>CM022300.1:78089038-83309892 GCA_011799875.1 Thinopyrum elongatum | reverse complement strand
AACATGTTACACATCCATGAACATTCGTAACTTCCCTGTGCTTAAATTCACAAGTATGCAGAAAAAAAAGGGTGCATGCATGACCATCCGTATTTTGGCATTCCTGTAGGACTTCTTACGTCTTCAAACAAACTGTGTCGTCAGTTCTAGCTAGTGGTAGATTGGAAAGTGTGTGGTTATACGACCACGACCTCTTTGATTAGCTTGGGCCTCTCATTTCAAGGAAGATGACAGCAAAACAGACGCTTATTCAAACTTTGAAGATATGTAGATCGGTTGGCACAACAGGTTCATATTTTTGTTTAGTTTTTACTGTATGCTGAATGAATAGGAACCACTGTTATTTGGCTATGTGGTAGAGTAAGTACCGAGGCATAACTCATTTCAATCGTAAAATCATCTACGTAAGTTACTGCTCAATCTCCATGGAGAGGAAATATCAAGAAAAAGAAAATCTCCACGGCGAGGCAAAACCGCCTTTCTTCAGTTCTACTTCTCTCTTATAATGCAGACAAAAGCAGTCACCGTGGAAATGCAGTGAGGTTTATAGCCATCACTACGGCAAGGCAAAACCATCTTCCATGCATTCTGTTCTGATCTCCTGCATCAGCTGCTGCAGGAGTGAAGGGTTGCTTGTGACAATTGCATCAACCTGCTCATACAGCATCCTCTTCATGGAGTCGCTATCGTCAACAGTCCATGCATACACTTTTCTATCATTTCTGTGTTTGAAACCCAGAAGGTACAAATTTGAGTTAGCTGTCGGAGTAATTCCTTTGTCTAATTTCGAAGAGGATAGTCATTACCTGTGGATGACCTTCATGAGCTTCTCGTGGATCAAAGGATGGTATACACCAGCAACTTTTGCCCCTTCAATCCGCACTAACTCCATTCTTCTGCCAGTGGACCAATCCACCATAACAATATAGCCAACCTATAACGGACAAATTGCATGTTTGAGTTACATTACAGAGGTGGTTGTAGCCATGTCGGCATGGATGACAGAGTGGGAGTGGGTTATTGACTTGTATTGTATTAAGAGCTGGAAAATACAGAATAGTTTACCATAACATCTTTAGACAACTTGATCACATCTCTTCCTATGTCGTCACTTTTTGCCCAGATAAGACAATTTTTGCAGTTTGTTCTCTTGATCTGCAAATAATGAAAATTATATTGATGCAAGATAGGTTTTTATCAAATCTGCTCAAAAACTGCAATATTGAAGACTATTATAGTCCAACGACAAATGACAGAAACTAATCAGCAAATAAAGAAGTGCACAAGTTCAATTAGATGTAGATGGATAGAACAATAGACGATTTTGCCATGGATGAAAATGCTAATTTCAGAAGCAATATGTGATCAAGTCTTATATACCAGACTACTAACTACTGTAAGCATTTCCACTGTTACACAAATCACATATTACAATCAACAGGCCCCAATTCCGTTTAACCTCTAGAAACTGATGATACAGATACGAAAGGTAAATGTCATGAACAAAGAAATGTAAATAAAGGTATAACATTTATTAAGGTAAAACAAGAAATGAGCCGCCTGGAACTTACAATAGACATTACATCTTCCGCCAAACCTTTCTCAAATGAAGGAGGACCAACTTTGACATCCAGAATTACTTGCCTTGCAGACTGTGATATCAACTACAAGAGGAGAAAAGTTGAGTAGCATAGAAATCAATTAATTCATTGAAGTGTGTGTATATCAAACATAATCCACTTATGGCAACATTTTACACGAGTCATTTGAAGCTCAAGTGATTACAATGATTATTAAAATACTACTAACAACACAAACTCATACGGGAAATGCTTACCTCTAGAGCATCTTCTGCTTTGGGAACTTCCTGGTTTCGGACTGTTTTCGATAGCTGAAACCTCGTGGTCACCGCTTTTATCTATGAAGACTAAAGATCACTTTGTTAGTGTTTCGTCACCAGATCAACATATGACGAGCGTCAGCTGATGATCAGGATGTGCTAAGGAAACTAGGACTGAATGAAAATATATGCAGCTAGTTCAGAACACGCAGTTAATATTATCATTTGACTGGCTTTTGTAGCCTTGCTAAAATAATAAAGCGCCACTAATGAACCAAGAGCAAGACCAACAAATTTGGCAAGTTACAGCTAGATTAAACAAAATAAAATGAGCTCACCTCATGAGTGCTCCAGTGGCCAACTTCTGCTGTAGAATTACCAGACATTCTTTGCAGATCCCTAACTGTGTGAATTTTGAATTAGGCCCATGATATGTTATTATAAATAAAGAATTAGCATGCAGGCTACTGTACGAAAGAATTTTTGGCTAATTTATGTGTAAGTGTCAACTCAGTGACTAATGCTTGTTGATGCCAACTCTAATAATGTTAAACTTACAAAAAGAATATCTTTTGGGTTCCCACTCTCTTCAAACAATGCTAACAGGCCAATATCAGAAGGTGAAACCCTTTGATAATTATAAGCTCCATTTATAGTGAGGCAAACTATCATTAGGAAAGTAAGCAGCTGTATGTCATTTAGTTAGAAGTAGAGTTCTCTACTAACTAGAACTGAAAAGGAAAAAAAATCAACGTAGATGGTCTCCGAAATGTCGATGTATTAATAATGTGTGACCAAACATCCTAATGCAGATATAAATTGCATAATTCTCCATCCAATAGACAGGAGAACTTATTTAGTGTTGCATTTGCCAGTTAGTTACCAATCAGCAAGTGAGCCAGGGTGCTATGCACGAGAAAATGGTATATGATGGATCAATCTACAGTTTAATCTGCGAATAATGAATCAAACAAAGAATGTCCAAAACAAATGGTACACAACAAAAACCAATCCAGAGCCCATTAGTATTATAATTTGTAACTGGTGTCTCCAGTTCCATTAATCTTGACCTATGTTCACGGATAGATACAACAAATGCAACAATGCTTACTGAGCTCAGCTACTGCACCTAATGAACAGTCAACAGTCGCAGGGGCAGTTCATGTTACACATAAATGGCATGTTTCAGGTCCATTGTACTACTACAGCCAAGCAGGGCTTCAATTACCTGTCATGGAGTGCTAAGAGGGTGCCATCTGAGGACCTCGAAACATCCACCTCCACACAGTCTACACGGGCATCCAGAGCCATCCTGAAGGCGTCCATCTGAAACCAACAACTCACAAACACATCTCCGGTTAAAAAAGAAAGAAAAAGAAACCCACCCGTAACAACTTCAGGCCATGTTTAGTACTAGGGTTTTACCAATCCCTTCAAATCCCAATTTATCCCCAATCCACTAGGTAGGGGTAGTGTATTGGATATTGAGAAAAATGCACTAGAGTTTGGGGATTTGTGGGGAAATATGGGGATGAAACATGTCAAATACACTAGAACCAAATGGTGTTTTGGGATATGTGGGGATTTAGGGGTTTGATCGGGATAATCCCCACCAATTCCCTAAAATACACTAGTACCAAACAAGGCCTCAGTGTGAATCCGGGATCACGGTGATCTACCACCCACCGTGTTTGGGAACGCGTTGGTGGAGTCGCCGCCGTGGGCGCACACCAGCGGCGGGCTCGGGATCCACCCGCAACTCCTCTCGCGCATCTGGAGAGGCAATAGATCGTTAGAATCAACGCGTCACCTATAAAAGATTCCGAAAGGGGAAGAGATCTCGAAGGATGGACGGGTGTGGGGACGCACGCGGTTGAAGCGGCGGAGGCGGAAGTGGAAGAAGGCCGGAGGGACGAGCGAGAGGGCAGCGAGGAGGAGGAGCAGACGAAGGAGGCGGCTGGACGGAAGGAGGCGGCGGAGGCGGAGGAGGAGGGTGGCAGCCGGCGAGGCCCTCTTGCCGGCGGGGAAAAGAGGGAGCGGCGGCGGCTGCCTCCCGAGACCGAGGAGCCCTCTCATGCTCTGCCTTTCAGCGCTCTCTCGGGTTCTTCCTCGCTGTGCAAACGAGGCACTCATTTGTATATTTACCTTTGTTTTTTTAAATTAAATTTACCTTTTTTTTAAATGGATCTAGCTTTATTTTATTTTTTAAGGGAAGGCCATCATGGCTAGCTTTATTAAATCAAATAACGCTTACATCGTCTGCTAATAGTTCAGAAATAAAAAAGGGCGGTGAGTCCAACCACAAGTTTGGTGGATCAACACGGCCATTTTAGGCTAGCACATGAGCTACCTTATTAGAGTCCCGATTACAATGCTCTAAAACGACCTTCCCAAAATCAACTAGTAGTAACCTGCAATCTTCTAGGATTGACGCTGCGATCATTGAATGCCACAAGTTTTGTTGTAGAGCCTCCACAAGAATTAGGCTGTCTGTTTGAACACAAACAAAATTACAACCAACTATGTTTGCGAGTTTGAGACCCTCCCGTAGAGCTGCAGCCTCAGCCGACAACACATCAGCTACATAATCAAGTTTTGTCGTCGCAGCTCCAATGAATAAGCCCCTATAATCCCGCAGGATTGCTCCACAAGCCCCCGTATGATCCTCTTCTAAAAAAGCAGCATCCACATTCAAAGCTACTTGGTTCTGGAGTGGTTTCTTCCATCCATCGACACGAGGGGTCACCACCGGTTTACAGGCTGCACGTACATAAATCAGAGACAAGGCTTGTATTGCCTGGCATGTTCGTTCCGGGGATTGAACCTCTTCTTCGCGAGCGATACATCTTCTCTGCCACCAAAGGTACCAACTCGTAACAGCTATAAGCTCTGGTAGTTTGACGACATCCATGTACTTCGTATTGTGAGCCTGGTCACAGAGGAAAATTTCCAGGATCTCTGCCCCCGAGCGATACGGCAGTGCAACTGTCCTTATTATTTCATGTAGCCCAAGGCCTCTCCACACTTCCTGAGCTCGTTCACATTTGAAAAGCAAGTGGGCTGTGTCTTCCGCATGAGTTGAACAAATCAGGCATTGTGATGACCGAGAAATATGTCTATTTGCTAGTACACAGCGGCATGAAATGGCATCATGTAAACTTCTCCAAATAAAAACTTTTACCTTGCCTGGCACCTTCAAATTCCATAGCTTCTTCCAAACTGGGTGTGGTGTGGAACCTTGTGTGCCTCCTCAGAATAAGAGCATCCTGTCATGCTCCAAGAGTCATGCTATACTCTTCATGGGCCTACTATTCTGAATGGGCTATGGAAACTTGGGCTCGACGTGGCTACGAAAATCTAAACGTCGCTTATATATAGAAGGAGAGGCAGCCCAGAGGAGGAACGACTGGATTGTGAATCGTCTTCATCTTCTCGTCCTTGCTCTGCTCCTCATCTCCTGCTCCTTGTACCTTCCACTTTGCTTGCTGATTTCTCACCTCAAATCTCTTTGTATCCCCAAAATATATCTGATTATTGGTACTAATCCAGTTGTTCATTCCATCCTTGTGCTTGGGTCATGACAATTTGGTATTCAGAGCCAACAAAAACCACCACCTCACTTCCTGCCTACCACCCGTTCGATGAAATGCCCATGAGTAAGTTCCACCTCCACATGCGATTGCTGCTCGAGCTGACACAGACAGGAACCATGGCTGAGTACACCGCAATGTTCTGGGAGCGTCTACACCCGGTGTTGCATCTCAACTCCACCCTAAGCATCAAGTGCTCTGTTCCCCAATACATCAAGGGCTTGCGTGAAGATATCCAAGCTGCAGTGTTGTTGAGATCTCCATCCAGCATCACTGGTGCTTCATGTCTTGCCCAGATAATAGAGGATGAAATGGTGAAGGAGGTGGCGTTGGCTAAGGAGAAACTTGAGGATGGCCACGACCAGGGCGTACATGGCCTCACGCCTTCAGAGATCCTGACCGATGTCTTCCCCGAGCTTGCTGCCCAAGTGGAGTGTGGGGTAGGCCACAGCGTCACCACCATTGGTGTCAGCAGCCTTGCTGTTCTGACGTTGACCATGTGCTCGATGGAGTGTCCGAGCCACGATGCCACCGTCGACATCAACACTGTTACTGTCGCCGCGCCAATGTCCGCCACCTGCTCAATTGGTGATCTGGACCAGTACAGCGATGACGCCAGCCCTGTGTCCATTCTCATGGTCCCGTGGAGTACATTAGTTGCCACAGCAACACCACCGCAGGGATTGGTTCCTGCCTCCGAGCTTGTCATGACGACGCCCACCAGTTGTTTGTTGAAAGGCTTCGTCGATGCCGCCTACATGATGCCCGTGTTCATGCCAGAGTTGACACTTGGGTTGAAGCCACTTGTACAGGTGAACCGGCCGACACCATGGCCTTCATTCATCGACAAGCGTACTAATATAGCTCGGGATGACATTATCAAAGCGCCAGCAAGCGCCACCACTACATCGAGCAGAGAAGTGAATCCCTATTTGACCTTGCCACCGCTCCCCTCTACACTGGTGGCATCCCTGACATCTCCACGTGGGAGCGGACATGCAGGCCCAGTTGAGCACGTGAAGCACAACATGTATGGGGGTCTGTATCAAGGGTTATCACTGATCGGGAGATGATGGCAGAGGTTATTCATTGCGCAAAGGCATGTCGAGTGGAGTTGTTTTTGTGGCCTCAACCACAATCACAAACAATGACCCTTCAACCTCTTGGACAAGGAGGAGACATCATTCACAACAAGTCAAGTGTTGAGAGCCCTGCCTGGTATCGGTGGTTTATTTACAACGAGTCCTCAAAAGCAACTCATGCTCAAACAGAATCAAAAGTGCTACGTTTAAGGCGTAATCCCTCAAACTCTCCTTGGTGTTTGGTTAATTGATGTTTTCTGGAGGTTTCAAAATTGTTGGTCGGATGCTCAAAATGTGCAGTGAGCTGATGCAATTTTTGAAGTTATTTTGTCTGCTGGACGACATAACACTGGGCTCACTTTGCAAGTCCTAGTTGCTGGTTCAGTTCTGAACTTATTGTTGAGTGAGGTTGCACCTAGTTCACCAATGACAACGCTCCTATTGGGTGGACATCTATGGAAAGCACAATATGTACCTTGTTGTATCTTGACGAAATCCATCGAAGACGAGAAGCACTTTCATATTTGTGTAGCAGCTAATCGGACCATAAAATTATGCAGAGAAGAAGTGAAACCTTTTAGCCAAGCATATCGCCCTTCTATTTTGTCCGCACACAACAAATGCAGGAAAAACCTACTTGCAGTATTATCATTGCACCTTGTGTCGCTGGCTACACTCAGGGCAATACTTCTGATTTTCGCTATGAATCAAGGCAGTCTCAGTGGAATCTAGCCAGTGCCATTGGTCATAATTCTTCATGTAGAACCCTTCTTGACACACACAAACATCTGGCAATTGCTTTATTGGTTGGCTTTGTTTGCCAATTCGGTCCCAAGGATCCTAGTACTAGTCCACCGGGCATCCAAGTTGTGGGGTACCCTCATGTGAGTCAACACTGCATAAAGGAATTATATAGGGGAGTTAGGGTGTGTTTGTTTGGGCTGCAACTTCTCCGGCTGGAAAAAGCGGCTGTAGCTGCTAGCTGCAGCTGGAAGGTTGAAGCTGAGACGCAGTCGTTTGGTAGTTGTGTTATAACAGCTGTGGCTGGTGCAGAAACATCTGAAATGACCAGAATGCCCTGAACTGTTCTGTAAACTAGATGATGCCCCGCGCGTTGCCGCAGAGATTAGTTGCAATTTTTTTAATGAAATTTAAATAGATATGATACATTGTATTTGATTATTATATATAGTTATATATATCTATCTATCTATCTATATATATATATATATATATATATATATATTACTAATTATATATTGCAACTACTAAAAATCCCATGGACTAATTTACATTCAAATCCAAAGTGGCTATCACACACACACACGATCCAGCAACTAGATTTGAACACACAAGCACGTAGCAGCAGCAGCACCCACGTCGAGCGCACACACAACACGCCGCCGCACACACACCCAGCCAGCACGCACACACCCCATGTGCGTACACAAAGCAGTAGCACTGAGCACGCATACGCACAGAACTGAGCAGTGAGCACGCAAACCCGCCATGGAGCTCGCACGCAGACCACGGAGCGGCGCCACCGCGCGCTGGCTGAGGGAGGGAGCAGTGGAGGAAGGTGAACATGGAGAGAGGGGACGGCAATAACCGTGGATTCGTGGGCGTCCGGATCCGGTGATACACGAAGAAGCTGAGGTCGGCCGGAGATCGGCCGTCCGACGGCGGAGGCGGCGAGCGAGGAACCCTCCTAGCCGTGGTGATGGGGAAAAGCTTCAGGTCGATTGGGGATTCGGCCGAACCGGTAAGGGCATTTCAGAAGTATTATGTGCTTTTGCGGGAGGGCAAACCAGTCATTGCCCACTTTGGAGCCAGCTACGAGGAGCGGAAGCCCGTTTTCTCGGCTGCAGCTTCTACTCGGTTTTTCTGGAGCGCTCCGCAAAAGGCCTGCCTGGAGCTGGCGCTGTTTCAGCCCGCTTGTTTGGGCTCCGACTTCTCCGGGCCAGAAGCTGTAGAAGCTGCTCCTAGGAGTCAAAACAAACACACCCTTATCAGGACAGATTTAGTGAGATGGCTGCTTCTTATATGGAACACCTGGAGCTGTCTGAAGGTACCTCAACTATTTCAAAGTGTGAAGAAGTTAATTGTTGCCGCAGAGGAGTTGCGCATACACGAATATATGGGGATAACCATGGAGTTCCAGTTTTGTTTCTCGTGGAAAATTGATGGTCTTTGTGAAATCATGCCTTTATTTTGGGGGGAAACTTTGTTTTTGCCACTCTAGTTTTTGCCCACTTTGCTTATGCCACTCTAGAATTTGACATTTCACTTTTGCCACTCTTAGCTTTTGACAATACATCACAAATACCATTCCGTGGCAAAAGAATAATTTTTCATTTCACTTTTGCCACTCTTAGTTTTTGGCCACTGAATGGCAATTGTGATGTATTGTCAAAAACTAAGAGTGGCAAAAGTGAAATGTCAAATTCTAGAGTGGCATAAGCAAAGTGGTCAAAAGTTAGAGTGGCAAAAACAAAGTTTTCCCTTATTTTGGTGGTTTGTTCAGAATGCATTTTCTACAACTATAGGCAATGTGTTGCACCTAATGGATTAGTGGCCCACTCCTCAATGTGTACAACCAGCTATTCCTATTGGTGATCCTCCTCTGCATTTGGGTGCAGCAAAACATTGGGATACCAGGATGCCTAATTATGTTCCTACTAGGGTTCACATCCAAATGGTAGAGCACACTTATAGCATGTTCATGGCATTGTCTTGTACAAATCATTCTGATGCTTGCGTATTATTCTGGACTCATGACAGTGTTAGCAATGATAAAAAAATTCCAACTAGAGAGAGCAACATCCTTGCCTTCCTAAGTGTATGGTTGTACCCAGCATCTGCAAAAACAATGTTCGGTTTCATGCTGCAGCTTCAGGCTCACCAGCTGATAACAAAGTGTGGGGATCATGGAACTCTGAGTGCAGCTACAGCTACTAAAAATCAGTTTGGAATCAACAACAATTCCTTGATACGATATGATGTTACAAGTACAACGAGATCATGCAACCATCCTCTTATTTGCACTCCATGGAGTTCTCAGTTATGGGATTCAGGTTTCATCCTTTCAATTTCACAATTGGTACAACGGGTCCTTCCTAAGGTAACAAGTTCTGCTACCAGCCTATGGGATCCAGGAATCTCTCATGTTCATTACATCGACACTATTAAGCTGTTGTCACTAGCATGGTTGTCATGCTTATTTGTTCATGCCGTGAAAGATTCTCTTGGCCATGGACTTGTGTTTTCTGCGACAATACAGTGGGATGTTGGAATCTTGAATCTTCATTGTCGGGCACGATTGCAAATGAGGATCGAGTGTCGATATGCAAGTGCAGATAGGCACATGTTGGAGTTGCCTGTTGGAATAGACCATGGTTTGGACCTGATGCTTCTTGAGCGTAATCCACATGGCTCGAGCCTCAAAGGTTGCTTCCTTGATCACCCTGGTGCTTGTGTTCAGAGTGATGGTGCTACATTGGCTCTTGGATTTTGTTCAGGCATTGTTGGTCTACTTGTCCAAACACAATGGGATCCCGGTGGGTCTGACGTTACTTGGAATTGCGTCCTCGGCTTGAGGACAAGCCGCATTTTAAGGTGGCGAGAATGTCATGCCCCAAGAGTCATGCTATACTCTTCATGGGCCTACTATTCTGAATGGGCTATGGAAACTTGGGCTCGATGTGGCTACAAAAATCTACAACGTTGCTTGTATATAGAAGGAGAGGCAGCTCAGAGGAGCAACGACTGGATTGTGAATCGTCTTCATCTTCTTGTCCTTGCTCTGCTCCTCATCTCCTGCTCCTTGTACCTTCCCCTTTGCTTGCTGATTTCTCACCTCAAATCTCTTTGTATCCCCAAAATATATCTGATTATTGGTACTAATCCAGTTGTTCATCCCATCCTTGTGCTTGGGTCATGACACATCCACCCTTAAAAACCTTTAACTCCTCGGAAAATATAAGCGACTCATCGGATGCGTCCGCAGCCACTTCTTAGGAAAAATTCAACCCTCTCCTCGTGATGGCCTCTTTTCCCTGCTCACCCGAATCAACGTCGGCATTGCCTTCGGCGTCCACCTAGCCTCTGTCGTCGTCCCGCTGACACTCCGTAGCCTACGCCACCCTCCCATCCCACTCCAATTCGCTCGCCAGTCGCCGGAATCAACCCATATCGACGTTGCCACCACCTCGATCCCGTGGATGAAAAAACCAACCCCCTAGCTTGGTTTGGGCCAAAACGAGTCGACGAACGACCGAGATGTCGTGGAGCACCCACCGAGGAGCTAGGCTGGTGGATCGCGATCGAGGCTCCCCGCACCGCCCGACAAGCAAAGCTTCTACCTTGTGCCACCGGTCGTCCCGATGCCGGCCGGTCCTCGGGGAGCCAGGCCCAGATACCTCCCCTAGCTAGAGGAAGGGGCTAGCGTCGAGGGATCATCGCTATGAGCGTTATCGCGCCTCTTGCCGTTGGAAGCCTGTGAGTAACGACGGGAAAGGCCTCCTGAGCACCCTGCCCCCGCACGAGAGCTCGGGTGCTCCCGGGTATCCTTTTTGCGTCATTTCCTAACCTAAGTTTTCGAGTTCAGGTTGCCCTCCCCCTTTTTCCTTCTGTTTTATCTGCTCTCCCGTTGGCGAGGCCCTTTCTTTTTTGGGGGTGCCACGAATATCTGATCTCAGCGCTTAAACCCAACAACGTCCCGATCAAGTGGTCAAATCGAGCCAACGGGTTTCTCTATAGTTCAAGCAGAGTGACTATGCTCTGGGTCGGCCATCCTACACCCCACCCTGCTTTCAGTCACTATCGCACCACCTTTGATCCCGTCAATGGGAGAGAGTGACACACTGACGCAATTTGGCCCAGATTTGGCTGCTGTTGCAACCACCTCGCAGGGTCGTCGTCGTTGCGGCCACCTCACGGATCCACCCACCACATCACCGGGGCCACCACCCTGGCGTCCACCACATAGCACCCATCGACGGGATCAAGCCCCTAGGCAGGGTTGTACCACCAGATCCAGCACATGCTCGCACCGGACCTGCGCTGGCAGAACCCTATAATGGCCGGATCGGAGCCATGTCCACACCCTCGTGAAGACCAATCTGCCACTTGCACCCGTCGTGCCACCTTAGCAGCATCATGTGCCATCCGGACTACTGCTTGCAGCCGATGGTGGAGTCGAGAACCTCGAATGCCGCGACGACAGCCAACACCACCGCTACATCGCCACGACCTTGGGGAGGACACGCCAACAACTCAAACCAGCACATGAGGCCACCAGGAGCATCGCCAGCCGCCGCATCATGTATGTTTAGTGATAGATTAGAATTTGAGATAAGCTTTTATCATCCAAGTCTTATATACAACCATATATACTAATCTTATGCCTCCTTTGGTCCATATGATATAGGAATAGAAAAATCCTAGAAAATGTGATGACATGCATCTAAATTCGTATAGGGAAAGAGATGTCATTTGATGCTCGGGGAAAATCCGGCTTGGGAGGTTCGGTTGGGGGCTTCATCCTATCGCCTAGACATGCTCCGTTGGCGGCTCCGGATGGTGGGATCCATGGTGGGCTTTCCGGCAGGTCTCGTGTTGAGGGTGGTGCCTACACCTCTTGGCTGTGTGGGCGGCATGGGTGTACGAATGGAAGGCTCTGATAGGCTCTGGTCGTGGCTGAATTTGGTGGGGTTGTCCTGACTCTTGTTGCGGGAGTGGCAGGGGGCGCCTCCTGGTGGTATTGGTCAGTTCCCAAGTGAAAGCTTCGCGCTTGGCGCTGGCGACGGCGGCGTCCGTGGGTGTTGCTCCCTTCTTGAAGGCATAGCCGTGGGTCTTGTTCATGTGCCATGGCTCCGGGTGAAAACCCTTATCTGTTATCAGACTCGGCAGTGGTGATGCTTTGCGCTGTTTCCCTCCTGGGGGCGTTGTCGTGGAGTATTGGTGTTGCCGGTTGGTCCTAGGCGAGGTGTTAGGCTAGCTCTAATTTCTTGTTGTATCTTTTGATCTGCTTTGTAAGAGAGTCTTCTCATCACATTATATTGTTCGGCATGTACCGTTTGGCGTTGTTGTTTTATATATACAGCGGGACAAAAGCCTGGTTCGAGGTATGGTCGGAGGCTTCATCCTATCGCCTAGACATGCATCATGTATGTTTAGTGATAGATTAGAATCTGAGATAAATTTTTTTCTCAAATACGCACGAGTGTGCGTACTATATAATGAAGGAGAAAGGAGGGTGAAGAGCCCCTCCACGTTGGTGGTTACATAATGCAATACATACGCACCCCAACTCCATCGCTAATACAGGAAGCTGCGTACTCGTTACTCTACCCACCGAAAGTGCCACAAGGAAATCATCCATACACTCCCTAATCAAGCCCGCTGCTCTCCAAGCTTTCCCTTCACTCACTATTCTCTGAATTACAAAACCAACCGATGGTGAATCCCCCTCGAACACAATACCGTTTCGGTGTTTCCATAGCTCCCACATTACGAGGATCATAAGCGCCCGGAGATCCTTCTTGCGCAAGTGGCTCCCCTCCTTGTCTCTGCACCAATCAATCAATGTTGCTTCATCTGTTGGGATCCAGTTTGGTTTGCTCAGTGTCAGACACACTTTGTTCCACACGTGTTTTGCAAAGACACACTGAAGCATGATGTGTAGCATGCTTTCCTCCTCCTGATCACAAAACAGGCATTGGTCTTGGTGGTCCAAGCCTCTCCGTGCTAACCGGTCGGAGGTCCAACATCTGTTGCGCAAAGCAAGCCAGGCGAAAAAACGACATCGCAATGGAGCCTTATTAACCCAAGTGAAATCCGCAGCCGGCGCGACCACTCTACCCCAGAACCGAGCTGCATATGCTGATCTTGTTGTGAATTGCCCACTCTTGTCCCACGACCATCGATGGGAGTCTTTCGTGTGTGGATCAAGCTAGGCGGCCTGAAGCGAGTCCCAAAGTTGGAAGTATTCTCGTAGGACTTGTTCCATAACTTCTGGCCCAATGTCATGTGCCCAAGTGTCATTAGTCAGGCCTTGCTGAACTGTGCGCGTTGCCCGGGTTGCTCGCCTAACTTGGGCGTATATGTTGGGTGCCACCTCTTGTATGCGGTAGCCCTGGAGCCACCTATCCTCCCAGAATAGCGCCATGTGGCCATTACCAACCATAGTTCTGATAGCCGCTTTGCATAGCTGGGAAGCTTCAACAGGTATTGCTATGTCAAATTCTGCCCAAGGTCGCGAGGGGCCTGTGCGTTGTAGCCACGGCCAACGTGCCTGCATTGCTATATTTAGCCATTTCAGATTTGGGATGCCGAGCCCTCCGGCCCATCTGGGTGTACATACCTCGTCCTAGGCCACCGGGCATTGCCCTCCACTCACCTCATCTTTCGCACACCATAAGAAGCCACGTCAGATTTTAACCATTGCCTTGATCGTTTTCATGTGTATATCCAGCGCCATCATTGCATGGAGGGCATGGCGCTAAGAACTGATTGGACTAGGATGAACCTTCCGCTTTTAGGCATGTTGATGGCTTTCCATCTTGGTAAGCAAGCTGCTAAGTGTTCCATCATTCCCGATAGCCGGGCCGCCGTTTGCTTCCGGAGTGTAAGAGGAAGGCCCAAATACTTGCATGGGTAGGTGCCCACCGGGCAGTGAAGGATTTGAGTTACACGCTGCATGTCTTCGGTTGTACATCGAATTGGCAAGGCTGCACTCTTCAGTAGGTTCACCCTGAGACCAGAACCCTCTCCGAATAGATGAAGGAGGGATGCGCACATATGCAGATCTAGAAGGTTTGGCTTAAGGAAGATCATAACGTCGTCTGCAAACATGGACACTCTTTGGGAGAGCCCTCTCTGCGCTAGCGGTTGCATCAAACCCTCTATCCTAGCCAACTGAATCATCTTCTGTAGCGGCTCCATGACTAGTAGGAATAGCATTAGGGAGAGGGAGTCCCCTTGTCGGAGGCCACAACAATTGAGAATGGGCTTGCCTGGGGAGCCATTTACCATTATCCTCGTTGATGAGTTCACCAGCAGACCACAGATCCATTGAATCCACTTCGTGCTGAAGCCCATTGCTCTCATAACTTCCACCAAAAAGGGCCAATGGACCGTGTCGAAAGCCTTTGTAATGTCTAGTTTGAGCATCACTGTTGGCTCGTTGAGAGCGTGTAGTCGACGGGCCGTACACTGAGCCAACATAAAGTTGTCATGAATTGATCTACCATTCACAAATGCACGTTGGTGTTGTCCAATCAGGTGCGGGAGCTCCGGGGTCAGCCGGTTCGCCAGAGCGTTGACGAAATTTTTGATGGCTCCGTGAAGTAAGCTGACCGCCCGGAAGTCTTTTATGTCCCACGCTCCATCCACCTTAGGAAGGAGTGAGACAATGGCTTTGGTAATTGCCGGAAGCCCGCGCATGTCTCCCCTATAGAAGCAGTCCAGAGCTCTCATGATATCATGTTTAATCACTCCCCAACATGTGGCAAACAATCTACCGGTGAAGCCGTCCGGACCCGGGGCCTTATCAAGTGGCATTGCTTTGATTGTTTTCTCCACCTCTTCCTCAGTAAACGGCACCTCTAGCTGCGACAGATCTCGGGTTGGAAGTTGAAGGAAGTCCAAGTTGATGCCGTGATCTCTCTCCTGCGCCATCCCTAGTAAGTTATAGTAATAAGAGTCCATGAGTCTTGCCACCTCCTCTTGCCCCGTGGCAATCATGTCCTGGTTCTTTAGGGTGGAGATCATATTCCGCCTTTGCCGATAGCAGGCACTTTGATGGAACAGCCTGGTGTTGCCTTCTCCCTCTTTGAGATACAAAATCCTTGATCTCTGTCGTGCGATGGATCTTTCAAGCAAGCAGAGCCCGAGCAGTTTTTGTTTTAGCCTTTTTCTAAGCTCCCTTTCCTGAACCGACAGCTCTCTGCTGTCCATAGCCTTGTCCAGCCGCATAATTATTTCCAGGGCAATCACGATTTGGAGCTTAATGTTGCCAATCCAGCGGTCGCTCCATTTCTTAAGACTCTTAGTCGTGGCTCTCAACTTGTTGTCCAACACCACGTATGGGTTCCCCACCGCTGGTACAGAGTCCCAGGCCTCGCGTACTGTGTCCATAAATCCCTCGGCCTTAGTCCAGAAGGCTTCGAACTTGAATCTCTTTCCCATGCAAATATCGGCAGCCACATCCAGTAGCAACGGGCAGTGATCTGAAATCGCCGTGCCAACTGCCGTGAGGACAGCAACTTGGGTCAAGTCCTCCCACTCTGTAGTACAAAAAACGTGGTCCACCTTCTCAAGCGTTGCCCTGATTCGTTCGTTGGACCAGGTGTATCTCCTGCCATTTAGGTATAACTCCTTCAACTCCAACAAATTGAGCTTTCGTCGGAAGCGTGCCAACATTCTTCTATTGATCCTGTCGTTGTTTTTATCCTCGTGGTTCACTAGCAAGTTGAAATCACCCACCGCCATCCATGGGCCAGCATGAAGGTCTCTAATGTCCACCAACTCTTGCATGAACTCGATTTTCTCATGGTCCGCTTGTGGTCCGTAAACCACAGTAAGCCACCAGTGCACACCTTCCTTAGGCGTGACCAGTGCCGTTAGCGTGTTAGCCGTGTAGTGTGGGTTGGAGAGGGTCACCACCAAGGCGTCCCAAGCCAAGAGAATGCCCCCATGCGTGCCAATGGCTGGCAAATAAAGAAAATTCTCAAATTTATTACCAAGGCAATGTTTCACCACATCGATGGTTATATGCTCCATCTTAGTCTCTTGCAAGCAGGCAATGCTCGGGTTTGCCGCTTGTACTACTTGAGCCATTACATTTCTACGCGCTGGATTGGTCAACCCACGCACATTCCACACAAGCAACTTGAAAGTTGGACCATTCATGATGAAAGACTCGCATCCGGCATCCACCAGACCAACCACTAGGGGTGATCTATCACCACATCCCCTGGTGTGAAGAGGGGGAGGATCTCCGGCTCCCAACCGAAAAGGGCTAGAATTGCCCTGATGTTAGTGTCCGAGAGCGGGCTGTCGAGCCGGATGTAAGCCTGTAGTGCATCGTCGCTAATAACCTCCCCCTCATTCGCCAAACAGAGTTTGCGAATGAGAACTTTCTGCTGTTTGGATGCAGCGGAGCCACGCCCTACCCCCCGGGCTATGCGCACACTTCTCCTTGGGTTGGATACCGGTTGCCGTTGAGATAATTTTTTATCCTCCAAGTCTTATATATGTAGTGTCAAAGACGCTCTTATATTATGAGGCGGAGGGAGTAACTGCCAGTGCAATATCCAACAAATTTCACATACTTGTCTCAAGTTCCATAAAAAATAAACATTAATTTCACATGCAATTTCTTTCTTGCGTTTTTCGCTCTGTTCATTTATAAAGTGTATATATATATATATGTACAACATACCTCAGGGAGGCATGCTAAGACATAAAAAATTATTAGCCACATGTTTGCTCATGCTTGCACATCCATGAAATTTTATACTACCTTGTAGGCAAATTCTGCAGTCATCTTCCTGCCAAAATTACAGTACGTACGAGCTGTGCTCTCTCACATGGCCTTGAGAAGGTCGGAGACAGCCTGGCCTTCAGCGAGCGTGACGATGTTCGGGGAGTCCATGGCCACGACGTCCCGCGTGGCGTACCCGTCCTCGCCGCGGACGAGCTGCTCGCTGCCTCGCGAGACCATCCCCGGCAGGATCAGCGTCCTGTGCAGCCCCGGGAGGAGCTTCTCGCGGTCGGTGTCTCCGGTCTCGCCGACGAGCACCGCCACCTTGGCGAGATCGATGCCCCACTGTATCGACAGGTACCTGCACATCCATCCAGAATTTGGTTGATCAGAGACGAAAATGTTCTGACACTGAACCATCTGACATGAACGAGAGTTTGATTGATCTGAATCCTCATCTTCTTCACCTCAACGCGCGTGGCCGGGAAGCGGAGAGAGGGATGACGTTGAGGCGCGTGCACGCGCGCGTGTAGACGAGGTTGCACCGAAACCCGCGCATCCGCAGCGCCTGCCTGATCGAATCCACCTTCTTCACCTGCACAAGAAGCTCATCAGAAGCGTGCCCACGGCGGACGACACGAAACCATGCCGGTCTACTCTGGTAGTGCTCTGCTAACCTTGGACGCATCGGTGGCGGCGTAGGCGTGGCAGTGCACGGAGCAGGCGGACACATCGACCGCGAGGTCGGACGCCTGCGCGTCCTCAGCCTTCCCGAGCCTCGGCACGACGGTTTTCACGTGGTCGCCGGGCCACCGGAACGCCACGTGGCCGGAGTACTCCTCGTCGGCCGTGAGCTCCTTCCACGGGTAGCATATCTCCGCACCGCTGCTGCAAATCAGCGCGTCGAAGCCGGCCGGGTCGGCACCGCAGGCCTTGAGCGTCTCCGCGGTCTCGGGAATGGTCATGCCGGTCGAGAGCACGTACCCCTGCCGCCCGCCCGCGCCGTCTCCGGCGGACATCGCCGCGTCGATGGCTTTCTTCAGTTGCTCGACGTCGGGCTTGCCGTCGTCGCCGTAGCAGTCGACGGCGACGACAAGGAGGCTCTGTCTCCTGCCGGGCGCGAAGCCCAACGCCCTGCCGGAGCCCTCGCGCCTGTCGGTCGCCGGGCGGCGGCGTAGGGCGTCCATGATCAGCGCGGCGGAGTCCCCGGCATTGAGGTCGTTGGAGGCGTCCACGGAGATTTGGAGCGAGAGGCCACGGAGCGAGTCCGAGAGGGAGTCGTCGCCGCCCATGCTCGCCGAGGCAGCCGGGACGCCAGGGACGCGGAGCCGCTGGTGCGGCGACGGGTGGTCGCAGTAGGCGGCGACGTGGGAGAGGTAGAGGCGGCAGTGGTGCGGCCACGAGAAGCGGTGGATGTTGCGCAGGCCGTTGCGGCGGCTCTCCAGCCACTGCCCCTTGTCGGCCAGCAGGCTCAGCAGCGCGCCGGTGATCGCCTCGGCGGAGTGCGGGTCCACCAGCAGGCCGTTGTGAAGCGCCTTGAGGATGTCCACCGGCCCGCCGTTCTTGGTTGCGACCACGGGCAGACCATATGCAGCTGCCTATCAAAGCAACAAGGCCAGAGAATTCTCATCGGCAACGACTTTGTGAATGATCATGTCGCATCCATCTCACAGAAATATAATGGATCTTGTTCTTACCTCGATGATTGTGAGGCCGAACGGCTCTACAAGAGCTGGGTTGATGAACACTCCCTGCGAATTAAACATGTCAGATTTTTGGGCATCGTATGATGGGGAGTTTTCAAATTTTGTACCTTGGTCTTGGCGGCGAGGCGGTAGATGTGAGGCACGTCCGTCTGCTTGTGGTGCTTGGGATAAGCCACTTGGCCGTAGAGGTCGTAGCGGTCGATGAGCTTCAGCACCGCCGTCAGCACCGTGCCGCCACCGCCGGCCATGTCGTCGATGTCATCTCTGTTCCCCAGTATCAGCGTCTGCATCCATTTCCATTGCAGAGGATCAACCAAGTGAATTCGCTCTGTCGTTTCGATCACAACTAAGTATAATAGAGTGTAGGTTACCAGGTTGGCGAGCTCCCGGAGTTTTCGGCTCTCGCCGTACGCCTTGAGCAGCGTGGTGATATTCTTCTTCGGGTCCGGCCGCGACAGCGCCAGGATCATCGGCTTGTGTGGGTTCGTGAAGAACCTCAGCACCTGATAAACGATAAGTATCATCAGCGCTAAATACTTACATGAGTGGAAAGATCACCGACTGACAGGGCCAGAGTTAGAATGTTAGTACGTACCTCTGACCAAATGGCAGGCAGAGGCTTCTTGGCTTTGACGGGGTCGATGAGCATCTGGAGGTCGGCACCATCCCCGTCGGCGGTGTCCTGGGTGTCCACGAAGCTGAAGTCCATGCCGGGCGGGATGACCGCCATGCGCGGCATGTAGCGGCCGAGGCTGCTGACGCCGCGGCGCTGCCGGACGCGGAGTTTCCTCTCCACCATGAGGTCGAAGCCGTCGTAGAGGCCCCACTGCTCCTCGATCTCCTGCTTGGTGCTGGTGACCACCATCTCCGCCGTGTCCAGCCCGGTCTCCTCCGCCTCGATCCGCCGCGCGATCTTGTAGGTGCCCTGGATCTCGGGCCCGTGCATGCGGCCCAGCTTGAGCAGCTGCTCCAGCTTGTTCCGCCCCAGCGAGTGGCCCGTCATCACCATCGGCACGTTCAGCGCGCTCGCAAGGTTCGCCGCCACCTCCGCCGCGTCCGCGTAGTGGCCGTGGATCACGTACGGCCACACCGGCGCCGCCAGCGCCGTCGCCGGGGCGTTGCTGGGCGGTGGCTGGAGCTGCTCGCCCAGCGCGCGCGCCACGTTGGTGACGTGCGAGAGCGCGCGATCCACGAACTCGGGGATGTGCGGCCAGAGCTCCTCCTTGGGAATGTACTGGTCACGTGGCCCGCAGGGCAGCCGCACGATGTACGCCCCGCCTCCCCCGGACTCGTCGCCGTCGTCGTCGTCGGCGCCGCCCGAGGACAGGCGCTCGAGCATCTCCACGGGCTCGCCGTAGGTCCAGTCGACGTCGGGGCAGGAGATCTGCCGCGTCAGGAGGTCCACGCGGTGCACCCCCGCCGTCGCCGCCAGCGCCCGGGCCAGCTCCACCACGTACTTCACCTGCCCATGGCAAGAAAGAAAAATAAAAGACAAGTCAGCGCAAGTCCACGAGACGTGTCAACGTTA
Source organism: Thinopyrum elongatum (assembly GCA_011799875.1). Lineage (NCBI taxonomy): Eukaryota > Viridiplantae > Streptophyta > Magnoliopsida > Poales > Poaceae > Thinopyrum > Thinopyrum elongatum. The sequence continues at coordinate 83,289,660 of CM022300.1, read as the reverse complement.
GGACGGGACTTGACCGACCTGGCCTCCGGTGTCGGAGTCTCGCCCGAGCTCCATGTTCTCTCCACGCACGAGCCCATGGATGCTGAAGAATTCGAACAAAAAACATGGTATGATCAGTGGCAAGATTCGTGTCAATTTCATCATCAAGTAGGTCACTCGGTTGTGTGTGTGTCACCTGATGAGGACGATGTAGAGGTTTCTGTTCTTGCTCTGCTCGTCCTCGTCGTCCGAGACGAGCCGCACCTCCGAGTTGATCCTCGCCAACCGGGTGCGCTGCTGCGGCTGCTGCTCGTCGGCCGACAGGTGCGCAGCGGTGCCGTCCGGCTTGGGGACGGTCTCCTTCTCGCCCTCCGAGAGCTCGGAGAGGTCCTCGGCGGCCTCCAAGCTGCCCAGCTCCTGCTCCAGCTTCCGCCGAGCCACCTCCCGCGAGTAATCCCTCTCCACCTACACATCAATCCACAAAGTGAAGTTCATCCATGAAACAAGTTACGCTTCCGTAGGAGTATTACAAAATACTAATATCTGAACTTAAAATTCAGAATTGTCGTCTCTTCTCTCTTTTATGAAATTTCGCATATTTCGATGGGGTCTGAACTATTTTTAATCCCGAAATTTCAAGTCAGATTCAAAATAATTTCGAAAGAAAATTAAATTAGATTAAAATCCAACAAAATTTGAAATCTGAAAGAAAAACCGATTTTTTGCATATTACGGTGAGGCTCGAAATTGTTTTGTTTACAAGGAAACCTTGTTCCTGATAACAAAAACTATGAGAATATTTCCAATGAAACCTTGTTCCTGATAACAAAAACCGCGAGAATATTTCCTTGTAACATTCGCTGGTACAAATCAAGACATCAGAGTAAGTGTGAATTGGATGTAATAATTTTATTTTTCTGTACGATTGTGGTTGTAAAGATTGTGATGTTTAATGCATGGACTTAGGCCTTTTATTAAAAAGAAAAAAGTAAGTGTACCTGTTTTCTGGAAAAAAAAGAGAGTAAATGTACATGCTGCAACTGGCAGGAGGGTGTGCCTATGCACAGTGGGCCCAGTTTGTTGGGAAGAAAGGAAGTGTAATAATTTTCTGAAACAGATTGCAAACAATACGTGTGGTTGTGGAGACCCATGCCGTTATTGCAACAAAGTGTGAGTTATGTGAAATTTACTCTCATTTCTCCCCGGAGAGGTACAAACTAGGGTAAAGCCAGAAAGCAGTACTCCCTCCCGGGGGGGGGGGGGGGGGGGGGGGGGGGGGGGGGGGGGGGGGGGGGGTGGGGGGGGGGGGGGGGGGGGGGGGGGGGGGTGGGGGGGGGGGGGGGGGGGGGGGGGGGGGGATCTTCTCTCTTTTATGAAATTTCGCATATTTCGATGGGGTCTGAACTATTTTTAATCCCGAAATTTCAAGCCAGATTCAAAATAATTTCGAAAGAAAATTAAATTAGATTAAAATCCAACAAAATTTGAAATCTGAAAGAAAAACCGATTTTTGCATATTACGGTGAGGCTCGAAATTGTTTTGTTTACAAGGAAACCTTGTTCCTGATAACAAAAACTGTGAGAATATTTCCAATGAAACCTTGTTCCTGATAACAAAAACCGCGAGAATATTTCCTTGTAACATTCGCTGGTACAAATCAAGACATCAGAGTAAGTGTGAATTGGATGTAATAATTTTATTTTTCTGTACGATTGTGGTTGTAAAGATTGTGATGTTTAATGCATGGACTTAGGCCTTTTATTAAAAAGAAAAAAGTAAGTGTACCTGTTTTCTGGAAAAAAAAAGAGTAAATGTACATGCTGCAACTGGCAGGAGGGTGTGCCTATGCACAGTGGGCCCAGTTTGTTGGGAAGAAAGGAAGTTTAATAATTTTCTGAAACAGATTGCAAACAATACGTGTGGTTGTGGAGACCCGTGCCGTTATTGCAACAAAGTGTGAGTTATGTGAAATTTACTCTCATTTCTCCCCGGAGAGGTACAAACTAGGGTAAAGCCAGAAAGCAGTACTCCCTCCCTCCCTCCCATGATGGATGGAACCATGGGCCAAAGGCAACCCCACAGTAAAATTCGACACGAGACGACCCAGCCCAGTAAATTACTATAAAATCGCGGACAATTAAGACAGACCTCCCGAGTGCCCTATGGGCCAGGCTAAGCAGGCCGCCGACATTGAACACGAGGTTTGTTTTTTCCGTTTGAAGCAAAAGGGAAACCCGATGGCGAACGGAAGGAAAAGCAGGGCACGTGAAGGCCCATATGCACGCGTGCTCCGGCCACGGACGGCATCGCCATCCATGGCTCACGGCGGCCGGAACAGAACAGACCGTACCTGCTTCTTCTGCCTCGCGACGTTCCAGATCCTCCAGCACAGGTTCTCCAGCCGGTTGTTCCGCTCCTGGCTGTTCCGCATCGCCACCACCTGCAATCATCAACCCGTCTTGTTCGTCAGCCATCATCATCCACGGCGACGGCGATCAAGCAAGTACGATCGGTTGATTAAGCTGGGCTGAGCGGCCATGGTCGATCTTTACGCACCTTTGTCCATGTCTTGTGGAGGGCCTGGTCGTCGAAGCTCCGGACGACCTCCTCCACGAAGTACCTGGTGGGGTTGTACGCGGCGCTGGACTCCTCCGACGCGAGCGCCGGCGCCGGCTCCAGCGGCGGCAGCGACACCCCCTGCACCCGCAGCTTGGACCCGGCGTCGAGGATCGCCTCCAGGTACCCGTTGATCCACTCGTTCCCCACCGCCATGTCGCCTTCCTCGAGCTAGCTAGCTACTCTGCTGCCCCTTCACTGAAAATCCCAACCTGACAACGATCGGCTTATATACGCGTGCGGACGGGCGATCGTGTGGTGCGCTTTCACGGCGTCGAGGTGTGGTGCAGGGGAAAGATGGACAGGGAGGAAGCCGGGTACTATATCCTCCAACGGAGCAGCATATTTCTTTCTTTTCGGTGCTTTTCTTGAACCATGCTAGTTACGTATATTTGTATTTCGCTTTGTTTTTGTCATGATGCGAGAATATTTTCATTTTTTTTATACGCGTTTTGTGATGGCTGTGGGATTCTACGGCGGTTATGCGTCGATCTATCTCGTTGGAGAGATGGGAGGAGAGGAATAAAGCGAAAAGAAAAGAAGAGATATGCCTGCCTAGTGGCTAGGCATGATATGGCCCGCGAGTGGCGACCGCGACGGCGTTTGCGCAACGCTGCGCCTGCGTGCATGCCGTTGGCACACGTATCGACGATGCAATATGCCTAAGCATATGCCTTTCTGTTCTGCTTTGCCGATATCGTTCTTCCTAGTTTTTTTTTCAAGTTTTATTCCATATTTTGGTCGACAAGTGGTACCGGCCACCTGGACAATGGTACCATCTTTCCGCAAGTGCGGCGTAGTGTCGTTTTATTTGGTGCGAGAAGCTGCCAGTTCTGTGTGATGCGTGTCCGGATGGCGATTAATTAATTATAATTACACTATCTTGTTTGTGCTAACCGGCGATAGATTGTTGGTTTGAAAGCGATGTGGTATGTATTGTCATGGCGCCACACTAGGAGAGACTGTTGTGTGATGGCTGACACATGATCAAAGGCGCTGTCAACCGTAGGTTCGACACCTTGATTGTTGTTAATCATACACAAGAAAACTTCTAGTCTATATGAAAGACAAGCCCTGACAAGTGACAACACACGGAGTCCACAGGCTCCCAAAACTAGGCCAATCCAAATCATTGGAAGAGAATTCTGCTATCCATTATATGGACACATAGTATTTTGCCTCTTGCCAACTTCTCTCCCCTGCCCCCCTCCGCCTGGTTAATTTTGGAAACCCCCCCCCCCCCCCCCCCCCACCCCCCCCCCCCCCCCCACCCCCCCCCTCTCATGACATTAATCTATTAATCTCCGCACAATCTATCCCCTGCGGTGAAAGAATAGAAAAGGTCAACCTAAATCGCCAGATCAGAGATGGATGGCACAGATGCATTAACAAGTTTCAAAATCTACAAATCATTATGTGTCACCTATCTCCAATCCGACGGCTCAAGTTGATTATGCCTATTCTTTCAGCATAAACATTGTTCCTATCATAGTCGACCCGTTGGGCAAGGGTTTGGAGGACCATTTTTAGCCATGTTTTCTTTGCGGGGTTTTGAAAGATCATTTTTGCACACAGTTTTTTCGTGAGTGGTACCCACAAACTCATGGATTGGACATGGATTCATACTTGCTCCATGGATACTCGTTTGGATACCCATCCAACAAGCGAGGCCCACATGGCAGTGACATGACATATAATAATTTGGCTCGCCCCTTTCATCTATGGGTGGCATCCCTTTTGGGTCTTTTTTACCCACTAGGAACTGCCTCCTTGGGCGAAGTCAAGAGGGACTTTTCTCCTAAATAATATTTCGGAAGTTTTCAGAACCATCCGACCCTTCCGAAACCTTTCAAAACTTTTCATATATAGACATGAATTTTTTTTGGATATGTTGTATCTTTACAGAATTCTTGAAACGCTTCCAGGACCATTCGGAACACTTTCGTATCCATCTGAAACTCTTTCAGTGCTCATTCTCTCAAACTTTAGTTCTCATCTTAATTACTATTCGTTAAGTGTGTGCCCCTCCAGGTCTGAAAATAAGCGGACATGACCCGAAACACTTTCCAGTCAATAGTTAACAGCAGGATCTGGACGCCCTTAATAAGACCCTCATATTCCAGTAGTAGTCGAGCGAACCATTTGTTTACGAATACCATTCCCTTTGCTTTGCGATACGTTACAAAACCTGAACTGAGATATTATCGATATCCTTGTGATTAACACTTTGATAACTATATCGGTTAACCTCGTTATTGATTTTGTTCTCTCTACTCGTATCCGTATTTCAGTATCCTATTATCTTAATCACACCTATGTGGTCAGGCGATAATTGTCGAAACCCAGGGTCCGCGGACCCAAACAAGGTTCGAACTTTGGGGCGTGTGCGAAGGATCTTGCCTAGCTACGGCTTGCTGTTCACCGCCTCACGGCCTGGCTCCATCGAGCTCGAGCGAGCGGGGAGAAGAAGTGGACACAGTGATTTACCCAGGTTCGGGCCACCTTGCGGTGTAAAACCCTACTCCTGCTTTGTGGTGGATTACCTCGCGAGGAGGATGAGGATGAACTAGTACAAGTGCGAGCTGCCTCAGGAGAGCTCAATGGCGGAAGGATCCGATCCCTCTCTACGGTGGAGAGTAGCCTATATTTATAGTGGCCTTGGTCCTCTTCCCTCGTAGCTTAGGCGGGAAGGAATACCACAGCGACCAATTTGAAGGGGGACAGGAGTACATCCTATCCTGACTAAAGGTGGTCTTCGCCTGCAAAGCTTCTGGTCGTGACGCCGTGGTGGGCTCGGTGATGACCTCCGTCCTGCCGAGCCCATGGTCTTGGTCTTGTTGCACTGGAACGGAAACCTTTGGGGGATTCCTCGGGAACCCGCATACATCCTTGCCTCCTTAGCACCAAAGAGGAAACTGTCCTGGACTGCGCCCGCTGGCGCTCTGCTGGCCTTGGTCGTCATGGCTCACGTCACCGTGCGTCTTGCAAGGTGGGATGCTTGCTTAGAGATATCTGCTCCTCGGGAGGCAGCTCCTTGGGAGGCCTTGATGCCGTTCGCCTCGCGAGGGTCTTGTTCGTGAAGTCCCGCTGCAGGGCCGCACTGGGCCCTCCTCGGAGCCACGTGCCGGGCCGTAGGTAGACGGGTCTGGGTACCCTCGGTCCCAGGACACCAACAGTAGCCCCCGGGCCCACGGCGCGCTCGGCCTGGCTTCGAGGCGAAGGCAAAGAGGGGAGGGCGAAGCGACATGGGCCCTAACCGCCTGCGGGCCAGGCTTGACGCGTGGTGCATGACGGGACGCGGATGGCCCCACTTCCCTATGTCGCCTCGGCAACTGCCCAGGCTGACAAAAGCCTGCCGCGCGCCACAGGGCCATCATTACTCGAAGGTGGAAGGACATCGGTTGGCCTTCTGTGATCACCTATAAGAGGGCGGAGGGGCAGAGCCCCCAACCCATCTCTGTCTTCTCGTCCATTCACCTCCAACCCTCGTCGCAGCAGCCATGGCGCTCGTAAGAAGGTTCACCGCCGTTGAGAAGGGCAAGGCTCCAAAGGAGGGACCAGAGCTGCCGCCGCCCAAGAGGGGGCGCGGCTGCCCTTGCAAGTCCGACGCCACGCCCACGGTGCCTCCCCGAGGACGCGGGCGCCCTCCATTAACAGTCCACGCCGGCTCCGGCAGCCGCGCGAAGAACTCAGCCCGCGGGCGGGGCCGCGGGAAGCGTCACGTCGGCGGGCGCGGGGGGCGGAACAACGTCGGCACTCGGCCACCTCGGGCATGGGCGCACTCTGCCGAGTCGGCCCGCGAGTTTGTTGTGTGGATGGAGAGCCCACCGCGCACCTGGATCCAGCTCCCGGGCTCCTTTGCGGGGGAGCTGGCGGCGGACGGCCCCGTCGGGCTGTGGCTGCAGCCCGACGGCTGCTGCAGCAAATCCTCCTAGGCGGAGGTCGAAGTCACCCCCTCCGGCTTCGTATACTTGACCCGGGGGTGGCAGTCGTTCGCCCGTGCCCATGACCTGAAGGGGAGGCACACCCTCCACTTCAAGTTCGACGGGGCGGCGACACTCTTCGTGAAGATCTTCGGGGAGACGGCTGCCGCCTCGGGTGCTGTCCGGAGGGCGACAGCAGCGGCAGCAACGATGACCACAGCAGCGATGATGGTGTCCTCGGCGGTGAACTTGCCGTTGGCGACGGTCGTGGCGCCTCCAGCGGCGACGACACTTCCTTCGGGGAGAGCGGGAGCGACGATGACGACGACGAGCCACGCTGCCACCGCGTCAAGGTGGAGGACGACTTCGACTAGGCACCACGATGTCGGAGTCGGCGCCTCAGGAGCTGCGGCCTCCGGGGGGCTGTTTCTTTTGTTTCTTTATTTCCTGCACCGAAACCATGAAGGGCCCCGTGGGGGCGTGTAAGGAACCGTGGCGCTTGCGCCTTTATCTTAATGTTTCCAGCTTGCGTTTCAAATTGTGTTGGCGTCTCTCGTTTGGGCTCGAGCCCCCTTCTTTTCTTTGCGGCAGCTTAGTGCTCTGCGTCGCTGGGACCCAGTCCCCAGGCAAGCTTCTGCCATTGCTGGTATGCCAGGTCGCGATGCCGTGTGCAAGGCCAGGAGGTGAGCGACCCGAGGTCCGGTAAGAGCTCCTGAGGCGCGATGCTCAAGAGGTCCCCCTTGACGTGCAAACGACTTTCAAGAGGGAAAAAGGGGAGGGTCTTCGCCCGGACGAGATCGCGAGAGTCAAGGTAAAGCGTTAATAGCAAGGCTGACACCTGGCGTGATTAAGATGACTTAGCTCGAGATGCTCGTGGCCCCGTGAAGGATTCCTGTGTGATGGGGACACGCTTCCCTGGAGCCTTGATCCTTTGTATGATTCCTGTTCTGCAATTAGCCAACACAAGTCCCACTAGGGGTGCGTGAAAAGATTGGTGTCCTTTAAATTTCGAGTGACGCCTGCGCTGCTGGACCGCTCCCCTCTTCCCATACTCCCTCGCGAGGTTTACCCCTCATTTCCTTGCTTGCCAAGGTGCTCTACGTCCTTAGGACCTGGCCCTCGAGCGGAGCTCAGCCGCCACTGGTATGTCAGGTCGCGATGCCTGGGATAAGGCCAGGGAGTGAGGGCCCGAGAGCCAGTAGGGCCTCCTGAGGCGCGATGCTCAAGAGCCCCCTTTTAACGTGCAAGCGGCTTGCGCGAAAAGGGGTGGTTCGCCTCGCGGGGGTTGCAAGGAAAGGGGCTTTGGCCGGCAACACGCGGCGACGAAGTGGTTTTACTTAGCCTTTTGCGGATCAAACCGCTGCCTGGTCGAGGCGTCCCTCCTGAGGTGTCAGGGTGTCATCAAGGGGCCGCTCGAATGCCTGTCTCCTGAAGTTCCCGTGCATTTGACAGATCAAGAAATATAGAGGGCGGCTCGCGCTTGCTGATCCGCTCATGATTGTTCCGTGAGAAGACAAAGGCACTAAGGACTTGGTGAGGTGACGTGCACGGGACAGACCCGCGAGCCAGAGCTCAGTCGCTTAGATTTATCAGCGCTGCAGGGACGGACCCGAGCACAGGCGCCATGCCGGTAGCCCCCTCTCATGGGACGTTCAGGAGGAGAGCTAGCAATGCGTGCAGCTCGTGGGGTGGCGACTCCAGAGGTGATGTGACATCAAGCGCGGGGTTAACCGCCATAGTAACTCATGAAAGCATAACTGGTTCGAGGTACATAAACAGAACAATGCAACCGCAGGGGCGGACCCTTAAGCCTGAGGATAATGCAGCCCGTGGGGCGCCCTCAATTGAACAAACCAAAAAGTCACCTGGCAATGATGCTGCAAAGGCGTCGAAGTAGTCGATGAAGTGTGCCGCAGAGGTTCGCTCCTCAGGAGCCGGTCGGCTCCGGAGGCTCAAGAGGCTCACAAGATCCGGGGGGCTCGCGAGGGTATGGGGCCTCCTGAGAGGCCACCGCCAAATGCCGGGCCTCGTGGGACGCCATAGCGCGCTGCACCAGGCGCTGGTACGAGGCACCAATGTTCAGCAGGCTGAACGGCATGCGCACGTAGTTGCAGGGGAGGCCCCCGCTCCGGTCGACACGAGACGACCAAAAGAGGTCCTGAGAAGCGGCCCAGTTGAGGCCCGGGATGTTGACGCAGACGCGCAGCCCATCGCCCGCGTCAGGGGCAGCACTCGCCGCTCATGGCTTGCGCTTCCTGAAGCTCCTCGGTCACCTTGGTGATGAAATCCCGTGCTTCTGGCGCCTCGCGCCTCGTTCCTTGCTTGCGGGGGCGTGCGTCGAGGCACGCCTCCAAGTGGTGCCCGAGCACCTCCCTCGTCGCACTGGTCAGGTCAGATGCTCTCCAGATGGAAGCCCCCGAGCCTGTCCTGAGGGAGGCACCGGGCACGCCTTCCTATGCAGAAGGAAGAGGCGCTCCGACAGCAGGTGCGGAGCCTGAGGCGTCGCCGACGGACTTCTTGGCCTCTGGACGGCTCTTGGGGAGGAGCTGCTTCTTCTTCGCATGGGTAGCCTCAGGGGGCACGGTGTCACCCTCACCATCTGAGTTCTCGGTCGCCGCTGCCCGGTAGGCATGCTCGAGGGAGCAGACCGCATCCTTCTCATCACAGGCGACGGTGATGACACCGCTGTACCCCCGACATCTTGAGGACATTGTAGCCGTGGTGGGTGGCCGCCATGAACTTGGTGAGCGCCGGGTATCCCAGGATGGTGTTGTATGGGAGACCGATGTGGGCCACATCGAAGTCGATGAGCTCAGTGTGGTAGTTGTCGTGCTTGCCGAAGGTGACGGGAAGGCGCACCTGCCCCAGGGGGGTAGTGGAGCCGTCGGTCACTCCGGAGAATGGCTTGGTGGGCATGAGTTGGTCGTAAGGCACTTGAAGCGTCTCGAAGGTTTCCATAGAGAGGACGTTGAGGCCGGTGCCGCCATCAATGAGGGTCTTGGTGACTGAGACGTTGCTGATGGTGGGCGTGCACAGCATGGGGAGCGCGCCAGCAGTAGCCGAACACCTGAGGTGGTCCTTGGAGTCGAAGGTGATGGCGTACTGTGACCACTTGAGGGGACGCGCAGCTTCAATCCTCGGGAGGGCAACATTCACCTCGCGAGAGAACTGCTTGAAGATGCGGTTCGAGGCGGGTGCCTGAGCTCCGCCAAGGATGCAGGCAATCGCACGAGGCTGCTGGTAGCCCCCGGCCCCTTCATATTGCTGGTTGTCGTCGCTTCTCCTGGGTGGCGGTGGCAGAGGCAGAAGGCCAGCGTTGCCCTGAGGACGGGCCTCACGAGGCTGATCACGCCAGGTGCCGTCGCGAGGCTGGTCATGCCAGCCGCCCTCGTGAGGCTGATCGCTCCAGGCCTGACGAGGGTTGCGGTTGTCCCAGCGGCCTCCGCCGCGGCCCCCTCCATGGACGAAGCCACGATCGTTGCGATCGGGGCGGCGACCTAGGCGCTCGTCTCGGAGCGCCCTGAGCTCCTGACAGTCGTCGGTGTTGTGGGTATGCATGTTGTGGAAGACGCAGAACGGGCGAGCGTCCTTGGGGGGCTCATCACGATCATGACCGCGCTTCATCTCGGGCTCTGCTGCCAGCACGGTGGGGCCCTTGCGCTTTGCTTCCTTAGCCTTGGCCTTCTTTTCGTCAGGGTCGACGTATGGGTGCTTGAGGAGGGAGAGACAGCCTTCTTCGGCCTTCGCGCATTTGTCGGCCAGGTCGAACAGCTCCAATGCTGAACACAGGTCATCATTGATGGCTAGCTCCTTGCTCATCCTGATGTTTGTGACGCCTTCTATGAATGCGGAGATGATGGCCTCGTCCGAAGCCTTCGGGGTCTTCAGGCGAACTTGGGTGAAGCGCTGCATGTACTTGCGGAGGGTCTCGCCTGGCCGCTGCTTCATGCGTCGCAGGTCATTGACTGTGAGGGCGCAGTCACGGGTTCCTTGGAAGTTGGCGATGAACCGCTCGAGAAGCTCATCCCACGAGGAGATCGACCCCTCTGGGAGGTGCATGAGCCAGGAGCGCGCGCCGTCTTTTAGGGCCATGGGAAACCAGTTCGCCATGACCTTGTCGTCGCCATTTGCTGCCTCAATGCTCAGCAAGTAGAGCTGGAGGAACTCCGTAGGGTCGGGGATGCCATCGTAGCGTGGGGGCAGATCTGGCTTGAACTTGACCGGCCAGACAACGCGGCGCAACTCACGAGTGAAAGCGTGGTAGCCCGCCGTGCTCATGGGTGCGGCTCGCGCGAGGGGGCACGGTCCTGACGCCCATGCACGGCGGCCCGGTCTTGGTGTTGGCGCGGCGGCACCGGAAGCACACGCGCGTCGTACTGCGGCTGCTGAACGACCTAGTAGCTGGCCTCGTCCCAGGCCGGCATCGGCGCTCCACACGGTGGGTCACGCGACGCATGTCACACCTTGGCTCGATGTTAGCGCTGTGCAAAGGAGGAGGCGGAGGCGCGCCATGAGCCACGTCGCCCGCATGAGACAGCGGGGGACGGAGCGAGTGGGAAGGCGCCAGAGCCTCTGGCGGCGTTGACGAGCTCGGTGATGCGGCCTAGCCAGGCGTCGTAGCCTTCATTGGCGGGATGGTAGCATAGCAGCTCGCGCGCCATGAGCAGCGCGGCCTATGTGTTCGCCGGCCCGCGACGAGCGTGGGAGGACGAGGCCATGGCGGGAGTGAGGGAAGGTGTGGCGGTGCAGCCATCACGCTGCACGGAAGGCGGTAGCGAAGAGTCCTGCTGCTCGTGGGCGGCAGGGTCGGTAGAGGAGTTGGCTATGGGAGAAGCGGAGCGTCGGGGGGCTCCACGGCCCACCGGTGCCGTCTGGGTGACACGGGCAGCCCGGCGCTTAGCGCGAACTCGACGAGCATCGGCCATGGGAGCGGCAAAGCAAGGACGGAGTGGAGCGGAAGGGAGACCTTCGACACGCCCCTACCTGGCGCGCCAAATGTCGGAACCCGGGCTCCGCGGACCCAAACAAGGTTTGAACTCTGGGGCGTGTGCGAAGGATCTTGCCTAGCTACAGCTTGCTGCTCACCGCCTCACGGCCTAGCTCCGTCGAACTCGAGTGAGCGGGGAGAAGAAGTCGATACAGTGACTTACCCAGGTTCGTGCCACCTTGCGGTGTAAAACCCTACTCCTGCTTTGTGGTGGATTGCCTCACGAGGAGGATGAGGATGAACTACTACAAGTGCGAGCTGCCTCAGGAGAGCTCAATGGTGGAAGGATTCGATCCCTCTCTACGGTGGAGACTAGCCTATATTTATAGTGGCCTTGGTCCTCTTCCCTCATAGCTTAGGCGGGAAGGAATACCACAGCAGCCAATTTGAAGGGGCACAGGAGTACATCCTATCCTGACTAAAGGTGGTCTTCGCCTGCAAAGCATCTGGTCATGACGCCGTGGTGGGCTTGGTGATGACCTCCGTCCTGCCGAGCCCGTGGTCTTGGTCTTGTTGCACTGGAACGGAAACCTTTGGGGGATTCCTCGGGAACCCGCGTACATCCTTGCCTCCTTAGCACCAAAGAGGAAACTATCCTAGACTGTGCCCACTGGCGCTCTGCTTGCCTTGGTCGTCATGGCTCACGTCAACGTGCGCCTCGCGAGGTGGAATGCTTGCCTAGAGATATCCGCTCCTCGGGAGGCAGCCTCAGGGGAGGCATCTCCTCGGGAGGCCTTGATGTCGTTTGCCTCGCGAGGCGGGGGCCCTCGCGAGGGTCTTGTTCGTGAAGTCACGCTGCTGGGCCGCACTTGGCTCTCCTCGGAGCCACGCGCTGGGCCGCAGGCAGACGGGTCTGGGTACCCCCGGTCCCAGGGCACCGACAATAATGATACCGTAATACCGAGTGAGCCCAGATAGTGTTCTATTGTTTGATGAGCAAATCCTAGTCTTGAATTATCGATACTAAGACATATGTTTCCGTTATACCCGTAAATTACTTGTATCCACATCCAATTATAGAGTGATGTTTGAGAACCAAAAGTCACCATCTGGTATGTTGGCATACGATATTCTCGTTGTCTAGCAACTAAGTAAACATTAACACTTCATATGACAATACCGACAACAAAATAACGGCGCGATCTTGCCGTAATTCATAAGTTGGGTCTATCCAACTCCACTATTTTAATAACAAGATGTTCTTGGCAACTCCTTCTCTAGAAAGGATCCATTCTTGGCAACAAAGACATTGCCTTTGGATCTGAGATAGAAGGTATACCCAACTGTTTCATTAGGGTATCCTATGAAGACGCACTTGTCCGCTTTGGGTTCGAGATTATCAGGCTGAAGCCTTTTCACATAAGCGTCGCAGCCCTAAACCTTAAAAAACGACAACTTAGGTTTCTTGCCAAACCATAATTCATACGATGTCGTCTCAACGGATTTAGATGGTGCCCTATTTAAAGTGAATGTAGTTGTCTCTAATGCATAACCCCAAAACGATAGTGGTAGATCGGCAAGAGACATCATAGAACACACCATATCCAATAAGGTACGATTACGACATTCCACATTGTCTTAAATGATTGCCAAACTCATAACTCAGATATTCTCCCCTTCGATCGAATAGTAGGAATTTAATCTTCTTGTTACGATGATTCTCAACTTCACTCTGAAATTGCTTGAACTTTTCAAATGTTTTAGACTTATGCTTCATTAAGTAAACATACCCATATCTACTCAAATCATCGGTGAAGGTGAGGAAATAATGATATCCACCGCGCACGTCAACACTCATCGGACCACACACATCAGCATGTATGATTTCCAACAAGTCACTTGCCCGTTCCATTGTTCCGAAAAATGGGGTTTTAGTCATCTTGCCCATGAGGCATGGTTCACATGTGTCAAGTGATTCAAAATCAAGTGACTCCAAAAGTCCATCAGCATGGAGTTTCTTCATGCGCTTTACACCAATATGACCTAAGCGGCAGTGCCACAAGAAAGTGGTACTATCATTATCAACTCTACATCTTTTGGCATCAATGTTATGAACACGTGTATCACTACGATCGAGATTCAATAAACCATTCACATTGGGTGCATGACCATAGAAGGTATTATTCATGTAAACAGAACAACCATTATTCTTTGACTTAAATGAATAACTGTATTGCAATAAACACGATCTAATCATGTTCATGCTCAACGCATACACCAAATAACATTTATCTAGGTTCAACACTAATCTCGAAGGTAGAGGGAGCGTGCGATGGTGATCACATCAACCTTGGAAACACTTCCAACACACATCGTCACCTCGCCCTTAGCTAGTCTCCGTTTATTCCGCAGCTTTTGTTTCGAGTTACCAATATTAGCAACTGAACCGGTATCTAATACCCAGGTGCTACTAGGAGTACTAGTAAGGTACACATCAATAACATGTATATCAAATATACTTTTGTTGAAGTTGCCAGCCTTCTTATCTATTGTGGTAGTTCCGCTACCAGTGACCGTTCCCCTTACAATAGAAGCCCTTAGTCTCGGGTTTGGGTTCAACCTTGGGTTTCTTCACTGGAGCGGCAACTGGCTTGCCATTCATGAAGTTTCCCTTCTTGCCCTTGCCCTTCTTGAAACTAGTGGTCTTGTTTAACCATCAACACTTGATGATCCTTCTTGATTTCTACCTTCGCGGCCTTAAGCACCTCGAATAGCTCCGGGATCATCTCCATCCCTTGCATGTTATAGTTCGTCACAAAGCTCTAGTAGCTTGGTGCTAGCGACTGGAGAACTCTGTCAATCACTATCTTATCTGGAAGATTAACTCCCACTTGATTCAAGCGATTGTAGCACCCAGACATTCTAAGCACATGCTCATTGGTTGAGCTATTATTATCCATCTTGTAGGCAAAGAACTTGTCAGAGGTCTCATACCTCTCATCACAGGCATGAGCCTGAAATACCAATTTCAGCTCTTGGAACATCTCATATGTTCCATGGCGTTCAAAACGCCTTTGGAGCCCCGATTCTAAGCCGTAAAGCATGGCGCACTAAACTATCAAGTAGTCATCAGAACGTGTCTGCCAGATGTTCACAACATCCACAGACGACACTAGAGGGGTTGGCACACCGAGTGGTGCATCAAGGACATAAGCCTTCTGTGCAGCAGTGAGGACAATCCTCAGACTACGGCCCTAGTCCGCATAATTGCTTACAATATCTTTCAACTTAGTCTTTCTCTAGGAACGTATTAAAAATAGGGAGCTACAGCGTGAGCTATTGATCTACAACATAATTTGCAAAGACAACTTAGTCTATTGTTCATGATAATGAGTTCAATTAATCATATTACATAAGAACTCCCACTCAAATCAACATCCCTCCGGCTGTCCGAGTGCAACATGCACTATTGCAGGACGCTGCTAACGCGACACTACGATCAGAGACCCTTTGACGAAACTGTGTGCGATGCATTAATCGCAAACGGTGATGTAAAAAACCCGTCAAAAAAGATGCAAAACGTTCGCGATGAAGGATACATTGAACACGGTTCAGATTTTAGTTGCGTGTACGATCTGGGGCATACGGTTGATCCATACGAACTTTTGCGATCAGACAGAACAACAGAACCGGCAGCCAGATCAAGGTGTGTGCGATATACGGCATACAGTTCGCTCTGATGAACCGTTTGCGATGATCGAGTTGAACACAAATGATTCGGCGTAACAAGATGTGTGTGATACCCGGCAAACAGGTCGGTAATCAGAATTGTGTGTGATCATTATAGACAGCCCATACAGTCCTTTTTTGTGAATTGTGTGCTTGTTAGGGCACACAGTTCAAGAAACCAACCTGTGGGCGATAATGTAGAAGATCTCTGTCGAATACGTATTACTAACCGTTGATAACCCACAAGTATAGGGGATCGCAACAGTTTTCGAGGGTAGAGTATTCAACCCAAATTTATTGATTCGACACAAGGGGAGCCAAAGAATATTCTCTAGTATTAGCAGCTGAGTTGTCAATTCAACCACACCTGAAAGACTTAATCTCTGCAGCAAAGTATTTAGTAGCAAAGTAGTATGGAAGTAACGGTAACAGTGGCAAAAGTAACAGTAGCGGTTTTGTAGTAATTGTAACAGTGGCAACGGCAAAGTAACGTAGCAAAGATCAATATGTGAAAAGCTTGTAGGCAATGGATCAATGATGGATAATTATGTCGGATGGCATTCATCATGCAACAGTTATAAACTAGGGTGACACAGAACTAGCTCCAATTCATCAATATAATGTAGGCATGTATTCCGAATATAGTCATACGTATGGAAAAGAACTTGCATGACATCTTTTGTCCTACCCTCCCGTGGCAGTGGGGTCCTAATGGAAACTAAGGGATATTAAGGCCTCCTTTTAATAGAGAACTGGACCAAAGCATTAGCACTTAGTGAATACATGAACTCCTCAAACTACGGTAATCACTGGAAAGAATCCCAATTATTGTCACCTTGGGGTATGCGGATCATAACACGTAATAGGTGTCTACAACTTGCAAGATAGGATCAAGAACACATATATATTCATGAAAACATAATAGGTTCAGATCTGAAATCATGGCACTCGGGCCCTAGTGACAAGCATTAAGCATAGCAAAGTCATAGCAACATCAATCTTAGAACATAGTGGATACTAGGGATCAAACCCTAACAAAACTAACTCGATTACATGATAAATCTCATCCAACCCATCACCGTCCAACAAGCCTACGATGGAATTACTCACGCACGGCGTATGAGCATCATGAAATTGGTGATGGAGGATGGTTGATGATGATGACGGCGATGATTTCCCCTCTCCGGAGCCCAAAAGGGACTCCAAATCTGGTCTCCCGAGGAAGAACAAGAGGTGGTGGCGGCTCCATATCGTAAAACGCGATGAATCCTTCTCCTTGATTTTTTTCTCCCCGAAAGTGAATATATAGAGTTGGAGTTGAGGTCGGTGGAGGTCCAGGGGACCCACAAGGCAGGGGGCGCGCCCTAGGGGGGGCACCCTCCAGCCTTGTGGACAGCCGGTGGGTCCCCTCTGGTTGATTCTTTCGCCAATATTTTTTTTTATTCCAAAAATATTCTCCGTGAAGTTTCAGGTCATTCCAAGAACTTTTATTTTTGCACAAAAATAACACGATGGCAATTCTGCTGAAAACAGCGTCAGTCCGGGTTAGTTCCATTCAAATCATGCAAATTATAGTCCAAAACAAGGGCAAAAGAGTTTGGAACAGTAGATACGATGGAGACGTATCAACTCCCCCAAGCTTAACCCATTGCTTGTCCTCAAGCAATTCAGTTGACAAACTGAAAGTGATAAAGAAAAACTTTTACAAACTTTGTTTGATCTTGTTGTTGCAAATATGTATAGTCAGCATTCAGGTTTTCAACAAAGATCATGAACTAACCATATTCACAATAACATTTAGGACTCACATTTACTCATATCAATGGCATAATCAACTAGCAAGCAATAATAATAAATCTCGGATGACAACACTTTTTCAAAACAATCATGATATGATATAACAAAATGGTATCTCGCTAGCCCTTTCTGAGACCGCAAAACATAAATGCAGCGCACCCCTGAAGATCAAGGACTGACTAGACATTGTAATTCATGGTAAAAGAGATCCAATCACAGTCATACTCAATATCAATTAATAACAACGCATACTAATGACAGTGGTGCTCTCTAACTGGTGCCTTTTATAAGAGGATGATGACTCAGCATAAAAGTAAATAGATAGGCCCTTCGCAGAGGGAAGCAGGGATTTGTAGAGGTGCCAGAGCTCGAGCATTTTGAAACAGAGATGAATATAATTTTGAGCGGCATGCTTTCATTGTCAACATAACAACCAAGAGATCTCGGTATCTTCCATGCTACATACATTATAGGCGGTTCCCAAACAGAATGATAGTTTTTACTCCCCCTCAACCAACAAGCACACTCCACGGCTGGTCCGAAACAACGGGTACCGTCCATACAAACAACAGTCCTGGGGGAGTTTTTGTTTGAAATTATTTTGATTTGATTTGAGCATGGGACTGGGCATCCCGATTACCAGCCACTTTCTCATGAATGATAAGTGAATCAACACTCATCGTGAGAATAACCCACCTAGCATGGAAGATACTGACAGCCCCCAGTCGCTACATGAGCTATTCGGGCATACAAAATAGAATATCATTTGAAGGTTTAGAGTTTGGCACATGCAAATTTACTTGGAACGACAGGTAAATACTGCATATAGGTAGGTATGGTGAACTCATATGGAACAACTTTGGGTTTATGGAGATGGATGCACAAGCAGTAATCCCGCTTAGTACAAGTGAAGGCTAGCAAAAGATTGAGGAGCGACCAACTAGAGAGCGACAACAGTCATAAACATGCATTGAGATTAACCAACATTGAATGCAAGCATGAGTGGGATATAAATCACCATGAACATAAATATCGTAGAGGCTATGTTGATTTTGTTACAACTGCATTCGTGAACATGTGCCAAGTCAAGCCACTCGAATCATTCAAAGGAGGATACCATCCTATCATACTACATCACAACCATTTTAAAAGCATGTTGGCACGCAAGGTAAATCATTATAAACTCCTAGCTAATTAAGCATGGCATGAGTAACTATAATATCTAATTGTCATTGCAAACATGTTTCATTCATAATGGGCTGAATCAAGAACGATGAACTAATCATATTTACAAAAACAAAATAGGTCGAGTTCATACCAGCTTTTCCTCATCTCAATCATTTCATCATATATCGTCATTATTGCCTTTCACTTGCACGACCGAACGGTGTGGATAATAATAATAGTGTACATGCATTGGAATAAGCTGGAATCTGCAAACATTTATTCAAAGGAGAAGACAAGGTAATATGGGCTCTTTGTTAGATCAACAATAATGCATATGAGGGCCACTCATCAATTTCATCGTGGTCTTCTCCTCTCGACCCAAAGAAAGGAAAAAGAATTTCAAAGAAACACACTGAAATGTTTTTGGAGTTTTTGTTTTTCTGAAGAAAGTAAAACAAGAACGAGGAAAACTATTTACGCGGGAAAGCTCCCAATAAGCAAAAGAAGAACGAGAAATCTTTTTGGGTTTTCTTTTAATAGTACTACAACTAAATTAAACATGGAAAGGAAACTAAAAAGAAGCTACAACTAATTTTTTTTTGAATTTTCTCAAAATTTTCAAGCACACAAAAAAAAAGCGAGAAAAAGAAATAAACTAACATGGATAATACAATGAAAAAGTATGAACACCGACAACTGGAATGAGTGTGTGAACATGAGTGTAATGTCAGTGAGACATACGTACTCCCCCAAGCTTAGGATTTTGGCCTAAGTTGGTCTATGCCCATGGCTGGCCTGGTGGATATCCAAAGTTATAGTCGGGGTTGTACTGGGATGCAGCAGCTACTGCCTGAAGGGCTGCAGCATGGAGGCGAGTAGCCTCCACCTCTCTCTCATACTCGTTTGCCTCCTCTCTGGTTATAAAATATCTTCTTTTTACCTGAAAGTCAAAGAAGGTAGGAGCAGGAAGGGTAATATGGACAGCACGCTGCCTGTCAAAGATTAGTCGGTACAGGAGGGACTGTTCGTTCCTCTCAAGAAACCGGTAGCGTACCAAAGCATTATAATCAAGAAAAGCAGGTGGTAACTCAATGTCATCACCCCTTATGGGTACCCCGAGATAGTTAGCTAAACGGGTGGCATAAATCCCACCGAAGAAATCTCCATCTATAGCATTATTATGTAACCTCCTTGCAATAATAGCCCCCAAGTTATATCATTTATCACTCGTTACCGCACACTTGAGGACACTAAGATCCGATGCACAAAGGTGGCTATGGTCATGTTTACCATTAATACATCTACCTATAAAGAGAGCAAAATAATGTATGGCAGGAAAGTGAATGCTCCCCATGGTAGCTTGTGTAATATTTCTAGTTTCTCCTACAGTGAGGCTATCAAGGAAAGCATTGAACTCAGTTTTGCGCGGTTCACTATGAATTCCCCACTATGGAATTTTACATGCTTCATTAAAATCTCTTAGGTCCATGGTATATCATTTATCATAAAGATCAAATAAAACAGTATGAGTTTTGCACTGGGATGTAAATTTAAATCTTCGCACGAATGAATCAGTGAGGTGATAATATTGTAAGCACTTATCTGACATGAAGTCCTCATGGTCAGCATTTCGCACGTACGCATCAAATTCATCCTTGAAACCTGCATGAACCATAAATTGATCCAACGGCCACTCACAAGGCCGTACTGGAGCTTCTCTTGGTGGTTCAAGGTCCGGTTCACGTATCGCGAGCCTTGGGGCTTGCTTCTTCAAGGAACCACCTTGGTATATTTTCCTAAACATTTTCCTTCCTCTAGAAAATCTCTGAAATTTTTAGTGACTTAAAATAAAACTTAACAAACTCAACAAAACTGATAGCAACTACTCCTACAAGTGCCTAACGGCTCTATCATGCATGAAAACTACTTTGGACCATATAAATTTGACATGCAAGCTCAAGAACAAGGTCACCACAGCAGAAAGAATTTGCAATATTTAAAGCACTAGAACAAAAACTAATTGGACCAATGGAGGAGTCACATACCGAAGAAGAATCCCCCAATACAGTTTTGCAAATGGAGCTTTACACAAGGAGATCGAAAATGGCAGCAAGATGAGCTAGAACACGGGTTTGAGCTACGGGATGATTTTTTCTGGAGGAAGACGAAGTGAATGGGTGCTGGAATAAGTGAGGGGGACCCACGTGGGAGCCACAAGGCAGGGGGGCGCGCCCAGGGGGATAGGGCGTACCCTCCACCCTTGTGGTCCACTGGTGCAGCCCCCTAGTGCAATCTCAGTGCCAGAAATTCTAGAATAATATATAAAAAATCATACTAAATTTTCAGGGCATTTGGAGAACTTTTATTTTCGGGACATTTTTTTTATTGCACGGATAATTCAGAAAACAGACAGATAATAGTAATTTTGCTTTATTTATTCTAAATAACAGAAAGTAAAAAGTGGATACAGAAAGTTGTGCCTTCTAAATTCATTCATCTCATGCTCATCAAAAGGAATCCATTAACAAGGTTGATCAAGTCTTATTAAGAAACTTCTTTCGAATAACATGAAACCGGAGAATTTTCGAATAACACTAGGTTACCTCAATGGGGATATGAATGTCCCCAACAATAAGAATATCGTATTTCTTTTTGACAGTAGGGAGAGTGAATTCAAAACCTCCAATAGTAATAGTTGAATTTTTTTCCAATAGAATTGATACTATGAACTTGAGGTTGTTTCTTCGGAAAGTGTACCGTATGCTCATTACCATTAACATGAAAAGTGTCATTGCCCTTGTTGCAATCAATAACAGCCCCTACAGTATTCAAAAAGGGTCAACCAAGGATGATCGACATACTGTCGTCCTCGGGAATATCAAGAATAACAAAGTCCGTTAAGATAGTAACGTTTGCAACCACAACAGGCACATCCTCACAAATACCGGTGGGTATAGCAGTTGATTTATCGGCCATTTGCAAAGAGATTTCAGTAGGTGTCAACTTATTCAATTCAAGTCTACGATATAAAGAGAAAGGCATAACACTAACACCGGCTCCAAGATCACATAAATCAGTTTTAACATAGTTTCTTTTAATGGAGCATGGTATAGTTGGTACTCCTGGATCTCCTAGTTTCTTTGGTATTCCACCCTTAAAAGTATAATTAGCAAGCATGGTGGAAATTTTAGCTTCCGGTATCTTTCTTTTATTTGTCACAATATCTTTCATATACTTGGCATAAGGAGACATTTTCAGAATATCAGTCAAATGCATACGCAGAAAGACAGGTCTAAGCATTTCAACAAAGCACTCAAAATCCTCATCATCCTTTTTCTTGGATGGTTTAGGAGGAAAGGGCATGGGTTTCTGGACCCCATGGTTCTCATTCTTTACCATGTTTCCTAGCAACAAAGTCTCTCTTATCATAACGTTGATTCTTTGATTGTGGGTTATCAAGATCAACAGCAGGTTCAATCTCCACATCATTATCATTACTAGGTTGAGAATCAACATGAACATCATCATTAACATTAGCAATAGGTTCATGTTCATCACCAGATTGTGTCTCAGCATCAGAAACAGAAATATCATTTGGGTTCCCAGGTGTATCTATAACAGGTTCACTAGAAGCATACAAAGTCCTATCAGTTTTCTTTTTCTTTTTATTACTAGTACTAGGTGCATCAATATTAATTCTCTGAGAATCTTGCTCAACTCTCTTAGGATGACCCTCCGGATACAAAGGTTCCTGGGTCATTTTACCACCTCTAGTCATAACCCTAACCGCATTATCATTGTTCTTACTATTCAACTCATTGAGCAAATCATCCTGTGCCTTAAGTACTTGTTCTACTTGAGTTGTGACCATGGAAGCATGCTTACTAATAATCTTAAGATCACTAATAGTTCTACTCATGTAATCACCCAAGTAGTCAAGCATGTAAGCATTACGTTTCAATTGTCTACTAACATAAGCATTGAAATTTTCTTGTTTAACAATAAAATTATCGAACTCATCCAAGCATTGACTAGCAGACTTATTATAAGGGATATCACCTTCATCAAATCTATAGAGAGAATTTACCTCTACTACCTGTGTCGGGTTATCAAGACCATGTATCTCTTCAATAGGCGTAAATTCTTAACAACTTCAGCTTTAGTACCTTTTTCTTTCATAGATTTCTTTGCCTCCTGCATATCTTCAGGACTGAGAAATAGAATACCTCTTTTCTTCAGAGTTGGCCTAGGAGTTGGTTCAGGAAGTGTCCAATCATTATCATTACTCAATATATTATTCAATAGCAATTCAGCTTGCTCAACAGTTCATTCCCTAAAAACACAACCAGCACAACTATCTAGGTGGTCCCTAGAAGCATCGGTTAGTCCATTATAAAAGATATCAAGTATTTCATTTTTCTTGAGAGGATGGTCAGGTAAAGCATTAAGTAATTGGAGAAGCCTCCCCCAAGCTTGTGGGAGACTCTCTTCTTCAATTTGCACAAAGTTAAATATTTCCTTTAAAGCAGCTTGTTTCTTATGAGCAGGGAAATATTTTTCTGAGAAGTAGTAAATCATATCCTGGGGACTACACACACAACCAGGAGCAAGAGAATTAAACCATAACTTAGCATCACCCTTTAATGAGAAAGGAAACAACTTAAGAATATAGTAATAGCGAATTTTTTCCTCATGAGCAAATAGGGTGGCTATATCATTCAATTTAGTAAGATGTGCCACAACAGTTTCAGATTCATAACCATGGAAAGGATCAGATTCAACCAAAGTAATTAACTCAGGATCGACAGAGAATTCATAATCCTTATCAGTAACAAAGATAGGTGAAGTAGCAAACTTAGGGTCATATTGCATTCTAGCATTCAAAGATTTTTCTTTCAGCTTGGCTAACAATTTCTTAAGATCATCTCTATCATTGCAAGCAAAGAAGTCTCTAGCAGTTTCTTCATCCATAATATAACCCTCAGGTACCTTAGGCAATTCATATCTAGGGGGAGAATCATATTCATCAGGTTCAATAATTTCATCAGTTTCAGTAATTTCATTCTCTCTAACCCTAGCAAGTTGTTCATCCAGAAATTCTACTAGTGGCACAGTATTATCAAGCAAAGCAATAGTATCATCATAAGCATCATGCATAGCAGAAGTAGCATCATCAATTACTTACGACATATCAGAATCGATAGCAGGTGTAGGTGTCGCAAGCTTACTCAAAACAGAAGGTGAATCAAGTGCAGAGCTAGATGGCAATTCCTTACCTCCCCTCGTAGTAGAGGAATAGATCTTGGTTCTTGGATCTTTCAGATTCTTCATAGTGATCAACAGATATAACTCCCAAGTGACTCAGAGAATAGAGCTATGCTCCCCGGCAACGGCGCCAGAAAAAGGTCTTGATAACCCACAAGTATAGGGGATCGCAACAGTTTTCGAGGGTAGAGTATTCAACCCAAATTTATTGATTCGACACAAGGGGAGCCAAAGAATATTCTCAAGTATTAGCAGCTGAGTTGTCAATTCAACCACACCTGAAAGACTTAACATCTGCAGCAAAGTATTTAGTAGCAAAATAGTATGGAAGTAACGGTAACAGTGGCAAAAGTAACAGTAGCGGTTTTGTAGTAATTGTAACAGTGGCAACAGCAAAGTAACGTAGCAAAGATCAATATGTGAAAAGCTCATAGGCAATGGATCAATGATAGATAATTATGTCGGATGGCATTCATCACGCAACAGTTATAAACTAGGGTGACACAGAACTAGCTCCAATTCATCAATATAATGTAGGCATGTATTCCGAATATAGTCATACGTGCTTATGGAAAAGAACTTGCATGACATCTTTTGTCCTACCCTCCCGTGGCAGCGGGGTCCTAATGGAAACTAAGGGATATTAAGGCTTCCTTTTAATAGAGAACCGGACCAAAGCATTAGCACTTAGTGAATACATGAACTCCTCAAACTACGGTAATCACCGGAAAGAATCCCAATTATTGTCACCTTGGGGTATGCGGATCATAACACGTAATAGGTGTCTACAACTTGCAAGATAGGATCAAGAACACATATATATTCATGAAAACATAATAGGTTCAGATCTGAAATCATGGCACTCGGGCCCTAGTGACAAGCATTAAGCATAGCAAAGTCATAGAAACATCAATCTTAGAACATAGTGGATACTAGGGATCAAACCCTAACAAAACTAACTCGATTACATGATAAATCTCATCCAACCCATCACCGTCCAGCAAGCCTATGATGGAATTACTCACGCACGACGGTGAGCATCATGAAATTGGTGATGGAGGATGGTTGATGATGACGACGGCGATGATTTCCCCTCTCCGGAGCCCAAAACGGACTCCAGATCTGGTCTCCCGAGGAAGAACAGGAGGTGCGGCGGCTCCGTATCGTAAAACGCGATGAATCCTTCTCCTTGATTTTTTTCTCCCCGAAAGTGAATATATAGAGTTGGAGTTGAGGTCGGTGGAGATCCAGGGGACCCACAAGGCAGGGGGCGCGCCCTAGGGGGGGGGCGCTCTCCACCCTTGTGGACAGCCGGTGGGTCCCCTCTGGTTGATTCTTTCGCCAATATTTTTTATTTATTCTAAAAATATTCTCCGTGAAGTTTCAGGTAATTCCAAGAACTTTGATTTCTGCACAAAATAACACCAAGGCAATTCTGCTGAAAACAGCGTCAGTCCGGGTTAGTTCCATTCAAGTCATGCAAGTTAGAGTCCAAAACAAGGGCAAAAGAGTTTGGAAAAGTAGATACGATGGAGACGTATCAACCGTCTGCGATGAGATTGACATGATAAACAGAGATAACGAATTAATATGAGCGAACGGAAACAGAGATATATACAGTCTGCTTAATTTAGTCCTTCTTCTTGTTGTTGTTGGATGGCCCCGCGACATCGCTTGGCGAGGACGCTTCTTGTCGCTGACCGTTGGCTTTTCATCACCGCCGCCGTCGTCATCGTCGTTGCTCTCGTCGTCATCCTCCTCCTCGTTCGATCATTCCTCCTCATCATCATCGCCGTCCTCTTCTTCGTCCTCCGACGACTCCTCGTCTGACGACTCCGGAGGCGGCATCCCTTCCATGATCCGGATATAATAGAGGTCTGGGCTCAACACCGGACTCATGGAAAATGAGCTGGATGATCCCGATGTTGACCTATCATCGGGCGCCAGACTGCTGGCCGAACTGTCGTCGTCGCTGTCGCTCGACATGGCTGCGGTCGTATAAAAACCGCGAGAAAGTGAGATTGCACAGTGTGGGCAAGTGTGTAGCGCGGCCTGCCAGGGATGATGAAGATGGTGGACACTTAAACGGGGTATGCAGAGAAGAGGAATGCCAATTGAAGTGGGGGTTGACATATTATCTAACCGCTGATATAATCAATCGCAATTATTTGTACCCAGTCGCTCCAAATTCCCTAGGTTGTGCAGTTCTCAATGTGATAATTAATTACGCACACGCGTTGGAGCGTCCAAATATGAAACAAGCATTTTTCGTAGTACTTCTACTCCCTCCATACCGACGACCTAGGTGGGGGAAAATGAGAGAACTTGATGATTACTCCCTCCGTCCCAAATTAAGTGACTCAACATGGCACTAACTTTAGTACAACGTTGAGTCACTTATTTTGGGACGGAGGGAGTATTTGGTAATCAATACCATTGCATGCAGAGAATTGACCACTGCATGCATGTTATGCTAAGTAGTCTGAAGTCATTGAATGCATACTAGCCGCAGGACTCCTATTGGCTGATTTCTTTTTTCAGGACAAAAACAAGGAACAAGTTTTGGGATTATGCACCGGTACCGGTACGAACGGAGTAGGACAGTTGGCAAGCAATACATTGAGCTCTTCTTATTGATGAAGCCATTAATAATCAAACTACAAAGGAAAAGAAAAAAGACAAGGGAAAATATCTGCACAAATCTTCGCGTAACATCAATGGCATAGGACCTAGATGTGCATTACTTAGAGCACATCTAGATGTACTTTAGCAATACTGTCAAACAAAACCCCTAATCATCATTGCAAACGGTGCATAGAACATGGCTAATGCGACAACCACAACTATACATGCTAGTTCCTTCTTGTCTCTTGCTTTCATCTGTTGCCTATGATTGATTCTTTCTTGCTTCATCGTACTGATTGTACATTCCAGATCAGCCAGTTTCTTCTTCATCTTTACGTTATCTTCTGCGAGCTTGGTGATAACACTCCGAGCCCTGCCATGCCATTCTTCATCCAGCCAGTTAACAAAGGCACAAGCCTCATATCCCTGCCAATGTTAAATAGTATTCAGGATGAGCGGTGGCATTAACTCAAGTAAAATGATGAACTTATCACTAACCTCTAAGGGGCAACTGAGAAACCGCCTGCCAATGTCGAATCCCTCCGTGCATACACGTCGAGCGGGAGTGTGCCCGTGCACACAACTCAGCTTTTGGTACTTCTTGGTGGCGCAAAACTCGGAGTCGAACTCGTGTTGCGGGAGTCTGCAGTCATGCTCCGGATCCGATGGCAGATCGCTTTCCTGGGGGGGGGGTCATTCAGGATGGATTCAGCAGGGAGCTACTTTGGACATGCTAAAAAGATCGGGATAGATTGGAACCTGACAGGATGATTCGAATCCGTAGTACACCTACCTTCTGATGACCTTAGGCAAGTGCTCGGCGGCCACCGTCGTCGTGGCGGCGCTGCCGAGAGCGGCGATACGAGCAGGAGCAGCCGCACCGAAACCATCAGCACCACTCGTCCGCATTCCCCCAATGTCAGAGCCACGCGAGGGAATTTGGAGGCTATCTAGGGATTTAGGGGAAATGGGGAAACTGTGGGGATAAGCTAACGGTCGGGAACTACTTATGGCACTATATGTTGTATACGGCACACTGTTTATACATGTCGTTTGTGTTTGGTATTACAACTTCACACATGATTTCCACACCAAACCGTGTGAGAAGACAACGTAGGTGAGACACGGTTGCCGTGACGTAACCGTATGTGATGTACTACCCTGTACATATAATTGAGTTACAGTGATACCGTGTAAATAGCCGCTCTGCGGATATCCGTCAAAAAATAAAATAGCCGCTCTGCAGATAGAGATGGCGGCGGCGGCGGCCTAGGTAGTGGCTACCGGATAAGAGGTCAATCCTCGGTCGGTGGGCGGTGGTGGCGTCATAGGAGGTCAATCCTCGGTTTGCGGCGGGAGATAGGAGGAGCTCAACCATCGAGGTCGGCGGCAGCGTGATTGGAGCACATCCATCGCGGTCGATGGCGGGATAGTCGAGGTCGAACTTCAGGCGGCAGCCACACTAAGCTTTGCTCCTCGACCCTGCTGTCTCGGCGTGCCGCCGCATCACGCTTCTCTGTCTGCTGGGTGGAGGTCGCCGCGCGACTAATTAATTAAGGTATTCTTTTCGTGAGTGGCTTAATTAAGGTATTCAATTCCTAAGGGTAGTGCTGTAGTACTCTGCGTGTAAATTGACTGGCCATTAATTTTTGTCATTGCACGTCTGGATAACAATATGGAGCGCCCTCAATAATTATGAAAATAGAACCTTGTGATTTATGCACGCATCTTTGGGCATCAGTTAATGCGTGTATTAATGTTGTTGTTTTGTTTTTAATTACCATTCGTGTGGTGCAGATGGAACGATCTGAATGGATGAAGAATCGGAGAACCACAGATTTTATCAGTGGCGTGACAGAGTTCATGAATTTGGCTGAAAGTACAAAGAAGAGAATTGGTGATGCGGATTACATCCTATGTCCATGTACTCATTGTGCCAATACAGAGTCACGTTAAGTGGCAGATGTCCAGTGGCACTTACTCTCTCGGGGATTCATGGATGGATATACACGTTGGACCAGACACGGTGAAGAGCAGGTCATGGATGAATATACCCAGGGCTGCGAGATGCCAAACCCCGGTCAGTGTCACATGGATGTTGAATCTAACATCGGGGCAGAGGCGTCAAGCTACCAATGGAACACCGGAAAGCCGAAACGCCCACTGGAAAACCAAGACGGCGACGCAGACGACGACGATCTTGATATGCCAGATTTTGCTGCTATGATTGCAGATTTCAAGGGCCCAAAAAAGGATATGATTGGGTACAAGGATCTGCCAACCATTGATGCGGACTCCAAGAAAGAATTATATCCAGGTTGCAAAAAGAAATATTCCAAGTTGAGTGCCACCCTGGCGCTTCTCAGATTTAAAGCAGCAAACGGTCTATCAAACAAGGGCTTCACAGAGTTGTTAGGTCTTTTGAAAGAAATTCTTCCAGAAGATAATGTGCTCCCCAGAAGCATGAACGAAGCGAAGAAAATTGTTTTCCCATTGGAACTTGAAGTACAGAAGATACACGCTTGTGTGAATGATTGTATATTGTACCGTGGTGAGTACAAAGATTTGCGTGCATGTCCCATATGCAAGCATGCACGATACAAGCGCAGGAGAGCAAAGGACAAGTACAAATTGGACGACGAGATCAAGACAGGAATCCCATTCAAGCTTGTTTGTTACTTGCCTTTAATTCCAAGGTTGAGGCATTTGTTTGCAAACCCTAGAGAGGCAAAGAGGTTGCGGTGGCATCATGATGAGCGAACTGCGGATAAATATATGAGGCACCCGAAAGATGGGGCTCAGTGGGAATTAATCGACAACAAGTTTGAAGACTTTGCCAAGGATCCTAGAAGTATAAGGCTCGGGGAGTGTACTGACGGGATGAATCCTTTTGGCGATATGAGCACCAATCACAGCACATGGCCGGTGCTTCTGTGCATATATAACCTAGCTCCTTGGTTGTGTATGAAGAAAAAATACATTATGATGTCAATGATTATCCAAGGCCCGAAGCAACCTGGAAATGACATCGACATTTACTTTCAGCTACTGGTAGAAGAACTGCTGACAGTGTGGGTAGATGCGCCTCCTGTAAAATGGTATGATGCTTACAAAAAGGAGATTTTCGATCTACATGTGATGATGCTGCACACTGTCGGTGTCAAAACCGGCAGACCTCGGGGTAGGGGGCCCCGAGCTATGGATCTAGGATCGATGGTAACAGAGACGATGAACACGGTGTTTTACCCAGGTTCGGGCCCTCTCTATGGAGGTAAAACCCTACGTCCTGCTCTTGTTTATATTGATGAAGTATCAAGGTACAGAGTTGATCTACCTCGAGGTCATATGTTGTGGTCTAAACCCAAGGGGTATGATGAGTAATGTCATAATCTATCTATCAATGAGCCTGGCCTCGGCTTATATAATGTACCGGAGGCCTAGAATAACAAGAGTCGTAGTCGGCTACGTCGGTGGAGAGGAGTCCTTGTCTTGATCACCAAGTCTTGTGGAATCTTCCTTGTATATGTCATCGGCTGTCCGAACTGGCCCATTAGGGAACCGCCCCGGGGGTCCTCGGCCCAACCCACTGGTCGGGAGACGACATGGTGAGTACCCCCTAGTCCAGGACACCGTCAGTAGCCCCCTGAACCGGTCTTCAAGTCGGGGACGCTCCTCGGTTCCTCCAAACTGTTCTTCATCTTCGGTCATCGGTCTTGAAAACTGGTTCAACACATCTTCCCATCTCTGATCTTGAGGATCGCCGAGGTGTATCCGAAGAGTTCATACGTCGGGTATCCGAGGAGTCTTTTTAAGTTATCGGCCTTTATCAATGCCTTGTAAGTTTTTTATGCCACACCTGGGGTTTGAAGTGTTTCCCGTGCGATGGCACCCTCTTGCATCCGAGCTCTAAGGCCGAACTAAATCCGAGGCATCTCTTCACAGCCGAGCTCCAACACTATTCGGCATTCAAGGTATCCTCTTGCGTCCGAGCTCCAACGCCGAACTGAATCCGAGGTATCATAGATTACCTTGGCCTCTGAAAATTTGAATGATTTCATCCGAACTTAAATGCCGGAGTAGTCTTCCATGGAACGAGCCATTCGAATCCAAGCTTTATGCCGGACTGCTTCCGAGCTCCAACGGCGGACTGCATCCGAGTTCTAACGATGGTCAGCATCCGAGGTGTCATAACTACCTCAGTTTTTAAAAGATTGAACGAATTCAGCCGAGCTTAATGCCGGAAATGCCCTCTATGGAGCCAGCCACTGGCGCCCGAGCTTTATGCCGGACTGCTTCCGAGGTGGTGCACCACCCTGACTGCGGGCTGATTTTTTGTGAATATTTTCAATTGGTGCAATTTATTCTCCGCCGAGATATATAGCCAGTAGCCCTCAAGGTGTGTGTCGGTCTAAAACCCGAGATGCACCTGAAGGAAAACATGAAACCGCTGATCCAAGTAGCCCCTGAGACTCAGGTCGATGCGCGAAATCGGCCTGAGGATCAACTCCTAGCTCGGCAGCATACATAGGAATAGAAACGCAGTGTAATATATTAGAGATAAAAGTGATCGGCGAATGGGCCCTTGAGAGAGGGTCTTGAGAAGTTGCCGTAATATATTAGCTTGATGCCAGATAGGTCCAGATGGTACCTATTGTTGTCCGAAGACGCGTTTGCCTATAGTTCGGTCAAGCCGAACACTAAGCACTTTGAATTTTCTGCATTGAACAAGCAATGCAGTAGTCCCCGAGACACTGGTCGGGTGGCAACACCATATCAGGGGTTCGATGTGCCCTTTTAATATTTGTAAATAATAAGCCCAAAGCCCAGTAGCCCCCGAGTCTTAATGCGGGCACGGGTGGCCGAATTAAGGATCGATATCCATAGTAAAATCACAAATTATGTGTAATGACTCTATGTATCCAAGTACTTTACATCATTAGTGCTCGGATCCGCATTTTACAAAACTTTGTTGACCGACCATCGGCTTCAACCTCTTCGGCCAGTAGCCGAGGAGTGTTTTCCTACTTTATAAAGCCGTTATAAGGGCAAAGATTTATGGAAAACAAAGCAATCTGGTCATACGGTTTTATAAACAAAGGTACACGGAGAGATATGTTATATTACGTTTTAACATAAGAAACATCTTCCAAAGAAAATAGTCCTGCTATCGGTTCCTTTCTTTGGGTCGTCATGCTTATCCTGATCATGAAACCTCACCTCCAATCAATGTGGGAGGAAAATATTGAGGATTTAGTTCGGGGAAAGTTCCCGAACTCTATGGTATTAATGAACCAAAATTTTCACTTTCGTCGTTGCCGACCAATGTGATCCTTTAAGATTGCTAGCTTTCGGCTTCACCCAGTCTGAGGTACTTATTCGGATGACCCAGTAGTAACAATCACAGAGGTGCTCCCTTTACCACCTAGCCGAACAATCGGGAACGTAGGGGTAAGCACAGGAGCCAGGCAACCCAGCTTGGCCAAAATCTTAAGTCAAATTGATGCATATTTATGGGTTTATAACAATGATTGCGGAAGGAGGCCCTCGTATATTAAATACAAACGCCGATGATATGTTTATTTTGACTCCGTTGCGACCGTTTATCATTTGAAAGTGGCCCATCGTCGGCTTCCACCCCCTTGTAGATGCTACACAGGGTGTTTTCACAATAACAAAACAACCCTTAGCCGACGTCTCGGTGCCCGAAGGCGGTTGTGTTAGCGGAAACGAGGCAATCACATATGCGGGCTTTATAGCTTTCACTTAGTCATAGGAGCTTAAAGTTGGGAGGCCAGTTACTAGCCCCCAGTTAGTGTTCGGCGACAGTCGAGGTCAAGCCGTAAACACTTCGGCCAATGTTATGAACGGACCGTCATTTAACATGGGGTGACCTCTATCGATCTTATAATTTAACACAGTCATCGGATCGCTGACCAGTTTACAATTATTGTGACAGTCAGTTTTCGGCTTTCTCCACTGAGGCGCTTAACCATGCTAGCTGGAAGCACAATCGCAGTGGTTCTCCCTTTGCACACCTAGCCGAACAAAGCGGAACGTAGGAGGCAAGCACAGGAGTCGGGCAACCCAACTATTAACCGAAGACACAATTCGAAACTAGTGCATATATAGCAATATCCGAGAATGTTTTTGCCGAATCTCTAAAGGTGTCCGGCGTTGCACTACGAGACTTATGCTAGAAACACACAAATAGGTTAAAAGTGCCATAGGCTCGAAAAACCAAAAACTTATGTAGAAGCTTGACATCCGGACTAAATCAAGTTTTTTGGTGCCAATTCAAAAATTGGTCTTAAAATAAAATTTTCCTTTCGTCATGCTTTAACATGACACGTCCGATCTCAAAACTTCAAGCGGGCCAGCCTTCGGTTTCAACCTCCTATTCCCGAAGGCGGAGTGCTTCTCAGGCCAGTTTAACGAGCTAAACTCGAGCGGCTTTAGAGAGAAAATAGGCTATCCGGCTATAGACCACACACTCGAGTTGAGAAAGGAGTGATAGAAAAAGACTTTGCAATGACTGAGAAGAAAACACATTTATTATAAAATGGCTCATATAAATTTTATGAGCCCCCAGTTAACATGTGTAGAGTTTCAAACAACGTATGCGAGCATGGTCGAATCGAACACAAATTAAAAGTTTAAAAACTTTGAGCATGAAAGCGACTTAGCTGGTTAATGTGTTCGGCATTGATGACGCGGGCCGAGCTTGCAGCGGGTCGAGGTCCCAGCCCCCAAGCCGATTTCGAGGTGCCCGAGCGAAGAGCTCGGCTTGATGAAGTGGCGACGCCGTACGGTCGATGCGGTGAGGCGAAGCCCCCAAGTCCAGCCGAGATGAGAAAAACCCTCATGACCGAGGTGACAAAGAGCTCGGCAGAAAAAAGAAGTGTTTAACAATCAACGTTTGAACGAACAACTTTTTTGTTTAACACAAATATAATGTTTGGTTGATCCGAACAAGAAATAAAATAAAATAAAAAAATTTAAAGAAAAAAAACTGAGCATGAAGGCGACTTAGCTGGTTAATGTGTTCGGCATTGATGACGTGGGCCGAGCTCGTGGCGGGACAAAGACGTAGTCCGCAGCCTAGCCAAGGTCACAACCCCCAAGCCCGAGGTAACTGAGCGAGGAGTTCGGCTTGATGAGGTGGCGATGCCGCATGGTCGATGTGGCGAGGCGAAGCCCCCGGTCCAGCTAACGTGACGAAGCTGGTTGGCTGGTGACGCCGAAGTCACCGGAGTAGGTTGATGAAGAGATGGCGAAGCCCCCGATCTAGCCGAGGTGCCGGGGCAGGTCGGTAGTATGACGTTTGCAGCCCCATGCCGGCCGAGGTGTCGACGCAGGTCGGCGTGGTGGACATCGGCTTGGTCAGCCGGATTAGTATTTTTGATTTCTTCAGAAATCGTCCTCCGGTACTATGGTGCGAGGGGCGAGTCCGGCCAGGGTTGACTCCTGATGTTCGGACGCCGAAGTCGCATCCAGGATTGAAGCTAGATACGGGATAAGAGATGCGAGTCCGGCCAGAATTGACTCCCGATCTTCGGACACAGAGGTCACATCCAGGCTTGAAGAAGCAATAGTGCGGCGATGCCGTCGCGGGCCGGATCTTGTGACGCAGTCGGTGGCCGCTTGATGAAGTGACCATGCAGCGATGCCGGTGTGCCTGCTCCGTATAATTCGTGGGGCGACAATGTTGGTGATGATTTACCCTTCACGATGCCGAACTATCGTTCGGTTTGCCGAGATAATGATCCGAAGAGGTTGAGTTCGGCTTGATGAAGCGACGACCCGTCTGGCGCAGGTCGGCAGCCGTGCAGCAACGTTGTCAGGCTGGTTTGACACCGGCGCAACGGTGAAAGTTACCTCCGAAAAGGAGCAAAATTTTTGAGCATGTGTTCGGAAACAAAACACCATACCCTAGAAAGAGATTCCTCCAAAAAGGTTGTCCAATATCCCGTTCATGAAGAAAGATGAACTCGGGTCGAATTCGTATTCGCGCAGAAAACAGATCAGAAAATTGATGTGCTCATTGGAGGTTTCCCGGAGTTTGAATGGTCGGATCGAGCTGAAATTTTGAGGGGTGGTAGATACAGGAATTCCGCAGCCGATCAACGGTTGGATCTTCCAAAGGACGTCCGAGCTGGGCGCTGGACTCCTCGCCCTAAACTCGTCCAGATTCCCGTTCAGATTTGACAGGGTTCCGGTATATCGTAGATCACCGGAGATTCCTCCATCGGAATGCGACGAAATTTTTCAGGGTTGTTATATACACAATTCTGCACTATTCCACCAAAGCAATCGTCAAAGTGACACCCGAGGAAGCGGCGACGGCGAATACAAATCCGCCGTATAGAAAAACAACACGGTCGCCCGAGGACAATGTTGAAGTTGAGCCCCCGAGCTATATGGATGATTCCTCCACGATCTTGATAGAGATCGGAGTTGATGTTGGCCCTCGTCCGATCATGACGATCTGAGGCGGAGCGCAGTCCTCGGTCGAGCCAAGGTGACCAGTCGAGCCGGCGACGAACATGCCGACGTCGCAGTTGATCTTGCAGGCGAGCCATTGATCCATTGCCGATCACACAGCGGAACTCTCAATGAAAGCATCATTGTCGGTGTCAAAACCGGCAGACCTCGGGGTAGGGGGTCCCGAGCTGTGGATCTAGGATCGATGGTAACAGAGACGATGAACACGGTGTTTTACCCAGGTTCGGGCCCTCTCTATGGAGGTAAAACCCTACGTCCTGCTCTTGTTTATATTGATGAAGTATCAAGGTACAGAGTTGATCTACTTCGAGATCATATGTTGTGGTCTAAACCCAAGGGGTATGATGAGTAATGTCATAACTATCTATCAACGAGCCTGGCGTCGGCTTATATAACGTACCGGAGGCCTAGAATAACAAAAGTCCTAGTCGGCTACGTCGGTGGAGAGGAGTCCTTGTCTTGATCACCAAGTCTTGTGGAATCTTCCTCGTATATGTCATCGGCTGTCCGAACTGGCCCATTAGGGAACCACCCCGGGGGTCCTCGGCCCAACCCACTGGTCGGGAGACGACATGGTGAGTACCCCCTAGTCCAGGACACCGTCACACACCATTCAAGATATGCCGGCATTAGGCAACACATCGGGGCAGAAAACAAAGGGAGATGTAGGGTGTGTCACATGCATGGATAGGACAGCTAGCAGATTTCTTCCCAACCCGCGCAAAACCGTGTATTTGCGTCATCATAGGTTCTTACGGAGAAATCACCCATACCGAAAGATGAAAGCTGAATTTGATGGTACGGCAGAGGTAGATGTGGGCCCAAGACCCTATGCTGGGGAGGTGGTCCACAACATGGCTAAACAAATTAATGTTGTGCTTGGCAAGAAGCACACTTTGACGGTGAAACAAACACCCAAGGGTCAAGTGTTTAAGAAGAAATCGGTGTTCTGGAAATTACCTTACTGGGAGATTCTACGTGTACGCCACTGCATCGATGTCATGCACGTAGAGAAGAATGTATGTGAAAGCATCCTTGGTACTCTGCTCAAGATTAAAGGTAAAACAAAGGATGGTGACGGTGCACGGCTCGATATGCTTGCTGATCAATCAAAACGCAAGAGTGAAGCAGAAGATGGTAACAAACTCATCAACACTCGCCAGAGTTACAATTTCAGTACAAAAGAAGCAACAGAGTTCTTCACCTATTTGTTGTCAGTTAAGACACCCTCTTCCTACTCCGCAAACATCAGAAGTCTCGTGGATGTGAGCTCAGGTAAAATGAAGTTGGGACACATGAAGTCACATGATTGCCACGTAATGTTGACACAAATCCTCCCGGTGGCCATCAGGAATCTGATGGACAAAGATATAAGAAACACACTCACTGAGCTGTGATTTCTTCAACCAACTATGGTAGAAAGTTGTAGATCCTGAAGAGTTGGATCATATGCAAGAGGATATTGCAAGAATATTGTCCAACCTAGAGATGTTTTTCCCACCGTCATTCTTTGATGTCATGGTCCATCTCACTGTGCACCTTGTCAACGAGATAAAATATTGTGGTCCTGTGTTTCTTCGCAACATGTATCCCTTTGAGCGGTTCATGGGAATACTGAAGCGCTATTGTCGGAACCGAAACCATCCGGAGGCAAGCATCCTACAAGGTTATACCGCGGAGGAGGTGATTTAGTTTTGCACCAAATACATGAAACAAAGACCTATAGGTTTTCCCCTCTTTCGCCACGAGGGAAGGCTGAAAGGTAAGCCGGTCCTTGCTGGCACGCAAAAGGCTGCACGCGGAGAATTGGCAGAGAAAGCCCATTTGACGGTGCTGCTTAACAGCCCAGTTCTCAGCGCTTATGCCGAAGAACACTTGGCGGAGATACGCCAAAGCTTCTTACCAATGGTGTATCCATCAGATGTGGAGATGAAGGAGCACACTAAGAATTACGCCGAATGGCTGAAGAATCGTTTAGCACAAGGATCCATCGATGACATTGCTACGTGGTTGGCACAAAAGCCATCACCTACGGTGTTGACGTACCAAGCATATGACATAGATGGCTACACGTTCTACACTGAGGAACATGATAAGAAGACCTCATATCAGAACAACTCTGTTATAATAGAATGCATGACTGTAAATGAAGTTGATAAAAGGGTATATGGAACCATCAAAGAGATTTGGGAGCTTAACTTTGTGAAAGTTAAGGTGGCATTATTCAGGTGCACATGGATCCCTCTTGGTCAGGTAAAGGTTGATGATTACAGGAACACCTGTGTTAACAGGACAACGATGGCATATCACGCGGACCCATTCATTCTTGCCAGCGATGCTACCTAGATTTTCTATGCGGAAGACCCCTTGCATAAGAACTGCCATGTAGTGATGCATGGGAAGAGGAGGGTACTGGGTGTCGAGGATGTTGCCGATGAGGACGAGTACGATGAATTTGCTGAGTTGCCAGCCAAGGGATCACGCACCCCTCTAACAGAGAAGTGTAAAATCATCAGAAAACCCAAGTTCATTCGGGGTCAATGTAATGATCCCAGTTCCCCCATGTACATGGGAATTAAGCCATAAAACTAGTTTTTAGGCCTACCCTGCAACTTAATTCGTTCAATTTAGAACTGTCGCGTGTACTGAATTTGTGAGTTATGCCCGGTTTTCTGTTGATGTAAGAACCGTTAATATGTTGACCTTGATATGCTGTCAGCTCAGGCAATGAATATGAACTATTTATTATTATTATTATTCTTATTCTTATTCTTATTCTTATTCTTATTCTTCTTCTTCTTCTTCTTCTTCTTCTTCTTCTTCTTATTATTATTATTATTATTATTATTATTATTATTATACCATAGAGGTAGCACACTCAATTGATCTCACTCCAGTATGTATGAACAGAAGATATGCAATCTGGTTTGCAAATAGCACATGGTTCATTCATGAAAGCCATGCGCCGACCAAATCGCGCGCGCGATCTGAGTCGTGCGTTCTGATTGGCCAGAACCCAAACCCCACGGATCGTACGTCTGCACCGTTGGATGCTCCCAGAACGAACGACAATCCTCATCGCTTTCAATAGCAAATGCAGTTCCAGTTGTAATTTTATTTATATGCACAAAATGCACGCTAAATTCAAAAAATGTCTTAAATATAGCTAACGATACCTGAAATGCACTAGAAAATCAAACCCGTGGTATAATGATGATTGCGTACCGTGGAAAATTTTATGAGGCCAAACAATGAAGTCACCGGGCACTGGAGTTTGAATTGACACGTCTTCTTTTGGAAACCATGATCCTTCTTGTGAGATGCTCCGGTTTGGAAGGAGCGATCATCAAAACTTGTGCCAAACTTTACCAAAAAAATTCCACGGGGTCGTGAGAGCACGCCACGGGCACACACCGATTTTGGTGATGTTCGGACTCCATCTGAATTTCCTGTAATTAAAATATCAACTAGGCCTACGTCGGTGGCCGCACCTCATGGCCGAAATATTTGAAACTTCTCCCTGCTTCTCAGACAAACGGATGAAAACTCGCAAAGCGACGCACAAATGATTTGCACACCTTCTTTGCTAAGACTACCCACAGTGGGAGTAACATAGGTGGTAACATCACACATTTCTAGGCAAAACAGATGATGTGGCGAGTAATTAATGAGGAAATAGGGGCATGTGGTAACATAGCTAGTTACTGTAACATCACACATACCAAGACAAGATGAGTCTACAACCTAATAAATGAAGTGTTGCATGACACCACACATATGTTACTCCCCACTATAGAGGTAGTAACATAGACTAGCTAGTAACATATGCATGTTACTAGTCTAAGTTACTACCCATTGTGACTAGTCTAACTAATACCCACATGTAGTTGTAGTAGGGTTTTGACTTTGTATGCACTAAATGCAAGGTAAGTGCAAAAATTGACTTAAATATAGTAGACGAGACCTGAAATGGGCCAGAAAATCAAACCAAGGGTATATCCATGATTGTTTACCGTGAATTTTTTTCCAAGGCGGAACGATGTAGTCACCGACGATTTGGAGTCCGAAGTACCGCGTCTCCTTTTGGAAACCATGATCCTTCTTGTGAGATGCTCCGGTTTGGAAGGAGCGATCATCAAAACTTGTGCCAAACTTTACCAATTTTTTTCCATGGGGTCGTGAGAGAGCATGCCACGGGCACACACCGATTTTGATGATGTCTAGACTGCATTTGAATTTCCTATAATTAAAATACCAACTAGGCCTACGCCGGTGGCTGCACCTCGCTGCCGAAATGGTTGAAACTTCTCCCCGCTTCTCGGACAAACGGACGAAAACTCGCAAAGTGACGCACAAATGATTTGTACACCTTCTTTGCTAACTAACACCCACATGTAGTTGTAGTAGGGTTTTGACTTTATATATATTCGCTAAATGCAAGGTAAGTGCAAAAAAATGACTTAAATATAGCAGACGAGACCTGAAATGGGCCAGAAAATCAAACCAATGGTATATCCGTGATTGTTTACCATGATTTTTTTCCGAGGTGGAACGATGTAGTCACTGACCATTTGGAGTCCGAAGTGCCGCGTCTCCTTTTGGAAACTATGATCCTTCTTGTGAGATGCTCCGGTATGGAAGGTGCGTGCACCAAAACTTGTGGCAAACTTTACCAATTTTTTTCCATGCGATCATGAGAGCACGCCACGGTGACACAATGATTTTCGTTATTTCCGGACTCTATATGCATTTCCTGTAATTAAAATACCAACAAGGACTACGCCTCTGGCCGCACCCTGCGGCCGAACCGTTTGAAGTTTTTTCCCGTTTCTCGGACAATGAATGAAAACTCGCAAAGCGACACACAAATGATCTTGCTAACACCCACGTGTAGTTGCGAATATATATATATACGCAAAAAATGACTCAAATATAGCAAACGAGATCTCAAATGCACTAGAAAATCGAACCATAGGGTACAATCGTGATTTCTTACCGTGGAAAAAAATTCGAGGCGAAACGATGAACTCATGTTTTCATTCAAACAAAAATATGCTGTTAGTTCATGTAAATGTTTTCAAATAGCACACGGTTCACTCACGAAAGCCGTGTGCCTACCAAACCGTGGCCGATGCCCCCCTGCCGCGCACGCGATCTGAGTCGTGCGTTCTGATTGGCCAGAACCCAAACCCCACGGATCTTACGTCTGCACCATTGGATTCTCCTTGATCGAACGGCAATCCTCATCCCTTTCGACAACACATGTAGTTCCGGTTGTGATTTTATTTATATCCACAAAATGCACATTAAATTCAAAAAAATTCTTAAATATAGCAAACGATACCTAAAATGCGTTAGAAAATCAAACCCGTGGTATAATGGTGATTGCGTACCGTGAATTTTTTTATGAGGCCAAACGATGAAGTCACCAGCCACTGGAGTTTGAATTGACACGTCTCCTTTTGGAAACCATGATCTTTCTTGCGAGATGCTCCGGTTTCCAAGGAGCGATCATCAAAACTTGTGCCAAACTTGACCAATTTTTTTCCACGGGGTCGTGAGAGCACGCCACGGGCACATGCCGATTTTGATGATGTCTGGACTCCATCTGAATTTCCTGTAATTAAAATACCAACTAGGCCTACGCCGGTGGCCGCACCTCACGGCCGAAATGTTTGAAACTTCTCGCCGCTTCTTGGACAATGGATGAAAACTCGCAAAGCGACACACAAATGATTTGTACACCTTCTTTGCTAACTAACACCCAGATGTAGTTGTAGTACGGTTTTGATTTTATATGCACTAAATGCAAGGTAAATGCAAAAAATGACTTAAATATAGCAGACGAGACCTGAAATGGGCCAGAAAATCAAACCTAGGGTATATACGTGATTGTTTACCGTGAAACAAATTTCGAGGCGGAATGATGTAGTCACCGACGATTGGAGTCCGAAGTGCCGCATCTCCTTTTGGAAACTATGATCCTTCTTGTGAGATGCTCCGATTTGGAAGGTGTGAGCATCAAAACTTGTGCCAAACTTTACCAAAATTTTTCCATGGGATCCTGAGAGCACGCCATAGTGACACACCAATTTTCGTTATTTCCGGACTCTATATGTATTTCCTGTAATTAAAATACTAACATGGCCTATGCCTCTGGCCGCACCCTGCGTCCGAACTGTTTGAATTTTTTTCCTGTTTCTCGAAAAATGAATGAAAACTCCCAAAGCAACACACAAATGATCTTGCTAACACCCACGTGTAGTTGCGACTATAGCAAACGACTCAAATATAGCAAACGATACCTCAAATGCACCAGAAAATCGAACCATAGGGTACAATGGTGATTTCTTACTGTGGAAATTTTTTTGGAGGCGAAACGATGAACTCATGTTTTCATTCAAACGAAAATATGATGTTAGTTCATGTAAATGTTTTCAAATAGCACACGGTTCACTCACGAAAGCCGTGTGCCTACCAAACCGTGGCCGATGCCCCCCTGCTGCGCGCGCGATCTTAGTCGTGCGTTTTGATTGGCCATAACCCAAACCCCACGGATCGTACGTCTGCACCGTTGGATGTTCCCAGATCGAACGGCAATCCTCATCCCTTTCATCAGCACATACAGTTCCGGCTAGGATTTGATTTATATGCCAAAATGTATGGTAAATACCAAAAAATGTCTTAAATATAGCACACGAGACCTGAAATGCGCCAGCAAATCAAACCTGTGGTATAATGGTGATTGCTTACCGTGGGAAAAAATTAGAGGCAAAACGATGAACTCACGTCTTCATTTCAAAATTAGCATGTCTTCATTTCGAACGAAATTATGATGTTTGCGCACACGAGCGCTTAGAGGCAACCGTTTGCATAGGCCTTTCTGCGCGGCGACCGGGGATATTTTTTCACCCTTTTCACCTAGGCCGCCAACACCCCACCACCGCCCGCCCACATTTCACTCCACACCCAATCTCCATTGCCAGCTTCCCCCTCCCCCAGATCCACAACAGAACCCTCTCCGGCGCCGGCGTGCTCAACCCGGCCGTGTGCCCGCTCTTTGGCGTCAACCCTACCTCCATTATCGTTCCCAACACGTGGCTGCCCGTGCCTCGCTGTCTTCGTTTGCTCGCCAACCACCCTCGAGCATGTCGATCCTGTAACCCTCACCTCTCCTATGGTCCTACCGGGTTTGCATTAAGAAACCTGTTAGTTACTGCTCTCCATCGTGGTGAGGCATATTTCCTCGCAATCCCTCTTCCTATTTCGTTCCGTATGTTCCCAAATTGGCTATAAAATAACGGAGAGCGTATATTTGTTCATTATCTACCTTCCTAACTAGTACATATAAGCTGTATTTGTTCCAATAAGTTACTGTCGATTTACAGATCGTGGGCACCTGAGTCACACAAACTTAACAAATAAGACGTACATTTTCTAAATTATTGCATGACATGTTTAGACAGCTTGATACCAAGTTGTTAGCTTTATGCTTATCCTCCTTTCCTGAGTTTCGCATGTGTTCTCTGTAGATGCCGAGTAGCAGCGACAACACTCATGCTTCAGGCGATGTATCTTCATCTGATTCCGACAACCCTAGGTCTTCAGCAGATGGTGAGGGATCAAGTAATCTGGAATGGGATAGAGCTGTAGCAATTACCCTTCCGGCCAGGACACGGAGGAACGCTCCAAGGCAGCCCACACACCAGCCTAATGGTATATATGAAGTAACCGAGATCAATTTAAAGTCTTGGGCTCCAACTAAACCAGATAAAGCACGCACGAGGTTCAGGAGTGTGTGTGGATTTATTGGCAGGGCAAGGCTCAACATTAATCTGCTGGGGTTTTGGAAGGCTGACACAGAAACACGGCAAAGGATAGTCCGGGAGATCATGGATCACTTCAACGTTCCAGAGCAGTGGAGAATGCAGGTGGAACACGCTGCACGGAAGAAGGCTAGGGATGCTTGGAGAAACTGGAAGCACGTGGTGTACAAGAAGTACTTGAGTGAAGGCAAGGATCCAATCCCCGCACACCCCCAAATTACAAAGGCAGACTGGGCAGAATTCAAAAGGGTCAAGGCAACTACAGAGTTTGCTATGAAGAGTGCCAAGCAATCGGAACTTCATAAGAGGAACACACACCCCCACTGTATGGGTGTGGCAGGATACTACGGCATGAAACCGATATGGGACCAGGAGGACGAAGAAGCAGTAGCTGCAGGCGGGAAACCGGCCTTTAGTGAAATCAGGGGCGAACGCGCTAGAGACTACTTGCTTGCACAAGCAAGGAGGCGTGATGACGGAACTTCTTACTTTGCAAACTCACATGACGAAAAAACTATATCGCGTGATGTTAAAGGCTTCCGAGATCCCTAGAAGGTTCTACAGGAACTCAGGGCCATGTGACATTCTGTCCGATGCTCTGGAAACAAGAGAGCCCCCTGGCCGTGCAAGGGGTATAGGTGTTAATGTCCCGCACAAGAGGGCTTTCACACTCAGCAAAGAAGAGAGGCTCAGCATGAAAAAAGCGAGGAGTGAAATGAAGCAGAATGAATTATATGAAAGGTTGAGGAAGGACATGTATCCGACTGTTCGAAAGGAAATTGAGGAGTCAATGATAATGCAGAAGACTCTAACACTGACAAATAGCCAGCAGATGGGAGGGGAGGCAAGCATGGAGGATGCTGGTTATTGCGCGACAACACCGCACAAGAGTAGTTGTGCATCAGCTGACCCCAGCGACACTGAGACTGCAGCTGCTGATGATGATGCTATATCTGATCTATCTAGAATGAAAGACAGACTGAAGAGCGTGCTTACACATTATGAAGGTACATTAAAATGTGCAACAGCCTGGGTTTGCCCACCCTTCTTGGAAGAGGGCCTCTTGTTGGACAATGTGCCATTGAAGCCGGGCTGTGTGAAGTGCTACGTGACTGAAGTAAAGCCTGGATTCAATGAATTTGCCCTGAAGAATTTCCTAGGAGACTTTGATGAGCAAAGGACCTTGGGAGAAACACTGTTACATCACATCCAGTGGCCACTAAAGGAAATAGACTTCATGGATGAGATCCCTAAAGCCCCGCCAAGAGAAACCAATGTCGCTCCTCAACCGGTGACGCTCTCCTTGCCACAGCAGCTCTCGCGTGCTTCCCCCAAAGAACCTAATACTCGTAATCCGACGGCTGATGCATCAACCTGTGATCAGCCCCGCCCGACTTTGTGCCGTACAGGCCATGTCATCGTCCACCCCAGAGCAGCCAGTGGTAAGGCCTACAACTGCTGAAGACACACCACCGGTTTAGATGCCAATCGCTGAAGCAGCGGGGGGAGACCCAGCTGCAGCACATGCTCAACAGACCAACCTGGTGGAACGGACTGCTAAGCAGTCTGATGCTTCGGAACCGCCTGCTAAGCAGTCTGTAGGTCCAGAACCGA
Organism: Thinopyrum elongatum; assembly: GCA_011799875.1. Taxonomy (NCBI): domain Eukaryota; kingdom Viridiplantae; phylum Streptophyta; class Magnoliopsida; order Poales; family Poaceae; genus Thinopyrum; species Thinopyrum elongatum. The sequence goes on along the minus strand of CM022300.1, from coordinate 83,245,689 downwards.
CTGCTCATCAGTCTGTCTGTCCGCAGCCGCGTGATCAGCATACCAATGCGTCAGCACTTCCTACTCAGCAAACCAACGCATTGGCACGGCCTCCTCAGCACACCGACAAGTTGGCACCACCTGCGTAGAAACCCGACATAGCTTCAACGCATGGTCAGCAGTCCGATGCCTCTGCTCCTACAACCCAACAGTCTGTCACAGCAGCACCGCCCGCTCAGCAGTCCGGCATAGCTAAACCATCTGCTAAGCAGTCCGTCGAAGCTTTACCGTCTGCCTTTCAGCCAACCAGACCTTGGACCAGAAGTGCTTCAAGTACCAAGAAGGAAGCGGGCAAAAAGGCTGCACCCCTGAGGAAGCGCGCCTCGAGAGCGAAGAGGAAAGAGACCGATTGCCTCTTACTTAAAGCACTCATCGCCCAGAACCAAATTAACAGCAAGTTGTTCGAATCGGGGAGTAATATTATTTCTGATGGCATGGATGATGAAGAAATAGATTTGCAGCTTGCTAAAAATAAAGCAGACGTACTTGAAGCATGCAATTACGTCCTTGGTCAGCCATTTCTTGTTGGCGAATACTTTGATGAGTGCAGCTCCAGTTGCCGCGAGTTACATAAATATTACATGGATCAAATGTTAGCAGGTCATCATGTTCTGCTAGTCTGCTACAACAGAGATAATTTCTGACACGATGCTGGTTCCATCAGTGTGAGTTTCAAGGACTTACATCTCTTCTTCAACTTCAACGAGCTCGATGCCACTCTTGTTAAATGCATGATTTTGTAAGTACTTAACAAACACCGATCAACTTCTCCATATAAGGCTGTAAATGATAAACAACTAACTGCATTTTATTCCTCTCAGGGGATTGAATGCGCAGAGAAGAAAAAGGGAGAGTGTGTATTTCATAGCTCCTGCATTAGCAAATGGCACAGCATTACATGTTAAGGATGCACGGGAGTGGGCCATTAACACGGTCGCCCGTATCTTTGAAAACACATCCCATGCAGAATCATTTCTCTGGCCATATCATGAATGGTAAGTCAAATAAACAAACACGCATACACTAATTGTCTTTCAGATTTCAACATACTTCGTAAGTTCATGGCTTTCTTAATATGTAGGAATCACTGGATATTGGTATTCATTGTTCCAAACAAGAACACAGTTTACTAGATGGATTCTCTCAGAGAGTCAACAAATGCTCAGGATCTGACGCATCTTCAGCAATTCAAGGATAGTTATTGAATTCTATGATGTTGAAATTAATTTGCATTCATGTATGGTTCAATAATTGATGTTGTCAAAATTCATCTTCATTTGCAGTGTGCTCGCATTGTGGAAAACTAAACCAGGGAAACTGTTCAAGAGGGAACTACCTCTGCAGCACGAGATCATTTCTCCGATAACACACTTAAATCTGTTATTTTCGGAAAATGTATCCAATAGTCTGCAAATAACTTTTCTTATGCTAGTCAAATGTTCAAGCTTCTAAATAAACCTCTTTCTATTTCTGTCCAAAGAAAAAAAATACATCTAACACCGGTTAGGTTGTTCCTAACAGGACAAATGCATGACTAATTATGTTCAAAAAAATTCAGCGTCCTCAGCAACATGCAGGGACCAACCTTTGTGGATACTATGTTTGCAGACACATGATCTCCATCTGCAAATCTACTGATAGTTGTAAAGATGCTTGCGAATTAGTACCAGTAAGTCTATCTTAATTAATATCTTCTACTCCACTCATATGGCACATTCTGATCTTAAAAATACTGCAGCTCATCTTAGAACCGAGGACCCCTGAACCGCTCCCCGCTGGTGAATTGTTGATGGTTCGGAGATTTATCAGCGACTTCTTCCTGAATCACTACATCAATCCCACTGGTGATAATGAAGATTTCAGCATGCCTTCTCCTGAAACATTGAGTAAGAGTTAGCCGCTAAACATATATGCATGGATCCATTGTTTTCCATCTGATAAGGTCTTCGTACTTCGTACACTATGATTAATTATGTAATGCATATATATGTCAAAAAATCATTAGAATTCAGATACCATTTGTTCAATTGCAATTGTTGCGAAATCTGATGAATGTTCTTCCTGTGGACACTATTTGTTCAATTGCGTATTGTGGCGAATTTGCTTTTTGCATGCCGATTCAAATGGGATATTTTTGCTTTAACCTGGCAATTGCTCCGCACACGGTTCAACTAAATGAGTGTGTGTGATCCACAACGGAAAGCATACGTCAATCGTAGCAGAACCATCGGTGATACACAGCAGATCGTAGACGATTTGCAGCACTACTACGTGTGCGTAGGGGCTCCGGAACTGTTTGTGATATCACATTATCGCACACGAGAGCTCGGAGTAAACCGTGCCAAATGTAAAATACAATCCCAGTCATAAATTTTTCAGGAAACATGTGGGATCCCAAACGAAAAGCACACGTCACTCTTACCACAACTGTCGGTGATACACAACAAATCACAAACGGTCTGCAGCAGTTGTATGTGTGCGAAGGGGCTCCTGAACTGTTTGTGATAGAACATTATCGCACAAGGTAATTGTTAGGAAACGTGTGCGATGGAGTATTGCATGGCAGATGAGTTCCGCAGAAAACTCGTGTGCGATGGGGCACATATCGCACACAGTTCATATGTTGGCCCATGTGCCTTACATACTGTTTCCCAAACGGTTCATTATGACACACTGTTTGGTTTCATTGCGTCATTAGAAATGTTTAATCACCGATCCCACACATGCGAAAGAATTTAGTGTGTGCTGCATCGCATACGATTACATTTGGCACGGCCTCTGCATCATGGCTCCCTATCCCCGACAGTTTCTGGGTCGTGTGGGAAGGACCCCCGTATTGCACACACTCACTTGGCGACGGTTCCAAACATCGTCGCGGAAAGGGGTTAAAAATCGTTTGTATAGCACCTCGCTGTACCAGTGATGATACAAATTCACCAACCCAAGTCTGATCATCACGTGAGATGAGGTGGTTTCAATGGTGAACATCTCCATGTTGTGTTGGGAAACGTTGCATGGAAAACAAAAAAATTTCTACGCACACGCAAGATCTATCAAGGAGATGCATAGCAATGAGAGGGGAGAGTGTGTCTATGTACCCTCGTAGACCGTAAGCGGAAGCGTTTGACAACGCAGTTGATGTAGTCGAACTTCTTCGCGTTCCAACCGATCGAGCACCGAACATACGACACCTTCGCGTTTAGCACATGTTCAGCTCGATGACATCCTCCGCCTTCTTGATCCAGCAAGATGGTGAGGTAGTGGATGAGTTCCGGCAGCGCGACGGTGTGCTGACGGTGATGGTGAAGTGATCTCCGCAGGGCTTCGCCTAAGCACTACGAAAATATGACCGGGGGTGTAAACTGTGGAGGGGGGCACCGCACACGGCAAAGATAATGTTCTTGTGTGCTAGGCGCCCCCCTCCCACATATATATAGGTGGGGGTGGAGGGAGCAGTTAGGAGGCAGGTAACACCCCAAAAATCGGGTTATCGATTTTTGTGCTGTTATTCCTTCCTAGCTTTTCACTCCCAAATTTTTCCTCTGGAATTTGGTGAGTGACCAGGTCAATTCAGACAATCCTCAGCCTCTCCATGAATTTTTCATGCTCTTGTGCCAGTCAAGTTCCCGTCTGTAAACCCCGAACCTTATTTAAACCCTAGTTCCAAAATATCGGAACTGGAAATCCTGCCTTTGTGTTTACAAAGGAGCTATCATTTTTTTTCTTGCTCAGTTGATCCTCCTAAAATTTCCAGAGATCATCCTTCACTCATAAACCCTAGATGTGTAAAAATATTGCCAAGTCATATACAATATTTCTCATCTAGAATCAATTCCTTTTTTCTGCCTTTCCGAGGAATTAAATCCAGAAAAATATCTATCCATCTCCAAAGTTCATGAAAACTTGTGGAGATATTCTTTGTAACCATATTGAGCTCTCATAAAAATATTGGCCATAATTAAATAGGGAAAATTGCATTTTCCTATTTTAAGCCAATATTTCAATTTGGGGCCTTTCAAAAGGAACTACCATTTTGGTAGTTAGGAAAAATCCTAAATAATTTGTGGAGCTTGTCCTATCCCTATATTCACCATTTCCATCAAGATCTCAAGTTTCACCCATTAAATGTTGAGGACAACACCCCTTTGCAAATTCTGTCTAGATTTTCAGTTTGCAAAGGAAGTGCTTGATTCCTTGATCTCCTTGGGCTGAAATTTTGCAGGGTGATTCATTATGATATATTTCCCCAGGATACCAAAAGTCAGCTCATTCCATCTAGCCAATCCTTCCCAGTAAATTATCTAAGTTTCTGTTCAGATTGCATCATTGTGAAGGAAGTACCCTCCTGGATGATCAAATTGAGCTGAAACTTTTCCAGACAGTTCCTATGACCAAATCATCACTCTACACCAAAAATCATCCAAATCCAACTAGCCATTTGACCCCATCATCATCATTTGCATTTCTGGTCAGTGGGCAAGGTTACAAAGGAAGTACCAGCTAGCATTGTCCATTTGTGCCCAAATTTTGCCAGCATGACTACCTTAGTGGATGACTCACCCCTGCCCAAGATCATGCCAATAGGTGCACTGTGGTGGCCACACCACATGACAAACACTTTGCTGTTGGAACCTGTTTGACCTTGGTCTAGTCACCTCAGAGCTCCCCTGTGTCTTCCAGATGCATAGGTCAACTCAGCGATGTGTGGAGAACCTCCCAGACACTTTTTGGCATCAAGTGGGGCGTGGCAATGCCATGGCCACATGGTGACCATGCGCAGAGCACGCCAAAATGGCGCTCTGTACATTGGAGCCTTCGGGAGCTCGCCTTCGGCGGGTTCCAGCTCGTCCGAGAGCGCCGACGACCTTCCCGCCGCACACGTACCCCGCCTGGACCCTTCCTGCCTCGTCCCTAGCTCTTGGATGGCCGTGCCGACATCGATTCCCTGTCCGGTTGCCGCCATATCGCCGAGCTCTCGAACCTCCACTCGCCGTCCCGCTCCTTCCTGAGCCCTCCTTCCCGAGCCTATATAAGCGAGTCCCCGAGCCCTCCCGAGCTCCAGCAAGCCCATCCCCCTCTCCCCTCGAGCTGCCGGAGCTCTCTGCTCTTCCATGGCCGTGAGGCCGCCGCCGATCCCCTCTGCCCACCCCGCGCCCTAGCACTTCTCCCTCCCTCTACTTTCTGCCCTCGAACTCCCCTGGGTCCCGCGAAGCTGCCGCCGCCTTCAGCTCCTCTGGGGATGCGCCGTCGGAGAGGTCCCTCCAGTAGCTGTGCCCGCCAACTCTGCCGCCTGGGGATGCCCCTTCCCCGAGCGTCCTCGAGTCCCCAGCGACCACCCCTGGGTGCGGGATGGCGCCGCGCATCCGTCCAGCTCGTCGGCGGGAGCAGCCGAGCAGTGGGGCACCGGCAGCGAGTGCCGCCCGAGCCACTGCGGCGTTCCCCTGTTGTAGTCGAGGCGAACGACGACCAGAGGAGAAGAAAGGGAGGAGAGAGAGAAAGAGAAAAGGCGGGGCCCGCACGTCAGCCAGAGGAGAAGTCAACCCGGGCCCGCTATCAGTTTAAGTGGAGGCGCATTACAGAGAATACGCTTTCGGATTAATGAAAGCGTAAACTCTGAAAAGGCGCTTTCTCTTTTTCCAGCCGGCGGCCGAACAGTTTAAATAGCGAACGTTCACTCGCTAAGCACTGAAATGGACACTATTTAGTCTGTTTTAACGTTTAACGAACGAACGGACGTTTCTCCGTGACCGTAACTCCGATTGAGGTAAAACAAACGCCCACGTCTTCAGTTCGTCGAGCCCGTTCCGATGCTGTCACTTTCATAATGTTTTCACACTGTGAAAATGACCATTTTGCCCTTGCCCTTCGATCAGCCACTCCAAGAGGGAAGCTTTTCCGGCAAATCTTTCCGGAGTTTTATCGCACTTCCTCCCGGCGTATTCCTCTACCCCAGGCAAGCCAACCTCTTCCATGAGCTCCGGACTTGCGTGATGACTTTGCTTGCACCCTGTGTGTTCATTGTAGTACATCTGTATCACCTGTTAGCCTGCACTTGCATACACCTGTTATGTCATCTGTTTTAGATGTTAGCATTACTTTTCATCTAATATCATGCCTTGTTTCCATGCCATGTCCTGCCATGCTAGTAACAATATTTTGAATACCGTTATCATGTAAGTGCCATGATTTGATTTCTTGCCATGTTGTCAACGTGGTAATGATTCTGCTATGCTGATGTTAAGTGGCTGTTCACACTTATAATTGTTAAGGTAATGGTGGGATGATGGAGATACAATGATAAACCTAGTCAGTTGATCAGAGTCACCTGTCCGGGCTTGTCCGTGCAACCACATTTGCCGGTATGGGACGGCCTTGACTTGGTCTGATCGCGTGCTCTTTCACCGGTACCGCCCGATAGGGAGGGTTATGCGCGCGCGCTGCCCTGGCCCGGTAGGCGGCGATAACCCTGTGAGCCTAGTTGAGTTGTTTGGGTACCCGTCCCCATTTGGGACAGTTTTGTTTGGCCACGATGGTGGCAGGTGTCAGGAGTGACACAGGGGCCACCCAGGGCAAGACTACGGGGGAGGATGAATGCCGGTGGTACGATGGGAGAGTCACGGGTCAGGCAGGTTTCGTTGGAGCAATGCTGGTCCACCCGAATGGGATCACGAGGTCAGTGCTCCATAGTGTGGGTAAAGTGCACAACCTCTACAGAGTGTAAAATCTATTCGAATTGCCATGTCCACGGTATTGGACTGCCCGTCCAGACCTCGCTAGGTGATCAACCGTAATAATGATAATAATGGTGGAAGAACCTGCCCTGCATAGACATCAGTTGTTATCAGGAATATGGTATGATAGCCATGGGATGGCTATGGAAGAGCTGGTCAGATGACCGAAAGACTTGGATTTGGATCAGGTTTAGATTGGATCATGAGATTATTCGGAATATGGATTATTTACTTGATGCATGCTTTACTTTACTATACTTTACTTCAGTAGTTATTTTGCTAGATAACCCCGTTATGTCGTGATGATCAATGTTGCTAGATGTTTAAACATGCCAGATAATCTTGCTACGACATGATGATTAATAATGCTAGAAGGGTATGCTATGCCATGTTGATTCACGCTTTCTTGTTAATTCCATGTCATGTTCAGAATTAATTCTTGCATAGCATAGGGCTTGCTTTGTCATCTGCTTGTTTGGATGCTATGTATTTGGTTGTCTTGCGAGTACATTCAAAGTACTCACCTGGCCTTGCACGTGGCCAGTTGCAGGAGAAGATCCGTCGTGCTAGATTGTAACCCAGCCAGTCCTGTGAGTTGTGCAGCCTAGCCAGAGATGACGTTACCGCTGAACCAAGACCTCCGCTGCCATTTTAGTTAGCCTTGGAGCTATGTAATATTGTTGTAAGCAACAGTATTGTAATACTCCATTTCATATAATAAAGCCATTTTGTGCTTGGAATTGCTGTATCATGTCTTTGATGTGCGCCAGATCTTATCCTGGGGCTGGCGTGCGTCGGCCCTCTATCGGGGTGCCACAAGACTTGGTACCAGAGCCAGGCTGGCTATAGGTTACCCTAGCACCAAACCACCCCTATCTTTTACCCGATAGTGAGCCCAATAGATTTGACCTATCCCTGTCATCCGACACGGCCACTGTTGATCAATAGGCGGCATAGGCGGAATGGACGTGTCCATGCATAGCTGTCCACCCGCCTAGCCGTCCCTGGATTGGACCGTGACCCTACCCCGCTGTCGGCCGTGCCGGCGTATCTTCTACCCGGCACGATAAGGATCCAGGCCATGCTGGTGTGTTCCAGCCGACTGCCTATTTAACCCCCTGCGAATCGCAACTCGCTTCGTTCAGTAAGCCAGATCCCCGCAAGAGAACTCAGGCCAGTATCCGCAAACCAGCAGCCATGGCTAGTTCTTCCAAAATGCACAAGATCCATAGCCAAACCATGGCCAAAGGTTATGACGGATTTCCGCCTATCCTTTCCAATATGCTCACCCAAGCCCTTGGCTGTAATACTACCCTAGTGTATTTGGTGTTCCAATCGGAACCCGTCCCTCACCTTTGCCGGTATGAGGCGAAGGTGCTTCTTCGCCCAAGTCCAGCAAAGGATGGGAAGCCCTTGGTTTTTAAGGGCAAACCCATGCCCACCTCTGCTATGGCCGTCCAGACAGCTGCTGCGGAAGCCATCACCCGTCTTCGCTTCCAGTTTCCGCAAGTAGCGGAGATGAGGGAGTTCCGCTATTTTCCCGCTTTGTCCGAAGCAGGCTGCGAGTTCTTCAGCGCAGTTGGAGAAGCCGACCCGGCAGTAGCTCGCCTGGTTCAGTTCATTGATGCCCAGGGACTGCTAATTGCTTGCATTATTCGAGAGTTCCAATCCATTGACCGTGACACCACCGGGGTTGTTATGGAAGCATACTGTGATGCCCGTCAAGCTGCATCCCAGACCACCCTTCCCCTGCTGCAAAACCTAGTGCCACCTTTGCAACTAGTGCCACCCTCACAGCCAGTGCTACCCTCGCAGCCCACGAACCCATGGCAACCTGGCATCATCCACCCAAGTTATGTTGCCAGAGCTATTCATCGTCAAGATGTGTTCCGTCAAGTTCCAGCCGCAACCCAAGCAGTTGGGCCCCAACCCATTGTGGTGTCCGACAATGAAGATGGAAGTTGGCTCAGCCTGCGTCCCCTAGGAGAGCCCCAGCAAGAGTAGGTCCATTTGTGGCTCCGGCAGTGAGCGAAGCCAGGAGATACCGCGAGCATGTGTGTTGCGAAGACTGTTTCTTCGTCCTCGTCTAGGATTAGGATCCTGTAGTTCGGAGTGAGTTGTTGCTATTAGCTGCTTAGTAAGGTTGTGCGTTGTATTGCTTGTACTGCTGGAACCTGTGTGCTATTGTAATATTATGTATGCTTGTTTGCTCTGTGTGTTTAGTTCATCTGTCTCTCTGTTAAGCAGGAATGTTTAATAATGCTGGCAGTGGATTTTTTTAACAAGATTTTAGTCAGTAGAGCACTTACACCTAATAACATTGGACTCGCCCAGAGTCCCTAATAAAATGCGAGCTGGTGTAGGTATATGTATACCAGGAGTACATACACACACTAGCATTAAAACACCTTAGTGTAATCTGCTCGATATGTTTCTTTCCTCTGTTTGTATTTTGCTACGATGTGCATTCCTCATATGCCTGCATATTAGTCTGAATTGATTACATGTGAGCAATGTCTGCACGCCAAGTTCTATCTCCTGAGTACAGCCGCCGCAGTACTCGGGTAGAATGCAAAGCCGCCCATCCATACCCATCTATGCTTACTCCATTTTCCAGTTTTCCCGAACCTAGTGTTCTGGAAAACCAGCTCTATCCAGTAATTTCCCGGTCCCAAAATTTTTTCCCCGAACCCAGCTACAATCTCGAAGAAATTCTGAGAAATTTTATTGCAGCACAAACCGTTACAACTCTTCGAGTCTAAGATTTAAACCCTGATTCTACCTCAACCCCCACTCGTTGTGGATGTGGTTCAGCGAGGAGCAACCCGCAGTGTGGCTTCCACAATGGTAGAGCTCCGCTAACCACACCGCACTAACCCCAGACCCAGCGGCGCCCTTGTCACCATCTTGTGCGATGCTAACCAGCCACCCCCTTCGCCCCGCCGCAGCCCGCGCTTATTCTGCCGGCCTAAGACGGCGTAGATGATCACCAGCCACCGCTTGGTTAGCGGCATCCTGGCGATCATCGAGGATCATCGCACACAGCAGCAGCGAGAAGCCAACCAATGCTGCCAGCCAACTCACCATGAGGATAGTGATCAGCTCCGAACCCACGTCCACCATTAACGCTTCGCCTCGCGCCCCTGCAACCAGAAGGAAAAGGAAAAGAGGAAGAAAGGTGAGGTAGGATGCGAGGTGGAAGGAAGAAGACTGCCGTCGTTTTTATAGCCCAAGCCCGGTGTACGGTGAGCGAGGTCCAGGAGAACCGTGCGTCGCTCGATCACCGGCGTCCAGGAGGCGAATCCACGAGCAGTGCCGACCGGCGCTGGCCCGTGATAGGAGTGCTCTCTGCGTTGGTTCCGTGCACGCCGCACACTATCGCCCTAGTGTGCTTTAGGCCCAGGAGCTAGGCGTGCGCAGTGCCTAGCCGCACTCAGGACAGCGCGGGAGCGAGAGAGAGAGACGTTGGCTGGAGAAAGAAGAAGGAGGCTGCTAGTGGGCCCCAGGCCCACCTGCCAGCGAGAGAGGCCACTGTTCACTGTGGTGTCCCGAGCATTTTTGGAAGAAGGAAATTCTGCTTTTTCTAAAAATGTCAGGGCTACCCAGCGGCCCCTACCCGTGGAGTAAATCCCGCGATATCCGTATCTCGATCTGGGTGTACCAGTTTTTGGTACTTTTAACTTGGTTGTTTTCAACCACAGGGTTAAAATTCAACCCAGAGATTTTTCCAGGAGGCGTAATTCTTGTTCTGAGCTAACCCTAGGAATCTCGAGGACGAGATTCTCTTAAGGGGGGAAGGTTTGTAAAACCCCAAAAATCGGGTTATCGATTTTTGTGCTGTTATTCCGTCCTAGCTTTTCACTCCCAAATTTTTCCTCTGGAATCTGGTGAGTGACCAGGTGAATTCAGACAATCCTCAGCCTCTCCATGAATTTTTCATGCTCTTGTGCCAGTCAAGTTCCCATCTGTAAACCCCGAACCTCATTTAAACCCTAGTTCCAAAATATCGGAACTGGAAATCCTGCCTTTGTGTTTACAAAGGAGCTACCATTTTTTTTCTTGCTCAGTTGATCCTCCTAAAATTTCCAGAGATCATCCTTCACTCATAAACCCTAGATGTGCAAAAATATTGCCAAGTCATATGCAATATTTCTTATCTAGAATTAATTCCTTTTTTCTGCCTTTCCGAGGAATTAAATCCAGAAAAATATCTATCCATCTCCAAAGTTCATGAAAACTTGTGGAGATATTCTTTGTAACCATATTGAGCTCTCATAAAAATATTGGCCATAATTAAATAGGGAAAATTGCATTTTCCTATTTGAAGCCAATATTTCAATTTGGGGCCTTTCCAAAGGAACTACCATTTTGGTAGTTAGGAAAAATCCCAAATAATTTGTGGAGCTTGTCCTATCCCTATCTTCACCATTTCCATCAAGATCTCAAGTTTCACCCATTAAATGTTGAGCACAACACCCCTTTGCAAATTCTGTCCAAATTTTCAGTTTGCAAAGGAAGTGCTTGATTCCTTGATCTCCTTAGGCTGAAATTTTGCAGGGTGATTCATTATGATATATTACCCCTGGATTCCAAAAGTCAGCTCGTTCCATCTAGCCAATCCTTCCTAGTAAATTATCAAAGTTTCTGTTCAGATTGCATCATTGTGAAGGAAGTACCCTCCTGGATGATCAAATTGAGCTGAAACTTTTCCAGACAGTTCCGATGACCAAATCATCACTCTACACCAAAAATCATCCAAATCCAACTAGCCATTTAACCCTAGCATCATCATTTGCATTTCTAGTCAGTGGGCAAGGTTACAAAGGAAGTACCAGCTAGCATTTTCCATTTGTGCCCAAATTTTGCCAGCATGACTACCTTAGTGGATGACTCACCCCTGCCCAAGATCATGCCAATAGGTGCACTGTGGTGGCAACACCACATGACAAACACTTTGCTGTTGGAACCTATTTGACCTTGGTCTAGTCACCTCAGAGCTCCCCTGTGTCTTCTAGATGCATAGGTCAACTCAGCGATGTGTGGAGAACCTCCCAGACACTTTTTGGCATCAAGTGGGGCGTGGCAATGCCGTGGCCACGTGGTGACCATGGGCAGAGCACGCCAAAATGGCGCTCTGTACATTGGAGCCTTCGGGAGCTCGCCTTCGGCGGGTTCTAGCTCATCCGAGAGCGCCGACGACCTTCCCGCCACACACGTACCCCGCCTGGACCCTTCCTGCCTCGTCCCCTAGCTCTTGAACGACTGTGACAACATCGATTCCCCATCCGGTTGCCGCCATCTGGCCGAGCTCTCGAACCTCTGCTCGCCATCCCGCTCCTTCCTGAGCCCTCCTTCCCGAGCCTATATAAGCGAGTCCCCGAGCCCTCCCGAGCTCCAGCAAGCCCAGCCCCCTCTCCCCTCGAGCTCCCGGAGCTCTCTGCTCTTCCATGGCCATGAGGCCGCCGCCGATCCCATCTGCCCACCCCGCGCCCTAGCCCTTCTCCCTCCCTCTACTTTCTGCCCTCGAACTCCCCTGGGTCCCGCGAAGCTGCCGCCACCTTCAGCTCCTCCGGGGATGCGCCGCCGGAGCCCTCCCTCCAGTAGCTGTGCCCGCCGCCTCTGCTGCCTGGGGATGCCCCTTCCCCAAGCATCTTCGAGTCCCCAGTGACCACCCCTGGGTGCGGGATGGCGCCGCGCATCCGTCCAGCTCGTCGGCTGGAGCAGCCGAGCAGTGGGGCGCCGGCGGCGAGTGCTGCCCGAGCCGCTGCGGCGTTCCCCTATTGTAGTCGGGGCGAATGATGACCAGAGGAGAAGAAAGGGAGGAGAGAGAGAAAGAGAAAAGGTGGGGCCCGCACGTCAGCCAGAGGAGAAGTCAACCCGAGCCCGCTATCAGTTTAAGTGGCGGCGCATTACCGAGAATACGCTTTCGGCGTAAACTCTGAAAAGGCACTTTCTCTTTTTCCAACCGGTGGCCGAACAGTTTAAATAGCGAACGTTCACTCGCTAAGCACTGAAATGGACACTATTTAGTCTGTTTTAACGCTTAACGAACGAACGGACGTTTCTCCATGACCGTAACTCCGATTGAGGTAAAACAAACACCCACGTCTTCAGTTCGTCGAGCCTGTTCCGATGCCGTCACTTTCACAATGTTTTCACACTGTGAAAATGACCATTTTGCTCTTGCCCTTTGATCAGCCCCTCTGAGAGGGAAACTTTTCTGGCAAATCTTTCCAGAGTTTTATCGCACTTCCTCCCGGCGTATTCCTCTACCCCAGGCAAGCCAACCTCTTCCATGAGCTCCAGACTTGTGTGATGACTTTGCTTGCACCCTGTGTGTTCATTGTAGTACATCTGTATCACCTGTTAGCCTGCACTTGCATACACCTGTTATGTCATCTGTTTTAGATGTTAGCATTACTTTTCATCTAATATCATGCCTTGTTTCCATGCCATGTCCTGCCATGCTAGTAACAATATTTTGAATACCGTTATCATGTAAGTGCCATGATTTGATTTATTGCCATGTTGTCAACGTGGTAATGATTCTGCTATGCTGATGTTACGTGGCTGTTCACACTTATAATTGTTAAGGTAATGGTGGGATGATGGAGATACAATGATACACCTAGTCGGTTGATCAGAGTCACCTGTCTGGGCTTATCCGTGCAACCACATTTGCCGGTATGGGACGGCCTTGACTTGGTCTGATCACATGCTCTTTCACCGGTACCGCCCGACAGGGAGGGTTATGCGCGCGCGCTGCCCTGGCCCGGTAGGCGGCGATAACCCTGTGAGACCAGTTGAGTTGTTTGGGTACCCGTCCCCATTTGGGACAGTTTTGTTTGGCCACGATGGTGGCAGGTGTCAGGAGTGACACAGGGGCCACCCAGGGCAAGACTCCGGGGGAGGATGAATGCCGGTGGTACGATGGGAGAGTCACGGGTCAGGCAGGTTTCGTTGGAGCAACGCTGGTCCACCCGAATGGGATCATGAGGTCAGTGCTCCATAGTGTGGGTAAAGTGCGCAACCTCTGCAGAGTGTAAAATCTATTCGAATAGCCACGTCCACGGTATTGGACAGCCCGTCCAGACCTCGCTAGGTGATCAACCATATTAATGATAATAATGGTGGAAGAACCTGCCCTGCATAGACATCAGTTGTTGTCAGGAATATGGTATGATAGCCATGGGATGGCTATGGAAGAGATGGTCAGATGACCGAAAGACTTGGATTTGGATCAGGTTCAGATTGGATCATGAGATTATTCGGAATATGGATTATTTACTTGATGCATGCTTTACTTTCCTGTACTTTACTTCAGTAGTTATTTTGCTAGATAACCCCGTTATGTCGTGATGATCAATGCTGCTAGATGTTTAAACATGCCAGATAATCTTGCTACGACATGATGATTAATAATGCTAGAAGGGTATGCTATGCCATGTTGATTCACGCTTTCTTGTTAATTCCATGTCATGTTCAGAATTAATTCTTGCATAGCATAGGGCTTGCTTTGTCATCTGCTTGTTTGGATGCTATGTATTTGGTTGTCTTGCGAGTACATTCAAAGTACTCACCTGGCCTTGCACGTGGCCAGTTGCAGGGGAAGATCCGTCGTGCTAGATCATAACCCAGCCAGTCCTGTGAGTTGTGGAGCCCAGCCAGAGACGGTGTTACCGCTGAACCAAGACCTCCGCTGCCATTTTAGTTAGCCTTGGAGCTATGTAATATTGTTGTAAGCAACAGTATTGTAATACTCCATTTCATATAATAAAGCCATTTTCTGCCTGGAATTGCTGTATCATGTCTTTGACGTGTGCCAGATCTTATCCTGGTGCTGGCGTGCATCGGCCCTCTATCGGGGTGCCACAACGTGCCCCCAAGTAGGCTGAATCCTACTTGGGGTCCTCCCCCAAGTGGCGCCCCCCTGCCTTATATAGGTGCGGGGCAAAGGCAGGGGAGGGTGGCGCCCCCCCTTTCCTTTCTCCCATGAGAGGGAAAGGCAGGAGGGGCTAGCCCTCCCCCCTTTCCTTCCCTAGGGCTGGCCGGCCAGGGAGAGGGGCGCACCAGCCCCCTGTGGGCTGGTCTGTCCCTCCCTTGGCCCATTAAGCCCATAACACCTACCGGGAGTGTCCGGAACCCCTTCCGGTGACCCGATGGCTACCCGGTGCAACCCGAAACCCCGCCGGTGTCCGAATACCATCGTCCTGTATATCAATCTTTACCTCTCAACCATTTCGAGACTCCTCGTCATGTCCATGATCTCATCCAGGACTCCGAACAATATTCGGTCACCAAATCATATAACTCATATAACACTATATCGTCAACGAACGATAAGCGTGCGGACCCTATGGGTTCGAGAACTATGTAGACATGACTGAGACACCTCTCCGGTCAATAACCAATAGTGGAACCTGGATGCCCATATTGGCTCCTATATATTCTACGAAGATCTTTATCGGTCGAACCGTTATGACAACATACGTAATTCCCTTTGTCCATCAGTATGTTACTTGCCCGAGATTCGATCGTCGGTATCTTCATACCTAGTTCAATCTTGTTACCGGCAAGTCTCTTTACTCGTTCCTTAATACATCATCTTGCAACTAACTCATTAGTCACTTTGCTTGCAAGGCTTCTTATGATGTGTATTACCGAGAGGGCCCAGAGATACCTCTCCGATACTTGGAGTGACAAATCCTAATCTCGATCTATGCCAACTCAACAAACACCTTCGGAGATACCTGTAGAGCATCTTTATGATCACCCAGTTATGTTGTGATGTTTGAAAGCACACAAGGTATTCCTTCGGTATCCGGGAGTTGCATAATCTCATAGTCGAAGGAATATGTATTTGACATGAAGAAAGCAATAGCAATAAACTGAACGATCATTATGCTAAGCTAACGGATGGGTCTTGTCCATCACATCATTCTCCTAATGATGTGATACCGTTATCAAATGACAACACATGTCAATGGTTAGGAAACCTTAACCATCTTTGATCAATGAGCTAGTCTAGTAGAGGCTTACTAGGGACACGGTATTTGTTTATGTATTCACACATGTATTTAAGTTTCCGATCAATACACTTCTAGCATGAATAATAAACCTTTATCATGAATAAGGAAATATAAAATAACAACTTTATTATTGCCTCTAGGGCATATTTCCTTTAGTCTCCCACTTGCACTAGAGTCCATAATCTAGATTACATTGTAATGAATCTAACACCCATGGAGTCAACGGGTCTGCCACATTCAGATCCATATGTACTTTGCAAATTTCTATGTCTCCATCCTTGACCTTTTCACGAATGGAGTTGAAGCGTCTCTTGATGTGTTTGGTTCTCTTGTGAAACCTGGATTCCTTCGCCAAGGCAATTGCTCTAGTGTTGTCACAAAAGATTTTCATTGGACCCGATGCACTAGGTATTACATCCAGATCGGATATGAACTCCTTCATCCAGACTCCTTCATGTGCTGCTTCCGAAGCAGCTATGTACTCCGCTTCACACGTATATCCCGCCACGACGCTCTACTTGGAACTGCACCAACTGACAGCTCCACCATTCAATATAAATACGTATCAGGTTTGTGACTTAGAGTCATCCGGATCAGTGTCGAAGCTAGCATCGACATAACCATTTACGATGAGCTCTTTGTCACCTCCATAAATGAGAAACATATCCTTGGTCCTTTTCAGGTACTTAAGGATGTTCTTGACCGCTGTCCAGTGATCCACTCATGGATTACTTTGGTACCTCCCTGCCAGACTTATGGTAAGGCACACATCAGATCTGGTACACAGCATAGCATACATGATAGAACCTATGGCTGAGGCATAGGGAATGACTTCCATTTTCTCTCTATCTTCTGCAGTGGTCGGGCTTTGAGTCTGACTCAACTTCACACCTTGTAACACAGGCAAGAACCCTTTCTTTGACTGATCCATTTTGAACTTCTTCAAAACTTTATCAAGGTATGTGCTTTGTGAAAGTCCTATTAAGCGTCTCGATCTATCTCTATAGATCTTGATGCCCAATATATAAGCAGCTTCACCGAGGTCTTTCATTGAAAAATTCTTATTCAAGTATCCTTTTATGTTATCCAGAAATTCTATATCATTTCCAATCAACAATATGTCATCCACATATAATATCAGAAATGCTACAGAGCTCCCACTCACTTTCTTGTAAATACAGGCTTCACCGTAAGTCTGTATAAAACCATATGCTTTGATCACCTCATCAAAGCGTATATTCCAACTCCGAGATGCTTGCACCAGTCCATAGATGGATCGCTAGATCTTGCACACTTTGTTAGCACCTTTATGATCGACAAAACCTTCTGGTTGCATCATATACAACTCTTCTTTAAGAAATCCATTAAGGAATGCAGTTTTGACGTCCATTTGCCAGGTTTCATAATTATAAAATGCGGCAATTGCTAACATGATTCGGACAGACTTAAGCATCGCTACGGGTGAGAAAGTCTCATCGTAGTCAACTCCTTGAACTTGTCGAAAACCTTTCGCGACAAGTCGAGCTTTGTAGACAGTAACATTACCATCAGCGTCAGTCTTCTTCTTGAAGATCCATTTATTCTCAATGGCTTGCCGATCATCAGGCAAGTCCACCAAAGTCCACAATTTGTTCTCATACATGGATCCTATCTCAGATTTCATGGCCTCAAGCCATTTATTAGAATTTGGGCTCATCATAGCTTCTTCATAGTTCGTAGGTTCGCATTGGTCTAGTAACATGACTTCCAGAATAGGATTACCGTACCACACTGATGCGGATCGTGCTCTGGTTGACCTACGAGGTTCAGTAGTAACTTGATCTGAAGTTTCATGATCAACATCATTTGCTTCCTCTCTAGTTGGTGTAGGCATCATTGGAACAGTTTTCTGTGATGTGCTACTCTCCAATTCGAGAGAAGGTACAATTACCTCATCAAGTTCCACTTTCCTCCCACTCACTTCTTTCGAGAGAAACTCCTTCTCTAGAAAGGTTCCATTCTTGGCAACGAAGATCTTGCCTTCGGATCTGTGGTAGAAGGTGTACCCAATTGTTTCCTTAGGGTATCCTATGAAGACACACTTCTCCGATTTGGGTTCGAGCTTATCAGGCTGAAGCCTTTTGACATAAGTGTCGCAACCCCAAACTTTAAGAAATGACAGCTTAGGTTTCTTGCCAAACCACAGTTCATACGGTGTCGTATCAACAGATTTAGATGGTGCCCTATTTAACGTGAATGTGGCTGTCTCTAATGCATAACCACAAAACGATAGTGGTAAATCGGTAAGAGACATCATAGATCGCACCATATCTAATAAAGTACGGTTACGATGTTCGGACACACCATTACGCTGTGGTCTTCCAGGTGGCGTGAGCTATGAAACAATTCCACATTGTTTTAAATGAAGGCCAAACTCGTAACTCAAATATTTGCCTCCACGATCAGATCGTAGAAACTTTATTTTCTTGTTACGATCACTAGTAGAAAAACGACCTAATGTTCACCTCATTAGTCCCGATTCAAATACGGACCGACACTAATGTGACCATTAGTGACGGTTCCAACGGCTAGGCGGGCGGCACTCATTAGTCCTGGTTCATGCCATGAACCGGGACTAAAGAGGTGGTGGCAGGCTGGTGTCAGGCTGGGGCCCAACCAACCCCTTTAGTCCCGGTTCGTGGCACAAACCGGGACTAGAGATGCACCTTTAGTCCCGGTTTGTATAACCGATCGGGACTAAAGATGCCTCTATATAAACCCTTCGTCGAGCCGAGCCCATTTCTCTCTGTTTTCCCCTTTCATTCCTTCCTCTCCTCTATTCTTCCCCATTGCTCGAGCTCATCCTTCATTTTTGCCAAAATTTGTCAAGATTTGAAGGCCCCCCATCCATCCAAGTGATCACAAAGGTTAGCAACTTTGTCCTTTCATCTCTCATTGCTAGATTAGCTCTTGCAATGCTCTATAAGTATAGTGATTTGTGGGTTTTAGTTTGGGAGTAATTATATGTGGTAGTTTATTTGATTTATATGCAATTTGAGCTCAAATTAACTCTTAGTTTGCATATGTAGGTGTGGTTTACTTACTGCCTTCCCGTCCCCGTCCTAACGACCACCGTCGATCACCCGCACTATCCCGTCACCGGCACCACCTTGGTGAGCCTCTTGTTCTTATCTTTTTTATATAAAAAAATCATGTTTGTATGATTTAGATATATAGTTACTTGAATAATTTTCTTACCCGTATGTTGTTTGTTATACATAGTGGCATGGTTTTGATATCCGTCCCCGTCGGCCCTCGTCCGGTTTATGATTCGGATGTGGTATATTCTCTTTTATAACTATTTGTTGCATTTCATGTTTATGACAAATTATGCCCATCAAGTTGACATAGATATTTTTATCTACGAGGTATGTGAACCGGAAATTCCAACCGACCCTCTTGTCGAGAGGTTAAATTTAGATGAAAATAAAAACGAGTATTTGAAAGAAAAATTGAAAAGAATTGAAGAAGAGAAGATGAAACTGGAGTTGTATGTTGCCGATGTCGTCGATGATCACAAGATCAAGATGGAGAAAATGCGCTTGAAGATTAGAAAGATTAGAAAATATGCCATTGATAGTGAGGCTTGGTATCATTATGCTGTTGGATCAATTGTTACCTTAGTTGCGATCTTGATCGCATTTGTTGTTGCATTTAAATGCTTTAGCTAGAGAGTTTGTATGTTGTTTTATGAGAATAAGTGTGTATGAACTCGTATTAATTTGGTCTTTTCGGTGCTGTGTAATGAAGATGAGCCAGCAATGGATGTACGATGACCGATGCTCTCCCCAATTCGTTAATGGCGTGCATACTTTTCTGCTTGCGGCTGAGGCAAACAAGCGGGCGGATGATTTTATGTCTTGTCCATGTGCTGGCTGTAAGAATGAACGGAATTACTCTAAGTCAAGAACCATTCACGTCCACCTGTTTGAGTCCGGTTTCATGCCCCACTATAATGTTTGGACCAAGCACGGAGAAAGAGGGGTTATGATGGAAGACAATGAAGAAGAAGAGGACGACGACAGCTATCCTGGCCATGACGGGTTCCCTGAATACGATGGTACAACAATAGGGGAAGAAGCTGAGCCAGAAATGCGGGAAGAAGCTGAAGAAGAGGCATCAGATGAGCTCGCTGATGATCTTGGTCGGGTCATTGCCGATGCAAAGAGAAACTGCGCAAGTGAAAAGGAGAGGCTGAAGTTGCAGCGCATGTTAGAGGATCACAAGAAATCGTTGTACCCAAATTGTGAAGCTGACAAGAAAAAGCTGGGCACCACACTGGAATTGCTGCAATGGAAGGCAGAGAATGGTGTATCTGACAAGGGATTTGGAAAGTTGCTGATAATGTTAAAGAAGATGCTTCCAAAGGACAACGAATTGCCCGACAGTACGTACGAAGCAAAGAAGGCTATCTGCCCTCTAGGATTAGAGGTGCAGACGATACATGCATGCCCTAATGACTACATCCTCTACTGCGGTGAGTACGTGGATTTGAATGCATGCCCGGTATGCGGTGCATTGCGCTATAAGATCAGCCGCGATGACCCTGGTGATGTCGAGGGCGAGCGCCCCAGGAAGAAGATTCCTGCCAAGATGATGTGGTATGCTCCTATAATACCACGGTTGAAACGTTTGTTTCAAAACAAAGAGCATGCCAAGTTGATGCGATGGCACAAAGAAGACCGTAAGAAAGACTGGAAGTTGAGAGTACCCGCTGATGGGTCGCAGTGGAGAAAAATCAAGAGGAAGTGGAGGGACTTTGCAGATGACGCAAGGAACGTATGGTTTGGTCTAAGCGCAGATGGCATTAATCCTTTTGGGGAGCAGAGCAGCAATCATAGCACCTGGCCTATGACTCTATGTATGATGTATGTATAACCTTCCTCCTTGGTTCTGCATGAAGCGGAAGTACATTATGATGCCAGTGCTCATCCAAGGCCCTAAGCAACCCGGCAATGACTTTGATGTGTACCTAAGGCCATTAGTTGAAGAACTCTTACAGCTGTGGAATGAAAAAGGTGTACATGCGTGGGATGAGCACAATCAGGAAGAATTTGACCTACATGCATTGCTGTTTGTGACCATCAATGATTGGCCTGCTCTCAATAACCTTTCAGGACAGACAAACAAGGGATAACGCGCATGCACACACTATTTGGATGATACCGACAGTATATATTTGGATAATTGTAAGAAGAATGTGTACCTGGGACATCGTCGATTTCTTCCGAGCAGGCATCCCGTAAGAAAGAAAGGCAAGCATTTCAAAGGTGAGGCAGATCACCGGACGAAGCCTCGCCACCGTACTGGTGATGATGTACATGATATGGTCAAGGATTTAAAGGTAATCTTTGGAAAGGGTCCTGGTGGACAATCTGTTCCGAATGACGCTGACGGACGCGCACCCATGTGGAAGAAGAAATCTATATTTTGGGACCTACCCTATTGGAAAGACCTAGAGGTCCGGTCTGCAATCGACGTGATGCACGTGACGAAGAATCTTTGCGTGACCCTGCTTGGCTTCTTGGGCGTGTATGGGAAGACAAAAGATACATCGGAGGCACGGGAGGACCAGCAACATATGCACGGAAAAGATGGCATACATCAGGGTCATGCCAGCTATGCTCTTACCAAAGAAGAGAAGGAAATCTTCTTTGAATGCCTGCTCAGTATGAAGGTCCCGTCTGGCTTCTCGTCGAATATAAATGGAATAATAAATATGGCAGAGAAAAAGTTCCAGAACCTAAAGTCTCATGACTGCCACGTGATTATGACGCAACTGCTTCCAGTTGCATTGAGGGGGCTTCTACCGGAAAACGTTCGATTAGCCATTGTGAAGCTATGTGCATTCCTCAATGCAATCTCTCAGAAGGTAATCGATCCAGAAATCATACCAAGGTTAGAGAATGATTTGGTGCAATGTCTTGTCAGTTTCGAGTTGGTGTTCCCACCATCCTTCTTCAATATCATGACGCACGTCCTAGTTCACCTATGCGAAGAGATTGCCATTCTGGGTCCTGTATTTCTACACAATATGTTCCCCTTTGAGAGGTTCATGGGAGTCTTAAAGAAATATGTTCATAACCGTGCTAGGCCAGAAGGAAGCATCTCCAAGGGCCATGAAAATGAGGAGGTCATTGAGTTTTGTGTTGACTTTATTCCTGACCTTAAGCCGATTGGTGTTCCTGAATCGCAGCATAAGGGCAGACTGGGTGGAAATGGCACGCTAGGACCGAAAGCAATAATATGTATGGACGGGCATTCTCTCACTCAAGCACACTACACAGTTCTACAAAATTCCGCCTTGGTGGCTCCATATATCGAGGAACACAAGAATATTCTACGCTCCAAACATCCGGAGCAGTCTGACGACTGGATTACACGTGAACAAACGGGGACTTTCGACGGTTGGTTGCAGACACGTGCCATGCATGACGACGCTGTTGAAGATGACTTGTACTTGCTGTCCCAGTTACTATCTTCGAATATAATGACTTTCAAAGGGTACGAGATAAATGGGAATACATTTTACACGATCGCCCAAGATAAAAAGAGCACGAACCAAAACAGTGGTGTCCGCTTTGATGCAGCAACCAAGAGGGGAAAGGACACATATTATGGTTACATAGAGGAGATATGGGAACTTGACTATGGACGTGGTTTGAAGGTCCCTTTGTTTCGGTGCAAATGGGTTAATATGACACGAGGCGTGGTAATGGAAGACCTGCAGTACGGAATGACAACAGTGGATCTCAACAATCTTGCGTACGCAGAAGAACCATTCGTCCTAGCCAATGCTGTGGCGCAGGTTTTCTATGTGAAGGACATGTCTACCAAGCCGAGAAAAACAAAAGATAAGGAAGTGAATACATCATACGATGAGCCAAAGCGCCACATAGTTCTTTCAGGGAAAAGAAACATCGTGGGAGTGGATGACAAGACAGACATGTCAGAAGATTATGAAAAGTTTCATCAAATTGCTCCCTTCAAAGTGAATATTGGCCCGAGCATCCAATTAAATGATGATTCTTTGCCGTCCGCTTGCTGACGGCAAATAAGGTCTTTGCCGTCAGCCACAAGAAAACGGACGGCAAAGATGTGGCTGATGGCAAACAAAGTCTTTGTCATCAGCCTGTTCTTTGCCGTCCGCTGGCTGACGGCAAAGAATCTTTGCCATCCGCTAGCAGACGGCAAAGAGGTGGGTGGGTCCAGTTATTGTTTAACCAACTCAAGCCCACCGGCCCCACCTCTTTGCCGTCCGCAAGCGGATGGCAAAGAAACTTTGCCGACCGTTGGCTGACGGCAAAGAGGCGGGTACGTTAACGGCCGTCCCGCCCCCCTCTCTTCTCTCCACTCTCTCATTCCTCCCCACCCACACCCGTGCCGCCGCCGCCGACCCCGTCTGCCGTAGCCGGCCACCCCGCCGCCCCGCCCCGCACCCCTCCCCTGCCCCCCCGACATCCACCGCACCCCCACCCACACCGGCCCGCGCCGCCGCCGCCCACCCCGTCCGGCGTAGCTGGCCGCCCCGCACCCCTCCCCGACCTCCACCGTGGCCCCGCCGCCTCTTCCACGTCGGGCAGCCGCGCCGCAGCCGTCCCCGTCCCGTCCCGCCGCGGCCGTCCCCGCCCCGTCGCCGTCCCCGCCCCGTCCCGCCGCGGCCGTACGGCCTCCCCCTCCACCGGGTCGCCGCCTCCTCCAGCGGCCGCCGCAGCCGTCCGGCCGCCCCCTCCACCAGGTGAGCTCCTCCCCTTTTTTTTGTTTAATTAGTTTCTTTTTATTTCTTTTAGTTTAGTTTCTGTTTTAGTTATAGTTTTAGTTTAGTTTATTTTAGATTAGTTTTAGTTTTAGTTTATTTTAGTTTAGTTTATTTTAGATTAGTTTTAGTTTTAGTTTATTTTAGTTTAGTTTATTTAGATTAGTTTTAGTTTTAGTTTAGAAGAAGAAGTAGAAGGAGGAGGGAGGAACAGGAGGAGGGAGAAGAAGAAAGAAGAAAAGAAGAAGAAAAGGAAAAAGGAGAACTTGCTTTTTGAATGTCCACAAGTGCACTTGCTTTTCCATTTATAGTAGATATGATTCTAGCTGTTGCCATCATAAATGTCCACAAGTGCATTGCTTTTTGAATGTGAAATGATAACTTGGTGTAGTTGATTATCTTCTGCTCAAAACTTTTGCTGCTGTAATGTTGTATGATAATGTTGTAAGGGTAGTAATTGGTCTCTTCTGCTGCTTATCAGAGATGGGGGGAGGCCGCCACCGCAGGCTGCACTCTGCCACACCGGAGTGCGACTTGGAAGGTTTCGAGTTCTTCACGATCATACTTGAGAATTCCTCTAGGAGGCAGGTATATAAAAGGAGAGATCTCCCGTTCACCCATCTCTTTATCATAACTCTGCTGTTTGCTACATCACTGCTTGACCCACGCTACAGAGGCTGCCTGACACTTTTATGAAGATGTTGGACGGCCATCGGCCAAAGAATGTGAAGCTGTGACAGGCTGGCAGCGGGCTTCGCAGGCTGTGGGATGTGGAGGTGGTGTTCAGGTATGACCACATGTACCTGTGTCGTGGCTGGGAGCAGTTCATCCGTGCCTACGACCTGCGACACGGGTACTTCCTTGTCCTCAGGTACGACGGCAACGCCACACTCACCGTGAAGGTGTTCAACACGACTATGTGCTGCATGCGCTATCAGGACGACGATGATGCCAGTACGCTCTGCCGCTTCTCCCTCTCCATTTGGCTTTGTCTCACACAGATAGTTAAAAAAACTTTGTTGCATTTGGTCAGGCAATGGGAGCAGCAGCAGCGACTCAGGCTACAGCAAAAGCAGCAGCGACTCTAGCTATAGCAAAAGCAGCAGCGACTCTAGCTATAGCAAAAGCAGCAGCGACTCTGGCTACAGCAAAAGCAGCATAGAGGATGAGGAGGAACGGAGTGGGGAAGAAGAGGAGCAGAGTAGGGATGAGGAGGTGCAGCCTATTCTGTCTGACGATGACCTCGCGATGGTGGTGGCTGACGATGGGCAAGCGATGGTGGTGGCTGCCGATGACCTACCGATGGTGGTGGCTGACGACGGGCAAGCGATGGTGGTGGCTGACGATGACCTAGCGATGGTGGTGCCTGAAGATGGCATCGTGATGGTGGTGGTGCCTGACAATGACCTCGCGATGGTGGTGGTGCCAGCGATCCCACAGCTGGGCGACAGGACCATGCCAATTGTGGTAGAAGAGTACATCCCACTGCCTCACCGCTCTAAGTGCATCAGGATGATGAAGGAGAAGGAGAAGAAGGAGGAGTGAAGATCCTTCACCTCCGTGACGACGGTAAGTTTTCTCTAGTGTTTTGCTTACGAAATGCATAAAGACCTAGACTTAGCTTTATTTCCTCCAAAATGCTTACCATAATGACCTAGACTTAGCTTATCTTCCTCCAAAATGACATAATTAGCTTACTTAGCTCCAAAATGATCTATACTTAGCTTTGTTTCCTCCGAAATGACCTAAGTTAGCTCTAATATGCTAAGTTATCTCTAATATGCTTAGTTACCTAGGTTTGCTCAATAATGACATACACTTAGCTTACTTATGTAAAAAATGGCATAATTAGCTTACTTAGGTTTGAAATGGCATAACAGTCTTGTAACCTCATATATGTCATATAGTTAGCTTATTTTCCTCAAAAATGACATAATAAGCCTAATTAGCTCCAAAATGATCAATTTTACCTAAGTTAGCTCCAAAATGACTTAAGTTAGCTCTAAGTTAGCTCTAAAATGCTAAATTAGCTCTAATATGCTTAGTTACCTGGGTTAGCTCAATAAAGAACTATAATTAGCTTACTTATGTCAAAAATGGCATAATATTCTTACTTAACTAAAAAATGGCATAATTTGCTAGGTTAGCTCCAAAATGACCAAGCTTTCTCTAGTGTTTTGCTTTACGAATGGATACTTAGCTTATTTTCCTCCTAAATGGCATAATTACCTAAGTTAGATAAAAAATAAGCTATACTTAGCTTATTCAGTTCATTTATGACATACTTAGCATACTTAGGTAAAAAATGGCATGATAATCTTTGTTAGCTCCAAAATGATATAGACTTAGCTTATTTTCCTCGAAAATGACATAATAACCTTACTAAGCTCCAAAATGACCTATTTACCTACCTTAGCTCTAAAATGACCTACACTTAGCATTTTTACCTAGCTTAGCAATAAAATGACATTTTTACCTACCTTAGTTAGAAGAAGAAGAAGATAAAGAAGAGGAGAGGAGAAAAAGAAAGAGAAGAAAAAAAATCTTCTTCTCCTTCTTCTAACTAGTCTTCTTCTTCTTCTTCTTCTAACTTTCATCTTTCCCAATTTGCAGATTTGCTTTACATGAGGAAGCTTGGATTCATGGAGTGTACTATTCTTGTGTTGCTTCCTTGTTGTTTATGAAAACTTGTTTGGATATGTATGTCTATATGGATATGTTGTTAGAAACTTGTTTCTGGTTATGTATATATGGATATGTTGGACTTTGTTGAACTATGTTGTTGGATTGGATGAAATATGTTGTTGGACATGCTGTTGGATATGTTGGATATGTATGCATGTATATCTGTGTTTGAAACCATGTCTAATTAATGGGATTTAAATAAAAACAGGGGATATATAGCCTCTTTGCCGTCTGCTAGTGGACGGCAAAGAGCTTTGTCGTCCGCTAGCAGACGACAAAGAGGACACGTGGCAGTCACCTGTGCAAACTGGGAACACTGGCTGCCTATTTGGTCATTTTGCCGTCTGCTGGCGGACGGCAAAGTGACCATCTATGCCGTCTGCCAGCAGACGGCAATGATTCAAACCTCTTTGCCGTCTGCTGGCGGACGGCATATCTGGACACGTGGCAGCTTCCCAGTGCTGCCTAGCTGGGCTCTTTGCCGTCCACCAGCGGACGGCAAAGAGCGCCGTTAACCCCCTAACGGCTCTCACGCCACCGCACTGCCATCAGCTGTCTTTGCCGTCTGCTGGCCTCGGATGGCGGACGGCGTAATCATTTGCCGTCCGTTTCTAAGAAGCGGACGGAAAAGAAGGCCTTTGCTGGCAGGCTTTCATCCGGACAGTTTGCCGTCCGCTAGCGGACGACAAAGCATTTTGCCGTCCATGATCTATGCCTTTGCCGTCCGCCATGGCGGACGGAAAGAAGCTGATTCCAGTACTGTCAGTATGAAGGTCCCGTCTGGCTTCTCGTCGAATATAAAGGGAATAATAAATATGGCAGAGAAAAAGTTCCAGAACCTAAAGTCTCATGACTGCCACGTGATTATGACGCAACTACTTCCAGTTGCATTGAGGGGGCTTCTACCGGAAAACGTTCGATTAGCCATTGTGAAGCTATGTGCATTCCTCAATGCAATCTCTCAGAAGGTAATCGATCCAGAAATCATACCAAGGTTAGAGAATGATTTGGTGCAATGTCTTGTCAGTTTTGAGTTGGTGTTCCAACCATCCTTCTTCAATATCATGACGCACGTCCTAGTTCACCTATGCGAAGAGATTGCCATTCTGGGTCCTGTATTTCTACACAATATGTTCCCCTTTGAGAGGTTCATGGGAGTCTGAAAGAAATATGTTCATAACCGTGCTAGGCCAGAAGGAAGCATCTCCAAGGGCCATGAAAATGAGGAGGTCATTGAGTTTTGTGTTGACTTTATTCCTGACCTTAAGCCGATTGGTGTTCCTGAATCGCAGCATAAGGGCAGACTGGGTGGAAATGGCACGCTAGGACCGAAAGCAATAATATGTATGGACGGGCATTCTCTCACTCAAGCACACTACACAGTTCTACAAAATTCCTCCTTGGTGGCTCCATATATCGAGGAACACAAGAATATTCTACGCTCCAAACACCCGGAGCAGTCTGACGACTGGATTACACGTGAACAAACGGGGACTTTCGCCGGTTGGTTGCAGACACGTGCCATGCATGACGACGCTGTTGAAGATGACCTGTACTTGTTGTCCCAGTTACCATCTTCGAATATAATGACGTTCAAAGGGTACGAGATAAATGGGAATACATTTTACACGATCGCCCAAGATAAAAAGAGCACCAACCAAAACAGTGGTGTCCGCTTTGATGCAGCAACCAAGAGGGGAAAGGACACATATTATGGTTACATAGAGGAGATATGGGAACTTGACTATGGACGTGGTTTGAAGGTCCCTTTGTTTCGGTGCAAATGGGTTAATATGACACGAGGCGGGGTAATGGAAGACCTGCAGTACGGAATGACAACAGTGGATCTCAACAATCTTGCGTACGCAGAAGAACCATTCGTCCTAGCCAATGATGTGGCGCAGGTTTTCTATGTGAAGGACATGTCTACCAAGCCGAGAAAAACAAAAGATAAGGAAGCGAATACATCATACGATGAGCCAAAGTGCCACATAGTTCTTTCAAGGAAAAGAAACATCGTGGGAGTGGATGACAAGACAGACATGTCAGAAGATTATGAAAAGTTTCATGAAATTGCTCCCTTCAAAGTGAATATTGACCCGAGCATCCAATTAAATGATGAAGATTGTCCATGGTTACGGCGCAAAGGGACACACGCGAAGAAAAAGTTTTACATCCAAAGATCCCACTCTGGGATGTGACCGGCTTCACTGTCATCACTTTCTTCTCTAGTGAGTTTCCGGACTTATATATATCTGGAAAGTCCCAATTTGGACAAACCATAGGGAATCTTTGTAATAGTTAGGGTGCTTATGTGTTTTGGCATTTTAAACATGTACTTTTGTGCTTCGGACAAACATCATCAATTTTCAACCCTTTCTGACTTCATTTGCTATTTTTCATGCATTTACTGATTTTTTTTGAGCTAAATGACCCTGAAATTGAAAAGCACAACAAATGAACTATGAAAAGGTTGAAAGTTGGCATGGTATCATCATTTCACCCACATAGCATGTGCAAAAAAGTTGATAGGGTTACGGCAAAAACTGGATGCACTTCGTGTACAAAATGGACAATCTCTTTCGAAGTATCTGGGTTTTGGACGAAAACTCATCTGTTACAAAGGCATTTCATTTTTTAAACTTATTTCAACTCCAGACTTTTTGTGCATTCAGTATGCACCATTCAAAGCCACGTCATCAATTTTCAACCCTTTCTGACTTCATTTGCTATTTTTCATGCATTTACTGATTTTTTTGAGCTAAATGACCTTGAAATTGAAAAGCACTACAAATGAACTCTGAAAAGGTTGAAAGTTGGCATGGTATCATCTTTTCACCCACATAGCATGTGCAAAAAAGTTGAGAGGGTTACGACAAAAACAGGATGCACTTCGTGTACAAAATGGACAATCTCTTTCGAAATATCAGGGTTTTGGGCTAAAACTCATCTGTTACAAAGGCATTTCATTTTTTTAAACTTATTTCAACTCCAGACTTTTTGTGCGTTCAGTATGCACCATTCAAAGCCATGCCATCAATTTTCAACCCTTTCTGACTTCATTTGCTATTTTTCATGCATTTACTAAAATTTTTGAGCTAAATGACCCTGAAATTGAAAAGCACTACAAATGAACTCTGAAAAGGTTGAAAGTTGGCATGGTATCATCATTTCACCCACATAGCATGTGCAAAAAAGTTGAGAGGGTTACGGCAAAAACTGGATGCACTTCGTGTACAAAATGGACAATCTCTTTCGAAGTATCACGGTTTCGGACGAAAACTCATCTGTTACAAAGGAATTTCATTTTTTTTAAATAACCTAAGTATTACCAAATTGAATATAATGATAAAACACACTAATATTAAACAGAAGAAAAAAGAATCACTGAAAAAATCTATTTTTAAAGTAAAGTTATTCACAAACTAGTGATTCACACAAATTTCAAATAATTCAAATTTAAACTATTCAAAGTTGAAAACTACTAGCATTAACAGAAAGTTTATAATTTTTTTTACCTAAAGCAAAAAGATTCACAAAGAAACTCTAAATAAAGCAAAAAACAACTCAGAAATAAAAGAAAATAAATAAAGCAGAAAACAAAAAATGAAAAATTAAAAAATTAAAAAAAGCCCGCCTACTGGGCCACAACGGCCTGCATACGACTAGAAACCCAACCTGTAGTTGGGCCAGGATGCAGGACCGCAAGGCCCAGTAGGCCCACAAGGCAGCATAGGTGAGGTAGGCCCAGAAGGCCTGCTTTAGAGAGGAGCTCGAAGGAGCAGCCGCGGCTGGGTTTATAAACTAGTGCGGCTGCCCTTCGCTGGGCGAGGTGGGACTAAACTTCGTGCACCGTGGCTGTGGCAGCGCACCACCTTTAGTTGCGGTTGGTGGCTCCAACCGCGACTAAAGGCCCCCCTTTAGTCCCGGTTGGAGCCACCAACCGCGACTAAAGGTGGTCGCTTCCCGCCGCTTGGCCTGGCCAAAATTGACCTTTAGTCCCGGTTGGTGGCTCCAACCTGGACTAAAGGGGGGCGCATATATATACACCACTTGAAATTTTTTCAGTTTCCCTCTGCTTCTTCGTCTCTTCGACCACACGAACAGAGGACATCGCCGCCGCCCCCGACGCACCGCCAGGCTGCCCCGACGACGTCGCCGCCCCCGACGCGCCGCCCCCCATCGCCTCGCCTCGCCGGCCGTCGCGCTGATGTGAGCCCCTGCCGCCATGGCCGCCCTCCCATCGATCGAGCCCGCACACACGCACACCCACACACATTTTCTTATTTTCTGTTTTTCTGTTTTTTAGTTTTTTATACTTTTAGTTATAGAAATGTTAGATGAATTAGATATATAAATGTTCGATGAATGTTTTTTTTTAGTTTTTTATACTTTTAGTTATAGAAATGTTAAATGAACTTTAGATATATAAATGTTAATTAGATGAATTTTGACATTTTTTTTCACTAGATGATTAGATGTATATTGAAAAAAGTTTGAATGTTACATATTTCACGATGCAATATTTGATCCAATGTAACTAGATGCAAGAATTTTGACATATGTCAAAGTTTGATCATATATATGTCAAAGTTTGAATTTTGACATATGCAACATTTGATCATATGTCAAAGTTTGATCATATGTCAAAGTTTGATCTAGTAAAATATTATCAAATATGCAACATTTGATCATATGTCCAAGTTTGAATTTTGACATAGATGCAAGAATGACATAAATGTACATTTGAGAGGAAGTATGAATTTTGACATCCAATGTAACTAGAATTTTGACATTTGATCCAATGTATAGCAATTAGTATTTGCAAAAGTTGCATATTTTAATGTTGTATTTGCAAAAGTTTGTTATGTATTTGCAATTAATTAGTATATGTATGTATAGTACAATAGATTCTCTTAGTCCTTTAATAAGGGATTTATCAAGAATGCCCCCATTATGGATGTGCACAAGTTGATCCATTTTTTCTGATCTCATCTATATATATATTCTTCTACATGTCACGTTGTCTTTCAAAGTATTGAAGAAATCCATGGCTTCATCATTAGCCGGAAGTAACAGGCGCATGATGGTATGAAGCTCTCCAAAGTTGTTTTGGAACGGAGTTCCTGATAGGATAATTCGCTTTTTGGTACAAATTTCAGCAAAGGCCTTCCAAATAGCGATATTCGGAAGGCTCTTGCTGAACTTCGTACCAAAAAGCTAATTATCCTATCCGGGACTCCATTCCAAAACAATTTGGAGAGCTTCGTACCATCATGCGCCTGTTACTTCCGGCTAATGATGAAGCCATGGTTTTCTTGAATCCTTTGACACTAGACAACGTGACATATAGAAGGGTAGATGAGATCAGGAAAAATATGGACCATTTTCTGCACATCCAGAATGGCGCCATTTTGTTAAATCCCTTAAAGGTTAAGAGAATCCGTTATGATTCTGAATCCTCTTCCTAGCCAGGGACTAAATGTTTTCCTCGTATATTAAGAAATCACAATCCAAACATTTAAAAAATGTTACATTTGCATAGAATTTGTTCTCGACGTCAACAATGCCCGGCCCGCATCCTCGTCGTCGACCCGTTCATGATGACGTCCTGCTTCAGAGGCGGCATGTCCGGAACTGGGCTCCACCGGGCTGGCACTGGGAGGTGCTACCTTCAGGGGCGCGCATCTTGGTGAGGAACCCGGGTCCCATCGTCGACCCGGAGCTTCTTTGGTGGCGGGCGCATGGGCCCCATTCGGTGCGGAGGCTGGCGTCCCCCGCGGAGGTGGTACGTCACCATGTCAGGGAGGAGGATGAGCACGTCCGCCGCTACATGGTTGCGTTGGACGTCAGGTTCTCCAATACCTGGCAGGTTCTTCAGGGATCTCACCCGAGCTATGATCCTGTGATGGTTCCTTCTCTTTGGGTGTCCACCGTGAGTGAACTAGATTATTCGATAGTATTCGATCTGTATTAGCTAGTGATGTATTTGAGATTATAATTATTCGATAATATTTGAGACGATGTATTCGAGATTATATTCGATGATGCATATCAATTATCTGGATTATTCGAGATGCATATTATCTACTATGATTCAGTTTTTCCTTATTGATTGCATGCATGCATTCTAATTTGAATACTAAATTGTTTTATCTTTCTTCTGAATTAGTTAAATAAAAGCTATGGACAATACCGGCAGAGAAGGAGAAGAGGCCCTGTTCGACATCGTACGCTCCCCGAGCCTAGATGGGAATGAAGAAGATGACGGCTCGCAATATCTAAACCCTATCGGTGAGGGTATGATATTTGATGAAGACGAACGAATAGATGAAGTCCAAACCTTTGATGACGAAGGAAATGTTGTTCTTGAAATAACAAAGACCGGCGAGGTATATTTATATAAGCAGGCATCTGGTGATCATCACATGTCTTAATTGATTTGTATATATATTAACGAATAGATCTTTCTTCTTTTAGCCCTCCGGATCGAGCAAATCTTCTACAAGCAGCAGGACAGTTCGAGGCCCGGCCAAAAATTTGAAGGATGGCGTAAAGTTCAACATCGATGCCATCAAACCTAATGGCGAACCGCGCGAACCTAAGAAGAATGCGCAAGTTCATTCGTCAATGCGGAGTTATTATCAGGGACCAAATCCCGATCTCCATTCAAGAATGGAAAAAGCCAGCAAAGGAACTTCCAGATGTTACTTTTGTTGACAAAAGAGCAAAAGATGGGCTTTGGGAATCTCTCATGTCACATTTCACCCTACCAGATCATTTCACAGATGCAGATGTGGAGAAAGTCAAGAACGCTGCTCTTAGGAAGATGGCGATAGCATTCAACAACCACAAGAAAAGTATATGGGCTGCGTATGTCAATGCAGGAAAGAAGACTCCAGAATTCAAGGGAACACTGGAGAAGGCAAGAGCTCACTGGGACGCTTTCGTGAAATTCAAGGAATCGGAAGTAGCTCAGGAATGGTCGAGAAAAAACAAGATTAATGCCGCGAAAAAGGTGTGGCACCATAAGCTGGGGCCAGGTGGCTACGAGGTGGCCCGGCCTAAGTGGAATCTCACTGAGCAAGAGATGATGGATGCAGGGGTCACTCCAGTTACATTGAGCTGGCCCCCCAGGTCCAGGACTTGGTTCTATGTGCATGGGGGGACGTTGAACCCAAAGACAGGCAAGGTTTTGGAGCGGGCAAGTCTTAAAGGAGCCGATGCGTGTACTTGTTGCAATAGAAGAGGCTCGAACGGGGGTGTTCAAGCCCAACAGAGAGAACGACGAGCTTACGCATGCCCTGAAGAATCCTGAACACCCGGGAAGAACACAAGGCAAAGACGTTGTTTCATGGTTTGAGGGGTTTGCGAACTGGAACGCCGACTACAGAAGCCGTGCGAGAAAGAAGCAGCAGGAGGAGTAGAAGAGGAAGCTGGAGGAGGAGGAGAGGAAGCAGGAAGCAGACCACCTTCGCATCTTAGAAACAAAGCACGCGGAGTTGGCACTCGCTTTCTAGCGGCAGCAATAGCAGATCAACTCACTTAGCCAGGAAAGGGGGTCTCAGCAGCGGCAGCGGCTAGCAGATCCAGCATTGGATAGCACCATCCCATCCATGCCGAGAAGCAGCATGGGTTCCGCCCCGGGCGATGATGCACTGCTGGATAGATACCCTATGGATGATATCATAGATACGACAACTTGTGAGCTACACTTTAAAATGAAGAACATATCCATGAAGGTCGCGGACGACGTTGCTTATACAAATCCCCCTGAAGCAACCTTCCATTGCAATCCGATTCCAGCTGGCTATGCTCGTGTCGGGGTTTATGAAGTGGTGGCACAATATTCGGGGCTAGAGCTTGACATTCCTGGAGGTGACGACGAGCGCACACTCGGAGAGGCCGTACATCATATCATTCTATGGAGAAAGGATTGCATCATCTTTCCAAGGCCACCGACACCGCGTTAGCCGGCTCCTCCTCCAAGTCCGCCGCCGCCTCAGCAGACTCCCGCTCCTCCAAGTCCGCCACCGCGTCAGCAGACTCCTCCTCCTCCAAGCCCGCCACCGCGTCAGCCAAGTCCTCCTCCTCCAAGTCCGATACCGCGTCAGCCGACTCCTCCTCCTCCAAGTCCGGCACTGCGTCAGCCGACTCCTCCTCCAAGTCAGGCACCGCGTCAGCCGTCTCCGCCGCCTCAGCGGGCTCCGCCGCCTAAGCAACAGCGGAAGAGAGGTGCCGCAACTACGGTGGCTAGCGGTACAATAGGAGGCAAGAAATACAGATTTGGTCCAAGCCTCAAGCCTCTTCCCAGGTTGCCTTACCACCTGACTGACGAGGAAAATGAGATCGAAGTGCAAGCCCAAGTGAAGGCCCATTTTGGACCGAAACCGCCCCCGCCGCCAGAGGAGAAAGTACCTGAGCATGTCATTGACCACTTTATTCGTATGGCTCAACCACCAGCTCCCAAGCATATTGACTCAGACTATGAGCGCCAAATCAAGAAGTCATATGAAGCACAAAAAAAGGAGTCGAGCTCGAGCTCGAGCCAAGCAGCTACCAAAAAAAGCGGGAAAACTGTTCCCCAGCTGGGAGAACAGGCGGTGCAATCGATCCCCCCCGCTCATTGTACCAACACATGTGAGTACCGGCACCGATCAGCTAGTAATAACCGATGATCATAGAAGGCAGGCTGAAGAGGCCGGTGTCACTGTAGAACAACTCATAGGCATCGAGCCCATCAAAACGTAAATATGCCCGCGGCGAACCTATGGTCAAGCCTGAGGAGATCAAGCGTCTATCAACGAGAATGTATGAATTGCATCAATGGTACATGAGAGAAGCCAAGACTACCGATAAAGAGTCCCTCATGGTGCAAGTCAAAGAAGAGCATTACTTCCATGGAAAAGCTCTGTGGGTTGAGTTTCAAGAACTGTTTTAGTTATTCAATCAAGACGCACTCGACAAATCTATCGTCAGTTGCTATTGTCTGTAAGTGATTTCTTT
Organism: Thinopyrum elongatum; assembly: GCA_011799875.1. Classification (NCBI taxonomy): domain Eukaryota; kingdom Viridiplantae; phylum Streptophyta; class Magnoliopsida; order Poales; family Poaceae; genus Thinopyrum; species Thinopyrum elongatum. The sequence goes on along the minus strand of CM022300.1, from coordinate 83,210,404 downwards.
CTGTAAGTTAAGTCTCTAGCTAGTTGTAGTGCTTGTTCATTAACTGTAATTATCCTCACTATATTCTTTTCTGTGGTATTATGCAGAATGAAGATCTATGAAATGAAAAAAGCTGGACGCTATGGCATTGGGTTCATTGACCCAAATAGCATTAATCAAGAGACATGGTCACGTGAATATGATCGACCATACACAGAGAAAACCTTGCTAGAGTTCTTGGTGCGACTAAATACCCAACCAGAAATACTACTTCCTTACAACTTTGGGTGAGTGACACTGTCTTGTACTACAAATTCTGTTTTTGCTTACTAGATGTTAATAAGTGTAGTTGATGAGTTATGCACATGCCCGCTTAATTATACAAACGTGTGTGCATGCAGTTTCCACTGGATCTTGTTAATCATTGAAGTTGACAAGGGAAAAGTTCAAGTACTGGACTCACTACTTAAAGATGCTAATGAATACTCAATCGTGAGGGGGATGGTCGACAGGTAATTTCAATCATTATCACACTATGTCAACCTCTTTAGTTCGTTTCCTGATATCAACTAATTAATACCTCCTTTATTCATTTTCTTTGCTGGCGGGCAGGGCTTGGGAAAAGTTCATCAAAAAGGTTAAAGGCCAATGGAAACAACAGCTGACATGGGTGCGACCCAAGGTAATTAATGAAGTAGTACTAGCTAGCTAATAAACATCTCTTTAATTCTAGTTTCAATACCATTATCATGCTTGATTAATTATTATCTGATTGAATTCTATTCTCGTAAAGGCCCTGAAGCAGGCGCCGGGGACTAATTTATGTGCATACTACATTTGTGAGAACATTCGCATGATGATGTCCGAAAGGAGCAAAGATGATAGAAACCAATGGGTACGTTTGCCAGAACACTATTCACAATGTTTACATCATTATCTAATATATACACACACAACTAATACATGCATATTGATCTCCTTCTTTAAAGATGAGGGACATGCGGGATAAGCTCCTACCAGAGAATCGCGTACGAGCGATTCAAGAGGAAATAGCGGGATTTTTGCTCGACCAGGTGATAGATCCAAAAGGAGAATACCATTACACCGTACCTAGCTAGATCGACCTAATGCCTCCATGTAATGATCTGCAAATTGTAGGAGAATTTATATATATATATATGTATGTGAATGGTCGTGCAAGAAATTTGATGATATATATATATGATCGGTTCTACGAGAAATTCTATTTACCAACCGGGACTAAAGGTCTCCCAGCCCCCGGCGGGCGATCGTGCCACGTGGTGGGCCTTTGGTCCCGGGGGGGGGGGGACCTTTAGTCCCTACCCTTTAGTGCCGGTTGCAGAACCGGCACCAAAGGCCCTTACCAACCGGCACTACAGCCCGATTCTGCACTAGTGGATGATTCTCCACTTCACTCTGAAATTCTTTGAACTTTTCAAATGTTTCAGACTTGTGTTTCATTAAGTAGATATACTCATATCTTCTCAAATCATCTGTGAATGTCAGAAAATAACGATACCCGCCGCGTGCCTCAACACTCATCGGACCGCATACATCGGTATGTATTATTTCCAATAAGTCATTAGCTCACTCCATTGTTCTGGAGAATGGAGTTTTAGTCATCTTGCCAATGAGGCATGGTTCGCAAGTATCAAATGATTCATAATCAAGTGATTCCAAAAGTCCATCTGCATGGAGTTTCTTCATGCGCTTTACACCAATATGACCTAAACGGCTGTGCCACAAGTATGTTGCACTATCATTATCAACTTTGCATCTTTTGGCATCAATATTATAAATATATGTATCACTACTATCGAGATTCAACAAGAATAGACCACTCTTCAAGGGTGCATGACCATAAAAGATATTATTCATTTAAATAGAACAACCATTATTCTCTGAATTAAATGAATAACCATCTCGCAATAAACAAGATCCAGATATAATGTTCATGCTCAACACGGGCACCAAATAACAATTATTGAGGTCTAAAACTAATCCCGAAGGTAGATGTAGAGGTAGCGTGCCGACGGTGATCGCATCGACCTTGGAACCATTTCTGACGCGCATCGTCACCTCGTCCTTAGCCAATCTTCGTTTATTCCGCAGCTCCTGTTTGGAGTTACAAATATGAGCAACCTAACCAGTATCAAATACCCAGGCGCTGCTACAAGCATTAGTAAGGTACACATCAATAACATGTATATCAAATATACCTTTGTTCAGTTTGCCATCCTTCTTATCCGCCAAGTATTTGGGGCAGTTTCACTTCCAATGACCAGTCCCTTTGCAGTAGAAGCACTCAGTTTCAGGCTTGGGTCCGGCTTTGGATTTCTTCCCGGGAGTGGTAACTTGCTTGCCATTCTTCTTGAAGTTCCCTTTCTTTCCCTTGCCCTTTTTCTTGAAACTAGTGGTCTTGTTAACCATCAACACTTGATGCTCCTTCTTGATTTCTACCTCCGCGGCCTTAAGCATTGCGAAGAGTTCAGGAATCATTTTATTCATCCCTTGCATATTATAGTTCATCACGAAGCCTTTGTAGCTTGGTGGCAGTGATTGAAGAACTCTGTCAATAACACAATCAACTGGAAGATCAACTCCCAGCTGAGTTAAGTGATTATAATACCAAAACATTTTGAGTATGTGTTCACTGACAGAACTGTTCTCCTCCATCTTGCAGCTATAGAACTTGTTGGAGACTTCATATCTCTCAACTCGGGCATTTGCTTGAAATATTAACTTCAACTCCTGGAACATCTCATATGCTCCATGACGTTCAAAACGTCTTTGAAGTCCCGGTTCTAAGCCGTAAAGCATGGCACACTGAACTATTGAGTAGTCATCAGATCAAGCTTGCCAGACGTTCATAACATCAGCTTCAGCTCCTGCAGCAGGGCTTTCACCTAGCGGTGCATCAAGGACATAATTCTTCTGTGCAGCAATGAGGATAATCCTCAAGTTACGGACCCAGTCCGTGTAGTTGCTACCATCATCTTTCAACTTAGCTTTCTCTAGGAACGCATTAAAATTCAGGGGAACGGTAGCTCAGGCCATTGATCTACAACATAGATATGCAAAACTATAAGACTAAGTTCATGATAAATTAAGTTCAATTAATCAAATTACTAATGAACTCCCACTTAAATAAACATCCCTCAGGTTATCTAAGTGATACGTGATCCAAATCAACTAACCCATTCCGATCATCACGTGAGATGGGGTAGTCATCAGTGGTGAACATCTCTATGTTGATCATATCTAATATATGACTCACGTTCGACCTTTCGGTCTCCAGTGTTCCGAGACCATGTCTGTACATGCTAGGCTCGTCAAGTTTAACCTAAGTATTCCGCATGTGCAAAACTGTCTTACACCCGTTGTATGTGAACGTAGAGTCTATCACACCCGATCATTACGTGGTGCTTCGAAATGACGAACTTTGGCAATGGTGCATACTCAGGGAGAACACTTTTATCTTGAAATTTAGTGAAGGGATCATCTTATAATGCTACCGCCATTCTAAGAAAAATAAGATGCATAAAGGATAAACATCACATGCAATCAAAATATGTGACATGATATGGCCATCATCATCTTGTGCTTTTGATCTCCATCTCCAAAGCATCATCATGATCTCCATCATCACCGGCTCGACACCTTGATCTCCATTGTTGCATCGTGGTCGTCTCGCCAACTATTTCTTCTACAACTATTGCTAACGCATAGCGATAAAGTAAAGCAATTACATGGCGTTTGCATTTCATACAATAAAGAGACAACCATAAGGCTCCTGCCGGTTGCTGATAATTTACAAAACATGATCATCTCATACATTAATGTATATCACATCATGTCTTGACCATATCACATCGCAACATGCCCTACAAAAACAAGTTAGACGTCCTCTACTTTGTTGTTGCAAGTTTTATGTGGCTACTACGGGCTTCTAGCAAGAACCGTTCTTACCTACAGCAAAAACCACAACGGTGTTTCATCAAGTTTGTTGTTTTAACCTTCTTTAAGGACCGGCCGTAGTCAAATTTGATTCAACTAAAGTAGGAGAAACAGACACCCGCCAGCCACCTTTATGCAAAACTAGTTGCATGTCTGTCGGTGGAACCGGTCTCATGTGCGTGGACATGTAAGGTTGGTCCGGGCCGCTTCATCCCACATTACCGCCGAATCAAAATAAGATGTTGGTGGTAAGCAGTATGACTATCACCGCCCACAACTCTTTGTGTTCTACTCGTGCATATAATCTACGCATAGACCTGGCTCGGATGCCACTATTGGGAAACGTTGCATGGAAAACAAAAAAAATTCTATGCACACGCAAATCTATCAAGGAGATGTATAGCAACATGAGGGGAGAGTGTGTCTACGTACCCTCGTAGACCGTAAGTGGAAGCGTTTGACAATGCAGTTGATGTAGTCAAACTTCTTCGCGTTCCAACCGATCGAGCACCGAACGTACGGCACCTCCGCGTTCAGCACATGTTCAGCTCGATGACGTCCTCCGCCTTCTTGATCCAGCAAGCCGGTGAGGTAGTGGATGAGTTCCGGCAGCACGACAGCGTGGTGACGGTGATGGTGAAGTGATCTCCACAGGGCTTCGCCTAAGCACTACGAAAATATGACCGGGGGTGTAAACTATAGAGGGGGCGCCGCACGCGGCTAAGATAATGTTCTTGTGTGTTAGGCGCCCCCCTCCCACATATATATAGGTGGGGGGTGGAGGGAGCAGCCAGGAGGTGCCCCCAAGTAGGCCAAATCCTACTTGGGGTCCTCCCCCAGGTGGCGCCCCCCTGCCTTGTATAGGTGCGGGGGAAAGGCAGGGGAGGGTGGCGCCCCCCCTTTCCTTTCTCCCATGAGAGGGAAAGGCAGGAGGGGCTAGCCCTCCCCCTTTCTTTCCCTATGGCTGGCTAGCAAGGGAGAGGGGCACACCAGCCCCCTGTGGGCTGGTCTGTCCCTCCCTTGGCCCATTAAGCCCATAACACCTACCGGGGGTGTCCGAAAGCCCTTCCGGTGACCCGATGGCTACCCGGTGCAACCCGAAACCCTTCCGGTGTCCGAATACTGTAGTCTAATATATCAATCTTTACCTCTCGACCATTTTGAGACTCCTCATCATGTCCGTGATCTCATCCGGGACTCCGAACAACATTCGGTCACCAAATCATATAACTCATATAACACTATCGTCAACGAACGTTAAGCGTGCGGACCCTACGGGTTCGAGAACTATGTAGACATGACCGAGACACCTATCCGGTCAATAACCAATAGCGGAACCTGGATGCCCATATTGGCTCCTACATATTCTACGAAGATCTCTATCAGTCAAACCGTTATGACAACATACGTAATTCCCTTTGTCCATCGGTATGTTACTTGCCCGAGATTCGATCGTCAGTATCTTCATACCTAGTTCAATCTCGTTACCGGCAAGTCTCTTTACTTGTTCCGTAATACATCATCTTGCAACTAACTCATTAGTCACTTTGCTTGCAAGGCTTCTTATGATGTGTATTACCGAGAGGGCCCAAAGATACCTCTCCGATACTTGGAGTGACAAATCCTAATCTCGATCTATGCCAACTCAACAAACACCTTCGGATACCCGTAGAGCATCTTTATGATCACCCAGTTATGTTGTGATGTTTGATAGCACACAAGGTATTCCTCCGGTATCTGGGAGTTGCATAATCTCATAGTCGAAGAAATATGTATTTGACATGAAGAAAGCAATAGCAATAAACTGAACGATCATTATGCTAAGCTAACGGATGGGTCTTGTCCATCACATCATTCTCCTAATGAAGTGATCCCGTTATCAAATGACAACACATGTCAATGGTTAGGAAACCTTAACCATCTTTGATCAACGAGCTAGTCTAGTAGAGGCTTACTAGGGACACAGTATTTGTTTATGTATTCACACATGTATTTAAGTTTCTGATCAATACAATTCTAGCATGTATAATAAACCTTTATCATGAATAAGGAAATATAAAATAACAACTTTATTATTGCCTCTAGGGCATATTTCCTTCATGTTGATCATATCTACTATATGACTCATGTTTGACCTTTCGGTCTTTTGTGTTCCGAGGCCATGTCTGTACATGCTAGGCTCGTCAAGTTTAACCCAAGTGTTCCGCATGTGCAAAACTGGCTTGCACCCGTTGTATGCGAACATAGAGTCTATCACACCCGATCATCACTTGGTGCTTCGAAACAACGAACTTCCGCAACGGTGCACACTTGGGGAGAACACAATTTTTATCTTGAAATTTTAGTGAGGGGTCACCTTATAATGCTACTGTCGTCCTAAGCAAAATAAGATGCATAAAAGGATCAACATCACATGCAAATCATAAGTGACATGATATGGCCATCAACTTGTGCTTTTGATCTCTATCTCCAAAGCACCGGCATGATCTCCATCGTCACCGGCATGACACCATGATCTCCATCATCTTGATCTCCATCATCGTGTTGCCATCGGAGTTGTCACGCCAACCATGTTTCTACTACTATTGCTACCGCTTAGCGATAAAGTAAAGCATTACATAGCGTTTAATGATTGATACGCAGGTCATACAATAATTAAAGACAACCCTATGGCTCCTGCTGGTTGCCGTATGCATCGACATGCAAGTCGATATAAACTATTACAAACATGATCATCTCATACATCAAATATATTTTATCATGTCTTTGGCCATATCATATCACAACATACCCTGCAAAAACAAGTTAGACATCCTCTAATTGTTGTTGCATGTTTTACGTGGCTGCTATGGGTATCTAGCAAGAACGATTCTTACCTACACAAAGACACAATGGTGATATGCAAGTTGCTATTTAACCTTCTACAAGGACCACCTTTGTCGAATCCGATTCAACTAAGGTGGGAGAGACAGACACCCGCCAGCCATCTTTATGCAACAAAGTCACATGTCAGTCGATGGAACCGGTCTCATGTATGTGGACATGTAAAGTTGGTCCAGGCTGCTTCATCCCACAATACCGCCGAATCAAGAAAAGACCAAGGAAGGAAGCAATCTGAATATCAACGCCCACAAACTCCTTTGTGTTCTACTCGTGATGTCATTTACGCATAGACCTAGCTCATGATGCCACTGTTGGGGAACGCTGCATGGGAAACAAAAAATTTCCTACGCTCACCGAGATCAATCTAGGAGATGAACATCTACGAGAGGAGAAATTGCATCTACATACCCTTGTAGATCGCTAAGCGGAAGCGTTAAGAAATGCGGTTGATGTAGTCGAACGTCTTCGCAATCCAATCATGATCCATCCCGTGAACTCCCGATCCAAGTGCCGAACGGACGGCACCTCCGTGTTCAACACACATATGGCTTGATGACGCCTTCACCTCCTCGATCCAGCGAGCGATGGTGAAGTAGTAGCTCGAGTCCTCCGGCAGCACGACGACGTGATGGCGGCGGTGGTGGAGAAATCTCAGAAGGGCTTCGCCAAGCCTCACGGAGAAGAAGAAGGCCTATGAGGGAGAGGGAGGGCAGCGCCATGGCATAGATGGATGCAGGTGCCCTCCCTCTACCCCTCTATATATAGGGGGAAGGGGGAGGAGGGGGCGCCCTAGGGTTTCCCTAGGGGGGGGCGGCGGCCACAAGGGGCAACCCTAGATGGGTTTTGGGTGGCCCCCCTAGGTGCCTTGCCCCCCAAGCAAGGGGGAGGCAGCCCTAGGGGCTCACCAACCCTCCTAGCCTTGTAGGATGGGGTGAGGGGGGCGCACAGCCCCTTAGTGGGCTGAGGGGCTGGTGTACCCCCTCCTCTTGGCCCATGAGGCCCCCAACACTTGCTGGGGGCCCCGGAAACCCCTTTCGGTCATCCTGGCCATAACCCGGTGCCCTTGGAACACTTCCGGACTCCGATACCGTTTGTCCTATATATCAATCTTCACCTCCAGACCATTCTGGAGTTCCTCGTCACGTTCGGGATCTCATCCGGGACTCCGAACAACCTTTGGTTACCACCATAACAACTCAACTATACTTATATCGTCACCAAACATTCAGTGTGTAGACCCTGCGGGTTCGAGAACTATGCAGACATGACCGAGACACCTCTACGGTCAATAATCAATAGCGGGACCTGGATGCCCATATTGGTTCCTACATATTCTACGAAGATCTTTAGCGGTCGAACCTCGATGTCAAGGATTCAGCTAATCCCGTATGTAGTTCCCTTTGTCCATCGGTATGTTACTTGCCCGAGATTCGATCGTCGGTATCGCCATACCTAGTTCAATCTCATTACCGGCAAGTCTCTTTACTCGTTCCGTAATACAAGATCCCGTGTCTAACCCATTAGTCACATTGCTTGCAAGCTCATTGTGATGCTGCATTACCGAGTAGGCCCTGAGATACCTCTCCGTCATACGGAGTGACAAATCCCAGTCTTAATCCATGCCAACTCAACAGACACCCTCGGAGATACCTGTAGAGCACCTTTATAGTCACCCAGTTACATTGCGACGTTTGGTACACACAAGGTACTCCTCCGGTGTCAGTGAGTTGCACGATCTCATGGTCATAGGAACATATACTTGACATGCAGAAAACGATATCAATAAACTTGATACGATCATATGCTATGCTTATAGTTTGTGTCTTGTCCATCACATCATTCTTCTAATGATGTGATCCCGTTATCAAATGACAACTCATGCCTATGGCTAGGAAACCATAGCCATCTTTGATCAACGAGCTAGTCCGGTAGAGGCTCACTAGGGACATGTTGTTGTCTATGTATCCACACATGTATCTGAGTTTCCGATCAATACAATTCTAGCCTGGATAATAAATGATTATCATGAATAGGGAAATATGATAATAACCAATTTATTATTGCCTCTAGGGCATATTTCCAACAGAATATGTTAGGTAGCATTCCACATCGAAAATTCTGTTTTTTTTATCATTTACCTACTCGAGGACGAGCAGGAATTAAGCTTGGGGATGCTTGATAAGTCTCCAACGTATCTATAATTTTTGATTGTTCCATGCTATTATATTATCAATCTTGGATGTTTTATATACACTTTCAAGCAATTATATATCATTTTTTGGGACTAACCTATTAACTTAGTGCCCAGTGCCAGTTGCTATTTTTTGCTTGTTTTTTATTTCGCAGAATATCAGTACTAAACGAAGTCTAAATGCCACGAATTTTTTGGAGATTTTTTTCTTGACAAAAGAGGCACTAGAAGCTTCATGAGAAGACCATATGATGAAGCATGGGCCCACGAGGCACCAGGGCGCGCCCAGGGGGTAGGCGCGCATTGGTGGCTTGTGGGGCCCCTGAGGCTCCGTTTGACCTAACTCCGCCTCTATAAATTCTCTAAAATCGTGAAACCAATAGAGGAATCAACGAAATATTTTTTCCACCACCGCAAGTTCTAGAACCATGAGATCCTATTCGGAGGCCTTTTCCGGCACTCTGTCGGAGGGGGATTCGATCACGGAGGGGGCTCTACATCATCCTTGGTGCCCTCCGATGATGCGTGAGTAGTTTACCACAGACCTATAGGTCCATAGTTAGTATTTAGATGGCTTCTTCTCTCTATTTGATCTTTAATACAATGTTCTCCTCGGTGTTCTTAGAGATCTATTTGATGTAATGACTTTTTGTAGTGTGTTTGTTGGGATCCGATGAATTGTAAGTTTATGATTAGATCTATCCATGAATATTATTTGAGTTTTCTCTGAACTATTTTATGCATGATCTTCGTATTTCTTCTCCGATCTATTGATTTGGTTTGGTCAACTAGATTGATTTAGCTTGCCATGGGAAGAGGTGATTTGTAATGGGTTCGATCTTACAGTGCTCAATCCAAGTGACAGAAAGGGACATGACACATATGTATCGTTGCTATTAAGGGTAAAAAGATGGGATTTATTTCATACGTGATTTTATCTTGTCTACATCATGTCATCTTGCTTAAGGCGTTACTCCGTTTTTCCATGAACTTAATACACTAGATGCATGCTGGATAGCGGTCGATATGTGGAGTAATAGTAGTAGATGCAGAATTGTTTTGGTCTACTTGTCTCGGACGTGATGCCTATATACATGATCATTGCCTTGGACATCATCATAATTATTTTCTTTTCTATCAATTGCCCAACAGTAATTTGTTTATCCACTGTATGATATTTTCAAGAGAGAAGCCTCTAATGAAAACTATGACCCCCGGGTTTATCTTTTATCATATATTAAAACCAAAAATATCTTGCTGCAATTTTCTTTTATTTATTTTATTTTGTATTTTTGTCTGATCTATCTATCAAAAACTATACAATTTAATCTTGCTTGTGACCATGAAGGGATTGACAACCCCTTTTTCGCGTTGGGTTGCAAGTATTTGTTGTCTGTGTGCAGGTGTTGTTAACGAATCGTTGTTTGTTTCTCCTACTGGATTGATAACGTTGGTTTCGTAACTGAGGGAAATATTTATCTCTATTGTACTGCATCATCCTCTCTGATGGTGTCCTGGACTAGGGGGTACTCACCATGTCGTCTCCCAACCAGGTGGATCGGGCCGAGGACCCCCATGGCGGTTCACTATTGGGCCAGTTCGGGCGGCCCATGCCGCATACAAGGGATATTCCACAAGACTTGGCGCCCAAGACAAGGACTCTTCTAAACCCTAGGCCTTCGGTGCATATATAAACCGAGGCCAGGCTAGTCAATAGATGGGCTAATATTCATTATAACAATCTCGTGGTAGATACATGTACTCTGTACTATACCCCATATGAATATAATCAAAAGCAGGACATAGGGTTTTACCTCCATTAAGAGGGCCCGAACCTGGGTAAAATCCCGTGTCCATGTTATCATCATTCCAAGACGCCTAGCTTAGGACCCCTACTACGAGATATGCCGGGTATAGAACCGACATTGGTGCTTTCATTGAGAGCCTGCTAGGCGATCATCGCGGTTTGATGGGTCTTCTACCGATGCCAAATCAGGTGTTATACTTTCAGTTTATTTCGTTCTACATAGATCAGTTCGTTTGCAAATTATCTACGTCGCCGTGGGCAATTCCTTTACAGATCGGTTATTGCCCTCGCCTGGAAGTCGGGATCAAAACATAGTCGCGCAAACGCCGCACACCCCGATCTCCACTTCGCAATCCGTGTGATGCACATCGAGCCGAGGTTCTATTCGATGGCTGACAAGAAATCAAATCTGGCGCATGGCTGCAGCCTCACGTGGGCAGATTATTCAAAGCTTCCCCCCCCCCCCCCCCCCCAAAATAGCTATGTGCACTAGGAGATCATCAGGGCGATTCAATTCTACTTTCTCTTCCTTATTTAATTAAGCCTTGAGGAAATAGACTACTTTAATAACTAGTTTGTATTACATGTACGTAAGCATGCATGGTACAAATTGTTTTGCAATTTCTGAGGTTTGATCATGGTGCAAATTTGCTTTGAAGTGCCACTTATCATTAAAGAAGCTCCGCGCTGCCCCGACTCGACCGGCTGTTCGTCAACCAGTTTCTTGTACCGCTACTGATGGACACCTCGTGCGCGACACGGAAAGTTAACAGTGTCCGCGCTATGCCGCCTGCTCGGCAATTCGACCTCGGTGCCCAGGCTGTCATTGAAAGCCTGCTAGGTCATCGCCGCGGAACGGTGGGACGATCAGGTGATATTTTTTCAGTCGGATCTTTTCCATGTAGATTTTCTCTCCAGCAAAATCGTCGCTACTGTGTTGTGCTAATTGTCTGCAGTCAGATCGGATCGAGAAATTTTATAGCGGCAGCGACCGTATCCGCCGCCTGGTAGAACATCGGACCCGAACTACCTTGCGTACTGTAAAGACCCTGGTGAAACACGTTTGTAAGCGACGGCATAGTGAGCGGACTCGCTACAGGGTGACGGTGACCCAGCCGAGGCGATCGTGCAGCCCGTACTGCCCACGCAGTGCAGCGCAGGTGGGCCTGCTGACCGAAGCTCAGATCGGCAGCAACAGGGAGGATCTCTTCCTCTTTCCTTTTTTTAATCTACCAGTATCTACGCTGCCGCTCGTGGTCTGCTACTTCTTATTGAGCATGCATAAGACAAACACTAGTGTTGTAGTACAACTTCGATTGGGTTTGCCTCACATGAAGCTCAGAGTGCTATGTAGCACTCGCACGGCTTTCAAGAAAATTTTCAGACAAACATCACATCTGTCACCCAGTAAGTGTCTTGGGATTAAGCTCGGCCGGACAACTTTTCATCAGATTCGCTTTGTCTGTCTTCAATTTGGTCAGCCACTTATATTACTGCCAGGTGCTACCTCTCCAAATTATTTTTAGTGCGCAATACCTTTTCTCCTGGGAATTATTACTTCGGCTAGTATCGTTTTCTGTATACAGGCAGTTAATGTGTGGCAACAATGATGTCGCCTGCGAGTTCTTGTTTCGTCACTATGTTGCATCGACGTCGTCGTTCCACGAACGACCTGTGGTTTTCGACCAGCGTGATGTTTTCGCCGCGTCACTCCACCGAGCCAATGTCGACCATGCCGTGTCACCGCCCCAGGCCATTATTTCTTTAAACACTATATTGGCACAAATCAGTTATGCAAAGATTTCTTTTAAATATTATTATTATTATTTTTGGCTTGCACTATTTTATGTGTGCAGGTAATCGGCTTCGACTGCGTCACGCGGTTGCCTCAGCGTGATGTGGGGGCTCTGGCGTAACCCGCCGACCTGCCCCGTCACCTTGGCTAGATTGGTGCTTCACCTCGCCATTTTGGAGTGCTGAACTCTTTGCTCGGGCACCTCGGGACTGGCTTGGGGGCTGGGACCTCGACCCGCCGCAAGCCGTCATCAACACCGAGCACATTAACCAGCTAAGTTGCTCTCATGCTCAACTTTATCAATTTTTAATTTTTGTTCGGTTCGACCAAGCATTATATTTGTGTTAAACAAAAAAGGTTTTTTTGTTAAAAATTTAGTTTGTTAAAAACAAATTCCTTTACCCAAGTTAACTGAGGGATCTTAAATTTATATGAGCCATTTTGTAAAAAAAAGTCTTTTCTTAGTCGTTGCAAAGTCTTTTTCTATCACTCCTTTTTTCGATGCGAGTGTGTGGTCAATAGCCGGGTAGCCTATTTCTCTCTCCAGCCGCTCAAGTCTAGTTCGCTAAACTGGCCTAATGAGAAGCACTCCGCCTTCGGGATAGGAGGTTGAAGCCACAGACTGACCCACTCAAAGTCTTGAGGTCGGATGTGTCATGTTAAAGCACGACAAAAGCACAATTTTTTTTAAGACCAATTTCGGATTGGCACCAAAAAACTTGATCTAATTTAGACGTAAAGTTTTTATGTGAGTTTTTTGGTTTTCCAAGCTTATGGCACTTTTAACCTATTTGTGTGTTTCCAGCATAAGTCTCGCAGTACAATGCCAGACACCTTTAAAGCTTCGGCAATATCAACGCGGTTTACGACTAGAGCCGAACCCACCAAAAGCCAAGGTACTCCATGGACTCCTCGGCAAAACATTCTCGGATATTGCATTATATGCATCAGTTTCGAATTGTGTCTTCGGTCAATAGTTGGGTTGCCCGGCTCCCGTGCTTGCCTCCTACATTCCGCTTTGTTCGGCTAGGTGTGCAAAGGGAGAACCTCTGCGATTGTGCTTCCAGCTCGAATGGTTAAGCGCCTCAGTGGAGAAAGCCGAAAACTGACCGTCACAATGGGTGTAAACTGGTCAGCGATCCGATGACGGTGTCAAACTATAGATCGATAGCGATTACCCCGTGTTAGATGATGGGCCTTTCATAACATTGGCTGAAGTGTTAATGGCTAGACTTCGGTCAGTGCCGAACACTAACCGGGGGCTAGTAACTGGCCTCCCAACTTTAAGCTCCTATGACTAAATGAAAGTTATCAAGCCTAGATATCTGATTGCGTTGTTTCTGCTAACACAACCACCTCCGGGCACCGAGACGTCGGCTAAGGGTTGTCTTGTTAGTACGGAAACACCCTACGTAGCATCTACAAAGGGGTAGAAGCTGACGATGGGCCACTTTCATATTATAAACGGTCGCAACAGAGTCAAAATAAAAAATATATCATCAGCGTTTGTATTCAATATACGAGCGCTGCCTTGTGTAGTTATCGTTATAAAGCCATAAATATGCATCAATTTGACTTAAGATTTTGGCCAAGATGGGTTGCTTGGCTCCTGTGCTTACCCCTACGTTCCCGATTGTTCGGCTAGGCGGTAAAGGGAGCATCTCTGTGATTGTTACTACCAGGTCATCCGGGTTAGTACCTCAGACTGGGTGAAGCCGAAAGCTAGCCATCTTAAAGGATATAATTGGCCGGCAACGACGGAAGTGAAAATTTTGGTTCATTAGACCATAGAGTTCGGGAACTTTCCCCAAACTAAATCCTCAATATTTTCCTCCCACATTGACCGGAGGTGAGGTTTTCATGATCATGGTCAGCATGACAACCCAAAGAAAGGAACCGATAGCGGGACTATTTTCTTTGGAAGATGTTTCTTACGTTAATAGTAATATAACATATCTCTCCGTGTACCTTTGTTTATAAAACCGTATGACCGGATTGCCTTGTTTTTCGTAAATCTTTGCCCTTATAAAGGCTTTATAAAGTAGGATAAACACTCCCCGGCTACTGGCCGAGGAGGTTGAAGCCGATGGTCGGTCAACAAAGTTTTGTACAATGCGGATCCGAGCATTAATGATGTAAAGTACTTGGATACATAGAATCATTACACATAAATTATGATTAAAGTCAATTTACTCCGGATATTGATCCTTAATTCGGCCACCCGTGCCCACATTAAGGCTCGGGGGCTACTGGGCTTCACGCTTACCATTTACAAATATTAAAGGGGCACATCGATCCCCTGATCTGGTGTTGCCACCCGACCAGTGGCTCGGGGGCTACTGCATTGCCTATTCAATGCAGAAAATTCAAAGTGCTCAGTGTTCGGCTTGACCGAGCTATGGGCAAACGCGTCTTCGGACAACAATAGGTACCATCTGGGACTTATCCAGCATCAAGCTAATATATCACGACGACTTCTCAAAACCCTCTCTCAAGGGCCCGTCCGCCGATCACTATCTCCTCTAATATGTTACACTGCGTTTCTATTCCTACGTATGCTGCCGAGCTAGGAGTTGACCCTTAGGCTGATTTTGCGAATCGACCTGAGTCTCAGGGGCTACTGGGATCAGCGGTTTCATGTTTTCTTTCAGGTGCATCTCGGATTTTAGGCCGACACACACCTTGAGGGCTACTGGCTATATATCTGGTCAGCAAATAAATTGTACCAATCGGAAATAAAATCCGCAAACAATCAGCCCACGGCCGAGGTAGTGCACCACCTCGGATGCAGTCCGGAATAAAGCTCGGATACAAATGGTTGGCTCCATACAGGGCATTTCTGGCATTAAGCTCGGCTAAACTCCTTTGACTTATTTGAGCCAAGGTGATATATGACACCTCAGATACAGTCCGGCGTTGGAGCTCGGATATAGTTCGGCGTTGGAGCTTGGATACAGTCCGGCATTGGAGCTTGGATACAGTCCAACGTTGGAGCTTGGATGCAGTCCGGCGTTGGAGCTCGGACGCAAGAGGACACCGCTGCACGGGGAACGCTTCAAACCCGAGGTGTGGCGTAAAAATGACAAGGCATTGATAAAGGCCAAAAACTTAAAGGGCCTCCTCGGATACCTGACGTGTAAACTCTTCGGATTCACTTCGGTGATCCTCAAGATCAAAGATGGGAAGATTTGTTGAACCAGTTTTCAAGACTGACGACCGAAGATGAAGAACTGTTCGAAAGAACCGAGGAACGTCCCCAACTTGAAGATCAGTTCAGGGGGCTACTGACGGTGTCCTGGACTAGGGGGTACTCACAACGTCGTCTCCCTACCAGGTGGATCAGGCTGAGGACCCCCATGGCGGTTCACTATTGGGCCAGTTCGGGCGGCCCATGCCACATACAAGGGATATTCCACAAGACTTAGCGCCCAAGACAAGGACTCTTCTAAACCCTAGGCCTCCGTGCATATATAAACCGAGGCCAGGCTAGTCAATAGATGGGCTAATATTCATTAGAACAATCTCGTGGTAGATACATGTACTCTGTACTACACCCCATATGAATACAATCAAAAGCAGGACATAGGGTTTTACCTCCATCAAGAGGGTTCGAACCTGGGTAAAATCCTGTGTCCATGTTATCATCGTTCCAAGACTCCTAGCTTAGGACCCCTACTACGAGATATGCCGGGTATAGAACCGACACTCTCCTTGTCGGGGAAATCCCAACGCAGCTCACAAGTAGCAGTGGCTGACTTATCGGTGCCGGTGGCGTTGTTGACATCGGTGCTGACTTGCTGTAGTTGGAGACATGACCGACACCGCAACTTGGAGACAAGATGAAGAGAATCTGCCATTTAAAGATCGTGGATGTCGCCTAGAGGGGGGGGGGTGAATAGGCACTTTAAAATAATTACGGTTTAGGCTTGAACAAGTGCGAAATAAACCTAGCGGTTAATTTGTCAAGCACAAAACCTACAAAAACTAGGCTCACCTATGTGCACCAACAACTTATGCTAAGCAAGATAAACAACTAAGTGATAGCAAGATATATAACATGAAACACTATGGCTATCACAAAGTAAAGTGCATAAGTAAAGGGCTAGGGTAAGAGATAACCGAGGCACGTGGAGACGACGATGTATCCCGAAGTTCACACCCTTGCAGATGCTAATCTCTGTTTGGAGCGGTGTGGAGGCACAATGCTCCCCAAGAAGCCACTAGGGCCACCGTAATCTCCTCACGCCCTCGCACAATGCAAGATGCCATGATTCTACTAAGGGACCCTTGAGGGCGGTCACCGAACCCGTACAAATGGAGACCCTTGGGGGCGGTCACCGAACCCGTACACTTTGGCAACCCTTGGGGCGGTCACCGGTACCCGTCAAATTGCTCAGGGCAATCTCCACAACCTAATTGGAGACCCTGACGCTTCCCCGGAGCTTTACACCACAATGATTGAGCTCCGAAGCACCACCAACCGTCTAGGGCGCCCAAGCACCCAAGAGGAACAAGCTCTAGGGTACCAAGCACCCAAGAGTAATAAGATTCTCAACTTCACTTCCACGTATCACTGTGGAGAACTCAAACCGATGCAACTAATGCAATGGCAAGGGAACATGGAGTGCCCAAGTCCCTCAGTCCCAAATCCCACCAAAGCAATGAATGCTATGGAGGAAAAAGAGAGGAAGAACAAGAAGGAGAACACCAAGAACTCCAAGATCTAGATCCAAGGGGTTCCATTCACATAGAGGAGAAAGTGATTGGTGGAAATGTGGATCTAGATCTCCTCTCTCTTTTCCATCAAAAACTAGCAAGAATCCATGGATGGATTGAGAGATAGCAAGCTCGAAGAAGGTCAACAATGGAGGAAGAATACGAGCTCAAGAGATAAGGTTCAATGGGGAAGAAGACCCCCTTTTATAGGTGGGGAAAATCCAACCGTTATGTGCTCAGCCAGCACACGAGCGGTACTACCGCTCCAACGAGCGGTACTACCGCTCGGGCGGTAGTAATAGGAAAATAGAGCAACGGCTAGGAACCTTGGGGCGGCAGTGCCGCCGGAGCGGTACTACCGCTCATCCCAGCTGTACAACCGCGGGAGAAGTAGAACACAGGAGTAGAGGAGGCAGGGCAGAGCATAGCGCGATGGTAGTACTGCAGTAGCGGTACTACCACCCGACCGGGAAGGTACTACCACTTATAGGCGGTACTGCCGCACTTCACTGCCGCCCTACTGCCGCTGAACCCAACACGAAAAATAGAACCCCCAGAATAAGCGGAAGTACGCGCGGAACTGGAACATCGAAAGTACCGCTTGCAAGCGGTACTATCGCCCGACAGGGATGGTACTACCGCTTACAAGCGTTACTACTGCTTCCCAAAGCGGTACTACCGCAGGGGTGCATCAAGCAAGCCCCAAGCAAAACAAATGCAACAAGAAAACCAGAACTGCCATAACTTCTGCATATGAGCTCCGAATTGAGCAAACTCGAGCTTGTTGGATAGATGACGACAGATACTATGAATGAAGAACCGGCAAAAACTCCAACATCGAAAACATCATAGAAGATGCATAAGTGAGCTCCGTTTTTGATGAACTCGAGCTTGTCATGAAGATGACCAAAAGCTCTAAAACTCACAAAGATAAACACCAAACAAGGACCAAGAAAGGTGATGCAAGGATGCAATGGTTTGAGCTCTCGACGAACGATATGATCAAGCTACTCACTTGAGAGCCCCCCTTGATAGTACGGCAATCGATCCTATAACCCGGTCTCCCAACAACTACCATGAGACCGGTAAAATAGAAAACCTATCAAGGGCAAGCCTTTGCCTTGCGCAAAGTCCACTTGAGCTAGATGATGACGATCTTGACTCCCTCAAGTTGGACCACCTTTCTTGATAGCGTTGGCTCGATGAAGACTAGTTGATTGCTCCCCCATACTCCACTATGGGTGAGCCACTCTTCGACACATCTTCACAAGTCCATTGCCACCACAATGGACGGCAAGCTTCAAGCACTTGATCTCTTCATGATGCACCACTTGAACTTGCACACCACAATCTTGATGATGATTACCACTTGATGTCATCCTCCATGAGTTGTATGAGATCTTCCAATTGATGCAAACCCATGGAAACATACCTAACCCCACATAGAACTCTCAAGTAGACCAAGGGTTAGTACACAAAGCGTAATGGACAATGCTTACCGTACCATGGGATCACTTGATCCCTTTCGGTACATCTTCTACGCTTTGCGTGTTGATCAACTTGATTCACACTTGACTTAGTCTTGATCAACCTTGTATCATGGCTTCTACATGACCAATCTTGGGATAATTCCTTGAATAGCACCTTGGTCAACTCATAAACTCCTTGAAACCAACACATGGACTTCAAGAAAAGCCTATGGACAAATCCTTCAAATATAACTCAAGGCAACCATTAATCCATAGAGATTGTCATCAATTACCAAAACCAAACATGGGGGCACCGCATGTTCTTTCAATCTCCACACAAGAATTGTCGCTGCCTTCGCTCACGAGTCAGGAACGCCGCTGCCGCCACCCTTGGTTACGAGTTGGTGTGAAAGTGGTGACGAGGTGCCTAGGTTAGGCTATATTTGGTGTTATATGGGTCATTGTTATATGGGTTGTTGTATGCTTTGCGTCTGAGATACAGTGAGAGTGAGCTGGGCCAATGCAGCGATGCATTATTTCGTTTAGCGTCGAAATAGCGTGCTATAGCGCGAATAGCGCCGTAGAGAACAAATTAGCTAAAACGTAACACGACCCTTCAAGATATACGATAGTGACGCTATAACGCAGAAATATCACACTAGTGCAGAAAAGCCTAGCTATGGCATGCCAAAAACAGCCTTGCTGGCGTAGGATCCCCACGCCACCAATATGGCGCCAGTGTTAAAAAATAGTGGTGGCGCTGGAGCGTACGCCAGCACTATTCTGTATACCTATGGCGTTGGATTTAACCACATGACGGCATTATCAACAATAGCTATGGCGTGTGACATAGTGTAACGACAGTAATAAGATAAATCTTCTCTGGCGTCGCGCATTGTCCGACGCCAGTACTAGGTTTTTGAAAGCTGTAAAAAAATGCTGCCAGGGCAGCAGAAAATCGCTGCCACGGCAGCGTCATTTATTACAAATTTATATAAACACCTTTTTGTCCCACATTGATTTCGACAAGATATTTGCATTAATATATACACACACATCATTTATTCACATGGGTACATATATTAACCACACACTATAGCTAGTTCTATCGATCATCATCACTAATTAAACATTCGCTAAACTAAACCATGCGTGCATATTACACCTTGTTCATTCAACCATCGTTACTACTAACACGGTACTCCTCTCCTTTAGGATATTTTTTGAAGAATAGGAAACCCTTGCATGTCCATGGTTGATCCACACCGATCTCCAATCTTGAACTTGCAGTCTCTCAGTAGTTGGCTCCATTCATTAATTTTAAGCCGTGCATCTCGTCGTGGTAGTCATCCATCACGTGAGGCATAACACATCTAGGGAGCTTATGTTCTTGAACTTGATAGTAACATAGTAAGCAATATATAGTAACACATACATACTATGAGTTGAAAGAAGAATGTGTATATGAAAGCGATCAAAATCATACCATGCATTTTCTAGAAATGTTGTTCTTGTTCAATGTGTGCACTAGTGGTAGGTATATATGGTGCATCATTTGAACCAGCTCCATAAGTGCTCTTAAGCATCTCAATATGGAGGAAAATCTTGTCTTGGACAAAAGGTCTTGCATGACAAGGGATACACTAGTCAAAATGTAAAAAAAACAGAAATTACACTCTGAAGCATAGATTATTACCGTATAATATGTGTAGTCACTTTGAAGCATGAGGGAGAAGCCATTATTGTTGTCAAGGTGAGGATCGTCGCACATTCCCCTAGTGTGGCAACAGTAGGGGCACTCTTCCATTTTGTGTTGCGTTCATATAATTAAAATCAGCATAAAAAATCGGCATGAGCTGTGCCAAAAACTGGACATATATATTGAGTGCCAGAAATTTGACAAAACGGAACTAAATCTACGTTTCGCCAGAACATTGGCAACTCTGTAGACATTCCCTGCAAAAATGAAATATAGCGCGATACACTTCCCGAGAGCAACGTGTAATATCACATATATCAAATATATGTAAAACAAGCACACAGTGAAAAAGTCGATCAATTCACAATTATCACATATATACATAAATATACATTAAACACATTTGCACACATGTAATACACTTCATCAATTCACAGGTAGACATAATGTGTGCATTTTATCACAATAATATGAACACTAGAACAAATCTACATGAAAATAAATTGGTAGAGGGAGGTTTTATACCATTCGGACCGAGAGGGACGCCGGCGGAGGAGGAACGGAAACGATGAGTACAGGAGGGAAGGTGGGGGGGGGGGGGGGGGTGGACAGGGGACAGTGTTGGAACGGCGGGGGCAAGGCGAGGTGGGGGGGCGGGCGGCGGTGGCCGGTGGGGGCAAGGCGGGGTGAGGGGAACGACGGCCAGTGGCAAGGCGAGGGTGACAGCGAAGGGCAGGGCGTGGTGGGGGGAACGGCGGCCGGTGGCAAGGCGGGGGCGACGGCGGAGGGCAGGGCGGGGCGAGGGCGGCGGCGCGAGATGGGGGGAGAATGTGAAAACGACTTCATTTTCACTCTGAGGGGGTAATTAAGCCTAGCTGTTCATTGTTAGTGCTGGTGCAGGTGACGTGGCCAACGCCAGTAGTAGCTTTTTAAAATAGGGTCGGCCACATATTCGTGGATGGCGTTTTGAGCGACGACATGCATAATATAGATATTTACAATGACACAAATTCTTCTCGTGGTTCAGAGTGCATAAATATGGTACGGTTAATTTAGGGTACGCGTACACGGTACACACAGAAAATAAGTACACAAATGAATCATGCAGTACGACATCGTTTGACAACCCTCTCAACGATGGTTTGGGTCTTCTTAATCTTGCTTGAGTACTTCTGGCCAGCGCTATGACTCTTTCTCAGGAAGGGACATCCTGTCGCAGGCAAGGTAGTTCTGCTCCTTCTAGTGGTGTAGTCTTGCTCTTCATACAACTCCTCTTCTATTGGGTCCACGCCAAATTGATCATAGTCATCCTCGTTGGCGACTCCGTCCATCCCGACGATGCTCCCTTTGCCTCTCCGGACGACAATACGACTCGGCTTTGAAGGGTCAGTTAAATAGAAGCATTGTGCCACGTCCTTAGTGAATACCCAAGGCTCATATTTGGCAGTGATTCCTTTCACTCTTTTTGCACCAGCAGGTTGTGCTTCGGGCAGAGACATGGTAATGAAACCACGTTCTTCATGCTCGATGTTCTTCGCCCATTTGACACTGAACAATGGCACCGTGTAATCTTCGTCGTACTCAAGTTCCCATATCTCTTCGATCCTGCCGGAGTATCTATTACTCTCATTCTCGGGCAACTGCAGCATCGTCACACCTGAGTTTTGGTAATCATAGTTTTTGTCCTTCGCCTCAGTATAGAATGTGTATCCACTTATATCATATGATTGGTATGTGGCGACAGTGCAAGCGGGGCCTACTGCTAATGCATAGATGAGATTTGCATTGGCTATACCGGTCGGCAGTGGTTTGTCCTGAATTCGCTCTTTGAACCAGGAAGCAAATTTGGAGTTGTGCTCTCTAATGATCTGGGTCTCGGTCCTCTGGCTCCCTGCCATTCCGTGCTCTCTCCTTAAGGTCTCCTTGAGAGTTTTCAGCCAAGGACTGATTATATCTGCATGTTGTAACACTTCTGTGTGCGCTCTTTCGAAGTCGTCTCGCCGTTTTTTATATCCACACTTAAATCACGCTTCAGCTGTGAGTGACCCACTCCTTCGAGCCTATTAGCATGTGCTACTTCTTGAGCTTGGGTTGGTTTTTTCCTTGAAGAGGAAAGGGTGATGCAGCACAGTAGAGATAAGTATTTCCCTCAGTTAAGAACCAAGGTATCAATCCAGTAGGAGAAGAACGCACAAATCACCAACACCTGCACAAACAATCAAACACTTGCACCCAACGCGATAAAGGGGTTGTCAATCCCTTCACGGTCACTTGCAAAGGTGAGATCTGATAGAGATAGATAAACAAAAGATAAAATATTTTTGGATTTTTTGGTATATAGATCTGAAAATAAAAGATTGCAAAATAGTAGATCAGAAAGTAATATGATGGAAAATAGACCCGGGGGCCATAGGTTTCACTAGAGGCTTCTCTCATGAAGGCAAATAATACGGTGGGTGAACAAATTACTGTCGAGCAATTGATAGAAAAGCGCAAAGTTATGACGATATCCAAGGCAATGATTATGCAATATAGGCATCACGTCCGTGTCAAGTAGACCGACTCCTGCCTGCATCTACTACTATTACTCCACACATCGACCGCTATCCAGCATGCATCTAGAGTATTAAGTTCATAAAGAACGGAGTAACGCCTCAAGTAAGATGACATGATGTAGAGGAATAAACTCAAGTAATATGATGTAAACCCCATCTTTTTATCCTCGATGGCAACAATACAATACGTGCCTCGCTACCCCTACTATGTCACTGGGTGAGGACACCGCAAGATTGAACCCAAAGCTAAGCACTTCTCCCATTGCAAGAAAAACCAATCTAGTTGGCCAAACCAAACCGATAATTCGAAGAGGAATACAAAGATATCAAATCATGCATATAAGAATTCAGAAAAGATTCAAATAATATTCATAGATAAGCTGATCATAAATCCACAATTCATCGGATCTCGACAAACACACCGCAAAAGAAGATTACATCGGATAGATCTCCAAGAACATCAAGGAGAACATGGTATTGAGAATCAAAGAGAGAGAAGAAGCCATCTAGCTACTAGCTATGGACCCATAGGTCTAAGGTAAACTACTCACGCTTCATTGGAAGGGCAATGGTATTGATGTAGGTTCCCTCCGTGATCGAATCCCCCTCCGGCAGGATGCCGGAAAAGGCCCCAAGATGGGATCTCACGGGAACAGAAGGTTGTGGCGGTGGAAAAGTGTTTTTGTGGATGCCTCTGGTGGTTCTGGAATATATGTGAATATATAGGAGGAAGACCTAGGTCAGGAGGTCACCGAGGGGCCCACAAGGTAGGGGGGCTTGCCCCCCCAGGGCGCACCCTCCACCCTTGTCGCCGCCTCGTGGCTCTTCTGACTTGGACTCCAAGACCCCTGGGTGTCTTCTGGTCCAAGAAAAATCATCGTGAAGTTTTATTCCGTTTGGTATTCCTTTTCTGCGAGGCTCAAAAACAAGGAAAAAATAGAAACTGGCACTGGGCTCTAGGTTAATAAGTTAGTCCCAAAAATAATACTCCCTCCGTTCCTTGATATAAGGTGTATAGTTTTTTGAGAAAAATCCGAAATATAAGGTGTATTGCGTTGCACCACTCGTTTGGATAATTTTTTTAGGGATTTGATTACATTTACTTATATCAAGCAAGCTCCTCTATTTTGTCATGTCAGTTAGTCAGGTGAAATCTCGCCCAAAACTTGTGAAATATTCCCTCCACGTGCGTTCTTTAATTTCCGTGCCAAAAACTATACACCCTATATTTAGGAACGGAGGGAGTATAAAATAGCATATTAATGCATATAAAACATCCAAAACAGATAATATAATAGCATGGAACAATCAAAAATTATAGATACATTGGAGACATGTCAAGCATCCCCAAGCTTAATTCATGCTCGTCCTCGAGTAGGTAAATGATAAAAACAGAATTTTTGATGTGGAATGCTACCTAACATATTTATCCATTTAATTTTCTTTATTGTGGTATGAATGTTCAGATCCATAAGATTCAAAACAAAATTTTAATATTGACATAAAAATTATAATACTTTAAGCATACTAATAAAGTAATCATGTCTTCTCAAAATAACATGGCCAAAGAAAGCTATCCCTACAAAATCATATAGTCTGGCTATGCTCCATCTTCATCACACAAAATATTCAAATCATGCACAACCCCTATGACAAGCCAATCAATTGTTTCATACTTTTAATGTTCTCAAACCTTTTCAACTTTCACGCAATACATGAGCGTGAGCCATGGACATAGCACTATAGGTGGAATAGAATATGGTGGGTGTGGAGAAGACAGATAGTCTCACATCAACTAGGCGTATCAACGGGCTATGGAGATGCCCATCAATAGATATCAATGTGAGTGAGTAGGGATTGCCATGAAACGGATGCACTAGAGCTATAAGTTTATGAAAGCTCAAAAATAAACTAAGTGGGTGTGCATCCAACTTGCTTGCTCACGAAGACCTAGGGCAATTTGAGGAAGCCCATCGTTGGAATATACAAGCCAAGTTCTATAATGAAAAATTCCCACTAGTATATGAAAGTGACAACATAGGAGACTATCTATCATGAAGATCATGGTGCTACTTTGAAGCACAAGTGTGGAAAAAAGGATAGTAACATTGCCCCTTCTCTCTTTACTCTCATTTTTTTTATTTGGGCTCTCTTTTTTTTAGCCTCTTTTTTTTTCTCTTTTTATTTTTATTTTTCGTCCGGAGTCTCATCCCGACTTGTGGGGGAATCATAGCCTCCATCATCCTTTCCTCACATGGGACAATGCTCTAAAAAAATGGTGATCATCACACTTTTATTTACTTACAACTCAAGAATTACAACTCGATACTTAGAACAAAATATGACTCTATATGAATGCCTCCGGCGGTGTACCGGGATGTGCAATGATTCAAGAGTGACATGTATAAAAATTATGAACGGTGGCTTTGCCACAAATACTATGTCAACTACATGATCATGCAAAGCAATATGACAATGATGAAGCGTGTCATAATAAACGGAACGGTGGAAAGTTGCATGGCAATATATCTCGGAATGGCTATGGAAATGCCATAGTAGGTAGGTATGGTGGCTGTTTTGAGGAAGGTATATGGTGGGTGTAATGCACCGGCGAAAGTTGCGCGGTACTAGAGAAGCTAGCAATGGTGGAAGGGTGAGAGTGCGTATAATCCATGGACTCAACATTAGTCATAAAGAACTCACATACTTATTGCAAAAATCTATTAGTCATCGAAACGAAGTACTACGCGCATGCTCCTAGGGGGATAGATTGGTAGGAAAAGACCATCGCTCGTCCCCGACTGCCACTCATAAGGAAGACAATCAATAAATAAATCATGCTCCGACTTCATCACATAATGGTTCACCATACATGCATGCTACAGGAATCACAAACTTTAACACAAGTATTTCTACAATCCACAATTACTCACTAGCATGACTCTAATATCACCATCTTTATATCTCAAAACAATCATAAGGAATCAAACTTCACATAGTATTCAATGCACTTTATATGAAAGTTTTTATTATATCCCTCTTGGATGCCCATCATATTAGGACTAAATTCATAACCAAAGCAAATTACCATGCTGTTTAGAGAAAATCTCAAAATAATATAAGTGAAGCAAGAGAGTTCAACAATTTCTATAAAATAAAACCACCGTCGTGCACTAAAAAGATATAAGTGAAGCACTAGAGCAAAATTGCCTAGCTCAAAAGATATAAGTGAAGCACATAGACTATTCTAATAAATCACGATTCATGAGTGTCCCTCTCAAAAGGTGTGTACAGCAAGGATGATTGTGGCAAACTAAAAAGTAAAGACTCATATCATACAAGACGCTCCAAGCAAAACACATATCATGTGGTGAATAGAAATATAGCCTCAAGTAAATTTACCGATAGACGCAGACGAAAGAGGGGATGCCTTCCGGGGCATCCCCAAGCTTAGGCTCTTGGTTGTCCTTGAATATTACCTTGGGGTGCCTTGGGCATCCCCAAGCTTAGGCTCTTTACACTCCTTATTTCATAGTCCATCAAATCCTTACCCAAAACTTGAAAACTTCACAACACAAAACTCAACAGAAAACTCGTAAGATCCGTTAGTATAAGAAAATAAAATCACCACTTTTGGTACTGTTGTGAACTCATTATTTATTTAAATTGGTGTAATATCTACTGTATTCCAACTTCCCCATGCTTCATACCCCCCGATACTACCCATAGATTCATCAAAATAAGCAAACAACACAAAGAAAACAGAATCTGTCAAAAACAGAACAGTCTGCGAAGATCTCAATTGTTCTAATACTTCTGTAACTCCAAAAATTCTGAAAAATTAGGACAACAGAGGAAATTTGTATATAAATCTTTTGTAAAACAATTCAGGGGTTTTCAAGGCTCCAGTGAATTATTAAAATTCTGTGACTGGATGCAAAAGTTTCTGTTTTTCAGCAAGATCAAATCAACTATCACCGTAAGCCATCCCAAGGGTCTTACTTGGCACAAACCCTAATTAAAACACCAAAACACATCTAACCAGAGTCTAGATGAAAAATTTATTGAAAAACAAAACCAAAAAAAAAGCAAGAACAAAAATAAAATTGGGTTGCCTCCCAACAAGCGCTATTGTTTAACGCCCTTAGCTAGGCATAAAAACACATAGATCTAGGTATTGTCATCTTTGGTATGCAATCCATAAGTAGCTCTCATAATAGATTCATATGGAAACGTAATTTTATTTCTAGGAAAGTGTTCCATGCCTTTCCTTAATGGAAATTGAAATCTAATGTTTCCTTCTTTCATATCAATAATTGCACCAATCGTTCTAAGGAAAGGTCTACCAAGAATAATAGGACATGTAGGATTGCAATCTATATCAAGAACAATGAAATCTACGGGCACATAATTCCTATTTTCAATAATAATAACATCATTAATCCTTCCCATAGGTTTCTTTATAGTGGAATACGCAAGATGCAAATTTAAAGAACAATCATCCAATTCGCGGAAACCTAACACATCACATAGAGTTTTTGGAATCGTGGAAACGCTAGAACCCAAATCACACAAAGCATGGAACTCATAATCTTTAATCTTATTCTTAATAGTAGGTTCCCACTCATCATAAAGTTTTCTAGGGATAGAAACTTCTAATTCAAGCTTTTCTTGAAAAGATTTCATCAAAGCATCAACAATATGTTTAGTAAAAGCTTTATTTTGATTATAAGCATGAGGAGAATTCAACATGGATTGCAACAAGGAAATACAATCTATTAGAGAACAATTATCATAATTAAAGTCCTTTAAATCCAAAAGAGTGGGTTCATTGCTACTTAAAGTTTTGACCTCTCCAATCCCACTTTTAGCAATTTTTGCATCAAGATCTATAAACTCCGAATCATTGGGACGCCTTTTAACTAAAGTTGACTCATCTCCAGTCCCATATTTATCAAGATTTATTTTAGAAAACAAAGATTCAATAGGAGCCACATCAATCACTTTAAGATCTTCATCATTATTTTCTCAAGAACTAGAAGAACACGCTTTCACAAACCAATCTCGCTTAGCACGAATCCTAGCGGTTCTTTCCTTACATTCATCAATAGAAATTCTCATAGCTTTTAAAGACTCATTAATATCATGCTTGGGTGGAATAGATCTAATTTTCAAAGAATCAATCTCAAGAGAAATTCTATCCATGTTCCTAGCCAAATCATCAACCTTAAGCAATTTTTCTTCAATCAAAGCATTGAAATTCTTTTGCGAACTCATAAATTCTTTAACACTATTCTCAAAATCAGAAGGCAACTTATTATAATTTCCATAAGAATTGTTGTAGGAATTACCATAATTGTTAGAGTAATTACTAGGAAACGGCCTAGGATTAAAATTACCTCTATACGCGTTATTACCAAAATTGTTCCTACCAACAAAATTCACATCCATAGATTCATTATTGTTCCCAATCAAAGTATACAAAGGCATATCATTAGGATCAATAGGAGCATTCTTGCTAGCAAATAATTTCATAAGTTCATCCATCTTTCCACTCAAAACATTAATCTCTTCAATTGCATGCACTTTTTTACTAGTAGAAGATCTTTCGGTATGCCATTGAGAATAATTAACCATAATATTATCTAGTAGTTTAGTAGCTTCTCCTAAAGTAATTTCCATAAAAGTACCCCCCCCCCCCGCGGCCGAATCTAAAAGATTTCTAGAAGCAAAATTCAATCCGGCATAAAAAAATTGTATGATCATCCACAAATTTATACCATGAGTAGGGCAATTTCGTATCATCAATTTCATCCTCTCCCAAGATTGTGCAACATGTTCATGATCAAGTTGCTTAAAATTCATAATATCGTTCCTAAGGGAGATGATCTTAGCGGGAGGAAAATACTTGGAAATAAAAGCATCTTTACACTTGTTCCATGAATTAATACTATTTTTAGGCAAAGATGAAAACCAAGTTTTAGCATGATCTCGTAGTGAGAACGGAAATAGTTTCAATTTAACAATATCATTATCCACATCTTTCTTCTTTTGCATATCACACAACTCAACGAAATTATGTAGATGGGATGCGGCATCTTCACTAGGAAGGCCGGAAAATTGATCTTTCATAACAAGATTCAGCAAATCGGCATTAATTTCATAAGATTCCGCACTAGTGGCAGGAGCAATCGGAGTACTAATAAAATCATTATTATTAGTATTGGAAAAGTCACACAATTTGGTATTGTCTTGAGCCATCGTGACAAAGCAAGCAATCTAACACACGAGCAAACAAAGGCAAACAAAAAAGACGAATGGAAGAAGGGCGAATAAAAAGGCATATATTTTCGAAAATCGTTTTAGAAGTGGGGGAGAGGAAAACGAGAGGCAAATGGCAAATAATGTAATGCAAGAGATGAGAGTTTATGATGGGTACTTGGTATGTCTTGACTTGGCGTAGATCTCCCCGGCAAAGGCACCAGAAATTCTTCCTGCTACTTCTTGAGCTTGCGTTGGTTTTTTCCTTGAAGAGGAAAGGGTGATGCAGCACAGTAGAGATAAGTATTTCCCTCAGTTAAGAACCAAGGTATCAATCCAGTAGGAGAAGAATGCACAAATCACCAACACCTGCACAAACAATCAAACACTTGCACCCAACGCGATAAAGGGGTTGTCAATCCCTTCACGGTCACTTGCAAAGCTGAGATTTGATAGAGATAGATAAACAAAAGATAAAATATTTTTGGATTTTTTGGTATATAGATCTGAAAATAAAAGATCGCAAAATAGTAGATTGGAAAGTAATATGATGGAAAATAGACCCGGGGGCCATAGGTTTCACTAGAGGCTTCTCTCATGAAGGCAAATAATACGGTGGGTGAACAAATTACTGTCGAGCAATTCATAGAAAAGCGCAAAGTTATGACGATATCCAAGGCAATGATTATGCAATATAGGCATCACATCCGTGTCAAGTAGACCGACTCCTGCCTGCATCTACTACTATTACTCCACACATCGATCGCTATCCAGCATGCATCTAGAGTATTAAGTTCATAAAGAACGGAGTAACGCCTTAAGTAAGATGGCATGATGTAGAGGAATAAACTCAAGCAATATGATGTAAACCCCATCTTTTTATCCTCGATGGCAACAATAAAATACGTGCCTCGCTACCCCTACTATGTCACTGGGTGAGGACACCGCAAGATTGAACCCAAAGCTAAGCACTTCTCCCATTGCAAGAAAAACCAATCTAGTTGGCCAAACCAAACCGATAATTCGAAGAGGAATACAAAGATATCAAATCATGCATATAAGAATTCAGAGAAGATTCAAATAATATTCATAGATAAGCTAATCATAAATCCACAATTCATCGGATCTTGACAAACACACCGCAAAAGAAGATTACATCGGATAGATCTCCAAGAACATGGAGGAGAACATGGTATTGAGAATCAAAGAGAGAGAAGAAGCCATCTAGCTACTAGCTATGGACCCGTAGGTCTGAGGTAAACTACTCATGCTTCATCGGAAGGGCAATGGTATTGATGTAGATTCCCTCCGTGATTGAATCCCCCTCCCGCAGGATGCCGAAAAAGGCCCCAAGATGGGATCTCACGGGAACAGAAGGTTGCGGTGGTGGAAAAGTGTTTTTGTGGATGCCTCTGGTGGTTCTGGAATATATGTGAATATATAGGAGGAAGACCTAGATCAGGAGGTCATCGAGGGGCCCACAAGGTAGGGGGGCGCGCCCCCCCTAGGGCGCACCCTCCACCCTTGTCGCCGCCTCGTGGCTCTTCTGACTTGGACTCCAAGTCCCCTGGGTGTCTTCTGGTCCAAGAAAAATCATCGTGAAGTTTTATTCCGTTTGGACTCCGTTTGGTATTCCTTTTCTGCGAGGCTCAAAAACAAGGAAAAAACAGAAACTGGCACTGGGCTCTAGGTTAATAAGTTAGTCCCAAAAATAATATAAAATAGCATATTAATGCATATAAAACATCCAAAACAGATAATATAATAGCATGGAACAATAAAAAATTATAGATACGTTGGAGACGTATCAGCATGTTTCTTCAAGGGCAAACCAAGAGATTGATCATCATTTATGACATTCTTGCAGAATGATATACAGTGCTCGATTAGATGGGCCTGGACGATGCTTCCATCCGGACGAGCTTTGTTATGAACGTATCCCTTCACAGTTCCATTCATCCGTTCAAATGGGAACGTGGTATGCAAGAATGTCGGTCCAAGGTCTTTCACCTCCGCAACAATATGAACTAGTAGATGGACCATGACATCAAAGAATGACGGTGGGAAATATATCTCAAGTTCACATAGTATTCAAATGATCTCCTCTCTTAGTCGTGTCAGATGCCGCACATTGATCGACTTTCGAGACATAGCGTCAAAAAAGTTGCATAAGTCAATAAGTGTGTTGCGGACGTGATCGTCCATTATCCCTCTGAGAGCTACCGGAAGTAATTGTGTCATCATCACATGATAGTCATGCGACTTCATGTTGCTAAACCTTTGCTTTTTCGAGTCAAGATAACTACGTATGAGTCCCGAGTAGCCGGAAGGAACTTTCATGCCGTCGAGGCATTTGAAAACTTGAGAAAGCTCATACTCGTCGAGATTGAAGCAAGCTGGGGGGGGGGCAATAATCATCTTTGGTTTTGGAGACAGTTTTGCCCTGGGCTGATGAAGGAAATATGCCCAAGAGGCAATAATAAAGTTATTATTTATTTCCTTATGTCATGATAAATATTTATTATTCATGCTAGAATTGTATTAACCGGAAACTTAGTACATGTGTGAATACATAGACAAACAGAGTGTCCCTAGTATGCCTCTACTTGACTAGCTCGTTAATCAAAGATGGTTAAGTTTCCTAGCCATGGACATGTGTTGTCATTTGATGAACGGGATCACATCATTAGGAGAATGATGTGATGGACAAGACCCATCCGTTAGCTTAGCATAATGATCGTTAAGTTTATTGCTATTGCTTTCTTCATGACTTATACATGTTCCTATGACTATGAGACTATGCAACTCCCGAATATCGGAGGAACACTTAGTGTGCTATCAAACGTCACAACGTAACTGGGTGATTATAAAGATGCTCTACAGGTGTCTCTGATGGTGTTTGTTGAGTTGGCATAGATCGAGATTAGGATTTGTCACTCCGATTGTCGGAGAGGTATCTCTGGGCCCTCTCGGTAATGCACATCATATGAAGCCTTGCAAGCAATGTGACTAATGAGTTAGTTACGGGATGATGCATTACGGAACGAGTAAAGAGACTTGCCAGTAACGAGATTGAACTAGGTATGATGATACCGACGATCGAATCTCGGGCAAGTAACATACCGATGACAAAGGGAACAACGTATGTTGTTATGCGGTTTGACCGATAAAGATCTTCATAGAATATGTAGGAGCCAATATGAGCATCTACGTTCCGCTATTGGTTATTGACCGGAGATGTGTCTTGGTCATGTCTACATAGTTCTTGAACCCGTAGGGTCCGCACGCTTAACGTTCGATGAAGATTTGTATTATGAGTTATGTGATTTGATGACCAAAGTTTGTTCGGAGTCCCGGATGAGATCACGGACATGACGAGGAGTCTCGAAATGGTCGAGAGGTAAAGATTCATATATTGGAAGGCTATATTCGGACATCGGAAAGGTTCCGAGTGATTCGGGTATTTTTCGGAGTACCGGGGAGTTACGGGAATTCACCGGGAGAAGTAATGGGCCTTATTGGGCCATACGGGAAATAGGAGGCAGCAGCCAGGAGGTGGCGCCCCCCCCCCCCCCAAGCCCAGTCCGAATTGGACAAGGGGTTGGGGGCTTAGCCCCTCTCTTTTCCCTTCTCCTCTTGGTGGAATCCTACTAGGACTTGGAGTCCTAATAGGACTCCCCCCTTGGTGCGCCTCCCCCTTAGGCCGGCCACCTCCTCCCTCCCTCCTTTATATACGGGGGCGGGGGGCACCCCAAAGACACACCAAGATTTGTCTTAGCCGTGTGCGGTGCCCCCCTCCACAGACTTCCACCTCGGTCATATTTTCAGAGAACTTAGGCGAAGCCCTGCCGGAATCACTTCATCATCACCGTCACCACGCCGTCGTGCTGACGAAACTCTCCTTCGGCCTCAACTAGATCAAGAGTTCGAGGGACGTCACCGAGCTGAACGTGTGCAGATCACGGAGGTGCCGTACGTTCGGTACTTGGATCGGTTGGATCGCGAAGACGTTCGACTACGTCAACCGCGTTACTAAACGCTTCCGCTTTCAGTCTACGAGGGTACGTGGACACTCTCCCCGCTCGTTGCTATGCTTCTCCTAGATAGATCTTGCGTGATCGTAGGATTTTTTTTGAAATACTACGTTCCCCAACAGTGGTATCAGAGCCAGGTCTATGCGTAGATGTTATTTGCACGAGTAGAACACAAAGGAGTTGTGGGCGTGGGTGTATACATATTGATTGCCGTTACTAGTTGTTACTTGGTTCAGCGGTATTGTGAGATGAAGCGGCCCGGACCAACATTACGCGTACGCTTACGCGAGACTGGTTTCACCGCTGCGAGCACTCGTTGCTTAAAGGTGACCGGCGGGTGTCTGTGTCTCTCACTTTAGTTGAACCGGTTTCAATGAAGAGGGTTCTTTTAGAAGATCAAAAAGCAATCACTACACCACGTTGTGGTTTTGATTCGTAGGTAAGAACGGTTCTTGCTCGAAGCCCGTAGCAGCCACGTAAAACTTGCAACAACAAAGTAGAGGACGTCTAACTTGTTTTTGCAGGGCTTGCTGTGATGTGATATGGTCAAGACATGATGTGATATAATTTGTTGTATGAGATGATCATGTTTTGTAACAGAGTTATCGGCAACTGGCAGGAGCCATATGGTTGTCGCTTTATTGTATGCAATGCAATCGCCATGTAATTGTTTTTACTTTATTACTAAGCGGTAGCGATAGTCGTAGAAGCAATAGTTGGCGAGACGACAACTATGCTATGATGGAGATCAAGGTGTCACGCCGGTGACGATGGAGATCATGATGGTGCTTCGATGATGGAGATCAAGAGCACAAGATGATGATGGACATATCATGTCACATATTGAATTGCATGTGATGTTAATCCTTTTATGCATCTTATTTTGCTTAGTACGGCGGTAGCATTATAAGATGATCTCTCACTAAATTTCAAGGTACTAGTGTTCTCCCTGAGTACGCACCGTTGCGAAAGTTCTTCGTGCTGAGACACCACGTGATGATCGGGTGTGATAGGCTCTACGTTCAAATACAACAGGTGAAAGACAGTTTTGCACATGCGGAATACTCGGGTTAAACTTGACGAGCCTAGCATATGCAGATATGGCCTCGGAACACTGAGACCGCAAGGTCGAACGTGAATCATATAGTAGATATGATCAACATAGTGATGTTCACCATTGAAAACTACTCCATCTCACGTGATGATCGGACATGGTTTAGTTGATTTGGATCACGTGATCACTTAGATGATTAGAGGGATGTCTATCTAAGTGGGAGTTCTTAAGTAATATGATTAATTGAACTTTAATTTATCATGAACTTAGTCCTGGTAGTATTTGCAAATTATGTTGTAGATCATTAGCTCGCGTATAGCTCCCCTGTTTTATTTTTGATATGTTCTTAGAGAAAACTAAGTTGAAAGATGATAGTAGCAATGATGTGGACTGGTTCCATGATCTGAGGTTTATCCTCATTGCTGCACAAAAGAATTATGTCCTTGATGCACCGCTAGGTGACAGAACTATTGCAGGAGCAGATGCAGACGTTATGAACGTTTGACAAGCTCGGTATGATGACTACTTGATAGTTTAGTGCACCATGCTTTACGGCTTAGAATCGGGACTTCAAAAACATTTTGAACGACATGGAGCATATGAGATGTTCCAAGAGCTGAAATCGGTATTTCAGACTCATGCTCGTGTCGAGAGGTATGAGACCTCTGACAAGTACTTCGCCTACAAGATGGAGGGGAATAGCTCAACCAGTGAGCATGTGCTCAGAATGTCTGAGTACTACAGTTGCTTGAATCAAGTGGGAGTTAATCTTCCGGATAAGATAGTAATTGACAGAATTCTCTAGTCACTATCACCAAGTTACTGGAACTTCGTGATGAACTATAATATGCAAGGGATGACAAAAATGATTCCCGAGCTCTTCGTGATGCTGAAATCAACGAAGGTAGAAATCAAGAAAGAGCATCAAGTGTTGATGGTTAACAAGACCACTAGTTTCAAGAATAGGGCAAAGGGAAGAAGGGGAACTTCAAGAAGAATAGCAAGCAAGTTGCTACTCCCGGGAAGAAGCCCAAGTCTGGACCTAAGCCTGAAACTGAGTGCTTCTACTGCAAAAGGACTGGTCACTGGAAGCGGAACTGCCCCAAGTATTTGGCGGATAAGAAGGATGGCAAAGTGAACAAAAGTATATTTGATATACATGTTATTGATGTGTATTTTACTAGTGTTCATAGTAGCCCCTGGGTATTTGATACTGGTTCAGTTGCTAACATTAGTAACTCGAAACAGGAGTTGCAAAATGAACAGAGACTATTTAATGACGAGGTGACGATGTGTGTTGGAAGTGATTCCAAGGTTGATAAGATCACCATCGCACACTCCCTCTATTTTCGGGATTAGTGTTGAACCTAAATAAAAGTTATTTGGTGTTTGCGTTGAGCATGAATATGATTGGATCATGTTTATTGCAAAATAAAAGTTATTTGGTGTTTGCGTTGAGCATGAATATGATTGGATCATGTTTATTGCAATACGGTTATTCATTTAAGTCAGAGAATAATTGTTGTTCTGTTTACATGAATAAAAACCTTCTATGGTCATACACCCAATGTAAATGGTTTATTGAATCTCGATCGTAGTGATACACATATTCATAATATTGAAGCCAAAAGATGTAAAGTTAGTAATGATAGTGCAACTTATTTGTGGCACTGCCGTTTAGGTCATATTGGTGTAAAGCGCATGAAGAAACTCCATACTGATGGACTTTTGGAATCACTTGATTATGAATCATTTGATGCTTGCGAACCATGCCTCATGGGCAAGATGACTAAAACTCTGTTCTCCGGAACAATGGAGCGAGCTACGGACTTATTGGAAATAACACATACCGATGTATGCGGTCCGATGAGTATTGAGGCTCGCGGCGGGTATCGTTATTTTCTTCATAGATGATTTGAGCAGATATGGGTATATCTACTTAATGAAACACAAGTCTGAAACGTTTGAAAAGTTCATAGAATTTCAGAGTGAAGTGGAAAATCATCATAACAAGAAAATAAAGTTTCTACGATCTGATCGTGGAGGCAAATATTTGAGTTACGAGTTTGGTCTTCAATTAAAACAATGTGGAATAGTTCCACAAACTCATGCCACCTGGAACACCACAGCATAATGGTGTGTCCGAACGTCATAACTGTACTTTATTGGATATAGTGCAATCTATGATGTCTCTTACCGATTTACCACTATCGTTTTGGTGTTATGCATTAGAGACAACTGCATTCACGTTAAATAGGGCAACATCTAAATCCGTTGAGACGACACCATATGAACTGTGGTTTGGCAAGAAACCTAAGCTGTCGTTTCTTAAAGTTTGGGGTTGCAATGCTTATGTGAAAAGTTTTAACCTGATAAGCTCAAACCCAAATCGGAGAAATGCGTCTTCATAGGATACCCAAAGGAGACTGTTGGGTACACCTTCTATCACAGATCCGAAGGCAAGATATTCGTTGCTAAGAACGGATCCTTTTTAGAGAAGGAGTTTCTCTCGAAAGAAGTGAGTGGGAGGAAAGTGGAACTTGATGAGGTAATTGTACCTTCTCCCAAATTGGAAAGTAGTTTATCACAGAAATCAGTTCCAGTGATTCCTACACCAATTAGTGAGGAAACTAATGATGATGATCATGAAACTTCAGATCAAGTTACTACAGAACCTCGTAGGTCAACCAGAGTACGTTCCGCACCAGAGTGGTACGGTAATCCTGATCTGGAAATCATGTTACTAGACCATGACGAACCTACGAACTATGAGGAAGCGATGATGAGCCCAGATTCCGATAAATGGCTTGAGGCCATGAAATCTGAGATAGGATCCATGTATGAGAACAAAGTATGGACTTTGACTGACTTGCCCGATGATCGGTGAGCCATTGAGAAAAAATGGATCTTCAAGAGGAAGATAGACGCTGATAGTAGTGTTACTATCTACAAAGCTCAAATTGTCGCAAAAGTTTTTCGACAAGTTCAAGGTGTTGACTACGATGAGATTTTCTCACTCGTATCGATGCTTAAAGTCTGTCCGAATCATGTTAGCAATTGCCGCATTTTATGAAATCTGGCAAATGGATGTCAAAACTACATTCCTTAATGGAATTTTTAAAGAAGAAGTTGTATATGATGCAACCAGAAGGTTTTGTCAATCCTAAAGGTGCTAACAAAATGTGCAAGCATCTCAGAGTTGGAATATACACTTTGATGAAGTGATCAAAGCATATGGTTTTATACAGACTTACGGTGAAGCCTGTATTTACAAGAAAGTGAGTGGGAGCTCTGTAGCATTTCTGATATTATATGTGGATGACATATTGTTGATTGGAAATGATATAGAATTTCTGGATAGCATAAAAGGATAATTGAATAAGAATTTTTCAATAAAAAGGACCTCGGTGAAGCTGCTTAAGTATTGAGCATCAAGATCTATAGGGATAGATCGAGACGCTTAATAGGACTTTCACAAAGCACATACCTTGACAAGATTCTGAAGAAGTTCAAAATGAATCAGTCAAAGAAGGAGTTCTTGCCTGTGATACAAGGTGTAAAATTGAGTAAGACTAAAAACCCGACCCCGGCAGAAGATAGAAAGAGAATGAAAGTCATTCCCTATGCCTCAGTCATAGGTTCTATAAAGTATGCCATGCTATGTACCAGACCAGTTGTGTGCCTTGCTATGAGTTTAGCAAGGAGGTACGATAGTGATCCAGGGATAGATCACTGGATAGCGGTCAAAGTTATCCTTAGTTACCTAAGAGGACTAAGGAAATATTTCTCGGTTATGGAGGTGATAAAAGAGTTCGTCGTAAAAGGTTACGTTGATGCAAGCTTTTACACCGATCCAGATGACTCAAAGTCTCAATCTGGATACATATTGAAAGTGGGAGCAATTAGCTAGAGTAGCTCCGTGGAGAGCATTGTAGACATAGAAATTTGCAAAATACATACGGATCTGAATGTGGCAGACCCGTTGACTAAACTTCTCTCACAAGCAAAACTTGATCACACCTTGGTACTCTTTGGGTGTTAATCACATGGCGATGTGAACTAGATTATTGACTCTAGTAAACCTTTTGAGTGTTGGTCACATAAGCGATGTGAACTATGGGTGTTAATCACATGGTGATGTGAACTATTGGTGTTAAATCACATGGCGATGTGAACTAGATTATTGACTCTAGTGCAAGTGGGAGACTGAAGGAAATATGCCCTAGAGGCAATAATAAAGTTATTATTTATTTCCTTATTTCATGATAAATATTTATTATTCATGCTAGAATTGTATTAACCGGAAACTTAGTACATGTGTGAATACATAGACAAACAGAGTGTCCCTAGTATGCCTCTACTTGACTAGCTCGTTAATCAAAGATGGTTAAGTTTCCTAGCCATGGACATGTGTTGTCATTTGATGAACGGGATCACATCATTAGGAGAATGATGTGATGGACAAGACCCATCCATTAGCTTAGCATAATGATCGTTAAGTTTATTGCTATTGCTTTCTTCATGACTTATACATGTTCCTATGACTATGAGACTATGCAACTCCTGAATATCGGAGGAACACTTAGTGTGCTATCAAACGTCACAACGTAACTGGGTGATTATAAAGATGCTCTACAGGTGTCTCCGATGGTGTTTGTTGAGTTGGCATAGATCGAGATTAGGATTTGTCACTCCGATTGTCGGAGAGGTATCTCTGGGCCCTCTCGGTAATGCACATCATATGAAGCCTTGCAAGCAATGTGACTAATGAGTTAGTTACGGGATGATGCATTACGGAACGAGTAAAGAGACTTGCTAGTAACGAGATTGAACTAGGTATGATGATACCGACGATCGAATCTCGGGCAAGTAACATACCGATGACAAAGGGAACAACGTATGTTGTTATGCGGTTTGACCGATAAAGATCTTCGTAGAATATGTAGGAGCCAATATGAGCATCCAGGTTCCGCTATTGGTTATTGACCGGAGATGTGTCTCGGTCATGTCTACATAGTTCTCGAACCCGTAGGGTCCGCACGCTTAACGTTCGATGACGATTTGTATTATGAGTTATGTGATTTAATGACCGAATTTTGTTCGGAGTCTCGGATGAGATCACGGACATGATGAGGAGTCTCGAAATGGTTGAGAGGTAAAGATTCATATATTGGAAGGCTATATTCGGACATCGGAAAGGTTCCGAGTGATTCGGGTATTTTTCGGAGTACTAGGGAGTTACGGGAATTCACCGGGAGAAGTAATGGGCTTATTGGGCCATACGGGAAATAGGAGGCAGCAGCCAGGAGGTGGCGCCCCCCCCCCCCCAAGCCCAGTCCAAATTGGACAAGGGGTTGGGGGCGCAGCCCCTCTCTGTTCCCTTCTCCTCTTGGTGGAATCCTACTAGGACTTGGAGTCCTAATAGGACTCCCCCCTTGGTGCTCCTCCCCCTTAGGCCGGCCACCTCCTCCCTCCCTCCTTTATATACGGGGGCGGGGGGCACCCCAAAGACACACTAAGATTTGTCTTAGCCGTGTGCGGTGCCCCCCTCCACAGACTTCCACCTCGGTCATATTTTCGGAGAGCTTAGGCGAAGCCTGCCGGAATCACTTCATCATCACCATCACCACGCCGTCGTGCTGACGAAACTCTCCTTCGGCCTCAACTGGATCAAGAGTTCGAGGGACGTCACCGAGCTGAACGTGTGCAGATCGCGGAGGTGCCGTACGTTCGGTACTTGGATCGGTTGGATCGCGAAGACGTTCGACTACATCAACCGCGTTACTAAATGCTTCCGCTTTCGGTCTACGAGGGTACGTGGACACACTCTCCCCGCTCGTTGCTATGCTTCTCCTAGATAGATCTTGCGTGATCGTAGGAATTTTTTTGAAATACTACATTCCCCAACAGCTGACTCATTGGCTTTGGCTTTTTTTCCTTCACCTTGTCCTTGATTGTAATGGACGATGAGGGTTGAAGCTCTTCCCTAATACCGATATCTTTCAAGTCTTGTCTAGCCCTCGGACCATCTTTACTCTTTTCTGGCATGTCAAATAGTGTGCCAAGCAAACTCTCGCACACATTTTTTGTGATATGCATCATATCAAGAGAATGAGGCATACTGAGTAGTTCCCAATACTCCAAGCCCCAGAAAACAGACTTCCTTTTCCATACTTTTAGCAGCATTTTCTCAGAGGACTTCTTTCTTTTCTTTCCTGCCTTAGGGCAATCTTCCCAATTCATTACCATTTGCATGATTTCTGCTCCAGGCCTCTTACGCGGTGGCCCTCGGGTCTCATCAGTGTTGTCGAACAGATCTCCACAAGTTCTCCACTCGTCATCTTTGTGAAGCCACCTTCTATGGGCCATGAACACTGTTTTGCTACTGCCCTTTTTTGATAGCTGCCGAAAAGATGTGTCATCCATACATTTAACACAACCACAGTGTCCATGGCACGCATGTCCGGAAATATATCCGTAACCCAGATAGTCATGAACGGTCGTGAGCAATGCTGCTCTCATGTGAAAATAATTTCCTGTGCTAGCATCCCAGGTTTTGACCCCTTCGGGCTTCCATAATATTTCTAACTCCTCCTTCAATAGCTCAAGATACGTGTTGATATCATTGCCAGGTTGGGTTGGCCCTTGAATTAGCATAACCATGTGTATGTACTTTTGTTTCATGCAGAGCCAGGGCGGGAGGTTGTACAACCATACAAATATGGGCCATGTACTATGTGTGCTACTCTGGTTGCCAAATGGATTTAGTCCATCACTACTGACACCCAACCTAGGGTTTCTTGCTTCTGCTGCAAATTCTGGTTCTAAATTGTCAAGTGCTTTCCACTGACAACCATCTGCGATATGTCTTAGAATCCCATCACTTTTAGACTTTCTTGTCTTGTGCCAAGTCATGTTCTTTGCTTCCTTCGGGTCAGCGAAATAACGCTGCAAGCGAGGAATCAACGGAAGGTACCATACAACCTTTCAATGTTCCTTCTTTCCAGGCTTGTATCGGGGTTCGTTGCCAGTTGGACACTCAGTTTTGTACTCATGCTCATTCCTATATAAGATGCAATCATTTATGCATGCGTGACATCTTACATGTGGCAAATCAAGCGGACACACGATCTTCTTCGCCTCATCTACACTACGAGGCAATAAATTCCCCTTCGGCAAAACTTTGTGTAAATATTTCAATGTAGCATCCAGACTTGCATCTGTACTCTTGAATCTTGCCTTGATGTCCAGAAGTTTGAGCGTGACGTGCAGGCGGGTGTGCTCGGGATCGCAACCTTCATACAGTGGAGTTTTCGCGTCTGTTTCCAATTGCGCCAACTTTAGAGCCTCTTTAATAGCAGCTCTCTCGGTTGTCGTCTTCATCCGAAGCAGATCTTTGACATGAGGATCTTGTAGCATTGTAGCCAATGACATATCTTGTGTGACAGTCTCATGATCCTCTTCATGTTCGGGTGGTATTTCATTATTTCCTCCTCCATGCGCATGTTCATTGTTTCCTCCTTCTGGCGGCTCTTCTTCATCGCCAAAGTTTTCCGCATCATTGTTTCCTCCTTCATTGTCGCTAACATCCTCCTCACCATGCTTTGTCCACCGTGTATAACCTTCGACGAAACCGCGACGGAGCAAGTGCGCCAGCACGCTGCCTTCGAACGGGTTGTGCAAAACTCCATTTTCGCATGTCGAACATGGACATAATATCTGCACTTCACCCTTTTGTATCATATTTGCCACCACGAAATTGAGAAAGCCCTTCACACTCCGATCCATATTGAATCTTTCGATAGGCGGCGATCAACTAGCGCTGCAAAGGTAAATGTACTAAAATAATTAGATATATTAGCAACGACGGCATAAAAAATTCCGGCATGTCCTTTGCTAAAAAAGGGACCACTACAAGAAACCTGTTAATACATGACGGTCTCAATCTGTCATAGATCAGCGCAAAACCGTCGTGGAGGTTCATTGGTGACAGATTTAAAATCCGTCATGTATATCGCGTCATAATTTGATCATCGTCCACTCCATGACGGACTACGAAAACCATCATGGATCTGTGATGGATTTTGACCGTCACAATCACCTAACTGATAACGACGTTACCGCGCCTGCCACATCATCATCTGACGTGGCCACCAACATGGATCTGACATGGCAGCCCATGTGATAATTGGCCCAAGTAGAATTTTGGCCCATGAATTTCAATTCCGGCCCATATGATAATCAGTCCAATAGATGTTGGCCCACTAGTTTTTAGATTCGGCCCAAGTTCTCAATGGCCCGATTGGTGTTTTGTAGGTTTGGACGTGTCATTAGCCCAGTAATTATAGTCCATAATAAATGCCCATTAATTTCGGTCTATTATACCATTTTGAGCATGTACAGTACGTTCCTAAAAGATTTTTTGTCATATGACCATTTAACTACAGAAACTATGCTAAAAAGATTACAGAAACAAATATTACAACCAAAAACAAAAGCAAAGAACACCATACTAAAAAATAAATTACAAAGTTCCTAAATCCCCCCCAGACAGATTGACAGCGGCATCTTCCCATGCCGGCCAGTGCTCGCCAGAGGTCCTCCCCACTGCATCAACCCTTGTGGCCGGCACGACTCCGGTGTCCTCGAGGACGGCGCTTCGCCACATCTTAGCACATGTCCGATGCCCCTGTACCATGGACGCCCGGCGGTGGAGAGAGATCTTGAGCATGCCGGCGCCGTATGAATTGCCCTAGCGACCTCAACCCTGCACGGGTGAGCAACACAGCTGATAGGGCTCCGTCGTGGCTCAACTGGAAGCCATCCCGCGGTGGCGTAGTCCCCGGTAGGGGCTCGATGGGAAGCCACCCCACTGGCGATGTAGCCCCCGGCCGGGACTCAACGGGAGGCCCTGTCGGTGTTGCGGGCGAGGAGGCGGCAGAAGGTGGGGGCGCGGTTGCCCTGTAGCCACATCCCGAGCAGCTTTCCCCCTTCCTGCAAAGCACACCCGCAGAGCAAGAGTTGGTTGGCGGGGGCGGATGAGATTGGTTCACTGATTTGGGCGCAGAGCAGACCAAATCACACCCCATCTCTCCACGGCAGCAAGGATTCGCGGCATATCTTACCTCACGTCGGCGCCGCCCCTGTACCCAGGATACGCTAGGGTGGACGGGGATGACGAGCACATGGGAAATAGACAGAGGGTAGGGGAGCCACGCTAGGAAGAGGGGGGGAGGAAGAACCAATGGTAGTTGGGACTTTCAGGGTGCGGTCTTGTGTGCTAGGAGAGAGGAAGCCGCCGGAAGGAGGAAGATCCATGGGAGAGGGAAGTCAATGCTAGGCGGAAGAGAAGCCGCCGGCTCGGGGTGGGGAAGAAAGGAGAGACAAGAGAGAGAGGCCGTCTGCTGGCCATTGGATTCGGTAGCATCGTGCGGTGACGAAGCTTGATCCGTGGGACGGTTTGACCGGCCAATTAGCGCGCAGGATTCGTGTCATGCGGGATAC
Source organism: Thinopyrum elongatum (assembly GCA_011799875.1). Classification (NCBI taxonomy): domain Eukaryota; kingdom Viridiplantae; phylum Streptophyta; class Magnoliopsida; order Poales; family Poaceae; genus Thinopyrum; species Thinopyrum elongatum. The sequence continues at coordinate 83,166,479 of CM022300.1, read as the reverse complement.
AACCCTCCTCGGCTGGAAAACCATAATGGGCCAGCCTAGCATGCGAGCCATTTGTGTGTTTTCTGTTTTCTTCTTCTACTATTGTTGTTTTTATATTTTCAATAATTCTTATACTATTATATGAATTCATGTTTTTTGTTTCTCCTTTTTAAAAATTCAGACATGAGAGTAAATTTTTGGTAAATGTGAAGAAAAATACGAAAATATGTTTTCAAATACACTATTGGAATCACGTTCTTTGCCAGGTGTTAGAGCATCTACAACAACCAGACCTATCTAATCTGCCCCCTAAACATCTGCGCAGCGTCCGCGAACAGTTACGGTCAGGGGGTGTCGGTCACCCGCTGCTGCTCCGCCTCCGCGGCGTCAGCCTCGAGGGCTGCCATGGCCTCCCGCGCCCTCTGCCCCGCACGGCGAGCACGCCTCGTGTCTGCAACGGACGGGTTGTAAGACATGCCAAACGTATAGGGCCAGTATGTGACCGGTCACTGGCAAGGTTGTCAACCCGGACGTATAGGGAGTGTTTGAAGTGCCCGGTTGTAGACGTTCTTAAGTGTCTTTTGTTTCGAGCACTCAGCAAAAATGCAAAAAAGAAAAGTCAGAAGTTTTTTGATTGACCTTGAAACTTTTTCTACTCAACATACACCCTATATGTTACATGTCAAACATTGGCATTTTTCGTGATTCGTTTGCTGTATTTAACTCACTAATTGATTTTTTGGACATTTAAGTGATATATTTCAAATTTGAACTGCAGGTGCATTCAAAAGTTGACAACAATGGATTAAAATACTAATTTGTGTTATTGAGTCTATGTTTAGACCTTATACAAAAAAAAATGAAATTCCTAACATCAAGGTGCCAAAATTCGTCCCCCCGGACATGAAGCTTATTGATTTTTTTTCCTCAAAAAAGCCAAAAAAAAGTGAGAAAAGTCTGAAACTTGGTATAGCGTCATCATATGAAACTTGGAATCCCTTTCCTTTTCTTCAATAAGGCCAAAATATGATGACGCTATACCAAGTTTCATATGATGACGCTATACCAAGTTTCAGACTTTTCAAACTTGGTATAGCGTCATCATATGAAACTTACTTATTGACCGTTGACTTTTCAAATATTTGAAGAAAGCACATGAATTTGAAAAAAAGATCACAAATACAAAATAAGTTCACAGATTTGGAAAAGAGTTTGCACATTAGATAAAAATCATGAATTTTTAAAAATGTTAATGAGTTTTAGTAAAAGGTTCATGGAGTTCAAAAAAATTCATGAATTTGAAAAAGTTCACACATTTAAAAAAATACGAATTTAATAATATTTTAGAAATAATGAAAATAAAAAACAAAAACAAAAATTAGAAAGAAAACAACGAAAAAAAAGTAGTAAAACCAATAAAAAAATATGAACCAGAAGCCCCTGGTAGCTTCCTGAAACCGGAGCTAGCTAGAGGGTTAATTGAGCAGGCCCGGTACGTGAGCGCCTGAGCTCCGCTTCCACGTAGCGATGAAAATCGCCCTAATAAAAAAAATGCAACGATGGAAACTGCGTAGTAGGCGCCTAATAGGAAGAAAAACTTACGCGTTCCAGACCCAACGTCCTTTATTTTCTAAATAAAAAAAATGTGGTACTGCAGAGTACTAAAATAGAAACGCCGATGTGTAATCGTCCTATTATTACTAGACGAAGTGGTAAGGAGCTAGCTCATATACTTTGAGGTCGTTGGTTCGAATACTCACACGGCCTCTCTTTTTACCAAAATTTCATACTACACATGTATATTGTATATAAAAAGAAAAACGCGCACACTGTATTAGTAGGAAGGAGTCGTACCAAAATTTCGTACTATACACATGTATATTGTATATAAAAAGAAAACACGCACACTGTATTAGTAGGAAGGAATCGTACATAAGTTCGGAGGTCTCAGGATCGAGTGCCTTTATGCTTGATTTTTTATATATTAAAAATCAACAGTTATGATAGCTGGACCGTAAGCACTTCCAATACTTTGACCCCATCTCACTGATATGTGGGTCAAGCAAAGGGCACACATGACACGTCATCATTGTCCATCCATGACGGTCAGACCAGTGTACAAGGCTAGGCTCAGCTAGTCGATTCGTGATGGTTTTCATGACAATCCCTCTTTGTCCGTCATAATGAGGCTACCGATTTGAGGGCCATCCTCATGTTGTTGGTCTGTGACGATTTCTATGACAAACCATGGAAAACCGTCATCATCCATGACGGTTTCTGAGAACGTCAGCAGAAATCCGTCATGGATTAACAGATTTCTTGTAGTGGACATATGAGTGTCAGAAATTTGACGAAACAGAAATGAATCAACATTTCGCCAAAACATTGGCAACTCTAGCTGTAGACATTCGTGCAAAATGAAACATCAATATCGCACGACACAACAATAATTCACGAACATTGTGAAATTTCTATAGCTAGCAACTAATGACACACACGTACACATCCATCACATATCCATCCATATGCGAATTCCTCGGATATAAGCACATAAATTAACGAGAAGTTCGGTCTTTTTTACCTCATCAAAGGTGCGGGAGAGGGTGGCCCGGGGGCGGCCGACCGTTGGAGACGCCATTAGTGGAGTGTGGTGAAAATTTTAATGCAAGGTGTGTGTGTTTGAGTGGGTGAAGAAGAGAAGTAGCTAGCTTAATTAGCGAGTGAGAGTGTGTGAACTAGTTTAGATCTAGATAACTAGCTACCTACTTAAGAAATCAAGAGAAAATATTTGGTCTTTTTCTGAAGAAGGGAAGAGAGAGAGAGGAGGAAGAGGAAAGAGGGAGGAAGAAGAAGAAAATATCTATATGGGTGAAACGTGAATAGTGCTGCGACGTCATTACTGGCGTTGGCATACTATAGAACGCCATTAGGAAGTTTTGTATCCCTGGCGTTTTGGAAATGCCCACGTCGGTGTTATGTTGGTTAAAAAATTGATGGGCCCGCAAAATCTACTACTGGCTTCACTTACCAGGCTACGCCATAGATATTCTGATTAGTACCGGCGTAGTGAACTTTTGCTACGCCAGCTCTAACTTGGGACATGGCAGAACGTTGGGACCCACTTACAGGTGGCATTCCCTATTACTCCTACGCCAGCAATAATAGCATACCTATGGCGTACGAAATAGCCCGACGCCACTACTATTTAAAAAAAATAGTGCTGGCGTTCTTTCAAAATGGCGCGCCACCAACCAATGTTGTGGCTATCACTTTTTTCACTAGTGTCACGCTATTTTTTTCATTGATCAACGCAAAAAATCACGCTATTTTTTTTCATTGATCGCACATCAATGCACGGGCACTTAACTAGTAATAAGTCTACTAATTAACCCCGATTTATACACACGCGGCGCCTGCTTTCATCCGTCCCCGTCGCCCTTACCGAAAAAGGCTTTTGCCCCGCTTTATATATAAAGCACCAACCACTGACAACAGGCGATACAACACACGACACGCATGGACCCAAGGCAAGATATATAGGTGCTAAGAAGCAGCCAACACTCCTAAAACAACTCCAAGAAAAACACTAGGACTCACTAGGAAGTCGAGGGAGCACTCAACCGGGAACAAGCCACCGAGACGAGACCAAGCTGCAAGCCGTCGATTTATGAACAGTTTTTCCACCGCCGGAGTGGCGCCACTCAAGAAGAGATTCAAGAAGGGAGCACTCAAGAAGGTTACGCCGCCGGAGTGCCGCCACTACCGAATCCAGAGGATCGAGATTTTTCAGGGCACCTTGGAGGACATGGAGCAATCTCAATAGAGTCTTCAAGAAGATGGCGACGTCCTCGGATGCCGCCTCCGTCGAGCTGGACATGCCAGGTAGGGTTTTCACCCAGGTCAACACACTCCGCCTCTCGAACATGTTGCGATCTGTCCCGGGGACAGAAGCTGCATCACCGCCACTAATCGACAAGCACCAGCCGCCATGCCGCCCACGTGGCCATAGAGACTAGCCGGCACCTGAGCTGCGAGCTCCGCCAACGAGCACGCCGCTCCCGCCACCAAGGCCGCCGCCCTGCATCCCGACACTCCAGAGACCAACAAAGGTATGGGCCTGTAACCAACATCCAAATTCGTAGCACAGACAGAGCTGCCGGTACCAGCCTGCCCTGAACACCTCGATCCGGAGCCCGGAAGCACTAGGCAGGGGGAATGGGGATAAGAGGAGCGGAGCGGAGCATGTCTAGACCGGCGCCCCATGCACCGGTAATGGGTCGAGAGCCCACCCATCCCTCCTGCAACCTCCCCAGATGTCACCCCTGACTCCCCGCCATGGCTTCTAGACAGCTCCATGTGGGGTAGCAGCGGCCACCCGTCCACTGGCAAGGGTCGCCGAACCATCCGAGCCCTGCCTCCAAAGAGGGCCTCCAAAGCGCCCAGCCACCGAGGACCCATGCCACCGCCGTTTGCCATCGCACCCCAGCAGCAGCAGGCCGTGCGCCGCTGCGGTCCACGCCCAGAGCCACGACCTCGAAAGGTCATGGCCAAACCCCCACGCTGCCTGCCTGGAAGGAACCGCCAGATCTGAAATTGCCGATGTGGATCCCCGCCGCAGCCACGCCCACCCCGCCTCCGTCACCATGGACACTCATCTCCCGCCGGCAACACCACGCAGCCCTCCATGCCGGAGCAGTAGCTGCCAACGTCGTCGAGCCCCACAAAGCGTCGTGTCCCTGAACGAGGAGGCCGTCCCATGCCGCCCATCCCTGTTCGAAATGGAGAGGAGGCCCCGCCGCTACCGGCCGGGCTTTGCCTGCTAGTGACCTCCGACGGCGGCGAGGAGAGTGGAGGCTAGGTGCGGCGTCGGCTAGGGTTTCCCCCAGTCGCTCGAAGAAGGTACCATGATGATGGTGTTTGAGGTTGAAAGTACCTTTCTGCTCCCGAGTTCAAATGAGTTTGGTGAACAGTAAAATCGAAAACAATTCAAAAAAAATAAAAAAAATCCAATTTTTTTTGGGAGAAACATTGACAAAAGTTCTAAGTGCTTGCAAAAATTCGTCATGGAATCACATTCTTGTAAGGCGTGGCAAAAAAAACAAATTCAGTCCTCCAAAATGCTTTTGAAAGTAGCATTTTCAGAGTATCGATTTTGTTTTTTTGCCACGCCTTCAAGGAATGTGATTTCAAGACGAATTTTTGCATGCACTTAAAACTTTTGTTAATATTTCTCCCAAAAAAAATTTGAATTTTTTGAATTTTTTTCGATTTTACTGTTCACCCGAGCTCATTTGAGCTCGGGTGCAGAAACTCTGCGTCCGTTTGAGGTGTCATTCATGTCCCCGTCACCCTTTCCATCACAGACTTACTGCACGGTAGCTAATTAAGTTTTGCTCCGATATTTATCCGGTTCATCATTCATGCCAAACTTACCAAAAGTGCGACTAATAATCATCAAACACATGTGTCATACTTAACCAACCACACGACCACAGCAAAACCAAAAGAATGTCGCAACCAGAAGTACCAAACTACGCATCCGACACGGCATCCAGGTTCCAAGTCCCAACCAAGCAAGCAGGCGTGGAATAAGGGTTACTCGCCTCCGCCATCGTCGCTCTCGCCGACGAACTCGGCGATGCGTGTCATGAGGTTGCGCGCGTCATTGAATCCAGGGAAGAGGAAGAACGTGTGAATGCCGTCCGGGTACTCCAACACCCTCACGTCCTTGCCGCTGTCCTTCAGCATCTCGCAGTACCGCCTCTGCCAGTCCTGCAGCGGGTCATAGCCGCCGATAACGAGCAGCACCGGCGGGAACGCCGGGCTGTCCACGCCAGCAGCTGCCCCAGGGGAGGTGAAGCACGCGGCCTCGTGAGTACGGTCAGCGCCGTCCGGGAGGAACGCGCGCCACATCCAGTCGGTGCGGGAGACGGACACGATCGGCGCGCCGTCAAGGCGGAGTTCGGAGGGCGTGCGCTCCTCGCCGCCGAAGAAGGGCTGGATGGCGATGACGCCGGCGAGACGGACGTTCTTGAACGCAGGTACGTCCGCGGCGTAGCGCCTGGCGACGTGGTGCGCGATGTTGCCGCCCGCGCTGTCCCCGGCGAGGAAGCAGCGGGAGGTCTGGAGCGGGACGTCCGCCGGGTGGTTATCCGGGTCGTCGAGGAAGCGGAGTGCGGCGAGGCCGTCGTCGTAGGGCGCGGGGAACCGGTGCTCCGGGGCGCGGCGGTAGTCGACGGAGAGCACGGCCGCGGAGGCGTACCTCGCGATGCGTCGGCACGCGGCGTCGTAGGCCAGTGACGCCGCGGAGAGGAACGCGAACCCACCGCCGTGGAAGAACACGATCACAGGGAGAGGCGCTCCCTTGGCCTCGCCGGGTCTCGTTGGGTGGAAGAGGCGGGCGCGAATGCGGAGGGTCGGGTCGATGACGACGTCGCGGGAGGCGACGCCGCGGCACGGGGAGGAGAAGGCCGGGACACGAGGGTCTAGGACGGAGAGCACGCGGCGGTTCACGGTGCCGTCGGCGCGGCGGGTGGCGTCGGCGACGTAGTCCACGGCCCTGAGGGATAGACGCATGATGCGCGACATCGGCGGCTTCGGCCTACTCCCCGGCGGGGGCTCCTCTGCCATTGTCGTGGTGCGTGCGTCCTCTGGTTCTCGAAGTGTATTTGCGTTGCTGCCTGGTTTGAGTAGGATTTGTAGTGGTTGGGTAACGGGTAATCTCTGCCTCTCTGGTGGAGACTTGCTTGAGAGTGTGGGTTATCGCTCGAGTGAGCTCTGGTTTTCCTGATCTGCAGTGATAACGAGGTTATTACTTTACTAGGTTTGGTGTGTTGATGAACTTTTCTGTGATTTCTTATGTCCGGGCAGATAGAAAGGCAACTTTCACCCGCAAAAAAAAAAGAGAAGAAGAATAAAAAGAAGAAGAAGATAGAAAGGCAACTTTGCAGCGAGCCTGTGGCCATCACATCCTAATATTAGGAGGTTGAACGAAAATTGCTATTGGAGCCCCAGCTAATCTACTCTGGGAGGAACAATAAGTTCAAAAAATGAGAGCACCTATGCGTCAGGTATCTGAAAATTTTCTTTAGTTTCAGTCACACTGAATTTGGTTCGTCCCATCAGCAACCAAGGTCCAGGAAAGAAAACAAAAGGAAAGGTGGAAGAAAAGATGATTGAATTCAGCTTTTATCTTTACGCAAATGTTAACGCCCACACGTGTGGCACGAAACAACATGGCCCAAACGCCTTCAGTACCATTCATTTTGCCACATCAAAACAGATGACATCAGCGGGAATCTTTTTTGCTTTAGCTTAAAAATGTTTTATCTCCTAATTAAAAAATCTAATTAAAAATCCGTTTTTACCATTAAATCCATCTCGACGAGATCTTCAAAACTAGATCTCATATTGATATGTTTCGACGAATTTTTTTTTGGCCAAAAGTTGCCATGATGTTTACACTGTAGTTACCATAGTGTTACACTAAAGTTGCCATGTGACAATTTTAGTTTATAGAGCATGGCAATTTTAGTATTTTGACCATGGCAATTCCAGTACTTTGACCATGAAAATTATTTTTTGTATGAACCATGGCAATTTTAAGTGCATGTATCATGGAAATTTTAGTTTATGGTTCATGGCATGTCTAGTTTCTTAATTCCCCGTTTTATAATATGTCAAAATTTACTTTTAAATGTAAAAGAAAATAGCTGAAATATATCATGGCAACTTCAGTGTAAACACCATGGCAATTCATGTGCAATAGACATGGCAACTTTTAAAAGTCGTCGAAACATATTGATATGAGATCTAGTTTCGAAGATCTCGTCGCGATGGATTTAATGGTGAAAACGGTTCTTCAATCGGATTTTTTATTAAAGAGATAAAATAGTTTAAAAATTGGAAATACAAAAAGATTCCCACATGCATGCATGCGGTGACGTGGCGTAGTCTGTGTGTTATAGGGTGTGTGGGCGGGTGTCGCTCCCACCACAAGTGTGGGCGTTATCAGCGTCCTATCTTTATTAGTCGATTATTCTAGAACCACAAAAAATGAGCCGGGCAAAACCTGTCCGGGTTAAAGGTGGGATCCTTCAACCCGTTAATTCTGACCCCGTGCCCCCCTCTTCTTCCCCACGCCCTCCTCTTCTTCCGCATAGCCCATATCGCCCCAGTCGGCAGTCGAGGCCATTGACAAGAAGAGAAAGGCAGAGAAAGATTAAGAAAGTCAAAAAATCATAAAATTGAAGGGGAAAGCAAGAGCAAAAAAAAAAAAGAGCAGCAGAACTCGAGACGTGGATGGGTCTGGTTATACAGGCCAGAAAATTCTAAAACCCTACCACCTAAAGCCCTATGTGAGACATGGTCAACAAAAAAACAGATCTAAAAAAAGCTTGAGGGTAGAAACACTAAATATCATGCTGCTCAGTGCATTCACAAAACAGAACCAGGAGATATTCAAAAACTGACAACAAACCATACTGAATCATATTAAATATTCATAAATTAGAATCATTAATAACTAGAATGGGGAATAAAATTGCACAAAACTATGATTAAAGTTGCTGATGAACACAATATGCAACTACAAACTTAATTACAATTCATAGCTTCACATTAGCAGAGCATATCAAAAGGTTTAACACCAACACCATGACAAAAAGCAAAGCAACTAGGTGGATATGAGAAAAATAATCTACCTCTATATATTTTAATATGGCTTAGTGATATTTTTTGCAAGAATGTTAGTCATACACAACAAATGCACAATCTTCTACAGATCAGGTATGGACAAAAAAACTCAGCATGAAATCAAATGAATATTCTGTTGAAATAGTAATTTTAATATATGCTATTAAAATTACAGATGACAAACTCTCAAAAAATGAGAGAATCATACACTAAGCTAATGCCAAAAATATGTACGACAACTAATCTATGAAGCGACAGCTTTGATACAAGCATACCTTTGTATGTATATGGAATTGCTGCAAAGCATGGTGCTATCAAAGGTAATTTCACGATATCTGCAATACAAAATAAGAAACCAAATGAATATTAGAATGGGAGATACAATCAAATATATTAGAGTTTCTATTGTTGTTGTTTTGCAGGAACACACAACAAAGAGACGCGATTGCAGCTATGCACTGGATGCAAAATCATGAGATGCATTACATAGATAACAACAACAATATTGAATTAATAGAGCAACAACAAGAAGAGAATGGATTTTATTTGATAGATACAAAAGATAACAACAACTACAGTTCCAGCGAAGATGAAGAAGAGTTCCTCGAAGATATAACAAATAAGATAAATGGAACTAATGTTTGTAGAAACAAGTTCAGAAGCAGAAAAACTACACCTGTCAATGGGAAATAGCACTCATGCAGAGTCATCAAAAGCAGTGGAGAGTCAAGCATTATCAGTGAAAACAATTGAAACTGAAAAAGGAAATGAGGATGACGAAGAATTAACTGAAGTTGACTTTGCTATATACATTGAAATGGTAGTATACAGAAGTCTTTGAGATTAAGTCAAGAAGAAGATAGTAATCATGTGCCTATGTTGAGAATGACCTTCCAAAGTGAGCATGAAGCACACAGATTCTAAATTGCATTTGCAAGTATAACAAGATTTCCTGTCATTAAGCAAGCAAACTACTGACCAAAAAAATTGGAGGCGACCACTCAGTTTCAAGAATAACGCTGAAGTGCAACAAATCAGGCCAACCATGAGAGCAAAAGAATCAGAAGAGCAGTGAGAACAAGCCAACATGTGTTGGAGTAAAGAGAAGAAAATACAAAAAGGACATATGCAATGGCAAAAGGAAGAAGAAGAAACATAATAACAAGGACAAACCACCGAGCAGAGATGATGATCACAAAAAATAAATGGGGTCGGGAATGTAACCGAATCATACTAGATCACAACGATTTGAGTTCACCTGGAGAAAGGAGATTTCTAAGGTCACACGAGTTCATGACATCAGATGATAAATCAATGATAAGGACACGCAACTCTGTACAAAAAGATAATGGTAGTACTGTCACTCATGAGGGGATCACTAAAGGATCTACCATACACATCTAAACAGGTCAGCAACGAAAGAACAAAGATAAGAAGAGAATCAGGCCTGAATGACATGATGTAGGTCCAACAATACTTTTAACATAAAACGGCAGAAGACCCTATGTTCTGTTACACATTTCATATAGATGAAAATGACAAGGCAAGAACATATTTTGGGCGGATGGAACAGGAATAATTATCAACAATATGGGGCCGTGTGTGCTTGATACGATGTAAAAGACAAACAAATACGAGTTGAAATTTGGTCCATTTGTAGGCATAACGGACATGAGGACAACTGCCTGTTTGCATGTGGTCGGTTGCAGAATGAAAACATAGGAACATTCAAGTTGTTGTTTCAGAAATTTATGTTATGCATGTCCAGAAATGTAGCAATTTTGGTAATCATAGGCCAAGATAGAGCAACGAAAGAAGCAGATACAAATTTTCCTCTTATACAAAACACAAATAGTTTATTCCACATTCTAAGAAAAGCACAAGATAAGGCAAGGAGAATATTTGCAACAAGACAAGGGCTACATGCTGAATATTTTGACATCATAATAAACTCTCAGACAGTTGCAGAGTTTGAAATTCGCTAACCGCAAATGATAGAGAAATATCAAGTGCAAGAAGAAATGTATTTCAAAGCAGGAAAAGTAGGACAAGATTTGCACATGTATACTACAATATGCTTTCCTGTTCATTCATGCATTCATTCAATTATTTAGAGAACTGCAAGAAGTGAAGGAACTAACTCAATGTTCAGAGCAAGTGTAGGATCAACATTCAATGTTATAAGCTTCATGTCAGAATTCAACAGTCTCAGAAACAATAGAGGGGAACAAAAGGAAAACTGACTCGATTACTAGAAACACATGCCCTCTTGGTGGTCAGACTAGGCACTAGAACGACAAGTAGGCAAACCATACAATAGAAGAATATTCTACAAATTCCTAGATGAACTGATGAAAATTACCAAGTGCCACATGAATGGAATCGAAAGGTACAAGGCATACAGTGTATAAAAGGCAGCACTACATTCCCAATATGATTAAAACCCTAGAACCTTCTTGTTAAGATGTGATACAAATTCATATAAAGTATAAAGGCTAACTTTTGATGAAGCGGAGCGGAGGCCCGTCGCCGGTAGGCTAGGCCATGGCGAATCAGTATCGCGCTAGGTCACCTCTACTATATATATTCTTTATAAGCAGCCACGCGGATAAGATCATCATTGTAAATCCCCGGTGTTTGTAACCTCTCCTGATATAGTGAAGTTTCACTGGCTGGAGCACATTGTTTTTTCCCCTTCTCACTGAAGGGGTTTTCCACGCAAAAATCTTGTATCCCTCTGTGTTGATTCATTCTTCTCCATTCTCTATTGCCTGCATATCTCTAACAACTTTCTTAGTGGGACAATCAAGTACAATCAAGGTTCTTATCATTATCAAGAAGGTTGATAGAAGTATCATCAGAAGCTTTAACTAACACATAGAGATATGATGTCATTGATGTTGAAATTGACAGGGTATAGAAGTTGATGCTAGAAATACCTTATGATGAAGCTACTAGAATTTCAAATAGCACAATCTCAAGACAATCAGATGTGCAGTCAGATATACGATCTGAAATAACAGTAATTCTTGATCCTGATTATATAAAACCTAAGTGCGGAACAAAGACAACAGTGAGTCAGAAAGGATTTGTAGAGGAAATTGACATCGAAAACCCGAATAAGATGCTCAGGTTGTGGTTTGAAAGTACACAATATCCAAACATGCACAATTATCAAGGAATGGAATGAAGTAGGTACACAGAACACAAGAAATTCATACACAATTACATTAGATCATAATTTGGAAAAAAACTATTTACAATAAAGAAAATTTTATTTTCATACTTGTGCAGGTGAGGAAGTTTGGAAGGTGGTGAACAATGAGATAAGCAAAGTTATCATACAAGCAAAGCCTAGGCAGAACAAAAACAAACACACAATCAAAAGACACCAGATTTGTGAAGTCAATCTCTACAACATTACAGGCAAACAAGCACCACTTTTAAAAAGTCTTCAGAAACGTAGACTTATCTATATACACACAGAGACTATGCTGTGGTACCGATGGTTGTAATTTACTTAGTATACTACGCACTACTTTTTTTATTTTCAGTGTAAGTTGTTTACTTGGAGCTCTATAATTAAATATTCTCAAGTGCACACACTTTTGTACATTGAACACCTATTATGGGCTAGCAAAAATAAGAACCTTACATTGGGTAATATTACTTGCAACAGCAAATAAAACCACCTAAATACCTACAAGAAATTAAAAATATATAAATTAGATACAAAATGGCAACCATCACGAACAAAAAAAATGAAGAAACATAGAAAAAACTCACACGTATAGAACATCCTGATGAAAACTTAAAAACTTGACATTGATTTACAAAATTAATCATTCACAAGAAAATTATTAAACTCAACATTAGCCATGCAAAAAATTTATTGAGAATGAATTTGATTAAAGTTCAACATTATAAATAATATACATACAAAAATAATAATAATAAATGGTCAAACATTACTGAAATATAAACTAAATCAGATCTTGGATGGTCATAATAACTTTTTTTAGGGGATGGTCATAATAACTTAACACCGCACTAACTAGGGATAACGAAAACATCAAGAACTCGACTATAAATTCATCATTAAGGCGGCCACACACATCTTTAATATAGTTATGCTCCATAAGTGCATCTCTGAATTTTCACTTTTCTTTCCAGAGGAACAGCGCTGGCGTTTCTATGCATAGTGGCACATTGAACAACCAGACAGATTCCTAGAATGCAGCCCGCTTGCCATCACCCACCCATACCATCGTCGCGGAAGAGAAGAGGTCCCTATCATCATGATCCCATGGTAGCTCCAGGCCAACCCAAGGGCGCTCTGGGTGACACCAAGCGTACTAGAGCAATCTAAGGCACATCGTGTTGGAAATATGCCCTACAGGCAATAATATTGTACTACTATATTTCTATATTCATAATTAAGAGTTTATATTCTATTTTGTAATTGCTATGATCCTGGAATATGCGATTCAGTGGAAAACTTATATGCACGTGTGGAATGATAAATGGTAAAATAAGATTCATAGTCTCGCCTCTAAGACTATGGCTCTTGCACATATTACATCCACTGGGCATCAAAGTTTGCCACCAATGCAAATATAGGGAACAAAGTAGCATATTACATACACTGGGCGTCTAAATTGGCCACCAGTGTAAATAAACGCTGCAACAAAACAAGTGCATAACTGAAACAACTTCAGAAGAGCTCAAGAAACGTTATCCTGGGGATCCACCATGCTGGCAATAAGCTTAGCAAGCTTATTAGTTTTCTCCTGTTTGGCGCTAAAATCCACCAACGCTTGCTCACTAGTAGAAAAAGTGCTAGCCACAACTTTCGTTGGTGACGTGCCATTTTCCATCCACGCCAGCATCATTTTTTTTCAAATAGTGATGGCGTAGGCCAAATCAGCACGTCAGCTTTACAAGCTTAGTGCTAGCGTTGCTTTTTTGGAAACGCCACAAATCAATTGGCCCATATGCACTCACCGTTTGGAATACACTGGTAACGTTGGTTTTCTTTGCACGCCATAGTTAATTTGTTAGTGCTGGCGTTCGTCTTCTTTGCACGCCAGAAACACTTTTTCCATTTTATCAAGTGTTTTAAATATTTAATTATTATACTAGTCACAATATAATGAAAATTTTATATTATGCTTTTTGTCATCATTATTTTTACAGTTTTTATCATTTTAGGAATTTTATTTCTTTACCACCAGTTCAAATTTTGAATCTTTTATTTTGTCAAGTCTTTCTTTAATCTTAGTCTTTTTTTATTTGGCCTGTGATTAGCTATGGTGTTGCTATTTTATCCAACGCCAGCAATAACCTATCTGAGTCAACTTAGTAGAAGACCTAAGTCACCGCTCTCTCTCATTTCACACCCCACCCGCCCGGTCGTAGACACAATTCCCCCCTGGACCAAAGCTACCGCCGCCCTGTCGACGCCCCGTCGCAGGCCCTCATCGGCACCAAGGTTAGATCCACTACTCCTCCGTTCGTGGACACGCCACACGGCCGGGATCCATTGGGATTTGCTTTGTGTCATGTAGATTCCAAAGTTAGTTGCATGGATTGCTTTGTGTAGAAATTATAGTGACAATCCGATTGCAATTTTGTAGAATCCGATATTTATAATGCATTTTTTACTTGTGTGTCTCCCTCCCTTGACGGATCTGAGCTAGTTTAGTAGAAATTGATATATTTAGTAGAAATGGATAGAATGTGTTATGTGTAGAATTTATTTACTTGTGTGTCTCCCCTCCGTTGGCGGATCTGAGCTAGTTTAGTAGAAATTGATATATATATATATAGTACAAATGGATAGAATGTGTTATGTTTAAAAATCAGGGCAATTTGCTGTTGTAGGTCACCACATGCTATCTAGTTTAATTAGTTCTATACATTGCAATATTTGAACTACTTTACATTGGTGTCAATATTCAGTGATATGAAATTGCATATTATCTTGATCGTATACATGTGTTTGTAGGTCATGGCCAATTCTGGAGGCAACAACGAGTCGGTGTGTGATGTGGACATGGCCAACAATGAATTCTTAGACACTTTTGAGTATGTCATCAAGAGCGTGCAAGGGGCAAATGACGATCTAAAGGGGGAGATTAAAGAGCTATGCAAGGATACTATTCGGCTCATTCAGGAGACTAATTAGCTTAGGTACGAGAGGGATAAGCTCGTCGAGGATCGGGATAAACTGAAGGAGGATAGGAGACACCTCAGGGCTGAGAGGATTGACCTGAAGATGGACATGGATCATTTTAGAAGAGAAGGAGAGGGGGATAGAAAGAACCTTCTCCAGCTGGGCATAATCCTTGATGAAGATTAGTTTTTTAAGTAGCTAGCTAGTTCATCTTATTAGTTGATGATGATCGAGTAACTAGAGTACTTGAGTGAACTTTTATGAAGTTTAATATCAACTTGTTGAGTTCATGAGCCTCTTCTGTAATGATTATCTATTAATTAAGTACCTAGTGTTGATGAGTATATTGTGTTCAGTAGTATCTATTAAGTAAGTGGCTAGTGTTGATGAGTAAAAATTTTGTATTACCAAGAAAATCATTTCTGGCGTTGGACATGTAGGCACGCCAGAGTTATGATGAACTTAGTGCTGGCGCTGGACTGGTGATATGCCAGCACGATGTAGGATACTGCTGACATGTCCTCCAACGCCACCACTACCTTTTAGCAATGGTGCCATATTAGCGGCGTCGTGTGTCTACGCCAGCAAGGTTGTTTTTGGCACGCCATAGCTAGGCTTTTCTCCACTAGTGGCTGTTGCACCAGAAAGTATGCATCTGAATTCTCCAGGGACTTCCTCAGTCCTTCGGCTCCTTATCGCAGCACAGCTGATTGATGTCTTTCAGCTTGTAGTTGAGACTCAAGAAACCGAACAGATTCAGACAGTGAGTTCGAAGAGCTTGTGCCAGCGGTAGTGGCTAGTAACTCGAACACTACATCAAGGCAGGACTTTGGGGTTGTCTCACTGTCTTCAAGATAGTTTTTGTAGGATCGAAAGTATGTCTAGAGGGGCATGATTAGACTACTTGACCAAATAAAAATGGGATAATTAATTTGGTGCCCTTAGTTGTGTCCCACTTGGCAGGTTTACCCCTAGTTTCCGAAAACACTTGTTCTTGCCCAAACCACTTTGCTCCTCTTATGCTTTTGCCCTTTGACCGTTTGACCATCACTTTGAAAACTTCATAAAAAATTCATACTAACTCAGAAAAATTCAAATAAGATATCAAAATGTTCAGAAAAGCATCACCTATATGTGCATGTCATTTGCATTTATGAAAAAAGTGTTGGCCAGTCCCCATCTCAGTTTTAGCTCATATGATCTTAGCATGAACAGTAAAATCTAAAAAAATTCTAGAAATTCTAAAAAAATTTGGTGGAAAACTTTGACCAATATTTTGAGTGCTTGCCAAGTTTCATAAGGGAATGGCATTCGTGGAAGTCGTGGTAAAAAAACAAAATTTTGAAGCATTGATTTTTGTTTTTTTGCCACGACTTCCACGAATGTCATTCCCTTATGAAACTTGGCAAGCACTCAAAACATTGGTGAAAGTTTGCCACCAATTTTTTTTAGAATTTTTTTAGATTTTACTGTTCATGCTAAGATCATATGAGCTAAAACTGAGATGAGGACTGGCCAACACTTTTTTCATGAATGCAAATGACATGCACATATTGGTGATGCTTTTCTGAACATTTTGATATCTTATTTGAATTTTTCTGAGTTAGTATGAATTTTTTATGAAGTTTTCAAAGTGATGGTCAAACGGTCAAAGGGCAAAAGCATAAGAGGAGAAAAGTGGTTTGAGCAAGAACAAGTGTTTTCGGAAACTAAGGGTAAACCTGCCGAGTGGGACCCAACTAGGGGCATAAAATCAATTATCCCAAAAAAAATCTAACCTTTTCCCAATTTTAATTGTGAGCAGATTTTAGCAATTAGCACAAGTCAAGCAATCAACCTACACATGCCATTCTAAGAGTGTAACAGCGGAAAGTAGAACATTGCATATGAAGGTAAAGGGAAGGGTTTGGAGAGTGCAAACGCAATGAAGACACGGAGATTTTTGGCGTGGTTCTGATAGGTGGTGCTATCATACGTCCACGTTGATGGAGACTTCAACCCACGAAGGGTAACGGTTGCGAGAGTCCATGGAGGGCTCCACCCACGAAGGGTCCATGAAGAAGCAACCTTGTCTATCCCACCATGGCCATCTCCCACGAAGGACTTGCCTCACTCGGGTAGATCTTCACGAAGTAGGCGATCTCCTTGCCCTTACAAACTTCTTGGTTCAACTCCACAACTTGACGGAGGCTCCCAAGCGACACCTAACCAATCTAGGAGACACCACTCTCCAAAAGGTAACAAATGGTGTGTTGATGATGAACTCCTTGCTCTTGTGCTTCAAATGATAGTCTCCCCAACACTCAACTCTCTCTCACAGTTTTGGATATGGTGGAAAGATGATTTGAGTGGAAAGCAACTTGGGGAAGGCTAGAATTCAAGATTCTTGTGGTAGGATTGGAATATCGTGGTTCTCTCTCAGAAAATGTATGGTGGAACTGTAGGCACGTTCTGATGGCTCTCTCACAAGTGGAGAAGGGGGTGGAGGGGTATATATAGCCTCCACACAAAATCCAACCGTTACACACATTTGACCAAACTCGATGAGACCAAATAGCTAGACTCGGTCTGACCGATTAGCTCAAAATGTGAACGTTAGGAATCTCGATGGGACCGACTGGAACAACTCGGTGGGACCGATGTGCTAGGGCTTCGGGCAAACATTATCTCGGTGGCACCGATTGCATCAACTTGGTGGGACCGAAGTGAAGCAATAAGGCAATAGAGAGAATGTCAAGCCAACTCGGTGAGACCGATTGCATAACTCGGTGAGACCGAAATAAATGCAACAAGCCACAGAGCGTTGGCAAGGCCATCTCGGTGAGACCGAGACCCGTATCGGTGAGACCGAACTGTTAGGGTTTCTAGCAGTGGCTATGTCATATGAACTCGGTGGTGCCAGATGGAAAGAATCGGTGGGGCCGAGTTGGAGTTTAGGGTTTTGACATATTTGGATGGAGAAAGTGGTTGAGGGTTTAGGAGCAATATCACTAAGCATTTGAGCAAGCAAGCCATTAAGCAACACCTCATCCCCTTTTAATAGTATTGGCTTTCCTATGGACTCAATGTGATCTTGGATCACTAAAAACAAAATGAAGAGTCTTGAGCTTTTGCCAATATGTGTCCTTAGCATTTTGAGGGGTCCACATTCCTAGTCCATGCCATGCCATTCATTGAACTTCCTGAAATATTCATCTTGAATGGATATTAGTTCAATGAGCTATATGTTGTTATGAATTACCAAAACCACCCGGGGATTAGTTACACTTTCAATCTCCCCCTTTTTGTTAATTGATGACAACATATAGAACAAAGCTTCGACAAATGATAACATGGATGAAATACATCGTCGCTTTGAGAAGTATGTGATAAGCAAGAGCCCCCCTAAATTTGTGCATTATTTAAAGATTTGCATTTGAATGCAAATGCATAATCGATTAGGATCATGGGTCACTCTTCCATGTCACATACATCTTGGTGGAGCGCACAAAATGATAAGAGTAAAATAACATGCACTCATCACCAAAGATAAAAGTGATTGATCATACACAATAATCATAGAGATAGACATGCAAGCACACATTAAGCATAGTATGATCAAACACCATGATCATACAAGATATCTCACGAACATAACACAAATGTAGCATCAAGTAGCAAGGCAAATAAGAACCAACAAAGAAGCAAAAGACTCTCTCTCTCTCTCTCTCGAAGCCTATGATCTATACACTTTCTCCCCCTTTGGCAATAAGTAACCAAAAAGTTTGAAAACGTATAGTGCTATGTGGCACTCTAGGAGCGATCTCCGGGAGATCCTGAAGGGGTCTTCTGGCTTGTTGCTCCGGTGTGCGTAGATGACGTTGAGATGATTCGATCTGCAAATGCTTTAGCTGATGTCTGCGGAGCTGGTGGAGTTGACACTGGTGGAGGCACTGTGGCAGTGGTGGCAGGAGCAGAATGAGCAGGCCTCAAGTCTGCAACTGGCTCAGTAGAAGACCTATGTGCCCTTGGCACTGTATGGAATCTGTCTGTAGTAGGTCTGTCATCTGTGTCCTCAGCATCATCTCTCAGCTTCTCAACAATAGTCTGAATCTCAGTGACCTTCACATCAAGGTTGTACATCTTGTCTTCAACAATCCTCTCTAAGCTCTCCTGATTCTTAGTCAAGTTGGCCAGACTCTTCTCAATCCTCAGGGTTGCTTGTAGCAGATATGTGAGTTGATCTTGTTTGGTCTTGAGATTCACAATTGATGCATCTGGAGCACTTGCTGCTTTTGTTGCTTTAGCAGCCTTTGCCTTCTCATCTTTCTCTTGGGCCTCAACAGAAGTAGGATGTGAAGCATCCATTACAACTTCATTGTCCTCAAATTCTGGCCTAAGAGGTAAATGCTCTTTGTCAAGTAGATATGTGCCAGTTCCAACCTTGGAATTGATCAATATCTGAATATGTGGTGCATATCCACATGACCTCTTTTGGTCAGCAGTTGTCCTCTTAACTGTCTCAACTATCAGACTCATTAGCTTGAACTTCTGGGGAACGTCAAACAGATGCAGCAGGTTGATGGAGTGACCACGTATCATCCTATGATCTCCAGACTTAGGCAAGAGGGTATGCCATAGTATGGTGTTTGTGGTAGCCAATCTAGCAAGCAGATAGTATATGGAGCCAAACTTGTGAGTCTCCAAGGCTTCATCAGGAATGGGCTTGTACATGTGAGCCATAGAGTTGTGATCCTTCCTCGGTTTGCCATATACATCAACATCATCTTCTTCTTCTTTTGGGGCATTGATGAGTTCAGCCCACTCTAAGATTGATGACCGGTATCTAGTGCCCTGAGTCATCCAGACAATCTTTCCATCTGGGTAAAAGTGTGCGGTGGAGTAAAATTGCATTATCATCTCATCATTCCACTTGGTTAGCTTTTGCCCAACAAAAGCATCAACACCATTCAGCCTGAAGCTCTCATGAACGTGGGGGAAGTAATCTTCATTGGCATCAATGTACTTCCAGTCAACCCACTTCATATCACACACAATTGGCTTCGTGTCAAGCAACACTGTCTCATAGAAGTCCTGCTGTTCTCTAGTGTGGAAATGGTAATCAATAGCAGTCCTCCTCCTTGTGGCATATGGATCACTTTTCCTCCACTGTCTCAGACCTGCATCCTTTCTCAGTTTCATGTTCTCAGCAACTGGATGATCATCATTGTGGTCTGGAATCTTGGGCTTCAGCTTTCTGAGCACTTGGGGCTCATCATCTTCTTGAACTTCTGACACTAGGGCCTTGTTCTTCTCAACAGCAGGAATGTTCCTGGTGGATCTCTTTGGAGCTATAGTCTTGGGTGCAGTCTTGGGCTTGGAGGGAGAAGCACCAGTCTTAATGGCATCTGCCATCAATTTCTGAGACTTGGCAGGTGGTGCTTCAGCTTCTTCCTCCTCCTCATCCTCATCAGCATCCCTCATCATGCATGGTCTACCAATGACTCTGGTAATGGTTTCTTGACTCTCTCTCCTTCCTCTTCTTCTTTCCATCAGCAGCTTTACCTTCTTCTCTTGGCTCAAGAGTGAACTCCATAGTCTCATGTGTGGCAGTTGACTTCCCGGCTTTGGACATGGGAGATCTCTTGGCAGGAGCTTTCTTCTGAAGACCTGGCTTGGTGGCAGCAGCTGCATCATATTCCTTCTTAAGCACCTTTTTCTTTGAGGTTACCTCTTCCTCAACAACAAAATCTTCATCCTCACTCTCATAATTCCTTTTCTTTCTCTGTCTGGTAGCAGCTTTGGGTAGGTTGCTATGGGTGCTTCTACTACCTTCATCATAGCTACTGCTTGGACTGATGCCCTCACTGAGGTTGACCTGTTCCTCTGACTTGTTCTGACTATCACTTGCCTCTGACATCTCTGCAAAATGACCCTGTGAATAGATGGATATAGGCAGAGTGGATGAGCATCACAAAAGCAGCTTGTTTTTGCAAAAAAAAGAGACAAAATCTTAATTTTAGTTTTCTACAGAAAGCATTTCAGATCTACCGATATGATAATCTCGGTGACACCGAAGCACTAACAGAGTCTAAACATGCAGTATCGGTCAAACCGAGCTGCAGTTTGGTGACTCCGAGATGCTAGGGTTTCATAGAGAAATCGCTTTCAGTCTCACCGATTAGTACGCTTCGGTCAGACCGAGTTGTACTTAGTGCAATGGCCAGGGCCAATCGATGGGACCGAAAACTCCATTTTGGTCGGTCCGAGGTGAGCTCGGCGGAAACCTAACCCTAAGATTTTTCATCAAAACTAATCTAAGGAAGTTTTAGCTGGACAGGATGATTTCATACATGGAGAGATAGTAGGCAAAAGCTTCGTGCATTGAATCGGAAGGGGAAAATAGCACAAAGGGTTCAAACCATACCCTAACTTGTGATGGCTCGCTATGGCGGCAACGGTGGAGAGGATTTCCGTTGATTGCGGTGGAGACCTGCGACGACGGTGCACAGGCGGAGACGACGACACTCCGGAGACCAAGGGGCGGCAGCAATGGGATGCGGGCGCGAGTAGTTTGAAGAAATTTCCAAATGTTCGGTCCACGGGATTATATACCCATGTGCTGTCGGTGGCACCGAATGGATCTAATCGGTGGCACCGAGATGCAAAACTGCAGGCAGTTACAGCAACTCAGTGAGACCGAGTGGATCTAATCGGTAGCACCGAGATAGAAAAACCTAGATCAATCTATTGCATTCGGTGAGACCGAGTTGGAATGGTTGGTCAGGCCGAAATGCATTAGAAGGTTTTGGAAGTCAGCCCTTGACGGATCGGTGGCTCCGAGTGCTCCTCACCCAGAGGGTCCGAAAAAGACTTGTTCAAATTTTGTGATGTATAGCATGAATAGAATTTGAGACGAGAAAAAGCATAGATAGCTAGAGGGGTACTTAGGCATTCTTGTCCATCCATTTGGCCAATAAAAACCAAACAATCAAAACTACAAATGGATGTCCTCGAATGGAGAAATTAGGCAACCAACATGCTCACACAATAAGGTGGCAAATGAAATATGTGACAAAGCATGCACAAACACTTCTAGCATCTATCAAGCAACTGGTGATGACTAGGTAATCTATATATGAGTATATTGACTTAGGAGTCAAATGAGAACATTTGACCATAGGTCATACTCATCGTTTAAGCACAAGTGGGGTTACCACTTTTACATAAATCATTAATGTGTTCACACCATTAGAGTTTCTTTAGCTCAATTCTTAGAGCAAAGCTTCCCCTAGATGTGATATCCCCCCTAAGAGGGATGAACTAACCTTGGGTTTTGTCGATGATGACTTCATGTAGATAGTGAAGATGTGGATGCTCAATGTTGATGTAGATCTTTTGGAGTGATCCATTGGAGTGTTGCACTTTCAATACCTACATGGGTTAGTCCCACAAGGAACATACAAGGATATCCATAGACATAGAGTGAATTTCACACATGATGATGTCCATGAAAGCATTAGGTTACCTTGTCCCTTGGCTTACCAACAAGAGGGTTTGTGACTCCATGAACTAGTGCAAGATATCAAAGTTGATTGCACATGTCCTCGCCAAAATGAATATGAGTGAAGTATGTTGGCTGAGTCACCCTTAAGAGCACTCTAGTTCTTCTTCTTTGGGATCCACATCAACTTGATGGGAATCCTTGGAGTTGTAGTCGTACATGATGAAGTAGAACTTGACGTAGTCTTGGGAACCCACTTGGCCATGGCCTTAGGAGCTTCTTCAAATGAATCAATCTCTTCTTGAAGCTTGTCCTTGCCTTTTAGCTTGTGGTCTTGTGGTGGAAGATCATCTTGAGCTTGTGTTCCCTTGAAAGAAGTGGGGTCATACTTCTCTTGTTGAGGAACAGACTTCGTCTTGGGGTATTGATCTTCTTCCCACTCAACTCCATTGGCATTGAACTTTCATTCAAACCAACACCTTGATTCTTCCGGTGCCTTCCTTGCTTGCGTACAATTTCCTCAAATTGCTTACTTCCGGCAAGGCTCTTGTAAACACCTTTCTCTATAATTACCTTCAATAAGCTATTTTCTTGCTCAAGTGTAACTTGGCTAAGAGAATCATTAGTGCAATCAAGAGAACTACTAGAAGCAACAATATTGGATTTAACATGGTTATTGTTACTACTAGAGGAAGAATGTTTCTTGCTCTTATTGCTAGATTTTACTTGTGGCATATAAGTAGACAAGAGGAGACATTTGGCAAGATAAGAAGAACTCTTCTTTCGAAGATCATCATTGATAACTTTTAGGAACTCATGCTCTTGCTCTAAATTTAGCTTCTCGAAGCGTAACTTCTCATGAGTCCTTAGGAGCTCTCTATGATCCTCTAGAGTTGTTTCATGAGCTAACTTAAGAGCGTTTAGTTCTTTAGTTAGACGCTCAATCTCCTTCTTATCATTGTCATTCATTTCATCTTGATTAGCATGATTATTAGCAAGGTCATCTTAGTTTTCATCACTAGTGTTGTCAACAAGTAAATCATCATCTCCTAGCAAATCATGTTCATCACTATTGAAAGCAACATACTCGGGGTGTGATACCTTAGGGCCTTTAGCCATGAAGCATCTTCCAATTCCTTCATTTGGTGAGTCAAATATGTCGTAGGAGTTGGATGACACAAGTGCAAGACCGGCAACACCTTCATCTTGAGTATATTCGGAGTCGGAGTGATAGCTTCTCTCGGAGTAGTTGTCGGAGTCAGAACCGGATACCCATTCACTAACGTGAGCTTGATGTCTTCGTCTTGTGTAGTTCTTTGATGACTTGTCCTTCCTCTCCGAATCCTTGCTTCTACGAGAGGGTCTTCGTTCATAACAATCATCTCTACTCCTTCTCTCTCTTGGAGGTGATTCATCTCCTCTACTCCTTCTTTTTGGTGAATCTTCTCTTTTCTTGTAGGGGGTCATACACTCATTGGAGTAGTGTCCGGGTCTTCCACAATTGTAGTAATTACGATCCCGACTAGAAGATCTTTTGTCATTGTAGGACCTTGACTTGGAGCTTCTATTCTTGTAAAACTTGTTGAAGTTCTTCATCATTAAGCTCAATTCTTCATTGGAGACTTGCCTCTCACTTGATGTTGTAGGAGCATCACTTGAAGCTTTGTAGGCACCACTTGACTTGTTATGGAGCTCTTACTTATCCTTGAGTGACATCTCATGAGCAACAATTCTACCAATGACTTCCGTGGGCTTGAGATCTTTGTAGTTGGGCATCATTTGGATCAAAGTGCACACAGTATCATATTTTCCATCCAAGGCTCTTAGGATCTTCTTGATGATGAATTTGTCGGTCATCTCTTCGCTTCCCAAGCCGGCAATCTCATTTGTGATGAGAGTAAGCCTAGAGTACATTTCGGCGACACCTTCACCATCCTTCATATTGAACTTGTCAAGTTGACTTTGAAGCACATCCAATTTGGATTCCTTGACGGACTCGGTACCTTCGTGCATATCAACCAAAGTATCCCAAATTTCCTTTGCATTCTCAAGGCGGCTGATTTTGTTGAATTCTTCGGGGCACAATCCATTGAAGAGAATATCGCAAGCTTGAGCATTGTATTGCAACATCTTCATTTTTTCCACTGTCGCTTCACAATCCGGTTCTTTTCCAACCTTGAAGAAATCACCTTACAAGCCAATACGCACAACAGCCCAAACAGCAGGGTTATGACCAAGAATATGCATTTTCATCTTATGCTTCCAACTAGCAAAATTAGTACCATCAAAATAAGGACCTCTACAGTGGTAATTTCCCTCGCTAGACGCCATACTCTCCTAGGTTGTGAAACCAAGGCTATGATCACCAAAGCTATGAAAATCACGGCAAAAGGAGACCAAGGCTTTGATACCACTTGTAGGATCGAAAGTATGTCTGGAGGGGGGGGGGTGATTAGACTACTTGACCAAATAAAAATCTAACCTTTTCCCAATTTTAGTTGTGGGCAGATTTTAGCAATTAGCACAAGTCAAGCAATCAACCTACACATGCAATTCTAAGAGTATAGCAGTGGAAAGTAGAACATTGCATATGAAGGTAAAGGGAAGGGTTCGGAGAGTGCAAACGCAATGAAGACACAGAGATTTTTGGCGTGGTTCTGATAGGTGGTGCTATCGTACGTCCACGTTGATGGCGACTTCAACCCACGAAGGGTAACAGTTGCGCGAGTCCACGGAGGGCTCCACCCATGAAGGGTCCACAAAGAAGCAACCTTGTCTATCCCACCATGGCCATCGCCCACGAAGGACTTGCCTCTCTCGGGTAGATCTTCACGAAGTAGGCGGTCTCCTTGCCCTTACAAACTTCTTGGTTCAACTCCACAACTTGACGGAGGCTCCCAAGAGACACCTAAGCAATCTAGGAGACACCACTCTCCAAAAGGTAACAAATGGTGTTGATGATGAACTCCTTGCTCTTGTGCTTCAAATGATAGTCTCTCCAACACTCAACTCTCTCTCGCAGATTTGGATATGGTGGAAAGATGATTTGAGTGGAAAGCAACTTGGGGAAGGCTAGAAATCAAGATTCTTGTGGTAGGATTGGAATATATTGATCTCAACACATGAGTAGGTGGTTCTTTCTCAGAAAATGTATGGTGGAATGTATGGGACCAACCAAAGTAATTGCCATGAATAACATTACTTACACATAACTCCTGGACGAACACCTGCAACTGGCTTTTTCCTTCATCTTCAGTATAATATTTCCATGATGGAAGGATATGAACATAGGATTTAACAACATCAAATGCGATAGATGCTAAACTACGAATGGTTGTTTGTGCTTCGTCCACATGAATAGGTGTACTAACTGGTGGAGTTGGGGTTCGCCGTGGTAGTCCTGGCGCTTTGGGCACTGGAGCTGCCTTACTAACTGCTTTTGTTTGGGAGCGCTGTGGTGGAGATGGTGCTGTGTCAACTGGAACTGGGTTACTATTTGCTGGGGTTGGGGTTAGATTGGATGAAGCTGGTTCTCTGTCCATCAGAGTAGGGGTACAATCTGCGAGAGTCTGGGTTATGTGTGGTAGGGCTGGTGCTTGTGCATGTACAACTGGGGTGCTATCTCCACCAAGAGGTAGCACTGTTTTATTTGAAGACCGTGTTTTTACTCCGCTAGATACTGCCATCACCCCCTCCAATTCAAATGGCTGTTAAACAAGAAAAGTAGTTGAATGTACAGACCTTGTATGAGAGACAGATGCAATAGATAGTGTGGAAAAGAGAGGGCATGAAATAGTTCACATATGTATTGTTTAACTAAAAAGGATAACATCACATAATTTCACATATATGATGTCTATCTAAACTGGATAGCATAGCATGACATAATTCAAAGATATGCTGACTAACTAAACAAGATGGCATGATATAATTATATGATGTCTTTAGTAAATAGGTTGGCATGACATAATTCACATACATGTTATCTAAGTAATCAGGATCGCATGATATAATTCACATATGTGATTTATATACTAAGCAGATGGCAGTCGCATATATGATGTCTGAACTAAGAACATGGTCTTGAATATTGTGTATATGATGTCTAAACTATGCAATGCAAGACACCATATGCATGATATGAGCAGTATAACCGTGCCAAGTTAGAGCATACACCTTGGTGGGGGAATAGGACTGGTCATCCGTCTCTGAATCCATCTCTGAGGAGCTATCTGGACCCAGCAAGAGATCTGCTTCGACCGGTAGCACTATCTACTGTGAAGACCTTGTTTTCACTCCAGATTTTTCCATCACCCACTCAAATGGCTAATTCATAGGAAGAGTAGTTGAATGTACAAACATTGTCAACAAATGGAAATGTAATGAAGAAAAGGAATGGCAAGATATAATTCAAATATATGATGCCGGGCTGAACAGGATGGCATTGCATATTTCACATATATTATGGCTGGCTAAAAAAGATGAGATTGCGTAGTTCACATATATGATATAGAAACTAAACAGGTGGCATTACAGAACATGTCTAAACTAAGCAGATGACATATATGATGTCGAAAGTAAGCACTGCTAGGCAACATATGCATGATATGACCAACATCATCATGCCAAGTTAGATCAAACACCTCGGGGGGTAAATAGGAGCGGTCAGCTCCGTCTGAATCCGCCTCTGAACAGATATCTTCCTCTGGATTACAATCTGGAGGAGGGAGGGAAGGGTTTGCCGTTGCACCCACCATGGAGTGATGTCTGCATAACATTGTATTGCCGTGCAAAACTCTTCTCTTTTTCACTACATGTTCAACATGACTGTGTACAATATCTGACATGCATACGAAAAAATATAGTGAGATTATGTAAGGAGAGCATGCAGAAATCTAGAGTGGTGGTAACAACCAGTGGATAGATCCAAAAACAATGATAACAGGCTGATGATAGCTTTAATTTAATAAAAAGACAGATGATGATTGCTTTACTATTTGTTTCCCACCCCTAGGTAAACCAGAAAATAGACAGAGATACTATTCATTGTTGCCTCGATATGTGCCCCACAAGCATTTTAAATCTCAAGTTTGAACATTAATTTGGACCTGACTTGGAGTCTAAGAGGTGAACAGGACAATAAAGTAGTAGGTAATATTAAGCAATGCATAACATAAGCAGAAACAAAAGAGTGCGACCTCTCTTGCGGACCCGTGTACTCCTTAGGTTCATTTGCTGAGTCGATGATGGTGATGTAGTTGCGGTGGGTGCCGGCAGCAGGATAGTTGATCTGAGGTGGAGAAAGACGGCGAGGAGTCATGATGTCCGGTATGGTGGATGTTTATGTGGATGGAGCAGCTCAGGTGAGGTGGACGACATCACGGTAGGAGCAGGACAAACCACACAAAGTTTTCTTCGACACCTATCTGTAACTGAAGTAATTCTGTAAGGGCTCCTTTGGCTTGCAGGATTCTAAAAAACGCAGGGATAGGAAAAACACCGGAATAGGAATGGAATTCACATGGGAACAGAGCATTTGTAAACACATGATTTCTGTCAACTTGGGTGTTTGGTTCACAGGAATTGGAAGAGGAGAGGAATGCAAAGAAACATGGCCAAATTAAAGTGAAACCATATGAAAATATGTACAATTAGAATGTTATTGTGCCACTAATGCACTTATTCTTGTTTTCATGCATAGGATTTTGAAAAGTAGGTCCAGGTGGATGTTTTGCTCCATTCCTTTCAACCAAATGCATGAACAATTGAATAGTAGAGTACCATAGGAAAATTTCCTATTGCTATGTTTTTCCTTCACTTTTTTCATTGAAAAAAAATACCCCTAATGGATCAACATGAATGTAGAGTAATAAGTGATGCGACAAGTGTACAACCTCTTTGGCATAGCCGTGTCGAACTCAGCATCATTGGGTTGGTCGCTGAAGAAGTTGCGGCAGAGGTGGCTGTCGGAGGTGTGGAGGAAGACCTGAGGCATCTGTAGACGGTGTCCAGGGTACTGCTCTTTTGTGATGGATGGTTCCGTAGTTGGAGCAGCTCCAGCGAGCTGTAAGACGTCGAGGCTGAAGCAATACAAGACAGACATCGTTATCCTCAAGTGGGATTCTAATAGCATCTCCAATAGATGATGTAAAATACATTACGAAAAAGTGGTAGATGTAAAATTTACATCACCAAAAAACACCTGACTCCAATAGATGAGGTAAAAACTGTTGACTCTGAACTCAACTGTCGAAACTGAAATTTACTGTGAATTCTGAATGTTACTGTCGAAACTGAACACACTGGTAGCAGAGAAGCACCTCACATGTAGTTTAGGCCGCTCAAGCACTAGTAGTAGAGAAACAGTGATCTAAATCAGTAGGCGATCGACAGGGAACACAGTAGCAGATAGCAGCCGGAGCAGCAGCGCGAACTAGAGCCAGCAACAATTCGTGTAGCTGCAGCAGCCCGTGTACCAGCATCAGCAGTGCGAGCGAGAGCAAGATCAGAGCGGCAGCATGAGCGAGGGGAAGAGCAGAGGAGCAGCGCGAGCGAGAGCCGGAGCAGCAACAGTGAGAGCGAGAGCCTGAGCAACAGCAACAGCGCGAGCGAGAGCCGGAGCAGCAGCAGCTTCGGCTGGTATGGACGCCGCCGCCGAGGGAGCTTCGCACTAGGGGAGAGCCGCTGTGGAGATGTCGCCGGCTACGCCTGCGTTGAGGTAGGCGTGCCATGAGGGAGCGGGATCGACCACCGGCGGCGCCGGGAGGTCGAGTTAAGGAGAAGGTGCAATGCGATTAGTGTACAACCTCTTTGGTGGCGCCGAGTAGGCCTCGGCTTCATCCGAGGAGTCGGTGAGGATGCTGCGGTTCCGGTGGAGCAGGTTAAGGCGGCGCTTTGGGAATGGAGCAGCCGCGGTAGACGAGGCGATCGTCAGAGTAGCTCCTTGGAGGTGGAGGACGGGGTGGCTGAACCGGTGGGACGATGAGATCGACGACGGATCCTCATCAGGGGCGGTGGATGAGGGACGTCGAGCTGTTGCGGTGGATGACGTCGTCGAGGAAGAGGCTCTGGTTGTGCAGCGGTGGGGTGGCGGACGTCGGAGGGTGGGGTTTCGCGGCTGGAGCAGAGAGGTTATGACGGCCTGGGTTTTCGAATGGCGAAAATGAGGTGATGGGAGGGGGGAACCATGACTTAGGGACGCGCTTGTCCAATATGTAGGGTGTGTTACGAAAGTACCCCCACCAATTTGAACTAGCGGCCCTTTCAGCTCAGGGTTAGGAGGGGGATTTCGCGTGTCGGGATTTGGCAGCCGGAGGGAGTTTTCGCGCGCGTTGTAATTTCGGGATAGCAAGGCGCGGGTTGTGAAGGAGCGAGTTTTTGGAGCACAAGGAGACAAAGCGATATCTAAATTTTCGGGATAATAAGGCGCAGGTTGAAATTTCGGGACAAGCCTAATGTGTAATAATGTACGTACCAAATCAATTCGCACTTCCCTCAACGAAAAAAATACTATTCCCACCACACAAAGAGAGAGTCTTGTCCCATTTTACTGTACAAATGCTATTCAAAACTATGAATCCATGTTATGACCAATTCAATTTTTTCGCTAGCTGTATAATGCATGTAACCTACTCATATGAATATTTTAGTTCATTTCAAATGTATATACCAGTAAAAAAAAGACACATTCGTGACATTTTGGCTCGAACAATTTTTTTTCTGTCATGCTTATGACACTTCTATGACGATAATTGTGACAAACCCACGTATCATCATATATGTGGTGGGCTCCTACTTCTATGACAAAAATCATGACAGAAAATGGGCTTTGTGTCCTGGGCGGGCCGGGGACGCACCTGCATGACATTCTTTGGTCCGTCCATGACGGAAAAAATCATGGTAGAAGCGAGGGTGAGGAAAATATCGCGGAGTTCCCGGTTACAGTGGGTGGTCGCGGCCGAGCGATGCACAGAGGTTTGCACGTTTCTCTCATACACGTACGCACGTGTGTGCGAGGCATTGAGCTCTAACCGAACCCGAGCGAGGCGTTCGCTTACTAAACCTGAGCGATTGTACTAGCTACGTTACTGAACCCGAGCGATCGATCCCTTGGCTGTTAACTGAACCCGAGCGATTCCTTCGCTACTGCAGCTAACTGAAGCCGATCGAACCTGCTGCCTCTTGATGAACAGTGACTGTTGTTGGGGGTTGGATGAACAATCCCGATGGGGGTTGGATGAACAGGACCCCGTGGTAGTAGATGCCGTTGCCGCTGGATGAACAGGACCGCCACACCCCAGCAGGTTGGAGGTGGATGAACATGACCCCATGGAGGCAGGATGAACAGTAGCCGGTGGAGGCTGGAGGAGGTCGACGGTGGATGAACAGTAGCAGGTGTGGGCTGGAGGAAGTCGATGGTGGATGAATAGTAGCCCGTGGAAGGCTGGAGCGAGGCAGTAGACTATGGATGAACAGTATCCCTTGGAGTCCCATTATACGGTACGCCACACCCCTCCCGATGAACAGGACCCTGTTTCGACCGTAGGCGCTCCAACACAAGTCCGTTTCCTCCGTTTTGCGGTACGCCACACCCCTCCTGATCAACAGCACCCCGTTTCGACCGTAGGCACTCGAACATAATTCCGTTTCCTTTGTTCTGCGGTACGCCAGACCATTCCCGATGAACAGGACCCCGTTTCGACCGTAGGTGGTCGAACAGAAGGCCGTTTCCTCCTTTCTACGGTACGCCAGACCTTGTTTCGGCTGTTCCATCCAAGCCGGTTGGCTCCCGATAAATAGGACGTATTCCGACCCAGTTGGTTGCCTCCCGATGAACACGACGCTGTTTTCTCCGTTCCGAACCAGCCGGTTGGCTATCGATGAACAGGACGCCATCGCTATATGCGTTCGAGACCACGCCCGTATGTACGTACGTGGCCATCTTTTTTGCAGCATAGCTGTCGTATGTGTACAAGATTTTGATGGGACTGCCTGAACATCTACCGCTCCTTACTCGGCGACGGTTCATCGTGGCAGACAGACCGATCGACCGGTATGTACATAGACAACACTATGTACGCTTTGACCGGGTGGGTCCTAGCTGTCAGGGAGGACAAGGAGGCACTTCCTTGCGTGCGAATATATAGCTGGCGGGTCCCAGCGGTCAGGGGCGGAATCATATATGTTTTGCCCGTAATAAGGAGGCACTTCCTTGCCTGCAAAGATGTTGTTGGTGGGTCCCAGCTGTCAGGGGCAGGAATTAGGAGGCACTTCCTTCCTTCCAAAGGTATACGTGGTGGGTCCCAGCTTTCAAGGGGAGGAATAATTTTATTTTCACGTAATAAGGAGGCGGTTGCATGCGTGCGTCCATGGACCTGGTGCATCCCCACTGTCAGCCTCTCCATGTACAGTCCTCTTCCAATGACTCTCATTTGTTGACCACGTTGACCACGCCGCGCCGAGCGCACCAAGGCGGTGGACGACGATGTGGCCCCGGACGGCAACGAGCCAGTGATGGGATGATGCGGCAGTGGAGTCGCAGACGGAGAAGTGTACGAGGGTTAACTGGTTCTGGTGCGGCGTGGTTCTGCAGTCGGTGTTGAATAACAGGAGGTGTGGAGGGTTGGAGGGATGGCTTGGCAGGCAGTGGGGTAGCGCTTCGCAGCAAAGCGTGCTAAGCAGAGCTGCTAGCAGCCGGAGGCGGGAGCAGGTGGTCCCGGCGGCGCTGGAGGAAGAAGATGAGAGGTTGAAGATGAATGCCGGCCGTTGGATGTAAATCCAATGGCTATCGATGTCAGAATCATTTGTTGACTAAGTTGACAACGCCTTACGTTAGCTTTGACCTATTGGCCCATATTTCATCCTCCAAAAATGTCGCACATATTCAACCTATTTTTTTTAGAATTTACAGTTCATTTGCTGGGCTGGGTGAACAAATAATGTAGCGTCCATGCGGCTCAGTTATTTTTTTTATAAAAAACTACAACCCATTTGCACTTTTTCAAAATACAAGAATTTGCTGGCCTGGCTGAACAAATAATGTAGCGTCCATGCGGCGCATTTATTTTTTCCTAAAAAATTACAGCCCATTTGCACTTTATCGAAATACACGATTTTGCTGGGCTGGTTCTAATTATAATGTTGGGTTGGGCGCAGCAATGTTATCAAAAAATAAATAGGGGCTGAGCATTTTGTTATAAATATATTTAAATAATAAGTGCTTTATTTACATTGGTCCTTAAATCTTACCAAGCTTTTGTACACAATCACCTGGATTTTCGTTGACCTTAAATAAAAAAACCCAGGATTTTATTGTTAAACATTTATTTTTATAAGTTCATAATACATGGGATATTTTTTTCTTATATATGTAAGTATTTGTTAAATATATGATGATAATAACATATAAAATAATATAAATATATATAATATAGTTAGAAGGGAAACATAAGTTGGACCTGGCGTTCCTATTCTTATATAGAAAAATAGAATAGACCTCTGCGTTTTCTTCAAAAAAATACATAAGTTGGGCTGCGGATGTTTGAGAAAAAATAAAACCTAGGATGGGAGGGCCATAGGCCAGTCGATACATGACGACCCTCAAAAAAATACAAACCGGCATGTCGTGGGCTGCACATGTTAAAAAAGAAAGCCTAGACTGGGCAGCCCACAACCTAGCTGATACTTGTTGGCCCACTGATAATAAATGATACCTGCCAGCTCCCCGATGACTAGATTCATTGTAAATTTATCTCCTTTAGTAACTACGTTGAAAAACTCGTGGCCCCAAACGTTAGTACAACATTAGGAGGAAGTATTTTTTCAATGAGGCACTTGCTTGCGTACGGCCATGGACCTGGTGGGTCCCGACTGTCCGCCTCTCCACATACAGTCCTCTCCAGATTCCTCTCGGTTGTTGAGCATGTCCACAACGGCAGACAGCGGCGCCGCGGCGAGCGCACAAAGGCGGAGGATGATGTCCAGGCCCTGGACGAGAACACACAGGAGCCGGGGAAGACGTGCTACAGTAGTGGTAGATGTTTTGCCTAATTTCTAGTGAAAGTACTGGAGTAGCCCAGTGGCCAAGTTCCACTCCCCAACCGCTGCTCCGCTCGGGTTCGATTCCACCTTACAGTGAAAATATCCACACATTTTTACCTCTTCCTCTGACATGTGGGTGCCCATTGTCATCTACGCACACCACCTCCAACACTTGCCAAAACTTAGTCCCTCAGTTTCTCTGTCTTTCGCACACTCAACATTATGTGGGCATTTTGAAAATAACATATCTTTTTGACTGTGCACAGGGCTGGTCCTGAGATTTTGGGGGCCCGGGGCGAAATCAAAACACGGGGCCCCCTTTGCATGACAATCATTATAATAATACAAATAACCATCTCTGCTCTTTATAAGACTCAGCCCATGACGATGGCACGTGTGTTGTCGCTAAATTTGATCATCCGGTCTGCATCTAATGCATGGATGAAGGTCATGGTATTGAAAAGAGACCCCCACTACTCTGTGTCATGTTTGCAGTAAATCCGTTAGTGTGCCCGAACCAGTCCCAACTTTTCCCGACATCATCCAAACAAATAAGAGGAATATACTATGGATGAATCCTAACATATTTTAGTGATATATATACCGAGAGCAGGGTGTTTGTGTCAAGTTTATGAGCATGTATCAGTTTATTTTAGATTTGTTGCAATGCACGAGTAATTTTCTAGTATGTGTATACATACTTTAATCAAATCAAAATGAATATTATATCAAATAGTTTATACACACAAAATTGATATTGAAAGTTGAAAATAAACAAAATAGAACATAAGCTGAATATGTGCAAAGAAGGGCTACTTATAATAAATACTTTCTCCATTCCTAAATATAAGTCTTTTTAGAGATTCTAATATGAACTAGATACGAAGCCAAATAAGTGAATCTACACTCTAAAATACGTCTATATACATCCGTATGTAATTCTATAAAAATCTTCAGAAAAACTTATAATTAAGAACAGAGGGAGTAATAGTGAATAACATGGTATACCTTAGAGCAGTTGGATCTGCTTCGCTAATGGCCTGATTGGGCGCTCCGCCATGACACAATGGGGACTGGCACTGGCAACCTGGCGTGTCATTATGGTGTGCTCGGCGATGACATGACGTGGATGACGTCTCGAGTGGAGACAACGGAGCTCGCCGATGAAACGGCGACTTGCGATCAGATCCTGGGGTCGGGAAGATTGGATCTTGAAAGAAAGGGGAATTATTTTTGCGTAGTAAAGAAAGGGGAATTAGGAAAGTGAACAGGAGCGCGTTCGAGGCTACTAGGTACGTACGGTTACGATGAGTCGAGGAACGAGCGATTGCGTGCGTGGGCTAGCCGTGCTTACATATGCATGGGCTAGCCGTGCTTACATCTGCATGTCCAGCCCATGTAGTACTTAGCTCCTTTTCCACAACAAAATAATGAGTAGCGGCGTGTGTGGCCTAGCCTAAGCTAGCAGCGTACGTACCTGGGTGGGGGGCCCTACAGCTTGGGGGGCCCGTGGGGGCCGCCCCCTCTGCCCCCCCTCAGGGACGGCCCTGACTGTGCATCACATGAAGATGTTCTATGCATGAATATTGATCAGCATGATGTTAACTGGCTGGTAGTTCCATTTTCGACCATGAATTAGACTTCCAACATGATGTTATCCCTGTTTGAAAACGGAGTGTTAATATAAATGCTCTGCCTCTGAAACTTGCGGTTTCTTATCTGAAACTGAAACTTGCAGTTTCTTCTCTGAGAATCACATTGTCTGCACTTTTATATGAAACTACATTTTTTAAAGTGCTAAAAATAGATCTCTAGAATTCATAAAATACTTCATATGCTCGATACTGCAAATATGAAATTCAAATGTCATTCATATCTGAAAGTACTCTCAAAATACACAACACAAAACACAATTCACAACCTGCAAATACTGACAACCATAAGCTCCTCCTCAGACTATTTGGGCGGGGGAGTCCTCTCCTATTCCTCGGCGGCAGACAGCCACCCCGTGGGACAAGGTGAATGGCGAGGGAGAGGATGGCGGGGAAGCGTCGTCGCGCCAACTGTTTCTCTCCTCTTGCAGTTGGGTTCGGTCAACGAAGACTCCACCGGCTCGCTCTGCCATGGCACCCTCACAAACGACACCGTGTAGATGCTTGATCCTTCAATCTCGGGTGGATGCTCTATCTTGGATCAATACTCCCACCACCGCAGCCTCACGATCGGATCCGGTGAATCTGTTTGCTCCATGGCCCAGAGGAGCAGCTCTATGTGCTCCTGCGCGACTCCCTTCGGGAGTATCGCCGCCTTTTTGTTCTTTTCCAAATATTTGGCCATCGCTGTCGCCATCGCCGCTAATTGCTATGGGTTGTCAAACCAAGACTGTATCTCCAACATCCTAGCTAGCTTCATAGGGTCGCCGCCTGCGATCCACACGTATTGGTTGTACTCCTCCATCGATCTACTTCTCCACAGCACCTTCACTCGCCGGCGGTGGTTTTTGAATGGAAGAGGAGAGGAGCGGCACTGGTTTTGGATTAGAATAGCGGCGGTGGTTTTGAAATGGAAGAGGAGAGGAGCGGCACTGGTTTTGGATTGGAACAGGAGAGGAGCGGCGGTGGTTTTGAAATGGAAGAGGAGAGGAGCGGCGCTGGTTTTGGATTGGAACAGTAGAGGAGCGGCGGTGGTTTAAGAGGAGAGGAGCGGCGCTGGTCTTGGAAGTATTTTTTTGTTTTGCGTATTTTGGGTCAAAGTTTGAGCACGTGTTGTATTTGACAAGCAAAATGTAAATGCATGTCATCAAAAATTGTATCATTTGGTTCGTATCTGAATGTACTTTCAAATTATATTATTTTTGCAACGTATAACATATATTTTATTTGTTAAAATCATGGTCAAATATGACCCAGAATACAAGGGAGACTAGTTAATGTGGGGTCGCTTTCTTAATTGAAGGGTATATAGATTTTGATTTTGATCCAGTCACATCGCGTCGGCCCTCTCGTCCAATCCTAAATCGCTGCCGCACGCTCCTCTCCCTCTTCTCCATTGCAAAACCACCCCTCTCCTCTCCATCTTCTCCATTCCAAAACCACCGTCTCGCCTCTCCCTCTTCTCCATTGCAAAACCACCCCCTCTCCTCTCCATCTTCTCCATTGCAAAACCACCGTCTCGCCTCTCCCTCTTCTCCATTGCAAGACCACCGTCTCTCCTCCCATCTTCCAAAGCTAGCGCCGGACCTCTCGGAAGGACATCCATGGAGAGGATGCAACAGCGAATCGGGCAGATCGCCGGCTGTGAATAGGAGAAGTTAGCCAGGTTGAAGGAGATCCTTACTTGGTTTGAGAATGAGTGGGAGATTTCGAGGATGTTCAGGGCCATGTGGCAATGTATGCGAAAGAGCGAGACGGCGGCGATGAGGGCGACGATGTACTCCCCGGCAGCAGTCACGCCGCAGTCCTTCGAGTTCATCGAGTATCTCCTCTGGGCGATGGAGTAAACAGATTCGCCCGAGGCAAAAGTCAAGCGGAGGTGGTGGGCGTACAGGTCGAAGGTCGAGCATCCAGAGGATAAAAAATCGATCGAGTACGGTGTGCCGTTCGTGAGGGTGCAGTGCCAGCTGGAGCCACAGGAGTATTCGTTCTCCCACCGCAAGAGGAGGCCAGATGGCGCGACATTGCTTCCCCACTGTTCTCCATGGTTCCCTTGCCGCTCGCCTCGTTTCAACGGTGGCGGTAGGGTTTAAGGTAAGCTTCGCACTAACCTAATCTTCCATCTGCTCATGCTTACAATCAGTGTTACGGCTAATGAAAATCATATGGGTAAGTACTGGGTAGTACTCCGAGTCTCTGAGAACTATGCCAATCACCCTAAAATATCTCTGGACCAAAAACAAAGTTGTGACAATGTCTACAAATAAAAAAAAATCGATTGGTGCTTCTTTCAGAAGAGAGTACTCCCTGGAAAAGTGCCAATATAAGCTACTAGTATTTGATTAGAGGATTTGCTGCCGAGAAAGATCCGTCCACAGAGAGCGCCACCCATCCCACCGGTGGTGGATGCCAATGCTTAGATGGAGCATGGTTGGTGTCGGTAATTTTTACTTGGCACCTCGCACTCTGCATATATGCCGGTTCCATCTGTACATTTGTGTAGTTCCACCAAAATGCAGCTGAATAACCCTGTTTGCACAGATAACGAAAAAGCATGATTACATTATAGTGGCACTAGTTGATGAAACATACACTAATAAATAGAAGAAACTTCATTTTCTTAATGGGAAAATATAGCGATAGTATCACAGTATGCCATGCTGCGAGGGCGAGATGGGCCCTGCGACGCCTCATACTGGAAATCGACCCAATTCTCCCCGATACACCTTCTGCCAGTGATGAACATCAGTGTACAGCGGTAGTACAAGGAGGGGCCTTCAGACATTCCAATCTCTATTTTTGTGCAGATCTACTAAAATTAAGCACCCTAGTTTGTAGAAACCCTTAAACATTAACAATGGGACTAGTTGATGAAACATATACTAACAAAGAGAAGCACTTTCTTTATGTACATTGGAAACGAAATGATAGAGAGGACACTAGCTCTATTTTAACTGTATTATTACTTCATTTTATCAGTGGCACTAGGGTCGAGCAGGTGGCAAGCGAGATGTACTGTGCGTCACAAGGATGGAGGCCGGGGGTGCTTAGACTGGGATGCTAAAGCTGGCTCTTTCAGTCCCTATATTCCTCCCTGATGTTTCTGTGGTAGCTTTTGGGTTGTAATCCAAACTTGGTCGAGCTGGGGCTGCGTCCCCCTACCTGACGAGCTTATGTGGCGAACTTGTCTCCTGCTAGTACTCAGTCCGTTCTAGTAGTAGTTGCATAACTGCCCGTTTACACTGAGATGTTGTCAGATAATGGTTCTCTATGGTTGGGTTTCTTTAATGAAATCGGAGGAAGCCCCTCTTTTGATATAAAAAAAATCAGTGGCACTAGCGGTGCCAAAACATTGCCTCAAATTAATAGTGCCACTAGATTAAGGTGCAAAATAATAACATTATTGCTTTATCATGGCAGTGCCAAAACAGTAGCACAAGAGCAGAGTCAACATGCAGGATCTTTGGGAAATGGTCAGACCAAAAAGGAACGTACCTCGTGATGGGAACCATATCTGCAGTCAACGCCATCGTAGAAGGGATGACACTAGTCACCAACATGGATGATTCAATTCGTGGGACCTTTTTGTGCAGTTCACCTAAAATGAAGCAATGTTTGCATCATGTAGTTAGCAAGTACTTGGTCCCATGAGCTAGCAGCTTCTTCTTCATTAGTTGCAATAAAATTGAGCAATATCAAGGTTGGTCGTGAAGCTCGTGGAATGTTCAACTATAATTTGGATATCATTTTGTGCAGTTCAACTAAGATCAAGCATGAAATGTATATCTCTGTTTGCACAAAAGGTGGAAAGGAGGGTGACTAACAAGTGATGAAACATACATCAAATGAAAAGAAGTATGTTCCTTATCTGAATGGCGATCCTACAAGGACAGTAGCAATTTCTAAAGTAGCAGCATTGCTAGGTATTAGTGTGGGCATTAGGATTAACTATGACAACCGTTAAATACGACATTACTTTAATGGTTCCATTGCTTCGTTTTACCAGCAACATTACATTAACATCTGCTAAAGAGTTGGTATTTGGGCACGGGAGAGTAGGCGGACCAGGACAGTTGCATTTCTAACAAAAAGAAGCAACTTATCTTAATGGGAAATTTAGCAGGGCATGAAAAACAGTGCCATTGATTCATATTACTGGAGGCATTACATTGAAAACAACATTGGTTTAACGTGTCCTTACTTTAACAATGGGACTACTACATTTTACCAGTGGCATTACATAAGAGGGGCTCGGGGCAACAAACATCCAAACAGGATATCTGGGTTGGTCCCATTTTTGTTCGGTATAGCCACCTTATACTGTGGAGGCTAGCAAATCTAGTGTTGGACATACTCTGTTAACTTGTCCCCCAGTCCCCACTTTCTTTCCTTTTTCAACCAATAGATCGGTTTATATCGAGTTTGTACTGTGTTTCCCTTTATTTCCCTATTAGACCAAGAGACCAATTGGATAGCCAGTCTCTGCTACTTTTCGCCCCCATTATTTCCTCTTTCTACCAAGTCCTAGATTCAGGTAACAAATATTCCCCCACCCCCACCCCCTTTCTTCCCTGTCTGAACCAAGTAGTACTAGATTCGACTACATGAAGTAGTACTACTAGATTCGACTGCATGAAGTAGTTTTACCATTTAACAGTAAAAAATTAGGTGGCTTTCGAACAAACGATCGATCCTATCTACGAGGGGGCCTAAGAAATAGTAAAAGATATACAAATGCAGTGACGTGAGGAGCTGGGGCAGTAGAGCAAGGCCAGTTTCGAAGGAAGTTATACCCGAGGGTCGCCGGGATGTCGCTAGGTGGGCGGCGGGACGCCGGATCTGCCCACACTACGACAGCGAGGAAGAAGGGGTCGTAGGCCCTCCCTAGCCGGCGCTGCGTGGGAGAGAACGGCAAGGCACGCTAATCGGGACATGCTGGCAGTGGGTAAGAGCCGTCGCCGGGGACAACCACATGAACATTGCACCTTCTCACGTTCCCCAGCGGAGGGGATCCGGCCGGATCTGTGACCAGTGGTGAGCAGAGAGAGTGTGGCCACCACTGTCATGTTTAGATCTGGAGAGGATGAGAGAGTGTGAAGAGAGCAACACTAGCAAGCAAATAGTGGAGTAGTTTTCTTTTGTGTACCAGAGCCGGCTTGACCTCATCAATGACTGTTGAGAAGTCTTCATGCACGTGCCCCGGAGGCGCAGTTGTCGTCATTCTGATCTAAAGCACCGGATTAACATATAACACGAAAAAAATGCCACATGACAAGAAACCATAACCTCACTGCCCCAAGGAGACAACATGAATCCCGACGGGCAAACTAGACGAGGATCAAAGCTCAAATTAAAGACAAACTCGTAGAAAATGGGTCAATCGATAGATGTCCTAATTAACATAGCCGGCTTGACCTAGATGGCAGCCGAGTAGTCTTCGTGCATGTGCCCCCAATGACCAGCGCCTTGGAGGAACGCAATTGTCGCTGTTTAACCCTCGCAGTGATCCGAAGCACATGATACCTATTATTGCGAGATGACAAGAAACCCTTTTTTTAGATTTCTCATTAGAACTACAGCCCTATACAATACAACCTGCACGATATGTAGACGATAACCAATCCAGCCGTCTGCTGTAGTCTGGTCACATGCATGGACGAACTGATCTCCCGTGTCGTGCAGGGATCGTCCAGGCACCGACATGTGTACAACACTGCTCCAGTACTATCGCTCGTCTCTCTCTTCTATTAACTTAGCCGACTTGCGGGGACGGGGGAGTGTGCCTATGGTCGGTTCTCAATTGTGGTCCCACATGTGTGTGCAAACGCAATGCGCGTTCCATTATCATTATTACTGCAGCGCTATGACCGGGGTGAGTCTCCCCTGACCCCCCATGGTATACAGGTGCTAAGACCAAGTACTCTACTACAATAATGGGCTTATAGCCCGCTTACATGGCACTTTTGCTTATATGTCGAGGAGAGAGACATGGCCACAATGGTGGGAGTGGGCTCTTGTGCAACACCCTAGCTACTTACTCCTTGGCAAATGCAATAAATACTACGAAGAAAGAGATAGAGAGAAGTAAAAAAACTCTTATAGCCAACCTTATAGCTAACCTTGTTATATGAGTGACTATAAGTGATGACTATATATGACATGCGAACATCAGATAGCCTAACGCACCTGGACAGAGGAAGTAGTTTCATGCATGTGAAGTAGGCAAAAAAATGCTCATTTATAGCTATCTGAAATCTCCAAGGGTGCGACCGCGCGAGCGAGGCGACAGTCGTGGTAGGCGCGACCATGATACGGGCTGCTGACAGCCCTTAGATCCGAGATCGAACGGTCGCATGCTAAGTTGCTGAAAATTTGTAGAATAACCCTCCAGGATAGGATATTCACCCATAGGTCTAGCATCACGCCATGCAACCGTTCGATCTCAGATCCAAGGGCTCTCGGAAGCCCGTATCATGGGAGCATGGAAAGCTTCGAATCACCTATAATTTCTTGACGCTTGACGTGCGAACACGCAGATGCTATACTGTCAGGCCTACGAAGTGGGTCTAGTAGACATGACATCTAATTGGGCCCCCATAGTACTGTGCATGAAGCCATTTATCCACTAGGCAAGCCACTACCCTGCCGTTCGCACGCCCCACTCAGCATTTTTACAATCAGAAAACCGCTAGCAGTTCGCTCCTACTCATCCCCGGCCGTCCTTTAACATTATGGCAGTTCGCTCCTAGTCGTCCCGTCCTTTCACATTACAGTAGTTCCACTAACCCTAACCCTCCTCCAAAATCCATGGCGTCCCAAATCTCCATGATCGGCGGT
Source organism: Thinopyrum elongatum (assembly GCA_011799875.1). Classification (NCBI taxonomy): domain Eukaryota; kingdom Viridiplantae; phylum Streptophyta; class Magnoliopsida; order Poales; family Poaceae; genus Thinopyrum; species Thinopyrum elongatum. The sequence goes on along the minus strand of CM022300.1, from coordinate 83,124,619 downwards.
GAGTACAAGGTTAGAACCATCACCGGCGATGAGTTCGACGTCATCTACACCCATTCTTGCGCGACGGTGAAAGGATGCCTTGCTTGCTTCAAACGCATGTTTGAAGAGTCAGATGGTGATGAGTGGGTCGCTGGGCTAGATGTTGAGTACACCACAGTCCTGGGAAAAGAGAAGAATCTAAAGGAGGAAGAGAAGAAGAAGCCCGCCGTGATCCAGGTTTGCGTGCATAACTTGTGCTTGGTCTACCACATATGCCATGCCGACGTTAAGTGCGAGGATATTAAGAACTTCCTCGCAGATGACAGAGTCAAATTCGTTAATGTAGACTCTCATAACGACGAGGAAGTCCTGGGTCGGATAGGCCTCGTTGTAGGCCATCCCTTCGACCTCCAGAAGAATAGGCTGGTGTCCTCCTGTCAGCCTTCAGTGCTGACACTGGCAGGAGCCATGGTTGATCCTTCGTACGGCAAACTGACAAAACCTCACCACAAGTTTCATCTTGCATGGGAGTGGAATTTAATAGATAAAGACCACATCCAGTACGCTGCAATGGATGCCTAACTTTGTTTCAATATCTACAAGGGTTGGATGAAGAGCGAGAGCCTAGTGTGCGGTTCAAGCAAAGAAGTATCGGCCAAGAGGAAGAGGGACAAGAACGAAGTTGAGGACGTGGACGAGGAATCCGAGTAAGGTGGCAGTGCCGTTGCTCATGGTGGTTCTCATGCAGTGTCTACCGGATTAGTTGCTTAGTTTAATTTCAGGGTGCTTAGTTTTATTTCAGGGGTGTGTTGTGCTGAGCCCCCAGCAGAACTATGTTATGTTCTTTCTCGTTACTTTAAGTCTTTAGTACGTACATAGGAGTACTTGTATTTCTTACAGTTCATCTTGTAGTTGGTAGTACTACCACTTGTTTCTTCACATTATATACGTACTATATATGATATGGTCAACATCATATAGCCAGCAGTTGGCTATACTATTAACCACGCTCTAAGCAGGCCACATACGCAAAACACTTAAATGAGATAAGTAATTCTAAAAAAACATAAATGAGAGAAGTTTACCCAAAGCATGAAGGAGTTTAGTTTTGAAAGAATTAAATAGGTATGCTAATTTCTTTAATAGACTTCACCACCCCATCTAAGCACGTGCTAGCTTTTTTAATAGTACTATGCATAATTTGGCGACGAGTGCTCTGTATATGTACCACCTTTTTTCTTTAATTTCATCTTGTTAGTTTTGCTCCATGGTGCAATCCATCGATACTACTACTCTACGAAAGTACATTAAGGCAAGGGCGGGGCAGTCTCGCATGGTCAGTTTGACAGAGAGGCGAGGGCCTTTGTGATTTGACGGCTTAGTACTGCTGGATGGTGGGGCCTTGTGATTTGACTGCACGTATAATTGATGCTGACGACCTGAGGAGGAGCAAAGAACCATACAGTGTACTCTAGTTTTCCACTGGAGTACTAGTATGACAGAGGAGAGCAAAAAATGGCAGCCTAGTGCGATATGGAGATAAAAAATATCTACTAATTTGCTTGTCATCGATCCCATGGCGCCGCTCATCGTACACTTAGCATTATTCTATTCGTGCCTCGTAGAGAACATGACACATGCGGCGAAACACCCGAAGCAAAAGAAAGAAACACAGGAGCAAAAGAAGAAGGAAGATTACAACCACCCCCCCCCCCCAAAAGAAGAAGGAAGACACAGACACAAGTCTAGGGCGTTGCTCTCTACTTCATGAAGGGTTGCTGGCTGCGGAGTCCTAACTGCTTCTTCATCTCCTCCACGACCTCCATCTCCTTGCGCATATCCTCCGCCATCTTCTTCATTCTGTCCATGACGCGGTATTTCTCGAGGCGAGCGTTCATCATCTCTTCCACGGCCGCATTACGTACCTAGACAGCAGCCAGGTGCTCGATGCGGAGCTTCGCCAACTCCTCCTTTTGTTCCATGATGAGGGCATTAAGCATCTTCATCGAGGAACTCCTCTTCTCATGCAGCTTCTTCCAGCCAGCGTTCTCCTCCTTCAACAGGTCGAGCTCGTGGCGGAGCTTCGCCTTGTCCTCCTGAAGTTGCAGTATTTCGCCGGTCGCCTTCTTACCCGAGGCAATGCTCTCCTTCAACAGCTTCACCAAGCCGTCGGTCAACTCCTCCTGGTTATTGAGCTTAGCGGGCATGTCGTCGAGGCTCTCCTTCAGCAGCTTCACCAAGCCGTCGGTCAACTCCTTCTGCTTATTGAGCTGAGCGGGCATGTCATCGAGGGATAACGACTCCAGCACCGCCAGTTCGGCATGTTCGCCTCCGCGGCTAGGGCGCTCCTAGGAGTCCTGGCCTAGCCGTGAGAGATCTTTCGAACCCCCTGCGAGGCGGCGAGCCCTCTCTTTTTTTTCGCGGCCTTGGTCGCCGCTCCCTTCTTACTAGTAGTTCTTGACCTAGAGCTCTGCACACCGGGAAGGGCAGGGAAGGACGAACAAGAAAGACTTATGAGGAGGAAGGTAGAGTAATTTTCGGCTAGGTAGTTCCCCTTTTTATAACCTAGTAGTACTAGTACTAAAACCTGCATAGTGGGAACACGTTCAGGTTTGATAGGTGTGAACAGGTTTGCACTTGACTATAGCATGGTAGTAGTACTACTTTGGAATGTGATGGGCACAAGCTAAAGATTTATTGATGGTTTTGGTTTCGAAGCCCGAAACGGCTCCCGATGAGTTTCCTTGAACACAAATTTCAAGTACTGCTCAAATGCGGTCGCACATGTCAGTGATGTACCTGGCCGTACATGTCAGACCAAGCCGATGCGTGACCCTTCGGTGAGACACGGGTCCGACCGACCGTCTGTTGGTGCGACCGACCGTCAAGTATTACGCGATGGAGACTTCTGGCTATCGGGTGATTGTCAGGACCAAGCATTCAAAAACTCATGATAAATCAATTACCATCTTTTTCCAAACTACCAAGTATTTTCACAGAAATACAATACATATAGATGGAGTGATTGTCACGGTTGCAAACCGCCATGGCGCCGCAAGTTCACTGCAGCAGCAACCGAGTAGGTTACTGCATCGCTGGCGGGGAAGGAGGGCAGCTCACCTCGCCTACGATGCATGCCCAGCGGTGCCGCCGCAGCTGGTCCCGCGATTTTGCTTCTCCTACCACCCATTTGAACAGTTGCACCGGCATTCAGATGCCATTCCGCAGGCATGCGCATTCTTTCCTCCGCAGTCGACTCCGTGAATATGATCTCTGCCATTAGCCCCAGCTCGAAATCAACGCGACGCTGCCAGATGCTGACATCCCTCAGCATCTCTCCCCTTAGATCCTCTTGTGCCTCCGCCTTGTGTTTCGCTAGGCGCAGCTCCTTCGAACTTGTCTCCAATCGATGCGACGCTTCCTCGATCCGATTTGCCCTTGCTACCCACCACCTGAAACGCAGCCCTGGCATGTCCTCTGGCACCACCGATCTTTGATTCCAGAGCAATGGATCCCTTCTGAAACACATGTGGGTTTCGCTCAAAGGCAGCAGTTCTGTGGGCCGCAGCGAGAGTGCAGCCCGCGGGATCCTGGGATCTAAGGGATTATCCATGGCGGGATCCGGTGGGCGAGGCGGGGAGGCAAGCGTAGGCGCTGGGAAAGCCCTACGAGGCTAAGATAAATATAGTACTACTCCACTCCATCCATATTTAAATACAAAGGCCACCAGCAGTAACCCAGGCAAAAATTGATCATGCTGCCTGCGTCCTGGTTTATTGGCCCCCTTTTTATTTTGTGCCAATTTTTGACCAAAAATTTAACTAAGAAAATGTTAATGCATGTCACCAAAAATTATATCATTGGAATCACAATTGAACATAGTTTTTGATGAAATTTCTTTTTATGACATGCATAAATATTGTGTTACTTAAAATTATGGTGAAAAATTGGCACAAAATATGAAGGAGACCAATGGAAGTAGCAACCCATGATTTAACTACTCGCATGCACGCAGTGGAGTGGTAATGTCCTTCTCAACTACTTCCTCCCTCACGTCCACTCAATTTGCATGCGCTGTATTAATTGACCATCAATTAAGTGAACGACTTTACACGCGTCAAATTATCACATGGGGTGGATCTTCGTACAAAAATGCATCCTACCGTGTACCCGCGTGTGCGTGCGAGGGAATGAGTGCGTGCATGCACATCTTCACTTCGTCCACATACTGCCAGTGTGCGTGAGAGAGGACAAGTACATTCTTCTGGAACTAGCAGCACGTCACTGTGATCAATCCACACAAGAAGCTCGTGACAACGCCTCCACATGTGCCACGTGGCTTCATGGATGCCCCCCACATCATTTTAATCATAATATATTAACTGGAAAAGGGAGAGACACTGTGTAGCGTGCCATTGGAATTCTAATTTACGTGTTTTGCACATACTGGAAGTACTAGTAAGGTACACGTGCATTGCACGCATGAGATTTGGCAACCAAATTATGAATAAATACCACACTATAGCATGTAAGCTTTGAGTCATATATGCATGATGTAGACGTTCATTTAATTCTTATAGTTCATCTCATTCAAAATCAGTTAGTTTTTATAAAAAAATTAATCTATTTTAAGATTCATGGAATTATGCATTGTAAAGCATAAAGTAAAAAACAAATAATGGCAATTCATCTAGAAAAAAAGTTTGGGCAATTATGATATGGAAGATTCTAGAACAAAGGAGAAGTGCTTGTGTTTTGAGGTTTGTGCATTATGCTTAAGTTCAACCATGGAGTCTTCTAGATTGTACATGTGGCAGAATCTGGTGGAATGTAGATGATATCCAATGGCCAGTAGTGCTCGGATTTGCCATCTCTGCACTGTTGGATTGGCTTCATCCAACGACCATCTTTCAAAGTTATTCGCACACTATATAGGGGTATAGATATAGAGGCATAGATATAGACTAGTGGCACATCATCTAAAGCCTTTCTACAAGCTCATTTTTTGTACAAATGTGCTCCACCGTGCACCCACGCGTTTGTATGTCGGAACGAGTGCGTGTGTGAACCTCTTCTCTTTCACACACGTAGTCCGTGTGTGTGAGATATACTAAGATATGGTGAGGGAATGCGTGTCAATGCAATTTGTGTTAAGGAGAGGCCTATATACATACATGTATGTGCATGGTCCTGGGGTGATATACGAGAAGTGAGGGAAGGGGTCGACCGCGCGAGATATCGATGGAGACAGATAGAGGGAAGAGCTCTACGAGCGTACAAGAACTAGGATATGGGGGGGGGGCTGGAAGATGGTGCAAGGGGTCAAGTGGAGGGAGACTGTGAAGGAGTGCACAAGTGCGAGATCGATATTTAAAGAGAGGGGGCGACAACGTGCGCTGTTGCGCGCAGTGCCGGAGCCATGAAAATTAAATGAACTAGGGGGAAAGCATTGCTAATCCTTTATGGGGAGGGCCAATTCATCAACTTAAACCATTTTACCAACAATTGATCTACTAATCACAATCATATTAGCCTCAATATGGTTATGTTATGGGGGGGGGGGGCAGGGCCCTTGCTACCCCCTGTCTTCGCCACTGTGCGCGCGTCTGAGAGATGAAGCGGAAGGCATGGATGATGAGAGGGAGACGATGGATAGATAATGTGTGTGTATTAGCTATGTAGTCCTATATAGAGAGGTAGATTGATCGATGTGTACGTGGGAAAGAGGGTGAGACCTGACTAGATATATAGATCGATCGGTTTGTGCGGAAAACTGGGAAAGACCTAGCTATACACACACACACACATGTAGAGGAACATCGATCGTTGCACATGCATGTGAGAGATAAAGAATGCCCGAAGTGATGAAGAGGGGGAGGTGTGTGAGTGTGAATGCATGGGAGACCGACCTGAAGAAAAAGATTGCGTGTGTGTGATGGATAATGCCGAGTGGTAGTGTGTGTACATGCATGCAGGAGAGAAAGTTAGTGGTACAACTATAAAGAGAAGACGACTGTGTGAGTGTAAAAGACTAGGTGAGGTCATAATCAATGTAAAGTTGAATTCAAATATTTGAATAAGAGATCATGATGTTTGAAACCCATGCATGCATGAATATAACTGAGATATGCGTGGTGTGGTTTGGAAACAAGCATGCTATACTGTATACACATTGAACAAGGTCAGACTGATTTGAATTTGAGATACCGATGGCAGGCATCGTTTGGCCACATTGCATCCATGCATGGACACACTATTCAAATTGGAGATGATGGGTGGCTTTCGCATCACATATCTATACCCCTATATAGTGTGCGAATAACTTTGAAAGATGGTCGTTGGATGAAGCCAATCCGACGGTGCAGTGATGGCAAATCCGAGCACTACTGGCCGTTGGATATCATCTACATTCCACCAGATTCTACCACATGTACAATCTAGAATACTCCATGGTTGAACTTAAGCATAATGCACAAACCTCAAAACACAAGCATTTCTCCTTTGTTCTAGAATCTTCTGTATCATAATTGCCCAATTTTTTTTCTAGATGAATTGCCATTATTTGTTTTTTACTTTACGCTTTACAATGAACAATTCCATGAATATTAAAATAGATTAACTTTTTTTTATAAAAACTAATTGATTTTGAATGAGGTGAACTATAAGAATTAAACGAACATCTACATCATGCATATATGACTCAAAGCATACATGCTATAGTGTGCTATTTATTCATAATTTGGTTGCCAAATCTCATGCGTGCAGTGCACGTGTACCTTACTAGTCTAAATGGTGTGTGTGTGTGTGTGTTGTGCGTGTTAAACACATTGTACATAGTATCATACATGGTTTAGATTCCGAACATCTAGCTAGAGCATACATGTACTATGATTTGAATTCAACATAAAATGGATACATATATTTGAATTCGAGATCATATGTATATGTAGTTCATATTTATATGGGAATTTACTACTCCTATATTCATGTCATGTGTTGTGAAGATAATATTTAGATGGTTGTATAACTAACCCGAGTACAATCCCATTCAAATAGGGAAAATGTACTCAAATTTAGTCCATATGCTAGACAACACGAATTGTTCTTTTATTATTGAGGGAAGTACAAATTGATTTGGTACTGTACACGTTAAGCTTGTTGTCCCGATTTTTTTAGTTTTTTGTTGTTGTATTTGAATGGCATTTCTAGTAATATAGTAAAATGGGACATGGCTCTCTCTAGTGGGGTGCGAATTCTCTTTTTTGTTTTGTTTTTTTGTACACGTTAAGCTTGTTCTCCCGAAATTTCAAGCCGCGCCTTGTCATGCCGAAATTTCAAGCTAGAATCTCTGTCTATTATGCTGCGAAACTCCCGCGTCTTCAACCCGCGTCTTGTTACCCCGAAATTTTAAGATATCTCTTTGTCTTGTTGTGCTTCGAAAACTCCCTCAATCTCAACCCGCGCCTTGCTATCCCAAAATTACAGCACGCGCGAAAACTCCCACCTCCTGCGAAATCCAGACACGCGAAATTCCCGTGATACCCTTGAACCAAAAGAACCGCCTAGCTCAAATCGGTGGGGGTACTTTTGTAACTTACCCCACATTCCGGACAAGCGCGTCCTTAAGCCATGGTTCCCCCTCACATCCCCTTCGCCCACCCATTCGTACACCGAGGCCAAGAAAACCCTCGCAGCCCCACACCCTCCTCTGTCCGCCACCCAGCCGGAGCCTCTTCCCCGCCGATGTTGTCCACAGCAACACCTCGACGTCCCTCATCCACCACACCGGATGGGGATCCATCGACGATCTCGCCGTCCCGCCGATTCAGCCACCCTGTCCTCCACCTCCAAGGAGTTGCCCCGTCATTCGCCTCGTCTTTCATGCCACCTCCATTCCCACAGCGCCGTCTTCACCTGCACCACCGGAAGAGCAGCACCATCACCGATTCCTCGGATGAAGCTGAGGCCTAATCGGCGCCACCAAAGATGTTCTACACTAATCGCTGCATTTTCTTCTTGATTCGATCTCACGGTGCTACCGGCTCTCGGTCCCGAGCCACCATGGCGTGGCTCCATCTACGGCGGCGTCGCCGGCCACTTCCTTTACGGCATCACTCCCTCGGTGGCGACATCCACATCAGTAGGAGCTGCTACTGCTTTGGCTCTCGCTCGCGCTACTGCTCTACTCTTGCTCTCAGTCCCCTACCTGGTCTGCTCTTGCTCTTGCTTGCGCTGCTGCTCTTGCTCTTAGTTGTGCTGCTGCTCTACTCTTGCTCACGCTGCTGCAGCACGAGCAGTAGATCCTGCTCTTGCTCGAGCCCCTGCAGCTGCTACCTGAGATGCTGCTACCCGACCAGCTGCCCCGGCTCTCGCACGCACTGCTGCTCTGGGCGTTGCTGTTGCTGCTACTGCTATTCTGCTACTAGTGCATTCAGTTTCGACAGTAAAATTCAGTTTCGATAGTTAAATTTAGTTTCGACAGTTATGTTCAGAGATGAGCGGCTGATGTATTTTACATCTAGCACTTTGTGGTTATGTCTTTTACATCATCTATTGGAGATGCTATTAGAATTCCACTCAGGTTAACGTTGTCTCTCTTGTCCTGCTTCAGCCTCGCCGTCGTACAACTCACCAGAGCTGCTCCAATGACGAAATCCTCCATCACAGCGGAGCAGTGACCTTGGCTCCATCTCTAGACGCCTAAGATCTTCTTCCCCTCCTCCGACAGCCACATCAGCCGGAGCATCCTCACCGACCAACCAAATGATGCTGAGAACGACATGGCTTCGCCAAAGAGGTTGTACACTTGTTGCATCGCTTTTTTTACTCTATATGTTATATATATTGTCCACTCAACACGCATAGTAACATCAAATATGATTAGTTTCTCCTACTATGACAAGCAGTGAGGTACCAAGCAACTTAGCTATCTGTGATGGACTCTCTCGAACACCATCATTATTTATTTTTGTGCGTTTGAGTTGTGCATTCGTAGATGGGCCTGGGAGTTGAGCTAGTAGGGCAGTGGCCTGGGTCCAAAGTAGTAGAAGTAGCACAAAAACATTTTTGGAGTGTAGGCTTTTCCCTGTTCAAGCCTGCCTACTAGAATCGCTAGTGCTTGAAAGGAAAAGTGAAGGAAAAACATAGGAATTGGAAAGTTTCCTATGGTACTACTATTCATGCATTTGGTTCAAAGGAATGGAGCAAAGGAAAACTGTAGGATTTGTTCCTTTAGTGTCTCCTTGAAAGAAAAACCGTAGGAATTTTAGTATCCACTTGGCCTCCTTTTCAAATTCCTATTCATGAAGAACAAGACTAAGAGATAGTAGCATAATAGCATTATAACCGTACATTTTCTTGTGGTTTGACTTAATTTCACCATGCTTCTTTCCATTCCTGTGATCTTCCAATTCTTGTGAACCAAACAACTAGATTGGCAGAAATCCTGTGTTTTTAAATTCTCTGTTTTGCACGTGCATTCCTATCCTATTCCTATGTATTTCCTATCCCTGCATTGTTAGAATCCTCCAATTCAAACAAGCCCTTAAAGAATTACTTCTGTTACATATATGTGTCAAAGAAAACCTTGTGTGGTTTGTCCCGCTCCTGCTGCGTTGTGGTCCACCCCAGCTCAGCTGCTCCAACGACGGAAGGGTTCACCACAGCAGGGATCCACCCTCCAAACTATCTTTCGCCGCCTTAGATCTTCTTCCCCGCCGCCGGCAGCTATGACAACTGCATTACCATCATCAACTGAGCAGATGACCTTGAGGACTACACGGGTCCGCAAGAGAGGTCGCACTCTTTCTTGTGTCTGCTTACGTTATACATCGCTTAATATGATGACATGCTACTTTATCGTCCTATTCACCGATTAGACTCCGAGTCAGGTCCAAACTAATGCTCAAACTTGAGTTTTTAAATGGTTGTGGGGTACATATTGGGGCTGCAATCAATACTATCTGTCTACTATCTGGTTAATCTTGGGTGTCTACTATGAGTTTCATGTTGGGTGGAAACAAACATTAAAGGAGGCATTATCTGTATTTTTTAACTAAAGTTATTATCTGCCTGCTATCATTGGTTTGGGGTCTATCCATAGTTTGCTACCATCACTCTGGATTTGTGCATGCACTCCTTACATAATCTCACTATGTTTTATTCCTATGCATGTCAATTATTGTACACAATGGTACTGAACATGTAGAGCAAAAGAGATGAGCCTTGCGTGGCAATAAAATTTCATGCAGACATCGCTCCATGGTGGGCGCAAAAGCAACCCCCCTCCCCCCATTCCAGACTGTAATCAAGAGGAAGATAACTGTTCAGAAGGGGATTCAGAGGGAGCAGACCACTCCTATTTACCCCCTGAGGTCTTTTGCTCTAACTTGGCATGCCGATGTTGGTCATATCATGCATATGGTGCCTTGCATTGCTTACTTTATACATAAAATATCTCATCTGCTTAGTTAAGACATGCATTGTGTGAATGCCATCTGTTTAGTTTCTATATCATATATATGAATCATGCAATGCCATCTTGTTTAGCCAGGCATCATATATGTGAATTTTGCAATGCCATCCTGGTTAGCCAGTCATCTTATATGTGAATTATATCATGCCATCCTTTTTTTATTACATATTAAATTTGTCAACAATGTTAGTACATTCAATTACTCTTCCTATGCTTCAGCCATTCGACACGGTCATGGATAAATCTGGAGTGAAAACAAGGTCTTCAGAGCAGACAATGCTATCTGATGAAGCGCATGTCTTGCTGGTTACGGATAGCTCCTGGAGGAGGATTCAGAGACAGATGACCAGTTCTATTCCCCCCCCCCCGAGGTGCATGCTCTAACTTGGCAGGGTTATATTGCTCATATCGTGCATATAGGGTCTTGCATTGCCATGTCATTTTCTTAGTTTAGACATGCTTTGTGTGAATGCCACCTGCTTAGTGTCTAATTACCATATATGTGAATTATGCAATGCCATTGTCGGTGTCAAAACCAGCAGACCTCGGGGTAGGGGGTCCCGAGCTTTGGATCTAGGATCAATGGGGAACAAGGGATGATGAACACGGTGTTTACCCAGGTTCGGGCCCTATCGAAGAGGTAATACCCTACGTCCTGCTTGATGGTATTAGATCTATAGTATGGTTACAGAGTAGATCTACCTCGAGATCAGCATTAGCTTAACCCTAAGGTGATGAGGTGATGAATATAGCTCTCCCCCCTAAAGACTACAACCCTCGGTTTATATAGACACCGGTAGGGTTAGGGTTATCGGAGATAGATTACAGTAAGGGATAAAGAGATCCTGCCTATCCTGGACTTGGAGGGCACACCATAGCTTCATAGATATCCTGTCGCTATGCGGCTTCATCAGTCCGGCCCATATTCAATGGGCCGATGCCCCGAGGACCCCTTAGTCCATAACTCCCTTAGTAGCCCCCGAACTAGCTTCCAATGCCGGGGATTGTCCTCTAGAATCTTCATATCATCGGCTTGCAAGACGAGTTCTTCCATTCCTTTATTCAGTTTGGAGCCATATCAATCTCGCCGAACACTATCCGGAGCCCGAACTAATGTGCTCGGGCCCGGACAGTTTCAAGATTCTGGGATCCGAAGATATCTCGAGATTGAGGTGGGACCATCAGAGTTTAATGCCATTCCTCGGGGCAAGGGCTTCATGCACCTTTTCAGAAGGCGTGCGGCCCAATGCCATCCTTCCGTGAGCCCGTCCTTCCAGCTTCACAGTGAGACGCTTTTTTATAGATCGAAAGGTGCGGGGGACAGCTTACCTCCCCCCCTTTCACAAAGAACGACACCGAAGAAATTCCTTGACGCCATGGCCGACCTCCCAGGTTCATCCTCGCGCCCGCACGGTGCACTCCCAGGCGACTGGTTGAGCTGTTCAGTTTCACACCTTCAGCTGAGGCGCTTGCAGACACAGTGCTTCCTCCCTCCGGAAGATTTGGTCCCCGTCCGCGCCGGTCTCATCTCCGTCGATGGCTGCGCCCTCGCCGAGAACTCCCCCGCTCTGAGCAAGGAGGAGAGGGCATGTCTCGTGCCCTTCCTTCTAAGAGGTTTGGGCTTTCCCATCCATCCCTTTTTACGGGGTTTTTGGAGTTCTATGGGATCCAACTCCACAACCTCACCCTGGGGTCCATATTGCACATCTCTGGCTTTGTAGCCCTTTGTGAGATATTTTTGAGTTGCGAGGCCCACTTTGATTTGTGGAGGAACTATTTCTGTCTTGTCCCTCGCCACCGAGGGGGATCCAAATTCGAGGTGGGCGCCGCTGAAGTACGGCGTATAGCTGGGACAGGGTACCCAATTGGAACCCCACGAAAAGATCCCGAAGGATGGACCTCGGAGTGGTTTTATATTGAAGACGTCCCCCTCACCGATCCAATTCGGCAAGGGTTGCCCGAATACTCAAACGACCCACCTATAAAGCGGTTCAACTGGCAGCCCAAAGGCCCTTCCCAACAGGACATCGAAGAGGTGCGTTCGTTGGCGGCCAAGGTCAGGCTGCTAACCAGCAGTAAGCTGACCATGATCGAAGTGATGGCCATCGCTATTACCCGATGCGTGCAACCCCTCCAGCAACGGGGTCATCCTTTATGGTGCTATAACGAGACCAACAATGCAACCCGCTACCAGCAACAAGGGCCGGACAATAAGGCGGCTCTGGCCAAAATATTGGCCGATCTCTTCAAGGGAGAGGAGGCGGAATTCGCTCGAATGAGTATTCGGGAAGGTTGCTCCGGATACAATCCGGCGGACTGTGTAAGCCATAATCCACTGTCTTGAGCTCACGGATTACGCCCGAACTCGCATCAAGTTGCGTCCATTAATTGCCCTCCTCCTCAACTGGAGGATCATTCCCGTGATGACGATCCAGGGTATCATGACGACCCAGAGACGTCAATTGATTTTGAAGACGGGGTGCTTTATCAGGAGAGCCTTGATGGCACCAAGGTCGCTCTGACACCCGATCAGCACGGGGCTCTTCCCTCTTCCACAGTAAGTGAAAAGAAAACCCTCTCCCGAACAGGGCGCTCATCTCGCGCTATTCCCCATGTAGTGACTTCTGCTCCCAAGGGTCGCCGCACTACGCGTCAGACTGTCTTGTGAGGAGCGCGGACCGCACCAGCTTCGGCCTCTAATGGGAGATCAAAGCGGAAGGCCTCCGCCGAAGCGGAAGCACCTGCCTCCTCGGCCCAGAGGTGACGTATTTCGGAATTACAGCGAGGGTTGCTTTTAATACCTTTTTATTAAAACTTGCTTAATTTTGCAGAAGACATGTGCCCCTGCATCAGTCCGAAGATTCCCCGGGTGTGCCGAATCGCAGCTTCGGTCCTAAGTCTTCGGCACAAGCTGAAGCTTCCTCCGAACACGCGACAACCGGCGTGCCTCCGGCGGATTCCGATGATGTTTCGGTTACAAACTCCAAAGTCGAGAGCGTGATGAATCATCGCCACCGAAAGGAAACTTTACGTCATACTGCCTTTGCCGACCAGGAATTTAGTGCCTTTAATTCGGTGGATGCGAACCTTGGCCCGGACAGGTCTTGAAGGGATCGCCGATCTTTTTGCCGCCAGAGTGCAGGTATGTAACTAAAATAGCTTGAAAGCAGATCATGTTCCCTAACCAACTAGCCCCCAAGCCTTAATTTGGGTGGGATGACCGAGTTAAGGATTTCTAATGATATGATTTTTGTAGGCTGCAAGAGAGCAGAGCACAAAGCTGTCCGAGGACCTTGAGGTGAGCCGGACACAGTTTGTCGAAGCCAAGGCCGAACTGGATGCGGCTCAAAAAGCCAGCAGCGAATTGTCCGGTAAGTAGAAAGAACTGTTTCCCAACGCGTAGAAAGGTATACGGTGTATTCTATGCATTAACACCCTTTTCTCCATATAGCCGTGGAAGCCATAAGCGGGTTGCGGAAGGAGCTGGAGGCTGGTAAACGAGTCCTGACGCGAAGTCAGGAGGAGAAAAATGAGCTCAAGGCAAAGAATCAGCGGAAAACCGAGGAAATTGAGAGCTTGAAAACTTAGCTGGCACAAGCCTTGAAGGAAAACCAGAAGCTGAAAGGTGGCATATTTGGTAAGCACTGATCTGACCGTTTCGTTGGTCAAGTACCATTGCCGTTTTAATGATGATATGCAACACCTGCTTGTTAGGTCTCCTGACTGGGCGGCCCGAGGAAGAAGTCAGCACCTATGACGGGAACCTTTTAAAGGAGCTGTCAAAAACTTACGAGAGGGCCCGGAAGGCCATGAAGAGTATAGCGAAGGCGTTACGGCCGTTAGAGGTGCCGCCAGAGAACATGGCCGAACTAGCCAGTCGCTTTAAGGGAGCTCGACGAAGGTTTGAATTATGGAAGATCTCGTCATGCCGAGAAGGAGCGCGCGAGGCATGGGCTATGGCGAAGACCCGTTTCACCAAGCTAGACCCGAAGCATATGGCCCGGGTTGGTCCAGTGGGCCCTGACGGCCGAGAGATACCTCTAAGCTTGGTGTATGATGATGTGATGCCAGCAGCTCGCTATTCCCAGAAGGATTGTGCTTTAGAGCAATTGATAGACAATGTCGATCAAGAGTAGTTTTGTCAATTCTATGTATCTATGTACTGTACATTGACCGAGCTCAATCCGCGGTCTTATTTTTAAAGAATGTTGTCTTAACCGGCCATCGGCTTCTACCTCCCCGATCAGTGATCGGGAAGTGTTTCATACTACGTGCCTTGGGAAACAAGGCAACACTTCGGGAACCAGGCAATCCGGCCATCTGGCTTGAACGGACGAAACATGTGCGGAGAGTTATGTTATATTACTGTTTAACGTAAGAAACATCTTCCGATGAAAATAATTCCTCTAAAGGTTTCTTTCTTCGGGTAAATTTATAGTCCAGAGACGTGAGATCAACGGAGACCAATGGCTACGAAAAAACCCTGGTGATAAGCGCGAGGCTATATTCACCTCCCTTAGGCCGACTTATTGTATTCTGTAAGAACGCTATCTTTCGGCTTCACCCGTCTGAGGTACGGTCCCAGATGACCCGGTCGTAAAAATCGCAGAGGTGCTCCCTTTACTCCCTAGCCAAACAATCGGGAATGTAGGGGTAAACACAGGAGCCAGGCAACCCAGCTTGGCAAAGATCTTGAGTCAAATAAGTGCATATTTTGGCTTGAAAGATATGAGAAGGCTGCAATCGAAGCGAATGCGATTTATATTGATTATATTACTCAGCTCCTCTAAGGGAGCCCCCATGTAAAGCTGGGTGTTACATTCAATGATGTATATGGTATTAGCTTGGTATGGTTCGGTTTAGCCGAACGCCTGCCATGTTCAAAAAAATAAAAACAAAAAACAAAGAGAGGTGAGGATGTCTAACTTAGGCATAAAAGCGCCGCAGCCAGGCTACATTCCACGGGTTTGGCTCAAGGCGATCATCGGACGGGCGGCGAAGGCGATATGCTCCTCCTGCAAGTACTTCGTCAATGATGTACAGGCCTTCCCATTTGGGCGAGAGCTTATGCTTCTGCTTTTCGGGGAGCCGGAGGACGAGGTCGCCCACGTTGTATGTCTTCGCCCGAACTTCACGGTTTTGGTAGTGCCGTGCTTGCTGCTGATAAAGTGCGGATCGAGCCAGAGCTATATCCTGTTCTCCTTCAAGAGCGTCCAAGTCATCCTGCCGATCCAACTCGGCTTCCTTTTCTTCATACATGCGCACTCTAGGCGCGTCATGGATGAGATCTCATGGGAGAACGGCTTCCGCACCGTATACCATAAAAATGGTGTGTATCCGGTTGATCGGTTAGGAGTAGTGTGCAACCCCCATAATACGGAATCGAGTTCCTCGACCCAATGGCAGTCTGATTGTTCAAGTGATCGGACCAGGCGAGGCTTGATGCCGCTCATAATGATCCCGTTAGCCCGTTCGACCTATCCATTGGTCTGTGGGTGCTACACCAAAGCGTAATTGAGCTTAATGCCCATTTTGCCGCACCATTCCTTGACTTCCTGGGCGGTGAAGTTGGTACAGTTATCAGTAATTATGCTGTGGGGGACACCATAATGGTGTACGACGTCAGATAAGAAGTCGACGACCGGTCCGGATTCTACCAAAGTGACGGGCCTTGCCTCAATCCACTTGGTGAATTTGTCGACCATGACCAATAGGTACTTCTTTTTTTTGTGCCCCCTTTGAGTGGCCCGACCATGTCGACACCCCAGACTGAGAAAGGCCATGTTATCGGTATCGTCCGGAGAGCTGTGGGGGGCATGTGACTTTGATATGTGAACAGCTGACATCCAACGCAACGTTGGACAAAAGCCCGGGCATCCTCACGGGCGGTAGGCCAAAAGAGTCCTGCTCGGAAAGCCTTGCTGACAAAGGCCCGAGCTGCCGCGTGGTGGCCGCCCATGCTCGCATGTATTTCTGCCAGGAGTTGATGCCCCTCTTCTTCGGAGATGCACCTTTGCAAGATTCACGTGGTGCTTTTTTTGTAAAGCTCGCCCTCATGGACCTTGTATGCTTTAGAGTGCCGGACTATACGTCGTGCCTCCGTCTGGTCCTCCGGGAGCTGTTGTCGAGTGAGGTAGGCAAGCAGAGGTTCTGTCCAGGGGGCAATTATGGCCATGATTTCGTGGGCAGAGGGTGTTTCCTCGAGTGCAGAGCCGCCGATGATATGGTCGTCAGGCTCCTTTTCCGGGGGAGCATTGTGAGCGGGCTCATTGACTAGTGCACCGGCGTCACCGTCCTGCCATACTATGGAGGGCTTGAAGAGCCGCTCGAGGAAAGTGTTTTTGGGAACCGGGTCGCGCTTGGCGCCCATGCGGGCGAGGACGTCCGCGGCTTGGTTGCTGTCCCTAGAGACATGGTGGAATTCTAGGCCCTCGAATCGGGCCAATATCTGGAGAACCGCATTTCTGTATTCCGCCATCTTGGGGTCCTTAGTGTCGAATTCACCATTGACTTGAGAGATTGCTAGGTTTGAATCTCCCCTTACTTCGAGGCGCTGCACTCCCATTGACGTGGCCAGACGAAGACCATGTAGTAGTGCTTCGTATTCGGCTGCATTGTTGGAGTCCATGTACATTATTTGTAGGACATACTGAACAGCGTCGCCAGTTGGGGAGATTAGGATGACCCCAGCCCCCAGTCCGGCTAACATTTTTGAGCCATCAAAATACATCGTCCAGTGCAAATATGTACTGTACTCTCGGGGTAGTTTGGCTTCGGTCCATTCGGCAATAAAATCGGCCAGTACCTGGGATTTAATAGCTCAGCGTGGTTTGTATGATATCTCGAAGGGAAGGAGCTCGATGGCCCATTTGGCGATGCGGCCCGTGGCGTCCCTGCTGTTGATTATATCATTCAAGGGGACCTCTGATGCTACTATGACCGAACATTCTTGAAAGTAGTGTCGTAGCTTTCGGGACGCCATAAAAACCATATAAGCTATCTTTTGATAGTGGGGGTATCGTGATTTGCATGGCGTAAGTACCTCGGACACATAATAGAGCGGCTTCTGGACTTGGAACTTGTGGCCCTCAGACTCCCGCTCCACGATGAGCACCGCGGTAACTACCTGATTGGTGGCTGAAATGTATAGTAGCAAGGGCTCACCAACGCTAGGTGCGCCCAGGATAGGGTTGCCAGCGAGAAGTGTTTTAATCTCCTCGAGCGCCGCAGTTGCTTCGTCTGTCCATTGAAAGTTCTTGGTCTTTTTAAGCAGTCTATAGAGTGGGAGCGCTTTTTCTCCGAGGCGAGATATGAAGCGGCTCAAAGCTGCCACGCATCCGGCCAATTTCTGGACGTGCTTGAGCTCTATTGGTATTGCGAGCTGGGATAGCGCACTAATTTTGGCCGGGTTGGCCTCGATTCCTCTATGGGAGACGATGAATCCGAGCAACTTTCCGGCAGGGACCCCGAAGACGCATTTTTCCGGGTTGAGTCGTATATCATAGGCTCTTAAGTTGTCGAAGGTTTGGCGGAGGTCGTCTATCAGCCGGACGATGTTTTTGGTTTTGACAACCACATCATCCACGTACGCCTCAACCGTTCTGTGATTTGGTTTTTGAGGCATGCTTGAATCATGCGTTGGTATGTGGCTCCTGCGTTTTCCAACCCGAACTGCATGGTGTTGAAGCAGAATGGCCCGTAAGGAGTGATGAATGCGGTTGCCGCCTGGTCGGACTCCTTCATCTTGATCTGGTGGTATCTGGAGTATGCGTCAAGGAAGCATAGCGAGTCGTGTCCGGCGGTGGCGTCGATGATCTGGTCTATTCTTGGCAGGGGGAAAGGGTCCTTAGGGCAGGCCTTGTTAAGGTCTTTAAAATCGACACAGAGCCACCAGGATTTGTCTTTTTTATGTACCATAACCAGATTTACTAACCACTCGGGATGCTTGATCTTGCGGATGAATCCGGCCTCCAGCAGTTTTGCTAGTTCTTCGCCCATAGCTTTCCGTTTGGGTTTGGAACACCGGCGTAGAGTCTGTTTCACCGGCTTGAAGCCTTTTAAGATGTTTAGGCTGTGCTCTGCCAGCCTGCGTGGGATTCCCGGCATGTCTGAGGGGTGACAGGCGAATATTTCCCAGTTTTCACGCAGGAACGTTCTTAACGCCTCGTTGACTGTGGGGTCCAGCTGTGCTCCTATAGATGTCGTTTTATTGGGATCTATTGGGTGCACTTGAAATTTTACTATTTCATCTGCTGGCTTGAATGATGTGGATTTTTGTCTTTTACTGAGGACCACATCATGCCTGTCGACTATAGTGCGTAGTGTTGTCAACTCTTCGGCCGTGAGGGCTTCGGATAGTGCCTCTAGGCCGAGGGATGCCATCTTGTTTTTGGCTCGTAAGGCTTTGCTTGGGTCGCTTTTAAGTGAGCTTACCCCGTTGAGCCCTGGCATTTTGAGTTTCATGTACCCGTAATGCGGTATGGCCTAAAATCTCGAGAATGCCTCACTTCCTAGGAGGGCATGGTATCCGCTACGAAAGGGCACAATGTGAAATTGCAAGGGTTCAGATCTGTAGTTATCGGGTGTGCCGAACACAATGTCCAGGGTTATGCGTCCCGAGTAGTGTGCCTCCCTACCGGGTATTATACCTCGGAATGTGGTGTGGCACCCTTCAATGCGAGATCTATTGAGCTGCATCTTGTCGAGAGTATCCTCATAGATGAGGTTGAGGCCGCTGCCTCCGTCCATCAGCACTTTAGTCAGCCGAAAACCATCGACAATGGGGTCGAGGACTAGTGCGGTCGGTGCATGGTTGCTACGTGGACTTGGCTTGTCATTCTCGTCGAAGGTAATAGGCGCGGCTGCCCATGGCTGTGCGGCCGTCACTTGATATATCTGGCTGAGCTCTCGAAGAGCCTTTTTCCTTTTATTGTTTGAGGTGAACGTCTCGTATACTGTAAGGACATCATGGTCCTGTGATGAAGCCGCGGACTGCTTATCTGGAGGTGTAAGGCCCAAGATTGGCTCGACATATTTGACCACTTGTCTTACCACCCAACAGGCTCGAAGTCTATGGGTTGGGTTTGCGTCTAGCAAGACTGAGTGTATTGGGCATGGTTTATCCAGCAACTTGTCCAGCACTAATCTAGGCCTAGTCTTCTTTTCGTCAGGCTCGTGTTCCGGCGATCGATTTGTGTATGCCCGTTTAAAGCGAGACTCTCCGTGCTGCGCGGCGGGCGGTGGCCCCATGTTCATCTGCTGCACCCTCCACGTGTTCTCCATGGCGCAATACTTGCGTACCATGTCTGATAGTTCGGTGAAGCTCTGAATTCGGCGTCGAGCGAGGGCGTTTAAGAGGCCCTCGTCCTTGCAGTTGAACTGGAAGGCTTTAATTATCTCTTTGTCACAGCAAGGCGCCATCCTGTTCTTCACCAGGAGAAATCTAGCCCAATAATGATGGACTGTCTCGTTTGGCAGCTGTTTGATATACATGAGGTCCCATACGTCCGGGTTTCCTGAATCCGGGGAGTATTCCGTATGGTGGGTGGGTGGGAAAAAATCGAGGATTCCCTCCTGCGGCGGACCCAGACTATCCTTGATGGGTGGTTGAGTTATGTCCGGTTCTGATCGTGCAGGAGTCGGATCCGGACTGGCGCGTGGCTAGATTGGCTCGAGGCCGGATCTTGCATTGGGGCTCAAGTCCGTGCGTATCTCTGGGCTGGTGTCTGACTCCGAGCTGGAGACTCGAGTGTACACCGTTCTTAGCTTGTAAGGCTGTGGCCCCTCCTGGGCCTCTTCGATGGTGGCGACGAGGTGCGTGACAGGAGGGGTGTTGATTTCTCGGTCGTCGGGTTTAAGCTCGATCCGATCATAGGCCGTGGGCCTGATAACGGAGATTCAAATTGCACGGAATAGGCTTACCAAGTGGTCTACCAGCTGGGCACATGGGGGTGCCGGACACTCCGGCGATTCGGCGGGAGATATTGCGGATGGTCTGTCAGAGTCAGCCTTCAAGGCTGGACTCTGAGAGACACCTGATTCTTGTGAGTCTGTTGGTCCCGGGATTGATGCCCCTGAATCGGTAAGTCCCTCTATGGGGGCGAAGCCTTCGATCTGGTCGAGGCGACCAGTGGGATCGGCGCACACTAATATGCCGCCGAAGACGAGGAGATGACCAGGGGCGGGGAAGCCCTCGGAGCGGGTGTGGTCTCTAGCGACGGATTGACCCATCGATCCTTTCGGCTATCCAACAGCGGAACTCTCAATGAAAGCACCAATGTTGGTGTTGAAACTGGTAGACCTCGGGGTAGGGGGTCCCGAGCTGTGGATCTAGGATCGATGGGGAACAGGGGACGATGAACACGATGTTTACCCAGGTTCAGGCCTTCTCGAAGAGGTAATACCCTACGTCCTGCTTGATTGTATTGGATGTATAGTATGGTTATAGAGTAGATCTACCTCGAGATCAGCATGAGCTAAACCCTAAGGTGATGAGGTGATGAATATAGTTCTAGCCCTAAAGACTACAACCCTCGGTTTATATAGACACCAGTAGGGTTAGGGTTACCGGAGATAGATTACAATAAGGGATAAAGAGATCCCGCCTATCCTTGACTTGGAGGGCACACCACAGATTCATAGATCTCCCGTCGCTATATGGCTTCTCCAGTCCGGCCCATATTCAATGGGTCGACGCCCCGAGGACCCCTTAGTCCATAACTCCCTCAGCCATCTTGTTGCAAGACATTATATATGTGAATTATGCAATGCTATCTTGTTGCAAGGCATTATATATGTGAATTATGCAATGCCATGCTGTGTAGCCAAGCGTCATAATGTGAATTATATCATGCCATCCTTTTTTTGTATTACATATTCCCTTTGTCGACAATGTTTGTATATTCAACTACTCTTCTTGTGCATCAGCCATTTGAATTGTTGATGGAAACATCTAGAGTGAAAACAAGGTCTTCAGAGCAGACAATGCTACCTGCTGAAGCAGATATCTTGCTGGTTACAGATAGCTCCTCAGAGGAGGATTCAAAGATAGATGACCAGTCCTGTTTCCCCCCTGAGGTGTATGCTCAAACTTGGCAGGGTTATATTACTCATATCATGCATATGTTGTCTTCCAAAGCTTAGGTTTTACATCATATACACAATATTGAATGCCATCTGCTTAGTTGACACATCATATATGCGATTGCCCTCTGCTCACTTGCTTAGTATATAATCATATATTTGAATTATATCATGCCATGATGTTTACATAGACAGCATGTATCTGAATTATGGCATGCCAACCCATTTTCTAAAGACATAATATAGTTATATCATCTCATCCTGTTACATAGTCATCATATTTTGAATTAGGTCATTCTATCCATGAATTATATCAGGCCATCATGTTTCCATCGACGGCATGTATGTGAATTATGGCATGCCAACCACTTTAATAGACACATCGTATAGTTATATCATGTCATCCTGTTTACATAGTCATCATATTTTGAAGTATGTCATTCTATCCTGTTTAGTTAGCCATCATATATGTGAAAGTGTGTCATGCTATCCTGTTTAATTAGCCATCATATATGTGAAATTATGTCACGCTATCCTATTTGGTTAGACACCACAAATGTGAATTATTTCATGCCCTGTTTTCTTCCCTACTATCCATTGCACCTGTCTATCATACAATGTGTGTACATTCAATTACTTTTCTTGTTTATCAGCCATTTGAATTGGAGGGGGTGATGGCAGTATCTATGGGAGTAAAAACACGGTCTTCAGAAAAGATCATGCTACCCGTCGATGCAGATAGAACCACGATTCTACTTGCCCAAGAACCAGCCCCACCACACATAACCCAGACTCACGCAGATTGTACCCCTACCTAGTTGGACAGAGAACCAGCTACACCCCTTCTAACCCCAACCCCAGTAGATAGTAACCCAGTTCCAGTTGACACATCACCGTCTCCACCACAGAGCACCCAAACACGAGCAGTTAGTAAGGCAACTGTAGTGCCCAAAGCACGAGGACCACCACTCCGAACCCCAAGTCCGCTTAAAGCAGAAGAAGAATTGTTCTCGGGTCAGGTTCTGTAGCTATGGTTCATACTCCTTTGCTCTTGCATCACTGTATTTACTCATACCCACTAATTTCAAATTTGAAGGATGCAATTGAAACTCCAATGGCGCAACAGGTATGTTTTAAACCTGTTTCTTTAACTGGATTGCTATTGTAACTTGCTCTATGTTGATTTCAGTTTCAATTGAATAAACAGTTATGTTCTCATGCCATGCACATTACAAGTATTGTTAGTGCTGTGTAGTTTCCCACACTTATATTCTTTCTATGCTGCTTTGTCTTAAATAGATATGATTTGAACTGTCTCTATCTTGGTTTGGCAACATAAACTAGAATGATATAGACCATACAGTGACCATACTACATAGATATATGTTTGTTTCATGCTGTTACCCTGTCCACCTTACTACTGAACTGGTTTACCAAAATGAGTTTCATATACAACATGGTATACCTGTGATGTGTATGCTTTTTTCTCTTTTAGAATGTGGACAAAATATTGGAGAAGAGTACCCCATTATGCAATGATAAAGGAAGTAATGCAGATAAGGTTCAAGATAGTGAGACATCCCTGTTGGTCTCCAAGAAAGCTGATAAAAACTATCTTGACGATAGTGAGACAACCCCAAAGTCCTGTCTTGATGTAGTGTTCGAGTTACTGGCCACTACTGCTGGCACAAGCTCTTCGAACTCATTGCCTGAATCAGTCCGTCTTCTTGGGTCTCAAATTCAAGTTGAAAGACATCGATCAGATGTGCTGCGATAGGAAGCCGAAGGACTGAGGACGTCCCTGCAGAATTCAGATGCATACTTTCTGGTGCAATAGCAAGTGCTGGAGGATTTAAGCGCCAAACAAGAGAATGCTAATAAGCTTGCTAAGCATCTTGCCAGCATGCTGGGTACCCAAGATATTGTTTCTTGAGCTCTTCTGAAGTCGTTTTAGTTCTAGACTTATTTTGCTGCGGCGTTTATTTGCACCAGTTGCCAACTTTGACAACTAGTGTATGTAATATGCTGCTTTGTTCCCCATATTTGCACTGGTGGCGAATTTTGATGCCCAGTGGATGTAATATGTGTAATAGCCGTAATAGCCTAGCGTAAGTTGCTTGCTTATTTATTTCCTTGTTGTCTTGTTTATTTGTTTGCTTGTAGTTAGTGCAGTTCTTTTTCCGCGGTTTGTTAGGTGCCGCAATAACATATTTTTTTAAACTAGGCCACAACAACCATGGGCTACATACGGACCGTTGCCACCATGGTCCTGCTATCTGCTATAGTGACCATGGGCCTCCTACGGGCCTTCTACGGGCCATAAAATCAATGGGCCATCTACGGGCCGTATGATCGACTGGCTAAACATGGGCCAATAACGGACCGCATTATGGGTCGTAAACGGGCTAGAGTGGGAATCGTTCGTTCATGGGCCGACCATAACGGGCCGTTAATAGGCCGATGAGTATAACGTGCTTGATTCTATCGACATGCATAACGGGTTGTTAATGGGCCGTATTTCATGACGCTATGAAAACGGCCCAACGGATTAACGGGCCACAAACGGGCCGACTTTAACCACGGGCTGAATTTGGCCCACAACCGGAACATGCCAGTAACGGACCGTAAGTAATCGAATGCTGCAAATCAGCCCAAGAATAAATGGGCCCTTAGAAGGCTGAAAGATAACACGGGCTGGAAATGGCCCAATGGAATAATGGGCCGTTAATGGGTATAAAGCGATACACTATTCATTACGGGCCAGTTTCACCACGGGCCGCTAATGGGCCAAGAGTTACAAAGGGCCTCATATGGGCCGAAAGACGTCATGGGTCATACATGGGCCGGAAGTTACAACGGGCTGGAATCATATTGGACGGCCGAGATGACGCTACGGGGCCTAATTTGGATAGGCCATAATGGGCCGTGAGTTAGCGGGCTGTAAATGGGCTATATGCGAATGAGCCATTAACAGGCTTTAAGTGGGTCAGGCTGTTACCTTTTGACCAGGTCAAACGGGCGGCCTTTTGACCTGAATGGGCCACTGTTGGGCCGAGCCACGTGTCGACGTATCATAGGCACGTCCCGTCCATTCGCTGGATGACAACTGTCCCAACGCTGAGCCGACACGTGGATCCACCGGCAAATGAGAATTTTACACATGGAAAATCTCCATTGGTCCGGACTATTAACGGGTTATTGGATCCAAACCGGAACCCGATAGCTTAACGGCGACCCGTACGGTGGATGCCACGTGTCGGTTACCCTTGACGAAAGTGCTTCCATGACGCGACATTTATCATCATGGAAGTGGACACTTCCGTGATGATAATTTTGGTATTGTCATGGAACACTTCTACGACAGCACAGGTATGACTATCTTGATTCTGTCATAAAATCGTCATGGATATACATGCATGACAGAAAACATGACCTACTGTGACAAACACGTATCATCACAGAATTGGTTTTATTTTGTAGTGTACTACCGCTGCAATTCGAACTAAATTTGAATTCGTTTCTCTATTTGAATAAGAATCTACAATCATGATTGTTGCCAAGTTAAACCATCATTTGTATATTATCTTAACAACACAACACATGATTACTATAGAGTTAGATATGAACTATGTGTACTATATGAACTCCAATTCAAAATTTTCAATACACTTGATGTTGATTCCAAATAATAGTACATTTGATGTACTAGCTAGATCTTCATAATCTAAACCAGGTTTCATATGTACACTGTGTTTATTACACAAAGTATAGTGCCCCGCCCCCTACATTATGACAAGTATTTAGCCCTGAGCTGCAAAAGCCACACATTATCACAAATTCAAATAAATGTTATATATATTATATGTAGTATAACATGTTCATAACCACACCATGTGTATCACAATTATATTCATGCATGTGTCGGTTTAAAACACTATGATCTCTTGATCAAATATCCAAATCCACTTTTATAATGAATTATGATCTCTGTTCATCTTTTACACCCACATAATCCTCTTCTCTTCATAGCTAGCGCTAACTTTCTCTCGTTCATGCACACGCCCGCCTCCCTCTCACCCTCCCTCAGCATTCTCTCCATCGCGCACATTCGTTATTTCTCCTTAGGTCATTCACCCATGGTGTGTGTAGGCCCCCCAACTCCTTCTTTCTAGCACACACCGATCGATATACCTCTCTAGCCTGGTGTACCTACCACAAACACACGCTTTCCCTCTTCTCTTCTCATCGTCGATGCCCCCTTTGTCTAATACGGTTCCACGCACGTGCACACTCTCGCTCCTCTTTTCATCGATCTCATACTCCCACACTCCTCCCCGCCTTGATATAGTAGGCCTCTCGCACCACCTTCTAGCCGCATCCTTCTATCTCTATCCATCTCTCCGGGGCTTATTTGTTTCTAACACATGGATGCAAGCATACCGATCGATCTCCCTACATATAGCTAGGTTAACTATAACTCTTTTTCCCCACGCACCGATCGATGTACCTCACTAGTTATGTCTCTCCCTTTCTCCAACACACGACGATTGATCTTCCTATGTAGTTACGTCTGCTTACCACAGCCATATCGTCCCCCCTCATCATCCGTGCATGCCTCCCGACCCGTCTCTCACACACACGTGCACAGATAGGAAGGCATCCCCTCTCTTATTGATATTGCGGTCGTACCCTCCGTTTGTCTAGCAGGCCTCTCCCACCATTTGTGAGAAGCAACTCCACCACCAACCCTCCGACACTATAGCTCTATCTCTCTCCCAACCTTATTCCTCTCCTACACATATGCATAGATGCTGATCGATCTCCCTCAATACATAGCTAGGTCTCTCTCCTTCTCAACACATATACCAGTCGATCTACCTCTCTATAGATAGGTCTCTGCCCCTCCCCCCCACACACACACCGATAGTCGAACGTTGTAGGTACGTATCCATGCGACAGAGACAAACTGCACCTCTCCCCTCTCACGTTCCAGTAGGCCAGCCGCCCTATATATTTGACGTGGACACACAAAAATTCGATGGCACTCTTTATCGATCGAGCACCAACACACTTCATCCCTCTCTTCGATTCTATCAATACCTCACGCTGATGATCCCTCCACTCTCTTCTCGTGGATTGCCCCCTCTATATATGATATATCCTGGCCTCTGTTTCACACACATTGCATATGTTACATTTTTTGTTTGAGATATCATCGACACATTGCCTCTGTTTCGCACACACCATCTCTCTCACACACACCCACATACGTGGGGTACCTCGACGTAGAGAAGAGGTGCACGCACGACGCACATACTCACGTCTCATTCCCGGCCACATCCGCACGGGTACACGGTGGAGCTCATTTCTATATGAAAAGGCAGCCCACGCGATAATTTGATGCGTGTAGCGGTTGTTTACTTGAAGGAGGGTCGTGTACCACGCGTACACGGAACAAAGTTCGAGTTGACGTGTTAGTTTTAAATAAAGTTATATTCCTCAGTGGCACGTATAGAATATAAAATGATTGTTATCGAGAAAAAATAAATCCGCTCCACTATATGCACTGGAGCCTGCCTGCTGGGGTTTGTCTCTCTTCACACTATCTTACACAAGGCGGCGGTGGCCTCTCTCTCTCATCGTTGGTCACTGATCCGACTGCATCCCGTCCGCCAGCGGAAAGGGAGGATGTGCATCGTTTCTCCGTTTGACGGTGTCGAGGCAGTACGTCCCGATCTGCGGTACCTGTCGTTCTCTTTGACCAAGCTCCGGCGCGGTAGGGCCTTTGCCACTTGCTCGCTATCGTAGTATGGGCAAATCTCGCCCGCTGCCGCCGTCCTAGTTACATCTCAACGACCCTCAGGTACAGCTTCCTCCAGCCTTGCTCCACTGCCCATCTTCCCACATTGCTGCATGTGGATCTTCTTTAGTTCTTTGCCTAAAACGTATCTCGGCCGACGTACATTCCATCTTGCAATCTCGTCCTCACATCATTTTTGATAAACCACCATGCTGCTATCTTTCCCTTAGGACATGGAATATGCTTCTTTTTTGTCGGCGTGTGTGTCTTCAACTGTTATTGGGCAGTAATTGTTTCCTTTCTACCTCTTTTTGCAAATAGGGCTATCCATTTCACCTCGTTGCTATTGCGACCTTTTTGTGAACTGCACAAATCACTTTTTTCTTAAGCGTGTTTTGTGCAGTTCCGCCAAAATGTCACACGGGCAACGTTTCTACATTTCTGTGGGACTGCAGAAAGGGAGATTGGTTTTGCTATCCTCCTCATCCAACTCCGAGCCTAATCTTCTCCAACAAGTAGTTAGTCAAAGAGAGATTGCAGAGGTGATCAGCTTCTATTTGTGTGTGTTATGTTTCATCATCTAGTTCCACTATTATTGTAATCACACTTACTGAATATCTTTGCAAACAGGGATGATCAACTCGATTTTAGTGGAACTGCACAAAATGATCGGATTGTGATGTGCTCCATACACCTCTTTCTTGGCTACAGAGCTGCGTGAAACTAGCTACCAACCAATGAACACCGTGGCCAGGAAATGGAGCCATGCCTACGAACAACATCGATCAATTTTATATTTTTCTTTATTTGTACACCTTCTCACACCTTTGTATTTAGTTGTGACGTGAATATTGGCGCTGATCTGCGAATCATTGAGATGCATTAGCAGCCATGGTAGTTTCATTTGTATTTGATGGGATGTTGTAATGAGGCAACCTTGACGCTGCACCTGTCATGCACTAATATTGAGGCTGGTCATAGTGGGGAGTAGCTTAGACTAGTAACATATGCATGTTACTATTCTATGTTACTAATGGGTAGTAACGTTAACATATGGATGGTAACATGCAAGCCTTCATTAATTGGGGTATAGACTCATTTTAACTCAGGATGTGTTATGTTACAGTAACATATTATGTTACCACAAGAATCTCTCTCTTCATTAACTCCATGCCACACAAGCAAATTTATCTTGGGATGTGTTATGTTACTACCTAAGTTACTCCCACTATGACTAGCCTTGAGTGCACAACTGCAGGGGAGATTCACCCCGGTCGTTACGCCGCAGTAATAATGACTAGTGAGTAGTCAAATCACAGAGCCCCGCCTTCGCCATAGTAAGTTGCTCGGACGAAGCAACCATCATTTCACTCTTCGTTGAATCTGCTCGTAGTCCAATATTCCCAGAGTAATAAGTTGCTCAGACGAAGGAACCATCACTGCACCTTTCCCACAGTAACTACCTCCTTTTTTTTTATTCTAGAAACCACCACACATGAATATTGGACGGTAGTAGCACAACATCAAGTGTACTAGTACTACTCAATTAAAAAATCGAAACCAACCAATGAACTACTAGATGGTGAGCATTTGCTAGTATCATGTACTCCTTATGTCCATCTATATAGGGCCTAATGCGTTTTTCGAGACTAACTTTGACCACATGTCGAGCAGTATAGGACATGCAAGTTGCTCAAAGCATACCATCAATTTCGTACGTGAAAGGATCTTCCAATGATATAATTTTCAAATTATATAAAATCTTATCAATAGTAAAAGGCAATCTGGAAGAATACATTAGGCCCTATATATATGGATATAGGGAGTAGTAGTATTAATCGCAACACATGCATGCGTGAGGAGTACTACAATAAACAAGAACATTTTACATGCATTTGTTAATTATATCTTAATCATTGCACTTAACAATTTAATGTGCTTTGAAATCTAAACATGTGAATGTGACCAATTTGAGACTGACAAAGTGGTACTCCCTCCGTACCGGTGTGGGGTAAACTGTAGTAGGATGATTGACGGGATTAGCAGAAAGCAAAGCGCCTTTTTAGCGGGGATTTGCATCATTCGATGAAGGTGCAAAACCAAGTGTTACTACTACACCAAAAAAGTTCAAAACGGGAAACTGGACCCACTCACGGCATGGCACGACTGTCTCGATTGGTCCGTCGGTCAAAGCGCTTCCTCTTCTTGGCATAAGAATAGAGTACCGTAATTTTTTTAGAATGCTCTTGGTATGTCGCTAACATGTGGGAGCGAGTGTGAGTAAACCGAGCTCAATAGACAACAAAATCGTCAGCCCGCCGCACTTTGAGAGAGATGAGGAGTGAGAAGTGATACGGGCTGCTGGATATACTATAACTAGGTGTCGCACGGAGGCCGAGGAATATGGTGAATGCGTGAGGTGGGCCATGTATGATGTAACTACACTGGGCTGCCGTGTTTCGGACTCTTTCGATTAAATGTGGAGAGATTGGGTTGATTTTATATCACTGAATAATATAAAATATTATGAGTGCAGACTCTCCACCGCGAGGTTCCTTGCTCCTTCTCAGTCGTCGGAAATCTATGTTCTTCCACTCTCTTTTTCTTGACACAAGCTTTGTTCATCCTTTTGCCAACATGTGGGACATCCAGCATCAAGGTGCACGTGTCATGCAAGAAAATGGAGATAAGCAGTGCGTAAGTGAGTCGTGCACTTCAATGGCACGTACGCAATATTTTTTCTCCTCGATGGCACGTGAATCGCCACTACTGCAGGATCCTGCTAACACGACACTATGATCAGAGACCCTTTGACGAAACTATGTGCGATGCATTAATCGCAAACGGTGATGTAAAAAACCCGTCAAAAATGATGCAAAACGTTTGCGATGACGGAGACATCAAACACGGTTCAGATTTTAGTTGCGTGTGTGATGCAGAACATACGGTTGGTCCATACGAACTGTTTGCGATGAGGCAGAACAACAAAAATGGGCAGCCATACCAAGGTGTGTGCGATATACGGCATACAGTTCGCTCAGATGAACTATTTGCTATTAGGGAATGCAACAGAAACGGTTAGCCAGATCAAGGTGTGTGTGATATACAGCATACGGTTCACTCGGACGAACTATTTTTGATTAGGGAACACAACAGAAACGGTTCAACTTAACAAGATGTGTGTGATATGCGGCATACATTCACATAGATGAACTATTTGCGATGAGCCAAAAAAACACAAACGATTCGTGTAAACAAGATGTGTGTGATACGCGGCAAACAGCCCACTCGAATGAACTATTTGCGATGAGAAAATATAACACAATCGGTTACTAGTGTTAATTCGTGTGCGATTATGTGTGTACTAAAAACTTTGAAAAATGCATACTAGTTGCTTGCGATGGCTAGGAGTATCACACACGATGCGTGTGCAAGTACTCATGTGCGATGATTAGTAAGTTACACACATACATTTCCTTATGTTAACACGTGTGCGGTAACACGTGACACCGCATATGGTTGTCGGGTTGTGTGCTCAAGTCTTCCCGCGCTCCAGTGAAGGCTTCCCGTGCTCCAGCGAAGGCTTCCCGCGCTCCACAGGGGTGAATTGTAAAATCCCCAATCCCCTAGCCAGCTGCTAGCTATAAATAACCACATCAATGGCCGCCGGCGGCGACTCGCTACTGATCCACTTGCTAGCTAGTTACCCACACATACCGGCATACCCCCAACGGCCGATGACAGGATGGAGTTGCGCGATGGGAACGGGTGCCGAAGATCATAGTTTAGGTTAATTTATTATACCTCCAGAGCCGGATGATTCCGGATCTGGAGGTATAATTAATCAACATAATCTAATATCAAATAACTAAAGCTTCCCCAACGTGATCGTACGCCGACCCCAACCGCTAGCGGAGCGCACGCGGAGGGACGTGACCCGAGCGAGACTTGGCACCAAAACGGCGAGTAGAGCGCGCAGAGGGACGCGACCCGAGGGCGCCTAAACAGCTAGTAGAGCGCGTGGAGGCACGCGAGCAGAGCACGCGGAGGCACGCGAGTAGAGCGCGCCGCGGCCGCCTAAACGGCGAGCAAGCACATGCATAATTATTGCATATAGCAGATGAACATAGCCGGGAATAGCCGTCCAACAATATTATTTTCGATGACATGCATTAATATATTCTTAGTTAAATCTAAGGTCAAAGTTTGGTACTACAAAATACGAAGGGGGCCAATAAAGAATAAACCACGACAGAGGTAGTACCTATACGAACACAGACGCCTAGTATGAAAGAAAATATGGGTCAAACCCTAGTTGAAAAGGGCAACAATGTCTAACTCCAGCTTACAAAAGGTACAAAAGCACGAGGATTAATTGTTCAGCAGGTTTACACATAACCCGGATTGAACAGGGTAATAACATCTAACTCAACCAAAGTTTTTGGCAGTCACAATCAAATGGATCAGTCCGATCCATAAAATCAAGATCCCTATACAAAAGATCTACTGGTCCATGATGACGACAAGTTGTTGTAAATATAAGCCGAGCACGATCAGAAGCCCTTAGGTCCACCTGAAACTTCTTTTTATGTTGTTCCACATACAGTTCCGTGAGAAATTTCTTGTTGAAAAACTTAATTCTCACGTACAATAGTGCCCTCGCATTCAACATGAAGAATGTGACAAAGCTAGTGTTTGCACTGTTGGACGCATATCCTTCTAGCGTTACTGTCTTCAAATGAATGTCATGAGATATGAGAAAATCCTGGTGCTTCTTGAACCATCGATTGCTTATACCTTTTTCTCCATGTGTTAGTGCCTAAATAGAGATGAAGATTGAAAACAGTTATTGTCTAAAAAAGATTATGCTGAAAGAGCGATTGCTGAATGATTAATTATATTACATTATATATGGGCTTTCAATGTGTGTGAAATCGTCACCTTTATATACAAATTCTCTAGACATGGAAAGCATTGCAGCCAGGCAATAATGATATTGAGATCAAAACACCACATACTGATATATAAGGTCTTGACAGAATCTACCACCACTGATAGGATGGACAAGCTCTTCATTGAGCATAGAACATAATATTAGCACTGAAAGTGTACTCCAAGATGATACTTAACTTATGCGCACAAACGAAAAATGAAAATTACAAAAGTGTACGTGAATGATATACAGTACCTCAATAGGTGTGGAGGCAAACACCATCTCGAACCATTTAAACGGATCACGAATTGCACCCAAGGTCTCCAGTTTAGGTGCAGAGACCACAATTATTTGCGAAGGTTTATAACAACAATCAAGGAGCAACCTTTGAAGTGAAGGGGCATCTTCGATGATGAGCTCTTGTCCTTCAAAATGAATTCCAATGGTTACAAGGTGAGGCGACTTTATTTTGAGACAAGAGATATGGATTCCATTTCCAAAAACAAGCACCAAACGCTCTAGGGTAGGGCAACTGGAGTGGATGATGCTGTGCAGTGAGGCCTCCGAGAGATGAACCAACACAAGCGCAAGTTTTTTCAGCAGTGGGAGTCGAAGCATTTGTACCACATTGTCTGCTAGATGGCACCAGGTCAAGGTGGCGGTGTGGAGAGAGGAGGAAAACCATGAGATGGGCATCAGTGGTGAGGGCACAGATGCAGCTCTTGGTGGTAACCTATCATTGTAGTAATGGTAGAACTCAAGCTGCTAGAGTTTATCGAATTGACGGGATGTCAGCTGGGCGGCCACCATGCAGGGTATGTCCAGCAGATAGCATGTCGGGATGCAGATGCGTTGAACGGAGCCCTGATGGGAGGAGATGATGGCTCCGGGGAGTTCAGAATCATCATCGAGAGATAGCTGACAACGGTCAAGATTAAGAGGCGCGGCGCGCCATAGAGTGCACCACCGAGATGCGAGGACTTGTGTGCGGCAGCCATACTTGGTGGGGAGAAGGGAGATGATCTCCCCAAGGATGTAGTTCGGGAGATCGCTGATGCGGTCCGCCGGAGATTCTATTGGTTCCTCAGATCCAGGGGGCATGGCCGCTTCTGGCCGCGCAGCCGGGTCCAAGATCTACATCCGGCGGCGGCGCTGGCCGGAGCCTCATCTGGGTACATACCAATCTGAAAGAAAAAAATGGCAGAAACATACATGTAGGACATTCAAAATCAATTCTCAAGATCTGGAAGAAAAAAAAGGCACAAACATATATGTAGGACATTCAAAATCAATTCTCAAGATCTGGCCATGAATTATTAGCACGCACGCTAACCCTAGTTGTATTATTAGCAAAAATTATTTGTACAGAACAAATAATTAATCACTAACCCTATACGGATAACATTCAAACAATCAATACACTACGTGCATCTAACGGATCTTAATTACTCTGATTTCATGGACTGAGAGAACATAACCATAGGATTTGTATTCCAAAAAAATTAGAGAGGGGGGAGTAACCAGAGAAAACGCATGATATGTTTGCCGCACAAATGGGTATATAGATGACTAACCTGTTTTTTGTCGGAGTCGCTGTCGTTGCCGGAGTTGCTGTTGACCTTCGGCTCCGGCTGGGGGGGGGGCACGACGGCGCTGAAGAAGTCAAGGTCGTGCTGCTGCCCGCGCGAGACCTCGTCGGCGGCGATGGCAACCTCTGTGCCCAGCTTCACGTGTTGCGCGGGTGCTTCACCAGCCCCGGCGTCGCCACTCCCTCCGATGGTGCGCTTCAGCGGCATCCTCATACACTCCAGAGTCCAGACGTTGGTGACCACTATGGACCGGGGGTGCAGCCGCCTATTATGGCTGGCGGCTCGGGCGCGCAATTAATACGGACCAGTGGGAGCGAGGCGGGCGGTGGTCAAAGGTTGTCTCGCCTCCAGGTGAGCCTGCGCGGCGGACTTCTGGCATTCCTACTATCATTTCACACAGCTACTCGCACGCCTCCCGGTGACACTGCGCAGCGAAAACACCTCCCGTCAATTCACACACCTGTACGCACGCCTCCCGGTCTACCTGCGTGGCAGATTGCTCGCATGCGTCCCGTCAACTCACGCCTGCTCGCACGGCACACGGGGCGCGTGGTAGCACGTATATTTTTTTGTTTTTTGATGATTCATTCTGCCGCTTTACTGCCTAACCGAAGCATGGCACGGTCCAACACACATGGTCCGAATAAATAATCCATATGAGATATTGGTTGCCAGTTATTAACAATCTCCCGGTTGTAAGAAGATTATATCAAAACGTGTCTCAAATTTGACGAAAAAAATACAATATCACAGTCTACTAGTGTCCATATATGACACCATGATAGGTTTCATGAATTTCAACTAATTTTGGATTTACTGAATTTTAAAAATCTATATTCTCAATGTTTTGAAATCTCTTGCATGGGGAAACATGCACCCAGGGACACACATTTGATTTTGCAATCCATTTTGGTGCACATGTAGCTCAAATTTGATTTTTGCACATTAAATCCCTAGGAAATCAATCAATGTATAAAAACGGTCGAATGATGTCTGTTTTTTTTAAATTTTAACACGACACTCCTTTAGTCACATGTTCACTGCAGAAAAAGTTTGACATGCCTCAGAGTGGCTATGGTTGTGCGGGATGTGTGTGTCCGTGTGTGTGGGGTGGGGGGGGGAGGGGTCCGGTAGTACACTATGAGTTGTGAGCCTCCGTGTGGGATTATTGATCATTTTGTGAGTCCTATATGCCATTTCAAAGTCGCGAATTGGTTATTTATAGCATTACACAACCCTTTCATACATAGATGTTCGGGCCACATGCATGCATTGGTGGTCCTCTCGGACACTCTCCCTCGTGCGGTTATCAGCGACGTGCCCATTCGTTAGCCCGGAAAGGTTTTCAGTTTCCACCGACAACGAGAAGCATTTGACCAAAAGGTGGATTCATCTTGGCATGTGTGTGGTGTGGATCAGGGTGAGATTCCATATCAAAGTTCGGGCACGTGCGTACACTTGAGTCCCTCCCACCGGCTTGAAGTGAGGGGGCTACGCATCATGGTGTAGTGCGTTTCCAGTTTGCGAAGCATGTGCCACGTCAAAGTTGTGCATTGGGTATTCAAACATCACATAACACATGGGCACATGCACGCTGTGGTTTTGTCCTATGACACTCACTCGCGTGTGACTCTCTTTGTGGGCCCGCGAGGTCGTGTCGATCAGTTGAACGTACAACGAGAGGGAGGTTAATTTGACCAACAAGGATGGTTCTTTTTTGGTTTGTGTTACGTATATGCATGGTAGGAGTATGTACATGTCAAAGAGGGGACAACATGAATACTCCATATATATGCGTACGTCATAACCTCGCTCCATGTGGGGACTTTCCGGTTCCCGAGGCAGGTGCCACATCAAAGTTGTACATTGGTATTCAAACATCACGCAATACCATCTAGGCGGTGGTTGCCCTATAGGAACTCACTCGCGTGTGGCGCTTCCATATGTGGGCATGCGAGGTTGTCCTCCATCACTTTCATCCAACGAGAGGTTAATTTGACCATCAAGGAATGATTCTTTTTTGGTTTGTGCTATACAGTAGAAGTACATATATACCACACGTCAAATGGGGGCGTACATATAGCACATACCACACATCATGAACCTCGCTCTCTGTGGCACTACAAAAAAAGACACATCCGTGACATTTTGGCCCGAACGAATTTTTTTCTGTCATGCTTATGACACTTCTATGACGATAATTGTGACAAAAACACGTATCATCATAGATATGGTGGGCTCCTACTTCTATGACAAAAAATCATGACAGAAAATGGGATTTTCGTCCTGGGCGGGCTGGGGACGCACCTGCATTACATTCTTTGGGCCGTCCATGACGGAAAAAATTGTGGTAGAAGCGAGGGCGAGGAAAATTTCGGGGAGTTCCCGGTTATGGTGGGTGGTCGGGGCCGAGCGATGCACGGAGGTTTGTGCATTTCTCTCGTACATGTATGCGCATGTGTGCGAGGCGTTGGGCTCTAACTAAACCCGAGCAATTGCACTAGCGACGTTAGTGAACCCCGATCGATCCCTTAGCTGTTAACTGAACACGAGTGATTCCTTCGCTACTGCTGCTAACTGAAGCCGATCGAAGCTGCCTCTTGATGAACAGTCCCCGGTGGGGGTTGGATGAACAGGACCCCGTGGTAGTAGAGGTCGTTGCTGCTGGATGAACAGGACCCCGTGGAGGGCTGGTTGAACAGTAGCCGGTGGAGGGTGGATGAACAGTGGCTGGTGGAGGGTGGAAGAAGTCGACGGTGGATGAACAGTAGCAGGTGGAGGCTAGAGGAAGTCGACGGTGGATGAATAGTAGGCCATGGAGGCTGGAGCGAGGCAGTAGACGGTGGATGAACAGTAGCCCGTGGAGTCCCGGTTTGTAGTACGCCACACCCCTCCCGATCAACAGGACCCGTTTCGACCGTAGGCACTCCAACACAAGCCTGTTTCCTCCGTTTTGCGGTACGCCAAACCCCTCCCGATCAACATCACCCCGTTTTGACCATAGCTACTCGAACAGAAGGCCGTTTCCTCCATTTTGCGGTACGCCAGACCTCGTTTCGGCAGTTCCGTCCAAGCCGGTTGGCTCCCGATGAACATGACGTATTTCGACCCAGTTGGTTGCCTCCCAATGAAGACGACGTTGTTTCCTATGTTCCGACCCAGCCGGTTGGCTGCCGATGAACAGGACGCCATCGCTGTACGCGTTCGAGACCATGCCTGTATGTACGTACGTGGCCGTCTTTTTTGCAGCGTAGCTGTCGTATGTGTACAGGATTTAGACGGGACTGCCTGAACTGCTACAGGTCCTTACTCGGCCACGGTTCATCGTGGCAGACAGACCGATTGATCGGTATGTACATAGACAACGCTACGTACGCTTCGACCGGGTGGGTCCTAGCTGTCAGGGAGGACAAGGAGGCACTTCCTTGCGTGCGAATATATAGCTGGTGGGTCCCAGCGGTCAGGGGCAGAATCATATATTTTATGCCCGTAATAAGGAGGCACTTCCTTGCGTGCAAAGATGTTGTTGGTGGGTCCCAGCTGTCAGGGGCAGGAATAAGGAGGCACTTCCTTCCTTGCGAAGATATACGTGGTGGGTCCCAGCTTTCAGGGGGAGGAATAATTTTATTTTCACGTAATAAGGAGGCAGTTGCATGCGTGCGTCCATGGACCTGGTGCGTCCCCACTGTCAGCCTCTCCATGTACAGTCCTCTTCCAATGACTCTCGTTTGTTGACCACGCCGCGTCGAGCACACCAAGGCGGTGGACGACGGCGAGGCCCCGGACGGCAACGAGCCGGTGATGGGAAGACGCGGCAGTGGAGTCGCAGACGGAGAGGTGTACGAGGGTTAACTGGTTCTGGTGCGGCGTGGTTCTGCAGTCGGCGGAGAATAACAAGAGGTGTGGAGGGGTGGAGGGATGGCTTGGCCGGCGGTGGGGTAGCGCTTCGCAGCGAAGCGTGCTAAGCAGAGCTGCTAGCAGCCGGAGGCGGGAGCAGGTGGTCCCGGTAGTGCTGGAGGAAGAAGACGAGAGATTGAATAAGAATGCCGGTCCAGCGGCTATCGATGTTAGAATCATTTGTTGACTAAGTTGACAACACCTATTGGCCCACATTTCAGCCTCCAAAAATGTCGCACATATTCAACCCATTTTTTTAGAATTTACAGTCCATTTGCTAGGCTGGGTGAACAAATAATGTAGCGTCCATGCGGCCCATTTATTTTTTTTCTAAAAAACTATAGCCCATTTGCACTTTCTCGAAAAACATGAATTTGCTGGGCTGGGTGAACAAATAATTTAGCGTCCATGCGGCCCATTTATTTTTTCCTAAAAAATTACAGCCCATTTGCACTTTCTCGGAATACACAATTTTGCTGGGCTGGTTCTAATTATAATGTTCGGTTGGGCGCAGCAATGTTATCAAAAAATAAACAGGGGCTGAGCATTTTGTATAAATATATTTAAATAATAAGTGCTTTATTTACATTGGTCCTTAAATCTTACCAAGCTTTTGTACACAATCATCTGGATTTTCGTTGACCTTAATGTAAAAAACCCAGGATTTTATTGTTAAACATTTATTTTTATAAGTTCGTAATACGTGGGATATTTTTTTCTTATATATGTAAGTATTTGTTAAATATATGATGATAATAATAATAATATATAATAACATATAAAATAACATAAATATATATAATATAGTTAGAAGGGAAACATAAGTTGGACCTGGTGTTCCTATTCTTATATAGAAAAATAGAACATACCTCTGCGTTTTCTTCAAAAAAATACATAAGTTGGGCTGAAGATGTTTAAGAAAAAATAAAACCTAGGATGGGAGGGCCATAGGCCGGTCGATACATGATGGCCCTCAAAAAAATACAAACCGGCATGTAGTGGGCTACACATGTTAAAAAAGAAAGCCTAGACTGGGCAGCCCACAACCCAGCTGATACTTGTTGGCCTACTGGTAATAAATGATACCTGCCAGCTCCCCGATGACTAGCTTCGTTGTAAATTTATCTCCTTTAGTAACTATGTTGACAAACCTGTGGCCTCCAACATCAGTATAGCATTAGGAGGAAGTATATTTTTTCAATGAGGCATTTGCTTGCGTACGGCCATGGACCTGGTGGGTCCCGACTGTTCGCCTCTCCATGTACAGTCCTCTCCAGATTCCTCTCGGTTGTTGAGCATATCCACAACAGTAGACAGCGGCGCCGCGGCGAGCGCACAAAGGCGGAGGATGACATCCAGACCCCGGAAGAGAACACACCGGAGCCGGGGAAGACGTGCTACAGTAGTGGTAGATGTTGTGCCTAATTTCTAGCAAAAGTACTGGAGTAGCCCAGTGGTCAAGTTCCACTCCCCAACCGTTGCTCTGCCTGGGTTCGATTCCACCTAATGCAGTGAAAATATGCACAAATTTTTGCCTCTGCCTCTGACATGTGGGTGCCCATTGTCATCTACGGACACCACCTCCAACACTTGCCAAAACGTCATCCCTCGGTTTCTATCTTTCGCACACTCAACATTGTGTGGGCATTTTGAAAATAACATATCTTTTTGACTGTGCATCATATGAAGATGTGCTATGCATGAATGTTGATTAGCATGATGTTAACTGGCTGGTAGTTCTATTTTCGACCATGAATAAAACTTCCAACATGATGTTATCCCTGTTTGAAAAGGGCGTGTTAATATAAATGCTCTGCCTCTGAAACTTGCAGTTTCTTATCTGAAACTGAAACTTGCAGTTTCTTCTATGAGAATCACATTGTCAGCACTTTTATATGAAACTATATTTTTTAAAGTGCTAAAGATAGATCTCTAGAATTTACAAAATACTTCATATGGTCAATACTAAAAATCTGAAATTGAAAAGACATTCATATCTGAAAGTACTCTCAAAATACACAACACAAAACACAATTCACAACCTGCAAATACCGACAACCCTAAGCTCCTCCTCAGACTATTTGGGGGGGGGGGAGTCCCCTCCTATTCCTCGGCGGTAGACAGCCGCCCCGTGGGACGAGGTGAACGGCGAGGGAGAGGATGGCGGGGAAGTGTCGTCGCGCCAACTGTTTTTCTCCTCTTGCAGTTGGGTTCCGTCGACGAAGACTCCACCGGCTCACTCTGCCACGGCACCCTCACAAACGGCATCATGTAGATGCTCGATCCTTCAATCCCGGGTGGATGCTCCATCTTGGATCGATACTCCCACCACCGCAGCCTCACGATTGGATCCGGTGAATCTGTTTGCTCCATGGCCCAAAGGAGCAGCTCTATGTACTCCCGCGCGACTCCCTCCCGGTGTATCGCCTCCTTTTCGCTCTTTTCCGGATATTTGGCCATCACTGTCGACGTCACCGCTAATTGCTCCGG
Source organism: Thinopyrum elongatum (assembly GCA_011799875.1). Taxonomy (NCBI): domain Eukaryota; kingdom Viridiplantae; phylum Streptophyta; class Magnoliopsida; order Poales; family Poaceae; genus Thinopyrum; species Thinopyrum elongatum. Next base: position 83,084,375 of record CM022300.1, on the reverse strand, counting down.
GTTGTCAAACCAAGACTGTATCTCCAACATCCGAGCTAGCTTCATAGGGTCGCCGCCTGCGAGCCGCACATATCGGTTGTACTCCTCCATCGATCTACTTCTCCACAACACCTTCACTCGCCGGCGGTGGTTTTTGAATTGAAGAGGAGTGGAGCGGCGCTGGTTTTGGATTAGAACGAGAGAGGAGCGGCGGTGGTTTTGAAATGGAAGAGGAGAGGAGCGGCGCTGGTTTTGGATTGGAACATGAGCGGAGCGGCGGTAGTTTTGATATGGAAGAGGAGAGGAGCGGCGCTGGTTTTGGATTGGAACAGGAGAGGAGCGGTGGTGGTTTTGAAATGGAAGAGGAGAGGTGCGGCGCTAGTTTTGGATTGGAACAGGAGAGCAGCGGCGATGGTTTAAGAGGAGAGGAGCGGCGCTGGTCTTGGAAGTATTTTTTGTTTTGCGTATTTTGGGTCAAAGTTTGACCACGTACTGTATTTGACAAGCAAAATGTGAATGCATGTCATAAAAAATTGTATCATTTGGTTCGTATCTGAATGTACTTTCAAATTATATTATTTTTGCAACGTATAACATATATTTTATTTTTTTAAATCATGGTCAAATATGACCCAGAATACAAGGGTGACTAGTTAATGTGGGGTCGCTTTCTTAATTGAAGGGTAAATTGATTTTGATTTTGATCCAGTCACAGCGCACCGGCCCTCTCGTCCAATCCTGTAAATCACTGCCGCACGCTCCTCTCCCTCTTCTCCATTGCAAAACCACCCCCTCTTCTCTCCATCTTCTCCATTTCAAAACCACCGTCTCGCCTCTCCCTCTTCTCCATTGCAAAACCACCCCCTCTCCTCTCCATCTTCTCCATTGCAAAACCACCATCCCGCCTCTCCCTCTTCTCAATTGAAAGACCACCATCTCTCCTCCCATCTTCCAAAGCTAGCACCAGACCACTCAGAAGGACATCTATGGAGAGGATGCAGCAGCGAATCGGGAAGATCGCCAGCGGTGACCAGGCGAAGTTAGCCAGGTTGAAGGAGATCCTTACTTGGTTTGGCAACGAGTGGGAGATTTCGAGGACGGTGAGGGCCATGTGGCAATGTATGCGAAAGAGCGAGGCGGCGGCGATGAGGGCGATGATGTACTCCCCGATGGCAGTCACGCCGCAGTCCTTCGAGTTCATCGAGTATCTCCTCTGGGCGATGGAGCAGACAGATTCGCCCAAGGCGAAAGTCAGGCGGAGGTGGTGGGCGTACCGGTCGAAGGTCGAGCATCCAGAGGATAACGAATCGATCGAGTACGGTGTGTCGTTCGTGAGGGCGCAGTGCCAGCCGGAGCCACAGGAGTATTCGTTCTCCCACTGCAAGAGGAGGCCGGATGGCGCGACGTTGCTTCCCTGCCGTTCTCCACGGTTCCCTCGCCGCTCGCCTCGTTTCAACGCCGCCGGTAGGGTTTAAGGTAAGCTTCGCACTAGCCTAATATTCCATCTGCTCATGCTTACAATCAGTGTGACGGCTAATGAAAATCATACAGGTAAGTATTGGGTAGTACTCCGAGTCTCCGAGTACTACACCAATCATCCTCAAATAGCTCTGGACCAAAAACAAAGTTTGTGACAATGTGTACAAACATAGAAAAATCGATTGGTGCTTCTTTCAGAAAAGAGTACTCCCTAGAAAAGTGCCAATATAAGCAACTAGTATTTTATTAGAGGATTTGCTGCCGAGAAAGATCCGTCCACAGAGAGTGCCAACCATCCCACCGGTGATGGATGCCAATTCTTAGATGGAGCATGGTTGGTGTCGGTAATTTTTACTTGGCACCTCGCACTCTGCATATATGCCGGTTCCATCCGTACATTTGTGCAGTTCCACCAAAATGCAGCTGAATAACCCTGTTTGCACAGATAATGGAAAAGCGTGATTACATTATAGTGGCACTAGTTGATGAAGCATATAGTAATAAATAGAAGAAATTTCATTTTCTTAATGGGAAAATATTGCGATAGTATCACAGTATGCCATGCTGCGAGGGCGAGATGGGCCCTGCGACGCCTCATACGGTATGCCTCATACTGGAAATCGACCCAATTCTCCCCGATACACCTTCTGCCAGTGATCAACATCAGTGTACCGCGGTAGTACAAAGAGGGGCCTTGAGACATTCCAATCTATATTTTTGTGCAGATCAACTAAAATTAAGCACCCCAGTTTGCAGAAACACTTAAACATTAACAATGGGACTAGTTGATGAAACATATACTAACAAAGAGAAGCACTTTCTTTATCTACATTGGAAATGAAATGATAGAGAGGACACTAGCTCTGTTTTAACTGTATTATTACTTCATTTTATCAGTGGCACTAGGGTCGAGCAGGTGGCAAGCGAGGTGTACCGTGCGTTGCAAGGATGGAGGCTGGGAGTGCTTAGACTGGGATGCTGAAGCTGGCTCTTTCAGTCCCTATCTTCCCCCCTGATGTTTCTGTGGTAGCTTTTGGGTTGTAATCGAAACTTGGTTGAGCTGGGGCTGCGTTCCCCTACCTGCCTAGCCTATGTGGAGAATTTGTCTCCTGCTAGTACTCAGTCCGTTCTAGTAGTAGTTGCATAACTGCCCATTTACACTGAGATGTTGTCGGATAATGGTTCTCTATGGTTGGGTTTCTTTAATGAAATAGGAGGAAACCCCCTCTTTTGATATAAAAAAAATTAGTGGCACTAGCGATGCCAAAACATTGCCTCAAATTAATAGTGCCAGTAGATTAAGGTGCAAAATAATAACATTACTGCTTTATCATGGCAGTGCCAAAACAGTAGCACAAGAGCAGAGTCAACATGTAGGATCTTTGGCAAACGGTCGGACCAAAAAGGAACATACCTCATGATGGGAACCATATCTGCAGTCAACGCCATCGTAGAAGGGATGACACCAGTCACCAACACGGATGATTCAATTCAAGGGACCTTTTTGTGTAGTTCATCTAAAATGAAGCAATGTTTGCATCATGCAGTTAGCAAGTACTTGGTCCCATGAGCTAGCAGTTTCTTCTTCATTAGTTGCAATAAAATTGAGCAACATCAAGGTTGGTCGTGAAGCTCGTGGAATGTTCAACTATAATTTGGATATTATTTTGTGCAGTTCAACTAAGATCAAGCGTGAAATGTATATCTCTGTTTGGACAAAATGGTGGAAAGGAGGGTGACTAACAAGTGATGAAACATACATCAAATGAAAATAAGCATGTTCCTTATCTGAATGGCGATCCTACAAGGACAGTAGCAATTTCTAAAGCAGCAGCATTGCTAGATATTAGTGTGGGCATGAGGATTAACTATGACAATCATTAAATACGACATTACTTTAATGGTGCCATTGCTTACTAGCAACATTACATTAACAGCTGCTAAAGAGTTGGTATTTGGGCATGGGAGAGTAGGCGGACCAGGACAGTTGCATTTCTAACGAAAAGAAGCAAATTATCTTAATGGGAAATTTAGCAGGACATGAAAAATAGTGCCATTGATTCATATTACTGGAGGCATTACATTGAAAAAAAACATTGGTTTAACGTGTCCTTACTTTAACAGTGGGACTGCTACATTTTACCAGTGGCATTACATAAGAGGGGCTCGGGGCAACAAACATCCAAACATGATATCTGGGTTAGTCCCATTTTTGTTCGGTATAGCCACCTTATATTGTGTGATGCTAGCAAATCTAGTGCCGGACATACGCTGTTGACTTGTCCCCCAGTCCCCACTTTCTTTCCTTTTTCAACCAATAAATCGGTTTATATCGAGTTTGTATTGCGTTTCCCTTTATTTCCCTATTAGACCAAGAGACCAGTTCGATAGCCAGTCTCTGCTACTTTTCGCCCCCATTATTTCCTCTTTCGACCAAGTCCTAGATTCAGGTAATAAATCTTCCCCCAACCCCACCCCCTTTCTTCCCTGTGTGAACCAAGTAGTACTAGATTCGACTGCATGAAGTAGTACTACTAGATTCAATTGCATGAAGCAGTTTTACCTCTTAACAGTAAAAATTTAGGTGGCTTTTGAACAGCCGATCGATCCTATCTATGAGGGCCTGAGAAATTGTAAAAGATACAAATGCAGCGACGTGAGGAGCTGGGGCAGTAGAGCAAGGACCGGTTTCAAAGGATGTTATACCTGAGGGTCGCCGGGATGTCGCTAGGTGGTCGGCGGGAGGCCGGATCTACCCACACTACGATAGCGAGGAAGAAGGGGTCGGAGGCCCTCCCTAGCCGGCGCTGCGTGGGAGAGAATGACAAGGCAAGCTGATCGGGACGAGCCGACAGTGAGTAAGAGCCGTCGCTGAGGACGACCGCGTGAACGTTGCACCTTCTCACCTTCCTCGACGGAGGGGATCCACCCGAATCTGTGACCAGCGGTGAGCAGAGAGAGAGTGTGGCCACCGCTGTCGTGTTTAGATCTGGAGAGGACAAAAGAGTGTGAAGAGAGCAACACTAGCAACCAAGCGCGGAGGCTCCTGCCTATATAGTGTAGTAGTTTTCTTTTTTCTACCGGAGCCAGCTTGACCTCATCAATGACTGTCGAGAAGTCTTCATGCATGTGCCCCGGAGGTGCAGTTGTCGTCATTTTGATCTGAAGCACCGGATTAACATATAACACGAAAAAATGCCACATGACAAGAAACCATAATCTCACTGCCCCAAGGAGAAAACATGAATCCCAACGGATAAACTAGATGAGGATCAAAGCTCAAATTAAAAGACAAACTCATAGATAAGTTAGTTAACATAGCCGGCTTGACCTAGATGGCAGCCGAGTGCATGTGCCCCCAAGGACCAGCGCCTTGGAGGAACGCAATTGTCGCTGTTTAACCCTCGCAGTGATCCGAAGCACATGACAACTATTATTGCAAGATGACAAGAAACCTTTTTTTAGATTTCTCATCAGAACTACAGCCCTGTACAACACAGCCTGCACGAACTAATCTCCCGTGTCGTGCAGGGATCATCCAGGCACCGACGTGTGTACAGCACTGCTCCAGTACTATCACTCGTCTCTCTCATCTATTAACTCAGGCGACTTGCGGGGACAGGGGGTGTGCCTATGGTCGGTTCTCAATTGCGGTCCCACATGTGTGTGCAAACGCAATATGACGCGCGTTCCATTCGGTGAGAGGCATGCCAGACCGACCGACCGTCTGGGGTGCGACGCGAATGCGACGAGCGTGTTGTATACATGTGTACCGCCGTTTTCTTCAGGCTTTGCTCCATGGCGCAATCCATGGATACAAAATTATATTTAAAAGTCGACGGCGGGGCTTTTCCTGTGCGGTAGGCGGGGCAGTTCCACCTAGTCGGTTCGACAGAGAGGTGAGAAGATGAGGGAGTAGACTGCTGCAAACGTAGGGCTGTGTGATTTGACGGCTCGTTACTGCTGAATAGGTCGGGCCCTGTGATTTAACTTGAAATTATCATTATTACTATGGTGCTACGACCGGGATGAGTCTCCCCTGATCCCCTTCATGGTACACAGGTGCCATGCCAACATCAGATAGCCTAACGCACCTGGACGGACCGACGGAGGAAGTAGTTTCATGCATGCGAAGTACTGTCGGAAAAAATGCTCATTTATAGCCGTCTGAAATCTCCAAGGGTGTGACCGCACGAGCGAGGCGATGGTCGTGGTAGGCGCCACCATGATATGGGCTGCTGACAGCCCTTGGATCTGAGATCAAACGGTCGCATGCTAAGTTGCTAAAAATTTGCAGAATAACCCTCCAGGATAGGATATTCACCCATAGGTCTAGAATCACGCCATGCAACCGTTCGATCTCAGATCCAAGGGCTCTCGGACGCCCGTATCATGGGAGCATGGAAAGCTTCGTATCACCTGTAATTTTCCCAACGCTTGATATGCGAACACGTAGATGCATGAAGCCATTTAATTGGCTGTCTAGTAGACATGACATCTAATTGGGCCCCCATAGTACTATGCATGAAGCCATTTATCCACCGGGCAAGCCACAACCCTGCCGTTCGCACGCCCCATTCAGCATTTTTACAATCGGAAAACTGCTAGCAGTTCGCTCCTACTCGTCCCCGACCGTCCTTTAACATTACGGCAGTTCGCTCCTAGTCGTCCCGTCCTTTCACATTACAACTGTTCCACTAATCCTAACCCTCCTCCCAAATCCATGGCGTCCCAAATCTCCATGATCGGCGAGGAGTACAAGGTTAGAACCATCACCGGCGATGAGTTTGATGTCATCTACACCCGTTCTTCCGTGACGGTGAAAGGATGCCTTGCTCGCTTCAGACGCATGTTCGAAAAGTCAAATGGTGATGAGTGGGTCGCTGGGCTAGATGTTGAGTACACCACAGTCCTGGGAAAAGAGAAGAATCTAAAGGAGGAAGAGAGGAAGAATCCCGCTGTGATCCAGGTTTGCGTGCATAACTTGTGGTTGGTCTACCACATATGCCATGCCGACATTGAGTGCGAGGATTTTAAGAACTTCCTCGTGGGCGGCAAAGCCAAATTCGTTACTGTAGACTTTACGAACGACAGAAGAGTCCTTGATCGGATAGGCCTCGTTGTAGGCCAGCCCTTCAACCTCCAGAAGAATGGGCTGCTGTCCTCCCATCAGCCTTCAATGCTGACCCTGGCAGGAGCCATGGTTGATCCTTTGTACGGTAAACTGACGGAACCTTCACCCAAGTTTCATCTTGCATGACAGTGGAATGTACTAGATAGAGACCACATCCAGTACGCTAAAATGGATGCCTACCTTTGTTTCAATATCTACAAGGGTTGGATGAAGAGTGAGAGCCAAGTGTGCGGTTCAAGCAAAGAAGTATCGGCCAAGAGGAAGAGGGACAAGGACGAAGTCGAGCACGTGGACGAGGAGTCCGAGTAAGGTGGCAATGTCGTTGCTCATGGTGGTTCTAATGCAGTGTCTACCGGATTAGTTGCTTAGTTTAATTTCAGGGTGCTTAGTTTTATTTGAGGGGTGTGTTGTGCTGAGCCCCCAGCAGAACTATGTTATGTTCCTTCTTGTTACTTTAACTCTTCAGTACGTACACACTAGTATTTCTTACAGTTCATCTTGTAGTTGGTAGTACTACCACTTGTTTCTTCACATTATATACGTACTATATATGATATGGCCAACATCATATTGGCCATACTATAACCACGCTCTAAGCATGGCACATACGCAAAACACTTAAATGAGATAAGTAATTTAAAAAAACTTAAATGAGAGAAGTTTACCCAAAGCATGAAGGAGTTTAGTTTTCTAATAATTAAATACGTATGCTAATTTCTTTAATAGACTTTAGCACCCCATCTAAGCACGTACTAGCTTTTTTAATAGTACTATATGCATAATTTGGCGACGAGCGCTTTTTATATGTACCACATTTTTTCTTTAATTTCATCTTGTTATTTTTGCTCTATGGCGCAATCCATCGATACTACTACTGTACAAAAGTAGTACATTTAAAAGGCTAGAGGGCGGGGCAGTCTCGCTTGGTCGGTTTCACAAGATGCGATGGCCTTTGTGATTTGACAGCTCATTACTGCTGGAAGGTGGGGCCTTGTGATTTGACTGCTCGTATAAATGTTGCCGACGACCTGAGGAGGAGCAAAGAACCGTGCGGTATACTCAAGTTTTCCACTGGAGTACTAGTACGATGGAGGAGCGCGAAACACAGCAGCCCGGTGCGATATGGCGATAAAAAATGATCTAATTTGCTAGTCATCGATCCCACGGCGCCGCTCATCGTTAGCATTGCTCTATTCGTGCCTCGCAGAGAACGTGACACATGTGGCGAAACACCCGAAGCAAAATAAGAAACACAGGAGCAAAAGAAGAAGGAAGATTACCCCCAAAAAAAGAAGGAAGACGCGGACACAAGTCTGGGGCGCTGCTCTCTACTTCATGAAGAGTTGACCGCGGAGTCCTAACTGCTTCTTCATCGCCTCCACGACCTTCATCTCCTTGCTCGACTCCTCCGCCATCTTCTTCATTTTGTACATGACGAGTGGTTTCTCGACGCGAGCGTTCATCATCTCTTCCACGGGCGCATTACGTACCTTGACAGCAGCCGGGTGCTCGATGCGGAGCTTCACCAACTCCTCCTTCTGTTCAATGACGAGGGCGTGCAACATCTTCACCAAGGAACTACTCTTCTCATGCAGCTTCTTCCAGCTGGCGTTCTCCTCCTTCAGCAGGTCGAGCTCGTGGCGGAGCTTCACCTTGTCCTCCTGAAGTTGCAGGATTTCGCCGGTCGCCTTCTTACCCGAGGCAATGCTCTCCTTCAGCAGCTTCACCAAGCCGGCGGCCAACTCCTCCTGGTTATTGAGCTCAGCGGGCATGTCGTCAAGACTCTCCTTCAGCAGCTTCACCAAGCCGTCGGTCAACACCTTCTGCTTATTGAGCTGAGCGGGCATGTCGTCGAGGGATAACGACTCCAGCACCGCCAGCTCGGCATGTTCGCCTCCGTGGCTAGGGCGCTCCTGGGAGCCCTTGCCTGCCCGTGAGAGATCTTTCGAGCCCCCCGCGACGTGGCGAGCCCTCTCTTTTTTTCCGCCGCCTTGGTTGCCGCTCCCTTCTTACTAGTAGTTCTCGAGCTAGAGCTCTGCACACCAGCCATGGCAGGGAAGGACGAACAAGAAAGACTTATGAGGAGGAAAGTAGAGTAATTTTCGGCTAGGTAGTTCCCCTTTTTATAACCTAGTACTAGCACTAGTACTAAAACCTGCATAGTGGGAACAAGTTCAGGTTTGATACTACTCCCGGCTAGTATTACTTTGGAATGTGATGGGAACAAGCTAAAGATTAATTGATGGTTTTGGTTTCGAGGCACGAAACGGCTCCCGATGAGTTTCGTAGAACACAAATTTCAAGTACTAATGCTCAAATGCGGTCGCACAAGTCAGTTATGTAACTGGTCGTACATGTCAGACCAAGCCGATGCGTGTCCCTTCGGTGAGACACGGGTCCGACCGACCGTTTATTGGTGCGACCGACCGTAAGTATTACGCGATGGAGACTTGTGGTTGTGGCTTCGGGTGATTGTCACGACCAAGCATTCAAAAACTAGTGATAAATCAATTACTCCAACCATATTTTTCCAAATGACCAAGTATTTTCACAGGAATACAATACATATAGATGGAGTGATTGTCACGGTTGCAAACCGCCATGGCACCGCAAGTTCACTGCAGCAGCAACCGAGTAGGTCACTGCATCGCTGGCGAGGAAGGAGGGCAGCTCACCTCGCCTACGATGCATGCCCAGCGCCGCCGCCGCAGCTGGCTCCACGATTTGGCTTCTCCTACCACCCATTTGAACAGTTCCACCGGCTGCTCATCTCATCCCGCAGGCACGCGCGTTCTCTCCTCCGCAGTCGACTCCGTGAATATGATCTCTGCCATTAGCCCCAGCTCGAAATCAACGCGACGCTACCAGATGCTGACATCTCTCAGCATCTCTCCCCTGAGATCGACTTGCGCCTCCGCCTTGTGCTTCGCCAGGTGCAGCTCCTTCGAACTTGTCTCCAATCGATGCGACACTTCCTTGATCCGATTTGCCCTTGCTGCCCACCACCTGAAATGCTGCCCTTGCATGTCCTCCGGCGCCACGGATCTGTGATTCCAGAGCAACGGATCCCCTCTGAAACACATGTGGGTTTCTCTCAAAGGCGGCAGTGCTGCGGGCCGCAGCGAGAGGGCAGCCCGCGGGATCCTAGGATCTAAGGGATCCTCCATGGTGGGATCCGGTCGGCGAGGCAGGTAGGCGAGCCTAGGTGCTGGGAGAGCCCTACGAGGCTAAGATAAAGATAGTACTACTCCACTCCGTCCATATTTAAATACAAAGGCCACCAACAGTAGCCCAGGCAAAAATTGATCATGCTGCCTGCGTCCTCGTTTATTGGCCCCCTTTTTATTTGGTTCCAATTTTTGACCAAAAATTTAACTAAGAAAATGTTAATTCATGTAACCAAAAATTATATCATTGGAATCGCATTTGAACATAGTTTTCGATGATATACTTTTTATGACATGCATAAATATTATGTTACTTAAAAAGATGGTCAAAAATTGGCACAAAATATGAAGGAGAGCAATGGAAGTAGCAACCCATGATTTAACTACTCGCATGCACGCAGTGGAGTAGTAATGTCATTCTCAACTACTTCCTCCCTCACATCCACTCAATTTGCATGCGCTGTATTAATTGACCATCAATTAAGTGAACGACTTTACACGCGTCAAATTATCACATGGGGTGGATCTTTGTACAAAAATGCGTCCCACCATGTACCCGCATGTGCGCGCGAAGGAATGAGTGCGTGCGTGCACATATTCGCTTCGTGCACGTACTGCCAGTGTGCGTGAGAGAGGACGAGTGCATTCTTCTTGAACCAGCAGCACGTCACTGTGATCAATCCACACAAGAAGGTCGCGACGACGCCTCCACATGTGCCACATGGCTTCATGGATGCCCCCCACATCATTTTAATGAAGAAGGGAGAGACACTGTGTAGCGTGCCATTGGAATTCTAATTTTACGTGTTTTGCACATACTGGAAGTACTAGTAAGGTACACATGCATTGCACGCATGAGATTTGGCAACCAAATTATGAATAAACACCATACTATAGCATATAAGCTTTGAGTCATATATGCATGATGTAGATGTTTGTTTAATTCTTATAGTTCATCCCATTCAAAACCAATTAGTTTTTATAAAAAAAGTTAATCTATTTTAAGATTCATGGAATTGTGCGTTGCAAAGCATAAAGTAAAAACAAATAATGGCAATTCATCTAGAAAAAAAATTGGGCAATTATGAAACGGAAGATTCTAGAACAAAGGAGAAGTGCTTGTGTTTTGAGGTTTGTGCATTATGCTTAAGTTCAACCATGGAGTATTCTAGATTGTACAAGTGGCAGAATCTGGTAGAATGTAGATGATATCCAACGGCCAGCAGTGCTCGGATTTGCCATCTCTGCACCGTCGGATTGGCTTCATCCAACGACCATCTTTCAAAGTTATTTGCACACTGTATAGGGGTATAGATATAGATATATAGACTAGTGGCACATCGTCTAAAGCCTTTCTACACGCTCATTTTTTGTACAAATGTGCTCCACCATGCACCCGCGCGTTTGTATGTGGGAACGAGTGCGTGTGTGCACCTCTTCTATTTCGTACACGTAGTCCGTGTATGTGAGAGATACTGAGATATGGTGAGGGAATACGTGTCAATGCAATTTATGTGAAGGAGAGGCCTATATACATACATGTATGTGCATGGCGCCGGGGTGATATACAAGAAGGGTGGGGAGGGGCCGACCGCGCGAGATATCGATAGAGACAGATAGAGGGAAGAGTTCTACGAGCGTAGAAGCACTGGGATATGGGGGGTGCTGGAAGATGGTGCGAGGGGCCAACTGGAGGGAGACTGGGAAGGAGTGCACAAGTGCGAGATCGATATTTAAAGAGAGGGGGCGAGAACGTGCGTGGTTGCGCGCAGTGGCGGAGCCATGAAAATTAAATGATCTAGGGGAGCCAAGCATTGCTAATCCTTTATGGGGCGGGCCAATTCATCAACTTAAACCATTTTACCAGCAATTGATATACTGATCACATTCATATTAGCCTCAATATAGTGATGTTAGGGGGGCAGGGCCCTTGTTGCCCCTGTCTTCACCACTGTGCGCGCATCTAAGAGATGAAGCGGAAGGCATGGATGATGAGAGTGAGACGATGGATAGATAATGTGTATGTATTAGCTGTGTAGTCCCATATAGAGAGGTATATTTGATCGATGTGTATGTGGGAAAGAGCAGGGTGAGACCTGACTAGAGATATAGATCGATCGGTTTGTGTGAAAAACTGGGAAAGACCTAACTATATATACACACACATAGAGGAACATCGATCATTGTGCATGCATGTGAGAGATAAAGAATGGCCAAAGTGATGAAGAGGGGGAGGGGTGTGTGTGTGTGTGTGCATGCATGGGAGACCAACCTGAAGAAAAATATTGTGTGTGTGCGATGGATAATGCCGAGTGGTAGTGTGTGTGCATGCATGCACGACAGAAAGTAAGTGGTACAACTATAAAGAGAAGACAACTGTGCGGGTGTAAAAGACTTGGTGAGGTCATAATCAATGTAAAGTTGAATTCAAATATTTGAATAAGAGACCATGATGTGTGAAACCCATGCATGCATGAATATAACTGAGATATGCATGGTGTGGTTTTGAAACGAGCATGCTATACTGTATACACATTGAACAAGGTCAAACTGATTTGAATTTGAGATACTGATGGCAAGCATCGTTTGGCGACATTGCATCCATGCATGGACGCAGTATTCAAATTGGAGATGATGGGTGGCTTTCGCAGCACATATTTAAATGGTGTGTGTGTGTGTGTGTGTGTTGTGCGTGTTAAACACATTGTACATAGTATCATACATGGTTTAGATTCCGAACATCTAGCTAGAGCATACATGTACTATGATTTGAATTCAACATAAAATGGATACATATATTTGAATTCGAGATCGTCTGTACATGTAGTTCATATTTATATGGGAATTTACTACTCTCATATTCATGTCATGTGTTGTGAAGATAATATTTAGATGGTTGTATAACTAACCCGAGTACAATCCCATTCAAACCGGGAAAATGTACTCAAATTTAGTCCATATGCTAGACAATAGGAAATGTTTTTTTATTGTTGAGGGAAGTGCAAATTGATTTGGTACCGTACATGTTAAGTTTGTTGTCCCGATTTTTTTTAGTTTTTTGTTGTTGTTTTTGAATGGCATTTCTAGTAATAATATAGTAAAATGGGACATGGCTCTCTCTAGTGGGGTGCGAATTGTCTTTTCTATTTTTTTGTACACGTTAAGCTTGTTCTCCCCAAATTTCAAGTCGCGCCTTGTTATGCCGCAATTTCATGCTAGCATCTCTGTCTATCGTGCTGCAAAACTCCTGCCTCTTCAACCCGCGCCTTGTTATCCCGAAATTTTAAGATATCTCATTGTCTCGTTGTGCTCCAAAAACTCCCTTCATCTCAACCCGCGCCTTGCTATCCGAAAATTACAACGCGCGTGAAAACTCCCACCTCCTGCAAAATCCCGACACACAAAATTCCCGTGATACCCTTGAACCGAAAGAACCGCCTAGTTCAAATCGGTGGGGGTACTTTCGTAACTTGCCCCACGTTTCGGACAAGCGCGTCTCTAAGCCATGGTTCCCCCCTCCCATCCCATCTGCCTCCCCACCATTCATACACCGAGGCCGCGAAAACCCGCGAAGCCCCACACCCTCCTCCGTCCAACACCCAGCCGGAGCCTCTTCCTCGATGACATCGTCCACCGCAACAGCTCGACGTCCCTCATCCACCGCACTGGATGAGGATTCGTCATCGATCTCATCGTCCCGCCGGTTCAGCCACCCCGTCCTCCACCTCCAAGGAGCTGCCCCAATGTTCGCCTCGTCTATCGCACCACCTCCATTCCCACACTGCCGTCTTCACCTGCACCACCGAAAGAGCAGCACCATCACCGATTCCTCGGATGAAGCTGAGGCCTAATCGGCGCCACCAAAGAGGTTCTACACTAATCGCTGCATTTTCTTCTTGATTCGATCTCACGGTGCTGCCGGCGCTCGGTCCCGAGCCGCCATGGCGCCGCTCCATCTACGGCGGCGTCGCCGGCTACTTCCTCCACGACGTCTCTCCCTCGGCGGCAACGCCGACATCAGTAGGAGCTGCTGCTGCTGCTCTGGCTCTTGCTGGCACTGCTGCTGCTGCTTCGGCTCTCGCTCGCGCTGCTGCTCTGCTCTTGCTCTCGGTCCCCTGCCTAGTCTGCTCCTGCTCTTGCTCGCGTTGTTGCTCTTGCTCTTGCTTGCGCTGCTGCTGCATGAGCAGCAGCTCCGGCTGTCGCTCAAGCTCCTGCTGCTGCTACCCGAGATGCTGCTACACGACCAGCTGCCCCGGCTCTCGCACGTGCTGCTGCTCTGGGCTCTGCTGCTGCTGAATGACCAGCTGCCCCGGCTGCTCTCTGGTACTACGGTCCCTGCCGGAGCGGCTACCGATTTAGATCGCTGCTACTCTGCCACTAGTGCTCGAGGGGGCAAAACTATTACTGCACTACTTTTCTGCTACTGGTGCGTTTAGTTTCGACAGTAAAATTCAGTTTCGACAGCAAAATTCAGTTTTGACAGTAAAATTCAGTTTCGACAGTTAAATTCAGTTCCAACAGTTAAGTTCAGAGATGAGCGGCTGATGTATTTTGCATCTAGCACTTTGTGGTTAAGTATTTTACATCATCTATTGGAGATGGTATTAGAATTCCTCTCAGGTTTATGTTGTCTCTCTTGTCCTGCTTCAGCCTCGTCGTCGTACAACTCACCGGAGCTGCTCCAACGACGAAACCCTCCATCACAGCGGAGCAGTACCCTCGGCTCCATCTCCAGACGCCTACGATCTTCTTCCCCTCCTCCAACAGCCACATCAACCGCAGCATCCTCAGCGACCAACCCAATGATGCTAAGATCTACATGGCTTCGCTAAAGAGGTTGTACACTTGTTGCATCACTTTTTTACTCTACATGTTATATATATTATCCAGTGAGCTCGTGTAGTAACGTGAAATACGATTAGTTTCTCCTACTATATGACAAGCAGTGAGGTACCAGGCAACTTAGCTATCCGTGATGGACTCTCTCGAAAGCCATCATTATTTATTTGTGCGCGTTTGAGCTGTGCATTTGTTGATGGGCCTGGGAGTTCAGCAAGTAGGGCAGTGGCCCGGGTCCAAAGTAGTAGTAGCACAAAAACATTTATGGAGTGTAGGCTTTTTCTTGTTCAAGCTTGCCTATAGAATCGCCACTGCTTGAAAGGAAAAGAGAAGCAAAAACATAGGATTTGGAAAGTTTCCTATGGTACTACTATTCATTCATTTGGTTCAAAGGAATGGAGCAAAGGAAAACTGTATGATTTGTTCCTTTAGTGTCTCCTTCAAAGAAAAACCGTAGGAATTTTAATATCCACTTGGCCTCCTTTTCAAATTCCTATTCATGAAGCACAAGACTAGGAGATAGTAGCATAATAACATTATAACTGTACATTTTCTTGTGGTTTGACTTAATTTCACCATGCTTTGCATTCCTGTGATCTTCCGCAAGAGAGGTCGCACTCTTTCATGTCTGCTTACGTTATGCATCGTTTAATATGGCATGCTGCTTTATTGTCCTTTTCACCGATTGGACTCCGAGTCAGGTCCAAACGAATGCTCAAACTTGAGTTTTTAAATGGTTGTCGGGTACATATTGGGGCAGCAATCAATAGTATATGTCTACTATCTTCTTAATCTCGGGTATCTACTATGAATTTCATATTGGGTGGGAAACAAACATTAAAGGAGCCATTATCTATATTTTTTAACTGAAGCTATTATCTGCCTGCTATCATTGGTTTTGGATCTATCCACCGGTTGCTACCATCACTCTAGATTTGTGCATGCACTCCTTACATAATCTCACTATGTTTTATTCCTATGCATGTCAGTTATTGTACACAATGCTACTGAAGATGTACAACAAAAGAGACGAGCCTTGCGTGGCAATAAAATTTCATGCAGATGTCGCTCCATAGTGGGCGCAAAAGCAACCCCCTCCCCTCATTCCAGACTGTAATCAAGAGGAAGATAACTGTTCACAGGGGGATTCAGACGGAGCAAACCACTCCTATTTACACTCTGAGGTCTTTTGCTCTAACTTGGCAAGCTGTTGTTGGTCATATCATGCATATGGTGCCTTGCATTGCTTACTTTATACATAAAATATGTCATCTACTTAGTTTAGACATGCTTTGTGTGAATGCCATCTGTTTAGTTTCTATATCATATATGTGAATCATGCAATGCCATCTTGTTTAGCCAGGCATCATATATGTGAATTTTGCAATGCCATCCTGGTTAGCCAGTCATCTTATATGTGAATTATATCATGCCATCCTTTTTTTATTACGTATTAAATTTGTCAACAATGTTAGTAAATTCAATTACTCTTCCTGTGCATCAGCCATTCGACATGGTTATGAAAAAATCTACAGTGAAAACAAGGTTTTCAGAGCGGACAATGCTATCTGACGAAGCGCATGTCTTGCTGGTTACGGATAGCTCCTCAGAGGAGGATTCAGAGACAGATGACCAGTCCTATTTCCCCCCGAGGTGCATGATCTAACTTGGCAGGGTTATATTGCTCATATCGTGCATATGGCGTCTTGCATTGCTATGTCATTTGCTTAGTTTAGACATGCTTTGTGTGAATGCCACCTGTAGTGTCTAATTACCATATATGTGAATTATGCAATGCCATCTTGTTGTAAGACATTATATATGTGAATTATGCAATGCTATCTTGTTGCAAGACATTATATATGTGAATTATGCAATGCCATGCTGTTTAGCCAAGCATCATATATGTGAATTATATCATGCCATCCTTTTTTGTATTACGTATTCCATTTGTCGACAATGTTTGTATATTCAACTACTCTTCCTGTGCATCAGCCATTTGAATTGGTGATGGAAAAATCTGGAGTGAAAACAAGGTCTTCAGAGCAGACAATGCTACCTGCTGAAGCAGATATCTTGCTAGTTACATATAGCTCCTCAGAGGTGGATTCAGAGATAGATGACCAGTCCTATTTCCCCCCTGAGGTGTATGCTCAAACTTGGCAGTGTTATATTACTCATATCATGCATATGTTGTCTTGCAATGCTTAGTTTTTACATCATATACACAATAATGAATGCCATCTGCTTAGTTTACACATCATATATGCGATTGCCCTCTGCTTACTTGCTTAGTATATAAATCATATATTTGAATTATATCAAGCCATGATGTTTACATAGACAGCATGTATCTGAATTATGGCATGCCAACCCATTTTCTAAAGACATAATATAGTTATATCATCTCATCCTGTTTACATAGTCATCATATTTTGAATTATGTCATTCTATCCGTTAATTATATCATGCCATCATGTTTCCATCGACGGTATGTATGTGAATTATGGCATGCCAACTACTTTAATAGACACATCGTATAGTTATATCATGTCATCATGTTTACATAGTCATCGTATTTTCAAGTATTTCATTTTGTCCTGTTTAGTTAGCCATCATATATGTGAAATTGTGTCATGCTATCTGGTTTAGTTAGCCATCATATATGTGAAATTGTGTCATGCTATCCTATTTGGTTAGACAACATAAATGTGAATTATTTCATGCCCTGTTTTCTTCCCTACTATCCATTGCACCTTGTCTATCTTACAATGTCTGTACATTCAATTACTTTTCTTGTTTATCAGCCATTTGAATTGGAGGGGGTGATGGCAGTATCTATGGGAGTAAAAACACGGTCTTCAAAAAAGATAGTGCTAACCGTCGATGCAGATAGAACCACAGTTGTACTTGCCCAAGAACCAGCCCCACCACATATAACCCAGACTCACACAGATTGTACCCCTACCCAGTTGGACAGAGAACCAGCTACACCCCTTCCAACCCCAGCAGATAGTAACCTAGTTCCAGTTGACACAACACCATCTCCACCACAGAGCACCCAAACACGAGCAGTTAGTAAGGCAACTGCAGTGCCCAAAGCACGAGGACCACCACTCCGAACCCCAAGTCAACGCTTAAAGCAGAAGAAGAATTGTTCTCAGGTCAGGTTTCGTAGCTATGGTTTATACTCCTTTGCTCTTGCATCACTGTATTTACTCATAACAACTAATTCCAAATTTGAAGGATGCAATTGAAAATCCAATGGCGCAACAGGTATGTTTTAAACCTGTTTCTTTAACTGGTTTGCTGTTGTAACTTGCTCTATGTTGATTTCAGTTTCAATTAAATAAATAGTTATGTTCTCATGCCATGCACATTACAAGTGTTGTTAGTGCTGTGTAGTTTCCCACACTTATATTCTGTCTATGCTGCTTTGTCTTAAACAGATATGATTTGAACTGTCTCTATCTTGATTTGGCAACATAAACTAGAATGATATAGACCATACAGTGACCATAGTGCATAGATATATGTTTGTTTCATGTTGTTATCCGGTCCACCTTTCTACTGAACTGGTTTACGAAAATGATTTTCATATACAACATGGTAAACCTATGATGTTTCTGCTTGTTTCTCTTTAAGAATGCGGACAGAATATTGGAGAAGAGTACTCCATTATGCAATGGTAAAGGAAGTAATGCAGATAAGGTTCAAGATAGTGAGACATCCCTGTTGGTCTCCAAGAAAGCTGATAAAAATTATCTTGAAGACAGTGAGACAACCGCAAAGTCCTGTCTTGATGTAGTGTTCGAGTTACCGGCCACTACTGCTGGCAGAAGCTCTTCGAACTCGCTACCTGAATCAGTTCAGCTTCTTGAGTCTCAACTTCAAGTTGAAAGACATCGATCAGATGTGCTGCGACAGGAAGCCGAAGGACTGAGGAAGTCCCTGGAGAATTCAGATGCATACTTTCTGGTGCAACAGCAAGCGCTGGAGGATTTAAGCGTCAAACAAGAGAAAGCTAATAAGCTTGCTAAGTATCTTGCCAGCATGGTGGATACCCAGGATATTTTTTCTTGAGCTCTTGTGAAGTGGTTTCAGTTCTGGACTTGTTTTCCTGTGGCGTTTATTTGCACTGGCCGCCAACTTTGACACCCAGTGTATGTATTATGCTGCTTTGTTCCCCATATTTGCACTGGTGGCGAACTTTGATGCCCAGTGGATGTAATATGTGTAATAGCCATAATAGCCTAGCGTAAGTTGCTTGCTTATTTATTTCCTTGTTGTCTTGTTTATTTGTAGTCAGTGCAGTTCTTTTTCCGCGGTTTGCTAGTGTTCGCAATAACCTATGTTTTAAAACTAGGCCACAATAACCATGGGCAACATATGGACCGTTGCCACCATGGTCCTGCTATCTGCTGTAGTGACCATGGGCCTCCTACAGGCCATAGAATCAATGGGCCTTCTACGGTCCGTATGATCGATTGGCCAAAGGTGGGCCAATTACGGACCGCATTGTGGGCCGAAACGGGCTAGAGTGAGAATCGTCCGTTCATGGGCCGACCATAACGGGTCATTAATAGGCTGATGAGTATAACGGGCTTAATTTTGTTGGCAGGAATAACAGGCTGTTAATGGGCCGTATTTGATGACGCTATGAAAACGGCCCACCGGATTAACGGGCCACAAGCGGGCCCACTTTAACCAGGGGCTGAATTTCGCCCACAACCGGAACAGGCCAGTAATGGACCATAAGTAATTGATTGCTGCAAATCAGCCCAAGAATAAAATGGGCCCTTAGAAGGCCGAAAGATAACACGGGCCAGAAACGGCCCAACAGAATAATGGGCCTTTAATGGGCATAAAGCGATATACTGTTCATTATGGGCCAGTTTCACCACGGGCCGTTAGTGGGCCAAGAGTTACACAGGGCCTCATATGGGCCGAAAGACATCATGGGCCATACATGGGCCGGAAGTTACAACGGGCTGAAATCATATTAGACGGCCCAGATGACGCTACTAGGCCTAATTCGGTTTGGCCATAATGGGTCATGTGCTAGCGGGCTGTAAATGGGCTATATGCGAACATGCCGTTAACAGACTTTCAGTGGGCTGGGCCGTTACATTTTGACTAACTCAAATGGGCCAGCCTTTTGACCTGAATGGGCCACTGTTGAACCGAGCCACGTGCCGACATATCATAGGCACATCCCGTCCATTCGCTGGATGACATCTATCCCAACGCTGAGCCGACACATGGATCCGCCGGTGAATGAGAATTTTACACGTGGAAAATCCCCATTGGTCGTTGCTGTTAACGGGTTATCGGATCCAAAACCAGACCCTAATGGCGACCCGTTACGGTGGATGCCACGTGTCGGTTACGCTTGACGAAAGCACTTCCATGACGCGTCATTTATCGTCATGGAAGTGAACACTTCCGTGATGATAATTTTGGTATTGTCATGGAACACTTCTACGACAGCACAGGTATGACTATCTTGATTCTGTCATAAAATCGTCATGGATGTACATGCATGACAGAAAACGTGACCTACTGTGACAAACACGTATCATCACGGAAGTGTATTTTTTTGTAGTGTGGGGACTTTTTGGTTTCCTATATATGTGGTGCCGCATCAAAGTTGTGCATTGCGTATTCAAACATCACACAAACACCTCTTTGGGCCACATGCAGACGGTGGTACGTTGTCCTATATAGGATGCTCACTCACGTGCGACATACGCTTCGCTTTCTGTGGGCCCACGAGTTCGTCGTCCATCACTTTGACCCAATGAGAGAGAGGTATGTTTGACGAACAAGGAGGATTAATTCTTTTAGGGCTGTGTTACTAGGTGTATAATACGTGTCGAAGGGGGGGGGGGGTGACCAGCATATATATACTAGGTGTCACATGAACCTCACTCTATGTGGGAACTTTGCGGTTTTTGAGGCAAATGCCACATCAAAGTTGTGCATTAGGTATTCAAAACATCACAACCACACACCTCTCCATATATATGTTCTGGCACACATGCAAGTGATGGTTGTTATCCTATGGCACTCACTCACGCGGTTATCGGTGATGCTTCCATCTGTCGGCCCGCTTGGTCCATCACTTTCACCGACAGCGAGAGAGGTTAATTAATTTGACTTAGGAGGGGGCTTAATTTTTTGTTTGTCTCATGATATAGATCATGATGTGAGATTACATATATATAATAGTGCATGTGTACACATGAATCCATCCCGTTGGATCGAAGGGGGGTGGGCGAGCACATGATACGTCATAAACCTCTTACTCAGTGTGGGGACCTCTGCGATTTTCAACACATGCACCACATCAATGTTATGCATTGGGACGGGTATTCAACACATATGCATGCATCACACACCTCCATAAATATGTTCGGGACACACGCATGGAATGGTTGTCTTTGGACACACTCTCACTCGCTTGGTTATGGGCGGCATGCCTATATATATTCATGGGCCCGCGTGGACGTCCATCATTTTGACCAACAACGAGAAAGGTTACCATGGTGGATTCTTCTTCTTTGCTTCAAGTTACCGTATAGTAGGTTGATCATTCCAAGCCTAATTAAGTTTGAGCGCATGCTACGCATCGTGAACCCTCGCTCAGTGTGGGGATTTTACTGTTCCAAAGCATGGTGCCACATCAAATTTGCGCATTGGGTATTCAAACACCACACACACCATTTCCATATACATACTTGGGCCACATGCACAGAGTGGGTTTGTCTTCATACAGTACTCCCTCGCGAGGTTATCGGCGACAAGCCAGCCCATTTTGCGGGGCCGTGTGGACGTCCATCACTTTAACCAACAACGAGCGGGAGAGGTTGTACGACCAAGTTGGATTCTGCTTGGTCCGTGTTACAATACGTCTTGGTGAGATGCCCTCCCCATGACGTGTGTGTGTGGGGGGGGGGGGCTACTTCGCACTACCTGCAACCTCCGTGGGGTCGGGGAAGTCCAGTTATCAAAGTTGTGAATGGTAGTTAAATATCACACCACACCCTTTTCATACATATAGTAGGGCCACCCGCAGGTGGTTCGTATGTGGTCTCACCCATCTCGCGCCACAAGCACACATTTGTGGGTCGGCACACGGTCCACCATTGTCGGGAAGCGAAAGGGGTAGTTTGACAATATATATGATGGACTCCTATAGGTTTTGTGTTACGGTAGGGTGAGATTTCAGACCCAGCTATTTGGGGGCATGCATTCGTAGCTAGGATTCCCTTACCGCCGACACGAAGTGGGGTTCGTAGGGGGTGGCTGACTAGCAATACTGTGATTTTGGGCGACATGTGCCACATCAAAGTTGTGCATTTTGTATTCGAACATCAAACCACCCTTTTCATACATATATTTGGTCCACATGCAAGTGTGTTCGTGTTCTGACCCTCTCCCACGTTATTCTTTTTGCCAAATTTATAAACAGCACACGAGTTGGATGTAGAAACCGTCTGCGATTGGGTACGCAACAGACACGGTTCGGTCAGACTACCCATGTGCCACGCCCGTGCCCCTGCAGTCACTCATATCAGCACAGTACATTGGGCTCCACGAGGCTTGCCTCCCGCTCTTGAAAATATCTACTGCCTCGTAATCTCGAAAATATCTACCGCCTGGAAGCTTTTAATGTTTGATAGCACATGATTAGTATGTGCAGACCATGTGCGATGTCTGTTACTCCCGCTCTGCTTCAATCCCTTGATTCAAATTTTCAGAAGCCCCGGCATTTTACTCCCGCCTCTGCATCCCTCGCATTCTCAAAAATATCTGCTTGCCCTTGATTCAAATTTTCAGTAGCCCCGCCTTGTTACTCCCGCCTCTTCATCCCTCGCAATCTCAAAAATATCTGCTCGCCCTTGATCCAAATTTTCAGTAGCCCCGCATTTTACTCCCGCCTAGTAAAATTTTCAGTTGCCACGGTATTTCCTCAAACACCACCTTGCCCCCCCTCCACACACACCACACACTCCCAAAACCTCCGCTCACACAGACACAGACCACCCCTCCCTCGCTCGAAACCATTGGTATGTCGTCGCCGTCGCCGCCTCCATCCTCAACCTCTGCATGTGTGCTGGGGAGCTCGAGGAGCCAATGACCCAAAAGAGGTTTATCGCGGCCTCTTCACCTGACGCCGGCGAGGTGGCCGCCGAGGTGTCCCCGTCGTCCTCCGTGGGCTCTTTATCGATCCGCCATCGCCGGTCGCCCGATCCGCCCGCCACCGCGCCCCTACGCCGGTTCGAGGACTTCCTCGTCCTCCCTCGGGCCCGGCCGCCGACGAGGTCCTACCTCAGGGTCCGGCAGCGGCGGTGGGGGACGTGGGTCACCGAGATTATGGATCGGGAGACCCACACCCGCCGGTGGCTCGGTAGCTTCCACACGTCAAGCTCGTGGCCATGGAGTACGACCGCTGGAGGTCCGCTACCATGGTGCAGCGGCTAGGCTCAATTTCCCCTTTGGCACACGTCCGATCGACCTCGTTCCGCCGGAGCCAAGGGTGGTGAGCTCGGCAATGGCACGGGAGGACCGCGAGGCGTGGGAGCACCTCGAGGCCAAGGCCGCCGACGAGGCCTACATGCAAGAGCTCCACCGGCAGCACCCGGAGCTCGTGCAGGCGGAGCGGGTGATCTTTGCCGACGTGGAGGGTGGCGAGGTTATCATGCTCTCCTCTGATGACAAGGTCGAAGGTGGCGAGGACGGCGGCACGGAGGGCGTCGAGGTGGGCGGCGAGGACGAGGAGAGCGATGCCGACGAGTGGAGGAGTGTCTTCCCCAACGACCCCGACGACGGCACCGGCCCGGACCCGGCTCGCGGCACACCGTACCTGACGAGGAAGGATTGGCTCGACCTCCACTTTGACCGAAAGTAGTTTAGTTTAGTTTAAATTTATGTTTATGTTCAGTTATGCAAAACTAACTATGTTTATGTTTGAATGCATGCTACTTTCAGTTGAACCAGCTTTGAACTTGATCAAATTGAAGTTTACAACATTAAGTTTAAGGGATCGACTAGAAACGGCCAAAAATTGCTGGAATATATATATATATCCACTAAGGGTTTTAGTCCGTTAACTTTTAAAGGATTGGCTAGAGATGGCCTTATGCCTTGTTTATTTCAGTTCTTCACAATGTGATGCTCTATATGTGCAACTATTTGCCGTGTAGTTCAATTTCATCAATAACAGTTTCAACAATACCACTATGAATTACGATTTTGGTTGTTGTTAAGGATGTTGCAGTTAACTTGCCTTTTCATTTTTTTTAACAATAACTAGTGTACTTTAGACCTGCACAATACCAGTTTGAATGACTATTTGCTTGTTTTTAAATGTTATGCCTGATGCAGTTAACACACCTTTCCACTTCTTGTTTTGCTTAACTAGCGTGCTTAAACCTGCACACTGAAGCTATCATTTGTAGATTATGTTGTCTACCATGGATATATTTGGTTGATGTTTAGCCTGTTGTGCTTAACATGCCTTTATATGTACTCATACAGGACAATATTGAGAACAGTGTTGTTTTCCATCGAGGTTAGTTTCATCGCATTGCTTATATGTACTCATGGTTCAGGATATCGGTAGCTGGTACCATATAGCCTGGGGGCTGATAAGGGATTAATCATCGAATCGGACATTTCACTGAATATATCTGTAACCCATTTATCAGTAGGTTAGCTAGGGCCATATTTAATATATCTGAGGCTACATAGCAACATGCATTGTACTGAATGACTAAATATGCAATCCCAGGCTACATAGCAACAAGGAAGAGTGTTACCTTAATGTTTTGATGATGTCTAGATATACATGTAATAAAATCTTATATAATGGGATGGCGGGAGTGTTGTACTACATCATTTTGCAATTGTTGTTTGGCTTCTAATATTAACTTGGTGCTTTTAGGTACATATGTCATTGCCAAAGATCCACACTTCGACCCTTTCTGCGTATGGGGCAATGAGATATTCATGAACCAGCATCAAGTGAGGAAACTGATAAAGATTGTTATTAAAATGGGTCAAAAGATGTCAATCGAACTATTTGTTTACACTTTATGCAAGACAACAGTGAGGTAAAGGATGGTAAGTAAGAACTCTGTAGCCTTCTTTTTACTGCCCGTAATGAGTTTTGTTAGATGACAATGTCTGAATCTTTTTCCTTTGCAGTGGATCCTGAAGCATTTTACTCAAGATTACCTCTCAAACTACATGATTGGCGGTCGGTCATCACAAGGGGTTGGACTAGAGTCGTGCGTGCCTTCTGCATCCAGGAGAGCACAATAGGGCCATTCTGCTTCACCTTGTTCAGCAACCAGAATGTTTGTCGCCTCTTTCTTTACCATCTGTAATAGTACAAGTATAGAACCCTGGTTCATCATTCTTTATTTGGTGCTTATGTAATTCTTGAACATATGTACTTGTGAATCAAATAATGCATTGGTTGTTTGAACCTGATGGATATGAATAAAGCTATAGCCTACTTTCAAGTTCAAATTAGGTACAATTTTAAATAGCAACAATTAAATTAGGGTGAAATTATGGTCTGCAGGTCATTACGGCGCACACGGTCTATAAAGCACAGCATGTGTGATATACATCATAATCCGACACGGTTCATGGAGAGGAAACATGTGTAACCATGCACACAGTTGCCGTTTGTAAAGCGTGTGTGATGTCAGACAATATCACAAACGGTGCGGGAAAACTAAATGTGTGTGATTGTCGACTTATCATACATGGTTTACAATCATGAACTGTTTGTGATGTGCCAGGCATCGTAAACGTAGAGCCAGTTTGGTACGTGCCTGGAATGTGCCTGGACTGCGCCTGGTTTTAGGTAAAACCACAGAACTCCGACTACGATGGCAATGCGAGCACAAACGAGTAGCAAGGATGAAGCGTTTGGGATATTCGAGATATCAGAAACAGTTTTATAGGGACAACTGTATGCATCAAGGCTCCCTATCGCTGACGATTTCTGGGTCGTGTGGGAAGGACCCCCCTATCGCAGTCACTCACTTGGCGATGGTTCCAAACGCCCTCGCGGAAAGGGGTTAAAAACTGTTTGTATAGCACCTCGTTATACCAGTGCATGCAAGTACTAAATGACGAAGCACGGGGATGGTAGCCATGGACATGGTCGGCCCTTTTTGGAGAGAGTACTAAATAACTTTGATGTGTCCCGCCAACTCACAAAACGACAAGAAGCTTGCTTACTACGCCCTCTCCGTCGCTCACGTGCGCGCGGTGGCTCACAGCACGAGGAGAAGCTTTTGCTTACAATAGTGGGCTTTATACAAGCGGTGGACGTGCAGCAGTTCATTCGGTATCAGATTGCTAGAAGTATATACTGTAGTACTATCATCATTGTTCGACTTCCGGAAGAGGCGAAGAGCCAAGCGCAAGGTCACCTACTCACCTTAGTAGTACTATAGTCAAAGCTGTGCCACCTTTTTAGAGCATGGTTAATAATATAGGCGCCTCTTGTAGCGGCACATCATTTAGAGCAAGTACTCCCTCCGTTTCTTTTCTTTCATTCGTAGGATTTTTAAAATGCAGGAATAGGAAAAATAAAGGATTGGAGTGGCATGCCCACTTGAATCCCATAGCATTAGCACAGTGTTCAATGCCACGGGAAAAATAAAGGAAGTGAAAAAAAAGTTAGAGTGGATGCTAGATTGCCAATGAACACATGATTTCATAGGAAAAATTCCTATAGCATTCAATCCTATGAATCAAACGACCAATGTTGGAAAATTATTAGGGGGGTCTCTCCAACAGTGTTCATCGGCTTGCAGCTAGCATCACGGGGGTCGAACTCAGAGTCATTCATCTAGTACACGTGGCATCTGAGATCTTGACACAAGGTGACGTACACCTCCTCGCCACATTCAAATACCTATATTTAAACCCACATGAATCCGAGAAACCCACTCCAGCCACACATCCGTTCAGGAGCGGGACACCGGCCAGGCTCCTCCTTCCACCATTTTCTCCACTCTTTCGATGGCATCCGACGAGCAGGAAGAGCAGTTCTCCGGCATAAAAGCCATCTGGGTGGCCCGTTGAGCCCGGCAGTTATGAGCGAGGCAGGGCGCTGCTCCACCTACCTCGCCTAGCCCGACAGAGCCAGTTGCCGCCCTAAGCCAGCGCATGGTTCCGTAGCTAGCCGCTCAAATCCAACTCGAGGAGTGCCGAGTTCCTCCATGCTAGCGTGTCGGGGAGCACGGCGGCATGGGCATCGTCACTGTCCTCGACGATGCCTCATCATACAGCACCTCCAATGCCTGCGACTGCGCCATCCGCTGTCGATGCACGTGTAGCCGCGCTATGCAGGTAAAGAAAGAAGCCGCCGCTAATGTCGACGAGGTGACGCAGCTATGCGGATGTCGACGAGGTGACGCAGCTATGCGGATGTCGACGAGGTGATGGCCAGCACGTCCCCGCCCGCCGCCATCATCGAGAAGTAGAACACGGGAGGCCGCCGCCGATTGTATCCCATGAAGGCCACCACCGAGGCGACACCAGCATAAACAGCCGGTGTCTTGCACGATTCTTCTTCAGCCGGATGCTGGAGGAGGACAAAGAGATCGACCAGCGACCATTTAGATTAGGTATTTAATTCTACCTTTAGCTCCGGACAAGCACAACTTATTTGATGTAAATGTAATGAAATCCGTCATGTTTATATGAAATCCGGGCGTGTTTGCATGAATTTCGTTCAAAATGTATGCGGCTACGGATGGATGACGCCTCCTGCATCCGTGTCCGCTCTCATGCACGCGCGCGCGCACACACACACACATTCGCGACTTTTTGTAGACACCATCTCTGTCTAGATTAGTGTCTCGTTGTCAACAGTAGGATTTAAAGGTGAGGATTTATTTCCGACTAGCTCTACAACCTCAAGGTTTATAAATCGGACTTCACTCTCCCCTCACGCACACGTGCGGATACACTCACGGTGGAGCGCATTTGCACACAAAAAGGCAGGTAACATGACAATTTGACACATCTAGTTGTCCACTTAATATGGCGTCTGGGACCAAATGTCAGCCATACCAAGTGCGACCTGAACGCGGTGGCACGGTTATTGATTGAGTTTCTTTTTACTGGTACGTTAAATGCAAAGATGTCTCCGCGCGTATTCAATTTAAAACGATCGCTACTGAGGGAAAAACAATTACTACTCCACTTCGGGACTTGCTTGCTAGGGTTGCTCTCTTCTTCTCACTCTCTCGCCCTCTCCAGATCTAAACAACACGGCAGTGTCCACTCTCTATGTCTCTCTCTCTCTCTCTTCTCACCGGTTGTCACAGATCCTGTTGGATCCCTTCCGCTGGGTAGGGAAGGAGGTGCAACGTTGACGCGGTCGCTGGTGGCGAGGGAGGAAGCCGACGCACGCCGTCTTCTCTAACCTGGCGCCAACGTGGGAGGTCCTCCGCACCCTTGCTCCTCGCCGTCATGTTGACAGATGCCGCCGCCTACCTCACCACATCCCGCTGACCGGAGGTATAACTTCTTTTAGAACCGACCTTGTTCTAATGGCCCATCTCCCCACGTCGCTGCATCCTTTTTTTTCATCAAGTTAGGATTGCTCCCCACGTCACTGCATCCTGCATGTGGATATTCTTCTAATATTACAATGCTCCCCATGTAGCTAGCTCCGTTGGCTTGTCGAACACTCAAACACCACCTAAATTTTTACTATTAGAGGAAAAAAGGTATTGCACATACTGGCTAACGAACCGATCTCTTGGTTGGAATGGGAAATAAAGTGGGGTTGGGGCGAAGTACTAGTAAGATGCTGGCTTGACCGGTCTCTTGGTCGAAAAAGGATAGAAAATGGGGGGGGGTATTGGGTCGACAATGCAATCGAGAATGAGCACGTCTAGATATCCTGTGGTCACATAGTAAAGGTCACTGACGAGAACAAAAATGGCACAAATCCAGACATGCTTTGCATGTTTGCCACTCTCGGCAACACCTCTGCCTCACCACTTTATGCCTCGGTGGGTGTAAAACATGCTTGTGCCTCCCCTGTCCCTATGCCCTTACTACTGCTGTTAATCTAACATCACAGGTAAAATGAAACAATGTCACTGTTAATGTGATGTCACTGTTAAGTAATGCTGATGTCAATCTATTGCCATTGATAAACTGAATCAATGCCACCACCGTTTTATGAAATGCTTCTGTCTTACTTTATTTCTCATAAAGACTGTTTTGGACCATTACACTAAAATCTGACACCAGTAACATAGCTGCACCTCCATGGAACTGCACAAAATTTAATTGCACAATGGTTGACACGATGATGTGTTTCTCCTTCGGTATCACCCTTTGTTAGAACGATCGTTCCTGTTAACCGTGCACGTACCTACTGATCAAGTGCTACTCTCAATCTGTCATCACAGAGTAATAATGCAATTATTATGCATGTTAATGTAAGCTCCCGTTAATCTAGTGCCAGTGTTGATTTGATGTGGTGGCACTTCTTAGTTAATGGCACTTTTTCATACTGTCAATGTAATGCCATTGATAACATATGAGATGTTGTTGTTAATCATATGCCGCTGCAAAAAAATGGCACTGCTTAAATAACCCTATTACATATTTGTGCAAACAGGGTTGTCTATCTCCATATGGTGTCTATTTGTGCAAACGGAAGCACAAACCTCAATTTTAGTGGAACCCGCTGTCAGCTGACCTCATGGTGCTCCAAGTATTCCTACATTCGTAACTAGGTAGAATGACCAATGCAAGATGAAATAAGCTTATTTGTACGTTGACTTGCTGATTGCAGTGTGGAAAGAGCCTGTCATGTGTGGAGGAGCAAACAAGCACTGCAGTTGCGCCGTCAACGCAAGATAGAAGACACCGAGTCATTGATGGCCTGGCCGGCGAGTAGGGGTCGTGCAAACAGCGCTGCATTATTTTAGTGGAACTGCACAAAAAAGATATTGGGGTTAGTCGGACAAATTTTCTACAGCCACACGGAAGGAATTGCACTCATCGATTGCATAGAATTTCCTCCATGCCATCATAGGAGATCCCAAGGTGGAAATCAACTAACCACCTATAAAATTATGCATAATCTTCCTCACGCAGGTCAGTATCCCCTTCGTCCGGATGTTCGTGTTTTGTCATGCCGAGATATTGATATGTGCTACTGTTTTGCGACACTGTTTAAGTACAACTATTGCTTTCCTATCTTTTCACATTCAGGACAATGAAGATGATTTCAGTGGAACTGCACAAAATGGTCTGATGTTCAGTGATCTCTATTGCCTCCTCTGTTTGCTGCAATGTGTCGGCGTCAATTGCAAGCCGAGCCATCAAGCTAGCTGTGGAGTTGCCAACATGCTCAAAGTGCATGCAACATTGAGCAAAAAGAAGTATGCCCAGGAAATTAATGCATGCGTAGGGAGGCCCTTTGCTCAGAGAAGCATCGATCATTTTTTCTTTATTTCTACACCTTCTCACAGCTTTGTCTTGGTTATAGTCTTGTGAATCATTTAGATGCGTAAACATGCTGAACTTAAGTGCTTGTGAATGTTAGATAGTATGCATACTATATCTTGTGAAGCTTAGTTTAGTGTGAATGTTGACTAGCGTGTCAACCTTTACAATCTATATTGTGGGCCTGTTGTTTGACCCCTCATTTTGCTGCGCTATGACCAGTGTGAGTGTCTGCATGCATTACCACATCCTCTAATTTAGTGGATGCCAAGCGGGCCCGAGAAGGAGCTATAACTTTTTTTAAAGTTGAAAAATGTTACCGATGAGGAGCCATAAGCTGGAGGGCGTCTCTTTTTTTCTTTCGAATGGGCAATAAGCTGGTGAGCTGGAGAGTGTCTCTAATGGGCTGCCTCTAGTGTTAAGGTCGTCCTGTACGAAACACGGGCAGCCGACTAGGCCGATACAACAGCCTATCCATCTTAAAGCCCATTTGTTTTTTTTGCGAGGAAAAGCCCATATTTCTTGAAGAGGGGCGATCCTAGAAAAACCCTCCTTCCTCCTCGCCTCCACTTACTGCAGCTCGCTGGACTCTCTCGCTTCCATCGCCCCCCAATTCCCCCCGCTCCCCATCTTCCTCACTCTTACAGAAAACCCCTGCTCACCTTCTTCCTCAATCGTGCAGAAAACGCCTGCTCCTCTTCTTCCTCGCTCCTACAGAAAACCTCAGCCCTCCTTCTTCCCCACTCGCACTGCCACTAGGATCGTCTCTCGCTACTCTGCTCAAACTCGTGAGCTCAGCGCGACGCCCTGATGCGGCTTGAAACTGCGTCGGTATTGCCCCAAAGAGGAAGGGATGATGCAGTACAGCTACGGTAGGTATTTCCCTCAGTTATGAAACCAATGTATCAATCTAGTAGGAGAACCAAGCAACACTACGTAAACGGTACCTGGACACAAAGAACAAATCCTCGCAAACCAACTTGTAAGAGGGGTTGTCAATCCCTCCTCGGTAAAAAGATAGATTGTTTTGTATGTGTTTGGCTAAATAGATCTGAATAAAAGCCGAAATAAAAGATGCAAATAAAAAGTGCAGCAAAGTATTTTTGGTTTTTTGGAATAATAGTTCTGAAAACAACTGCGATGAAAAATAGATCGGAAAAGAATATGATAAAAGATAGACCCGGGGGCCGTAGATTTCACTAGTGGCTTCTCTCGAGAAAATAGCACACGGTGGGTAAACAAATTACTGTTGGGCAATTGATAGAAGATTGAATAATTATGATGATATCCAAGGCAATGATCAATATATAGGCATCATGGCCAAGATTAGTAGACCGACTCCTGCCTGCATCTACTACTATTACTCCACACATCAACCGCTATCCAGCATGCATCTAGTGTATTAAGTTCATGAAGAAACGGAGTAATGCAATAAGAACGATGACATGATGTAGACAAGATCTATTCATGTAGGAATAGACCCCATCTTGTTATCCTTAATAGCCACGGTACATGCGTGCCTCGCTACCCCTTCTGTCTCTGGGAAAGGACACCGCAAGATCGAACCCATCACAAAGCACCTCTTCCCATGGCAAGAAAAATCAATCTAGTCGGCCTAACTAAACCAAAGGTTCGAAGAAGAAATACGAGGCTATAAATAATCATGCATATATGAGATCAAAGAAAACTCAAATAATATTCATGGATATAGATCTGATCATAAACTCAAAGTTCATCGGATCCCAACAAACACACCGCAAAAAGAGTTACATCAAATAGATCTCCAAGAGACCATTGTATTGAGAAGCAAAAAGAGAGAAGAAGCCATCTAGCTACTTCCTACTGACCCTTAGGTCTATGGTACTACTCACGCATCATCGGAGAGGCACCAATGAGGATGATGAACCCCTCCGTGATGGTGTTAGATTGGATCTCGTGGTTCTGGAACTTGCGGCGGCTGGAATTGTGTTTTGTCGACTCCCCTAGGGTTTCTGGAATATTTTTGGAATTTATAGGGCGAAGAGGTGGTGGAGGAGACCTTCGTGAGGCCCACAACCCACCTGGGCGCGCCTGGGCTCCTAGGCGCGCCCAGGTGTCTTGTGGTCCCCACGGGGATCCCCTCTGGTACTTCCTTGGCTCCCAAGTTTTCTTCTGGTCCAAAAAAAATCTCCAAAAAGTTTCATTGCGTTTGGACTCCGTTTGGTACTAATATTCCGCGAAGTAAAAAACAAGCAAAAAATAGCAACTGGCACTGGGCACTATGTCAATAGGTTAGTCCCAAAAAATGAAATAAAGTTGCTATAAAATGATTGTAAAACATCCAAGAATGATAATATAACAGCATGGAACAATAAAAAATTATAGATACGTTGGAGACGTATCAGCATCCCCAAGCTTAATTCCTGCTCGTCCTCGAGTAGGTAAATGATAAAAACAGAATTTTTGATGTGGAATGTTGCCTAACATGTTCATCACATATTCTTTTCTTTTGTAGCATGGACATTTGGACTTTTAGATGGTTCAATGCAATAGTCTATATTTGACATGATAACTTCAATACTCAAGCATATCAACAAGCAACCATGTCTTTCCAAATATCAACACTAAAGAAAGTTATCCCTAGCCCATCATGCTCAATCGTTGATCCATTCATGAAACACAATCGAATATTAGCTACATCCAATGCACAAGTATGATCATAGTGCTCCCTAGTTGGTGCTTTATAAGAGAAGATGGAGACTCAAATAAAAATAAAAATTGCATAAAGTAAATAGATAGGCCCTTCGTAGAGGGAAGTATGGATTTGTAGAGGTGCCAGAGCTCAAAGCTTAAATTGAGGGATTTTTTTTGAGAGGCATGCTTTCCTGTCAACAAAAACGACCGAGTAATTCCCAACACTTTCCATGCTAGATATATCGTAGGCGGTTCCCAAACAGAAAATAAAGTTTATTCCTTTTTCCACCATACTTTCACACTCCACGGCTAGCCGTATCCACGGGTACCATCCATACCAACACTTTCCAAGGAATTTATTATTTGACAACATAAAGTAAAATTCTTTTCATTTCGGGACTGGGCATCCATATTACCGCCATACTCTCATGCAATGACAAGTGAATAAACACTCATCTTGAGAATAACACATCTAGCATGGAAAATATTGGCCACCCCCTGCCGCTTCATGAGTGGTACGGGCACACAAAAAGGAAATTAATTTTGAAAAAAAATAGAGTTGGCACATACAAATTTGCTTAGAACAGCACGGAAATACCACATATAGGTAGGTATGGTGGACTCATATGGCAAAACTGGGTTTTAAAGAGTTTGGAAGCACAAGTAGTATTTCTACTTAGTACAAGTGGATGCTAGCAAAAAGATTGAGAACCAACCAACCAAGAAACGAAAATTCACATAAGTGAGCATTGAGCATAACTAACACCGAATAATGCACCATAAGTAGGATGTAATTTCATTGCATAACTATTGATGTTCGTGCTTACATAGGGAATCACAAACCTTAACACCAATATTCTTACTAAAGCATAATTACTCACCAACATGACTCATATATTACTATCATCATATCTCAAAACTATTACAAAGAATCAAGTTTATTTTGTCCAATGATCTTCATGAAAGTTTTTATTATATCCCTCTTGAATATATATCACTTTGGGACTAGTTTCATATGTTGCAATTGCTTTTGACAAGCTCAAATAAATTTAAGTGAAGAACATGAGCATAAAAATTTCATCTCTCAAAATAATATAAGTGAAGCATGAGAGAATTTCTTCAAAAATTTACTAACTATCAATTTAATCTAAGTGAAGCATGAGAGTATTTCTTCAAAAATATTAAAACACACCGTGCTCAAAAAGATATAAGTGAAGCACGAGAGCAATTCCATAGCTCAAAAAATTTAAGTGAAGAATATAGAGCAATTCTAACAAATCATAGCATAATTTTGGCTCTCTCAAATAGGTGTGTCCAGCAACGATACTTGTGACAAACTAAAAAGCAAAACAAGCAAAGACTCATATAATACAAGACGCTCCAAGCAAAACTCATGATATGTGACGAATAAAAATATAACTCCAAGTAAAATACCAATGGTCGTTAGAAGAAAGAGGGGATGCCTTCCGGGGCATCCCCAAGCTTAGTTGCTTGGTTCTCCTTGAATATTAACTTGGGGTGCCATGGGGCATCCCCAAGCTTAGGCTCTTGACACTCCTTATTCCTTCATCCATCGTGATCTCACCCAAAACTTGAAATCTTCAATCACACAAAACTTAACAAAACCTTCCTGAGATCCGTTAGTATAAGAAAACCAATCTTTACTTTAAGTACTATTGAAAACCCATTCAAATTTTGTTGTTGCATTATATCTACTATATTCTAACTTTTCCATGGCTTATACCCCCCGATACAATCCATAGATTCATCAAAATAAGCACACAATGCAAAGAGGACAGAATCTGTCAAAAACACAACATCCTGTAATGATGCAAATTGTTCTCAAACTTCTATAACTCAAAACATTCTGAAAAATTAGGAAAATATAGGAAATTTATATATAAATCTTGTGTAAAAAATTCAGAATTTTTCGTCGCGTCTGAGAATTTAAACAATTCTGTTACTGCCATTTTCAATCTCCTTGTGTAAAGCTCCATTTGCAAAACTGTTTTGGGGGATTGTTCTTCGGTATATGACTCCTCCATTGGTCTAATTAGTTTCTGTTCTAGTGCTTTATATGTAGCAATTTTTTACTGCTGTGATGACCTTGTTCTTAAGCTTGCATGTCAAATTTATATGGTCCAAAGTAGTTTTGATGCATGATAGAGCCTCTAGGCACTTGTAGGAGTAGTTGCTTTTAGTTCTGCTGAGTTTGGTTCACTTTTATTTTAAGACACTAAAAATTTCAGAAATTTTCCAGAGGAAGAAAAATGTTTAGGAAGATATACCAAGGTGGTTCCTCGAAGAAGCAAGCCCCAAGGCTCGCGATACGTGAACCGGACCTTGAACCTCCAAGAGAAGCTCCAGTACGGCATTGCGAGTGGCCGTTGGAGCAATTTATGGTTCATGCAGGTTTCAAGGATGAATTTGATGCGTACGTGCGAAATGCTGACCTTGAGGACTTCGTGTCAGATAAGTGCTTACAATATTATCACCTCACTGATTCATTCGTGCGAAGATTTAAATTTACATCCCAGCGCAATACT
This sequence comes from Thinopyrum elongatum, assembly GCA_011799875.1. NCBI lineage: Eukaryota > Viridiplantae > Streptophyta > Magnoliopsida > Poales > Poaceae > Thinopyrum > Thinopyrum elongatum. The sequence continues at coordinate 83,049,051 of CM022300.1, read as the reverse complement.
CATATTGTTTTATTTGATCTTTATGATAAATCATATACCATGGACCTAAGAGATTTTAATGAAGCATGTAAAATTCCACAGTGGGGAATTCATAGTGAACCGCGCAAAACTGAATACAATGATTTCCTTGATAGCATCACTGTAGGAGAAACTAGAGTTATTACACAAGCTACCATGGGGAGCATTCACTTTCCTGCCATACACTATTTTGCTCACTTTATAGGTAGATGTATTAATGGTAAACATGATCGTAGCCGCCTTTGTGCATCGGATCTTAGTGTCCTCAAGTGTGCGGTAACGGGTGATAACGATATAACTTGGGGGCTATTATTGCAAGGAGGTTACATAATAACGCTATAGATGGAGATTTCTTCGGCGGGATTTATGCCACCCGTTTAGCTAACTATCTCGGGGTACCCATAAGGGGTGATGACATTGAGTTACCACCTGCTTTTCTTGATTATAATGCTATGGTACGCTACCAGTTTCTTGAGAGGAACGAACAGTCCCTCCTGTACCGACTAATCTTTGACAGGCAGCGTGTTGTCCATATTACCCTTCCTGCTCCTGCCTTCTTTGACTTTCAGGTAAAAAGAAGATATTTTATAACTAGAGAGGAGGCAAACAAGTATGAGAGAGAGGTGGAGGCTACTCGCCTCCATGCTGCAGCCCTTCAGGCAGTAGCTGCTGCATCCCAGTACAACCCCGACTATAACTTTGGATATCCACCAGGCCAGCCGTGGGCATAGACCAACTTAGGCCAAAAGCCTAAGCTTGGGGGATTACGTATTTCTCACCGATATTACATTCATGTTCACACACTCATTCCAGTTGTCGGTGTTCATACTTTTTCATTGTATTATCCATGTTAGTTTATTTCTTTTTCTCGCTTTCTTTTTGCGTGTTTGAATTTTTTTGAGAAAATTCAGAAAAAAATTAGTTGTAGCTTCTTTTTAGTTTCCTTTTCATGTTTAATTTATTTGTAGTACTATTAAAAGAAAACCCAAAAATATTTCTCGTTCTTCTTTTGCTTATTGGGAGCTTTCCCGTGTAAATAGTTTTTCTCGTTCTTGTTTTACTTTCTTCAGAAAAACAAAAACTCCAAAAACATTTCAGCGTGTTTCTTTGAAATTCTTTTTCCTTTCTTTGGGTCGAGAGGAGAAGACCACGATGAAATTGATGAGTGGCTCTCATATTTATTATTGTTGATCTAACATAGAGCCCATATTACCTTGTCTTCTCCTTTGAATGAATGTGTGCAGATTCCAGCTTAGTCCAATGCACGTGCACTATTATTATTATCCACACCGTTCGGTCATGCAAGTGAAAGGCAATAATGACGATATTTGATGAAATGATTGGGATAAGGAAAAGCTGGTATGAACTCGACCTATCTTGTTTTTGTAAACATGATTAGTTCATCGTTCTTGATTCAGCTTATTATGAATGAAACATGTTTGCAATGACAATTAGAGATTATAGTTACTCATGCCATGCTTAATTAGCTAGGAGTTTATAATGGTTTATCTTGCGTGCCGGAATGCTTTTAAAATGGTTGTGATGTAGTATGATAGGATGGTATCCTCCTTTGAATGATTCTAGTGGCTTGATTTGGCACATGTTTACGCATGTAGTTGAAACAAAATCAACATAGCCTCCACGATATTTATGTTCATGGTGATTTATATCCTACTCATGCTTGCACTCAATGTTGTTTAATCTCAATGCATGTTTATGACTGTTGTCGCTCTCTAGTTGGTCGCTCCCCAGTCTTTTGCTAGCCTTCACTTGTACTAAGCGGGAATACTGCTTGTGCATCCACTTCCATAAACCCAAAGTTGTTCCATATGAGTCCACCATACCTTCCTATATGCGGTATTTACCTGCCATTCCAAGTAAATTTGCATGTGCCAAACTCTAAACCTTCAAATGATATTCTGTTTTGTATGCCCGAATCGCTCATGTAGCGACTGGGGGCTGTCAGTATCTTCCATGCTAGGTGAGTTATTCTCACGATGAGTGTTGATTCACTTGTCATTCACGAGAAAGTGGCTGGTAATCGGGATGCCCAGTCCCATGCTCGAAATCAAATCAAAATAAATTTCAAACAAAACTCCCCCAGGACTGTTGTTGGTATGGATGGTACCCGTTGTTTCGGATCAGCCGTGGAGTGTGATTGATGGTGGAGGGGGAGTAAAAACCTTACCATTCTGTTTGGGAACCGCCTATAATGTATGTAGTATGGAAGATACTGAGACCACTTGGTTGTTATGTTGACAATGAAAGCATACTGCTCAAAAATATTATTCATCTCTGTTTCAAAAAGCTCGAGCTCTGGCACCTCTGCAAATCCCTGCTTCCCTCTGTGAAGGGCCTATCTATTTACTTTTATACTGAGTCATCACCCTCTTATAAAAGGCACCAGTTAGAGAGCACCACTATCATTTGTATGCGTTGTTATTAATTAATATTGAGTATGACTGTGATTGGATCTCTTTTACCATGAATTACAATGTCTAGTCAGTCCTTGATCTTCAGGGGTGCTCTGCATTTATGTTTTGCGGTCTCAGAAAGGGCTAGCGAGATACCATTCTATTATATCATATCATGATTGTTTTGAAAAAGTGTTGTCATCCGAGATTTATTATTATTGCTAGCTAGTTGATTATTCCATTGATATGAGTAGATGTGAGACCTAAATGTTATTGTGAATATGGTTAGTTCATGATCTTTGCTGAAAACCTGAATGCTGGCTATACATATTTGCAACAACAAGATCAAACAGAGTTTGTTAAAGTTTTTCTTTATCACTTTCAGTTTGTCAACTGAATTGCTTGAGGACAAGCAATGGGTAAAGCTTTGGGGAGTTGATACATCTCCATCGTATCTACTTTTCCAAACTCTTTTGCCCTTGTTTTGGACTCTAATTTGCATGATTTGAATGGAACTAACCCGGACTGACGCTGTTTTTAGCAGAATTGCCTTGGTGTTATTTTTGTGCAGAAATAAAAGTTCTCGGAATGACCTGAAACTTCACGGAGAATATTTTTGGAATAAATAAAAAATATTGGCGAAAGAATCAACCAGAGGGGACCCACCAGTTGTCCACAGGGTGGAGGGCGCGCCCCCCCTAGGGTGCGCCCCCTGCCTTGTGGGTCCCCTGGACCTCCACCGACCTCAACTCCAACTCTATATATTCACTTTCGGGGAGAAAAAATCAGAGAGAAGGATTCATCACGTTTTACGATACGGAGCTACCGCCACCTCCTGTTCTTCCTCGGGAGACCAGATCTGGAGTCCGTTTTGGGCTCCAGAGAGGGGAAATCGTCGCCGTCGTCATCATCAACCATCCTCCATCACCAATTTCATGATGCTCACCGCCGTGCGTGAGTAATTCCATCGTAGGCTTGCTGGACGGTGATGGGTTGGATGAGATTTATCATGTAATCGAGTTAGTTTTGTTAGGGTTTGATCCCTAGTATCCACTATGTTCTAAGATTGATGTTGCTATGACTTTGCTATGCTTAATGCTTGTCACTAGGGCCCGAGTGCCATGATTTCAGATCTGAACCTATTATGTTTTCATGAATATATATGTGTTCTTGATCCTATCTTGCATGTTGTAGACACCTATTACGTGTTTTGATCCGCATACCCCAAGGTGACAATAATTGGGATTCTATCTACTGATTACCGTAGTTTGAGGAGTTCATGTTTTCACTAAGTGCTAATGCTTTGGTCTGGTTCTCTATTAAAAGGAGGCCTTAATATCCCTTAGTTTCCATTAGGACCCCGCTGCCACGGGAGGGTAGGACAAAAGATGTCATGCATGTTCTTTTCCATAAGCATGTATGACTACATTCGGAATACATGCCAACATTATATTGATGAATTGGAGCTAGTTCTGTGTCACCCTAGGTTATAACTGTTGCATGATGAATGCCATCCGACATAATTATCCATCATTGATCCATTGCCTACGAGCTTTTCACATATTGATCTTTGCTACGTTACTTTTCCATTGCTACTGTTACAATTACTACTAAACCACTACTATTACTTTTGCCACTGTTACCGTTACTTCCATACTACTTCGCTACTAAATACTTTGCTGCAGATATTAAGTCTTTCAGGTGTGGTTGAATTGACAACTCAGCTGCTAATACTTGAGAATATTCTTTGGCTCCCCTTGTGTCGAATCAATAAATTTGGGTTGAATACTCTTCCCTCGAAAACTGTTGCGATCCCCTATACTTGTGGGTTATCATGTCTCCCCAGCAACGGCGCCAGAAATTCCTTTTGATGCGGCTTGAAACTGCGTCAATATTTCCCTAAAGAGGAAGGGATGATGCAGTACAGCTACGGTAGGTATTTCCCTCAGTTATGAAACCAAGGCATCAATCCAGTTGGAGAACCAAGCAACACTATGTAAACGGTACTTGCTCACAAAGAACAAATCCTCGCAACCCAACGCGTAAGAGGGGTTGCCAATCCCTCCTCGATAAAAAGATGGATTGTTTTGTATGTGTTTGGATAAATAGACCTGAATAAAAAGAAAAATAAAAGATGCAAATAAAAAGTGCAACAAAGTATTTTTGGGTTTTTGGAATAATAGATCTGAAAACAAATGCGATGAAAAATAGATCGAAAAAAATATGATAAAAGATAGACCCGGGGGCCGTAGATTTCACTAGTGGCTTCTCTCGAGAAAATAGCACATGGTGGGTAAACAAAATACTGTTGGGCAATTGATAGAAGATCGAATAATTATGACGATATCCAAGGCAATGATCAATATATAGGCATCACGTCCAAGATTAGTAGACCGACGCCTGCCTGCATCTACTACTATTACTCCACACATCGACCGCTATCCAGCATGCATCTAGTGTATTAAGTTCATGCAGAAACAGATGTGGCACCTCGGCTCAGAGAAGACCAGAACGCCCCGTATTCCAACCCAGGGACAGGTCCTCTAGAATACGGCACTGTTGGCATAGAACAAATCAGCTCTTTATTACAAGGGATATGGTTACAAAGGGTACAAGGATTACATCGGCACGGCGACACAACGCCTGCCCAGGGTAGCTCTATGCTAACAGCGGAGTAACTCTCTCGGCAGCGGAACAGCAACGGCGGTGATGGACTCCACTCTGCAGGGACTCTGGCTAGAATGCGTATCCTAGGTCGCAAACTCGGGATCCTCGACAAGCAAACAATCATGGCATGACCTGCAAACTGGCATGACATGCCAGGTGAGTACTTGGAATGTACTTGCAAGCTCACAGCAAACATCAGCAATAAAGCAAGACAACATCATAGCAAGATAGCTATTGAAGTAGATGCAGTAAGGTAAAGCATATTTAATCCATACTCCGAATAATCTTAGGATCCAATCCGAACCTGCTCCAAGTCCAATCATGTGGTCATCCGACCACTTATCTCTTTGCCATCCCATGGCTGACATATCATATACCTGATTCCATCTGCACGACAAGTCTGACAAACTTACACTCTTCCGGGTTGTCTCACAACCCTCAGAATACTCACGATCCACCGAGTACTTTTGATCTTACGACGAGTTCTTCCATCATTATCACTACTATGGTTGACCATCTAAAGTGGTCTGGACGGACTGTCCAATACAGTGGACACGCTATTCGAATAGATTTTACACTCTGCAGAGGTTGCGCACTTTACCCACACCATGGAGCACCTGACCTCGTGATCCCATTCGGGTGGACCAGCATTGCTCCAACGAAACCCGCCTGACCCGTGACTCTCCCGTTGTACCACCGGCAATCATCCTCCCCCGGAGTCCTGCCCTGGGTGGCCCCTGTGTCACCGCGTGACACCTGCCACCGTCGTGGCCAACAAACTGTCTCAAACGGGGACCAGGTACCATATAACTCAACTGGGCTCACAAGGTTATCGCCGCCTACCGGGCCAAGGTAGCGCGCACTCATAACCTTCCCTGTCGGGCGGTACCGGTGAAAGAGCACGCGATCAGACCAAGTCAAGGTCGTCCCATACCGGCAAATGTGGCTGCATGGATAAGTCCGGACAGGTGACTCTGGATCAACCATGAAGTATCCTATCTCTGAATAATTTCTGTCATAGCTGATACTTCGATACCATAGCAATCCAAGTCAAAACAATATCTGGCTAGAAATCTGGTAACCAGTATGCTTAAGCCACTACTACTAACTCATCTCCATAAACTGCCGGATGAAATCCAGAATAATCATAGACAGTAATCTCAACATCATAGTATCAACAAGTGGGTAAACTATTAGTCACTATCAATCCGGTACTCAACATGGTAGTCACCTATCCAAGAATTAACTCCAACATTGCATAATCCAATTCATTTCACAAATAACTCATACTTGATGTTAAAGTAAATAGTTAAACTATGACATTGCAATGCAATTATGCAGATGAGAGTTGTGGCTTGCCTGGGGTTGAAGGAACCATCGGGAAGGAGTGCGGAGAGTCCGCGGAACTGATTGCCGGAAACAGTTCTCTCTCGGAGGGGCTGTTTACGGGCAAGGGCAAAATGTCATTTACATAGTGGGACCACATAGTGAAAATGATACCAACATGTCGGGCTCGACGAGATGAAGAAGTGGGCTTTGGATTCACCTCAATCGGAGTCTCGGTTAAAAACTTATAGCCGTTTGAAGTCCAGGGACCAATCTGCAAAAAGATTATTTACAGACAAGCCGCTACCGGCTAAAACCGAAGGCGCACTGGGCAGATTACGTTTTCTGAATAGGAAAACATATTCTAGGCCGCAGTATAACAGAAATAAGCCTTCCAGAAGGGGAAACGCACTACGGAGAGGGCGCCTCCACTTAAGTCAGCGGGCCCGGCTCTGGTCAACGCTAAGGGGCTGACGAGTGGGGCCGAGGGGTCCACTGGCTGGCTGAGACGGGGTCATCTCCTACCCCGCGTTCGACCACGAGGCAGAGACAGTGGTCGCTCGCCGGCGACGGCTTCGACGTCTCCGGCCACCGCAGGCCAAGGCGAGGGCACCGGCGGGATCGGAGCGAGACGCCGCTTCCATCAACCCCGGGCACGGACGCCGAGGGAGGCCGGAGTTGTGCTGTCTTGGCCGTCCACGGAGAGAGCAGAGGAGGATTCCGGCGAGGCTCGCTGGTGCTACTGTAGTTCCCCGGATGAGCTCCGACTACTGGTGCGACCAGGGGGATGTGCCGCTCTCACCTGGAGAGCTCATTCCCGCCGGGAAGCAACAAAGGGAGTAGAGCTCTGACCTCGCGGCGGACGGCGATGACTGCGATGGTGGGCAGGGCGTCTCGGCCATGGAGAGGGGGCGAAGAGCTTCGAGGAGTGGCCTGGTATGGTGGTGGATGCCACTGGTGTCGAAATGAGGAGGAGGGAAGGGCTGGCTTGGCGGAATTTAGTCGAGGCTCTCCGGCGGCCGTGGCAGCAATGGGCAGCGGGGAGGGCTTCTCCGGCTCGGCTGAGGGGTTGGGGAGGACTAGTGGAGTGAGGGAAAGGCGAAGGTGAGCTCGGGGAGATGCGGGGAAGGCTTTATATACCCACGGCGAGGCAAGGCGATCAGGACGGCCGGAGTGGCATTCCTATCGTCGCACTGGAGTGACAAAGGCGACGTGGCCGGCTGTATACGGCGTCGGGAAGCTTCAAGGAGGAGCGGGGGAGGCCAGCTGTGCTTCAGAACAGCTCGGGGAGGAGGGGACGGAGGAAAACGACGACGACGGTCACGGGCCAAACAGCGGCGGCGATCGCCATGGCGCAAGGAGAAGGAAAGAGGAGGGGGAGAGGGTTCCAGAGCGAAGACGAGGCCAAGGGGAAGCTGCTGGACATGGTTAGGTGGCGAGGGAGAGGAGGAATGCGACTAGGCCGAAGGGTTCCATCACTACAGCGCGCTGGCTGGCATGCCAGCAGCGTGGTCACCACGTGCACTGGCGCACGCGGTGCACCCTGGCATGCCAAGTCATGTCCGGAGTGTTGTCCTTCCAAGTAATAGTCCCAGAGAAGTGATGGCTCAAAGAAACACACTATGGTTGGATGTGAATGATCATCTGGAGTATACTGCATCCAACTGTTGCCTGAAACTATGATCAACAGGAAAGGGATAAGAGCCAAGTGTGATGTCTGGGAGGTTTAGGGTAGGAAGGACTATGATCCTGTGAAATTTGGAAAGAAATGGACCAATATTTAACAGGGTTGCTTTGCAACTGACCAATCTGGTCCAGAAACTCAATCTTGATGTGCCACTCACATGGAGTAGCCCATTGGGCTGAAATTTGGTAGAACATGATGATTTGGTCATATGAGAGTGCCATAAAAATTTCATGACATTTGGACAAGCAAAAATGGTACTTCCTTCACAATGAACATCTCTGACCAGAATCTTAGGAAAATTCTAGGGAATTATTGGGAAAATTAAATGAGCCCAAATTTTTTGGAGATATGTTATATGGGTAGGATAATACTCTGGTAAATTTTCAGCAATTATGGAGCAATATAAAATATAGTTGCTTCACAATGTGAAAATCTGACCAGAAACGAAGATTTGAGGCTGTGCTCACATAGATGATTGTATAGGGTTGAAACTTGGTGGAGAGTCATGATTAGAGCATATGAAGATGCTTGAAAAATTTAAACTCATTTGGATACACATAGCTAGCACTTGCTTCACAAAGATTCCAGTTGACCAGAAACTTTGGAAGTTAGCCAAGGGAGATTTAGTATCCAAATGAAGTTGAATTTTTGCATGTGGCAATGATATGGATAGGAAAGAATGCCCAAAAAGTTTGAGACCAAGAAAGCAAATATAAATGGTACTTGCTTCTCAGACTGCTAGCTGTGGCAGAATCAGAAAAGGAATATTTGTGAAATATTTTAGAACATGTCAAGGAAGGGTTTGACATATTTGTGGAAGCTCTGGCCCAAACAATTTATGAGAATTATTTGGGAGTCTTGGGAATGATAGAAATGTGGGTTGCTTCACAACCCAGGGCAAACAAGGTTATTCCTTTAATAGAAAAAGGAATATTCCCAAGAAAAATAATATTGGGGTTGGTCCAAGATGGAAATGACATGGTCTTGGGATGGTTTTGAGGTTGGCAAGCCACTTAGGAAGATGAATCAAGGGTGATCCCTCCAGGTTGCAAGACTACTAAGCCACATAAAAGAAAATCCAGACCAAAATCAAAAGAAAAAGAAATGGGCAAAATCCAGGGTGTTACAAACCTACCCCCCTTAAAGAAATCTCGTCCTCGAGATTTGGTTGCTTAGGGATCAAACATGAATATTTCCACTTGAGGAAACCTTTTCCAACTCAGGTTTCCTTTTTAGCTTTGTATAATGTTCCTACTGAGTTCATGTGACTGACTGCCTTACTTCGGGGTGGTTTGCTTCACTGGACCCTTTTTGTGGCAAATCTTACCTCATATGTTACTCCGACTTCAATCCTTTTTATGTCTGCTATCCTGTCTGGGGCAATAAATTATCCAGACAGAGCTATGTGCCCTGTTCGTAAGTCTGAGGGTGGTTCCTCATGGACGTGTCATGACGAGTTCAAATACGATTGACCGTTTACTGAGTTGTGAACAGATTCTCTTGGTGGACACGAAATCTTTTACTCATTGCATTGGGTGACTTCAAATGACTGTGTGTCCTCCAGGTTCAAATCAGTACTGTGAATCGTACCATTTTCCTGGCGGAATCTGACTTCTCGCACGGATTGCTGAGTCATCTTGGGTATCTTCACTGTCTTGGGTATAAAGCTCCTACCAAATATTTGACTTTCACCTGTCGTGACTAGCATAAAGGTGTACGGAGATATTATCCATAGACTTGACTGACAGCGGTCCTGGCAACAGGATCTTGTTCACGGCAGGTTAGTCTTTAACTGATTCCCATCTGTGAGGACACATGCTTTGAGACTGTTGTTCATCCTTTTGATTACTCAGTCTGTTGGCATCTCCATATGGATGGTAGGCCGTGTAATGCTTTAACATGGTTGCTGAATTTGAACTGCTGAGTTAATCTTTCGGCTGACCTGGCCAGCTTGGTTGCCCTCTTCTGACAATTCTAAGCATATCTGGTTGGCTGGGTGGGTTGTCTTGATATGGGGTCCTTTCAAATGGAATAGACCCCGTGGGTTTGTACCCATGGTGACTGGTACCGAGTCAGACTGCTCTGAGTATCTGTACCATGTTGATCTTGCAACCATTATCATACCTGTATGGACAACCTTGCTCCTTCATTATGGTTCTCTTTGCCTGGATCTTTGCTGAAAGAACTTGGCTTTATGTGTTCTTGATTCTCCGTGTGACCATAGGTGTTGTTAGGTGCAATATTCCGGCAGGCATATTACTTTACAAGTTGTAGCTGTAGGGTAACGATCGTCTGAACCCTTGGATAAAACCGGCAAATAAACCAGTAGCCACCAGAATGGTCTTTACAACTCAGATATGGGACATTACTGGAGTAAATCAACCCCGACTCAAGACGGCTGAAAAGCAGCTCAGAGCATGAGATGGTGTCGATAAAAAGAAAGTAGCAGTTCCCTAAGACGGCCCAAAAACAACTCAGAGCATGGGGGCGCTGCTACGGAGAGAAATTCAACAGCTGCCCGAGACGGCCGAAAAGCAGCTCAGAACACGGGCCAATTGCTGACAAGAGAAATAAAAGTCGGCATCCACCCCGGACGGCCGGAAACAGCTCAGAACACAGGCGTGGTGCCGTCACCAAAGAAAGACGGGCAAGGGTTCATCCGCGTCCCAAACAGCTCACTATTATGCATACAGGGTATTCGGCTATCCTTCTTGCTGAACACTAAGTTCATAGCACATTCTGGCTTGCTTTCAAGACATAGCAGGGTTCAGATTGTACTCAAAGCAAATTCAAACCTTGTATATATGAATCATACCTTTGACTTGAAATGTACTATTGATCATGCACACATCTTTGCCTTCTTGCTGGTGCGATCATTACTGCTGTGAAAGTTGCACTGATGTATACTTGATGCTGATAACCAATCCAGCCAGGATATCATTTGTATTTAGGCCCGATATAACACAGTCTGCTGAAAATTTCATATTGCTGAGCTGAGCTTCCAAATGGTTGTCTCTTCACTGATTCTTTGGGTTCAGGGTCGGTGAGCAACTTCCATAAGGGGAAAATAAGGTAACACCAAGGGCCCAAAAAAAAACAAAAGAAACGACTAAACAGTAGCACACAAAGCGGCAAGATCACACACACAAGCAATATCACATTCTACAACTATTCACAGCAATAATATGCATTCCTACTTAAGCACACACATCTCTCAAGAACTCCGGTATTACGGTCTAACATGCTGTGGCGATGTGCACGAAGTGAATCAATGTGTGGAAGAAAATTGGTGTAAACAAGGCTACACCAAATATGAGCTTAACACCGGTTCCATCTGAACACGGAGGGAAGGATGAACTTGGTGATCGGGGATCGGAACACGGAGGTCACGACCACATCATCAAGCATACGGAGGGAAACCGTATCCGTCCAGGGAATAGGTGGCGGAATGAGATAGTGGTGGAGAGAAAGGCTTCCAGGCATTGCCCTTTTCTGATAACAAGGATCAGTAAGGGTTGCCGAAGCGGCTAGTGGAATGGCACGATCCGGGATAGAAACATGTCTATCACCGAAACGATGGGGGTGGCTGATGAGAATATATTGATTTGGTACCTGTGCATCAATCCTGCAAGGGATCGACACTACCAAGCACCTTGGCATCACTCCGCTAGGACGAAGATGACACCACACCAAGGAACAAATATGCACACGGGAGAGTGCAGGTAGGGAATCGAAACCGATGCCACCTACACTCACCAGATCCATCGTTAGTGATAAGATATCTAGTCTATATGTATGCTATGCACAAACAAATGCAACAAACAAGTGCAGCAAACCAACAGGATCCTATACTACCGGTTACTAACGCTCGTGCCTAGACCACGCATCCTATAGCCAGACCTGCTCTGATACCAATGCCTGTGGCACCCCGGCTCAAAGAAGACCGGAACGCCCCGTATTCCAGCCCAGGGACAAGTCCTCTGGAATACGACACTGCTGGCATAGAACAAATCAGCTCTTTATTACATGGGATATGGTTACAAAGGGTACAAGGATTACATCAGCACGGCGACACTATGCCTACCCGGGGTAGCTCTATGCTAATAGCGGAGTAACTCTCTCGGCAGCGGAACAGCGACGGCGGTGATGGACTCTACTCCGCAGGGACTCTGGCTAGAACGCGTATCCTAGGTCGCAAACTCGGGATCCTCGACAAGGAAGCAATCATGGCATGACCTGCAAACTGGCATGACATGCCAGGTGAGTACTTGGAATGTACTCGCAAGCTCACAGCAAACATCAGCATTAAAGCAAGACAACATCATAGCAAGATAGCTACTAAAGTAGATACAGTAAGGTAAAGCATATTTAATCCATACTCCGAATAATCCTAGGATTCAATCCGAACCTGCTCCAAGTCCAATCATGTGGTCATCCGACCACTTATCTCTTTGCCATCCCATGGCTGACATATCATATACCTGATTCCATCTGCACGACAAGTCTGACAAACTTACTCTCTTCCGGGTTGTCTCACAACCCTTAGAATACTCACGATCCACCGAGTACTTCTGATCTTACGGCGAGTTCTTCCATCATTATCACTACTATGGTTGAGCACCTAAAGACGTCTGGACAGACTATCCAATATCGTGGACATGACTATTTGAATAGATTTTACACTCTGCAGAGGTTGCGCACTTTACCCACACCATGGAGCACCTGACCTCGTGATCCCATTCGGGTGGACCAGTGTTGCTCCAACGAAACCCGCCTAACCCGACCCGTGACTCTCTTGTCGTACCACCGGCAATCATCCTCCCCCGGAGTCCTGCCCTGGGTGGCCCCTGTGTCACCGCGTGACACCTGCCATCGTCGTGGCCAACAAACTGTCCCAAAATGGGGACCTGGTACCATATAAATCAACTGGGCTCACAAGGTTATCGCTGCCTACCGGGCCAGGGTAGCGTGCACGCATAACCTTCCCTGTCGGGCGGTACCGGTGAAAGAGCACACGATCAGACCAATACAAGGCCGTCCCATACCAGCAAATGTGGCTGCATGGATAAGTCCAGACAGGTGACTCTGGATCAACCATGAAGTATCCTATCTCCGAATAATTTCTGTCATAGCTGATACTTCGATATCACAGCAATCCAAGTCAAAACAATATCTGGCTAGAAATCTGGTAACCAGTATGCTTAAGCCACTGCTACTAACTCATCTCCGTAAACTACCGAATGAAATCCAGAATAATCATAGACGGTAATCTCAACATCATAGTATCAACAAGTGGGTAAACTATTAGTCACTATCAATCCGGTACTCAACATGGTAGTCACCTATCCAAGAATTAACTCCAACATGGCATAATCCAATTCATTTCACAAATAACTCATACTTGCTATTAAAGTAAATAGTTAAACTATGACATTGCAATGCAATTATGCTGATGAGAGTTGTGGCTTGCCTGGGGTTGAAGGAACCATCGGGAAGGAGTGTGGAGAGTCCGCGGAACTGATTGCCGGAAACAGTTCACTCTCGGAGGGGCTGTTTACGGGCAAGGGCAAAATGGTCATTTCCACAGTGGGACCACATAGTGAAAATGATACCAACATGTCGGGCTCGATGAGACGAAGAAGTGGGCTTTGGATTCACCTCAATCGGAGTCTCGGTTAAAAAGTTATAGCCGTTTGAAGTCCAGGGACCAATATGCAAAAAGATTATTTACAGACAAGCCCCTGCCGGCAAAAACCGAAGGCGCACTGGGCAGATTACGTTTTCTGAGTAGGAAAACATATTCTAGGCCGCAGTATAACAGAAATACGCCTTCCATAAGGGGAAAACGCACTACGGAGAGGGCGCCTCCACTTAAGTCAGCGGGCCCGGCTCTGGTCAACGCTAAGGGGCTGACAAGTGGGGCCGAGGGGTCCACTGGCTGGCTGAGATGGGGTCATCTCCTACCCCGCGTTCGACCATGAGGCAGAGACAGCGGTCGCTCGCCGGCGACGGCCCCGACGTCTCCGGCCACGGCTGCACAAGGCGAGGGCACCGGCAGGATCGGAGCGAGACGCCGCTTCCATCTACCCCGGGCACGGACGCCGAGGGAGGCCGGAGTTGCGCTGTCTTGGCCGTCCACGGAGAGAGCAGAGGAGGATTCCGGCGAGGCTCGCCGGTGCTACTATAGGTCCCCGGATGAGCTCCGACTATTGGTGCGACCAGGGGAATGAGCTGCTCTCGCCTGGAGAGCTCATTCCCGCCGAGAAGCAACAGAGGGAGTAGAGCTCCGACCTCACAGCGGACGGCGACGACTGCGATGGTGGGCAGGGCGTCTCGGCCATGGAGAGGGGGCGAAGAGCTTCGGGGAGTGGCCTTGTATGGTGGTGGATGCCACTGGTGGTGAAATGAGGAGGAGGGAAGGGCTGGCTCGCCGGAATTTAGCCGAGGCTCTCCGGCGGCCGTGGCAGCAATGGGCAGCGGGGAGGGCTTCTCCGGCTCGGCTGAGGGGTTGGGGAGGACTAGTGGAGTGAGGGAAAGGCGATGGTGAGCTCGGGGAGATGCGGGGAAGGCTTTATATAGCCGCGGCGAGGCAAGGCGATGAGGACAGCTGCCGTGGTGTTCCTATCGTCGCACTGGAGCGACAAGGCGACATGGCCGGCTGTATACGGCATCGGGAAGCTTCAAGGAGGAGCGGGGGAGGCCAGCTGGGCTACAGAAGAGCTCGGGGAGGAGGGGACAGAGGAAAACGACGACGACGGTCACGGGCCGAACAGCGGCAATGATCGCCGTGGCGCAAGGAGAAGGAAAGAGGAGGGGGAGAGGGTTCCAGAGCGAAGACGAGGCCAAGGGGAAGCTGCTGGACATGGTTAGGTGGCGAGGGAGAGGAGGAATGCGACGAGGCCTAAGGGTTCCATCGCCAGAGCGTGCTGGCTGGCATACCAGCAGCGTGGTCACCGCGTGCACTGGCGCAAGCGGTGCACCCTGGCATGCCAAGTCATGTCCGGAATGTTGTCCTTCCAAGTAATAGTCCCAGAGAAGTGATGGCTCAAAGAAACACACTATGGTTGGATGTGAATGATCCTCTGGAGTATACTGCATCCAACTGTTGCGTGAAACTATGATCAACAGGAAAGGGATAAGAGCCAAGTGTGATGTCTGGGAGGTTTAGGGTAGGAAGGACTATGATCCTATGAAATTTGGAAAGAAATGGACCAATATTTGACAGGGTTGCTTTGCAACTGACCAATCTGGTCCAGAAACTCAATCTTGATGTGCCACTCACATGGAGTAGCCCATTGGGCTGAAATTTGGTAGAACATGATTATTTGGTCATATGAGAGTGCCATAAAAATTTCATGCCATTTGGACAAGCCAAAATGGTACTTCCTTCACAATGAACCTCTCTGACCAGAATCTTAGGAAAATTCCAGGGAATTATTGGGACAATGAAATGAGCCCAAATTTTGTGGAGATAGGTTATATGGGTAGGAGAATACTCTGGTAAATTTTCAGCAATTATGGAGCAATATAAAATATAGTAGCTTCACAATGTGAAAATCTGACCAGAAACCAAGATTTGAGGCTGTGCTCACATAGATGATTGGATAGGGTTGAAACTTGGTGGAGAGTCATGATTAGAGCATATGAAGATGCTTGAAAAATTTAAACTCATTTGGATACTCATAGCTAGCACTTGCTTCACAAAGATTCCAGTTGACCAGAAACTTTGAAAATTAGCCAAGGGAGATTAATATCCAAATGAAGTTGAATTTTGGCATGTGGCAATGATATGGATAGGAAAGAATGCCCAAAAAGTTTGAGACCAAGAAAGCAAATATAAATGGTACGTGCTTCTCAAACTGCCAGTTGGGGCAGAATCAGAAAAGGAATATTTGTGAAATATTTTAGAACATGTCAAGGAAGGGTTTGACATATTTGTGGAAGATCTGGCCCAAACAATTTATGAGAATTATTTGGGAGTCTTGGGAATGATAGAAATGTGGGTTGCTTCACAACCTAGGGCAAACAAGGTTATTCCTTTAATAGAAAAAGGAATATTCCCAAGAAAAAGAATATTGGGGTTGGTCCAAGATGGAAATTACATGGTCTTGGGATGGTTTTGAGGTTGGCAAGCAACTTAGGAAGATGAATCAATGGTGATCCCTCCAGGTTGCAAGACTACTAAGCCACAAAAAAGAAAATCCAGACCAAAATCAAAAGAAAAAGAAATGGGCAAAATCCAGGGTGTTACAACGGAGTAATGCAATAAGAATGATGACATGATGTAGACAAGATCTATTCATGTAGGAATAGACCCCATCTTGTTATCCTTAATAGCAACGATACATGCGTGCCTCGCTGCCCCTTCTGTCACTAGAAGAGGACACCGCAAGATCGAACCCATCACAAAGCACGTCTTCCCATGGCAAGAAAAATCGATCTAGTCGGCCTAACTAAACCAAAGATTCCAAGAAGAAATACGAGGCTATAAATAATCATGCATATAAGAGATCAAAGAAAACTCAAATAATATTCATGGATATAGATCTGATCATAAACTCAAAGTTCATCGGATCCCAACAAACACACCACAAAAAGAGTTACATCAAATAGATCTCCAAGAGACCATTATATTGAGAAGCAAAAAGAGAGAAGAAGCCATCTAGATACTTCCTACGGACCCTTAGGTCTATGGTGGACTACTCACGCATCATCGGAGAGGCACCAATGAGGATGATGAACCCCTCCATGATAGTGTTAGATTGGATCTCATGGTTCTGGAACTTGCGGCAGCTGGAATTGTGTTTTGTCGACTCCCCCTAGGGTTTCTAGAATATTTGGGAATTTATAGGGTGAAGAGGCGATGGAGGAGACCTCCATGAGGCCCACAACCCACCTGGGCGCGCCCAGGTGTCTTGTGGTCCCCACGGGATCCCCTCTGGTACTTCCTTGGCTCCCAAGTTTTCTTCTGGTCCAAATCAAATCTCCAAAAAGGTTCGTTGCGTTTGGACTCTGTTTGGTACTAATATTCTGCGAAGTAAAAAACAAGCAACTGGCACTGGGCACTATGTCAATAGGTTAGTCCCAAAAAATGATATGAAGTTGCTATAAAATGATTGTAAAACATCCAAGAATGATAATATAACAGCATGGAACAGTAAAAAATTATAGATACGTTGGAGACATATGACACCCGCAGGGAAAATGGAGTTGGCTGGCCCCAGCGCCAAGAAGATGAGGCTCCCGCCAGCGGCGACGCCGGTTGTAGATCCCGCACCCGGCAGCGCGGGGAGAAGCAGCGAGTCCCCCCCCCCCAACTCGGATATGAGGAACCCGTAGAATCTCTGGTGGACCGCATCAGCGATCTCCCGGACGCCATCCTTGGGGAGATCATCTCCCTTCTCCCCACCAAGGATGGCTGCCGCACACAAGTCCTCGCATCTCGGTGGCACCACGCCTCTTAAGCTCGACTACCGTCAGCTATCTGTCTTTCATGAATTTGAACTCCTCAAAGACATCATCTCTTCCCACCAGGCCTCCGTTCAACACCTCTGCATCCCGACACGGTACCTGCTGTCCATACCCTGCATGGTGGATGCCTGGCTGACATCCACTTAATTAAAAAAAACTCCAGCAGCTTGAGTTCTACCATTACTACGAAAAATACATACCGCGAACCGAACGCCATGTATTTGTGCCCACACCACTGTTGTCCATCTTGTGGTTTTCCTCCTCTCTCCAAACCCTCACCATAGCCCGGTGCCATCTACCAGACAATCTGCTACAAATGATTCGACTACCACTGCTAAAAAGACTTTCGCTTGTGGTGGTTGATCTGTCGGAGGCCTCACTACACAGCATCATCCACTCTAGTTGCCCTGCCCTGGAGCGCTTGCTGCTTGTTTTCGGATTAGAAATTTGTATCCATTATCTCCAAATAAAGTCGCCTCACCTTAAAAAGCATTGGAATTTGTTTTGAAGGACAACAGCTCATCATCGAAGATGCCCCTTCACTTCAAAGGTTGCTCCTTGATTATTGTTATAAATCATCGCAAATAACTATCGTCTCTGCGCCTAAACTTGAGACCTTGGGTGTAATTCGTGATCCATTTAAACATCATGACATGGTGTTTGGCTCCACACTTATTCAGGTACTGTATATTATCATCTACACTTTTTTAATCATAAACTGCATTTTTCATTTGTGTGCATAACTTTTATATCATGTTGGAGTACACTTTGGATACTAATATTATGTTATATGCTCAATGAAGAGTTCGTCCATGGATAGCCTATCAATGGTCATGGATTCTGTCAAGATCTTATATATCAGACTGTTTAGTATTGATCTGAACACAATTATTGGCTTGCTGTGATGCTTTCCATGTGTGGAGAATTTGTATATAGAGGTGATTATTTCATGCACATTGAAAGCCCATATATATTGTACTAGAATTACCATTCAGCTATCGCTCTATTGAAATACTCTTTTTTTAGACCTTAATTGTTTCCAATCTTCATGTCTACGTAGGCACTAACACATGGAGAAAAACATATAACAAATCGGTGTCGTAATAAGCACCGGGATTTTCTCAGTTCTTATGACATTCGTTTGAGGAAAATAACGATGGAAGGTTATGCATCCAATCAGGCAAAAAGAAACTTCGTCACATTCTTCCTGTTGAATGCGAGGTTACTATTGTCCATGAGGCTTAAGTTTTTCAACAAGAAATTTCTCATGGATGGATATGTTGAGCAGCAAAAAAAGAAGTTTCAGGTGGACAAGTGGGCTTCTGAACGTGCTCGGCTTCTATTTACAATAACTTGTCGTCATATGCCAGTAAACTTTTTGGCACAGGATGTTGATTTTATGGATTAGACCGATCCATTTGTTTGTGACTGCCAAAAATAGTGGTTGGGTTAGATGTTATTGCCATGTTCAATCTTGGTTTTGTCTAAACCTGATGAACAATTAATCCTTGTGCGTTTGTACCGTTTGTAAGCTTGAGTTAGATGTTGTTGCCCTTTTCAACTCGGCTGTGACTATCATATTTTCTTTGAAACAAGGCAAATGGCTTGCCATTTTCTTAATTAAGAGAGAAATATTGTAACAAATCCCAACCAAGGGAAATAACATCACTCTCGCCGGCTGCTTGAGCTCATTGTGCATTATAGAACCCAAGTGCTTAGCGCCCGCCAGCACCCACAAACTTATTTTGAGCTAGCACACCAAATAGGTTGTAATTCTTCATAAGAAACTCTGCATGGCCATGATTCTGACATTTGGGACCCACGAGGAAAAATCCTATCCAAGGTGGTCTCGACATAGTCAACAAACAATTCTGCCTACCAGTCGTTGGACTGACATCCAACATCTGTCGTGTTTCTTCTATCTCTTGTCTTCTTCCTCCAGCTGCCCAAACCAAACCACCCCATCGGTCCCATCTGCTCCCGCCTCCCACGGCTGGCTGCGCCTCCGCCGCCCTACCGTACCCTCAAACGTTGGCCAGTCCATGCCTGTACTCCCCCACACGTCCTGTTATTCTTTGGTGACGTCAGCCCCAACCCGCACCCGCACTCAAACTAGTTGCTCGTACTCCCCTCCGCCTGTGAATACACTGTCGCATCTTCCCCGACTCCTATTCATTTCCGTCCGAGGCCTCGCCATCGTCCTCTAACTTGGTTCGCTTGCTGTGCGTGGTACGCCACCGTCTGGCGTTGTCAATGTAGTCAACAACCGAGAGGAATAAGGAGATGACAGTACATGGAGAGGATGACAGTAGGGACCCAATAGGGTCATGGCAGTACGCAAGCAAGTGCCTCGTTATTATAAGCCAAAAAAATGCTTCCTTCTAATGGTTTGACATCTGGGTCCCATGCCATTGTCAACGTAGTCAATAAACGAGAGAATTACACAACGAGTGGCTGACACCAGGGACCCAGCAGGTCGCACAGTTGTTATTTACTAGTTTTAGAGACGGAGCAGGGTATCAATGGGCTATGCGGGAGCTGTGGCCCATCTAGCCCATACTTTTATTTTATGTTTACCACATGATGAGCCCAGTTGTTTTTTTTCTTTCTGAAAATGGCTAGCCCAGTTCTACTTTTTTTAAAGAATACCCAATGGAGGCTTACATGCTTTTCTCAGCCCTGCTGGGCCGCAAATCTTTCAACACGAGAGTGATGTATTCGGTTGCCCAGAAAATGGGCTATAAGTAGTAAGAAATGGGATGTAAATTTTAAAAACACAGCAAACCGGCAATTAGTTTCAAATGTCCTTTTTTTAGGTTTTTGAGATTTCAAATTTAATTTTTTTTGCAGGGAAAATTATGTTGGATTTTAAAGTGATATTTTTTAATTAGTTTGAACGTGATTCGAAATTTCGGGATTAAAAACAGTTCGGACCACACCGAAATATGACAATTTTGTTGAATTTTTTAATCGTGGCGAGAATATGGGTTGTAATGCTAACAAAAAGAATATGGGCTTCAAAAAAATCCTTAAGAATTAGTCAATGGGCTGTAAATTTATTAGAAATAATGGCAGATGGGTTGTATGCTGTTTTCCACATATTTGAGGCTGACTTGTGGGCCTACTAGGTTGACGCGTACGCTTTCCTAAAACAAGGTTAACGTGCACGCAAGGCCGTGTCAACTTAGTCAACACACGAGAGCAATGACTGTTGGACGTCCATCCAACGGCTGTCGTGCTTCTTCAATCTCTGATCTTCCTGCTCCAGCCATCCATACCAGCGCCGGTGAGACTGCCTGCTCCCACCTCCCGTGGCCGGCTGTTCTGCCGTGCAGGCCCCACCACCCCACCCTACTCCCATCGCTGGCCTAGCTTTCCCTCTACTCACCCACACCTGCTGTTATTCTCCGGCGACGGCAGACAAACCAGTAAACCCTCATACTCCCCTTCGCGTGGGAAATAACTGCAAAGTCTTCCCCGGCTCCATGTCGTTCCCTTCCTAGGCCTCACCCTCGTCCACCGCCTTGGTGCTCTCGGTGTGGCGTAGTTAACGTGGTCAACGAACGACATCCATCGGAAGAGGATTGTACGTGGAGAGGCTGGCAGCTGGGTCCACGACCGCAAGCAAGGAAGTGCCTCCTTATTACGCGCAAAATAATGATTCCTCCACCTGACAGCGGGGACCCACTAGAAGGGCCTCTGTATTTCGTGAAAAAAATGTTTCCCCCTGACAGCTGGGACCCACTAGTTATATCTTCGCACGGAAGGAAGTGCCTCGTTACCCCCTGACAGCTGGGACCCACCAGGTCGAAGCGTAGGTAGCATTATCTATCTGGTCGTGAACGTATACGTACATAGCGGCCGATCGGTCTCTCTGCAGCGATGAACCATGGCCGAGCAAGGAGCAGCACATGTCATAGTAGAGCCTCTGATGTAGCATGTCACGCAGTCCCGTCTATATCGTTTACAAGTACGTACAGCCATGCTGCAAGAAAGTAAATACGGCTACGTACGTACATATAGGCGGGGTCTCTAACACATACAGCAATGTCGTGCTGTTCATCGACAGCCAATCGGCCAGGTCGAAACGAAGGAAACAACATCGTGTTCGTCGGTAGGCAACCGACTGGGTCAGAATACCTCCTATTCATTGGGAGCCAACCGGCTTGGACGGAACAGGCGAACAGCCGAAACAAGGTCTGGCATACCGCAGAAGGAGGAAACAACCTTCTATTCGATCGCGTACAGTCGAAACAGTGTCATGTTCATCGAGAAGGGTCTGGTGTACCGCAAAACGGAGGAAGCGGACTTCTGTTCGAGTGCCTACAGTCGAAACGGGGTCCTGTTGATCGGGAGGGGTGTGGCGTACGGCAAAACAAAGGAAACAGACTTCTGTTCGAGCGCCTACGGTCGAAACGGGGTCCTGTTCATCGGGAGGGGTGTGGCGTACCGTTAAACGGGACTCCACGGGCTACTGTTCATCCACCGTCTACTGCCTCACTCCATCCTGCACGGGATACTGTTCATCCACCGTCGACTTCCTCCAGCCTCCACCTGCTGCTGTTCATCCACCGTCGACTTCCTCCACAGCCTCCACTTGCTACTCTTCATCCCTTGTGGCTTCCTCCAGCCTCCACCAGCTACTGTTCATCCACGGGCTGTTGTTCATGCAGCCTCCACCGGCTACTGTTCATCCAGCCTCCAAGGGGTCTTGTTCATCCATCCCCAACCGGCTGGGGTGTGGCGGCCTCCTCGGGGTCCTGTTCATCCAGCGGCAACCACGCGGGGGTACTGTTCATCCAACCCCCATTGGAGAACTGTTCATCCACAGCCAACCAACCAGCTCGACTCATCACCACGTCTCGACTCATTCTACGTTTCGCGCGCGCGGTAGCAACGGTCACTGTTCATCGAGAGGCAACCCAACATCGGCTGGCTACGTCTCACACGGGGGCTCGATAGGCTTCAGTAAGCAGCAACAGCAATAGATCACTTGGGTTCAGTTAGTAGCAGTAGCTAGTGAAGGAATCGCTCAGGTTCAGTCAGCAGTGAAGGAATCACTCGGGTTCAGTTAACAGCCAAGGGATCGATCGCTCGGGTTCAGTAACGCAACTAGTGCAATCGCTCGGGTTCAGTAAGGGAACGCCTCCCTCGGGTTCAGTTAGAGCCAATGCCTCGCACACACACACACACCTACATAGGAGAGAAACACGCAAACCACAATGCATTGCTCGGCCCCGACCACCCACCGTAACCGGGAACTCCCCGAAATTTTCCTCGCCCTCGCTTCTACCACAATTTCTTCCATCATGGATGGCCCAAAGAATGTCATGCAGGTGCGTCTCCGGCCCACCCAGGACGAAAAGCCCATTTTCTGTCATGATTTTTTCTCATAGAAGTAGGAGCCCACCACATCTATGATGATACGTATTTTTGTCACAATTATCGTCATAGAAGTGTCATAAGCATAACAGGAAAAAATTCATTCGGGCCATAATGTCACGGATGTGTCTTTTTTTGTAGTGTCTATAGCTGGATCACATCATCGAAGTGTTCCTTGGATCTATCTTCACTTTTAATCTTTGAAGATAAAGGTTGTGTTTGGTGAACTGCTTGATTCCCCCTCCTTTTTTGTGTACTGCTTGCTTCCCTTTCCTAGGCATTAGTTTTAGTGTGCCAGTGGACTGCGTTTTCTTGAGAACGGCGAGCTTTGTATTTGTTGTGTTAGTGAGCTTCGGAATGTGGATAAGTGAGCTACAGTTTATGTATAAGTGAGCTGCATTGTTTTGGATAAGTGAGCTGCACTGCTTTTGATTAGTGAGCTACACTCCCTTTATGTGAGTGAGCTGCATCATGTTCTTTAGTGAACTGCATTTTTATGTACATTAGTGAGCTACATTTGACTTTCCTGGTGTTGTACTTGGGTATTTCATCGGCGCTGGACAAGTTAGCTGAGTGTTCCCGTGTTGTTTCCCATCTCTTTTTCAGGTTTTGATGGAGGCCTTCATGGAGGCTGTACATCACTTTTCGAGACCCAGGTTTCTGAAGCGGCTATGGAGGATTGTGTTGTTGAAATCTCTCATGATAAAACTGGTTCTTTGGCTAGAGTTAGTGTGATCACTAGTGTTTCATCTGGACCTGTTGGTGGAAAGGAAGCTGCACCTGGCTCTTCACGTGAGGTATTAAATCTTGATGATGATGATGATTTTGTGATGCCGGTTGTGCCACCCATCAATAGGAGGACTAGGAGTGCAGCGATCAATCGTCCCACGGTTGGTGATGGTGTTGTAGTTTTGAACAAGAGGGTAGTAGAGAAGCCTGTTAAGCTTAGATGCTCTATGGAGAAGTTGAAGCCTTCCAGGTTCAGACATCTTCTTGAGGCGAGGAAGATAAAGGATCTCGTTCTTAGTCAAGATTTCAGGACCAGATACAAAGAGAGAGAACTATGTGCTTGTCCTTCATCGTTTTGTGTGATTAGTTTTTGTTTTGAACTTTATTTTTTGATCCCATCTGTGTTTGTGTCTCTTGTGATATCTTTTCCGCAGAAGCTCACTCTTCATGTACAGAAGTCCTTTTAATGATGTTGAATCAACCAATGTGGACTATATGTGTCAGACATTTGGGAAAGGAGCTTTCATGGACTCGTATCTCATGGATTTTGTCATTAAGTACTTGAAGCAAGATCCTGATATGAGTTTAGTTTATCGTTCTGGCGATCATGTGCTACTTACACTTTTATTCATCACGGTAAATGTATCTGTTGTCATAATTTTTTGCTTTTGGGCACTTTTTCTTGAGTACTGGATTTTTTATGTCCATGCGTGCATGCATCTTTTTTTTAGATGTCCTCATTTTTTTCTATTTCTATGTAGTATGTTCTTCAAATGGAATCCGCTATGAAGAAAAATGAAGAAGGATACCCTATGTTGCCAGTTGTGCATACACCATTTATTTTAGAACATCCGGCTAAGAAATTCAAGTTTTTTGTTGGTGATGATAACCTGCTCGACGAAAAACTAGTAAGGCCACTGTGTCCATCATTTATTCTTCTTCTTTGTTGCATTTCCTTTGCAGTTATTTTCAGCAGTGATCCTAGTGCTATGTGTGGAATGAACTTCATTGATTTGTTTGTCCCTTCCCGTACGTACCTCCCCCTGACAGATTTTGATGCTGCACTCTAAGGACGGACATTACTCCCTATACACAATGAACCGCCATCGCGATACCCTTGATATCCATGATACGAGGAGGTACACTGGCAATAGTGATGGAGTGACAAAGTGGCGCAGGTCTGAGTACCATGCAGACTGCACTGAATTGGTATGGCAAAGTTTTGACCATTCTGACTATGTTATTACCACTCATAGCAATGCAGTTGCTAGTACAGTGGACTGCAGTATCTGTGTTATAGAACTGCATTTTGTCGCAGCACCAACCTGGTTAAACAAGTGATAACCCAAACCTGACTATGTAGTTACTACTCATAGCACTGCACTTGTTAGTACAGTGCACTACAATATATGTGACACTGAACTGCATTTTTCTCGAACCACCTACCCCTGGCTAAAAGAGTGGTAAAGCAATTTTATGTAGATGAGCTCGCATGCATTAAAAGAGGGACAATTCGGATCGCGTGGAGAACATGTTGTTTTTAATATAACATCTCTATTTTTTTGTTTTTTGTTTCTTTTATTGACCTGTATCGTGTATTTTTGGCTCTTGTGGCTGCCTTTTTCCTTTTGCCAGATGACCAAAATGACTCTAGTGATGAAGGCGGTTTACGGTGAAAAGTTTTATAACTCAAAGAAGCACCCTGGTGGGTTAAATTGTCAGAGAAGCCTTTTTTCTGGTTGCGGCAGAACAGGGGCCAAATGAGTGTGGAATCTATGTTCTGAGGATGTCGCAGCTGTATGACGGCATGCATATGGTCGAAAAAATTGCTAAACAAGATGTAATACTTTTCTATTTCTCCCTTCTTAGTAGTGATTTTTCTTTTACATTTTAATTTTTGTTTTGCGTCACGTGCTTTAATCATTCATCTGCATTTTCAATTTTTTTCAGCCTGCTGTCGATGATTGGAAGGCAGAGTACCTTTACCAGCTGACTTTCCATCCTTCCAACATGTTGTGTGTTGAAGACATGCCACCTGAGCTCCGCAAGCTCATTGATAGCCTTGGGCTTTCTTCCCAATCACAGTCACGTTCATAGTAGAAGTGTTAGGCATAAACATGTTAATGATTTGGACGAAAGCTAGGTTTTAGGGTGTGTACTGTGTACTGTCTAACGTATATCATGTTTTTTCAAATATTTTGTATGAAGGCTACAATTATGGCATGTGTAGCGTCTGTTTTATTTATGTACATGATTTTTTTTATGAAATCTGGTTCTTCAATGTGTGTTCTGCATGCATCAGTGTTGTTGTAGCCGTCTCTTTTTATTTATCTTATTTTATCGGCGAATAAAATTGCAAAATGGCACTACATTCCATGTTGTTGTTTTTTCAACTGCACTGCATTTCTATATATAACTAGACTGCAGTCCCCCCTCCTGGCCGACTTCTTTTTTCTGCCGCAAATTTTTATTTTTGATTTCATGTTTTTTTAATCTAATGTTTTTGCGTGATGGGATGAACCAGAAAATGAACCGCATTGCCCCTATCAAGCAAGCGCACTGCCGCATTAGCGTGAGGCCGAGCCGGGACCCCCCCTCCCCCACCCCCGGCGAGGCCGAGCTAGGAACGAGCTAGAGCAGGTGAAGACACGGCGTGTCGTGGTGTCGCATGCGGAGGCGAGTCCATCACATCTGTGACCCCATTATCTATCTTGGGGTTTACGGGGTGGGGTGCTTTTGCTCGGGGGGAAACCGAATAACCACTCTGCGTCTGTCAAGCAAGCGCACTGCCACGTTAGCGCGAGGCCGAGCCAGGGGTGGGGGAGGGGCCGAGCCCGGAATGAGCCGGAGCAGGCGACGACGAAGCGTGACGTGGCGTCGCATGCAAAGGCGAGTCCGTCACGTCCGTGACCCCACTATCTATCTTAGGGTTTAGGGGGTGGGGTGCTTTTGTTCGGGGGGAGGGGGACAGAATAACTGCTCTGCGCCTGTCAAGCAAGCGCACTACCGTGTTAGAGTGAGGCCGAGCTGGGGTGGGGGAGGGGGCGTCCCAAGCCAGGAATGAGCCAGAGAAGGTGACGACGCGGCGTGGCGCGGCGTCGCATGCAGAGGTGAGTCTGTCTCATCCATGACTCCACTATATATCTTAGGGTTTAGGAGGTGGGGTGCGGTTGTTTGGGGGGGAACAGAATAACCACTCTGCGCCTGTCAAGCAAGCGCACTGTCGCGTTAGCGCGAGGCTGAGCCGAGGGTGGAGGAGGGGTGGTCAGGACACCCCCTCCCCCATCCCTGGTGAGGCTGAGCCAGGAACGAGACGAAGCAGGCGACGACGCGGCGTGTGCGGCGTCGCATGCGGAGGCAAGTCCGTCACATCCGTGATCCTACTATCTATCTTAGGGTTTAGGGGGTGGGGTGCGGTTGTTCGGGGGAGCAAACAGAATAACTGCTCTAGGCCTGTCAAGCAAGTGCACTACCGCGTTAGCGCGAGGCCGAGCCGGGGTGGGGGGGTCGGGACCCCCCTCCCCCACCCCCGGCGAGGCCGAGCCAGGAACGAGCTGGAGCAGGCGACAACGCGGCCTGTCGTGGCGTCGCATGCGGAGGCGAGTCCGTCACATCCGTGACCCCATTATGTTTAGTTCTTGTTTTTTTGCACACTATGTACCATTGTGATAGTATTGATTGAAGTGATTGTCTTTAATGTTTATTTTTTACACACTATGTTCAGTTCTTCTTTTTTATTGTATTTAACTAATATTATTATGTTTAGTAACTTCCCTGAGATCGTGGGCTTTGGCCATTTTTTTCTCCCACTGTCGTAGGCTTTGGGCGTTCGGTTTTCTCCCACTCGCGTCTTAACTTCCCTTCCTCTCCCTTACGCTCTCCCGTCTCCTCTGTACTGAAAGTCATTTATTTTTCCTTCCCCTCTCCTCTCCCCTGCAGGAACCTACTTCTCCTCTGTCGCGGTGGGATCATCGTCCGGCGGCTAGAACTTCAGGAGAAGCTTTGTGTGGCGTGTTGTTTACTCTCCTCTTCCCTCCACTCCCCTCTCCCTCCCATCGACTACTGATTTTGCTGGCTTCTAACTTGTTCCTCCCCTGCGTTCCTGTTAGTCTTCGCCAGGAGAAGTTTCTTGTTTTTTGGTTTTTCCGGCGAGGGGCGTGCGGTATTCGCCAGGATTCGGATGCGGATTTCCAGCTTGGTGGTAAGATTTTTGCTTGTTTGGTGTGCTTGCTATCTAAACTATAAGAACCCTAAGTTTTCCTCGTGTGATTTGCAGGTCTGGATCGGCTGTTGCCTGGTTTGTAGATCTCATGGGTAGGGCACCGAATCGCAAGAATGTGGACGCGGGTAATTAGTTGTGCTGAGCCTAAGTTTTCTTTTTGTTAGGTGCTTGGTATTTGTTATATCTGTTGTATAATGGGTTTTTTGTCCTGTGATTCATAAAGTTGTTGTATGGATATTACTAGTTGTTGATTTTGCCCTGGATTGTGTGGTGTTTGTATTTTTTAGGTCGTTTTAACCTCCACATATATTTGTAGTAATGAACATCATGTCCAATTTGAACTGACTAGTGTCATGTGAATAGTTTGTAACACTTTGAGAAGAACTACTAGCATGTTGAAATGGTTCACATTTTGAACTTGGTTTTGGCAGATGTGTTGTTGTATGATTTACTATGTGCTGGTCATGTTCATGAACTGATGTATTGTCATGTTTGTGCACTGATAGGTTTCATACTATTTGAACTGATTGCTCGATCATATTTTTGCATAGAAAGAATTCCATTTTACTACCCTGAATAAAGTGGGTGAATCACTTTACCCCCTGATCTATTTTTCGGCTTCTTCTACCCCCAAACAAACCAAAACCGGACAAAACACCCCCTGGCTGGTTTGTCTCCACCCGCTGCTGATGTGGCACTAGTCAACAGTGGTTTTAACCTCGGTGGGCCCCCTTGTCAGGTCGGGCTGGGAAAGAGCCGTTGAAAGCACAAGTGCTCCGTGGGTGATTTTGGTAATTAATGTCAACATATCTCTTGTTGGACTAATATGTCTACCTAGTGTATTTCAGACAAGTTCAACAATGGCATGGCAAGGACAAGAGGGTGTGGAACCCCTTCAAAATGCTAAGGACACATATTGGCAAAAGCTCAAGACTCTTCATCTTATATTTTAGTGATCCAAGATCACATTGAGTCCATAGGAAAGCCGATACTATTAAAAGGGGATGAGGTGTTGCTTAATGGTCTACTTGCTCAAAGTGCTTAGTGATATTGCTCCAAAACCCTCAACCACTTTCTAATTTCCAAATATGTCCAAAACACAAAGTCAAACTCGGCCCCCACCAAAATGATCTATCCGGCGCCACCGAGTTCATTTGATATAGCCACTGCCAGAAACCCTAACTCCTTGGTCACACCGATACGGATCTCGGTCTCACCGAGATGGCCCTGCAAACTCTCTGTTGCCTGTTGCAATTATTTCGGTCTTACCGAAATGTGCAATCGGTCACACCGAGTTTGCTTGACCAACTCTCTGTTTGCTCTTTGCTGAAATTGGTCTCACCGAGTTCAAGCAATCGGCTTCACCGAGATGAGGTTTTGCCCTAGCCCTAGCACATCGGTCCCACCGAGTTGTTTCAGTCGGTCCCACCGAGATTCCTAACGTTCACATTTTGAACTAAATCGGTCTCATCGAGTTCTTCTATTCGGTCTAACCGAGTTGGGTCAAAATGTGTGTAACGGTTGGATTTTGTGTGGAGGCTATATATACCCCTCCACCCCCTTCTCCATATGTGAGAGAGCCATCGGAACGTGCCTACACTTCCAGCCTACATTTTCTGAGAGAGAAGCACCTACTCATGTCTTGAGATCAAGATATTCCAATCCAACCACAAGAATCTTGATTTCTAGCCTTCCCCAAGTTGCTTTCCACTCAAATCTTCTTTCCACCATATCCAAATCTGTGATAGAGAGTTGAGTGTTGGGGAGACTATCACTTGAAGCACAAGAGCAAGGATTTCATCATCAACACGACATCTATTACCTTTTGGAGAGTGGTGTCTCCTAGATTAGTTAGGTGTCGCTTGGGAGCCTCCGACAAGATTGTGGAGTTGAACCAAGAAATTTGTAAGGGCAAGGAGATCGCCTACTTCGTGAAGATCTACCCGAGTGAGGCAAGTCCTTCATGGGCGATGGCCATGGTGGGATAGACAAGGTTGCTTCTTCGTGGACACTTCATGGGTGGAGCCCTCCGTGGACTCGCGCAACCGTTACCCTTTGTGGGTTGAAGTTTCCATCAACATGGATGTACGATAGCACCACCTATCGGAACCATGACAAAAATCTCTGTGTCTTCATTGCGTTTGCACACTCCAATCCCATCCCTTTACTTTCTTGCAATTAGCATGCTTTACTCTTTCCGTTGCTCATACTCTTGCCATGCTTGCTTGAAATGTATTGTGAATGCTTAAACTTGTGTTAAAACTCCACCTCAGCTTGAAGAACTTAAAAATTGCCACTTTTACTTGTTGAGGGTCTAATCACCCCCCTCTAGACCCCTCTTCTCGATCCTTTCAATTGGTATCAGAGCTTTGGTCTCCATTGCTTTGGTTTAATCACCATTGGAGGAAGATGGATGAGTCTATGAGTGGGAGTATTAGACGTAGAGTGCCTATGCTTGATGGAGAGTTCTATAGCTCTTGGAAGAATGAGATGCTTGAGATTTTCAATGAATATAATTTGAACAAGTATATTATTAGCCCTTACATGCCCCCTATTGACCCCTTGCATCCTACCCCTGATGAGTATCTTGACATGACCCGCAATCTTAGAACTATTGATCTTATCATGAGAGGATTGCCTAGGAATTTGCTTGTATGCTTGCCTACATTTGAATGTGCTTATACTATATGGAAATATCTTGAGGAGCGTTTTCCAAACTATTCCTTGAAAAATCTAGATGAGATTCTTCAAAAGTCCATCGCTTTTCATAAAATGAATCCTAGTGATCCTAAATTTGATGATTGTCTATTTGAGCTCCGTGACCTTATGCGTGCCAAAGGAGATGTTGGAGTCATTAGTAGCATCATTTCACATGTCGTGGTGGGCGTACGGCAGATGCCAAAGGATGGCTAAAGAGAGGGACAGGCTCGAGGGCACCGGTGGGCTCCAGAGGTGAGGTCGGTATGAGCGAGCGAGGGACGCAAGACATACCCAGGTTCGGGGCTCTCCGGAGAGATAACGCCCCTAGTCCTGCCGAGTGTGGTTTATATGTGGGCGGTACAAGCTTGCTCCTAGAGTTGTGTTGGGGAGGGAGGAAGACAGGCCAGAGCATAGGTTGTTCCCTGTCCTAGTATGCATGTGTATTCTACTGAGGGTCTGATCGATTGTGAACCCCCCTGTATGGAGGCCTCCTGGGGGGTTTTATAGGTCAACCCCCCAGGGTTACAATGGTAAAGTTACATGGGTGCGGGGCCGGGATGTCAGCGTCTGGGAAGCCGGTGCTGGGGCCCGCCGGGTGCCAGGGTACGCCGGGTTCTCCGGGCGCGGACCCCGCGCGCTAGAGGGCACCGTTCTTCATCTTGTCGTGCGTCACAGAGTGGTTGGGTCAACTCGGCTATAGTGGCGCGTCGCCTGGTCGCCATCGGCTTGCATCAGCAGGACAAGGGATGTACTGTAGCCATGCCGTCCCCGATCAGCGGAGTAGGTGGGCCACTGTTGCCACACTCCTACCGGCCAGCAGGGTTGGTGGGCCACTGTGGCCATGCTCATCCCTGCATGGGGACTTGTTCCGTTGTACACCTTGGATGGGACGGGAGCTGACCCGCGGTCCGGTTGAGGGGCGCACCGTGGTTGCGCTTGCTTGTTGAAGAAGTCTTTGACTTGCCGGGTCCGACCGGCATGCGCCAGCGGGTCCGGCCGGCATGCGCCAGCGGGTCTGGCCGGGTTGCGGGACTTGGCCGGGTTGAGGAACCCGGCCAAGGGCAAGCCGGATTGAGGGGCATGGCTGGCCCTGAAGTTTTTGAAAAGTATCCGGGTTCCGTTGCGTGCCCGGGGTTCATCCCCCCGACAGTAATCCCCAAAGCTGTGAAGGCTCGCCGGCTTCGAGCAGGGGGGCCTTCGCAGTTTCCCCCCTGAGGAGGCGGCTGCTGTTGATGAAGCTTGTGACCGCCGGGTCCGGCAACACCCACTGTGTGCCGGCTTCCGGAAGCCGGATCACGGCATCCCGGCATGAGCGGGAAACCGAAGAGTCCGCCGAATCTTGGAGGGGAAGCGACGCGACCCCTTAGTTTCGGGGCGGGCGTCACATGGCGAATAGTAGTTGAAGAGGCCCTGACAGGCCACGCGCGTGACGGGTCACGACAGCGGGCTGGGGCCCGCCACTTCGCGCCATCAGCCCCCGCGTGGGGATTTAATGTGGCAGCCGCGGACGGTTGCCCTTCTCGATGCAGTTAATTCGCGCGCAGATCGTGCCCACTCAATGTGGGGAAGTGGGAGGGGTGGGCGCAACCGATCCCACTTCCCCATGTTCTGCCCGTGGTTATAAATCGGGGGAGGGGGCGGTGGAAATCATTCACGCACGCGCCCCCCACCTCCTTCTTCTTCCTTCACCCAGTTCCTGAGCTCACCGCCCACCGGAGAACTAGGCGCCGCTCAAGTCGCCCGCCTGCCGCGCTAGCTCCTTCTTGCCAACGTGCCTCGCACCCACGCTGAGCACCGCGGATGGCACCGCCGAAAGGCTCATGGGAGGGATCCAACATCACTGATGATGATATCCAGTATCTTCGCGACACCCGACGCCTGCCGCCGGCGGCAGAGGTGGCCGCACGAGCGCCCAGAGGGGAGGTGGAGCCGCAGCCGTAGGACGGTGAGCGCGTGGTCTTCTATAGTCATTTCAAGCGCCGGCTCGGCCTCCCTGCGAGCGCCTTCTTCCACGCCTTTCTCTCCTTCTTCGGGCTTCAGTCACACCACCTAGGTGCCAACGCCGTGCTGTAGCTCTCGGGCTTCGTCACCCTTTGCGAGGGATATCTGGGGGTGGAGCCAGATGTGGAGCTCTGGAGCCGCCTCTTCTTCCTCAAGCAGCAGGGGCCGGAGGCCGGGGTTATGTCAGACTGCAGGGCCGCCGTCGTCTCGGTCCAGCCGAACGGGGTGTTCCCCAAGATGCCCATCGAGGATTCTGCCAAGAAGTGGTAGAATACCTTTTTGTATGTTCACCGCGTCGGCGGAGGAGGCAACGCCATCAACTTGCCCCCGTTCATCAACGACCAGCCGCTCGCCAAGATGCACTGGGGCTACATGCCCAAGAACCCGCCACAGGGGATGCTGAATCTGTGCGACCGGATTCAGGAGATGATAGCATGGGAGGGCCTCAAGGGGACAGACCTTGTCGCCGCCTTCGTAGCGCGCTGGGTTCTGCCGCTGCAGCACCGGGCGCACATCATCGGCCTGATGGGTGACCGTCGGGACCCTACCCCGATGTTGTCCGGGAGGCTGGACCCGGAGCAGGTCGCCGAGCGGGTGAATGCCATCTCCAAGGCCGGGTTGGCACCGGATTGGCGCTTCAGCAAGGCGCCCTACAACGCCGAGTACCCGGCGCCCGCGGTGAGTCCTTGGTCCCCATATTTCACTATGTGCCATCTCCTTCTTCGTCCGGATGCGATGTGGGAGGTCCTGCTGAACGCAATCCGGCCAACGCGTGACTGGACGAGGGCGCAGGTACATGCCGTCGAGCGGGCCCGATCGGAGGGAGAAGAGTCCTACGCCGAGAACACGGAGCCGGCCGACACTGCGGCCGACGCGACCCTCCGAGCGGGTAAGTCTTCGCGCCTAGATCTCTTGCGAGACTGGTCAGATGACGACGACATGGAGATTCTGACGCAAGCTGGTGGTGCAGCGCCATCGAGGGGCGGAGACGGCAACATCGCCCCCCAAGAAGGCCGAAGAACATGGCCGAGGCTGGGTCGTCCCGCGTACCGGCCGCGGCTAGCCTGCCGCACGGGAAGGCGGACGTGGCTCCAAGGAAGCCGGCCGCGAAGCACTCGGCGGACCCGGCCGCAGGCGGCAAGCCGGTCGCTAAGAAGAGGCGCCGCACTATCCCGGCGGCGCCGGCAAGACCGACCATCCAGACGGCGATCGGGTACGCTTTCTTGCTGACCCCGGCGAACCGCCGAGCCGTTCTTTTCTCATGCTATTCTTGTTGTGATCCAGGTCGCCGTTGGCGCTGGCGCTCACGGGGACGGACGCATCCTCCGGGGCGGCTTCTCGTTCCGGCGGACCCGGAGTAGCACCGCCGACCGGGATGAGGAGGCACCTGAGGAGGACCTTGGCCTGGACCTGGAGTACGCCGAGGCACGGCCTGGCGGGACTGGAACAGGGCCGTGGACGAGATGGAGGGGGCATCGACCCAGGCCTGGGCCAGGGCCGCGGAGGCGAGGGAGCGGGCTGTCGGGGAGCCGACTTGGCCAGAGATGCCGGTGGGCTTGGAGCCGGCGAGGACGGTTTTCGTGCCGCCGATGGAGGAGGGGCGCAACCAGGACGGCCGGGTGAAGGTGGCGGTGGGCGACCGGGAGGTCATGGAGATCGATGACGACACCCCACCCCGGGACGACGTGGTCGAGCGGGTGGAGGTCGGAGGACGCGGCAGGGGGTCTGCCCTGGAAGGGGCGCCGCGGGCGATGGCGGACCGGGCGCTGTGGGCGGCGGCGGACAGGGTGCTGCCGGCGATGCCGGACATGGGGCCGCAGGCGACGCCGGCCGGCGTGCCGGAATCAAGGCCCGCCGTGGAGGAGACAGCGGGGGGCGAGCATGCCTTGGTGATTAGGCAGCCGCTAGTGGCGCCGGGAAGCCGTCCTGCCGCCGGGCCTAGGCGAGCCGTCTTCGGGCCACTGACGCAGGAGGAGGCGTCGATGGACACCGTGCGCCAGCATCTCCGTGGGCGCGTGGACCGGGTTCAGGCCTTCGCCCAATCCGAGATGGAGCGGGCGCGGGAGCTGGAGCGCTCCCTCTCCCTAAGGCTTCTTTCTTTAATTTTTTCCTCTATAGCTCTTAGTGGGGGCGCGCCAGCGCACCCACTGGGTGTAGCCCCCGAGATTCGGGCCAACTACGTAGTAGTTGGTCGAATCTTAAAGAGCTTCTCGTGCTAACTCTTGTTTCTCCACAGCACCTGGATGCTCTCCGAGTCGGCATCTACAATCGGCTTCTGGAGAAGCATCAGCAGGTCATGGCGCAGCTTGCCGCCAAGGAGGAGGCGCTCCGCCTTGCCGAAGGTACGTTTCGCATGCTCTTACTGGGGGCGCTCTAGCACACCCATTGGGTGTACCCCCCCGAGATTCGGATCAACTGCGTAGCGGTTGGGTCGAATCTTAAAGTGTTCTTGTCCTTTCTTTAGTTGTCTTGACTTTGAATCTTTGCCTTGCAGCCACCGCGACCGAGGTGCCGGACCTACGAACCCGGCTGGTTGAAGCCGGTCAACAACATGACCAGGCGGCTGTCGACGCCGGCCAGCTCCGGGCCGAGGTGGAGCAGCTAAGGGCGGAAGCCGCCAAGGTCGCGGAGGTCCAGCAGGCGCTTGCCGAAGCCGGCAAGTAACATGACCAGCTGGCCGGCGAAAGGAGCCAGCTCCAGGCGGAAGTGGAGCGCCTGAAGGCAGAGGTGGCGGAGGCCCAGCAGGCGCTCGCCGAAGCCGGCCAGCAGCGCGACCAGCTGGCCAGTGACAAGAGCCAGCTCCAGGCTGAGGTGGAGCGCCTGAAGACGGAGGCCGTTAGTGTGGCGGAGGCCCACCAGGCGGAGCTCCTCCGCCTCAAGGAGGAGCACGAGAAGGCAGCCGCCGCTAAGGAAGTCGAGCTGAAGGTGGCCGTCGACAAGTGCACCGAGCTGGAGAAGGCGCTCGAAGCGCGCAACCGTGCTGGGGACTTGGAGCGGCATGGTATGTTGCTCGAAGTGCAGCACCTGGATGAGGCCTTCGCCAGTAAGTGTTTCTTCGTTGACTTCGCCGGGTTGTGAAGCCGGCTTTGCTTTTTCGTTGCTAACTGTCTTGCTTTTCTGTTCGACAGAATAGTTTCTGGAAAAGCAGGGGAGGGCGGAACAGGCCGTGCACGACCACTGGTCGACCCAGACGAACGAGGGCGCCGCAAACGATCCGCATGCCGCCTGGTCTTTCTCGGAGATCATGCAAGCGGCGGAGGTCCGCCTGCACGCCCTGGATGAGCAGACGGCGAGGCTCTCTGAGGCCGGAGTGGGGATGACGGCGGCCCTCTGGCCCGGCGCCGTTGAGCCCAACATCTTCACGCGGCTGGCGCGGTGGCTGGAAGCCGGACCAGCACGACTTCACGCGTGGCGCATCTCTGCCGCCCGTGCCGGCGCCGACTTGGCGCTGAGGTTTGTCATGTCCTGGTATCAAGATCTGGCACTGGACCGGCTGGCGGCCCAGCAAGCCGGCGCGGAGCCCCATCTGCAGGCGGAGGCAAGCCGGATCGCCGCCCGGGCCAGCAACCTGGCCTCGTTTGCATTGCATGACGAGTTCTAGGTAGAGCGGACCGAAGATGGCGAGGTGGTGCCACGTGACAACTTCGGATTGCTGCTTGATGACCCCTCGGGCAGCTCCGAGGAGTCAAGCCCCTATGCGGATGACGATGCCGGGTTGGCCGATACCGGCTCCTCGATGACCCGGGGGCCACGGAGGAGGAGCCGACGGTTGCGCAACCCGACGCGGGAGCCGTCTGAAGCCAAGGCCGTCCTGCTTATCTTTTTCGTACTTTTGTTAGGTAGCAGGTCCACCCACCCACTAGGGTGTGTTGGTGAATGTAATGAACTCTAGCCTTGGGCCCATATTACTGTAATGTAAATATTTTCGCTAATGTTTGCGCTTTTGCTCTTTGTTTTCTAAGCCTCTTTCCTTGCTTGCTCCTTCTTTGGGCCTCCCCCCACGAGTCGACTAGCCGGGTTCCGGTCTGTGACAAGGAGTTCGGTCATTGGAAAGAGCACGCAGTACTTAGGCCCTTCGATAGTTGAGCGCTAGCGAAACACCCACTGGGCCGGCTGGCGGCAGACGGCGAAGCTGCTTGGCGAGCAGCCGGTCGTGTGGCAACTTAGTGCGGTGAGGCCGGGTTGGCCAATCTGGCAGATCCAACTTAGTGTTTCGCGGTGTGTAGGTGCTTTGGCCCATAGTTCATGCCGGCCAACATCCGAAGCCGGACTA
The DNA here is from genome assembly GCA_011799875.1 of Thinopyrum elongatum. Classification (NCBI taxonomy): domain Eukaryota; kingdom Viridiplantae; phylum Streptophyta; class Magnoliopsida; order Poales; family Poaceae; genus Thinopyrum; species Thinopyrum elongatum. The sequence continues at coordinate 83,012,161 of CM022300.1, read as the reverse complement.
TGGCGTAGGGCGAAGTGCAGAGCCTTGGCTACCCGAACACGCCGGGATGTGCTAAGGAGGCTGGCGGGTTGTGGCCAAGCCGGCCAGCCCCCGAGCCCCCGGGTTGATCGCACCAACTCGGCGGTGGAGGTTTTAAGAAAATTTACAGGGGTGTGTGAAACACAATAACTTGATAGGAAACGGTAGCCCCCGAGTGTCGTTTGGGGGTCCCATTGTCTTTCATAGAATTACAAAAGGTAGCGATACATACATGCGTACAGCTAACTATAAAATGGGTAGAGGAGCTCTGCATTCTAGGGCCGGCTTGTCTCTTCGCCGGTGGTATCTCTCTTGCGCTTGTTCAGCTTGCGGGCATCGATGAGGTAGTAGGCGTTGCGGTAACACAGGGCTTTGCTGATGATGAAGGGGCCCTCCCATGGGGAGGCCAACTTGTGCTAGCCGGCTTGCTGCTGGACAAGCCGGAGGACGAGGTCTCCCTCGCGGAACGTGAGGGGCTTGATTTTCTTGCTGTAGTAATGCCTTAGGCCTTGCAGGTAGATGGCGGGTAGGCTAAGGGCCAAGAGGCTTGCTTCTTCGAGTAAGTCGACGCCATCTTTGCAGGCTTCCTTGGCTTAAGCTTTTGTGTACATGACGACTCGTGGCGAGTCGAACTCGACGTCGGTCGGGATGACGACTTCTGCTCCATAGACAAGGAAGAACGGGGTGAACCCGGTCGACCGGTTCGGCGTTGTCCGAAGACTCAGAGGACGGCCAGCAGCTCACCAAGCCAGCTGCCAGGTGAACGGATGAGGGGCTCGATGAGCCATGGCTTGATGCCGGATAAGATGAGGCCGTTGGCCCGTTCGACCTGTCCATTGGATTGAGGATGAGCCACGGAGGCCAGGTCAATCCGGATGCCGGAGACGGAGTAGTATTGCGCCAGAGCGCCCTTGGCAAAGTTGGTGCCGTTATCGGTGATGATGCTGTGCGGGACGCCGTAGCGTACCACGATGTCTTTGACGAACTAGACAGCCGTTGGCTCGTCCGGCTTCTTGATCGGCCGCGCCTCGATCCACTTGGTGAACTTGTCGACCGCCACCAGCAAATGCGTCATGCCGCCCCGAGCGGTCTTGAAGGGGCCTACCATGTCAAGCCCCTAGACCATGAAGGGCCAGGTGATCGGGATGGTCTGCAGGGCCGAAGCCGGCTGGTGGCTGCGCTTGCTGAAGCGTTGGCAAAACTCGCACTTGAGGACAAGTGACTCGGCGTCTTTGAGGGTCGTGGGCCAGTAGAAACCACGGCGAAAGGCCTTGGCCACCAGGGACCTGGAGGCGGCGTGGTGCCCGCACTCGCCCTGATGTACGTCGAGGAGGATCTCTATGCCCTTGTCTTGCTCGACACAGTGCTGGAACACGCCTATCGCGCTGCGCTTGACGAGCTCGTTGTTGATGATGCTGTAGGCGAACGCCCGGCGTTGCACTTGCCGGGCCTTGATCTCGTCCATGGGGAGTACTCCGCTCTCCAGGAACGCTAAGATCAGCTGGGCCCAAGACGGAGCCGTTACCACGGTGAAGACAGCCACCAAGATGGGTTCTGGGGTGGCAGCCCCCGAGCTGGAGACGGTAGCCCCCGGGTTAGGGATAACGGTGGCCGGGTTGAGCACGGCAGTCCCTAGGCCGGGTTCAGTAGCCCTCGGGCTGGGATCAGCAGTCCCCGGGCTGGGATCGACAGTCCCCGGGCCGAGTTCCGTAGCTCCCGGGACCGGGTTGGGGATGGCAGCCCCTGAGCCAGGACCGGCAGCCCCCGGGTCCGGGTTGGGAAGGGGCACTGCAGGGTCGTCAGGGATGAAGATGGACTCAGAATCTGGAGACGGCTTGCGCAAGTGCTCGAGGGAAACGCCAGACGGTATGGCCTGCCGGGATGAGCCAATCTTGGCTAACGTATCGGCAGCTTCGTTTTCCGCGTGCGGGACGTGGAGGAACTCGCAGCCATCGAAGTTGCCGGAGAGCTGCTGGACCAGGAAACGGAAGCTGGCCATGTTGGCATCCCGGGCGTCCCATTCGCTGGAACACTGCTGCACCACCAGATCTGAGTCACCGTAGCATAGGATGCGCCGGATGCTGAGTTCCTTAGCAAGCCGGAGGCCGTGCACAAGGGCTTCGTACTCGGCGACGTCGTTGGAGGCGGCGAAGTGGATCTGGAGCGCGTATCGCAGCCGGTCACCCTTTGGGGAAGACAACAAGACGTTGGCTCCCAAGCCGGAGCGCATCTTGGAGCCATCAAAGTGCATGCGCCAATGTGTTGAATCCGGCGGCGGTGGCAGGTACTGGGTCTCTGTCCAGTCGACGAGGAAGTCAGCCAGGGCCTGGGACTTGTTCGTGGTGCGGGGCTCATAGAGGATGGTGTGGCCGGCCAGCTTGATGGCCCACTTGGCAACCCGGCCAGAGCCATCCCGGCAGCCCATGATCTCGCCGTTAGGGGCCGTGCTGACCACGGTGATGACATGCTCTTGAAAGTACTGCTTCAGCTTATTGGCGGTGAAGTACATGTCGTAACACATCTTCTGGTAGTGCGGGTAGTTCTGCTTGGAGGCGGAAAGCACCTCGCTTAGGTAGTAGACCGGGCGCTGGACAAACTGGATTTTGCCCTTCTCTGGTCGCTCGACCACCAGCACCGTGCTGCCTGACCATGAAGTGGCGGCTATGTATAGCAACAGCGGCTCCTTGTCAGCCGGCGCGGCCAGGACGGGTGCGGTGGAGAGCATGCGCTTGAGATCCCTGAACGCTTCGTCCACCTGGTCGTTCCACTCGAACAACGACGTCTTCTTCATCAGCTGATATAGGGGCAAGGCCCTCTCGCCCAGCCGGCTGAGAAACCGGCTGACCGAGGCCAAGCAGCCGGTGAACTTCTGGACATCTCGCCACCGGGTTGGCTTGTGCATGCGCTTGATGGCCTTGATCTTCTCCGGATTCACCTCAATGCTGCGCTCCGAGACGAGGAAGCCGAGCAGCTTCCTAGCCGGCACGCCGAAGACGCACTTCTCCGGGTTGACCTTGATCTGGTACTCGCGCAGATTGGCAAAGGTCTCCTTCAGGTCATTAAGGAGCGTGAGGTGCTGCTTGGTCTTCACCACAGTGTCATCCACGTAGACGTGGATGTTAAGGCCGAGTTGCGCCAGCAGGGATTTCTGCATGCAGCGCTGGAAGGTGGCGCCGGCATTCTTCAAGCCGAACGACATGGTGATGTAGCAGTACACCTCGAAGGGCGTGATGAAGGACGTCTTCAGGGCATCGGCCGGGTCCAGCTTGATCTGATGATAGCCGGAGTAAGCATCCAGGAAGGACAGGAGCTCACAGCCGGCGGTGGAGTCGATCACTTGATCTATCCGCGGGAGAGCGAAAAGATCCTTGGGGCAGGCCTTGTTCAGGCTGGTGTAGTCTATGCACATGTGCCAGGAGTTGTTCTTATTCAGGACGAGGACCGGGTTGGCCGGCCACTCGGGGTGAAACACTTCCATGATGAAGCCGGCCGCGAGTAGCTTGGCGACCTCTTCACTGATGGTTCTTCTCTTCTCTTCAGAAAAGCGATGTAAGGGTTGAGAGACAGGCTTGGCATCCTTGCGAACGTGTAGTTTGTGCTCGGCGTACTTCCTCGGAATTCTCGGCATGTCCTTTGGGGTCCATGCAAAGATATCCCAATTCTCACGAAGGAAGTCGACGAGCTCGCCTTCCTATTTGCTGTCGAGGTGGGTGCCCACGACGACGTACTTGTTGCAGCTGGGGTCTTTCGGGTTCAGCTTGACCTTCTTGGTCTCCTTGGACGGTTGGAACGAGGCCTCGCCAGCCGACTCCTTGGCTGAAGCCGGCACAGCCGGCGTCTCGTTGGCTAGCGCGATGATCCGGTCGAGCTGGCGCCGCTCCTCGGCTATGACCAGGGACTCGGCCAATCTGGCGCCGGCTTGAGCGCACTCTAGGGATTTTTGGTAGTCGCCGACGACGGTGATGAGGCCCTTGGGTCCCGACAGCTTCATCTTCAGGTAGGCGTAGTGGGGGACTGCCATGAATTTGGCGAGCGCAGGCCGGCCCAGCAGCGCGTGGTATGCGCTGGATAGGTCCACCACCTCGAACCAGATCGGCTTGCGTCAGAAATGATCGCTCGTGCCGAAGAGGACGTCGAGCCGAATCTGGCCGATGGGTGAGCAGGAGAGTCCCGGCACGATGCCGTGGAACACCGTCCGGGATCGCTCCAGGTCCTTGGCCTCGAGACCAAGCTTGGTAATGGTGTCGCGGTATAGGATGTTGATGCTACTGCCGCCGTCAATGAGGACTCACGATAACTTGCAGGTGCGCCTGGCAGCGACTATGGTAGTGTCGAGGACGAGGGCGTAGCCACCCAGGTTGGGCATGATGGCCGGGTGGTCCTCCCGGGTCCAGCTGATTGGGCGCTCTGACCAGTGCATGTATTCCGGCACGGCCGGGACGACGGTGTTCACTTCCTGCCGGAGCAGGCGCTTGCTACACTTGTCGTCACCGAGGCTGGTGAATACTAAGTAGCTCGCGTTCTGGTTGGGGAAGACATCATCGCGCATCGCGCCATTTGCCGGGGGAGGGGGAGGAGGCGGAGGCGGCTGCCCCACACCCGGAGCCGGAGCCGGAGGCGGCGGGATGTCGCCCCTCATAATGCGCTTGGTGATGGCGCATTGCCGGAGTGTGTGCGTGGACGGCCTCGCGCCACTGTGGTGCTTGCAGGGAGCGTCGAGCATCTCCTCGAAGCTCATGGCGGGTTGCCACGCTTGTCTTGCCTGCTTGCCAGCGCTTGCCGGCCGGCTCGGCCGCTGGCGCCTGCTCGGCGGCCGCGACGAGGCAGTTGTCGTAGCGTGGGGCCTGCTGATTGGCCTTGCACTTGTTGTTCTGCTGGCGGCTACTCTCGCCAGCCGGCTTGGCGGGTGGCGCCGGCAACGCTTTGCCGGCTTCATCCAGCACCACCTGGATCTTCATGGCGGAGTCCGCGTTGGCGTACTTGTCTGTGATGACCATGAGTGCGGCCATGGTGGTTGGCTCGGAGCGTGGGAGCTTGTGCTTGAGGAGGGTGCCATCCTGGTAGCCGCTCATGAAGTATTGAATGGCCTGGACCTCATGGACGCCCTCGCAGCTGTTCCGGAGCTTAGTCCAGCATGCGAGGTACTCGCGGCCGGTTTCAGCCGGCCCCTGCACGCACATGATGCTTGTAGGTGCCGGTGAAGTTGCGCACGAAGGCCTGCTCGAAGTCAACCCACGCGTTGATGATGCCGGCTGGCAGACTGTTTAGCCACGTCCGGGCCAAACCCAGGAGCATGAGAGGGGCGTAGCACACGGTAAGGCAGCGATTGCCGCCCGCGATGCCGATCGCGGTGGTGTAGTCGATGCGCCAGTCCTCCGGCTTGATGGTGCCGTTGTACTTGGGTGAGTCACGGGGGAGCGTGAACCCTTTGTGGAAGGGCTCATCCTGGATGTGTGGCCCGAAGCAAGCCGGCCCGGCAGCATTTTCTTCCTCCAACTCGAGGGAGAGGGCGAGCTGATCGAGGCGGTGGCGAGTGTTGGCGTCGTCGATGGCGCGCGGACCCAGCCGACCTGCGACTGGGCCGCGGGGGGCCGGGTTGGCCGAAGCCGGGTTGCCACGCCGGCCGGACGGCGGGGGAGGGTCTTGCTGGCGCCGGTCTCCAGCAGCCGGCTCGTCGCCCAAGCCGTCACCGACCGTCGCGGCGCGGTTGCGCCGGGTTCTCGTCTGGCCGGAGTAGGCCTCGGTCGGGCTGCTCGGGGTCCTTGGAGCGGCGCGGGCCGGACACGGCGGGGCGGTCGAGGAGGTCTTGTTGCGCATTCACAGTGTCGAGAAGCTCGGTCATGCGCTGCAGGCGCTCCTGCAGTTCCTCGCCCTGCAACAGCTCCATGCCAACGGCGGCCGCCTGCGCGGCGCGCATGTTCTTGACGGGAGTGCCGTAGACGGGTGGGAGCGCCCCCAGCGCGCGGCTGATGGCGGCGCCACGGTTTTGCACTTTGGCAACTCGGCTGGGTTCAGCCGCGTCCGGCGTGACGCCGTACCCGGCCTCGCGCTCCCGCTGGGCGGACTCCAACCGGCACTGCATACCAGCGAGTATCGTGGCCTCGTCCAGCAGGCGCTTGCGTTCCACCTCGAGCCGGGCCCGTGCCTCTGCGGCGTTGGCGGCGTTTGATGTCGGTAGCGATGGGGACGCTGAGGTTCTGCACCGTGGTGCGCAGCGGGTCGGACCCGCCGGCGCGCGCTGCTGCGGCCTGGGCAGCCTTCCGCGCGGTGCTGGACGAGTTAGAGTCAGAGCCGATGACGAGCACCTCTGCCTTGGTGCAGAGATCCGCCACCCCGGCGGAGATGTCGTCACCGAGGGGAACGGGCAAGTCGGTGATGTCGAGCACCCCGCTGGGGTACTCATCAGCTGCGGACACGTCGGAGATGCGTAGCGCGGTGAAGGAGGCGGTGAGCAGGTCGATGACGTCGGCCATCGGCGCACCGGGCGCGGGGAACGCGCAGTGCGCGATGAGCTCACCGGAGTTGATGAAGGGCCCCGTCTGGAACATGTCTCCGGCCAGGACCTCAAGTTGCCCCACGGTGGGCGCCAACTATCGTGGTGGGCGCACGACAGATGCCAAAGGATGGCTAAAGAGAGGGACAGGCTCGAGGGCACCGGTGGGCTCCAGAGGCGAGGTCCGTATGAGCGAGCGAGGGATGCAAGACATACCCAGGTTTGGGGCTCTCCGGAGAGATAACGCCTCTAGTCCTGCCGAGTGTGGTTTATATGTGGGTGGTACAAGCTTGCTCCTAGAGCTGTGTTGGGGAGGGAGGAAGACAGGCCAGAGCATAGGTTGTTCCCTCTCCTAGTATGCATGTGTATTCTACTGAGGGCCTGATCGATTGTGAACCCCCCTGCATGGAGGCCTCCTGGGGGGTTTTATAGGTCAACCCCCCAGGGTTACAATGGTAAAGTTACATGGGCGCGGGGCCGGGAAGTCAGCGTCTGGGAAGCCGGTGCTGGGGCCCGTCGGGATCCAGGGTACGCCGGGTTCTCCGGGCATGGACCCCGCGCGCCAGAGGGCACTGTTCTCCGTCTTGTCGTGCGTCACGGAGTGGTTGGGCCGGCTCGTCTACAGTGGCGTGTCGCCTGGTCGCCATCGGCTTGCATTAGCAGGACGAGGGATGTACTGTTGCCATGCCGGCCCCGGTCAGCGGAGTAGGTGGGCCACTGTTGCCACGCTCCTATCGGTCAGCGGGGTTGGTGGGCCACTGTGGACATGCTCATCCCTTCATGGGGACTTGTTCCGTCGTACACCCTGGATGGGACAGGAGCTGACCCGCGGCCGGGTTGAGGGGCGCACCGTGGTTGTGCTTGCTTGTTGAAGAAGTCTTTGACTTGCCAGGTCCGGCCGGCATGTGCCAGCGGGTCTGGTCGGGTTGCGGGACTTGGCCGGGTTGAGGAACCCGGCCAAGGGCAAGCCGGATTGAGGGGTGTTGCTGGCCCTGAAGTTTTTTAAAAGGATCCGGGTTCCGTTGCCTGCCTGGGGTTCATCCCCCCGACATCACATGTCATTAGGATTCATAAACATGCACATTGTCATGGTCATACATCTAATGAATCACTCTCTCTAGGTGATGATCATTCACATGATGATGTTGAGCATGGATATTATGATGAGGATGATGATAGTGACTTTGATCTTGATGAGTCAATGAGACACTTTGGTCTTATGGCTAACCTTCATGATTACATGGCCGGAGGAAACGAATGGGTTCTTGATTATGGATGTACGGATCATATGACCGGAGACAAGGACATGTTTCATGAGCTTGCTGAAAACGACGGTCCCCGAAAGTATGTCACTTTTGGTGATAACTCAAAGGGTAAGGTAGTTGGCCTTGGTAAGGTGGCCATCTCCCATGATAGCTCTATCCAAAATGTCATTCTCGTTGAATCTCTTGGTTATAATCTACTTTCCGTATCTAGACTAGCTGACTTCGGTTTCAACGTTCTATTTACTGAAATAGATTGCCAAATGTTTCGAAGAGATAATCATAATATGGTCTTTACCAGTATTCGTAGAGGTGATCTATATATTGTTTATTTCACTAAGAGAGCTCAACATCGTACTTGCTTAATTGCTAAATCTTCTAAAGGTTGGTTGTGGCATAGAAGATTAGGTCACGTGGGTATGCGAAATCTTGATAAGCTTATTAAAGGTGATCATATCCTTGGCGTTAAAGATGTTATATTTGACAAGGATAGACTTTGCAGTGCTTGTCAAGCAGGAAAACAAGTTGGAGGAAGTCATCCCGTGAAGAACATCATGACCACGAGAAGACCGCCTGAGCTACTTCATATGGATCTTTTTGGCCCCAACGCCTACAAGAGTCTCGGTGGTAACTCGTTCGGATTGGTCATTGTTGACGACTTTTCAAGATTTATGTGGGTATTCTTTCTTGATGATAAATCGCAAGTCCAAAAGATCTTCAAAACTTCTCTAGGAAGGCCCAAAACCAATTTGGAGTGAAGATCAAGAAGGTTCGAAGCGACAACAGAACGGAGTTCAAGAACGCAAATGTGGATACCTTTCTTGACAAAGAAGGGATTTCACATGAGTTCTCGGCTGCGTACACACCTCAACAAAATGGAGTTGTTGAGAGGAATAACCGGACACTTATTGAGATGGCGAGAATGATGCTTGATGAGTACAAACGCCAAGACACTTTTGGGCGGAAGCGGTTGAGATAGCTTGTCATGCTACGAATAGACTATATCTTCACAAGCTTCCCGGCAAGACGGCATACGAGCTTCTCACCGGTAACAAACCCCAAGTTGGTTACTTTCGAGTGTTTGGCTCAAAATGATACATTCTTGATAAGCATCGTCGCTCGAAATTTGCCCCTAAATCTCATGAAGGTTTCCTACTCGGTTATGGCTCAAACTCTCACATTTACCGTGTCTACAACAATTTCACCCGAAAGGTTGAAGAGACGGTAGATGTGAAGTTTGATGAATCTAACGGCTCGCAAGTAGAGCAATAGCCAATTGATGTAGGAGACAAAGATCCTTCGGAAGCAATTCAAGATTTGTCCATTGGCAAGATTCACCCAACGGATGTGAAGGAGAGTACCTCGTCCGTTCGAGTGGAAGCCTCAACTTCACACCAAGGTAAACCACAAGTTGACTTGGAGGCATCCACAAGTGGAACACATCAAGACGAAGGAAATGAGGAAGTACAACAAGATGAACCACATCGACCTCCCTCTCCACCTCCACAAGAGAATGACAACACCAACAACAATGATGAAGGACAAGAAGAAGAAGAAGACAATGAAGAGGATGTTCCACCCCAACCCAAACAAAAGCTCTCAAGAGTTAGAGCAAGAGTCACAAGAGATCATCCCATCAAACAAATCTTTGATGATATTCAAACCGGGAGAATTACTAGCTCTAAAACTCATTTGGCTAACTTTTGTGAACATTACTCATTTATTTCTAGTATTGAACCTATGAAGGTTGAAGAAGCTCTTGAGGATCCGAATTGGGTGAGCGCTATGCATGAAGAGCTACACAATTTCAAGAGGAATCAACTGTGGACATTGGTTAAAAAGCCGGACAACAACCACAATGTCATTGGAACCAAGTGGGTGTTTCGGAATAAGCAAGATGAGGATGGACAAGTTGTATGCAACAAGGCCCATCTCATCGCTCAAGGCTACACTCAAGTCGAAGGTATGGACTATGGTGAGACTTATGCCCCCATTGTTAGACTTGAGTCCATACGCATCTTACTTGCTTATGCCAATCACCATGATATCACTTTATACCAAATGGACATTAAAAGTGCTTTTCTAAATGGTGAAATTGAGGAGGAAGTTTATGTTAAACAACCTCCCGGCTTTGTTAATCCTAAGAAACCTAATCATGTCTACAAACTTCACAAAGCTCTTTATGGTCTTAAACAAGCTCCTAGAGCATGGTATAGATGCTTGACCAAGTTTCTTATTGAAAAAGGCTTTGAAATTGGGAAGATTGATTCTACACTTTTTACTAAAAGGGTTAATGGTGAATTATTTGTGTGCCAATTTTATGTGGATGATATCATATTTGGTTCGACTAACCCTCATTTTAGTGAAAAGTTTGGAAGGCTAATGTCGGAGAAGTTTGAGATGTCTATGATGAGTGAACTCAAATTCTTTCTTGGTTTGCAAATCAAGCAAACTAAGGAAGGTACCTTTGTTTCTCAGACAAAGTATACCAAGGACCTTTTCAAGAAGTTCAACATGCAAGAAAGCAAAGGTATGAAAACACCCATGCCTACTAGTTGACATCTTGACTTGACTAAGGATGTCAAACCGGTTGACCAAAAGGTTTACCACTCTATGATTGGTTCATTGTTATATCTATGTGCCTCCCGTCCCGATATTATGCTAAGTGTGTGCATGTGGGCATGATATCAAGCAGCCCCTAAAGAATGTCATCTTAAGGCTGTGAAAAGGATAGTGAGATACTTAATTCATACACCAAACTTTGGCATTTGGTATCCTAGGAGGTCCTCTTTGATCTTCTTGGCTACTCCGATTTGGACTATGCCGATGACAAGGTTGATAGAAAGTCCACTTCAGGTACTTGTCAATTTCTTGGTAGATCCCTTTTGTCTTGGTCCTCCAAGAAACAAAACACGGTACCCTTATCCACCGCCGAAGTGGAATACATTGACGCCGGATCATGTTGTGCTCAATTACTTTGGATGACCCAAACCCTTAAGGATTATGGGATACATGTAAAACATGTTCCATTCCTTTGTGACAATGAAAGTGCTATTAAGATTTCTCACAATCCCGTGCAACATTCTCGAACTAAGCATATTGAAGTTCGTCATCATTTCATTCGAGATCATGTTGCTAAAGGAGACATCAATCTTAAGCATATTCGTACCGATAAGCAATTGGTGGATATATTCACCAAACCGCTTGATGAGAAAGTATTTTTCCATTTGAGGGGTGAATTTAACATCATTGATGCCTCAAACTTGGAGTAGAAACTCTATTTGGATACATGCAAGGCATGAGCCTTTTATGACTAATCCTTGATATTTCTCTTATGATGATGATCATATGTATTGGATGTATACTTGTACCCTTGCATGTTATCTAACCCTAGTAGGTAATTGGATGAACCCAAATCTATGAGATTGCAAGTCACTCACATTTTGAGCAATCTTCACATCACCAAGTCCCTACTATATGAATGTTGAATACAAGGAAGCATGAACTCACTCGACATATCCTTTGACAATTTCAATATATCAAATCTCTTTTGATATCAAGTTTCATGATTGTCATTTTGGATACACAAGTGCTTTTTCTTGCAAGACTAACTCATGTAGGAAGATGAACTCAAACCCTAAGTGGTGCTCCCAACTCTTGATGGACTACATCAACCTTGAGCATCCAACACAAGTTCGACTACATGATCAAGATCAACACCACAACCCAAGGTATGTTATTCCATCTTAGAGAACCTTTACTCCAAGAAATGAGTCAAAGCAACTCAACAAGATGTGATACATCAAAAATGCTTAAATGGAAAATGGTAACCCCATTTTGAGCTTAAACGATGAGTATGACCTACGATCAAGTGCTATCACTTGACTCCTCAGTCAATATACTCTAACATAGGTGACTTTGTCGCCGACCCCTTCTAGATGAAGTTCTCTAGTGTTCATGTGCTCATTTACTTTGTGTTCTTGCATATGTTTCTTGCTAGTTTATCTCTTTTTAAACCAAAAAAAACTTCATCTAGATCTCTTTTCTGTTTTTCCTCTGATAATTCATTGCAAATCTTTTAGTTAATTCCTTGCAAATCCTTCTGAGATTTCTTTTGCCAAGTGAGCTGAATTGACAAAAAATTTACTCTGTGTTGAACTTTGGCCTCCGATCAAAACCTATCGGTCTGACCAAAGCACAAGGTCTCCTTGTGAATAGTTCATCGGTACAACCAACATGGACTAACTCGGTCGCCCCGATCAGGACCTTCTGTGACTCTGTCCAATCGGCGTCACTGATTTCAACTCTAAGAAAATGTTTTGCCATTTTTCCTGCCTATCTTTTTTAGCTCCACTCAATGAATCTTTCCTCTATAAGCATCATGGATTACCTACTACTTTGTAGTGTCTCTCAAGGACAACACCTACTTGACTCATGCTCCAGAAGTGCCGTTCTTGGAAATTGATGTCAAAGGGGGAGAGAGAGCACATCAAAGCTTATCATATGAGCACATCTAAGCTCTTCCAGATGCTAGTAAAACAAAGAGGGGAGAAGTCACATGTCTTTTAGAAGGGAAAGACATGTCAATATGTTTGATCTTAGTTATTGCTATTGCATATTATTGTTGCTCTGACTGTGGTTAATATTACCCTTTCTTGCTCTGATTTTCTTTCACCCTACCTTCTCCCATTATCCAATATCAAATTCAGGGGGAGGAAGAGTCCATATCTAGGGGAAGAAAATCTTTGGAATTCATTGCATATCTTTAAAATCTTTGGGGACATGTCAGTATCTAAATGGAGTACCTAGTACTCACCCATTACATGTCATCCTAGTCTTGGTAATCTTGTGGTTTCCTGAAATTGCTTTACCTAGAGTGTTCTTGTGTTATCTAACCCTGTTTTCTAAAGTCCACTCCTTCTAAAGCCAGCCCAAGACCACAAGGTAAGTATATGCATCATACTCATGTGCATGACGATCTCTTGCTGATGTACATATTGTTTGCAAGAAGGATTCATGAACATGGAGGTACACTTCCTATACACATCATTTGCTCTGATGCATATAGCCAAGATGCATGTAAATCATTGCTTGCTCTGTCATGCTTATGCATTCACATGTTCTCATATTCCAACTTCACGTGATTGCATACATGTAGGGGGAGCCTATGCATGTTACATGTCTCTCCAAAGCTTTACTTATTACCATGTATATCTTTAATCTAAAGTTTGATGTATGTTGTCATAAATTACCAAAAAGGGGGTCGATTGAAAGCACAAGTGCTCCCTGGGTGATTTTGGTAATTAATGTCAACATATCTCGTTGGACTAATACGTCTACCTAGTGTATTTCATACAAGTTCAACAATGGCATGGCAAGGACAAGAGGATGTGGAACCCCTTCAAAATGCTAAGGACACATATTGGAAAAAGCTCAAGACTCTTCATCTTATATTTTAGTGATCCAAGATCACATTGAGTCCATAGGAAAGCCAATACTATTAAAAGGGGATGAGGTGTTGCTTAATGGTCTACTTGCTCAAAGTGCTGAGTGATATTGCTCCAAAACCCTCAACCACTTTCTCATTTCTAAATATGTCCAAAACTCAAAGTCAAACTCGGCCCCACCGAAATGATCTATCCGGCGCCACCGAGTTCATTTGACATAGCCACTGCCAGAAACCCTAACTCCTCGGTCACACCGATACGGATCTCGGTCTCACCGAGATGGCCCTGCAAACTCTCTGTTTCCTGTTGTAATTATTTCGGTCTTACCAAAATGTGCAATCGGTCCCACTGAGTTTGCTTGACCAACTCTCTATTTGCTCTTTGCTAAAATCGGTCTCACCGAGATCAAGCAATCGGCTTCACCGAGATGAGTTTTTGCCCTAGCCCTAGCACATCGGTCCCACTGAGTTGTTTCAGTCGGTCCCACCGAGATTCCTAACGTTCACATTTTGAACTAAATCGGTCTCACCGAGTTCTTCTATTCGGTCTGACCGAGTTGGGTCAAATGTGTGTAACGGTTGGATTTTGTGTGGAGGCTATATATACCCCTCTAGCCCCTTTTCCATATGTGAGAGAGCCATCGAAACGTGCCTATACTTCCAGCCTACATTTTCTGAGAGAGAACCACCTACTCATATGTTGAGATAAAGACATTCCAATCCAACCACAAGAATCTTGATTTCTAGCTTTCCCCAAGTTGCTTTCCACTCAAATCGTCTTTCCACCATATCCAAATCTATGAGAGAGCCTTGAGTGTTGGGTGACTATCACTTGAAGCACAAGAGCAAGGAGTTCATCATCAACACAACATCTATTACCTTTTGGAGAGTGGTGTCTCCAAGATTGGTTAGGTGTCGCTTGGGAGCCTCCGACATGATCTGGAGTTGAACCAAGAAGTTTGTAAGGGCAAGGAGATCGCCTACTTCGTGAAGATCTACCCGAGTGAGGCAAGTCCTTCATGGGCGATAGCCATGGTGGGATAGACAAGGTTGCTACTTCGTGGACCCTTCGTGGGTGGAGCCCTCCGTGGCCTCGCGCAACCGTTACCCTTCGTGGGTTGAAGTCTCCATCAACGTGGATGTACGATAGCACCACCTAGCGGAACCACGCAAAAAATCTCCGTGTCTTCATTGCGTTTGCACACTCCAATCCCATCCCTTTACTTTCTTGCAATTAGCATGTTTTACTCTTTCCGCTGCTCATACTCTTGCCATGCTTGCTTGAAATGTATTGTGAATGCTTAAACTTGTGTTAAAACTCCACCTCAACTTGAAGAACTTAAAAATTGCCACTTTTACTTGTTGAGGGTCTAATCACCCCCCCCCCTCTAGACCCCTCTTCTCGATCCTTTCAGCCATCCGCCTCGTCGTCCGCCCCGGCCCACGACCGCTGTCTGTCCGCCCCGTCGCTACTCCAGCCGCACGCCTGCGCCGCCCCACCTCCTTCCCAAGCTTGCGTCGTCGACCCCGGCCGCCCTCGCGCGCTGCTTGCGCCGTCGTCCCCGGCCGCCCGCCTGCTCCGACCGCCCCCGCTCTGCCCTCGTGCGCGGCCCCGTCCACACCAAAGCCGGTCCGCACCGCTCTGCCCTCATGCGCGCGAACCCGTCTGCGCCCAGGCCGCGCTCGCGCCACTCCTCGCTGCTCTGCACTCAGCCGCGCCCGCGTCACTGCGCCTGGCCGTGCCCGGCCTCCCCGCTCGGCGCGCGCCGGCTCCGCCCGCCCCGGCCGCCTGCCGACTCCGCGCGCACCGGCTGCCGCCGTTGTGGCCGGCTGCTACGGCAGTAGGGGGCCACCCCTTTTTCTTTTTTCCATTTCTTTGATTTTTTTAAAAACTGATGAGTGGGACCCACCCACAGGTCAAATACCACCTTTGACTGTGTCCATGTCACAATTCGGTCTGGGTAAACCACTTAGGGTATTTTTTTTCTCCGGTATGAGATTGTTTAGGGGGTTATAGGAACCGAAAAATAGATCTGGGGGTAATGTGAACCACCAACTTTGTTCAAGGTAGTAAAATGGACTTTTTTTCTTTTGCATACTAGTTTTTTTTGCTGACTATTGTGTTGTTGCAGATGTTGGAGTGCCAGTACCTCCTGATTCTGACAAATCAGATCCCCTTCAAGATCTTGTAAGTGTTATTTTTGAGATACCAAATCCTCTAGAAGAACTTGCGAGTGTTGCTGGTCTTACTCTGTTATTTGCTCTTTTCAATAGTGTTGTTTGCATAAATGTGTTGAGTTACCTCAGTTTTTCCTTTCGTTTGTCTTTGTCGTCATGTATCTTATGTATTTGTGTCTGTAATGTTGATTTTTATTTTTTATTTTTGTGTGCTTATGTTATTTGGTTGATGCAGTGAATGATAGCCATCGTGCTCCTGAGGACATTAGTGATGTTGTCAAAGATATTAATGATGGGATTTATTCTCTCAATTCTGGTGATGGATGTGGGAGCTTGCAGTTGTCAATTACTCAGTCTCAGAGTGTGGATGGCGCTGAGCCTGTTACTCAGGCTGACGATGTTGTTCTGCAACTACAGTTGGAGGATGAAAGGGTAAGAAAGAAGAAGAGTGATTTTCTTAAGAGAAAGGAGTTGGAGTGGCGTCAAAAGGCTATTTGCATTCATCCATGCGCTGATGATGGCGCGGAAGCTGGGCATGATGTAGGTGTTGTCGAGGCTGGTGGTACTGGTCAACCTGGAGCTGATGGAACTGAGATGCATGCGAGGAAGAACTTGTTGCAGAGTACATTGACTCAAGTGTTTTCTCATGATGCCGTCAAGTTGAAAAGAGATGTTTTGAAGAGGAAGTTGGTGGATTAGAATTCTGATGGCACGCCGAGGCGTAGCCCATGTGTGAAAGCTGCTTGCCAGGCTGGTGATAGCAAAGCCGATGCAGATGGTGTTGCTGTCAAGATAGGTCCAAGCACTATTGGCGGCTCCCCGTTTTGCCGTAGTCCATGAATTTTGGCATATAATAAGCCTTCTTCATCTCCTCTTCCCGAGCGCTCTTCTTTGAAGGAAAATAAGAAGCGCAAAGTCCCTCCTGCGAAGGTGAACAAAGGTGTGAAGAAGCATGCTTGTATTGAGGCTGAAGATCCTGTATTTGAAGGAGATGATGTTGAAGTTAATTCTAAAGATGAAGATGCACTGGTATGTGTTTTTGTGTGTGTGTAGTATTTGAGATTTTGCTACGTTTATTAATTGTTGTGATTAAGTTACATTGCTTTATTCTAGTTGGACTAAAGTAGTGTACATATTGAATGTGTTGATGTCTGGAAGCTGTTTGATCTCTAGTATCTTTTTATTAGTATTTAGTTCAACTTTTTTTTGGTACTCACATGATTTTGGTTCAACTTTTTCTAGTTCAACTTTTCTTATACATGTGTTTGTACTGTATGTGATGTACTAGTTGTACTTCCAAGCATGAGTTCTATTCTGGTAGGGATGGCGGCCAGGTGAGGCTTGATGCATTTCTGAAATTTGTGTTAGTGGTTTTGGTCTTTTTGTTTTTTGGTCTTGTATATCTATTTTTGCCTTCGTAGTTTTCTTTTGTTTTTTCGATTTATTTACCTAAATCATGCTTTCTTTGATTTAATTTTCAGCCTGTTAGCGTTAGGAGTCCGGTCAAGCATAGAAGAGGAATAAAGCAAAGTGTTGCTGTGGATGAAGGCGACTCACAACGTTTGAATGTAACTGTGCGATGTTCCCTGAAAGAGATAGATATTTGTGCTCGTTTGCTCAAGGAATGCCATGTGGCCAGAGTTCATGCAGTTGGGTTTGGTTCTATCTTTGACTGGAAGGTGAAGTATAACATTTCGCGCCCTCTGATGGGAGTGTTGTATCTGAAGATAGATCCTGATATGATGACTCTTGACATGGGTGAGGCGAATAAGAAGCTTCGCATCACTAGTGATGGCATACAACAACTGTTTGGGTTCCCTCGTGGTGGTCATTCTGCACCAAGCCATTCGAGGACGGATACGACGATGCTCTCATGAAGTTAAGATCAGATCTTGGCATTAGCAGAAGCCAGGATATCAAGACGAAAGATTTGAGGGATAAGCTCAGGGTACTTGTCAATGATCCTGAAAAAGATGACCTGGCTCTGCGGGTGTTCTTCATTGTTGTCTTCATGAAAGTTGTGTTGCCTAGTCCAGCCACTCAGGTTTCCAGGGAGGCAGCAATGTTTGAGAACCTCATCATCGAGGACATGGCTAATATGGATTATTGCGAGTTGATGGTTGATGAGCTTGGAAGGGCTGTTGTGAGGTACCAAAATGTTGTTACCTTGGGGAAGGCAATCATAGGCTGTGCTATAGGGCCTGTACTAATGTATCTTGACTACCTAATCCGTGGCAAGGTTCTGGATATTGACATGCGAGTGCCCCACATATGTTTCATGAACCAGGGCAAGCTTGTTGATCTTGCTGATGCAGATTTAATAAGAAAAGGCAATGCAGACACAAGGACATGGGTGTTTGGGAAGCTTCCGGTGATCTTTGTTTCTATCCTGGTATTTTAGTCATTTTGTAAAGTGCAACTGTTTTGGTGGGCGTACATGTGTAGTACATAGTTATCTGCTTAGTCTGGTCAGTATGAAACCTGTGAGTTTGAAATTTGTTCCTCAGGACTGACTTGCCCTTATTTGTTGAACTAACGCTTTTGTTTTCATCATATTACCTGTGTGTGTAAATATTTTGACACTGCACTGACTGTGAAAGCAAGTTAGGACTGAGGCTTTAAATATGTTAATTAGGTGATATTTTTTCTGTTGGTTGTACTGATTAGTTACCTTTTGTTTCTTGTTCCCAGTGGAAAACTCAAGAGGAAGTGGTATTTTTCCGGACCTATAAACAGCCAGTCCTGGAGATGCCATCTAGGTTCCCAAGATTGCATCACCGCAGGATCAGTTGAGAGATGGTCGCCATGTTGAGGGCGCTGGTGGTATCCCCTCTGGCCCTAGTAAGGCTAGTACTTCCCAGAGGCCAAGTTTTGGTATTGATGTAGTTGTTTCTACGTTGGAGCGCGTCGAGCATATTTTTATTAATGTGCGTTCTGAACTGGAAAAGGCCCCAACTATAGTTGAGCGTCTGAGCAGTATTGATGGCATTCTTCCTGCTGGTCATGGATTTAATGCTGATGAAGCGTCGGACTATGTTGAGATGGAGAAGACTTTAATTAGTGATATGCGCGATGGTGCTGCTCACCTTATTCAGAGCTCGGCGCGCCTATTGAACACTATCAAGCGTTTCAGAAGTATGCAAGACTCTCGCTGCAAGTCGTATGAAGAAGATGCTGATGTTGTTATCAATCAAATGGAGCAGAACGAGGCTGGTGCCGGGAGGACTGCTGATGATACCGAGGCTAATGTTTCTGACCACCATAAGAATGATGTCGGTTTCGAGTCTCCTGTTCTTGAGGTGACTCAGTTTTTCATCTTTGAATTTTTTACTAGGTTGTTTTGCTGTCAGTACTGTAGTTGAACTTGCTCATCTGTTTTTTGATTATGTTTGATGCAGGAGACCACTCATGGTGGTGAGGTTGATGCTGTTGACAGTGGAGTTAACGATTTGTCTGTTGATAAGATCAAGGTTAGTTTTGTTTTTACTATTTAGAAAGTTTATTAAATTTTCATGCGCACTCCCTTACTTGTTAATTTTTACTTTGTTACTATTGTTCAGGATCATGTTGATGGTGAAGAGTCTCATTCACCCATCGGTGATGTTCCTTTGAATGTTAGCAGCAGCAACGTTGGTGATGATGCTGCAGATGCTTCTAAGTTTTGTTATATGTGCTTGCATTATTTTTTTATGCATCTTTCCCTGCCGTTTCTTCTAGTTTTATAAGTTCCTTCTATGCACTTCTTGTGGGATTTTTTGCTTGTTAGTTTTACTCATTTTATTTACTATCTAAATTTTTTATTTTTCAAATTCCTGATGTTGAGCCTGAGGCGAACGGTGCTATTGATGCTGGTGGTGTTCCACTTAGCACTGATTGTGACTCGGGTGGCAAGGTTGCTAATGAGGATGTTGGTGGTGCAAGCATACTTTTTGGCAAATCTTCTGGTGTTGGTAGCGCTGACAATGATAATGGTTCTGATTCTGAGGATTTGCCTCCGGAAAATTTCCCACCTGGAGGGCTTGATTACGGTGATGCATTGGAAGATGATGTGGTGTCTAGTGTGGAAGAGGTGCCATCCGAAGATGATGATTTACTTATGTCAATTTCTTTCGGGCCCTTGACGCAAGAGGCTGTCATGTCGTCGCAGGATTTTCTGTCTTCAAATCCTGAAAGTGCAGTCCACTCGCTGTCGTCACAGGACTTACTGTTGTCGAACCCTGAAGGTGCAGGCAAGAATTTGTGTTAGTGTTTGGTGCCCCTTTTTGTTGTACTTCTCATATATATTGTGGTCGTTGTGTTTCCCCTGTAGTGTTTGAAATTATTTGTTTGTCCTTTTCTTTTGTGTATGTGGTGCTAATGCTGCCAAGGTTGATTCATTTTTCTTTGTTGTTACGAGGTTGCGCACGAACCATGCAAAACGGTTAGTGATGGATTTCGTGTCCTTATTTTGCGTGTATCATTTTTGTTTATTTTCCTTCCTCTGCTCGGATTATTGTTGACATCACACTTGTTTTGATTCTTCGCATCCTCTATTTTTGCTTAGTGATAAGCCAATGTTTCAAAATGAGGAATGTGATGCTAGCGTTGGTAAGGTGGCTTCTGCCTTTATCCTCGGTGGCATGCTCAACTCGAACGCTGTTAACGTTGTTCTATATTGCCTGCGTGAAAAGTACCGAGGCATTGACAAGCTGATTGTTCCCAGATGGGTGATGGTGAGCATTGCTAGTTTAAGTTTTATTCTTGGTTTGATTGTCTTTACTGTTCTGCGTCATGTTTGATAAGTTATCTCACAATTTTCTGACTATTTTTGGTGTCCCATATAACAGACAAAGAAACTTGATGGAAATATCAATGGCAATGGGAGGAAGTGGTTCATAAGATCAGGGGCTGACAGTTATGACTTTGTACGTGACTCATCCTTTTGTTAAACCTTTTTTCTGAATTGATGAAATAATGGGTGCTATTGTTCAGAGTTGAACTCATTGTAGTAATGAAGTTGAACTGACATGTTCCTTGCGATTTTGGCAGTCTAAATAAACTTTCGTACCTGCTTTATTTTTTGTTTGTAATGAGGTTCTTACTCATACAGAACTTATGTTTTGGTGATCTTCTATGACTGATGAATTTTTCCTTTTCGCGCTTGATTATTTGTTTGAAGGTTGTTTTTTAGTTTCATTTATAATTGTCGAATTCATTTTCTTCTGCACTTGTTTTTTTCCAGCTTCTTTTCCCTACTTTTGATCCACCGCCATTTGTGCCTGGCATCGTACCTGGTGAAGATGTTGGCCATTGGTGCTCGGTTATTCTCAATTTGAAGTGCCGTTGCTTCGAGTGCCTAGATTCGCTCCGTGATGAAATCTGGGATGACGCGGTTAGATTTTTTAGGACCATGACAGTGAGGCTCTAGAGGGAAGCCAGTGTAGATAGGGCCAAACTGTTCTCTCTTGTGCATGTAGATGATTTATTTAGCGAGTTTGTTCGTGTGCCACGGCAGAAAACCATGTGAGTATCCCTTTTCATGAAATTTATTAGTTGTTTTCTGTTGCTGTTATTCGTAGTTTCGCAATTTTTGACGTGTTCATGTATTTTTATTTTTAATGTATCCTTGATTTTTCTGGTTAATAGGCATGATTGTGGATTTTTCATGCTACAAAGCTGCAAGTCTTATCATTGTCGTGAGGATGGTGTGGTTGAAATGTTGGATTACACATTTGAAGATATTCCTGACATTAGAAAGACTCTTCTGTATACTTGTTCAACTAGCGATGTGTTTGAGGTCAACTTTCGGGGTTTGTTTGGCATTGAACCTTGTACGTGTGCATGTCTTTTTGTCTTTGTTTCCAACTTTCCCTCTTTGACTAGTACTCTTATGAATTCTGTAGTTGAACTTACCGTTTTGTTCTCCTCCTTTTTTTGTTGTAGGTGAGTGGTTGGATCTTGGGGAGCATGACTACAGAATCTTTTGCAGCCAGTTCTTGGAGCTGGAGCATGTGGCTGTTGATTTGAGCCAGGGGCATTCTCCTCAGAAGACAAGATCTGGTGTTATCAAGGGTCGGTTGGGAGCTCTCAAAGGTTCTAAAGCTGCTGATTCAGAGAACCCCGTTACACCGAAGAAGCCCATAGTTGAGTTGACAGATAGTGATGATGACACATTTGATAAGATTGTTGGCATGGGAAGGGTCACTAGGAGTGTTGCTGCCAAGGGTGTTTCCCTTTTGCTGGAATAGTGCGGCGTAGAGCCGGTGTTGCTAGGAAGGATTATGCGTTGTACTTTGGCAATGTTACAAGCACGAAGTGTGTAGCCAGAGCTCCGATTAAGTTTTGCTCCCCTGTGCAGGAGGTACACCCTTATAAATTCCCTCACCTGGACAAGTCTCGCAAGTTGTATGATCTCCTCCTTAGTGATGAAGGACGCGTGAAGTGCGTTGAGTGAGTAGCCCTCATTATGTTTCAACTTTTTTCTTTTTCTATTTTCTCAGTGCTATACATATAGAAATTCGCCTGTTCAGTATATTTAACTTGAACTGCTATGAATGCCTTATCTTCTTTTCCCTACTTTTGTTTTGTGTGTGCTGTAGGACTACATTCTCACTAATACCCCAGCCCGATGATAGCGTAACTTCATTCACTGGCATCACGTCTGGGAAGTTTTTGCACCTGGTCAGCTTATGGCGGGGGATGTAATGGACTTCCTTATCGTTGATTGGAAGAAAGATCCCAAGAGAAATGTTTATTTAACATCTGGTGATGGATTTTGCTGAGTCCATATTTCATCACGGTAACGAATTAGACCATTTCTTGTCTGAAATCTATCTGTGTAGTGTTTTTTTGAGTTAATTCAATACTTTCCTTCCTGATATTTTTTCCCTGTGTATTTTCTTTGTTGCCTTTTTTGCAGGTTGTGCTTGACTGTTCATTTTTCGGCGATGAAACCGACGACTTTAATGTGGAACGGGCGGCGAGAGAATTCAGGACCTATGTTCGAGATGGGGAAGACTTGCTCATTGCAAAACTTGTTATGATGCCTTTGTACAAACCTATGGTTGTATCAAAGGGCAAGAGTTTGTTGCACTATTCATTGTACACCATGAATAGGTACCGAAAGTCCATTGACATCCTTGACCCATTACCATACGGGAAGAATCATCGTCCTTCAAAGAACACCTACCACAAAGAGTGTGAGAAAATTGTGAGTGTTGTTGATTTCTATTAGCTAAAGCATTATCTTGACTAGATGAATCTTTCCTCTTTTTTGTTTGTGCTTTTTGTGAGAACTGATATGTGTAGATTTGTTATTTTTTACAGTTCACTAGATTGGTCAAAGTCATGAAGGCTGTGTATGGCGAGGCTCAGCATAATGCGAGCAGCCAGCCCAAGTGGAGTGTTATTACAAAGAGACCAAGCATTGGTACAGCGAGGTGCTATACAAACAGTTTTTAACCCCTTTCCGCGATGGCGTTTGGAACCGTCACCAAGTGAGTGACTGCGATAGGGGGGTCCTTCCCACACGACCCAGAAACCGTCGGGGATAGGGAGTCTTGATGCATACAGTTGTCCCTATAAAACTGTTTCTAATATCTCGAATATCCAAAATGCTCCATCCTTGCAACTTGTTTATGCTCGCATTGCCATCGCAGTCGGTATTCTGTGGTGCTACGTTTAGGATGCGCGACCCATCACAAATAGTTCATGATTATAGAAGCAGACAATCACACACATTTACTTTTCCTCGACTGTATGCGATTCGATGTAACAGCGCACACAGTTGTCGCTATAAAACTGTATGCGAAGCTTGAATACATCCCACACGATTCATCCGTCGTACCCGCGTCGGATGAAGACCTATCGCATGCGTTCTTCTATGACCAAACCTTTGCGATGCACAAAACATCATAAACAGTCCATAATTGCAAAGCGTGTGTGATAAGGTGACTATCGCAAACATTTAATAATAAAGAACTGTGTGCGATGATGTTGTTAATCGCACACGTTTTTTCTTGGCTGATCGTGTGTGCAATAGAGATTGACCGCACACGTAGTGGATCCTAGAAACATGTCTGATCTCCATGTCTATCGCAGACATTTTGCTTTTGCAAACCGTGTGCAGTGTAATCCCTAATTTAAAAATCACATGTTTTGAATTTGAAAGTAGGCAATCACTTATTTCATATCGAACCATGTTTATTACAAATATAGGTTCAACCATGAATGCATAATTCGATGCACAGGTACATATACTAAAGAACTACAGAAGCACCAAGTAAACAATGATGAACCACAGTTGTACTAAAGACTGTAAAGAGAGAGGCGAAAGACATTCTGGTTGCTGGAGCAGGTGAAGCGGAATGCCCATATTGTGCCCTCCTCCATGCGTAATGCGCGCACGACTCTAGGCCAACCCCTTGTGATGGCTGCCCATCCATCCTTCACTGTCTTCATTAGGACTTCTCGATGCTCATTGTAGTCTGGATGAAATACTTTAACCTTCATTGCATGTCCACAAATCATGTACTTTGCGAGGTAATCTTCAGTGAACTGCTTTGGGAACCACTGCGAACGAAAAAGATTCAGACATTGTTGTCTAACAACTCATTATGGGCAGTAAAAAGAGAAGGCTGCAGAGTTTGTAGTTACCATCCTACAGCTCACTGTTGTGTTGGATAGAGCATAAACAAATAATTTGCTTGCCACCATTCATATCTTTTTGCTAATAATCCTTATCAGTTTCCTCACTTGATGCTTGTTCATGAATATCTCATTGCCCCATACGCAAAAAGGGTCGATGCGTGGATCCTTGCTAAGGGCATATGTACCTACAAGCAACAAGTCAATATTAGAAGCTAACAAGTGTCCAGGCCTGGATCTATATGCACTACATTATGGAACGACGGGGGGAGTACAAGCCGAGGGATGAAACTAACCTTGGCGGAAAATGGTGGCCACTCCCATTGTTGTCCTGCATAAGTAGTGGAAAGGCATGATAAGTACAGCAACCTTAACATCAAATAAACATTGCAAAGGTAAACAACATCATCTCCAAATGATATCTTGAATGTGTTGGTTTCAGCATGCTGTTAAAGCAGATATAAAATGGAAGGCAATGTTACCTACAACAGGCTTAACAGCCATCAAATATTGCAATTCAAACTGGTATTGTTGAAAATGAATAGAACGTAGGTAATGCTTAAACATCACACTGGATAAATGTGTAAAACTGAAATAAAGGGCATGTGTTAACTACACCAGGCATAACTGGAACCAAATATAGCTGTTCAAACTGGTATTGATGCAATTGAGCGGCACAGTTCCAACTTGCACATAATGAACATCACATTGTGAATGACTGAAATAAACAAGGCATAAATGATCGGTATAACAACCAAATATAGCCATTGAAAACTGGACATAGTCTCACTACAACCAACCTAACAAGCAAATACAGATAAACAGGGCATATGCTTGAAAACTGGACAAATGCTCACTTCAACCAAGCTAACAAGCAAATACAGATAAACAAGGCATCTGCTTGAAAACTGGACAAATGCGCACTGCAACCAACCTAACAACCAAATACAGATAAACAAGGCATCTGCTTGATAACTGGACAAATGCTCACTGCAACCAACCTAAGAACCAAATACATATAAACAAGGCATCTGCTCAATAACTGGAAAAATGCTCACTGCAACCAACCTAACAACCATATATATATAAACAAGGCATCTACTCACTATAAACAACCAAATATAGCCATTCGTGAAACTGAAGTGGACAATTCATACTTAAACATCACATAGCCCTATTGAACAATACATTTTTGCATAACTGAAATAATTAAACACGGCACAGTTAAAACACCGTATGGCAGATGCTACTACAACAAAGGGTATGGGTTGGCAAGCTAGAAAAGGTAAGATTTGCTGATAGGATGTTGCCTCACATGTCATGGACGGGATCCTTCCAGTTGGAAGAGCATAGACACATGGTGCGTTCTCTGATGTCACAGATGGGTTGTTTCACCTTGGAAGAACCTTTGTGGGTGCCCTCCTCGTGGTCGTGGTCGATGAGATCTGACTTGGCAATTGAGGATCCCAAGCCGCCGCCGTAGAACATGTCCTTCAGAAATGATAAAATGGGCTCAATGGCGTACAAGGATCGCAAATCCTTGACTGCGTGGCCGAGGAGATCAGCGGCAGGGCCGTCGAAGAGATTGATAGCGGTTGAACCAGAGGGGTTGGGGATGGACCACTTAACCTGTGACATGGCCCGCGTGAAGCCGTCGCTGTCGACGAGCTTGATGTCGTAGCCAGCTTTCCCGAGATACAGTAATACGCTAGCCCGCTGATGTGAAGCCTTTGGCATGGCAACGTAGTCAACGTCTTCGCCGGCTTCCGCAGCGAGGTGTTGCTCCGGGATCAACAGGTCAGGGCGAACGGCGGCCACCTCGCCAACGTCCGTCGGAGAGGCCATGATAAACCTCTTCTTGGCCAAACGCTTGTCGGGCTCCCCGGGATACATGGTCGAGCTTAGGCTGTGACATTCTTTAGCAGGTGATGTGGATCTTGCGGGGAGGGACACCGCAGGCCTCATCTAAAAACTCAGGGGAGTGGGGCAACGTATATGGGAATCGCTGGGTAACCTGAACTTTATTATCTAAGCTAGGAGGAACGGGCAGACCGGCTGGGGTTTGCGGTGGCGGCAGCGAGCTAGGGTGCGAGGGGGGAGGGGGCCGGGTGGGGGGACTGTGGAGGGGGGCGGGGTGGTGTTTGAGGATACGCCGCTGCTATTAAAATTTTTAGTAATGGTGGGTGGAGATGGTGGTGGACGAGGGAGGCCGACGGTTCAAATGCCTCGGCTACTGCAATTTTACTATAAGGTCGGTGCTGGAGGAGTGTGGGCGACGGTTGAAGTACGGCGGCTACTTAAATTTGGGTAAAGGAATTGATGCGGGGCAGGAGTACCCAAGATCGCGCATGGTCCAATAAGAATATGCGTGTATGATAATAAGGAAAAGTGGTGGAACCGCCGATTTTTGCAACGCTCAAGGCGGGTAGTTTGTTTTTAGATTTCTATCTAGCTGGTCTATCACACACGGTTTGTCCTAATTTTCAGACGCAGACATGGAATTCAATCTAAATAAACTACCCGCCTTTAGCTTGCGGAGGTGGTGATTTTATAGCGCATTTGCATCGCACACGGTTAAGCCAGTACCTCCACCTTTGCTCGCGCTTGCGCAGTCGTGGTGATTCACAGCGCACTTGCATAGCACACGGTTAAGCCAGTACCTCCACCTTTGCTCGCACTTGCGCAGTCATGGTGATTCACAGTGCACTTGCATCGCACACGGTTAAGACATTATACCCGTGTCCGTTGAGCATCATCAGAGTCTTTGCAGCAAAAAAAACTTTAGAGAGGGTCAGAAGACAGCCACACCAGCATGTGGCCCAAATATATATGAGTGAAAAGGGTGGTCTGTGATGTTCAAAATTCCAATGCACAACTTTGACCGCGCGGGCCCATGGTTGGGTGTGTCGTCGAAGATCGATGAGAGGGGCCAGAAGTCAAGAACCACCTGGAAGTGGCCAAATATATGTAGGAATATAGGGTGTGATGTTTAAAACTTTAAATACACAATGCACAACTTTGGTGGCACCTTCCTCACAAACCCGAAAGCACCCTTGGATATATCTATAATGACATAATGTCGTAGCTAGCAGGGTGCTTGACCCACCTCCCACTTCGTGTCGGCGGGGCGGATGCACGTAATGATACTTTGGTCATACATGCATGTCGCCATGACCTACCATAAGACGGACCAGTGAATCTATCGTTTGGTCAAACAACAACTGTTGTTGTCGATAAACCGCTTGGGCCAATAGATTGAACCATCATAAAAAATCGCACGAGGGACCACAAAACCAGCACCGCTTGCATGCGGCCCAAAATGATGTACGTTGGAAGTGGGTGATGTGTGTATTCAATATAGAATAATCTATAATTTAGATGTGGCGCCTGCCTCTCGATACAGACAACAACCATGAAAGCCAGGTAGTTAAGGACGAGATACGCAGGGTACGGTGTCGGTCGAACCCAGCAATCCGAGCATGTGGGAGGGAATCCTGACAACGCATGAGCTCAAGCTTTGGTTGAACGACATGTGACGGTGACCGGCCCTAACACGAACTAGGAGGAATCCATTCATGGCCAACACATACCCCTAGTTATCGGTCAAAGGGATGATATATATACACTCGGGGAGCCCACAGATATGCGTGTCGTCACAAAAAACCACACAAGGGAGACGTGGTCGATCAGAAGACCCTGTATACACTGCATGCGGCCCGAAAATATGTATGTGTACGGTGGTGTGTGATGTGTTTAAATCCCGAATGCACAACTTCGATGGGCCACCAACTACATTACAAACCGAACACCGTACCCGACCCCAAGCCAGGTTCAATACGTACAATGTTGGTTTCCCAACTTCGAGGCGGCGAGGGGGGGTGTCGTCCAACGCATGCGCTCAAATATTATTTGGTCTAACATGGCACAAATAGCAATAGGAAAACATCATGGTCAAACCCTTCTCGTATGTTGGGTCAAAGTGATAGATTGTGTGGGCCCCCTTGTTATCGGTCAAGGATAATATATATACCTCGGGGAGCCCACAGATATGTGCGGCGTCTATAAACCGCACAAGGGAGACATGCTCGATCAGAACACCCGGCCCCCTATACCCTGCATGCGACCCGAAAAAAATGTATGGGTCTCGTGTGTGATTTGTTCAAATCCCGAAAGCACAAGTTCGATGGGGCACCAACTACATCAGTAACATTACAAACTGAACATCGTACCCCCGCGGCCAGGTTAAAGATGTACAATGTCAGGAACGCAACTTCGAGGCGGGTAGGGGGGGTAGGGGCCGGTTGCCGTCCAACGCATGTGCTGAAACTTGATTTGCTCTAACATAGCACACGGAGCAAAGAGTAAACCCTTCTCGTGCATTGAGTCAAAGGGATAATTTGTGTGGGCCTACATATGTCGATCATTCTTTGATTTTTGAGAACAAAAAATAACCAATAAAAACATAGTCTACAAATTAGGAAAACAAGGATCCCAAGGTTTATATAATCGCCATGATAGGTCACTATAGAGTCAATCATTCTTTGATTTTTTAGAACAAAAAATAACCAATAAAAAACATAGTCTACAAATTAGCAAAACAAGGATCCCAAGGTTTATATAATCGCCATGACAGGTCAATATAGAGACATTTATCTCTATAATGATCGTATCATAGCATTTAAATGAAGCTAGAGATATGCAACTTCCCACCGGGTCACCCATCCTTAGGCTACTCCAGCCCGAGCACGCTTAACTTCTACGTTCTATTCATCTAGGCTAGCGGATGGGAAGCCGCCCCTTGCTGATAGGAATTGCCTCCTTGCCTTTAAGGCGTTTCATGCTGGTCACCCTATGGGACCTACTCCCTACTATCACACACATTTGTGCTTTTAGAAACTGTGTGCGATTTTACATGGCCGGTGTGTCGCCGCCTAGCCTTCAATCAGCACTGACACTGGCAGCGGGAAAACGATGGGAGAAGAGGCGGGAAACCAATGGGAGGAGTGGCGGGAAATGGTAGTGTGTTTGGATATATAACAACATTAATATAGAAAACTTAGTAGAGAAGGAAGTGTGAGCTAGCACGACTCATGCGCATAGTGCTTACCCATATAAATAAAATCACAACCGGAACTGCATGTGCTGTCGGAAGGGATGAGGATTGTCGTTCGATCTAGGAGCATCCAACAGTGCAGATGTACGATCCGTGGGGTTTGGGTTCTGGCCAATCAGAACGCACGACTCAGATCGCGCGCGCAGCAGGGGGGCATCGGCCACGGTTTGGTAGGCACACGGCTTTCATGAGTGAACCGTGTGCTATTTGAAAACATTTCGTGAGAAGAATATCGATTTTTAAATCCCCGTAAATCCAAAACTCACCCGAAAATCGTGAAACTTGGCATGGTGTCACGACATGGCACATATATATCGAGGAAATTTTTTTTCCATTTTGGCGCAAGTTTTATTACAAGCCTCTTACAAACCGGAGCTTCTCTCAAGAAGCCTCGTGGTTCCGATAGGGAAACGTGTCCCCCTTGTCGGCGAAACGATAATCACTACCTCTTTTCGCCTTGTATTTTCTTCTACAGGCAACATTGAACGAAAGGATATCCGTGCTGAAATTTAAAATTATTCAGGTTTTGTTTGGCCTTTTTATACACTAATTGAGTTTCCTAGGCATTTAATGTCCATAATTCAAATCTGAACTACAAATACATGCTCCAGTTCACCAAAATGGCTAGAAAAATTATACACATGTCCTTGGGTGCATGTTTAGGTCCCATGCAAGGAATGGGAATGAATTACATCCGTACCGGCGTCCTGGCTCATCCTCAAACATTTGGAATCTCGGTTTTAAATCCCCGTAAATCCAAAACTCACCAGAAAGTCATGAAAGCTGGCATGGTGTCACATCATGGCACATATATGTCGTGGTAAAAACATTGTCCAATTTGGGCCAAGCTTTATTACAAACCTCTTACAAACCGGAGCCTGTCGCAAGAACCCTCGTGGTTTCGATAGGGAAACGTGTCCCCTTGTGGGCGAAACAATAATCGCTCCCTCTTCTAGCCTTGTATTTTCTTCTACACGCAACATGGAGCAACGGGAGATTCGCGCTGAACTTTGAAATTATTCAGGGTTCGTTTGACCTTTTTTATTCATTAATTGAGTTTTCTAGGCATTTAATGTCCATAATTCAAATCTGAACTACAAATACATGCTCTAGTGCACCAAAATGGCTAGAAAAAATGTACATGTGTCCTTGGGGTGCATGTTTAGGTCCCATGGAAGGAATGGGAATGAATTCAACCATCTCGGCGTCCTGGCTCGGCCACAAACATTGCGAGTCTCGGTTTTTAAATCTCCGTAAATCCAAAACTCACCAGAAAATCATGAAACTTGGCATGGTGTCACTACATGGCACATATATGTCGTGGTAAAATAATTGTCCAATTTGGGCCAAGCTATATTACAAGCCTCTTACAAACCAAAGCTTCTCGCAACCCTCGTGGTTCCGGTAGGGAAACATGCCCCTCTTGTGGGCGAAACGATAATTGCTGCCTCTTCTCGCCTTAAACTTTGTTTTCTACAGGCAACATAGAATAACAGGAGTGTCATGCTGAAATTTGAAACTGTTCAGGGTTCGTTTGGCCATTTTATATATTAATTGAGTTTTCTAGGCATTTAATGTAGTCCATAATTCAAATTTGAACTACAAGCACATGCTCCAGCGAAGCAAAATGGGTGGAAAATCATACATGTGTCATTGGGTGCATGTTTAGGTCTCATTGAAGGAATGGGAATGAATTACAAACTTCTCGTCGTCCTGAAACATTGAGAATCTCGGTTTTTAAATCCCAGTATATCAAAAACTCATCCAAAAAACATGAAACTTGGCATGGTTTCATGACATGGCACATATATGTCGTGGTAAAAAAATCATCCAGTTTGAGACAAGGCGCACACATTAATAGCCAATGAAGTCCTTTTGAAACAAATGGCTGACACGTTAATATCACAAACGGTTGTATTATATGAACCGTGTGTGTTCTCGTAACCATTTAAGTGCGGCCACAAGTCCCTCTTTTCTTATGGGATAGTACTACCTCCGTCCTCGTTAATTGGTCATCTTTGTATTTTGTGCTAAAATTTAACCATACTCGGTGGCGTGCGTGCAGCTGTTTGATTAGACGGGATGAGCACGAGAAGTCCGCCATGCAGGCTCGACGGGACGCGTGCGAGTAGTCCGCCGCGCAGGCTCGACGGGACGCGTGCACCCTGTCCACCTCGCAGGCTCGACGGGACACGTGCGAGCCGCCAGGCCGCCCATGCTCACCGGGAAGCGAGCTCTTTGACCTCCATCCACCAGCCGCCCGCCTCGCACACAACTTCTCCATTAATGGCGGCCTAGCTACTGTTTACACGAGGCTAATTAAAGCACCTGGACGGAGGGTGTTTGCTTTTGATCCCATGGCCCCGATCAATGTTAGCACTTGCTTTGTTCGTGTTTTCAACTCGTATTCCGGCCTAATTTAAAATGCCACATAGGGCAATGGATAATACGACGACAAATAAAATGGCAACGGATAATACGATGACAAATTTACAATGGCGTGGATAATAATTGTCTTACATATTCCGGATAATTTAAAATGCCACATGCGGCAAAGCCCGGAAACACGGGGGCAAGAGAAGAAGGAAATCGCAGACAATGATCTGGGTCGCTACTGTCTCTACTCCTCGATGGATCACCGGGCGACGACATCCTCCATCTCCTTCTTCAATTCCTCATGACTTTGCTAGAAAGAAGCCACAGATTCCTCCACCTCCTGCTCGCGCTCGATCCGGAGCTTCCTCAAGTCACCCATCAGTTCCTCGACGACCGCTGTTAGTGTCATCCCCGAGGCACTACTCAGCTCATGCAGCATCTTCCAGCCGGCGGCCTCCTCCTCCTTCTCGGCGAGCCCTTGAGGAGCTTCGCATTGTCACCCATGAGTTGCTCGACGAGGCCGGTCGCCTTCTCAACGGAGGCATCGCTGATCTCGAGCAGCTTCATCAAGCCGTCGACCAACTCCTGCTACTTAATGAGGCCAGCGAGAATGTCATCGTCGCCGGCCAAGGACTTCAGCAACGCCAGCTCGTCGCAATCGCCGACGCGGCAAGTGCGCTTGTGAGAGCCCTCGTGTGCCAGTGAGAGCTTGTTCGAGGGCTCCGCGGCACGCCGGGACATCTCTGCTGCGGCTGCCGCATGGCGACGGGACCTCTCTAGTGCTTCCGCGGCCTTGGTCTTTGGTCCCTGGTTATATGTCCACCCAAAACTCCTCCTACCGGTCATGGCGGAACAACTTGACAGGAAAGAACAGTTTTGTGGGTGATGAGGAGAGGAACTGTGAAGTAATTTTTGAGTGTGTAGTTTTTATAGCCCGGTGCTAAGTGTGAACACATATTGGTTTGATCGGTGTGAACAGATTTGCAATTACTTATTGCGTTGTAATCTATAATGTGACGAGAAACAATGTCAAAATTTATTGATGGTTCTGGGCCTACAAAGCCCGTTTCTGTTGTTCTGGCTCGTCGCAAACAGTTCTTATGGATCAACCGTATGCCACGCATCGGAAGGCCAAAACGTGGGCCCACTTTCTCAGATGTACGTGTACGTGTCTGCCCACTATCACACATGGTCAAGATATCACCATCGTGTCCGATGGATGCGCCGTCGCGCCTCCCACGAGGTGCCGGAAGGTTGACCACATGGTTGCTCACCGTTGAGGCGGCCGCGGCGCGCTCTGCTCGCAACTGTCCATGTGTTTTGCTCGCCATTGAGGCTGCCGCGGCGCGCTCCGCTCTGGCGTCCATGCGCGCTCTGCTCGCCGTTGAGGCAAATTTACGATGGCAACGGTTAATAATTGTCTTACATATTCAGGATAATTTAAAATGCCACATGCAGCAACGCCCAAAACACTCACGACCTACATATGCATACAATTATAATAAAATATAGGCTAAAAGGCTGAGCTGGCAGCCTTCCGACGACGGTCTTCTCGGACTCCATGATCAGCATAGCACCCTTGCGGCCATTCATTCCAAGTGTCCCGACCCGCCTCCGCCTACGGAGCTGCTGGCACTGGGAGGCTCTTGGGGCTGCTGGGCCTCTTCCAAAAGAGCTTGACAGCATGCAATCATGCGCATGATATCTCTACGGAACCGCTCCATTTCCATGTCTCTGGCCTGGTAGAAAATTCCGTCCATCACCTGCATCCTCAAGATATCACGTTGGCGATGTTCTAATTTGTCGAGGATGTCAACTCTGCCAAGGATGCGCTTGAGCCTGGCCACCACATCATCGGGATCGAGGTTGACACGGCCGCCGCCGGCAATGATGAAGCCGCAGGCTGGCTGTGTCTTGACAAAATCGCAGAGGTCCTCTACCTATTCCTTGCGGGGCATCAGGCTCTCGATGAGCACTGATGATGGCGGCTCTTCGGGTGGGTCGTCGATCATGCCGCCGAGCAGCTCTAGATCTTTTGCACGGTGGATGGCAAACTGCTCATCACACTTCCTCTGCAATATGTCAATTGTGCGCCCAAGGACTGTCACGCCGATATCGCTGCCGATGGGCCATGGTGCCTGCACCGGCCGATGAAGTTCTTGCTCCCAGACCTGCTCCGGCTCATTCTCCTCGCCGAAGATGTAACGCAGGTAGGGGTCAACGTCGAAGCTTTGGTTGTTGCTTGGCATGCTTGGAATAACTAATGGTAGATGGATGAAGACTAGATCTACGCAGAGTGTCGTGACGGAGCGTTGCCGCCTGGGTTATATGCAGCAAGCCATTAGCTGGTGGCGGGAAACCGATGAGGGAAGAGGCATGGATTTTACAATTGACCCATGTGGAGCGCGGGAAGACTAAGTGGAGCACACACACAACCCGAATACCTTATGCGGTGCCACGTGTTATTTATCACACACGTGTTAACATAAGGAAACGTATGTGTAACTTACTAATCATCGCACATGAGTACTCACACACGCATCATGTGCGGTACTCCTAGCTACCGCAAGCAACTAGTTTGCATTTTTCAAAGTTTTTTGTACAAACAAAATCGCACATGAACTAACTATAGTAACTGTCTGTGTTATAATTTCTCATCGCAAACAGTTCATCCAAGTGGGCTGTTTGCTGCGTATCACACACATCTTGTTTACACAAAACGTTTGTGTTCTTTTGGCTCATCGCAAACAGTTCATCTATGTGAACTGTATGCCGCATATCACACACATCTTGTTAAGTTGAACCGTTTCTGTTCTCTTCCCTAATCGAAAACAGTTCATCCGAGTGAACCGTATGTCGTATATCACACACACCTTGATCTGGCTGACCATTTCTGTTGCATTCCCTAATAGCAAACAGTTCATCGGAGCGAACTGTATGCCGTATATCGCACACACATTGATATGGCTGCCCGTTTCTGTTCTTCTGTCTAATAGCAAATAGTTCGTATGGATTAACCGTATGCCCCGCATCGCACACGTAACTAAAATCTGAACCGTGTTTGATGTCTCCACCATTGCAAATGTTTTGCTTTTTTTTATGGTTTTTTTACATCCCCGTATGCGATTAATGCATCACACACAGTTTCGTCAAAGGGTCTCTGATCGTAGTGTCGCGTTAGCAGCATCCTGCAGTAGTGAAGGTTCGTCGTTGTTCCCTTCCAAGAGCCGAATGAGTGTGGGCACTACGCTCTCAAGTTTGCGGAAACCTATGATGGTGAAAAGGTCGTCGAGAATATTCAAAATAATGATGTGAGTTCTAGTTCAGCTTTCCATTGCTGTCTTTGGATGGTCTTCTTTTCCTTTTTCGCTGTTATCATTTTTCATTATTTGTCTTTGTTTGCAGCCCCATATTGTAGATTGGAATGCTGAGTATCTGTATTCAATCGTGTTCAACCCGAGTAACTAGATCTTGGTGGCGGAGCTTCCTGCGGAGATTCAAGTTTTGGCTCCTGGTACATGAAAGAATTGATGATCATTGTGTAGCGATTGGATACTTGTGCGATTTATCTCTTGAAAACATTGTAGGCTTATGTTTTTATGTTGGAATTGGATGTCTTATCAACTATGTAATAACCATCGTGGCATTGTGACATTTCTCAGTGTGGCACAACATTTTTATGAACTTTTTTTGTGTGATGACAATTTGTTTGAATAGTTGTTCCACTTTTATCTATTACTCGCAGATTAGTTTTGGTTTAGCCTATTCGCACAAAAGGAGTTTACATCCGTTGAACTGAACACTTTTTTGGTGCTTTGGGAGTTGTTTCTCAAAAGTGGGACTGACTTTATTTTCATCTGTCTTAATCTAAGTGGGGCTTGTAATTTTTTTATCCTATTTTTTGTTCTGATGGTATATTAATGTGAGGACTGAATTGTTTTTCATACAACAAAGGCTTTGAAAATATTGATGTCTCAGTACTATGGGGATGCAGCATGAGTGGACTGTTGCTTCCTGGTTTTCTAGTATTGTTGTCTTATATCTGTTCGAACTGAAGTCAATTCACATTGAAATTATTTACGGCAAAATTCTTAATTGAGGTCTAGCCAGATTTTGTTTAAAGAATAAATTAAGAAGACTTAACAATAAATATGTCTGGAACTTCTCGAATATAAGTAGTTGAACTTCAAAGTAAAAACTGATTGCCTGTTTTAAATTACCTACATTTAACAAATAGCTTATTAAGGTCTCCACTTTTAAAGTATCCTTTTTTTGTAGCGTTTTTCAACTTCTTTGGTCATGCTGCAAAGCTAAATTTATTTTATTTTTATTTTTTTCAAATTATTGCCTACGAACATGTATTTGAACTTTTCTATATTCAGTTTTTGAACTTTTTGTTGTAGTATATAATTTATTTTCCCCGATCAACGGGCCTTATGGGGTTAGTGTAATTTTTAGGCGAGGCATGCTTCCAACGCGCAGTCGTATTGGGCCCTTTTTCGGCCTAAAAAGACCATCCGCTCGGTTGTGTACTGTCGCGTGCGCGTGCGCTGTGAGTTTAGTCCCACCTCGCTAGCCGAGGGGGCTCTCGACCGGTTTATAAGCGCTGCCGAGGCTTTATGGTCGAACTCCTCTATATACTTACTGAGCACTTACACATGGCGCTTGTTCTATGTTTTATGACCTGTGGGCCTTGGTCGGTTGGCCCCGCGCAGTGAGGTTTGTGATGGATTCGCCAATGGTACACTATTGGCTTGAGTCCAAGTAACCTCCTGCGTAGGGCCAGCCCTGTACCTTGGGGGGTCAATATTTAAAAAAACTAGTACTTGGCTGGTGTAGTAATGCGGACTCATTTCTTATTATCATTTTTGTTGTAGTGCTTATGAAATTACTTCCCTGATAGAAGCGTGATAGTACTGAATGTTCACCTCGGGTTGAACTGACATCTATATATTGTGTTTTTGTCCTTTTTTGTTGTGACCATTTTCATTGTTCTTCTGGCACTATTTAGTATGGAAGTACTTTGTTGGCATAAGCGAGATGCAATGTTTTGCATAAGCGAGCTGCAAGTTGTTCATTTAGTGAACTGCAATCTTTTTGGACAAGTGAGCTGCATTCTTTGGCATTGGTGGGTTGCATGTTGTTCTACTTGTGAACTGCATTGTTTTACATAAGCGAGCTGCATGGTGTTCATTTAGTGAACTACAATATTTTTGAACAAGTGAGCTGTTGTCTTTGACATTAGTGGGCTGATGTTGTTCTATTGGTGAACTCCATTGTTTTACATAAGTGAGCTGCATGTTATCATGTTAATTTCATCTCTCGCTCATTTGTGTTTTACATAAGTGAGCTGCATATTGTGATCATTTTCAGTGTTCTTTTGGCAGTATTTAGTATGCAGCCAAAAAGTTTCATTCACAAGCTACTTCAACTTCAAATGATGGATAAACAAAATAGGAAGCTAGCAAACTTGTTCAACGACATAAGCAAACTATGTACTTGACATAAGCAAACTTGTTTAACCCTGACACACATGACATAAGCAAACTGGTTTAACCTAACAAAATCA
This sequence comes from Thinopyrum elongatum, assembly GCA_011799875.1. Classification (NCBI taxonomy): domain Eukaryota; kingdom Viridiplantae; phylum Streptophyta; class Magnoliopsida; order Poales; family Poaceae; genus Thinopyrum; species Thinopyrum elongatum. Next base: position 82,975,081 of record CM022300.1, on the reverse strand, counting down.
AATTACGAATTTGAAACAAGATAAAGGACAAGCACAAGCGCAAGCAACATGAAGGCAGACTTTGATGTCTCTTCATCCCTAAAAGTCGTAGTGGAAGTAGGGGTCCTCTGCCTCCTCTTTTGACCTTTCCAGACCTGCTTTGATGTTGTCGATTTTCTTCCATGACTCGTAGGTGGCGTACGCATCTATCATTGCGTACTTGATGAGCTTCTCTGGCAGCGGGTTGATCCCCCATAGTTTATGGTCTTCATCCTTGTCGATCTTCTTCTTCATGTCTTTGTAGAATGGGTGGATCACACTGGATGCAACATCAGCCAAAGAGTCGTACTTCTTTCTGGTGTACGGAACTCTCCAGTTGCGCTGGATGTCGATGTACTTGTTGGGGTTTATCTCCAAACCAGAATTCTTCATCTTCTCTTTGTCACCTTCATTGCTGAAACCGGCAAAGGTGAACAACTTCTACTCCTTCAGGAGGTCGTTGAGGCGCTTGGTGAAAGTGCAACTAATCCCCGGGTGGTTTTGGTAATTCATAACAACATATAGCTCATTGAACTAATATCCATTCAAGATAAATATTTTAGGAAGTTCAATGAATGGCATGGTGTGGACTAGAGATGTGGACCCCTCAAAATGCTAAGGACATATATTGGCAAAATCTCAAGACTCTTCATCTTTATTTTAGTGATCCAAGATCACATTGAGTCCATAGGAAAGCCAATACTATTAAAAGGGGATGAGGTGTTGCTTAATGGCTTGCTTGCTCAAATGCTTAGTGATATTGCTCCAAAACCCTCAACCACTTTCTCCATCCAAATATGTCAAAACCCTAAACTCCAACTCGGCCCCACCGATGCTTTTTATCCGGCGCCACCGAGTTCAGATGACATAGCCATAGCTAGAAACCCTAACAGTTCGGTCTCACCGATATGGGTCTCGGTCTGACCGAGATGGCCTTGCCAACACTCTGTGTCTTGTTGCATTTATTTTGGTCTCACCGAGTTATGCAATCGGTCTCCCTGAGTTGGCTTGACCAACTCTCTGTTGCCATGTTGCTTCACTTTGGTCTCACCGAGTTGATGCAATCGGCCCCACCGAGATGAGGCTCGCCCTAAGCCATAGCACATCGGTCTCACCGAGTTGCTCTAGTCGGTCCCACCAAGATTCCTAAGGTTCACATTTTGAACTAATCGATGCCACCGAGTTTAATCATTCAGTCTCACCGAGCTGGGTCAAATGTGTGTAATGGTTGGATTTTGTGTGGAGTCTATATATACCCCTCCACCCCTTATACATTTGTGAGAGAGCCATCAGAATGTGCCTACACTTCCACCATTTTCTGAGAGAGAACCACCTACTCATGTGTTGAGATCAAGATATTCCAATCCTACCACAAGAATCTTGATTTCTAGCCTTCCCCAAGTTTCTTTCCACTCAAATCATCTTTCCACACTATCCAAATCTATGAGAGAGAGTTGAGTGTTGGGGAGACTATCATTTGAAGCACAAGAGCAAGGAGTTCATCATCAACACACCGTCTATTACCTTTTGGAGAGTGGTGTCTCCTAGATTGGTTAGGTGTCGCTTGGGAGCCTCCGACATGATGTGGAGTTGAACCAAGAAGTTTGTAAGGACAAATAGATCGCCTAATTCGTGAAGATCTACCTGAGTGAGGCAAGTCCTTCATGGGCGATGGCCATGGTGGGATAGACAAGGTTGCTTCCTCGTGGACCCTTTGTGGGTGGAGCCCTCCGTGGACTCGCGCAGCCGTTACCCTTCGTGGGATGAAGTCTCCATTAATGTGGATGTACGATAGCACCACCTATCAGAACCACGCCAAAAATCTTCGTGTCTCCATTGCGTTTGCCTTCTCCAAACCCTTCCCTTTACCCTAATATGCAATGTTTTACTTTCCGCTACTACACTCTTAGAATTGCATGTGTAGGTTGATTGCTTGACTTGTGCTAATTGCTAAAATCTGCCCACAACTAAAATTGGGAAAAGGTTAGATTTTTATTTGGTCAAGTAGTCTAATCACCACCCCCCTCTAGACATACTTTCGCTCCTACACTTGGGCCTTCAAGGGGAGAGACATATTGAAGATTAGTGTTTTTTCATGATTTAATTCTTCATTTTTTGGTTTCCAAGTGATGAACCCATGAAGTAGATGCTTATATAGTATAAGTCATGGATGAATGTAGTTCAAAAACTAGAACAGAAAGTTCAGAAATTAAATTCAAGTACACCATGTTATTTTTCTATTAGAATCTACAGTTGAGTCAATGATCTATGTGTTGCTTAGTACTAGTTTAGTTTTCTTTTATTGGATAAAAACATATACTAGTGCTTCACCAAGTTCTTACTTTTTTTGCTGCTGAAAATAACATCAGACCAAGTGCATCAGGTTCAAAATCTATTCTAGTGCAACAATTTCAGATACTAATCTAGTGCATCAGGTTCAAAATCTATTCTAGTGCAACAATTTCAGATACTAATCCAGTGCTTCAGGTTCAAAATCTATTCTAGTGCATCTACTTGAGAAACTGCACTAGTGCATCCACTTCACAAACTACACTAGTACATCTAGTTGAGAAAGTAGTTTAATGAAATTTTCAGGATGCAGTACTAATTAAACAGATGAATTAAGAGGAATGAGTAGGATGGTTCACCATTTTGTGGCCGCGGTGATGTGGTATACCAGGCAGAGTTCCTCCACGCATAACTGCAGAACTGCTGCTCTCTGCAGAGGTTCGTCTTCCCTGGTAAACTCCACATCAACGCCGATGAATCTAGGATACAAGCCGCCGGCCCTCCTCTAGAGCCTGTTGATCATCTTGTCGGCTTTGTCTGGATTGCTAGTGCAGACGACCTCTAGCGTCTCCTTGCCATGGAGCTCGACCTCTTTGAGCCTTTCGGTGTAGTCCAGCTTCTCACCGGGGACCTGAACATCATCGACCTTGCTGCTCTGGTCGGACGTCTCGCCACGCTGACGCTTGGCAGACGGTTCCTCTGCCATTACCCCCCTCCAGTAATGGTGGGCTTCAGAGAGAGATGTTGTGGGGAGTTGGTAGTGAAGATGGAGCGGCAATGATGGTTTTCAAAATGAGGCAGAGATGGAGGTGAATGGGGTTTTTTTAAGGCGTGGTTTGGGACGTGGGGGAGGCGGTTTAACACGGGTACGCCGTGGTAGTGGGGGTAGTGGACGTGGGGTCGCCGTTGCAGTTCGTAGTGGCAACGGCCTAGTGCATGGCGTGGGCGGTGTTAGGGGAAAACCAACCGTCCAAGGCTCTTATTATGGAGGGGAATTAACTGGTCGAACTGACCCGTCTTGTCAATGTGTACTTAGTAGTTTGTCCCACTTTGCGTGTCGCAGAGTTAGTAATGATGGCAATTTTTTTAAACCTTATATTTTGAAATGAATGTTTAAATCGATATAATTTTTGGAAATATTTTTACATGTAATAAATGTTTAATTGTACTACATCGGTAATTAATGTTGAACTTCTCCACAAATTTACGGGTGTTTCGTACAAATTCAAGTGCACTGCTTTTTCATGGGTTGTGTATATATTTTTAATTTTTGTAATTAACAACGATCTAAATTTGTGGTGTTGTGTTTTAATTTTTAATATCTATCTTGGGGAAGAAAATTATAGCTCAAATATAGTAGTCAATTTTAGTAGGTAAATGCACTGCAATTTAGTTGAAAACGGACTGTGATGCTTAAATGACAACACATCTTGGTTCAACATTCCACACTGCATTGTTTGACGCCATGGATTGCATCCCTTCTGTGACTTTGCAGCTTCCTATATTTTTTTATGTGAGCAAACTATAGTTGCTTGCTGTGTGTGGGGTGGGGGGTAGGGGGGTTTGGGGTTTTGGACCATGAGAATCTGTTGGGCCTATTGGGGTGTAAGTCACATTCGGCCCAAGTAGGTCTGCCTGCACGGCTGCTTTGCTCTGCGGTGTGTGTATGCGGCAAACTTTAGTCCCACCTCGCCTACTAAGAGCGCGTAGGACCGGTTTATAAGCCCTGGCGAGGCTGCCATATCGAACACCTCTTGATACTGATTGGGCGCTTACACACGGCGCTCACTAACCCATCTCCTTGACCCGTGGGCCCTTGTGTGTCTGGGCCAAAGCATTGTGGCTCAGAACGGGCTCTCCTATGGTTCTCTGTGGGCGTAGTCTTAGTACGAGACTGGCTTGGACCAGGTTGCACCTGGGTGGTCACCTTTTTTTTCATTTTACTATGGCAGCTAATTTTCTTTTAGCACATCATTTAAGTATGTAGAGCACTGCATGCATCCACAGTGTGCAATCCATTAGCTGGTATCGTGAACTACATGCATCTTTCTGCATGGGTGTTTAGTCTCTTGTTGAATTATATTAATATATATATAATGTGTCTTTGTGTACTGCTTTTACCAATGTTTCGCACTGCATTGTGTGTACAGTTGTGTTTTGAGTACTTCATTTAAGAATGTACTGTGTTGCACGCATCCTCAGTGTGCACTGTGTTAGCTAGAATGGTGAACTGCATGTACCTTTCTACATTGGTGCGTTTGCGGGGTGTGGGTTGCAGAAGTCCATTGAGCAGTCAATGCACATTGGTTTCTCGTCTTCTATTTTTCTTGGAAATGTAAGTTGTATTGATTGTCCTCTTTTTTTGTAACGTAACTTCCATTAATATTTTTTTGTTTTTTTGGTGTGCCTAGACCTTTTGCATTCCTCTTCTATATATTTAATTATCCTTTGCAGTTTATTTCCCCTGTAGACGCATCCACACTCCCTATCAAAGCGCCCTTTGTATCTTTTTGGTTTCTAGGGTTTTTTGCCATGGCGCCAGGCCCATGTGCACTACTCTCCTACTGCAGCCATGGTTGTGGTGTGCCAACGCACTGCGACTGCTCAGCTTGTAGTGAGCCCCGGCGTGCTCGCCGGAGGGGCAAGGTCATGTGCCAATCTGGACGAGTGCAGCAGCCAGCGTATGGCACGGTTTTCACAGAGGGATTGGATCTGGATGAGATTAATGTCATTCAGTTCCATTCTGCTCTGCTTCGCCATGGCCTTGGGCGCACCAGCCCATTTGTCCATCGCCTCACGCCCACGGATGTGGAGACTCATTATAAGATGGTAATTTTCGTTAGATCTGATTATTATTTGTGCTTTTTATTATTAGGTATAATTCCCACATCAGTCTGAACTGCTATTACTTTAGAAGCGTACCTCTTCTGTCTAATGAAGTGTACTGCACAATGTTGTTGTATCTTGTTTTTAGGTTTTGCTACTGTAGATAGAGCTGGGGTTTTTTTTGTATGTACTACATGGTTAGAAGATGTGGACTGCCTAGATATGTGATGAGCACTACTCGTTTGCACCATTTGTTTGTATATCATATATGCAGTACATGCATCCTTCCGTGAACTGCATGTAGATGAGACTTGGACTGCATATTATCATGTTCCACACTACATTTACTCCTTCTGTGCACTTCGGGTAAGAGGGTCACGAGCTGCATGTATGTTTTCTATGTACTTCTTATGGCTCCACTGTGAACTTCTTCTATCTTGCGTCGGCACTGCATAGTGGTTCATACTGCTATTTCTCCTTGAATAGTTTTATTATTATTTCTGTAGAAAATCCCCCATTGAGCTATTAGGTATCTCTGGCTTAAGAAGGCGGGTATTCTCCATGTTGTTCTCGGCGAAGGTCACCCAAAACCTGCTGAGTATCGTGTTGGCGTTCATGGGCGGTTGTATCTGCAGAGAGGCTAGAAGGAATTCGTCGTTGAGAGTGGCCTGAGGTCTAATGAAGTTGTTGTGCTCAACTTTTTTGAAGTTGGCAATCGTACTATTGAAATCACGTTTGACGTGATTGGTTAAGATTTGAGATGGATTGTAATAAGTACTTTTTGTGTATCGAATGCTTCATCCTACTGTGTTATGTGGACCATAATAAAAACTCGTATTCTGTTTTCTATCTGAGACATGCTTTTCGAATTCAGATTTGTAGTTTGTTTACCTAATCTGAAGTTCCTGTCTTGTATGACAAAACTTCCTTGCTTGTATTTCTTTTAGTTGGTTCAACGCAAGTGCACTGCACGGCCTCCGAACTGCACGCTCAACTCTAGTAAATTGCACCGCTAAATAAAGAGCACTGCATTTGCTAGAAGAGAGAACTTCTTCGTCGCTTGCGTTCTGCATGCAAACGGGTGTTGTGGGATGATTTTAATTGGTTCTGGATGCCCGTTGTATTTTATTTCTTTTTTATTTACTGGGATCCCGACTAAAAACTGCAGAAATTGACCGATTTTGGCGGACGAGCTTTCCTCTGATCGTTTGTGTTCTCGTGTAATAGAATTTCAAAGTCATGCAGATATGCAAACCGGTATATAATTACTATAATGAACTGTATCTATTTTGTCATTAACCTGCTGCTTCTTCTTGGCGGCTGGAGGGCGTCTTTTGTTGCAGTTTGTCGTGTTGTTCTTGGCGGTGTTGTAGCTTCTTCTCTTCACACTGTGGTGTTTATAGCGCCTTGCCTGGTGGTTGATGGCGGTCTTTGTTTTCCACGGCTGTGAACTGCATTCTTTGTCTTTCCTCGCGTGCTGGTTGATGGCGGTGCTGGTTTTCTACCACTTTGAACTGCATCCTTTCGTGCTCCTAACCTGTTTTTTGTATGTGATGTCGTCGTTGCTTGTTTCTGTACAGCTTTCCCTTCAGTTTTTTGTCTTTTGTTTGGTGATTTTATTGGCATTGTTTCTTTAGGTTATTCATCTTCTTCACTCTCTTCTTCTTCTTCTTCTTCATCCTCTTCTTCGTCTTCATCTTCTTCATAAAAAAATTGCTCCTCTTCTTCGGTTGCATCACTATTTTCTTCTCCAATATCATGTTCATCCTCTTCTTTATTTTCTGATCTTGTTCTTTGTGGGCAAGTTCTCGCATTGTGTCTCTTCCTCTTTTTGCAGATGCTGCAGAGTCTCGGTTTTGTGAATTTTTTAGTGTTATCAACAGTTCTGGTATGGCTATTATTCTGTTGTCTTACTGCAGCATCCCTGTTTTGTTGCGCATCTTCAGTGATAGGGTTTTCTTGTTCATGTTTTTTTACATGTCCTGGAATTGTGGCCATTGATGACATTACATGTCTTGCACCTTCTTATTCCCATCGGCCGACCATCACTGTCCAGCTCAGGCTGTGGCTTAGTATTTGTTTTAGCATTTTTCTCCTTGGATGTAGGCTTATTTTGAGCTGCATCGCTTCCTTTCTTCCTCCATTTTGTATTTGAAACAGGAGGTGGAAGGATTATTTCCTCTTTAATTTGAGCAGTAGCAATGTGTTCAGCACCTTTCGCTTACTCGGTATTGTTGTCAACCAAGGAATTATGTGCTTGTTGAATTATCGCTGCTTCTTCTTCATTCATCACATCAACTTCCTCGATCAGTGCCCTCATACCAGACATCGCCCTGTGGTACCCGGCGTCGGACCTTGTCGCTCTGTTTGCCAGGTCCATTGCTGTTTCTGCCAGTGTTTTTCTGTGGCAGAATAGTGAAGTTCCATCTGGTGCTGTTTTTTCGTAGTCTCTACGATCAAACATCGGATTTGATCTTGCGTTTCTGGTGTATCTTTTCAAGATGTACAATTCATGCATCTTTTGTACGTACCCTCAACTGATGGAGCATGCATATCACATGGACGCAAAAGAGCCCTGTAGACTACAGATAATTCTTTAGTTTTTGTAAGTGAACTACATGAAATGAATAGACCATACTTTTCTTTGTTGTTTTTTCTTTTGAAGCAAGTGAGCTTCATGCATAGCTTGCTGAAATTAAGCTTTTTGTGCAAACGAACCGTACCTGTGTGTGTCCACAGTTTGCACTCGCATTCGTAGACACCGTTCTTGACAGCAGCGACCACTTGGAATTCATGCCTTGCCCAATCAAATGCATCTGATCGGTTGTAGTGGTGAACGAGGTATTTTGTTGGGTTTTCAGGGCACTACTCTCCTCTGAATGTTGTGTTATGGTAATGTGTCTCCTTGAAATCTGCAAAAACTGCCTTGTGTATATTTTGGATAGCTGGACTTCAAATCCAAATTGGGTGGTTGTTTTCACCTGTGACTGCGTGATCAGAAATTTAGTGTTAGACATCGCAATACTGGAAATATTGTTTGTTTTTGAAGTTATTACTAGAATTGATGAACATTTTATTTAGCCCATTCCTGATTGTTTCTGCGTGCTCGACGGCCCTTCTGGTTTGAATGCACTTGTCCACCTGTTGAGCAAACAGATGGAGATCATGCTTCTCTTTGACGAAGTTTTTCTTCAGTATACGGTTCATACTCTCGCTTCTCTGCGTGAAAGTCATCCGCGCACAGAATATTTCTTTATAGTAAGCTGATATCCACTCGTGCCGATCATCCCACAGCGAATTCATCAGCTTGTCGTTTTGCAAATTGTATTTCTGCATGAGATCCTTCCATGCTCGTTCAAATGCTGATGTCATTAATGGATGGTTCAGCACCAGAGTGAGGTCATCCTTGAATGTGTCATATGCCTTATACAGCAAGGCGAGGTAGTCTTTGTACTTCTTCATGATGTGCCACTGACACAACTTATGCAAGGTATCCGGGAGGCTAGTTTTTAATGCTGCCTTCATTGAAGAACATTGGTCTGAAAGCGGCACAACTAGTGTATTTTTATTAAGTTGTCTATGTGCAAGAAAGACGGAAGAAATAGAAGTGTACCAAACAAATGTAAGTATATAGGTGTTGTATTGTACCTGTGAGCATGTAGATTGGCGGCTTGTAGTTCATAAACCTCAAGAATGTTTTGAAAACTCATTTGAATGACGGTATCGTTTCATCTCGCACAAGGGCAACAGCAAAGATCGTGCTCTAAAGATGATAGTTCACTCCCACAAATACTCCCAGCGGCATGTGGAACTTATTCGTTTTATATGTCCTGTCAAATGCCACACAATCTCTGAAATCTTCATACGATCCTCTGCAACTTGCGTTGGCCCACAAGATGTTTCTTACAAGTTTATCTGCATCGACATCGTAATCATAGAAGAATTCTTGGTTGATCTTCTTCATCTTCTCGAAGAAACCAAGAAGTTTCTTGATGTCATCTTGAGACTCCTCTCTTGCAAACTGCTGTTTTCTGCATTTCAAACACAATGCAAACTTATCTTATCGAAACGGTAAATAATTACCCAAATAATGCTCAAGCGATATGTTTTGTGATGTGCTTACTTGTTAACCCAGTCGCGACTAGTATGTCCCATGAATTGCAGACCATCGGACATACGCGACAGTGTTGACATCATCTGTGCATGTGTGTGGTTGTCCAGCTGCATGTCCTTCACCAACTAGTCAATCAAAGGTCATCTCTTTTGTGTGAGTGCATGTGCAAAAGCATCCCGGGGCTTTCAATCATCTTGTGATTGTGCTTGAGCTCAACCTCGTGTATCACAAAGCTCCCATTCTTCCCCTGTTTCACTCTAATTCTTGCTAGGCAACCAGACCTTTTTGATGTCTTGCCACGTTTCCGATTGTATTCTGCCACAGTTGACTTGTGCTTCCCTTCTCTGGAGCAGACAATGTAGTGATTTGTCTTGTGGCGCGCATTTTTGCGTATGCCAAACCCTGCATGTCTTGCATAAGTGTTGTAGAACTCCCATGTGTTTTCATATGAACTGAACTTCATTCCAGCAGCAGGTATGAGTTTTGGCGGCATGTTTTGATTCTGCAAGATAGCATTGTGGTAAACCATGTTAGTAAATTTCCTTTTTTCACATTTTTAGAGACTAAGTGCACTACACTGCGAGACTAAGAGTACTGCTCTGTTTTAGAAAAGAGGACTGCATACGAAGTAAGAAAGCACTGCATATTATTTAGATTTTTTTGAAGAGTCAACTGCATTAGATATTGGACCAAACTTCACATGGAATTTATGTGCACTACTTTTCTTTTCTCAATGGACTGGAATATTTATATTTTTTTGAGGCCAGAACACTTACATGCGTGTACTGACTTTTATCCGATGGCGTTTGCAGCTCGCCGGGTTGTATTAGACACGGTGGGGTTATAACAAAACTGTGTAGTTGAGGATCTCACAGTGGGAGCAGTGAGGAAGACTTGTTCCTGCTGTTGAGTTCTGTCCTACACACCCTTTGTGGTCGCTGCATTGAACTTGATGCAGCAGGTGCACGCGGAGCTCTGTTTTGTGCAGTAGGTGCATGCAGAGTAGGTGCTCTATTTTGTGCAGCAGGTGCACGCGATGGTAAACCAGTGTTGTGGTGATGTCTCACTGGATTGGTTTGAAATTGTCGGGGCGGCGGGACATCATCATCATCATCCTCATCATCATAATCATCATGGTCAACAGCATCATTGTTGTCTGTTCGGACATGCTGTCCAAATGTAGTGAACTCGTGCTTGTACTCTGGCTTAAGAACTGTTATTGACTCATCGTCATCGTCATCATCAACACCATCCTATTGGTGAGTGCCCTCCCATATCAAGTGACATCGTCGCCATCTTCCACTACGTCTTCTTCTTGGGAAAAATCTGACTCTAGAGAGTAATGCGCCCTGTTTGTGGTAGTGTAGAATCCTTGAGGTATCTCAGGAGTTACCCATCCAGTGTTTCCAGGAGCTTGAGTCAGCATGCATTTCAGAGGCTCTGGGTTGGGATTTATCCACGGCATTTTTTGTCTGGTAAACTGAACTTCCTGCACAAAATGCACAAGCTGCATTGCAGGCAAAATGAACTGGATGATGCGAACTGCGTTGACATAAAAAGGTTACTGCAAAGTAATGCAAGCGGACTGCATCATCAAATGCGCAGGTCAAATTGAAGCAATCGCACTTCATCATTACTCAGGGGTCGAACTGCACTGCATAACCGAGCGCCCACACTGCAGATTTACTAATGGTGAACTGAATTAAAAGCACTGCAACAGCTTTGGAGACGTACTGAACTTCATGTACAGATGGCAAATGAGAAGTGAACTGCCTACCTCATGTTGCAGTGCGTCTTTGCGTTTGCAGGAAGTTCCCTTCGTCTCCGTCTGCAGTTCTCTTGCATTGACCGGTGAAGTCCACTTATCTTTACGTTTCCTCAGTAGCACATGGGTGATTTGGAATTGTCTCAATGTCTGTGGAGACGGAAGTTTTGAGCCGAACCTCGCAGAAGCTTGCATCCAGGTACTAGCGGTGGAGGCCTTGCAAGCACTCCTTTTTCGTCTGACTGGTGCAATGTCGAGGCAGCACAAAATCGGAGGATGAAATGTAGTGGATCTCGACGCGATGGCAATCTGCGAGGCCGATGCCGCCGAAGAAGAAGGTCGGGTGGAGGGAGGCAGCGGAGCTCCGAGACCACTGCTACTTCTTGAGCTTGCGTTGGTTTTCCCTTGAAGAGGAAAGGGTGATGCAGCAAATTAGGGATAAGTATTTCCCTCAGTTTGAGAACCAAGGTATCAATCCAGTAGGAGGAACACACAAGTCACCAATGGTTGCACCTACACAAACAAACAAATACTTGCACCCAACGCAATAAAGGGGTTGTCAATCCCTTCACGGTTACTTGCAAGGATGAGATCTGATTTCGATAGGTATAAAAGATAAATAAAAGTGCAAAATAAAGTAAAGGTAAATAAATTGCAGCAAGGTATTTTTGGGTTTTTGGTTTTATAGATCTGAAAATAATATGATAAGAATAGACCCGGGGCCATAGTTTTCACTAGAGGCTTCTCTCTTGAAAACACGCATACGATGGGTAAACAAATTACTATTGCGCAATTGATATAAAAGCAAATAATTATGACGATATCCAAGGCAATGATCATGAATATAGGCATCACATCTGTCACAAGTAGACCGACTCCTGCCTGCATCTACTACTATTACTCCACACATCGACCGCTATCCAGCATGCATCTAGTGTATTAAGTTAACAAGAACGGAGTAACGCCTTAAGCAAGATGACATGATGTAGAGGGATAGATCCAATCAATATGAAATAAACCCCACCTTTTTATCCTTAATGGCAACAATACAAATACGTGTCATGTCCCCTTCTGTCACTGGGATTGAGCACTGCAAGATTGAACCCATTACAAAGCACCTCCCCCAATGCAAGAAAAATCAATCTAGTTGGCCAAACCAAATCAATAGATCGGAGAGAAATACAAAGCTATCTTAATCATGCATAAAAGAGTTCAGAGAAGACTCAAATAATATTCATAGATAATCTACTCATAAACCCACAATTCATTGGATCTCAACAAACGCACCGCAAAAGAAGATTACATCGAATAGATCTCCAAGAACATCAAGGAGAACATTGTATTGAAGATCAAAGAGAGAGAAGAAGCCATCTAGCTACTAGCTATGGACCCGTAGGTCTGTGGTAAACTACTCACACATCATCGGAAGGGCAACAAGGTTGATGTAGAGGCCCTACGTGATCGAATCCCCTTCGACGGAGTACTGGAACAGGCCTCCAGATGGGATCTCACGAGGACAGAAACTTGCGTGGCGGAAAAGTATTTTTGGTGTGCCCTCTGGTATACGGGGAATATTTGGGTATTTATAGTGCAAAGATTAGGGTTGGAGAGGTATCAGGGGGCCCACAAGCCTGGGGGCGCGCCTCCCGAGATTGTCGCCAACTGGTGGCCCCTCTGACCCCCTCCCGAAGGTTCCTGGGTGTCTTTTGGTCCAAGAAAAATCTTGAAAAAGTTTCGTTCCATTTGGACTCCGTTCGGTATTGATTTTCTGTAGAAGACAAAAACAAAGAAAAAATAGCAACTGGCACTAGGCACTAGGTTAATAGGTTAGTCCCAAACAATGATATAAAATAGCATAATAATGCATATAAAACATCCAAGATGGATAATATAATAGCATGGAACAATCAAAAATTATAGATATGTTGGAGACGTATCAAGCATCCCCATGCTTAATTCCTGCTCTTCATCGAGTTGGTAAATGATAAAAACAGAATTTTTGATGTGGAATGCTACCTAACATGTTAATCATGTAATCTTTCTTACTGTGGCATGAATATTCACATCCATAAGATTCAAAACAAAAGTTTAATATTGACGTAAAAACAATAATACTTCAAGCATACTAATAAAGCAATCGTGTCTTCTCAAAATATCATATCTAAAGAAAGTTATCCCTACAAAAATCATATAATCTTGTCATGCTCTATCTTCTTAACACAAAGTATTTATCATGCACAACCCCGATGACAAGCCAAGCAATTGGTTCATACTTTTAATGCACTTCAGCTTTTTCAACTCTCACGCAATACATGAGCGTGAGCCATGGATATAGCACTATGGGTGGAATAGAATATGATGGTGGAGATTGTGTGGAGAAGACAAAAAAGGAGAAAGTCTCACATCGACGAGGCTAATCAATGGGCTATGGAGATGCCCATCAACTAATGTCAATGCAAGGAGTAGGGATTGCCACGCAATAGATGCACTAGAGCTATAAGTGTATGAAAGCTCAAAAGAAAACTAAGTGGGTGTGCATCCAACTTGCTTGCTCACGAAGACCTAGGCAATTTGAGGAAACCCATCATTGGAATATACAAGCCAAGTTCTATAATGAAAAATTCCCACTAGTAATATATGAAAGTGACAAAATAGGAGACTCTCTATCATGAAGAACATGGTGCTACTTTGAAGCACAAGTGTGGAAAAGGATAGTAACATTGTCCCTTCTCTCTTTTTCTCTCATTTTTTTCTTTTCTTTTTTTCTTTTGGGCTCTTTGGCCTCTCTTTTTTATTTTATTTTTATTTTGGGCTCTTTGGCCTCTTTTTATTTATTTAAGTCTGGAGTCTCATCCCGACTTGTGGGGGAATCATAGTCTCCATCATCCCTTCCTCACATGGACAATGCTCTAATAATGATGATCATCACACTTTTATTTACTTACAACTCAAGAATTACAACTCGATACTAGAACAAAAATATGACTCTATATGAATGCCTCATGCAATGATCTAGCGTGACATGTATAAAAAATATGAACGGTGGCCAAGCCACAAATACTATGTCAATTATATGATCATGCAAAGCAATATGACAATGATGGTGTGTGTCATAACAACGGAACGGTGGAAGTTGCATGGCAATATATCTCAGAATGGCTATGGAAATGACATAATAGGTAGGTATGGTGGCTGTTTTGAGGAAGAAATAAGATGGCTTATGTGTGAAAGAGCGTATCATATCACGGGGTTTGGATGCACCGGTGAAGTTTGCACCAACTCTCAATGTGAGAAAGGGCAATGCACAGTACCGAAGAGGCTAGCAATGGTGGAAGGGTGAGAGTGCGTGTAATCCATGGACTCAACATTAGTCATAAAGTACTCACATACTTATTGCAAAAGTTTATTAGCCCTCGAAGCAAAGTACTACTACGCATGCTCCCAGGGGGATAGATTGGTAAGAAAATACCATCGCTCGTCCCCGATCGCCACTCATAAGGAAGACAATCAAAAATAAATCATGCTCGAACTTCATCGCATAACGAGAGACCATACATGCATGCTTCGGGAATCATAGAACTTAACACAAATATTCTTACCAAACCACAATTACTCACTAGCATGACTCTAATATCACCATCTTTATATCTCAAAACAAATGCAAGGAATCAAACTTCTCATATATTCAATGATCTTCATGAAAGTTTTTATTATATCCCTCTTGAATACCCATCATATTAGGACTAAATTCATAACCTAAGAAAATTGCCATGCTATTTTTAAGACTCTCAAAATAATATAAGTGAAGCATTAGATTTCATCAATTTCTTCAAAATAAAACAACTGCCGTGCTCTAAAAAGATATAAGTGAAGCACTAGAGCAACTACCTAGCCCAAAAGATATAAGTGAAGCACATAGAGTATTCTAATAAATTCACATTTAATGTGTGTCCCTCTCAAAAGGTGTGTACAGTTAGGATGATTGTAGAAAAATAAAAAGCAAAGACTCATATAATACAAGACGCTCCAAGCAAAACACATATCATGTGGTGAATAAAAATATAGCCTCAAGTAATTTACCGATGGATTGAAGACAAAAGAGGGGATGCCCCCCCAAGATTAGATGCTTGGTTGTCCTTGAATATTACCTTGGGGTGCCTTGGGCATCCCCAAGCTTAGGCTCTTGCCACTCCTTATTCCATAGTCCATCGAAACTTCACCCAAAACTTGAAAACTTCACAACACAAAACTCAACAGAAAACTTGTGAGATCCGTTAGTATAATAAAACAAATCTCCAATTTTAGGTACTGTTGTAAACTCATTCCAATTTTATATTTTCATTATATCTACTGTATTCTAACTTCACCATGGCTCATACCCCCAATACTACCCATAGATCCATCAAAATAAGCGAACAACACAATGAAAACAGAATATGTCAAAAATAGAACAGTCTGTAAAGATCCTAATTAAAGTAATACTTATGTAACTCCAAAAATTATGAAAAGTTAGGTAAACGTAGGCAATATGTATATCAATCTTTTTTAAAAAAAATCAGAATTTTTCCACTTTCTAGAAAATTTTAACAATTCTGCTACTGGACACAAAAGTTTCTGTTTTTCAGCAAAATCAAATCAACTATCATCCAAATCATCCCAAAGGTCTTACTTGGCTCAAACACTAATTAAAACATTAAAACACAATCATAACAGAAGTATAATTGCATATACTCATAAAAACAGAAAATAAAAAATATTGGGTTGTCTCCCAACAAGCGCTTTTCTTTAAAGCCTTTTAGCTAGGCGTTGATAATTTTGATGATGCTCACATGAAAGACAAAAAATTGAAGCACAAAGAGAGCATCATATAGCATGTGAAAAACAAGTTTAAGTCTAACATACTTCCTATGCATAGGCATTTTATAGGGAAAAGATTTATCAAGACAAGCAAAAACTAGCATATGCAAGGAAGAAGAAAGAAACAATAGCAATCTCAACATAACGAGCGGTAATTTAGTAACATGAAAATTTCTACAACCATATTTCCATCTCTCATAATAATTACATGTGGGATCATATTCAAATTCAACAATATATCTATCACATAACATATTCTCTACATGATCCACATGCATGCAAAGTTGACACTCTTCCAAAATAGTAGGGTTATCATCAAATAAAGTCATGACCTCTCCAAGCCCACTTTTATCAAAAATGTCATAAGATTGTTCATTCTCCAAATATGTGGGTTTATTTTTAGCTAAATTTGACACTCTTCCAAACCCACTTTCAATATTATGGCAAACATATTCATCATGAGGCTTAAATAAATTTTCAGGATCGTAAGAAGCATTATCAACCCAATCATGATCATTGCAATAAGTAGTGGACATAGCAAAATTAGCATCCCCAAGCTAGGGGTTTTGCATATTCTTAGCACAATTGACATTAATAGAATTTATAATAACATCATTGCAATCATGCTTTTCATTCAAGGAGCTATTGTGAATCACTTTATAAATTTCTTCTTTTATTACTTCATCACAATTTTCAGATTCACGAGTTTCAAGCAAAACTTCATAAAGATAATCTAGTGCACTCAACTCACTAGCAATTGGTTCATCATAATTGCATCTTCTAAAAAGATTAGCAAGTGGATGAGGAACCATAAGCTTTTTTCTTTCTAATTTTGAATAAACATGCAATTATGCCAAGCAATCAAGCAAACAACCCAAGTAAGACATAAAGGCAAAAGAAAAAAAAACAAATAAAAAGGCAAATATTTTGTATTTTTCTGAAAACATTTTAGAAGTGGGGGAGAGGAAAACAAGAGGCAAATGGCAAATAATGTAAATGCAAGAGATGAGAGCTTATGATGGGTACTTGGTAGGCTTGATGTGGATCCTCCCCGGCAACGACACCAGAAATTCTTCCTGCTACTTCTTGAGCTTGTGTTGGTTTTTCCCTTGAAGAGGAAAGGGTGATGCAGCAAAGTAGAGATAAGTATTTCCCTCAATATGAGAACCAAGGTATCAATCCAGTAGGAGGAACACACAAGTCACCAATGGTTGCACCTACACAAACAAACAAATACTTGCACCCAACACGATAAAGGGGTTGTCAATCCCTTCACGGTTACTTGCAAGGATGAGATCTGATAGAGATAGGTATAAAAGATAAATAAAAGTGCAAAATAAAGTAAAGGTAAATAAATTGCAGCAAGGTATTTTTGGGTTTTTGGTTTTATAGATCTGAAAATAATATGATAAGAATAGACCCGGGGGCCCTAGTTTTCACTAGAGGCTTCTCTCTTGAAGGAACGCATATGATGGGTAAACAATTACTGTTGAGGAATTGATAGAAAAGCGAATAATTATGACGATATCCAAGGCAATGATCATGAATATAGGCATCACGTCTGTGACAAGTAGACCGACTCCTGCCTGCATCTACTACTATTACTCCACACATCGACCGCTATCCAGGATGCATCTAGTGTATTAAGTTAACAAGAATGAAGTAATGCCTTAAGCAAGATGACATGATGTAGAGGGATATATCCAATCAATATGAACAAACCCCATCTTTTTATCCTTAATGGCAACAATACAAATACGTGTCATGTCCCCTTCTGTCACTGGGATTGAGCACCGCAAGATTGAACCCATTACCAAGCACATCTCCCATTGCAAGAAAATTTAATCTAGTTGGCCAAACCAAATCAATAGATCAGAGAGAAATACAAAGCTATCTTAATCATGCATAAAAGAGTTCAAGAAGACTCAAATAATATTCAGAGATAATCTGATCATAAAACCCACAATTCATCGGATCTCAACAAACGCACCGCAAAAGAAGATTACATCGAATAGATCTCCAAGAACATCGAGGAGAACATTGTATTGAAGATCAAAGAGAGAGAAGAAGCCATATAGCTACTAGCTATGGACCCGTAGGTCTGTGGTAAACTACTCACACATCATCGGAAGGGCAGCAAGGTTGATTTAGGGGACCTCCGTGATCGAAAAACCCTCCGGCGGAGTACCGGAATAGGCCTCCAGATGGGATCTCATGAGGACAGAAACTTGCGGTGGCGAACAAGTATTTTTGGTGTGCCCTCTGGTTTATGGGGAATATTTGGGTATTTATAGTGCAAAGATTAGGGTTGGAGAGGCATTAGGGGGCCCACAAGCCTGGGGGCCGCCCCCCTTAGGGCATGCCTCCCGAGCTTGTCGCCAACTGGTAGCCCCTCTGACCCCCTCCCGAAGGTTCCTGGGTGTCTTCCGCTCCAAGAAAAATCCTCAAAAAGTTTCGTTCCGTTTGGTATTGATTTTCTGTAAAAGACAAAAACAAGGAAAAAGCAGCAACTGGCACTGGGCACTAGGTTAATAGGTTAGTCCCAAAAAATGATATAAAATAGCATAATAATGCATATAAAACATCCAAGATGGATAATATAATAGCATGGAAGAATCAAAAATTATAGACACGTTGGAGACGTATCAACCGCTGCCGCGGAAGAAGACCTGGAGAGGTGGGGTGACAGCGCTGCGAGGCCACTGCCACGGAAGAAGGCCTGGAGGGGTGGGGCGGCGGTGCTCCCAGGACGCTGACGCGGGAGAAGCGGGGATGGGAGGGACGACATCGCTGCCGGCTGCTCCCGCGAAAGGAGGCGTGGACGGGAGGGGCGGCGACGCTCCCGACGCCTGCCGCCGAAGGAGGCAGGGAGGCGAGGGCGCCACCGCCTGCCGCAGAAGGAGGCGGGGAGGCGAGGAGCAGCGACGCTCCCGGCCGCTGCCGCGGTAGGAGACGGGGAGGGGAGGGGCGGCGGCGTGGAGATGGGGGTGTTATGAGAATATGGTAGGTGTTATAAGAATAAGAGTCTTAAGGGTGTTATGAGAATAGACCCATCTCATATATATATATATATATATATATATATATATATATAGTAGCACTATTCTAATCCCAGGATTAGAATAACTATTTGGATCATGGCGTGCCCCTATAAGAAGCGCGCACGGTGTTCCCGAACAACCTGTACAGCCAAGAAAAACCAACCGCCCGTGGTCAACCTCCCACCCCCGAGTCCCCACACGTCCCCCCCCCCCCCCCCCGCGCCCCGGGCATTGGCCCCCAATTGGCAACGCCGCCGCCACTGCCCCGCAACCGCCGCCGCCCCCGACGCCGCCTCTTCCTCGACCACGGGCACCTCCCCGGATCTGCCGCCGCGACGAGGTGGCCAGCTCCCCCGCTGTCCCCTGCCATGGAGAGGGCCGCTACCGTCTCCAGCGGATCCCTGGCCAGCCCCCTTCGCCGACCGACGCCACCAATCTCTAGATGGGTCGCCGCCCGGCCGAATCCACGGACTCCTTGACCGGAGCGGGATCTCCAACACCGGTGCGGCCTCCCACCAGCTTCTCCGGCCACCGCGCCCCTGCCACCTTCTCCGGCCGCCGCCTGCCCATCCCCGCACCCCTGACACCTTCTACCTACCCTGCCCTACTGGATCCCGCTGTGCCCTGCCCTGCCTGAACTCGCCGGAGCGCGACCCGTCGGCCCAGCCATGGATCCACCGAGCCTCCTCCCCTGCAAACCGGCGCCTACCTCCTGTGTTCCTCGGCCACCGGGGCCTTGCTGCGCCGCCTGCCACTGTGTTCCCGGCCACCGAGCTCACCCTAGCCTGCCGCCTCATCCAAAACAAAATCCCATGGCCATGGGTCTGCCATTGCAATCTTTGTTTTTAGTTGAACTTCTCGGGAGGTCGCCTCGACCTTCTTCAATGACAGAAAGCGTTGTTTGACCTGCCTGATTGCCAACTACGGATTTTAGCAAACAAAAATGGATGTTTGTAACTTCATATATTGAATCCTACATTTGTATCCTGAATTTTTGAGTGAAGTATGTTCAGGAAACAACGCTAGGTTTTTTCTAAATCCTACATTTGTATCCTACATTTAGTGAAAACTTTTTTGGTGTTGTGTGACGAAGAATAGAGAGCACAAAAACATGAAACATGGATGAAGTTCAGATATATACGATAGGGGTTCAAGGGGATATATTATGGCGCCAATTATTGTATTCCACGAACAAAAAGTTCTGAAAGTGTACAAGAAAGAATGGCACTGAAAAATGGGAACCATGAATCGATTATATGTTCATGTGAGAATGTATTTTGTCTATGAAATAAAAATTATGTGTTGGTTTTCGTTTATCGCAGCAACTTATCTTTTTGGGATTTTTGTATGTACAGATTATCGTTCAAAAAAGATAATAGATTTTCCTCATTTCTAAAAAAAACTAGAAGCTCAAATTTAAATAACAGGACAGTTCGACGTTTATTACATCACTAGGATTTCTCTCCCTTGATAAATAAAAAACCAAGAAGTTCAAATTAAAAAAAACAGACGAGCTACAAAATTGATATAAAAAGTGGATTTTTGTTGTTTCTAGAAAAAACATAGAGGTTCAAATTAAATAACAGAAGAAGTGCAACGTTTATTACAATCCAAGGAAGGTCAAACTAAAAAAACAAAAAGCATCTCAACACAAATTTATTAAGAAAAGGATTTTCTCCGCTGAAAAAACCCTAGAATTCAAATCTAAAAAAAGAAACGGCTCGATATTTATTAAAAAACTAGGATTTTTATTCCCAAACTAGGAATTTTATATTACTATGAGAAATAAAACCAAGAAGTCCAAATTTAAAAAATGGAGTAGTTCAATGTTTAAAACCCCCCTCATATTTTTGTTGTTACTAAAGAATAAAATCAAGAAGTTCAAATTGAAAATACGCAGTAGTTCGCTGTATGCGAAAAACTACGATGATCAAATTAAAAAAATAGAGAGTTCAAAGGTAATAAAAAACTACGAATAGAAGGGAGATGTTCAAATTAAAATATTGAATAGTTCTAAAAATAGATTTATCCCATGCCTAAATAGTAAAAGACAAGAAGTTTAATTTATTAAACAAGAGCAGGACAAAAATTAAATAAAAAAATGGATTTACCAAGTTTCTTAGTAAAAAATTGAGCAGTTCATTTAAAAAATCAAGAAGCTTAAATTAAAAAAATTGAGTAGTCCGATGTATACAGTAAAACTCAACATTTTCTTGTTTGTAGGTAAAAAAAGAATGAAGTTTAATTTCAAGAAAAGTTGTTCGATGTTTACTACAAGGTTTAAAACTGAGTGGCTCAAATTTAAAACTGAGTGGTTCGACGTTTGTTACCAAACTAGGACTTATTACGTTACAAATGAATAACACCAAGAAGTCCATATTAAAAAAACCAAGAAGTTCAATTTAAAATAATAGAGTAGTTCAATGTATATGAAAAACTCAGATTTTCCTCGTTACTAAATAATAAACCAAGAAGTTCAATTTTTAAAAATGGAGCAGTTCGATATTTGTTACAAAAACTCAAAATTTTCCCGTTACTAACGAATAAACTAAGAAGTTCAGTTGAAAATAACGAAGAAGTTCCTCATTTATAAACAAAACTCCAAATTTTCCCATTTCTAAAAAATACACAAAGTGGTTTAAAAATTTGAAAAAGTGGAGCAGTTTGATGTCTATAAAAAATTAAGATTTTTCGGTTGCTAAAGGGTAGCGTTGTTTTTTGCATTTTTTTAAAAAAAAATTTGAGCAATTCAATTTAAAGAAATAAAATCAAATATTTTCATATTAAAAAATGGAAGTTCAATTTTGAGAAAGAAGTTAAAAAAGAGTAGTTCAAAAATCTTTATAACGGATTTTTCTCGTTTGTAAAAAAATCAGAGAAGTTCAAATTAAAAAGAGGAGCATTTCAAAAGATTGTATAAAAACTGATTTTCCCCATTCTATAAAACTAGAAGTTCAAATTAAAATAACGGCGCAGTATCATTGTTTATATAAAAAACATTTCCCCGTTACTAACAATAAAACTAAGAATTTCAAATTTAAAAAATGGTGAAGTTCGATGTCTATAAAAAATTCGGATTTTTCACATTATTAAAAAATAAAAACCAAGAAGTTTAAAATTTGAAAACAAAGAAGTTCAAAAAACTCGATTTTCCTCGTTACTAAGAATAAAAGTAAGAAGTTTAAATTAAAATAACAGAGAAGTTCAAAGTTTATACAAACCTAGATTCTCGTTCTAAAGAATAACTAATAAGTTCAATATAAAATAAGGGAACAACAAAGTTTTAAAAATATTTTCCTCATTTTTTAAAAAATTCGAATTTTTCCCGATACTAAAGATTAAACCAAGAAGTTAAATTTTAAAAAATAGAGTAGTTCAATGTACATTAAAAACTCAGTTTTTCTCGTTACTGAAGAATAAAACCAAGAAGTTCAATTTAAAAACATGGAGAAGTTTGATATTTAATTAAAAACTCGAATATTTTTTGGTTACTAAAGAATAAAACCAATAAGTTCAATTCAAAATAACGAAGAAGTTTGATGTTTCTAACAAAACTACAATTTTCATATTTCTAAAAATACATAAAAGAAATTCAAATAAAAAAGTTAGAGCGGTTCGATATATGTAAAAAAAATAAAAGTATTTCATAACTAAAGCGACACAGAGAGAAGTTCAAATTGATAAACTGCCGGAAGTTCACGTACTACATGGTGTGCATTTCGTATGAGAAAAAAAGAATAAAAAGATAAAGTCTAAAAAAGTTGTTGCTAGAAGTTCAAGTGCTCTGTCCTGGGAAGTTAAAAAATTCTTGAGAGAGAGAGAAAACACAATTTTTTTTTGTTTTTTTGCCTTTTAAAATAATTCTCTCAATCCACAAAGAAGTTCAGTTATTATCTGGGAGCAATTTGATTTTAAAAAGAAAATAAAAAATTCAAATTATAAAAATGGAAAAAGTTCATGTACTACATGGTGTGTGTTTAATATGAGAAAAATGAATGAAAAGGCAAGGTCCAATTTTGTTGTTGTTATAAGTTCAAGTCCTCGATCGGAGGAAGTTAAAAAAATTATTGTGAGAGTGGTTTGTACAAAAGGAATATCATTTGTGTAACACTGACGAATGGATGAGAAAATTGCAAACGAAAATACGTCACAGAAGTTCAACGTGAAAACAGCAGGAAGTTCAACAACTACACTGAATGAATTTCGGATGAAAAACTTTTAAAATCGTCGCGAGTATGAAAAAATGATCAACACGGGAAAGTTGCGTGATTATAGCAACTTTCCATTGGTATATCACTTGCTCAATTCCGGTGAGTGGATGGAGAGCTACGAGCAAAAAAAGCACGTGAAAAACAGAGTGAAGTTCAAGTAGACATGCCGAGAAGTTCAAGTTCTTCACGCGGTGCATTTTCGAAGAATCTGCTTCACGGTAAAGGCAGAACACATGATCTCGCTCTTTTCAAAATTACTTGAAAACGGCTAGGAATCAGAGAAAACCATCTACATGAAAAAGTTTCTCATTTTCCATAGCTTTTCAACGGTATATTATTTGCCCCATTCCGATAAAGTTTGTAGAAATTACGGCCAAAAAACATTTTTAGCCATTTTCAAATTTGGCTTAAAACCGTAAGGAATTGGGAGAAACAATATACACCAAAAAGTTTCGCATTTCCTCAAGCTTTCCAACGCCATATCATTTGCTGCATTCGGACGTACGGTTAAAAAATTAACTCAAAAATACGAACTCGATGGAACTTGTACCGTTTTCTAAATTACTCTTAAACCGTTCAAAATTAGAAAAAACTTTCAACATGAAAAAGTAGCGCATTTTCATAAGCTTTGCAACGCCATATCATCTGCCTCAATTGTATTAGCCGTTTAGAAATGGCATCGAAATACGAACTCGGCTATTCGGTTTGTGAAATTTTACGATTTTCCAAATTACTCTTTAACCATAGGGAATTAGAGAAAACTATCCACATGTGGAAGGAGAGGTTTTGCAGCAGCTTTCCAATGCCTTATTATTTGCCTCATTCCGATAAACGGTTTAGAAATGCGATCGAAAATACGATTCACGTTTTTTGTATGAAGAAAAAACGGTTTTCAAAACTACTCTTAAACCGCTTACATTTTGCCAAAAATTTAACTTGGGTCATGATACTCGTGTCCATAGCTTTCCAACGGTATATTGCAAGCCCCTTTTGGGCAATGTTCGCGGAAGATCAACCTAGCACTGGGGGAAGTTCAGGTCGAACAACTCAGGCAGTAAAATTGCAACAGACGCATGTTCATCACGACCCGAGAGCAAAATCCGCCAATGAGCGAGATTCCTATTTAAAACGGGCATTTAGTTGCTAAAAACCGTTTGCAGATTACACTTACATCACATAGAACATGACTGACCAGAATAATTCGCGCGGGGAGACACGGTTGCGAAGATAGCCTGAAGGTCGAGTTCGTACAGAGAGAAGTTCAGGTTGTGTAACTCAGGAAGTTCAGGTTGTGATCAGAATAATATTCTGATCCCGTGATCAGAATAGTGTTTATATATATATATATAGGGTGGGTCTATTCTAATAACACCCGTTAAGACCTTATTCTGCTAACGCTCGTCCTTATTCTGCTAACAGTCCTTCGCCCACGACCGGAACCACAACCACCACCCACCGTCCAACCCCCGAGCGCATCCACCCCCGCGCTCTCCACCTTCTGCCGCCAGCACACCTCACCACCGTCGCCCCCAATCCACTCCCGCGTGCTGCCTCCCTGAGCCACCATGGCTCTCCCTGACACCGCTGTCCATGGCCGAGGTGGATCCACTACTTCCTTCTCTCGCCGGCCCTATCCCACCGCTCCCCCCGACCCCCTCCTTATTTCTTCTTCCCTCCCGAACCCCGCAACCCCACACGCCCGAACCCCCCGCTCCTCCACCTTCTTCCCCGTCGGGGCCACCGCGCACCCATAACCACCGCCCCCACCTTCTTCCCTGCCGCCTAATACAGGGGGGTTAGGGGGCGGTATTAAGGTCTTATCGCCTTCTCTCCACCCCTTCTGCCTCCCACCCCCCCCGGCTTCCCCCCCCTTCTTCCTCTTTCCCTCGAGGTCCCCCTGGACGTGTGGCCTCACCCCCTCCCCCTGCTCTGATCCAGCCTTCCACCAGGACCCACCACCGTCTCCCCGCTCCCCTCCCCTGCCACGAGCCACTTCCTTCGCACAAAGCGTCCGCAGCATCGCATCCGGCCGTGGGCTCGCGGCGAGAACCCACCAGATCCGGCCTCCCAGATGGCTGTGGACTACAACGACCACCGGATCCGCCCTCCCCCCCCCCCGTTGATGGTGCTCCTCCACCGTTCACCTACAACGACCACAACGGGGAAGGTACCCCCTACTGCGTCGATCTGGTCCCGACGAGGAGCTCCCCCCTCCCGTTTCTTCTCCGGCAGGGCGTCGGGTGTGACGCCCCCGGCTTAATCATGCACTAATCACACACGCAAATGCACACGATCAAACCTAAGGACTCGCTTGAAGGAATCACAACACAACTCTAAAACATAAATAAAGGCATACAAGCATTATATTACAAGCCAGGGCCTCGAGGGCTCGAATACATAAGCTTGATGTCAACAAGCATCAGCGGAAGCGTTAGATATCTGAGTACAGATATAAAAGAGAAATAGATAAGCCTTTAAGAAGGCGATGCAAAACAAAAGCTACGATCGAAAAGGCGTAGGCCTCCTGCCTGGGACCCTCCGAATCTACTCCTGGTCGTCAGCCAACTCGTAGTAGTAACCACCCTCGGGGTAGTAGTGGTGATTATCGACAGGGGCAGCTGGCTCCGGGGCTCCGTCATCTGGTTGCATCAAATGGATATGGGGAAAAAGAGGAAGCAAAGCAACCATGAGTACTCATCCGAAGTACTCAGCAAGCAAGGATCTACACTACATATGCAATATTATCAAAGAAAGGCTGTATATGTGGACTGGGCTGCAGATTGCCAGAATAGAGAGAAGGCCTAGTCCTATCCAAGACTAGCATCTTCAGCGGTCTTGCAGCATTAGAAGAGTGTAGATCAGCACCATATAAAGTAGTATTAGTATTAAGTATCAACCTCACCCAGAGATCCTTCCTCGACTCCCTGCGAGAAAGCGATCCCAGAGCCCTAATCTCCAAGTATCAACCTCGGCCAGAGATCCTTTCTCGACTCCCTGCGAGAAAGCAATCCCAGAGCCCTAGTATCCATTTCTCATCACAAGTATCCAGTTCTAGTTGTATCGATCGGGATACAACTCCGATCGTCCATTACCGAGGATCCGGCTATGCATAGATTAGTTCTTCCCTGCAGGGGTGCACCAACTTACCCACCACGCTCGATTAACTCCGACCAGACACACTTTACTGGGTCATGCCCGGCCTCAGCCAAATGATACGCCGCAACCTGACGTAGGCTTAACAGAGAGGTCAGCACGCCGGACTAAACCTATGCCCCCAGGGGTCTTGGGCCATCGCCCCGGGAACTCCTGCACATTACGTTCACGGCCTAGAGCAGACCTGGCAACCCACACTATCAAGCCGGTTGCTTCACGCAGTCGAACTCGACGCGCGCCGCTCAGTCGCTAACGTCTAGAAAGCTTCGGCTGATGTATACGACGTAGAGTGCCCATAACTTATCCCACGTGATGGTTAGTGCTATCGGGCCAGAGGCCCACTCGGATCAAATATCCAAATCGTTAGTGTATTGGGGGTTTGCGGTAACTAGCAGAGACTCACAATCGATGTGACCCCGTTGCCCCATCTCGAGGACTTGCGACAAGGGCTACGAATGCCCGACCACGCCTTGTATTTATCTCTCGGGTACCCTCCAGGTCAACCCGACTTCCCATCACTCGCGGGTACCCCTTAGGGTCGACCCACCTTTCCAAGTAACAGTTGTAAGTCCAAGTAACCGTGTGTCCATAACATCAGGGAAATCTGAGGTATCACCCTCATTGGATTCCTACTCGATGTATCCGTCAAGGTGAACTCGGAGGAATCACCCTCGATGGGTTCACACTTGAGGTGTTGCATGACAACGTCGTTATCGGGGGTGGTGAAGGAGGAATCACCCTCGATGACCATGACCGAATAGCTACTCTACAGAGTTAATGTCAGAAGTGCTAAACGAGGTATCACCCTCGGCACTCGATAGTAACACTGCAGTGTCATACAACTAGGGGGGTGATGTGCGGTGCCGAGGCCTGGTTGTCGATCACATTGATCGAGTCATCTGATAATCCAGCGGGGGCAACTAGGACAAAGTGGGGTCTCTGGTGGGTCTCTATCCAGCCTATACTAAGCAGTTTAGGATAAACAGGTAGGTATCAACAGCAGTTACAAAAATAGGCTATGCATCAAAAATAGGTTAAACAGTAGCAGCAGCAACTTCTAATGCAAGCATAAGAGAGGAAGAATAGGCGATATAGGCATGATCAAGGGGGGTGCTTGCCTGGAAGCTCTGCGGCAAAGGGGGTTCGTTGGTGTAGCAGTCCTCGGGGCTTCGTCGGTACCGGGATCTACCGAGAGAGAAGAGGGAGAGGAAACAAATAAATACACGGCAACAAAAACAATCACATAGCAAGGCATGGTAATACGCAGTGCAGGGGTGCCCTAGTGCAACATTAAGTGTTACAGACGAAGCGGAAAATATATCTGGGAATATTTTCCCGGTGTCAGGCATCTGTTAGACAGATGAACCAGAGGGAAAGGTTCCATGTTCATCATTCTAGAGGCATGTGATAGGTATGAGGAAGGCATATTCGGATTCGTCTCATTTTTTTGATCATTTTTCATATATAAATCATTTTTATCCGAGCTACGGTTAATTTTCTATGATTTTCCGAAGTTTTAATAATTTTCTGAAATTATCTCAATTACTAAATTCGAATTTAAACAGTAGATGAAAATGCTATGTGCACCTAGTTTTGTACCCAACTGACCAGCACAGGGGCTGACCAGTGGGCCCATTGACTGGGTCAAAGGGCCAGTCAGCAGAGGCTGACGTGTGGGCCAGCCTGATGACTGGGCCGGCCCTATCCATTTAAACAGTGGGCCGGACCCACTTGACATTCACAGTAGGCTAATTAGGGTATTAATTTAATTAACCAGGTTTAATTAGGAGGTGGGGCCCCATGTCGGTGACTCTTAGGTTTAACTTAATCAGCGTTTAAACAAACCTGAGTTGAATTAGGCACGGGACCCAGCAGTCAGCCGCACAGAGGCATGGGTTAGTGGTTAATGACGTTGACACGTCAGCGGCGCCGGCGGCTAGTCGCCGGCGACCATTTCCGCGGCGGCGCGGCTCGGACTTCGCCGGAAATCATGCTTCGGCCATCGTTTTGCGTGCAAGGTGTCGTTCGAAAGAGGGGAGCGAGGCGCGTCGCGTGGTGCTATTGGTTGGCCCCAAGGAGGCCTGAAACGATGACGGCAAACGGCGAGGCGGACGCCGGAGTTCGGCCTTCTTCGCTGACGGCGACAGGGACCTCGGGGAGGCGAGCTAGTAGCACGGGCGGCCTCAGCGAGCTTCCCTGAGCACGCTCGTGTGCTCGGGCGAGCATGTCAACGACCACGGCGTCGGCGGTGAGCTACACGACGGAGCTAAGCTCGGGTGACAATGGCAATGGCGGCTATGGGGTTGGATTTATGTGGGAGAGTGAGGGGAACAGGGCGCGGGCTTACAGTGAGCGTGTAGTTGAGCTTAGTGGGCTCGGAGATGGCTCGGTGGCGCCGAAAACATCGCCGGAGCTCGTCGGGGCCGATGAAGAAGATGACGGGGCAGGGGTCGATGCAGGGGTGCTCGACTCCGCCTAGTAGCACGGGGAGGAGCAGCGAACGGTGGTGGAGCTTTAGGGCATCATGGCGAGGTGAGGGGCGGCCGGTGGCCGTGGGATCGACATGGCGACAGCGACAACGTCTCGCGCGAGCTTGGGATCGAGCGAGGGAGAGGCGAACTGCGGCTAGGGTTCGCCTGGGGGTGCCTTGGGGTCGATCTTATCCCCCCACGGCGGCGACAGCGCCGGGGGATGGCTGACGGGTGTCCATCGCCGGATCGGGCGCACGCGGTGGCAACACGTATAGGAGAGAGAGCGGGAGGTCAAAGGAAGCAGTAGCTGGGCTGGGCCGGCTCTTGTAGCCCAGAGGCTTGAGTGCACGGTACGTTTAGCCTTTTTCCCTTTTACTATTTCTGCTTTTCTTAACAGTAACTATTTTGCATTTATTTTAAGCCACCAAATGACTTTGCAAAAATGTGCCACTGGTCAAAACAAATTCAAGGGAATATTGTGCACTGCCACGAATAGTTTGAACCTCAAATGAATTCATTTGATTTTTGTTTGAATTTAAAAATGAAGGAAGGGTGCTGTTGGGTCATTCAAAATTAGCTAGGGACATTTTTGGAGTCTCAATTATTGTTGATTTTATTTTTATAATTGCTGATGGTTTATTCGCAAAATTATGAGCACTTTTGTTTTACTGTTTGAAGAAATATTAATTTGACTTGAGTTTTGAATTTGAATTTGAAGTTGAATTATTTTCTAGATGCAATTTATTTAGGTTGATCATAGTGACATGGCTAATTAATTAGCAAAATGGCAGGGTTAAGATCTGGGGATGTTACATCGGGTTGGGTCCTCGTCATGCCTTGCCCGGAGCCGATAGGGTTGGGGTGTCCTCGCATGTCCAGATGACGAGTTCCCGCCGGTGAGCGAGAGCTCTGAACCTTCTTGGTTTGCTCCGTCAAGTGCCCCGGCGCCATGAAGTCCATGGTGTGAGCGGAAAGCAGCACACCAGCACCCCCCGTGCAGTCCAGTGTGTCGGTGCAAGCAGCCGTGTGCACAACCCGAGCAGTTCACGCGGGGTGGATGTGCTGTTCGCCGCCGCCGACGCCCTGGAAGAACAGTACCTGCCCGTG
This sequence comes from Thinopyrum elongatum, assembly GCA_011799875.1. Lineage (NCBI taxonomy): Eukaryota > Viridiplantae > Streptophyta > Magnoliopsida > Poales > Poaceae > Thinopyrum > Thinopyrum elongatum. Next base: position 82,945,229 of record CM022300.1, on the reverse strand, counting down.
CACAATTGAGAAAGAGCTTCTTTTGCTCTACTTTTTTGTAGATTTTGGGTTGTGCACTTCTCCTCAGCCCCCGCCATACTGCAGTCCCGCATCTGCCATGGAGTAAATGCACTGCAACACGAAGACAACTGCACCGCATGAAGATCCTGGGCGAATTGCTCTCCTGGGTGTCCTCCGAAAGCAGCTAACACACGATTCAATAGGAGCCCCGTGCAGTTCAAAAAAAGTTATCCCTTGCATGCGTTCACAACCGTTTGCAGTGCAGTGGGCGTGGTTCCTTTAGTGCTACAGTCCAATTTTGGTTTTGTGTTTATGTAGTTTGCTTTGATTCAGTATGTGAAAATGGGGAACAGAAAAACCATGTAGTTCCTTACTCTCGACAACGCAGTCCAGATTCGACTTGTCTGCAGATTTGGAACACGAAAAAAATGCAGTTCTGGAAGGTTTGGTGCAGTGCAAAGTCCACTATGAATTTGGAACACCAAACAAAATGCATTTAAAAAACATGCAAAATGCAGTGCACTTTGGTCTACAAAAAAGTCCACTGCAGAAGGACTTTTTACCACACACTTTTTAAAACAAAAAAAATGCATTTAAAAATCATGCAAATGCGGTGCACTTTGGTCTTGAAAAAAGTCCACTACGAAGGACTCTTCAGTACAGTCCATTCCAAACAAAATGTATTTTAAAACATGCAAAAATGCAGTGCACTTTGGTCTACAAAAAAGTCCACCACGAAGGACTTTTCAGTACACTCATTTTAAAATAAAAATGCATTTAAAAAATCATGCAAATGCAGTGCGCTTTGGTCTTGAAAAAGTCCACTACGAAGGACTTTTCGTACAATCCATTTAAAACAAAATGCATTTAGAAAACATGCAGTTCGCTTGACTGTCTGATGCAGTGCGGTTTCCTGTATGAAGTAGTGCACTCTTCTGTCTGATGCAATTTAGGCATTGATTTTCGTGTCGCGAAAAACAGAGTATCCGCATTTCGGTAAAATCAAAACTGCTCTTAAACCGTCAGGATTTAAAAAGAGTGTTCTACATGAAAAAATTGCGCCTCGTCAATATCTTTCCAACGATGTATCATTTGCATCATTCCGGCGACCGGTTTGAAAAAATTTATGAAAAAACGGCTGCTGTCACTCGTCGTTCGTCGCACGATTTTAAAAATTAACTTAAAACAGTAAGGAATCTCAAAAAAAATTCTACATATGAAAGTTTTGCCTGATCTGTAGCTTTCCAACGGTGTATCACGTGCCTCGTTTTGACAAACGGTTCACAAACTAGATCAAAAACAGTACCGAAAATTACAAAAAAAATCATAAAAAAATAGAATTCCGTGATTTAGTAAATTTAAAACTGCTCTTAAACCGTAACGAATTAGAAAAAGTAATATATATGAAAAAGTTGCGCCTCGACGATATCTTTTCAACGGCGTATCGTTTGCTTCATTTCGACGAGCGGTTTAGAAAAAAACGCTCGCTGCCACTCGTCGTGAGCCGCACCGTTTTCAAAACTGCTCTTAAACCGTGAGGAATCTCGAAAAAAATCTACATGGCAAAGTTGCGCCTAATCCATAGCTTTCCAACGGTATATTACACGCCTCGTTCCGACAAACGCTTTAAAAACTGGAGGAAAAACAGTACCAAAAAAGGCGCGTGCAGTTTTTTGCGGTAAGAAGTTCACTAGTCTCCGTACTGCAGCACTCTTGCTCCAACAATGACATGCACTTCTATTGAGCGTGCAGTTCAGAAGTGTTAGCAGAATATATATATATATATATATATATATATAGAGAGAGAGAGAGAGAGAGTAGCACTATTCTGATCATAGGATCAGAATAACTATTCTGAAAACTACCGGCCCTATATAAGGAGCGGCGAGGTGCTCCTGGATCTGAGAATCCCACACGAACCAAACAAAGGTAAAATCCCACCCGTGCATCCTCAACCTCCCGATCCTCGACCCCCACAATTCCCACGCACCACCCCTTCGAGCCGGGATCCCCGCACGCTGCCGGCATCGAGCCGGTATCCCCACGCGCCGTCGTCGGGCCTGGAATCCCTGCTCCGTCGTTCCTAGGATCCCAGGTTGCCGTGGGGCCTTGGATTCCCACGCGCCGCCGCCTACCCTAGCTCCTCCACTGGCCGCCGCCCCGCTCCGGCCATCGTCCACGACCTGGCCACGCACCTACAAGCGTCGTCATCGTCCCTGCCCCAACCACCGCCTCCGCACCATGCCACTGGACACCGGCGACCCGCGGCACACCAACCCGCCGGACCGGCGCTGCCCCAATCGGTCCTCCGCGCACCGCTGCAACCCTCCGGCTCCTGCACCTAGCGAGCGCCGCTGTATCCCCAACCTCCAGCACCACTGAAGTTCGCCGTGTCAAGTAACTTATGTTCAGTTCTTTTTTAGTTTCGATTCTTTGATTGCATGCTATATTCCTTGATTCCATGTCTGCTCCCTCCGACGCCACTGTAGGTCACCTTCGCCACCTCCCTGCTTCTGGTGGTTCCTCTGCATCTCTCACTTGCGGCCATGACTTCTTGTCCTCCCATGGACGGCGTAAGACAATGATATTGTTGGCAAATTAGACCGGCCTGATGATGTTGTTGTTGGTCATCAGGTTGGCCATGCCCGATCCAACAAGGAGGAGCAGCAGTAGTAGGTACTGGTGCAGATTAGGGTGTGTTGTGAGGCGAGGAGATTTATTTGCTCCATTGCCATTGACCTCTGGTAGCTTGGTCGCTGGCTGCTTCCTTGTTACTGCTGGTACAGAAAAGAATGAACTGCAGGTCGCCTCCACCTCATGACGAAGTGTCTGCCTTTTTCTTTGAACCGCTTCCTTTTTTGCTTGTAGACTCCTTAACCAAGTACTGCTATGGCTACCGTTATGTGCTCACCAAAAATAAAACGGAAAGTGAGAGAACAGTGCTTGGTTGTGATATGATAAGAAAGATGTGTGCTGGTGAGAGTACAGAGGAAAAAGGACACATTACTGCTATAGAAAAACCAACGAATACTTGTTTGATTATGTTTGGTAGTATGTGATAGAAATAGTAGTTCACACTTCAAACTTGAGCATTTTATTGGACTAGTTCACGTGTATGTGACCTTTGTGGCTATACAAGTTTTTTTCCTCGTTTGTTAGAAAACTGATGTTCTACTATCTCATATGTGAATGAAGATCTCATCTCAAGATGGATACTGATTCCTCCGTTGTTTTGCTTATAGTAATGTGCAATTTTTGTATTTTGAATCAAAATCAAAAGGTTCAAATTAAAATAGCAAAGCAATTCAATTTTTTTTAAATATTGAATATCCCCGTTTAAAATTATATAACCAAAAAGTTGAAATTAAAATAACATAACCATTTAAATTAAAATAAAAACCAGTAAGTTCAAAACAAAATAATACTCCCCCGTTTAAGAGCAGTTTGAGTTTGTAAAAATAAATCATATTGCTCAGCAATGTGGCATTCACGTCCGTAGCGCTACACACACTGCTCCCTGCGCACGCACGCGTGGTTTTTCTCTCTAGTAACTAGCATGTTTGGTGAATATGTGTGAAGTCCTGCTACTACCAACAGAGAAGGAAAATCGCCATTGAACCTCATTTTGAGATTAAAAAATGGAACCAATTTAGTAAACTTAGGAAGCCCACAGTGTGTCGCCACCCATTTCTTTTATAAGATGGTCGTGTGTGCGTGCGTGTGGTGGTCGTCTGTGCGTGCGTTCAATGTGCTTGTGCTATGGGTATGCTTTTCCTTTATTTTTTGTATAAATCAAAAGTTCATAAATACAAAAAACATAAGTTCAAATTATCTTATAAAATAAATGTTTGTATGCAAAATTCAAATGCGAAAAATAAGTTTTGTGCCTGGGTGTGTGCCAACACCACAAGTTTTCGGATGAGGAAAAAGTAATAAAATGAAACCTAAAAATGTTCATTGCAACAAGTTCGAATAAAACAGGAACACTCCATCAAAATATCCCACAACGGAAAGTCAAATTAAATAACAAAAATAGTTCAAAAAAGTTTAATTCGAAAATGGATTTCCTTGTTTCTAAAGAACTAGAAGTTCAAAGTAAAAAAAAGAACTAGAAGTGTAATTTGATGATTTTTTGAAAACCATATTATTCTCTAAGAATAAAACTAAGAAGTTCAAATTATAATAACTGAGAAGTTCGATGTTTACAAAAACCAAAGATTTTGATAAACCGATAAAAAACCAACAAGTTTGAATTAAATTAACATACCAATTCAAAAAAGTATATAAAAAGAATGAATTTTCTCCATTTCCAAAAAATCTAGAAGTTCAAATTAAAATAACGGAGCGATTCAAATGTTTACTAAAAACTCAGATTTTTTACCGTACCAAAGAATAATAAATAACCAAGTTCAAATAGAATTTCCCATTAAAAAAACTAGAACTTCAAATTTAAATAACAAGAGGTTCGACGTTTATTCCAAAATTAGGATTTTCCCGCTTACTAAGAAACAAAGAAGAAGTTCAATTTAGGAAAATAGAGCAGCTCAAAATTTGTAGAGAAAATTAATTTTCCCCGCTTCTACAAAAAATAGAGGTTCAAATTTAAATAACGGAGAAGATTAAGTTATTACAATACAAAAGAAGGTCAAATTAAAAAAACTGAGCCATTCAAAAAGTTTATAAAACGGATTTCTCTATTTTCAAAAAGACCTAGAAGTTTAAATTTAAATAATTGAGAAGTTCGATATTTATTACGTAACTAGGACTTTTCCTGTTACTAATGAATAACACCAAGATGTCCTAATTAAAAAAATGAAGCTATTTGATGCTTATAAAAAACTCAGATTTCCCCAATACTAAAGATTAAAACCAAGAAGTTCAATTTTAAAAAACAGAGCATATCAATGTATATAAAAAACTAAGGTTTTCTCGTTACTAATGAATACAACCAAGAAGTTCAATTGGAAAAAGCGGAGTAGTTTGATATTTATTTGAAAAAAATCTAATTTTCTGGTTACTAAGGAATAAAACCAGTAAGTTCAATTCGAAAATACGAAGAAGTTCGATGTTTCTAAAAACCTCCAATTTTCACATTTCTAAAAATACACAATGAAGTTCAATATAAAAAAGGTAGAGTGGTTCGATTTCTATAAAAAAACTCAGATATTTTCACGTAACCGAGAGAAGTTCAGATTGATAACTGCCAGAAGTTCACGTACTACACGGTGTGCATTTTGTATTAAAAAAAAGAATGAAAAAGCAAAGTCAAAAAATTTTGTTGCTAGAAGTTCAAGTCCTCGACCGGAGAAAGTTCAAAAATTCTTGTGAGAGAGGTTGAACAAAAATACGTGACAAAAGTTCAAGGTGAAAACAGCGGGAAGTTCAACTACTACACGGAATGCGTTTCAGATAAGAATATAAGAATAGAAAACAAAAAGCTTAAAAGGTTTGTTGCAAGAATTTCACGTGCTCCTCCTAGCATAGTTCAAAATTCATGTGCGAGACGTCCGTCGTTCATTTACATGTTGAGAAAAAGGGCAAAAAACAACATTGTTTTGCCATTTAAAAAACTGCTCTCAAACGGCAACTAATTTGTAAAACCTGTCTACATGAAAAACTTGCTGCTATTCATAAGCTTTGCAACGGTATATTATGTGCTACATTTTGATGAACGGTTTAAAATTTTCATGTATACTGTTTAAAACACGTTTTTATGTATTCAAAACATTCTTTTGAACCATCGTGAGCACGAAAAACTGACCAACACGGGAAAGTTGCGTGTTTTCAACAGCTTTCCATCGGTATATCATTCGCTCAATTTCGGTAAGTGGTTTGGGAGTTACGGGCAAAAAACAGCACATCAAAAACAGAGTGAAGTTCAAACAGAACCGCAACAGAAGTTCAAGTACTTCACGCAGTGCAATTCCTTTCGCGATGAAGGAAGAAATCATGATCTCGCCAATTTCTAAATTACTTGAAAATGGCTGTGAATTAGAGAAAACTTTACATACAAAGAAGTTTTGCATTTTTTATAGCTATCCAACGGTATATTATTTGCCCCATTCCGACAAAGTTTGCAAAAGTTAGAGCCAAAAAACTTTTTTAACCATTTTCAAAATTGACTTAAAACCGTAAGGAATTGGAAGAAAAATTATATACCAAAAAGTTTCACATTTCTTCAAGCTTTAGTATCATGTTCTGATAACTACCTGACCTGTCCCAGCGGTAGTAGTTGAACTTCCCTTAGTACTAGGTTGAACTTCCGCAAACATTGCCCAAATGGGGCTTGCGATATACCGTTGGAAAGCTATGGACATGAGTATCATGGCCCAAGTTAAATTTTTCGCAAAACCTAAGCGGTTTAAGAGCAGTTTTGCAAACCGTTTTTTCTTCATACAAAAAATGTGAATCGTATTTTCGATCCCATTTCTAAACCTTTTATCGGAATGAGGCAAATAATATGGCATTGGAAAGCTGCTGCAAATGCGCTCATTCCACATGAAGAAAGTTTTCTCTAATTCCCTATGGTTAAAGAGTAATTTGGAAAATCGTAGAATTTCGCAAACCGAACGGCCGGGTTCGTATTTTCGATGCCATTTGTAAACAGCTAATCCAATGGAGGCAAATGATATGGCGTTGGAAAGCTTATGAAACTGCGCTTCTTCTTCATGTACAAAGATTTTTTCTAATTTTGAACGGTTTAAGAGTAATTGAGAAAACCATCCAAGTTCCACCGAGTTCGTATTTTCGAGTTAATTTTTTAACCGTAGGTTGGAATGCAGCAAATGATATGGCATTGGAAAGCTTGAAGAAATGTGAAACTTTTTGGTATATAATTTTTCTTCCAATTCCTTACGGCTTTAAGTCAATTTTGAAAATGGTTAAAAACGTTTTTTGGCTCTAATTTTTGCAAACTTTGTCGGAATGGGGCAAATAATATACCGTTGGATGGCTATAAAAAATGCGAAACTTTTTCGTATGTAAAGTTTTCTCTAATTCGTAGCCGTTTTCAAGTAATTTAGAAATTGGCGAGATCATGATTTCTGCCTTCATCGCGAAAGGAATTGCACTGCGTGAAGTACTTGAACTTCTGTTGCGGTTCTGTTTGAACTTCACTCTATTTTTTACGTGCGGTTTTTTGCCAGTAACTCCCAAACCACTTACCGAAATTGAGCGAATGATATATCGATGGAAAGCTGTTGAAAACACGCAACTTTCCCGTGTTGGTTAGTTTTTCATGCTCACGATGGTTCAAAAGAATGTTTTGAATACATAAAAACTTGTTTTCAACAGTATACATGATAATTTTAAACCGTTCATCGAAATGTAGCACATAATATACCGTTGGAAAGCTTATGAATGGCAGCAAGTTTTTCATGTAGACAGGTGTTACAAATTCGTTGCCGTTTGAGAGCAGTTTTTAAAATGGCAAAACAATGTTGTTTTTTGCCCTTTTTTCAACATGTGAATGAATGACGGACGTCTCGCACATGAATTTTGAACTATGCTAGGAGGAGCACGTGAAATTCTTGCAACAAAACTTTTAAGCTTTTTGTTTTCTATTCTTATATTCTTATCTGAAACGCATTCCGTGTAGTAGTTGAACTTCCCGCTGTTTTCACCTTGAACTTCTGTCACGTATTTTTGTTCAACCTCTCTCACAAGAATTTTTGAACTTTCTCCGGTCGAGGACTTGAACTTCTAGCAACAAAATTTTTGGACTTTGCTTTTGCATTTTTTTTTAATACAAAATGCACACTGTGTAGTACGTGAACTTCTCGTAGTTATCAATCTGAACTTCTCTTGGTTACGTGAAAATATCTGAGTTTTTTTATAGAAATTGAACCCCTCTACCTTTTTTATATTGAACTTCATTGTGTATTTTTAGAAATGTGAAAATTGGAGGTTTTTTAGAAACATCGAACTTCTTCGTATTTTCGAATTGAACTTACTGGTTTATTCTTTAGTAACCGAAAAAATCAGATTTTTTTTTTCAAATAAATATCAAACTACTCCGCTTTTTCCAATGGAACTTCTTGGTTGTATTCATTAGTAACAAGAAAACCTGAGTTTTTTATATACATTGATATGCTCTGTTTTTTCAAATTGAACTTCTTGGTTTTAATCTTTAGTATTGGGGAAATTTGAGTTTTTTATAAACATCAAATAGCTTCATTTTTTTAATTAGGACTTCTTGGTGTTATTCATTAGTAACGGGAAAAGTCCTAGTTACGTAATAAATATCGAACTGCTCAATTATTTAAATTTAAACTTCTAGGTCTTTTCGAAAAGAGAGAAAATCAGTTTTATAAACTTTTTGAATGGCTCGGTTTTTTTTAATTTGACCTTCTTTGTATTGTAATAAACATTATACTTCTCCGTTATTTCAATTTGAACCTCTATGTTTTTTGTATAAGCGGGGAAAATCAATTTTCTCTACAAATTTTGAGCTGCTCTATTTTCCTAAATTGAACTTCTTCGTTTGTTCTTTAGTAACGGGGAAAATCCTAATTTTGGAATAAACGTCGAACCTCTTCGTTATTTAAATTTGAAGTTCTAGTTTTTTTAATGGGAAATTCTATTCGAACTTGGTTATTTATTATTCTTTGGTACGGTAAAAAATCTGAGTTTTTAGTAAACATTTGAACTGCTCCGTTATTTTAATTTGAACTTCTAGATTTTTTGGAAACGAAGAAAATTCATTCTTTTATAGACTTTTTTGAATTGGTATGTTAATTTAATTCAAACTTGGTGGTTTTTTATCGGTTTATAAAAATCTTTGGTTTTTATAAACGTCGAACTTCTCAGTTATTATAATTTGAACTTCTTAGTTTTATTCTTAGAGAATAATATGGTTTTCAAAAAAGCATCAAATTAAACTTCTAGTTCTTTTTTTTACTTTGAACTTCTAGTTCTTTAGAAACAAGGAAATCCATTTTCAAATTAAACTTTTTTGAACTATTTTTGTTATTTAATTTGACTTTCTGTTGTGGGATATTTTGATGGAGTGTTCCTCTTTTGTTTGAACTTGTTGCAATGAACATTTTTAGGTTTCATTTTATTACTTTTTCCTCATCCGAAAACTTGTGGTGTTGGCACACACCCAGGCACAAAACTCATTTTTCGCATGTGAATTTTGCATACAAACATTTATTTTATAAGATAATTTAAACTTAAGTTTTTTGTATTTATGAACTTTTGATTTATACAAAAAATAAAGGAAAAGCATACCCATAGCACGAGCACATTGAACGCACGCACAGACAACCACCACACGCATGCACACATGACCATCTTATAAAAGAAATGGGTGGCGACACACTGTGGGCTTCCCAAGTTTACTAAATTGGTTCCATTTTTTAATCTCAAAATGAGGTTCAATGGCGATTTTCCTTCTTTGTTGGTAGTAGCAGGACTTCACACACATTCACCAAACATGCTAGTTACTAGAGAGAAAAACCACGCGTGCGTGCGCAGGGAGCAGTGTGTGTGTAGCGCTACGGACGTGAATGCCACATTGCTGAGCAATATGATTTATTTTTACAAACTCAAACTGCTCTTAAACGGGGGAGTATTATTTTATTTTGAACTTACTGGTTTTTATTTTAATTTAAATGGTTCTGTTATTTTAATTTCAACTTTTTGGTTATATAATTTTAAACGGGGATATTCAATATTTAAAAAAAATTGAATTGCTTTGCTATTTTAATTTGAACCTTTTGATTTTGATTCAAAATACAAAAAATGCACATTACTATAAGCAAAACAACGGAGGAATCAGTATCCATCTTGAGATGAGATCTTCATTCACATATGAGATAGTAGAACATCAGTTTTCTATGAAACGAGGAAAAAAACATGTATAGCCACAAAGGTCACATACATGTGAACTAGTCCAATAAAATGCTCAATTTTGAAGTGTGAACTACTATTTCTATCACGTACTACCAAACATAATCAAACAAGTATTCGTTGGTTTTTCTATAGCAGTAATGTGTCCTTTTTCCTCTGTCCTCTCACCAGCACACATCTTTCTTATCATATCACAACCAAGCACTGTTCTCTCACTTTCCGTTTTATTTTTGGTGAGCACATAACGGTAGCCATAGCAGTACTTGGTTCAAAGGAAGGAGTCTACAAGAAGAAAGGAAGCGGTTCAAAGAAAAAGGCAGACACTTCGTCATGAGGCGGAGGCGACCTGCAGTTCATTCTTTTCTGTACCAGCAGTAACAAGGAAGCAGCCAGCGACCAAGCTACCGGAGGTCAGCGGCAATGGAGCAAAGAAATCTCCTCGCCTCACCACACACCCTAATCTGCACCAGTACCTACTACTGCTGCTCCTCCTTGTCGGATCGGGCACGGCCAACCTGACGACCAACAACAACAGCATCAGGCCGGTTTAATTTGCCAACAATATCATTGTCTTACGCCGTCCATGGGAGGACAAGAAGTCGTGGCCGCAAGTGAGAGATGCAGAGGAACCACCAGAAGCAGGGTGGTGGCGAAGGTGACCTGCAGCGGCGTCGGAGGGAGCAGACATGGAATCAATGAATATAGCATGCAGTCAAAGAATCGAAACTAAAAAATAACTGAACTGAAGTTGCTAAACAGGACGAACTTCAGTGGTGCTGGAGGTTGGGGATGCAGCGGCGCTCGCTAGGTGCAGGAGCCGGAGGGTTGCAGCGGTGCACGGAGGACCGATTGGGGCAGCGTCGGTCCGGCGGGTTGGTGTGCCGCGGGTCGCCGGACGATGACGGCGCTTGTAGGTGCGTGGCCAAGTCATGGACGATGGCCGGAGCGGGGCGGCGGCCAGTGGAGGAGCTAGGGTAGGCGGCGGTGCGTGGGAATCCAAGGCCCCACGGCAACCTGGGATCCTAGGAATGACGGAGTGGGGATTCCAGGCCCGGCGACGGCGTGTGGGGATACCGGCTCGACGGGGCGGTGCGTGGGAATTGTGGGGGTCGGGGATCGGGAGGTTGAGGATGCACGGGTGGGATTTTACCTTTGTTCGGTTCGCGTGGGATTCTCAGATCCAGGAGCACCTCATCGCTCCTTATATAGGGCCGGTAGTTTTCAGAATAGTTATTCTGATCCTATGATCAGAATAGTGCTACTATATATATATATATATATACAGCCTGTCTATTCTGCTAATACTAGCAGAATAGTTATTCTGCTAACACTTCTGAACTGCACGCTCAACAGAAGTGCACGTCATTGTTGGAGCAAGAGTGCTGCAGTACTGAGACTAGTGAACTTCTTATAGCAAAAAACTGCACGCGCCTTTTTTCGGTACTGTTTTTCCTCCAGTTTTTAAACTGTTTGTCCGAACGAGGCGTGTAATATACCATTGGAAAGCTATGGATTAGGCGCAACTTCGCCATGTAGATTTTTTTTCGAGATTCCTCACGGTTTAAGAGCAGTTTTGAAAACGGTGCGGCTCACGACGAGTGGCAGCGAGCCTTTTTTCTAAACCGCTGGTCGAAATGAAGAAAACGATACGCCATTGAAAAGATATCGTCGAGGCGCAACTTTTTCATATATATTACTTTTTCTAATTCGTTACGGTTTAAGAGCAGTTTTAAATTTACTAAATCGCGGAATTCCTTTTTTTTTAAATTTTTTGTAAATTTTGGTACTATTTTCGCTCAAGTTTTTAAACCGTTTGTCGAAACGAGGCACGTGATACGACGTTGGAAAGCTACAGATGAGGCACAACTTTCATATGTAGATTGTATAAAAACTGATTTTCCCCATTCTATAAAAACTAGAAGTTTAAATTAAAATAACGGCGCGGTATCTATGTTTATATAAAAAAGCATTTTCCCCATTACTAACCAATAAAGCTAAGAAGTTCAAATTTAAAAAATGGTGAAGTTCGATGTCTATAAAAAATTCGGATTTTTCACATTATTAAAAAATAAAAACCAAGAAGTTCAAAATTATAAAACAAAGAAGTTCAAAAAACTCGACTTTCCTCGTTACTAAAGAATAAAACTAAGAAGTTCAAATTAAAATAACAGAGAAGTTCAAAGTTTATAAAAACCTCAGATTCTCGTTCTAAAGAATAATAAGTTCAAATTAAAATAAGGGAACAACAAAAAAAGTTTTAAAAAGATTTCCCCTTTTTTTATAAAATTCAGATTTTCCCCGATACTAAAGATTAAACCAAGAAGTTCAATTTTATAAAATAGAGTAATTCAATGTACATTAAAAACTCAGTTTTTCTCATTACTGAAGAATAAAACCAAAAAGTTCAATTTAAAAACATGGAGAAGTTTGATATTTAATTAAAAACTCTAATATTTTTTGGTTACTAAAGAATAAAACCAATAAATTCAATTCAAAATAACGAAGAAGTTTGATGTTTCTAACAAAACTACAATTTTCATATTTCTAGAAATACATAAAAGAAATTCAAATAAAAAAGTTAGAGCGGTTCGATATATGTAAAAAAATAAGAGTATTTCATAACTAAAGCGAAACAGAGAGAAGTTCAAATTGATAAACTGCCGGAAGTTCACGTACTGCATGGTGTGCATTTCGTATGAGAAAAAAAGAATAAAAAGAGTATTTCGTATGAGCAAAAAAAGCACGTGAAAAACAGAGTGAAGTTCAAGTAGACATGCCGAGAAGTTCAAGTTCTTCACGCGGTGCATTTTCGAAGAATCTGTTTCGCGATAATGGCAGAACACATGATCTCGCTGTTTTCAAAATTACTTGAAAACGGCTAGGAATCAGAGAAAACCATCTACATGAAAAAGTTTCGCATTTTCCGTAGCTTTTCAATGGTATATTATTTGCCCCATTCCAATAAAGTTTGTAGAAATTACGACCAAAAAACATTTTTAGCCATTTTCAAATTTGACTTAAAACCGTAAGGAGTTGGGAGAAACAATATATACCAAAAAGTTTCGCATTTCCTCAAGCTTTCCAACGCCATATCATTTGCTGCATTCGGACGTACGGTTAAAAAATTAACCCGAAATTACGAACTCGGTGGAACTTGTACCGTTTTCTAAATTACTCTTAAACCGTTCAAAATTAGGAAAAACTTTCAACATGAAAAAGTAGCGCATTTTCATAAGCTTTGCAACGCCATATCATTTGCCTCAATTGGATTAGCCGTTTAGAAATGGCATCGAAAATACGAACTCGGCTGTTCGGGTTGCGAAATTTTATGATTTTCTAAATTACTCTTTAACCATAGGGAATTAGAGAAAACTATCAACATGTGGAAGGAGCGGTTTTGCAGCAGCTTTCCAACGCCATATTATTTGCCTCATTCTGAGAAACGGTTTAGAAATACGATCGAAAATACGATTCACGTTTTTTGTATGAAAAAAAACGGTTTTCAAAACTGCTCTTAAACTGCTTACATTTTGCCAAAAATTTAACTTGGGTCATGATACTCGTGTCCATAGCTTTCCAACGGTATATCGCAAGCCCCATTTGGGCAATGTTTGCGGAAGTTCAACCTAGCACTGGGGGAAGTTCAGGTCGAACAACTCAGGCAGTAAAATTGCAACAGACGCATGTTCATCACGACCCGAGAGCAAAATCCGCCAATGAGCAAGATTCCTATTTAAAACGGGCATTTAGTTGCTAAAAACCATTTGCAGATTACACTTACATCACATTGAACACGATTGACCAGAATAATTCGCGCAGGGAGACACGGTTGCGAAGATAGCCCGAAGGTCGGGTTCGTACAGAGAGAAGTTCAGGTTGTGTAACTCAGGAAGTTCAGGTTGTGATCAGAATAATATTCTGATCCCGTGATCAGAATAGTTTTTATGTATATATAGGGTGGGTCTATTCTAATAACACCTGTTAAGACCTTATTCTGCTAACGCTCGTCCTTATTCTGCTAACAGTCCTTCGCCCCACGACCAGAACCACAGCCACCACCCACCGTCCTACCCCCGAGCGCATCCACCCCCGCGCTCTCCACCTTCTGCCTCCAGCACACCTCACCACCGTTGCCCCCAATCCACTCCCGCGTGCTGCCTCCCTGAGCCGCCATGGCTCTCCCTGACACCGCTGGCCATGGCCGAGGTGGATCCACTACTTCCTTCTCTCGCCGGCCCCGTCCCACCGCTCCCCCCGACCCCCTTCTTATTTCTTCTTCCCTCCCGAACCCCGCAACCCCACGCGCCCGAACCCCCTGCTCCTCCACCTTCTTCCCCGTCGGGGCCACCGCGCCACCAGAACCACCGCCCCCACCTTCTTCCCTACTGCCCCCTGCGCCGCTAGAAACCCCACTCCCCACCTTCTTCCCGGCACCGACACGGCCAAATCCCCCGCGCCCCGGCCACCATGGACCCAACCACCATCTCCCCGCTCCGCCCTCCCCAGGCCACGAGCACTTCCTTCGCACAAAGCGTCGCCGAGCATCGCATCCGGCCGTGGGCTCACGGCGAGAACCCACCGGATCCGGCCTCCCAGATGGCTGTGGACTACAACGACCACCGGATCCGCCCCCCCGGCGATAGGTTGCTCCTCCACCGTTCACCTACAACGACCACAACGGGGAAGGTACCCCCTACTGCGTCGATCTGGTCCCGACGAGGAGCTCCCCCCTCCCGTTTCTTCTCCGGCAGGGCGTCGGGCTGGGTTCTCGTCATGGCCTTGCCCGGATCCGATGGGGTTGGGGTGTCCTCGCGTGTCCAGATGACGAGTTCCCGCCGGTGAGCGAGCGCTCTGAAGCTTCAGATAAGAATATAAGAATAGAAAACAAAAAGCTTAAAAGGTTTGTTGCAAGAATTTCACGTGCTCCTCCTAGCATAGTTTAAAATTCATGTGCGAGACGTCCGTCGTTCATTTACATGTTGAAAAAAGGGCAAAAAACAACGTTGTTTTGCCATTTTAAAAACTGCTCTCAAATGGCAACGAATTTGTTACACCTGTCTACATGAAAAACTTGCTGCTATTCATAAGCTTTCCAACGGTATATTATGTGCTACATTTCGATGAACGGTTTAAAATTTTCATGTATACTATTTAAAACACGTTTTTATGTATTCAAAACATTCTTTTGAACCATCGTGAGCATGAAAAACTGACCAACACGGGAAAGTTGCGTGTTTTCAACAGCTTTCCATCGGTATATCATTCGCTCAATTTCGGTAAGTGGTTTGGGAGTTACGGGCAAAAAACAACACGTCAAAAACAGAGTGAATTTCAAACAGAACCGCAATAGAAGTTCAAGTACTTCACGCAGTGCAATTCCTTTCGCGATGAAGGCATAAATCATGATCTCGCCAATTTCTAAATTACTTGAAAACGACTGCGAATTAGAGAAAACTTTACATACGAAAAAGTTTCGCATTTTTTATAGCTATCCAACGGTATATTATTTGCCCCATTCCGACAAAGTTTGCAAAAATTAGAGCCAAAAAACGTTTTTAACCATTTTCAAAATTGACTTAAAACCGTAAGGAATTGGAAGAAAAATTATATACCAAAAAGTTTCACATTTCTTCAAGCTTTCCAACGCCATATCATTTGCCGCATTCCGACCTACGGTTAAAAAATTAGTATCATGTTCTGATAACAACCTGACCTGTCCCAGTGGTAGTTGTTGAACTTCCCTCAGTGCTAGGTTGAACTTCCGCAAACATTGCCCAAATGGGGCTTGAGATATACAGTTGGAAAGCTGTGGACATGAGTATCATGACCCAAGTTAAATTTTTGGCAAAACCTAAGCGGTTTAAGAGCAGTCTTGAAAACCGTTTTTTCTTCATACAAAAAACGTGAATCGTTTTTTCGATCCCATTTCTAAACCATTTATCAGAATGAGGCAAATAATATGGCATTGGAAAGCTGCTGCAAATGCGCTCCTTCCACATGTAGAAAGTTTTCTCTAATTCCCTATGGTTAAAGAGTAATTTGGAAAATCGTAGAATTTCGCAAACCGAACAGCCGGGTTCGTATTTTCGATGCCATTTGTAAACAGCTAAACCAATGGAGGCAAATGATATGGCGTTGGAAAGCTTATGAAAATGCGCTTCTTCTTCATGTACAAAGATTTTTCTAATTATGAATGGTTTAAGAGTAATTGAGAAAACCGTCCAAGTTCCACCGAGTTCGTATTTTCGAGTTAATTTTTTAAACGTAGGTCGGAATGCAGCAAATGATATGGCGCTGGAAAGCTTGAAGAAATGTGAAACTTTTTGGTATATAATTTTTCTTCCAATTCCTTACGGTTTTAAGTCATTTTTGAAAATGGTTAAAAATGTTTTTTGGCTCTAATTTTTGCAAACTTTGTCGGAATGGGGCAAATAATATACCGTTGGATAGCTATAAAAAATGCGAAACCTTTTCGTATGTAAATTTTTCTCTAATTCGTAGCCTTTTTCAAGTAATTTAGAAATTGGCGAGATCATGATTTATGCCTTCATCGCGAAAGGAATTGCACTGCGTGAAGTACTTGAACTTCTGTTGCGGTTCTGTTTGAACTTCACTCTATTTTTGACGTGCTGTTTTTTGCCCGTAACTCCCAAACCACTTACCGAAATTGAGCGAGTGATATACCGATGGAAAGCTGTTGAAAACACGCAACTTTCCCGTGTTGGTCAGTTTTTCATGCTCACGATGGTTCAAAAGAATGTTTTGAATACATAAAAACATGTTTTAAACAGTATAGATGAAAATTTCAAACCATTCATCGAAATGTAGCACATAATATACCGTTGGAAAGCTTATGAATAGCAGCAAGTTTTTCATGTAGACAGGTGTTACAAATTCGTTGCCGTTTAAGAGCAGTTTTTAAAATGGCAAAACAACATTGTTTTTTGCCCTTTTTTTCAACATGTAAATGAACGACGGATGTCTCGCACATGAATTTTGAACTATGCTAGGAGGAGCACGTGAAATTCTTGCAACAAACCTTTTAAGCTTTTTATTTTCTATTCTTATATTATTATCTGAAACGCATTCCGTGTGGTAGTTGAACTTCCCGCTATTTTCACCTTGAACTTATGTCACGTATTTTTGTTCAACCTCTCTCACAAGAATTTTTGAACTTTCTCCGATCGAGGACTTGAACTTCTAGCAACAAAATTTTTGGACTTTGCTTTTTCATTCTTTTTTTTAATACAAAATGCACACCGTGTAGTACTTGAACTTCTCGCAGTTATCAATCTGAACTTCTCTCGGTTACGTGAAAATATCTGAGTTTATTATAGAATTGAAACGCTCTACCTTTTTTATATTGAACTTCATTGTGTATTTTTTGAAATGTAAAAATTGGAGGTTTTTTAGAAACATCGAACTTCTTCGTATTTTCAAATTGACCTTACTGGTTTTATTCTTTAGTAACCGGAAAAATCATATTTTTTTCAAATAAATATCAAACTACTCCGCTTTTTCCAATTGAACTTCTTGGTTGTATTCCTTAGTAATGAGAAAACCTGAGTTTCTTATATACATTGATATGCTCTGTTTTTTCAAATTGAACTTCTTGGTTTTAATCTTTAGTATTGGGGAAATCTGAGTTTTTTTATAAACATCAAATAGCTTTTATTTTTTTAATTAGGACTTCTTGGTGTTATTCATTAGTAACAGGAAAAGTCCTAGTTACGTAATAAATATCGAACTGCTCAATTATTTAAATTTAAACTTCTAGGTCATTTTGAAAAGAGAGAAAATCAATTTTATAAACTTTTTGAATGGCTCAGTTTTTTTAATTTGACCTTCTTTGTATTGTAATAAACATTATACTTCTCTGTTATTTAAATTTGAACCTCTATGTTTTCTGTAGAAGCGGGAAGAAAAAAATTTCTCTACAAATTTTGAGCTGCTCTAATTTCCTAAATTAAACTTCTTCGTTTGTTCTTTAGTAACGGGGAAAATCCTAATTTTGGAATAAACATCGAACTTCTTCGTTACTAAATTTGAAGTTCTAGTTTTTTTAATGGGAAATTCTATTTGAACTTGGTTATTTATTATTCTTTGGTACGGTTAAAAATCTGAGTTTTTAGTAAACATTTGAACCGCTCCGTTATTTTAATTTGAACTTCTAGATTTTTTGGAAACGGAGAAAATTCATTCTTTTATAGACTTTTTTGAATAGGTATGTTAATTTAATTCGAACTTGTTGGTTTTTTATCGGTTTATAAAAATCTTTGGTTTTTAGAAACGTCGAACTTCTCAGTTATTATAATTTGAACTTCTTAGTTTTATTCTTAGAGAATAATATGGTTGTCAAAAAAGCATCAAATTAAACTTCTAGTTCTTTTTTTTACTTTGAACTTCTAGTTCTTTAGAAACAAGGAAATCCATTGTCAAATTCAACTTTTTTGAACTATTTTTGTTATTTAATTTGACTTTCCGTTGTGGGATATTTTGATGGAGTGTTCCTCTTTTATTCAAACTTGTTGCAATGAACATTTTTAGGTTTCATTTTATTACTTTTTCCTCATCTGAAAACTTGTGGTGTTGGCACACACCCACGCACAAAATTCATTTTTCGCATGTGAATTTTGCATACAAACATTTATTTTATAAGATAATTTGAACTTATGTTTTTTGTATTTATGAACTTTTGATTTATACAAAAAATAAAGGAAAAGCATACCCATAGCACGAGCACATTGAACGCACGCACAGACGACCACCACACGCACGCACACACGACCATCCTATAAAAGAAATGGGTGGCGACACACTGTGGGCTTCCCAAGTTTACTAAATTGGTTCCATTTTTTAATCTCAAAATGAGGTTCAATGGCGATTTTCCTTCTCTGTTGGTAGTAGCAGGACTTCACACACATTCACCAAACATGCTAGTTACTAGAGAGAAAAACCACGCATGCGTGCGCAGGGAGCAGTGTGTGTAGCGCTACGGACGTGAATGCCACATTGCTGAGCAATATGATTTATTTTTATAAACTCAAACTGCTCTTAAACGGGGGAGTATTATTTTATTTTGAACTTACTGGTTTTTATTTTAATTTAAATGGTTCTCTTATTTTAATTTCAACTTTTTGGTTATATAATTTTAAACGGGGATATTCAATATTTAAAAAAAAATTGAATTGCTCTGCTATTTTAATTTGAACCTTTTGATTTTGATTCAAAATACAAAAATTTCACATTACTATAGGCAAAACAACGGAGGAATCAGTATCCATCTTGAGATGAGATCTTCATTCACAAATGAGATAGTAGAACATCAGTTTTCTAACAAACAAGGAAAAAACATGTATAGCCACAAAGGTCACATACACGTGAACTAGTCCAATAAAATGCTCAAGTTTGAAGTGTGAACTACTATTTCTGTCACGTACTACCAAACATAATCAAACAAGTATTCGTTGGTTTTTCTATAGCAGTACTGTGTCCTTTTTCCTCTGTCCTCTCACCAGCACACATCTTTCTTATCATATCACAACCAAGCACTGTTCTCTCACTTTCCGTTTTGTTTTTGGTGAGCACATAACGGTAGCCATAGCAGTACTTGGTTCAGAGGAAGGAGTCTACAAGCAGAAAGGAAGCGGTTCAAAGAAAAAGGCAGACACTTCGTCATGAGGCGGAGGCGACCTGCGGTTCATCCTTTTCTGTACCAGCAGTAACAAGGAAGCAACCAGCGACCAAGCTACCGGAGGTCAGCGGCAATTGAGCAAAGAAATCTCCTCGCCTCACCACACACCCTAATCTGCACCAGTACCTACTACTATTGCTCCTCCTTGTCGGATCGGGCACGGCCAACATGACGACCAAAAACAACAACATCAGGCCGGTCTAATTTGCCAACAATATCATTGTCTTACGCCGTCCATGGGAGGACAAGAAGTCGTGGCCGCAAGTGAGAGATGCAGAGGAACCACCAGAAGCAGGGATGTGGCGAAGGTGACCTATAGCGGCGTCGGAGGGTGCAGACATGGAATCAAGGAATATAGCATGCAATCAAAGAATCAAAACTAAAAAAGAACCGAACTGAAGTCGCTAGACAGGACGAACTTCAGTGGTGCTGGAGGTTGGGGATGCAGCGGCGCTTGCTAGGTGCAGGAGCAGGAGGGTTGCAACGGTGCGCGGAGGACCGGATGGGGCAGCGCCGGTCCGGCGGGTTGGTGTGCCGCGGGTCGCCAGTGTCCAGTGGCGTGGTGCGGAGGCGGTGGTTGGGGCAGGGACGATGACGACGCTTGTACGTGCATGGCCAGGTCATGGACGATGGCCGGAGCGGGGCGGCGGCCAGTGGAGGAGCTAGGGTAGGCGGCGGCGCGTGGGAATCCAAGGCCCCACGGCAACCTGGGATCCTAGGATCGACGGAGCGGGGATTCCAGGCCCGGCGACGGCGCGTGGGGATACCGGCTCGATGCCGGCAGCGTGCGAGGATCCCGGCTCGATGGGGGCGGTGCGTGGGAATTGTGGGGGTCGGGGATCGGGAGGTTGAGGACGCACGGGTGGGATTTTACCTTTGTTCGGTTCACGTGGGATTCTCAGATCCAGGAGCACCTCGTCGCTCCTTATATTGGGCCGGTAGTTTTCAGAATAGTTATTCTGATCCTATGATCAGAATAGTGCTACTCTCTCTCTCTCTCTATATATATATATATATATATATATATATACACACACACAGCTGGCCTATTCTTCTAACACTTTTGAACTGCACGCTCAACAGAAGTGCACGTCATTGTTGGAGCAAGAGTGCTGCAGTACTGAGACTAGTGAACTTCTTATTGCAAAAAACTGCACGCGCCTTTTTTCGGTACTGTTTTTCCTCCAGTTTTTAAACCGTTTGTCGGAACGAGGCGTGTAATATACCGTTGAAAAGCTATGGATTAGGCGCAACTTCGCCATGTAGATTTTTTTTTGAGATTCCTCACGGTTTAAGAGCAGTTTTGAAAATGGTGCGGCTCACGACGAGTGGCAGCGAGCGTTTTTTCTAAACCGCTAGTCGAAATGAAGAAAACGATACGCCGTTGAAAAGATATCGTCGAGGCGCAACTTTTTCATATATATTACTTTTTCTAATTCGTTACGGTTTAAGAGCAGTTTTAAATTTACTAAGTCGCGGAATTCCATTTTTTTTGAATTTTTTGTAATTTTCGGTACTGTTTTCACCCTAGTTTTTGAACCATTTGTCGAAACGAGGCACGTGATACACCGTTGGAAAGCTACAGATGAGGCACAACTTTCATATGTAGAAATGTTTTTGAGATTCCTTATGGTTTGTTGTTAATTTTGAAAATCATGCGACGGACGACGAGTGGTAGTGGCCGTTTTTTCATAATTTTTTTCAAACCGGTCACCGGAATGATGCAAATGATACATCGTTGGAAAGATATTGACGAGGTGCAATTTTTTCATGTAGAACACTCTTTTCAATTCCTTACGGTTTAAGAGCAGTTTCAATTTTACCGAAATGCGGATACTCTGTTTTTCGCGACACCAAAATCAATGCCTAAACTGCATCAGATAGAAGAGCACACTACTTCATACAGGAAACCGCACTGCATCAGACAGTCAAGCGAACAACATGTTTTCTAAATGCATTTTGTTTTAAATGGATTGTACGAAAAGTCCTTTGTAGTGGACTTTTTTCAAGACCAAAGCGCACTCCATTTGCATGATTTTTTAAATGCATTTTTATTTTTAAATGAGTGTACTGAAAAGTCCTTCGTGGTGGACTTTTTTGTAGACCAAAGTGCACTGCATTTTTGCATGTTTTTAAATACATTTTGTTTGGAATGGTGGACTGTACTGAAGAGCCCTTCGTAGTGGACTTTTTTCAAGACCAAAGTGCACCGCATTTGCATGATTTTTAAATACATTTTTTTTGTTTTAAAAGGTGTGTGTTAAAAGTCCTTCTGCAGTGGACTTTTTTGTAGACCAAAGTGCACTGCATTTTGCATGTTTTGAAATGTATTTTGTTTGATGTTCCAAATTCATAGTGGACTTTGCACTGCACCAAACCTTCCAGAACTGCATTTTTTTCATGTTCCAATTCTGCAGACAAGTCGAATCAGGACTGCGTTGTCGAGAGTAAGGAACTACATGGTTTTTCTGTTCCCCATTTTTACATACTGAATCAAAGCAAACTACAGAAACACAAAACCAAAATTGCACTATAGCACTAAAGGAACCACGCCCACTGCACTGCAAACGGTTGTGAACGCATGCAAGGGATAACTTTTTCTGAACTACACGGGGCTCCTATTGAATCGGGTGTCAGCTGCTTTCGGAGGACACCCAGGAGAGCAATTCGCCCAGGATCTTCATGCGGTGCAGTTGTCTGGGTGTTGCAGTGCATTTACTCCATGGCAGATGCGGGACTGCAGTATGGAGAGGGCTAAGGAGAAGTGCACAACCCAAAATCTACAAAAAAGTAGAGCAAAAGAAGCTCTTTCTCAATTGTGCATGGGCAGGTACTGTTCTTCCAGGGCGTCGGCGGCGGCGAACAGCACATCCACCCCGCGTGAACTGCTCGGGTTGTGCGCACGGCTGCTTGCACCAACACATTGGACTACTCGGGGGGTGCTGGTGTGCTGCTTTACGCTCACGCCGTGGACTTCATGGCGCCGGGGCACTTGACGGAGCAAACCAAGAAGGTTCAGAGCGCTCGCTCACCGGTGGGAACTCATCATCTGGACACGCGAGGACACCCCAACCCCATCGGATCCGGGCAAGGCCATGACGAGGACCCAGCCCGACGCCCTGCCAGAGAAGAAACGGGAGGGGGGAGCTCCTCGTCGGGACCAGATCGACGCAGTAGGGGGTACCTTCCCCGTTGTGGTCGTTATAGGTGAACGATGGAGGAGCAACCTGTCGCCAGGGGGGTGGATCCGGTGGTCGTTGTAGTCCACAGCCATCTGGGAGGCCGGATCCGGTGGGTTCTCGCCGCGAGCCCACGGCCGGATGCGATGCTCGGCGACACTTTGTGCGAAGGAAGTGCTCGTGGCCAGGGGAGGGCGGAGCGGGGAGATGGTGGTTGGGTCCATGGTGGCCGGGGCGTGGGGGATCTGGCCATGTCGGTGCCGGGAAGAAGGTGGGGAGTGCGGTTTCTGGCGGCGCAGGGGGGGCGGCAGGGAAGAAGGTGGGGGCGGTGGTTCTGGTGGCGCGGTGGCCCCGACGGGGAAGAAGGTGGAAGAGCGGGGGGTTCGGGCGCGTGGGGTTGCGGGGTTCGGGAGGGAAGAAGAAATAAGGAGGGGTCGGGGCCGGCGAGAGAAAGAAGTAGTGGATCCACCTCGGCCATGGATAACGATGTCAGGGAGAGCCATGGTGGCTCAGGGAGGCAGCACGTGGGAGTGGATTGGGGGCGACGGTGGTGAGGTGTGCTGGCGGCAGAAGGTGGAGAGCGCGGGGGTAGGACGGTGGGTGGTGGCTGTGGTTCTGGTCGTGGGGCGAAGGACTGTTAGCAGAATAAGGACGAGTATTAGCAGAATAAGGTCTTAACGGGTGTTATTAGAATATATATATATATATATATATATATATATATATATATATATATATATATATATATATATATATATATATATATATATATATATATATATATATATATATGAGATGGGTCTATTCTCATAACACCCTTAAGACTCTTATTCTCATAACACCCCCATCTCCACGCCGCCACCCCTCCCCTCCCCGCCTCCTACCGCGGCAGCGGCCGGGAGCTTCGCCGCTCCTCGCCTCCCTGCCTCCTTCTGCGGCAGGCGTCGGGAGCGTCGCCGCCCCTCCCCTCCCCGCCTCCTTCCGCGGGAGCGGCCGGCAGTGATGCCGTCCCTCCCATCCCCACTTCTCCCGCGTCAGCGTCCTGGGAGCGCCGCCGCTCCACCCCTCCAGGCCTTCTTCCACGGCAGCGGCCTCGCAGCGCTATCACCCCACCTCCCCAGGTCTTCTTCCGCGGCAGCGGTTGATACGTCTCCAATGTATCTATAATTTTTTATTCTTCCATGCTATTATATTATCCATCTTGGATGTTTTATATGCATTATTATGCTATTTTATATCATTTTTTGGCACTAACCTATTAACCTAGTGCCCAGTGCCAGTTGCTGCCTTTTCCTTATTTTTGTCTTTTATAGAAAATCAATACCAAATGGAACGAAACTTTTTGAGGATTTTTCTTGGAGCGGAAGACACCCAGGAACCTTCGGGAGGGGGTCAGAGGGGCCACCAGTTGGCGACAAGCTCGGGAGGCGCGCCTTAAGGGGGGCGCCCCCCAGGCTTGTGGGCCCCCTAATGCCTCTCCAACCCTAATCTTTGCACTATAAATACCCAATTATTCCCCATATACTAGAGGGCACACCAAAAATACTTTTCCACCACCGCAAGTTCCTGTCCTCATGAGATCCCATCTGGAGGCCAATTCCGGTACTCCGCCGGAGGGTTTTTCGATCACGGAGGGCCCCTACATCAACCTTGCTGCCCTTGCGATGATGTGTGAGTAGTTTACCACAGACCTATGGGTCCATAGCTAGTAGCTATATGGCTTCTTCTCTCTCTTTGATCTTCAATACAATGTTCTCCTCGATGTTCTTGGAGATCTATTCGATGTAATCCTCTTTTGTGGTGCGTTTGTTGAGATCCGATGAATTGTGGGTTTATGATCAGATTATCTCTGAATATTATTTGAGTCTTCTCTGAACTCTTTTATGCATGATTAAGATAGCTTTGTATTTCTCTCTGATCTATTGATTTGGTTTGGCCAACTAGATTGAATTTTCTTGCAATGGGAGATGTGCTTTGTAATGGGTTCAATCTTGCGGTGCTCAATCCCAGTGACAGAAGGGGACATGACACGTATTTGTATTGTTGCTATTAAGGATAAAAGGATGGGGTTTGTTCATATTGATTGGATATATCCCTCTACATCATGTCATCTTGCTTAAGACGTTACTTCGTTCTTGTTAACTTAATACACTAGATGCATGCTGGATAGCAGTCGATGTGTGTAGTAATAGTAGTAGATGTAGGCAGGAGTCGGTCTACTTGTCACAGACATGATGCCTATATTCTTGATCATTACCTTGGATATCGTCATAATTATTCTCTTTTCTATCAATTGCTCAACAGTAATTTGTTTACCCATCATATGCGTTCCTTCAAGAGAGAAGCCTCTAGTGAAAACTAGGGCCCCCGGGTCTATTCTTATCATATTATTTTGCGATCTATAAAACCAAAAACCCAAAAATACCTTGCTACAATTTATTTACCTTTACTTTATTTTGCACTTTTATTTATCTTTTATACCTATCTCTATTAGATCTCATCCTTACAAGTAACCTTGAAGGGATTGACAACCCCTTTATCGCGTTGGGTGCAAGTATTTGTTTGTTTGTGTAGGTGCAACCATTAGTGACTTGTGTGTTCCTCCTACTGGATTGATACCTTGGTTCTCATATTGAGGGAAATACTTATCTCTACTTTGCTGCATCACCCTTTCCTCTTCAAGGGAAAAACCAACGCAAGCTCAAGAAGTAGCAGGAAGAATTTCTGGTGTCGTTGCCGGGGATGATCCACATCAAGCCTACCAAGTACCCATCATAAACTCTCATCTCTTGCATTTACATTATTTGCCATTTTCCTCTTGTTTTCCTCTCCCCCACTTCTAAAATGTTTTCAGAAAAATACAAAAATATTTGCCTTTTTATTTGCTTTTTTTTGCCTTTATGTCTTACTTGGGTAGTTTGCTTGTTTGCTTGGCATAATTGCATGTTTATTCAAAATCAGAAAGCAAAAAGCTTATGGATCATCATCCACTTGCTAATCTTTTTAAAAGATGCAATTATGATGAACCAATTGCTAGTGAGTAGAGTGCACTAGATTATCTTTATGAAGTTTTGCTTGAAACTCGTGAATCTGAAAATTGTGATGAAGTAATAAAAGAAGAAATTTATAAAGTGATTCACAATAGCTCCTTGAATGAAAAGCATGATTGCAATGATGTTATTATAAATTCTATTAATGTCAATTGTGCTAAGAATATGCAAAACCCCTAGATTGGGGATGCTAATTTTGCTATGTCCACTACTTATTGCAATGATCATGATTGGGTTGATAATGCTTCTTATGATCTTGAAAATTTATTTAAGCCTCATGATGAATATGTTTGCCATAATATTGAAAGTGGGTTTGGAAGAGTGTCAACTTTAGCTAAAAATAAACCCACATATTTGGAGAATGAACAATCTTATGAAATTTTTGATAAAAGTGGGCTTGGAGAGGTCATGACTTTATTTGATGATAACCCCACTATTTTGGAAGAGTGTCAACTTTGCATGCATGTGGATCATGTAGAGAATATGTTATGTGATAGCTATATTGTTGAATTTGAATATGATCCCACATGTAATTATTATGAGAGAGGGAAATATGGTTGTAGAAATTTTCATGTTACTAAATTACCGCTCGTTATGTTGAAATTGCTATTGTTTATTTCTTCTTCCTTGCATATGCTAGTTTTTGCTTGTCTTGATAAATCTTTTCCCTATAAAATGCCTATGCATAGGAAGTATGTTAGACTTAAACTTGTTTTTCACATGCTATATGATGCTCTCTTTGTGCTTCAATTTTTTGTCTTTCATGTGAGCATCATCAAAATTATCAACGCCTAGCTAAAAGGCTTTAAAGAAAAGCGCTTGTTGGGAGACAACCCAATATTTTTATTTTATGTTTTTATGAGTATATGCAATTATACTTCTGTTATGATTGTGTTTTAATGTTTTAATTAGTGTTTGAGCCAAGTAAGACCTTTGGGATGATTTGGATGATAGTTGATTTGATTTTGCTGAAAAACAGAAACTTTTGTGTCCAGTAGCAGAATTGTTAAAATTTTCTGGATTGTGGAAAATTTCTGATTTTTTTACAAAAGATTGATATACAGATTGCCTACATTTTCCTAACTTTTCAGCCTTTTTGGAGTTACATAAGTATTACTTTAATTAGGATCTTTACAGACTGTTCTATTTTTAACATATTTTGTTTTCATTGTGTTGTTCGTTTATTTTGATGGATCTATGGGTAGTATTGGTGGTATGAGCCATGGCGAAGTTAGAATACAGTAGATATAATGCAAATATAAAATTGGAATGACTTTACAACAGTACCTAAAATTGGAGATTTGTTTTATTATACTAACGGATCTCACGAGTTTTCTGTTGAGTTTTGTGTTGTGAAGTTTTCAAGTTTTGGGTGAAGTTTCGATGGACTATGGAATAAGGAGTGGCAAGAGCCTAAGCTTGGGGATACCCAAGGCACCCCAAGGTAATATTCAAGGACAACCAAGCATCTAAGCTTGGGGATGCCCCGGATGGCATCCCCTCTTTTGTCTTCAATCCATCGGTAAATTACTTGAGGCTATATTTTTATTCACCACATAATATGTGTTTTGCTTGGAGCGTCTTGTATTATATGAGTCTTTGCTTTTTATTTTGCTACAATCATCCTTAATGTACACACCTTTTGAGAGGGACACACATTAAACGTGAATTTATTAGAATACTGTATGTGCTTCACTTATATCTTTTGAGCTAGGTAGTTGCTCTAGTGCTTCACTTATATCTTTTTAGAGCACAGCGGTGGTTTTATTTTGAAGAAATTGATGAAATCTAATGCTTCACTTATATTATTTTGAGAGTCTTAAAAATAGCATGGCAATTTTCTTAGGTTATGAATTTAGTCCTAATATGATGGCTATTCAAGAGGGATATAATAGAAACTTTCATGAAGATCATTGAATATATGAGAAGTTTGATTCCTTGCATTTGTTTTGAGATATAAAGATGGTGATATTAGAGTCATGCTAGTGAGTAATTGTGGTTTGGTAAGAATATTTGTGTTAAGGTCTGTGATTTCCAAAGCATGCACGTATGGTCTCTCGTTATGCGATGAAGTTCGAGCATGATTTAGTTTTGATTGTCTTCCTTATGAGTGGCGATCGGGGACGAGCGATGGTCTTTTCTTACCAATCTATCCCCATGGGAGCATGCATAGTAGTACTTTGATTCGAGGGCTAATAAACTTTTGCAATAAGTACGTGAGTTCTTTATGACTAATGTTGAGTCCATGGATTACACGCACTCTCACCCTTCCACCATTGCTAGCCTCTTCGGTACTGTGCATTGCCCTTTCTCACATTGAGAGTTGGTGCAAACTTCGCCGGTGCATCCGAACCCCGTGATATGATACGCTCTTTCACACATAAGCCATCTTATTTCTTCCTCAAAACAGCCACCATACCTACCTATTATGTCATTTCCATAGCCATTCCGAGATATATTGCCATGCAACTTCCACCGTTCCGTTGTTATGACACACACCATCATTGTCATATTGCTTTGCATGATCATATAATTGACATAGTATTTGTGGCTTGGCCACCGTTCATATTTTTTATACATGTCACACTAGATCATTGCATGAGTCATTCATATAGAGTCATATTTTTGTTCTAGTATCGAGTTGTAAGTAAATAAAAGTGTGATGATCATCATTATTAGAGCATTGTCCCATGTGAGGAAGGGATGATGGAGACTATGATTCCCCCACAAGTCGGGATGAGACTCCAGACTTAAATAAATAAAAAGAGGCCAAAGAGCCCAAAATAAAAATAAAATAAAAAAGAGAGGCCAAAGAGCCCAAAAGAAAAAAAGAAAAGAAAAAAATGAGAGAAAAAGAGAGAAGGGTCAATGTTACTATCCTTTTCCACACTTGTGCTTCAAAGTAGAACCATGTTCTTCATGATAGAGAGTCTCCTATTTTGTCACTTTCATATATTACTAGTGGGAATTTTTCATTATAGAACTTGGCTTGTATATTCCAATGATGGGTTTCTTCAAATTGCCTAGGTCTTCGTGAGCAAGCAAGTTGGATGCACACACACTTAGTTTTCTTTTGAGTTTTCATACACTTATAGCTCTAGTGCATCTATTGCATGGCAATCCCTACTACTTGCATTGACATTAATTGATGGGCATCTCCATAGCCCATTGATTAGCCTCGTCGATGTGAGACTTTCTCCTTTTTTGTCTTCTCCACACAACCTCCACCATCATATTCTATTCCACCCATAGTGCTCATGTATTGCATGAGAGTTGAAAAAGCTGAAGCGCACTAAAAGTATGAACCAATTGCTTGGCTTGTCATCGGGGTTGTGCATGATAAATACTTTGTGTTAAGAAGATAGAGCATGACAAGATTATATGATTTTTGTAGGGATAACTTTCTTTAGCCATGATATTTTGAGAAGACACGATTGCTTTATTAGTATGCTTGAAGTATTATTGTTTTTACGTTAATATTAAACTTTTGTTTTGAATCTTATGGATGTGAATATTCATGCCACAGTAAGAAAGATTACATGATTAACATGTTAGGTAGCATTCCACATCAAAATTCTATTTTTATCATTTACCAACTCGAGGACAAGCAGGAATTAAGCATGGGGATGCTTGATACGTCTCCAACATATCTATAATTTTTGATTGTTCCATCCTATTATATTATCCATCTTGGATGTTTTATATGCATTATTATGCTATTTTATATCATTCTTTGGGACTAACCTATTAACCTAGTGCCCAGTGCCAGTTGCTATTTTTTCCTTGTTTTTGTCTTCTACAGAAAATCAATACCAAACAAAGTCCAAATGGAACGAAACTTTTTGAAGATTTTTCTTGGACCAAAAGACACCCAGGAACCTTCGGGAGGGGGTCAGAGGGGCCACCAGTTGGCGACAACCTCGGGAGGCGCGCCCTAGGGGGCGCGCGCCCCCCAGGCTTGTGGGCCCCCTGATACCTCTCCAACCCTAACCTTTGCACTATAAATACCCAAATATTCCCCGTATACCAGAGGGCACACCAAAAATACTTTTCTGCCACGCAAGTTTCTGTCCTCGTGAGATCCCATCTGGAGGCCTATTCCGGTACTCTGTCAGAGGGGATTAGATCACGGAGGCCTCTACATCAACATTGCTGCCCTTCCGATGATGTGTGAGTAGTTTACCACAGACCTACGGGTCCATAGCTAGTAGCTAGATGGCTTCTTCTCTCTCTTTGATCTTCAATACAATGTTCTCCTCGATGTTCTTGGAGATCTATTCGATGTAATCTTTTTTTGCGGTGCGTTTGTTGAGATCCAATGAATTGTGGGTTTATGATCAGATTATCTATGAATATTATTTGAGTCTTCTCTGAACTCTTTTATGCATGATTAAGATAGCTTTGTATTTCTCTCCGATCTATTGATTTGGTTTGGCCAACTAGATTGATTTTTCTTGCAATGGGAGATGTGCTTTGTAATGGGTTCAATCTTGCGGTGCTCAATCCCAGTGACAGAAGGGGACATGACACATATTTATATTGTTGCCATGAAGGATAAAAATGTGGGGTTTATTTCATATTGATGGGATCTATCCCTCTACATCATGTCATCTTGCTTAAGGCGTTACTCCGTTCTTGTTAACTTAATACACTAGATGCATGCTGGAAAGCGGTCGATGTGTGGAGTAATAGTAGTAGATGCAGGCAGGAGTCAGTCTACTTGCCACAGACATGATGCCTATATTCATGATCATTGCCTTGGATATCATCATAATTATTTGCTTTTCTATCAATTGCTCAATAGTAATTTGTTCACCCATCGTATGCGTGTTTTCAAGAGAGAAGCCTCTAGTGAAAACTATGGCCCCCAGGTCTATTCTTATCATATTATTTTCAGATCTATAAAACCAAAAACCCAAAAATACCTTGCTGCAATTTATTTACCTTTACTTTATTTTGCACTTTTATTTATCTTTTATACCTATCTAAATCAGATCTCATCCTTCCAAGTAACCGTGAAGGGATTGACAACCCCTTTATCGCGTTGGGTGCAAGTATTTGTTTGTTTGTGTAGGTGCAACCATTGGTGACTTGTGTGTTCCTCCTACTGGATTGATACCTTGGTTGTCAAACTGAGGAAAATACTTATCTCTACTTTGCTGCATCACCCTTTCCTCTTCAAGGGAAAACCAACGCAAGCTCAAGAAGTAGCAGCGGTCTCGGAGCTCCGCTGCCTCCCTCCACCCGACCTTCTTCGGCGGCATCGGCCTCGTAGATTGCCATCGCGTCGAGATCCACTGCATTCCATCCTCCGATTTTGTGCTACCTCGACATTGCACCAGTCAGACAAAAAAGGAGTGCTTGCAAGGCCTCCATCGCTAGTACCTGGATGCAAGCTTCTGCGAGGTTCGGCTCAAAACTTCCGTCTCCACAGACATTGAGACAAGTCCAAATCACCCATGAGCTACTGAGGAAACATAAAGATAGGTGGACTGCACCAGTGAATGCAAGAGAACTACAGACGGAGATGAAGGGAATTTCCTGCAAACGCAAAGACGCACTACAACATGAGGTAGGCAGTTCACTTCTCATTTGCCATCAGTACATGAAGTTCAGTACGTCTCCAAAGCTGTTGCAGTGCTTTTAATTCAGTTCACCATTAGTAAATCTACAGTGCGGGCGTTTGGTTATGCAGTGTAATTCGACCCCTGAGTAATGATGAAGTGCGATTGCTTCAATTTGACCTGCGCATTTGATGATGCAGTCCGCCTGCATTACTTTGCAGTAACCTTTTTATGTCAATGCAGTTCGCATCATCCAGTTCATTCTACCTGCAATGCAACTTGTGCATTTTGTGCAGGAAGTTCAGTTTACCAGACAAAAAATGTCGCGGATAAATCCCAACCCAGAGCCTCTGAACTGCATGCTGACTCAAGCTCCTGGAAACACTGGATGGGTAACTCCTGAGATACCTCAAGGATTCTACACTACCACCAACAGGGCGCATTACTCTCTAGAGTCAGATTTTTCCCAAGAAGAAAACATAGTGGAAGATGGCGATGATGTCAGCTTGATATGGGAGGGCACTCACCAACAGGATGGTGTTGATGATGACGATGACGATGAGCCAATAATAGTTCTTAAGCCAGAGTACAAGCACGAGTTCACTACATTTGGACAGCATGTCCGAACAGACAACGATGATGCTGTTGACCATGATGATTATGATGATGAGGATGATGATGTCCCGCCGCCCTGACAATTTCAAACCAATCCAGTGAGACATCACCACAACACTGGTTTACCACCGCGTGCACCTGCTGCACAAAACAGAGCACCTGCTCCGTGTGCACCTACTGCACAAAACAGAGCTCCGCGTGCACCTGCTGCATCAAGTTCAATGCAGCGACCACAATGGGTGCGTAGGACAGAACTCAACAGCAGGAACAAGTCTTCCTCACTGCTCCCATCGCGAGATCCTCAACTACACAGTTTTGTTATAGCCCCACCATGTCCAATACAACCCGGCGAGCTGCAAACGCCATCGGATAAAAGACAATACACACATGTAAGTGTTCTGGCCTCAAAAAAATATAAATATTCCAGCCCATTGAGAAAAGAAAAGTAGTGCACTTAAATTCCATGTGAAGTTTGGTCCAATATCTAATGCAGTTGACTCTTCAAAAAAAATTAAATAATATGCAGTGCTTTCTTACTTCGTATGCAGTCCTCTTTTCTAAAACAGAACAGTACTCTTAGTCTCGCAGTGCAGTGCACTTAGTCTCTAAAAATGTGAAAAAAGGAAATTTACTAACATGGTTTACCACAACGCTATCTTGCAGAATCAAAACATGCCGCCAAAACTCATACCTGCTGCTAGAATGAAGTTCAGCTCATACGAAAACGCATGGGAGTTCTACAACACTTATGCAAGACATGCAGGGTTTGGCATACGCAAAAATGCGCGCCACAAGACAAATCACTACATTGCCTGCTCCAGAGAAGGGAAGCACAAGTCAACTGTGGCAGAATACAACCAAAAACGTGGCAAGACATCAAAAAGGACTGGTTGCCTAGCAAGAATTAGAGTGAAACAGGGGAAGAATGGGAGCTTTGTGATACACGAGGTTGAGCTCAAGCACAATCACAAGATGATTGAAAGCCCCGGGATGCTTTTGCACATGCACTCACACAAAAGAGATGACCTTTGATTGACCAGTTGGTGAAAGACATGCAGCTGGACAACCACACACATGCACAGATGATGTCAACACTGTCGCGTATGTCCGGTGGTCTGCAATTCATGGGACATACTAGCCGCGACGGGGTCAACAAGTAAGCACATCACAAAACATATCGCTTGAGCATTATTTGGGTAATTATTTACCGTTTCGATAAGATAAGTTTGCATTGTGTTTGAAATGCAGAAAACAGCAGTTTGCTAGAGAGGAGTCTCAAGATGACATCAAGAAACTTCTTGGTTTCTTCGAGAAGATGAAGAAGATCAACCCAGAATTCTTCTATGATTACGATGTCGATGCAGATAAACATGTAAGAAATGTCTTGTCGGCCAACGCAAGTTGCAGAGGATCGTATGAAGATTTCGGAGATTGCGTGGCATTCGGCACGACATATAAAACAAATAAGTTCCACATGCCGCTCGGAGTATTTGTGGGAGTGAACCATCATCTTTAGAGCACGATCTTTGCTGTCGCCCTTGTGCGAGATGAAACGATACCGTCATTCAAATGAGTTTTCAAAACATTCTTGAGGTGTATGAACTACAAGCCGCCAATCTACATGCTCACAGGTATAATACAACACCTATATACTTACATTTGTTTGGTACACTTCTATTTCTTCCGTCTTTCTTGCACATAGACAACTTAATAAAAATACACTAGTTGTGCCGCTTTCAGACCAATGTTCTTCAATGAAGGCAGCATTAAAAACTAGCCTCTCGGATACCTTGCATAAGTTGTGTCAGTGGCACATCATGAAGAAGTACAAAGACTACCTCGCCTTGCTGTATAAGGCGTACGACACATTCAAGGATAACCTCACTGCGGTGCTGAACCATCCATTAATGACGTCAGAATTTGAACGAGCATGGAAGGATCTCATGCAGAAATACAATTTGCAAAACGACGAGCTGATGAATTTGCTATGGGATGATCGGCACGAGTGGATATCATCTTACTACAAAGAAATATTCTGTGCGCGGATGACTTTCACGCAGACAAGCGAGAGTATGAACCGTATACTGAAGAAAAACTTCGTCAAAGAGAAGCATGATCTCCATCTGTTTGTTCAACAGGTGGACAAGTGCATTCAAACTAGAAGGGCCGTCGAGCACGCAGAAACAATCGGGAATGAGCTAAATAAAATGTTCATCAATTCTAGTAATAACTTCAAAAACAAACAATATTTCCAGTATTGCGATGTCTAGCACTAAATTTCTGATCACTTAGTCACAGGTGAAAACAACCACCCAATTTGGATTTGAAGTCCAGCTATCCAAAATATACCCAAGGCAGTTTTTGTAGATTTCAAGGAGACACATTACCATAGCACAGCATTCAGAGCAAAGTAGTGCCCTGAAAACCCAACAAAATACCTCGTTCACCACTACAACCGATCAGATGCATTTGATTGGGCAAGGCATGAATTCCAAGTGGTCGCTGAAGTCGAGAACGGTGTCTATGAATGCGAGTGCAAACTGTGGACACACACAGGTACGGTTCATTTGCACAAAAAGCTTAATTTCAGCAAGCTATGCATGAAGCTCACTTGCTTCAAAAGAAAAAACAACAAAGAAAAGTATGGTCTATTCATTTCATGCAGTTCATGTGATATGCATGCTCCATCAGCTGAGGGTACGTACAAAAGATGCCTGAAGTGTACATCTTGAAAAGATACACCAGAAATGCAAGATCAAATCCGACGTTTGATCGTAGAGACTACGAACAAACAACACCAGATGGAACTTCACTATTCTGCCACAGAAAAACACTGGCAGAAACAGCAATGGACCTGGCAAACAGAGCGACAAGGTCCGACGCCGGGTACCATAGGGTGATGTCTGGTATGAGGGCACTGATCGAGGAAGTTGATGTGCTGAATGAAGAAGAAGCAGTGATAATTCAACAAGCACAGAATTCCTTGGTTGACAACAATACCGAGCAAGCGGAAGGTGCTGAACACATTGCTACTGCTCAAATCAAAGAGGAAATAATCCTTCCACCTTCTGTTTCAAACACAAAAGGGAGGAAGAAAGGAAGCGATGCAGCTCAAAATAAGCCTGCATCCAAGGAGAAAAATGCTAAAACAAATACTAAGCCACAGCCTGAGCTAGACAGTGATGGTCGGCCGCTGGGAATAAGAAGGTGCAAGACATGTAATGTCATGAACGGCCACAATTCCAGGACATGTAAAAAAACATGAACAAGAAAACCCTGTCACTGAAGATGCGCAACAAAACAGGGATGCTGCAGCAAGACAACAGAATAATAGCCATACCAGATCTGTTGACAACACTAAAAAATTCACAAAACCGAGACTCTGCAGCATCTGCAAAAAGAGGAAGAGACACAATGCGAGAACTTACCCGCAAAGAACAAGATCAGAAAATAAAGAAGAGGTTGAACATGATATTGGAGAAGAAAATAGTGATGCAACCAAAGAAGAGGAGCAATTTTTTTCTGAAGAAGATGAAGACGAAGAAGAGTATGAAGAAGAAGAAGAGAGTGAAGAAGATGAAGAACCTAAAGAAACAATGCCAATAAAATCACCAAACAAAAGACAAAAAACTGAAGGGAAAGCTGTACAGAAACAAGCAACGACGACATCACATACAAAAAACAGGTTAGGAGCACGAAAGGATGCAGTTCAAAGTGGTAGAAAACCAGCACCGCCATCAACCAGCACGCGAGGAAAGACAAAGACTGCAGTTCACAGCCGTGGAAAACAAAGACCACCATCAACCACCAGGCAAGGCGCTATAAACACCATAGTGTGAAGAAAAGAAGCTGCAACACCGCCAAGAACAACACGACAAACTGCAACAAAAGACGCCCTCTAGCCGCCAAGAAGAAGCAGCAGGTTAATGACAAAATAGATACAGTTCACTATAGTAATCATATACAAGTTTGCATATCTGCATGACTTTGAAATTCTATTACACACGAACACGAACGATCAGAGGAAAGCTCGTTCGCCAAAATCGGTCAATTTCTGCAGTTTTTAGTCGGGATCCCAGTAAATAAAAAAGAAATAAAATACAACGGGCGTCCAGAACCAATTAAAATCATCCCACAACACCCGTTTGCATGCAGAACGCAAGCGACGAAGAAGTTCTCTCTTCTAGCAAATGCGGTGCTCTTTATTTAGCGGTGCAGTTTACTAGAGTTGAGCGTGCAGTTCGGAGGCCATGCAGTGCACTTGCGTTGAACCAACTAAAAGAAATACAAGCAAGGAAGTTCTGTCATACAAGACAGGAAGTTCAGATTAGGTAAACAAACTACAAATCTGAATTCAAAAAGCACGTCTCAGATAGAAAATAAAATACAAGTTTTTATTACGGTCCACATAACACAGTAGGATGAAGCATTCGATACGCAAAAAGTACTTATTACAATCCATCTCAAATCTTAACCAATCACGTCAAACGTGATTTTAATAGTACGATTGCCAACTTCAAAAAAGTTGAGCACAACAACTTCATGAGACCTCAGGCCACTCTCAATGATGAATTCCTTCTAGCCTCTCTGCAGATACAACCTCCCATGAATGCCAACACGATACTCAGCAGGTTTTGGGTGACCTTCGCCGAGAACAACATGGAGAATACCCGCCTTCTTAAGCTAGAGATACCTAATAGCTCGATGGGGGATTTTCTACAGAAATAATAATAAAACTATTAGAGGAGAAACAGCAGTACGAACCACTATGCAGTGCTGACGCAAGATAGAAGAAGTTCACAGTGGAGCCATAAGAAGTACATAGAAAACATACATGCAGCTCGTGACCCTCTTACCCGAAGTGCACAGAAGGAGTAAATGCAGTGTGGAACATGATAATATGCAGTCCAAGTCTCATCTACATGCAGTTCACGGAAGGATGCATGTACTGCATATATGATATACAAACAAATGGTGCAAACGAGTAGTGCTCATCACATATCTAGGCAGTCCACATCTTCTAACCATGTAGTACATACAAAAAAAACCCAGCTCTATCTACAGTAGCAAAACCTAAAAACAAGATACAACAACATTGTGCAGTACACTTCATTAGACAGAAGAGGTACGCTTCTAAAGTAATAGCAGTTCAGACCGATGTGGGAATTATACCTAATAATAAAAAGCAGAAATAATAATTAGATCAAACGAAAATTACCATCTTGTAATGAGTCTCCACATCCGTGGGCATGAGGCGATGGACAAATGGGCTGGTGCGCCCAAGGCCATGGCGAAGCAGAGCAGAATGGAACTGAACGACATTAATCTCGTCCAGATCCAATCCCTCTGTGAAAACTGTGCCAAAGGCTGGCTGCTGCGCTTGTCCAGATTGGCACATGACCTTGCCCCTCCGGCGAGCACGCCGGGCCTCACTGCAAGCTGAGCAGTCGCAGTGCATCGGCACACCACAACCATGGCTGCAGTAGGAGAGCAGTGCACATGGGCCTGGTGCCATGGCAAAAAACCCTAGAAACCAAAAAGATACAAAGGGCGCTTTGATAGGGAGTGTGGATGTGTCTACAGGGGAAATAAACTGCAAAGGAGAGTTAAATATATAGAAGAGGAATGCAAAAGGTCTAGGCACACCAAAAATAATAATGGAAGTTACGTTACAAAAAAAGAGGACAATCAATACAACTTACATTTCCAAGAAAAATGGAAGACGAGAAACCAATGTGCATTGACTGCTCAATGGACTTCTGCAACCCACACCCCGCAAACGCACCAATGTAGAAAGGTACATGCAGTTCACCATTCTAGCTAACGCAGTGCACACTGAGGATGCGTGCAACGCAGTACATTCTTAAATGAAGTACTCAAAAAACAACTATACACGCAATGCAGTGCAAAACGTTGGTAAAAGCAGTACACAAAGACACATTATATATATTAATATAATTCAACAAGAGACTAAACACCCATGAAGAAAGATGCATGTAGTTCACGATACCAGCTAATGCAGTGCACACTGTGGATGCACGCAGCGCTCTACATACTTAAATGAAGTGCTAAAAGAAAATTAGCAGCCATAGTAAAATGAAAAAAAAGGTGACCACCCAGGTGCAACCTGGTCCAAGCCAGTCTCGTACTAAGACTACGCCCACAGAGAACCATAGGCGAGCCTGTTCTGAGCCACAATGCTTTGGCCCAGACACACAAGGGCCCACGGGTCAAGGAGATGGGTTAGCGAGCGCCATGTGTAAGCGCCTAATCAGTATCAAGAGGTGTTCGATATGGCAGCCTCGCGAGGGCTTATAAACCGGTCCTGCGCGCTCTCAGTAGGCGAGGTGGGACTAAAGTTTGCCGCATACACACACCGCAAAGCAAAGCAGCCGTGCAGGCAGACCTACTTGGGCTGAATGTGACTTACACCCCAACAGGCCCAACAGATTCTCATGGTCCAAAACCCCAAACCCCCCTTGACGGTGTCCTAGACTAGGGGGTACTCACCACATCGTCTCCCGATTAGTTGGATTGGGCCGAGGACCCCCAGGGCCGTTTACTCATGGGCCAGTTCGGACAGCCGAAGTATACACGAGGAAGATTCCACAAGACTTGTTGATCAAGACAAGGACTCCTCTCCACCGGCGTATTCGACTAGGACTCTTGTTATCCTAGGCCTCTGGTACATTATATAAGCCGAGGCCGGGCTAGTCGATAGGGAGGCTGGATCATTATGACATTACTCATCATACCCCTTGGGTTTAGACCACAACATATGATCTCGAGGTAGATCAACTCTGTATCTTGATACTTCATCAATATAAACAAGAGCAGGACGTAGGGTTTTACCTCCATAGAGAGGGCCCGAACCTGGGTAAAACACCGTGTTCATCGTCTCTGTTACCATCGATCCTAGATCCACAGCTCGGGACCCCCTACCCCGAGATCCTCCGATTTTGACACCGACAATGGTGCTTTCATTGAGAGTTCCGCTGTGTGATCGGCAAAGGATCAATGGCTCGCCCGCAGATCAACTGCGACGTCGGCATCTTTGTCGCCGGCTCGACTGGTCAACTTGGCTCGACCGAGGACTGCGCTCTGTCTCCGATCGTCATGTTCAGATGAGGGCCTTCATCAAACATCAACTCCGATCTCTATCATGATCACGGAGGAATCATCCTTGGAGCTCGGGGGCTCAACGTCAACATTGCCCTCGGGCGACCGTGCTGTTTTTCTAGATAGCAAATTTTTATCCGCCTCCACCGCCTCCTCGAGTGTTGTTTTAACGATTTCTTTGGTGGAATTGTGCGGAATTAAGTCTACAACAACCATACAAAATTTCACCGAGTTCCGATGGAGGAATCTCTGGTGATCTCCGATATACCGGAGCCCTGTCGAATCTGGACGGGAATCTGGATGAGTTTGGAGCGTGGTGCCCAGCATCTAGCTTAGACGTCCTTTGGAAGATCCAACCGTTGATCGGCTGCGGAATTCCTGTATCTACCACCCCTCAAAATTTCAGCTCGATCCAACGGTTCAAACTCCGGGAACCTTCCGATGAGTGGACCAATTTTCAGATCTGTTTCCTGCACGAATATGGATCCGACCCGAATTCATGTTTCTTTATGAACGTGATATTGGACAACCTCTTTAAAGGATTTTTCTTCTAGCGTATTCTGCGTTGTTTTTAAACACGTGCCCATAAAATTTTAAGCCTCCTCTGAGGTAATCTTCACCATCACGCTGGTGTCAAACTAGTCCGGCAATATTACTCCACGGCTGCCGACCTGCGCTAGACGCGTCGTCGCTTTTTGAGCCGAACTCAACCTCTTCGGATCATCATATCGGCGAGCTGAACAAGAGTTCGGAATCGCCAAGGATAAATCATCACCAACATTGCCACCCCACGGATTACACGGAGCAGGCACACCGGCATCGCCGCATGGCCACTTCATCAAGCCGGTATTGACCGCGTCACAAGTTACGACCTGCGTCGGCATGGCCGCACTGTTGCTTCTTCAAGCCGATGTCCATCACGCCGAACTGCTTCAACACCTCGGCTGACATGGCAACTGCAATGTCTCCTTACTGACCTGCTCCGTCACCTCGGCTAGACCGGGGGCTTCGCCATCTCTTCATCAACCTACTCCGGAGACTTCGGCGTCACCAGCCGACCAGCTTCGTTACGTTAGCTGGACCGGGGGCTTTGCCTCGGCGAGACAATATTTGCCAGCATCGCCATGCCGTCGCTTCAGCACCCATCAGGCAATGGGTGTGCGGATTGAGTCCCAATTTTGGGAGTAACCTTTCTTCGGACTGCTACAACAAATAAACCAGGTGCTATTAATCCTAGCAATTTTTGCTTGTTTGGGTTTATTTTTCCCAAGGAATTATTACTCTGGTTTGTTCCATCATTTGTACACAGGTCTATCAAACGGTGGCCGCATTAATGACGGTCGTGTGGTGGTTCGGTCAGTTTCTGTACATAGTTCGGCGAACGCCGCATCCGGAACTCGGACCGACCTGTGAATTCGGGCTTTGCCACGCCTTTACCGCATCACGCCGACGCCCTGCATCGACATTGACTTCGGCGCCAGGCCACATCTCTTTAAATAAATTATTTTTGCGAAAAGCAATTATGCAAGGATTTTATATATATTTATATTATTCTTTTTGGACTGCACTATTTTATGTGTGCAGGTGATTGACTTCGACTGCGTCACGCAGTCACTTCGGCAAGCCAATGTCGTCATCCCAATTGGCATAAATCGGCTCTCATGATCATCTTGTTGATTGAATTGCCATACCGACATGTTCGGTTGCCTTGGGGACTTCGGCATCATCAGGAGGGTCCTACCTCGTCGGGTGTTTGGCGCACGAGCCATATTTCTTTTATTACTCACTTTGCATGAATTATTAATCATGCAACTTTTTTTTATTACTGTTATCTCTGGCTTGCACTATCTTCCGTGCACAGGTAAATGATCCGGATTGGGCAGCGCTATCACCTCGGCTGGACCGGGGGCTTCGTCATCACTTCATTAACCCACACCAGGAACTTCGGCGTCATACTGTCGGCCTACTCCGTCGCCTCGGACGGACGGGGGGTTCCACCTCGCCACATTGGCCGCGCTGTGTCGCCACTTCGGAGTGCCGAGCTCTTCGCTCCTCCATCTCGGGACCGGCTTAGGGGCTGGGACCTCGTCCCGCCATAAACTCAGACCGCGTCATCGATGCCGAGCACATTAACCAGCTAAGTCGCTTTCATGCCCAAAGTTTTAAATTTTTAATTTGTGTTCGGTTCGACCGTGCTCACGTGAGTTGTTTGTTAAAAGAAACTCCCTTTACCCATGTTAGCTGGGGGCTCTTAAATTTACATGGGCCGTTTTATAATAAGTGTGTTTTCTTCTTGTTCGTTGCAAAGTCTTTTTCTATCACTCCTTCCTCGACTCGAGTGTGTGGTCAATAGCCGGATAGCCTGGGTCCGATCTTGACCCACTTGCAGTCTTGAGATCGGATGTGTCATGTTAAAGCACGACAGAAGCACAAATTTTTTTAGACCAATTTTCGGATTGGCACCAATTGACTTGATTTAGTTCGGACGTGGAGTTTCCGTGTAAGTCTTTTGGTTTTTAAGCCTATGGCACTTTTAAACTATTTGTGTGTTTCCAGCATAAGTCTCGCAGTGCAACGCCGGACACCTTTAGAGATTCGGCAAAACATTCTCGGGTATTGCTTTATATGCATCGGTTTCGAATTGTGTCTTTGGTCAATAGTTGGGTTGCCCGGCTCCTGTGCTTGCCTCCTACGTTCCGCTTTGTTCGGCTAGGTGTGCAAAGGGAGAACCACTGCGATTGTGCTTCCAGCTAGCATGGTTAAGCGCCTCAGTGGAGAAAGCCGAAAACTGACTGTCACAATAAGTGTAAACTGGTCAGGGATCCGATGACTGTGTTAAATTATAAGATCGATAGAGGTCACCCCATGTTAAATGACGGTCCATTCATAACATTGGCCGAAGTGTTTACGGCTTGACCTCGACTGTCGCCGAACACTAACTGGGGGCTAGTAACTGGACTCCCAACTTTAAGCTCCTATGACTAAGTGAAAGTTATAAAGCCCGCATATCTGATTGCCTCGTTTCTGCTAACACAACCGCCTTCGGGCACCGAGACATCGGCTAAGGGTTGTTTTGTTATTGCGAAAACACCCTGTGTAGCATCTACAAGGGGGTAGAAGCCGACGATGGGCCACTTTCAAATGATAAACGGTCGCAATGGAGTCAAAATAAACATATCATCGGCGTTTGTATTTAATATACGAGGGCCTCCTTCCGCAATCATCGTTATAAAGCCATAAATATGCATCAATTTGACTTAAGATTTTGGCCAAGCTGGGTTGCCTGGCTCCGGTGCTTACCCCTACATTCCCGATTGTTCGGCTAGGTGGTAAAGGGAGCACCTCTGTGATTGTTACTACCGGGTCATCCGAGTAAGTACCTCAGACTGGGTGAAGCCGAAAGCTAGCAATCTTAAAGGATCACATTGGTCGGCAACGACGGAAGTGAA
Organism: Thinopyrum elongatum; assembly: GCA_011799875.1. Taxonomy (NCBI): domain Eukaryota; kingdom Viridiplantae; phylum Streptophyta; class Magnoliopsida; order Poales; family Poaceae; genus Thinopyrum; species Thinopyrum elongatum. The sequence continues at coordinate 82,902,707 of CM022300.1, read as the reverse complement.
AATTTTGGTTCATTAATACCATAGAGTTCGGGAACTTTCCCCAAACTAAAATCCTCAATATTTTCCTCCCACATTGATCGGAGGTGAGGTTTCATGATCATGATAAGCATGACGACCCAAAGAAAGGAACCGATAGCGGGACTATTTTCTTTGGAAGATGTTTCTTACGTTAAAACGTAATATAACATATCTCTTCGTGTACCTTTGTTTATAAAACCGTATGACCGGATTGCCTTGTTTTCCATAAATCTTTGCCCTTATAACGGCTTTATAAAGTAGGAAAACACTCCTCGGCTACTGGCCGAAGAGGTTGAAGCCGATGGTCGGTCAACAAAGTTTTGTACAATGCAGATCCGAGCACTAATGATGTAAAAGTACTTGGATACATAGAGTCATTACACATAATTTGTGATTTTACTATGGATATCGATCCTTAATTCGGCCACCCGTGCCCGCATTAAGACTCAGGGGCTACTGGGCTTCGGGCTTATTATTTACAAATATTAAAGGGGCACATCGATCCCCTGATCTGGTGTTGCCACCCGACCAGTGTCTCGGGGGCTACTGCATTGCTTGTTCAATGCAGAAAATTCAAAGTGCTTAGTGTTCGGCTTGACCGAACTATAGGCAAACGCGTCTTCGGACAACAACAGGTACCATCTGGACCTATCGGGCATCAAGCTAATATATTACGGCAACTTCTCAAGACCCTCTCTTAAGGGCCCGTTCGCTGATCACTATTATCTCTAATATATTACACTGCGTTTCTATTCCTACGTATGCTGCCGAGCTAGGAGTTGATCCTCAGGCCGATTTCGCGCATCGACCTGAGTCTCAGGGGCTACTTGGATCAGCGGTTTCATGTTTTCCTTCAGGTGCATCTCGGGTTTTAGACCGACACACACCTTGAGGGCTACTGGCTATATATCTCGGCGGAGAATAAATTGCACCAATCAAAAATATTCACAAAAAATCAGCCCGCAGTCGGGGTGGTGCACCACCTCGGAAGCAGTCCGGCATAAAGCTCGGGCACCAGTGGCTGGCTCCATAGAGGGCACTTCCGGCATTAAGCTCGGCTGAATTCATTCAATCTTTTAAAGACCGAGGTAGTTTATGACACCTCGGACGCTGACCATCGTTAGAGCTCAGATACAGTCCGGCGTTGGAGCTCGGATACAGTCCGGCGTTGGAGCTCGGATGCAAGAGGACACCACCGCATGGGAACAACTTCAAACCCATGGTGTGGCGTATAAAAGAACAAGGCATTGATAAAGGCCGAGAACTTAAAGGGGCTCCTCGGATACCCGACGTGTAAACTCTTCGGATTCACTTCGGCGATCCTCAAGATCGAAGATGAGAAGATTTGTTGAACTAGTTTTCAAGACCGACGACTGAAGATGAAGAACAGTTCGGAAGAATCGAGGAGCGTCCCCAACTTGAAGACCGGTTCAGGGGGCTACTGACGGTGTCCTGGACTAGGGGGTACTCACCACATCGTCTCCCGATTAGTTGGATTGGGCTGAGGACCCCCAGGGCCGTTTACTCATGGGCCAGTTCGGACAGCCGAAGTATACATGAGGAAGATTCCACAAGACTTGTTGATCAAGACAAGGACTCCTCTCCACCGGCGTATTCGACTAGGACTCTTGTTATCCTAGGCCTATGGTACATTATATAAGCCAAGGCCGGGCTAGTCGATAGGGAGGCTGGATCATTATGACATTACTCATCATACCCCTTGGGTTTAGACCACAACATATGATCTCGAGGTAGATCAACTCTGTATCTTGATACTTCATCAATATAAACAAGAGCAGGACGTATGGTTTTACCTCCATAGAGAGGGCCCAAACCTGGGTAAAACACCGTGTTCATCGTCTCTGTTACCATCGATCCTAGATCCACAGCTCGGGACCCCCTACCCCGAGATCTGCCGGTTTTGACACCGACACCCCTACCGCCACCCCACACACAGCGAGCAACTACAGTTTGCTCACATAAAAAAATACAGGAAGCTGCAAAGTCACAGAAGGGATGCAGTTCGTGGCATCAAACAATGCAGTGCGGAATGTTGAACCAAGATGTGCTGTCATTTAAGCATCACAGTCCGTTTTAAACTAAATTGCGGTGCGTTTACCTACTTAAATTGACTACTATATTTGAGCTATAATTTTCTTCCCCAAGATAGATATTAAAAATTAAAATACAACACCGCAAATTTAGATCGTTGTTAATTACAAAAATTAAAAATATATACACAACCCATGGAAAAGTAGTGCATTTGAATTTGTAGGAAACACCCGTAAATTTGTGGAGAAGTTCAACATTAATTACCGATGCAGTACAATTAAATATTTATTACATGTAAAAATATTTTCAAAAATTATATCGATTTAAACATTCATTTCAAAATATAAGGTTTAAAAAAATTGCCATCATTACTAACTCTGTGACACGCAAAGTGGGACTAACTACTAAGTACACATTGACAAGACGGGTCAGTTCGACCAGTTAATTCCCCTCCAAAATATGAGCCTTGGACGGTTGGTTTCCCCCTAACACCACCCACGCCATGCACTAGGCCATTGCCACTACGAACTGCAATGGCGACCCCATGTCCACTACCCCCACTACCACGGCGAGCCTGCGTTAAACCGCCTCCCCCACGTCCCAAACCACGCCTTAAAAAAACCCCATTCGCCTCCATCTCTGCCTCAGTTTGAAAACCACCATTGTCGCTCCATCTTCACTACCAACTCCCCACAACATCTCTCTCTGAAGCCCACCGTCACTGGAGGAGGGCAATGGCGGAGGAACCATCTGCCAAGCGTCAGCGTGGCGAGACATCCGACCAGAGAAGCAAGGTCGATGATGTTTAGGTCCCCGGTGAAGCTGGACTACACCGAAAGGCTCAAAGAGGTCGAGCTCCACGGCAAGGAGACGCTAGAGGTTGTATGCACCTGCAATCTAGACGAAGCCGACAAGATGATCAACAGGCTCTGGAGGAGGGCCGGCGGCTTGTATCCTAGATTCGTCGGCGTTGATGTGGAGTTTACCAGGGAAGACGAACCTCCACAGAGAGCAGCAGTTCTGTAGTTATGTGTGGAGGAACTCTGCCTGGTAAACCACATCACCGTGGCCACAAAATGGTGAACCATCCTACTCATTCCTCTTAATTCATCTGTTTAATTAGTACTGCATCCTCAAAATTTCATTAAACTACTTTCTCAACTAGATGTACTAGTGTAGTTTATGAAGTGGATGCACTAGTGCAGTTTCTCAAGTAGATGCACTAGAATAGATTTTGAACCTGATGCACTGGATTAGTATCTGAAATTGTTGCACTAGAATAGATTTTGAACCTGATGCACTGGATTAGTATCTGAAATTGTTGCACTAGAATAGATTTTGAACCTGATGCACTTGGTCTGATGTTATTTTCAGCAGCAAAAAAAGTAAGAACTTGGTGAAGCACTGGTATATGTTTTTATCCAACAAAAGAAAACTAAACTAGTACTAAGCAACACATAGATCATTGACTCAACTGTATATACTAAAAGAAAAATAACATGATGTACTTGAATTTAATTTCTGAACTTTGTGTTCTAGTTTTTGAACTACATTCATCCATGACTTATACTATATAAGCATATACTTCATGGATTCATCACTTGGAAACCAAAAACTGAAGAATTAAATCATGAAAAAACACTAATCTTCAATATGTCTCTCCCCTTGAAGGCCCAAGTGTAGGAGCGAAAGTATGTCTAGAGGGGGGGTGGTGATTAGACTACTTGACCAAATAAAAATCTAACCTTTTCCCAATTTTAGTTGTGGGCAGATTTTAGCAATTAGCACAAGTCAAGCAATCAACCTACACATGCAATTCTAAGAGTGTAGTAGCCAAAAGTAAAACATTGCATATTAAGGTAAAGGGAAGGGTTTGGAGAAGGCAAACACAATGGAGACACGAAGATTTTTGACGTGGTTCCGATAGGTGGTGCTATCATACATCCACGTTAATGGAGACTTCAACCCATGAAGGGTAACGGCTGCGCGAGTCCACGGAGGGCTCCACCCACAAATGGTCCACGAGGAAGCAACCTTGTCTATCCCACCATGGCCATTGCCCATGAAGAACTTGCCTCACTCGGGTAGATCTTCACGAAGTAGGCGATCTCCTTGCCCTTACAAACTTCTGGGTTCAACTCCACATCATGTCGGAGGCTCCCAAGCGACATCTAACCAATCTAGGAGACACCACTCTCCAAAAGGTAATAGACGGTATGTTGATGATAAACTCCTTGCTCTTGGTCTCACCGAGTTATGCAATTGGTCTCCCCGAGTTGGCTTGACCAACTCTCTGTTGCCATGTTGCTTCACTTTGGTCACGGGATGAGAATATTATTCTGATCACAACCTGAACTTCCTGAGTTACACAACCTAAACTTCCCTCTGTAGGAACCCGACCTTCGGGCTATATTCGCAACCGTGTCTCCCCGCGTGAATTATTCTGGTCAGTCATGTTCTATGTGATGTAAGTGTAATCTAGAAACGGTTTTTAGCAACTAAATGCCCATTTTAAATAGGAATCTCGCTCATTGGCGGATTTGCTCTCGGGTTATGATGAACGTGTGTCTGTTACAAGTTTAATGCATGCTGTGGATGTTGTCGAAGCTCTGGCACAACGGGAATTAGGTTTTGGTACGAGTTTGGTGCACAATTTTTTGTTATTTCAAACGAATTTGAAATCGGCCGTGTTATTCATCCACCCGAGTGTCGGGGCCGGATTTCGGGGACACAACATATCCCAGAAATTTAAGCCCTCGTGTTACCACCAGCCCAGGATTACTGTTACTGGTGGACACGTCCTTGTTACAGATTACCAAGCTATTACAAGAATTGGATACAAGACCATAAAGGTCTAATGATACAATAGTGATTCCGGTGGTGGATGACGGAAATGACTCGTGGTTCTCCATCGTCGATGGGGCTCCATTCCCACAGGAACAGCTGACCCGGATAACAACTATCCGCGTGGCCGCTAATCCTAGGCTCCGCACGGACGTCGCGGTGGTACTCCTCGAAGAAATCCTGACCTGGCCAAGTAAATAGCCAGGGACAAGCCTGTGAGTACGTTTGAATGTACTCGCAAACATCATGAACAGATGATATACTGAATGCAGTAGATATTATGTGATCAAGTTGAATTAAAAATTATATGCGTATACTCATGATGGACTTAAAGGCATGCTGTCAGGAATTAAATCATGGCATGATAACATATTAGCATGTGCAAATAACTGGATATATAAAAATATTATTCATAAACAAGGAAAGTTAAAGGAAAATAAAATAAAGGAAATGCCGGTCAGATGTCTAAAATGACACCACGGTAGGTCTTGAAGAGAAATGCCAAACGGGTGTCTAAAAGAGAAATCGGACGAGACAGGACCATCCGAGAACTCAGGCGATGCCACGAGAGGTCTTGAAAAGAAATACCAGTCGGGTGTCAAGTGATGCCACGGTCGGACTTGAAGAGAAATGCCAATCGGGTGTCCACAAGAGTAGTGGCGAAATAAACCGCTTGTTAACTCGAGAGACGCCACGAGAGGTCTTGAAAATAAAATTGAGTGCCCGGGGTAGTCTAGCCAGCCCCTAAGACACTCAGGTAATACAAAATAAGAGAAACGGGTTAGTCCTCAATAATATGCATAACCATAACAATATTAACGTGCATAGCAAAATATTCATTGTAGCCTCAGGGTGTCAATAATTATCCTGCAAAATATTTCAGGCATGTCATAATTATTTTCCTCCGGAGACCGACACTAAGACCGACACTTGACCAACCCAGACTGTAGTCCTTAACCACGGACACGGCTATTCGAATAGGTTTAAACTCTGCAGAGGGTGTACTCTTTACCCACAAGTAAAGGATTTCTTTAGTCAGTATCGTGACACTGACTAATTCCCATTACGGTCTTTGGGTTGAAAACACAACTGACCAGCACACACCAGATTAACTTTACGGATGCCAGGAATCACCCAAAGCATCGTTCAAGAAAAACTCTAAGACGGAGAGACCAACGTCCTGCATGGGATCACTATTAATACGCGCGGATTCCAAGGGGTGCCCCCCTCTCGTTTACAACCGGAACACCCATGCCCCCTGACCTGATGACAGGATTTAGTCCGCGGCCGCGGAAACCCTCATCGTGGCCCTCTGTACGGTGTGTGCATGGAAAGGGGTTATCAACTTACTGAACCATACCCTACCTGTGGTAGGGACCTGTGGCAGCATGAATCAAGTATGGGGGTTACCGGAACAAGACCCGATCTATGGTCGACTCAGGAGGTTCAAGTTTTCCTGCAGCGGTTAGCACAACAAAGTATTCTTTCAACAGCAATACCAATAGGGCCACAACCCTTGCATGCTCCAACAAGCATATCAAACAAGGCATGATCACACTCCAACGTGATCACCCTTCCGCCGGTAACGGTGTGTCTATTATGCCTGCTCCTGCAGTTAGTCAAGTCAAGCACACGATGCACGGTATGATGAAACATGCCAATACTATATGCATGCAAATTTTTATTTGAATTCAACAGAAGCATGGTTCAATTATTCCTGTAACAAAACAACTATGCAATCACCATATCAAGTGTTCAAGATGCTTGCCTTGAGCATGCAGAAATATTGGGTGCACTCCAAAAGTTTGAAAAGTTTCTTCCCTCCATTTTTCCTATTTTAAAGAATATAGCAATTACCACGTGATTCTAAAACAGTGCCAAAAAGTGTTTCAATTATTTTTGAAATAAGCATTAAAATAAACTAGATGATAAATGAAAAATAACAGAAAAATAATCAAATTATTTGAAGATCAGATGATTTTACTATGGAATTCCTAAGTTGGAAAATATAAAAGAATTGGACTATTTAATAGATCAGTAAATACTAAACTTTAGGAAAATGTTCACCTAGTCTAAATAAATAGAGCATGATTTTAGAAGTCTGTAGAAATTTGAATCATAAATTTTGGATATGAATTGGCCACTGTGGAAATATTTGAAAGTTATTGGAAAATGAAAAGGGAAAAGGAAACAGAATCGCGCCCTGAGCGCTGAATAGCCGTCGGCGTCACTGGGCCGGGCCCAGCCGATCAGCCGTGCGAGCGATCAGCCGACGTCGGAAGTGTATTCTATGGGAATACGTTTTCCTTCCGCGAAGACAGCTTCTGGGGAAATCTGTCTCCACTTAACCACCGCTATGGGTCACTGACAGTGGGCCTGCCTGGCCCATCCGTCAGGTTTGACCTGTCCCGAGCATGTGTTCTCGCGGCAGAGCAGGGGCTGCGCTCCGGCGAAGCTCACCGGGGAACGACGGCTTCCCTTGGCGAGCCGAGCCCACCATCATGTTTGGGTGGTCCGTGCGGTCCCTCCGATGTACGGCTTGGTCGGCGGGGAGCACAGAATCGCCGGCGGTGAGGTCGCCCGAAGAACTTCGGCGGAATGCGAATTGGGCTTTTCACCCATGGTCGTCCCCGAATGAAATTGAAAGGTGGGATGGGTTCGGGGAGTCATGGGGAGGCTACTGGAGAAGAAACTGGAGAGGGGGGGCACTGGAGAGGTGGTGAGCTTCGAGGCAAGTGCGGCGGTAGTAGATGCCGCAAAGGAGGGAGACGGCCCTCCCGGTCGCTTGTTGCTTGAGGAGCCTCACAGGAGGTCGAAGAGATTTCCCCACGAGGAGAGGGAGCTCGAGGAAGGGTTTTATAGCATGGCAAGGTCAGTTCCCATGGCTTCCCAAAGAAGTCACGACATCGGCGGCCATTCATGGCGCCGTCGAGGTTGGTAAGGGTCGGTGGTGGTCGTTACGTGGTCGGTGATGACGGCGGCGACCGCAGTTAAGGAGGCGTGCACTGGTTGGCTCGAACGCGGCCAGATGGCTTGGGCGATGGGTGACAGTGACGGGCGTGAGTTGGGGGCGGCGTTGGCCGGTGAAGGGCGGCGCCAGGGGAAGAGGTCCGGTGCGGGGGAGGTTGCGGCTGGTGCAGGTGGCCGGTGGAGCGTGCGGGGCAAGCCCGGGGAGGCTGCAGTAGGGCGGCAAGGACTTGGGCGCCGTCGGGGTGCAGTGCGGGCGCTCTGGCCATGCCCAGTGCATGCCCGCAGAGTGCTCAACATTTTGCGAGGGGATCTAGAGGGTTCTGATGCAAGTGGTACTTGCCAGCATCATGCACCTGAGTATGGAAGAGCTAGTGGACATGCTAGTTTGGCCAACTAACCTAGTGCACAATGCTGTTTAGGTAGAGGCAAAAAAAAATCCATGCACCCAACCTATTTGACAAAATGCTAGGGCCACCTAGGTGTCTTTGATGATAGTGACAATTGGCAGCATTATGTCTCCTTCGATGTTAGATATGATGGTGGGGTTGGTTTGGCAAGAGGAGGAACTTGCTAGTGCAAGTTTTACTGATATTCATTTCTAGACAGAAAGTTTAGAGGAATTTTTGGTAAACTAACAAGAGGAAATTGGAGCTGATCTCATGGACTTAAGGTTTTGGTTGGAAGGACTATGAGTGAGAAAATTTTCAGAATTTTTGAGGTAACAGAAAATTGGGTTGTAGTTCAAACTCAAGAAATGGACATAATTGAAAAGCGGATGGTTTACTCAAAATTTTCAAAACACTAAGTTGGGTTTTTGCATAAAAGTGATATGTAGGCATCATATGACCTCTCCTAATTTTTGTGGAATTTAAAAAGAATTATTTGAATTAGTTGTAGTGCAACAGAGGCATTTAAAATATAGGAATAGCTATTAAAAGAATTGTTTTGGGGCAATTTTTATTATGAAAATAATTCTTACTGTTATTAAACGATAATTGAAATGTTTTAAGAGAACTACCCAAGCCACAATATTATTTCCAAAAATTTCTATATGGAGGGAAGAATTTTGAAATCAGAAAACAGAAAAGGTTCTAAAATTAAATAAAGACCGAGTATAATTCAAAATTTTATTTCTGGCCAAATTTTTATTTAGTAAAAACATGATTAAATTTTTTGGGGTGTTACAAACTCTACCCCCCTTAAGAAAATCTCGTCCTCGAGATTTGTTAGGTGGTCACCAAAATTAAACCCACCTTTCGAGGAGATTTTCTTAAGCTATTTAAAATAACCCATTTAGGCACAGTTGACGTGGGCTCCTGATAATTGGTGTAACTACAGTGGGGCACTGGTGCTGTGGTTCTACTGTGACTGTTATGACAAATTTGGAAAAAGTGTAAATTCCAAAATTCGCTTGCCGTACTCCAGTGCACAGTGCTCTCTCCGGCTGACGGGTGGACCCAGGGCCCACTATCAGTCTCTTCTTCTTCCTTCGGCTCTCTTCTCCTTCTCCCTCTCGCGTGCTTTCTCCACTTGCGGTGTCTAGCACGTAGGGTATCTAGGGCCATACTGTGGTAGTGTGTGGCGTGCAAGCTGCCGGTGCAGCATGCACTCACCTCGCGGGCCAGCACCTTGTCGGCACTGCTCGTGATTTCTCCTCCGAACACCGGTGATCGGGCGATGAGCGGCGCTGGTGGACCTCGTTCACCATGCACCGAGCCCGAGCTATAAAACGAACGCAGTGCTACTCTCTTCTTCATCTCACCTGGCCTCACTTCTTCTTCCTCCTCCTTTTCTGTTCACAGGAGCTCGGACGGGGCTCCAATGGAGGACGTGCTTCTGGGGTGGTTTACGATTCTGATGTCCGGAGCGGTGGCGGTGTTGCTCGGGTTCTCGCTGCTCCTATGCGCGATGATCCTTGACGATCGCCGTGATGCCACAGCTCGAGTGGTGGCTCTTCGAGGCGGCGGTGACCGTGAGGATTAGGCATCGGTGGTGGTTACGGGTGAGTGTTAGTGCGTTCTGCAGCAGCTCCATAGAAATAAAAGAAAACCCACAAATTTTTCTTTAGAAAAATTGGTGGTGTGATGAGAGTGGTCTGGTGTGTGAGGCGGTTGATTAGGTGCCAGTGTGTGTGTGTGGTTCTGCACTTAGTGCATGTAGTGGAGTGAGTGTGATTGTAAGCCGGGTGTCGTGACGGTGCGTGAATTAATTCTGTGCTTGCAAAAATTATTAGTCGCAGTGGTCCTTAATAAAATCTCAACCCGAGATTCACTAAGGGTGAAAAATCCATTATAAAATATGGTAACCAAATTACTCATACGCAACTGCAACCAAACAATTCACTCATAGGGTAAATCCTTAAGATGCAACACACACACCAAATTATGCAATTAAACGCTAGACTATTGAACACAACCATGGTCCCTATGGTACAAAGGTAAAATCGATAGGGTCCTGAGGAAATATTCTCGGCATTGGGACACATTCTTCTTCCCCTGGGGAAAGTGGATGGAGGAGTCAGAGAACGTTCCCTCCTTGGTCTGGCGATAGTGGTCCGCCGATGGCGATCTGAGGATTCAGAATAGCAAGAGTATGGAGGAAGTCCATCACTTGCTGGGTTAGACGCTCTTGCGCGATGACATATTAAACAAGGTTGGCTAGCATTGGATCTCTCTCTGATTGTCTGCAGGGAAAAGATGCTTCTTCTCCGGGTGCTGCACGGCTCGGGAAGTAGTAATACCCCCTTTCGCTGGCACGGGGCACTGCGTACTGGAGGCGGGTAATTGCTTCGTAGGCAGCAACTTCTATAGCCATTTTTGAAGTTGGCATAGATTTCCCGATGAAGAAGACACTTGTAGGGCCTTGGTTTGGGTCTACTGGTGGGATGTGCGCGACTGCCCAATATTTCGAGGCGTTGTGGTTGATCCTCGATTTGAACAGCTCGTACTGGGGTGGCTGAGTGGAGCCAAGAGTGTTGCGGGTGAAATCCCACAATATCTTGACAAAACCGCCCGGGGTTGCATCCGGGGTTCTTAGATGAATCCCAAGGTGCGACATGGGGGAAATGGTGGTGGAGGCAGTGTACAAGGTGAGGGATGCTAGTTATGGACGCAAGAGTGGTCTCCTATATAGTGCCTGGGCTAGGAAACATAAATCAGCAGGGTTATGATTCTGGGTATCGGCTCTGCTCTAGAGTGGTCGGGGTCAAAGTCACAGATACAAATCACAAAATGTGACGTATTACTGTGGTTGTCGGTTAGGGGGATAGGTTGGGCACCGATTATCAAAAGATGTCGGCTGGCCACTATGTAGGCTTTATTGGATGGAATGGCCTGACGGTGGACAGGAAAGGATGTGGGCGGTGTGGAAACCTAGGGATAGTGACCAGGCTAAGATAGGATTAGCCAATGTTTAGCCTGGCTTTGATACCAAGGCTGTCAGGGCCGGATTTCGGGGACAGAACATATCCCAGAAATTTAACCCCTCGTGTTACCACCAGCCCAGGATTATTGTTACTGGTGGACACGTCCTTGTTACAGATTACCAAGCTATTACAAGAATTGGATACAAGACCATAAAGGTCTAATAATACAATAGTGATTCCGGTGGTGGATGACGGAAATGACTCGTGGTTCTCCATCGTCGATGGGGCTCTATTCCCACAGGAACAGCTGACCCGGATAACTCCTATCCGCGTGGCCGCTAATCCTAGGCTCCGCACGGACGTCGCGGTGGTACTCCTTGAAGAAATCCTGACCTGGCCAAGTAAATAGCCAGGGATAAGCCTGTGAGTACATTTGAATGTACTCGCAAACATCATGAACAGATGATATACCGAATGCAGCAGATATTATGTGATCAAGTTGAATTAAAAATTATATGCGTATGCTCATGATGGACTTAAAGGCATGCTGTCAGGAATTAAATCATGGCATGATAACATATTAGCATGTGAAAATAACTGGATATATAAAAATATTATTGATAAACAAGGAAAGTTAAAGGAAAATAAAATAAAGGAATTGCCGGTCAGATGTCTAAAATGACACCACGGTAGGTCTTGAAGAGAAATGCCAAACGGGTGTCTAAAAGAGAAATCGGACGAGACAGGACCATCCGAGAACTCAGGCGACGCCACGAGAGGTCTTGAAAAGAAATGCCAATCGGGTGTCAAGTGATGCCATGGTCAGACTTGAAGAGAAATGCCAATCGGGTGTCCACAAGAATAGTGGCGGAATAAACCGCCTGTTAACTCGAGAGACACCACGAGAGGTCTTGAAAATAAAATTGAGTGCCCGGGGTAGTCTAGCCAGCCCTTGAGACACTCAGGTAATACAAAATAAGAGAAACGGGTTAGTCCTCAATAATATGCATAACCATAACAATATTAACGTGCAGAGCATAATATTCATGGTAGCCTCAGGGTGTCAATAATTATCCTGCAAAATATTTCAGGCATGTCATAATTATTTTCCTCCGGAGACCGACACTAAGACCGACACTTGACCAACCCAGATTGTAGTCCTTAACCACGGACACGGCTATTCGAATAGGTTTAAACTCTGCAGAGGGTGTACTCTTTACCCACAAGTAAAGGATTTCTTTAGTCAGCACCGTGAGACTGACTAATTCCCATTACGGTCTTTGGGTAGAAAACACCCCTGACCAGCACACACCAGATTAACTTTCCGGATGCCAGGAATCACCCAAAGCATCGTTCAAGAAAAATTCTAAGACGGAGAGACCAACGTCCTGCATGGGATCACTATTAATACGCGCGGATTCCAAGGGGTGCCCCCCTCTCATTTACAACCAGAACACCCATGCCCCCTGACTCGATGACAGGATTTAGTCCGCGGCCGCGGAAGCCCTCATCGTGGCCCTCTGTACGGTGTGTGCATGGAAAGGGGTTATCAACTTACTGAACCATACCCTACCTGTGGCAGGGACCTGTGGCAGCACGAATCAAGTATGGGGTTACCGGAACAAGACTGGATCTACGGTCGACTCAGGAGGTTCAAGTTTTCCTGCAGCGGTTAGCACAACAAAGTATTCTTTCAACAACAATACCAACAGGGCCACAACCCTTGCATGCTCCAACAAGCATATCAAACAAGGCATGATCATGCTCCAACGTGATCACCCTTCCGCCGGTAACGGTATTTCTATTATGCCTGCTCCTGCAGTTAGTCAAGTCAATTACACGATGCACGGTATGATGAAACATGCCAATACTATATGCATGCAAATTTTTATTTGAATTCAACAGAAGCATGGTTCATTTAATCCTGTAACAAAACAACTATGCAATCACCATATCAAGTGTTCAAGATGCTTGCCTTGAGCATGCAGAAATATTGGGTGCACTCCAAAAGTTTGAAAAGTTTCTTCCCTCCATTTTTCCTATTTTAAAGAATATAGCAATTACCACGTGCTTCTAAAATAGTGCCAAAAAGTGTTTCAATTATTTTTGAAATAAGCATTAAAATAAACTAGATGATAAATGAAAAATAATAGAAAAATAATCAAATTATTTGAAGTTCAGATGATTTTACTATGGAATTCCTAAGTTGGAAAATATAAAAGAATTGGACTATTTAATAGATCAGTAAATACTAAACTTTAGGAAAATGTTCACCTAGTCTAAATAAATAGAGCATGATTTTAGAAGTCTGTAGAAATTTGAATCATAAATTTTGGATATGAATTGGCCACGTGGAAATATTTGAAAGTTATTGGAAAATGAAAAGGGAAAAGGAAACAGAATCGCGCCTTGAGCGCTGAATAGCCGTCGGCGTCACTGGGCCGGGCCCAGCCGATCAGCCGTGCGAGCGATCAGCCGACGTCGGAAGCGTATTCTATGGGAATACGTTTTCCTTCCGCGAAGACAGCTTCTGGGGAAATCTGTCTCCACTTAACCGCCGCTATGGGTCACTGACAGTGGGCCCGCCTGGCCCACCGGTCAGGTTTGACCGGTCCTGAGCGTGTCTTCTCGCGGCAGAGCAGGGGCGGCGCTCCGACGAAGCTCATCGGCGAACGGCAGATTCCCTTGGTGAGCCGGGCCCACTAGCGTGTTTGGGTGGTCCGTGCGGTCCCTCCGGTGTACGGCTTGGTCGGCGGGGAGCACAGAATCGCCGGCGGTGAGGTCGCCCGAAGAACTTCGGCGGAATGCGAATTGGGCTTTTCACCCATGGCTGTCCCCGAATGAAGTTGAAAGGTGGGATGGGTTCGGGGAGTCATGGGGAGGCTACTGGAGAAGAAACTGGAGAGGGGGGGGGGCACTGGAGAGGTGGTGAGCTTCGAGGCAAGGGCGGCGGTAGTAGATGCCGGAGAGGAGGGAGACGGCCCTCCCGGTCGCTTGTTGCTTGAGGAGGCTCACAGGAGGTGGAAGAGAGTTCCCCACGAGGAGAGGGAGCTCGAGGAAGGGTTTTATAGCACGGCAAGGTCGGTTCCCGTGGCTTCCCAGAGAAGTCACGACGGCGGCGGCCATTCATGGCGCCGTCGAGGTTGGTAAGGGTCGGTGGTGGTCGTTACATGGTCGGTGATGACGGCGGCGACCGCAGTTAAGGAGGCGTGCACTGGTTGGCTCGAACGCGGCCAGGTGGCTTGGGCGGTGGGTGACAGTGACGGGCGCGAGTCGGTGGCGGCGTTGGCCGGTGAAGGGCGGCGCCAGGGGAAGAGGTCCGGTGCGGGGGAGGTTGCGGCTGGTGTAGGTGGCCGGTGGAGCGTGCGGGGCTAGCCCGGGGAGGCTGCAGCAGGGCGGCAGGGACTTGGGCGCCGTCGGGGTGTAGTGCGGGCACTCTGGCCACGCCCAGTGCACGCCCGCAGAGTGCTCGATGTTTTGCCAGGGGATCTAGAGGGTTCTGATGCAAGTGGTACTTGCTAGCGTCATGCACCTGAGTATGGAAGAGCTAGTGGACATGCTAGTTTGGCCAATTAACCTAGTGCTCAATGCTGTTTAGGTAGAGGCAAAAAATTTGTCATGCACCCAACCTGTTTGACAAAATGCTAGGGCCACCTAGGTGTCTTTGATGATAGTGACAATTGGCAGGATTATGTCTCCTTCGATGTTAGATATGATGGTGGGGTTGGTTTGGCAAGAGGAGGAACTTGCTAGTGCAAGTTTTACTGATATTCATTTCTGGACAGAAAGTTCAGAGGAATATTTGGTGAACTAACAAGAGGAAATTGGAGCTGATCTCATGGACTTAAGGTTTTGGTTGGAAGGACTATGAGTGGGAAAATTTTCAGAATTTTTGAGGCAACAGAAAATTGGGTTGTAGTTCAAACTCAAGAAATGGACAAAATTGAAAAGAGGATGGTTTACTCAAAATTTTCAAAACACTAAGTTGGGTTTTTGCATAAAAGTGATATGTAGGCATCATATGACCTCTCCTAATTTTTGTGGAATTTAAAAAGAATTGTTTGAATTAGTTGTAGTGCAACAGAGGCATTTAAAATATAGTAATAGCTATTAAAAGAATTGTTTTGGGGCAATTTTTATTATGAAAATAATTCTTACTGTTATTAAACTATAATTGAAATGTTTTAAGAGAACTACCCAAGCCACAATATTATTTCCAAAAATTTCTATATGGAGGGAAGAATTTTGAAATCAGAAAACAGAAAAGGTTCTGAAATTAAATAAAGACCGAGTATAATTCAAAATTTTATTTCTGGCCAAATTTTTAACTAGTAAAAACATGATTAAATTTTTTGGGGTGTTACACCGAGATGCGGCCTCCGCTTCTGACGATTTCTCATTTTTCTGTAAAGTTTGCTGGCTGATTTGCATACTTTAGTGAAATTCAAGGCTTACTACGACGTCAATTTCAATCGGGATGGTCCGTACAGTTTGATTTCTGGTGATTTGATGTTGGCACTCCCGCGGCTGTTGCACGGGGTGTTTTTGCGGTTTTGATCTTTGCCCTCTGGTCATTTTTGTTGTAGAAAGGGAGTTGCCAGATCATTTCCAAGGGGGTGCGGACATGTTCTAATCTGGCACAGAGGATTTTATGCTTCGGACGAATTCCTTCGTTCATATTTTCTAGATCATCTAATGGTCGTTGTACAAGCTGGACTTCTGCGTTGTTCATACCTGAACTTCTGCTTTTCCTTCTTTGCAAGGTAATGCAGCAAGTCCTCTGTATTTCTTTCTTTTTTCTGTCATTTTTCATTCTAGCATTGGTTTTGATTTTTTGACTTAGTCCCGTGAGCAATCATGGAATTGGCCGATGGATATGCGTATATTTTTTATTTTTTCTAGTATGTTTTCGTACTTCTAATAGTTGTTGGACTTCACTGAATAACTATCCTGAACTTCTGTATCCTAATTGTTTTTAACATGTTAATTTGAGGTTTTACAAAACCCCGAACTTCTATATCTTCACTATTTGAACTTCTTATTTTAATTTTGTTTGTTATTTTTGGATTTAAATATTTGTAGACCTTGAAATCGGCATTGCGCCTATCAACCAATGCGGTAGCGCGAGGCCGAGCCGGGGGGGACGAGGGTCGGGACCCCCCTCCCCCTGCGAGGCCGAGCCAGGAACGAGCCGGAGCAGGCGATGATGCGGCGTGCCGCGTCGTCACATGCGGAGGTGAGTCCGTCACATCCGTGACCCCACTATCTATCTTAGGGGTGTGGCTCTGGGGTGCGTGCGGGTGGGGGTGGAAACAGAATAACCGCATTGCGCCTGTCAACCTAGCGCGCACTGCCGCAGTAGCGCAAGGCCGAGCAAGGGGGAGGGGGGTCGGGACCCCCTCCCCTACCCCTGCGAGGCCGAGCCAGGAATAAGCCGGAGCAGGCGACGACGCGGCGTGCCGCATCGTCGCATGTGGAGGCGAGTCCGTCACATTCGTGACCCCACTATATATCTTAGGGGTGTGGCTCTGGGGTGCATGCGGGTGGGGGTGGAAATAGAATAACCGCATTGCGCCTGTCAACCTAGCGCGCACTGCCGCGTTAGCACGAGGCCGAGCCGGGGGGGTCGAGACCCTCCCTCCCCTCCCCCTACAAGGCCGAGCCAGGAACGACCACGCCCGCAACGCAACCCCGCATTCCCTCTTCGCTACGGAGTAACGTCCGTCCCTAATCATGCCCCCCCAGCAGGGGGAGCGGCGTGCGCGCGTCGCATGCGGAGGCGAGTCCGTCACATTCATGACCCCACTATCTATCTTAGGGGTGTGGCTCTAGGGTGCGCGCGGGTGGGGGTGGAAACAGAATAACCGCATTGCGCCTGTCAACCTAGCGCGCACTGCCGCGGTAGCGCAAGGCCGAGCTGGGAGGGAGTGGGGTCAGGACCCCCTCCCCTCCTCCTGCGAGGCCGAGCCAGGAACGAGCCAGAGCAGGAGACGACGCAGCGTGCCGCGTCGTTGCATGCAGAGGCGAGTCCGTCACATCCGTGACCCCACTATCTATCTTAGGGGTGTGGCTCTGGGGTGCGTGCGGGTGGGGGTGGAAACAGAATAACCTCATGGCGCCTGTCAACCTAGCGCGCACTACCGTGGTAGCGCGAGGCCGAGCCGGGGGGCCCGCGGAGAGCGGATGTGAGTCCGCGGGGACCCCCGGTGAGGCCGAGCCAGGAACGAGCCGGACGAGGCGACGATGCGGCGTGCCGCGTCATCGCATGCGGAGGCGAGTCTGTTGCACGTGTACTTTGTGTGTAGGTGAATTTGAACTTCTATATTGTTTCTAAGTTGTGTATTTTAGTTAGATATGGACTTCATATGTTTTTGTATTTGAACTTCTTCTTTGTTTCTTAGTGTTTATTTATTCATATGCCTTACTTTGCTTGATAGTGTACTTGAACTTCTGTTCTTTATTTTTTGAACTTCTTCTTTGTTTGTAAGTGCTTATTTGTGTATGTATTTTACTTCCCTTGGTAGTGTACTTGACCTTCTGTTTGCCATCAATTTTTGGTTTTAAGGGATACCAGCAGATTGTTATTTGATGTTATCTTTTTAAAACAGATGCATTCGAATGGTGCATTCATTTTTCAACAGATGCATTTACTTTTTAGTGGTTGGGGGGTAAAACTGTAATTAACCCCGGCGCTCCAACACCCGCTAGAGAGAGGCATTTACTGCCCATCTCGCTCGCGCACCACTTGTCAGAAACCCCTTCCCCCTGTCGCTCACTCTCTTCTCCCTCTCTGTCACTCCGCTCCCTTCCTCCAACCTCCCCCGACTTCTTCGCCGCTGTCTCCTACGCTCGTGAGTGGAGTAACCGGCGCACGCCCCGCTCCTATTTCTGCCCCACGCCCCGCTCTCGCTCCCTCAGCCCGCTCTCTTCTCCTCTGAAGTGAAGCCGGCAACTGTCTGCGCGGTTCCAAGGTGCGTGTGGTGTCGTGGGGGTGGAAGAACCGCCGCGGATTCATGCATCGGGGTCGTTTGGAGAGGTACAAATGCTGCCTCCCCCCAATGCTTGCTCTTAGTTTTCCCCAGATCTGTCGAGCTCTCTCTATTTCTTCTGTGTGCTCTCGCATCCGCCTCCTCCCTTTTCTTATGATGGTTGGATGGGAGATTAGGTAGGGTTCTTGTGCGTGTGGTGGGTGGATTCCATTTCCCCGTGGTTAATTTTATCTGTGAGATGCTTGTGTGTGCTATTTTACCCTTCAGACTTGTGTGGATTTCATTTCCCCTTTGGTAATTTCACCAGTGAGATGCATGTAAGAAGGGTGTGGTGTGGTGGTTGCTGCTGGATCTGATGTATTTACATCCATTAATGTTATTGATTTCGTAGTCTACATTGTGTCTGTCACATGCTAGTTACTTTATGAGTACTGTTTTTGCTGTGCTTGCCTAGATGTGCTACTGTTCATCTTCATAATTGTTGATGTGTTTTAGTTGTTTTATCCTAGGGTTTGATTTAGTTGCTTTTTGTATTGTTGTTTGATTTTCTACTTGCTAATTAGATGTAATTTCTCCCCTGTTTTTTGTAGGTGGATCTAGGGTTTGGACTACCATTCATCAAGGAGTGGTGTTGTCATGGCTTCAAAACCTTCTTCAGGTATGTAAATGTATATGCATCTTGTATTTTAAATAGGAGTTTTCTTTTATATGTCTGCCCATATCTTCACTTGGTTGTCTTGTTGGACTGCCTATGTTTAAAAGTGTGAACTTCTTACATAGGTGATGTGTATGCATTTTACTCTTACTTGAAGTTAGTAGAGTGTTGCTTAGAATTTTTTTTATGAATTGCCAGTGAACTATATCACCAAGTGTGTTTGGACTTCCCAATGTTTCATATTTTAGTGTATATCTTTGTATTTTTGTTATCATTTTCATGGTATTGAGAAGTAGTTTGGCTGTGAAAAAGTATTTCTGCTCATGCTTCATCTTTTTTATGTAGTACTGCCTTGGGTCACATAGTTGAACTTCTGGTTTTAATTATTTGTTTATAATGAAATTTGGTTGAACTTCTGTTTGTGCATTGTTTTACTGCTTTGTTATGTATTGTTGAACTTCTGGACATTCATCTATATGTAGTACTTCCTTTGGTGTAGATTGTTTTATCTTTAGTATGTAGATTGTAGATTGTGCATTCTTTTACTGCTTTGTTAGGTATTGTTGAACTTCTGGACATTGGACATTCATGTATATGTAGTACATCCTTTGGTGTAGATTGTGGATTAAAACTCAGCTGCCTTTTTACTTCCATTTTGTAGTTGGTGATGAATTTAATAGTTCTGAAAAAAATGCCTGTGATCAAGATGGAGCTTCAGAAGTTAATACTGATGCTCCAAGATCTGATGCGGCTAAACCACCTATTATTCCTTTGACTGTAATTGCTGAGGTTGCTTCGAGCCTTGAGAAAAATTTAAGCCTCACGGATCTTGCTTCTGCAGCTCTTGATTCACCTAGTATGTGCAATTCCTTTCCTTTTTAAAAATTCTCGAGCCAAGTTTTTGAACTTGTTCTTGTCGTGTGTTTTGTATTTGTTCCTGACTCTTTTCCTTTTGTTATGTTTTTGTGTTCTTACAGATGTATCCACAGAGGAGGAAGCTGTGAACACCATCAACGATGTACTATCTGACTTGGGTGTGCCAGATAACACTGCTGCGGCCTAGCAGGGGGCTCCATCAGTTGAAGGTTGTGATTCCGTTCCGGAGCCTTTGTGGTCTCTTCAGATGTCAGAGACACAGTCCCAGTCTGTTGATGGCACTGAACCTGTCACGCAAGATGAGAATGTGCCCCTTCAGCTTCTTCTAGAGGATCAACGCAAGAGGAAGAAGCAAGAAGATTTTGATAAGAAGATGGCGGCCCGCCTTCAGAAAGGTTCTCATGTTTCTGAATCTGGTGATCTTGCTGAGCTCATAGTTGGGCATGGCTCTGTTGCTGAAGAAGACGTGCCATGTGCCACTGATGGCATGGTTGCCCCTGTGAAGAAGTAATTCAAGAAGACCGTGGCGAGGAAGCATTTAGTTGGTGAAGTTACTCCTCTGAGGAGCCCACGTGTGTGGGTGAACTGCCTGAAGTGGAAGGCCAAGCCCGTGGTGGTACGCCATGTCATAGTCCTCGTGTGCTTGCCACTGCGGCGCCTACACCTTCTCCGCTTGGTGCTGGTGCATCTGGTAAGGGCAAGAAATGCGGCGTTAAGCGCAAGGTTGCACCGGCAAAGGTTAACAACGGTTGCAAGAAGCGTTCTCATGTTAATCCAGACAACCAGGGTGATGCTGATTTCAACGCTGATGACGAGGATGACGACGATGATGTTGCTGCTGCTAATCAGGTATGAATATCTCATGTTTACTGTTTTTGAGAACATTGTAGATTTGTTGTTATATTTGTGTATGTAGTACTGCCTTGGTGTACACAACTGACCATCTGCTTATATACATGAAGAAATTAGTTGAACTGCTTGGTTTATATGGTATTACTGCCTTTGTGTACATAGTTGAACTTCTGGATATATACATGAAGAAATTAGCTGAACTTCTTGGTATACATGGTTTTAATGCCTTGGTGTACATAGTTGAACTTCTGCTTTGTAAATTTCTAATATTTAGAAAGCAGCTTAACTTCTGGTCATACATGGTTGTACTGCCTATGTAGACATAGTTGAACTTCTGAAATGTACAGTGCTAACATTTCGAAAGCAGTTGTACTTCTTGTTTTGAATGGTTGAACTTATGCTATATACATTTTTTGGGTCCATGCTCTATTTGCTTATGTAGTTTTTCCAATTCAGCATTAGTGAACTTTTGGTTTAGTTTGTTTATCTCATTGTTCTGCCTTTTTTTCCTGTCATTGCATTTTTTGCAGTATCAGCTTGTGAAGCGGCCTGAGCTGAGGAAGAGAGGAGGCAAAGCAGTCGAAGAAGCTGATGAAGGAGGAGATGATGCGAAACGTTTTAACAAGACGGTTCACTGCTCACTGAAACAGGTCAAGTTGTGCGCAAAATTGCTACAACTTAGGCACAAGGAGAGGGTAATCAAGGCTGGTTTTGGTTGTGTGTTTGATTTGAAGATTGATTCCAACATTTCTCGTTCTTTGATGGGCCACATCTACACCAAGATTGACCCTTTAACTATGATTCTGGACATGGGTGAGGCGAACAAGATTTTGCGTATTACAAGTGATGTTGTTCACCATCTTTTTGGATTCCCTCAAGGTGATCGTACCCCTCCTAGGCCCTCGGAGGATGGGTTTGATGATGCTGTTATGAGGCTGAAGGCCAAACTTGGCTACAAGAGGAGTGATGATATCAAGACAAAGGATCTGCAGAAGATCCTCGAGGAACTTGTGAAGGATGAGAAGAATGATGACCTGGCTCTGCAGTTGTTTTACCTTATTCTTTTCATGAAGGTTATTATTCCTGGTACGTCTACACGAGTCTCCAGGGAGGCAGCAATGGCTGAGAATCTTGTTTCTGAAGATATGGCAAATATGGACTATTGTCAGTTGGTTGTTGATGATCTTTGAAGGGCAGTTACTAGGTATCAGCAAGGGACTAGCAGAGGAAAAGCTGTTACAGGCTGTGGCATTGCGCTGCTACTTATGTATCTGGACTGCCTTATCATTAGCAAGAAGCCAGTTGTTGATTTGAGGGCCCCTCGCATCAACTACATGGACCAGGCCAAGATAACTGAGCTTGCTACTGCTGACTTGGTTAAGAAGGGTGATGATGACCCAGCCAACTGGGTGTTTGGGAAACTGCCTGTGAGTGTTTCTATGCATCATTCTTTCCTGTATAGTTTACCTTGAACTTCTGATACTGTCTTTAATATTTGTTCCATGTTCCTTCATTGTTTTTTCACGCGTTGACTTTTGTTTTGTATGTAGTGGAAGACACAGGCTGAGGTTGTGTTCTTTAGGCATATCGAACGTCCTGTTTCTTACTATGCCTCGTGCCACCGGCCTAGGGAGTGGAGCTGCCCCAAGATTTGAATTCTCCCGGGATGTCAATACTGGTGCTCCCCCTGTAGATCCTGGAGGTTTTTCTGCCCGTGTGAGTGCTGCAGGTGGCGTTTCTTCTGAGGGTTTCTTTGATGCTGCCAATGTTTCCCTTGTTAGGATTGATGGTCTTCTGGAAACTATTTATGGGGAGATGGCCCATGTTCCGACAACTCTTGAGCTTCTTAGTCGTGTCGATGGGATTCTTCCTCCCGGCCATGGTTTTGACGCTGAGTCTTCGAAGGAGGTTTTGTCAATTGAAGCTAGATTTCTTGCTGAGCTTCGTCAGAGCACTTCCCACCTCCGGACTAGCTTTGGGCTGTTCAAGGAAATGCAGGATGCTCATTGCAACCCTTTTGAAGATGAGGCTAGTGTTGTTGTCAGTGAGATTCAAAGGCAAGATTCTGTTCGTTTGGGTTGTGAAAGAGGCAACGAGGAGCATACTGAAGAGGTTTGTTTATGTTGGCTTTGATAGTTCTTTGAATTAATGTTCATTGTTAGCTTTCAGTTATTACTGTTTTTTGTCATAGGTGCCCCTTCTTGATTTCATGTGTTCTGAACTTCTTTTTTCAGTATTAGTGTTTCATAGTTGACCTTCTCTATTTACAGTATCTGAACTTCCAGGCCAACAGTATCTGAACTTCTATGCTTTCCATAACTAGCCCTTTTTTCCTTTGTATGATAGTAGTTTGATATCTGACCTTCTATGTTTACTGTCTTTGGACTTCCTCCATGTGTCAGTGGTCATAGCTGACCTTCTTTAATTATATAATGTGAACTTCTTCTGATTAGACATTGTGTTCTATATGACTTTTGTAGGCTGTTGATGATGGTGCTAGGGTTGATGAGGATGTTTTACCTGAAAGTGCAACTGTCCCTGTGCATGAATCTACTCCCGCAAGTGATTTATTTGTTGATGAGGTTCATGGCAGTGATCCTAAAGTATCATTTTTCTTGTCCATTTTTTTATTTTTATTTTACTTCTTGTACATTTTTTTACTATGTGCCCATTTTTATTGACTTTTTGTTCTTGCTACAGAATGACGATGCTAGTGTTCCTTCAGAGAAGGTTGCAGACAAGGCTGTATCAGGCACTGGCTGCTCCGATGGGCTGGATCTAACTGAACCTCAGTCGTCCATCGGTGCTGGGGTTTCTGATGCTGAGCAGGGCAAGACAGCTGGAGATATTATTTCAGAGAAAGATCCCATCGAGGCTGCTGTTGAGACTGGTAGTGCTCGTGCAGGCCCGGAGAAGTCTCATGTAGCAGAGCCATCAGTTGTTGTTGATGCTGGTTCTCCAGCTCTTCCTACTGCAGCACAACCAACAGTTTTTGTTGTTTCAGATTCTCCAGCTGCTCCAGCTGCTACTGGTGTGCTTGCCGACGACACTGCAATGTCTACTGGAGATGATGATGAAGAGACTGAAAGTGATAGCTTGGGAAAGGAGTATGATCTTTCCAGTGCTGCAACTGGTCTAGGCAAGAATCCATAAAGAGAGGAGCATGCTTCTCTCTTCTTTCCCCATCCCCATCCCTTTTGTTGTTGGTTTGAGTCTTTGATATCCCTATGTACTGTCCGTGTGGTGCAAGTTGAACTTCTGGTTTGTGCTTTGTCATGTGGTTTGTAAATAAAGTGAAGTGAAGCTGTTTTTATGTGGGGAAGGTTTGTAATGCATGGGTTGTGATGTTTATAATCTATGGTTTATCTTTCGGTGTAGCAGCTGAGATGTGCTTGTGTTGTTCGTTGCTCCTGTCGTGATCTATGTGTTTGTATGTTGATTTTAATTTCTATTATTTTGCTGAGCAGATAGTGAGCTTGCTGTCATCCAAAAGAAGGTTGATGACTTTTATTTAAGTGTAACTAGGCTTAAGAATGATCGTTCTAAGAGGTGAGTGCTGCTGGTCAGAATTTATATTCATCTAACTTATGAACTGCCTGTGGTTTTATACCTGAACTTCTTTACTTTCTGTTGCTGAACTTCTTTACTTTCTGATGCTGAACATCTAACTTTTTGTACTGCGTGTTGTTATGTAGCTGAACTTCTATGCTTTCTATGTGATGAACTTCTTGAGTTTCTGATGCTGAACTTCTTTACTTTCTTTTGTTTGTTTTAGATCAAAGATTATGTTCCAAAACAATGAGTGTGAAGCTACTGTTGAAGATGTCGCAATGTCTTTTTCTCCTCGCGGAATGCTTCGATCTAATGTAGCTGAGGTTGCACTGTATTGTCTACGTGCCAAGTACCAGGAATCAGAAAACTCATCCTGCCGTATTGGGTTTGTGTAAGTCAACCCTATTGTAATTTATTTTCTGTTTTTATTTACCATATTAGTTAAAACTTGTTGGTCTCATTGTATTTCATATGTTGTTGTTATCTGCATTATATTAGGATAAGATTTTCAGAGGGCATTTTGATTCCCGTGTGAGGAAGTACTTCTTAGCGACTGGTCCAGATAGCATGGATGCACATGATTCTGTAAGCAATATTTTGTTCTTTGTCTCTGTATTTGTTTCCACTGTGATCCTCTCTGTTTATATTGTTTATTTTTTTGTGCTCTTGATATTAATTCCAGTTTTAATGATTGTGTGTTTATCTTGCGTCAGGTTATTTTTCCCACTTTTGAGCCACCTGAACTTCTTACTCACTTGGGTGGTGTTGGTCATTGGGTTTCCATATTTATTGACATGAAGAATTCAAGGTTCCAGCTTTTCGACTCCTACTATGGACCAAATGATGACTGTGCGGTACGCCTGTTTCGGTGGATGACTGATAACATCAAGAAGCTTTGGAGCGATGCCAGCATTGACTGGGAGACACCCTTAAGTCCACTTTCTATTGACCATTTCCCTTTGGATTGGATTGATGTCCCCCAACAGACTAACAAGTATGAGTTCCAATTTCTCTCTATCACTTTCTGTTTAATTGTAGTTGTACGTAAGCTGCAACATCTTTTATGCTTTGGCTTTCTTTGTTTTAACACTATTCTCTTTGTTTGATGTCAGTATCGACTGCGGATTCTTCATGCTTATGAATGTTAATTTGTTTCATGAAGGGGTTCTTGCAAACTATTCCCATGATAATATCTTGGATATCAGGAAGACATGGTTGTACTCAATTGCTTCTTCTAACTTGTTTGAAACAGACTCCCATGGTCTGTTTGGCTACTATTCATGTAAGTCTTGAAACTTGGACTTCTTACTTGGACTGCAGCTTTTATTCTACATGAACTTCATTGTCTTTTATTTTCTTGTGTATTTTGTTTCAGTATTTTTTCCTGTCATTGCTTACTTGGACATCAGCTTTTATTCTACATGAACTTCAGAGATGATACCTTTTTATGCTTTTGTAAGCTGTAGTTGAATGTTTTCCATTTCATCAGTTTATCTTGAACTGTGCCTTGGGTTGTGCCTGAACTTCATTAGTTTTTAAATGCAACACATTTTTTAGGTCAACTTGAGTAGTAATCATGTCATCTATATTTGTTGGACTGTACATTGTGTTGTACCTGAACTTCAGTTATATTTAATGGTCTTTTTTTCATTTTTTTGACAGTGGAGCCGTTGGACTTGACCGATTACCACTACTCATTCCTCGGGTCACAGGAATGCCAGCCTAGGGAGGAATCGATGAGTACAACTCCAAGAGAAGATGAGAGCTCTCGAACCCTTATTCCTTCCAAGTTGGGGAAGCAGCATATCGGTATTGGTGCTGCTCCAAATACCCCTTGCACCAAGAAGGTTGGTGCAGTCCAAGCAGAGGTGATTTCGTCGGATGATGATTTTGAGAAGATTGCTTACCCGAAGAAGGGTAAATCTACTGCTGCTACTGTTGTTGGGAGAGGTGGGAAGAATGCTGTCATCACCAGGAGGAATCCGGCAATTGAGTCTGGCAACATAACTTCCTCGAAGAGAGCAGCAAGATTGCCTATGAAGTGGCATTCTGCTGTCGCTCCCCTAAAGAAATACAGTTACCCTCATCTATCTGAGGCCCGGAGGTTGAAACAGTTTGTGCTTAGTGAAGATGGTCTGAAGAATTATTCTGAGTGAGTATTCTTCTTATGTTTTTGCTACCAGACATGCTATTTTTGTGAACTTTTGATGTTATAGTATCTGAACTTCTATTCATTCTCCTTGTCTTGGAGTTGTGCTTCTAATATTTTTCCCATCCTTTAAATCTGCAGGACAAGCTACTGCATGTTTACCGTCCCTGGGAATGTGATTGACCTCACAGGACATGTCCTTTATACTCTTTTCGGTGAAGGGCAGCAGATGGAAGGTGACGTAATGGACTTTCTCATAAACTTGTGGAAGGATAAGCCGGAGACCTCTGAGATCTTCTCTTGTGCTGACAGGGTTGTTTTGAGTCCCTACTTCATACAAGTTTTTGTTCTTGTAACCCTATCTCCCTTTTTTGCGCTAGTTTTGGTGAAGGGGCATGGGAAGGTGTTTTATTTGTCGTGATTATTTCGTGTTCTTAATCTTTGTTGATGGTCTGTTGGTGAATGCAGTACTGCCTGGAGTATGATTTTTTCGGTGCATCAGTTCCAAAATTCGATGTAAAAAAATCGGCTGCACTCCTCCCAATGTTTGTTCGTAAGGAAGAAGACCTTCTTAATGCAAAGCTGGTTAGGTTTTCATAACTCTTGCTTTTTTTATTATGTACATCCTTTTGCTAAGTTTGTCAAGAAGTTTTTGTTCATCTCGGTTGTTCAATACTTATGGTTTATAGTTTGTGTTCACCATTTTTTCAATCTTGGCAGGTTTTTTTGATACTTTTCAAGCCAATTGACAAAATAGCGCACTACAGTGTGTATGTGCTGAATAGATATCGTGGGAGCATTGACATCCTTGATTCACTTCCTTACTCTAATAAGGGACTTTCACGAACACGTTATTACGGAGACTGCCAAAATATCGTGAGTGTTTCTTAGCCTGAACCTCCCGTCATATTCTCTTTTTGACATGAATTTTATTCTGCCTTCCGTTGACAAAATATTTTTACCTTTGTTTGGCAATACTGCTTCAAAGTTGTGTGCTTGAACTGACTATCATTTGACAGTTGAACTTCTGGTATCGTTTAGATGGATTTTATGCAAGTGTCGCTTTATGTACCTGAACTTAGCTATTTGGTTAAGATGTTTTTGATTTTATCGTATTTGTCATTTCTGGCAGATCAAGAGATTCGTTGGGTTGCTGGAGGAGATGTATGGCAAGGCTGAGTACAAAGCGAGCAAGCAGCCAAACTAGGTGACTATTGCAAAGAGGCCGACTTTTGTTGATGTTCCAAAGCAACTGAATAATGATTGTGGTTTCTTCGCCGTGAAGCTCTGCTCTACATATGATGGCGATGAGCTTGTTGAAGATTTTGGTGATGTGGAAGAATGTTTTGTCCTTGTTCTTGTCTCATCATCCTTTCATGTTTTTTTTTGTTTTTGACGGCATGCTCCTGCTATGGTTTTAGTTATCCTTTACTGTTTTTTTATTCTTCATTCTTTTTGTTTGCAGGCTGCTGTAGATGACCGGAAGGCCGAGTTCATGCACACTCTAGTCTTCAGCGAGAAGAATGAAATTGTGCGTGTAGAGCTTCCTGCCGAGATCTAGTCCTTGGGCCCGTGAATTCTGCGTGTAGACACATTGGTTTTAGTGTAGATTTGATTTTGTAAAGATTTGGTTTGATAATGATTGGAACAATTTCGTAAAGATTTGGTTGTAAGAATGGTTTAGTAATTTGTATATCTATACCTGCAGCACTGTTATTATGTTATTGAGGACAAATGTATCTGGAATGAAGAATGATTGGCTTGTGAATTTCAATGTATTGCATCGTTTTCTGTATTCCAGTGTTGTTTGTTTTTCCCAACATATGTACTTGAACTTCTGCCTGGGTTCTGGCTGAACTGCTGGTTTTTTTGTGGACAATGTTTTTTGTCCACAAATCCAGTGTTGTTAATTTTGGCCCCAACGTATGAACTTGAACTTCTGCTTGAGATCTGGCTGGGCTGCTGGTTTTAGATGGAGAGAATTTTTGTGTTGTAGAATGTACTATTATTTTTCAACTCAATCAAGATGTAGCCTTTTGCATAGAATCTATATGTGCTTTTTGTAATTTTTTAACTGCAAATAGTTTTCAACTAGAACTTCGTGTAAAAATATTCTCATACACTCCTTTACGTTTCTTTATCTTGTCGGCATTCTACGTGAACTTCTCCAGGTATCCAAACAGAACTTCATATCTGCACGCGTCGTCTTAGGCTTACTAGCTTAGTTTATACGGCAATACTTATTTGTCAAGCATATTTTTCCTACATCGATTATTATACCAGAACTTCTTCTGTAAGCTTACTTGAACTTCATAGTTTATTCTTTATTCCTGCTTGCTCTTTTATGGAATACATCACCTGCACCTCCTCTCATAATATACCAGAACTTCTACAGTGAGATTACTTGAACTTCATAGTGTATATTCATTTATTCCTGCTTGCTCTTTTATGGAATACATCACCAGCACCTCCTCTCATAATATACCAGAACTTCTACAGTAAGATTACTTGAACTTCTACGGTATAATTTCTTTGAAACTTCTACAATAGAAGTTCAAGTAAGCTTCTCCTAAAATACTGTTCAATAGTGGAATAACAATCTGTACATTGACATGACATAAGTTTGCTTTGTTTAATCGACCTAGTCTAATTGTTCATCAGCCTTGCACTCCTCCTAGGCTTTGCTTGTAGTGGTTTTTGTTTGACATGTACCTCTTCCTCTTTATCTTCCTCTTCATCTTCCTCTTCGTCTTCCTCTTCTTCGATGATGTCTTCATCTTCGTCTTCCTCATCCTCCTCTTCATCTTCCACCACTTTCTTGATGCTGGCTCTAGGTTTTGCTTTCTGTTTCTTTTCTGGCTTTTGGCTTGTCTTTTTAGCTTCTGCGTGCTTCGGACATGTTCGTGCATTGTGTGGACCATATTCCTTGCATATGCTACAAAGCCTGCTGCTAGCTTTCTCTGGGTGTGGTCCCTTGTTTTGTTTTAGAACTTTGGGCTGCTGTTTTTGAACTTTGGGTTGCTTGACCTCCTCGGCATCGTTTCTTTCTAAGAGTGTTGGAAAAGTGAGTTTGTTGTGTCCTGCAACCTTTTTGCACACACTACATTGCCTGTGTCCAAGTGGCACTCCATTCTCATCTAGCACGATGACTCTATCTACAGATGGTGCCTTTATTTGAGCTCTCTGGTCACTTTTCTTTGCTGCAGAAAGTTTCTTCCTACCCTTTGTTTTAGAGTACAGTGGCAGTTTTATCATCTCTTGCTGCTGCTGCATTAATTGGTCAACATCCTGCTTGCATCGGTCGGCTTGAGCAGCGGTCTGGAGCATTTCAGCTTCATAATAATGAAGGTCATCTTCAATTTCAGCATCCTCTTCAGCCATCCTTTCGTCAGCATCTGCTTGATTTGCTGAATGTATTGCATCAAGTTCTTCCACGAGCCTCTTGAGAACATAGAAAGCTCTGTCATATTGTTGTTCACATCTCATCGCTTTCTTGTTAACCGTCAAATTTAGCTGCAGCAGGATGTCTTGCTTGGAGAGTTTTGAGCTGCCATCCGATGCAATTGTGTTGTAGTCCCTTGTATCAAATGTTGGTTGTGATTTTGCAGTCTTTGTGTACCATTTCAGGATATACTTGTCTGGAAATTTGTCAGCCCTCAGGTAGTCCAGTATGTTCATTATGTGAAGGCAGAACAGACCTGCATTTGTGATGAATGCAGAATACATTGTTTGTGAGCCAGCAATGAGTTTCATATATTGATATGATACTACTAGTTTAGCTATTTAATGAGTTTGTTTTTCCGCTCACCTGTGTGTGTCCAAAGCTTGCATTTGCACTCATATATTTCATTCTCTGGGTCAGCTACAACCTGGAATTCATGCTTTGACCAGGCAAATCTTTCTTCATCATCATGGCCACCCTTGTTGTGGTAGTACACAAGGTACTTAGTGGCCTCTGCTGTCTTTTTTGCGTGAAATAGTGTGCTTTTTCTCATCCTATCCCTCATCTCACTGTACACGACTCTCGTGTACTTGATAGCCATGTCTTCCTCGTAGCCGTAATTTATTTTTGTCACAGGATTGCTCTGCACATGTCAAAAAATAAGATATTAGTCGAGCAGAGTCATGGGTTTCATTTAAATGCCAAGTGCACAGGTTCAAGGAAGTCACCATATGGGGGTGTTTTTTTGTCTTAATACCATGCTGGCCATTGTTTGCTCATTCTCCTTCTGCAGCCGAGTTCGTATGCAAGCATTTACCTGCCTAGCAAACTTGTGTAGGTTCTGGGTCCCCTTGACAAACCCTCTCTTGAGCACGTGATTCATGCTCTCGCTTCATTGTGTAGAAGTCATTCTAGCACAGAAAATGTTCTTGTAATATGCTGATATCCACAGTTTCCTATCACTCCACAGCTGCATCATCATCTGGTCGTTCTGCAGGTTGTACTTCTGCACGAGTGCAGCCTAGGCAGCTTCAAACTCTATTGGCATTAGCGGCCAGTTTAAGATAGCTATGAACTCCTCTTTGAATGTTTTATTCTACTTTTTGTACAGCAACACGAGGTATTCCTTGAACTTCTTCAGGATGTGCCAACGGCATAGCTTGTGGACGGTATTTGGGAATGATTGGGGTATAGCTTTCGCCATGGACGGGCACTGGTCTGCATGAATTAAAAAAATGAAACTTGCTTCTTGCACTGATGGTGAACTTATGTGATACAAGTACTTGAAATTCACAGGCAGCAGTAGGACTACCTAGTAATGTCACACAAATTTTTCTTATAGCAGTGTTGTTGAACTTCTGTGGTACCAGTGATTGAACTTCACAGGTAGTAGTAGGACTATCTAATAATGTCACATATATTTTCCTTATAGCAGTGTTGTTGAACTTATGTGATACAAGTACTTGAACTTCACAGGCAGCAGTAGGACTATCTAATAATTTCACACAAATTTTTCTTATAGCAGTGTTGTTAAACTTCTGTGGTACCGGTGCTTGAACATCACAAACATAACTATATTTTTCTGAACATGTTACATATATTTTTCTTACAGCAGTGTTCTTGAACTTCTATGATTCCTGTATTTGAACTTCACATCCAGAACTATATTTTTCTAAACATGTGACATATAATTTTGCTTCTTGTACTGTTGTTGGACTTCTGTGCTACCAGTGTTTGGACTGCTTGGTTTACATTTTTTTCAGTTAAAACCAGTATACCCAATATACACCCAGAGCTGAAAAGATGATGAAACTTGTAGAGTTTTTTTGAACTTACCTGTTAGAATGCAAGTTGGGTGTTTGTTGTTCATGCACCGTACAAATGTATCGAACAGCCACTTGAATGACTTTCCATCTTCGTCTCTGATCAGGGCAACAGCAAATATCGTTGACTGCAAATGGTGGTTTGTTCCAACAAACACTCCCAGAGGCATATGAAATCTGTTAGTCTTATAAGTTGTGTCGAATGTTACGCAATTGCCAAAATCTTGATATGCTCCCCGGCAGCTTGCATTAGACCAGAAAATGTTTTTAATTGCATTGTCGCTGTCTACTTGTATGTCATAGAAAAACTCATCATTGATTGCCTTCATGTCTTTAAAGAAAGATACAAGTTTCAATACATCATCCAAATCATCTTTCCTTGCATTCATAGCTTTCCTGCAAATTATATGCAAACATGCATTTGTTATTTTGCTAGCAAGGGTGGTGACTTAGGATGCTATGTACATTGCAGTATGTGCATTTTTCAATACTTACTGGTTTAGTAGGTCTCGTCCTGTCATGCTCAGGAAGTAGCTTCCATCTTCATTTTTGGATAGCATGGACATAATTGTTGTATGTTTAACATCATGGTACTGCAAGAGCTTTACGTACTCCAAAATAGTGGGGTCATAATTCTTGTGTGAGTGCAAGAATACCAGCATGTCAGCAGTTTGGATGAGGTCGTGATTATGATTGTACTCAATGTCCACTACCACACATGTGTTATCCTCTTGCACCTTCACCCTCATTCTTGCATTGCAGCCTGTCCTCTGCGATGTTTTGTTTCTCTTCCTTTCAGCTTCTGAAACAGAAGTTTTGTGTTTCCCTTCGAACGCGCAAACAAAATACTTGTGATTCTCATTCCCTCTCGTCTTCCTGATTCCAAAACCAGCGTGTCTGGCGTATCTGTTGTAAAATTCCCTGGCTTTCTCTACATTCTTGAATGGCATCTTTAGTCTTGGTATTAGATAATCTGGGAGATCCAGCATCTGCAGAAAAAGAAAAAAAAATCCAAACGGTACGTTAAAATGCAGTTTATAAATTTGTTATCCTGGAGGGAGCAGAAAAATTGCAGATCATACAAGATGCATATATAAATACTTAAATTTTGTTTACTTACGTGCGTGTATGATCGCAACTCCACCGGAGTCTGCTGCTGGCCCTCTGGGATGGGGCACGACGAAGTTATCATAGCAAGGTGCAGGAGTGGATCACGAGGAGGAAGGAGGGCTGAAGATGGCCTCTCTCTTGTTTGCGTCCTTTTTGCCTGTGGTGGTTGTGGAGGTATGGCGATCCTGGTTTTAGTTTGCTCTTTTGTTCTATGAAGCAATCCATCTACCTCATGTCCCGTACGATCCTGAGTTGTAGCAGCAGCAGCATCCAACGACGGTAGTGTGCAGAGCACTCTCCTCCGTGTGTGTGTTCCTGTTGGATTTGCCCTGGCATCTGGTTTACTTGCTGCCCTTTCACATTGACAAGACACACCAGGATAACCTCCAGAGTTATACGCAGGATCTGAGCTAACACCCTCCTCCATCGGTGTTCTTTGAAGTCTGCTGGTGGATACAAAGAATCCGCGGGGGATTTCCGGCGTCACCCAATTAGGTGGAGGCGCAAAGTGGTGCGGATCGGGCTGTGACCCAACATCTTGGAAGTCTACATGTGTTTCGGGTGTCACCCAATTTTGGTGTGGAGCAGATTGGGAATGTTGTTGGTGCGTTTGAGGTGTGACCCATTGAGGGGGCGGCACAACGCGTACAGGCTTAGGGTTGTGTACTTGCTGCTGGGAAGTTCTAACCTTCTTTCTGCGTCTCTCATCCTGCTGGCATAAAAAAAGAATGTGTTAGCACACAAGTCACATCTGCCTATACTGGTGTAGCTGAACTGAGCATTATTCACAGCCTGAACTTCTCATAAAAGTGTTGTTCATGTACATATTTTTCCTAGGACAGGTATCACACTCTGAACTGAGCTGAGCATCTGCCTATACTTGTGTACCTGAACTGAGCACTCTTCACAGAATGAACCTCACATTCTGAATTCTACACTATTGTTTTTTTCTGTACCTGAACTGAGCACTCTCCATAGACTGAACTTCTAATTTGCAAAAGGGAAATACTGTATACAGTTAAACCTGACCTTCATGTGTTTTCATGGTTGAACTTACTAGTGCATACCAACCGTACCTTCATGTGTTTGCATGGTTTGCAAAGGGGAAATACTGTATACAGTTAAAAACCTAACCTTCATGAGTTTGAATGGTTGAACTTACTAGTACATACCAACCTTAACTTCATGTGATCACATGTTTGTTTTATTTTCCTTTTTTTTTCACACAACCAGATACATACCAACCTGAACTCTAGCCTACTTACTAGTTGAACTTCACATGGTTTTTTACATATGAATGCAGGCAGGTTTTTTAGTTTTTGCAGCTTGGACTGAGGCTCACACACTACCAGAACTTCACATGGCTGAAAGAAAATAACAGACAGTAGGAAGTTCAACCATACCTTGGACAGAAGTTCGGCCAGCCTTTTTCCAGCAGTAGACAGGCCACCTTGAGAGCAATTCGTCGGAGAGTTGGGAGAGGAATCCCATGGCATTCCATGTCTTGCAGAGGGCGCGAAGTACATCTGCATGAAGCAAGAAGATCAAGTAAGGCAAGATTGAAGGAGGAGGCAAGAAGAGGGAGGAAGTTCATGTACCTATGGTGCCGCATTCGTTGCTAGATTTGAAGGCGCCGCCGATGCGGCCTCCACCGCTGAGATGATCCCTTGGCCGTGCCGTTCGCCATACCTTGCGCCTTGGCCGTCATTAGGTCTACTAAGCCGTCGGGAGGTGAGGATGGAAGGAGGAGGCCTACGAAAGTCCATGGCGGCTTCGTCGCAGAAAGTCCGGCGGCTTCGCCGTCTCCAGGCGACGCGGGCTCCCTCGCGCCAGCGTCCGCCGTCGCTCGCTCGCCCGCGCCGGCGGTCGGACGGGAGGTGGAGACGGAGGGGAGGCGCTGGATTCGGTCGGCCGGGAGCTGGAGACGGAGGGGAGGCGCTAGATCCGACGGAGTTCGGCGGCGAATCACGGCGGAGGCCGGTGATCGAGGGGAGGAGCGACAAGGAGGGGGGCTGGGGCAGCCTCGATCGGGATCGGGACCAGGTGGATCCTGTCGGGGCGGGCCGGCAGTTCGGGAAGTTCGGGAGGGAGCAGTCGGGCCCTTATAGGGCTGGATGTGATCCAAATAGTTATTCTAATCCCAGGATTAGAATAGTGCATATATATATATACATATATATATATATATATATATATATATATATATATAAACTCACCACACTCCTCTATGTGAATAAGTGTGGACTAAAACACAAAGTGATGATTTCATTTATGGCCAACATCAATTGTTTCCCATACGAAGAGTAGTTGTGCTATCTTTACAAAATGGCTAACAAAGATATGCATTGTTCATTTTGCGCCTTTTCTACTTGTATTTCTACATCCACCGTTTTCTATCCACCCATGCATAATGTTGTACTAATTATTCGTGGTTAATGCAAAGACATATGTAGGCTGAGAGACACAGAATGACTAAGAATTTCTCATCAAACCAAGAATTGAAAACATGGATAATTAATCTTTTTTAAACGTTGGAGATTTTCTCGTGGATATGGAACATTCTTGTGGGGAAGCCAGAACAATTTTACCCTACACCTAATTTTTTTTCTTGAATCTAGAATGTTGTTCTGCTTGATAAAAAGATATCCTCACTTAATCAATTAAAAAATATCTTAACTTAATAAAAAGATGGTCTGTAAAAATGTCATCTAAATATACGTAAGTGGGATATATTTTTTCAATTATTTTTTATTCTAACACAAACTCGATGTGACAATCAGCAGAATTTAGTTTAGATGTCTCATTTATAAATTGATTTTGGTTAGGCCGACGGTCTTCACTTTTAAGAGAGGAATAGATCTACTACGTACAATATCATAGCTACTGAACATCACATAATGAAGTAATGCATAAGATAATTTGTGCAGTAAATTTTCATAGTGTTACCATAGCCATAGCCGAGTAGACTTGATCGACGATCGTCGTTGTCCAGACCGCGGACCTAGTGGAGCCTAATGTGAGCACTGCCTGGACAAGAAGAAGACGCATAAGCGGATACAGACACATATGTTATAAGCTGGCCAGGACGTGGCTAGTGCTGGTGAGGAGCATCAGGAGTAGAGGAGAGATACTTCGGACAATCACATTTTTATGGGTCTCAAGGTCTCAAGTGTGTGATCATCAGCACGTTCATGTTCACGTACAAGCACAGAATAACGCGTTCCTCCCGGGCCATTGCTAGCTCCTTCATGCGAAGCATGTCGGCGTTCTGGGATCGGGGGTACCCAGACTTGCCTGCCTATGGCCCAGCGCGTGGCCACGTCGATGGCCCGGTACGGCCAAGTTACAAGACTCTGTGAGCAAGACCCTCGCGAGGGCCCCCCCGGCCTCGTGAGGCGAATGACACCAAGACCTCCCGAGGGGCAGCTCCCCGTGCCTGCCTCCCGAGGAGCGAAGATCTCTATGTAGGTACCCCACCTCACAAGGCTCGCGATGACATGATCCATGATGACCAAGGCCAGGCGGGCACCAGCAGGTGCAGAGGAGGACAGTTTCCTCTTTGGTGCTAAGGAGGCAAGGACCAGCGTGGGTTCCCGAGGGATCCCCCAAAGGTTTCCATTCTGGTGCAACAAGACCAAGACCATGAGCTCGGCAGGACGGGTGTCATCGCCGAGCCCACCACTGCATCATGGTCAGAAGCTTTGCAGGCGAAGACCACCTTTCATTAGGATAAGATGTGCCTCTTGTCCCCTTTCAAATTGGCCGTTGTGGAATCCCTTCCCGCCTAAGCTACGAGGGAAGAGGACCAAGGCCACTATAAATATAGGCTAGTCTCCACCATAGAGAGGGATCTGATTCTGATCCTCTGGGGGCAGATCCATTCTCACCACTGAGCCCTCGCGAGGCTGCTCACCCACTGTACTAGTTCATCCTCAACCTCCTCATGAGGCCAATCCACCACAAAGCAGGACTAGGGTTTTACACCGCAAGGTGGCCCGAACCTGGGTAAACTGCTGTGTCCCCTCTTTCCCCACTTGCACGAACTTGATGAGGCCAAGCCATGGAGCGATGAGCTTGAGGCTGCGGTTAGTCTAGATCTTCGCACACGCCCCAGAGTTTGAACCTTGTTGGGTCCGCAGAGCCCCGATTCCGACATTTGGCGTGCCAGGTAGGGGCGTGTCAAAGTTTTCCCTTCTGCTCCGCTCCTTCGCGCTTCGTCTCTTCCATGGGTGACGCCGTCCGCTTCGCTGCTTCGACCTCTGTCCCGGGGAACCCTACGGGCTGCCCGGCCTTCACTCCTGACCTGTCCAGAGTGCAGTGGTCGGTCAGGTTTAGGCCGGTGCTGCCCCCGCGCTACGACGGTGCGGCCGACCCCGAGGAATTTCTCCAGCTGTATGCCCAGAGTATTCTCGCGGCGGGAGGCGACGACAAGGCCATGGCGAACTGGCTCCCTCTGGCCCTCGTAGAGGTCGCGAGCTCTTGGCTCCTCGGCCTCCTGGAGGCCTCGGTATCCTCCTGGGAAGAGCTCCGCGGTAAGTTTGTTGCGCACTTCGCGGCTCCCCCCCCCCCCCACGGTCGCCTGCATCCTCGGTGGGTCGCAGGCACCCGCGTCTGGTAGCCACGTCAAGCAGTTCTTCCGATAGACGAGCACCGCTGGGCTTCAGCCCAAAACCCCGCGAAGCCGCGTGTGGCGCGAGGTCGCCATCACCTTCGACTCCAGGGACCGCCCTGAATCTACCGCCGCCGCCGGTGCGCTTCCCATGTTGTGCACGCCCACCATCAGCAACGTTGCAGTCACCAAGACTCTCATCGATGGTGGCGCCGGCCTCAACGTACTCTCCGTGGAAGCCTTTGAGATGCTTCAAATACCATACGACCAGCTCTTGCCAACCAGGCCGTTCTCAGGGGTGGCGAAGGGCTCCGCCACCCCCTGGTCCA
Source organism: Thinopyrum elongatum (assembly GCA_011799875.1). NCBI lineage: Eukaryota > Viridiplantae > Streptophyta > Magnoliopsida > Poales > Poaceae > Thinopyrum > Thinopyrum elongatum. The sequence continues at coordinate 82,865,073 of CM022300.1, read as the reverse complement.
AGTGGGCCTCCCCATCATCTTTGGCAAGCGAGACAACTACCGCACCGAGCTCATCTACTTTGACGTGGCCCACATCGGCCTCCCGTACAACGCCATCTTGGGATACCCTACCCTCGCAAAATTCATGGCGGTGACCCATCCAGGCTTCAACATTGTCAAGATGCCGGGCAGCAGTGGAGTCATCACCGTGGCTGGCGACAGAAAGGATGCGGTGCGGGTCCTCAAGCTCGCCTACGCGGCGGCGGCGGCTTCACACCTAGACGTTGAGGGCGCCCCAGAGGCTCCCGAGGCCGCGCCTGCAAAGAAGAAGCAGCTGTTCTCCCAGGACCGCGCCGAGACAAAGAAGGTGCATGTCGACAGCAGTGGCTCGGGTCCCACCTTCACCATTGATGCCGGCCTTCCCCCGGAGCAGGAGGAGGCACTAGTCGGTTTCCTCTGGGCAAACAAGGACGTGTTTGCATGGGAGGCGTCCGATCTGGTGGGCGTCCCGAGGGAGGTAATCGAGCACCACCTGGCGGTATGCCCTGGTGCACGCCTGGTGAAACAGAAAGTGCGGCGCCAAGCACAGGAGAAGAAGGCGTTCATCGTTCAGGAAGTGCGCAAGCTGCAAGAAGCCGGAGTCATTCAAGAAGTGCGGTACCCGGAGTGGCTGGCCAACCCGGTTTTTGTTCCCAAGAAGGGCGGAAAGGAGTGCATGTGCGTCGACTTTACATGCCTCAACAAGGCTTGCCCTCAGGACCCCTTCCCGCTTTCGCACATCGACCAGATCATGGACTCCACCGCAGAGTGTGATATGTTGTGCTTTCTGGACGCTTTCTCGGGCTATCACCAGATCAAGATGGCAGCCGAGGACGTCGAGAAAACGGCCTTCATTTCCCCGTGTGGCGTGTACTGTAACACCCGCATGCCCTTCGGGCTGAGGAGCGCCGGTGCCACCTTCCAGCGGCTGATGCACATCGCGCTGGGACCGCAGCTGGGGAGGAATGCAGAGGCATACGTTGACGACATCATAGTCAAGTCATGCAAGGCAAAGACCCTGGTCAAAGATCTGGAGGAAACATTCGCCAACCTGCACAAGGTGAATCTGAGGCTTAACCCGGTGAATCTGAGGCTTAGAGATGAAGCGCCCCAAGGAGCGCGCTCTTCTTCACCTCAGATTCACCAAGAGCGCGCCCTTCCCTTTTTCAAGCTGATGAAGAGAACAGGCCCTTTTGAGTGGACCCCGGAAGCAGAGGCGGCCTTCGAGGACCTCAAGAGGTACCTCATGAGCCCCCCATCATGGTGGCGCCCCGTCCTCACGAGCCCTTGGTGCTCTATTTGGCTGCCACCCCACACTCGGCCAGCGCAGCGCTTGTGGTGGTCCGGGAAGAGCGCGCCAGCGCCAGCGCGGGGCCTGTGGCCCGCACAAAGCCGCGCAGCCTCCGCCACCTCAGGACAACACCCTAGGGACACGCACCCCTTCATTACCTAACGAGGCGCCCGGGTCCCTAGCGTCCCACGCGAGGCAGGATGCTGTCAACCCCCCACGCCTCGTCGAGCATCCGGTGTACTTCGTCAGCACCATGCTATGGGATGCGCACGCACGCTATCCTATGCAGCAGAAGCTCCTCCTAGCACTCCTTGTTGCTTCCAGGAAGCTGCGCCACTATTTCCAGGGCCACCCCATCAAGGTTGTATCTGCATACCCCCTGAGAAAATACTACACAGCCCCAACGCTCCCGGCAGAGTCGCTGAGTGGAACATCGAGCTCCAACCTTTCCAGCTAGAGTTCAGTACGACTCGGGTTATCAAGGGGGTGGCCCTTGCCGACTTCGTGGCAGAATGGATGGATGCTCCTGCCCAGGGGCTGAGTGAGGACCGGTCCCTCACGCACGACGATGAAGCGCCCGACGACTGGGTCATGCACTTCAACGGCGCTTTTGCACGACAAGGCCTGGGGGCTGGAGTAGTGCTCATTTCCCCAACCAAGGACAAGCTCTTCTATGCCGTACAACTCTGTTTCCAGCGTGGCGAGAAGATCTCCAACAACATCACGAAGTACGAGGGCCTGATCGTCTGGATCAAGGCCGCGGCCGCCCTGGGGGTCAGGCGCCTCACCATCAAGGGCGACTCCCAGCTCCTCGTCAACTTCTCCACAAGGAGTACAAGCCGAAGGACGAGCACATGGAGGCATACTTGGAAGAGGTGCGTAAAATCAAAAAGCGTTTCTTGGGCTTGGAGTTGCAGCATGTTCCGCGTGGCGTGAACAGGGAAGCAAACGACATCGCCAAGAGGGCATCCCGCTGCGAGCCTCAGAAGCTGGGCGTCTTCGAGGAAAGGCTCTTCAAGCCGTCGGCCGCGCCTCCGGCTGCAGGCCCGACGCTGCTTCGGGAGAAGCCACCGCTAGCGCCGCCCTCAGGAGCCCCATCATGCGGCCCGACCTCGGGAGCCCGCCTGCTCCTGGCGTTGGAACCTCAGGCGGGCGACTGGACCGAGGAGTTCAAGACATATTTGCTCCGTGGCGCCCTGCCGGAGAAGGAGGAAGATGCAGAGCGTGTGGCTCGACAGGCCACTGCTTATTGCTTGCAGGACGGCGAGCTGTACCGCAGGCGCCCCAACGATGTCTCGCTGCGGTGCATATTGGAGGAGCAAGGATGCGAGCTATTGGCCGACATCCATGGTGGAGACTACGGGCACCATTCTTCGTCACGCACCCTCCTGGGAAAGGCATTCCGCAGCGGGTTCTACTGGCCTACAGCGCTCCACGACGCCACTGAGCTAGTCCGATCCTGCGAGGCCTGCCAGTTCCACGCCAAGCAGATTCACCAGCCAGCCCAAGGGCTCCAGACCATCCCGCTCTCATGGCCTTTCACGGTCTGGGGGCTGGACATTCTGGGCCCATTCTCTCGGGCGGCCGGCGGGTACCGCTACCTCTACGTCGCCATCGACAAGTTCACTAAGTGGGCGGAGGTGGAGCCTGTGCGCACCATCCCCGCAGGGTCGACTGTCAAGTTCATCAAGGGCCTCGTGAGCCGATTTGGTGTCCCCAACCACATCATCACCGAAAACGGCTCTCAGTTCACAAGAAATCTCTTCATGTCATATTGTGCTAACCTTGGAACGTAGATATGCTACGCTTCGGTGGCGCACCCGCGGAGCAATGTCCAGGCCGAGCGTGCCAACGCGAACGTCCTGAGGGGCCTGAAGACTAGAAGCTTCAAGAAAAAGCTCGAGGCCTGCGGCAGGGGTTGGTTGGATGAGCTGCAGTCCCTGTTGTGGTCCGTCTGCACCACGGCGACTAAGCTCACCAGTGAAACCCCATTCTTCCTCGTCTACGGGGCCGAGGCGGTCCATCCGCTTGAGATCAAGCATCGTTCCTCGCGAGTCCTGGCATTTGACGAGGCACGTCAGGATGTCTTGCGGGGGACTGATCTTGTTCTTGGAGAGGAGGCGCGCCGCCAGGCCTCTCTCCGGGCTGCAAGGTACCAGCAGGCACTGCAGCGCTACCACTGCCGCAACAACCGCCCCCAGACTCTCGAAGTCGGAGACGTCGTCCTGAGGCGGGTCCACTCCAGGGAGGGCCTTCACAAGCTCTCGCCCATGTGGAAGGGCCCGTTCAGGGTTGCCCGCGTCTCCAGACCTGGCGCCACGCGCCTGGATACGGAGGACGGGGTCCCCATCCAGAATGCCTGGAACATCCAGCATCTTCGCAAGTTCTACCCGTGACACTCTCACGTAATAATGAGTGGGGCTGTACACGCCCGGAGTCTCCCGGTGCGCCGTTTCACGACCTCGCGGGAGCTCCCACCCATGCCCCAGTGGAAGCCCCATGCTCCGCGCTGGCTGAAACGGTCGAACAGCGACTCTGTCCACGCCCAAGTGGAGGACCCATGCTCCGCGCCAGTGGGAAGACTAGTATAGGCGCCGGACATGGCCGTTTTTCATCCTCTCTTGTAATCGAATTTGCAGTTTCTTGGAATGAAGTTTGAAGTTTTCGCATCTTGTTCAAAAAAGGGTCGGGATTTTTCTCCTTGCAGCGTTTCCCTTCTTGAATCTTGTCTTTTAAAGTGAATTGGCGGCTGCCTGTTGCTCCCTCCCGCGCGCCCCGCAAGCGGGGGCTGGGCATGGTGTTTACGCTTGGGCTAGGCCCAACGGCGTCGAGGACCCAGGCCCCAACGGCTGCGGGTCCGCCCGTGCGCACACCTCACCAAGGCTTTGGCGCCTAAGTCCTCGCGCGATGCTCTCGAGCGAGCCAACAACCATGTGTTGCCATGACCCAGCGTACCAGCGGCAACTGACTCTCGCTCGGGGGCTCTAGACACAAGGCCCAACGCCTGGCCGAGGCGCCTCAGGAGGCCCAATAACATCGGAGCCTCTCGAGCCTCCGAAGCCATCCGACTCGTGAGGAGGAAGTCTCCCCGACAAGCTTCTTCGGCTACCACTATGTTCCAGCAACATCATCGCCAGAATAGGAAGCACGCATAGGATCAGAAGCTCCAAGCGCGCCCCCACGATGCAGGAACCCGCCAAGGGCCACGAGCGTACCGAGCTAAGTTATCCTAATCGCACGAGGCAGGGACATTTTGATTAATGCCAACATAATTGAAGAACATAAGCAGGAAACACAAATATAAAGGCGCGAGCGCCGCAATTCATTACACGCCCCCGCGGGGTTTTCCATGATTTTTGAAGCAGGAAATAAAAAACAAAAGAAACGGCCTCCCAAGGGCCGTAGCTCAGGAGGCGCCGACTCCGGCGTCGTGGCGCCTAGTCGGTGTCCTCCACCTCCTTGACCCGGGCGTGACAACGCGGCGGCTCATCGTAGTCGTCGCTCGAGCTCCCCTCGAAGGAGCTGCCGCCGCTGCTGGAGGCGTCACGGCCGTCGCCAAGGGCAAGTTCACCGCCGAGGACGTCGCCTCCCTACTGGCCGTCATCGTCGGAGGGGTGATCGCCACCGCTGCTGTCGCCCTCTGGGCAGCACCCTAGGCGTCCGCCGTCTTCCCCGAAGATCTTGACGAAGAGCGTCGTCGCCCCGTCGTACTTGAAGTGGAGAGTGTGCCTCCCCTCCAAGCCGCAGGCGCGGGCGAACGTCTGCCACCCACGGGCCAGGAACACATAGCCCGCGGGGGTGACCTCGACCTCCGCCCACAAGGACCGGTTGCAGCAGCCATCGGGCTGCAGCCACAGCCCGACGGGTCCCCCGGCCGGCAGCTCGTCCGCGAAGGAGCGCGGAAGCTGGATCCAGGTACGCGGCGGGCTCTCCATCCACACCACGAACTCACGGGCCATGTCGGCCGAGTGGGCTCGCGGGCGAGGTTGTTTAGCTGCCACCGCGTGCCTCCCTCCGTGGCCGGAGCCAGCGCGAACCGCCAGCAGAGGGCGCCCATGCCCCCGAGATAATGTTGCGGGCGTCGGCGCGGACTTGCGGGGGCGGCCGCGCCCCCTCTTGGACGGCGGCGACCCCGGTCCCTCTTTGGGGGCTTTGCCCTTCTCTTCGGCGGTGAACCTCCTCATTGGTGCCGTGGTTGCTTCGGCAAGATGGTTGCTGTGGTGAGGATTGGAGGAGAAAGGGCGAGAAGACAGAGATGGGCTGGGGCTCTACCCCCTCGCCCTCTTATAGGCGATCGTAGGCCAACCAGCGCCCCTCCACCTTCAGGCAATGATGGCGTCGCAACATGCATGCCCAGACTTTTGTCGGTCTAGGCAGTTGCCGATGCGACGTAGGGAAGTGGAGGCGTCCGCGTCCCGTCGTGCACCAAGCGTCAAGCCTGGCCCGCAGGTGATTGGGGGCCACGTCGCTTCACCCTTCACTTCTTGCCTTCACTTCGAAACCAGGCTGAGCGCGCCTTGGGCCCGAGGGCTACTATCGGCATTCTAGGATTGGGGGTACCCAGACTTGCCTGCCTACGGCCCAGCGCGTGGCCCCGTCGACGGCCCGGTACGGCCTAGTTACAAGACTCTGCGAGCAAGACCCTCGCGAGGGCCCCCCGGCCTCGCGAGGTGAATGACACCAAGACCTCCCGAGGGGCAGCTCCCCGAGCCTGCCTCCCGAGGAGCGGAGATCTCTATGCAGGTACCCCACTTCACGAGGCTCGCCATGACGTGAGCCATGACGATCAAGGCTAGGCGGGCGCCAGCGGGCGCAGAGGAGGACAGTTTTCTCTTTGGTGCTAAGGAGGCAAGGACCAGCGCGGGTTCCCGAGGGATCCCCCAAAGGTTTCCATTCTGGTGCAACAAGACCAAGACCTTTTGGTGCACTGCACAAAACACTTCTTAAAAGAAGTGACTTTTGTGCTGTTTAACTAGAATGTCAGAATGGAACCGTTGGTTCATTTTGGTGGAACTGCACAAAGGGAGATCTGTGTTCTAATCTTCATCCTCCATATTGGCACCATAACCTTCCTTTAGGTAAGAATGATATTTAATGCATGTGTTCACCTCTATTTTGCGACTGCCATGAGAAAATAATGCTATTGTTTACTAGTACACTTGTACTCCCTCACTGACAAAACCAATTCTGAAATAGAAGGCCAATCATGTACTTGGTTTCACCAGCTGGTGCGGAGAAAGAGAAACAGAGCATGAAGAGGAAGACGAAGAAGAAGAAGAAGAAGGAAATGAAGAAGATCACACGATGGTACCGTCCTATGTTATCCTGACATCTTGCTAGTGGTATTGTATTGCTGTGTTGCTACTAGTCTTACTTTACTTGGAAGACTAGCAAGATGCCCGTGCATTGCACGTAACATCAAGATGCATTTGTATGAGTAGTTTATCTTATGAGAGAAAAGGATGAACGAGGGAAGGCCTTATTTGCAAATGTGGAGAGGGGTGTGGGTATCTTTTTGCAAAATTGCCATAGTTTCCTTCCTATCCGTCAGATATAAATCGGACGACCTATATTGCAGGATGGTAGGCACACCATCATCACCAACTCTGTTTTTTATAAGAGTAGAGATAGATAGAGAAATGCAGCAGAGTAGTACTTGGCTTGACGACACATCATACTAATTAACTAGATTCTGGATGCATGTGTGACCCAGCTCTACACGATCAACAGTGCCAAGGTGATCTTGCTGAAGCCGAGGCCTCAGTCGAGGCCATTTAAGGGCTTCGGCAACGTCTCCCTTACATGTGAGATGATCCTCCAGGAGCCCTTCCACTTCTGCTGTCTCTCCTGTAAGGTCACTTAATTAATTAGGAGTACTTAAGTAGCACTAATTTATTGCTGCCTAATTTTCCTGTCGGAGTTAAACAAATCTTTAGTAGCACCCTATGCTGAATCATGTACGTGTGTATGTGTGTCTGTGGAGGTAAATCATGTGGTGGAGCAGGGAGGGAATCTTGGTAGTGTCATGACATAATAATGCTATTGTTTTGCATGTCAATTTATTGCCACTGGTTCAATGAGGCAATGTTTTGCGTATTGTCCATCATGAATTTGATGCTACTTGTTGGGGATATTATTACTGGGTGTAAACCGGTCAGGAGAGGCCGGGTTATCGCCGTAATGATTCATTTATATTTGAAGCCCATGAAGACAAGGAGTATGGCACTTTATGAAGGCCCAGGGCCCAAAGGCGGATTAAGGGCTTGTAGGTGTAAACCGCCATATTATATGTAACTTGTCTTGTAAGATAAGAAAAGAGTAGAGACCGAGCCGGACACATTTATGAGCCAGCCTCGGGATTCTTTAAACCGCCGGGTGTCAATCTGTGTATATAAAGGGACGACCTGGCGGCGGTTTGAGGGGACAACAATTCGAGAGCCAGGCATAGCGGATTCGCTCCCTGGTCATCGAAACCCTAGCAATTCCACAACAACTGGATTAGGCCTTTTCCTTCACCGCAAGGGGCCGAACGAGTATAAACTCTCTGCATCCCTTGTCCGCTTTAACCCCTTTAAGCTAACCCGTCGCGATGGCTCCACGACTAAGTCCTTTCTCTAGGACATCTGCCGTGACAAAACCACGACAGTTGGCGCCCACCATGGGGCTATCGCACGATGGTTTCGAGTTCTTAGAGGGCAGCTTCGAAGGACTCAAGGGATACGCTGTGGGCCGGATGACCAAAAGTCATCGTGGCAAGCTCTACATCGACGATGCAGGCTGGGGCCCCGAGGCCGGTTCAATTGAATACGGGTACCGGGTCCCCTTCGGCGGCATTCACGTGTTCATTGGCAAGATTGGCGAACCGGGCCCTGAGCCGGACATCCGCACCGACATCGTCGAAACGGCTCAGCGTGCGAGATCTGCCCGGGTTAAGCCTGTCATGAAGCGTGCCTTCATGGGAGTCATCCATGGAGTGGAATCTGAAGATAGATCAGATTATGATGGCGAAACCGTTGTTTATTCCGGTGACGAGTCATCTACTGGAGAGGCCGAGTCATTGTACCAGCTGCAGGATGGCCGGTTTGGTGGTTGTTCCGATGGTGACAGTATTCCGGACTCTCTTGACCCGCCAAGCCAGGTTGCGATCTTCATGGCCGGTACACAGTCAGCGCCACAATCTTCGACCGCTGCGGCGATGATCTCCGGTTCAGCAGCGGCAACGGCAGCTGGGGCAGGAGGCCCTGTGCCACCACCGGCTCAGGCTCTGTCCGATTTATTCGACACCTTGGCAGCACTGTTAGCGGCCGGAGTCAGCCCGGCGGATCAGGAGCGGCACAACGCAGAAGTGGCGAAGGTGAAGGATCAGATAGCCCAAGCCAAGGTGGATTTGGCAGCTGAAAATGCCAGGATGGCTGCAGAACGGGCCGAGTTAGATGCACAGGCCTATCGGCTTATGTTGGATCAGAACGCGTCAAATGATGTACTGAGGAGAAGGTACCAGTCTCACCTGCCTCCGGTTTACGAAGCCAGGAATCTCTTCAATACGCCAGGGGTCGGAACCAGCAACCAGCCAGTGGTAAACTGCCCACGCCTCCGGGTCATTACTCCAACCCCTTGGATAACATAGTCGCGGCCGCTTCACGATTGGCGGCCCTTCCAGTCGATGGTGAGTCCCCTGTAGTGGTGGAGACGCGACGGGCTAGGGAGCTCCTTCAGACAGCTTTAACTCAGCAACAGGCTTATTCGTACAGTCGCGAGAGGATTCATTCCACCCCCCGCCCGAGCCGGAGTTACAACAGGCATGTTGATGAACCGGCTGTGTCTAGCAGTGCCCGCAACCGTAATCCGCCACGAGGCCATAACCCGGCGGGTGGCGGTGTTGATGCTCAGGATGTGGTGGACCACGCTAGGGCACGTCGAGAGGCTGAGTTAGCAGCACAGAATGCGGCCCGTCAGCTTACTCCGGTTCATCCAACAACTTTGGTGGAACCAGGGGTTACCTCCAGTTCTTTGGGGGTGCCGTGTCTCGTCCCAGCATTACACAATGTACGGCTGCCCAAGGACTTCAAGGGCCCACGTAAAGTGCCGAATTACACTGCCGATTTATCCCCCGAGTCGTGGGTGGAGAGTTATGAGATGGCGATGGAGATGCTGGACGTAGATGACGCGGCATGTGCTAAGTACTTCACCATGATGTTGGAAGGGACAGCTTGCACTTGTTTGAAAAACCTACCAGCTAACTCCATTGGGTCATGGGCCGAGCTAAGAGGCCGGTTTATTCAGAATTTCAAGGACTCGTGCAAACAGCCCATGTCAATTGTGGATTTAGTTGCCTGTGTCCAGGAGGAAGGAGAGTCAACAACCCATTGGGTGCGCCGGGTTTCAGAGATTTTGCATTCATCGGACCGCATCAACGCTGATATGGCCGTTTTGACGTTGGAAGGCAATTGCCGGTTTACGCCTCTTAAGTTGAAACTGGGACGACTCAAACGCCATTGCAATGACATGGGGACGCTTATGGCAGCTCTGGTGAAATATGCCGACTCTGATAGTACCAAGGACCCTGAATCTGATGATGACAAGACAGGAAAGGGAAAGAAGGGTGGCAGCACCAAAGGGCAGCAACATAACTCGGCGGGGCATGGAAACAGCGGTAAGCGTAAAGCGGATAACAGTTCAGATCTTGTAGCTAATACCAACGCGCAGGGTAATGGTCAACGTCGGAAGGGTAAACCGCCCCCGCGTGGAAGAGAACCAAGTCCCAATCCGGAGCGCTTGAATTACCTGTTGAACCAACCCTACCCAAAGCACGTATCGCGGGACAAGCCGGCCACGCACCTCTAGAAGGATTGTTATATTATGCGAGAATTCAAAGATTCAGATTTTTTCTGGAATGATAATGGACCGGCTGGCGGTTCAGGCCCCGGGTCTCATGGGCCGGGTTATGGTGGAGGCAGTTCCGATTCAGGATTCCATGGTAATCAAAGCGGACATGGTAATCAAGGCAATCAAGGCAACCAAGGTGGTTATAATCATCAGGGGAACCAACAGCAGCAGCAGCAGTCGGGTTACCAGAGCAACCCGAAGCAGTTAAACAGTGGACAGTACCATGTCTTCACCACCAGCATGTGCAAGCGCGATCAGAAGCTTCATAAAAGGGCAGTGAACTCCGTTGAACCGGCGGTGCCCCGTTACTTACGCTGGTCTGAACAGCCCATTGTGTGGAGTCGAGAGGATCATCCACCTCGGGTTGATAATCCGGGTCATCTGGCGTTGGTGGTGGCACCTCAGTTGGGAGGTTACAAGTTCACTAAAGTACTCATGGATGGGGGGAGTAGTATCAATATCCTTTATTATGAAACCTTCCATCGCATGGGGTTAACAGATAAAAATCTTAAACCATCCAGCACGGTCTTCCATGGTGTGGTGCCTGGTAAATCGGCGTATCCGGTCGGTAAGATAGCTCTGGAGGTTGCTTTTGGTGATGAGCATGATTCCAGATCAGAAACATTGACCTTTGAAGTGGTGAAAATCAAGAGCCCGTATGATGCCCTGTTTGGGCGGCCGGCTTATGCTAAATTCATGGCGAGGCCCTGTTATGTCTATCTGCAGCTCAAGATGCCGGGTCATAAGGGGACCATCACGGTACATGGGAGTCGTAAGATCGCTTTGGAATGTGAAGAAGGTGATGCGGCTTATGCTGAGTCGGTTTGTGCGACAGAGGAGTTGAAGTTTTACAAAGACAATGTTGATCCGGTAGATATGACTTCCTTGAAGAAGCCAACTACAGAGCATGATCCGGCTTTGAAGTTTAAGTCGGCTGATGAGACTAAGCTGGTTGATTTCGTTCCTGGCGATTCATCCCAGCAGTTCAGCATCAGCGCTACCTTGGATCCGAAATAGGAAAGCGCGCTCATCGAGTTCATCCGTGAGAACCGGGACATCTTTGCGTGGAAGCCTTCTGACATGCCAGGTGTACCGAGGGAACTCGCTGAGCACACTCTTAACGTCGATCCCAAGTTTAAACCGGTCAAGCAGTTTCTCCGCCGGTTCAATGAAGAAAGACGCAAGGCTATTGGTGAGGAAGTGGCCAGGCTCTTGGCAGCTGGCTTTATTGTTGAGGTATTTCATCCTGAGTGGTTGGCTAATCTGGTGCTAGTACTTAAGAAGAACGGCACTTGGCGTATGTGTGTGGACTACACAAATTTGAACAAGGCTTGTCCAGCGGATCCTTTTGCCCTCCCTCGTATTGATCAAATCATTGATGCTACGGCGGGTTGCGAGCGTTTGAGTTTTCTGGATGCTTATTCTGGCTACCATCAGATCAAAATGGCAGTTAAGGACCAGGAGAAGACAACTTTCATAACTCCCTTTGGAGCCTTCTGCTATGTGTCTATGCCCTTTGGGCTAAAGAGTGCCCAGGCGACTTATCAGCGCTGTGTGCAGAACTGTCTTCATGATCAGATCGGCCGCAATGTTCATGCTTATGTGGATGATATTGTGGTGAAATCCAGAGAGAAGAAGACATTGATAGATGACTTGAAGGAGACCTTTGATAACCTCCGGGTTTATAAGATGATGCTTAATCCGGCCAAATGTGTCTTTGGTGTACCGGCAGGCAAGCTCTTGGGTTTTCTGGTGTCTAACAGGGGCATTGAAGCTAATCCGGAGAAAATCAAGGCCATAACTTCTTGGGCTAAACCGAAGTGCATCAATGATGTTCAACGCTTGGCAAGACGGATTGCAGCCTTGAGCCGGTTTATCAGTCGCCTCAGGGAGAAGGCTATCCCTTTATATCAGATGCTGAAGAAGACGGATAATTTTGTCTAGAGCGACGCCGCCAATGAGGCGTTTGAGGATTTAAAGCGGCAGCTAGCCGAGCCGCCTGTCCTTGCTACTCCTGTTGATAAAGAGCCTTTGCTGTTATATGTGGCTGCCAATGCCCGGGCAGTTAGCGTGGCTATTGTGGTGGAACGTAAGGAGACCAGAAAGGAGTATCCGGTTCCACGGCCGGTTTATTACATCAGTGAGGTACTTATTGAGTCTAAGCAAAGGTACCCACATTGGCAGAAGCTGGTGTATGGAGTTTTTATGGCGAGCCGGAAGCTTAAGCAATATTTCCAGGGTCATCCCATCACTGTGGTCAGCTCTGCTACTTTGGGGGAAATAATCCGGAACAGGGAAGCGACTGGCCGGATTGCCAAGTGGGCCATTGAGCTTGGACCTCACGGGTTAAATTATGTGCCTCGGACGGCAATCAAATCACAAGCACTGGTGGATTTCATCAATGATTGGACAGAGTTACAGGCGCCAGAAGAGAAGCCGGATCATACTTATTGGACTATTCATTTTGATGGGTCCAGGCAATTGGAGGGCTCGGGGGCTGGAGTCCTATTAACTTCCCCACGAGGTGATAAGTTTTGTTATGTTCTCCGTTTAATGTTCCCTTGCACTAACAATGCAGCTGAATATGAGGCCTTACTCCACGGTCTTCGGATGGCTAAGGAGATGAATTTGAGCCGGGTTAAGTGCTTCGGTGACTCGGACCTGGTGGCTCAACAAGTGTCTGGTACTTGGGATTCTAAGGATCCGCTCATGGCTGCATATCGTCGAGAGGTGGATATTCTTGCAGGTCACTTCAAAGGCTATCAGGTTGATCATGTGGACCGGCGGAAGAATGAAGCGGCGGACGCTTTAAGCCGTTTGGGTTCCCAGCGTAAGCCGGTTCCACCCAACGTCTTTTTGGATGTGCTGCATAATCCGTCGGTTAAACTTCCCACAGAGGAGGATCTGGCTGTTCCTAATCCGGAGGCTCAATTGGTGGCAACACTTCATGTTATTCCGGATTGGACCGTCCCATATCTGGCGTACATGAACCGGGGTGAGTTACCAGAGCATGAGACTTTGGCCAGACAGATAATCCGGTGATCCAAGTCAATGACTATTATCAATGGCGAATTACATCGCTGCAGTGTAACGGGGGCGTTTCAATGTTGTGTATCTCCTGAAGAGGGCCGTGAGATCCTGTGTAAGATCCACGAAGGGGATTGTGGTCACCATGCCGGTTCAAAGTCCCTGGTAGCTAAAGCTTTTCGTCACGGTTTTTATTGGCTGACGGCTCATGCTGATGCGGAAGACTTGGTGAAAAAGTGCGATGGTTGTCAGAAGTTTTCACGCCGAGCTCATGTTCCGGCCCAGGAATTGAGGATGATTCCAATCACTTGGCCGTTTGCAACTTGGGGGCTGGATATGGTTGGGCCCTTTAAGAGATCCAAGGACAAGAAGACCCACCTTTTGGTGGCGGTTGATAAGTTTACTAAGTGGGTAGAGGCTGAGCCAGTCAGTAAGTGTGATGCAGCTACGGCAGTTCAATTCATCAAGAAGGTGATTTTCTGGTTTGGCTTTCCGCACAACATTATAACTGATAATGGTACTAATATGGCCAAAGGTGCTATGAAAGAGTTCTGTCAGCGTGAGCACATCCGACTTGATGTATCTTCAGTGGCTCACCCCCAATCTAATGGTCAAGCGGAGAGAGCCAATCAGGAGATCCTGAGAGGCATCAAGCCCCGGCTTATGGTTCCTTTGCAACGGACGCCGGGTTGTTGGGTGGAGGAGTTACCTTCTGTGTTATGGAGCATCAATACCACGCCCAATAGGTCTACGGGTTACACACCTTTCTTCATGGTCTACGGAGCAGAGGCAGTTCTCCCGAGTGACATCCGTCATGACTCGCCTCGTGTGGCGGCTTATGTTGAAGCTGATAATGAAAAGGCACGGCAGGAAGCACTTGACCTGTTAGATGAGGAGCGTGACATTGCAGCAGCCCATTCGGCGATTTATCAGCAAGATCTGCGTCGTTATCACAGCCGCCGAGTTAGAACCAGACCTTTTCAAGAAGGCGATCTGGTGCTCCGACTCATCCAGGATCAGACGGATATGCACAAGTTATCCCCGCCGTGGGAAGGACCCTTTGTGGTCAGCAAGAACCTGCACAATGGGTCATACTACCTAATCGATGTTCGAGAGCACAAAGACTCACGTAAATCGGAGGAGGAGACCCACCGGCCATGGAATATCGCTCATCTACGGCCTTACTATACCTGAGCCCTAGGCTCTGCTATGTACATAGTTATGACAACGTATATATTATGATCAATATAATAAACTGGAGCCTCAGCTAAAGTGGGGTATCTGTTGTTTTTTCTTACTTCAGGTGTGGTTACATGGAGGTTTCTGCTTGTAAAGCGGCATCCGGTTTACCCCTTGATTCGGCTTATCAAGCCATATATATAAATCACTTGGGGGCTTGGTCGTATTCGAACCTTAGCTACACCTCTTGATAGGCGCAAGGCCACCAGATAAATCACTTGGGGGCTTGGTCATATTCGAACCATATCTACACCTCTTGATTGGCTCAGAGCCAAAAAGAAAAATTACTTAGGGGCCAAAGAGAGTGTTCCAAAAGAACAACTCAAACATAGGCACCCACTGAGCACAGCTCAAAATATTGCTCGGGGATTCTTTGATATCGCAATGAACAAGGAATCTACACTTGTAATAGGCTATCAAGCCACGGCTTGGAAGCCTGGTGTATACACCTAAAACCCCGGGTTAGCCTGCCTTTTTTAAGTAAGTCACTCCGTCCAGGTAAACCTAGTATGACCCGTCGAACTTCGACAAGTCAATCTCATAAGACCCTGAACTTGTCAAAGTTAAAATGACGATTGGTTAAAGATTGAGGTCCATCTTAAAAGGCTTTGTAAAATGGTTTAACTCAGCGGCCTGGCAGCCCATGAAAAGCCTCGAATTTGGGGCCTGGCAGCCCGTGAAAAGCCTCGACTACAAGTTTTCATATGCTTTTATTTGCCAAGTTTTTTCTCCTTTGATGAGATTTATGATGATTTTGGTAAACCGGCGTTAATTAACCCGGCTCGGCTTTCAACTACAAGTTGTCAGTACATGATTAGTCATAATCCGGTGCTTATAAACCCGGTCTGGTTTTGACTATAAGTCGCTAGTGTTATATATGAATAATCCAGTGTTTTTTCACAACCCGGTACGGGTTTATCATAAACCGGCACAATATGGAAGGAGTTATCAATACTCATGATTAGGGGTATCACCCTTACTACAAAAGTTGGTCAACCTACGATGTGATTCAATGTCACAGGTATCATTTATTTTCATATTTGATTATTTTTAACAGCCTTGTTTATAAATCCAGGCTATATGTTTGGGCATCATGACCCGTCCAGTGGTAAACCGCCAGGACAAGCTCAACTTTTTGTATACAGGAACAGCCTGAATAAATCGCTCTGGATTATGAACATTATATATCTTAAGCACGGTGAATTAACGATATCAAGCAAAGTAAATATGCATGATGGCATAGCAGACCAAGTGTTTAAACTAGCATATTACAAGGCATTTCAGTGCCCAAAAGAGTAATTGTTTTTTGGCAAGTATTGCAGCACGCGGAAGGTTAAATCAGCCTCCGGATCATGACTCGTCACCGGGCTGCCCTGATGGTTGTGGATCGCCTTGCGCCGGTTCATCCTCTTCCTCTCTACCCAGCGGCTGGAAGTCAATGGTGGCCCAATCGATCCCAGTTAAGGCTTGGAACACAGCTTCATCGCTTATAAGTGTGGACGGTTCAATGTCAGGGGCATAGGTGTGCTTACGGACTGGCGGGATAAGATTTTGAGCCTCAGGGGTTGGTGCAGCAACCCGTTTGTTGTTGACATCATAACTCGCCTGGTAATATGAAAGATCAGTTTCTTCAGCCAGTTGGCAAGCCAGTGGACGTACTTCCCGGTTTATTGCTCAGAGGTCCTCATGGCCAAATTCTGATCCGTCTTCTTTTAAGCTTGGATAGCCTTTAGCCACATCCACCGGATCAAGATCAGGCACCCATGCTTTTGCCCGGGTTAGTGCGGTCAGAGCACTAGCCCTGGCAGCAGATCTCTTTAGCTCTTCTACCCGGACAGGCAGCATTGACAACCTTTCTAAGGTTTCCTTGATTAAAGTTGGGGGTGGCTTGTTGTGAGAAGCAGTGCAGATGATCTGTTGCGCACCGGTGTATAACTGCTCTATAAGAGTATAGGCAGCCTTCAGTTTCTTCTGTACGTCAGAGCCCAGATGACTAATGCGAGTTCCTGCGCCATTGCAAACATCAGTAAACCGGCAATGTATGGGATGATATGTTGAAAATTTAAAGCCAGGATATTTACCAAACACAGCAACAGTCATGGCATGTATTTGCCGCTTTACACCAGTTAGCTCGTCTACCACCGGTTTAAGAGCTGCTTCTGCGTCCTCGGCTCTTTTTTGCAATGCAGATTTTTCTATGTCCCAATCCGCCCGCTCCTTGTTGAAACTCTCCTTCAGCTTCTCCATAGCGGCTAAGGCACTGGTAAGCTTAGCTTTGGTTTTGGAGGTTTCTGCCTGCTGGGACTTGATGTTTTCTTGCAGATCAGCGGTTTGAGTTTCCTTTTTGCTCAGCTCAGCCTATAAGAGACAAACATATCATGAATTGGCAGTGCATATTTGAAGTACCAAGCACATAACAAGTTATGCACCTGATACTTGGGGGCTAATGCATATTTTCTCGTAATCAGAAGTTTCTGCAAGTCCCAAGTGCAATACAAGTATTAATCTTGGCACTTGGGGGCTAATGTATGCTTGCTCAAAGTGACATGAGTATTCTTCTAAAAGTCCCGGTTCATCTTCATCAGTTAAACCGGCCCTTGGGGACTATACCGGCGAAAGTTGTAATATTGCAATTCTAAGGTACCGTTTTATCTTAGAAAGATAACCCGGTCCTTGGAGGCTAAGCATGCAAAGTTGAGATATTACAAAGTCCCAGTTTAGATGACTATCATAAACCGGCACTTGGGGGCTACTGGAGTTAATATTTGGAATTGAACACAAGAGAGAAGCAGTTATGCAGTTACCTCATATCGCTCCTTCATTAGATTCACTAAACCGGCTTCAAAGTCGCGGCTTGTGTACAGGCGGTTTAAAAAACCAGAATGGATGTCTTGGGCATTGAGGTGAGCATAGGTTGACAAATCTGTGTTCCATTTGCCTTTGCCCATAGCAGAAACCTCGTCCTTGGCACTATGCTTCGATAAAACAACAGGATTGCCAGGAGCGGTGTGGCCGACGCCAGTAATCATAATATCATCTTCTTTATCATTAGCCGCCTTCACGGGAGTTGACGGTTTATCAGCAGCCTTAGCTGGGCTGGCCAACGTATCAACCGCGCGAGCCGGGCTAGTCGGTTTATCAGTGTGGCCTGTGGTGTCAACTTCTGTTTGTTCAACTATGAAGTTATAATCTTGAGGCGGTGGATCATCATGTGTAACATCAATATTTGTTCTTTCCAGATCTGGAGTCTTCTCTGGTTCAATATCCACATTGTCATCAGACGGTTTATTTAACCGGGCCTTCTTACTGGGTCTAGGCTTGGCACTGAGAAGAACAAACATAAAGATTAGTACAGTATGCAAACATAACACATTAAGGATAAGATTAAAGCATAACCTACCCAGGGACCGTCTTGAGGGTTGGAAGTTGTGTGGCCGTTGACTCGCCAGAGGACGAATTAGGTGTCCCCTGATAATTTGAATCAGACGGATTAAGAGGCTGTCAAAAACAACCCACCTTGGGGAAAGAAATATCAGGAGTATAAGAGACCTCTGATCGACGTTTTCGGACCGGAGTGTTCGGTAAACCGGCAGAGGTAACTACCTGGCCACTGTGCCGGGTTGTGCGGCGGGCTTCGTGTTGCTGCTTCTTCAAAAGAAAGTTTGGGTCCAAGTGAGCTAAGGGTTGAGAAAATTTTATTTTCCGGTTTGCTTGACGGATTTTCTGTGTTGGCAGAGGGTCTGAACTGGAAGAAGGGATAATTACCTCTGCATCGTCAGCCTGGCTGCCTTCGGCGCTGTCCTGATAACAGTCATTGTCAACAAGGTGTATGAAAAAAGAACCAAGAGAGTCAAGTTCTACCTCTGAGTCCGGATTAGCCAGATCCGCATCAGCATTTGGTTCAGAAGATTCAATGGTCCTCTTCTTGGCAGGTTTCTTGGTGACCTTGGTCTTCGGGCGAAGTGGTTTTGCCAGTTTATCCTGTGGTTTTTTCTTCCAGAATGGGTCATCGCCCTGTGAAAGATGGACAAAATTTTGAGACTATCTGAAAAGGGGTAAACTAAAACAAGAAAGTTGTGATTCTTACAGGTGGCGGTTTATTGGAGACGCAGAAAGGGCTTAACCCGGTCTGGCTACAGACAGCTTCCGGTTCATTCAGTATTTTCTTGACAGCCTTAGTAACTTCGGCTTCTGTTAGCTGAATGTTGATGTGTTGTTGAGGGTCTTTCAAATCCCCTGTGTACTCACACATTAAACTGGGGCGCCGGCTTAAGGGCAGAATGCTCCAAGATATCCAACAGCGAACAAAGTCGACACCTGTCAAACCGTTTGCCATAAAGGCTCTGAGCTTTGACAGTTGTGGTGCATAGTTGGACCGTTCCTTGGCAGTCAGCCTTTGAGGGAAGGGATGAGTGTTGCTAAGCCGGTGGGGACAGTAACCCGGCAGAGGATTTTCATCAGTTGGAGATGTGTCTTTGCAGTAAAACCAAGTCTGATTCTAGTCCTTGGGGTGACTATGAAGCTTGGCATGAGGGAAGCTGACATCCTTCCTCTTTTGAATTGCCATTCCACCAAGCTCAGTGTTGGGTCCGTCTGTGAACTCTATACGATGGTTTAAATAAAAGAAATCCCTGAACAGTTCAACTGTGGGCTCCTCTTGAAGATAGGCCTCACAAAATACTTGGAAATTGCAAATATTGGACACAGAGTTTGGTCCAATATCTTGAGGGTGGAGTTGGAAGCTGGCCAGCACGTCCCGGAAAATTTTTGAACTGGGAGGGCGAAAGCCTCAACCCAGATGGTCAGTAAATACAACTACTTCTCCGTCCTTGGGTTCAGGAGTATTTTCCAGACCAGGGGCCCTCCAGTGGATGACTTCTTTCTCGGCTAAAGCTCCAGTTGTGACACATATGTTTAATTGATCTTCAGTAACCCGGGAAGGAACCCAGTTGCACTCGTAAACTTGTTTGGCCATTTCAATGGGAAGCTGAAACATATTTATTGCCGGTTTAAGATTTATGACGGGCGAGCATAAAGCAATGCAAAATAAGCAGAAGCAGAGGTATATGCATATTGTTAAACCAGAGTTTGATATTACTAAACCGGAGTCTGACAATGGAGAAGGTGCAAAGATCAATGAATCGGCGGTTTAAGAGGGGACTAATGATGCATACCGGATTATTATTCTTCGACAAAGCTAAACCGCCTATATTGGTACCTAAGCGAGGGAAAAACAGATTTCGTAGACTGGTAAGATAAATTCAGATCTGCGGCGTGGCAGAAAACAGAAATATATTCAGACCTAAAATACAGGTGCTTCAACAGTTCATCGGATTCAGATGAGTTTTTCTATACGAAGAGGATGCTCTAATGAGGAAAAAAGGGGCTATGACTACGACCGCACAAGAAATATCAGATCCAAATTAGCCATTTATGGTACTAAGAAGAACAAGGACGAACAGCGCCGGAGCTTTAATGAACTCCGACGAACACCGAAACCCTAATGGTGAATCTGGAGAAAGAGAAAAGAGACTTACAGATGCGGATGGAGCAGCGAAGGAGCACCGCGTTTTTCTGGTCCGTTCAGGTTGATGCAGCGGCCGGAGTTGAGGAAGAAGGCGGAGCTTGACGACGGCGGCTGCGTGTGACGGTCGGGTCGGCGCGAGGAAGAAGGTGAAAGACGAAGAGGCAAGGGTTTGAAGAAGAAATTTTCTTAAGTGTTGGAGATCGACATGAACAAGTTCAAATCAATCTGGGGCCTAATGTTGGGGATATTATTACTGGGTGTAAACCGGCCAGGAGAGGCCGGGTTATCCCCATAATGAGTCATTTATATTTGAAGCCCATGAAGACAAGGAGTATGGCGCTTTATGAAGGCCCAGGGCCCAAAGGCGGATTAAGGGCTTGTAGGTGTAAACCGCCATATTATATGTAACTTGTCTTGTAAGATAAGAAAAGAGTAGAGACCGAGCCGGACACGTTTATGAGCCGGCCTTGGGATTCTGTAAACCGCCGGGCATCAACCTGTGTATATAAAGGAACGACCCGGCGGCGGTTTGAGGGGACAACAATTCGAGAGCCAGGCATAGCGGATTCGCTCCCTGGTCATCGAAACCCTAGCAATTCCACAACAACTGGATTAGGCCTTTACCTTCACCGCAAGGGGCCGAACCAGTATAAACTCTCTGCGTCCCTTGTCCGCTTTAACCCCTTTAAGCTAACCCATCGCGATGGCTCCACGACTAAGTCCTTTCTCTAGGACATCTGCCGTGACAAAACCACGACACTACTGTTAAAGTAATATGCTAATGTCTTTCTATCCTTTCTCACTAAGCTAATGAAGGTTTCACCTTGTTCCTACTTGTGCAAACAGGGATCATGTTGTGCCAATCGTACATTTTAGTGGAACTGCACAAGAGAATACAATGAACTGTATCCCAGCCAGTGCTTTAACTCTGCTGGAAGTTCTTGATAATCTTTCGATATAATCTCACCACTGGTAAACAAGAGTGATGTCAACCATACATTTGAAGTGCACAAAAATATATACTATTGAATGATTCCAGTGAGTGCTTTATCATCTCTTCTGGGACTACTTGAATAAGCTTTTTTGCTCAGGTTGGTACCGGCTTAAGGCCTTCATCCATATTAGTTTGCTATCATCTCTATTTGTATTGTGCTACTGTGTTGCTACTGTCATGAGAAACTCCTTTATCTTTGCACGTTAAAGTTTTGCAACCTATGATACATGGCAATGCTTTGAGTGTTGAGCTAATTGGCACTGATTAAATAAACTAATACCTTTCTTTAAGCAAGACTACTATGTTGCTAACTTTACCCATTAAGATAATGAGGGTGCTTCTATTTGATAGTGTATGTTTCATCAACTAGTCCCACTATTACAGTAATCTCACTCTCTCAATACATGTGCCAACAGGGATGCTCGATTTGGGTGGAACTGCACAAAAACTTTGTGTGCTTCATTGCCTCGACTGCATCCTTCCTTTCCTGTCAGTCGCTTATCTCGGCTTCCAGTCAAAGGAAATAGTATTTGATATGCTACCTCACACAGGTTGGTACCGGTCTTTATCCTGATTATTGTCCCTGTCATATGTATTGGTAATTTGGTATTGTGCTACTGTTTGCCGATTTCATAAAGGAGTAACTTGGAGCCTGAACTCGCAGGCAAATCATTACATTAGGTGATTTGAGTAGAACTGCACAAAAAGATCAGAGGGACAGATACTTATGTTGCTGCTATGTACTCCAAAGTTCACTCAGACAAGCATCGATGTTGACAGGAAGAAGTGCCAGAGTGAACACCAACAATATTGCTTGGCGCATAGCCTAGAAAAACGCAGTCTAGTCTTTGGTCACAACTTGTGCCTTTTGGTTATCGGCACATATGGTAGCAAAGTGTATGGCATGGAGTCTAAAGATTCCAGACAAGTTGGTTGACGCGTATATTCATCTGGCACTTAATCAGTCTGCACGCCAGGGATGCTCCATTTCAGTTGAACTGCACAAAAAATTTGGGTGGTTCATTTTATCGACCGCCTCCTTTCTTGTCTGCAATGTAGAATTTTGGCGAGCTACAGGACCAAGATGAGCCAGTAAACTAGTTGGATGAAAGTAGTGGCCAAGTTGCTCAAACCTCCCTCGGCATCGAGGCCACTATCTCGAGGATAAACCTACAAGAAAAGTTCAGATTGTCTATGCTGCCTCTTATGTACTCGAAAGTTTACTCGTACAAGCATTAATTTTAGCAAGAAGTACCACCGAGTGAACACCATTTACCAGTCTGTACCCTAGGTAATTAAAGTTTGTCCATGGATGATATTGGCTGCGATCTCAATCATTTGGATGCATAAACATGCTGAACATGTGTATATCTGAATCTTTTTGTGAATTATCTATGAATATTGTATTGTGATCTATCAATCATTTGGATGCATAGACATGCTGAACTTGTGTATATGTGAATCTTTTGAGTTGTTGATTGTGAATGTTGGCTATGAATATGAACATGTCCTGTGAACCTGAGTTTGATATGAATGCTTACCTTTTCTGTTGTACTTTTGTGTGAACTTGTTAGAATGTCTACTATGGGATTGTGACGTGTGAGTGTCAATGGCACACCTTCTTCTCGAGAAGAATTGCACCTGCTTGTTAGGGTAGCAATGGCGCATCAGCACTTTTTTCTCTTTTTGCTCTGTCTTCCCCCCTCCCCCGCTCAACCCCCGCCGTAATGTTTTCGGCCTCAAAACAAACATAGTACTGCGTTGTTTTTGGGCCTTGATGAAAAATCAAGTGCTGCTTTCTGTAGGTTGGTCCACCCAGCAATGGGCTGCTGGTCCACCACGGACTGGGAGGCTAAAAATACAAGTTGTATGTTGCAGAGGCAAGTAAAAAAACACCATCAAGAGCCATCCACTGAAAAAAAATCGCGTCTGATGTGCTTCTTCAGTCGCGCCGCCGGCCCGCTCTTTAATCCAGTTAACTCCATTCCCCAACCGACAGCACGGGACGGAAGTTTATTTCCCCCTCGCGCTGCCGGGGGATTGAAGAAGCATGGCATCGAATCCAACACCGGTGATGGCTGCTTGTCCAAGTGATTTTCAGATAAGAAACTGCATGTTTCAGAGGTAGAGCATTTAAATCAACACGCACTTTTCAAACATGGATAACAAAATGTTGGAAAGTTTATTCATGGTAAAAAATGGAACTAACAACAAGTTAACATCATGCTGATCAACATTCATGTATAGCACATCTTCATATGATGCGAAGTCAAAAAGATATGCTATTTTCAAAATGGCAAGACAATGTTGAGTGTGCGGAAAACTGGGTAAACCAGGGACAAAATTTTGGCAAGTGTTAGATATTTTTCAACTGCACCAGTTGGAATCTAACCCAGGCAGTACAGCTTTTGGGTGAGAGGGTTGCAGCCACCGGGCTAGTGCGGTATGTTCGAAAGAATGAAGGTGTCTTCCCCGGCTCTGATTCTTTCCCGTCCGTGTGTGCTCGCTGTGGCACCATCGTATGCCGTTGTGAACATGCTCAACAAACGAGAGGAATCCGGAGAGGACTGTACACCGAGAGGCTGACAGTGGGGACCCACCAGGTCCAAGCCATACGCAAGCAAGTGCCTCATTGGAAAAAAGGCTTCCTCCTAATTGTATACTGACGTTGGGGCCCACGGGTTTGTCAACCTAGTCAATAAACGAAATAAATTTCCAACGATGACTGTCATCGGGGAGCTTTTTTTTAGGGGTATCAGGGAATTTTTTTTTATTGCGGGAAAGGGGTATCGGGTATCTAGCTGGTATCATTTTTTTCAGAGGGCGAACAAGTATCAGCTAGGCCTAGGTTTTATTTTTTAACATGCGTAGCCCACGACATACCGAGATAGTGGTTTCAACTTATTTTTTGAGGTCCATCATGTACGTACCGGCCTATGGGCCTCCCAGCGTAGGTTTTACTTTTTCTTAAACATCGGCAGCCAAATGTATTTTTTTAATAAAACGCAGATCTCTCTTCTATTTATCTATATATAAGAATAATAATGTAGTGGCCAATTTATGTTTCCCTTCTAACCACATTATATATTTATATTATTACTATTATCGTATATTTAATAGAGACTTATATATACATTATAAAAGCATCCCACGTCTTATTAACTTATAAAAGTAAATGTTTAACAGAAGTTGGCAAGGAAAATCCTGGTTATTTTTGACTCACAGGCAAGGAAAATCCTGGTGATTGCGTACAAAAGTTTGCAAAATTTTCAAGGACCAATGTAATAATAACGCGCTCATTTTTATTTTGAGAAATAACTCGCTAATTTGTTAATTTTATATATAATAAAATGTGTAGCTCTAGTTTATTTTTTGATATTAATTGCTCCTTCTAACCTAACATTAAATATAGAACAAGCCCAGCTAATTCGTGTATTTCAAGAAAGTGCAAATGGGCTGAGATTTCTTAGAAAATATTAAATGGGCCGTATTGACGCGAAATTATTTGTTCACCCAGCCCAGCAAATGGACTGTAAATTCTAGAAAACATGGGTTAAATATATGCCACATTTTTGCAGGCTGACATGTGGGCCAATAGGTCGAAGCCTACACAAGGCGTTGTCAACTTAGTCAACAAATGATTCTGACATCCACAGCCATTGGATTTATATCCAACGGCCGACATCCACCTTCAATCTCTCATCTTCTTCCTCCAGTGTCGCCGGGACCGCCTGCTCTGGCCTCCGGCGGCTAGCGGCTCTGCTTAGCACGCATCGCTGCGAAGCGCTACCCCATCGCCGGCCAGGCTATCCATCCACCCCTCCACACCTCCTGTTATTCTCCACCGACTGCAGCCCCACGCCGCACCAGAACTAGTTATAACCCTTGTACTCCTCTCAATCTGCGACTCCACTGCCGCGTCTTCCCATCTCTGGGTCATTCCTATCCGGGGCCTCGCCGTCATCCACCGCCTTGCTGCGCTCGGTGCGGCGTGGTCAACAAACAAGAGTCATCGAAAGAGGACTGTACGTGGAGAGCCTGACAGCTGGGACCCATGAGGTCCTCCTTATTAAGCTGAAAAAAATGTTTCCTCCCCCTAACAGCTGGGACCCACCGGCTGTATCTTCACACGGAAGGAAGTGCCTCCTTGTTATGCAAAAAAACTATTCCTCCCGATGACAACTGGGACCCGGCAGATTTGGTGGCTGACTTGTGGGCCTACCAAGCTGACGCGTATGCAGGGCTTTGTCAACTTAATCAACAAATGATTCTAGCAGCTAGACCATTGGATGTTAATCCAACAGCCATGCTACTTCTTCAACCTTTGTTCTTGCTCCTGTCTCCCGTGGGCAGCAATGCTGCCGCGCACCCGAACCAGTCAAGTTTCCCACTCCTCTCCATCTGCGACTCCACTGCCGCGTCTTCCCCATCTCCGGGTCGTTCCAGTCTGGGGCCTCGCCGTCATCCACTGGCCTTGGTGCGCTCGGCACTGTGTGGTCAACAAACAAGAGTCATCGGAAGATGACTGTACGTGAGAGGCTGACAGTGGGGACGCACCACGCCCATGGACGCATGCATGCAACTGCATCCTTTTGACCCTGAAAAATAATGTTTTCTCCCCCTGACAGCTGGGACCCACCAACTACATCTTCGCACGCAAGGAAGTGTGTCCTTATTACGGGCAAAAAAATGATTCCTCCCCCTGACAGCTGGGACCCAGCAGCTATATCTTCGCACGCAAGGAAGTGCGTCCTTATCCTCCCTGACAGCTAGGACCCACCCGATCAAAGCGTACGTAGCGTTGTCTGTCTTGTCGCGAACGTGTACGTACATTCTGGTCGATCGGTCGCTCTGCAACGATGAACCGTGGCCGAGTAAGTAGCGGCACATGTCATAGTAGAGCCCCCCAT
The DNA here is from genome assembly GCA_011799875.1 of Thinopyrum elongatum. Lineage (NCBI taxonomy): Eukaryota > Viridiplantae > Streptophyta > Magnoliopsida > Poales > Poaceae > Thinopyrum > Thinopyrum elongatum. The sequence goes on along the minus strand of CM022300.1, from coordinate 82,839,181 downwards.
GTAGCAGTTCAGGTTGTCCCGTCTAAACCGTGTACACGTACATACAGCCACACGCCAAAAAATACGGCCACGTACGTACATACGAGCGGGGTCTCGAAACGCGTACTCGCGCATACGGACGGCCAGGGCTCATGTACATGGAGAGGCAACGAACGGCAGCCACGTTGTCCTGTTCATTGGCAGCTAACAGGCTGGGTCGGAATGGAGGAAACAGCGTCGTGTTCACCGGGAGCCAAGTGACTGGGTCGGAATGCGTCCTGTTCATCGGGAGTGAAGCCACTGGGTCGTAATGGGTCGTGTTCAACGGGAGCCAACTGGCTTGGACGGAACAGCCGGAACGGGGTCTGGCGTACCGCAAAACGGAGTAAAACGGCCTTCTGTTCGACCGCGTATGGTCGAAACGGGGTCCTGTTCATCGGGAAGGGTCTGGCGTACCGCACAACGGAGGAAACGGACTTGTGTTCGAGTGCCTACGGTCGAAACAGGGTGCTGTTGATCGGGAAGGGTGTGGCATACCGCAAAACGGAGGAAACGGACTTGTGTTGGAGCGCCTACGGTCAAAACGAGGGTCCTGTTCATCGGGAGGGGTGTGGCGTACCGCAAAACGGGACTCCACGGGCTACTGTTCATCCATCGTCTACTGCCTCACTCCAGCCTCCACGAGCTATTGTTCATCCACCGTCGACTTCCTCCAGCCTCCACCAGCTACTGTTCACCACGGGGTCCTGTTCATCCAGCCTCCACCGGCTACTGTTCAACCAGCCCTCCACACGGGGTCCTGTTCAACCAGCCTCCACCGGCTACTGTTCAACCAGCCCTCCACACGGGGTCCTATTCAACCAGCCCTCCACAGGGTCCTGTTCAACCAACCCTCCACGGGGTCCCTCCACCGGCTACTATTCATCCACCCCCACCTCCTCGATCGGGGTCATGTTCATCCAGCGGCAACGACCTCTACTACCACGGGATCCTGTTCATCCAACCCCCACCGGGAACTGTTCATCCAACCCCCACCGGGGACTGTTCATCAAGAGGCAGCTTCGATCGGGTTCAGTTAGCAGTAGTAGCGAAGGAATCACTCGGGTTCAGTTAACAGCCAAGCGATCGATCGGGGTTCAGTAATGTAGCTAGTGCAATCGCTCGGGTTCAGTTAGAGCCCAATGCCTCACTCGGGTTCAGTTAGAGCCCAACGCCTCGCACACGCGCGCGTACGTCTACGAGAGATACGCGCAAACCTCCGTGCATTGCTCGGCCCCGACCACCCACTGTAACCGGGAACTCCCCGAAATTTTCCTCGCCCTCGCTTCTACCATGATTTTTTCCGTGATGGACGGCCCAAAGAATGTCATGCAGGTGCGTCCCTGGCCCGCCCAGGACGAAAAGCCCATTTTCTATCATGATTTTTTGTCATAGAAGTAGGATCCCACCACATCTATGATGATACTTGCTTTTGTCACAATTATCGTCATAGAAGTGTCATAAGCATGACAGGAAAAAAATTCGTTCGGCCCGAAATATCACGGATGTGTCTTTTTTTGTAGTGTAAGAGGGTCAAAGGGGATTTGTTCATATGCCAACTATATGTTGATGATACTATTTTTGGTTCTCCTAATAAATCTTTCAATGATGAGTTTGCTGCATTAATGACCGAGAAGTTTGAGATGTCTATGACGGGAGAGTTGAAGTTCTTTCTTGGGTTCGAAGTCAAGCAAAGAAGAGAAGGAACATTCATCAACCAAGCCAAGTATACCCAAGACATGCTCAAGAGATTCAAACTAGATGATGTCAAGCCGATCAAGTTTCCCATGCCCACCAAATGCAAGCTTGACAGTGATCCCAATGGTAAAGCAGTGGATCAAAAGGTATATCGTTCCATGATTGGATCCTTGCTGTACCTTTGTGCATCTAGACCAGATATCATGTTGAGTGTGGGAATTTGTGCATGGTTCCAAGCCGCACCTAAGGAAAGCCACTATGTGGCGGTCAAGCGAATCTTTCGATATTTGGCTCATACCCCAAACTTTGGCTTATGGTACCCCAAAGGAGCAAGCTTCGATCTCATGGGTTACTTGGACTTGGATTGGGTGGGAGATTGTGTGGAGAGGAACTCAACTTCCGGAGGGTGCCAATTCCTTGGTCGCTCTTTGGTGAGTTGGTCTTCGAAGAAGCAAAATTGTGTGTCTCTCTCATCCACCGAGGCCGAGTATGTAGCCGCCGCAATTTGTTGTGCACAATTGCTATGGATGAGGCAAACTTTATAGGATTACGGTGTCACTTGTGATAAAGTGCCTCTTCTATGTGAGAATGAAAGTGCTATCAAGATTTCTCACAATCCGGTGCAACATAGCAAGACGAAGCATATTGAGATTCGTCACCATTTCATTCGGGATCACATCAAGCGTGGAGATATTGAGATCATCTACATCAACAATCAAGAGCAACTAGCGGATATTTTCACCAAACCTCTAGATGAAGCAAGATTTCGTGAGTTAAGGCATGAGCTAAATATCATTGATTCGAGCAATGTGGCTTGAATCTAGGCACACCCCACCACACTCATCATTATATCTTGTTCTAGATGTGGGCATGGACATAGGGGGAGTGTTGTTCTCTCAATGAACTCTCCCTCCCCCCATTATGCATAAATCGATCAAGTCTTTCACATTAGCCATTTTTTATGGTACTTGTGCTTCAAAGATGAGTTTTGGTCATGGGCCCAAGGTTAAAATCTTCGCGGTGCCATACCAATTGACTATAACATAGGTGGCTTCGGTCACCGCCCTCTCCTTGAGAGGCTTCTCCTCGGGATTGTCTTTTGTTGTTTTAGTCTTGAGGTCTTTGTGTGTGTTTGAATCCCTTCTTGAGTGCTTCTTTTACCCTCTGCGTTTGTGCTTGGGGTGTTTCTTCTGGTTATTGTGGTTCCTTGTCTTGTCTCTCTCGAGTTCTTCTTAGTCGTCTCATTTGCATAAGCCACTTTTTCTTGTCTGCTCCTGCCTGGTTTCACCCGCGCGGTACTACTACTGAGCTTGCGCGGTACTACTGCCAGGCTCCACGGTACTACCGCGCGGTGAGTTTGAGCGGGGGTTATGAGTCAGGGAAGGGGGAGGTTTCTCTGCCCATACACATTCACTTGCCTCCTCTCTCTCTCAGGCGACGAACAGGCAGTGGAGGGCCGCCGCCTCTGGGCCGTCTTCCGCGTTTTCGTCCGGTGGGATCGATCCCACCCTCTCCTCTTGCCATGGATGCCGGTATTGCCCCCATTCTTCTTCTCGTTGGTTCTAGTTTTTGGATCTAGGCTTTAGGGCAATATTCCTTGCATTCTTCGATTTTTGCCCAAATCGGGGCATGTGTAGGACGTACAAGACTACTAGAGTGGATAGATTGAAGGTTTAACCCTGAAAATTTGAATTTGGCACCTCTGGTTCTACCGGATCTCTCCGCGCAAGTTGTCAGATCCGCTGACATCTGCCTCGAGCGGTACTACCGCTGGGTGGTGCGGTACTACCGCTCTGAGCTGTCAACTTCAGTTTTTCCCCGTTCCATCTTCACTCTTGAGTCTCTCCTTTTTCTTTGGCTTATGCAATTTGTCTCTTTTGTGTTCTTGCGTGTGTGTTTTGCAGGTGGTAGTAGCTCCGGGCATCAGGCTCGCTGCAAGAATCCTGCTCATACAGGTGGACCCAAGCGCTACCGTTCTGCTGATGTTCTAGTGAGTGGCACTATTCCAGTGAGTGGCACCCCGCCCGTGCGTGGCTCCAATGATCCGCCAAGACAGAGAGTCAAGGTGATTGCTACGAAGAACAAGGGGCCCAAGGGCGCTCATGAGATGTCTGCTATGGAGTTTGGTATGGCTCGTAAGCGCAATCCATATCGGGAGCCTCAGGATCCTGCGCTTGTCCATCGCATGTTTTGGAATAGGTTTCAACAGTCTATCTTCCATGATGTGTTGAAGGCAAAGAATCTGTTTGTGAAAGTCAAGTCTATTGATCTCTCTCACATGGAGAGGGACTTGCCTTACTTCAGAGCCGCACTTCAGAGGTGCGAGGAGCTAGATATCAAGAGGATCATTTCTTTCAACAAGGATTTTGATGCAGAGCTTGTGGCACAATTCTATGTCACAGTACACTTTGGGCATGATGAGGACAGGACTCTCACTTGTATGACCAATGGTCGGCGTCTGACTGCTTCTTGGAAGAGCTTCATGGAGTGTTTGTCGTATGAGGATAAGGGTGCCCAGACCCCAGTTGGGTTTTGCCCTCACCGGGAGGCTAATGCTACTCACAAGGAGGCTCTGTGGCCTTTCTCTTCCAGGAAGGTCTCTGAGACTGGGCATGTCTCCTACGACCTTTGGCCCTTTCTAGATATCATGCATAGGATCTTCAAGAACACTATGTTCCCTTGTGTTGGCAATCAGGATATGGTGCATTCCTTTCTGGTGGACCTCCTTCTTTTCTGCCAGAAGCAACAGTGATCTCAGGAGGTGTTAGATGTCTCTCATGTCATGTGGTCAGAGCTTCGTTGTGCGATCTTGGAGCGCAGGTGCATCATTTATGGCCCCTACCTAATGCAGCTCATTGAGGAGACATGGGCATCCACATTCCCTGATGAGGAGCTTGTCACTGGAGACCTAGTGTCTCATGATGTTGTTCAGCTAAGGCAGAAGGAGAAGTGGGGAACGACAGCTCCTGCCCCTCAAGAGCATGACACAGTTAGGTCTGATGATGAGCCAAACTATGAGCCGTCTGAGGAGCCCTCTTGGGCTAAGAAGCTCAAGAAGAAGATGAAGAGGCAGTTTTGTCTTCAGGCCAAGGGACAGTATAAGGCTCATGTAGCTGCAAAGAAGGCCCATTCTCGTGACAAGGCCATTATGAGGCAGGTTGGCCTCAACGTTTCTGATGGCTCTGAGGAGAAAATCACTGATGAGGAGTCTTGGGTCAGAGTGCACTGCCCGTGGACCAATTCTGATGATGGCACTGGAGGCCCTACGCCTGCTGCAGGGGAGTCTGAGGAGGAGGAGGAGCATGATTGGTGATGTCCTGGAGTGTTGCTACCACTGTCGTTCTTAGGTGTCCTCTCTACCCTTTTGGTGTCTCGATGCCAAAGGGGGAGAGAGTGTAGGGATTTGCAGTGTGTGTTGTGAGTGGAGTGTGTTTCTCTCTTTGCCATTGCTTTCCTCGCTCGAACTCTTTCATTTGCGTTGGTTTGTGTTTGTCCCGTGTGTTCAAGACCATATGGTGTGAGACATATGAGCTATCCTATCTCTTTCTATCTATGTCAAGTACTTTATGTTATTATTTGCTTGTGAGATATTATTATTTGCTTGTGAGATATATCTTATGCTTATGCCCTTATTCATTTGCTCACTTGGTATCTCTTGCTAGCCTTCATCTTACTATATTTATGCAAGTATGGTTTGGTCTATAAAATATAGGGGGAGTGTGGATCCTATATGTGTGTATTTTGCATTCCAAAAGCATATCTAAAATAGTGCACACATCTAGGGGGAGCCTGTCTATATTTTGTAGATTGTGGGGTTGCACACCTCTCTTTGCTATATCCTTTGTGCAAATCCCATGTTGTCATCAATCCACCAAAAACGGGGAGATTGTTGGGGCATATTTCTCCCTAAGTGGTTTTGGTGATTGATGCCAATGTGTTTGCGGACTAATCGTGTGCATTGAGCATTTCAGGCTTTCAAGCACTTGGCACAAGATGATTCGTGCCCCTTGGAGTTTCAAGTGAAGACGGTTTTCTTTCCTTCGGTTCTTTTCGGTGGTGTTGAGTCATAGGGAAAACTGTACTATCAAGAGGGGGTCCGCTTCAGAAAGGTTCGGGTGGAATCAACACGTACACACATCCGTTTGCCCCTAGAAAACTGGCAGTTGTAGCAACGGCAGTAGTAGCGGTAGTACCGCCTTTAGGCGGTAGTACCGCTCCTACTACCGTGGCTACCACCACCTGTTCCTCTGTTTTCTCCCCTATTCTTCGTTTCTCCTGTGCATCCTGCTAGGAGCGGTAGTACCGCTCGGTTACGGGCTGAGAGGTGCATAACGATTGGATTTGTCCCTCACTATAAAAGGGGGTCTTCTTCCCCAAGAAGACTAACTTATTCTCCCCCAAAACTCCATTGTTGCTCCAAAGCTCATTTTCGCCCGATCTCTCTCCCTAGCCAATCAAACTTGTTGATTTTCTAGGGATTGGTTGAGAAGGCCCCGATCTACACTTCCACCAAGAGAAATTTGATTCCCCCCACTAATCCCTTGCGGATCTTGTTACTCTTGGGTGTTTGAGCACCCTAGACGGTTGAGGTCACCTCAGAGCCACATTCCATTGTGGTGAAGCTCCGTGGTTCGTTGGGAGCCTCCAATTCGGTTGTGGAGAGAGCCCCAACCTTGTTTGTAAAGGTCCGGTTGCCGCCTTCAAGGGCACCACTAGTGGAATCACGGCATCTCGCATTGTGTGAGGGCGTGAGGAGAATACGGTGGCCCTAGTGGCTTCTTGGGGAGCATTGTGCGTCCACACCGCTCCAACAGAGACGTACTTCCCCTCAAAGCGAAGGAACTTCGGTAACACATCCTCGTCTCCACCGGCTCCACTTGTGGTTATCTCTTACCTTTACTTTGTGCAAGCTATTGTTGTGTTGTATTCTTTACTTGTACTTCTAGTTGTTGTTGTTAACATCATATAGGTTGCTCACCTAGTTGCACATCTAGACAAACTTTTGTTGCTAAGCCCAATTTGTTAAGAAAAGCGAAAAATTGGTAGTTGCCTATTCACCCCCCCCCCTCTAGTCAACCATATCGATCCTTTCACACTTTAACCATATGAAATTAGGGAAAACTTTCTACATGTGGAATGAGCGGATTTGCAGCAGCTTTCCAACGCCATATTATTTGCCTTATTCTGATAAGCGCTTTAAAAATGGGCTTGAAAATACGATTCACGTTTTTTGTACGAAGAAAAAACAATTTTCAAAACTGCTCTTCAACTATGTTGATTTTGCCAAAAAAAAAATAACTTAGATCATGATACTCATGTCCATAGCTCTCCAACGGTATATCGCAAGCCCTATTTGGACAATGTTCACGGAAGTTCAACCTAGTACTAGGTGAAGTTCAACTACTACTGCTGGGACGAGTCAGGTAGTTATCAGAATATTATTCTCATCCCCGATCAGAATAGTGTTTATATATATATATAGTGATCAATGAAATAAAGCTGGCACCTCTAGAATTCAGAATTTTTGTTGTTTCAACTCAGAAATTGTGTATTGAGCCTTTATTCTTTGGTCACTGGTCACTTGGGGGCTTCCAACTCATCGAGTTTAGCTACTAACATCCCTCTTGACCCGACATATGCCATTATAATATTTGGTTAAACATGTCTGTTAGCAAGATGCTACTCAAAAGAGGTGACCTAACTGTACTCTTGATAAGTCAATCATAATGATGCCTATCACGGCTTGTATTGACCCGGAACTTATCAAGGTTAAAACACCGATTTAAGTCACGTGAGAGCCGACTTTCAGAGAGCTAGGATAAACCATGAGGCTATCAGGCCTGGTTCATTGAAGCGAATCAGACACGTGCCTCGAAAGCCGGTCTTTATGTCGTGCCTCGAAAGCCAGCTTGTTATCTATTTATTTATTTTATATTATATGTTTTCATTCCATATCTCTATATCTATTTATCTATACTTTTTTTGCAGGGATCTATTTTTTATACAGAACCTGGTTATATATAATGTCGGGTTTTTATATCATGCTGGGTCACAAGTTTGACCCGGCCCTGGTAAAAAGTTTTATGCTCTGTGATATATCACAACAGTTATGAATTACTTCGTACATCTATTCGTGGGGTCATTTTTCAAAGATAGCCCAAGTTTTCAAAGATAAGATATCAAAGACTTGTTACCGGGTTGGGTGGCAATTAACTTTGTGGACTTGTCATAACATAAACTCTGCAGAATATTCAATGCACGAAGGCATGGAAAAATCAAAAGGCGTTTTCTATCGAGTTATTACATGCCACGGTTGGGCCATATTTCAACAAAAAAAAAATCGAAGCATAAGTCGTGGACGATATCGCTGCAAGCCGGCCGAAGAGCTTTCCGGGTTGATGTCGTCATGCGCAAGTCACGGCTGGGTTATCCTGTGTCGGCTCTCCTTGGTCCTTGGGAGCTGTTGTTCGTCTACTAGCCACCGTATTGATTCCAAAGCTTCAAAAATTGAATCCTCCTTGATCACAGATGAAATGCTGACATCAGGAGTGAAGTTTTGCTTACGTGGTGGGATCATCTCAAAGGGTTGAGGAGTTGGCAGACTCAGGCGTTTGCCAGCTTCTGAGTAGGTGGCTTGGAATTTTCTTCCGCAATTTTGGTTGCCGCCACCCAGTTTTCCCTAACACAACACAGATATTCCTTTTCTGAAAAAGGAGTCCCATCTACATTGAACTCCGGGAACCCCTCAGCTATTTGAGCTGGATCCAGCTCTGGGAGATATGCCTTTACGCGCGCCAAAGCATGTAACGCCCCCTGACGACAAGCCAACCGCTTCAGCTCCCCAATCCATTCCGGCACAGTGGAAAGTTCCTTCAGCATATCCATGATATAATGCGATGGTGCCTTGGTGTTCTTGACTGCCATGATGCAGTATGAGCCGCCAACATACAGTTTCTCCATGAACTTGTATATAGCCTTAAGTTTTACCAGAGGGAGCTCCACAAGATTATGGCTCTTTTTGCCTGTCAAACACACATCAACATATATTAGTAAGCCGGCCAAATGATTAAGCCAGAAATGTGTGGCAACTTGCAAGGTATCATACTTACCGAAGATGGCTATGCACATCTCTTTGATTTGGCCTTTCAAAGTTGCCAGCTCTTGGGTGACCGGCTCAAGTTTTGCTTCAGCCTCTTCTGCCCGTTTTACCAAGGCGGCTCTCTCTTTCTCAAAGTCCGTCTTGGTCTTCTCCAGATTTTTTGTCATATTAAGAAGCGACTTATGGAAGTCTGAAGATAAGCTTTCTGCTTTTTCTTTCAGCTTCTTCTCCTTTTTCAGCTCTTTTTGTAAGCCGGCCGCTGACGACTCGGCATGATTCAGCATTTCCTGTATATACGCAAACAAGTCAGAAGGATTCTTCGAAGTCCCGAGCTGCCGCTGGCTAATGACCCGGCACTTGTGGGCTACATCGTTCATATTTTGACATGAATTATAATAAAGTCCAATGCAGTTGCAAGCACTCAACATGGCACATGGGGGCTAATGCATTGCCATTTTTTTTATTCCCATGTGCTAAAAAGACCTGGCCTATCACATGATGATGAGCCGGCCCTTGGGTGCTACCAGTTGCTCGAATTTTTCCTAGAAATGTTTTTTAAAGTCCCAGTTCATTATTACATAATGAGTCGGCCCTTGGGGGCTACACTTGAGTACAAGTACTACATACATATTGTGGGCAGGTCAAGGGTGTTAACCCGGATCTATATTCAAGATCTTGTTGCAAGTCTTAAGCACATCACTACCTTCTCTACTAAAGAATTGGGGCCTACATAAATATATGTAAGGAAGAACAAGAGTGAGAAGCATACCTCATATTTCCGTTTCATAGTGTTGAGCAAGGGAGCTTTAGTGTCTTGGCTTTCGGATAGCCAGGTCAAGTACCCTAGGTGAAGGGACTTTACATCCAAATCTTCCAAAGATGGAAGTTCAATTTGGGTTTTTCCTTTCTCTATCATTGGCGACTCATCTTTGGCGCTGATCTTTGCCAATGCATTTGAAGCTACTAAAGTTTTATGCATCTCCCCGCTAATCATAACATTAGCATAAGCCTCCTTTGGAGGTGGTTCACTAGTTGGGCTTTCATTCTCCTCCACTACAGGAGTGGTGGCTCTGGAAGGACTCACTGGGTTGTCCTCATGAACCAGCTCATTTTAACGAATCAGGTCAGTCTCATCGACTGGCTTGTCTTGGATTTCTAGGTCGACCCTTGAAACATTCTGAGGGGGGTCCTCGGTCTTAGGAGCGGCAGCACTTCATTCACCAATTTTCTTCTTGGTAAAGGCTTTGGCCGTGGAATATCATGAAAAAGTAGTAACAGCAGAAATGTAGAAAAGAAAGAAAAAGTAGATGCCTTATGTACTTACCCACGGTTGATGGTAAAAATTGGCGCCTGAGTGGCGCTGGATTCATAAAATGACGTTGAAGTCATTTGGTAATCTGGGTTGGACAGATGGAGAGGCTCTTTAATTAGACCGGCTTGGGGCCGCAAGTCAGTTGGGCTATGTGGCACCTCAACTCACGCTTTTCACCGAGCAGGCGGGTTTGATAGGCCTTCTGCTAATTCTCCGGAGTCGCGCCGGGTCTTTTACTTTGAAGTGCCAGCAGACTGAGTTTTCTTCAAAAGAAATTGCGGATCTAAGTGAGCATGTGGATGTGAAAATGGTACCTTTCTGATTGCTCGTCGCGTTTTCTTTGGGACGACTGGTTCTAAGTCAGAATAAGAAGGATTTACCTCCATCTTGCCTGTTCAGTTGGTCTCCGTATTATCCTGCGATGTGGTGGCGTCAAAAAGTTGGTTAAACAGATGGCCCGGGGAGTCAAGCTCTATTACACCATTTTCTTCCTCGTCGTCATCAACCGGCTCTTCTGCGTTGCCGTCTTTTGGAGGAGTGGCGACTCATTCAGTCTTCCACCATTGAGAGTTCTCCTGAACAAATGACAAGCTAGAATATTAAATAAAGCAGTGGGTAAAAAGATATAAATAAAATAAGAGAAGGAAAAGGTGACTGACTGGAGGTGCCGGGTTGCTCGTAAAGAAGGGGGTGAGCCCTACAGTCTTGATTGTCTCCCGAGTTTCACTAAGTAATTTATTGGTGGTTGACAACAAGTCAGCGGGAGATAGGTCGACCCGGCTAAAGCGCAGAGCGTCCTCCGGCTCACCTATATATGTATGCATAAGTCGGCCCCTTAAACTGAGGGGCTGGATCCGCTAGCTCACCCAACACCGGGTCAAATCAACCCCAGTAAGGCCATGGGTTGTCAAGGTGTTGATATTTGAGTACAAGGGTTCCAACTTCTCCCTTTCTTCCTATGAAGCAAAGCATGGGAAGATGGTTGAGGCATCAAGCCGGTCCAGCCTATAACCCAGCAGCTGGCGCTGATCTGTAGGGGAGGTATCTTTGCAATAAAACCATGTTTTGTGCCATCCCTTAGGATGGCTTGCTGGCTTGACTCCAGGAAAAGCTGAGTTATTCCTGCTTTGGATGGTAATTCCTCAGAGTTCTATGCTCGGACCATTTTTGTGCTCTATCTAATGATTCAGATAGAAAAATTCTTGAAAGAAGCTGACAGACGACTCGATTTGCAAATACACCTCACAGAACACTTGGAATTGGCATAAATTCAAGATGGAATTGGGTCCGAGGTCTTGAGGCCTGATGTTGAAGTGATGAAGTACATCCCAGAAAAACTTTGAGCCGGGAGGACAGAAGCCTCTTTCCAGGTGATCAGTGAAACAACAATTTCACCTTGAGCTGGCTGAGGATGGATTTCTTCCTTAGGAGCTCGCCATTGAATTTCATTCTAAGGTGGCAACAGACCGGAGTCCACTAGACTCTGCAGTTTAAGCTGAGATGAGGTGGGCTTAGCCCGGTTGACTACCTTGTTGGTCCTAGGAGCCATCTGTTCGGTTGCGGTGAAGTTTTCAACTACGAGGGATGAATAACAGATATGAGCCGGCAAGAGTCATGAAAATGTTATGGGTTGTGATAGTTGCAAATTGAACTATCTAGCTGGCTATAAGTGTCCGGGTTGTGATTGCAAGACAAGCCAAGCTTTATAGTGCACAGAACGACTACGGTCTATAGTGGATCTACGAGCCGGTAATACCATAAGTCGGCATAAGAAACTAGTGCAGTTTATAAGTTTGACAAGTGATAAAGTGATGTTCGGATCAAAACAGCCACAAACAGGTAGTGGTCAGATTTGATTACTGCTACGGATCTAGAAAATGCTCAGAAAAGAAAAATAAAAACCCTAGTCATGGGAAAGTTTGCTATACACAGAAGAAGCAATGGGATCTACTGAACACGGCGATGGGGGCCTAAATTAAGATGAACTACATCGTGACAATGGCTAAACATTTCGGGTGTTTTACTAGATTGAATCTAGACTTTGAAGATGAACTACAATGAACTACTGATGGAAATATGCCCTAGAGGCAATAATAAAGTTGTTATTATTATATTTCCTTATTCATGATAAAGGTTTATTATTCATGCTAGAATTGTATTGACCAAAAACTTAAATACATGTGTGGATACATAAACAAATATCGGGTCCCTAGTGAGCCTCTACTAGACTAGCTCGTTGATCAAAGATGGTTAAGGTTTCCTAACCATGGACATGAGTTGTCACTTGATAATGGGATCACATCATTAGGAGAATGATGTGATGGACAAGACCCATCCGTTAGCTTAGCATATGATCGTTCAGTTTATTGCTACTGCTTTCTTAATGTCAAATACATATTCCTTCGACCATGAGATCATGCAACTCCCAGATACCGGAGGAATACCTTGTGTGCTATCAAACGTCACAACATAACTGGGTGATCATAAAGATGCTCTATAGGTATCTCCAAAGGTGTCTGTTGAGTTGGCGTGAATCGAGATTGGGATTTGTCACTCCGTGTATCGGAGAGGTATCTCTGGGCCCTCTCGGTAATACACATCACAAGAAGCTTGCAAGCAAAGTGACTAAGGAGTTAGTTACGAGATGATGTATTACAAAACGAGTAAAGAGACTTGCTGGTAACGAGATTGAACTAGGTATGAAGATACCGACGATCGAATCTCGGGTAAGTAACATACCGACAGGCAAAGGGAATTATGTATGTTGTCATAAAGGTTCGACCGATAAAGATCTTCATAGAATATGTAGGAACCAATATGGGCATCCAGGTCCCGCTATTGGTTATTGACCTGAGAGGCGTCTCGGTTATGTCTACATCATTCTCGAACCCGTAGGGTCCACACGCTTAACGTTCGTTGACGATATAGTATTATATGAGTTATGTGAGTTGGTGACCGAATATTGTTCGGAGTCCCGGATGAGATCACGGACATGACGAGGAGCTCCAGAATGGTCCGGAGGTAAAGATTGATATATAGGACGTTGCTATTTGATCACTGGAAAGGTTTCAGAATCTATCGGCTAGTCATCGGATCACCGGAAGGGGTTCCGGGAAGCCCCGGGAGGTTAATGGGCCATATGGAACAAACGAGGGGAGCACACCAGCCCACAAGGGGCTGGCGCGCCCTTCCTCTGGCTGCAGCCCTTGGGGAGAAAAGGAAGGAGGGGAGTCGGCCTCCCCTTGCCTTCTCTCTCCTCCCCTTTCCTTCCCCCCGAGTGCAAATAAGGAAGAGGGGGCGCCATAGGGCAGGCGCCCAAGGGGGCCGGCGGCCACCCTTGGGGCGCACCCTGGCTGTCCCTCCGCCCCCCACCTATATATATGAGAGGGAGGGGGTGCCACACAAATCAACGACAATCCACAAGCCGTGTGCGGCGCCCCTCTCCCCGGTTTCATCCTCCGTCTAGTTTTTCTGCAGTGCACAGTGAAGCCATGCGGAACAAGTTCACCACCACCGTCATCACGCCGTCGTGCTGCCGAAACTCATCTACTACTTCGCTCGTCTTGCTGGATCAACAAGGAGAGGACGTCATCGAGCTGAACGTGTGCTGAACATGGAGGTGTCGTATGTTCGGTACTTGATTGGTTGGATCGTGAAGGTGTAAGACTACATCAACCGCATTGATAAATGCTTCCGCTAAACGGTCTACGAGGGTACGTAGACATACTCTCCCCTCTCGTAGCTATGCATCTCCATGGATAGATCTTGCGTGCGCATATAATTTTTTTTGTTTTCCATGCAACGTTCCCCAACAGTGGCATCAGAGCCAGGTCTATGCGTAGATGATATGCACGAGTACAACACAAAGAGTTGTGGGCGGTGAGGTTCATACTGCTTACCACCAACGTCTTATTTTGATTTGGCGGCATTGTGGGATGAAGCGGCCTGGACCAACCTTACATGTCCACGCACATGAGACCGGTTCCACCGACTGACATGCAAGTTGTTTTGCATAAAGGTGGCTGGCGGGTGTCTATTTCTCCTACTTTAGTTGAATCGTATTTGACTACGGCCGGTCCTTGAAGAGGGTTAAAACAACAAACTTGATAATCACCGTTGTGGTTTTGCGTAGGTAAGAACGGTTCTTGCTAGTTGCCCGTAGCAGCCACGTAAGACTTGCAACAACAAAGTAGCGGACGTCTAACTTGTTTTTGCAGGGTATGTTGTGATGTGATATGGTCAAGACATGATGTAATATACATTGTTGTATGAGATGATCATGTTTTGTAATATCGACAACCGGCAGGAGCCTTAGGGTTGTCTCTTAATTATTGTATGAAATGCAAACGCCATGTAATTGCTTTACTTTATCGCTATGCGTTAGCAATAGTTGTAGAAGCAATAGTTGGCGAGACGACCCCGACGCAATGATGGGGATCAAGTTGTCGAGCCGGTGACGATGGAGATCATGCTGATGCTTTGGAGATAGAGATCAAAAGCACAAGATGATGATGGCCATATCATGTCACATATTTTGATTGCATGTGATGTTTATCCTTTATGCATCTTATTTTTCTTAGAACGACGGTAGCATTATAAGATGATCCCTTCACTAAATTTCAAGATAAAAGTTCTCTCCCCGAGTATGCACCGTTGCTAAAGTTTGCGTTTTGAAGCACCTCATGATGATCGGGTGTGATAGACTCTACATTCACATACAACGGGTGTAAGCCAGTTTTGCACAAGCAGAATACTTGGGTTAAACTTGACGAGCCTAGCATGTACGGACATGGTCTCGGAGCACTGGAGACCGAAAGGTCGAATGTGAGTCATATAGTAGATATGATCAACATAGAGATGTTCACCATTGATGACTACCCTATCTCACGCGATGATCAGACATGGGTTAGTTGATTTGGATAATGTATCACTTAAATAACTTGAGGGATGTTAATTTAAGTGGGAGTTCATTAGTAATTTGATTAATTGAACTTAATTTATCATGAACTTAGTCTTAATAGTTTTTTGCATATCTATGTTGTAGATCAATGGCCCGTGCTACCATTCCCTTGAATTTTAATGCGTTCCTAGAGAAAGCTAAGTTGAAAGATGATGGTAGCAACTACACGGACTGGGTCCGTAACTTGAGGATTATCCTCATTGCTGCACAGAAGAGTTATGTCCTTGATGCACCGCTAGGTGACAGACCTGTTGCAGGAGCTACTGCAGATGTTATGAACATCTGGCAGACTCGATCTGATGACTACTCAATAGTTCAGTGTGCCATGCTTTATGGCTTAGAACCGGGACTTCAAAGACGTTTTGAACGCCACAGAGCATATGAGATGTTCCAAGAGCTGAAGTTGATATTTCAAGCTAATGCCCGGGTTGAGAGATATGAAGTCTCCAACAAGTTCTATAGCCGTAAGATGGAGGAGAATAGTTCTGTCAGTGAACACATACTCAAAATGTCTGGGTATCATAACCACTTGACTCAGTTGGGAATTGATCTTCCAGTTGAGAGTGTTATTGACAGAGTTCTTCAGTCACTACCACCAAGCTACAAAGGCTTTGTGATGAACTATAATATGCAAGGGATGACGAAAATGATTCCCGAGCTCTTCGCAATGCTTAAAGCCGCGGAGGTAGAAATCAAGAAGGAGCATCAAGTGTTGATGGTTAACAAGACCACTAGTTTCAAGAAAAAGGGCAAGGGAAAGAAAGGGGACTTCAAGAAAAATGGCAAACAAGTTGCCGCTCCCATGAAGAAGCCCAAAGCTGGACCCAAGCCTGAAACTGAGTGCTTCTACTGCAAAGGAAATGGTCACAGGAAGCGGAACTGCCCCAAATATTTGGCGGATAAGAAGGATGGCAAAGTGAACAAAGGTATATTTGATATACATGTTATTGATGTGTTCCTTACTAATGCTCATAGTAGCGCCTGGGTATTTGATACTGGTTCGGTTGATCATATTTGTAACTCGAAACAGGAGCAGCGGAATAAACGAAGATTGGCTAAGGACTAGGTGACGATGCGCGTCGGGAATGGTTCCAAGGTCGATGTGATCGCCGTCGGCACGCTACCTCTACATCTACCTTCGGGATTAGTTTTAGACCTCAATAATTGTTATTTGGTGCCAGCGTTGAGCATGAACATTATATCTGGATCTTGTTTATTGCAAGGCGGTTATTCATTTAAATCGGAGAATAATGGTTCTTCTATTTATATGAGTAATATCTTTTATGGTCATGCACCTTTGATGAATGGTCTATTATTGTTGAATCTCGATCGTTGTACACATATTCATAATATTGATGCCAAAAAATGCAAAGTTGATAATGATAGTGCAACATACGTGTGGCACTGCCGTTTAGGTCATATTGATGTAAAGCGCATGAAGAAACTCCATGCGGATGGACTTTTGGAATCACTTGATTATGAATCATTTGATACTTGCGAACCATGCCTCATGGGTAGGATGACTAAAACTCCGTTCTCTGGAACAATGGAGCGAGCTAATGACTTATTGGAAATAATATATACCGATGTATGCGTTCCGATGAGTGTTGAGGCACGCGGCGGGTATCATTATTTTCTGACCGTCACAGATGATTTGAGTAGGTATGGTTATATCAAACACAAGTCTGAAACATTCGAAAAGTTCAAAGAATTTCAGAGTGAAGTGGAGAATCATCATAATAAGAAAATAAAGTTTCTATGATCTGATCGCGGAGGCGAATATTTGAGTTACGAGTTTGGCCTTCATTTAAAACAATGTGGAATTGTTTCACAACTCACGCCACCTGGAACACCACAGTGTAATGGTGTGTGCGAACGTCGTAACCGTACTTTATTAGATATGGTGCATTCTATGATTTCTCTTACCGATTTTCCTTTATCATTTTGGGGTTATGCATTAGAGATAACCGCATTCACGTTAAATAGGGCACCGTCTAAATCCATTGAGACGACACCGTATGAACTATGGTTTGGCAAGAAACCTAAGCTGTCGTTTCTTAAAGTTTGGGGATGCGATGCTTATGTCAAAAGGCTTCAGCCTGACAAGCTCGAACCCAAATCAGAGAAGTGCGTCTTCATAGGATACCCTAAGGAAACTATTGGGTACACCTTCTACCACAGATCTGAAGGCAAGATCTTTGTTGCCAAGAATGGGTCCTTTCTAGAGAAGGAGTTTCTCTCGAAAGAAGTGAGTGAGAGGAAAGTAGAACTTGATGAGGTAATTGTACCTTCTCTTGAATTGGAAAGTATCACATCAGAGAAAATCGTTCCTGTGATGCCTACACCAACTAGAGAGGAAGCTAATGATGATAATCATGAAACTTCAGATCAAGTTACTACTGAACCTCGTAGGTCAACCAGAACACGTTCCGCACCAGAGTGGTACGGTAACCCTGTCCTGGAAGTCATGTTGTTAGACAACGGCGAACCTGTGAACTATGAAGAAGCTATGATGAGCCCAGATTCCGACAAATGGCTTGAGGCCATGAAATCTGAAATAGGTTCCATGTATGAGAACAAAGTATGGACTTTGGTGGACTTACCCGATGATCGGCAGGCCATTGAAAATAAGTGGATCTTCAAGAGGAAGATAGACGTTGATGGTAATATCACTATCTACAAAGCTCGAATTGTCGCGAAATGTTTTTGACAAGTTCAAGGGGTTGACTACGATGAGACTTTCTCACCCGTAGTGATGCTTAAGTCTGTCCGAATCATGTTAGCAATTGCCGCATTTTATGATTATGAAATCTGCCAAATGGATGTCAAAATTGCATTCCTTAATGGGTTTCTTAAAGAAGAGTTGTATATGATGCAACCAGAAGGTTTTGTCGATCCTAAAGGTGCTAACAAAGTGTGCAAGCTCCAACGATCCATCTATGGACTGGTGCAAGCATCTCGGAGTTGGAATATACGCTTTGATGAGGTAATCAAAGCATATGATTTTATACAGACTTATGGTGAAGCCTATATTTACAAGAAAGTGAGTGGGAGCTCTGTAGCATTTCTGATATTATATGTGGATGACATATTGTTGATTGGAAATGATATAGAATTTCTGGATAGCATAAAAGGATACTTGAATAAGAACTTTTCATTGAAAGACCTCGGTGAAGCTGCTTATATATTGGCCATCAAGATCTATAGGGATAGATCGAGATGCTTAATAGGACTTTCACAAAGCACATACCTTGACAAAGTTCTGAAGAAGTTCAAAATGGACCAGTCAAAGAAAGGGTTCTTGCATGTGTTGCAAGGTGTGAAATTGAGTCAGACTCAATATCCGACCACGGCAGAAGATAGAGAGAAAATGAAAGTCATTCCCTATGCTTCAGCCATAGGTTCTATTATGTATGCCATGCTGTGTACCAGACCTGATGTGTGCCTTGCCATAAGTTTGGCAGAGAGATACCAAAGTAATCCAGGAGTGGATCACTAGACAGCGGTCAAGAACATCCTGAAGTACCTGAAAAGGACCAAGGATATGTTTCTCGTTTATGGAGGTGACGAAGAGCTCGTCGTAAAAGGTTACGTCGATGCTAGCTTTGACACAGATCCAGATGACTCTAAGGGCCTATTTGGGACTGCTCCGCTTCACCAAAATCAGCTTCACTCCACTAAATTCACTTCAGAGCAGTTTCATCCAGAAGTTGTAGCACTACGAAAGGGAATGTTTGGCTTCCATCTAACTCCAGCTTCAAGAATGGGAAATTTGGTGGAAAGGATCTATTTGATTAGTTGAGGGGGAGAAACGAAGGGGTATCCACTTACTGGTGGCGGTGGTGGATAAATTCCACCCAACTCCAGCTTCTAGAGGTTTTTGGAGCACCCCCTGAAGAGCTTCATAAAAAACTAGGAGCAGTACCCCAGATTCTAGTTTTTTTGCGGAGCGGCATATCGTGGAGCTACCCCGTTTGGCTTGTGTTTTCTGGAACGAAGCTGAATTTTAAGGAGCAGAGCAGTCCCAAACAGGCTCTAAGTCACAAACCTGATACATATTTATATTGAATGGTGGAGCTTTCAGTTGGTGCAGTTCCAAGCAGAGCGTCGTGGCAGGATCTACGTGTGAAGCGGAGTACATAGCTGCTTCAGAAGCAGCGCATGAAGGAGTATGGATGAAGGAGTTCATATCCGATCTAGGTGTAATACCCAGTGCATCGGGTTCAATGACAATCTTTTGTGACAACACTGGAGCAATTGCCTTAGCAAAGGAATCCAGGTTTCACAAGAGAACCAAACACATCAAGAGACGCTTCAACTCCATTCGTAAAAAGGTCAAAGATGGAGACATAGAAATTTGCAAAATACATACGGATCTGAATGTGGCAGACCCATTGACTAAACCTCTTCCGCGGGCAAAACATCATCCGCACCAAGACTCCATGGGTGTTAGATTCATTACTATGTAATCTAGATTATTGACTCTAGTGCAAGTGGGAGATTGATGGAAATATGCCCTAGAGGCAATAATAAAGTTGTTATTATTATATTTCCTTATTCATGATAAAGGTTTATTATTCATCCTAGAATTGTATTGACCGGAAACTTAAATACATGTGTGGATACATAAACAAATACCGTGTCCCTAGTGAGCCTCTACTAGACTAGCTCGTTGATCAAAGATGGTTAAGATTTCCTAACCATGGACATGAGTTGTCACTTATAACAGGATCTCATCATTATGAGAATGATGTGATGGACAAGACATATCTGTTAGCTTAGCATATGATCGTTCAGTTTATTGCTACTGCTTTCTTAATGTCAAATACATATTCCTTCGACCATGAGATCATGCAACTCACGGATACCGGAGGAATACCTTGTGTGCTATCAAACATCACAACGTAACTGGGTGATCATAAAGATGCTCTACAGGTATCTTCAAAGGTGTCTGTTGAGTTGGCACGAATCGAGATTGGGATTTGTCACTCCGTGTATCGGAGAGGTATCTCTGGGCCCTCTCGGTAATACACATCACAAGAAGCTTGCAAGCAAAGTGACTAAGGAGTTAGTTACGAGATGATGTATTACGGAACGAGTAAAGAGACTTGCCGGTAACGAGATTGAACTAGGTATGAAGATACTGACGATCGAATCTCGGGCAAGTAACATACCGACAGACAAAGGAAATTACGTATGTTGTCATAAAGGTTCGACCGATAAAGATCTTCGTAGAATATATAGGAACCAATATGGGCATCCAGGTCCCACTATTGGTTATTGACCAGAGAGGCGTCTCGGTCATGTCTACATCATTCTTGAACCCGTAGGGTCCGCACGCTGAACGTTCGTTGACGATATAGTATCATATCAGTTATGTGAGTTGGTGACCGAATGTTGTTCGGAGTCCCGGATGAGATCACAGACATGACGAGGAGCTCCGAAATGGTCTGCAGGTAAGGATTGATATATAGGACGATGCTATTTGATCACCGGAAAGGTTTCGGAATGTATCGGGTAGTCATCGGATCACCAGAAGGGGTTCCGGGAAGCCCCGGGAGGTTAATGGGCTATATGGGCCAAACGAGGGGAGCCCACCAGCCCACAAGGGGCTGGCGTGACCCTCCTCTATCCGCAGCCCTTGGGGAGAAAAGGAAGGATGGGAGTCGGCCTCCCCTTGCCTTCCCTCTCCTCCCCTTTCATTCCCTCTGAGTGCAAATAAGGAAGGGGGGCGCCATAGGGCAGGTGCCCAAGGGGGCCGACGGCCACCCTTGGGGCGCACCCTGGCTGCCCCTCCTCCCCCCACCAATATATATGAGAGGGAGCGGGCGCCACACAAACCCACGACAATCCACAAGCCATGTGCGGCGCCCCTCTCCCCGGTTTCATCCTCCGTCTAGTTTTTCTGCAGTGCACGGCGAAGCCCTGCAGAACAAGTTCACCACCACCGTCATCACGCCGTCGTGTTGCCGGAGCTTATCTACTACTTCACCCGTCTTGCTAGATCAAGAAGGTGAGGACGTCATCGAGCTGAACGTGTGCTTAACGCGGAGGTGTCGTACGTTTGGTACTTGATCGGTTGGATCATGAAGGTGTACGACTACATCAACCACGTTGATAAACGCTTCTACTAAACGGTCTATGAGGGTACATAGACATACTCTCCCCTCTCGTAGCTATGCATCTCCATGGATAGATCTTGCGTGTGCATAGAATTTTTTTTTCCATGCAACGTTCCCCAACAACTACGACGAGCTTTGTATGAACTACAATGGGGAGGAGCACTTACAGATCTGGAAAAGAGAGGATTTGAAGGCTTTGAGCTTTGCGCGCACGGCCACAATGCCCCTGATGAAGGTCTGGCGAAGGTGTCTCTATTGTTGAAGTCGTCGTCGGAGGTTGCGAGCTCGAAAGGCCACGGTGGCGTCAGGAGCAAGAGGAAGAAGAAGCACAGGGAGCAGAGGAGGTAAAAAATGAACTCTGGGGTCCTTGGGCCTATTTATAAGGAGGGTAGACCCTGAAATGGCAGTAGCAAAATCCCAGGCGGCGCAGTAAATTTTGAATGAAAAAGTGCCTCGATTCTCGCACCTGTCAAACCCACTAAAAGATTCGTTGTGATGTCATGCGTGAATTCCGAAGATCGGTGAAGTGATGTCACAGTTTGGAAAGCATGGAAATGATAAGTGTGGAACAAGCCGCACGACCTGGCGTGTGAGTTTGACCCAGCCAGGCGTGACGTGAAAAGTGGAATAAGAAGCGATGGAGGGATGAGGCGATGTCGGCTCAAGAAATAATTCCAGAGCTTAATCCTTCACCGTTTTTGTTTTTCTTCATCTTATTTTCAGGACAAGTTTAACATGGATGAATCCAAATTAAATTGGGGGCTAATGTTGGGGATATTTCACATGACCATGACCCGGCCCTGAATATGACCCGGCTCAGGCCTGAAGGCACTGTGGGTTGTACAGCTCTACGGGTCAAGGAGAAGTAACCAGGAAAAGGGCTGAAGGCTCGTGAAGCGACCCGGCCAGGGGCTCGCTTGTACTTAAGGAGGTGAGCTGACTCAATCAGAAGGTCCATACGAAAGCACTCGACTTGGGAAGCAAGACAGATGAGAATTAAAGTAGGATACGGGTTGTTATTATGACTCAAACTCTGTTGTAAACCTAGGGACTCATCCTGCTATATAAAGGGGAGATCCTGGGGCAAAAAGACTAAGTTGCAATCTCTCGAAAGATAGGTTAGCGAATCCGCCTCCTTGTAAACGAGATCTCCAACAATATCGATCAAGCAGGAAGTAGGTCTTTACCTCCACCGTGAGGGGCCGAACCTTGGTAAACTTGTGTCTTTCATTCCCGATCAACCCCGTTCAAGCGACCACCTAGTTGCGATGGCCTCCAGACTTAGTCCTTTCACGAGGACATCTACCATGACAAAACCATGACAGGGGAGGACCAGAAGACCTACGAGGAGACGGCAAGGAAACAGGGTGCGTGCTAGGGGAGTAGGCGTGCCCTGATGCCTTGTGGGCCCCTCGTGGCTCCGTCTGACCTAATTCCAGTGCTATAAATTCCCAAATATTGGGAAACCCCCAGGGAACCCATCAAAACAATTTTTCCGTTGCCGCAAGCTTCTGTTCTTCCGCGATCCCATCTGGCGGCCTTTTCTGGTACTCTGACGGAGGGGGGGAATCAATCACGAAGGGCTTCTACATCAACCTTGTTGCACCTTCGATGATGTGTGAGTAGTTTACCACAAATCTATAGGTCCATAGTGATTAGCTAGATGGATCTATCTCTCTCTCTCTATTTGATCTTCAATACAATGTTCTCCTCGGAGTTCTATTTGATGTAATCTTCTTTTGCGGTGTGTTTGTTGGGATCTGATGAATTGTGGGTTTATGAATGGGTTGTTCATTGAAAGTAATTGAGTCTTTTCTGAACTTTATTATGTATGATTGTTATAGCAATGTAATGTTTTTCGATCTATGGGTTTTCTTTGGCCAAGTAGATTTATGGATCTTCGGTGTAAGTGGTGCATAGTAGTAGGTTCAATCTTGCGGTGTCCTCACCTAGTGACAACAAGGGTAGCTAGCGTGGCATGATTTGTATTGTTGCTACT
The DNA here is from genome assembly GCA_011799875.1 of Thinopyrum elongatum. Lineage (NCBI taxonomy): Eukaryota > Viridiplantae > Streptophyta > Magnoliopsida > Poales > Poaceae > Thinopyrum > Thinopyrum elongatum. The sequence continues at coordinate 82,815,973 of CM022300.1, read as the reverse complement.
AAGGGGAAAACGACAGGGTTTAATCATATTGCTTGGTTTTATTCTGTCTACATTATGTCATTATAATTCATGCATTACTCTGTTTGTTATGAACTTAATACATAGAGAGGCAAGATAGAAGCGCTCTCGAAGTAGAGTGATAGTAGTAGATGCAAGCAGGAGTCGGTCTACTTGTCATGAACGTAATGCCTATATACCTTCAGTAACTATCAATTGCCTAACAGTAATTTGACTACCCACCGTATGCCATTCTTATGAGAGCGATGCCTCTAGTGAAAACTATGGCCTCGGGTCTATTTTAATCATATTAATACAACCAAAAATACCTTGCTGCAATTTTATTACTTTTATTTTAGGTTGCAATTTATCTATCTACTATTACCAGATTTAATCCTTGCAATTAACGAGTACATGGGGATTTACAATCCTCTTGCCTGTGTTGGGTGCAAGAATTTCTTCTTGTGTGTATAGGTAATACTAAAGGTCGTTTGCGTGGTTCTCCTATTTGTTTGATAACCTTGGTTCCCTACTGAGGGAAATACTATCTGCTACTATATTGCTTCACCCTTCCTCTTCGGAGAAAATCCTAACGCAGCTCACAAGTAGCAGAAAGAATTTCTGGTGCCGTTGCCAGGGAGATTTCATCAAACAACTGAAGGTACCTACATACACAGACCTTATTTACTTGCAATAATCATGTCAACTCACTAAAATAAAAATAAAGACTTATGGATCCTCATCCACTTGCTAATCTTTTCAAACTTGCTGCAAGTGTTGTAAACCAATAGCTAGTACTGAAGAAGTGATAAAAGAAAATGCTACTGGAATACATCTTTTGAATGAAAAGCATGATTGCAATTGCGTTAGTATAAGTGCTATGAATATCAATTGTGCTAATGATCATGATTTGGGTGATAATAATGCTTCTTGTGATCTTGGAAATGTATTTGAGCTTCATGATGAATCTATTATTGATCATGATATTTGAATATTATTAAAAGTGGGTTTGGAAGAGTTTCAACTTTAGATAAAAATCCCACTATTCTAGAGAACAATCAATCTTATGAATTTTTTTATAGAAGTGGGTTTGGAGAGGTCATGACTTTAGTTGATGTTAATCCCACTATCTTGGAACATTATAGTTTTTTATGCTTGCGGATCATAAAGAGAATTTTTTTATGATAGCTATATTGTTGAATTTGAATATGATCCTACATGTAATTATTATGAGAGAGGCAAATATCATTGTAGGAATTTTCGTGTTATTAATTTACCTCTCCATATGTTGAGATTGTCAATGTTTTATTCTTCTTTCTTGCATACGCTAGATATTTCTTGCCTTGATAATTTGTTCGCTTATAAAATGCCTATGCATAGGAAGTACATTAGACTTAAATAAGTTTGACACATGTTTTATGATGCTCTCTTTGTGTTTCAATTATCATCTTTCATGTGAGCATCAATAAAATCTCAAGCCTATCTTCATGGCTATAAAGGAAGAGCTTGTTGGGAGATAACCCAATGGTTATCATTTATTATTATTTGCAAATATGATTATTGCTACTGTAATGATTGTGTTTTTATCTTTAATTACTGTTTGTGCGAAGTAAAGCCTTTGGGATGATTTAGATGATAGCTGACTTGATTCTGTGAAAAAACAGAATCTTTTGCGCCCAGTGCGGGATTTTTTTACTGGAACATGAACTTGCTCTCAAATTTTTAAACATAATTGATATATAGATTGTCCATGTTGTCCTAATTTTTCAGAATTTTTGGAGTTACAGAAGTATTGTTTTTGTTCAGATCATTACTGACTTTTATGTTCTAGACATATTCATTTTTTTATTGCATAGTGTGCTTATTTTAATGCTGCTATGGATTATATTGAGGGGTATATGTCATGGAGAAGTTAGAATACAATAGGTATTATGCAAGAATAATTATGAATGAGTTTACAATAGTACCCAAGTTTATGGTTTTGCCAATTATACTAATGGATCTCATGAGGCTTTGTTGAGTTTTGTGTGTTGAGCTTTTCAAGTTTTGTGTGAGTTTGCGATGGACATCGGAATAAGAAGCGGCAAGACCCGAATCTTGGGGATGCCCAAGGCATCCCAAGGTAATATCCAAGGAATACTGATGACCCACAAGTGTAGGGGATCTATTGTAGTCCTTTCGATAAGTAAGAGTGTCGAACCCAACGAGGAGCAGAAGGAAATGACAAGCGGTTTTCAGCAAGGTATTTTCTGCAAGCACTGAAATTATCGGTAACAGATAGTTTTGTGATAAGATAATTCATAACGGGTAACAAGTAACAAGAGTAACAAAGGTGCAGCAAGGTGGCCCAATCCTTTATGTAGCAAAGGATAAGACTGGACGAACTCTTATATAAAGCAAAGCGCTCCCAAGGACACATGGGAATTATTGTCAAGTTAGTTTTCATCATGCTCGTATGATTCGTGTTCGTTACTTTGATAATTTGATATGTGGGTGGACCGGTACTTGGGTGCTGTCCTTACTTGGACAAGCATCCCACTTATGATTAACCCCTCTCGCAAGCATCCGCAACTACGAAAGGAGAATTAAGATAAATCTAACCATAGCATGAAACATGTGGATCCAAATCAGCCCCTTACGGAGCAATGCATAAACTAGGGTTTAAGCTTCTGTCACTCTAGCAACCCATCATCTACTTATTACTTCCCAATGCCTTCCCCTAGGTCCAAATCATGGTGAAGTGTCATGTAGTCGACGTTCACATAACACCACTAGAGGAAAGACAACATACATCTCATCAAAATATCGAATGAATACCAAATTCACATGATTACTTATAACAAGACTTCTCCCATGTCCTCAGGAACAAACGTAACTACTCACAAAGCATGCTCATGTTCAAGATCAGAGGGGTATTGAATATCATTAAGGATCTGAATATATGATCTTCCACCAAATAAACCAACTAGCATCAACTACAAGGAGTAATCAACACTACTAGCAACCCACAGGTACCAATCTGAGGCTTTGGGACAAAGATTGAATACAAGAGATGAACTACGGTATGAGAGGAGATGGTGCTGGTGAAGATGTTGATGAAGATTGACCCTCCCTCGATGAGAGGATCGTTGGTGATGACGATGGCTTCGATTTCCCCCTCCCGAAGGGAAGTTTCCCCGGCAGAATAGCTCCGCCAGAGCCCTAGATTGCTTCTGCCCAGGTTCCGCCTCGAGATGGCGGTGCTTTGTCCCGACAGCTTTTTTCTTGATTTTTTCCAGGTCAAAACCTTTCATATAGCATAAGATGGGCACTGGAGACCTGCCAGGGGGCCCACAAGCCCTAGGGGCTCACTCTGAAGAGGGAGAATGCCGGCAGCTGGAATTCTGGACCGGAAAGGAGCAAATCTGAGAGACCTATTCTGCACAACTCCAAAAGTCCTAAAAATTTATGGAGAACCCCCAGGCTTGTGGCCACCTGGTGGGTCCCCTCTGGTAGTTTCTTTGCCCAAAAATTCTTATATATTCCAAAATAATTCTCCGTAAATTTTCAGGACTTTTGGAGTTGTGCAGAATAGGTCTCTCGGATTTGCTCCTTTCTGGTCCAGAATTCCAGCTGTCGGCATTCTCCCTCTTCATGTAAATCTTGTAAAATAAGAGAGAAAAGGCATAAGTATTGTACCATAATGTGTAATAACAGCCCATAATGCAATAAATATTAACATAAAAGCATGATGCAAAATGGACGTATCAACTCCCCCAAGCTTAGCCATCGCTTGTCCTCAAGCAAAAACCAAAATCAATAATCATGACCACATGTTTAGAGATAGAGGTGTCGATAAAATAAAATGCGTACATGAGGGCATCATGATCATCTTTAGAACAGCAACATATATAGTCATATAATTTCTTATGCTAAAGTGACAATTCGTTCACAAGGTAAAGTATGAATCAAAAACTTCATTGGAAACCAACAAACTATGATCTTGGTCATTGAAACAATTGCAATTTATCATAACATCGGAAAGAGTCAATGTAAGAGCTTTTATTTAGCAAGTTCACATACTCAACCATCATTTAATCTTTCATAATTGCTAACACTCACGCAATACTTATGAGATCAAAGTTTCAATCAAACACATAGGAAGATAGGGGCTTATAGTTTCACCACCCAACCATTTACCTCAAGGGTAATGTCAACGATAATAGTTTGTGACCACCTACATCCGAGTGGATATATATATCTGGATCTTCCCCAACATATAGTGCTTGCCAAAAAGAAAAAGTATAAAAAGGAGAGGTGATGATCACCATGACTCTTGTGTAAACGTAGAAGGTAAAAGTAAAAGATAGGCCCTTCGTAGAGGGAAGCAGAGGTTGTCATGCGCTTTTATGGTTGGATGCACAAAATCTTAATGCAAAAGAACGTCACTTTATATTGCCGCTTGTGATAAAGAACTTTATTATGCAGTCCGTCGCTTTTATTTCTTCCATATCACAAGTTCATATAAAGTTTATTTTCCTCACACTAAAAGATCATACATATTTAGAGAGCAATTTTTATTGCTTGCATCGATGACAACTTACTTGAAGGATCTTACTCAATCCATAGGTAGGTATGGTGGACTCTCATGGCAAAACTGGATTAAGTGATTTTGGATGCACAAGTAGTATATCTACTTGGTGCAGAAGATTTGGCTAGCATAGGATAAGAAGCAAACTCAACATGTTGGAGGATCCATGACAATATAACTTCTATTCGGATATAAGGAAACATAACCCATTATGTTGTCTTCCTTGTCCAACATCAACCTTTTAGCATATAATATTTTAATGAGTGCTCACAATCACAAAAGATGTCCAAGATAGTGTATTTATATGTGAGACCTCTCTTTATTTATTACTTCCAATTAATTGCATCAATGACCAAAACTATGTTTGTCAATTCCCAACAAATTTTATACGACATACTTCTTATATGTGAAGTCATCACTTCCCGTAAGATTATTATATAATCTCTTTTTTCTTTTATCTCTATTTTTTCTTTTTTTTCTTAAGATCAAAGCAAGAAAGAAAAGCTCTCAACTCAAAACTAATCTTATTATATAAATCTCGGACTCAATCACATAGAGGGAACACAAAGCAAAACTTAAAACTAGATCATACTAAAGAAAAACTTCATTCTACTAAACCAAGATATAACCAAAAGGATCGAACTAAGAAACATAATAAAGTTAAAGATGTGATGGTGATACGATACCGGGGCACCTCCCCCAAGCTTGGCACCAGCCAAGGGGAGTGCCCATACCCATGTACTCAAGTCTCTTTCTTCGGAGGTGGTGATGATGGAGTTGTAGCATTCTTCTTCTCCAGCTTACGTCTGAGGCTAAAATTTTCCTCCCTTAGATCATCATTCTCAAGCTCAAGCATCAATATCTTTTTGCATAAGACCGCCTTGCTGTCCTGCAGAAAACGGGGTGGAATAGATTGGACCTTAGGAAGGCTTGACTTCTTGAATTCCACGTGCATATCTCCAGGTTGAGGTAGTCGATCTTCATCTTCGTCGGAGCTCTCATTCCTTGTTTTCTCCATGTTGAAATCTTGCTCTTCCTCTGGGTCGGAATCTTGTTCTTCCTACGAGGACCAAAGGTAAGGGTAAATTTCCCCAAAGATCTTTGGACATGCGGTATAATGGGAAACATAGCTCTCTCCATCTGAATCTTGCGAAGACATCTTGCTCTAAATCTGCTGCAGAAATAGCTCGAAACAAGAACAGAGGATATTGCCGTGATACGGTGGTCAAAACCTTCGGGGGATTATATAATGAATTTTTACCGTGCAAAAGAAGTATTCTGGGAGAAAACGGAGTCTGAAGGGCACACGAGGTGGCCACAAGCCAGGGGGCGCGCCCAGGGGGTAGGGCGCGCCCCCACGGCTTGTCGCCTCCTCGTGCACTTTTTGGACTACTTTTTTATTTTTCTAATTTTTTAAATATTCCAAAACGGAGTAAAATTACTTTTGGGAAAGTTTTGGAGTCGGTTTACTTACCATATCATATACCTATTCCTTTTCGGGGGTCTGGAGCGTTCTAGTAGGTCTCCCTTATGTACTCCTCCGGTGTTATGGTATTAATAATATTGGTTTCTACATTTATGGGAGTACCTGAGATATAATGTTTGATTCTTTGTCCGTTTACCACCTTTGGGTTATTTCCCTCGGCGTTGTTGATCTTGATGGCACCGGAACAATAAACTTCTTCGATAATGTAAGGCCCTTCCCATTTAGAGAGAAGTTTTCCTGCAAAAAATCTTAAACAAGAATTGTATAGCAAGACATGGTCACCTACATTGAATTCACGCTTTTGTATCCTTTTGTCATGCCATCTTTTAACCTTTTCTTTAAACAATTTGGCATTCTCATAGGCTTGGGTTCTCCATTCATCAAGTGAGCTAATGTCAAATAACCTCTTCTCACCGGCAAGTTTGAAATCATAGTTGATCTCTTTAATTGCCCAATAAGCTTTATTTTCTAGTTCAAGAGGTAAGTGACATGCTTTTCCATAAACCATTTTATATGGAGACATACCCATAGGATTCTTATAAGCAGTTCTATAAGCCCATAATGCATCATCAAGTTTCTTAGACCAATTCTTCCTAGATCTATTAATAGTCTTTTGCAAGATCAATTTTATTTCTCTATTACTCAATTCTACTTGACCACTAGACTGGGGATGAAAAGGAGATGCAATTCTATGGTTAATGTCGTGGTTTTGTCACGGCAGATGTCCTAGTGTGAGGACTTAGTCGTGAGGCCAACGCAACTAGGTAGTAGCTTGAACGGGGTTGAGTGGAACGAGAGAAACGAGGTTTTACCCATGTTCGGCCCCTCACAGTGGAGGTAAAAGCCTACATCCTTCTTCATTGATATTCATCATGATGCTCATGATTACAAGGGTGCTCTTTCGCTACCTCTCCCTCGAGAGCTATTGGCTTGTCTGTCTAAAACTTCTCCCTCTTGGGGTGCCCTGCCCCTCCTTATATAAGTTGGAGGGGCGGGTTACATGTGGAGTCCTAGTAGGATTAGGACTATTCTATTACAAGTGGAATCGTAGTCTTGCTACCATTGTAAGGGAAATATTCCTTATGCCTTCCCTCTCAAGCCGGCCCACCATAATATGAGTCGGCCTTCCCATGAGCCACCTTATGGGCCGTTGGGTCTTGTCATTTGTCTGACCTGCCCGCCGGGTCACTAATGAGTCGCCAGGCTCAGGCGGGTCACCTATGAGTCGCCAAGTCTGGCTAGGTCATACATCAGGCCGGGTTACACCGCGGGGTATATCCCCGACATTATCCCCCAGTTTAATTTGGATTTATCCATGTTAAACTGATCCTGCAACATAAACACAAGAACAAATTTGACAGGTTGTGCGCCAGGTCAAACATTATTCTGAACCGGTATCTGTTCATCCTTAAGTCATTGTCATTTCCTTCTTTTGGAAAGTCCGGGTCTCTTCATTATATCAGTAGGCCAGCTTCAAAATCAATTTGCTGACATTGGTTTCTTGCAGTAAAAAATTGGGAAAAAATAATCCATTTTGAGTCGGCTTCCAATGTTCCGGCTTGACAAAAATATTGGACTCAAGATATTCATCTAATGATCCGCCTGCTTGAGGATGTAGAGCTTGGCGAGTTGCGATCGTCGAAATTGCCGGGTTATGAATGATAATGCCGGGTCATGATTGTTGCTGATACCGGGTCATGTAATTGATCTTCCTGAGTTCTTCAGGACAAATCCTTATACCTTGTGATGAGTTAGTACTTGCTTTTGTAAATATAGCTCCCAATCATTGAGTCGGCTCCTCAAACCTGTCTATGAATAGGTTGGAGGAGATAAACTTTGCAAATTCCTCCACTAAGAATATGATACCTGGTTTGCTCAAACCTGAGAACCTGAAGATGTTCCTCTCTTATATTCATATCACTTGTAGCCCCCAAGTATTAAGAGGGGAACGTAGTGATAGTTTTAAGACTTGCTTCAATATAAATGCTGCAACTTTGGAGAAATCTGGGTTGTTCATCTAAGTCACCAGTCATAAACTGAATGTTTTGTATTTCACATGTGTAGCCCCCAAGGGTCGGCTCATCAATATTTGATGGGCCAGGTCTTCAACTTGGACCTTATAATCTGTTGAAACAACTGAGCGTTGTATCCCCCAAGGGTCGGGTCATTATGCAATAATGAGCAGGGACTTTGTAAATCTGATTATATAGACTTGAGAAGCAATATGTAGCCCCCAAGGGCCGGCTCATCACTATGTGATGGGTCGGGTCTTCAATGAGGCGAGGTAAAAATGACCTCGCATTAGCCCCCATGTGTCGTGGTGCATGCTTGCAGTGACATGGGACTTGCATACTTGATATAATCTTGATTTGAATAATGTAGCCCCCAAGTGCCAGGTCGTATGCCTGCAGCGACTTGGGACTATTCCTTCCATTGTAAAATAAATCATATCCACTGTTCGACCGATATTGCTGAATGTTTTGCATATCAATGTTGAACCATGCTCTTTGCTGTGAGCTGGTATTTTTGGATGAGGGAATAAAATCCATTACTCTGAAGGGTCTTTGAAAACCTCAATCATCCAATACTGGTTATGATAACCATAATAAAAATCCAGCCATGTTGGCTATTAAAGATTTGAATAATATAACCCGGTTTGAAAACCGGCTCCTGCAACATAAACCAGGATATCCATGCATATATGATGCATGGTATGATGATGCAATGATTATGCAATGTATGATGATGTATGTGTATGATAACAGAGTATAAACATGTCGTCTTTTAAGGCTCGACAAAAAGACCAGCTCTTAAAGCCTGAATCAAGGGCGGGTTACAACCCAGAGACTCATGGTCATAAACAATTATTGAAAATATTATAATCGCAGTTTATAGCCAAAATTATACTGGCGACTTAAAGTCAGAAGCCAGGACGGGTGATAACCCAAAGCATAAAAAGTCTGAGAAGACCAAAACAGAGAACATGGAAATCTCAAATATTTGTTAAGCCGGCTTTTAAGGCACGACTGAAAAAAGTTGGCTCAGAGGCCTCATGGCTCAGAGGCCTCATATTTGCTTTCAAGGCCGTAATAGCCGTTGAGTTTATCCTAGCTCACTGTAAGCCGGCTCTCACGTGACACAAGCCGCTGTTTTAACTTTAACAAGTTCAGGGTCTTAAAAAAGATTGACTGTTAAGAGTTCGGCGGGTCACCTGGCGGAGTAGCAAGTTGCAAATAGGCAGGTGTAACTCATAATGTGGCAACTCAGGCCAGTCAATAGGGTATGAAAGCTAAACCCGGTGGGTTGGAAGCCCCAAGTGACCTTATGATCAATTAACAAAGACTCATATGCACAGAGATGAAACGACAGAGGCCCCGAATTTCGGGGATGCCGGCTTTGTTAGGCTGATCATAATATGATAAGCCAATAAGGCAGGATAACCATGTTTGAACCGCACATCATGGCAGCAATTTCTCTTTGGCAACCTTTAATTTTTCTGAGAACTCGAACTTGCAAGAGATGAATTCCTCTTGAACCGGATGTTGAGCCGGATATTGAGAGGTCAAAACATTGTGGGAGACAGATTTTCCTTGAGTCAGATTTTGAACCGGAATCTTTTCTGATAACCCAGAACTCTTCCATTGAGCCGGAACTTTTTAATTGCCAGGCACTTTTTAAGCCGGAAATTTTCTGACGGCCTTTAAACTTTCACCAATGTGCCAGTAGCCTCCGGGACCGGGTTATTTTTCCCTCCAATGTCCCAGGGTTCTTGAATTTGCTGAAACTATCAAAATTTGCTGAGTCAAGTCCGTATAGCCCCCGAGTCTTAAGACGACTCGAGGAGTTGGCTTGAGATTCTCCATATTTGACCGTGGCATAAGATGGCATATAGTTGACAGCGGAACGCCGGAATGCATTGATGCTGGAAGCAAAGTGGTGGGTTGATGATTTTCGCAACACTCATTGCATATCCTTGGCATTGATAACGCGATGTGAATCCACGGAAAGTTGAGGTTGACCTCGTCGGATTATAAATGATCCCGTATGGGTTGTGTCAGTAATCCGGCCAATGGTTCATCCCAGCTGGCTGTTGAAGTTAACCAAACTGCAGTGGCGGCGACTGTGTGCCTGACCATTGAGCCATCCGGTGCAGATGGAGGCTGATAAGATATGATAATTTGCTCCAGAGTTGTTGGAAGAAAACCGGGCCACCGGAACAGTGACTTGCTTGCACTCAATAAGCAGCTCATACAGATAGGTACGGCCCGGTGTGTTTGATGTAGACCAGACCACTTGAGGCGGATGGTAAAGACGACCACAGCATCAGAGGTAGCATGGATGCGGGCGAGTCAGCCGCGGGCACGGACAGATGAGTCGGTCGTGGCATTGTAAGCCAGTGCGGATGGGCGAGTCAATCGCAGGCGCAGTAAGCCGCGCGGACAGGCGAGTCAGCCGCGTCGTGTTGATATAGACTGGGCCACAGAGGTTGCGGCTTGCACATACATTCGTCAGATGCTAGCGCATGATAATGGTGGCGCGAGCTATATATCCATGACACGACCATCGCTCTTGCAGTGAACAATTGTCCTGCATCAAAAAATATCGCAAGCCAGAGTAATTGTTCTTTAAAGAATAAAAAATGTATCAATAAAAATTGACTAGACAAATTTCACCTGATTCGTTCGGACGATAGATGGTCTATTCTGTGAACAGCTCTCAGTAATTGCAACGGTGATTTAGCCCCTCTCTCCTGCCCTTGCAAAGGGGATTAACCACACCACTGTAGCTGTTACGGACAAAATAAGTCCCTTCTCTGGCAACATATGGTGAAGACCAGCAGAGGCAAAGCAGTGGCTGACGAAGCGGCAGCTGGCGACTTGTGGCGATGGCGGCTTTGAAGCGGGGTGCGAGGCCGAGGCAGAAGTGACGGCGGCGAGGGCGGCTTAGGACACCAACCAGCTCTTAATAGTAGCTGGTCCACCAACTGTTGACCACCCAGCAGTAGACATTTGTACAGGATGAATATGTCCATTAACGGGTAGCTCGGTAAGTACTTTTTGGTAGCTTCTCAGACGCTGTAGGTTTGAAAACAATTTCTTCATCATCTTTTCTCTCGGAACACAACTGTACTCCCGACTGCATTGCTCCAAGATTAGTTGCCACTGCATCAAATTTGTTACCAATTTCATGTTCCAGCTCAACAGCATTTGCTTCCGGTTCATTGCAAGATCTATGAGTAGAGATGGAAGCTTCAAAAACAGGAGGCCCCTTGGCCACAACAAACTTTCCTGAAGATGGATCAAAATATATTCTCAGTTTGATCAATCTGGACAAGATTTAGTAGAGCCTTCCCTGCAGAAAGTATCCGTTGTTCCCGTGCTTTCTTCTCCTTGGTGCTACCATCACTTCCAAATGTGTGCTTGCTTGAGAAATCCAAGATAATATGTGCACCAAGGCGGCATCAGCCCGAGGCGACTTGACAGCTCAGGAGGGCGGTTCAAAATGCAGCGGCGGAGAAGGAAAGTCTGGCTCGACGCGCGACAGTAGTAGTGCCTCGAAGGTCCCCTAGCAAGGCGAGGTGGTGATTCGACGAGGCCGGGCAAAGCCGGAGGCGGGCCAAGGTGAGGAGGCCCCCGGCGAGGCGCGGCGACTCAACCAGGGGGGCTTGGCGCGCTGCCACGGCGAAGATGTGAATCCGAGGCGGCTCGGGGGCCGCGGCTGCTGCGGCGACTCGGATGACGGCGGCTGCCGCTGGCCGCCCGGCGGAATGGCTGCTGCGGTGAGGCGGCTCAGCGCGAGTCTATGCTTTTCTCCACAGAAGTTTCTTCAATTTCATCATCGTTCACTTCCAAAATCACTTTATGAAGTACAAACGAAGGCTCCTTCGAGTCACCTTCCGTTATCATATCATTGAAATCTTCCTCTCGTCGGAATGGCAATTCAAGTGTCATATCCTCCAGAAAATCCTTCATGTTGGTCTAAAAAGATATCATGAATTTGGGCAACCCACACGGCGCTTCTTTGACGGTCAATGTTGTCCCTTTTCTGCTTAATAAGTTTGAATTTGTCGTGGGCAGCAAAAAGATAAGTTATGTCATACTCCACACAAAGATCCAGGACATGTGTTTCATCCAGATAGTAGAATGTTTGTTCAGCGGTCTTCCCTATATCAGCTTTATCCAGCCATCTGCCTTTAAAATACAGTGCGCTGCCAAGTATAAGCCCTGTATTCTGGTCAACTAATCCATCTGGAAGGAGTGAGGTAATGGTTTGTCTCGTGGACTTGTTGACCCATTAATTTGCTCAGCAGCATCTTCTGGCTAGAACAGCTGAAGAACATACTCTGTAATCACTATGCCATTCATGTGAGAAAAGGGGCCATAACCCGTACGGTGCTCTTGAAATTGACCGTCTTGGCCGCTGAGCAGTACAGGCCACCGGCAGTCTCGACGAACTCCGGCCCACACGCCAGAGGTGAACGTGAGCAGTGGCGCACCAGACTTCGCCCGGCCCTTGAGCATGCATTTGACCACACATGACGCCACACTAGCCGCGTCAGCCGGCGGCTCAACGCGCGGCAGGGGCTACTCAGCGCTGCCACGGCGGCTCAACGCGAAGGCGACGCCAACTTGATCTCAGCAGAGGAGCGGTGAAGCAGAGTCGAGCCGAAGTAGCCGGCGGATTGGCATGGTACGAGTGGCCATGGAAGTGGCTTGAAGGAGCGAAGCGGAGGCCTCGGCAGCGAAGGAAAACGCCGGTGAGAGGTTGCAGCGGCGGCTTAGCACGGCCGAGGCGATTTGAAACAGCAGAGGCGGCTTAACACGGCCGACGCCGTGACTGGGCGGCGGGTCAGGGCGGCGCGGCAGCTCAGTAGCTTGGCCCGAGGGTGAAGCCGGCCCGGCCAAGGCGCGGTGTTGCCGGTGCGAGGCACGGCAGCTTGATGCAAGATTTTCACCGGGCGGCTTGACACAAAGCACAGCGGCGGCCCTTGGACCGCGGCGGTTGACGAGGCCGACTTGGTGACGGTGAGTTGAAGTGCCAAGGTGAAGCAGGGGCGGGTCGAGCAACTGGCGGCTCGAAGGAGGGACCACGGCGGTAGAGGCGGGGCGCGAGGGCGTGCTGGAGCCGACCGGACCACTAACCCGGCCCGGGCGAAGCTAGGCGGCTCAAGGCCGCGGGCGCGCGCGGCGGATGCAGGGCGACCCGCGCAGAAACAGCAGAGGCGGGTTAGCGGAGGTGATCCAGCGGCGGCTCAACATGGGGAGGAATCTCCGGTGGTGGCTCAAGGCGGGATGGCCCAGACGCGGCGAGGGCAGCTCAGGGCCAGCCATTGCGGAGCTGGCGGCTCGTCGAGGCAAGTGCCGTGGAGGCAGATTGATATGAGCCATGACGGAGGCTCGTTAGCAACGGAAAAAGGGTCAGTGATGGCGAGTCAGTTTCGACGACTCAAGGGAAGTGAGGCGCGACAGCGACTCGGACCGGTGGCAGAGTCCAAACCAGCCACGGGTCATGGCCATCTTTTCCGGGTCGTGGACGTGGTTGCTCTTGGTCTTTTGCTTTTTGTTCTGTTTTGATCCATAAGACGTATAGCTAGTCAATTTCCAAACAGTCCGATCCCTCGTCTGATCCGATAACTTGATCGGGACTTGGCTTTGTACGTGTTTGTCGGAGTAAATGACCACGGGTAGCCCCATCAGCTCCCTTTGATATTTCAATACATCGGGATAGGCTGCGCCCGTCAAACATCAAGGACAAAGGGCCGTCTTCTTAAGGCCGGCTGGTCCAGGCAGCCGGTTGCGAGGAGGCGGCGGAGTCCACAAGACGGCCATGAAGTGGGCTGACTCCTAGCAGACGGCCTCCTGGGAAGCCGGGTCCTAGCAGGCGGCCCCTCGCGTCCTCAAAGTCGGCGCCAACATAAACATGATGAGACAGGGCATGGCTATAGTACGGACCTGCCACCCCCGAATCCAGGCAGAACGTGGCCACAGTACGGCGTACCAAGCAGGCATCCTGCGCCCAGCGCGGGACTGTTGCCATGCCGCTCATGACATCACCCATGGCAGAGGAAGCCATGCTCCCGCGACGGGCGGCCAGTACGGCCCGCAGGCGGCGGGCCCTACCTGTCCGTGACAAGCCAGAAGGCGGCGAGCCCAGACCAGTCGGCTCAGTGGGAGGTCGGCTCCTAGCAGGTGGCCCTCCCCCTTCCTTGAAGTTTGTGCGCCATTAACCAGAAGAGACGGGGAGTGGCTACAGTGAAACGCCCGCCAGGCGGCGGAACTGTACCCACGCTCTCCCCGACCAAGCATGCATCATCAGTGGCACGACTAAAGTGCTACGCAGCCGACAGGACCCGCAAGCGGCGGGCCCAGCTTGTCGCCCGAGTACGAGACCGCCGGGGGGACCCACCAGGCAGCGGGCCCCTGCAGTCGGCGGAGAAGCCGGCGATGCGACCAGAGACACTGACGGCCGGGTCCTACGCTCGGCCGGATTACCATTTTATCCCTGGGGGGTAGGCCTATATAAACCCCCCAGGTCACCCCATGCAAGGGGTTGGCGGTTGGCACCTTGGCAGACGCCTCGTCGAGCATACACACACACACACGCAGAGAGAGTGGAGTAGAGCTAGCCTTACCCTTCTTCCTCCTCTAGCCAAACAGCTCGAGGAGCAAGCTTGTAGCTACCTGTGAAGTAGTGACCATGCGGAGACCCCGCAGAGCAGGACTAGGGGTGTTATCTCCTAGGAGAGCCCCGAACCTGGGTAAGATTCGCAAGCGCACGCGGTCTCGCTCACTCCCGCTTCTAGAGCCCGGCGACGTACTTTTGTCCCCATCCACGATAAGCCAACCCCTGGCATATGTCGCACGATATCCCCGACATTTGGCGCCCACCGTGGGGCTAGGTGCACCGTCGTCCGGAAACACGTTCTGGGCGGGAACCCTCTTCCTCCCTAGCGAGCGCAGCCAGCCCGACGGCGTTTGCGCCGACACGCTGCACGGCGTGGAAATTGTTTGCACCGCAAGCAGCCTTGCTGATCTCATCGGCGGGATCCGCCTCTTCGATGAGCCCGCACTCGAAGCGGGCGCAACTAGCTCCGAGAGCTGCCTTGTCGATCTCCTCGGCAAGCTTCACATCGCCGACGAGCCGGTCTCCGACCCGGAGTCCGTTGGCTCCACCGACCTGCTCGTCGACATGGTCACCGACGCCGACGTCGCGCTTCCTGATGCCTTCCCCGGTGACGTGGTGATCTTCGACGACCCACTTTCCGCTGCAGACGGCAGCGCCAGCACCCTCACCGTCACTGAGGTGCTGGTCATCAGCCACGACGGGACCTCCGACCAGGCCGGCCGGGACCCATTGCAGGCGGCAATGCGGGACCTGTCCGCTCCCGTAGCGCCCGGTGCGAGCGGTGAAACGCTGGAAGCATGCCGTATCGCACTTCTCGACAGCGCCAACAAGTTGGCGGCCATGAGACGCCTCACCGAGGCTTACCACCGCGAGATCGACCGCGCCGTCTGCGGCACACCGGCTACTGGCGAACCCAGCCGCGTGGGCACGGTCCGGCAGCGCGGCGCCGCCATCGCCAGCATGTTGGGGGTCGACCGCCCGGTCTACGCCACACCCATGGAGAACTTGCGCGCCACCCAGGCAGCGGCAGACCAGCTGGACCGCCTGGAGGGCGACGAGCGCCGCTGCATGACGGAGCGCGTCCAGCAGCTCATCGACGCGGCCATCGCGCAGCAAGAAGCTGGCCGCCGCATGGTGGAACCCGGCCTACAGGCTGGGAACCTTCCCCCTCGCCGAGAGCACCCGCATTTCCATCGAGCGCAACCAAGACGGCCGCCCACGAGCAGTGGAACGGCGGGACGGTCGTCCGCCTCTCCCGCGCAGGGAGAGGCGCGCCTCCCCGCCGCCTGTTGAGCATCCGACTCTCGGAGGCCGGCTGGGCCCCCGTGAAGGAGTCGGAGAGAACGACGCCCGCCACCGAATCGACCGCTTGGCTCGATCCCTGGCGTTAGAAGAAGAAGAAGCAATCGGCCCGCCTTGTTTCGGCCCCCGCATTCGTGACGAGCCCTTCCCCAAAGGGTTCTCGCTCCCTCGGGACACGCCTAAGTACAACGGCTCTGTGAAGCCGGAAGATTGGCTGGTCGACTACTCCACTGCCGTCAACATAGCGATCGGCAACAAGCGTGTCGCCGTGAAGTATGTTCCGCTCATGCTCCAGGGCACGGCCCGGACATGGCTGAACAGCCTCAAGCCCTACAGCGTCAACAGCTGGCTAGACTTCACCGAAGTTTTCATCCGCAACTTCACCAGCACCTACAAGCGGCCGCCCAAGCCTCGCCAGCTCTCCCTGTGCATCCAAGGCCCGATCGAGTCCACCCGCGAATACTTAACGCGGTGGGCCGAGCTGCGCAACTCCTGCGAAGGGGTGCATGAGGTGCAAGCCATAGAATACTTCACTGCTGGGTGCCGGGAGGGCACCCTACTCAAGCACCGACTCCTCTGCGACGAGCCGGCCACCCTCGACGAGCTGCTAATCATAGCAGACAAGTATGCCACTGCTGACTCCTCCATGAAGTCGGAGCTCCGAGTGGACACATCAGGAAAGATGCTCCCTCCGGCCCCTCAGACACCGGCTGGCAATTCCAGTCCGCGCCAATAGTCAAACGACAATAAGCGTAAGACCCCGCAGCCGGCTACTACCAGTCGGCAGGTGGCGACAGTCGAAGACCAGCAGCCAGAGGAGCAGCCCGGCCCCAAACGCAGAAGGGCGGCAAGCCTACCTGGTTGCCCGCCTTCTCGTTTGAGCAAACCCTCGACGCTCCCTGCAAGTTCCACAGCAGCGCGAAGCCATCCAACCACATCACCCGGAAGTGCCACTGGCTCACCCGCATCCCAGAGGCGAAGGACTGCCTCCGCCGCCTGCTGGCCCGCCGCCTCCGCCTCCTCAGCAGCCGGCAGTCCGACCAGTCGGCGCGATCCAAGATGAGTTTCTTGAAGAACATGGAGGTTACGTCGTCTTCACCAGCGTGACTGACGACAGGCACAGCCGGCGTCAACAGCACCGAGAAGTGAATACTGTCGCCTCTGAAGCCCCAGAGTTCATGCACTGGTCGGAGAAGCCGATCAGTTGGAGCCGAGCTGACCACTCGGAGGTGATGCCTTCTCCGGGTTCCTATGCTCTGGTGCTGGATGCCACCTTTGCAACAGAGAGGCGAGCTGCTCGTTTCTCCCGAATTCTGATAGATGGCGGTAGCAGCATCAACATCCTCTACCGCGACACCATGGAGAAGTTGTGCATCAAAGAGAAATAGCTCCAGCCCAGCCGGACTGTCTTCCATGGCATTGTGCGTGGCCTATATTGCTCACCAATCGGCAAGATCAAGATAGATGTCCTCTTCGGAGACAAGGATCACTTCCGTCGAGAGCCAATCTGGTTCGAGGTGGTCGACCTTGAGAGCCCCTACCACACGTTGCTTAGCCGGCCTGCTCTGGCCAAGTTCATGGCGGTCCCCCACTACGCCTACCTCAAGATGAAGATGCCGGGCACCAAGGGCATTATCACCATAGCCGGCGACTACCAGAAGCCTGCCGCCTGTGCCACTGCCAGCAGTCGGCTGGCCGAGTTCCTTGTGATTGCTCCCGAGAAACGGCTCCTTGACCGGGTTGTGGCCATGGCCGGCGAGCAGCCGGACCTGTCGCCAGATCCCAAGGGGTCAGAAGCTCAGGGCTCTTTCCAACCGGCCAAAGAAACCAAGAAGATACCCTTGGACACGGAGCACCCGGAGAGGTTCGCTGTCATAGGAGCTCGCCTCGACAGCAAATAGGAAAGCGAGCTCGTCGATTTCCTCCGTGAGAATCGGGACATCTTTGCGTGGTCTCCAAAGGACATGCCGGGTGTACCGACGAATTTCGCCGAGCACAAGCTACATGTCAGAGCAGATGCAAAACCAGTCAGGCAACCCCTCCGCCGCCTGTCGGAGGAGAAGAGACGAATTGTTGGTGAAGAGATAGCCCGGCTTCTAGCAGCCGGCTTCATTATGGAAGTATTCTTCCCAGAGTGGCTTGCCAACCCAGTCCTTGTACTAAAGAAGAAGAACAAATGGCGCATGTGTATTGACTACACCAGCCTCAACAAAGCTTGCCCGAAAGATCCGTTCGCCTTGCCTCGGATTGACCAAGTGATAGACTCCATAGCCGGATGTGAGCTGTTGAGTTTTTTGGATGCCTACTCGGGGAACCACCAGATCAAGTTAAGCCCGGCCGACCGCCTGAAGACCGCCTTCATCACACCATTCGAAGCCTTCTGCTACCTGACCATGACGTTCGGCTTGAGAAACGCCGGCGCCACGTTTCAGCGTTGCATGCAGAAGTGCCTCCTCAAGCAACTCGGCAGAAATGCCCATGTTTATGTGGACGATATTGTGGTGAAGACGGAGAAGCGCGGTACCCTCCTGGAAGATCTCAAGGAAACCTTTGATAACCTGCGCCGTTTTCAAATCAAGCTCAACCCAGAAAAGTGCGCCTTTGGAGTACCAGCCGGCCAGCTCCTCGGCTTCCTTGTCTCAGAGCAAGGCATAGAGTGCAACCCTGTCAAGATCAAGGCCATCGAGAGGATGGAGAGGCCCACCCGACTGCGAGACATTCAGAAGTTTACCGGCTGCTTGGCATCCATCAGTCGGCTAGGCGAGAGGGCTCTTCCACTGTACCATTTGATGAAGAAAACCACTCATTTCGAGTGGAACGACAAGGCGGACGAGGCTTTCCTCCAACTCAAGAAGATGTTGACCACGCCGCCCGTCCTGGCCGCTCCGGCTGCCAAGGAGCCCATGCTTCTCTACATCGCCGCCACCAGCCGGGTGGTCAGTACAGTTATGGTGGTAGAGCGCCGAGAGGACACAAGGCACAGCCGGTCCAGAGGCCCGTCTACTACTTGAGTGAGGTGCTGTCAGCTTCCAAGCAGAACTACCCCCACTACCAAAAGTTGTGCTATGGCGTGCATTTTGCCGCCAAGAAGCTCAAGCCATACTTTCAAGAGCATCCCATCATGGTCGTCTGCACCGCCTCGCTTGCGGGGATCATAGGCGGCAGAGACGCATCGGGCCGAGTGGCCAAGTGGGCCATCGAGCTGGCCCCCTACACCATCTTCTACCAGCCTCGCGCCGCCATCAAGTCCCAAGCACTGGCCAACTTCCTCGTCGACTGGGCCGAGACCCAGTACCTGCCGCCAGCTCCAGACTCCACTCATTGGCGGATGCACTTTGATGGCTCGAAGATGCGCACCGGTTTGGGAGCCGGCGTCGTCCTCGCCTCTCCCAAAGGCGACAAGCTCAGATACATGTTGCAAATCCACTGTGCCGCCTCCAACAACGTGGCCGAGTACGAGGCGCTAGTACACGGACTCCGACTGGCCAAGGAGATTGGCATCCGCCGGATTCTGTGCTACGGCGATTCGGACTTGGTGGTCCGACAGTCGTCTGGCGACTGGGACGCCAAGGATGCAAATATGGCGAGCTACCGCTTCCTTGTCCATCAGATCAGCGGATATTTTGATGGGTGCGAGTTCCTTCACGTGCCACGGGCCGACAACGAGCAAGCAGACGCCCTGGCACGGATCGGCTCCACCAGGCAAGCCATACCAGCCGGCGTGTCCCTTCAGTGCCTCCGCAAGCCGTCTATCAAGCCTTCCCCGGAATCAGAATCCATGTTCGTGTCGGCTGCTCCCGAAGCAGTCGGATCCGACTCAAGGGCTGCAGCAGCCGGCCCAGGGACTTCGGCAAGCGACACGGGGACTGCAGCAGTCGCACCCGGCCCGGGGACTTTGCAACCCAGCCCGGGGGATGCGGCAGCCGGCCCGAGGACTTCACCAAGCGGCTCGGGGACTGCGTCAGTCGCACCCGGCCCAGGGACTCTACAACCCAGCCCGGGGGCTGCAGCGGCCGTCCCGGGGACTTCAACAATGCAGCAAGACGCGGCCGACCCCACCCCGCCACCTCCCAACCCAACCGCCCTAGTTTCAGTGGCCGTAATGACAGTGAATGAAGTCGAAGCACCATCATGGGCGCAGCCCATTCTCAACTTTCTAGTAAGCGGAGAGCTTCCAGTTGATGAGATCTCGGCCCGGCAGGTGCAACGCCGGGCAGGAGCTTACACGATAGTAAACAGAGAGCTTGTCAGGCACAGCGTGACCGACGTTTTCCAACGCTGCGCTGAACCAGAGAAAGGCAAGGCAATCCTCAGAGACATACACCAAGGCAAGTGTGGCCACCACGCGGCCTCCAGATCCCTTGTCGCCAAAGCTTTCCGCCATGGTTTCTGCTGGCCGACTGCTTTGGAGGACGCCAAGGATCTGGTCAAGAAATGCAAGGGGTGCCAAAAATTCAGCTCCAAGCAACATCTGCCGGCTTCTGCATTCAAGACCATCCCCCTTTCCTGGCCCTTTGCCGTCTGGGGGTTGGACATGGTGGGCCCATTCAAGACAGCACGCGGTGGCATGACCCATCTGCTTGTCGCCGTGGACAAATTCACCAAGTGGATTGAAGCAAAACCAATCAAGAAACTAAATGGTCCGACTGCTGTGACCTTCATTGCAGATATCACCGTCCGGTATGGTGTACCACACAGCATCATCACCGACAATGGCACTAACTTTGCCAAAGGCGCCTTGGCCTGTCTCTGCGCAACGCAGGGCATCCGACTGGACTTAGCGTCTGTTGCCCATCCGCAGTCAAACGGCCAAGTAGAACGAGCAAACGGCCTCATCTTATCTGGCATCAAACCCCGACTGGTCGAGCCACTGGAGCGCTCGGCCGGCTGCTGGATCGACGAGTTGCCGGCCATCCTCTGGAGCCTCTGCACCACTCCGAACAGATCAACCGGTTTCACTTGAAGGAAATATGCCCTAGAGGCAATAATAAAGTTATTATTTATTTCCTTATTTCATGATAAATGTTTATTATTCATGCTAGAATTGTATTAACCGGAAACATAATACATGTGTGAATACATAGACAAACAGAGTGTCACTAGTATGCCTCTACTTGACTAGCTCGTTGATCAAAGATGGTTATGTTTCCTAACCATAGACATGAGTTGTCATTTGATTAACGGGATCACATCATTAGGAGAATGATGTGATTGACTTGACCCATTCCGTTAGCTTAGCACTTGATCGTTTAGTATGTTGCTATTGCTTTCTTCATGACTTATACATGTTCCTATGACTATGAGATTATGCAACTCCCGTTTACCGGAGGAACACTTTGTGTGCTGCCAAACGTCACAACGTAACTGGGTGATTATAAAGGTGCTCTACAGGTGTCTCCGAAGGTACTTGTTGAGTTGGCGTATTTCGAGATTAGGATTTGTCACTCCGCTTGTCGGAGAGGTATCTCTGGGCCCACTCGGTAATGCACATCACTATAAGCCTTGCAAGCATTGTAACTAATGAGTTAGTTGCGGGATGATGTATTACGGAACGAGTAAAGAGACTTTCCGGTAACGAGATTGAACTAGGTATTGAGATACCAACGATCGAATCTCGGGCAAGTAACATACCGATGACAAAGGGAACAACGTATGTTGTTATGCGGTTTGACCGATAAAGATCTTCGTAGAATATGTGGGAGCCTATATGAGCATCCAGGTTCCGCTATTGGTTATTGACCGGAGACGTGTCTCGGTCATGTCTACATAGTTCTCGAACCCGTAGGGTCCGCACGCTTAAAATTCGGTGACGATCGATATTATGAGTTTTTGTGTTTTGATGTACCGAAGTTGTTCGGAGTCCCGGATGAGATCATGGACATGACGAGGAGTCTCGGAATGTCCGAGAGGTAAAGATCGATATATTGGAAGGCTATATTCGGACGTCAGAAAGGTTCCGAGTGATTCGGGTATTTTTCGGAGTACCGGGGAATTACGAGAATTCACCGGGGGAAGTTATGGGCCTTATTGGGCCATACGGGAAAGAGAGGAGCAGGCCGCAGGGGCTGCTGCGCCCCTCCCCTTGCTGGTCCGAATTGGACAAGGGATTGGGGGGGCGCAACACCCCTCTTTCCTTCTCCCTCTTCCCCTCTTCCTTCCCCTCTTGGTGGACTCCTACTAGGAGTAGGATTCCTAGTAGGAGTCCCCTACTTGGTGCGCCACCCATAGGGGGCCGGCCTCCTCCCCTCCATCCTTTATATACGTGGCCAGGGGGCACCCCATAGACACAACAATTGATCATTGATCTCTTAGCCGTGTGCGGTGCCCCCCTCCACCATAATCCACCTCGATCATATCGTAGCGGTGCTTAGGCGAAGCCCTGCGTCGGTAGCATCATCATCACCGTCACCACGCCGTCGTGCTGACGAAACTCTCCTGTGAAGCTTTGCTGGATCGGAGCTCGCTGGACGTCATCGAGTTGAACGTGTGCTGAACTCGGAGGTGCCGTGTGTTCGGTACTTGGATCGGTCGGATCGTGAAGACGTACGACTACATCAACCGCGTTGTGCTAACGCTTTCGCTTTCGGTCTACGAGGGTACGTGGACAAACTCTCCCCTCTCGTTGCTATGCATCACCATGATCCTGTGTGTGCGTAGGAAATTTTTTGAAATTACTACGTTCCCCAACAGTGGCATCCGAGCCTGGTTTTATGCGTAGATGTTATATGCATGAGTAGAACACAAGTGAGTTGTGGGCGATACAAGTCATACCGCTTACCAGCATGTCACACTTTGGTTCGGCGGTATTGTTGGATGAAGCGGCCCGGACCGACATTACGCGTACGCTTACGCGAGACTGGTTTTACCGCCGTGCTTTGCACACAGGTGACTAGCGGGTGTCAGTTTCTCCAACTTTAGTTGAACCGAGTGAGGCTACGCCCGGTCCTTGTGAAGGTTAAAACAACACTAACTTGACTAACTATCGTTGTGGTTTTGATGCGTAGGTAAGAACGGTTCTTGCTCAGCCCATAGCAGCCACGTAAAACTTGCAACAACAAAGTAGAGGACGTCTAACTTGTTTTTGCAGGGCATGTTGTGATGTGATATGGTCAAGACATGATGCTATATTTTATTGTATGAGATGATCATGTTTTGTAACTGAGTTATCGGCAACTGGCAGGAGCCATATGGTTGTCGCTTTATTGTATGCAATGCAATCGCCCTGTAATTGCTTTACTTTATCACTAAGCGGTAGCGATAGTCGTAGAAGCAATAGTTGGCGAGACGACAACGATGCTACGATGGAGATCAAGGTGTCGCGCCAGTAACGCTGGTGATCATGACGGTGCTTCGGAGATGGAGATCACAAGCACAAGATGATGATGGCCATATCATATCACTTATATTGATTGCATGTGATGTTTATTTTTTATGCATCTTATTTTGCTTTGTTTGACGGTAGCATTATAAGATGATCTCTCACTAAATTTCAAGGTAAAAGTGTTCTCCCTGAGTATGCACCGTTGCCAAAGTTCGTCATGCCGAGACACCACGTGATGATCGGGTGTGATAAGCTCAACGTTCATCTACAACGGGTGCAAGCCAGTTTTGCACACGCAGAATACTCGGGTTAAACTTGACGAGCCTAGCATATGCAGATATGGCCTCGGAACACTGAGACCGAAAGGTCAAGCGTGAATCATATAGTAGATATGATCAACATAGTGATGTTCACCATTGAAAACTACTCCATTTCACGTGATGATCGGTTATGGTTTAGTTGATTTGGATCACGTGATCACTTAGATGATTAGAGAGATGTCTATCTAAGTGGGAGTTCTTGAGTAATATGATTAATTGAACTTTAATTTATCATGAACTTAGTCCTGGTAGTATTTGCAAATTATGTTGTAGATCAATAGCTCACGTATAGCTCCACTGTTTTATTTTTGATATGTTCCTGGAGAAAACTAAGTTGAAAGATGATAGTAGCAATGATGCGGACTGGTTTCGTGATCTGAGGATTATCCTCATTGCTGCACCAAAGAATTATGTCCTTGATGCACCGCTAGGTGACAGACCTATTGTAGAAGCAGATGCAAACGTTATGAACGTTTAGCAAGCTCGATGTGATGACTACTTGATAGTTTAGTGCGCCATGATTTACGGCTTAGAATCGGGACTTCAAAAATGTTTTGAACGCCACGGAGCATATGAGATGTTCCAAAGAGATGAAATTGGTATTTCAGACTCATGCCCGTGTCGAGAGGTATGAGACCTCTGACAAGTACTTTGCCTACAAGATGGAGGAGAATAGCTCAATCAGTGAGCATGTGCTCAGAATGTCTGAGTACTACAGTTGCTTGAATCAAGTGGGAGTTGATCTTCCGGATAAGATAGTATTGACAGAATTCTCTAGTCACTATCACCAAGTTACTGGAACTTCGTGATGAACTATAATATGCAAGGGATGACAAAAACGATTCCCGAGCTCTTCGTGATGCTGAAATCAACGAAGGTAGAAATCAAGAAAGAGCATCAAGTGTTGATGGTTAACAAGACCACTAGTTTCAAGAAAAGGGCAAAGGAAAGAAGGGGAACTTCAAGAAGAATAGCAAGCAAGTTGCTACTCCCGGGAAGAAGTCCAAGTCTGGACCTAAGCCTGAAACTGAGTGCTTCTACTGCAAAGGGATTGGTCACTGGAAGCGGAACTGCCCCAAGTATTTGGCGGATAAGAAGGATGGCAAAGTGAACAAAAGTATATTTGATATACATGTTATTGATGTGTATTTTACTAGTGTTCATAGTAGCCCCTGGGTATTTGATACTGGTTCAGTTGCTAACATTAGTAACTCGAAACAGGAGTTGCAAAATGAACAGAGACTAGTTAATGACGAGGTGATGATGTGTGTTGGAAGTGATTCCAAGGTTGATAAGATCACCATCGCACACTCCCTCTACCTTCGGGATTAGTGTTGGACCTAAATAAATGTTATTTGGTATTTGCGTTGAGCATGAATATGATTGGATCATGTTTATTGCGATACGGTTATTCATTTAAGTCAGAGAATAATTGTTGTTCTGTTTAAATGAATAAAACCTTCTATGGTCATACACTCAATATAAATGGTTTATTGAATCTCGATCGTAGTGATACACATATTCATAATGTTGAAGCCAAAAGATGCAGAGTTGATAATGATAGTGCAACTTATTTGTGGCACTGCCGTTTAGGTCATATTGGTGTAAAGCGCATGAAGAAACTCCATTCCGATGGACTTTTGGAATCACTTGATTATGAATCACTTGGTACTTGCGAACCATGCCTCATGGGCAAGATGACTAAAACGCCGTTCTCCGGAACTATGGAGCGAGCAACAGATTTGTTGGAAATCATACATACTGATGTATGTGGTCCAATGAATGTTGTGGCTCGCGGCGGGTATCGTTATTTTCTCACCTTCACAGATGATTTGAGCAGATATGGGTATATCTACTTAATGAAACATAAGTTTGAAACATTTGAAAAGTTCAAAGAATTTCAGAGTGAAGTGGAAAATCATCGTAACAAGAAAATAAAGTTTCTATGATCTGATCGTGGAGAAGAATATTTGAGTTACGAGTTTGGTGTACATTTGAAACAAAGCGGAATAGTTTCGCAACTCACGCCACCCGGAACACCACAGCGTAATGGTGTGTCCGAACGTCGTAATCGTACTTTACTAGATATGGTGCAATCTATGATGTCTCTTACTGATTTACCGCTATCGTTTTGGGGTTATGCTTTAGAGACGGCTGCATTCACGTTAAATAGGGCACCATCTAAATCCGTTGAGACGACTCCTTATGAACTGTGGTTTGGCAAGAAATCAAAGTTGACGTTTCTTAAAGTTTGGGGCTGCGATGCTTATGTGAAAAAGCTTCAACCTGATAAGCTCGAACCCAAGTCGGAGAAATGTGTCTTCATAGGATACCCAAAAGAGACAGTTGGGTACACTTTCTATCACAAATCCGAAGGCAAGACTTTCGTTGCTAAGAATGGATCCTTTCTAGAGAAGGAGTTTCTCTCGAAAGAAGTGAGTGGGAGGAAAGTAGAACTTGATGAGGTAACTGTACCTGCTCCCTTATTGGAAAGTAGTTCATCACAGAAACCGGTTCCTGTGACTTCTACACCAATTAGTGAGGAAGCTAATGATGATGATCATGAAACTTCAGATCAAGTTACTACCGAACCTCGTAGGTCAACCAGAGTAAGATCCGCACCAGAGTGGTACGGTAATCCTGTTCTGGAGGTCATGTTACTAGACCATGACAAACCTATGAACTATGAGGAAGCGATGATGAGCCCAGATTCCGTGAAATGGCTTGAGGCCATGAAATCTGAGATGGGATCCATGTATGAGAACAAAGTATGGACTTTGGTTGACTTGCCCGATGATCGGCAAGCCATAGAAAATAAATGGATCTTCAAGAGGAAGACGGACGCTGATAGTAGTGTTACTATCTACAAAGCTAGACTTGTCGAAAAAGGTTGTTGACAAAGTTCAAGGAGTTGACTACGATGAGACTTTCTCACCCGTAGCGATGCTTAAGTCCGTCCGAATCATGTTAGCAATTGCCGCATTTTATGATTATGAAATTTGGCAAATGGATGTAAAGACTGCATTCCTGAATGGATTTCTGGAAGAAGAGTTGTATATGATGCAACCTGAAGGTTTTATCAATCCAAAGGATGCTAACAAAGTGTGCAAGCTCCAGCGATCCATCTATGGACTGGTGCAAGCATCTCGGAGTTGGAATATACGCTTTGATGAGTTGATCAAAGCATATAGTTTTATACAGACTTGCGGTGAAGCCTGTATTTACAAGAAAGTGAGTGGGAGCACTACAGCATTTCTGATAGGTATATGTGAATGACATATTCTTGATCGGAAATAATGTAGAATTTTCTGGAAAGCATAAAGGAGTATTTGAAAGGAGTTTTTCAAAGAAATACCTCGGGGAAGCTGCTTACATATTGAGCATCAAGATCTATAGAGATAGATCAAGACGCTTGATAAGATTTTTCAATGAGTACATACCTTGACAAAGATTTTGAAGTAGTTAAAAATGGAACAGTCAAAGAACGAGTTCTTGCCTGTGTTTTAAGGTGTGAAGTTGAGTGAAGACTCAAAACCCAACCACGGCAGAAAATAGAAAGAGAATGAAAAGTCATTCCCTATGCCTCAGTCATAGGTTCTATAAAGTATGCTATGTTGTGTAACAGATCTATTGTATACCCTACGTTGAGTTTAGCAAGGGAGTACAATAGTGATCTAGGAGTAGATCACTGGACAGCGGTCAAAATTATCCTTAGTGGAATAAGGATATGTTTCTCGATTATGGAGGTGCCAAAAGGTTCGTCGTAAATGGTCACGTCGATACAAGTTTTGACACTGATCCAGATGACTCTAAGTCTCAATCTGGATACATATTGAAAGTGGGAGCAATTAGCTAGAGTAGCTCTGTGCGGAGCATTGTTGACATAGAAATTTGCAAAATACATACGGATCTGAATTTGGCAGACCCATTGACTAAACTTCTCTCACAAGCAAAACATGATCACACCTTAGTACTCTTTGGGTGTTAATTACATGGCAATGTGAACTAGATTATTGACTCTAGTAAACCCTTTGGGTGTTGGTCACATGACAATGTGAACTATGGATATTAATCACATGGTGATGTGAACTGTTGGTGTTAAATCACATGGCGATGTGAACTGGATTATTGACTCTAGTGCAAGTGGGAGACTGAAGGAAATATGCCCTAGAGGCAATAATAAAGTTATTATTTATTTCCTTATTTCATGATAAATGTTTATTATTCATGCTAGAATTGTATTAACCGGAAACATAATACATGTGTGAATACATAGACAAACAGAGTGTCACTAGTATGCCTCTACTTGACTAGCTCGTTGATCAAAGATGGTTATGTTTCCTAACCATAGACATGAGTTGTCATTTGATTAACAGGATCACATCATTAGGATAATGATGTGATTGACTTGACCCATTCCGTTAGCTTAGCACTTGATCGTTTAGTATGTTGCTATTGCTTTCTTCATGACTTATACATGTTCCTATGACTATGAGATTATGCAACTCCCGTTTACCGGAGGAACACTTTGTGTGCTGCCAAACGTCACAACGTAACTGGGTGATTATAAAGGTGCTCTACAGGTGTCTCCGAAGGTACTTGTTGAGTTAGCGTATTTCGATATTAGGATTTGTCACTCCGATTGTCGGAGAGGTATCTCTGGGCCCACTCGGTAATGCACATCATTATAAGCCTTGCAAGCATTGTAACTAATGAGTTAGTTGCGGGATGATGTATTACGGAACGAGTAAAGAGACTTGCCGGTAACGAGATTGAACTAGGTATTGAGATACCAACGATCGAATCTCGGGCAAGTAACATACCGATGACAAAGGGAACAACGTATGTTGTTATGCGGTTTGACCGATAAAGATCTTCGTAGAATATGTGGGAGCCAATATGAGCATCCAGGTTCTGCTATTGGTTATTGACCGGAGACGTGTCTCGGTCATGTCTACATAGTTCTCGAACCCGTAGGGTCCGCACGCTTAAAATTCGGTGACGATCGATATTATGAGTTTTTGTGTTTTGATGTACCGAAGTTGTTCAGAGTCTCGGATGAGATCATGGACATGACGAGGAGTCTCGGAATGTCCGAGAGGTAAAGATCGATATATTGGAAGGCTATATTCGGACGTCAGAAAGGTTCCGAGTGATTCGGGTATTTTTCGGAGTACCGGGGAATTACGGGAATTCACCGGGGGAAGTTATGGGCCTTATTGGGCCATACGGGAAAGAGAGGAGCAGGCCGCAGGGGCTGCTGCGCCCCTCCCCTTGCTGGTCCGAATTGGACAAGGGATTGGGGGGGCGCAACACCCCTCTTTCCTTCTCCCTCTTCCCCTCTTCCTTCCCCTCTTGGTGGACTCCTACTAGGAGTAGGATTCCTAGTAGGAGTCCCCTACTTGGTGCGCCACCCATAGGGGGCCGGCCTCCTCCCCTCCATCCTTTATATACGTGGCCAGGGGGCACCCCATAGATACAACAATTGATCATTGATCTCTTAGCCGTGTGCGGTGCCCCCCTCCACCATAATCCACCTCGATCATATCGTAGCGGTGCTTAGGCGAAGCCCTGCGTCGGTAGCATCATCATCACCGTCACCACGCCGTCGTGCTGACGAAACTCTCCTGTGAAGGTTTGCTGGATCAGAGCTCGCTGGACGTCATCGAGTTGAATGTGTGCTGAACTCGGAGGTGCCGTGTGTTCGGTACTTGGATCGGTCGGATCCTGAAGACGTACGACTACATCAACTGCGTTGTGCTAACGCTTCCGCTTTCGGTCTACGAGGGTACGTGGACAAACTCTCCCCTCTTGTTGCTATGCATCACCATGATCCTGTGTGTGCGTAGGAGTTTTTTTGAAATTACTACGTTCCCCAATATCACTCCCTTCTTCCTCGTGTACGGGGCCGAGGCCGTCATCCCAATTGACATCGAGTTCGACTCGCCTCGCGTCACCATGTACACGGAGGCGGAGGCGAAGGAAGCACGAGAAGACGGCATCGATCTGCTGGAAGAAGGCCGGCTGTTAGCAATCAGCCGGTCCACCATCTACCAGCAGAGCCTGCGCCGCTACTACAGTCGGAAGGTCAAGCCACGATCCTTCCAAGAGGGAGACCTTGTGCTCCGGCTGATCCAGCGAACAGCCGGCCAGCACAAGCTCTCGGCCCCTTGGGAAGGCCCCTTCATCATCAGCAAAGCCTTGGGCAACGACTCCTATTACCTCATTGACGCGCAGAAGCCCAGGGCGCGCAAAAGGGACGATTCCGGCAAGGAAACAGAGCGCCCATGGAACGCAAATCTCCTCCGAAGATTTTACAGTTAAATGCAGTATGTACCACGCTACCTTTTTGTACTAAGGGCAAAGGCACCGGGTCCCTCGAGGAGCACTCGGGGGCTACCTTTCTTATCTGTATGATAAGTCTCATGCCTGTGAGTATGTTATTTCATTCCTCCGCCCGGCACCGGGTCCGACCAGTCGGCCCGGGGGCTTGCCGCCTTGTACTATGTTGGCTCTACCTGCAGTCGGACAAGTAGTGTGCCGGCATCTAAGCCCACCCTTGCCATAAGCCGCAGCTCGCAGAGCGACTGTCTGGCAGGCAAGAGTCAAAGGCAGGAAATGGTGCTCACATGAAAAATGGCGAAGGACGAAAGCACCCACATAGGCCAAGTCGGCTCCTCGCCTAGCCGTCTGGTTGCTGAGCAGCCGGCCGGCCGGCTTCTCACTTAAATTGCTATGTTCTAAGCAGCCAAAGTACTTGTCTTCCCAAAATGGCCAAGTACTTGACCCGGCCAGCAGACCGAAGAATGGTTGTCTGGCCGGCAAGGCGGCAGCCAAGGGAAAGCGGCAAAGGAAAAAGCCAAAAGAACAGAAAGCAAGACAAGTCAGAGCTCGGCAAAGCACATCTTGTGCGAGAATTAAGTCACATAGCAAGAGGCCCTCGGCCAGCATTCAACAAAGTTTGAATACACCCCCAGCGGGTGGAACTGCGCGAATTTAACAAAGTTTGTTCTAAAGATTACCAAAGCAGGAAAAGATAAAGATAAGTTGGCAGCCTAGGCCAAAGGAGCATCAGGCGAGTCTGGCAGGTTGCTGGAGTCGGCGGCGCCAGCTGGTGGAGTGGCCGTCTGGCGAGTCTCGGCTTGGTCACCTTCAGCAGTAGTCGGTGCACTCGCACGCGGCTCGTTGCTTGAGGCCCGATCAAGCTGAGGCTGGGCGTCTGCTCCGCCCTCCGGTGCGTCGCCTTCACCATCCTCATCTTCCTCGTCCTCGCCTTCGTCGCTTGAGGCGATTTCTTCCGTTGAGTCCTCGCCGTCATCCGGGTTCAGCCCGAACCAGTTCATTGGCACCTCGGCACCCTCCTCGTCCAGCTCGGGGAAGAAGACGCTGGTGTCGGTGTACTCGGCGATCGCCACCGCACGATGGGTGAGCGCAGGCCCCGCTGCCACCAACTCTTCCATGGCCTCCTACCGGAACGTGGCCAACTAGGCTAGGTTCAGCCCAGGATAGCACGCCTTGACGAACTCCAAGGCTCTTCGGGCGCCTGCCCGAGCGGAGGAGCCCCTCCAAGCCTCGAAGCGGCCGATTGCCGCCTCCAACCAGTCGGCGGTCCGACTGGGGGTACGTGGAGCTTGGCCGCCTGGCCAGAGGGCGGAAACCAGCTGAGACCCGGCACGCTGAAGGCGGCGGAGGAGACGGTGAATCGGCCGCAAACGCGTCCTGACGGCCAGGAGCTGCTCGTTCATATTCCGAGGCGCGTCGGGCGGGATCTCTACTCCTTCCCTCCTACGCTAGTCGCGCCGCGCCTCGATGGCCTGGCTGACGGCGACGGCGTGGCCAGGAAAGAAGTCTACGCAAAAGAAAAACAAAGATCAGAAGCCGACTCCTGATGCAGTCGGCAGCTATTCCAAAGAAAGAAGTTTACCGTCGATCATGTCCTCAATCTCGCTGTAGCCAGTGGTGAGTATCGCTTCCTTCTCGGCCCACTTTGAGTGTTCGACCTCAAACTCGGCCTGAAGGGCGCCTTCCGCCTCCTTGAGCTCCTAGAGCACCGCCTTGTGCTGGTCCGCCTGGTCCGCCAACTTCTTGGCCAGACGGTCGCGCTCCAGGGCCGCCTTACGGCGCTCCTCCTCCTTGACGCGCAGCTCGGTCTGGACTTCGCCCAGATGCTGCTGCAATGTGGCATTGGCTCCTGCAAAAATGAGAAAGAGAGGACAATCAACAAAGATGACCAAAAAAGAAAAGTTGTTGCCAGAAGATCCGGCCCGACTGCTCAGCAGTCGGGCCGAATCTCGGGGGCTACACCCAGCGGGTGCGCTGACGCGCCCCCGCGAGGAAGTAGGCAGAATGCTTACGCCGGCTTTCGGTGAGGTCGGCGGTCCGCTTAGCCAACTCCTGGACCTGGGAGTTGAAGGCGGCTGCGTGGATGTTGTGGTAGTCCTGCAACGAAGACAAAAGAAGAGAAAACAAGTTAGCACTCGGAACCTACCTTAAAGTTTCGAGCCACCTGCTCAGCAGCCGGCCCGGAACTCGAGGGCTACACCCAGTGGGTGCGCTGGCGCGCCCCCATGGAAGACTGCAAGAATCAAAAAACAAAGCAAAGAAGCATACCCGAACGGCCATCCGCGTCGCCAAGAATACCTTCGTACACTGCTGGAGGGCGGCGCCTTGGGCCTGGAGCTGGGCCTGAACGTCCTGCGCGGCCTTGTTCAGCACGCACGTGCCGCCCCCAGGCGTCCATCCTGGTGGGGCGGCACTGGTGGCCTCTGCGTCTAGGGCCGACGAGCTCGCGGCCCCGATCTCCTGCGCCCGCGGCGCCGAGGCCGCCTTCGTCGCACGCCGGCGCACCGAAGGGTGGACCACGGGAGTCGCCCCCACCACCAACTCGCCAGTGACCGGCGGCGCTGGTGGCACATCAGGCCGATTGCCTCGGGCCCCGGCAGTCGGCGCTTGCGGGGGCACCTCTGCCTCCGAGACGATGGCGTCGCCTCCTCTCCTCTCCACGACCGGCTGGTCATCACTGGCCCCTCTAGTCGGCACTGGGATCTCTGGCGCTGGCGGCGCCGCACGCAACGGAATGACAAGTCACGGGGCCCGGCCGCGCGCGGTTTCTTCCGCTTGCACCCTAGCGGCCGCGTCCGCCTGAGCCTTGGCGGCGGCATCCGCTTGAGCCTTGGCCGCCGCGTCCGCGTCCGCCCGCGCTGCCTCGGCCGCCTCCGTCTCCTGCCTTTCCGCCTCCTCCCGCTCCTCGCGCGCCTCTCGCGCGTTCCTCTCCGTCGCCGCCCGGAGGTCGGCGAGCGGGTCCACGCGGCGGGTATTGGCGGAGCCTTCCACCTCCCCGATCACGGAAGCAGCGGCAGACCGCTCAAGAGTGAGTGGGGCCCTGATTCAAGCAAGACAAGAGAAAACTCAGAAAAAGTTTGCAAGGAAGAAGAAAGGAAAACACAACCAAGCACTTACGCGGACACCATCGGGGGCTGCTTCGGGGCCCTCTAGAACTGGGCCGCTCTTGCGGCGGCCTCTTGCCGCCTGGTCGCGGCGGCCGCGTTCTTGGACTTCTTCGGCCGGCTGCCGAACAGCAACGAGCCGGCTCGACACTTTTGTGGGCCGCCTGGTGCGGTCGGCGCGGCTGAGGAGCTCGCGCCCGCCCTGTCGGTGTCGTGCGGGCGGCGCGGCTCGTTCTCCTCCTCATCGTCATCCGGCCAGTCCTCAAGGCCGCCTCCTCCCCCGTAGCCGCCTGCTCCACCGCCGCCACCTGTGGCGTCGTCCTCCTCCATGGCGGCCGCCCCCAAGTCGGGGTCTTCCACGTCGCTCCTTGTTCGGTCCGGCATATACTGCTGACTTGGATCCAGAGCATCGGCGGCCGACTGGGCCGGGAGGACCTGGACCATGGCCGACTGGTCAGGCAGCAAAACAAGAACTTGGACCAGCAAAGAGAAAAGAATTACAAGACTCACCGCAGGCGGCGGATGTGCGCGGTCGTACGGCCGCATGCCGAACCGCCAGTCCGCCTCCGGCAGCTTGCAGTTGGAGATATAGTTGACCAGCCGGACCACCTCCATGTCCGGCAGGTCCCGTGTGCACATCCGGCATGGGTCTCGGTGCCCGCTCATGCAGCTGATGATGTGAGGCCAAGCTTGGAGGGGGAGCACCCGGCGCGTCACGAAGGCAGCCAGCAAGTCCGAGCCCTTCAGGTCCTCCGACTCCGTCATCGCCTGAAGTCGGGCAAGGGCGGCGGAGGAGGCGGCCAATAGGGAACTCGGCTTGTACTGCCAGTTGGCGCGCGACTCGGCTGGCGGGCCGGCTGCGTAGGCCGGCAAGTTGACGTAGTCGCTTGTCGGGTGGATGCTCTTGATGTAAAAATAGGATTTCTGCCATAGCTTGGCCGACTGCTGCAGGGAGATGGGCGGGAAGCGGTTCCCGGTGCCCGGGCGCCGCACCGCCACGCAGGCTCCGCATTGAGCCGCCTGGCCCTTGGCGGCGGCGCCAAGTTTGAGGTAGAAGCACTCCCCCAGAGTTCGAGGGTGGGGAGAGTGCCGAGGTACCCTTCGCACATGGTGACGAAGGCGGCTAGCAGCACCACCGTGTTTGGCGTGAGGTGGTGCGGCTGGACTCGGTAGAAGTCGAGGAAGGAACGGAGGAAGCCGCTCGCCGGAAGGCCGAAGCCGCGAAGGAAATGGGACCGGAAGACGACGCGTTCATCGTGCTCCGGCGCCGGCGAGATTTCTGCTTCGGGGGGAACGCGCACCTGCACATTCGCCTCCCGGGGCAGCCGCCGTGTTTGACGGAGGAAGGAGAGGTGATCGTCATGGACGTTGGAGCCGTCCCAGTTGTCGGCTCATGAGCGCGCCATGGATGAAGGAGCTCGTCGCAGGCGCGGCGCTGTGGCGAGCGGGCGAGGCTGCGGCGGAGCGAGGAAGCCGCAGCAAGAGGACGCTCGACGACGGCGGGCTGCGGCAGCACTTCGACGGGAGGAAAGGGCGTGACGGCAGCGAAGAAGATGAAGAACGGCGAAGGGAGAGAAGGGCGCGCGTGCATCTGCCGCCCCCCTCCTCCCCCTACTTATAGCCCCAGGCGGCGAAGCTGAGGGGGCAGGGGCGTGGGGGATCGTGGGATTAACTACGCCCACTCCCCTACATTCCCACGATTGCGGCGCCAGTAAAGGCACGAATTAACTACCACAGGAGCCCAACCGTCCACCTCGGCCGCAGCGGATCCGCGCGCGTGCCGAGGCACTGTAGTGGCGGGCCCCGGCCTGCGGCGCCGTCCCGTCACGCGCGTGGGCTGGCAGGCCGGCTTGACCTGATGACGCCACGTGGCCGACATGCGCGGGCGGCAAGCCTAACGTCTGGCTGGCATGCCACCTGGTCCCCACCACGACGTTTCGAAATCGCCAGGCGGCCTGCCTGGTCATGGCCGACACCTACCAGTCGGCACATTGAAAGACGGACAAAGTAGAACACCAGGCGACCCGGAATATGAAGCTGCTGAGGCTTCTCGCCCCTTCAGCCGCGGCGCCTCATCAGCTTCGGGGACTACTGTCGGAGTAAATGACCACGGGTAGCCCCATCAGCTCCCTTTGGTATTTCAAGACATCGGGGCAGGCTGCGCCCCTCAAACATCAAGGACAAAGGGCCGCCTTCTTGAGACCGGCTGGTCCAGGCAGCCGGTTGCGAGGAGGCGGCGGAGTCCACAAGACGGCCGTGAAGTGGGCCGACTCCTAGCAGGCGGCCTCCTGGGAAGCCGGGTCCTAGCAGGCGGCCCCTCGCGCCCTCAAAGTCGGCGCCAACATAAACATGATGAGACAGGGCATGGCTACAGTACGGGCCTGCCACCCCCGAATCCAGGGCAGAACATGGCCACAGTACGGCGTACCAAGAAGGCATCCTGCGCCCAGCGCGGGACTGTTGCCATGCCGCTCATGACATCACCCATGGCAGAGGAGGCCATGCTCCCGCGACGGGCGGCCAGTACGGCCCACAGGCGGCAGGCCCTACCTGTCCGTGACAAGCCAGAAGGCGGCGAGCCCAGACCAGTCGGCTCAGTGGGAGGTCGGCTCCTAGCAGGTGGCCCTCCCCCTTCCTTGAAGTTTGTGCGCCATTAACCAGAAGAGACGGGGAGTGGCTACAGTGAAACGCCCGCCAGGCGGCGGAACTGTACCCACGCTCTCCTCGACCAAGCATGCATCATCAGTGGCACGGCTACAGTGCTACGCAGCCGACAGGACCCGCAAGCGGCGGGCCCAGCTTGTCGGCCGAGTACGAGACCGCCAGAGGGACCCACTAGGCGGCGGGCCCCTGCAGTCGGCGGAGAAGCCGGCGACCAGAGACACTGACGGCCGGGTCCTACGCCCGGCCGGATTACCATTGTATCCCTGGGGGGTAGGCCTATATAAACCCCCCAGGTCACCCCATGCAAGGGGTTGGCGGTTGGCACCTTGGCAGACGCCTCGTCGAGCATACACACACACACGCAGAGAGAGTGGAGTAGAGCTAGCCTTGCCCTTCTTCCTCCTCTAGCCAAACAGCTCGAGGAGCAAGCTTGTAGCTACCTGTGAAGTAGTGACCATGCGGAGACCCCGCAGAGCAGGACTAGGGGTGTTATCTCCTAGGAGAGCCCCGAACCTGGGTAAGATTCGCAAGCACATGCGGTCTCGCTCACTCCCGCTTCTAGAGCCCGGCGACGTACTTTTGTCCCCATCCACGATAAGCCACCCCCTGGCATATGTCACACGATATCCCCGACAGTGTTGGCGACTTGCACCCATCGGACCTGGCGAATCATTGCTGAACCAAACGGAGACTCTCACCCTTCGGGATTTTCTCGGATGATCTTGCCAAACAAACTAATGAACGCCATCAATAAAAAAATTCTGATTTTGATCTAGTGAACTCGATGTTTGATGTAGATCCTTCCAAGAACCAGCTTTTCTTCATCTGAAAGATTGCGAACTTCTCGAAACCCAGGGATAGATCCCTCCAAGAACTTAACACCACCGTGCGCTCGCCCCATGGTGGATGCCAACTGTCGTGGTTTTGTCACGGCAGATGTCTTAGTGTGCGGACTTAGTCGTGAGGCCAACGCAACTAGGTAATAGCTTGAACGGGGTTGAGTGGGACGAGAGACGTGAGGTTTTATCCAGGTTCGGCCCCTCACAGTGGAGGTAAAAGCCTACATCCTACTTCATTGATATTCATCATGATGCTCACGATTACAAGGGTGCTCTTTCGCTACCTCTCCCTCGAGAGCTATTGTCTTGTCTGTCTAAATGGAGTCCTAGTAGGATTAGGACTATTCTATTACAAGTGGAATCCTAGTCTTGCTTCCCTTGTAAGGGAAATATTCCTTATGCCTTCCTTCTCAAGTCGGCCCATCATAATATGAGTCGGCCTTCCCATGAGCCGCCTTATGGGCCGTTGGGTCTTGTCGTTCATCTGACCCGCCCGCCGGGTCACTAATGAGTCGCCAGGCTCGGGCGGGTCACCCGTGAGTCGCCAAGTCCGGCTGGCTCATACATCAGGTCGGGTTACACCGCGGGGTATATCCTCGACAGTTAACATCATACTTAGCAAGCAATTTACGGAAGGCACCATGAATAAAGTGTGAACCACCATCAGTCATTAAATATCTAGGGACTCCAAACCTCGGGAAAATAACTTCTTTAAGCATTTTAATGGAGGTGTTATGATCAGCACTACTAGTTGGAATAGCTTCTACCCACTTAGTAAAGTAATCAACAGCAACCAAAATATGTGTATACCCATTGGAGGAAGGAAAAGGTCCCATATAATCAAATCCCCAAACATCAAATGGTTCAATAACAAGTGAGTAATTCATAGGCATTTCCTGATGTCTACTAATATTACCAATTCTTTGACAGTCATCACAAGACAAGACAAACTTACGATCATCCTTGAAAAGAGTAGGCCAATAAAAACCAGATTGTAATACCTTATGTGTAGTTCTATCTCCAGCATGGTGTCCTCCGTAGGCCTCGGAGTGACACTTGCATAGGATCTATTCCTGTTCATACTCAGGTACACACTGTCTAATAACACCATCTACTCCTTCCTTATAAAGGTGTAGGTCATCCCAAAAGTAATGTCTTAAATCATAGAAAAACTTTTTCTTTTGTTGGTATGTGAAACTAGGTGGTATAAATTTAGCAACAATATAATTAGCATAGTCTGCATACCATGGAGTACTATGAGAAGCATTTATAACAGCTAACTGTTCATCAGAAAAGCTATCATCAATAGGTAGTGGGTCATTAAGAATATTTTCTAACCTAGACAAGTTGTCTGCTACGGGGTTCTCAGCTCCCTTTCTATCAACAATATGTAAATCAAATTCTTGTAGTAGGAGAACCCACCTAATAAGTCTAGGTTTAGGATCTTTCTTTTCCATAAGATATTTAATAGCAGCATGATCAGTGTGAACAGTTACTTTAGAATCAATAATATAAGATCTGAACTTGTCACAAGCAAATACAACTGCTAAAAATTCTTTTTCAGTAGTAGCATAATTTCTTTGAGCACTGCCTAGAGTTTTACTAGCATAATGGATACCATTTAATTTCTTATCAACTCTTTGTCCTAGAACAGCACCAACAGCATAATCGCTAGCATCACACATAATTTCAAAGGGCAGGTTCTAATCAGGTGGTTGAACAGTAGGTGCAGAGATTAAGGCTTTCTTAAGTACTTCAAATGCTTCTACACAATCATCATCAAAAACAAATGGAACATCTTTTTGCAAGAGATTAGTAAGAGGTCTAGAAATTTTAGAGAAATCTTTAATAAATCTCCTATAGAAACCAGCATGACCAAGGAAACTTCTTATACCTTTGATATCTTTAGGACACGGCATTTTTTCAATAGCATCAACTTTAGCTTTATCAACTTCAATACCTCTTTCAGAGATTTTATGCCCCAAGACAATACCTTCATTAACTATAAAGTGGCACTTCTCCCAATTCAAGACAAGATTAGTTTCTTCACATCTCTGGAAAACTTGATCAAGGTTGCTTAAGCAATCATCAAAAGAAGTTCCGTATACGGAGAAATCGTCCATGAAAACCTCAGCAATTTTTTCACAAAAGTCAGAGAATATAGCAGTCATACATCTTTGAAAAGTAGCAGGTGCATTGCATAAACCAAAAGGCATACGTCTATAAGCAAAGGTACCAAAAGGGCATGTAAA
Organism: Thinopyrum elongatum; assembly: GCA_011799875.1. Lineage (NCBI taxonomy): Eukaryota > Viridiplantae > Streptophyta > Magnoliopsida > Poales > Poaceae > Thinopyrum > Thinopyrum elongatum. Next base: position 82,777,151 of record CM022300.1, on the reverse strand, counting down.
AGTAGTTTTTTCTTGATCCTCTTGTGACACAGGTATTTAAGAAAACCAGAATAACCATCTAGAAAGTAGAAATGTGTATGTTTTGATAGTCTTTCTAGCATTTGATCAATGAAAGGTAGAGGATAATGATCTTTCCTAGTAGCTTTATTTAATTTTCTAAAATCAATTACCATTCTATAACCCGTAACAATTCTTTGCGGAATCAATTCATTCTTATCATTAGGAACAACAGTAATACCTCCGTTCTTAGGGACACAAAGAACGGGACTTACCCATCTACTATCAGCAATAGGATAGATTATACCTGCTTCCAGAAGCTTTAATATTTCATTTCTTACCACTTCTTTCATCTTAGGATTCAACCGTCGCTGGTGATCAATGACTGGTTTAGCATCAGGTTCCATATTAATTTTATGCTGACATAAAGTGGGGCTAATGCCCTTAAGATCATCAAGAGTATATCCAATAGTGGCACGGTGCTTCCTCAGAGTTTTCAATAATTTCTTTTCTTCATGCTCTGGAAGGTTAGCACTAATAATAACAGGATATATCTTCTTCTCATCGAGATAAGCATATTTCAAAGTATCAGGTAATTGTTTAAGCTCAAACACAGGATCACTCTTGGGTGGTAGAGGATCTCCAAGAGTCTCAACAGGCAAATTATGTTTCAAAACAGGCATTTGTTTAAAGAATATCTCATCTATTTCATTTCTTTCATTCATGAACATGTCATTTTCATGGTCTAGCAAATATTGTTCTAAAGGATTAGTAGGAGGCACGGCAATAGAAGCTAGACCAATAATTTCATCTTTACTAGACAATTCTTTATCATGGGGTTGTCTACGAAATTTGGAGAAGTTAAATTCATGAGACACATCCCCGAAACTTACACTAACAGTTTTTTTCTCACAATCTATTTTAGCATTAACAGTGTTCAAGAAAGGTCTACCAAATATAATGGGACAAAAATCATCTTGTGGGGAACCAAGAACTAGAAAATCAGTGGGGTATTTTACTTTCCCACACAAAACTTCAACATCTCTAACAATCCCAATTGGTGAAATAGTATCTCTATTAGCAAGCTTAATAGTAACATCAATATCTTCTATTTCAGCAGGTGCAATATCATTCATAATTTCTTGATATAAAGTAAAGGGAATTGCACTCACACTAGCACCCAAATCACATAAGCCATGATAACAATGATCTCCTATTTTAACAGAGACAACAGGCATGCCAACAATAGGTCTATGTTTATCTTTTTCATCGGGTTTAGCAATTCTAGCAGCTTCATCACAGAAATAAATAACATGCCCATCAATATTATCGACCAAGAGATCTTTAACCATAGCAATACTCGGTTTAACTTTAATTTGTTCAGGTGGTGTAGGTGTTCTAGTATAACTCTTATGGACTACAGCTGAAGTTTTAGCATGTTCTTTTATCCTAACAGGAAAAGGTGGTTTCTCAATATAAGCAGTAGGAATAATAGGATCAACATTGTAAGTAATGGTTTCTTCTTCAGCTTTAATGGGTTCTACTATTTTTACTTCAATGGGAGGATGATATTTAAATCACTTCTCCTTAGGGAGATCAACATGAGTAGCAAATGATTCATAGAAAGAAGCTACTATCTCAGAGTCAAGTCCATATTTAGTGCTAAAATCACGAAAAGCATCGGTATCCATAAAAGATTTAACACAATCAAACTTAAGGTTTATACCTGACTCCTTACCTTCGTCGAGCTCCCAATCTTCAGAGTTGCGTTTAATTCTTTCCAAGAGATCCCATTTGAATTCAATAGTCTTCTTCATAAAAGAACCAGTACAAGAAGTATCGAGCATGAATTGATCATTACGAGAAAGCCGAGCATAAAAATTCTGAATAATAATTTCTCTTGAGAGCTCATGATTGGGGAATGAACATAACATTAATTTAAGCTTCCCCCAAGCTTGAGCGATACTTTCTCCTTCACGAGGCCAAAAATTATATATATAATTCTGATCATGATGAACCAGATGCATAGGATAAAACTTCTGATGAAATTCCAATTTCAATCAGTTGTAATTCCAAGCTCCAATATCATCACATAGCCTATACCATGTCAATGCCTTTCCCTTCAAAGATAAAGGGAAGACCTTCTTCTTGACATCATCCTCGAGCAAACCTGCAAGCTTAAATAATTCACAAACTTCATCCACATAGATTAGATGCAAATCAGGATGTAGTGTTCCATCTCCTGCATAAGGATTAGCTAGCAGTTTCTCTATCATACCCGAAGGAATTTCATAATAAATATTTTCAGTAGGTGTAGTAGGTTGAGGAGCAACTATTTTCTCTTCCGGTCGAGGTGAAGATACCCCGAACAAACCCCTCAAAGGATGATTTTCCATAGTGACAAGTGAAAGTAAATTTTAGCACGTATTATAAATGTTTCCTTACCAAAGGCGCTTCACTCCACGGCAACGGCGCCAGAAAAGAGTCTTGAGGACCCACAAGTGTAGAGGATCTATCATAATCCTTTCGATAAGTAAGAGTGTCGAACCCAATGAGGAGCAGAAGGAAATGACAAGCGGTTTTCAGCAAGGTATTTTCTGCAAGCACTGAAATTATCGATAACAGATAGTTTTGTGATAAAATAATTCGTAACGGGTAACAAGTAACAAGTGTAACAAATGTGCAGCAAGGTGGCCCAATCCTTTTTTTAGCAAAGGATAAGCCTGGACGAACTCTTATATAAAGCAAAGTGTCGGCGATATACCCCATGGTGTAACCCGGCCGGAAGTATGACCCGGCCGCGACATGGCGCTTCATCGGTAACCCGCCCGAAGACTGGCGACTCACTGGTGACCCGGCAGGCGGGTTAGACGAACGACAAGACCCAACGGCCCAGAAGGCGGCTCATGGTAACGCCGACTCATGTTATGGTGGGCCGGCTTAAGAGGGAAGGCATAAGGAATACTTCCCTTACAAGAGGAGCAAGATCTGGACTAGGATTCCACTTGTAATAGAGTAGTCCTAATCATACTAGGACTAGTCATGTAAGCCGCCCCTTCAACTTGTATAAGGAGGGGAAGGGCACCCCAAGAGGGTCAAGTTTCTAGACGTCTCAATAGACAGGTCTTAGACAGACAAGTCTTAGACAAGATCAAAGTAGATGCTCTCGAGATAGAGGTAGCGAAACCTCGCCCTTGTAACCGAGATCGTCATCATTATCAATATCAATCAAGCAGGATGTAGGCTTTTACCTCCAACGTGAGGGGCCGAACCTGAGTAAAATCTCGCGTCTCTCGTCCCGCTCAACCCCTCTCAAGCTACCAGTTAGATGTGTTGGCCTCACGACTAAGTCCTCACACTAGGACATCTGCCGGGACAAAACCACGACAATTGACGCCCATCATGGACCCGTACGGTGGTGTTGTGTTTTTGAAGGGAATTCTTCATGGATCGAGAAGCTCGTGATTGGTTGGACGAAGAAGAGCCGGCACAGAACAGTCACGCAGGAGTTTGAGTTGTTGTGTCTATGCGCGTCCGCCGCAGCCGTCTTATGATCTGCCGAAACTGACAGCAGTCCATCAAGCCGCCAAATTACCTAGTTGCAGAGACGGCAGATTTTCCGCTGGGGCCTGTTTCGTGATTGGACACACAGGTTAGATTGATTTCGGTGCTTTGCCGCAAGACGCCAGGACAAAAGAGGAAACCATCAAATTCTCCGAGTTGAGAAACCGACAGGCGGTCTAATCCAAAGTTGGATCGGTTTCTTGGGGCGCTGTTGCGCGTCGCTGAGACTGGCTGATTTTCCATTGCACGTCGCCAAGGATTCGGAAGCACGGCACGTGTTTTCTGTTCACAACAGCCATACTACAGGACGTTTCAAGTCCCGAGGACCTCAAGCGCTGCTGATGTTTTTTCTGCTCAATTTTTAATCAACTACTACAGCTATTACGAGGACATGCTGCTGCTACTTCCAATCAGTCCACGTACTCAAATTTAGTTAAAAAAAAGGGGGCCAAAACCCAAAAGGCTCCTGCAGTGGTGAGGGATAGCAGCGGCCTCGTTTTCTAGTCTGCATTCATGTGGTGTGGAGGACGTTGAACAACATGCATACTGCAAAACACTAGTGCATTGCATAGTACTATGTGGAGATCAAAAGCTACTGCCGTTTCTTCATCATATATATATATAAAAGGGGAGAGAAAGAAGGCCATGACTTGGAGGAAGACACGGACGTGGGTCATCCAAGCCGGCCATGACCCGAAAAGTGGGCGTAGACGCGGCCTTACGCCAAGTCGCCCGGCTCCGCCGCCGCTGTCCTGCACATCGCCGCAAGCCGGCCCTGCCATCACCACTGATCCGCTCGCTGCGCCTCACCTCTGTTGAGAGCTACTGCCTCGGTTACCTGTACGGCCCCGGCCCCGCCTCGGGTTCTCTCTGCCTCCGCTGTTTTTCTCCGCCTCAGGACGCCGCCTGTGAGTCGCCATCGCCGCCGCCGCTCGTTCCCGCAGTCACTGCTGCGGCCTTGTTCTTTCTACGAGCCGCTACCTCCGCGGCACCTCTGAAATGCCGCTGACATCGCCCTCACCTCTCCTCGCCTCTGTCGCGGCCGTCTCCGGGTCGACGCGCCCGACGGCCGCTCAAAGCCGCAGCACGCCGAGCCTGAAGTTGCGATCGCGTTGAGCCGCCGCTCGAGCGCTGCCTCCGCCAAGAACCGCCCTGAGCAGCCGCCGCCATCGCTGTCTTCACCTCTGTCGCCGTCGCGTTGAGCCACCGACCTCTGCTGTTGAGTCGCCATGGCCGTGCCTCACCGACCTGCTTCGTCAGCACCTCCTTGAGCCGGCCCCGCCTCCGCCTCCAGGCCTCGCGTTGAGCCGCCAGACTCCGCCTCGCCGGCCTTGCCTCCGCGGCCTCAAGCCGCCCGCGCCTCGCCAGCTTTGCCTTAACGTCAAGCCGCCGTACTTCGAGCCGCTCATCTCCGCCGTGGACCCGCCTGCGATCTTCCTACAAGCCGCCTCGACCGCTGCGTCGGGCCACCGACCGCCGGAGTTACCTCCGTCAGTCACTTCCGCTCGAGTCATCGAGCCGTCCTCGCGGCCTCGCACTTTGAGCCGCCAGCCGCAGTTGCGCCTCAACCGCCTCCGCGTCGAGTCGCCTCCTCTACGTGTGGCCGCGTCAAAACTGCCCCGCCCTTGCCTCACCGTGAGCGGTCGCTCCAAGTCGCCGTTGCTTTCATTACGAGCCGCCTTTGCTGGCCCTTCGCCTCGGGTGACACCTGCCTTGCTCCCTCGGGCCGCCGTCGCCGTTGACCCGCCTCGCCGCGGGCCTCTTCACCAACAGCTGCCCGCCCCAGTCTCAGCAGCCGCCGAGAGCCGCCGGCCGCGTGTTGAGCCGGCCGGCCTCGAGCCTCCACTTTCCCTGCCCGGCCTCGGTCACTTCTGCCTGCTGCTAAGCCGCCACCATTCACCGGCTTTGCCGCCGCCTGAGAGCCGCCCTTGCCTCTGCGTGGGCCGCCTCTGAGCCTGCAGGGGCCACTTTGAGTTGCCAAGTTCTGAGCTGCTAGGGTTCGTCGACCCGCCGCCGCCGTGGCGTGCCTTACCTCCTGCCTCAGTAGCAGTTATGGCTTTTCCTTGCCCTGATTCTTTAATTGGACAAAGTCCGCTGTTGCATGAAAGAGATGCACCAACAGAAGAGTTAAATGTCTCCGTAGCTTCATGGAACATCTGCTAGAATGGATTTTTCTGCTAAGGCTTCAAGATTATCACTGAATTCTTCGGAAAGGAACCTCGAAGGATTATGAATACAAGTGAATGTGTTGCCCGGGCATGCGCTCTTCAGTGTACTATACTTCGTCCCACGTTCAAAGTGCGGGAGTTCCAGCAAAGGTGAGAAGGCAATAGCAACAGTGGCTACGCTCAAGCCTACCCCAAAAAACAGTATGAAGCACTACCATTGCTACATGCAAAGATTATACGCACGGATCATCAGTCAAAGACATCAGGTGATATCCTTCTTATGTATTTTATCCATGTGTATATTAATTCATCCAAGAGCAATTACTCTGGATTGCAAATTCTTTAATGCAGGACAAATTGTCTACTGCAATGGTGACCGTCATGTCACGGAGTTTGTTGAATGACTCATACCGGGAGTATACAACAAGTATTGCGAGGATCATCACTCGCTTCAAGCTTCTGGTTTACATAAATTTTGGCATTCCGCTGTTCAAATTATCTGGCGGTTTATATCATGGCCGTGTTTGAAGAGTTTCAAGCCGACTCATTTGTCCGCGCCCGCGGCCGACTCGCCTGTGTCCGCGCCGCCTTCAACTCCGCGGCCGTCTTTACCGTCCGCCTCCTATGGTCTAGTCTATGTTAACACACTGGGCTGCACCTGTGTGCACCAGCTGCTTAATGAGTGCACACAAGTCACCGCTCCTGCTGCTCGGTCTATTCCAACAACTCTGAAGTAAATCATGATATATTATCAGCCTCTGCCTCCACCGGATGGTTCAATGGATAGGCGTACAAGTCGCCGCTACTACGTTTTGTTTAACTTCAACAACCAGCTGGGATGAACCACTGGCAGGATTACTGACACAGCTCATATGGGATCATTTGTAACCCGCCGCGGTCGACTTCAACCTTCCGTGGATTCACATTGCGTTATCAACACCAAGGATATACACCGAGTGTCGCGAAGATTATCAACTCGCCACCTCGTCTCTAGTTTCAACACTTTCCAAGCGTTCTGTTGTTCAACTATATGTCGGTTTATATCACGGTCAAGTATGGAGAATCTCAAGCCAACTCCTTGAGTCGTCTTAAGACTCGGGGACTACACAGACATGACTTGGCAGAATTGGCCTTTGTCATAAATTCAAGAACTCCGATCATTAAAGGGAAGACACCCGGTCCTGGAGACTGCTGCCACATTGGTGAAAGTTTAAAGGCCGTCAGAAAATTTCTGGCTTAAAAGGTGCCGAGCAATCCGAAAGTTCTGGCTCAAAAAGAAGATTCCGGGTTATCGAAAAAGATTCTGGTTTAAAATCCGGCCCAAGGGAAATCTGTCTCTCACAAAGTTTTGAGCTCTCAATATCCGGCTCAACATCTGGTTCTGGAGGAGGGCATCTCTCGCAAGTTTGAGTTCTCAGAAAAATTAAAGGTTGCCAAAGAGAACTTGCTGCCATGATGCGCGGTTCAAACATGGGTATCCTACCTTATGGGCTTATCATATTATGATCAACTTAACAAAGCCGGCATCCCTGAAATTCGGGGCTTCTGTCGTTTCATCTCTGTGCATATGAGTCTTTGTTAATTGATCATAAGGTCACTTGGGGGCTTCCAACCCACCGGGTTTAGCTTTCATACCCTCTTGACCGGCATGAAACGCCATATGTCGGGGTATTCTCGCGACAGATGCCAGGGGGTGGCTTATCATGGATGGGGACGGAAGGACGTCGTCGGGCCCTGGAAGCGGTAATGGGCAAGAGCTCGAACGCACACGAGTCTTACCCAGGTTCGAGGCTCTCCCAAGAGATAACACCCCTAGTCCTGCTCTGCGGGGTCTTCGCATGATGACTATGATTAGATAGTGGCTACAAGTTTGCTCCTTGAGCTGTCGGCTAGAGGAAGAAGAAGGGCAAGGCTAGCTCTCTTGCTTCTCCCAGCTATGTGTGTATGAATGGTGTGGAAGCTGAACCCTTTGCATGGGTGAGCCTAGGGGGTTTATATAGGCCTACCCCCCAGGGGTACAATGTTAATACGACCGGGTGTAGGACCCGGACGTCAGTGTCTATGGTCACCGGGTTCTCCGCCGGCTACTGGGGCCCGTCGCCTAGTGGGCCCCGCCGACTGTCGAGAGTCCGGACGACAGGTAGGGCCCGCCGCCTGCGGGCCATGCTGCCTGCTCTTTTCTGTAGTCTTGTACTTGATGACGAAAGCCGCGTCAGGAGTCATCAGTCTCATCGTCTGACGGGTTGGTGGCCGCTTGGTCAGCGCACGCTGTAGCCATGCTCCATCCCGTCGGAGCAGGTGAGTGCAGACTACGAGGGAAGGAGGAAGGCCGCCTGGGCTGCGCACACTGTAGCCGTGTTCGGTCTCGTCGTGAGGGGAAAGGGATGGGCCGCCTGCTGGAGGCCGGCCCTCCCCTCAGCGCCATCTTCTAGGGGAGCGCTGTCTTCTGGTGGCTCACGGACAGGTAGGGGCCGCCGCCTGTGGGCCGTACTGATTGCCTTTTACAGTAGTGTGACCCTGGCTGACGAGGGCCACGCCGCGAGTCGCAAGGCTACAGTCCTGCGCTTGGCAGGGGGTGTCCGCTCGGTCAGCCCGCACTGTGGCCACGCTCCTCCGGGATTTGGGGGGAGCAGGGGGCCCTATAGCCACGCTCTGTCTTGTCGTAGTGATTGAGTGCAGACTCCGAGGGGAGGATGGGCCGTCTGCTAGGGGCCGGCCTCTCCTGAAGCCGCCTTCAAGGAGAGCGCCGCCCTCTAGGAGCCGGCCACTTGGGCCCAGCCGGCCCAAGGAGCCGGCTGCGCGTCTGGAAGGTGCGAGGGGCTTTGCTAGCCCCGATGTCTTGAAATGCTATGGGGTGCTGGTGAGGCTACCCGTGGTCAATCCCTTCGACAGTAGTCCCAGAAGCTGGTGAGGCGCCGCGGCTCAAGCCGGAGTGCCTCAGCAGTTTCCTAATCCGAGAGGCCTTACGCCCTTGCTTCGTCTGACTGGTAGAAGCCGTCTGACAGGAACCGGCGAAGGTTGGGCCGGCCGCCTGATGAATTCGAATCGTCATCGCGTGCGCCGGGCGGCGCGCCTACCGCCCGTTGCTCGCTTGCCACGCGGCGCCGGCAGGCCAGGCCGGTCTGCCAGCCCACGCGCACGACGGGACGTCGCCGCAGGCCCGAGCCCACCACTACAGGGCCTCGGCACGCGCTCGGATCCGCTGCGGCCGAGGCGGGCAGTTGCCCTTCCGGGGCCAATTGAAGACGCGCCATAATTGGCGCGGGATTTACGGGGACGGGTGGGGCGCGGGCGCAGTTAATCCCCACGCCCCCCACGATTTGCCTCTTCGGCTCCGCCGCCGCGGCCGTATAAGTAGGGGAGGGGCGGGGGAGCGGACAAACGCATGCGCCCCCTCCCTCGCTTTCTTCTTCTTCTTCCTTGTTGTTGTCGCTGCGCCACGCCGCCCGCCACCGAAGTGCTGCCGCAGCCCGCCGTCGCTCGACCTCTCCGCGCCACCGCGGCCTTGCCATTACTCGACCTCGCCGCGCCGCCACCAAGCAACCACAGAGCATGGCGCGAGGCGAGTGGGATGGCTCAAACGTCATCGACGAGCACATCGACTTCCTCCGCGAGACGCGGATGATGCCCAACGAAACGTGCGTGGGCGCGAGGGTTCCTGCAGCGAGGGAGATCACGCCGGCGCCGGAGGCCGGCGAATTCGTCGTTTTTTGCAGCCACTTCCTCCGCGGCTTCGGTTTGCCAGCGAGTGGCTTCTTCCGCGCCTTCCTCAACCTCTACCGCCTGCAGCCGCACCACCTCACGCCCAATGCCGTGGTACTCCTCTCTGCCTTCGTCACCTTTTGCGAGGGCTACCTCCGCGTCCTCCCCACGCTCAAGTTGTGGGGTAGGTTCTTCTACCTCAAGCTCGGCACCGCGGCCAAGGGCGAGCCAGCCCAGTGCGGTGCTTGCGTCGCCGTGCGGCACACCGGCGCCGGAACCCGGTTTCCGGTTGTGGCCGTGTTGGAGTCGGCCAAGTTGTGGCAGAAGTCTTACTTCTATGTCCGCAACTTGGATCCGACTCGGGACTACGTCAACCTGCGGGATTATGCAGCCGGCCCGCCTCCTCAACCGTGGAACAATTGGAGCCAGCAGCCGAGGCCGCTGCCGGCTGCCATCACCAACGTCCTCGACCGCCTGCAGGAGATGACGGACTCGGAAGGCCTCCAGCCGGCGGACCTGCTGGCCATCTTCATCCAGCACCGGGTGTCGCCGCTTCAATTCCGGCCTCACTTGATCTGCGACATGAGCGGCCGCCGGGACCCTTGCCGGATGTTGACCAAGGAGATGCCGGCGGTGGAGGTCGTCCGCCATGTCAACAACATCTCCGGCAGCCAGCTCAGCGAGGAGGACTGGAGCTTCGGCAAGGAGCCTTACAGCCGCGCCAATCCGCCGCCTGCGGTTAGTATTTGGTCTCCCTTTTTTGCCTACGCCGTGCTCTTTATCCGCCCTGACCACCCGAACGCAGCGCAGCGCTTTGCCGGCCAGGGAGCAGGTGGCACGCTAGATCCCGGTCACCAGTGGATGGCGGACCGGGAGGTGAGTGATGTGGGTGACCCCGAGCTGGGGGCGGCCGCGTTGGAGGAGGACGACGCGGCCGGTGGAGGCGGCGCCGGAGCAGGCGGAGCCACAGGAGGCGGCGTGGGAGGCGACGTTCGAGACTGGCCAGACGACGATGAGGATTGCGATGAGCAGCGCCGCTCGGAAGGCGCCGACAGGACGGGACCCGGCCCCTCAGCGACGCGGCCGACTGGCGGGGCGCCGACTGGAGCACCCGGCGTGTCTAAGCGCCGTGCTGACGTGGGGATGCTCGGCACCGGGCCAGCCAAGAAGCCCAAGTCGACGGTTGCCGCGACCAAGTGGCAAGAGACCGCGAAGGCGGCCGCCGTCCGGAGGGCCCCGAAGCCACGCCCGTTGGTGTCTGCGTAAGTGTTTTGACTGCTCTTGTGTTGGTTGTTTTGTCTTGGTTTTTCTTTTTCCAAACTTCTTATCTTTACTTGTCTTGTTGAGCAGGGCTCCCCTCACTGTGTCACGGGCCCTGTCCGCGTCGGTGATTGGAGAAGCAGGCGGCTCTGAGGATGCCCGCCACATGGACCCGGCCGCCGCCCTTCGAGAGGCGACAGAGAGGAACGCGCGGGAGGAGCGGGAGGCGGCTGCACGGCTGGAGGCCGAAGCCGCGACCGCGGCGCAGGTGGAGGCCGATGCCGCAGCCAAGGCGCAGGCGGACGCGGCGGCCGAGGCACAGGCGGAGGCCGTCGTCAAGGCCGCGGAGGACCCAGCCTGAAACATGGTTCCCGAGGCCGCCGACCCGCAGCAGCCGGAGCCGCCATTGGTGGAGGACCGGGCGCCGACTGGAGGAGGCGGAGCTGGCCAGGTGGTCCCGGAGCGGGGGGGACCGACCCCATTGTCCCAGAGGTGGATGTGGTGCCGCGCGCGTCGAATGCTGGCGAGTGGGGTGGTGGCCAGCCCGAGGGGCCGGAGGTGCCGCCATCCAGCACCGAGCTGGTGGCGAACCGGGCCATGGTGACCCGCGCTTCCACGCGCGGGTGACTTCTGCGCCGAGGCCAGCAGGTGCCGAGGCCGCGAGATCGCAGGTGGCCGATACCGAGGCCACGAGCTCCGCTCCGCCTGGTTGGACGCAAGGAGCCGGCCCGGCCGCCCTGAACGTTGCGGTGCAGGACGTCCTCGACACGTTCAAAGCCCACAGCGCCACCCTCCTGCAGGCGAGGAACGAGATGGTGGCGATGCAGACAACCGTCCGGGTATGCGCTTGAATTATCTTTTTTGCTTTTGCGGTCTTCAGTGGGGACGCGCCAGCGCACCCACTGGGTGTAGCCCCCGAGTTCCGAGCCGGCTGCTGAGCAGGCGGGTTGGAACTCCAAGGCGTATTACTAAATACTGAAGTGTTGCTCTTGTTGCAGAACTATCATAATCTGCGCGCGGCCGCCTACAACTCCCAGAACCAGCAGCTCGCCAACCGGACTGCTGAGCTGAACTAGAGCCGCGGTACGTAGGCCGTCTTCTAGTAGGGGCGCACAAGCGCACCCACTAGGTGTAGCCCCCGAGATTCGGGCCGACTGCTGAGCAGTCGGGCCGGATCTTCCGGCGACTTCTTGTCTTTGTTGATGTTAACATTCCTCTTGTGTTTTTTGTGGAGGCCGCCGCCCATCTTCGGACGCGCGTGTGCGAGCTTGAGGGCCAGCTCCGGGATAAGGAGCAAGAGTGCAGCCAGGCGGCCACAGAGCGCGACCGTCTTGTGAAGGAGCTGGCGGACCAGGCGACCTGGCACAAGGCAGAGATCCAGCAGCTGAAGGACGGGGAGGCGCTCCTCAAGGCCGAGTTCGGGACCGAGCGCTCGGACTGGGTCGAGAGGGAGAAGCTGTTGTCGGACGGCTACGGCGCGATCGAGGATATGGTCGAAGGTAGATCCTTTCTTCCTTTGTTGCTTGGTCACCGGCTGCTATAGGAGGCCGACTTTTAAATCTTGGTCTTCTTTTGCACAGAGTACTTCCCTGGTCGCTCCGTTGCCGTCTGCCAGGCAATCGAAGCGCGGTGCGAACAGCGGAGGAGGACGGGCGCGGACATTCCGTAGGACTCGGCCTGGACTCTAGGCGAGCAGCTCATGGCCTACAAGATGCGCCTCGAGCCAGCGTACCGCCTGCTCCGCCGACTTCAGCGTGCCGGGTCGCAGGTCCTGGCGGGGCTTTGGCCGGAGGAGCGGATTCCTCGGACTCCCAGCCGGACCGCCGACTGGCCGGAGGTGGCGGCCGAGCGGCTTGAGGCCTGGAAAGGCGCCGCAGCTCAGGCGGGTGCCAAGGCGACGCTGGAGTTCGTCAAAGCCTGGTATCCGGACATGAGGTTGGCTCAGCTTGCCACCTTCCGCCAGGAGGCAGGACCAGAGCTGGAGGCGACGCAGGATGAGATCGTCCAGCACGCGGCGGCCCTTGCCGACTACGCCGACGTCAGCGTCTTCATCCCGGAGCGGGTGGAAGACGGCACTGAGGTGCCGCCATCCTGGTTCGGGCTGGACCTGAACGAGGGGGAGGACTCGGCGAAGGAGATCGCCCCCAGCGACGAGGGCGAGGACGAGGAAGGCGAGGACGTCGCACGAGACGGCGGAGCAACCAGTTGGACTCAGCCTGATTGGGCCTCGGCCAGCGGGCCACGGGAGACTACATCGGCCGTCGCTGACGCCAACCAGGCCGAGACCCAACAGCCGGACGCTCCACCAGCCGGCGCTTCAGCCACTGCCGACTTGTCCACGCCGCCCGCTGCGCCCTTGGCCTAGGCAGCCCTTTATCTTTTTAACATTTCTCTGTCTTGTACTTGAGCAAACAAGTTAATCATGCGCAGTTCCACCCACTGGGGGTGTAATTCAAACTCTGTTGAATGCTGGCCTTGGGCCTTTCGCGATGTAAATAATTTATCTCCCACATGCTTGTGTCTCTTGCCGGGTTCTAGCTCAGCTTTGCCTTTGCTCTATTTGGCTTTTTTGTTTGCCGCCTTCCTTTGGCTGCCACCCTGCCAGCCGGACAGCCGCGCTGCGGTTTGTGGCTGGGTCAGGGACTTGGCCGTTTTTAGAATAGGCAAGTTACTTTGGCCGCCTAGAGCGTAGCTTAGTCGAGCGAGACGGGTGAGGCTAGGAGCCAGCCTGGCCTGTGTTGGCGTTCTTCCTTAGTCGTTTTTTGTGTGGACAGCGATTCTGGCCTTTAGCTCTTGCCAGCCGGACAGTTGCGCTGTGAGCTGTAGCTGAGGCGAAGAGAGGGCTTTGGTGTCGGCACACTACTTGGCTGACTTCGGGTGGTACCAACTTAGGTCAAGGGCGGCGAGCCCCCGGGCCAGCTGACCGGACCCGGACAGGGCGAAAGAATGAAAGAACACATTCATAGGCGAAGCTTATCTTATAGATAAAAAGGTAGCCCCCGAGTGCGCCTCGGGGGACCTGTTGTCTTAGCTTAATACAAAAGGTAGCATGGTACATACACTGCATCAACTGTAAAATGGGCGGAGAAGATTCGCGTTCCATGGTCGCTCCGTCTCTTGGCCGGAATTGTCCCTCTTGCGACCCCTGGGCTTCTGTGCGTCGATGAGGTAGTAGGAGTCGTTGCCCAGGGCTTTGCTGATGATGAAAGGCCCCTCCCAAGGAGCCGAGAGCTTGTGCTGGCCGGCTGTTCGCTGGATCAGCCGGAGCACAAGATCACCCTCGCGGAAAGCACGCGGCTTGACCTTCTTGCTGTGGTAGCGGCGCAGGCTCTGCTGGTAGATGGCGGACCGGCTGAGTGCCAGCAGCCGGGCCTCTTCCAGCAGATCGATGCCGTCTTCTCGCGCCTCCTTGGCTTCCACCTCCGTGTACATGGTGACACGAGGCGAGTCGAACTCAATATCTGTTTGGATGACAGCCTCGGCCCCGTACACGAGGAAGAAGGGTGTGAAGCCAGTTGCTTTGTTCGGCATGGTCCAAAGACTCCAAAGGACGGCCGGCAGCTCCTCGATCCAGCAGCCGGCCGAGCGCTCTAGGGGCTCGACCAGCCGGGGCTTGATGCCGGACAGGATGAGGCCGTTTGCTCACTCCACCTGGCCGTTTGACTGCGGATGGGTAACGGACGCTAAGTCCAGTCGGATGCCCTGCATCGCGCAGAAACGGGCCAAGGCACCTTTGGCGAAGTTTGTGCCGTTGTCTGTGATGATGCAGTGCGGGATGCCGTACCGGACGGTGATGTCGGCGATGAATGTGACGGCAGTCGGACCATTCAGCTTCTTGATTGGCTTCGCCTCAATCCACTTTGTGAACTTGTCCACGGCGACCAGCAGATGGGTCAGGCCGCCGCGTGCTGTCTTGAATGGGCCCACCATGTCCAATCCCCATACGGCAAACGGCTAGATGATGGGAATGGTCTTGAGTGCAGAGGCCGGCAGGTGCTGCTTGCAGCTGAAGCGCTGGCACCCCTTGCACTTGCGGACCAACTCCTTGGCGTCATCCAAAGCAGTCGGCCAAAAGAAACCATGGCGGAAAGCTTTGGCGACTAGGGATCTGGAGGCAGCATGGTGGCCACATTCGCCTTGATGGATATCTCTCAGGATCTTGATGCCCTTCTCTGGCTCAACGCAGCACTGAAAAACGCCAGTCACGCTGCGCCTGACGAGCTCTCTGTTGACTATCGTGTATGCTGCCGCCCGGCGTTGCACCTGCCGGGCCAAAATCTCGTCAGCTGGTAGCTCTCGGCTCACCAAGAAGTTGAGGATGGGCTGCGCCCAGGATGGAGCTTCTACTACTGTCATGATAGCAACCAGCACCAGGGTGGTCGGGTTGGGAGGCGGTGGGTCGGAGCCGGCCGCTGCTTGCTGCGTCGTTGAAGTCCCCGGGCCGAGTGTTGCAGTCCCCGGGCCGGGTTCTGAAGTCCCTGGGCCGGGTGCGGGTACTGCAGCCCCCGGGCCGCTTGCTGAAGTCCTCGGGCCGACTGCTGAAGTCCCCGAGCCGGATCTGACTGCTCCAGGGTCAGCTGGCACGAAGATGGACTCTGATTCTGGTGAAGGCTTGATAGACGGCTTGCGCAAGCACTCGAGGGAGACGCCGGTTGGTATTGCTTGCCGGGTGGAGCCGATCCGTGCCAGGGCGTCGGCTTGCTCGTTGTCGGCTCGTGGCACATGAAGGAACTCGCACCCGTCCAAGTGGCCGCTGATTTGCTGGACGAGGAAGTGGTAGCTCGCCATGTTGGCGTCCTTGGCATCCCAGTCGCCAGAAGACTGTTGGACCACCAAGTCCGAGTCGCCGTAGCACAGAATCCGGCGGATGCCGATCTCCTTGGCTAGCCGGAGCCCGTGGACGAGTGCCTCGTACTCGGCCACGTTGTTGGAGGCGGCGAAGTGGATCTGCAACGTGTACTTGAGCTTGTCACCTTTGGGAGAGGTGAGGACGATGCCGGCTCCCAGACCGGTGCGCACCTTCGAGCCATCAAAGTGCATCCGCCAATGAGTGGAATCCGGCACTGGCGGCAGGTACTGGGTCTCGGCCCAGTCGACGAGGAAGTCGGCCAGTGCTTGGGACTTGATGGCGGTGCGGGGCTGGTAGAGGATGGTGTGGGGGGCCAGCTCAATGGCCCATTTGGCCACCCGGCCTGAGGCATCTCGGTTGCCTATAATCTCGGCAAGGGGGGCGGTGCAGACAACCGTGATGGTATGCTCCTGGAAATACTGCTTCAGCTTCTTGGCGGCAAAGTACACGCCGTAGCACATCTTCTGATAGTGGGGGTAGTTCTGCTTGGAGGCGGACAACACCTCGCTCAGGTAGTAGACCGGCCTCTGGACCGGCTGGGCCTTGCCGTCTTCTGGGCGCTCAACCACGATCACGGTGCTGACCACCCGGCTGGTGGCGGCGATGTAGAGGAACATGGGCTCTTTAGCAGCCGGAGCGGCCAGAACAGGCGGCGTGGACATCATGCGCTTGATCTGGAGGAAGGCCTTGTCCGCCTGGTCGGTCCACTCGAAGCAGGTGGTCTTCTTCATCAGCTGGTACAGTGGAAGGGCCTTCTCGCCTAGCCGACTGATGAACCGGCTGAGTGATGCCAAGCACCCGGTGAACTTTTGGACGTCCCACAGCTGGGTCGGCTTCTGCATCCGCTTGATGGCCTTGATCTTTACGGGGTTGCACTCGATCCCGCGCTCACAGACAAGGAAGCCAAGGAGCTGGCCGGCTGGTACACTGAAGACGCATTTCTCTGGGTTGAGCTTGATCTGAAAGCGGCGCAAGTTGGCAAAGGTCTCCTTGAGGTCCTCCAAAAGGGTGCCGCGCTTCTCTGTCTTCATCACAATGTCGTCCACATAGACGTGGGCGTTTCTGCTGAGTTGCTTCAGGAGGCACTTCTACATGCAGCGCTGAAAGGTGGCGCCAGCATTCCTCAAGCCGAACGTCATGGTGATGTAGCAGAAGGCGCCGAATGGTGTGATGAAGGAGGTCTTCAGGCGGTCGGCTGGGTCCAGCTTGATCTGGTGGTAGCCGGAGTAGGCGTCCAAGAAAGACAGGAGCTCGTAGCCGGCCATGGAGTCGATCACTTGATCTATCTGGGGCAAGGCAAAGGGGTCCTTGGGGCAGGCTTTGTTGAGGCTAGTGTAGTCGATACACATGCGCCACTTGTTATTCTTCTACAAGACGAGGACTGGGTTGGCAAGCCAGTCCGGATAGAACACTTCCATGATGAAGCCGGCTGCCAGAAGCAGGGCGATCTCTTCACCAACAATCCTTCTCTTCCCTTTTGACAGGCGGCAGAGGGGTTGCTTGACCGGTTTTGCATCCGATCTCACATGTAGCTTGTGCTCGGCGAAATCCGTCAAAACACCCGGCATGTCCTTGGGAGAACATGCGAAGATGTCCCGATTCTAACGGAGAAAATTGACGAGCTCACTTTCCTATTTGCTGTCGAGGTGAGACCCCACGACAGCAAATCTCTCCGGGTGCGCCGGATCCAAGGCGATCTTCTTGGTTTCCTTGGCCGGCTGGAATGAGCCCTGGGTCTCCGCGTCCTTGGGGTCGGATGGCATGTCTGGCTGTTTGCTGGCCATGGCCACCACCTGGTCAAGGAGGCGCTTCTCTTCAGCGATGACGAGGGACTCGGCAAGCCGGCTGCTGGCGGTGGCACACGTAAGCGACTTCTGGTAGTCGCCGGCAATGGTGATGATGCCCTTAGGACCTGGCATCTTCATCTTCAGGTAGGCGTAATGCGGCACCGCCATGAACTTGGCTAGTGCGGGCCGGCCCAAGAGCGCGTGGTAGGGGCTGTCCAAGTCGACCACCTCGAACCAGATTGGCTCATGGCGGAAGTGGTTCTTGTTGTCGAACAGGACATCAATCTTGATCTTGCCGATTGGGGAGCTGGAAAGCCCAGGGTCTATGCCATGGAACACGGTTCGGCTGGGCAGGAGTAGCTTTTCCTTGATGCCCAGCTTCTCCATGGTGTCGCGGTACAGGATGTTGATGTTGCTGCCGCCGTCTATCAGGATCCGGGAGAAGCGGTAGGCCCGCCTCTCCGTTGAGAAGGTGGAGTCCAGCACCATTGCATAAGCACCCGACGAGGGCATCATGGCTGGGTGGTCATCACGGCTCCAGATGATGGGCCTCTCGGACCAGTGCATGAATTGGGGGACCTCAGAGGCGACAGCGTTCACCTCGCGATGTTGCTACCGCCGACTGTGCTTGTCGTCAACTTGGCTGGTGAAGACGACGTAGGTGGCGTTGGCGTCGGGGAACTCGTCTTGGAGCATGCCGACTGGGCGGGGCGCCGGCTGCTGAGGAGGCGGAGCCGCCGGGCCGGCTGGTGGAGGTGGCAGGCCCTCGCCCTTGGTAATTCTGGCGAGCCAGTTGCACTTCTGAGTGGTGTGGTTGGACGGCTTCGCATCGGTGTGGAATTTGCACGGAGCATCGAGGGCTTGCTCGAAGGAGAGGGCGGGCAGCCAAGCACCCTTGCTGCCCTTCTGACGCTTGGGGCCGGGTTGCCTGTCCGGCTGCTGGTCTTCGACGGTTGCCACTTGCCGGCTGTTGGAAGCCGGCTGCTGGGCCTTGCGCTTGTTTTCGTTCGGCTGTTGGCATCGGTTGGTGTCACCAGCCGGAGCTTGAGGGGCCGGCTGGATTACCTTCCCGGACGCGTCGACCCGGATCTCCGACTTCATGGAGGAGTCGGCCATGGTGTACTTGTCTGCCACGACTAAGAGCTCGTCCAACGTAGCCGGCTCATTGCACAGGAGCTTGTGCTTGAGCAGAGTGCCTTCTTTGCATCTGGCGGTGATGTACTCGATGGCTTGTACCTCGTGCACCCCTTCGCAGGAGTTGCGTAGCTCGGCCCAGCGCGTCAGGTAGTCGTGGGTGGACTCGGTTGGCCCCTGAAAGCACATGGAGAGCTGGCGAGGCTTGGGGGGGCCGCTTGTAGGTGCTGGTGAAGTTGCGGATGAAGACACCGGCGAAGTCCAGCCAGCTGTTGATGCTGTAGGGCTTGAGGTTGTTCAGCTATGTCCGGGCCGTGCCCTGGAGCATGAGCGGAATGTACTTCACGGTAACGCGCTTGTTGCCGTTTGCTATGCTAACTGCCGTCGAGTAGTTGGTCAGCCAGTGCTCCGGCTTCACGGAGCCGGTGTACTTGGGAGTGTCTCGAGGGAGCGAGAACCCTTTGGGGAAGGGCTCGTCGCGGATGCGGGGGCCGAAGCAGGCCGGGCCGATCGTGTCTTCCTCTTCTACGGCCAGGGACCGAGTGAGCCGCTCTATCCGGTGGCGCGCATCGTTCTCTCCGACTCCTTCATGGGGGCCCAGCCGGCCTCCAAGAGTTAGATGATCCATAGGAGGCGGAGAGGCCAGCCTCTCCCTATGAGGGGGAGGCGGACGCTCATCCCGCCGGTGCTCCACCCGTGGGCGGTCGTCATGGCTGCGCACAACCGTAAAGAGAGTGCGCCGGCTGCGGCTAGCAGCCGGCTCCGGGTCTTGCTGACCGCGGTCTCTGCCTGCTGGGGACTGGGAGGTCGCTCCATGCTCACGGCGGGGGGGGGGGTGGTTTTCGGCTTGCTTGTCGGCTGCCATCTTGCGGTGGTACGCGTCTTGCTGCGTGGTCGCAGCATCGAGGAGCTCCTGGAGGCGCCCCATCTGGCTGCGCCGCTCGTCGCCCTCCAGGTTATCCAACTCATCTGCTGCCGCCTAGGCAGTGTGCAGGTTCTCCACTGGGGTGGCGTAGACTGGGCGTCCGACTCCCACCATGCTGGTTATGGCCGCGCCGTGTTGCTGAACGGTGCCGGCTCGGCTAGGCTCGCCAGCAGCCGGCGTGCCGCGTGCGATGCGGTCGATCTCGCGCTGGCAAGCCTCAGTGCGGCGTCTCATGGCCGCCATCTTGTTGGCGCTGTCAAGGAGCGTGACACGGAACGCCTCCAGCGTCGCCCCATTGGTGTTAGCAGCAACGGGGGTGGCCAAGCCCTGCATGGCCGCTCGCAGCGGATCCTGAGCAGCCCCGGCGGAATCACTGCTGTGGCCAGTGACCAGTACCTCCGCGATGGTGTCAGCATCAGTGTTGCTGGTGATAGGCGGGAGAGGATCATCAATGACCACCACGTCGCTGGGGAAGGCATCGATGGAGGCCGCATCAAAGTCGATGAGCATCTCGACGGGCTCGGTGAAGGGGTCGACGGAGCCGACGGACTCCGCGCCGGAGGCAAGCTCGTTGGAGATGTCGAGCTTGTCGAAGAGCTCGACGAGGCAGCTCGCGGGGCAGGCCGCTCCTGAGGGAGTCCTGGATTAAGGGGTCCTCGGGCATCCAGGCTACGTAAGGTGGGCCGGACTGATGGGCCATGAAGATACAAGACAGAAGACTCTCTCCCGTGTCCGCATGGGACTCTCCTTGGCGTGGACGGCAAGCTCGACGTTCGCGTATGAAGATTCTTTTCTCTGTAACCGACTTTGTACAACCCTAGTCCCCTCCGGTGTCTATATAAACCGGAGGGTTTAGTCCGTAGAGGCAATCATAATCAGATAGGCTAGACTTCTAGGGTTTTAGCCATTACGATCTCGTGGTAGATCAACTCTTATAATACTCATATTCATCAAGATCAATCAAGTAGGAAGTAGGGTATTACCTCCATAGAGAGGGCCCGAACCTGGGTAAACATCGTGTCCCCTGTCTCCTGTTACCATCGATCTTAGACGCACAGTTCAGGACCCCCTACCCGAGATCCGCGGTTTTGACACCGACATTGGTGCTTTCATTGAGAGTTCCGCTGTGTCGTCGCTAGAAGGCTCGATGGCCCCATCAATCATCCACAACGATGCTGCCTTGAGGGAGGTCTTTCTCCCAGGCCAGATCTTCGTATTCGGCGGCTTCATGCTGCAGGCCAACTCGCTTGGCCATCTAGAGCAGATCGACAGCTACGCCCCTGGCCATCAGGTCAGGTTTGGAAGCTTGAACTACGTTGCTGATATCCGCGGAGACTTGATCTTCGATGGATTCGAGCCCATGGCAGCCGCTCCCTGCCACCACGATGAACATGACCTAAATCTGTCATCGGACCATACCCGGGAGATAGCGCCTGTAACTGCTCTGGCCCTAGATCCGGAGCAGATTGCGCCATCCGAGGATGGGAAGCTCAACCCCGCCACGGAAGCCACAGACTCAGCGGCGTTGGAGCCGCACACAGACCCAACTTCGAACGGGATCTATGTCACTGGAACCTCGGATTCGTCTCCGGCCACAGGTTCTGAACCGCGTGCGTCCGCGCCCATCGAGCTCGATCGGGCGCCGATCGTTGAGTTCAGCTCCGCGGACATCTTCCGGCACTCACCTTTGGGTGATGTGCTAAACTCATTAAGAACCCTCTCCTTAGCGGGGGACTCGCGGCCGAATTATATCCGGTTTGAACTGGAGGCTGATGACGGAGAATTTCGCTTCCCACCCACCGCCCACTTCATTGCCACTGTCAAAGACTTAACCGACATGCTCGATTATGACTCCGAAGACATCAACGGTATGGACGATGATGCCGGAGAGGAGCAGGCCCAAAACCCGCCGTTTACTAGGCGCTGGACAGCCACCTCCTCGTATGACGTGTACATGGTGGATACTCCCAAAGAGAATAACAGCGATAATGAGAAAGATCCAGTCGAGGATAAACCTCCTGAGGCACAGCCAAAGCGCCGACGTCAGCGGCACCGCTCTAAATCACGCCGTGGAAAAGACAGCAATACCGGCACGAGAGAAAACAATACTCCGGACGATGCCGAAGACAAAGAAGATCCCGTCGAGCCTACTTCCGAACAGGACGATAGGGAAGATGGGCAAGTCAGCCCTGACAAACAGGCCATAAACAAAGACTCGGAGGACAGCAACTATCTTCCACTCTCCGAGGATGAGGTGAGCCTCGGCGATGAAGACTTTATCGTGCCTGAGGAACCCGTCGAGCAGGAGCGCTTTAAGCGCCGGCTAATAGCCACTGCGAGGAGCCTGAAAAAGAAACAGCAGCAGCTTCAAGCTGATCAAGATCTACTCAACGACAGATGGACTGATGTCCTGGCAGCCAAGGAATACGGACTCGAGCGCCCCATTAAAAGTTACCCGAAGCGTAAACTGCTACCCCAATTCGACGACGAGGCACTTGAGCCCATGCCATCAACACGTAATGCGGCTGACCGACCACCACGTGGCCGGGACAAAGCGGCAACCCAAGCCGAACACATGCCCATACTACCTCGCCGTAAAGGCAAAGACACTACAGCTCAGGAATACACATATGACCTGCGGCAAGACCTAGAGAATAGAGCAGGTCAGTCCAGATCGATCTACGGATCGCGGGGGCATGCCCTGGCGCGCGACGACAGCTATCAAGCCAGACGTAACGAGCATAACCACGTCCGGGCTGAAAACCGCAGACGGACTACATCCGCACTACGTCGCGACTTGGCCCGATATAGAGGCGCCGCACATCCCCTTTGCTTCACTGATGAAGTAATGGAACACGAATTCCCGGAAGGGTTTAAACCCATGAATATCGAATCATACGATGGAACAACAGATCCCGCAGTATGGATTGAAGATTTCCTTCTCCATATCAACATGGCCCGTGATGATGACCTCCACGCCATCAAATACCTCCCACTAAAATTAAAGGGACCAGTGTGGCACTGGCTGAACAGCCTCCCAGAGAACTCCATTGGCAGCTGGGAAGACTTGGAAGACGCCTTCCACGATAACTTTCAAGGTACATATGTCTGGCCTCCGGATGCCGACGACCTAAGTCACATCATCCAGCAGCCCGGGGAGTCAGCCAGGAAGCTCTGGACTAGGTTCCTAATTAAAAAGAACCAAATTGTCGATTGTCCAGACGCCGAAGCCCTCGCGGACTTTAAACATAGCGTCCGAGACAAATGGCTGGCTCGCCACCTCGGTCAAGAAAAACCAAAATCCATGGCAGCCCTTACCGCTCTGATGGCCCGCTTCTGCGCGGGAGAATATAGCTGGCTCGCTCATAGAAGCAACAGCACCAGTGATCCGGGCACTTCCGAAGTTCGAGACAGCAACGGCAAGCCACGACGCAATAAACACAAGCGTCAAAATAATAATGAAGGAACGCAAGACACGGCGGTAAACGCCGGATTCAGCCGCTCCAAAACCGGTCAACGGAAAAAGCCATTCAAGGCAAACAGAGGCGGACCATCCAATTTAGACAAGATACTGGATCGGCCCTGCCAGATTCATGGCACCCCCGATAAACCAGCCAATCACACCAACAAAAGCTGTTGGGTCTTCAAACAAGCCGGCAAGCTTAACGCCGAACACAAGGGGAAGGGGCAGCCCAGTGACAGCGATGACGAAGAGACTCGCCAACCGAACACCGGGGGTCAAAAGCAATTTCCCCCCGAATTAAAACAGTCAACATGGTATACGTGACACACATCCCTATAGAGGAGCGCAAGCGCGCACTACAGGACGCCAATGCCATAGAGCCAGGCACCCCAAAACTAAGCCAATGGGCTGCCTGCCCAATCACTTTTGATCACAAGGACCAATCCGTCACGAAAGTTCGGGAGCTCTGATCCTCGATCCAATTATCGATGGGTTCCATCTCACGAAAGTCCTTATGGACAGCGGCAGTAGTCTTAATCTACTCTACCAAGACACTATCCGCAAAATGGGCATTGATCCTTCACGAATCAAGCCCACCATAGCTACCTTCAAGGGAGCAGTGTCCGGCGTAGAAGCTCTCTGCACGGGCTCAATTACATTGGAAGTCATTTTTGGCTCGCCGAACAACTTTAGAAGCGAAGGCTTGACCTTCGATATTGTACCGTTCCGCAGCAGCTATCACGCTCTACTCGGGCGTACCGCTTTTACTCGTTTTAATGTGGTCCCACATTACGCCTATTTCAATCTTAAGATGCCCGGTCCACGAGGCATCATCACGATAAACGGAAATACGGAATGCTCCCTCCGTACAGAGGAGCGTACTATGGCTACTGCAGCCGAAGTACAAAGCGGCCTTATCAAGCCGCGTATCTCATCGGCCGTCAAGCCGCCAGTCTCTACTAAACAGGATCAATCAATCTCAGAGCTGGATTAGCAGTTCGGCCTCCGTCGTCCGCCCCATATAGCCGCGAAGTTTATACCGCGCATATATAAATTATGCACTTAAAATACCATGGTCATCGGCGGAGGCACAGTACGGACAGGCCTACAATGCGGTCCGCACCCTCATAGTCTTTTTACTTTTTCTAACTATTTTTTATCCTTTACAACAGGTGATTCCAAGCCTGGTCATCTTACGGATTCTTTCTAAAGTTTGGCTTCGTATAAATAACCAAAGGCTATTCCTACTAAGGAGTCCTTTAACTGAGGCAAGGCAGCGCAGACGTGCGACAGGAGGTCCTAATGATTTTTGTAAGACCGCACTCTTTATTTTAAACCTGTAAAGTGCCTTTTTCCTCAGCCCTCGGCCCCCGGCATGTTAAATAGCCCGGGTAGGGGCGTTATAATCTGTAGAATTGCATTTGACGTGTCAATCAGATTCCAGTGAACATAACCCGTATTCAGTATTCGCTTTTTCTACGTACTGAATTTTGCTTCTTCGGTTGTTTCACGAACGCACCTCGGCACAAATTGCCAGGGGCTCGATACGGCAACACATGAGTTGCCGACAAGTCCGAACAGCTTTTCAGCACACTTCGGCGTCACGAGTTTGGCCTTATATGCATCAGCTCCGAATCATGTCTTTGGTCAATAGTTGGGTTGCCCGGCTCCTATGCTTACTACCTTACGTTCCGCTATATCGGCTAGGGTAGTAAAGGGAGAACTACTGCGATTGTGTCCTGGTTTATCCGGATGAGCACCTCAGTAGAGAAAGCCGAAAACTGACTGTCATGATGCGGCAAGAGCTGGTCAACCACTCGATGACTCATCAGAATCCTTCGTGATTCTTTCCGTATTACATGAAGGACCATTTTTCTGGTCACCTATGTAACGCACCGTATTCGGGTAAACGCGTAGATACCAGGGGCTATATCGTAGACCCGCCGTCAAACTCCTATGGCTAAGTGAAAGTGTTAAAGCCCTATAGTCCGATTGCCTAGTTCGCCGCATTGACACCTCCTTCATGGACCAAGACATTGGGTCAAGAGTGATCAAGTGCTTTTCCGAACACCCCCGTATTATATGCGAGGGGGCTGAAGCCGACGACTGGCAAACTTTCAGATTATACGAAGAACGGCCGCACAGGAGGAACCAAAACTTTCAAGCAAAAGTATAAAAATATGGCCTTAATATATCATAATATTGTTTTTACAAATTTGGTATATTCACTCGAATATCATATCTTTCGAGCACTGACCCTCTATCAAGCGGGCACCCTCTAGGACATCCTCAAAATAATGCTCCGGCGTGTGATGGTCCTGGCCCTCGGGTGGACTCATCGCTGCAATATCGGTGGCCTTCATCTTCGCCCAGTACGTCTTGACGCGGGCAAAGGCCATCCGTGCGCCCTCAATGCACGTTGATCGCTTAACAGCGTCGATACACGGCACCACATCAACAAGTCGCTGCACCAAACCGAAATAACTATTCAGAATTGGCTCAGTCGGCCACAGCCGGACCATGACGTCCTTCATGGCAGATCCGGATATCTTGTGGAGCTCGGCCCACTGGGCCATCTGTTCGTTCAGCAACAGCGGACGCTTCGGCATGCTGAATTTTGACCAGAAAAGCTTCTCCGTTGCACGTCCTTCTTGCGCTTGGAAAAACTGCACCGCATCGGAGACACTCTTCGGCAAGTCCAAGAATGCGTCTGGAGAACTCCACATTTGATTAAGGGGGGCATACTTCGGATCGCCGATTTTAGTCTGTAATAAGAAAGGCTTACCGGCCGCTATCTCCCCAGCTTGCCGGATCTCTTCCCGAGCCGCTCTAGACTCGGACCGTGCTTCTCTCGCCTCTTGTAAGGCCTTGCCGAGTTTGACTGTTCTGGCTTTGTTATCCTTCTCGAGGAATTCGCATCGAACATTGGCATCCTTTAGCTCACGTGTCATGGTAGATATTGTCTCCTCGCACTGGCGCCGAGCAACCTGTTCGGCCTTTAACTCAGCAGCTCCCTTCTTGGCAGCTGCCTCACTCATCCTGGCTTGCTCCGTGGCCCGGGCAAGCTCAGCCCGTAGGGCCTCAACTATGGCAGCATTATTTGCAGTTATGCATATCTCAGTATACAATTTTCAGCGTCATGCTCATAATATTATACTTACATATATTGACTGCCCCAAAAACATACCTTGCGCCTCATCGAGCCGCCTGTTAATAAGCGTGAGGTCGTCATCTGCCACATCAAGTTTCTGCTTCAGCCTTGCAACCTCTGTAGCTTGGGCAGTCGTCATGGATGAAACAGCCTGTGTTCCAATCCATCAGATTATTTCCTGGGAATATCTTTTTTGATCCTCTGATCGCCTCCCTTCGGACGCCAACCAGAGTCTCAGGGGCTACTATCTATACACAGGTGCATTCTGCACGTAGAAGTGCAATTAAAGATATTACATTGCATACCTCGAAGCCTCTTAGCAGGCTCATGAAGGATTCATTCAATCCGCTTCTCGCGGATAGAATCCTCTCAACTACCGTACCCATTAAGGTACGATGTTCCTCTGAAACGGACGCATGTTGCAGCATGCCCGTCATCGTATCCGGCGCCCCCGGATCCCTGGGAGCGGCCGCAGGAGTATGGACTCCCTTCGAAAGAATATGTTTACCCGGCTCTAGAGTCGTCCCCGGCTGTAAACCGGATAGTCCGGGCCCTTTATTGTTGGTCCCCATAGGGTCCGCATGCCCCGGACTCTGGACGGCCGAAGTATCACCTTCGGGCATAGTTTTCATTATCCCTCGCACCGCTTGTTGGTCGGGAGAGATCCTCCGGGACGACACCTCGGGGTCGTCTACCCTGTCGGGCGAGAAGGTCTATGGAGGCGTCTCGCTTTCCATCATCTCCGGAAGAAGATCCCCCGAGGAGGAGGACTGTTGAGGAAGACTGCGTGCCGGACTGCAAACATATATTTTAAATGTTACCCTCGTAACCGGAAAGCAATGGGATATGTTTCGAATGCCCCTGTTCACTTACGATTCGGCTAAAGGCTTGTCCTTACAGAGGAACTGCGCGACAACGTCGTCTTCTGAACCCGAGCCACCTGACAGGGACATCTTCCCTCGCTTAGGAGCCTTTGCTTCCAAATCTTCGGAGGCGGCCCTCTTCTTCCCATCGGGAGAGGGGATGTCAGTTTCTCCTTCTCTTTTGTCTTCAGAAGAGGGAGTTCCAATCTCCCCGGACATATTGTCTGGTGTACCTTTAGAATAGAGGCCACCTTTAGCCTTCTTGCTCTCCTCTTTGTCCCCCTTCGCCGACACTTGGTATGGCGCCGGAGCCAGCATCCTTGTTAACACAGGATCTGCTGAGTCTTCGGGAAGAGGGGCCGAACACCTAATTCTTTCCGCCTTCTTGATCCAGCCCTGGTCGAAGATGGTTTTCTTAGTATATTGTAACGAGATATTTAACTAAGTTGTGTTCAGGAGTCGAGGGCCTACCAAGGTATCCGGATGGTTGCAGTCGAGGCCGATGTCCTCGGTAGTATTCGGCCACTGTTTTCGGGTCCCGAAGAATAGCTTCCACATTCCTTTGTGCGTCGTGCCAAAGAAGTGCTGAAGAGTCCGTGGTCCTTCCGGATTGAACTCCCACATGTGGAGGGGCCGTCGCTGGCACGGCAGGACCCGGCGGACTAGCATTACCTGGATTACGTCGATGAGGCCGGTGTCCTTCTTGAGGAGGCTCCGGATGTAAGTAAATAAAAGTGTGATGATCATCATTATTAGAGCATTGTCCCAGTGAGGCAAAGAATGATGGAGACTGATGAATCTTCCAAAATGTGGGGATGAGGTTCATGATATTGTTCTACAAAATGAGAGAAAAAGAGAGAAGGGGCAATGCTACTATCCTTTTACCACACTTGTGCTTCAAAGTAGCATCATGTTCTTCATATAGAGAGTCTTCTGATTTGTCACTTCCATATACTAGTGGGAATTTTACATTATAGAACTTGGCTTGTATATTACGATGATGGGCTTCCTCAAATGCCCGAGGTTTTCATGAGCAAGCAGGTTGGATGCACACCCACTTAGTTTTAGTATTGAGCTTTCATACACTTATAGCTCTAGTGCATCTATTGCATGGCAATCCCTACTCCTCGCATTGATATCGATTGAAAGGCCTCTCCAATGCCTAATGATCTGCTGAGTTGATGCGAGACTTTCCTCCTTTTTGACTTCCCTTATATCCTACCAACATATTCTATTCCACCATAGTGCTACATCTATGACTCGCGCTCATGTATTGAGTAAAGTTGAAAATGCTGAAGCGCGTGAAAAAGTATGATATAATTGTCTGGTTTGACACAGGGGTGCTCATGATTTATATTTATGCGGTGAAGGCAGAGTCATGCCATGCATACATAATTCAATTAGTAGGGATAACATTCGTTAAGCATCATATATTTTGAAGAGTAATGATTATGTTCTTATATTCATGGATATTATTATTTTGATATCAATTACTTCATCGTTTCTCAATATTTATACCACAAAAAAATTACATGATAGACATGCTATTGCTAGGTAGCATTCAACATAAAAAATTATGTTTTTATCATTTACCTACTCGAGATGAGCAGGAATTAAGCTTGGGGATGCGGATACATCTCTGACGTACCTATAATTTTTTATTGTTTCATACTATTATATTATCAATCCTAGATACTTTATATGTAATTTTATATCATTTTTGGGGAATAACCTATTAACTCAGTGCCTAGTGCCAGTTGTTGTTTTCTACTTGTTTTTGGTTTTTACAGAAAATTTGTACCAAACGGAGTCGAAACACGACAAAACTTTTTGATGATTTTTTTCTTGACATAAGAGACCCTAGAAGCTTCGGGGGAGGACCAGAAGACCTACGAGGAGACAGCAAGGCAACAGGGCATGCCCTAGGGGGTAGGCGCGCCCTAATGCCTTGTGGGGCCCTCGTGGCTCCGTCTCGCCTAATTTTAGCGCTATAAATTCCCAAATATTTGAAAACCCCCGTAAAATTACCAGAGCAATTTTTCCGCCACCACAAGCTTCTATTCTTTCGCGATCTCATCTGGAGGCCTTTTTCGGTACTCTGTCGGAGGGGGAATCGATCACGGAGGGCTTCTACGTCAACCTTGTTGCACCTCCGATGTTGTGTGAGTAGTTCACCATAGACCTACGGGTCCATAGTGATTGGCTAGATGGCTCTCTCTCTCTCTCTCTGATCTTCAATACAATGTTCTCCTTGGAGTTCTATTTGATGTAATCTTCTTTTGCGGTGTGTTTGTTGGGATTCGATGAATGGTGGGTTTATGATTGGATTATTCATTGAAAGTAATTGTGTCTTTTCTGAACTTTATTATGTATGATTGTTATACTATGTAATTCTTTATGATCTATGGGTTTTCTTTAGCCAAGTTGATTTTTGGATCTTGAGTTGAAGTGGTGCATAGTAGTAGGTTCAATCTTGCGGTGTCCTCACCCAGTGACAACAGGGGTAGCGAGGCACGTATTTGTATTATTGCTACAAAGGGGGAAACGACGGGGTTTAATCATATAGCTTGGTTTTATTTTGTCTACATTATGTCATCATACTTCATGCGGTACTCTATTTGTTATGAACTTAATACATAGAGAGGCAAGCATAGAAGCGCTCTCGAAGTGGAGTAATAGTAGTAGATACAGGTAGGAGTCGGTCTACTTGTCACGGACGTAATGTCTATATACATGATCATGCCATGAATAACATCATAACTATGCACTTTTCTATCAATTGCTCAATAGTATTTTTTTTACCCACCATATGCTATTCTTATGAGAGAGATGCCTCTTGTGAAAACTAGGGGCCCCGTGTCTATTTTAATCATATTACTAAAACCAAAAATAGTTTGCTGCACTTTTATTACTTTTATTTTACTCAGCCATTTACCTATCCACTATTACCACATTTAATCCTTGCAATTTACAAGTACAAGGGGATTGACAACCCTCTTGCCAGTGTTGGGTGCAAGTATTTGCTTTTGTGTGTATAGGTACTGCTAAAGGTCATTTGTGTGTTTCTCCTATTGGTTTGATAACCATGGTTCTATACTGTGGGAAATACTAACCGCTACTATATTGCTTCACCCTTCCTCTTCAGGGAAAACCCCACGCAGCTCACAAGTAGCACGCCCCTGACCATATCTGCTCTTGGCCATCTCGGCTAGCACAGAGAAATGGGGAAGAAAGGTGTGCGAGATGTGGAGCGTGACAGTGGTGGAGAGGCTAATTGATGAAGAGCACGAGTAAGAAGGTGGGGCAAGCAGAAGGGAAAA
This sequence comes from Thinopyrum elongatum, assembly GCA_011799875.1. Lineage (NCBI taxonomy): Eukaryota > Viridiplantae > Streptophyta > Magnoliopsida > Poales > Poaceae > Thinopyrum > Thinopyrum elongatum. Next base: position 82,746,968 of record CM022300.1, on the reverse strand, counting down.
GTTGCTTTCCCTCCTTTTATAGCCACCACAGTAAAATTGAATAGGCGGGCCTCGCAGCGTGACACGTGCTACTTATGAGCTGCGTTGGGATTTCCTTGAAGAGGAGAGGATGATGTAGTACAGTAGAGATAAGTATTTCCCTTAGTTATGAAACCAAGGTTATAAATCCAGTACAAGAACCAAGCAACACTTTGTAAACAGCACCTGCACACAAACAACAAATACTTGCAACCCAGCGCGTAGAGGGGTTGTCAATCCCTCAACGGTTATGAGCAAGATTAAATTGTATAGCTTTCGATAGAAAGATTAGACAAAAATACAAAATAAAATAAATAAAAGAAAATTGCAGCAAGTTATTTTTAGTTTTAATATATGATAAAAGATAGACTCGGGGGCCATAGTTTTCATTAGAGGCTTCTCTCAATAAAATAGCATACGGTGGGTAAACAAATTACTGTTGGGCAATTGATAGAAAAGAAAATAATTATGAGGATATCCAAGGCAATGGTCATACATAGGCATCATGTCCGAGACAAGTAGATCGAAACGATTCTGCATCTACTATTATTACTCCACACATCGACCGCTATCCAGCATGCATCTAGTGTATTAAGTTCATGGAAAAATGGAGTAACGCCTTAAGCAAGATGACATGATGTAGACAAGATAAACTCACGTATGAATAAACCCCATCTTTTTACCCTTAATAGCAATGATACATGCGTGTCATGTCCCTTTCTGTCACTGGGATTGAGCACCACAAGATCGAACCCATTACAAAGCACCTCTTCCCATGGAAAGATAAATCAATCTAGTTGGCCAAACTAAACCAATAAATCGGAGAAGAAATATGACGCTATATTAATCATGCATAAAAGATTTCAGAGAAAATTCAAACAATATTCATGGATAGATCTGATCATAAACTCACAATTCATCGAATCCCAACAAACACACCGCAAAAAATCATTACATCAAATAGATCTCCAAGAACACCTAGGAGAACATTGTATTGAAGATCAAAAAGAGAGAAGAAGTCATCTAGCTACTAACTATGGACCCATAGGTCCGTGGTAAACTACTCACGCATCATCGGAGGGGCAGCAAGGATGATGAAGAACCCCTCCGTGATCGATTCCCCCACCAGCAGAGTGCCGGAAAAGGCCTCCAGATGGGATCTCGTGGTTCTGGAACTTGTGGCGGCGAAAAAAGTATTTCGTGGAATCCTTCGTTGGTTTCACAATTTTAAAGAATTTATAGAGGCAGAGTTAGGTCAAATAGAGCCACGTGGGCCCACGATGCATCGTCTAGTCTTCTCCTGAAGCTTCTAGTGTCTCTTTTGTCCAGAAAAAATCTCCAAAAAGTTTTGTGGCATTTGGACTTTGTTTGGTACTGATATTCCGCGAAACCAAAAACAAGCAAAAAATAGCAACTGGCACTGGGCACTAAGTTAATAGGTTAGTCCCAAAAATGATATATTATTGCTTGAAAGTGTATATAAAACATCCAAGACTGATAATATAATAGCATGGAACAATCAAAAATTATAGATACGTTGGAGACGTATCAAGCATCCCCAAGCTTAATTCCTACTCGTTCTCTAGAAGGTAAATGATAAAAAAAATTGATGTGGAATGCTACCTAACATATTCGTTGATAATCCACAAGTATAGGGGATCGCAACAATTTTCGAGGGTAGAGTATTCAACCCAAATTTATAGATTCGACACAAGGGGAGCCAAAGAATATTTGTAAGTATTAGCAGTTGAGTTGTCAATTCAACCACACCTGGAGATTAAATATCTACAGCAAAGTGATTAGTAGCACAGTAATATGATAGTTTTGATAGCAGTGATAATAGTAGCAGTAACGGTAACAGTGATAAAAATGATTTTGTAGCAAGTGTAACAGTAGCAATGGCGGTAGTAACTTAGCAAGAACAATATGTGGAAAATTCGTAGGCATTGGATCGGTGAATTCATTGGATGATATTCATCATATAACAGTCATAACCTAGGGCGATACAGAACTAGCTCCAGTTCATAAATATAATGTAGGCATGTATTCTGTAAATAGTCATACGTGCTTATGGAAAGAACTTGCATGACATCTTTTGTCCTACCCTCCCGTGGCAGCGGGGTCCATAAGGAAACTAAGGGATATTAAGGCCTCCTTTTAATAGAGAACCGGAACAAAGCATTAACACATAGTGAATACATGAACTCCTCAAACTACGGTCATCACCGGAAAGTATCCCGATTATTGTCACCCTGGGGTTTACAGATCATAACACGTAATAGGTGAATATGACTTGCAAGATCAGATCTAGAACATAGATATAATGGTGAAAACATAAACGGTTCAGATCTGAAATCATGGCACTCGGGCCCTAGTGACAAGCGTTAAGCATGGCAAAGTCATAACAACATCAATCTCAGAACATAGTGGATACTAGGGATCAAGCCCTAACAAAACTAACTCGATTACATGATGAATCTCATCCAACTCCTCACCGACCAGCGAGCCTACGAAGGAATTACTCACTCCTGGTGGGGAGCATCATGGAATTGGCGATGAAGGAGGGTTGGTGATGATGAAGACCGAAGATTCCCCTCTCCGGAGCCCCAAACGGACTCCAGATCTGTCCTCCCGATGAAGAACAGGAGGTGGCGGCGGCTCCGTCTCATGAAACGCGATAATTCTTCCTCCCTGATTTTTTCTCCGAAAATAGGTATTTAAGGAGTTGGAATTAGGGTCTGCGGTGCCACCAGGTGGGCACGACCCACCTGGACGCGCCTGGAGGGGGTGGCGCCCTGGTGGGTTGTGCTCAACCAGGGGCCCCCCTCCGGTGGTTCTTGGCTCCAGTATTTTTTATATTTTTTGAAATAATTCTCTAAAAAAATTCGTTCCTTTCCGAGAACTTTTATTTCTGCACAAAAACAACACCATGGTAGTTCTGCTGAAAATAGCGTCAATCCGGGTTAGTTTCATTCAAATCATGCAAATTAGAGTCCAAAACAAGAGCAAAAGTGTTAGGAAAAGTAGATACGACGGAGACGTATCAACTCCCCCAAGCTTAAACCTTTGCTTGTCCTCAAGCAATTCAGTTGACAAACTGAAAGTGAAATAGAAAAACTTTTACGAACTCTTTTGTTCTTGTTTACATAAATAAGTTTAAGTAGCACCCAGGTTTTCAGCAAAGATTATGACTAACCATGTCAACAATAACTCTTAGAAATTATATTAACTCATATCAATGGCATAAGCAACTAGCGAGCAATAATAAAATATCTCAAATGACAACACTTTGTCAAAACAACCGTGATATAATATGACAACAGTGGTATCTCGCTAGCCCTTTCTGGGACCGCAAAACATAAATGCAGAGCACCTCCAAAGTTCAAGCAGCGACTAAACATTGTAATTCATGGTAGAAAAGATCCAGTCATGATGCATCCAACATTAACTATGCACAATGCATGAGGATGACAATAGTGCTCTCAGATCTAGCGCTTATTTGTGAAGGTGATGACTCAACATAAAATTAACTAGATAGTCCCTTCGCAGAGGGAAGCAGGGATTTGTAGCGGTGCCAGAGCTCATAATTTTAAAATAGAGATAAATGTAATTTTGGGAAATACACCCTTCCTATTTACGTCACGACCAATAGTTATCAATATCTTCCATGCTAAACACATTAGTGGCGGTTCCCAAGCGATAAAAGTAAAGGTTTACTCCCCCTCCACAAACAAACACACTCCACGGCTAGCCAAATCCATTGGTACCGTCCATACCAACATTAGTCCTGGGGGAGTTTTGTTTAATTATTTGCAATTTTTGATTTCGGGACTGGGAATCCCTATTACCGCCCCTCTCGTGCAAGGACGAGTGAATAAACACTCGTCATGAGAATAACCCGCTTAGCATGGAAGATACTGACTACCCCCTGTCGCTCTATGAACAATCCAGGCACACAAAAACAGATGTTTATTTGAAGGTTTAGAGGTGGCACATGCAAATTTACTTGGAACGGCAGGGTAATACTGCATATAGGTAGATATGGTGGACTCATCTAGAATAACTTGGGTTTTAGGATTTTGATGCACAAGCAGTATTCCCGCTTAGCACAGGCGAAGGCTAGCAAATAGGTTGAGAAGCGTCCAGCTAGAGAGCAAAAATGGTCATGAACATGCGTTATGCATAATTAACATTGAATACTAGCATGAGTAGGATATGGACACCATGAACATAAATATCGTAGAGGCTATGGTGGTTTTAATTCAACTACATGCATGAACATGTGCCAAGTCAAGCCACTTGAAACATTCAGAGGAGGATACCATATCATCATACTACATCACAATCATTTTAATGCATGTTGACATCCAAGATAAATCATTATCCACTCCTAGCTACTTAAGCATGGCATGAGAAACTATAATCTCTAATTGTCATTGCAAACATGTTCGATCATAATATGCTGAATCATGGATACTAGGTTAAACATATTTACAAAACAGACCAAGTTGAGTTCATACCCGTTTCTCTCTGCCACAGCCAGTTCATCAAATATCGTCATTATTGCCTTTCACTTGCACGACCGAATGATATGAAAATAATAATAGTGCAAGAGTTTCATGGACTAAGCTGGAATCTGCAAACATTTTATTCAAAAGGAGAAGATAAGGTAATATGGGCTCTTGTTAGATCAACATCAACGCATATGAGAGCCACTCAACATTTTCACCGTGGTCTTCTCCTTGGTACGACTCAATAAAAAGAAGAGAATTTCAGAGAAACACACTGAAATATTTTTGGAGTTTTTAGTTTTTCTTGAAGAAAGCAAATTAAAGAGAAGGAAAAACAAAAAACGAGAAAAACTAGTTACATGGGAAAGCTCCCAACAAGCAAAATAAGAACAAGGAAATCTTTTTGGGTTTTCTTTTTAATACTACAACTAACTAAACTAGAAAGAAAGACCGAAAAGAAGCAAGAAATAATTTTTTGATTTTCTCAAAGTTTTTCAAACACACAAGAAGAAAGCGAGAAAACAAATCTAACATGGATAATACAATGAAAAAGTGTGAACACCGACAACTGGAATGAAATGTGAGAACATGAATGTAATGTCGGTGGAAATACATACTCCCCCAAGCTTAGGCTTTTGGCCTAGCTTGGTGATCACCATCTGCGGCCTGCATAATAGTCAGAGTGATAGCTCACGGAGGCTCTTGGTGTAGCCTCCTCAGCCCGCCGAGCTGCCTCGATCTCTGCCTTATACGCGCGGGCCTTGCTCTCAAGAACATAATGTCTTCTTTTGCTGTCAAAATCAAAGAGAGCAGGCGCAGGCAAAGCAATATGCACAATGGTTTCTTTATTGACCCTCAAGTTATAAGTATAGTCAGTGATTTTGCCCTTAAGGAACTTATGGCGTTTCATGGCATCAAAGTCTAAGTACTGAGTAGGCAAGATGGGGTCATAAGGCAGAGGTGTAACACCTACCTCCTTAGCTAAACGAGAAGCATAAATCCCACCATAAAAATAACCACTACCAGCGTTGTGTTGCAATCTGTGTGCAACAATCGCTCCAAGGTTATAGCGTTTAACACCAGTAAGAGCAGTGTGTAAGAGGCTCAAGTCAGGAGCACACAGTGTGCTACAATCTTGCTTGCCTACGATGCATTTGCCATTAAATAGTGCAAAGTATTGAATTGATGGGAAATGAATATTTTCTATTCTACCTTGTGTCACTCCTCTATCCTCACTGTAGCAAAGATTAATCAAAAATGACTCATATTCAGATCTTGGTGGCTCGTCCAGCGAACACCAAAATGGAATTTTACAAATACCACAAAACACTTCTAGAGGCATGGTAAATGGACGGTCATAAAGTTTAAACGAAACACTAGACTAACGAGGATGAAGTTTAAATTCTTTAGTAAATGATTCTGTGAGGCTGAGATGCTGGTTGCACTTATCTTCAACGTAGGAACCGAGCTCGGCATTGTGGACATATTGCTCAAATTCTTCTTTAATACCTGCACTCACCATGAAATCGTCGCACGGCCATAGGCATGATTTGATAGCGGCATCCCGTATTAAACTTGCACTTGGTTCAACATAAGACCGACGTATCGAGCCACCACTAGATGATGCCTCCGAAGACTTCCTCCTCGAAGAACTCCTAAATAATTGCATTTTTATTTGCGAACAATTTCTGAAAAAATTTGGGACACAAATTTTTTGTCAACAAAACTTCACAAGATTGATAGCAACTACTCGTAAGGAGGCATAGAGGCTATATTAACATTCAAACTACTTAGAACTCTAAGAATTCAACATGCAAGCTCATCTACAGCAGCACCAAAAGTAGCTAATTATTCAAAATATAATCCACTAAAGCAAAAACTAATTGGAGCAATGGAGGAGTCACATACCAAGTAGCAATCCCCCAAAACAGTTTCAGAAATGGAGCTTCGAGCAAAGAGATCAAAATCCACGGGTTTGAGAGCAAGAATACGAGAGAGTGAGTGCAATGGTGATTTTTTCTGGGGGTAGGAGATGACATGGGCTAAAGAGATAAGTAAGGGGCCCCACGTGGGGACCACAACCCACCAGGGCACGCCTGGGGCTGCTGGCATGCCCAGGTTGGTTGTGCCCACCTGGTGCACCCCCCTCTGATGTTATTTGTACCAAAAATTCAGAAAAAAATCATATTAAATTTTTAGGGCATTCTGAGAACTTCTATTTTTGGGTCATTTTTTTATTGCACAGGAAATTCAGAAAATAGACAAAACATGGAAATTTATTTTATTTAACTAAGAAAAACAGAAAATAAAAGTTGGGAGCAGAAGGTTGTGCTTACTAAATTCATCAACTTCATACCTCTCAAAAATGATCCATTAATAAGGTTGATCAAGTCTTATTAACAACCACCTTCGATTAGCATCAAACCGAAGAACTTTCGTAAAACACTAAGTTACCTCAACGGGGATGTGCATGTCCCCAACAATAAGCATTTCATATTTCTTTTTGGCAGTAGGTAGAGGTAGTTGAAAACTTCCAATAGTGAGTGTCGGAGATTTTTCAATATCATTAATACCATTCACTTGGAATTGTTTCTTCGGAAAGTGCACCGTATGTTCATTACCATTGATATGAAAAGTGACCTTGCTTTTATTGCAATCAATAACAGCCCCTGTAGTATTCAAAAAGGGTCTACCAAGGATAATCGACATGTTGCCGTCCTCGGGCATCTCAAGTATAACAAAGTCAGTTAAGATAGTAACATTTGCAACAACAACAACGGGCACATCCTCAAAAATACCGATAGGTATGGCAGTTGATTTGTCAGCCATTTGCAAAGATATTTCAGTAGGTGTGAGTTTATTCAAATCAAGTCTTTTATATAAGGAGAAAGGCATAACACTAACACCAGCTCCTAGATCACACAAAGCAGTTTTAACATAGTTTCTTTTGATGGAGCAAGGTATAGTTGGTATTCCTGGGTCTCCAAGTTTTTTGGGTACTCCATCCTTAAAAGAATAATTAGCAAGCATGGTGGAGATTTCAGCTTCAGGTATTTTTCTCTTATTAGTGATGATGTCTTTCATATATTTTGCATAAGGGGCCATCTTTAAAATATCCGTTAAGCGAGTCTACAAAAAGACTGGCCTAAGCATTTCAGCAAAGCGTTCAAATTCTTCATCATCTTTTTTCTTAGTTGATTTAGGTGGAAAGGGCATGGGCTTTTGAACCCATGATTCTCTTTCTCTTCCATGTTTTCTAGCAACAAAGTCTCTCTTATCATATCTTTTATTTCTAGGTTGTGGGTTATCAAGATCAACAGCTGGTTCTATTTCAACATCATTATCTGGTTGTTTATCAATGTCTGGTTGAGTGTCTTCATGAACATCATCATTATATTTTTCATTATCACTAGATGAATGTTCATTACCAGATTGAGTTTCGGCATCAGAAATAGAAACATCATTATTATTATCAGGAGGTTTTTCTACTTCAGGTTCACTAGAGGTATGCAAAGTCCTATCATTTTTCTTTTTCTTCTTCTTTTTAGAAGGACTAGGTGCATCAGTGTTAATTCTTTGAGAGTCTTGTTCAATTCTTTTAGGGTGTCCCTCGGGATAAAGGGGTTCCTGGGTCATTTTACCTCCTCTAGCTGCTACTCTAACAGCAAAGTCATTCATATTATTATTTATTTCACTAAGCAACTCTCTTTGAGATTTAGCAACTTGTTCTAGTTGAGTTTGAACCATAGAAGCATGTTTTCCTACACCTCTTACATCATTAGTAATTCTAAATAACAAGTCACTCAAGCGAGCAATCATATCTATAATACCTAAATAGTTCATCCCCACTATCCTATTTCTCTTGACATGTAGCCTCCACATCAGCATTAGTGCCACATCAGCGTTTAGTTAGAGGATTACATGTGGGCCCAACCACACTAGAAAACAGCCATGTTAGCTTCAGTTACTGCCGGTAGGACCGGCGAGAGAGGTTGCCCACGTGCGTCTATTTCCGTGCGATTCCCATCATCCTTCCCAACAGAGTGCCTCATCAGTTCCCCACGGCAGCGGATTCCCCTTCCTCTTCATCTTCTCCAATCTCCATCAAATCCCACTATGCAATTACTCTATCAATTCAGTTGCTCTTACAATCTGGTATTTCTCTCCAGACCGCTTACGATTTTGTAAGATAAGCGATGGCGAGGGCGCGTGGCCCCCTTGCGAAGAGATCCACAGGGGCCGTCCCAGCCCTGCCTCCAGCTTCAGCGGCGTAGGGGCCCTCGCCCTGGAAGAAGAGCACCTCGCGGCGGATGCCACTGCGCCGACATCGACCCCGGCCACTCTCGGTGATTACCTTGCCGTCGTGTGCCGGCGTGGAGCGGCCAACCCTTCTCAGTGCCGCTCAACTTCCCCACCCCGCATCCGCTGGGCTCTCGCCTGGACGGACGCTCTTCCCGGCAACTCAGCAATGGAGTGGACGTCGCGCCGGGGAGGTATTGCCGGTGGACGTTTTTCTTTTCGGCCTCGAAGGGCTGGGCTGGTGGTGACATCGGGTAGGGCCTCCATTGATAGCCATGACTTGCAAGAGTGCTAGATCGACGTCCTCCCGCAGGTGCCGCCTTGGCTGATTCAGAGACGACATTGACTGCGGCAATGGTGGCCCTTCTTAGCAAGTGACATACTACTGCAGCAATGGTGCCTTTTTGTTTTGGGGCAAGCTGACCTCATGCATCTGCACAGGAAGTCTGGCTCCTTTCTATCAGCGATGGATTTGCAAGGTTCAGTACCTGCTCTTCAGTACGTATTTTGTATTCTGTCTTCAAAAAAATTCTTATTCAAAAGAGATCACACGAACCATATAGGCATACACAACCACTGCTTTACGCCTTCTGCCATCTATATGGAACAACCTACTTTTGAAGAAACAACAACCTCTCTCATCTATAGCTTTTGTTACATGTATTCAGTAATTGATGTTTGGCGCTCCCTCTCCTAATAATATCCGAGATGGTGCTCCACTTCTTCTCCCCATGATCTCAGGTGGTGCGTGCTGGACGACGACCAAGTAGTCATATTGTGCAGATTTTTTGTCTCCTACTGGTATATTCTTCCCAAGTTCCCCTCCATTGCTGATTCTGCATTTTTGTTTGCTTCATTCAAATCTGAATTAATATTTCTTTGATTGGATATGTAAACTTGCATTCTATACAAGCACCCTGTGTACTGTGTGTTTGGGGTACCTTTCTAGAGATCGCCATTGTTGTTAGAGATTTCACCAGAATACAATACATTTGGTTGTTGACGGATATCTTTCCAACATCATTAGCCTGCTTAATAAGTGATATCTTTAGCGTGATCTTTACTTATATGAATGTTGTTTTTTCATGAATGGCAAATTTGATAATGAAACATCTCTTTTTCATCAGGTCACCTGGAGAAGATTGTAACCGTTTCTCATGCCCTCTCTCTATATACTTTGAGAGGGCATGACCATTTGAATTATCGTGCAGTTTCATTTCAGCAGTAGTATGTACAATTTCAAAAATATCAGTTTTGTTTAAAGAAGTTCAAAACTATCAAATAAACCATGAGCATAATGGCACAGGCTTTGCCCAGTGATGTCAGATCTGTTTCGTGACTGATATTTGTTTCCTTAACTACAAATTCAGAGTTCATTTGAATTCTTGTGACCGGTCTTTGTGTAAGAGCTAACATCACCGCATCTGTCGCCGACACCACACACCACTTACACTCTCCTTCAAGCATGGCATCAATGGCATGCCTGCTGGATCCCACTACCGTTGTTTGCTCTCCGATGACTTTCTAATCTGGAAAATAGTTTTTGTTCCCTGCTCATGCTACAACTTGGACTATGGCATCTACTGACATGAATGTACTCCGATTTTGGTTCTCAAGAATTTAGTAATTGATGCTTATTCTATACATTTCTATTTTAAAATTGTTGATTCAAGCTTTATAGGTTTCCTGATGATGTGTGGTAAGAAGTCTGCTATGAACCAAATTTGGAATTCTTGAGAAGGTACAGATGTTTCTCCTTTTTAACATTTAGAATATTGGTCACCTAGTTGTAGCAATTTTTACTTGCTCCAACCAGTTATACGTTTGCAATGGTTTGTCCAAGTTAATTCCCTCTTATCACATTCCGTCAACTAAATCATACAGGGGTTCAAACAGGTTTATGAAATGGCTATTTTTATACAGATAGTAACCCGAGTATAGCACCTGTTGTAGTACAATTATGTTATAGCAGATAGAAGTAGAAGTTGTTTAATTTCAGGTGAGGATTCACCTTTCCCCAACACTTATGATAGTATTTTGTTTTTTCCATATGGCAGTATTGAGACTAAATTGGAGAGAGAACAAACTTGACACACTTGGTAATGTTGGTCATCCGAAGGCTTCAGGAATACTCCCTCCGTTCCATAATATATATATGTATTATTGGACGGAGGGAGTATCATTTAGTGACTGGCAAAATCTATTGACGTGTGTACATAATATCAACAAATGTTACTTACTCATTTTATTGTCATGTAATACAAAGATATGTGAATGTGTTGTATCTAAATGTGATATATATCGTACGAACATCTAAACGGCTGAGATGATGTAATGTAACTGAAACCTTTAGCCTAACTTGAAGCATGGACATAAAAGTTTAATTTTTATTAGCCACTTTTTTTGTAGCTGAGCCACATTTTTTGGGTGAACTGCAAATTATTCTCAATGTTCGAAACACCATTTGATGCACTGACAATACAACATGGCCCTTCCGCTTTATTACCTTATTTTCTTTCACATGTATATCATGTAGTTGGCACTTTATTCCTTACAAATTATTTGTTCAAACTTCCCGCAGCAACGCGTGGGGCATCTTCTAGTTAGAATTATATTTTAATTGTTTCATAACATTTTCATTGAAGTGATCTTGTTTTCTAATGTAATTGTCAAACTCATAAAGGCATTGACTAGGATGTTTATTGTAAGGGATGTCACTTTCATCAAATTTCATTAAAGAATTTACCTCTACCACCCTTGGTGGTGGTGTGTCAGGTCCATGTATTTCTTCAATAGGAGGTAAATTTTTAACATCCTCTGCTTTAATACCTTTTTCCTTCATACTTTTCTTTGCCTCCTGCATATCTTCAGGACTGAGATAAAAGATACCCCTCTTCTTCGAAGTGCGTTTAGGTGGTGATTCAGGAAGAGTCCACTCATCATAATTTTTCAATATATTATTCAATAATTCCTCAGCTTGTTCAATAGTTCATTTCTTGAAAACACAACCATCACAATTATCTAGGAAGTCCCTAGAAGCATCGGTTAGTCCATTATAGAAGATATCAAGTATTTCATTTTTCTTAAGAGGATGATCAGGCAAAGCATTAAGCAATTGGAGAAGCCTCCCCCAAGCTTGTGGGAGACTCTCTTGTTCAATTTGCACAAAGTTAAATATTTCGTGTAAGGCAATTTGTTTCTTATGAGCAGGAAAATATTTTTCAGAGAAGTAATAAATCACATCCTGGGGACTACGCACACAACCAGGAGTAAGAGTATTGTACCATATCGTAGCATTACCCTTTAATGAGAACGGAAATAATTTGAGAATATAGTAGTAGTGAATCTTCACATCATGCAAATAGGGTGGCTATATCATTTAATTTAGTAAGGTGTGCCACAATAGTTTCAGTTTCATAGCCATGGAAAGGATTAGATTCAACCAAAGTAATCAACTCTAGGTCGACAGAGAATTTATAATCCTTATCATCAACAAAGATAGGTGAAGTAGCAAACTTAGGATCACATTTCATTCTAGCATTCAAAGATTTTTCCTTCAGTTTGCATAATAATTTCTTAAGACCATCTCTATCATTGCAAGCAAGAAAATCCCTAGTTGTCTCCTCATCCATAATGTAACCTTTAGCTATCTTAGGCAATTCATATCTAGGAGAGCTAGGCCTAATAGGTGTTTCAAGATTTTCAGTTTCAAGTACTTCATCAGTTTTAATAATTTCATCAATTTCAGCATTCTCAATATCTTTAGCTCTAGCAATTTGTTCATCAAGCAAGGTACTAGCATCATCATGAGTAGCATTCATAGCAGAAGTAGCATCATCATGAGTAGCATTCATAGCAGAAGTAGCATCATCAATAACTTGTGACATATCAGGATTAATAGCATGTGGTGGTGTTGCAAGTCTAATCAAAATAGAAGGTGAATCAAGTGCAGAGTGTGATGGCAGTTCCTTACCTCCCCTCATCCTAGAGGGAACGATCTTAGACTTGGTATCCTTCAGATTCTTCAAAGTGATAAATAGATAATAATCCCAAGTGACTCAACAAATATAGCTATGCTCCCTGGCAACGACGCCAGAAAAAAGTCTTGATAACCCACAAGTATAGGGGATCACAACTGTTTTTTAGGGTAGAGTATTCAACCCAAATTTATAGATTCGACACAAGGGGAGCCAAAGAATATTTGTAAGTATTAGCAGTTGAGTTGTCAATTCAACCACACCTAGAGATTAAATATCTGCAACAAAGTGATCAGTAGCACAGTAATATGATAGTTTTGATAGCAGTGATAATAGTAGCAGTAACGGTAACAGTGATAGCAATGATTTTGTAGCAAGTGTAACAGTAGCAACGGCAGTAGTAACTTAGCAAGAACAATATGTGGAAAATTCGTAGGCATTGGATCGGTGAATTCATTGGATGATTTTCATCATATAACAGTCATAACCTAGGGCTATACAAAACTAGCTCCAGTTCATAAATATAATGTAGGCATGTATTCCGTAAATAGTCATATGTGCTTATGGAAAGAACTTGCATGACATCTTTTGTCCTACCCTCCCGTGGCAGTGGGGTCCATAAGGAAACTAAGGGATATTAAGGCCTCCTTTTAATAGAGAACCGGAACAAAGCATTAACACATAGTGAATACATGAACTCCTCAAACTACGGTCATCACCGGAAAGTATCCCGATTATTGTCACCCCGGGGTTTACGGATCATAACACGTAATAGGTGAATATGACTTGCAAGATCGGATCTAGAACATAGATATAATGGTGAAAACATAAACGGTTCAGATCTGAAATCATGGCACTCGGGCCCTAGTGACAAGCATTAAGCATGGCAAAGTCATAACAACATCAATCTCAGAACATAGTGGATACTAGGGATCAAGCCCTAACAAAACTAACTCGATTACATGATGAATCTCATCCAACTCCTCATTGACCAGCAAGCCTACGAAGGAATTACTCACTCCTGGTGGGGAGCATCATGGAATTGGCAATGAAGGAGGGTTGGTGATGACAAAGACCGAAGATTCCCCTCTCCGGAGCCCCAAACGGACTCCAGATCTGGCCTCCCGATGAAGAACAGGAGGTGGCGGCGACTCCATCTCATGAAACGCGATAATTCTTCCTCCCCAATTTTTCTCTCCGAAAATAGGTATTTAAGGAGCTGGAATTAGGGTCTGCGGGGCCACCAGGTGGGCACTGAAGGAAATATGCCCTAGAGGCAATAATAAATTTGTTATTTTATATTTCCTTATTCATGATAAAGGTTTATTATTCATGATTGAATTGTATTGATCGGAAACTTAAATACATGTGTGAATACATAAACAAATACCGTGTCCCTAGTAAGCCTCTACTAGACTAGCTCGTTGATCAAAGATGGTTAAGGTTTCCTAACCATAGACATGTGTTGTCATTTGATAACAGGATCACATCATTAGGAGAATGATGTGATGGACAATACCCATCCGTTAGCTTAGCATAATGATCGTTCAGTTTATTGCTATTGCTTTCTTCATGTGAAATACATATTCCTTCGACTATGAGATTATACAACTCCCGGATACCGGAGGAATACCTTGTGTGCTATCAAACGTCACAACGTAACTGGGTGATCATACAGATGCTCTACATGTACCTCCGAAGGTGTTTGTTGAGTTGGCATAGATCGAGATTAGGATTTGTCACTCCGAGTATCAGAGAGGTATCTCTGGGCCCTCTCGGTAATACACATCATAAGCTTGCAAGCAAATGACTAAGGAGTTAGTCACAAGGTGATGTATTACGGAACGAGTAAAGAGACTTGCCGGTAACGAGATTGAACTAGGTATGAAGATACCGACGATCGAATCTCGGGCAAGTAACATACCGACAGACAAAGGGAATTGCGTATGTTGTCATAACGGTTTGACTGATAAAGATCTTCATAGAATATGTAGGAGCCAATATGGGCATCCAGGTTCCGCTATTGGTTATTGGTCGGAGAGGTGTCTCGGTCATGTCTACATAGTTCTCGAACCCGTAGGGTCCGCACGCTTAACGTTCGTTGACGATATAGTGTTATATGAGTTATATGATTTGGTTACCAAATATTGTTCGGAGTCCCGGATAAGATCACAGACATGACAAGGAGTCTCGAAATGGTCAAGAGGTAAAGATTGATATATAGGACAATGATATTCGGACACTGGAAGTGTTTCGGAGTGTACCGGGTGATCATCGGAGTACCGGAGGGGGTACCAGGCACCCCCGGAAGGGTGATTGGCTTATTAGGCCATTAGAGGGGAGCACACCAGCCCACAGGGGGCTGGAGCGCCCCCCCCCCTAAGGCAGCCGACCCATGGGAGAAAGGAAAGGGGGGATTCGGCCTCCCCCTTCCTTCCCTCTTCCCCCTTTCCTTTCCCCATCCGACAAATAAGGAAGGGGGGCACGGCCAAGGGCAGGAGCCCAAGTAGGATTCGGTCCTACTTGGGGCACCCCTTGGCTTCTCCCCTCTCCCTCCCACCTATATATATGTGGGAGGGGGGCGCCTAGCACAACTAGAACATTGTCTTAGTCGTGTGCAGCGCCCCCCTCCACCGTTTACACCCCCGGTCATATTTTCGTTGTGCTTAGGTGAAGCCCTGCGGAGATCACTTCACCAGCACCGTCACCACGCCGTCATGCTGCCGGAACTCATCCACTACCTCGTCGTCTTACTGGATCAAGAAGGCGGAGGACGTCATCGAGCTGAACGTGTGCTGAACGCGGAGGTGCCGTACGTTCGGTGCTCGATCGGTTGGAACGCGAAGAAGTTTGACTACATCAATCGCGTTGTCAAACGCTTCCGCTTATGGTCTACGAGGGTTCGTAGACACACTCTCCCCTCTCGTTGCTATGCATCTCCATGGATAGATCTTGCGCGTGCGTAGAATTTTTTTTGTTTTCCATGCAACGTTTCCCAACAGTGGCATCATGAGCCAGGTTTATGCGTAGATGATATGCACGAGTAGAACACAAAGAGTTGTGGGCGGTGATAGTCATACTGCTTACCACCAATGTCTTATTTTTATTCGGCGGTATTGTGGGATGAAGCGGCCCGGACCAACCTTACATGTCCACGCACATGAGACCGGTTCCACCGACTGACATGCAACTAGTTTTACATAAAGGTGGTTGGCGGGTGTCTGTTTCTCCTACTTTAGTTGAATCGAATTTGACTACGGCCGGTCCTTGAAGAAGGTTAAAACAGCAAACTTGACGAATCACCGTTGTGGTTTTTGACATAGGTAAGAACGGTTCTTGCTAGAAACCCATAGCAGCCACGCAAAACTTGCAACAACAAAGTAGAGGACGTCTAACTTGTTTTTGTAGGGCATGTTGTGATGTGATATGGTCAAGACATGATGTGATATATGTTATTGTATGAGATGATCATGTTTTGTAAATTATCAGCAACCGGCAGGAGCCTTATGGCTGTCTCTTTATTGTATGAAATGCAAACGCCATGTAATTGTTTTACTTTATCACTATGCGTTAGCAATAGTTGTAGAAGCAATGGTTGGCGAGACGACCATGACGCAATGATGGAGATCAAGGTGTCAAGCTGGTGATGATGGAGATCATGATGGTGCTTTGGAGATGGAGATCAAAAGCACAAGATGATGATGGCCATATCATGTCACATATTTTGATTGCATGTGATGTTTATCCTTTATGCATCTTATTTTGCTTAGAACGGCGGTAGCATTATAAGATGATCCCTTCACTAAATTTCAAGATAAAAGTGTTCTCCCTGAGTATGCACAGTTGCTATAGTTCATCGTTTTGAGACACCACGTGATGATCGGGTGTGATAGACTCTACGTTCACATACAACGGGTGTAAGCCAGATTTACACACGCGGAATACTTGGGTTAAACTTGACGAGCCTAGCATGTACAGACATGGTCTCGGAACACTGGAGACCGAAAAGTCGAACGTGAGTCATATAGTAGATATGATCAACATAGAGATGTTCACCATTGATGACTACCCCATCTCACGTGATGATCGGACTTGGGTTAGTTGAATTGGATCACGTATCACTTAGATAACTTGAGGGATGTTTATTTAAGTGGGAGTTCTTTAGTAATTTGATTAACTGAACTTAATTTATCATGAACTTAGTCTTATAGTTTTGCATATCTATGTTGTAGATCAATAGCTCGCGATATAGCTCCCTTATTTTTTGATATGTTCCTAGAGAAAAATAAGTTGAAAGATGATAGTAGCAATGATGCGGACCGGGTCCGTGATCTGAGGATTATCCTCATTGCTGCACAGAAGAATTATGTCCTTGATGCACCGCTAGGTGACAGACCTATTACAGGAGCAGATGCAGACGTTATGAACGTTTGACAAAGCTCGATATGATGACTACTTAATAGTTTAGTGCGCCATGCTTTACGGCTTAGAACCGGGACTTCAAAAAAGTTTTGAATGCCATGGAGCATATGAGATGTTCCAAGAGCTGAAATTGGTATTTCAGACTCATGCCCGTGTTGAGAGGTATGAGACCTCTGACAAGTACTTTGCCTACAAGATGGAGGAGAATAGCTCAACCAGTGAGCATGTGCTCAGAATGTCTGGGTACTACAATCGCTTGAATCAAGTGGGAGTTAATCTTCCAGATAAGATATTGATTGACAAAGTTCTCTAGTCACTATAACCAAGCTACTAGAACTTCGTGATGAACTATAATATGCAAGGGATGACAAAAATGATTCCCGAGCTCTTCGCGATGCTGAAATCGGCGAAGGTAGAAATCAAGAAAGAGCATCAAGTGTTGATGGTTAACAAGACCACTAGTTTCAAGAAAAAGGGCAAGGGAAAGAAAGGGAACTTCAAGAAGAATGGCAAGCAAGTTGCCGCTCCCATGAAGAAGCCTAAAGCTGGACCCAAGCCTGAAACTGAGTGCCTCTACTGCAAAGGAAATGGTCACTGGAAGCGGAACTGCCCCAAATACTTGGCGGATAAGAAGGATGGCAAAGTGAACAAAAGTATATTTGATATACATGTTACTGATGTGTACCTTACTAGTGTTCGTAGTAGCCCCTGGGTATTTGATACCGGTTCAGTTACTAAGTTTAGTAACTCGAAACATGAGTTGCAAAATGAACAGAGACTAGTTAATGGTGAGGTGACGATGTGTGTTGGAAGTGATTCCAAGGTTGATAAGATCACCATCGCACACTCCCTCTACCTTAGGGATTAGTGTTGGACCTAAATAAATGTTATTTGGTGTTTGCGTTGAGCATGAATATGATTGGATCATGTTTATTGCGATACGGTTATTCATTTAAGTCAGAGAATAATTGTTGTTCTGTTTACATGAATAAAACCTTCTATGGTCATACACCCAATGTAAATGGTTTATTGAATCTTGATCGTAGTGATAAACATATTCATAATATTGATGCCAAAAGATGCAAAGTTAATAATGATAGTGCAACATATTTGTGGCACTGCCGTTTAGGTCATATTGATGTAAAACGCATGAAGAAACTCCATACAGATGGACTTTTGGAATCACTTGATTATGAATCATTTGATACTTGCGAACCATGCCTCATGGGCAAGATGACTAAAACTCCGTTCTCCGGAAGAATGGAGCGAGCTAATGACTTATTGGAAATAATACATACCGATGTATGTGGTCCAATGAGTGTTGAAGCACGCGGCAGGTATCATTATTTTCTGACCTTCACAGATGATTTGAGTAGATATGGGTATATCTACTTAATGAAACACAAGTCTGAAACATTTGAAAAGTTCAAAGAATTTCAAAGTGAAGTGGAGAATCATCGTAACAAGAAAATAAAGTTTCTACGATCTGATCGCGGAGGCGAATATTTGAGTTACGAGTTTGGCCTTCAATTAAAACAATGTGGAATTGTTTCACAACTCACGCCACCTGGAACACCACAGCGTAATGTTGTGTCCGAACGTCGTAACCGTACTTTATTAGATATGGTGCGATCTATGATGTCTCTTACCGATTTACCACTATCATTTTGGGGTTATGCATTAGAGACAGCCGCATTCACGTTAAATAGGGCACCGTCTAAATCCGTTGAGACGACACCGTATGAACTGTGGTTTGGCAAGAAACCTAAGCTGTCGTTTCTTAAAGTTTGGGGTTGCGACACTTATGTCAAAAGGCTTCAGCCTGATAAGCTCGAACCCAAATCAGAGAAGTGCGTCTTCATAGGATACCCTAAGGAAACAATTGGGTACACCTTCTACCACAGATCCGAAGGCAAGATCTTTGTTGCTAAGAATGGATCCTTTCTAGAGAAGGAGTTTCTCTCGAAAGAAGTGAGTGGGAGGAAAGTAGAACTTGATGAGGTAATTGTACCTTCTCTCGAATTGGAGAGTAGCACATCACAGAAAATTGTTCCAGTGATGCCTACACCAACTAGAGAGAAAGCAAATGATGTTGATCATGAAACTTCAGATCAAGTTACTACTAAACCTCGTAGGTCAACCAGAGCATGATCCGCACCAGAGTGGTACGGTAATCCTGTTCTAGAAGTCATGTTACTAGACCAAGGCGAACCTACGAATTATGAAGAAGCTATGATGAGCCCAGATTCTGATAAATGGCTTGAGGCCATGAAATCTGAGAAAGGATCCATGTATGAGAACAAAGTGTGGACTTTGATGGACTTGCCCAATGATCGGCAAGCCATAGAGAATAAATGGATCTTCAAGAAGAAGACTGATGCTGATGGTAATGTTACTATCTACAAAGCTCGACTTGTCGCGAAAGGTTTTCGACAAGTTCAAGGAGTTGACTACGATAAGACTTTCTCACCCGTAGCGATGCTTAAGTCTGTCCGAATCATGTTAGCAATTGCCACATTTTATGATTATGAAATCTGGCAAATGGACGTCAAAACTACATTCCTTAATGGATATCTTAAAGAAGAGTTGTATATGATGCAACCAGAAGGTTTTGTCGATCCTAAAGGTGCTAACAAAGTGTGCAAGCTCCAGCGATCCATCTATGCACTGGTGCAAGCATCTCGGAGTTGGAATATACGCTTTGATGAGGTGATCAAAGCATATGGTTTTATACAGACTTACGGTGAAGCCTGTATTTACAAGAAAGTGAGTGGGAGCTCTGTAGCATTTCTGATATTATATGTGGATGACATATTGTTGATCAGAAATGATATAGAATTTCTGGATAGCATAAAAGGATACTTGAATAAGAATTTTCAGTGAAAAACCTTGGTGAAGCTGCTTATATTTTGGGCATCAAGTTCTATAGGGATAGATCGAGAAGCTTAATAGGACTTTCACAAAGCACATACCTTGACAATGTTTTTGAAGAAGTTCAAAATGGATAAGTCAAAGAAAGGGTTCTTGCCTGTTTTGCAAGGTGTGAAGTTGAGTAAGACTCAAAGCCCGACCACGGCAGAAGATAGAGCGAGAATGAAAGTCATTCCCTATGCCTCAGTGATACATCTCCAACGTATCTATAATTTATGAAGTATTCATGCCATGTTTACAACAATTCTATATGATTTTGGTATGATTTTATTAGAACTAACCCGGACTGACGTTGTTTTCAGCAGAACTACCGTGGTGTCATTTTTTCTGCAGAAATAAAAGTTCTCGGAATGGGCTGAAAATTTACGGAGAATATTTTGGGAAAATATAAAAAATACTGGAACGAAAAGATATCGGAGAGGAGTCCCGAGGCAACCACAAGGGTGGAGGGCGCCCCCCCCCCCCCCCCCCCCGCCTTGTCGTTGCCTTGTGGGCCCCCTTGACTTGTCCCCAACGCCAACACCTCCTATAAATACCAAAACCTCCAAAAATAAACCTAGATCGGGAGCTCCGCCGCCGCAAGCCTCTGTAGCCACGAAAAACCAATCGGGAGCCCGTTCCGGCACCCTGCCGGAGGGGGAAACCAACACCGGTGGCCATCTTCATCATCCCGGCAGTCTCCATGACAAGGAGGGAGTAGTTCACCCTCGGGGCTGAGGGTATGTACCAGTAGCTATGTGTTTGATCTCTCTCTCGTGTTCTTGATTTGGCACGATCTTGATGTACCGCGAGCTTTGTTATTATAGTTGGATCATATGGTGTTTCTTCCCTCTCTATCTCTTGTTGTGATGAATTGAGTCTTGCTCTTTGAGGTTCCGTTATGTTGGATTGAGTATTGGATTTGAGAACACTTGATGTATGTCTTGCGATGGGATATCTGTGGTGACAATGGGATGTTCTATTGATTCACTTGATGTATGTTTTGGCACTCAACTCGCGGATTCCCGAGGTGACATTAGGGTAATCTATGCATAGGGGTTGATGCACGTTTTCGTCCTACGTTCTCCGATAGAAACTTTGGAGTGATTCTTTGTTGCATGTTGAGGGATTGTTATGTGATCCAATTATGTTATCATTGTTGAGAGAATTTGCACTAGTGAAAGTATGAACCCTAGGCCTTGTTTCCAAGCATTGCAATACCGTTTTTGCTCACTTTTACTACTAGTTACCTTGCTGCTTTTATATTTTCAGATTACAAAAACCTATATCTACTATCCATATTACACTTGTATCACCATCTCTTCGCCGAACTAGTGCACCTATACAATTTACCATTGTATTGGGTGTGTTGGGGACATAAGAGACTCTTTGTTATTTGGTTGCAGGGTTGTTTGAGAGAGACCATCTTCATCCTAAGTCTCCCACAGATTGACAAACCTTAGGTCATCCACTTGAGCGAAATTTGCTATTGTCCTACAAAACTCTGCACTTGGAGGCCCAACAACGTCTACAAGAAGAAAGGTTGCGTAGTAGACATCAAGCTCTTTTCTGGCGCCGTTGCCAGGGAGGTGAGTGCTTGAAGGTATATCTTTAGATCTTGCAATCGAATCTTTTAGTTTCTTGTTTTATCACTAGTTTAGTCTATAAAAGAAAACTACAAAAAAAATGGAATTGAGGTTGCCTCATATGCTTCATCTTTTTAATGTCTTTCGTGAAAATGATGGAAAGGAAAATTGTGCTCAAGTGTTAGAAGAGGAATTCTATAAAATGTTTGGCACTAAATTTTTGAATGATGAGCATGATTGCAATGTTGTTAGTATGAATTCTTTGAATATCCATGATGCTAATGATATGCAAAGCCACAAGCTTGGGGATGCTATGTTTGATGAAGATGATATTTTTAGTCCCCCAAGTTTTGATGAGAAAATTTATTATGATGATAGCATGCCTCCTATTTATGATGATTATATTGATGAAAGTGGGTTTGGAAGAGTGTCAACTCTAGGTACTAATGATCCCACTATTTTGGAGGGTGTTGAATCTTATTGTGATAATTATGAAAGTGGATTTGGAGAGGTCATGACTTTATTTAGTGATGAATCCACTATTTCGGAAGAGGTTCCAATTGATTATGAGAATAAAGTTGCTATCTATGATGATTATTGTGATGACATGTATGCTATAAAGAATAATGATAACCATGAAACTTGTCATCATGATTTTAATTTTCAATTGGATTATGCCTCACATGATGGTTATTTTGTTGAGTTTGCTCCCACTACTATTCATGAGAAGAAATTTGCTTATGTGGAGAGTAATAAAATTTCTATGCTTGTGGATCATGAAAATAATGCTTTATGTGATAGTTATATTGTTGAATTCATTCATGATGCTACTGAAAATTATTATGAGGGAGGAATATATGCTTGTAGGAATTGCAGTAATATCAAGTTTCCTCTCTATGTGTTGAAACTTTTGAAGTTATGCTTGTTTTGCCTTCCTATGCTAGTTGATTCTTGTTCCCATAAATTGTTTGCTCAAAAAATCCCTATGCATAGGAAGTGGGTTAGACTTAAATGTGCTAGTTATATGCTTCATGATGCTCCCGTTATGCTCCAATTCTTATCTTTTATGTGAGCATCATTGAAATCATCGTGCCTAGCTAAAAAGGCATTAAAGAAAAGCGCTTGTTGGGAGACAACCCAATATTTACCCCTACTGTTTTTGTGTGTTAACATGATTAAGATACTGTAGTAATCATGTTTTATAGGGTTTGTTTCAATAAAGTGCCAAGTAAAGCCTTTGGGATAGTGTGGATGATAGTTGACTTGATTCTGTGCAAAAACAGAAACTTTTGCGTCCAGTAAAGAAATTACTATATTTTACTGGAACGTGGAAAGCTTCTGAAATTATTACAGTTGATTGGTATACAAATTGTCTACGTTTTCCTAATTTTTCAGAATATTTGGAGTTACAGAAGTATGACCTTAATTCAGATCTTCACAGACTATTATGTTTTTGACAGATTCTGTTTTTGATGCATAGTTTGCTTGTTTTCTAGTTTCTATGGCTTATATTGCTCAATATAAATTGTAGAGATGATAGGGTACAGTAGGTATCATGTGAGAAAAACTTTGAATCTTGTCTTGACAGTACCAAAGTGAATGATTTGTTTTATCATACTAACCCATCTCACGAAGTTCCGTTAAGTTTTGTGTGATTGAAGTTTTCAAGTTTTGGGTGAGATATCGATATCAGGAGAACAAGGAGTGGCAAGACACTAAGCTTGGGGATGCCCAAGGCGCCCCAAGGTAATATTAAAGGAATATCCAAGCAACTAAGCTTGGGGATGCCCCGGAAGGCATCCCCTTTTTCGTCTTCAACATTATCGGTAACCTCGCTTGGAGCTATATTTTTATTCGTCACATGGTATGTGTTTTGCTTGGAGCGTCATTTTATTTTATTAGTATTTGCTTGATGTTATTTATATTAATGTTTTTCATCTTTTATTTCAATAAAAGTGTCAAGTTTAGCCTTTACCATGCTTATTTTGCAAGTCTATATGTTGCTGTTTTGAACATGTAAAGTTTTCTATTGTTGTCTGAATTCTTATGGAAACTCAGAACATGATAAAATATTGAAATTTTTACACAATGAGTAACAACAAATTTTATATAGTTTGCTAATTTTTCAGATATTTTGGAGTTACGTAGGTATGAGTACAATTGCACTCTTTACAGACTGTCCTGTTTAGACAGATTGCTGTTATGTTTGCATTGTTCGCATATGTTTACTTATTTAATGATTGTATTTGAGGATAGGAGTATTAAATATGCAGAGGCATTTAGTATCCAATGCTAAATAATAATTTTAGTGATTTTCTACAGTAGAGAATGATAAGGTTTTGCATTTGATTTATACTAACTTTTCTCACAAGTTCTTGTTGAGTTTTGTGTGCATGAAGTTTTAAAGATTTAGGGAAACCGTGATATAAAAGGAATTAAGGAGACACAAAAGCTCAAGCTTGGGGATGTCCAAGGCATCCCTAGTTAATATTTCAAGAAGTCTCAAGCAACTAAGCTTGGGGATGCCCCGGTTGGCATCCCACCTTTCTTCTTCAACAATGATCGGTTAGTTTCGGTTGAGCCTAAGTTTTTACTTCTTCACATGATGTGTGCTATTTTTAGAATGTCACTTTATTTTGCTTGCTGTTTGAATAAAATATTAAGATCTAAATTTTTAAATGAGAGAGAGTCTTCACATAGCTACATAATTATTTGACTACTCATTGATCTTCACTTATATTTTTTGGAGTAGTTTGTCATTTACTCTCGTGCTTCACTTATATCCTATGAGTAAATGGTTGAATGAATTGAATATCATAAATCTGAAATTATATATGCTTCATATGCTTATACCATGGGGAGTAATGACTTCACATATAAGAAGTAGAGGTGGCAATTTATTGAAAGTTAGCAAACATAGTATTGGTCACTTGAACAATTCATGAAAGAATATTGAAGGAAGAGAGATTTCACATATAAATATACTATCTTGGACATCTTCCATATTGTGAGCCCCATTAATTATTTTCAAACTTGAGCAAATTAGTTGAAGTTGGACAAGGAAGACAACGTAATGAGTTATGCTTGGGTATATTTGTATAGAAGTTATATTGTTATGGATCCTCCAACATGTGGTGCTTGCTATTTAGAATCTTTTGCTAGCCAAAGATTCTGTACTAAGTGGGAATACTGCTTGTGCATCCAAAATCCTTGAACCAAGTTTCTTCCATGAGTGTCCACCATATCTACCCATATGCGGTATTTACTTGTCGTTCCAAGTAAATTTGCATGTGCCAAACTCTAAACCTTCAAATAATAATCTGTTTTGTATGCCCGAATCGCTCATGTAGTGACTAGGGGCTGTTAGTATCTTCCATGCTAGGTGGGTTATTCTCACGATGAGTGTTTATTCACTTATCATTCACGAGAGAGTGGCTGGTAATTGGGATGCCCAGTCCTATGATCAAAAGATCGAAAACAAAATTTCAAATAATTAAACAAAACTCCCCCGGGACTGTTGTTGGTATGGACGGTACCCGTTGTTTCGGATCAGCCGTGGAGTGTGATTGTTGGTGGAGGGGGAGTAAAAACTTTACCATTCTGTTTGGGAACTGCCTATAATGTGTCTAGCATGGAAGATAGTGAGAACTCTCGGTCGTTACGTTGACAATGAAAGCATGCCTCTCAAAATTATTTTCACCTCTGTTTTAAAAAAAACTTTGAGCTCTGGCACCTCTGCAAATCCCTGCTTCCCTCTGCGAAGGGCCTATCTTTTACTTTTATGCAAGAGTCAGTAGTATTCCTTCTCATTCCAACCTACTCTTTAGTTGGCAAGCATCATGTGATGGGGAAAGATCTAATCATATATGGCCATTCAAATATATTTGATCACGAATTATTATTGTTAACAATTATCTATACGATAAATAAGTTGGGAGGCGAAACACTAAGCCCCTATCTTTCTCTATGTTTGATGGATGCTATTTGTTCTAAAAATATGCTTTGAGTGGTAGCAACCATGGAAGACTATATGATAGTTGAGTATGTAGAATTTGCTAAATCAAAGCTCTTACATAGACCCTTCCTGAAAATAAGATGAATTGCAATTGTTTGATGACTGAGAACATAGTTTGTTAATTTTCAAGAAAGTTTATGATCTATGCTTTAACATGTGAACAGCTTGCTACTTGATCATGAGAAGTTTTATGAGATGAGCTACTGTTTATGATATATAATGATGCTAGAAAAAGTGATTGAAATTATCATTGATCAAACTTGTGCACTTGCTAGCATTCACACTTCATAAATTATCTTTTTTATCATTTACCTACTCGAGGACGAGCAGGAATTAAGCTTGGGGATGCTGATACGTCTCCAACGTATCTATAATTTATGAAGTATGCATGCCATGTTTACAACAATTCTATATGATTTTGGTATGATTTTATTAGAACTAACCCGGACTGACGCTGTTTTCAGCAGAACTACCGTGGTGTCGTTTTTTGTGCAGAAATAAAAATTCTCAGAATGGGCTGAAAATTTACGGAGAATATTTTTGGAAAATATAAAAAATACTGGAACGAAAAGATATCGGAGAGGCGTCCCGAGGCAACCACAAGGGTGGAGGGCGCGCCCCCCTGCTTTGTCGTCGCCTCGTGGGCCCCCTTAACTTGTCCCCGACGCCAACACCTCCTATAAATACCAAAACCTCCAGAAATAAACTTAGATCGGGAGTTCCGCCGCCACAAGCATCTGTAGCCATGAAAAACCAATCGGGAGCCCGTTCTGGCACCCTGCCGGAGGGGGAAACCATCACCGGTGGCCATCTTCATCATCCCGGCAGTCTCCGTGACAAGGAGGGAGTAGTTCACCCTTGGGGTTGAGGGTATGTACCAGTAGCTATGTGTTTGATCTCTCTCTCGTGTTCTTGATTTGGCACGATCTTGATGTACCGTGAGCTTTGTTATTATAGTTGGATCATATGGTGTTTCTTCCCTCTCTATCTCTTGTTGTGATGAATTGAGTCTTGCTCTTTGAGGTTCCGTTATGTTGGATTGAGTATTGGATTTGAGAACACTTGATGTATGTCTTGCGATGGGATATCTGTGGTGACAATGGGACGTTCTATTGATTCACTTGATGTATGTTTTGGCACTCAACTCGCGGATTCCCGAGGTGACATTGGGGTAATCTATGCATAGGGGTTGATGCATGTTTTCGTCCTATGTTCTCCGATAGAAACTTTGGAGTGATTCTTTGTTGCACGTTGAGGGATTGTTATGTGATCCAATTATGTTATCATTGTTGAGAGAATTTGCACTAGTAAAAGTATGAACCCTAGGCCTTGTTTCCAAGCATTGCAATACCGTTTTTGCTCACTTTTACTACTAGTTACCTTGCTGTTTTTATATTTTCGGATTACAAAAACCTATATCTACTATCCATATTACACTTGTGTCACCATCTCTTCGCCGAACAAGTGCACCTATACAATTTACCATTGTATTGGGTGTGTTGGGGACACAAGAGACTCTTTGTTATTTGGTTGCAGGGTTGTTTGAGAGAGACCATCTTCATCCTACTCCTCCCACGGATTGATAAACCTTAGGTCATCCACTTGAGGGAAATTTGCTGCTGTCCTACAAAACTCTGCACTTGGAGGCCCAACAACGTCTACAAGAATAAAGGTTGCGTAGTAGATATCACTCAGCCATAGGTTCTATAAAGTATGCCATGCTGTGTACTAGACCTATTGTGTGCCTTGCCATGAGTTTGGCAAAGGGGGTAGAATGGTGATCCAGGAGTAGATCACTGGACAGCGGTCAAAATTATCCTTAGTTACCTAAGAAGGACTAAGGAGATATTTCTCGGTTATGGAGGTGATAAAGAGTTCATCGTAAATGGTTACGTCGATGCAAGCTTTAACACCGATTCGAATGACTCTGAGTCTCAATCTGGATACATATTGAAAGTGGGAGCAATTAGCTAGAGTAGCTCCATACAGAGCATTGTAGACATAGAAATTTGCAAAATACATACGGATCTGAATGTGGCACACCCGTTAACTAAACTTCTCTCACAAGCAAAACATGAGTACACCTTAGTACTCTTTGGGTGTTCATCACATGGCGATGTGAACTAGATTGTTGACTCTAGTAAACTCTTTGGGTGTTGATCACATGGCGATGTGAACAAGATTGTTGACTCTAGTAAACTCTTTGGGTGTTGATCACATGGCGATGTGAACTATGGGTGTTAATCACATGGCGATGTGAACTAGATTATTAACTCTAGTGCAAGTGGGAGACTGAAGGAAATATGCCCTAGAGGCAATAATAAAGTTGTTATTTTATATTTCCTTATTCATGATAAAGGTTTATTATTCATGCTAGAATTGTATTGATCAGAAACTTAAATACATGTGTGAATACATAAACAAATACCGTGTCCCTAGTAAGCCTCTACTAGACTAGCTCGTTGATCAAAGATGGTTAAGGTTTCCTAACCATAGACATGTGTTGTCATTTGATAACGGGATCACATCATTAGGAGAATGATGAGATGGATAAGACCCATCCGTTAGGTTAGCATAATGATCGTTCAGTTTATTGCTCTTGCTTTCTTCATGTCAAATACATATTCCTTCGACTATGAGATTATGCAACTCCCAGATACCAGAGGAATACCTTGTGTGCTATCAAACGTCACAACGTAACTGGGTGATCATAAAGATGCTCTACAGGTATCTCCGAAGGTGTTTGTTGAGTTGACATAGATCGAGATTAGGATTTGTCACTCCGAGTATCGGAGAGTTATCTCTGGGCCCTCTCAGTAATACACATCATAAGCTTGCAAGCAAATGACTAAGGAGTTAGTCACAAGGTGATGTATTACGGAACGAGTAAAGAGACTTGCCGGTAACGAGATTGAACTAGGTATGAAGATACCGACGATTGAATCTCGAACAAGTAACATACCGACAGACAAAGGGAATTGCGTATGTTGTCATGACGGTTTGACCGATAAAGATCTTCGCAGAATATGTAGGATCTAATATGGGCATCCAGGTTCCGCTATTGGTTATTGGCTGGAGAGGTGTCTCGGTCATGTCTACATAGTTCTCGAACCCGTAGGGTCCGCACGCTTAACGTTCATTGACGATATAGTGTTATATGATTTGGTGACCGAATGTTGTTCGGAGTCCCGGATAAGATCATGGACATGACGAGGAGTCTCGAAATGGTCGAGAGGTAAAGATTGATATATAGGACAATGATATTCGGACACCGGAAGTGTTTCAGAGTGTACCGGGTGATCATCGGAGTACCGGAGGGGGTATCGGGCACCCTCGGAAGGGTGATGGGCTTATTGGGCCATTAGAGGGGAGCACACCAGCCCACAGGAGGCTGGCGCGCCCCCCTAAGGCAGCCGACCCATGGAAGAAAGGAAAGGGGGGGGGGGATTCGGCCTCCCCCTTCCTTCCCTCTCCCACCTTTCCTTTCCCCCTCCGACAAATAAGGAAGGGGGCGCGGCCAAGGGCAGGAGCCCAAGTAGGATTCGGTCCTACTTGGGGCGCCCCTTGGCTTCTCCCCTCTCCCTCCCACCTATATATATGTGGGAGGGGGCGCCTAGCACAACTAGAACATTGTCTTAGCCGTGTGCGGCGCCCCCCTCCACCGTTTACACCCCCGGTCATATTTTCGTAGTGCTTAGGCAAAGCCCTGCGGAGATCACTTCACCAGCACCGTCACCATGCTGTCGTGCTGCCGGAACTCATCCACTACCTCGCCGTCTTGCTGGATCAAGAAGGCAGAGGACATCATCGAGCTGAACGTGTGCTGAACGTGGAGGTGCCGTACTTTCGCTGCTCGATCGGTTGGAACGCGAAGAAGTTCGACTACATCAACCACGTTGTCCAATGCTTCCACTTACGGTCTACAAGGGTACGTAGACACATTCTCCCTCTCGTTGCTATGCATCTCCATGGATAGATCTTGCTTGTGCGTAGATTTTTTTTCCATGCAACGTTTCCCAACAGGCACAACCCACCTGGGCTCGCCTGGAGGGGGTGGCACGCCCTGGTGGGTTGTGCTCAACCAGGGGCCCCCCTCCGGTGGTTCTTGGCTCTAGTATTTTTTATATATTCTGAAATAATTCTCCAAAAAATTTCGTTCCATTCCGAGAACTTTTATTTCTGCACAAAAACAACACCATGGTAGTTCTACTGAAAACAGCGTCAATCCGGGTTAGTTTCATTCAAATCATACAAATTAGGGTCCAAAACAAGAGCAAAAGTGTTAGGAAAAGTAGATACGACAGAGACGTATCATTCGTCATATATTCTTTTCTTTGTAGCATGGATATTTGGACTTGAATGATTCAAAGCAATCACTACTTCCAAACGCGACAGTCCAATCAGAGACCCTTCGACGAAACTGTGTGCGATGCATTAATCACTAACGGTGATGTAATAAAACTGTCAAAAAAGATACAAAACATTTGCGATGGCAGAGACA
Source organism: Thinopyrum elongatum (assembly GCA_011799875.1). Taxonomy (NCBI): domain Eukaryota; kingdom Viridiplantae; phylum Streptophyta; class Magnoliopsida; order Poales; family Poaceae; genus Thinopyrum; species Thinopyrum elongatum. The sequence goes on along the minus strand of CM022300.1, from coordinate 82,716,729 downwards.
TCAAACACAATTCAGATTAGAGTTGCGTGTGCGATGCGTGGCATACGGTTCACTCCAGTGAACTGTTTGCGATGAGGCATAACAACAGAAACGGGCAGCCATATGAAGGGATATACGGCATACAGTTCACTCGGATGAACTGTTTGTGATTAGGCAACACAACAGAAATGGTCAGCCAGATCAAAGGTGTGTGCGATATACGGCATACAGTTCACTCGGATGAACTGTTTGCGTTGAGCCAAGAAAATAGAAACGGTTCAACTTAACAAGATGTGTGTGGTACACGACAAACAGGTCTATAATCAGAAATGTGTGCAAAGACTGATAATAACACAGACGATTGCTGCTAATAAGCCGTGTGTGTTGTGGGCAAACACGTCCTGGTATACAATTGTCAGCGATTGATGAATTCATCACCGACGGTTTCCCTAGTATGTTTCGTGTGCGATGTGATTGCATACAGAGCAACAACATATATACTAATAAGGACATGATTGCAGAACCAAATTAAACATCCAATTACATAGGTGGCTAGTACACACATGACATTTCCACACACCAAAGTAAACTATTAAATGCATAATTAACTAGGATAAACGATCATCTGATCATCATCTACTTCTTCTTGTGACGCTTGCCGCCACTACTCTACTAGGATAAACGGAACATTATTCTTTGCTGTGAATAGTGTGCTCTGTTGGGCACACAAGTATATGGATCATAGCCTTGGGCGAGCAATGTGCCCGCACGCGTCGTGCTAGCTCAATGTTCCTTCTATGCTAAGTTTCCATTAATTGATGGCATTTTATGAACACGCCACCATTTCCTCACCTGTTTCCCGCTGCCACCCAGCGATATTGTGCATAAACCTAGGTGGCGTGCCACGCACCGACGTGACAAGCGCAGCCTGTAGCACATCCACCTTTTCCAAGCATGCCAACCCACCGAAGTGCCGCCTCTTCCATCAACCTCCTTGACGAGGAAAACAAGAAGGTGCCATGGCCCGTCGAGGCCGAGGCGCTCCCCGGCAACACGATGGACGACGCCGTGCTGCGTGTCATCGCTAGGGTTGAGCAGACCCTTGGCGCACGGCGCTTCAGCGCTGCAGATCAAGATAGGCATGCCAGTGTCGAGAGGCTGCAGCTCACCACACAACATGATCGATGGTGCGCCGTAGAGCAAGCTAGGCGCATCCGTGCCGATAGGCTGCGGCTCGCCGCACAGCGAGACTGTTGGAGCGCCACAGAGCGAGAGGCGCGGCGCGCCGCGCAGGAAGAGCAGATCCATCGGCGCTTGCCTGCTGTCAATAGTGCGTCATAGCTGGGTACACGTCTCGTCAGTACTCCCACTCCTCACCAGGAGTGGGCAGAGGCCATCTGCACCGTACTTGCACCAGAGGTCGGTCACGTCGTACATGCACCGGACGCCCGCCGTGCCGTTCGCATGGGTCGCTAGGCTCGATGCCAACCCATTGGTCGCTAGGCTCGACCGCCTCCTTGGCCCAGGTGTCCACCTGGGCGCAGTAGAGGAACATGGCCGTCGCATCCTCGAGCTGGTGATCTTCGATGAAATAGCCAACTTGCAGCTCGAGATTGCGCTCCAGATGTACCGCGAGCGTGTTGACCGCTTGGACGAACGCCTGCACGAGTTCAGGCAGAGCAAGAGCTACCGTAGGCAAGGGCTGCTGGTCATGGACGCGTTTTATTTTGTTGAGTCGTTTCGACGTGGATCGCTATGTATTCACAACAATCATAATATTGCTCTGTTTCAACGTGTGTACCCTGTTTTCCGTTCTTATATGTTCTGTTTCAATGTGTGTATAGATGCTTTCCATTCTGTATATGTGGATGATAACAGCTAGATACAAATTAGTATATGAAAACAGATAGAAAATGGAATTCATAATATATATTAATTGTTCATTAGTTCCTCACAGAATATATATAATATCATCACTTATACGTGATGATACTTAACTACTATGTACAATGCATAAAATTAAAAACGAACAATACTAAAACTAATAATCCCTCCTGGGGGCAGTATTCCGGCAGCCCCTCGCCAGCAACTCCCTGGAGCACGGCGTCTTCCCAGCGCGGAGGCAGTACTCCGCCTCCTCCGCCTCGCAGCGCTTGACGTACTGATCTTCCTCTTCCTGGCGGACGAGCGCGAATGATCTTGCCATTTTGTTGGGCTCCCACCGGAGCTCCTCGTCAATGGCACGCTGGAGCTTATCGGCCCACCTCCATGCAGCGATGAGGCGCATAGCGCCTTTGACCTTCCTCGCGAAGTACCCATCTTCATACACCTCCTCCGCACGATGACGTGCCCGCCCCCAAAGCTCCACCGCCTCCTTTTTCCAGGCGGCCTCACGAGCTTCACAGGACGCCTGGTACCTGGCTTCCTCCTCCGCCATCTCTTTCTTGAACGCCACTTGCCTGGCTTTCTCAGCCCGAGACAGCGACTTCCACAGACAAAGATTGTACTGGCCCAAAAACCACTCCAAAGTTGGGGGGTCCGGCGTAACCTCATCCGGTGGCCCGTAGGGGTCCTCCTCGTCAATGTTCTTTGACTGAATGTCCTCGGGGGGCGGCGCCTCCTCGTCGGCGCGTGGGTAGAACGGCGACACCATGGCAGAGATTTGAGAGAGAGAGAGAGAGGGCGAGCGAGGGAAGGATGTAGATGAGAATGCAGGGGGAGACCACGTGAGCAAGGTAGTATTTATTGGCAGTTGGAATCTAGATCGACGGGAACAGTACACACGCCAGTCGCCGGAATTTATGAGTACTGTAGTTTGAACTGCACATGATTCCCACAGCAAAAGCCGTGTGTGAACTTTATAGCTGACGGTTTCCAATACAAAACCGCGTCTAATTAATAACCCGTGCCACTCACCTTCCAAAACTCGAGGCGCGAAATAGAGTGCCAGTCATGTGGGGCCCGGTAGTCTTGCCAGATATTTATATTTTCTTTCCTCATATAAGGCATGAATGCTTATTTTGTGTTACCATGGCACTCCATGCGTGTGTCCAAGCCGTGACACCAATATGTTTAAAAATTCCTTCCAATTTACTACACATGGAATTAACTCGCACACAACAAGTACACATATATGATTTTTGAAACCGTTATGCTTAGCTGTTGCATGTACATGTAGTTCAAATTTGAATTACGGTCATTAAATGGCTAGAAAATCACTTAAATGTCTTAAAAAGGTCAAATGACCCCTGAAATTTTCGAAATTTTGACATGACAGTTGTATTAGTGTACGTTAACTGTAGAAAAAATTTGGAGGCCAAAAGAGGTAGCTATCGCTGGTTCGTCATCAAAGATGCATTGTGCCCTCTCAGAACCACGAGCCTTCTAGTGAGTAGCTCCAATTTGTGAGGGGTGTGTGTCCAAACTTTCGTCAAACAGGTCAATTTTTTTACCATAACATCTTGGTGTCATGCCATTACGTCAAGCAAGATTTCATGTATTTCTGATCATTTTTGAATTTTTTTTGAATTTAAATGCCATGGCACTCGATGCTTTGTGTCCAAGCCGTGACACCAATATGTTTGAAAATTCCTTCCAGTTTACTGCACATGGAATTAACTCGCACACAAGTACACAAATATGATTTTTCAAACCATTATGGTTAGTTGTTGCATGTACATGTAGTTCAAATTTGAATTACGGTCATTAAATGGCTAGAAAATCACTTAAATGTCTTAAAAAGGTCAAATGACCCCTGAAATTTTCCAAATTTTGACATGACAGTTGTATTAGTTCACGTTAACTGAAGAAAAAATTTGAAGGCCATAAGAGGAAGCTATCGCCGGTTCGTCATTAAACATGCATTGTGCCCTCTCGGAACCATGAGCCTTCTAGTGAGTTGCTCCGGTTTGTGAGGGGTGTGTGTCCAAACTTTCGTCAAACAGGCCATTTTTTTACCACACCATCTTGGTGGCATGCCATTACGTCAAGCAAGGTTTCACTTGTTTCTGATCATTTTTTGAGTTTTGCATGGCACTCGATGCTTTGTGTCCAAGCCGTGACACCAATATGTTTGAAAATCCTTCCAATTTACTAAACATGGAATTAACTCACACACAAGTATACAAATATGATTTTTCAAACCGTTATGGTTAGCTGTTGCATGTACATGTAGTTCAAATTTGAATTACGGTCATTGAATGGCTAGAAAATCACTTAAATATACACAAATATGATTTTTCAAACCGTTATGGTTAGCTGTTGCACGTACATGTAGTTCAAATTTGAATTACGGTCATTAAATGGCTAGAAAATCACTTAAATGTCTTAAAAAGGTCAAATGACCCCTGAATTTTTCCAAATTTTGACATGACAGTTGTATTAGTGCACGTTAACTATAGAAGATTTTTGAAGGTCATAAGAAGAAGCTATCGCCGGTTCGTCATCAAAGATGCATTGTGCCCTCTCGGAACCACAAGCCTTCTAGTGAGTTGCTCCAGTTTGTCAGGGGTGTGTGTCCAAACTTTCGTCAAATAGGCCAATTTTTTTACCACACCATCTTGGTGCCATGCCATTACGTCAAGCAAGGTTTTATGTATTTCTGATCATTTTTGAATTTTTTTTGGAATTTAAATGCCATGGCACTCGATGCTTTGTGTCCAAGCCGTGACACCAATATGTTTGAAAATTCTGTCCAATTTACTGCACATGGAATTAACTCACACACAAGTATACAAATATGACTTTCAAACCATTATGGTTAGCTGTTGCATGTACATGTAGTTCAAATTTGAATTACAGTAATTAAATGGCTAGAAAATCACTTAAACTAGATGATACGCCGCATGTTGTGGCGGGCCTTTCTGCCTTTTATATGTAGCTTCAAAGAAAAGTGCACCTGGATAAATGAAAATGAAATATGGCACAATTCAATTTACAATGGAATATTGGTATTTATATTTAAAATGTTGAATAAGTTCATTTTTTGTACAAATATACAAAGATGCTTTGAGGGAGGATCAGCAGGAGAAAACTGTTCGGATGGAAAGGCAAGTAAACCAATACAACACCAAGATTTTTGCAAAAATTATGTAATACACAATAAGCAATTGGGCAAAGGGAAAGCACTATGATTTCTCTAAAAATTATGTAATGTAAGGGAAGCAATTTTACCCTAGATAGGAGCTCGTCGAATACCTCAATTGTCAAGGTGCCATCATGTTTCTCTCCAATATAGTTACAATGGAACACGGTAAATATTATACTCTGAAGCAGCAAACCAATCCTCACTCTGAAGCAGCAAATCAACTTTGCAAGGCTTGAGATGTATTCCATATAAGGAAGACACAGTGCGACACAAATAATGGCATATTATAAGCGCATTGTGAGAAATATGACCCTGTTTGAAAATGGTAAGCAGGACATCATCTTTAGTACTTCAAGTCAAAAAAATTATGACGTAGATATAGCACCAGCTTTTCTCGCAGCACAAAAGATCATATTCCAATGTTACTCCCCTTGCAGAACAACAATTGTAAATTCAGTGTTAAACAACAATCTCTAAAATCTCAAGGTACATAAAAATTAGATTCTTTCTCAAGAGGTTTCTTTTTGCATAACAGATTACAAACATACTGCAGTATATGTATGACTGCATTTTATTGGCGCATGCACAATGGTCCACATGCTTTTGCCATCTCTAACACTTGTTGATCACAACTTCTGACAGCACACAGTCCTCTCCTAAAGCAAATTCTCGATGTGATTGCTTCATCATGAATCTATGTGTTCCATATATCTGCAAAACATCAAGGAATTCGAGGCTGGTGCAGAAATTATCTTCTAATTCACCTTGAAACCATGGTACAAAAGAACAAAATGTTTGCTTAGATGATCCTGCCATCAAGCACTTTGCAAACAATTCAGAGTAAACCATGAGAGGATAGCTACTAACGTACAAATCAGAGTAAACCATGAGTGAAGCTCCTTAGTCTACTCCTACATGGAATCGAGTCACTTAACTGATGCTAGAAGAGAAGTACACTGAAGATCAGCAATCAACGTTAAAAATAACTGACATAACCAATTAAAACACTGTAAATACCTAATAATCCAGCAGTAGTCGGTCGTCGTAGAATGTAGATCGGCTGGAGGCAGCCGGTCATGTGGTTACGGCTCAAGTGATGGTGGTACCGGAAAAAAGTAAAAGCATTACTTCTTTATACTTGTGAGTCTGAGGCTGAGATGCATCGTGCTTGCTGGTAGAAAGTAGCGAGCACTTTGCTTATTGCTTATTGCTGCAGCAGATTCTGAGGACCACCAGTAGATCAGAATTCCAAATTTTGTCAATCCTATAGTTTTTATAAGTGGAAAAAGAGATGCATGAAGCAAATTAATGGCACGATGAGATCAATTTAGTATTTATAAACGGGGGATTAACCTGCTCACGGGCTATGTATTCAATGTCGTCGAATGCAACATAAGAGTCGTGGAACTTGCCCTTCACGCAGAGATGGAGTTCTTTACGGTGGAAACATCAGAGTTGATGCCGATAACACGCAATGAATCATGAAAATAAACCCAATACCAACGGGAGGAGGAAGAAGAAAGATAATTAACTGATGCATATGTATTTGATTGATCCATCGGGATCATCTCAATGTCTACACCTTACCTACTGACGCCGATTCACCCTGACGATCTAGCGATAAAATAACAACCTTGGTAATGGCGATCACCGATCAAAGGTGTCGGAGGAACAATTAAAATCGACAACCTCGACCTTTCTGATAAGTCCCACCCATCCTCCAGATCGATGGTCTTGCAATCCTACCTTTGTCCCGCAAGTCGACATCGCCACCGGTTCTCATCCCGATGGCAGACACAAACCCTCAAGGAGGCTGGCTCAGTTGCGTCCATCACACCGTGGGGTTGGTGTCGTTCGGGAAGAAAGAGATGAGTGTGGGAGTCGGGGCGACCAGATTACAAGGAGGGATTACTTCGCTGACATTTTGATTGGAGAAAAGCTCTGCTTCCGCTTCTGCGGGTCAAGGAAGGAGGAGCGAACGGGAGGGGTGTCATGCGAACACGGGTGCAAACTCTTTGCTGCAGATCTTGGCCACACATGGTCAATCAAATGGACAAAAACAATTAAGATGACATGGACGCATCAGAGGGCAGAGAAATCAGGTAGTGGGGATGAACTATTTAGGTATTATAGATATCTTAAAAATGTCAAATGACCCCTGAAATTTTCCAAATTTTGACATGACAGTTGTATTAGTACTCCAAATTTTCTCATACATTTAAAACACCATCCATTGCCACTGTACTCCAAATTCGTCTTTCACAGCTAATACAAAATATCAACAACATCACACAGTTTTTTGTAGGAACCATTTGCGATGAAAATTCGTGGGTCTATTTAAGTCTTCCTCCATAAGCCTCGTCGGCTTCGTCTGCTCTAGTGCCGGTCACCCCCGAATCCATGAATCCACGATCCCCATTCCCGCAACCCCTTCTTGCAAAGAATGACGTCGTGGAAACGCTTCGTGATGGCCCGTATGGTGGCCGCATCCTCCCCGAGCACCGCCGCCCACGTCGAGAGCGCAGCCGCATACGCATTGAGCATGGTCGCATCCGCTGAGAGGGCATCTACGGCAGCCGACAGGGCAGCTGCAGCAGTCGAGACGGCTGCAGCAGCTGCTGGGATGGTGGCTGGAAACACCGAGAGCGCTCGAGCTGCCGTCCGTGCCGCCGATGTTGCCCTGGCCTAGGTCGAGGCCATCCATGCCAAGATCAAGGACGCACACGCCAAGATATTCCAGGCCACCTCGGAATCCAGCATGCAACCCACGTCCGTAAAGGCGACGGAGGCCATGGAGCACCTGCTTCCTAATGAGATCGCCAAGCGGGAGCTGGAGATGCAGGAGGCGGCGGAGATTGAGGAGTGCCGGGAGGAGGAGTTGCGCGTGGTTGAGGACGAGGTAGAGAAGAGCCTGTCCGTCGAGGAATCGGCGGTGGAGTACCAAGGCGAGCTCTGGCGCAGCCACTACTACGAGTACTACAACCTTTAGGGTGGCGCCGAGGACGAGGACGATGACGAGGTCGACTTCAGCCGGGGGGACGCGGAGTCCACCAACGGCGGCATGTCGCCAGGACAAGTCATCGACGTCTCATCTTATACTGGCGAGGCATAGGGCGGCGCGGTGGCGGCTTTGTTAAAATTATGCGTACTTAGCCTTTGTTTATAACGCTGGTATTTTGTTAGAGCAATGTTTAGGTACTGGCTCTGTTTAATTACTAAAATTGCTCGATTCAGTAAGTGTGCTATGTGTGTTGTAGGATCTTTTGCACTGTTCAAGATATCTTCCGATATTCCGATAAATCGGCCGATTTATCGCTTACCTATGTCTAACCGATAAGATAAATTGGCTGATAAATTAGCGGATATGCCGATAAATCGGCCGATATGCCGATAAACTGGCCGATTTACCCCTTATCATGGGTCGACCGGTAAGCTCCCGATAAGCGATATCCCCAACATTGCTCTTTTGTGTGCCCAAATTAGCAAGCAATATTAAATTATGCAATGCCATGGATGATGACAGTACCCACGGAAATTTCCACCAAAATTTGAATGATCAAACTCATCGCATGCGCGTAAAGCAGAAGAATCATTTGCGATGCACACATTCGTTCAAAGTGAATGGTGTCCGGTGATACGTCTCCAACGTATCTATAATTTTTTATTGTTCCATGCTATTATATTATCATCCTTGGGTGTTTTACAATAATTTTATAGCACCTTTATATCATTTTTTGGGAATAACCTATTGACATACTGCCCAGTGCCAGTTGTTGTTTTTTGCTTGATTTTTACTTCGCAGAATATCCCTATCAAACGGAGTCCAAACACAGCGAAACTTTTTAGAGATTTTTTTGGACAAAAAGACAACTTGGGAGCCAAGGAAGCACCTGGGAGGAGGCCCGTGGGGCCCACAAGACACCAGGGCGCGCCAGAGGCCCCTGGCATGCCCTGATGGGTTGTGGGGCCCACGGGGGTCTCCTCCACCGCCTCTCAGCTCTATAAATACTCAAATATTCCAGAAACCCTAGTGGAGTCGACGAAACACAATTCCAGCTGCCGCAAGTTCCAGAACCACGAGATCCAATCTAGAGCCCTATTCCGGCACCTTGCCGGAGGGGAACACGATCACGGAGGAGTTCATCATCCTCATTGGTGCTCCTCCGATGATGTGTGAGTAGTTCACCATAGACCTATGGGTCTGTAGGGAGTAGCTAGATGGCTTCTTCTCTCTTTTTGATTCTCAATACAATGGTCTCTTGGAGATCTATTAGATGTAATGACTTTTTGCGGTGTGTTTGTTGGGATCCGATGAAGTTCGAGTTTATGATCAGATCTATATCCATGAATATTATTTGAGTCGTCTTTGGTCTCTTATATTCATGATTATTTATAGCCTCGTATTTCTTCTCCGAATCTTTGGTTTAGTTAGCCCAACTAGATTGATTTTTCTAGCAATGGGAAGAGGTGCTTTGTGATGGATTCGATCTTGCGGTGTCCTCACCCAGTGACAGAAAGGGTAGCGAGGCACGCATGTATCATTGCTATTAAGGATAGAAATATGGGGTCTATTCCTACATGAATAGATCTTGTCTACATCATGTCATTGTTCTTATTGCATTACTCCGTTTCTCTATGAACTTAATACACTAGATGCATGCTGGATAGCGATCGATGTGTGGAGTAATGGTAGTAGATGCAGGCAGGAGTCGGTCTACTAATCTTGGACGTGATGTCTATATTCATGATCATTACCTTGGATATCGTCATAATTATTTGTTCTTCTATCAATTTCCCAACAGTAATTTGTTCACCCACCGTGTGCTATTTTCTCGAGAGAAGCCACTAGTGAAATCTACGGCCCCCGAGCCTATCTTTTATCATATTTGCTTTCCGATCTATCTTTTGTTGTATTTGTTTTCAGATCTATTATTCCAAAAACCCAAAAATACCTTGCTGCACTTTTTCTTTACTTATTTTATTTCATGTTTTATTCAGACATATTTATCCAAACTCATACAGATTAATCTATCTTTTTACCGAGGAGGGATTGACAACCCCTCTTACGTGTCGGGTTGCAAGTATTTGTTCTTTGTGTGCAGGTACCGCTTACATAGTGTTGCTTGGTTCTCCTATTTGATTGATACCTTGGTTTCACAACTAAGGGAAATACTTATCGTAGCTCTGCTGCATCATCCCTTCCTCTTTGGGGAAATACCGACGCAGTCTCTAGCCACGTCAAAGGAATTTCTGGCACCGTTGCCGGGGAGACATCATCAACATCTATCAGGTTCCTAATCACAAATCTCATCTCCTTGCAATTTTCATTATTTTCCATTTGCCTCTCGTTTTCATCTCCCCCACTTCACAAAAATTTGCCTTTTTATTTTGCCTTCTTTTCGTTTGCCTTTTTCTCGTTCGATCTTTTGTTTGCTTGTGTTGCCATGTGTCTTCTATTTGCTTGTATCTTCGCTTGCTACAAATCTATTGAGATGGATCCTCATCCACTTGCTAATCTTTTCAAAAGATCCAATTATGATGAACCAATTGCTTGTGAATTGAGTTCACTAGATTACCTTTATGATGTTTTGCTTGAGATTCATGAATCTAAAAATTGTGATGAAGTGTTAAAAGAATAAATTTATAAAGTGATTCACGATAGCTCCTTGAACGAAAAGCATGATTGCAATGATGTTATTATAAATTCTATTAATGTCAATTGTGCTAATAATATGCAAAACCCCAAGCTTGGGGATGCTATTCTATGTCCACTACTTATTGTAATGATCATGATTAGGGTGAGAAAGTGGGTTTGCAATAATATTGAAATTGGGTTTGGAACACATATTTGGAGAGTGTTCAATCTTATGATTTTTTTTGTAAAAGTGGGTTTGGAGAGGTCATGACTTTAGTTGATGTTAATCCCACTATCTTGGAAGATTATAAATTTTTTATGCATGTGGATCGTGAAGAGAAAATTTTACATGATAGCTATATTTTTGAATTTCATTATGATCCTACATATAATTATTATGAGAGAGGAAAATATGGTTGTAGAAATTTTCATGTTACTAAATTACCTCTTGTTATGTTGAGATTGCTATTGTTTCTTTCTTCTTCCTTGCATATGCTAGATATTTATTGTCTTGATAATTTTTCCTACAAAATGCCTATGCATAGGAAGTATGTTAGACTTAAATGTGTTTGTCGCAAGTTTTATGATGCTCTATTTGTGCTTCAAATCTTGTCTTTCATGGGAGCATCATTGAAATCTCAAGCCTATCTTAATGGCTATAAAGAAAGAGCTTGTTGGGAGGCAACCCAATGAATAAAAATTATTTTTTCCCTTTTTATTTCTATTCTTGAGTGTTTGCACAATTATGCTACTATTATGATTGCGTTTTTTTGTTTTAATTATTGTTTGCGCCAAGTAAAGCATTTGGGATAGCTTTGGGTGATAGTTGATTTGATCCTGTTGAAAAACAGACACTTTTGCGTCCAGTAACGAAATTGTTTAAATTCACAGAAGCAACAAAGCATTCTGAATTATTTACACAAGATTGATATACAAATTTCCTATGTTGTCCTAATTTTTCAGATTTTTGGAGCTACAGAAGTATGAGTAAAATTCACATCTTTATACTCTGTTCTGTTTTTGACAGATTCTGTTTTCTTTGCATTGTGTGCTTATTTTGATGAATCTATGGATTGTATCGGGGGTATAAGCCATGGTAAAGTTAGAATATGGTAGGTATAATGCAAAAACAAAATATGAATGGGTTTTCAATAGTACTTAAAGCAAAGCTTGGTTTTATTATACTAACGGATCTCACGAAGGTTTTGTTAAGTTTTGTGTGATTGAAGTTTTCAAGTTTGGGGTGCGATCTCGATGGATGAAGGAATAAGGAGTGAAAAGAGCCTAAGCTTGGGGATGCCCATGGCACCCCAAGTTAATATTCAAGGAAAACCAAGCAACTAAGCTTGGGGATTCCCCGGAAGTCATCCCCTCTTTCTTCTAACAACCATCGGTAATTTTACTTGGAGCTATATTTTTATTCTTCACATATCATGAGTTTTGCTTGGAGCGTCTTGTATTACATGAGTATTTGCTTGTTTTTCTTTTTTTGTTTGTCACAAGTATCCTTGATGGACACACCTATTTGAGAGAGCCAAAATTATGCTATGATTTGTTAGATTTGCTCTATGTGCTTCACTTAATTTTTTTTGAGCTATGAAATTGCTCTAGTGCTTCACTTATATCTTTTTTAGCACGGTGTGCTTTAATATTTTTGAATAAATTCTCTCATGCTTCACTTAAATTATTTTGAGAGATGAAAAATTTTATGCTCATGCTCTTCACTTAAATTTGTTTGATCTTATCAAAAGCAATGGCAACATATGAAATTAGTCCCAAAGTGATAGATATTCAAGAGGGATATAATAAAAACTTTCATGAAGATCATTGGACAAAATAAACTTGATTCTTTGTAATAGTTTTGAGATATGATGATAGTAACATGTGAGTCATGTTGGTGAGTAATTATGCTTTAGTAAGAATATTGGTGTTAAGGTTTGTGATTCCCTATGCAAGCACGAAAGTCAATAGTTATGCAATGAAATTACATCCTACTTGTGGTGCATTATTTGGTGTTAGTTATGCTCAATGCTCGTTTATGTGAATTTTCGTTTCTTGGTTGGTTGCTTCTCAATCTATTTGCTAGCCTCCATTTGTACCAAGTGGGAATACTACTTGTGCATCCAAAATTCTTAAACCCAGTTTTGCCATATGAGTCCACCATACCTACCTATATGCGGTATTTCCGTGCCGTTCTAAGTAAATTTGTATGTGCCATCTCTAATTTTCAAAATGAATTTCCTTTTGTGTGCCCGTACCGCTCATGAAGCGGCATGGGGTGGCCAATATTTTTCCATGCTAGATGTGTTATTCTCGAGATGAGTGTTTATTCACTTGTCATTGCATGAGAGTACAGCGGTAATTGGGATGCCCAGTCCCGAAATGAAAAAAAAATACTTTATGTTGTCAAATAATAAATTAATTGGAAAGTGTTGGTATGGAAGGCACCCGTGGATACGGTAGCCATGGATTGTGAAAGAATGGTGGAAAAGGAATAAACTTTATTTTATGTTTGGGAACCGCCTAAGATGTATCTAGCATGGAAAGTATTGGGAACTACTCGGTCGTTTTCGTTGACGGGAAAAGTATGTCTCCCAAAAAAAATTATCTCTCAATTTAAGCTTTGATACCTCTACAAATCTCTGCTTCCCTCTGCGAAGGCCTATCTATTTACTTTTATGCAACTTTTATCTTTATTTTGAGTCTCCATCTTCTCTTATAAATCACCAACTAGGGAGCACTATGATCATACTTGTGCATTGGATGTAGCTAATATTCGAGTGTCTTTCGTGAATGGATCAATGATTGAGCATGATGGGCTAGGGATAACTTTCTTTAATGTTGATATTTTGAAAGACATGGTTGCTTGTTGATATGCTTGAGTATTGAAGTCTTCATGTCAAATATAGACTATTTCTTTGAACCATCTAAAAGTCCAAATGTCCATGCAACAAAAGAAAAGAATATGTGATGAACATGTTAGGCAGCATTCCACATCAAAAATTCTGTTTTTATCATTTACTTACTCGAGGACGAGCAGGAATTAAGCTTGGGGATGCTGATATGTCTCCAACATATCTATAATTTTTTATTGTTCCATGCTTTTATATTATCCTTCTTGGATGTTTTACAGTCATTTTTATAGCAACTTTATATCATTTTTTGGGACTAACCTATTGACATAGTGCCCAGTGCCAGTTGCTGTTTTTTTCTTATTTTTTACTTTGCAGAATATCCCTATCAAACAAAGTCCAAATGCAGCGAAACTTTTTAGAGATTTTTTTTCGACCAGAAGACAACTTGGGAGCCAAGGAAGCACCTGGGGAGGCCCGTGGGGCCCATAAGACACCAGGGCGCACCAGAGGCCCCTGGCGCGCCCTGATGGGTTGTGGGGCCCACGGGGGTCTCCTCCATCGCCTCTCAGCTCTATAAATACACAAATATTCCAGAAACCCTAGGGGAGTTGACGAAACACAATTCCAGCCGCCGCAAGTTCCAGAACCATGAGCTCCAATCTAGAACCCTATTTCGGCACCTTGCCGGAGGGGAACACGATCACGGAGGGGTTCATCATCCTCATTGGTGCTCCTCCGATGATGCGTGAGTAGTTCACCATAGACCTACGGGTCCGTAGGCAGTAGCTAGATGGCTTCTTCTCTCTTTTTGATCCTCAATACAATGGTCTCTTGGAGATCTATTTGATGTAATGACTTTTTGCGGTGTGTTTCTTGGGATCCGGTGAAGTTCGAGTTTATGATCAGACCTATATCCATGAATATTATTTGAGTCTTCTTTGATCCCTTATATGCATGATTATTTATAGCCTCGTATTTCTTCTCCAAATCTTTGGTTTAGTTAGGCCAACTAGATTGATTTTTCTTGCAATAGGAAGACGTGCTTTGTGATGGGTTTGATCTTGCGGTGTCCTCACCCAGTGACAGAAAGGGTAGCGAGGCACGCATGTATCATTGCTATTAAGGATAAAAAGATGGGGTATATTCCTACATGAATAGATCTCGTCTACATCATGTCATCGTTCTTATTGCATTACTCCGTTTCTCCATGAACTTAATACACTAGATGCATGCTGGATAGCGGTCGATGTGTGGAGTAATAGTAGTAGATGCAGACAGGAGTCGGTCTACTAATCTTGGATGTGATGCCTATATTCATGATCCTTGCCTTGGATATCTTCATAATTATTTGTTCTTCTATCAATTGCCCAATAGTAATTTGTTTACCCACCGTGTGCTATTTTCTCGAGAGAAGCCACTAGTGAAATCTACGGCCCCCGGTCTATCTTTTATCATATTTGCTTTCCGATCTATCCTTTGCCGTATTTGTTTTTAGATATATTATTCCAAAAATCCAAAAATACCTTGCTGCACTTTTTCTTTACTTATTTTATTTTGTGTTTTATTCAGATCTATTTATCCAAACTCATACAAATTAATCTATCTTTTTACCGAGGAGGGATTGGCAACCCCTCTTACGTGTCGGGTTGCAAGTATTTCTTCTTTGTGTGCAGGTACCACTTACATAGTGTTGCTTGGTTCTCCTACTGGATTGATACATTGGTTTCACAACTGAGGGAAATACTTACCGTAGTTGTGCTGTATCATCCCTTCCTCTTTGGGGAAATACCGGCACAGTCTCTAGCCATGTCATCCGGCGGTACCACGCGCAAAGTTTCCCTCCACCTTTCAAAAATTTTGGCCTACCGCAGAAATATCTAACCCCCCCCCCACCTCCTTTTCTCCCCGACAACAAGTCACATTTCCCCTGTTTCCTCCTTCCTTCCTTCCCAAGCTATATCCTCTTCCTCGCTTGCTTCCTCGCTCTCGCCGTCTCGCATCCGACCGCCGCGGTCGCCATGGTCTTCTTCAATGACCTCTCCAGCGGTTCCTCCGACGACGACGACTCTTTCACCACCCGGTTATGCCTATCTTCTCTCTCTCTCGGGTTATGATTTGGAATGAAGGATTTTAACCCGATGCTTGATTTGAGTCATTTCTTCCTCTTGTAGCTCCCGAGGACCATCAGTTGCAAGGAATGGAGTGGAGTGGCTGAAGATCTGCCTGCTCGTTGTCACCATCAATCTCCATGTGTGAAGTTAGTTGTGTTTGAATCTGTGGACAGTGGGAGGAAGTTTCTGGCATGTGCAGAGAAGGTTAGCCCCACTTTTGTTGTTACAAATCATTTGTTAGATGTGATGCAGACACTGTCACTGTGCTAAGTTATTCTGGATGTGATTAAGACAGTGTCACAGTTTCTACCAAGTGTCTAAAAATGTTGCCATCTCATCAGCGATGCCATTAGAAAATTATTTGGCACCGCTTCAGCAGTTTGTGCAGCCAACTTTGGTCCACAGGTCCGAGCAGCCAAGCACTAGAATACTAAAACTTTATGGCACGATGGAACTGGGCATCGGAGCAACTTGGTGCTCCGGAGTCCGGTTCCCAGATTTTTTCCTCTACATCGGCTCGCCAGTGCAGGGCACCGGTGCCAAATGTAGCAACAGTTGTCTTGACATCAGTTTTGGCATACATAGTGGACGGCCTTAGTGCTATTAGTTCTATGTTACTAAATTTGTTCATGTACACACCTGTTAGTATCAATTTGATGTCATCCAAACACTGTCACTATGATGTTGCAGTTATATTTAGCTTCCTCATAAAATGTTCAATTTGTTATTTATAGTACATGACTAAGAACTTGTAGCGTTGTTGCAGTTAATTATAGCTTCTGATGTTTCTAAATTTGGTTGTTGTCTCAGTAGCAATTAATTCATTTGCACATTGATCTTTTTGAGAAGATATGTCATAATTAACCTGTTTCTTCACTTTTTCAAAATATGTCTTTGGTGATTTTCTATGTTGCTAGTAACCCATTTTCCCTACAATTGTTACTGATTTAGTTTTAAATATTATAGGATGAACGAAAGTGTTCTTACCTGCAGTGGGTTGATCAAGAGTGGCCACCGTCTTTGAAGATGTGCCTAGCAAAGCTCTGGAGCATGTAGGAGGAAGAGAACAGAGATAGACTTAGAGAAAGTGTTGTCAACGCTGAAGAATATTTCAAGATGCGGGGAAAAAGAGGAAGATGGAGAATGAGCTCAGATTTTTTAAATTAGACTTTGCTAAGATGCTCTTGGCGAAGGAGGAGGCACTTTCCCAGTTGTTCAGTGCAAAATAGGTTCTTACTGAACTGAAAGCAGAGGTGGAGAAGACGAACCTGGCTGATCATGCATCAGTCGATTAGGGAAATGAATATATTGTTCTTATGAAGGTGAACTAGCTATATGCTGTATTGTGCTATTTTCAGGTAGCTATCATGCTGTGATGTTAAAATATATTTATGTGCCTGATATGAAATTGGCAAATAGTTGTTCGAGATGAAATGTGAATTTGCATAATACTGGAATTACTAATTGTAAACTAATAAACCTGCTAAATGGGTCATGGAACTTTGCAAACGGTTCTAGCAGTAAAAGCGGTAGTGATGGATAGCCCAATGCCATACAGTTTTCTTCATCAAATCGTGTGTGATATAGTTGAATAAAGCAAACAGTTAATGGAGGTAGAGCGTGTGTGATCGTTACACCTATCACACATGAGGTTATGCATAAAACTGTGTGGGATGTATATACGAACGGAAACGTTCTTCTGGGATTCACTATATGGGATGTGCAGACAAACGGAAATGTTTCCCTAGGATTCACTATGTGGGATATGCAGACGAACAGAAACATTTCTCGTGGATTAACTGTGTGGGTTGTGCAGACGAAGGGAAACGTTTCTCTGGGAATCACTGTGTGGGATGTACCTATGAATGGAAATGATTGAGCCTGTATAATTGTATGCGATGGCTAGCCCAATCGCACACGAGCTCATTTTGCGCAGCGTGTGTGACAGGAGGGCCTATCCCCGATGGTTTCTCGGTCATGTGGGAAGGACCCTCCCTATCACCCACACTCACTAGGCGATGATTTAATATGCCGTCACGGAAAGGGGTTAAAAACCGTTTGTATAGCAGCTCGCTGTACTAGTGAATAGTCTATAATTTTACATGAAAACATCAATACTCAAGCATATCAACAAGCAACCATGTCTTCCAAAATATCAACATGAAAGAAAGCTATCCCTATAGCCCATTATGCTCAATCATTGATCCATTCATGAAACACACTCAAATATTACTTACATCCAATACGCAAGTATGCCAATAGTGTTCCCTAGTTGGTGCTTTATAAGAGAAGATGGAGACTCAAATATAAAAATAAAATTGCATAAAAGTAAATAGATAGGCCCTTCGCAGAGGGAAGCAGAGATTGCAGAGGTGCCAGAGCTCAAAGCTTAAATTTAGAGATAAAATTATTTTGAGAGGCATGCTTTTCCTGTCAATGAAAACGACCGAGAATTTCCAATATATTCCATGCTAGACAAATCATAGGTGGTTCCCAAACAGAAAATAAAGTTTATTTCCCTTACACCATTCTTTCACAATCCATGGCTAGCCGTATCCACGGGTGCCTTCCATACTAATACTTTCCAAGGAATTTATTATTATCATCATATTAATTTTTTCATTTCGGGACTGGGCATCCCTATTACCTGCCACACTCTCGTGCAATGACAAATGAATAAACACTCATCATGAGAATAAATTACCTAGCATCGAAAAAATTGGCCACCCCTGCTGCTTCATGAGCGGTACGGGCACACAAAACAGAAATTCATTTTGAAAAATTAGAGTTGCCACATGCTAATTTACTTGGAACGATATGGAAATACCGCACATAGGTAGGTATGGTGGACTCATTTAGCACAACTTTGGGTTTAAGGATTTGGATGCACAAGCAGCATTCCCGCTTAGTACAAGTGAATGCCAGCAAATAGATTGAGAAGCGGCCAACCAAAAAATGAAAACAGTCATAAACGCGCATTGAACATAATTAACACTGAATAATGCACCACAAGTAGGATATAACTTCATTGCATAACTATTGACTTTATGTGCATGCATAGGGAATCACAAACCTTAACACCAATATTCTTACTAAAGCATAATTACTCACCAACATGACTCACATATTACTATCTCCATATCGCAAAACTATTGCAAGGAATCAAGTTTATCATATCCAATGATCTATATGAAAGTTTTTATTATACCCCCCTTGGATATCCATCACTTTGGGACCAAATTCATATATTATGCAAATTACCTTTGCTATTATCAACCCTCAAAAAGATATAAGTGAAGCATGAGAGTGCAAATATTTCTTCAAAAAAAATCAACTCTCAAAATAATATAAGTGAAGCATGAGAGTGCATTTCTTTAAAATATAATTATATCAACTCTCAAAATAATATAAGTGAAGCATGCGAGTGCATTTCTTTAAAATATAATCATATCAACTCTCAAAATAATATAAGTGAAGCATGAGAGTGCATTTCTTTAAAATATAACCACCGCTGTGCTCAAAACGATTTAAGTGAAGTACTAGAGCAACTGCCTATCT
Organism: Thinopyrum elongatum; assembly: GCA_011799875.1. Lineage (NCBI taxonomy): Eukaryota > Viridiplantae > Streptophyta > Magnoliopsida > Poales > Poaceae > Thinopyrum > Thinopyrum elongatum. The sequence continues at coordinate 82,697,505 of CM022300.1, read as the reverse complement.
CAAAAGATTTAAGTGAAGCACGTAGAGTATTCTAACAAATCATGATAAGCGTGTGGCTCTCTCAAACAAGTGTGTTCAGCAAGGATGGTTGTGACAAACTAAAAAGCAAAACAAGCAAAGACTCATATAATACAAGACACTCCAAGCAAAACTCATGATATGTGACGAATAAAAATATAGCTCCAAGTAAAATTACCGATGGTCGTTCGCAGAAAGAGGGGATGCCTTCCGGGCATCCCCAAGATTAGTTGCTTGGGAGTCCTTGAATACTACCTTGGGGTGCCTCGGGCATCCCCAAGCTTAGTCTCTTGCCACTCCTTATTCCTTCATCCATCGTGATCTCACCCAAAACTTGAAAACTTCAATCACACAAAACTTAACGAAACCTTCGTGAGATCCGTTAGTATAATTTAAATCACCACTTTAAGTACTGTTGTAACCCATTCATATTTTATTATTGAATTATATCTACTGTATTATAACTTTACCATGGCTTATACCCCCCCCCCCCCCCCCCCCCCCTCGATACAATTCATAGATTCATCAAAATAAGCACATAACACAACGAAAACAGAATCTGTCAAAAACAGAAAAGTCTGTAGTAATCTGAACATTGACCATACTTCTGTAACTCCAAAATTTCTGAAAAATTAGGACAACGTGGGCAATTTTTATATGAATTATGTGTAAAAATTCAGAGTACAATCACATTTCTGTGAATTTACAAAATTCCAGAACTGGGTGCAAAAGTTTCTGTTTTTTAACAGAATCAAATCAACTATCACCCAAACCATCCTAAAGGCTTTACTTGGCAAAAACACTAATTAAAACATAAAAAGCACAATCATAACAGTAGAATAATTTTGTGTTTATAAAAAAAAGAAAATAAACAAAAAAATTGAAAGCTAACTATTGGGTTGCCTCCCAACAAGCGCTATTGTTTTATGCCCCTAGCTAGGCATAATGCATAGTTTCAAGTATTGTCATATTTCGTTTTAGTTCCATAGGTGGCCCTCATGATTGACTCATATGGTGGCTTAATTCTAGTTCTAGGTAAGTGTTCCATACCCTTCTTTAATGGAAACTAAAATTTAATATTCCCTTCTTTCATGTCAATGATGGCACCTATAGTTCGTAAGAACGGTCTACCAAGTATTATGGGGCAAGACGGATTGCAATCAATGTAAAGTACAATAAAGTCAATGGGCACATAGTTCCTATTTGCAAGAATAAGAACATCATTAATTCTACCCAAAGGCTTTTTAATAGTAGAATCCGCCAAGTGCAAATTAAGAGAACATTCATCCATGTTGGTAAAACCTAGCACATCACATAGAGATTTCGGAATTATAGAAACACTAGCACCCAAATCACATAAAGCATTGCACTAATAATTTTTAATCTTGACTTTAGTGGTGGGTTCCCATTCATCATATAATTTTCTAGGAATTGAAATCTCCAATTCTAGCTTTTCTTCGAAAGCTTTCATCATCGCTTCTACAATATGTTTAGTAAAATCTTTATTTTGTTCATAGGCATTGGGTGAATTTAGCATGGATTGCAACAAAGAAATACACTCAATCAAAGAACAACTATCATAATTAAAATCTTTGTAATCCAAGAGAGTGGGCACATCACAAGTTAAAGTTTTTACCTCTCCAAACCCACTTTTTAGTAATTTTTTCATCAAGTTTTTCACCCTCCAAATCATGGGGACGCCTTCTAGCTAAAGTTGACTCTTCTTCAGTCACCTTATCATCAAGTTTAATATTCATAAACAAAGAATAAATAGAAGAAACACCAATCATTTTAACCTCTTCATCATTACTACGAAAGAAATCGGGAGGAATCGATTTTTCTAAAAATTCCCTTTTAGCTCTAAGCATAGCGGTTCTTTTCTTACTTTCATCCATGGAGACATATAAAGCTTTAATTGATTCATTAATATCAACCTTGGGTGGCAAAATTTAAAGACATTATAACCGTGCACCCTAGGAGGCCTCTCACACAATCACTGGTTTCAGCCGTCCGATCGCTCTTCCAATCATTATTGGTCGTCGGATGCACCAGGCCCGCCAGACATCAAAGGCCCGCTGCTCCAGGAACAAAATTAAAGGTTTATCGTTGGATCCCCGATGGACGATCGCAAGGTAGGTGCGCGTCAACAAAATATGTTGTGACTCTTCGTGATGCCTCCCCACACCTCACACCCTCACCGCATCCCACCGACCCTGATCTCAGGCGAAACCTAGATGAGCCATCGTCATCGAGAGAGAGCAGTCTCCTAGGTGATGCCCACCTCCAAGGTCCCACCCCTATCACCATCTCTCCTCTCATGGCCCTGGTGCTCTCATCTCTTCCTCTCCGACACGGTGGTCTTCCCATCTAGCAGTGGTCGGCGTCGAGCCCTTCATCCTCGTCGAGCATGCACGCGGCGCCCTCGGTGATGCCCCCACCGCAGTCACTAAGATGGATCCCATGCTAGGGTTCAGGTTCTGCTGGTGAGGGGAAAACTTCACCGCTGTGTCATTGATGGTAGGGAAGCGTCATCCTTTCTCTCGATCCATCTGGCTCGCCTCCCCTTTTCTATTTCCCATCGACTATTAGCATTATGGTGGCTAACCCTCTCCATACCTTCTTGGTGGCAGGCAGCAAACCAGTCTTGTGACATCTTCCTAGGAGTGCTCCGAATCTCCCAACTGCTTCGCTTGTTGGCTGACTCCTCGTCCTCCACTTCAACAACCAGATACAGGCAGGTAGGCAGCAAGAAGGCCTCAAAGCTTCCATCCCTGTTGCTGGCCCCTTCGCCGTCTAATCAACCAAACGCTGCGTCTGGCACCTAATGTCTTCCGCCTCCTGGACGACCTGATAGGGGCTGCAACGAGGCTCCAGAGTCGCCACAATTTTGCTCATCTTCGTCCTTGCTGAATGATGCTTCATCGCATATCATTTTTGGTGCCAGAATTTGTTGTGGTTGTTCCATAGTCGATCAAGCCACGTATCAGTGCTTAGGTAATCTTTGTACTAATATAATGTAGACAGCATCGTGCTTTGCCTATTCATTTCTATACAAGTTAAACTGTAATTGACAGTGGTTACTGAATATTTTTTATCCCTGTTAGTCAAAGCTAATATAATGTGACTTGCCAACTTTCTGCAGAATGTATTGTTGAAAAACAAATCCAAGGGAATTATTATTTGGCATCAAATTAAGGACTGTCCTGCATGATATTTTTTTCTTGTTTACCATGTCCTATTATAAGTATTAATACTGTTACAACGAGTGAGACAATGAAAATGTATTGTAGAAGTTACTGAGCAAGGAGGGAAACAAGTCGATCTCTCTTTTTCTAAGAAGCTACTTCTACATCATGGCACAATGATGTTGCATTTTACTGCATCAAACAGATGAGTTACTTTTGCAAGGCGGGGTGAAGCTATGAAAAATATAACAATGTGTGTTTTGATGTCATCTCTACGAAAATACAGATACATGAGACTTACTTTGCTAAGAGGTATGTTCCACCGGCTGAATCAATTGTGAATTTCCATAGCAACTTGAATATCTGCATTTTTATCTCTGCTAGAATTGTGCACACAGCTTGTTGGTTGTACGTGATGTTAAATGTAAGGGATGGCTAGATGGTGAAACTATAATTGTTCAATAGAATTAATAATTATGCATTATAAAAGAGCACTCGCATGAATTTTTGCCAACATTTCAAGAGACATTATAATACCCATATGGTCCATTTTTTGGTGTGGCACCCCGGCTCAGAGAACCGGTTTACCAATGTTTCCAACCCAGAGATCAAGTCTTCTGGAAACACACAACAACTTGGAACAGAACATAGCTGAAATTTTATTGATAATAGTCGAGTACAAGCTTATATATTACATGATCATCGAGGCCAAAAGCACATCTAGTGCTATGACAATATCTACATTATTTATCTAACATATCAGGGCCTCGATATTACTGCGGAATACTACAGCGAAAGACTACTGCGTAGCGGAACATGATAGTAACTCCATCCACAGGGACACTGTTGAGGACACATCCTAGGCATCGCAACACGGACCTTCGAGACCTCCGTCTCAGTCTTCTCCTGCATCTGGCATGATACGCCAAGTGAGTACTTTGAATGTACTCGCAAGCACATGACAACCAAGTATGCAGCAAATAATAGCATGGCAATCAACATGTTAAGTCTTAAATGTTTCACTTACTGTTATTAACTTACTCATATCTGGGTTGTCTCACAACCCTCGGAATACTCAATGCCAGCGAGTACTTCCGCTCATAAGACAAGTTCTTCCATCATTACTATGGTTATTACGGTTGATCACCTAGAGAGGTCTGGACGGGTTGTCCAATACCGTGGACGCGGCTATTCGAATAGATTTTACACTCTGCAAAGGTTGCGCACTTTACCCACACTATGCAGCACCTGACCTCGGGATCCCATTCGGGTGGACCAGCATTGCTCCAACGAAACCTGCCTGACCCATGACTCTCCCATCATACCACCGGCAATCATCCTCCCCCGGAGTCAAGCCCTGGGTGGCCTCGTGTCACCTCATGACACCTACCACCATCGTGGCCTAACTAAATTGTCCCAAACAGGGACGCCGGCACAAAACTCAACTGAGCTCACAGGGTTATCGCCGTCTGCCTGATCAGGGCAGCACGCACGCATAACCCTCCCTGTCTGGAGGTACCGGTGAAAGAGCACGGAGCCAGACCAAGTCAAGGCCGTCCCATATCGGCAAATGTGGCTGCACGGGTAAGCCCGGACAGGTGACTCTTGATCAACCAACTAAGTTTCACTTAGCAATCAAGGTCATTCATCATATCAATTTGAGTGGTCAACATTAGGCATTTAAATACTTCACTTGAATTATCTATGTTTAATTAAATGCAAGAAATGAATATGAATTATGCAATGCTATGAGATGCTTCATAATATGGATGTCCTGGCTTGCCTTGCTCAGTTGGGTTGTTCAAATACTCCTGGTCTTCAAATCCACAAGAATCTCCTTCTGAAAATATTTTTAAATGGCAAAGGAAAATGTCACATAAAGCCTTTTTATTCACCAACAATTCTATGAGTATTGGAAAAATACCAAACTTGGTCAGAAAATAAAGAAGTTGAATATGAACACAATGCAAAAAGAATCAGGTTAATTGGACCTTTTAATAAAAAGTTATTAGTGGTCAAAGTGGCTGGTCAACTCTGTTTAAATAAACAAAATTCAGAAAAACAGAAAAACTTGGAATGGGCCACGTCGAAGGCGTAAAGGCCAAAGGCGCCTTCACTTACCCCTTCGTGCGCGCTACTGGGCCGCTGATAGGTGGGGCCTGCTTGGTTTAAAACAGAGGGAGGAGGGAGAGAAGAGAGGGAGGCGGGGCTCCGATGACGCTCACCGGCGATAGGGACGGCGGAGGAGCTGGGAGTTGACGGGGATCGATCGGGCACTCGAAGACGGCCCTCCCTGTACCCGTAGGTCCCCCGGAGATGGACGGACGGTGCGGAGCCCTTCTTCTTCGGCGGACAAGCGCTACGGTGGTCGACGGAGGTGGCGATTCCGGTGACTATTTGCTCGGGCAGGAGGTCGAGGAGCACCAGTGGAGTGCACTGAGCTCGAGGGTGCAGTCGGACAAGGCTGGGGTGGGGTGGAGAGGGCTGGTGGTGGAGCTCAACTAGCAGCGGAACTCCAGCGAAGCTCGAGGCCAGAGGGCCTCTCGGCCTTGGCTCTTGCTTGGGGAGGCGATTGAGGATGGAGGGGGAGGGGTGAGGAGCTCAGCGAGGCCGGGCGGGGCTATTTATAGGCGGGAGGCAAGGCTTGCCGAGTTCTCTGGATCGGCAGCAACGTGGCTATGCCACTGGCGCAAGGACGGCGAGCTGGCCATCGTGGCACAGGGCGAAGCGACGGGAGCAAGCAGAAGCATTGAATGCGCGAAGGGATGGCTCGGGGAGAAGAAGACGAGCGGCACCGCAACTGTGGCTGCACGGGCGGCACAGTGCTCATGGTCGTGGTGGCCGCCGAGAGCTTCTCCGGCGAGGGCGAAGGATCTGGAGGGGCTAGGTGGCGCACGGGAAAGATGTCGGCATGCTTGGACAAGCTACTGTGGCGCAGGCGTCTCGCTCTGACGAGACCCGAGCCTAGCGCGGCACAGAGCGCGGCGACAAGCATGCCATCGCCGTGCTCACCATGGTGCTTGCCACCAGGAGGCCACGCAAGCCTGGAAAATCTTGTCCAACGTGACGACCATCGATCACTCACTTCACATGCACCCATGGTTTGGCTTGGTTTGGTTTGAGATGAAGGGTAGCCTCACCAACAGTTCCTGACAGTGAACTAGAGAGGGATCTGGAGAGGTGGAGAGCTGGAGATAGAGCCAATGGAGATGTCCAGGATGATCTAGGTTGGAAGGACTCAAAACTGGTCAAGTTTGAGAAGGTTTGGTTGAGATTTGGATGCAGTTCATGTGTAACCTACAAATCTGGTCCAGAATCTAAATGTTGAGGTACTGCTCACTTGGATAATCTCCTGAGGCTGAAACTTGGTGGAGGGAATTCATTTGTAGGTGTCCTCATGCCACGAAAATTTCAGATCATTTGGACAAACCTAGCAGGTACTTCCTTCACAAAGGTCCAGACTGACCAGGAACAAAAATGAATTGTTTTGCAAAATATTTGAACTAGGCCATGGAATATTTTTGGATATTGGGGCAAGGTATGGTCCAAGGTATTTTAGGGAATTATTTGAGAATTTTCTGGCCGTCCAAACTATAGGTTGCTTCACAACCCATAGTGATGACCTAAATTCCCAAATAAAAGAAAAGAGTTATTGGAAAAGATTTAAATTGGGATTTGGGTCCTTGAGATATTTGGCAAGGTATTGGCAAGGTGATGAGGCTTTGGATTACTTAGAAAAGATTCAAAAGTTTCCAAGACCAACTAGAAAGATTCAAAAACCATTCAAATTTCAAATAAAGCTAAAAAAAATTTGAAAAGAAAAAGTTGCCAAAATCAGGGTGTCACATTTGGCAACTAAACATCAGTTAGTAAGCTAACAAATGCAATTATGGATCTTGGACTAAGAATTCATCTATGTACGTATGATTACGTTATTCAGCACAATTTGTGAGTTAGGTTTGTTTTGCTGCTATGTTGACAATTCCTAATGGAAGTTTGCCTATATCATATCCTTAGCTTGTGAAGGTTTCCTTCCTTTTTTTGTTCATAATTGTGGGAAACTGCGACAAAACTCATGCATTCATGCTCTCCTGAATTATTGGAAACCGAATGACTCTTCTGTGTGCCCATTGCTTGCTATTTTCCATTGTTACCAACAAAATAATATGAATTGCCATTGTCAATGCACATAGATCACTAGATAGTTTTTATATGAGACAAGCACTAGATAGTTGTGCTAATTAATCGCAGGCAGCTCAATTGTTGCCTAGACCAAGTGCTAATTAATATTTTCTTCTCTATATGATCTGTCTTGCGCCGGTTATATAATGAATATGTGAATGGAGTCCTTTTTTATATCGGCGAAATGAACTAGCCATTTTAGCAAAGGAAGCAGGAGGTAACTTCTGAAGTTGAGCACCTCAGCGCCATAAAAGAATTAGAACAAATATGAAAGCAATGTGTAATGATCTGTTATTGTAACAATGCATGGACATTATTAATATTATACCTACTCTGTTATTGTAACAATGCATGGACATTATTAATATTATACCTACTATAAATAAGCGTAGAGCATGTATATATGCTATTTGAATATAAATAAATTATAATATTATTGTTTTAGCTGACGGTATGCTCGCTTTACATAGATTAATGGTTGTGATTAGGCTTAAAAATCAATGTTCATGAGTTGAGTTATTTACTTAATTAATACAGATTTGCCATTTATCTTATTGTTTTTACCACTAATATGTGTTTAGTGAAGAGAAAGCGTCCTATAAGAGATTATCTCCAAGTCTTTAGGTGGAGCAATTTCATAAAAGGAACATCCTTTGTACTTGTCATCTTATTTATGAGTATGATGGCACTTCGATGACATGATTTTCCAGTTTAATTTTGGGATTGTTCAGAAAGGAATTGCTAACATCCAGCTAATAGCATCATAAGAATTATTATTATTTTCCTTACCAATAAAGGTGCCATGTAAAGGTACTAGCTACACCTGCTGATTAATAATACTCCCTCCATTTTTATATACAAGGCCACAAATTCAAATCACAGGTACCAAGGTAAAATTTAATGCATACTTGACAAGCTAATTTTTATTTTCGTTTACCGGGATCATTAATATGCTACATGCATGCAAGGAAACTGAGTGGAGGAAGTAGCTAGTGTCATTATGACTGCATACATGCAAGCATTAAACAGGTTGCTAGTACGAGGAAATATCATTAATTCTTTCCTCGATTACTGTTGGTGGCCTTGTATTGATGTAAAACGTATGTTCCATAGTGGCCTTGTATAATTAAATGGAGGGAGTACAGTGATTAAGATTCCCTAGCAGTTGGGGTTCCATCTTGATGTCATTGTCCCTTCAGTTTTTTGCTTTGATAGGGCACAATTGAGCATCTCAAAACCCTAAAAGGTGCTCTCTTTTGTCAAAACGAACAATACAAAAAATGGTACAAATTGACCTAGATTTTATTTTCCTTCATGCATTCATTGACTCTAGCATGGAAGGACAGAGTACGAACATTGTGTTTGAAATTTCAGTGTAATGATTGATCATTATTGAGGCATTGTTCTATTATTTCTCGTGAGTTTGATTTAAGTTTTGTTCTTGTTTATATTGTCTGATTTTCCACTGGGTGACAATGTTAATTGTAAGTAAATTAAACCATTTGAGTCTATTTTTTGCTGCTACCATTTGAACTTTCTTAGTTATTATCTTTGTTACTAACTCAAGTTGGAAATAATTAAACTATGCAGGCTTCTCATGTATGATTGTTTTTGTGGAAATTATTATTCTATCATATGATAAAATGGGAATCTTGTGAACATAAATCCACCTTAACATCCATGTTTGGTGTCTTAATGTTTATGAATTACCGTATAATTTAACCATCAAAAGAGACGGGCGCAGCAACGCGTGCCATCAATGATCTAGTTTTAGTCTTAAGATTTTCCACATCATGAATAATTCTATCAATGCTCCTAGACATATCATCAATTTTACTCAATTTTTCTTCTATCGTAGTGTTGAAAACTTTTTGTGCATTGGTAAATTCTTTAATATTATTTTCAAGATCAGAGGGCATCCTATTATTATTATAAGAATTACCATAGGAATTGCCATAATTATTAAAGGAATTCTAGGAAACGGCCTAGGATTAAAATTACCTCTATAAGCATTACTATTAAAATTGTTTCACGAGACAAAATTCATATCTATGGGATCATTATTTTGCTCAATCAAAGTGGACAAAGGCACATCATTAGGATCAAGAGGAGAATTTTTACTACCAACCAATTTCATAAGTGCATCAACTTTATCACTCAAAGTACTAATTTTCTTCAACAGAATCCACCTTTTTACTAGTAGGAGCTCTTTCAGTATGATATTGTGAATAATTTGCCATAATATTATCAAGTAATTTAGTAGCCTCACCCAAAGTAATCTCCATAAAAGTACCACCCGCGGTGGAATCTAAAAGTTTCTAGAGACAAAATTCAATCCCGCATAAAAAATTTGTATGATCATCCACAAATTTAAACCATGAGTAGGGCAATTTCTTATCATTAGTTTCATCCTTTCCCAAGACTGTGCAACATGTTCATGCTCAAGATGCTTGAAATTCATAATTTGATTTCTAAGGGAAATAATTTTCGCGGGAGGAAAATACTTATTAATAAAAGCATCTTTGCACTTATCCCAAGAATCAATACTATTTCGTGGCAAAGATGAAAACCAAATTTTTGCACAATCCCACAAAGAGAACGGGAACAATTTTAATTTCACAAAATCATTGTCCACATCTTTTTTCTTTTTCATATCACACAATTCTATGAAAGTGTTTAGATGGGATGCGACATCCTCATTAGGATTACTGGAAAATTGCTCTTTCATAACAAGATTTAATAAAGCAACATTAATATCATACGACTCCGCACTAGCGGCGGGAGGAGCAACCGGAGTACCAATAAAATTATTATTATTAGTATTAGAAAAATCACACAAATTTGTATTTTCTTGAGACATCGTGATTACGCAAACAAGATAACAAGCAAGCAAAGAAGCAAACAAGAAAAAGGAAAACGGAAAATATTTTTGTATTTTTGTAAAAACCTTTTAGAAGTGGGGGAGATGAAAATGAGAGGAAATGGAAAATAATGTAAATGCAATGAGATGAATGTTTATGTGTAGGTACTTGATAGATGTTGATGATGTCTCCCCGGCAACGGCGCCAGAAATTCTTCCTGCTACTTGTGAGCTGCGTTGGGATTTCCTCGAAGAGGAGAGGATGATGCAGTACAGTAGAGATAAGTATTTCCCTCAGTTATGAAACCAAGGTTATCAATCCAGTAGGAGAACCAAGCAACACTATGTAAATAGCACCTGCACACAAACAACAAATACTTGCAACCCAACGCGTAGAGGGGCTGTCAATCCCTCAACAGTTATGAGCAAGATTAAATTGTATAGATTTTGATAGATAGATCAGACAAAAATACAAAATAAAATAAATAAAAGAAAAATGCAGCAAGGTATTTTTAGTTTTAATATATGATAAAAGATAGACCCGGGGGCCATAGTTTTCACTAGAGGCTTCTCTTAATAAAATAGCATACGGTGGGTAAACAAATTACTGTTGGGCAATTGATAGAAAAGCAAATAACTATGATGATATCTAAGGCAATGATCATACATAGGCATCACGTACGAGACAAGTAGACCAAAATGATTCTGCATCTACTACTATTACTCCACATACCTACCGCTATCCAGCATGCATCTAGTGTATTAAGTTCATGGAAAAACGGAGTAACGCCTTAAGCAAGATGACATGATGTAGACAAGATAAACTCACATATGAATAAACCCCATATTTTTACCCTTAATAGAAACAATACATGTGTGTCATGTCCCTTTCTGTCACTGGGATTGAGCACCGCAAGATCGAACCCATTGCAAAGCACCTCTTCCCATTGCAGGATAAATCAATCTAGTTGGCCAAACCAAACCAATAAATCGAAGAAGAAATACGAACCTATATTAATCATGCATAAAAGAGTTCAGAGAAAACTCAAATAATATTCATAGATAGATCTGATCATAAACTCACAGTTCATCGGATCCCAACAAACACACTGCAAAAAGTCATTACATCAAATAGATCTCCAAGAACACTAAGGATAACATTGTATTGAAGATCAAAAAGAGAGAAGAAGCCATCTAGCTACTAACTATGGACCCATAGGTCCGTGGTAAACTATTCACGCATCATCGGAGGGGCAGCAAGGATGATGAAGAACCCCTTCGTGATCAATTCCCCCTCTGGCAGAGTGCCGAAAAAGGCCTCCAGATGGGATCTCATGGTTCTGGAATTTGCAGCTGCGAAAAAAGTATTTTGTGGACTCCGCCGTTGGTTTCATGATTTTAGAGAATTTATAGTGGCGGAGTTAGGTCAAACGGAGCCACGTGGGCCCCACCACCCACTAGGGTGCGCCCCAAGCCCAGGGCGCGCCCTGGTGCCTTGTGGGCCCATGGTGCATCATTTGATATTCTCCCAAAGCTTCTAGTGTCTCTTTTGTCCAGAAAAAATCTCCAAAAAGTTTTGTGGCATTTGCACTTCGTTTGGTACTGATATTCTGCGAAACCAAAAACAAGCAAAAAAACAGCAACTGGCACGGGGCACTAAGTTAATAGGTTAGTCCTAAAAAATGATATATTGTTGCTTGAAAGTGTATATAAAACATCCAAGATTGATAATATAATAGCATGGAACAATAAAAAATTATATACATTAGAGACGTATCAACACGCGTCCCGCATCCCTTGCGGTTTCCCATTTCTCGAGACGTGGGTGTGAGATTCCACTCATAGGTGGCCTGACGTAAGATCTAAGACCGCACGGACACGCCAGGGCGGGCGAGCCCCACAAGGCAGACGCGAGCAACACACCGCAAACAAGGCCTGGTAGGTGTCAGTGTCAAAACCGGCGGATCTCGGGTAGGGGGTCCCGAGCTGTGGATCTAGGATCAATGGGGAACAAGGGACGAAGAACACGGTGTTTACCCTAGTTCGGGTCCTCTCTAGGAGGTAAAACCCTACATCCTGCTTGATTGTATTTGATGTGTATGGTATGATTACAGAGTCGATCTACCTCAAGATCAGGCGAGCTAAGCCCTAGGTTGATGGGGTATTGGATGTTGCTTTGGCCCTAAAGACTAAAACCCTCGGGTTTATATAGACACCACTAGGGTTAGGGTTACATACGGTCAGTTACAATAAAGGAAAGATCACGCTAAATCTTGACTTGGAGGGCACACCACGGCTCCGAAGATCTCCTATCCAGTCACAGGTCCACGCCCTAGCTTGGCTCCATAGTAGCCCATCAGTCTGGCCCATAAGCAACGGGTCGGCGGCCCGAGGACCCCTTAATCCAGGACTCCCTTAGTAGCCCTCGAACTAGCCTCCAATGCCAGGGTTTGTGATCGGCATCCGCATATCCTGTAGTCTTCGGCTTGCGAGGCGAGTTCTCCATCCTGTCTTGTGCGTGTTCGGAGTTGAGTGGTGTCCAGAATCCGGAGCATTGGCTTTACTTAGCCCCGAAGGCCAAAGTGCTCCAATGTGAACAGTGCCCTCGCCTGACAACTTTTTGGCGAAGGGTCGTGTCTGGTCATAACACCGGACGGTTGGAAGTTCTCGATACACAGCTCGAGGCCGCCTCTCCATTGGCATGTCTCATCAAGGCAGAGATTGTGCCCCGCTTTTCATGGGATATGATCAATGATTTCGATTATCCCACCCGCGCATAACGTCACAAGTATATCGGGAAGTGGAGAGGCCCGCGGCATGGAAAAAGGAACCCTTGGCTTCTCCGCAGCCTATAAAAAAGGGGAACAGCTACAGTTACCAACTTACGCCTTCTTCCACCTCTCGTTTTTGCTTTTCCGATCTCCAAAGCTCCAGCGCCCTGCCTTACTCCTCTGCGGTGAGTCCCTTCCCAGCTTCTTCTCATCTTCGGCCATGGCCGGATCTGGTGCGAACGGCAAGTGGGAGGCCTCCATCGTGACCAACAGCGATATCGAGGAGCTGAAGCAAGCCGGCTACTTGTCGACCGATGTCACTCACCGGGCCCTTGAGGAGGGCCAGGTCATCCCCACGCCCAAGCCAGGCGAGAGGGTAGTGTTCCTCCCCCACTTTATCCAGGGGCTGGGATTTCCTCTACACCCCTTTGTTTGGGGTTTGATGTTATTTTATGGGCTGGATTTTCATGATCTAGCCCCCAACTCCCTCCTCCACATTTCGGCCTTCATCATTGTTTGCGAGGCCCTTCTGCGAGTTCAGCCGCATTTCGGCCTGTGGCTGAAGGTGTTCAACGCTAAGCTGAAGGTAGTCGGCGGTGCCCAGGCGGACTGCGGTGGAGTGATGATCAGCAAGCTCACCCGAGTTCAATGGCCAGAGGGAATATTCATCGAAACCGTCAAGATTTGGCAGAAGGAATGGTTCTATATCACAGAACCACGGGAGGCTGCCTGGGCAGCGGCTCCTGAATTTAGATCCAGACCCCCCGCGAGATTGACCTCGTGGACCAGGAAAGGTCTTAACTGGGGATCTGCCGACAAGGTGAAGATGCTGCAGAAACGCATCTCCAACGTGATGGAGACCGGCGCTAAGCTAACCAATGTGGTCCAGATAATGCTCAGTCGCCGCCTCCTCCCCTGTCAGCAGAGGGCTGCTCTGATGTGAGCCTACAAGTTTGAGGACCCGGCCACCATGCAGTACTTCTTCGGCACCACCCACGACAAGATGTGGAAGTTGCTATTTAAGCCCCAGAAGGAATGGCCGACCAAGGAAGAAGACATTGGCCTCGACGCCAAAACTCCCCCGAAGAAGGTAATTGAGCTTTTGCCCGTTTCATGTGCTGCCTCTATAGGGCTGGCTCGAGAAGGCCAAGAGGATCAACAGTCCATCTCCGCTGCCCGAAGAGCCTCGGACAGCTCAACTGGAGGACTTGTTGGTCGGGGCGCCTTACGAGGCGCCAGAGAGGAAGGGAAAGAAGAAGAAAGATCTGCCGGAGGCCAGGGAAGGCCTCCATCGAAGAGGTCGTCCGGACGCCAAGGCTGGAGACGCTGCAGCCTCGTCTGCCCAAGAGGGGGAGGAGGAAGAGGACGAGGAAGAAAGAGCCTCCTCCCACTCCAAGAAGAGGGCGGCATCCGAGGACGCCGAGGAGGAGCAACCTCTTCGGGCCCCGAAGAGGCATTGCAGACCCAAGTTGGTCCTACCCGACAGCTAGGACTCTGATGAGGAGTCCGCGGCATCCGAAGAGGTCTTGGAGAAGGACCTCAGGGTCAAGCCCCCGCCACGAGGTATGAACCTCAACACTTCTTGCTTACTTCATTTAACCAGTCTTTATTGATAGAATCTGATCGCGTGATATCACAACCCACCACGTGGACACCCTGTCGAGTAGACCTCAAAGGGGACCTCCCCGCCCGCCGAGTTGGCGGACAGCGGATCAGCGTCGCGCTCTGCGCCTCCCCTGGTCCTTGAAGAGGCCGCAGCGGTGTTGTCCCGAAGGACCCCTCCCCGTCAGAACACGGGAAAGGGCAGCGACAAGATCATGGCCGAGGTCGAGGCCTCGGTCACCAAAGACCATGAGGATGCGTCCCTCCTGGCGAACACGGGAGGGGAGTTTGGACCGTCCGGGCCCTCCCAACCAGCCGCACCGGAGCCCCCAAGGCACTCGGAGGTGCCGATCCCGCCTTCCAATGAAGGGGGAGCCGAGGTCCCGCTGCCTACGCCAAACACCAACAACCGGGCGACGGCAGGCTGGCCAGATGCAATGGAGGAGTTGGTGAATAGCTCCATCATCGTCGCCGAACACCGCGCCCTTATGGGTGCGGTTCTACAAAGTGTTCGGTCCGTCAACACCGGATTGAACGATACCGTCCAGGGCCTTTTAATGGGCTTCGAGGTGAGTCAAGTAATGCTTTTTCCCCGCAGAACGGATTTAGCTTTTAGCTTAGAGTTTGAGCAGGCCTTGTGCATAACAGCCCCCGAGACTCTGTGAGGGTTGCAGAAACCTTACAGAGGATCAAATGTCCGTAGGACAGTAATTAAAGTATCATGATTGATTTGATATCGCAGGCATCATCCCTGGCCGTGGCTGCTAATGCCGCTACGCTGGAGGAGATGAATCGGAAGCTTAAATGCTCCGATGCAGAGCTTGACCTTGTCAACAAATGGCTTGATGAGGCGCAAGGTAAGCCCCTATCGAAATGCATAGTTAACACCGCCGGACAGTTACGTTCCGGATTTTATGTTGAGCACATGGTGTTTGGTGACTGCAGCTGCCGCCGCGGAGGTCGAGGGCCTAAAGGCTGAGCTGAAGAAAGCCGAGGCCGAGGCGGCCGAGAAGAAGGCGGCTGCCGAAAAGGCGGTGGCCGAACTCGAGACGGTGAAGACCGCCGGCGAGAAGCACGAGGTTCGAGTGGCAACTGGAGCTCAAGGATGCCGTCATGAAGTGTGAGGAATGATACGTCTCCAACGTATCTATAATTTTTTATTGTTCCATGCTGTTATATTATCATTCTTGGATGTTTTACAATTATTTTATAGCAACTTTATATCATTTTTTGGGACTAACCTATTGACATAGTGCCCAGTGCCAGTTGCCGTTTTTTGCTTGTTTTTTACTTCACAGAAAATCAATACCAAATAGAGTACAAACGCAGCGAAACTTTTTGGTGATTTTTTCTAGACCAGAAGACACCTGTTGGGCCAAAGAAGTACCAGAGGGGGGCTCAGAGGGGAGCACAACCCACCAGGGCGCGCCTGGGGGCCCAGGCGCGCCCAGGTGGGTTGTGCCCACCTCGGCCGCCTCCCGCACCACCTCTTTGCTCTATAAATACCCTGGACGTCCAAAAACCCTAGGGGAGTCGACGAAAAACAATTCCAGTCGCCGCAAGTTTCAGAAACCACAGATCCAATCTAGACACCATCACGGAGGGGTTCATCATCCTCATTGGTGCCTCTCCGATGATGCGTGAGTAGTTCATTGTAGACCTACGGGTCCGTAGTTAGTAGCTAGATGGCTTTCTCTCTCTTTTTTAATTCTCAATACAATGGTCTCTTGGAGATCTATTTGATGTAACTCTTTTTGTGGTGTGTTTGTTGGGATCCGATGAACTTTGAGTTTATGTTCAGATCTATGTTTTTATCCATGAAAGTTATTTGAGTCTTTTGATCTCTTATATGCATGATTACTTATAGCCTCGTATTTCTTCTTCGAATCTTTGGTTTAGTTAGGCCGACTAGATCAATTTTTCTTGCCATGCGAAGAGGTGCTTTGTGACGGGTTCGATCTTACGGTGCTCAATCCCTGTCACAGAAGGGGAAATGACACGTATGTATCGTTGCTATTAAGGATAACAAGATGGGGTCTATTCCTACATGAATAGATCTTGTCTACATCATGTCATCGTTCTTATTGCATTACTTCATTTCTCCATGAACTTAATACACTAGATGCATGCTGGATAGCGGTCGATGTGTGGAGTAATAGTAGTAGATGCAGGCAGGAGTCGGTCTACTAATCTTGGACGTGATGCCTATATAATGATCATTGCCTGGATATCGTCATGATTATTTGAAGTTCTATCAATTGCCCAACAGTAATTTGTTTACCCACCGTATGCTATTTTTCTCGAGAGAAGCCACTAGTGAAATCTACGGCCCCCGGGTCTATTTCTCATCATCTATTTTCAGATCTATATTGCTATTTGCCTTTTTATTTATTTGCATCTTTTATTTTCAGATCTATATTTCCAAAAACCCAAAAATACCTTGCTGCACTTTATTTTATTCGTGTTTTATCGAGATCTATTTATCCAATCTATCACATTTAGTCTCCCGTCCACGTGACAATTTTTGGCACCGTTACCCGAAAGGGATTGACAACCCCTTTAACATGTCGGGTTGCAAATATTTGTTCTTTGTGTGCAGGTACCGTTCACGTAGTGTTGCGTGGTTCTCCTACTGGTTGGATAACCTTGGTCTCATCACTGAGGGAAATACCTACCGTAGCTATGCTGCATCATCCCTTCCTCTTTGGGGAAATACCGACGTAGTTCAATCCGCATCAAAAGGAATTTCTGGCGCCGTTGCCGGGGAGGATCAAGTCAAGATAGTCTCCCATCAACTAGCCATATCTGGCGCCGTTGCCGGGGAGACATCATCAACACCTACCAGGTTCCTAATCACAAATCTCATCTCCTTGTAATTTACATTATTTGCCATTTGCCTCTTGTTTTCATCTCCCCCACTGCACGAAAATTTGCCATTTTATTCGCCTTCTTTTCTGTTTGCCTTTTTCTCGTCAGATCTCTTGTTTGCTTGTGTTGCCATGTGTCTTCTATTTGCTTGCATCTTTGCTTGCTAAAAATCTATTGATATGGATCCTCATCCACTTGCTAATATTTTTAAAAGATCCAGTTATGACGAACCAATTGTTAGTGAATTGAATTCACTAGATTATCTTTATGAATTTTTCCTTGAGATTTATGAATCTGAAAATTGTGATGAAGTGTTAAACGAAGAAATTCATGAAGTGATTCATGATAGCTCCTTGAATAACAAGCATGATTGCAATGATTTTACTATAAATTCTATTAATGTCAATTGTGTCAGTGATATGCAAAACCCCAAGCTTGGGGATGCTTGTTTTGATATGTCTACTACTTATTGCAATGATCATGATTGGGGTGATAATGATTCTTATGATCTTGAAAATTTATTTAAGCCTCATGATGAATATGATATTGATAATAATGTTTGCAATAATATTGAAAGTGGGTTTGGAAGAGCGTCAACTTTAGGTAAAAATAATCCCACATATTTGGAGAGTGTTCAATCTTATGAAATTTTTGATGAAAGTGGGTTTGGAGAGGTCATGACTTTAGTTGATGTTAATCCCACTATTTTGGAAGATTATAAAATGTTTATGCATGTGGATCATGAAGAGAAAATTTTATATGATAGCTATATTGTTAAATTTGATTATGATCCTACATGTAATTATTATGAGAGAGGGAAATATGGTTGTAGAAATTTTCATGTTACTAATTTACCTCTCGTTATGTTGAGATTGCTATTGTTTCTTTCTTCTTCCTTGCATATGCTATATATTTCTTGTCTTGATAATTTGTTTGCTTATAAAATCCCTATGCATCGGAAGTATGTTAGACTTAAATGTGTTTGTCACATGTATTATGATGCTCTCTTTGTGTTTCAATTCTTGTCTTTCATGCGAGCATCATCAAAATTATTATGCCTAGCTTGGGGCGTAAAACGATAGCGCTTGTTGGGAGGCAACCCAATGAATAAAATTTATTTTTGCATTTTTCTTTCTGTTCTTGAGTGTTTGCACAATTATGCTACTGTTATGATTGTGTTTTTTATGTTTTAATTAGTGTTAGTGCCAAGCAAAGCCTTTGGGATCATGTTGGGTGATAGTTGATTTGATCTTGTTGGAAAACAGAAACTTTTTCGTCCAGTAAAATAATTTTAAAAATTCACAGAAGCGACGAAAACTTCTGAATTTTTTACAAAATATTTATATACAAATTTCCTAAGTTTTCCTGATTTTTCAGAATTTTTCGAGTTACATAAGTATGAGAACAATTCGTATCTTTTCAGACTGTTCTGTTTTTGACAGATTCTGTTTTCTTTGCATTGTGTGCTTATTTTGATGAATCTATGCTTTGTATTGGAGGTTATAAGCCATGGTAAAGTTAGAATACAGTAGATATAATGCAAAAATAAAATTTGAATGGGTTTTCTACAGTACTTAAAGTAAAGATTAGTTTTCTTATACTAACGGATCTCACGAAGGTTTTGTTGAGTTTTGTGTGATTGAAGTTTTCAAGTTTTGGGTGAGATCACGATGGATGAAGCAATAAGGAGTAAGAAGAGCCTAAGCTTGGGGATGCCCATGGAATCCCAAGCTATTATCTAAAATACAAGCAAGCAACTAAGCTTGGGGATGCCCGAGTGGCATCCCATCTTTCTTCTAACGACCATCAGTATTTTACTTGGAGCTATATTTTTATTCGTCACATATCATGAGTTTTGCTTGGAGCGTCTTGTATGATTTGAGTCTTTGCTTGTTTTACTTTTTATTCTTAGTAAAGTATCCTTGCTGGACACACCTATTTGAGAGAGCCAAAATTATGCTATGGTTTGTTAGAATTGCTCTATATGCTTCACTTAAATCTTTATGAGCTATGGAATTGCTCTAGTGCTTCACTTATATCTTTTTGAGCACGGTGTGCTTTAATATTTTTGAAGAAATGCTCTCATGCTTCACTTAGATTTATTTGAGAGTAGTAATTTTGAAGAAATTCTCTCATGCTTCACTTATATTATTTTGAGAGAAGAAATTTTTTTATGCTGATGTTCTTCACTTAGATTTGTTTGAGCTATCAAAAGCAACACATTAAACTAGTCCCAAAGTGATAGATATTCAAGAGGGATATAATAAAAACTTTCATGAAGATCATTGGACAAAATAAATTTGATTCCTTGTAATAGTTTTGCGATATGATGATATAATATGTGAGTCATGTTGGTGAGTAATTATGGTTTAGTAAGAATATTGGTGTTAAGGTTTGTGATTCCCTATGCAAGCACGAAAGTCAATAGTTATGCAATGAAATTATATCCTACTTGTGGTGCATTATTTAGTGTTAGTTATGCTTAATGCTCGCTTATGAGATTTTTCGTTTCTTGGTTGGATGCTTCTCATTCTTTTGCTAGCCTTCATTTGCACTAAGTATGATCACTACTTGTGCATCCAAAATCCATAAACCAGTTTTGCCATATGAGTCCACTATACCTACCTATATGCGGTATTTCCGTGCCATTCTAAGCAAATTTGTATGTGCCATCTCTAATTTTCAAAATAAATTTCTCTTTTGTGTGCTCGTACCGCTCATGAAACGGTAGGGGGTGGCTGATATTTTTCCATGCTAGATGTGTTATTCTCAAGATGAGTGTTTATTCACTTGTCATTGCACGAGAGTACGGCAAAGGTATTAGGGATGCCCAGTCCCAAAATGAAAAATGAATTTACTTTATGTTGTCAAATAATAAATTTCTTGGAAAGTGTTGGTATGGACGGCACCCGTGGATTCGGTTAGCCATGGAATGTGAAAGTATGGTGGAAAAAGGAATAAACTTTATTTTCTATTTGGGAACCGCCTATGATATATCTAGCATGGAAAGTATTGGGAATTACTCGATCGTTTTCGTTGACAGGAAAAGCATGCCACCCAAAATATTTTTTTCTCTATCTTTTTTTCGCTTTGAGCTCTGGCACCTCTACAAATCCCTACTTCCCTTTGCGAAGGGCCCTTCTATTTACTTTATGCAATTTTTAGTTTTGAGTCTCCATCTTCTCTTATAAAGCACCAACTAAGGGGCACTATGATTGTACTTGAGCATTGGGTGTAGCTAATATGCGAGTGTGTTTCATGAATGGATCAATGATTGAGCATAATGGGCTAGGGATAACTTGCTTTAGTGTTGATATTTTGAAAGACGTGGTTGCTTGTTGATATGCTTGAGTATTGAAATCTTCATGTCAAAACTAGACTATTGCTTTGAATCATATAAAAGTCCAAATGTCCATGCTACAAAGAAAAGATTATGTGATGAACATATTAGGCAGCATTCCACATCAAAAATTCTGTTTTTATCATTTACCTACTCGAGGACGAGCAGGAATTAAGCTTGGGGATGCTGATACGTCTCCAATGTATCTATAATTTTTTATTGTTCCATGCTGTTATATTATCATTCTTGGATGCTTTACAATCATTTTATAGCAACTTTATATCATTTTTTGGGACTAACCTATTGACATAGTGCCCAGTGCCATTTGCTGTTTTTTGCTTGTTTTTTACTTCGCAGAAAATCAATACCAAATGGAGTCCAAACGCAGCAAAACTTTTTGGTGATTTTTTCTGGACCAAAAGACACCTGTTGGGCCAAAGAAGTACCAGGGGGGCTCAGAGGGGAGCACAACCCACCAGGGCGCGCCCAGGTGGGTTGTGCCCACCTCGGCCGCCTCCCGCACCGCCTCTTTGCTCTATAAATACCCTGGACGTCCAAAAACCCTAGGGGAGTCGACGAAAAACAATTCCAGTCGCCGCAAGTTCCAGAAACCACAGATCCAATCTAGACACCATCACAGAGGGGTTCATCATCCTCATTGGTGCCTCTCCGATGATGCATGAGTAGTTCATTGTAGACCTACGGGTCCGTAGTTAGTAGCTAGATGGCTTCCTCTCTCTCTTTTGATTCTCAATACAATGGTCTCTTGGAGATCTATTTGATGTAACTCTTTTTGCGGTGTGTTTGTTGGGATCCGATGAACTTTGAGTTTATGATCAGATCTATGTTTTTATCCATGAAAGTTATTTGAGTCTTTTGATCTCTTATATGCATGATTACTTATAGCCTCGTATTTCTTCTTCGAATCTTTGGTTTAGTTAGGCTGACTAGATCAATTTTTCTTGCCATGGTAAGAGGTGCTTTGTGATGGGTTCGATCTTACGGTGCTCAATCCCAGTGACAGAAGGGGAAATGACACGTATGTATCATTGCTATTAAGGATAACAAGATGGGGTCTATTCCTACATGAATAGATCTTGTCTACATCATGTCATCATTCTTATTGCATTACTCCGTTTCTCCATGAACTTAATACACTAGATGCATGCTGGATAGCGGTCGATGTGTGGAGTAATAGTAGTAGATGCAGGTAGGAGTCGGTCTACTAATCTTGGACGTGATGCCTATATAATGATCATTGCCTGGATATCATCATGATTATTTGGAGTTCTATCAATTGCCCAACAGTAATTTGTTTACCCACCGTATGCTATTTTTCTCGAGAGAAGCCACTAGTGAAATCTACGGCCCCCGGGTCTATTTCTCATCATCTATTTTCAGATCTATATTGCTATTTGCCTTTTTATTTATTTGCATCTTTTATTTTCAGATCTATATTTCCAAAAACCCAAAAATACCTTGCTGCACTTTATTTTATTCATGTTTTATCGAGATATATTTATCCAATCTATCACATTTAGTCTCCCGTCCACGTGACAATTTCTGGCACCGTTACCCGAAAGGGATTGACAACCCCTTTAACACGTCGGTTTGCAAGTATTTGTTCTTTGTGTGCAGGTACCGTTCACGTAGTGTTGCGTGGTTCTCCTACTGGTTCGATAACCTTGGTCTCATCACTAAGGGAAATACCTATCGTAGCTGTGCTACATCATCCCTTCCTCTTTGGGGAAATACCGACGTAGTTCAAGCCGCATCAAGGACCTTGAGCAGAAACAGATAAAACAGTCCTCCGAGCTATCCAAGGCGGAAAAAGAGCTCCACAAGACCAGGACCGAAGTGCGGGGTGCCCGAGAGGAGCTCTGCCAAGTGAGGCAGATCGCAGATGGTAAGCCATACTTACTGCAGAGTGTTTTTGGAGGTAACAGGTTCGCATTGCTGACGCGGGTCTGGCGCTCCGTAGGCGTTTTCTCCGAGCTTCCAAGGAGTGTGGCGGATGCGACGGAGCACTACGCCACGCGGGAGGGGGACACCGAGCAGTGGCTATTCTGGGCGCAGTTCTAGGTGCCCAAGCAATCTCCCCTCCTCAGCAACCAGATGAAGCAGCTAATGGAGCTGCATCGGATGGCCAGGCCGGCCATGAAGGACCTTTGTGTCTGGCTGTGGCCCTCAGAACCGATTCCGAGCAGCTAATTTGGCTTGGTGCAGAAGCTACGTGACGCGTCACCCTGGATTGATGCAGTGAAGCACTCTGCGTGCCTCGAGGGAGCTCGGCTGGCCTTTGCGAAGACCATGGTTCATTGGCCTAAGATCAAGCCAATGGATATGGCCACTGGTCCCCCGCCAGCTGGAAAAGAGCATCGCCGCCCCGAACTATACTTCCCACAAGTTATGGATGGTGCTCGGGAGATAGAGGGCCAGTGTTCCAAGGATCTAATCATTGACTGATTGTATTAAGTTGTCAACTAGACCTTTTGCTTTATAATGTGGCCCGTTTGTATGTTTTGTACTATGGTGATTTTATTTTGACTCCTGTGTGGCCGTTTGTTTATTCTGAAATTTACCAGTCGTCGGCTTCAGCCCCCAAGTGAATAAGACGAGGGGTGTTTCGTCTCCGCAGTGTTACCCTTAGCCGATGTCTCGGTGCCCGAAGATGGCAGTGCGTGAGAGAAACTAGGCAATCGGACTATGCGGCTTTATTGCTTTCACTTAGCCATGGGAGCTTGACTGCGGGGGCTAATGACTAGCACCCAATGCTTTTGTGATGTACGGGGGAGCCGAGGCATGCCTTTGTAATCACGTGGTTTGTGCTAGGATGAACCATGCGTATGACACGGATAAATCGCCAACGATTTTTAAGTTTAACCTTGTCATCGGATCGCCGACCAGTTCACGCTTACTATGATGGTCAGTTTTCGGCTTCCTCCCCTGAGGTGCTTAGCAGGGCTAGCCAGAAGTACAATCACAGGGGTTCTCCCTTTACCTTCTTAACCAAACATGCGGAACGTAAGAAGGTAAACACAGGAGCCGGGCAACCCAACTATTGACCCAAGACATAGTTTGGAACTGATGCATACAGTGCAATATCCGAGACGCCGAACACACAGCGGAAAGTGGTGCCGGACTTGGTATGTGGAGCTGATGAAGAGATCAAGCTCTTGGTCAATTAACCGATTTGTATTTGTTACACAAGGTGTGCATGCCAAGCTGTTCGAAGAGCGGGAAGAAGAAAAAGAAAAGGGCTAGACAATACGGATGCCCAAACACCGTAAAAGGTGTTTTTATTTTCCATAAGCTTTGGACGTCTATCCATACAATTCGAACTGCCGAGGCATTTATGATGAGTAAGAAAAGAAAATTTTACAGAGAAAGGTTTACACAGGGCCTTGATGCATGGGTCGAAGCCTCAACTGTGCCCTACTGCATGTCTGCGCCTTTGCTTCTGCTGGGTAAGGGGACGTCCGTATAGAAAAACGCATGCCGATGAGGGGGGCCTTGAATAGGAACCCTGAGAGGTGGCCGTATCGTCGCAGCTTGATACTGGGCGAGTCCGGAGTCATATCCATTGTCATCCGAGGACGCGGTAATCCCATAGTTCGGTTAAGCCGAACACATGGTGTTGTTGTTTGATATAGGCCTCACAGCTACCCATGGTATCTTGAGCGTGAAGTTATGCTGACAAGGCATGTAGAGCGCGACTATGTTGGGCGTGTCATGGGGCGCGTGGCCCTATTTGCGATGAACGTAGGCGGGATCCCATGACGGGGACCGGGCTCGAGCCCGTTTAGTTGTATCTCTGGCCTTTACGGCGAGCTGATACCTAGGCCCGTTGGCAACGGCTTGGTCTTCGGCTGCTAGGGCCACAGTATGTTCCTCGGTCCGGAGTGAGCGCTCCGTGTTGCCGTTGATCGTTATGACGCCCGAAGGACCAGGCATCTTCAGTTTGAGGTATGCGTAATGCTGGACGGCGTTGAATTTGGCAAATGCCGTTCGGCCGAGGAGGGCATGGTAGCCACTGCGGAACATGGCAATATCGAAGATCAAGTCTTCACTGCCGAAGTTGTCTGGCGCACCGAATACCACTTCCAGAGTCACTGTGCTTGAGCAGCGGCCTCTGCGCCTGGAATAACCCCCTTGAAGGTGGTGTTACTGGGTTTGATCCTTGGCGGATCGATCCCCATTTTCCTCACTATGTCTGCATAAATCAGATTGAGGCTACTGCCTCCGTCCATAAGGAATCTCATGAGATGGTACCCATCGACAATGGGGTCGAGTACCAGGGCCGCCGATCCTCCATGACGGATACTGGTCAGATGGTCCCTACGGTCGAAGGTGATTGGGCAAGCCGACCATGGGTTAAACTTTGGCGCTATGGGCTCAACGGCGTAAACATCTCGTAGCGCGCGCTTCCTCTCCTTTCTTGGTATATGGGTGCCGTAGATCATGTTCACCATCTTGACCTCAGGAGACAAGGGTTTTTGGCCTCCACTGTTCGGCCTGCGGGGCTCCTCATCGTCCTCGCCTCAAGGGCTTTTGCCAGAGTCTTCGGTTGTTAGCTTGCCAGCCTGTTTTATCACCCAACAGTTACGGTTGGTGTGGTTGGCGAGCTTCTCAGGTGTGTTGTGTATCTAGCAAGGCCTGTCCAGGATTGCATCCAACTTGGTTGGTTCGTCCTGGTTGCCTTTAGAAGGCTTTTTCCGTGACATGGACTTCGGATTACGGAATCCGGCATTTACTGCCGTCTCGTCGACTTCTCCGTCGTTGTGGCGACGCTTGTTCTTGTTGCGCTGTGGCTTTCCGTTCCCGTCCCGGACTTCAGAGGTGCCAGGGGCTTCTGGGTTGGTGCTTCTACAAGCCAACCAACTATCCTCTCCAGCGCAGAAGTGGGTCATCAGGGAGGTAAGCGCTGCCATCGTCCTCGGCTTGTCCTGGCCGAGCTGATATGCTAGCCATTCATCTCGAATACTATGCTTAAAGGCGGCTATAGCTTCGATGTCCGGACAGTCAATGATCTGGATTTTCTTGGTCAAAAACCGGTTCCAAAATTTCCGGGCTGACTCGCCCGGCTGCTGGATTACGTGGCTCAGATCATCAGCGTCCGGGGGCCGGACATAAGTGCCCTGAAAGTTAGCTCGGAAGGCATCCTCGAGCTCCTCCCAACATCCTATGGAGTCTTCGGGGAGGCTATTTAACCAGTGTCTGGCTGGACCCTTGAGCTTTAATGGTAGGTACTTGATGGCGTGGAGGTCGTCTCCTCGTGCCATACGAATGTGTAGCAGGAAATCTTCAATCCATACGGCCGGATATGTTGTCCCGTCGTATGGCTCGATATTTACAGGTTTAAATCCTTCCGGGAATTGGTGCTGCATCACCCTATCTGTGAAGCACAGAGGATGAGAGGCGCCCCTGACTCAGGCTACGTCGCACCAAAGATCGTCTGTCATCTAGGCTTGTTGCAGCTCCCGAGCTCTGTCATTTTGGTCTAGCCAGGCTTGGTATTCGTCCCGTCTAACGGGAGGATTTCCTTTGGGTCCATAAATGGACCTCGTCAGACCTGCCCGAGCATCCAGGTCGCGGCGTAGGTCATACTCATAAACTGGCCGTAATGGCTCCTTGCCTCGATGGCGAGGTGGAGCGGGAGGCTGTTCGGATTTATCAGTTGTCCTGTCCCATCCTCGAGGGGAGCGGTCTGGCTGTTCTGCCTGAGTGTGCCTTGGAGGTGCCTGCTCTGTGGCCTCATCGTCGAACTGCGGTAGTAGTCTTTGCTTCGGGTAGATCTTGGTCTGTCGTTCGTGGCCATACTCCTCTTCGGCAGTTCCGACCTTAGTCCATCTGTCATTGAGGGTGTCCTGTTCAGCTTTTATTTTTTGCCGCTGTTTCTTCAGGCTACGCGTGGTGCCAATGAGCTGCCGTTTGAACCGCTCTTGATCCAGTGGATCTTCGAGGACGATGAAATCTTCGTCACCCAAACTAACCTCCTCTTCGGAAAGGGGGAGGTAGTTACTGTCTTCGGAGTCATTGAGGTCTTCAAGATTGAGCGGGTCCTCATGCTCCTCGTGGTCGTCTTGTGGTTGTTCGTTGGCACCGGGGTCGCCAAGGTTGTCAGCATTGTCTAAAGTGTCGTTCTCTTTGGTGTCCGTGTTGCTCACATGGCTCCGATGTGCTTTGGAGCGGTGGCGTTGTCTGCGGCATTTTGGCGGCTCATCGCTGGGCCTGCCGTTATCCTTCCCGGGGGTGCCATCACCGTCTTGCGGAGTGTCCACCATGTAGACGTCGTAAGTGGATGTGGCCGTCTAGCGGTCGGTGATGGGGCGAGCGGCGCCGACGTTGGCCGTGGCTCCATTGTCTTCGTCCATGGAATCGGCGTTTTCGGAGGTGTAATCCAACATGTCGGTTAAGTCCTCGGCTGTGGCTACTAGGTGGGTGGTAGGTGGGTCATAAAATTCCCTGCAATTCACCTCGAGGGGCTGCTGAACGCAGGCCGAGGGCGAGTCATCTCGAATAGCCATCATCCGGATTCAGTCAAGCGCCTCGTTTAACGGGGCGAGGCTTGCCAGGCTGGTGTGTGGCGGCCGCTCAGGACTGGTCTCCGTTGTGGCGGGGCGAGGGGTGATCAAGGCCCGGATTGAATCCTGGTCTTCTAGGGCCGAGTTGACCTCGGGGCCCGGGGTCAGGCTCCTGGCCGGATAGGCATGAGAGACCGAGGATGGAACCTGGTCTTCGGATGCTATCTCCGTATTGGGGCTCGAAGCCAAGTGGGTGAGGGGGAGTTCGGCCAGGGATGATTCCTGGTTTCCGAACGTCGACCCATCACTAGGGCTCAAGGCCAAATCTGCGTTGTGAGGAGAGGGTTCGGCCGAGAGTGACTCTTGGCGTTCGAACATCGCTTCTGCACCGAGGGCTGAAGCTGGGTCCTCGGCGGGTATCATTGGCGTGGTTGAGGGGGATTCCAGGCCTCCGGACAGGGTGGAGCCGTCCGAACTCGAGGCCGGCTGAGGGGTTAAGGCCGATCCATAGATCAGATCAGGAGAAAGCTCCGGAGCAGGTACTGCCGGGCCCATAGGGGTACCGGGTGAGGCTGTGAATCCGGTAAAGACCAGATTGCCTCGAGCGTCCGTGATGTACTCCAGGTTGCCGAATCTAATCCGGTGCTCGGGGGCAAAATTGTTGATTTGGTCTAGATGACCAGTTGGGTTGGTGTGCAACACGATGCTGCTGAACGCGAAGAGCTGGCCGGGGATGAAGAGGTCCCCGGAGCTGACGCCATCTGCGATGATCAGGCGAGCCATCGATCTTTCAGTGACCCAACAGCGGAACTCTCAATGAAAGCACCAATGTCGGTGTCAAAACTGGCGGATCTCGGGTAGGGGGTCCCGAGCTATGGATCTAGGATCAATGGGGAACAAGGGACGAAGAACACAGTATTTACCCAGGTTCGGGCCCTCTCTATGAGGTAAAACCCTACGTCCTGCTTGATTGTATTTGATGTGTATGGTATGATTACAGAGTCGATCTACCTCGAGATCAGGCAAGCTAAACCCTAGGTTGATGGGGTGTTGGATGTTGCTCTGACCCTAAAGACTAAAACCCTCCGGTTTATATAGACACCAGTAGGGTTAGGGTTACATACGGTCAGTTACAATAAAGGAAAGATCACGCTAAATCTTGACTTGGAGGGCACACCACGGCTCCGAAGATCTCCTATCCAGTCACGGGTCCACGCCCTAGCATGGCTCCATAGTAGCCCATCAGTCCGGCCCATAAGCAACGGGTCGGCGGCCTGAGGACCCCTTAATCCAGGACTCCCTCAGTAGGGAACTCTGAACTCAAGGAGCCCCCGCTGTTTATTCTACATCAACCGGGAAAGGCTTTCCATGAGCTCTCACGGTAGGCAGGCCCACAAGAACCTTAGAGGCCGAGCTCCCAGAGGCAACTCCTGAAAACCGACATGAAGGCAAGGAGCCCGCCTGAGATCTCGAAGACCAAACTACTCCAACTTGAGACACGTTCAGGGGCTACTGATGGTGTAACATACCGGGGGTGGCTTCTCCACGAGAAGCCCGACAACAGGCCTGGCATGGGACCCAGAGGCCCGCCAAGGAGCATGCAACCAAAGGGAGCCTGGAGGAATGGATAGACATCTAAGGATCATCTTGACCCCCAAGCCATCATGGCGGCGACCAAGATTGGATCTCTCTCTTGTAAAACAATAACCCTCGCTATGCATATAAGAGCAAGGATATGTGGCTATCATTGCCATCTACTCCAATAGAACTACACTCTCAATAGCAACTTATCTACTTCATTGCAATCCCTCGCAAGGGGTACATCCACCATGAATAACAATACAAAGCAGGACGTAGGGCATTACTCCTCATCGGAGGCCCGAACCTGGGTAAAAACACCGTGTGACCTCCAATCTGGTACTTCCAGCCACGTTAGCAACCCTACCGATGGTACTGACCGGATTATGCAGCGTCAAGGGTTAAAAACTTGGTCAGGGGAGCCAGACACCATTGGCCTATGCATTCATGAGGGTTATTAGCCATGTATTCATAGAACTTTTTAAAGTACCAATCCAAAATTACCTTTGCTCTAATGTTATAAATACGCTAACGGCCGCATGTATGCCTTTTTTTAGACTGTACGCCCGTAGGCATACACTACTGCAGGATGCTGCTAACGTGACACTACAATCAGAGACCCTTCGATAAAACTATGTGCGATGCATTAATCGCAAATGGTGTTGTAAGAAAATCATAAAAAATGATACAAACTGTTTGCGATGGCAGAGACATCAAAAACGATTCAGATTATAGTTGCTTGTGCGATACATGGCATACAGTTCACTCAAATGAACTGTTTGCGATGACCATAACAACAGAAATGGTCAGTCAGATGAAGGTGTGTGCGATACGCAGCATACAGTTCACTCGGATGAACTGTTTGTGATTAGGCAACACAACAAAAACGGTCAGCCAGATCAAGGTGTGTGCGATAGAGGGCATACAGTTCACTCGGATGAACTATTTGCGTTCAGCCAAGAGAACGGAAATGGTTCAACTTAACAAGATGTGTGTGATACGCGGCAAACAGGTCCGTAATTAGAAATGTGTGCGAAGACCGATAATAACATAGATGATTGCTGCTAATAAGTCATGTGTGTTGTGGACAAATGCTTGCTGGTATACAATTGTTAGCGATTGATGAATTCATCGCCGATGGGTTCCCTTGTATGGTCCATGTGCGATGTGATTGTATACAGAACAACAACATATATACTTATAAGGACATGATTGCATAACCAAATAAAACATCCAATCTATAATACCTAAACAGTTCATCCCCACTATCATATTTCTCTTGACATGCAGCCTATACACATCATCAGCCTTGCCACCTCATCTTTTTTTGGGTTTTTTCGTCATTTTTTCTGTAAGAAATCTCTATTTTTCGGTCCCACCGTCAGTTTCTATTTCCTGAAGGTTTTCCGGTACAAACTACTTCCTCCTTCTCTAACGCTGGCGCGCCCCCTCTGCTTCCTTCTTTTACTTTCCAATTGCACGCCTCCTCTGCTTACTTTCTTCTCCTCCAAGCAGGGCAACGCTCTTTATTTCCCCCTCCCGCAGTAAGGATTGCACATCTCAACCTCTTGTCTTCCCTACGGCAGCCTGTCTTCCTCTTCGTCTTCTCCAATCTCCAACAGATTCCTCTACTGTATTGCAACAGAAACAAATGATTCATGTAAACAGCCGGATGGATTCTTCTGCCTCCTTATGCTCAACAAACCGCCACAATTGCTCCTCACACACCCACCCTTTTAAGCTGCGGATGCCCACGACTCAATTGGTACCAAGATCTTCTCGAGGGTCATCAGTTTCATCCTCCGATAATCATCAACCTTCATGGTGGGACGAATTTGAAGCCTCCATTGCCGAGGCCCGTTGCTTGCTGGTGATGCGCGTTGACTTGGCAGGAACACACCTGCGCTCCTGGTGTCGCCTCCCCTCTCTATACCAGGTACCCCGCAGCCTCTTCCTCGTGCGTTCCATCCAGTTCTTATGAGTCCGGCTCTTAAATCCAGAGATTTAGAATTGTTGTGACTAGAAGTGCATCAGCTAACTGTCTTGCAAAAATCATGTCTTGACCGATGCAAAGCTCAAATTATAGGTTGGTGTCAGAGATGCTGAAGATTGGTATGATATGATTGTCATACTAAAATTTCCCTATAGGTTTCTATGTCATATTGCCATTCATTTTCTTCTCTGTGTATGAATTTTAAGTCCTGCTACACCCATTTTTCAATTAGGTTGGTGTTCCCATAAATCTTCGTCTGTAAACTATAGATGGACAGAAATTCAGTAATGTTCAGTTTGCTCCAGCGAATGGCAAGGTAAAAGTGCATTTTATTTAGCTTCATTTGAGAAGTACTTCATAATAGTACAAATATGTTGGTACTGTCAACCATTAATTTTCACTAATGCCATTTGTTAACTCCCAGATCCACGCACCATGACATCTAGGTAAGAAAGGAATAGAGAATACTAAGCAATGTTTTTTCTTCCGAGCAAGCACTATCAGCACTCATGCTGGACTAGACTATTCCTCCTCTGATTAGTATTCTTCTTTCAATATTGTATTTGGTTATATTTTTTCTTTTTTTAGGATCGGACCAGGTATTCCTCTTGGCAGGCATATGTGGATATATCAATTTGAGCTGCAACACTGCAAACCGATCTGCCTGTTATATTTTTTATTTGCAGGGTATTGTGATGCAACTAAGACTGCTAGCGACCTGAATGGTAAATATCTAACTTTTTTGCACACGTACAACTACCCATGTCTTCTTTAATTTTGTCAATTCTTGCAGTCTCAGCTCTCTTCAACCTGATAAGCTCATAAGTGTGACAACATTACCCTGTGAAAGTTCTTATGGCCCATCATGGTAAATATGAACTGGTAAAGAGATACACTTTAGCACCTGGCCAAATTAATTATATCCCCCCTTGTATCCACCAATTAGTTATATTCCCATGATATCTTGGCGCAGCACTACAAACAACAAGAAATCAGGAAACATTTCAGGACAAGTGGAATAATTCCACTAAGAAAAATATACATCAAGGGACTATGATCCATGTTTCACTGCTAAATAAATATATTGGATGTATTGGCAGTAGTAGTTGGAGATTCAGAAAGATGCGATTACTATGGTTGTGTTATTTTGCAACAATGGACTATGATTGTACTAAAGGTTATTGTCTTACCATTTCACTTTGTCTATAGTTTGTCGTAAATCCTTTCGGATCTTTCTCTTTTGTTTATTAGCAAGAATAAAGTACTGTGGTGCGATGCCCACAACTTACTAGCAGTTCTTGCTTTCTGATAGAATCTTAAAGATAATCTCTGAACAGTTGTACAATTTGTTTTCAAATCCTAGCTCTCTATATGTGATGTCAAACAGTTTGTTGCTGAAAAAATTGATGTAATAGTTGCTTGGATGTGTTCTGTTTATCTTTGGAGGCAACGTCACTATGTGTTGCCATTCGAAGTTTTTGCATTTCCAAGGTCAAACTATGATGTCTCAATGTTTTACCGAAAAGACATGGACCCTCATTTCTCCTTACCACTTCATCATTTCAACCATGGATGGATAGCTAGTGCAAATGGACAACCGAGGCAGCAAGTACTGAATATTGGTTTGCTCTCTATTTTTCTTATCACTTTTTTGCCTTATTGCATCCACTTTAATTAACAGCTTAAACATCTTAATCCAGGATTCCACCTAATTCTTCGAACAATAATCAGCCATGTTCTTTACTGTTTTAATAAGGGAAGCTCGGAATGCAATTCCAAAAATAAAGAACATAAAAGAATCTGTATTTATAACTTTCAAAAAATAAAGAACACAGATGCAATAAATTTGAATCATAGATTTGTGAAAATAAGGTCACCCATATTTTGTATTATTGATTCAAATGGCTTTTTTATTTGATATGTGAATGCTATCTGAAAATCTACAACAAAATCCAGTAGCAACACGTGGGGAATTGTCTAATTCAACAAGATAATGATGTGCGAACGTCAACTCTGCTTGATCAAGCCAGGTGGATAGATCATGGGTTTTCACTTGGAGTGAATACATCCATGAAGTCTGCCGCAATAGTCATCGCCCACCAGTCTAGCAACCTAGACATAGGTGGCTAGTACACACATGACATTTGCATACACCAAAGTAAACTATTACATGCATAATTAACTAGGATAAATGATCATCTGATCATCATCTACTTCTTCTTGTGACGCTTGCCGCCACTGCTCTGCTGGTGGCTCGATCCCTCGTCAATTACGAGAAGGAGGCACTCCCTCATGTCAACGATCTGGCTGTGCATCTCGTAGCATGTGTACACATTCTTGGCCGTGAACTTGAGGTGAGCTTGATCCAGGCCCCGTGCCAGGATACGGGATTTCTCTTGGCATCCTCCTTCATCTTTTCATAGTAGGGGTCGGTGATGGCCAAGGCGAGTTCAACCAGGGATTCCTTCTTCGTGATGCCCCAAACCTTGTAGTGGCCACGGATTTTGACACGCTTCTGGCAGGCCAAGCCCGAAACCTTGAGCACTTTTACATCGTCAGTGGTTTCCAGCGTAGCGAACTCGTAGCCGGTGCTGTTGACAAACCTGGCGAAACGGACACATGGATTTGTGGCCATTGATACGTCTCCAACGTATCTATAATTTTTCATTGTTCCATGCTATTATATTATCAACCTTGGATGTTTTATATGCATTATTATGCTATTTTATATCATTTTTTGGGACTAACCTATTAACCTAGTTCCCAGTGCCAGTTGCTATCTTTTTCCTTGTTTTTGTCTTTACAGAAAATCAATACCAAATGGAGTCCAAACGGAATGAAACTTTTTAACGATTTTTCTTGGACCACAAGACACCCTAGAAGCTTCGAGGAGGCCAGAAGAGCCACGAGTCAACGAGAAGCTCACTGGGCGCGCCCTAGGGGGGCATGCCCTGCAAGCTTGTGGGCCACCCCCCTGACTCCTCTAGCCCTAATTTTTCTTCTATAAATACTCAAATATTCCCCGTAGACCAGGGGCACACCAAAAATACTTCGCCATCGCTGCAAGTTTCTATCTCCGTGAGATCCCATCTGGGGACCTTTTCCGGTACTCTGTCGGAGGGGGATTCGACCACGGAGAGCTTCTACATCAACCTTGTTGCCCTTCCGATGATGTGTGAGTAGTTTACCACAGACCTACGGGTCCATAGCTAGTAGCTAGATGGCTTTTTCTCTCTCTTTGATCTTTAATACAATGTTCTCCTAGATGTTCTTGGAGATCTATTCGATGTAATCTTCTTTTGCGGTGCGTTTGTTGAGATCCGATGAATTGTGGATTTATGATCAGGTTATTTATTAATATTATTTGAGTCTTCTCTGAACTCTTTTATGCATGATTAAGATAGCTTTGTATTTCTCTTCGATCTATTGATTTGGTTGGGCCAACTAGATTGATTTTTCTTGCAATGGGAGAGGTGCTTTGTAGTGGGTTCAATCTTGTGGTGCTTATTCCCAGTGATAGAAAGGGACATGACATGTATTTATATTGTTGCCACTAAGGATAAAAAGATGGGTTTTGTTCATATTGATTGGATCTATCCCTCTAGATCATGTCATCTTGCTTAAGGCGTTACTCCGTTCTTGTTAACTTAATACACTAGATGCATGCTGGATAGCAGTCGATGTGTGGAGTAATAGTAGTAGATGCAGGCAGGAGTCGGTCTACTTGTCACGGGCGTGATGCCTATATACATGATCATTGCCTTAGATATCGTCATAACTGTGCGCTTTTCTATCAATTGCTCAACGGTAATTTGTTTACCCACCGTATGCTTTCTTTCAAGAGAGAAGCCTCTAGTGAAAACTATGGCCCCCGGGTCTATCTTTTATCATATTATTTTCAGATTTATAAAATCAAAAACACAAAAATACCTTGCTGCAATTTATTTACTTTTATTTTATTTAGCACTTTTACTTATCTTTTATATCTATCAATATCAGATCTCATCCTTCCAAGTAACTGTGAAGGGATTGACAACCCCTTTATCACGTTGGGTGCAAGTATTTGTTTGTTTGTGTAGGTGCAATTATTGGAGACTTGTGTGTTCCTCCTATTAGATTGATACCTTGGTTCTCAACTGAGGGAAATACTTATCTCTACTTTGTTGCATCACCCATTCCTCTTCAAGGGAAAAACCAACACAAGCTCAAGAAGTAGCAGCCATGAAGTAGTGGTAGATGAGGACATGATGGCGCGCGCACAACTGGGCGACGACAACCTTCTTGTCTATCCCGGGATGACCGCTGGTGTACTGGAGGTCGATGCCGACCACTTTATACTTGTCCTAAGCAAGCAAATGCTCCACAGTGTTGATGTAGTCCTCCACCACGGCCGGGACGATGGTGTACACCACCGAGAGATCCGTCTACCTCACGTGGATCTCCACTTGATGCACGCTGAACTCCATTGTAGCGCCGCTAGATATCCTCTTTGTATGTGTCGTCGTGGGTGTGCTTATTGTGTTGTTCGGCGCGATCGAAAGGTTGAAGAGACTAAGGTTATAATGGTCGCAGGAATTAATGGGGAAGTTGGACGGCCTGGAATATCGGCACGCTCGGATGGTAGTTTTTGCAGCGCGTAACTATTGTGCCGCACGTAACTGCATCGTGGCGATGCGCGCAGTGCAACCGCATGCATATGGGCCCCCCAACATGATCGTGAGCTGGCCCCAACCACTGGCAAAGTGCGTGCTGAGGGACGCGGGCAGAGCGCTGCGCGGCCGCCTCAACGGCGAGCAACCATATGCATATAACAATTGAACACGTAGGGAAAAGTCGTCCACAAGCTGAGCGTGTGGAGAGACGCAAGCAGAGCGCGCCGCGGTGCCTAACGGCGAGCAAAGAGCACCGAGGGACGTGAGCAGAGGCCCGCACGGTGAGGTGAACGCGAGCAACAGACAAGGGTGCGCCGGCTAATTGTGTGGGAAGACCGATAATAACATAGACATTTCCTGCTAATAAGTTGTGTGTGTTCTTGGCCAACGGTGCTTGCTGGTAAATTATTGTCTACCTTTCTTGAAATCATCATCGACCTGTTCCTTAGTTTAATCATTTGCCATGATTTGCTTAGTCTGCACAACGTCTACGCTCTCTGTGTACAGAACAATATTCTTTACTATGAATAGTGTCCTCTGTTGGGCACACAAGTATATGGATCATAGCGTTGGGCGAGCAATGTGCCCGCACGTGTCATGCTAGCTCACGGTTCCTTCTATATATGCTAAGTTTCCATTAATTGATGGCATTTTATGAACATGCCACCGTTCCCGCCACTTCCTCATCGGTTTCCTGCCGCCACCCAGCGATATTGCGCATAAACCTAGGCGGCGCGTGGCACACCGAGGCAACAAGTGCAGCCTATAGCCCCTCTACCTTTTCCAAGAACGCCAACCCACCGAAGCGCCGCCTCTGCCATCAACCTCCTCGACAAGGAAAACGAGAAGGTGCCACGGCCCGTCAAGGCCGAGGGTGTACCTGGCAACGTGATGGACGACGCCGTGTTGTGTGTCATCGCCAGGGTTGAGCAGACCCTTGGCGCACGACGCTTCAGCACCACGGATCAAGATAGGCATGTCAGCGCCGAGATACTGCACCTCGCTGCACAACATGATCGGTGGTGCGCCGCAGAGCAAGCTAGGCGCATCCGTGTTGATAGGCTGTGGCTCGCCGCAAAGCGAGACCGTTGGAGCGCCGCACAGCAAAAGGCGCAACGCGCCGCAGAGCGGGAGGCGCAGCGCGCCGCACAGCAAGAGCGGATCCATCGACGCTTGCCTGGTATTGACAGGGCGTCGCAGCTGGGTACACGGCCCGTCAGTTGCCCTATTCCTTGCCAGGAGTGGGCAGATGCCATTTGCGTCGTACTTGCACCAGAGGCCGGCCACACCGTACTTGCACCGGACGCCCGTCGTGCCGTTCGCCTGGGTCGCGCCGTTCGCCATGTCCGCGGCCCGCTCGATGCCAATGCGTTGGTCGCTAGGCTCGACCGCCTCCTTGGCCGAGGTGTCCACCTAGGCACAGTAGAGGAACATGGTCGTCGCATCCTCGAGCTGGTGATTTCCGATGAAATAGCCAACTTGGAGCTCGAGATCGCGCTCCAGATGTACCGCGAGTGTGTCGACCACTTGGACGAATGCCTGCACGAGTTCAGGTAGAGCCAAGAGCTACCGTAGACAAAGCTGCTAGTCATGGGCGCGTTTTGTTTTGTTGAGTCGTTTTGACGTGGATAGCTATGTATTCACAACAATCATAATATTGCTTTGTTTATTACTCTATTTCAATGTGTGTACTCTGTTTTCCATTCTTATATATTGTTCTGTTTCAATGTGTATATATATGCTTTCCATTCTATATATGTGGATGATAACATCTAGATACAAAATAGTATATGAAAACAGATAGAAAAATGGAATTCATAATATATATTAATTGTTCATTAGTTCATCACAGAATATATATAATATCATCACATATATGTGATGATACTTAACTACTATGTACAATGCATAAAATTGAAAACGAACAATACTAAAATTAATAATCCCTCCTTATGGGGGCAGCATTCCGGCAGCCCCTCACCAGCAGCTCCCTGGTGCGCGGCAGTTTCCCAGCGCAGAGGCATTACTCCGCCTCCTCCGCCTTACAGCGCTTGACGTGTCGATCAGCCTCTTGCTGGCGAACGCGCGCGAATGATATTGACATTTCATTGGGCGCCCACCGGAGCTCCTCGTCAGTGGCACGCTGGAGCTTATCGGCCCACCTCCATGCAACGATGAGGTGCCTAGCGTCTTTGGCCTTCCTGGCGAAGTGCCGATCGTCTTTGTACACCTCCTCTGCATGTCGGCGTGCCCGCCCCCAAAGCTCCACCACCTCCTTTTTCCAAGCGGGCTCACGGGCTTCACGGGCCACCTGGTACCTGATACGTCTCCAACATATCTATAATTTTTTATTGTTCCATGTTATTATAGTATCAATCTTGGATGTTTTATATGCAATTATATATCATTTTTTCGGACTAACCTATTAACTCAGTGCCAAGTGCCAGTTGTTGTTGTATTGCCTGTTTTTCATTTTCTAGGAAATCGGTACCAAACGAGGTCCAAATGCCACGAAACTTTTCGACAATTTTTTTCTGGACATAAGAGACACTAGAAGCTTTGGGAGGAGACCAGAAAGCGAAGGAGTGGGCCATGAGCCACCAGGACGCGCCCTGGTGCCTTGTGGGCCCCTTGTTCCTCTGTCTGACCTAATTCCGACTCTAGAAATTCTCTAAAATCGGGAAAACAACAGAGAGCCACCCAAAATACTTTTTCCACCGTCGCAAGCTTCTGTTCTCGCAAGATCCCATCTGGAGGCCTTTTCCGGCACTCTGCCGGAGGGGGAATCGATCATGGAGGGCTTCTACATCAACCTTGCTGCCCTCTGATGATGTGTGATTAGTTTACCACAGACCTACGGGTCCATAGCTAGTAGCTAGATGGCTTCTTCTCTCTCTCTTTGATCTTCAATACAATGTTCTCCACGATGTTCTTGGATATATATTCGATGTAATCCTTTTTTGCGGTGTGTTTGTTGGGATCCGATGAATTATGGGTTTATGATCAGATTATCTATGAATATTATTTGAGTCTTCTCTGGACTCTTTTATGCATGATTATTATAGCTTTGTATTTTTCTCCGATCTATCCGTTTGGTTTGGCCAACTAGATTGATTTATCTTGCAATGGGAGAGGTGCTTTGTGATGGGTTCAATCTTTTCGTGCTCTATATCTTGGTGATAGAAGGGGACAAGACACATATTTGTATTATTGCCATTAAGGATAAAACGATGGGGTTTATTCATATTGCTTGGATTTACTTTGTCTACATCATGTCATCTTGCTTAAGGCGTTACTCCATTCTTTATGAACTTAATACTCTAGACGCATGCTGGATAGCGGTTGATGTGTGGATTAATAGAAGTAGAAGCAGGCAAGAGTCGGTGTACTTGTCTCGGACATGATGCCTATATACATGATCATTGCCTTGGATATCGTCATGATTATTCGGTTTTCTATCAATTGCTCAACAGTAATTTGTTTACCCATCGTATACTGTGTTCAAGAGAGAAGCCTCTAGTGAAAAATATGGCCCCCGGGTCTATCTTTATCATATATTAAAATCAAAAATACCTTGTTGCAATTTATTTCCTTTTATTTTGTTTTTTGTTTTTATTTATCTATCTATCACTACAAGATTTGATCCTTGCAATTAACCGCCAAGGGATTGACAACCCCTTGTTTGTGTTGGGTGCAAGTATTTGTTATTTTGTGTGTAGGTACTGCTAACAAGGTGTTGCGTGGTTCTCCTACTAGATTGATAACCTTGGTTCTTAACTGAGAGAAATACTTATCTCTACTATATTGCATCATCCTCTCCTCTTCGGGAAAATCCCAACGCAACTCACAAGTAGCAGGAAGAATTTCTGGCGCCATTGCCGGGGAGACATCATCAATATCTATCAAGTGCCATCGCATAAACTTTCATCTCCTTGCATTTACTTTATTTGCCATTTGCCTCTCATTTTCATCTCCCACATTTCTAAAATGTTTTCACAAAAACACAAAGTATTTCTCGTTTGCCTTTTTGCTTGTTTGCTTGCATTGTCACGATGTCTCGAGAAAATACCAAGTTGTGTGATTTTTCCAATACTAATAATAATAGTTTTATTAGTACTCCGATTTCTCCTCCGCCACTAGTGCGTAGTCTTGTGATATTAATGCCGCTTTGCTAAATCTTGTTATGAAAGAACAATTTTCTGGTAGTCCTAATGAAGATGTTGCATCCCATCTTAACACTTTCGTTGAATTGTGTGATATGTAAAAGAAAAAAGATGTGGATAACGATATTGTCAAACTAAAATTATTTTCGTTCTCACTACGAATCGCGCTAAAACTTAGTTTTCATCCTTGCCACAAAATAGTATTGATTCTTGGGATAAGTGTAAGGATGCTTTTATTGTCAAGTATTTTCCTCCCGTGAAAAATATTTTTCTTAGAAATCAAATTATGAATTTTAAGCAACTTGAGCATGTACATGTTGCCCAATCTTGGGAGAGGATGAAATTAATGATAAGAAATTGCCCTACTCATGGCTTAAGTTTATGGATGATCATACAAAAAGATTATGCGGGGTTGAACTTTGTTTCTAGAAATCTTTTAGATCCCGCCGTGGGCGGTACTTTTATGGAAATCACACTAGGAGAAGCTACAAAAATTCTTGATAATATTATGGAAAATTATTCACAATGGCATACTGAAAGAAGTCCTACTAGTAAAAAAGTGAATTCTGTTGAAGAAATTAATACTTTGAGTGATAAAGTAGATGCGCTTATGAGAATGGTTGCTAGTAAAGGTGCTCATATTGATTTTAGTGATGTGCCGTTATCTACTTTGATTGAGCAAAATAATGATCCTGTAGATGTGAATTTTGTCTCGCGAAACAATTTCAACAGTAATGCTTATAGAGGTAATTTTAATCCTAGGTTGTTTCCTGGAAATTCCTCTAATAGTTATGGCAATCCTTATGGTAATTCTAATAATAATAATAATAATAATAATAATAATAATAATAATAATAGGATGCCCTCTGATCTTGAAAGTAATATTAAAAAATTTATTAATGCACAAAAAGCTTTCAATACTACGATAGAGGAAAATTTGAGTAAACTTGATGATATGTCTAGGAGCATGGATAGAATTGTTCATGATGTGGAAAATCTTAAATCTAAAATTTTGCCACCCAAGCTTGATATTAATGAATCCCTTAAAGCTCACTATGTTTCCATTTATGAAAGTAAAGAAAGAACCGCTAGGTTGAGGGCTTAGCGAGAATTCTTAGAAAAAGAAATTCCGCTCAGTTTTTATCGTTGTACTGATGAACACATTAAAATGGTTGGTGTCTCACCCATTGAATATTTGTTTAGTAATATAAAACTTGATGAAAAGGGGACTGCAGATGAGTCAACTTTATCTAGAAGGCGTCCCCACTGTTTGGAGGGTGAAAATCTTAATGAAAAAATTGATCAAAGTGGGTTTGCAGAGGTAAAAACTTTAAATAATGATGTGCCCACTATTTTGGATTTCAAGGATTTTAATTATGATAGTTGTTATTTAATTGAGTGTATTTGTTTGTTGTAATCCATTTTAAATTCACCCAATTCTTATGAACAAAATAAGGCTTTTACTAAGCCTATTGTAGAAGCTATGATGAAAGCTTTAGAAGAAAAGCTAGAATTGGGGGTTTCAATACCTGAAATTATATGATGAGTGGGAACCTACCATTAAAGTTAAAATTAAAAATTATGAGTGCAATTCTTTATGTGATTTGGGTGCTACTGTTTCCATGATACGTCTCCAACGTATCTATAATTTATGAAGTATTCATGCTGTTATATTATCATTCTTGGATGTTTTACAATCATTTTATAGCAACTTTATATCATTTTTTTGGACTAACCTATTGACCCAGTGCCCAGTGCCAGTTGCTGTTTTTTGCTTGTTTTTTACATCGCAGGAAATCAATATCAAACGGAGTCCAAACACCGCGAAACTTTTTGTGGATTTTTTATGGACCAGAAGACATCCAATGGGCCAGAGCAGCACCTGGGGGGTGCCCTGAGGGGGGCACAACCCACCAGGGCACGCCTGGGTCCCCAGGCACGCCCCGGTGGGTTGTGCCCACCTCGGTGGTCTCCCGCACCCCTTCTTTGCCCTATAAATTGCCAAATATTCCAAAACCCTCGGGGGTAGCCCTAGATCAGAAGTTCCGCCGCTGCAAGGCCTCTGTATCCACGAGATCCAATCTAGACCCCGTTCCGGCACCCTGCCGGGGGGGGAAATCATCACCGGTGGCCATCTTCATCATCCCGGCGGCCACCACGATGAGGAGGGAGTAGTCCAACCTCGGGGCTGAGGGTTTGTACTAGTAGCTATGTGTTTAACTCTCTCTCTCGTGTTCTTGATGGCACGATCTTGATGTATCAGGAGCTTTGTTAATGTAGTTGGATCATATGGTTTTTCTCCCTCTCTATCTTGTTGTGATGAATTGATTTTCCCTTTGAGATTTCGTTTTATCGGATTGAATACTTTTATGGATTTGAGAGCACTTGATATATGTCTTGCATATGAATACCCGTGGTGACAATGGGGTATTATTTTGATTCACTTGATATATGTTTTGGCACTCAACTCGCGGATTCCCGAGGTGACATTGGGGTAATCTATGCATAGGGGTTGATGCATGTTCTTGTCTTTGTTTCTCCGGTAGAAATCTTGGGGCACTCTTTGAGGTTCTTTGTGTTGGATTGAGTATTATGAATCTGAAATTGTTTGATGCATATCGTATAATTAACTCACGGGTACTCGCGGTGACATTGGGGTATCTAGGTGACATTAGAGTTGATTGATGTGTATCATATGGTGTTATTTTAGTACGAACTCTTGATAGATTGATCGGAAAGGATAACTTGATGTTATGTTAGTACGAACTCTTGATAGATCGATCGGAAATAATTACTTTGAGGTGGTTTCGTACCCTACAAACAATTTCTTCTTATGTTCTCCGCTAGATAGGAACTTTGGAGTGATTCTTCATCGCACGTTGAGGGATGGTTATATGATCCAATTATATTAGCATTGTTGGGAGATTGCACTAGCGAAAGTACGGACCCTAGGCCTTGTTTTCAAGCATTGCGATACCATTTGTGCTCACTTTTATCGATTGCTACCTTGCTGTTTTTATTTATTCAGATTATAAAAATATATTTCTACCATTCATATTACACTTTTATCACCATCTCTTCGCCGAACTAGTGCACCTATATAATTTGCCATTGTATTGGGTGTGTTGGGGACACAAGAGATTTCTTGTATTTGGTTGCAGGGTTGTTTGAGAGAGACCACCTTCATCCTACGCCTCCCACGGATTGATAAACCTTAGGTCATCCACTTGAGGGAAAATTGCTACTGTCCTACAAAACTCTGCGCTTGGAGGCCCAACACGAGTCTACAAGAATAAAGTTGCGTAGTAGACATCATTCCACAATACCAAAATCTCTATGTGATGTGCTAGGTTTTACCAATATGGATGAATTTTCACTTAATTTGCACTCAACGGATTCCACTATTAAGAAACCTTTGGGTAGAATAAATGTTGTTCTTATTCTTGCAAATAGGAATTATGTACCCGTTGATTTCATTGTGCTTGATATTGATTACAATCCGTATTGTCCCATAATACTTGGTAGGCCTTTCCTACGAACTATAGGTGCTATTATTGATATGAAAGAAAGGAATAGAAAATTTCAATTTCCATTAAAGAAGGGCATGGAACGCTTCCCTAGAAACATAATTAATACACCATATGAATCTATTATGAGGGCCACCTATGGGATTAATATGAAGGTTGTCAACACTTGAAACTATGCATTACGCCTAGCTAGGGGCATAAAACAATAACGCTTGTTGGGAGGCAACCCAATAGTTATCTTAATTTTTCTTGTTATTTTCCTATTTTTGGTGTGCACACAATTATGCTACTGTTATGGTTGTGTTTTTGTGTTTAAATTAGTGTTTGTGCCAAGTAAAGCCTTTGGGATGATTTGGATAATAGTTGCTTTGATTCTGTGAGAAAACGGAAACTTTTTGGCCTAGTAACAGAATTTTCTAAATTCACTAGAATGTGATAAAATTATGTATTGTTTACACATGATTGATACGCAAATTGCCCATGTTGTCCTTATTTTTCTGAATTTTTGGAGTTGCAGAAGTATGGTCATTGTTCGAATCATTACAGACTGCTCTATTTTTGACAGATTCTGTTTTCGTTGCATAGTTTGCTTGTTTTGATGAATCTATGGATTGTATCGGGGGGTCTAAGCCATGGTGAAGTTAGAATACAGTAGGTATTATGCAATAATAAAATATGAATGGCTTTACAACAGTACCGAAAGTGGTGATTTGCTTGATATACTAACGGATCTCACGAGTTTACTGTTGAGTTTTGTGTGCTGATGTTTTCAAGTTTTGGGTGAGATCACGATGGATGAAGGAATAAGGACTGGCAAGAGCCTAAGCTTGGGGATGCCCGAGGCACATCAAGGTAATATTCAAGGACTCCCAAGCATCTAAGCTCGGGGATGCCCCGGAAGGCATCCCCTCTTTCTTCTAACGATCATCGGTAAATTACTTGGAGCTATATTTTTATTCATCACATGATATGAGTTTTGCTTGGAGCGTCATGAATTATTCATCACATGATATGTGGGAGGTACTAGTGAATTATTGTGGTTTATTAAGAATATTTGTGTTAAGGTTTGTGATTCCCGAAGCATGTACGTATAGTCTCTCATTATGCTATGAAATTGTAGCATGATTTATTATTGATTGTCTTCCTTATGAGTGGTGGTCGGGGACGAGCGATGCTCTTTTCCTACCAATCTACCCCCCTAGGGGCATGCG
Organism: Thinopyrum elongatum; assembly: GCA_011799875.1. Taxonomy (NCBI): domain Eukaryota; kingdom Viridiplantae; phylum Streptophyta; class Magnoliopsida; order Poales; family Poaceae; genus Thinopyrum; species Thinopyrum elongatum. The sequence continues at coordinate 82,653,031 of CM022300.1, read as the reverse complement.
TAGTAGTACTTTTCTTTGAGGGCTAATAAACTTTTGCAATAAGTACGTGAGTTCTTTATGACTACTGTGAGTCCATGGATTATACGCACTCTCACCTTTCTGCAATTTGCTAGCCTCTTCGGTACCATGCATTGCCCTTTCTCACCTTGAGATGTGGTGCAAACTTCGCCGGTGCATCCAAACCCCGTGATATGATACACTCTATCACACATAAGCCTCCTTATATCTTCCTCAAAATAGCCACCATACCTACCTATTATGGCATTTCCATAGACATTCCGAGATATATTGCCATGCAACTTCCACCATTTGACACACATCATCATTGTCATATTGCTTTGCATGATCATATAGCTGACATAGTATTTGTGGCTCAGCCACCGTTCATCATTTTTTATACATGTTATGCTAGATCATTGCACATCCTGGTATACCGCCAGAGGCATTCATATAGAGTCATATTTTTTTCTAGTATCGAGTTTTAATTTTGAGTTGTAAGTAAATAGAAGTGTGGTGATCATCATATTCATTATTAGAGCATTGTCCCAAGTGAGAAAAAAGAGAGGCCAAAAAGCGCCCATAAAAAATAGGCAAAAAAGAGCCCAACAAAAAAATGAGAGAAAAAGAGAGAAGGGGCAATGTTACTATCCTTTCCACACTTATGCTTCTAAGTAGCACCATGTTTTTCATATAGAGAGTCTCCTATGCTTTCATCTTCATATGACTAGTGAGAATTTTTCATTATAGAACTTGGCTTGTATATTCCAATGATGGGATTCCTCAAATGCCCGAGGTCCTCTAGAGCAAGCAAGTTGGATGCACACCCACTTAGTTTAATTTTGAGCTTTCATACACTTATAGCTCTTAGTGCATCCATTGTATGACAATCCCTACTCCTTGCATTCATATCAATTGATGGGCATCTCCATAGCCCGTTGATTAGCCTCGTCGATGTGAGACTTTCTCCCTTTTGCCTTCTCCATATTATCTCTATCACCATACTCTATTCCACCCATAGTGCTATATCCATGGCTTGAGCTCATGTATTGCGTGAAGCTTGAAAAAGCTTAAGCGCGTTAAAAAGTATGAACCAATTGCTCGGCTTATCATCGGGGTTGTGCATGATAAATACTTTGTGATAAGAAGATGGAGCTTGACAAGGCTATATGATTTTGTAGGGATAACGTTCTTTAGCATTGATATTTTGAAAGGCATGGTTGTTTGTTGGTATGCCTAAGTATTGATGTTTTTATGTCAAATTATAGACTATTGCTTTGAATCATTAAGATCTTAATATTCATGCCACAAAAGAAAGATTACATGATGAACATGATAGGTAGCATTCCACATAAAAAATTCTGTTTTTATCATTTACCTACTCATGGACGAGCGGGAATTAAGCTTGGGGATGCTTGATACGTCTCCAACATATCTATAATTTTTTATTGTTCCATGCTATTATAGTATCAATCTTGGATATTTTATATGCAATTATATATCATTTTTTGGGACTAACCTATTAAATTAGTGCCAAGTGCGAGTTGCTGTTTTTTGCATGTTTTTGGTTTTCTAGTAAATCAGTACCAAACGAAGTCCAAATGCCACGAAACTTTTTTGACGATTTTTTTTGGACATAAGAGACACTAGAAGCTTCGGTAGGAGACCAGAAGGCGAAGGAGTGGGCCACGAGCCAATAGGGCGCGCCCATGGGGGTCGGCGTGCCCTGGTGCCTCGTGGGCCCCTCGTTCCTCTGTTTGACCTAATTTCGACTCTATAAATTCTCTAAAATTGGGAAACCAACAGAGAGCCACCCAAAATAATTTTTTTGCCGTCGCAAGCTTCTGTTCTCGCGAGATCCCATCTGGAGGCCTTTTCCGGCACTCTGCCGGAGGGGGAATCGATCACGGAGGGCTTCTACATCAACCTTGCTGCCCCTCCGATAAGGTGTGAGTAGTTTACCACAGACCTACTGTAACACCCTGGTTTTTGGCGCTTTCTTTTTCTTCTGGATTTCTTTGAATTTTCCTTTGGATTTCTTTTTTTGTGGCTCTGTGGTCTTGAAACCTAGAAAGATTACCTCTTCTTCCTCTCCCAAGTGGCTTGTCATCCTCAAATATTTCCCAAGATCATGTTATTTGCATATTAGCCCAACCCAAAATTTATTTCTTGGGAATATTCCTTTTTCTCTTAAAGGGATGACCCTGTTTGCCCTAGGTTGTGAAGCAACCTATATTTTTGCCTTGCTATTAATTCCCAGAAAATTCTCAAAATTCATTTGGACCTATGGACCTTGGATATGAAAAAATATTCAAGATTCCATACTCATGGTGAGCACACCATCCAATCTTTGATTCTGGCCATATTTTTAGTTTGTGAAGCAACTATATTTTATATTGCTCAATAATTGCTGAAAATTTACTAGTACCTTCTACTATCTATATAACCTTCCTCCACCAAATTTGGACTCATTTCATCTAGCCAATAATTCTCAAGGAGTTTCCTAAGTTTCTGTCCAGAGAGGACCACTATGAAGGAAGTACCATTTTGGTATATCCAAATGGTATGAAATTTTTACAGTACTTTCATATGCCCAAATGATCATCCTCCGCCAAATTGCAGATCAGTCCAATCAATTATGTGAGCACCACTTCAACATTCATATTTCTGTCCAGTGGGGTACATTGTGAAGCAAGTGCTAGCTATACCCCTCCAATTGGGTTGAATCTTTGCCACAGTGATCACCTTAGTGGATGATCATCCTCAGCCAAAACTCAGATCCAATGGGCTTATGCACTGCTCACACCACTAATCAAACACCTTGTTGTTGCTTAGTGCATGAGCCTAGTCCAGCCACCCCTTCAGCCATGGTGGTTGTGTTCTTCTTCCTAGCATCTTCTAGGGGAGCGACCAACCCACCAGACAAGCCTGGGCCGCCCAGAACGCGTGGCAATGCCACGGCCACGCGATGACCACGCGGCTGGCATGCCAAACCACGCGCTCTAGAGTTGGGGCCCTCTTCCACCGTCCCTTCATCGAGCTCTTGCCACCGCACCTTGTCCGACAGCTTTGCCAAGGCCATGCGCTCGCTCTGGAGCCCTTGCCCCTCCTCTTTCTTCCTCCCTATACTCCACGGCAGCCACGTCCATGAGCTGGCCGCCGTCCCCACCTCCATGGCTTGTCAGCCAAGCCATCCCCGAGCCCCTCCGCGTGTCCCCGAGCCTCTCCACGTCGTGTGCGATCTCTGGTGCACCTCTCCTCTCTCCTCCATGTGGCCTGCTCGCGCCAGAGCGCTGGCGACGCGTCGCCATGGCCGGGCCCATCCGATGAGCTCGCCCCGGCCATATAAGCCCTCCCCGAGGATTCCCGAGACCACTAGCAGCCCCCTCTCTCTCTCTCTCTCTCTCTTAGCCCTCCCCGACCGCTCAAACAAGCTCAAGGAGCCCACCTACCCTCGCATTATCGCCATGGCCGCCCTTGGTCTCCTCCTAAATTCGCGGGATGTTGAGCTCCCCTCTCCCTCCAACCACCACCATGGTACTCCTTAGGCCTCTACGAACCTCTCTGTATCCGTCAGCTCGTCGGGAGGTGACCAAAGTGCCGACAACGACCTCGGTCGATGGCCTTATCTGCGGGTCACCAAGCCGCCGTGGCCCCATCCCTCCTCAGTGCCAGTGCCTGGCCTAGGTGGGCGAGGCGCTCCGCCCCAAGCCCGTCAGTGCCTCCCCCTCGGCCGGAGGTGGCCGGAGCCGCCGCCGCCAGCGCCGGTCGTGCTCGGCCTCGCCCTCCCTCTGTCTCGACGCGAGGTAGAAGAAGGGATCTAGGAGAGAGATAGAGAGAGATGTCAACATGGGACCCACCGGTCAGTGGCTCATGGCCCGGGCCCGCGCAGAGTAAGTGGATGCGCATTCTAACAAATGCGTTTTCTTGTTTTGAAAGCGTAATCAGGCACAGTTCTAATTAAAAGTACGCTTTCCCACAGCAAAGACATTCTCAGAAATACGTTTTTGTTTAAGCCCGCCGGTCGAAACCCTTAGTTTGCGGACATTCATCGGTTAAGTGTAGAAATGAAGAGTTTTTATTTGTTTTCTGGCTAATGAACGAACAGCCGTATCTCCGCAACCGTAACTCCAATTCAGGTGATTCAAAAGCCCACATTCTCTATTCGGCAAGCCCGTTCTGGTGGTACCTTTTTCTTGATGTTGTCGCATTCTGAAAATGACCATTTTTCCCTTGCCCTCTAATCAGCCCCCTTCAAGAGAGAAACTTTTTCGGCAAATCTTTCTGCGAGTTCATCGCACTTCTTCCCGTTGATTTCTTCATCCCCAGGCAAGCCACGATAGCCACTTGCATGATGGACTTGCAATAGCCATGGTTTCCACTTGAATGTTTGAATAATTGTGTGCTCATTTACTTATTATGTAGATGTTATGTATATGCTTGTCGATCCATGCTTATCCTTATGCCATGTTCATTTGCATCTAGTTAGTTAAGTGAATTTGCTAAGGTTATTATCAGGTTCAATTCTTGTATATATTTCCGATGCTAACGATCATGACATGCTTTTATGAATTGATATGGCTTGATATAGAAAAATACTTGTGATATTCATGATCATCGCTATGCCATGCTCATTTGCATAAATGTTTCACCGTTGTTGGTGCTATGATCCATATGTTAAATGGTGATGTTTCCCATCCATGCTCATGTTGATATCATGCTCATATGCATTGTCATTTCATCATGTTATTATATTATGACTCAGCTCATCACCATTCAAGTTTAACCTGACATTAATAGAACTTGAACAATCTGTTGGCCAAGTCATGGTGCCACCGAATCGAGCTCACCAGTGCAACCACACTTGCCTGGATGGGGAGGCCCTAATTCGGTTTATTGTCATGCCTCTCGCCGGTGCCTCCAACTAGGGAAGGTTATGTGCGTGTGCTACCCTGATCAGGTAGGCGGCCTTAACCTTGTGTGCCCGTTGTTGTTGTGCACATGTCCCCGTTTGGGACCGTTTTGTTTTAGTTTTGCCACGATGGTGGCCGGCCACATAGGTGGCAGATGTCAGCAGTTGGCATCCGGGGCCACCCATGACATAGCCTGTCGACGTACGACACCTATGGGATCCGAAGGACCCCTTTACGATTCGGCAGGGAGAGAGGTATGCACAAAGAGCAGAACCGAAGACCAACGCGAAAGGATTTTTACCCAAGTTCGGGCCGCTGATCAGCGTAAAACCCTACTCCTGCTTTTGTTTATTATCAGTGTATTCGTCCCAGTTCTTGGAGCGCTTGCAATGAACAGTGTGTTCGTGCAGCAGCTACGCATGCAGCATGAGCCGAGAGTGTTCCCTCCTCTGTAGCAGTTGCCTTGGGCCTCCTTTTATATGCTTGAAGGGGTCACCACAGTGGCGAACTGTTCATATGCGAGGTGTAAAGTAGCTACAGGGTTATCATACATAACCACTAGCGGTTTAGGACAAATGCATTTAATGCACCGTGAAGTGTCCGTTTAGGTGTCCCTACTCTCTTGGGGATGGAAAAAGGGGCCATCCCATCAGCACCACTTAAGCTCGCCTCCACTAGCGCCTTCCCACGCATCCAGAGATGGGGCCAGAATGCCAGGCTGGTCGTTGCGCTGGAGCGGTGGCACAGTGGCGGAACCTTGCCGGGGTGCGAATCTTGCCTGGCTCCGCGGGCTACCCCGGCAAGATCTTGCCGGGGGCCGAGCCCCTGATCTCTAGTTCTCCTTATCTTCTGGTCCTTGGCTTGAATGTCTCTTTGATAATCTTGGATTATTCTTCATCCGTTCCCCGACAAGCCTTGCCGCAGGTATGGCTACAACTGCCCGTGCACAAGTACGGGGTACTAAAGGCCCAATACTTAGTACACCGACAGGAGCCCCCGGGCCTAGGCCACACACGAGTGCGAGGCATTGTTGGGCTAGGCCCAAACAGTGCACGGGCACGTGTGGCAGGGGTTAACTGCTTGTAATAATTCCGTTTACTGCGCTTCTCCACTATGCGCGTTGAATGCGCGACGTGGGAAGCGTGCGCTGAACGGCCGCGGCCACAGCGCGCTTGCATAGGCATGTTCACATTGGGCAGTAAAAGAGGCAGCCTCGCTCCTTCCCCATAAAAAGGAATCCGCAGAGGCGCCGCCCATTTACCCCCTCTTCTTTCCAATCTGGAATCCGCCATTACCTTCTCTCCCCCGAGCCCAGAGCAGAACTTCTCCTCATCCGCTCACCGCCCCCGCACCCGCTCTATCCTCGGCTTCTGCCTTCGCAATCACCATGCTGCCCAAGGCTAGCAAGGGCAAAGGTAAGAGCAAGAAGACGAAGGCCGATGTCCCGGAGAGCGAGTTGGCAAAGATGCGGAAGAAGTACGTCATCTTTGCTCCGACGCTCGACGCGAAAGCCTTGAAGAACCGGTACCAGTGCATGTGGGCAAGGGAGACGCAGGCTCACCCCGCAAGTCACGTGGCCCCAGGTTCTTCTTCCAAAGGCGGACCAGATAAATATCCCTTCTTCGTCGCTTACTTTTATTGCGGGCTATGTCCTCCATTCTCTGATTTCTTTATCGACATCATCTACACATACAGCTTCCGTCTTCTGGATTTCACGCCGAATGCCGTAACATGTATGTCTATCTTTGCTCATCTTTGCGAAAACTTCGCCGGAGTAGTTCCCAACACTGCCCTCTTCCGCCATTACTTTGTTCCTCGCATCCAAAAAGGGGACGCCCTTTCCGGTTCTATCGCCTGGATCCCAAGGGCATGGAACAAGGAGATATATCCAGATGGGGTTTACCATGAGAAGTGGGAAGAATGGCGGTCCGAGTGGTGCTGGATCAAGGTAGCAGATCCCCATCCATTCTATTCGCCCCGACGGCAGGAAGTGGTCCGTGGCGAGGACTGGAGTAATCTTGTTGCTCAAGACGACAAGCTCACGATCGCCACCACCAGGATTCTCCGTCTGAAAGCTGTCGGGCTCACAATAGAGATGATTGGGTCTGACTTCCTTCACCGCCGCATCGCCCCTCTGCAGAATAAGGGGAGACCACCTTGGGAGTTCCAGAACGCGGCAGACATCATGAGGCTGCGCCCCGGATTAAACAGTAACTTGACAATCATGCAGCTCGCCACTCTCCGCCACAAGCTATTTCAGCGTGATGACAAGCATAAGTTGCCAGCGAGAATTATCCCTTTGTGCAACAACTCCACCCTGGGGTCGATCATCGCCACGATGCCAATGTTCAACGCCCATGGCCTTGACGCAACTTGGGTCGAGCCATCTGAGGAGCAGGCGCAAAAGTTCTTCGACAACTAGTCGGAGAGGGCCGTCCGGGAAGAAACAAGACTCGTCCGCGCCACCACCGATGAGGAAGTGGCGTATATTGCCACTAGGGTGGAAGAGGCGAACCTTGCCGCGGAGGCCGGTGACGTCGGCTTCATGGAATGGGATACCAGCGACGCAGAGGTCGTTTTGGAAGAAAATCCTGCCAGGGAGGATAAGGCTGCCGGGGAGCAGAGTGGCACAGTCGCCGGAAGCTCGTCTGATGAGGACGCAGCCGAAGAACAGCCACAAGAGGAGCCCCCAGCTCCAAAGAGGGCAAAGCGTGTCCTTCGAAAAGCCGTCTCTGATGCCCCAGCAAATCAACCTTCTTCGAGCAGTGATGCTCCCGGCAAGAAGGCGGTCGGCAAGGCTGCACCATGGCAAGGAGTTCGACAGCAACCCGTGCGGCGCACGAGACACACACCTGCGGCAACCACTGGGGTGGCAGGGGCGTCTCACACAACAGCACCAGAGGTTGAGGCGGCAGAGTCATGCCAACCCCTTGCACCTGCTGCAGCCAAGCGATCCAGGACTCCTCCTCCGCCTCCCCATACGGACACCGCAACGGAGGTCGATTTCGACATCTCCAGTTTCAGCCCGGAATGAGAAGAGGAAGAGTAAATATCCTATCACAGCCTTTATCTCCCAGATTCTAAATTCGATTGATCTCACTGCCTTGCTTTGTCTTGTTTCTGCAGTAACGCAGAAACTTTGGCGGAAAGGACAATGAAAAGGGCGAAGACTTCCACGGGTGACGAGCCCCCGACAAGCTTTGCGAGCATGCCAGCAACTATCGTCATCAGCCCGGAGCTTAGCCCTCAACGCAGCCCCTAGCGTAGCCCCCAGCGTGAGTTCACTACTCATTTTCCGCTGGCGGGTGCTGAGGTTTCTACCTTTGCCGCTAATATCTTTGGGCTTGCAGGAGAAAGACAGCAACAGGGAGAGTCATTGGAGGATGCCCCTGTCGTGCCGTCTCCGTCAACCACACCGCCCGCAAGCGCATCTCCGGCAAGAGCTCCTACCGATGAGCCTACCTTGGAAGAGGAGGAGCCGGCAAACATGGGCACCGGCAACCTTTCCCCGGCAACCAATGTTGCCGGGAGGGATGAAGCCACCCCTCAACAGCTCGACGCAGGTGACTGCTTGCCTCAGAGCACTTGTCATTCTTTTCTTTATCTTTCTCTCTCTTTGTTTTCTTGAACTTCAATCTTGATCTTATTTTGTTTCCTTCCTTCGTCCTCCAGAGTTCCCTATGATGGAACACATGGACGTCGATGTTGTCATTGAGGAGACCGCCAGAGACACCGCCGCCGAAGCTGACAAGATCGCTGCTAGCGAGGCCGCCAAAGACGCCACTGTCGAGGTCAGCGAAGCTGCTGCCGAGGAAGCCGCCAAGGAATCTGCCGAGAGGGCCGGCGAGGAGACTGATGACCATACTGACGGCATTCCTGTCGCAGGAGCGCCAGGCGCTACATCGGCCACAGAGCCCCCAGCCACCGGTGAGACGATCGTCAAGGATCAACCATCGACATCCGAGGCTCCCTCATCGAGCAAATATCTCAAGGTTGGCGACAATCTATTCATCAACTTGCTAGGCACGGCAAGTATTGGAGCGCCGACCGAAGGGGAAACCTTTGATGAAGAAATCATCACCGCTGCCGGGCTCGAAATCGTCGATGAACCAAGCGCCAGCAGCGGCAAATCTGAAGAAAATCAGCTCCTTCAGGCTATGGGCGATAATTTCCGCAAGCTCCAAACACTCCACCGTGCTCGAAAGGAGAAGGCAGATTCCAGAGTTGCAGTTGTCGAAGCAGCCGAGGCAGATTTCCAGAAGCGCGTTGAGCAGATGCAGATTTGGTACACCGAGGCCCTTCAGGAGTTGACTGCCAGCCGGGAACAAGTGAGCCAAAGCTGGACGGAGCTCCTCCTGAGGCAATCCGATATAGAGAAGGTGCAAGAGGAAAATGCGCAAAGGATTGCCGCTGAGGAAGCCCTCTTGATGGAGCGCCGCATTGGGCTTGATGCTCATGAAGAAGATCTTGTCGCGCGCGAGCAGGCACTTGCTGCCAAACTCCACGGCAAGGACGAAGAGATTGAAAAGCTTGTCGCACAGCGGACCCAGGAGCTGGAGCAGAAACACAAGGAGGCGCTCGAAGCTTCAACTGCAGATCACGCCAGCAAGCTCAAGGAAACCATCGATGCCGCCGAGGCTACAGAGGCCGCCAAGAACGAGCTGAGCAACAAAGTGAAAAAGCTGGAGGCGGATCTTGAGGAACACAGCAAGGAGCTCTCGACGCTCAAAGGCGACAGGGAAAAAACTCTCCACAGCCTGGTGGAGATGCAAATTGCTATATCCGACAAGACCAAGCAGCTCTCTTCAGCCAACGATGCCATTGCTGATCTGAGGCTGAAGCTAACCACGCTGGAAAAGTCTCTTGAGGACGGCAGGGCCCGCGAGAAGGCCCTAAGCAAAGATCTTCAGGATGAGAAGAACTTGCTTAAGAGCGCTTTCACCGCCCAAATTGACTATGAGAAGGGTGTGAAAATCTGGACTGATCGCCTTGTCGACACCGCGGAGAAGCTCACAGCACAACTGTCAACCATGGGCCAGGATGGCCTGCAAAACTTCAGGTATTCCTCTGAAGAAAGGATATCCTCGAGCGCCAGGCTGACCATGTTCTTCGAAAGCATCATTGATGCTCTGAAGCTGCTACAGTCCAACCGAGCGACCCAACTGGCCAATGAATCCCACAAACTTTGCCGGGCTGTCCTCCGCAAGGTACTCGTCAAGGTGGTACATAAGAACCTTGGCGTTGATCTCACCAACGTGCTCGACCGCTTGCCGAAGGATGCAGATCTCAAGGCACTTGAGGAGCTTGTCGCGCCCATCCTTGAGAAGGTGGATTCAATCAAGAGGGTCGAAGGCCAGCGCAGGGACTAGCTGTCTTACTTTTCCTTGCCGCCACCATTCCATGCCAAAGACAATTTAGTCTTAAGTTAGAACTGCGGCAACTATCAATGTAATATAACTTGCTATGATTGAATACATGCATGCTATTTCTCCTGTCCAATTTCTTTCCATATGGTATACGCCCTACGCTAACTGGAAACTTGCTGGTGCGCAACCTGCCGCGAGCGCTGGGTGCGGGACTTCAGCAGCCTGCTGGAGGCGCAGCATCCGGCAAGACACCTTGGCGCTCTTGGTGCAGCCACTTAAACTGTTGAGCGGGCTCGAAACAAAATAAGGGCGCAACCAATTACAACAAGGGTTCCTTTGCGTGCGGGTTTTCCATACAAGGACCGAAATCGTCTAAAGAAAATAGCCTGATTGTAAAAATCGAAAAACTTGCTCAAAGTTTCGCAACTTAGCTTTCTGTCGCTGTACTTCTTCCGGCAAGACATCAATTCTGAACATTGCCCATTGGTATCCATACCTTCCTTCCCCCCCGGCAAACTTGTGCGCGAAGGAAACTTCTATCCTTTGAGAAAAAGAAAGAAGAGAAAATAAAAATATGGAACCTTGGTGGTTCATTAATGCTTACCGGGAGCAAGAGTCATACAATACCTTAGACAAGCATGCATATATATAAACATGGAAATCAACAAGAAATGTACAACACTTAAGCTTATTCAACTGCGCACAGGGTCTGCGCTTGGCTTTGTACAAAGGATTATATGCCTTGCCGGCAAAACTCGTACAAAAGGAGGTTGTCGGGAGCCCCCGGCAACCGCGCCTTATGGTTAGAACTTGCGAAGATGTTCGATATTCCAAGAGTTACTCACTGGAATGCCATCCTCGGTCTCCAGGCGGACAGCGCCGGGCCTGGTGACTCGTACTACCCGATAAGGGCCTTCCCACTTCGGCGTCAACTTGTTTGAATTCTTGGCGGACCGAATCCGCCGAAGAACAAGGTCACCTTCCTCAAGACTTCGGGCATGAACTTTGAGGCTATGGTAGCGACACAAAGCTTGCTGGTAGTGTGCAGCTCGCACAGCAGCCTGAAGACGATCCTCCTCAAGGAGCACAGCGTCATATTGCCGCAGTTGCTCTTGCTCAAGCTCATCATAAGCGAGCACTCGAGGTGACCCGTATATGAGTTCCGTGGGGAGAACTGCTTCCGCTCTGTAAACCAGAGCGAAGGGTGTCTGGCCAGTAGCTCGATTTGGTGTCGTTTTGATTGACCAAAGAACCACCGGCAGCTCATCAATCCAGCGCCTTCAGCACTTTTTTAGCTTGTCAAAAGTCCTGGTCCTGAGACCACGCAGCACTTCAGCATTAGCCCTCTCTACTTGGCCGTTGCTTCTCGGGTGAGCAACAGAGGCAAAACAGATTTTGCCGCCAAGATCCTGGACGTACTGCATGAAGGTGCGACTTGTGAATTGTGTGTCGTTGTCGGTGATGATCCTGTTGGGCACACCGAAACGGCAAACTATCCCTTTAGAGAACTTGACGGCTGATTGTGCTGTCACCTTCCTCACTGCTTCCACCTCCGGCCACTTTGTGAACTTGTCGATTGCAACGTACAAGTACTCAAAGCCCCCGGTAGCACGGGGAAAAGGGCCCAGTATGTCGAGCCCTCAGACCGAAAATGGCCAGGAGAGAGGAATTGCCTGAAGGGCTTGAGCTGGCTGATGTGATTTCTTTGAATGAAACTGGCACGCTTCACACTTGGTTACTAGTGCAGTTGCATCCTGGAGAGCGGTGGGCCAAAAGAAACCTTGTCGGAATGCCTTTCCGACAAGCGCTCTTGATCCTATGTGAGAGCCACATATGCCTCCATGTATCTCTGCCAACAGCTCCAGTCCATCCTCCCGAGGAATACACTTCAATTTCACACCGTTCAGTCTCTTCCTGTACAGAACGCCATCGACGAACTGGTACATGCTAGACTGGCGGGCTACTTTTTCCGCTTCTTCCTGCTTCTCAGGGAGTTCTCCTGTCTGAAGAAAATGGACAATGGACCGTGCCCAAGCTGGAGCCTGGGGCTCGACAACTAGGACTAAAGGCATCTCTTCTGCCGGGGGAACGTTTGTCTCGACGGCAAGGGCCTGAGCCCCTGTTGGAGCCTGTTGTTCCCCGGCAGGCTTGTCGTTGATCCCGGCAACTTCCTTGCCGGCGGCTCCCGGGAGCTCTACCAGAAAGTACTGACCAGAATTCAACTTCCTTCTCTTTTCTTGCCTTATTGATGGCAATATAGATGGCTGAGTTAAATGGAGCACAAAAGTCCCTGGTTCCACAGGCAATACTGTTTTCGGCACGAGGAATGTGCTTTGTTTGCAGGCCGTCAAAGCGCTCTTCCATTTTTCTCACTTCATCCACATAGGCTTGCATCAATGGACTTTGATAATCTTTGTTGACTTGCCTGACAACAAGCTGTGAATCGCCTCTGATGATGAGCTTCTTGATACCAAGGTCTGCCGCGATCCTGAGACCAGCAAGCAGGCCTTCGTACTCCGCAGTGTTGTTCGTCGAGCTCTTCCGGGGAAAATGCATCTGAATTACGTACTTGAGGTGCTCTCCGGTGGGTGCGACAAGCAGCATGCCAGCACCGGCGCCTTGCAGCGAGAAAGCCCCGTCAAAATACATAATCCATTCTTGATCTGTTTCCTTGCCGGGAAGAGTCATTTCTTGAATCTCTTCATCTGGCGTTGGGGTCCATTCCGCAATGAACTCCGCTAAGGCTCTGCTCTGAATTGCTGAAGTACTTTCAAACTTGAGACCAAAGCTTGATAGTTCCAACGCCCACTCCACAATCCTACCGGTTGCCTATGGATTTCGCAAAATCCGCTGCAACGGGAAGCGAGTGACGACGGTAATCTCATGTGCTTGAAAATAATGGCGCAGCTTCCTCGAGGCCATAAGAAGACCGAAGAGCAGCTTCTGCACACCAGAGTATCTTGACCTAGCTCCCTGTAAAAGAGAGCTAACAAAATAAACTGGACCCTGCACCATCTTCCTTTTTTGCACTGACTCCTCTGACTGCGCAGATCCTGTCTTGTCGGTACCAGACCATGCCGGGGAAGATCCCGGCGACGGTCCTGCCGCTGCTGTTGCCTCCTTGTCAACTTCTCTCTGCACCACTAACGCAGCACTAACCACTTGATTCATTGCCGCTAGATACAACAGCAATGGCTCTTGTGGCCTAGGTGCGACTAGCGTTGACGGAGAGGAGAGGTACCTCTTCAAATCTTGCAACACTGCCTCCGCTTCCGGAGTCCATTTCATTGGACCTGCCTTCTTCAAAATTTTGAAAAAGGGCAGGGCGCGCTCAGCGGATTTGGAGATGAACCTGCTTAGGGCAGCAATGCAGCCGGCAAGACGACGTACATCCTTGACGCGTCTTGGTGCTTCAATCTGCTCAATAGCTTTGATCTTGTCGGGATTCGCTTCGATTCCACGCTGAGATACAAAGAACCCGAGAAATTTACCGGAATGGACGCCAAACACACACTTCTCAGGATTGAGCTTTAAATTGATCTTGCGTAGATTTGTACATGTTTCTTCTAGATCTTGTATGAGCGTCGCTTTATCCTTGGTTTTGACCACTATGTCATCCATGTATGCTTCCATATTTCTATGTAGCTGAGGCTCAAAACCAATTTGGACCGCTCTCGCAAATGTAGAACCAGCACTTTTCAACCCGAAAGGCGTTCATATAAAACAATACGTACCACATGGGGTGATAAATGCGGTCTTTTCTTCATCTTCTTTTGCCATGAAGATCTGATGATATCCCGAGTAGGCATCAAGGAACGACAGTAGGTCACAACCAGCAGTGGAGTCCACAATCTGGTCGATGCGCGGCAAGGGGAAAGGATCTTTTGGACAGGCTTTATTGATGTCTGTATAATCAATACACAGCCTCCATTTCCCATTCGCCTTGCGCACTACAACCGGATTGGCCAACCACTTTGGGTGAAGCACTCCTCTGACCAAGCCTGCCGCTTCTAGCTTTCTGATTTCTTCGGCAATGAATTCTTGCCGCTCCAAGGCTTGCTTCCTGACCCTCTGCTTGACGGGCCGCGCATGAGGACAGACAGCAAGGTGGTGCTCAATTACCTCCCCGGGAACACCGGGGATGTCAGACGGTTGCCATGCAAACACGTCGACATTCGCCCGCAGGAAGGCAACGAGCGCGCTTTCCTATTTGTCATCTACGGTGGAACTTATGGTGAAAGTTCCTCCCGTTTCGTCCTCCTTGACGGGCACCTTCTTGATCTCTGGTGGAGCAGCCTTGCACTTCTTGTTCTTGCCGGTGGAACTCTCAGGTGCGTCCTCAACGGAAGCGCAGCACTCTGAGGAGGTGCGCTTGCCGGAGTTTGCGTCAAAGATCTTGCCGGTCTTCTTCTTCCCCCCGGGAGTTCCAGCGACAGGAGCAGATGCCTTGACGGCAGGTGCTGCAGCTGCCTCCCGGTATAGTTGGTCGGTGCAGATAAGTGCATCCTTCTTGTCAGAGTGGATAGTGATGACACTTATCGGTCCGGGCATCTTCAACACATTGTATGCATAGTGTGATGCCGCCATGAACTTAGCCAGCGCTGGGCGGCCAAGGATCCCATTGTATGACATAGGGATCTTGGCGACACCAAACACTACCTTCTCTGTCCTGTAGTTGAGCTCGCTACCAAATGTCACCGGTAGCGTAATCTTGCCTTTTGGCTGGGTCTTTCCTGGATTGATCCCCTGAAACGTGCCCGTTTCCTCGAGATCTTCATCAGGAATTTGCAGCTTCTTGAGCACGTCCGGCGAGATTAAGTTCAGCCCGGCCCCACCGTCAACTAGCATTTTTGTCACCTTGAGGTTGCGGATTGTTGGTGAGACCAACAAGGGCAAACACCCGACCGCAGTTGTGCGATCAGGGTGATCCTCGGCGTAAAAAATGATAGGCGTGCTGGACCACTTTAAAGGTTTGCGTGCATCAAACGACGGCTCCGTTTCATTAACCTCACGCACCCACTGTTTAAGCCGGCGATGAGAAGAATGCAACAAGGCACCCCCGTCAATACACATGGCCTCTGTGGCTTTCTGAAACTCGTGCTCACTGGATTCGTCGTCTTCTTCATCATCATCGCCTCCCTCGTCTTTGTCGCGGCCTCGGGCGGGCCTCTCCTTCTGTTGCTTAGCCTTGCCGCGGCGGCCTCCTCGGCCACCACGCTTCTTGCCAGATCCCTCAGCACCGTCTTGGGCCTTCTCCTTGTCTCATCTTTCGTACTCAGCTCTCTGCTTCTCGACAAGCTGCTCAACTTGCCGGCAGTTTTGGAGATCGTGGCCCTTGGTGCGATGGATCTTGCAATACTGCTTGCCGGAGTTTTCCGACTTGTCGGCAGCCGCCAAAGCCTGGCAGGAGGCGCACCCGGCAATTTCCTTGCTGGGGTCGTCAACCTTGGCCTTCTTGGCGGTGCCGGGGTTGCCGGATTCCTCGACAGCAAGCACGGCCTTGCCTCTGCGCTTCTTGTTCCGCTGCCGGCCTTTCTTTGGTGGGGTTGCAGCATCTTCGTCTTCTGATTCGCCCCCCGCGCCAACACCCTCGCCAGGGAGTTTCCTCCCTTCTTCAACTCGAGCGCACTTGTCGGCCAAAGCGTAAAGCTCGGCAATACTCCTGACTTTGTTCATCGCCAGCTCTTTGCGCATCTTGCGGTTGCGCACGTTCTGATGAAACATGCTAACAACAGCGGTAGGATGAACGTCTGGAATATTGTATTGCACCTGGCTAAATCTCTAAATAAACTTGCGCAGGGGTTCGCCCTCCTTTTGAGGGAGGAGATGCAAATCACTCTCTTGGCCAGGAGCTTGGTGGCCTCCAACAAAGGCGCCAACAAACTGATGGCACAGATCTGACCAAGAAGAAATGGAATTCTCCGGCAGATGCATCAACCACGACCTGACGTTGGGTTTGAGCACCAATGGGAAGTAGTTGGCAAGTATCTTGTCATCTCGGCCCCCGGCAGCCTGCACCGCAATGCTGTAGACGCTCAAGAACTCCGAGGGGTGAGTCTTGCCGTCATATTTCTCTGTGACCTCTGGTTTGAACGTTCGGGAGTTGGGCCACTGGACTCGTCGCAGCTCATGGGTAAATGCTGGACAACCTACCTCATAGGGCAAGTCGCCTACATACCCTGGCGCAGGCTTGTCGACAGTAGGCCCTGCGCGTTTATCGGACTGATGACGTGCCTCCCGTCGCCACTCGATGGTAGTTCGAGCGTCTTCTTTGCTTCGTTCCTGAAGAACTTGGCGCTGATCGCGGCGCATCCGCGGATCGGATGACGCCGTGGAATCATCATCACGGCCGTCAATCCGCCGGGTTGACGACCGCTGCTGCTGTCGTGGAGGGGAGTGCACCATGGTCGCACCGCCTCCAGTCTTCTCACCATCGGCTCGCATCGGATTGATAGACCGTTGCCGCGAGGGCCCCGTGGGCTGCGGCCCATCCTTATTGACGAAGCCGATGAGGCTCTGGATAGTAGATCGCCACTCCTCCCTCTTCTCCGGAGCAGGAGGGAAATCGAGGAGCAGCTGCGCACGCGCCAAGGCTTCTGCTGGCGTAGGTGGCGGCGACAGGTGCGAGGTACGTGAGGTGCTGTGACTCCTAACAGTGTTAGAAGGAGCACCATCACGATCACGTGACCGCACGCCACTTCCATCGGCAGTTTGGCGTGCATGCTGGGCCTGCGCACTTTGGGATCGATACACAGAAGTCTTTCCATGGGGATGTTCAGACCCACCAATGCCACGGCACTGCTCGTCGCGTGCAACCTGAGAAGGCCGCAACGCTTACGCCGGTGTGAGAGTCTTAGAAGGCGTCCTCCGATCTTTGGAGTTCGCTGCGCCGCCCGTAGGTAGCACGGCTCCATCTCTGGATCTAGCGGTGTTCGGGTTGCCGTCGCCGCTGCGAACAATGCCGCTCGCCTAGCTCGGATCACCAGAACGCCGTGGAGGCTCTAAACCTCCATCTCCTGCATCCAGGCCGTTACCCGTCCGAGTAGGCACGGGCAAGACGGACGTAGATGGAACAACCGCTGCCGCACCCTTCTTCTTGGGTGGCATGGTGACGAAGACGGTGAAGAAACTGACACGCTGATCACCGGATCAGGTTCGCGCAACCTCGATCCCCCTACCTGGCGCGCCAAAGATGTCAGCGTATGACACCTATGGGATCCGAAGGACCCCTTTATGATTCGGCAGGGAGAGAGGTATGCACAAAGAGCAGAACCTCAGACCAACGCGAAAGGATTTTTACCCAGGTTCGGGCCGCTGATCAACGTAAAACCCTACTCCTGCTTTTGTTTATTATCAGTGTATTCGTCCCAGTTCTTGGAGCGCTTGCAATGAACAGTGTGTTCGTGCAGCAGCTACGCATGCAGCATGAGCCGAGAGTGTTCCCTCCTCTGTAGCAGTTGCCTTGGGCCTCCTTTTATATGCTTGAAGGGGTCACCACAGTGGCGAACTGTTCATATGCGAGGTGTAAAGTAGCTACAGGGTTATCATACCTAACCTCTAGCGGTTTAGGACAAATGCATTTAATGCACCGTGAAGTGTCCGTTTAGGTGTCCCTACTTTCTTGGGGATGGAAAAAGGGGCCATCCCATCAGCACCGCTTAAGCTCGCCTCCACTAGCGCCTTGCCACGCATCCAGAGATGGGGCCAGAATGCCGGGCTGGTCGCTGCGCTGGAGCGGTGGCACAGTGGCGGAACCTTGCCGGGGTGCGAATCTTGCCGGGCTCCGCGGGCTACCCCGGCAAGATCTTGCCGGGCTCCGCAGGCTACCCCGGCAAGATCTTGCCGGGGGCCGAGCCCATGATCTCCAGTTCTCCTTATCTTCTGGTCCTTGGCTTGAATGTCTCTTTGATAATCTTGGATTATTCTTCAGCCGTTCCCCGACAAGCCTTGCCGTAGGTATGGCTACAACTGCCCGTGCACAAGTACGGGGTACTAAAGGCCCAATACTTAGTACACCGACATAGCCCAAAGGGGAGTTTGTCAGAGTGACTGGGAGAGTGTCATGCAATAGGTTGGTTTTGTCGGAATGTCATTGGTCCACCCGAATGGGAGCACGAGGCCATGAGTTTCATGGTGTGGGTACATGATATGTCTCCAACGTATCTATATTTTTTTATTGTTCCATGCTATTATATTATCAATCTTGGATGTTTTATATGCATTGTTTTGCTATTTTATATCATTTTTTGGGACTAACCTATTAACCTAGTGCCCAGTGCCAGTTGCTATTTTTTCATTGTTTTTGCCTTTACAGAAAATCAATACCAAACGGAACGAAACTTTTTGACGATTTTTCTTGGACCACAAGACACCCTGGAAGCTTCGGGAGGAGGCCAGAAGAGCCACGAGGCGGCCACAAGCTCACAGGGCACGCCCTAGGGGGCGCCCTCCAAGCTTGTGGTCCCCCCGTGGCACTTCCAACCCTAATTCCTCTTCTATAAATACCCAAATATTCCCCATAGACCAGAGGGCACACCAAAAATACTTTTCCATCACCGCAAGTTTCTGTCCTCATGAGATCCCATCTTGGGACTTTTTCTGGTACTCTGCCGGAGGGGGATTCGACCACGGAGAGCTTCTACATCAATCTTGCTGCCCTTCGGATGATGTGTGAGTAGTTTACCACAGACCTACGAGTCCATAGCTAGTAGCTAGATGGCTTCTTCTCCCTCGTTGATCTTCAATACAATGTTCTCCTCGATGTTCTTGGAGATCTATTCGATGTAATCTTCTTTTGCGGTACGTTTGTTGATATCCGATGAATTGTGGGTTTATGATCAGATTATCTATGAATATATTTGAGTCTTCTCTAAACTCTTTTATGCATGATTTATATAGCTTTGTATTTCTCTCCGATCTATTGATTTGGTTTGGCCAACTAGATTGATTTTTCTTGCAATGGGAGAGGTGATTTGTAGTGGGTTCAATCTTGCGGTGCTTATTCCTAGTGACAGAAAGGGACATGACACATATTTGTATTGTTGCCATTAAGGATAAAAAGATGGGGTTTGTTCATATTGATTGGATCTATCCTTCTACATCATGTCATCTTGCTTAAGGCGTTACTCCGTTCTTTATGAACTTAATACTCTATATGCATGCTGGATAGTGGTTGATGTGTGAAAGAATAGTAGTAGATGCAGGCAGGAGTCGGTCTACTTGTCTCGGATGTGATGCCTATATACATGATCATTGCCTTGGATATCGTCATGATTATTCGCTTTTCTATCAATTGCCCAACAGTAACTTGTTTACCCACCATATGCTTTCTTTCAAGAGAGAAGCCTCTAGTGAATACTATGGCCCCTGGGTCTATCTTTATCATATATTAAAATCCAAGAATACCTTGCTGCAATTTATTTACTTTTATTTTATGTTTTTATTTATCTATCTATCACTATGAGATTTGATCCTTGCAATTAACCGCCAAGGGATTGGCAACCCCTTGTTTGCGTTGGGTTCAACTATTTGTTATTTTGTGTGTAGGTACTGCTAATGAGGTGTTGCGTGGTTCTCCTACTGGATTGATAACCTTGGGTCTTAACTGAGGGAAATACTTATCTCTACTATACTACATCATCCTCTCCTCTTTGGGGAAATCCCAACGCAGCTCACAAGTAGCAGTACCTGGCTTCCTCCTCCGCCATCTCCTTCTTGAACGCCACTTGACTGGCTTTCTCAGCCGGCGGCAGCGACTTCCACAGACAAAGATTGTACTGGCCCCAAAACCACTCCAAAGTTGAGGGGTCCAGCGGCGCATAGGTGTCCTCCTCGTCGCTGCTCTGCGACTGAACGTCCTTGGGGGTGGCGCCTCCTCGTCGGCGCATGGGCAGATCGGCGGCGCCATGGCAGATTTTTGTGTGAGAGAGAGGTGGGGCGAGCGAGGAGAGGATGTAGATGAGAATGCAAGCGGGACGACGTGAGCAAGGTAGTATTTATTGGTGGCCGGAATCTAGATCGACGGGAACAGTACACATGCCGGTCACCGGAATTTACGAGTACTGTAGCTTGAATTGCACACGATTCCCGCAACAAAAGCCATGTGTGAATTTAATCGCTGATGGTTTCCAATATAGAACCGCATCTGATTAATAACCCGCGCCACTCACCTTCCAAACCTCGAGGCGTGAAATATAGTGCCAATTGTGTGGGGCCCGGTTATCTTGCCAGATATTTACATTTTCTTTCCAAATGTAAGGCACGAATGCTTAATTTTTGTTACCATGATATTATAGTATAATGTAATGTAATACATAAATGATTTTTTCCAACCCATGATGGTTTGATGTTGCATGCACATGTGGTTCAATTTGAATTACGGCCATTAAATGGCTAGAAAATCACTTAACTGTCTTAAAAAGGTCAAATGCCCCTGAAAATTTCCAAATTTTAACATGACAGTTGTATTAGTGCAAGTTAACGGTAGAAAAAGTTTCAAGGCCATACCATGAAGCTACCGCCGGTTCGTCATCACACATGCATTCTTCCCTCTCGGAACCACGAACCTTCTCGTGAGATGCTCCGGTTTGTGAGGGGCGTGTGTCCAAAATTTCATCGAACATGCCAATTTTTTTACCATGACATCTTGGTGCCATGCCATTACATCAAGCAAGGTTCCATGTATTTCTGATCATTTTTGAATTTTTGGGAATTTAAAAGCCATGGCACTCGATGTTTCTGTCCAAGCCGTGACACCGATATGTTTGTAAATTCCTTCCAATTTATTGCACAGGGCATTAACTCGCACACAAGGACACAAATGTGATTATCCAAACCATTATGGTTAGCTATTACATGTACATGTAGTTCAAATTTGAATTACAGTCATTAAATGGCTAGAAAATCACTTAAATGTCTTAAAAAGGTCAAATGCCCCTTGAAAATTTCCAAATTTTAAAATGATAGTTGTATTAGTTCATGTTAACGGTAGAAAAAGTTTCGAGGCCACACGAGGAAGCTACTGCCGGTTCGTCATCAAACATGCATTGTTCCCTCTCGGGACCACGAGCCTTCTCGTGAGTTGCTCCGGTTTGTGAGGGGTGTATGTCCAAACTTTCGTCGAATATGCAATTTTTTTACCATGACATCTTGGTGCCATGCCATTACATCAAGCAATATTCCACGTATTTTTGATCATTTTTAATTTTGGGGAATTTAAAAGCCATGTCACTCGATGTTTCTGTCCAAGTCGTGACACCAATATGTTTTAAAATACCTTCCAATTTACTGCCTAGGGCATTAACTCGCACACAAGGACACAAATATGATTTTCCAAACCATTATGGTTAGCTGTTGCATGTCATGTAGTTCAAATTTGAATTACGGTCATTACATGGCTAGAAAATCACTTAAATGTCTTTAAAAAGTCAAATACCCCCTGAAAATTTCCAAATTTTAACATGACAGTTGTATTAGTGCATGATAACAGTAGAAAAAGTTTCGAGGCTATACGAGGAAGCTACCACCGGTTCGTCATCGAACATGCATTGTTCCCTCTCAGAACCACAAGGCTTCTCATGAGATGCTCCGATTTGTGAGGGGTGTGTTTCCAAACTTTCATTGAACATACCAGTTTTTACCACGACATCTTGGTGCCATGCCATTATGTCAAGCAAGGTTCCATGTATTTCTGATCATTTTTGAATTTTTTGGAATTTAAAAGCCATGGCACTCGATGCTTGTGTCCAAGCCGTGACACCAATATGTTTGAAAATTCCTTCCAATTTACTGCATAGGGCATTAACTCACATACAAGGACACAAATATGATTTTGCAAACTGTTATGGTTAGCTGTTGCATGTACATGTAGTTAAAATTTGAATTACGGTCATTAAATGGCTAGAAAATCGCTTAAATGTCTTAAAAAGGTCAAATAACCCCTGAATTTTTTCAAATTTTAATATGATAGTTGTATTAGTGCACATTAATGGTAGAAAAAGTTTCAAGGCCATAAGAGGAAACTACCACCGGTTCGTCATCAAACATGCCTTGTTCCCTCTCGGAACCACGAGTCTTCTAGTGAGATGCTCCGGTTTGTAAGGGGTGTGTGTCCAAACTTTCATCAAACAGTCCAATTTTTTTACCACATCATCTTGGTGCCATGCCATTACGTCAAACAAGGTTTTATGTATTTCTGATGATTTTTTTAATTTTTTGGAATTTAAAAGCCATGGTACTCAATGTTTGTGTCCAAGTCGTGACACCAATATGTTTGAAAATACCTTCCAATTTACTGCACATGGAATTTACTTTCACACATGTACACAAATATGATTTTCCACCCCATGATGGTTTGTTGTTGCATGTACATGCATTTCAAATTTGAATTACGGCCATTAAATGGCTATAAACTCACTTATATGTCTTAAAAAAGTCAAATGAACCCTTAAAGTTTTCAAATTTTAACATGACAGTTGTATTAGGGCATGTTAACGGTACAAAATGTTCTCGTACATTTAAAACACCATTCATTTCCACTGTACACCAAATTCATCTTTCACAGCTAATACAAAATATCAACTACATCACACACAGTTCGTTATAGGAACCGTTTGCGATGAAAATTTGTGGGTCTATTAATGTCTTCCTCCATAAGCTTCGCCGGCATCGTCTGCTCAAGTGCCGGTCACCCCTGAATCCACGATCCCCATTCCCCAACCCCTTCTTGCAAAGAATGACGCCATGGAGACGCTTCGTGAAGGCTCGTACGGTCATCGTGTCATCCCCGAGCGGCGCCGCCTCCGCCGAGAGCGTGGCCGCCTACGCCAAGAGAGCGGCCACATCTGCCGAGAGGGCGTCCGTGGTAGCCGACAGGGTAGCTGCAGCAGCCGAGACGGCTGTAGCAACTACTGTGATGGCGGCTGCAAACGCCGAGAGCGCTTGAGCAGCCGTCCGTGCCGCCTATGTCACCCTGGCCCGGGTCGAGGCCATCCACGCCAAGATCGAGGGCGCCCACGCCAAGATATTCCAGGCCTCCTTGGAATCCAGCATGCACCCCACATCCGAAAAGGCGGTGGAGGCCATGGAGCACCTACTTCCTCATGAGATCGGTGAGCGGGAGTTGGAGATAAGGAGGCGGCGGAGATCGAGGAGCGTCGGGCGGAGGAGTTGCGCGTTGATACGTCTCCAACGTATCTATAATTTTTTATTGTTCCATGCTATTATATTATCTGTTTTGGATGTTTTATATGCATTAATATGCTATTTTATGGATTAACTTATTAACCTAGAGCCCAGTTCTAGTTTTTGTTTTTTCCTTGTTTTTGAGTTTTACAGAAAAGGAATACCAAACGGAGTCCAAACGGAATAAAACTTTCGCGATGATTTTTCTGGACAAGAAGACACATGTAGGACTTGGAGAGGAAGGCAGAAGAGTCCCGAGGGCTCCACAAGCCCTCAGGGCACACCCCCTGGCTTGTGGGCCCCACGGGAGTCCTCCAACCCTAATCTTTCGCCTATAAATTCAGAAATATTCCCAAACCACCAGAAGCGTCCACCAAAATACTTTTCTGCCGCTGTAACCTTCTGTACCCGTGAGATCCCATCTTGGGGCCTTTTCTGGCATCCTGCCGGAGGGGGATTCGATCACAGAGGGCTTCTACATCAACTCTATTACCCTTCCGATGAAGCGCGAGTAGTTTACCACAGACCTACGGGTCCATAGCTAGTACCTAGATGGCTTCTTCTCTCTCTTTGATCCTCAATACCATGTTCTCCTCGTTGTTCTTGGAGATCTATCCGATGTAATATTCTTTTGCGGTATGTTTGTCGAGATCCGATGAATTGTGGATTTATGATCAGTTTATCTATGAATATTATTTGAAACTTCTCTGAATTCTTATATGCATGATTTGATATCTTTGTATTTCTCTTCGAATTATCGGTTTGGTTTGGCCAACTAGATTGGTTCTTCTTGCAATGGGAGAGGTGCTTAGTTTTATGTTCAATCTTGCGGCGTCCTCACCCAGTGACAAAGTAGGGGTAGCGAGGCACGTATTGTATTATTACCATCAAGGGTAAAAAGATGGGGTTTTCATCATATTGCTTGAGTTTATCCCTCTACATCATGTCATCTTACTTAAGGCATTACTCCATTCTTATGAACTTAATACTCTAGATGCATGCTGGATAGCGGTCGATGTGTGGAGTAATAGTAGTAGATGCTGAATCGTTTCAGTCTACTTGACACGGACGTGATGCCTATATTCATAATCATTGCCTTGGATATCATCATAACTTTGCACTTTTCTATCAATTGCTCGACAGTAATTTGTTCACCCACCGTATTATTTGCCTTCAAGAGAGAAACCTCTAGTGAAACCTATGGCCCCCGGGTCTATTTTCCATTATATATTTTCAGATCTATAAACCAAAAAACCCAAAAATACCTTGCTGTAATTTATTTACTTTTATTTTGTTTTACGTTTTAGTAAGCTTTTATATCTATCTCTATCAGATCTCACCTTTGCAAGTGACCGTGAAGGGATTGACAACCCCTTTATCGCGTTGGGTGCAAGTGTTTGATTGTTTGTGTTGGTGCATAGATTGGAGACTTCCGTGTACCTCCTACTGGATTGATACCTTGGTTCTTAACTGAGGGAAATACTTATCTCTACTTTGCTGCATCACCCTTTCCTCTTCAAGGGAAAAACCAACACAAGCTCAAGAAGTAGCAGGAAGAATTTCTGGCGCCGTTGCCGGGGAGATCTACATCAAGCCTACCAAATACCCACCATAAACTCTCATCTCTTGCATTACATTATTTGCCATTTGCCTCTTGTTTTCCTCTCCCCCACTTCTAAAACGATTTCAGAAAAACACAAAAAGATTTGCCTTTTTTATTCGCCCTTTTTCCGTTCATCTTTTTCGTTTGCTTTTCATTTGCTCGTGTGTTAGATTGATTGCTTTGTCACTATGTCTCAAGAAAACACCAAGTTGTGTGACTTTTACAATATTAATAATAATGATTTTATTAGTACTCCGATTGCTCCCACCACTAGTGCGGAATCTTATGAAATTAATGCCGCTTTGCTAAATCTTGTTACGAAAGATCAATTTTCTGGCCTTCGTAGTGAAGATGCCACATCCCATCTAAATATTTTCGTTGAGTTGTGTGATATGCAAAAGAAGAAAGATGTGGATAATGATATTGTTAAATTGAAGCTATTCCCGTTCTCACTACTAGATCGTGCTAAAACATGGTTTTCATCTTTGCCTAAAAATAGTATTGATTCATGGAATAAGTGTAAAGATGCTTTTATTTCCAAGTATTTTCCTCCCACTAAGATCATATCCCTTAGGAACGATATAATGAATTTTAAGCAACTTGATCATGAACATGTTGCACAATCTTGGGAGAGGATGAAATTGATGATAAGAAATTGCCCTACTCATGGTTTAAGTTTATGGATGATCATACAAAATTTGTATGCCGGATTGAATTTTGCATCTAGAAATCTTTTAGATTCGGCCGCGGGAGGTACTTTTATGGAAATCACATTAGGAGAAGCTACTAAACTCCTAGATAATATTATGGCTAATTACTCTCAATGGCATACCGAAAGATCTTCTACTAGTAAAAAAGTGCATGCGATTGAAGAAATTAAACTTTGAGTGGAAAGATGGATGAACTTATGAAATGTTTTGCTAGTAAGAGTGCTCTTATTGATCCTAATGATATGCCTTTATCTACTTTGATTGAGAACAATAATGAATCTATGGATGTGAATTTTGTTGGTAGGAACAATTTTGGTAATAACGCGTATAGAGGAAATTTCAACCCTAGGCCGTTTCCTAGTAATTCCTCTAATAATTTTGGTAATTCCTACAACAATTCTTATGGAAATTATAATAAGATGCCTTCTGATCTTGAGAACAATATTAAAGAATTTATTAATTCACAAAAAGTTTTCAATGCTATGGTTGAAGAAAAATTGCTCAAGATTGATGATTTGGCTAGGAACGTTGATAGAATTTCTCTTGAGATTGATTCTTTGAAAATTAGATCTATGCCACCCAAGCATGATATTAATGAATCTCTTAAAGCTATTAAAATTTCTATTGATGAGTGCAAAGAAAGAACCGCTAAGATGCATGCTAAGCGAGATTGGTTTGTTAAAGCGTGTTCTTCGATTTCTTGTGAAAATAATGATGAAGATCTTAAAGTAATTGGTGTGACTCCTATTGAAACTTTGTTTTCTAATATAAATATTGATAAAGATGGGACTGGAGATGAGTAAACTTTAGCTAGAAGGCATTCCAATGATTCGGAGTTTATAGATCTTAATGCAAAAAATGATAAAAGTGGGATTGGAGAGGTCAAAACTTTAAGTAGCGATGAACCCACTCTTTTGGATTTCAAGGATTTTAATTATGATAATTGTTCTTTGATAGATTGTATTTCCGTGTTGCAATCCATGTTGAATTCTCCTCATTAGTGTTTGAGCCAAGTAATTGTGTTTTGGTGTTTTAATTAGTGTTTGAGCCAAGTAAGACCTTTGGGATGGCTTACGATGATAGTTGATTTGATCTTGCTGAAAAACAGAAACTTTTGCGTCCAGTAACAGAATTGTTTAAATTCACTGGAGCGTGTAAAAACCCTGAATTTCTTACACAAGATTGATATACAAATTTCCTCTGTTGTCCTAATTTTTCAAATTTTTTGGAGTTATATAAGTATGAGAACAATTCAGATCTTCGCAGACTGTTCTGTTTTTGACAGATTCTGTTTTCTATGTGTTGTTTGCTTATTTTGATGAATCTATGGGTAGTATCGGGGGGTATGAACCATGGAGAAGTTGGAGTACAGTAGATATTACACCAATATAAATAAAGAATGAGTCCACAACAGTACCAAAAAGTGGTGATTTATTTTCTTATACTAACGGATCTCATGAGTTTTGTGTTGTGAAGTTTTCAAGTTTTGGGTAAAGATTTGATGGACTATGGAATAAGGAGTGGCAAGAGCCTAAGCTTGAGGATTCCCAAGGCACCCCAAGGTAATATTCAAGGACAACCAAGCATCTAAGCTTGTGGATGCCCCGGATGGCATCCCCTCTTTCGTCTTCGTCTATCGGTAAATTTACTTGAGGCTATATTTTTATTCACCACATGATATGTGTTTTGCTTGGAGCGTCTTGTATGATATGAGTCTTTGCTTTTTAGTTTGCCACAATCATACTTGCTGTACACACATTTTGAGAGGGACACACATGAATCGTGAATTTATTAGAATACTCTATGTGCTTCACTTATATCTTTTGAGCTAGGCAATTTTGCTCTAGTGCTTCACTTATATCTTTTTAGAGCGCGGCGGTGGCTTTATTTTATAGAAATTTTTGAACTCTCATGCTTCACTTATATTATTTTGAGAGTCTCTCTAAACAGCATGGTAAGTTGCTTAGGTTATGAATTTAGTCCTAATATGATGGGCATCCAAGAGGGATATAATAAAAACTTTCATATAAAGAGCATTGAATACTATGAGAAGTTTGATTCCTTATGATTGTTTTGATATATAAGATGGTGATATTAGAGTCATGCTAGTGAGTAATTGTGGATTGGTAGAAATACTTGTGTTAAATTTTGTGATTCCCGTAGCATGCACGTATGGTGAACCGTTATGTGAAGAAGTCGGAGCATGATTTATTTATTGATTGTCTTCCTTATGAGTGGCGGTCGGGGACGAGCGATGGTCTTTTCCTACCAATATATCCCCCTAGGAGCATGCATGTAGTACTTTGTTTCGATAGCTAATAGACTTTTGCAATAAGTATGTGAGTTCTTTATGACTAATGTTGAGTCCATGGATTATACGCACTCTCACCCTTCCACCATTGCTAGCCTCTCTAGTACCGCGCAACTTTCGCCGGTGCACTACACCCACCATATACCCTTCCTCAAAACAGCCACCATACCTACCTATTGTGGCATTTCCATAATCATTCCGAGATATATTGCCATGCAACTTCCACCGTTCCGTGTATTATGACACGCTTCATCATTGTCATATTGCTTTGCATGATCATGTAGTTGACATAGTATTTGTGGCAAGACCACCGTTCATATTTTTTATACATGTCTCTCTTGATCATTGCCCATCCCGGTACACCGCCGGAGGCATTCATATATAGTCATATTTTTGTTCTAGTATCGAGTTGTAATTCTTGAGTTGTAAGTAAATTAAAGTGTGATGATCATCATTATTAGAGCATTGTCCCATGTGAGGAAAGGATGATGGAAGCTATGATTCCCTCACAAGTTGGGATGAGTCTCCGGACTTTACAAAAATAAAAGAGGCCAAAAGAAGACCAAACAAAAAAAAGAAGAAAAAAAATGAGAGAAAAGAGAGAAGGGGCAATGCCACTATCCTTTTACCACACTTGTGCTTCAAAGTAGCACCATGATCTTCATGATAGAGAGTCTCCTATGTTTTCACTTTCATATACTAGTGGGAATTTTATTATAGAACTTGGCTTGTATATTCCAATGATGGGCTTCCTCAAATTGCCCTAGGTCTTTGTGAGCAAGCGAGTTGCATGCACACCCACTTAGTTTCTTTTTGAGCTTTCATAAACTTATAGCTCTAGTGCATCCGTTGCATGGCAATCCCTACTCACTCACATTGATATCTATTGATGGTCATCTCCATAGCCCGTTGATACACCTATTTGATGTGAGACTATCTCCTTTCTTTTGTCTTCTCCACAACCACCATATTCTATTCCACCTATAGTGCTATATCCATGGCTCACGCTCATGTATTGCGTGAAAGTTGAAAAAGTTTGAGAACATCAAAAGTATGAAACAATTGCTTGGCTTGTCATCGGGGTTGTGCATGATTTAATACTTTGTGTGATGAAGATGGAGCATAGCCAGACTATATGATTTTGTAGGGATAACTTTCTTTGGCCATGTTATTTTGAGAAGACATGATTGCTTTATTAGTATGCTTGAAGTATTATTTTTTATGTCAATATTAAACTTTTGTTTTGAATCTTATGGATCTAAATATTCATGCCACAATAAAGAAAATTACATGGATAAATATGTTAGCACTATTGCAGGATGCTGCTAACGCAACACTACAATCAGAGACCCTTCGACGAAACTGTGTGCGATGCATTAATCGCAAACGGCGATGTAAAAAATTGTCAAAAAAGATGCAAAATGTTTATGATGGCGGATACATCAAACACGGTTCAGATTTTAGTTGCGTGTGTGATGCGGGGCATATGGTTCAGTTCAATGAACTGTTTGCGATGAGGAAGAAGAACAGAAACGGGCAGCCAAATGAAGGCGTGTGCGATATACGGCATACAGTTCAGTCGGATTAACTGTTTGTGATGAGGCGGAACAACAGAAACGGGCAGCCAGATGAAGGCGTGTGCGATTGAGGGCATACGCTTCAGACGGATGAACTATTTGCGATTAGGCAACACAACAGAAACGGTCAGCCAAATCAACGTGTCTGCGATTGACGGCATACACTTCACACGGATGAACTATTTGCGATTAGCCACAACAAACAGAAACAGTTAGACAGATCAACGTGTATGCGCTAGACGGGCACACATTCTAATTAAAAGAAGCGTGCGCGATGGTAATAACGAGCGCGTACGGTTGTTGGAACAAGACGTGTGCTGACATTGCCTATTGCGGTGCACCCTATGGTGCAAACGCCACGTACGCGGCCGAGAAAGCGTGCCCACGTTACGCCGTCCGGGAGTAGTGCCACACTTAGAAATTATAGAACCGTCAATAAATTTGGAGCCTGCGTCCCGTCACATTCCAAATTACTACCACACTATATTTAATTGCAAAACCTGTTCACACCGATCAAAACCTAAACGGTTTCCCACTTAGGAGCATATTAGTACTCGGTTATAAATACTACTACTCCAAGATGACTGCACATTCCTCCTCAACTCCTCATCCACAAAAACAAACAAGTCATTCATCATCGTTCCCTTGCGTCTGCCATGGCCAGCGTGAGTTCTGGGTCGAGAGATTACCACCAGGGAGAGGCGAGCATGGAAGCGGAAGCACGAGAGATGTCCCGCCTCGCCGCGAAAGCAGCCGACATGTCCCACCGCGCGGCCGTAGCAGCACAGAGGTCCCGCCGCGCCGCCGAAGCAGCACAGAGGTTCCGCCACGCCGTCGAGGCAGCAGACTGGTCCGGCCGCACCGCGGAAGCAGCAGAGATGTCCCGCCGCACCGCGAATGCAGCAGAGATGTCCTCCCATGCCGCGGCGGCCTGGGAAAATGTCTCGCGGGCAGGCGAGGACTCTCACAGGCACATGCGCGCTATGCTCGATGACCTGATGGGTCGGATCTCTGACTGGATGAAGCAGCAGGACGAGATGAATGCCTCCTTTGAAAATGCTACCAGCGTCATCCGGGGACTAGGGGAGGACAAGGCGAAGCTCCGCACCGAGCGCGACCTGCTGAGGGCGAAGATCACTGGAACGACGAAGTAGCATGAGGAGACCACTGCCTTGTTGCAGAGGACCGGCGTCATCGTCAAGAAACTTATGGACGAGAATGCCATGCTCCGCATCGAGCGCCAAAGGCTGGTGGACGAATCCGTGGATGCTCTCAAGCAGTGTCTTGGGGACACGAAAGAGCTCATCGCCGCTTGCCGCGGAGACTAGTTCCCGCGGCCTGCAGCAACGCATCAAGAAAGTAGAGATCATCGAGCCAGATCATTGTCTTCCTTCTTCTTTTGCCCTTGTGTATTTCGGGCGTTGCTGCATGTGGCTTTTTTAATTATTGTCCTAAATATGTAAGACAATTATTATCCACTGTCATCGTTCTTATATTCATCAGTCTTGCTATAAGTCGTAGTCAATGCTATATAGGTCCGTCAGATCTTACATCAAGATCCGTGCAAAACTTTCTTTTTTCTCTCTTAAATCTCAGTCGAGTGAGACATAGCCACGCCATAAAACAGGGGTTCGGGCGCCATTAATGGAGACGTTGGGAGGGAGGTGGGCGGCGGATAGAGGTCAAAGGGCTCTCCTCCCAATGAGCACGCGCAGGGGTCACACGCCTCCCGTACTCAAATAGCTACCCCGCACGACACCTCCTAGCCAATAAAAAAAGGGGACGCATGGCGGCACGTAAATGGTAAGTAGAACGCCCACGGTTTCAATAATACTTGTGTTTCCGATTTGTAATGTGACAGCACTTGTTCCAAAATGACTTTGTTGATTGTTAATGTGTGCGCCTTCGCAAATCGGACAAAAAAGTTACCACAGCATGTTGGTGCCATGTCATGACACCATGCCAAGTTTCATGATTTTCAAGCGAGTTTTGGATTTACGGGAATTTTAAAACCAAGTTTCTCGATGTTTCCGGCCGAGCCAAGACGCCCAGATGTTTGAATTCCATTCCCACTTCTTGCATGGGACCTAGAAATTTGCCCAAGTACACATAAATGATTTTCCAACTAACTTTTGCGCACTGGAGCATGCGCTTGTACTTCAAATTTGAATTATGTGCATTAAATGCCTAGAAAATCAATTAATGTATAAAAAAGGCCAAACGAACCCGGAATAATTCCAAAATTTAGCACGAAACTCCTATTTGGTCTAAGCTGCCTGTGTAAAAAAATCAAGGCGGGAGAAGGCAGTGTATGTCATTTCGCACACGGAGGTGACACGTTCCCTCTCGGAACCACGAGCCTTCTTGAGAGAAGCTCCAGCTTTCAAGAAGCTTATACCAAAGCTTGTCCCAATTCGGCCAAAAAAATTACCACAGCATGTTGGTGCCATGTCATGACACCATGCCAAGTTTCATGATTTTCAGGCGTGTTTTGGATTTACAGGAATTAAAAAACCAAGTTTCTCAATATTTCCGGCCAAGCCACGATGCCCAGATGTTTGAATTCCATTCCCATTTCTTGCATGGGACCTAGAAATTCACCCAAGGACACACATGTGATTTTTCAACCAACTTTGGTGCACTGGAGCATGTGCTTGTAGTTCAAATTTGAATTATGCACATTAAATGCCCAAAAATTCAATTAATTTATAAAAAGGCCAAACGAACCCGGAATAATTCCAAAATTTAGCACGAAACTCCTATTTGGTCTAAGCTGCCTGTGTAAAAAAATTAAGGCAGGAGAAGGCAGTGTATGTCGTTTCGCACACGGAGGTGACACGTTCCCTCTCGGAACCACGAGCCTTCTTGAGAGAAGCTCCAGCTTTCAAGAAGCTTATACCAAAGCTTGTCCCAATTCGGCCAAAAAAATTACCACAGCATGTTGGTGCCATGTCATGACACCATGCCAAGTTTCATGATTTTCAGGCGTGTTTTGGATTTACAGGAATTAAAAAACCAAGTTTCTCAACATTTCCGGCAGAGCCACGACGCCCAGATATTTGAATTTCATTCTCATTTCTTGCATGGGACCTTGAAATTCACCCAAGGACACACATGTGATTTTTCAACCAACTTTGGTGCACTGGAGCATGTGCTTGTAGTTCAAATTTGAATTATGCACATTAAATGCCCAGAAATTCAATTAATGTATAAAAAAGGCCAAACAAACCCAGAATAATTCCAAATTTTAACACGGCACTCATATAGTTCTATGTTGCCTCTGTAAAAAATCAAGGGGGGGAGGCAGCGTATATCGTTTCGCACACAAAGGTGACACGTCCCCCCTCGGGAACCACGAGTCTTCTCAAGAGAAGCTCCGGTTTGCAAGAAGCTTATACCAAAACTTGTCCAAATGCGGCCAATTTTTTTACCACAGCATGTTGGTGCCATGAAATGACACCATGCCAAGTTTCATGATTTCCAGGCGAGTTTTGAATTTACAGGAATTTAAAAACCAAGTTTCTCAATATTCCCGGCCAAGCCACGACGCCCAGATGTTTGAATTTCATTCCCATTCTTGCATGGGACCTATAAATTCACTCAAACACACACATGTGATTTTTCAACAAACTTTGGTGCACTGGAGCATGTGCTTGTAGTTCAAATTTTAATTATGCATATTAAATGCCTAGAAACTCAATTAATGCATAAAAATGCCAAACGAACCCGGAATAATTCCAAATTTAAACACGACACTCATGTAGTTGCATGTTCACTGTACATAAATGTTCTAGCAATTCAAACACCATCCTTTCCCTCCGTAACACCATTTTGTCATTCAAAACATAATGAAAAAAATCAGGTATACCACAAACAGTTTACTAGCAAGAATCGTGTGGGATGCGATATAAAATATCTTGGCGCACCATCTTGTCTGGCTTACGTAGGAAGCTTCGTCGTCTACAGTCCACCACCCGTGCTTGAACCACACTTGCGCGCCAGTTTCTCGTGGCACCGAGCGAAATTTTTCTGCCACCGTTTACTAGCAAGAATCGTGTGGGATGCAATATAAAATATCTTGGCGCACCGTCTTGTCTGGCTTACGTAGGAAGCTTCGTCGTCTACAGTCCACCACCCGCGCTTGAACCACACTTGCGCGCCAGTTTCTCGTGGCACCAAGCGAAATTTTTCTGCCACCGCGGAAATATCTATCTCCCCGCCCCCTCCCTCCCACCAAAAGCCACATTTCCACTGTTCCTCCTTGCTTTCCAAGTTCAAACCTTCACTGCTGCTTACTGGCAGCTCAGCCTCCTTGCCGGCGACCCTTCTTCTTGTAGCGCCGCCTCCTCGCCGGTGACCCTTCTTCTTGCAGCACCGCCTCCTCGCCGCCGACCCTTCTTCTTGCTGCGCGGCCTCCTCGCCGCCGACCCTTCTTCTTGCTGCGCGGCCTCGTCGATATGGTCAGGTAATCCACACCCCACCCACACCATCCTCCTCCTTCCCCGTCCCACATGCCTCGACCGATGGTGCGACACCTTCCACCGAAATCACTGGCCCCGGCCTCCAATTAAGCGCCGCCCACAGCCATTTTGCACGCAGTATAACGTGGAGCTCAGTAGCATATGGCAGCGGAGAAGCAAATCGCGACCGCACGCGCGCACGAGGTCGCTATGGCTGCCATGCGTGCCGACCGCCAGATCTTGGATGAGCACCTCGTCTTCGAGGCCACCGTCGACACCGCCACGCGGTTGTCTACTTTAAAATACAGTTCGTGCTATTTTCTCGAGGCCACCGCCAGTGCCTTCTAGTGATTTGTCCTCTGTAATGTTAATATGCAATCTGATATTCAGTTAATAGTTTGGTCCTCTGAAATGTAATGTTCAGTTCAGTTTGGTCCAACAATTGCTACATTTCGTAGTACTGTTCTCAAGCATTCTTTGTTTTGTTAACTGTCTTATCTTCTAGTACATGTTTCTATTCTGCAATGTCGTGCTCAGTTAACTGTTTTGGTTCATTTGGTCTGCTGTCCATTTAACTGTTTGGTTCAATTCTGCAATTTGATTTTCATTTGCTGTGGGTACAATTTTGTATTGTTATGCATGTGAGAAATAAATCGAATTTGGCTGTACTCAATACATATTCTACTGATAGTATGGCAACTCTCAGTTAACCTGATCAAGATCTTCCTTATATGTGTTGCAGGGAAACAATGGGAGACATTGCGGTTTACCATCGAGGTTTGCTCATGCATGGTCCTTTTGCTAATAGCACATTATTGTGCAGTTGCAGGAATCATTCTAATATTTAGGTTTCTTACAATTTGGTCTTGCACATGTAGGTCCTGCTGTCAGAGGCTTAGACCCACTGTTCGACCCATTTTGCATATGGGGAAATGAGATGTCCATGAATATCAGTCAAGTCAAGAAACTCAGAAATATTGTTAGGATGAAGAAACTTGCGACGAATAATAGCAAGATCTTTGTTTGCACAATGAAGAAGACATCAGTCAACTATAGGATGGTACTAACTCTTTTACCTTGTTTTTACCCCTTGCGCCATTTCAAAATTTATAACAGCGATTTATGCATATCTTTGTTTTCAGTACTTTTCAAAGCAGTTCACCGATGATTACCTCTCAAACCACCTGCATGGTCAAGAGGCGAGGAAGGTATTCATTCAACACCCACGGTACAATATTGAAGTCTTCCTGAAGAGGACGAAGGTTGGGCGGGCAATTATCCATAGCCACTGGCCTAAAGTTGCAAGGACATTCAACATCACTGAAGGCTCAATATTTGCCTTCCGCTTCTACAGTTTCCCAGATGAGATTCATCTGTCTATTTACCGTGTATGATGCTACTTTTCAAAGGTTTTCGATGTTGCATGTGAAACTTGGTGCTGTTGTGTAATGGCGTAACTGAGTGCTGAAGCTATCTGATGTAATTCGATTATGAAATCCTGGTTGCCGTTATACGAATATGAAATATCTGGTGTGATTTATAAGGAATGTCAATTTGATTACTACATGGATTATCAATAATAGGCTAATTACCCTGCTTATTGGGGTTTTCTATTGCAGACGGTTACTCAGACAACACCATGGGCGATGAACTCAAACAACCCACACGGTTTCTAGAAAGTAGGCGTGTTGGATCAACTAACAATCACACACAGCTTCCGGCGGAGAACTGTTTGCGTTAGGCCACCTTACACAAACGTTTCCACACAAAAATTTGTGTGTGATATACATACGAACGGAAATGTTTTTCTGGGATTCATCGTGTGGGATGTACATACAAACAGAAATGATTGGGTTTCGATGCCTCGCCCGATCGCACACGAGCTCATTTTGCCCCCGCCTGTGTGGCCGGAGGGCCTATCCCCGACGGTTTCTGGGTCATGTGGGAAGGACCCCCCTATCGCACACACTCACTAGGCGACGGTTTAAAACTCCGTCGCGGAAAGGGGGTAAAAACCGTTTGTATAGCACATCTCTGCACCAGTGTAGGTAGCATTCCACATCAAAAATTATGTTTTTATCATTTACCTACTCGAGGACGAGCAGGAATTAAGCTTGGGGATGCTTGATACGTCTCCAACGTATCTATAATTTTTTATTGTTCCATGCTATTATATTATCTGTTTTGGATATTTTATATGCATTAATATGCTATTTTATGGACTAACTTATTAACCTAGAGCCCAGTGCCAGTTTCTATTTTTTTCCTTGTTTTTGAGTTTTACAGAAAAGGAATACCAAACGGAGTCCAAACGAAATAAAACTTTCGCGGTGATTTTTCTTGGACCACAAGACACACGTAGGACTTGGAGTGGAAGGCAGAAGAGTCCTGAGGGCTCCACAAGCCCTCAGGGAGCACCCTAGGGGGGCGCGCCCTCCTGGCTTGTGGGCCCAACGGGAGTCCTCCAACCCTAATCTTTCGCCTATAAATTCAGAAATATTCCCAAACCACTAGAAGCGTCCACCAAAATACTTTTTCGCCGCCGTAAC
Source organism: Thinopyrum elongatum (assembly GCA_011799875.1). Classification (NCBI taxonomy): domain Eukaryota; kingdom Viridiplantae; phylum Streptophyta; class Magnoliopsida; order Poales; family Poaceae; genus Thinopyrum; species Thinopyrum elongatum. Next base: position 82,616,363 of record CM022300.1, on the reverse strand, counting down.
CTTCTGTACCCGTGAGATCCCATCTTGGGGCCTTTTCCGGCATCCTGCCGGAGGGGGATTCGATCACGGAGGGCTTCTACATCAACTCTATTGCCCTTCCGATGAAGCGTGAGTAGTTTACCACAGACCTACGGGTCCATAGCTAGTACCTAGATGGCTTCTTCTCTCTCTTTGATCCTCAATACCATGTTCTCCTCGTTGTTCTTGGAGATCTATCTGATGTAATATTCTTTTGCGGTGTGTTTGTCGAGATCCGATGAATTGTGGATTTATGATCAGTTTATCTATGATATTATTTGAATCTTCTCTGACTTCTTATATGCATGATTTGATATCTTTGTATTTCTCTTCGAATTATCGGTTTGGTTTGGCCAACTAGATTGGTTCTTCTTACAATGGGAGAGGTGCTTAGTTTTGGGTTTAATCTTGCGGTGTCCTCACCCAGTGACAAAGTAGGGGTAGCGAGGCACGTATTGTATTGTTGCCATCAAGGGTAAATAGATGGGGTTTTCATCATATTGCTTGAGTTTATCCCTCTACATCATGTCATCTTTCTTAAGGCGTTACTCCATTCTTATGAACTTAATACTCTAGATGCATGCTGGATAGCGGTCGATGTGTGGAGTAATAGTAGTAGATGCAGAATCGTTTCGGTCTACTTGACATGGACGTGATGCCTATATTCATAATCATTGCCTTGGATATCGTCATAACTTTGTGATTTTCTATCAATTGCTCGACAGTAATTTGTTCACCCACCGTATTATTTGCCTTCAAGAGAGAAGCCTCTAGTGAAACCTATGGCCCTCGGGTCTATCTTCCATTATATATTTTCAGATCTATAAACCAAAAAACCCAAAAATACCTTGCGACAATTTATTTACTTTTATTTTGTTTTACATTTTAGTAAGCTTTTATATCTATCTCTATCAGATCTCACCTTTGCAAGTGACCGTGAAGGGATTGACAACCCCTTTATCGCGTTGGGTGCAAGTGTTTGATTGTTTGTGCAGGTGCATAGATTGGAGACTTGCGTGTATCTCCTACTGGATTGATACCTTGGTTCTTAACTGAGGGAAATACTTATCTCTACTTTGCTGCATCACCCTTTACTCTTCAAGGGAAAAACCAACGCAAGCTCAAGAAGTAGCACGCGTGGCTGAGGAGGAGGTAGAGAAGAGCCTGTCCGTCGAGGAATCGGCGGTGGAGTACCAACGCGAGCTCTGGCGCAGCCACTACTACGAGTACTACAACCTTGAGGGCGGCGCCGAGGACAACAACGCAGTCAACTTCAGCCTGGGGGACGCGGAGTCCACCAACGGTGGCATCTCGCCAGGACAAGTCCTCGACGTCTCATCTTACACACTGGCGAGGCATCGGGCGGCGTGTCGGCGGATTTGTTAGAATTATGCGTACTTAGCCTTTGTTTATAACGCTGGTCTTTTGTTAGAGCAATGTTTATGTCAACTGGCTCTATTTAATTACTAAAATTGCTTGATTCAGTAAGTGTGGTCAGTGTGGTGTAGGCTCTTTTTGTGTACCCAAATTAGCAAGCGATGTTAAATTGTGCAATGACGTGGATGAGCAATGTACCTAGGGAAATTTCGACCACAATTTGAATGCTCAAACTCATCGCATGCGCGTAAAGCAGAAGAATCATTTGCGATGCACACATTTGTTCAAAGTGAATGGTGTCCGGCGGCACCGCGCGCAAAGTTTCCCTCCACCTTTTGATTTTTTTTGCCTACCGCCAAAATATCTAACTCTTCGCCCCCTCCCCACCCCCTATTCTCCCCGACCACAAGTCACATTTCCCCTGTTTTCTCCTTCCTTCCCAAGCTATAGCCGCTTCGTCGCTTGCTTCCTCGCTCTCGCCGTCTCGCATCCGACTGCCACGGTCGCCATGGTCTTTAGTGACCTCTCCAGCGGTTCCTCCTACGACGATGACTCTTACCATCCGGGTATGCCTCTCTCCTCTCTCTCGGGTTATGATTTGGAATAAAGGATTTTAACCCGGCGACCGATTTGAGTCATTTCTTCCTCTTGTAGCTCCGTAGGACCATCACTTGCAACGAATGGAGCGGGGTGGCTGAAGATCTGCCTGCTCGTTGTCACCATCAATCTCCATGCGTGAAGTTAGTTGCTTTTGAATCTATGGATAGTGGGAGGAAGTTTCTGGCATGTGCAGAGAAGGTTAGCCCCACTTTCGTTGTTACAAATCATTTGTTAGATGTGATTCAGACACTGTCACTATGCTATGTTATTCTGGATGTGATTAAAACAGTGTCACAATTTCTACCTAGTATCTAAAAATGTTGCCATCTCATCAGCGGTGCCCTGAGAAAATTATTTGGCACCGCTTCAGCAGTTTGTGAAGCCAACTTTGCTCCACACATCCGAGCAGCCAAGCAGTAAAATACTAAAACTTTACGACACGAAGGAACTAGGCATCGGAGCAACTAGGTGCTCCGGAGTTCGGTTCCCTGAATTTTCCCCCTGGCAACGGCTCGGCAGTGCAGGCATCGGTGCCAAATGTAGCAATAGTTGTTTTGACACCGGTTTTGGCATACATAGTGGACGACCTTAGTGCTATCAGTTCTATGTTACTAAATTTGTGCATGTACACACCTGTTAGTATCAATTTGATGTCATCCAAACACAGTCGCTATACTGTTGCAGTTATATTTAGCTTCCTCATAAAATGTTCAATCTGTTATTTATAGTACATGACTAAGAACTTGTAGCGTTGTTGCAGTTAATTATAGCTTGTGATGTTTCTGAATTTGGTTGTTGTCTCGGTAGCAATTAATTCATTTGCACATTGATCTTTTTGAGAAGATATGTCATAATTAACGTGTTTCTTCAGTTTTTCAAAATATGTATGTGGAGATTTTCTATGTTGCTAGAAACCCATTTTCCCTACAATTCTTACTGATTTAGTTTTAAATATTATAGGATGAACGAAAGTGTTCTTACCTAGAGTGGGTTGATCAAGAGTGGCCACCGTCTTTGAAGATGTGCCTAGCAAAGCTCTGGAGCATGTGTATGAGGAAGAGAACATAGATAGGCTTAGAGAAAGTGTTGTCAACGCTGAAGAATATTTCAAGATACGAGAAAAAGAGAGGAAGATGGAGAATGAGCTCAGAATTTTTAAATTAGACTTTGCTAAGATGGTGTTGGCGAAGGAGGAGGCACTTTCCCAGTTGGTCAGTGCAAAGCAGGTTCTTACTGAACTGAAAGCAGAGGTGGAGAAGACGAACTTGGCTAATCATGCATCAGTCGGTTAGGGAAATGAATATATTGTTCTAATATTGTGCTTATGAAGGTGAACTAGCTATATGTTGTACAGTGTTGTTTTCACGTAGCTATCGTACTGTGATGTTAAAATATATTTATGTGCCTGATATGAAATTGGCAAACAGTTGTTCGATATGAAATGTGAATTTGCTTAATACTGGAATTATTAATAGTAAACTAATAAACCTGCTAAATGGGTCATGAAACTTTACAAACGGTTTTAGCAGTAAAAGCGTGTGTGATGGATAGCACAATGTCATACAGTTTTGTTCATCGAATCATGTGTGATATACTTTAATAAAGCAAATGGTTAACGGAGGCAAAGCGTGTGTGATCGTTACACCTATCACACACGAGGCTATACAGAAAACTGTGTGTAATGTAGATACGAATGGAAACGTTTGTCTGGGATTCACTGTGTGGGATGTGCAGAAGGACGGAAACGTTAGTCTGGGATTCATTGTGTGGGATGTACATACAAACGGAAATGTTTGTCTGGGATTCACTATGTGGGATGTACATATGAACGGAAACGTTTATCTGGGATTCACTATGTGGGATGTACTTACGAACGGAAACGATTGGGCATGTATAATTGTATGCGATGGCTAGCCCAATCGCACACGAGCTCATTTTGCCCAATGTGTGTGACCGGAGGGTCTATCCCCGATGGTTTCTAGGTCGTGTGGGAAGGACCCCCTATCGCACACACAGGCAATGTGACGGTTTAAAACTCCGCCGTGGAAAGGGGTTAAAAATCATTTGTATAGCAGCTCGTTGTACCAGTGATACGCTACTTGTATTTATAAGAGTTGGAAAACAGCATAGACATACGATTTGGTACATGTACAAATACAAAGACGCAAGGAGGATACAAGTCATATAGCTGGCTCCACCATACTTCACAGAAGATCCCATACAAAGGAAATTTGCACAGACGTCCTTGGTCTCCTCTGCTTCTGACGCCACTCTGACGCGTCAATGATGATAGCCACCACAGTCAGAGGCTGAAAAAATGCATCAGAGCAGCAAACTTGGAGAAGAAGGAACCCCTTTGCTTTATGGCGTTACTGAACCGCAGTAGCCACTGGCTCTCTAGAGCCAGATCTGACCCAAAGTCTTCCATCGTCTGGGGATAGCGACCACATCATCCGCGCTCCCCGAGCTCCTCCACCACTATGCTTGGGGACGATGCCATTCCGCCTCGCAGTGGACGTCCAGTCCCTTCCACCACAAGCCAGATCCAATGTCAGCCTACAACTCCATCCATCCCAAGAAGGTCGCCTTCAACACCATGATCTCCTGCATCTTCAGATGAACCCCACTTCAAAAGACACCAACTCCTCACACGCCCCCAATGCCTCGCAGAAGCACGCCACTAGAGTAAGGGTGGAGCGAGAGGGACCAAACACCCACAAGCTCCTCGCCAAAGAGAACATCTCCGAGGAAATGCGGTCGGAGCCGTGGAGATTTTATTCTCATGCGGCGTCGTTGCTAGCATCTCAACGGCATCACTAGGGAACTACCTACATGCACGTGCTTCCGTGGAGATCCCCCACCTCCTGAGGCTATGGCGTTCATCAGAGGCGAGGAGGAGTGACGAGGTCACCAGCGAAAGGACTAGGGAACGAGGACTTCCATGATTCGCTCATCGCTTTCAGTGGACGGTTTGAGAGAAGACGAGGGGAACGAGGGCGAGAACCCCACTGCAAAATATGTTGTTGTGTTACTAGTATTTTTTATAAATTTAGAATTAAAACGGGTCGAACCATGCTATCTAGTGAGGCATGATGCCTATCATTAGGGTATCTCCAACGGCAACCCGCAAATTTCCTCCCGCATCTGTCCGCAGTCATGGGGGGACCAGTCCGCGGACACGGATGCGGGAGGATGCCATCCAACCGTAGCCGCATACATTTCAAACTCTTTTTCAACAAAATGGATGAAATTCATGCAAACAAGGCCGGATTTCATATAAACATGAAAGATTTCATACAAACCGGACGAAAATGGTTACATTTTAGACATATTTTCAACTAAAAAGCTGAAACTATGTGCACGCACGGTCGCGTGGAGCTCCACTCCCATGACACAGATACACTACACTAGTCTACAGCCGGCCGCGACGGATCCCTTTGTCTTCCCCATGTCCGGCAGCCCGCTAACCGGACTGCCGGGAGTCCCGGAGGCATATTCTTCCCTCATATCTTCCCTATGTCCAGCTGCGCCGCTCATCAGAGCGGCAAAGAGGGTGCTTCAGCCGGAGGGGAAGGGTGCTTCTCTGGAGCTCATGCGGGTGCCCAGGATGGCCTAAGATAAAGGAGAACCGACCGGGTCACCGACGGTGGCCTTCCTGGGACCCAAGCGGCGGCTGCCTCCCGTGTTCTACTTCTCCTCGATGATGGCGGTGGTTGTGGACATGTTGGACGCCACCTCATCGACATACGCGTAGCCGGCTTCTTTCTCTGCCTGCATGGCGCACCTACGTGTGCGTCGACGGTGGATGGCGCGGTCGTAGGCACTCGAGGCGGCGATGCCCGTGCCGTCGTGCCGGGATGGAGCAACTCGCCACTCCGCGAGCTGGCTTGGAGTGGCAAGTTGCTGAACCACGTGCCTGCCTGGGGGGGGGGGGCAACTTGCTCCGTAGGGCTAGGTGAGGGAGGTGGAGCAGCGAGCTGCCTTGTGCGTATCCGCCGGACTCGGCAGGCCACCCAACCGACTTTTATGCCAGAGAATTGCTCTTCCGGCTCGTCGGATGCGATCGAAAGATTGGAGAAAATGGTGGACGGAGGAGATGGGGAGCGACGGAGTGGTGCGATTCTTGCCCCGCGTCTGCCCTAGTTTATATAGAGGGCGAACGGGAGGAGCCTACCCGGCGTTGCCTTTAATGCAGGCCCGCTCATGAACGGATGTGTGGCCGGAGTAGGTTTCTCGGCTTCCACGCGGGGTTAATGGAGGTGTTTGAATGCGGCGAGGAGGCGAGTTCAGCCGGGCGTGCAGCGGGCTGATGACCAACGAGTATAGGGGATCAATCGTAGTCCTTTCGATAAGTAAGAGTGTCGAACCCAACGGGGGGCATAAGGAGATGATAAGCGGTTTTCAGCAAGGTATTCTCTGCAAGTACTGAAAGTAACGGTAACAGATAGTTTGATAGCAAGATAGTTCGTAACAAGTAACAAGTAGCAACAGTAGCAAAGGTGCAGCAAGGTGGCCCAATCCTTCTTATAATAAACGACAAGCCGGAAAGTTCTCTTATGTAATGCAAAGTGCTCTCGAGGACACATGGGAATTGTCATCTAGCCACCTTCATCATGTTTAGTTGATTTGCGTTCGCTACTTTGATAATTTGATATGTGGGTGGACCAGTGCTTGGGTGTTGTTCTTACTTGAACAAGCAACCCACTTGTGATTAGCCCCTCTCGCAAGCATCCGCAACTACGAAAGAAGAATTAATATAAATCTAACCATAGCATGAAACATATGGATCCAAATCAGCCCCTTACAGAATAACACATAAACTAGGGTTTAAGCTTTTGTCACTCTAGCAACCCATCATCTACTTATTACTCCACAATGCCTTCCCTTAGACCCAAGTATGGTGAAGTGTCATGTAGTCAACGTTCACATGACACCACGAAAGGAAGCAACAACATACATATCATCAAAATATCGAACGAAAACCAACTTCACATGATTACTTACAACAAGACTTCTCCCATGTCCTCAAGAACAAAAGTAAATACTCACAAATCATATTCATGTTCAAGATCAGAGGTGTATTGAATATGCTTGAGGATTTGAACATTTAATCTTCCACCAAATAAACCAACTAGCATCAACTACAAGATGTAATCAACACTACTAGCAACCCACAGGTACCAATATGAGGTTTTGGGACAAAGATGGAGTACAAGAGATGAACTAGGGTTTGAGATGAGATGGTGTTGGTGAAGATGTTGATGAAGATTGGCCCTCCCATGATGAGAGGATCGTTGGTGATGTCGATGTTTGATTTCCCCCTCCTAAAGGGAAGTTTCCCCAGCGGAATCTCTCCACTGGAGAGTAGAAGTGGTCCTGCCCAGGTTCCGCCTTGAGACGGCGGCGCTTCGTCCCGAAAATCTTCTTCTTATTTTTTCTAGGGCAAATGGCTTCATATAGGAGAAGATGGGCCCTAGAGGCCTGATGGGGGAGTCACGAGCTCATAGGGCGCACCCGGGGTAGGGCGCGTCCCCTGAGCTCATCGCTCCCTAGTGGTCTCCCTTCTGATAATTCTTCTTCTAGTATTTTTTTACATATTCCAAAATAATTCTCCGTAAATTTTCAGGTCATTTGGAGTTGTGCATAATAGCTATCTCTGTTGTAGCTTTTTCATGTCCAGAATTCCAACTGCCAACAATCTCCCTCTTCATATGAAACTTGCAAAATAAGAGAGAAAAGGCATTGGAATTGCATCATAAAGTGAAATAATGACCCAAAACATAATAAATAACAGTAGGAAACACATGATGCAAAATGGACGTATCACGGGTGGTGCCCTCGGCCGGCGCGCTGATAACCCACAAGTATAGGGGATCAATTGTAGCCTTTTTCGATAAGTAAGAGTGTCGAACCCAACGAGGAGCTAAAGGTAAAATTAATATTCCCTTCAAGTTCTATCGACCACCAATACAACTCTATGCACACTTAATGTCTGATTTACCTAGAACAAGAATAAAACTATTTTGTAGGTGTAAGAGGATAAATTTGCAAGAATAAAACTAGAAGTACTTAGCTAGATAATAAGAGTTAGTTTGCTTTAGTAGAGAGTTTTTTGTAACACTGAGAGAAAGATTGTCCATAGGCAATTGAATATAACACGATAGATACTTATCATATGCAATGAGGGAGAGGCATGAGCTAACTTAGTTTCCATACTTGGATCATATGCACTTACGATTGGAACTCTAGCAAGCATCTGCAACTACTAAAGATCATTAAGGTAAAACCCAACCATAACATTAAGTATAAAGTCCCCTTTACTCCCATACGCAACAACCCCCTTACTCGGGTTTAACCTTCTGTCACTCTCGCAACCCACTATAAGCGAATCATGAACGTATTGCAAAGCACTACAAAGGTAATCCCACACGCTTGCGCGACACGGAGAGCACCATAGGACAACACAATAATAACACACAACTCATATCAATCACACCATACCACAATTAACCCGTAGGACAAAACAAATCTACTCAAACATCATAGGATGGCAACACATCATTGGATAATAATATGTGACATAAAGCACCATGTTTAAGTAGAGATTGCAGCAGAGAGAAGAGGTGTTACACCGCTGCATAGAGGGGGAGAGAGTTGGTGATGAAGGCGACGAAGTTGTTGGTGTAGATCGCTGTCATGATGGTTCCCCCGGCGGCGTTCCGGCACCATCAGGAGAGAGGGGGAGAGAGCCCCTCTCCTTCTTCTTCTTCCTTGCCCCCCCCTCCAAGATGGAAGGATGGTTTCCCTTCTGGTCCTTGGCCGCCATGGCTACCGGAGGGCAAGAGCCCCTCCGAGATTGGATCCCTCTCTCTGTTCTCTTCTGTTCCACGTTCCTATTTTTTGGCCCTTCACCGTTTCTTATATTCCCAGAGATCTGTAACTCTGATTGGGCTAAAATTTTAACATGATTTTTTTCTGGATATTATCTTCCTTGCGACGAAAGAAGGGCCCCAACCGACTTATGGGGGAGTCACAAGCTCACCCGGCGCGCCCTAGGGTAGGGGGCGCACCGTGTGAGCTCATGACTCCCTCGAGCATCGTCTCGTGATAATTCTTTTTTCCAAAAATCACATATATTCCAAAAAAAAATCATAAAATTTTATCGCGTTTGGACTTTGTTTGATATGGATTTTCTGCGAAACAAAAGAGATGCAACAAACAGGAACTGACACTGGGCACTGGATCAATATGTTGGTCCAAGAAAACCAAAAGTATGTGAAAGTTTTAGAATAATGACATGAAACAATCAAAAATTAAAGATATGACGGAGACGTATCACGCGTCGCTTCAATGGCGAAGGCAGTGAGAGGTCGCATCCGCCCTGAGCCGCCTTCAATGTGGAGCGGCACGCTCTACGACGGCATGGATGCGGGCAGCTGGCGCCGAGCGGGAAGCGCGCGCGTGAGGGGAGAGTTTTTTTGGCCTAGGGCGGTCAGAAGCGGGCGTGAGGGCAGTCCGGACTCCCGCAAACCTTCCCCACGTTTGTCTTCAGTTTGCGGGAGAAAACGCGTCCGGACCGCGCCGCGGACCGATACACACCCGTGTTGGATGACTTCCGCGGTCCGGATAACACAATCCGGACGGTTGTGGGAGGCTTGAGGGTCGGCGTTGGAGATGTTCTTAGACCACTAGGTCATATCCCTGAACAAAGCAGAGTGGCGATCGGGCACCAGAGCGGGCCGGCCCATTCCCATTCTAGTCTTACATAAATCGACCCGACCTGGCCATGTTAGCAACCCTACCGATGGTACTGACCGGAGTACGCACCATCAAGGGTTAAAAACTTGGCAAGGGGAGCCGGACACCATTAGCATATGCATTCGTGAGGGTTATTAGCCTTGTCTTTATAGAACTTTTTAAAAAGTTGTCAGAATCAAGATTCTGAATCGGACCGGAGCTTCGTTGGTAGGATCGTGAATCGTAGAATCATAACTACCAGGATCGTAGAAACTTAGATTCTATGAGCAAAATCGTACAATCAGAGGGGATAGTTTGGATCGTAAGGTCGTAAGATTCTAAGACTCGAGTCGCGATTCTGAGAACTTTGCCTACAACTCTATCCATCCCAAGCAGGTCGCCTTCAACACCATGATCTCCTGCATTTTCGGACGAACCCCACTGCAAAAGACACCAACTCCTCACACGCCCCCAATGCCTCGCAGAAGCACGCCACTGGAGAAGGGTGGAGCGGGAGGGACCAGAAACCCACAAGCTCCCCGCCAGAGACAACATCTCCGACGAAATGCGGACGGAGTTGTGGCGATTTTATTCTCACGCGCTGTCATTGCTGGCGTCTCAACGACACCACCAGGAACCTACCTACATGCACGTGCTTCCGCGGAGTTCCCCCCACCTCTTGAGGCCGTGGCATTCATCGGAGGCAAGGAGGAGCGACGAGGTCGCCGGCGAAAGGACTGGGGAACGAGGACTCCCCTGATTCGCTCCTCGCGTTCTGTGGACGGTTCGAGAGAAGACGAGGGGACGAGGGCGAGAACCCCACTGCAAAATATGTTGTTGTGTTACTAGTGTTTTTTTAATAATAAATTTAGTGTTAAAATGGGTCGGACCATATATCCAGTGAGGCATGAGGCCTATCATTAAACCACTAGGCCATATCCCTGACAAAGCAGAGTGGCCATCGGGCACCAGTCTCGGGCAGAGCGGACCGGCCCATTCCCATTCTAGTCTTACATAAATCGACCCAACTCTACTAAGCTCCACAGGAATCCTCAAAAAAAAAAAAAAAAAAACCTAAGCTCCACAGGTGGAGCAAACATGTGCCAAAATTGATTTAAACCATGAGAAGTTCATATATCAAAGCGTCCAATTACTCGTCAAAGCCAGTGTCCATCGCCAGTTCGCCACCATTAAACCCATTCACCCCTTTCCTAAGCCCTCCCCGCTCCCACCCGACCCCTCGAACATGTCCCCCAGGAAGGACGCCGGCCCCTCGCCGGCGGCGGCGCCCGCCACCGCGCCTGCCCTAACGCCTTCCCCATTCATGCCCATGTGTCAGATGCGGCGGGATGAGTGCGCAGACCTCCTCAAGCTGATCTCCGGCGTCTCGCGCCCGCTCGAGGACGTCGTGGCGGATTTTCTCGCCCGCGTCCCTCCCGAGCGCCGCCTCCGCTTCGGTTCCGCCATCAAGTTTCTCCTCGAGGCAAGCCATTGCAGCCCTCGCCCTGAACCCGCCCACCCCCTTCATCTGCATACTCCCTCCGTATACGTAGTTTAATCGCTGTTTTGCTTGGCCGGTTGGCCCCGGGCCGTGGAGTGTCAGGCGCATAGGTTTCTAGGGTTTTTTTGGGGGCAGGTCGATCGGTATTCTTGTTGATGGAGGTTTGGAACTGGGATGGGGTGGGGGGTTGGTAAACTCTGCAGCGACGGGCACGGCTTTTGTGTGAGAAAACCTGCTTGTCTATTTTGATTGGTTATTTCAAAGTTCAGTTAGATTCTAAGGCGACTATGTGGTAGTTATTTTTGGAAATTCATGTCAGTCTGCGAAATTCTGTAGTTCTGGCTGCTTTGTCTGGGTTTTAATGGATTGAAGGATTGGGGCGAAGATTAAGATTCTGTATTCCAGTTCCATTTTGAAAATTAAATCCCTGATTGTATTAGGGCAGAGTGCAGTGGATACACCAGTTCTTGCGACACTGTCAACACAAAGGAGAAAAACAAAACACAATTCTGCAATTGTGGACACGAGGCTGAACCACGAAGCTTAGGAACTGTATACATGCTCCTTTTGTTGCTTCAACCATGCAGGCATCCTGTGGTCACTGAAGATGTGACGAAGGATCGAGGCATTCTGTTCTTACTCGATGGGAGGCATAGCTCCGAAGTGCGAGCTACCATGCACCCTTCACCTTTGACTTGAACCTTCGGTAAGTGGTGTTGCAACACAGCCTTTTGATGAACAGCGAATATGAAGGTTTCATAGTGGTCTGGACTCACCGGCCCTTGAGATTGAAGGTCGAAATGGTTAGGAAGATGTCATAGAATACCGTATGCTGGCACTGAACCAAAAAGCCCTTAATTGGGGTTCTCGGGGAGCTCTGAAAAAAAAAAGATGGAAAATGAAAGAGTTCAAGAGAAGAATCGAGATGCAGACATTCCTGAACTCGTAGATCTGAATTCTTCTTCCCCTTTTACTGAAATCATCTGACAACATCATGAGCAAGTAGGGAAGATAGCAGACCAGATAGTGTAACCAGGGTTGATTATTAGAGTTTACGTTGGCTACATCTTTTTCCATTTGACACATCAAACTGCTTGACTGAATGCCTATTTGGTACTTCTGGTTTTAGATTTTGAGTGAGATGTTAGTATATTGGTGGCCTGGTGAAGTGTTTTTAGTGTTTGTCACGCGAACCACCATGAGGAGTAACGTAAGTTGTTCGTGTTTCCTGTGTAGTGTGTGTGCTGTGTTATTTGGCTTTTGTCACTTTACTGCGTAACTCATTTGCCAATTTGCTTCTCCTGTTAGTGAAAAGACGTGCTAACACTTCTTTCCATGTTCTTTAAAAAACCTGTGAAATCATTATGGTATAGGGTTTTTATGAACTTAGCAAGGTTCCACTGGCAATTATCAGTGAATAATATATTAGTATGGTTAAAAGAGGCACATTGTTATCATTTTCAGCTCATAGCAATTAGTTTTCCTTTTCATGTGCTTATTGTTTTCTAGGTTCTGGGTGTTGGATTATTTCAGGATCACAGTTCACATCTTTGATGGTTGGTTCAGGAGAAAATATTATGTTGTTTTCAGTGTCGAAAGGACTCAAATTATCATCTTTTTCTTCTTCCCAGTTTCAGTGGGTCTGTTACTGATGCTTTTTTTGCACTTTCAGTGGTGGTGCTTGAATTTTGACTGAATTTGTTTGTCAGAATGATTGATAGTTGGTTTCCATCTCTCACTAGGTTTTCTTCTGAATTTCTAATAATAGCAGCCCTGCTGACAAGGCTGACTGTGATTATTAGGATTTTAGGTCAGCTTTCTTATGGATGGTACTGAATGAAGGATTAAACTTGTACTATTTACTAATTATCTGTCCTGATAACAGAAGTGCATTTGTCTTATTAACTAAGTAATTAAGATACATATCTGAATCATTGCTTTTTGTATTATTGTCTTTGGTAGAATTAGTAGGGTTTAGGTCGTCTTGCCTAAGTTGGAATTACCAAATTGCTGATAAGTATGTGGATTTGCTTCCCTTTTTTCCATCATTTTTGCTTGGAATTATACCTTTGATTTGATGTGTTATATACTTGACTAGGATCTAGCAGTCCCTTTGTATAAGTTGATAGTGAAATCGTGTTCTTGAAAGGTTTCTAGGACCTTTGTGGCACCTAAATGACAGCGACTTGTTTACATGAAAATATTGAATTTTGTCCCAATTTTTGCATTGTTGCAATTGTGTTTGGAAAATGGTATGTATGCAGATGTGAGAGGTTTCCAAAACAAGTGCATTTCATATCTAGGTGTCTATTCCTGCAAACATTTCATAAAATTTTGCACTCAAAGACCTTCTGTTAATCATACTAACAATATTTCATTTGCTGTTCTCCTCTTTCTGGAATTTGTTCTATTAGTGAAGGGAAACTGAAAATCAGGATTTTATTTATGCCACTTTATTCCTTTTCCAGGACAAGGTGATGTTTCAACCAGCTGAGCGTTTAATTGCATTTGCAATTCTTCATCAAGGGTATTCCTCACAGCTGACAAATCCGTTTGTTCCATTCTTAATAAATGTAAGTTGTAAACTTTCTGTCTATACATTGTGCTTTTCATTGAGGAATAAAGCCATACATCTGCATTAACGTGTGCATGAAGTTCGCATTGGTGTTGTTTATCCTTTTCTTTTTTGATTGAGACAAAGTTGACGGGGGAAGTGATTTCAATGTGCGCTGTTTTGATTATTGTGAAATTATCACAAATAGCTCCACTTTGTTCCACTTCACAATCGACTTAGCGCAGATTTCTTTTGAACTGTTTAATGGGTTTGTGCTAGTAGTTGCACTGCTGATACACTGATGTTGCATTCATCATTAGTCATGGCACTGCAACATTGAATAGTCACTGAATCATTATACAAATGAATTAAAGATTAAACTTCAGAACATGCTGCAAAAATTCACCAAGAGCAAGCACCATGCTGGACTTAATTGCAACCCTAAAAGAAGCATCTTAAGATTTAAATGAATTGGGGCCCAACTAGGCTATGATCTGTGCCTTTTATTCTGAACTATTGTTTCGCCTTGCTTATGTGCTTGTCATTCTCTTAGTATCAGTAGAGTTGGAACATGAAAATTGCTGTTTATTATGTCGATTAGTTACCATCTGCACCACAAATTCATCATCAATCATGGTAGATTATTACTTTTAGAGATACCCACTATTTCTCCTATTTGAAGTCTGAAGGAGGTTTTATGTACGGAAGTACATGCCATATGGCAAAGATATCAGCTCCCAGTTACGGGATAGAAGATTCCCATTCCCTTGTTTAGGTAGTTTATCATTTAAATTAGCAAAGTACCATCTAGCTTGGGCCTTAAGCCAATAAGTGATAAGATGTATGAATTGTTACTTAGATTGGAATCTTAGGCCTCTATATAAAGAGGACCTTTTGTGGGGGAGTTAATCAAGCAAGAAAATAGAAGAATACTTCTTCAATCTTGACCCTGGGGTGAGGTTCCCTTCCCTGCCTCTCCCGGAAATCTTAGTTCAGAAAAGAAGTCATCATGAATCATGATATTATAGCATAACAGTTAGAGCTACCCAGTACTCACTATTTCTCTAATTTGAACTCTCGTATAGTCCTATACTCTTTTAGTCAACTCTACAATCCAGTTATGTCAGAATAGCATTGATCCTTCCTAGAGTTCCGATTCTGACCATCTAATTTTGCTTTTACAGGTTGCCTGTGATGAAATTTCTGAGAGACCAGAACGTGTTTTTCTCCAGCTTTTGCTAACTTCAGCTAATGAGGACAACAATAAGGAGGTATTCTCATGATGTATGTTTTCTAGTTTAATTACTCCCTCCGTTCCTAAATATATGACGTTTTGGTAGTTCAAATTAAACTACCAAAACGTCATATATTTAGGAATGGAGAGAGTGCATGATTGCTGAGATATGGGAAAGAAATACTGGAATAGTGCAGAGGAACTTGACAATATGCATGTACTTTTCCCAATGTATAATAGTATGTTGACATCAGTGTACACATGTACAAATTCACAAAATGTGTATAAAAGTATTTGGAGGTAGCTAATACGAGATAAAAATTATTGATATCCCAATTAGGAGGTGCCAAGTTAATAGCCTAGTTCAGCTAAAAAAAAGTCAATAGCCTAGTTGTTTGCTAAATGGATTTAAATGTGTTTGAACGCGAGAAACTATATTTAATAGACTGCTGTGCTTTTGTCTGGCCTTTGGAAAATGTGCTGCCACAGTGTCACAGGTGCAAGTTTCTAAGACTGGAGATGCCAGATACTTGCTGAACGGTAATTTGGTGACTATCAGAACTCAGAAGTGGTAAACTGGCAATGCAGTGTAGACAGAATCATTTTGTGCTCTCATGGACTGATAGTCATTTTGTTCGGATTGTAGTTTTTTTTACCTTGCTGGGATCCAAATTGTGGGTCCACCATTACCAAACTTATGATGAATTTTGTTATCCTATGTTCAGATCTTGAAACAGTCTGCAGAAGATTACTTGAAGGAGCCTTCTTATGCATCTCAGGTAGATTATTGTACTGTCATATAATTATTCTGAAACTGAGTGAACACAGTTGATAGAAAAAATACACCCAGTATACATGTAGAATTTTTTTGTTCAGAAGATAATTCTCTTTTATAGGTGTTGCTGCCAAGAGACCGGCTTGAAAGCCAATACTCCTGCAATGATGTTCAGCTACAGACATACACTAGTTGCGCAGCTGCTACAGTTAGAAGTGCTATTCCTGACCCAGATGTTTCCCAAAGCTGTGGTGATTCATCAGGGTACGTAGACAACTACTCTCTGTGTGCAATGATTGTTGAAGGGCATTCATAGCGTATAGTTCAATTTCCCCTTCTATTTGTCTGATTATGAATTAAGTTTTCCCCTCATTATGTCTAGAATATCACCGACCAAACTAAATAGAGATAATGTGGTGACGAATTTACTTCAACAAACACCACTGAGAGGATTGTCTCCTCCATGGATTAGGCCCTCTCCCCCCAGACTTGAAATACTTGAAGGGGAGGTAAGATTGTCGGTTAAGAGATGTAAATTGTTTATTCATATTACCTCTATTTCTAAACATAGATGCAATTCTCGATGAAATTACAGTTGCAGTGGTTGAACCTGGATAACAACCATGAGCTACTATGGGATAGTAGCATGTGTGCTGACACTAGCCGAGGAGCTTCAATCCGTGATTTGGTCGGAAGAGCCTGTAAAGGACCACTTGCACCTGCCCAACAAGAGGTTTTCTTCTACCCCTATTTTCAAATGTATATGTTTTTTAGGGATGTACGCATACATGTGGTATACTTATGGGTATGCTTGTACTGCTGGATGACAGTTCCAAAATATGTGAGCATGTTTTTATATTGAAGGACTAAATATATATTAGAGATGACTTGTTCTTGAGTAGTTCCCTGTCATTTCCTTGCTGTGATATTTGCATTTCATCTAGTTCCCTGTCATTTCCTTGCTGTGATATTTGCATTTCTTCTAGTAACACTACCGGGTCTTTCCAATAATGATCCCAAAGAGGTTCAGTGGGATCATGAATTTGCAGAGAGGAGGTTGCAACAGAATCTCCTCCTTCCACGCTTTTACTTGTATTTGCAGCTGCCGTTATCCACTAGCAGGATCCAAGCATAGTCTAAATCAGGAACCATATTAATTCGTGACACTGGTATCACATTTCACAACAATATCACTGTGTAACTCTGGTCCCAGCAATATGGGGAAATCAGGAAAAAGTCGCAATGGACTTGGGGTGCTACTGTGGATTACCCTTCCCTGCTCCTTGGGTTCTTGCACTCCTAATGCTGGGCTGTGTTTGAAACACTTAACATCCTTCCATTTTGCTAAATATTGTAGTCGAAATGATCCCTGAGCTATTCTGTTTTGGTTCAATAGAGCCTATATTTCGTTACTTTTGTTAATGACATTGTCATGTGGCAATCAAGTCTTGCACACGATGTCTCCACCAATTGAACACGAATCTGTTGGCGCCGGAACCTTCCGCCAGAACCACCGGCTGCCCCTCATCACGGTTGCCTCTCACAACACACGCAAAGAAAAGAGACACAAGTGGTTTTGGTGGCCGGCTGCCTCACACAGCCAACCCTTTTTCTTCTCTATTTCACTTGGCTCAAAACAACCATGAGTACAAGTTCTTAACTAGTACACGCACGCACACAGCCCAGCGGCCACACCAGCCACTAACCCATGCACGCACACACTATCTAACCACTAACTACATGCACTACAGGCACGCCCACGGACACCACTCGTGTAGCTTCTTCTCAACAGCCACACAACCCGGCTAAGCAGGCTAACAAACTAACTCACTGGTTCTCTCAGCTCTAACTACCTCGTCTAGCCGGTCAGGCTCCAACCTCTCACGCGCTTGCCGCATCACACAGCTGAACCGCCTCACGCCGCCATCGGCATCTCGCCGTGCTCGCTGTATCGCACGTCGGCTTGGCATCTCGCCTTCCGCATGCCTCCGCTGAAGATTCGCCGGACTAGCTACTCCCTAACCTATGCTACATGCATAACGAAGACAAACTAAATATGTAGGCACAAGATATCAAGATTAGTGCTAACAGAACCCGCTTGGGTTGGACATTGTAATTTTGTATTTTTTATGCAAATGATCCGTAGATTCCCGCATTTTAGCATGTGCAGCCATCTGGTTGGAGAGGCACCTTGTGAGCAGAGCCAATGCCGAAAAGTGGATAAGGCCCACAAATATCAAGCGACCTATGCTCTATACATACTCCCTTCTCCCTCCTGCCTCTTCTTTCTTAAGTGAAGCCACTGCCTACTGTTATGCTGTCCCTAACAAGAATGGACAAATTTGCCTAGGGCATGCTAGGCAAGCGCCATTTTGATCTAGTGTGAAGCAGGAATACACCCTGCAATTGTGGTTCTGAGACGGCTATTGAGCTGATTCATGTAGTGAGCTGAGAAAGTAGTCGGTGAGACAAGATAACTGGCAACAATAGTGATATCTTTGCCGTAAAAAAAGTACAAGGTATGCGTAGATGGTTGCCGAGCCTTAGTTTGTATGTCTGAGTTTGCAATTTTACTAGATGAACCCTTTGAAATTGTTTTGAGTAAAGGGTGGCTGATATACAATAGGCAAAACAGATACAGAATATTAATTTTGTATTATTCAGTTTTATGATTTGGAAAATTGTTCTTGATCCCATGAGATTTAGAGCCACAGCAACATAAACCACTGACGCTCAAGGGATTATGCTGTCACAACTCTAAACCTCAATGGACAAAGTATATATTTTCTTATGATTTCTGTGCATTTCAGTTGTATTTTCTACATATGTAAATTTATTGATAGTTCAGGGCCTGTTTTATTTGAAATAATTTGGAATTACTAGAGGTTAACCAAGTCATAACTGACACAAATGAAAAAAGGGGTCTAAAACAGAACAGCTATAAAAGAAGTTTGAAGAGATTTAGAAAAGAATGGGATATAATAATTATAAAGAAGGACCCCATTCTGACTATTCAACCTTTCATGAGGGCGATGCAATTATGTGCAGAAGTTACACTAAAATGCTAGTTCACACCCGATATTTCAAGCAGCAAGTTGTACAATAGTAGCAACAATCAGCAATGTTTTCTTATAGTGGACATCACTAGTACTGATATTTGTTAGAACATGCTCGGCTTTATTAGAAAAGTTGAAGGCAATCACAGTATCACACTCTAAATTGATAGCGCTTATAATGATTATGCATCTGTGTTAGTGTTGGTCTGTTGGCCACCTCAACGTGGTTGTGTTGCAAATGTTATCATCATTTTGTAGGGTCCTACTATTACATCCTCGTTGCTTATCTTTCATGTTCAATATACGGAATATCCTACTCCTTAAAGCTTTATTTTTCTTGTCTAATGCTAATATTTAGAATATATGTCATACCAGAAATGTATAGTCCCACCTGTTACGGATAAGCTCTTCGGCAAGACCTACAGCAGGCGCAAGTGGAGAGGTGGTAAAAAGGCGGGAGAACCATAGGGTTATGGCTAGCAACGAATTTGAAAAATCAGAATTGTTGTCACCAGAAATATTTAGTAATTTGATACCAAGTTTTAATACTTGATTATATTAGCATAATGGTAGGACTCCCCTACTAAGGAGACTTGTATGTTGTCAACAATTAAAAGTTTACCAACGCACACGGAATTAAAAGTTTACCAAAATTGATATCTTTCTCTCCATTAGTTGACTGACATGACCAATTAGCTGAAAAAGGACCATCCTTGGTTGAGGTCCGTTATGGCTTATGGTGAGTGGATTGGAGGTGAAGAACATGATCAGCAAGCTCAACTCATGCCGATGCCGGTGGATGCATGCAACGAGACCGTGATGTCTTTAGTATTGGGTTCATGTTGATCTCCCTCACCATCAAGCTCCAGCTAAGAGACCCTGACCGTACAACAGTGGTTTATGTCGAACAATTTGAGGCGATACTCCACCAACTTCACAAGTCAACTGTTTGAAGAGCCACGTGGGTGCCATGATTCTGTGTATGCCAGGCTAGCATCATGAATGTCAATGTGTCCATTCATGTTGGTGAGTGCACGGTGACATGATCAAGCTTGGCGGTTGTTCCCGAAAACTCGGAACCCTCGTTGCTTGGCCTGACGGGAGGGGCAACAATTAGCTCTGACACCCAAATTGATGGGCTTATGGCTGATGTGTGAAGCAATTCGAGGATGAACAAGATAATAGGTTTTCCATGCTATTGCTAGAAACATTGCTTGCCCTCCTGTACACACTGGGAACTGTTTCCAGCCCCGACAGGGCTCCAAGGCAAATGCGAGGGAGGGGCTTCTTTGGTATTTCTTGCCTAACATTCCTTGATGATGCCATCCCTTTATATAGAAGGGTTTCAACTAAAGACCAAATGCATCTTACTCATTTTTTTCTTCTAACACACACACATCTTATTTCCTAATCTGTCTCTAATTCTTAAAACCTATAGAACGCAAACTCATGCTTGCCAGTTTCAGTGCCTATATAGCGTTGCTACTGTAGTGGAACTGCCCCTTATGTTGGGGACCCCCCACCCCCCCCCCCCCCCCCCCCCCCCCCCCCCCCCCCCCCCCCCCCCCCCCCCCCCCCCCCCCCCCCCCCCCCCCCCCAAATAGTTGTCCATAAGTTTGAATGTCTCCACTCGTGCTGCATGGGCAACTTGTAGAGTTTACCCTTGATCTCAATGCACCAAACTTTATCCCAGTTTATACCTCGGTAGTTCGGCCTTGCACTACCCTGAACTCTAAAAGGGATGGGATTAAGGACTGCACATAAGAGCTAACCATGGAAGTTAATGAGTGGCTTGGTGACCTCAATGGCGCCATGTCTCTAGTATAGTGGACCCTCGAATCAACTACCATCAATTTCAGATGTATCCAGAAGAAGTGCACAAGATGGCTGTCCGTACCCTTGTGTATACTCTGAATGCTTTGTCATGCCAAGGGGCCGAGAACAGGGTGTCACCCTGTTGGCTAAGCATGCTAGCCCACCAGCGTTCGAGCCCTGAGTGCGCTGGTGCTTAGAGATCTTCTATAAAAATATACCTCCAAGGGCTAGGCCTCGTTTTTTTCATGCCGAGGGGCCAGCCAACTATTGGTCTATGGCCAGCATTCAAGTCACAAAGATTATCTACTTTTGTATGTCCGTTATATCAAACGCTTTCTTAAGTTGGAAGGATTATGCATATTTTAAGTTGGAAATATTTGACTGCTTTCTTAAGTTGGATAGGTTATATATAATTGAAGTACCAGGTTCACTTCGATCATCAAATGCTTCGTTATATTGGGAAAATAATGTTAAATATGAATTGCTTAACTTTAGGTTTACAACCACGTAGGACGTTGTTTACTCAATCTTGCATCGGAAGATCCAAACACAATAGCTACTGTGATGACATCACAATTTTGAAGTCAATAATGAAATGGCTTATTTCAGTTCGGTCCTCCAGTTTGTTCTCCTAAAATAAGGAAAACGGAAGGAAAAAGCGACTTCATTGCGAAAAGGAATAAATGAAAACTGCTAAACAGGAAAGTCAGTGTTATAACCACGAAATGAATGTGTCGTATCTTTGGAAACATGAAATGCAGAAATGGTTATAGCCGACTAGCATCTACATTTGCATGCATAGGTTGCATCAGCCAAGTAAGTGTTTACCTTTTTTATAGAATGAAGAAGTGTTTTACCTAGGCATGCATGACTACATGTGTCACTGGTTGTTTTATAGTGACCACAACCCCTACTCTTCTAAATATACTGGCTACTTCGATCATTTTACATGCCTAATGGTTCATATCTTGTTGCAGCAAGTTGTTTTAGATTTAGCCAGGGACTGGAAGCTAGTTTATCATTGCGGAATGACACCAGAGAAGCTTCCCGTATGTACTCTTGACATCATGTTGAAACCTTTCCATGCTTCATGTTAAGGGTTACTAATGTCCTTGTTTCAGGACCTTGTTGAACATAATCCACTCATTGCTGTTGATGTTCTTTCAAAGCTGATCAATTGTCCTGACATGGATTCGTATGTACAAAAATGTTTCATTTTGTCAATTTCGTATATTTTCAATTTATGTGTTATCTGATCATAACAGTTTACACACATGCTTTATATTTGACAGTTATTTCAATGTTCTTGTGCACATGGAAATGAGCCTGCATTCAATGGAAGTTGTAAACAGGCTTACTACAGCAGTAGATCTACCACCAGGATTCATTCATGACTACATCTCAAATTGTATTCGGTCATGCCAAAATATCAAGGTTTGTTCTTACTTCTGTACGTCATTTTTCTTCCAGGAAGGTCAGAGGTGATCATCTCGGATTGTTATAGTAAATATGATTCATAACAATAGTTGGTTGATGCAAGTTTACGATAAAAATGTATATAGTTTCAATCATCGTTCCCGAAAGTGACAATGGTGGTTTGGCCATTTTATTCCTCAGCTTGTAAATGCTTGTTGGTTGATCCCTAGGTGGTAATTCTCTTACGGTCGACAGACATTAGTAATTTCTTCATTATGTTTACCTGCGTAGAGTCGTTTGTGTTTTATATTATATCTGTGTAATGTTTCTATGCATTTATAACATGTTATGGCTGTAAGCTTATTCTTAACTCCATATTCACAAGATTTTCATTCTCGCAATGTTCTATTATTTCATTTTCTGCAATGCACGTTACTGTCATTATTATGTTGAAGACTGACAGGAAATTATTTGATAACATTGCTTGCAGGATAAGTACATGCAAAACAGACTTGTGAGACTAGTTTGTGTTTTTCTACAGAGTCTCATTCGGAACAAGATAATAAATGGTGAGTGTGTCAATGTGCAATTGACGGATTTCTCTTCTGAACCTATTTTTACACTTATGAGTTGATCTGTTCTGTTTGTATGGGTCTACATGTCATGATCCATGAACTTCTCTGGTATAGAAGCCTTTGCATCTTGCTTGTTCTTTGCAAGCTACTTTTGTTTGATCTATCTTTAGCTATGCAATTTGTTTATGATATGCTGTGATAAATGCTAAGCTGATAAAGCATATAGCACTATAAACTTCAATCCCAGATTTGTAAAATAGTGTGCATGCCATTGTAGGTTTAAATAAATACATGTGAAAATTAGCTCTATTTTGATTAATTAAACTATTGCACGTTGCAATGAACTCGACTAATTGCCTTAGTTCAACAGGATGTCTGTTTTGTGAATATAACTTATATAGGGAGTGTTTTGTTGTACTTACCAGTTGCCACTTGCCAGAAATGTAGAACGGTGGTGTTTCCCTGGGAAGTTTAATAATTTAACAGGGTTTGCACATTATATGCTGAAACTTAAATCTGTGGTGATTGCATGCCCAAAAAACTCGCTTAGCTGTTGGGAACTATGTCGGTACAATTATAGAAGCAGGGTTCAGCAACTCATTTCCCAAAAGGCTGCTGCCAGTGTCTTCCCTCCATTTTCCCTTCTAATTTGGGCCTTTTCAAGGTGTCTAAGAAAGTTTATCGAACTGGTATCATCTAGTCCTTGAGAGCATGTACAACCGGAACGAGCAAATCTGCCCCCCTATATGTCCGCAGAGCCGGCCGCCCCTCATTTATCTGCGCCCGCAGCCATCCACCTCATATCCAAACCCTCAAATCCACACAAGCATGCAACGTGGATCAACACACGTACTTTCATAGTTCATACAGGGACATAGGACATAGTTCATACAGGACATATCAAACTAGGACATAACATAAGAAAGTTCATCGTACATGCCATCGGACTACCAAAATTTAGCATGTTCTACTAATTTATAGGACCAGAGAGGAAGTTCAACCACGGCCGCCGCTGCCCTTGACCTAGCCCTTGTCCATGTCCTTGTCCACGACTCCCCGTGGTTGCGGAAGTAGCGCTCGAAGACGCAATAGGGGTCGAGGCAGATCTGCTCGGCGTCGGAGATGGATGTGTCGGACACGACACCGAACATGTTCAGATCCTCCTCTTTGTGGGGAAGGCCGTCGAGGGTACGAACGGCCCAGGCTTGATCCACCGCGAGATCATGGGTGGCCTGGGTTTGTCGCTTCGCCAGGATCCGGGCACGGGCATCCTCGTCGCAGGCCGCCGCTGTGTGGCAAGCCTTCGCCCTTTCACACCGGGCACGCCACCGCAGTGGCAGCATCCGGCCCATCCATGGCCTTGGGCATTGCTGCCACTAACCTCGGACTCTGAGGCCGACATCACGGGACAGGGAAGTGCGGGGGATACGCTGAGCCAGGGCGCCGGAACCTTCTGCCAGGGACCCGCTCAGCCGCACTCACCGGCTGAGGTGACGGAGCGGGCACGCGGCACGAGCTTCCGTTGGATCCCAATCGGAGTGGCGATGAAGACGCCCGGCTGCTGGATCCGCAGCGGGGCGTCCTCCACGCTGAAGCTCCGGTATCCTCCAGGGAACGGCGGACCGCGACCAGGAGGGCTCTCTCCTCGTCCAAGCAGGTGGCGAGCTCCAAATCGAGGAATCCGGACCTTCGAGACTTAGATCCGCTGTTAGTGATGCCGGAGATGACCGGATAGGGTGGGGAGGGGAGGGGCTGAGCGGACTGGAAGTAGGGTGGGCTGAGACAAATGGCTAGGGTTTGGTCCGGGGTGGGGATAGGGACGGGATTTTGTGGGGTCAAGATGGGCCAGTCCGACGTGGCGGACATGCCAGGGTGTGTTCGGGCCGACCCATATCCGCCCGCCATGCGGGCTGGATATGAGGGGCGCTGGACATATGGGCTGGGTTTGGGGTGTTCGGTTGGGTAGCTATTTTCGGTCTGGGCTGTCTGCCCGGACATTAGGTTGGAAGTGGGTGTCCGGTTGTAGATACTCTGAATTGGGCTTCACGCAATGTTCTAGGCAATCCTGGCCATCTTTTTAAAGAAAAAACCCACTGGTTTCTTGAATCCTGCATATTTTCTAATTTCACACCAGTTGCATAAAATGTTATGTTAATTGGGAGATTGGTGATTTGAATCATAGAATGGGTATGCTCATCCTTGTTGTACTTATTTCATTGCTGATTAAGATCAAAATGGTTATACTGTGAAGTATTTGTTTTGTGCAGTTGAAGATCTATTCATTGAGGTACAAGCCTTCTGCATTGCGTTTTCTCGAATAAGAGAAGCAGCTGGTTTGTTCAGGCTTCTCAAATCTCTAGAGTGAAGAAGGTTGTATGAGTTACCGGAGTTCAGCTCTACAAACAAATTTTTTCATGCTGTACATTCACAGTCTTGTATTTTCGTGTCGATCTGCCAATTCAGGGTTGTACTTCATAGATCATAGCTCTTGTTGATGTATTTATTGTCATTAAGCTGTTGCCCTCACCTAAAGAAAGGTCAAAAGATATCAGAACTATTACCCAGGCTTTGATAGTTCCGCCAAATCATTTTGACGTGGACTTAAACCACATGTTCTTTAGGTGAGACAAATTAGCAATTACCTTTAGCCTGTTGGAAGATAGCTGAACAATGGGCGCCTGCTTCTCAGTTCAGGCTCCCGAGTACAACTAATTTAAGGGATTTCTTAATTTAAATTCAGATGTAAAGACTAGTTGTACTCATTTGTGCGATGCTTTGCTGCGTAACTTGGTTCTGTTTTAGCGGCCTTCCTCTGAAAAGGTTCGGTATGTGGAGTTGCTGACTGAAATATTAGCCTACAGCGATCAACAAGGTTAAAGTCTTGCAAAGTTACATTGCGTGGAAGCTCTTGTTAGTGGAGTTTTTGTGTGGCAACCGGTCATTACCTGGTGCATATATGCCTGAACTTTGTGTATAGAAGATGTGATGATGGTGTGTGCAAGACCGGAATAGTTTGAATGCGCATCGCTGGAAATCTTAAAATAAACCAGGAATAAATGCGAACACCAGGACTTGAACCCTGGTGGGCTGAGGATACCATAGTCTCTCTAACCATTCATCCAACCATAGATTGGTTCGTCATGTTTGGGGTGTCCGTAAGTTATGGTGCGGGCATGCTCGTTCCAATTTCTCACTGCGGCTTGACCTTGGATTTTGACCTCGGATTGTTACTTTGCAAAGCTGTTAGAAAATCGCGTTCTTTTGTTCCTGTTTGTCAAAAGGGCATGTGTTCCGTAAGAAGTGTCGAGGGACCATGCTCGTCATCCTTTTACCAGTCGCCATGGCGTTGGCCAACTCAAGATCTCCGCGAGTTCCGGCGACAGGAACGAGCCGGAGAGAAGGAACACAAACCGTCGTGATTTGCATCGTACACGCCGCGGTTACCTCCGTTCATCTCGCTCAGGTCACATGGGAGGCAGAGGGTCAAGCACCGGAGCAAACCTGTCGTCCATTACGCCAACATGCCCTCATGCCCTTGTGCGGGCTGTGCCCTCATGCCCTTGTGCGGGCTGTGCCGTTCGCAGGCAACCGGACAGATTCCTGGAGTAAACACGCCGTGATGACTTTTTTGCATAAAAACTTTCAATCTATTCATCTTCAATTATGACAGTACAATAAACATCAGAAATAAAAATTACATCTAGATCCGTAGACCACCTAGCGACGACTACAAGCACTGAAGCGAGCCGAAGGCGCGCCACCGTCATCGCCCCTCCATCGCCGGAGTCGGACACAACTTGTTGTAGTAGACAGTCGGGAAGTCGTCGTGCTAAGGCCCCATAGGATCAGCGCACCAGAACAGCAACCGCCGCCGATGAAGAATAACGTAGGCTGGAAGGATTCGACCCGAAGACACACGAACGTAGACGAACAACGACGAGATCCGAGCAAATCCACCAAAGATAGATCATCCGGAGACACACCTCCACACACCCACCAACGATGCTAGACGCACCGCCGGAACGGGGGCTAGGCGGGGAGACATTTATTCCAACTTCAGGGAGCCATCGCCGTCTCGCCTTCCTGAGCAGGACACAAACCCTAACAAAACAGGAAAATACGACTAAAAAACGGAGCCCTCCCACCGGCACTTGCCAGGATCCATCGCGCCTCCATGGCTCTAGGGCCACCGGATACGAGGCGGACCTGCGGCGGCGCCGGCGAGAGGCAGGAACCCTGGCTTTCTTTCTTGGAGGAGGAGGAGCGACTTGAGGCAGAACCGAGATGACTGATGACTGATGAGTAAACATTGTGTGCCATTTTCTCCATCATTTGGAGCAACACATTGCCCTACTCAAAAGCTCCTTTTTAATAACGTAATAATGCTCGCGCCTTCATTTTAATTAGGGCTCTCTCCAACATCATCACACATGACACATGGCCAAGTTGCCTGGAGATAATCTTGGGACACTGTGTGACTGGTTTGCATGTTTTTCGGTATCAAATACAACCTGGCCATCTTTCTTCTTCTTTTCCCAAAAACTAAATTCAGCAGAGCAAAATGCCTTGTGTTCCCTGCAAAAGGCCAAAGCGTGCATTAGCCGCCCACTAATGGAGGCTTATCGCATCGCCTCCTCATTGTGGGCATGCTTAGCAAGCCTAACAGTACTCTATTTAAGATCCAGTTCAATGCATCGCGTGCAAGTTGATACTAGTATAAGATTGATTAAGCTACTTTCAGTTCCAGGAGAAAAGCCACAAGGATCGTTATCACTTCATTCATAGCTTTATTACCAATTATCAGCGTCCTCTATTATGTAGCATGCTGAGTGTGCAGCTGGGTTGGGTTGATAGTTATCCCTCCTAGCTGCTGCAAGTGGCTATCTTTGGAGTTGGCCGAAGATAACATTTTTTATTTTTTTTGAAAAGGAGGTTAAACCCCCGGCCTCTGCATCAATCGATGCATGCAACCATATTTATTAATTATTTCACGAAGATCTGACAAGAATATATATCAAACCACTCGAAACCACCACTCACACCTACAAACTTGATAATGTGGAGTGCTCTCACTTCTCATATCTATAAACGATGTCGTCGCCGATCCGTCCATATAACGTATCGGAACTAACAACCGGTGCAGCAGACCTAAAGCGTACACCAAATGCACACGTTTTAGAAGCCGCCATCATCATCAAACCGCGGTCCCATCTTCAGGAGAGAGATCCGCACCATTCTTACCAGTCCGGCCATCCGTCGACGCCATCATGGCGCCCAACGACTCCACCGCCCTGTGCTCGTCCATCCCGACGCGGAGACTCTGGAAGATCTGTCGTGCGTAGCACCTGCCGACGAAGCATATGACACAGCGTAGCACCTGTCGGCCAAACATGGCTTGACATCTCCACCGAAGCTCCATTCAAGACGAAGGCGTTCCACCTCTTGCCTCTGTCTTCCAGCGCTGCTCCACAAACGATGCTCCCAAGAGAGAAACGACACCGTAGTGCCGCCATCGACCGATCTGGAACACCAGATCCTAGGGTTTCCCCCGAAGCAGCACGAGTGGGTCGACATTAGTTACACGATGATGCCTTCATCAAGGTAACGGCGCAAAACGCCGCCATCGCCTGTCGTCGGCTCGGTTTTCACCGGCAACTATGTCTTCCCAACTCACAGCCAGGACTAGATGACGGATCTCGAGATCCGACCACCCAGCCTCTGACCGGCCACCTCCGACGAAAAAGATGACCACCACCGCCGGCTGCACCAGCCAGAACAGATCTGACCGGAGGTGCCGCCGAGCAGTCCACCAGGCCCTCGACGTCGCCGCCGATCTAAAGCAAGATGATGCACGGGAGTGAGGAGAACCCCTGCCACCGAAGATAACATATGGACATGGTGATTGCTTTATCTATAAAACGGGGTGAATGCCATTTCTAAATCTCTCTCCTCTCTCGAAGAAAACATACGTCGATAATTGACCAATTTGACAAGTTGACTATCGATCGCATATCATCTTATTTTGGCCACAAGTAACCTAAAAAAGTTAATGGAATGGGATTAATTATTTAATTCGTCCAGAACTTTGGCAACGAACTTTGTGTTCGATAGTGACCAACAGCGACGCTTAGTCGAGGGCGACGCTTTGTGTTGCTTCCAAAAGGTGATGCAACACCAACCGCTCCTACGTACAGCCTGGCCTAAATTTTTATTCAATCCTGGATCGTTACCCTATGTACGGTACAGCATCAATTAGATCAGCATCAACGAGATCTTAACATTCGTCTTGTAACGCTTATTGAAACCCCGAAATCCCCACTGCCTACCACATGGCCAAAATGCGCCTGCGAAGGTCACGACTCACAAGATTAATTCCTACTCTTCCAACCAAGCATAGCTTAGATGGTTAGGTTTTCTTCCGATTAAACAGGTTTTTCTTTTTTGAAAAGGAGGATCGTCCCCGGCCTTTGCATCAGATTGATGCATGCAGCCATATTATTAAACAAAATATCCAAGTATATCTTGAATTAAATTCAGGACTTGACACATGATTCATTGTTCGTCGAACATTTAACGAGAGATCAGGGGCATTCATGGTCTATCTTGCAAGAAAATATTTGCCTCTCTTCCGAATCCATTTGTGAGCCCAGGCTTATTTGCACCCGGTCAAGAAAAAAATCACAAAAAATACAAAAAAATTCTTTTTTTTGGGGTGATAGATAATTTAATGCGTGAGGTGCGCTCAAAATTTCAGATCATTTAGACATATGATTAGCTCTCAGCAAAAAAAAAACAAATTAGGGTTAAAACAGTACATGAACAATACACTTTTTTACAAATTCCAAATTTGTCTTTTTTGCTGAGAGTTACTCAGATGTCCAAATGTTCTGAAATTTGGAGCGCACCCCACGCACAAAATTATCTACCATGCAAAAACAAATGATTTTTTTTAATTTTTCTAGTATTTGTTTTAAATTTTTTCTTCAGCGGATGCAGATGAGTCTGGACACCGAATGACTTTACTCCCTCTCTTCCTCCTTTTCTCGCAGCGATCGGTACCACGCACGAGGCAGCCGGTCGTACGCCACGAGTTTACGCGCCGGCCATGCTCCGTGCAGGCATGTGCCCAGCACAACAGTAGAGCAAATCGCTGGTGGATTTCATCGATCTGCTCCCCTAAAACGTTCCCCTCACTGAGCGTCGGCACGCGATGCGGTTGGATACTCTCCGTTCTACTCCCCGGCTGGTAGAGTAGCTTGTAGTTTTGTTCCCCGGTGGTCAGCTGCTGCCGCTACAACTGCTGCTGCCTGTTGGTGGGTAATCTGATTCAGTCAAACATTGCCAAGACATTTTTGGCTCGTTAGATTCGGTAGATTCGTCCGGTGATCTCCCAATTTGTGTCAGTTCTTTAGTCTAGATTGGATTGAAACTAACTGCAGGATCCGTAGGAATATAGCACGTGGTTTGTGCTCCCAATGCTGCAGGTGCTTTTACTTCCTCGGTAACGGTGAAACGATCGTTGAATATTTTGTTTCTTATTTCCGTGACATGTTAGGACAGAGGGACCAGTCTGCGGACACGAATGCGGGAGACGGCCATCCAACGTTGCCCACATACATTTCAACTACTTTTTGAATCAATCAGATGAAATTCATGCAAACACGGCGGATTTCATATAAACCGGATGACATTTATGCAAACACGGTGGATTCTCATTAGATTTCGAACATTTAGAACAAAAGCAAACCATTCCGACCCGACCCTAAACCTAACCTACGGCAACGTCGGACGTCCAAGCCCTTGTCGTCATCCATCTGCCGTCTCCATGTGCACCGGCGATAAGATCAATGGAGTGAAGTTGCGGTCTCCGGCGAGGAAGAGTAGAACACGGGAGACGGACCGGCCCACATGGGACACAAGGCCCTGCCGCCTCCCGTGCCCTACTCATCCTCTGAGGAGTCCGCGCCTTGTCCGTCTTTGGTGGACCTGAGGTCCACGATGGAAATGGTGGTGCCCGCGTTGTCGTTGCCCCACCGGGCCGCCTGATAATTCATCGGCCGTGCGTAGGAGGCGCACATAGCGTTGTTCTCGTCCGCGATCGCCTGCAGCTGCGCCTATTGGAAATATGCGTTATATGCAATAATAAAGTTGTTATTATCATATTTCCTTGTCCTTGATAAATATTTATTCTCCATGCTATAATTGTATTAACTAGAAACTCAAATACATGTATGGATACATAAACAAACACCGTGTTCCTAGTGAGTCTCTACTAGACTAGTTCATCGATTAAAGATGGTTAAGGTCTTCTAACCATAGACATGAGTTGTCATTTAATAACGGGATGATGTGATGGAAAGACCCAACCGTAAGCTTAGCATCAGATCGTATCACTTAGTTTATTTGCTACAGCTTTCTTCATGTCAAGTATCCGTTCCTTAGACAATGAGATCATGCTACTCCCGAATGCCGAAAGAATATTTTGTGGGTTATCAAACGCCACTTCGTAACTGGGTGATCACTTTGTTGGGTTGCATGGATCGAGACTGGGGTTTGTCGCTCCGTGTGCCGAAAAGATATCTCTAGGCCCCCTCGGTAATACAACATCGTGAATAGCTTGGAAGCATGTGACTAATGAGTTTGGTCATGGGAATCTTGTATTACGGAACAAGTAAAGAGACTTGGCAATAACGAGATTGAACTAGGTATGGAGATATCGACGATCGAATCTCGGGCAAATAACATATCGCTGGACAAAGGGAATTGTATACTAGATTAATTGAATCCTCGACATCGTGGTTCAAACCGATAAAGATCTTTGTTGAATATGTGGGATCAATATGGGCATTCAGGTCTCGCTATTGATTATTGATCGGAGATGTGTCTCAGTCATGTTTGCATGATTCTCGAACCCGCAGGGTCACACACTTAACGTTCGGTAACGCTAGGGTAGTATTGGAATATTAATAATGGCAACACCGAATATTATTTGGTATCCCGGATGGGATCCGGGACATCACGAGGAGCTCCAGGATGATCCAGAGGTAAAGATTTATATATGGGGAGTCATATTCCGGGTTCCAGAAAATGTTTGGGATTTTTCGGTATTGTGCCAGAAAGGTTCTAGAAGGTTCCAGAGTAGGGCCCACCTGCATGGGGGACCCACATGGATGTGGGTAGTGGGGCAAGGTCCCACACCCTTGGTCTAGGCGCACCAAGATCCCCCCTAAAAGGAATAAAATCATATCCCGAAGGGATAAGATCAAGATCACTCAAAAGAGGGATAGCGATCGGTGGGAAGGAAATGAGGGAGGGATTTCCTTCCTCCCCCCTTGCCCAACGACCCTAGGGGATTGGAGGGCAAGCCACCAGCCCCCCAGGCCTATATAAAGGTGGGGAGGCACAAGGGGCAGCATGCTTCCACCTCTTGGCGCCTCCTAAAGGAAATATGCCCTAGAGGCAATAATAAAGTTGCTATTTATATTTCCTTATATCATGATAAATGTTTATTATTTATGCTAGAATTGTATTAACCAGAAACTTAGTACATGTGTGGATACATATACAAACAGAGTGTCACTAGTATGCCTCTACTTGACTAGCTCGTTAATCAAAGATGGTTAAGTTTCCTAGCCATAGACATGAGTTGTCATTTGATGAACGGGATCACATCATTAGAGAATAATGTGATTGACAAGACCCATCCGTTAGCTTAGCATGATGATCGTTTAGTTTGTTGCTATTGCTTTCTTCATGACTTATACATGTTCCTATGACTATGAGATTATGCAACTCCCGAATACCGGAGGAACACTTTGTGTGCTATCAAACGTCACAATGTAACTGGGTGATTATAAAGATGCTCTACAGGTGTCTCCGATGGTGTTTGTTGAGTTGGCATAGATCGAGATTAGGATTTGTCACTCCGATTGTCGGAGAGGTATCTCTGGGCCCTCTCGGTAATGCACATCACTATAAGCCTTGCAAGCAATGTGACTAATGAGTTAGTTACGGGATGATGCATTACGGAACGAGTAAAGAGACTTGCCGGTAACGAGATTGAACTAGGTATTGAGATACCGACGATCGAATCTCGGGCAAGTAACATACCGATGACAAAGGGAACAACGTATGTTGTTATGCGGTTTGACCGATAAAGATCTTCGTAGAATATGTGGGAGACAATATGAGCATCCAGGTTCCGCTATTGGTTATTGACTGGAGATGAGTCTCGGTCATGTCTACATAGTTCTCGAACCCATAGGGTCCGCACGCTTAATGTTCGATGACGATCGGTATTATGAGTTTATGTGTTTTGATGTACCGAAGGTAGTTCGGAGTCCCGGATGTGATCACGGACATGACGAGGAGTCTCGAAATGGTCGAGACATAAAGATTGATATATTGGACCATGTTATTCGGACAGCGGAAGTGTTCCGGAAGGTTTCGGATAAAACCGGAGTGCTGGAGGGTTACCGGAACCCCCCCCCCCCCGGGAAGTTATGGGCCCTTAGTGGGCTTTAGGGGAGAGAGAGGGCAGCAGCCAGGAGGTGGCGCCCCCCCCCAAGGGGAGTCCGAATTGGACTAGGGGAGGGGGGCGCAACCCCTCTTTCCCTCTCCCTCTCCCTCTCCTTCCTTCTCCTCCTAGTTGGACTAGGAAAGGGAGAAACCTACTCCTACTAGGAGTAGGATTCCTCCCCCTTGGCGCGCCCCTTGAGGCCGGCCGGCCTTCCCCTCCCTCCTTTATATACGTGGGGAGGGGGGCACCCTAGGACACACAAGTTGACAGTTGTCTTAGCCGTGTGCGGTGCCCCCCTCCACAGATTTCCACCTCGGTCATATCGTTGTAGTGCTTAGGCGAAGCCCTGCATCGGTAACTTCATCATCACCGTCATCACGCCGTCGTGCTGACGAAACTCTCCCTCGGCCTCAGCTGGATCAAGAGTACGAGGGACATCACCAAGCTGAACGTGTGCAGATCGCGGAGGTGCCGTGCGTTCGGTACTTGATCGGTTGGTTCGCGAAGACGTTCGACTACATCAACCGCGTTACTTAACGCTTCCGCTTTCGGTCTACGAGGATATGTGGACACACTCTCCCCGCTCATTGCTATGCATCACCTAGATAGATCTTGCGTGTTCGTAGGAATTTTTTTGAAATTCTACGTTCCTCTTCAGTGGCATCCGAGCCAGGTCTATGCGTAGATGTTATATGCACGAGTAGAACACAAAGAGTTGTGGGCGATAATAGTCATACTGCTTACCAGCATGTCATACTTTGATTTGGCGGTCTTGTTGGATGAAGCGGCTCAGACCGACATTACGCGTACGCTTATGCGAGACTGGTTCTACCGACGTGCTTCGCACACAGATGGCTAGTGGGTGTCAGTTTCTCCAACTTTAGTTGAATCAAGTGTGACTACGCCCGGTCCTTGTTGAAGGTTAAAACATCACACTTGACAAAAAATCATTGTGGTTTTGATGCGTAGGTAAGAACGGTTCTTGCTCAGCCCGTAGCAGCCACGTAAAACTTGCAACAACAAAGTAGAGGACGTCTAACTTGTTTTTGTAGGGCATGCTGTGATATGATATTGTCAAGACATGATGCTATATTTTATTGTATGAGATGATCATGTTTTGTAACAGAGTTATCGGCAACTGGCAGGAGCCATATGGTTGTCGCTTTATTGTATGCAATGCAATCGCCATGTAATTGTTTTTACTTTATCACTAAGCGGTAGCGATAGTCGTAGAAGCAATAGTTGGCGAGACGACAACGATGCTACGATGGAGATTAAGGTGTCGCGCCGGTGACGATGATGATCATGACGGTGCTTTGGAGATGGAGATCAAAAGCACAAGATGATGATGGCCATATCATATCACTTATATTGATTGCATGTGATGTTTATCCTTTATGCATCTTATTTTGCTTAGTTCGACGGTAGCATTATAAGATGATCTCTCACTAAATTTCAAGGTACAAGTGTTCTCCCTGAGTATGCACCGTTGCGAAAGTTTGTCGTGCCGAGACACCACGTGATGATCGGGTGTGATAAGCTCTACGTTCACATACAACGGGCGCAAGCCAGTTTTGCACACGCAGAATACTCGGGTTAAACTTGACGAGCCTAGCATATGCAGATATGGCCTCAGAACACTGAGACCGAAAGGTCGAGCGTGAATCATATAGTAGATATGATCAACATAGTGATGTTCACCATTGAAAACTACTCCATCTCACGTGATGATCGGACATGGTTTAGTTGATTTGGATCATGTGATCACTTAGATGATTAGAGGGATGTCTATCTAAGTGGGAGTTCTTAAGTAATATGATTAATTGAACTTTAATTTATCATGAACTTAGTACCTGATAGTATTTTGCATGTCTATGTTGTTGTAGATCAATGGCCCGTGCTACTGTTCCTTTGAATTTTAATGCGTTCCTAGAGAAAGCTAAGTTGAAAGATGATGGTAGCAACTACACGGACTGGGTCCGTAACTTGAGGATTGTCCTGATTGCTGCACAGAAGAATTACGTCCTAGAAGCACCGCTATGTGCAAGACCCACTGCAGGAGCAACGCCGGACATTGTGAACGCCTGGCAGAGCAAACCTGATGACTACTCGATAGTTCAGTGTGCCATGCTTTACGGCTTAGAACCGGGACTTCAACGATGTTTTGAACGTCATGGAGCATATGCGATGTTCCAGGAGTTGAAGTTAATATTTCAAGCAAATGCCCGGATTGAGAGATATGAAGTCTCCAATAAGTTCTACAGCTGCAAAATGGAGGAGAATAGTTCTGTTAGTGAACATATACTCAAAATGTCTGGGTATCATAATCACTTGACTCAGCTAGGAGTTAATCTTCCGGTTGATAGTGTCATTGATAGAGTTCTTCAATCACTGCCACCAAGCTACAAAAGCTTCATGATGAACTATAATATGCAAGGGATGGATAAGACAATTCCCGAGCTCTTCGCAATGCTAAAGGCTGCGGAGGTAGAAATCAAGAAGGAGCATCAAGTGTTGATGGTCAACAAGACCACCAGTTTCAAGAAGAAGGGTAAAGGGAAGAAGGGGAACTTCAAGAAGAACGGCAAGCAAGTTGCTGCTCAAGTGAAGAAGCCCAAGTCTGGACCTAAGCCTGAGACCGAGTGCTTCTACTGCAAAGGGACTGGTCACTGGAAGCGGAACTGCCCCAAGTATTTAGCGGATAAGAAGGATGGCAAAGTGAACAAAGGTATATGTGATATACATGTTATTGATGTGTACCTTACTAATGCTCGCAGTAGTGCCTGGGTATTTGATACTGGTTCTGTTGCTAACATTTGCAACTCGAAACAGGGACTACGGATTAAGCGAAGATTGGCTAAGGACGAGGTGACGATGCGCGTGGGAAATGGTTCCAAAGTCGATGTGATCGCCGTCGGCACGCTACCTCTACATCTAACTTCGGGATTAGTTTTAGACCTGAATAATTGTTATTTGGTGCCAGCGTTAAGCATGAACATTATATCTGGATCTTGTTTGATGCGAGACGGTTATTCATTTAAATCTTAGAATAATGGTTGTTCTATTTATATGAGTAATATCTTTTATGGTCATGCACCCTTAAAGAGTGGTCTATTTTTGTTGAATCTCGATAGTAGTGATACACATATTCATAATATTGAAGCCAAAAGATGCAGAGTTGATAATGATAGTGCAACTTATTTGTGGCACTGCCGTTTGGGTCATATTGGTGTAAAGCGCATGAAGAAACTCCATACTGATGGACTTTTGGAATCACTTGATTATGAATCACTTGGTACTTGCGAACCATACCTCATGGGCAAGATGACTAAAACTCCGTTCTCCGGAACAATGGAGCGAGCAACATATTTATTGGAAATAATACATACTGATGTATGCGGTCCGATGAATATTGAGGCTCGCGGCGGGTATCGTTATTTTCTGACCTTCACAGATGATTTGAGCAGATATGGGTATATCTACTTGATGAAACATAAGTCTGAAACATTTAAAAAGTTCAAAGAATTTCAGAGTGAAGTGGAAAATCATCGTAACAAGAAAATAAAGTTTCTGTGATCTGATCATGGAGGAGAATATTTGAGTTACGAGTTTGGTCTTCATTTGAAACAATGCGGAATAGTTTCGCAACTCACGCCACCTGGAACACCACAGCGTAATGGTGTGTCCGAATATCGTAACCGCACTTTATTAGATATGGTGTGATCTATGATGTCTATTACTGATTTACCGCTATCGTTTTGGGGTTATGCTTTAGAGACGGCTGCATTCACGTTAAATAGGGCACCATCTAAATCCGTTGAGACGACACCTTATGAACTGTGGTTTGGCAAGAAACCCAAGTTGTCGTTTCTTAAAGTTTGGGGCTGCGATGCTTATGTGAAAAAGCTTCAACCTGATAAGCTCGAACCCAAATCGGAGAAATGTGTCTTCATAGGATACCCAAAGGAGACTGTTGGGTACACCTTCTATCACAGATCCGAAGGCAAGATATTCGTTGCTAAGAATGGATCCTTTCTAGAGAAGGAGTTTCTCTCGAAAGAAGTGAGTGGGAGGAAAGTAGAACTTGATGAGGTAATTGTACCTGCTCCCTTATTGGAAAGTAGTTCATCACAGAAATCAGTTCCAGTGATTCCTACACCAATTAGTGAGGAAGCTAATGATAATGATCATGAAACTTCAGATCAAGTTACTACCAAACTTCGTAGGTCAACCAGAGTAAGATCCGCACCAGAGTGGTATGGTAATCCCGTTCTGGAGGTCATGTTACTTGACCATGACGAACCTACAAACTATGAGGAAGCAATGATGAGCCCAGATTCCGTGAAATGGCTTGAGGCCATGAAATCTGAGATGGGATCCATGTATGAGAACAAAGTGTGGACTTTGGTTGACTTGCCCGATGATCGGCAAGCCATAGAGAATAAATGGATCTTCAAGAAGAAGACTGACGCTGACGGTAATGTTACTGTCTACAAAGCTCGACTTGTTGCGAAAGGTTTTGGACAAGTTCAAGGAGTTGACTACGATGAGACCTTCTCACCCGTAGCGATGCTTAAGTCCGTCCGAATCATGTTAGCAATTGCCGCGTTTTATGATTATGAAATTTGGCAAATGGATGTAAAAACTGCATTCCTGAATGGATTTCTGGAAGAAGAGTTGTATATGATGCAACCAGAAGGTTTTATCGATCCAAACGATGCTAACAAAGTGTGCAAGCTCCAGCGATCCATTTATGGACTGGTGCAAGCATCTCGGAGTTGGAATAAACGTTTTGATAGTGTGATCAAAGCATATGGTTTTATACAGACTTTTGGAGAAGCCTGTATTTACAAGAAAGTGAGTGGGAGCTCTGTAGCATTTCTAATATTATATGTGGATGACATATTGTTGATTGGAAATGATATAGAATTTCTGGATAGCATAAAAGGATACTTGAACAAGAGTTTTTCAATGAAAGACCTCGGTGAAGCTGCTTATATATTGGGCATCAAGATCTATAGAGATAGATCAAGATGCTTAATTGGACTTTCACAGAGCACATACCTTGATAAAGTTTTGAAGAAGTTCAAAATGGATCAAGCAAAGAAAGGGTTCTTGCCTGTGTTACAAGGTGTGAAGTTGAGTCAGACTCAATGCCCGACCACTGCAGAAGATAGAGAGAAAATGAAAGTCATTCCCTATGCTTCAGCCATAGGTTCTATCATGTATGCAATGCTGTGTACCAGACCTGATGTGTGCCTTGCTATTAGTTTAGCAGGGAGGTACCAAAGTAATCCAGGAGTGGATCACTGGACAGCGGTCAAGAACATCCTGAAATACCTGAAAAGGACAAAGGATATGTTTCTCATTTATGGAGGTGACAAAGTGCTCGTCGTAAATGGTTACGTCGATGCAAGCTTTGACACTGATCCGGATGACTCTAAGTCACAAACCGGATACGTATTTATATTGAATGGTGGAGCTGTCAGTTGGTGCAGTTCTAAGCAAAGCGTCGTGGCGGGATCTACGTGTGAAGCGGAGTACATAGCTGCTTCGGAAGCAGCAAATGAAGGAGTTCATATCCGATCTAGGTGTCATACCTAGTGCATCGGGACCAATGAATTTTTTTTGTGACAATACTGGTGCAATTGCCTTGGCAAAGGAATCCAGATTTCACAAGAGAACCAAGCACATCAAGAGACGCTTCAATTCCATCCGCGATCAAGTCAAGGAGGGAGACATAGAGATTTGCAAAATACATACGGATCTGAATGTTGCAGACCCGTTGACTAAGCCTCTCTCACGAGCAAAACATGATCAACACCAAGACTCCATGGGTGTTAGAATCATTACTGTGTAATCTAGATTATTGACTCTAGTGCAAGTGGGAGACTGAAGGAAATATGCCCTAGAGGCAATAATAAAGTTGCTATTTATATTTCCTTATATCATGATAAATGTTTATTATTCATGCTAGAATTGTATTAACCAGAAACTTAGTACATGTGTGGATACATAGACAAACAGAGTGTCACTAGTATGCCTATACTTGACTAGCTCGTTAATCAAAGATGGTTAAGTTTCCTAGCCATAGACATGAGTTGTCATTTGATGAATGGGATCACATCATTAGAGAATAATGTGATTGACAAGACCCATTTGTTAGCTTAGCACGACGATCGTTTAGTTTGTTGCTATTGCTTTCTTCATGACTTATACATGTTCCTATGACTATGAGATTATGCAACTCCCGAATACCGGAGGAACACTTTGTGTGCTATCAAACGTCACAACGTAACTGGGTGATTATAAAGATGCTCTACAGGTGTCTCCGATGGTGTTTGTTGAGTTGGCATAGATCGAGATTAGGATTTGTCACTCCGATTGTCGGAGAGGTATCTCTGGGCCCTCTCGGTAATGCACATCACTATAAGCCTTGCAAGCAATGTGACTAATGAGTTAGTTACGGGATGATGCATTACGGAACGAGTAAAGAGACTTGCCGGTAACGAGATTGAACTAGGTATTGAGATACCGACGATCGAATCTCGGGCAAGTAACATACCGATGACAAAGGGAACAACGTATGTTGTTATGCGGTTTGACCGATAAAGATCTTCGTAGAATATGTGGGAGCCAATATGAGCATCCAGGTTCTGCTATTGGTTATTGACTGGTGATGAGTCTCGGTCATGTCTACATAGTTCTCGAACCCGTAGGGTCCGCACGCTTAACGTTCGATGACGATCGGTATTATGAGTTTATGTGTTTTGATGTACCAAAGGTAGTTCGGAGTCCCGGATGTGATCACGGACATGACGAGGAGTCTCGAAATGGTCGAGACATAAAGATTGATATATTGGACCATGTTATTCGGACATCGGAAGTGTTCCGGAAGGTTTCGGATAAAACTGGAGTGCCGGAGGGTTACCGGAACCCCCCCGGGAAGTTATGGGCCCTTAGTGGGCTTTAGGGGAGAGAGAGGGCAGCAGCCAGGAGGTGGCCCCCCCCCCCCCAAGGGGAGTCCGAATTGGACTAGGGGAGGGGGGTGCAGCCCCTCTTTCCCTCTCCCTCTCCCTCTCCTTCCTTCTCCTCCTAGTTGGACTAGGAAAGGGAGAAACCTACTCCTACTAGGAGTAGGATTCCTCCCCCCTTGGCGCGCCCCTTGAGGCCGGCCGGCCTTCCCCTCCCTCCTTTATATACGTGGGGAGGGGGGCACCCTAGGACACACAAGTTGACAGTTGTCTTAGCCGTGTGCGGTGCCCCCCTCCACAGATTTCCACCTCGGTCATATCGTTGTAGTGCTTAGGCGAAGCCCTGCGTCGGTAACTTCATCATCACCGTCATCACGCCGTCGTGCTGACGAAACTCTCCCTCGGCCTCAGCTGGATCAAGAGTACGAGGGACATCACCGAGCTGAACGTGTGCAGATCGCGGAGGTGTCGTGCGTCCGG
This sequence comes from Thinopyrum elongatum, assembly GCA_011799875.1. Taxonomy (NCBI): domain Eukaryota; kingdom Viridiplantae; phylum Streptophyta; class Magnoliopsida; order Poales; family Poaceae; genus Thinopyrum; species Thinopyrum elongatum. The sequence continues at coordinate 82,575,732 of CM022300.1, read as the reverse complement.
TACTTGATCGGTTGGATCGCGAAGACGTTCGACTACATCAACCGCGTTACTTAACGCTTCCGCTTTCGGTCTACGAGGGTACGTGGACACACTCTCCCCGCTCGTTGCTATGCATCACCTAGATAGATCTTGCGTGTTCGTAGGATTTTTTTTGAAATTCTACGTTCCTCTTCACCTCCCCCGCCCATTACTCCGCGTAGCGCTTGGTGAAGTTCCTGCCGGTGTTTCGCTGCCACCACCACCACGCCGTCATGCTGAACTAGATCCCATATACCTCTCCACCCTCCCTTTCTATATCAAGAAGGCGGGGACATCACCGAGCCGTATGTGTGCACATCTTGGAGGTGTCGTCCATTCGGCCGTGGATCGGATTGGATCATAAAGGGAGTACGACTACGCCAACCATGATATTTAGATTGTTAACGCTTTAGGTCTACAAGGGCATGTAGATACCCCCCCCCCCCTCTCGTTGCTAGAATATCCATAGAATAGATCTTGGGTGTTTTTTTTATGCAACGTTCCCCATCAGTGGCATCAGAGTTAGGTCTATGCATTGAAGTTATGCACGAGTAGAACACAAATTGGTTATGGGCATTGATGTTCAGATCCCCTCGCAGTGGATTCCACTAGGTTCTTAACCTCTTCCCAATTCTTAAACTGAAACCCACGATGTCTAATCCAACTCGGCACCTAACCAGCTTGTGAGCATCGTAAGTTTGCCTCAACATTCCCCCTTACCTCCCTTATTATTTTTGATTTGGCGGTATTGTGGGATGAAGCGGCCCGGACCAACTTTACTTGTCCTCGCACAAGAGACCAGTTCCACGATTGACATGTAACTTGTATTGCATAAAGTGGCTAGCGGGTGTCTGTCTCTCCCACTTTAGTTGAATCTGATTTGATAATGGCGGTCCTTGTAGAAGATTAAAAGGCAACTTGTATATCACCGTTGTGGCTTTGTCTAGATAAGAGCGGTTCTTATAGGTTGCCCCTAGAAGCCACGTAAAAATTGCAATAACAAAGTAGAGGACGTCTAACTTGTTTTTGTGGGGCATGTGATGTGATGTGGTATGGCCAAGATGTGATTTGATATATGTTGATGTATGAGATGGTCATGTTTTGTAATAAGTTCACGACTTGCATGTCGATGAGTACAACAACCGGCAGGAGCCACAGGGTTGTCTTAATTTATTGTATGACCTGCGGGTCAATCATTAAACGCCATGTAATTGCTTTACTTTATTGCTATGAGTTAGCAATAGTTGTAGAAGCAATAGTTGGCAGACACAACTACATGACGACACCTTGGAGATGATGGAGATCATGGTGATATGTCGGTGATGATGGAGATCATGCCGGTGCTTTGGAGATGGAGATCAAAATCATAAGAAGATATTGGCCATATCATGTCACATATTGATTGCATGTGATGTTTATCTTTTATGCATCTTATTTTGCTTAGAACAATAGTAGCATTATAAGATGATCCCTCCACTTAATATCAAGATAAAAGTGTTCTCCCTTAGTATGCACCGTTGTGAAAGTTCGTCGTTTCGAAGCACCTCGTGATGATTGGGTTTGATAGACTCTTCGTTCACATACAACGTGTATAAGCCAGTTTTACACATGCGGAAATACTTTGGTTAACTTGACGAGCCTAGCATGTACAGACATGACCTCGAAACACGGAGGACCGAAAGGTCAAACATAAGTCATATAGAAGATATGATCAACATGGAGATGTTCACCATTGAAACTACCCCATCTCACGTGATGATCGGACTTGGGTTAGTGAATTTGGATCATGTATCACTTAGACAACTTGAGGGATGTTGATTTAAGTGTGAGTTTATTAGTAATTTGATTAGTTGATCTAATTATCATGAATATAGTATAAAATGTCTTTGCAAATTATGTTGTAGATCAATGGCTCATGCTGTAGCTCCCCTAAATTTTCATGCGTTCCTAGACAAAGAAAAGTTCAAAGATGATGGAAGCAACTATGCAGACTGGGTCCGTAATCTGAGGATTATCCTCACTGTTGCACAAAAGGCTTATGTACTTGATGCAACACTAGGTGTGCCACCCGCTCCCTCAATTGTGGATGCTTTATGTCTTAGAACCAGGGCTCCAAAAGCATTTTGAGCACCATGGGGCATATGAGATGTTTTAGGAGCTGAAATTGGTATTTCAGGCTCACGCCCGTGTGGAGAGGTATGATGCCTCAGACAAGTTCTTTAGCTATATGACGGAGGAAAACAGATCCGTTAGCGAGCACGTACTCAAAATGTCTGGGTACTTCAACTGCTTGAATCAGTTGGGAGTTAATATTCCGGATGAAGTAGCTATTGACAGGGTTCTTCAGTCACTGCCACCAAGCTATAAAGGCTTCATGGTGAACTATAATATGCAAGGATGGAGAAGACACCCCCTGAGCTTTTCGTGATGCATAAAGCCGCGGAAGTAGAAATTAAGAAAGAGCATCAAGTGTTGATGGTCAAAAAGACCACCAGTTTCAAGAAGGGCAAGGGGAAGAAAGGGAAATTCAAGAAGAATGGCAAGCCAGTTGCCGCTCCCATGAAGAAACTCAAGGCTGAAACCAAACTTGAGACTGGGTGTTTCTATTGCAAGGGGAATGTCCACTGGAAGCGGAACTGCCCTAAGTACTTAGCAGATAAGAAGACTGGCAACGTCAACAAAGGTATATTTGATATACATGTTGTTGATGTGTACCTTACTAGTGCTCATAGTAGCTCATGTGTATCTGATACTAGTTCGGTTGCTAATATTTGTAACTCGAAACAGGACCTGCGAAATAAACGGAGACTAGCTAAGGATGAGGTGACGACACACGCTAGAAATGGCTCCAAGGTTGATGTGATCGCTGTCGGCACGCTCCCTCTACGTCTCCCTTTGGGATTAGTTTTAAACCTAAATAATTATTATTTGGTGCCCGCGTTGAGCATGAACATTATATCTGGATCTTGTTTATTGCAAGATGGTTATTCATTTAAATCAGAGAATAAGGGTTGTTCTATTTATATGAATAATATCTTTTATGGTCATGCACTCAATGTGAATGGTTTATTCTTGTTGAATCTTGATCGTAGTGATACACATGTTCATAATATTGATGCCAAAAGATGCAAAGCTAATGATGATAGTACCACATACTTGTGGCACTGTCGTTTAGGTCATATTGGTGTAAAGCGCATGAAGAAACTCCATACTGATGGGCTTTTGGAATCACTTGACTTTGAATCATTTGATACATGCGAACCATGCCTCATGGGCAAGATGATTAAAACCATGTTTTCTGGTACAATGGAGCGGGCAAGTGACTTGTTGGAAATAATAAATACCAATGTATGCGGTCCAATGAGTGTTGAAACATGCGGTGGATATCATTATTTCCTAACCTTCATAGATGATTTAAGTAGATATGGGTATATTTACTTAATGAAACACAAGTTTGAAACGTTTGAAAAGTTCAAGGAGTTTCAGAGTGAAGTAGAAAATCATCGCAACAAGAAGATACATTTTTTACGAACTGATCATGGAGGTGAATATCTAAGTTACGAGTTTGCTATGCATTTAAGACAATGTGAAATTGTTTCACAACTAACGCCACCTGGAACACCACAACATAATGGTGCGTCCGAATGTCTTAATCGTACTCTATTGGATATGGTGCGTTCTATGATGTCTCTTACCGATTTGCCACTATTGTTTTGGTGTTATGCATTAGAGAAAACCGCATTCACTTTAAACAGGGCACAGTCTAAATCCGTTGAGACGACACCGTATGAATTAAGGTTTGGAAAAAAACCTAAGCTGTCGTTTCTTAAAGTTTGGGGATGCGACGCTTTTGTCAAGAGGCTTCAGCCTGATGAGCTCGACTGAAAGCAGAGAAGCGTGTCTTCATAGGACACCCTAAAGAGACCATTGGGTATACCTTCTATCAAAGATATGAGGGTAAGATCTTTGTTGCCAAGAATGGATACTTTCTAAAGAAGGATTTTCTCTCGAAAGAAGTGAGTGGGAGGAAAGTAGAGCTTGATGAAGTAGTACCTTCTCTTGAATTAGAGAGTAGCGCATCATAGAAAGAAGTTCCCGTGATGCCTACACCAGCCGGAGAGTAAGCTAATGATGATCATCATGAAACTTCAAATCAAACTACTATTGAACTTCGTAGGTCAACCAGGACACGTACCACCCCTCAATGGTATGGTAATCATGTCCTGGAAGTCATGTTGTTAGACAACGGTGAACCTATGAACTATAAAGAAGCAATGATGAGTTTGGATTCCGACAAATGGCTTGAGGCCATGAAATCCGAGATAGGATCCATGTACGAAAACAAAGTATGGACTTTGGTAGACTTACCTGATGACTGAAAGGCCATTGAGAACAAATAGATCTTCAAGAAGAAGACGTACGCTGATGGTAATGCCACCATCTATAAAGCTCGACTTGTCGTAAAGGGTTTTCGACAAGTTCAAGGGGTTGACTACGATGAGACTTACTCACCCTTAGCGATGCTGAAGTCTGTTAGGATTAAGTTAGCAATTACTGCATTTTTCGATTATGAAATCTGGCAGATGAATGTCAAAACTGCGTTCCTTAATGGTCTCCTTAAGGAAGAGTTGTATATGATGCCACCCAAAGGTTTTGTCGATCCTAAGGATGCTAATAAGGTATGCAAGCTCCAGCGGTCCATTTATGGACTGGTGCAAGCATCTCGGAGTTGGAATCTTCGCTTTGATGAGGTGATCAAAGCTTTTGGTTTTATGCAAGCTTATGGAGAAGCTTGTATTTACAAGAAAGTGAGTGGGAGCTCTGTAGCATTTCTAGTACTGTATGTGGATGACAATATTATTGATTGAAAATGATATAGAATTTCTAAAAAGCATAAAGGGTTAGTTGAGAAAGATTTTTTCAGTGAAATACCTCAGTGAAGTTGCTTACATATTGGGCATCAAGATCTATAGAGATAGATCAAGACGCCTAATAGGACTTTCACAAAGTACATACCTTGACAAGGTTTTGAAGAAGTTCAAAATGGACCAGTCGAAGAAGTGGTTCTTGCCTGTGTTGCAAGGTGTGAAGTTGAGTAAGACTCAAAGCCCTACCACGACAGAAGAAAGATAAATGATGAAAGTCGTCCCCTATGCCTCAGCCATAGGCTCTATCATGTATGCCATGTTGTGTACCAGACCTGATGTGTGCCTTGCCATAAGTTTGGCTAGGAGGTACCAGAGTGATCCAGGGGTGGATCTCTGGACAGCGGTCAAAAATATCCTTAAATACCTAAAGAGGACTAAGGAAATGTTTCTCGTTTATGGAGGTGATCATAAAGAGCTCGTCGTAAAGGGTTACGTCGATGCTATTTTTGACACTGATGACTCGAAGTCTCAAACTGGATACATATTTATTTTGAATGGTGGAGCAGTCATTTGGAGTAGCTCCAAGCAGAGTGTGGCAGCAATATCTACATGTGACGTAGAGATTTGCAAAGTACATACGGATCTGAATGTGGCAGACCCGTTGACTAAATCTCTTCCACGAGCAAAACATGATCAACACCACAACTCGATTGGTGTTAAATTCATAACTATGCGAACTAGATTATTGACTCTAGTGCAAGTGGGAGACTATTGAAAATGTGCCCTAGAGGCAATAATAAAGTTGCTATTATCATATTTCCTTGTCCTTGGTAAATGTTTATTCTCCATGCTATAATTGTATTAACCGGAAACTCAAATACATGTGTGGGTACTAAACAAACACTATGTCCCTAGTGAGCCTATACTAGACTAGCTCGTTGATTAAAGATGGTTAAGGTTTCCTAACCATAGACACGAGTTGTCATTTAAAAACGAGATCACATCATTAGGAGAATTATGTGATGGACAGACCCAACCGTAAGCTTAGCATCAGATTGTACCACTTAGGTTATTTGCTATAGCTTTTTTCATGTCAAGTATCTGTTCCTTAGACCATGAGATCATGCCACTCCCGAATGCCAGAAGAATACTTTGTGGCTTATCGAACGTCACTTCGTAACTAGGTGATGATAAAGGTGCCCTATAGGTATCTCGGAAAGTGTTTGTTGGGTTGCATGGATGGAGACTGGGATTTGTCGCTCCATGTGACGGAGAGATATCTCTGGGCCCTCTAAGTAATACATCATCGGGAATAGCTTGCAAGCATGTGACTGCTACTTCTTGAGCTTGCGTTGGTTTTTCTCTTGAAGAGGAAAGTGTAGGGGAACGTAGCATGCAATTTCAAAAAAATTCCTACGCTCACGCAAGATCTATCTAGGAGATGCATAGCAACGAGAGGTGGAGAGTGTGTCCACGTACCCTCGTAGACCGAAAGTGGAAGCGTTTGACAACACGGTTGATGTAGTCGAACTTCTTCTCGTTCCGACCGATCAAGCACCGAACGTACGGCACCTCCGAGTTCTGCACACGTTCAGCTCGATGACGTCCCTCGCCTTCTTGATCCAGCAAGTTGTCGAGGTAGTAGATGAGTTCCGTCAGCACGATGGTGTGGTGACGGTGATGGTGATGCGATCCTCGCAGGGCTTCGCCTAAGCACTACGAAAATATGACCGAGGTGGTAAACGGTGGACGGGGGGTGCCGCACACGGCTAAGACAATGTTGTGTCCTTTTGGGGCGCCCCCTCTCCTCTATTTATATATGTGTAGGGGCTTGGAGTAGAAGGAATAGTACCACGTGAACAGTAACCATGAATAGTACACACGTGGACTTGGACTCCAAGTCCAATCCTATTCCTACTAGGACTCCTTCCCTTTTTGCCTTCCCTAGCAACATGGGCTTTTGAGGACTTAGTGCGCCTAGCCCAATAAGGCCAGGGCGCCTACCCTTAGCCCATGCCAGCCCTTGGGACGTGGTGGACCCACTCGTGGACTTCCGGACCCCTCCGGAATCCTCCGGAACCTTCTGGAAGCTTCCCGGTACAATACCGAAAAAACTGCACTTTTTTCTGGAACCCAAAATATGACTTCCCATATATAAATCTTTACCTCTCGACCATTCCGAGACTCCTCATGACGTCCGGGATCTCATCCGGGACTCCGAACAACATTTGGTCACCAATTCACATAACTCATATAACACTATATCGTCAACGAACGTTAAGCGTGCGGACCCTACGGGTTCGAGAACTATGTAGACATGACCGAGACACCTCTCTGGTCAATAACCAATAGCGGGACCTGGATGCCCATATTGGCTCCTAAATATTCTACGAAGATCTTTATCGGTCGAACCGTTATGGCAACATACGTAATTCCCTTTGTCCATCGGTATGTTACTTGCCCGAGATTCGATCGTCGGTATCTTCATACCTAGTTCAATCTCGTTACTGGCAAGTCTCTTTACTCGTTCCGTAATACATCACCTTGTGACTAACTCCTTAGTCGTTTGCTTGCAAGCTTATGATGTGTATTACCGAGAGGGCCCAGAGATACCTCTCCGATACTCGGAGTGACAAATCCTAATTTTGATCTATGCCAGCCCAACAGACACCTTCGGAGATACCTATAGAGCATCTTTATAATCACCCAGTTACGTTGTGATGTTTGATAGCACACAAGGCATTCCTCCGGTATTCGGGAGTTGCATAATCTCATAGTCGAAGGAATATGTATTTGACATGAAGAAAGCAATAGCAATAAAACTGAACGATCATTATGCTAAGCTAACGGATGGGTCTTGTCCATCACATCATTCTCCAAATGATGTGATCCCGTTCATCAAATGACAACACATGTTTATGGTTAGGAAACTTAACCATCTTTGATCAACGAGCTAGTCTAGTAGAGGCTTACTAGGGACTCGGTATTTTGTCTATGTATTCACACATGTATCAAGTTTCCGGTTAATACAATTCTAGCATGAATAATAAACATTTATCATGATATAACGAAATATAAAATAACAACTTTATTATTGCCTCTAGGGCATATTTCCTTCAGTCTCCCACTTGCACTAGAGTCAATAATCTAGTTCACATCGCCATGTGATTTAACACCAATAGTTCACATCTTTATGTGATTAACACCCATAGTTCACATCGTCATGTGACCAACACCCAAAGGGTTTACTAGAGTCAATAATCTAGTTCACATCGCTATGTGATTAACACCCAAAGAATACTAAGGTGTGATCATGTTTTGCTTGTGAGAGAAGTTTAGTCAACGGGTCTGCCTTAATCAGATCCGTATGTATTTTGCAAATTTCTATGTCTACAATGCTCTGCATGGAGCTACTCTAGCTAATTGCTCCCACTTTCAATACATATCTAGATTGAGACTTAGAGTCATCTAGATCAGTGTCAAAGCTTGCATCGACGTAACTCTTTACGACGAACTCTTCATCACCTCCATAACCGAGAAACATTTCCTTAGGCCTCTAAGGATAATTTTGACCACTGTCTAGTGATCTACTCCTGGATCACTATTGTACCCCCTTGACAAACTCATGGCAAGGTACACAACAGGTTTGGTACATAGCATGGCATACTTTATAGAACCTATGGCTGAGGCATAGGGAATGACTTTCATTCTCTCTCTATCTTCTGCCGTGATCATGCTTTGAGTCTTACTCAAATTTATACCTTGAATACAGGCAAGACTCTTTCTTTGGCTGATCCTTTTTGAACTCCTTCAAAACTTTGTCAACGTATGTGCTTTGTGAAAGTCTTATTAAGCGTCTCGATCTATTCCTATAGATCTTGATGCTCAATACTTAAGCAGCTTCACCGAGGTATTTTTATTGAAAAATTCTTATTCAAGTATCCTTTTATGCTATCCAGAAATTCTATATCATTTCCACTCAGAAATATGTCATCCACATATAATATCAGAAATGCTACAGAGCTCCCACTCACTTTCTTGTAAATACAGGCTTCTCCAAAAGTCTGTATAAAACCATATGCTTTGATCACACTATCAAAGCGTATATTCCAACTCCTAGAGGCTTGCACCAGTCCATAAATGGATCGCTGGAGCTTGCACACTTTGTTAGCACCTTTAGGATTGACAAAACCTTCTGGTTGCATCATATACAACTCTTCTTTGGTAAATTCATTAAAGAAATGCAGTTTTGACATCCATTTGCCAGATTTCATAAAATACGGCAATTGCTAACATGATTCGGACAGACTTAAGCATCGATACGAGTGAGAAAATCTCATCATAGTCAACACCTTGAACTTGTCGAAAACCTTTTGCGACAATTCGAGCTTTGTATATAGTAACACTACTATCAGCGTCTGTCTTCCTCTTGAAGATCCATTTATTCTCAATGGTTTGCCGATCATCGGGCAAGTCAACCAAAGTCTACACTTTGTTCTCATACATGGATCCTATCTCAGATTTCATGTCCTCAAGCCATCTGTCGGAATCTGGGCTCATCATAGCTTCTTCATAGTTCGTAGGTTCGTCATGGTCTAGTAACATGACTTCCAGAACAGGATTACCATACCAGTCTGGTGCGGAACGTACTCTGGTTGACCTACGAGGTTCGGTAGTAACTTGATCTGAAGTTTCATGATCATCATCATTAACTTCCTCACTAATTGGCGTATGCATCACTGGAACTGATTTCTGTGATGAACTACTTTCCAATTCGAGAGAAGGTACAACTACCTCATCAAGTTCTACATTCCTCCCACTCACTTCCTTCGAGAGAAACTCCTTCTCTAGAAAGGATCCATTCTTAGCAACAAATATTTTGCCTTCGGATCTGTGATAGAAGGTGTACCCAATAGTTTCTTTTGGGTATCCTATGAAGACGCACTTCTCCGATTTGGGTTCGAGCTTATCAGGCTGAAGCTTTTTCACAAAAGCATCGCAACCCCAAACTTTAAGAAACGACAGCTTAGGTTTCTTGCCAAACCACAGTTCATACGGTGTCGTCTCAACGGATTTAGATGGTGCCCTATTTAACGTGAATGCAGCTGTCTCTAATGCATAACCCCAAAACGATAGTGGTAAATCGGTAAGAGACATCATAGATCGCACCATATCTAATAAAGTACGGTTACGATGTTCGGACACACCATTACGCTGTGGTGTTCCAGGTGGCGTGAGTTGCGAAACTATTCCACATTGTTTTAAATGAAGACCAAACTCGTAACTCAAATATTCGCCTCCGCGATCAGATCGTAGAAACTTTATTTTCTTGTTACGATGATTTTCCACTTCACTCTGAAATTCTTTGAACTTTTCAAACGTTTCAGACTTGTGTTTCATTAAGTAGATATACCCATATCTGCTTAAATCATCTGTGAAGGTCAGAAAATAACGATACCCGCCGCGAGCCTCAACACTCATTGGACCGCATACATCGGTATGTATTATTTCCAATAAGTCATTGGCTCGCTCCATTGTTCTGGAGAACGGAGTTTTAGTCATCTTGCCCATGAGGCATGGTTCACAAGTATCAAATGATTCATAATCAAGTGATTCCAAAATCCCATCTGCATGGAGTTTCTTCATGCGCTTTACACCAATATAACCTAAACGGCAGTGCCACAAATATGTTGCACTATCATTATCAACTTTGCATCTTTTGGCATCAATATTATGAATATGTGTATCACTACGATCGAGATTCAATAAACCATTTATATTGAGTGTATGACCATAGAAGGTTTTATTCATGTAAACAGAACAACAATTATTCTCTGACTTAAATGAATAACTGTATCGCAATAAACATGATCCAATCATATTCATGCTCAACGCAAACACCAAATAACATTTATTTAGGTCCAACACTAATCCTGAAGGTAGAGGGAGTGTGCGATGGTGATCTTATCAACCTTGGAATCTCTTCCAACACACATCGTCACTTTGCCCTCAACTAGTCTCTGTTCATTTTGTAACTCCTGTTTCGAGTTACTAACCTTAGCAACTGAACCGGTATCAAATACCTAGGGGTTACTATGAACACTAGTAAAGTACACATCAATAATCTGTATATCAAATATACCTTTGTTCACTTTGCCATCCTTCTTATCCGCCAAATGTTTGGGGCAGTTCCGCTTCCAGTGACCATTTCCTTTGCAGTAGAAGCACTCAGTTTCAGGCTTGGGTTTAGCTTTGGGCTTCTTCATGGGAGTAGCAACTTGCTTGCTATTCTTCTTGAAGTTTCCCTTCTTCCCTTACCCTTTTACTTGAAACTAGTGGTCTTGTTAATCATCAACACTTGATGCTATTTCTTGATTTCTACCTTCGCTGATTTCAGTATCGCGAAGAGCTTGGGAATCATTTTCGTCATCCCTTGCATATTATAGTTCATCACGAAGTTCTAGTAACTTGGTGATGGTGACTAGAGAACTTTGTCAATCACTATTTTATCTGAAAGATTAACTCCCACTTGATTCAAGCGATTGTAGTACCCAGACATTCTGAGCACATGCTCACTAGCTGAGCTATTCTCCTCCATCTTGTAGGCAGAGTACTTGTCAGAGGTCTCATACCTCTCGACACGGGCATGAGTCTGAAATACCAATTTCATCTCTTTGGAACATCTCATATGCTCAGTGGCGTTCAAAATGTTTTTGAAGTCCCGGTTCTAAGCCGTAAAGCAATGTGCACTAAACTATCAAGTAGTCATCATATCGAGCTTGCCAAACGTTCATAACGTCTGCATCTACTCCTGCAATAGGTCTGTCACCTAGCGGTGCATCAAGGACATAATTCTTCTGTGCAGCAACGAGGATATTCCTCAGATCACGGACCCAGTCCGCATCATTGCTACTATCATCTTACAACTTAGTTTTCTCTAGGAACATATCAAAAATAAAACAAGGGAGCTATACGCGAGCTATTGATCTACAACATAATTTGCAAATACTACCAGGACTAAGTTCATGATAAATTAAGTTCAATTAATCATATTACTTAAGAACTCCCACTTAGATAGACATCCCTCTAGTCATCTAAATGATCACGTGATCCATATCAACTAAACCATGTCCGATCATCACGTGAGATGGAGTAGTTTTCAATGGTGAACATCTCTATGTTGATCATATCTACTATATGATTCATGTTCGACCTTTCGGTCTCAGTGTTCCGAGGCCATATCTGCATATGCTAGGCTCATCAAGTTTAACCCAAGTATTCTGCACATGCAAAACTGTCTTGCACCCGTTTTATGTGAACGTAGAGCTTATCACACCCGATCATCACGTGGTGTCTCGGCACGACGAACTGTCGCAACGGTGCATACTCGGGGAGAACACTTATGCCTTGAAATTTAGTGAGGGATCATCTTATAATGCTACCGCCGTACTAAGCAAAATAAGATGCATAAAAGATAAACATCACATCCAATCAAAATATGTGACATGATATGGCCATCATCATCTTGTGCCATTGATCTCCATCTCCAAAGCATCGTCATGATTTCCATCGTCACCGGCTTGACACCTTGATCTCCATCGTAGCGGCGTTGTCGTCTCGCCAACTATTGCTTCTACAACTATCGCTAACGCATAGTGATAAAGTAAAGCAATTACATGGCGATTGCATTTCATACAATAAAGCGACAACCATAAGGCTCCTGCCAGTTGCCGGTAACTTTTACAAAACATGATCATCTCATACAATAACATATATCACATCATGTCTTGACCATATCACATCACAACATGCCTTGCAAAAACAAGTTAGACGTCCTCTACTTTGTTGTTGCAAGTTTTACGTGGCTACTACGGGCTTCTAGTAAGAACCGTTCTTACCTACGCATCAAAACCACAATGATTTTTCGTCAAGTGTGCTGTTTTAACCTTCAACAAGGACCGGCCGTAGTCAAACTCGATTCAACTAAAGTTGGAGAAACAGACACCCGCTAGCCACCTGTGTGCAAAGCACGTCGGTAGAACCAGTCTCATGAACGCGGTCATGTAATGTCGGTCCGGGCCGCTTCATCCAACAATACCGCCGAATCAAAGTAAGACATTGGTGGTAAGAAGTATGACTATTATCGCCCACAACTCTTTGTGTTCTACTCGTGCATATCATCTGCGCATAGACCTGGCTCTGATGCCACTGTAGGGGAACGTAGCATGCAATTTCAAAAAATTTCCTACGCTCACGCAAGATCTATCTAGGAGATGCATAGCAACGAGAGGGGGAGAGTGTGTCCACGTACCCCCGTAGACCAAAAGTGGAAGCGTTTGACAACGCGGTTGATGTAGTCGAACTTCTTCTCGTTCCGACCGATCAAGCACCGAACGTACGGCACCTCCGAGTTCTGCACACGTTCAGCTCGATGACGTCCCTCGCCTTCTTGATCCAGCAAGTTGTCGAGGTAGTATATGAGTTCCGTCAGCACGACGGTGTGGTGACGGTGATGGTGATGCGATCCTCACAGGGCTTCGCCTAAGCACTACGAAAATATGACCGAGGTGGTAAACGGTGGATGGGGGGGGTGCCACACACGGCTAAGACAATGTTGTGTCCTTTTGGGGCGCCCCCTCTCCTCTATTTATATATGTGTAGGGGCTTGGAGTAGAAGGAATAGTACCACATGAACAGTAATTGTGAATAGTACACACGTGGACTTGGACTCCAAGTCCAATCCTATTCCTACTAGGACTCCTTCCCTTTTTGCCTTCCCTAGCAACATGGGCTTTTGAGGACTTAGTGCGCCTAGCCCAATAAGGCCAGGGCGCCTCCCCTTAGCCCATGCCAGCCCTTGGGACGTGGTGGACCCATTTGTGGACTTCCGGACCCCTCCGGAATCCTCCAGAACCTTCTGGAAGCTTCCCGGTACAATACCGAAAAAACTGCACTTTTTTCTGGAACCCAAAATATGACTTCCCATATATAAATCTTTACCTCTCGACCATTTCGAGACTCCTCGTGACGTCCGGGATCTCATCCGGGACTCCGAACAACATTTGGTCACCAATTCACATAACTCATATAACACTATATCGTCAACGAACGTTAAGCGTGCGGACCCTACGGGTTCGAGAACTATGTAGACATGACCGAGACACCTCTCTGGTCAATAACCAATAGCGGGACCTGGATGCCCATATTGGCTCCTACATATTCTACGAAGATCTTTATCGGTCGAACCGTTATGGCAACATACGTAATTCCCTTTGTCCATCGGTATGTTACTTGCCCGAGATTCGATCGTCGGTATCTTCATACCTAGTTCAATCTCGTTACCGGCAAGTCTCTTTACTCGTTCCGTAATACATCACCTCGTGACTAACTCCTTAGTCGTTTGCTTGCAAGCTTATGATGTGTATTACCGAGAGGGCCCAGAGATACCTCTCCGATACTCGGAGTGACAAATCCTAATTTTGATCTATGCCAACCCAATAGACACCTCCGGAGATACCTGTAGAGCATCTTTATAATCACCCAGTTACGTTGTGATGTTTGATACCACACAAGGCATTCCTCCGGTATTCGGGAGTTGCATAATCTCATAGTCGAAGGAATATGTATTTGACATGAAGAAAGCAATAGCAATAAAATTGAACGATCATTATGCTAAGCTAATGGATGGGTCTTGTCCATCACATCATTCTCCTAATGATGTGATCCCGTTCATCAAATGACAACACATGTCTATGGTTAGGAAACTTAACCATCTTTGATCAACGAGCTAGTCTAGTAGAGGCTTACTAGGGACTCGGTATTTTGTCTATGTATTCACACATGTATCAAGTTTCCGGTTAATACAATTCTAGCATGAATAATAAACATTTATCATGATATAAGGAAATATAAAATAACAACTTTATTATTGCCTCTAGGGCATATTTCCTTCAGAAAGGGTGATGCAGCAAATTAGAGATAAGTATTTCCCTCAGTTAAGAACCAAGGTATCTATCCAGTAGGAGGTACAAGCAAGTCCCCAATAGATGCACCTGCACAAACTAACAAACACTTGTACACAACGCGAAAAAGTGGTTGTCAATCCCTTCACGGTCACTAGCAAGAGTGAAATCTAATAGAGATAGATATAAAAGATAAGTAAAAGACAAAATAATGTAAATATAAATAAATTGCAGCAAGGTATTTCTAGGTTTTTGGTTTTATAGATCTGAAAATATATGATGGAAAATAGACCCGGGGGCCATAGGTTTCACTAGAGGCTTCTCTCTTGAAGAAAACATACGGTGGGTAAACAAATTACTGTTGAGCAATTGATAGAAAAGCGCAAAGTTATGAAGATATCTAAGGCAATGAATATAGGCATCACGTCCGTGACAAGTAGACCGACTCCTGCCTACAAACAAGAACGGAGTAACGCCTTAAGTAAGATGACATGATGTAGAGGGATAGATCCAATCAATATGGTAAAAAACCCATCTTTTTATCCTTAATGGCAACAATACATATACGTGCCTCGCTACCCCTACTGTCACTGGGTGAGGACACCGCAAGATTGAACCCATCACAAAGCACCTCTCCCATTGCAAGAAAAACCAGTCTAGTTGGCCAAACTAAATCGATAGATCGGAGAGAAATACAAAGCTATCTTAATCATGCATAAAAGAGTTCAGAGAAGACTCAAATAATATACATAGATAATCTGATCATAAATCCACAATTCATCGGATCTCAACAAACGCACCACAAAAGAAGATTACATCGAATAGAACTCCAAGAACATCGAGAAGAACATTGTATTGAAGATCAAAGAGAGAGAAGAAGCCATCTAGCTACTAGCTATGGACCCGTAGGTCTATGGTAAACTACTCACACATCATCGGAAGGGCAGCAAGGTTGGTGTAGAGGCCCTCCGTGATCGAATCCCCCTCCGGCAGAGTGCCGGAAAAGGCCTCAAGATGGGATCTCGCGAGAACAGAAGCTTGCGGCGGCGGAAAAGTATTTTTGGTGTGCCCTCTAGTATACGAGGAATATTTGAGTATTTATGGAGCCGGGATTAGGGTTAGGAGAGCCACGAGGGGCCCACGAGCCTAGGGGGCGCGCCCCTAGGGCTTGTGGCCTCCTCCCGAAGCTTCCTAGGTGTCTTCTGGTCCAAGAAAAATCATCGTAAAGTTTTATTCCGTTTGGACTCCGTTTGGTATTGATTTTCTGTAAAGGCAAAAACAAGAAAAAAACAACAACTGGCACTGGGCACTAGGTTAGTAGGTTAGTCTAAAAAATGATATAAAATAGCATATTAATGCATATAAAACATCCATAATATAATAGCATGGAACAATCAAAAATTACAGATACGTTGGAAATGTATCAAGCATCCCCAAGCTTAATTCCTGCTCGTCCTCGAGTAGGTAAATGATAAAAACAGAATTTTTGATGTGGAATGCTACCTAACATATTTATCAATGTAATTTTTTCTTATTGTGGCATGAATGTTAAGATCCATAAGATTCAAAACAAAAGTTTAATATTGACATAAAAACAATAATACTTCAAGCATACTAATAAAGCAATCATGTCTTCTCAAAATATCATGGCTAAAGAAAGTTATCCCTACAAAATCATATAATCTTGTCATGCTCTATCTTCATCACACAAAGTATTTATCATGCACAACCCCGATGACAAGACAAGCAATTATTTCATACTTTTAATGTTCTAATTTTTTTTCAACTTTCATGCAATACATGAGCGTGAGTCATGGATATAGCACTATAGCTGGAATAGAATATGGTGGAGGTTGTGAGGAGAAGACAAAAAGGGAGAAAGTCTCACATCAACTAGGCAAATTAATGGGCTATGGAGATGCCCATCAATTGATATCAATGCGAGTGAGTAGGGATTGCCATGCAACGGATGCACTAGAGCTATAAGTGTATGAAAGCTCAAAAGAAAACTAAGTGGGTGTGCATCCAACTTGCTTGCTCACGAAGACCTAGGGCAATTTGAGGAAGCCCACCATTGGAATATACAAGCCAAGTTCTATAATGAAAAATTCCCACTAGTAAATGAAAGTGATAAAATAGGAGACTCTCTATCATGAAGATCATGGTGCTACTTTGAAGCACAAGTGTGGTAAAGGATAGTAACATTGTCCCTTCTCTCTTTTTCTCTCATTTTTTTCTTTTTTCTTTTCTTTTTGGGCTCTTTGGCCTCTTTTTTTCTTCTTTTTTTATTTAAGTCCGGAGTCTCATCCCGACTTGCAGGGGAATCATAGTCTCCATCATCCTTTCCTCACATGGGACAATGCTCTAATAATGATAATCATCACACTTTTATTTACTTACAACTCAAGAATTACAACTCGGTTCTAAAACAAAATATGACTATATATGAATGCCTCCGGCGGTATACCGGGATGTGCAATGATCTAGAGTGACATGTATAAAAAATATGAACGGTGGCCTAGCCACAAATACTATGCCAACTACACGATCATGCAAAGCAATATGACAATAATGGTATGTGTCATAATAAATGGAACGGTGGAAGTTGCATGGCAATATATCTCGGAATGGCTATGGAAATGCCATAATAGGTAGGTACGGTGGCTGTTTTGAGGAAGGGTATATGGTGGGTTTAATGCACTGGCGAAAGTTGCGCGGTACTAGAGAGGCTAGCAATGGTGGAAGGGTGAGAGTGCGTATAATCCATGGACTCAACATTAGTCATAAAGAACTCACATACTTATTGCAAAAATTTATTAGCCATCGAAACAAAGTACTAATACGCATGCTGCTAGGGGGATAGATTGGTTGGAAAAGACCATCGCTCGTCCCCGACCGCCACTCATAAGGAAGACAATAAAAAATAAATCATGCTCCAACTTCATCACATAACGATAGACCATACGTGCATGCTTCAGGAATCACAAACCTTAACACAAGTATTTCTACTAATCCACAATTACCAACTAGCATGACTCTAATATCACCATCTTTATATCTCAAAACAAATGCAAGGAATCAAACTTCTCATATATTTAATGCTCTTTATGAAAGTTTTTATTATATCCCTCTTGGGTACCCATCATATTAGGACCAAATTCATAACCTAAGCAAATTGTCATACTATTTTTAGGACTCTCAAAATAATATAAGTGAGGCATGAGAGTTCATCAATTTCTGCAAAATAAAACCACCGCCGTGCTCTAAAAAGATATAAGTGAAGCACTAGAGCAACTGCCTAGCTCAAAAGATATAAATGAAGCACATAGAATATTCTAATAAATTCACGATTAATTTGTGTCCCTCTCAAAAGGTGTGTACAGCAAGGATGATTGTGGCAAACTAAAAAGCAAAGAATCAAATAATACAAGACGCTCCAAGCAAAACACATATCATGTGGTGAATAAAAATATAGCCTCAAGTAAATTTACCGATGGATCGAAGACAAAAGAGGGGATGCCATCCGGGGCATCCCCAATCTTAGATGCTTGGTTGTCCTTGAATATTACCTTGGGGTGCCTTGGGCATCCCCAAGCTTAGGCTCTTGCCAATCCTTATTCCATAGTCCATCAAATCTTTACCCAAAACTTGAAAACTTCACAACACAAAACTCAACAAAAAACTCGTGAGATCCGTTAGTATGATAAAACAAATCTCCACTTTTAGGTATTGTTGTGAACTCATTCCAATTTTATATTGGTGTTATATCTACTGTATTCTAACTTCTCCATGGTTCATACCCCCCGATACTACCCATAGATTCATCAAAATAAGCAAACAACACATCGAAAACAGAATCTATCAAAAACAGAACAGTCTGTAAAGACCAGAATATTAGCCATACTTCTTTAACTCCAAAAATTCTGAAAAATGTGTACAACAGAGGCAATTCATATATAATCTTGTGTAAAAAATTCAGAATTTTTCCACGCTCCAGTGAATTTTAACAATTCTGTTACTGGCCGCAAAAGTTTCTGTTTTTCAGCAAAACCAAATCAACGATATACCAAAGCATCCCAAAGGTCTTGCTTGGCTCAAACACTAATTAAAACACTAAAACACAATTACTACAGAGGTAATTTTGTGTATATTCATAAAAACAGAAAAGAAAAATATTGGGTTGTCTCCCAACAAGCGCTTTTCTTTAAAGCCTTTTAGCTAGGCATTGATAATTCTAACGATGCTCACATAAAAGACAAAAAAATTGAAGTGCAAAGAGAGCATCATATAGCATGTGAAAAACAAGTTTAAGTCTAACATACTTCCTATGCATAGGCATTTTATAGGGAAAAGATTTATCAAGACAAACAAATACTAGCATATGTAAGGAAGAAGAAAGAAACAATAGCAATCTCAACATAACGAGAGGTAATTTAGTAACATGAAAATTTCGACAACCATATTTTCCTCTCTCATAATAATTACATGTAGGATCATAATCAAATTCAACAATATAGCTATCACATAACCTATTCTCTACCTGACCCACATGCATGCAAAGTTGGCACTCTTCCAAAATAGTGGGATTAACATGGAATGAAGTCATTACTTCTCCAAGCCCACTTTTATCAAAAATTCATAAGATTGATCAAACTCCAAAGTAGTGGGATCATTATTTCCTAAAGTTGACACTCTTCCAAACCCACTTTCAATATTATTACAAACATTATTATCATGAGGCTTAAATAAATTTTCAAGATCATAAGAAGCATTATCACCCCAATCATGATCATTGCAATAAGTAGTGGACATAGCAAAACTAGCATCCCCAAGCTTGGGGTTTTTGCATATTATTAGCACAATTGACATTAATAGAATTTATAATAACATCATTGCAATCATGCTTTTCTTTCAAGGAGCTATCGTGAATCACTTTATAAATTTCTTCTTTTAGCACTTCATCACAATTTTCAGATTCACGAATTTCAAGCAAAACTTCATAAAGATAATCTAGTGCACTCAACTCACTAGCAATTGGTTCATCATAATTGGATCCTTTAAAAAGATTGGCAAGTGGATGAGGATCCATAAACTTTTTTCTTCCTGATTTTCAATAAACACACAATTATACCAAGCAAACGAGCAAACAAACCAAGTAAGACATAAAGGCAAACGAAAAGACGAACGGAAAGAAGACGAATAAAAAGGCAAATATTTTTGTGTTTTTCTGAAAACGTTTTAGAAGTGGGGGAGAGGAAAACGAGAGGCAAATGAAAAATAATGTAAGTGCAAGAGATGAGAGTTTAAGATAGGTACTTGGTAGGCTTGATGTAGAACCTCCCCGGCAACGGCACCAGAAATTCTTCCTGCTACTTCTTGAGCTTGCATTGATTTTTCCCTTGAAGAGGAAAGGGTGATGCAGCAAAGTAGAGATAAGTATTTCCCTCAGTTAAGAACCAAGGTGTCAATCCAGTAGGAGGTACAAGCAAGTCCCTAATAGATGCACCTGCACAAACTAACAAACACTTGCACACAACGCGAAAAAGGGGTTGTCAATCCCTTCACGGTCACTGATACGTCCATTTTGCATCATGTTTTCCTACTATTATTTATAATGTTTTTATGCATAATAATGATTTTTGGAGTAATTCTAATGCCTTTTCTCTCATAATATGCAAGGTTCACACAAAGAGGGAGAATACCGGCAGCTGGAATTCTGGACCTGAAAAAGCTACGTCAGGCCACCTATTCTGCACAACTCCAAATGAGCTGAAACTTCACGGAGATTTTTTTATGGAATATATAAGAATTATTGGAGCAAATAACTACCAGAGGGGGCCCACCAGGTGGGCACAACCCACCTGGGCGCGCCAGGGCCCCTAGGCGCGCCCTGGTGGGTTGTGCCCTCCTCGGCCCACCTCCGGTGCCCATCTTCTGGTATATAAGTCATTTTGACCTAGAAAAAATAAGGAGAGGACTTTCGGGATGAAGTGCCGCCGTCTCGAGGCGAAACTTGGGCAGGAGCACTTTTGCCCTCCGGCGGAGCGATTCCGCCGGGGGAACTTCCCTCCCGGAGGGCAAAATCATCGTCATCATCATCACCAACAACTCTCCCATCTTGGGGAGGGCAATCTCCATCAACATCTTCAAAAACACCATCTCCTCTCAAACCCTAGTTCATCTCTTGTGTTCAATCTTTGTACCGGAACCTTAGATTGGTGCTTGTGGGTGACTAGTGGTGTTGATTACATCTTATAGTTGATTACTATATGGTTTATTTGGTGAAAGATTATATGTTCAGATCCATTATGCTATTTAATACCCCTCTGATCTTGAGCATGATTATCATTTGTGAGTAGTTACTTTTGTTCTTGAGGTCATGGGAGAAATCTTGTTGCAAGTAATCATGTGAACTTGATATGTGTTCGATATTTTGATGATATGTATGTTGTGATTCCCTTAGTGCTGTCATGTGAACGCCGACTACATGGCACTTCACCTTATTAGGGCCTAAGGGAATGCATTGTGGAGTAGTTATTAGATGATGGGTTGCGAGAGTGACAAAAGCTTAAACCCTAGTTTATGCACTACTTCGTAAGGGCCTGATTCGGATCCAAAAGTTTAATGTTATGGTAAGATTTTATCTTAATACTTTTCTCATAGTTGGGGATGCTTGCGAGGGGGTTAATCATAAGTAGGAGGTTTGTTCAAGTAAGAACAGCACCTAAGCACCGGTCCACCCACATATCAAATTATCAAAGTAGCGAACACGAATCAAACCAACATGATGAAAGTGACTAGATGAAATTGCCGTGTACCCTCAAGAACGTTTTGCTTATCATAAGAGTCCATTTTGGCCTGTCCTTTGCCTCAAAAGGATTGGGCTATCTTGCTGCACTTTTGTTACCGTTACCATTATTTGCTCGTTACAAATTATCTTGCTATCAAACTACTCGTTACTTATAATTTCAGTGCTTGCAGAGAATACCTTGCTGAAAACTACTTGTCATTTCCTTCTGCTCCTCGTTGGGTTCGACACTCTTACTTATCGAAAGGACTATGATTGATCCCCTATACTTGTGGGTCATCAGTCACTAGCAAGAGTGAGATCTAATAGAGATAGATATAAAAGATAAGTAAAAGGAAAAATAAAGTAAATATAAATAAATTGCAGCAAGGTATTTTTAGGTTTTTGGCTTTATAGATCTGAAAATATATGATGGAAAATAGACCCGGGGGCCATAGGTTTCACTAGAGGCTTTTCTCTTGAAGAAAACATACGGTGGGTAAACAAATTACTGTTGAGCAATTGATAGAAAAGCGCAAAGTTATGAAGATATCTAAGGCAATGATCATGAATATAGGCATCATGTCCGTGATAAGTAGACCGACTCCTGCCTGCATCTACTACTATTACTCCACACATTGACCGCTATCCAACATGCATCTAGTGAATTAAGTTAATAAGAGCAGAGTAACGACTTAAGTAAGATGACATGATGTAGAGGGATAGATCTAATCAATATGGTAAAACCCCCATCTTTTTATCCTTAATGGCAACAATACAAATACGTGCCTCGCTACCCCTATTGTCACTGGGTGAGGACACCGCAAGATTGAACCCATCACAAAGCACCTCTCCCATTGCAAGAAAAACCAATCTAGTTGGCCAAACCAAATCGATAGATCGGAGAGAAATACAAAGCTATCTTAATCATGCATAAAAGAGTTCAGAGAAGACTCAAATAATATTCATAGATAATCTGATCATAAATCCACAATTCATCGGATCTCAACAAACGCACCACAAAAGAAGATTACATCGAATAGAACTCCAAGAACATCGAGAAGAACATTGTATTGAA
Organism: Thinopyrum elongatum; assembly: GCA_011799875.1. Taxonomy (NCBI): domain Eukaryota; kingdom Viridiplantae; phylum Streptophyta; class Magnoliopsida; order Poales; family Poaceae; genus Thinopyrum; species Thinopyrum elongatum. The sequence goes on along the minus strand of CM022300.1, from coordinate 82,553,019 downwards.
TATCAAAGAGAGAGAAGAAGCCATCTAGCTACTAGCTATGGACCCGTAGGCCTGTGGTAAACTACTCACACATCATCGGAAGGGCAGCAAGGTTGGTGTAGAGGCCCTCCGTGATCGAATCCCCCTCCGATAGAGTGCCGAAAAAGGCCCCAAGATGGGATCTCACGAGAACAGAAGCTTGCGGCGGCGGAAAAGTATTTTTGGTGTGCCCTCTGGTATACGGGGAATATTTGAGTATTTATAGAGCCAGGATTAGGGTTAGGAGAGCCACGAGGGGCCCACGAGCCTAGGGGGCGCGCCCCTAGGGCTTGTGGCCTCCTCGTGGGTCTTGTGGCCTCCTCCCGAAGCTTCCTAGGTGTCTTCTGGTCCAAGAAAAATCATCGTAAAGTTTTATTCCGTTTGGACTCAGTTTGGTATTGATTTTCTGTAAAGGCAAAAACAAGGAAAAAATAGCAACTGGCACTGGGCACTAGGTTAGTAGGTTAGTCCCAAAAAATGATATAAAATAGCATATTAATGCATATAAAATATCCAAGATGGATAATATAATAGCATGGAACAATAAAAAATTATAGATACGTTGGAGACGTATCAGTGACTAATGAGTTTAGTCATGGGGATCTTGTATTATGGAACGACTAAAGAGACTTGCCGATAACGAGATTGAACTAGGCATGGAGATATCGATGATCGAATCTTGGGCAAATAACATATCGTCGGACAAAGAGAATTGTATACGGGATTAACTGAATCCTCGACTTCGTGGTTCAAACCGATAAAGATCTTTGTTGAATATGTGGAAATCAATATGGGCATACAGGTCCCGCTATTGATTATTGATCGGAGAGGTGTCTCGGTCATGTCTGCATGATTTCGAACCCGTAGGGTCACACACTTAACGTCCGGTAACGCTAGGGTAATATTGGAAGTCATATTCAAGGTTCTGGAAAATATTCGGGATTTTTTGGTATTGTACCAGGAAGGTTCTAGAAGGTTCTGGAGTGGGTCCCTGCATGGGGGGACCCACATGAATGTGGGTAGTGGTGCAAGGCCATATACCCCTGGTCTAGGCACACCAAGATCCTCCCTAAAAGGAATAAGATCATATCCCGAAGGGATAAGATCAAGATCCCTAAAAAGGGGGGATAGCAATCGGTGGGGAAGGAAAGGAGGGATTTCCTTCCTTCCCCCTTGGCCAATGACCCTAGGGGCTTGGAGGGTAACACACCAGCCCCCCTATATAAAGGCGGGGAGGCACAGGGGACAACATGCTTCCACCCCTTGGCGCCTCCCCCTCCCATTACTCCTTGTCCTCCGCGTAGCGCTTGGTGAAGCCCTGCCGGTGTTCCGTTGCCACCACCACCACGTCGTCGTGCTGTCCTAGACCCCATCTACTTCTCCACCCTCCCTTACTTGATCAAGAAGGCGGAGACGTCACCGAGCTGTATGTGTGCACATCTCGGAGGTGTCGTCCGTTCGGCACTGGATCAAATTGGATCGCGAAGGGAGTACGACTACGCCAACCATGATCTCTATATCGTTAACGTTTTCGGTCTACAAGGGCATGTATACACTCCCCCTCTCGTTGCAAGCATCTCCATAGAATAGATCTTGGGTGTTTCATAGGAAAAAAATGTTTTCCATGCAACGTTCCCCATCAGCGCCTCCACGACGACCGCTTCCTGGTGAGCGGGGGCTTGAGCGCGGACGGCCTCGTAGATCGCACGATGCTCCACGATGAAGTTGGGGTTCGCCGCGGCCATGGTCTCCACGGCCTCCTCGCTTGCGCGCTCGTCGTCAATTTGGCCCTCCGCCAACCGGTGTTGCTCTAGGAGGAATAGGTTGTACTGATGTTCCTCCTGCTCCCGCTAGAACACCGACTTAGGCGCCGACACAGGCTCCTCCTCCGCCATTGCGGTGTTGTAGTGCACTTGCGCCTGCACCATGGTGAAGCCGGCGTGCACAGGCGCGGGCTCCGGTGCGGTGTCGTCGGAGCCTGTCTCTATCGTGGGGGCATCCTCGTCATCGAAGACCTCGGGCGAGCTCGCCGGCATGCCGGCCTCGATCCGCCTGGCACGACGGCTCTACCAGGCGGCCGCAAGGGCGGCTACTTCATGCTGCATCTTCGTGGAAAGGGTCTCCCACAGAGCATTGCCGCCTGCAGTCATGGTGGATGCGGTGCAAGGGAGAAGGATGTGGAGCGGCTTGTGTTGTGGCGTGGAGTTAGCCTGGTGTGGTCGCCTTTAAATAGCAGATTCCGGTGAGACCAGGCGTCCGGATGTATCAATGCGCGGCGACAGAAAGGGTTTCTCGGCCGGCGAGCCTGCTTAATGGCGGCATACAGACGGACGGGGCATTGAACGGACGTGGTAGATTCTGTCCCGTCCCATATAGTAACGCGTCTCTGGCATTGAACAGGCGGTCAAAGACGATAAAACCCCATGCAACAATCAAAGATATAAAACCCCATGAACGCAAAGGCGGTCCTACAAACACTACCAGCACGCTGCAACTTCAAACCACCAGCACATAGATCATAACATTGAAAAGCAACCCCCAGTGAGAACCCCACAACCAAGACATAGGATATCACCAAATCCACGATGACAACTGGCCAAGAGACCGAAGGTCATCCATCAAGTAACCGCGGAACATTCTGTTGCGTGTATGGTGCGAGAAGTATGCGCTTCCGAGAGAGACCTGGCATTGCCACAGCTAATTCATTATAAAGATGTTGAGTTCTATACCAAAAGCTATTTTTTCTTCTTCTAGAAAACCAGTTTGAAGTATAGCTATGAGTTTGCACAGTAGAAAAATGCCGAGGGGGCTAAGCAACTCAAGAAACATACGAAAATAGCATTGTAATGAAGAATTAGCATAAAAATTGGATTCGGACGGGCATTTTTTTGAGCAAAAACTGTAGTGAAGGCCCCTTCTGTAACTCTTTTTCATTATATAACATGGAGTGTTTACAAATGGGGAACATAGCAGATGCTAGGTTGTGTACAGATTTACACGTAATCTAGCCACGATTGCATTCCCTCCTTTAGACTTGGCTTAGATTTCTTAATGATCATAGCAAAATGATCCTTGAAGCAACTAATGCAATATTCTAGGTTTCTTTGTTGTGGTCAAATATCATCCCTAGCCATCACAAGCCGAGACCATTGGTTTGACTTACATTTGGCCTCAAAATTTGAAATTGGTATACATATACTTCTTCTGTTCCAAATTATCTGAATTCTTGTTTTTTCTAAGTCAAACTTCTTTTAATTTTTTTGACCAAGTGTACATATTTTTTTCTAATATCTACAACATCAAGTATGAAAGTATATTTCATATTGAATGTAATAAGAATAATATGTTTTATAAATGCTTGTAATTTTTTCTATTAATTTGGTCAAAAATTAGAGAGGCTTTTTTTTTGCTTCGAAACAGAGGCAAACAATTTGCTTCATTGATTAATTAAGAAGAAGATAATTACCCAATTAATTAACAGAAAACCGGGCGAAAACCGATACATATAGACCACACGCGGACTACTGCTAAGAAAGAAACTCCATGACCCCACGGTCAACCCGACAAACATACATAAAGCGCAAAAAACACAATCTCTCGCACTTCTACATCGCAAAGAAACCCCCGGCGAAACCAAGGTTGAAGACAACGGACACCACCAAATCAACGATACGAGCCAATCGAAGATGGTGGTCGAAGAGATTGAGTATCATCCATTAAGCAGCCGCGGACGACTTAGGAGAAACCTAGAACTTTATGTAGTATTTTGGAACGGATGGAGTATTTCATTATTCTCTTTTCATCTACTTAATTTCCATTTTTTTTAATGAAAGAACTGCTGAAACCTCCATGGGTACACATAATTCACATATATTATAGTCTTACAGATAGCATAACCACTTGACACTTGACATCAGCCACTTGGGTTACTGGTCAAATCAGTTCCAATCAGATGACGTGCTACTCCAGTTGTTACATAGAGTTTGGACAATCGATTCTTCCATGCCATTCCAATTGGCTTCACTGGAGATTGATGGACACAACGAAAATGCCATCTCTATTTAAATGGTGTAAATCAAACTGGCATACGTGTTCTCTTCATCTCCCACTCAGAAGTGTTTTTTTTTTGCGGGGACCCACTCACAAGTGTTTGTTCTACACTAACAAATGCATCACACATTAACAATTTCAGCACGTCCTAACAAACACCCAGCCATTTACACTTAGACAGATAGGCGAGATCTACAACAGAGGTGGTTGAGGTTTGTAGTATGCACTTGCATTTGTGTTGGGAGACCAAGGAGAGCATTCGGGGATCTAATGGTCTCCATGTCCTGCCATCACAGTTTTATTCTACCCTTGTCAAGCACATGATGTGTGTTTGTAAAGTCTGTGCACTGGTCAAGCAAAAGTTTCTTGTCTGCTGCGTTGATGGTATCAGATTCTGGTCAGTGTTGGATTAGGAATGGCGCGGAGAAAATCGTTAAGCTAATCACGCTGTTATTAGGTTCTGATTGCACCGCTTAGCGTAGCGTTTGTTTACAAGTTTAGTTATGGGGTCATGTGTTCTCACTTATGCTATGTTCGTATGGAGGGAACATTTATGCTGTTTTTCATGTTTTGACCCACTATTTTTTCACAAAAATACCACGAGCGGACACTGTACATCCAGTTTCCCCTTTGAACTGTTGAGCAAGTAATTAAAGAGAATTCTCCAACGTACATAACCTATATCTTGTGGAATTGCAGGTCCATACATCAAAGATTTCTCAAATCTTAACCGCTTGAAATAAGCGGGTAGCTATCACAAAAAACATCAACAACTAAAAAAAAAAGATTTCTCAAATCTTACTCATACGCAAAAAGTAAGGTGCTCTCTGAAAAATGTTTATGTAGTGTTTTTTGTTTGCATACGACCATATCCGTACAACCTTCTCGAGTGCTGATGGTCGCCGACATCCCCTATGCACTATTTCCCGTGTTTTTCCCTTCATTTACATAGGTTTTCACCAAGTCTAGTGGTGGTCGGTTTGAGATATGATCTGTCCGAAATTGATTGAAGTTCTAGTTTTGTCCTAAGTCAAATCTCTTTAATTTTGACAAAGTCTGTATACAAATATCATCATTTCCAACACCAAATTAGCTTAATTAGACTCATCATAAAATCAAATATATTTTCGTACTATGTATATTTGCGGGGATGATAATGTATATATTAACACATTTTTTCCATACAATTAGTTAAAATGGAGATTTCTGACTTAGAATAAAGCTAAATTTTAAATTGAATGGAGAATGTAAGCTTGTATTGGTCGGTGTTCATGCCAGCTAGAACACTAAAGGTCTGAGCTCAGGCCCTTTTTTGACATCATGTTATCTCTACACACGTTTGATCAGTCAATATCCGGAGCCAATTCAAAGGTCATTGCAAAATACTCCCTCCGTTCCTAAATATAAGATCTTTTAGGGATTTCACTATAGACTACACACGGAACAAAATGAGTGAACCTACGCTCTAAAGTATGTCTATATACATCCGTATGTAGTTCATAGTGGAATCTCTAAAATGTCTTATATTTAGGAAGGGAGGGAGTAGTTTATTTCCTGCAAGACCTTGATGAAATATCAAAACATCTCGACCCCATTGCGAAAAAATAAAGGTCATTTCTAATGTTACAGAAAATTGACATGTATTTTTTTCTTTAACCACCTAGAAGCCTTTAGGCCCTCCTTGGCCTATTCTCATTTAGAAAATAAGAGGAAGATCATGCATTGCATTAAGTATTGAAGTCCCTTCTCCTGAAAAAGAAAAAAAGTACCGAAGTCTCCAGAACCAGAACACTTGTCTGCCTCGCACATAAAGAATTCACAGAGATAATAACCGGGACCATCGATGTGGTTGTGGCTAACAATTGGTGCAAAAAACTGGAGAGTATTTCTGCCTAACAGCTGTGTCCTGGCTACGATCCTATCCACACAGAGGGCAAAGAGACCCATAAGAAACACTCATATGCATAAATTAACACTCCCATGCATATGATCAACCAGATTATAAAAATAGTATGGCTGGGACACATCACCGTCGTTGATTAATGCATGGTTTTTTGGCCTAATCATGGAATCCTGGATGGTGTAGTGTAGGCATGAATGATTGGATTTTTTTTGGAAATACTACTTTTTTTTTTAACAAATTCAGAAAATAGATCGAAAAGTCAGATATTGCAAAAATAGCACACGGTCATCCTTCCGTTGGACGAAACATACGTTTTGTTGTACCGTCGGACGAAACATGGATGTTTCCTTGTACCGTTGGACGAAATGATGGTTTCCTACAGTACCCGCGCACCGGATACCCTTACTGCACCGGAGCTCCCCTGGCCGAACCATCACGCCAACAGGACCGCATCGACGAGGAGAATCCATTCAGATGAAGAACGACTCGAACCGTGCATCGTGGAGGATGAATTTCGCCGTTCAATCTACATTGACCGCCGCAAGCCTGCGTCGCGTTCGGCAAGAAATTTTCTAATTACTCGCACCCATCTACTCATCTAGATGCCGCCAACCTCCTAGACATTCCCCTTATTCTATTGTTGTCGTTGACCACGCGCATAGGGAGAGAAGTTTATATAGACACGCACTAGTGCATGCATTATGCTAGATTGACTTCATACGTGCATGGCAAGGCTACCTAGTGCATGCATGCATCAGGACTTGTGTGGCCCACGGCTTTCTACATGTACGTACACACCGGACCTGCACACCTCGGCTAGCATGATCTGTAGTGCTAAATAGATCATGAAGCAAGATACAATGATCATTCCTACAACTAATGTCTGTTTAGCCATGAAACAAGCAAGGTACAATGATGCAAGCAAGCACTACAGAAACTTATTACAAGTATTTTGGATACTTGTAGCCACCAATAGTTCCTAAATCATGGACAGTTAACAGAAAGAAAAAGAAAAAAACAACACTATGACTACAAGCATTTAATATTACAGCTGCGGCTCGTCATGGAAAAATCTAAATATTTATTGCTGAATGAGTTTTTCAAAGTCATATTTTGCGATCTAAAACTTATTTGCACTGTTGGGTTACTTGGCTAGATTGTTGGTGAAGTGCTCACATCTATATCTTGGTGTGTAGGTACTGGATCAGAACTGTTCAATGCGCGTGGCCAACAACAACAATAGGATAAGGGGCAATGTCTAGGAGGTTGGCGGCATCTAGATGAGTAGATGGGTGCGAGTAATTAGAAAATTTCTTGCCGAACGCGACGCAGGCTTGCGGCGGTCGATGTAGATTGAACGGCGAAATTCATCCTCTACGATGCACGGTTCGAGTCGTTCTTCATCTGAATGGATTCTCCTCGTCGATGCGGTCCTATTGGTGTGAGGGTTCAGCCAGGGGATCTCCGGTGCAGTAAGGGTATCCGGTGCGTGGGCACTTTAGGCAGCCATGTTTCCTTGTACCATGGGTAGGAGGAAACTGATATTTTGTCCAGGAGTACAACGAAACCATCATTTCGTCCAACGGTACAACGAAACATTCATGTTTCGTCCAACAGTACAATGAAAGGTAAGTTTCGTTCAACCGGACGACGACCGTGTGCTATTTTTGCAATATTTGATTTTTCGATCTTATTTTCTGAATTTGTTGAAAAAAAAGTAGTATTTCCAAAAAAAAATCTGAATGATTGGCTTGCATGCTCACCGATCCTGGCCGTGCATCCGTGGTGGTCTCCAATTGCAACAGCACGGCCACTTTCTGTAAGGCACAGCCTGTACCGGGTGCACACCTTGCCATGCATGCCTTCCACATAGCGCATACACAACGTGCCTCTCATCGCATCTCTCGCCAATTATTTGTTGCACAAGTAGAGTAGGGGTAGGGTAGGAGTGTGGCATCAAGATTCTAAGCTCAGATCCCAAGCATCGATCAGTGTCCAAATTGGTAGGGGTACACCTATTTCATAAAATCGTTTGATGTGGTATTTGCTTGAATATCTATTGTGCTAATGACGACATGACAACAACGAGAGGATACCGCGTGCTTTGCCTTGCTGCTCTTTTTTTCTCTGTTTTTTTTCTTTGCAAACGCATAAAAACTTTGCGCGTCGATGTATTAGAAAAGAGCGAGAAGAAAATACGAAGTATCCAGTGGCATGCTGTGGTTACAAAGGACTTCACGGTGACAACTCGCGACAAAACCAAAGGCACGAGTGAAAAGGGGAAAAGAACCACAACGCCCTAGCCACAGCTAGCCTCTATCTCCAAAAATCAATCAGCCCTTTAGCATCAGAGAGCTTCCATAGCTCGATCTCACCTTCTATGCACCGACAGAGCTCCCGAGAAACAACTGCCAACCGCTGAAACACGCGGCAGTTGCGCTCCTTCCATAGCATCCAAACGGTCGGCAGAGCAATGGAGTCGAAGCCTTTTCACCGCGTCTTAGCAATGAGCTCATGGCACTCCGGCCACCACTCCATTAGTGTGGAGCCAGGGCCAGGCACGAATTGGCTCATTCCGTAGCAAGATAGGATATACTGCCATACCTCCCGGGCTAATATGCAACCCAAAGCAATGTGATCCACCGTCTCCGCCTTGATGTTGTTCAGTTTGGAATTAATTCTATTTTCTCCCAGAGGTTATTATGGCAATTCACATTTCGTGCACTCAGCGAAAGCGGTCGAGCAAACGGGGACCCCCGTAGGCGCTATTGGGTTGGCCATGTAGGTGGTCCTTCCGGTTTTGGGAAGGTTTCGTTCGGTTTTTCTCTTTTCTTTTTTCCTCTACCATTTCTTCGGTTTTATTTTCCTACTCATTTTTATATTTATTTTATTTTTTCAATTTATCAATATTTTTCAAAATTAGGAAGGAATTTTGAAAGTCAAGAACATAATTTAAATTCTTGAACACTTTTTCAAATTCAATTTTTTTTTTCAAAATTGGGAACATTTTTTGAAAATCCATGAAGTCTTTTTCATATTCTTGAACATTTTGAAAATTTACATATAAAATAATTAAATCCGAGAATATTTTTAATAACCCAGAAACATTTTTGAAAATTTGTGATCAATTATAAAAGGTGTGAAGACTTTTATAATTCAAGATTTTTTTCATATTCATAAATTTTTTAAATGTACAAAATTATTTTAGTACCCGAGACGTTTTTTAAAATCTTGAACAATTATAAAACTCATGAGTTTTTTTTAAATGTATGAATATATTTTTCCTTATTCATGAAGAATTTTTAATTTTACGAACATTTTTTAAATTCACAAATGGTTTTTAAAGTTTGCCCACATTTTTGAAAATCTACAAAAAGTAAAAATTGTTGAATGGTTTTAAATTTTTTGAAAACAGTTTGAGTGGAATGTCAGTTCCAATACTATAGGACCCACTATTGGACCAGCTATACATAAATCGTCTGAAAATTTGTCGTGCCTTTGGCTTTGGACCGGCTATACATAAATCGTTTGAAATTTATTTTGGTAAGTCGATTTTCTCAGCCATTAGATTAAAGATCCAACGACCGCCCTTCTTTCTTCTTTATACCACTTAGTCATCATCAAAAAAGTCAACCCCCACCACCCCCACCCCCCCCCCCCCCACCCCACCCCCCCCCCCCCCCACACACACACACAAATCGACTTGTCCTAATTGTAAATTCAGTAAAGTTACATATAGCTATTGTGCCTTTCTAAACATGTGAAGAGAAATATGAAGGTCAAAGAAAGTGAAGAGAAATGGTGGTAACTAATCTGATTTTTTTTTACCGTGGTACTCTATAAGAAACACATTTCTTGGCGAAAAAGCCACAATGGATTTTTACTCTACATATAATCAGCCCATAATGTAAGGCTGTACACGACATGTTAGGATGGAAAGCGTAAGCATGGAGCAAATTTGTGTGTTCACGCAGCATAAGGGCCAGTTCTTTTGCTAGCTTTTTTGGGCTTCCAGAATAAGCTATCCCCTACCCAGCTTATTTTAGAAGCCCAACTAAAATTTTCTTTTTAGAAGCCTACTAGTTAAGTCTTAACTACTAGGCTTCTAAAAAAATATAGACTGCTAAAAAAATAAATTTGATTGGGCTTCTGGAATAAGCTGCCCACAAAGGAACTGGCCGTAAGGCACTCTCTGGATCCCGATTTCCAATCATTCAGCACACATCTACACTTTTGAGTACAGCACGCAGGCAGAGCCATACCATGAAGAAAAGAAAAATTAATACTAAAATGAAGTCACTGTGGCAGAGGCAGGGGTATATAAAGCACCAGTCCGCCCCTACACCAACACATCAACATCTCAAGCTCCTTTTCTGTTCACCACCATCTCGCCTCTAAGAAACGAAAACAACACGAGATCACAATATGAAGAAGCCATCGACGCTTCTCCGATCGCTCTCTACACGCCTCTCTGCGCGGCTCGCGCCGTCGCCGGCGGTGGCTCCCTGGCCGCCGGTGCGCTCCGCCTACGACCGCTGGCTGTCCGCCGAGCTCGACGAGCTCCGCGCCGACCCGATCGCCCCGTGCACCAGCGCCGCCTGGCTCGGCCGCGCCATCGGCCTCGCCGTCGCCGCGCAGAGACGGCTCGTCGCGTCGGCGTCGGCGCCCCCGGCAGCCGGCATTGACCGCAAGACGATCGACGAGTGCGTGGAGGACACGGCGGAGCTGCTTGACGCGTGCGCCGGTCTCAGGGCCCGCCTTGACCTGATCAGGAGCTACGCCTCCTCCATGCGCATCGCGCTGCACTGGCTCGAAGGCCGCGGCGAAGGGGCGACAGCGCGGCGCCGCGCGGCCGCGGCATTCGCCGAGTGCGAGGCCGTGGAGCGGCGGTGCGGCGCGGAGCTCGCCAAGTGCGGGTCCAACCTGCGCAAGCTCGGCGAGAGGGCGCTTCACGCCAGGCACCCTTCCGGCGGCAAATCGCAGTGCGAGGAGTCCCTGGCCGGCGCGCGCGCGACGGCGCTTCTTGCCGTGGGAGCCCTCGGCGTTGCTCTGGCATTCCGGTCGCGCCGTGCCGTTGCCGGCATCGCGCACGCCGGCGGCGGTAAGGGCGGAGCGGCGCCGTGGGAGTGCGCGCTCCAGGAGGTGCAGAAGCACGTCAAGGACGAGTACGAGCGCCGCAGGAAAGAGGGCGTGCCGTGTATGGCCGAGCTCGACGCCGCGGCCGCCGACGGCCGGACGGTAAAAAGCGCACTGACCATGGGCGGCCGGCATTTGTCGGAGACCACGATTGCGGCGGCGACGAGGAGGTGCGACGAGCTGGAGGAGAAGGTGTTTGTGCTCGAGGAAAGCATCGGCGAGCTGCAGAGGGAGCTCATGAGCGTTAGGATGGTGCTCTTGGAGTGGTCACAGAGTGCAAGAGGACATGAGGTTCTCAGGTTGTGAAGGATTACTGAACAATCACAGAAACGATCATAGAAAATCGGTGTATATATGGATTTTGAATTTTTGAGAGATATTAGTAATCTCAATTCTGTATCCAAACCCTTGGGAGATTGAAATCATAAAGTGAAAGTAACCTTCTACGCTTTCATGGAAACCTTCTACTACTTGAAAGGATGGCCATATTGAATAATGTGTTGTAGAATTTAGGGCTTTTTTGATTCATAAAATTCTCAAAATGCGGGAACAGAAAAAAAAAAAAGATTGCAATGTCATGCTCAGTTAAATCCTGTTTGATTTTTGTTTATTTGATTGCATCACGGAAAAAAGGATTCATTCCAAAGAGATTTGAGTGGATGATAAATTTCCTATGGAACGCGGTACAAAGGAATCTTTAGGAAAAAAAATCCAATATATTTCAATCTTACGAATCTGTGACAAACATATGAAAATTGTAAGGATTCTAACCGTCCAAAATTCCTATGTAAGTATTTTATGCCAAAGGAGCCCTTGAGTTATTCGCAAAAAAAAGGAGCCCTTGAGTTTACCTTTTCTTTTTGTTGCTAATAACCACATTTGGTTTGCTGCCCTTTTTGCTCATGTACTCAACAGTTATGGTCATTCGCAAAAAAAGGAGCCCTTGAGTTTGCCATTGAGTTATTGTTTTAGATTTTTCATTACCATTTAGAGATGATAACTGTAACTCCCTAGTACACAGCGACTTGGTTCCACTTACCCTTTTAGGTGGAAAAATCAATTGAATTGGGTTTTATGAAAAATGTAAAAAGTCACAGAAAAAACAATTCACACGGCATGTATCTACATTGTCAGAAATCCCCAACCATATATAATTTGCCCAGCAAAGTGCCAAGTAAAAGTGTAAATTATACTACATACTAATTGAATCCTAATGTTAGTATTTTTATTAGCTATTATTCATGACATAATTTGTATTTTTTTAATTTCTCGGTAGAATTAAGAGAGAGAGAGAGAGAGAGAGAGAGAGAGAGAGAGAGAGAGAGAGAGAGAGAGAGAGAGAGAGAGAGAGAGAGTTTATCAAATTTTGGTCAAATGCATAAATTGGAATGTTGCTTTGAAAAACAATTAATACGGTCAAAGGATAACTTGTTAGCATGATCATATTACAAATGCAACAATCTTTTGATTTTTTTTAAAACAGGGACGCTTGCTCGGCCTTAAACTGAAGCCCATAAAGTTTTACAACTAATCAACCAGAATAGAAAAGGTAAATGAAACTACGATGTCAAGATAGTTCGATACATGGCCGAAGAGGAGTGCAACAAATTATTGGTTATCAGAGTTCGGGAGCGTTGGTCTGTATGTGGAAGGCCATGCATGCATGTCAGGGTGTGCATCCGGTACAGGATGTGCCCTATAAAAGTGGCCATGCATGCCGCTGCAATGAGAGACCACCACGGATGCACGGCCTTGATCGGTCGCGTTTCGGAGCCAATCATTCGAGCTGCACACTAGCACACACCATCCATGATTAGAATGAACCATGTATAAACCATGCATCCGTGTCTCCGTGATGTGTCCCAAGGATCATGCGCCCTTGGATAGAATAGTGTTTGGTATGGTTTCATTAACCTCTTGTGTGGACAGGTCCTGAGCAGTAGCCAGACAGAACACACAGCTGTTTGACAGAAGTTGTATGTAGCTTTGTACTATAAACGAGCTAAGCTAGCTAGGGTGCATCGATTGTTAGGCACAATCAGATGGTCTCTGTTTTTATTGTATTAGAATTCTATATGTGGCAGGAAAAACCTGGCTTTGTTTTACTTCTGCAAGCTGGGAGTAGCTAACATGCACCACATGTTTTCATGCTCTATTTTTATTAAAGAAATAAAGTATAGACGCGGACCCTCACAAACACGCAATTCACCCATATAAACACACACATATATATTATAGATATTTTCTTAACCTAACTAACTTTACATGTTCCCTCCACTCAGACATGACATGCGTATGTACGCTTACATACAAGAGCAGTGCTAATTAGCGCATTCAGAACCTAATACCCCGGGTTAACTGAACAACTTACTGGCATCATTTAATCCAATGCGAATTACGCAGAATCTAGTATCCTCAAGCCAAGTAGCCCGGAAGACCAACAAAGTTCTTCATTTTCAATAGAAAAATAAGCGGTGGTCTACGTCTTGGTTGCAGCCATTACATCTCTCAACACCTATCATGTGCTCAACATGGGATAATTAATCACACTGGCGGCAAGATGGAGACCACTAGAATTATGGATGCTCCTTGGTCTCCTAATGCAGATGCAAAAAAGCCTCCAACAACCTTTTTATAGATCTCATTTAGTTCCTAATACGGGATTGTACATTGAACTGGAATCATTAACTTTACGTGATGCATGTCTGTTTATATGACACCAACACTAAGCGAGTGGGAAACGAGGTGAACACGTATATCACTAGGTACAACACCACTATAATACTCCCTCCGTTCACTATTATAGATGTTCTCACTTTTTTCGGATGTATGTAGACATATTTTAGTGTGTTTGTTCACTCATTTCAGTCCGCATGTAGTTCATATAAAATATCCAAAACATTTTATATTTGTGAACTGAGAGAGTGGCATTTTCTGAAAATTAATTGTGTTTTATCAATTCTTTAGAGGAATTGTTTTAACTCTATATACCTGCAGGGCAGTTAGTCATCTGACTGGAGTGTTAGAAGAAATCAAGATGCTCGAGTGTTAGAAAAAATTACCATGACCACAGTGAGTACGTAGGTGAGTGAATCCTAGGCCATATGACAGAAAATCTTAACCATTAGCAAGTCGTACAACAGTATGTGTAATCAGCCGGGAGGAGCTAGATGAACAGCCTCCAACAGTTTTGTAGCGGCAGCAGCCGACCAACGGGGAAACGTATAAGGGCATTTTGGCATATGGTGCTTAACGTGTATCCGCGCCGTATGCGGCGTCCACATACACGTAGAGCCGAGAGGATCGGCTCGAGCCGATACGGCCGACTGGCGTCTAGCCCGCGCCCCTCGCGCGAAAAAAATACCCACGACCTAGCAGCGATCACGCGGCTCCTTCCAACGTCGTCCCGTCTGGCCGATCGTCGCCCTTGCCCGCCGTACGTTACGGCCGCCGCTGCAACGTAAGCGACCCAGGTCGCGCGCCTCCCTGTCTTCACCCGGATCTGGCCGCCGTGGACGTCGTTGGAGTCGCCGCCGTACGCGATCTGGCCTCCGTGCACGTCGTCGCCGTGATGTGGCCTACGCGGACGCCGGCCGCAACGGCGTGATCTACGTCCGTGCACGTCCTCGCCGTCCGCAAGCAGGCCGGAGTGCACGTACCTGAAGGCCTTGCCGCCGGACATTGGACCCGCCAGCCTCTAGGTTTGCCATGTAACCCGTCTAGTTTGCATCAAAAACAATTTAGTAGTTGTAAATAATTATTTACAATCATTTAGATGTTATGAACTATTCATTGGCATGACCGTAGTACATCTAGTTTGATTTTGAATTGATAGATCATTTTTTATTTTAAATATTGCAGTGTTGATAGTGAGGTTATTCAATGGAGGAAGAAACAGGATTTACGGATGCGTTCTTGGAGATGAGTGAGTTGCATGGTAGCGATAGTGTTGGTCGTACGAATGAAGATGGAAGTACTAAAGATGATGATAGCAGCGACAATGAATCCTGGTCATCGTACGATAATTTACCTGAGGAGGACTTTCAAAAGAAGGAGGATGGTGCTTGTAGTGAAAACGTAAGTGACGTGTACATTGATTTCGTCCGACGAACAATCATATGGGTACTTACATGTGCATATGATTTTTTATGTGCAGGAGGATATTGACGTCCACAACGAGGAAAATTATTTTAAGGAATTTTTCGCCGATAATATAAGTCAGGTTCGGTCAAAACTTTTAGACGTCATACAATAATAAAAACTAATTAATGACAACTTACACATGCTTATGTGTAAAAACAGAACACACGAATACAAACTCATCAGACCCATTGAACATATAAATCATGCTAGGTTACCCGGCTATCTGAGGGACTTGCATCGAACTAACGATCTGGCTCGCTCGTTGTGCATGCGTGTAAAGTTTTTCGTACTTTTTCTCTGCCTGGCAAAAATCCGTCCGTCAGTTCTAGATCACGCCATGGGTTTTAGTTTGACTGGATGACGCCCGGGCCACTCTTTTGCAAGGGACCGGCGTTGCAGTGTCTGTTGCATGCAGCACACGGGTCAAAAACAGGGGTGTAAAAAGGGGTGGACTGCAGCGCTCGGGTCAAATATTAACCACGCCGATCGTGGGCGACGTGGGGTTGCGCGATTCTCGCAGACGGGTGGGTGGATTGGCGCGCGTCTACTCTCACCCTCCTGGCCTGCACCTAGCTGGGTCTCTTCCTCTTCAAGGGCATTGGGCCCACTCATCAGCCTCTTGGGTATGTGCGTAGGCCGGGTGATGTGAGGTCCTCCATTTTGCCCGCCCCTCTCTCTCGCCCTTTACCCTCGTCACCACCAATCACTTCCGTCCTCGAGCCCCACGCCCCCCCTCCAGTTCCCATTCGCTGCTCTCTGCGCTCCCATCCATGGCGAGCGGGACGGCTGTGAGAGAACATAGCGGCGGGAGCGTAGAGGCTGAGAGCCGACGGTAGCAGGGGCCGAGTCAAGGCGGGCGTGGCGGCCGACGGGAGTCTGGCGGGTGTGGCGGCAGCTGGAAGGGCAGCAGCGGCGCGTCGACCAGACCGGTAGCGACCCCGATGGAGGGGAATGGACCAGCAAGCGCGTGCAGGCGAGAGAAGCTTGGGGGCCTCGTGGATTGGGGAGATGGCGGCCACCCGAGTTTCTTCGATTGATCTGGACAGGGCCGCTGCAGCGCACACGAGGGGCGGAGGCGAGCGGAGGAGCCGCGCACGTCGACAGGTATGACTATATGAGCCGTGCCCCTCCTCCCCCTTCGCTTCTCCCCTCCTCCCCTTTGATGTAGGCTGCACATCTGCGCCTTGGCATCTTTTCCTCCCAGTTTCTACTGCTTGATTCTCCGGTTCTCTGATAATCTTTACATGATTTCTTGCCTGGCTGTGCTAATTATGTCTCCTGCTGTAACACCCCCTTGTAATAAGCTCTGTAACACTCTGTTAAAACTGCCAAGTCATGATCATTTGCAGTGCCAAGTCATATGGGTTAATGATCCAACTCAAATTCACATCTGAAAATCAACTCAAATTCAAAAGTGAAATATAAAGTTGGTCAAACTCTGTTGGGAAAATGTTCATTAAATGGCAAATAATCCAGGAACATTGCTAAAACCAATATCAAAATATTTGGAGTTGGACAAGTAACTCAAACAAGATGAAACAGCACCCAAAACAGCAATATTAATTCATTTAAAATCATTACAAATTCAAATGGCTTCCAAATCTGTCCAAACCCCTTTTTGGTGAGAGATAATATTGCATTGCAATATTTGGGCCAACTTCCACATTTTTCAAAAGAGCACAAGTGGCCTAATCATTTTGAAACAGAAAAAGGAATAAAAGAAAAGGAAGAAGAGAAATAAGAAAAGGAGAACGCTACTGTTGGCTGGGCCTAAGTGCACAGTGTGCAGCCCAGTCCAACAGCAGCCCACACCGTCTCCCTCCTCCCCGTGTCGTCTTCGCCGTGGCTGCGCGCGCGCGCGCCGGCCAAGCGGCGACACGGCGGCAGCCACCGACGAAACAGGGAGGCTGAGGGGATAAGGACGCGCCCGTGCATCTCCCCTGGCTCCTTTCGTCACTTCCCCGTCCTCTCCTCGCTCGCCTCGCCTCTTCTCCCCTCTCCAGATCCGGAGCAGAGCGCCGTCGCCGCCGCGTTTCCGTCGCAGCCGCGGCCACCGCCATCGCCTCGGGTCACCATGGTGCCGAAGGGGTTGCCGTCGTCTTCCTCGTCGATTGAAGGCCCCAGCTGGTGCTAGGAGGCCCTGTAGCTGCCGGACACCGCCGTCCCCTTCTTCCCCAACCCCGGTGCCCGCCGACGAATTCGACGACCCCTGCTGCTACAAAGCTGTCGAGGGCTTTTCTTGGCCGCTCGGTGAGCACCTGCACTCCTCTCTCTCCCCTAGGTAACCGCATAGCTCCCCTGGTTAGCTGCTGCGCTGTCGCCGCCGTGACCGAGCTCTGCTCGCCGCCGTTGAGCTCCAGGCTCACCCACCAGTGCACCTCGAGTTCGTTCGAGCGCGTCACCGTGTTCAGTAGGTCGCTAGGAGTACATAGCACATGCGCGCGCGCTTCCTAGAGCTCCGCAGCCTCGAATCCGTCGACGCCCGAGCTCCGGCCGCCGCTTCGAGCTTGTTTCCGGCGAGCTCCGACCACCTTAGCCCGCGGGACTGGCGCCGTTGGACGCGGTTCGTTCTCAGCTCTCGAACGCGCCCAAGCACGCTGCGACTGGTGCCCTGTAGCTCGATTCCGAGCAACTCCGGCGCTCGGCCGCCGCAGATTTGGTCGCCGGAGCTTATTCCGGCGACGACGCCGGTGAGGCTGACCTGGCACTGACGTGTGGAGCCGCCTGAGCCACTGACGGGTGGGCCCAACTGACTCGTTGACCGAGTCAACGCGCTGACGTGGCAGCACAGTGCCACTGACGTGTGGGCCGCGGCGACTAATTAAACTAATTAAGCATTTAATTAAATAAAGTTAATTAGATTAGCCTAATGTCTCACTGACAAGTGGGGCCCGCCCCCTAATTAACCCTGTGGATTAAGTTAATTCACTGTTAAGATAAACAGAGACTAACATGTGGGTCCCACATGTCATATTTGACTCTGGTCAGCGCCTGTTGACCGCTGACGTCACAATGACGTCATGCTGACATCATAATTCATTTTCTGTAATTAAAGTAATTCCAGAAATTCAAACAATCTTTGAAAATTAATAACTTTTAAACCGTAGCTCAGATCGAAAAAGTTAAAACATGAAAGTTGCTCAGAACGACGAGACGAGTCTGGTCGTGCCGTCTGTTTCTCCATCGGAACCCCCTACGTAGAAGAACTCGTAACTCCGGACCCGAATCCGGTAGATGAATAGTGCACACACGTCGGATATTAAGTCCCAGATTAATTCTAAAAATAACTAAAATGACTTAGATGCATAATTAGGCAACCCTGCACTGCATCATAGCATCACACGCACCGTATTGCATTTGTTTGCATTATGTTTACCTTTTTCTTCCCCCTCTTCTCTCTCGGTAGACCCCGACGTTGACGTAGCTCCCGAGGCAAACGCAGCTCAGGAGTACGACTACGTCCCCGACGACACCACCGACGACCTTGCCCTTGCCCCAGAGCAAATAGGCAAGCACCCCCATTTTGAGCATGCCTATATCGCCTATTCTCTTCTCTCTTATGCTTGCATTAGAACTGCTGCTGCTACTGTTTCCTATATCTGTTGCATAGCCTGTTTATTGTAACCTGCCTTGCTACCTTACTGGTTATCCTAGACTGCTTAGTATAGGCTGGGTAGAGACACGACAGAGACCCCCACTCGATCCCTACTGCCCCGCTGGATACCAGAAGACCCGATCATCGGGATTGAAGACTAGACCCTGGCACCGCACATCACTTCCCCCTTAGTTGCCGACACTGCTGGGTTACCGTCGAGTGCCGAGGGTGATACCTCGTCAGCACTTCTGATGTTAACCTTGTAGGTTAGTTACTCGGTCGTGGTAAGCGAGGGTGATTCCTCCTACACCACCCCCGATAATGACATCGTCATGCAACCTCTCAAGTGTGGACCTCGAGGGTGATTCCTCCTTCATTCACCTTGATGATAACATCGAGCGGGAATTCCATCGAGGGTGATTCCTCAGGGTTCCCTTCGGTGTCAGACACACAGTTACCTTGGATATTATGACTTGACTATGAACCATGATACTAAAGACGGGTCGGCCCTGAGGAGTACCCGCGCGAGCTTATTGCGAAGTGATGTGGAGTCGGGTTGACCTGGATGGTGCCCGCGAGATAACACGAGGCGTGGCCGGGCATTCTTAGCCCTTGCCGCAAGTCCTCGAGACGGGGCGACGGGGTCACATCGATCGTGAGTCTCTGCTCGTTTCCGCGCGCTCCTAATCCACTACGGTTTGGATATTTGATCCGAGGGGCCTCTGGCCCGATAGCACTAACCATCACGTGGGCATAGTATGGGCGTTCTACGTCGTATACTTCAGCCGAAGCTTAATGGACGTCAGCGACTGATGCGGCACACGCTGGGTTGGACTGGGAACGCAACCGCGCTTGTATAAGGGGTTGCTAGGTCTGCTCATCGGCGGTGCACGTAACGTGCAGGAGTTCCCGGGGCGATGGCCCAAGACCCCTGGGGGCATAGGTTAGTCTGGCGTGCTGAACTCTCTGTTAAGTATTCGGTCGGGTTGCGGCGTGTTGCTTAGTCGAGGCCGGGCATGACCCAGAAAAGTGTGTCCGGCCGGAGTTAAGCGAGCGTGGTGGGTAACTTGGTGCACCCCTGCAGGGAAGAAACTTCTATCGATAGCCTGTCCTACGGTAACGGACACTCGGAGTTGTATCCCGATCGGTACAACTAGAACATAACATGTGATGAGAACTGGATAGTACGGCTCTGGGATTGCTTTCTCGCAGGGAGTCGAGAAAGGATCTCAGGTCGAGGTTGATGATACTACTACTACTACTACTTTACATTATGTTCATCTGCTCTCTCCTGATGCTGCAAGACTGTCGAAGATTGTTGAAGATGCTAGTCTTCGATAGGACTAGGCTTCCCCCTCTATTCTGGCATTTCTGCAGCCCAGTCCACATATACAGCCATTCCTTTGACAATGTTGCATATGTAGTGTAGATCCTTGCTTGCTGAGTACTTCGGATGAGTACTCACGTTTGCTTTACTTTCTTTTTCCCCCATACTCCATTTGATGCCACCAGACGATGGAGCCCCTGAGCCAGAAGCCCCAGCCGACGACCAGTACTACTACCCGCCTGGCGAGTACTACTACTACGAGGAGCCGACTGACGACCAGGAGTAGGAACGGAGGGTCCAGGGCAGGAGGCCTACGCCTTTCGATCTTAGCTTTTATTTTACCCCGCCTCTGTGAAGGCCTATTTCTCTCTCTGTAATATATCTGTTCCCAGATATCTAATGCTTCCGCTGTCGCTTGTATGCCATCGAGCTATGTATTCGAGCCCTCGAGGCCCTGGCTTGTAATATAAAGCTTGTATGACTTTATTTATGTTTTAGAGTTGTGTTGTGATATCTTCAAGTGAGTCCTTCGGCTTGATCGTGCGCATTTGCGTGTATGGTTAGTGCATGATTAAGCCGAGGTCGTCACAGGTTGGTATCAGAGCCGACTGCCTCTAGGAATCCCCCTTCCCAATTCCTTGGCCGAATTTGAGTCTAGTGGTCGAAAAATGTTTTACTAACTTGGCTGTGTGGCTTATGGGCCCACGTCGCCAACTGGGTGGTATTAGGGTCTTTTATTCCTCGTCTTTACTCTGGGATTCTAATCTCTCATCTATTCGGGTTTAATAAAACTTACTAACACCGACATTTAGGTTCTCGTTAATTCTATCCACCCGGAGAGCTGGATTCAGTGCGATTTCCCTGACGTTGATCTGATTAGTCTGATAATCATTTTCCTTTCCATTGTTTTGTTTAACCTTTCCTTCTCGGATCGGTTATACTTCTCATTGTCTTATGACAACCCTGAACTTCTCTGTTTCAGATGGATCGACTGTTTCCACCGCGGCCTACGACCCAGCTTGTGCTTCGCACTTGGGCTCGTGATGCCCCTGGATTTCCAGCTGTTCTGATCGCCCTCCTGAGTAGACTGGGTTACCGCTGGTATCCCGAGTACATGGTCTATGAGGTTTACCGCGAGTTCAACCAGGAACAGTATTATGCTGAAGTTCGGATCTATGATCAGCAGAACAACTCGGACACCAAGCTACACCTTTTCCACGGAATAGGCGTGACGATTGAGATGGCAGTACATGATGCCGCCTACTCTGCTGTCGCACGTCTCCGAGGAGAGCACAATGCTAACTTGGATGATACTGTGTTTCGGTACATTCCGTATGCACCTGTTGGAGATGCTACTGGATTTTACACAGCTATCTGTGCCCCGTACGAGTCTCGACGCTACGACCCGTAGGTTCTGATTCAGTGCACTCAGGCTCTGGATCACACTGTTCGGGCTCTTGCCGTCAAGTTGTTCGCCACTCGAGCACGTTACTACGAGGCTATGACACAGTTGTTACCAGCTGTTCGTGCAGGGATACATCCGGAGTATATTCTTTACCCACGCAGGACCGAGATGCCGCCAGGTATTGATTGGCCTGCAGTGGGAGGTCACACGCCTACACGTGGACCTCTTCTTACAGTTCGAGACCGGGTTTTGCATCAGAGTGCACATGGAGCACAGGATCCTGCCGCGACGAACATTCGTCGTCCGCACTTGCAGTTACCCCGTTTCAGTGGTTTTCTCCGACGCTGATGTAGCCTTTGCTATGTCACGTTGTGTACTTCCTTACCGCGTGCCTGCGTGCCGCCTAGTGTGTCTCTAGTTTTTCAATTTGCGCTGTTATGCTGCCCGATTTTAACCGACGGTGTATGGATCTGTATGCCTTAAGTGACTACTTTAAGCATCTATTGCACTCTTTCAATAATGTCGAGTTACCTCATGTTTATTGTTAAACACTTGCATAAGCTATCGCTGAAATACCCCTGTTGGAATAGCAGGATGGCTGACAACAACCTGCCACCGCCGCCACCACCTGATTACATGGCAGCGATGATGCAACAATTTGAACTCAACCGCCAGTTTATGACGGGGATTATGCAGCAATTCCCTCGTCCTAATGCTAATCAACAGCCACCATCCATCACCTTGCCAGAGTTCATGAGGCTCAGTCCATCATTTTTCCGCAACACAGTCAACCCACTAGATGCAGATGACTGGCTGCGTGACATCTCTCATGAGATGGAGTCTGCTGGTGTCGCCGAAGTTAACTATGTCACTTTTGCGACTTATCTTCTGAAGGGTCCCGCGGCTCAATGGTGGGCCACCCACCGACAGACTCTGCCGCCTGGTATTGTCGTCACTTGGGCAGAGTTCAAGATTGCTTTCCGTGCCCGCTACATTCCTCTAGCTGTCATAGCTCGGAAGAAGGCTGAGTTCCGTAGCCTTGTTCAAGGAAACAAGACTGTGGAAGTCTATCAGTGCGAGTTTCTAGACTTATCTCGCTATGCTGAAGAGGACATTCCTACTGATGAACGCAGACAGGAGAAGTTTCATGAAGGACTGCACCATGACATTCAGTTAGCCCTTCTTGTTCAAGATTACCCTGATTTCGCCACCTTGGTGAATAAGGCCATCATGGTTGAAACTGGACTGAAGAAGCATAAGGAAGCGTCCAGACGCACCCGTGAGTCGGGCTCATCTTCGGGCTCGTCTTCCCAGAAGCGACACATCTGGTTTCCCCAAGGCATGTTCCGTTCAGCAGCCCCTGCAAACAGGCCCTCTTATGCTGCACCACGCCTGCCACCTCCACCACCGAGGCAGCCTCTGCCAGCTCCAGCACCTCGAGCTCCAGCACCTCGTCCTGACAGCGGACTATGCTTCAAGTGTGGCAAGCCAGTTCACCGTGCTAGAGACTGTTCTCAGAATCAGAATCAACTGGCTCTTCCATCAGCTGGCCGTGGTATTGGCCGTGGTATTCCTCAACAGCGCAATTATAATGCCAGACCTTCTTATGGTCGTGGGCAGTACTACCACGTCAACATGTCTGAAGCTCCAAATCAACCAGATACTGTGATGGGTACACTTCTCGTTAATTCAGTACCTGCATCCGTTTTATTTGATTCAGGAGCATCGCATTCATTTATGTCAGATAAATTCGCACTCATGCATGAAGTTAAATGTGATATGCTACCCCAAAAGATACGAGTAAATACTCCCGCGGGACACTGTCAAACCTCCTTGGTTAGCCCTGATGTTGTGATTAATATCGAAGGGTTAGAGTTCCGAGCATCCCCCATTATTCTCAACTCCTCTGGTATTGATCTTATTTTGGGAATGGATTGGTTGAAGGCCCACTACGCCTCAATCAACTGTGCCACTAAAGTGATACACCTTCTACATCCATCGAATGAGATAGTGAACTATCAAGCTCACCTTACCCAGAACGCTGAGGCTCAAATTTATGCCTTGAACGCGTTGAATGCTTCTCCACTTGATGGGATTGAGAACATCCCAGTGGTCTGTGACTTTCCGGATGTTTTTCCAGAAGAACTTCCAGGAATACCCCCTGCTAGAGCTGTCGAGTTCGTCATCGACTTGAAGCCTGGCACCACTCCTATTGCGAAGCGTCCCTACAAGATGCCTCCGCACCATCTTATTGAACTCAAGGAAGAAATTGATAAATCCTTAAGGAAGGGTTTCATTCGCCCTAGTTCCTCTGCTTGGGGAGCACCGTCTCTTTTCGTCAAGAAGAAAGATGGAACGAATAGGTTGGTCCAAGATTATCGTCCTATCAACCAGGCAACTATTCAGAATAAATATCCACTTCCCCGGATCAACGATTTATATGACCAACTCGCTGGATCTTCGGTGTTCTCTAAACTCGATTTGAGGTTGGGCTATCACCAGATCCGTGTCCGCGAAGAGGATATTCCGAAGACTGCATTCGTTACTCGTTATGGCTCTTACGAGTACACAGTCATGTCGTTTGGCTTAACAAACGCTCCAGCTACTTTCTCCCGCCTAATGAATTACATATTCATGGATTACCTCGACAAATTTGTCGTGGTATATCTGGATGATATTCTGGTTTATTCGAAGAACAAAGAAGAACATGCTGAGCACCTTCGCCTTGTTCTGGAGAGACTTCGAGAGCACCAATTATATGCCAAGTACTCTAAGTGCGAATTCTGGCTTTCTGAGGTAACCTACCTTGGACATGTCATCTCCAAGGATGGTATCGCAGTTAACCCGGAACGAGTTCAGGCTATTCTTGACTGGACCCCTCCGAAGAATGTCAAGCAAGTCAGAAGTTTCCTCGGGCTTGCAAGTTATTGTCGCCGTTTCATCGAAAATTTCTCCAAGATTGCCAAGCCCCTGACTAATCTGCTCCACAAAGGCGTTAAGTTTGAGTGGACGGACAAATCTCAGGAAAGCTTCCAGACCCTCAAGGACAAGCTGACTTCTGCTCTAGTCCTGGCTCCTCCAAACTCTCGCAAAGATTTTGTGATCTTCTGCGACGCCTCTCGCCAAGGACTAGGTTGCGTCCTAATGCAAGAGCGAAGAGTAATTGCTTATGCTTCGCGACAACTGCGTCCACATGAAGAGAATTACCCAGTGCATGACCTCGAACTTGCTGCTGTGATTTATGCTTTGAAGCAGTGGCGTCATTACCTCCTTGGTAATCGGTGTGAGATTTACACCGATCATCAGAGCTTGAAGTACTTATTCACTCAACCGGAACTTAATCTTCGTTAGCAGCGTTGGTTGGAAACAATCACCGATTATGACTGTGGTATTTCCTACACTCCTGGCAAAGCTAATGTGATGGCTGATGCCTTGAGCCGCAAGTCTTATTGCAACAACCTCATGGTTAAACAAGCTCAACCCCAGCTATATGAAGAATTGCGCAAGCTAAACCTCTGCATCGTCCCGCAAGGTTCTCTTAATAACCTTGTGATACAACCAGATCTTGAGAAAGCTATCAAGATTGCGCAATCTAAAGATGCTGAAATTGATATAATGAAGAAAGAGCTTCACCTTGAAAAGTACAGGGATTTCTCGATTGCTGAAGATGGAACCTTGTACTTCCGAGACCGCATTGTAGTACCTCGCTTTGAGCTGATGACTGACAAAGTCATGAAGGAGGCCCATGATACACCGTTATCTATCCATCCGGGTAGTACCAAGATGTATCGGGATCTTCGTCAAAGGTACTGGTGGTCTAGAATGAAGCAAGATATTGCTCGTTATGTTGCCGAGTGTGACGTTTGTCGTCGCGTGAAGGCAGAACATCAGAAACCTGCTGGAATTCTGCAACCGCTCCCTATTCCTCTATGGAAGTGGGATAAAGTGCAAATGGACTTCATTACTGGTCTTCCCAAGTCTCAGAAGGGTCACGATGCTATTCTTGTCGTCGTCGATCAATTTTCCAAGGTTGCACATTTTCTGCCAGTTAAGGAGACTATTACTGCTAGTCAGTTAGCAGAGCTATATATCTCCAGAATTGTTTCACTTCATGGTATTCCCAAAGAAATCAGTTCAGACCGTGGCAGCATTTTCACTGGCCATTTCTGGGAAAGTTTCCAGAAAGCAATGGGAACTCATATTACCTGGAGTTCAGCTTATCATCCACAATCTCAAGGCCAAGTTGAGCGCGTTAATCAAGTGCTTGAAGATATGCTTCGAGCTTGTGTTATATCCTTCGGTAAGAAATGGGAGGAATCTCTCCCGTATGCCGAGTTCTCTTATAACAACAGCTACCAAGCCAGCTTGAAAATGGCCCCCTTTGAGGTTCTTTATGGTCGTAAATGTCGAACCCCTCTGAATTGGTCAGAAACTGGGGAACGACCTCTTGTTGGACCGGACATTATTCAACATGCCGAAGAACAAGTCCGAATTGTCCGGGAGAATCTCAAAGCAGCTCAAGACCGTCAGAAGAGTAATTATGATCGTAAGCGATGGGGTGTGATCTATCAACCTGGTGATCAAGCCTATCTTCGTGTCACTCCGATGAAGGGCACCCGTCGTTTTGGACTCAAGGGCAAGCTAGCACCTCGCTATATTGGTCCTTTCCGCATCGTGGCTAGACGTGGACAGGTGGCAGATAAATTGGAGTTGCCACCGCAATTCTCCCATATTCATGATGTCTTCCACGTGTCGCAACTTCGTAAGTGCTTCAAGGAATCCCCGCACCATGCAGTGGATCATGAGATGCTCGAGTTACAAGATGATCTTTCCTATAAGGAGCATTCGATCCGCATCCTCGATGAAGCTGAGCGTCGTACTCGTCAGAAGATGACCAAGTTCCTAAAAGTGCAGTGGTCGAATCACACTGAAGATGAAGCCACTTGGGAACGCGAGGATCATCTTCGGGAAGAATATCCCGGACTCTTTCCTTCTACCTCCTAAATTCTCGGGACGAGAATTTCTTTTAGAGGAGGAGAACTTGTAACACCCCCTTGTAATAAGCTCTGTGACACTCTGTTAAAACTACCAAGTCATGATCATTTGCAGTGCCAAGTCATATGGGTTAATGATCCAACTCAAATTCACATATGAAAATCAACTCAAATTCAAAAGTGAAATATAAAGTTGGTCAAACTCTGTTGGGAAAATGTTCATTAAATGGCAAATAATCCAGGAACATTGCTAAAACCAATATCAAAATATTTGGAGTTGGACAAGTAACTCAAACAAGATGAAACAGCACCCAAAACAGCAATATTAATTCATTTAAAATCATTACAAATTCAAATGGCTTCCAAATCTGTCCAAACCACTTTTTGGTGAGAGATAATATTGCATTGCAATATTTGGGCCAACTTCCACATTTTTCAAAAGAGCACAAGTGGCCTAATCATTTTGAAACAGAAAAAGGAATAAAAGAAAAGGAAGAAGAGAAATAAGAAAAGGAGAACGCTACTGTTGGCTGGGCCTAAGTGCACAGTGTGCAGCCCAGTCCAACAGCAGCCCACACCGTCTCCCTCCTCCCCGTGTCGTCTTCGCCGTGGCTGCGCGCGCGCGCCGGCCAAGCGGCGACACGCCGGCAGCCACCGACGAAACAGGGAGGCTGAGGGGATAAGGACGCGCCCGTGCATCTCCCCTGGCTCCTTCCGTCAATTCCCCGTCCTCTCCTCGCTCGCCTCGCCTCTTCTCCCCTCTCCAGATCCGGAGCAGAGCGCCGTCGCCGCCGCGTTTCCGTCGCAGCCGCGGCCACCGCCATCGCCTCGGGTCACCATGGTGCCGAAGGGGTTGCCGTCGTCTTCCTCGTCGATTGAAGGCCCCAGCTGGTGCTAGGAGGCCCTGTAGCTGCCGGACACCGCCGTCCCCTTCTTCCCCAACCCCGGTGCCCGCCGGCGAATTCGACGACCCCTGCTGCTACAAAGCTGTCGAGGGCTTTTCTTGGCCGCTCGGTGAGCACCCGCACTCCTCTCTCTCCCCTAGGTAACCGCGTAGCTCCCCTGGTTAGCTGCTGCGCTGTCGCCGCCGTGACCGAGCTCTGCTCGCCACCGTTGAGCTCCAGGCTCACCCACCAGTGCACCTCGAGTTCGTTCGAGCGCGTCACCATGTTCAGTAGGTCGCTAGGAGTACATAGCACATGCGCGCGCGCTTCCTAGAGCTCCGCAGCCTCGAATCCGTCGACGCCCGAGCTCCGGCCGCCGCTTCGAGCTTGTTTCCGGCGAGCTCCGACCACCTTAGCCCGCGGGACTGGCGCCGTTGGACGCGGTTCGTTCTCAGCTCTCGAACGCGCCCAAGCACACTGCGACTGGTGCCCTGTAGCTCGATTCCGAGCAACTCCGGCGCTCGACCGCCGCAGATTTGGTCGCCGGAGCTTATTCCGGCGACGACGCCGGTGAGGCTGACCTGGCACTGACGTGTGGGGCCGCCTGAGCCACTGACGGGTGGGCCCAACTGACTCGTTGACCGAGTCAACGCGCTGACATGGCAGCACAGTGCCACTGACGTGTGGGCCCCGGCGACTAATTAAACTAATTAAGCATTTAATTAAATAAAGTTAATTAGATTAGCCTAATGTCTCACTGACAAGTGGGGCCCGCCCCCTAATTAACCCTGTGGATTAAGTTAATTCACTGTTAAGATAAACAGAGACTAACATGTGGGTCCCACATGTCATATTTGACTCTGGTCAGCGCCTGTTGACCGCTGACGTCACAATGACGTCATGCTGACATCATAATTCATTTTCTGTAATTAAAGTAATTCCAGAAATTCAAACAATCTTTGAAAATTAATAACTTTTAAACCGTAGCTCAGATCGAAAAAGTTAAAACATGAAAGTTGCTCAGAACGACGAGACGAGTCTGATCGTGCCGTCTGTTTCTCCATCGGAACCCCCTACGTAGAAGAACTTGTAACTCCGGACCCGAATCCGGCAGATGAATAGTGCACACACGTCGGATATTAAATCCCAGATTAATTCTAAAAATAACTAAAATGACTTAGATGCATAATTAGGCAACCCTGCACTGCATCATAGCATCACACGCACCGTATTGCATTTGTTTGCATTATGTTTACCTGTTTCTTCCCCCTCTTCTCTCTCGGTAGACCCCGACGTTGACGTAGCTCCCGAGGCAGACGCAGCTCAGGAGTACGACTACGTCCCCGACGACACCACCGATGACCTTGCCCTTGCCCCAGAGCAAACAGGCAAGCACCCCCATTTTGAGCATGCCTATATCGCCTATTCTCTTCTCTCTTATGCTTGCATTAGAACTGCTGCTGCTACTGTTTCCTATATCTGTTGCATAGCCTGTTTATTGTAACCTGCCTTGCTACCTTACTGGTTATCCTAGACTGCTTAGTATAGGCTGGGTAGAGACACGACAGAGACCCCCACTCGATCCCTACTGCCCCGCTGGATACCAGAAGACCCGATCATCGGGATTGAAGACTAGACCCTGACACCGCACATCACTTCCCCCTTAGTTGCCGACACTGCTGGGTTACCGTCGAGTGCCGAGGGTGATACCTCGTCAGCACTTCTGATGTTAACCTTGTAGGTTAGTTACTCGGTCGTGGTAAGCGAGGGTGATTCCTCCTACACCATCCCCGATAACGACATCGTCGTGCAACCTCTCAAGTGTGGACCTCGAGGGTGATTCCTCCTTCGTTCACCTTGATGATAACATCGAGCGGGAATTCCATCGAGGGTGATTCCTCAGGGTTCCCTTCGGTGTCAGACACACAGTTACCTTGGATATTATGACTTGACTATGAACCATGATACTAAAGACGGGTCGGCCCTGAGGAGTACCCGCGCGAGCTTATTGCGAAGTGATGTGGAGTCGGGTTGACCTGGATGGTGCCCGCGAGATAACACGAGGCGTGGCCGGGCATTCTTAGCCCTTGCCGCAAGTCCTCGAGACGGGGCGACGGGGTCACATCGATCGTGAGTCTCTGCTCGTTTCCGCGCGCTCCTAATCCACTACGGTTTGGATATTTGATCCGAGGGGCCTCTGGCCTGATAGCACTAACCATCACGTGGGCATAGTATGGGCGTTCTGCGTCGTATACTTCAGCCGAAGCTTAATGGACGTCAGCGACTGATGCGGCACACGCTGGGTTGGACTGGGAACGCAACCGCACTTGTATAAGGGGTTGCTAGGTCTGCTCATCGGCGGTGCACGTAACGTGCAGGAGTTCCCGAGGCGATGGCCCAAGACCCCTGGGGGCATAGGTTAGTCCGACGTGCTGACCTCTCTGTTAAGTATTCGGTCGGGTTGCGGCGTGTTGCGTAGTCGAGGCCGGGGATGACCCAGAAAAGTGTGTCCGGCCGGAGTTAAGCGAGCGTGGTGGGTAACTTGGTGCACCCCTGCAGGGAAGAAACTTCTATCGATAGCCTGTCCTACGGTAACGGACACTCGGAGTTGTATCCCGATCGGTACAACTAGAACATAACATGTGATGAGAACTGGATAGTACGGCTCTGGGATTGCTTTCTTGCAGGGAGTCGAGAAAGGATCTCAGGTCGAGGTTGATGATACTACTACTACTACTACTACTACTACTACTACTACTACTACTACTACTACTTTACATTATGTTCATCTGCTCTCTCCTGATGCTGCAAGACTGTCAAAGATTGTTGAAGATGCTAGTCTTCGATAGGACTAGGCTTCCCCCTCTATTCTGGCATTTCTGCAGCCCAGTCCACATATACAGCCATTCCTTTGACAATGTTGCATATGTAGTGTAGATCCTTGCTTGCTGAGTACTTCGGATGAGTACTCACGTTTGCTTTACTTTCTTTTTCCCCCATACTCCATTTGATGCCACCAGACGACGGAGCCCCCGAGCCAGAAGCCCCAGCCGACGACCAGTACTACTACCCGCCTGGCGAGTACTACTACTACGAGGAGCCGACTGACGACCAGGAGTAGGAACGGAGGGTTCAGGGCAGGAGGCCTACGCCTTTCGATCTTAGCTTTTATTTTACCCCGCCTCTGTGAAGGCCTATTTCTCTCTCTGTAATATATCTGTACCCAGATATCTAATGCTTCCGCTGACGCTTGTATGCCATCGAGCTATGTATTCGAGCCCTCGAGGCCCTGACTTGTAATATAAAGCTTGTATGACTTTATTTATGTTTTAGAGTTGTGTTGTGATATCTTCAAGTGAGTCCTTCGGCTTGATCGTGCGCATTTGCGTGTATGGTTAGTGCACGATTAAGCCGAGGTCGTCACACCTGCCCTTCCGCCATGTGCAGCGGCAAGGTGATACATGCCTCTGCCCCTTTCTCTCTCACACAATAACTAATATTTCTAATATCTGTTTGTGATGATTCTTGTGTGAGATGGATCTTTCTAATATTTCCGTGTGATGAAAGGTCTACTATTATGTGATATCTGTTTGGGGCATTACCTTTCTAATATATGCTAGCTTTCTGCTCATTGAAGGGGGGAGCTCGAGCCGTAGCGGTGGTCCAGGGCGCCGTGGCCGTCCTCCTCGGCAGGAGGAGCGTGGGCCGCAGAGACGGCCGGATATGTCCAGCCCTCGCGCCGCTGTCCGTCCACCCTAGAGGTCTGTTCCTGCGTCCTTGCCTCCATCCTCTGAATTTGTGTGCCCGTGTCCTAGCCTCCGTTCTACTCTTGTTGAAGTTCCAACGAATTTCTGTGCTACCTAAGAAGTACTAATGCTCATATTTTGCAATTTTGTTTCCACAGCTTTCAGTCACGGGATCTTGAGAAAAGCAGTTTAGGCATTTTGTTTGTGTCAACTATACAGAATCTACAAAGCCTTTTTTGTGTGCAGAAAATTTCACACTCTACATTAGTTGCAAAAGATGCTGATTTTGATCTTAACAATTATAGTTGTTGTTCAAGCAGTAGCAGATCAGGCAACCTCACGGTCATCTCATTCAGAATTCACGTCCTATCCTCAAAGTTTAGCTTAGTGTATTATTTATTTTCTGGTTTAAATTATTTTCCTCATGTGACACAAAAGGCTTGAAGTCTTCTTTAACTCGCGCTTCTTTGCTAACTGAACTTATTTCTGGCTGTAAGAAGAGTTCAGAGCGAAGCAGGCCAACATCGTCGCAACCCTGGACCGGCTCTACATCCTCTGGTTGGCCTATTTATCTTATTTTCTTGTTTCCCTGTATGGAATACTTGCTATGACATTATGCAATGCATCCTGAGTGCATCACTGATGTTCCAGCTGTAGAGTGTGAAATTGGGCCATACATTTGATATACTTTTGTAACAAGATATTTCATCCATTTTACATTTTGGAAATACTTCTATTGGTTAGTTTCTAATTTACCTCTCAGATCTGTAGCATCGTGTTGTAGGACTACAGTCTGCCCTCTTTTTGAACAAGCATGTTATATTTAACAACCTGTTGCTATGGTCTACTGAAATGCTGTTGTGTGCGTGCTTGCTGGCTTGTTGTCGTGCGTGTGCATTTATGCTGGCTTGCTTCTGCTGGGTGCGTGTGCATGGGTATGTGCATACTGAATAGAGCACTTAGTTGGTGTTAAGCTAAAGATAACATACAAATAAATGAACAATCGTCTGTATTTTGACACTTGAGAAAGCACGATGAGTGTATATGCATGGTCCTCCATTCTAATGGAATTTTTTAATCCCAAAAGCCCACAATATTCTAAATTTGAGTGTGCTAATATAGCACTAACGTTAGTGACAGTCTCACAGAATGAAACTGGTCAGAGTGCTGGCACAATTGAAACCTAGATAACCTTGAAAAGGGTCATCTTGAGTTTAGCGAGAAAACCAAGTTTCTGATTTACGCGAACATACTAGAAATAACATTAATGTGTTAGGCGTCAGATAAGCCAAAATTGATGTATGATAATGATGATAATCAATAATGCTTAGCTGTAATTTCAGAAGAGGTAAAGAGCGTACATGAGTTTTTAAAATTCTTTGGGTGGTATCTTCTGTTACAAGTCCAAAAAAAAAGAAGTTGGGAAAGGGAATTGTTTGAAGGTGGACAGAAGGCATGAATTCTTTTGGCAAGTAGAGAAACAGTTGATGTAACACTTTGAAGGTCCATTTCCATATAGAAAGGCCATGGAATGGATAAAACGTGAACTTTTTTAATCATGCTCAGATACGCTAGGTTGCTAAGCACTCATGCTACAAATATTGCTATCCATGGATTAGTAATGTTAATTATTGTATGGTCCAAAGTGTTTTCCAGCTTAAAGGAATTGAATTTATAGGATCTTTCATAATAAATGTTGTAATTACAGAACTTGATTGATAATAGGACATGCATTTCAAATGAATGTGGGCTACATTCAGAACTCCGTTATTATGTAGCATCCCATGGGTGATTTTGGGCAAAATCTATCTTGGTTACTACACTGACCACTCAGGCATTCTTGCACCGGCAGCCCTCAGTGGCGAGACAAAGGATGCAGCCGGAAGGTAAGATGAATCTGCCAGTATCCTTGTGTGTGCGTCCTTATTGCTGCCACTTCCTGACCTCCATCTCTCGGCTTTTTAGCTTTTTAGCGTTCTTGCCAAGTACATACAGCTGGATCTTGTGGTACTGCCATTGCACCATGGCATCGGCTTGGCGAGCAGCGCACGTCGGGCAGCGGCTCGCACGGCTGATGACGCAACCTTCCCCTATTACTCGACTCTCTGTGAAACTCCTATCGCATTTATCCACGCTAGGTGAGCTTCAATTTTACTGGTTTGTGCTTAGATAATCCCTCTAGGTGTGTAGTTTTACACAATCATATGACGTTTAGAATGCTAAAATCTTCAGACCTTTGCTTCCGTAGTTTTGCTGAAATGAACTTTGCTAAAATACACCAACCAGAGCTTGGTCTTAGATATTTTGTTTGTTATTTAAAATT
Organism: Thinopyrum elongatum; assembly: GCA_011799875.1. NCBI lineage: Eukaryota > Viridiplantae > Streptophyta > Magnoliopsida > Poales > Poaceae > Thinopyrum > Thinopyrum elongatum. The sequence goes on along the minus strand of CM022300.1, from coordinate 82,519,495 downwards.
GCTCGGATTGATTACTCCATCATTACAATGCTGTTTAAAGAGGCAAAATGATTGTATATATATGGCTGGTTGATACAAAATCTGGACAGTTATGTATGTCAGACCTTTATCTTGACATTTGCCTTTCATGAATCTACTAAAGCTTTTTTTACTTGATTTTCTGTGCAGCTATGGTTATAGGGCCTCTATAGGAAAAAGCAATAATCTGCATTCCTAAGTAATTATAACAACAAAAGTGTGATTTTCTTAGGAATACCATTCTTGTTTTGCTGAATGAATAACAAGGTAGTCCAGTAGAATTGTAACTTGTGGGCCCTGCAAATAGTCCTTGCAAAGTATGATGCTGGTTTATAGAAGGTTTGTCGGAAGCTTTACTGTGGGATGTGTTACTTTCCAAACAAGTTTTAAGCTCAAGTCTGACCCTTTCGTGTCTTCCCTTATTAAATGATGTACAAACAATTTTATTGCTTAGTATAACTAGATAAGTGCTTGAATTATTTTGCAGTGAAAATGTGTGATTTTCCCTCTTCTTAGATCATCTCACCTTAACTATACAAAGTAATTTGTGAAGATATATGTTCCTTAATTTGATCCCACTGTCCATGACTAAACATATGTGATTAGTTGATTTGATTATTGTATTAGTTTATTTCTTAAGTTCAAATCTCTTGATGTTTCCTTTTAGTTTAGAAGAATCTTATGGCTAATACATTTAGTGTTTTGTCTCTAATGGCTTTTCCTTAAAAATGCACTTTTATCAATATTCTAGAATATGTTCTTATTAATATGCCGGCTTCTGAAAATAATTCCTTGGGTGAGGTTGTCAGTTTTGATTTATGTGAATGGTTTTCTCTTAATTTTATCATGTTGGGAACTGATTGCAGCGACCATAATAAAATAATGTAGAAACTTGTAGTGAATTGGTCTCTTTTCTCCTAATTGTCTATATATTCTACATGTGGTAGATCAAGGAGATCGTGTCATTTGATTTTCTAGGGTTGCTTCGTGCTATTTCTCTACCCCTAGGTTGGAGAATTTTGTTTCTAATGCTCCTGATAAATAAGAACTTGGTACAAAATGGAACCATTCTGCATTTGGATTTGCGCTATAGATAATTGGTTTATTGAAATTCGTCTAGGTCATTAGCATTGGTAGTATTTGTCCTTATCGGTACCATTGTCTTCGTTTCATGGCCTATTATCTTATGATGTATGTGTCCCTCTTGTATGTATTTTTATTTTCTAATGTGTCTTTAAGAAAAGAACTTGCTTTGTTTTTTGTAAAATCAGGTAAAATTACTCCACTCTCTTGCAGTATGTCTATGTTCCCAGGAATTAAAGTTCCAACCGTACATACTTATTTTGACTGCAAAAGATAGATAGTTATTACCACCATAGATGCATGTGAATACGCCTTAAGATCTCGACAGAAGCAAGGTTAAACGATTACCTATCTTGTGATCTTCTATTCTGAGAAGAGGCGCATCTCTGTCCACTCTGCACGTTTCTCCCAAACTATTCAGTTAGTTTATTCAAATGACAGAGTGCACAGGTTCCTTTAGGTATTTAATAGAGCTGTGAAGTTGTTGATCCCAAAAAGTCTGCCTGGTTAGACAAACTCTAGAGGCAGCCACAGGTTGCCAGTTATAATAACCTTGCCATTTTTCTTGCAGCAAGTCAATGTTAAAGAAGAGGAGATGGATACGACTTTAAGATCTGGCATTCTCCCTGTTAGTGCTAATAGATTAAAACACGGAAAGAAACAGACAATTTCACAGACCGTACAACGCAGGCCAATCAACAGAAAAGGTAAATCCACACAAAGAAAAAGAATGTTGTTTGTTACTTCCTTTTCACGTACTCATTTTTGTTTTTAAACCATCTTTGGACAGTGCGTGAATATGTACGCGAGAGAGGATGACTTTAGCCGATGGACAACACATTGTTCGTGGTAACTGCCTGTCTCCCCCTATTTATACCATGTTTAAGCATACTAATTAACATGAATTGGCCGTTAAATTCAATAGGTACTCGTGGTTACGGTACATATAGATGAGCTGAGATATTATTTCCTATTCGGAAATAAGGAGATATTATATAGACAACATGTTGACAGTTTGAACAGGTTAATAGACACAAAGAAATTTCCATTGCCTGCTATGTCTGTAGCCTGAGCAAGCCGTTTGCAACGAGTGGCCAAAGAATAGTAACCCCTTGCAGTCCTTGCATTGTTCTTTCTAAGAATCCTGATAGGCTGCATCTTGACCATGTTTGCTATCTATTGCAGTACTTTTCCACTCACTTTGCAAAAGAATACCTAAAAAGAGATACAGGTATGAAGAGCATAATGATTTGTCAATCAAAGTTGGAAACGGACCTGCCAAAGTCGTTGCTCGACTTATCATGGGAGTTGACAAGAGAGCTACCATCACAACAAACTGGGCTCAATTCTTTCGCATGACAAATATGAGAGCATGACCACTATATGTGTTTGTCTTCGAGGAACTAGCGGGGGAGTTCAGTCTCACCATACACTTCCTCTGATAGCGGCGTAGGCAACCACCGCCATTATCTGATAGTATAGCTTAGGTTTAGGACTTACGTCATGTACTGCTTCTGTGGCCCGTGTAATCTGCTTCGCATCACCTTATCCTTTCGACTCGGCTACTTGGTTGTATGAACTGGAAGTACCAATGCTCCAAATGGTCTAATTGTACAGCCAACACCTTTCGTATGATTTAGAGTGTCTCTATATTTTGGCAATTCAATACTATGTTGGTTCAAATCTGGTAATTAATACTCGCTTTTACAAATGTGTGGTAATTATTACTCAAATAGTCTTTGGCCTTAGTTGGTTCTAAATCAATCACATATACATTGTTTCAATACTCGCTCGCTCTCGCTTTTTGCGCCATCGGTGCAACGGGTCATCCAGTGCTAGGAACCGACAAGAGAGCCACCATAACAACCAAATGGTGTGAGTTCCGCTGACTTGCAAAAATCCATGAAGGAGACATATGTGCCTTTCGTTTCAAGGTCACCACAAAGGTGCATTGCCTTTAGATGAACCATCGACAGCAACTTTCGTTTCAAGGTCACCCCAAAGGTGCATTGCCTTTAGATGAACCATCGACAGCAACGGAAGTCGTATCTAAATATCTTCTAGCATTCTAAGGACTACTAATCAACCTTTGTAATAGGATGAAACCTTCCTCTGTTTTTCGACGATGCTATCTGTTGCTTTTGAACAGCTACCACCTATGCTTTTACCTATATAACCTCTGCTGTTGTTCCTCATCGATATATTAATATGCATAATGCCACCCTTATCTATAATTATCTGTTTTTACTACTTTCTCTGTTTCAAACATCGAGTACTCACCAGCAACAACAAATATGCTAAGCAAGGAAGAAGCATGCCCTACCTGGCAGCGTCTACCTTCCACTCAAGGGATATAGCACTATCATTTAGCACAGACTGTTCCAGGAGAAACAGTAATCATGAACAGAGACAGTAACCAGCAGTAAGCACTCACTATTTCGATATGTGTCTGAGTTTTCCTATCACCACTCTTACAATACTTGGCTTGCTGCCGGCCTTTGCGCCATTGGCGCAACGGTCATCTAGTATGAACAAATGTACGAGGTGGTAAACCTAGAATCAGCAAGATACAGAATCTCTGCTTTGTGGCACCGCCCGGTAAGACATCACATTGGAGGAGAATAACATAGAGTACCTTTATTCTCAACATTTCACACCCTCTGTCAGGATGTTACTGATGAAGACCATACAAATCACATTTATTTCATTTTATTTACGAGAAAATTTTCGATTTATTCATCATCAATCATGACAGTACAACAAACACCAGAAATAATAAAAATTTCATCCAGATTCTTAGACCACCTAGCAACAACTACAAGCACTAGAGCGAGCTAAAGGCGCGCCACCATCATCATCCCTCCCTCGCCGGAGCCGAGCAAAACTTGTAGTAGTAGACAGTCGAAAAGTCGTCGTGCCAAGGCCCCATAGGACCAGCACCAGAACAACAACCGCTGTCGATGAAGAGAAACGTAGATCGGAAGGATCCAACCTGAAGACACACTGACGTAAACGAACGAAGACCCGATCCAAGCGGATCCACCAAAGACAACCACCAACTGAATTCTGATCGGAGATACAGTTCACACGCCCTCCGATGATGCTAGATGCACCACCGGATGAGGGCTAGATAGGGAGAACCTCCATCTTCAGGGAGCCATCGTTGTCTCGTCTTCCTGAGCAGGACACAAACCCTAGAAAAACTCAAAGAAATATATAAAAACGAAGCCGTCCCGCCGGCAAAGGCCGGAATCCACCGCGCCCTATGGCCCTAAGGCCACACGAGGCGAGGCAAATCAATGGCACCGCCGATATGAGGCAGAAACCCTAGCCATCCTGTTCGCTTGGAGGAGAGACGAAGGGATAAGCCAATATTTTCGTCTGTACAAATCACGTATATAAAACTTCTGAATACACCTAGGAAGATCCAAGTTCCAAGGTCCCCGTCACCTTGTAGCACGGTCCATGGAGGTGAGAGGACCAACAAAATCCGTGCCATTTGACCTCCCGCAATCCCAGCTTCTCAGGATATCCCCTATTTTTTGCGTTTTTAATCACAACTATTTTCGATGATTCGAAAACGAACACAATCAACCAAGCACTAAAAAGGCTGGCCGAGTACGATTTCGATATGTGTGCAATTCACACAAGGATCATTCGGGTAGGCCGGACCATTTAGTGCATAGAGCCGTTGGGAGGGTTGACGCTGACTACTGGAGCGAGCCGACCAATTTTCTTTTTTGTACTTTACAGGTTTCTAGACGGTTTTCTCTAAAAGTACCAGATGTAGTATAATTTTTTAAAAGAATAAGTAATTAAATTGTCATTTTAAAACCTTTTTTGAATATTTTCAAAAATACTAACATTTTTGGAAAAGGATAACATTTATTGAAATTTCGAGAACATAGAACATTTTTTAAAACTTTTTAAATTACTTTCTGGAAATACATTTTTTTAAATATATGTTGTTATTTCATTTTCTAAACATTATGAAAAACATGAACATTTTTAAATTGCAGGAATATTTTTATGTAAAATAATAAAATAAAAAAACCACTAGTGAAAACAACAAAAGAACAAAACAAAAACCCGGCCCCACAACCTTCCCAAAATCACAATGTACGCTGCTAATTGGGTAGGCCCACATCCGCTCACTTCATCCTTGTGCATTTGGTCGACAATTGTTGCAACGAGCGTTATATAGGAAAAGCCTGCAAAATTCCCACATAACACATAAGGGGCGTGCGCACATGGCCCAACCAATTTGTAGTAGGTATTTTTGTCGTTTCACTGTTTGGGCTTCTACGGGTTTTTATTTCTTGCTTTCTTTTCACTTTTTTATTTATTTATAGCTACATGGCGACCATTTTTTAATACAAGAGGTATATTTATAATACACAATGAATTTCAAATACATGATTAATGTGGAGGAGAGGAAAAGAAGTTTTAAATGTGGGTACAGGGTGGGGGCTAATTGTCGGTGTCGAAGAAGGACAAGGCTTAGAGGGGTCATCGTGGACGACAACATACTAGTAGAGAGAACGACTCGGACAGGCCAGGGCCAAGAGGCGCGCGCGGAATCACTACTGTCTGCGTGTGGCATGGGCCAGCGGTTAGGCCAACTCAGGCATGAGGAGGAAGACGATAGTCGAGGGAAGAAGACATGTGCGAGGAGGAAGAGCGACTAACTCATAAGTAGCGAATGTGTTTGATTGGAGGCCTCTAAGGCAATGATCTTAGCCCGAGGAAAAAAGTTCGTGGATTTGAAAAAAAAATGTTCATGAATTTGTTTATTATAATAAAAATGAAACATAAAAAAGAAGAAAACCGAAAACTCAGTGGGCCCATAGCTCCGTGGTCTCCTGGGCCATTCATTGTAGCTCGTCTGCAGCTGCTTATCGGGCCGGCCATCTGGAGCTGCGTGCATATCCGCCATGTGGCGCGCAAATTCAGTGGCGCAAAATTTGAACTCCGCGCGTAGACAAGAGTGTGATTGCAAGGCAAGAAACCCGTTGATTGTTCACAGACATTAATCCGATCCTAATTTGCTACGCGCCTTGCAGGTTTGGAAACCTAATAAAAGGTGATCAGTGGTGTGCGAACCCAAACGAATTACCACAGTATCAAACATTCACACCGCGCCTTTGCAGATTTCCCGTGCAGCATGGCGAGGGGATCTGCTGCCGGCGGCAACAAGGCTGGTGGCGCCAAAGCCTCGATGCAAATCGACTGGACGGCGACGTTCGAGGGGTCTCCATCGTCAACCATCGCCGGCGGCGATGGTTCGGCGAAGAAGGACCAGAAGACGCCGACCTCTGGCGATCTGTCGAGCGCGCAGCCATTGAAGAGCGCCGCCCCGCCCCCGGCTGAGGGCAATTCGTCGACCAAGCCCCCGCGGCCGGCCAAGGGTAACTCCCGGCAGCCTGCCCGTGGAGGCGGGCGTGCGAAAAAGGACGCGCCGGCCGCACCGCCTCCATGTCCTTGGACGGCCAGCTTTGGGGGCAAAACCAATCTGGACACCTTTGGCTGCGATCTCACCGCGGTGGCGGCGAACGCGGACCCCGTTGTCGGCCGCGAGGATGAGATCGACCGCGTGGTGTGCATCCTGTCCCGCAAGTCCAAGAACAGCGCCGTGCTCGTGGGCGCGCCCGGCGTCGGCAAGACGGCCATCGCCGAGGGCCTCGCGCAGCGCATCGCCCGCGGCGAGGTGTCCGGGGTCCTGGCCGGCGCGCGCGTCGCGGAGATCAACGTCGCCGCGATGATCTCCGGCACGAGGGCCCGCGGCACGTTCGAGGAACGGTTCACCGGCCTGATCGCCGAGGTGGAGGCCGCGGCGGCCGGGAAGGTCGTCTTGTTCATCGACGAGATACACACGCTGCTCGGCGCCGGTCGCTTTTCTGGCTGCATGGACGCGTCCAACATGCTGAAGCCGGCGCTGGCGAGGGGCCGTGTCCGGTGCCTCGGCGCCACGACGCACGCGGAGTACCACCACTACTTTCTCCAGGACAAGGCGTTGGAGCGGCGGTTCCACAAGGTGCACGTCTCGGAGCCCAGCGAGGACGAAACCGTAGCCATCCTCCGGCGGCTCAAGGCGGCGTACGAGGAGCACCACGGCATGGAGATCCAGGACGAGGCGCTCGTCGCCGCCGCCAAGCTTTCCGGCCGCTATATCCCAGGTAATTAACCATTAATTCACTGTCCAAACAAATAATGGCATGCGCAAACTTCGTCGTCCCAAATGCAAGGCTTGATTTTTTTTTTCTGTCTCAGCACGACATTTCCCGGACAAGGCGATCGATCTTGTTGATGAGGCGTGCGCGACGGCGAGGCTGGTGATGGATCGCCGGAAGAAGCAAGCCACAGGCAACGGCGACAAGCCCTCGGCGCCCAAGGACGAAAACGTCGGACCGGACCACATAGCTCAAGTAAGATAAAGTGCCCATCCACATAGTCATCAAATCATATGAAATTCTGAAATACGGGAGTAGATCGTGAGCAAATGGACAGGAATCCCGGTGACGAGTCTCGGGACTGACGAGAGGAAGCGGCTACTGGAGCTGCCGAAGCGGCTGCACCGGCGCGTCATCGACCAGGACGAGGCGGTCAACGTCGTTGCCGAGGCCGTGGTGCGCTCGCGGTCGGGCCTCGGGGAGCCAAACCAGCCGTCAGGATCGTTCCTCTTCCTCGGCCCGACCGGCGTCGGCAAGACGGAGCTCGCCAAGGCCCTCGCCGAGCAGCTCTTCGGCAATGAGAAGCTGCTCGTCCGCGTCGACATGTCCGAGTACATGAGCAGCAGTTCCGTCACTCGCCTCATCGGCGTATCTCCTGGGTTCGTATTATATACAGTTTCTTTCTTTGGTACAGTACACGCAATCTACGGTTACATATGGATGATCTGGCACCTGCGTTTGTAGGTCGTATGGGTATGAGAAGGGCGGGCAGCTCACTGAGCTGGTGTGGCAGCGACCGTACAGCGTGGTCCTCCTGGATGAGGTGGAGAAGGCCGACGCCTCGGTGCTCAACGTCTTCCTCCAGATCCTCGACGACGGGCGCGTCACCGACGGGCAGGGCCGCACCGTCGACTTCACCAACACCATCGTCATCATGACCTCCAACCTCGGTGCGCACCACCTCCTCGCCCGCGCAGCCAGCAAGGACATGGAAGCCACCCGCAGGCGTGTGATCGCCGATGTGCAGAGGCACTTCCGCCCCGAGCTCATCAACCGGCTGAGCGAGACGGTGATCTTCCGCCCGCTCTCCGGCGAGCAGCTGCGGAGGGTGGCGAGGATGCAGCTCAAAGGCATCGCCGCGCGCCTCGCCGAGAAGGGCATCGGCCTCGACGTCACGGACGCAGCCCTCGACGTGATCTTGTCGCGGTCGAGTGATCAGGTGCAGATGTATGGTGCGAGGCCGATCAAACGCTGCCTGCAGAAGAACGTCATGACCAGGATATCCAAGATGGTGGTGCAGGAGGAGGTGGACGAGGACTGCTACGTGTCCGTCGATGCCGATGAGGAGAAGAATGATCTGGTGTTTGCCGTGGACAAGCAGAGTTCCAAGGAGAACAACGACCCGTCCTCTTCGACCAAGAAGAGGAAGAGGCCCCCGGCGAAGCATCTGGTCGTGATTGATGATGACGAAGACGAGTAAAAGTATTTTCCGTTTCGGCCAGACCTTCTTTCATTTTTTGGAGTTGAGCCAGACCAGTGTTTTTGGGTCATTGTGTTGCATTTCTTATATATCTATGCAGTTTTTTCTTATCTATGCAGTTTTTATCTCGAAACGGAAGCAATTGGAAGGCGCGATGAAGGCCTCTTTCTCCAAATTGGACGTGGTTGTACTTTACTCATCGTGAAGGCCTCTTTCAAAAAATTTGGTGTAGCTGTATTTCACTCATCGTGAAGGATCCTTTATCCTGACACTGTGACACACACCATGGACCATGCCCTGCTCCACGGCGGAACAAGCCAGGCATCGCCGCTTTGAGGATCGTAGTATCCTAGAAGAAGATGGCACGTGCTGTTTGCTCCGGGTGTGTGTCGTTTCCGCGTGTCGGGGTCGTACCACCACGTGCTGTCTCTCTCTCTCGCATCTTGTCCGCCTTCACTGGAAAGCACTGGAAAAGGCCCACGAGACATGGAGTATGTGAGCTTGAGCTCACATGCACCCTTTGCTACAGTAAAATTGAAAAAAATATTAAACAAATTCAAAAAAATCTGAAATTTTTTGGCAACAAACATTGACGTGTGTTACATATGCGTGCCAATTTTCGTGATGAAATGACATTTGGGGAGGCTTCAGCAAAAAAGACAAAATCATGCTCGAAAAAAACTGTTTTTAGAAGCATTTTGGAGCATCCATTTTGTTTTTTTCACCGAGACCTGCATGAATGTCATTTTGTCATGAAATTTTGCATGCATGTAAAAAAGACATCCATGTTTGTTGTAAAAAAAATCAGATTTTTTTGAACTTTTTAAATATTTTTTTGATTATTGTAGCAAAAGGTCCATGTGAGCTCGAGCTCACAGGAGCACTTTCGCCACGGGGGGTCTTTTTCTTTGCCACGCGGTGCACAATGTCTGTATCTGATCCGTGATGTAGATCCGCTGCCAGACTTTATTGACTATTAAAAGAAAGTCAGCTGCTAGCGATCAGGTGGAGCAACCGATGGAGGTCTGAACAGCCAGTGGAGCAAGGTTTCATCGGGAAACCATGGAGGCGCAAGTGTCTCGGCCCCTCATGGAGATGGCCCTCCCCCTGCGGCTCATCTTCCTCCTCTGCTTCTTCTCCGCTCTGCCACGCCACTGTCACTTCCTCGCCGCCGAGGCTACTCCGACGCTCGTCGCCAGCCTCCCAGGCTTCGATGGCCCCCTCCCGTTCCGGCTTGAGACTGGGTACGTATTACTCGGCCAGGCAATTACGTTCTTGGACACTCCTACATTGCAGGTCCACTCGTTTACAAGCTCCTCGTCCATGGCAGGTACGTGATCGTGGACGAGCAGAACGGCTCGGAGCTGTTCTACTACTTCATCGAGTCGGAGGGCGACCCACGGAGCGATCCGGTCATCGTCTGGATCACCGGCGGCGACCGCTGCAGCGTCCTCAGCGCGCTGCTCTTCGAGATAGGTCAGTGATTCCTTGTACGACGACACTGGCCGCACACGCATGGGCTTCTAGATCTAGCTGTCTGATTGCCTGAACCCGGGCTTCCTTCTATTGGAGTGAGTATTGATTGATTGAGTAAAGTCAACTGCATTTGTAGGCCCGTTGAAATTAATTGGAGAGCCCTACAATGGCACCATACCGCGGCTGCGGTACCATCCCTACGCATGGACCAAAGTTGCCAGTGTCCTGTTCGTGGACTCGCCGGTCGGCGCCGGGTTCTCCTTCTCCCGGGACCCCAGAGGCTATGATGTTGGAGAAATCTCTTCTTCTCTGCAGCTCAAAAAGTTTCTCACCAAGGTATGCAAAGGAAAACGGTCCACTTTCCTTCCCTAGTTTCTTCTCCGGCTCCGGCGAGATTGCTGCCCCTGAAGTTGGTCTGCCTCGATAAGCTGTTTTTTAAAACGGGTTCGTATCTAGTGCTAAACTCCCATCCTGGCTTCAGTTAGACAAAAGTTTGCCTGACGGAGAAATCTCCAAATTTGCCCCGCCTAATTGCCTTGTTCATCGCCACCGACAGCGTCTAGAATACGGTTCACCACGTGGCGGCACTCGCGCAGCGGTCCATGAGGTTGACGGGGACAACGCGCTTGCGCGATTCAGAAACAAGCATAGGGAATTCGTCGACGGCGGATGGTAGGGTGGAGGAAGAGGGCATGGTGTCGGCGTGTAATAGGGCGAGGTCATCACATTCGCCGGCGTCCGAGGCGAGATGCGAGGAAGCAGACGACCGGGACCCGAACATCAAAAACTGGCAGGCGGCATCGTCAATAATTAGGACCTGATAAGTGTCACACGCGTGGCACGAACACATAGCAACTCCGAACATTTTTTATGGAAAGTTCAGTGACGCTAGGATGGCAACTTTAGTTGTCAAGCATGACAACTTTCGAGTTTATTTTTTGGTTTTTTTTTTTTCGGATGACAACTTTAGTTGTAAAAAACGTGAGAGCCGGAGTGCTTTGTGCCACATGTGTGGCACTTATCATTTGAGACAATTAATCCCTGCTTAATTGGCACACAAGCCTGGGCACGTCAGCAACAATCTTTGGTTAAGAGGTTTTATAGACCTGAACTTCTTTTTCAGGGGTCAAGTGATTCAAATCAATATATGGGGTAAAGTAAGCGCAGCAAAATAGCCAAAGGAGAAAATGGCATTTTGTATGTAAATTTGTTACTATTTGCCAGAGGGATTAAATTGATCGCTTAGTTACAATTTTGTGTTTATCTTTTTAATTAGTGGTTCACCGAGCATCCTGATTACCTTCCAAATCCTTTCTACGTCGGAGGAGACTCATCCGGTGGAAAGATCGTTCCATTTCTCGCACAAAAGATCTCAGAAGGTATGTTGCACCGGTGAGTGGTTTAAGGTCCTTTGGGAAGATACCTAGTACTCCCTCCGTTCCTAAATATTTGTCTTTCTAGATATTTCAACAAGTGACTACATACGGAGCAAAATGAGTGAATCTACACTCTAAAATATGTCTATATACATCCGTATGGGATAGTCCATTTGAAATCTCTAAAAAGACAAATATTTAGGAACGAAGGGAGTATTAGTTTATTCATACTTGAACACTACTATGTTGTTTTCAGATATTGAAGCTGGAGTGAGGCCGTTAATTAATCTTAAGGTGCTCTAAATTCACACCATATCATTTCCTTATGTTATAATTTGGCTATCTGCAACCTCGATGTCTTGACTAGCTTTTTGACATAGTGTTGATTAAGAGGGCAGGTGTAATTGATATCTTCTTGATATTAATATATTCCTTTATCAGGAAAATATTATATTCCAATGTCAGGAACAGCTGTAGCTGCCATAATCCCAACCTGACCACAGTTTGTATTGTCATAAAAAATTTGACCAGGGCTATCTGGTCGGCAACCCGGCTACTGGTGAATACAACATCGATTATGGATCGAGAGTGCCATATCTTCATGGAATGGGCATAATTTCAGATCAGTTGTATGAGGTGATTAATTAGACATGCCTCCAACACCTTATCACTCACCTACGGATCTGTAGTTTACTGCTTCCGCCCATATGAGGTTAGTTAATTATGTCTCCATGTGTTTGCATGTGATCGATCTTTAGATGATAATGGAGCACTGCCAAGGGGAAGATTATAGCAACCCCAAGAATGTTCCATTCGCACGGATTCTTAGATCAAATGTTGCATTAAAGTTTATAAGTGACCCATCTGGTCGGTAGTTTGTACGTGGTGTTGGCTGGTGATAAGTATGTGGTATAATTACAGAGAATTAAACTTCGTATTTTTGGAGTACTATCGGTCATTTGTACCGAGCCACCGGTTTGGTCGTATATGATATCAAATTATTACAAGGAACTAAAGTTGTACTCCCTCTGTCTCATAATATAAGACGTTTTCTGACAACGACAGTTGTTTGTATTAGTCTGTATATGAGGTGTAAGATTATGAATATCTTTGTTGAACATTAATATTCAAAGTCTGCTGTATCCATGGCCTAGTGATGTTTACGTACGGTTATGAGCGTTGGTCGCTTGTTGTCCATTAGTAATAAGAACACACCAGATCTGTGGAAGGATTATATTTAGGGGCAATTATGAAGACGGGCTATGATATGTTCATATACTCACTACACTACACTTGTGCAAATCTATCGGTTGTTAGCATAGGTGCAATTATTAAGATGTTGCATAATCAAAAGTTGTTTTTAAATCAGGTTCATTTTTCCCATCTACAGACCTATGGTAATTACCTATCATATTTTTGGGCTAACAACAACATCACTAGGAAAGCCCTTGGGATCAAGAAGGTAAGCTACTAATTTTTTCCTTGGGAAGAATTTTCATCTTGTTATTTACATCAAAATTTTACCTTTCTGTTTTAACTCTATACGCCATTTAATTAGGGGAGCAAGGACGAATGGGTGAGATGCCACGAACGAGATTTACCTTATTCTTTAGAGATCAAGAGCACAATAAAGTACCATCGTAACATGACCTTAAAAGGTTATCGTGCACTGGTATATAGGTAAACACTATTACTGTAAAAAAAGTGTATCATATCATAAATATTTGCTTTATATTACTTGTGCCTGGCACAGTTTTTTTGAATTTCAGGCACAGTTGTGCAGACCTGTATTAGCATAAATACATAAAAAGAATAGGAGGTGCTCTTATTTCCATCTCTGATTTCTAAGTTGTCATGTTATAACCTTGTTATCTATCTTTGTTGTACAGGAGATGCTCTTATTTCCATCTCCGATTTTCAAGTTGTCATGTTATAACCTCATCTATCTTTGTTGTACAGTGGAGACCATGATGCTATTATACCATTTCTCGGTACACAGTCTTGGGTGCGATCACTCAATTTCCCCATTGTGGATGAGTGGAGGGCTTGGCATCTAGATGGACAGTCCGCAGGGTGAGAATTTATATAATTAGTTCCATTTCCATGGTTGGTGTTGTATTCTTATTAATCTAGTATATAGATTTTTTTTGGATAAGTGTACTAATTTGAAATATAATGTATCTGCAGATTCACCATAACATACACAAACAACTTGACGTTTGCTACGGTAAAGGTAACATGATATATCTCTGTCTCCAGATGGATTTAGAGCTGTCATTGGACCATTCAAGACTTCCTTTCTTGTGATTCCATTTTGACTATCATTGAAAACATAAGAACTATACATCTAATGCACTATATAAGCATGTGAATGGTAATATGGTATAGTACTCCAGTATTGCTAAATGAGCCTATGTCCTTGGAGATTGTTTTTAGAAATAGAAAAAAAAACAAGAACGGAGGGAGTAAAACTTTTTCAACAAATATATATATATATATATATATATACTCACACTAAGTACCTGTAAAGGATACAAAAAGAAAAGACCAATATGTGGATCTATAGATATCAGTTGTACTATTTTCTACTATAGATCCTTTTTTGAGAGTCCAATTTGACTACAATTGAAAACATAAGAGATGTACATCTAGTCCGAAATTGCTAATGGAGCTTGAGCTCCATGGAGCCCAAAATTTGAAAATTAAATTTTTAGATTTCAAAAAGTTCTGAAGAAGTACACACTATGGATGCATATCACTTGTTTGTAAAGTTTCATGGTGAAATACATAGCAAGCTACACAACAATAACAAAATCATGTATTTCTAGCACATGTACTTTCACTATAAAAGTACATGAATTTGTTTTTTACAGCTCACATATAAAGAGTATTTCATAATGAAATTTTACACATATAGTATACATCTATAAGTACCTTTTCAGCTTTTTTTTAAACTGAAAGTTGATTTTTGAATTTTTGAAAATTTCGGGCTCCATTGAGCCTGAGAGCCAAAATGCCTCACATCTTGTGCACTATTATAAGCATGTGATTAGTAGTATACTCCAGAACTAACGAGCAGTGTCACTTGGAGCCCTTTTTAGAAAAATAAAAGGCAGAGAACACATTTTAAAGTACCAAAAATTTCTAGAACTTTTTCCACAATATATATACTCCCTCTCGTGCATGTAAAATTTCACAGATAAATATGCTTATTTGAGGGATGCAAATAGAAAAGACCAATATGTGTATCTATAATAGTTGTACTGTTCACTACTATTATAGATTACCAATTTTTTTTTGCAGCCCTCGAATATTCACGAAAATTTACCATGATGTAGATCATACCTATATGTACATGTGGGATTATTTCAGAATTTCCTAGAACTTCTAAAAATGATTTTGTTTGTTTGTTTCAATGCCCCTCTCTCCTAACACTTTTTTTTTAATATAGAACGGTGGACACACTGCACCAGAGTTCGAACCAGAGAGATGCCTCGCTATGTTCGCGCGTTGGGTTTCCCATGAGTCGCTCTGATTAATGTGTCTGATTGCCACATGCCTGTAACCTGATGTTTGGATAAAGGGAATCCTGCCAGGATGTGAATTCTTCTACTACTACAGTATTTCAGTTTTTAGATATATTGCATATATGAACTACTCGTGGCAACCGCCGAACGCAAGGAAGATTGTTACTACTATGCTCCACGAGGCAGGTGCTTTATGCCATGGCGCCACGGAACTATGATTGACCGGAAGCCTGTTTCTAGCGGCAAGGGTAGTGAGAAATCCATCACACACATCAAAATTCGTGCAGCTAGTGGCCCACTTCAGTTTGAATATCTATGTACTCACAACCCACCTTTTCGTGGGCACCCCTATTTATCGCGTTACGCGAGCCCAGATGGGCCGGCCCAGCCGCGTGGGAGGCAAAAAGGCCATTTTTTTCCTGTTTTCTATTCTCATTTTTTGCTTTATCTTTGTAATTTTATTTATATTTTAAATATTCTACACATATATACAATAAACACTATTCAAAATCACCTTTAAGAAAATGTTGAACAATTATTTAAAAAATGTTGAATAAGTATTAAAAAATGTTGAACAAGTATTTGAAAATTTTGAATAAGTAATAAAATATTGAATAAGTATTAAAAAATATTGAACATGTATTTGAAAAATATTAAACAAGTATTCGGAAATTTTAAATAAGTATTAGAAAATTAGAACAAGTATTTAAAAAATGTTGAATAAGTTTTAACAATTGTTAAACGAGTATTTTAAAATGTTGAACAAGTATTTAAAAAATGTTGGATAAAAATTAAAAATATTGAACAAAGTATTTGAAAATTTTTGAATAGGTATTAAAAAATGTTGAACGAGTATGTGAAAAATGTTGAACAAGTATTTACAAAATGTTGAACAAGAATTTGAAAAATATTGAACAAGTATTTGAAAACTTTGAACAAGTATTTGAAAATTTTGAATAAGTATTAAAAATGTTGAACAATTAGTTGAAAAATATTGAATAGGTATTAAAAAGTGTTGAATGGGTATTTAAAAATATTGAATAAGTATTAAAAATGTTGACCAAGTATTTTTTTTTTGAATAACTGTTAAAATGTTGAAGAAGTATTCGAAAGATGTTGAAAAAAACGTTCGGACAATGTTGAACGTATATACAAAAAATGTTGATCACTTGTTACAATTTTTTTTTGACATGTACGAAAATGTAGAGTGAAAACAAAAACAAACATTAGAAAACACACAAGAAAAACAAAAAATTAAGAAGGAAAAGGAAAACCAAACAAAAAATGGAGAGAAAAAAGAAGACAAAAAAGAATAAAACAATTCTGAGAAGAAAGAAGAAAGAATGCAAAAACGGGGAAGAAAAAACAAATGAAACAAATGAAAAAGAAAAAAGTAAAAGAAAACATGGAGAAGACCGGCTGTGTCGCTTCTAGTAGACCTCGATCCTATTAATAACCAGTAACATGGCGTAGGCGGAGTGGTTAGCTGCCCGACTGAGACCCTTGAAGACAAGGCCCGTCATTGTTCACGTCGACACGAGAGGTCCTTATGAAATCGCTGGAAAACCCTATTTGACGCGTTTTGCGTCAAAATGTCGAGGCGCCGCACACCCCCCCCCCCCTCGACTCGAGTGGGCCGGCCTTTTTATTTCCTCTTCGCTGTCCCCCTTCCTCCCTTGCGCGACTCGTTCGTAGCTCCACAGAGAAGTTTTCCCTTCCTCCCTCGTGCCTGGATCCCCTTTTCCTCCGTTTGTGGCCGCTGCTTCATCTGCTTCCTCCGCCGGGATCCTACTCCGGCAAGAGACTGCCGCCCTCGTAAGCAGCCGCTGGGCCTCTCTACTCCCTATTCATCCACGCCATCGCATCGGATCTGGCTGACCTCGTCGCATTGGATGTTTATTTTGCAGGTGGTCTGTGTCTCCGGTGTCGGCTAGGGTTCCGTCAAGCTCGACGTCTGCTAGGGTTCCGTCAAGCTCGGCGTCGTCTAGGTCCCGGTCAAGCTCGGCGTCGTCTGGGTCCCCGTCAAGCTTCGTCAAGCTCAGCATCCACAAGGTAACGCGCCCAATTCCCCCGTTGTGTTCCTTCCTTCCTGTGTGGTACCGCGCGATCTAGGCGTTTTTGTTCCATTTAGCGTTGGTCCAGTGTTGCTAGGGTTTTGTAGGGGGCTTTGGTCGCAGTGGTGGTGCATTTTTGTATTGCTTTGGATGTTTCTGAGATTAGACAAGGGGGTTGTGTTCATAGATTTGGATTCAGGGTATGGTTCAGCATGATGATGTTAGGGGGTTGTGTTCAGAGATCTGGATTCAGGGTATGATTCAGCACGATGATGTTACGGGGTTGTGTTGAGAGATCTGGATTCAGGGTATGATTCCAACATGATGTTGTTAGGGGGTCGTGTGTTCTGGCACTTGGCCTTGGGATTTTTGTTTGTTTGTTGATGATGATAGGGTGGTTTGTGTAGCATGCTGCAGAAGTTCTTCTCTGTTGTTTATATGTTCTGTTTTTTTTCTGAATTTTGTAGTACCATCATGCTTCTCTGTTGTTCATATGTTTTGTCGTGTTAGGATGCATCCATCAACATTCTGCAGTTACGTTGCATTTAAGTAATTTATAAGCGAAGTTTGATATATGCTTAGGCAAGCATGATAAGTTGGTTGCATAAGTCACTAGGGCATCTATCAAAATATATGTATGGATTTAGGTACTTTGGTCCTTTTTTGTTGATTGTTGTTTAATGTGAAGTTATATGTCATTTTTTGTTAATATGATGCTTACTACAATGGCTACTTTTATTGTGCCCTTTTTCTGCCCGAGAGTGATGTTATAAGGAATTGAATAGGGAATAGATAATAATATTAATGCATTCCCGGGGTAAGTGTGCTTGCTGTTTTCAAGGTCGTTGAACTTGTGACATATTTTTTTATACATGATACCTGTTAATTCACTGTTTTATATTCGATTGGAGAATCACTCTTCTTTTCTTAATTACAATAAACCATGAATAAGATGTGTTCTTCTCTGTTTGTTAGAAATAAATGATTCGAAAAACATTTAGCCATAGTTTGAGAATAACTTTTGTGTGCTACCTTTTTTCACATATGTATGGTTCTGGTGCTAGTTTTGTTTTTTTAGACGAGTGTTATTAGGTGATGTGATATTATTCATATAGGATGTGATTGTAGTTTTTCATATAGGATGTTAAGCCAGTAATACAAGATGAAACTTGCAAGATGTGGCACTTTTTACTTTGGTAGTTTTTTGATATTTTCATTTGCTTTTTGCTGTTTTTATTATTTTTGAAATGTGTTTACATGTTTTTAATTGTCATACTTTCTTCTGTGTGTTTAATTAGTCTTTGTTTCACCACCTTACCTTTTTTAATTATTATACAGCTCTCCCTCAACTCTAAACATGCCTAGACTTTACAAATATCCTGCTGGTACTATCAAGCACAGGTTTTCTACCATCATGTGGCATAAGCCAGTTTCTGATTTAAGTGACAATCAAAAGTCGTTTGTTTCAAAATATGAGCTCGATAATCTTCTGAATATTCATCCTCACTTAATGATTCCAATTCCAATTCTTCAATGGGTTGCGAACCACTTAAATTGCAATGGGACTGGAGTTTTCAGAAAGGGTGATAAAATAATTCATCTCAGAAGAGATATGGTAATTCAGGTTTTTGGTATTCGTTCCGGTTCTGTGCCTTTTCCTCTGGACAATACAGATCCAGTTGTCGTGGCTAGAGTGTTACAGCTTAGGTCCCAGTATCTCGGTAATGGCCAGAAGAACATTCCAGTGGATAATATTGTCACCATCATGAAGAATGACGAGACCGAGGAAGGTTTCATCCGGAGCTTCTTGTTTCTGTTCATAAGTTCTGTTTTCTGCCCAACCTCTCGGAATTATGCCAATTGAAAAAAATTCTTTATGGGCTCCATGACATTAGCAAGCTGAAGACCTTTGATTTGGCTCAACTTTGCATTGATCACTTGAACAAGGAAATTGATAATTTCAGCACCAATCTATTCAATAGAACTGAAACTCCATTGAACAATTCAATCTATGTTGGTGGATGCTTACCTTTAGCTGCTGTAAGTTTCATAATTTTCCATCCTTTTCATTTTTTTAATGTATTGTTAAGTTCTGCATTCTTTGTTTATAGTCACTGATTTGCTGTTTCATCTTCTCTTGTGATTCCCAACATTCTTAGATTGTCTATCTGGACTTCGTGGACTTCAGAAAAAAACTTAATGCGATAAATAATCCCTGCGCCTTTTCATATACTCCCTCCGTCCCAAAATTCTTGTCTTAAATTTGTCTAGATACGGATGTATCTAGGGGGTATGATTTAAGTCCAATCAGTTAGTGGGCCTAACGCATGCCTGGCCCCCTCTCTCCCATCTCTCTCACGTCACGTACATGGCATTTTTTTGTCTAAAAAAACGTACATGGCATTTTTTTTAGTACCGTCACTTACATGGCATGAAGAGAACAAATATGCGAAAAGTGCCTGCAGAGGCCGAGTTTCATTGAGCTCTTTATTTTCTTCCAGCAAAAATACTTTTTCTACACCTTCAAAAAATCTGAAAAAGTATACATGTATACATATATTTATGGTATACGTGTACAAAATTTCATGAACATATATATTCATATGTGATGTACACAAAAAAAAACAAATACACATATTAAAATGGAATTTTCTTTGTTATATTTGGGCCAGATATTTGTATTTTTTGTGTAGCATGCAAATAATCAAATTAGTCAGTAAAATTTTATACATACTTGAAGAATATATGTATGTATTTGTAGAAAAAAGGTTGAAATTTTCTGAAACTTGTGTGCGTGCGTGCGTGCGTGCGTGCGTGCGTGCGTGCGTGTGTGTGTGTGTGTGTGTGTGTGTGTGTGTGTGTGTGTTTTAAAAGAGCTCCATGGGGCTCGGTCTTTGCAACACCGTTCTAACAAATATTTATTATGTGCTGATGTCTACTACGCAACTTTATTCTTGTAGACTCGTGTTGGGCCTCCAAGCGCAGAGTTTTGTAGGACAGTAGCAATTTTCCCTCAAGTGGATGACCTAAGGTTTATCAATCCGTGGGAGGCGTAGGATGAAAGTGGTCTCTCTCAAACAACCCTGCAACCAAATACAAGAAATCTTTTGTGTCCCCAACACACCCAATACAATGGCAAATTGTATAGGTGCACTAGTTCGGCGAAGAGATGGTGATAAAAGTGTAATATGAATGGTAGAAATATATTTTTATAATCTGAATAAATAAAAACAGTAAGGTAGCAATTGATAAAAGTGAGCACAAACGGTATTGCAATGCTTGAAAACAAGGCCTAGGGTCCGTACTTTCGCTAGTGCAATCTCTCAACAATGCTAATATAATTGGATCATATAACCATCCCTCAACGTGCGATAAAGAATCACTCCAAAGTTCCTATCTAGCGGAGAACAGAAGAATAAATTGTTTGTAGGGTACGAAACCACCTCAAAGTTATTCTTTCCGATCGATCTATCAAGAGTTCGTACTAACATAACATCAAGTTATCATTTCTGATCAATCTATCAAGAGTTCGTTCTAAAATAACACCATATGATACACATCAACCAACTCTAATGTCACCTAGATACCCCAATGTCACCGCGAGTACCCGTGAGTTAATTATACGATATGCATCAAATAATTTCAAATTCATAATACTCAATCCAACACAAAGAACCTCAAAGAGTGCCCCAAGATTTCTACCGGAGAAACAAAGACAAGAACGTGCATCAACCCCTATGCATAGATTACCCCAATGTCACCTCGGGAATCCGTGAGTTGAGTGCCAAAACATATATCAAGTGAATCAAAATAATACCCCATTGTCACCACGGCTATCCATATGCAAGACATATATCAAGTGCTCTCAAATCCATAAAAGTATTCAATCCGATAAAACGAAATCTCAAAGGGAAAACTCAATTCACAACAAGATAGAGAGGGAAAAACACCATATGATCCGACTATATTAACAAAGCCCGCGATACATCAAGATCGTGAAATCTCAAGAACACGAGAGAGAGAGATTAAACACATAGCTACTGGCATCGTGGTGGCCGCCGGGATGATGAAGATGGCCACCGGTGATGATCTCCCCCTCCGGCAGGGTGCCGGAACGGGGTCTAGATTGGATCTCATGGATACAGAGGCCTTGCGGCGGCGGAACTTCTGATCTAGGGCTACCCCCAAGGGTTTTGGAATATTTGACAATTTATAGGGTGAAGAGGGGGTACGGGAGGCCACCGAGGTGGGCACAACCCACCGGGGCATGCCTGGGGGCCCAAGCGCGCCCTGGTGGGTTGTGCCCCCCTCAGGGCACCCCCCAGGTGCTGCTCTTGCCCATTGGATGTCTTCTGGTCCATAAAAAATCCACAAAAAGTTTCGCGGTGTTTGGACTCCATTTGATATTGATTTCCTGCGATGTAAAAAACAAGCAAAAAACAGCAACTGGCACTGGGCACTGGGTCAATAGGTTAGTCCCAAAAAATGATATAAAGTTGCTATAAAATGATTGTTCATAAATTATAGATACGTTGGAGACGTATCAGCATCCCCAAGCTTAATTCCTACTCGTCCTCGAGTAGGTAAATGATAAAAGAAATAATTTATGAAGTGTGAATGCTAGCAAAGTGCACAAGTTTGATCAATGACAATTTCAATCACTTTTCCTAGCATCATAACATCAATTCTTTCTTATAAAACTTCTCATATTAAAGTAGCAACCAATTCACATGTTAAGGTTCAAACAATGAATTCTCTTGAAACTCAACAACCTATGTTCTCAGTCACCAAGCAATTGCAATTCAACTTATTCAACAAAGTCTAAGTAAGAGCTCCACATACTCAACCATCATATAGTCTTCTATGATTGCTAACACTCACCGCATACACATGAGCAAAACGTTTCAACCGGACACATAGAAAGATAGGGGCTTATAATTTCGCCTCCCAACGTATTCACCTCAAGGGTGATGTCAACAATAATAACTCATGCTACCCACATCCAACTGGATATATGTGCCTAGATCTTTCCTCACCACATGATGCTTGCCAAAAGAGAAAAATAAAAAGGAATAGAGAGAAAAACTTTGACTCTTGCATGAAAGTAAATACATAAAAGTAAAAGGTAGGCCCTTCGCAGAGGGAAGCAGAGGTTGCCATGCGCTTTTTGTTTGTATGCTCAACCCCTTAGTGCAAAAGAACGTTATGTTATATTGCCCCTTATGATAGCAACCTTTATTATGCAGTCTGTCGCTTTTATTCTTTGCCATCACAAGTTCGTACAACGCTCAATTTTCTCTTACACTAAATGATCTAACACTTTTAGAAGCAATTTTTATTGCCTTGTTGCACCGATGACAACTTACTTGAAGGATCTTGCTCAATCCTTAGGTAGGTATGGTGGACTCTTGAAAATAAGATTTGGGTTTAAGGGTTTTTGGATGCACAAGTAGTATCTCTACTTGGTGCAGAATTTTTGGCTAGCAAGGATGGGGGGCAAGCACCACATGTTGAAGGATCTATGACAATATAACTTCTATGTGAATATGAACAAACATAAATCATTACGTTGTCTTCCTTGTCCAACGTCAACAATTTTGGCATATAATATTTTGATGGGGGCTCACAATCACAAAAGATTTCCAAGATAGTGTATTTGCATGTGAAAGTTCTCTTCCTTATAGTAATCATTCATGAATTGCTTGTATGACCAATATTGTGATTGTCAAGCTTCAAAAGATTTCACTTCCTAAACCCAATGTGAAGGTACCACTAGGCATGATATGAACATATGAAGCACATATAATTTCAACTTTAGGATATTCAATTCATTCAATAATTTACTCATAGGATATAAGTGAAGCACGAGAGTAAATGACAAACTACTCCAAAAAGATATAAGTGAAGATCAAACGAGTAGTCATGAAAATGGGTAGCTATTTGAGAACTCTCTTTTATTTAAAAACTTTCAGATCTAAGTATTTTATTAAAACAGCAAGCAAAAATAAATAAAATCACATTCCAAGAATAGCACAACTCATGTGAAGAAGCAAAAACTTAGGCTCAACCGATACTAACCGATAATTGTTGATGAAGAAAGGTGGGATGCCTACCGGGGCATCCCCAAGCTTAGATGCTTGAGACTTCTTGGAATATTATCTTGGGATGCCTTGGGCATCCCCAAGCTTGAGCTTTTGTGTCTCCTTAATTCCTTTTATATCACGGTTTCCTAAATCTTAAAAACTTCATCCACACAAAACTCAACAAGAACTCGTGAGATAAGTTAGTATAAATCAATGCAAAACCTTATCATTCTCTACTGTAGCAAATCACTAAAATTATTATTCAACATTGCATAATAAATGCCTCTGCATATTTAACATTCCTATCCTCAATTAGAATCATTAAACAAGCAAACATTTGCAAACAATGCGAACATAACAGCAATCTGTCTAAACAGGACAGTCTGTAAGGAGTGCAATATTCATCATAGTTACCTAACTCCAAAAATTCTGAAAAATTACCACACTGTAGAAAATTTGTCATAGCTTGTTGTGAAAACATTTCAACATTTTATCTCATTCTGAATTTTCTAGAGAATTTTTGCAACAGCGATAAACTTTCTGTTTTGAAACAGCAACTCATATACTTGCAAAATAAGCATGGTAAAGGCTATCCTTGACACTTTTATTGAAATAAAAGATGCAAAACATTATTATAAATATCAGCAAGAAAATACAAATAAAATAAAATGACACTCCAAGAAAAACACATATCATGTGACGAATGCAAATATAGCCCCAAGTGAGGTTACCGATAGTGTTGGAGACGAAAGAGGGGATGCCTTCCGGGGCATCCCTAAGCTTAGTTGCTTGGATATTCCTTGAATATTACCTTGGGGGTCCCTTGGGCATCCCCAATTTTAGGGTCTTGTCACTCCTTATTCTCCTCATATCGATATCTCCCCCAAAACTTGAAAACTTCAATCACACAAAACTTAACAGAACTTCGTGAGATGGGTTAGTATGATAAAGACAAATCATTCACTTTGGTACTGTCAAGACAAGATTCATAATTGTTCTCACACAATGCCTACTGTACTCTATAATTTCCACAATTTATATTAAGCAATATAAGCCATAGAAACCATAAAACAAGCAAACTATGCATTGCAAACAGAATCTGTCAAAAACAGAACAGTATGTAAAGATCGGAATTAAGGTCATACTTCTGTATTTCCAAAAATTCTGAAAATAAGGACAACGTATAAAATTTGTTTACTCATTAACTGTAAAAAATTCAGAATTTTTCCACGTTCCAGTAAAAGTCAGGAATTTCTGCACTGGACGCAAAAGTTTCTGTTTTTGCACAGAATCAAGTCAACTATCATCCACACTATCCCAAAGGCTTTACTTGGCACTTTATTGAAGCAAAAGCTATAAAAACAATATCACTACAGTATCCTAACTATGTGAACACACAAAAACAGTAGGTAAAAGTGTTGGGTTGTCTCCCAACAAGCGTTTTTCTTTAATGCCTTTTAGCTAGGCATGATGATTTCAATGATACTCACGTAAAAGATAAGAATTAAAACACAAAGAGAGCATCATGAAGCATATGACTAGCACATTTAAGTCTAACCCACTTCCTATGCATAGGGATTTTGTGAGCAAACAACTTATGGGAACAAGAATCAACTAGCATAGGATGGCAAAACAAGCATAACTTCAATATTTTCAACACATAGAAAGGAAACTTGATATTAGCGAGAAGCCTACAAGCATATGTTCCTCTCTCATAATAATTTTCAGTAGCATCATGAATGAATTCAACAATATAGCCATCACATAAAGCATTCTTTTCATGATCCACAAGCATAGAAATTTTCTTACTCTCCACACAAGCAAATTTATTCTCATCAATAGTAGTGGGAGCAAATTCAACAAAATAACTATCATGTGCTACTTGATTGACATAATAAAATTGAACATTAAAATTATGATGACAAGTTTCATGGTTATCATTATTCTTTATAGCACACATGTCATCACCATAATCATCATAGATAGCAACTTTGTTTTCATAATCAATTGAAACCTCTTCCAAAATAGTGGAATCATCACTAAGTAAAGTCATGACCTCTCCAAATCCACTTTCATAATTATCACAATAAGATTCAACACCCTCCAAAATAGTGGGATCATTACTACCTAGAGTTGACACTCTTCCAAACCCAGTTTCATCATTATAATCATCATAAATAGGAGGCATGCAATCATTATAACAAATTTGCACATCAAATCTTGGGGGACTAAGAATATCATCCTCATCAAACATAGCATCCCCAAGCTTATGACTTTGCATATCATTATCATCATGGATATTCAAAGAGTTCATACCAACAACATTGCAATCATGCTCATCATTCAAAGATTTTTTGTCAAACATTTTATAAAATTCTTCTTCTATCAATTGAGCACAATTTTCCTTACCATCATTTTCACGAAAGACATTATAAAGATGAATAATATGATGCAACCTCAATTCCATTTTTTTGTAGTTTTCTTTTTATGAACCAAACTAGTGATAAAACAAGAAACTAAAAGATTTAATTGCAATATCTAAAGATATACCTTCAAGCACTCACCTCCCAGGCAACGGCACCAGAAAAGAGCTTCGTTGACGGGATGTGAGTGCCGCTTACCTAACCTCCCCGGCAACGGCGCCAGAAAAGAGCTTGATGTCTACTACGCAACTTTATTCTTGTAGACTCATGTTGGGCCTCCAAGCGCAGAGTTTTGTAGGACAGTAGCAATTTTCCCTTAAGTGGATGACCTAAGGTTTATCAATCCGTGGGAGGCATAGGATGAAGGTGGTCTCTCTCAAACAACCCTGCAACCAAATACAAGAAATCTCTTGTGTCCCCAACACACCCAATACAATGGCAAATTGTATAGGTGCACTAGTTCGGCGAAGAGATGGTGATAAAAGTGTAATATGAACGGTAGAAATATATTTTTATAATCTGAATAAATAAAAACAGTAAGGTAGCAATTGATAAAAGTGAGCACAAACGGTATTGCAATGCTTGAAAACAAGGCCTAGGGTCCGTACTTTCGCTAGTGCAATCTCTCAACAATGCTAATATAATTGGATCATATAACCATCCCTCAACGTGCGATGAAGAATCACTCCAAAGTTCCTATCTATCGGAGAACATAAGAAGAAATTGTTTGTAGGGTACGAAACCACCTCAAAGTTATTCTTTCCGATCGATCTATCAAGAGTTCGTACTGTGACACCCCCGGCTTAATCGTGCACTAATCATACATGCAAATGCACACGATCAAGCCTAAGGACTCACTTGAAGATATCACAACACAACTCTAAAACATAAATAAAGGCATACAAGCATTATATTACAATCCAGGGCCTCGAGGGCTCGAATACGTAAGCTTGATGCCAAACAAGCATCAACGGAAGCGTTACATATCTGAGTACAGACATAAGACAGAGAGATAAGCCTTTAACAAGGCGGGACAAAACAAAAGCTACGATTGAAAGGCGCACGCCTCCTGCCTGGGACCCTTCGATCCTACTCCTGGTCGTCGGCCAGCTCGTAGTAGTATCCACCCTCGGGGTAGTAGTAGCGATCGTCGGCGTGGGCAGCTGTATCCGGGGCTCCGTCATCTGGTTGCATCAAAAGGATAAATGGGGAAAAAGAAAGCAAAGCAACCGTGAGTACTCATCCGAAGTACTCAGCAAGCAAGGATCTACACTACATATGCAACATTATCAAAGGGGGGCTGTATATGTGGACTGGGCTGCAGAAATGCCAGAATAGAGAGAAGGCCTAGTCCTATCGAAGACTAGCATCTTCAGCGGTCTTGCAACATTAGAAGAGTGTAGATTAGAGCAGCATAAAGTAGTAGTATCATTAAGTCTCAACCTCAGCCAGAGATCCTTTCTCGACTCCCTGCGAGAAAGCAATCCCAGAGTCATAATATCCAAGTAGCAACCTCGGTCAGAGATCCTTTCTCGACTCCCTGTGAGAAAGTAATCCCAGAGCCATACTAATCACAAGTATCCAGTTCTAGTTGTATCGATCGGGATACAACTCCGAGCGTCCGTTACCGAGGATCCGGCTATGCATAGATTAGTTCTTCCCTACAGGGGTGCACCAACTTAACCACCATGCTCGCTTAACTCCGGCCGGACACACTTTTCCGGGTCATGCCCGGCCTCGGTCAAATGATACACCGCAGCCCTACCTAGAGCTCAGCAGAGAGGTCCCTGCCGGTCTACAACCTAAGCGCTTAGGGGTCTTGGGCCATCGCCCTGTGCACTCCGGGTCGTTGTGTGCAGGGTGGATACCAGCACCGCCTCGGATGGTCGGTACGATCCGACCGTGCCACAATGCTGAACTGGATGTCTGACAGAATTTTCAGCTGATGCCACAATGCAGAGTACCCATATTTATTCCCGCGTGATGGTTAGTGCTATCGGGCCAAAGGCCCACTCAGATCAAATATCCAAATCGTAGTGTGTTGGTAGTGCGGTAACGAGCAGAGACTCACGATCGATGTGACCCTGTCGCCCCGTCTCGAGGACTTGCTGCAAGGGCTAAGAATGCCCGGCTGCACCTCGTATTCATCTCTCGGGTAACCTCCAGGTCAACCCGTCTTCACATCACTCACGAGTACCCCTCAGGGTCGACCCGCCTTTCCAAGTAACAGTTGTAAAGTCCAAGTATCCGTGTGTCCATAACATCAGGGAATCCGAGGTATCCCCCTCGTTGGATTCCTACTTGATGTATCCGTCAAGGTGAACTCGGAGGAATCACCCTCGAGGTTCACACTTGAGGTGTTGCACGACAGCGACGTTATCGGGAGTGGTGAAGGAGGAATCACCCTCAATGACCACGACCGAGTAACTACTCCATAGAGTTAACATCGGAAGTGCTGACGAGGTATCACCCTCGGCACTCGATAGTAACGCTGCAGTGTCATACAGATAAAGGAAATGTGATGTGCGGTGCTGGGGCCTGGTTGTCGAGTCTTGTGATAATCCAGCGGGGCAATCGGGACAAGTGGGGTCACTGGGATCTCTAACCATCCTATTCTAAGCAGTTTAGGATAAGCAGGTAATCATCAAAAGCAGGTTACAAAAATCAGGCTATGCATCAGAATAGGTAAAGCAGTAGCAGCGGCAATTCTAATGCAAGCACAAGAGAGAAGAGAATAGGCGATATATACATGCTCAAAGGGGGGGTGCTTGCCTGGTTGCTTTGCGGCAAAGGCCTGGTCTTCAACGGTATAGTCAACCTCCGGAGCTGCGTCGGCCTCGGGGACGACATCGGTGTCGGGGTCTACCGAGAGAGAAGAGGGGGAGGAAACAAATAAATACACGGCAAACATATGCAACACAGAGCAGGCTATGCTAACATGCAGTGCAGGGTTGCCTAAGAGCAGGTCTAAGTCATTTTAGTTATTTTAGGATTTAAGTTGGAATTATTAACCGGTGTATAAGCACTATTCATCTATCAGAAATAGACTAAAAGTTACGGGTTCACCTCCGTAGAGGGTCCCGACACAAAAACAGATGGCACGGTTAGATCCGTCTCGTCGTTCTGAGCAACTTTCATGTACAAAGTTTTTCTATCCGAGCTACGGTTTATTTTCTAAAATTTTCTAAAGATTTTAAGATTTTCTGAAATTATTTTAATTATTTAAATCTGAATTATCCAGAATAGTGTTAGGTGATGTCAGCATGACGTAGAAGTGATGTCAGCAGTCAACTCTAGCTGACCAGAGTCAAATCTGACCAGTGGGTCCCACTGGTTAGTGTCACAACAGATAATTAGGATTTATTTTAACTAGTTACTGATTAATTAGAGGGTGGGACCTACTGGTCAGTGAGTAATTAATTAATTAAATTAATTAACGAATTAATTAGCGTTTTAGTTATTTATAAAAATCATTTAAACCTGGCGGGACCCACATGTTGGTGGCCCACGGGTGCCCAGTCAGCAGTTGACTGGGTCAACCCAGTCAACTGGGGCCCGTGGGACCCACTGGCAGTGGTACTGGGGTGGCCCCAAGCCAGCCAGTGTGGCGGCGGCTGGTGGCTCGCCGGCGGCGACGCCAAAACGCGGCGGAGGGCTTCGGCCCTCGTCGGATTTCGTCTACGGGCAATCATTCAGCGCGCGCCAGGGCGCGTTCAAACGAGCGGACGACGCCGCGTCGATCTACGACGTTGGAACGGGCGGAGGTGGCCGGAAATCATGCCGGCGTCGAGGTTTGGCGGCGAGGAGTTTCGGGCAAACACGGGCGCGCGGCTACGGTGCGAGCTAGCGCACGATTTCGGTCGCGTTCGAAGCATAGGGGAGCGCTGCGGCGAGTGGAGCTGGCACGGGGCCGTGGAGTTGGCCGGAAGTGGCCGGGCGGTGAGGTGCCGCGGCGGATAGAGCACGGTGCGGCAGCGAGCTAGCTACGACACGGGAGAGAACGAACTGGAGGAAGGAGGAGAAGCAGAAGCTTACGGCACGGCTCACGGTGGCCCTTGATGATTAGTAGCTGCAGACGGGCTCGAGCTCGTCGGAGTCGCGCCGGAGATGCAGAAGAGGGGCGGAGCTCGATGCGGTCACGACAGGGCTTCTCCGGCTCCGGCTGGTAGGCGTGGGCGACGTGGTCGGCCACGGCGCTCCTCCCAGACACGGTGGTAGCCCGCGGGGACGCCGGTGGCCACGGCAGTGCGGCAACGCGTCGGCGGAGTCGCTCGGCAGAGAGAGAGAGAGAGAGAGAGAGAGAGGAACCGAGCGCGAGGGGGTGGAGGGGAAATGGAGGAGGCGTCCAGGGGTGTGCAGGGCCTCACCCTTATCCACGGCGCGGGCGCAGCGACGCTGTCGAGCAGCGAGCAGGGGGGGGGGGCGGGGGGCGGGGGAGCGTGCGCGCGTGCGCTCTCTGCGTGTTCAACAGTGGCCAGGAGTGAGCAGTGCGAGGTAGGAGACGCTGCGGAATGGGCTGGGCCGGTACTGTAGTCACTTAGGCCCAGTAGCACGGGCCTTTTTCTTTTCTTTCTGTTTTCTTTTGTTTTTCCTTTTTAGTTTCTGTTTTATATTTTCTTTTCGCACTTTCCTAATTTTGTAAAACATGAGTCTTGCCCCAATAAACTCAGTGCAATTTCTAGCACTGCTACAAAAAGGTTTGGAGTCCAGATCTTTTCATTTGGATTTTAATTAAATGAATATGGATTAAATATCTCTATTTTGTTGCTATTAGAGGCACATAATTAATTTAGTATTTGTTGATTATAATTTTAGAATTGTCTCCGGATTATTTACCATATTATGAACATTTTAGTTTCTGGATTTGAACAACTTTTATTCTTTACTTTCAGTTTGAATTTCTATTTGAATTTGAATTTGAAAAGAGATATGATCCAAATGATGTTTAAGCACTGTTGATCATGATGACATGGCATTATCAAAAGGGGGATTACTGTAGCTAACCACTGGGGGTGTTACAAATCTCCTCCACTAATAAGAATTCTCGTCCCGAGAATTAAGAGGAAGACTGAAAGAAAGCGGGGTATCCTTGGAAGTTGTTTCGAAGAAACGTCCGGAGAATCTCGAACGACTGGAATGTTTTCGATCCCCTCGAGCGGAGAAGCGTTCAACGCATCCAAGGTGTATATTTTAGCCTCGGCATTTTGAGTTATCTGGGATCGGTAATTCACTAGCCCAGCTGTTGGGTGCATGAGGTGTACAACTTTAGTGGCACAATTGATTGAGGCGTAGTGAGCCTTGAACCAATCCATTTCGAGGATGATGTCTATGGTGGGAGATTCGAAGGTGATGGGTGAGGCAAGGAATTCTAATCCTCTGATGTCGAAGGTAATGTTAGGTGTTAACACGTCAGCATGAGTACGACCTCCGGGAGTTTTAACGACTAACGGAGTATGCATCTTCTCATTATGAATGGCATGCATGAATGCAAATTTTTTCCGAGATGAATCAATGGGATGCTCCTGAATCAAATAAAACAAAAGCAGGTACTGAGTTAGCGAGAAGGGTACCCATCATAGTGGCAGGTTGATCCTGGACTTGTTCAATATCAATATTGTAAGCGTGTCCACGACCATGAGCAGCAGGCCCAGTATTATAGTTGCGGGACTGATTGTTGCCACGACCATTGCCACGACCAGTACGAGGGAAAGCCAACTGATTCTGAGTCTGGCGGCAGTCCTTAGCAAGGTGTCCTGGTTTGCGACACTTGAAGCACAGTCCATCTTCAGGACGAAGAGGAGCATTGGGTGGAACACGTGGTGCAGCATAGTTGTTCCTTGGCGCAGGGGTAGTTGGACGGAACACATTGTTGGGAATCCAGACTCGACGCTTCTGTGTTGAGCCCGAAGATGAGCCAACATCACGATAGCGCTTCTGTGACTCCTTTTGCTTCATTTGAGCAGTCTCAAGCAGAATAGCCTTGTTCACAAGACTAGTAAAGTCGATGAAGTCTTGAGCAGCAAGTGCAAGCTCGATGTCTGGGTGGAGTCCATTACGGAACTTCTCTTGTCTACGGGCATCCGTGGCGATGTCTTCTAGCGGGATAGGTCAAGGAATTCCCGCTGATAAGCTTCGACAGTCTTATTGCCCTGAGTGAGGTTGTGGAACTGAGTTTTCATCCGGTCCATGATTCCTTGAGGAATATACCGGGCACGGAAAGCAGCCTGGAACTCAGGCCAAGTAACGGCTGTTCCAGCAGGTAGTGTACGTTTGTGGGTGTCCCACCATGGAGCAGCGGGACCCTTTAAGAAAAAGGACGCGAAGGCGACAAAGTTGCCAGGGGAGACATTTGCTGACTCCATCTCATGAGTGATATCACGAATCCAGTCATTAGCATCCAGTGGTTTCTCAGAGTTGCGGAACTGAGTTGGGTTAAGACGCATAAATTCCGGCAGAGTTATTGAAGGAGGTTTCTGGTTGTTCAGATGCGGGAACTGAGTCATAATCCCAGTCATGAACTGACGGTTTAGGTCGAACTGTTGCATCATAGCTGCCATATAATCTGGCGGTGGTGGGCGTTCAGGGGCACGACCACGACCACGACCACCTGGTCTAACCATCCTGCTAAGTTTCAACAGGGGTAGTTCAGTAAAAACAGTTGCGAGTGTTTAGCGACAAGCATGATGTAACACGACAATAATTAAGCAGTGTAATAGATACTTAACAGTAGTCAATTAAGACATACAGATCCATACACAGAGTCGGGTACATGCGAATAGCATAACGGCGCAAATTCAAAAGCTAGATATGGTAGGCGGTGCGTAGGCACGCGGTAAGGAAGTACACGACGAGACATAGCAAAGGCTACATCAATGTCGGGAAGATCCACTGAAACGGGGTAGCTGCACGTGCGGACGATGAATGTTCGTTACGGAAGGATCCTGCGCTCCATGTGCACTCTGATGCAGAACCCGGTCTCGAGCTAAAAGAAGAGGTCCACGTGGAGGTGCGTGACCTCCAACAATAGGCCAATCAATACCAGCATACATCTGAGTCCTGCGCGGATAAAGGATGTGCTCCGGATGTATCCCTGCATGAACAGCTGGTGGCAACTGCGTCATAGCATCGTAGAGACGTGCTCGAGTGGCAAACAACTCAACGGCAAGAGCCCAAACAGTGCGATCTAGAGCCTGAGTGCACTGAACCAGAACATGCGGGTCGTATCGACGACGCTCGTACGGGGCACAGATAGCTGTGTAGTATCCAGTAGTATCTCCAGTAGGGGCATGCAGAATGTATCGAAACTCAGAGGCATCCAAGCTAACGCTGGACTCTCCTCGGAGACGTGCGACAGCAGAGTAGGCGGCATCATGGACTGCCATCTCAATCGTCACGCCGATACCGTGGAAAAGTTGCAGTTCAGTGTCTGAGTCATCGCGCTGATCATAGATACGAACATCAGCATGGTACTGCTCCTGGTTGAACTCACGGTAATCCTCGTAGACCATGTACTCGGGGTACCAGCGGTAGCCCAGTCTGGTCAGGAGGGCGATCAGGATAGCTGGAAAACCAGGGGCATCACGAGCCCAAGTGCGAAGCACAAGCTGCGTCGTAGGGCGTGGTGGAAACAAACGATCCATCTGAAACAAAGGAAATTCAGGATTGTCAAATGACAATGAGAAGTATAATACAACTCGGAGAGAAAGGTTAAACAAAACAATGGAAAGGAAAATGATTATCAGACTAATCATATCAATGGTAAGGAATTAAGCACAGATATCCGGCTCTCCGGGTAGACGAGATTTACGAGATCCTAAGTGTCGGCGTTAGTAAAATCCATTTAACCCGAATAGAAGAGAGATCAGAGTCCCAGAGTAAAGACGAGGAATAAAATATCCTAATACCACCCAATTGGCAACGTGGGCTCGTAAGCCACACAACCAAGTTAGTAAATTAGTTTTTCGACGTCTAGACTCAACTTCAGCCAAGGAGTTGGAATGGGGGAACCTACAGGCAGTCGGCTCTGATACCAACCTGCGACGCCCCCGGCTTAATCGTGCACTAATCATACACGCAAATGCACACAATCAAGCCTAATGACTCACTTGAAGATATCACAACACAACTCTAAAACATAAATAAAGGCATACAAGCATTATATTACAAGCCAGGGCCTCGAGGGCTCGAATACATAAGCTTGATGCCAAACAAGCATCAGCGGAAGCGTTAGATATCTGAGTACAGACATAAGATAGAGAGATAAGCCTTTAACAAGGCGGGACAAAACAAAAGCTATGATCGAAAGGCGCAGGCCTCCTGCCTGGGACCCTCCGATCCTACTCCTGGTCGTCGGCCAGCTCGTAGTAGTATCCACCCTCGGGGTAGTAGTAGCGATCATCGGCATGGGCAGCTGTATCCGGTGCTCCGTCATCTGGTTGCATCAAAAGGATAAATGGGGAAAAAGAAAGCAAAGCAACCGTGAGTACTCATCCGAAGTACTCAGCAAGCAAGGATCTACACTACATATGCAACATTATCAAAGGGGGGCTGTATATGTGGACTGGGCTGCAGAAATGCCAGAATAGAGAGAAGGCCTAGTCCTATCGAAGACTAGCATCTTCAGCGGTCTTGCAGCATTAGAAGAGTGTAGATTAGTGCAGCATAAAGTAGTAGTATCATTAAGTCTCAACCTCAGCCAGAGATCCTTTCTCGACTCCCTGCGAGAAAGCAATCCCAGAGGCATAATATCCAAGTAGCAACCTCGGCCAGAGATCCTTTCTCGACTCCCTACGAGAAAGTAATCCCAGAGCCATACTAATCACAAGTATCCAGTTCTAGTTGTATCGATCGGGATACAACTCTGAGCGTCCGTTACCGAGGATCCGGCTATGCATAGATTAGTTCTTCCCTGCAGGGGTGCACCAACTTACCCACC
The DNA here is from genome assembly GCA_011799875.1 of Thinopyrum elongatum. NCBI lineage: Eukaryota > Viridiplantae > Streptophyta > Magnoliopsida > Poales > Poaceae > Thinopyrum > Thinopyrum elongatum. The sequence continues at coordinate 82,484,870 of CM022300.1, read as the reverse complement.
ACGCTCGCTTAACCCCGGCCGGACACAGTTTTCCGGGTCATGCCCGGCCTCGGTCAAACGACACACCACAACCCTACCTAGAGCTCAGCAGAGAGGTCCCCGCCGGTCTACAACCTAAGCGCTCAGGGGTCTTGGGCTATCGCCCTGTGCACTCCGTGTCGTTGTGTGCAGGGTGGATACCAGCACCGCCTCGGATGGTCGGTACGATCCGACCGTGCCACAATGCTGAACTAGACGCCTGACAGAACTTTCGGCTGATGCCACGATGCAGAGTACCCATATTTATTCCCGCGTGATGGTTAGTGCTATCAGGCCAAAGGCCCACTCAGATCAAATATCCAAATCGTAGTGTGTTGGTAGTGCGGTAATGAGCAGAGACTCACGATCGATGTGACCCCATCGCCCCGTCTCGAGGACTTGCTGCAAGGGCAAAGAATGCCGGGCTGCGCCTCGTATTCATCTCTCGGGTAACCTCCAGGTCAACCCGTCTTCACATCACTCACGAGTATCCCTCAGGGTCGACCCGCCTTTCCAAGTAACAGTTGTAAAGTCCAAGTATTCGTGTGTCCATAACATCAGGGAATCCGAGGTATCACCCTCGTTGGATTCCTACTTGATGTATCCGTCAAGGTGAACTCGGAGGAATCACCCTCGAGGTTCACACTTGAGGTGTTGCACGACAGCGTCGTTATCGGGAGTGGTGAAGGAGGAATCACCCTCGATGACCACTACCGAGTAAATACTCCACAGAGTTAACATCGGAAGTGCTGACGAGGTATCACCCTCGACACTCGATAGTAACGCTGCAGTGTCATACAGATAAAGGGAATGTGATGTGCGGTGCTGGGGCTTGGTTGTCAAGTCTTCTGATAATCCAGCGTGGCAATCGGGACAAGTGGGGTCACTGGGATCTCTAACCATCCTATTCTAAGCAGTTTAGGATAAGCAGGTAATCATCAAAGGCAGGTTACAAAAATCAGGCTATGCATCAGAATAGGTAAAGCAGTAGCAGCGGCAATTCTAATGCAAGCACAAGATAGAAGAGAATAGGCGATATAGACATGCTCAAAGGGGGGGTGCTTGCCTGGTTGCTTTGCGGCAAAGGCCTGGTCTTCAACGGTGTAGTCAACCTCCGGAGCTGCGTCGGCCTCGGGGACAACGTCGGTGTCGGGGTCTACCGAAAGAGAAGAGGGGGAGGAAACAAATAAATACACGACAAACATATGCAACACAGAGCAGGCTATGCTAACGTGCAGTGCAGGGTTGCCTAAGAGCAGGTCTAAGTCATTTTAGTTATTTTAGGATTTAAGTTGGAATTATTAACCGGTGTATAATCACTATTCATCTATCAGAAATAGACTAAAAGTTGCGGGTTCACCTTCGTAGAAGGTCCCGACACGAAAACAGATGGCACGGTTGGATTCGTCTCGTCGTTCTGAGCAACTTTCATGTACAAATTTTTTCGATCCGAGCTATGGTTTATTTTCTACAATTTTCTAAATATTTTAACATTTTCTGAAATTATTTTAATTATTTAAATCCGAATTATCCAGAATAGTGTTAGGTGACGTCAGCATGATGCAGAAGTGACGTCAGCAGTCAACTATGGCTGTCGAGAGTCAAATCTGACCAGTGGTTCCCACTGGTTAGTGTCACAGCAGATAATTAGGATTTATTTTAACTATTTACTGACTAATTAGAGGGTGGAACCTACTGGTCAGTGAGTAATTAATTAATTAAACTAATTAATGAATTAATTAGCTTTTTAGTTATTTATAAAAATCATTTAAACCTGGCGGGACCCACATGTCGGTGGCCCACGGGTGCCCAGTCAGCAGTTGACTAGGTCAACCCAGTCAACTGGGGCCCGTGGGACCCATTGGCAGTGGAACTGGGGTGGCCCTAGGCCAGCCAGCGTGGCGGCCGCCGGCGGCGACGCCAAAACGCGGCGGAGGGCTTCGGCCCTCGTCGGATTTCATCTACGGGCAATCATTCAGCGCGCGCGAGGGCGCGTTCGAACGAGCGGACGACGCCGCGTCGATCTACGGCGTTGGAACGGGCGGAGGTGGCCGGAAATCACACCGGCGTCGAGGTTTGGTGGCGAGGAGCTTCGGCAAACACGGGCGCGCGGCTACGGTGCGAGCTAGCGCACGATTTCGATCGCGTTCGAAGCAGAGGGGAGCGCTGCGGCGAGTGGAGCTGGCACGGGGCCGTGGAGTTGGCTGGAAGTGGCCGGACGGTGAGGTGCCGCGGCGGACAGAGCACGGTGCGGCGGCGAGCTAGCTACGGCACGGGAGAGAGCGAACTTGAGGAAGGAGGAGAAGCGGAAGCTTACGGCGTGGCTCACGGTGGCCCTTCATGGGATTAGTAGCTGCAGACGGGCTCGAGCTCGTCGGAGTCGCGCCGGAGATGCAGAAGAGGGGCGGAGCTCGATGCGGTCACGGCAAGGCTTCTCCGGCTCCGGCTGGTAGGCGTGGGCGACGTGGTCGGCCACGGCGCTCCTCCCAGACATGGTGGTAGCCCGCGGGGACGCCGGTGGCCACGGAAGTGCGGCAACGCATCGGCGGAGTCGCTCGGCAGAGAGAGAGAGAGGAACCGAGCGCGAGGGGGGGGGGCGGAGGGGAAATGGAGGAGGCGTCCAAGGGTGTGCAGGGCCTCGCCCTTATCCACGGCGCGGGCGCAGCGACGCTGTCGAGCAGCGAGCAGGGGGGCCGGGGGAGCGTGCACGCGTGCGCGCTCTGCGTGTTCGACAGCGGCCAGGAGTGAGCAGTGCGAGGTGGGAGACGCTGCGGAATGGGCTGGGCCGGTACTGTAGTCACTTAGGCCCAGTAGCACGGGCCTTTTTCTTTTCTTTCTGTTTTCTTTTGTTTTTCCTTTTTAGTTTCTGTTTTGTATTTTCTTTTCGCACTTTCCCAATTTTGTAAAACATGAGTCTTGCCCCAATAAACTCAGTGCAATTTCTAGCACTGCTACAAAAGGTTTGGAGTCCAGATCTTTTCATTTGGATTTTAATTAAATGAATATGGATTAAATATCTCTGTTTTGTTGCTGTTAGAGGCACATAATTAATTTAGTATATGTTGATTATAATTTTAGAATTGTCTCTGGATTATTTACCATATTATGAACATTTTAGTTTCTAGATTTGAACAACTTTTATTCTTTACTTTCAGTTTGAATTTCCATTTGAATTTGAATTTGAAAAGAGATATGATCCAAATGATGTTTAAGCACTGTTGATCATGATGACATGGCATTATCAAAAGGGGATTACTGTTGCTAACCACTGGGGGTGTTACACGTACTAACATAACATCAAGTTATCCTTTCCGATCAATCTATCAAGAGTTCGTACTAAAATAACACCATAATGCACATCAACCAACTCTAATGTCACCTAGATACCCCAATGTCACCGTGAGTACCCGTGAGTTAATTATACGATATGCATCAAACAATTTCAAATTCATAATACTCAATCCAACACAAAGAACCTCAAAGAGTGCCCCAAGATTTCTACCGGAGAAATAAAGACAAGAACGTGCATCAACACCTATGCATAGATTTCCCCAATGTCACCTCGGGAATCCGCGAGTTGAGTGCCAAAACATATATCAAGTGAATCAAAATAATACCCCATTGTCACCACGGGTATCCATATGCAAGACATATATCAAGTGCTCTCAAATCCATAAAAGTATTCAATCCGATAAAACGAAATCTCAAAGGGAAAACTCAATTCACAACAAGATAGAGAGGGGAAAACACCATATGATCCGACTATATTAACAAAGAGCCCGCGATACATCAAGACCGTGAAATCTCAAGAACACGAGAGAGAGAGAGATTAAACACATAGCTACTGGTACAAACCCTCAGCCCCGAGGGTGGACTACTCCCTTCTCATCGTGGTGGCCGCCGGGATGATGAAGATGGCCACCGGTGATGATCTCCCCCTCCGACAGGGTGCCGGAACGGGGTCTAGATTGGATCTCGTGGATAAAGAGGCCTTGCGGCGGTGGAACTTCTGATCTAGGGCTACCCCCAAGGGTTTTTGAATATTTGACAATTTATAGGGTGAAGAGAGGGTACGGGAGGCCACCGAGGTGGGCACAACCCACCGGGGCGCGCCTGGGGGCCCAGGTGCGCCCTGGTGGGTTGTGCCCCCCTTGGGGCACCCCTAGGTGCTGATCTAGCCAATTGGATGTCTTCTGGTCCATAAAAAATTCACAAAAAGTTTCGCAGTGTTTGGACTCCATTTGATATTGATTTCCTGCGATGTAAAAAACAAGCAAAAAACAACAACTGGCACTGGGCACTGGGTCAATAGGTTAGTCCCAAAAAATGATTTAAAGTTGTTATAAAATGATTGTAAAACATCCAAGAATGATAATATAACAGCATGAATACTTCATAAATTATAGATACGTTGGAGACGTATCATGTGCTATTTGACAATTTCAATCATTAATATCTTCTACGAACGAACCTATGATCGGATGATTCGGAGGACTATGATATCCTCAACCCACCAGAGTTTAAGTCATAGACTTAAAAACTGCTGCTCGCATTATTCCTGGATTAATTTCAGACATTTCGATGATGTGCATTTAATGGGAGGAGACGTTCCCGTCGACTACGAAGGCATATGTGGCAACTTCATCAATCTCAAGATGATGTGCCAGCTCATTCTCTCGGAGGTGTTCATAGGGGTGAGTATGTGCGTATGTATGAGCGTCTATATTGTGCTAGAAAACCATTCTTATCTTCTTAACTATGATTTAGTTTTGAATTTAATATATTTGAACTCCTAACGTCAAGACATTTAGAACAAGATTAATCTTGGATAATTTACAAACACGTTTGAATTTCAATCTTTCAATCCACTTGTTCACTCAATCTATTTTAGCGTGTGAAATTAATTTTTTAAATTTCAACAATCAACACATGTTCTAGTGAAATATGTTAGTGAAATGATTGACCTCATTTTTTTTTTAAATTAGTGAGACTAGGTTTTAAAATGAGTGATTTTTTTTGAATGAGTGAAATTGGTGCTTGAAATGAGTGAAATCGTTTTTAAAGGAGTGGAAACATTTTTCTTATGAGTGAAACGGTGTTTTAAAATAAATGAAATCATTTAAGTAAGTGATTTTTTTTTTGAATTGAGTGTTTTCTTATACGAGTGAAATCATAAAACTGTGAAACATGTGTTTTTTTCACTCTTTTTAGAAAAGCTGATTTCATTCATATGAAAGAAAATGAATTTCTTGAATATATGGAATGGGTTATTTCAAATATGTAAAACTAATTATGGATAGTTTTTTGTCTCCAATCTGGTTTTAAAAGCGTGTTCATTTTCAACCCGGATCAACTGCGGTACGAAAGAAAGAATGATAGTGCACTATTGATTAATTTGTCCCTAGAGAGTATTTTAAAAATGTTTAACTGGTAAAACAACATCATATTCAGATTCTACATATTTTTCTAATCAACTTTCATGTATAACACGTTAAAATTGGAGTTAGGGTTTAAAAGATATGAATTTTTTAAGAAAACATTTGAACTATTCATTAAGGTTGCACCTTAAATAACATCTTAATAATGTTTAACATGTAACATCATCGTATTCAGATTATACACATTTTCTAATCAATTTTCATATATAACATGTCAAAATTGATGTTAGGGTTTAAAATCTATAAACAATATGTTAAAAAGCATATTAATCTGCAAAAAACATTATTTTCTGGGTGGAATACGGGTATTAAGCAAAACATCGGGGTGGGTCAGGGATTCTGCAAAAAACAAAAGGTTTTATGGAATCATTTTAAAACAATACTACCAATTGATTAACCGAAATATCAAGGCATTTTCTACCAAAAAGCGAACCGTTTTTTAGTCTCACTTAGAAAAGGACCACGAGTTGATTTCAAAAACTGTAGGAGGTTTTTTGTAAATATCATGACGGACAGGAAGAAATACTTTTTCCATTATTAGTAGGTATAGATTGATTGATCTGGCTTGTGTAGTCGATTCGCTTGCCTCCTTTACGGTGCTTGGAGCGCTGCTTCGAGCGCCCCTAGTGAGACATAGGGGACGTTCACTGAAGTGGAGAGCGAGATGGGCCGGCCAGACAGACGTGCGCGATGCCACAACCTTGTTCTTTTTCCTTTTTTTAGGTTTTTTGTTATCTTTTTTACTTTCTTTTTACGTTTTAATATATATATATATATATATATATACACACACACACACACACACACACACATATACATCAAGCATCTGAAAAATGTTAAATTCGTATAGAGAAAATGTTTATTATGTATATGAAAAATGTATACAAAAAAAAGTGTATGAAAAAATTGATCACGTAAAAAATGTTAATAACCATTTGAAAAAATGTTGACCATGTATTTGAATTTTTTTAATCAAGCATTTCAAAAATGTTAAATGTGTATAGAAAAAATGTTGACAATGTATTAAAAAATTATGAAAAAATTGACCATGCATATAGAAATGTTAATTAAGCATTTGAACAAATGTTTAACTAGTATTTCAAAAATGTTAATCAAGCATTTGAAAAATATTAAATGTGTATAGAAGAAATATTCACCATGTATTAAAAAATGTTAATCTTTTATTTGAAAAATGTTAATCAAGCATTTTAAATATGTATAGAAAAAATGTTGACTATGTGTTAAAGAAATGTTAATCTTGTATTTGGAAAATGTTAATCAAGGATTCAAAAAATGTTAAAGAATAATATGTATAGAAAAAATGTTGACAATGTATTAAAAATGTTAAATTTATATTGGAAAAGTGTTAAACATGTACTAGAAAAATGTTCTTGACATATAAAAAAATGTAGAATCAAAACTAAAAGAAACAAAGAAGGACAAAAAAGGTACGGAAACCGATAATAACAATGATAGAAACAATGAAAAACCAAAATAAAAAAACCTAAGGAAAAAAAAGAAAACTAAAAAACGAGAGAAAACGGAATAAAACATAAAAAGGAAATAAAAGAAAATACAGTGAAAACAAAGAAAGAAATGATGGAAGACAAAACAAAAATAGAAAAACTCGGGAAAACCAATACAAAACCGGCTCTTGTACCCTCAACTAGGTCGCGTCCTAGAAGTTTACACGAAGTAGAAGCTGCCCTAGTAGCTAGTAATGTAGCCCGTCAGCCAAGCGGCTCGGGATCGAATCCTAGTTTCTCCCATTTTCTTCTCCCTTTCTTTTAAAAGAGCGCTAAGGGCCGGCCCAGTAGCTACAACATGGGACCATTCACTTTAGCAAGACAGAACTCTATCTCGCTTAGGTTGCTCGATCCAGCTGACTGGTTGACCATTGACCGTTGACCATGGCCATTCACCATTAACCAGGTTGTTAACCAGTTCACAAAAATTCAGAAACATGAAAAAAATGTTTACAAAATTGAAAAATATTCATTAGTTTGAAGTAAAATCATGAATTTGAAAATACTTTGTGGATTTAAATTTTTTTCATGAGTTCATGAATTTGAAAAAAGTTCACAAATTTTTAAAAAACTTTGCGAATCTGAAAAATAGTTCACGAATTTGAAAAGAATTCACAAATTTGAAAAGATTCATGAATTTTAAAAGAGTTCAAAAAACCTGAAAAAAATTCACAAATTCAAAAAATGCTCCTAAATTGAAAAAAATTCACATATTTGAAAAGGTTCATGTATGAAAAAACATGATTATGCAAACAAAATCCATGATTTTGCAAAATAAAATCACAAATTTGAAAAAAGTTCACATTTTTTTAAAAAAGTTCATTAATGTAGAAAAATTCATGGATTTGAACAAAAGGTCATCAATCTGAAATCATGCATTTGAAAAAAGTACACAAATTTGGGGAAAAAACTCACGGATTTCAAAAAAGTTCATGAATTTGGAAAAACATTCGCGCATTTGAAAAAGATGTGAAAACGATCATCCGTTTAGAAAAATGTTAAACGAGAACGAGAATAAAAAAGAGAAATGAAAAAGAAAACAAAAACGAAGTAAACCCGAACAATAACCGGTGGAAACACCTAGAGAAAAAACGTAGAAAGAAACATAACTGCTGTGTAAAACTGCTACCAGGATGAGCTGGCCCACTTAGGAAACATGTGTACATGCTAGGGGTGTGCGCCATTTGCCATTTTGCCTATAAGTGTAGCGGGCGCCGAATTGGAATTGGCCCCGCCTTCGGCCCTGCTGGCTCTCGCCTCCTAGTTGATTCCTCACAAGGTCGTCATTGTCTCCTTGTCGCCCACCTTGCTACTCTCCATCAAAGCATCACGGCGTGCGGCTGTTGCATTACTCCACTACTTGCTCTCTCGTAAGAGTGGTTGAGTAACCCCTAAGTGTAAGGGAGAAGTAACCTATCAATAAGTATTTCTCTCAATTTGAGAACTAAGGTTTACCGAACTAGAAGGAGTTCTTTCAGCGAACAAAGTAATGGGTAAATGTGCATAAAACACAAAACACTATTGCCCCCAACGTTTCAAAAAGGTTGTCAAGTTTCTTGTTCTGCTAATTACAAGGGTAAATTGCACAACATGGTAGCAGCTGATAGATAGATAAATTAAAATAAATGGTACAAAAAATAATAATATTTTTCTTGATGTTTTCAATAATGAAAAATAGACACCCAGGCCATAGGTTTACTAGTGGCATGTCTCCAAGCAGATAAGTGTGATGTGGTGCGAATTACACTTGGTCAGTGATCAAATTGCAATATTTATATTTATGACAATGATCATTCATAGCATAATCTTGTATAGGCATTACGTCCGTGATATGTAGACCATTATCCAACTGCATCTACAACTATACTCCACCACAAGACAGCTATCCTGCATACATCTCGAAGTATTAAGTTCGTAACAAACAGAGCATTGCAATAAGCATGGTGACATAATGTAGACAATAAAATTATCATCTAAGTGTGATAAATAAATCATTGTTTTATACTTAGTGGCAATACTACAATACGTGTTCAATCCATTATTGCCACTGGGATCAAATTTACTGCAAGATTGAACCCACTACTGTGCACCACGTCCTCTGAAGAACTACCTATCAATCTTGGCCCGAGACAACAAATTGATTGGAAAGCAAACATAGCTGCTTAATTATACAACAAAGAAACTTCAAGAGATTCAATATAATTCAATGAATACTTTGATCATAAAGTGACAATTCATCTCATCCCAACAAACACAACCTCCGGTTACATCATATGGATCCCGATCATGTGAGGCAGCTCACAAAAAGTTTGTATTGAATCACAGGGGAGAGATGATGCCATCTAACTACTGCTATGTACCCTAAGGTCCTAAGGAAACTACTCACACATGTCCATGGTGGCAGGAATGTTGATGAAGATGGCTCCGGTTTTGGATCCCCCCTCTAGCAGGGTGCCGAAACAGGGCTCCAGATTGGATCTCCTCGGAACATGAACTTACGAAGGCGCAAAAAACGGTGAAAAATAGTACCGAGGGTTTCTCGATTTACGAGGTTTATAGGCGAAAGAATGGACATAAGGCGGTGACGAGAGGGGCCCACGCGGGTGGCCCCCGTCCGCGCCACTAGGCCTCGTGCCCACCCCCCCGGGTAGGTCCTGGCACTGTCTAGAATCCCAGTGTTTTAGAAAAAATCATATTAAATCACCAGGGTTTTTTGACCTCGTAGATATGGATTTTCTGAAAGGTCAAAAACATATAGAAAACAACAACTGACACTGGGCAGTGAATTAATAAGTTAGTCTAGAAAAATAATAAAATTGCTATAAAAAGTATTCAAAATGATATTATAATAATATGAAATAACCAAAAATTAAAGATACGTTTGAGACGTATCACCCACTCACCTAGATCCCGAAGTGAGAAAAGTATGGCAAGACAAACCCTCAAGCTCTTTCAAGTGTGTGTCTCTTTTTCTCGAGAATTTGCTTCCCAAGAGACAAAAAATATGGCTGGGGTTTCAAATCTTAAAGATATCACAATTGCATATTGGATTATTGAGTTTTTACAAAATTTGGGACTTATTCACGTTTATTTGATTTTTAATATTTTATGGCGATACACATTTATTTGAGAATTGAATTATTGTGATCTTCCAACTTTGGAAGTGACTTTTCAGGTTTGTTTATCATCTTTCTTTTCCTAGTTTGGAGTATTTACGCATTACTATTTTTAAACTTTATAAAATCGACTAGTATTTCCACTGGAAGGTTTTACTTTGGTAAGCTTTTTTATCGCCAGGCATTTTAATTTGCTGAGTGTGTCATTTTTTGGTATAGCATTTGTCTGTTTCTTTGCATAAGTGATGTACATGTGGACACCGGGTCATTTTTATCCTGGGCCCGCCCCCGCCCCTGGTGCAGACCGAACTATCCGGACACATTTTTCATCCAACGCGGACCTGTATATATCCGCGGACGCGCCCCCTTGTCCAAAATTCTGCAAACCGAAAGCAAACCTGCAGGACGTTTGCAGGTGTTCGGACATCCGTTTGGCCAATCAAAAGCCATGATTTTTCATGCATGTTGTTTCATTCTTTTACAGGATTTGGCAGAAGGTTGTTGTTTCATGTTGCTTTGTTTGGTGAAGGTGATTTTGCAGAATTAAAAGACATGGCGGAAGGTCGTGCATGCGCATGCATGAGCATGAGCATGGCGTAAGGTCAGGGGCGGAGCTAGGATTTAGGTATAGGGGGGGCCAAGCCAACAAAAAATTCTCGAGTGGTACACTAATAATATGGCGCTTCGATGATAGGTTTTTATTTAATTTCATTTAGACTCTACAATTGTCAATAAGATCGATAACGATTTAATAAAAAAAGATCAATATATTCCCATTTATAGAAAAATAAAAATATTAGTAATTTCGTTGGAAGAAAACTTAGCATCACAGATCTCACAATAAGAAGAATTCAATTAAATTGAAAGAACAATTTTGGCACATATAAGATGGAAACTGAGAGATATCAATGTCAATAGCCATTAGTGCTTACCTTGGGTAGTTAGCTGGAGCGCAAGAGAATCGGTGGGTACAGCCTCTACATGATTCCCCCTCGTGACACGGACGTCACATGATTTAATCTGAATCGAATCCGATTCAGAGAAGGCTGCGTCGCGCCGTCGCCGTATGAGCAGAGGCGAGCGGACGGAAGTGCATGGAACGCCCGACTAATTTTCTGCCCACTAATCCCACGTATCCGCTAATTAGGGTAGAACGCAACCACACAGGTCAGGGGATTAGTGCCAGTTGGCCGCTCCTAGTGGGCTTTCCACATGGGCCTTTTATGTTTTTCCAATACTCACGTTGAGATGTAGCCAGATTAGGGGGGGAGGGGGTGCGCGCGCGCGAATACAGGGACCTCCTATACGCCGCTTCTTGCGGCAAAAAGTCGATGCTTCGCAAAGGGCGTCGCTAACCTGGGCCGGCCCATCGATTTCTACCACGGGAAGAAAAAGATAGCAGAAAAAGGATAAGCGCGCGACACAGGATTCGAACGGGAGACTAGCTGGATAACATCACAAGCTCCTATCCATATCAGCTAACCAGTATAGTTGTTAATAACGCAGTGCATAGCGTAAAGAACTAACCATATATTTAGAACAGGAATGGTCTACTGTAGCGAATCTGTACTGGGTGAAAGTTTTTGTAGTGTATGTTTTGAAAAAGTGCCAATATTTCTTGAATTCCTGAAGAAAAAAAATAGGGACAGGAATATTTTTTGCATGTGTGAACATTTTTTTTAAAAAAGCGAAAAAATTGAACAAAAAATATTGTTTTGATAAACATAAACCATTTTTTTGAATTTGTGAACAAATCATGAAATTATGAACAAAATACTAGAAGACCTAAATACAACCGTAAAACATAGCACTTGAAGACAATCATGAACAGATTCCCAAAAATGGGAGCAAAAAATTGTACTTGCAAACAATCTTGACAAACACGACCAAATTTTGAAAATTTCTGAATATTTTTTAATTTTGAACAAAAATTTAAAATCCCGAACATTTTTTTAATTTAGAGAACAAAATATTGAAATCGAGAACAAAATTTGAACATGAACATTTTTTCAAGCACGAATATTTTTTGAATCTTGAGAACAAATTTTGAAACGGAGAACAAATTTGGAAGCGCGAACAATTTTTTAAAGTATGAACATATTTTTTAATCTTGAGAACAAATTTTGAAACGGAGAACAAATTTGGAAGCGCGAACAATTTCTTAAAGCACGAACATTTTTTGAATATTGAGAACAAATTTTGAAACGGAGAACAAATTTGAAAAATCCCAAACAAATTTGGAAGCACGAACATTTTCTGAAAGCATGAACAAAAAATTGAAATCTGGTACATTATATGAATTTCGAAAGTTTTGAACTTTTTTGTGTAACAAGAACAGTTTTTTAATTTTAAGAACATTTTATCGACAACTGAATATTTTATGAAAACACAAACAAAATTTGAATATTTTGAAAAAAAAAGAGGAGAAAAGAAAAGGAAAAGAAATAACAAACAAAAGAAAGAAAACAAACAGAAAAAACAAAAAAAGAAGAAAAGAAAAAAGTAACAGAAATAACTGAAAACGAAGAGAAGAAGAAAAAAGCTTCGCTAGCAGTTGGGCTGGCCCACTGCGTCATTCGCTTGCGCACCTGTGCGAAGCGTCGACATTACGACGCAGTGAGCGGCGTATAGGATTTTCCGCGAATACATGTGTACATGCGTTTGTATCGCTAATTGGATACTAGCAGTTGCATGTTCGCTTGATCGATAGGGGGGGCCAGGCCCCTGCTGGTCCCCCCGGCTCCGCCACTGCGTAAGGTGCATGAGAAGTGGCGGAAGGCCTTGTGCATGAACAACTAGAAGGTTGTTGTGCATGATCAACTATTTGGCGGAAGGCTAGGCTAGGTTGTTTAGCAGAAGGTTAATGCTAACTTTTTTATGTTAATATAAAGACGGGCATTTGAGGTGTCGGGTTGGATGGTTGGCTCTTGTATCGTGTCGACAAACGCATTCGGACGTCGTCCGTGGGCGGGTAGCGTGTCCGTTTTAAGGGTTCATGTTGGAGATGCCTTTAGGGAAATGTTGTGTACATTTCCATGGTTCAGTGATTTCTTTGTGAAGGGCCGGAACATGATTTGCTACCCCTTTTTCAGGAGTAATATAAACTATGCCTAATATTTCATAGAAAGGGACTCCTTTTGTAAGATTTGTGATTTTATTGATAATAATTTTGAAGCAAAATACACATAACAAGTCACAATAGACAAACCCACAAGAATCAAGTAACAATTGAGCCCGTTGATCTAACAAAATCAAGAAGCAATTGTTTTGTTGCTAACCCATTAATCTACTTTGCAATTCCGTGGATTCGGTTGCAGCGCGGGCTCACGGAGAAGTTGTTAACAGGAAACGATTTTGATATCACGGCTGCATTGAAGATGAGCTGGTCACCATGTCGTTCAACTGCATTGATGCTAACCCACTGGAATGCAACCTTGACGCTCACCCCTGTCAGCGCGGTAATCAACATGGACTGGATGTTGCCATGCATGTTTCCTTCGTACCGGAGAGTGAATCCCCCGACGTTGATCTCACAGCCGCCGGGGAGGGAGACCTCAAAGGATCCGTCTGGGTGAAGGGCTTAGTCTTGAACACCCTCCTGGAGGATTCCCCGCGGGAAGCCGTACTTCTCCAGCAGCTCGTATGCTCTTGAAGAGGGGGAGCTGCTCGAGGTGACGGTGGCTGCAGAGGCCACAGCAGAGGCAACCACAAGGAGGATGAGGAGGAGATGGTTCTTGGCCATGGTTTGGTACTTATGATATGTTGATATCCTTTTCGAAGTATGTGGAAGATGATTGTGACTAAAGGCAGTCTCTAGCCTCATATATAGGTCTACCTGTAGAGTACTGTAGACTGCAATGTGGAGTATAATGTTAATGCAATAAATATGGACCGGACACAGAGAGATATCCCATCATGCATAGTGTTTATCTCGAATGTATAATTATAATCTAAAATATAGGTTTCTATAGTTGGAATCCAAAATAATGTTGAGGTATTATCCAAATCAAGTACAAGAACAACAATTTGAAACCATTAAAAAGTATGAAAATTGCATAAAATTCATTTCTTGCCAATAAATTGGAAAAAAAATTAAGAAAACACAAATTCCATAAAACTTATAATAAGTTGGAACCATTAACTAGCATTAATTTATGCCTAAGTATATTGGAACCCCATATTTGAACAACATTGATATGCTAATTAATCATCCTTAATTATCTATGTGTTTTAAGGGAAATAACATATTTTGATGGCATTGTCATACCTACAAACACAAACAATTTACTTAGAAAAGTTAAAAACAAAAGGCTAAAAATATCTCAATGATTGTGTCCTTGCTAACCCTTGAAAGCTGATTCTCAAAAAAAAAACCTTGAATGCTAAAAACATATTTTTCCCCCTAAAGAATGCATAACACCGTTCTTTCACTACTACAAAACGCATGTCCAAACCAGGGTTGGAATACTTAATAATCAATATCCTCATGTGCCTCTGATACGTCTGAAACATATCTATAATCTTTCTTGTTTCATGCTATATTTATGTCATAATTGTATATTTTTGGCACCCATTTTATCAGTTTTCTAGACTAACCTGTTAACTCGGCGTCTAGAGTCAGTTGTTGTTTTATGTTATTTTGGACTTTTCAAGAAAATCCAATTTTCTTGAATCCGTAAACTTCCTTCAGCCAGTCAATCCACATTGGACCCAATGACTCCAAGCATTCCAAGCCCAAGATGAGGTCATAGCACCCTAGTCGCAGCACGCGTAGATCAGTAGTAAATGTGTGGCCCTCACAATACCACATCGCAACTGGTACTAGTAAATATGTGTCCACCCATCAACAATTGTTACACTAGATGTGGCAACAGGAATGGTTGGAACCTGAACTCTAGAAACCATGTCTTCACTGATGAAATTGCTGGAGCTTCACGATCCACCAGGATGAGAACCCGAAATCCATTGAGCATAGCATGCAACATGATGGCCTTCATAGTAGTTGCCCCGGCTGTAGCACATTCATACATTTGCATTAATCCTTCAGAGTCACTGTCAGAGCTATTGTTTTTAGGTTCAGTATTTGTTTCCAATTTTGATATCCAGCATCAACAACAAATCTTCAATGAGTGGAAACTGAGCAGAAGGAGCACACTTATGGACCGTGTGATACTTTTTATTAGGAATGGTAGTGGAAAGCTTAATAACATCTGTCCTACACACAAACCGATGATCACTATGAAAATGCAAATAGGTCTAATCTAATATTTTTGAACGAACATAACCGAGGTGAGAGGTTGGTGAAGATAGTTAATGCACATTCCCGCATATAGGATTAAATCCCCAACCACGACAATTTTCTCCTCCTGATCTAGGATTGAAGTAACAATCCCTCTATCGGTATCCATGCATATGAGATCACCGATCCAAAACGAAGAACTAGCGGAGCGCTAGATGTGGAGGTGGAGCAGCCTAACGGCGGAGGAAACTTTTTCTGTGTGTGTGTGTGTGTGTGTGTGAGAGAGAGAGAGAGAGAGAGAGAGAGAGAGAGAGAGGATGCTCAGCCTTCAACACAAAGTTGTGTTTGGAGGGGCTGCCCTTCATACATATGTATATATAGATGGAGGGGAGGAGGCCGACTTGGAGGAGGGGCTCCCTCCCTCATAGGGTCCGCTGCACCACAAGGGGCCAATAAGGCCCATGCAGCTACCCCCACTTGGAACAAGCCAAGTGGACAACCCATGGAGCCTTCCAGAATATTCTGGAAACTTCTCGGACCTTCCAATGGCCTTTTGGGTCCTCTTGGACTTTCTCAGTTTTCCGAAAGTCTTATGGTTTTCTCTCTAAAACATGTTTAATCTTCCTGAAATATTTCCGGTAGATTTCTCTCATGCTCCTAACACTTCTAGTACTCAACAAATCGATGAACCCTGCAGGTTCGGTAATGTGCAGACATGACCCAGAACACCTTCCGTAAAAAATCTGTAGCGAGATCTAGGCATCCATATTGACTCTTACACATACACAAATAAATTGTCGAGCGAACGTTTTGTTCCCGTACACAATCCTCTTTGCTTTGCGATACATAACAAAACATGAGGAGAGACTTACGGTATCCATGTGAAGCAACAACTTGATCACAATACCAAGTTATCCTCATTACTGGTTTTGCTCTTTTTCTCATTTTCATATTCCGTTATCCCTGTGATCATATCACTCTTTGTCTTGCCAGACAATAATGGATACCGATATACTGATAGGGTTCAGAGAATATCTCTCCATCGTTGGAGAAGCAAATTTCAATCTTAAGCTATCAAGTCCCTTGACATACTTTTCCAATGTACCACGAAAGTTGTCGTTATAATGAACCTATTACGGGAAACATTTGAAGAACCCCAAAATACACTGTCTGGCATGAAGGTACTCGATACTCCCATGGTCTAAGGAACTGAGTATATATTAACCCTTGTATGATTATACTAATAACAATGTTACCATGTGTTCTCGTAGTGTACCATTTGGTTGGGTCTGTCCAGCACTATTGTTCCACCAACAATGTGCTCCCATTGTTGTCGGTATCCTTGTTACTTTAACAATGCCCTATGATCAGAAAAACAGGATCATCATGCAACACATGAGCTAGTCTTAGAGGCGAGACTAGGAAACTTCTTGGTGTTTATGTTTACACACTTTCAAGGATCATCATAGTTATAACATCGAAATATTAAATTAATTATGAATATTATTGGCTCTGGGGCAAATTTCCTTCACTTTTCTCCACATTTAAAGCACAAACCCTTTGTCTTACTCATGGCTTTCAGTGCTTCCAATTTTTGCTCAAGTTTGTTCTTATTATCAGTCATTGGTTTGTCCTCCGGAGCAGCCCCCGAAATTCCGTTTGCCTGCACCAGTGTATTGAAGTCATGTCTCGAGGAGACTTTGTATTTAGACTTGAATCTACCACTTTGAATTGTGGTGTGCTTCCTCAAGGAGATTCTTCCGCGTTTGAGCAAGTGACAAGGATGTATCAACCGTTCGAGGTTTATGTAAACATATAGCATTTTGAATCTTCTGGTTGAACCCTTATACAAATTTTGTCACAAAGAATGCCTCATCATAGTTTTTGTTATACACTAATACTTTATGCATTAGTTCCTCAAACTTGTGGTGATAATCATATGTGAATGCATGATATGTCTCCATCGTATCTACTTTTCCTAACGCTTTTGCTCTTATTTTGGACTCTAATTTGCATGGTTTGAATGAAACTAACCCGGACCGACGCTGTTTTCAGCAGAACTACCATGGTGTTGTTTTTGTGCAGAAATAGAAGTTCTCCGAATTGGACGAAACTTTTTGGAGAATTATTTCAGAATAAATAAAAAATACTGGAACCAAGACCCACTACAAGGGGGCCCTGGCTGTCCACAAGACACCAGGGCGCGCCACCCCCCTCTGGCACACCCTGGTGGGTGGTAGGGCCCTTGGGGCTCCGCTGACCCTAATTCCAACTCTATAAATTCCTATTTTTGAAGAAAAAAATAGGAGAGGAAGTTTCATCGCGTTTTACGATACGGAGCTGCCGCCGCCTCCTGTTCTTCTCGGGAGGCCAGATCTGGAGTCCGTTCGGGGCTTCGGAGTGGGGGATCTTCGGTCTTCATCATCACCAACCATCCTCCATCACCAATTCCATGATGCTCCCCACTGGGAGTGAGTAATTCCTTCGTAGGCTTGCTGGTCGGTGAGGAGTTGGATCAGATTCATCAAGTAATCGAGTTAGTTTTGTTAGGGCTTGATCCCTAGTATCCACTATGTTCTGAGATTGATGTTGCTATGACTTTGCTATGTTTAATGCTTGTCACTAGGGCCCGAGTGCCATGATTTCAGATTTGAACCGTTTATGTTTTCACCATTATATCTATGTTCTAGATCCGATCTTGCAAGTCATATGCACCTATTACGTGTTATGATCCGTAAACCCCAGGGTGACAGTAATTGGGATACTTTTCGGTGATGACCGTAGTTTGAGGAGTACATGTATTCACTATGTGTTAATGCTTTATTCCGGTTCTCTATTAAAAGGAGACCTTAATATCCCTTAGTTTCCTTATGGACCCCGCTGCCACGGGAGGGTAGGACAAAAGATGTCATGCAAGTTCTTTTCCATAAGCACGTATGACTATTTACGGAATACATGACTACATTATATTTATGAACTGGAGCTAGTTCTGTGTCGCCCTAGGTGATGACTGTTATATGATGAATATCATCCAACGAATTCACCGATCCAATGCCTACGAGTTTTCCACTTATTGTTCTTGCTAGGTGATGACCCACAAGTATAGGGGATCAATCGTATTCCTTTCGATAAGTAAGAGTGTCGAACCCAACGAGGAGCAGAAGGAAATGACAAGTGGTTTTCAGCAAGGTATTTTCTGCAAGCACTGAAATAGTCGGTAACAGGTAGTTTGATAATAAGATAATTTGTAACGAGCAAGTAACGATAACGGTAAATAAAGTGCAGCAAGGTAGCCCAATCCTTTTGTGGCAAAGGACAGGCCAAAACGGTCTCTTATGATGAGCAAAGCGTTCTTGAGGGTACATGGGAATTTCATCATATCACTTTCATTATGTTGGTTTGATTCGTGTTCGTTACTTTGATAATTTGATATGTGGGTGGACTGGTGCTTAGGTGCTGTTCTTACTTGAACAAACCTCCTACTTACAATTAACCCCCTTGCAAGCATCCGCAACTACGAGAAAAGTATTAAGATATAATCTAACCATAGCATTAAACTTTTGGATCCAAATCGGCCCCTTACGAAGTAGCGCATAAACTAGGGTTTAAGCTTCTGTCACTCTAGCAACCCATCATCTAATAACTACTCCACAATGCATTCCCTTAGGCCCAAGTATGGCAAAGTGCCATGTAGTCGACGTTCACATGACACAACTAAGGGAATCACAACATACATATCATCAAAGTATCGAACACATATCAAGTTCACATGATTACTTGCAACATGACTTCTCCCGTGACCTCAAGGACAAAAGTAACTACTCACAAATAATAATCATGCTCAAGATTAGAGGGGTATTAAATAGCATAATGGATCTGAACATATAATCTTCCACCAAATAAACCATATAGTAATCAACTACAAGATGTAATAAACACTACTAGTCACCCACAAGTACCAATCTAAGGTTCCGGTACAAAGATTGAACACAAGAGATGAACTAGTCACCCCTCACGCATCTCAATGGCTTGAGGGTGCTGCATCACCTCCCGCAAATACGGGTTGATGATGTTCTCGAAGAACTTGTCCTTGGAGGAGCTCGAAGCGGCCATGGCGATCTAGATCTGTCAGAAAACAGCAAGAAAGAAGAACAGAAGATTTCTCCGTGATACGGTGGTCAATACATCCGGGGGGTATATAAAGATTTTTTATCTTGGGAAACAAGCAAACAGGAGGAAAACAGAGTCGGGAAGGTTCCCGAGGTGGGCACAACCCACCTGGGCGCGCCAGGGGGCCCAGGCGCGCCCTAGTGTCTTGTGCCCCCCTCGGGTGCCTTCCTAGTTGTTTCTTATTTTTCTAATTTTTAAAATATTCCAAAACTGACAGAAAATATTTTTACGAATTTTTTGGAGTCCGTTTACTTACCGTATCACGTACCTCCTCTTTTTAGGGATTCTGGAGTGTTCCGGAAGGTTTCTTTTATCTGTTCCTCCGGTGTCATGGTTTGAATAATATTGCTTTCAACATTAATAGGCATACCTGAGATATAGTGTTTAATTCTTTGCCCATTGACCACCTTCGGGTTAGTACCTTCGGCATTATTTATTTTGATAGCTCCAGGGCGATAAACCTCCTCGATGATATATGGTCCTTCCCATTTAAGAGAAGTTTTCCTGCAAAGAATCTGAAACGAGAGTTGTGCAAAAGAACATATTCTCCAACTTTGAATTCCCGCTTTTGGATTCTTTTGTCATGCCATCTTTTAACTTTTTCTTTAAATAACTTGGCATTTTCATAGGGTTGGGTTCTCCATTCATCTAGTGAGCTAATATCAAATAACCTCTTTTCACCGGCAAGTTTGAAATCATAGTTGAGTTCTTTAATTGCCCAATATGCTTTATGTTCTAACTCAAGAGGAAAATGATAAGCTTTTCCATAAACCATTTTATAGGGAGACATACCCATAGGATTTTTATATGCTGTTCTGTAGGCCCAAAGTGCATCATCCAATTTCTTAGACCAATTCTTTCGGGACCGATTAACCGTTTTTTCTAATATAAGTTTTATTTCTCTATTGCTAAGTTTAACTTGACCACTAGATTGAGGATGATAGGGTGATGCAATTCTATGGTTAACATCATATTTAGCAAGCATTTTACGGAAAGCACCATGAATAAAGTGTGAACCACCATCAGTCATTTAATAGCTAGGGACTCCAAACCTCGGGAAAATAACTTCTTTAAGCATTTTAATGGAAGTGTTATGATCTGCACTACTAGTTGGAATAGCTTCTACCCACTTAGTAACGTAATCAACAACAACCAAAATATGTGTATACCCATTAGAGCAAGGAAAAGGTCCCATATAATCAAAACCCCAAACATCAAATGGTTCAACAACAAGTAATAATTCATAGGCATTTCTTGACGCTTACCGATATTACCAATTCTTTGGCATTCATCACAAGATAAAACAAACTTACGGGCATCCTTGAAGAGAGTAGGCCAATAAAAACCAGATTGCAATACCTTATGAACAGTTCTACCTCCCGCATGACGCCCTCCATAAGCTTCGGAGTGACATTTCCGTAGGATTTGTTCCTGTTCATGCTCAGGTACACAACGTCTAATAATAACATCTACTCCTTCTTTATAAAGATGTGGGTCATCCCAAAAGTAATGTCTTAAATCATAGAAGAATTTTTTTTTGTTGGTATGTGAAACTAGGTGGTATATATTTAGCAACAATATAATTAGCATAGTTAGCATACCAAGGAGTGTTACGAGAAACATTTATTGCAGCTAGTTGTTCATCAGGAAAGCTATCATCAATAGGTAGTGGGTCATCAAGAATATTTTCTAACCTAGACAAGTTATTAGCTACGGGGTTCTCAGCTCCTTTTCTATCAGTGATATGTAAATCAAATTCTTCTAGCAAGAGAACCCACCTAATAAGTCTAGGTTTAGCATCTTTCTTTTTCATAATGTATTTTATAGCAGCATGATCAGTGTGAACAATGACTTTAGAATCAACAATGTAAGATCTGAATTTATCACAAGCAAACACAACTGCTAAAAATTCTTTTTCAGTGGTAGCATAATTTCTTTGGGCACTGCCTAGAGTTTTGCTAGCATAATGGATAACATTTAATTTCTTATCAACTCTTTATCCTAGAACAGCACCAACAACATAATCACTAGCATCACACATAATTTCAAAAGGCAAGTTCCAATCAGGTGGTTGAACAATAGGTGCAGAAATTAAGGCTTTCTTAAGTGTTTCAAAGGCTTCTACACAATCATCATCAAAAACAAATGGAACATCCTTTTGTAAAAGATTTGTAAGAGGCCTAGAAATTTTAGAGAAGTCTTTAGTAAACCTCCTATAGAAACCAGCATGACCAAGGAAACTACGAATACCTTTAATATCTTTAGGACATGGCATTTTCTCAATTGCATCAACTTTAGCTTGGTCAACTTCAATATCTCGTTCAGAAATTTTATGCCCCAAAACAATACCTTCATTAACCATAAAGTGGCACTTCTCCCAATTCAAGACAAGATTAGTTTGCTCACATCTCTGCAAAACTCGATCAAGGTTGCTCAAGCAATCATCAAAAGAAGTTCCATATATAGAAAAACCGTCCATGAGAACCTCAACAATCTTTTCACAAAAATCAGAGAATATAGCAATCATGCATCTTTGAAAGGTAGTAGGTGCATTGCATAAACCAAAAGGCATACGTCTATAAGCATAAGTTCCAAAAGGGCAAGTAAAGGTGGTTTTCTCTTGATCGGGTTGTGAAACAGGTATTTGAGAAAAACCAGAATATCCATCGAGAAAGCAAAAGTGGGTGTGCTTTGATAATCTTTCCAACATTTGATCGATAAAAGGCAGAGGGTAATGATCTTTTCTAGTTGCTTTATTTAATTTTCTAAAATCAATTACCATTCTATAACCAGTAACAATTCTTTGTGGAATGAGTTCATTTTTATCATTTCTATCATACCCGAAGGAATTTCATAACCAATATTTTCAGTAGGTGCAGTAGGTTGAGGGGTAGCTAATTGTGGTTCCGGTCGAGGTGAAGAAACTCCGAATAAACCCCTCAAAGGATGATTCTCCATAGTAACAAGTGACAATAAATTTCAGCACGTAGTACTAATTTTCCCTTACCAATTTCCACTTACCAAGGGCACTTCACTCCCCGGCAACGGCGCCAGAAAAGAGCCTTGATGACCCACAAGTTTAGGGGATCAATTGTAGTCCTTTCGATAAGTAAGAGTGTTGAATCCAACGAGGAGCAGAAGGAAATGACAAGTGGTTTTCAGCAAGGTATTTTCTGCAAGCACTGAAATAGTCGGCAACAGGTAGTTTGATAGTAAGATAATTTGTAACGAGCAAGTAACTGTAATGGTAAATAAAGTGCAGCAAGGTAGCCCAATCCTTTTGTGGCAAAGGACAGGCCAAAACAGTCTCTTATGATAAGCAGAGCGTTCTTGAGGGTACATGGGAATTTCATCATATCACTTTCATCATGTTGGTTTGATTCGTGTTCGCTACTTTGATAATTTGATATGTGGGTGGACCGGTGCTTAGGTGCTGTTCTTACTTGAACAAACCTCCTACTTATGATTAACCCCCTCGCAAGCATCCGCAACTACGAGAAAAGTATTAAGATAAAATCTAACCATAGCATTAATCTTTTGGATGCAAATCGGTCCCTTACGAAGTAGCGCATAAACTAGGGTTTAAGCTTCTGTCACTCTAGCAACCCATCATCTAATAACTACTCCACAATGCATTCCCTTAGGCCAAAGTATGGTGAAGTGCCATGTATTCGACGTTCACATGACACCACTAAGGGAATCACAACATACATATCATCAAAATATCAAACACATATCAAGTTCACATGATTACTTGCAACATGACTTCTCCCGTGACCTCAAGAACAAAAGTAGCTACTCACAAATAATAATCATGCTCAAGATCAGAGGGGTATTAAATAGCATAATGGATCTAAACATATAATCTTCTACCAATTAAACCATATAGTAATCAACTACAAGATGTAATCAACACTACTAGTCACCCACAAGTACCAATCTAAGGTTCCGGTACAAAGATTGAACACAAGAGATGAACTAGGGCTTGAGAGGAGATGGTGCTGTTGAAGATGTTGATGGAGATGGCCCTCCCACTGGTATAGCGAGGTGCTATACAAACGGTTTTTAACCCCTTTCCGCGACGGCGTTTCGAACCATTGCCAAGTGAGTGACTGCGATAGGGGGGTCCTTCCCACACGACCGAGAAACCGTCGAGGATATGCCCTCCTGGCACACACACTTGGCAAAATGAGGCCGTGTGCGATCGGCGAGCGATCAAATACGGTTATACGTACAGTTGTGCTAAAAAATACAATTACACATGCCAAATCGTTTCCGGTCGTAAGTACATCCCACACAGTTAGTCCTCGCTAAACGTTTCCGTTCGTATGTACATTCCATACAATCAATCCAAGGAATACGTTTCCGTTAGTATGTACATCCCACACAGTTAATCTAAGAAGTACGTTTCTGTTCGTATATACATCTCACATAGTCACTCCAAGGAAAATGTTTCCGTTCACAGGTACATCACACACAATTTTCCCCATTAAATCGTTTGTGATAGCGTTGCCATTGCACACGATATTAACAATTTTATCGTTTGCGTTATTGAACGCATCACACACGGTGCGTAGAAAAAACTGTGTGGCAAAGGCTATCTATCACACACACTTTTTATGTGGTAAACGTTTCCGCAAGGTGGCCTAACGCAAACAGTTTTCAAGAGGATGTCGTGTGTGATTGTTCATTAATCCAACACGGTTTATTCCTAGAAACTGTGTGGCGTTGCCTGAGGTCATCGCCCATGGTGTTTTCTCAATAACCGTTTGCAATAGAAAAACCCAATTAGTAGGCTAATTGGCCATTAGCAGGCTAATTGCCGTATTATTAATAATCCATTTATTAATCTAATTGATATTTCATATTAAGCACACAATATATTTCATTTCCATATTAAGGAAGCAGGATTTCATAATTGAAATACATCAGAGTACAACATCATATAGCTTCAGCACTCAGCTACCCCATTACACAACTGCACCAGCACCAAGTTTCACATGCAACATCTATAACCTTTCAAAATTAGCATCATAGACGGTACATAGACAGATGCATCTCACCTGGAAAACTGCTGAAGCGGAAGGCGAATATTGAGCTTCATTGATGTTGAAGGTCTTTGCAACTTTAGGCCAGTGCCTGTGGATGATTGACCGTCCATCCTTCGTCCTCTTCAGGAACACTTCAATATTGAACCGTGGGTGTTGTATGAAAACCTTCCTCGCCTCCTGACCATACATGTGGTTTGAGAGGTAATCATCAGTGAACTACTTTGGAAAGGCCTAAAGACAAGGATGTGCTTAAATATCTTCTCTATATTGGAAATGGGGCAAAGGAATAAAAAAGGCAAGGTATAATAGTTAGTACCATCTTGTAGTGAACTGATGTCTTCTTCATTGTGCAGACAAAGATCTTGTTGTTTTTTGTCGCTAATTTCTTTATCCTAACAATCTTTCTGAGTTTCTTGACTTGACTGATATTCATGGACAACTCATTTCCCCATATGCAAACAGGATCGAACAGTGGGTCAAAACCTCTGACAGCAGGACCTACATGTGCAAGACCAAATTGTTAAAAACCTAAATATTAGAATGGTTCCTGTAATTGCACAATAATGTGCTATTAGACAAAGGACCATGCATGTGCAAACCTCGATTGTAAACCTCAGTGCTTTCCATTGTTTCCCTGCAACACATATAAGGTAGTTAGTCATCAGGTTAAGTGAGGGTTCGCATGCTATCAGTAAAATATGTTGATGAAAAATAAGCACATTGCAGATTCATCAGATTAATTCAAGCCACATGGAAAACCCATTTATCCAAACCAAGCATGATTAAGAACTAGAAAATATAGCAGTTCTATATGTTTCTCATATATTAAGTGCAGCCAAATTCGATTTATTCCTCACATGCACAACAATACAAAATTCTACCCACGACAATTGGACATCGCATTGCAGAATTGAACCAAGCAGTTAACTAAACACCAAAACAAATGAACCAAACATTAACTGTGCACCACATTGCACAATATAACATACTCCTGATAGAAGATCAAATAGTTAACCAAACCAAGCATGCTTAACAACTTGAAAATATAGCAATTGTATTTGTTTCTCATGTATTTAGCACAGCCAAATTCGATTTATTTCTCACATGGTATACAATAACAGAATGCACCCACAATAATTGAACATCACATTGCAGAATTGAACCAAACAGTTAACTAAACACCACAACAAATGAACCAAACATTAACTGAGCACCACATTGCACAATGTATAACATACTAGAAGATCAGACAGTTAACCAAACCAAGCATGCTTGACAACTTGGAAATATAGCAATTGTATTTGTTTCTCATGTGTTTTGTAAAGATAAATTCGATTTATTTCTCACATGAAAGACAATACAAAATTGCAGCCTGAAGAATTGAACATCACATTTGCAGAATTGAACCAAACAGTTAACTGAAGACGATAACTAATTAACCAAACAGTTAATAAGTGAGCACCACATTGCATGACATATATAACATATACACTAGAGCAACATATTGCATGGTAAAAGCAGATAGCACAATTCACTAGAATTTATTAAGGAAAGGCAGGAGCAGCACATGCAACGGGTAAACCGAGCATGCTTAACCGACGTAGCTAGCAAACTGAACATGGGTCCTTATAGTGAGCTAATAAGACAAGCTACTCCTCATCGTCGGAGATATCGATGATGATTGGCTCCTTGGACATGGAAGAGGGCAAGGCCTCCACATCGTGGGTGCCCTCGTCATAGTGGTGAGTTGCCTGAGCCGCTCCGGGCACCAACCTGCTGGCTCTCGAGTTGAGGTAAGCACGTGCACGCTGAGAAAACACCTCGTAGTCTTCGTCGAAGGCACCGAGGGTGGCCTCGAGAAAACGCCATGAACTGTCATTTAAAGCAGCCAACCGCATCACGGCATTGGCGCGTGAGGCATCGACGGTGGCCTCGATGGCGAGGTGCTCCTCCAAGATCTGGGGGTCAGCACGAATGGCAGCCATCGCGACCTCATCCGCGCGTGCGGCCGCGATTTGCTTCTCCGCTGCCAAATGCTCCTTGAGCTCCTGGCTATACTGCGTGCACCATGGCTTAGGGCGGTGCTTATTTGGTGGAGGGGTCGGTGATTTGGGTGGAAGGTGTCGCGCCAGCGGTCGGGGCATGTGGGATGTGGAAGGAGGAGGAGGATGGGGGTCGGGTGTGGATTACCTGCCTGGAAAGACGAGGCCGAGCAGCGTGAAGGAGGGTCACCGGTGAGGAGGCGGCACTGCAAGCAAGGAGTGAAGGTTTCAACTTGGAAAGGAAGGCGGAAACAGGGAAAATGTGGCTTTTGGTAAGGGGGAGGGGGCGGGGAGGTAGATATTTCAGCGGAAGCCAAATTTTTTGAATCGGTGCAGCGAAAAAACTGGCGTGCAAAGTGTCATCAGACACGGTCCCTTATTCAGCACTATGTACAATATGTGAACATCACAAACGATTCATATAGCTTAACCCGTGTGTGATGAGTTTCCCTGGTTACAGTGGTCATCCACGTCATTGCATAATTTGGGTACACAAAGGAGACTATAGCACACCCACACTTCTTAATCGAGTAAGTTCAACAATTAAACAGAGCTAGCTGACCTAAACATTACTCTAACAAATTAAAGACCGGCGCTCTTAATTAAACAAAACAAAGAGTATTACTACGGCTGGTGCTCGTCGATCTCCGCCGCCTCCTCCATGTCCAGCTCGCGCCCGACGGTCTCCTGGGGAAGGGGCTCCATGGCATCCATCGCACCATACTCGGCAAGCATCTCGCCATCCATGTCCGCCATCTCTTTGGAAAAGGCCGCCATGAGCTGGGCATGGGCGACCGCGATCTGGGATTGGACGGGCTCCGTCGTGGCAAGGTATGCGGCGGAGGAACGGACGGCTGCTCGAACGCTCTCGGCGATTGCCAACTCTTCGGCCGTGGGTTGCCGACCGTTGTTGGAGAAGCTTCGTTCGATTTGTGCGGTGACCGCCACGAGTTGGGCCTGGGTGGCCTCCATCAGGGCTAAGGCCGCCGTTGCAGAACGGACAGCTACTGTGCCACTCTCGCCAGTTGCTATCCCCAAGGCAGATGTTGCTACCGCCACCTGAGAAGCAACATCGGCCGTTTGGGCTGCCTTGGCTGACCGGTCGCAGATTGCGGCCGCGCTCATGCACCTTGTTAGCACACGGATGGCAGCTGCGGCCGCGCTCTCGCCGGAGTGGGCCGCCGAAGTTGCCATCACGACGCGGGTCCACGTCCCCATCTTTCACCAGCGACGACTGAACAGTGAAATGATATTTGGGGAGCGAGCTAGTGTGCTTGACATGCCGGCTGTGGACTGTAGCCGACGCACCTTCTCGCGTAAGCCATAGGCGTATTATACTCCGACGGTGCTCCAAGATATTTTGTACTGCATCTCACATGGTTGGTGATAATAAACTGTGTGCGATCTACTTGATTTTTCATCTTGATTTGAATTACATAATGGGGCGACAACAGCAATGGAGGGTGTTTGAATTGCTAGAACTTTTATCTGCAGTGAACATGCAACTATAGGTATGTCGTAAAAAAATTGGAATTATTCAGGGTTCGTTTGGACATTTTTATACATTAACTTGGTTTTCTAGCCATTTCAGGTGCACAATTCAAAATTAAACTACATGCACATGCTCCGGTGCGCCAACATGGGTTGTAAAATCATATATGTGTCCATGGGTTTATGCTTATGTCCCATGCAAGAAATGAGGATGAATTTCGAACACCACGGCACCGTGGCTCTCCGGCAAACGTTGAGGTACTTGCTTTTGTAATTCTAGTAAATCCAAAACCCGTATGAAATTCATGAACCTTGGCATGCTATCATGGAATGGCATCAACATGCTGGGGTAAAAAATATTGTCCCATTTGGGGTAGGTTATGGTATAGGCTTCTCATAAACCAGAGCTTCTCACAAGAAGCCTCATGGTTCCGTTAGGGAAACGTGTCACCTTTGTGGACAAAACGATATTCGTCGCCTCTTCTTGCTTTCAATTTTTTCCTGGTGTCAACATAGAACAACAAGAGTGCCGTGTTAAAATTTGGAATTTTTCGGGGATCGTTTGGACATTTTTATACGTTAACTGAGTTTTCTAGACATTTATGTGCATAATTCAAAATTGAACTACATGCACATGCTCCAGTGCATAAAAACGGCTTGAAAAATCAAATGTGTGTCCTTGGTTGCAAGCTTAGGTCACATGCAAGAAATGAGAATGAATGTCAAACACCTTGACACCGTCGCTCGGCCGCTAACATTGAGATACATGGTTTTAAAATTCTAGTAAATCGAAAACTTGTCTGAAATTCATGAAACTTGACATGATATCATGGAACGGCATCGACATGCCGTGGTAAAAATATTGTCCCAATTGGGGTAGGTTTGGGTATAAGTTTGTCGCAAACCAGAGCTTCTCTCACAACAAGCCTGATGGTTTTGGTAGGGAACGTGCCACCTTGGGGGACGAAATGATATCTGTTGCCTCTTCTTACTTTCAATATTTTTCTCATGTCAACATAGAACAACAGGAGTGTTGTGTCAATTTTTGAGATTTTTCGGGGTTCGCTTGGACATTTTTATACATTAACTGAGTTTTCTATGTATTTATGTGCATAATTCAAATTTGAACTACATGCACATGCTCCAGTGCATATAAATGGGTTCAAAATTGAAATGTGTGTCCTTGGTTGCATGCTTAAGTCCCATGCAAGAAATGAGAATGAATGTCAAACACCTTGCCACCGTCGCTCGGCCACTAACATTGAGATACATGGTTTTTAAATTCTAGTAAATCGAAAACGCGTCTGAAATTTATGAAACTTGACATGCTAGAATGGAACGACATCAACATGCCGTGGTAAAAATATTGTCCCATTTGGGACAGGTTGGGGTATAAGCTTCTCACAAACCAGAGCTTCTCACAATAAGCCACATGGTTACGGTAGGGAACGTTTCACCTTTCTGGACGAAACGATATCCGTTGCCTCTTCTTGATTTCATTTTTTTTCTAGTGTCAACATAGAACAACATGAGTGTTGTGTTAATTTTAGGAATTTTTCAGGGTTCGTTTGGACATTTTTATACATTAACTGAGTTTTCTATGCATTTATGTGCATAATTCAAATTTGAACTATAGGCACATGCTCCAGTGCATGTAAATTGGTTGAAAACTCAAATCTGTGTCCTTGGTTGCATGCTTAGGTCCCATGCAAGAAATGAAAATGAATGTCAAACACCTTGCCACCGTCGCTCGGCCGCAAACATTGAGATACATGGTTTTTAAATTCTAGTAAATCCAAAACTCGTCTGAAGTTCATGAAACTTGACATGCTATCATGGAGCAGCATCAACATGCTGTGGTAAAAAATTTGTCCCATTTGGGGCAGGTTTGGGTATAAGCTTCTCGCAAACCAGAGCTTCTCACAACAAGCCTGATGGTTTCGGTAGGGAACGTGCCACCTTTGGGGACGAAACGATATCCGTTGCCTCTTCTTGCTTTCAAATTTTTTCTAGTGTCAACATGGAACGACAGGAGTGTTGTGTCAATTCTTGGGATTTTTCGGGGTTCGCTTGGACATTTTTGTACATTAACTGGGTTTTCTAGGCATTTTATGTGCATAATTCAAATTTGAACTACATGGACATGCTCCAGTGCAGAAAAATGGGTTGACATATCAAATGTGTGTCCTTGGGTGCATGCTTAGGTCCCATCCAAGAAATGGGAATGAATTTCAAACAGCAGGGCACTGTTGATTGCCGGCAAAACATTGAGATACTTTGTTTTTAAATTCTAGTAAATCCAAAACTCATCTGAAATTCATGAAACTTGGCATGCTATCATGGAATGGCACCCGACATGCTGTGGTATTTTTCGTGTCCATTTTGAGAGAAGGCGCACTCGAATAATAGCCAACAAAGGCATTTTGAAACAAATAGCTGCCACTTTAACATCTCAAACGTTTGTATAATTTAAATCGTGTGCGTTCTGTTAACCATTCACGTGACACTATGTGTCTCTTTTTTAATGGCTATAGGAGGTGCCGTGCGGACAGCTGCTTGACTGAATGGGAGGCGTGCGAGCGCAGTCCAATGCGCAGGCTGACCGAGAGGCGTGCAAGCTGTCCTCCAATGCGCAGGCTCACCGGGAAGCGTGCGAGCTATACGCTGCGTAGGCTCACTGGGAAGCGAGCCCTTTGACTTCCATGGCCGCCTGCCTTGCTCGCATCCTCTCCATTAATGGCGCCCGAGCCGCTGTTTAATACGGGCGGCCTTACTGTTCGCCTCCCATTCCCCTCCCTCCCGCAGACCTCCACCAACGCCATGGCGCAGAAGGATCATCTGCCACTAGTCTTCAAGTTTGGTGAAGTCGACTCAGATCCGGAGGAGATAGAAAATAAGGAGGAATGGGGCCTCATGGACATGGCCCTGAACGAGCTGGCCGCGGCGGTTGCTGCCCCCGCGCCCGCGCCAGCGACCATCCCCGTAGCATTGACGGGCTAGTCGCCGAGCACTATCGCAGAGCTGGAAGCCACGGGCGTTAGCGAGGTCTCCGCGGACCCGTGCGAGCTCGTGTACATGGCAGCGCCAGCGCCAGCGCCCGTGCCCGTGCCCGTGCGGGCCCCTGCACCCACCGCGGCGCCGGTCCCCATGCGTTTGCCTACACCCGCCGCGCCCGTGCCCGTGCGCACGCCCCCCTCAGCGGCATGGGATGCCGCCGTCGACCGCTACCTCGCAGCGCCGCCAGTTGCTGTCCTCCAGCGCCCCGCCCGTCGATCTTGCGACGACATGATGTTTGATTTTCAAGTGAAGAACATTCTATGCTGCCTTGAAGACTTCAACAACGGTGTCCCGGAGGATGACAACGACAACGCCGGCGCGGCACGCCGCCTCTGCCTCCGCCGGAAATAGTTTTTTGGGTTTAATACTGTATCTTGATCATATGAATATAAATTCGTAGTATGACAGAATGAAAGATATGGTTTGAACGAACTTGTGTTTTTTTTCTCTTAATGTACAGACTTATCAAACGATTTTCTTTTAAAAAACGTCAATGGTTTTTAAATATAAAACACTCATCGCAAACGTTTTAGTTAGAACACCCGTATGCAAACCGACAGCTTCCCCAGGAAGCCAAGGGAAAATGTGCCGAGCAGGATTTGTGCAGCTCTTGATCGCAAAAGATTTAGATAGAACACCCGTATGCAAAGTGAGAGCTATGGTCTTTCCCAGTAAGTCAAGGGAAAATTCGCAGCGCTGGATTTGTGCATCTCTTCAATGCAAACAGTTCAGATTGAATATGGTATGCAAAGCCAGGCTTCGGCGCTAAGCCAAGAGAAAATGTGCCGAGCAGGATTTGTACATCCCTTCAACGCAAACGGTTGTTTTGGATGACCCGTGTGCAACCACGTACAGACAATTCGGTAAGATTTGCATCTGTCATATTGGGTATATTACCATTTGTCAAACTGAAAAGATTGACATTTGTTGATCTAGTAACATTGCCATTTGTCAACCTTGTAACACTGCGATTTGTCAAAATATGCAGCTAAAAATCACTAGCACTATCTAATTTTTGCAACTAAAATTCAGTAATTAAGCATAGATTTCATTCATAGATTAAGCAGTCGTTCTTTATACAAACAGTTCAACTCGACAGCTGAACCGACGAAACTTTTCCCCAATTGTTGCCAACCACGTACCGAAATAGCTAGTTCAACTATATATACTAGCTAATTTTAAGTACGTTGTACAGTTCCACCACATCTATAGTCAGATGAACTGAACAAAATAGCCCCTAAATACTACTACTATGGAGGGGCTTTGTACTACTTCCGGTAGCCTCTCCTCTGCCAAGCGCGCTCAGTAAGAGGCAGAGGAGGAGGAGCCTACTGACGAGTTGGACAACTGCAATACGGTGCCTGCCGCTGCTGCACCTTCAGCGACGCTCACCTCGAACGCCCTTTGCCGCTCCAGACGACCCCTCTCGAAGCGGTGGTTCTCCTCATAGATCTCCTGATTTCTCGCCTCTGTGGCGGCGTGTGCTGCGGCCACGGCGGCGGTAAGGCTCTTTGCGAGCTCGACGAGGCGCTCCTCCTCCTCCCGTAGGAACTCGATGTAGCGCGCAAGGTCGCTGACGCACGTGCGGGCCTCCACCACCACCTCCAGCCTTCGGGCCGCGGCGGCGGAGCGGCTGATGGCCACGGTGGTCGACGGTGGGCTGGCGGCCACGACGGCCACCTCCCGCCTTTGGGCCACGGTGGCGGAGCGGGCGATGGCCCTGGCTTTCGACGGTGGTGTGGCGGCCATGGCGGCAGCCGGTGGGGTGGCGGCAACGGCAGCCGGCAACAGCTGCCGATGGGCAGCGGCGGCGGAGCGTGTGGTGGGTGTTCCGCGCACACCCAACAGGGATGCCACGCGCATTACACTACGCCGGGGACTGCGCCGCCGCTGCGGTGTAGCCTCCTAGCTGGAGCTGTCCTCTGATGACGGCGGAGTGGCTGAGCGACAACGACGGACCGGTGCCATTGGCAATTGTGGGAGAAGCAGACGAGATAAGCTATAGGGAGGGAGGGGAAAATGCGACGCAGGACTCGCCGACCGTGAGGGTTTATATAGCAGGCCGGTAAGCATTGGGATTTTGGGGGATTTCACCGAGTCGGGCGGGAAGCTTGCACGGTTGCGCGGGAACGGGCTCACCACCGTTTGGCCAAAAGAACGCCCCCGCGCGCTGCTCAAGCTTGCGCTCTAAGCCGTCTGCAGTAGCGGGGTGACAAGACGTGCGAGAGGAGGATGAAAGGACACGTACACATACGGTTAATAAAATAAAAACATTTGCGATTAAATTACCTACTACCCCCGTCCTGGTTTATAAGTCATCTATGTATTTTTGTGCCAAATTTTGACTAGAGATTTAACTAATAAAATACGAATGCATGTCGCCAGAGATTATATCGTTGGATTCGTATTTGAACATAGTTTCCAATTATATAATTTTTGTAACATGCCTTAACATTTTGTTGGTTAAATTTAAGGTCAAAATATGGCACATAATATAAAGGGGACTAATAGACCAAGACGGCGGTAGTAGCACACGGCCGTTCTCTAGGCAGCGACGCAACTGTCGGCTGCCTTGTAGACGACCATTTCCTGCGTGTTCAACTGCTCTATGCGTGTGGTTGCTTGCGGTTGAGGCGGCCGTGGCGCGCTCTACTCGCGTCCCGCCGCACGCGCTCTGATCTCGCGTCCCTCCGGGCACTCTGCCCTCGTCCCTCCACGTGCGCTGCCAGTGTTTGGGGTCGGCGCACGATCACGCACGTTCGTGTGCATGCGGTTGCGCCGGGCGTGGCGCCACGATGCAGTTACCCGCTGCAAAAACTGCCATGTGGACGCACCGAGAATCCAGGCCGCCCGGCCCCCATTTATTCCTGCGGCCATTTACCTTCATCTCTCGCGCCACATGACACAATAAGCACACCCATGACGACACATACAGAGAGGACATCCAGCGGTTCCAATGACGCTCCCCGTGGCTCCAATGGCGCTCCCAACGGCTGGCGACGACAACGGCGGGCAGTTCACCACGCATCACGTAGTGGACACCCACATGAGGGGGAAGGCCCTCTCGGTGGTGTACATGAACGAGTCGGTCTCGGTGGAGAGCTCCATCCAAACTATGGAGCAGTTGCTTGTCGAGGACAAGTACCAAGTGGTCGGCTTCGACCTTGAGTACACCATCGGTCTTGCCGGGCACGATCAGAAGGTTGCCGTCGCCAGTTGTGCGTGCAACATGATGTCCTCATCTACCACTACCACCTGGCCACAAGGCCTTGCGAGCGTTTCTCCAGGTTTATCAACAGCTCTGACTACAGTTTCACTACGGTGGACACCACCAACGATCTAAAAGCGCTCAAGGTTTCGGGCTTGAAATGCTAGAATCTTGTCAACATCCAGGACCACTACAAGGTCTGGGGCAGCGACAACAACAAACAGAACTCCCTGGTTGACCTCGCCTCAGCCATCATCGACCCCTACTACATGAAGATGAAGAATGAGAGCAAGAAGGGCAAGAATGCCTGGCACAGTGTCTGGCATGAGAGACTGGATGAACAACACGTCAAGTACGCGACCAAGGACGCGTACACAAGCTACGAGATGTACATGTGGATCGTTGACATGAGGGAGTGTCTTCTTCCTGCCCCAGACGAGGGATCGAGCCACAGAGCAGTGGCGGGAGCGTCACAAGAAGTAGATGACTAGACGATCGTTTCTCCTAGTTTAGAATGCATACAATTGTTTATTGAGGTGTGTGCGAATGATCTGTATAGTCACTTATGTAATTGGATGTTTATTTCAGTTATATATATATATATATATGTTATTCTTCTGTAGATAGAGCAAATCACACGGCTTATTAGCAGCAATCGTCTGTGTTATTATTAGTCTTCACACACATTTCTGATTACGGACCTGTTTGCCGCGTATCACACACATCTTGTTCAGTTGAACCGTTTCTATTGTGTTGCCTAATCACACACAGTTCATCCTAGTGAACTGTATGTCGTATATCGCACACACCCTCATCTGGCTGCCCGTTTCTGTTGTTCTTCCTCATCGCAAACAGTTCTTCTGGATTAATCGTTTGCCATGCATCGCACACGCAACTCCAATATGAACCGTGTTTGATGTCACCGCCATCGCAAATGTTTTGCATCTATTTTGATGGTTTTATTACATCACCGTTTGTGATTGATGCATCGCACACAGTTTCGTCAAAGGGTCTCTGATTGGATTGTCACGTTTGGACCATCCTGCAGTAGTGTCCCAAAGATGGGAGAGTTGTTGGTGATGACGATGGCGATGATTTCCCCCTCCGGGAGGGAAGTTCTCCTGGCGGAATCGCGCCGCCGGAGGGCAAAAGTGATCCTGCCCAAGTTCCGCCTCGAGACGGCGGCGCTTCGTCCCAAAATTCCTCCCTTATTTTTTTCTAGGTCAAAATGACTTATATACCAGAAGAGGGGCACTGGAGGTGGGCCGAGGAGGGCACAACCCACCAGGGCACGCCCAGGTGGGTTGTGCCCACCTGGTGGGCCCCCTCTGGTAGTTATTTTCTCCAATATTATTCATATATTGCAAAATAATTCTCCGTAAATTTTCAGCTTATTTGGAGTTGTGCAGAATAGGTAACTCTGACGTAGCTTTTTCAGGTCCAGAATTCCAGCTGCCGGTATTCTCCCTCTTTGTGTAAACCTTGCATATTATGAGAGAAAAGGCATTAGAATTACTCCCAAAAGCATTATTATGCATAAAAACATTATAAATAACAGTGAAAAAACATGATGCAAAATGGATGTATCACTAAGGTACTATTACCATTGCTACTGTTACAACTGCTACAAAACTGTTACTGTTGTTACCATTACCACTGCTATCGTTACTACTGCTAGCAAACTATCATATTACTGTGCTACTGATCACATTGCTGCAGATATTTAATCTCCAGGTGTGGTTGAATTGACAACTCAATTGCTAATACTTGCAAATATTCTTTGGCTCCCCTTGTGTCGAATCAATAAATTTGGGTTGAATACTCTACCCTCGAAAACTATTGCGATCCCCTATACTTGTGGGTTATCAAGACCTTTTTTTGGCGCCGTTACCAGGGAGCACCGGGGAGCATAGCTATATTTGTTGAGTCACTTGGGATTATATCCATTTATCACTATGAAGAATCTGAAAGATACAAGAACCAAGATCGTTCCCTCTAAGACGAGGGGTGGTAAGGAACTGCCATCTAGCTCTGCATTTGATTCACCTTCTGTTTTGAATAGACTTGCAACACCACCACCTGCTATTAATTCTGATGTGTCGCAAGTTATTAATGATGCTACTTCTACTATGAATGATGCTTATGATGATGCTAGTACCTTGCTTGATGATAATGTGCCACTAGGTGAATTTCTTGATTAACAAATTGCTAGAGCTAAAGAGAATGAAATTGCTGAAACTGATGAAATTGTTCAAACTGATGAGGACTTTGAAACTGAGAATTATGAAACACCTATTAGACCTAGCTCTCCTAGATTTGAATTGCCTAAGATACCTGAGGGTTATGTTATGGATGAAGAGGTAGCTAGAGACTTTCTTGCTTGCAAAGATAGAGATGATCTTAAGAAATTATTATGCAAGTTGAAAGAAAAATATTTGAATGCTAGAATGAAATGTGATCCTAAGTTTACTAGTTCACCTATCTTTATTACCAATAAGGATTATGAATTCTCTATCGACCCAGAGTTAATTACTTTGGTTGAATCTGATCCGTTCCATGGCTATGAAACTGAAAATGTAGTGGCACATCTTACTAAATTAAATGATATAGTGATACGTCTCCAACGTATCTATAATTTTTGCTTGTTCCATGCTGTTATATTATCATTCTTGGATGTTTTACAATCATTTTATAGCAACTTTATATCATTTTTTGGGACTAACCTATTGACATAGTGCCCAGTGCCAGTTGCTGTTTTTTGCTTGTTTTTTACTTCACAGAAAATCAATAACAAACGGAGTCCAAACGCATCGAAACTTTTTGGAGATTATTTCTGGATTAGAAGACACCTGTTGGGCCAAAGAAGTACCAGAGGGGGGCTCCGAGGGGAGCACAACCCACCTGGGCGCGCCTGGGGGCCCAGGCGTGCCATGGTGGGTTGTGCCCACCTCGGCCGCCTCCCACACCGCCTCTTTGCTCTATAAATACCCCGAAAATCCAAAAACCCTAGGGGAGTCGATGAAACATAATTCCAGCCGCCGCAAGTTCCAGAACAACCAGAAACAATCTAGACACCATCACGGAGGGGTTCATCATCCTCATTGGTGCCTCTCCGATGATGCGTGAGTAGTTCATTGTAGACCTACGGGTCCGTAGTTAGTAGCTAGATGGCTTCCTCTCTCTCTTTTGATTCTCAATACAATGGTCTCTTGGAGATCTATTTGATGTAACTCCTTTTGCGGTGTGTTTGTTGGGATCCGACGAACTTTGAGTTTATGATCAGATCTATTTATCCATGAAAGTTATTTGAGTTTCTTTGATCTCTTATATGCATGATTACTTATAGCCTCGTATTTCTTCTTTGAATCTTTGGTTTAGTTAGGCCAACTAGATCGATTTTTCTTGCCATGGGAATAGGTGCTTTGTGATGGGTTCGGTCGTGCGGTGTTCTTTCCCAGTGACAGAAGGGGCAGAAAGACACGTATTGATCGTTGCTATTAAGGATAACAAGATGGGGTCTATTCCTACATGAATAGATCTTGTCTACGTCATGTCATCGTTCTTATTGCATTACTCCGTTTTTCCATGAACTTAATACACCAGATGCATGCTGGATAGCGGTCGATGTGTGGAGTGATAGTAGTAGATGCAGGCAGGAGTCAGTCTAGTAATCTTGGACGTGATGCCTATATAATGATCATTGCCTGGATATCATCATAATTATTTGAAGTTCTATCAATTGCCCAACAGTAATTTGTTTACCCGCCATATGCTATTTTCTCGAGAGAAGCCACTAGTGAAATCTACGGCCCCCGAGTCTATTCTTTATCATATTTACCTTGAGATCTATTTTTATTTGCTTTTGTTTTCAGATCTATTATTCAAAAAACCCAAAAATACCTTGCTGCACTTTTTCTTTATTTATTTTATTTTGTTCTATCGGGAGATCTATTTATCCAAAATCATACAAACCAATCTATCTTTTACCCGAGAGGGATTGACAACCCCTCTTACGCGTCGGGTTGCAAGTATTTGATCTTTGTGTGCAGGTACCGTTTACATAGTGTTGCTTGGTTCTCCTACTGGTTCAATAACCTTGGTTTCATCACTGACGGAAATACCTACCGTAGCTATGCTGCATCATCCCTTCCTCTTCGAGGAAAAACTGACGCGGACACGAGCCATCATATAGCCACCCTTTTTGCTCATGATGAGAAAATTCGCTATTACTATATCCTCAAATTATTTTCATTCTCATTAAAGGGAGATGCTAAAACTTGGTACAATACTCTTGCTCCTGGTTGTGTGCGTAGTCCCCATGGTATGATTTACTACTTCTCTGAAAAATATTTTCCTGCTCATAAGAAACAAGCAGCCTTACAGGAAATATTTAACTTTGTGCAAATTGAAGAAGAGAGTATCCCACAAGCTTGGGGGAGGCTTATCCAATTGCTTAATGCTTTGCCTGATCATCCTCTTAAGAAAAGTGAAATACTCGATATCTTCTATAATGGACTAACCGATGCTTCTAGGGACTTCCTAGATAGTTGTGCTGGTTGTGTTTTCAGGGAATGAACTGTTGAACAAGCTGAGGAATTATTGAATAATATATTGAAAAATTATGATGATTGGACACTTCCTGAACCACTGCCTAAACCCACTCTGAAGAAGAGGGGTATTTTATTTGTCAGTCCTGAAGATATGCAAAGAGGCAAAGAAATGTATGAAGGAAAAATGTATTAAAGCTGAGGATGTTAAGAATTTACCACCTATTGAAGAAATACATGGTCTTGACACACCACCACCATAGGTGGTAGAGGTAAATTCTTTATTAAAGTTTGATGAAGGTGACATCCCTTACAATAAACATCCTAGTCAATGCTTATATGAGTTTGACCACTACATTATGAAAGAAGATCACTTCAATGCAAATGTTATGAAACAATTAAAACAAAACTCTGGTATGATTGCTCGCTTGAGTGACTTGTTATTTAGAATCACTAATGATGTTAGAGGTATAGGAAAACATGCCTCTATGGTACAAACCCAGTTAGAACAAGTTGCTAAATCTCAAAAGGAATTGATTAGTGAAATGAATAATAATATGAATGATTATGATGTTAGAGTAGCAACTAGAGGAGGCAAAATGACTCAGGAACCACTTTATCCAGAGGGACACCCTAAAAGAAATGAACAAGACTCTCAAAGAATTGATACTGATGCACCTAATCCTTCTAAAAGAAAAAGAAACAGAAAAATGCTAAGACTTTGCATACCTCTAGTGAACCTGAGATAGAAAAACCTTCTGAAGATAACAATGATGTTTCTATTTCTGATGCTGAAACTCAATCTGGTAATGAACATTCACCTAGTGATAATGAAAATGATAATGATGATGTTCAATAAGTCACCCAACCAGACAATGATAAAGAACCAAATAATGATGTTGAAACAGAACCTGCTGTTGATCTTGATAACCCACAACCTAAAAATAAACGTTATGATAAGAGAGATTTTGTGGCTAGAAAACATGGTAAAGAAAGAGAGCCATGGGTTCAGAAACCCATGCCCTTTCCACCTAAACCTTCTAAGAAAAAGGATGATGAAGAATTTGAATGCTTTGTGGAAATTCTTAGGCCAGTCTTTTTGCGTACTCGCTTGACTGGTATTTTAAAGATGGCCCCTTATGCAAAATACATGAAAGACATCATCATTAATAAGAGAAAATACCTGGAGCTGAAATCTCCACAATGCTTGCTAATTACTTTTTTAAGGATGGAGTTCCTAAAAAACTTGGAGATCCGGGAATACCAACTATACCTTGCTCCATCAAAAGAAATTATGTCAAAACTGCTTTGTGTGATTTAGGAGCTGGTGTTAGTGTTATGCCTTTCTCTTTATATAAAAGACTTGATTTGAATAAACTCACACCTACTGAAATATCTTTGCAAATGGCTGACAAATCAATTGCCATACCTATCGGTATTTGTGAGGATGTGCCCGTTGTTGTTGCAAATGTTACTATCTTAACAGACTTTGTTATACTTGAGATGCCTGAGGACGACAACATGTCGATTATCCTTGGTAGACCCTTTCTGAATACTGCAGGGGCTGTTATTGATTGCAATAAAAGCAAAGTCACTTTTCATATCAATGGTAATGAGCATACAGTGCATTAATTTCCCGAAGAAACAATTCCAAGTCAATGGTATTAATGTTATTGTAAAATCTCCGACACTCACTATTGGAAGTTTTCAACTCCCTCTACCTACTGCCAAAAAGAAATATGAAATACTTATTGTTGGGGATATGCATATCCCCGTTGAGGTAACTTAGTGTTTTATGAAAGTTCTTCGGTTTCATGCTAATCAAAAGTGGTTGTTAATAGGACTTGATCAACCTTATTAATGGATCATTTTTTAGGGGTATGAAGTCGATGAATTTAGTAGGCACAACCTTCTGTCCTCATCTTTTGTTTTCTGTTTTTCTTAGTTAAATAAAATAAAATGCCATGTTTATCCTGTTTTCTAAATTTCCCGTGCAATAAAAAAGTGCCCAAAAATAAAAGTGCTTAGAATGCCCTGAAATTTTAACATGATTTTTTTCTGAATATTTCTGAATTTCTAGTACAAATAACATCAGGGGGGTGCCCCTAGTGCCCACAAGACACCAGGGTGTGCCAGCCACCCAGGCGCGCCCTGGTGGGTGGTGGGCCCCACGTGGACCCTCTCACTTATCCCTTTAGCCCATGTCATCCCCTACCTCCAGAAAGAAATCACCATAGCTCTCTCTCTCTCTCTCTCTCTCTCTCTCTCTCTCTCTCTCGTGTTCTTGCTCTCAAACCCGCGGATTTCGATCTCTTTGCTCGAAGCTCCATTTCTGAAACTGTTTTGGGGGATTGCTACTTGGTATGTGACCCCTCCATTGCTCCAATTAGTTTTTGCTCTAGTGGTTTATATTTTGAATAATTAGCTACTCATAGTGCTGCTGTAAATGGGCTTGCATATTGAATTCTTGGGATTCCAAGTAGTTTGAATGCTTGATACAGCCTCTAGACATCCATATGAGTAGTTGCTATCAATCTTGTGAAGTTTTGTTGACAAAAAATTTGTGTCCCAAAATTTTTCAGAAATTATTCAAAAATAAAAATGCACCTCTTTAGGAGTTCTTCGAGGAGGAGGTCCTCGGAGGCATCATCGAGTGGAAGCTCGATTCGGCAGTCTTATGTAGAACCAGGTGCAAGCTCGACGCGGGATGCCGATACCAAATCGTGCCTATGGCCGTGTAATGAGTTCATGGTTGGTGCAGGTATCAAGGAACAATTTGAGCAATATGTTCACAACACCAAGCTCTCTCCCTTCAACGAAGATAAGTGCATCCAACATCTCAATCTCACAGATACTTTCACTAAGAAATTTAAATATCATCCTCGTGAGTCTAGAGTTTCATTTAGCCTTTATAATAATGCTTTCACCATGCCTCTAGAAGCGTTCTATGTTGCATGCAGAATTCCATATTGGGGTTCGCTGGACGAGCCACCAAGATCTGAGTATGAGTCGTTTTGACTAGTCTCTGTTACGGAG
This sequence comes from Thinopyrum elongatum, assembly GCA_011799875.1. Classification (NCBI taxonomy): domain Eukaryota; kingdom Viridiplantae; phylum Streptophyta; class Magnoliopsida; order Poales; family Poaceae; genus Thinopyrum; species Thinopyrum elongatum. Next base: position 82,442,931 of record CM022300.1, on the reverse strand, counting down.
AGGATAGAGGAGTGACTCAAGCTAGAATAAAAAAGTTTACATTTTCCATCAATTCACTACTTTGCACTCTTTAATGGCAAATGCATCATGGGCAAATAGGATAGCAGCACACTGTGTGCCCCTGACTTGAGCCTCATACACACTGATCTGACAGGAATTAAATGTTATAAACTTGGAGCAATCGTTGCACGGAGGTTGCAACACAATGCTGATAGTGGCCACTTTTATTGGGGGGGGGGGTACGCCTCCCGTTTAGCTAAGGAGCTGGGTGTGTCACCCCGGCCTAATGCTCCCATTCTACCCACTCAGTACTTAGACTTTGAGGCAATGAAGCGCCATAAGTTCATTAAAGCTACAACCAATGATTATACTTACAATTTAATGTTCAATAAACACCCCATTGTGCATGTTGTTCTGCCTGCACCTGCTCTCTTTGATTATTAAAGTAAAGGAAGATATTACATTCTTGAGAGCGAGGCCCGCAAGTATAACGCGGCGGTCAAGGCTGCCCGACAGGCTGAGGAGGCTGCACCAAGAGCCTCCGTGAGTTATCACTCTGACTATTATCCAGGCTATGGGTGGTGATTACCAAGCTAGACCAAAAGCCTAAGCTTGGGGGAGTACGTATTTCTACCGACATTATATTCATGTTCACACATTTCACTTCAGTTGTCGGTGTCCACACTTTTTCATTGTATTATCCATGCTAGATTTATTTTCTCGCTTTCTTCTTGTGTGTTTGAATTTTTTTTAAGAAAATCCAAAAATATTTCTTGCTTCTTTTTGGTTTTTCTTTCTAGTTTAAATTAGTCATAGAATTAAAACAAAACCCAAAAAGATTTTTCAATTCTTCTTTTGTTTTTTGGGAGCTTTCCCGTGTAAATAGTTTTTCTCATTTTTGTTTTTCCTTCTTTAATTTGCTTTCTTCAAGAAAAACTAAAAACTCCAAAAAGGTTTCATTGTGTTTCTCTGAAATTCTTTTCTTTTATTGAGTCGTACCAAGGAGAAGACCATGATGAAAATGTTGAGTGGCTCTCATATGCATTATTGTTGATCTAACAAAGAGCCCAAATAACCTTGTCTTCTCCTTTTGAATAAAATGTTTGCAGATTCCAGCTTAGTCCACGACACTCTTGCACTATTATTATTTTCACATCATTCGGTCATGCAAGTGAAAGGCAATAATGACGATATTTGATGAAGTGGCTGTGGCAGAGAAAAGCGGGTATGAACTCAACTTGTTTTTGTTTTTATAAATATGTTTAACTCAGTATCCATGATTCAACATATTATGATCAAACATGTTTGCAATGATAATTAGAGATTATAGTTGCTCATGCCATGCTTAAGTAGCTACGAGTGGATAATGATTTATCTTGGATGTCAACATGCATCAAAATGGTTGCGATGTAGTATGATGATATGGTATCCTCCTCTGAATGTTTCAAGTGGCTTGACTTGGCACATGTTCACGCATGTAGTTGAATCAAAACCAACGTAGCCTTCACGATATTTATGTTCATGGTGTTCATATCCTACTCATGCTAGTACTCAATGTTGATTATTCATAATGCATGTTCATGACCGTTTTCGCTCTCCAGCTGGCCGCTTCTCAATCTATTTGCTAGCCTTCACCTGTACTAAGCAGAAATACTGCTTGTGCATCAAAATCCTTAAACCAAAGTTATTCCAGATGAGTCCACTATATCTACCTATATGCGGTATTACCCTGCCGTTCCAAGTAAATTTGTATGTGCCACCTCTAAAATTTCAAATGAACATCTGTTTTGTGTGCCTGGACCGCTCATGGAGCGACAGGGGGTGGTCTGTATCTTCCATGCTAAGCGGGTTATTCTTGTGATGAGTGTTTATTCACTCGTCCTTGCACGAGAGGGGCTGGTAATTGGGATGCCCAATCCCGAAATAAAAAATTGCAAATAATTAAACAAAATTCCCCCGGGACTGTTGTTGGTATGGACGGCACCCGTGGATTCGGCTAGCCATGGCTTGTGTTTGTTGCTGGATGTCGGTGTACTAAGTATTGGGCCACTAGTACCCCGTACTTGTGCATGGGCAGTTGTAGCCATCCTTGCGGCAAGGCTTGCCGGGATCAGCTCGAGGTCGATTCAAGCCATCAAGGAAATCATCAACTCAGACCGAGAATCAAAGGATCAGGAGTTAATAAGGACTGAAATCCGAAGGCCAGCCTCCCCAGCAAGATCCTTGCCGGGATGGCCTTTGGCGCCCGGCAAGGCTTGGCGCCCGGCAAGGCTTGGCGTCCGGTAAGGCTTGGCGCCCGGCAAGATTCGGCGCCTGGCGAGATTCTGCCACTGTGCCACCGCTTCGGCACAGTAACGTGTCTGACATTCTGGGTCCTTCTCTGGATGCGTGGCGACGCGCCAGTGGGGGAGAGCTTAAGCGGTGCTGATGGGATGGCCCCTTTTTCCATCCCCAAGAAAGTGAAGACACCTAAACGGACACCTCACGGTGCATTAAATGCACTCGTCCTAATCCGTCAGGGGTTAGGTATGATACCCTGCAGCTACTTTACACCTCAATGTATGTACATTTTGCCACGGTGGAGACCCCTTTGAGCATATAAAAGGAGGCCCAAGGCAACTGCTACAGGGGAGGAGAACTTCTGGCCCATTCTGCATGCGTAGCTGCTCTTTGAACGTACTGTTCATTGCGAGCGCTCCTGAAGGCTGGGCTCAAGAACAGTAATAAGAACACAAAGCAGGAGTAGGGTTTTACGCTGATCAGCGGCCCGAACCTGGGTAAAAACTTCCCACGTCGATCATTGGTTCTGCTCTTTGCGTATACCTCTCCCCCCGCCGAATCGTAAATGGGTCTCTTGGGATCCCATAGGTGTCGTACCCCAACATCTTTGGCGCGCCAGGTAGGGGGATTGAAGGTTGCGTGAACCTGATCTGGTGGTCGGCGCCCTAGTTTCTTCATCATCTTCATCATCATGCCGCCCAAGAAGAAGAGCGCTGCGACAGCGCAACCGTCCGGATCCGTTTTGCCTGCGCCTTCGCAAACAGGCGACGTTGTGGGTACAGAAGGAAGAGGACTAGAACCCCCATGGCGTTCTAGTGACCCAAGCCAAGCGAGCGGTATCGTTCACAGTGGCAGTGGTAACTTGCACGCCGCTGGATCTAGAGATGGTGCTGTGTTGCCTACGGGTGGCACAACTAACTCTAGGGATCGAAGGGTGCCTGCTGGAGCTCCCACGCCGGCGCAGCCCTCGCGACCTACTCAGGTCGTGCAAGATGAGCGACATCATGGCGCTGATGGTTCAGGGCGTCCCCATGAAAAGGTTTCTGCGCATAGATCCCAAGATGCGCGGGACCAGCATGCACACCGAGCTGCCGGCGGAGGTGGTGCGTGGTCGCGTGACCGTGGCGGTGCTCCTTCTAACTTGGTTAGGAGTCAGAGCACCTCACGTACCTCGCACTTGTCGCCGCCACCTATGCCAGCAGAAGCCTTGGCACGTGCACAGCTGCTCCTTGATTTTCCTCCCGCCCCGGAGAAGATGGAGGAGTGGCGAGCTACTATCCAGAGCCTTATCGGCTTCGCCAACAAGGATGGACCGCAAGAGGCAGGGCCCTCGCAGCGGAGGCCCATCGATCCGGCGCGAGCCGGTGCAGAAAAAACCGGAGGTGGTGCAACTACAGTGCACTCCCCTCCGCGGCATCAGCGGCGGCCGACAACTCAGCAAGTCGACCGCCATGAAGAAGTTTCCACGGCGTCGTCCGATCCACGGATGCGCCGTGATCAGCGTCTGGTTCTCCAGGAACGAGGCAAAGAGGACGCTCGAACAACCATCGAGCGGCGACGGGAAGCGCGCTATCACTCTGATAAGCACGCGGGGCCGGCTGTCGACGAGTCTGCGCCAGGGGACGTAGGAGACTTGCCTTATGAGGTAGGGACTTCGGCGTTTACCCGTGAGCTGCGGCAAGTCCGGTGGCCCAATTCCCGAACCTTTAAGCCGGAGGTTCCGGAGAAGTATGACGGAAAGACGCATCCCTTGGAGTTCCTGAGCATCTACACCATTGCAGTGCAGGCTGCCGGGGGCCGAGATGACAAGATACTTGCCAACTACTTCCCGTTGGTGCTCAAGCCCAACGTCAGGTCGTGGTTGATGCATCTGCCGGAGAATTCCATTTCTTCCTGGTCAGATCTGTGCCATCAGTTTGTTGGCGCCTTCGTTGGAGGCCACCAAGCTCCTGGCCAAGAGAGCGATTTGCACATCATCCCTCAGAAGGAGGGCGAGTCCCTGCGCAAGTTTATGCAGAGGTTCAGCCGAGTGCAGTACAACATTCCCGACGTTCATCCTGCCGCAGTCATTAGCGCGTTCCACCAGAACGTGCGTAACCACAGAATGCGGGAAGAGCTGGCGATGAAAAAAGTCAGGAGTATTGCCGAGCTTTATGCTCTGGCCGACAAGTGTGCTCGAGCTGAAGAGGGGAGGAAACTCCCCAGTGAGGCTGTTGGCGCGGCAGGCGACTCCGAGGATGAAGACGTCGCGGCCCTGTCAAGGAAAGGCCGGCGGCGGAACAGGAAGCGCGGAGGCAAGGCCGTGCTTGCTGTCGAGGAATCCGACAACCCCGGCGCCGCCAAGAAGGCCAAGGTTGGTGACCCCGGCAAGGATCTTGCCGGGTGCCCTTCCTGTCAGGCCTTGGCGGCTGCCGACAAGTTGGAGAACTCCGGCAAGCAGTATTGCAAGATCCATCGCACTAAGGGCCACGATCTCCAGAACTGCCGGCAAGTTGAGCAGCTTGCCGAGAAGCAGAGGGCCGAATACGAGAGGCGAGACAAGGAGAAGGCCCAAGATGGTGCTGAGGGGTCCGGCAAGAAACGCGGTGGCCGAGGGGGTCTCCGCGGCAAGGCCAAGCAGCAGAAGGATCGGCCCGCTCGGGGCCGAGATAAAGAAGGAGATGATGATGAGGAAGATGACGAATCCAGTGAGCAGGAATTCCAGAAGGCTACGGAGGCTATGTGCATTGATTGGGGTGCCTCGCTGCATTCTTCCCACCGCCAACTTAAATAGTGGATGCGGGAGGTTAATGCGGCAGAGCCATCCCCCGATGCATGTAGGCCTCTGAAGTGGTCCAGCACGCCTATCATCTTTGACGCCGAGGATCACCCTGATCGCACAACTGCGGTCAGGTGTTTGCCATTGTTGGTTTCCCCAACAATTCGCAACCTCAAGGTGACGAAGATGTTAGTTGATGGCGGGGCCGGCCTAAACTTAATCTCACCAGATGTGCTCACAAAGCTTCAGATTCCCGACGAAGACCTCGAGGAAACGGGTACGTTTCAAGGGGTCAATCCGGGAAGAACCCAGCCTAAGGGCAAGATCACGCTGCCGGTAACATTCGGCAGCGAGTTTAACTTCAGGACCGAAAAGGTGGTGTTTGATGTCGCCAAGATCCCCATGTCATACAATGGGATCCTTGGTCGGCCAGCGCTGGCTAAGTTTATGGCGGCATCACACTACGCGTACAATGTGTTGAAGATGCCCGGGCCGTTGAGCGTCATTACTATCCATTCCGATAAGAAGGACGCGCTCATCTGTGCCGATCAACTTTACCGGGAAGCAGTTGCAGCACCTGCCGTCAAGGCATCTGCTCCTGCCACTGGAACTCCCGGGGGGAAGAAGAAGACCGGCAGGAACCTTGGCGCGAACTCCGGCAAGCGCGCCTCCTCGGAGTGCTGCGCTTCCGTCGAGGACGTACCAGAGAGTTCCACCGGCAAGAACAAGAAGTCCAAGGCTGCCCCGCCGGAAACCAAGAAGGTGCCTGCCAGGGAGGACGGAACGGGTGGAACTTTCACCATAAGTTCCGCCCTAGATGACAAATAGGAAAGCGCGCTCGTTGCTTTCCTGCGGGCGAATGTCGACGTATTTGCATGGCAACCGTCTGACATCCCCGGTGTTCCCAGGAAAGTGATTGAGCACCACCTTGCTGTCTGTCCTCATGCGCGGCCCGTCAAGCAAAGGGTCAGGAAGCAGGCCTTGGAGCGGCAAGAATTCATCGCCGAAGAAATTAAGAAGCTGGAGGCGGCAGGACTGGTCAAAGGAGTGCTTCATCCAACCTGGTTGGCCAATCCGGTTGTAGTGCGGAAAGCGAATGGGAAAAGGAGGCTTTGTATCGATTATACAGATATCAATAAAGCTTGTCCAAAAGATCCTTTTCCCTTGCCGCGCATCGACCAGATTGTGGATGCCACCGCTGGTTGTGATCTCCTGTCCTTCCTTGATGCCTATTCAGGGTATCATCAGATTTTTATGGCAAAGGAAGATGAAGAGAAGACCGCCTTTATCACCCCATGTGGTACGTATTGTTTTATACGAATGCCTTTCGGGTTGAAAAGTGCTGGTTCAACATTCGCCAGAGCGATCCAGATTGGTTTTGAGCCACAACTCCATAGAAATATGGAGGCATATATGGATGATATAGTGGTCAAAACTAAGGATAAAGCAACGCTTATTCAAGACTTAGAGGAAACATATGCAAACTTGCGCAAGATCAACTTGAAGCTCAATCCTGAGAAGTGCGTGTTCGGTGTTCCTTCCGGCAAGCTCCTCGGATTCTTTGTATCTTGCCGGGGAATCGAAGCGAACCCCGACAAGATCAAAGCCATTGAGCAAATTGAAGCGCCAAGACGCGTCAAGGATGTGCGTCGTCTTGCCAGCTGTGTTGCTGCTCTAAGCAGGTTTATTTCCAAATCTGCTGAGCGCGCCCTGCCCTGCTTCAAAATTTTGAAGAAGGCAGGTCCAATGAAATGGACTCCGGAAGCGGAGGCAGCGCTGCAAGATTTGAAGAAATACCTTTCTTCTCCGCCGATGCTAGTCGCGCCTAAACCACAAGAGCCGTTGCTGCTGTATCTGGCGGCAACAAATCAAGTGGTTAGTGCTGCGCTGGTGGCGCAGAGAGAAGCTGATGAGGAAGCAACACCAGCGGCAGGACCGCCAAGTGACGCAACAAGATCTTCCCCGGCAAGGGTTGATCCCGGCAAGACATGATCTGCGCAAACAGAAGAACTTGAGCAGAAGAAGAAGGTGGTCCAGTGCCCAGTTTATTTTGTTAGCTCTCTTTTACAAGGGGCTAGATCAAGATATTCTGGGGTGCGGAAGCTACTTTTCGGCCTCCTTATGGCCTCAAGGAAGCTGCGCCACTATTTTCAAGCACATGAGATTACCGTCGTCACTCGCTTTCCGTTGCAACGGATTTTGCAAAATCCGGAGGCAACCGGCAGGATCGTGGAATGGGCGTTGGAGCTGTCCAGCTTTGGTCTTAAGTTTGAAAGCACTTCGACAATTCAGAGTAGGGCCTTGGCGGAATTCATTGCAGAATGGACCCCGACGCCAGACGAAGAAGTTCAAGAAACAATTCTCCCCGGCAAGGAAATCGATCAGCAATGGGTTATGTACTTTGACGGGGCTTTTTCGCTGCAAGGCGCTGGTGCTGGCGTGCTACTTGTCGCACCCACCGGAGAGCACCTCAAGTACGTAGTCCAAATGCACTTTCCCCGGGAGAGTTCAACCAACAACATTACAGAATACGAGGGTTTGCTTGCCGGTCTCAGGATCGCAGCAGACCTTGGTATCAAAAAGCTCGTCATCAAAGGCGATTCACAGCTTGTCGTCAGGCAGGTTAACAAGAGCTATCAAAGTCCATTGATGCAAGCCTACGTAGATGAAGTGAGGAAATTGGAAGAGCGCTTTGATGGTCTCCAAATGGAGCACGTTCCTCGTGCCGAGAACAATATTGCTGACGACCTGTCAAAGCGTGCTGCCCTCAAGTTGCCTGTGGAACCAGGAACTTTTGTGCTCCAATTGACTCAACCATCCGTGGCACCATCGATGCGGCAAGAAAAGAGAAGGAAGTTGAACTCTGGCCAGTACTTCCCGGCAGAGCTCCCCGGAGCCGCCGGCAAGGAAGTTGCCGGGATCGACACGCCTGCCGGGGAACAACAGGCTCCGACAGGGCCTCAGGCCCTCGTTGTCGAGACAACCGTTCCCCCGGTAGAGGAGATGCCTTTAGTCCTAGTTGTCGAGCCTCAGGCTCCAGCATGGGCGCAACACATTGTCCATTTCCTTCAGACAGGTGAACTCCCTGAGGAACAAGAAGAAGCGAAGAAAGTAGCCCGTCGGTCTGTTATGTACAAGTTCGTCGATGACGTCCTGTACAGAAAGAGACCAAACGATGTGAAATTGAAGTGCATTTCTCGGGAGGATGGACTACAGCTGTTGGCAGAGATTCATGGGGGCATATGTGGTTCCCACATAGGGTCAAGAGCGCTTGCCGGAAAAGCATTCCAGCAAGGTTTCTTTTGGCCTACCGCCCTCCAGGATGCGACTGCACTAGTAACCAAGTGTGAAGCGTGCCAGTTTCATTCGAAGAAATTACATCAGCCAGCTCAAGCTCTTCAAACAATCCCTCTCTCCTGGCCATTTTCGGTCTGGGGGCTCGACATACTGGGCCCCTTCCCCCGTGCTACCGGGGGCTTTGAGTACTTGTACGTTGCTATCGACAAGTTCACAAAGTGGCCGGAGGTGGAAGCAGTGAGGAAGGTGACAGCGCAGTCGGCTGTCAAGTTCTTCAAAGGAATTGTTTGCCGTTTCGGTGTGCCTAACAGGATCATCACCGACAATGGCACGCAGTTCACAAGTCGCACCTTCATGCAGTACGTCCAAGACCTTGGCGGTAAGATTTGTTTTGCCTCTGTTGCTCACCCGAGAAGCAACGGCCAAGCGGAGAGGGCCAATGCTGAAGTGCTGCGCGGTCTCAGGACTAGAACTTTTGACAGGCTGAAAAAGTGCGGAAGACGCTGGATTGATGAGTTGCCGGCGGTTCTTTGGTCAATCAGAACGACACCAAATCGAGCCACCGGCCAGACGCCCTTCGCTCTGGTCTACGGAGCAGAAGCAGTTCTCCCCACGGAATTCATATACGGATCTCCTCGAGTGCTCGCTTATGATGAGCTCGAGCAAGAGCAACTGCGGCAAGATGACGATGTGCTCCTTGAGGAGAATCATCTTCAGGCTGCAGTGAGAGCTGCACGCTACCAGCAAGCTTTGCGCCGCTATCATAGCCGCAAAGTTCATGCCCCAAGCCTTGAGGAAGGCGACCTTGTTCTTCGACGGATTCAGTCCGCCAAGAATTCAAACAAGTTGACGCCAAAGTGGGAAGGCCCCTATTGGGTGGTACGAGTCACCAGGCCCGGCGCTGTCCGCCTGGAGACCGAAGATGGCGTTCCAGTGAGCAATTCTTGGAATATCGAACATCTTCGCAAGTTCTATCCATAGGGCGCGGTTGCCGGGGGCTCCCGGCAACAACCCTTTTTGTACAAGTCTTGCCGGCAAGGCATGTGATCCTTTGTACAAAGCCAGGCGCGGACCCTGAGCATAGATGAATAAATTTAAGTGCTGTACATTCCCTTATCGATTCCCATGTTCATATTCATATATGCATGTTTGTCTAAGATGTTGTATGACACCTGATCCCGGTAAGTTCTAACGAACCGCCAAGGTTTCATCCCTTTATTTTCTCTTCTTTCTTTTTCTCAAAGACAGAAGGATTCCTCGCGTGCACATTTGCCGGGGGGGAAGGGGAGATATGAATACCAGTTGGTGATGTTCGGAATCGATGCTTGCCGGAGGAAGAACAAAGCCAGAAAGCTAAGTCCTAAAAACTTAGAACAAGTTTTTCTTTAATCACCAAGTTATTTCCTTGGACGATTCCGATTCTTGTATGGAAAATCTGCACGCGAAGGAACCCTTGCTGTAATCGGTTGCGCCCTTATTTTGTTTCGAGTCCACTCAACGATTTAAGTGGCTGCACTGAGAACACCAAGGAGTCTTGCCGGCCGCTGCGCCTCCGACAGGCTGCTGAAGTCCCGCACCCAGCGCTCGCGGCAGGTTGCGCGCCGACAAGTTTTTCAGTAAGCGTAGGATGAACTCCATACATAAAGGAATCAGACAAGGAAAGTAGCAAGTATGAGCCTAAACATAGTCAAATTATATTGCATCCATGAGTTGCCGCAGTTCTAACTTGAGACTTAATTGTCTTTTACATGAGATGATGGCGGCAAGAATAAAAGGGAAGCAATCAATCCCTGCGCTGGCCTTCGATCCTTTTGATGGAGTCCACCTTCTCAAGGATTGGCGCGATGCACTTTTCAAGCGCCTCAACATTTGCATCCTTTGGCAGATGGCCGAGTGCGCTGGAGAGGTCAATGCCGGGATTGCTGTGCACCACCTTGATGAGCACCTTGCGAAGGACGGCCCGGCAAAGCCGGCGAGTCTCGTTCGCCAGTTGGGTCGCCCGGCTGGATTGGAGCGCCCTCAACGCGTTGATGATGCTTTCAAAGAACATCGTCAACCTGGCGCTTGGAGATATTCTTTCCTCGGAAGAATATCTGAAGTTCGACAAGCCCATGGTTGACAGTTCTGCGGTAAGCTTCTCCGCGGTGGCGATGAGACGGCCAGTCCAGATCTCCACTCCCTTCTCGTACTCATTTTGGGCAGCGGCGGCGCTCTTGAGCAGGTTCCTCTCTCCTTGGAGATCCTTGAGTAGAGCCTTCTCATGGGCCTTGCCGGCCTCGAGAGACTTCTGCAGCGTGGTCAGCTTCAGCTCCAGAACCGCAATACTATCAGCTGCAGAGGAGAGCTGCTTGGTCTTGTCGGACAGGGCAACTTGCATCTCCGCCAAGGAGTGGAGGGTTTTTTCCCTGTCCCTCTTGAGCGTCGAGAGCTCCTTGCCGTGCTCTTCGAGATCTGTTTCCAGCCTCTTCACTTTGTCGCTCAGCTCGTTCTTGGCGGCCTCTGCAGCTTCGGCGGCATCGACGGCCTCCTTGAGCTTGCCGGCATGACTTGCAGTCAGAGCTTCGAGCGCCTCCTTGTGTTTCTGCTCCAGCTCCTGGGTCTGCCGCGCGACAAGATTTTCGATGTCTTCATCCTTGCTACGAAGCTTGGCGGCGAGCGCCTGCTCACGTGCGGTGAGATCTTCCTCGTAAGCATCGAGAGCAACGCGGCGCCCCGTCAGGAGAGCATCTTCGGCAGCAATCCTTTGAACAGCTTCATCATGTGCCTTCTCCATATCTGATTGCTTCAGGAGGATCTCATTCCATTGCTGGCTCACTTGTTCTCGGCCGGCAACCAGCTCTTGGAGGGCCTCGGCGTGCCAGATTTGCATTTGTGCGACGCGCCTTTGAAAATCCGCTTCGGCTGCCTCGACAACTGCCATTCTGGAGTCCGCCTTCTCTTCTCGGGCACGATGGAGAGCCTGGTGTTTGCGGAAGTTCTCGCCCATGGCCTGAAGGAGCTGATCCTCTTCAGACTTGCCGCTGCTAGCGCTGGGATCGTCAACGACTTCGAGCCCGGCAGCGGCAATAATTTCCTCGAAAATTTCTCCTTCGGCTGGTGCCTCAGTGCTTGCCGTCCCTGGCAAGTTGATGAATAGATTCTCGCCAACCTTGAGATACTTGCTGGATGAGGGGCCTTCAGATGTTGATGGCTAGTCTTCAGTGGCCGCCTCACCAGTGACAGGGGGCTCTATGGCCGGAGCAGCGCCTGGCGCTCCTGCAGCAGGAATGCTGTCAGTATGGTCCTCAGCCTCCCTGTCGCCCTCTTCAGCAGGTTCTTCGGTGATTTCCTCTTGTGCTGTCTTGGCGGCCTCCCCGTCAAGAGCATCACCAGCCCCGGCAACGTCACCCTTGGTGGCCTCGCTGGCAGCGATCCTGTCCGCTTCGGCGGCGGCATCCCTGGCGGTCTCCTCGATGACGACGTCGACGTCCATATGTTCCATCACAGGGAACTCTGAAGGGCGAAGGAGGAAGACAGAATAAGATCGAGGTTTGAATTTTGAAGTAACTAAAGATAAAGAGATAAGAGGAAAAGAATAACGAGCACTCTGAGGCGATCGAGTACCTGCGTCGGGCTGTCGAGAGGTGGCTTCGCCTCTCCCGGCAACTCCAGTTGCCGGGGGTGGGTTGCCGGAGTCCGTGCTTGTCGGCTCCTTCTCAATCAGGATGGGCTCGTCGGCAGGGTCTCTTGCCGGGGATGTGCTTGTGGGCGGAGCGGTCGATGAAGGAGGCACAATGGGGATATCTTCTCCTTGTTGCCGTCCTTCTCCTGCGAACCCAAAGATATCAGCGGCAAGAATGAAAGCCTCGGCACCAGCCAGCAGAAAAAGAGATGATGAACTTACGCTGGGGGCTGTGCTGGGGGCTGTGTTGAGGACTGGACTCCGGGCTGACAACGACAGTTTCCGGCACACTCGTGGAGCCCGCCGGGGGCTCGTCGCCCGTAGAAGTCCTTGACCTCTTCGCCATCCTCTCCAGCAAGGTTTCTGTGTCACTGCGGAAACAATACAAGCAAGTCAGTAAGATTGATGCAAATTGGAAGGTAGAAGCTGTGGCAAATACTCACTCTTCTTCCTCTCGCTCTGGACTAAAGCCGGAGATGTCGAAGTCGACCTCCGTTGCGGTGTCTGAGTGGGGAGGCGGAGGAGGGGTCCTAGGCCGCTTGGCTGTGGCAGGCGCTGGGGCAGCCTCCGGCGCGGTGGTACGAGACCCTCCTGCCGCCCCAGCGGTGGTCGCTGGTGTGGGTCTCGCGCGCCGCGCAGGCTGTTGACGAGCCCCCTACCGCGGTCCGGTCTTGCCGGCCACTTTCTTGCCGGGGGATTCGCCGCTCGAAGTAGGCTGGCTTGCTGGGACGCCTGATGCGGCTTTCCGAAGGACACGCTTTGTCTTCTTCGGGGGCGAGGGCTCTTCTCGCGTCTCCTCTTCGGCCGTGTCTTCGCCGGATGAGCTCTCAGCGACTGCGCCGCCTTCTTCCCCGGCAACCTTGTTCTCCTCGGCAGGCTTTGCCTCCACTACCACCTCTGCGTCGCTGGCTTCCCACTCTGTGAAGCCAACGCTGCCGGCCTCCGCGGCAAGATTCGCCTCCTCCACTTTGGTAGCGATGTAGGCTACCTCCTGATCAGTGGTGGCGCGGATAAGATCTGACTCTTGCTGGATAGGCTTCTCCGTCAAATTGTCAAAGAACTTCTGCGCTTCTTCCTCGCTTGGCTCGACCCAGGTCGGGTCAAGGCCGTGGGCGTTGAACATCGGCAAGAAGGCAATGATTGACCCCAAGGCAGAGTTGTTGCACAAGGGGACGATCCTTGCCGGCAGCCAGTGCTTGTCTTCGCGCTGGAATAACTTTTGGCGGAGAGCGCCAAGCTGCATAGCGGTCAGATTGTTGTTCAGCCCGGGGCGTGGCCTCATGACATCTGCCGTGTTCTTGTACTCCCAGACTGGCCTCCCCCTGTTCTGCAGAGGGGCGATGCGGCGGCGGAGAAAGTCGAAGCCGATCATCTCCATCGTCAGCCCGGCAGCCTTCAAGCGAAGGATCCTGGTAGTAGCGATTGTGAGCTTCTCGTCTTCAGCGGCGAGATCGCCCCAATCCTTGCCGCGGACCACCTTCTGTCGCCGGGGATGACAAAAAGGATGAGGATCTGCTTCCTGGATCCAGCACCATTCGGCCCGCCACTCGTCCCACTTTTTGCGGTAAACTCCCTCTGGGTATATCTCTTTGTTCCAAGCCCTTGGAATCCAGGCAATAGATCTAGAGAGAGCCTCTCCTTTTTGGATACGAGGGTAGAAATAATGGCGGAAAAGAGCAGAATTGGGGATCACGCCAGCGAAATTCTCACAGAGATGGGCAAAGATAGACATGCAAAATACGGCATTCGGCGTGAAATCAAGAAGGCGAAAGCCGTATGTGTACATGATGTCGTTGAAGAAATCGGAAAAGGGGGGACAGAGCCCGCAATAGAAATATGTAGTGAAGAAGGGGTATATGTCCGATCCACCTTTGGAACAAGCACCTGGGATTACGCGTGTGGCGGGGTGAGCTTGCGTTCCCTTCGCCCACATGCATTGGTATCGCCCCTTCAAAGTTTCGGCGTCGAGCGTCGGAGGGAAGACGACGAGCCTCTTCCGCATCTTCACCAGTTCGCTCTCCGGAACTTCGGCTTTCGCCTCCTTGTCCGTGCCCTTGCCTTTGCTGGCCTTGGGCGGCATGGCGACTGTGAGGACGGAAGCAGGGGGCGGAGCGAGCGCGGGAGCAGCGGGCGGAAGAGGAAAAAGGTTTCGCTCTGAGCTCGAGAAGAGGAAGGTGATGGCGATGGCCAGATTGGGAAGAAGAGGGGGGTAAATAGGTTTGCGCCTCCACGACTTCTCCTTTTTTATGGGGAAGGAGCGGGGTCACCTTGTTTATCCCCCAATATGAATGCGCCTCTATAGGCGCGAGACAGTTTGCAGCCTTTTTGGCACGCTTCCCACGTCGTGCGCTCCGTGCGCGTAGTGGGGGGCACAGTAAAATGAGATATTTACGAGCAGTTAATTCCCTGCCACGCATGCCCGTGCACTGTTTGGGCCTAGCCAAACAACGCCTCGCACTCGTGTATGGCCTAGGCCCGGGGGCTCCTGTCGGTGTACTAAGTATTGGGCCACTAGTACCCCGTACTTGTGCACGGGCAGTTGTAGCCATCCTTGCGGCAAGGCTTGCCGGGATCAGCTCGAGGTCGATTCAAGCCATCAAGGAAATCATCAACTCAGACCGAGAATCAAAGGATCAAGAGTTAATAAGGACTGAAATCCGAAGGCCAGCCTCCCCGGCAAGATCCTTGCCGGGATGGCCTTTGGCGCCCGGCAAGGCTTGGCGTCCGGTAAGGCTTGGCGCCCGGCAAGATTCGGCGCCTGGCGAGATTCTGCCACTGTGCCACCGCTTCGGCACAGTAATGTGTCTGACATTCTGGGTCCTTCTCTGGATGCGTGGCGACGCGCCAGTGGGGGAGAGCTTAAGCGATGCTGATGGGATGGCCCCTTTTTCCATCCCCAAGAAAGTGAAGACACCTAAACGGACACCTCACGGTGCATTAAATGCGCTCGTCCTAATCCATCAGGGGTTAGGTATGATACCCTGTAGCTACTTTACACCTCAATGTATGTACATTTTGCCACTGTGGAGACCCCTTTGAGCATATAAAAGGAGGCCCAAGGCAACTGCTACAGGGGAGGAGAACTTCTGGCCCATTCTGCATGCGTAGCTGCTCTTTGAACGTACTATTCATTGCGAGCGCTCCTGAAGGCTGGGCTCAAGAACACTAATAAGGACACAAAGCAGGAGTAGGGTTTTACGCTGATCAGCGGCCCGAACCTGGGTAAAAACTTCCCGCGTCGATCATTGGTTCTGCTCTTTGCGTATTCCTCTCCCCCCGCCGAATCGTAAAGGGGTCTCTCGGGATCCCATAGATGTCGTACCCCGACACTGGAGGGGGAGTAAACCTTTACTTTTATCGCTTGGGAACCGCCGCTAATGTGTTTAGTATGGAAGATATTGATAACTCTTGGTCGTAACGTTGATAGGAAGGGTGCACCTCCCAAAATTATATTTATCTCTGATTTAAGCTTTGAGCTCTGGCACCTCTACAAATCTCTGCTTCCCTCTATGAAGGGACTATATATTTAATTTTATGTTGAGTCATCACCTTCTCAAACAAGCGCCAGACCTGAGAGCACTATTGTCATCCTCATGCATTGTGTATAGTTAATGTTGAATGCATCATGACTGGATCTTGTCTACCATGAATTACAATGTTTAGTCGCTGCTTGAACTTTGGAGGTGCCCTGCATTTATGTTTTGTGGTCTCAGAAAGGGCTAGCGAGATAGCACTGTTGTCATATTATATTATGATTGTTTTGACAAAGTGTTGGTATTCGAGATATTTTATTAGTGCTCGCTGGTTGATTATACAATTGATATGAGTTAATATAATTTTTAAGAGTTATTGTTGACATGGTTAGTCATGATCTTTGCTGAAAACCTGGGTGCTATTTAAGCATATATATGTAAACAAGAACAAAAGAGTTCGTAAAAGTTTTTCTTTACCACTTTCAGTTTGTCAACTGAATTTCTTGAGGACAAGCAATGGGTTAAGCTTGGGGGAGTTGATATGTCTCCATCGTATCTACTTTTTCTAATGCTTTTGCTCTTGTTTTGGACTCTAATTTGCATGATTTGAATGAAACTGTGACGCCTCCGATTCAATCGTACACTAATCATACATGTAAACGTGTACGATCAAGATCAGGGACTCACGGGAAGATATCACAACACAACTCTAGACATAAATTAAAGTCATACAAGCTTCCTATTACAAGCCAGGGGCCTCGAGGGCTCGAATACATAAGCTCGATCATAAATGAGTCAGCGGAAGTAACAATATCTGAGTACAGACATAAGTTAAACAAGTTGCCATAAGATGGCTAGCACAAACATGGATACAGATTGAAGAGGCGCATGCCTCCTGCCTGGGATCCTCCTAAACTACTCCTGGTCATCGGCGGCCTGCATGTAGTAGTAGGCACCCTCGAGGTAGTAGCAGTCATCGTCGACGGTGGCGTCTGGCTCCTAGGCTCCACCATCTGGTTGCGACATCCCAGAAGAATGGAGAAGAGGGAGCAAAGCAACCGTGAGTACTCATCCAAAGTACTCGCAAGCAAGGATCTACACTACATATGCATCGGTATCAATGAAATGGGTAGTATTTGTGGACTGAACTGCAGAATGCCAGAATAAGAAGGGGATAGCTAGTCCTATGAAAGACTACGCTTCTGGCAGCCTCCATCTTGAAGCATATAGAAGAGAGTAGCAAATATAGCATCAAGTAACATCGTATAGCATAATCCTACCTAGTGATCCTCCCCTTGTCGCCCTGTGGGAGAGCGATCACCGGGTTGTCTGTGGAACTTATCTGGGTGTGTTTTATTAAGTATCCAATTCTAGTTGTCAGAGATCGGAATACAACTCCAAGTCGTCCTGTTACTGTGGACACGACTATTCGAATAGATCAACTTCCTTGCAGGGGTGCACCACATTGACCAACACGCTCGATCCCTCTGGCCGGGCACACTTTCGTGGGTCATACCCAGCCTCGGAAGATCAACACGACGCAGCCCTACCTAGGCCCAACAGAGAGGTCAGCATGCCGGTGTAAATCCTAAGCGCAGGGGTCTTGGGCCCATCGCCCGTTGCACTCCTGCATGTTGCGTACGAGGCCGGTGAGCAGACCAGGCAGCCTCCATTACAAAGGAGGGTGTTGTACGCGGTCCAACCCGACGCGCGCTGCTCAGTCGCTGACGTCTGAAGAGCTTCAGCTGATACTACGACGCCGAGTGCCCATAACTGTCCCCGCGTAGTTGGTTAGTGCGTATAGGCCAAAATACCAACTCAGATCAAATATCCAAATCTCGTTAAGCGTGTTATTTTGAAACAACCGCAGACGCCGACCATGGACCAGGCCCACCTCTCTCATGGGTGGTCACAACCTGCCCTGTCGCTCCGCCACAAAGAATCACTCAGGGGCTGTTGGGAACCCAGGCCCATCACAACCTAGATGGAACCACCAGCCCCTTCAGCCCCAGAACGTGAATCATTCGCGGGTACTCTACGAGCCGACCCAACTTTAGTCACCACATGTATCAAGTATAGTATGTATGTATGTATATACCCGGGATCACCTCCCGAGTGATCACGGCCCGATAGTATAGCATGGCAGACGGATAAGAATGTAGGGCCACAGATGATAAACTAGCATCCTATACTAAGTATTTAGGATAGTAGGTAAGGTATCAACAACAGTAGCAACAAGGATAGGCTATGCAGCAGTATAGTATCAAACCGATAAGTAACAGCTACACTACTCTAATGCAAGCAGTAGAGAGAAGGAATAGGCGGTATCGGGATGATCAAGGGGGTTTTGCTTGCCTAGAAGCTCTATGGAGAAGGAGGGATCGTCAGTGACATAGTCGATCATAGGGGCAGCATCGGTCTCGGGGTCTACCGGAGAGAAGAGGGGGAAGAAACAGTAAATATAATGCAAACAGATGCAACACAAATGCATGAAACGAAAACATGTGGTGCTAGGGGTGAGCTAACGTAGTACTACACAATATAGGTGAAGGGGGATAACATCCGGGAAAGCTTTCCTGAAGTTTGGCATTTTTCGGACAGATGAAAAGATGGGGACGGTTCCATGTTCAGCATGCCAGGGGCATGTGACAGATGAACGGATTGCATATTCGGATTCGTTGGATTTTTCTGAGCAATTTTCATATATAAAACTTTTTCATCGGAGTAATGGTTTATTTTATATTATTTTCCAAAGTTTTATTAATATTCTGGAATTTACTTAAATCAGAAATAAATGGTTAAATCGCTACGGGTACACAGAAGTGTACCCAGCTGTTTGCACCAGGGCCTGACAGGTGGGGTCCAGTTGACTGCCTTGTTAGCAGTCAACAACGATCGTTGACTAGTCAAAGGGCTCAGGGGGGTCGCGTGTCATTGACTGGGTTATCCAGTCAGTAGTTTGACCGGTTAAAGGGACCAGTGGGACCCATGTGTCATAGGTACATGTTTTAACATAAATTTTATTAGCTTAATTAACTAGATGGGGTCCACCAGTCAGTGTCTATTAGCCACAAATAACTAGGCAATTAGATTAATTTTCCTAACTAATTAAGAGGGGGTTAGAAGGGTTAATTAGGTAGTTAGCGCCCGGGGCCCACCTAGCAGTGGCCCGGGCCGGCCACGGTTGGGCAGGCACGCACGGCAGAAGGGCGCCGGCGGCCACAGAGGGCGGCGGCAGCGCCGGCAGCTGCGGCCTGCGCATGCGCCCAGGTGGCAGTGGCAGCGGCCGCGAGCGGTAGAGCGCTGGCCGGTGCGGACAGCGGCAGGGGGTGGGGCGTGGCAGAGAGGGGAGGGCCGGAGGCGAGCGTGAGCGGGCGTGCGTGCTGGTGCGCTCCGGCGGAGTGCGGGCGTGGCCGGGTGGAGCCGGCGCGGCCAGGTGGAGGCGGGTGCGGCGGCGGGAGGAGGAGCAGAAGCATCAGGAGGCGAGCGGGGGTGCAGGGCAGCGACACGGCAGTAGCAGAAATAGCAGCGGGGGCGCGCGCGGGCAAGGCGACAGAGGCCGCGGGCGCCAGCCGCAGCGCAGGTGGGCGGGCGAGCGTCGGCACGGCAGGGGCATGAGCACGGCCAGGGCGCTCACACAAGGGGGGGGGGGGGGGGGGGGGGGGGGGGGGGGGGGGGGGGGGGCATGGGACAGGCGAGCGCGGGCTGTTGATGGTAGCGGGCGGGGGCGGCGCAAGTGAGCGCGAGCAGGGGCGTGCAGTATGCAGCAACGATCGCGCGCGGACGCGGTAGGCATGTGCACACAGGGGACTCGGCCATGGCGGACAGTGGCCACGGCTACGAGCCGAAAGTGCACTAAGGGAACGAATCCAACAGGGAAAAGGAGGAGAAAGAGCAAAGGCTCACGGTGAGTTGGAAGAGGAACTCGAGGAGGCCGGGGGTGGCTCGGTGGTGTAGATCACCGGTGAGGCAGAGGCAGTGGCCGACGGGGAAGAGCGGCGATTGCGGCGGCTGTAGGGCTTCCCGACTCGAGCGGCCACTCGTAGACGACGTAGACGACGATGCTGCAGCTCCGAGTCACCTTCGCGAGGCCCACGGTGGCTCCTGGCCGCAAAGATGGCGATGGCGCGGTGAGGGACACACTCGGGAGAGCGAGACCAGAGAGAGAGGGCGAGCGAGGGGTTGAATCGGGGGGTTTAGGGTTCGAGGGAGAGGGAGACGACCGAGGGCAGTCTTATCCTCGCCGGAGTGGTGTGGATGGACGACGCATGGCGATCCCCGGCATGGACGCATGCGGGTCGTCCACGGGAGCGCGGTGAACAGGAGGTAGGGGAAAGTGGGGGGGTTGGGCTGGCTGGGCTGCCCATTTTGCGAGATGGGCCAAGTGCTCAGTAGTTTAGTTTTTTTTATATTTTTCATTTTTGTTTACAGTTTTTCTTCTTTAGCTATTGTTTTGTATTTAGCTTAGATACTAAATGATTTTAGTTAAAGTTGAAACTTCCCACAAAATTACCTGCTGATATTTTGGTGTTGTCTAAAAAGTTTGAGGTTATTTGGAAAATGTTTGAAAATAAGTTTCTATTTAAATGGGCATAATAAGTGCTGCTTGTCCACATTAATTATTCCTAGGGGCAATTTAGAAATACATTTAATGTTGGTTCCTACATGTTAAATACTTAGTGAATATTTTTAAACCCTCGAACATTTTATTTGACAGTTTGAAGAAATAAGAATTTGACTTGTTATTTGAAATTTGAATTTGACTCAGATTTTCATCAAGTGGCAAATTGGCTTAATAAAACATGATGACATGGCACATTAGGGTGAGGTTACTGTAGCTTGATTATCAGGGTGTTACAAATCTCCTCCACTACAAGAAATCTCGTCCCGAGATTTAAGAGGTGGAGTAAGGGGGAAAGTTCTGGGTACGAAATTCTAGCGAGGCTTCTCGGTCTTGGTTACTCTTCTCGAAGAGGTCGATCCATTACATTAATGTCTTCATTTCTCTGCTTCAGGTCATCATGATGAAGCTGGCATCCTTTCTTCAGGATCTCCATCGTACTTATGGAAAAGATAAGGGGGGAGACTCAGGAAGGACGGAGCTCAACACATGTTAGGTACCTGGGGGCTATCTCAATGAACGAGGCATAGAGGCATCTCTCGAGTTGAAATTCAAGAAAGTCATCGAGAGCAAGGTAAGAAGGTGCAATAAGAAATTTCAAGCGGATAGGCAATCGTCCGTTTCCTGAAACAGAGTGTGCCAGGGGTTCTGAGCAATGGGAATAAGTATTGTGTCTGATACCAGAATTGATGATCTCTCAGAAGGTGGATCGTGAATTACATACGAGGCCACGCGCGAGGAATAACTTTGGAAACAGGGGGTGTACAGAAGAGTCAAGTTTCGATCCTGTGGAACTGTGGGTTATGGGCCCACCATGTGGGTTAAAGGTAGAAAGGGCGCCGACATCTTGCACGATCATGTACGCAAGGTAGGTCAGAGGATAGCCTGTCAGTTATGTCGGTGACAACATCGGTACCAAGGGCGAGGGACGAAGAGAGCCATTCTCCTGCTCA
This sequence comes from Thinopyrum elongatum, assembly GCA_011799875.1. Classification (NCBI taxonomy): domain Eukaryota; kingdom Viridiplantae; phylum Streptophyta; class Magnoliopsida; order Poales; family Poaceae; genus Thinopyrum; species Thinopyrum elongatum. Next base: position 82,421,888 of record CM022300.1, on the reverse strand, counting down.
TTGAACGAGGTGGACCAATAGGCAAAGTTCTCGTCCATCTATGGTTACTGGAATGTCATCAACAATACACTACAAAAAAATACACTTCCGTGATGATACGTGTTTGTCACAGTAGGTCACATTTTCTATCATGCATGTACATTCATGACGATTTTATGACAGAATCAAGATAGTCATACCTGTGCTGTCGTAGAAGTGGTCCATGACAATACCAAAATTATCATCACGGAAGTGTCCACTTCCATGATGATAAATGGCGCGTCATGGAAGTGTTTTTGTCAAGGGTGACCGACACATGGCATCCACCATAACGGGTCGCCGTTAAGCTATCGGGTTCTGGTTTGGATCCGATAACCCGTTAACAGCCCTGACCAATGGGGATTTTCCATGTGTAAAATTCTGATACGCCGGAGGATCCACGTGTCAGCTCAGCCTTGGGATAGATGTCATCTAGCCAATGGATGGGACACGCCTATGATAAGTCAACACATGGCTCGGCCCAACAGAGGCCCATTCAGGTGAAAAGGCCGGCCCGTTTGACTTGGTCAAAAGGTAACGGGCCGGCCCACGAAAATCCTGTTAACAGCCTATTCGCATATAGCCCATTTACAGCCCACTAACTCACGGCCCATTATGGCCTATCCGAATTGGGCCCAGTAGCGTCATCTGGGCCATCCAATATGATTCCAGCCCGTTGTAACTTCTGGCCCATGTATGGCCCGTGACGTCTTTCGGCCCACACGAGGCCCTTCGTAACTCTGGGCCCATTAAAGGCCCGTGGTGAAACTGGCCTACAATGAATAGTGTATCGCTTTACACCCATTAATGGCCGTTTCCAGCCCGTGTTACCTTTCGGCCTTCTAAGGGCCCATTTATTCTTGGGCTCATTTCCAGCATTCGGTTACTTACGGTCCGTTACGGGCCTGTTCCGCTTGTGGGCCAAATTCAGCCCATGGTTACAGTCGTCCCGTTTGTGGCCCGTTAACCCATTGGAATGTTTCCATAGCGTCATCAAATACGGCCCGTTAACGACCCGTGATGCCCGTCGATAGAATTAAGCCCGTTATACATTTCGGTCGATTAACGGCCCATTATGGTCGGGCCATAAACACACGATTTCCACTCTAGCCCGTTTACGGCCCATTTTGCGGATCGTTATAGTACGACCCATGTTTGGCCAATCGATCATGCAGCCCGTAGAAGGCCCATTGATTATATGGCCCGTCGAAGGCCTATGGATTCTACGGCGCGTAGGAGGCCCATGGTCACTACAGCAGGTAGCAGGACAATGGTTACAACGGTCCGTATGTTGCCTATGGTTATTGTGGCCTAGTTATAAAAAATAGGTTATTGTGGCCACTAGAAAAATGCGGAAAAAGAACTGCAGTGACTACAAGCAAACAACTAAACAAGACAATAAGGAAATAAATAAGCAAGCAACTAACGCTAGGCTATTACGGCTATTACACATATTACATCCACTGGGCATCAAAGTTCACCACCAGTGCAAATATAGGGAACAAAGCAGCATATCACATACACTGGTTGTCAAAGTTGGTGACCAGTGCAAATAAACGCCACAGCAAAACAAGTCCAGAACTGAAACCACTTCAGAAGAGCTCAAGAAACAATATCCTGGGTACCCAACCTGCTGGCAAGATGCTTAGCAAGCTTATTAACTTTCTCTTGTTTGGCGCTTAAATCCTCCAGCACTTGTTGTTGCACCAGAAAGTATGCATCTGAATTCTGCAGGGACTTCCTCAGTCCTTCGGCTTCCTATCGCAGCACATCTGATCGATGTCTTTCAACTTGAAGTTGAGACTCAAGAAGCCGAACTGATTCAGGCAGAGAGTTCGAAGACCTTGTGCCAGCAGTAGTGGCCAATAACTCGAACACTACATCAAGACAGGACTTTGGGGTTGTCTCACTGTCTTCAAGATAGTTTTTATCAGCTTTCTTGGAGACCAACAGGGATGTCTCACTATCTTGAACCTTATCTGCATTACTTCCTTTACCACTGCATAACAGGGTACTCTTCTCCAATATTTTGTCCGCATTCTAAAAGAGAAACAAGCAGACACATCACAGGTTTACCATGTTATATATGAAACTCATTTTGGTAAACCAGTTCAGCAGTAAGTTGGATAGGATAACAGCATGAAACAAACATATATCTATGTACTATGGTCACTGTATGGTCTATATCATTCTAGTGTATGTTGACAAATCAAGATAGAGACAGTTCAAATCATATCTGTTTAAGACAAAGCAACATAGACAGAATATAAGTGCGGGAAACCACATAGCATGACATGAGAACATAACTGTTTATTCAGTTGAAACTGAAATCAACATAGAGCAAGTTACAATAGCAAACCAGTTAAAGAAACAGGTTTAAAACATACCTGTTGTGCCATTGGAGTTTCAATTGCATCCTTCAAATTTGAAATTAGTTGGTATAAGTAAATACAGTAATGCAAGAGCAAAGGAGGATGAACCATAGCTACGGAACCTGACCTGAGAACAATTCTTCTTCTGCTTTAAGCGTTGAGTTGGGGTTCGGAGTGGTGGTCCTCGTGCTTTGGGCACTGCAGTTGCCTTACTAAATGCTCGTGTTTGGATGCTCTGTGGTGGAGACGGTGCTATGTCAACTGGAACTGGGTTACTATCTGCTGGGGTTGGGGTTAGAAGAGGTGTAGCTGGTTGTCTGTCGAACTGGGTAGGGGTACAATCTGCAAGAGTCTGGGTTATGTGTGGTGGGGCTGGTTCTTGGGAAAGTACAACCGTAGTTCTATCTGCATCGACGGGTAGCACTATCTTTTCCGAAGACCGTGTTTTTACTCCCTTAGATACTGCCATCACCCCCTCCAATTGAAATGGCTGATAAACTAGAAAAGTAATTGAATGTACAGACATTGTATGATAGACAGGTGCAATGGATAGTGGGGAATAAAAGAGGGCATGAAATAATTCACATTTATGTTGTCTAATCAAATAGCATAGCATGACACAATTTCAAATATATGATGGCTAACTAAACAGGATAGCATGACACAATTTCACATATATGATGGCTAACTAAACAGGATAGAATGACATAATTCAAAATATGATGACTATGTAAACATGATGACATGATATAACTATATGATGTGTCTATTAAAGTGGTTGGCATGCTATAATTCACATACATGCCGTCTATGGAAACCAGATGGCATGATATAATTCACGGATAGAATGACAAAATTGAAAATATGATGACTATGTAAACAGGATGAGATGATTTAACTAATATGATGTCTTTATTAAATGGGATGGCATGGCATAATTCAGATACATGTTGTCTATGTAAACATGATGGCATGGTATAATTCAAATACTGTATATGATTTATGTACTAAGCAAGTAAGCAGATGGCAATTGCATATATGATGTCTAAACTAAGCAGATGGCATTCAATATTTTGTATATGATGTAAAAACTAAGCAATGCAAGACAACATACGCATGATATGAGTAATATAACCCTGCCAAGTTTGAGCATACACCTCAGGGGGAAAATAGGACTGGTGATCTATCTCTGAATCCTCCTCTGAGGAGCTATCTGTAACCCGCAAGATATCTGCTTCAGCAGGTAGCATTATCTGCTCTGAAGACCTTGTTTTCACTCCAGATTTTTCCATCACCAATTCAAGTGGCTGATGCACAGGAAGAGTAGTTGAATATAAGAACATTGTCAACAAATGGAATACGTGATACAAAAAAAGGATGGCATGATATAATTCCCATATATGATGCTTGGCTAAATAGCATGGCATTGCATAATTCACATACATAATGCCTTGCAACAAGATAGCATTGCATAATTCACATATATAATGCCTTGCAACAATATGGCATTGCATAATTCACATATATATGGTAATTAGACACTAAACAGGTGGCATTCACACAAAGAATGTCTAAACTAAGCAAATGACATAGCAAGGCAAGACACCATATGCACAATATGAGCAAGATAACCATGCCAAGTTAAGAGCATACACCTCGGGGGGGGGGGGGGATAGGACTGGTCATCTGTCTCTGAATCCTCCTCTGAGGAGCTATCCGTAACCAGCAAGATATGCGCTTTGTGAGATAGCATTGTCTGCTCTGAAGACCTTGTTTTCACTCCAGGTTTTTCCATCATTGTGTCAAATGGCTGATGCACAGGAAGACTAGTTGAATGTACTTATATTGTTGACAAATGTACTACGTAATGAAGAAAAGGATGGCATGATATAATTCACATATAAGATGACTGGCTAAGCAGGATGGCATTGCAAAATTCACATATATGATGCCGGGCTAAACAAGATGGTATTGCATAATTCACATATATGATATAGAAAGTAAACAGATGGCATTCACACAAAGCATGTCTAAACTAAGCAGATGGCATTTTTAATGTATAAAGTAAGCAATGCAAGGCGCCATATGCATGATATGACCAACATCAGCATGGCAAGTTAGAGCAAAGACCTCAGGGGGTAAATAGGAGTGGTCTGCTCCCTCTGAATCCCCCTCTGAACAGTTATCTTCCTCTTGATTACAATATGGAATGGGGGGAGGGGGGCTGCCTTTGCGCCCACCATGGAGCGACATCTGCATGAAATTTTATTGCCACGCAAGGCTCGTCTCTTTTGCTCTACATGTTCAGTACCATTGTGTACAATAACTGACATGCATAGGAATAAAACATAGTGAGATTATGTAAGGAGTGCATGCAGAAATCTTGAGTGATGGTAGCAACCTGTGGACAGACCCAAAACCAGTGATAGCAGGCAGATAATAGCTGCCATTAAAAAATACAGATAATGGCTCCTTTACTGTTTGTTTCCCACCCAACATGAAAGTCATAGTAGACATCCGAGATTAACCAGGTAGTAAACAGATAATATTTGTTGCTGCGCCGATATGTACCCCACAACCATTTAAAAACTTAAGTTTGAGCATTAGTTTGGAGCTGACTCGGAGTCTAACAGGTGAAGAGGACGATAAAGTAGCAGGTAATATTAAGCGATGCATAACATAAGCAGACACGAAAGGGTGCGACCTCACTTGCGGACCCGTGTAGTCCTCAAGGTCATCTGCTCAGTTGATGATGGTAATGCAGTTGTGGTGGCTGCCGGCGGCATGGAAGAAGATCTGAGGCAGCGAAAGACAGTCTGGAGGGCGGATCCCTGCTGTGCTAGACCCTTCCGTCGTTGGAGCAGCTGAGCTGGGGTGGACGACGGCGCGACAGGAGCGGAACAAACCACACAAGGTTTTCTTCGAAACCTATCTGTAACAGAAGTAATTATGTAAGGGCTCATTTGAATTGGAGGATTCTAACACCGCGGGGATAGGAAATACACAGGAATAGGATAGGAATGCACGTGCAAAACAGAGCATTTCAAATACAGGATTTCTGTCAATCTGGGTGTTTGGTTCACAGGAATGCAAAGAAGCATGGTCAAATTAAGTCAAACCACAAGAAAATGTACATTTATAATGCTATTATGCTACTATCACTTAGTCTTGTTCTTCATGAATAAGAATTTAAAAAGGAGGGCCAAGTGGATATTAAAATTCCTACGGTTTTTCTTTGAAAGAGACACTAAAGGAACAAATAATACTTTGGACCCAGGCCACTGCCCTACTAGCTAAACTCCCAGGCCCATCTACACATGCAGAGCTCCAACGCACAGAAATAAATAATGATGGCTTTTGAGAGAGTCCATCACGGATAGCTAACTTGCCTAGTACCCACTGCTTGTCATATAGGAGAAACTAATCGTATTCCTCATTACTACGCATGCTAAGTGGAAAATATATATAACCTGTAAAGTAAAAAAACAATGCAACAAGTGTACAACCTCTATCGCGAAGCCATGTCGATCCCAGCATCATTGGGTTGGTAGCTGAGGATGCTGGGGCTGATGTGGCTGTTGGAGGAGGGGAAGAAGATCTTAGGCGTCTAGAGGTGGAGTCAAGGGTACTGCTCCACTGTGATGGAGGGTTTCATCATTGGAGTAGCTCCGGTGAGGTGTACGACGGCGAGGCTAAAGCAGGACAAGAGAGACAATGTTAACCTGAAGTGGTATTCTAATAGCATCTGCAATAGATGATGTAAATAAAATACATCCCCAAAAAGTGCTAGATGTAAAATACATCAGCCGCTCATCTCTGAACTTAACTGCCGAAACAGAATTTAACTGTCGAAACTAAATTTTGCTGTCAAAACTGAATGCACTAGTAGCAGAAAAGCAGTGCACTAATAGTTTTGGCCACTCGAGCACTAGTGGCAGAGGAACAGTGATCTAAATCGGTAGCCGCTCCAGCAGGGAACGTACTACCAGAGAGCAGCTGGGGCAGCTGGTCCTGCAGAAGCAGCAGCGCCTAGAGCAGCAGCGCGTGTGAGAGTCGGGGCAGCTTGTCATGTAGTAGCACCTCGAGTAGCAGCAGCAGGGACTCGAGCGAGAGCCGGAGCTGCTGCCTCATGCAGCAGCAGCGCGAGCAAGAGTAGAGCAGCAGCGCAAGCAAGAGCAAGAGTAAGAGCAGCAGCGGGAGCTAGAGCAAGAGCAGACGAGGCAGGGGACCGAGAGCAAGAGCAGAGTAGCAATGCGAGCGAGGGCCGAAGCAACAGCAGCAGCACGACCAGTGAGAGCTGGAGCAGCAGCAGCTCCTACTGATGTGGACGTCGCCGCCGAGGGATCGACGCCGTGGAGGAAGCGGCCGGCGACGCCGCCGTAGATGGAGCCGCGCCATGGCGGCTCCGGACCAAGCGCTAGCAGCACCGTGAGATCAAATCAAGAAGAAAATGCAGTGATTACTGTAGAACCTCTTTGGTGGTGCCAATTAGGCCTGAGCTTCATCCCAGGAATCGGTGATGGTGCTGCTCTTTCGGTGGTGCAGGTGAAGACGACGCTGTGGGAATGTAGGTGGCGCGATAGACGAGGCGAACATCAGGGCAGCTCCTTGGAGGTGGAGGACAGGGTGGCTGAACCGGCGGGACGATGAGATCGACGACGGATCCTCATCTGGTGCGGTGGATGAGGGACGTCGAGATGTTGTGGTGGATGATGTTGTCGGGGAAGAGGCTTCGGTTGGGTGGCAGACGGAGGAGGGTGTGGGGCTTCGCGGGTTTCGTGGCCTCGGTGTACGAATGGGGGGGGGGGGAGGGGATGGGAGGGGGGAACCATGACTTAGGGACGCGCTTGTCCGAAATGTGGGGTAAGTTACGAAAGTAGCCCCACCGATTTGAACTAGGTGGTTCTTTCGGTTCAGGGGTATCACAGAATTTCGTGTCTCGGGATTTCGCAGGAGGTTGGAGTTTTTGCGCGCGTTGTAATTTTGGGATAGCAAGGCGCGGGTTGAGATGGAGGGAATTTTAGGAGCACAACGAGACAAAGAGATATCTTAAAATTTCAGGATAACAAGGCGCGGGTTGAAATTTCCGGACAAGCCTAACGTGTATACTATATCAAATCAATTCGCACTTCCCTCGACGAAAAAACCAAAAAGAAATCAATTCGCACCACACAAGAGAGTCTAGTCCCGTGTTCTGTACCAAATCAATTCGCACTACAAATGCCATTCAAAACTTTGAATCCATGTTATGTTCAATTAAAATATTTCGCTATGTGTATAATGCATGCAACCTGCTACACAAATGAACATTTTAGTGCATTCCAAATGTATATACTACGCTTCAATATGAACTAAATTTGAATTCGTTTCTCTATTTGAATAAGATCTACAATCATGATTGTTGTCAAGTTAAACCATTTGAATTCGTTTCTCTATTTTAATAAGATCTACAATCATCATTATTGTCAAGTTAAACCATCGTTTGTATATTATCTTCACAGCACATCACATGATTACTGTCGAGTTAGATATGAACTATGTGTAGTATATGAACTCGAACTCGATTTTTGAATCCACTTTATGTTGATTTCAAATCACAGTACATTTCCAGCTCTAGCTAGATCTTCATAATCTAAACCATGTCTCATATGTATAATGTGTTTATCACATAATGTATGGTGCCCCGCCCCCTACGCCTACAAGTATTTAGCTGTGAGTTACAAACGCCACACATTATCACAAATTCAAATAAAATGCGAGATGGTCAATATATAGTATGGTTTAGATTGTTCGATATTTAGTTGTGAGCTGCAAACGCCACATATTATCACAAAATCAAATAAAATGTGAGATTGTTCGATATATGGTATGGTTTAGATTGTTTGATATTTAGCCGTGAGTTGCAAACGCCACGCATTATCACATTATAGTATAACATGTCCAAAACCACACCATGCGTATAACCGCTATATTCATGCATGCATAGGTTTATAACACTACGATCTCTTATTCAAATATATGAATCCACTTTCATATCGAATTATGATCTTTGTTAGTCTCTTACACCCACACAATCCTCTAACCTTTGTAGCTAACCCTAACTTTCTCTCGTGCATGCACACGCCCTCCTCGCCCTCCCCCTCCCCAGCATTCTATCCATCGCGCACATTCATTTTTTTCTTAAGGTCGTTCTCTCACGGTCGCCACAACTCCTTCTTTCCGACACACACCGATCGATAAACCTCTCTAGCGATGTCTGCCTACCACATACACACACACTTTCCATCTCCTCCTTTCTCTGTCCATGCCTTGTGTCTCTCATACGATCCCACAGACATGTAAAATCTCGCCCCTCTTTTCATCGATCTCACAATCGCACACTCCTCCCCCTATCTAGCTAGTAGGCCTCTCGCACCACCTCCTAGCTCCATCTCTCTCTCTATCCGTCTCTCTGGTCCCGATCTCCCACTATACATATAGCTAGCTAGGTCGTTTATAACTCATTTTCCGCACGCGCCGATCGATCTACCTCATTAGTTATGTCTCTCCCTTCCTCCGACACAAAACAATTGATCTACCGATCTAGTTAGGTCTACTTACCAAACACATGGTCCCCCTTATCATCCATGCATGCCTCCCGACACATCTATCATGCACACGCACACACAGAAACACATCCCCACTCTTCTTGATATTGCAGTTGTACCCTCAGTTTGTCTAGTAGGCCTCTCCCACCATCTCCGAGAAGCAACTCCACCACCCCTCCGGCACTCTACCTCTCTCTCTCTCTCTCTCTGTCCCAACCTATTTCCCGTCCTTCACTTATGTATGGATGTCGACCGATCTCCCTCAAGACATGGCTAGGTCTCTCCTTCTCAACACATATACGAGTCGATCTACCTCTCTAGGTAGGTCTCTGCCTCCCCCCACCACACACACACATACACCAATACATCGAGCGCTCTAGTCATGTCTCCCCACCACACACAAACTTGCCCTCTCCCCTCTGATGTTCTGGTAGGTTAGTCGCCCTATATCTTTGACGTGCACACACACAATTTTGATGGCTCTCTTCATCGATCTCGCACCGACACACTTGATCCTCTCTTCGACTCTATCGATATGTATGACCCCTCCCTCTCTTCTCGTGGATCGCCCCCTCTATATATGATATAGATAGGCCTCTATTTCACACACATTGCATGTGTCACATTTTTCTTTGCGACATCATCGACACATATTCCCACAAATACATTCATGAAATCACCCCCATAACAAAAAACACTCACGAACACACACGACATCTCTCTAGGTTTGTATCTCTCTCACACACACCCACGGACGTGGGGGACGTGCACGAAGAGAAGAGGTGCACGCACGGCGCACGTACTCCCGTCTCTTTCCCAACCACACCCGCGCGGGTGCACGGTGGAGCTCATTTCTGTACGAAAAGGCAGCCCACGTGGTAATTTGACACGTGTACTGGTTGTCCACTTGATGGAGGATCGTGTACCACGGGTGAACAAACAATTGCGACTTGACGCATTATTTAAAAAAAGAGGCAAACCATGTGGGGCCTACCTTAGAGGCAAGGCTCTATACACTGGAGATGCTCTGTACTACTTTTGATGTGTCTCGTCAACTCGCAGAACAAGGAGAAGCTTGCTTAGTACGCCCTCTCCCCCGCCCACAGGCGCGGTGGCTCGCAGAGTCGCAGGACGAGGAGAAGCTTGCTTACTACGCCTACGCCCGCTCCCTCGCCCACGCGCGCGGTGGCTCGCAGGACAAGGAGAAAAATTTACTACTCCCTCCGTTAGACGTATATATACTCCTCGTCCCTACCTTGTTTAGAGAGATTATCATATTGTTTGAAATATATGTCTTTTAGTAGATTTCAATATGAACTACTAGTACATACTCCAAACACTGATGTATATAGACGTATTTTAGAGTGTAGATTCACTTATTTTGCTCCGTATGTAGTCCATATTGAAATAGACATAGTAGTACGCACTCTCCCTCGCCCCTCGACCCTCGCCCACGTGGTGGACGTGCAGCAATTCATTCGGTCTCAGATAGCCAGAACCATATACTATAGTACCATCATTGCTCGACTTCCCGAAGAGGCGAAGAGCCAAGCGCAAGGTTATAATATTTTTGAGATGCCAATCGCAAGGTTTATAGGAGAACGAGTAGTGGTAGTACTAGTAGTACGTAGTGTATGAGGAAGAAGCAAGAAGAATGTATGTTTTGCATGACAGTCTCTTCTTACAGAACGTGCTAGACCTAGTGGACCTCATTGTTGCAATGGGAGTATCATAGATGGCACGATGCAGAGTGGTGGGCGGCGGGAATAATATTCAGAGCTGCTTAGTCTTAAACCCCATGAAGAAGTCCCATCGAAAGGAATAGCCATCCTCTACATGTGCTCCTATGTCAAATGAGTAAATGAGACAAAAAGAGAAAGAGACAAAGTAAAAAAAATCACCAGCCCTAGAGCCAACCCTATTGTATTAGTGAATGATATTTCTACGTCATGATTGACATGGCTATCTTATTAACCATGCTGCGGAGGTAACATCGGATTTTTATTTATTTGCCGAGGTAGCAGCAGATGGATATTCAACGAGGAGTGAAATGATGGCTGCTTCCTTGGTTAAACATAGAGAAAGGTGAGCCTCGTGATTTGATGGCTCATTAGTCATTATTACTGCCTATACTCTTTGCCCATATAATAACCGTGTGGTAGAGTAGTTGGCTGTACTTTTAATAACCATGCTCGAAGAGAAGAGGTGCACGCACCCACGCACGTACTAGTAGCACTCTATGTGTCTTCCCCAACCACACACGTGACACGGTGGAGCTCATTTCTGTACGATGATGCAGTCCACGTGATAATTTGACTCGTCTAGTAGCACTTAATGGAGGGTCGGGAACCACGCATGAACGGTGCCGCGTTATTTAGAAATATTTTTTTTTCTTCAGTGGCACGTACGCAGTATAAATAGGTTCATATGGAGAGAAAAAGAAACCGCTCCACTATATATACATAGCCAGGAGCCTACACGGTTGCTTGCTGGGGTTGCTCTCTTCACACTCTCTTGCTGGGGTTGCACTATATATACATAGCCATCACGTCCGCCGGGGGAAGGGTTGGATACTTTGTGTAGATGCGGTCGCCGTCGCCGACGGCGAAAACCCATTGTCGGCGCGTCCCGATCAGGGGTCCCCGCCGTTCTCTCTCACAAAGCCGGTGCGGTTGCCTTCGCCCCTTGCTCACTGCCGCGACGTGGGAAGTTGCCGCCTCCCACCGCCCTCCTCTAAGCTAGCTACATCCCGACATCCCTCAGGTACAACTTCCTTTACATTCGGCTTGCACCACTGCCCCAGCTGCCCACATCGCTCCATGTGGATATTTCTCTACTTCCTTGCCTCGCACATACCTCTACTGGCTTCTACTGTATTTGTGATGTGTTTATGTCTCATAAAAACTAGTCCCACTAGTCTTATTCTAATCACACTTCAATTTCTTTGCCATAGGGATGCTCAACTCGATTTTAGTGAAACTGCACAAAATGATCCGATGGTCAAAGGGTTGGAAACTTCATTCCTTCGGAATGTTCAACCTCACCAGCAAATTAAAGCCTGGTTAGGGTTTAGGGTTCAAGGCCTAGGGACTGCATGGATCATTTTTTTCTTTAGCTGTCTCTGTTCCAAAGTAAGTGTCAACTTTAGTACAACTTTGTACTAAAGTTGGCAAAGTTGGCATAAAGTTGAGACACTTATTTTGGAACGGAGGGTGTAATGGCTATGATCTATGAATCATTGAGATGCAATAGCATGCATGTTAGTCTCCTTTGTATTTGATGGAATGTTGCAACGGGGCAACCTTGGATGCAAGATACATGAAACAGAAGCTGAAAGCTACATAGCATTGTACATTTTTCACTGCTTTCGTGTTTTCGTTGAGCTGCCGTGTTTTCGCTGATTTCGCACTCCTCCACTGTAAGAGTGGAGAAAATTGTAAAGAGTGGACACGCTCTACCTCCTTTCGCTGAAACATGGGACATCCAGCATCCGGTGCACGTGTCATGCACCAAAGTAAAGTGTACAGTACAAGTGAGACTCAGCACCATCGTACCACCTCAGTAATAATGACCAATGGGCCGTCAAATCACATAGACCCGGCAGTAAGTTGGACGGACGAAGCAACCATCACTCTTCATTGAATCCGCTTCTCCCTTCAACGCATGCGCCAGTGAGACATCGCGTCTGCTCTGTCTGGGTATGAATGCAGCACCGATTCTCTGGAGTGGCGCTGACCGTTTTGGGCGGGAAGCGCGTGCGGGCGATGGAGGGGCCTTGGGTGGGCTAGGGTGGTCAGTCAGGAGCGGGCGTGGCAGCTGTCCCGACCGGACACCCAGAAATGAGAGGATGCACCGACTCTCGCGGCTTCGTAGTTTAGTACGTAGTACTACATACCATCTCTCTGTAGGTTGATGTGTCGCTCTAGTCCGCTTACATGGCATTAGGAATACACACCATCTTCTCTTCTTGTAAGAGCAAGTACAATAGTGGGCTATAAGCTCGCTTACATGGTATTTTTGCCTATGTGGAGGAGAGAGACAAGGAAAAAGTAAAGGAGTGGGCTCTCATGCAAGAGCCAGGCTCTACACGTGCTCCTAGGCAAAGGCATTTAATGAGAGGAAAGAGATAGAGAGAAAGTGAAGAAGAAAATATGAGCTTATAGCCAACCTTATAGCCCACTCTATTGTATGACCAATTAATAATGTTAACTCTTAGTGACATGGCATGTCCATATAGCCAGCAGTTGGCTATACTATTAACCATGCTCTAACACACACACGCTGTTAAAAAACACACACACATGCACACACAGGTTCATAGCATAGGAATATCGTGGGAGTGGGAAGCCATAGGAAGTGAGATAAATGGAGTACGTACAAGAAGAGAAGAGGTACACACACGTCCGTCGGAGACACGGTCGCTGACTCGCACTATAGCGTTTAGAACACATAAAAAAGAAGCCAATAATATTTATTTTTTGTTGGCATGTATTAGCAGTTTACTACTTCCCGGCTAATCTCATTTTCTTCGTTTTACCATATTATTACAGTCTTATTTTCACTTCTTTCCACCACATGCTCACATTCCAAGGTGCATTAAATTGATGCATGCAAGGATTAAAAGAAACCAACCAATGCATGTAACCATTCCTACTCATTTAGTGGTCGTCCATGAAAATATTGTAATTAATGCAGATTAAAGTTTGAGTAATTTTGTAAACTACGAGACGGAGTACATTTCTCCACTCATCATCTGCCTTGGTTGATGAGATTTCAAATTTAAGCCCTATAAACCGGAAAGGAGGGAGTAGTTAAAAAATTTGGTCAAACTTTGACAAAAAATATATGACGTGGCGTAAAAACCTGGACGAAGGTAGTAGTACGAGATACGGTGGCACACTGACTTAGGCCGAATACAAGTGCCCGCTCATTATTGGAAGAGAGCAAAGTGTACATACAAAGTAATTAAAATTAAATTTCTCAAAAATATTTAAAATTGGAGGATGGTGCAGCCCACCTTTTCGATATTTTGACCGTGTGTGGTTCAGTTGTTGTTCACTTCGGAGGGTCGTGTACCACACATGAATGATAGTAAGCGTGACCGGGAGGCGTGCAACGTTAATTGCGAGTTGACTCCTTCGAGCGTTAAATTTTCTTCACGTATTAGCATTGCCCTAGTATTTTTCTTCATTACGTTAAATAAAGAGTTCCGTTTCGTGCACAATTTATAACGATTTTTATGGAGAGAAAAAGAAAACCACTCCAACTATATATGCTGCAGCCTCGGCACTTGTTTTCTAGGATTTGCTCTCTTCACACTCTCTCTCCACTATATACATACACGCTGGAGCCTCAGCGCTTGTAGTTGCTCTCTTCACACACTCTCACCCTCTCCAGATCTAAACAAGACTGCGTTGGCCTCTCTCTCTCTCTCTCACTCCCCTCACTGCTGGTCAAAGAGCCGGCAGGATCCCGTCTGCCAGGGAAGGGAAGGAGGCTTAACGCTGTCGCCGTTGGCGAGGGAGGGAATCCACTACCGACGCAGCTGTTCTCTTTCACCCAGCGGCGGCGCGGGAGGGCCTCCAACCCCTTCTTCCTCGCTGCCGTACATAGTGTGGGCAGATCGGCCTCCGGCCGCCAACTGAGCCACATCTCGAGAACCTTAAGGTATAATTTACTTAATCCACATGCATTGCTCTAGCTGCATGTGGATTTTTTCCGCTTCTGCACTTGAATCTAGGTGTTGGATCATTCAGGAAAGTAGTGGGGAAAGTTGTATAGCATGAATCTAGGACGTAGTTCAAAGAGAAAAGGAAGGGGGGAAAGTAGTACAGACTGGCTATCCAGCACCTGCGTTTGTCGAAAAGGGAAAACAATGACAAACGCAGTACGCACATCTGTGACAAGCTGATCTTTCTGTGGGTGGGGGACAAGGCTGTAGAGTTTGAGCAGGACTAGATTTGCTACCTTCACATAGGGAAAGGTGTCTAAAGATAACAAAACTGGGACCAACACAAATATGCTCCTTGGTTGTTTGTTCTTTGTTGCAACAGACTGTGCATCACCCCTTTATACATCGGTAGATGCACATGGTGCTGGTGCGTCCACTGTCCCGTACAACTCTTTAGCTGTTGTTAATCTAATAATGCCGCTGGAAAATTGAAGCAATGCCACAGTTAAAAGCAAATTACATGCTTAATGAATTTTATTTTTAATATAATCTCTCTGTTAATATGAATCAATGCCACTGTTTGAGAAATGCTACTGTCTTACTTTCTTTCCCATTTAGATAAGTAAGATGCTTCTTTTTGTGGGCTTCTGTGTCATCCACCGTTATTGACCAGTAATTGTTTCCTTTGCACCTTTGTGTAAACAGGGTTATCTACTTCACCTCGTTGCTATTTCGACCTTTTGTTGCACTGCACAAAACACTTTTGCTTTAAGAGTGTTTTGTGCAGTTCAACCAAAATGTCACACCGACAACGTTGCTTGATTGCTTGATCTTAGTGGAACTGCACAAGAGGAGATCTGACTTCCTATCTGTGTTGGCAAATTTGTTTCCGATCTTCTTCTTATGAGTTGTTTGAATTCCGCGTCATGAGAGGTCAGTAATGGCCTTCTTCCACATGATTGTGCAGTGTGCTTTCATATGTTATGCTACTTATATGGTAATGTTGCTTGATTTTAGTGAACTCCACAAAAGAAGACCAGACTTCCAATCTGTATGTGCACCGTAATACCCATTGAGGTAAGATAATGATATTTCACAACTATTGGCCTGTATTTTGCTACTGGCATTAGAAAAGTAATGTTGTTGTTTAGTGCTATACTTGTGCTCCCTAATTGACATGCCAAATCTTACATTGAAGGCGAAGCTTGTCTGTTATTGAACCAAGTGATGAAGGGGAAGAACAAACGGAAGAAGAACAAAAATCAACTCCCGGTGCTGTAATGAAGCACTGGAACTGTGATAACACAAGTAATGATATAGTTTTGCATCTTAATTTATTGCTATGGCTGGAACGAGCAATTGTTTTGCCACTGTGATTTGATGCCACTCTTAATGTAATATGTAATTATCTCTACTTGTGCAAACAGGGATCTTGTTTGAAGATAACATATATTTTAGTGGAACTGCACAAGAAGATGTTGGAAACATTAAACTAATCAAGGAGTTTATAGTAAGCATGGCAACCACAGTAGATAATAACGGATGGTTCCAGAGAAGTGCTTCATCTGCATGCTCTACACAATAAGCCTCCTGACAAAGGTTGGTACCGGCCCATGGATTTCATCCATATGATTGAGCTTTGTCATATCTATTGGTGTTGTGCTACTGTTTAGCTACTCTCATTAGAAAGTGGTATTGTTTCGCATGTTAATCTAAGGCTGCTAATAAATTGATGCACCAGTTTGCCACCGTTATAGCCACTGATAAAATTAAGTAATAATACAGTTCAAGTTGAGCTGCTGTGTTTGGTATCATATCATTTCCTATGAGGATAATGAGGAGATGCATCTCTTTGTGACTATACATTTCATCAGTTACTCCCTTCGTTAATGTAATGGCTGTTTTAAATATTTCCTTTCCTTTTTTTTGAGCAAATAGGGATGCTAGCATTCAGTTGTTCTCTTGTCTTTGCACAACAGGATCATCCTCCTCTGAAGAAGAATATGGAGTACGTGAAGTGCCTAGTTCCGATTATGCCAGGATAAAGAAGCCCAGTCTATCTTCTCATCAGAAGGAGCAGTTGAAGGATGGTTACATTACTCCCCACAAGACCAAACTAACTTCAGCTCAGAAGGACTCACAGATTTCCATCTTTTTTGCTGTGATGGGCAAGTACAATGTTGTTCTAGGATTCTTTCTGGTGAGTTCCATTTTTTTAAATTTATGCTCTGCATGGACCATGTAGGTGCCTATTTAAACTATAAATTCATAATACAGTTTGCTCTACTAATCATTTTTTTGTATTTATGCAAACAGGGGTGCTCAGCTTGATTTCAATGGGAACTACACAAAATGTTCTGATGGTTCGTGCCTATTATACTTCATCATGCACAATACATCGAATGTTCTCGAATCATTCATTTCCACCTCCAGCCACAAAATTAGCTACAAGAAAGGAGGTGCCGATATGTTCAAGGCGTTGCAACATATAAAGGCAAAATCATACAAGCTACGCGTGAATTTGGTTGATTTTGGTGGAACTGAACAAAAAGAACACCTGGTTTATTTAGCACGAGGTGCCATGTCAATGTCTGAACTGATGGCAAACCCCGCCCATTCCACAATCGTAGGCATCTGATATTTTGGAATGGGAAAACCTTGTCAAAGTTTGCTCATTGATGTACGCTAAAAGACACGCATTTGATATTTTGGAATGGGACAACCTTGTCAAATTTTGCTCATTGATGTTAGCAAGAAGACATGCCTTTGATATTTTCGAATGGGACGCCCTTTGCTGTCAGCAGCATCGATCAATTTTTCTTTACTCTTTAGTTGTGAAGTACTACCTCCATCCTTGTTTATTAGTCCCCATTGTAATCTGTGCCAAATTTTCACCATAAATTTAATAACAAAATCTTAATGCATGTCACTAAAAATTATATCATTGAAAACTATGTTCAAATACGAATCCAATGATATAATTTTTGTTGACATGCACTAACATTTTGCCAGTTAAATTTTTGGTCAAAATTTAGCATAAATTACATAGGGGACTAATAAACCAGGACGGAGGTAGTAAATATTGGCTCTGACATGTGAATCACTGAGATGCATTATCATCGATTGTTTTGAATGTTCTGTATGAATTGCCAAGCCTGTGAGTTTGATTGCAATGTACACGCACACTAAAAAGCTGCTCAAACTTTTTGTACGCATGAAACTGCTGCAAACGAGGTGATCACCGTGCGTCCTGGGAATAATGCTAGTACGTATTGTTTTGCATGTTCATCCAATGCCAGCGATACAAGAATTCGAACTAATCGAACTAAATTCGTTCATACACGGCCGAATTTCATATAAACATGCTGGATTTCATTACATTTCATACACTCTTCAACTAAAAAGGGGTGTGCTGGAGGTATAATTAATTAACCTAATCTATGATCTCCGGCGCCCATTTCCCGTGTCCGGCTGAGCCGAACAGAAGCTTATTCTCCAACACAGCTCTCCGACTCCTCGTTGCCGCCAAGAAGCTAATCAGCCGTCAGTGTTCAACCCGCCAAGATTGGCTTCAATCGGAGGGTAGCAGCGGTGGACTTACTTGGACCCGAGCGGCGGCAACCTACCGTGTTCTACTCTTCCTCGTTTTCTGTGTGGCGCGGCCTCGTTGGCAGCGGGGCAGGGCCTCGACGGAGCCGGTGATGTCCTCTGTCTCGTTGCCAGCGGAGCGGTGCCTCGGCGGAGCGGGGGAAATCCTCCCCCTTGTTGCCGACAGGACGGGGCCTCGGCGGAGCCGGCGATGTCCTTTGCCTCGTTGTTGGCGGGGCGGGGCCTCGCTGGAGCAGGGCCTCACCGAAGCCGGCGAAGTCCTCCGCCTTGGTGCCGGCGGGGCAGGGCCTCGGTAGAGCCGGTGGTGTCCTCTGCCTCGTTGTTGGCGGGGCGAGGCCTCGGCGGAGCAAGGCCTCGCCGAAGCCGGCGAAGTCCTCCGCCTCGGTGCCGGCGGGGCGGGGCCTCGGCGGAGCCGGCATTGTCCTCCGCCAATTCGTCGGTCTCGCCAAACAGCGCCTCGCCCGCTTCATCGCCCACTTTGTAGGCGGCCGCAACCTCCGCCACCCGCATGCGGTACCGCCAGCGCGCGAGGCGGCTCTCGTGGGCAGAGTGGTACGACTCGAGCAACGCCTCCTGCTCCGCCCGCTCCGCGGTGTTCTGCACCTCCGCCTGCAGGTGCTCCTGGAGGACATGGTGGTTGTAGGCGGTGTTGGCCTGCGCCTCTCGGAACTGCTCCTCACGCTTCTGCCTCACCATGTCCATGTATTGGGCATGGTCCTCGCCGATGGTCATGGTGCAATGCACCACGAGGATGGTGTGGAGGAGGGGGTTGGCGCTGGATCATCGACTACCACGTTCTCCATTGGGACGTCGTCGTCCTCCGGCTGCCTTCTGGCCAGCTAGTTGACAGCAGTGGCTGCCATCTCCTTCTTATCCATCGTCCGCCCATCCCGAAGACCGCTTTAGCACGAGGAAGCCATGGTGGGAGTGGTGTGGACAAAAGAAAGGGAACGGAGGCGGATGACTGCGGCTATGGCCGGCGCAACAGTTTATATAGCAATGGTGGGCGGCGGAGGGATGAATGGGTGGCGCCGGAGTAACCGCCTTGGCAACCGTGTATCATTAATGTGGGTGGCAGACAGACAGACGGACGACACTTGTGTCGTTTGAACATGGAGCAATCGCCTGCACCGGGAAGCGGCGCGGGTGGTGCTGACCGTTTCGGGCGGACAGCGCGCGTGGGCAAGGGAGGCGGTCTGGGTGGGCCAGGGCGGTCCAGCAGCCGGACATGCTGGCTCGCCAGCGAGCTCGCCGAGCTGAGCCACCACAATCAGACGTTGGACGTGGCTTCCGACCAGGAGCCGGCGCCACCGCCCAAGCCAGTTCATGCCGTGTTCACCATAGAGCAGGTGCGGCCGCACTTCGATGCCCTAATGGCGGAAGAGCTACCAGCAAAGGAGGACCTGTGTTGCAACCTCCGTCTCCTCAACGAGCACCGGCTCGCAGAAGGATGAATCGCCGGCGAACAAGCGAATGACAATGCTGTCGCGGACATGTGGCCCTATGATCCTGGCTTGCTGAATGAGCAGCGGGCGATGTATCAGACCATCTGTAGGGCCTGTGAGGCCCTCTCCGTCGTCCTTCGAGTTGTTGCGCTCGTCGTGGCGCCGCCGTCTCGCGTTGTCAACATGGTCAACGAACATGAGGAATGAGGAGATGACTTAACTTGGAGAGGATGACAATGGGGACCCACCAGGGCCATAGCCGCCCGTACGCAAGTGCCTCCTTATTATATACAACTATAATTTTTTTTGCTTCCTCCTGGTTTCCTGACATTATGGTCCCACACCATTGTCAACCTATATAGTCAATAAACGAGAGAATTGCACAAGGAGCGGCCGACAACTGGGACCCAGCAGCTCGAGCAGTATTTGTGTTTTTTAGGTGTGAGCAGAGTTTTTCTTGAGCGATGTTTTTGTTGTTGTTCAGAGGAGAGCAGGGTATCAACTGGGGGGGAAATATCTGGTGCACCGGAGCTTGTGGTGCTACCGGTGCACCAAACTCAGATTGTGCTTTTAAAATGTTCAAAAAATTATGAAAAAAATTAGCACGCTTACACAACATCAATGTAGATTGTCACAAAAATTCAAGTCAAAATTCAAAACATAACTCCCAAAACAAAAATGACAAATTCAACACTGAATAGTACATAACATAACTTGGGCTTTAGATTTGGCCCATTATCACACTGATGTCAAATTTGTCATTTTTGTATGTCAAAAAATATTTCAAATTTTTATATAAAATTTTGTGACATCATACATTGATATTGTGTTAACATGCTAGAATTTTTTTTTCAGATTTTTTAAAATATTCTATGGCATTCGGTGCACCGGTAGCACCACAAGTGCGGGTGCACCGGATACATTCTCATCAACTGGGCGGGCTGTGGCCCGTCTAGCCCAGGCTATTATTTTATGTCGACCAAATATCCAGCCCAGATATTAATTTTTTTCAAGCTGAAAATGGCTAGCCCAGCTATACTTTTTTTTTGAGGAATACCCAGCCCAGGTCAACTTGTTATTCTCCGCCCCCGCTGGGCTGCAAATCTTTCCTAGGAGGGATGCATTAGGCTTAACAAGAAAATGGGCTTTAAGAAATAATAAATGGGATGTAATTATAAAAACTGGGCTGTAACTATAAAAAATGCACCAAACATGTAATTAGTTAAAAAAATATTATTTTTGGATTTTGAAAATTTTAATTTCATTACTTGTTGCGCGCTCAATATTTCGTTGGATTTTTACGTAATACAAATTTATTTTGAAATTATATTTAATCTGACTAGAAATTTCGGGATAAAAATATTTCGGATCCCATCAAAATGTGGCAAATTTCATTGAATTCTGTTTTGAGCAGTTGATTGAAATTATTAATCGTTGTCCTAACTAGAAAATGGGCTATAATTTTAACAAACTGTAAATGGGCTGTAGTAAATTCCATTAGAATTCAAAATTGGGCTGTACATTCTTACAAATCACAAATGAGCTATATGTTCTCTGCCACACACTTGTGGGCCTACTAAGTTGACGCGTACGCAAGGCTTTGTCAACTTATAGTCAACACACGGTTCTAGCAGCAGTGGCCGTTGGATGTCCATCCAACGGATGCCGTGCTTCTTCTTCAATCTCGGATATTCTTGCTTCAGCCGCTCAAACCACCGCCGGCGGTACCACCTGCTACCGCCTCCCGTGGCCGGCTATGCTGCCGCGTAGGACTCACCGGCCCACCCTACTCCCATCTCCGTCTAGGCCATTCCTCTACTCACCAACACCTCCTGTTATTCTCCGGCGACGGCAGCCTCAGACCGCAGCCGAACCAGTGAACCCTCGTACTCCCCTCCGCATGGGCATCCACCTGCCTCGTCTTCCCTGGCTCCGGGTCGTTCCCTTCCTAGGCCTCACCGTCGTCCACCGCCTGGGTGCTGTCCGCGCGGCGTGGTCAACGAATGACAGCCATCGGAAGAGGACTCTACGCGGTGAGGCTGACAGATGGACCCACCAGCTACATCTTCGCACGCAAGGAAGTGCGTCCATATTACGGGAAAAAATGATTCTTCCCCCTGACAGTTGGGACCCACGAGCTATATCTTCGCATGCAAGGAAGTGCGTCCTTATCCTCCCTGACAGCTGGGACCCACCCGGTCGAAGCGTACATAGCGTTTTCTGTCTGGTCGCGAACGTGTACGTACATACTGGTCGATCGGTCTCACTGCAATGATGAACCTTGGCCGAGCAAGCAGCAGCACGTGTAGTAGTAGAGCCACTGACGTAGCAGTTCAGGCAGTCCCTTCTAAACCTTGTACACGTACGTACAGCCACATACGGGCGGGGTCTCGAACGCCTAGCTACTCGCGCATACGTACGGCCACGACACATGTACATGGAGAGGCAACGGATGGCAGCAACGGTGTCCTATTCATCGGAAGCCAACTGGCTGGGTCGGAACGGAGAAACCGCATCGAGAGGCAACGGAATGGGTCATGTTCATCGAAAGCCAACCGGCTTGGACGGAACAGCTGAAACAGGGTCTGGCATACCGCAGTATGGAGGAAACGGCCTTCTGTTCGACTGGCTACGATCGAAACGGGATCCTATTCATCGGGAGGGGTGTGGCGTACCGCAAAACGGAGGAAACAGACTTGTGTTGGAGCACTACGGTCGAAACGGGGGTCCTTTTCATCGGGAGGGGTGTGGCGTACCGCAAAACGGGACTCCACGGGCTACCGTTCACCCACCGTCGACTTCCTTCAGCCTCCACCTGCACTGTTCATCCACCGCGTCTTCCTCCTGCCTCCACCAGCTACTGTTCATCCAGCCCTCCACCAGCTACTGTTCAACCAGCCCTCCACGGGGTCCTGTTCATCCACCCCCAACCAGCTCGGCTGTGGCGGCCTCCTCTCGGGGTCCTGTTCATCCAGCGGCAACGGCCTACTATCACGGGGTCCTGTTCATCCAACCCCCACCAGGAACTGTTCATCCAACCCCAACCACGTACGTCTTGACTCGTTCAACCAACCCCCACATTCACTGTTCATCAAGAGGCAGCAGGTTCGATTGGCTTCAGTAAGCAGCAGCAGCAGGGATCGATCGCTCGGGTTCAGTTAGCAGCAGTAGCGAAGGAATCGCTCGGGTTCAGTTAACAGCCAAGGGATCGATCGCTCGGGTTCAGTAACGTAGCTTGTGCAATCGCTCGGGTTCAGTTAGAGCCCAATGCCTCGCTCGGGTTTAGTTAGCTAGAGCCCAACGCCTCACACACACGCACGTACGTGTACGAGAGAAACGCGCAAACCTCCGTGCATCGCTCGGCCCCGGCCACCCACCGTAACTGGGAACTCCCCGAAATTTTCCTCGCCCTCGCTTCTACCACGATTTTTTCCGTCATGGACGGCCCAAAGAATGTCATGCAGGTGCGTCTCCGGCCCGCCCAGGACAAAAAGCCCATTTTCTCTCATGATTTTTTGTCATAGAAGTAGGAGCCCACCACATCTATGATGATACCGGGTTTTGTCACAATTATCGTCAAAGAAGTGTCATAAGCATGACATAATTTTTTTTCGTTCGGGCCAAAATGTCAGGGATGTGTCTTTTTTTTGTAGTGATAGTAACAGGGTCTTACTAACATAGTGGTACAATGAGGTGCTTACCTAAGCAGGGAATTATCACTGCTTAGTTAAGTAGATTACAAGAAAGGTTAAACAAAACAATGAAAAGGAAAATGCGGTTATCAGATTAAACAGAACACTGGAAAGGAAAATGTGTTTAAACACATATTTCAAGGGTATATCCTTCTCAAGGACAAGTAGAGCATGATATCCATGACAGGATATAAAGTAGAAAACCCTTTAGGTAAGGGGAAAGAAATTTCATGAAATTACCCATACGACGGTGTTTGGATAATTGATAAGGAAAATTTAGCATTGTGATGCAAATGTTTTTATTGAAAATCGGAGTAACATAGACATGCTTAGAGATAGCATTGGCATGGTCTTCAAGCAAAGGTCAGACTTTGGATACACAAAGGATTCATCAGGAACAACTTATATAATAAGTCTTACAATTTCCTCATGGAAGAAGGGTTAACCTTGCTAAAAAGGAAACTATAATAATACGTCCTCCGACCAGGTCTGGTAGGCATGACATCACCTTACCGAACCATATAAGGAACAACGTCATAACTCTTGGAAATATGTTCCAACCACCATATCTGACCGAGATTCAGATCCGATTGGTGTCAGGATACCTCAGACTCAGGATGCCTGAGAAGAAAAAGGTGCAACTCAAATTGATGAGATGACATTGCTAGATTCTCGGGAAATGAACTATGGAAGCAAGTTCCAAAACAAGAGTTCATCATTAACCAAGGAAGATGAGGATGTGGCTCATGGACTCAGCGACAATTTAACGAGAATTCCAACAAGATGGATTTCCACAATTATGTGAACAAGGAGATAACATTTGTCAGATCAAATGGTATAATATAATGATGTATGTTCGAGGAAAACATCCACAGTTAAACATTGGATGAAAGGTGCACCCGAAATATGGGCTGGGTTGCACGACCAACGTCAGAATGGCGATTTAGCAACGAGCACACTAAATTGGAATTATTGTCCATTAATTTTGAAGCAATAGGGTTGCTACAGATATTAAATTCTCACAACAGAGTTCACTCAACATGGGGACCAAGAAAAGAATGGTGATGGCGAGAAGCATCACTGTATCAAGAATTCTTAAGAGGTGGTGAAACTCTCACAACATCCTTGTCAAAAGACTACAAGGTAGATCATAATACAAGCTGGATAGCAAGTTGCATCCATAACATGAACAAGTTTGTGATGAACGAAAGGTAAGGATGTTGTCGATGGTAACTCAAATTACCAAGGGACGAGGATGGTTCTTATCATCAAGAATTCGATTGATATCCTGGAAGGAGTTAAAATGTTGATGATGATCACGACAAATTTTGTCGAGAGGCTCCACGAAGAAGCAATCGAACAACGACTACATCAAGCAAAAGGACTGATGCAGCGAAAGATTATTGGAACCATAGATACGACACAAACTCGGAATCAAGTTTGCTGTTCGAGGTGAAACGATAAGACGAGGAAATAGACGTAAGCTTAGCACATCGTCGAAAATTGTGCATCGGGAAGAAGGACCAGGTAGCATAGTTAAAATTATTACGATAGTGATGTAGCCGTTAGTCTAGGAATGACAAGATTGAGTTTAAATTCCCCAGCAACAAATTACTAGGGGTACTGAATCATAGTGCAGATTCCAGTCACTTGTCAAAGTTCTCGAGTGACGGACAATGCAGACCTGCGGAGTGACTAAAACAGTGAGAGTATTAGTCCAACAAGAATTCATAAGAGATAGTGCAATGGCATGATATCCTTGAGATACCAGGGGGTAATACTCAAAGGTAGCGCATAATAGAAGTTGGACTGGTGAATTAATCTGCAGAAGGCAAGTGCTTCAACTTGTCCGAGAAAAGGATCAAAGATGATTAATCATGGTCGGAACCACGGTTGAAAAGGACCAAACATAGATACAAGATGAACTTATAACAAGGGGATCATTATTATTACAAGAAGCTTCCATGATAATTTCCACATCGGGTCCATGGGCATGAACACAAAGTTCAAGGTCGACTCCCAATTCTTCAATGTCTAACCTTTCATTCACTCCTCATCTTCGAAGAAGTTGTATGGTAGAAAATTATCTGGTAAAACACCAGAAGGGTATGACTTGTGAAAACTTTTGGGTTCATACGGTTTTAGGGAAGGTATAGGTTCAACACATCGGGGCATCTTAGAAACATATACCACAAGCTTCAAGAGTAAACATCACTAGCTCGAAAGCAGAGCATGGTTGGCCAAATTAGAGAATAGGATTTACCAATGGCATTATGTATCAGGAAAAGAATTTCTCAAGGTTTTTGCATACGAAGGACACTGTCGGATGATAATTCAACAAAAGAACTGACGGTCCATAACGGAGATGATGTGAGCATCGGCACACAACCAGGAGAAGAAAGAATGCAAAGAGATCAGTTTATAGAAACAACTGACTATTTCAAAGCTCAAATAAAAAGGAATTATGATTTTCAAATCAAGGGATCAGAAGCAAACGCTCTGATTAAGGATGGATAAGTTGAGTAGGCTTAGGGGTACAATCAATCGCAATTTGATTTCTTGAGATCCGGCTCATGTTTAAAATGACGTCGGAGCCGGAAGGATGAATTCTAGGATCTAATTGAGGATTGTGAGCATTCGCAACATATTGAATCAAGGGACTCGAAATGATAGTGACAAGGGATGTCAACGGAGATTACTAGAAATATGGAATTAACCACAATGCGGGAAGGCAAGGAATTCAGGAGCAATAGGCTGCTGCGGATTTTCAGAAAATTGAATAGTATTTCAAAGAATCTTGTGAGACACATGAACAACTAGGAATGAACAAATTCTCGATAAGTGTGAGGTATTATTCGTAGGGGTATTCATGCAGCAAAAATCTATAAGGCAGTGGAACAAGGGATTCTTAAAAAGTCAGAGAATAATTCGATGCTTCTTGTAATACCAAGAGCAGCTGGGAATAAAAGTAAGAACGACGGGTGTATGTATTTATCCATACGGATATATCGGTGGTAGGGGATTGCAAAAGCGACGGGCACAAAGTCTCGAGAGAACATCGGAGAGTAACTTTGGAATCTTCTCGTGCTCCAAGCAATCATCTGGAGTGAGGGGCTCTCCTGGAGGAAGTAGTTATGAGAGCCTAGAGTCAGAGTTAGTAAAATCATTTCATTCGAATAGAAGAGAGGTAAGAGTCCCAGAGTATAGTTCGAGGAATAAAAGATCCTAATACCACCCAATGGCGACGTGGGCTTGTAAGCCGCACAGCCATGCTAGTAAAAGTTCTACAATGACTAGACTCAACTTCGGCCAAGGAGTTGGAAAGGGAGATTCCTACAGGCAGTTGGCTCTGATACCAACTTGTGACGCCCCTGATTCAATCATACACTAATCATATAAGCAAACGTGTACGATCAAGATCAGGGACCCACGGGAAGGTATCACAACACAACTCTAGACACAAATTAAAGTCATACAAGCTTCATATTACAAGCCAGGGGCCTCGAGGGCTCGAATACATAAGCTCGATCATAAACGAGTCAGCAGAAGCAACAATATCTTAGTACAGACGTAAGTTAAACAAGTTGCCATAAGATGGCTAGAACAAACATGGATACAGATCAAAGAGGCGGAGGCCTCCTGCCTGGGATCCTCCTAAACTACTCCTGGTCGTCGGCATCCTCCACATAGTAGTAGGCACCCTCGAGGTAGTAGCAGTCATCGACGATGGCGTCTGGCTCTTGGGCTCCACCATCTGGTTGCGACATCTGAGAAGAATGGAAAAGAGGGAAAAGAGGGAGCAAAGCAACCGTGAGCACTCATCCAAAGTACTCGCAAGCAAGGATCTACACTACATATGCATCGGTATCAATGAAATGGGTAGTATCTGTTGACTGAATGGAAGAATGCCAGAATAAGAGGGGGATAGCTAGTCCTATCGAAGACTACGCTTCTGGCAGCCTCCATCTTGAAGCATATAGAAAAGAGTAGCAAATATAACATCAAGTAACATCGTATAGCATAATCCTACCCGGCGATCTTCCCCTCGTCGCCCTGTGGGAGAGCGATCACCGGGTTGTCTGTGGAACTTATCTGGGTGTGTTTTATTAAGTATCCGGTTCTAGTTGTCAGAGGTCAGAATACAACTCCAAGTCTTCCTGTTACCATGGACACGGCTATTCGAATAGAACAACTTCCCTGCAGGGGCGCACCACATTACCCAACAAGCTCGATCCCTCTGGCCAAGCACACTTTCCTGGGTCATACCCGGCCTCGGAAGATCAACACATCGCAGCCCTACCTAGGCCCACCAGAGAGGTCAGCACGCCGGTCTAAATCCTACGCGCGTAGGGGTCTTGGGCCCATCGCCCTTTGCACTCCTGCATGTTGCGTACGCGGCCGGTGAGCAGACCTGGCAGCCTCCATTACAAAGGAGGGTGCTTTACGCGGTCCAACCCGGCGCGCACCGCTCAGTCGCTAACGTCTGAAGAGCTTCGGCTGATACTACGACGCCGAATGCCCATAACTGTCCCCGCGTAGTTGGTTAGTGCGTATAGGCCAAAAGACCAACTCAGATCAAATATCCAAATCTCGTTAAGCGTGTTATTTTGAAACAACCGCGGACGCCGACCATGGACCAGGCCCACCTCTCTCATGGGTGGTCACAACCTGCCCTGTTGCTCCGCCACAAAGAATCACTCGGGGGGATGTCGGGAACCCAGGCCCATCACAACTTGGATGGAACCACCTGCCCTTTCAGCCCCAGTCCATGAATCACTCGCGGGTACTCTACGAGCCGACCCGACTTTAGTCACCACATGTATCAAGTATAGTATGTATTTGTGTATGTATATACCCGTGATCACCTCCCGAGTGATCACGGCCCGATAGTATAGCATGGCAGACGGACAAGAATGTAGGGCCACTGATGATAAACTAGCATCCTATACTAAGCATTTAGGATAGTAGGTAAGGTATCAACAACAGTAGCAACAAGGACAGGCTATGCAGCAGTATAGGATCAAACCGATAAGTAACAGCTACACTACTCTAATGCAAGCAGTAGAGAGAAGCAATAGGAGGTATCGGGATGATCAAGGGGGTTTTGCTTGCCTAGAAGCTCTGCGGAGAAGGAGGGATCGTCAGTGACGTAGTCGATCACAGGGGCAGCATCGGTCTTGGGGTCTACCAGAGAGAAGAAGGGGAAGAAACAGTAAATATAATGTAAAAAGATGCAACACAAAAGCACGACACGACAACATGCAGTGCTAGGGGTGAGCTAACGTAGTACTACACGATATAGGTGAAGGGGGATAACATCCGGGAAAGCTTTCCCGAAGTTTGGCATTTTCTGGACAGACAAAAAGAGGGGGACGGTTCCATGTTCAGCATGCTAGGGGCATGTGAGAGATGAACGGATTGCATATTCGGATTCGTTGGATTTTTCTGAGCAATTTTCATATATAGAACTTTTTCATCGGAGTTACGGTTTATTTTATTTTCCAAAGTTTTATTAATATTCTGGAATTTATTTAAATCAGAAATAAATGGTTAAATCGCTACGGGTACACAGAAGTGTACCCAGTTGTTTGCACCAGGGGCTGACAGGTTGGGTCCAGTTGACTGCCATGTCAGCAGTCAACAGAGACCGTTGACTAGTCAAAGGGCTCAGGGGGGCCGCATGTCATTGACTGGGTTATCCCAGTCAGCAGTTTGACTGGTTAAAGGGACAAGTGCGACCCATGTGTCATAGGTACATGTTTTAACAGAAATTTTATTAGTTTAATTAACTAGATGGGGTCCACCAGTCAGTGTCAATTAGCCACAAATAACTAGGCAATTAGATTAATTTTCCTAACTAATTAAGAGGGGGGTTAGGAGGGATAATTAGGTAGTTAGCGCCCGGGGCCCACCTAGCAGTGGCCCGGGCCGGCCACGGTTGGGCAGGCACGCACAGCACAAGGGCGCCGGCGGCCACAGAGGTGGCGGCAGCACCGGTAGCTGCGGCGGCGCGGCCGACGCGTGCGCCCAGGCGGCAGTGGCAGCAGCCACGGGTGGTGGAGCGCTGGCCGGCGCGGACAGCGGCAGAGGGTGGGGCGAGGCAGAGAGAGGAGGGCCAGAGGCGGGCGTAGGTGCCGGCGTGGCCCGGTGGAGGCTGGTGCGACGGCGGGAGGAGGAGCAGAAGCATCAGGAGGCGAGCGGGGGCGCGGGGTAGCGGCACGGCAGTAGCAGAAGTAGCAACGGGGGCGCCCGCGGGCAAGGCGACAGCGGCC
This sequence comes from Thinopyrum elongatum, assembly GCA_011799875.1. Lineage (NCBI taxonomy): Eukaryota > Viridiplantae > Streptophyta > Magnoliopsida > Poales > Poaceae > Thinopyrum > Thinopyrum elongatum. The sequence continues at coordinate 82,392,222 of CM022300.1, read as the reverse complement.
GCGGGCGCGCGAGCGTCGGCACGACAGGGGCATGAGCGCAGCCAGTGGCGTTCACGGGGGGGGGTGCGGCCATGGGATAGGCGAGCGCGGGCTGCTGATGGTAGAGGGTGAGGGCGGCGCAAAGGAGCACGAGCAGGGGCGTGCAGTATGCGGCAACGGTCACGCGCGGACGCGGTAGGCGCGTGCACACAGGGGACTCGGCCATGGCGGACGGTGGCTATGGCTACGAGCAGAAAGCGCACTAAGGGACCGAATCTGATGGGGAAAAGGAGGAGAAAGAGCAAAGGCTCACGGTGAGTCGGAAGAGGAACTCGAGGAGGTCGGGGGTGGCTCGGTAGTGTAGATCGCCGGTGAGGCAGAGGTAGTGGCCGACGGGGAAGAGCGGCGATTGCGGCGGCTAGAGGGCGTCCCGACACGAGCGGCCGCTCATAGATGATGTAGACAATGATGCTGCAGCTCCGGGTCACCTTCGTGAGGCCCACGGTGGCTCCTGGCCGCGAAGATGGCGATGGCGCGGCGACGGAAGCGCTCGGGAGAGCGAGACCAGAGAGAGAGAGAGGGGGCGAGCAAGGGGGTGAATCGGGGGGTTTAGGGTTCCAGGGAAAGGGAGACGACCAAGGGCAGTCTTATCCTCGCCGGAGCGGCGTGGATGGACGGCGCGTGGCGATCCCCGGCATGGACGCATGCAGGTCGTCCACGGGAGCGCGGTGAACAGGAGATAGGGGAAAGTGGAGGGTTGGGCGGGCTGGGCTGCCCATTTTGCCAGATGGGCCAAGTGCTCGGTAGTTTAGTTTTTTTATATTTTTCATTTTTGTTTATTGTTTTTCTTATTTAGCTATTGTTTTGTATTTAGCTTATATACTAAATGATTTTAGTTAAAGTTGAAACTTCCCACAAAATTACCTGCTGATATTTTGGTGTTGTCTAAAAAGTTTGAGGTTATTTGGAAAATGTTTGAAAACAAGTTTATATTTAAATGGGCATAATAAGTTTTGCTTGTCCATATTACACTACTGCAGGATGCTGCTAACGCGACACTACGATCGGAGACCCTTTGACGAAACTGTGTGCGATGCATTAATCGCAAATGGTGATGTAAAAAAACCGTCAAAAAAGATGCAGAACATTTGCGATGGTGGATACATCAAACATGGTTCAGATTTTAGTTGCGTGTGCGATGCTGGGCATATGGTTCAGTCCAATAAACTATTTGCGATGAGGCAGAAGAACAGAAACGGGCAGCCAGATGAAGGTGTGTGCGATATACGGCACACAGTTCACTCGGATAAACTGTTTGTGATTAGGCAACACAAAAGAAACGGTCAGCCAGGTGAAGGTGTGTGCGATATATGGCATACAGTTCACTCGAATGAACTGTTTGCGTTGAGCCAAGAGAACAGAAACGGTTCAACTTAACAAGTTGTGTGTGATACGCGGCAAACAGGTCTATAATCAGAAATGTGTGGGAAGACCGATAACAACACAGACGATTCCTATTAACAAGCCGTGTGTGTTGTGAGCAAACGATTGCTGGTATACAATTGTCAGTGATTGATGAAATCATCACCGACGGGTTCCATTGTTTAGTCCATGTGTGATGTGATTTGCTCTATCCGCACAACATCTACGCTCTATCTACAGAGCATCAACATATATATTTAAAAAGATAGCATTGCATAACCAAATTAAGCATACAATTACACAAGTGACTACACACATAACATTTCCACACACCAAAGTAAGCAATTCCATGCATAATAAACTAGGAGAAATGAGGATCTAATCATCTACTTCTTGTTGCGACGACGCTTGCCATTGCTTTGCTTCCGGCTGGATCCCTGGCCGTTTTGGGGAAGGAGGCACTTCCTCATGTCAACGATCCGCCTGTACATCTTGTAGCTCGTGTACGCCTCCTTGGCCGCGTACACGACGTGAGCTTTGTCGAGTTTCTCCATCCAGGTTGAGTGCCAGGCACGCTTGTCCTTGTTGTAGGAATCCTTCATGTCTCTGTAGTAGGGATCGATGATGGCCTCGGCGAGGTGAACCAGTGAGTCCTTCTGATGCTCGTTGCTGCCCCAGATCTTGTATTGGCCTTGGATGTCGACAAGATTCTGGCAGGCGATGCCCGAATTCTTGAGCACCTTTAAATTGTTGGTGATGTCCACCGTAGCGAACATGTAGTGGGGGATATTGACAAACCTGGCGAAACGCTAGCAAGGCCTTGTGGCAAGGCAATAGTGGTAGACAAGGACGTGATTGCGCACGCACATCTGGGCGACGGCAATCTTGGGACGAGACCCGGCACGAGCGCGGGTGTACTCGAGGTCGAACCCGACCACCTTGTGCTTCTCCTCAGCAAGCAACAGCTCCATGATGTGGATGGAGTGCAATACGCCTACCTGAAGGCCAAGATGCCCGGTACCAAGGGCATCATCACTGTTGCCGGCGACTACCAGAAGTCGCTAGAGTGCGCCGCCACCAGCAGCCGGCTGGCCGAGTCCCTCGTCATCGCTCAAGAAAAGCATCTCCTTGACCGGATGGTAGCCATGGCCAGCGAGAAGCCGGGCATGCCGACTGGTCCCAAGGAGACGGAAGCAGGGGCCTCCTTCCAGCCGGCCAAGGAAACCAAGAAAATTGCCTTGGACCCGGCGCACCCGGAGAGGTTTGCTGTCGTAGGGACCAACCTCGACAGCAAATAGGAAGGCGAGCTCGTCGATTTCCTCTGTGAGAATCGAGACATCTTCGCATGGTCCCCCAAGGACATGCCGGGTGTCCCGACGGATTTCGCCGAGCACAAACTACATGTGAGGCCGGATACTAAGCCGATCAAGCAACCCCTCCGCCGCCTGTCAGAAGAGAAGAGAAGGATCGTTGGTGAAGAAATCGCCCGGCTTCTGGCAGTCGGCTTCATCATGGAAGTGTTCTACCCGGACTGGCTTGCCAACCCAGTCCTCGTCTTGAAGAAGAATAACAAGTGGCGCATGTGTATCGACTACACGAGCCTCAACAAGGCCTGCCCCAAGGATCCTTTTGCCTTGCCCCGGATAGATCAAGTGATCGACTCCACCGCCGGATGCGAGCTGCTGTCTTTCCTGGACGCCTACTCTGGCTACCACCAGATCAAGCTGAACCCGGCCGATCCGCTGAAGACCGCCTTCATCACACCATTCAGAGCCTTCTGTTACCTGACCATGACGTTCGGCTTGAGAAATGCCGGCGCCACATTTCAGCGTTGCATGCAGAAGTGCCTCCTCAAGCAGCTCGGCAGAAACGCCCATGTCTATGTAGACGACATTGTGGTGAAGACGGAGAAGCACGGCACCCTCCTAGAGGATCCCAAGGAGACCTTCGAAAATCTGCGCCATTTTCAAATCAAGCTCAACCTGGAGAAGTGCATCTTCGGAGTACCAGCCGGCCAGCTCCTCGGCTTCCTTGTCTCTGAACGCGACATCGAGTGCAACCCCGTGAAGATCAAGGCCATCTAGCGGATGGAGAGACCCACCAAGCTGCATGACGTCCAAAAGTTCACCGGGTGCTTGGCATCCCTCAGCCGCTTCATCAGTCGGCTGGGCGAGAAGGCACTCCCCCTGTACCAGCTCATGAAGAAAACCACTTGCTTCGAGTGGAATGACCAGGCGGACAAAGCTTTTCGTCAGCTCAAGCGCATGATGTCCACGCCGCCTATCCTGGCGGCTCCGGCTGCCAAGGAACCGATGCTCCTCTACATCGCCGCCACCAACTGGGTCATCAGCACAGTGATTGTGGTCGAGTGCTCAGAGGCCGGCAAGGTGTAGCCGGTCCAGAGGCCAGTGTATTATCTGAGCGAGGTCTTGTCTGCCTCCAAGCAGAACTACCCCCACTACCAGAAGATGTGCTACGGCGTGTACTTTGCCGCCAAGAAGCTGAAGCAATATTTCCAAGAGCACTCCATCACGGTTTTCTGCACCGCCCCCCTTGCCGAGATCATGGGCAACAGAGATGCCTCAGGCCGGGTGGCCAAATGGGCCATCGAGCTGGCTCCCCATACCATCCTCTACCAGCCCCGCACCGCCATCAAGTCCCAAGCGCTGGCCGACTTCTTAGTCGACTGGGCCGAGTCCCAGTACCTGCCGCCCGCGCCGGATTCTATGCATTGGCGGATGCACTTTGACGGCTCAAAGATGCGCACCGGCTTGGGAGCCGGCGTCGTCCTCACCTCTCCCAAGGGCGACAAGCTAAAGTACATGCTGCAGATCCACTTCGCTGCCTCCAACAACGTAGCCGAGTACGAGGCGCTCATCTTTGGGCTCCGACTGGCCAAGGAGATCGGCATCCGCCGCATCCTCTACTATGGCAACTTGGACTTGGTGGTCCAGCAATCGTCCGGCGACTGGGACGCCAAGGACGCCAACATGGCAAGCTACTGCTTCCTCGTCCAGCAGATGAACGGGCACTTCGATGGGTGCGAGTTCCTCCATGTGCCAAGAGCCGACAATGATGCAGCGGACGCCCTCGCCCGCATTGGTTCCACCCGGCAAGCCATACCAACCGACGTCTCCCTCGAGTGTCTGCGCAAGCCGTCTATCAAACCGTCACCAGAGTCCGACTCCATCTTCGTGCCGGCTGACCCCGGAGCAGTCGGATCCGCGGGGACTCCAGCAGCCGGCCCGGGGACTTCAGCAGTCGGCCCGGGGACTTCAGCAGGTGGCCCGGGGGCTGCACCACCAGCACCCAGCCCAGGAATTCCAGCAGACGGCCTGGGGACTATAGCAGTCGGCCCGGGGACTTCATCGACACCACCAGAAGCGGCTGGCCCCAGCCCACCGCCTCCCAACCCGGCCACGCTCGTGCCAGTTGCCGTGTTCACAGTGGTGGCGGCCCCATCTTGGGCACAGCCCATCCGCGACGATCTGGTAAGCCGCGTGCTACCAGCAGACAAAGTGCTAGCCCGGCAGATTCAGCGCCGGGCGGGCACCTACACCATCGTCAACAGAGAGCTCGCCAGGCGGAGCGTGAGCGGCGTTTATCAGGGTTGCGTGGAGCCGGAGAAGGGCGTGGAGATCCTCAGAGACATCCACCAAGGCGAATGTGGCCACCACGCCGCCTCCCGGTCCCTTGTAGCCAAAGCCTTCCGCCATGGTTTCTTCTGGCCGACTGCATTGGACGACGCCAAGGAGTTGGTCAAGAAGTGCAAAGGGTGCCAGAAGTTCAGCACCAAGCAACACCAGCCGGCCTCTGTCCTCAAGACCATCCCCATCACCTGGCCATTTGTCGTATGGGGTTTGGACATGGTGGGTCCTTTCAAGACAGCACGCGGCGGCATGACTCATTTGCTGGTCGCAGTGGACAAATTCACCAAGTGGATAGAGGCCAAGCCAATCAAGAAGCTGAATGGTTCGACCGCCGTCACGTTCATCGCCGACATCACCATCCGATACGGCATCCCCCATAGCATCATCACCGACAACGACACCAACTTCGCCAAAGGCGCCTCGGGCCGTTTATGTGCAAACCAGGGTATCCGACTGGACCTAGCGTCTGTTGCCCATCCGCAGTCAAACGGCCAGGTGGAGCGAGCAAACGGCCTCATCCTGTCCGGCATCAAGCCCCGCCTGATCGAGCCGCTGGAGCGATTGGCCGGCTGTTGGATCGATGAGCTGGCGGCCGTCCTCTGGAGTCTTCGGACCACGCCCAACAGATCAACCGGCTTTACGCCCTTCTTCCTTGTGTACGGCGCCGAGGCTATCATCCCCACGGATATCAAGTTCGACTCGCCTCGCGTCACCATGTACACGGAGGCGGAAGCAAAGGAGGCGTGAGAAGACGGCGTCGACCTGCTAGAAGAGGCCCGGCTGCTAGCATGCAGCCGGTTCGCCATCTACCAGCAGAGCCTGCGCCGCTACCACAACAAGAAGGTCAAGCCACGTACATTCCGCGAAGGCGACCTTGTGCTCCACCTGATCCAGCGATCAGCCGGCCAGCACAAGCTCGCAACACCTTGGGAAGGCCCCTTCATTTTCAGCAAGGCCCTGGGCAACGACTCGTACTACCTCATCAACGCCCAAAAGCCCAGGGCACGCAAGCAAAGCACAGCCGGCGAAGAGACGGAGCGGCCATGGAACGCGAACCTACTCCGTCCGTTTCACAGTTAAAGCGAGTGTATGTACCACGCCAACTTTTGTATTAAGTAAACACCTCAGGTCCCCCGAGAGGTACTCGGGGGCTACCTTTTTATCCACGAGATAAGCTTATACCATGAATTGAGTTTTTTTTTGTATATTCCTGCCCCGTCCAGGTTCCGGTCAGCCGTCCCGGGGGCTCGCCGTCTTGGCCTAAGTCCGCACCAGCCGGGGCCGACTAGTAGTGTGCCGACGCCAAAGCCCTCTCTTCGCTCCATGTCATAGCTCACAGCGCGGCTATCCGACTAGCAAGAGTCAAAGGCCGGAAACACTATCCACACGAAAAACGACCAAGGAAAACGCCAGCTACGGCCAAGCCGGCCTCTCGCCTCCCTCGTCCGGCTGCTCAGCAGCCGGCAGGCCAGCTTCTCGCTCGACTAAGGTACGCTCTAAGCGGCTGAAGTAACTTGCCCGTTCTAAAATGACCAAGTCCCTGACCCAGCCACAGACCGCAGCGCGGCTGTCCGGCTGGCGGGGAGGCGGCCAAGGGAACGCGGTGAAGGAAAAAGCCAAAGAGGGCAAAAGCAAACTCAAGCTAGAACCCGGCAACACATGCAAAATGTGGGGATTTAAACTTTGTACATTGCAAAAGGGCCCAAGGCCAGCATTCATCAAGTTTAAAAATACACCCCCATTGGGTGGAACCGCGCATAACTGACATTGTTTTCAAGCACGAGACAGAAAAACTCGAAAAAAGATGACAGGACATCTAGGCGGATGGCCCCTCGGGCTGCATGGACTGGTCGGCAGCAGGCATAGCTCCGGCTGGTGGGGCTGCCGGCTGCGGAGTCTCGGCCTGGCGGTCGGCGGCGGCTGACATGGTCTCCGGCTGCTCGCCAGTCGGCGCCAGGTCGGGCCGAGTCCGGCTGGTCGCTCCGCCACCTGGTGCGGCGTAGCTGCCGCCCTCGTCCTGGTCTTCCTCATAGCCTTTGTCGCTGGAGGCAATCTTCTCCGCCGAGTCCTCCCCGTCCGACAGGTTCAGGCCGAACCAAGACGGGGGCACTTCGGTGCTGTTGTCTTCCCGCTCCGGGACAAAGACGCTGACATCAGCGTATTCGGCAAGAGCCGATGCTCGGATGGCGATAGCGTCGCGCTTTGCCGCCAGCTCCGGTAGCGCCTCCTGGTGGAAGGTGGCCAGCTGCGCCAGGCGCAGCTCGGGGTACCAGGGCTTGACGAACTCCAGCGCCTTCGCAGCCCCATATCGTGCCGCGGAGCTCTTCCAGGCTTCGAGCCGGTCGGCCACCACCTCCAGCCAGTCGGCCGTCCGACTGGGAGTCCGCGGGATCCGAGAACCCGGCCGCAAGCCCTCCAAGACCTGCGACCCGGCCCGTTGAAGCCGACGGAGTAGGCGGCGCGTTGGCTCGAGGCGCATCCGGACAACCATGAGCTGTTCGCGCAAGGTCTGAGGACGGTCCTGCGTGATCTCCTTGCCCCGCCGCCTGCACTCCTCGCGCTGGGCCTCGATAGCCATGCAAACAGTGACAGAGTGGCCCGGGAGGAACTCTGTCCAAAAAAGACAAAAGTGTCAGAAGACGGCTTCCAGCAACAGCTGGCAGCCAGCAGTCGGTAACAAAAAGAAAGGGACGCACCGTCGAGCAGATCCTCGATCATGGTGTATCCGTCCCGAAGGATCTTCTCCTTCTCGGACTAGCCCGAGCGCTGGATCTCGAACTCGGCCGTGAGGTTTTCCTCGTCCGCCTTCAGCTGCCGGACCCGCTCCGCGTGCCGCTCGGCCTGGTCCGCCAGCTCCTTCTCCAACCGGTTGCGTGCCGAGGCCGCCTGGTCGCGCTCCTGCCCCGCAACCCGGAGCTGGCCCTCGAGCTCGGCCACGCTCTCCCTCAGCTGGGCGGCAGCCGCTGAAACAAACAAGAGACGTCACCATCTACTCCAATAAAAACAAGAACAAGCCGCCTGAGAAGATCCGGCCTGACTGCTCAGCAGTCGGCCCTAATCTCGGGGGCTACACCCAGTGGGTGCGCTCGTGCGCCCCCCACTGGAAGCCGGCTTACGTACCTCGGCTCTGAGTCAGCTCAGCGGTCCGGGTGGTGAGCGTCTGGTTCTGCGTGTTGTAGGCGGCCGCCCGCATGTTGTGGTAGTCCTGCAACAAAAACAAGCATTTCAGCAAACAAAAAGAATACCTTTGAGTTCCAACCCGCCTGCTCAGCAGCCGTCTCGGAACTCAGGGGCTACACCCAGTGGGTGCGCTGGCGCGCCCCCACGGAAGGTTACAAGACGAAAAAGCAAAAACAAGATGCGCCTACCCGGACGGACGACCGCAGCGCCAGCAGCTCTCCCCTCGCCTTCAGGAGAGTCGCATTGTGGGTGAGGAACTGGTCCTCCATGACCCGCACCGCCAAGTTCAGGGCGGCTGGGCCGGCCCCTGCCACCCAACCTGAAGGAGCAGCGATCGTAGCCCTGGTGCTGACCCCCCGCGAGCTCGAGGCCGCGGCCTCCACCCGCCTTGGCTCTGAGGTCGCCCGCATCGCACGCGGGCACGCCCGCGCAGGAACACGCGCTGCCAAGGCCCGGCCCGCCGCCTGCCCAGCGCCGGCTTGCGGCGCCTCCGGCTGACTGGGCCCGCCACCTCCTCGACCGCCAGCATCCGGCGTGCGTCGAACCTCCTCCACCTCCGGGATGGCGGCGTTGGTGACCACCAGCCCCGGCACCGACTGGCCAGCTCCGGCTGCCCCCGGCGGCGTTCGGTTCTCCGCCACCTGCACTTCCGGCTGCTCAAGACTTATGGTCTCCGGGACCTCACCACCAGCCGGATTCACCGTAGCCCTGGTGTCGGCCTCCGCCTGCGCCTTGGCCACGGCCTCCGCCTCTGCCCTTTCCGCAGCTTGGGCCTCCGCCTACGCCGCTTCCTCCGCCCGGGCGTCGGCCCGCGCGTTTTCCGCGGTCTCCTGCTCCTCGCGCGCCTCCCACGCTTTCCTCGCCGTCGCCTCTTGAAGAGCGGCAGCCGGATCCATGCGCCTAGCCTCCTCGGAGCCGCCCGCTGCGTCCATCAATGAGGCGGACGGAGCCCGCATGATGACGCAGGCCGTCCTGCTCAACAAGAAAGCAAAGGATGAGGAAACCCCCAGGGGAGAAGAAAAATGTGAAGTCAGGGCAGCAAGCGCGTGTACCCGGACGTATACGGCATGGGCTTGGGCCCCTTCCGGGCGGTAGCCACCTTCAGGGCCTCTTGTCGCCTGGTCGCATCCGCCTGCTTGGCCTTCTTCGCCGGGTGGCTGCCAAACCACCCTGCAAGGAGGCGGCGTTTATGTCCGCCGGCTGAAGCAGCCGGCCGCGACGCAGAAGGGCCGGCTCCCGCCCCCGCGCCTCCGCCAGGTCGGCGCCGCTCCTCGTCGTCCTCGTTGTCGTCAGGCTAAGACCGGACGTCGCCGACTCCTCCACCTCCCGAGGAGCCGCCTGCTCCGGTGCTGCCTCCTCTGGTGGCCTCGTCATCGCCACCTTCCTCCATGGCGGCCGCTCCCAGCTCGGGGTCGCCCACGTCGCTGTTTTCGCGGTCCGGCATCCATGTTCGGTCCGCGGCCGGCCCGCCTTGGCCCGGGAAGCGCTGCCTCAAGGCAGGCTGGCCAGGACGGAGGAAAGGAGAGCATTATAAGTAAAGCAGCCGGACTTGGTACTTACCACTGGGGGCGGGTTGGCCCGACTGTATGGCTCCTTGCTGATGTGCCACTCCTCGCTGAGCTTGCAGTTGGAGAAGTAGTTCACATGGCGGACCACCTCCACCTCCGGCATCTCCTTGGTGGACATCCGGCATGGGTCCCGACGGCCGCACATCTCGCTGATGAGATGCGGCCGAAGTTGGAGGGGCGACACCCGGCGCATGACGAAGCCGGCCAGCAGGTCGGCCGGCTTGAGCCCCTTCTGGTCAGTCATCTCTTGAAGCCGGGCGAGGACGCTGATGATGACGGCCGGCAGGCGCTTGGGCGGCTGCTGTTGCCAGTTGTCCCGCGGCCCAGCAGGCGGCCCGGGCACGCAAGCCGGCAGGTTAATGTAGTCGTTGACCTGATGGAGATTTCGGACGTAGAAATAGGACCTCTGCCAGAGCTTGGTTGACTCGTGCAGAGGGATGGCCGGGAAGCGGGTGCCGCCTCCTGAGCGCCTCACGGCGACGCATGCCCCGCACTAGGCCGGCTCATCCTTCGCCGACGTGCCCAGCTTGAGGTAGATGAATCTACCCCAGAGCTCAAGCGTGGGCAAGACGCCGAGGTATCCCTCGCAGAGCGTGATGAAGACCGCCATGAGCACCACCGTGTTGGGGGTGACGTGATGCGGTTGCAGGCGGTAGAAGTCGAGGAAGGCCCGGAAGAAGTTGCTAACCGGGAGCCCGAAGCCGCGAAGGAAATGCGTGCGGAAAACAACGAGCTCACCGGGCTCCGGCCGCGGCGAGATCTCCCGCTTGGGGGGGAGACGCACGCCCACATTGTCGGCGTGGGGGAGCCTCCGCGTCGCGCGGAGGAAGTCGATGTGGTCTTCATGTACGTTGGAGCCTAGCCAGCCGCTCTTCGCCATGGCTTGAAGACGGCAAGGAGAAGCCCGGCGATGAGAACGCAGGCGACGCTGCGGTGGCGCAGGGCAACAGGGGTGTCGCGGTGGCCGCGGCGGAGCAGTGGCTGCGGCGAAGCGGCAGCGGAAGAGCAGCAACAGCGGCGGCGAGAGGAAGAAGAGGGAGTAGGAGGGGATGCGCGTGCGCTCCGCCGCCCCTCCTCCTCCCCCTATTTATAGCCGGCAGGGGCGAAGCCGAGGCGACGTGGGGGCGTGGGATTAACTGCGCCCCACGCCCCGCACGCCCCCGTGCATCCCGCATGGTAAAGGCGCATTAATCATGCCGCAGAAGGGCAACCGCCCCCTCCGGCCACAGCGGATCCACGCGTGGGCCGAGGCCTTGTAGTGGCGGGCCCCAGCCCACAGCGACGTCCCGTCGCGCGCGTGGGCTGGCAGGCCGGCTTGACCCGCTGACGCCACGTGGCACGCGCGTGGCGGGCGGCGCCACCCCAGCTCCTGCCTCGTCAATTCGAATCCGCCAAGCGGCCGTTGCCATGGCCGGCTACTGGCGTCCGGCTCCTCTCAGTCGGACGGGGCGGAAGGCAGAAGATCTCTCGAAGGGGAAACTGCTGAGACACTTCGCCGGTCAGCCGTAGAGCCTCACCAGCTTTGGGGACTACTGTCGGGGGGATAGACCCCGGGTAGCCTCACCCGCACTTAACAACATTTCAAGGCATCGGGGCAAGCCAGGCCCCTCAGGCCGGCAGGTCTCACGACGGGCCCCCAGAGCCGGCTGGTGCCATACAGCTGGCCTCCAGAAGACGGCGCGCTCTCCGAGGGCGGTGTGGGTACGGGCTGGCTTCTAGCTGGCGGCCCGCCCCTTCCCTCGGAGTCTGAGCCCGACCAGGCGACAAGCTGGGGCATGGCCACAGTGCGCCATGCCTCCTCCAAATCACGGCCGTATGGCTACAGTAGGCACCGCCCGACGGCCGCCGATCCGCTCGGCGCGGCGCTGTAGCCATGGCGCGCCTGACACGGCCTCCGTCGGCGCGGACGGCCCCACAGTGAAGAGCCGTCAGTGGGGCCCGCAGGCGGCGGGCCCCATCTGTCGGCCGGTTCCTCGGCAGCCGGCAGGGCCCAGCAGAGGCGGGGCCCAGCAACCGGCGGAGAACCCGACCCCCATAGACGCTGACAGCTGGGGCCTACCACCCGACCATATTACCATTGTACCCCTGGGAGGTTAGCCTATAAAACCCCCCAGGCCACACCCATGCAAAGGGTTCCTCTCATGTTCCACCTCAGTTCTATACACACCACAGCCAGGGAGAGGAGAGAGCTAGCCTCACCCTTCTTCCTCCTCTGGCCGAACAGCTCTAGGAGCACCATTGTACTCTTTGCTTCATAGTGATCATGCGGAGACCCCGCAGAGTAGGAGTATGGGTTTCATCTCTTAGGAGAGCCCTGAACCTGGGTAGATCTCGTGTCCATCCGAGCTTGTGCCCACTCCCGCTTCCAGGACCCGACGACGATCTCATGGCCCCAACCATGATAAGCCACCCCCTGGCATCTGTCGAGATATTACCACGACACTACTTCCTCCGTCCAGGTGCATTAGGCTATCCGATGTTGGCATGTCATACATAGTCATCACTTAGTCACTCATACAACAAGGTTAGCTATAAGGTTGGCTATAAGAGTATTTTTTTACTTCTTTCTATCTCTTTCTTCGTAGTATTTACTGCATTTGCCAAGGAGTAAGGAGTACTAGTACTTGGCACCTGTATACCATGGAGGTGGTCAGGAATCGGGAGACTCACGCCGGTCGTAGCGCCACGGTAATAATGATAATGGCAAGTCAAATCACAGGGCCCCACCTGTCCAGCAGTAACGAGCCGTCAAATCACACAGCCCTATGTTTGCAGCAGCCTACTCCCTCATCCTCTCGCCTCTCTGTCGAACTGACTAGGCGGAACTACCCCACCTACCAAGCAGTAAAAGCCCCACCCTCGACTTTTAAATATAATTTTGTATCCATGGATTGCGCCATGGAGCAAAGCCTTAAGAAGACGGCGGTACACATGTATACAGCACGCCCGTCGCGTTCGCGTCGCACCCCAGACGGCCGGTCGGTCTAGCACACCGCTCTCCGAATGGAACGCGCGTCATATTGCATTTGCACACACATGTGGGACCGCAACTGAGAACCGGCCATAGGCACACTCCCCCGTCCCCGCAAGTCGGCTGAGTTAATAGAAGAGAGAGACGAGCGATAGTACTGGAGCAGTGCTGTAAACACGTCGGTGCCTGGACGATCCCTGGACGACACGAGAGATCAGTTCGTCCATGCATGTGACCAGACTCCAGCAGACGGCTAGATTGGTTATCGTCTACATATCGTGTAGGCTGTCTTGTACAGGGTTGTAGTTCTGATGAGAAATCTAAAAAAAAGGTATCTTGTCATCTCGCAATATTAGGTGTCATGTGCTTCGGATCACTGCGAGGGTTAAACAGTGACAACTGCATTCCTCCAAGGCGCTGGTCATTGGGGGCACATGCACGAAGACTACTCGGCTGCCATCTAGGTCAAGCCGGCTATGTTAATTAGGACATCTATCGATTGACCCCTTTTCTACGAGTTTGACTTTAATTTGAGCTTTGATCCTCGTCTAGTTTGTCCGTTGGGATTCATGTTGTCTCCTTGGGGTAGTGAGGTTATAGTTTCTTGTCATGTGGCATTTTTTCATGTTATATGTTAGTCCGGTGCTTCAGATCAAAATGACGACAACTGCGCCTCCGGGGCACGTGCATGAAGACTTCTCGACAGTCATTGACGAGGTCAAGCCGGCTCCGGTAGATAAAAGAAAACTACTCCACTATATAGGCAGGAGCCTCCGCGCTTGCTTGCTAGTGTTGCTCTCTTCACACTCTCTCGTCCTCTCCAGATCTAAACATGACAGCGGTGGCCACACTCTCTCTCTGCTCACCGCTGGTCACAGATCCGACCGGATCCACTCCGCCGGGGAAGGTGAGAAGGTGCAATGTTCACACGGTCGTCCTCGGCGACGGCTCTTACCCACTGTTGGCGCATCCCGATCAGCGTGCCTTGCCGTTCTCTCCCACGCAGCGCCGGCTAGGGAGGGCCTCCGACCCCTTCTTCCTCACTGCCGTAGTGTGGGCAGATCCGTCCTCCCGCCACCCACCTAGCGACATCCCGGTGACCCTCAGGTATAACTTCCTTCGAAACTGGCCTTGCTCTACTGCCCCAGCTCCTGAAGTCGCTACATTTGTATCTTTTACTATTTCTCAGGCCCCCTCGTAGATAGGATCGATCGGCTGTTCGAAAGCCACCTAAATTTTTACTGTTAAGAGGTAAAACTACTTCATGCAGTCGAATCTAGTACTACTTGGTTCAAACAGGGAAGAAAGGGGGTGGGGGCGGGGGAAGCTTTGTTACCTGAATCTAGGACTTGGTCGAAAGAGGAAATAATGGGGGTGAAAAGTAGCACAGACTGGCTATCCAACTGGTCTCTTGGTCTAATAGGGAAATAAAGGGAAACGCAGTACAAACTCAATATAAACCGATCTATTGGTTGAAAAAGGAAAGAAAGTGGGGACTGGGGGACAAGTCAACAGAGTATGTCCAGCACTAGATTTGCTAGCCTCACACAGTATAAGGTGGCTATACCGAACAAAAATGGGACCAACCCAGATATCCTGTTCTGATGTTTGTTGCCCCGAGCCCCTCTTATGTAATGCCACTGGTAAAATGTAGCAGTCCCACTATTAAAAGTAAGGACACGTTAAACCAATGTTGTTTTCAATGTAATGCCTCCAGTAATATGAATCAATAGCACTATTTTTCATGTCCTGCTAAATTTCCCATTAAGATAGGTTGCTTCTTTTCGTTAGAAATGCAAATGTTCTGGTCTGTCTACTCTCCCGTGCCCAAATACCAACTCTTTAGCAGCTGTTAATGTAATGTTGCTGGTAAAATGAAGCAATGGCACCATTAAAGTAATGTCATATTTAACGGTTGTCATAGTTAATCCTAATGCCCACACTAATATCTAGCAATGCTGCTGCTTTAGAAATTGCTATTGTCCTTGTAGGATCGCCATTCAGATAGGAACATGCTTCTTTTCATTTGATGTATGTTTCATCACTTCTTAGTCACCCTCCTTTCCACCTTTTTGTGCAAATAGAGATATACATTTCACGCTTGATCTTAGTTGAACTGCACAAATGATATCCAAATTATGGTTGAACATTCCACGAGCTTCACGACCAACCTTGATGTTGCTCAATTTTATTGCAACTAATACAGAAGAAGCTGCTAGCTCATGGGACATTGCTTCATTTTAGGTGAACTACACAAAAAGGTCCCATGAATTGAATCATCCATGTTGGTGACTGGTGTCATCCCTTCTACGATGGTGTTGACTGCAGATATGGTTCCCATCGCGAGGTATGTTCCTTTTTGGTTCGACCGTTTGCCAAAGATCCTGCATGTTGACTCTGCTCTTGTGCTACTGTTTTGGCACTGCCATGATAAAGCAGTAATGTTATTATTTTGCACCTTAATCTAGTGGCACCTCGCTTGCCACCTACTCGACCCTAGTGCCACTGATAAAATGAAGTAATAATACAGTTAAAATAGACCGAGTGTTCTCTCTATCATGTCATTTCCAATGTAGATAAAGAAAGTGCTTCTCTTTGTTAGTATATGTTTCATCAACTAGTCCCATTGTTAATGTTTAAGTGTTTCTGCAAACTGGGGTGCTTAATTTTAGTTGATCTGCACAAAAATAGAGATTGGAATGTCTCAAGGCCCCTCCTTGTACTACCGCTATACACTGATGTTCATCATTGGCAGAAGGTGTATCGGGGAGAATTGGGTCAATTTCCAGTATGAGGCCTACCGTATGAGGCGTCACAGGGCCCATCTCGCCCTCGCAGCATGGCATACTGTGATACTATCGCAATATTTTCCCATTAAGAAAATGAAGTTTCTTCTATTTATTAGTGTATGTTTCATCAACTAGTGCCACTATAATGTAATCACGCTTTTTCATTATCTGTGCAAACAGGGTTATTCAGCTGCATTTTGGTGGAGCTGCACAAATGTACGGATGGAACCGGCATATATGCAGAGTGCGAGGTGCCAAGTAAAAAGTACCGACACCAACCATGCTCCATCTAAGCATTGCCATCCACCACCAGTGGGATGGGTGGTGCTCTCTGTGGATGGATCTTTCTCGGCAGCAAATCCTCTAATCAAATACTAGTAGCTTATATTGGCACTTTTCTAGGGAGTACTCTTTTCTGAAAGAAGCACCAATCTATTTTTCTTTATTTGTACACAGTGTCACAACTTTGTTTTTGGTCCAGAGCTATTTTAGGGTGATTGGCTTAGTACTCGGAGACTGATTGTAAGCATGATTTTCATTAGCCGTCACACTGATTGTAAGCATGAGCAGATGGAAGATTAGGTTAGTGCGAAGCTTACCTTAAGCCCTACCGCCACCGTTGAAACGAGGCGAGTGGCGAGGGAACCATGGAGAACGGCAAGGAAACAACATCGCGCCATCCGGCCTCCTCTTGTGGTGGGAGAACGAATACTCCTGTGGCTCCGGCTGACACTGCACCCTCACGAACGGCACACCGTACTCGATCGATTCGTTATCCTCTGGATTCTCGACCTTCGACCTGTACTCCCACCACCTCCGCCTGACTTTCACGTCGGGCGAATCTGTCTACTCCATCGCCCAGAGGAGATACTCAATGAACTCGAAGGACTACGGCGTGACTGCCGCCGGGGAGTACATCGCCGCCCTCATCGCCGCCGTCTCGCTCTTTCGCATACATTGCCACATGGCCCTCACCGTCCTCGAAATCTCCCACTCGTTGTCAAACCAAGTAAGGATCTCCTTCAACCTGGCTAACTTCGCCTGGTCCCCGCCGGCGGTCTGCCCGATTCGCTGCTGCATCCTCTCCATAGATGTCCTTCTAAGAGGTCCGGTGCTAGCTTTGGAAGATGGGAGGTGAGACGGTGGTCTTGCAATGGAGAAGAGGGAGAGGCGAGACGGTGGTTTTGCAATGGAGAAGATGGAGAGGAGAGGGGGTGGTTTTGCAATGGAGAAGAGGGAGAGCCGAGATGGTGGTTTTGGAATGGAGATGATGGAGAGGAGAGGGGGTGGTTTTGCAATGGAGAAGAGGGAGAGGCAAGACGGTGGTTTTGGAATAGAGATGATGGAGAGGAGAGGGGGTGGTTTTGCAATGGAGAAGAGGGAGAGGAGCGTGCGGCAGCGATTTAGGATTGGATGAGAGGGCCGGCGCGCTGTGACTGGATCAAAATCAAAATCAATTTACCCTTCAATTAAGAAAGCGACCCCACATTAACTAGTCTCCCTTGTATTCTGGGTCATATTTGACCATCTTTCACAAATAAAATATATGTTATATGTTGCAAAAATAATATAATTTGAAAGTACATTTAGATACGAACCAAACAATACAATTTTTGATGACATGCATTCACATTTTGCTTGTTAAATATAGTACATGGTCAAACTTTGACCCAAAATACGCAAAACAAAAAAATACTTCCAAGACCAGCGCCGCTCCTCTCCTCTTAAACCACCGCCGCTCCTCTCATGTTCCAATCCAAATCCAGTGCCGCTCCTCTCCTCTTCCATTTCAAAACCACTGTCGCTCCTCTCCTGTTCCAATCCAAAACCAGCGCCGCTCCTCTCCTCTTCCATTTCAAAACCACCACCGCTCCTCTCCTGTTCTAATCCGAAACCAGCGCAGCTCCTCTCCTCTTCCATTCAAAAACCACTGCCGGCAAGTGAAGGTGCTGTGGAGAAGTAGATCGATGGAGGAGTACAACCGATACGTGTGGCTCATAGGCGGCGACCCTGTGAAGCTAGCTAGGATGTTGGAGATATAGTCTTGGTTTGACAACCCGGAGCAATTAGCGGCGATGGCGAAAGCGATGGTCAAATATCTGGAAAAGAGCGAAAAGGAGGTGATACACCGGGAGGGAGTCGCGCGGGAGTACATACAGCTGCTCCTCTGGGCCATGGAGCAAACAGATTCACCGGATCCGATCGTGAGGCTGCGGTGGTGGGAGTATCAATCCAAGATGGAGCATCCACCCAAGATTGAAGGATTGAGCATCTACATGGTGCCGTTTGTGAGTGTGCCATGGCAGAGCCAGCCGGTGGAGTCTTCGTCGACCGAACCCAACTGCAAGAGGAGAAAAACAGTTGGCGCGACGACGCTTCCCCGCCATCCTCTCCCTCGCCGTTCACCTCGTCCCACGGTGCGGCTGTCTACCGCTGAGGAATAGGAGGGGACTCCCCCCACCAAATAGTCTGAGGAGGAGCTTAGGGTTGTCCAGTATTTGCAAGTTGTGTTTTGTGTTTCAAATTTGAGAGTACTTTCAGATATGAATGTCTTTTGAATTTCAGATTTGTTGTATTGAGCATATGAAGTATTTTATGAATTCTAGAGATCTATTTTTAACACTTTAAAAAATGTAGTTTCATATAAAAGTGCAGACAATGTGATTCTCAGAGAAGAAACTGCAAGTTTCAGTTTCAGATAAGAAACTGCAAGTTTCCGAGGCAGAGTATTTATATTAACACGCCCTTTTCAAACAGGGATAACATCATGTTGGAAGTTTTATTCATGGTCGAAAATGGAACTATCAGGCAGTTAACATCATGCTGATCAACATTCATGCATAGCACATCTTCATATGATGCACAGTCAAAAAGATATGCTATTTTCAAAATGCCCATACAATATTGAGTGTGTTGGAGGTGGTGTGCATAGATGACAATGGGCACCCACATGTCAGAGGCAGAGGCAAAAATTTGTGTATATTTTCACTGCATCATGTGGAATCGAACCCGGGCGGAGCAGCGGTTGGGGAGTGGAACTTGGCCACTAGTCTACTCCAGTACTTTCGCTAGAAATTAGGCACAACATCTACCACTACTGCAGCACGTCTATGGCCCTACCAGGTCCATGGCCGTACGCAATTAAGTGCCTCATTGAAAAAATACTTCCTCCTAATGCTATACTGACATTAGGAGCCACGGGTTTGTCAATGTAGTTACTAAAGGAGATAAATTTACAACAAAGCTAGTCATCGGGGAGCTGGCATGTATCATTTATTATCAGTGGGCCAACAAGTATCAGCTGGGTTGTGGGCTGCCCAGTCTAGGCTTTCTTTTTTAACATATGCAGCCCACGACATGCCGGTTTGTATTTGTTTGAGGGCCGTCATGTATCGACCGGCCTATGGCCCTCCCATCCTAGGTTTTATTTGTTCTTAAACATCCGCAGCCCAACTTATGTATTTTTTTGAAGAAAACGCAGAGGTCTGTTCTATTTTTCTATATAAGAATAGGAACGCCAGGTCCAACTTATGTTTCCCTTCTAACTATATTATATATATTTATATTATTTTATATGTTATTATATATTATTGTTATTATCATCATATATTTAACCGATACTTACATATATAAGAAAAAAATATCCCATGTATTATGAACTTATAAAAATAAATATTTAACAATAAAATCCTTTTTTTTTACTTAAGGTCAACGAAAATATAGGTGATTGTGTACAAAAGCTTGGTAAGATTTAAGGACCAATGTAAATAAAGCACTTATTATTTAAATATATTTATAACAAAATGCTCAGCCCCTGTTTATTTTTTGATAACATTGCTGCGCCCAACCCAACATTATAATTAGAACCAGCCAAAGTGCAAATATGCTGTAATTTTTTTGGAAAAAATAAATGGGCCGCATGGACGCTACATTATTTGTTCACCCAGGCCAGCAAATTCGTGTATTTCTAGAAAGTGCAAATGGGCTGTAATTTTTTTAGAAAAAAAATAAATTGGCCGCATGGACGCTACATTATTTGTTCACCCAGCGCAGCGAATGGACTGTAAATTCTAAAAAAATGGGTTGAATATGTGCGACATTTTTGGAGGCTGAAATGTGGGCCAATAGGTCGAAGCCAACGCAAGGCGTTGTCAACTTAGTCAACAAATGATTCTGACATCGATAGCCGTTGGATTTACATCCAACCGCCGGCATTCATCTTCAATCTCTCGTCTTCTTCCTCCAGCGCCGTCGGGACCACCTACTCCCGCCTTCGGTTGCTACCAGCTCTGCTTAGCACGCTTCACTGTGAAGCGCTACCCCACCGCCGACCAAACCATCCCTCCACCCCTCCATACCTCCTGTTATTCTTCGCCGACTGCAGAACCACACCGCACCAGAACCAGTTAACCCTCGTACACCTCTCCGTCTGCGACTCCACTGCCGTGTCTTCCCAGCACCGGCTCGTTGCCGTCCAGGGCCTCGCCGTCATCCACCGCCTTGGCGTGCTCGGCGCGGCATGGTCAACATGGTCAACAAACAAGAGTCATCGGAAGAGGACTGTACGTGGAGAGGCTGACAGTGGGGACGCACTAGGTCCATGGACGCACACATGCAACCGCCTCTTTATTACGCGAAAATAAAATTATTCCTCCCCCTGAAAGCTGGGATCCACCACGTATATCTTCGCAAGGAAGGAAGTGCCTCCTTATGCCTGCCCCTAACAGTTGGGACCCACCAACAACATCTTGGCACGCAAGGAAGTGTCTCCTTATTACGGGCAAAAAATATATGATTCTGCCCCTGACTGCTGGGACCCGCCAGCTATATATTCGCACACAAGGAAGTCTTACAGAAGCAATGATTGTAAATCCATGCTTTGTGTTCAGTATGACATCCCTGCAGTCTTGATTTATGTAAAGGGAAAGATTGTGTACTACAGATTCTGCTGCATAGCAAGGGACGCGCTGCAGAAAATGGTATGATTGTTAAAGAATATGGTAACATGCAAATATGGGCAAAATTGAAAGAACTGTACAGCAGTTGAAATCAAAGGACAAAAATCTATAATTAAACAGATAGGGTAACCATGATGTCATGAAAATATGAGAGTAATCGAAAGAACAATACATCATTAATTTGCCTAATATAGAAAGAAGAGGAAAAAAAAACCTTTAACGTATATGCTGCATGTGGCACCTTTTATCCAAATGCAGCAATATATAGTATATGTTCAGGAAAATAGGCCATGCCAACCGATTTAGAGTGAGATTGAACATACCGCACGCATCCTCAAGTCATCTGGTACGGTGAGATGGAACTCCATGGATGTCTGGCCGAGGCCGCAAAGTCCTGATGTGTCCGTGCACTGTACACCCTATGAATGAAAGAAAATCCTCAAATCAGCTCGAATACAAATGAATTCAGGGCGATTTCGGCCGGGTGATTAAAGGAGGCAGATGAACTGGGATAAGAGATGAGATAATATCTCATTAAATTAGTTACCTTGTTGTCCATGAGAAAAAACCCTCAATACGGCGGATTCTCCAACCAGGCGGAGCTGGGTCGACCGTGAGCAGCGTCAAGAAAGTCGATGGCGATAGGCGGCGGCAAGCGGATGTGGCGAAATGCGGTGGGGTTTGCCGGCAGCCTGGCGGCGGCGACAGGCGTCGAGCTAAGTGGTTGCCGCGGCGATAGGCGGTGCCATGCATAGACGCGGAGGAGCTTGTGCAGGTGTGAATGGGGACCGGAGGGGGTGGCGGGCGGGGTGAGGGTTTTTGTGACGTGGGGATGGTGAGGGTTTTCTTTTTTCTTTTTTGAATTGGGTGGTGAGGGTTTCTGTCCCACAAAGAGTTTCGGAGGCAACGGTTTGCTAGAGCCAACCGTGTGTGATTGACGTAACAGGGAAAATGAAAGTCATTGCACACGGTTCCAATTTTGGGAAACGTGTGTGATTGATGTACTACCTCCGTCCTGGTTTATTGGTCCCCTTTGTAATTTGTGCCAAATTATGACCAAAGATTTAACTAACAAATGTTTATGCATGTCACCAAAAATTATATCATTGAACACTATGTTCAAATACGCATCCAACGATATATTTTTTGCTGACCTGCACTAACATTTTGTCAGTTAAATCTTTGGTCAAAATTTAACACAAATTACAAAGGGGACCAATAAACCAGGACGGAGGTAGATTCCATCAACCGAACTGATTGCATCCATATCCCACATTTAGACATAAGTAAACATAGATTAAACATACTCAGACATAGATAATAAGCGTACACAAGCATAGTTCAACCATAAGTACATAGTTCAACCGTCATTAAGTATACTCAAGCGTACATAGTTCGATCCCACATCTCATCTCATCTGCCGGCATGATCCTGAAGCTTCTCCAGGTACTCCGCGTACGCGGCGTGCGCCACCCTGCGAGAATACTTCTGTCTGAAGGAGCCAATCTCTCGTCCTCTTGCATGCGCCAGAACACTTTGATACGCGTCGTGAAGCTTTTGGTTGCAAAATGGGCATCGATAGCCGCCATCCCAGGTCCTAATACGCCTGTTATGCATTCCCGCATAAAGCTCCCTGAGGATTTGCCTCTTGTACCTCCTCTGGCCATCTTCATCCTCGCTGCCGACATCGCCAGACAGCACCTATACATATAGTAAAAAAATGTGGCATCAAATTAATGTCTACAAACTAATCTCTAGCGAACATTTGGCAGTTGCCAAAATTTGGCATCAAATCAATGTTTACATGTCGTAAAGTAGGATTAGGAATTTATGGATTTTATGGCTATTTTTTAGACATATCCAAAGATTATGGTTCAATTTTTAGGCACAATCGTTTATGTACAGACCAATCTTGAAAAAAAATGGCACAAACATATATTTAGGTCATTCAAAAATCAATTGTCAAGCCCTGGCTAGGAATTATTAGCACGAAATACTAACCCTAGTCGGATTATTAGCAAAAATCATTTGTACAGATGAAACAACTAATCACTTATCATTTCGACCATTCAAACAATCAATACACTACACGGATCTAACGAAACTTACTCATATTTCATGGATTGAGAGAACATAACTATAGGATTTCTATTTCAAAAAGGGGAAGGCAGGAGTAACCAGAGAAACCCTAGGATGTATTTGATACATAAATGGGTATAGATGACTAACCGGTTGTCCGTCGTCGTCGGAGTCATCGCCGGAGTGGTCGTCGGAGTCGTCGGCGGAGTCGTCACCGGGGTCATCGCAGGAGTCGGTGTGGACCTCCGGCTCCGGCTGTGGAAGCACGACGCCGTCGACGATGTCAGGGTGCAACTAGACCTCGGCGGCGGCGACGGCAACATCTGTCTCCATCTTCACGCTGTGCTCCGGTGCTTCCACAGCACCGGCGTCGGCACTCCCTCCGATGGGGTGCTTCGGCGACATCCTCATACACAAACGGCGGTGAGGACTGAGAGCGGCGTCGAGGATGCAGGCGGAGAGAGAGGATTGTGTGTGCGGCAAAGATGGGGGGTGTGGCCGCTCGGACGTGCGATTAATATGGAGTAGTGGGAGAGAGGCGGGCGGCGGTCAAACCGCTGGTTCGCCTCCCGATGAGCCTGCGCACCAGACTACTGGCATGCCTACCGTCATTTCACACAGCTACTCGCACGCCTCCCAATGACACTGCGTAGCAAGCATGCCTCACGTTAATTCACACACCTTCATGCACGCCTCCCATGTCTGCCTGCGCGGCGGACTGGTCGCATGTGTCCCGTCAACTCACGCCTGCTCGCACGACACAGGGATTGCGTGGCGGCACATTTATTGTTTTTCTATTTTGATGATTAATGTTGTCGCTTTATTGCTTAACTGAAGCATGGCACGTATCCATTGTTCGTCTAACACCCACGGTTCGAATAAATAATCTGTTTGTGATATTGGTTCCCAATTATTAATAATCTCCCGTTTGTAAGAAGATAAAGATTACATCAAAACTGGTCTCAAATTTGACAAAAAAAAGTACAATACCACTTTGTATTGGTGTCCATATGACAACACAATAAGTTTCATGAATTTCAAATAAGTTTTGGATGTACTAGAATTTAAAAATCAAGATTCTCAATATTTGAAATTTCTTGCACGGGGAGTAAACATGCACCCAGTGAGACACATGTGTTTTTCCAATCCATTTAGGTGCACTGTCACGTGTGCATGTAGCTCAAATTTGATTTTTGCAAATTATACCCCTAGAAAATCAATCAATGTACTAAAACGTCCTAATGATCTCTGTTTTTTTTCAAAATTAAAACGTCCGTCCTTTGGTAACATATGTTCACCGCGGGAAAATTTAACATGCATCGTAGTTGCGGCGGATGCGTGGTGTGTGTGTGTGTGTGTGTGTGTGTGTGTGCGCGCGCGCGTCTGGGGGGTGGGGGGTGGCTGGCAGTACACTACGAGTTGTGAGCCACCGTGTGGCCGTTTTGTGAGGCAGGTGCCACAACAGAGTCGTGAATTCGTTATTTAAAACATTACACAACCCTTTCATACATACTTGTTTTGGCCACATGCAGTCGGTGGTTGTCCTACACGACACTCAATCGCGTGTGACGCTTTCTGCGGGCCCGCGAGGTCGTCGTCCATCACTTTGACCAACAGCCGGCAGAGAGGTTAATTTGACCAGCAAGGTAGAATATTTTTTGTTTGTGTTATGGTGGGAGTATATAGTACGCGTCGAAGAGGTGGGAGGGGACTAGCATATATACTATACGTACGCGTCCGTGAACAAGTACACCTCACTCAGTGTCGGGACTTTTCGGTTTTCGAGGCACGTGCCACATCAAAGTTGTGAAATTGGCTATTCAAACATCACACAACACCTCTTTGTGCCACATGCATGCAGGCGGTGGTTATCCTAGGACACTCACGTGTGATGCTTCCATCTGTGGGCCCGCGAGGTCATCGTCGATGCATGCATCACTTTGACCTACATCGGGAGAGGTTAATTAATTTCACCATCAATGAGGATTATTTTTGGGTTGTATTACGGTAGGATCATATAGTATGCGTCGAAGAGGGGAAAGGGGACCATCATATGTAGTACGCTTCATGAATCTCGCTCTGTGTGGGGACCTTACGGTTTTCGAGGCATGTGCCACATCAAAGTTGTGTATTTTGGGTATTCAACATATGTTTGGCCCACATGCAAAATGATGGTGGTTGTCCTCTCGCACCCACTCACGCGGTTATCAGCGATATCGATGCTTTCCATCTGTGGGCCCACTTGGTCCATCACTACTTTGCCTGATAACGAGAGAGGTTAATTTGACTTATGAGGGGATTATTTTTTTGTTTGTAATACAGTATATATATAGGTCATGCTCTGGGATGACATGATACAGTTTGAGCACACACATGCATGTGTACGCATGAATCCGGTCCTCCCATCGAGTCGAAGTGGCTAGTACCACGACACATCATGAACCGATCTCGCTCTGTGTGGGGACTGTACGATTTTCGACGCACGCGCCACATCAATGTTGTGAATGGTATTCAAACATGCATGCACGCATCACCTCCATACATATGCATATAGTGGTTGTCTTCGAACGGTACACTCCCTCGTGTGGTTATCGGCGACAAGCCTATATATTCGTGGGCCCACGTGGACATCCATGATCACTTTGACCGACAACAAGATAGGTTACCATGGCGGATTCTTCCTTTGGTTCGTGTTATCGTAGTATAGGTCATGGTGAGATTCAGACCTAATTAAGTTTGAGCGCATACTATGCACGCATGCATGCATGAATCCACGTCATCGGCTCAAAGTGTGGTGTGACATACATATGCATCGTCAACTAACCCTCGCTCCGTGTGGGGATTTCTGGTTGGAAAGCACGGTGCCACATCAAAGTTGTTCCATTGTGTATTCAAACATCAACACCTCTCCATACATATGTTTGGGCCACGCGCAGGCAGTGGTTGTCTTCGGGGACTAGCTACTTGCGTGATTATTGGCGAGCTAGCCCATCTCTGGGGTCGCATGGACGGCCATCACTTTGACCAACAACAAGAGAGAGGTTGTACGACCAAGGTGGATTATTCTTGGTCCGTTTTACGATACATCTTGGTGAGATGCCCTCTCCGGCCCGCCGACTGAAAGTGTGTGTGTGTGCGCGCGCGCATATGTGTGTGTGTGTGTGTGTGTGATGGGGGGCTGCTACTTCGCACTTTGCTAGGTGAACCTCCGTGGGGGGGCATGCATTCATAGCTTAGGATTCCCCTCCTGCCGACACGAGGGGGGGCAAGCAATACCGTGCGCTTTGCGAGATAGGTGCCACATCAGAGTTACATTTGGTATTTGAACATCAAACCACCCTTTTCATACATATATTTGGTCCACATGCAAGCGTGTTCGTGTTCTGACCCTTTCCCGCATCATTTTCGCCAAATTTATGAACATTAGACAAGTCGGATGATGCAACAGACACGGTTCACTCACACTAACCATGTGCCACGCCGGTGCCCCTGTCACGCACATCCGCACAGTACATTGGGCTCCACGAGGCTTCCCCTCTCAAAAATATCTACCCGCCTGCAAGTTTTTTCTGTTAGATAACACACGGTTATTATCTTTCGACCGTGTGTGATGTTTGTTGTTCCCGCTCCCGCCTGCATCCCTTGGAAATATCTGCCCGCCTCGAGGGTTTTTCTATTTCATAACACACGGTTGTTATTTCCGGACCGTGTGCGATGCACCATCATCCAAATTTTCAATAGCCCCGGCATTTCACTCCCGTGTTTGACTCCCACGTAGTAAAATTTTCAGTAGCAGCGTCATTTCCTCAAACACACCCCCCGCCCCCCTCCACACACACACACACCAAAACCTCCTCGGGCGCGCGCGCACACACACACCCCCCCCACCACAACCCCTCCCTCGCTCGAAACCCTAGCAAGGTCGCCGCCGCCGCCGCCGCAAGGCCTCCATTGTCAACATCTGCCGGTTTGCCCGTGCAGCTTACCCACCGATCTCCATACCCAGGCCGCCCTGAGTTTCTTAGATGATGCCTGCCAAACGCCTCCTTTCCCACAGATCCCCATCCCCCACTCCAGAGTGTCGCAGCCTAAGCCCGGCTACGCTTCCAGTGGAGCTCGAGGAGCGACTGGACCGAAAGAGGTGAATCACAGTCTCTTCGCCCGACGTCACCGAGGTGGCCGCCGAGGAAGCTGACGACCATTACTGGCCGCAGGCACTCAATTAGCGGGCTAGAGTATGCGGGTATGTCGCGGATGCCGGCTACGACATCGAGGTTGTCGACAGCGACGGCCTGACACAGGCTATGTCACAGGTTAAGTGGCCCACCCCCAACTCTTCGGGTTCAACCGCCGTCGATCTCATCCATGGCCCCGCCACTGATCTCCTCTGGCTCGCTGTCAAGAATTTGCCATCCTACATCGCCATCGAGCCCCTTTTGTCATTTCTGAAGGACACGTTCTGCGACGCTGGCTTGGGATCCACAGCTTCCAAGTCAGACCTCATCGACGGCGACCACAAGGAGGGCACCCTCTCCGGCTCTTCCAAGGGGAAAGAGCGCATCTGCTCTTCCAAGGGGAAAGATCCCATCTGCGACATCAGGGAGGGCACCCTACAGCCGTGCTCTTCCAAGGGGAAGGAGCCCATCTGCGACAACATGGAGCGCATCCAGGGTCCATGCTCTTCCCACGGGAACGAGCCCATCTGTGACAAGTGAGGAAACCCATGATTTGTTTTGCCGTGCCTCTTCACAGGGGGGAACCCATGATTTGTTTTGTCGAGTCCCTTTTGTAGTGTAGTGAGAATATGACCAGTTTTAATTACTATAATTGGTTGTTTGCAGTATGCCTTGTTTATTTCAGTTGTTCACAATGTGATGCTCTATATGTGCAACTATTTACTGTCCAGTACATTTTCATCAATCCAGTTTTAAACATACCGATAGGAATGCATATATTTGCTTGCTATTAAGCCTGTTATAGCTAGCATATGACTCTTTTAAAGTTTTTTGATTGTTCGGTTGTTTGTAGTTAGCATATGTCCAGTTTCAGATGCTATCTTTAGTTGTTCGTAGTATGCCTTGTTTATTCCAGTTATTCACAACGTGATGTTCTATATGTGCAAGTATGAACTGTGTAGTTCAATTTCATCAATACCAGTTTCAACAATACCACTATGAATGACTACATTTGGTTGCTGCATCTTGTAGTTAACACGCCTTTCCATTTTTATTTAACAATAACCAGTGTACTTAGACCGGCACAATACTAGTTTGAATGACTATGTTTGCTTGTTGTTAAATGTTATGCATGTTGCAGTTAACACACCTTTCCACTTGTTTTGCTTTACTAGCATGCTTAAACCTGCACACTGAAGCTATCTTTTGGAGATTATTTTGTCTGCCATGGATATATTTGGTTGATGTTTAGCCCGTTGTGCTTAACATGCCTCTTGATGTACTTACACAGGACAATTTTGGGAACAACTGCTGTTTTCCATCGAGATTAGTTTCATCCCATGGCTTATATATACTCACTATTAAGGATATCGGTAACTGGTACCATATAGGCCGGGGGCTGATAAGTGACTAATCGGTAAATCAGACTTTTAACTGAATATATCTGTAACCCATTTATCGTTAGGTTAACTAGGGCCATATGTAATATATCTGAGGCTACATAGCAACATGCACTGTACTTAATGTTTAAATATGCAATCCTAGGCTACATAGCAACAAGGAATAGTGTTACCTTAATGTTCTGATGATGTCTAGATATACGTAGAAGAGCAGCAGCAGCAACAACAACAACACAACCCTGTTTGGATACTCAACTTAGCTAGAGGTTAGAGTTAGTTTCTAGCTCATGATTAACCCTGAACTAACTCTAGCCAAAGAGGTGTTTGGATGATAGGGCTAGATTGACAATAAATGCACTAGGAGAACTAGCCCCAATTAGCACCTCTTGGGTGGGATCGTTTTTTTGGGTGGATTAGATGCAACTAGCTCAAACTGGCCCTCATGTTTGGATATACTTTAGGGCTATTTGAGCCCAAACTAGCTCAAACTAACTCTAACCCATGGATACAGCAGCAGTTAATCAGTCGATAATTTGTAAAAATGCAATAAACTCCCTCCGGCCCATAATATAAGATGTTAATTCAACTAATATGTGAGTATATTGGATCTTATAAGATATTATAAAAGAGTGTTGTACTACATTATTGTGCAATTGTTGTTTAGCTTCTAATATTAACTTGGTGATTTTAGGTACAGATGTCATTGGTAAAGATCCGCGCTTCGACCCTTTCTGCGTATGGGGCAATGAGATATCGATGAACCAACATCAAGTGAGGAAGCTGGTAAAGATTGTTAGTAAAATGGGTCAAAAGATGGCAATTAAACTATTTGTTTACACTTTATCCAAGACAACAGCAACTGCAGGATGGTAAGTAAGAAGTCTGCAGCCTTCTTTTTACTGCCCATAATGAGTTGTGTTAGATGACAATGTCTGAATATTTTTCCTTTGCAGTGGTTCCCAAAGCAATTTACTCAAGATTACCTCTCAAACTACATGATTGGTGGGCATGCAAAGGTTAAAGTATTTCTACCAGAACACGATGATTATCTAGATGTTTTCATGAAGACCGTGAAGGATGGGCGGTCGGCCATCACAAGGGGTTGGACTAGAGTCGTGCGTGCCTTCTGCATGGAGGAGGGCACAATATGGGCATTCTGCTTCATCTTGTTCAGCAAACAGAATGTATTTCGCCTCTTTCTTTACCGTCTTTAATAGTACAAGTATACAACTGTGGTTCATCATTCTTTATTTGGTGCTTATGTAATTCTTGAACATATGTACCTATGAATCGAATAATGCATTGGTTGTTTGAACCTGATGGATATGAATAAAGCTATAGCATACTTTCAAATTCAAATCCGGTACAATTGGAAATAGCAGCAATTAAATTACGGTGAAATTACGCTCTGCAGGTCGTTACGGCGCACACGGTCGGTAAAACACAATCGTTTGTGATATACACCATAATCTGACACGGTTCACAGAGAGGAAACGTGTGCAAGCATGCACACAGTTGCCGTTTATAAAGCGTGTGCGATGTCAGGCAATATCACAAATGGTGCAGGCAAGCTAAACGTTTGTGATAGTTGCCTTATTGTACATGATTTGCAACCATGAACTATTTCTGATGTGGTACGTATCGTAAAAGTTGCACCATAGAATAGCGTGTGCGATAGTTGTCATGTACGACGATGTTACAACAGTCTGACGTTTCGTAATCCTATCCGACACTCGTACGATGATTAGCTAATCTTCTTAATTAGTTATCGCATACGGTTCGGGAAAAGTCAATGTGTGTGATTGTCTGCTTATCGTACACGTTCTATAATCGTGAACCGTTTGTGATGGGCCGCACATCGTAAACGTAGCACCACAGAATACCGACTGCGATGGCAATGCGAGCACAAACGAGTTGCAAGGATGGAGCCCCTATCCCCGATGGTTTTTGGGTTGTGTGGGAAGGACCCCCCTTTCGCAGTCACTCACTTGGCGACGGTTCCAAATGCCGTCGCGGAAAGGGGTTAAAAACCGTTTGTATAGCACCTCGTTGTACCAGTGTTAATTATTCCTAGGGGCAAATTAAAAATCCATTTAATGTTGGTTCCTACATGTTAAATACTTAGTGAATATTTGTAAACCCTCGAACATTTTATTTGACAGTTTGAAGAAATAAGAATTTGACTTGTTATTTGAAATTTGAATTTGGCTCAGATTTTCATCAAGTGGCAAAATGGCTTAATAAAACATGATGACTTGTCACATTAGGGTGAGGTTACTGTAGCTTGATTATTGGGGTGTTACAGAAACTAACCTTGACTGACGTTGTTTTCAGCAGAACTACCATGGTGTTGTTTTTGTGCAGAAATAAAAGTTCTCGGAATTGGACGAAACTTTTTGGAGAATTATTTCAGAATAAATAAAAAATACTGGAACCAAGACCCACTGGAGGGGGGGCTGGCTACCCAAAAGACACCAGGGCGCGCCACCCCCCTCTGGCGCGCCCTGGTGGGTCGTGGGGCCCTCGGGGCTCCGCTGACCCTAATTCCAACTCTATAAATTCCTATTTTCGGAGAAAAAAATACGATAAGAAGTTTCATCGTGTTTTATGATACGGAGCCGCCGCCGCCTCCTGTTCTTCATCGGGAGGCCAGATCTGGAGTCCGTTCGGGGCTCCGGAGAGGGGGATCTTCGGTCTTCATCATCACCAACCATCCTCCATCACCAATTCCATGATGCTCCCCACCGGGAGTGAGTAATTCCTTAGTAGGCTCGCTGGTCGGTGAGGAGTTGGGTGAGATTCATCATGTAATCGAGTTAGTTTTGTTAGGGCTTGATCCCTAGTATCCACTATGTTATGAGATTGATGTTGCTATGACTGCTATGCTTAATGCTTGTCACTAGGGCCCGAGTGCGATGATTTCAGATCTGAATTGTTTATGTTTTCACCATTATATCTATGTTCTAGATCCGATCTTGCAAGTCATATGCACCTATTACGTGTTATGATCCGTAAACCCCAGGGTGACAGTAATTGAGATACTTTCCGGTGATGACCGTAGTTTGAGGAGTACATGTATTCACTATGTGTTAATGCTTTGTTCCGGTTCTCTATTAAAAGGAGGCCTTAATATCCCTTAGCTTCCTTATGGACCCTGCTGTCACGGGGGGTAGGACAAAAGATGTCATGCAAGTTCTTTTCCATGAGCACGTATGACTATTTACGGAATACATGTCTACATTATATTTATGAACTGGAGCTAGTTCTATGTCGCCCTAGGTTATGACTGTTATATGATGAATATCATCCAACGAATTCACCAATCCAATGCCTACGAGTTTTCCACTTATTGTTCTTGCTAAGTTACTATTACCATTGCTACTGTTACAACTGCTACAAAACTGTTACTGCTGTTACCGTTACCACTGCTATCGTTACTACTGCTATCAAACTATCATATTACTGTGCTACTGATCACTTTGTTGCAGATATTTAATCTCCAGGTGTGGTTGAATTGACAACTCAACTGCTAATACTTGCAAATATTCTTTGGCTCCCCTTGCGTCGAATCAATAAATTTGGATTGAATACTCTACCCTCGAAAACTGTTGCGATCCCCTATACTTGTGGGTTATCAATGCAGTATAGGTAATACACTCAAGAGCTCCTAACTGACTATGATATTTGTCTCGCCCAAATTTTTTGGCTCACAACTACCACTAATTATCTCCCATTATCAACATTGTGCATTGCCTCGTATGTTTGCAACCACAAGGCAGCATTACCCCTAAAATGAATTGTAGCAAAGCTAGCCCAAGTTACTATAGGAACAACATACATATTGAAATGTTTTTTCTTCTACTGACTTCCACCAAGCCGGATTTCTCCCCATCAAATTTTGGAAAATCTCTTTTAGGCATGCGACCCTCCCCCCTGTGACCAAATCGATACCCAGCTGATTGTGAATGATCAGGTGTAGTGGAACATTCTCTCAAATTGAATAGCACATGTGTTTGAGAAAAAGTGCGCATACCCTTGGCCAGGGCATGCGCGTGGCAATGATGGCCCCAGCCGCGACACCCTGGTGATTAGATTCGTTGTTGTGCCCTTCTGGTTGAGGCGTTGTCTCTGTTAGTGGAGCACCGTTGTCGTATTCCATCGTCCCGCGCTCACTCTGACATCCGTAATGGAGGTCGGTAGCGTGCTGATGGATGGGTGCACATGCGGCATCCAACTTGCCATGACATGGATGATCTCTGGCATGGACTTGATGGATGCCGCCACAAGCACGCTCGTCATCATCATGTCCGTCAAGTCCACTTGCATCTGCTCCATGGCGTTTCACTTGATGAACCAGAGTCCACCCGCCGAGCCGGAATTTTACAAGTCAAAGAAGATCTGCAGCCAACTGCTCAACGACGTCGATCTGCACCTGAATGGAACTGCATCGCCGCATGCCATCGGAGAACACCGAACAACAGGACAAAAATTGTGGCTAGAGGAAGCAGGGGAATGATGGCTCGGAGTACCAATATTTACACTTCTATTCTCTCTCGTATTTATTTCACAAGCGATACAAGGTTTCTAGAGCTCTGACGTCACACACACATACACAACTTAGAGGGGAGTCCTTGAAGAAGGAAGAGAGTAGGTAGAAGGAGAGGATCGGCCTCAGCTGTCATACACATGCCACACACTACAATCACAACGGCTATATATGACAAAGCATGTGGTACCCATTGCAGCAGCCCGAAGATTCTGAGTCTTTCTTTTGGTTTCCTCCTTCTCCTTTTGTTTGTCAAGTCTGCATGTCTCCGCCTTCAAGAACGTTGTGACACAAATGTTTCTCCGGTGTAATAAGGGACAAGCTCAGTCTGTATCTCTCGTCTTCAGGAACACTTTCGAGTGACCGTAGATCTCCTTTTGCGATCCTCTTCTTCCTCGCCCCCTTAGGCCATGTACAATGGTGACATATGGATACAGATGTCCCATGACAAAAAGTTGCTTGAGGCATATATATTGATTTTTTTTTCTTCCCAGCGCAAGCTACTATTACTGGGCCTCATCAAATAATAGAAAATAGACTCTCACTACATATGCATCCCTACTCTTCACTCTAACTTTTTCAGCTTTATGCACCGGACCACACTTTTTCTTCCCAAGCACCAGCCTCCTGCCGAGAATCCCGCTACACCATTCGAACCTATTTTTTCTGATATCCAATCCTACATGGCCTGCGGGGGCATCACCCTGGGGCTATGCATTGGCCATGCCCTTACTCCCCATGAAACTTTCTACAATACTTTTGACCTTTTGATATGAAATGTTCAGGTTGGCCTAAGGTCCACCATGGTTACAGTAAAAGAAGAACAATTTTTTTACGCGTAAAGAAGAACAATTTGAAAAGCGAAACCTACCCCACAAGCACATGACATGCAAATAATCCCCTATGGCCGTGCTAAATAATACTTCTGGAGTATTTTCAAATTATGAATGCCTCACAAATAGTGTCCAGTTGGGGAGTATGCTGGCTATTAGTTACTCCAGATCTTCCCAACTCAAAGCAAAGAAGTTGGGTTTTCTATTTCTATGCCCCTCTTCGCTTAGTCCTCCTCGGTTTTAACCAAGCACACTTATTTTGCTCACTTTTCCCCTCCATCGCGCCATCCACCCTCACCAATGCCTAACGGGGGTTTGCCGTTGGTCAAGGTAGTTAACTGCTAGCCTGCACTGTTACTGACGAGTGGGGCACACCGTGCCAGGTGGCGCTCTCACAATCGGCAGTGTGTGTGCCTGCATGCATGAGTAGTTACATCACGACCACGTCGGCGCTTTCACACACGGGCAGTACGCACGGCGCGGTTTCCCATGCGAGGAGCCGCATCGCCGGCATTCCCGACAGGCGTCTATCAATGCATTTTATAGCCACGCGGGGGCGCATTGGTGTGCACCCACTCTTGTCCCAATCCCCTCCCCCTCCCCTCCCCTCCCCTCGCCGCCCACAGTCTTCTCCGTCGTGCGCCTCCACCAAACCCTAGCCACCTCCACCAAACCCTAGCCGCCTCCCCTTCCAGCAGCCGCAACAATGTCCAGCCATAATGGACACCGCACGTATGTCATTCCTGGCCTGCAGTGTGCCCTCCGGGTCGAAGAGGCGTCACTCCTCGCCCAATGCGGTGTCATGGTGCCGTCAGACACACGCCAGCCGGCCAGATGGCACCTGAGCACCGGGGGGCTCCCAGTGGAGCCTGTTCCCACCGTCAGCACGTCGGCCATGTCGAGCGGAATACGCGACTTTCGGCAAAGCCTGCCGCTAGCGGAGCGGTCGAAGCAATGCTACGCGCTTGGCAGCCCGCGGTGGCTGGAGATCCTGGCAGAGGAAAACGCCGTCCGCATCTAGCACTACGATGGCTGGTACCCACCGCCGTCGCGGCACAACATCGATGAGAGGTACGCCTTCTGGGAAGGGCGTGCCTTCCCCGATGCCATGGCCGTGTGCTGTGTCCAGCTCAGTCTGCGAGAAGGCGACCGGGTTTCGCCGCTACGGGCCATGGCTCAATCCATGACGGGGGCCAAGCCCACATCTGGAGGAGGCGACGCCGGTGCCAGCAGCAGCAGGGGCTTCGCGTGCCCAAGCCGGAGCCGGCGACGTCGGGGAAGAGCTCGCACGGCCCCCTGCTCATGCCCAAGCTGGAGCAGGGGACGAGCTCGTGCGGCCTCCTGCTCGTGCCCAAGCCGGAGCCGGGCATGAGCTCGCGCGGCCCCCTGCGCATGCCCAAGCCCAAGCCCGGGACGAGCTCACGCGACCCCCTGCGCGTTCCCAAGCAGGAGCCGACGCTGCTGGCGGAGTACAAGGGCGGTGGCTAGCTAGCCCGGAGACCCTGCAGACCTGCCGGGGCTACTTCTGGCACTGCGTGAATTGACAAAGGGGCCGCAGCGCCACCCCGATGACCCGGTGGACTCGCCGAGGCTGCGACAGGCAGTCATGGCCTCGATGGATGATGTCACCATCGACCTCGTGAGCGACGACGACGACGAGGACGAGAAGAAGGACGACGACGAGGACTATTTCAACGGCGGTGGCGGCTCCGACGTGGACAACGACGATCAGCAGCTTTGTTTAGGGTTTATATTTGTACAAATTATAAACTTTAAATGAAGTTTGTGCTGTTTGAATGTCTAATTTGAATGTTTGTATCTATGCATGTTTGAATGTCCAATTTGTGCCCCGTTTGCTTGTGTGTGACTAATGATGACCCAAATTTCATGAAGATGCAAAAATAATTGGGTGTTTTCAATCGAACAGTGTCAATTTTGTGAAGATTTTTTTTTCCAGACTTGTTGTATTGCAAGTTTAATATTTTTCCCACAAACTAGTGCGCATAAGATGGCTCAATGCAAAGGCATTTGAATTTTTTAGCTTTTTTTCATTTTCTTTGTTTTTTTAAACTGGGGTCATACTTGTAGTGTTGACCATTCATACAAAATGGTTTAGAATCCTACTTGCCTCGTCCCAAGTTCATCCACCACCAATATTGTACCATAAAATGATTTTTCAAAAATTCCAGGAGCAATCTACATCACACTTGTAGTGCAAATTTCGGCCTTTTCTGATAATCCACTAAAACTCAACTAAATGCATGGAATATAGTAATATTACTCTGAAATTTCTGAAACCTAGTCAGTAGCCATTCAATGTGGCCTGCTTTTGATGAAAAATGAAATGGAACAAATTTCTAAATTATTTGAGGCACTTCCTTCACAAACAAATGTCATTTCCGGGGCTTGAAAATTGGAAAATTTATACTTTATTACAAAATAATTGCAAATTACTATAAAACATTGTCCACAATAGTAACACCAATAGTTCTGCCCAATTTGGGCATGTTATCATGGATTTTCTTCATGGATGTGGCCATTTCCATGTGCATATGCCTTGAAAATCCACACAAGTCCATTCTAAATAGTCCATTTTGTGAATGTTTTTTCAGACTTACTGTATTGCAAGTTTAATATTTTTCCCACAAACTAGTACACATAAAATGGCTCAGTGCAAAGGCAATTGAAATTTTAGCATTTTTTTCTTTTTTTTTAAACTGGGGTCAAACTTGCAGTGTTGACCATTCATACAAAATGGTTTGGAATTCATACTTGCCTTGTCCCAAGTTCATCCACCACCAATATTGTACCATAAAATAATTTTTCAAAAATTTCAGGAGCAATCTACATCACACTTGTAGTGCAAATTTGGGTATTTTCTAATAATTAACTAAAACTCAACTAAATGCATGGAATATAGCAATATTATTCTGAAATTGCTCAAACCTGGTCAGTGGCTATCCAATGTGGCCTACTTTTGATGAAAAATAAAATAGAACAAATTTCTAAATTATTTGAGGCACTTCCTTCACAAACAAATGTCATTTCCGGTGCTTGAAAATTGGAAATTTTGTTTTTTATTACAAAATTATTGCAAATTTCTATAAAAACATTGTCCACAATGGTAACACCAATAGTTGTGCCAAATTTGGGCATGTTATCATGGATTTTACCATGTATGTGGTCATTTCCATGTGCATATCTCTTGAAAATCCACACAAGTCCATTCCAAATAGTCCATTTTGTGAAGGGTTTTTTTTCAGACTTGTTATATTGCAAGTTTAATATTTTTCCCACAAACTAGTGCACATAAGATGGCTCAGTGCAAAGGCATTTGAATTTTTTAGCCTTTTTTTTTAAACTGGAGTCAAACTTGCAGTGTTGACCATTCATACAAAATGGTTTGGAATTCCTACTTGCCTTGTTCCAAGTTCATCCACCACCAATATTGTACCATAAAATAATTTTTCAAAAATTTCGGGAGCAATCTACATCACACTTGTGGTGCAAATTTGGGTGTTTTATGATAATTCACTAAAACTCAACTAAATGTATGGAATATAGCAATATTACTTTGAAATTGCTGAAACCTGGTCAGTGGCCATCCAATGTGGCCTGCTTTTGATAAAAAATAAAATGGAACAAATTTCTAAATTATTTGAGGCCCTTCCTTCACAAACAAATGTCATTTCTGGGGCTTGAAAATTGAAAATTTTATTTTTATTACAAAATAATTGCAAATTCCTATGCAACATTGTCCACAATGTGGCCTGCTTTTGATGAAAAATGAAATGGAACAAATTTTTAAAATTATTTGAGACTCTTCCTTCACAAACAAATGAATTTTAAGTACTAAACTAATTTATGTGACCTACTTTTTTTACTTTGTTTGTCCCAAGTTCATTCACCAAACCAATATTCAATACTGAACTAATTTGGTTAACTGAAGTGCATCCGCCACACCAAATGGCTTATACAAAACTATTAACACCCCGATGGTATACTACATATAGTGAGTAGACGGTTGGTTTATGCTTCGCTTCGTTTAGTGCATAAAATGGTGAGGACTGTTTCAAAAGTCACGTACACATACTTGGTCGGTTGGCTCTTGCGCCTCTCTTTGAGCGTCTGGTCTCAGGTTCGAGTTCTCTTCGTGGCTTAATAAATCACCTTTTTTCGGTTGGCGCAGTCGCTGACAAAGGTGTCCCACAAGCCAGTGACTGCGCCCACCACCTACGACCGTGAAACCACTGACAAAGGTGTCCCACGCGCCAGTAACTGCGACCACCACCTACAACCGCGCAGCCGCTGACAGAGGTGTCCCACAAGACAGAATATGCGCCCACCATCTACGACCGTGCAGCCGCTGACAGAGGTGTCCCAAAAGTCAGAATATGCGTCCACCATATACGAGCGCGCAGCCGCTGATAGATGTGTCCCACAAGTTAGTATATGCGCCCACTATCTACGAGCGGGCAGCCGCTGACAGTGGTGTCCCACGCGTCAGAAACCACGCCCAGTAACGGTCAAAGACTTTGACCCGACAGCAAACCCTCTTTTGGGCTTTTGCGACGGTGGGTTGCACGGTGGAGGCGAAAAGTGAGGACTGCCATAGAGCATGGGCAAAACTGAGGAGAAC
The DNA here is from genome assembly GCA_011799875.1 of Thinopyrum elongatum. Taxonomy (NCBI): domain Eukaryota; kingdom Viridiplantae; phylum Streptophyta; class Magnoliopsida; order Poales; family Poaceae; genus Thinopyrum; species Thinopyrum elongatum. Next base: position 82,354,033 of record CM022300.1, on the reverse strand, counting down.
TAAGTAAAGAAGGCCACAGAAATAGAAATCCCAAAAAAGTTACTCGAAATCTTCTGCAGTTGCAGTGTGTCCACACCATCGATTTTGTTTTAGTACAAGCATGCAGGTGATATACATACATATACAGGGACAAAAAGACATTGGAGATATAAAATTGCCCCTAAACGAAGAAACAAACATGTGCATATGTACAGGTGATAAATTTAGGAGCTCTCTACAGTTCACCATCCCCGTCTTCATCTCTCCCTCATCAGCTTTGATTTGTTAGTCCAACCTTCTCCGTCACACCCTTCTCTGCGTACTCTGCCCCAAAGATCCGAGGCCGTCAGCAGGATTATTGTCCTCGCTCACCAGTTCCTAAAAATGCTAATTATCCGCACGGGTGCTCACGTTCTTCTTCGACGATTTGCAGAGCTCTGCCCTCGTTCCCAAAAATATTGCGAGTATGTATCCTCTCCGTCTGGTTCATTCGTCCTGCTATATCGTGAACCTCTTGAGGTCGACCACCATGACGGTGATGTCATCCCTGCTCCCTCTACTCCGCGCCATGTCCACGAGCTCCTTGCAGCAACTCGTGGAGTCACGGCCCGCGCTGCTCCTCGAGACAGCGTCCACCGCCTCCTGGTTGGACACCTTGTTCCAGAGGCCGTCGGAGGCGAGGACGAGGAACTCGCAGCCGGCGGTGAGGGGAAGCCTCCTGATCTCCGGCTCTGGGATGACCCACCGCTTGAGGTCGGCGTCGCCGAACGCCCGCGACACGGCCAGGCAGTCCTGCACCCTCCACACGCCGTTGCTGCCGCAGCTCACGTAGCCACCCTGCACGAATTTTGGCTGTCAATCAGCTGCCTTTCTTCTCTATGATCGGTGTGACGTTGCGTCTTGCGTGCATGCATGATAGCATATGATCAAGTTTACTGAATATATATGGGCACGTCTGCATACCGAGTTCTCGATGCGGGACCTCTCGTCCTCCCTCGCGGCGGTGTGGTCGGAGGTCACGGCAGTCGCCACGCCGTCGCGGCACATGACGGCACGGCAGTCGCCAAGATTCGCCACGTAGATGTCGCCGTCCTTTACCAGCGCCGTTGCGGCACATGAACCACCTCTCAGGCCCTGCGTTCATGAGGGACAAACCAAGAGTTAAATTTCTGCAACACATAGCGTCATATAATAACATTGTTATTTCTAACAGAAAAATGTAGGAGTACGTTTTTGTCGCTTCAACTATTCCATCTTAACTCCAAATTCAGACAATTTGACTTTTACTTTCAGTTTCAGTATATCAAATGGATTTGAACTCTGAACTGAATTTTTCCGACGAACACGATCGATGCCGAAAGTGGGTACAAATTATTTTAACACAATGGTGCACGTGAGCGGACGCTAACGTAGCTATCAAACGTAGCAATCGCCATTCACCTGAAGCGACACCTGGGACACGGCGAAGGGAGCACTTGCATCTTTGGCTATCGCAATCATCGCAACGAACAAACCCTAATGGAGTAGTAGTGGACATCGCCATTGTCGGCATGCAACACATATCGCACAACAGGAGGAGTCTGCATGTGTTGACGCGTTCAACTCGGCCAGAAGAGACCTGGTAAAAACAAAAGTACACACCTGCTTCACGAACTCGCTGTCGGTGGCCAAGTAGGCGGCTCTGATGGCCGCCGTGACAGCATCCGTCGTCGACCACGACGACGGCTCTGCTTCCTGCGCCTCCTCCGTCCTCGTGGCCAGCACAGCAGCGACCACGTTCTTGCCAAGGTGGCCGGAGACGAAGTCCACCGCTGCGCGGCCGCCGTGTCCATCGTACACACCGTAGAATGCCTGCAAATGCGAAAACATTTTGTTATTCCATTGTTGGGCGGCGTACATCTTTATTGCCTATGTCATGTGTACTCTGACTGAGTCGGTTCAACAAGATAAGGTTACTTATTCCAAATCATAACTAGTGGTACGTTCAGCACGTGCATAAGTCAACGTTCCCCTATACTGTTTGCACCCGTAAAAATGATCAAATTATTCCTGAAAAAAAGTTCATATTTTGGGGAACTTTACCCCTTTAGACAGTTTTTATGAAGGACAAATTGTGTATTTTATTTTAAATTTCTGAAAAAAAAACAAGCATAAATACATATATGTTGCGGGGAGTACACAAATTTAAGTTTCCGTAAACAAGTATAACTAACCATGCATGATCTATGAAAATCAAACAACCAATGGGCTACTTTTTCACGCTAAATGATCATATGAAAACGTTGGGGTGACCCATGGCTCATTCTTAGATAGTATATTTAGTTAGATAGCCAATAGATCACTATTATCTCATCTGTTTTTCTACATGCAAGTGCCCTAAAGTATGAGTTCTCATAGGTGACTTACAAATAGTTATTTCTCGTTGCCGGAGATATAGAATAACTATTTAACTTTGTACACTAGCCATGAATGGTCGTATTTTCTTAAAAGAAATATTTAGTACATCCATATAATTGAGGCCATAACTAGCATATACGATATTTATCGAATTTTGAAAAACTTTCAAAAGAGATTTTGTCCTTTCAAAACTCAGCTCAAGTTAAAGTGCACCGCCTTACTATGATACTAATTTAGGAGACTTTGTGAGCCCCCAAATAATAAGGGACAAAGGCGAGCTAAAGACCACATATAGTCTAGGATACATTTGAAAATCGTCATTTAGAGATGAATAGATGACACGAACGACATGGGAATTAAAATCGGTTTTGCTAGTATATTTTTCAAGGAAAAATGGAGGCATGATGATCCACCCGAAGTCTGAAGAGAAGATATCGATCAATGAGCAAAAAAGTTTACCAGCTGGGAATCTCCTCCAACTTTCTGAGGGATCACGCCATATGCATCCTCCATTGCATGCCTGGCCCCTCTCCTGCTCGCCAACCAAAACCCTTCCCCCTCCACCTCCACCTCGGCCTCCTTCTCGGCCACAACCGTCCCCCAGCCAGCCGCCACCTCGACGGCCTCAGGGGCGACGGGTATGACCAGCATCGACGGCCTCTTCCTGGCCCCCCACGCCGCCTTCTTCGCGGATTCGACCTGCTGCGCGGCGCCACCACCGCCGTTGCACGCCGCAAAAGCGTCTACCGCCGGCGCAATCAGCAGCTGCTCCCTGGCTTCCCTCTGGTCACGCAGCGCATCCCCGACGGTGACGCCGAGAGCCGGGTGCACCTTCCTCCGCATGGAGAGTGGCGCGGACGCAGGGGAGGTCGTCGCGGACACGGAGACCGGCGGCGAGCACAGGACGGATGCCATGGCCTTGCGGAGGGCGCGGACGAGGCGGGCGAAAGCAGCGACCACGGAGCAGAGGAACTGGACGGTGTACAACAGCATCGCCGGCAGGGTGGGAGATGGATGGAGGCGGCAGAGGCAGTTGGACCAGCTAGCAATGGCTAATTCTGGGAGGAGATGAGAGGCTGCCACTAGCTGGCCGGAGTTAGGTTTTTATATATACATGGGAGAGGGTGACGAGGAGGGGCAAAGAGAAGGGGTCCTTGATGCTGACCGGTCAATGGAGTGACCAAATCACCTTGGCTAGGCTAGCTGGCCTGCCACATGTGGTATAATAAAATTCCGGCCTGGTTTTACGTGATCCCAATGGCGCATCCAGTTGTTGACTAGTGAGGAGCCGATCGAGCCCCCAGAGATTTGACAGCTCTGGCAATTGCTCGCTTAATGGTCTTATAAGCCTAGAGCTTACCTAAATTTACGTAGTTCTACGTTCTAAACTTTTTTTTGCGGGGAAGTGATACTTCTTTATATAGCCTTGTTTATAGCTAGGGCCTTTTTGATTCAGAAGACTACACAAAAATTTTAGAGACTGGATTTTTTTAGGAATAATAATGTTTTTATATCTAGGTTGCTTGATTAGCAAGATTCGGTCCTATTGGAACTTTTCAACATATCTCCTTTGTAGTATTTAAGAAAAAATTAATCCCTCGAACCTCTTTAAACAAACTTTGTTCTTCTTAATCCACTTGAACCTCTTTTTAAAAACTTTGTTTTTCTGTATGTGTGCGATGAAGCAATTAGTTATTTCAGTACAAACTCACTCTTCTAACATTCAAATGAATAAAAATAGTTGTAAGGGCATCTCCAACGCAAAACATCGCATGGACTTCCCTATTTGTCCATGGATGCGTACGGACGTCTGTGGAAACCCACAAATTGTCTGGATAATTCAACGGTATCCCTCAATTGTTTTGCCGTTTGTGCAATGGAGAGAGGAGAAAGAATGGGAAGAGAGAAAAAAGTTGGTTTGTGGTGTGGTCGGAGTGGTCCTATGCTAAGTTGGCGGTGTCCTGGACATGTCCGGACTCCCCTGCTTCGTCGATTTGGGGCCGAAATGAAGAAATTCGCATGTCCTGACATAGGGATGCAGGCGGACAGCGTTCGCGTTTTCGCGAACGTCCGAGACGTACTAACCATGTTGCTTTAGTTTCCGTGCGTTCTTTAATTTTGCTCTTGCAGACAGATGTGGACGATGTCCGTTTGCATGCCTATCCGGATATGTTAAGGGTAGAAGTAGTGAACAACGTTGGATGACTTTTTTTGTCCGGTCTGAACCAAACTAGGAGCAGGGATCTACACCCTAACACAGCACCTAGTGTTATGGGCATATTTATAGTATGTATACGTTCATGTATACAAGAGCGTACTCCCTCCGTTCATAAATATAATAAGATGTTTTGGATATTTCAACATAAATTACATACAGAGTAAAATGAATAAACAAACACGCTAAAACCTATCTATATAAATCTGATTAAAAACATTTTATATTTGTGAACGGAGAGATTACCCTATAATAAGTACCAAAATCAAAACAAATACATCTACGTTCCACACGTAGCTTGATGCACGGAGTCTAGAAGGCAAAAGATGTGCGTGCAGGCGGCGTTGATAAAGTAAATGATAACTAAACATAGTTGCCAAAAAAGGCAAGGATAGGAAGTCCCGGTCCAACTTATGGGAGAAGTAGTACGCAATTAATGCATGCAATGCAACTGGGCGCCGGACAGCGTTGGAAAGGAGCCGCTGCTGCCCGCTTCGATCGGCCTGCAGAAGACCTTGTATACGTGCTTGGAACCTTACCAACTCAATACCAGCTGCTGCGAAGAATAGTTAATTTCAACTTTACAAGAAAGTCTGACTTTGTATTAAGTCAACCAAATAGATTAAGCAAATTGTGCGGTCCTTATAGCTGCAGGATAGGTTCACGGGAAGTGAGTTGACCCGGTGTGGTGTTGGAGATGTGCCATGTGTTATTCTGGAAGCAATGAATGATTCCAGATCGAATATGTTTACAAACAAGGTGTCAAAAAAAAAATGTTTACAAACATTATCTGCATTTGGTTCCAACTACAACTAGTGGGATACTTATTAGAATGTACGTATATGATTTATATCATCCACAATCGAGATATAGAGGGGTTTTGTGGTCCAATTGTCCAAAAATTGAACCAAAGCTATCCAAGACACACTTTGTAGGTTCATATATACAAACCCACCACATTGTTTGCCTCCCAATAAGACCACTTATCATCCATGTGGCTATTGGCTTGCTCATCTTGCACTGACGAGATTGTTTTTAGACTTGTCTTCAGTCTAGCGACAATACGGTTGTACTCCCTTAGTCCAAAATAAGCGTCTTTGATCTTGTACAAAGTTGTATTAAATCAACGGCACTTATTTTAGGACAGAGGGAGTACTTTCTTTCAGGTTAGTTTTGATTCAGAAGACTACACAAAAAATTTAGAGACTGGATTTTTTAGGAATAATAATGTTTTTATATCTAGGTTGCTTGATTAGTAAGATTCGGTCCTATTGGAACTTTTCAACATATCTCCTTTGTATTATACTTAAGAAAAAATTAATCCACTTGAACCTCTTTTAAAAAACTTTGTTTTTTCTGTATGTGTGCGATGAAGCGATTAATTATTTCGGTACAAACTCACTCTTCTAACATTCAAATGAACAAAAATAGTTGTAAGGGCATCTCCAACGCAAAACATCGCATGGAGTTTCGGACGTCCGCGGAAACCCACAATTTGTCTGGATAATTTTTTTTTGTGAGAAAAACTTTCAATCTATTCATCAACTGTGAAGGTAGTACAAAGAACATCAAAAGTAAAAAAAATACATCTAGGTCAGTAGACCACATAGCGACGACTATAAGCATTGGAGTGAGCCGAAGGAGCGCTGCCGTCATCGCCCTTCTCTCATCGGAGCCGGGCAAACCTTATTATAGTAGACAGTCGGGAAGTCGTCGTACTAAGTGTTGAAATATAGTGCCTGCCTCTCCCCATCGGTTGGACTTTTGGATGAGTTAGCTAGAGCATGCACTTCAATATGGTACCAGAGCCAAGAGTTCTTGAGTTTAAGACCCTGCCAACGCAGTATTAAAAAAACGATTCTGCGACCTACATCGATCCCACGTCTAAGGACTAAAATAGACTAGACGTGAGGGAAAGTGTTCAAATATAGTGCCCGCCTCTCTTCATCAGTTCGGACTTTTGGATGAGTTACCTGGAGCATGCACTTCAATACTAAGGCCCCATAGGACCAGCGCACCAGGACAGCAACCGCCTCCCTCAATTGTTCTGCCGTTTGTGCAATGGAGAGAGGAGAAAGAATAGGAAGAGAGAAAAGAGTTGGTTTGTGATGTGGTTGGAGTGGTCCTATGCTAAGTTGGCGGTGTCCTGGACATGTCGGGACTCCCCTGCTTCGTCAATTTGGGGCAGAAATGAGGAAATTCGGACGTCCTGACATAGAGATGCAGACAGAGAACGTCCGCGGTTCCACAAACGTCCGCGACAGTCGGAAACGTACCAATCCATGTTGTTTTAGTTTTCATGTGTGCTTTAATTTTGCTCTTGCAGACAGATGTGAACGATGTCCGTTTGCATGCCTATACGGATATGTTAGGATAGAAATAGTGAACAACGTTGAATGACCTTTTTTTTTGTCTGGTCTGATCCAAACTAGGAGTAGGGATCTAACACAGCACCTAGTGTTATGCGCATATTTTTAGTATGCATTCGTTCATGTATACAAGAGCATACTCCCTCCGTTCATAAATATAATAAGATGTTTTGGATATTTCAATATAAATTACATACCGACTAAAATAAATGAACAAACACGCTAAAACCTATCTATATAAATCCGATTAAAAAAAGTTAAAACATTTTTACATTTGTGAACGGGGAGATTACCCTATAATAAGTACCAAAATCAAAACATCTACGTTCCACACGTAGCTTGATGCACGGAGTCTAGAAGGAAAAAAGATGTGCGTGCAGGCGGCGTTGAGAAAGTAAATGGTAACTAAACATAGTTGCCAAAAGAGGCAAGGATAGGCAGTCCCAGTCCGAAATTGCTTCACCCACGAAACAACTTGAACGATCTACGAACGATACCTTCTCCACGCATCAGCTAAAAAAAAACAATCGCCTCCTGCATGCACGGACGCTGTTGGAGCTGCCACATGGGATCGTGCATGAGTCGGCTACAGGTTTGTCGTCCGTATAGCAGCGCTCGTCCCAGTCCAACTCAGGTGGGAAGTAGTACGCAATTAATGCATGCAACTGGGCGCCGGACGGCGTTGGAAAGGAGCCGCTGCTGCTCGCTTCCATCGGCCTGCAGGAGACCTTGTATACGTGCTTGGAACCTTACCAACTCAACACCAGCTGCTGCGTAGAATAGTTAATTTCAACTTTACAAGAAAGTCTGACTTTGTATTAAGTCAACCAAATAGATTAAGTAAATTGTGTTGAATATATGAGCAAATTACTACGAGATTTAATTCAAATAAACAGTAAATAAATCATGACGACGAAAACAGAGATTAAACTAATCATGCGGACTAGCATAGTAGAAGAACATATCATATCTAAGGCACAGACTAGAACTAAAAATTCTAGCACGATCTCGAACAAAGAGGACAAGATCACATACGTTGCAGCGGGAGCAGAACCGCCGGCGTTGATGTTGTCGCCCATGTCGTTGAGGAAGAGGTTGCCGAGGTCGGGGAAGAAGTCGTCGCTGCCAGCAGTCGCGCGGGTGTGCTCCCCAAAAACCTGATCGCCCCTCTCCCGTACAGGATCACGAGAGGCGGGGTTCCGGAGGCCTGCTGTCCCTTCTCGCGGTGCACCCCGAAAGGAGTGATGGAGAAGACTTGCGTGGCGGCGCAATGATCTGGAACAGTGATGCGAAACCATACGACGTAGCGGCTGTTAGGGTAGACGTCTGCCTGACTATATAATGCGGGCCGGGTAGGGCGTGGAGAAAAACCCACGTCCAAGTAATAGCCCCACGATCCAAAAGAATCGGAAACGGCTGAGTAATTAACGCGTCCATTAATTAATGACGTATTAATTTTTCGCGAGCAGCAAAAATATAGACAAGGTGCATAGCTCTGTCCTCGGCTCATTCCCGCAACCCGCGTCGCGTCATGGCGAGGCGTGGCGTGGCGAGGCGAGCGAGGAGGAGGAGCGCGCGTGTAGGTCTCCTCTTCTTATGCTCATACAAGTGGTAGAAGGGCTCACCTTATAAAGAGATGCAACTCTCACTCAACTTCCGGGGTGGGACTAAACTTTAGTCCCACTCACACCACTCACATGTGTGCATGAATGGGCCAAGAGAATTTCAAAATTTTAGTTGGGCTTTGGGCCAAAGGCCCACTAGCAAATTCCAACAATCCCCCACAAAGTCTCATTGGCACATCTCATCATTTAGTTCCAAATCATTGTTTATATACCGGTGCTTAGTGGACACTGTGAAGTTGAACTTCCACTTAGAGTTTTATGCTACACTAGATCACAACTTGAATAGTGGACTATGCCTTGAACTACAAGTTTTCTACGAGACTAGTTTCATACAAATTCTTGGCCGATACTGGGCTGCCGCAAGGCTTCCCCGCGGCTGGAGCGTATATGTCATACTCCAGGGCCTTTCATGAATTTATTAGAGAACAGCCAATTCTCACAGACTGCGACGTTAATAGTCAAATTCATATAGGTGTGTTCTTCAGGAGATGCTCTGCAGGACAACATCTCTGCTTACTCAAATAAGCCACTTGGAACACATTAAGATAACTATCAACCTGCCATGCAGATCAGGAGAGTATTGCATCTTCACGGAGTGGGATAATTAAAATAGGGATACTCTCCTCTCAGCTGACCAACAGCTTGTCTCCCACTTCTACTTCACGGGATCTCCGATCACATAGGGTGGGTTACCACTATGGACAACTCATGCGGTGGGTCTCAAACCCATCTTCATCGATGCATTATCTATCACATTACGTGATAAACCCTTTGTGAAGGGATCTGCCAAGTTTTTCGACGTTTGGATATAATCCAACGTAATAACTCCAGAGTTCCTCAATTTTCTGACAGATTTTAGTCTCCTCTTCACATGCCTTGAGTCATATTATCCTTAGAACTGTTTATCTTGACGATCACAGTTTGATTATCACAGTTCATCAGGATAGGGGGTATTGGTTTTTCGACCATAGGTAAGTCCATCAAGAGCTCACGAAGCCACTCTGCTTCAACAGTGGCAGTGTCTAATGCTGTGAGTTCTGCTTCCATAGTTGACCTCGTTAAGATGGTCTACTTGCAAGACTTCCAGGAAACAGCGCCACCACCAAGTGTAAAAACATAACCACTTGTGGCCTTAATCTCATCAGCATCGGATATCCAGTTTGAGTCACTATAACCCTCCAGTACCCTTGAATACCCGGTGTAGTGAATCCCATAGCTCGCACTGCCTTTCAAGTAGCGCATAACTCTCTCAAGCGCATGCCAATGATCATCTCCCTGTTTTGACACAAACCGACTCAGCTTGCTCACAGCAAAAGAGATGTCAGGCCTCGTGGCACTCGCCAAATACATAAGCGAGCCAATAATCTGAGAATACCTCAGTTGATCTCTAGCAATCCGTCGATTCTTTCGAAGCAACACACTAGAATCATATGGAGTTGGAGAAGGCATGCAGTCGCTATACCCAAAGCGACTCAAGATCTTTTCCACATAGTGAGACTGAAGCAGTGTGATCCCACCATTCTCATCTCTCAACAGCTTGATGTTTAAGATAACATCAGCTACTCCTAGATCCTTCATCTAAAAACAGCGAGATAAGAAATCCTTAACCTCCTTGATTAGATCAAGTTTGGTTCCAAAGATCAGTATGTCATCGACATACAGACAAAGAATAACTCCTTCGCCCCCACCATGGCGATAGTACACACACTTGTCACCATCGTTTACTACAAAGCCGGCAGCAGTTAATGTTCTTTCGAACTTCTCATGCCACTCCTTAGGAGCTTGTTTAAGGCCATATAAAGACTTCAATAACTTGCACACCTTTTCTTCCTGACCAGGTACTACAAAACCATCTGGCTAATACATGTAGATTTCCTCCTTCAACTCTCCATTGAGGAAAGTCGTCTTAACATCCATTTGAAGAACGAGAAGACCGTGTGAGGCAGCCAGTGATAGTAGCACCCGAATAGTGGTCAGTCTAGCCACAAGTGAGTAAGTATCAAAGTAATCTTCACTTTCTTTCTGGGTATAACCCTTGGCCACAAGCCGTGCCTTGTACTTTTCAATCGTACCATCAGGTCTAAGCTTTTTCTTGAACACCCACTTACATCCTACAGGTTTGCACCCATAAGGACGATCAGTGGTTTCCCAGGTCCCGTTAGCTAAGATGGAATCCATCTTGCCGCGGACAGCTTCCTTCCAGTAGTCAGCATTAGAATATGCATAGGCTTCTGAAAGAGTCCTGGGTGTGTCATCCACGAGGTACACAATGAAATCATCACCAAAGGACTTTGCGGTCCTCCGTCTCTTACTCCTTACAGGAGTTTCATTGTCATCCTCAACAGGATTCTCAATGTGTTCCATCGCAATGGTGGGTTGAGGAATTACAGTAAATTCCTCACTAGATGGAGTAAGTATCTCCTGATTTGATGAACTAGACATATCCTTCATAGGAAATATGTCCTCAAAGAAAGTTGCATCATTCGACTCCATAATCGTACCAACATGCATGTCGGATACCTCAGATTTTATTATCAAAAATCTATAGCCAATGCTATGAAAAGCATAGCCCAGAAAAACACAATCTACGGTTTTTGGTCCCAGCTTGCGCTTCTTGGGAATTGGTATATTGACTTTCGCCAAACAACCCCAAGTACGTAGGTAGGAGAGTTTCAATCTTTTCCTTTCCCATTCCTCAACAGGAGTCATGGTCTTATGCTTTGTGGGAACTCGGTTTAGGACATGACATGCAGTCATTAGCGCCTCCCCCCACCACGCCTTGGAGAGACCCGATGTGTGGTGTTAACCATATCAGTTAGAGTTCAGTTCTTTCTTTCGGCTACCCCATTTGACTGAGGTGAGTAGGGAGGCGTCCTCTCATGGATTATACCATGTTCCGCACAAAACAAATCAAATTCATTGGAAAAATATTCTCCACCACGATCAGACCTAAGCCATTTTGACCTTTAAAGAGGGTATCGATCTTCTCAAAAGCTTTCTGCTGTGCAGGATTAAGAACGCCCTCAAGCTTGCCCTTGGTGTCATCATAGCAGTACATGGTTTGGAACCAGTAAACTGCTCTCGTGCGCCACCTCTTATATTGCACCCCCTTAAAGGTAGGCGGTTTCAGATGCGCAGCAAAACCACTCGGAGTAAATTGCCTATAATTAGGTTTTTGGATTGTTGAATATATGAGCAAATTACTACGAGATTTAATCCGAGTAAACAGTAAATAAATCATGACGACGAAAATAGAGATTAAACTAATCATGCGGACTAGCATAGTAGAAGAACATATCATATCTAGGGCACAGACTAGAACTAAAAATTCTAGCACGATCTCGAACAAAGAGGACAAGATCACATACGGTGCAGCGGGAGCAGAATCGCCGGCGTTGATGTTATCGCCCATGTCGTTGAGGAAGAGGTTGCCGAGGTTGGGGAAGAAGTCGTCGTTGACGAAGTTGTCTCTGCCAGCAGTCGCGCGGGTGCGCTCCCCAATGTGACGACCCCGGCTTAATCATGCACTAATCATACACGCAAATGCACATGATCAAGCCTAAGGACTCACTTGAAGATATCACAACACAACTCTAAAACATAAATAAAGTCATACAAGCTTTATATTACAAGCCAGGGCCTCGAGGGCTCGAATACATAGCTCGATGGCATACAAGTGTCAGCGGAAGCATCAGATATCTGGGTACAGATATATTACAGAAATAGAGATAAGCCTTTAGGAAGGCGGGGCAAAATAAAACACTATGATCGAAAGGCGTAGGCCTCCTGTGTAGGACCCTCTGAATCCTACTCCTGGTCGTCTGTCGGCTCCTCGTAGAAGTACTCGCCGGGAGGGTAGTAGTAGTAGCCGTAGTCGTTGACGGGGGCAGCTAACTCAGGGGCTCCGTCATCTGGCGGCGTCAATTGGATATGGGGAGAAAAAGAAAATAAAGCAAATGTGAGTACTCATCCGAAGTACTCAGCAAGCAAGGATCTACACTATATATGCAACATTTTCAAAGGAGGTTGTATATGTGGACTGGGCTGCAGAAATGCCAGAATAGAGGGGGAAAGCCTAGTCCTATCGAAGACTAGCATCTTCATCGGTCTTGCAGCATTAGAAGAGTGCAGATTAACATAATGTAAAGTAGTAGTAATGTTATCAACCTCGGCCAGAGATCCTTCCTCGACTCCCTGCGAGAAAGCAATCCCAAAGCCATACTATCCATTTCATCTCAAGTCACCAGTTCTAGTTGTACCGATCGGGATACAACTCCGAGTGTCCGTTACCATAGGACAGGCTATCGATAGATTAGTTCTTCCCTGCAGGGGTGCACCAACTTATCCACCACGCTCGATTAACTCCGGCCGGACATACTTTTCTGGGTCATGCCCGGCCTCGGCCAAACGATACGCCGCAACCCGACCAAATACTTAACAGAGAGGTCAGCACGCCGGACTAACCTATGCCCCCAGGGGTCTTGGGCCATCGCCCCGGGAACTCTTGCACGTTGCGTCAGGTGGCCGAGAGCAGACCTAGCAACCCCTTAATACAAGCGCAGTTGCGTAACCAGTCCAACTCGGCGCGCGCTGCTCAGTCGCTGACGTCCATTAAGCTTCGGCTGAAGTATACGACGCAGAACGCCCATACTATGCCCACGTGATGGTTAGTGCTATCAGGCCAGAGGCCCCTCGGATCAAATATCCAAACCGTTAGTGTGTTGGTAGTGCGGAAACGAGCAGAGACTCACGAAATATGTGACCCCGTCGCCCCGTCTCGAGGACTTGCGGCAAGGGCTAGGAATGCCCGGCCACGCCTCGTGTTCAACTCTCGGGCACCATCCAGGTCCACCCGGTTTCACATCACTCGCTATTAAGCTCGCGCGGGTACCCCTCAGGGCCGACCCATCTTTATCCATAATAAGCAGTGTCAACAGTAAAGTAAGGGCATCCGTGTGGCTATCATATCAAGAAGGAATCCGAGGCATCACCCTCGTTGGATTCCCACCTGACGTAAACTTCAAGGTGAACTAAAGAGGCATCACCCTCGAGGTCCACACTTGAAGGGTTGCACGACGACGTCGTTATCGGGGGTGGTGTAGGAGGAATCACCCTCGCTTACCACGACCGATTAACTAACCTACAAGGTTATCATCAGAAGTGCTGACGAGGTATCACCCTCGGCACTCGATAGTAACCCAGTAGAGTCGGCAACTAAGGGGAAAGTGACATGCGGTGTCGGGGCCTGGTCTTTAATCCCGTTGTTCGGGTCTTCTGATAATCCAGCGGGGCAGTCGGGATATAGTGGGGTCTCTGATGGTCTCTACCCAACCTATTCTAAACAGTTTAGGATAACAGGTAAGTATCAACAGCAGGTTACAAGTAAACATGCTATGCAGCAGATATAGGATACAGTAACATCAGCAGATTCTAATGCAAGCATAAGAGAGAAGAGAATGGGCGATATCGGAATGCTCAAAAGGGGGGTGCTTGCCTGGAAGCTCAGCGGCAAGGGCAAGGTCGTCAACTGTGTCGTCGGGCTCCTGAGCAGCGTCGGCCTCGGGAGCTACGTCGATGTTGGGGTCTACCAAGAGAGAAGAGGGGGAAGAAACATATAAATGCACAGCAACGATGCAATACAGGGCATGCTATGCTAAGATGCAGTGCAGGGTTGCCTACAGATGCACCTAAGTCATTTTAGTTATTCTAGGATTAACGCGGGATTTATTATCCGGTGTATAAGCACTATTTATCTACCAGATATGGCCTCGAAGTTGTGGTTTCACCTACGTAGGGGGTTCCGACATCGAAACAGACGACACGATCAAATTCATCTCATCGTTCTGATCAACTTTCATGTTTTAAGTTTTTCGATCTAAGCTACGGTTTAAAAGTTATTAATTTCCGAAGATTTAATCGATTTTCTGGAATTATTTTTATTTACAGAAAATGATATATGACGTCAGCATGATGTCACTGTGACGTCAGCAGTCAACAGTGGCTGACCAGAGTCAAACCTGACATGTAGGTCCAGTGAGACCCACATGTCAGTCTCTGTTAAGACTAATAGTGAATTAATCTAACTAACAAGGTTAATTAGGGGGTGGGCCCCATCTGTCAGTGAGACATTAGTCTAACTAATTAGTTTTAATTTATTTAATCATTCATTAGATTAATTAGTCGAGGGGGGACCCACATGGCAGTGGCTGGGCTCGGCCCAGTCAGCACGTTGACTTCGGTCAACGCGGTCAACGGGACCCACCGGGGCCACTGGCAGTGTCCCTGGGTGGACCCCACGCCTGGCCACGTCGGCTGGCCGGCGGCTAAACGCCGGCGAGCACAAAACGCGGTGGTCGTCCGCCGGAGCTGCTCGGATTCGCGTTACAGGGCTCGGTTCGAGCCGTGGTTAGGTGCGTTCGAAAGCTGGAGGACTCACGCATCGAGCGGTGGCCTCATACAGACCAGAGATGACCGGAAATGGCGCCGGCGACGAGCCGTTGCGGAGGCCGAACCCCGGTGAACTCGCGTTCGTTAAGACAAGGGCCAAAACGCGCGGCGATATACTCCTACAGCATCTATGCGATGTCGCAAACACGATTGCGGGCTCAGTGGACCACGACGGCCACTGCTGCGACGGTAGCGAGCTCATTGACGGAGCTCAGCTCGGGTGGCCATGGCGGCAGTTGCTAGGGCGCGTCAGAGAGCTCGGAAAGGAGAGAAAGACGAGGGTGGAGGCTCACCGAGCGGCTCAAGGTGGCCCGTGGATGCTTAGGAGCAGCAGTTCGTTGCCGGAGAGGAAGGGGATCATCGGCGATCCGAGGAAGACGACGATGCGCACGGGCGACACAGAGCTCCTCGGCGTCCTCCAGCGGCTCCAGAGGACGTGGCCGACCATGGCGCTCCTCCCTGGCACCTTCAGGCGACGCGGGGAGGCCGCTGGCCACGGCGATGGCGATGCGCGACGACAGCGGCGCTCGGGCGTCGCGGATCTAGGGGAGAAGAGGGAGAGGCGAGCGAGGGAGAGTGGGGAGAATGACGGGGGAGGCCAGGGGGAAGCATGGCCTCGTCCTTATCTCCCTCACCTGTCGGTGGCTGCCGCCGTGTCGGCGTCTCGCTGGCGCGCGCGCGCAGCCACGGCGGTGCCGACATGATGATGGAGAGAGGGGGAAAGGGCCAGGTGGGCCGGTAGTCGGGGCACTGTGCACTTAGGCCCAGTGCACAGTGCCTCGTTTTATTTTTCTGTTTCTGTTTTCTATTTTTCTTTTATTTCTTTTCTGTTTTGAAATAGTTGGGTCACTTGTGCTCTTTTATAAAATGTGAGACTTGGCCCAAATATTACAATGCAATATTACCTGTCGTCAAAAACTTGTTTGGGCAAAGTGGGATTTTATTTGAATTTGATATGAATTTAATTCGATTAAATAATTCTGTTTTGGTACTGTTTCATGTGGTTTGAGTCATTTAGCTAACTCCACCATCATTGTTTATAGTTTTATGAGTGCTTCTGGAATATTTGCTATTTAGTGAACATTTTTCCAAAGGTGTTTGAACAAATTTATTTTGCACTCTTGAATTTGGGTTGATTTCCAGAATAGAGTTTGAATTGTTTTGGTTAACCACTATGACTAAGCACTACAATTGATATGACTTGGCATTATTAGCAGTTGATCACAGTGACTAATACACAGGGGTGTTACACCCAAAAACCTGATCGCCCCTCTCCCGTACAGGATCACGAGAGGCGGGGTTCCAGAGGCCTGCTGTCCCTTCTCTCGGTGCACGCCGAAAGGAGGGATGGAGAAGACTTGCGTGGCGGCGCAATGATCTGGAACGGTGGTGCGAAACCATACGACGTAGCGGCTGCTAGGGTAGATATCTGCCTGACTATATAATACGAGCCGGGTAGGGCGTGGAGAAAAACCCACGTCCAAGTAACAGCCCCACGATCCAAAAGAATCGGAAACGGCTGAGTAATTAATGCATCCGTTAATTATTAATTAATGACGTATTAATTTTTCCCGAGCAGCAAAAATATAGACAACGTGCATAGCTCTGTCCTCGGCTCGGCTCATTCCCGCAACCCGTGACAAGGCGTGGCGTGGCAAGGCGAGCGAGGAGGAGGAGCGCGCGTGTAGGTCTCCTCTTCTCTTGCTCATACAAGTGGTAGAAGAGCTCACCTTATAAAGAGGTGCAACTCTCACTCAACTTCCGGGGTGCGGCTAAATTTAGTCCCACTCACACCACTCACATGTGTGCATGAATGGGCCAAGAGAATTTCAGAATTTTAGTTGGGCTTTGGGCCAAAGGCCCACTAGCAAATTCCAACAATCCCCCACAAAGTCTCATTGGCACATCTCATCATTTAGTTCCAAATCATTGTTTATATACCGGTGCTTAGTGGACACTGTGAAGTTGAACTTCCACTTAGAGTTTTATGCTACACTAGATCACAACTTGAATAGTGGACTATGCCTTGAACTACAAGTTTTCTGTGAGACTAGTTTCACACAAATTCTTGACCGATACTGGGCTGCCGCAAGGCTTCCCCGCGGGTGGAGCGTATACGTCATACTCCAGGGCCTTTCATGAATTTATTAGAGAACACTCAATTCTTACAGACTGCGACGTTAACAGTCAAATTCATATAGGTGTGTTCCTCAGGAGATGCTCTGTAGGACAACATCTCTGCTTACTCAAATAAGCCACTTGGAACACATTAAGATAACTATCAACCTGCCATGCAGATCAGGAGAGTATTGCATCTTCACGGAGTGGGATAATTAAAATAGGGATACTCTCCTCTCAGCTGACCAACAGCTTGTCTCCCACTTCTACTTCACGGGATCTCCGATCACATAGAGTGGGTTACCACTATGGACAACTCATGCGGTGGGTCTCAAACCCATCTCCATCGATGCATTATCTATCACATTACGTGATAAACCCTTTGTGAAGGGATCTGCCAAGTTTTTCGACGTTTGGATATAATCCAACGTAATAACTCTGGAGTTCCTCAATTTTCTGACAGATTTTAGTCTCCTCTTCACATGCCTTGAGGACTTCATATTATCCTTAGAACTATTTATCTTGACGATCACAGTTTGATTATCACAGTTCATTAGGATAGGGGGTATTGGTTTTTCGACCATAGGTAAGTCCATCAAGAGCTCACGAAGCCACTCTGCTTCAACAGTGGCAGTGTCTAATGCCGTGAGTTCTGCTTCCATAGTTGACCTCATTAATATGGTCTGCTTGCAAGACTTCCAGGAAACAGCGCCACCACCAAGTGTAAAAACATAACCACTTGTGGCCTTAATCTCATCAGCATCAGATATCCAGTTTGAGTCACTATAAACCTCCAGTACCCTTGGATACCCGGTGTAGTGAATCCCATAGCTTGCAGTGCCTTTCAAGTAGGGCATAACTCTCTCAAGCGCATGCCAATGATCATCTCCCGGTTTTGACACAAACTGACTCAGCTTGCTCACAGCAAAAGAGATGTCAGGCCTCGTGGCACTCGCCAAATACATAAGCGAGCCAATAATCTGAGAATACCTTAGTTGATCTCTAGCAATCCGTCGATTCTTTCGAAGCAACACACTAGAATCATATGGAGTTGGAGAAGGCGTGCAGTCGCTATACCCAAAGCGACTCAAGATCTTTTCCACATAGTGAGACTGAAGCAGTGTGATCCCACCATTCTCATCTCTCAACAGCTTGATGTTTAAGATAACATCAGCTACTCCTAGATCCTTCGTTTCAAAACAGCGAGATAAGAAATCCTTAACCTCCTTGATTAGATCAAGTTTGGTTCCAAAGATCAGTATGTCATCGACATACAGACAAAGAATAACTCATTCGCCCCCACCATGGCGATAGTACACACACTTGTCACCATCGTTTACTACAAAGCCGGCAGCAGTTAATGTTCTTTCGAACTTCTCATGCCACTCCTTAGGAGCTTGTTTAAGGTCATATAACGACTTTAATAACTTGCACACCTTTCCTTCCTGACCAGGTATTACAAAACCATCTGGCTGATCCATGTAGATTTCCTCCTTCAACTCTCCATTGAGGAAAGTCGTCTTAACATCCATTTGATGAACAAGAAGACCGTGTGAGGCAGCCAGTGATAGTAGCACCCGAATAGTGGTCAGTTTAGCCACAGGTGAGTAAGTATCAAAGTAATCTTCACCTTCTTTCTGGGTATAACCCTTGGCCACAAGCCGTGCCTTGTACTTTTCAATCGTACCATCAGGTCTAAGCTTTTTCTTGAACACCCACTTACATCCTACAGGTTTGCACCCATAAGGACGATCAGTGGTTTCCCAGGTCCCGTTAGCTAAGATGGAATCCATCTTGCCGCGGACAGCTTCCTTCCAGTAGTCAGCATTAGAATATGCATAGGCTTCTGAAAGAGTCCTGGGTGTGTCATCCATGAGGTACACAATGAAATCATCACCAAAGGACTTTGCGGTCCTCCGTCTCTTACTCCTTACAGAAGTTTCATTGTCATCCTCAACAGGATTCTCAATGTGTTCCATCGCAATGGTGGGCTCAGGAATTACAGTGAATTCCTCACTAGATGGAGTAGGTATCTCATGATTTGATGAACTAGACATATCCTTCATAGGAAATATGTCCTCAAAGAAAGTTGCATCATTCGACTCCATAATCGTACCAACATGCATGTCGGATACCTCAGATTTTATTATCAAAAATCTATAGCCAATGCTATGAAAAGCATAGCCCAGAAAAACACAATCTACGGTTTTTGGTCCCAGCTTGCGCTTCTTAGAAATTGGTATATTGACTTTCGTCAAACAACCCCAAGTACGTAGATAGGAGAGTTACAATCTTTTCCTTTCCCATTCCTCAACAGGAGTCATGGTCTTATGCTTTGTGGGAACTCGGTTTAGGACATGACATGCAGTCATTAGCGCCTCCCCCCACCACGCCTTAGAGAGACCCGATGTGTCTAACATGGCATTAACCATATCAGTTAGAGTTCGGTTCTTTCTTTCGACTACCCCATTTGACTGAGGTGAGTAGGGAGGCGTCCTCTCATGGATTATACCATGTTCCGCACAAAACAAATCAAATTCATTGGAAAAATATTCTCCACCACGATCAGACCTAAGCCACTTTGACCTTTAAAGAGGGTATCGATCTTCCCAAAAGCTTCCTGCTGTGCAGGATTAAGAACGCCCTCAGGCTTGCCCTTGGTGGCGTCATAGCAGTACATGGTTTGGAACCAGTAAACTGCTCTCGTGCGCCACCTCTTATATTGCACCCCCTTAAAGGTAGGCGGCTTCAGATGCGCAGCAAAACCACTCAGAGTAAATTGCCTATAATCAGGTTTTTGGATTGTTGAATATATGAGCAAATTACTACGAGATTTAATCCGAGTAAACAGTAAATAAATCATGACGACGAAAACAGAGATTAAACTAATCATGCGGACAAGCATAGTAGAAGAACAGATCATATCTAGGGCACAAACTAGAACTAAAAATTCTAGCACGATCTCGAACAAAGAGGACAAGATCACATACTATGCAGCGGGAGCAGAACCGCCGGCGTTGATGTTGTCGCCCATGTCGTTGAGGAAGAGGTTGCCGAGGTCGGGGAAGAAGTCGTCGTTGACGAAGTCGTCGCTGCCAGCAGTCGCGCGGGTGCGCTCCCCAAAAACCTGATCGCCACTCTCCCGTACAGGATCACGAGAGGCAGGGTTCCGGAGGCCTGCTGTCCCTTCTCTCGGTGCACGCCGAAAGAAGGGATGGAGAAGACTTGCGTGGCGGCGCAATGATCTGGAACGGTAGTGCGAAACCATACGACGTAGCTGCTGCTAGGGTAGACGTCTGCGTGACTATATAATGCTGGCCGGGTAGGGCGTGGAGAAAAACCCACGTCCAAGTAACAGCCCCACGATCCAAAAGAATCGGAAACGGCTGAGTAATTAACGCGTTCATTAATTATTAATTAATGACGTATTAATTTTTCTCGAGTAGCAAAAATATAGATAATGTGCATAGCTCTGTCCTCGGCTCGACTCATTCCCGCAACCCGCGACGCGTCGTGACGAGGCGCGCCGTGGCGAGGCGAGCGAGGAGGAGGAGCACGCGTGTAGGTCTCCTCTTCTCATGCTCATACAAGTGGTAGAAGAGCTCACCTTACAAAGAGGTGCAACTCTCACTCAACTTCCGGGATGGGACTAAACTTTAGTCCCACTCACACCACTCACATGTGTGCATGAATGAGCCAAAAGAATTTCAGAATTTTAGTTGGGCTTTGGGGCCAAAGGCCCATTAGCAAATTCCAACAAATTGTGCCATCTTTATGACAGCAGGATTGGTTCACGGGAAGTGAGTTGACCCGGTGTGGTGTTGGAGATGTGCCATGAGTTGTTCTGGAAGCAATGAATGATTCCAGATCGAATATGTTTACAAACATTATCTGCATTTGATTCCAACTACAACTAGTGGGATACTAGTGCTTATTAGAATATATGTATATGATTTATATCATCCACAATCGAGATACAGAGGGTTTTGCGGTCCAATTATCCAAAAATTGAACCAAAGCTATCCAAGACACACTTTGTAGGTTCATAGATACAAACGCACCACATTGTTTGCCTCCCAATAAGACCACTTATCATCCATGTGGCTATTGGCTTGCTCATCTTGCACTAACGAAATTGTTTTTAGAATTGTCTTCAGTCTAGCGACAATACGGTTGTACTCCCTTCATCCAAAATAAGCGTCGCTGATTTTGTATAAAGTTGTATTAAATTAACGGTACTTATTTTAGAACAGAGGGAGTACTTTGTTTCCAGTTAGTTTTGCTTCAGGCTGCCGGTGGACGTGGGATATATATGAGGATAATTTCACTGTTTTGACCTTATACCGATAGAATTGCACAAAATGAACTCGATTTGAAAGTATTTCACAATCTGACCTTTTTAAAAACGCCAGATCCCGCGGCGTTGCTGCTACACATAGAAACGCCGAGCTATCTTGCGTTGCGGATCCACATAGAAACGCCGAGCTACCCCGCGTTGCTTCTCCACATGAAAACGCCATGGGTTTTGGCGTTTCTTACCCGTATGGAAACACCATTGGCTTTGGCGTTTCATATGTGGCCTATGGCTTATATGAATAAAATATTCCGGCCACGTCGCAATCACACTAGATAATATAGTAGACCAATATGAAACGCCAAAGTCAATGGCGTTTCCATACGGGTAAGAAACGCCAAAACCCATGGCGTTTCCATGTGGAGCAGCAACGCGGGGTAGCTCGGCGTTTCCATGTGGATCCGCAACGCGAGATAGCTCGGCGTTTCTATGTGTAGCAGCAACGTCGCGGGATCTGGCGTTTCTAAAAGGGTCAGATTGTGAAATACTTTCAAATCGAGTTCATTTTGTGCAATTCTTTCGGTATAAGGTCAGAACAGTGATTTCGGCCTATATATGACAAGTAGGACATATGTACGTATGTGTGTATCTAGGTCTAATTAATCTCTATCATAATTGTATGTATTGTTACTGTGCAGTTATAGTTCTATTCACATTCATAACTTGTACAATCATTATTCATGTTTGAATCCAACGATTTTCTTTTTTTCAAATGAGATTGAAACCCCGTCCACTGCATCATTGTGATGCACATAACCATTTTTTATTGATTATTAAGCACAGTGCATAAAAAGCAAACCATGTCCGAAATGTTACAAGATGTGAAAAAACACCTACTATTAAGTTGACCTTTTTTTCTGGCAACGCCTTCAAAAAGGAATAAATGTCCTCATGTCATCGTCGTTTCGTCCGGACGGAGATTGCGTAGACAAGGATTATCATCCGTTCTTGAGACCATCCAATAAAGATTGGCACCACAACAAGAAGACAACATCTTAAACAGGGTAACCATGCAACTTCGTCGCCGCTGAGCCCTATCAATAAATGCCAGGTCAAGCTTTTCACCTGGATGAAGTAGTGTTTCAATTGGCATCTTGATCACAGGCAATCGATGGTCGCATATGCCAGTACTCCGCTCTAGGCCAAAAAGACACCAGCAGACAGGTGGCGCGGCTTCCCATCAAAGAACACCGGCATGGTTGTCAGAAGCCCACCCATGTCTCGGTGTGGAAGTGGCCGCTGCCACTCCACACCGGTGCAAGGGCCAGTTCTTTTGGGCGATTCTTTCAGAATTGCCCTCCTCCTGAGTTTCTCTCAGAATCGTCACTTCATATTTTTTGTTACAATTCTATCTAGTTAAGGTCTAATTAGTTAGGATTGTAAAAAAAAATTAAAGTGA
The DNA here is from genome assembly GCA_011799875.1 of Thinopyrum elongatum. Taxonomy (NCBI): domain Eukaryota; kingdom Viridiplantae; phylum Streptophyta; class Magnoliopsida; order Poales; family Poaceae; genus Thinopyrum; species Thinopyrum elongatum. The sequence continues at coordinate 82,331,130 of CM022300.1, read as the reverse complement.
CGATTCTGGGAGAAGCTGGGGAGAGGGGTGATTCTTGGAGAATCGCCCAAAAGAACTAGCCCCAAGTCATACATCAGCATCCATATCAACTCTAACTAAAAGGAAAGTTTCTTTGAAATAAATGTTTGTTCTTGGAAAAGGAGGTTAAACCCTGGCATCTACATCATACAATGCATATAACCATGGTTTACACGATGCACATAGGCATGGTTTGAAATACAGTATGAGCGGTATTATCTGCGTGAGAGCATCTTCAGTCGCGATGGCCAAATCTGGCCCCTCAAACGCCCGCGGACGTGCCCGGGCGTGTTCATGGGCACTGACCGGGCACGTCTTATATTTGCCACTCTGCATCCGCGTATCTCATATCCGGCGCCTTATATCCATACTACACATGCAAACGTTGATCTACCCTACGCGATCAGACGACAGACAACAAAAATCGGCTGCAAAGGAACACAAGTTCGACTGCAAACAGACACTAACAAACTTCGCCACATCCAAAAGATCATAGTTCGTCGCCGGACAAATTCTTAAACTTCTACAACTAAAAACAATATAAACATTGCGCGCGGAGGGGGGGGGGGGGGGGGGTGGAATCACCACTTCCTCGCCGGACCTTTGCCCTTCCGGTCGCCGGCGCAACTATAGGCGTCTGCGGCTGGTGGAGGGTCTTACCCGTCCGACGAGAAGGTGCAGCTGTCACTGTCGTCGGAGTCGGAGAGGACGATGAGCCCCTTCATTCGACGAACCGCCCTGTCCTGCTCCCGCTTCAACCTGGCTACCGAGCCTTCTACGTTGATGCCTTCTTCGCCTCGCGCTCCGACTGCTCAATAGCAAGCCGGAGCGCCTTGGTGTTCTTCCGTCGGAGGCGGCGAGCGTCCGTCTCCACCGTTGTGAGGGAACGGCGGTAGACCCATGCGAGGAGACACGCGTCCGCCTCGGGTCCGCCTCTGTCCCACGGCGGCGGCGCGCGGACTGCTCCGCCACGTCCCTCTCTCCCGTGCACGCTGCCGCGCCTCTGACTCCGGAGTGCGCGTGCGGGCCAGCGGCGCGGTCACAAGCACCCAACGCTGGTCGCGTGGAGGAGCGACCGGCGGGAGAAGGAGAAGGAGCGGAGCCGGCGCAGACTGTGCTGTCCTTGCGTCGCTGCGCGCGGGCCGAGAGGGTCTAACTCCGGCGTCCACGCTGTGCCGGCGTGAGAGCTGCGGCGACGCTCTAGATCCGGAGCTGCCGCCGGTCTCCACCTTGGACCGCTCCAGCGCAATGCGGAGAGCCATCTCCTCCTCGTAGTCGAGCTCCGAGCCGGAGCTGCTCATCGTAGTGGATGGGATCGGAATCGAAGAGGGAGAGGAATGGACGGAGCGAGAGAGAGGGGGAGAGTGAGCTAGAGTTTGAGCTCGCCGCCCGGATTGGGGTTTTTTGTGGGGTCGATGGTGGGCCGGGCATGTCAGGCGGACACGCCGGGACGTGTCCGGGCCGCCCATATCCGCCCTATATTTGGACTGGATATAAAGGATGCCGGTCAGCCCGGGCGTTTGTCCACAATTTGAGTGGTCTGGTTCGATTAATTTTTTTTTATCGGTCAATAACTGGACGGTCTATCCGGATGTTTAAGACGAGTAGGAGAGGCCCGGCTGTACATGCTCCGAGCTCTCGTTTCACATTTGGTAGAGCACGATGCTAGAGTATGCTGGAATTATTCAGCATGCTAGAATCAACACATTATTTGCTCTAGAAACTCGCCACGGAGTACTGCACGGCAGGCTGCAGGTGGGCAACGAATCAGAACCAGCCGACCACTTGACGCTACACATTAAACTGGACGGCATACAGAACCCGTCTAGGTAGTCTCGGCAGGCCGGCGAGGGAAGCGGGGCTGACGCGGTCGCGCCTCCCCTCTCCTCTCCTCTCCTGCTGCTTTCGTACGACGCCGTCCGCACGTGATGCGACGTGATCTGCGTGCCTCCACCGAAGAAACTTTCACGTGTATATTTTATTAGTTACAAAAAAAGTGTATATTTTATTAAAATAGAATAAACCGACGGCGACGTCATGCATCTATACTACTATTAAACAAGTGAACTGATGATAGCGCTGCGAACGTACTCCGCCAGAAAATCGTCCGCCAAGTACGTTTTCCCTCAAAGCATAATCGGCTGATGTCCCACGTCCGCAACTCCTCGGCTACAATCACGCACGCAAGGCACGCAAAAAGGAAACAAATTACCGGCCCACCTTGCCTCCCCCACGACGCCCTCGTGGGCAGGGCAGACGCGCCCCTCCGCGCTCGGCCGCCGCCACGGCGCCCTCGTGGGCAGGGCAGGCACGCTCGGCCGCCGCCCCTCCGTGCTCTCGCGCCGCCGCCATGTGCCTCCGGTGGCCACTGAGGCTCCCGGCAACCAGCACAGAGCCGATGCATCGACACCAATGCGGGATCCGTCCGCCCTCTTCGCTCGCCGTTGACTCTGCCATAGACGGAGGTGCTGCTGCGGCATGCGATCCGATGCCGAGACCACGGGAGAATTGCTGCTGCTGATCCCCACCTCCACCCCAACCCACACCCGTCCCATGGTCGCCGAGGCCAGCCGCATCATAGGTACACAACTTAGTAATTAGCAATCAGTCCCGTGCTGGCTTTTGTTGGTTCGAGTGCTTTTTTCTATGGAATTTATTTGCTGATGAATCGATCTGGCCATATCCTGACAAACCATAAAAATTAGATGAATCTATCTGGCCACATCCTTTTACGCTTATTGATTTATCTAAGTAATCATTTTGCAATTTGTTGTACAAATCAACCTAGCTGATTTTTATAGTTGATCCCAGTAAGTGGAATTTTAATCTCACAAGGTCTTTGACTAATTTTCGAGTTGATTTTTGGATCCCAAAAGGTTTGCAGCATCAAACGGAATTAGGTCCTGCAGTGAAGTGCTTTAGGCCATAGCATGATGCACCTACAAGTGTTTTCAAGCACGCATATTGCCGAGCACATGCTCACTTTAAGTAGGAATCGTATGCCGCGAAAACAGATTCAGGCATCACTGTGGGCAACTTATCTATGTACACCTCAGGTTCTATCCTCGAACAGTCAACTATGTCCGTGTCATCTGTGGGATGTCGGCGGAGTTGACTCTGTCACGGCAGATTGGAGATGATTGGGATCTTGATCTCATACAGGGAGGTAAGGCCACACTCTTAGAAGTTAGAACAATAGATGTGTATTTACGGAAAAATTGAATGGATCATGAAGTTGATTGTCAGACTTGTTTTATTTTGAAGTTGATCCATATTTCAATTTAATACTGTAATACTCAAGCTACTACCATCTGGATGCAGCGAAGGAGGTGTAATCTCATACTGATGCTGGTTGAAGTCCTCCGTTGACTTGCAAGGACGAGGTCGAGCGCATCGTGGCCGCTGGAGTAGCAGAAGCAGCAGGCGGCGGGGCTGAGGGTGCCGGCGAGCGGAAAGAAGTGGGTGAGCGCGTGCGGTAGGAAGGCAGCGGGCAGCGGGAACGCGGCGGCCGGGTCGACATGGCAGTAGAAGAAGAGGCGCTCGACAGGGTCCGTGAAGACCCAGGCGTCGTCGTCGAAGAGGTGATGGGGAGCTCCGGAGACGGCATCCCCATCGCTGACGCCACGCAGGTTCGCTCCAGCACGTGCACCTCCGCTTCCGTCATGGATTCGCTGACTTTTCTGGTTTGGGTGGGTCGATTTGATCTTGTCTCTCTGCCCACCTACCACTATCTGACTATCACTGTGCTCTGCTTGCTGGCCTGTGACTACGGACACACGAGGTAGGTTTGGCACTAATCTGCTGGAGTGATTTAGCTCCCATGCTGCAGCAAACACGTTTCCTCCAGCCATCGCTCATATTTTTGGCATTCACAAAACCATCAAGACCGTCAAAACAAAGGTTCATGCATCCACGAATGCTTGTCAATTTTATGCAATTTTGTACATGAATGGGTATTTTAAGAATGGCTTAAATCAAAGTCTGAAACATATCAAAAGTCGACAAAGCGTATGTTTTTGTAGCTTAGATTTCTGGTAGGGTGTTATGTATTTCAGGTGTATTTGTATTAGTCGGGACGTGCAACAAAATTACCACCATCACACAGAAATTCTAACAAATTATATGTATTGATGCTTCCTTGAGTCTACTACTAATAGGATTGCATTTTGTTTTTACTGGAAAGCGGTAGGAGCCTATCCTTGATTCAAGTCGGAGAATGAAGTATGAACCCATTTTTATCCAATTTACGTGGATTGGCTGCCCATAGAAGGTACTGCTAAACATCGACTCTATATTCTAAGGTTACCTTTCAATTGAGAATTACTATCTCTAATTAAAAAAATGGTTGGCCAGTCCTAAAAAACACCAGACTTGCTGCACTACAAATTCTAGCAATAGTACAGCTATGTCAACGTAATTGCTGCTGCAATAATGTGTTTGAGATTGCAATACTATATTTACAATATTTAAGTGCGGATGTGAGAGTGGTTCTTATTTTCACCATGGAAATCTTGATTAAAGTAGATCATCCAGAATTAAAGAAGCATATGAGATCTGTGTAATAAATTGTGTTATCATTAGAGATGTCTTAGTGAAGATGTATTCTGATTTAACTTCTCAACTCTCAATAATTATTTTATATATCTTTGTTTAATATCTTTTTCATGATGTTTATCTATAACCATTAAGGTCAGGAGCTTGTGGAACGCTTTAGTCGATGATTAATCGGTTCGAAGTACCATGTTCTCGATCAAGCAGAGTTGTCTGCATTTTTACCGTTGTCTTCAACGGTCTCGCTCGCTGGACACGAGGAGGTATGCACCACCACTGCCACTCCATCGCTTTCCTTATCCCTCCCCAGGATTGGGTTTTGACAATTTGTTCTCTGTGTGTTGTTCCCTGTAGTACATCGTGAGGGGCGGGCGGAACCTCTTCCCACTGCTCCCTAAAGCGTTCAAGGGCGTCAAGCAGATCGGAGTCATCGGATGGGGCTCCCAGGTTCAGTTTGCTCCCCTCCCTGCATTGTTTCTTTCCTAACTCTCAATATTTACATGTCTATCTACTCGAGACACTACCTGAATATACACATCAGTCGGTGTGTTCAAATTGAGTGATGGATTCAACACATATTTGTTCTATTCTGCTACTTGGGTTCGAGTCTATAAGTCTGTGCGCTGGCTCACGGAATATTTTGGGGGTGCTTTTTCAAGGTCTAGCGCAGGCCCAGAACCTGAGAGATTCATTGGTTGAAGCCAAGTATGACATCGTCTTTAAGGTTTGTTATTCTCATGTATCTCCAGCTTTAGACATGGAATTGAGTTTTCACCGTGTGTTGAGTGAAAATCTCTGAAGCTTCTGCTTGCAGCCCTGAGTGAATACCCACAGCTAACGTTTATTGTTTTCTTTACCTTTATAACTTGCACTGGGCACTGTTTATTACTTGTTCTTGCTTAAATTGAGCATTTCATATTGTACAACTTGGAATATGGAAATTATGTGACGGCTGGTATTATGTCCCATTTGGTGTGTACTTTGGACTATCATGTCAGATGTTCAATAAGCTGTCTTTTCGCTTTCAGATCGGTCTCAGGAAAGGTTCTAAATCTTTTGAGGAAGCACGTGCAGCTCGGCCCACTGAGGAGAATGGGACATTGGGAGACATACGGGAGACGGTTTTGGGCAGAGATCTTGTGCTTCTGCTCATCTCAGATTCTGCACAGGTGCGCATCATGGTAACTAGCTTTATGCACGATTTTAAGCTTTCCTTTGTCAAGTGTTTGTTTAGATTAGGCTCAGTTTCAGGATGATGTTTCCTTGCATCATGTTGGTTTAATTAATTAATTTAACTTGCATACTCTTTATGGAGCATACTATGAATTATTCACTGCATGATACATTTTTTGAGTCCCGCCATCACTTTATTCTATCCATCTAACTGAAGTTATCATCGGTTCGGAACTAAAGAAAATGATTCGGGGTGAAGAGTTGAAGGCCTGAAGCCAAATGTTCCTAATCAGGCAGATGACCCGCACAACTCCTGTGAAACAAGGCCAACGCTATGTGCCAAGATTGTATTGCTTCATGAAGACACTTTTTTTATCATTCATTTTTATTATTCAAATCTCTACATGATCGGCATAGATACTTCTATTACATGGATTCATCACTATTTTTCATGTTTTTTTGTAAACAGAACTCCCTCTGTACTGATATATTTGTGAACAGGGAGTAGTATACATTAAGGTTCATTTCACGCAGGAGAGCTTCCGCCACATTGAAGTTAATTAATCTCAATATGAATTCAGAATTCAACACTCCATGAATTTCATAGGCTGCTTTGATCGAGACGTGCGTTGCACGTGCATACTTACTAGTGATAACGAAAGGGTAAAGCGCAATGACTTTCCTTTATTTGTCTGCTTGTTTGTCAACTTGTTTAATGGACATCTTGATGAAGTCAGGGGCGTCTAGCCTTGAACTAAAACCACGACAAGTAAATCGGAACGGAGGGAGTACTACCGCATTAACTGTTGCATGCCAAGGTGACATGTCTTTGTTCCCGTAGGCGTTATCTGATTTATTTATGTTATTTATATTATTATTATTATTATTATTAAGGCGTGCTACGTCTCACTGAGACTTGTTCTGCTCATACTGATCGAGTTCTTTGTTGTATAGTTAATTTTTCTTTCTTGCTAGTTTGTATATATCTGCAGATGACAAGCTATAGACTGGGTATTTTTTTCTAGAGTGATCGGTAGGTTATTTGGTTGAGTGTAGCTGACAGTTTCAATCAGAATCTTGAACATGTCAAGTAACAGGCACGTATTCTCTTTATTTAATTATTACATTGTTGAGCACAAATTCTTTAAGCATGAAAGCACAAATATTTTAACTATTTAGTAGAATCTCGTTACAACAATTTAGTGCTTGGTACGAACCAAATCAACAAATGCTTACATCTCCAATTTCCATGTATCAGTGTACTCAAGGATAATATAGTTGCAAAATGATAATTTAAAGCAGGTTGTGGGTGAGAGCGAGAGCGCTAGGTCTTGCTACCTTCCTTTATATGACATACACACTCTTTTTTAAGGGTGCCGTGTTCTAATTTCAGGTGTATTCCTTTGTACGTGAGTATTTCCTATCAATGCATCGAGACTTTAAGTTTCATTTTTTTTGGTGGGGGGAGACTTTAAGTTTCTTATGTTTTCCCAAAGAGAAAATGTTGGTTCCACCCCGACCTTGCTCGCAGCGTGATGCCATAATTCGGGTGAAATTTCCCGGCGGTCTGAACGGAAAGGATGACAATATAAGCCTTTTGGCTTATGGTTTGTGTAGGCACTGAAAGTTTGCAAAATCCGTTGTCCCAGTAGGTGTGAACTGATTATTAAGTCGTGCTACTTCTCACTGAGACTTGTTCTACTGACACCGATCGAATTCTCTGTTCTATAGCTAATTGTTTTTTCCTGCTACTTTGTATACATCTACAAGATGACAAGCTATAGACTAAGTATTTTTATAGTGATTGGTAGGTTATTCGGCTGAGATGGAGAGGAATGAGTTCAGAGTTGGTGACATTTTCAGCCAGAATCTTGAACATGTCAAGCAACAGGCACGTATTTATTTAATTAAATCACTGAGCACAACTACCTAAGTGTACCTTCGTGCAAAAGATATATCTAAGTCTAAAAGTACTGAGGGTTGTTCGGTAGTACAGTGCATTATGATTATTTGTTTACTAGCCTAGAGTCCCGTTTTAACATTTTAGCGCTTTGTACAAACCGAACCGGCAAATGCTAAGGTTTAGTATGCCATATAGTATTACCACCTTCGCATCATCATTCCATGTCTCACCCACGGACTACTTCTTTCGGGAGTGCTTACCACTTTGGCGTGGCATTGTAAATTCAGGTGTGGCCTGTTTTTTGACAAAGGGTGGATTTTATTAACTCAAAATGAAGCATCAAGTGAATACAAACATAATTAGTACACACCCGGCCTCTGCATAACTAGGATGCACACAGCCAACAACAACACGCACACACACAAAAAAACTCACCAACAAATAGCAAAGTCATAAGACCAAAGCTATGCCTAGGCGAGGAAAAAGAAGAAACCCCAAAACGACCAAATCTTCCATCGGCAAACTATAACAAAGACCATATCCACACCAACTATCTCATGACACCACAAGGACAACGAGTTTCTTCAACAGCAACGCCTTCAGGAAGGGAGCGACGCTCGACCACTGCCGTCACCGGATCCAACCACCAAAGGCCGGAGTCTAGGTTTTCACCCGAAGAACCAATCTGAGCATATCCGAGCAACGCCTTCAACAAGATAACGACGCAAAAACATCGCCATTGCCAGGTATAGCCAACTCGGGTCAAACCTAGGTTTTCACCCCGGAGCTCAAGACCGGGTACTTGAGAAGTACCATCATCGGAGTCAATTGCATGTTGTCGCCACCACTTTTCCACAATCCTAACAGCTGCATGCGCTGGGTTAGAAACCCTGCCGCCGCCACTGCACAACCATATCCTTTGCGTCAAGCCGTCAATTATAGACTGCATCTCACCTCTGAAGGCAACCACTGGATCTGAAGAGGGTAACCCTCACAAAGAACTCTGAATGGTCATCGCAATCCACAAGAAGGTCGCTGCCGTTGGCCGAAGTGGTTACCATGACCAACACCGATGGCAAAGCTCCTCACCGTAGACTGCAACCTTACTGGAGAGATCCCTTCCAAGACCTGTCGGCACAGGGCTGACATGACCGGATCTAGAGCACAAAGGGCTGATCTGTTCGCTGGTCAAGAACCAGAGCACCGCAGCCCGCGGGCTTTAGCACCCACGGCCCCAGCCTATCTCCACTGAAGCGGTCAACACCAAGCGCCATCCCTGCAGCAGCCGACCATGATCAGGGGACTAGTCCGTCGGATCTATGACCTGAAAGGGCAAAATAAGCGCCCATGCACGACGCCCCAGACCGCCGTAGCCTTTTTGGCTTTCCCCGGTGCTGCACTGCCACGCCATTGCTCGCAGCCGAGTAAAGGAGCACACCATTGCCAACCTTTACTGGATTAGAGAGCGGACACCGATGGTTGCAGCCCGCGGCCCTTCACGGATCGAGACGCGCCAGCCAAATCCACCGCTAGGAGGAGGCTACATCACAAATCAGGACGAACCGCATCAGGGGATCTGACGCGTGCGGCGCAGATCAGCAATGGTGCCGGACAGGACGAATCGCATCAGGTGTGGCTTGTTAGAGTATCTACAGTCGTGATGGGCAAGTCCAACCCGTCAAACGCCCGCGAACGCGTCCGACGAAAACTGATCGCCTCAAATAGTGCAATCCACATCCAGACACCTCAATTATCATATCTTAAATCCATACAAACTCATGCAACTACGTCGATGCACACATATCGTCCGGCTACTCCATCACTAGTAACTAAACATGCCATCGAACTACCAAAATTTGGCATGTTTGGCTATGGTGAAGATCATCCATGGCTGCCCTTGCCCTTGTCCTTCCCAATGCCCTTGCCGTCCTTCTCGCGGAAGTACCGGTCGAAGACGCGGTAGGGATCGAGCCGGATCTGCTCGTCGCCAGAGTTGTCCTCGCTGTCGCTGTCCTCCTTCGATGGCAGTCATGGCACGGACCGCCCGATTCTTCTCTCGCGCAACGGTGCGCGTGTTCCTCTGCTGCCATTTCTTCACAATGCGGGCACGGATGGCTTCCTCCTCTGCGGCTACCCGCGCCGCCGCATCAGCCGCCTCCACAGACGCCATTTCCACCGCGATACGGGCCTCGGCGGCCCTTATCCTCTCCTTCCCACGGCGGGCTGCTCGTTCCCAGTGGGACTCATAGTCTGCCCGACCGGTGATGGGGAAGGAAAAAATTTCCGGCTGCCGGGACCGCGATGATCCAGCCCCAGAGGACCCGAGCACCTGTTGAGCCGACGCTATGGAGTCGCGCCAGACAGATCCGTCTATCGGCCGGGCACTGTCCTCCCGGGAGCGGCGGAGTGCAATGCGGACCACCATTGCCTCCTCCAACCCGCACGGGATGACACCCCAGTCGACGGATCCGGACTGGTCGAGTCAGATCCGCTGCCCGCCATGTCGGAGACGACCGGAAATCGCTGGAGGTGAGCTCGCGTGGCGGAGGGAGTGGAGGGAAGAGGAGTGTGAAGTGGCTAGGGTTTGGTCTGGCGAGCGGATGGAGACGAATATATGTGGGGTCGAGTGGGCCAGAGTGGGCCGGGTCCGACGTGGCGGACGCGCCCGGACGCCTCATACCCGCCCCACATTTGGGCTGGATATAAGGGGTGCCGGTCAGCCCGGAGGTTTGAGGCGCCCGTCTGGGTCAGATTTTCGTGACCGTCAATGACTGGGCGGGCCGTCCGGGCGTTTGAGGAGGGTTTGGGATGCCCGGTTGTAGGTGCTCTTAGGGTTTGTACATAGCTCTTCTTTTTTATCAAAGTTTTGGCGGCGTTTTCTCAAGAACAAAAGGGCGTGGTTGCATGGTCCCTCTTCCCGACCTTGCCTACAGTGCGGTGTCATAATTCGGGTGAAATTTCGAAAGATCTATATACTTTTTTTTGCGGGGCGATCTATATAACTTTATATACTACTAGTTATATATTATAAAACTACACACTGGAAACTTTAAGTGTTCTATTTTCTAATTGTATAATTTTTATGACATATAAAATTCCTATTACATTATTAAAATTAGAGACCTAGAGATACAAGCAAGACCTATAAACCAAAAAAGGAGTGAGTAGCGTAAGTAAACTGGCAATACCATAGTTTACCTTTCCATTTTCCATGTATCACCCAAGAATAATATAGTTACAAGAAAATAATTTAAAGCAAGCTGTGTGTGGGAGTGAGAGCGGTAGGTCTTGCTGCCTTCCTTCCGATGATATGCATTTTTTTAAGAAACACAATAGTAATGCAGGTACTCACATACAAGTACGCACACTAACTCCTATGAACTCACACATTACCTATCCCTATAAAGTATCTCCGAGAGACCGAGTCGATGTATCTTGAGATTGACGAAATCCTCACATACCACGTAATTGACGAACACGCTATACCACTCAAAGAATATCGCCGAAGAACCTGAAATACAAGAAATATGCAAGCATCCGTGCTAAGTCTAGAACTTGAACCAGGGTGGATTGGTTTAACCACAAAAAGCATAACCATCTAAGTTATCCTTAGTTCACACAAACTCTCTTTTAAGAGTGTCGCGTTCCAATTCGGGTGTAGCCTTTACCAAAAAAGGCTTTCGCCCCGCTTTATAAATAAAGCAACCACCGAGCACAAAGTCACCAAAGTAACATCCGAACAACACACACACAACGCCACCGCAGGCAAAGGTCCAACACGCACGCACCACTCACACCACTGATTCAGCTGTGGGCACAACACAACAAGCCCAAAACAAACACAAGGAGCGCACAAACAAACAAGGCGGTGGCGACGATGACGAGGGAGCTAATCCGGCTCAGGTGGTGGTGGGGGAAGCGGTGGAGCCATCCGGAGAGCCATCGCGCGAAGCTGGGTGATGAAGGAGGTGATGGCGTCTCTCTCCCTGGGGCGGCTAAGCGGCCGCCAAAGCTGCAAGTAACCAGACCATTTGAACAAGGCGTCAGTAGAGCGACGAAGAGGGATATGCTGAATCACAAGCTTATTCCTAACAGTCCACAGCGTCCAGGCTAGCACACCGATGGTCAGCCACCTAATGTGGCGGGACGAGGGTGGAAGTGCCTGGAGTTCAGCGAATAGAGCGGGGAAGTTGTTGTGGTTCCAGCTTCCACCCACTACATCACGGAAACAACTCCATAGGAACTGTGCGGACACGCAGGTGAAGAAGGTATGGTTCGAATCCTCCTCCGGCCCGCAAAGCGGACAACGCCCATCGCCAGGGCCGTTGCGTTTCAGGACCTCAACGCCAGACGGAAGGCGGCCGCGGATCCATTGCCATAGGAAAATCCTAATCTTCAGGGGAAGCCGGATCTCCCAGATGGAGGAAAGGGCCTCAGGACCCGGAGAGGGGGCGATCGCCTGGTAGAGTGATTTGGTGGAGAATATACCAGAGGGCTCTAGACGCCACCTGGTGCGATCATCTTCCACATCAAGCTCAGGCTCGTGCAACGCGATGCAGTCGAGCAAGTCATGCCAGGCGGCATTCTCATCTGGGCCAAAAGGACGTCGGAAGGCGAGCTGCCCTAAGTCAATAAGGGCCACTGCGACAGAGATCCGCGGGTCAACCGCGATGGAGAATAGGTCAGGAAAACGTGCCGCGAAGGGGGCGTCGCCAGCCCAGCGATCAAACCAAAACAGCGTGGCGGTGCCAGATCCAACCGCAATCGAGGTCCCGATGCGGAGTACTGGGTGGAGCTGTATGATGGATTGCCAGAACTGGGAGCCACCGGACCGCTGACAGAAGGCGAGCGGCTGGCCACGAAGGTATTTCTGCTGGATGATGCGGAGCCATAAGCCACCCTCACCGTTCGTAATCCGCCAGAGCCACCTAGTCAGGAGGGCAATGTTCATGCGTTTCGAAGAGATGATCCTAAGACCACCCTGACCGCGCGTCTTACAGATCTCAGTCCACCGGACCATGTGGTACTTCTGCTTGTCTCCCTCGCCAGCCCAGAAGAAGCGCCCCTGCACTCTGGCAATCTCATGGTGCAGAGTCTCAGGCAGGCTGTAGAAGCTCATAATGAATAGGAGCAGGCTGGAAAGGGACGAGTTAATGAGCATAGTCCTGGCCGCCTTCGAGAGCCACCGCCCCTGCCAAGGCTCGATGCGGTGCTGGAGCTTGCCAACCGAGGGCTGCAGCTCGGCCACCGTGAGTCTCGTGTCACTAATGGGTATCCCCAAATAAGACGTGGGGAAGGTCCCAAGCGTACAGTTAAGGCGGTCCGCGATGCTCTGCCGTGCGTCATCGGTGTAGCCCAAGACCATGACCGTGCTCTTATTGAAGTTAATCCTCAGGCCAGACATCTGCTGGAAGCAAAGCAGGAGGAACTTCAAGTTCTAGATGTCGCTCTCAGATCCTTCCACCATGATAATGGTGTCATTAGCATATTGGAGGAGAGAGATGCCATTCCCTCCTACTAGATGCGGGACTATGCCCTTAATATGGCCAGCCGCCTTGGCCTTATCTAAGATGGCTGCCAGGGCATCAACCACCATGTTGAAGAGGAACGGGGAGAATGATCGCCCTGACGGACCCCACATATGAGCCGATCTCGCCGTTAATGTTCACCGCGGTGCGGACCGAGGAGACCATTTGCATCACGCGGGTCACCCACCGGTCGTCGAAGCCCTTCCGGAGCAGGCATTCTCGCAGGAAGGGCCAGCTGACCGTGTCATATGCCTTGTGAAAGTCAATTTTCAGGAAGACCGCCTTAAGGTGTTTGGAGTGCACCTCATGGAGAGCTTCGTGAAAGACTAGGACTCCGTCAAGGATATAGCGGCCCTGGATGAATGCTGACTGATCCGGGTGAGTGATCCGGTCCGCTAATGGGGCCACCCTATTGGCGTACCCCTTCGCGAGGATGCAGAAGATGACATTAATCACCGTGATCGGGCGGAATTGGTGGATATCCGAAGCGCCCGCGACTTTGGGGATGAGGGTGATAATCCCAAAGTTAAGCCTAGTGAGGTCGATGGAGCCTACATAGAACTCCTCAAACAGGGCCATCACTTCAGGCTTAATTACCTCCCAGAAGGTCTGGAAGAACTTCACCGGGAGGCCATCAGGGCCAGGAGCCGAGGACGTGTTCATGCCCTTAATGGCCGCCCACACCTCAGCCTCGGAAAATGGGGCGGTCAGAGCCGCATTATCCGCGGCCGAGACACAGCAGTGGGCCGGCCAGATATCTTGCGCGAGAGCAAGCCCTCCCCGAGGGGAGGCAGAGAATAAGTCTCTGAAAAAGCCATCAACATGGGCCCTGATGGCCTCAGGTTGCTGCAGGAGGGCCTCGCCGTCCCACAGGAGCGGGATGGAATTGCGACGATGCCGGCCGTTAGCAATGGCCTGAAAGTACGCGGTATTGGCGTCCCCCTTGAGGACCCAATTCTGCGTACCCCTCAGGCGCCAATAAGCCTCCTCGTCTGTGTAGATGACCGTGAGCTGGTCCTCCAGATCATACCTAAGCATCCATTCGTCTGCCGAGAGGCCCGCGGCATCAGCGTGGAGGTCCAGGGATTAGATGGCTTCTAAGAGAGCTTTCTTCCGCTCCCGGATGTCGCGCCCCACGTTGGCGCCCCATCCTTTCATAAATTGTCGTGACCGCTTAGCACAAAAATGCCAGGAGTCGACGGCCGAGAGGGATCGATGGGGGGCCACACGCGCCTCCCGCCACCGCGCAACCACCACAGTGGCAAACCCAGGCTGGCTCAGCCAGAAGGTTTCAAAGCGGAAGCGGGGCGGCTGGGGGGGACGATCGTTCTCTGAAGAGAGGAGGAGAGGGACATGATCGGATCCAATCCGCGTAATCGCGCGTAGCGAAGCAAGGGGGCAGCGGATGTCCCACTCGGGTGATACCAAGACCCGGTCGAGGACCGAGCGGGTCGGGTCCGCTTGGCGGTTGGTCCAGGTAAACCTGGCACCAACCCTATCTAATTCGCGAAGCCCCATGTCCGCGATGCAGTCATTGAACATCTGCATCCGGGGGAAGTTAACCAAATTATTATTCTTATCTTCCTCCAACCGAATGAGGTTAAAGTCGCCACCAACCACCACCGGTATCTGGGCAGCCGCGACTTTCTTGCGGAGCTCATCGAGGAAGGCCTCAGAGCGGCGGTAGTCCGCTGGGCCATAAACCGCAATGACTTCCCATTTGAAGTTTAGAGCCCGCTCGAATATCTCCATGCTAACGAAGAACTCACCCCGGTCCATGCCTCCTACCTCGAAGGTGGCATCCTTAACACCTAAAAGCATGCCACCCGAGTGGCCCGTGCTCCCACTAGAAGGGAGCCAGTGCCAGGCAAATAGGTCGGAGCTCAAATGTTCGAGCTCCGAGAGGGAGAATTCTGAGCGCATCGTCTCTTGGATGGCCACAATGTCGATTTGCTCGTTACGCATGTACTCAATCAATTGGCGGCGGCGGCCATCTTGGCCGAAGCCGCGGATGTTCCAGAATAGAGTTCGCATCACGAGACCATCGGGGGGCTGCTTGACCCCAAGACACGAGATGCGCTCTGGGCGCGGAGGGCTATGGTGCGGGAGCGGGTGTGGCCGCGGATCTCAGGAGGAGCGCCCACCGCATTTGGAGGAGCGCGCGGGGTGACCTCAGTAGCAGGACCCGAGGGGTTCTGAAGGCGCGCGCGGGCCTCGGCAAGGCGTCCATCACGGATCTCCCGCGCGCAAATTGCCTCTATCTGAACTAACGGGGGCGCAATCTCTCCCCTGAACACTATGGCCGAGTCTGCGGCCACCTTTGCAAGGTGGCCAAGCGGGGCCGACTCAAGAGCAGAAAACGAACATGTAGCGGGAGTAGCTGGGATGGACGGGGTACCTGGCTCAAGGTTCTGGGCAGCGGCCCGGAGCTCAGCCCACTCGGGGATAGGCAGAGCAGGGCTGCCCTCCGGCCTGGCCGCCGTGATCCGAGCACTGCGGCGAGAGGACGTCACCGGAGTCGAGGTCGATCTGCCCCGTCTGGAGTAGGCCGCAGTCTGAGGAGGAGGCGGGGGTGCGGCCAACGGAGTGGTCACCACCGCCGACGCTCCATCGGGGACGGCGCACGAAGAGGCCAGGGGCAGGGTCGGTGGAGACGGCGTCTGGACGATGGCGGGGGCCAGGGGGGACGGGTCGGTCATCCCCAGGTCCGCCATGCCCGGCGCGACTGGCTCGATGAGCGGAGTCGAGAGGAGCAGGTCCAAGATCCTCCCCACCTCCTCGGCCGGAGTATCCGCCACGGGCTCCACGGCCGGAGTATCTGCCGTGGGCGGGAGCGGGGCGGCAGGAGTCGAGTCAGTGGCTGCGGAGAGGGAGGCGAGGAAGCCGGAAGTGTCGGGGGAGCGGGGCGACGAGGCTGGAATGACCTGGAGGCTCATGTCGGATGCGTCACTGCCGTCAGCGGGAGGCGGTGGAGCCGAGGAGTGAGAGCGGCCGGCCCCAGAGCCCCCCCTGGTGGTCGCGGCGGCAGTCTGCTCGTGGGACGGGCTGTCCTTGGAGTCATCGTCGTCCTCCCCCGAGTCGGAGTTGTGGCTGTGGCGAGGGTCTCGGTCGCTGCGATGGCCCCCCATGCCCCCGCCATCGGGGCCTCCCCCCAAGAAGCTGTCGTCGGGGATGCGGGGGCGGCCGATGTGGTTGGGAGGCTCGGGGGAGATCCGGAGGTCGAAGCCCTGGTCATTGAAGAACACACGAATCGTGGAGCGGAGCTTGGACGAGTCGAGGGATTTGACCTTAACGCGCACCTCCTCCTCCTTGCGGAGAGAGAGCTCGTCCACCACGACCACCTTGCCGAGGATGCGGGACATGTTCCGAATGATCCTCTCCGAACGGGCTATGTCGGGGAGGCCGCCGATGAGGATCCAAGCCGTGTCAAGGACGGCAACCGCCAAGGGGTCCCGGACCGCCGCGGAGATGTCCACCACTAGCTTGTTGAGGGCCAAGGTGATGTCGCCGCTGCGGGTGCCATAGCCGTGGCTGACTGCGTCGGGGAACACCACCGAGAACTGGTTGCCGGTCAGCAGGGTGACCTGCCAATCCCAGGTGCAGTGGTAGAGGTGGTTGAGCTCCGCCTCGATCATCTCCGGGGATGCCACCCCGTCTCGGATGGTGACAATCGCCATGAGTGAGGGGGAGGGCGGAGGGATGTCAGGCACCTCGATGTGGAAGAAGCCGAGGCCCTCGATCCCATGCCCGTACATCATCAGCTCCTCCGACATCGGACGGTCGGGACAAAGGAATGTCGGGTGTCCGGGATCCGAGCACACGAAACAGCACTGAGGGCGCGAACAGGCGATCTGGGAGTGTCCGGCGAGGCCGCAGTTGAAGCACTTGACGAGGTCGGAGGAGCGGTCATCGGGGAGCAACGCGGCCGATGTCGAACCCGCCGGCACATGGGAAGGGCCGGCCGGCAGGGCCGAGCCATTACCCCTGCCCAGCCCCCGCTTCTTCTTCCGTTTGGGTCCCTACCGGCCCCGCCCCGCCCCATTGCCGGTAGGGGGGAAGCTCGGCTCGCCACGGGGTGGCTGGTAACGGCGGGTTGGCGTGGGGGGAGCGGGCGGCAGGGGCTGTTGCTGGAGGCGGGGAGGAGAACGTGAGCGGCCTCCACATCCGGGAGATCGGCTGCCCTCCCGACGGCGGCTCGGAGACGGCGAGCGGTGGCGGTGGTCGCGCCAGTCAGCAGCCGGGCGCGGGGAGCGAGATCGCGAACGACCCCTGCGGTCCTCGCGCCCAGGCGACCGGCGGGGAGGCGGGGAGCGGCGGTCGTCGCGCGGAAGTGAACGACGGTCGTCGCGCGGCGGAGACCGCCGACTGTCGCGGGATGACAACAGGTGGCGGAGATCTTCTTCGCGCCGGACCGCATCGAGGGAGGGCCGGGCAGGGTCGCGCCTTTCGGTCGCGCGGCGCTTGGGACGCGTCCTAGCGTCGTCCCACTCCCGAGGCATAGAGGTCCGGGGCGGCGACGCAGGGAGGGGACAGGAGGGGTTGGCGGCAGGGGGAGAGGATGGGGTGAGGGTTTCTATCGGGACAGGGGGCACTGTCGCGATGGGGGAGGCCGAGGGAGGCCCGCTGGTAGCCATATCGACCGGACGGTCGGTTGGGCCGGCCCAGCAGGCGACATCCGCGGATCGGTCCGGCATGCGAGGGGTCCCAACGGCCCGCGGGGATCCGGCCCAGGAGGAGCGAGGCCCACCAGCGCGCGGCCCAGCCAGCGGGATGGGGAAGCGGCTGGTAGGGTTTCCCCTGCCGCCGCTGCCACCGTCGCGGCCGGTGCCAGCGCCGACGCCGATGCCACGGCGAGCCACGAGCGCCGCAGGAGCACGTTGGGAGAGAAGCGGAGTGAGGAGGACCCGAAAGCAGCAATAAATGGCCTGAAAGGGGGACAGCGGAGCGAGGCCGGCGGCCACGACGACGCGGAGGCGGGGAGCTGAGGCGGCGGGCGAGGACCGAGAACTCCAGCGGAGGGGACGTCGGCGCGCCACGAGCGGCGGGCCCAGCCATGGTCGGACCGCCCCGCGACGCCCCACGCCGAGGCGTGGCGGCGGCGAGCGGGCTTCGACCCCAAGGAGGCGCCTTGGCGCGGCGTCGGCGGGGAGATCTCCGCGACACGCCGGCGCGGCCGCGAGGAGGTCGGGTAGCTACGCCGCGGCGACCTCCCAACCTCCCAGCAGGCCACGGCCGGGCGCGCCGGCGGCTCCCTGCGAACGACGGGCCGGCCCGCGGCGACGTCGTCGTCCTCCGCCAGGTCCGCCCAGCACGGGGCCGGAGCCAGCGGGTCAGCAGGGGAGCGCGGGAGGGGGACGCCCGACGGCGCAGTAGCACCGGGCGCGGAAGGGGAAGGGCACGCCGGGGCCGGGGCGTCAGGGGAGGAGCACGCCGGAGCCGTAGCCGCCGGCGACGGGGGAGCGGCCACCGAGTCGCCCGCGGGGTCGCGGGAGCAGCTCATTTCTCCCGGGTCATGGTTGATTTTATCATTGAGCATCATGACATCATGCATAATACTGATTTTTCGGGTGTAGCCTTTACACGTAGCTATATTTCTTATCAATGCATCGAGACTTTAAGTTCTTTGTGTTTTCTCAGAGAGAATGTTTGTTCCACCATCGTTCTGCCCTGACCTTGCTCGCATCGTGATGCTGTAATTCGGAAGATATTTCATTACGATCCGAACGGAAAAGATGACAATATAAGAGCATCTTTAGCAGACCCTGTATAACGTCGACCCGTAAAACGCGTTTGCAGTTCGCGGAAAAACGGCTTTGCGGGCCGGCGTGGGAGGCCGCAGAGGCAGACCCCGCAAAACGGACCCGTATAAAAGGATATTCGTGGAATATGCACTTTTACGGGTCGGCTTTGCTGGTTCTGCTCTTGCGCCGCTGCCGCCGGCCTGCAAATCTGAAATTTGCACTTCAATTTGACACAAGATAATACATTTCTTTGCTTTTTCAACGACATTGAATACATAGGACATCATCAAATCTTTGCTAGAATAGCAAGACCAAAGAAAACAAGAACCACAATTATGCATTTTAGAAGATATCCAACTTCCATAACTGCTCCCACTAGTTGGACCAATATCTTCTCCATGCATTCGTTGTTGATCTGCGAATTCTTGATCTTGCATTCTTCATTCTTCTTATTTGGTTCTAAAGAAGTAGACGTTGCTTCCCCTCTACTTTCTTCTCTAATTGCACATGCAGCCGCATCATTAGCTTCGATTCTACTAAGAAGTGCACGAACATCTATTAAGTTTCTTTCTATCAATAAATCAATGTATTCTCCTTCCCAAAACCAAAATGAGCATCCATCTTCCTACACACATGACGATGTTCGAAATGAGCTATCGCAATTGAACCAAAGAATACGGTGCCAAAGCCGAATGAGAACAACGCATACCCCGTCATTTTCGCATTTGAAGAACACCCATCCGGGGTGCTTCGGCGTGCCCGAAGTTAGCCGCAGCACTGTCCGCGTGCAGTCGTCGCACTGTATGAGCGGCATCGGCGAGCGGCAGAGCCGCTGCGCGAGCGCCGAGCCCGGCGGACGGCCGGCCGAATCCATGCCGACAAACCGTCGGCGGCGGCGACAGGACGAACCCGTACCTGCATGCGGCGATGGGGCTTTGCCAGGGCTGCGCGGGGTGCTCCCGACCATTACATCGCTTGGCGCAACCACCGGCGGCCGGAAAAGCCAAATCCGGCCACCCGTGACGAGCGGCCGCAGATCTGCAACTTTCCAGCCCGCCGACGCAGGAGGGGGTGGCGGAGGGCAACCTCGGGCGTGTGGCGGCCTTTCGGCGTGATCCCGCCGGCTACTGTCGCCGGAATCGTGGGCGGCGGGGCGAGGGGGAGAGGGAAGGTGGTAGGTGGGGAAAAGCGCGGGCTGAAATGTCCTCGCGACCAACCGCTCTCGCTATATACAGGGCACCGACGGACCCGGGGGGGGGAACCCTCGTATTCGCGGGTTGGGGCAGAGATTTTGCCGCGCCCCTCAAAAATATTTATGGGCCAGACGCGTTTGCGGGATCTGTTCGGGCGGGATTTTCCGCGCCGACCCGCATTTTGACAGTTATTTTGCGGGTCGGGGCTTTTTACGGGTCTGCTAGAGATGCTCTGAGCCTTTTGTCTTATGGTTTGTCTAGGCTTTGGAAGTTTGCAAAATCCGGTGTCCCTAGGCGTTAACTGATTATTGTGGGGTGCTACGTCTCACTGAGACCTGTTCTACTGATCGAATTCTCTGTTCTATAGTTAATTGTTTTTTCCTGCTACTTTGTATACATATACATGATGGCAAGCTATAGACTGAGTATTTTCGCTAGACTGAGTATTTTTGTAGTGATCAGTAGGAGCAATTCGGCTGAGATGGAGAGGAATAAGTTCAGAGTAGGTGACATTATCAGCCAGAATCTTGAACATGTCAAGTGACAGGCATGTATTTATTTGATTAAATCACTGAGCACAACTACTTAAGTATAACTTCGCGCAAAAAAACTATTTTGAGTATAAAAGTACTGAGGGTTGTTCGGTAGTACACTGGATTATGATTATTTATTTACTGGACTAGGGTCTCGTTTTAACATTTTAGTGCTTTGTACGAACCAAGCCGGCAAATGCTAATGTTATTCCCTTAAATGAGCTTAAATTATCTATAACTTTGATTGAAGACTATTACTAAGGAAAGTGAGCCTGCAAACTACTGGACAGGAAACCATTGTGAATATTTCTCAGCTCTTAAGAAATGATTCCCCCCTTTTGTTGTACTCAAGAAGCACAACCGTACAAGATCGCTCCGAAGAACAACGTGACATACTATTTTGTACTGGACTACATACATGGATCTCATCTTTTATTAGCATCAACTCCATACTAATGTGTGCTGACCAATAACATGTTTCCGCAATCAACAATCAAATTGAACAATGTTGCCCCAATAGTGCATTCAACATTCATGCATGTCGCGGCCCATATATCATGAAGTAAACCTGTTCCGAACTATCTCATAGATAACCCGAGGGACGCTCTTGGACGATTCATCTTCAGGTAACTGCAGGAGCTTCGCTATTCGTGCATATGAGAACTGGTTCTTCGGAAAAGAATCTTGTGTTATGTCTGTCTGAGGCTCCTTGTGGAGCTTTGGGTTTGAGAGTGCCCACTGTATCGCCCATATGGCGAGTGGGCGCATGTAGCACAAAGACCGGTACTCATCGTCATTGTTCCAAGATTCAGGAGTTTGGAATGCGTATCTGAAAACTCAAATTGTCAGCACTTTTGGACAATGGAATGGAAGCCGGAATTTTGATAAAATAACGCATTATCAACTGTGCGAGGATCTAGACTCGCGAAGATTATCATAAAACAGATTCAATTTATGTGCCTCAAGTCTGATATTAGCGTGGGGGAAGCCCCGTTATTATGCAAAATACTCACCCAAGTCCTTCTGGAGACCAGGCAGCATGATAGACTCCTTCAGCTGTTTTGAAACCCTCCTCAACCATGCCTTCTTGAATCATAGATGCAGCAAGCGCGTATGTCACGCCTGGCCATATCTCCCTAGATTGCATTGTGGACATGTCCAATGTACCATCTGGCCACATCCCATTTATTGCTCCCCTGTTACCATCCTTGAACTTCATTACGTTGAAAGTATATATCTTTTCAAGTGCACTTTGTGACTTGTCCTTGTCAACAATTGAGGAGAGGCTGCAGGCTTTGGCATACCTGAAAGAAAGTCACATCGTTCGACGAGTTCATTCATGAATAAGATAATCGACTTAAAGTACATTAGTCAGTGACGTGTTAGACATGTGACAGAAACAACTTTTGAACAGAAATAGATTGTGGTGCACATGTGTTTATGTATACACTGGAACTAAATTGTTTCTGTTCAGAAGTCTATTTCTGTTCAAAAGTTGTTGGGGTGCTTGCGTGGACATTGTGGACAGTTGGCGTGGGACGCCATCAACATCATCATTGCTTATCGCCGTGCGATGGCTCTTCGCTTGGCGCCGCCGCTCCCTCCGCCACCACCTGAGCCAGATTAGATCCTCCTCTGCGATGCTGCTGCCTTGTTGTTTTTCCTCTTTCAGGGCTTGTTGAGTTGTGCCCTCAGCAGAACCTTTCTGTACTCCGCATTGTGCTTCCTGTGTGCGTGTGTGTGTTTGTGGACCTATGTTGTACCATATGGCCGTGGTGGTTTGCTTTATTTATAAAGCGGGGCGAAAGCCTTTTTCGGTATACACTGGAACTGAAGTACACCCTGGTACTATGATTTGTCACCAGTATTGTGTCACTGCAAGTCTGCAAGCTTTCCTACCCATATATGCAGGACAACAAGAAATATGTATGAAATTTGGGGCGTGAGAGATGGCAACATTTTCACCAGCATAATTCTTCAGGTTGCACATAAACAATGATAAAACTAGCATAATTCTTCAGGTTGCACATAAACAATGGTAAAAACTGTATCATATTGTTTTGACCAAATTTTCAGCTATTCGTAAAGCAGGATGAATAAAGTATAAATATGTATTTTTCATAAATTTATTAGTTTTCCAAAATCAGGTAAAAGACGCTAGTAGAAATCAGCATGGACATAATTCATGATAATACTGGAAGCTAAAAAAACATAGTGTTCAGTAAATGCTTGGACAAGGGAAGCCAGTAAAAATGTGTTATGTGGCTAACTTGTTTCTATAATTCTATTGCTCTCATTAGGCAATAAAATTGGTTAATTAGGACTGGTGAAGATTTGGAAACCAGAACAAAGATAGCAAACATTGCAGTCAGCAGATTAAGTGATATACCATTGTCCAGCCAACTGATCAGCGTGAATGGAGGTACTAGCTTTAGTGCCAGCATCATCATAATTGAAGTAAGAACCATTCCACAGCTTCTTGTCATAAACAGACTTAGCCTTCTCATACTTGTTCCAGAAAAGCTTTTCAGAAGCTTTGTCACCAACTTCGTGTGCCAAGGCCGACGCAGCCTGAAGAGCAGCCACCCAAAGACCACCACAGTATGCGCTTACACCAGCCATGGACCAAACATCATAAGTTTGATCTGGGAAGTTCTCATTTTCAATCATCCCATCTTTATCTTTATCAAATTGTTCCATATATGCCATTGCCATATAAACAGATGGCCAAACAGCTCGGGCGAAGGATTTATCGCCTGTGGCCACAACATCTCTGTAAACTTGCAATACAAACTTTGGGTTCAAGTCCTTCCAACGGTCTGTGTTATGGAGTGTGTACGCGTTCACTTTGAACCAAGGGTCATATAGACCAAGATCATGAGGAACAGCTCCAAGAACTTTTCTTGCCGCCAATTTTCCATCATGTAAGAGCTTGAGCTTTTCAGGGTCGTGCATCATGACAGCGGCAGCGAAGTCTCTCTGAACGCTGAGTTGAAGTTTTGGAAATAGCATGATAAGTGAAAAAGATGAATAGAAATGAACATCATATGTGTTCCACATATAGTATTCAATTCCCTCAAGGTAGAGAAATTGGCCAATGTTCTCTTCACCCTGAAGCAAAGTTGTTCCTATAGCAGAATTTGATGCAAGAGATGCATGAATTCTCTCAAGTACTGATGCCATTTGATGAAGAATGTCAGTGGCAGTATTAGTTTGTGGGGTCATCTCATTGTCATCATCTGTTTCTCCATTTGACATGTCAAGGGAGAACTTTTTTCCCCCAATTGCTGTTAAACTTTGAATTGGTGGCAATCCATCTGTGGAGATGCATCTATGTTAATACTTATGAAATGTAGTCGTCTTCAGTTAATAATTAAAGGAAACAAGTTCAGAAAAATACCTGTCCATATAGTTCCTCCGGCATTAAGATAATAAAGTTCATTGAATAGTGTGACTGGATACCTGTTGAAGAAAATTTATGCTATGCATCAGTGTTTAGTACTCCCGGAATTGTTGGTTTATGAAATTTCAAACATACCATTCAGGAAACCTCTTGTCTTGCAAAATAGGATGCTGCCAATCCTCAATTTGCATTTCCCAGAAACCGTGATCTAATAGTTGTCCAGAGTAAACGATGAAATTCAGTAACAAATATAAACAGGAAATCTAATTACCATATTAATAAGGTAAAAATGCAGGTCTGCAGCATCCTCTGCAACATTATCTAAGATGACATCAAGAACAAATTAATCTGTTCAATGACCAATTTCACAACAGATTTTACAAGGAAGAAATGTTCACGCAACCAGTGATTCAAATGCAAAAGCTTGGTGCATGGTAAACGTTATTTATTGTGAATACTCATTACTCTGGCATGAGGAAATATATTGATAGGGATCTCAACTAGCAGTTTGGGTGAGACTAGCAGATAACTAACGAGTTCTTTTTTCGAGCAACTGGCAGGAGCGCTGCCTCTTCATTAAGTAAAAAAGAGTTGACCAGTTAACGAGGTAAACCAGCCAAAAACCAAAGAACTAGCCAGTTTTGGTCAATTCACAATGCAAATCGGAGAACATGGAACCATTATGTTCTTCCTTTTCTTTCGAAATAATACATTTCCAAAGCTATGAGGTTCCTTTAATATGCAGTGCACACTCAAGAACAAAAATTATTCCATAGAATCTTCGGTGAGGAATTGGACCATACTAAGAATGGCATCACGGGCAAGGCTTGCAGCTGCATCAACATCTGTGCCATAGAATTTTGTATAACGCCTGCAAACCCAGGAGAGAAGTCAGTTTCAGTTTTTCTTTTTACTATTTTATCCTTTTCTGGCAAGTAATTTTCTTGGCTTCCATTCTAACCTATGGTAGGTTTTCCCACTGCAGAACTTTACTTCAGGGGAAGCCCATGCAAGTGAGAATGAAACATTCTGGGTTGCCTGAGGAGCAAGCTTAACTGAAGCTGCAATAGCTGCTCCTATTGATGTTCCTGGTTTGGAGGACGTTGATGAATTGACAGGATCAAGCAGATCAAAAGATCCATGCTGCCAAAATGGAAAGGAAATTGTGCCAGCTTGTAATTAGTATAAATTTATTTACTGAACTGTCCTATTGCCCTACAGAGAATATTTAAATCCTTAAATATCAAACTGAAGAAAATAGGGTTTATTCTGGTTTGTAAAACTTTTAATAAGAATATATGTAAGCATGAACTCAGAACACAAATTAGGTTTTCTATATTGGAAAACAGATATCTCTGCATCAGAACATCTTGATGTGAATGGTAGATAGCTTGTGGACTACATGCCTAGCCCACAATTCATAAGAAATAATTTCATCTAGGAGTTGCGAATAATATACAGCAAAGTGCATATAGAACCTCAGTACTGTCAGGTGAACCATTTTTGCATGTCAAAATTAAGTTCTGTTTGCAAAAATGTCCAGTTCAGAGTTCCAAACTTAAGTGCCTTGCAAACATTAAGTAATGCGATATTCAGTTTTCCAAACTGAAATGGCTGATACAACATAAAATATCAAATTTCAATTTCCGTGCCAATGTCCTACTTTCTAGCAGATTGAATTATTCTAAAATGTTCAACACATTGTGTTCATATATTACAGGAGAGCCCTACTGAGCGTAATGTAACAGAAATGCGAAAAAATGAGGGATCTCAAGATGGGAACAAGACAAGAGATACACATACATACATAGAGGGCGGCCCACAGTAATAATACAGAACAGCAAATATTTAGTAACTAACTCTATCAGTTAAGCAAAGAGCACAAAGTGTCCCGGACATTGTAAGAAACTGTCCTTTTGGAGCTCTAACTCTGATAGTACCGTCTGTCTCCAAAGTCTCTTGCAAAGAGGCACCTAATCAAAGATCTTTCTATTGCTCAGAATACAAGTGCACTAGCACCAAAGAGTAACCAGTTCATTGAAAGATAATTTGATCACCCCAGCCTGCTGCATTGCCAGCTTTAGCCTAGAAATGAGATTTCTTATTTATTGAAACAAAACCTACACTCCTGACTGCCTTAAATAGCCTTTCGGATCTGGACGTGACAGTGATTTCAACACTTCTTTCCTGATTTCCCTAATATTTTCCGGACATCTAGACTGGACGACTTCTCTGGATCGACAGGGACTTCTTCTGACATGTTTGTAATTGCAAAGAGGCACCTAATCAAAGATCTTTCTATTGCTCAGAATGCAAGTGCACTAGCACCAAAGAGTAACCAGTTCATTGAAAGATAATTTGATCACCCCAGCCTGCTGCATTGCCAGCTTTAGCCTAGAAATGAGATTTCTTATTTATTGAAACAAAACCTACACTCCTGACTGCCTTAAATAGCCTTTCGGATCTGGACGTGACAGTGATTTCAACACTTCTTTCCTGATTTCCCTAATATTTTCCGGACATCTAGACTGGACGACTTCTCTGGATCGACAGGGACTTCTTCTGACATGTTTGTAATTATAACTACAGGCACATACCAACTCGACTCTCTCTCCAGAGATGTCACTACAACGCGTGCCACGTGCCCACAAGAACTGAGCCTAGCCCACTTGATTGGGGGAGTGGATGTACAACACCACAACATCAGTTCAAGTCCTCATGGATGCGAATTTGGGTTCCCATCTATACTGTTGGGACTCCGCCTACAGTTTTCTTTCAAAAACAAAATACATGTCCAACAATTAGACAGTCTAGAAATTAAGTGTGGAACACACAGCATAAATTTAGATGTTAAAATAACTAAAAACTTATACAAACTAGACACAGGAGAGCTGCCTGAGATAACATCCATTATCTTCCATCCATCATAGAAGAAGCCAAAGAAAGATTTAACATGCAAAGTACATACGAATGTGTGAAACTTCTTCAAAATCAACTCAAGGAGGTGCATTACAGATGATGTACGCAAAATATAACTACGACACAGTGAGTTTAAACTTTAAAGTTTCTGCTTCGAAAATAAGTTTCTAACAAACCTCTTTCACTGAGTTCCACATATCTTTTGCTGTGAATTCATCAGAGCTATCGGACATCATAAAGTAAGGGCATTCAGAGATATGAACACCCTCTTTCTCTTGTGCAGCTATGGCGAAAGTTACTGGTGGCAGTCCATCAGCTGTTCTGCTCTCAATTAAGAAAATCGTAAGTGGCTGAGTTTAAAGTTTACATGATCAATATCATTAAGTGATAAGAGATCATGTATTATACAGAAATTTGAACTAGGAAGTTACCTGTGGTGTAACAGTACACCATGCACGCCATCCTTTTCTCTGTTGTCATTAGATTTATGAAATATGAATCAACTATTTATTCAATAAAGATGGAAAATAAGCCAAAACAATCATTCATCAGTGTCTTACGTCATACTAGAATTAGAATGATATCCTGTGAGTTCAGATTTTCCACCAACAGAGTTCTGCAGATATATAAACTTATCTGCAAGTTGAAAGGTCCAGAAGTAGAATAAAAATGCAGGGTATCAAATAAGAACTTACAGCCCATGTAAAAAGCAAAGTCACATCAGCAGCTGTGGTTCCTGAATTAGTTACCTGTTTTTTAATTAGAAAATCAGATTAAGATGTACTGGTGTATCATCATGTTAAAACCAACCAATTAATAAGTGCATTTATGGAAATCCAGGGAAGGAGCATATTACTGTGAAAGTGAATACTGCAGCAGGATAGCTGCTCTGTTGATAATTGTGTGGAATAATTGGAGAAATCTGACGGCACACTATCTTGAGATCCGGGTCAGGTTCTCCTAGTAACAATAACACAAACTTACAAAAACAAAATAGTTACTCAGAAAAGAGTTCTATGGTTCTTGCAATACCATCATAAACAGTCCAAGCCCTAGGGTAAAGTGCATGATAAGTAGATTTCTGTCCATTCAGATTCCAATCCCAGGATCCAATTCCTGAAACGTTAGTTCCTCTGCAATTAAAAAAGATCTAAGGATATTTTTCCGTGTAAATGATTTATACATCAAAATGCTACCCTATTAATCTATTATGTAGGCTAACTCGATTCATGAACTATAACTAAGAAAAACACTGATATACTTACTTTGGCAAATCCGGTTTCCCAGGATGCAACACTGTAGAATATTTTGCACCGTCTTTGCGGGAAATGAAGGCCTAAAACAAAATGTATTTAAATATCATTCTAAATTGCCAATATTAAATATATATTTCTGTTTATTTGCTAACTGATAGGGACTATCATAACAGGGTAGTCATAGATCTCACTTGGCAACTAATGCATGGCTGTAACGTGCGGATAAGAGTTGGAGAGAGCATCTAAATAGACCATTTACTTATGAAACTATTGTTCTACTCATTTCAAGTAAAATCTAACTGATAAAAACATATGAATGTGATAATTGAGTATATGACAACCTAGAGAATGGTCTAAAGGTTTCACTATCATACTCATTATAACAAAAGATTTGGTCCCTTCAAAGAATGGTGCATTCGTATTTTTGCCACTTGTGACCTGGATAGGAGTGCAGACAACATAGAGAAGTACAAGATGGCGAAGAAGGCCGCAAAGCGAGCTGTCAGTGAAGCAAGGGGTCGGGCATATGAGGACCACTACCAACGGTTAGGCACGAAGGAAGGCGAAAGGGACATCTATAAGATGGCCAAGATCCGAGAGAGGAAGACGAGGGATATTGGCCAAGTCAAATGCATCAAGGATGGAGCAGACCAACTCCTGGTGAAGGACGAGGAGATTAAGCATAGATGGCGGGAGTACTTCGACAAGCTGTTCAATGGGGAGAATGAGAGTTCTACCATTGAACTGGACGACTCCTTTGATGAGACCAGCATGCGTTTTGTGCGGCGAATCCAGGAGTCTGAGGTCAAGGAGGCTTTAAAAAGGATGAAAGGAGGCAAGGCGATGGGCCCTGATTGTATCCCCATTGAGGTGTGGAAAGGCCTCGGGGACATAGCGATAGTATGGCTAACCAAGCTTTTCAACCTCATTTTTCGGGCAAACAAGATGCCAGAAGAATGGAGACGGAATATATTAGTACCAATCTTCAAGAACAAGGGGAATGTTCAGAGTTGTACTAATTACCGTGGAATTAAGCTGATGAGCCATACAATGAAGCTATGGGAGAGAGTCATTGAGCACCGCTTAAGTAGAATGACAAACGTGACCAAAAATCAGTTTGGTTTCATGCCTGGGAGGTCGACCATGGAAGCCATTTTCTTGGTACGACAACTTATGGAGAGATACAGGGAGCAAAAGAAGGACTTGCATATGGTGTTCATTGACTTGGAGAAGGCCTATGATAAGATACCGCGGAATGTCATGTGGTGGGCCTTGGAGAAACACAAAGTCCCAGCAAAGTACATTACCCTCATCAAGGACATGTACGATAATGCTGTGACAAGTGTTCGAACAAGTGATATCAACACTGATGACTTCCCGATTAAGATAGGACTCCATCAGGGGTCAGCTTTGAGCCCTTATCTTTTTGCCTTGGTGATGGATGAGGTCACAAGGGATATACAAGGAGATATCCCATGGTGTATGCTCTTTGCGGATGATGTGGTGCTAGTGGACGATAGTCGGGCAGGGGTAAATAGGAAGTTAGAGTTATGGAGACAAACCTTGGAATCGAAAGGGTTTAGGCTTAGTAGAACTAAAACTGAGTACATGATGTGGGGTTTCAGTACTACTAGGTGTGAGGAGGAGGAGGTTAGCCTTGATGGGCAGGTGGTACCTCAGAAGGACACCTTTCGATATTTGGGGTCAATGCTGCAGGAGGATGAGGGTATTGATGAAGATGTAAACCATCGAATCAAAGCCGGATGGATGAAGTGGCGCCAAGCTTCTGGCATTCTCTGTGACAAGAAAGTGCCACAAAAGCTAAAAGGCAAGTTCTACAGGACGGCTGTTCGACCCGCAATGTTGTATGGCGCTGAGTGTTGACCGACTAAAAGGCGACATGTTCAACAGTTAGGTGTGGCGGAGATGCGTATGTTGAGATGGATGTGTGGCCACACAAGGAAGGATAGAGTCCGGAATGATGATATACGAGATAGAGTTGGGGTAGCACCAATTGAAGAGAAGCTCGTCCAACATCGTCTGAGATGGTTTGGGCATATTCAGCGCAGGCCTCCAGAAGCTCCAGTGCATACCGGACGGCTAAAGCGTGCGGAGAATGTCAAGAGAGGTCGGGGTAGACCGAATTTGACGTGGGGGGAGTCCGTTAAGAGAGACCTAAAGGATTGGAGTATCACCAAAGAACTAGCTATGGACAGGGGTGCGTGGAAGCTTGCTATCCATGTGCCAGAGCCATGAGTTGGTCGCGAGATCTTATGGGTTTCACCTCTAGCCTACCCCAACTTGTTTGGGACTAAAGGCTTTGTTGTTGTTGTTGTTGTGGCGATTTTTTCTCTTGTTCCTCTATTTTGTTCTCAGAGGGTTAAGAACAAATTGTTAGGAGTTAAGTCAGTTTAAGGCCAAATTGTTAGAGTTAAGTCCATAATGTTTAAACTTCTATAGGATGGCACGGAGGCATAAAAAGAACATTACATCTTCTTTGGGCTTCTTTGGGCCACAATAGAAGCCGCTTTAGTAACCCACTTAACTTATTGTGACCCCTGCTTAACCAGTGATTTATACTTTTATGCATATATTGTTTCAGTAGACCAAACCACTGCCTTGATAGTGGCTTCTATGTGGCAGATGCCTAAGTGGAACATTACGCATTGATTTCAACTACAACAGAATCAGATACAGAAAGAGCACATATATGTGCCTAAGTGGGACGAAGTAGAATAGCTAAGACTTACAGAAAATTGATTTGCCATTACTGGCTTATCTTCACAGGCTCCGGGGAACAATTGCCAGCGTTGAAACTCGCCTTTGCAGCTTCTTCCAATACTTCCTGCACTACAGTTTTCCAACAATTAGAGGATAGTGTACTAAAAGTTCCATTACACAAAAGAAGAGTTTTGAAGCGTGCACTACTAAAAATTACTTGGAGAAACTAAAAATTAATTCTATGAGGGGCTACAATATTTTTATTCATATGTAGAGAAAAAGTGCAAGTGCAGAACACACTCGTCCATGTGTCAGTGTGATACTTGCCTCGGAATCAATTTTATCCTTAGTTAGCACAATTAATTATATGCAGGAGACTACAAGTGCAAACATGATTTATTAGTATACTGGTCAATAAATAGGCTTTAAATATATATGGTTTTCCTATAGTAAAAGTTCAGATCATTGAAAATGGATGAATAAATAGGATGAACAAAAGCCTCAGAAAAAAAAATAGAATGAACAAATATATCAAACCCATTTGCTCATCGGACTTATTGGAACAAGTTAGATAAAGGTAATAAATGCAACAGGTACATGATAAACTAGCACTGGATGGAAAGAGATTCAGAATCCACTAAGCTCACTTGTATGGCACGCAGTTAAGCAATGTATTAAAGACTAAAAGTAGTAAAGTAAGTTTTCTAGTGATAATTTAAAAACTATAAGATGCCACACTCAACATTGATAAGGAATACATGTTACACTGAGCGAAGTAAAGTAGGTATACCCAATGCCTCCAAGTGGAACACCCTGACCAGATTTTGCAGTGCGCTTCTTCATGGGATCAATAATAGCAGTCTGTAATAAACTAACAACGATAAGAAAGAGCATCTGTAATTGGGGAAACTCCACACAACAATGAGTGGTACAAGCAAACATGTGAAAGCGTACTCGTCCTTTTGAAGTTTCCTCAAGGATGTGTCGACCAAGACGTAAACCAAGACCAGCCTGCAACAATGAAATGAATGTAAGGCAAGGAGAAAACACTAAAAAGAATGTGAAGAACAAAGGAAGTACAGACAACAACAATCCTAGTAAGAACCCAAAAAAGTCAGAAAAAAAGCAACACATACGAATTCTAGTTAAGGTTGCCAATAATCTTGTTATTCTTATAAACAACAGCTGGATTACTAAAACAATTATGCTCAGATACATCTCAGCAGACCATAAGATTAAGAGTTCCATGAAGGAGAAGACATACCATCTGCCGTATCTCCCTCCATGTAAGTCCAAATGACGGCAAATCATATCTAACATGGCTTAGCTTGTGTTCCCATGTCAACTCTGGAATTGGTCCAAGGTTAACCTTTTCCTGACAAGTCAAAGCAATTTGAAACTCAAATCGGATGGAGGCACTATATACCAATATAAAAAGACTCAATGGGGCAGATCCAACTAATCTAGGCCATCAAACCATGTCAATCCAACGACCTAGATTACTCCAATGGCGAGCGCTCAACATGTTTAACGTGCAATTAATGTCATACCAAATATGAACGGCATCACTAATCATGTAATTAATGTGCAATTAATATCCAACCTAATATGAGTGTGCAATTAATAGACTACCTAATAACAACGTGCATTGCACGTACACATTTACTAGTAAGCAAAAAAGATGAATGAATGAATGATATGCACGTACACATTTACTAGTAAGCAAAAAAGGATGAATGAATGAATGATAGTCATAACTATTTCCCCTTTTTTCCTTTTCTTTTGAACTTGATCCACGCATTCAAATTGGTGGTTAGAAGAGTTAACTATGGATGATGTGCACAATGGTCATCTTTCTGTACGTACACTATTAAAAATTGTGGACTGCATGCTACAAGGATATGCTTGTCAACGGGGAACAAACAACTGTTATTGATAGTGAAAGTGAATAACAATAGCTTTTTCCTTCTAATAATAAATCAAGACACAAACCCTTTTGCGTTTTCTGTCAGAACAAAAGGTATAAAACATTTCAATTGTCAGTAGAATTCACAAAGGCATCATGGTAAGGAACAAATCTGGTGGCAGCTTACAAATGAATCTCGGAAGAAACAACTTACTGAATTAATAATACTTTGCGAAGGTGAACTGTTCAGAGACATGCCGTTTGGTGGCTCATGGACATCCTTCACCATTCTTTCTTCCTTCGAGCTGGGCCTGCAAACAGATTGAAATCTGAATGTGTAACAAGTGTAGTGCTTTGTATTTCCTAACTATCTGAATATGTTCATTAGAAAAAGCATATAGGATGGAACAAAAAATTGTCAGTTCAACTCGAGATAGGAACGCTGTCAGCCACGAAGATGCTGAATATCTAGCATCCAAGGAGTTGCATGTGTAAAATAAAATATGTATTTGGTGCGATGTAAAGCTTGACATGGTTGGTTTTTATCGGCCTTCATCAGTATAACAGTGTATCTTTTTTTTGAGGGAAGTATAACAGTGTATCTTAGACAAGTGCAGATAAGGCAGATGTAAACAGAGTTGGCAAAACCGCGGTAAACTGAAGCTGACGACACTGCTGTGCTGACTCATCAAACTTCAATAATAATATAGTAATAAAATAATAATATAGTAATAAAAAGGATTCCTTGATTTTACTACTTAATTGCAAACACAGACAAACAACAGACCACGGCATCTCCATATAGTATCAGGGAGAAACGGAATTTTCAGAACAGAACAACAGACCACGCCAAATTCTCAACGCACGCATTGATTGGATGAAAATCAGTTTTATCATTCTATCCAACTGCATGCTGCAAATAGTGCCCCTCGAAAATCGAAGAGAAAAGACAACACATGCGATCCTACCGGAGGAGGGAGGGACGAAAATGGTGAGGATGATCCCCGCAAGAACACCCCCGCAAGAGGACCCCCTCCTAGAAATCGGGAGAGGAAGCCTGAATCGATTCGAGCGGCAATGGGGAGGAAGAATCTGACCTTTCTCGATCTGGAATCCGCCCGCCGGGGATCTGAGCTCCGCCCGGCCGCCCCAGAGACTAGTCGGAACTCGGGAGCGCGTGCGATGGAAGAGAAGACGATGCCGGCCCCGGGACTAATCGTAACCACCAAGCACCGACGTGGCTTCTTCACTTGTGGCTTTAGTTTACTCGAGACTGGAGAAAAACCCACAAATTTGCGGAGCCATTTTGCCGTGGGGCCAACTCCGGAAAGTGATATAGGGTTTGCTTGCTCCCGGACGGAGATTGATCATCACGCAAATCTGATGCTCTGCAACTAAGGTAATGTTTATTTATTTTTATTTTGAGGGAAAATAGTACGTAAATTGTTTGTTAGTGTCACGAGACAACGTGTCTAGCAGCTGCTACTCAAGCTAATGACGTAGTCGCCCTGCGACGCCGCCAAGGGCGTATCGCTGTTTTCCTCTTCCCTGGCGGCTGCAACCCTAGCCGCCGCCAAGAGAGGCCGATCTTCCAACACCGTTCTTCGGCGGCTTCCCTTCGCCGGCGACCTCGGTCGTTGGTGGTGAGGGGGTCGTCGGATCCACGCGTATGGATCGTTTTTACTTTCTTGTAGTCTAGGTTTTTAGGTTGTTCATCGTCTTTACTTCAGCGGCGACGATGACGACGCTGAATAAAGATTCTTCGGATCCTTCTCTGACGAGGCCATCGGCCCTATGGTTGGGGATGGATTTGAAAACCAGTCTGTTCAAGTAAGGATGGCGTGGCGGCGGCATCCTCGTGGTGGACATGTGTCCTCGGTCTCCGCCGTTGCGACGGCGTTTGCTCCAGCGTCGGCGCGGAGCTTGGGAGGTAGTTCAGGAGCGGATGCAGATTGTGGTCTGCATCGACGACATCTGGAAGACGGAACATGTGTTGTGCTCGTGGTTCGTGGATGATAGGTATGGTTTCCTCCTTCGGCGTCTTAGTCGTGGTGGGATGCCAGATCTGGAGTTCGATGGTGTGTCCGGGGTGTTGCCCCGGTCTGATTCGTTCAACGGCAAGGGTTTCACTTTTGGTGAGCCACCTTGGAGATCCGAAAAGCTGCATATCAGTGATGGAGCCGCGTCGAGCTCGGGTGAGGTGATGATTCGTCATTCTTTTCTTCGGTGGCTGCTGTGGTGGTGCCGGAGGCAGGTAACAGGCGTTGGTGTCAAGTTCAGAGATGTTCTGCTATCTTTTCAGTTTTGTCATGTCGGTCTTTACGTGACTTATACTTTGTTCTTTATGATTTGAATGAGACACGTATTACCATGGAAAAAAAAGCTGCTACTGAAGCTACCTTTGTAGGTGTGCATAACCTCTAACACAACATTTCGAGAAAGTTTCGTATCTCTGATTATTAGGTTCTTTGTGATGAAGCAAATGCATCAAGGTTTAATTTCTAAACTTGGCATTGATAGTCGTATTTTTCTGAATTTAAGTCAGGTTTTTCGGAGATATGCGTTTAGTGGCGACTTCGTCAATCTCAAAATGATATGACAACCCAGTCTTCCGAAGATGCTCGCAAGGATATGGTGTATGTGCGTACGTTCACAGGAAGATTGTACGTGCGTATGCATGAGAGTCTCTGTCTATACCGTGCTTAAAAAAACATTCTGGGCAAGCTGCTAAATTAAATTAAATTGAACGAATTTCAGATGGTAAGTTGACTTTTCTCCGTTCAACTTCAAGCTTATGCACAATTGGTCGTGTTCGATCTCATAGTCGTTTTCCAACCATCAAGCAGCTTGAAGGTAAGCCCGAAAAAGAATAAAGAATAGACTTGAGTGTTTGAAAAACGCGCAAAAGTCTCACTGTTATGAGTTATATACACATCACCAAGGGACTGAAGGTCTGGCCGTTTATGTGACCATATGGCATCATCTTTCGTTTTCCTCCCCAGTGAACCGTCCCTATGAGAGCGATGCTCAGTCGGCATGCCACATGCCGGAGTAAATTGCATGTTTCATCCCTATACTTGCTGGCTTGTAACAAAACTATCCTTGTACTCGTAAAATGCTCCAATACAATCGTAAGACTTGCGAATATGTAACGGATACGGTCCTGTGTACGCTTTGTGATACGTTGGGCCCTTCCCCCCACGTCAGCTATGGGAGCTGGTCCAGTCAAACTGACTGGCACAAGTGAACTTTAGAGTTTAGACGAGACAAGATGGCCCCTAGGTAATTGAGGGTTTCAGTTGTCGCCTCTGTTCGTGCGTCTTCGCTTCCCCAAGCACGGCGTAGCTGCCGGCAGAGTAGGGTTTGATCGGAGGCGGAGATCACGGTTGTGGGGGACAACCGGAGCGGACCGAGTCCTGATTGTCGTCTCCGCTATGAGCGCCGCCGATGGCACCCATACATCACTTCAGTCCACTACAAACACCATTGCTGAAACTAGAATGCCAACATCACTTCAGTTCACATCAAACTGAACAAACCATAGCAGAAACTTAACCATAACAGTGCAAGTAGGCATTAATTTAGACAACAGAGCAGTCGGCTCCACCATGTCATGGACGCAATCTTCGTCGTCGTCACGCTGCCCGAGCTTGGAACAACAGTAAGGGGGGCCTATATATACGCGCGCACACTACGCTGCGCATCCACGCCTCCACTCGTGCACAACCAACACACTCCGGCCCACGCCCAGGACGCGCCCTGACGCGCTCCACGCAGGCGAGCTCCAACCGAACGCCACCGATCACCCCGCTACTGCTGCGAACTAACTCAAGCACACAGGCCATACACTAGTCGGACAATGCCCATACAACGCCCAGACACACACCAGATACTGGCCACATGCCCTGGACACACGCGCACAAGTCTGCCACAGACTCGACCTGGGCGCGCTCACGCCGGTCGCCACCGTGCCGAACTCGACCTGACGCACACACGCCGGTGTCCACCTGTGCATGTCATGGCTTATTCCATCACGCGTGACGGGGAAGCCGGAGATGCGGCTACGGCTGACGAATGTGTGTGGGTTGAGCGCGTTGTGGTCGTTGCGGCTGCTGCCCTCGTGCACGAAGACGTCGACAGTGAGGGTCGGCCGGGTCGCGGATGTCGAAGACCACCGTCTCGTTCGACCGTGGGGAGCTCTCGCCGCCCGTTGCGAGAGAGAAGACGGCTCGCCGGCTCGTGTTAGGGGTTCAAAAGATTGGAGATTTTTGGCGTGGGCCTGGACGGGAGCATCTTGTTGGCCTCAGCACGATGCGCACCAGGGCAGTTCGGCTGGACCAGCTTTCGTCCTTGATGCGGAAGGGAAAGGCCCCAACGTATCACAGGACCGTATCCATTACGTATTCACAAGTCCTAGGACTATATTGGAGCATTCTACGAGTACGAGGACGGTTTTGTTACAAGCCAGCAAGTGCAGGGATGAAACATGCAATTTACTCCACATGCGGTGAAGGTAGTCGGCCAATGGGTCTATGGATGTGAATCAGGGAAACATTTCCCGCAAAAAAAAGAATTAGGCTAATCGTAATGGTGAGTATCATATACTAGTATCATGCATATAATACTAGTGTATAATACTACGTCCGTAATGCATAGTATCATAAGTTAGTATCTTAGGTTGCCTTATTAATTGCTATGCATGAGAGAAAATAGTACAACATTTAATATGATACGGTATCATGATATGATACCACATCCTTTCTTTCCTCATTTAATTGTGTGCCACATCATCCAAAAAGTCTAGTTGGCATACATGATACCACTTATGATACTCCCATTACGACCAGCCTCATGGAAACATCGTGATGCATTGTAGGAATTATTAATCATGGCCATCTAAAAGTTGCTTTGACGCACAAGCTTTAGTTAGCCTTATCACTACTTCTAAAGAGAGAGTTGGTGGGCTGGTATGTGCGGATCTAACTTTCCTAACTTAAGCAAGTCAACCGACCCCTCTCATCAGTGCAATTTGCTTTAGGAATAACATAATTTAAGAAAACAAGTAACATATTTTAAGGAAACTAACATTTACTAGTATGGAAGCAAGTTCCGAAACATGAGTTCATCATTAATCATGGAGAAGAAGAAAAGGTGGCTGATAGGCTTAGCGACAGTTCATCGAGATTTCCAAAAAGATGGATTTTCACAATTAAGTGAACAAGGTGACAGCAGTGGACACACCAAAGTATTTAATGAAGTATGTTCGAGGAGAACACCCACAATTAAACATTGAACGAAAGTGCATCTGGA
The DNA here is from genome assembly GCA_011799875.1 of Thinopyrum elongatum. NCBI lineage: Eukaryota > Viridiplantae > Streptophyta > Magnoliopsida > Poales > Poaceae > Thinopyrum > Thinopyrum elongatum. Next base: position 82,292,975 of record CM022300.1, on the reverse strand, counting down.
AATATGGACCAAGTAGCACGATCAATGTTGGAATGGTGATTCAGTAACCAAAAGATTTAGAATGAAACTATCGACCATTCACTCCAAAGTAATAAGGTTGCTAGTAGAAGTTTTGAATTCACACATCATAGTTCAATTGTCGGTATTCCGGTTAGAAACAACACAGGGACCAAGATATGAACGGAGATGGCGAGAAGTGTTACTATATCAAGAATTCTTAAGAGGTGGTAAAATTCTCACAACATTCTTGGCATAAAAGATGGTAATACTCGAAGGTAGAACATAACATAAGTTGGATAGCAAGGAACTCGAGGTACAAAACAGAACAAGAACAAGTTTGTGTTGGAGGGAAGGCAAGAATGTTGTCGATGGTATCACAACTCATCGAGGGGCAAGGATGATATTTCTCATCATGAATTCGATCGATATCCTGGAGGAGCTCGGAATGTTGATGATGATCACGACACATTTGTCGAGAGATTTCATGAAGATGTAATCGATCGGCGATGAAATCAAATCAAAGGAATGATGAACCGAAAGGTTATTAGAACCACGGGTACGACACAAACTCGAAATCAAGCTTGTTGTTCAAGGCGAAATGATATGATGAGGAAGATCGATGTAAGCTTAACTCATCGTCGAAAGTTGTGCTCCGGGAAGAAAGACCAGGTAGCACAGTTAAAATTTAGCACGATAATGATATAGCCGATCAGGCTAGGAATGACTTGAAGGATTATTAAACTCGTAAGCAATGAAAATTACTTAGAGTTATTGAATCGGAGTGCGAAATCGATTCACTTATCGGTGTTCTCGAGTGACTAATAACTCAGAACCCGGGGGAAATCTGAAATCGGTGAGAAGCAATACTAGATGAAGACTCATAGGAAGCAACACAGTTCTTTGATATTCTCGAGATCCCAGAGGGTAATACTCGAAGGAAGATCAAAATAGAGGTTGTTGCTACTTCTTGAGCTTGCGTTGGTTTTTCCCTTGGAGAGAAAAGGGTGATGCAGCAAAGTAGAGATAAGTATTTCCTTCAGTTAAGAACCAAGGTATCAATCCAGTAGAAGGAACACACAAGTCTCCAATGATAGCACCTACACAAACAAACAAATACTTGCACCCAACACGATAAAGGGGTTGTCAATCCCTTCATGGTTACTTGCAAGGATGAGATGTGATAGAGATAGGTATAAAAGATAAATAAAAGTACGAAATAAAGTAAAGATAAATAAATTGCAGCAAGGTATTTTTGGGTTTTTGGTTTCATAGATCTGAAAATAATATGATAAAAATAGACCCGGGGGCCATAGTTTTCACTAGAGGCTTCTCTCTTGAAAGAACGCATACGGTGGGTAAACAAATTACTGTTGAGCAAATGATAGAAAAGCGCATAGTTATAACGATATCTAAGGCAATGATCATGAATATAGGCATCACGTCCGTGACAAGTAGACCGACTCCTGCCTGCATCTCCTACTATTACTCCACACATCGACCGCTATCCAGCATGCATCTAGTGTATTAAGTTAACAAGAACGGAGTAACGCCTTAAGCAAGATGAAATGATGTAGAGGGATAGATCCAATCAATATGAAATAAATCCCATATTTTTATCCTTAATGGCAACAATACAAATACGTGCCTCGCTACCCCTTCTGTCACTGGGTGAGGACACCGCAAAATTGAACCCAAAACAAAGCACCTCTCCCATTGCAAGAAAAATCAATCTAGTTGGCCAAACCAAATCAACAGATCAGAGAGAAATACAAAGCTATCTTAATCATGCATAAAAGAGTTCAGAGAAGACTCAAATAATATTCATAGATAATCTGATCATAAATCCACAATTCATCGGATCTCAACAAACGCACCGCAAAAGAAGATTACATCGAATAGATCTCCAAGAACATCGAGGAGAACATTGTATTGAAGATCAAAGAGAGAGAAGAAACCATCTAGCTGGGCGGTAAGGTTGATGTAGAAGCCCTCCGTAAAAGACCCCAAGATGGGATCTCACAAGGATAGAAGCTAGCTGCAGCGGAAAAGTATTTTTGGTGTTCCCTCTGGTATACGGGGAATATTTGGGTATTTATGGAGCTGAGATTAGGGTTGGAGGAGCCACAGGGGGCCCACAAGCCTGGTGGGCGCACCCCCCGAGCTCGTCGTGGCCTCGTGGCTCTTCTGGCCTCCTCCCGAAGCTTCCTAGGTGTCTTCTGGTCCAAGAAAAATCATCAAAAAGTTTCATTCAGTTTGGACTCCGTTTGGTATTGATTTTCTGTAAAAGACAAAAACATGGAAAAAACAGCAACTGGCACTAGGCACTAGGTTAATAGGTTAGTTCCAAAAAATGATATATAAACAGCATAATAATGCATATAAAACATCCAAGATGGATAATATAATAGCATGGAACAATAAAAAAATGTAGATACGTTGGAGACGTATCAAGCATCCCCAAGCTTAATTCCTGCTCGTCCTCGAGTAGGTAAATGATAAAAATAGAATTTTTGATGTGGAATGCTACCTAACATATTTATCATGTAATTTTTCTTTATGTGGTATGAATATTCAGATCCATAAGATTCAAAACAAAAGTTTAATAGTGACATAAAAACAATAGTACTTCAATCATACTAGTAAAGCAATTGTGTCTTCTCAAAATATTATGGCTAATGGAAGTTATCCCTACAAAATCATATAATCTTGTCATGCTCTATCTTCATAACACAAAGTATTTATCATGCACAACCCCGATGACAAGCCAAGCAATTGGTTCATACTTTTAACGCTCTTAAGCTTTTTCAACTCTCACACAATACATGAGCGTGAGCCATGGATATAGCACTATAGGTGGAATAGAATATGATGGTGGAGGTTGTGTGGAGAAGACAAAAAAGGAGAAAGTCTCACATTGACGAGGCTAATCAATGGGCTGTGGAGATGCCCATCAATTGATGTCAATGCAAGGAGTAGGGATTGCCATGCAACGGATGCACTAGAGCTATAAGTGTATATATGAAAGCTCAAAAAGAAAACTAAGTGGGTCTGCATCCAACTCGCTTGCTCACCAAGACCTAGGGCAATTTGAGGAAGCCCATCATTGGAATATACAAGCCAAGTTCTATAATGAAAAATTCCCACTAGTAATATATGAAAGTGACAAAATAGGAGACTCTCTATCATGAAGAACGTGGTGCTACTTTGAAGCACAAGTGTGGAAAAGGATAGTAACATTGTCCCTTCTCTCTCTTTCTCTCATTTTTATTTTTTTCTCTTTTTTGTTTTGTTTTGGGCTCTTTGGCCTCTTTTTTTATTTTGGGCTCTTTGGCCTCTTTTTTATTTATGTCCGGAGTCTCATCCCGACTTGTGGGGGGATCATAGTCTCCATCATCCTTTCCTCACATTGGATAATGTTCTAATAATGATGATCATAACAGTTTTATTTACTTACAACTCAAGAATTACAACTCGATACTAGAACAAAAATATGATTCTATATGAATGCCTCTGGCGATGTACCGGGATGTGCAATGATCTAGCGTGACATGTATAAAAAAATATGAACGGTGGCCAAGCCACAAATACTATGTCAACTATATGATCATGCAAAGCAATATGACAATGATGGTGTGTGTCATAATAAAACGGAACGGTGGAAGTTGCATGGCAATATATCTCGGAATGACTATGGAATTGCCATAATAGGTAGGTATGGTGGCTGTTTTGAGGAAGATATAAGGTGGCTTATGTGTGAAAGAGCATATCATATCATGGGATTTGGATGCACCGGCGAAGTTTGCACCAACTCTCAAGGTGAGAAATGGAATTGCACGGTACTGAAGAGGCTAGCAATGGTGGAAGGGTGAGAGTGCGTATAATCCATGGACTCAACATTAGTCATAAAGAACTCACATAGTTATTGCAAAAGTTTCTTAGCCCTCTAAGCAAAGTACTACTACGCATGCTCCTAGGGGGATAGATTGGTAGGAAAAGACCATCGCTCATCCCCGACCGCCACTAATAAGTGATAACCCACAAGTATAGGGGATCACAACAGTTTTCGAGGGTAGAGTATTCAACCCAAATTTATAAATTCAACACAAGGGGAGCCAAAGAATATTTGCAAGTATTAGAAGCTGAGTTGTCAATTCAACCACACCTGGAGATTAATTATCTGCAGCAAAGTAATCAGTAGCAAAGTAGTATGATAGTTTTGATAGTAGTAGCAACAACAATAGTAACAGTAACAATGATAGCAATAGTTTTGTAGCAAGTGTAATGGTAACAATAGCAGTAGTAACTTAGCAGGAACAATATAAGAGAAAAATCGTAGGCATTGGATCGGTGGATTCGTTGGAATGATATTCAACATATAACAGTCATAACCTAGGGCGATACGGCACTAGGTCCAGTTCATAAATATAATGTAGGCATGTATTCCGTAAATAGTCATACGTGCTTATGGAAAGAACTTGCATGACATCTTTTGTCCTACCCTCCCGTGGCAGCGGGGTCCATAAGGAAACTAAGGGATATTAAGGCCTCCTTTTAATAGAGAACCGGAACAAAGCATTAACACATAGTGAATACATGAACTCCTCAAACTACGGTCATCACCGGAAAGTATCCCGACTATTGTCACTCCGGGGTTTGCGGATTATAACACGTAATAGGTGACTATAACTTGCAAGATCGGATCTAGAACATAGATATAATGGTGATAACATAAACGGTTCAGATATGAAATCATGAAACCTGGGCCCAAAGTGACAAGCATTAAGCATGGCAAAGTCATAGCAACATCAATCTTAGAACATAATGGATACTAGGTATCAAGCCCTAACAAAGCTAACTCGATTACATGATGAATCTCATCCAACTCCTCACCGACCAGCGAGCCTACGAAGGAATTACTCACTCTCGGTGGGGAGCATCATGGAATTGGCGATGAAGGAGGGTTGGTGATGACGAAGATCGGAGACCCCCCTCTCCGGAGCCCAAAACGGACTCCAGATCTGGCGTCCCGATGAAGAACAGGAGGTGGCGGCTGCTCCGTATCACGAAATGAGATAATTCTTTCTCCCTGATTTTTTCTGGAAAAATAGGTATTTATGGAGTTGGATTCAGGGTCTGCGGGGCCACCAGGTGGGCACAACCCACCTGGGCGCGCCTGAGGGGGGGGGCGCCCTGGTGGGTTGTACTCACCCAGGGGCCCCCCTCCGGTGGTTCTTGGCTCCAGTAATTCTCTTTTATTATATAAAAAATCCTCACAAAGTTTTGTTCCAATCTGAGAACTTTTATTTCTGCACAAAAACAACACCATGGTAGTTCTGCTGAAAACAGCGTCAGTCCGGGTTAGTTTCATTCAAATCATGCAAATTAGAGTCCAAAACAAGAGAAAAAGCGTTAGGAAAAGTAGATACGACGGAGACGTATCAACTCTCCCAAGCTTAAACCTTTGCTTGTCCTTAAGCAATTCAGTTGATAAGCTGAAAGTGAGAAAGAAAAACTTTTACGAACTCTTTTGCTCTTGTTTACATAAATAAGCTTAAGTAGCACCCAGGATTTCCGTAAAGATTATAACTAACCATGTCAACAATAACTATTAAAAACTATATTAACTCATACAATGACATAATCAACTAGCGAGCAATAATAAAATATCTCAAATGGCAACACCTTGTCAAAACAATCATGATATAATATGACAATAGTGGTATCTCGCTAGCCCTTTCTGAGACCGCAAAACATAAATGCAGAGCACCTCCAAAGTTCAAGCAGCGACTAAATATTGTAATTCATGGTAGAAAAGATCCAGTCATGATGCATCCAACATTAACTATACACAATGCATGAGGATGACAATAGTGCTCTCAGGATCTGGCGCTTATTTGAGAAGGTGATGACTCAACATAAAAATAAATAGATAATCCCTTCGCAGAGGGAAGCAGGGATTTGCAGCGGTGTCAGAGCTCAGTTTTTTAAAACAGAGGTAAATGAAATTTTGAGAAATGCACCCTTCTTGTTTACTTCGCGACCATCAGTTATCGATATCTTCCATGCTAAACACATTAGTGGCGGTTCCAAAGCGATAAAAGTAAAGGTTTACTCCCCTCCACCAACAAACACACTCCACGGCAAACCGAATCCACGGGTACCGTCCATACCAACATCAGTCTTGGGGGAGTTTTGTTTAATTATTTGCAATTTGATTTCAGGACTAGGAATCCCTATTACCGCCCCTCTCGTGCAAGGATGAGTGAATAAACACTCATCATGAGAATAACCCGCTTAGCATGGAAGATACTGACTACCTCTTGTCGCTCTATGAACAATCCAGGCACACAAAAACGGATGTTTATTTGAAGTTTTTAGAGGTGGCACATGCAAATTTACTTGGAACGGCAGGGTAATACCGCATATAGGTAGATATATGGTGGACTTATCTGGAATAACTTGGGTTTCAGGATTTTGATGCACAAGCAGTATTTCCGCTTAGTACAGGCGAAGGCTAGCAAAAAGGTTGGGAAGCGGCCAGCTAGAGAGCGAAAACGGTCATGAATATGCATTATGCATAATGAACATTGGATACTAGCATGAGTAGGATATCATAGAGGCTATGTTGTTTTTATTCAACTACATGCATGAACATGTGCCAAGTCAAGCCACTTGAACATTCGGAGGAGGATACCATACCATCATACTACATCACAATCATTTTAACGCAATGTTGACATCCAAGATAAATCATTATCCACCCCTAGCTACTTAAGCATGGCATGAGAAACTATAATCTCTAATTGTCATTGCAAACATGTTTGATCATAATATGCTGAATCATGGATACTTGGTTAAACATATTTACAAAAACAGAACAAGTTGAGTTCATACCCGTTTCTCTCTGCCACAGTTAGTTCACCAAATGTCATCATTATTGCCTTTCACTTGCACGACTGAACGATTTGAAAAATAATAATAGTTCAAGAATGCCGTGGACTAAGCTGGAATCTGCAAACATTTTATTCCAAAGAGGAGAAGACAAGGTAATATGGGCTCTTTGTTAGATCAACAATAATGCATATGAGAGCCACTCAACATTTTCATCGTGGTCTTCTCGTCGGTATGACTCAATAAAAGGAAAAGAAATTCAGAGAAACACACTGAAATATTTTTGGAGTTTTAGTTTTTCTTGAAAATAGCAAATTAAAAAGAAAGAAAAACAAAAACGAGAAAAACTATTTACACGGGAGAGCTCCCAACAAGCAAAAGAAGAACAAGGAAATCTTTTTGGGTTTTCTTTTTAATACTACAACTAACTAACTAGAAAGAAACACCGAAAAGAAGTGGGAAATATTTTTTGGATTTTCTCAAAGTTTTTCAAACACGCAAGAAGAAAGCTTGGTCTACGAGCTGCTGCTCAATCCATTAGTTATGAAATACCATTAACTTTTTGTGTGCAGAAAATAAATCTAACATGGATAATACAATGGAAAAGTGTGAACACCGACAACTGGAATGAGATGTGTGAACATGAATGTAAGTTCGGTGGAAATACGTACTCCCCCAAGCTTAGGCTTTTGGCCTAGCTTGGTAATCACCATCCGCGGCCTGCGTAAAAATCAGAGTGATAGCTCACAGAGGCTCTTGGTGCAGACTCCTCAGCACGCCGAGCAGCCACAACCTCCGCGTTGTGTGCGGGCCTCGCTCTCAAGAACGTAATACCTTCCCTTGCTGTGATAATCAAAGAGAGCAGGCGGAAGCAAAAAGGTATGCACAACAGAATCTTTATTGAACAGTAAGTTATATGTATAATTATTAATTTCACCCTTAAGGAACTTATGGCGCTTCATGGCATCAAAGTCTAAGTACTGAGTAGGTAGGATGGGGTCATTGGGCTCAAGTGATACAGCTAACTCTTCTGCTAAACGTGAAGCATAAATCCCACCATAAAAATATCCACTACCAATGTTGTGCTGCAGTCTGCGTGCAACAATCGCTCCAAGGTTATAACTTTTAACACCAGTGAGGGCAGTGCATATGAGGCTCAAGTCAGGAGCACATAGTGTACTACAATCTTGTTTGCCTACGATGCATTTTCCATTAAATAGTGCAAAGTATTGAATCGATGGGAAATGAATACTTTTTATTCTACCTTGCGTCACCCCTCTATTTTCACCGTAGCAAAGACTAGTTAAAAATAACTCATACTCAGCCCTTGGTGGTTCGTCCACCAAACCCCAATATGGAATTTTACATGCAACACAGAATGCATCTAGAGGCATAGTGATTGAACGATCATAAAGTTTAAACGAAACTCTAGACTCATGAGGATGAAATTTAAACTCTTTAGTAAATGATTCTGTAAGACTGAGGTACTGGTTGCACTTATCTTGAATGTAGGGACCGAGCTCGGTATTGTGAACATATTGCTCAAATTCTTCTTTAATACCTGCACTTAACATGAAATTGTCGCACGACCATAAGCATAATTTGGTAGCAGCATCCCGTATCGAATTTGCACTTGGTTCAACATAAGACCGACGGGTTGAGCCACTACTAGAAGATGCCTCCGAGGACCTCCGCCTCGAAGAACTCCTTCCAAAGAAGTTCATCATATATGCGTACAAATTTCTGAAAAATTTTGGCCACAAATTTTTATTAACAAAACTTTGCAAGAATGATAGCAACTACTCATAGGGATGCATATAAGCCATATCAAGCATTCAAACTACTTAGAACTCTAAGAATTCAACATGCAAGCTCATCTACAGCAGCACCAAGAGTAGTTATTTATTCAAAATATAAACCACTAAAGCAAAAACTAATTGGGCTAATGGAGGAGTCACATACCAAGTAGCAATCCCCCAAAACAGTTTCGGAAATGGAGCTTCGAGCAAAGAGATCGAAATCTGGGGGTTTGAGAGCAAGAACACGAGAGATAGAGCAAAGGTGATTTTTTTTTCTGGAGGTAGGTGATGACAAGGGCTAAAGAGATAAGTGAGGGGGCCCACGTGGGGACCACAACCCACCAGGGCGCGCCTGGGGCTGCTGGTGTGCCCAGGTGGGTTGTGCCCACCTGGTGCACCCCCCTCTGATGTTATTCGCACTAAAAATTCAGGAATATTCAGAAAAAAATCGTATTAAATTTTCAGGACATTCTGAGAACTTTTATTTTTGGGTCATTTTTTATTGCACGGAAAATTCAGAAAACAGATAAAACATGACATTTTATTTTATTTAACTAAGAAAAACAGAAAATAAAAGTAAGGACGGAAGGTAGTGTCTACTAAATTCATCAACTTCATACCTCTCAAAGATGATCCATTAATAAGGTTGATCAAGTCTTATTAACAACCACCTTCGATTAGCATGAAACCGAAGAACTTTCGTAAAACACTAAGTTACCTCAACGGGGATATGCATGTCCCCATCAATAAGTATATCATGTTTCTTTTTGACAGTAGGTAGAGGTAGTTGAAAACTTCCAATAGCGAGTGTCAGAGATTTTTCAATAACATTAATACCATTCACTTGGAATTGTTTCTTCGGAAAGTGCACCGTATGCTCATTACCATTGATATGAAAAGTGACCTTGCTTTTATTGCAATCAATAACAGCCCCTGTAGTATTCAAAAAGGGTCTACCAAGGATAATCGACATGTTGTCGCCCTCTGGCATCTCAAGTATAACAAAGTCTGTTAAGATAGTAACATTTGCAACAACAACGGGCACATCCTCACAAATAACCGATAGGTATGGCAATTGATTTATCAGCCATTTGCAAAGATATTTCAGTAGGTGTGAGTTTATTCAAGTCAAGTCTTTTATATAAAGAGAAAGGCATAACACTAACACCAGCTCCTAAATCACATAAAACAGTTTTCACATAGTTTCTTTTTACGGAGCAAGGTATAGTTGGTATTTCAGGGTCTCCAAGTTTTTTAGGAACTCCATCCTTAAAAGAATAATTAGCAAGCATGGTGGAGATTTCAGCTTCCGGTATTTTTCTCTTATTGGTGATGATGTCTTTCATGTACTTTGCATAAGGGGCCATCTTTAAAATATCAGTCCAACGAGTACGCAAAAAGATAGGCCTAATCATTTCAGCAAAGCGTTCAATTTCTTCATCATCCTTATTCTTAGTTGATTTAGGTGGAAAGGGCATGGGTTTTTGAACCCATGGTTCTCTTTCCTTCCCATGTTTTCTAGCAACAAAGTCTCTTTTATCATATCTTTTATTCTTGGGTTGTGGGTTATAAAGATCAACAGCTGGTTCTATTTCAACATCATTATCTGACTGTTTATCATTGTCTGGTTGAGTATCTTCATGAACATCGTCATTATCTTTTTCATTATCAGTAGGTGAGTGTTCATTACCAGATTGAATTTCAGCATCAGAGATAGAAACATCATTATCATTGTCAGGAGGTTTTTCTACTTCAGGTTCACTAGAGGCATGCAAAGTCCTATCACTTTTCTTTTTCTTTTTAGAAGGACTAGTTGCATTAGTGTTAATTCTTTGAGAGTCTTGTTCAATTCTTCTAGGATGTCCTATCGGATAAAGTGGTTCCTGAGTCATTTTACCTCCTCTAGTTGCTACTCTAAGAGCAAAGTCATTAATATTATTATTTATTTCATCTAGCAACTCTCTCTGAGATTTAACAACTTATTCTAGTTGAGTTTGAACCATAGAGGCATGTTTTCCTACACCCCTACCATCATTGGTAATTCTAAATAACAAGTCACTCAAGCGAGCAATCATATCAGAATTATATTTCAATTGTTTCATAACATTTGCATTGAAGTGATCTTGCTTTCTAATGCAATTATCAAACTCATGAAGGCATTTACTAGGATGCATATTATAAGGATTGTCATTATCATTAAATTTCATTAGAGAATTTACCTCTACCACCTTGGGTGGTGATGTGTCAAGTCCATGTATTTCTTCAATAGGAGGTAAGTTTTTGACATCCTCAACTTTAATACCTTTTTCCTTCATAGATTTCTTTGCCTCTTGCATATCTTCCAGACTGAGATATAAGATACCCCTCTTCTTCGGAGTGGGTTTATGTGGTGGTTCAGGAAGAGTCCAATCATCATAATTTTTCAATATATTATTCAATAATTCCTCAGCTTGTTCAACAGTGTGTTCCCTGAAAACACAACCAACACAACTATCTAGGAAGTCCCTAGAAGTATCGGTTAGTCCATTATAGAAGATATCAAGTATTTCATTTTTCTTAAGAGGATGATCAGGCAAAGCATGTAGCAATTGGAGAAGCCTCCCCCAAGCTTGTGGGAGACTCTCTTCTTCAATTTGCACAAAGTTAAATATTTCCTGTAAGGCAGCTTGTTTCTTATGAGCAGGAAAATATTTTTCAGAGAAGTAGTAGATCATATCCTGGGGACTATGCACACAACCAGGAGCAAGAATATTATACCATATCTTAGCATCACCCTTTAATGAGAATGGAAATGATTTGAGAATATAATAATAGCGAATTTTATCATCATGAGCAAATAGGGTGGCTATGTCATTCAGCTTAGTAAGATGTGCTACAACAGTTTCAGTTTCACAACCATGGAAAGGATCAGATTCAACCAAAGTAATTTACTTTGGGTCGACAGAGAATTCATAATCCTTATCATCAACAAAGATAGGTGAAGTAGCAAACTTAGGATCACATTTCATTCTAGCATTCAAAGATTTTTCTTTCAGTTTGCATATCAATTTCTTAAGATCATCTCTATCATTGCAAGCAAGAAAATCTCTAGCTGTCTCCTCATCCATAACATAACCTTCAGGTACTTTAGGCAATTCATATCTAGGAGAACTAGATCTAATAGGTGTTTCAAGATTTTCAGTTTCAAGTGCTTCATCAGTTTCAATAATTTCATTCTCTTTAGCTCTAGCAATTTGTTCATCAAGAAATTCACCTAGTGGCACACCATCCTCAAGCAAGGTACTAGCATCATCATAAGAATTATCCATAGCAGAAGTAGCATCATCAATAACTTGCGACATATCAGAATTAATAGCATGTGGTGGTGTTGAAAGTTTACTCAAAATAGAAGGCGAATCAAGTGCAGAGCTAGATGGCAGTTCCTTACCTCCCCTCGTCTTAGAGAGAAATATCTTAGTCTTGGTATTCTTCAGATTCTTCATAGTGATAAATTGATAATAAGCCCAAGTGATTCAACAAATATAGCTATGCTCCCCGGCAACGGCGCCAGAAAAAGGTCTTGATAACCCACAAGTATAGGAGATCGCAACAGTTTCGAGGGTAGAGTATTCAACCCAAATTTATAGATTCGACACAAGGGGAGCCAAAGAATATTTGCAAGTATTAGTAGCTGAGTTGTCAATTCAACCACACCTGGAGATTAATTATCTGCCACAAAGTAATCAGTAGAAAAGTAGTATGATAGTTTTGATAGTAGTAGCAACAGCAATAGTAACAGTAACAATGATAGCAATAGTTTTGTAGCAAGTGTAACGGTAACAATAGCAGTAGTAACTTAGCAGGAACAATATAAGAGAAAATCGTAGGCATTGGATCGGTGGATTCGTTGGATGATATTCATCATATAATAGTCATAACCTAGGGCGATACGGCACTAGGTCCAGTTCATAAATATAATGTAGGCATGTATTCCATAAATAGTCATACGTGCTTATGGAAAGAACTTGCATGACATCTTTTGTCCTACCCTCCCGTGGCAGCGGGGTCCATAAGGAAACTAAGGGATATTAAGGCCTCCTTTTAATAGAGAACCGGAACAAAGCATTAACACATAGTGAATACATGAACTCCTCAAACTACGGTCATCACCGGAAAGTATCCCGACTATTGTCACTCCGGGGTTTGCGGATCATGACACGTAGTAGGTGACTATAACTTGTAAGATCGGATCTAGAACATAGATATAATGGTGATAACATAAATGGTTCAGATCTGAAATCATGGCACCCGGGCCCAAAGTGACAAGCATTAAGCATGGCAAAGTCATAGCAACATCAATCTCAGACCATAATGGATACTAGGGATCAAGCCCTAACAAAACTAACTCGATTACATGATGAATCTCATCCAACTCCTCACCGACCAGTGAGCCTACGAAGGAATTACTCACTCCCGGTGGTGAGCATCATGGAATTGGTGATCAAGGAGGGTTGGTGATGACAAAGATCGAAGATCCCCCTATCCAGAGCCCAAAACAAACTCCAGATCTGGCGTCCCGATGAAGAACAGGAGGTGGCGGCTGCTCCGTATCACGAAATGAGATAATTCTTTCTCCCTGATTTTTTCTGGAAAAATAGGTATTTATGGAGTTGGATTCAGGGTCTGCGGGGCCACCAGGTGGGCACAACCCAACTGGGCGCGCCTGAGGGGGGCCGCGCCCTGGTGGGTTGTGCTCACCCAGGGGGCCCCCTCCGGTGGTTCTTGGCTCCAGTATTTCTCTTTTATTATATAAAAAAATCCTCGCAAAGTTTCGTTCCAATCCGAGAACTTTTATTTCTGCACAAAAACAACACCATGGTAGTTCTGCTAAAAACAGCGTCAGTCCAGGTTAGTTTCATTCAAATTAGAGTCCAAAACAAGAGAAAAAGCGTTAGGAAAAGTAGATACGACGGAGACGTATCAATAAGGAAGACAATAAAAAATAAATCATGCTCCAACTTCATTGCATAACGAGAGACCATACGTGCATGCTTTGGGAATCACAAACCTTAACACAAATATTCTTACTAAACCACAATTACTCACAACCATGACTCTAATATCACCATCTTTATATCTCAAAACAAATGCAAGGAATCAAACTTCTCATATATTCAATGATCTTCATGAAAGATATTATTATATCTCTCTTGAATACCCATCATATTAGGACTAAATTCATAACCTAAGAAAATTGCCACACTATTTTTAAGACTCTCAAAATAATATAAGTGAATCATGAGAGTTCATCAATTTCTTCAAAATAAAACCACCGCCGTGCTCTAAAAAGATGTAAGTGAAGCACTAGAGCAACTACCTAGCTCAAAAGATATAAGTGAAGCACATAGAGTATTCTAATAAATTCATGATTAATGTGTGCCCTCTCAAAAGGTGTGTACAATAAGGATGATTGTGGCAAACTAAAAAGAAAAGACTCATATAATACAAGACACTCCAAGCAAAACACATATCATGTGGTGAAGAAAAATATAGCCTCAAGTAATTTACCGATGGTTTGAAGACAAAAGAGGGGATGCCATCTGGGGCATCCCCAAGCTTAGATGATTGGTTGTCCTTCAATATTACCTTGGGGTGCCTTGGGCATCCCCAAGCTTAGGCTCTTGCCACACCTTATTCCATAGTCCATCGAAACTTCACCCAAAACTTGAAAACTTCACGACACAAAACTCAATAGAAAACTCGTGAGATCCGTTAGTGAAACAAAGCAAATAACCACTTTTAGGTACTGTTGTAAACTCATTCCAATTTTATATTTGTATTATATCTACTGTATTCCAACTTCTCCATGGCTCATACCGCCCGATACTATCCATAGATTCATCAAAATAAGCAAACAACACAATGAAAACAGAATCTGTCAAAAACAGAAGAGTCTGTAGTAATCTGGACTTTAGCCAAACTTCTGTAACTCCAAAACTGCTGAAAAATGAGGAAAACGTAGGCAATTTATATATAAATCTTTTTTAAAAAAATCATAATTTTACCACACTTCTGTGAATTTTTAAAATTCTAGCACTGAGTGCAAAAGTTTTTGTTTTTTAGCAAAATCAAATTGACTATCACCCAAATCATCCTAAAGGTCTTACTTGGCACAAACACTAATTAAAACACTAAAACACAATCATAATAGAAGTATAATTGCATATTTATTTAAAAACAGAAGCAAAAACATAAAACATAAAATAATATTGGGTTGCCTCCCAACAAGCGCTATTGTTTTACGCCCCTAGCTAGGCATATTGCATAGATCTAGGTTTTGTCATCTTTGGTATTCAATTCCTTTCTTATCAAATCTTCTAAAACCTTTCGTAGTAATTCTCTCTTACCATATTCTTCCCTTCTAGCAGAAGAGCTTAAAGTATGGAAATGACTTCGATTAGTAATTTTGATATTCATAATTTCATACTCAGGATCATCTCCATAAACATCTTCATAAGAAACATGTATCTCACTTTTAATAGGTTCTCTAGACATCTCTTCAATCCATTCTTTATTAAACCCTTTGTCAATTCCCTTTGTAACCCAATCAAATGTATTGTAAGCATCAATGTATAAGGCTTGGATAATTTCCAGATAGGGGACTCTTTTTCTTAGATTGTCGTTAAAAGCTACATAGTCCTTAGATTCCAAACTACGTAAAGTTTCTTTATCATAAAGAATTTCTTCTATTATGGGATGCTCAAAATTCATATTATAGTAAGCAAAGATTTCCCTAGCCTCTCGAACTATGTAATCAAATTCGCGCATAAGGATAATGGTAGCAATTTTCTTAGCCTTAGGATCAAGTATATTGGGGAGTTCCTAAAACATCTTTTGTAAAGCCGGATGGATATGTAGGAATTTTCGCTCTAATTTAACCACAAGCATAGAAATAGCATCCGCATAGCAATTTGTATCATCAAGGATGGTTCCCCTACCTATAGGCATAACTCCCGTGCAATCAAAAAATTCTTGAATAACATTCTTCCCAATAATATTACCATCACCCACATGGTAGATCTTCATTTTAAGATTGGTAGGAGTGTCAGTTTCAAAAGGATCATGGTTAAGGACAGAAGATTCAAAATTTTCCTCAAGATTTTCACTAATTTTTTCAACGATAACCTCCTCGGATTCAGACATGATGACAAGCAAGCAATCTAGCACACAAGCAAACAAAAAGACAAAGAGAAAGAAGGCAAATATTTTTGTGTTTTTCTGAAAATGTTTTAGAAGTGGGGGAGATGAAAACGAGAGGCAAATGGTGAATAATGTAAATGCAAGAGATGAGAGTTTATGATGGGTACTTGGTAGGCTTGATGTAGATCCTCCCCAGCAACGGCGCCAAAAATTCTTCCTGCTACTTCTTGAGCTTGCATTGGTTTTTTCCTTGAAGAGGAAAGGGTGATGCAGCAAAGTAGAGATACGTATTTCCCTCAGTTAAGAACCAAGGTATCAATCCAGTAGGAGGAACACACAAGTCTCCAATGATAGCACCTACACAAACAAACAAATACTTGCACCCAACGCGATAAAGAGGTTGTCAATCCCTTCACGGTTACTTGCAAGGATGAGATGTGATAGAGATAGGTATAAAAGATAAATAAAAGTGCAAAATAAAGTAAAGGTAAATAAATTGCAGCAAGGTATTTTTGGGTTTTTGGTTTTATAGATCTGAAAATAATATGATAAAAATAGACCCAGGGGCCATAGTTTTCACTAGAGGCTTCTCTCTTGAAAGAACGCATATGGTGGGTAAACAAATTACTGTTGAGCAATTGATAGAAAAGCGCATAGTTATAACGTTATCTAAGGAAATGATCATGAATATAGGCATCACGTCCGTGACAAGTAGACCGACTGCTGCCTGCTTCTACTACTATTACTCCACACATCGACCGCTATCCAGCATGCATCTAGTGTATTAAGTTAACAAGAACGGAGTAACGCCTTAAGCAAGATGACATGATGTAGAGGGATAGATCCAATCAATATGAAACAAACCCCATGTTTTATCCTTAATGGCAACAATACAAATACGTGCCTCGCTACCCCTTCTGTCACTGGGTGAGGACACCGCAAGATTGAACCCAAAACAAAGCACCTCTCCCATTGCAAGAAAAATCAATCTAGTTGGCCAAACCAAATCAACAGATCAGAGAGAAATACAAAGCTATCTTAATCATGCATAAAAGAGCTCAGAGAAGACTCAAATAATATTCGTAGATAATCTGATCATAAATCCACAATTCATCGGATCTCAACAAACGCACCGCAAAAGAAAATTACATCGAATAGATCTCCAAGAACATCAAGGAGAACATTGTATTGAAGATCAAAGAGAGAGAAGAAACCATCTAGCTACTAGCTATGGACCCGTAGGTTGTTGGGGAACGTTGCATGGAAAACAAATTTTTTTCTACGCACATGCAAGATCTATCCATGAAGATGCATAGCAACGAGAGGGGAGAGTGTGTCTACATACCCTCGTAGACTATAAGCGGAAGCATTTGTTAACGCGGTTGATATAGTCGAAGTTCTTCGCGCTCCAACCGATCAAGTACCGAACGTACGGCACCTCCGCGTTCAGCACACGTTCAGCTTGGTGACGTCCTTCGCCTTCTTGATCCAGCAAGATGGTGAGGTAGTGGGTGAGTTCCGGCAGCACGACGGCGTGGTGACGGTGATGGTGAAGTGATCTCCGCAGGGCTTTGCCTAAGCACTACGAAAATATGACCGAGGGTGTAAACAGTGGAGGGGGGCGCCGCACACGGCTAAGCAATTGTCGTGGTTGTGCTAGGCGCCCCCTACCACATATATATAAGTGGGGGGGAGAGGGGAGAGGCCAAGGGGAGCCCCAAGTAGGTCCGAATCCTACTTGGGTGCCCTTGGCCGCGCCCCCTTCCATATTTGCCGGAGGGGGGAAGGAAAGGGGGAAGAGGGAAGGAAGGGGGAGGCCGAATCCCCCCTTTCCTTTCCCCACTTGGTCGGCTGCCATAGGGGGGTGTGCCAGCCCCTTGTGGGCTGGTGTGCTCCCCTCTAATGGCCCAATAGGCCCATTACCCTCCCGGGGGTGTCCGGTACCCCCTCCGGTATTCCGATGACTACCCGGTACACTCCGAAACACTTCCGGTGTCCGAATACCATTGTCCTATATATCAATCTTTACCTCTCGACCATTTTGAGACACCTCGTCATGTCCGTGATCTCATCTGGGACTCCGAACAACATTCGGTCACCAAATCATATAACTCATATAACACTATATCGTCAACGAACGTTAAGCGTGCGGACCCTACGGGTTTGAGAACTATGTAGACATGACCGAGACACCTCTTCGGTCAATAACCAATAGCGGAACCTGGATGCCCATATTGGCTCCTACATATTCTACGAAGATCTTTATCGGTCGAACCTTATGACAACACACGTAATTCCCTTAGTCACTTTACTCGTTCCGTAATACATCATCTTGCAACTAACACCTTAGTCACTTTGCTGCTTCTTATGATGTGTATTACCGAGAGGGCCCAGAGATACCTCTCCGATACTCAGAGTGACAAATCCTAATCTCAATCTATGCCAACTCAACAAACACCTTTGGAGATACCTGTAGAGCATCTTTATGATCAGCCAGTTACGTTGTGACGTTTGATAGCACACAAGGTATTCCTCCGGTATCTGGGAGTTGTATAATCTCGTAGTCGAAGGAATATGTATTTGTCATCAAGAAAGCAATAGCAATAAACTGAACGATCAATATGCTAAGCTAACGGATGGGTCTTGTCCATCACATCATTCTCCTAATGATGTGATCCCATTATCAAATGACAACACATGTCTATGGTTAGGAAACCTTAACCATCTTTGATCAACGAGCTAGTCTAGTAGAGGCTTACTAGGGACACGGTATTTGTTTATGTATTCACACATGTATTTAAGTTTCCAATCAATACAATTCTATCATGAATAATAAACCTTTATCATGAATAAGGAAATATAAAATAACAACTTTATTATTGCCACTAGGGCATATTTCCTTCAGTCTCCCACATGCACTACAGTCAATAATCTAGATTACATTGTAATGAATCTAACACCCATGGAGTCTTGGTGCTGATCATGTTTTGCTTGCGGAAGAGGCTTAGTCAATGGGTCTGCCACATTCAGATCCGTATGTATTTTGCAAATCTCTATGTCTCCATCCTTGACCTTTTCACGAATGGAGTTGAAGCGTCTCTTGACGTGTTTGGTTCTCTTGTGAAACCTGGATTCCTTCGCTAAGGCAGTTGCTCCAGTGTTGTCACAAAAGATTTTCATTGGACCCGATGCACTGGGTATTACACCCAGATCGGATATGAACTCCTTCATCCAGACTCCTTCATGTGCTGCTTCCGAAGCAGCTCTGTACTCCGCTTCACACGTAGATCCCGCCACGACGCTTTGCTTGGAACTGCACCAACTGACAACTCCACCATTCAATATAAATACGTATCCGGTTTGTGACTTAGAGTCATCCGGATCAGTGTCAAAGCTAGCATCGACGTAACCATTTACGACGAGCTCTTCATCACCTCCATAAACGAGAAACATATCCTTTGTCCTTTTCAGGTACTTCAGGATGTTCTGGACCGCTGTCTAGTGATCCACTCCTGGATTACTTTGGTACCTCCCTGCCAAACTTATGGCAAGGCACACATCAGGTCTGGTACACAACATAGCATACATGATAGAACCTATGGCTGAGGCATAGGGAATGACTTTCATTTTCTCTTCCACTCTGGTCCGGATCGTGCTTTGGTCGACCTACGAGGTTCAGTAGCAACTTGATCTGAAGTTTCATGATCATTATCATTTGCTTCCTCTCTAGTTGGTGTAGGCATCACGAGAATGGATTTTTCTGATGTGCTACTTTCCAATTGGAGAGAAGGTACAATTACCTCATCAAGTTCTACTTTCCTCCCACTCACTTCTTTCGAGAGAAACTCCTTCTCTAGAAAGGATCCATTCTTGGCAACAAAGATCTTGCCTTCGGATCTGTGGTAGAAGGTGTACCCAATTGTTTCCTTAGGGTATCCTATGAAGACGCACTTCTCCGATTTGGGTTCGAGGTTATCAGGCTGAAGCCTTTTGACATAAGTGTCGCAATCCCAAACTTTAAGAAATAATAACTTAGGTTTATTGCCAAACCATAGTTCATACGGTATCGTCTCAACGGATTTAGACAGTGCCCTATTTAACGTGAATGCGGCTGTCTCTAATGCATAACCCCAAAACGATAGTGGTAAATCGGTAAGAGACATCATAGAACGCACCATATCTAATAAAGTATGGTTACGACATTCGGACACACCATTACGCCGTGGTGTTCCAGGTGGCGTGAGTTGTGAAACAATTCCACATTGTTTTAAATGAACGGCAAACTCGCAACTCAAATATTCGCCTCCGCGATCAGATCGTAGAAACTTTATTTTTCTTGTTACGATGATTCTCCACTTCACTCTGAAATTCTTTGAACTTTTCAAATGTTTCAGACTTGTGTTTCATCAAGTAGATATACCCATACCTACTCAAATCATCTGTGAAGGTCAGAAAATAACGATACCCACCGCGTGCCTCAACACTCATCGGACCGCATACATCGGTATGTATTATTTCCAATAAGTCGTTAGCTCGCTCCATTGTTTCGGAGAACGGAGTTTTAGTCATCTTGCCCATGAGGCATGGTTCGCAAGTATCAAATGATTCAAAATCAAGTGATTCCAAAAGTCCATCCGCATGGAGTTTCTTCATGCGCTTTACACCAATATGACCTAAATGGCAGTGCCACAAGTATGTTGCACTATCATTATCAACTTTGCATCTTTTGGCATCAATATTATGAATATGTGTATCACTACGATCGAGATTCAACAAGAATAGACCACTCATCAAGGGTGCATGACCATAAAAGATATTACTCATATAATAGAACAACCATTATTCTCTGATTTAAATGAATAACCGTCTCGCAATAAAAAAGATCCAGATATAATGTTCATGCTCAACACGGACACCAAATAACAATTATTGAGGTCTAAAACTAATCCCGAAGATAGATGTAGAGGTAGCGTGCCGACGGCGATCACATCGACCTTGGAACCATTCCCGACGCGCATCGTCACCTCGTCCTTAGCCAATCTTCGTTTATTCCGCATCTCCTATTTCGAGTTACAAATATGAGCAACCAAACCAGTATCAAATACCCAGGCGCTGCTACGAGCATTAGTAAGGTACACGTCAATAACAGGTATATCAAATATACCTCTGTTCACTTTGCCATCCTTCTTATCCGCCAAGTATTTGGGGCAGTTCCGCTTCGAGTGACCATTCCCTTTGCCGTAGAAGCACTCAGTTTCAGGCTTGGGTCCAGGTTTGGGCTTCTTCCCGGGAGTGGCAACTTGCTTGCCATTCTTCTTGAAGTTCCCTTTCTTTCCCTTGCCCTCTTTCTTGAAACTAGTGGTCTTGTTAACCATCAACACTTGATGCTCCTTCTTGATTTCTACCTCCGCGGCCTTAAGCATTGCGAAGAGCTCAGGAATCATTTTATTCATCCCTTGCATATTATAGTTCATCACGAATCCTTTGTAGCTTGGTGGCAGTGATTGAAGAACTCTGTCAATAACACTATCAACTGGAAGGTCAACTCCCAGCTGAGTCAAGTGGTTATGATACCCAGACATTTTGTGTATGTGTTCACCGACAGAACTGTTCTCCTCCATCTTGCAGCTATAGAACTTGTTGGAGACTTCATATCTCTCAACCCGGGCATTTGCTTGAAATATTAACTTCAACTCTTGGAACATCTCATATGCTCCATGACATTCAAAACGTCTTTGAAGTCCCGGTTCTAAGCCGTAAAGCATGGCACACTGAACTATCGAGTAGTCATCAGATCAAGCTTGCCAGACGTTCATAACATCTGCTTCAACTCCTGCAGCAGGTCTATCACCCAGCGATGCATCAAGGACATAATTCTTCTATGCAGCAATGAGGATAATCCTCAAGTTACGGACCCAGTCCGTGTAGTTGCTACCATCATATTTCAACTTAGCTTTCTCTAGGAACGCATTAAAATTCAGGGGAACGGTAGCTTGGGCCATTGATCTACAACATAGATATGCAAAACTATAAGACTAAGTTCATGATAAATTAAGTTCAATTAATCAAATTACTAATGTGAACTCCCACTTAAATAAACATCCCTCAAGTTATCTAATTGATACGTGATCCAAATCAACTAACCCATGTCCGATCATCACGTGAGATGGGGTAGTAATCAATGGTGAACATCTCTATGTTGATCATATCTACTATATGACTCACGTTTGACCTTTTGGTCTCCAGTGTTCCGAGACCATGTCTGTACATGCTAGGATCGTCAAGTTTAACCCAAGTATTCTGCATGTGCAAAACTGTCTTACACCCGTTGTATGTGAACGTAGAGTCTATCACACCCGATCATCACGAGGTGCTTCGAAACGACGAACTTTGCCAACGGTGCATACTCGGGGAGAACACTTTTATCTTGAAATTTAGTGAAGGGATCATCTTATAATGCTACCGGCGCCGTTCTAAGAAAAATAAGATGCATAAAGGATAAACATCACATGCAATCAAAATATTTGACATGATATGGCTATTGATGACCCACAAGTATAGGGGATCTATCGTAGTCCTTTCGATAAGTAAGAGTGTCGAACCCAACGAGGAGCGGAAGGAAATGACAAGCGGTTTTCAGCAAGGTATTCTCTGCAAGCACTGAAATTATTGGTAACAGATAGTTGTGTGATAAGATAATTTGTACGGGTAACAAGTAAGAAAAGTAACTAAGGTGCAGCAAGGTGGCCCAATCCTTTTTGTAATAAAGGACAAGCCTGTACGAACTCTTATATAAAGCAAAGCGCTCCCGAGGACACATGGGAATTACTGTCAAGCTAGTTTTCATCATGCTCATATGATTCGCATTCGTTACTTTGATAATTTGATATGTGGGTGGACCGGTGCTTGGGTGCTGCCCTTACTTAGACAAGCCTCCCACTTATGATTAACCCCTCTCGCAAGCATCCGCAACTACGAAAGAAGAATTAAGATAAATCTAACCATAGCATGAAACATATGGATCCAAATCAGCCCCTTACGAAGCAACGCATAAACTAGGGTTTAAGCTTCTGTCACTCTAGCAACCCATCATCTACTTATTACTTCCCAATGCCTTCCCCTAGGCCCAAATCATGGTGTAGTGTCATGTAGTCGACATTCACATAACACCACTAGAGGAAGGACAACATACATCTCATCAAAATATCGAACGAATACCAAATTCACATGATTACTTATAACAAGACTTCTCCCATGTCCTCAGGAACAAATGTAACTACTCACAAAGCATATTCATGTTCATAATCAGAGGGGTATTGAATAGTATTAAGGATCTGCACATATGATCTTCCACCGAATAAACCAACTAGCATCAACTACAAGGAGTAATCAACACTACTAGCAACCCACAGGTACCAATCTGAGGTTTTGAGACAAAGATCGGATACAAGAGATGAACTAGGGTTTGAGAGGAGATGGTGCTGGTGAAGATGTTGATGGAGATTGACCCCCTCTCAATGAGAGGATCATTGGTGATGATGATAACTTTGATTTCCCCCTCCGGGAGGGAAGTTTCCCCGGCAGAACAGCTCCACCGGAGCCCTAGATTGGTTCTGCCCAGGTTCCGCCTTGAGACGGTGGCGCTTTGTCCCGAAAGCTTCCTCTTGATTTTTTCCAGGTCAAAACACATCATATAGCAGAAGATGGGCACCGGAGGCCTGCCAGGTGGGCCACAAGGTAGGGGGCGCGCCCTCCACCCTTGTGGATGCCTGGTGGGTCCTCTCTGGTATTTTCTTCGCCCAGTGTTTTTTATATATTCCAAAATAATTCTTCATAAATTTTTAGGACTTTTGGAGTTGTGCAGAATAGGTCTCTAGGATTTGCTCCTTTCCAGTCCAGAATTCCAGCTGCCGGCATTCTCCCTTCTTCATATAAACCTTGTAAAATAAGAGAGAAAAGGCATAAGTATTGTACCAAAATAGATAATAACAGCCCATAATGCAATAAATATCAATATAAAATCATGATACAAAATGGACGTATCAACTCCCCCAAGCTTAGACCTCGCTTGTCCTCAAGCGAAAGACAAAATCGATAAATATGTCCACATGTTTAGAGATAGAGGTGTCGATAAAGTAAAATATGGACATGAGGGCATCATGATCATCTTTAGAATAGAAACATATCTTGACATACAATTTCTTATGCTAAAGTGACAATTCATTCACAAGGTAAAGCATGAATCAGAAACTTTATTGAAAACTAACAAACTATGATCTCAGTCATTGAAGCAATTGCAATTTATCATAATGTGGGAAAGAGTCAATATAAGAGCTTTTCAACAAGTTCACATACTCAACTATCATTTAGTCTTTCACAATTGCTAACACTCACGCGATACTTATGGGTTCAAAGCCTCAGTTAGACACAGAGAAAGATAGGGCTTGTAGTTTCGCCTCTCAACCTTTTACCTCAAGGGTAATGTCAACAATAATACTTTATGATAACCTACATCCGAGTGGATATATATATCTGGATCTTTCTCCAACACATAGTGCTTGCCAAAAAGAAAAAGTGTAAAAAGGAAAGGTGAAGATCACCATGACTCTTGTATAAGGGTAGAAGATAAAAGTAAAAGATAGGCCCTTCGCAGAGGGAAGCAAAGGTTGTCATGCGCTTTTATGGTTGGATGCACAAAATCTTAATACAAAAGAACGTCACTTTATATTGCCGCTTGTGATAAAGAACTTTATTATGCAGTCTGTCGCTTTTATTTCTTCCATATCACAAGTTCGTATAAAGCTTATTTTCTTCACACTAATAGATCATACATATTTAGAGAGCAATTTTTATTGCTTGCACCGATGACAACTTACTTGAAGGATCTTACTCAATCCATAGGTAGGTATGGTGGACTCTCATGGCAAAACTGGTTTAAGGGATGTTTGGATGCACAAATAGTATCTCTACTTGGTGCAAAGTATTTGGCTAGCATAAGAGGGAAAAGCAAGCTCAGCATGTTGGAGGATCCATGACACTATAACTTCTATTCGGATATAAGAGAACATAACCCATTATGTTGTCTTCCTTGTCCAACATCAACTTTTTAGCATGTCATATTTTAATGAGTGCTTACAATTACAAAAGATGTCCAAGATAGTATATTTATATGTGAAAACTCGCTTTCTTTATTACTTCCTATTAATTGCAACAATGACCAAAACTATGTTTGTCAACTCTCAACAACTTTTATTCATCATACTCTTTATATGTGAAGTCATCACTCTCCATAAGATCATTATATGATCTTTTTATTTCTTTTATTCTATTCTTTTTCTTTATTTCTTTTTTCTCAAGATCATAGCAAGAAAGCAAAGCCCTCAACTCAAAACTACTCTTTATTAAATATCTCTCAGACTTGATTACATAGAGGGAACATAGAGCAAAACTCAAAGCTAGATCATACTAAAAATGTTTATTCTACTAGATAAGGATATAACCAAAAAGATCGAACTAAGAAAAATGATAAAGGTAAAGGTGTGATGGTGATACGATACCGGGGCACCTCCCCCAAGCTTGGCAGTTGCCAAGGGGAGTGCCCATACCCATGTATTTAGATCTCTTTCTTCGGAGGTGGTGATCCAATATTCTTGGCAATAATACCCTTCGGCATATGATTTTCTTCCTCGAGCTTATTAACTTGTTGTTTGAGATCCATAATTTCCTTATGGAGCTTGCCCGTGACGGCTAGAGCTCTGATCACCCATGGATGCTTGCTGTCTGCGGGATAAAAGGCAACACTCTTTTTCATGTTATCATAAGAGAGAAATCGAGCATTAGGAGGTATGACCGAATCCGGTATTGCTGAGCTCTGAAGCTCCTCAAACAGAACTCCTGGTTGAAGGCGAGAAGTAGCTTCTTGGTCCTCCTCCATGGCGTCTATTCTTTTGAGGTCGGCCTCCATCTCTTCCTCTGTGGACCATCCAAAGGGTTCAGCTTGGCTGTAGGCCCTTGGGTCCTGTGCCGGGTGAGAGACACGACTCTCCCCGACCGACTCGTGCGAGGACATCTTGCTCCGAATCTGCTGCAGAAATAGCTAAACACAAAAACAGAAGACTTTTTTGTGGTACGGTGGTCAAAACCTTCAGGAGATTATATAATGAATTTTTACCGACCAAAAGAAGCATTGTGCAAGAAAATAGAGTCCGGAGGGCACATGAGGTGGCGGCAAGGTACAGGGGCGCGCCTAGGGGGGTAGGGCGCGCCCCCTGCCTTGCCGCTTCCTTGTGCACTCTTCGGACTACTTTTAATTTTCCTAATTTTTTAAATATTCCAAAACGGAGAAAAATTGCTATTGGAAAAGTTTTGGAGTCGGTTTACTTACCGTACCACATACCTATTCCTTTTCGGAGTTTGAAACGTTCTAGAAAGTATCCCTTATGTACTCCTCCGGTGTTATGGTATTAATAATATTTGTCTCAAAATTTATGGGAGTACCTGAAATATAATGTTTGATTCTTTGCCCATTTACCACCTTCGGGTTAGTGCCTTTGGCGTTGTTGATCTTGATGGCACCGGAATGATAAACCTCCTCGACAATGTAAGGACCTTCCCATTTAGAGAGAAGCTTTCCTGCAAAGAATCTTAAATGAGAGTTGTACAGCAAAACATAATCACCTATATTAAACTCACGCTTTTGTATCCTTTTGTCATGCCATCTTTTAACTTTTTCTTTAAACAACTTGGCATTCTCATAAGCTTGGGTTCTCCATTCATCAAGTGAGCTAATGTCAAATAACCTCTTTTCACCGGCAAGTTTGAAATCATAGTTGAGCTCTTTAATTTCCCAATAAGCTTTATGTTCTAGTTCTAGAGGTAAGTGACATGCTTTTCCATAAACCATTTTATACGGAGACATACCCATAAGATTTTTATATGCAGTTAAGTTCATAATGCATCATCAAGTTTCTTAGACCAATTCTTTCTAGATCTATTAATAGTCTTTTGCAAAATCAATTTAATCTCTCTATTGATCAATTCTACTTGACCACTAGACTGAGGATGATATGGAGATGCAATTCTATGGTTGACATCATACTTAGCAAGCAATTTGCGGAAAGCACCATGAATAAAATGAGAACCACCATCAGTCATCAAGTATCTAGGGACTCCAAACCTCAGAAAAAATAACTTCTTTAAGCATCTTAATAGAAGTGTTATGATCAGCACTACTAGTTGGAATAGCTTCTACCCACTTAGTAACGTAATCAACAACAACTAAAATATGTGTATACCCATTAGATGAAGGAAAATGTCCCTTATAATCAAAACCCCATACATCAAATGGATCAATAACAAGTGAATAATTCATAGGCATTTCCTGACGTCTACTAATATTACCAATTCTTTGACATTCATCACAAGACAAGACAAACTTACGAGCATCCTTGAAGAGAGTAGGCCAATAAAAACCAGATTCACTACAAAAAAAAGACACATCCGTGACATTTTGGGCCGAACGAATTTTTTTCCTGTCATGCTTATGACACTTCTATGACGATAATTGTGACAAAACCTGGTATCATCAAAGATGTGGTGGGCTCCTACTTCTATGACAAAAAATCATGACAGAAAATGGGCTTTTCATCCTGGGGGGGCCGGAGACGCAGCTGCATGATATTCTTTGGGCCGTCCATGACGAAAAAAATCATGGTAGAAGCGAGGGCGAGGAAAATTTCGGGGAGTTCCCGATTACGGTGGGTGGTCGGGGCCGAGCGATGCATGAAGGTTTGCGCGTTTCTCTTGTAGACGTACGCGCGTGTGCGAGGCGTTGGGCTCTAACTGAACCCGAGCGAGGTGTTGGGCTCTAACTAAACCCGAGTGATTGCACTAGCTATGTTACTGAACCCCGATCGATCCCTTGGCTGTTAACTGAACCTGAGTGATTCCTTCGCTACTGCTGCTAACTGAAGCCGATCGAAGCTGGCTCTTGATGAACAGTCCCCGGTGGGGGTTGGATGAACAGTTCCTGGTGGGGGGTTGGATGAAGAGGATCCTGTGGTAGTAGAGGCCGTTGCCGCTGGATGAACAGGACCCCGATCGAGGAGGTGGGGGTGGATGAACAGTAGCCGGCGGAGGGACCCCGTGGAGGGCTGGTTGAACAGGACCCCATGTGGAGGGCTGGTTGAATAGTAGCCGGTGGAGGCTGGATGAACAGGACCCCGTGGTGAACAGTAGCTGGTGGAGGCTGGAGGAAGTCGACGGTGGATGAACAGTAGCAGATGGAGGCTGGAGGAAGTCGACGGTGGATGAAAAGTAGCAGGTGGAGGCTGGAGCGAGGCAATAGACGGTGGATGAACAGTAGCCCGTGGAGTCCCGTTTTGCGGTACGCCACACCCCTCCCGATGAATAGGACCCCCCGTTTTGACCGTAGGCGCTCCAACACAAGTCCTTTTCCTCCATTTTACGGTACGCCACACCCCTCCCGATCAACAGCACCCCGTTTCGACCATAGGCACTCGAACACAAGTCTGTTTTCTCTATTGTGCGGTACGCCAGACCCTTCTCGATGAACAGGACCCCGTTTCAACTTTACGCGGTCGAACAGAAGGCCGTTTTCCTCCCTTTTGTGGTACGCCAGACCCTGTTCCGGCTGTTCCATCCAAGCCAGTTGGCTCCCGTTGAACACGACCCATTCCGACCCAGTGGCTTCGCTCCCGATGAACAGGACGCGTTCCGACCCAGTCACTTGGCTCCCGGTGAACACGACGCTGTTTCCTCCATTCCGACCTAGCCGGTTAGCTGCCGATGAACAGGACGCCGTTGCTGCCTTCCATTGCCTCTCCATGTACACAAGCCCTGGCCGTCCGTATGCGCAAGTACGCGTTTCGAGACCCCGCTCGTATGTATGTACGTGGCCGTATTTTTTGGCGTGTGGCCATATGTACGTGTACACGGTTTAGACGGGACAGCCTGAACTGCTACGTGGGGGCCTCTACTATGACATGTGCCGCTACTTACATGGCCACGGTTCATCGTTGCAGAGCGATCGATCAACCAGTATGTACGTACACATTCGCGACAAGACAGACAACGCTACGTACGCTTCGACCGGGTGGGTACCAGCTATCAGGGAGGATAATGACACACTTCCTTGCGTGCGAAGATATAGCTTCTGGGTCCCAGTTGTCTGGGGGAGGAATCATTTTTTTTTACCCGTAATAAGGACACACTTCCTTGCGTGCGAAGATGTAGCTGGTGGGTCCCAGCTGTCAGGGGGAGAAAACATTATTTTTCAGGGTAAAAAGGATGCAGTTGCATGCATGCGTCCATGGGCGTGGTGTGTCCCCACTGTCAGCCTCTCACATACAGTCATCTTCCGATGACTCTCGTTTGTTGACCATGTTGACCACACCATGCCGAGCGCACCAAGGCCGGTGGACGATGGCTAGGCCCCAGACTGGAATGATCCAGAGATGGGGAAGACGCGGCAGTGGAGTCGCAGATGGAGAGGAGTGGGAAACTTGACTGGTTCAGGTGCGCGGCAGCATAGCCGCCCACGGGAGACAGGAGCAAGAACAGAGGTTGAAGAAGCAGCACGGCTGTTGGATTAACATCCAATGGTCCAGCTGCTAGAATCATTTGTTGATTAAGTTGACAAAAGCCCTGCGTACGCGTGAGCTTAGTAGGCCCACAAGTCAGCCACCAAATCTGCCGGGTCCCAACTGTCATCGGGAGGAATAGTTTTTTTGCATAACAAGGAGGCACTTCCTTCCGTGTGAAGATACAACCGGTGGGTCCCAGCTGTCAGGGGGAGGAAACATTTTTTCAGCTTAATAAGGAGGAACTTTCCTTGCGTGCGACCATGTACCTCGTGGGTCCAGCTGTCAGGCTCTCCACGTACAGTCCTCTTCCGATGCCTCTCGTTTGTTGACCACGCCACGCCGAGCGCAGCAAGGCGGTGGACGGCGGCGAGGCCCCGGACGGGAACGACCCGGAGATGGGAAGACGCGGCAGTGGAGTCGTAGATTGAGAGGAGTACAAGGGTTATATAACTAGTTCTGGTGCTGCGTGGGGCTACAGTCGGTGGAGAATAACAGGAGGTGTGGAGGGGTGGAGGGATAGCCTGGCCGGCGGTGGGGTAGCGCTTCGCAGTGATGCGTGCTAAGCAGAGCCGCTAGCCGCTAGAGGCCGGAGCAGGCGGTCCTGGCGATGCTTGAGGAAGAAGATGAGAGATTGAAGGTGCATGCTGGCCGTTGGATATAAATCCAATGGCTGTGGATGTCAAAATCATTTGTTGACTAAGTTGACAACGCCTTGTGTAGGCTTCGACCTATTGGCCCACATGTCAGCCTGCAAAAATGTGGCATATATTTAACCCATGTTTTCTAGAATTTACAGTCCATTTGCTGGGCTGGGTGAACAAATAATTTCGCGTCAATGCGGCCCATTTAATATTTTCTAAGAAATCCCAGCCCATTTGCACTTTCTTTAAATACACGAATTAGCTGGGCTTGTTCTGTATTTAATGTTAGGTTAGAAGGAGCAATTAATATCAAAAAATAAACCGGAGCTACACATTTTATTATATATAAAATTAACAAATTAGCGAGTTATTGCTCAAAAGAAAAATGAGCGCGTTATTATTACATTGGTCCTTAAAATCTTCGCAAACTTTTGTACGCAATCACCAGGATTTTCCTTGCCTGTGAGTCAAAAACAACCAGGATTTTCCTTGCCAACTTCTGTTAAACATTTACTTTTATAAGTTAATAAGACATGGGATGTTTTTATAATGTATATATAAGTCTCTATTAAATATACGATAATAGTAATAATATAAATATATATAATGTGGTTAGAAGGGAAAACATAAATTAGACACTGCATTATTATTCTTATATATAGATAAATAGAACAGAGATCTGTGTTTTATTAAAAAAAATATTGGGCTGCCGATGTTTAAGAAAAAGTAAAACCTACGCTGGGAGGCCCAAAGGCCGGTACTTACATGATGGACCTCAAAAAATAAGTTGAAACCACTATCTCGGTATGTCGTGGGCTACGCATGTTAAAAAACAAAACATAGGCCTAGCTGATACTTGTTCGCCCTCTGAAAAAAATGATACCAGCTAGATACCCGATACCCCTTTCCCGCAACAAAAAAAAACCCCGATACCCCTGAAAAAAAAGCTCCCCGGTGACAGTCATCGTTGGAAATTTATTTCATTTATTGACTACTAGGTTGACAAACCCGTGGGCCCCAACGTCAGTATACAATTAGGAGGAAGCTTTTTTTTCAATGAGGCACTTGCTTGCGTATGGCTTGGACCTGGTGGGTCCCCACTGTCAGCCTCTCGGCGTACAGTCCTCTCCAGATTCCTCTCGTTTGTTGAGCATGTTGACAATGGCATACGGCGGCGCCACGGCGAGCGCACACGGACGGGAAAGAACCGGAGCAGGGGAAGACGCCTTCATTCTTTCGAACGTACCGCACTAGCCCGGTGGCTGCAGCCCTCTCACCCAAAAGCTGTACTGCCCGGGTTCGATTCCAACTGGTGCAGTTGAAAAATATCTAACACTTGCCAAAATTTCGTCCCTGGTTTACCCAGTTTTTCGCACACTCAACATTGTCTTGCCATTTTGAAAATAGCATATCTTTTTGACTTTGCATCATATGAAGATGTGCTATACATGAATGTTGATCGGCATGATGTTAACTTGTTGTTAGTTCCATTTTTTACCATTTATAAAATTTCCAACATTCTGTTATCCATGTTTGAAAAGTGCATGTTGATTTAAATGCTCTGCCTTTGAAACATGCAGTTTCTTATCTGAAAATCACTTGGACAAGCAGCCATCGCCGGTGTTGGATTCGATGCTGCGCTTCTTCAATCCCCCGGCAGTGCGAGGGGGAAATAAACTTTCGTCATGTGCTGCCAGTTGGGGAATGGAGAGAACTGGATTAAAGAGGGGGCCGGCGGCGCGACTGAAGAAGCACATCAGACGCAATTTTTTTCAATGGATGGCTCTCGATGCTGGTTTTTTTACTTGCCTCTGCACCATACAACTTGTATTTTTAGCCTCCCAGTCCATGGTGGACCAGCAGCCCATTTGCTGGGCGGGCCAACCTATAGAAAGCAGCACTTGATTTTTCATCAAGGCCCAAAAACAACACAGTACTATGTTTATTTTGAGGCCGAAAACATTATGGCAGGGGTTGAGCGGGGGAGGGGGTAAGACAGAGAAAAAGATAAAAAAGAGCTGATGCGCCGTTGCTACCCTAACAAGCAGGTGCAATTCTTCTCGGGAAGAAGGTGTGCCGTTGACACTCACACGTCACAATCCCGCAGTAGACATTCTAACAAGTTCACACACAAGTACAACAGAAAAGGTAAACATTCGTATCAAACTCAGGTTCACAGGACACGTTCATATTCATAGCCAACATTCACAATCAATAACTCAAAAGATTCATATATACACAAGTTCAGCATGTCTATGCACCCAAATGATTGATAGTGTCAGAGTAAATGGCCACGGGTAGCCTCATCAGCTCCCCTTGGTATTTCAAGACATCAGGGTAGGCTGCGCCCCTCAAACATCAAAGACAAAGGACCGCCTTCTTGGGGCCGGCTGGTCCAAGCGGCCGGTTGCCAGGAGGCGGCGGAATCCAGAAGACGACCATGAAGTGGGCCGACTCCTAGCAGGCGGCTTCTTGGGAAGCCGGGTCCTAGCAGGCGGCCCCTCGCGCCCTCGAAGTTAGCACCCACATAAACACAACGAGACGGGGCGTGGCTACAGTACAAGCCTGCCACCCCCGAATCCAGGGCAGAGCGTGGCCACAGTGCAGCATACCAAGCGGACATCCCACACCCGACGCGGCACTGTTGCCATGCTGCTAATGACATCACCCATGGCATGGGAAGCCATGCTCCCACGACGGGCTGTCACTACGGCCCGCAGGCAGCGGGCCCTACCGGTCCATGAGAGGCCAGAAGGCGGTGAGCCCTGACCAGTCAGCTCAGGGGGAGGCCGGCTCCTAGCAAGCGGCCCTCCCCCTTCCTTGAAGTTTGTGCGCCATTAACCAGAAGAGACGGGGAGTGGCTACAGTGAAACGCCCGCCAAGCGGCGGGACTATAGCCACGCTCTCCCCGACCAAGCATGCATCATCAGTGGCACGGCTACAGTGCTACGCAGCCGACAGGACCCGCAAGTGGTGGGCCCGGCTTGTCGGCCGAGTACGAGACAGCCGGGGGAACCCACCAGGCGGCAGGCCCCTGCAGTCGGTGGAGAAGCCGGCGATCAGAGGCACTGACGGCCGGGTCTTACGCCCGGCCGGATTACCATTGTATCCCTGGGGGGTAGGCCTATATAAACCCCCCAGGTCACCCCATGCAAGGGGTTGGGACCTTGGTGGAGAGGAGAGAGCCTTCTGAGTTCAGCACTCTCACACACACACATAGGGAGAGGAGTAGAGCTAGGCTTGCCCTCCTTCCTCCTCTAGCAAAATAGCTCAAGGAGCAAGTTTGTAGCTACTTGTTGAGGTAGTGATCATGCGGAGACCCCACAAAGCAGGACTAGGGGTGTTATCTCCTAGGAGAGCCCCCAACCTGGGTAAGATTCGCAGGCGTATGCGGTCTCGCTCATTCCCGCTTCCAGAGCCCGGCGACGTACTTTTGTCCCCATCCATGATAAGCCACCCTTTGGCATATGTCGCATGATACCCCCAACATTTGGCGCCCACCATGGGTCTAGGTGCACCATCATCCGGAAACACATTCTGGACGGGAACCCTCTTCCTTCCTGGCGAGCGCAGCCAGCCCGGCACGCCTGACGATGTTTGTGCTGACACGCTGCGTGGCACGGAAGTTGCTTGCGCCACAATTAGCTTCGCTGACCTCATCGGCGGGATCCGCCTCTCCGACGAGCCCGCACTCGTCGTGGGCGCGGCCGGCCCGGAAAGCTGCCTCATCAACTCCCTCGGCAAGCTTCACATCGCCAACGAGCCGGTCTCCGACCTGGAGTCCGTTGGCTCCACCGACCCGTCCAACGACATGGTCATCGGCGCCGATGTCACGCTTTCTGATGCCTTCCCCGGTGACGTGGTGATCTTCAATGACCCGCTCCCTGCTGCAGACAGCAGCGCCAGCACCATCACTGGGGTGCTGGTCGTCAGCCACGACGGAGCCTCTGACCAGGCCGGCCGGGACCCGTTGCAGGCGGCAATGCGGGACCTGTCCGCACCCGTAGCGCCTGGTGCGAACGGCGAAACGCTGGAGGCGTGCCGTATCGCACTCCTCGACAGCGCCAACAAGTTGGCGGCCATGAGACGCCTCATCGAGGCCTACCACCGCGAGATCGACCGTGCCGTCTGCGGCACGCCGGCTGCTGGCGAACCGAGCCGTGCGGGCACGGTCCGGCAGCGCGGCGCAGCCATCGCCAGCATGTTGGGGGCCGACCGCCCAGTCTACGCTACGCCGATGGAGAACTTACGCGCCGCCCAGGCGGCGGCAGACGAGCTGGACCACCTGGAGGGCGACGAGCGTCGCTGCATGATGGGGCGCGTCCAGCAGCTCATCGACGCGGCCGCCGCGCAGCAAGAAGCTGGCCGCCGCGTGGTGGAACCCGGCTTGCAGGCCGGGAACCTTCCCCCTCGCCGAAAGCATGGCGCGACCTCCCGGACGCCGATAGGGGGCGCCCGCGACCAAGAACCGGTTGCTAGCCGCAGCCGCACCCGCATCTCCATCGAGCGCGACCAAGACGGCCGCCCACGAGCAGTGGAACGGCGAGACGGTCGTCCACCTCTCCCGCGCAGGGAGAGGCGCGCCTCCCCGCCGCCTGTTGAGCATCCGACTCTCGGAGGCCGGCTGGGCCCCCGTGAAGGAGTCGGAGAGAATGACGCCCGCCACCGGATCGACCGCTTGGCTCGATCCCTAGCGTTAGAAGAAGAAGACGCGATCGGCCCGCCTTGTTTCAGCCCCCGCATTCCCGACGAGCCCTTCCCCAAAGGGTTCTCGCTCCCTCGGGACACCCCCATGTACAACGGCTCTATGAAGCCGGAGGACTAGCTGGTGGACTACTCCACGGCCGTCAGCATAGCGAACGGCAACAAGCGCGTTGCCGTAAAGTACGTTCCGCTCATGCTCCAGGGCACGGCCCGGACATGGCTGAACAGCCTCAAGCCCTACAACATCAACAGCTGGCTAGACTTCACCGAAGTTTTCATCCGCAACTTCACCAGCACCTACAAGCGACCGCCCAAACCTCGCCAGCTCTCTCTATGCATCCAAGGCCTGACTGAGTCTACCCGCGACTACTTGACGCGGTGGGCTGAACTGCGCAACTCCTGCGAAGGGGTGCATGAGGTGCAAGCCATAGAATACTTCACTGTTGGGTGCCGGGAGGGCACCCTACTCAAGCACCGACTCCTCTGCGACGAGCCGGCCACCCTCGACGAGCTACTAATCATAGCGGACAAGTACGCCACTGCTGACTCCTCCATGAAGTCGGAGCTCCGAGTGGACGCATCAGGAAAGATGCTCCCTCCGGCCCCTCAGACGCCGGCTGGTGATTCTAGTCGGCGCCAACAGTCAAACGACAACAAGCGCAAGGCCCAGCAGCCGGCTACCACCAGTCGGCAGGTGGCGACGGTCGAAGACCAGCAGCCAGAAGAGCAACACGGCCCCAAGCGCCAGAAGGGC
Organism: Thinopyrum elongatum; assembly: GCA_011799875.1. Taxonomy (NCBI): domain Eukaryota; kingdom Viridiplantae; phylum Streptophyta; class Magnoliopsida; order Poales; family Poaceae; genus Thinopyrum; species Thinopyrum elongatum. Next base: position 82,257,403 of record CM022300.1, on the reverse strand, counting down.
GGCAAGCCTGCCTGGCTGCCCGCCTTCTCGTTCGAGCAAACCCTTGACGCTCCCTGCAAGTTCCACAGCGGCGCGAGGCCATCCAACCACACCACCCGGAAGTGCGATTAGCTCGCCCGCATCGCCAAGGGCGAAGGACTGCCTCCCCCGCCTGCTGGCCCGCCGCCTCCGCCTCCCCAGCAGCCGGCGGTCCGGCCGGTCGGCGCAATCCAAGATGAGTTTCCCGAAGAGCACGGAGCTTACGTCGTCTTCACCAGCGTGGCTGACGACAGGCATAGTCGGTGTCAGCAGCACCGAGAGGTGAATGCTATCTCCTCTGAAGCCCCAGAGTTCGTGCATTGGTCCGAAAAGCCGATCAGTTGGAGCCGAGCTGACCACCCGGAGGTGATGCCTTCTCCGGGTTCCTATGCTCTGGTGTTGGACGCCACCTTTGCAACAGAGAGGCGAGCCGCTCATTTCTCCCGGATTCTGAAAGACGGCGGTAGCAGCATCAACATCCTCTACCGCGACACCATGGAGAAGTTATGCATCAAAGAGAAATAGCTCCAGCCCAGCAGGACTGTATTCCATGGCATTGTGCCTGGCCTTTCCTGCTCACCAATCGGCAAGATCAAGATAGACGTCCTCTTCGGAGACAAGGATCACTTCTGCCGAGAGCCAATCTGGTTCGAGGTGGTTGACCTTGAGAGCCCCTACCATGCGTTGCTTGGCCAGCCTGGCCTGGCCAAGTTCATGGCGGTTCCCCACTACGCCTACCTTAAGATGAAGATGCCGGGTACCAAGGGCATTATCACTGCGGTCGGCGACTACCAGAAGTCTGCCGAATGTGCCGCAGCCAGCAGTCGGCTGGCCGAGTCCTTTGTGATTGCTGCCGAGAAAAGCGGCTCCTTGACCGAGTTGTGGCCATGGCCGGCAAGCAGCCGGACCTGTCGCTAGATCCCAAGGAGTCAGAAGCTCAGGGCTCTTTCCAGCTGGCCAAAGAAACCAAGAAGATACCCTTGGACCCGGAGCACCCGGAGAAGTTCGCTGTCATAGGAGCCTACCTTGATAGCAAATAGGAAAGCGAGCTCGTCGATTTCCTCCGTGAGAATCGGGACATCTTTGCATGGTCTCCAAAGGACATGCCGGGTGTTCCGACGGATTTCACCGAGCACAAGCTACATGTCAGAGCAGATGCAAAACCAGTCAAGCAACCCCTCAGCCGCCTGTCGGAGGAGAAGAGAAGAATTGTTGGTGAAGAGATAGCCCGGCTTCTAGCAGCCGGCTTCATTATGGAAGTGTTCTTTCCAGAGTGGCTTGCCAACCCAGTTCTTGTACTGAAGAAGAACAACAAATGGCGCATGTGTATTGACTACACCAGCCTCAACAAAGCTTGCCCCAAAGATCCGTTTGCCTTGCCTCGGATTGACCAAGTGATAGACTCCACAGCCGGATGCGAGCTGCTGAGTTTCTTGGATGCCTACTCAGGGTACCACCAGATCAAGTTGAGCCCGGCCGACCGCCTAAAGACCGCCTTCATCACACCATTCGGAGCCTTCTGCTACCTGACCATGACACTCGGCTTGAGAAATGCCGGTGCCACGTTCCAGCGTTGCATGCAGAAGTGCCTCCTCAAGCAACTTGGCAGAAATGCCCACGTCTATGTAGACGATATTGTGGTAAAGACGGAGAAGCGCGGTACCCTCCTGGAAGATCTCAAGGAAACTTTTGATAGTCTGCGCCATTTTCAAATCAAGCTCAACCCAGAGAAGTGTGTCTTTGGAGTACCAGCCGGCCAGCTCCTCGGTTTCCTTGTCTCAGAGCACGACATAGAGTGCAACCCTGTCAAGATCAAGGCCATCGACAGGATGGAGAGGCCCACCCGACTGCGAGACATTCAGAGGTTCACCGGCTGCTTGGCATTCGTCAGCCGCTTCATCAGTCGGCAGGGCGAGAAGGCTCTTCCCCTGTACCAGTTGATGAAGAAAACCACTCATTTCGAGTGGAACGACAAGGCGGACGAGGCTTTCCTCCAGCTCAAGAAGATGTTGACCACGCCGCCCGTTCTGGCCGCTCCGGCTGCAAAGGAGCCCATGCTTCTTTACATCGCCACCGCCAGCCGGGTGGTCAGCACAGTCATGGTGGTAGAGCGCCAAGAGGACGACAAGGCATAGCCGGTCCAGAGGCCCGTGTACTACTTGAGTGAGGTGCTGTCAGCCTCCAAGCAGAACTACCCCCACTACCAAAAGATGTGCTACGGTGTGCACTTTGCCGCCAAGAAGCTCAGGCCATACTTTCAAGAGCACCCCATCACGGTTGTCTGCACTTCCCCGCTTGCAGAGATCATAGGCAGCAGAGACGCGTCAGGCCGGGTGGCCAAGTGGGCCATCGAGCTGGCCCCCTACACCATCTTCTACCAGCCTCGCACCGCCATCAAGACCCAAGCGCTGGCCGACTTCCTCGTCGACTGGGCCGAGACCCAGTACCTGCCGCCAGCTCCGGACTCCACACATTGGCGGATGAACTTTGATGGCTCAAAGATGCGCACCGGTTTTGGAGCCGGCATCGTCCTCACCTCTCCCAAAGGCGACAAGCTCAGATACACGTTGCAAATCCATTTTGCCGCCTCCAACAACATGGCCGAGTACGAGGCACTAGTACACGGACTCCGGCTGGCCAAGGAGATTGGCATCCGCTGGATTCTGTGCTACGGCGACTCGGACTTGGTGGTCCAACAATCGTCTGGCGACTGGGACGCCAAGGATGCAAACATGGCGAGCTACCGCTCCCTCGTCCAGCAGATCAACAGATATTTTGACGGGTGCGAGTTCCTTCACGTGCCACGGGCCGACAACGAGCAAGCAGATGCCCTGGCGCGGATCGGCTCCACCCGGCAAGCCATACCGGCCGGCGTGTCCCTTCAGTGCCTCTGCAGGCCGTCTATCAAGCCTTCCCCGGAATCAGAATCCATCTTCGTGCCGGCTGCCCTCGAAGCAGTCAGATCCGACTCGGGGGCTGCAGCAGCCGGCCCGGGGATTTCGGCAGGTGGCACGGGGACTGCGGCAGTCGCACCCGGCCCGGGGGCTGCGGCAGCCGTCCCGGGGACTTCACCAAGCGGCTCGGGGACTGTAGCAGTCGCACCCGGCCCGGGGACTCCACAACTCAGCCCGGGGGCTGCGGCAGTCGGCCCGGAGGCTTCAACAACACAGCAAGACGCGGCCGACTTCACCCCGCCTCCCAACCCAACCGCCCTAGTTTCAGTGGTCATAATGACAGTGGATGAAGTCAAAGCACCACCATGGGCGCAGCCCATCCTCAACTTTCTGGTTAGCGGAGAGCTGCCAGATGATGAGATCTCGGCCCGGCAGGTGCAACACCGGGCAGGAGCTTACATGATAGTAAACAGAGAGCTTGTCAGGCGCAGCGTGACCGATGTTTTCCAATGCTGCGTCGAACCAGAGAAAGGCAAAGCAATCCTCAGAGACATACACCAAGGCGAGTGCGGCCACCACGCGGCCTCCAGATCCCTTGTCGCCAAAGCTTTCCGCCATGGTTTCTTCTGGCCGACTACTTTGGAGGACGCCAAGGACCTGGTCAAGAAATGCAAGGGGTGCCAAAAATTCAGCTCCAAGCAACATCTGCCGGCTTCTGCACTCAAGACCATTCCCCTTACCTGGCCTTTTGCCGTTTGGGGGCTGGACATGGTGGGCCCATTCAAGACAGCACGCAGCGGCATGACCCATCTGTTCGTCGCCATCGACAAATTCACCAAGTGGATTGAAGCGAAGCCAATCAAGAAACTGAATGGTCCAACTGCTATGACCTTCATCGCAGATATCACCGTCCGGTACGGTGTACGACACAGTATTATCACTGACAATGGCACTAACTTTGCCAAAGGCGCCTTGGCCCGTTTCTGCGCGACGCGGGGCATCCGACTAGACTTAGCATCCGTTGCCCATCCGCAATCAAACGGCCAGGTCGAGCGAGCAAACGGCCTCATCTTATCTGGCATTAAGCCCCGACTGGTCGAGCCACTGGAGCGCTCGGCCGGCTGCTGGATCGACGAGCTGCCGGCCGTCCTCTGGAGCCTCCGCACCACCCCGAACAAATCAACCGGCTTCACTCCCTTCTTCCTCGTGTACGGGGCCGAGGCCGTCATCCCAACCGACATCAAGTTCGACTCACCTCGCGTCACCATGTACACGGAGGCGGAGGCAAAGGAAGCACGAGAGGACGGCGTCGATCAGCTGGAAGAGGGCCGGCTGTTAGCACTCAGCCGGTCCGCCATCTACCAGCAGAGCCTGCGCTGCTACCATAGTCGGAAGGTCAAGCCACGATCCTTCCAAGAGGAAGACCTTGTGCTCCGGCTGATCCAGTGAACAGCCGGCCAGCACAAGCTCTCGGCCCCTTGGGAAGGCCCCTTCATCATCAGCAAAGCCTTAGGCAATGACTCCTATTACCTGATCGACACGCAGAAGCCCAGGGCACGCAAGAGGGACGATTCCGGCAAGGAAACAGAGCGCCCACGGAACGCAAATCTCCTCCGAAGATTTTACAGTTAATACAGTATGTACCACGCTACCTTTTGTATTAAGCACAAAAGCACCAGGTCCCTCGAAGAGCACTCGGGGGCTACCTCTCTCATCTATATGATAAGTTTCATGCCTGTGAATGAGTTTTTTCATTCCTCCGCCCGGCACCGGGTCCGACCAGTCGGCCCGGGGGCTTGTCGCCTTGTACTATGTCAGTGCTACCTGCGGTCGGGCAAGTAGTGTGCCGGCAGCTAAGCCCTCTCTTACCATAAGCCGCAGCTTGCAGAGCGACTGTCTGGCTGGTAAGAGTCAAAGGCAGGAAATGGTGCCCACATGAAAAATGGCTAAGGACGAAAGCACTCACATAGGCCAAGCCGGCTCCTCGCCTAGCCGTCCGGCTGCTGAGCAGCCGGCCGGCCGGCTTCTCACTTAACTTGCTACGTTCTAAGCGGCCAAAGTACTTGCCTTCCCAAAATGGCAAAGTACCTGACCCAGCCAACAGATCGAAGAACGGTTGTCTGGCTGGCAAGGTGGCAGCCAAGGGAAGGCGGCAAAGGAAAAAGCCAAAAAAACGGAAAGCAAGACAAGTCGGAGCTCGGCAAAGCACAACTTGTGCGAAAATTAAAGTACATACCAAGAGGCCCTCGGCCAGCATTCAACAAAGTTTGAATACACCCCCAGTGGGTGGAACTGCGCGAATTCAACAAGTTTGTTCTAGAGACCACAAAAGCAGGAAAAGATAAGATGAAGCTGGCAGCCTAGGCCAGAGGAGCGGCAGGCGGGTCCGATAGGTTGGTGGAGTCGGCGGCGCCGGCTGGTGGAGTGGCCATCTGGCGAGTCTCGGCTTGGTCGCCATCAGCAGCCGTCGGTGCACTCGCACGCGGCTCGTTGCTCGAAGCCCGATCGAGCTGAGGCTGGCCGTCCGCTCCGCCCTTCGGTGCGTCGTCTTCACCATCCTCGTCTTCATCGTGCTCGCCTTCGTCACTGGAGGCGATTTCTTCCGCCGAGTCCTCGCTGTCATCCGGGTTCGGCCCGAACCAGTCCGGCGGCACCTCGGCACCCTCCTCGTCCAGCTCGGGGAGGAAGACACCGGTCTCGGTGTACTCGGCGATCGCCGCCGCACGTCGAGTGAGCGCAGGCCCCACTGCCACCAACTCTTCCCTGGCCTCCTGCCGGAACATGGCCAACTGGGCTAGGTTCAGCCCAGGATACCACGCCCTGACGAACTCCAGGGCCCTTCGGGCGCCTGCCCGAGCGGAGGAGCCCTTTCAAGCCTCGAAGCGGCCGATCGCCACCTCTAACCAGTCGGTGGTCCGACTGGGGGTGCGTGGAGCTTGGACGCCTGGCCAGAGGGCGGAAACCATCTGGGACCCGGCGCGCTGAAGGCGGCGGAGTAGATGGTGAATCGGCTGCAGGCGCGTCCTGACGGCCAGGAGCTGCTCGTTCATGTTTCGAGGCGCGTCGAGCGGGATCTCCACTCCTTCCCTCCTACGCTGGTCACGCCGCGCCTCGATGGCCTGGCTGACGGCGACGGCGTGTCCAGGAAAGAAGTCTATGGGAAGAAAAAACAAAGATCAGAAGTCGGAAGCCGACTCTCGATGCAGTCGGTAGCTATTCCAAAGAAAGAAGATTACCATCGATCATATCCTCAATCTCGCCGTAGCCAGCGGCAAGGATCGCCTCCTTCTCAACCCACTTAGAGCGCTCGGTCTCAAACTCGGCCTGGAGGGCGCCTTCTGCCTCCTTGAGTTTCTGGAGCTTCGCCTTGTGCTGGTCCGCCTGGTCCGCCAACTTCTTGGCCAGACGGTCGCGCTCCTAGGCCGCCTTGATGCGCTCCTCCTCCTTGGCGCGTAGCTCGGTCTGGACCTCGCCCAGGCGCTGCTGCAGTGTGGCGTTGGCTCCTGCAAAATTGAGAAAGACAAGACAATCAACAAAGTTGACCAAAAAGAAAAGTGGTTGCCGGAAGATCCTGCCCGACTGCTCAGCAGTCGGCCCGAATCTCGGAGGCTACACCCAGCGGGTGCGCTGACGCGCCCCCGCGAGAAATAAGATAGAATGCTTACTCCAGCTTTCGGTCAGGTCGGCGGTCCGCTTAGCCAGCTCCTGGACCTGGGAGTTGAAGGAGGCCGCGAGGATGTTGTGGTAGTCCTGCAACGAAGACAAAAGGAGAGAAAACAAGTTAGCACTCGGAACTTACCTTAAAGTTCCGAGCCACCTGCTCAGCAGCCGGCCCGGAACTCGGGGGCTACACCAAGTGGGTGCGCTGGCGCGCCCCCACGGAAGATCGCAAGAGAAAAAACAAAACAAAGCAAAGAAATGTATCGGACGGCCGTTCGCGTCGCCAAGAATGTCTTCGTATACTGCTGGAGGGCGGTGCCTTGGGCCTGGAGCTGGGCCTGAACGTCCTGCACGGCCTTGTTCAGCACGCCCGTCCCGCCCCCAGGCGTCCACTCAGGCGGGGCGGCACTGGTGGCCTCTGCATCTGGGGCCGACGAGCTTGCGGCCCCGATCTCCTGCGCTCGCGGCGCCGAGGCCGCTTTCGCCGCACGCCGGCACCCCGGAGGACGGACCACAGGGGTCGCCCCCACCGCCAGCTCGCCTCTGACTGGCGGCGCCGGTGGCACGTTAGACCGACTGCCTCGGGCCTCGGGAGTCGGCGCTTGCGGGGGCACCTCTGCCCTCGGGACGATGGCGTCGCCTCCTCTCGTCTCCACAACCGGCTGATCGTGGCCGGCTCCTCCAGTTGGCGCCGGGTTCTCTAGCGCTATTGGCGCTGCGCGCAGCGGGATGACAAGTTACGGCGTCCGGCCGCGTGCGGCCTCTTCCGCTTGCACCTTGGCAGCCGCGTCCGCCCGGGCCTTGGCTACGGCCTCCGCCTGGACCATGGCCGCAGCGTCGACTTGGGCCCTGGCCGCCACATCCGCGTTCGCCTGCGCCGCCTTGGCCGCCTCCGCCTTTGCCGCTCCACCTCCTCCCACTCCTCGTGCGCCTCCCGCGCGTTCCTCTCCGTCGCCTCCCGGAGGTCGGCGAGCGGGTCCACACGGCGGGTGTTGGCGGAGCCCTCCGCCTCCCCGATCACTGAAGCAGCGGTGGACCGCTCAAGAGAGAGTGGGGCCCTGTCCAAACAAGATAGGAGGAAACTCAGAAAGAGTTGCAAGAAAGAAGAAAAGAAAACACAAGAGAAACCAAGCAGCCGACTGGGCCGGGAGGACCTGCACCATGGCCTATTGGTCAGACGGCAAAACAAGAACTCAGACCAACAAAAGAAAAAAAGAATTGCAAGACTCACCGCAGGCGGCGGATGTGCGCGGTCGTACGACCACTTGCCGAACCGCCAGTCCGTCTCCGATAGCTTGTAGTTGGAGAAGTAATTGACCAGTCGGGCCACCTCCATGTCCGGCAGCTCCCATGTGCACATCCGGCATGGGTCCCGGTGCCCGCTCATGCAGCTGATGATGTGAGGCCGGGCTTGGAGGGGAAGAAATCGGCATGTCACGAAAGCAGTCAGCAGATCCGAGCCCTTCAGGCCCTCCGACTCCGTCGTCACCTGAAGTCGGGCGAGGGCGGCGGAGGAGGCGGCCGATAGGGAGCTCGGCCTGTACTGCCAATTGGCGCGCGGCTCAGCTGGCGGGCCGGCTACGTAAGCCGGCAAGTTGACGTAGTCGCTCGTCGGGTGGATGTTCTTGACGTAGAAATAAGATTTCTGCCACAGCTTGGCCGACTGCAGCAGGGAGATGGGCGGGAAGCGGTTCCCGGTGCCCGGACGCCGCACCGCCATGCAGGATCCGCATTGAGCCGCCTGGCCCATGGTGGCGGTGCCGAGTTTGAGATAAAAGCACTCCGCCCAGAGCTCAAGGGTGGGGAGAGTGCCGAGGTACCCTTCGCACATAGTGACGAAGGTGGCCAGCAGCACCACCGTATTCGGCGTGAGGTGGTGTGGCTGCACTCGGTAGAAGTCAAGAAAGGAGCGGAGGAAGCCGCTCGCGGGAAGGCCGAAGCCGCGAAGAAAATGGGACCGGAAGACGACACACTCATCGCCTTCCGGCACCGGCGAGATTTCTGCCTCGGGGGGGACACATACCCGCATGTTCGTCTCCCGGGGCAGCCGCCGTGTTTGACGAAGGAAGGAGAGGTGATCCTCATGGATGTTGGAACTGTCCCAGTCGCCGTCCCGTGAGTGCGCCATGGGCGAAGGAACTCGTCGTAGGCGCGGCGCGGTGGCCAGCGGGCGAAGCCGCGGCGGAGCGAGAAAGCCGCGGCGAGAAGAAGCTCGGCAACGATGGGGCTTCGGCAACACTTCGGCAAGAGGGAGAGGCGCTGCGGCGGTAGCAAGAAAGAAGAATGGCGAAGGGAGAAGAGGGCGCGCGTGCGTCTGCCACCCCCCTCTTCCTCCTACTTATAGCCCCAGGCAGCGGAGCCGAGGAGGCGTGAGCATGGGGGATCATGGGATTAACTGCGCCCACTCCCTCACGATCCCACGATTGCGGCGCCAGTAAAGGCGCATATTAAATGCCGCAGAAGCCCAACCATCTACCTGGGCCTCAGCGGATCCGCGCGTGTGCCGAGGCACTGTAGTGGCTGGCCCCGGCCTGCGGCGACATCCCGTCGCGCGCGTGGGCTGGCAGGCCAGCTTGGCCTGCTGACGCCACATGGCCGGCATGCACGGGCGGCGAGCCTGGCGTCCGGCTGCCATGCCGCCTGGTCCCCACCACGGCGTTACGAAATCGCCAGGCGGCCAGCCTGGTCACGGCCGACACCTACCAGTCGGCACTTCGGAAGACGGACGAAGCAGGACACCAGACAACCCGGAGTAAGAAGCTGCTGGGGCTTCTCGCCCTTTCGGCCGCAGCGCCCCACCAGTTTCGGGGACTACTGTCGGAGTAAATGACCACGGGTAGCCTCATCAGCTCCCCTTGGTATTTCAAGACATCGGGGCAGGCTACGCCCCTCAAACATCAAAGACAAAGGACCGCTTTCTTGGGGCCGGCTGGTCCAAGCGGCTGGCTGCCAGGAGGCGGCGGAATCCAGAAGACGGCCATGAAGTGGGCCGACTCCTAGCAGGCGGCTTCCTGGGAAGCCGGGTCCTAGCAGGCGGCCCCTCGCGCCCTCGAAGTTAGCACCCACATAAACATGACGAGACGGGGCGTGGCTACAGTACAAGCCTGCCACCCTCGAATCCAGGGCAGAGCGTGGCCACAGTGCAGCGTACCAAGCGGACATCCCACGCCCGACGCGGCACTGTTGCCATGCTGCTCATGATGTCACCCATGGCAGGGGAAGCCATGCTCCCACGACGGGCTGTCGGTACGGCCCGCAGGCAGCGGGCCCTACCGGTCCATGAGAGGCCAGAAGGCGGCGAGCCCTGACCAATCGGCTCAGGGGGAGGCCGGCTCCTAGCAGGCGGCCCTCCCCCTTCCTTGAAGTTTGTGCGCCATTAACCAAAAGAGACGGGGAGTGGCTACAGTGAAACGCCCGCCAAGCGGCGGGACTGTAGCCACGCTCTCCCCGACCAATCATGCATCATCAGTGGCACGGCTATAGTGCTACGCAGCCGACAGGACCCGCAAGCGGCAGGCCCGGCTTGTCGGCCGAGTACGAGACAGCCAGGGGGACCCACCAGGCGACGGGCCCCTGCAGTCGGCGGAGAAGCCGGCGATCAGAGACACTGACGGCCGGGTCCTACGCCCGGCCGGATTACCATTGTATCCCTGGGGGGTAGGCCTATATAAACCCCCCAGGTCACCCCATGCAAGGGGTTGGGACCTTGGTGGAGAGGAGAGAGCCTTCTGAGTTCAGCACTCACACACACACATAGGGAGAGGAGTAGAGCTAGCCTTGCCCTCCTTCCTCCTCTAGCAAAACAGCTTAAGGAGCAAGTTTTTAGCTACTTGTTGAGGTAGTGATCATGCGGAGACCCCGCAGAGCAGGACTAGGGGTGTTATCTCCTAGGAGAGCCCCGAACCTGGGTAAGATTCGCAGGCGTATGCGGTCTCGCTCATTCCCGCTTCCAGAGCCCGGCGACGTACTTTTGTCCCCATCCATGATAAGCCACCCTTTGGCATATGTCGCACGATACCCTCGACAGATAGATCACAAGACAATATTCATAGATAATTCACAAAAAGATTCAGATATACACATGTTCAGCATGTTTATGCATCCAAATGATTGAGATCACAGCCAATATCATCCATGGACAAACTTTAATTACCTAGGGTATAGACTGGTAAATGGTGTTCACTCGGTGGTACTTCTTGCTAAAATTAATGCTTGTACGAGTAAACTTTTGAGTACATAAGAGGCAGCACAGACAATCTGAACTTTGCTTGTAGGTTTATCCTCGAGATAGTGGCCTCGATGCCGAGGGAGGTTTGAGCAACTTGGCCACTAGTTTTATCCAACTAGTTTACTGGCTCATCTTGGTCCTGTAGCTCGCCAAAATTCTACATTGCAGACAAGAAAGGAGGCGGTCGCTAAAATGAACCACCCAATTTTTTTGTGCAGTTCAACTGAAATGGAGCATCCCTGGCATGCAGACTGATTAAGTGCTAGATGAATATACGCGTCAACCAACTTGTCTAGAATCTTTAGACTCCATGCCATACAGTTCGCTACCATATGTGCCAATAACCAAAAGGCACAAGTTGGGACCAAAGACTGGACTGCGTTTTTCTGGGCTATGCGCCAAGCAATATTGTTGGCGTTCACTCTGGCACTTCTTCTTGTCAACATCGATGCTTGTCTGAGTGAACTTTGGAGTACATGGCAGCAGCATAAGTATCTGTCCATCTGATCTTTTTGTGCAGTTCTATTGAAATCGCCCAATGTAATGATTTGCCTGCGAGTTCAATCTCCAAGTTACTCCTTTATGAAATCGGCAAACAGTAGCACAATACCAAATTACCAATACATATGACAAGCACAATAATCAGGATAAAGACCGGTACCAACCTGTGTGAGGTAGCATATCAAATACTATTTCCTTTGGCTGGAAGCCGAGATAAGTGACTGATAGGAAAGGAAAGAAGCAGTCGAGGCAATGAAGCACCCAAAGTTTTTGTGGAGTTCCACCAAAATCGAGCATCCCTGTTGGCACATATATTGAGAGAGTGAGATTACTGTAATAGTGGGACTAGTTGATGAAACATACACTAACAAATAGAAGCACCCTCATTATCTTAATGGGTAAAGTTAGCAACATAGTAGTCTTGCTTAAAGAGAGGTATTAGTTTATTTAATCAGTGCCAATTAGCTCAACAATAGCATTATTATGTCATGACACTACCAAGATTCCCTCCCTGCTCCACCACATGATTTACCTCCACAGACACACATACACATGTACATGATTCAGCATAGGGTGCTACTAAAGATTTTTTAACTCCGATAGGAAAATTAGGCAGCAATAAATTAGTGCTACTTAAGCGCCGAGGGGGGTCGGGAGCTGGACATGGCCTTTGGCCTCTCCCTGTCGCTGGTGGGAGGTAAGGGAAAGGCCAGCCCCGGTGGGCTGGGCCGCACTGTGGCCAGCAGGCTAGAAGTGCACAATAGGTTATATCCTTTTAATTTTATTCTTTTTTCATTTTCTGTTTGAATTATTTCATTTTTTTAGTAAATGACTTTTGTTAAAAATAAGACCTCGCCCAATATTCACAATGCAATTTTAGTCTCTGCCATAAAATGATTTGGTTAGCATTTAAAATAGTTTGGAATTTTTTAAATTTAAAAAGCATTTAAAATATTGCTTTGGCCATTGTTTTAATAACCAGGGGCATTTTAAATATTTTATTAAATGTTGGTTTCTCCTTGATAAATACTAAGTCATTATTTGTAACATTATGAACATTTTTGTTTTATCGTTTGAAGATATATTATTTTGACTTTATTTTAAATTTTGAATTTGAACTCGGTTTGGATCAAAGTGAGGTTTAGCAAATTAATTGTGATGACATGGCACCATTAGTGTGTGATTACTGTAGATGAGCTACCAGGGTGTTACAACTTAATACACTAGATGCATGCTGGATAACGGTCGATGTGTGGAGTAATAGTAGTAGATGCATGCAGGAGTCGGTCTACTTGTCACAGACGTGATGCCTATATTCATGATCATTGCCTTAGATATCATCATAATTATGCACTTTTCTATCAATTGCTCAACAGTAACTTGTTTACCCACCATATGCGTTCTTTCAAGAGAGAAGCCTCCAGTGAAAACTATGGCCCTCGGGTCTATCTTTTATCATAGTATTTTCAGATCTATAAAACCAAAAAACCCAAAAATACCTTGTTGCAATTTATTTACCTTTACTTTATTTTGCACTTTTACTTATCTTTTATACCTATCTCTATCAGATCTCATCCTTGCAAGTAACCGTGAAGGGATTGACAACCCCTTTATCGCGTTAGGTGCAAGTATTTGTTTGTTTGTGTAGGTGCAACCATTGGTGACTTGTGTGTTCCTCCTACTGGATTGATACCTTGGTTCTCAACTGAGGTAAATACTTATCTCTACTTTGCTGCATCACCCTTTCCTCTTCAAGGGGAAAACCAACGCAAGCACAAGAAGTAGCATATGATCATTGCCTTGGATATCGTCATAAATATTTCTTTTTCTATCAATTGCCCAACAGTAATTTGTTTACCCGCCGTATGCTATTTTCTCGAGAGAAGCCTCTAGTGAAAACTATGGCTCCCGGGTCTATCTTTTATCATATATTAAAACTGAAAATACCTTGCTGCAATTTTATTTTATTTTGTATTTTTGTCAGATCTATCTATCAAAACCAATACAATTTAATTTTGCTCGTAACCATTGTGGGATTGACACCCCTCTATGCGTTGGGTTGTAACTATTTGTTGTTTGTGTGCAGGTGATGTTTATTTAGTGTTGCTTGGTTCTCTTACTGGATTGATAACCTTGGTTTCATAACTGAGGGAAATACTTATCTCTACTGTACTGCATCATCCTCTCCTTTTCGAGGAAATCCCAACGTAGCTCACAAGTAGCAGGAAGAATTTCTGGCGCCGTTGCCGGAGAGACATCATCAACAACTATCATGTTCCTTTCCATAAACTTTCATCTCCTTGCATTTAAATTATTTGCCATTTGCCTCTCATTTTCATCTCCCCCACTTCTAAAACATTTTATCGAAAAAACACAAAAATGCTTTACTTTCTCGCTTTGCTTGTTTGTTTGCCATAATTGTGTGTTTATTGAAAATCAAAAAATAAAAAGCTTATGGATGCTCATCCACTTGCTAATATTTTTAAAAGATCCAATTATGATGAACCAATTGCTAGTTAGTTGAGTGCACTAGATTATCTTTATGAAGTTTTGCTTGAAATTCGTGAATCTGAAAATTGTGATGAAGTGTTAAAAGAAGAAATTTATAAAGTGGTTCATGATAGCTCCTTGAATGAAAAGCATGATTGCAATGATGTTATTATAAATTTTATTAATGTAAATTGTGTTAATAATATGAAAAACCCCAAGCTTGGGGATGCTAATTTTGCAATGTCCACTACTTATTGCAATGATCATGATTGGGGTGATTCTTCTTATGATCTTGAAAATTTATTTAAGCTTCATGATGAATATCGTTGCGATAATATTAAAAGTTGTTTTGGAAGAGTGTCAACTTTATAAAAAAGGAATCCCACATATTTGGAGAGTGTTCAATCTTATGAAATTACTGATAAAAGTGGGTTTGCAGAGGTCATGACTTCAGTTGATGTTAATCCCACTATCTTGGAAGATTATAAGACTTTTATGCATGTGGATCATGAAAAGAAAATTTTATATGATAGCTATATTGTTGAATTTGATTATGATCCCACATGTAATTATTATGAGAAAGGAAAATATTGTTGTAGAAATTTTCATGTTACTAAATTACCTCTTATTATGTTGAGATTGCCAATGTTTTATTCCTCTCCTTTGCATATGCTAAATATTTCTTGTCTTGATAATTTGTTTGCTTATAAAATTCCTATGCATAGGAAGTATGTTAGACTTAAATATGTTTGTCACATGTTTTATGATGCTTTCTTTGTGTTTCAATTATTATCTTTCATGTGAGCATCATTGAAATCTCAAAGCCTATCTTAATGGTTATAAAGAAAGAGCTTGTTGGGAGACAACCCAATAGTTATTTTTCTGTTTTCTTGTGTGCATGCAATTATGCTACTGTTATGATTGTGTTTTAGTGTTTCAATTAGTATTTGTGCCAATCAAAGCCTTTGGGATGATTTGGGTAATAGTTGATTTGATTCTGTGCATTAACAGAAACTTTTGCGTCTAGTAGCAGAATTGTTAAAATTTTCTAGTGTGTGATAAAATCTGAATTTTTTACAAATGATTTATATACAAATTTCCCATGTTGCCCTAATTTTTGAGAATTTTTGGAGTTATAGGAGTATGGTCAATGTTCAGATTCTGTTTTCGTTGCATTGTGTGCTTATTTTGGTGAATCCATGGATTGTATTGGGGGTATAAGCCATGGTAAAGTAGGTATAATGCAATAAAAAAATATGAATGGGTTTGCAACAATACTTAAAGTGGTGATTTGCTTTATTATACTAATGGATCTCACAAAGGTTTTTGTTAAGTTTTGTGTGACTGAAGTTTTCAAGTTTTGGGTGAGATCACGATGGATGAAGGAATAAGGAGTGGTAAGAGCTAAGCTTGGGGACGCCCGAGGCACCCCAAGGTAATATTCAAGGACTCCCAAGCAACTAAGCTTGGGGATGCCCCGGAAGGCATCCCCTCTTTCTTCTAACGATCATCGGTAATTTTACTTGAAGCTATATTTTTATTCGTCACATATCATGAGTTTTGCTTGGAGCGTCTTGTATTATATGAGTCTTTGCTTGTTTTGCTTTTTAGTTTGTCACAATCATCCTTGCTAGACACACCTATTTGAGAGAGCCATATGTGATCATGATTTGTTAGAATTGCTCTATGTGCTCCACTTAAATTTTTTGACCTAGGCAATTGCTCTACGTGCTTCACTTAAATCTTTTAGAGCATAGTGGTGACTAAATTTTGAAGAAATACTTGAACCCTCATGCTTCACTTATATTATTTTGAGAGTTTATATGATTATATTTTAAAGAAATGCACTCCCATGCTTCACTTATATTATTTTGGGAGTTGATACATGAATTTTTTTGAAGAAATATTTTTGCTCTCGTGCTTCACTTAAATCTTTTTGAGAGTTGATAATAGTAATGGTAATTTGCACGAGATATGAATTTGGTCCCAAAGTGATAGATATTCAAGAGGGATATAATAAAAACTTTCATGAAGATCATTGGATATTATAAATTTGATTCCTTGCAATAGTTTTGCAATATGGAGATAGTGATATGTGAGCCATGTTGGTGAGTAATTGATACGTCTCCAATGTATCTATAATTTTTGATTGTTCCATGCTGTTATATAAGTATTCTTGGATGTTTTACAATCATTTTATAGCAACTTTATATCATTTTTTGGGACTAACCTATTGACATAGTGCCTAGTGCCAGTTGCTGTTTTTGCTTGTTTTTTACGTCGCACAATATCCCTACCAAATGGAGTCCAAACACAGCGAAACTTTTTAGAGATTTTTTTGGACCAGAAGACAACTTGGGGGCCAAGGAAGGACCAGAGGGAAGGCCTGTGGGGCCCACAAGACACCTAGGCATGCCGGGAGGCCCAGGCGTACCCAGATGGGTTGTGGGCCCCACATGGGTCTCCTACCCCGCCTCTTCGCCATATAAATTCCCAAATATTCCAGAAACGCTAAGGGAGTCGACGAAACACAATTCCAGTCGCCGCAAGTTCCAGAACCACAAGTTCCAATCTAACACCATCACAGAGGGGGTTCATCATCCTCATTGGTGCCTCTTCGATGATGCGTGAGTAGTCCACCATAGACCTATGGGTCCGTAGGCAGTAGCTAGATGGCTTCTTCTCTCTTTTTGATTCTCAATACAATGGTCTCTTGGAGGTCTATTTGATGTAAACCTTTTTGCGGTGTGTTTGTTAGGATCCGATGAACTTTGAGTTTATGATCAGATCTATATCCATGAATATTATTTGAGTTTTCTTTGATCTCTTATATGCATGATTATTTATAGCCTTGTATTTCTTCTTCGAATCTTTGGTTTAGTTAGGCCAACTAGATCGAATTTTATTGCCATGGGAAGAGGTGCTTTGTGATGGGTTCGATCTTGCGGTGTCCTCTCCCAGTGACAGAAGGGGCAGCGAGGCACACATATATCATTGCTATTAAGGATAAAAAGATGGGGTGTATTCCTACATGAATAGATCTTGTCTACATCATGTCATCGTTCTTATTGCATTACTCCGTTTCTCCATGAACTTAATGGACTAGATGCATGCTGGATAGTGGTCGATGTGTGGAGTATTAGTAGTAGATGCAGGCAGGAGTCGGTCTACTAATCTTGGACCTGATGCCTATATATTGATCATTGCCTTAGATATCGTCATAATTATTCGATCTTCTATCAATTGCCCAACAGTAATTTGTTTACCCACCGTATGCTATTTTCTCGATAGAAGCCACTAGTGAAATCTACGGCCCCCGGGTCTATCTTTTATCATATTTCTTTCAGATCTATTTTTATTCGCATTTGTTTTCAGATCTGTTATTCCAAAAACCCAAAAATACATTGCTGCACTTTTTCTTTCTTTATTTTATTTCATGTTTTCTTCAGATCTATTTCCCCAAACTTATACAAACCAATCTATCTTTTTACCGAGGAGGGATTGACAACCCCTCTTACGCGTTGGGTTGCGAGGATTTGTTCTTTGTGTGCAGGTACCGTTTACATAGTGTTGCTTGGTTCTCCTACTGGATTGATGTCGGGGGATGGACCCCGGGCAGGCAACGGAATCCGGATCCTTTTCAAAAATATCGGGGCCGGCATCGCCCCTCAATCTGGCTCGTATTTGGCCGGGTTACTCAACCCGGCCAAGACTGCAATACGGCCAAGCCTGCTAGTGCATGCCGGCCAAGCCCGACAAACCAAGACTTCTCCAGCAAGCAAGCGCCCCCGTGGCGTCTTCCTCAACCCGGCCATGGGTCAGCTCCCTTCCCATCCAGGGTGTATGATGGAACAAGTCCCCGTAGAGGGGATGAGCATGGCTAAAGTGTCCCACCAACCCTGCTGACTGACAGGAGCGTGGCTATAGTGGCCCACCTACTCCGCTGACCATGGCCGGCATGGCAACAGTGTAATCCAATCCCGCTGACGCAAGCCGATGGCGACCAGGCGGGGGTCCACTATAGCCGAGCCGGCCCAACCACTCTGTGACACACGACAAGATGGAGAACAGTGCCCTCTGGCGCACGGGGCCCGCGCCCGGAGAACCCTGGTACCCGGCGGGTCCCAGCACCGGCTTCCCAGGCACTAACATCCCGGCCCCATGGCCTTGTAACTTTACCATTGTAACCCTGGGGGGTTGACCTATAAAACCCCCCAGGAGCCCTCCAGAGAGAAGGAGGCACGCAGATGCACACGCACAGTCGATCCACCCATAGAACACACGCACCCACTCTGGGAAAAGGAACAACCTAAGCCTTGGCCTGCCTTCCTTCCTCCTCCAGACAGCTCTAGGAGCAACTCTGTACTGATACATATAAACCACTCTCGGCAGGACTAGGGGTGTTATCTCTCCGGAGAGCCCCGAACCTGGGTATGTCTTGCGTCCCTCACTCGCTCATGCCGACCTCGCCTCTGGAGCCCACCGGTGCCCTCAAGCCTGTCCCTCTCTTTAGCCATCCCTTGGCATCTGCCGTGCGCCCACCACGATAGTTGGCGCCCACCATGGGGCAGCTCGAGGTCCCGGCTGGAGACATGTTCCAGACGGGGCCCTTCGCCGATTCTGGTGAGCCCGCCGAGCACTGCACGTCCCCCGAGCCCATTGCGCTCGCGGCCGAAGTCATCGACGCGCTCACCGCCTCCTTCGCCGCGCTGCGCATCTCCGACGCGCCCGCGACCGACGAGTATCCCAGCATGGTGCTCGACGTTTCCGACTCACCCGTCCCTCTCGGCGACAATGTTTCCGCCGGGGCGGCGAATCTCCGCGTTCGGGTGGAGGTGTTCACCACCGACACCGGCTCCACCGCGTCCAGCGCCGCGAGGAAGGCAGCCGAGGCCAAGGCCGTAGCGGATCGCGCCAAGACGCCCAACCCGCTGCACGCCACAATGCAGAACCTCCGTGTCCCCATCACCACCGACTTTAACGCCACCAACGCCGCCGAGGCCCTGGCTCAGCTCGAGGAAGAGCGCAATCACCTGCTGGACGTGTCCGAGACGCTCGCTGCCACGTAGCGCCGTCTGGATTCCGCTCAGCGGGAGCACGACGCCGCGTACGGCTTCACGCCAACCGCTGCCGAGCCCAGCCGGGTTGCTGAGGTACGGGCCCATGGCGGCGCCATCGGCCGTGCCCTTGGAGTGGTCCCGGCTGTCTACGACACCCCCGTCAAGAACATGCGCACCGCGAAGGCGGCCGCCGTTGCCCTGGAGCAGCTGCAGGGCGAGGAGCTGCAGGAGTGCCTATAGCGCCTGAACGAGCTTCTCGGCGCTGCGAACGCACAGCAAGACCGCCTCAACCACCCCGCCGCGTCGGGCTCACGCCACACTGGTGACCCCGAGCGGCAGAACACGGCGTCCTCACTGCCCGGCGAAGCTCATTCCGGCCGCACCCGGACTCGGCGCGACCGCACCCCGAAGACCGGCGATGGC
Organism: Thinopyrum elongatum; assembly: GCA_011799875.1. Taxonomy (NCBI): domain Eukaryota; kingdom Viridiplantae; phylum Streptophyta; class Magnoliopsida; order Poales; family Poaceae; genus Thinopyrum; species Thinopyrum elongatum. The sequence goes on along the minus strand of CM022300.1, from coordinate 82,238,129 downwards.
CTGGGTGACGAGCCGGCTCCGGAAGAACGGCGCTGGCAAGATCCTCCCCCGCATTCCGGCCGCCATGCCCGTCCGGCTTCAGCCGACCCGCCCACCCGCGGCCCGGTCACAAGCTGGCTAGGCCCGCGCGCCATTGACGATGCTGACGCTCGCCATCGCCTCAACCAGCTCGCCCTCTCCTTGGAGCTGGAGGAGGACAATGCTGTCGGGCCGGCTTGTTTCGGCCTGCGCATCCGGGATGAGCCTTTCCACAAAGGGTTCATGCTGCCCCGCGACATGCCCAAGTACAACGGCACCGTCAAGCCGAAGGACTGGCTCATCGACTACACCATCGCCATCGGCATCGCGGGTGGCAATCACCACCTTCCCGTGCGCTACGCCCCGCTCATGCTCCAGGGTTCGGCCCACACGTGGATGAACAACCTGCTGGCTGGCAGCATCAACGCGTGGGTAGACTTCGAGCAGGCTTTCGTGCGCAACTTCACCGGCACCTACAAGCGTCCCGGCCGTCCCAGTCAGCTCGCCATGTGCGTGCAGTGGCCGGCGGAAACCGGCCGCGAGTACCTCGCGCGCTAGACCGAGCTCCGGAATAGCTGCGAGGGTGTCCACAAATTCCAGGCCATCCAGTACTTCACGAGCGGTTGCCGGGATGGCACCCTCCTCAAGCACAAGCTCCTACGCTCCGAGCCGACCACCATGGCCGCGCTCATGGTCATCGCGGACAAGTACGCCAACGCTGACTCCACCATGAAGATCCAGGTGGTGCTGGACGAAGCCGGCAAGGTGAAGCCGGCACCACCCTCCAAGCCGGCTGGCAAGAGCAGCCGCCAGCAGAACAACAAGCGCAGGGCCGACCAGCCGGCCCAGTGCTACGACAACCGCCTCGTCGCGATCGCCGAGCAGGCGCCCGCGGCCGAGCCGGCCGCCAAACGCCGGCAAGCCGGCAAGACGGCGTGACAGCCCACCATGAGCTTCGAGGAGATGCTCGATGCTCCCTGCAAGCAGCACAGCGGCGCAAGGCCATCCACGCACACGCTTAGGCAGTGCGCCATCACCAAGCGCATCATGAGGGGTGACATCCTGCCTCCCCAGGCTCCGGCTCCGGGCGCCGGGCAGCCGGCTCCGCCTCCTCCTCCCCCGCCCCCGGTGAACAGCGCGATGCGTAATGACGTCTTCCCCAACCAGAACAGGAGCTACATCATCTTCACCAGCCTTGGCGATGACAAGCGTAGTGAGCGCCTGCTCCGGCAGGAGGTGAACACCGTCGTCCTGGCCGTGCCGGAGTATATGCACTAGTCGGAGAGCTCGATCAGCTGGACTCGGGAGGACCACCCGGCCATCATGCTGAACCCGGGTGGCTACGCCCTCATCCTCGACACCACTATCGTCGCAACCCGGCGCACCTGCAAGTTCTCACGGGTCCTCATCAATGGCGGCAGCAGCATTAACATCCTGTACCACGACACCATGACCAAGCTCGGCCTCGAGGCCAAAGACCTGGAGCCAACCCAGATGGTGTTCCACGGCATCGTGCCGGGCCTCTCCTGCTCTCCCATCGGTCGGGTCCGGCTTGACGTCCTTTTTGGCACAAGTGACCACTTCTGGCGTGAGTCCATCTGGTTCGAGGTAGTGGACCTGTCCAGTGCGTACCACGCACTACTGGGCCGGCCTGCGCTCGCCAAGTTCATGGCAGTTCCACACTACGCTTGCCTGAAGATGAAGCTGTCGGGTCCCAAGGGCCTCATCACCGTAATCGGCAACTACCACAGGTCCCTGGAGTGCGCTCAAGCCGGCGCTAGACTGGCCGAGTCGCTGGTCATAGCCGAGGAGCGGCGCCAGCTCGACCGGATTGTCGCTCTGGCCAACGAGACACCGGCCGTGCCGGCTTTGGCCAAGGAGCCGGCTGACGAGGCCTCGTTCCAGCCGTCCAAGGAGATCAAGAAGGTCAAGCTGAACCCGGAAGACCCCAGCTGCAGCAAGTACGTTGTCGTGGGCACCCACCTCGACAGCAAATAGGAAGGTGAGCTCGTCGACTTCCTCCGTGAGAATCGGGACATCTTTGCATGGACCCCAAAGGACATGCCAGGAATTTCGAGGAAGTATGTTGAGCACAAACTTCATGTCCGTAAGGATGCCAAGCCTGTCCGTCAACCCCTACATCGCTTTTCAGAAGAGAAGAAAAGAACCATCGGTGAAGAGGTCGCCAAGCTACTCGCGGCCGGCTTCATCATGGAAGTATTTCATCCCTGAGTGGCTGGCCAATCCGGTCCTCGTCCTCAAGAAGAACAACACCTGGCGCATGTGTATAGACTACACCAGCCTGAACAAGGCCTGCCCCAAGGATCCTTTCGCCCTCCCGCGAATTGATCAAGTCATCGACTCCACCGCCGGCTGCGAGCTCCTGTCCTTCCTAGATGCTTACTCCGGCTATGATCAGATCAAGCTGGACCCGGCCGATGCCTTGAAGACGTCCTTCATCACGCCCTTCGGGGCGTACTACTACATCACCATGTCGTTCGGCTTGAAGAATGCTGGCGCCACCTTCCAGCGCTGCATGCAGAAATGCTTGCTAACGCAACTCGGCCGCAACATCCACGTCTACGTGGACGACATCGTGGTGAGGACCAAGCAGCACCTCACGCTCCTTGACGACCTGAGAGAGACCTTTGCCAATCTGCACGAGTACCAGATCAAGCTCAACCCTGAGAAGTGCATTTTCGGTGTGCCGGCCGGAAAGCTACTCGGCTTCCTCGTCTCGGAGCGCGGCATTGAGGCGGACCCGAAGAAGATCAAGGCCATCGAGCGCATGCGCAAGCATACCCGGCTGCGCGATGTCCAGAAATTCACCGGCTGCCTGGCCTCGGTCAGCCGGTTTCTCAGCCGACTGGGCAAGAGGGCCTTGCCCCTATATCAGCTGATGAAGAAGAGGGCGCCGTTCGAGTGGAACGATCAGGCGGACGAGGCATTCCGGGATCTCAAGCGCATGCTCTCCACCGCACCCGTCCTGGCCGCGCCGGCCGACAAGGAGCCGCTGTTGCTATACATCACCGCCACCTGGTGGTCGGTCAGCACGGTGCTGGTGGTCGAGAGACCAGAGAAGGGCAAGATCCAATCCGTCCAGCGCCCGGTCTATTACCTGGGCGAGGTGCTCTCCGCCTCCAAACATAACTACCCGCATTACCAGAAGATGTGTTACGGCGTGTACTTTACCGCCAAGAAGCTGAAGCAGTACTTCCAAGAGCACGTTGTCACCGTGGTCAACACGGCCCCCATCGGTGAAATTATGGGCTACCGGGATGCCTCTAGCCGGGTTGCCAAGTGGGCCATCGAGCTGGCCGGCCACACTATCCTCTAAGAGTCCCGCACCACGATCAAGTCCCAAGCTCTGGCCGACTTCCTCGTCGACTGGACGGAGACCCAGTACCTGCCGCCACCGCCGGACTCGACGCATTGGTGCATGCACTTCGACGGCTTCAAGATGCACTCCGGCTTGGGAGCCGGCATCGTGCTGTCTTCTCCGAAGGGCGACCGGCTCCGGTACGCGCTCCAGATCCACTTCGCCGCCTCCAACAACGTCACCGAGTACGAAGCCCTTGTGCATGGCCTCCGGCTTGCCAAGGAACTCGGCATCTGGCGCATCCTGTGCTACGGTGACTTGGACCTAGTGGTGCAGCAGAGTTCCGGCGAGTGGGACGCCCGTGACGCCAACATGGCCAGCTACCGCTTCCTCGTCCAGCAGCTCTCCGGTTTCTTCGACGGCTGCGAGTTCCTCCACGTCCCGTGCGCAGAAAATGAAGCCGCCGACACGCTAGCCAAGATTGGCTCATCCCGGCAGGCCATCCCATCTGGCATCTCCATCGAGCACTTGTGCAAGCCATCCGTCAAGCCGTCTCCGGACTTCGAGTCCATCTTCATCCCGGATGACCCCGTGGCACCCCTCCCCAACCCGGACCCTGGGGCTGTGGACCCCGGCCCAGGGACTGCCGATCCTGGCCCGGGGGCTGCCGTGCTCGACCCGGTTGCCGCCATCTCAAACCCGGCCCCGGGAATAGCTGATCCTAGCCCGAGGGCCGCCATGCTCAATCCGGCCGCCGTCGTCCCCAACCCGGGGGCTGCCGCCTCCGGCTCAGGGGCTGCCACCCCAGAACCCGTCATGGTGGCCGTCTTCACCGTGGTGACTGCTCCGTCATGGGCCCAGCCAATCTTAGAGTTCCTGGAGAATGAAGTGCTCCCCATGGACGAGACCGAGGCCCGGCAAGTGCAGCGCCGGGCGTCCACCTACAGCATCATCAACAACGAGCTCGTCAAGCACAACGTGATAGGTGTGTTCCAGCGCTGCGTCGAGCAGGACAAAGGCATGGAGATCCTCCTCGACATACACCAGGGCGAGTGCGGGCACCACGCCGCCTCCAGGTCCCTGGTGGCCAAAGCTTTTTGCCACGGTTTCTACTGGCTCACGGCCCTCCAGGAAGTTGAGTCACTTGTCCTCAAGTACAAGGGATGCCAGCGCTTCAGCAAGCGCAGCCACCAGCCGGCTTCAGCCCTGCAAACCATCCCGATCACCTGGCCCTTCGCGGTCTGGGGGCTCGACATGGTAGGACCCTTCAAGACCGCTCGGGGCAGCATGACGCATCTGCTGGTGGCGGTCGACAAGTTTACCAAGTGGATCGAGGCATGGCCGATCAAGAAGCTAGACGGGCCAACAGCCGTCCGATTCGTCAAATACATCGCGGTACGCTACAGTGTCCCGCACAGCATCATCACCGACAATGGTACCAACTTTTCCAAGGGCGCTTTGGCACAATACTGCTCTGTCTCCGGCATCCGGCTCGACCTGGCCTCCGTGGCCCATCCTCAGTCCAATGACCAGGTCGAGCAGGCCAACGGCCTTGTCCTATCCGGCATCAAGCCACGGCTCATCGAGCCCCTCGTCCGCTCACCCGGCACCTGGCTTGATGAACTGCCGGCCGTCCTCTGGAGCCTCCGCACAACGCCAAACCGGTCGACCGGGTTCACCCCATTCTTCCTCGTCTACGGAGCAGAAGCCGTCATCCTGACCGACATTGAGTTTGACTCACCGCGAGTCATCATGTATACCGAAGCCCAAGCCAAGGAAGCCCATGAAGACGTCATCGACCTACTCGAAGAAGCACGCCTTTTGGCCCTTAGCCGATCCGCCATCTATCAGCAAGCCCTGAGGCACTACCACAGCAAGAAGATCAAGCCCCTCGCGTTCCGCGAGGGAGACCTCGTCCTCTGGCTTGTCCAAAGGCAAGCCGGCCAGCACAAGTTGGCCTCCCCATGGGAGGGCCCCTTCATCGTCAGCAAAGCCCTGTGCGACCGTAACGCCTACTACCTCATCGACGCCCGCAAGACGAACAAGCGCAAGAGAGACACCGCCGGCGAAGAGACAACCTGGCCCTGGAATGCAGAGCTCCTCCACCCATTTTACAGTTAGCTATATGCACGTATGTATCACTGCCTTTTATAATCATATGAAAAACTATGGGGCCCCCGGACGACGCTCGGGGGCTGCCTTTTCCCGCCAAGTTGTTGTGTTTTACACACTCTTATAAAATCTCTCAAACCCCCACCGCCGGGTTGGCTCGCTCAACCCGGGGGCTCGGGGGCTGGCCGGCTTGACCACCACCCGCCGTCCTCCTTAGCACATCCCGGCGTGTTCGGGTTGCCGAGGCCTTCCACTTCGCCCTACGCCACAGTCCGGCTTCGGCTGTTGGCCGGCAAGAACTATGGGCCGAAGCACCTACATGTTGCGAAATGCTAAGTTCGGCCTGCCGGATTGGTCAACCCGGCCTCACCGCACTTAGTTGCCGCATGACCGGCTGCTCGCCAGCCGGCCCAGTGGGTGTTTCGCTCAAGCTCAACGTTCGACGGGCCTAAGTACTGCGCACTCTCTCCAAGGACCGAACTCCTTGTCACAGACCAGAACCCGGCTGTTCGACTCGCGGGGGGGGGGGGGGGGGGGGGGGGGAGGGGGGGGGTGGGAAGGGGGGAAGAGAAGGCGGGGGGGGGGGAGAAGGAAAAAGAGGAGGCAAGCAAGAAAGCGGCTTAGAGAACAAAGATCAAAGGCATAAACATTCACAAAAGTATTTACATTACGATAAGATGGGCCCAAGGCCAAAGTTCATTACATTCGCCAACACCCCAGTGGGTGGGTGGACCTGCTACTTAACAGAAATGCTAAAAAGATAAGCAGGACGGCTCCCGCTTCAGACGGCCCCCGCGTTGGGTTGCGCAGCCGCCGGCTCCTCCTCGGTGGCTGCCGGGTTCATCGAGGTGCCGGTGTCTTCCAATCCAGCCTCCTCGTCCGCGTAAGGACCCGACTCCTCGGAGCTGCCCAACGGGTCGTCCAGTAGCAGGCCGAAGTCGTCAGGAGGCACCACCCCGCCATCATCCGTCAGCTCCACCTGGAACTCATCGTGAAACGCGAACGAGGCCAGGTAGGTGGCCCTGGCGGCGATCTGGCCCGCCTCCGCCTACAGCTGGGGCTCCGCACCGGCTCGTTGGGCCACCAGCTGGTCCAGTGCCAGGTCTGGGTACCAGGACATGACGAACCTTAGCGCCACATCAGCATCGGCTAGGGCGGCAGAGACGCACCATGCGTGAAGCCGCTCCGGCCGGGCTTCCAGCCATCGCGCCAGCTGTGTAAAGCTATTGGGCGCAACGGCGCCAGGCCAGAGGGCCGCCGTCATCGCCGTTCCGGCCATAGAGACCCGCCCCATCTGCTCACCCAAGACCTGCAGGCAGGCCTTGGCGGCCTGCATGATCTCCGGGAAGCTCCAGGTGACGTTCGGGTCGAGTCCGGTGTCCGGATCCCCATGGGGCGACCGATGGGCACGAACGGCCTCCTCCGCCATCTTCTGCGTCTCTGGAAAGTGCCCTGTCAAGAGGAAAAACAAAACAGTTAGCAACAAAAAAGCAAGGCCGGCTTCACAACCCGGCAGGACCAACATGGAAGCACTTACTGGCGAAGGCCTCGTCTAGGTGCTACACTTCGAGCAACATACCATGCCGCTCCAGGTTGGCGGCATGGTCGCGCGCCTCTAGCGCCTTCTCCAGCCCGGTGCCTTTGTCGACGGCCGCCTTCAGCTCGGCGTCCTTGGCGGCGGTCGCCTACCTGTGCTCCTCCTTAAGGCGGAGGAGTTCCGCCTGGTGGGTCTCCGCCGCCGTCTTCAGGCGCTCCACCTTGGCCTGGAGCTGGCCCTTGTCGTCGGCCAGCTGGTCGCGTTGCTGGCCAGCTTTGGCTAGCGCCTGCTGGGCCTCTGCCGCCTTGGCTGCCTCCACCGTCAGGCACTCCACTTCGGCCTGGAGCCGGCTCTTGTCACCGGCCAGCTGGTCATGCTGCCGGCCGGCTTCGACAAGCGCCCGCTGCGCCTTCGCCGCCTCCGCCTTCAGTTCCCCCACCTCAACCCGGAGCCGGCCGGCATAGGCAATGGCCAAGTCGCGCTGATGACCGACTTGGATCAGCCGGGTTCGCCAAGTTGGCACCTCGGCTGCAGCGGCTGCACAGGCAAAGATCCAAAGTCAAGACAAAGAAAGTACAAGAACGGTATAAGATTCGACCCAACTACTACGTAGTTGGCCTGAATCTTGGGGGCTACACCCAGTGGGTGAGCTAGCACGCCCCCACTAAGAGCATGCGAAGCATAGCTTCGGCAAGGCGAAGCGCCTCCTCTCTAGCGGCAAGCCGCGCCGTAAGCTGCTGATGCTTGTCCAGGAGCCGATTGTAGACGCCAACCCGGTAAGCATCCAGTTGCTGCAAAGGGGCAAGAATCAACACAAGACAGAGCATTTGAAGATTCGACCCAACTACTATGTAGTTGGCCTGAATCTCGGGGGCTACACCCAGTGGGTGCGCTAGCGCGCCCCCACTGACCAGCCGCAAGAAAGAAAGCAGAAGAAGGCAAACTTACCAACACGAAACGCTCCAGTTCCCGTGCGCGCTTCGCTTCGGCTTGGGCGAAGGCCAGAACCCGCTCCGCACGCCCTCGATGACGCTGTCTCATGGCGGCCATGGCCGTCTCCTCCTGCGTCAGGGGCCCGAAGACGGCCTAGCTGGGCCCAGCCCGGGCTTGCTGCGACCCGGCGGCAAGACGGCCTCCTGGCGCCTCTGGCGGCTGCCTGACCACCAGGGCGTGCTCGCCGCTCGCCGTCTCCTTCACGGTGGGCCTTGACTCTGGCACGCCGGCCGGTGTCACCTGCGGCACCGCGTTCGCCATCACCCGCAGTGCCCCGTCCATCGGCGCCTGCGGTGTCCCATCCGAAGTCGCTTGCAGCACCTCCTCCGAGGCGGCCCCGCCTCCTCCCTCCACCCCTACCCGCTCGACCACGTCGGCCCGCGGCAGAGTGTCGTCCCCGATCACCACGACCTCCCGGTCACCCACCACCACCGGCGGCACGAAGACCCTTCCCCCCGGCATCTCCGGCCACGCTGGCTCCCCGACGGCCCGCTCCCTCGCCTCCGTGGCCCTGGCCCAAGCCCGGGCCGATGCCGCCTCCATCTCCTCCACAGCCCTGTTTCGGTCTCACCAGGCCAAGCCCTCGGCGTCGTCCGGGTTCAGGCCGAGGTCCTCATCGGGCATCTCCTCATCCCGGTCAATGGCGCTGCTCCAGGACTTCCGGAACGCGAAGCCACCCCCGGGCGCGGCGTCTGCCGCCGCCAACGCCGACGACAGCGGCGACCTGAATCACAGCAGAAGGAACATAAGGAAAGAACGACTCGGCGGCTCGCCGGGGTCAGCGAGAAAACGTACCCGATCACTATACAGGGGTCGCACGGCGCTTCTTCTTGGCGGGTGGTTTGATGCCGGTGGCCGTGTCCGCTGTGCGCTTGGCGACCGTTTTCCTCGGTGCCACATTCCCCTTTCCGTACGGCCGGCTGGCCGCGGCCAGCATGCGGGATGACCCAGCCCCGGCGGTGTCACGGCCTCCTCCCCTCGGTGGCGCTACATCATCATCATACGTCAGAACCCCCCGTATCACCAACCATTCAGCCTCGAAGAAGGATCGGGACACGGGAACTCACCCGCATGGCGCGCCTCGCCGACGTCGGTGTCCGCCACCTCCAGGTCCTCGGCGGGGTCTCCCGCCTCCTCCGTGCCGCCTGGCTAGGCGACAGCTACCTGCGTCGCCGTCCCGTCATATGGATGCCGGATGGTGTACAGTAGCGCCTCCCACGTCACGTCGGGGCAGAGAAAAAGTTGAGACATAGGAAAGAACGAAGACCAGGGACTCACCGCGGGCGCCGGGTTCCCGTGGCTGTAGGGAGCCTTCCCATACTGCCACTCGTCCTTCAGCCCGGCCTTGGAAATGCCATTGACCCGACTGGCAACCTGCTCCCGCGTCAGCCGCCGGGACAACATCCGGCTCGGGTCCTGGAGGCTAGTCATCTGGCCGATGATGTTCGCCCGGTGCTGCAGCGGTAGCACCCGGCGCGCGATGAAGGCCGCGACAAGGTCCGTCCCGGTGAGCCCCTCGCGCGTCACCATCTCGGCGACCCGGCTGCCCATGTTCAGCACCTCCTGCGCCACATTCTTGGGGCAGTAGGACCAGTTGGTCTTCGCCTGCAGCGTCACGTCGGCGAAGGGCGGCAGGTTGATGTGGTCCGTGCCAAGGTTGCGGACGTAGAAGAAAGAGTTCTGCCATTTCTTGGCAGATTCCTCCAGCAGCATCTTGGGGCACCCCCCATGTGCCGCAGCGAGACGATGGTGGCCCCGCAAGCAGACAGGACGCCGGCCTCTGGCCCCTGCTGCTTCAAGAAGAAGAAGCGGACCCAGAGATCGATGGTGGGCTCGACGCCCAAGTAGGCCTTGCACAGGGTAACAAAGCCGGAGAGCTGCAGCACCGCATTCGCTCCCAGGTGATGCGGTTGAAGTCCGAAGAACTCCAAGAACGCGCGGAAGAAGTCACTCGCAGGGAGGACGAACGCACGCTTGAAATGGGTGAAGAAGACCATGTGCTCAGTCCCCTCCGGCCGCGGTGCCAGCTCGCCGCCCGGCAGGCGCACGGCCACCTCCGTCTCCGGCGGCAGCCGCCGCGTGTCAAGCAGATACTGAATATCCTCCGCAGTGATGGTGGATCCCATCCATGAGCCTTTCGGCATCGCCATCGATGAAGCAGGGCACGTGGGCAAAGACAAGAAGGATGGAGCGGTGGCTAAGAGCTGCGGAGCGGCCGCTGAGCACTACAGAGCGGCGGCGGCATCTCGCTCAAGGGAGGCAGGGCGTCGCAGCATGCGGCTTCCTCAGAAGCAAGAGCAAGACAGGAAGAAGAAGATAGGGGTGCATGCATGAATGATTTCTGCCGCCCCCTCCCCCCAATTTATAAGCCACGGGCTGGACGTGGGGAAGTGGGATTGGTTGCGCTCGCCCCCCCCACTTCCCCCGTATTAAGTGCGCACGACCCACGCGCACATTAACTGCATCGAGAAGGGCAGCCGCCCACGGGCACCACAATAAATCCGCGCGCGTGGGCCAAGGACGCGAAGTCGCGGGCCCCAGCCCACTGTCATGTCCTGTCACGCGCGTGGCCTGTCAGGCCCCTCCAGCTTCTGAGCGCCCCGTGGTGCCCGCGCGAAGTCCAAGAGATCATGTCCTTCCCCTTCAAGATTCGACGAACTCCTCGGTTTCCCGCCCGTGCCGGGTGCCGTGATCCGGCTTCAGGAAGCTGGCACACAGTGGGTGTTGCCGAACCCGGCGGTCGCAAGCTCCATCAACATCAGCCACCTTCTCAGGGGGTGAAACTGCGAAGGCCCCCCTGCTTGAAGCCGGCGAGCCTTCACAACTTCGGGGACTACTGTCGGGGGGATGGACCCCGGGCAGGCAACGGAATCCGGATCCTTTTCAAAAACATCAGGGCCGGCATTGCCCCTCAATCCAGCTCGTATTTGGCCAGGTTCGTCAACCCGGCCAAGTCCCTCAACTCGGCCAAGACTGCAATATGGCCAAGCCTGCTAGCGCATGCCGGCCAAGCCCGACAAACCAAGACTTCTCCAGCAAGCAAGCGCCCCCGTGGCGTCTTCCTCAACCCAGCCACGGGTCAGCTCCCGTCCCATCCGGGGCGTACGACGGAACAAGTCCCCATAGAGGGGATGAGCGTGGCTAAAGTGGACCACCAACCCCGCTGACTGACAGGAGCGTGGCTACAGTGGCCCACCTACTCTGCTGACCATGGCCGGCATGGCAACAATGTAATCCAATCCCGCTGATGCAAGTCGATGGTGACCAGGCGGGGCGCCACTGTAGCCGAGCCGGCCCAACCACTCTGTGACGCACGACAAGACAAAGAACAGTGCCCTCTGGCGCATGGGGCCCGCGCCCGGAGAATCCAGCAAACCCTGGTACCCGACGGGTCCCAGCACTGGCTTCCCAGGCACTAACATCCCAGCCCCATGGCCTTGTAACTTTACCATTGTAACCCTAGGGCGTTGACCTATAAAACCCCCCAGGAGACCTCCAGAGAGAAGGAGGCACGCAGATGCACACACACAGTCGATCCACCCATAGAACACAGGCACCCACTCAGGGAGAAGGAATAGCCTAAGCCTTGGCCTGCCTTCCTTCCTCCTCCAGACAGCTCTAGGAGCAACTCTGTACTGATACATATAAACCACTCTCGGCAGGACTAGGGGTGTTATTTCTTCGGAGAGCCCCGAACCTGGGTATGTCTTGCGTCCCTCGCTCGCTCATGCCGACCTCGCCTGTGGAGCCCACCGATGCCCTCGAGCCTGTCCCTCTCTTTAGCCATCCCTTGGCATCTACCATGCGCCCACCACGACAATTGATACCTTGGTTTCATAACTGAGGGAAATACCTATCGTAGCTGTACTGCATCATCCCTTCCTCTTTGGGGAAATACCAACGCAATTTCAAGCCGCATCAAAAAGTATTTCTGGCGCCGTTGCTGGGGAGACATTATCAACATCTATCAGGTTCCTAATCACAAATCTCATCTCCATGTAATTTACATTATTTGCCATTTGCCTCTCATTTTCATCTCCCCCACTTCACAAAAAATTGCCTTCCTATTCGCCCTCTTTTTCATTCGCCTTTTTCTCGTCAGATCTCTTGTTTGCTTGAACGCATCATCATGAGTGACTTTGGTATGGCAGAAATAGATGATGGCTAAACTCCTAAAATTGGACAATCTAGCAATCTGGATGCTAAAACTTTTTTTTTGGGTCAAGGGAATGTTATAGGAAAAGAAACTATCCAAGAATTCTTCAATTGTGTTGGAAATTTGCCTCTTGATGATTGATACGTCTCCAACGTATCTATAATTTTTGCTTGTTCCATGCTGTTATATTGTCATTTTTGGATGTTCTACAATCATTTTGTTGCAACTTTATATCATTTTTTGGGACTAACCTATTGACATAGCGCCAGTGCCAGTTGCTGTTTTTTGCTTGTTTTTTACTTCGCAGAAAATCTATACCAAAAGGAGTCCAAACGCAACAAAACTTTTTGGAGATTTTTCTGGACTAGAAGACACCTGCTGGGCCAAAGAAGTACCAGAGGGGGGCTCCGAGGGGAGAACAACCCACCTGGGTGCGCCTGGGGGCCCAGGCACGCCCTAGTGGGTTGTGCCCACCTCGGCCGCCTCCCGTACCGCCTCTTTGCTCTATAAAAACCTCGAAAATCCAAAAACCCTTGGGGAGTCGATGAAACACAATCCAGCTGCCGCAAGTTCTAGAACCACCAGATCCAATCTAGACACCATCACGGAGGGGTTCATCATCCTCATCAGTGCCTCTCCGATGATGCGTGAGTAGTTCATTATAGACCTACGGGTCCGTTGTTAGTAGCTAGATGGCTTCCTCTCTCTCTTTTGATTCTCAATACAATGGTCTCTTGAAGATCTATTTGATGTAACTCTTTTTGCGGTGTGTTTGTTGGGATCCGATGAACTTTGAGTTTATGATCAGATCTATTTTATCCATGAAAGTTATTTGAGTCTTCTTTTGATCTCTTATATGCATGATTAATTATAGCCACGTATTTCTCCTTCGAATCTTTAGTTTAGTTAGGCCGACTAGATTGATTTTTCTCGCCATGGGAAGAGGTGCTTTGTGATGGGTTCGGTCGTGCGGTGTTCTTTTCCAGTGACAGAAGGGGCAGCAAGACACGTATTGATCGGTGCGATTAAGGATAACAAGATGGGGTCTATTCCTACATGAATAGATCTTGTCTACATCATGTCGTCGTTCTTATTGCATTACTCCGTTTCTCCATGAACTTAATACACTAGGTGCTTGCTGGATAGTGGTCGATGTGTTCGGTAATAGTAGTAGATGCAGGCAGGAGTCGGTCTACTAATCTTGGATGTGATGCCTATATAATGATCATTGCCTGGATATCATCATAATTATTTGAAGTTCTATCAACTGCCCAACAGTAATTTGTTTACCCACCGTATGCTATTTTTCTTGAGAGATGCCACTAGTGAAATCTACGGCCCTCGGGTCTATTCTTCTTCATATTTGGTTTCCGATCTATTATTTGCCACTTTTATTTTCAGATCTATATTTCTAAAAGCCCAAAAATACCTTGCTGCACTTTTTCTTTCTTTATTTTATTTTGTTTCATTGCGAGATCTATTTGTCCAATCTACCACAAATTTATCTATCTTTTTACCGTGGAGGGATTGACAACCCCTCTTACGCGTCGGGTTGAAAGTATTTGTTCTTTATGTGCAGGTACCGTTTACATAGTGTTGCTTGGTTCTCCTACTGGATTGATACCTTGGTTTCATAACTGAGGGAAATACCTACCGTAGTTGTGCTGCATCATCCCTTCCTCTTTGGGGAAATACCGACGTAGTTCAAGCGACATCAAAAGGAATTTCTGGCGCCGTTGCCGGGGAGACATCATCAACATTTATCAGGTTCCTAATCACAAATCTCATCTCCTTGCAATTTACATTATTTGCCATTTGCCTATCATTTTCATCTCCCCCACTTCACAAAAAATTGCCGTTTTATTCGCCCTATTTTTCGTTCGCCGTTTATCGTCAGATCTCTTATTTGCTTGAACTTGTCATCATGAGTGACTTTGGTATGGCAGAAACAGATGATGGCCTGACTCCTAAAATTGGACGATCTAGCAATCTGGATGCCAAAATTTTTTGTTTGGGGCAAGGGAACGTTATGGGAAAAGAACATATCCAAGAATTTTTCAATTGTGTTGGGAATTTGACTCTTGATGATGCTCCTATACTTAAAAGAACTAAATCTTATGCGGAAGCTATATCAGCACTAGTTTTGAAACTTGAAAATAGATTTATCCGTACCCATCCTACCTTGCAAAGATTGTTTTATGAGCTACCATCCATAAAAGATCCTAAAGCTAAAAAGATAGCTACCCAAGTTCTTATGAATGAATTTGATTACATAATATGGGAAGCTAGGGAAATCTTTGATTTTTATGGTAATAATGAGATCCTTTACAGTAGTGATTACATGTCGAGACATTTTCTTGGTAATAATGAATTTTTTATGAGAATCTTAAAAAGGAAATCCCCGCTTTAGATATAATCCAGCAGGTTTTCAATGTTGTTAATCAACGATATTCTTGGATTGTTGCTGGAAATCAAAGGGGATACGAAGATGGGCAACTTGATAATGCTAAAATTTATATGGATAATGTGTTTCAAGTCATTTTTGCAAAACCTCCTGATAAAAACACATCTACGGAAAATAAGAAGAAAGATGATAATACTTGAATCTATGCTTTATGCCTAGCTAGGGGCGTAAAATGATAGCGCTTGTTGGGAGGCAACCCAATGAATATTTTTTTTTGCCTTTTTCTTTCTATTCTTGAGTTTTTGCACAATTATGCCTCTATTATGATTGTGTTTTTTATGTTTTAATTAGTGTTTGGGCCAAGCCTTTGAGATCATGTTGGGTGATAGTTGATTTGATCTTGTTGGAAAACAGAAACTTTTGCGTCCAGTAAAACAATTTTGAAAAATCACAGGAGACGAAAAATTCTGAATTTTTTTAAAAAGATTGATATACAAATTTCCTACGTTTTCCTAATTTTTCAGAATTTTTGGAGTTACATAAGTATACAAAGTTTTCAGATTGCTACAGACCATTCTGTTTTTGACAGATTCTATTTTCGTTGCATTGTGTGCTTATTTTGATGAATCTATGGGTTGTATCGGGGTGTATGAGCCATAGCAAAGTTGGAATGAAGTAGATATAATGCAATAATAAAATATGAATGGGTTTGCAATAGTACTTAGAGTGGTGATTTGCTTTGTTATACTAACCGGTCTCCCGAAGGTTTTGTTAAGTTTTGTGTGATTGAAGTTTTCATGTTTTGGGTGAGATCACGATGGATGAAGGAATAAAGAGTAAGAAGAGCCTAAGCTTGGGGATGCCCATGGCACCCCAAGGTAATATTCAAGGAGAAACAAGCAACTAAGCTTGGGGATGCCCCGAGTGGCATCCCCTCTTTCTTCTAACGACCATCGGTATTTTACTTGGAGCTATATTTTTATTCATCACATATCATGAGTTTTGCTTGGAGCGTCTTGTATTATATGAGTCCTTGCTTGTTTTGATTTTTGTTTTGTGTCAAGTATCCTTGCTGAACACACCTATTTGAGAGAGCCAAAATTATGCTAGGATTTGTTAGAATTGCTCTATGCGCTTCACTTAGATTCATTGAGCTATGGAATTGCTTTAGTGCTTCACTTATATTTTTTGAGCATGGTGTGCTTTAGTATTTTTGAAGAAATGCTCTCATACTTCACTTAGATTTATTTGAGAGTTAGTAATTTTTGAATAAATTCTCTCATGCTTCACTTATATTATTTTGAAGACGAAAATTTTATGCTCATGTTCTTCACTTAGATTTGTTTGAGCTATCAAAAGCAACATATGAAACTAGTCCCAAAGTGATAGATATTCAAGAGGGATATAATAAAAACTTTCATGAAGATCATTGGACAAATTAAACTTGATTCTTTGTAATAGTTTTGCGATATGATGATAGTGATATGTGAGTCATGTTGATGAGTAGTTGTGCTTTAGTAAGAATATTGGTGTTAAGGTTTGTGATTCCCTATGCAAGCACGAAAGTCAATAGTTATGCAACGAAATTACATCCTACTTGTGGTGCATTATTCGGTGTTAGTTCTGCTTAATGCTCGCTTATTAGATTTTTCATTTCTTGGTTGGATGCTTCTCAATCTTTTTGCTAGCCTTCACTTGTACTAAGTAGGAATACTACTTGTGCATCCAAAATCTTTTAACCCAGTTTTGCCATATGAGTCCACCATACCTCTCTATATGTAGTATTTCCATGCCGTTCTAAGCAAATTTGTATGTGCCATCTCTAATTTTCAAAATAAATTTCCTTTTTGTGTGCTCATACCGCTCATGAAACTGTAGGGGGTGGCTGATATTTTTCCATGCTAGATGTGTTATTCTCAAGATGAGTGTTTATTCACTTGTCATTGCACAAGAGTACGGCAAAGGTATTAGGGATGCCGAGTCTCGAAATGAAAAATGAATTTACTTTATGTTGTCAAATAATAAATTTCTTGGAAAGTGTTGGTATGGACGGCACCCGTGGATACGGCTAGCCGTGGAATGTGAAAGTATGGTGGAAAAAGGAATAAACTTTATTTTCTGTGTGGGAACCGCCTATGATATATCTTGCATGGAAAGTATTGGGAACTACTCGATCGTTTTCATTGACAGGAAAAGCATGCCACCCAAAATGTTTTATCTCTATTTTTTTCGCTTTGAGCTCTGGCACCTCTACAAATCCCTACTTCCCTCTGCGAAGGGCCTTTCTATTTTACTTTATGCAATTTTTATTTTTATTTGAGTCTCCATCTTTTCTTACAAAGCACCAACTAAGGGGCACTATGGTCGTACTTGAGCATTGGGTGTAGCTAATATGCGAGTGTGTTTCATGAATGGATCAATGATTGAGCATAATGGGCTAGGGATAACTTGCTTTAGTGTTGATATTTTGAAAGACATGGTTGCTTGTTGATATGCTTGAGTATTGAAATCTTCATGTTAAAACTAGACTATTGCTTTGAATCATATAAAAGTCCAAATGTCCATGCTACAAGAAAAGAATATGTGATGAACATGTTAGGCAGCATTCCACATCAAAAATTCTGTTTTTATCATTTACCTACTCAAGGACGAGTAGGAATTAAGCTTGGGGATGCTGATATGTCTCCAACGTATCTATAATTTTTGCTTGTTCCATGCTGTTATATTATCATTCTTGAATGTTTTACAATCATTTTATAGCAACTTTATATCATTTTTTGGGACTAACCTATTGACATAGTGCCCAGTGCCATTTGCTGTTTTTTGCTTGTTTTTTACTTCGCAGAAAATCAATACCAAACGGAGTCCAAACGTAGCGAAACTTTTTGGAGATTTTTTCTAGACCAGAAGACACCCGTTGGGCCAAAGAAGTACCAGAGGGGGCTCCGAGGGGAGCACAACCCACCTGGGCGCGCCTAGCCCCCAGGCGCGCCCTGGTGGGTTGTGCCGACCTCGGCCGCCTCCCGCACCGCCTCTTTGCTATATAAATACCCCGAATATCCAAAAACCCTAGGGGAGTCGACGAAACACAATTCCAGCCACCGCAAGTTCCAGAACCACCAGATCCAATCTAGACACCATCACGTAGGGGTTCATCATCCTCATTGGTGCCTCTCCGATGATGCGTGAGTAGTTCATTGTAGACCTACGGGTCCGTAGTTAGTAGCTAGATGGCTTCCTCTCTCTCTTTTGATTCTCAATACAATGGTCTCTTGGAGATCTATTTGATGTAACTCTTTTTGCGGTGTGTTTGTTGGGATCTGATGAACTTTGAGTTTATGATCAGATCTATTTTATCCATGAAAGTTATTTGAGTCTTCTTTTGATCTCTTATATGCATGATTACTTATAGCCTCGTATTTCTTCTTTGAATCTTTGGTTTAGTTAGGCCGACTAGATCGATTTTTCTTGCCATGGGAAGAGGTGCTTTGTGATGGGTTCGGTCGTGCGGTGTTCTTTCCCAGTGACAGAAGGGGCAGCAAGACACGTATTGATCATTGCCATTAAGGATAACAAGATGGGGTCTATTCCTGCATGAATAGAACTTGTCTACATCATGTCATCGTTCTTATTGCATTACTCCGTTTCTCCATGAACTTAATCCACTAGATGCATGCTGGATAGCGGTCGATGTGTGGAGTAATAGTAGTAGATGCAGGCAGGAGTCGGTCTACTAATCTTGGACGTGATGCCTATATATTGATCATTGCATGGATATCGTCATAATTATTCGAAGTTCTATCAAATGCCCAACAGTAATTTGTTTACCCACTGAGGGAGTTATGGACTAAGGGGTCCTCGGGGCGTCGGCCCATTGTATATGGGCCGGACTGATGAAGCCGCATAGCTACATGAGATCTATGAAGCCGTGGTGTGCCCTCCAAGTCAAGGATAGGCAGGATCTCTTTATCCCTTATTGTAATCTATCTCCGGTAACCCTAACCATACCGATGTCTATATAAACCAAGGGTTGTAGTCTTTAGGGGGGAGAGCTATATTCATCACCTTAGGGTTTAGCTCATGCTGATCTCGAGGTAGATCTACTCTGTAAGCATACTATACATCTAATACCATCAAGCAAGACATAGGGTATTACCTCTTCGAGAGGGCCTGAACCTGGGTAAACACCGTGTTCATCGTCCCTTGTTCCCCATTGATCCTAGATCCACAGCTCGGGACCCCCTATCCCGGGGTTTGCCGGTTTTGACACCGACATTGGTGCTTTCATTGAGAGTTCTGCTGTGGGGTCGTGATACGTCCATTTTGCATCATGTTTTCCAACTGTTATTTATATTGTTTTTATGTATAATAATGATTTTTGAAGTAATTTTAATGCCTTTTCTCTCATAATATGCAAGGTTCACACAAAGAGGGAGAATACCGGCAGCTGGAATTCTGGACCTGAAAAAGCTACATCAGGCTACCTATTCTCCACAACTCCAAACAAGCTGAAACTTCACGGAGAATTTTTATGGAATATATGAGAATTATTGGAGCAAATAAGTACCAGAGGGGGCCCACCAGGTGGGCATAAGCCACCTAGGCGTGCCAGGGAGCCCAGGCGCGCCAGGGAGCCCAGGCGTGCCCTGGTGGGTTGTGCCCTCCTCGGCCCACCTCCGGTGCCCCTCTTCTAGTATATAAGTCATTTTGACCTAGAAAAAATGGGGAGAGGACTTTTGGGACGAAGCACCGCCGTCTCGAGGCGGAACTTGGTCAGGAGCACTTTTGCCCTTCGGTGGAGCGATTCCGTCGGGGGAACTTCCCTCCCCGAGGGGGAAATCATCGTCATCATCATCACCAACAACTCTCCCATCTTGGGGAGGGTAATCTCCATCAACATCTTCAACAACACCATCTCCTCTCAAACCCTAGTTCATCTCTTGTGTTCAATCTTTGTACCAGAACCATAGATTGGTGCTTGTGGGTGACTAGTAGTGTTGATTACATCTTGTAGTTGGTTACTATATGGTTTATTTGGTGGAAGATTATATGTTCAGATCCATTATGCTATTTAATACCCCTCTGATCTTGAGCATGATTATCATTTGTGATTAGTTACTTTTGTTCTTGAGGTCACGAGAGAAATCTTGTTGCAAGTAATCATGTGAACTTGATATGTGTTCGATATTTTGATGGTATGTATGTTGTGATTCCCTTAGTGGTGTCATGTGAACGTCGACTACATGGCACTTCACCTTATTAGGGCCTAAGGGAATGCATTGTGGAGTAGTTATTAGATGATGGTTTGCGAGAGTGATAAAAGCTTAAACCCTAGTTCATGCGCTATTCCGTAAGGGTCCGATTTGGACCCAAAAGTTTAATGCTATGGTTAGATTTTATCTTAATACTTTTCTCGTAGTTGCGGATGCTTGCGAGGGGGTTAATCATAAGTAGGAGTCTTGTTCAAGTAAGAATAGCACCTAAGCACCGGTCCACCCACATATCAAATTATCAAAGTAGCGAACACAAATCAAACCAACATGATGAAAGTGACTAGATGAAATTCCCGTGTACCCTCAAGAACACTTTGCTTATCATAAGAGACCATTTTGGCATGTCCTTTGCCTCAAAAGGATTGGGCTACCTTGCTGAACTTTTGTTACCGTAACCGTTACTTGCTCGTTACAAATTATCTTGCTATCAAACTACTCGTTACTTATAATTTTAGTGCTTGCAGAGAATACCTTGCTGAAAACCGCTTGTCATTTCCTTCTGCTCCTCGTTGGGTTCGACACTCTTACTTATCGAAAGGACTACGATTGACCCCATATACTTGTGGGTCATCAAGGCTCTTTTCTGGCGCTGTTGCCGGGGAGTGAAGCGCTCTTGGTAAGTGGAAATCGGTAAGGAAAATTATTACTACGTGCTGAAATTTATTGCCACTTGTTACTATGGAGAACAATCCTTTGAGGGGTTTGTTCGGGGTATCTTCACCTCGACTGGAACCACAATTAGTTACCCCTCAACCTACTACACCTACTGAAAATATTGGTTATGAAATTCCTTCGGGTATGATAGAACAACTGCTAGCTAATCCTTATGCAGGAGATGGAACCAAACATCTTGATATGCACTTGATATATGTGGATGAAATTTGTGGATAATTTAAGCTTGCAGGTTTACCCGGAGATGAAGCTAAGAAGAAGGTTTTCCCTTTATCTTTGAAGGTAAAAGGATTGGCATGGTATAGGCTATGCGATGATATTGGATCTTAGACTTGGAATCGATTGAAATTGGAATTTCACCAAAAAAATTATCCTTTGCATCTAGTTCATTGTGATCGGAATTATATCTATAATTTTTGGCCTCGTGAAGGAGAAAGTATCTCTCTAGCTTGGGGGAGACTTAATTCAATGTTATATTCATGCCCCAATCATGAGCTCTCAAGAGAAATTATTATTCAGAATTTTTATGCTCGGCTTTCTCATGATGATCGATCCATGCTTGACACTTCTTGTACTGGTTCCTTTATGAAGAAGACTATTGACTTCTGGTGGGATCTTTTGGAAAGAATTAAATGCAACTCTGAAGATTGGGAACTCGACGAAGGTAAAGAGTCAGGTATTAAGCTTAAGTATGATTGTGTTAAATCTTTTATGAATACCGATGCTTTTCAAAAGTTTAGCACTAAATATGGACTTGACTCTGAGATAGTAGCCTCCTTTTGTGAATCATTTGCTACTCATGTTGATCTCCCTAAGGAGAAGTGGTTTAAATATCACCCACCTATTAAAGAAGAAATCAAAGAGCCGGTAATAGCTAAAGATGAAACTATTATTTATAATGCTGATCCAGTTGTTCTTGCTGCTTACATTGAAAAACCACCTTTCCCTGTTAGGATAAAGGAACATGCTAAAGTTTCAACTGTGGTCAACAAAAGTTATATTAGAACTTTCAAGCCTACTGAACAAATCAAAAGTAGAACCTAGTGTTGCTATGGTTAAAGATCTCCTGGTAGAAAATTTAGATGGGCATGTTATTTACTTTTGTGATGAAGCTGCTAGAATTGCCAAACCTGATGAAAAAGATAAACATAGACCTGTTGTTGGCATGCCTGTTGTTTCAGTTAAAATAGGAGATCACTGTTATCATGGTTTATGTGACATAGGTGCTAGCGTGAGTGCTATTCCTTTTACCTTATATCAATAAATTATGAATGATATAGCACCCGCTGAAATAGAAGACATAGATGTTACTATTAAACTTGCTAATAGAGACACCATCACACCACTTGGGATTTTTAGAGATGTTGAAGTCTTGTGTGGGAAAATAAAATACCCTACTGATTTTCTTGTTCTTGGTTCCCCATAAGATGACTTCTGTCCCATTATCTTTGGTAGACCTTTCTTGAACACCGTTAATGCTAAAATAGATTGTGAGAAACAAACTGACGGTGTTAGTTTTGGTGATGAGTCTCATGAGTTTAATTTTTCCAAGTTTAGTAGAAAACATCATAAGAAAGAATTACCTAGTAAGGATGAAATAATTGGTCTTGCTTCTATTGCTGTGCCTCCTACTGATCCACTAGAACAATATTTGCTAGACCATGAAAATGATATGCATCAGCATGAAGGAAATGAAATAGATAAAATTTTCTTTGAACAACGTCCCCTGCTTAAACACAATTTGCCTATTGAAACTCTAGGAGGTCCTCCTCCACCTAAAGGTGATCCTGTATTTGAATTAAAACAATTACCAGACACTTTGAAATATGCTTATCTTGATGAGAAAAAGATATATCCTGTTATTATTAGTGCTAACCTTTCAGAACATGAAGAAGCAAGATTATTGAAGGTTCTGAAGAAACACCGAGCTGCTATTGGATATACTCTTGATGATTTAAAGGGCATTAGTCCCACTCTCTATCAGCATAAAATTAATATGGAACCTGATGCTAAACCCGTTGTTGATCACCAACAATGTTTAAATCCTAAAATGAAAGAAGTGGTAAGAACTGAAATACTAAAGCTTTTGGAAGCAGGTATAATCTATCCTATAGCTGATAGTAGATGGGGAAGTCCTGTTCATTGTGTCCCTAAGAAGGGAGGTATTACTGTTGTTTCTAATGATAAAAATGAACTTATTCCACAAAGAATTGTTACTGGCTACATAATGGTAATTGATTTTAGAAAATTAAATAAAGCAACTAGAAAGATCATTACCCTTTACCTTTTATTGATCAAATGCTAGAAAGACTATCAAAGCACACACACTTTTGTTTCCTTGATGGATATTCCGGTTTTTCTCAAATACCTGTCTCACAACCTGATCAAGAGAAAACCACCTTTACTTGTCCTTTTGGAACTTATGCTTATAGACGTATGTCTTTTGGTTTATGCAATGCACCTGCTACCTTTCAAAGATGTATGACTGCTATATTCTCTGATTTTTGTGAAAAGATTGTTGAGGTTTTCATGGATGATTTTTCCATTTACGGAGCTTCTTTTGATGATTGCTTAAGCAACCTTGATCGAGTTTTGCAGAGATGCGAGCGAACCAATCTTGTCTTGAATTGGGAGAAGTGCCACTTTATGGTTAATGAAGGTATTGTCTTGGGACATAAAATTTCTGAACGAGGTATTGAGGTGGATAAAGCTAAAGTTGACGCAATTGAGAAAATGCCATGTCCTAAAGATATCAAAGGTATTCGTAGTTTCCTCGGTCATGCTGGTTTCTATAGGAGATTTATTAAAGACTTCTCTAAAATTTCTAGGCCTCTTACAAATCTTTTACAAAAGGATGTTCCATTTGTTTTTGATGATGACTGTGTAGAAGCCTTTGAAACACTTAAGAAAGACTTGATTTCTGCACCTATTGTTCAACCACCTGATTGGAACTTGCCTTTTGAAATTATGTGTGATGTTAGTGATTATGCTGTTGGTGCTGTTCTAGGACAAAGAGTTGATAAGAAATTAAATGTTATTCATTATGCTAGTAAAACTCTAGACAGTGCCCAACGTAATTATGCTATTACCGAAAAAGAACTTTTAGCAGTGGTGTTTGCTTGTGATAAATTTAGATCTTACATTGTTGATTCTAAAGTTACTGTTCACGCCGATCATGCTGCTATAAAATATCTTATGGAAAATAAAAATGCTAAACCTAGACTCATTCGGTGGGTTCTTTTGCTACAATAATTTGACTTACATATCACTGATAGAAAAGGAGCTGAGAACCCCGTGGCTGATAACTTGTCTAGGTTAGAAAATATTCTTGATGACCCACAACCTATTAATGATAGTTTTCCTGATGAACAATTAGCTACAATAAATGTTTCTCATAACACTCCTTGGTTTGCTGACTATGCTAATTATATTGTTGCTAAATACATACCACCTAGCTTCACATACCAACAAAAGAAAAAAAATCTTCTATGATTTAAGACATTACTTTTGGGATGACCCACATCTTTATAAAGAAGGAGTAGATGTTATTATTAGACGTTGTGTACCTGAGCATGAACAGGGACAGATCCTACGAAAATGTCACTCCGAAGCTTATGGAGGACATCATGCGGGAGATAGAACTGCTCACAAGGTATTGCAATCTGGTTTTTATTGGCCTACTCTCTTCAAGGATGCCCGTAAGTTTGTTTTATCTTGTGATGAATGTCAAAGAATTGGAAATATTGGTAAGCGTCAAGAAATGCCTATGAATTATTCACTTGCTGTTGAACCATTTGATGTTTGGGGATTTGATTACATGGGACCTTTTCCTTCCTCTAATGGGTATACTCATATTCTGGTTGCTGTTGATTATGTCACTAAGTGGGTAGAAGCTATTCCAACTAGTAGTGTTGATCACAACACCTCTATTAAAATGCTTAAGGAAGTTATTTTCCCAAGGTTTGGAGTCCCTAGATATTTAATGACTGATGGTGGTTCACACTTTATTCATGGTGCTTTCCATAAAATGCTTGCTAAGTATGATGTTAACCATAGAATTGCATCACCCTATCATCCTTAGTCTACTGGTCAAGTTGAACTTAGCAATAGGGAAATAAAGTTGATATTACAAAAAACTGTCAATAGGTCCCGAAAGAATTGGTCTAAAAAATTAGATGATGCACTTTGGGCTTATAGAACAGCATATAAAAATCCTATGGGTATGTCTCCTTATAAAATGGTTTATGGGAAAGCTTGTCATTTGCCTCTTGAGTTGGAACATGAAGCTTATTGGGTAATTAAAGAATTCAACTGTGATTTGAAACTTGCCGGTGAAAAGAGGTTATTTGATATTAGCTCACTAGATGAATGGAGAACCCAAGCTTATGAAAATGCCAAGTTATTTAAAGAAACAGTTAAAAGATGGCATGACAAAAGAATCCAAAAGCGTGAGTTCAAAGTTGGAGAATATGTTCTTTTGAACAACTCTCGCTTCAGATTCTTTGCAGGAAAGCTCCTCTCCAAATGGGAAGGACCCTATGTTATCAAGGAGGTTTATCGATCTGGAGCCGTCAAAATAAATAAAGCCGAAGGTACCAACCCGAAGGTTGTTAATGGGCAAAGAATAAAACATTATATCTCTGGTCCACCCATTAATGTTAAAAGCAATATTATCCAAACTATGACACAGGAAGAACACATAAAGGAAACCTTCCGGAACACTCTAGAATCGTGAAAAAGAGGAGGTACGTGATACGGTACGTAAACGGACTCCGAAAAATCCGCAAAATTTTTTTTTGCTAGTTTTGGAATATATCAAAAATTAGGAAAATAAGAAATAACTAGAAAGTCAACCCTGGTGGGCACAAGACACCAGGGCGCGCCTGGCTTGCCAGGCGTGCCCAGGTGGGTTGTGCTCACCTCGGGTACCTTCCGGACTCCGTTTTTCTTCCGTTTGCTTGTTTCCCAAGATAAAAAAATCTTTATATACCCCTCGAACCTATTGACCACCGTATCGCGAAGAAATCTTCTGTTTTCTTTTCTTGTTGTTTTCGGTCAGATCTGTTAAGCCAGGCATCATGTCTTCTCCCTCCTCCAACAACGTAGAAGATGATGCTTGGTTGATGAGGATCGAGCTGAAGAGAGAAGAGCCCAAAGAAGCCGTCAATGGGGACAAGAGCAAGGAGGTCACTGGAGATAAGCGCTGGTGGTTGAGCAGGCCTTGCCTGCCGAGGAGGAAGAAGAAGATATCCTTAAACCTTTCTATGATCATCTCACCCCCACCGAGATCGAAGCCTTTCGGATCATCGAAACGGTTCGTGTGCAAAACAAATATCTCACCCGTGAAAAAATTCTATTGCAAGAGCATATCATCGCCCTCCGGAGCGTCATTCGTAGATTGGAGAATCTTTTGATCATGAAGGTCAAGATTGCTACCACTTCATCACCACCACCTCCTTCTTCATCACCAAAGGGAACTTGAGTATCGGGTATGGGCACTCCCCTTGGCTTGAGCCAAGCTTGGGGGAGGTGCCCCGGTATCGTATCACCTCCACTATCTTTTGCCTTTACTTATCTTAGTTCGATCCATAGTTATCTTTTGCTTTAGATGAATAAAAGTTTAGTTCAATCCCTTCTTTTCAAGTGTTTGCTTAGTGATCTATCCTTGTAATCGTGTGCGAGATATATAATAAAGTTTAGTTCAAGTTTTTTTTACTTTCATGTTCAATAAAAAGAAAGGAAATAAATGAAAAGGATCATATGCTAATCTCATGGTAAGTAATGACATCACATAAGGAAGAGTATAAGTAGAAAAATTTATTGGAGATTTACAAACATAGCATTGGTCAATGATGCAATTCATGAAAGAATTAATAAGGGAAGAGAAGATTCACATGCAAATACACTATCTTGGACATCTTTTGTGATTGTGAGCCCCCATCAAAATATTATATGCCAAAATTATTGACGTTGGACAAGGAAGACAACGTAATGATTTATGTTTGTTCATATTCACATAGAAGTTATATTACCATGGATCCTTCAACATGTGGTGCTTGCCCCCCATCTTTGCTAGGCAAAAATTCTGTAGTAAGTAGAGATACTACTTGTGCATCCAAAATCCTTAAACCCAAATCTTACTTTGAGAGTCCACCATACCTACCTATGGATTGAGCAAGATCCTTCAAGTAAGTTGTCATCGGTGCAAAAAGGCAATAAAAATTGCTTCTAAAAGTGTTGGATCATTTAGTGTAAGAGAAAATTGAGCATTGTACGAACTTGTGATGGCAAAGAATAAAAGCGACAGACTGCATAATAAAGGTTGCTATCATAAGGGGCAATATAACGTGGTGTTCTTTTGCACTAAGAGATTGAGCATACAAACAAATAAGCGCATGGCAACCTCTGATTCCCTCTGCGAAGGGCCTATCTTTTACTTTTATGTATTTACATTTATGCAAGAGTCAAAGTTATTCCCTCTATTCCTTTTTATTTTCTCTTTTGGCAAGCATCATGTGGTGAGGAAAGATCTAGGCACATATATCCAGTTGGATATGGGTATCATGAGTTATTATTGTTGACACCACCCTTGAGGTGAGTTTGTTGGGTGGCGAAAACTATAAGCCCCTATCTTTCTATGTGTCTGGTTGAAACTTTTTGCTCATGTGTATGAGGTGAGTGTTAGCAATCATAGAAGACTATATGATGGTTGAGTATGTGGACTTGCCAAAAAGGCTCCGATACGTGACCCTTCCTGAAAAATATGATGAATTGTAGTTGCAAAGTTGATTGAGAACACAGTTTGTTGGTTTTCAATAGAGTTTATGCTTTATACTTCGATGATGTGATGAATTGTTACTTGTTCATGAGAAGTCTATGATAGAAGTTATATGATAAAAGTTCTATGATAAAGTTTTATGTTAAAGTTTGTTGCTGTTATAATAATATACATGATGCTTCTATGTCCGTATTTTGTTTTTATCGACACCTCTCTCAATAAGCATGTGGACATGTTTTTCGATTTCGGTTTTTGCTTGAGGACAAGCGAGGTCTAAGCTTGGGGGAGTTGATACGTCCATTTTGCATCATGTTTTCCTACTGTTATTTATATTGTTTTTATGTATAATAATGCTTTTTGAAGTAATTCTAATATCTTTTCTCTCATAATATGCAAGGTTCACACAAAGAAGGAGAATACCGGCAGCTGGAATTCTGGACCTGAAAAAGCTACGGCAGGCTACCTATTCTGCACAACTCCAAACAAGTTGAAACTTCACGGAGAATTTTTATGGAATATATAAGAATTATTGGAGCAAATAAGTACCAGAGGGGGCCCACCAGGTGGGCACAACCCACCTTGGTGCGCCAGGGAGCCCAGGCGCGCCCTGGTGGTTGTGCTCTCCTCGGCCCACCTCCGGTGCCCCTCTTCTGATATATAAGTCATTTTGACCTAGGAAAAATAGGGACAAGACTTTCGGGATGAAGCGCCGCCGTCTCGAGGCAGAACTTGGGCAGGAGCACTTTTGCCCTCCGGTGGAGCGATTCCGCCGGAGGAACTTCCCTCCCGGAGGGGGAAATTATCGTCATCATCAGCACCAACAACTCTCCCATCTTGGGGAGGGCAATCTCCATCAACATCTTCAACAACACCATCTCCTCTCAAACCCTATTTCATCTCTTGTGTTCAATCTTTGTACCGGAACCATAGATTGGTGCTTGTGGGTGACTAGTAGTGTTGATTACATCTTGTAGTTGATTACTATATGGTTTATTTGGTGGAAGATTATATGTTCAGATCCATTATGCTATTTAATACCCCTCTGATCTTGAGCATGATTATCATTTGTGAGTAGTTACTTTTGTTCTTGAGGTCATGGGAGAAATCTTGTTGCAAGTAATCATGTGAACTTGATATGTGTTCGATATTTTGATGGTATGTATGTTGTGATTACCTTAGTGGTGTCATGTGAACGTCGACTACATGGCACTTCACCTTATTAGGGCCTAAGGGAATGCATTGTGGAGTAGTTATTAGATGATGGGTTGCGAGAGTGACAGAAGCTTAAACCCTAGTTTATGCACTATTCCGTAAGGGACCGATTTGGACCCAAAAGTTCAATGCTATGGTTAGATTTTATCTTAATACTTTTCTCATAGTTGCGGATGCTTGCGAGGGGGTTAATCATAAGTAGGAGGCTTGTTCAAGTAAGAACAGCACCTAAGCACCGGTCCACCCACATATCAAATTATCAAAGTAGCGAACACAAATCAAACCAACATGATGAAAGTGACTAGATGAAATTCCCGTGTACCCTCAAGAACGCTTTGCTTATCATAAGAGACCGTTTTGGCCTAACCTTTGCCTCAAAAGGATTGGGCTACCTTGCTGCACTTTTGTTACTGTTACCATTACTTGCTTGTTACAAATTATCTTGCTATCAAACTACTCGTTACTTATAATTTCAGTGCTTGCAGAGAATACCTTGCTGAAAACCGCTTGTTATTTCCTTCTGCTCCTTGTTGGGTTCGACACTCTTACTTATCAAAAGGACTACGATTGACCCCATATACTTGTGGGTCATCAGGTCGCCCAAAGGATCGATGGCTCGCCTGAACATAGGAGAAGGCACCGGATCCGGGGACTTCTTCGTCCCTGGACAACTCTTCGCATTTGGTAGCATCGTGCTGCACGCCGACCCGACTGGTCGTTTGGATCAGATCGACAACTTCACTCCTGAATACCGAATTCGATTTGGTAATCTGGAATATGTTGCGGACACGCGGGGCGATCTGGTCTTCGACGGATTCACTACCCCCTTCCGCACCCTCGCAGGCCTCGCCATGCCCGCTCTGGAGTCCCCCTCCGATCCGTTCTACAGATCGGCCCCCGCCCTTCGTACAGCTTCGAGCCAGGAGGGCTCCACCTCAAGCGGGGGCCGGACTCCACCCCCGGTTGGATCCACCATGTCTACGAATGACCTATCCTTGGCCTTCGAGGCAGAATCAGGAGGCGGAGGCCAAGAGTCAATCTCGGCCGGACCTTTCCGTCACAATGCTCCTCTGGCCTTGAGCCCTTACGACGAAGCGGCAGTCAATGGCCAGGGGTCACCCCCGGCCCAAAGCAGCTCGATTTCGAACCCGAGTATGGAAGCCACACCCAAAAGCCAGGGCCCTTCCTTGATCTCCAGTGACAATCTGGACCCCCTCAAGGATCCGGTACCACACCCCGAACTTAGCTCGGCCTGCGGAGACCAGGAACCGGCCAGGGCACTGACTGCCCTCCACCCCGTTACAACAGAGTTTGGCCTAGAGCCCTCGAATTCAGCGATCCTCGCTATGCTAAACGAGGTGCTAGACCGAATCCAGAAAATAACCATCCAGGAGGACCTGCCCACCGCCCACAATCACCAACCCTTCGAGGCGCACTACAGGGAGTTTTACGTCCCACCCACCACCCACTTGGTAGCCACTGTCGATGATTTAACCAATATGCTAGACTATAATTTGGAGAATGCCGAATACATGGATGAGGATGGCGGATCCACGGCTGGTACCGATGTCGCCCCCCCATCACCGGCCGCTGGTCGGCGACATCCACCTACGATATTTACATGGTGGACACCCCCAAGGACGGCGATGGCACTCCCAATCAGGACCGAGACAAGCCCAGAGATGAGCCGCCCAAACACCGAAGACAGCGTCGTCAATCAAAACCACGTCGAAGCCATGCGAGCAACATGGACTCTGCGGATAATGGCACCGCGAATAATATGGATGACCTCACCGAAGCCGCAGCCAACGAACATCATCAGGATGACCCCGCGGGGCAGGAGGACCCGCTCAACTAAGAAAACCCGGATGACTCCGAAGACAGTAACTACTTCCCACTCTCCGAAGAAGAGGCCAGTCTCGGGGATGACGATTTCATCGTCCCCGAAGATCCGCTCGAGAAGGAACGGTTCAAATGGAGGCTTCTAGCCACCGCCCGCAGCCTGAAGAAAAAAACACAGAATCAAGGCCGAACAGGACACCCTCAACGACTGATGGACCAAAGTCCTAGCCGCTGAAGAAGGGTATGGCCGTGAACAGCCAATCAAAAGTTATCCCAAGCAAAGACTGCTGCCGTAGTTCGACGACGAGGCCGTAGAGCCAACACATCTGACATACACCGAACAGCCGGACCGCCCCCCAAGAGGGCGGGACAGAGAAGCTGATGAGGGCGAGCACCCAGCCCCCCCACCTCGCCGTTACGGCAAGGATCAAGTGCGACCCACCTACGAGTACGACCTCCGCCATGACCTAGACGCTTGAGGAGGCCGTATCAGGTCCATCTACGGACCCAGAGAAGACCTTCCCGCTTACCGAGAAGGATACTACGATCGGCTAAACTGAAACGATAGAGTCCGGGAGCAGCAGCGGACTCGGATGGCCGAAGACCTCCGACGCGATGTAGCCCGAGTTCGGGGTGCCACACCCCCCCTATGCTTCACAGAGAGGGTAATGCAACACCAATTTCTAGAAGGCTTCAAGCCTGTGAACATTGAACCATACGACGGAACCACAGACCCGGCTGTATGGATAGAGGATTTCCTCCTCCACATTCACATGGTGCGAGGAGATGACCTCCACGCCATCAAATATCTGCCACTAAAGCTTAAAGGTCCGGCTTGACACTGGTTGAATAGCCTCCCCGAAGACTCTATAGGCTGTTGGGAAGAGCTTGAGGACGCTTTTCAAGCGAACTTTCAGGGCACCTATGTCCGGCCTCCGGACGCTGACGACCTAAATCGCATCACACAATAGCCCAGAGAATCTACCCGACAATTTTGGAACCGATTCCTGACAAAGAAAAACCAGATTGTCGACTGTCCGGATGCCGAAGCCTTGGCCGCTTTCAAGCATAGTGTCAAGGATGAATGGCTCGTAAGACAGCTCGGCTAGGACAAACCAAGAACTATGGCAGCCCTTACTTCTCTTATGACCCACTTTTGCGCGGGCGAAGAGAGTTGGCTCACTCGAAAAAACGCCAACCCTGACACACCCCGTACCTCCGAGGTTCGGGACGAAAATGGAAAGCCCTAACGCAGCAAGAATAAACATCGCCACAATGACGGTGAGGGCGAGGATACGACAGTAAATGCCGGATTACGAAATCAAAATTCCGGATCCCAAAAGAAAGCCCCTAAAGGCAGCAGTGATGGCCCGTCTAGACTAGACACAATTCTGGACAGGCCTTGCCAGATCCATGGCACATTAGAGAAGCCCGCCAACCACTCCAACCGTAACTGTTGGGTGATCAAACAGGCCGGCAAACTCACAGCCAAAGATTCGGGCAAAAGCCCACGAAGCGAGGACGATGACGACCCCCGCATGCCGAATAGTGGAGGCCAGAAACCCTTCCCTTCCGAGGTCAAGACGGTGAACATGATCTACGCAACCCACATACCGAAGAAGGAGAGGTGGCAAGCACTGCGAGACGTATATTCTGTTAAGCCCATAGCGCCGAAGTTCAATCCATGGTCAGCCTGCCCGATCACTTTCGATCGCAGGGATCACTCGACCAGTATACGCCACGGAGGGTCCGCAGCCTTAGAGCTCGACCCCATCATCGATGGATTCCACCTCACTAGAGTCCTAATGGGTGGAGGTAGCAGCCTCAATCTGATATACGAAGACATAGTGAGGAAGATGGGGATCGATCCGTCAAGGATCAAACCCAGTAACACCACCTTCAAGGGGGTCATTCCAAGAGTGAAGGCCCGCTGCACAGGCACTGTGACGCTTGAAGTAGTGTTCGGCTCTCCCGACAACTTCCGAAGTGAGGACTTGATCTTCGACATTGCACCTTTCCGCAGCGGCTATCACGCCCTCCTCGGCCGAATGGCATTCGCCAAATTCAATGCCGTTCTGCATTATGCGTACCTCAAGTTGAAGATGCCTGGTCCTTCGGGCGTCATAACTATCAACGGCAACACAGAACGCTCACTTCGAACTGAAAAGCACACTGCGGCCCTAGCGGCCGAAGACTTAACCGGCCGTTACAGCTCCCGATGCCGACCCGCCATAAAGGCCGGCGACAATAGTAAACAGGTTCGAACCCATTCCCCGTCATGGGAACCCGCATGCGTTCATCGCAAATAGGGGTGCGCGCCCTACGGCACGCCCAAAATCTTCGTGCTCCATGTGCCTCGTTAGCACAATTTGGCACTCAAAATACCATGGGCAGCCGTAAGGCCTTTTATTGGATCCGAAGCACATGTTTGGCTCACCCGAACTTCGGAACTACCTTGTCTTTGGACGATCCGGTGGACAATTCCGGATACTCTTCACAGCGTAAAGCTTCATCGGCAGGACCCCCGCCCCTTAAGGTTTTACTGAAGGTCCCAGCCTCCACCTCTCAGAAGCAAAGGCGTAGACGTGCAGCAGGGCACAGTCGAGGCTTCAACTCACGCATCAAGGCCCTGCGTAAACCTTTACTTTGTAAAACTTTTTCCTTTTCACAAATAATGCCTTGGCAGTTCGAATTGTACGGTTAGACGTCTTGAGCCTATGAGAAATAATAAAAACGCCCTTTATGGTGTTCGGATATCCACATTTTGCGATTTGTTTATTTCCCTTTTGATTCTCCCCTCGCTCTTCGAACAGCCCGGCATGAAAACATGATCGGTTAATTAACCTAGAGCTCGATTTCCCTATCAGCTCGGCACCCCAAGTCCAACACTGCTTCCCGCAGAGTGTTCGGCGTCTCGAATATTGCACTATATGCATCAAGTACCGAACTATGTCTTGGGTCAATAGTTGGGTTGCCCGACTCCTGTGTTTGCCCCTTATGTTCCGCATGTTCGACTAAGAGGGCAAAGGGAGAACCCCTGCGATTGTACTTTTGGCTTGCTCGGTCAAGTACCTCAGGAGGAGAAAGCCAAAAACTGACTGTCATAGTAAGCCCGAACTGATCAGCGATCCGAGGGCGAGGTTTGACTCTAAAAATTGTTGGCGATTTTGCCGTGTCACACGAAGGGTGGGTCTTAACACAAACCATGTGGTCGGAAAGTGGTAGGCATTGGCCACCAAGTACATCACAAAACACGGGGGGCTAGTCCTTAGCCCCCACCGTCAAGCTCCTAAGGCTAAGTGAAAGCAATAAAACCGAACAGTTCGATTGCCTAGTTTCGCTCACGCACTACCGCCTCCGGGTACCAAGACGTTGGCTAAGGGTAATAGTGCAGAGACAAAATACCCCTCGTGATATTCACCTGGGGGCTAAAGCCGACGACTCGTAGCTTTCAGAATAAACATACGGTCACATAGGAGTCAAAATTAAAATCATGACAATATAAAATAAGTCAGATGGATGCATCATAAAGCATAAGGTCCAATTGTAAAAACCTAACATAGTCATTCAAGCATTACATCTTTGGAACACTGGCCCTCTATCGCCCGCGCGCCATTCATCACCTGTGCAAAGTATTGCTCAGGGCGGCGATGCTCTTTTCCCTTGGGTGGAGGACCAGTGGCCATGTCCATTGGATTAATCTTCGGCCAATGCACCATGGTCTTCGCAAAGGCAAGCCTCACCCCCTCAAGGCACGCAGAACGCTTCATGGCGTCAATCCAGAGCAGCGCCTCCCGCAGCTTCTGCACAAGACCGAAGTAGGTGTTCGGAATGGGCCCGGCGGGCCACAGACTGACATAGAGGTCCTTCATGGCCACCTCGGACATCCGATGCAACTCCATCAGTTGCTTCATTTGATTGCTGAGGAGGAGAGGACGCTCGGAATCTAGAAACTGTGACCAGAAGAGCCGTTGTGTGGAGTCCTCCTCGTGAGTAGCATAGTGCTTCGCTGCGGCCGCCACATTCTTCGGAAGCTCGGCGAAGACGCCTGCGGAACGCTAGACCCGCGTCAGCATGGCGAACCTGTTGCCTCCGAACACACTCTGCAGTAAGTATTTCTTACCATTTGCAATTTGGCCGACTTGGCGAAGCTCTTCCCGGACACCTCGCGATTCGGTCCTTGCCTCCTAGATCTCCTTCTCCGCCTTGGACAGCTGGGAGGATCGCTCCTCCTGCTCCTTCTCAAGGACCTCCAGCTTCCTGGCGGCATCCTGGAGCTTCGCTTGGACTTCGGTTACTTGAGCCTCGTGTTGCTCACCAGCGAGCTTGGCCTTCTCGAGCTCGGCCACCGCCTGGTCAGCGGCCGTTTTCTTTACATCCGCCTCTGCCTCCGCTTTCTTCCGGGCCTTTCTCAAGCCGTTGACCTCGGTGGCGGCAGCTGCAAGATCATCACGATAAAGGATTAGCATACAGTCCAGATCGTCAATATCCGACATCAAGCAAATACACATCTTATCAAAGGGCTTACCTTGTGGCTTGTCAAGCCGTTTGTTGACAAGGTCAAGCTCTTTATCGGAATGCTTGAGCTTCCAATCCATCTCCTCTAGTGCCGCGACATTAGCAGCCGCAGCCACGGAAGATGCCTACATCAGCAAAGGAAATGTCGACATTATTAATCGGCCTACCGAATTTGATCCTCTGCAGGCTTCTCCGAAGTCCTTGCAGAGTCTCGGGTGCTGCTATGTACACGGCCTACCCAAACTAAAGATTACAACCGCTTTATGAGAAAAGAGCATTACTTGACTTACCTCAAAGCCTATCAGAAGGCCTTGGACAACATCATTTAGTCTGGATTGGACGGACCGAACACCTTGCATGACCGCACTCATTAGAGTACGGTGCCCATCAACGATGACGGAGTTGTGCACCAACTCCTCCAGCGTGTTCGGCCAGCCAGACGCCGCCCGTTTGGAGGTGTTCGGCGCTGGCACTGGCTCCCCGACCCCTTCTCCACTGGAAGGAGGAGCCTATGTCATCGAGGGCCTTTGGGGCTTGGGAGCGGATGACTGAGGGGGTCCAGATGGTCCAGACTCCCTTCTCGCATTAGCCAGGAGGGATGCATCCCCCTGGTCTTCAACGACCGAGGCATCGGCCTCGGCTATGGTGGCGTCGACTTCCTCCCCTATGTTCGGAGGAGGAGGGGTCCTTCGCGACAGCACCTCCCCAACCTCTTCGAGGATTGGTGGAGGCGCGGAGCATGAGCCACTGTCCGCCAGTTCGGTGGGCGGGGATGTCCCCTCCAAGGTCTCCTCGGCGGGGTGGCCACGTGGAGGGCTGCACCATCAAAAAACAATCAATCTACGTTCGACCAGGGACTACTACAGAATAAGGCAATTGAAAATGCCGCGATATGTACCTCGTCGCAGGGGGATTGACCCTGGGTTCCCTCTCTAGAACCTTTTCGGACGCTCCAGACCCCTCGTCGGAGTCTGAGCTGTCGGGCAGAGCCAGCTTAGGCTGGCACTGCCTCTTCGGGGCCTAAGAAGGTTGAACCTCCTCGACGTCGCAGGACGCTGCCCTCTTCTTAGAATGCGAGGAGGTGCTTTCCTCCTCGTCCTCATCTTCGTCCCCCTCCTATGCGGATGGGACTGCAGTGTCCCCGGACCGACTGTCCGGGCAAGCTCTACGACGGAGGCCCTCCCTGGCCTCCAATACCTCTTTCTTCTAACCCTTCTTGTCGGGCGCGCCTTGTACGGCACCACGACCAACAACTTCTCTAGCTGTTCGAATTGGGGCTCTTCTAGCAGCGGCGCCGGGCCGCTGATTTTCTTGGCCTTGGCAAGCCAACCCTGCAAAATTTGCATAAAGAGGTTCAGATCGAATCATATGGTATGAATATCCGAGCTCATGTTAAGACAAATGCTGCTCACCCTCGACGGAGGGGTCGCAGCTACGAGGCCGATGTCCTCTCCCTCGGCTGACCACTTCTCCTGCGGCCTGAATAGAAGAACCCACACTTTGTCGTGGGTCGTGCCGAAAAGATGCCGCACGGTGGCCGGGTCTTCGGGCTGGTATTCCCACATTGGCTTGGGCCTCTCTTGGCAGGGAAGGAGCCGATGCTTGAGCATGATCTGGATCACATTGACCAGCTTCGCGTCGGCCTCCATTACGTTGATGACGCGCTTCTGCAGCACCTTCAAGTCGGCAGCAGACCCCCAGTCCCGGCTCTTGGTGGTCCACAACGCCAGCCTAGTGGGGGGTCTGGATCTAAATGCGGGAGCCCCTGCCCAGGCGGCTCCCCTTGGCTCGGTGATGTAGAACCATTCCTTTTGCCACATCTTGACGGTGTCGACAAACTGACCTGACGGGCATTGGACCCTCAACAGCTTGCTGATCATGGCCCCACCGCAGTCCGCATGCTCGTCGCTAACCACCTTGGGCTTGACATTGAACACCTTCAGCCATAGGCGAAAGTGTGGCTGGACTCGGAGGAGAGCCTCGCAGAAGACAATGAATGACGAGACGTGGAGGAGGGAGTTGGGGGCTAGATCATGGAAATCTAGCCTGTAGTAGAACAACAACCCCCTCACAAAGGGGTGTAGGGGAAATCCAAGCCCCCTAAGGAAATGGGGGAGGAATACGACCCTTTCGCCCGGCCGGGGCGTGGGGACGATCTGGCCAGCTTCGGGGGCCCGATGAGCAATGTCGGCTGACAAGTAGCCGACCTCCTTCAACTTCACAATGTCGCTATCTGTGACAATGGAGGTGTCCCACTTCCCGTTGGCGCCGGATCCGGCCATGGCTTAAGGAGACGGGGTGGGATTTGATGTGGAAGCAGAGAAAAGGGGCGCTGGAGCTCTGAAGATTTGTGTGAGCGGAAGGTGGAAGAAGGCGTGGGATGCCGACTATTGTAGCTCCCCCTTTATAGGCTGTTGATAAGCCAAGGGTTGCTCTTTTCACGCCGTTGGCTTCTCCACTTCCCGATGCGCTCGCAACATTATGTGCAGGGAGGGGAATCAAAATCATTGATCATATCCCCTGAAAGGCGGGGCACGATCCCCACCTTGATGAGACGTGTCAAACGTGGGTGGGCCTCGAGCCACGCCTCGAGAAATACTAACCGCTCGGTGTTATGGCCGGATGCGACTCCTCGTTGAAAGAGAAAAAGTTGTCAGATGAAGGCACTGTTTACACTTGAATGGTTTTTTGTTATTGGCTTCATTGTTAAGTAAAACTGCCATTTCAGATTCCGGACATCACTTGGCTCCAAACATGAACAAAGCAAACTGAAGAACTCGCCTCGCAAGCCGAATACTGTGGGGTGAGCGGATGCCGGAGACAAGCCTTGGCGTTGGAGACAAGTTCGGGGGCTACTGAGGTAGTTATGGACTAAGGGGTCCTCGGGGCGCCGGCCCATTGAATATGGGCCAGACTGATGAAGCCACATAGCGACAGGAGATCTATGAAGCCGTGGTGTGCCCTCCAAGTCAAGGATAGGCAGGATCTCTTTATCCCTTATTGTAATCTATCTCCGGTAACCCTAACCCTACCAGTGTCTATATAAACCGAGGGTTGTAGTATTTAGGGGGGAGAGCTATATTCATCACCTCATCACCTTAGGGTTTAGCTCATGCTGATCTCGAGGTAGATCTACTCTGTAACCATACTATACATCTAATACCATCAAGCAGGACATAGGGTATTACCTCTTCGAGAGGGCCCTAACCTGGGTAAGCACCATATTCATCGTCCCTTGTTCCCCATTGATCCTAGATCCACAGCTCGGGACCCCCTACCATGAGGTCTGCCGGTTTTGACACCGACACCCACCGTATGCTATTTTTCTCGAGAGAAGCCACTAGTGAAATCTACGGCCCCCGGGTCTATTCTTCTTCATATTTGCTTTCTGATCTATTATTTGCCACTTTTATTTTCAGATCTATATTTCCAAAAACCCAAAAATACCTTGCTGCACTTTTTCTTTATTTATTTTATTTTGTTTTATTGTGAGATCTATTTATCAAATCTACCACAAATTTATCTATCTTTTTACCGTGGAGGGATTGACAACCCCTCTTACGCGTCGGGTTGCAAGTATTTGTTCTTTGTGTGCAGGTACCGTATACATAATGTTGCTTGGTTCTCCTACTGGATTGATACCTTGGTTTCATAACTGAGGGAAATACCTACCGTAGTTGTGCTGCATCATCCCTTCCTCTTTGGGGAAATACTGACGTAGTTCAAGCAACATCAATGATACTCCTATACTTAAAAGAACTAAATCTTATGCAGAAGGTATTTCAGCACTAGTTTTGAAACTTGAAAATAGATTTATCCGCACCCATCCTACCTTGTAAAGGTTGTTTTATGACCTACCAGTTATAAAGGATCCTAAAGCCAAAAAGTTAGCTACCTTTGTTCTTATGAATGAATTTGATCACATAGTACGGGAAGCTAGGGAAATTTTTGATTCTTATGGTATGAGCCATGAAAAACCGGTAATAGATGAGGTCCCTTACAATAGTGACTATATGTTGAGACATTTGCTTGGAAATAATCAAATTTTCACTGAGAACCAGAAAGGAAATCCCTGTTTTAGATGTGATCCAACAAGTTTTCAATGATGTTAATCAACAATACTCTTGGATCATGGCCGGAAATCAAAGGGGATATGTAGATGGGCAACTTGACAATGCCAAAATTTCTATGGATAATGTGTTTCAAGTTATATTTGCAAAACCTCCTGACAAAAAACACATTTATGGAAAACAAAACCAAAGATCGATGACAGTACTTGAATCTATGCATTATGCCTAGCTAGGGGCATAAAACGATAGCGCTTGTTGGGAGGCAACCCAATGAATAAAATTTATTTTTACCTTTTTCTTTCTGTTCTTGAGTGTTTACACAATTATGCTACTATTATGATAGTGTTTTTTATGTTTTAATTAGTGTTTGTGCCAAGTAAAGCCTTTGGGATCATGTTTGGTGATAGTTGATTTGATCTTGTTGAAAAACAGAAACTTTTGCACCAAGTAGCAGAATTGTTAAAAATCACAGAAGCGTGATAAAATTCTGAATTTTTTACAGATGATTTATATACAAATTGCCTACTTTTCCTAAATTTTCAGAATTTTTGGAGTTACAGAATATGGACAAAGTCCAGATTACTACAGACTGTTCTGTTTTTGACAGATTCTATTTTCGTTGCATTGTGTGCTTATTTTGATTAATCTATGGATTGTATCGGGGGGTATAAGCCATGGTAAAAGTTAGAATACAGTAGATATAATGCAATAATAAAATATGAATGGGTTTGCAACAATACTAATAGTAGTGATTTGCTTTATTATACTAACGGATCTCATGAAGGTTTTGTTATGTTTTGTGTGATTGAAGTTTTCAAGTTTTGCGTGAGATCACGATGGATGAAGGAATAAGGAGTGAGAAGAGCCTAATCTTGGGGATTCCCATGGCACCCCAAGTTAATATTCAAGGAGAACCAAGCAACTAAGCTTGGGGATGCCCTGGAAGGCATCCCCTCTTTCTTCTAACGACCATCGGTATTTTACTTGGAGCTATATTTTTATTCGTCACATATCATGAGTTTTGCTTGGAGCGTCTTGTATTATATGAGCGTTTGCTTGTTTTGCTTTTAGTTTGTCACAAGTATCCTTGCTGGACACACTTATTTGAGAGAGCCAAAATTATGCTATGATTTTTTAGAATTGTTCTATGTGCTTCACTTAAATTTTTTGAGCTATGGAATTGCTCTAGTGCTTCACTTATATCTTTTTTAGCACGGTGTGCTTTAATATTTTTGACAAAATACTCTCTTGCTTCACTTAGATATATCTGAGAGTTAGTAATTTTTTGAAGAAATTCTCTCATGCTTCACTTATATTATTTTGAAAGATGAAAATCTTTATGCTCATGTTCTTCACTTAAATTTGTTTTAGCTTGTCAAAAGCAATTGCAACATATGAAACTTGTCCCAAAGTGATAGATACTCAAGAGGGATATAATAAAAACTTTCATGAAGATCATTGGACAAAATAAACCTGATTCTTTGTAATAGTTTTGAGATATGATGATAATAATATATGAGTCATGTTGGTGAGTAATTATGTTTTAGTAAGAATATTGGTGTTAAGGTTTGTGATTCCCTATGCAAGCACGAAAGTCAACAGTTATGCAATGAAATTACATCCTACTTATGGTGCATTATTCGGTGTTAGTTATGCTTAATGCTTTATGAGAATTTTCGTTTCTCGGTTGGTTGCTTCTCAATCTTTTTGCTAGCCTCCACTTGTACTAAGTAGAAATAATACTTGTGCATCCAAAATCCTTAAACCTAGTTTTGCCATATGAGTCCACCATACCTACCTATATGCGGTATTTTCGTGCCATTCTAAGTAAATTTTTATGTGCCATCTCTAATTTTCAACATGAATTTCCTTTTTGTGTGCCCGTATTGCTCATGAAGCGGCAGGGGGTGGCCAATATTTTCCATGCTAGATGTGTTATTCTCAAGATGAGTGTTTATTCACTTGTCATTGCATGAGAGTACGGCGGTGATAGGGATGCACAGTCCTGAAATGATAAAGAAATAATAAATTCCTTGGAAAGTGTTGGTATGGAAGGCACCTGTGGATACGGCTAGCCATGGATTGTGAAAGAATGGTGGAAAAATGAATAAACTTTATTTTATGTTTGGGAACCGAATATGATATATCTACCATGGAAAGTGTTGGGAATTACTCGGCCGTTTTTGTTGACGGGAAAAGCATGCCTCTCAAAAAAATTTATCTCTCAATTTTTGCTTTGAGCTCTGGCACCTCTACAAATCTCTGCTTCCCTCTGCGAAGGGCCTATCTATTTATTTTACGCAATTTTTATTTTTATTTGAGTCTCCAACTTCTCTTATAAAGCACCAACTAGGGAGCACTATGATCATACTTGAGCATTGGATGTAGCTAATATTCGAGTATGTTTCGTGAATGGATCAATGATTGAGCATGATGGGCTAGGGATAACTTTCTTTAGTGTTGACATTTTGAAAGACATGGTTGCTTATTGATATGCTTGAGTATTGAAATCTTCATGTCAAAACTAGACTATTGCTTTGAACCATTTAAAAGTCCAAATGTCCATGCTACAAAATAAAAGAATATGTGATGAACATGTTAGGCAGCATTCCACATCAAAAATTCTGTTTCTATCATTTACCTACTCGAGGACGAGCAGAAATTAAGCTTGGGGATGCTAATATGTCTCCAATGTATCTATAATTTTTTATTGTTCCATGCAGTTATATTATCATTCTTGGATGTTTTACAATCATTTTATTGCAACTTTATATCATTTTTTGGGACTAACCTTTGACATAGTGCCCAGTGCCAGTTGCTGTTTTTTGCTTGTTTTTTACTTCGCATAATATCCCTACCAAACTGAGTCCAAACACAGCGAAACTTTTTGGAGATTTTTTTGGACCAGAAGACAACTCAGGGGCCAAGGAAGGTCCAGAGGGGAGGCCTGTGGGGCCCACAAGACACCTGGGCGCGCTAGGAGGCCTAGGCGCGCCCAGATGGGTTGTGGGGCCCACAGGGGTCTCCTGCACTGTCTCTTCACCCTATAAATTCCCCAATATTCCAGAAACCCTAAGGGAGTCAACGAAACACAATTCCAGCCGCCGCAAGTTCCAGAACCATGAGATCCAATCTAACACCATCACAGAGGGGTTCATCATCCTCATTGGTGCCTCTCCGATGATGTGTGAGTAGTCCACCATAGACCTATGGGTCCGTAGGCAGTAGCTAGATGGCTTCTTCTCTCTTGTTGATTCTCAATACGATGGTCTCTTGGAGATCTATTTGATGTAAACCTTTTTGCGGTGTGTTTGTTGGGATCCAATGAACTTTGAGTTTATGATCAGATCTATATCCATGAATATTATTTGAGTCTTCTTTGATCTATTATATGCATGATTATTTATAGCCTCGTATTTATTCTTCGAATCTTTGGTTTAGTTAGGCCAACTAGATCGATTTTTCTTGCCATGGGAAGAGGTGCTTTGTGATGGGTTAGATCTTGCGGTGTCCTCTCCCAGTGACAGAAGGGGCAGCGAGGGATGCCTGTGTCATTGCTATTAAGGATAACAAGATGGGGTCTATTCCTACATGAATAGATCTTGTCTACATCATGTCATCGTTCTTATTGCATTATCCCGTTTCTCCATGAACTTAATACACTAGATGCATGCTGGATAGCGGTCGATGTGTGGAGTAATAGTAGTAGATGCAGACAGGAGTCGGTCTACTAATCTTGGACGTGATGCCTATATATTGATCATTGCCTTGGATATCGTCATAATTATTCGATCTTCTATCAATTGCCCAACAGTAATGTGTTTACCCGTCGTATGCTATTTTCTTGAGAGAAGCCACTAGTGAAATCTACGGCCCCCGGGTCTATCTTTTATCATATTTCTTTCAGATCTATTTTTATTCACATTTGTTTTCAGATCTGTTATTTCAAAAACCCAAAAATACCTTGCTGCACTATTTCTTTATTTATTCTATTTCATGTTTTATTCAGATCTATTTGCCCAAACTTATACAAACAAATCTATCTTTTTACCGAGGAGGGATTGACAACCCCTCTTACGCGTTGGGTTGCGAGGATTTGTTCTTTGTGTGCAGGTACCGTTTACATAGTGTTGCTTGGT
Source organism: Thinopyrum elongatum (assembly GCA_011799875.1). Taxonomy (NCBI): domain Eukaryota; kingdom Viridiplantae; phylum Streptophyta; class Magnoliopsida; order Poales; family Poaceae; genus Thinopyrum; species Thinopyrum elongatum. The sequence goes on along the minus strand of CM022300.1, from coordinate 82,195,086 downwards.
TCTCCTACTCGATTGATACCTTGGTTTCATAACTGAGGGAAATACCTATCGTAGCTGTACTACATCATCCCTTCCTCTTTGGGGAAATACCTATGCAGTTTCAAGCCGCATCTGTAATTATGGTTTAGTAAGAATATTGGTGTTAAGGTTTGTGATTCCCTATGCAAGTACGAAAGTCAATAGTTATGCAACGAAGTTATATCCTACTTGTGGTGCAATATTCAATGTTAGTTATGTTTAATGCGTGTTTATGACCATTTTCATTTTTTGGTTCGTTGCTTCTTAATCTATTTGCTAGCCTTCATTTGTACTAAGCGGGAATGCTGCTTGTGCATCCAACTACTTAAACCCAAAGTTGTGCCAAATGAGTCCACCATACCTACCTATATGCGGTATTTACATGTCGTTCCAAGTAAATTTGTATGTGCCAACTCTAATTTTCAAAATGAATTTCCGTTTTGTGTGCCTGTACTGCTCATGAAGCGGCAGGGGGTGGCCAATATTTTCCATGCTATGTATTTTATTCTCACGATGAGTGTTTATTCACTTGTCATTGCACGAGAGTGTGGCAGGTAATAGGGATGCCTAGTCCTGAAATGAAAAAAAAATATTATGATAATAAATTCCTTGGAAAGTGTTGGTATGGAAGGCACCCGTGGATACGGCTAGCCATGGATTGTGTAAGAATGGTGGAAATAAAATAAACTTTACTTTCCATTTGGGAACCACCTATGATTTATCTAGCATGGAAGATATTGGTAATTCTCGGTCGTTTTCGTTGACAGGAAAAGCATGCCTCCCAAAATAAATTTATCTCTCAATTTAAGCTATGAGCTCTGGCACTTCTACAAATCTGTGCTTCCCTCTGCAACGGGCCTATCTATTTAATTTTATGCAATTTTTATTTTAATGTTGAGTCTCCATCTTCTCTTATAAAGCACCAACTAGGGAACACTATTGTAATACTTGTGCACTGGATGTAGCTAATCTTTGAGTGTGTTTCATGAATGGATCAATGATTGAGCAAAATGGGCTAGGGATAACTTTCTTTAGCATTGATATTTTGAAAGACATGGTTGCTTGTTGATATGCTTGAGTATTGATATCTTCATGTCATGTTATAGACTATTGCTTTGAATCATTCAAGTCCAAATGTCCATGCTACAAAGAAAAGAATATACGATGAATATGTTAGGTAGTATTCCACATTAAAATTCTGTTTTTATCATTTACCTACTCGAGGACGAGCAGGAATTAAGCTTGGGGATGCTTGATATGTCTCCAACGTATCTATAATTTTTTATTATTCGATTCTATTATATTATCAATCTTGGATGTTTTATATACATTTACAAGCAACTTTATATCATTTTTTGGGACTAACCTATTAACTTTGTGCCCAGTGCGAGTTGCTATTTTTTGCTTGTTTTTTACTTTGTAGAATATCAGTACCAAATGAAGTTCAAATGCTACGAAACTTTTTGGAGATTTTTTTTCTGGCAATAAGAGACCCTGGAAGCTTCGGGAAGGAATGAGAAGACGAAGGAGTGGCCTACTAGGCACTAGGGCGGGCCAGGGGCCTGGGGCGCCCTGGTGGGTAGTGGCGCCAAAGCCTCCATTTGACCTAACTCCGCCTCTATAAATTCTCTAAAATCAGGATGCCTACCAGGGATTCCATGAAATACTTTTTCCACCGCCGCAAGCCTCTGTTCTCGAGAGATCCCATCTGGGGACCCCTTCTGGCACTCTGCCAGAGGGGGAATTGATCATGGAGGGGTTCTTCATCATCCTTGTTGCCCCTCCGATGATACGTGAGTAGTTTACCACATACCTACGGGTCCATAGTTAGTAGCTAGATGGCTTCTTCTCTCTCAATGTTCTTGAATAAAATGTTCTCCTTAATGTTCTTGGAGTTCTATCCGATGTAATTCTCTTTTTTTGCGGTGTGTTTGTTGGGATTCGATGAATTGTGAGTTTATGATTAGATCTATCCATGAATATTATTTGGGTTTTCTCTGAACTCTTTTATGCATGATTAATATAGCTTCGTATTTCTTCTCCGATTTATTGGTTTGGTTTGGTCAAGTAGATTGATTTATCTTGCCATGGGAAGATGTGCTTTGTAATGGGTTCAATCTTGCGGTGCTCAATCCCAGTGATAGAAAGTGACATGACACATATGTATCGTTGCTATTAAGGGTAACAAGATGGGGTTTATTCATATGTGAGTTTATCTTGTCTACATCATGTCATCTTGCTTAAAGCATTACTCCATTTTTCATGAACTTAATACACTAGATGCATGCTGGATATCGGTCGATGTGTGGAGCAATAGTAGTAGATGCAGAATCGTTTCAGTCTACTAATCTTGGACGTGATGCCTATATATGATCATTGCCTTGGATATCGTCATTATTATTTGCTTTTCTGTCAATTGCCCAATAGTAATTTGTTTACCATCATATGCTATTTTCTCGAGGGAAGCTCTAGTGAAAACTATGGCCCCCAGGTCTATCTTTTATCATATATTAAAACTAAAAATACCTTCCTGCAATTTTCTTTTATTTATTTTATTTTGTATTTTTGTCAGATCTATCTATCAAAACCTATACAATTTAATCTTGCTCGTAACCGTTGAGGGATTGACAACCCCTCTATGCGTTGGGTTACAAGTATTTGTTGTTTGTGTGCAGGTGTTTTTACATAGTGTTGCTTGGTTCTCCTACTGGATTGAACTTTGGTTTCATAACTAAGGGAAATACTTATCTCTACTGTACTACATCATCCTCTCCTCTTCGAGGAAATCCCAACGCAGCTCAGAAGTAACAGGTTGCGAGAGAGGGGTGGGGGATGACAGGTGGGGTCTGCGTGTCTGTGTGTGTGAGAAAGTGGGGCGCGCACGTAGGCGGCTTGGCCGACTGGCTAGCTGGGCCGGCCCGGCTAGCTGGCTGGCTGGGTTGCCTCTTTTTTTGTTTCCTTTTTCCTTTCTTTTCTGTTTTTCATTTCCGCTCTCTGTTTTGATATTTAACACTCAAATTTGAATTTTCCTGAGAAGAGAATATGTTCCTAAATTACCTTGGGATTATTTCTGACTTTCAGAACATTTCTCCAAGGGTTTTGACAAATTAGAATTTGTCAAATCACTAATGGGCCTATTTGCAGTGTTGTTTCTTCTGCTTTCTGTTTTTTTTTTTAGAGGTTTACTTATAGTTTATATGCCCGATTTATACTATTTTGAAACTCTGGTTCAATCAAAATAAAATAGGGCACATATATATAATCTTAGAATATTTCTTTCCGGCCCTAATGCATATTTTTTGAAAATGAATTTTGGGTGAGGCCTCCATGGCTTTCAATTAAATTCTAATGTTGGCCTTGTTGGTCTCAGAAACCAAATATGCACAAAATCATGGATACATATGCTTCTAGTTTCACAACCAAAATTTAGGGAAATTTTTAGGTGGTGACAGACTAACCCCCTTAAGAGGAATCTCGCCCCCGATATTTGGTGGCTAGCAAATAGGTGCAGATGGTTCTCTCGAAGTGCATCTTCCTCGGTGTGGTAATCCCATAGTACCTTGCAGAACTTGGTCATTTTGGCTTGGGTTTTCCTCTCGGCGGTTTCTAGGATATTGATGGGTCTCTCCTCATAAGTGAGGTCATCACCTAGTTGAATCTCCGTCAAGGGTACTGCTACTTGTGAGATGCGTTGGGATTTTTCCCGAAGAGGAAGGGTGAAGCAATATAGTAGCTGATAAGTATTTCCCTCAGTGAGAACCAAGGTTATCGAACCAATAGGAGAACCACGCAAATTCTAGTGAACAACACATGCACACAAAAGAGCAAATGTTGGCACACAACGCGGGCAAGAGGGTCGTCAATCCCCTTGAACTCGTTACTTGGAAGGATTAAATCTGGTAGTGTTAGACAGATAAAAAGAAAAGTAAAATAAAAGTAAATAGATTACAACAAGGTATTTTTGGTTTTAGTAATATGATTAAAGTAGATCCTGGGGCCACGTTTTTCATTAGAGGCCTCTCTCTCTCGAAACAATAGCATACGATGGGTAGACAAATTACTGTTGGGCAATTGATAGAAAAGCGCATAGTTATGATGTTATTCATGGCATTGATCATGTATATAGGCATCACTTTCGTGACAAGTAGACCAACTCCTACCTGCATCTACTACTATTACTCCACCAATCGACCGACTTTTGCCTGCATCTATGGTATTAATTCAGTACAAAAAGAGGAACGCTTTAAGCAAGATGACATGATGTTGATAGAATAACACCAAGCAATATGAATAAACCACTTCATTTTACACTTAATGGCAATAATACAAATACGTGTCTCGCTGCCCGTACTGTCACTGGGTGAGGACACTGCAAGATTGAACCCATTACAAAGCACCTCTCCCACTGAAGATAAATCAATCTAGTTGGCCAAACCAAACAGATAGATTGGAGAGAAATACAAAGCTATAATAGTCATGCATAATAAAGTTCAGAAAAGACTCAATTACTTTCAATGAATAATCTGGTCATAACCCACAATTCATTGGATCCCAACAAACACACCCCAAAAGAACATTATATCCGATAGAACTCCAAGGAGATCATGAAGAACATTGTTTTAAAGATCAAAGATAGAGAAGAATCCATCTAGCTACTAGCTATGGACCCGTAAGTCTATGGTGAACTACTCACACATCATCCGAAGGGCGCAAGGTTGATGTTGAAGACCTCCATGATCGATTCCCCCTCCGGCAGAGTACCAGAGAAGGCCTCCAGATGGGATCGCTGTAGAACAGAAGCTTGTGGCAGCGAAAAAAATTGTTTTGGGTGGCTCTCAGGGGGTTTCCCAATATTTGAGAATTTATAGAAGTGGAATTCAGTCAGACGGAGCCACATGGGGCCCACAAGGTAACAGGGCACGCCATGTTGCCTTGATGTCTCCTCGCTTCCCGTCTGGTCTCCGAGGCTTCAAGGGTCTATTTTGTCCAGAAAAAATCATCAAAAAGTTTCGTACCGGTTGGTACAGATTTCCTAGAAAACAAAAAACAAGCGGAAAACAACAACTGACACTAGGCACTTAGTTAATAGGTTAGTCTCCCAAAATGATATAAATTGTATAAAAAGTATTCAAGATTAATAATATTATAGCATGAAACAATCAAAAAATATAGATACGTTGGAGACGTATCAGCATCCCCAAGCTTAATTCATGCTCGTCCTCGAGTAGGTACATGATAAAAACAGAAGTTTTGATGTTGAATTCTTCCTAGCATGTTTATCATGTAATCTCTTTATGGTATAAATGGTAAGAAACAATGAAGTAATTGATATCAACACAATAATATCCATGGACATAAGAAACATATAATTACTTTTTCAAAATATACGATGCTTAATGAATGTTATGCCTACTGATTTTATCATGTTAGCATGGCTTGATTCGGCCTTCACCACATAAATATAAATCATGAGCACCCTGGTGTCTAACCAAGCAATTGGATCATACTTTTTAATGTGCTTCAGAATTTTCAACTCCATGCAATACATGAGTGTGAGACATGGATATAGCACTATGGGTGGAATAGAATACGATGATAGAGATCAATACGGGAAGTCAAGAAGGAAGAAAGTCTCGCATCAACTAGGCAGATCAACGGGAAATGGAGAGGCCCATCAATCGATATCAATGCGAGGAGTAGGGATTGCCATGCAATGGATGCACTAAGATCTGTAAGTGTATGAAAGCTCAACAGAAACTAAGTGGGTGTGCATCCAAATTGCTTGCTCATGAAGACCTCTGGCATTTGAGGAAGCCCATCATCGGAATATACAAGCCAAGTTCTAGAATTAAAAATCCCACTAGTATATGAAAGTGATAACTCAAGAGACTCTCTGTATGAAGGACATGGTGCTACTCTGAAGCACAAGTGTGGTAGAACGATAGTAACATTGCCCCTTCTCTCTTCTCACTCATTTTTTTGTTGGGCTCTTTTGGCCTCTCTTTTTTCGTCCGCTGTCTCAACCCAACTTGTGGGGAATCATTGTCTCCATCATCCTTTCCTCACCCGGACAATGCTCTAGTAATGATGATCATCACACTTTTATTTACCTAAAACTTGATATTACAACTCGATAAAACTGATACAATATGACTCTATATGAATGCCTCTGGTAGTGTACCAGGATGTGTAATGATCTAGCATAACATGTATAACAATGATGAATGATGGTTGTGCCACAAATATCATGCCAGCTCTATATGATCATGCAAAGCAATATGACAATGAACACACAAGTCATATGACAGAACGGTGGAAGTTGCATGGCAATATATCTCAGAATGGCTATAGAAATGCCATGATAGGTAGTTAGGGTGGCTATTTCGAGGAAGATATAAGGAGGCTCTTGTGCAATAGAGCATATCATATCACGGGGTTTGGATGGACCGGTGAAGTTTGCACCAACTCTCGAGGTGAGAAAGGGCAATGCACGGTACCGAAGAGGCTAGAAATATGCGGAAGGATGAGAGAGCGTATAATCCACGGACTCACATTAGTCATAAAGAACTCATATACTTATTGTGAAAGTTTATTAGCCTTCAAAGCAAAGTACTAGTCGCATGCCCCTAGGGAGCAGGTTGGTAGGAGTTAACCATCACACACCCCTGATTATGACAGCACTCAAGGATTTCAATCAGACATAAAAATGCTGAAACCTCCCCACCATGCCATGACCAGCATGTTGGGAAACGTACTAGAAAACAAAAAATTATGTGCCTACGATCACCCTAGATCAATATGAAGATGCATAATGTGTTGGGATCATGATCATTACTGTTGCCAACTTGCACTGGAAGAAGAATGTGTCGATGTAGATCATACTTGGAGTCCCTTGAACCTCTGATGAACAATCCCTCGAATCGAAGACCGAAAGCACGACCTCTCTACTTGGTTGCAAGCGTGCAACCTTCATGATCCAGCAGCACTTCGCCGTCCCAAGTTAATCATTGTCGAAGAATTAGAGGGAGTAGATTAGAACCACACTGGGCGTCTAATTATGAGGACAAGAGGATTAGCCTAGCTCTAAATAGTCAATTAGGACAAACTACAACTAGAACTAGAGGGGGCTCAAAAGCTTGTATGAAAAAAGAGCACAAATCATCATGTATATAGAGGATAGAGGGGAGAGGGAGGGCTGCCACCAAGTGGGACATTTGCGCCGGCCAGGGAGGAGTCTGAATCCTCCCCCTCTCAAGGAGGCAATTTCCTACCTGGGCCTTTTTGTCCCAAGTTGCCTTCCACCTCTTGGCCTTTTTAGGCCCGTTGATATTTAAATTAAATATAAATGTTCTAAATACTTCTAGAGCATTTTATATATTTTTTAACATCTCCAAAACCTTTTTCCACCTATATATAATTTATCGGTAATACCCGGTATTACTCGATACTCACCGAAAACCTTCCGGTGACCCCGAAAGGCTTCTGGATTCTCTCAGAACTATTCTGAATATTCATGAAATAATCCCATAAATATATTCTCATGACTCCTGTTGTACTAACACTTAGCAGATCATGATTGTCTTAAGCTTGTGACCCCATAGGTTTGGTAAATAACGGACATGGATGAAACCATTTGTTCAATGACCGACAGTGGGACCGTGGATGTCCATATTGGTCCCTGTGAGTACATGAATGATATTTGCATGAACCTTTGGTTATTATGTGATGTTACCATTGCTTCGTGATATTTCACAAAACCCAGGATGCATCGATATCCTCTTGAGTCATCACCATGCTCACTATACCGAAATCCTCGTTACCGGTTTTGTTCTTTCTCGTCATTGTGTTCCGGCATCCCCGTGGGAAAGTCACATGTCTCTGGCCAGACGATGATTGATACCGTCACACCGAGTGGGACCTAAGAATATCTCTCCATCGTCGGAGGAGAAAATGCCACTCTTGTGCTATCTAGTCCCTTATCAAACTTTCCGATGAACTTGTAAGTTCTCTTATGATCACCGTGTTACAGGTGATGCTTGAGCAACCCCAAAGCCCACTGATACGTCTCCAACACATCTATAATTTTTTATTGTTCCATGCTATTATATTATCCATCTTGGATGTTTTATGCATTATTATGCTCTTTTATATCATTTTTTGGGACTAACCTATTAACCTAGTGCCAAGTGCCTTGTTGTTTTTCCTTGTTTTTGTCTTTACAGAAAATCAATACCAAACGGAGTCCAAATGGAACGAAACTTTTTTGATAATTTTTCTTGGACCACAAGACACCCAGGAACCTTTGGGATGAGGTCAGGGGGCCACAGATTGGTGACAAGCTCACAGGGCGCGCCCCAGGGGGGCGCCTTCCAAGCTTGTGGGCCCCCTGAGGCTCCTATAACCCTAATTCTTCTTCTATAAATACCCAAATATTCCCCGTAGACCAGAGGGCACACCAAAAATACTTTTCCACTGCCGCAAGTTTCTGTCCTTGTGAGATCCCATCTGCAGACCTGTTCCGGTACTCCGTCGGAGGGGGATTCGATCATGGAGGGCTTCTACATCAACCTTGCTGCCCTTCCGATGATGTGTGAGTAGTTTACCACAGACGTACGGGTCCATAGCTAGTAGCTAGATGGCTTTTCTCTCTCTTTGATCTTCAATACAATGTTCTCCTCGATGTTCTTGGAGATCTGTTCGATGTAATCTTCTTTTGCGGTGCATTTGTTGAGATCCGATGAATTGTGGATTTATGATCAGATTATCTATGAATATATTTGAGTCTTCTCTGAACTCTTTTATGCATGATTAAGATAGCTTTGTATTTCTCTCTGATCTCTTGATTTGGTTTGGCTAACTAGATTGATTTTTCTTGCCATGGGAGAGGTGCTTTGTAATGGGTTCAATCTTGTTGTGCTTATTCCCAGTGACAGAAAGGGACATGACACATATTTGTACTGTTGCCATTAAGGATAAAAAGGTGGGGTTTGTTCACATTGATTGGATCTATCCCTCTGAATCATGTCATCTTGCTTAAGGCATTACTCCATTCTTGTTAACTTAATACACTAGATGCATGCTGGATAGCGGTCGATGTGTGGAGTAATAGTAGTAGATGCAGACAGGAGTCGGTCTACTTGTCACGGACGTGATGCCTATATTCATGATCATTGCCTTAGATATCGTCATAACCATGTGCTTTTCTATCAATTGCTCAACAGTAATTTGTATACCCACCGTATGCGTTTTTTCAAGAGAGAAGTCTCTAGTGAAAACTATGGCCCCCGGGTCTATCTTTTATCATATTATTTTCAGATCTATAAAATCAAAAACCCCGAAATACCTTGCTGCAATTTATTCTCCTTTACTTTATTTTGCACTTTTATTTATCTTTTATACCTATCTCTATCAGATCTCATCCTTGCAAGTAACCGTGAAGGGATTGACAACCCCTTTATCGCGTTGGGTGCAAGTATTTGTTTGTTTGTGTAGGTGCAACCATTGGTGACTTGTGTGTTCCTCCTACAGGATTGATACCTTGGTTCTCAACTGAGGGAAATACTTATCTCTACTTTGCTGCATCACCCTTTCCTCTTCAAGGGAAAAACCAACGCAAGCTCAAGAAGTAGCACCCACCATACGGTAAGAAGTGACTATGATACTCTCATTGTCTAAGGAGCAAAATCACATGTTAACACTTTGTGTTATTACAATTGATTATAGATGATATTAAATCAATTCATAACAAACTAGATTGGGTCGATTCAATATGATCGTTCTTCCAATGGCATAATCTCAATGTTATTTTAGGATCATCGTTACATTTAAAGATATCCTAAGTTCCGGAAAACGTGATAACCAACAACACTTGAGCTAGTCTTAGAGGAGAGACTAGGAACATTTTATTTACTGTTTATCATTCCACACGTGCATGTGAGTTTTCCACTGAATCGCATATTCCAGGATCATAGAAGTTATAGAATAGAATATAAATTCTTAATTATGAATATGAAAATATAATAATACAAATATTATTGCCTCTAGGGCATATATCCAATAGTCTCCCACTTGCACTAGAGTCGATAATCTAGTTTACAGAGTCTCTTTAATACCTATGGCTATTAGGAGATGCTCATGCTTTGCTCGTGGTAGATCCTTCGTCATCAGGTATGACACATTCATATCCATGTGAATCTTTCGAATCTTTACATAGCCCTTCTCAATATATTGTCGGACAATGACAATGTTATACTTGCGTTCAATGTGTCTGGTCTTCATGTGTGATCTTGGTTCCTTTGCTTGAGCAATGGCACCACTATTATCACAATAGAGAGCCATTGGATTCATCACACTTGGGACAATACCAATTTCTTCAAGAAACTTCTTGATCCAGAACGCCTCCTTTGGAGCCTCTGAAGCCGCAATACTCTGTTTCTGTCATAGAATCCACAATAGTGTTTTGTTTGAAACTCTTCCAAACAACCGCACCACCATTAAGTGTAAAAACATAACCTGATTGAGATTTCTAGTCATCTATATATATCAGTCATGAAGCTAGCATCGGTGTAACCATTTACAATGAGTTCTTCATCCCCTCCATGAACAAGGAGCATATCCCTTGTTCTTCTAAGGTACTTAAGAATATTGTTTACTGCTATCCAGTGAGGCAATCCTGGATCACTCTGGTATCTTCTACTAACACTTAGTGCATAAGAAACATCTAGTTTTGTACAAATCATAGCATACATGATGGAGCCAATAGCAGAGGCATGTGGTACTGCACTCATTTGCACTCGCTCATCAACTGTCTTGGGACATTGATTTCTACTAAATGTTACGTCACGTGACTTTGGGAGAAATCCTTTCTTTGCATTCTCCATTTCAACCTCTTTAAAACCTAGTCAATGTATGTGTTTTGGCTTAGTGCTATTAGACGTATTGATCTATCTCTATAGATCTTTATGCCCAATATATATGCAGCTTCACCTAAGCCTTTCATTGAAAACACACTCTTTAAATAGTTTTTTATTGTGCCAAGACACTTAGCATCATTCCCAATCAACAATATGTCATCTACATATAATACTAGAAATGCTACATGGTTTCCACTAAAATTCTTGTATACAGAGGCTTCTTTATCATTTTAATGAAGCCAAACTCTTTTACCACTTCATCAAAACGTCGATTCCAGCTCCTTGATGCTTGCTTCAAACCATAGATTGACCTTTGAAGCTTGCATACCTTTCCAGCATCCTTGGGATTAAGAAAACCTTCTAGTTGTATCATGTATACATCCTCGTTTAGATTTCCATTAGGTGTAACATCCCAAAATTCTAAATTTTGGAATGTTATACTTATTAAATGTTTATGTTTGTTTGTGTGATTGATTCTGTGAAATTGAGTGGAATTTGAAACTTTTTGAAAGTTAAATGAGAGGGAATAAAATGACTGTCCCAAAACCTCCACTCTTGCATGTGATCTCCATGAATTCAAATTCATTTCAAATACAAAACCCTGGAGTGAACATGACATGACTTCTCCCATTAAAGAAATGAAAAGGGTTTGAAAAGATATTAATTCCATTTGAAAATATTTCAAATTCAGAAACTCCATGCAACTCAATGATTTTCATGAGGGAATATAAAATGACTTCTTCAAATTATAAGAAAGAGAGTTGGAAGTTTAAAACAATCATTTTGGAAGTCCCTTTGAAGTTATCTGAAACCCACATTCAATTTGAAGTTATTTGAATTTCCAATTTTCAAATTCTCTGGAAATATTCAAAATGAGAGAAGGAATATGACACTTCAAAATTTAGAGGCATTTGAAATATATTTGGTCAAAGAAAAGCAGAAAAGAATATCAAATGGTTTGAAATTCAAACTCATTTGAAGTTTTTATTCAAATTATTTTTTCTCCTAAAAATAAAAATATTGGAATGAAGGTAAAATGATTCCTAATAAGAAATAATTAGGAGAAAATAAATTTGAAATAATTTTGGTTTCTAAAAATAAAATTTATTGGTTTTTATTGCAAAAGTAGCATTATTTGAATTTTGAGATTTCATGGGTACATTATTTGAACTTGAAAAATAGTCCATCCTTTTCTTTGTATTTTTATGAACATTTTGATATATTATATGACTATATAATATTTTCATTTCATTTGTTTCTTCTGACTTTTTCTTTTCTGTGTTTAATTTAAAAACAAAAAGAAAAGGTCGAAGCCTTTAGACCCACCTAGCCAGCCGGCCCAGCAGCGTGCAAGCTCGCACCGAATCCCTTAGGATCCAGCCACCTGGTCTCTTTCCTTTCTTTCCCTCTCACTGTGCGCCGGACCCACCCGTTCGACCGGATCTCACCCGTGGTCACCTTTCTTCCTGCGCACCCCTCTTACCTTCGCCGGAGCCCGCCGCCGCTCTGCCCCGATCTCCTTCCTTCTAGAGTCGCCCCTCCTGCAAGACACCCAGGCTATATAAAGCCGAGGCTCCGCACCCAATCCCTCACAAAAGCCCCCTCTGAAACTGTCTGCAGCCGCCAGAATCCCTCGCCGGACATCACTATTGCCACCGCAACCACGAGCTTACCCTGCTCGCTACACCCCAGCCCAGCCCTCTCTGACGCCACCATTGGACTCCATGTGCTTAACCTCATCGACGGGAACTTTTCACCGATGCCAGGAGCCACCACAGACACCGCCCCGCGTTCGCCCAAGCCGCCGGAGCACCAGAGCTCCGCCGAGATGCACCGCTCAACTCCGTCGTCGCTGAGCTTCGCCACCACCACCACCACCGAGACTCCCTTGGAGCGCCTCATCGCCTGGGCACCTCCGCTACCGCCGCCAACCACCGGAGCACCATCACCATCGACCACTGTGTCATCCTCGTCGACATCCTCGCCGCCGTACGTCTCCACCGTCGGATGACCTTCACTGGTCTAGATTAGATCCAGTAGGTTTTAGTTTAGATCGAATCGGTACGCGGTGTATTTGCGGTTTTTCTTCGGTTTAGATCGAACCGAGCTGACGGTTTTTGTTTTATTTAGCTGCTGCCGCCGAATACCTCAAGTAACGATCGTCCGCTCGCTTAGCTCTGCCATGCACGCCTCGAGCCAATCCGAAGCCGCCATGTTGCGCTTAGCCGAACCGTAGCATTTTCTGTTCTTTTGTTTTAGTTTTTCTTTTCAAATCTAGTTCTGTTTTTAGAATCTTAATGTCTTTTATGTTTTCAATCCTTTTTGAGTGTCGGTGCAACAAACCCTGGGTCTGTTGCGCAGACTGTGCACAGTCCTAAGATCGAGATTGCAGCATCCAAGACCAGACCAAGCACAAGAGATCAGCTCTTTGAAGAACGAGAGTGCAGATCAAGAAGACCAAGTCAAGCCAAGGAGCAAGATACCGCTAAGGGAAAACCTCCCTTGCCGGGCAGGAGAGCCTGGCGAGGTCAAGGTTGCCTCAGAAGCAAGCCTCAAGATCGCCCCGGCAGGCATGCCGGATCCTACGAAGACAAAACACCCTGACAAGGCTTCACCGCTCCACCTCACAGCGACGCAAGTCACCGATCAGTGCGGTGTCAAGCCCCAAAGTGACTAAGTGGCTATCTTTTGCCACATGGTAGCCATTTTCTACACGGATCACCTCCAAATGACACTTGTAGAGTGACGTGTCATGCAGACAGGAGAGAAGGTGGCCGAACAGCCCGGCAAGGCGTGCCGGGTAGGCCATGATATGACACTAAGCGGCGCATTTAATGCGCTCTGTCCTGTCTGCAGAGTAGACATGATAGCACTGTTTGCTATCTAATCAGTACACAATGATTGATTTGCCACTATGGTGACCCCTTGATCTATAAAAGGAGGCCCATGGCAACCATAGAGGGGATTCGGACCCTTGTACACCCATACGCGCGTAGCTGCTCTCGCCCCGAGGCAACCCTGCCGGGCAAGAGCGCTGCGTTTCCACCATCACCCACCATCAATCCACCAAAGCAGGAGTAGGGTTTTATGCCTCGCGGCGGCCCGAACCTGGGTAAAACTGCTCGTGTGATCTCTGCCGTGCTGCGCTGCGTTTCTCTGCTCTTTGTGCAATGTGCTCAGTCCCCCTGCCGAACCAAAAGGGGCTCATGGCCCCATAGGTGGCCGTGGTTTCCCACGACATCTTTGGCGTGCCAGGTAGGGGGCTGCGCTTGCGCGAACCCGAGAAGCGTACGTAGCGCGTCATCTTTATCGTCGTTCTCTTCGTCAACGGCTCCATCGTCCATGGTGCCCAAGAAGAAACCCGGTGCCGCCACCCAGCCGTCTTCCTCGAAGGCCCCGCCGCCTGCGACCATCAATGCTGCGAGGGCTATGGGGGCGCCCGGGGATGTGGACGCTGCGGGGGATGTGGTCGACGCAGGCGGCGTCGCCGCCGCCTCCCCTGCGGCCGAAACATGAGCAGGAGGCACCGGAGGAGGACAGCACCAATAGCATCCTAGCAGTCATGCTTTACGAGGTACGAGTAGAGAGATCATTCCGTTCGCACCTCTCTGCCCAGCCGAAGGGCACAGCCGCAGTGGTGGCGCTTGCTCTAGGGCGAATCGCAATCCTCCGGCCGCCCCCACTGCGGGCGCGACCGCAGGGCGTGCTCTACCCCCAGAGCAGGCTGACCCAGCCAATACACCAAATGGAACCGCTGGTCTACAAGCGCCTCCACCTTGTCACCGCGCCGTCTTATTGACTGGCTCGCGACGGCGAGAGCACGACGCAACCACTATCGGCACCGTCAAGAGCCGAGCAACGTTATGGTCTTCATCGACATCCATGCCAAGCACCGCTTCGGAGGCCATGGCGCGGGCCTAGCTGCTGTTGAAATTTCTGCCGGCAGCCGATCAGATGGATGAGTGGAGAGCCACCATTCAGAGTCTGATTGGCTTCGCCGAGGCAGGAGGATCACAGCGGGCTAGCCCACCACGGCCTCCCCAGACAATGACAACAGCCCTCGCTGTTGGCCATGCAGGAGGGGCCACCCCCACGGTGCAGTCCCCTAAACGGCAGCCAGCGCGGGAGTTACGCTACCAAGAACCCGATGACATCTCGATGGCTTCATCCGATCCTCGAGCGCGTCAAGGCCAATAGCGAGCCCTGGAGGACAGGCAAAGGGAAGGCGCGCGTGTCACCAGCGAGCGACGCCGCGACGCCCACCGCCAGTCCGACAGGCGTGATGGCCCCAACATCGACGAGCCCGCACTTGCCGAAGGCGGGTACCTGCCTTTCGAGGCTGGGTGCCCCGCCTTCACCCGTGAGTTGCGGCAAGTCCGTTGGCCGTCCACTCGCACGTTCAAGCCAGAGATACCAGAGAAGTATGATGGGAGACTGAACCTGGCAGAGTTCTTGAGCATCTACACCATCACTGTTCAAGCTGCCGGGGGAAGAGATGAGAAGGTATTCGCCAACTACTTCCCTTTGGCGCTCAAGCCAAATGTGAGGTCTTGACTAATGCACTTGCCGGAGAACTCCATCTCAACCTGGGCTGACCTATGCCATGAGTTCGTTGGCGCCTTCATGGACGGCCATCAAGAACCAGGGCGGCCCAGTGACTTGCAGCTCCTCCCGCAGGCAGAAGGAGAGAGCCTACGGAAGTACATGTAGAGGTTCAGCCGTTTACATAGGAATATTCCAGACATCCACCCGGCAGCTGTGATAGCTGCGTTATAGTCCAATATGCGCAATCATTGGATACGCTCCAAGATGAACGTTCGATTGCCCAAGACTGTGAAGGAGCTTTACACTCTGGTAGATAAGTGTGCTCGGATAGAGGAGGGGAGGAAGCTCCCAGAGAAGAGGATGGCATCGACATCGACTCCGAGGATGATGACGAGGCCACCAGTCAGAAGAAGAAGAACAAGAAGAGCAACAAAAGGCGCAAGGATAAGGTAGTAATGACCATTGAGGGATTGGGCACGCCTAGTACCGGCAAGAAGGCCAAGGCTGAGGTACCCGACAAGGAAGTTGCCGCGTGCACTAATTGCTGGGAAGCCACGGCTGCCGAGAAAGCTGGGAAAGGCAATGGCCCATACTACAAGATCCATCGAACCAAGGGCCACGATCTCCAGGAGTGTCATCAGGTTGAGCAGCTCGTCGAGAAGCAGAGGGCTGAATATAAGAAGCGTGATAAGGAAAAAGGCCAGAATGGCACTGGTGGGAAGGGCCGCGGCAGCGGTGCAAGCCACCCCGGCAAGGCTCCTCAGCATCAAGGAAAACCCGCCAGAGGCCGTGAGAAGGAGGGTTGCAACGATGAGAGTGATGGAGGGGATGAAGAGGAAACTAGCGAGCAGGAATTCCAGAAAGCCACTGACGCCCTGTGCATTGACGGAGGCGCATATTTGCACTCCTTCCACCGCCAACTTAAATGGTGGGTGCGTGAAGTCAATGCCGTGGAGCCAGTGGCAGATTCTTGGAGGCTACTCAAGTGGTCCCGCACGCCCATCATCTTCGACGAAGAGGACCACCTTGACAGCACCACTGCGGTAGGGTGCTTGCCGTTGTTGGTATCACCAACAATCCGCAACCTCAAAGTCACAAAGATGTTGGTTGACGTCGGGGCTGGGTTGAATCTGATTTCTTCAAAGGTCATCAGCAAACTCCAGATAACAGAGGAAGAGCTCAAGGTTACTGGTACGTTTCAAGGAATCAACCCCGGTAGGAGTCGTCCTAAGGGGAAAATCACATTGCCGGTGACATTTGGGGGAGAGTTAAATTACGGACTGAGAAGATCGTGTTTGATGTGGTTGACCTCCCCCTGCCGTACAATGGAATCCTTTGTCGCCCAGCTCTGGCCAAGTTCATGGTGGCATCCCACTATGCCTACAACACCTTGAAAATGCCAGGGCCGGTGGGCGTCATTTCCATTCCATCAGACAAGAAGGACGCAATTATTTGCGTGGACAAGATGTACCGGGAAGCAGTCACGGTAGAGGCCACTGAAGCTGCAATCCCCGCCAAGGAAAGTAATGAAAAGAAGAAGGCTAACAGGGACGCCAGCAAGGAATCCGGGAAGCGTACCTCTTCGGAGTATGCTGTGCCTGTTGATGACTTGCCGGAGAGTTCCAATAGCAAGAGATCCAAGGCTGCCGCACCCGCTGTGAAAAAGGTCCCGGCAGGGCTGGCTGGCGCTGATGGTACTTTCACTATCAGCGCCACCCTCGATGACAAATAGGAAAGCGCGCTCGTTGCCTTCCTGCGGGCGAATATCGATGTGTTTGCCTGGCAACCATCTGATATCCCCGGTGTTCCCAAGAAGGTAATCGAGCACCACCTTACTTTCTGCCCACATGCTCGACCCGTCAAGCAGAAGGTCCGAAAGCAAGCCTTGGAGCGGCATCAGTTCATTGTCGAGGAGATCAAGAAACTTGAGGCAGCTGGTCTGGTCAGAGGGGTGTTGCACGCCACATGGTTAGCGAATCATGTGGTGGTCTGCAAGGCTAATGGGAAATGGAGGCTGTGCATAGATTTTACGGATCTGAACAAGACATGCCTGAAGGACCCATTTCCCTTACCGCGCATCGACTAGATTTTGGATTCCACCTCCGGGTGTGACCTGCTTTCCTTCCTAGATGCCTACTCTGGATATCATCAGATCTTCATGTCCAAGGAAGACGAAAAAAAGACCGCGTTCATCACCCCGTGTGGCATGTACTGCTTCATGCGGATGCCTTTCGGGTAGAAGAGCACCGGGTCCACTTTCGCGAGGACAGTCCAGGTTGGTTTTGAATCACAGTTGCACAGAAACATTGAAGCTTACATGGATGATATTGTGGTCAACACCAAGGACAGTTCAACCCTCATTCAGGATTTAGAAGAGACGTTTGCTAATCTGCGCAAGATCAACTTGAAGCTAAACCCAAAGAAGTGTGTGTTTGGCGTTCCTTCTAGCAAACTACTTGGCTTCTTTGTGTCCCACCGGGGGATAGAGGCCAACCCCGACAAGATCAAGGCTATCGAGCAGATTCAAGCACCCAAGACAGTTAAGGACATGAGGCGTTTAACTGGATGTGTTGCCGCGCTTAGCAGATTCATTTCCAAGTCTGCCGAGCATGCCTTGCTGTTCTTCAAAATTTTGAAGAAGGCAGGACCCATGGAGTGGACCCCAGAAGCAGACGCTGCACTACAAGATTTAAAGGCCTACCTTTCCTCTGTGCCCACTTTGGTCGCTCCCAAACCACAAGAGCCGTTGCTGCTATACTTGGCGGCAACTAATCAAGTGGTTAGCGCGGCATTGGTTGCACTGCGGGAAGTGGATGAAGCAGCAGACACAGCTGGTAACCCTTCCGGGGAGGAAAGTGAGCACACCCCGGCAAGGTCAGATTCAGATCAAGACAGAGAAGAGCAAAACAACGGAGGCAGTCCCAAGGTTGCGGTGAGGAAGAAGGTGGTGCAGCACCCAGTGTACTTCGTCAGCTCCCTATTGCAGGGGGCTAGATCTAGGTACTCTGGTGTGCAAAAATTGATTTTTGGCCTTGTCATGACCTCAAGGAAACTGCGCCACTACTTCCAAGCCCACGAGATCACAGTTGTCACCCGTTTCCCTTTGCAACGGATACTCCGAAACCCTGAGGCTACCGGCAGGATAGTGGAGCGGGCTTTGGAGTTATCCAACTTTGGTTTGAAGTTTGAGAGCACGTCAACTATTCAGAGTAGAGCATTGGCAGAGTTTATTGCAGAATGGACGCCAACTCAAGATGAAGAAGTGTTGGAGACAGTTATTCCCGGCAAGGAAGTGCCCCAAGAATGGATCATGTATTTTGATGGTGCCTTCTCCCTACAAGGTGCAGGGGCTGGCGTGCTTCTCGTTGCTCCCACTGGAGAGCACCTGAAGTACGTCGTCCAGATGCATTTTCCCTGGGAGGAGGCTACCAACAATACTGCAGAGTACGAAGGGCTCCTTGCCGGGCTCAGGGTTGAAACAAAACTGGGGATCAAGAAGCTGATCATCCACGGAGACTCGCAACTCGTGGTGAGACAAGTCAACAAGGATTACCAAAGTCCATTGATGGAGGTGTACGTCGAGGAAGTGAGAAAGTTGGAGTAGCGCTTTGACGGATTACAAACAGAGCACGTACCCCATGCAGAAAACAGCATTGCTGATCATCTGTCAAAGTGCGCTGCACAAAAGCTTCGCGTGGAACCAGGGACTTTTGTTCTCCATCTGACTCAGCCCTCTGTATCCCCGGCAACCTTCCGAGGATCCCGGCAGAAAGCTTGTCGGGCACAACTCCCCTTCGGTCGCTGAGCTACATCCTCCCACCAGGCCACCGATCCCCGCGGTCGAGGATTGCACTCTCACGAATGAGGAGGTGCCAATGGTCCTCATCGCCGAGCCACAAGCTCCGTCTTGGGCATGGCACATAGTCCATTTCCTCCAAACTGGAGAACTTTCCGAAGAGCAAGAAGAAGCTAAAAGAGTAGCCCGGAGGGCCAGTATGTATCAGTTCATTGATGACACGCTGTACAGAAGGAGGCCCAATGGTGTGAAATTGAAGTGCATTTGCCGGGAAGGAGGAAAGGAACTGCTGGCAGAGATACACAAGGGTATGTGCGGCTCCCACATTGGATCAAGGGCATTGGTTGGGAAAGCTTTCCGGCAAGGATTCTACTGGCCCACAGCCCTCCAAGATGCGGTCGAGCTTGTCACCAAGTGTGAAGCCTGCCAGTTCCATTCCAAAAATATCCACCTGCCTGCCCAAGCTCTTCAGACAATCCCTTTGTCATGGTCATTTCCGGTCTGGGGGCTCGATATCCTCGGCCCTTTCCCCCGTGCTACCGGGGGCTTTGAATTCTTGTTCGTTGCAATCGACAAGTTTACAAAGTGGCTGGAAGTAGAGCCCGTGAGAAAGGTGACTGCTCAGTCAGCTATCAAGTTCTTGAAAGGATTGGTGTACCGCTTTGGAGTTCATGCCCGGATCATCACTGACAACGACACCCAATTCACGAGCCGCGCCTTCATGCAATACGTTCATGCCCTTGGGAGCAAAATCTCGTTTCGCCTCTGTGGCCCATCCAAGTAACAACGGGCAAGCTGAGAGGGCGAACGCTGAAGTGTTGCGAGGACTCAGGACAGGAACATTTGATAGGCTGCAAAAGTGTGGCAGGCGGTGGATCGATGAGCTGCCGGTGGTTCTTTGGTTCCTCAGAACGACACCAAATCGAGCTACCGGACAGACTCCCTTCTCCCTAGTCTATGGGGTAGAAGCAGTTATCCCCACGGAACTCATTTACGGGGCACCTTGAGTACTTGCCTACGATGAAGTAGCGCAAGATCAGCACCGGCTTGACACACGCTATCAGCAAGCCCTACATTGCTATCACAGCCGCAGGGTTCATGCCCGGTGTTTTGAGGAAGGCGACCTTGTCCTTAGGCGCGTTCAGTTCACCAAGGGTGCAAATAAGTTGACGCCGAAGTGGGAAGGCCCTTACCGGGTAGTACGGGTCACCAGACCTGGCGCAGTCCGTCTGGTGACCGGAGATGGCATTCAGTTGCAAAACTCATGGAACATTGAGCATCTCCGCAAGTTCTACCCGTAAGGCGCGGCTGTCGGGCCCTGCCCGGCAGCCACCCTTTTGTACAGGCCTTGCCTCTGTTGCATGTAACCCCTTGTACAAAGCCAGGCGTAGACCCTGAGCAACAGAGAAATAAATGAAGCACTGGGGGGGGGGCCCGACAAATTGCATGCATGCATAAGCATATCATGAGCATTGCATGTTCATGTAGATAAGATCGCATGAGGAATCATTTTCATCTGCATCAATATGCAGGCTCCTACCGTGGATTCGGTCTCGAAGAGGAGAAGATAAGACAAGCCTACATTGCGATCCCCGGCAAGCCCAAACAGATAAGTTCCTTCTCTCTCTTATCCATACGTGTTCTATAAAGTAAAAACTTGTGCATAGGAAAACCTCGCCACTTTCGAAACTTAGGTGCTCCCGTCCCTTGACTCGAACGTTGCTTCGGTCGGGGTGGTTGTAGTGGCCTTTGGCGAGAAAGTTTGGCGGGGGGCTGGTCCCTCCTTTACGATTTGTGCCCGGCAAACCTAGCTCCGCGGTAGCGAACTGAGGGTACCGACAGGATAGCCTACCGGGAAAAACATGTTTACTTGAGCGTATAGAGGCATTCTACCTCTGCATGGACATGTTACATGCACAAGTGCCCGGCAAGGTTTATCTTTTTCATTAATATGCTGACCAACAATTACAGATCTTATAGAACACAAACATGGATTAAAGAGATTATATGATTTGAACTAAAGTTTGGCAAGTGCCTACATATTTTAGATTGAAAAAAAGATAAGTGCCCTATAATACTCTCGCTCCGCTTCTCCCCTCTTTGAAGTTACAGAAGGGAGACGAAGAAGGCGGAGGGAAGGCCTGGCTGGGATTCGGTGCCTCCCCAGGATCAGGTCGGCACCATTCCTGGGTTGGGAGGAAGAAACTGGAGGGCAGGCGTGGATGGTGACGCTGCCGGAGGCCCAGCCGGTGATGATGGTGCTGCCGGCAAACATGCCTCATCGGAGCAGTCGTCCTCGCTCTTGACGCGTCGTGGGTTGCCGCCACCTTCCTCACCGCTGTCGCATAAAGCCCCCACCGCGGCGGCCAAGGCCGACACCAGCTGCTCTGGGTGGCTCCACAGAGAGCATGGTCGTCTTCGACGACCCAAGGATAGAAGCTTGTCGCCCTTTGAAGAAGCATACATGGGGACAAAGAGCCCGCCCGTGCGTCAGACAGAAAGTACCCTGACAGGAGGGATCTGCCATTACTAATGGCGAACCACTCCTGCGGCCTCCCTCCAACGTCACGGGGAATGGGGGAATAGGCCATGATCGACTACCACGCCTTGCGTCCATTGAGGGCTCCGGCGTGGTGTCGCTTGCGTCGCCCCTCACTAAGGTTGAAGCCACGGGCGGCTCGGCGATGAGTACACTGGAATTGCTACCTCCGGTACCACCACCACGCTGCCCGCATACCCCCCGGGGGCCTATGCGAAGACGGGAGGGGAATCTTACCCCAGCAAAGGCATGACCCGCGCCCTTCTCCTACTCTCCAAGCAACGACACGAGCATTCGGCATCATCAACCCCAAGCCAGGGCCCGGGGCCTGGCCCCGGGCTCTCCTTCTCAGCACACCCTAGAAGAAAGCAGAAAGTGGAGGAGGAGAGGTGTGCGGATGAGTACTCCCGCTCCGTCCCCCACCCCTTCTTTTATAGACGGACTGGGGCTGGGAGCCGACACCTCGGCGGGTAACCGCCGTCCTCCTCCACCAATCCGAGACGACCGGGCTCCTGCCTTGACGCTCTCTCGCGCCACGCGCCTCTGTTACCTACCCCACTCAATGCATGCAGCATACGTGGCTAAGGATGAGGGCATGGTGGGAAGAGTGAATTGGCAGTTACTCACCCATGCGTTAAAGTCATTCACTGGCCATTACAAAAGTGGCCCTACCACAATTGGCATTACACGACGCACGGGAGAACAGGAAACTGACATGGGCTTAGATTAATGAAGAAGCAAAGAAGATCTCAAGGGGCGAGCAACTCTTACCCTCTCGCCTATGCACTGGTTAGGGCCTACCCCGACGACGCCCGGCAACGCGTTCGGGCCAGGCCCGGGGGCTCCTGTTAGTGCAACAAACCCTGAGTCTGTTGCCCAGATTGTGCACAGGCCTAAGATCGAGATTGTAGCAACCAAGACCAGACCAAGCACAAGAGATCAGCTCTTTGAAGAACCAGAGTGCAGATCAAGAAGACCAAGTCAAGCCAAGGAGCAAGATACTGCTAAGGGAAAACCTCCCTTGCCGGGTAGGAGAGCCTGGTGTGGTCAAGGTTGCCCCGGAAGCAAGCCTCAAGACCGCCTCGGCAGGCCAACTGGATCCTATGAAGGCAAAACACCTCGCCAAGGATTCACCGCTCCACCTCACAGCAACGAAAGTCACCGATCGGTGCAGTGTCAAGCCCCAAAGTGACTAAGTGGCTGTCTTTTGCCACATGACAGCCATTTTCTACAGGGATCGCCTCCAAATGACACCCGTCCAGCCATGTGTCATGCAGACAGGAGAGAAGGTGGCCGAACAGCCCGGCAAGGCGTGCCGGGCAGGCCATGATATGACACTAAGCGGCGCATTTAATGCGCTCTGTCCTGTTTGCATAGTAGATATGATAGCACTGTTTGCTATCTAATCAGTACACAATGACTGATTTGCCACTGTGGTGACCCCTTGATCTATAAAAGGAGGCCCATGGCAACCATAGAGGGGATTCAGACCCTTGTACACCCATACGCGCGTAGCTGCTCTCGCCCCGAGGCAACCCTGCCGGGCGAGAGCGCTGCGTTTCCACCATCACCCACCATCAATCCACCAAAGCAGGAGTAGGGTTTTACACCTTGCGGCGGCCCGAACCTGGGTAAAACTGCTCGTGTGATCTCTGCCGTGCTGCGCTGCGTTTCTCCGCTCTTTATGCAGCGTGCTCAGTCCCCCTGCCAAACCAAAAGGGGCTCATGGCCCCATAGGTGGCCATGGTTTCCCATGACATTGAGCAATTCCAATTGTAGTAGTTTCAATATTTTATAAAGTTTCTCTTAGATCCAATAGTTTTCATATTTGAAGTTTTAAATTTGAATTTGACCAAATTTGCTTTAAACCCTAGATTGCTAATAACTTTTATTGAAAAATGGGTTTATAATTAATTCTTTTTACTACTGGTTTCTAGTTGTTTTGTTTATCCATAGAAACAATAAAATCAATTTTTAGTTTATATTTTATTTCTGGTTAGGTCAGATTCCAATATGAGCCTATTAGGATTGTTTTTAATGAAAAGTATTTGTTTTATTTTATTTAAAGTGTTTCTTTTTGCAACATGGTGTATTTTATTAAAACCTTTTGTTAGGTAATAAAAACAATGTTTTATTAATAATTTACAAATTGTTTTAGTTAGAATTTAGTTAAACTTGTTTTGATAACTTTTAGTTTATATAGCTTTTAAAGTTGTTCTTTGCTAGTAAAAACTTAGTAAATTATTTTTCTTTTTTCTTAGTTGTTTTATAATTTATTTTTTGTTAATTTATTAGTTTAGTATTTTCCTTGCTATTATGTTTTTACTTCGGACAAAACTATTTTGTTGTTTGTAGTTAAACCCTACAGTTTTTCTTTTAGTTTTCTTTGAAGTTTTCTTTTGATTATCATTTGGTTTCCTTTGATTTCATTATGGTTTTATTTATTGTTTTATTTGTTGGTTGTTATTTTGATTGCTAGAATGCTTGCTAGGGTGAATGCTTATATGAATGCAATGTTTGATTAATTTTGATTTTCTCGTAGAGTGACGAACAATACTATTAGGATTTCTGAGAGCGATAAAACTTCATCAACTATTACCAGGCAAGTTCACTTTGATCATATTTTGAATACCTATGATTTTATTGCATTAGTGCCATTTTTCCTCTTGCATCCAATAGGAATATTGAAACTTGTAGCTTGAGTAGAATCATGAGGTGGGAACCCTACCCTTGTCACCAAGCCCCGGGTATCGTTGTTAAGTTAGTTCAGCTATGCTTTAGTAGACGGGGATTAGTATGAGTGTTTCATATGAGATGTGAGTGTGATAATAATATCTGGATCAACCTCATGACTACAAGACCTCAAGATTTCAATACACCTCTGGGTGGCCTGCTTACAAGAAGAGGGGATCCTAGGGATTGATTAGTGATCACCCGGTTCTACAAACTCAATAGGGGATCCTAGGGATTGACTAGTGATCACCTAGTTCTACAGACTCAAGAGGGGATCCTAGGGATTGACTAGTGATCACCCAGTTCTATAGACTCAAGAGGGGATCCTAGGGATTGACTAGTGATCACCCAGTTCTACAGACTCAAGAGGGGTGTCGGTGTCAAAACCGGCGGATCTCGGGTAGGAGGTCCCGAACTGTGCGCTAGAGGATCAATGGTAACAAGGGATGATGGGGACGCGATGTTTACCCAGGTTCGGGCCCTCTTAAAGGAGGTAAAACCCTACGTCCTGCTTGATTATATTTGATGGGTATAGGGGATACAAGAGTTGATCTACCTCGAGATCGTAATGGCTAAACCCTAGCTGTCTAGCCTATGAGAATTCTAATGATCTCTACGGACTAAACCCTCCGGTTTATATACACACCGGAGGGATCTAGGGTTGTACAGAGTCAGTTTGCAGAAGAAGGAAATAACATATCCGGACACCAAACTTGCCGTCCACGCATATAGGAGTCCCACCCGGACACGGGGGATATAGTCTTTAGTTTTATCTTCACGGCCAATCAGTCCGGCCCATATCAAATAGTCCGGACACCCGAGGACCCCCTAATCCAGGAGTCCCTCAGTAGCCCCTGAACCAGTCTTCGATGACGATGTGTTCGGCGCGCGGATTATCTTCGGCATCGCGAGGCGGGTTCCTTCTCCGGAATACTTTAAGTTAGCTTCCTGCACAAAGGAACTATATCCGGCTCTGCATAATCAATACAACCCTTAGCTAGGAAGATAAGATGTCAAAATAGGAACAGTGTCTTTTACTGACAACTTTTTCGGCGAAGCGTCACACTTGACACTTCAACATTTTGAACCATTTTCACGCCTCCTGTTTCATGTTTCGAGGCCTAGTTCTTATTGGCGCGTCTTGTGAAAGCAGATATCATGCCCGCCCATTATGGGATTCACATTAATGTGGTTTGGGTAATCCAACCGCGCCATTCGCACGACCTCTTTGGGAACAGGCGAGTTTTAAGGCTTGAGAGGGGGGCGTTTGGTATTTCACTACCTATAAGAGGGTAAAGATTCCTCCTTTTTTTCCCCACACCTTCTTCTAGCTCCTGCCTTCCCACCTTCGAGCTCTAGTGCCCAAAACTTCAATCTTTCCCACCGCCACCACCCTCCCCAGCCATGGCTGGATCCGGTTCCAAAGGCAAGTGGGAGGCCTCCTCCGTCACTGAGAAGGACATCAAGGAGCTCCAGAGCACGGGATATCTATTCGCGGATATCGTGCATAGGCTCCCTGATAAGGATCAGGTCATCCCCACTCCGGAGCCCGGCAAGAGGGTTGTATTCATTCCCCATTTCCTTCGAGGTCTAGGGTTTCCCCTCCATCCCTTCGTCCGGGGCTTCATGTTCTACTACGGCTAGATTTTCATGATCTAGCCCCGAATTCCTTCCTCCACATCTCGGCGTTCATCATCGTGTGCGAGGCTCTCTGCCGCATCCCAGCACACTTCGGCCTATGGCTTAAGGTTTTCAATCTGAAGCCGAAGGTGGTCGATGGCCAGCATGCGGATTGCGGCGGGGCCATGGTAAGCAAGCTCCCCAACGCCGTCTGGCCCAAAGGGGCGTTTGTGGAGATGGCAAGGTGTGGCAGCAGGAGTGGTTTTACATCACCGAACCCCGCGACGCCAACTGGGCGGCCACACCTGACTTCAGATCCGGACCCCCCACGAGGATCACCTCCTGGACCACCAAGGGCCTTGATTGGGGGTCCACAGCGGAGGTGCGGATGCTGCAAACACGCATCACCAACATGATAGGCAAAAACGCCGGTCTCACAAACGTAATTCAGGTGATGCTCTTCCGCCGCACTCTTCCTTGCCAACTCCGGGCCTCTCACATGTGCGAGTTCAATCCGGAGGAGTCACGGACCCTGAAGCACTTCTTCGGCACAACGCACGAAGATATTTGGAAGCAGCTCTTCAAGGCCCAAAAAACGTGGCCGAAGAAGACCGAGGACATCGGACTCGACATCAAGAACCCGGCCTCACCGGTGAGCATAACCTTTCTGAAGACTTATCCGGTCAGTAGTTTGAATATAATGTAAGTCATATTGCCTGCCTTCCGGACAGGGCTGGACGGCAAAGGCGGAGCGGATCAACTGTCCGGCACCACTGCCTGAGAACCCAGCCACACCCCAGCTAACAGATATGCTGGTCCCGGCGCCGTATCAGGTGCCGGAGAAGAAGGCCAAGAAGACAAAGGGCAAGGAGGCCAAGGGCGGCCCCCGCCATAAGGGTCCTGCGGACACAGTATCCGGAGAGACCGAAGCCCTCTCTTCTCGTGACGAAGACGAGGAAGAAGAGGAGGAGGAAGTGGAAAGCGACTCCCCTCGTAAGGGGAGGAAAAAGAAGAGGGCAGCCTCCGAAGACCCGAAGGGGGAGGCGCCCAAAAGGGGGAAGATGACCCTCCCGGACAGTTCAGACTCGGATTCCGAACTAGTCTCCAAAAAACCTCCCAGGGCGAAGCCCCTGGCCGAATTGTAAGTATTCATAGACTTACCAGTTCATCGTTTCGGTTTTCCTATTTCCATTATATAAGGCATTTGTTGTGTGCCTTCAAGCCCTCCACGCGAGCTTCCGAACACTCCGTTATTGGAGGGGAACTCTCTGCCACCCGAGATGGCAGAGAGCGAGACGCCGCCATGAGCCCCCTCACCTATCACCATGGATGACACCGAGGTGTTATCCCGAAGGACCTCTCCTAGCCATGGAGGGGCGGTCGAGGCTATCGAAAAAGTGCTCGAGGTTAATACCTCGGTCGCCGAAGACATAGGGGAGGCGACCCCTAAGACAACCGGCGGTGGGGACCCCCAACAATCCGGGCCCTAGCCGGACACCATTCCGGAGACCAATGCGGCTCCAGGATCAGGTGAGCTCCCCCCTTCAAAAGAGGGGGGAGCATCAGCTCCGTCGGGGACCTCCGCTAATCCGGAGGCGCCGAATGCTCTAGCGGAAGCACTGCAACATGCTTCCATCATGGAGGAGCACCGCACCTTGATGGGTGCGGTGATGGAAAAGGTTCAGTCTGCAAAAAGCGGACTGAACGAAGCCTTCACAAGCCTACTGATAGGCTTTGAGGTATGCGACGTAATGTCCTAAACATTTTTGTTTCATTTAGAGGAATATACCTGTATGTAGACAGTAGCCCCTGAGGCTCTGTTCGGTTTGAAAAGAACTGAACAGAGGATCCACATAGTACTCGGGCGTGTTATCATACTACTCTGCTGTTGCAACAGGCTTCCCTGTTGGCGGCCACCGCCCAGGCCGTAGAAGCTTCCGAACTCAATCAGAGGCTTGAAGTGGCCAATGAAGAGCTCGACCGTATCAACAAGCGGTTCGATGAGATGCAAGGTATGTGCATGATGAAAAAATTCATTTTCATGTCAGAAGTGATATGTATGTTGAGAGGTTAACTCACAAGATGCTTTGATTATGAGCATAGTTGGCGCAGCCGAGGTCAAGACCCTCAAAGGCGCCCTCGCCTAGGCCAAGAAGGAAGCCGAGGCGAGCAAGGAAGCCGCTGATAAAGCGACTGCTGAACTAGAAGCCGAACAAGTTGCCCACCGCCAACACGAAGCTCGGGTGGCCGAAGTCGAGCAGGAGCTGAATGATGCCATCAGCCAATGCGAGACATTGGAGCAGAAGACTTCGGCCCAGCCGTCCGAGCTTGTGAAGGCTCTCCATGATGCCAAAGAGACGTGGAGCGAGTCCCGGAGTGCTCGTGAAGAGATCCGTCAAGCGAGGCAGATAGCGGCTGGTAAGGCCTTTCCTTTGCAGAGTATTTTTGGAGGTCAAAGATATGCTTTGCTCACTCGAGTGTGGAGTTCCCCAGACGCGTTTGCGGATCTCCCAAGGAGTGTCGGTGATGCCGCACAATTCTTCCGAGCCCAGGAGGGGAACTCGTCCGAGAAGCTGTTCTGGTCGCAGTTTCTTGCACCGGAGCACTCGATGCTCCTGAACGACCAAATGAAGCAGCTGATGGAGCTTCATAGGGTGTCCGGTTTGGCCATGAAGGATCTAATAGTCCAACTTTGGCCCACCGAACCAATTCCCAGTAGCTACTTCGGTTTGGTGAAGCGGCTCATCGACGCGTTGCCTCGGATTGATGCTGTGAAGCGTTCGGCCTGCATAGAAGGTGCCCGGATGGCCTTCGCCCGCGTTAAGATGCAATGGGCAAAGATGAAGGCCACCAATGTGGCGACCGCAGGCCCGCTCGAAGGCAAAGATCATCGGAGGCCGGAGAGATATTTCGACGATGTCCTGGCAGGGGCCCAAATAGTAGAGGGCCAATGTTCTAAGGACATCGTATTTGAGTAGATGTATTCGGGTTGTAAAAACTATGTTATGAACCCATGCTTGTAATATATCTATTTATTGCGCCTTTTGTTTCAAGCAATGTTTTCCTCCTGTGCAGCCGTTTATTTCTGAAAGTTGCCAGTCGTCGGCTTCAACCCCCACGTAGATGCTACGTGACGCGTGACCACACTTTATCCAACGTCTTGGTCCGTAAAGGAGGTGTTCGCGAGGTGAACTAGGCAATCAGACTATGCAGCTTTATTACTTTCACTTAGCCATAGGAGTCTAATGGTGGGGTTAAGTACTAGCCCCTTGTGCGTGTGCGACAATCCGAGCTGAATAGCCATTTCCATGCGGCTTGGACAAAGACCAGCCCCTCATATAACACGGAGTAAATCGCTAACGATTGTAGTATAAGACTAAGTCACCGAATCACCGACCAGCTCTCGCTTTATCATGACAGTCAGTTTTCGGCTTTCTCTACTGAGGTATTTGACCGGACGAACCAGAAATACAATCACAGTAGTTCTCCCTTTACTACCTTAGCCGAACGAGCGGAACGTAAGGTGGTAAGCACAGGAGCCGGGCAACCCAACTATAGACCAAAGACATGATTCGGAGCCGATGCATATAATGCAATATTCGGGACGCCGAAGAGTACCCCATAGTAGTTCGGACTTTAAAATGTGCTAGGCTGGATACAACCCCCGGTGTTTAAGACCGGACTAAGGCACGTGTGGCAGTCGGGCGTAGGGAGGGAAGATAGATGATAATATAAAATAGATGAGTACCAAACAAAAGTGGTGATCAACTGCTTCCTTTATGCCCTGATTAATACGTCGAGACGTGTCATTACAGATAATGCCCGAAGGCCAAGGCCATTTTACATGCCGAAAGTTTACACAAGGGAAAGGTTTATACATGGCTTTTCTGAGAAAATAGTGGCTTGAAGGTCCTAATGATGCCCTGCTGCACGTCTGCGCCATTTCTCCTTGGTTGGAAATCCTTTGAGACGAGGAGTTGATGGTCATCTATAAGAAAGGGGAACCTAGAAAGGAGTCCCTGTACAACCGTAGAGTAGGTAGGTTTTTAATGAACCTGAGGTGAAAGAGAAAGAAAAGAAAAAAGAAAGTTAAGGTCCTAATAGGGTCAAGCCGTACTATAGACCTGTTTCGCAGTATGCCTCCGGCGCTGCCCAAGGTATTTTAAGTGCGTAATTATGCACGCGCGGTACGTATGCCGCAACCTTATGGGGCGATCGGTGGAGGCCGAACTGCTATTCAAGCTCCAGATTTGCCGAGCTTTCATGCTGTAATGTTGATCGGACTCGCTTGGCGGTGTCATGGGTCTTGATGACCGATGAGCTGTTGAGGCCGTTCTGTACCTCGGCTGCTAGGGCCGCGGTGTGCTCCTCAGTACGGAGGGAGCGCTCCATATTTCCATTGACTATGATGACGCCGCGCGGTTTGGGCATTTTGAGCTTCAAATAAGCATAGTGCGGGACTGCATTAAAGCAGGCGAAAGCAGTTCGGCCAAGCAATGCATGATAACCACTGCGGAAAGGGACGATATCGAAGATCAATTCTTCACTTCGAAAGTTATCGGGAGAGCCGAATACCACTTCCAGTGTTAAGGAACCCGTGCAACGGACCTCTACGCCAGGTATCACTCCTTTAAAGGTAGTGTTGCTGGGCTTGATTCTTGACGGGTCAATACCCATCTTACGGACAGTGTCTTGGTAAATCAAGTTGAGACTGCGACAGCCGTCCATAAGGACTCTAGTGAGATGGTATCCGTCGATGATGGGATCGAGTACCAGGGCCACCGAACCTCCATGACGGATACTGATTGGGTGGTCCCTATGATCGAAGGTGATCGGACAAGCTGACCAAGGGTTGAATTTCGGGGCGACAGGCTCTATGGCGTAGACATCCCTCAATGTGCGCTTGCGCTCCCTCTTTGGGATATGCGTGACATATATCATGTTCACTGTTTTCACCTCGGGGGGAAACTTCTTTTGTCCCCCGGTGTTCAGAGGGCGGGGTTCATCATCGTCCTCGCTTTGAGGTCCTTTCCCCTTATGTTCGGTATTTAATTTACTGGCCTGTTTAAAAACCCAGCAATTTCTGTTGGTGTGGTTGGCAGGTTTGTCAGGGGTGCCATGGATTTGACAGTGCCTATCCAGTATTTTATCCAAGTTGGACGGGCCGTCCCTATTTCCTTTGAACGGCTTCTTCCACTGACCGGGTTTAGAGCCGCTAAATCCGGCGTTGACCGTCGTATCCTCGGTTTCTCCATTGCCGTCCCTGGCATCAGAGGTGCCAGGGTCGCTGGTGCTGTTGCTTCTACGAGCCAACCAGCTATCTTCACCTGCACAGAAGCGGGTCATGAGTGCAATGAGAGCTGCCATAGTCTTCGGCCTTTCCTGACCAAGGTGTCGGGTGAGCCATTCATCGCGGACGCTGTGTTTAAATGCCGCTAAGGCTTCGGCATCCGGACAGTCGACAATTTGGTTCTTTTTAATTAAGAACCGAGTCCAGAGTTTGCGGGCTGACTCTCCGGGTTGCTGGACTATGTGACTCAGGTCATCAGCGTCCGGTGGCTGGACATGAGTGCCCTGAAAGTTGTCCCAAAAAGCATCCTCTAAATCCTCCCAACTCCCAATGGAGTTCTCTGGGAGGCTATTCAACCAGTGCCGTGCTGGCCCTTTTAGATTTAGAGGAAGGTATTTAATGGCGTGGAGATCATCACCGCGAGCCATGTGAATGTGGAGCAGAAAATCTTCAATCCACACATCGGGATCTGTCGTTCCATCATATGCCTCGATGTTTATGGGTTTAAACCCTTCCAGAAACTGGTGCTACATTACCTCGTCGGTAAAGCACATGGGGTGTGCGGCGCCTCTATATCGGGCAACATCACGATGGAGTTTGGATGACATCCGTGTTCGGTTCTTGGCTCGAACTTGGTTATGCTTGTTGCGCCAGGCTTGATGGCCGTTGTCTCGTGTTGGAGCACGTCCCCTTGATCCGTAGATTGATCTGGTCTGGCCGGCTCTATTGTCCAGGTCCTGACGTAAGTCATACGTGTAGCTCGGGGCCGCTGCCTCTTTGCCTCTACGGCGACGTGGCGCGGGCTGGTGTTCAGCATAATTAGCCGCTTTGTCACATCCACGTGGTGGTCAGTCCGGTTGATCAGCATGATTGTATCTTGACGGTATTGGCTCAAGGGCTTCGTCGTCGAATTGTGGTAGTAGCCTGCGTTTTGGGTAGCTCTTTGTCGGGCGCTCGAGGCCGTATTCTTCGGCAGCCAGGACCTTGGTCCATCTGTTGTTGAGCGTATCCTATTCGGCTTGAAGCTGTTGCTGTTTCTTTTTCAGGCTCCTCGTAGTGGTGATGATTTGTCTCTTGAAGCATTCTTGTTTGAGGGGTTCCTCTGGCACGATGAAATCTTCGTTACCGAGGCTAACGTCCTCCTCGGAGGCTGGTAGATAGTTACTATCTTCCGAATCCTCATGATTGACAAGTTCGTCGGAATTGACTTGTCCCTCTTCCCTATCATCCTGTTCGAACGCAGGGTCGACGGGGTCTTCGGCATTGTCCGGAGTGTCATTATCTCCGGTGCCGGTGTTGCTGTCCTTCGCCCGACGTGATCGTGAGCGGCGCCGCTGACGCCGGCGCTTTGGTGGATCCTGGACGGGCTTGTCCTTATCTGGATCTTGAGTGCCATCGTCATCCTGCTTCTCAGGTGTGTCCACCATGTATACATCATAGGTAGAAGTGGCCGTCCAACGCCCAGTGATAGGCGGGTTTTGACCTGGTTCGGCTCCGGCATCGTCGTCCATACCGTCGATGTCTTCGGAGGCGTAGTCTAGCATGTCAGTTAGATCCTCGACAGTGGCTATTAAGTGGGTGGTGGGTGGGACATAAAATTCCCTCCTCTCAGCCCCCAGTTTAGGCTGGTCGTTGTTCAGAGATGATACTTCCGTGAAGGCGAGAGATCGCATTAGGTCCAGTGTCTCATTTAAGAGCGAAAGCCGAACGGGCGTATGATGATCTGCGCAGCTAGGTTCGGTAATAACCACTTGACTGAGCTCAATGGACGCAAACCTCGAAAGTTCGGAGTTGACATCCAGAGGCGAGTCCGGCTCCCCGATGTCAGGAAGAGTCACGTTTGACTGCGGGTCTGCTGACAGTATAGTCGCCTCTGGGTCTCCGGTAAGAAGCTCCATAATGGGAGAGAGTCCGGCGGGGTTTAGCCTCCCGTCTTCGGACAGAGTGGTCCATCCTGGATCTAAGGCCAGGGCAGGCACGAGAGTCGATCCTTGAGCGGAATCTGACAACGGATCCGACGGGCTTCCTTCATGTGGGTGAAGAGTGGTGGCCGAGGCCGAGAACCCTTCGAAGACCAAGTCTCCACGGATATCCGCAATGTAATTCAAGCTTCCAAACCTGATCTGATGACCAGGGGCATAGCTGTCGATCTGCTCGAGGTGACCAGTTGAATTGGCACGCAGAGCGAAGCTGCCAAGCACAAAGAGTTGACAAGGGAGAAAGGTCTCCCCAGAAACAGCATTGTTGCTGACGACAAGTTGAGCCATCGATCCTTCTGCCGACGACACAGTGGATCTCTCAACGAAAGCACCAATGTCGGTGTCAAAACCGGCGGATCTCGGGTAGGGGGTCCCGAACTGTGCGCTAGAGGATCAATGGTAACAAGGGACGATGGGGACGCGATGTTTACCCAGGTTCGGGCCCTCTTAAAGGAGGTAAAACCCTACGTCCTGCTTGATTATATTTGATGGGTATAGGGGATACAAGAGTTTATCTACCTCGAGATCGTAATGGCTAAATCCTAGCTGTCTAGCCTATGAGAATTCTGATGATCTCTACGGAATAACCCTTCGGTTTATATACACACAAGAGGGATCTAGGGTTGTATAGAGTCGGTTTGCAGAAGAAGGAAATAACATATCCGGACACCAAACTTGCCGTCCACGCATATAGGAGTCCCACCCGGACACGGGGGATATAGTCTTTAGTTTTATCTTCACGGCCCATCAATCTGGCCCATATCAAATAGTCCAGACACCCGAGGACCCCCTAATCCAGGACTCCCTCATGGGGATCCTGGGGATTGACCAGTGATCACCCAATTTTACCAGGGGATCCGGGGGATTGACCAGTGATCACCCAGTTTTACGGAAGGCCACCCAGGCTCAAAGAGATCGATGGATCTTTCAAGACTAGAAGCTTTCATGTGCAGCCGCCAGCTATTATGGGCTCTATCATAGTTGAGTACTCCGAAAAGACTGTGTCTTGGTCATCTTGTTCTCAAACACCAGGCAGTGCGAGGACTTCAAGGGAGGCAATCGATTTTTGCGGGAAAAGTGCACAAACCCCTGCAGAGTGTTAAACTTATCGATTAGCCGTGTCCCCGGTTACGGACAATTTGAGCGACTGGAATTGGATTATCTGGATATTCTCAATACTGTTACCGATTAAATGAATTTGGGATTTTAATGACCTGGGAATGAGAATTGGTCGGCGGAACCATCTCATAAATGACATCCACGTACTATTAAAATGCTAATGAAAACTTTGAGTTAGGACAAAACTGGCTTTTGTACAAATACAACAGACTTACAGCTACCACAACCATACTGCATATAGAATAGCCTTTTTATCTGCTTTAATTGTGATCTTGCCGGTACATTCAATGTACCGACCTACATGGATGCAACTTATCATGTTGTAGATATTTTGTACCGACGAGTAAGAGTTACAATATAGGGTTATGGTCTACACTCAACTTATTGTTACCGTTGATGGGACTCCACACCCTTATGCTTTGTTTCTACTGTGATATATAAGGTATACTCTGGATCTAAGGTATTTATTTTACATGTGATGTTATGGTATTTCATCAAAGTACCGTGTGTGCTAGCATACCGATCCAGGGATGGCACAGAAAGCACAGAGACTTGACCGTATTGGGTCGGGTCGCTACATTAGGAAAGCA
This sequence comes from Thinopyrum elongatum, assembly GCA_011799875.1. NCBI lineage: Eukaryota > Viridiplantae > Streptophyta > Magnoliopsida > Poales > Poaceae > Thinopyrum > Thinopyrum elongatum. The sequence goes on along the minus strand of CM022300.1, from coordinate 82,159,944 downwards.
GTTTTGACATCCATCTGCCATATCTCGTAATCGAAATATGCAGCTATAGCCATGATAATCCGTACAAACTTTAGCATTGCTACTATAGAGAAAGTTTCGTCATAATCAACTCCCTTGACTTTCGAAAACCCTTTCGCAACTAGCCTTGCTTTGTAGATGGTGGGATTACCATCCGCATCTATTTTTATCTTGAAGATCGATTTACATTGTACGAGTTTTACACCCTCTAGAGGATCAACCAAGTTCCAAACTTGATTCTCATACATGGACTCCATTTTGGATTACATAGCTTTGAGCCATTCTTTTGAGCTGGGTGCCGCCATTGCTTCCTTGTAATGTGCAGGTTCATATTCCTCTAAGATGAATATTTCATTGTGAAACCATTCAGGAGGTTCGATAACTCTTCCTAACCTATGCGGTTCAGTTACAGTCTTAACTGGAGTTTCTACATCTAGTGTAGTAATTTCCGTTTTAGTTGTGTGGACAGTTTTTGGAACAGATTCAGTTTCCCTAGTGCTCACTTATGGAGATTCAATAATCTCATCGAGCTGTACTGTCCTCCCACTTACTTCTTTAGCGAGAAACTCCTTCTCGAGAAAGTGTCCATTACTTAGCGACATACACCTTGTCATAGGACTTTTGGTAGAAGGAATACCCAACTGTTTCTTTGGGACAACCTACAAAGTAACATTCGTCTCCTTTGGGGTCGAGCTTATTTGGCTGTAAACATTTTACATAAGTCTTGCAACCCCAAATATTGAGATGCGACAAATTGGGTTTCTTCCCATTCTATAATTCATATGGTGTCGTCTCTACAAACTTAGACGGTGCTCTTTTAGTGTCTATGCTGTTGTTTCAAGTGCATATCCCCAAAATGATAAAGGCAGATCGGCAAACAACATCATTGACCTGACCATGTCTAACAAAGTTTGATTACGCCTTTCAAATACTCCGTTTCTCTGTGGAGTTCCTACAGGAGTAAGTTGTGAGACAATTCCACAATCACCTATATGTTTGCTAAACTCATGACTTAGATATTCTCCTCCATGATCAGATCATAGAAATTTAATCTTTTGCCACGATGATTGTCAACTTCATTCTGAAATTCTTTGAACTTTTCAAACATTTCAGACTTATGTTTCATCAAGTAAATATATCCATATCTACTTAAATCATCAGTGAAGGTTACGAAGTATAAGTATCCACCGCGCGCCAGAATACTCATTGGACCACATACATCACTATGTATTATATCTAGTAATTCAAGCGCCTGTTCTGTATTACCAGTAAATGATGTTTTAGTCATTTTACCCATGAGACAAGCTTCACATGTATCAAATGTTTCTAAATCAAATGAAGTTAGCACTCCATCTTTATGAAGCTTTTGCATATGTTTCTTTCCAATATGTCCAAGACGACAGTGCCACATGTATGTGGTACTATCAGTCTTCTTCAGACGTTTAGCATTAATGTTGTCGACAACCTTTTCATGTTCAAGATTAATATGAATAATCCACCAATCATGGGTGCAAATCCATAAAACATATCCTTATAATATATTGAACAACCATTGTTCTCTGACTTATAAGATTAACCGTCATTGTCGGGGCACGACACCTATGGGATCCCGAGGGACCCCTTTACGATTCGGCGGGGGGAGAGGTGTACGCAAAGAGCAGAACCGGTGATCGACGCGGGGTTTTTTTACCCAGGTTCGGGCCGCTGATCAGCGTAAAACCCTACTCCTGCTTTGTGTTCTTATTGATGTTCTTGAGCCCAACCTTCAGGAGCGCTCGCGATGAACAGTACGCTCAAAGAGCAGCTACGCATGCAGAATGGGCCAGAAGTTCTCCTCCTCTGTAGCAGTTGCCTTGGGCCTCCTTTTATATGCTCAAAGGGGTCTCCACAGTGGCAAAATATACATACATTGAGGTGTAAAGTAGCTACAGGGGATCATACCTAACCCCTGACGGATTAGGACAAGCGCATTTAATGCACCGTGAGGTGTCCGTTTAGGTGTCCTCACTTTCTTGGGGATGGAAAAAGGGGCCATCCCATCAGCACCGCTTAAGCTCTCTTCCACTGGCGCGTTGCCACGCATCCAGAGAAGGACCCAGAATGTCAGGCTTTGTTACTGTGCCGAAGCGGTGGCATAGTGGCAGAATCTCGCCAGGCGCCGATCCTTGCCGGGCACCAATCCTTGCCGGGCGCCAGGGCTTGCCGGGCACCGAGCTTTGCTGGGAACCAAGCCTTGCCGGGCTCCACGGGCCATCCCAGCAAGGATCTTGCCGGGGAGGCTGGCCTTCGATTTCCAGCTTTGCTTATTTGCTGACTCTCAGATCTCTGACTTGATGATTTCCTTGATGACTTGAATCGACCTCGAGCTGATCCCGGCAAGCCTTGCCGCGAGGACGGCTACAACTGCCCGTGCACAAGTAAGGGGTACTAGTGGCCCAATACTTAGTACACCGACAGTCATTTATCAAATATGATCCAGAGATAATGTTTTTACATAACTTCAGAACAAAATAACAATTACTTAGTTCTAAAACCAATCCTGAAGATAAATTCAAAGATATGACACTGACGGCTTGAGCAGTGATCCCATCACCATTCCTGACACGGATCACGACTTCAGTTCTTCTCAGCTTGCGAACGTTCCTCATTTCCTGCACCATGTTGCAAATGTTAGCAACATACTCGGTATCAAATACCCATGACTTGGAATTTTCAGCAAGTAGAATATCAATAACATTAACTTGTATACCTTTACCAGAAGACGCAGTCGTCTTATCCGCCAGATACTTCAAGCAATTTCTTTTCTAGTGTCCTTTTCTCTTTGCAGTAGAAACATATAGTCTCGCAAGATGCTCCACCCTTGTTTCTCTTGGTATTGCATTTCTTTTTGAAACTTTCTGTCTTGTTCCCCATCAACTTTTGTTGGTTCTACAATCCAATCTCATGGTTCTTGAGCATTGCTTCATAAAGCAAGGAGAACATCAAATCATTCTCTGTTGTCTTGGGGATATTAACTCCCATTGTAGTTACACTATCATAATAGTATGCAATCCTGTCAACTTGCTTAACTATCTTGCATTCATCCATTGCTTCAGTCATCTCATGAACTTCAGCTGGGTCTTTGTGAAACAGAAATTCCAGTGCCTCGACAACCTCGTTGGGATTGAGTTCTTGGTAACGTTTCTGTAACACTTGGTCCATGCATGATAGCATAATACTTTTGATGACACTGAAATCATTCTTGTGAGATATAAACTCATTTATGACATATTGAGATGCTCCAGGCGCCGGGTAGTCACCAAGTGATTGTTCCAACACATATTCTTTGTTAGCACTCTTGAGAACATATCTCAAAGTGTGGATCCAATCCTCATAGTTTCCACGATTTGCAGTCAACTTTTCTTTTTCAAATAGGGATGCTAAATTTAAACTATTGCAAGACATTGATCTACAACAATAAACACAAGATTCAACTTAGACAGTTTCATAATTAAATTTGCACTAGTGTTTAAACAAATTTTAATATAAAGTGCACTCCCACTCAAATCAATATTTCTCATAATTGAAAGTGAGTGATTCAAGATCCAAATCTAGTTCCCAGTCATCAATGTGGACATCACTGATGACGAGAATTTTGACTGGTGAGAAAACTTTTGCTCATCATATCTCCATATTACTCATGTTCATATTTCGATGCGTGTGCTTCGTGCTTAGAATGATTCTACTAGAACTTCAAGACAACCGAGTGCTATTTGCCAACATGGTCTGACCAGTTCCGATTTACACCTCACATCCCGTTTGTACTCATGTGGACATGATGTACTTCAAAATGCTACGTGTTATAGACGGTTGCAACACTGGGAAGAGCACTTTTTAACTTGATATTTACTGTGAGAGATCACCCTAATAATTGACTACTGCGCAATCAAAGGGTGCAAACAACAAAGGGATAAACATCTCAGGAAGTTAATAAAAGCATCATATGGTATAGCGCTGGGCGCCGGGAATCTCCATGATAATCTTCAATCTCAAGTTGAAGTGTCGTGATGGCCAATATTTCATTGCCATGCCGGCAATTTCAGAAAACGTTGTCGTGGTGACCATTTCAGAAAACGTTGACGTGGCATCATATTCAGAAATTCTGCCATGGCACGAAATTATAGCTCATTGTCCCGCGCCAAGTAAACCTTCTCCACGTCGGGGTCCTCCATGTATGGATGGCACCGTCACCTGTAACCTGTAGGCTATCTCTATGATATTTACATTAATGTGGAAATCTCATGGCTCTGGCCATCATCCCATGATGCGTAGGCCACTTAACATTACAACATATAACCATCTCATACATAAACTCATTATCATGACGAAGGCTATACCACATCATATGCATACCTTGCAAAACCAAGTTAGATGTCCTCTAATGGGCTTTAGCAAAATTTTAGTTACACAGTTAACTAGTTTTAACAAGTAATACTAGCTACCTCCATCCACAATTTAGGCGATGATTCTTGATGCTAGATTAAGTTTCAGGGTGTGTGAAACAAGAGACTTAATTAAAAATCTCTAGCCCCACACTAAACTTCGTCAAATACGTGTGACATGCTAGAAGATCATCCATCTTCGGCACCCTCTTGTGTATGCGACGGTTGACTATTCTCAACTATGGTGAAGCCCAAGGAACTCTTAGCAGATTATTGACAGCCAAAGCCGATCGATTGTTAGAACCTTGTAAAAAGCGACACCATGCCGTCGATGAATTGAACTGAAGCAACACTCGATGGAAGCATAGCAAGAACATCAACCCTGACAATCACATGTTATCTAGATCGCAACCTGCACCTCCTCATATAACTGCTTATGATGCCACTGTTGGGAAACGTAGTAGAAAACAAAAAAATTCACGCCTACGATCACCCAAGATCAATATGAAGATGCATAATGGGTTGGGATCACGATCGTTACCATCATCAAGTTGCAGCGGAAGAAGAACGTGTTGCTGTAGATCATACTTGGAGTCGCTCGAACCATCGATGAACGATCCCTCATGCCACCCATGAACAGTCCCTCGAATTGAAGACCCAAAACAGGGCCTCTCTACTTGGTTGCAAGCGTGCAGCCTTCACGATCCGGCAGCGCTTCGCCATCCAGAGTTAATTGTCACCGGAGAATTAGAGGGAAGAGACTAGAACCACACTGGGCTTCTAATTATGATGACAATAGGATTATCCTAGCTCTGATTAGTCAACTAGGACCAACTAGAACTAGAAGAACTAGAGGAGGCTCCAAAACTAGTATGAACAAAAGAGCACAAATCCTCATGTATATATAGGATAGAGGGGAGAGGGAGGGCTGCCACCAAGGGGGTAAGTTACCCCCTTGGTGCGCCGGCTAGGGAGGAGGAGTCTGAATCCTCCCCCTCTCCCAATTTGGCCACCTTCCTTAGGGAAGGAGGTACTTTCCCACTTGGGCCTTTTTGGCCCAAGTTGCCTTCCACCTCTTGGACTTTTTAGGCTCATTGATATTTAAATTAAATATCAAATGTTCTAAATACTTTTAGACCATTATATATATTTTTTAACATCTCCGGAAACTTTTTCCACATATATATAGTTTATCAGTAATACCCGGTATTACTGGATACTCACCGAAACCCTTCCGATGACCCCGAAACGCTTTAGGATCCTCTCGAAACTATTCCGAATATTCATGAAATAATTCCACAAATATATTCTCATGATGCCCATCCTACTACACTCAGCAGATCATGACTGACTTAAGCTTGTGCCCCATTGGTTCGGTAACTCACAGACATGGACGAAACCATTCGTTCAATGACCAACAGCGGGACCGTGGACGTCCATATTGGTCCCTGTGAGTATACCAATGATATTCGAGTGAACCTTTGGTTATTACGTGATGTTCCCTTTGCTTCAAGATACTTCACAAAACCCGGCATGAATCGGTATCCTCCTGAGTCATCACCATGCTCACTATACCATAATCCTTGTTACCGGTTTTGTTCTTCTTTCTCGTTATTGTGTTCCGGCATCCCCGTGATGAAGTCATGCGTGTATGGCCAGACGATGAATGATGCCGTCACATCGAGAGGGCCCTAAGAATATCTCTCCATCGTCGGAGGAGCAAATCCCACTCTCGAGCTATCCAGTCCCTTGTCAAACTTTCCAATGAGCCTGTAAGTTGTCGTTATGATAATTGTGTTACAGGTGACATTTGAGCAACCCCAAAGCCCACCGTAAAGTAAGAAGTGACTATGATACTCTCATGGTCTAAGGAGCAAAATCACATGTTAACAGTTCATGTTATTGCAATTGATTATAGACGATATTAACTCAATTCATAACAAACAAGATTGGGTCAATTCAATATGATCATTCTTCCAACGTCATAATCTCAATGTTGTTTTAGGGTCATCGTTACACTTAACAATATCCTAAGATCCGGAAAACATGATCACCAACAACACTTGAGCTATTCTTAGAGGTGAGACTAGGAACCTTTTATTTACCGTATATCGTTCCACATGTGCTTATGAGTTTTCCACGGAATCGCATATTCCAGGATCATAGCAGTTATAGCATAGAATATAAACTCTTAATTATGAATATGGAAATATAATAATACAAATATTATTGCCTCTAGGGCATTGCTACTTGTGAGCTGCATTGGGATTTCCTCGAAGAGGAGAGGATGATGCAGTATAGTGGAGATAAGTGTTTCCCTCAGTAATGAAACCAAGGTTATCAATCTAGTAGGAGAACCAAGCAACGACTAGTAAAAAGCACCTGCACACAAACAACAAATACTTGCAACCCATAAAAATAGCATACGGTGGGTAGACAAATTACGGTTCGGTAATTGACAGAAAAGCAAATAATTATGATGACTTCCAAGGCAATGATCATGTATATAGGCATCACGTCCGAGACAAGTAGACCGAAATGATTCTGCATCTACTACTATTAGTCCACACATCGACCGCTATCTTGCATGCATCTAGTGTATTAAGTTCATTGAAAAACGGAGTAACGCCTTAAGCAAGATGACATGATGTAGATAAGATAAACTCACGTATGAAATAAATCCCATCTTGTTACCCTTAATAGCAAAGATACATGCGTGTCATGTCCCTTTCTGTCACCGGGATTGAGCACTTCAACCCATCACAAAGCACCACTTCCCATGGCAAGATAAATCAATCTAGTTGGCCAAACCAAACCAATAAATCAGAGAAGAAGTACAAGGCTATAACAATCATGCATAAAAGAGTTCAGAGAAAACTCAAATAATATTCATGGATAGATCTGATCATAAACTCACAATTCATTGGGTCCCAACAAACACACTGCAAAAGTCATTACATCAAATAGATCTCCAAGAACACCAAGGAGAACATTGTATTGAAGATCAAAAAGAGAGAAGAAGCCATCTAGCTACTAACTATGGACCCATAGGTCCGTGGTAAACTACTCACGCATCATCGGAGGGCAGCAAGGATGATGAAGAGCCCCCTCCGTGATCAAATCCCCCTCCGGAAGAGTGCCAGAAGAGGCCTCCAGATGGGATCTCGTGGTTCTGGAACTTCTGACGGTGGAAAAAGTATTTCATGGACTCCCCTGTTTGTTTCATGATTTTAGCGAATTTATAGAGGTGGAGCTAGGTCAAACGGAGCCTCATAGGCCCCACCACCCATCAGGGGGCGCCCTGGTGGGTTGTGGGCCCGTGCTCCCTTGTCTGGTCTTCTCCCGAAGCTTCTAGTGTCTCTTTTGTCTAGAAAAAAATCTCCAAAAAGTTTCGTGGCATTTGGACTTCGTTTGGCACTGATATTCTGTGAAACCAAAAACAAGAAAAAACAACAACTAGCACTGGGCACTAAGTTAATAGGTTAGTCCCAAAAAATGATATATAATTGCTTGTACACTACTAGGAAAAGGCCTACTAGTGGCGCACCAGTTTTGCCTACTAATGGTGCACTATTGGTGCGCCACTAGTACCACGCCACTAGTATTTTTTACTAATGGCGCACCTGTGGTGCGCCATTAGTATCTGGTATACTAATGGCGCACAGCAAGCCCACGGTGCGCCATTAGTATGCCTCCCAGGGGGCCATATTTACCCAGGTGCTTTGGCATACTAATGGCGCACTGTGGTGTGATGCGCCATTAGTATCCTTTGGCATACTAATGGCGCACTGTGGGGAGATGCGCCATTAGTATCCTTTGGCATACTAATGGCGCACTTTCTGGTGATGCGCCATTAGTATGAATATTAGGTTTTTTTTTTTACTTTTCTGATTTTTGCACAGGTTACAAAATGTATTATTGGACAGAATATAGACAGCACCACACAGCAACAGCAGATTCATCGAATACAATAGAAGATTAGTCTCTGAATACAATTCATCATATTAGTCTCCGAATTCAAAAGACCGAACAAAGATAGAACATTACAAGTCTCGAGACCGCGAGTAGCGAGTTTGTCTTCACATTACAAGTCGATATCGATCATCTAAACTATCATCACATATGCGGTCATCACGATGAGCATCATCGCGATGAAACTGGTCTTCATCCGGTTCCTCCAACGCTCCCTCCTCTCTCCCGCTAGATAGCGGGCGTATCTAGATTCCGCCTCCGCCCTAGTGGTGTACCCTTTGTAACTGTTACCGCTGAAACGGTGAACCTGTCTCCGACACTCCTCCCAGTCGTCGTAGACTCCGGGAACCTTACCCTTGTACACGACATACGACGGCATCTCTATGCACAAGCCAAACAACAGACAATACATAAGCAATATATAAGTATGCAACAAAAGGATCGAAAGAGAAAAGCAACACATTAATAGCACGATTCATGGTCCTACTAATAAATAGCATCGATTAAATATAAGTTGAATGACTGTCCCAACTAATCGATATCGATATTTGAACTACATACCATCAATACTTTGGACGACTCGACTCAGGGACCGGAGCGTGGATGAAGCCGCCGTCTACCGACATGGTCATGAATGTGCGGTAGTCGTCAGCCTGCATTTTTAGGATTGTTTCTATATCACTGTTGGATGGTTGTTCTTTGAGGTAGAACTGCCCCGAGGTACGAAGGACATCTTCAGAGATGATTTCCGCCAACTCCGACTGGATGCGAAAGAATTCTAGTCTGATGTCCTCATCCTGGATTTCCGAGAAGCGTGCGGCCCATTCTTTGAGATTGTTTGGTAGCATTAGGTGATTATGGTTCCGTACGATCGCCCGCATGTGATGGAGGGCGTAGTAGGCATCCTTCTGACTGCCAGTCGGCTGCTTGACGCAGGGGAACGTCGTTACGTGGGTGAACACGTGCTTGCCGTACCTACGCATTGGCCTCTTGAAGGTGCCTCCAGATTTGGCGTAGCCGGGGAGAGCATCATCGAGGACTTTCTTTATATTTGTGTAGTCTTTCTTCGACTCACACTCCGAGTCAAAATACGTGGCCATGGAATGTTTCGGGTTGAAGAGGATGAGTGTGCAATGTGTGTCACTGCACAAAACACGGAATGTTAGAAAAAAAAAGACCCATCATATGTTACGGGGCGGTGAGTTGATGACTTACTCGGAAAAATAAGTCATGAGGAAGTTATCCTTATCTGGGTTCGCCAGAATGACGCCTTCGAGGTATGAACTCGCAATTTGCCGGTCCCCAGCATTGCACAAGTTCTTGGCACGCATGTAGAAGGGGTCGACTATCACGATGTCCGGGGTCTGGTCTCTAATGATCCGCATCTCCATACTCAGCGAAAAGAGCCGAATGAAGGTGTAGTGCAGCGGATAAAGGTTAAACATAGCGAAGATGTCATCAAACCACAGGATGATCATACGCCCGATGGTGCTATCAACAAAGCCCCTGCCCTCTGGCACCTTGGCCACGAAAACCGGGGATGCCACATCTTTCTCGGAGAGACGCCGCTTCTCCATATAAAGAACACAGTCATGAAGACTGCGCATAGAACCGGTTGCAGCTTTGAGCATATTACCCGGTAGCATCGGCCTACCCGCCACATGCACCCTCCTCTCGATATCCTTAGGTATCGGTGGCCCGTCCTGAGCACGGATCGTACTCGGTGTCGGCTGGCTCGCACCCTTGTTAGATTTTGTTTTCCGTCCCTTCTTCTGCTTCTTCTCCTGTACTGGGATCGCGTTCTCCTCAGAGACCACCTTCTTGAGTGTGTTTGGGCTGATAATATTTTGCACATCGGCTGTTTGAGTCTCGGTGAAGGCGGCAGCTGGAGGCGTCTCCTGAGAACTGAATGCCAGACGACGCCTGTTGGAATTGGGTTTCTCGGCGATACCAGCTAGATCGCGATCGTCTCTTGCAGGGTTGGGTTCTTGAGAAGTAGGAGGCTCGAATATTTCGTCACCGTACCCATGCTCGTTGATGTACTGATCGATGTTGGAAAACGTACCGTTGTCGTCGTCGTGCGGCTCCTATGCCATATGCATCTCCGGATCAGCTGACGGTGGTAGCGTTGCGGCGGTCTTGCCATGGCTTGGCGCCGGCACGACTGGCGGTGTTGTCTTTGGGGTGGTGTCCCCCGCCCCCAAACGAATCCGGCTCTTCGGCCAAAGCAGGGGCCAGCTTAGGCAGGCGCTCAGGGTCATCACATCATCTTCGTTGGCCCCAGCGGGTCGAATCGGAGGTAACAACTCGTCGCAGCCTGGCAGCACCCGAACCAGTTGAACCCTATACACGGTGGGTGGCATCGGATTACCGTGGAACACGGGGTTGCCCGGTTGAACGATTTTGCCCTTGGCGACATCGACCAACTCGTTGTTCACGAAGTGCAGGAGAGTGCACGGAACATCGGCGGCGCCCTGCGAAAACATGTAGGGCGTCAGGGATGCCCAGTCAAAGGCAAGGAGATGAAGTCCTCGGCCGAGAGGCTTAATTAGTTACCGTGATGATGGCGTCGAGCTCGGCTAATGTCGAGGCACCGCCAACGGCGGGCGTGCAATTGACGGAGGGGCCGCTTGCTGCCGAGGTGCCGACCGGCGTACACCCGGGTGCATTAAGCTCCAATGCCCGTGCCGGCGTCGGAGACACCAATATCGGCTCCGCCGGAGACACCAATGGCGCCGCCTGCGTGTTGTGCGAGTTGCTGGCCGTGAAGCTGGGAATCGGGGGCGGCCCCTGTTGGCCGCCCGCAATCCACGTCGTCAGCCCATGAATCAAGGTAGGCATAATGCCGGTGAGCGTCGATCCCAGTTCTGTTGCACTTGCTCTTGGACAATCTCCGGAATCCGCGCCACTTGTGCCTTGAGTTCTTGAACCTCACGCGACTGGCTTTCCGAGCTGGTCTTTCTCTCCTTTCGCCCACCATCGTTATAGTATGACGACCGTTTTGTGGACAAGCCTTTGCCGGCCACACGACCAGCTGACGACGGCTTACTGAGCTTATCCTTGTTTTTCATTATGTTCAACGCCCTATTTAGAGTGCTGTCCCAAGGGGTGCTCTGAGACGACCCCGCGCTACTGCTTTCAGTCTCCTGCGCCAGAACAAGCTCAAGCGCCCTGGTCTTCGGATCCGTGGTAAGCTCCTTTGTTTCCGGGTCCTCCTTGTACCAGGCCCTGACATAGTTCCTGGTCTGCTTGTCACGGTATTTCTCGAAGCGGGGCGGTAGGCCTTGCTCGGCACGCTCCGCATCCTCCTTGTCCCATATAGGCTCCGCCACTCTGTAACCACTGGGACCGAGTTTGTGTTCCCCTAAGTTCAACTCCCGCATTTCTTTCCCCCACTGACTTGATTCGGAGGTTGCGCTGCTCTGGCACTTGATCTTGAACTCCTTGTAGTCATCTTCGCTGATCGAAGGATTTTTCGCCTTGATCTTCTAATAACTATCACCTTTGTCAATCATTCTCTTCACCGCGCTTCTCCAAGTAGACAGGGCCGTGCTCATCCTCGTGAGGGCGGCACTGTTCACTTTATTCCCTGAGAGGCGTGTGTTTTCAAATTCAGCGGGGAACTTGTATCATTCGTGCAGCTTCGTGAAGAGGAGGTTGCGCAAATTCCCTCGGTCCTTATGCCTTAGGTTCTCGGTGTTGATCGAGATGGTGCTCCGGAGAATGCACCCGAGCTGAACCGAGTACCCCTTGACTATTTGTTTGGGCTCCGTTGGATGCCCGTCGGAGTCCACTTGAGTAAATTCCTCCTTGACGGTGCGGAGCACGTTCGGGCGCCGGTCCTTCCGTTGCCTCTTCGGTTGGCTGCCATCTGTGCGTGCGCTGGCATCATTAGTGGTGACATCCTCGGCGGCACCATCAGTGGTGTCATCCCCGACACCACTAGGGGTTGTGTAGTCAGGATCGGTGTCTTCCGCGGCGTCCTCATAGCGGTGAGGTTGTTCCTCCATCTCCTGGGACAGCTCCCAGAATTGCTTGCCGCCCGAACCGCCGGCCTCATCGTTGTGGGCCATGTTTCGCTCTAAATAGGAAAAAAGTTTGGTCAAAAAGTTGGTTATTGTCAAGGAACAAGATCATGGTCTCATCATTTAGGGTTTGTCGACACCGAGACATCCTAAAAGCTAAGCTTTTATCATTTAGGGTTTGTCGACGCCGAGGCACCCTAAAAGCCTAAGCTTTCATCATTTAGGTTCTTATCGACACCGAGGCACCCTAAAAGCTAAGCTGGGAAGGAGAATTCTAAGTTGGGCCTAATCACTTGGCTCTATTGCCACCTATGGTTTAATGCAGCAAGAATGGCGGGGCAGTTGATCCTACTTAATTAAGTACTAAGATACCCCGGCCCATGCATTAGTCGCAAGTACCCCATATGTCCTATTTTTAGCAAAGTCATGCTAAAATTCACGGAAAATTTCAGCATGACCTTTGCTGAAAATAGGACATATGGAGTACCCGAATTTGCCGGAACGGAAGTTAATCGACATTCCGGCAAACTCAAGGGCCTCTCGGGGTACCTGCAAAATCATCACGACACGATGGTCGGAGACAAAACCCAGCAAACTAGCACCACAATGTGCCTCTACTTTCATATGGATGAAAAGGCCACAGACCATATGGTCCTCTGCTTTCATATGGACAAAAATTATTATTTTCATTGATACATAATACAGTATTAAGTAGTTTACAAACCAACACAAGGGGGATATTCATTCACATTGTTTGCCTTACCTACCGCTAAGGACATGCACATTCACTACACTCTCTACTTTATCTCCTGCACAAATAAGTATCTAACACTTATCTATAGCACAAAGCCAGGATACCTGTCAGTTTTTGTTCATAGGTTTTGTATACATCAATTTGACTCAAAACTTGTTACACCATAATTACCAACTACTGCCTGCCGATATGTTCCATATATATCTACCTCATTGCACCCACTGTAGATGTAGCACTTGTAGACTGTTAAGCCAGTAATAGCAGGAGCTTATTTTAGCTGGTCATCGCTTACTACATGATTACCTTTTCAGTTTGGACAGAGTACGCGCTCACCTAGTTTTAAGATTCAGTGTTTCCTCTTCAGCTTGGTACGAGATTCAGACAAGATAAAACTCAGCTGCAAATGTTTTCTCCTGAAATACAAGACAGTAAACAGACATATCAACCACCATCAAGTTTTTTGAGCCTACAGAAAATATGGATCCTAAAGAGGACTGAGACAAAATAGAAGAGATGAAACATCTAGACCTGCTGTCCTTCATTTGAATTTAAAGCCATAAAAAATAATCTCAAGCTCCTAAGATCCCAACTGTAATGGTTTATTAGGATCACAAGGGGAATGCATGTGAATTAATGCCAAAAATGCTTGGGCTTACGACAGTAGCATGTTTTTTCCGACCTTAGGCCTCACGCCCCCATTTCACTCCTCTCACAGTAGTACTAACAATTTTACCAAGACGGACAGAGCACTTAAACGAGCCAAAACAACTGAGAAGAAAAGGACTAACAAAGCATAGGAGATCTGATCTACTACCATCTAGCCATCAAACCATCAAACACCCAGCATCATGAGAATTTTGTTGCAAAAAGAAAAGAAATGAAACAGCTTAAGTAACCTGATTGATATGCTTGAGATTTGGCAACAGGGTCTTTGACAGTGGACAGTAAGAGCAATTCCTTCGCTTCTTCTTTCTGTAGGCGAAAAAGGACCAACCAACAGCATAGAAAGGTAAGAAAATGTCCAGTTAGTTATGTAGAGTAGGAAAAGAACCATTTGGGAGTCACATTAAAAGAGGAATTTCTGAATCCTAATGATGCCGCTGCTACAAACTTCAGTCCATTCAGATAAGCAAGACTGAAGGTAGCCTGATTATATTATACAGACTAAATCGACAACACACATCAATGTTGAAGTGACATGGTTTCATTGTTTCTCTCCTTTTTCTTTTTCTAGATTGAACAACCAAAGCTATCATATTGATAAACCATTGTGCTGCTGCCGCACAAATTAACATCTTTGTTTTTTTGTCCATCTACAATGCAATGCAATGGTACGATATTACTTCATCAATTACGAATGGTATTACTTGAACAAAAACAACTCAGCATGCAGCACATCATCTATCAAGCAGTACATACGAGGAACATTTGGATCTATCAATAAAAACAACTCAGCATGCACATCATCTATCAAGCAGTACATACGAGGAACATTTGGATTTACTGGTAATCAAGTTACCTCTGATTTTGGAGAGAAAATCAAAGAGAAGAGGGAGATGTAGCCCCTGACTTCAACCTTCCCGTTTCCCTTTCAGCTCCTGTATGAAAAACAAATCAAACATCAGCGCACACACACCACACACAAGTTCACACCAGCAGCAGCACCTACACCCCCAGCAACACGCCCAGCTGCTCCTGTACGCAAGCACACACAACACACACGTTCACACTAGTAGCAGCAGCTCCTGTACGCAAGCACGCCCGCACAGTTTGCCAGATTCCTGCATCTGCTGCCCGCGCGTGAGGCGTGTCTGCTGCCGCACTGCCCTTGCCTCTATCTCCCGCGCCGCCCCTGCATCTACCTCCCGCGCCACGCCCAGCTGCCGCTGCCGCCGCCGCCGCTGCACCCATCACCGGTTCCCGCCGCCGTCGCACCCATCTGCGGCTGCCTCCGCCGCGGAAATCTTGAATGGGAGACAAAGGATAGGAAGGAGACAGGGCCGATGCACTGACCTTGAGATCCGCCGGCCGCCTCTTCGATTTGCAGCCGCCGGCACCGATGGGAGACGAGAGATTCGAGAGATTCGAGAGATTCGATGGGAGACGAGAGCCTCGCGTGGGCGGCTGCGGCGCAGTGGGTCGGGGCGGCGGCGGCGGCGGCGCAGTGGGTCGGGCGGTGGAGAAGAATGCGAGGGGGGAGTGGATCTGGCGAGGGAGGGACGGAGGGATCGGGGGGGGGGACAGAAAATAAGGCGCACCTCCGGGCGGTGCGCCATTAGAATGTTTTTTTTTATAGCAATGGCGCATCACTGGGACGGTGCGCCATAAGTAATCTTTTTTTTAGATAGCAATGGCGCACCAGACAGAGGTGCGCCATAAGTAATCTTTTTTTTAGAGAGCAATGCGCACCAGCCAGCGGTGCGCCATAAGTAATTTATATTATATTATTATTATTTTTTGTTGCATCTAATAATTTTTTAGAAAATGAATATGAATATGGAAACAGTAATAAATTTTTATAAAAACAGTAATAATTTTTAGTTGCATTCATTTGTGACGGTGGAGCGGGGGAGGGTGCGGGGGTCGTCGGCGGTGGTGGAGCGGGGGAGGGTGCGGGGGGTGCTCGGCGGCGAGGGGGATCTGGCGAGGGGGGATAGCGATCGAGATGGAGGGGGATCGAGATCGAGTGTCCTCATGAATATTCAATATTTTTTCATGAATTCAAAAAGTGCCCATGAAATTTAAAAATATTCATGAGTTCAAAAAGTGCCCATGAAATACAATCGAGAAATGAAGGCTAGCTACAATTTAAATACAATCAATCTTAGCTAGCTAGCTATCTTTTCACAATGTTCTTGCCCTTCTTTTTTGCAAATGGAGTTCTTCTGTGGAACGGACGTCCTTTAGGTAGGGTGGTCCTGCTTCTTCTTGTGGTGTATGCTGCTACTTCATCGTCGTCGTCATGTTCCATCTTCGGGTCGCCGTACTTGTCGAAGTCTTGCTCATTGGCGACTCCATCCATTCCGATGATCTTCCTTTTGCCTCTCCTCACAACAACACGACTGGGCTTTGACGGGTCGGTAATGAAGAAGCATTCGTCCACTTGGGAAGCCAGTACCCATGGCTCATTTTTCGCGGTGACGTTTGCGCCCGCGGTCTTGGATTTGGCTTCGGGTATAACCATGGTGGTGAAATACTGGTCTTCTTTTAGGACGCTCTTGGCCCATCTGACACGGAACATCGGGACCTTCTCTCCAGCATAGCTCAGCTCCCAGATCTCCTCGATCCTTCCATAGTATCTGTCCTTGTCGTTACCGGTGTAGGATTCCATCGTTACCCCGGAGTTCTGATAACCATCGCTCTTCATGTCCTTGTCCTCGGTGTAGAATGTGTAGCCGTTGATATCATATGCCTCATAGGTCATCAGGTTGTGCTCGGCGCCCTGTGACAAGGCGAATATGAGTTGTTCTTCCGCGGAAGAATCCTCATGTAAAGGGTACGACAGAAGCTTCTGCTTGAACCAACGCGTGAAACATGAGTTGTGCTCTTTGATTATATCTCCGTTCGTACATTTTGGCGTCGGTCATTGTACGTCTTCTCAATAAAGGTTTTGTGCTCTACCACCCAAGGATCGACCACGTCTATGTGTTGTAGCGCGACTAGGTTTGCTCTTTCAAAGTCGGCGAGTCGACCCTCGAAGTCGACATGCATTTCGCGGCGACCCTCACGGTGACCCCATCCAGCGAGCCTGCCGAGGTGCCTGTTGACGGACAGACCAACGGGGTTCTCGATGCCTAGATAATTCGTGCAGTAGGAGATGCACTCTTCGGTCAGAAAGCCCTTGGCTATGCTTCCCTCTGGACATGACATGTTGCAAACGTATCCTTTGATGACACCATTCATCCTTTCGAACGGCATCATGCTGTGCAGGAACGTCGGCCCGAGTTGGATGATATCCTCCACGATATGGACCAGCAGATGCACCATAACGTCGAAGAATGCGGGCGAGAAGTACATCTCAAGCTCGCATAGTATCACCACGATCTCTTCCTGTAGCCTTCTGAGTTGCCTCACGCAACCGACTTCCAAGAGATGACGTCGAAAAAGTTGCATAGGCCAAATAGCATTTCACGGACGTGCGCGTCCATGATCCCACGGATTGCAACTGGAAGTATCTGCGTCATCAGCACGTGACAGTCGTGAGACTTCATCCCGCTGAACTTCTGCTTCGCTGGGTCTAGGTATCTGCTTATCTTCCCCGTGTAACCATAAGGAAGTTTTATTCCTACGAGGCAGGTGAAAAACTGCTCGATCTCCTCATGACTTAGAGTGAAGCACGCGGGAGGGTAGTCATTTCCGGTCTTCTTGGCCTTTTTGCCTTTGCGACGACTTTCTGTGTCCTGCTTCGCCTCATCATCATCATCACTAGCGTGAAGCTCCTCCCTGATGCCCATTGATTTCAAGTCTGCCCTTGCTTTCGGCCCATCTTTGGTCCTCTCTGGCATGTTGAGCAGGGTACCAAGCAGACTCTCGCACACGTTCTTCGTGATATGCATGACATCAAGGCTGTGAGGCACACGGTGGATCTTCCAGTACGGCAAGTCCCAGAAAACAGACCTCGTTTTCCATACCTTCAGCAGCGGCTCTGGCGCCTTTCGCTTCTTTCCCGGCTCTGGCGCCTTTTGCTTCTTTCCCGGCAGTGGGCAATCTTTCCAATTTTTCAACAGCTCGTCTATTTCCTCGCCGCTCCTCGTACGCGGGCGTCTTCGGGGTTCGGTTTCACCATCGAACAGATCCTTGCATTTTCTCCACGGGTCATCGTCGCGAAGCCACCTTCGATGTCCCATGAACACGGTTTTCGAAGACCCGGGATCTCTATCTAGCTGGTGATACGTTGTGTCATCCATGCACCTGACGCATCCAGAAAATCCGTGGACCACCTGCCCCGCGAGATATCCTTAACCGAGATAGTCGTGCACCGTCGTGAGCAGTGCGGCTCTCATAGGGAAATATTCTTTCTCTACGGCGTCCCACGTATTGGCTGGCATTTTCCACATCGTGTCTAGCTCCTCTTTCAGCAGCCCCAGATACAGATTGATGTCGTTCCCTGGTTGTTTTGGCCCTTCAATTAGCATACTCATGTGAATGTACTTCCTCTTCATGCACAACCAGGGGGGAAGGTTGTACATCCACACAAACACAGGCCAGGTGCTATGTGTGCTTCTCTGGATGCCAAACGGATTGACTCCATCGGTGCTCGCGCCCAGCACGATGTTCCTTGGATCGTTCCCAAATTCTGGGTCTTCGAAGTTCAACGCTTGCCACTGGCTCGCATCCTTAGGGTGACTCAGCATCTTGTCTTTTTATTTATCTCCGGATCATTTGCGTCATCTTCTCGCTTCTTCTCCTCCCTATCCGCATGCCAACGCAGGAGCTTTGCTACCTTAGGGTCCGCGAAATACCGCTGCAAACGAGGAGTGATCGGAAAGTACCACACCACTTTTCGAGGAGCTTTCTTCCTCTTCTTGTATCGAGTGACGCCGCACACCGGACATATGGTAGACTCCGCGTGCTCGTCCCGATAAATGATGCAATTATTCATGCACACATGGTATTTCACGTGCGGTAAATCCAGAGGACACACGATTTTCTTCGCCTCCTCAAAACTGGTCGGGCACTTGTTCCCCTTGGGAAGACGTTCGTGCCAGAATGACATGTTCTCGTCGAAGCATGCGTCGGTCATTTTGTGTTTTACCTTCATCTCCAGAGCCATGAGCGTTACTTTCAGGCGGGTATCCTCGGGCCTGCATCCTTCATACAATGGAGTAACCGCGTCTATCTCCAGTTGATCCAGCTTGGCTTTCTCTTGGGCGGCAGCTCTTGCGTTATCCGTCTGCTTGAGAAGTAGCTCTTGAATATGAGGGTCCTGCACCCAACCCATCGATGGTCCATCGTCGTCTGCTCCGCCGGCATCTTCATCTTCATGATCATGCCCTTCGTCTGCTCCGGCATCTTCCTCATCATCATGTCCTGCATCTTCTACATGATGACTGTGTACAGCATCACCGTCGTGATCATGTCCTGGAGATTCTTCATCTTCTCGCCCGCCCGAGCCGCGGTGGTTGTCTTGCTGCCCTGCCTCATTTCTTGCCCGCCCCCCATGGACGACTTTGTAGTCATCTTCATCACCTTGCCACCGATAGCCATCCATGAAACCATGCAAGAGCAGGTGGTCCCGCACCTGCTCGGAATCTGGGTCCGCAATAAGGCTCTTCAGCTTGCATCTTCGACACGGACATCTTATCTCCGTCTCGTTCTTTTGAAGCATCTCGGCCTTCGCGGAGCTCAAAAACCTATTCATGATGCCTTCGGTCATCGTGCGGACCATGGTCGCCTGCGGGGTAGAGCAAAACGATATTTTAGAACCAAGAAAAAATTTGGCATGACTTTCCCTAAAAATAGGACCAAAAAGAATGCATAGTGCCAAAATTCTCGCCGAAACGGAAATGAATCAACATTCCGGCAAAATATTGGCAACTATTGCATTTCAAATACCGGTACCTGCAAACACAAACATATATGCAACACCACAAACATATGCAACACCACGAACATACATAGATCTAGCTAGGCCATAAAAAGTGCATGTGCACGTTGTTGGAGGGAGAACAACATAAAGATAGCTTCCCCCCTTACTTACCTATCAAAAAAAGGTAATTTAACCACTTAATTTGGATGAATCTACGGTGGAAATGAGGTGACAAGGAAGAGGCAGCCGAGACAAGCTTGGAGAAGGAGGTGGAGAGAATGAAGTGGGGAAAGTGAGTGGGTAGGTGTGGATGTCCAAAATATCTTGTTGGTCCCAGGTTACTAATGGCGCACCACCTATAAATGCGCCATTAGTAACCCTGGTTACTAATGGCGCATTTACAGGTGGTGCGCCATTAGTAGTTTTGCAAAAAACAAAAATAAAAAAATATATATACTAATGGCGCACCGTGGCATAGTGCGCCATTACTAGTTTAAACTAGTAATGGCGCACTATTCCACGGTGTGCCATTAGTAGTTTTGCAAAAAAAAGAATAAAAAAAAACTACAGTAGTGGCGCACTGTGTGGCTGGTGCGCCATTACTAGTTAGCACTAGTAATGGCGCACTGTACCTAGATGCGCCATTAGTATGTTTGGAAAAAAACAAAAAAAATTGTTACTAGTGGCGCACCATGTTCCTGATGCGCCATTAGTGTCTTCCACACTAATGGCGCACCTGCACATGGTGCGCCATTGCTATATAGTAGTGGCGCACCACATGTCAGGTGCGCCATTAGTATCCATTTCATCTATAGCCCTTTTCCTAGTAGTGGTAAGTGTATATAAAACATCTAAGATTGATAATATAATAGCATGGAACAATAAAATATTAGAGATACGTTGGAGACATATCAGGCATCCCCAAGCTTAATTCCTGCTCGTCCTCGAGTAGGTAAATGGTAAAAATAGAATTTTTGATGTGGAATGCTACCTAACATATTCTATTCTTTTCTTTTGTAGCTTGGATATTTGGACTTGAGTGATTCAAAGCAATAGTCTATAAGTTGACATGAAGACATCAACACTCAAGCATATCAACAAGCAACAATGTCTTTCAAAATAACAATGCTAAAGAAATTTATCCCTAGCCCATTATGCTCAATCATTGATCCATTCATGAAATACACTCAAATATTAGCTACATCCAATACACAAGTATGAAAATAGTGTTCCTTAGTTGGTGCTTTTATAATAGAAGATGGAGACTCAACATAAAAATCAAAATTGCATAACAGTAAATAGATAGGCCCTTCGCAGAGGGAAGGAGAGATTTGTAGAGGTGACAGAGCTCAAAGCTTAAATTGGAGATAAAATTATTTTGAGAGGCATGTTTTTCCTGTCAATGAAAACGACCGAGAATTCCCAATATCTTCCATGCTAGACAAATTATAGGCGGTTCCCAAACAGAAAGTAAAGTTTATTTCCTTTCCACCATTCTTTCACATTCCATTGCTAGCCGTATCCATGGGTGCCTTCCATACCAACACTTTCCAAGGAATTTATTATCATAGTATTTTTCATTTCGGGACTGGGCATCCCTATTACCTGCCACACTCTCGCGCAATGACAAGTGAATAAACACTCATCGTGAGAATAAAATACCAAGCATGGAAAATATTGGCCACCCCCTGCCGCTTCATGAGCGGTACGGGCCCACAAAACGGAAATTCATTTTGAAAATTAGAGTTGGCACATGCAAATTTACTTGGGACGACATGGAAATACCGCATATAGGTAGGTATGGTGGACTCATATGGCACAACTTTGGGTTTTAGGAGTTGGATGCACAAGCGGCATTCCCGCTTAGTACAAGTGAACGCTAGAAAATAGATTGAGAAGCGACCAACCAAAAAACAAAAACGGTCATAAACGCGCAATGAACATAATTAACACTGAATAATGCACCACAAGTAGGATATAACTTCATTGCATAACTATTGACTTTATGTGCATGCATAGGGAATCACAAACCTTAACACCAATATTCTTACTAAAGGATAATTACTCACCAACATGACTCACATATCACTATCTCCATATCGCAAAATTATTGCAAGGAATCAAGTTTATCATATCCAATGATCTATATGAAAGTTTTAATTATATCCCCCTTGGATATCCATCACTTTGGGACCAAATTCATATCTTATGCAAATTACCATTGCGATTATCAACTCTCAAAAAGATATAAGTGAGAATGAGAGCAAATTTCTTTAAAAAAATTCAACACTCAAAATAATATAAGTGAAGCATGACAGCATATTTCTTTAAAAAAATTCAACTCTCAAAATAATATAACTGAAGATGAAGAGCATATTTCTTTAAAATATAACCACCAACGTGCTCAAAAATATATAAGTAAAGTACTAGAGCAACTGCCTAGCTCAAAAGCACATAGAGTATTCTATCAAATCATGATATGCGTGTGGCTCTCTCAAACAAGTGTGTTCAGCAAGGATGATTGTGACAAACTAAAAAGCAAAAAAAAGCAAAGACTCATATAATACAAGACGCTCCAAGCAAAACTCATGATATGTGACGAATAAAAATATAGCTCCAAGAAAAATTACCGATGGTCGTTAGAAGAAAGAGGGGATGCCTTCCGGGGCATCCCCAAGCATAGTTTCTTGGGAGTCCTTGAATTTTACTTTGGGGTGCCTCGGGCATCCCCAAGCTTAGGATCTTGCCACTCCTTATTCCTTCATCCATCGGGATCTCACCCAAACTTGAAAACTTCAATCACACAAAACTTAACAAAACCTCTGTCAGATCCGTTAGTATAATAAAGCAAATCACCACTTTAAGTACTGTTGCAAACCAATTCATATTTTGTTATTGCATTATACATAATATATTCTAACTTTACCATGGCTTATACCCCCCGATCCAATCCATAGATTCATCAAAATAAGCACACAATGCAACGAAAACAAAATCTGTCAAAAACAGAACAGTCTGTAGTAATCTGAACATTGACCATACTTATGTAAGTCCAAAAATTCTGAGAAATAGGAAAACGTGGGAAATTTGTATATCAATCATGTGTAAAAAATCATAATTTCATCACGCTCCAGCAAATTTTAACAACTCTGCTACTGGACGCAAAAGTTTCTGTTAATGCACAAAATCAAATCAACTATCACCCAAATCATCCCAAAGGCTTTGCTTGGAACAAACACTAATTAAAACACTAAAACATAATCATAACAGTAGCATAATTGTGTATTTATTGAAAAATAGCAAAGGAACAAAAAATTAAAAGATAACTATTGGGTTGCCTCCCAACTAGCGCTATTGTTTTACGCCCCTAGCTAGGCATAATGCATAGTTTCAAGTGTTGTCATCTTTGGTTTTAGTAATCTTTGTAGGAGTTTTCTCAAACCCGGGAGGCTCTTTGCGCTTCCCATTATACTCAGGAAATGAGACCATTTTAAGATCTAAAATATCCAACCACTTATTACACAGAGTAATCAAATTGTTCATGCGATTGAGGTTTCCACTAATACTTTTGAGAGGTTCGTTAGACTTCTGTAACTCAACCAAATTTTTCTGCATGTCACCCAATTTGTCTAATATTTGGATCCCCTCTTGAGTAAAACCAAATCCCTTTGGTGGTGGTGGAACCCCTAATATTCCCTCTATTATTTCATAGGCATCATTGGCATCAATCTCAATAAAATTCCCTTTTGCGGCAAAATCCAAAAGTTGTCGATGGTGCATAGTTAAACCTATATAGAAATTGCAAAGCAAAATTTTTAAATCCCCGTTTACAGAGAAAATACGTTAAGATTCCATTAACCTATACCAAGCATCCTTAAGATTTTCTCCTTGTTTATGCTTGAAGTAAAGAACTTGAAAATCCGGTGACAAAGGAGGAATAGTTATGCTAGTCATAATGACAAGATAACCAAACAAAAAGACAAACGGAAAATATTTTTGTTTTTTTGTAAAAAAAATTTAGAAGTGGGGGAGATGAAAATGAGAGGCAAATGGAAAATAATGTAAATGCAAGGAGACAAAAGTTTATGCGTACGTACATGATAGTTGTTGATGATGTCTCCCCGGCAACGGCGCCAGAAATTCTTCCTGCTACCTGTGAGCTGCGTTGGGATTTCCTCGAAGAGGAGAGGATGATGCAGTGCATTAGAGATAAGTATTTCCCTCAGTTATGAAACCAAGGTTATCAATCCAGTAGGAGAACCAACCAACGACTAGTAAACAGCACCAGCACACAAACAACTGCAACCCAACACGCAGAGGGTTTTTCAATCCCTCAACGGTTATGAGCAAGATTAAATGATATAGTTTTTGATAGATAGATCAAACAAAAATACAAAATAAAATAAATAATAGTAAATTGCAGCGAGATATTTTTTATTTTAATATATGATAGAAATAGACCCCGGGGGCATAGTTTTCACTAGAGGCTTCTCTCCTAAAAATAGCATACGGTGGGTAGGCAAATTACTGTTGGGCAATTGACAGAAAAGCAAATAATTATGATGATATCCAATGCAATGATCATGTATATAGGCATCACATCCGAGACAAGTAGACCGAAACGATTCTGCATCTACTACTATTACTCCACACATCGACCGCTATCCAGCATGCATCTAGTGTATTAAGTTCATGGAAGAATGGAGTAGCGCCTTAAGTAAGATGACATGATGTAGACAAGATAAACTCACGTTTGAAATAAATCCCATCTTGTTACCTTAATAGCAACGATACATGCGTGTCATGTCCCTTTCTATCACTGGGATTGAGCACCGCAAGATCGAACCCATTGATATGTCTCCAACGTATCTATAATTTTTTATTGTTCCATGCTTATATTCTCAATCTTGGATGTTTTATATACATTTACAAGCAACTTTATATCATTTTTTGGGACTAACCTATTAACTTAGTGCCCAGTGCCAGTTGTTGTTTTTGCTTGTTTTTGACTTTGCAGCATATCAGTATGAAACGAAGTCCAAATGCCATGAAACTTTTTGGAGATATTTTTCTGGCAATAAGAGACCTTGGAATCTTCAGGGAGGAACAAGAAGATGAAGGAGTGGCCCACTAGGCACCAGGGCGCGCCCTGGTGCATAGTGGGGCCCACAAGCCTCCGTTTGACCTAACTCCGCCTCTATAAATTCCCCAAAACAAGAAAACCTACCAGGGAGTCAACGAAATACTTTTTCCGCTGCCGCAAGCCTCTGCTCTCAAGAGATCCCATCCGGGGAACCTTTCTAGCACTTTGTCGGAGGGGGAAATGATCACAGAGGGGTTCTTCATCATCCTTGCTGCCTCTCCGATGATGCGTGAGCAGTTTACCACAGACCTATGGGTCCATAGTTAGTAGCTAGATGGCTTCTTTTCTCTCGATGTTCTTGAATACAATGTTCTCACTGGTACAACAAGCTGCTATACAAACAGTTTTTAACCCCTTTCCGCGACGGCATTTTAAATCGTTGCCTAGTGAGTGTGAGCGATAGGGGGGTCCTTCCCACACGACCTAGAAACCGTCGGGGATAGGCCCTCCGGTCACACACGATGGGCAAAATGAGCTCGTGTGTGATTGGGCTAGCCATAGCATACAATTATACAGGCCCTATCGTTTCCATTCATAGGTACATCCCACACAATGATTCCTAGAGAAAAGTTTCCGTTCGTCTACATAGCCCACACAGTGAATTCCAGAGTAACGTTTCCGTTCGTCTGCATATCCCACACAGTGAATCCCAGACAAACATTTTCGTTCGGCTGCACATCCCACACAGTGAATCCCAGACAAACATTTTCGTTCGTCTGCACATCCCACACAGTTTTATGTATACCTTCGTGTGTGATAGGTGTAACTATCACACACGCTCTGCCTCCGTTAACCGTTTGCTTTATTCAACTGTATCACACACGATTTGACGAAGAAAACTGTATGGCATTGGGATATCCATCACAACCGCTTTTACTGCTAGAACCGTTTCAAAAGTTCCATGACACATTTAGCAGGTTTATTAGTTTACAATTAATAATTACAGTATTACGCAAATTCACATTTCATATCGAACAGCTGTTTGCCAATTTCATATCAGGCACATAAATATATTCAAACATCACAGTATGATAGCTACAAGAAAACAACACAGTACAACATATAGCTAGTTCACCTTCATAAGAACAATATATTCATTTTACTAATCGACTGACGCATGATCAGCCAGGTTCATCTTCTCCACCTCTGCTTTAAGTTCAATAAGAACCTGTTTTGCACTGACCAACTGGGAAAGTGCCTCCTTCGCCAACACCATCTTAGCAAAGTCTAATTTAAAAAAATTGTGCTCATTCTCCATCTTCCTCTTTTTTTCCCGCATCTTGAAATATTCTTCAGTGTTGACAACACTTTCTCTAAGCCTATCTCTATTCTCTTCCTCATACATGCTTCAGAGCTTTGCTAGGCACATCTTCAAAGACTATGGCCACTCTTGATCAAACCACTCCAAGTAAGAACACTTCCTTTCATCCTATAATATTTCAAACTAAATCAATATCAATTGTAGGGAAAATGGGTTTCTAGCAACATAGAAAATCACCAAATACATATTTTGAAAAACTAAAGAAATAGGTTAATTATGACATATCTTCTCAAAAAGATCAATGTGCAAATGAATTAATTACTACTAAGACAACAACCAAATTCAGAAACATCACAAGCTATAATTAACTTCAACAACGCTACAAGTTCGTAGTCATATACTATAAATAACAAATTGAACATTTTATGAGGAAGCTAAATATAACTGTAACAACATAGCGACATTGTTTGAATGACATCAAATTGATACTAACAGGTGTGTACATGCATTAATTTAGTAACATAAAACTAATAACACTAAGCTTGAGCACTATGTATGCCAAAACCGGTGCCAAGACAACTGTTGCTACGTTTAGCACTGGTGCCCTGCACTAGCGAGCCGATGCAGAGGAAAAATTTAGGGAACCGAACTCCGGAGCACCTAGTTGCTCCGATGCCTAGTTCCTTTGTGCCATAAAGTTTTAGTATTTTACTGCTTGGCTGCTCGGATGTGTGGACCAAAGTTGGCTGCACAAACTACTGAAGCAGTGCCAAATAATTTCCTAATGTCACCACTAATGAGATGGCAACATTTTTAGATACTAGGTAAAAACTGTGACACTTTCTTAATCACATCCAGAATAACATACCATAGTGACAGTGTCTGAATCACATCTAAGAAATGATTTGTAACAACGAAAGTGGGGTTAACCTTCTTTGCACATGCCAGAAACTTCCTCCCACTATCCACATATTCAAACGCAACTAACTTCACGGATGGAGATTGATGGTGACAACGAGCAGGCAGATCTTCAGCCACCCTGCTCCATTCATTGCAACTGATGGTCCTAGGGAGCTACAAGAGGAAGAAATGACTCAAATTGACCGCCGAGTTAAAATCCTTCATTCCAAATCATAACCCGAGAGAGAGGAGAGAGGCATACCCGGGTGGTGAAAGAGTGGTCGTCGGAGGAGGAACCGTTGGAGAGGTCATTGAAGAAGACCATGGCGACCGCGGTGGTCAGATGCGAGACGGCAAGAGCTAGGAAGCGGCTATAGCTTGGGAAGGAAGGAAGGAGGAAATAGGGGAAATGCGACTTGTGGTCGGGGAGAAAAAGGGGTGGGGAGGGGGGAGTTAGATATTTTGGCGGTAGGCCAAAAATTTCGAAAGGTGGAGGGAAACTTTGCGCGCAGTGCCGCCGGACACCATTCACTTTGAACAAATGTGTGCATCACAAATGATTCTTCTGCTTTACGCGCATGTGATGAGTTTGATCATTCAAATTTTGGTGGAAATTTCCCTGGGTACTGTCCTCATCCACGTCATTGCATAATTTAACATCGCTTGCTAATTTGGGCACACAAAAGTGCCTACAGCACACAGACCACACTTACTGAATCGAGCAATTTTAGTAATTAAACAGAGCCCGTTGACCTAGACATTACTCTAACAAAAGACCAGCGTTATAAACATAGGCTAAGTACGCATAATTTTAACAAAGCCATCGCCGCGCCGCCCTATGCCTCGCGGGTGTAAGATGAGACGTTGATGAATTGTCCTGGCGACATGCCCCTGTTGGTGGACTCCACGTCCCCCCAGCTAAAGTCGACCACGTCGTTGTCCTCGTCCTCATCCTCGACGCCACCCTCAAGGTTGTAGTACTCATAGTAGTGGCTGCGCCAGAGCTCGCATTGCTACTCCACCACCGATTCCTCGATGGACAGGCTCTTCTCTACCTCGTCCTCAGCCACGCGCAACTCCTCCTCCTGGCGCTCCTCGATCTCCGCCGCCTCCTGCATCTCCAACTCCCGCTTCGCGATCTCATGAGGAAGCAGGTGCTCCATGTCCTCCACTGCCTTTTCGGACGTGGGTTGCATGCTGGATTCTGAGGTGGCCTGGAATATCTTGGCGTGTGCGTTCTCGATCTTGGTGTTGATGGCCTCGGCCTGGGCCAAGGCGACATCGGCGGCACGAACGGCAGCTCGAGCGCTCTTGGTGTTTGCAGCCGTCATCATAGCAGGTGCTGCAGCCATCTCGGCTGCTGCAGCTGCCCTGTTGGCTGCCGCAGATGCGCTCTTGGCGGATGCGGCCGCGCTCTCGGCGCAGGCGGCCGCGCTCGGGGTGGACACGACCACCGTACTAGAGTTTCCACAGCGTCATTCTTTGCAAGAAGGGGTTGCAAGAATGGGGATCGGGCATTCATGGATTCGGGGGTGACCGGCACTAGAGTAGACGAAGCCGGAGAAGCTTATGGAGGAAGAATTAAATCGACCCACGAATTTTCATCGCAAATGGTTCCTATAACAAACTGTGTGTGATGTTGTTGATATTTTGTATTAGCTGTGAAAGACGAATTTGGAGTATAGTGGGCAACGGATGGTGTTTTAAATGTATGAGAAAATTTGGAGTACTAATACAACTGTCATGTCAAAATTTGGAAAATTTCAGCGGTCATTTGACCTTTTTAAGACATTTAAGTGATTTTCTAGCCATTTAATTACCATAATTCAAATTTGAACTACATGTACATGCAACAGCTAACCATAACGCTTTGAAAAGTCATATTTGTATACTTGTGTGCGAGTTAATTCCATGTGCAGTAAATTGGAATGAATTTTCAAACATATTTGTGTCACGCCTTGGACACAAAGCATCCAGTGCCATGGCGTTTAAATTCCAAAACTTCAAAAAATATCAGAAATACATGAAACCTTGCTTGACGTAATGGCATGGCACCATGATGGTGTGGTAAAAAAAATTGGCCTGTTTGATGAAAGTTTGGACACACACCCCTCACAAACCGGAGCAACTCACTAGAAGGCTCGTGGTTCCAAGAGGGCACAATGCATGTTTGATGACGAACCGGCGTTAGCTTCCTCTTACCAGTAACGTGCACTAATACAATTGTCATGTCAAAATTTGGAAAATTTCAGGGGTCATTTGACCTTTTTAAGACATTTAAGTGATGTTCTAGCCATTTAATGACCGTAATTCAAATTTGAACTGCATGTACATGCAACAGCTAACCATAACGGTTTGAAAAATCATATTTGTGTACCTGTGTGCGAGTTAATTCCATGTGCAGTAAATTGGAAGGAATTTTCAAACATATTGGTGTCATGGCTTGGACACAAAGCATCGACTGCCATGGCATTTAAATTCCAAAAAGTTCAAAAAATATCAAAAATACATCAAACCTTACTTGGCAAAATGGCATGGCACCAAGATGGTGTAGTAAAAAAATTGGCCTGTCTAACGAAACTTTGGACACACACCCCTCATAAACCAGAGCAACTCACTAGAAGGCTCGTGGTTCCGAGAGGGCACAATGCATATTTGATGACGAACCGGCGATAACTTCCTCTTATGCCCTTCAAAAAAATTCCATAGTTAACATGCACTAATACAACTGTCATGTCAAAATTTGGAAAATTTCAAGGGTCATTTGACCTTTTTAAGACATTTAAGTGATTTTCCAGCCATTTAATGACCGTAATTCAAATTTGACATACATGTACATGCAACAGCTAACCATAACGGTTTGAAAAATCATATTTGTGCACTTGTGTGCGAGTTAATTCCATGTGCAGTAAATTGGAAGTAATTTTCAAACATATTGGTGTCATGGCTTGGAAACAAAGCATCGACTGCCATGGCATTTAAATTCCAAAAAACTCAAAAATGATCAGAAACACATGAAACCTTGCTTGACGTAATGGCATGGCACCAAGATGGTGTGGTAAAAAAATTGGCCTGTTTGACAAAACTTTGGACACACACCCCTCACAAACCAGTGCAACTCACTAGAAGGCTCGTGGAACCGAGAGGGCACAATGCATGTTTGATGAAGAATCGGCGATAGCTTCCTCTTATGGCCTTGAAAAAATTTCCACATTTAACATGCACTAATACAACTATCATGTCAAAATTTGGAAAATTTTAGGGGTCATTTGACCTTTTTAAGACATTTAAATGATTTTCTAGCCATTTAATGACCGTAATTCAAATTTGAACTACATGTACATGCAACAGCTAACCATAACATTTTGAAAATCATATTTCTGCACTTGTGTGCGAGTTAATTCCATGTGCAGTAAATTGGAAGGAATTTTCAAACATATTGGTGTCACGGCTTGGACACAAAGCATTGACTGCCATGGCATTTAAATTCCCAAAAATTCAAAAAATGATCAGAAACACATGAAACCTTGCTTGACGTAATGGCATGTCACCAAGATGGTGTGGTAAAAAAATTGGCCTGTTTGACGAAAGTTCGGACACACACCCCTCACAAATCGGAGCAACTCACTAGAAGGTCGTGGTTTAGAGAGGGAACAATGAATGTTTGATGACGAACCGATGATAGCTTCCTCTTATGGCCTTCAAAAATTTTCTACTGTTAACGTGCACTAATACAACTGTCATGTCAAAATTTTGAAAATTTCAGGGGTCATTTGACATTTTTAAGACATTTAAGTGATTTTCTAGCCATTTAATGACCGTAATTCAAATTTGAACTACATGTACATGCAACAACTAATCATAACGGTTTGAAAATTCATATATGTGTACTTGTTAGGTGCGAGTTAATTCCATGTGCAGTAAATTGGAAGGAATTTTTAAACATATTGGTGTCATGGCTTGGACACATGCATGGAGTGCCATTGTAACACAAAATAAGCATTCATGCCTTATATGAGGAAAGAAAATGTAAATATCTGGCAAGACAACTGGGCCCCACATGATTGGCACTCTATTTTGCGCCTCGAGGTTTGTAAGGTGAGTGGCGTGGATATTATTAATCAGACGCGGTTATGTATTGGAAACCGTCGTCCCGCCTGCATTCACATCTACATCCTCCCCTTGCTCACCCTCTCTCTCTCACACACAAATCTCTGCCATGGCGCCGCCGATCTGCCTACGCGCCGATGATGAGTCCCCCACCCACCGCGGGCGTTCAGTCGAAGAGCAGCGATGAGGAGGACCCCTACGCGCCGTCGGACGGGGTTGCGCCGGACCCCCCCAAGTTTGGAGTGGTTTTGGGGCCAGTACAATCTTTGTTTGTGGAAGTTGCTGCCGTCGGCTGAGAAAGCTAGGCAAGTGGCGCTCAAGAAGGAGATGGTGGAGGAGGAAGCCAGGTACCAGGCGGCCTGTGAAGCCCGTGAGGCCACCTGGAAAAAGGAGGCGATGGAGCTTTGGGGGCGGGCGCGTCGACGTGCGGAGGAAGTATACGAAGACGGGTACTTCGCCAGGAAGGCCAAAGGCGCTAGGTGCCTCATCGCTGCATGGGGGTGGGCCGATAAGCTCCAGTGTACCACCGACGAGGAGCTCCGGTGTGCGCCCAATGAAATGGCAAGATCATTCACGCACGTCCGCCAGCAAGAGGCAGATCGGTACGTCAAGCGCTGCAAGGCGGAGGAGGCAAAGTACCGCCTACGCGCTGGGAAGACGCCGCGCACCAGGGAGCTCCTGGCGAGGGGCTACCAGAATACTGCCCCCGTAAGGAGGGATTATTAGTTTTAATATTGTTCATTTTCATTTTTATGCATTGTACATAGTGGTTAAGTATCGTCATGTATATGTGATGATATTATATATATTCTGTGATTAACTAATGAACAATTAATATAAATTATGAATTCCATTTTTCTATCTATTTTCGTATACTAATTTGTATCTAGCTGTTATCTTCCACATATATAGAATGGAAAGCATATATATACACATTGAAACAGAACATATAAGAACGGAAAACAAAGTACACACATTGAAACAAAGCAATAAACAGAGCAATATTATGATTGTTGTGAATACATAGTGATCCACGTCGAAATGACTCAACAAAATAAAACGCGTCCATGACCAGCAGCCCTTGCCTACGATAGCTCTTGGCTCTGCCTAAACTCGTGCAGGCTTTCGTCCAAGCGGTCGACACGCTCGCGGTACATCTTGAGCGCGATCTCGAGCTCCAAGTTGGCTATTTCATCGGAGATCACGAGCTCGAGGATGCGACGGCCATGTTCCTGTACTGCGCCTAGGTGGACACCTGGGCCAAGGAGGTGGTCGAGCCTAGTGACCAGCGCGTTGGCATCGAGCGGGCCGCGGACAAGGCGAACGGCGCGACCCATGCGAACGGCGCGGCGGGCATCCGGTGCAAGTACAGCGCGGGCGGCCTCTGTTGCAAGTATGACGTAGATGGCCTCTGCCCACTCCTGGCGAGGAATGGGGGTACTGACAGGCCGTGTACCCAGCTGTGATGCGCTGTCCACATCAGGCAAGTGCCGATGGATCCGCTCTTGCTGTGCGGCGCGCCGCGCCTCTCGCTCTCCGGCGCTCCAATGATCTCGTTGTGCGGCAAGTCACAGCTATCGGCGCGGACGCGCCTAGATTGCTCTGCGGCGCACCATCGATCATGTTGTGCGGCGAGCTGCAGCCTCTCGGCGCTGACATGCCTATCTTGATCCGCGGTGCTGAAGCATCGTGCGCGAAGGGTAAGCTCAACCCTGGTGATGACGCGCAGCACGGCATCGTCCATCTTGTTGCCAGGGAGCGCCTCGGCCTTGATGGGCCATTGCGCCTTCTCATTTTCCTCGTCGAGGAGGTTGATGGCGGAGACGGCGCTTTGGTGGGTTGGCATGCCTGGAAAAGATGGATGTGCTATCGGTTGCGCTTGTTGCCTCGGTGTGTCGCGCGCCGCCTAGGTTTATATGCGCAATATCGCTGGGTGGCGGCTGGAAACCGATGAGGAAATGGCGGGAAATGGTGGCATGTTCATAAAACGCCATCAATTAATGGAAACTTAGCATAGAAGGAACAATGAGCTATAGCACGACGCGTGTGGGCACATTGCTCGCCCGAGGCTATGTAATTGGATGTTTAATTTGGTTGTGCAATCATGTCCTTACTAGTACATATGTTGTTCTATATGCAATCACATCGCACACGGACCATAATAGGGAAACCGTCGGTGATGAATTCACCAATCGCTGACAATTGTATACCGGGACGTGTTTGCCCACAATACACACATCTTATTAGTAGCAATCGTCTGTGTTATTATCGGTCTTTGCACAAATTTCTAATTACAGACCTGTTTGCCGCGTAGCACACACATCTTGTTAAGTCGAACCGTTTCTGTTCTCTTGGCTCAACGCAAACAATTCATCCGAGTGAACTGTATGCCGTATATCGCACACACCTTTGATCTGGCTGACCATTTCTGTTGTCTTGCCTAATCACAAACAGTTCATCCGAGTGAACTATATGCCGTATATCGCACACACCTTCATCTGGTTGACTGTTTCTGTTGTTATGCTCATCGCAAATAGTTCACACGAGTGAACTGTGTGCCACGTATCGCACACACAACTATAATCTGAAATGTGTTTGATGTCTACCATCGCAAATGTTTCCTATCATTTTTGATGGTTTTCTTGCACCACTGTTTGCAATTAATGCATCGCACATAGTTTGGTCGAAGGGTCTCTGATTGTACTGTCGCGTTTGGACCATCCTGTAGTAGTGTCTCCTTGATGTTCTTGGAGTTCTATCTGATGTCATTCTTTTTTGCGGTGTGTTTGTTGGGATCCGATCAATTGTGAGTTTATGATCAGATCTATCCATGAATATTATTTGGGTTTTTTCTGAACTCTTTTATGCATGATTAATATAGCTTCATATTTCTTCTCCCATTTATTGGTTTGGTTTGACCAACTAGATTGATTTATCTTGCCATGGGAAGAGGTGCTTTGTAATGGGTTCGATCTTGCGGTGCTCAATCCCAGTCACAAAAAGGGATATGCCACGTATGTATCGTTGCTATTAAGGGTAGAAAGATGGGTTTATTCATACATGAGTTTTATCTTGTCTACATCATGTCATCTTTCTTAAAGCATTACTCTATTTTTCCATGAACCACTAGATGCACGCTGGATAGCGGTCGATGTGTGGAGTAATAGTAGTAGATGCAGAATCCTTTCGGTCTACTAATCTTGGACGTGATGCTTATGTATGATAATTGCCTTGGATATCATCATAATTATTTGGTTTTCTATCAATTTCCCAATAGTAATTTGTT
This sequence comes from Thinopyrum elongatum, assembly GCA_011799875.1. Taxonomy (NCBI): domain Eukaryota; kingdom Viridiplantae; phylum Streptophyta; class Magnoliopsida; order Poales; family Poaceae; genus Thinopyrum; species Thinopyrum elongatum. The sequence continues at coordinate 82,125,525 of CM022300.1, read as the reverse complement.
TACCCACTGTATCCTATTTTCTCGAGAGAAGCCTCTAGTGAAAACTATGGCCCCGGGTATATCTTTTATCATATAACAAAACTAAAAATACCTTGCTACAATTTTCTTTTATTTATTTTCTTTTGTGTTTTTGTCAGATCTATCTATCAAAACCTATACAATTTAATCTTGCTCGCAACCGTTGAGGGATTGACAACCCCTCTACGCGTTGGGTTGCAAGTATTTGTTGTTTGTGTGCAGGTGCTGTTTACATAGTGTTGCTTGGTTCTTCTACTGGATTGATAACCTTGGTTTCATAAACGAGGGAAATACTTATCTCTATTGTACCGCATCATCCGCTCCCCTTCGAGGAAATCCCAACGCAGCTCACAAGTAGCACCCATCACAAAACCCCTCTTCCCATGGCAAGAAAATCGATCTAGTTGGCCAAACCAAACCAATAAATCGGAGAAGAAATACGAGGCTATAACAATCATGCATAAAAGAGTTTAGAGAAAACTCAAATAATATTCATGGATAGATCTGATCATAAACTCACAATTCATCGGATCCCGACAAACACACCGCAAAAAGTCATTACATCAAATAGATCTCCAAGAACACCGAGGAGAACATTGTATTGAAGATCAAAAAGAGAGAAGAAGCCATCTAGCTACTAACTATGGACCCATAGGTCCGTGGTAAACTACTAGTGCATCATCGAAGGGCAGCAAGGATGATGTCAGGGGGATGGACCCCGGGCAGGCAATGGAACCCGGGTCCTTTTCAAAAACATCGGGGCCAGCAACGCCCCTCAATCTGGCTCGCCCTGGCCAGCTTCCTAGCGCAACCCGATCAGGTGCCGCAACCCGGCCAGCCGGCTGGCGCATGCCGGCTGGGCCCAAGAAGCCAACCTCCAGCGACAACTAAGCGTGGCTACAGTGCTCCCTCCTTTGCGCCATCCCCGGCGGGCGCGGCTGTCATGCCGACCAAGCCACCGCCCGGGGCAGGTGGTGTCTCGGGGGCGCAACCCTGTAGCGAGGCGGCGCTGCCGTCCCATGACATCCGGCAAGGCATGCCAACAGTACCTAGCAGCTAGCCATACCCACAACAGGCAGCCCCGGGACGGCCCGCACCCGACGGACCCGGCGAGTCCCGCACCCAGCGGACCAAGCACACCCAGTGGCCCCCACTGTCGGCTCCTAGACACTGACACCAAGGCCCTTCACCCATGTAATATGACCATTGTAACCCTGGGGGCCAGCGTATAAGACCCCCCGGAGCCCCTCCATGCAAAGGGCTGGAATCTAATAGAACACTCACACACACACACACGGAGAAGCAGCAGCCTATGCACTGGCCTGTCTTCCTTCCTCCCCAAAACAGCTCTAGGAGCAAGCTTGTATCCACCTCATATAAACCAAACTCGGCAAGACTAGGGGTATTATCTCTCCGGAGAGCCCCGAACCTGGGTACGTCTTGCGTCTCACGCTCGCTCATACCAACCTCGCCTCTGGAGCCCACCAGTGCCCTTGTCCATGTCCCCTCTTTTAGCCATCCCATGGCATCTGCCCTGAGATCACCATGATAGTTGGCGCCCACCGTGGGGTAGCTCGAGGTGCCGGCCAGAGACACGTTCCAAACGGGGCCCTTCATCGACTCCAGTGAGCCCGTCATGCATGGCCTGGCCCCCGCGCTCGACGCAGCGCCGGTTGGCTTCGCTAGCTCGTCCGTCTTCCCCTTCGGCGCGCCGCAAGCCTCCATCGCACTCGTCCCCGATGAGTACCCCTCGGCTGTGACATCTCCGACGACATGGTGGACCTCCGCACCCGTGTGGAGGTGCTCGTCACCGGCTCCGGCTCCACTTTGTCTAGAGCCACAAAGAAGGCCGCCGCCGCCATGGCCACAGCGAAGCACGCCAGCACGGCCGACCCGCTGCACGCCACGCTGCAGAACCTCAGCATCCGCATCACCACCGACGTCAACGCCACCCAGGTCCGGTCTCAGCTCGATGAGGAGCGCAAGCGCGTGCTGGATGAGGCCACGACACTTGCTGCTATGCAGCGCCGGCTGGAGTCCATCCAGCGGGAGTGCGATGCTGCGTACGACTTCACGCCGGCCATGGCTAAACCCAGCCGGGTTGCCGAGGTGCAAACCCGTGGCGGCGCCATCGGCCGCACGCTGGGCGCAGTCCCGCCCGTCTATGACACCCCCGTCAAGAACATGTGTGCTACGGAGGCAGCCGCCATGGGCCTGGAGCAGCTGCTGGGAGAGGAGCTACAGGAACGCCTGCAGCGCATGCGCGACCTTCTCGACGCTGCGAACACGCAGCAAGACCGCCTTGACGCTCCCGCGGCATCCGAATCACACCAGACCAAGGACCCGGAGCAGCGGAACACGGCGTCTTCTCCGCGCCCCAGTGAAGCCCATTCCGGCCGGACCCGAACCCGGCGCAACCGCGCCCTGACGGCTGGCGACGAGCTGGGCAACGAGCCGACTCCAGAAGACCGGCGCCGGCAAGACCCTCCCCCGCGATCCGGCTGGCGTGGCCGTCCGGCTTCAGCCTACCCAGCTCCTTGCGGCCCGGTCGCAAGCCGATTGGGCCCACGTGACATCGACAACAACGACGCTCACCACCGCATCGAGCAGCTCGCCCTCTCCCTCGAGCTGAAGGAGGACAATGCGGTCGGTCCGGCTTGTTTTGGCTCGCGCATCCGCGACGAGCCCTTCCACAACGGGTTCATGTTTCCCCGCGACACCCCCAAGTACAACGTGACCGTCAAGCCGGAGGACTGCCTCATCGACTACACCACCGCCATCGGCATTGCGGGCGGCAACCGGTGTCTGGCCGTGCGCTACACCCGCTCATGCTCCAGGACTCGGCCAGGACAAGGCTGAACAGCCTGCCGGCTGGCAGCGTCAACTCGTGGCTCGACTTCGAGCAAGCCTTCATGCGCAACTTCACTGGCACCTACAAGCGACCGTGCCATCCCAGTCAGCTCGCCAGGTGTGTGCAGGGGCCGAACGAGACCGGCCGCGAGTACCTCGCACACTGGACCGAGCCCCGGAATAGCTACGAGGGGGTCCATGAGGTTCAAGCTATCCAGTACTTTGTGAGCAGCTGCCGGGATTGCACCCTCCTCAAGCACAAGCTCCTACGCTCCGAGCTGACCACCATGGCCGCGCTCATGTTACCGACAGACAAGGACGCCACGGCCGACTCCACCATGAAGATCCAAGTCGTGTTGGATGACGCCGGCAAGGCGTTGCCGGCACCGCCTTCCAAGCCGGCTGGCGAGAGCAGCCGCTAGCAGAACAAAAAGCGCAAGGCCGAGCAGCAGGCTCCCCGCTACGACAACTGCCTCATCGCGGCCGCCGACCAGGCGCCCGCAGCCGAGCCGGCCTGCAAGCGCCCGCGAACCAGCAAGACCACATGGCAACCTGCCATGAGCTTCGAGGAGATGCTCGATGCCCCCTGCAAGCACCACAGTGGCGCAAAGCCATCCACGCATACGCTTCGGCAGTGCGCCATCACCAAACGCAACATGAGGGGCGACATCCCGCCGCCTCCCGCTCCAGCTCCGGGTGCGGGTCAGCCACCTCCGCCGCCGCCCCCGGCCACCGATGCCATGCGTGATGAGGTCTTCTCCATCGAAAACGATTGCTACGTCATCTTCACCAGCTTTGGTGATGATATGTCTCCAACATATCTATAATTTTTGCTTGTTCCATGCTGTTATATTATCGTTCTTGGATGTTTTACAATCATTTTATAGCAACTTTATATCAGTTTTTGGGCCTAACCTATTGACATAGTGCTCAGTGCCAGTTCCTGTTTTTGCTTGTTTTTTTTACTTCGCAGAATATCAGTACCAAACGCAGCGAAACTTTTTGGAGAATTTTGATGAACCAGAAGGAACAACTTGAGCCAAAGAAGTACCAGAGGGGTGCCCCGAGGGGGGCACAACCCACCTGGGTGCGCCTGGGGGCCCAGGCGCGCCCTGGTGGGTTGTGCCCACCTCGGTGGCCTACCGCACCGCCTCTTCGCCCTATAAATACCCCAATATTCCAAAAACCCTAGGGGAGTAGATGAAACACAATTCCAGCCACCGCAAGTTCCAGAACTACGAGATCCAATCTAGACACCATCACGGAGGAGTTCATCATCCTCATTGGTGCCTCTCCGATGATGCGGGAGTAGTTCATTATAGACCTACGGGTCCGTAGGCAGTAGCTAGATGGCTTCTTCTCTCTTTTTGATTCTCAATAGAATGGTCTCTTGGAGATCTATTTGATGTAACTCTTTTTGCGGTGTGTTTGTTGGGATCCGATGAACTTTGAGTTTATGATCAGATCTATATCCATGAAAGTTATTTGAGTTCTTTGATCTCTTTTATGCATGATTACTTATAGCCTCGTATTTCTTCTTCAAATCTTTGGTTTAGTTAGGCCAACTAGATGAATTTTTGTTGCCATGGGAAGAGGTGCTTTGTGATGGGTTCGATCGTGCGGTGTTCTTTCCCAGTGACAGAAGGGGTAGCAAGACACGCTTGTATCGTTGCTATTAAGGATAACAAGATGGGGGCTATTCCTATATGAATAGATCTCGTCTACATCAAGTCATCGTTCTTATTGCATTACTCCTTTCTCCATGAACTTAATACACTAGATGCATGCTGGATAGCGGTCGATGTGTGGAGTAATAGTAGTAGATGCAGGCAGGAGTCGGTCTACTAATCTTTGACGTGATGCCTATATAATGATCATTGCCTGGATATCATCATAATTATTTGAGGTTCTATCAATTCCAACAGTAATTTGTTTACCCACCGTATGCTATTTTCTTGAGAGAAGCCACTAGTGAAATCTACGGCCCCCGGGTCTATTCTTCATCATATTTGCTTTCCGATCTATTATTTGCCACTTTTATTTTCAGATCTATTATTCCAAAAACCCAAAAATACCTTGCTGCACTTTTTATTTGCATCTTTTATTTCGCATTTTATCGAGATCCATTTATCCAATCTATCACAAATTTATCCTGTCAACTTGACAATTTCTAGCGCCATTACCCGTAGATGGATTGACAACCCCTCATAAGCGTTGGGTTACAAGTATTTGTTCTTTGTGTGCAGGTACCGTTTACATAGTGTTGCTTGGTTCTCCTACTGGATTGATACCTTGGTTTCATAACTGAGGGAAATACCTACCATAGTTGTCTTGCATCATCCCTTCCTCTTTGGGGAAATACCGACGTAGTTCAAGCGACATCAAAAGGAATTTCTAGTGCCGTTGCCGGGGAGGCATCATCAACATCTATCTGGTTCCTAATCACAAATCTCATCTCCTTGCAATTTACATTATTTGCCATTTGCCTCTCATTTTCATCTCCCCCACTTCACAATTTTTTTCCTTTTATTTGCCTTCTTTTCCATTTGCCCTTTCTCGTTAGATCTTTTGTTTGCTATCTCTACTTGTGTTGCCATGTGCCTTCTATTTGCTTGCGTCTTCACTTGCTAGAAATCTATTTATATGGATCCTCATCCACTTGCTAATCTTTTTAAAAGATCCAATTATGATGAACCAATTGCTAGTGATTTGAGTTCACTAGATTATCTTTATGAAGTTTTGCTTGAGATTTATGAATCCGAAGATTGTGATGAAGTGTTGGAAGAAGAAATTGATAAAGTGATTCATGATGTCTCTTTCAATGAAAAGCATGATTGCAATGATGTTATTATAAATTCTATTAATGTCAATTGTGTTAGCGATATGCAAAATCCTAAGCTTGGGGATGCTTGTTTTGTTATGTCCACTACTTATTATAATAATCATGATTGGGGTGATACTGATTCTTATGATCTTGTAAATTTATTTAAACCTCATGATGAATATGTTTGCGATAATATTAAACGTGGGCTTGGAGAGGTCATGACTTTATTTGATGATAATCCCACTATCTTGGAAGATTATAAAACTGTTATGCATGTGGATCATGGAGAGAAAATTTTATATGATAGCTATATTGTTGAATATGATTATGATCCTACATGTAATTATTATGAGAGAGGAAAATATGTTTGTAGAAATTTTCATGTTACTAAATTATCTCTCATTATGTTGAGATCGACAATGTTTTATTCCTCTTCTTTGCATATGTTAGATGTTTCTTGTCTTGATAATTTGTTTGCTTATAAAATTCCTATGCATAGGAAGTATGTTAGACTTAAATGTGTTTGTCATATGTTTCATGATGCTTTCCTTGTGTTTCAATTCTTATCTTTCGTGTGAGCATCGTTGAAATCTTAAGCCTATCTTAATGGCTATAAAGAAAGAGCTTGTTGGGAGGCAACTCAATGAATAAATTTTATTTTTGCCTTTTTCTTTCTATTATTGAGTGTTTGCACAATTATGTTACTGTTATGATTGTTTTTTTATGTTTTAATTAGTGTTTGGTCCAAGCAAAGCCTTTGGGATCATGTTGGGTGATAGTTGATTTGATCTTGTTGAAAAACAGAAACTTTTGCATCCAGTAAAATAATTTTGAAAAATCACAGAAGCGATAAAAAATTCTGAAAGTTTTACACAAGATTGATATACAAATTTCCCACATTGTCCTAATTTTTCAGAATATTTGGAGTTAAATAAGTATACTAAGTTTTCAGATTGCTACAGACTATTCTGTTTTTGACAGATTCTGTTTTCATTGCATTGTGTGCTTATTTTGATGAATCTATGGGTTGTACCGGGGGGTATGAGCCATAGAAAAGCTGGAATACAGTATATACAATGCAATAATAAAATACTAGTGGGTTACAACAGTACTTAGAGTGGTGATTTGCTTTGTTATACTAACGGATCTCACGAAGGTTTTGTTAAGTTTTGTGTGATTGAAGTTTTCAAGTTTCGGGTGAGATCATGATGGATGAAGGAATAAGGAGTAAGAAGAGCCAAAGCTTGGGGATGCCCACGGCACCCCAAGTTAATATTTAAGGAGAAACAAGCAACTAAGCTTGGGGATGCCCCAAGTGGCATCCCCTCTTTCTTCTAACGACCATCGGTATTTTATTTGGAGCTATATTTTTATTCGTCGCATATCATGAGTTTTGCTTGGAGCGTCTTGTATTATATGAGTCTTTGCTTGTTTTCCTTTTTAGTTTGATACAAGTATCCTTGCTTGACACACCTATTTGAGAGAGCCAAAATTATGCTATGATTTAATAGAATTGCTCTATGTGCTTCACTTAAAGTCTTTGAGCTATGGAATTGCTCTAGTGCTTCACTTATATCTTTTTGAGCACGGTGTGCTTTAATATTTTTAACGAAATGCTATCATGCTTCACTTAGATTTATTTGAGAGTTAGTAATTTTTTGAAGAAATTCTCTCATGCTTCACTTATATTATTTTGAGAAGACAAAAATTTTATGCTCATGTTCTTCACTTAGATTTGTTTGAGCTTGTCAAAAGCAATTGCAATATATTAAACTAGTCCCAAAGTGATAGATATTCAAGAGGGATATAATAAAAACTTTCATGAAGATCATTGGACAAAATAAACTCGATTCTTTGTAATAGTTTTGAGATATGATGATAGTGATATGTGAGTCATGTTGATGAGTAATTATGCTTTAGTAAGAATATTGGTGTTAAGGTTTGTGATTCCCTATGCAAGCACGAAAGTCAATAGTTATGCAATGAAATTACATCCTACTTGTGGTGCATTATTTGGTGTTGGTTATGCTTAATGCTCGCTTATGTGATTTTTCGTTTCTTGGTCGGTTGCTTCTCAATCTATTTGCTTGCCTCCACTTGTACTAAGTAGAAATACTACTTGTGCATCCAAAATCCTTTAAACCAGTTTTGCCACATGAATCCACCATACCTACCTATATGTGGTATTCCCGTGCCGTTCTAAGCAAATTTGTATGTGCCATCTGTTGGGAATCATTGCATGGAAAACAAAAAAAAATTCTACGCACACGCAATGATCTATCCATGGAGATGCATAGCAACGAGGGGGAGAGTGTGTCTACGTACCCTCGTAGACCGTAAGCGGAAGCGTTTCACAACGCGGTTGATGTACTCGAACTTCTTCGCGCTTCAACCGATCAAGTACCGAACGCATGGCACCTCCGCGTTCTGCACACGTTCAGCTCAGTGATGTCCCTCGCCTTCTTGATCCAGCAAGACGTCGAGGTAGTAGATGAGTTCCGTCAGCATGACAGCGTGGTGATGGTGATGGTGAAGTTCCTAAGAACTACGAAAATATGACCGGGGGTGTAAACGGTGGAGGGGGGCGCCGCACACGGCTAACAATTGTCTGGGGTGTGCTAGGCGCCCCCCTCCCACATATGTATAGGTGGTAGGGGGAGGGGAGAGGCCAGGGTGCGCCCTAGGGCTGGCCGCCTGCCCCCTAGGGGCCTGCCTTGCCCTGCGCCCCCCTGCCATGTTTTCCCAAGGGGGAAGGAAAGAGGGGGGAGAGGGAAGGAAGTGGGAATCCTAATCCACACTTTCCTTTCCCTTCCCCCTTTCCTTATCCTCCATAGGCCGGCCTGTTATGGGGGACACACCAGCCCCTTGTGGCTAGTGCATTCCCTCTCTTGGTCCGTAAGGCCCATAACTTTTGCCGGGGGTGCCCGGAACCCCTTCTGGTGACCCGATAAGTACCCGATACACCCCGAAACACTTCCGGTGTCCGAATACCATCGTCCTATATATCAATCTTTACCTCTCGGACATTTTGAGACTCCTCGTCATGTTCGTGATCTCATCCGGGACTCCGAACAACATTTGGTCACCAAATTACATAACTCATATAATATTATATCGTCATCGAACGTTAAGCGTGCGGACCCTACGGGTTCGAGAACTATGTAGACATGACTGAGACACCTCTCCGGTCAATAACCAATAGCGGAACCTGGATGCCCCTATTGGCTCTTACATATTCTACGAATATCTTTATCGGTCGAACCGTTATGACAACATACGTAATTCCCTTTGTCCATCGGTATGTTACTTGCCCGAGATTCGATCGTCGGTATCTTCATACCTAGTTCAATCTCATTACCGGCAAGTCTCTTTACTCGTTCCACAATACATCACCTTGTGACTACTCCTTAGTCGTTTGCTTGAAAGCTTATGATGTGTATTACCGAGAGGGCCCAGAGATACCTCTTCGATACTCGGAGTGACAAATCCTAATCTCGATCTATGCCAACTCAACAAACACCTTCGGAGATACCTGTAGAGCATCTTTATAATCACCCAGTTATGTTGTGACATTTGATAGCACACAAGGCATTCCTCCGGTGTCCGGGAGTTGCATAATCTCATAGTTGAAGGAATATGTATTTGACATGAAGAAAGCAATAGCAATAAAACTGAACGATCATTATGCCAAGCTAACGGATGGGTCTTGTCCATCACATCATTCTCCTAATGATGTGATCCCATTATCAAATGACAACTCATGTCCATGGTTAGGAAACCTTAACCATCTTTGATCAACAAGCTAGTCAAGTAGAGGCTCACTAGGGACACGGTGTTTGTTTATGTATTCACACATGTATTTAGGTTTCCGATCAATACAATTCTAACATGAATAATAAACCTTTATCATGAATAAGGAAATATAAAATAACAACTTTATTATTGCCTCTAGGGCATATTTCCTTCAGTCTCCCACTTGCACTTTAGTCAATAATCTAGTTCACATCACCATGTGATTAACACCCATAGTTCACATCGCCATGTGACACCCAAAGAGTTTACTAGAGTCAATAATCTAGTTCACATCGCCATGTGATTAACACCCAAAGAGTACTAAGGTGTGATCATGTTTTGCTTGTGAGAGAAGTTTAGTCAACGGGTCTGCCACATTCAGATCCGTATGTATTTTGCAAATGTCTATGTCTACAATGCTCTGCATGGAGCTACTCTAGCTAATTGCTCCCACTTTCAATACGTATCTAGATTGAGATTCAGAGTCATCTAGATCAGTGTTAAAGCTTGCATCGACGTAACCCTTTACGACGAACTCTTTATCACCTCCATAACCGAGAAGTATTTCCTTAGTCCTCTAAGGATAATTTTGACCGATGTCTAGTGATCTATTCCTGGATCACTATTGTACCCCCTTGCCAAACTCGTGGCAAGGAACACAACAGGTCTGGTACACAGCATGGCATATTTTATAGAACATATGGCTGAGGCATAGGGAATGACTTTCATTCTCTCTCTATCTTCTGTCGTGGTCAGGTTTTGAGTCTTACTCAACTTCACACCTTGCAACACAGGCAAGAACCCTTTCTTTGACTAATCCATTTTGAACTTCTTCCAAATCTTGTCAAGGTATGTGCTTTGTGAAAGTCCTATTAAGCGTCTTGATCTATCTCTATAGATCTTGATGCCCAATATATAAGCAGCTTCACCGAGGTTTTTCATTGAAAAATTCTTATTCAAGTATCCTTTTTATGCTATTCAGAAATTCTATATTATTTCCAAACAATAATATGTCATCCACATATAATATCAGAAATGCTACAGAGCTCCCACTCACTTTCTTGTAAATACAGGCTTCACCATAAGTCTGTATAAAACCATATGCTTTGATCACCTCATCAAAGCGTATATTCCAACTCCGAGATGCTTGCACCAGTCCATAGATGGATCGCTGGAGCTTGCACACTTTGTTAGCACCTTTAGGATCAACAAAAACTTCTGGTTGCATCATATACACCTCTTCTTTAATATCCATTAAGGAATGCAGTTTTTAACATCCATTTGCCAGATTGCATAATTATAAAATGCGGCAATTGCTAACATGATTCGGATGGACTTAAGCATCGCTACGGGTGAGAAAGTCTCATCGTAGTCAACCCATTGAACTTGTCGAAAACACTTTTGTGACAAGTCGAGCTTTGTAGACAGTAACATTACCATCAGCCTCAGTCTTCTTCTTGAAGATCCATTTATTCTCTATGGCTTGCCGATCATCGGGCAAGTCCACCAAAGTCCATACTTTGTTCTCATACATGGATCCTATCTCAGATTTCATGGCCTCAAGCCATTTATCAGAATCTGGGCTCATCTTAGCTTCTTCATTGTTCGTAGGTCCGCCATGGTCTAATAACATAACTTCCAGGGCAGGATTATCGTACCACTCTGGTGCGGATCGTGCTCTGGTCGACCAACGAGGTTCAGTAGTAACTTGATCTGAAGTTTCATGATCATTATCATTTGCTTCCTCTCTTGTTGGTGTAGGCATCACGGGAACAGTTTTCTGTGATGTGCTACTTTCCAATTCGAGAGAAGGTACAATTACCTCATCAAGTTCTACTTTCCTCCCACTCACTTCTTTCGAGAGAAACTCCTTCTCTAGAAAGGTGCCAAACTTAGCAACAAAGATCTTGCCTTTGGATCTGTGGTAGAAGGTGTACCCAATAGTTTCTTTAGGGTATCCTATGAAGACGCACTTCTCCGATTTAGGTTCGATCTTATCAGACTGAAGCCTTTTTACATAAGTGTCGCATCCCCAAAGTTTAAGAAACGACACCTTAGGTTTCTTGCCAAACCATAGTTCATATGGTGTCATCTCAACGGATTTAGATGGTGCCCTATTTAACGTGAATGCAACTATCTCTAATGCATAACCCCAAAATGATAGTGGTAAATCGGTAAGAGACATCATAGAACGCACCATATCTAATAAAGTACAGTTACGACGTTCGGACACACCATTATGCTGTGGTGTTCCAGGTGGCGTGAGTTGTGAAAAAATCCACATTGTTTTAAATGAAGGCCAAACTCGTAACTCAAATATTCGCCTCCTTGATCAGATCATAGAAACTTTATTTTCTTGTTATGATGATTCTCCACTTCACTCTGAAATTCTTCGAACTTTTCAAATGTTTCAGGCCTGTGTTTCATTAAGTAGATATACCCTTATCTGCTCAAATCATCTGTGAAGGTCCGAAAATAACGATATCCGCCGCGTGCCTCAACACTCATTGGACCGCATACATCAGTATGTATTATTTCCAATAAGTCACTAGCTCGCTCCATTGTTCCGGAGAACAGAGTTTTAGTCATCTTTCCCATGAGGCATGGTTCGCAAGTATCAAATGATTCATAATCAAGTGATTCAAAAAGCCCGTCTGCATGGAGTTTCTTCATGCGCTTTACACCAATACGACCTAAACGGCAGTGCCACAAATATGTTGCACTATCATTGTCAACATTGCATCTTTTGGCATCAATATTATGAATATGTGTATCACTACAATCGAGATTCAACAAAAATAGACCACTCTTTAAGGGTGCATGATCATAAAAGATATTACTCATATAAATAGAACAACCATTATTCTCTGATTTAAATGAATAACCGTCTCGCACTAAACAAGATCCAGATATAATGTCCATGCTCAACGCTGGCACCAAATAACAATTATTCAGGTCTAAAACTAATCCTGAAGGTAGATGTAGAGGTAGCGTGCCGACGGCGATCACATCGAGCTTGGAACCATTCCCGACGTGCATCGTCACCTCGTCCTTAGCCAATCTTCATTTAATCCGTAGCTCCTGTTTCGAGTTACAAGTATGAGCAACTGAACCAGTATCAAATACCCATGCGCTACTACGAGCATTAGTAAGGTACACATCAATAACATGTATATCAAATATACCTTTGTTCACTTTGCCATCCTTCTTATCCGCTAAATACTTGGGGCAGTTCCACTTCCAGTGACCAGTCCCTTTGTAGTATAAGCACTCAGTTTCAGGCTTGGGTCTAGCTTTGGGCTTCTTCCCGGGAGTGGCAACTTTCTTGCCATTCTTCTTGAAGTTCCCTTTCTATCCCTTGCCCTTTTTCTTGAAACTAGTGATCTTATTAACCATCAACATCGCGTAGAGCTCGGGAATCATTTTCGTCATCCCTTGCACATTATAGTTCATCACGAAGTTCTAGTAGCTTGGTGATAGTGACTAGAGAACTCTGTCAATCAGTATCTTATCTGGAAGATTAACTCCCACTTGATTCAAGCGATTGTAGTACTCAGACATTCTGAGCACATGCTCACTTGCTGAGCTATTCTCCTCCATCTTGTAGGCAAAGTGCTGGTCAGAGGTCTCATACCTCTCAACACGGGCTTGAGTCTGAAATACCAATTTTCAGCTCTTGGAACATCTCATATGCTCCGTGGCGTTCAAAACATTTTTGAAGTCCCGGTTCTAAGCCGTAAAGCATGGCGCACTAAACTATCAAGTAGTCATCATATCGAGCTTGTAAAACATTCATAACGTCTGCATCTGCTCCTGCAACAGGTCTATCACCTAGCGGTGCATCAAGGACATAATTCTTCTGTGCAGTAATGAGGATAATCCTTAGATCACGGACCCAGTCCGCATCATTGCTACTATCATCTTTCAACTTATTTTTCTCTAGGAACATATCAAAATAAGGGAGCTATATCGCGAGCTATTGATCTACAACATAGATTTGCAAATACTATCAGGACTAAGTTCATGATAAATTAAGTTCAATTAATCAAATTACTAATGAACTCCCACTTAAATAGACATCCCTCAAATCATCTAAGTGATACAAGATCCAAATCAACTAACCCATGTCCGATCATCACGTGAGATGGGGTAGTCATCAATGGTGAACAACTCTATGTTTATCATATCTACTATATGATTCACGTTCGATCTTTCGATCTCCAGTGTTCCGAGGCCATATCTGTACATGCTAGGTTCGTCAAGTTTAACCCAAGTATTCTGCATGTGCAAAATTGTCTTACACCCGTTGTATGTGAACATAGAGTCTATCACACCCGATCATCACGTGGTGTCTCAACACGACGAACTATAGCAACGGTGCATACTCAGGGAGAACACTTTTACCTTGAAATTTAGTGAAGGAATCGTCTTATAATGCTACCGCCGTACTAAGCAAAATAAGATGCATAAAAGATAAATATCACATGCAATCAAAATATGTGACATGATATGGCCATCATCATCTCGTGCTTTTGATCTCCATCTCCAAAGCATCGCCATGATATCCATCATCACCGGCTCGACACCGTTATCTCCATCGTTGCGTTGTGGTCGTCTCACCAACTATTGCTTCTACAACTGTCACTAATGCATAGTGATAAAGTAAAGCAATTACATGGCGTTTGCATTTCATACAATAAAGAGACAACCATAAGGCTCCTGCCGGTTGCCAATAACTTACAAAACATGATCATCTCATACAATAACGTATATCACATCATGTCTTGACCATATCACATCACAACATACCCTACAAAAACAAGTTAGACGTCCTCTACTTTGTAGTTGCAAGTTTTACGTGGCTGCTATGGGTTTCTAGCAAGAACCGTTCTTACCTACGGCAAAAGCCACAACGGTGATTCGTCAAGTTTGCTGCTTTAACCTTCTTCAAGGACCGGCCGTAGTCAAATTCGATTCAACTAAAGTAGGAGAAACAGATACCCGCCAGCCACCTTTATGCAAAACTAGTTGCATGTCAGTCGGTGGAACCGGTCTCATGTGCGTGGACATGTAAGGTTGGTCCGGGCCGCTTCATCCCACAATACCGCCGAATCAAAATAAGATGTTGGTGGTAAGTAGTATGACTATCACCGCCCACAACTCTTTGTGTTCTACTCATGCATATCATCTACGCATAGACCTGGCTCGGATGCCACTGTTGGGAATCGTTGCATGGAAAACAAATTTTTATCTATGCACACGCAATGATCTATCCATGGAGATGCATAGCAACGAGGGGGAGATTGTGTCTACGTACCCTTGTAGACCATAAGCAGAAGCGTTTCACAACGTGGTTGATGTAGTCGAACTTCTTCGCGCTTCAACCGATCAAGTACCGAACGCACGGCACCTCCGCGTTATGCACATGTTCAGCTCGGTGACGTCCCTCGCCTTCTTGATCCAGCAAGATGTCGAGGTAGTAGATGAGTTCCGTCAGCATGATGGCATGGTGATGGTGATGGTGAAGTGATCTTCGCAGGGCTTCTCCTAAGCACTACAAAAATATGACCGGGGGTGTAAATGGTGGAGGGGGGCGCCGCACACGGCTAACAATTGTCTGGGGTGTGCTAGGCACCCCCCTCCCACATATATATAGGTGGTAGGGGGAGGGAAGAGGCCAGGGCGCGCCCTAGGGCTGACCGCCGGCCCCCTAGGGGCCTGCCTTGCCCTGCGCCCCCCTGCCATGTTTTCCCAAGGGGGAAGGAAAGAGGGGGGGGGGAGGGAAGGAAGTGGGAATCCTAATCCACACTTTCCTTTCCCTTCCCCCTTTCCTTCTCCTCCTTAGGCCGGCCTGCTATGGGGGGCGCACCAGCTCCTTGTGGCTGGTGTGTTCCCTCTCTTGGCCCATAAGGCCCATAACTTTTCCCGGGGGTGCCCGGAACCCCTTCCGGTGACCCGATAATTACCCGATACACACTGAAACACTTCCGGTTTCCGAATACCATCGTCCTATATATCAATCTTACCTCTCAACCATTTAGAGACTCCTCGTCATATCTGTGATCTCATCCGGGACTCCAAACAACATCTGGTCACCAAATCACATAACTCATATAATACTATATCGTCATCGAACATTAAGCGCGCGGACCCTACGGGTTCGAGAACTATGTAGACATAACCGAGACACCTCTCCGGTCAATAACCAATAGCGGAACCTGGATGCCCATATTGGCTCCTACATATTCTACGAAGATCTTTATCGGTCGAACCGTTATGACAACATACGTAATTCCTTTTGTCCATCGGTATGTTACTTGCCCGAGATTCCATCATCGATATCTTCATACCTAGTTCAATCTCATTACCGGCAAGTCTCTTAACTCATTCTGTAATACATCACCTCATGACTAAGTCCTTAGTCGTTTGCTTGCAAGCTTATGATGTGTATTACCGAGAGGGCCCAGAGATACCTCTCCAATACTCACAGTGACGAATCCTAATCTCGATCTATGCCAACTCAACAAACACCTTCGGAGATACCTATAGATCATCTTTATAATCACACAGTTATGTTGTGACGTTTGATAGCACACAAGGCATTCCTCCGGTATTCGGGAGTTGCATAATCTCATAGTCGATGGAATATGTATTTGACATGAAGAATGCAATAGCAATAAAACTGAACGATCATTATGCCAAGCTAACGGATGGGTCTTGTCCATCACATCATTCTCCTAATGATGTGATCCCATTATCAAATGACAACTCATGTCCATGGTTAGGAAACCTTAACCATCTTTGATCAACAAGCTAGTCAAGTAGAGGCTCACTAGGGACACGGTGTTTGTTTATGTATTCACACATGTATTTAGGTTTCCGATCAATACAATTCTAACATGAATAATAAACCTTTATCATGAATAAGGAAATATAAAATAACAACTTTATTATTGCCTCTAGGGCATATTTACTTCACCATCTCTAATTTTCAAAATGAATTTCCTTTTTGTGTGCTTGTACCGCTCATGAAGCGGCAGGGGGTGGCCAATATTTTCCATGCTAGATGTGTTATTCTCGAGATGAGTGTTTATTCACTTGTCATTGCATGAGAGTGCGGTGGTAATAGGGATGCCCACTCCAAAAATGAAAAAGAAATTTACTTTATGTTGTCAAATAATAAATTCCTTGGAAAGAGTTGGTCTAGAAGGCACCCGTGGATACGACTAGCCATGGATTGTTAAAGAATGGTGGAATAAGGAATAAACTTTATTTTCTGTTTGGGAACCTCCTATGATATATCTAGCATGGAAGTGTTGGGAATTACTCGGTCGTTTTCGTTGACGGGAAAAGTATGCCTCTCAAAAATTTTATCTCTCAATTTAAGCTTTGAGCTCTGGCACCTCCACAAATCCTTACTTCCCTTTGCGAAGGGCCTTTCTATTTACTTTATGCAATTTTTTTTATTTGAGTCTCCATCTTCTCTTATAAAGCACCAACTAAGGGCACTATGATCATACTTAAGGATTGGGTATAGCTAATATGCGAGTGTTTTTCATGAATGGATCAATGATTGAGCATGATGGGCTAGGGATAACTTTCTTTAGTGTTGATATTTTGAAAGACATGGTTGCTTGTTGATATGCTTGAGTATTGAAATCTTCATGTCAAAACTAGACTATTGCTTTGGAACATATAAAAGTCCATATGTCCATGTTACAAAAGAAAAGAATAAGTGATGAACATGTTAGGAAGCATTCCACATCAAAAATTCTGTTTTTATAATTTACCTACTCGAGGACGAGTAGAAATTAAGCTTGGGGATGCTGATACGTCTACAACGTATCTATAATTTTTGCTTGTTCCATGCTGTTATATTATTGTTCTTGGATGTTTTACAATCATTTTATAGCAACTTTATATCATTTTTTGGGACTAACCTATTGACATAGTGCCCAGTGCTAGTTGTTGTTTTTTGCTTGTTTTTTACTTTGCAGAATATCAGTACCAAACGGAGGCCAAACACAGCGAAAATTTTTGGAGAATTTTTATGGACCAGAAGGAATAACTTGGGCCAAAGAAGTACTAGAGGGGTGCCCCGTGGGGGGCACAATCCACCTGGGCACGCCTGGGGCCCCAGGCGCGCCCTGGTGGGTTGTGCCCACCTCGGTGGCCTCCCGCACCAGCTCTTCACCCTATAAATACCCCAATATTCCAAAAACCGTCGGGGAGTCGACGAAACACAATTCCAGCCGCTGCAAGTTCCTGAACCATGAGATCCAATCTAGTCACCATCACGAAGGGGTTCATCATCCTCATTGGTGCCTCTTCGATGATACGTGAGTAGTTCATTGTAGACCTACGGGCAGTAGCTAGATGTCTTCTTCTCTCTTTTTGATTCTCAATACAATGGTCTCTTGGAGATCTATTTGATGTAACTCTTTTTGCGGTGTGTTTGTTGGGATCCGATGAACTTTGAGTTTATGATCAGATCTATTTTATCCATGAAAGTTATTTGAGTTCTTTGATCTTTTTTATGCATGATTACTTATAGCCTCGTATTTCTTCTTCAAATCTTTGGTTTAGTTAGGCCAACTAGATCGATTTTTCTTTCCATGGGAAGAGGTGCTTTGTGATCGGTTCGATCGTGCGGTGTTCTGTCCCAGTGACAGAAGGGGCAGCAAGACACGCATGTATCGTTGCTATTAAGGATAACAAGATGGGGGCTATTCCTATATGAATAGATCTCGTCTACATCATGTCATCGTTCTTATTGCATTAATCTGTTTCTCCATGAACTTAATACACTAGATGCATGCTGGATAGCGGTCGATGTGTGGAGTAATAGTAGTAGATGCAGGCAGGAGTCGATCTACTAATCTTGGACGTGATGCCTATATAATGATCATTGCTTGGATATCGTCATAATTATTTGAGGTTATATCAATTGCCCAACAGTAATTTGTTTACCCACCGTATGCTATTTTCTTGAGAAAAGCCACTAGTGAAATCTACGGCCCCCGGGTCTATTCTTTGTCATATTTGCTTTCCGATCTATTATTTGCCACTTTTATTTTCAGATCTATTATTCCAAAAACCCAAAAATACCTTGCTGCACTTTTTATTTGCATCTTTTATTTCGCATTTTATCGAGATCCATTTATCCAATCTATCACAATTTTATCCCGTCAACTTGACAATTTCTGGCGTCGTTACCTGTAGAGGGATTGCCAACCCCTTATAAGCGTCGGGTTGCAAGTATTTGTTCTTTGTGTGTAGGTACCGTTTACATAGTGTTGCTTGGTTCTCCTACTGGATTGATATATACCTTGGTTTCATAACTGAGGGAAATACCTACCGTAGTTGTGCTGCATCATCCCTTCCTCTTTGGGGAAATACCGACGTAGTTCAAGTGACATCAGGTGACGACAAGCGTAGCGAGCGCCTGCTTTGGCAGGAGGTGAACACTGTCATCCCGGCCATGCCTGAGTACATGCACTGGTCAGAGCGCCCAATCAGCTGGACCCAGGAGGACCACCCGGCCGTCATGCCTACGCCGGGTAGCTACGCCCTCATCCTCGACCCCACCATAGTCGCTAAAAAGTGCACCTGCAAGTTCTCGCAAGTCCTCATCAATGGCGGCAGCAGCATCAACATCCTCTACCGCGACACCATGACCAAGCTCGGCATCGAGACAAGGCAGCTGGAGCCGACCCGGACGGTGTTCCACGGCATCGTGTCGGGTCTCTCTCGCTCCCCCATCGCTCGGATCCGGCTTGACGTCCTATTCGGCACCAGCGACCATTTCTAGCGTGAGCCCATCTGGTTCGAGGTGGTGGACCTGTCCAACCCGTACCATGCGCTGCTGGGCCGGCCTGCGCTTGCCAAGTTCATGGCGGTCCCCCACTACGCCTACCTGAAGATGAAGATGTCGGGTCCCAAAGGCCTCATCACGATCGTCAGCAATTACACGAAGTCCCTGGAGTGCGCTCGTGCCGGCGCCAAGCTGGCCGAGTCACTGGTCATAGCCGAGGAGCGGCGCCAGCTCGACCGGATCGTTGCCTTAGCCAGTGAGTAGCCGGCTGTGCCGGCTTCGGCTAAGGAGTCGGCTGGCGAGGCCTCATTCCAGCCATGCAAGGAGACCAAGAAGATCCCGCTCAACCCGAAAGACCCCAGCTGCAGCAAGTACGTGGTTGTGGGCACCCGCCTCAGCAGCAAATAGGAAGGCAAGCTTGTCGACTTCCTTTGTGAGAATCGGGATATCTTTGCATGGTCCCCAAAGGACATGCCGGGAGTTCCGAGGGAGTACGCCGAGCACAAACTACACGTCCGCAAGGATGCCAAGCCTGTCCGTCAACCCTTACATTGCTTTTCAGAAGAGAAGAGAAGAACCATCGGTGAAGAAGTCGCCCGGCTGCTCGCAGCCGGCTTCATCATGGAAGTGTTTCACCCCGAGTGGCTGGCCAACCCAGTCCTTGTCCTGAAGAAAAACAACACCTGGCGCATGTGCATAGACTACACCAGCCTAAACAAGGCCTGCCCCAAGTATCCCTTCACCCTCCCACGGATAGATCAAGTGATCGATTCCACGGCCGGTTGTGAGCTCCTGTCCTTCCCGGATGCTTACTCCGGCTATCACCAGATCAAGCTGGACCCGAACGACGCCCTGAAGACGTCCTTCATCACGCCCTTTGGGGCGTACTGCTACATCACCATGTCATTTGGCTTGAAGAACGCTGACGCCACCTTCCAGCGCTACATGCAGAAATGCCTGCTAAAATAAATCGGCCGCAACATTCATGTCTACGTCGACAACATCATGGTGAAGACCAAGAAGCACCTCACGCTCCTTGACGACCTGAAGGAAACTTTCGCCAATCTATGCCAGTACCAGATCAAGCTCAACCCAGAGAAGTGCGTGTTTGGCATGCCGGCCGGACAGCTACTCGGCTTCCTCGTCTCGGAGCGCGGCATTGTGGCAAACCCGGAGAAGATCAAGGCCATCGAGCGCATGCGCAAGCCGACCTAGCTGCGGGATGTCCAAAAATTCACCGGCTGCTTCGCCTCACTTAGCCAGTTTCTCAGCCGGCTGGGCGAGTGGGCCTTGCCCCTATATCAGCTGATGAAGAAGATGTTGTCGTTCAAGTGGAATGACCAGGCAGACGAAGCGTTTCGGGATCTCAAGCGCATGCTCTCCACCACACCTGTCCTGGCCGCGTCGGCTGACAAGGAGCCGCTGTTGCTATACATTGCTGACATCTCGCAGTCGGTCAGCACGGTGTTGGTGGTCGAGCGTCCTGAAGATGGCAAGATCCAGTGCCCGGTCTACTACATGAGCGAGGTGCTCTCCGCCTCCAAGCAGAACTACCCTCACTACCAGAAGATGTGCAACGGCTTGTTCTTCACCGCCAAGAAGCTGAAGCAATTCTTTCAAGAGCATACCATCACCGTGGTCAGCATGCCTCCCATCGGTGAGATCATGGGCTGCTGGGATGCCACTAGCCGTGTAGCCAAGTGGGCCATCGACCTGGCCAGCCACACCATCCTCTATGAGCCCCGCACCACCATCAAGTCCCATGCGTTGGCCGACTTCCTCGTCGACTGGACGGAGACCCAGTACCTGCCACCGCCACCCGACTCCATGCATTGGCGCATGCACTTTGACGGCTCCAAGATGCGATCCGGCCTGGGAGCCGGCATCATGCTCTCCTCCCCCAAGGGCGACCGACTGCAGTACGCGTTGCAGATCCACTTCGCCGCCTCCAATAATGTCGCCGAGTATGAAGCGCTCGTGCATGGCCTCCGGCTTGCCAAAGAAATCGGCATCCGATGCATCCTCTGCTACGGTGACTTGGATCTGGTGGTGCAGCAGGCTTCCGGTGAGTGTGATGCCCGGGATGCCAACATGGCTAGCTACCGCTTCTTGGTTTAGCAGCTTTCCGGCAACTTCAACGGTTGTGAGTTCCTCCACGTGCCGCGCACGGAGAACGAAGCCGCCGACACACTGGCCAAGATTGGCTCCACCCGGCAAGCTATCCCATCCGGCGTCTCCCTTGAGCACTTACGCAAGGCGTCCATCAAGCCGTCTCCGGATTCCGAGTCCATCTTCATCCCATATGACCTTGCAGCTTCACCACCCAACCCTGGGAACCCCGGCCTGATCGCAGGGGCTGCCGGCTCCGGCCCGGGGGCTGCCGACCCGGTCCTAGGGGCTACTGTCAGCAACTCAGTCCCGGGGCTGCTGTCTCCAACCTGGTCCCGGGGGCTGTCTCCAACCCGGCAGCCGCCATCTCCAACCCGGGGGCTTCCGGCTCCGGCTCGGGGGCCGCCGTCCCGGATCCTGCCCCGGTGGCCGTCTTCACCGTAGTAACGGCTCTGTCATGGGCCCAACCAATCCTTGCTTTCTTGGAAAGCGGAGCCCTCCCCATGGACGAGATCGAGGCCCGGCAAGTGCAGCATCGGGCGTCCGCCTATAACATCATCAACCATGAGCTCGTCAAGCGCAGGGCGACAGGCGTGTTCCAACGCTGCGTCGAGCAAGACAAGGGCATAGAGATCCTCCTCGACATCCACCAGGGCGAGTGCGGGCACCACGCTGCCTTCAGATCCATGGTGCCCAAGGCTTTTCTCCATGGCTTCTACTGGCCCACAGCCCTCAAAGACCTTGAGTCGCTTGTCCTCAAGTCCGAGGGCTGCCAACGCTTCAGCAAGCGCAGTCACGAACCAGTTTCGGCCCTCCATACCATCCCAATCACCTGGCCCTTTGCGGTCTGGGGACTCGATATGGTGGGACCCTTCAAGATTGCTCGAGGCGGCATGACGCACCTGCTGGAGGTAGTCGACAAGTTCACCAAGTGGATCAAGGTGCGGCCGATCAAGAAACTAGATGGGCCGACGGCCGTCCGGTTCATCAAGGACATCGCGGTGCGCTACGGCATCCTGCACAGCATCATCACGGACAATGGAACCAAATTTGCCAAGGGCGCGCTGGCGCAGTACTGCTCCGTCTCCGGCATCCGGCTTGACTTGGCCTCCGTCGCTCATCCTCAGTACAACGGCCAGGTCAAGCGGGCCAACGGCCTGATCCTGTCTAGCATCAAGCCTTGACTCGTTGAGCCCCTCATCCGCTGACCCGACAGCTGGCTCGATGAGCTGCCGACCATCCTCTAGAGTCTCCGGACGATGCCAAATCGGTCGACCGAGTTCACCCCGTTCTTCCTCATCTATGGAGCAGAAGCAGTCATCCCGGCCGACATCGAGTTTGACTCGCCGCGAGTCACAATGTACACGGAAGCACAAGTCAATGAAGCCTGCGAAGATGGCGTCGACCTGCTCGAGGAGGCGCGCTTATTGGCCCTTGGCCGATCGGCCATCTACCAGCAAAGCCCGAGGCACTACCACAGCAAGAAGGTCAAGCCCCTCGCATTCCGTGAGGGCAACCACGTACTCTGGCTTGTCCAGCAGCAAGACGGCCAGCACAAGTTGGCCCCCCCATGGGAAGGCCCCTTCGTCAGCAAAGCCCTGTGTGACCACAACGCCTACTACCTCATCGACGCACGCAAGCCAAACAAATGCAAGAGAGACACTGCCGGCGAAGAAACAAGCCGGCCTTGGAATACAGAGCTCCTCCGCCCATTTTACAGTTAGCTGTATGCACGTATGTATTGCTACCTTTTGAATTTCAATGAAAGACAACAGGACCCCCGAACGACACTCGGGGGCTACCTTTTCCTATCAATTATTGTGTCTCGCACACCCTTGTGATTTTTTGGCCCTCCACAGACGGGTCGGCTCATCCGGCTCGGGGACTGGGGGGCTCGGGGGCTAGCCGTCTCAACCGCCCTCCGCCATCTCCCTTAGTCCATTTCGGCATGTCTGAGTCGCCAAGGCCCTCACCTTCGCCCTAAGCCATAGTCCGGCTTCGGCTGTTCGGCTAGCAAGAACCACGGGCCAAAGTGCTGGCACACAGAGATCCGCTAAGTTGGATCGGCCGGATCGGTCCATCCGGCACCACCGCACTAAGTTGCCGCATGACCGGCTGCGCGCCAGCCGCCTTCGCCGTCTGCCGCCAGCCGGCCAAGTGGTTGTTTCGCTCGCGCTAAACGTTTGAAAAGCCTAAGTACTGCGGACTCCTTCCCAAGGCTGAACTCCTTGTCAAATACCGAAACCCGGCTGTCCGACTCGCGGAAGGGAAGCCCAAAGAAGGAGCAAGCAAGAAAAAGCTTAAGAACAAAAAGCAAAAGTGCAAACACTCACAAAAATATTTACATTACAAAAAGGCCCATGGCCGGAGTTCATTACATTTCCCCTACACCCCCAGTGGGTGGACTTGTTGCTTAACAAAATTCAAAAAAGATAAAAAGGCAGGACGGCTTCAGGCAGTGGCCACGTCGGGTTGCGCGCTCGCTGGCTCCTCCGTGCCGGCCACGGTTGCCGCGCCGGCACCGGCTTATCCCGGCTCCCCTGAGTCAGCCCTTGGATCCGCCGACGCACCGGTGTCGTCTAGCCCGGCATCGTCGTCCGCGTAAGCACCCGTCTCTTCAGAGCTGCCTGCCGGGTCATCGACCACCAGGCCAAAGTCGTCGGGCGGTAGCTCCCCGCCGTCTTCCGTCTGTTCCACCTGGAACTCCTCATGAGCGGCGAATGAGACGAGGTAGCTGGCCCGCCCAGCAATTCGGCGCGCCTCTGCCTCCAAGTGGGCCTCTGCACCAGCTCGCTAGACCGCCAGCTGGTCCAGGTTAAGGCCCGGTTACCAGGACATGACGAAGCGAAGCGCCAGATCTGCTCCGGCATGGGCCGCAGAGACCCACCACGCGTGGAGCCGCGCCGGTCCGGCCTCCAGCCAGCGCGCCAGCCACGTGAAGCTATTGGGCACAACCGAACTCGGCCAGAGGGCCGCCACCATGCCCAACTCGGCCTCAGACAGCCTCGCCGTCTGCTTGTCCAGGGCCTTCAGGTGGGCCTCGGCGGTGTGCATGATTTCCAGAAAGGTCCAGGCGGCGTACGGGTCAAACCTGGCACCCGCATCCGCCTGGGTCGACCGGTGGGCGCGCACAGCCTCGTCCGCCGTGTCCTGCGTCTCCGTGAAGTACTCTGACGAATGAAAAGGGGAAACAGTCAGCCATGTAAAGACTCGGCCAGCTCGCAGCGCGGCGAAATAAATGGAGAAGTACTTACTAACAAGGAGCTCGTCCAGATGCTACGCCTCGCACAACATACCGTGCCACTCCAAGTCCCCTGCGCGACCGTGGGCTTCGAGCACCTTCTCAAACTCGACGCACTTGTCGACGGCCGCCTTTAGCTCTTCGTCCTTTGCGGTGGCCGCCTTCTCGTGCTCATCCTTCAGCTAGATGAGCTCTGCCTGGTGGGCCTCCGCCGCCTTGACGGCTTACACCTTCAGCAGCTCCACCTCTGCCTGGAGCCGGCTCTTGTCACCAGCCAACTGGTCGCGCTACTGGCCAGCTTCAGCAAGCCGGGCTTGGAGGTCCGGCACCCTGACCGCGGTAGCTGCGCGGCGAAACTTCAGGTCAGATGCCGGAAGGAGAGAATAAAAACACTTTAAGATTCAACCCAACTATTTCATAGTTGGCCTGAATCCCGGGGGCTACACGTAGTGGGTGCGGTAGCATGCCCCCACTGAAGGCATGCAAGACGTACCTTCAGCAAGACGGAGCACCTCTTCCTTGACAGCAAGCTATGCCTTCACCTCGCGGTGCTTTTACAGAAGCCGGTTGTGGATGCCGACTCGGAGGCCATCCTGGTGCTCCAAGAAAGCAAGGGTTAACGAAAACCACAAGAACACTTTAAGAATCGACCCAACTAGTCGATAGTTGGCTCGAATCTCGGGGGCTACACCCAGTGGGTGCGCTAGCGCGCCCCCACTGATCAGCCGCAAAGACAAAACAAAGGGAAAGCCTTACCACGACGGCACGCTCCAAGTCCCGCGTCCGCTCCAGCTCGCCGGTGACGAAGGCCTGCAAATGGCCCTCGCGTGCCCGGAGCTGTTGGCGCACCGCGTCCATCCCGGCCTCCTCCTAAGCGCACGGCCCGAACACGATTCTGCTGGATCCGGCCCGGGACTGCTGCAACCCGAAAACGGGGCCGCTTCCCGCCGCCTGCTCCGGGTTCACGATGACCCGCGGCGGCATGATCACCAGGGCATGCTCGCCTCCTGCCGGCTCCTCCGTGGCCGGCGTCTGTCGGCGTTCTAGGAACCAAGGTACCCAGACTTGTCTGCCTGCGGCCCACGGCATGGCTCCACCGACGGCTTGGTACGACCCATCTATAACGCCAATGAGACAAGACCCTCGTGAGGGGCCAAGCCTCACGAGGAAGACGACGCCAAGACCTCCTGAGGGAGCGGCCTTCCCAGGCTGCCTCCTGAGGAGCGGAGATTCCTATGCAGGCGCCTAGCCTCATGAGGTTGCGGTGATGCAAGCCATGACGACCAAGGCCAGGCGGGCGTCAGCGGGCGCAGAGAAGACAGTTTCCCCTTTGGTGCTAAGGAGGCAAGCGCAGGCGTGGGTTCTCGAGGAATCAGGCAAAGGTTTCCATTGTAGTGCAACAAGACCAGGAGCGCCGGGACGGCAGGACGGATGTCATCGCCGAGTCCACCAAGGCATCACGACCAGAAGCTTTGCAGGCGAAGACCACCTTTCATCAGGATAAGATGTACTACTTGTCCCCTTTCAAATTGGCCACTGTGGGATCCCTTCCCGCCTATGTTTTGGGGGAAGAGGACCGAGGCCACTATATATATAGGTTAGCCACCACCATAGAGAGGGAGATCCGATCTGACCCGAGGACGACTCACTCTCACCCCAAAGCAGGCCTCGCGAGCTTGTTCATCCCTTGTACTTGTTCATCCTCAGCCCCTCGTGAGGCAAATCCACCACAAAGCAGGAGTAGGGTCTTACACCGCAAGGTGGCCCGAACCTGGGTAACTGCGGTGTTCATCTTCTTCCTCGATCCATCGAGCTAGGTTGTAGGGCGACGTGTCGGTTGGCTGGATAGGTTGAGTTCTTTGCACACGCCCTAGAGTTCGAACCTTTCTTGGGTCAGTGGAGCCCTGAATCCGACATTTGGCGCGCTAGGTAGGGGCGTGTCGAAGCTCTACCCCTCTCATCAGCCGTGCGCCACCCACACTGTGTGCCTCCCATGGCGGGCGCCGCTCCACCCCCTGAGACGTTGGGCGCAATCGAAGCTGTCGCAGGCCACCAGGCCTTCTCCCCCGCTCTACGGCAGGTGCGGTGGCCGCCGAAGTTCAGGCCGACGCTGCCCCTGCGGTACGACGGCACGGGGAACCCCGCGGAGTTCCTTCGCCTGTACGAGCTAAGCATCGAGGCGGCAGGCGGTGACAAGAAGGTCATGACGAACTGGCTCCCCATGGCTCTCATGGGCGTGCCGCGTTCCTGGATGCTTAGCCTGCCGGAGTTGTCGGTGGCCTCTTGGGAGGAGCTGCGCAATCAGTTCATCGTGTGCTTCGTGGCACCGGCGCCCCATGTCGTTGTGGCCATCCTCGGTGGGTCGCAGGCGCCGGCCTCAGGCCGCCACGTCAAGCAGTTCTTCTGGCAGACGGGGGCCGCCCAGCCACGGTGGGAGGCTCCTTCGGGCCAGGTGGCGCCTGAGACCGACATCACCTTCGACTCTAGGGATCACCCCAAGACTACGGTCGACGCAGGCGTGCTCCCCTTGCTGTGCACGCCCACCATCAGCAGTGTCGTGGTCACCAAAACCCTCATCGATGGCGGCGCTGGCCTCAACATCCTCTCTATGGAAGCCTTCGACCTGCTCCAGGTGCCTTACGACTGGCTTGCCCCCACCAGGCCCTTTTCAGGGGTGCTCGATGGCTCCATCATTCCCCTGGGGCAGATCCACCTCCCCGTCACCTTCGACACGTGCTGAAACTACCGCACCGAGCTCATCGACTTCGACGTCGCCCGCATCGGCCTCCCGTACAACACCATCCTTGGGTATCCAGCCCTTGCCAAGTTCATGGCAGCGACGCACCCCGGCTACAACGTCATCAAGATGCCTGGGAGCAGCGGCATTCTTAATGTGGTGGGAGACACCAAGGATGCCCTCCTGGCCCTCAAGCTCACTTTCAAAGCCACGACAGCCATGCGGCTGGACGCAGAGGGCGCTCTGGAGATCCTGGAGGCCGCGCCCGTGAAGAAGAAGCAGCTGTTCTCTCAGGACCGGGCTGAGACGAAGCAGGTGCGAGTCGACGACGAGGGCTCAGGCCTCACCTTCACCATAGGAGCCGACCTCCCACCAGACCAAGAAGAAGCGCTGGTCGGCTTCCTTCGTGCAAACAAGGATGTGTTTGCATGGGAGGCGACGGACCTGGTTGGCGTCCTGCGAGACGTGATTGAGCACCATTTGATGGTGTGCCCCGGCGCGCGCCCGGTGAAACAAAAGGCGCGGCGACAAGCCCCGGAGAAGCAATCGTTCATCGTCCAGGAGGTCCACAAGCTGCAAGAAGCCGGAGTCATTCGGGAAATGCGGCACCCGGATTGGTTGGCCAACCCGGTCATCGTCCCCAAGAAGGGGGGAAAGGAGCGCATGTGCGTCGACTCCACGAGCCTCAACAAAAGCTTGCCCTCAAGACCCGTTCCCTCTTCCACGCATCGACCAGATTGTTGACTCCACCGCCGAGTGCGACCTATTGTGTTTCCTGGATGCCTTCTCGGGTTACTACCAGATCAAGATGGTGGTGCAAGACATCGAGAAGCTAACCTTCCTTTCCCCGTGCGGGGTGTACTACTACACCTACATGCCGTTCGGGTTGCGCAACGCCGGTGCGACCTTCCAGCGAGTGATGCACATCGCCCTGGGCAACCAGCTCGGGAGGAATGCCGACGCGTACATCAACGACATAGTGGTCAAGTCGCGGGAAGCAAGAACCCTCGTCGAAGATCTGGAGGAAACATTTACCAACTTACGCAAAGTAAACCTACAGCTCAATCCAGAGAAGTGTGTGTTCGGCGTCCCATCCGGCAAGCTGCTGGATTTCTTGGTGTCACACAGGGGAATCGAGGCTAACCCAGAGAAGATCAAGGTGATAGAAAGAATGAGCCCGCCGCAGACCCTCAAGGAAATGCAGAAGCTCGCGGGCTGCGTGACCTCGCTGGGGTGTTTCATCTCCAAGCTCTGTGAGCGCGCCCTCCTGTTTTTCAAGTTGATGAAGAAGAAGGGCCCGTTCGAATGGACTCCGGAGGCTGAGGAAGCCTTTCAAGACCTCAAGAGGTATCTCACCAGCCATCCGGTGATGGTGGTGCCTCGACCTCTTGAGCCCCTGGTGCTTTACATGGCCGCCACACCCCACTCGGCTAGCGCGGCACTTGTGATGGTCCGGGAAGAGCGCGCGGGCGCAGGTGTGTGGCGCAGCACCTCGTCTTCAGCCATGCCATCGCCACCTCAGGACGACGCTCCTGAGGCCTCGATTACCCGGACAGAAGGTGAGGCTCCTGAGGTCCCCACGCCTCAGGCAGGGCCAGATGCCATCGACACCTCTTCCCTCATCGAGCACCCTGTGTACTTCGTCAGCACAGTGTTGCGCGACGCGCGGGCACGCTACCCCATGCCGTAGAAGCTCCTGCTAGCAGTCCTCATCGCCTCCAGGAAACTGTGGCACTACTTCCAAGGCCACCCCATCAAGGTCATCTCCGCGTACCCCCTGGAGAAGGTACTCCGCATCCCCAACGCCGCGGGGAGGGTTGCCGAGTGGAACATTGAGTTGCAGGCATGCCAGCTAGAGTTCAGCACCACTAAGGTCATCAAGGGCGTGGCCCTCGCTGGCTTTGTGGCGGAATGGACTGACGCCCCTAACCGAGGGGAGGGTGAAAACTGCTCCCTCACGCCCGGAGATGAGGCGCCCGATGGCTGGGTCATGTACTTCGACGGCGCCTTCGCACGCCGGGGCGCGGGGGCTGGAGCCGTACTCATCTCGCCTACCCAGGACAAGCTCTACTCCGCCGTGCAGCTCTGCTTCCAGCATGGCAAGAAGGTCTCCAACAACATCGCGGAATACGAAGGCCTGATCACAGGCCTCAGGGTCGCGGCGGGCCTAGGGATCAAGCGCCTCACCATCAAGGGCGACTCTTAGCTCCTCGTCAACTTCTCCAACAAGGAGTACACGCCCAAGGACGAGCACATGGAGGCATACCTGGCGGAGGTACGCAAAATTGAAAAACGGTTCTTGGGTTTGGAGTTGCAGCACGTCCCACGTGGCATGAACAAGGAGGCGGACGACATCGCCAAGAGAGCCTCACGGCGCGACCCCCAGAAGCCAGGCATCTTCGAGGAGCGGCTCTTCAAGCCATCGGCGCCCCCTGCTGCGGGCCCGGTGTTACTCCGAGAGGAATTGCCCCTGGCCCCCTCCTCGGGCGCCCCAGCCTGCGGTCCAACCTCCAGAGCCCGCCTGCTCCTGGCCCTCGAACCTCAGGAGGGGTGCTGGACCGAGGAGTTCAAGGCGTACCTGCTCCAAGGCACCTTGCCAGAGAAGGAGGAAGACGCAGAACGCGTGGCCCGTCAGGCGACCGCCTACTGCTTGTAGGATGGCGAGCTCTACCGAAGGCGCCCAACCGACACTTCGCTGTGGTGCATCTGCAAGGAGCAGGGATGCGAGCTGCTGGCTGATATCCACGGTGGGGATTGTGGGCATCACTCTTCATCGCGCACCCTCGTGGGCAAGGCGTTCCGCAGCGGTTTCTATTGGCCCACAGCACTCAACGATGCCACCGAGCTGGTGAGATCCTGTGAAGCCTGCCAATTCCACACCAAGCAAATCCACCAGCCCGCCCAGGGCCTCCAGACCATTCCGCTCTTGTGGCCGTTCATGGTCTGGGGGATGGATATCTTGGGCCCGTTTCACCGCTACCTCTACGTCGCCATCGACAAGTTCACCAAGTGGGCGGAGGTGGAGCCCGTGCGCACCATCCTGGCGGGTTCGGGCGTCAAGCTCATCAAGGGCCTCTTGAGCCGCTTCGGGGTCCCCATCCGTATCATCACTGACAATGGCTCTCAGTTCATGAGCAACCTCTTTAAAACATATTGTGCTAACCTTGGAACACAGATATGCTACACTTCAGTGGCACACCCACGGAGCAACGGCCAAGCCGAATGCGCCAACGCGGAGGTCCTGAGGGGCCTCAAGACGAGGAGCTTCAAGAAGAAACTCGAGGCCTGCGGCAGGGTTGGCTCGATGAGCTTCAATCCGTGCTGTGGTCCATCCACACCACCGCTACTAAGCACACCAGTGAGACCCCATTCTTCCTCGTCTACGGGGCTGAGGCGGTCCTCCCGCATGAGGTCAGACATCACTCCCCGCGGGTCTTGGCATTTGACAAGGCACGCCAGGATGCCTCACGGGGGATGGACCTCGTGCTCGGGGAGGAGGGCTGCCGCCAAGCCTCGCTCTGTGCCGCGTGGTACCAGCAGGCGCTGCGGCGGTATCACTGCCGCAGCGTCCGCTCCAGGACCCTCGAGGTTGGTGACCTCGTCCTGAGGAGGGTGCTCTCCAGGGAGGGGCTTCACAAGCTCTCGCCTATGTGGAAGGGCCTGTTCAGGATCGCCTGTGTCTCCAGGCATGGCGCCGCGTGCCTGGAGACACAGGACGGGGTCCCCATCCAGAATGCCTGGAACATCCTGCACCTCCGGAAGTTCTATCCGTGATCAGCGAGCGCCATGCGCCTCTCAAGTCTCCGCCCGTGACACTCTCACGTAATAATGAGTGGGGCTGTACACACCCCGGAATCTCCTGAGTGCCGCCCCTGGGCCTCACGGGGGCTCCCACCCACATCCTAGTGGAGGCCCCATGCTCCGCGCTGGTGGGAAGACCAGAAGACTAGCCTAGGTGCCGGACGCGGCTGTTCTTTTGCTTGCTTTCTATAGTTGATTTGCCGCTTCTTGGAATGAAATTTGAAGTTCTTGCGTCCTTATTTGAAAGGGTTGGGAATTTTTCTCCTCGCAGCACTCGCACTTTCAGGCCTCGTTTTAGGGAGAGTGGTAGTTGCCCGTCGCTCTTCCTCGCGCATCTCGTGTGTGGGGGCTAGGGACGGCGTGTACGCTTGGGCCCGCCCGCGAACGCACCTCGCCAAAGCCTTGGTATCTTGGCCTTTGGCATCTTAATCCTCGCGTGACGCCCTCAAACGAGCTAACGGGCACGCACGCCCTCCTGAGTCCGTGCCTCTGGGCATCACGACGCGGCGTATGAGTGACCCACGCTCGGGGGCTCGCGTGGGGAACGGCACCTCCAGAGGTCCCCTAACCCCGCGGCCATCGGCTGCCTCTCGAGGCCTGGGAACCACCAAATCCTCAAAAAGGAAACACTGGTCGCGCAGGAGGCTCCGGAGAAGCACGCCCCCACGGCATGGGAATCTACCGCAAGCACACTAAGCTAAGTCACCTCAATCATGATCTGCAAAAACCCGTCAATGAGCAGCAACACGGATATTAGGATGCAATATAAAAATGATAAAATAGCAGCGCAAGCGCCATGGTTCATTACATGCCCCCACAGGGCTCTCTACTTCTTGATGCAGGCAAAAGAAAGAAGCAAAAAAGGCCGCGCGACCACCGCGGCTCCCGAGACCCGGCTCCAGCAACACCCGCGCTCAGTCGGAGTCCTCCTCCTGGTTCACTGGGGCGCGGCAGCGAGGCGGCTTGTTGCCCTCCCCGGTCCGGGCTCGGCGGTGTGGCGGCTCGTCATAGTCACCGTCGCTCGTGCTCTTCCCGGAGGAGGCCCGCCGCTGCTGGAGGCATCACGACCGTCGCCAAGGGCAAATTCATCGCCAGAGATGCCACCGCCCCTCCGGCCATCACCGTCGGAGGGGTGGACATCATCGTCGTCGTTGTCGCTCTCTGGGCAGCACCCCAGGCGCCTGCCATCCTCCCCGAAGACCCTGACGTAGAGGGTCACAACGACGTCGTACCTGAAGTGGAGGGTACACCTCCCCTACAAGTCGCATGCGCGGGCGAACGGCTGCCACCCGCGGTTCAGGAACATGTTGCCGGCGGGGTTTGTCGGGGTATTCTCGCTACAGATGCCAGGGGGTGGCTTATCATGGATGGGGCCAAGAGGACGTCGTCGCGCCCTGGAAGCGGGAATGGGCACGAGCTCGATCGCACACGAGACGTACCCAGGTTCGGGGCTCTCCGGAGAGATAACACCCCTAGTCCTGCTCTGCGGGGTCTCCGCATGATGACTATGATCAAATGGTGGCTACAAGGTTGCTCCTTGAGCTGTGTGCTAGAGGAAGAAGAAGAAGGGATAGGCTAGCTCTCTTGCTTCTCCTAGCTATGTGTGTGTGAATGGCGTGGGTGCTGAACCCTTTGCATGGGTGAGCCTGGGGGGTTTATATAGGCCTACCCCCAGGGGTATATTGGTAATACGACCGGGTGTAGGACCCGGAAGTCAGTGTCTAAGGTTGCCGGGTTCTCCGCCGGCCGCTGGGAGCCG
Organism: Thinopyrum elongatum; assembly: GCA_011799875.1. Classification (NCBI taxonomy): domain Eukaryota; kingdom Viridiplantae; phylum Streptophyta; class Magnoliopsida; order Poales; family Poaceae; genus Thinopyrum; species Thinopyrum elongatum. The sequence goes on along the minus strand of CM022300.1, from coordinate 82,092,580 downwards.
CCGCCTGGTGGACCCCGCCGGCTGCCGAGAATCCGGCCGACTGGTAGGGCCCGCCGCCTGGGGGCCATGCTGATTGCCTTTTGTTGTAGCCTCGCCCTCGATGACGGCGCCTTGTCGGGAGTCGCACGGCCACAGTCCTGCCGCCTGGTCTGTGCTCGCTGTAGCCATGCTCCGTCGTGTCGGTGTAATGGCGCGTGGACTTCGAGAGGAGGGAAGGGCCGGCTACTGGAGGCCGGCCCGCCCCTGAGGCCGCCTTCTTGGGGGGCGCTGTCTTCTGGTTGCTCACGGACAGGTAGGGCCCACAGCCTGCGAGCCGTACCGACCGCCCGTCGTGGGAGCATGGCCCTTGCTGACGAGGGCTATGTCATGGGCTGCATGGCTACAGTGCTGCGCCTGGTAGGGGGTGTCCGCTTGGTCAGCCCGCACTGTAGCCACGCTCCTCCGGGATTTGGGGGAGCATGTGGCCCTGTAGCCACGCCCCATCTTATCGTAATGAATGGGTGCAGACTCTGATGGGAGGAGGGGCCGTCTGCTAGGAGCCGGCCTCCCCCAAAGCCGCCTTCTGAGAGTGCGCCGCCATCTGGGAGCCGGCCGCTTGGGCTAGCCGGCCCAAGGAGCCGGCTGTGCGTCCGGAAGGTGTGAGGGGCTTTGCTGGCCCCGATGTCTTGAAATGCTATGGGGTGCTGATGAGGCTACCCGTGGTCAATCCCTCCGAAAGTAGTCCCCGAAGCTGGTGAGGCGCCGCGGTTCAAGCCGGAGTGCCTCAGTAGTTTCCCACTCCGAGAGGTCTTGTGTCTTTGCTTCATCCGGTTGGGAGAAGCCGTCTACCACCGGGTGGCGCACCCGCTGCCCGTTGCTCGCGTGCCACGCGGCGCCAGCAGGCCAGGCCGGCCTGCCTGCCCACGCGCGCGATGTGACGTCGCCGCAGGCCCGGTCCCGCCACTACAGGACATCGGCACGCGCGTGGATCCGCTACGGCCGAGGTGGGCGGTTGCCCTTTCGGGGCCAATTGAAGACGCGCCATGATGGCGCGAGAATTACGGGGACGTGCAGGGCGTGGGCGCAGTTAATCCCCACTCCCCCCATGATCTGCCTCTTCGGCACCGCCGCCGCAGCCGTATAAGTAGGTGAGGGGAAGGGGAGCGGCCAAACGCACGCACCCCCTTCTCCGCTCTCTTCTTCTTCCTTCTTCTCCTCCTTGCTGCTGCTGCTCTGCTACGCCGCCCGCCATCGAAGTGCCGCCGCAGCTCACCGTCGCTTGACTTCTCCGTGCCACCGCAGCCTCGCCGTTACTCGACCTCACCGCGCCGCCACCAAGCAACCACAAAGCAAGGCGCGAGGCGAGTGGGATCGCTCAAACGTCCATGACGGACACACCGATTTCCTTCGCGCGACGCGGAGGATGCCCAACGAAGCGTGCGTGGGCGTGCGGATTCCTGAAGAGCGGGAGATCACACCGGTGCCGGAGGCCGGCGAGTTCGTCGTCTTTCGCAGCCACTTCCTCCGCGGCTTCGGTTTGCCGGCGAGTGGCTTCTTTCGCGCCTTCCTCAACCTCTACTGTCTGCAGCTCACCACCTCACACCCAATACTGTGGTCCTCCTCTCCGCCTTCGTCACCTTTTGTGAAGGCTACCTCAGTGTCCTCCCCACGCTCGAGTTGTGGGGGAGGTTCTTCTACCTCAAGCTCGGCACCGCGGCCAAGGGCGAGCCGGCCCAGTGCGGCGCTTGCGTCGCCGTGCGGCGTACCGGCGCCGGAACCCGGTTTCCAGCTGTAGCCGTGCTGGAGTCGGCCAAGTTGTGCCAGAAATCTTACTTTTACGTCCGCAACTTGGACCTAATGCGCGACTACGTCAACCTGCCGGATTATGCAGCCGGTCCGCCTCCTGAGCCACGGAACAACTGGGGCCAGCAGCCGAAGCCGCTGCCGGCTGCCATCACCAACATCCTCGACCACCTACAGGAGATGACTGACTCGGAGGGCCTCCAGCCGGCAGACCTGTTGGCCGCCTTCATCCAGCACCGGGTGTCGCCGCTTCAATTCCGGCCTCACTTGATCTGCGACATGAGTGGCTGCCGAGACCCGAGCCTGATGTCGACCAAGGAGATGCCAGCTGTGGAGGTCGTCCGCCATGTCAACTACATCTCCGACAGCTAGCTCAGCGAGGAGGACTGGAGCTTTGGCAAGGAGCCTTACAGCCGTGCCATCCCGCCGCCTGCGGTTAGTATCTGGTCTCTCTTTTTTGCTCACGCAGTGCTCTTCATCAGACCTGACCATCCGAACGCGGCGCAGCGCTTCACCGGTCAGGTAGCAGGCGGCACACCGGATCCCGGCCACCAGTGGATGGCGGACCGGGAGGTGAGCGACGTAGGCAACCCCGAGCTGGGGGCGGCCGCGTTGGAGGAGGACGACGCCGCCGGAGGAGGCGGCGATGGAGCAGGCGAAGCAGCGGGAGGCGGCGCAGGGAGCGACGTTCGGGACTGGCCGGATGACGACGAGGATGGCGACGGGCAACGCCGCCCCGAAGGCGCCGACAGGACAGGTGCCGGCTCCTTGATGGCGCGGCCGACAGACTGGGCGCCGACTGGAGCACCCGGCGCGTCTGAGCGCCGCGCCGACGTGGGGATGTTCGGCAGCCGGCCGGCCAAGAAAATCAAGTCGACGGCTGCCGCGACCAAGTGGCAAGAGGCCGCGAAGACGGCCGTCGTTCGAAGCGCCCCGAAGGAGCACCCCCTGGTGTCCGGGTGAGAGCTCCGACTGTTCTTGTCTTAGCTTTTCCTCTCTTGCGGGTTTCTTATGTGTGCTTGCTTCTTTCTTGCAAACTTTTTATCTTTGCTTGTCTTGCCATGTAGGGCTCCCCTTTCCATATCGCGGGCTCCGTCTGCCTCGCTGATCGGAGCAGCCGGCGGCTCTGAAGAGGCCCGCCGCGTGGACCCGGCCGCCGTCCTTCGGGAGGCGACGGAGAGGAACGCACGGGAGGCGTGAGAGAAGCGGGACGCCGCAGCTCTTGCGGAGGCCGAGGCCGTAACCGTGGCGCAGGCCGAGGCCGACGCAGCGGCCAAGGCGCAGGCAGAGGCCGATGCCAAGGCCACGGAGGACCCGGACCACGGCGTGGTTCTGTAGGCCCCCGTCTTGCAGCAGTCGGAGCCGCCGGTGGAGCGGGCAGCTTCTGCGCCGAGGCCGGCAGGTGCCGAGGCCGCGAGCTCGCAGGTGGCCGACACCGAGGTCTCAAGCTCCGCTCCGCCTGGTTGGACGCCAGGTGCCGGCCCGGCCGCCCTAAACCTTGCGGTGCAGGACGTCCTTGACAAGTTCAACACCCACGGCGCCACCCTCCTGCAGGCGAGGAGTGAGATGGTGGCGATGCAGACGGCTGTCCGAGTATGCATTTGAGTTTGCTTTTTTGCTTTTGCGATCTTCAGTGGGGGCGCGCCAGCACACCCACTGGGTGTAGCCCCCGAGTTCCAAGCCGGCTGCTGATGAGGCGGGTTGGAACTTCAAGGCGTGCTTCTGAATGCTGAATTGTTGCTCTTGCTGCAGGACTACCACAACCTTTGCGCGACCGCCTACAACTCTTAGAACCAGTAGCTCGCCAATCGGACTACTGAGTTGAACAAGAGCCGCGGTACGTAGGCCGTCTTTCAGTGGGGGTGCGCAAGCGTACCCACTGGGTGTAGACCCCAAGATTCGGGCCGACTGCTGAGCAGCCGGGCCGGATCTTCACAGCGACTTCTTGTCTTCGTTGACGCTAACGATTCTTCCTTGCCATTGCAGAGCCGCCGCCACTCTTTGGAGCCGTGTGCATGAACTCGAGAGCGAACTTCTGGCCAAAGAGCTGGAACGCAGCCAGGCGGCCGCTGAGCATGACCGGCTTGCGAAGGAGCTTGCGGACCAGGCGGCCCGGCATGTGGACCAGGTCCGAGTGCTGAAGGACGGGGAGGCGTTCCTCAAGGTCGAGTTCGAGACTCAGCGCTTGGACTGGGCAGAGAGGGAGAAGATGTTGTCGGACGGCTACAAGGTGATCGAGGATATGCTCGAAGGTAGGTCTTTTCTTTCTTCATTGCTTAGTCGCCGGCTGCTGCAAGAGGCCGGCTTCTAAATGTTTTGTCTTCTTTTGGACAGAGTATCTCCCATGTCGCTCCGTTGCCGTCTGTCAGGTGATCGAGGCTCGGGGCGACCAGCGGAGGAGGACTGGCGCGGACATTCCACGAAATCGGCCCCGGACTCTTGGCGAGCAACTCTTGGCCGTCCGGATGCGCCTCGAGCCAGCACGCCGTCTGCTCCGCCGACTTCAGCGCGTCGGGTCGCAGGTTCTGGAGGGGCTCTGGCCGAATGTGGAGGTGCCCCTGACTCCCAGTCGGACCGCCGACTGGTTGGAGGTGGCGGCCGAGCGGCTCGAAGCCTGGAAGCGTGCCGCGGCATAGGCAGGCACCAGGGCGACGCTGGAGTTCGTCAAGGTGTGGTACCCTGGCGTGAATTTGGACTAGCTGACCACTTTCCGCCAGGAGGCAGCGCTGGAGCTGGAGGCGGAGCGCGAGGCGATCGCCGAACGCGCGGCAGCCCTTGCCGACTACGCCGATGTCGGTGTCTTCATCCTGGAGCGGGCAGAAGACGGGACTGAGGTGCCGCCATCCTGGTTCGGGCTGAACCCGGATGATGGAGAGGACTCGGCGGAGGAGATCGCCTCTAGCGACGAAGGCGAGGAGGACGGTGAGGACGAGGAAGACGATGGCGATGCGCCAGATGACAGAGCGACCAGCCGGACCCAGCCTGATCCGGCTTCAGCCGGCGGGCAACCGGAGGCCACGTCAACCGCCGCCACCGACCAAACAGGAACCAGCCAGCCGGACGCCCTGCCAGCCGGTGCTGCAGCCACCACCAATCCATCCAACTAGCCCACAGCGCCTTCGGCCTAGGCGGCCCCTATCTTTTGAGTTTTTTGTCTTGTACTTTTGGGAACAAGTTAATCATGCACAGTTCCACCCACTGGGGGTGTATTAAACTCTTATGGATGCTAGCCTTGGGCCTTTGTAATGTAGATAATTTACTTTCCACATGCTTGTGCGTTTTGCCGGGTTCTGGCTCGGTTTTGCCTTTGCTCTATTTGGCTTTTTTCTTTTGCCGTCTTCCTTTGGCTGCTGCCCTGCAAGCCGGACAACCGCGCTGTGGTCTGTGGCTGGGTCAGGGACTTGGCCGTTTAGAATGGGCAAGTTACTTCAGCCGCCTAGAGCATAGCTAGTCGAGCGAGAAGCCGGCCGTCCGGCTGCTGGGCAGCCGGACGGGTAAGGCGAGGAGCCGGTTTGGCCCGTGTTGGCGTTCTTCCTTAGTCGTTTTTCATGTGGATAGCGTTTCCGGCCTTTAGCCCTTGCCAGCCGGATAGTCACGCTGCGAGCTGTAGCTGAGGCGAAGAGAGGGCTTTGGCGTCGGCACACTACTTGGCCGACTTCGGGTGGTACCTACTTAGGTCAAGGCGGCGAGCCCCCGGGCCAGCTGACCGGACCCGGGCAGGGCGAAAGAATGACAGAACACATTCATAGGCGAAGCTTATCATATAGATAAAAAGGTAGCCCCCGAGTGCACCTCGGGGGACCCATTGTCTTTGCTTAATACAAAAGGTAGCATGGTACATACATTGCATCAACTGTAAAATGGGCGGAGAAGATTCGCGTTCCATGGTCGCTCCGTCTCTTGGCCGGAATTGTCCCTCTTGCGAGCCTTGGGCTTCTGTGCGTCGATGAGGTAGTAGTAGTCGTTGCCCAGGGCTTCGCTGATGATGAAAGGCCCCTCCCAAGGAGCTGAGAGCTTGTGCTGGCCGGCTGTTCGCTGGATCAGCCGGAGCACAAGATTGCCCTCGCGGAAAGCGTGCGGCTTGACCTTCTTGCTGTGGTAGCGGCGCAGGCTCTGCTGGTAGATGGCGGACCGGCTGAGTGCCAGCAGTCGGGCCTCTTCCAGCAGATCGATGCCGTCTTCTCGCGCCTCCTTGGCTTCCGCCTCCGTTTACATGGTGACGCGAGGCGAGTCAAACTCAACATCAGTTGGGATGACGGCCTCGGCCCCGTACACGAGGAAGAAGGGTGTGAAGCCGGATGCTTTGTTCGGCGTAGTTCGAAGACTCCAAAGGACGGCCGGCAGCTGCTCGATCCAGCAGCCGCCCGAGCGCTCTAGAGGCTCGACCAGCCGGGGTTTGATGCCGGACAGGATGAAGCCATTTGCTCGCTCCACTTGGCCGTTTGACTGTGGATGGGCAATGGATGCGAGGTCTAGTCGGATGCCCTGTGTCGCGCGGAAACGGGCCAAGGCGCCTTTGGCGAAGTTCGTGCCATTGTCGGTGATGATGCTATGCGGGATGCCGTACCGGACGGTGATATCCGCGATGAATGTGACAGCAGTCGAACCATTCAGCTTCTTGATTGGCCTCGCCTCGATCCACTTCGTGAATTTGTCCACGGCAACCAGCAGATGGGTCATGCCGCCGCGTGCTGTCTTGAATGAGCCCACCATGTCCAGTCCCCATACGGCAAACGGCCAGGTGAGGGGAATGGTCTTGAGTGCAGAAGCCGGCAGGTGCTGCTTGGAGCTGAAGCGCTGACACCCCTTGCACTAGCGGACCAACTCCTTGGCGTCGTCCAAAGCAGTCGGCTAAAAGAAACCATGGCGGAAGGCTTTGGCAACGAGGCTTCTGGAGGCGGCGTGGTGGCCACATTCGCCTTAATGAATATCCTTGAGGATTGCTATGCCCTTCTCCGGCTCGACGTAGCGCTGGAAAACGCCAGTCACGCTGCGCCTAACAAGCTCTCTGTTGACGATCATGTATGCGGCTGCCCGGCATTACACCTGCCAGGCCAATATCTCGTTGGCTGGTAGCTTTCGGCTCACCAGAAAGTTGAGGATGGGCTGCGCCCAGGATGGAGCTTCTACCACCATCATGACAGCAACCGGTACCAGGGTGGTCGGGTTGGGAGGTGGCGGGTTGGAGCCGGCCGCTGCTTGCTGCGTCGTTGAAGTCCCCGGGCTGACTGCTACAGTCCCCGAGCCGGGTTCTGAAGTCCCCGGGCCGGGTGCGGGTGCTGCAACCCCTGGGCCGCCTGCAGAAGTCCTCGGGCCGACTGCTGAAGTCCCCGAGCCGGATCCAACTGCTCCAGGGTCAGCCGGCACAAAGATGGATTCTGATTCCGGCGAAGGCTTGATAGACGGCTTGCGCAAGCACTCGAGGGAGATGCCCGCTGGTATGGCTTGCCGGGTGGAGCCAATTCGCGCCAGGGCATTGGCTTGCTTGTTGTCGGCCCGTGGCACATGGAGGAACTCGCACCCGTCGAAGTGTCCGCTGATCTGTTGGACGAGGAATCGGTAACCTGCCATGTTGGCGTCCTTGGCATCCCAGTCATCGGAAGAATGTTGGGACACCAAGTCCGAGTCGCCATAGCACAGAATCCAGTGGATGCCGATCTCCTTGGCTAGCCGGAGCCCATGGACGAGCACCTCATACTCGGCCACGTTGTTGGAGGCGGCGAAATGGATCTGCAGCGTGTACTTGAGCTTGTCGCCTTTGGGAGAGTTGAGGATGATGCCGGCTCCCAGACCGGTGCGCATCTTCGAGCCATCGAAGTGCATCCACCAATGGGTGGAATCCGGTGCTGGCGACAGGTACTGGGTCTCGGCCCAGTCGACAAGGAAGTCGGCCAGCGCTTGGGACTTGATGGCGGTGCGGGGCTGGTAGAGGATGGTGTGGGGAGCCAGCTCAATGGCCCACTTTGACACTCGGCCTGAGGCGTCTCTGTTGCCAATGATCTCGGCAAGGGGGGCGGTGCAGACGATCGTGATGGTGTGCTCCTGGAAGTACTGCTTCAGCTTCTTGGCGGCGAAGTACACACCGTAGCACATCTTCTGGTAGTGGGGGTAGTTCTGCATGGAGGCGGACAGCACCTCACTCAGGTAGTAGACCGGCCTCTAGACCGGCTGGGCCTTGCCGTCTTCTGGGCGCTCGACAATGATCACGGTGCTGACGACCCGGCTGGTAGCGGCGATGTAGAGGAACATGGGCTCTTTAGCAGCCGGAGCGGCCAGAACAGGCGGCGTGGACAACATCCGCTTGAGCTAGAGGAACGCCTCATCCGCCTGGTCGGTCTACTCGAAGCAGGTGGTCTTCTTCATCAGCTGGTACAAGGGGAGGGCCTTCTCGCCCAGCTGACTGATGAACCGGCTGAGAGAGGCTAAGCACCTGGTGTACTTCTGGACGTCCCGCAGCCGGGTCGGCTTCTTCATCCGCTCAATGGCCTTGATCTTCACGGGGTTGCACTCGATCCTGCGCTCAAAAACAAGGAAGCCAAGGAGCTGGCCGGCTAGCACTCCGAAGACACACTTCTCCGGGTTGAGCTTGATTTGAAAGCGACGCAGGTCTCCTTGAGGTCCTCCAAAAGGGTGCCACGCTTCTCCGTCTTCACCACTATGTTAGACGTGGGCGTTCCTGCCGAGTTGCTTCAAGAGGCACTTCTGCATACAACGCTGAAAGGTGGCGCCAGCATTCCTCAAGCCGAACATCATGGTGATGTAGCAGAAGGCGCCGAAAGGGGTGATGAAGGCGGTCTTCAGTCGGTCGGCCGGGTCCAGCTTGATCTCGTGGTAGCCGGAGTAGGCGTCCAAGAAGAACAGCAGCTCGCAGCCGGCCGTGGAGTCGATCACTTGATCTATCCGGGGCACGGCAAAAGGGTCGTTGGGGTATGCTTTGTTGAGGCTTGTGTAGTCGATACACATGCGCCACTTGTTGTTTTTCTTCAAAACAAGGACTGGGTTGGCAAGCCAGTCCGGGTAGAACACTTCCACGATGAAGCCGGCTGCCAGAAGCCGGGCGATTTCTTCACCAACGATCCTTCTCTTCTCTTCTGATAGGCGGCGGAGGGGTTGCTTGACCAGTTTTGCATCCGACCTCACATGCAGCTTGTGCTCGGCATAATCCTTTGGAACACCCGGCATGTCCTTGGGGGACCATGCGAAGATATCCCGATTCTCACGGAGGAAGTCAACGAGCTCGCTTTCCTATTTGCTGTCAAGGGCGAACCCTATGACAGCGAACTTCTCCGGGTGCGCCGGGTCCAAGACGATCTTCTTGGTTTCCTTGGCCGGCTGGAAAGAGGCCCCGGTCTCCACGTCCTTGGGGTCAGATGGTATGTCCGGCTGCTCGCAGGCCATAGCCACAGCCCGGTTAAGGAGGTGCTTTTCTTCGGCGATGACGAGGGACTCAGCCAGCCGGCTGCTGGCAGCGGCGCACGTGAGCGACTTCTGGTAGTCGCCGGCAATGGTTATGATGCCCTTGGGACCCGGCATCTTCATCTTTAGGTAGGCGTAATGCGGCACTGCCATGAATTTGGCCAGTGCAGGCCGGCCCAAGAGCGCATGGTAGGGGCTGTCCAAGTTGACCACCTCGAACCAGATTGGCTCGCGGCGGAAGTGGGTCTTGTCGCCGAACAAGACATCAATCTTGACCTTGCCGATTGGGGAGCAGGAAAGCCCGGGGACGATGCCATGGAACACGGTTCGGCTGGGCAGGAGCTGCTTTTCCTTGATGCCTAGCTTCTCCATGGTGTCACGGTAGAGGATGTTGATGCTGCTACCGCCGTCTATCAGGATCCGGGAGAAGCGGCAGGCCTGCCTCTCTGTTGAGAAGGTGGAGTCCAGCACCATCGCATAAGCACCCGGCGAGGGCATCATGGCCGGTGGTCATCACGGCTCCAGGTGATGGGCCTCTCGTACCAGTGCATGAGCAGAGGGACCTCTGAGGCGACAGCATTCACCTTGCGGTGGTGCTAGCATCGGCTGTGCTTGTCGTCGACTTCACTAGTGAAGACAACGTAGGCGGCGTTGGTGTCAGGGAACTCGTCTTGGAGCATGCCGACCGGACGGGCCGCCGGCTGCTGAGGAGGCGGGGCCGCCACGCCGGTAGGAGGAGGTAGCAGGCCCTCGCCCTTGGCGATTCTGGCGAGCCAGTTGCACTGCTGGCTGGTATGGTTTGATGGCTTCGCGCCACTATGGAACTTGCATGGGGCATCGAGGGCTTGCTCAAAGGAGAAGGCAGGCAGCCAGGCACCCTTGCCGCCCTTCTGGCGCTTGGGGCCGGGTTGCCCAGCCGACTGCTGATCCTCGATAGTGGCCACTTGCCGGCCACTGGAAGCCGTCTGCCGGGCCTTGCGCTTGTTGTCGTTCGGCTGTTGGCGCCGGTTGGAGTCACCAGCCGGCGTTTGAGGAGCCGGCGGGAGCACCTTCCCGGACGCGTCAACCTAGATCTTCGACTTCATGGAGGAGTCGGCGGTGGCGTACTTGTCCGCCACGACAAGAAGCTCGTCCAGTGTAGCCGGCTTGTCGCACAGGAGCTTGTGCTTGAGCAGGGTGCCCTCTCTGCACCCGGCGGTGAAGTACTCGATGGCCTGCACCTCATGCACCCCTTCGCAGGAGTTGCGCAGCTCGGCCCAGCACGTCAGGTAGTCGCGGGTGGACTCGGTCGGGCCCTGAACGCACATGGTGAGTTGGCGTGGCTTGGGGGGGCGCTTGTAGGTGCTGGTGAAGTTGCGGGTGAAGACGTCGGCGAAGTCCAACCAGCTGTTGACGCTGTAGGGCTTGAGGCTATTCAGCCATGTCCGGTCCATGCCCTGGAGCATGAGCAGGATGTACTTCACGGCAACGTGCTTGTTGCTGTTTGCTATGCTGACTGCTGTAGCATAGTCGGTCAGCCAGTCCTCCGGCTTCACGGAACCGGTGTACTTGGGAGTGTCTCGGGGGAGCGAGAACCCTTTGGGGAAGGACTCGTCTTGGATGCGGGGGCCGAAGCAGGCTGGGCCGACAGTGTCCTCCTCCTCGACCGCCAGGGACCGAGCTAGCCGCTCGATCCAGTGGCGGGCATTGTTCTTGCCGACTCCTTCACGGGGGCCCAGCCGGCCTCCGAGAGTCGGATGATCCACAGGCGGCGGAGAGGCCAGCCTCTCCCTGCGAGGGCGAGGGGGAGGCGGACGCTCATCCCGCCGGTCCACCACCCATGGACGGTCGTGCTGGCTGCGCACAACCGTAAGGCGGGTGCGTCGGCTGTGGCTAGCAGCCGGCTCCAGGTCTTGCTGATCGCGGTCACCGCCTGTCGGGGACCGAGAGGTCGCTCCATGCTCACGGCGGGGGGGGGGGGGGGGGGGATGGTTTTTGGCTTGCTTGCCGGCAGCCATCGTGCGGTGGTGCGCGTCTTGCTGCGTGGTCGCAGTGTTGAGGAGCTCCTGGAGGCGCGCCATCTGGCTGCACCGCTCGTCTCCCTCCAGGTTATCCAACTCGTCTGCCGCCGCCTGGTCAGTGCGCAGGTTCTCCATTGGGGTGGCGTAGACCGGGCGTCCGACTCCCAGCATGCTGGCTATGGCCGCGCCGCGTTGCCGAACGGTGCCGGCCATGCTGGGCTCGCCAGCAGCCGGTGTGCCACCCGCGATGCGGTCGATCTCGCGCTGGCAGGCCTCGGTGCGGTGCCTCATGGCCGCCATCTTGTTGGCGCTGTCAAGGAGCGTGACAAGGAACACCTCCAGTGTCGCCCCATCGGTGTTAGCAGCAACGGGGGTGGCCAGGCCCTGCATCGTCGCTCGCAGCGGGTCCTGGGCAACCCCGGCGGAATCACCGCTGTGGCCAGTGACCAGCAGCTCTGGGATGGTGCCAGCGTCGGTGTTGCTGGTGACAGGAGGGAGCGGATCGTCAATGACCACCACGTCGGCGGGGAACCCGTTGGTGGAGGCCGCGTCGGTGTCGATGAGCATCTCGACAGGCTCGATGAAGGGGTCGACGGAGCCGACGGACTCCGCGTCGGAGGCGGTCTCGTCGGAGATGCCGAGCTTGTCGAAGAGGTCGATGAGGCAGCTCGCAGGGCAGGCTGCTCCTGCGTCGGGCGCGGGCTCGTCGGAGAGGCTGACCTTGCCGAAGAGGTCGGCGAGGCAGCTCGCAAGGGAGGCTGCTCCCGCGTCAGGCGATGCGCCGGTGTATTCACCAACGAGCGCATCGGGCTGGCTGATCAGGCCAGGCGCGACGTGCTCGCGGGAGAGGAAAAGGGTTCCCGTCCAGAACATGTCTTCGGCCAATGCTGCGCTTTGCCCCACGGTGGGCGCCAACTGTCGGGGTATACTCGCGACAGATGCCAGGGGGTGGCTTTTCATGGATGGGGCCAAGAGGACGTCGTCGCGCCCTGGAAGCGGGAATGGGCGTGAGCTCGATCGCACACGAGACGTACCCAGGTTCGGTGCTCTTCGGAGAGATAACACCCCTAGTCCTGCTCTGCGGGGTCTCCGCATGATGACTATGATCAAATGGTGGCTACAAGGTTGCTCCTTGAGTTGTGTGCTAGAAGAAGAAGAAGGGCTAGGCTAGCTCTCTTGCTTCTCCTAGCTATGTGTGTGTGAATGGCGTGGGTGCTGAACCCTTTGCATGGGTGAGCCTGGGGGGTTTATATAGGCCTACCCCCCAGGGGTATATTGGTAATACAACCGGGTGTAGGACCCAGACGTCAGTGTCTAAGGTTGCCGGGTCCTCCGCCGGCCGCTAGGGCCCGCCGCCTGGTGGACCCCGCCGGCTACCGAGAATCTGGCCGACTGGTAGGGCCCGTCGCCTGCGGGCCATACTGATTGCCTTTTGCTGTAGCCTCGCCTTTGATGACGGGGGCCTTGTCGGGAGTCGCACGGACACAGTCCCACCGCCTGGTCTGTGCTCGCTGTAGCCATGCTCCGTCGTGTCGGTGTAATGGCGCGTGGACTTCGAGAGGAGGGAAGGGCCGGCTGCTGGAGGCCGGCCTGCCCCTGAGGCCACCTTCTTGGGGAGCGCCATCTTCTGGTTGCTCACGGATAGGTAGGGCCCGCCGCCTGCGAGCCGTACCGACCGCCCGTCGTGGGAGCATGGCCCTTGCTAACGAGGGCTATGTCATGGGCCACATGTCTACAGTGCTGCGCCTGGCAGGGGGTGTCCGCTTGGTCAGCCCGCACTGTAGCCACGCTCCTTCAGGATTTGGGGGAGCATGTGGCCCTGTAGCCACGCCCCATCTTATCATAATGAATGGGTGTAGACTCCGAGGGGAGGAGGGGCCGCCTGCTAGGAGCCGGCCTGCCCCAAAGCCGCCTTCTGAGAGTGCACCGCCATCTGGGAGCCGGCCGCTTGGGCTAGCCGGCCCAAGGAGCCAGCCGTGCGTTCGGAAGGTGCGAGGGGCTTTGCTGGCCCCGATGTCTTGAAATGCTATGGGGTGCTGATGAGGCTACCCGTGGTCAATCCCTCCGACAGGGGTGACCTCGACCTCCACCCAGGAGGCCTTGCTGCAGCAACCATCGGCCTGCAGCCAGAGGCCGCACGGTCCCCCGGCTGGCAGCGCACCCGCGAAGAGGTGCGGGAGCTGGAACCAAACGCCGGCGGGCCTCTCCGCCCACACCACAAACTCCGAGGAAGCGTCGGCCGAATGAGATAGCGGGCGCGGCGGCCGGATGGCTGCCACGTGCCTTCCTCCTTGGTCATGGCCACCCCGGCCGCAGGAGCCCCCGCCACGAGTGGGAGCTCCCCCACGACTGCCGGGGGCGGGGCTTGTCTTCGAGAGGGTGCATCCACGCCCCCAGGGAGCCACCGCCAGCGTTGCGGTGTGCTTGCGGGGACGGCCGTGGCCCCTCTTGAGCGGCGGCGAGCCTGGTCCCTCCATGGGGGCCTTTCCTTTCTCAGCGGCCGAGAACCTCCTCACTGGCGCCATGGACGCTCTGGCAAGATGGCGGAGCGACGAAGGGGAAGCAAGAGGCGAGAAGATGAAGTTGAGCTGGGGGCTTCGCCCCCTCTCCCATTTATAGCCGGAGGGAGGAAAACCGGCGGCCTCCCATGCTCCGAGCAATGATGGCTTATCTGCATGCATCAGGTAGTTGTCAAGTCGCACGGTTGCCGAGGCAGTGTGGGTAAGTGGAGACGCCCACGTCCCATCAAGCGCCACGCGTCGGCTCGGTCCGTAGGCAATTGGGGCCCGTGGCGCTTCGCCCTTGCCCATTGGCTTCGCCTCGAAGCCAAGTTCGAGCGCGCCTTGGGCACGGGGGCTACTGTTAGCGTTCTAGGAACCTGGGTACCTAGACTTGCCTGCCTATGGCCCACGGCGTCGCTCCACCGACGTCCTGGTACGGCCCATCTATAACGCCAACAAGACAAGACCCTCGTGTGGGGCCAAGCCTCATGAGGCAGACGACGCCAAGACCTCCTGAGGGAGCGGCCTCCCCAGGCTGCCTCCTGAGGGGCGGAGATTCCTATGCAGGCGCCCAGCCTCATGAGGTTGCGGTGACGCAAGCCATGACGACCAAGGCCAGGCGGGCGTCAGCGGGCGCAGAGAAGACAGTTTCCACTTTGGTGCTAAGGAGGCAAGCGCAGGCATGGGTTCCCGAGGAATCAGGCAAAGGTTTCCATTCCAGTGCAACAAGACCAGGACCGCCGGGACGGCAGGACGGATGTCATCATCGAGCCCACCACGGCGTCATGACCAGAAGCTTTGTAGGCGAAGACCACCTTTCATCAGGATAAGATGTACTCCTTGGCCCCTTTCAAATTGGCCACTGTGGGATCCCTTCCCGCCTAGGTTTTGGGGGAAGAGGACCGAGGCCACTATATATATAGGTTAGCCACCACCGTAGAGAGGGAGATCCGATCCAACCCAAGGATGACTCACTCTCTCTCCAGAGCAGGCCTCACGAGCTTGTTCATCCCTTGTACTTGTTCATCCTCAATCCCTCGTGAGGCAAATCCACCACAAAGCAGGAGTAGGGTCTTACACCGCAAGGTGGCCCGAAGCTGGGTAAACTGCGGTGTTCATCTTCTTCCTCGATCCATCGAGCTAGGCTATAGGGCGACGTGTTGGTTGGCTCGATAGATTGAGTTCTTCGCACACGCCCTAAAGTTCGAACCTTTCTTGGGTCAGCGGAGCCCTGAATCCGACAGCGTCAACTCCGACGCACCAACCGGCGTCGCCTGCGGCGCTCCTTCCAGGGCGACATCCTCTGTTCGCCCCTCTACTCCGTCCTCCGTCCGCTCGTCCATGTCATCCCTGGGCGGAGTGTCCACGGCCATCTCCTCAACCTCCGGTTTGTCGACGACCGCCTCCACCCGCTCGTCTGGGTCGCACCCCTCATCTACCTGGGGCTTGACGACGGTCTCAGCCCGCGCCGTGCCCTCCGCCATCTCCGGCCAGGCCTGATCCGTGGTGGCTTGCGCCCTCGCCTCAGCGGACCTCGCCCAAGCCTGGGCTGAAGCCGCCGCGATCGCCTCCTCGCCCTTGTTCCGGTCCCGCCAGTCCAGGTGCTCAGTGTCCCTCGGGTCCAGGTCGAGGTCCTCCTCAGGCGAATTCTTCACCCGGTCGATGGCGCTGCTCCGAGTCTTCCGAAACACAAGATCGCCAATGGACGCGACCTCCGTGGCCGCCATCACCAGGTCAAGGGGCATCCTACGCATCGTGAACTTAGCATGAGAAGAGCACAACCAAGCAGCAAGCAGAAATCAACAACGGGAACTTACCCGAGCACTTTCGGGATGGCCTGCTTGGGCGGCGTTACCAGGGCGGCTCAGCGCGCCTTCTTCCCGGTCGTCTTGCCGCACGTGGGCGGCACCAAAGCCACGTTTTTTGGGGCTGGCTTCGGCGGCACCGCGTCTTTCCCGTGCGGCCGGCTTGCCACTGCCGGCCTACGGGACGACCCGGCCTCGGCCGTCTTCTTCAACTTCCTCGGGGGGTCGACGCTGCCGTCTCCTCCCCTAGTCGGTGCTGCACAACCAATGTGCATCAAGATCTCCTCATCGTTGTCCGGCCAGTCTCGCAAGAGGTCTGGGTGCGGAGACTTACCCATGCGGCGTGCCGCGCCGGTGTCAGTGCCAGCCGGCTGCACATCAGCCGGCTGCGCGTTCTCGCCGAAGGACTCCGCCCCCTCCGAGCCGGCCTGCTCGACGGCTAGTACCTGCGTCCTCGTTCTGTCATGCATTTGTTGGATGGTGAGCAGCAGCACCTCTTTCGTCGCATCAGGACAGAGAAGAAGCTCAGACATTGTAAAGTACGGGGACCAAAGACTCACCACCGGCGCCGGGTTCTCTCAGTTGTACGGCGCCTTCCCGAAGCGCCAATCAGCAACCATCCTGGCCTTGGAGATGCTATTGACCCAATCGGTGACCTGCTCCAGTGATAGCCCCCCGGACGACATCCGGGTGGGATCCCATCGATCCCCCATCAAGGCGATGATGTGCGCCCGGCGTTGCAGCGGCAGCACCCGGCGCGCGATGAAGGTGGCGACAAGATCCGTCTCGGTGAGCCCCCAACGCGCCGTCATCTCCATGACCCGGCTGCACAAGTTCAGCACCTCCTGCGGCGTGTTCTTGGGGCATTAGTTCTGGTTTGTCTTGGCTTGCAGCGCCACGTCGATGAACGGCGGAAATTTGATGCGGCCCGCGCCAAGGTTGTGGATGTAGAAGAATGAGTTCTGCCATTTCTTGGGAGAATCCTCAAGCGGCATCTTGGGGAATGACCCGTGCGGCTAGGCCAAGATGTCGGCGGCCCCGCAAGCTGACATCACGCCGACCGACGGCCCCTGCTGCTTCAAGAAGAAGAAGTGGACCCAGAGATCTATGCTGGGCCCCACGCCCAGGTAGCCTTCGCACAGAGTGACGAAGACGGAGAGCTGCAGCACCGCGTTCGCCCCCAAGTGGTGCGGCTACAGCACGAAGAAATAAAGAAAAGTATGGAAGAAGTCACTCGCGGGGAGGCCGAGCCCGCGCTTGAAGTGGGTGAGGAAGACCACGCGCTCGGTCCCCTCCGGCCGCGGCACGAACTCGTCACCCGCCACGTGCGCGACCACCTCCGTCGTCGACGGCAGCCGCCTGGTGTTGCGAAGGTACTGAATGTCCTCCTCCGTGGTCTCGGACCCCTCCCATGACCCCTTGGGCCATGCCATTGGCAGGGATGGTTGGGGGCGAGAGATGCGTCGGTGGGCAAGAAGCCGGGGTGGCAGCGGAGCGCTACTGTGTGACTGCGGAGCGCTGTGGCAAGCGGCGAGCTTGAGAGTTGGAGAAGGAGGAGAAGAGCAAGACGAGGGGAGCGTGCGTAAGTGTTTCCGCCGCCCCCTCCCATTTTTATAACTGCGACGAGACGTGGGGAAGTGCGATCGGCTGTGCCCATGATTCCACTTCCCCGCATTATGTGGGCACATTTCCCCCACGACTTAATTGCTCGGAGAAGTGCAACCGTCCGCGGCGGCCACAATCAATCCCCGCACGTGGGCTGAGGGCGCGGCGTGGCGGGGCCCGACACACTGTTGCGTCCCATCACGCGCATGGCCTGGCAGGGTCTCGCCGGCCCTTGTTCACCATGTGGCACCTGTGTCGGGCCGCGCGAGGCGCGTCCCTTCCCCTTCAAGGCTCGGCGGATGCCTCGGTTTCCCGCCCATGCCGAGGTGCCGCGATCCGGCTTTCGGAACCGACACATAGTGGGTATTACCGGGACCCGGCGGTCGTGAGCTTCATCAACCCAGCCGCCTTCTCAAGGGGGTGAAACAACGAAGGCCCCCCTGCTTGAAGCCGACGAGCCTTCACAGCTTCGGGGACTACTACCGGGGGGATGGACACCGGGCAGGCAACGAAACCCGGATCCTTTTCAAAAATATTGGGGCCAGCAATGCCCCTCAATCCGGCTCGCCCTGGCCGGCTTCCCAGCGCAACTCGGCCAACCAGCTGGCGCATGCCGGCTGGGCCCAAGAAGCCAACCTCCAGCGGCAAGTAAGCATGGCTACAGTGCTCCCTCCTTTGCGCCGTCCCCCGCGGGCGCGGCTGTAGTGTCGACCAAGCCACCGCCCGGGGCTGGCGGCGTCTCGGGGGCGCAACCCTGTAGCGAGGCGGCGCTGCCATCCAATGACGTCCGGCAAGGCATGCCAACAGTACCCAAGAGCCGGCCGTACCCCCGCCCGGCGGCCCCGGTACGGCCCGCACCCGACGGACCCGGCGAGTTCCGCACCCGGCGGACCTGGCAGACCCGGCGGCCCCCACTGCCGGCTCCTAGACACTGACACCAAGGCCCCGCGCCCATGTAATATGACCATTGTAACCCCGGGGGGGGGGCAGCCTATAAGACTCCCAGAGCCCCTCCAAGCAAAGGGTTGGAATCTACTAGAACACTCACAAACACATGGAGAAGGAGCAGCCTATGCACTGGCCTGTCTTCCTTCCTCCCCAAAACAGCTCTAGGAGCAAGCTTGTATCCACCTCATATAAACCACACTCGGCAGGACTAGGGGTATTATCTCTCCGGAGAGCCCCGAACCTGGGTACGTCTTGCGTCTCACGCTCGCTCGTACCGACCTCGCCTCTGGAGCCCACCGGTGCCCTTGTCCCTGTCCCCTCTTTTAGCCATCCCATGGCATCTGTGTCAGGGAAAACGAAACCTATGGGATCGAGTGGATCCCTTCTACGGTTTGGCAAGGAGGAGGGGTGCACGAAGAGCAGATCTAACGATCAACACGAGGGATTTTTACCCAGGTTCGGGCCATTGAGAAGCGTAAAACCCTAGTCCTGCTTTGAGTGTATATTCAGTGTTCTTGAGCTTCGGCTAGCTGCTACGCATGCAAATTGGGCCGAAAAGTCCAAAAGTCCCAAGAGTCCTCCATGTATTGCCTTGGGCCTCCATTTATACCAACGGGCTACCACAGTGGCGTACAGGCATACATGAGGTGTAAAGTGCTACAGTGCACGTGCTTATCTCTGGCGTCTTAGGACAAGTGCATTAAATGCGCTGCTTACGTGCCCTCTAACTTTATCGGGGACGGAAATAGAGCCCGTCCCATCCATCGCCGCCTCACTCCATCTTGACACGCATCCAAGGTGACGAGGCATGCAAGGCCAGGCAGGCATGCTGGTCGCGGCTCTGGAGCGGTGGGAAGGTGGTAGAACCTCCGCCTGGTGCGAGCCATCGCAGGCGGCCCCGGCAAGGGTCTTGCCGGGGCCTCGCAAGCGTCTTCGGCAAGGATCTTGCCACGGCTTCGCAAGCATCTCCGGCAAGGATCTTCCCGGGGCTTCCCAAGCGTCCCCGGCAAGGGTCTTGACGGGGCCTCACCTTTAGTCCATCGTCTTCTGATCGTAGGCTTGAAGGCCTCCTTGGTGGCCTTGTCTCTGCTGCTAGCTGTCCCCATCAGGCCTTGCCGCTGGTATGGCTGCAACTGTCCATGCACAAGTATGGGGAACTAAAGGACCCAAACTTTAGTACACCGACAGGAGCCCCCGTCGGGACGGAACTTGCCAGGGTCTATCTTGGCGGCCCCGGAGACCCTGCTGAAGTAGCTTGGACTTGGTCCCAGGCGTGGCCTCAACCCCGCCAGGCTCGCCTACCCGGCAAGGGAGACCTTTCTGGGGAATCTTCTACTTGGTGGCTTGAGCCTTGTTCCTCGTGCGGTAGTAGTGCTTGCCGGCGAAATGATTGCCGGGCGTTGCTAAGCACTGTCATGGCCCATCTTCGGAGGTTAGTGGGACCCTGGTTCTCACTACACCGACAGTAGCCCCCGGGCCCAGCTTCTGCGGAGATTTCTAAGAACTCGACGCTAGAGCTGGGGCCAAGTTTTGCATGAGTTATGACAGTGATAACCACGGTTCCCAAAGAAGTTGCTTTCAAAGGCGCCGGCCAGCCCCTGAGCTTGCTTCCATGGAAATTTTCTGGCAGAGAACTCTACAGATCTCAATGCTAGAATGTGGTTTTGTCTTCTTTCTAACTTCTGGCAAGGTTGTTGCCGGGAAGTCTCATGATTTCGGCAAAGAACTTTGACGTTCTTGATGCCTGATTTCAGTGGAGAACTCTGGAGCTCTCGACACTAGCTTCCGGCAAGATTGTTGCCAAGGAGGCTTATGGCGGAGAACTTCGTCGTTCTCGACGCCGGCTTCCAGCAAGCTTGTTGCCGGGAATGCTTTTATCTTCAGTAGAGAACTTTGACATTCTCAATGACTGACTTCAGTGGAGAACTCTGAAGCTCCTGACACTGGCCTCCGGTAAGATTATTGCCAGGAAGACTTATTGCGAAGAACTTCGTCGTTCTCGACGCCGGCTTCCGGCAAGCTTGTTGCCGGGAATGCTTTTATCTTCAGCAAAGAACTTTGACGTTCTCAATGACTGACTTCAGTGGAGAACTCTGAAGCTCGACACTGGCCTCTGGCAAGATTGTTGCCAGGAAGACTTATGGCGGGGAACTTTGTTGTTCTCGACACTGGCTTCCGGCAAGCTTGCTGCCGGGAAGGCTAATGACGAAGAACCTCGTCGTTCTTGACACCGGCTTCCGGCAAGATTGTTGCCGGGAAGGCTAATGGCCAAGAACCTCGTCGTTCTCGATGCCGAGAAGATTGGTCCTAAGGGTGCTACCAGCCCCCGGGCCACAACTGCGTTTAAATACGACAAGTTAATTAGCATCTTAAATGCATTTTAGCTTGTGCATAACTTTATTTAGAGCTCTGCTCCTCATGATTTTGTTTTTCCAGAGTTGTTCCCTACGCTTGCCGGAATGCAACTCGATCGCGCACGACTTAGTCAATGGCGCTTAGGAACGGATCCTGGTTAGCAGCCTATCGAGGATGCCGCCTCCTCGAGAGCTTCCGACTCCAAGAACAAACGCGGCTGCACAGGTGTTGCTAGGCGGATCCGAACAACCCGGAGCACAGAATGTCTCAAGAGTGCTCC
Organism: Thinopyrum elongatum; assembly: GCA_011799875.1. Taxonomy (NCBI): domain Eukaryota; kingdom Viridiplantae; phylum Streptophyta; class Magnoliopsida; order Poales; family Poaceae; genus Thinopyrum; species Thinopyrum elongatum. The sequence goes on along the minus strand of CM022300.1, from coordinate 82,071,888 downwards.
TTTGCACACAGGTTATGTGCAGAGAACATCATCAAGGATGAAATTAACTCAGCAAAAAGCATTAAAGTTTTAGAACTTAGCTTTTCCCTGAAGTGTGGCGCGCGGGTCGTCGTCGCGGCTGCGGATGACACCGCTCGCCTGGCTTCCATCGCCTGAACGCCATGGTAGTTCGTGACCTCCAATTCCTCCGTCTGTGCCCACCCCGTCGCCCATCTGTGTTGGCACGGGCAGAACGACCACGGGCGAACCAATCGCCGCGAAACTCTTCCTCTTGGGAGGCATGATGATGAACATGTTGAAGAAACTGACGCGCTAACTGCTAGATCAGGTTCGCACAACCTCTCCCCTACCTGGCACGCCAAAGATGTCGGGGAGAATGACACCTATGGGATCGAGTGGATCCATTCTACGGTTTGGCAGGGAGGAGGGGTGCACGAAGAGCAGATCTAATGATCAACACGAGGAATTTTTACCCAGGTTCGGGCCGCTGAGAAGCGTAAAACACTAGTCCTGCTTTGAGTGTATATTCAGTGTTCTTGAGCTTCGGCTAGCTGCTACGCATGCAAACTGGGCCGGAAAGTCCAAAAGTCCAAAAATCCCGCCCTGTATCGCTTTGGGGCTCTTTTTATACCAAGGGGCTACCACAGTGGCGTACAGGCATACAGGAGGTGTAAAGTGCTACGGTGCACGTGCTTATCTCTGGCGTCTTAGGACAAATGCATAAAATGCGCTGGTTACATGCCCCTAGCTTTATCAGGGACGGAAAAGAGCCCGTCCCGTCCATCGCCGCCTCGCCTCATCTTGACACGCACCCAGGGTGACGAGGCATGCAAGGCTAGGCAGGCATGCTGGTCGCCGCGCTGGAGCGGTGGGAAGGTGGTAGAACCTCCGCCTGGTGCGAGCCATCGCAGGCGTCCCCGTCAAGGGTCTTGCCGGGCCCTCGCAAATGTCTCCGGAGAGAATCTTGCCACGGCTTCGCAAGCGTCTCCGGCAAGGATCTTGCCGGGGCTTCGCAAGCGTCCCCGGCAAGGATCTTGCCGGGGCCTTGCCTTTAGTTTGTCATCTTCTGATCGTAGGCTTGAAGGGCTCCTTGGTGACCTGGTCTCTGCTGCCAGCTGTCCCCGTTAGGCCTTGCTGCTGGTATGGCTGCAACCGTCCATGCACAAGTATGGGGTACTAAAGGACCCAAACTTTAGTACACCGACAGGAGGCCCCGTCGGGACGGAACATGTTGGGGTCTGGCTTGGCGGCCCCGGAGACACTGCTAAAGTAGCTTGGACTTGGTCCCAGGCGTGGTCTCGACCCCGCCAGGCTCGCCTCCCCGGCAAGGGAGACCTTTCTGGGGAATCTTCTACTTGTTGGCTTGAGCCTTGATCCTCATGCGGGAGAGACGCCCCCCGCGCGGTAGTAGTGCTTGCCGGCGAAATGATTTCCGGGCGTTGCTGAGCACTGTCATGGCCCATCTTCGGAGGTTAGTGGGACCCTAGTTCTCACTACACCGACAGTAGCCCCCGGGCCCAGCTTCAGCGGAGATTTCTAAGAACTCGACCCTAGAGCTGGGGCCAAGTTTTGCATGAGTCATGACAGTGATAACCATGGTTCCCAAAGAAGTTGCTTTCAAAGGCGCCGGCCAGCCCCCGAGCTTGCTTCCATGGAAATTTTCTCGCAGAGAACTCCATAGATCTCAATGCTAGAATGTGGTTTTGTCTTCTTTCTTGCTTCCGGCAAGGTTGTTGCCGGGAAGTCTCATGATTTCAGCGAAGAACTTTGATGTTCTTGATGCCTGATTTCAGTGGAGAACTCTGAAGATCTCGACACTGGCTTCCGGCAAGATTGTTGCCAGGGAGGCTTATTGCGGAGAACTTCGTCGTTCTCGACGCTGGCTTTCGGCAAGCTTGTTGCCGGGAATGCTTTTATCTTCAGCAGAGAACTTTGACATTCTCAATGACTGACTTCAGTGGAGAACTCTGAAGCTCCCGACACTGGTCTCCGACAAGATTGTTGCCAGGAAGACTTATGGCGGGGAACTTCGTCGTTCTCGACGCTGGCTTCCGGCAAGCTTGCTGCCGGGAAGGCTAATGGCGAAGAACCTCGTCGTTCTTGACACCGGCTTCCGGCAAGATTGTTGCCGGGAAGGCTAATGGTGAAGAACCTCGTCGTTCTCGACGCCGAGAAGATTAGTCCTGAGGGCGCTGCCAGCCCCCGGGCCACAACTGCGTTTAAATACGACATGTTAATTAGCATCTTAAATGCATTTTAGCTTGTGCATAACTTTATTTAGAGCTCTCCTCCTCATGATTTTGTTTTTGCACAGTTGTTCCCTACGCTTGCCGGAATGCCTCTCGATCGCGCACGTCCTAGTCAATGGCGCTTAGGAATGGATCCTAGTTAGCTGCCTATCGAGGACGCCGCCTCCTCAAGAGCTTCACACTCCAAGAACAAACGCGGCTGCACAGGTGTTGCTAGGCAGACCCGAACAACCCGAAGCGCAGAATGCCTCAAGAGTGCTCCTTTGCGCACAGGTTATGTGCTAAGAACATCATCAAGGATGAAATTAAATCAGCAAAAAGCATTAAAGTTTTAGAACTTAGCTTTTTCCTGAAGTGTGGCGCGCGGGTCCTTGTCGCGGCTGTGGATGACACCGCTCGCCTGGCTTCGATCGCCCGAACGTCGTGGGAGCTCGTGACCTCCACCTCCTCCGTCTGCGTCCACCCGGTCACCCGTCCATGTTGGCACGGGTAGATCGACCGCGGACGAACCAATCGCCGCGAAACTCTTCCTCTTGGGAGGCATGATGACGAAGATCTTGAAGAAACTGACGCACTAACTGCTAGATCAGGTTCGCACAACCTCTCCCCCTACCTGGCATTCCAAAGATGTCGGGGAAAATGACACCTATGGGATTGAGTGGATCCCTTCTATGGTTTGGCAGGGAGGAGGGGTGCACGAAGAGCAGATCTAGCGATCAACACGAGGGATATTTACCCAGGTTCGGGCCGCCGAGAAGCGTAAAACCCTAGTCCTACTTTGAGTATATATTCAGTGTTCTTGAGCTTCGGCTAGCTGCTACGCATGCAAACTGGGCCGGAAAGTCCAAAAGTCCCAAGAGTCGAAAGTCCCCCCCTGTACCACCTTGGGCCTACTTTTATACCAAGGGGCTACCACAGTGGCGTACAGGCATACAGGAGGTGTAAAGTGCTACAGTGCACGTGCATATCTCTGGCGTCTTAGGACAAGTGCATTAAATGCGCTGCTTACGTGCCCTCTAACTTTATCGGGGACGGAAATAGAGCCCGTCCCATTCGTCGCCGCCTCACTCCGTCTTGACACGCATCCAAGGTGACGAGGTATGCAAGGCTAGGCAGGCATGCTGGTCGCCGCGCTGGAGCGGTGGGAAGGTGGTAGAACCTTCGCCTGGTGCGAGCCATCGCAGGCATCCCCGGCAAGGGTCTTGCCGGGGCCTCGCAAGTGTCTCCGGCAAGAATCTTGCCGGGGCTTCGCAAGCGTCTCTGGCAAGGATCTTGCCGGGGCTTCGCAAGCGTCCCCGGCAAGGGTCTTGACAGGGCCTTGCCTTTAGTCCGTCATCTTCTGATCGTAGGCTTGAAAGCCTCCTTGGTGGCCTTGTCCCTGCTGCCAGTTGTCCCCGTCAGGCCTTGCCGCTGGTATGGCTGCAACCGTCCGTGCACAAGTATGGGGTACTAAAGGACCCAAACTTTAGTACACCAACAGGAGCCCCCGTCGGGACGGAACTTGCCGGGGTCTGGCATGGCGGCCCCGGAGACCCTGCTGAAGTAGCTTGGACTTGGTCCCAGGCGTGGTCTTGACCCCGCCAGGCTCGCTTGCCCGGCAAGGGAGACCTTTCTGGGGAATCTTCTACTTGGTGGCTTGAGCCTTGATCCTCGCGCGGTAGTAGTGCTTGCCGGCGAAATGATTGCCGGGCGTTGCTGAGCACTGTCATGGCCCATCTTCGGAGTTTAGTGGGACCCTGGTTCTCACTACACCGACAGTAGCCCCCAGGCCCAGCTTCAGCGGAGATTTCTAAGAACTCGACGCTAGAGCTGGCGCCAAGTTTTGCATGAGTCATGACAGTGATCACCACGGTTCCCAAAGAAGTTGCTTTCAAAGGCGCCGGCCAGCCCCCGAGCTTGCTTCCATGGAAATTTTCTGGCAGAGAACTCTATATGTCTCAATGCTAGAATGTGGTTTTGTCTTCTTTCTCGCATCTGGCAAGGTTGTTGCCGGGAAGTCTCATGTTTTCAGTGAAGAACTTTGACGTTCTTGATGCCTGATTTCAGTGGAGAACTCTGAAGCTCTCGACACTGGCTTCCGGAAAGATTGTTGCCAGGGAGGATTATGGCGGAGAACTTCGTTGTTCTCGACGCCGGCTTCCGGCAAGCTTGTTGCCGGGAATGCTTTTATCTTCAGCAGAGAACTTTGAGGTTCTCAATGACTGACTTCAGTGGAGAACTCTGAAGCTCCCGACACTGGCCTCCGGCAAGATTGTTGCGAGGAAGACTTATGGCGGGGAACTTCATCGTTCTCGACGCTGGCTTCTGGCAAGCTTGTTGCCAGGAAGGCTTATGGCAGAAAACTTCATCGTTCTTGACACCGGCTTCCGGCAAGATTGTTGCCGGGAAGGCTAATGGCAAAGAACCTCATCATTCTTGACACCGGTTTCCGGCAAGATTGTTGCCGGGAAGGATAATGGTGAAGAACCTTGTCATTCTCGACGCCGAGAAGATTGTTTCGTTCTCCCCGACATCTTTGGCGTGCCAGGTAGGGGGAGAGGTTGTGCGAAACTGATCTAGTAGTTAGCGCGTCAGTTAATTCAACATCTTCGTCATCATGCCTCCCAAGGGGAAGAGTTTCACGGTGATTGGTTCATCCGCGGTCGATCTGCGCGTGCCAACACGGACGGGCGACGGGTTTGACGCAAACGGAGGAGGTGGAGGTCACGAGCTCCCACGGCGTTCGGGCGATCAAAGCCAGGTGAGCGGTGTCCTCCACAGCCGCGACGTCATCCCGCGGGCCACACTTCGGGAAAAAGCTAAGTTCTAAAACTTTAATGTTTTTTGCTGATTTAATTTCATCCTTGATGATGTTCTTTGCACATAACCTGTGCGCAAAGGATCACTCTTGAGACATTCTGCGCTCCGGGTTGTTCGGGTCCGCCTAGCAACACCTGTGCAGCCGCGTTTCTCCTTGGATTGTGAAGCTCTCGAGGAGGCGGCGTCCTCAATAGGTTACTAACTAGGATCCGTTCCTAAGTGCCATTGACTAGGACGTGCGCGATCGAGATGCATTCCGGCAAGCGTAGGGAACAACTTTGCAAAAACAAAATCATCCGGAGCTCTCCTCCTCGAGATTTTCATTTACATATAGCTTGTTACAATATATAAAAGGGAGATGCCTCAGGAGGAAAGTTATAAATAAAGTTATGCACAAGCTAATATGCATTTAAGATGCTAATTGACTTGTCGTATTTAAACGCAGTTGTGGCCCGGGGGCTGGCAGCACCCTCAGGACCAATCTTCTTGGCGTCGAGAACGATGAGGTTCTTCGCCATTAGCCTTCAAGGTAACAATCTTGCCGGAAGCCGGTGTCATGAACGACGAGGTTCTTCGCCATTAGCCTTCCCGGCAACAATCTTGCCGGAAGCCGGTGTCAAGAACGACGAGGTTCTCCGCCATAAGCCTTCCTGGCAACAAGCTTGCCAGAAGCCAGCGTCGAGAATGACGAAGTTCCCCGCCATAAGTCTTCCTGGCAACAATCTTGCTGGGGGCCAGTGTCGGGAGCTTCAGAGTTCTCCACTGAAGTCAGTCATTGAGAACATCAAAGTTCTCTGCTGAAGATAAAAGCATTCCTGGCAACAAGCTCACCGGAAGCCGGCGTCGAGAACGACGAAGTTCTCCGCCATAAGCCTCCCTGGCAAGAATCTTGCTGGAAGCCAGTGTCGAGAGCTTCAGAGTTCTCCACTGAAATCAGGCATCAAGAACGTCAAAGTTCTTCGCTGAAAACGTGAGACTTCCCGGCAACAACCTTGTCGGAAACGAGAAAGAAGACAAAACCACATTCTAGCATTGAGATCTGTAGAGTTCTCTGCCACAAAATTTCCATGGAAGCAAGCTCGGGGGCTGGCCGGCGCCTTTGAAAGCCACTTCTTTGGGAACCATGGTTATCACTGTCATGACTCATGCAAAACTTGGCCCCAGCTCTAGCGTCGAGTTCTTAGAAATCTCCGCTGAAGCTGGGCCCGGGGGCTACTGTCGGTGTAGTGAGAACCAGGGTCCCACTAACCTCCGGAGATGGGCCATGACGGTGCTCAGCAACGCCCCGCAATCATTTCGCCGGCAAGCACTACTACCGCGCGGGGGGCGTCTCTCCCGCACGAGGATCAAGGCTCAAGCCACCAAGTAGAAGATTCCCCAGAAAGGTCGCCCTTGCCGGGCAGGCGAGCCTGGCGGGGTCGAGACCGCGCCTGGGACCAAGTCCAAGCTACTTCAGCTGGGTCTCTGGGGCCGCCAAGCCAGACCCCGGCAAGTTCCGTCCCAACGGGGGGCTCCTATCGGTGTACTAAAGTTTGGGTCCTTTAGTACCCCATACTTGTGCACGGACGGTTGCAGTCATACCAGCAGCAAGGCCTGACGGGGGCAGCTGGTAGCATTGACCATGTCACCACGGAGGCCTTCAAGCCTACAATCAGAAGACGACAGACTAAAGGCAAGGCCCCGGCAAGATCCTGCCGGGGACGCTTGCGAAGCCCCGGCAAAATACTTGCCGGAGACGCTTGCGAAGCCCCGGCAAGATTCTTGCCGGAGACATTTGAGAGGCCCCGGCAAGACCCTTGACGGGGACGCCTGCGATGGCTCGCACCAGGTGTAGGTTCTACCACCTTCCCACCGCTCCAGCGCGGCGACCAGCATGCCTGCCTGGCCTTGCATGCCTCGTCACCCTGGGTGCGTGTCAAGATGAGGCGAGGCGGCGATGGACGGGACTGGCTCTTTTCCGTCCCTGATAAAGCTAGGGGCACGTAACCAGCGCATTTAATGCACTTGTCCTAAGACGCCAGAGATAAGCACATTTACTGTAGCACTTTACACCTCATGTATGCCTGTGCGCCACTGTGGTAGCCCCTTGGTATAAAAGGAGGCCCAAGGCGATACAGGGAGGGACGGGACTTTGGGACTTTTCGGCCCGGTTTGCATGCATAGCAGCTAGCCGAAGCTCAAGAACACTGAATATACACTCAAAGCAGGACAAGGGTTTTACGCTTCTCAGCGGCCCGAACCTGGTTAAAGCTCCCTCGTGTTGATCGCTAGATCTGCTCTTCGTGCACCCCTCCTTCCTGCCAAAATGTAGAAGGGATCGCCGGGGAGAACGACACCTATGGGATCGAGTGGATCCCTTCTACGGTTTGGCAGGGAGGAGGGGTGCACGATGAGCAGATCTAGCGATCAACACGAGGGATCTTTACCCAGGTTCGGGCCGCTCAGAAGCGTAAAACCCTAGTCCTGCTTTGAGTGTATATTCAGTGTTGTTGAGCTTTGGCTAGCTGCTACGCATACAAACCGGGCCGGAAAGTCCAAAAGTCCCGTCCCTCCCTGTATCGCCTTGGGCCTCCTTTTATACCAATGGGCTACCACAGTGGCATACATGCATACAGGAGGTGTAAAGTGCTACAGTGCACATGCTTATCTCTGGCGTCTTAGGACAAGTGCATTAAATGCGCTGGTTACGTGCCCCTACCTTTATCGGGGATGGAAAAGAGCCCGTCCCGTCCATCGCCGCCTCGCCTCATCTTGACACACACCCAGGGTGACGAGGCATGCAAGGCTAGGCAGGCATGCTGGTCGCCACGCTGGAGCGGTGGGAAGGTGGTAAAACCTCAGCGTGGTGCGAGCCATCGCAGGCGTCCCCGGCAAGGGTCTTGCCGGGGCCTCGCAAATGTCTCCGGCAAGAATCTTGCCGGGGCTTCGCAAGCATCTCCGGCAAGGATCTTGCCGGGGCTTCGCAAGCGTCCCCTGCAAGGATCTTGCCTAGGCTTCGCAAGCATCCCCGGCAACGATCTTGCCGGGGCCTTGCCTTTAGTCTATCGTCTTCTGATCGTTGGCTTGAAGGCCTCCTTGGTGACCTGGTCTCTGCTTCCAGCTGTCCCCGTCAGGCCTTGCTGCTGGTATGGCTGCAACCGTCCTTGCACAAGTATGGGGTACTAAAGGACCCAAACTTCAGTACACCGACAGGAGCCCCCGTCGGGACGGAACTTGCCGGAGTCTGGCTTGGCGGCACTGGAGAACCTGCTGAAGTAGCTTGGACTTGGTCCCAGGTGTGGTCTTGACCCCGCCAGGCTCGCCTGCCCGGCAAGGGAGACCTTTCTGGGGAATATTCTACTTGGTGGCTTGAGCCTTGATCCTCGTGCGGGAGAGATGCCCCCCGCGCGGTAGTAGTGCTTGCCGGTGAAATGATTGCCGGGCATTGCTGAGCACTGTCATGGCCCATCTTCGGAGGTTAGTGGGACCCTGGTTCTCACTACACCGACAGTAGCCCCCGGGCCCAGCTTCAGCAGAGATTTCTAAGAACTCGACGCTAGAGCTGGGGCCAAGTTTTGCATGAGTCATGACAGTGATAACCACGGTTCCCAAAGAAGTTGCTTTCAAAGGTCCCGGCCAGCCCCCGAGCTTGCTTCCATGGAAATTTTCTGGCAGAGAACTCTACAGATCTCAATGCTAGAATGTGGTTTTGTCTTCTTTCTCACTTCCGGCAAGGTTGTTGCCGGGAAGTCTCATGTTTTCAGTGAAGAACTTTGACGTTCTTGATGCCTGATTTCAGTGGAGAACTCTGAAGCTCTCGACACTGGCTTCCGGCAAGATTGTTGCCAGGGAGGCTTATGGCGGAGAACTTCGTCGTTCTCGACGCCGGCTTCCGGCAAGCTTGTTGCCGGGAATGCTTTTATCTTCAGCAGAGAACTTTGACGTTCTCAATGACTGACTTCAGTGGAGAACTCTGAAGCTCCCGACACTGGCCTCCGGCAAGATTGTTGCCAGGAAGACTTATGGCAGGGAACTTCGTCGTTCTCGACGCTGGCTTCTGGCAAGCTTGTTGCCAGGAAGGCTTATGGCGGAGAACTTCATCGTTCTTGACACCGGCTTCCGGCAAGATTGTTGCCGGGAAGGCTAATGGCGAAGAACCTCATCGTTCTTGACACCGGCTTCTTGCAAGATTGTTGCCGGGAAGGCTAATGGCGAAGAACCTCATCGTTCTTGACGTCGAGAAGATTGGTCCTGAGGGGGCTGCCAACCCCCGGGCCATAACTGCATTTAAATACAACAAGTTAATTAGCATCTTAAATGCATTTTAGCTTGCGCATATCTTTATTTAGAGCTCTCCTCCTCATGATTTTGTTTTTGCACAGTTGTTCCCTACGCTTGCCGGAATGCATCTCGATCGTGCACGTCCTAGTCAATGGCGCTTAGGAACGGATCCTGGTTAGCAGCCTATCGAGGACGTCGCCTCCTCAAGAGCTTCACACTCCAAGAACAAACGCGGCTGCACAGGTGTTGCTAGGCGGACCCGAACAACCCGGAGCGCAGAATGTATCAAGAGTGCTCCTTTGCGCACAGGTTATATGCAGAGAACATCATCAAGGATGAAATTAAATCAGCAAAAAGCATTAAAGTTTTAGAACTTAGCTTTTTCCTGAAGTGCGGCGCGCGGGTCGTCGTCGCGGCTGCGGATGACACCGCTCACCTGGCTTCGATCGCCTGAATGCCGTGGGAGCTCGTGACCTCCACTTCCTCCGTCTGCGTCCACCCCATCGCCCGTCCGTGTTGGCACGGGCAGATCGACCGCGGGCGAACCAATCCCCGCGAAACTCTTCCTTTTGCGAGGCATGATGACGAAGATGTTGAAGAAACTGACGCGCTAACTGCTAGATCAGGTTCGCACAACCTCTCCCCCTACCTGGCGCGCGAAAGATGTCGGGGAGAACGACACCTATGGGATCGAGTGGATCCCTTCTACGGTTTAGCAGGGAGGAGGGGTGCACGAAGAGCAGATCTAGCGATCAACAAGAGGGATCTTTACCCAGGTTCAGGCCGCTGAGAAGCGTAAAACCCTAGTCCTGCTTTGAGTGTATATTCAGTGTTCTTGAGCTTCGGCTAGCTGCTACGCATGCAAACCGGGCCGGAAAGTCCAAAAGTCCCATCCCCCCTGTATCGCCTTGGGCCTCCTGTCGGTGTAGTGAGAACCAGGGTCCCACTAAACTCCGAAGATGGGCCATGACAGTGCTTAGCAACGCCCGGCAATCATTTCGCCTGCAAGCACTACTACCGCGCGAGGATCAAGGCTCAAGCCACCAAGTAGAAGATTCCCCAGAAAGGTCTCCCTTGCCGGGCAGGTGAGCCTGGCGGGGTCGAGACCACGCTTGGGACCAAGTCCAAGCTACTTCAGCAGGGTCTCTGGGCCGCCAAGCCAGACCCCGGCAAGTTCCATCCCGACGGGGGCTCCTGTCAGTGTACTAAAGTTTGGGTCCTTCAGTACCCCAGACTTGTGCACGGACGGTTGCAGCCATACCAGCGGCAAGGCCTGACGAGGACAGCTGGCAGCAGAGATAAGGCCACCAAGTAGGCCTTCAAGCCTATGATCAGAAGACGACGGACTAAAGGCAAGGCCCCGTCAAGACCTATGCCGGGGACGCTTGCGAAGCCCCGGCAAGATCCTTGCCAGGGACGCTTGCGAAGCCCAGGCAAGATCCTTGCCGGAGACACTTGCGAGGCCCCAGCAATACCCTTGCCGGGGACGCCTACGATGGCTCGCACCAGGCGGAGGTTCTACCACCTTCCCACCGCTCCAGCGCGGCGACCAGCATGCCTGCTTGTCCTTGCATGCCTCGTCACCTTGGATGCGTGTCAAGACGGAGTGAGGCGGCGACCGATGGGACGGGGACTATTTCCTCCCCGATAAAGCTAGAGGACACGTAAGCAGCGCATTTAATGCACTTGTCCTAAGACGCCAGAGATAAGCACTTGCACTGTAGCACTTTACACCTCCTGTATGCCTGTACGCCACTGTGGTAGCCCCTTGGTATAAAAGGAGGCCCAAGGCGATACAGGGCGGATTTTTGGACTTTTGGACTTTTCGGCCCGGTTTGCAGGCGTAGCAGCTAGCCGAAGCTCAAGAACACTGAATATACACTCCAAGCAGGACTAGGGTTTTATTCTTCTCAGCGGCCCGAACGTGGGTAAAAATCCCTCGTGTTGATCGTTAGATCTGCTCTTCATGCACCCCTCCTCCCTGCCAAACCGTAGAAGGGATCCACTTGATCTCGTAGGTGTCGTTTTCCCTGACATCTTTGGCGCGCCCGGTAGGGGGAGAGGTTGTGCGAACCTGATCTAGCAGTTAGCGCGTCAGTTTCTTCAACATCTTCGTCATCATGCCTCCCAAGAGGAAGAGTTTCGCGGCGATTGGTTCATCCGCGGTCGATCTGCCCGTGCCAACATGGACGGGCGGCCGGGTGGACGCAAACGGAGGAGGTGGAGGTCACGAGCTCCCATGACGTTTGGGCAATCGAAGCCAGGCGAGCGGTGTCATCCGCAGCCGCGACGACGACCCGCGCGCCACACTTCAGGAAAAAGCTAAGTTCTAAAACTTTAATGCTTTTTGCTGATTTAATTTCATCCTTGAAGATGTTCTTTGCACATAACTTGTGCGCAAAGGAGCACTCTTGAGACATTCTGCGCTCCGGGTTGTTCGGGTCCGCCTAGCAACACCTGTGTAGCCGCGTTTGTTCTTGGAGTGTGAAGCTCTCGAGGAGGCGGCGTCCTCGATAGGCTGCTAACTAGGATCCGTTCCTAAGCGCCATTGACTAGGACGTCTGCGATCGAGATGCATTCCGGCAAGCGTAGGGAACAACTGTGCAAAAACAAAATCCTGAGGTGGAGAGCTCTAAATAAAGTTATGCACAAGCTAAAATGCATTTAAGATGCTAATTAACTTATCGTATTTAAACGCAGTTGTGGCCCGGGGGCTGGTAGCGCACTCAGGACCAATCTTCTCGGCATCGAGAATGACGAGGTTCTTCGCCATTAGCCTTCCCGGCAACAATCTTGCCGGAAGCCGGTGTCAAGAACGACGAGGTTCTTCGCCATTAGCCTTCCCGGCAGCAAGCTTGCCGGAAGCCAGCGTCGAGAACGACGAAGTTCCCCGCCATAAGTCTTCCTGGCAACAATCTTGCCGGAGGCCAATGTCGGGAGCTTCAGAGTTCTCCACTGAAGTAATTCATTGAGAACGTCAAAGTTCTCTGCTGAAGATAAAAGCATTCCCGGCAACAAGCTTGCCGGAAGCCGTTGTCGAGAACGACGAAGTTCTCCGCCATAAGCCTCCTTGGCAACAATCTTGCCGAAAGCCAGTGTCAAGAGCTTCAGAGTTCTCCACTGAAATCAGGCATCAAGAACGTCAAAGTTCTTCACTGAAAACATGAGACTTCCCGGCAACAACCTTGTCGGAAGCGAGAAAGAAGACAAAACCACATTCTAGCATTGAGATCTGTAGAGTTCTCTGCCAGAAAATTTCCATGGAAGCAAGCTCAGGGGCTGGCCGGCGCCTCTGAAAGCAACTTCTTTGGGAACCGTGGTTATCACTATCATGACTCATGCAAAACTTGGCCCCAGCTCTAGCGTCGAGTTCTTAGAAATCTTCGCTGAAGCTGGGCCCGGGGGCTACTATCGGTGTAGTGAGAACCAGGGTCCCACTAACCTCCGAAGATGGGCCATGACAGTGCTCAGCAACGCCCGGCAATCATTTCGCCGGCAAGCACTACTACCGCGCGAGGATAAAGGCTCAAGCCACCAGGTAGAAGATTCCCCAGAAAGGTCGCCCTTGCCGGGCAGGCGAGCCTGGTGGGGTCGAGACCACGCCTGGGATCAAGTCCAAGCTACTTCAGCAGGGTCTCCGGGGCCGCCAAGCCAGACCCCGGCAAGTTTCGTCCCGAAGGGGGCTCCTGTCGGTGTACTAAAGTTTGGGTCCTTTAGTACCCCATACTTGTGCACGGACGGTTGCAGCCATACCAGCGGCAAGGCCTGACGGGGACAGCTGGCAGTAGAGACAAGGCCACCAAGGAGGCCTTCAAGCCTACGATCAGAAGACGACGGACTAAAGGCAAGTCCCCGTCAAGACCCTTGCCTGGGACGCTTGCGAAGCCCCGGCAAGATCCTTGCCGGAGACGCTTGCGAGGCCCCGGCAAGATTCTTGCCGGGGACGCCTGCGATGGCTCGCACCAAGCGGAGGTTCTACCACCTTCCCACCGCTCCAGCGCGGCGACCAGCATGCCTGCCTGGCCTTGCATGCCTCGTCACCTTGGATGCGTGTCAAGACGGAGTGAGGCGGCGACGGATGGGACGGGCTCTATTTCCGTCCCCGATAAAGTTAGAGGGCACGTAAGCAACGCATTTAATGCACTTGTCCTAAGACGCCAGAGATAAGCACATGCACTGTAGCACTTTACACCTCCTGTATGCCTGTACGCCACTGTGCTAGCCCCTTGGTATAAAAGGAGGCCCAAGGCGATACAGGGGGGACTTTGGACTTTTGGACTTTCCGGCCCGGTTTGCATGCGTAGCAGCTAGCCGAAGCTCAAGAACACTGAATATACACTCAAAGAAGGACTAGGGTTTTACGCTTCTCAGCGGCCCGAACCTGGGTAAAGATCCCTCGTGCTGATCGCTAGATCTGCTCTTCGTGCACCCCTCCTCCTTGCCAAACCGTAGAAGGGAACCAAAGATGTTGGGGATAACAACACCTATGGGATTGAGTGGATCCCTTCTATGGTTTGGCAGGGAGGAGGAGTGCACAAAGAGCAGATCTAACGATCAACACGAGGGATTTTACCCAGGTTCGGGCTGCTGAGCAGCGTAAAACCCTAGTCCTGCTTTGAGTGTATATTCAGTGTTCTTGAACTTCGGCTAGCTGCTACGCATGCAAACTAGGCCGGAAAGTCCCAATAGCCCCCCTGTATCGCCTTGGGCCTCCTTTTATACCAAGGGGCAACCACAGTGGCGTACAGGCATATAGGAGGTGTCAAGTGCTACAGTGCACGTGCTTATCTCTGGCGTCTTAGGACAAGTGCATTAAATGCGCTGCTTACGTGCCCTCTAACTTTATCGGGGATGGAAATAGAGCCAGTCCCATCCGTCGCCGCCTCACTCCGTCTTGACACGCATCCAAGGTGACGAGGCATGCAAGGCCAGGCAAGCATGCTGGTCGCCGCGCTGGAGCGGTGGGAAGGTGGTAGAACCTCCGCCTGGTGCGAGCCATCGCAGGCGTCCCCGGCAAGGGTCTTGCCGGGGCCTCGCAAGTGTCTCTGGCAAGAATCTTGCCGGGGCTTCGCAAGCGTCACCGGCAAGGATCTTGCCGGGGCTTCGCAAGCGTCCCCGGCAAGGATCTTGCCGGGGCTTCGCAAGCGTCCCCGGCAAGGGTCTTGACGGGGCCTTGCCTTTAGTCCATCATCTTCTTATCGTAGGCTTGAAGGCCTCTTTGGTGGCCTTGTCTCTGCTGCCAGCTGTCCCGGTCAGGCCTTGCCGCTGGTATGGCTGCAACCGTCCGTGCACAAGGATGGGGTACTAAAGGACCCAAACTTTAGTACACCGACAGGAGCCCCCATCGGGAAGGAACTTGCCGGGGTCTGGCTTGGCGGCCCCGGAGACCCTGCTGAAGTAGCTTGGACTTGGTCCCAGGCGTGGTCTCGACCCCGCCAGGCTCGCCTGCCCGGCAAGGGAGACCTTTCTGGGGAATCTTCTACTTGGTGGCAAGGGAGACCTTTCTGGCGAAATGATTGTCGGGCATTGCTGAGCACTGTCATGGCCCATCTTCGGAGGTTAGTGGGACCCTGGTTCTCACTACACCGACAATCTGCCATGAGATCACCATGACAGATGATGAAGAGCCCCCTCCGTGATCGAATCCCCCTCTGGCAGGGTGCCGGAAAAGGCCTCCAGATGGTATCTCGTGGTTCTGGAACTTGCGGTGGCAGAAAAAATTTATTTCGTGGACTCCCCTGTTGGTTTCACGATTTTAGAGAATTTATAGAGGCGGAGCTAGGTCAAACGGAGCCTCGTGGGCCCCACCACCCATTAGGGCGCGCCTACCCCCCAGGGCGCGCCCTGGTGGGCTGTGGGCCCACGCTCCCTTGTCTGGTCTTCTCCTGAAGCTTCTAGTGTCTCTTTTGTCCATAAAAAAATCTCCAAAAAGTTTCGTGGCATTTGGACTTCGTTTGGTACTAATATTCTGCGAAACCAAAAACAAGCAAAAAAACAGCAACTGGCATTGGGCACTAAGTTAATATGTCAGTCCCAAAAAATGATATATAATTGCTTGTAAGTGTATATAAAACATTCAAGATTAATAATATAATAGCATGGAACAATAAAAAATTATAGATACGTTGGAGACGTATCAGGCATATTTCCAACACAACACTTAAATGAGAAGTGAATAACAAGCTTTAATACAAATATTTCTACTAACCAATGATCATGAACTAATATCCTCTCATATTACGACATCAACATAATTAAACCATACCTTTAATAGCTAGTTATCTACATGAAAGTTTTTATTATATCCCCCTTGAATACCTATCATTTTCTAACTAGTCTTATAACACGTGCATATTGCCACTTAGTAATTAATAGACTCTCAAAAATATTTAAGTGAAGCATAAGAGTGCAATCATTTCTATAAAACAACCACTGTCGTGCTCTAACAAGTATAAGTGAAGCACAAGAGCAACTTCCTAGCTCAAAAGATATAAGTGAAGCACATAGAGTATTCCAACAAATCACGATAAATGTTTGTCCCTCCCAAAAGTTATATCCAGCAAATAATGATTGTGGAAAACTAAAAATCAAACAAAATAAAACTATGGCACAAGACGCTCCAAGCAAAACTCATATCATGTGATGAATAAACATATAGTTCCTTGTAATATACCGATGGATTGTAGACGAAAGAGGGGATGCCATCCGGGGCATCCCCAAGCTTAGACACTTGGGTCTTCCTTGAATATTACCTTGGGGTGCCTTGGGAATCCCAAAGCTTAGGGTCTTGCCGCTCCTTATTCCTTCATCCATCATGATCTCACCCAAAACTTGAAAACTTCAGCACACAAAACTCAACAGAAATCTCGTGAGATCCATTAGTATAATAGACAAATCATAAACTTTAGATACTGTTGTAAAGTCATTCATAATTATTCTTGCACAATACCTACAGTATTCTAACTTCTGCAGGACTTATACCCCTGGATATAATCCATAGCATCCTTAAAACAAGCACACTATGCAATAAAAAATAGAATCTGTCTAAACAAGAATAGTCTGTAACTATCTGAACAAAAACTATACTTTTGTAACTCCAAAACATATAAAAAATTAGGCCAACATGAAAATTTTCTATATCAATCATGTGTAAAAATTTCAGAATTTTATCACGTTCCAGTGAAATATAGTAATTCCAGTACAGGACGCAAAAGTTTCTATTTTTTCACAGAATCAAGTCAACTATCAACCAAATCATCCCAAAGGTTTTACTTGGCACAAGCACTAATTAAAACATAAAAACACAATCATTACAGTAGCAATAATCATCTCATCACACCAAAACAGAATGAAAAGCAAAAAATTAAGATAACTATTGTGTTGCCTCCCAACAAGCGCTATTGTTTTACGTCCCTAGCTAGGTGTAATGCATTGTTTCAAGTATTCGCATCCTTCACATTCAATTCCTCAATTACACATCAATGCTATCTAGGAGGTTTATTAAACATATTTTAAAGATCACATTCCTAGTAACGAAGTTGAGGAATTTGTTTTCATAAATTGGCTCCTTTATCATATCAATGAAATTAGGGTGCACGCTAATCATTTTGAGATCCTTGTTTCCCTTACAAGATGTGTCACCTCTAGTCTCAGGAACATACATAAACATGGTGTCGGGGTACACAAAAAGGGGTGTATGTCTTCCCCTGACTTGTGCATGGACAGCAAACCTCCAACCCGGCAACTTGCAATATCCAAGACGAGGTCGAGTTGAAAAGATAGCTCTTTGAGGAATCAAAGGGCAGATCAAGAAGATCAAGAAGACCAAGACGAGCTCAATGAGCTAGACACCACTAAGAAGAAACCTCCCTTGCCGGGCAGGCGAGCCTGGCAAGGACGAGGTTGCCCCGGAGACAAGCCTCGAGACCGTCCCGGCAGGCCTGCCGGGCGTAACGAAGGCAAACTACCCTGCCAAGGCTCCACCGCTCCACCTCACAGCGACGCAAGTCATTGATCTATGCGGTGTCAAGCCCTCAAGTGAGTAAGTGACTGTTATTTAACACATGGCAGCCACTTCTAGTGGAAATCACCTCCAAATGACACCCGTCTAGAGACGTGTCAAGCAGATAGACGAGAATGTGGCCAAGCAGCCCGGCAAGGCTTGTCGGGCATGCCACAATGTGACACTAAGCGGCGCATTTAATGCGCTCTGCTCTGTCCGCAAAGTTAGGTATGATAGCACTGCTCGCTATCTAATCAGTACACAATGACTGATTTGCCACTGTGGTAACCCCTTAATCTATAAAAGGAGGGCCATGGCAACCATAGAAAGGATTTAGACCCCTGTACGTTTGTACGCGCGTAGCTGCTCTCGACCCAAGGCACCCTTGCCGGGCAAGAGCGCTGCATTTCCACCACCATCCACCATCAATCCACCAAAGCAGGAGGGGTTTTACGCCTCGCGGCGCCCCGAACCTGAGTAAAAACTGCCCGTGTGATCTCTGTCGTGCTGTGCAACATTCTCCGCTCTTTGTGCAATGTGCTCATCCCCCTTGCCGAACCACAAGGGGCCGATGGCCCCATAGGTGGTCGTGGTTTCCCACGACATCTTTGGCGCGCCAGGTAGGGGGGATGCGCTTGCGCGAACCCGAGAAGCGTACGTAGGCGTCATCTTCATCTGCTGCATCAACGGCTTCACCATCCATGAGGCCTAAGAGAAGGCGGAGGATGGTGGGAATAGAGAGGGAAAGCGATATCGCTTCCCCCGCCTCTCCCCCTTCGATCACCACCGCCTCCCTCCGCCGCAACCGCAACATCGACAAGAATCAGTAATGATGACGGCAAGCCAACCCCAACAGGTCGGGCAGCATGGTCGCCATGCAAGCCCCGTCCTGGGAAAGGAACAAAGTGTACGGGTACAAGGTTTCTCTTTCCACCACTCCCACTTATCGACAATCGAGCCACTCTGGGTCTTAGCCTCGTCAATGTCGATGAGCACCGTGCGAAGCTCGGTTCAGCATTTACCCTGCTTAGGGAAATCCTGAGTGAAGCGCTGGTGCGAATCCATTGATCGATGCCCGGCAAGTGTGCCTGGCAAGGCAGTCCGCGGCAGCATGACTTTTTATGCCAGCCGCCACCAGGTTGTCTAAAGTGTGTGGAGAGGAGGAGAGAGAAGCCGGACGTGCCTTACACCGCGTCTTGCCGCCTGCAAGATACATATGATCCTTTAACGGTCCCTGCCGGGAACCGGAGAACAACACGCACGACAGCTATCCTTCCCAAGGCATGCGAATGTGACGAGCAGCCGCGGCTGAAGGGAGTAGAAGGAAGCGAAGAAAGAAAAGCTAAGTTTACACCATCCTTGCCCAGTCATGACCCTAGGGCTTCGCATTTGTTTATCCCTTGACTACCAAGGTGTTCGTATGAGGAAATCTGTCATATGGACGGCACCTTATCAGTTTCTGTCTACACCCTCACTCTGTTCCGAGCCTGCTCACAGAATGGGTAGCAATGTCAAAACTGTCAAGGAAAAACCTGCCGGGACGTATCTTCGCCAAGATAACTGCTAAGGGCCTGACACTTGCGACAGTCGCGGCAGTACGATACCGGCAGGCAGCTGAAATACACACGGAGACTAATCATACGAGCACCAAGGGGTGAACTCTAACGGGATAAACATGCAATTGGGATTAAGTAAAAACATTAGTTCCACACAAACATACGCGGTACGGTGTCTAAACACAGGACATGCATCATGTTTTATTACAGGACAACACAGCGGCAAGGATAATTCATCGCCGGGCTTGGCAACCTCGTGGAGCAGTAGAGACGTAAAGGACCTTGTCGGCGAGAGGGGCGGCCTTCTCTTCGGCGGCCGAAACGTCTGCGCCCTCCGACGGCTTCTTGAAGCCATCGGCGAGATTTAGGTCTGGATGGCGGTAGACAATTTTGCTTAGAACCATGAAGAGGGCACTACGGGCAAGCTTCCGAGATTCAGTCGCGAAGTGGCCGGCCCTTCCCTCCTCATGTGCCTTCAGCTTCTCGATCAGCTCGTTGAAGAAGACATCTAGCTTGACGCTGGGGACCTCATGCTTACTGGCTGAGTAGACTGGCCCTTCTATGCCCATCGCTGCAGTCTGAACAAAGAGGCGCTCGGCGATATCAATCAAGCTCTTGATCCAGAGGTCGGCCTGCTTGGACTGATTCGCCAGTTTCTCCTCTGCATCCTTCCGAAGACGCCTTGCGGTATCCAGGTCCTTTGTCAGCTACTGCTCACGGACCCCGCTGGACTCTACCGAGCTCTCCAAGGTGCCAATACTGGCCTTCAGATCTTCAATGGTGCCGTTGGCAGTCTTGAGGTCTTGGCTCTTGGAGGAGAGCTGCGGTTGTATATCCTTCAGAAGGGTCTCTACTTTCTGCACCTCCTCCTTGAGGGTCGCGACCTCCGTGGCGCTCCCGGAAAGCTCTTCAGTCAGCTTGGCCACCTGTTGGTCGAGGTCGGTCTTGACAGTGGATGCAGCATCAAGGTCATCAGCGAGCTTCTTCAGTTGGGTGGCAAAATCAGCAGCGAGGGCATCCAGGGAAGCCTTGTGCTTGTCCTCTAGCTCTTTGGTGCGCTGCTGCATGAGAGCCTCCAGATCGTTGTCCTTGGCATGAAGGGTAGCCTCGAGCTTCTCCTCCCGGGAAGAGATGTCCTGCTCCTTGGGATCCAGAAGCACCTTGCGCTCCGCCATGTGAGCCTCCCAGGCGATGACATCCTCCCTCACCATCGAGATTTCCTCCTGCTGCCTCATCAGAATCTGGAACTGCTTGCCGTGCCAGTCGTGCAGCTTGTTACTTTTGTCCCTCAGTTGCTGGTCCACCTTGTTGGCGGACTTGCGCTGCTCCTTGAGAACCTGCCACTTCTGACTGTGCCGGCCCTACATCTCCTTAATGCCTGCCACCATGGACTCCAGGAAAGACAAGTCCATCGCGACAGCAACAGAGTCGTCTGCCTCATCGATCCCTTGATACAGCGACGTCAGAATGCGCTGGAGCTCTTCATCAAGATCCATGCTAGTCACCGCTGACGAGCCGGGGGCTCTGAGCCCAGGCTGTGCCAGCACCAATGCTAGTTGACTCAAATTTCGCGGCGAGGCCCCTGCCGAGGTGCCAAATGAGGGAAGAGGGTCCATGGTTTGAAGAAGGATTTTCCCTTCAACCACAACCCCCGACCCTGACGTGCCGCCGAAGGTTCTTTCTGATCCCTCCAGGAGCTCCTGGACGCTCCCGGCAGCACATTCCTGCCCCTCAACGGCAGCGATCTTGGCGGCTTCCTCTGCAGCGTCCTTCCCTATGCTGGCCACCTCATCCAATAGATCTGGCTCTTCACTCAAAGGGGCTATAAGCAGAATCAGTAATCAATGACAAGAATGCAGAATTTTTAGCAAGATAAAGGTCTGGGGCAGGATGATAAGGGCAGCACGACACGGAAGGAGTAAATGGATTACCTGGAGATGCCTGCCGTGGAGGAACTTCAGTCTCCTCGGAAACTTCAGTTACAGGGCGAAGGTCACCTTCCCCTCCCTGGGAAACCGAGGAATCGCCCAGGGCGGACCCTTCCGTGGAAACCTTGGACGGGGATCCCTCGATTCGATTGGCGGGTGGAGGGGGTCCCTCCTGGAGGGACTCGCTCGGGGTACTCCCCTCCCCTCCTCTGGCTGCAGGGATGGGGAGTTCTCCTCCATCACCTCCGAAAGGAGGAGCCAGCTCTACACTCTCAGGCCGGGGGCTAGGCTGGGGGCTTGGTGCCGGGTCATCCGCCCTGCTCCCTTCCGGGCTTCCACAGTCTTCGGTGGCCCTGCGCGCCTGAGCTGCTTGGTCTGGTGGATGAGGGTCTCGCCTTCTTCCTCCTCCTCCTTGACGAAGGCGGCAAGCAAGATCAGTTAGCAAACAAGATGATATGCGGAAATGGCGGGGAGGAAGGGAAATTGCTCTTTCTTACTCTTCGTCGATCAGCATGGAGCTCAGCTCAAACTCCATGGGTGGCGAGGGCGACTTGCTCCTCTTCTGGGGCGGGGGAACGGAGCTCCCTGGCAACTTCAAACCTTGATAAGGAGTAGGGGGCTCCATCGAGGAAGAGCTCTGCGAAGAACTCGAGCTGGAATGGGAGCTGGAGTCACTTCCAGCGGCTGCCGGTCGCATGGCGAGAGAAGCCTTAACCCCAGAAAGCCGTGGCGACTGCCGGCGCACTGTGTCGGGGACGCAGCTCCTGGAGGTGGTCTTCTTCACTCTCTCGGTGGCAGGCACAGGGTCAGGAACTGCTGCTCCCCGGCTAGCCGCACGCCTGCGAGGGCGCTGGTCCAGGTTTGGCTCGGGGGCTTGATGGCCTTCCACGAGCCACTCCTCCCTAGGTTGCTCCGCCTCCTCAACCTCCTCTCCCTCCAGAGTCTCCATTGCCGCGGCATAAAGAGCCTCAATCCCGGCAGGCTCCTCCCCGGCAGGATCATCCCCGGCAAGCCCCTCCATGGCGGGCGCCTCGCTCCCACCATGGGAAGGGCCTTCGCCTTTAGCCTCCTCCTTCCCCTTCATTGCCTTCCCGGCCTTCGCCATTGTGGCAGCACAAAGTGCTCTGTCTTCTTCAAGTCGCTTCCTGATATACACCTCCTCCACCTTGGAGGTGCGCTTGTACATGTTGGTTTCCACCCTGGTAGCCCTTTCCACCAAGGTGGAAGACCACGCAAGCTCTTCGTTGAGCTCGGGCAGCTGCCAATCGCTGGCAACTCCCTGAGCATTACAGTCTGGCATCCATTTCAGAATCTGATCCTTGGCAGAATTGATGTTCAGCGGGATGACATTTGCCGGCAACTTGAACGGCCCAGGACTGCCGAACAGTTGCTCGCACAGCCAAGCATGGCCATAGACTGACAAATTGTTGGCCAGGCCAGGAAGCAACCTCATCCTATCTGCGGCATCCCTGTACTGCCAGGCAAACCTGTCCCTTTTCTGCAACGGAGCAATGCGGCGAAGGAGGAGGTCGGCCCCCACGTGCCCGATGGTTAGCCCGGCAGCCTTTAGGCGGGTGATCCTGTTTATTGTCGGGTGGAGCCTATCATCAGTAAGGCTAACTTCCCTCCAATCGTTGCCGCGCTCAAGGCACTCAGCCCACGCCTGGCAGAAATCTGGGGCCTCCCCGTCCAGGATCCAGCACCAATCTCCCCTCCACTCCTCCCATCTTCCACGCTGTTGACCAGGGAGGTAATCCCAGCTCTCCCTTGGTACCCGTGGCATCCAACTTATGTTCCCGGAATGGTGGTGTTTGTTCTCCACCCGCGGGACGAAATAGTGCCTAAACAGATCAACATTGGGGGCGACTCCGACGAAGTTCTTGCACAAATAAGCAAAAATCGCCATGCACGCCATTGCATTTGGCGTGATGTCCAGAAGGTGGAATCCATAGATCACCATCATTGCTTCAAGAAAATCCGAGAAGGGAGGGCAGAGGCCACAGATGAAATACGCGCAAAAGAATCGGTATGAATCTGGTGGATCCTTTTTTCCCTTTGCCAGAACCTTGGGATCACCATGCCCCTTCGCCGTCCAGATTCGACGGGAAGAAGATGACATCAGCTCTTCGCTTCCTATCCAGCTCCGACGCCCGCTTGCTCCCCTCGGTGGCCGCCACCTTTGCGGTGGTCGTCCGCTTCCCCTTGGAGGCGGTTTTCTTCCCCATTCCTTCAAACTGTGACAGGGATGGGGGAAGGAACTTGGGAGAGGGATTGGCGGCGAGTATGGGCGAAAAGGGAGAATGGTTGTTTGGTTTGCGGAAGAAGATGATGGATGGGCGGAGTGAGCTACAGATGAGCAGTGCCCTTCCACGTTTTCCTCTCTTAAGGAAAGGACATGGGGGAGGGCGCGACCCTTCAGAAAGATACCGTTTCACATTAACTGCTGCAGTCCCACTACCCCATGACCCGCGGTAATTACGCGAAGTGGACGTTGGATTGACTGGTTATCAAGACAAACCGCTGCACGCGCAGCGTTCTCTCGCCATGTGTCCGTGCACTGTTTGGGGCCTAACCCAACATGCCCAGTCACACAATTGGCTCAGGCCCGGGGGCTTCTGTCGGGGTATGCAAACAGGGGTGTATGTTTTCCCCTGACTTGTGCACGGACAGCAAACCTCCGAGCCGGCAACTTGCAATATCCAAGACGAGGTCGAGTGGAAAAGATAGCTCTTTGAGGAATCAAAGGGCAGATCAAGAAGACCAAGACAAGCTCAATGAGCTAGACACCACTAAGAATAAACCTCCCTTACCGGGCAGGCGAGCCTGGCAAGGACGAGGTTGCCCCGAAGACAAGCCTCGAGACTGTCCCGGCAGGCCTACCGGGCGCAACGAAGGCAAACTACCCCGCCAAGGCTCCACCGCTCCACCTCACAGCGACGCAAGTCATTGATCTATGCGGTGTCAAGCCCTCAAGTGACTAACTGGCTATTATTTGACACATGGCAGCCACTTCCAGCGGAAATCACCTCCAAATGACACCCATCCAGAGACGTGTCAAGCAGGTAGACGAGAAGGTGGCCAAGCAGCCCGGCAAGGCTTGTCGGGCATGCCACGATGTGACACTAAGCGATGCATTTAATGCGCTCTGCTCTGTCCGCAGAGTTAGGTATGATAGCATTGTTCGCTATCTAATCAGTACACAATGACTGATTTGCCACGGTGGTGACCCCTTAATCTATAAAAGGAGGGCCATGACAACCATAGAAAGGATTCGGACCCCTGTACGTTTGTACGCGCGTAGCTGCTCTCGACCCGAGGCACCCTTGCTGGGCAAGAGCGCTGCATTTCCACCACAATCCACCAAAGCAGGAGTAGGGTTTTACGCCTCGCGGTGGCCCGAACCTGGGTAAAAACTGCCCTTGTGATCTCTGCCATGTTGTGCGATGTTCTCCGCTCTTTGTGCAACGTGCTCATCCCCCTTGCCAAACCACAAGGGGCCGATGGCCCCATAGGTGGCCGTGGTTTCCCACGACACATGGAATTCTTATTAGGAGAAGTTTTCTCTATAGTTTTAACAGAAGAAAAAGCGGAACCCAAATTATTGATGATTTCTTCCAATTTATCAATTCTAGATGGACTTTGTTCAACTCTTTCATTAATTACTAGCAAAAAGGCCCGTGTGTTGCAACAGGTACAAAAAATGCTTGCAAACCTGAAAAACAATTTATCACTCAAACAACTATCAAGTAGCAAATCAATATTGAAAGTACTAAAAAATACCAAGGGGGATTCTTGGCAAAAAAGATGTAATCATCTATTATCAAATAGGGAAGTACTCATGCCTCTTCTATTGTGGCATGATACAGAATATACAATTGATGGTGTCAGGTTCTAGGTATAATAGATTATTAATCGTTCTAGCAATAATAGATTATTAATCCATAATATTATACTATGTCTATAAGTAACTCATTGTCTTGATTATAGATTCAACTTCGACCCTTCAGAAAGATACCGTTTCACATTAACTGCTGCAGTCCCACTATCCCATGACCCGCGGAAGAAGATGATGGATGGGCGGAGTGAGCTACAGATGAGCAGTGCCCTTCCACGTTTTCCTCTCTTAAGGAAAGGACGTGGGGGAGGGCGCGACCCTTCAGAAAGATATCGTTTCACATTAACTGATGCAGTCCCACTACCCCATGACCCGCGGTAATTACGCGAGGTGGACGTTGGATTGACTGGTTATCAAGACAAACCGCTGCACGCGCAGCGTTCTCTCGCCATGTGTCCGTGCACTGTTTGGGGCCTAACCCAACATGCCCAGTCACACAATTGGCTCAGGCCCGGGGGCTTCTGTCGGGGTATGCAAACAGGGGTGTATGTTTTCCCCTGACTTGTGCACGGACAGCAAACCTCCGAGCCGGCAACTTGCAATATCCAAGACGAGGTCGAGTGGAAAAGATAGCTCTTTGAGGAATCAAAGGGCAGATCAAGAAGACCAAGACAAGCTCAATGAGCTAGACACCACTAAGAATAAACCTCCCTTGCCGGGCAGGCGAGCCTGGCAAGGACGAGGTTGCCCCGAAGACAAGCCTCGAGACTGTCCCGGCAGGCCTACCGGGCGCAACGAAGGCAAACTACCCCGCCAAGGCTCCACCGCTCCACCTCACAGCGACGCAAAGTCATTGATCTATGCGGTGTCAAGCCCTCAAGTGACTAACTGGCTATTATTTGACACATGGCAGCCACTTCCAGCGGAAATCACCTCCAAATGACACCCGTCCAGAGACGTGTCAAGCAGGCAGACGAGAAGGTGGCCAAGCAGCCCGGCAAGGCTTGTCGGGCATGCCACGATGTGACACTAAGCGGTGCATTTAATGCGCTCTGCTCTGTCCGCAGAGTTAGGTATGATAGCATTGTTCGCTATCTAATCAGTACACAATGACTGATTTGCCACTGTGGTGACCCCTTAATCTATAAAAAGAGGGCCATGACAACCATAGAAAGGATTCGGACCCCTCTACGTTTGTACGCGCGTAGCTGCTCTCGACCCGAGGCACCCTTGCCGGGCAAGAGCGCTGCATTTCCACCACAATCCACCAAAGCAGGAGTAGGGTTTTACGCCTCGCGGTGGCCCGAACCTAGGTAAAAACTGCCCTTGTGATCTCTGCCATGCTGTGCGATGTTCTCCGCTCTTTGTGCAACGTGCTCATCCCCCTTGCCAAACCACAAGGGGCCGATGGCCCCATAGGTGGCCGTGGTCTCCCACGACACATGGAATTCTTATTAGGAGAAGTTTTCTCTATAGTTTTAACAGAAGAAAAAGCGGAACCCAAATTATTGATGATTTCTTCCAATTTATCAATTCTAGATGGACTTTGTTGAACTCTTTCATTAATTACTAGCAAAAAGGCCCGTGTGTTGCAACAGGTACAAAAAATGCTTGCAAACCTGAAAAACAATTTATCACTCAAACAACTATCAAGTAGCAAATCAATATAGAAAGTACTAAAAAATACTAAGGGGGATTCTTGGCAAAAAAGATGTAATCATCTATTCTCAAATAGGGAAGTACTCATGCCTCTTCTATTGTGGCATGATACAGAATATACAATTGATGGTGTCAGGTTCTAGGTATAATAGATTATTAATCGTTCTAGCAATAATAGATTATTAATCCATAATATTATACTATGTCTATAAGTAACTCATTGTCTTGATTATAGATTCAACTTCGAATATTAGATCGTCAAATGACAATGAGCCCCCCCCCCCCCGGTCCCGTCTCAGTATTTTTGATGAAACGATGTAAAAGAATCTCGCATCCACTCGTTTTAGTCTCCAAAAAGAAAGTTCTAAATTCCGTGTCCCGCATCTGGCATCTCTATTGATCACCATGTGATTGACTGCCCATACAAGAATCTCGCATCCACCCGTACAAGTGATCTACCACGAGATCGTGTGTTTATGATTTTAGATGATCTATCGACTAGCCTAACCTCGGTTTATATAATGCACCGGACGCCTAGAATAATAGTAGTCCTAGTAGGTTACCTCAGTGTAGAGGATTCCTTGTCATTTATGCCAAGTCTTGTGGAATCTTTCTCGTAGGTGTCATGGGCTACCCGCAGTGGCCTAGGACAGTGCCGACAAAGGGGGTCCTGGGCCCAGCCCACCTGGCTGGGAGTCGACATGGTAAGTAGCCTTGGTCTAGGACACCAACAAGCGAGGGTTCTTGTTGCGCGGCGTCGACGGGGGAGACGATGACGAGCAGAATGTTCAGCGCTTGGATTCACAGGAGGAGGAGTAGGTGGAACTTAGCCTCGGGCTGTCGCTCGGGCACTGGTTCGAGCGGGAGAGAAGGAGAGCGAGGGGCTCACCAGGTCCTCGTTGGTCACATGCATCCAGGAGGTGGCACTTGCGCCACCCATGCTCGCCGGGATGAACTCGTTGCCAACTATGCCAGATGCGAAGGAGAACACCACCGCTTCCTTTGGGACTTTGGGAGTGGCGCCGATGTCTAGCCCTCGGCGACCCTGCAGGAGAGAGGCACCAGGGTGTAGCTCGCGGCAAGGCTGCAGGACAGCTTGAACTCGTCCCCGGGCTTGTCGGACAGCGAAGGTGCTCCTGTCTTAATATTTCCTTCTGTGGGTAATGCTATATGTACTGTATTAGTCCTTAAGCTAAGCAAATATAGTAGAGTAGTACTATTTTTTAGCTCAATTAATTTACATGCTCAGCAATTTTAAAATGTTAGTAACTTGCATACATCTCACTAGTAAATATTCTGCTAATTAGGTAGGTGTAACAAACATCATCCTGTTCTTTTTATCTGGTAGTACTAAAGGACATGAATTGTTTCATTGATCGCAAGATTGGTCTGGGATTTGTGAGCATATGTGCAATGCAAATTAGGAAAGTGGAATTGGGGCTTGCCATTTGCCAGTAGCACATGGCTAGTGAATAAAGCAGTACTACTATGGAGTAAGGCGCCCCTGTTCTGGATTATAGCTAGGCCGCTGGATCTTGGGTAGATTCGGAAAGATAGGGCGGTGTGTCATCATCGTGTTTCCTCGATGACACAGGGGTTCCCTTCCTTATTTAACAACTTCCAAATTATGTAGTTGGTCTATTTATAACTATCAGTTTTGCTAAGTCTCAGTCGACTGATACTTCGTTATGTCTCAGTCGATAGTATTTTTCTTTGAATTTGCATGGAGATTTGTGCAAAAAATTATTTTCAATTTTTCTTCTTCTCACATACTAGTATATCACTTGACTTAGACTTGATGAAGTCTCAGTCGACTGAGACCTAGCCACACCCTATAACTATTTGCGTGCCATGGTTTACTAGGGCACTGTCATGATTTGAGAAAGGAAGGTATAACTAGTCCTACGAGCAATGAAATAATTCATGTACTTTAGTACTACCCGCTAAAAACAACGGGATCATATCCATTACACCTACCTAATTAACAGAATATTTACAAGTGAGATTTATGCGAGTTAGTAATATTTTAATATTTTTGAGCATGTAAATTAATTAAGCTAAAAATAATAATACTCTACCACATTTTCTTAGCTTAAGGACTTCCAGTACATATATCATTACCGTCAGAAGGAAATATTAAGATAGACGGACCTTCGCCATCCGCCAAGCCTGGGGACGGGTTCAAGCTGGCCCGCAGCTTCGTCACGGGCTCCACCCCGGTGTCGCTCCCCTGCAGGGTCACCGAGGGTTGGACCTCGGTGCTGCTCCTAAGGGAAGCAATGTTGTTCCCCTCCTTCGCATCCACCATTTTAGGCAGCGAGTTCATCCCAGCGAGCGTGGGCTGCACTAGTTCCACCTCCTGGATGCACGCAACCGAAAGAGGAACTGGCAAGGCCCTCGCTGCTTCTTCTCTCCCGCCCGAACCGGCCCCTGAACAACAGCCTGAGGATAAGTCCAACCGCCTCCTCCTCCTGTGAATCCAAGTGCCGAGCCTTTTGCTCGCCTTCATCTCCCTCGGAGATGCCATGCAACAAGTCCCTTGAGTAGTTCCCCATCAACGCCGCACGTACTGGTCACTTGGTCAGACAAAGCTCCCGCATGAAACTCGTCAGTTGGTCAGAGGATGCTCCCACGCTCGTCAGAGAAGAACCTGCCTAGGGGAGGAAGAGAAACCAAGCACAATTAAGGCGGGAAAGTCATGAAGTACACGGCGAGAAAAATGCACATAGGAGGAGGATCGAGGAGAGGGGCGTGACTTACGGGATTTGTGCAGCCAACGAGGGAGGCAGAAGGCATTGATTTCTGGTGATATCTTGTTCCGCTCTGCTCGTGGCTGCCGCGCGTGGAGAGGAAGAAGACACTCTCTCGCAACACAAATAATTTGCTCCTCTCTGAGGCCCTGCTCTGATCTTTTGCTTTTGACCCGTGAGAGGGAAGGGTATTTCTGGAAGAGCGGACATGAGACGATGCCCGGTAGGACACATGTCGTGCCAGGGGGACGCGTGGCAAGGCTCACGGGGGAGCCGAGCCCAAAGCGATAACGCTCGCAATACAGCCAGACAGCCTACGGACCGCGTGGCATACGAGGCGTATGTGGAGTCACTAGCGCGAGCGGCTGTGGCTACGCGGCGCCTCTGCGCTTCCGTTTCACTTCACTAGCTTGTCTTGACCGAGCGGAGGGATGGGCTTTTTGGCCCGATCTTTGGCGAAACAATGTGCGACGAACGGACGATGATGATGCAAAAGCTCACCGTGTGTACATATCTATCTATCTCTATCTATCTGTCTATCCACTTAAAAGGCGACCGTTTTCTATCTCACGCTTGTGTTCGGCAACTTTTTAATGCTTTTAATTAGAATAACACATATCTTTTGATAGAGAAAGTATTCTACTACACTGCAGAGTCTTAGAGTATAGATCTACATCCACTAGTCCAACAAGTGTCTATCTATGTGTTGAACAAATGGTATTGATTATGATGGAAGTTTTAGGTGCCAGCTTCAGTTTTGAGTTTGACTGTAAATAAAAGATAAAAGAGCAAAATGTGAAAACCAACATGCCAGATGTATATGCGTTGTTGCTATCGATGACCGATATCACAACCATCATATTCCTCGACGTAGTAGCATAGAAAACCAAATTTTTCTGTACACATTTAAAAACAAAAAATTCGATTTATTTAGCTTTAGTTTCGGTCCAGTTTTCGGTTTGCCGACTTTTATGCCCACCCTTATTGCTATATGTGCTTATTATTGACTTTTTATTTTCCATTTTCCACCTTTTGTTTTTCTTTCAATTTATATTTGCGTTTTGGAATTTTTTTTTTGTTTCTCTTCTAAATTGTCATGTTTGGATTTTTTTAAATAACATTACTCAATTTGCATACACGTCGACCACACACAGTTGCAAGTACTCCGGCCATGCGCAATTTCACGGCCACCGTTCGTGTACAGCTTTTAATATATTTTTTTCAAATATAGGGTCACTGGTTGTACAGACGCCAGTCGCATGTCCGTTGACCATGCGCAATTGCGTGCCTGACATTTGTCTACAACTATATTTTTTTTTTCTAAAAACAGCATCATCTGGTTGCACACACGTTGATTGCACGCAGTTACATGTTCGTTCGTTGGCCATGCACAATAGCATGTCCGTCATCCATGTGTAACTTAAAAAAAAAATATTTTCACATGTATCCCCTAAAAGTAGTTATATGCCCAAGCAAAGAAGTAATGGTCTAAAACTAGTTATATGCAACATAACTCTTGCTCCAACTAATCTTTTCCACAACTGTGGATAAGAGAGCGCGCTTCAATTTTCTACTGCCGCTCCCCCTTTTTAGCACCTTTACCACATGCAAAATATCATTCAGTCAACCAGGGTTGTTTCTTGATTTCTTTTTGTGTCTTTGCCTCGATATTACGTGGTCAAAGTAATACAAAACACACTATATTTGTTTTACCGGGTGGCAGATTCGGTTAGCAATCTCAAACCTTGGTATTGATATTGACAAATGCAATCATACTCCATATTTTTTGTACATGTAAGTTTTCTGGGGGAGACACTCTAGGCACACTGGCCCTTTTTAGCACATCGAATGGAAGTATCGACATGGACATAGATGATTTTGGCAGCCCAAGTACAAGCAAGAAAGAGGAACCAACTAGTTAGAGAACTCCTGACTTCAACTCTATCACTACAAAAAAAGACATATCCGTGACATTTTGGCCCGAACGAAAAGATTTTCTGTCATGCTTATGACACTTCTCTGACGATAATTGTGATAAAACCACGTATCATCATAGATGTGGTGGGCTCCTACTTTTATGACAAAAAATCATGATTGAAAATGGGCTTTTCATCCTTGGTGGGCCGGGGACGCATCTGCATGAAATTCTTTGGGCCG
Organism: Thinopyrum elongatum; assembly: GCA_011799875.1. Classification (NCBI taxonomy): domain Eukaryota; kingdom Viridiplantae; phylum Streptophyta; class Magnoliopsida; order Poales; family Poaceae; genus Thinopyrum; species Thinopyrum elongatum. The sequence goes on along the minus strand of CM022300.1, from coordinate 82,040,693 downwards.
TTCATGACGGAAAAAATCGTGGTAAAAGCGAGGGCGAGGAAAATTTTGTGGAGTTCCCAGTTACGGTGGGTGGTCGGGGCCGAGCGATGCGCGTGAGGTTTGCGCGTTTCTCCCGTACACGTACGCGCGTGTGTGCAAGGCGTTGGGTTCTAACTGAACCCGAGCAAGGCGTTTGCTTACTGAACCCGAGCGATTGCACTAGCTACGTTACTGAACCCGAGCGATCGATCCCTTGGTTGTTAACTGAACCCGAGCGATTTCTTCGCTACTGCTGCTAACACAAGCCGGTCGAACCTGCCTCTTGATGAACAGTGACCATTGTTGGGGGTTGGATGAACAGTTCCTGGTAGGTGTTGGGGATATAACTATTGAGTATAAACCGCCCAGGAGGGGCCGGGTTATGCTCATAGTGATTTACCTGTATTGAAGCCCATGAAGACATAGAAGATGGCGACTTACGAAGGAGACTTAATAAGAAGGCCCAAAGCCCAAAGGCGAGTTAGGGCCCATAGATGTAAACCGCCGTAAGTATATGACTTGTATTGTAAGATAGGAAAGAGTGGATACCGAGCCGGACACGTTTATGAGCCGGCCGGGATTCTGTGAACCGCCGGACGTCAACCTGTGTATATAAAGGGACGACCCGGCGGCGGTTTAGGGGGAGACAACAGATCGAGAGCCAGGTTAAGCGTATTCGCTCCCTGGTCATCGAAACCCTAGCAATACCACCTCAAACTGGATTAGACTTTCACCTTCACCGCAAGGGGCCGAACCAGTATAAACTCCCCGTGTCCTTTGTCCTGATTAACCCCTTTAAGCTAACCTCATTGCGATGGCTCCACAACTAAGTCCTCACACTAGGACATGTGTCGTGACGATTCCATGATAGTTGGCGCCCACCGTGGGGCCAGCGCATGGTGGTTTCGAATTCTTGAAGGGCAACTTCGAAGGGATCAAGGGATACGCTGTGGGCCGGATGACCAAGAGTCGTCGCGGCAAGCTCTACATCGACGACGAAGGCTGGGGCCCCAAGGCCGGCTCAATTGAGTATGGGTATCGGGTCCCCTTCGGTGGAATTCACGTCTTCATTGGCAAGATCGGCGAACCGGGCCCTGAGCCGGACACCTGCACCGACATCATCGAGATGGCTCAGCGTGCCAAACCCGCCCGAGTTCAGCCCGCCATGAGTCGTGCCTTCGTGGGATTCATCAATGGTGCGGGATCTGAGGATAAATCAGTATCTGATGGTGAGACAGTTGTCTATTCTGATGGCGAGTCATCCACCGTTGAAACCGAGTCATTGTACCGACTGCAAGACGGTCGGCTTGGGGGCTGTTCCGATGGCGATAGTATTCCGAACCCCTACGAGCCGCCGAACCGGGTTGCAATCTTCATGGCCGGTACGCAGCCAATGCAGCACTCTTCAACCGCAGCGGCATTGATTTCCGGATCAGCAGCGGCGACGGCAGCCGGGGCAGGAGGCCCTGCGCGCCCGCCGGCTCAAGTCTTGTCCGGTTTACTAGACGCCTTGGCGATACTGCTGACGACGGAGGTTAACCCAGAAAATCAAGATCAGCATAACGTGGAAGTCGTGAAATTGCGAGATCAGATAGCTCAAGCTTAGGAAGACCTGGCAGCTGAAGATGCCAGGATGGCTGCGGAACGGGTTACGTTGGATGCTCAGGCGCAGCGGATTCAGTCGGAGTCTTACCGGCTCATGCTAGATCAGAACGCTTCAAACGAATTCATGAGGAGGAGGCATCAGTCTCGCCTGCCACCGGTTTACGAGGCGAGGAACCTCTTTAACACGCCAGGAGCAGGAACCAGTAACCCGCCAGTGGCGGACCGGGTTGAAGCGCCTGGGACGGGAGCGCCGGTTCAGCCGCGCACCACGGATCCGCCTCGTCAGAACAATATCCCGCCGCAACACATGCCAACACCACCGGGTCATTACTCTAACCCTTTGGATAACATGATCGCTGCAGCGTCACGATTGGCGGCTATCCCGGTTGAAGGCGAGTCTCCAACGGCGGTTGAGATGCGGAGGGCTAGAGAGCTCCTTCAGACAACATTGGTTCAGCAGCAGGCTTATTCTTACAGTCGAAGCCGGATTCATTCCACCCCTTGCCCAAGCCGGAGTTACAGTAGGCATATTGACGAACCAGCTGTGTCAAGCAGTGGGCGGAACCATAACCTGCCTAGCGGACATAACCCGACGGGCGGTGGTGCTGATGCTCAGAACGTGGTGGATCAAGGTAGAGCATGTCGAGAGGCCGGGCTGGCGGCGCAATATGCGGCCCATCAACCTTCTCCGGTTCGTCCGACAGCTTCGGTGGAGCCAGGTGTAACCTTTAGGAATTTGGGCGTGCCATGTTTAGTGCAGGCCATACGTAATGAGCGTCTACCCAAGGATTTTAAGGGTCCTCGCAAGGTGCCTAACTATACAGCCGATTTACCTCCTGAAGCATGGATCGAGAGTGATGAGATGGCCATGGAGTTGCTAGATGTTAGCGATGCGGCATGTGCTAAATATTTCCCCCTGATGTTGGATGGAACGGCTCGCACTTGGTTGAAGGGGCTCCCTGCCAACTCCATTGGGTCATGGGCCGAGTTAAAGGCCCGGTTTATCCAGAATTTCAAAGATACGTGCAAGCAGCCTATGTCAATTGTGGATCTGGATGCCTGTGTCCAAGAAGAGGGTGAGTCCACAACCCATTGGGTGCGCCGAGTTTCGACCATCTTACATTCATCGGATCGCATCAATGCCGGTTCAGCGGTCATAATGTTGGAGAAGAATTGTCGGTTTACGCCTCTTAAGCAGAAGTTGGGTCGGCTCAAGCGCCACTGCAATGACATGGGAGAGCTGATGGCGGCTCTGGTTAAGTACGCTGACTCTGATGGTACCAAGGACCCTGAGTCTGATGATGATAAGCCGGGAAAGGGAAAGAAGAGCAGCAGCACCAGAGAACAGCAGCATAATCCGACGAATCAGGGAGGCAATGGTAAGCGCAAATCTGATAATAGTTTGGACTTTGTGGCTAACACCAACGCACAGAATAATGGCCAGCGTCGTAAAGGTAAACCGCCCCCACGGGCCAGAGGGTCAGGCTTTAATCTTGAGCAGATGCTAAATTAGCCCTGCCCAAGGCATGGGACGCGAGAAAGACCGTCTGGCCACCTCTGGAAGGATTGCTACATCATGAAGGAGTATAAAAATTCCAATCTTTTTCAAGACAATCATGGACCGGGTGGTGGTTCAGGGTCCGGTTCTCATGGGCCGGGTTACGGCGGTGGCGGTTCTAGTTCTGGATTCCAAGGTAATCAGGGCAATCAAGGCAATCAGGGTGGCTACCATCAATAGTCAGGTCAGGGGAGTCAGCAGCAGCAATCTGGGTATCAGAGTAACCCAAAGCAGCTGAATAGTGGGCAGTAGCACGTCTTCACCACAAATTTATGCAAACGGGATCAGAAGCTTCATAAAAGGGCAGTGAACGCCGTTGAACCGGCGGTTCCCCGTTACTTGCGCTGGTCTGAGCAGCCCATCGTGTGGAGTCGGGAAGATCACCCGCCCCGGGTTGATAATCCGGGTCACCTAGCATTGGTGGTTGCACCCCAGGTTTGAGGGTATAAGTTTACCAAGGTACTCATGGACGGAGGGAGCAGCATCAATATCCTTTTTTACAAAACTTTCCGTCGCATGGGGTTGACAGATAAAAAATTTAAACCGTCGAATACAGTTTCCATGGTGTGGTGCCTGGTAAGTCGGCATACCCTGTTGGTAAGATAGCTCTGGAAGTTGCCTTTGGAGATGATCATGACTCTAGGTCAGAGACATTAACCTTTGAAGTAGTCAAGATTCACAGCCCGTATCACGCTCTGTTTGGACGGCCGGCTTATGCCAAGTTCATGGCACGGCCTTGTTATGTTTATCTGCAACTCAAGATGCCGGGTTACAAGGGGACCATCACAGTACATGGGAGCCGAAAGATAGCCTTGGAATGTGAAGAAGGTGATGCGGCTTATGCTGAGTCGGTTTGTGCAACGGAGGAGTTAAAATTTTACAAGGAAAATGTTGATCCGGCGGATATGACGTCTTTGAAAAAGCCAACTACAGAGCATGATCCGATTTTGAAGTTTAAATCGGCAGATGACACTAAGATGGTTGATTTTGTTCCTGGCGATTCATCCAAACAGTTCAGCATCAGTGCTAATATGGATCCGAAATAGGAAAGCGCGCTCATCGAGTTCATCCGTGAGAACTAGGACATCTTTGCATGGAAACCTTCTGACATGCCAGGTGTACCGAGGGAACTCGCTGAGCACACTCTCAATATTGATCCCAAGTTTAAACCGGTCAAGCAGTTTCTTCGTCGTTTCAATGAAGAAAGGCGTAAGGCCATTGGTGAGGAGGTAGCCCGGCTCTTGGCGGCTGGGTTTATTGTTGAAGTTTTTCATCCTGAGTGGTTGGCTAACCCGGTGCTGGTACTTAAGAAGAACAGCACTTGGCGCATGTGTGTGGACTACACGGATTTAAACAAGGCTTGTCCGGCTGATCCTTTTGCTCTCCCTCGTATTGATCAGATTATTGATGCTACGGCGGGTTGTGAGCGTTTGAGTTTTTTGGATGCTTATTCTGGTTATCGTCAGATCAAGATGGCAGTTAAGGACCAGGAGAAGACAGCTTTCATAACTACCTTTGGAGCCTTCTGCTATGTGTCTATGCCTTTTGGGCTCAAGAGTGCCCAGGCGACTTACCAGCGATGTGTGCAGAATTGTCTTCATAATCAGATTGGACGCAATGTTCATGCTTATGTGGATGATATTGTGGTAAAATCAAGAAAGAAGGAGACGTTGATAGACGACTTGAAGGAAACCTTTGATATCTCCGAGTTTATAAGATGATGCTTAATCCGGCCAAGTGTGTTTTTGGTGTGCCGGCGGGCAAGCTTTTGGGCTTTCTGGTGTCTAACAGGGGCATTGAAGCTAATCCGGAGAAGATCAAAGCCATTACTTCTCTGGCTAAACCAATGATGTTCAATGTCTGGCGGGTCGTATTGCGGCGCTAAGCCGGTTCATAAGCCGCCTCGGTGAGAAGGCCATCCCTTTGAATCAGATGATGAAAAAGACAGATGACTTCGTCTGGAGTGACGCTGCTAATGAGGCATTTGAGGCGCTTAAGAAACAGCTGGCTGAGCCGCCGGTCCTAGCTGCGCCTGTTGATAAGGAGCCGCTATTGTTATATGTGGCTGCTAATAGCCGGGCTGTCAGTGTGGCTATTGTGGTTGAAAGGAAAGAGGCAGGCAAGGAATATCTGGTTCAACGGCCGGTTTATTATATCAGCGAAGTGCTTATTGAGTCCAAGCAGAGATACCCACATTGGCAGAAGCTTGTATATGGGGTTTTCATGGCAAGCCGGAAGCTTAAGCAATATTTTCAGGGTCACCCCATTACGGTGGTTAGCTCTGCTCCTTTAGGAGATATCATCCAAAACAGGGAAGCAACAGGCCGGGTTGCCAAATGGGCCATTGAACTTGGGCCTCATGGTTTGAAGTATATGCCTCGCACGGCCATCAAGTCTCAAGCATTGGTGGATTTCATCAATGACTGGACAGAGCTGCAGATGCCTGAGGAAAAACCAGATAACACGTATTGGACTATTCACTTTGATGGGTCCAGGCAATTGGAGGGCTCGGGGGCTGGAGTTGTGCTAGCTTCCCCTCGAGGGGATAAATTTTGTTATGTTCTCCGTTTAATGTTCCCTTGCACTAACAATGCAGCTGAATATGAGGCCTTGCTCCACGGTCTTCGGATGGCTAAGGAGATGAACTTAAGCCGGGTAAGGTGCTTTGGTGACTCAGATTTGGTGGCTCAACAAGTCTCTGGTACTTGGGATTCTAAGGATCCCCTCATGGCTGCTTATCGATGAGAGGTGGATATTATTGCTGGTCACTTCAAGGGTTATCAAGTTGAGCATGTTGATCGGAGGAAAAATGAAGCGGCTGATGCCTTAAGCCAGTTGGGTTCTCAACGTAAACCGGTGCCACCTAATGTCCTTCTTGACGTTTTGCATAACCCGTCGGTCAAGTTACCTACAGAGGAGGGTTTGTCTATTCCTGACCCGGAAGCTCAGTTGGTGGTGGCTCTTCATGTTATTCCTGATTGGACAGTTCCATATTTGGCATATATGACCCGGGGCGAGTTACCTGAGGATGAAACCTTGGCCAGGCAAATAACCCGGCGGTCCAAGTCAATGACAATTGTCAATGGAGAGCTGCACCATTGCAGTGTTACCGGGGCGTTTCAACGTTGTGTTTCTCCTGAAGAAGGCTGTGAGATTCTACGTGAGATCCATGAAGGAGATTGTGGTCATCACGCCGGCTCTAAATCTCTTGTAGCCAAGGCCTTTCGTCACGGTTTTTATTGGCTGACGGCTCATGCTGATGCTGAGGACTTGGTCAAAAAATGTGACGGTTGTCAGAAGTTTTCACGTCGAGCTCATGTTCCGGCTCAGGAGTTGAGAATGATTCCAATCACGTGGCCGTTTGTAGTTTGGGGGCTTGATATGGTTGGACCTTTTAAGAGGTCCAAGGATAAGAAGACCCACCTCTTGGTGGCGGTTGATAAATTCACTAAGTGGGTAGAGGCAGAGCCAGTCAGTAAGTGTGATGCAGCAACGGCGGTTCAATTCATGAAGAAGGTGATCTTCCATTTTGGCTTTCCACACAGCATTGTAACAGACAATTGAACTAATCTCTCCAAGGGTGCTATGAAAGAATTTTGTCAACGTGAGCATATCCGGCTTGATGTATCGTCGGTGGCTCACCCCCAATCTAATGGTCAAGCTGAGAGAGCTAATCAAGAGATCCTGAGAAGCATCAAGCCCCGGCTTATGGTTCCCTTACAGAGGACGCCGGGTTGTTGGGTAGAAGAGTTACCCTCGGTGCTATGGAGCATCAACACAACGCCCAACAGATCTATAGGTTACATGCCTTTTTTCATGGTTTATGGAGCAGAGGCGGTTCTCCCCAGTGACATCCGTCACGACTCACCCCGTGTGGTGGCTTACGTTGAAGCTAATAATGAAAAGGCATGTCAGGATGCACTTGACCTGTTAGACGAGGCGCGTGATCTCGCAGTGGCTCGTTCGGCGATTTACCAGCAAGATCTACGTCGTTATCACAGCTGCCGGGTCAAGACCAGAACCTTTCAAGAAGGCGACTTAGTGCTCCGGCTTATCCAGGATCAGACTGATATGCACAAGTTATCCCCACCTTGGGAAGGACCCTTTGCGGTCAGCAAGAATCTGAACAACGGGTCATACTACCTTATTGATGTTCGAGACCACAAGGACTCACGCACGTCGGAGGAAGAGACTCGCTGGCCGTGGAATATCGCTCATCTTCGGCCGTACTACACCTGAGCCATTGGTTGTTCTGATGTACATATTTTTGACAATGTATATATTGTGATCAATATAATAAACCAGCACCTCTGCTAAAGCAGGGCCTCCCGTTTTTTCTTAACGAGTCTTTGGTTACTTGGGGGCTTCCGGCTTATGAGCGAAGTTATGATTACCCCTTGAACCGGCTTAAAAGCCAATTGAAAAAAAAACTTGGGGGCTTGTAATCTAGGTTGAAGGTACCAAAGAGAGTCTGTTGCAAAATCACAGCTCAAACATAGGTGCCCCTTGAGCACAGCTCAAAAATATTACTTGGGGGCTCCTTGATTCTAAAGAACAAAGAGTTTGTATAACCCTTGTAATAGGCTTAAAAGCCAGGCTTGGAAGCCAGGTGTATTCACCTAAAACCCCGGGTTATCCTGCCTTTTTAAGTAAGCCACTCCGCCCAGGTATTCCTGGAATGACCCGCCGAACGTTTGACAAGTCAATCTTATACAGACCCTGAACTTGTCAAAGTTAAAACGACGATTGGTTATGTGAGGTCCATCTTATAAGGTTTGTATATAGGTTTAACTCAGTGGCTGTGCGGCCCGTGAAAGCACTCGATTTTCGGCCTGGCAGCCCATGAAAAGCCTCATTTTTTCGTTTGTTTTATTGCACAGTTTTTGAGGTTTATTTGATGAGGCTTATAATGCTTTATGATCATAATTCATCCGGTGTTTATTAACCCGGCCTGGCTTTTGACTATAAGTCGCCAGTATGAGATAAGATAATATCCGGTGTTTATTAACCCAGCCTAGTTTTGTTCATAAGCCAAGCAATCTATGATAATTACCAGTGCTCAAAGTTTGGGTTCTCCCCCTTACTACACCGGTTTGGTAAACCAACAGTGTGATCAAATATCACAGGTATGATATATTTCAAATTTGGTTATTATTAAAGTCCAGCCTTGGGTATAAGCTATGTTAGTCTCCATGGTTTTATATTGTGCGTTATGACCCGTCCAGTGGTAAACCGCCAGGACACTTTTAATCCATTGCATGCAGGAGCAAATTCCACAGTGTTAATATTATAAGCATAAGTGGCATATCTTAACATGGTGGATTAGCAGTGTCATGCAAAGTAAATATGCACGATGGCATAGCAGAACGAGAGTTTAAGCTAGCCTATTACAAGGTGTTTGGGGCCCAAAAGAATAATTGTTTTAACAAGTCTTAAAGAAAGCAGCTGCTAAACCGGCCCCCGGTTTACGAGTCCTGGCCTGGCTGACTTGAAGGTTGCGGATCGTCCAGCGCCGGTTCATCTTCCTCCTCTCTACCTAGTGGCTGGAAGTCAATGGTGGTCCAATCAATCCTAGTTAAGGCCTTGAATACAGCTTCATCACTTATAAGTGTGGAGGGGTCAACATCAGGGGCATAGGTATGCTTACGGATTGGAGGAATAAGGTTTGGAGCATCATAAGTTGGCGTGTTAACTCTCTTCTTGTTGGCATCATAAATCGACTGATAATGTGAAAGATCGGTTTCTTCAGCCAATTGGCTAGCCAATGGGCGCATTTCCCTCGTCAAGGCTCTGAGGTCATCGTTATTAAACTCTGACCCGTCCTCCTTTATGCTCGGGTAGCCGTTTCCCACATCGGCCGGATCAAGATCAGATATCCAAGCTTTGGCCCGAGTCAGTGCAGTAAGAGCACCCGCCCTGGCAGCTGACTTCTTTAGCTCTTCAAACCGTGCAGGCATCATCGCCAGCCTTTCCAACGTTTCCTTGATCAAGGTTGGGGGCGGTTTATTATGGGAAGCTGTGCAGATAACCCGTTGTTCGCCGGTATATAATTGCTCTATAAGTGTATAGGCGGCTTTCAGTTTTTGCCGCATATCTGAGCCAACATGAGCAATGCGAGTTCCTGCATCATCAAAAACATCGGTAAACCAGCAGTCTCTTACATAATACATGTTCAAAGCTTATGAAGAAGTTATTTACCAAATACGGTAGCGGTCATGGCATTTATTTGTTGTTTCAAGCTAGTCAGCTCCTCAGCTACCGGATTAAGGGCAGCCTCAGCATCCTCAGCCCTCTTCAGCAGAGTTGACTTTTCTGTATCCCAACCTGCCCGCTCGTTCTTAAAGCTCTCCTTCAGTTTTTCCATTGCTGTTAAGGCACTGGTCAGTTCTTCCTTGGCTTCGGAGGTCTCGGCTTGTTGTGACTTGATATTTTCTTGAAGGTTGGCGATTTGAGATTCCTTCTTGTTAAGATCAGCCTGCAAGAGACATGTAATTAATTAGATAGCAGTGCATATTCAAAGTCCCAAGCACAAAACAAGTAATATACTTAGCACTTGGGGGCTAATGTCTATTGCTTCTTATCAATTTTTTTTTACAAGCCCCAAGCACATAACAACTATCAGCTTGATGGTCAACCGGATTATAAAGGTCCTAAGTAAGAATTTTGAGCCTTACAGCATAATTAGTCTCAATTTAACATATTTGTTAAGTCGACCCTTGGGGGCTACACAGGCGAAATTGAAGAGTTATTATTCTAAAGTCCCGGTTCATATTGACATTATAAACCGGCCCTTGCGGGCTAGTGGAGTTGATCTATATGGTTCTTGAAAGTTTGCAGAACATTATATTCTTTTATATCCAGTAAACTTGGCGGCTAAGGGAAGAATATTTATGCAGAGTTAACATCATTTACCTCATATCGCTCCTTCATCATGTTCAGTAAACCGGCTTCATAATCACGGCTTGTGTGCAAATGGTTTAAAAATCCAGAATGAATATCTTGGGCGCTGAGGTGGGCATAGCTTTCCAAGTCCACCTTCCACTTGCCCTTGTTAACAGCAGAAAATTCTTCTTTGGCACTATGTTTTGACAGAGCAGTGGGGTTGCCTGGGGCTGTACACCCGACACCGGTAACTACAACATCGTCGGCTTTATCATCAGCAGCCTTAGTTGGGCTTGCCGGGTTATCAGCATGCCCCATCGGATCAATTTCCATCTGTTCAACAAAGGTTTCATGATCTTGCGGTGGCGGATCATCAAGAATAGCTTCAGTATTTGGTTCAAACTGTTCTGGGTTCTTTTCCGGATCAGTTGGCGCGCTGTCATCAGCCAGTTTGTTCAATTTGGCCTTTTTACTGGGTCTGGCCTTGGCTCTGACAGAGATGCAAATAACAGGTTAGTATAATGATCAAGCATAAGGGATAAGGGGTTAGTTAAAAATGCTCACCCAGGAACAGTTTTGAGGGTTGGGATTTGTGTCCCTGTGGACTCACCAGAGGATGAATGGGAAGTTCCCTGATAGTTTGAATCAGACGGATTAAGAGGTTGTCGGAAATAACCCGCCTTGGGATAAGATGTGTCAGAAATAGAAGAGACCTCTGGGCGGCGTTTACGAACTGGCGAGTTCGTTAAACCGGAAGAAGTGACCACATGGCCGCTATGCCGGGTTGTGCGGCGAGCTTCGTGTTGCTGCTTCTTCAAAAGAAAGTTTGGATCCAAGTAAGCTAGGGGGTGAGAAAATCTTACTTTCTGGCTTGCTTGTCGGGTTTTCTGTGTGGGCAGAGGTTTTGAACCGGATGAGAGAATAGTTACCTCTACGTCATTTGCGCGGCTAGCTTCTGCGTCGTCCTGATAAAAATCATCGTCAATGAGATGTATGAAAAAAAGAGCCAAGTGAATCAAGTTCTACCTCTGACTCCGGATTATCATCGTCAATGTTTAACTCGGTACGCTTGGTGTTTTTCTTCTTAGCGGGCTTCTTGTTGACCTTGGTCTTGACACGAAGTGTTTTGGCTGGTTTATCTTGCGGTTTCTTCTTCCAGAACGGATCATCACCCTGTTTAAAGATTGAAAAGATCATAAAGGAGTATTAAGAATATGGATTAAAGCAGGAGTGGGGCAATTCTTACAGCTGGCGGTTTATTTGAAGCACAAAAAGGACTAAGTCCTGTTTTGCTACAGTCGGTCACCGGTTCATCCAACATCTTCTTGACAGATTCAGTAATTTCAGTATCAGTCAGCTGAATATCAGTGTGGCGTTGAGGGTCTTTCACATCCCCTGTGTACTCACACATTTAACCGGGGCGGCGGCTTAAAGGCAAAATGCTCCAAGATACCCAGCAACGGACAAAATAAATGCCTGTCAAACCATTTACCATAAAGGCTCTGAGCTTTGAAAGCTGTGGCGCATATTTGGACTGTTCCTTTGCATTGAGTCTTTGGGGGAATGGATGTGCATCGGTAAGCCGGTGAGCACGGTAACCCGGCAGAGGATTCTCGCCAGCTGGAGATGTATCTTGGCAATAGAACCAAGTTTGATTCCAATCTTTGGGATGGCTATGGTGCCTAGCGTCAGGGAAGCTGACATCTTTTCTCTTCTGAATTGAAACCCCGCCAAGTTCAGTATTGGGCCCATCCATAAATTCAGTACGGCGGTTTAAATAGAAGAAATCTTTGAACATGTCGACTGTGGGCTCTTCTTGCAGGTAGGCTTCACAAAACACTTGAAAATTGCAAATATTGGACACGGAGTTAGGCCCAATATCTTGAGGGTGAAGTTGGAAGAAGTGAAGCACATCACGGAATTTTTTTGATCCGGGAGGGCTGAACCCTCGACTCAGATGATCAACAAAAATGATCACTTCCCCATCCTTGGGCTCAGGAGGATTTTCTGGACCGGAGGCTCTCCAGTGGATGTCTTCCTTTTTCGCTAAAGCGCCGGTTGCAACGCACCCGTTCAGTTCTTCTTCTGTAACCCGGGATGGAACCCAGTTACAGGAATAAAAGGATTTGGCCATTTATACAATAACCTGGAAAAGATTTGTGCCGGTTTAAGGTTCATGTTTAACAGGCAGAAAGTGTTGAAGCATGCATAAATGTTAAACTGGACTGTGACGTTATCAAATCACAAAGACGAGCACTTGGCGGTTTAAGAGGGGACTAATGGTACCTGGCAGGTTATTATTTTCCGAGGTTAAACCGCCTACACGGATATGGAAAGTATAGATCTAAAGTTGGAAAATGGCTAAGTGTTGGAAAAACAGGTTTCACAGATTAATGCTATAATTGTGGATCTACGGCAGTTCAGATAATGGAAAAATCTAGACCTAAAAAGCTTCAGTACCTGAGCAGTTCATGTATTCAGATTGGATTTCTTATGCAAAAGGAGATGTTCTAATAAGCAAAAGTAAGTACTACGACCACCGCCGCACAGGAGGAGTGCCAAGTTTGAATCAAAAATTACAAGCTACAGTGAAGAACGAGGATGAACTCCGATGAACTCGTGGAAACCCTAATGGGATCTAGGGGAAAAGGAAGGAAGAGGACTCACTAGAACTGTTGAGTAGCGGAGGCGCGCGGATGAACTCTGGTCGATTCAGGTTGATGCAGCGGCCGTTGTTGAGGCAGTGGCAAAGGTCGACGACGGCGGCGGAGCTCGGGCGCTGAGGCGATGCGAGGTGGAAGACAGAGACAAGGAGGCAAGGGGGAAAGTGAAAAGGACCCCTAGCCCTATTTATAAGGTGAATGGATAAGTGGCATGCACGGGAATCGAGGAGCTTCAAATTGGATATGTGACAGGACTGACGCCTCGATTTTCAGAGGTTCATTAAAAAGAAGATGCATATATGATTTCTGGATGTTTATAAAATTAATGACAGGTGACATCACGGCGAGTTACAAATTTTTGCGAAGGTAATGAAGAAGGAATTTTCCTAAGTGTTGAAGATTGACATGAACAAGTTCAAATCAACCTGGGGCCTAATGTTGGGGATATAATTATTGAGTATAAACCGCCCAGGAGGGGCCGGGTTATGCTCATAGCGATTTACCTGTATTGAAGCCCATGAAGACATAGAAGATGGCGACTTACGAAGGAGACTTAATAAGAAGGCCCAAAGCCCAAAGGCGAGTTAGGGCCCATAGATGTAAACCGCCATAAGTATATGACTTGTATTGTAAGATAGGAAAGAGAGGATACCGAGCCGGACACGTTTATGAGCCGGCCGGGATTCTGTGAACCACCGGGCGTCAACCTGTGTATATAAAGGGACGACCCGGCGGCGGTTTAGGGGGAGACAACAGATCGAGAGCCAGGTTAAGCGTATTCGCTCCCTGGTAATCGAAACCCTAGCAATACCACATCAAACTGGATTAGGTTTTCACCTTCACCGCAAGGGGCCAAACCAATATAAACTCCCCGTGTCCTTTGTCCTGATTAACCCCTTTAAGCTAACCTCATTGCGATGGCTCCACGACTAAGTCCTCACACTAGGACATCTGCCGTGACGATTCCACGACAGTAGGGGTTGGATGAACAGGACCCCGTGGTAGTAGAGGCCATTGCCGCTGGATGAACAGGACCCCGATTGAGGAGGCCACCACACCCGAGCCGGTTGGTGGTGGATGAACAGGACCCCGATCGAGGAGGCCGCCACATCCTAGCCGGTTGGGGATGGATGAACAGGACCCCGTGGAGGGCAGGTTGAATAGTAGCCCGTGGAGGCTGGATGAACAGTAGCCTGTTGATGAACAGTGCCTGGTGGAGGCAGGAGGAAGGTCGCGGTGGCTGAATAGTAGCAGGTGGAGGCTGGAGGAAGTTGAGGGTAGATGAACAGTAGCCCGTGGAGGCTGGAGCGAGGCAGTAGACGGTGGATAAACAGGACCCCATTTCGACCGTAGGCGCTCCAACAGAAGTCCATTTCCTGCGGTACGCCACACACCTCCCGATCAACAGGACCCCGTTTCGACCGTAGGCACTCGAACAGAAGTTCGTTTTCTCCGTTTTGCGGTACGCCAGACCCTTCCCGATGAACATGACCCTGTTTCGACCGTACGCGGTCGAATAGAAGGCCGTTTACTCCGTTCTGCGGTACGACAGACCTCGTTCCGGCTGTTCCGTCCAAGCCGGTTGGCTCTCAATGAACACGACGCATTCCGTTGCCTCCCGATGAACACGATGCAGTTTCTCCGTTCCGACCCAGCCGGTTGGCTTCCGATGAACAGGACGACGTTGCTGCCGTCTGTTGCCTCTCCATGTACACGTGCCCTGTCCGTACGTATGCGCGAGTAGCTAGGCGTTTGAGACCCCGCCCGTATGTACGTACGTGGTCGTATTTTTTGGCATGTGCCTGTACGTACGGGTACAGGGTTTAGAAGGGACTGTCTGAACTGCTACGTCGGGGGCTCTACTACTACACGTGCCGCTGCTTGCTCGGCCAAGGATCATCGTTGCAGAGAGACCGATCGACCAGTATGTACGTACACGTTCGCGACCAGACAGAAAACGCTACGTACGCTTCGACTGAGTGGGTCCCAGCTGTCAGGAGGATAAGGACGCACTTCCTTGCGTGCGAAGATATAGCTGGTGGGTCCTAGCTGTCAGGGGAAGAATCATTTTTTTTGCCGTAATATGGACGCACTTCCTTGAGTGCGAAGATGTAGTTGGTGGGTCCATCTGTCAGCCTCACCGCGTAGAGTCCTCTTCCGATGGCTGTCGTTCGTTGACCATGTTGACTGATGTCAACTACACAACTTGTTCTTATAGACTCGTGTTGGGTCTCCAAACGCAGAGTTTTGTAGGACAGTAGCAAATTTCCCTCAAGTGGATGACCTAAGATTTATCAATCCGTGGGAGACGTAGGATGAAGATGGTCTCTCTCAAACAACCCTGCAACCAAATAATAAAAAGTCTCTTGTGTCCCCAACACACCCAATACAATGGCAGATTGTATAGGTGCACTAGTTCGGTGAAGAGATGGTGATAAAAGTGTAATATGGATGGTAGAAGTATATTTTTGTAATCTGAAAATAAAAAAACAGTAAGGTAGCAATTGGTAAAACGGAGCACAAACGGTATTGCAATGATTGAAAATGAGGCCTAGGGTGTGTACTTTCGCTAGTGCAATCTCTCAACAATGCTAATCTAATAGGATCATATAACCATCCCTCAACGTGCGATGAAAAATCACACCAAAGTTCTTATCTAGCGGAGAACATAAGAAGAAATTGTTTGTAACTATTCTTTCCGATCGATCTATCCAAGAGTTCGTACTAAAATAACACCAAGTTATTCTTTCCGATCGATCTATCAAGAGTTCGTACTAAAATAATGCTAAGTTATTCTTTCCGATCGATCTATTAAGAGTTCGTACTAAAATAACACAAAGCAAATTCAAATTCATAACACTCAATCCAACACAAAGAACCTCAAAGAGTGCCCCAAGATTTCTACCGGAGAAACAAAAGACGAGAACGTGCATCAACCCCTATGCGTAGATTACCCCAATGTCACCTCCGGAATCCGCGAGTTGAGTGCCAAAACATATCTCAAGTGTATCAATATAATACCCCATTGTCACCACAAGTATTCATATGCAAGACATATATCAAGTGCTCTCAAATCCATAAAAGTATTCAATCCGATAAAACGAAATCTCAAAGGGAAAACTCAATTCATCACAACAAGATAGAGAGGGGAAAACACCATATGATCCAACTATATTAACAAAGGCCGCGATACATCAAGATCGTGACATCTCAAGAACACGAGAGAGAGAGAGAGAGATTAAACACATAGCTACTGGTACAAACCCTCAGCCCCGAGGGTGGACTACTCCCTTTTCATCATGGTGGCTGCCGGGATGATGAAGATGGCCACCGGTGATGATTTCCCCCTCTGGCAGGGTCCCGGAATGGGGTCTAGATTGGTTTTTTGTGGCTACAGAGGCTTGCGATGGCGGAACTTCTGATCTAGGCTTATTTCTGATGGTTCCTCTATTTATAGGATTTTTTGGCGTCCGTTTCACGCGAAGATGGGCCACGAGGAGGGCACAACCCACCAGGGCGCGCCTGGGCCCCCTGCCACTCCCCGGTGTCTTGTGCCCTACTCCTTCACCTTCTGGTCCTTCCACGAAGCTTCTAGTGCCTCTTTTGTTCCAAAAAAAATCATCAAAAAGTTTCGTTGCATTTGGAGAACTTTTATTTCTACACAAAAAACAATACCATGGTAGTTCTGCTGAAAACAGCGTTAGTCTGGGTTAGTTCCATCCAAATCATACCAAAACCATGTAAAATTGTTGTAAATATGGCATGAATACTTCATAAATTATAGATACGTTGGAGACGTATCAGCATCCCCAAGCTTAATTCCTACTCGTCCTCGAGTAGGTAAATGATAAATGAAATTATTTATGAAGTATGAATGCTAGCAAAGTGCATAAGTTTGATCAATGATAATTTCAATCACTTTTCCTAGCATCATAACAGCAACTCTTTCTCATGAAAATTATCATGATAAATTAGCAATTGAAAATGGATTTTTTATGTGGAATGCTACCTATCATATTCATCATATACTCTTTTATTTTGTAGCATGGACATTTGGACTTGAATGATTCAAAGCAATAGTCTATAATTTGACATGAGGACATCAATACTCAAGCATATCAACAAGCAACCATGTCTTTCAAAATATCAACACTAAAGAAAACTATCCCTAGCCCATTATGCTCAATCATTGATCCATTCATGAAACACACTCGAATATTAGCTACATCCAATGCACAAGTATGATCATAGTGCTCCCTAGTTGGTGCTTTATAAGAGAAGATGGAGACTCAAATAAAAATAAAAATTGCATAAAGTAAATAGATAGGCCCTTCGCAGAGGGAAGCAGAGATTTGTAGAGGTGCCAGAGCTCAAAGCAAAAATTGAGAGATAAAATTATTTTGGGTGGCATGCTTTTCCCGTCAACGAAAACGATCAAGTAGTTCCCAATACTTTCCATGCTAGATACATCATAGGCGGTTACCAAACAGAAAATAAAGTTTATTCCTTTTTCCACCATTCTTTCACAATCCATGGCTAGCCGTATCCACGGGTGCCCTCCATACGAACACTTTCCAATGAATTTATTATTTGACAATGTAAAGTAAATTCATTTTTCATTTCGGGACTGGGCATCCCTAATACCTTTGCCGTACTCTCGTGCAATGACAAGTGAATAAACACTCATCTTGAGAATAACACATCTAGCATGGAAAATATTGGCCACCCCCTGCCGCTTCATGAGCGGTACGAGCACACAAAAAGGAAATCATTTTGAAAATTTAGAGATGGCACATACAAATTTGCTTAGAACGGCATGGAAATACCGCGTATAGGTAGGTATGGTGGACTCATTTGGCACAACTTTGGGTTTAAGAATTTGGATGCACAAGTAGTATTCCCACTTAGTACAAATGGAGGCTAGCAAATAGATTAAGAAGCAACCAACCAAGAAACAAAAATTCTCACAAACGAGCATTAAGCATAACTAACACCGAATAATGCACCACAAGTAGGATGTAATTTCATTGCATAACTATTGAATTTCGTGCTTGCATAGAGAATCACAAACCTTAACACCAATATTCTTACTAAAGCATAATTACTCACCAACATGACTCACATATTATTATCTCCATATCGCAAAACTATTGCAAGGAATCAAACTTGTCATATCCAATGATCTTCATGGAAGTTTTTATTATATCCCTCTTGAATATCCATTAATTTGGCACTAAATTTATATATTACCATTGCTAATAACAAGCTCTCAAATAAATTTAAGTGAAGCACGAGAGCATAAGTATTTCTTCAAAATTTTCAACTCTCAAAATAATCTAAGTGAAGCATGAGAGTAAATGACAAACTACTCCAAAAAGATATAAGTGAAGATCAAATGAGTAGTTAAGTAAATAGGTAGCTATGTGAGGTATCTCTCTTATTTAAAAGTTTCAGATCCAAGTATTTTATTAAAACAACAAGCAAAACAAAACAAAATGAAAATCCAAAAATAGCACAACTCATGTGAAGAAGCAAAAACTTAGGCTCAACCGATACTAACCGATAATTGTTCATGAAGAAAGGTGGGATGCCTACCGGGCCATCCCCAAGCTTAGATGCTTGAGACTTCTTGGATTATTAACTTGGGATGCCTTGGGCTTCCCCAAGCTTGAGCTTTTGTGTCTCCTTAATTCCTTTTATATCAGGGTTTCCCTAAATCTTAAAAACTTCATCCACACAAAACTCAACAAGAACTCGTGAGATACGTTAGTATAAATCAATGCAAAAACCTTATCATTCTCTACTGTAGAAAATCACTAAATTATTATTCAACATTTAATACTAAATGCCTATGCATATTTAATACTCCTATCCTATAATAGAATCATTAAACAAGCAAACATATGCAAACAATGCGAACATAACAGCAATCTGTCTAACCAGCGCAGTCTGTAAAGAGTGCAATTGTACTCATACTTCCCTAACTCCAAAAATTCTGAAATTTTACCAAACTGTATAGAATTTAGCAAATATTAATGTAAAAAAAGTTTCCACATTTTATCACATTCTGACTTTGCTGGATAATTATTGCAACAGAGATAAACTTTCTGTTTTGAAACAGCAACTCATATACTTGCAAAATAAGCATGGAAAAGGCTATACTTGACATTTTTATTGAAGTAAAAGATGCAAAACATTATTAAAAATAATATCAAGTAAATAAAAATAAAATAAAATGACGCTCCAAGCAAAACACATATCATGTGACGAATGAAAATATAGCTCCAAGTGAGGTTACCGATAATGTTGAAGACGAAATAGGGGATGCCTTCCGGGGCATCCCCAAGCTTAGTTGCTTGGATCTTCCTTGAATATTACCTTGGGGGTGCCTTGGGAATCCCCAAGCTTAGGTTCTTGTCACTTCTTATTCTCCTGATATCGATATCTCACCCAAAACTTAAAAACTTCAATCACACAAAACTTAACGAAACTTCGTGAGATGGGTTAGTATGATAAAGACATATCATTCACTTTGGTACTATCAAAGAGAAGATTCATAATTGTTCTCACACAATGCCTACTGTACTCTACAATTTCAACAATTTACATTAAGCAATATAAGCCATAGAAACTAAAAAACAAGCAAATTATGCATTGAAAACAGAATCTGTCAAAACAGAACAGTACATAAAGATCTGAATTAAGGCCATACTTCTGTGACTCCAAAAATTCTGAAAAACTAGGAAAACGTAGAAAATTTGTATACCCATCAACTGTAAAAAAAATTCAGAATTTTCTCATGTCTCAGCAAAAGACAGGAATTTCTGCAATGGATGCAAAAGTTTCTGTTTTTGCACAGAATCAAGTCAACTATCATCCACACTATCCCAAAGGCTTTACTTGGTATTTTATTGAAACAAAAAGCTATAAAACATGATTACTACAGTAGATTAATCATGTTAACACACAAAAACAGTAGGTAAAAGTGTTGGGTTGTCTCCCAACAAGCGCTTTTCTTTAATGCCTTTTTAGCTAGGCATGATGATTTCAATGATGCTCACATAAAAGATGAGAATTGAAACACAAAGAGAGCATCATGAAGCATATGACTAGCACATTTAAGCCTAACACACTTCCTATGCATAGGGATTTTGTGAGCAAACAATTTATGGGAACAAGAATCAACTAGCATAGGAAGGCAAAAAAAAACATAACTTCAAAACTTTCAACACATAGAGAGGAAACTTGGTAGTATTGCAATATGTAAACGCATATGTTCCTCTCTCATAGTAATTTTCAGTAGCATCATGAATGAATTCAACAATATAGCTATCACATAAAGCATTTGTTTCATGATCCACATGCATAAAAAATTTCTTGCTCCCCACATAAGCAAATTTATTCTCATGAATATTAGTGGGAGCAAACTCAACAAAATAACTATCATGTGAGGCATAATCAAATTGAGCATTAAAATCATGATGACAAGTTTCATGGATATCATTACTCTTTATGGCATACATGTCATCACCATAATCATCATAAATAGGAGGCATGCTTTCATCATAGTAAATATTCTCATCAAAACTTTGGGGACTAAAAATATCATTTTCATCAAACATAGCATCCCCAAGCTTATGGCTTTGCATATCATTAGCATCATGGATATTCAAAGAATTCATACTAACAACATTGCAATCATGCTCATCATTCAAAGATTTTATGTCAAACATCTTATAGAGTTCTTCTTCTATCAATTGAGTAAAAATTTTCTTTCCATCATTTTCACGAAAGACATTATAAAGATGAATAATATGATGCAACCTCATTTCCATTTTTTTTTGTAGTTTTCTTTTTATAAACCAAACTAGTGATAAAACAAGAAACTAAAAGATTCGATTAAAAGATATAAAGATATACCTTCAAGCACTCACCTCCCCGGCAACGGCGCCAGAAAAGAGCTTGATGTCTACTACACAACTTGTTCTTGTAGACTCGTGTTGGGCCTCCAAGCGCAGAGTTTTGTAGTACAGTAGCAAATTTCCTTCAAGTGGATGACCTAAGGATTATCAATCCGTTGGAGGCGTAGGATGAAGATGATCTCTCTCAAACAACCTTGCAACCAAATAATAAAAAGTCTCTTGTTTCCCCAACACACCCAATACAATGGAAAATTGTATAGGTGCACTAGTTCGGCGAAGAGATGGTGATAAAAGTGTAATATGGATGGTAGAAGTATATTTTTGTAATCTGAAAATAAAAAAACAGCAAGGTAGCAATTGGTAAAACGGAGCACAAACGGTATTGCAATGCTTGAAAATGAGGCCTAGGGTCTGTACTTTCGCTAGTGCAATCTCTCAACAATGCTAATCTAATAGGATCATATAACCATCCCTCAACGTGCGATAAAGAATCACTCCAAAGTTCTTATCTAGCGGAGAACATAAGAAGAAATTGTTTGTAGCTATTCTTTTCGATCGATCTATCCAAGAGTTCGTACTAAAATAACACCAAGTTATTCTTTCCGATCGATCTATCAAGAGTTCATACTAAAATAATGCTAAGTTATTCTTTCCGATCGATCTATTAAGAGTTCGTACTAAAATAACACAAAGCAAATTCAAATTCATAACACTCAATCCAACCCAAATAACCTCAAAGAGTGCCCCAAGATTTCTACCGGAGAAACAAAAGACGAGAACGTGCATCAACCCCTATGCGTAGATTACCCCAATGTCACCTCAGGAATCCGGGAGTTGAGTGCCAAAACATATCTCAATTGAATCAATATAATACCCCATTGTCACCACGAGTATTCATATGCAAGACATATATCAAGTGCTCTCAAATCCATAAAAGTATTCAATCCGATAAAATGAAATCTCAAAGGAAAAACTCAATTCATCACAACAACATAGAGAGGGAAAACACCATATGGTCCAACTATATTAACAAAGCCCGCGATACATCAAGACCGTGACATCTCAAGAACACGAGAGAGAGAGAGATTAAACACATAGCTACTGGTACAAACCCTCAGCCCCGAGGGTGGACTACTCCCTCCTCATCATGGTGGCCGCCGGGATGATGAAGATGGCCACCGGTGATGATTTCCCCCTCCGGCAGGATGCCGGAACGGGGTCTAGATTGGTTTTTTGTGGCTACAGAGGCTTGCGGCGGCGGAACTTCTGATCTAGGGTTATCTCTGATGGTTCATCTATTTATAGGATTTTTTGGCGTCGGTTTCACGCGAAGATGGGCCACGAGGAGGGCACAACCCACCAGGGCGCGCCTGGGCCCCCTGGCGCGCCCCGGTGTCTTGTGCCCTACTCCTTCACCTTCTGATCCTTCCACGAAGCTTCTAGTGCCTCTTTTGTTCCAAAGAAAATCATCAAAAAGTTTTGTTGCATTTGGAGAACTTTTATTTCTGCACAAAAAACAACACCACGGTAGTTCTACTGAAAACAGCGTTAGTCCGGGTTAGTTCCATCCAAATCATACCAAAACCATGTAAAATTATTGTAAACATGGCATGAATACTTCATAAATTATAGATACGTTGGAGACGTATCATTGACCACGCCGCGCGGACAGCACCCAGGCGGTGGACGACGGCGAGGCCTAGGAAGGGAACGATGCAGAGTCTAGGAAGATGAGGCAGGTGGATGCCCACGCGGAGGGAAGTACGAGGGTTCACTGGTTCGGCTGCGATGTGAGATTGCCGTCGCCGGAGAATAACAGGAGGTGTTGGTGAGTAGAGGAATGGCCTGGACGACGATGGGAGTAGGGTGGGCCGGTGAGTCCTGCGCGGCAGCACAGCCGGCCACGGGAGGCGGTAGCAGGCGGTACCGCCACCGGTGGCTTGGGTGACTGAAGCAAGAATATCTTAGATTGAAGAAGCACGACATCCGTTGGATAGACATCCAACGGCCACTGCTGCTAGAATCGTGTGTTGATTATAAGTTGACAAAGCCTTGCGTACGCATCAACTTAGTAGGCCCACAAGTGTATGGCAAAGAACATATAGCCCATTTGCGATTTGTAATAACGTACAACCTATTTTTGAATTATAATGGAATTTAGTACAACCCATTTACAGTTTATTAAAATTAGAGCCCATTTTCTAGCCAGGATAATAATTAATAATTTTAACCAACCGCTCAAAACAGAATTCAATAAAATTTCCCACATTTTGATGGGATCTGAAATATTTTTATCCGAAAATGTCGAGCCAGATTAAATATAATTTCAAAATAAATTTGTATTAGTTAAAAATCCAATAAAATATTGTGTGCGCAACAAGTAATGAAATTAAAAATTTCAAAATACAAAAATAATTTTTTAACTAATTACTTGTTTGGTGCATTTTTTATAGTTACAGCCCAGTTTTTATAATTACATCCCATTTATTATTTCTTAAAGCCTATTTTCTTGTTAAGCCTAATGCATCCCTCCTAGGAAAGATTTGCAGCCCAGCGGGGCGGAGAATAACAAGTTGACCTGGGCTGGGTATTCCTAAAAAAATAAAGCTGGGCTAGCCATATTCCCTTTGAAAAAAATTAATATCTGGGATGGATATTTTGTCGACATAAAATAATAGCCTGGGCTAGACGGGCCACAGCCCGCCCAGTTGATACCCTGCTCCTCTGAACAACAACAAAAACATCGCTCAAGAAAAACTCTGCTCACACCTCAAAAACACAAATACTGCTCGAGCTGCTGGGTCTCAGCTGTTGGCCGCTCCTTGTGCAATTCTCTCATTTATTGACTATATAGGTTGACAATGATGTGGGACCGTGATGTCAGGAAACCAGGAAGAAGAAAAAAAAAATTATAGTTGTATATAATAAGGAGGCACTTGCGTACGTGCGGCTATGGCTGTAACACCCTGGTAGTTAAGCTACAGTAACCAGACACTAATGGTGCCATGTCATGACAATTAATTTTCTAAACCTCACTTTGATCCAAACCGAATTTAAATTCAGTTTTTAAAATAAAGTCAAATTATTATTTCTTCAAGCGGTAAAACAAAAATGTTTGTTGGGTTGCAAAAATTCACTAACCAATTGTCATGAATAAACCAATATTATTGAAATTATTAAAATACACTTAACCTGTTTAAAATTGGACCAACAACTTTTAATTGATCCTTTTCAATTTAAATAAATATTTGCACATTTTAAAATAAGTTGGAACTTGATGTGTTAGCTCATAGCATTGCATAGTATTTATGTGTCAAGTACCTTGTTGAACCAAAACTCCGTTGCTTTATATAGAAATTGCAAAACAGAGAAGAATTGTGAAAGCAGAAAATAAAGAAAAGGTAAGAGGGCCTAATCTACTAGGCACCTTGGCCCATCTAGCCAAATGGCCAGCCCAGCCCACCTCCACCTCTCCTCCCACCTCTCTACAGGAGACAGGGGATCGTGGAGGGCATCCGACCGGCCATGGCCACACCATCCGTGCGTGGCGGCCATCCGCGACTCCTCGATGTCCTACAAGGTGCCCCCGACCCAGTGGCAAACCCTAGCAACCCCACTCTCCTCCTCTCGCCCCAGATCCTCCTCCCCGCACACACCCGAACGCCCTCATCGCCAGGGCCCTCATCGATCCCGTGGCCACTGCCCTCCCTGTGATGACCCCGACTTAATCATGCACTAATCATACACGCAAATGCGCACGATCAAGCCTAAGGACTCAATTGAAGATATCACAACACAACTCTAAAACATAAATAACATCATACAAGCTTTATATTACAAGCCAGGGCCTCGAGGGCTCGAATACATAGCTCGATGGCATACAAATGTCAGCGGAAGCAACAGATATCTGGGTACAGATATATTACAGAAATAGAGATAAGCCTTCACAGAGGCGGGGCAAAGCAAAATACTACGATCGAAAGGCGTAGGCCTCCTGCATAGGATACTCCGAATCCTACTTCTGGTCGTCGGTCGGCTCCTCGTAGTAGTACTCGCCGGGAGGGTAGTAGTAGTAGCCGTAGTCGTCGACGAGGGCAGCTAACTCAGGGGCTCCGTCATCTGGCGGCGTCGATTGGATATGGGGGAAAAAGAAAGTAAAGCAAACGTGAGTACTCATCCGAAGTACTCAGCAAGTAAGGATCTACACTACATATGCAACATTTTCAAAGGAGGGCTGCATATGTGGACTGGGCTGCAGAAATGCTAGAATAGAGGGGGAAAGCCTAGTCCTATCGAAGACTAGCATCTTCAAGCATCTTCATCAGTCTTGCAGCATTAGAAGAGTGCAGAGTAACATAATGTAAAATAGTAGTAGCATCATCAACCTCGGCCAGAGATTCTTCCTCGACTCCCTGCGAGAAAGCAATCCCAGAGCCGTACTATCCAGTTCTCATCTCAGTTCTAGTTGTACCGATCGGGATACAACTCCGAGTGTCCATTACCGTAGGACAGGCTATCGATAGATTGTTTCTTCCCTGCAGGGGTGCACCAACTTACCCACCACGCTCACTTAACTCCGGCCAGACACACTTTTCTGGGTCATGCCCGGCCTCGGCTAAGCAACACGCCGCAACCCGACCAAATACTTAACAGAGAGGTCAGCACGCCGGACTAACCTATGCCCCCAGGGGTCTTGGGCCTTCACCCCGGGAACTCCTGCACGTTATGTTCACGGCCAAGAGCAGACCTAGCAACCCCTTAATACAAGCGCAGTTCCGTAACCAGTCCAACTCGGCACGCGCCGCTCAATCACTGACGTCCATTAAGCTTCGGCTGAAGTATACGACGCAGAACGCCCATACTATGCCCACGTGATGGTTAGTGGTATCAGGCCAGAGGCCCCTTGGATCAAATATCCAAACCGTTTAGTGGTTTAGGAGCGCGCGGTAACGAGCAGAGACTCACGATCGATGTGACCCCGTCGCCCCGTCTCGAGGACTTGCGGCAAGGGCTAAGAATGCCCGGCCACGCCTCATAGTTATCTCGCGGGCACCTCTCAGGTCAACCCGACTCCACATCACTTCGCAACATGCTCGCGCGGGTACCCCTCAGGGCCGACCCGTCTTTAGTATCATGGTTTAGTGTTCCGTCATAGTAACCAAAGTCTCCGTGTGTCTGACACCAAAGGGAACCCAGAGGAATCACCCTCGACGGAATCCCACTTGATGTTAACGTCAAGGTGAACGAAGGAGGAATCACCCTCGAGGTCCATACTTGAGGTGTTGCACGTCGGCATCGGTGTCGGGGGTGGTGTAGGAGGAATCACCCTCGCTTACCACGAACGGCTAACTAACCTACAAGGTTATCATCAGAAGTGCTGACGGGGTCTACCGAGAGAGAAGAGGGGGGAGGAAACAAGTAAATACAATGCAATCAAATGCAACACGGGGAATGCTACGACTATGATGCAGTGCAGGGTTGCCTGAAGCATGCCTACATCATTTTAGTTATTTTAGGGTTAAGGTGGGATTTTTTTTACCGGTGGTTAGACACTATTCATCTACCGGAATCGGGCTCGGAGTTACGAGTTCTTCTACGTAGGGGTTTCGGCATCGAAACAGACGACACGATCAGATTCGTCTCGTCGTTCTGAGCAACTTTCATGTTTTAAGTTTTTCGATCTGAGCTACGGTTTACAAGTTATGAATTTTCGAAGTTTTAAATATTTTCTGGAATTATTTTTATTAACAGAATTGAATTATGATGTCAGCATGATGCCATGCTGACATCAGCGAGTCAACAGGACGGCTGACCAGTCAAACCTGACATGTGGGTCCAGTGGGACCCACATGTCAGCCTCTGTTAGACTAACAATGAACTAATTAAACTAACAGGGTTAATTAGGGGGTGGACCCCACATGTCAGCGAGAGATTAGTCTAACTAATTAGTTTTTATTTAATTAAACGTTTTAGTTAATTAACAGGGCGGTGGGCCCCACGTGTTAGTGACACTGGGTTGCCCAGTCAGCAGTTGACTGGGTCAACCCAGTCAACTGGGCCCCCCGGACCCACTGGTCAGTGACCCAGGGGCGGGGCCCACTTCGCCATGTCAGCTGGCCGGCGGCTAGTCGCCGGCGTGCACAAAAACACACGGAGGCCTCGGGCCTCGCCGGATTTCGCCTACAGGTCAACAAATCAAGTGCCGTTGGGCACGTTCGAACGAGCAGCGAGTGCCGCGTCGAACTGGACTAGCGCGAGGTGTCGGGATCGGCCAGAACGGCGCCGGCGACGAGCAAAGGCGGCGCCGGAGTTCGGGCTTCGACGGGATCGGGCTACCGTGTGCAACAGCTCGAGCGCGAGGCCTAGGCATGCTCTATGCGATGCGGTGAGGGTGATGGATATGGCCCCGAGCTCGTTGGGTCACCGTGGGCTCGCCGGCGACGAGCTCCGCGGCAACGGGCTCGGGCTCACGTGGTGCGGCGTCTACAGACTAGCTGGAGCGAAGGAAGAGGGTGGGGAGGCGCTGTGGCTCACCGTGCGGTCAAGAAAGACCCGCGACTGATTAGTAGCAGCAGCGCGCGTCGCCGGAGTCGAAGGAGATCGCCGGAGCCGGAGCGGAAGGGGGCGGCGTCGTGCGGCGTCAGCGGTGCTTCCCAGCTCCACCGGATGGCACCAGGCGAACGAGCGGTCGACGGCGGTTCTCCGGGACAGCTCGAGCAGTCGTGGCGGCACCGGTGGCCGCGGGATCTTGCCGTCGCGGCGGCGGCCCCGCTCGGGCGTCCGCGAGTAGAGAGAAAGAGAGCGTGCGAGCGAGGGGAGAGAGAGGAGATGTGAGCGAGGATGGCCAGGGGGAACGCACGAGCTCGACCTTATCTCCCCAGCGTGTCGGTGGCGTCGGCGCCGTCGCCGTGTCGCCGCCCGGTTGGCGCGCGCGCGCGCGGCCATGGCGCGGCCGACACGGAGAGGAGGGAGAAGGAGCTGGGCCAGGTGGGCCGCGGTCGGGGCACTGTGCACTTAGGCCCAGTGCATAGTGCCTCGTTATATTTTTCTGTTTATCTGTTTTGCTTTTCTTTTTATTCTTTTCTGTTTTGAAATAGTTAGACCAATTGTGCACTTTTGTAAAATATGGAACTTAGCTCAAATATTGCAATGTAATATTACCTTTCACCAAAAATTGGTTTGAGCAAAGTTGGGCTTCATTTGAAATTGATATGATTTTAAATGTATTATATATTGCTGTATTGGTGCTGTTCCATATTGTTTGAATCATTTAATTAATCCAAGTATTACTGATGATATTTTTATGAGTGCTTCTGGAATATTTGCTATTTAGTGAACATTTTTGCAACAATGTTTGAGCAAATTTATTTTGCACTTTTGAATTTGAGTTGAATTTCAAAATGGAGTTGAATTGCTTTGGTTAACCACTATGTTTAAGCACTGCAAATGATATGACCTGGCATTATTAGCAGCTGATCACAGTGGTAGTTACACAGGGGTGTTACACTCCCCATCGCCCAGGACTGCGCCAGGAGCTCCTCACGCCTTTGTTGCTTCCTCTACGCTGAAGAACGCGAGCCGAGTGCCTCTGCTTCGACCGGATCGAGTCGTTCCCCTTCTCTGCACCGCCAACGCCATTGCCAGAATTCGTCGCCTCCGAGCCTCCCCCAAGCCCTCTATGCACACCTACAGGCTCACCGTGAGCTCCTCTTCCTCCCCCCTCACCTCTTTTGCACGAGCTCGTCCTCTAGGCCATAGGATCGTCATGGCCGAAGCTTGACGCCGCACGGCTGGTCGCCGGCGTCACTCCGGTGGCCTATTGGTCACACGCGTGTGCCCATCATCTTCGCTGCATCGCGTAGGTGCTCCCTAGCCTCCTGCTCGTCGTGTGTGCGCCCGTGGCTTCGACCCCGTCGAGTCCGAGCCGGCGCCACCGCTCAGCCCCACGCTCCCTCGCCTCTGGCCGTGTCCGGCCGCGACCTTGGCCACCCTACGCGTGCTCGCCCGGACGCGCCCGCGCTGCATCCTGCTTTGCCACGCGTCGTGTCTTCTGCCGCCGCTGCCCTACTGTCGCTGCTGTCTGCTGCCCCGCTCGCCTGCTGCTGCTCACCCGCGTGTCACGCCCGCGCTGGCCGAGTCCACCCTACCGCTCCCGCACCGCTCGTCGCTGACCAGCGCCGGGGCCTGTTGGCGCCGCCCCTTCTTGCAGCGCCGCTTCTTCTACCTCGAGCTGCCTCGCACAACTCTGTTGAGGTTTCTCTCTTCTCTTCTCTCACAAGAACACATGCCCAGGACACACACACACACACACACACCTCACTGTGGACAATACTAGCTTTGCTTTTATCTCCCGGTGAGAGCACAGGCACTACATCTTTTCACTAAGCTGGGGGAAATATCCAGTGCTACGGGAACACCTCACATTAGCTGCTCCCGCGCGTCCTCGGCCGTCGATCTGAGATCCAAGGGACAACATCACGGGATGTGGACCAAAGTGTCATTTTGGGAATGTTTGGGGGATTTTCTGCAAAACATTCATGCTGGATTTGTCTTTTTTATTTCTCAATGTGCATTTCGAATTTTGATTGGAATTTTTTAGGGATTGTACATTCATGTGATGCTAACATCCACAATTTTTTTCGGAATTTTTTGAAACATTTATATGTGCATTTTGAAAACTAGGAGCACCTAATGTGAGGTCCTCCCGTAGCACCAGATATTCCCCCTCACTAAGCCGTCACGGCCTCTTCTCATGTCTCATTGTAGCATATATATACAAATGGCTAGACTCATGCCATGCACATAGGCCACTACCTCCGGCCACTAACCAACTAACCAACCAATCCCTAACTATATGTCTACATGCACGCGCACGTCCAGTACATGCGCAGCATCCTCTCAACAGCTACACGATCTAGACATCCAGCTAACAAACTTGACCATAATTCTAGCTGACTAGGATTTGCATGCAGCTCACAACCGGATCAACCCAGCAGGCTAAACATGCTCGTAGAGCCCCACACTCCAGCCTTCGTCGCACTTGCCGCATCACACGGCCACGCTGCCTCATGCCTTCATCGGCATCTCGCCATCATCGTCGTATCGCACGATGCCTTGGCATCTCGCCTTCTCCGCACGCCTCCGCTGAAGCTTCGTCGGACAATCTACTCCCTAGACAAACTAAGCTACATGCATAACGAAAAACAAACTATGCAGATACATGAATCAAGATTAAGTCTAACATTTTCCTCCCTAATCTTGATTCTCCAATCATCACAATCTTCGACGCGGATCACCCACCGTCACTTGACGATGCCATCGCAGCGCCGCAACCGGCCACACGCCGCCACCGATGCCGTCGCAGCACCGGTCACCATGGACCATCTTGTCGTGGATGACGTCCTCGCGACACCGATCACCACACCATCATCATCTTGCGGTATCTCACCGCAGCCGACCGCCCGGGGCATCGCACCGTCGCCGGCCTCCACCTCGCGCGCGCCGACCTCCAACTCTCATGGAGTCCGCCGCGCCGTCGCCGTCGCCTCGGATCGACAAGGCTCTGAATACCAATTGTTGGCGCCGCCCCTTCTTGCAGGCGCCGCTTCTTCTACCTCGAGCTGCCTCGCACAACTCTGTTGAGGTTTCTCTCTTCTCTTATCTCACAAGAACACATGCCCAGGACACACACACACACACACACACACACACACACACACACACCTCACCGTGGACAATACTAGCTTTGCTTTTATGAGTTTATCTCCCGGTGAGAGCACAGGCGCTACATCTTTTCACTAAGCCGTCACGGCCTCTTCTCATTTCTCATTGTAGCATATGTATACAAACGGCCAGACTCATGCCATGCACACAGGCCACTACCTCCGGCCACTAACCAACTAATCCCTAACTATATGTCTACATGCACGTCCACATCCAGTACATGCGCAGCGTCCTCTCAATAGCTACACGATCTAGACATCCAGCTAACAAACTTGACCATAATTCTAGCTGACTAGGATTTGCATGCAGCTCACAACCGGATCAACCCAGCCGGCTAAACATGCTCATAGAGCCCCACACTCCAGCCTTCGTCGCACTTGCCGCATCACACGGCCACGCTGCCTCACGCCGTCATCGTCATATCGCACGATGCCTTGGCATCTCGCCTTCTGCGCACGCCTCCGCTGAAGCTTCGTTAGACAATCTACTCCCTAGACAAACTAAGCTACATGCATAACGAAAAACAAACTATGCAGATACATGAATCTTTCCTTAATCTTTCCCTAATAATAAAGCGGCTATTGCATCTTACGACCGCTATTTCGTCCGTTTTTCATCTGTCGTCCGTCCACGTCGCTCATATTGTTTTCTATATATTCGAGGTGGTACTAATCTATCTATATATATCCTGCCCATACGTTGTTAATAAAACGTTTCGTTCCCTTCCAATGGTGGGCCTCGTACGTCCGGCTGGGCCTTGCCCCAAAGAAGCATACACAATGTTTCGTCCATCCTGGCCCTTGCTAAATACCTGCCTGTGCCTGAGTCGCATCGATGGCTTCACGTATTTAAAAGTACCACCTCGGTCTTTCGCATCCACCTAGACCAGTTAATACTAGATCGGGATCGCGTCTTGGCACGAGGGTGCCGGTCCCAACAGATAATAATAAAGTAAGAAGAAACATTCAATTACCCCTTGCATCCCATTGGTCCAGCACGGAAAATCTAAAATTATGCTTAATCACTCAGTATATCATCACATATATCCATGGTTGTAAGCCATGTATTTTTATACGTTTTACTCAAAACCAAACCAAACTGGTGAACGGGATAATATGATATTTCATCACAAAGCATAAAGACCCGATTCATACCATACGATCCAGTCATAATGATCGCCCATGACAATAAGTTCATTACAAAGGATAGAAGTCTAATATGCCAAAAGACCAGATTGATAGAGCAGTACATGAAACTTATATGGTTCGGCTATGCCATAACATCAGACTACATATATATTGATAGAGAGAGTTTGGTCTGACTGCCTTGTCGCCCAGCTCCTCCCTGCATTGTAAACACCTGCTGATCGACATTATGTGTTACACAAAGAATCCATAGAGTGTGCCATACGAAAATCACCACATCAAGAATACAGTTCTTTTTCTAACCCTTATGAATAGTGTTAGTCATCCGGCAAATGAGTAGCTCCTATTATTACTACTCGCATAGTGAATATGCTAAATAATCGTGTTAACAAATGACAACAGTTAAAAGTTCATAATGCAAAAGGAATCATGTTAACAAATGACAAAAGTTAAAAGTTGATACTGCAAAAGAAAACATGATTATAACACCTTTAGAAATAGTTTGGTAATGTTCACTGTAGCAAGACAAAAAATTCATGTAGTTCTTGGTAGGCATAAGTTACCATAGTTCTTGGCATATACGTTTTTTAATCGAGGGGTGTCCGCAAACATGAGTAATCCGGTCAGCTAGCAATCAGCCAAATGTAGGGGTTGCCAACCAAATTTCTAACATAATCGTTTTACTAACAGGGAAGCGACAATATACTCTGCTGGATATCCAAATATGCTTTAGGAGTCATCAGAAAAATGCTTATATAATATTTGTATCCCTCTTAACAACAAGGAACAATCTTGGCACACCACATCTATCTGTTTATTATTCCAAGATACCAAGATACCGGAAGCATACTAAAAAGCAACATCCTTGCACCAAAACAACGGAAATAGTTTCTTGTAACAATTCAATAGTTGTAACAATAATCCTAAATTGGGGCATGCATTTGCCTATATAATTATTAATCTGCAGAACACATTTTCCACAAAATTAAGTATTGAGCTCAAGACAACCTACTCAAGCTAATGGAACCAACATTCTTCAACTACACACAGTTATGCAAGATAAATAGCTACCTAGACCAGACATTGAAGCAAAAGTCACTGATTTACCCAGCAGTGCAAAAAGTAAAAAACTGGACAGGTGGCCATCTCCAAGATCAGGAAGGAAATATGAAACCTGAAATTTATGAAACATGAGAGAGGAAGTTGGGATGCAGTACCTGAGCGCGCTCACAGCGCGAGGACGACGGCCACGCAATGGTGACCCTGACGAAATAGTGGCGTGAGCCGTGACCTGCGCTTCTATGGTCGACGGCTATTGAACCATATAACCTAATACCAGGAGGCGAAAATTCCGTGTAAAATAGAGATTTATGGTACATTCTGTAGATAACAATATATGTGGTTTTTAGTGCCCTATATAGACCATGAGGAAATTTCAGAGCCAAAAGGCATGGAAAGGAGTCAAATATATGCCATAGAAAAACAAAACTTGGATTGTCAAAAATGTAGACAGAGTCTATACAGATACCACGACACAGTAAGATATAAAAGACGATGTAATAGTGACTATGCTTTATTTCTAGTAAAACTATCACAGAGAAAGAAAATTGTTGGACAAACAACCCCCTCTTTTTCATGTGTGATTGGACAAACAACCATATGTTTTCATGTGTAACAAAAACACTAATTACAACTCAAACGTTAGAAATTCATATCATGGCCCCCTTCCATACACAAAGGAATAAAACCACCAACATTTCCATGCACAAAGGAACAATAATCTTAGGCCCTACCTGAATCCAGACAAGGAACAAAAAGCGTATATTTACACCCCCTCAAAAAACAAGCATGGAAACAAGGGAACTACAAAAATATAATGCATAGAGAATAGTACATTTGGCCTTTACCAGAAAAGAAAAGCCTTATTGGCCAACACGGACAAGCAGAACATGGTGAGCCCCAAAACACAAATTGCCATGCAACCATACACCTAGCTCTGGAAAAGAAGATGGGTGGATAGGAGGAGGAGAAGAGGGGATGACCTGCAGATCCGTGAATGGAGACGGGGGAGGGTGCTGATAGATGGTGTGCAGGCCCAACCCCGGCTTGCCGCTCAGCCGGCGGACACGACATTGAGCCCTCAGTGCATCGACGGCTTTGATGTTCGCTGTATGGAGCCACAGAAAAAAGAAGATCAGAACTGTGTATATATGGACATCTATGAGAGAGTGAACACTGGGATGCAGAGGAGAAAATGGAACCAAATGGTGATTATTACTATTCAACTTGAAAGGAAGCGCAGCTTATATCCATGATTTGGCTCTTGTGAAGCAAGCATCAAACAGCACAGAAGCAATGAAATTGCACATTCGAATAGAACAATACATGACGTGCTCTTGTGTCGAGAACAATTGCAAGTATTTTGTGCACATCACATCAGATTTGCAGGGGTAGAGAATGGGTGGGGCTCACCACGTATGGGGGTAGCAGGAGGAATAGGTAGAGCAGCCATGAGGGCCCGTCCACCTGCAGAAGCAGCTTGCCCTCATCGGAGCAACTTGCACATAAAACAAACACAGGAATCAGAATAAGAGGAGATGAAGAAACAAAGAAAAGATTCATGCCCACCCAGAATAGTCAGAGATCCACCCAGAACAAAGACCATAATAAACTAAGAGCCTAAACAGGTTGTCACGGTTAAGAACATATATAGCAGAACAATTAATGATTGATGCTGCTAAATCAACAACCCAAAGCTGAAGCTTTTTTTTGATACATGGCTGCTGGAAACATGCAAATACAATGAATTACTACTTGAATGAAGAGAAAGCATGTATGATTACCGGGTGCGTGGCGTTGTAGTGGAGGAGAGCGTGGCGGTGCCGTGCCTTCTACCTAAACCTGATGCATGATGACGGTGTCGTGCCTTCTGCATCAAATGCAATTGGAACAAACTTACTTGGTACTGTTATAATTGTTCAACATAGATACTTCAGCAGCACTCTGTCCTATTAATGAACGTGAGCGAGGTTTTCTCATAAGAGCGACATGATGGACAAAGTTGGAACCGATGGCGATGGGATAACCTCACACACATCTTTCCATAATGCAATTCTGCAGACACAGCCAGAGTAAATTTTCTATTTATTTTTGAGTCAATTGCACGGTTCAATTTTATTTGAGTCAATTGCACGGTTCAGTTTAGTCCAGAAAGTTATAACTCGAGTTTGATGGTGGTTGACGAACCATCTACAAGCTATGTATTTTATGTTGATTTATTTCTATGAACATGGTAAAATGTCCACACCTCCCTGCATTGGCTCTCTACACATTCACAGTATGTTTAGTAGGGGGTTAAAAGGTGGCTCATTTCATCATACCACTTGTCTAAATTTCTGAACATCTAAATCACAGTGGTCATAACAACAGTTTGTTCACTCTAAAAGTTGAACATTGAACGTGACTGAATTTCCGCACAAAAGAAAAAGAACGTGACTGAATTGAACTGAATTTTTTAACACTGAAATTAGCAATCACCACCAGGTCGTGTCCAGAACCACAATTGCAATCAAATTGTCTAGATAAGATAGATGTGCAGGGGGGTAGGAAGAGGGGGTGGAGCTCACCACGTCAGGGGGTGGGGGGGGGGGGGAGGAGGAGGAGGGAGGAGCCATGAGGGCTCGTGCCTCGTCCACCTGCAGCAGCAACAACAACAGCTCCACCAACTCTTCCAGATCGGAGAAACTGCACAAAAAACAAACCAAGGAATCACAAGGAGGGGAGATGAAGAAACCGGCAAGACAAGGGGTTCAGGGATCATGTGCACGCACCATAGTTGGAGATCCGTGGATGAGCTCGCCGGAGATGGCCTGCAGCTGGCGCGTCCTTGGAGAGCTACGGATTCGGGTGTCTCCTTCCATGGCTGCTGCCGGGCCGAACCGGACCTCCATGGCCGACCTCGAGGACGGTCGCGGATGAGGTCGATGACGAAGCGTCGATGCCTCTGTGGATCTGGGCGCTGCCTCACCATGTCGCTCGATCCCTTCCATCCCCTCCCCTCCCCTCCCCTTACCTTTCTTTGGTGACCGTGAACTCCAGGTCGGCCTCGGGCGCGGCCTTGGAGGAGGTCGTGCCCTTGCGCGAGGAGCCCCGCGATGGCTCGGCGGCCGAGGGCGGCGAGCTGGGCGGCACCATATGGGATGCGTGCGGCTGGCTAGGGTTCCAGGGAGGATTCAGATCGGGGGTGAGGGACGAAGGAAGAGGACTTGCGCTTCTTCCCTGCCATGGCTGGCTCAGCCACGGGAGAGAAACGGGGAGGGGATGGTGGCGGCGGCAGCTCTCGAGAGAGAGATGTGCGGGAGAGAAAATGAGGAGATATCGAACCCTACCACTGATTGGGGAGGAGGGAGCGAATCAGAAAAGGGCATGTATTGACCTAAGACGTGAAATGACGAAAATACCCTCGTGGGGGCACGGAATATCGGCGGTGGCATGAGATCTTTACAGTGGGGTGAAACTATTCATTGCTACAGGAGCTTCTGTTCAATCCGACGGCCCAGGTCTTTCCTGAGGGAGATCGAACGGTCCAGATCGCATCAAGCAAATCGATCCAACACCCGGGAAGCCCAAATCGCTGAGGAGGCTGGGTTCCTCCTGTCATTCTTATTTCTTGGTACCTCTAGGAAACTGCACTCACGTAGCACCTGAGACGTGCGAAAATAGCGGGAGGAAAAGCAAGCATTCATGAGGCGACGTGGGAAAATGACGGGAGCAAAAGCACGCATGATCTTAATTGAGGGGTGAATCAATGAGAGAGAGAAGAACCGATCGGCTCATGCACGCACAGGATTCGTGAGAGGGAACCCGACGCGGGAACTGTTCGCGCGCCTTCAAAAGGGCCAGCACGCCGGGATCCTGGGCAAAGGACGAGGCCAAGATCCTCCGGGTCACTGCGGTGTTGCTGCGCGCGGACCACCTGGAGAAGCAGAAGGCGGAGCTCCGCGCGCTGTGGTGGAAGGACTGTACGTCCTCGGCGTTCCTCCCATGGCTGGAGGAGGAGCTTAGCCGGGGTGACCTTTGTCGGCGTCCGTCCCATTGCTGGAGGAGGAGCTTAACCGGATGACCTTGGAGCAGCTCGTCCTGGCTCAGGCAAGAGCGATGGACAGCGGCAAGGGACGAAGACGACGCCCAAATAGCTGGGCACCGCAATACGAGAGTGACCGAAGGAAGGCGAGCGGCACACGAGGAAGTCGCAACTGTCAGGAAGGAAACGCGCCAGGGGTGTCGCCCACGCAACGGAGGCACGCCTCGGGCCTTGCCTGGTTTGTGTCCTTCACGGACTCAGCTACGACGTGAAAGCCGAAAAAAGAACGAACATCATCCATAGCTCAATTAGGATTACACAATATATATACACAGGTTAGCATCACATATGCCTGGACGATTTATACACAGAAGCAAATACAAAATAAATTATCCTAGAAGTCATGGTCAAAGAGTCTGATCTCAATGAAGCTGTTGTTCTGAATCAAAAAGAAGATGACATGCTTAAGGTCCCTGAAGATGGACATGCTGGAGGTGGTATGGAGGAACAGTTGCATCGACGTAAATTTGTTTTACTTTAATATAAAAGTGTTGTAGGACATTTTTATTGTTTGATGTCAGTGTGATATGCTTCATCACTATGTATCTATGGGCCGACCTTCAACAACGTACTGAAGTCGGATGACAAATATTGTGTGTATATCAGTGCTCTTACTTCAATATAATTATTTTGTTTCCTAAATTGCATTCAGAAAAAACCTGACACTCTATCAACACATCCAGTTGACTCATGCATGCTTATTTCAAATTTTGTTTAGGGATACCACACTAAAAAATATATTATTTGAACAAAAGGATATAATAAATGAAAGTAGTTTAGTTATTAAAATAGATTGGGTAATTATGCCTCCATGTAGATGCATATTTTTTCAGAATTTTCTGTAAAGCAAAAATATGAATTTTGGATTTTGCAAATGGAGGCCTCCATGGAGCTCGGCCTCCAAAAGCAATTTTCGATGTAGAAACAACACATATATTCTAATGTTAATGTCCAATGTAATTAAAGTAACTTACAAGTAGCTACATATGTTCTATTTATGATGGAAAAACTAATCAGTTTCTTCTTTTTAATAAACATAACAGATTCATACCATATACAAAACTCACATGCAGTGAAGAAATTTGGGTCGCTATCTCCAGTCCTGGATGCCAAGGAACAAAGAAATAAAGATATAGAGAGTGGTATGCACGGATGACCAATGAAGAAAAGCCGGAAAAATTGAAAAAAAACGACGCCAAGCCTATCAGCAAAACAAAACAATGAAGGATTCAACTCAATTGCAAAAAAAATGTACACAAGGGAGGAAGAAATATGCAAATATGGAGCTAGCACAAAAGACAAAAAAATGCGTAAGTGAAAGGCGGAAATATGCAAATATGCAGCCAGAGCAAAAGAAAGCTAGAATAAGACAAATCGCAGCTAACCGTGAATTGAAGCGCAACACACCATGCAAAGAATGAATTGCGATGGAGAACCCAACATATGTCGCAACAGAAGAGGAAGTTAGTACATCTATACGACGAAGGCTTCATGGTTAGCATACACACGATAGAAGCATATCTGATGCACGGTCTAAAAAGTATATGACATAACCTGCAGCAGCTCACATAACCAGTGAACCAAGTGCGAACATCATGTCAGCAAGAGGAGTAGACTTTCATACGACCGTAGGCATGGCTTCAAGTAATGACATGCTAACAATGGTTTACTGAAGAAGAAACAAACTTAGTATCTATGGACGAACACCATCTGTTAATGACCAGTAGTCGGTTGTTTAGATTGAGCGTGCAAGAATAGACTGTCTTTGACAGCAGGAAATTCGTCCCAAATATACAGAAGGGCTCATGATATGACACGTGACAGTAGTTATGCATAAAAATTGTACTGTTATTTGACTTATTTCAGGAAAGTATCACAAGTTCCTAGGTGTGCAGCAATCGCAGAAGCAGTGGAGAACAAGATCCTTCATAGCTTCTTGGAGAAGGAGGTTTTTCTTTTTATTTCTGAACTCTTCTGCTATTTTCTTCATTCCGAATTTCAACTTCTCAAGGTTTGTTGTCTTTACAGGATTTCGGAGAGCATGTACCACCGGATGGCGAAGCCCGATGCTATCATTCACTGACTGCCGCCTTCATAGGAAAATCAACGAGCATGTTGTTGCAGCTTAAAGCCTTAAATACTTCTGCTCCTAGCTAGCTATAAAATTAAAGCAGATACATGTATAGGTATACTAGCATCTGTTGCTTTAAGTTAAAAGTCTAAAGATATTTTAATCTTGCTTGCACATTATTAGAAGGTAGTTTGATATATTTGGAAAAGGCATATGTCATTATTTTTTAGGAGCTGAGAAACTACTTTTCTTCCTATCATGGCTGCAAGCTGAATGTAAGCAACTAGCAATAGATTGAAATTTGCGAGAGCACCTGCATTGTTTGGTGTATGGAGGCCGGGGCTATATTTTCGTTCTTTTCATATATGAATATTTTTTTGGGGGGGGGGGGGAGGGGAGCTGTTCATATATGAATTTACAAGTTACAACCATGAAGGTTGAACATCAGTTTTTTTATTGGAGCGATTGAGCAACATCAGTCAGTTGTACTTACTTTAAGTTCTGACCCTGAGCATAACCTGCTAGAAACGAGCAAAAACTTTTGGTATGCAGGGCACGGTCTCTTCATTATCGGGTTATTTTTCAGTACGTGAACTTGCTGCTCTGTCATGTAAAAGGATTTGTGTGTCGTGATCATAGTGTCTGGCTAGCTGGACAAGGTTGTTTCGTCGTCACTGGTTGACATCACCGATTTCCCTGTCAGGTCAATTGCCATGGTACATTTGGTGAGCATATGAGACCGAAAATACTGGGTTTGTGCTGAACTCTTCTTTTTTGTTGGGACAAGGGCCTTAGTTTGTTTGGAATCGGATAAAACCATCTGATCAATGGTTGTTCTTAGGCATCACAGTTCAAGATATTACTTTTCTGGATTTTGTAAAGGTTGCGGATAACACGATGGTGAGAGCTGATCTTTCCATCAGTTAGAAGTTGCATTGTTTTTTACCTCTTCCCCTGTCAGGTCAACTACCATGGTACATCTGGTGAGAATCTGAAACTGAACATTCTGGGTTCATGCTCAGGAATTAAACTTCTTACTGATTAATTCGCTCATGTTATTCACGTGAAATAGCAGCAGTTTCCGTATCCAATTTCATTTAAACTTTTAGGCAGGGGAAGGTTCAATACCAAGATTTATGATTTGGGACAAGTGAGTATGTTGTTCTGACTTCATGATGTGAGTGTTTTGCACAAAT
The DNA here is from genome assembly GCA_011799875.1 of Thinopyrum elongatum. Lineage (NCBI taxonomy): Eukaryota > Viridiplantae > Streptophyta > Magnoliopsida > Poales > Poaceae > Thinopyrum > Thinopyrum elongatum. The sequence goes on along the minus strand of CM022300.1, from coordinate 82,000,767 downwards.
ATTCCGTAAAACTCGAAAGTGATGTAATAAGCTCATTTGGATAGATGCACTGGAAATATATGAGCACTTTTGGGTTTTGGCCCAAAATCACATAGCTGCACTAAATTGTTGGCCATTTGGCCTCATGATTTCAATAATAATTGTTCTACCATGAAAATTTTCTTCTGCCAGCATTCCAACTGTACTCTGCAGTGTAGCTATATACTTCTGAATCATTTTGATATTAAGAGTTTCCTCCCATGCTGTATATCCAGTGTTGCCGTCGAGTGAGAAAACAATCCATGGTGTATATATCCCCTTTGCATGTTTGGGAGTTAGCAAGATGGCATTACTTAAATGGTTGATGTTGACATGGTGTGTGACCCTCATATATATTGTTGTTCCATGCCAGAAACTAACAAAATAGCACTTCTATTTTCCTGCTCCCGGTCGATGCTAAATAAATTATTTTGGAAGTCTCACATATGCTAATTGATTCCGGACCTGCTAAGACTTTCATATGATGTTTCATGTGCTTTTGAGAATTTAGTTCAAGGGACATACATTGGGATGGTGCATGCACCAAGTGTAGATGAGACAGGGCTGGTATTCACTATCATCATAAATCCGCAGAATTACAAGCATAGGGGCTTGTGGGGTGGGGTCCTAGAGTATGATGATGAAGTGCATTGCCTTGGGATGATTACGTTCGAATAGGTGGACAAACTGACCACATCGATGATGCTGAGCTGGTGGTGGAAATGAGAAGTGAAACATTGAAATGATCGCTAGGGGAGTGGAATGATTTATTTCTCCCGTTGCAACGCACGGACAAGTTTCCTAGTCAAGATTAAGTCTAACAGGGCCGGCCTCTGCCGTTCTCACGCGCATGTGCGCCCGTTCGCCCGCTGTCTCTCGCGCGCGCCCGCGCTGCTCGCTGCTGCTCCGCTGCTGTTGCTGCTTTGCCGTTGCTGCTCCTGCTAGATGCTACTGCTGCTCTGTGCTACTCCCTACTGCTGCTGTTCTTGCGTTGCGACTGCTCCGCTTCTGCCGCTAGCGGATGCTTGTTGCTGCGCTGATGCTGCTGCTGGCCATGACCGCATCCAGCCCGCGCGCCGGCTGCGCCTGCGGGCCTGCTGTTGCGCTGCTGCTTGCCACTACTGTTGCCCACTGCCGCTGCTTGCTAGTGCTGTCTGCGGAGCCGCCGTGCACTCCAGTGCATTGCATGCGTGCCTAGCCATGCATCACCGGCTTGCTACTGCCCAGCATGGCCGGCCTATTTAGATTAGAGCAAGATTAGATTAGGGATCAATTAGTGGCTAGCTTAGCCTATATACAGATGACATACGGGTCCCATGTAATTACCAGTCTAAATAAATCCCTAAATACAACTACTGCGTATGACATGTGGGATCCACCTACACTATTCACTCCTTGACCCGTCAATGTTGACTGGGTCAACCGGGGCCCTTGGCCCCACCTGTCTGCCATGTGTGCATTGCTGGGTACACAGAAAGTGTACACATAGCAATTTAACCATTTTATTTCGAAATAATAATTTCAGAAAATCCAGAAAATCGTTTAAACTTCAGAATTTCGTACAAAATAAACCGTAACTCGGATGAAAATAATTTATAAATGAAAGTTGCTCAGAAAAATCCAACGAATTTGAATATAAAATCTGTTCATCTGTCACATGCCCCTAGCATGTTGAACATGGAACCGTCCTCTCTCTTTCATCTGTTCGGAAAATGCCAAACACCGGGAAAACATTTCCGGATGTTTCCCTCTTCGGTTGTATTGTCTAGCACTGCGTTAGTTCACCCCTAACACCGCGTATTGTTATGTCATGCTTTGTGATGCCTTGTTTGCTTTATATTTATTGTTTCTTCCCCCTCTTCTTTCCGGTAGACCCCGAGACCACTGTGATCGACTATGTTGACGACGACCCTTCCTTCTCAACAGAGCTTTCAGGCAAGCAAACTTCCCTTGATCATTCCGTTATCGCCCATTCCATTCTCTCTCATGCTTGCATTAGATTTTGCTACTGTACTTGATTGCTCCTATTCTGATGCATATACTGCTTTTGTAACCTGCTCTTGTACCTTACCTGCTTATCCTAAACTGCTTAGTATAAGTTGGTTAGTGACCCATCAGTGACCCCTCACCTTGTCCTTGTTGCCCCCGCTGGATTACCAAGTGACTCGATCAACGTGATCGACGTCCAGGGCCCGACACATCACCTCACCCCCCTTTTAGTTGTACGACTTTGCAGAGCTACTATCGAGTGCCGAGGGTGATACCTCGTAACGCACTCCTGATGATAACTCTGTAGTGTAGCTATCCGGTCGTGGTCATCGAGGGTGATTCCTCCTTCACCACTCCCGATACTACTCTGTCGTGCAACACCTCAAGCGTGAACCTCGAGGGTGATTCCTCCTAGTTCACCTTGACGATTACATCAGGTGGATTCCATCGAGGATGATTCCTCGGATTTCACCTTGGTGTTTTGGACACACGGTTACTTTGACTTTACCACAGAACCATGTTACTGAAGTCGGGTCGGCCCTGAGGGGTACTCGCGAGTTGATGTGTAGTCGGGTTAACCTGGAGGGTACCCGCGAGATTTCTACGTGGCACGACCGGGCGTTTCGGGCCCTTGCCGTAAGTCCATGAGACGGGGCGACGGGGTCACATATCGTGAGTCTCTACTCGTTACCGCGTGCTCCCAAGCAACTAAGGAGATTGGGTATTTGATCCGAGTCGGCCATTGCCCTATACGCACTAACCACCACGCGGGAACAGTTATGGGCACTCGACGTCGTAGTATCAGCCGAAGCTCTTCAGACGTCAGCGACGGAGCGACGCGCGCCGGGTTGGACTGGAATGCCTGCCCTTGTGTAAGGGGGCTTAGGTCTACTCAATGGCCGCCCACGCAACGTGCAGGAGTGCAAAGGGCGATAGGCCCAAGACCCCTGCGCGCTTAGGATGTAGACCGGCGTGCTGGCCTCTCTGTTGAGCCAAGGTAGGGCTGCGACGTGTTGATCTTCCGAGGCCGGGCATGACCCAGGAAAGTGTGTCCGGCCAGAGTGATCGAGCGTGTTGAGTAATGTGGTGCACCCCTGCAGGGAAGTTAATCAATTCGAATAGCCATGTCCACGGTAACAGGACGACCCGGAGTTGTATTCCGATCTTTACAACTAGAACTGGATACTGAGATGTGGAATGGATATGATGGCTCCGGGATTGCTTTCTCGCAGGGAGTCGAGAAAGGATCTCTGGGCGTTTATGCTACAACATGCTTGCTATTTATAAAATGCTATTCTGTACTCTTCTAAATGCTGCAAGATGGTGGCTTCAAGAATATGCTAGTCTTCGATAGGCTAGACTTTCCCCTCTATTCTGGCATTCTGCAGTATAGTCCACATATACAGTCCATTCCCTTTGATAACATTGCATATGTAGTGTAGATCCTTGCTTGTGAGTACTTTGGATGAGTACTCACGATTGCTTTGCTACCCTTTTCTCCCCTACTTTCTTCTTTTCGGTTGCTGCAACCAGATGTCGGATCCCAGGAGCCAGATGCCACCCCCGTCGACTACTACTACCCCGACGGAGCCTACTTCTACGTGGAGACCGCCGATGACCAGGAGTAGTTAGGAGGCTCCTAGGCAAGAGGCCTTGCCTTTTCTATCTTCGTTGATGTTTGTGCTAGCCTTCTTAAGGCAATCTTGTTTAACTTATGTCTATACTCAGATATTGTTGCTTTCGTTGACTCTTTGTACTCAAGCTTATGTATTCGAGCCCTCGAGGCCCCTGGCTTGTAATATAAAGCTTGTATTATTTCAATTCGTGTCTAGAGTTGTGTTGTGATATCTTTCCGTGAGTCCCTGATCTTGATCGTACACATATGCGCTTATGATTAGTGTACGATTGAATCGGGGGCATCACAAGTTGGTATCAGAGCCGACTGCCTGTAGGTAGCCCCCTTTCCAACTCCTTGGCTGAAGTTGAGTCTAGTCATTGAAAAACTTTTACTAACATTGTTGTGTGGCTTACGGGCTCACATCACAAATGGGTGGTATTAGGATCTTTTAATCCTCGTCTTACTCTGGGACTCTGATCTCTCTTCTATTCGGGTTAAATGATTTTACTAACTCTACTTCTAGGTTCTCGTAACTACTTCCTCCCAGAGAGCCACTTCATTCCAGATGATCGCCTGCTTCACCAGAAGACTTCGAAGATACTCTCCGATGTTCGCTCGAGAACTTGTGCTCATCGCTTTTGCGATTCCGTTCCACCGTCAACCCCTATGGAAAACTACATACACTTGCCATTCATACAATCATTCCTCATTGCTCTTGTTATTACAAGATGCCCCGAAATTCTCTCTATTGTTCCGAGAATCCTTTGAGCTTATTGCCTTGCAGTTCCTTGCCACATGAATACCCCCTACGGATAATTCCTTGCACTTACTGAGTATCCGTTCTTCCCCAGTTTATGCATATGATTCACAAGATACATTGAACTACTATCTGATCTTCTGGTAACCCTATGCCAGCTATTGCTCTGCAAATACTTGTCTGCTTGCATTATGGTTACTTTTCATATGTCTAGCAATATTCATTAGTATCCTTTGTCATCGTTTCGAAACTAGAATTCGTCCCTTTGGCTCAGACATCACTCCGGACATGAGCTGGTTCTCGACCAATCAAATTGTCATCGATTTTACCCCTAAGTCTATTCAACTTATCCATCCTTAATCAGAGCGTTTGCTTCTGATCCTTTGATTTGGAAATCATAATTCCTTTGCATTTGAGCTTTGAATTAGTCAGTTGTTTCTATAATCTGATCTCCTTGCATTATTTCTTCTTCTGGTTGGGTATCGATCCTCACATCAAATCCCTTGTGGACCACCAGATCCTTTGTTGGATTATTATCAGACTGTGCCCCTCATACTTAATCACCTTGTGAGTTCTTCCCTTATACATAATGCCTTTGGTAAATTGTATCCTCTCCTTTTGTCAACCAAGCTCTACCTTCGAGCTTGTGTTATTTACTCTTTAAGTTTGTGGTATATGTTCCTAAGATGCCCCTATGGGTTGAACCTATGCCTTCCCTAATCCATGTGAACCCGAGAGTTTTCACGACTCATGTTGTTCTAGTGTTTTGCCAGATATAATTTCAACACTACAACTTCATCGAAAGCTAGAAGTGAATGGAAGGTTATGCATTGAAGAAGTGGGAGTCGACCTTGAACTTTGTGTTCATGCCCACGGACCCAATGTGGAACTTATCATGGAAGCTTCTTGTGATAATAATAATCCCCTTGTTATAAGTTCATCTGGTATCTATGTTTGGTCCTTTCCAACTGTGGTTCTGACCTTGATTGTTCCCCTTTGATTCCATTTCTCGGACAAGTTAAAGCACTTGTCTTCTGTAGACCAATGCATCTCCGCAACCTCTATTTGATCTTGCTTCGAGTATTACCCTCCGGTATCTCGAGAAGAACAAAGAACTGTGTTGCTTCCTATGAGTCTTCATCTAGTATCACTTCTCACCGATTTCAGATTTCCCCGGGTTCTGAGTTATTGGTCACTCGAGAGCATCGATAAGTGAATAGATTCCACACCCCGATTCAATAACTCTAAGTAATTTTCGTTGCTTGCGAGTTTAGTAGTCCGTCAAGTCATTCCTAGCCTGATCGGCTATATCATTATCGTGCTAAATCTTAACTGTGGTACCTGGTCCTTCTTCCTGAAGCACAATTTTCGACGATGACCTAAGCCTACGTCGATCTTCCCCGTCATATCATTTCGCCTTGAACAGCAAGCTTGATTTCGAGTTTGTGTCGTACCCGTGGTTCCAATAACCTTTCGCTTCATCATTCCTTTGACTTGATGTCATCGCCGATCGATTACATCTTCATGAAACCTCTCGACAAATATGTCGTGATCGTCATCAACATTCTGAGCTCTTCCAGGTTATAAATCGAATTCATGATGAGAAATACCATCCTTGCCCCCTCGGTGAATTGTTGCTGAGCCCGTGGGCCCCATCCTCATCTTTTCCTTGCTAAAATTGTACGACTTATTTTATAAGTTGTTTCTAATGGATCCTTTGTGTATCCAAAGACTGACCTTTACCTGATGACCATGTCAATGCTATCCCGAAGCACGACTATGGTACTCCGTTCATCAACAAGAACATTGGAAGCGCAATGCTAAATATTTCTTAATCAACTATCCAAACACCATTGTATGGGTAAAATCATGAGTTTCCCCATCCTTTTCCCTGGTTGGTTTACTACTTGCAGTCCTGTCATGATTATCCCGCTCTACTTGCTCCTGGAAAGGAGATACACCTAATACTCGTGTATACACTCTTTCCTTTCCATTGTTCTGTTTAAAACTGATAATCACTTTTCCTCTCCATTGGTTTGTTTAACCCTTCTTGTGATCTATATGATATATGCAGTAATAACTCCCTGCTTATGTAAACACCTTGGTGTACAACTCTGCCAGTAAGACCCTGTTACTATTGTTGATGACATTCCGGTAACCATCGATGGACGAGAACTTTTGCCTATTGGTCCGCCTCGTTTCAACGAGCAGGAAGATGGTTATCTTCGTCCCTCGCCCTTGGTACCGACGTTGTTACCGACATAACTGACAGGCTATTCTCTGACATGCCTTGCTATCATGACCGTGCAAGATGTCAGCGCCCTTCCCACTTTTAACCCACAGTTCCACAGGATCGAAACCTGACTCGCTTGTACACCCCTGTTTCTAAAGTTATTCCTCACGCTTGGCTTCATATGTAATCCACGTGCCACATTCCTAGTGATCTATTCTGGTATTAGACGCAATACTTATTCTCGTTGCTCTGAACCCCTTTCACACTCTCTTTCATACATCGAACGATTGTTTATCCGCTTGAAACTTCTTATTGCACCTTCTTACTTTGCTCTCGATAACTTTTACTTTGAATTCAAAAGTTACTTTCCGCCACCTTCCCAGATGTTATCTACCAGATAAGCAACCTTGTAGAGGTCCGTTCTTCCGAAGCTACCTTCTACCTACTCGTAAGTACGATGAAGATCCTAAAGGAAGAATGACAACTTTGTCACGATGCCCTGAAGCAGAGAACTAAAGACATCAACAAAAAGGATTGACTACTTCGGGAAGAGCAACCAAGACCGAGAAGACTCGTTGGAATTTTGTAACCAATTCTTCCCCTTACCCCACCTCTTAAATCTCGGGACGCGATTTCTTGTAGTGGAGGAGATTTGTAACACCCCGGTAGTTAAGCTACAGTAACCACTCTCTAATGGTGCCATGGCATCGCAATTAATTTTCTAAACCTCACTTTGATCCAAACCGAATTTAAATTCTATTTTTAAAATAAAGTTAAATTATTATTTCTTCAAGCGGTAAAACAAAAATGTTCGTTGGGTTGCAAAAATTCACTAACCAATTGTCATGAATAAACCAATATTATTGGAATTATTAAAATACCCTTAACCTGTTTAAAATTGGACCAACAACTTTTAATTGATCCTTTTCAATTTAAATAAATATTTGCACGTTTCAAAATAAGTTGGAACTTGATGTGCTAGCTCATAGCATTGCATAGTATTTATGTGTCAAGTACCTTGTTGAACCAAAACTCTGTTGCTTTATATAGAAATTGCAAAACAGAGAAGAATTGTGAAAGCAGAAAATAAAGAAAAGGTAAGAGGACCTAATCTACTAGGCACCTTGGCCCATCTAGCCAAATGGCCAGCCCAGCCCACCTCCACCTCTCCTCCCACCTCTCTACAGGAGACAGGGGATCGTGGAGGGCATCCGACCGGCCATGGCCGCACCATCCGTGCGTGGCGGCCATCCGCGACTCCTCGACGTCCTACAAGGTGCCCTCGACCCAGTGGCAAACCCTAGCAACCCCACTCTCCCCCTCCACTACTAGGGAAATGCTTATAGGTAGGGCATCAGTAGTAGCACTGGAAAAAAGCAAGCGCTGCTGCTAATTAGCAGTAGCGCTGGTCTGGGGCAGCGCTACAAGTAACGCTTTAGCAGTAGCGTTGTAAAAGGAAAAAGCGCTACTACTAAGTGGGACCCAAAGAGCTCACTGACGCTAGCTGTAGTAGCAGCGCTGTCCAGAAAATAGCGCTACTACTAAGATTTTAGCAGTAGCGCTTTTTTTGACAGCACCGCTACTGATAATGGGCCCCACCTAATAGTAGCGCTTTTCCTGGAAAGCGCTACTACTAAGTGCAATAGCAGCAGCGCTTTCTAGAAAACAACGCTACTGCTAGGCGTGGCTGGTGCCACCTTTTCACCCCCTCTCCCCCTCCTCCCCCTTTGCCCTCTCTCCCCCTCCTTTCCCCTCTCCCCTCACCATTGTTGCCCTTCTTCTCTCTTCCTCCTACCTCTCTTCTCTCCCCATTAATGCCCCCCTCCACCATAACTCTCCTCCATAAATGGCCTTCTCATCTCTATCTAGCTACCTCTCATTTATTTGGATCTCCCTCCATTCCATAGATATAGATCTAGCTAGATCATCTCTCTCCCTCTCCATTAGTTAGGTAGAGTCATCTCTCCTCCCCAACAACTAGATCTAGCTAGCTATTTAGCCATCCACACTTTCAATCCCTATAGCGAAAGGCCTCATCTAACCGTGCTCGGTCTCTCTCGGGAGATAGGTGAGTAAAAAGTTGTGCATTTCAAGAATGGGAATATGTGTGTGAATGGGAATATGTGTGTTTGGGATATGGAGAGATTTGTGCGAGTGACACATGCCCGCGAGTTGCTTATGTTTTGCCCAAATGTCGATTTATTTTCGTTTCAGTGAATTTCGAGCAAACTCGATATGTCCTATTTTTAGGCAAGGTCATGCCAAATTTTTATATGACTTTGATGCATGCATGCATTTTTTTATAACCCTTTTGCTTGTTATACCGTGCAGTCGGTCATGAAGGTGAGTGGATGGAAGGTGGAGCGATACTTGCAATCCGCGGTGATGGACATGTATGCAAATAATCGGACTAGGATTAGATGTCCGTGTACAAGATGCAAAGAAGGAGTCCTTTTGGACCCTTTTGATCGTGGCAGTTTGAAGGCGCACCTGCTGATGAATGGTTTCATAGATGGCTATACTCGGTGGATAAGTGAAGATGATGATGAGGACGTCCACATGGCAGGGAATAATGACATGGGGCTGGACGAAGAGATGACTGATCGACACGAAGATGATGGCGCCGGACATGGTGGCAGGGAAGAGTACGGAAATAACGGCGGCGGAGAAGATTCCGGACATGGCGAAGAAGAGTCCGGACATGGCGGAGAAGAGGTGGTGGTCACGCCGCAGTCTTCGACGCTACTAAGTGCAGTCGTGCAGGACCCTCATGTTCGAGACCTCCTTCGCAAGAGTATGACTAGCGAGAGAGCTGCTTCTAGAGAGGAGGCCAAGCTGACGCAACTTGAAGTAGACTCGAAGACTCCATTGTATGACGGTTGCGATCCCGAGGTGACCCGCTTGAGTTTCACGCTCGAACTTCAAAAGACGATGGCCAAGAACAAATGGACAGACAAAAGCCTCGATGAGCATTTGAAGTATCTACATAATAAAGTTCTTCCCGCGGGGAACCTTTGTCCTTCTAGTGTCGAGGAGGCCAAGAAAATCATTTGCCCTTTTGATTTGCCGCACATTAGGTACCACGCATGCATCAACGATTGCATCATTTATCAGGGGGAGCACGCGGAAAAAACCAGCTGTCCAGTGTGCAATGCTTCTCGATACAAGAAGGCAGAAAAGAAAGCTCCTCAGAAAGTTGTATGGTACTTTTCGATCACTCCCCGTCTGCAGCGGTATTTCGTAGATCCTAAGGAAGCAAAGCTCATGCGCTGGCACGCGGAGAGGAATAAGCCCGACGATGGAGATGATCCGAAGTTGAGACACCTCGTAGATGCTAGCCAGTGGAGAGCATTCAACGCCGTATATGGATTTGCTGCAGAAGATCCAAGGAACATCGTGCTTGGTGCGAGTACCGATGGCATGAATCCGTTTGGAAACCAGAACACCAACCACAGCACATGGCCCGTCTTTGTATGGATGTACAACCTCCCCCCATGGAAGTGCATGAAGACAAAGTACATGCACATGAGCATGCTGATTCAAGGGCCGAAACAACCGGGAAATAATATTAACCTATATATGGGGCTTCTGAAAGAGGAGCTAGACACGTTATGGAAAACACCGGCATGGACATGGGACGCCAGCAAAGGAGAGTATTTCCATATGAGAGCCGCGCTGATGACGACGGTGCACGACTATCTCGGTTACGGGTACACCTCAAGCCAGGTGTGCCACGAATACTGCGGATGCACGAGGTGCATGGATGATACAACGTCTCAGCAGCTTACGTCAACGAAAGATGGCTGGTCCGGGAAAATCGTGTACATGGGGCATCGTAGATGGCTCGAGAAGGATGACCCATGGAGAAAGCGTGGAGATCTATTCAATGGGGTTGGCTGAGCATCGAGGACCTCCACGTAAGAGGAGCGGCGCCGAAATCAACGAGCTGTTGAAAAACTGGGAACAGTGCCCCACGCCGGGAAAGATGAAAAAGGCACCGGAGCCGCTGCTAAAGGTATGGGAAACGAGGTCTGTTTTCTGGGACATGGAGTACTGGCCCAATCATGACACGTCTCATTACCTTGATCAAATGCATATCATGAAGAATGTCCTCGAGAGCTTGCTTGGCACACTGATGAACATGCCGGAGAAGACCAAGGATGGGCCGAAGGCAAGGAAAGACTTGGAAGATTTGAAGATCAGGAAAGATCTCCACCGTAAAAAGTCGATGGAGGAGACGAAGAGGGAGGAGGGGGAAAGGGGCAGAAAAGTCAACAAGAAGGAGGAGAATTATTGCCCCGCTTCTTGCTTCACCTTAAGTGCGAAGGAGATCGATCAATTCATCAAGTGCCTTATGGGAATCAAAATCAGTTCCGGTTACTGTGGGAAGATAAGCAGATTTCTAGACACCAAGAAGAAAAGGTTCAGCGGGATGAAGTCTCATGACTGTGACGTGATGATGACGTAGATACTCCCGGTTGCCATTAGAGGGATAATGGACAAGCACGTCCATGACATGCTTACTGGTCTCTACAACTTCTTCGATGTTATCTCTCGAAAGTCCATCAGTGTGAAGCAGCTTCGAAGCCTACAGGAACAGACCATTGTCATACTATGTGAGCTTGAGATGTACTTCCCGCCCGCGTTATTTGATGTCATGGTGCATCTGTGTGTCCACATCGTGGACGACATCATCCACCTCAGGCCGACATTCCTTCACAACATGATGCCGTTCGAGAGGATGAATGAGGTCATCAAAGGATTCGTTCATAACATGTCCCGTCCTGATGGGAGCATCGTCCAGGGGTATCTGACGCATGAGTGCATCTCCTTTTGCGAGAATTATATAGGCGTCGGAGACCCTGTTGTTGGTTTGCCCGTCAAGAAGCACGATGGGAGGCTCGGAGGAGAAGGTCACAACAACGGCCGAAGGGAATTGCACGTGGACTACTCGGATAGACGGAACGACTTTGACAGGGCTAACTTAGTAGTGCTACAACACCTAGATGTGGTAGATGATTATGTGGCACGGCACAAAGAAACTATCGCAAAGAAGTACCGTGATAAGGGGATGCTCAAGACGGACGACGAAGTTACTCTAGAGCACAACGCCATTTTCTTGCATTGGTTCAAAGAGCAAGTTCTTGCTAATCCCCCGAAAGAGGGCAGTTTGGACGGATTGCTCATACATGCCTGAGCACATGGCCCCGCACCCAAACTCGCGACCTATCAGTCATACGATATCAATGGGTACACGTTCTACACGGAGGCCAAAGACATGGACAGTGATTACCAGAACTCCGAGGTGACAATTGAATGCGTGACCAACGCCAACGGCACAACTGAAAGATTCTACGGAAGGGTCGAAGAAATCTGGGAGCTTGACTATGCTCGAATGCACGATGCGATGATGTTCCGTGTCAGATGGGCTAAGGACGTCGTAAGAGAAAACAAGTATTTCACTACCATGTCTATACCCGATGCGAAGAGCGCTACCGTGAACGTTAATGTCATCGCCAAAACTGAGCCATGAGTACACGCTAAGCACGTGACCCAATGCTTCTTCATAACCGACCAGACCAATCCCAGTCGTGTTGTCGTGAGGACAGGCAAAAGGAGCATCATCGGAATGGATGGAGCCGCCAACGAGGAAGACTACGACCAATACGACAACCCGATGAGGGAAGATGATGATGACGATTAAGCATACGTAAAAAGAAGAATCAATACTACATTACCTAAGAAAGATTGTACTCCATGGTTCCGGAAAATTCACAAGGAGGGGCTCAATTATTCGACAATGAACAAGAAAGCGAAGAAGCTCAATGTGAAACGTCGTTGACGCAGCTGAGAAACCATCATTTATATATATGTATCTATTTTGTACGCACTTAAGTAACTGTTATCTGTCAAATGATGTATACATCGTATCCCCTTCAATTACCACCACATATGCATGGTTCCGGTGATATTCGCGTAGTGTGGGAGGGAGATGCTGTCGTCGGGAGAAAAAAAAAACAAAAACAAAAGGGAGAAAGCAATACAAAAGAAAAAGAAAAGTAAACAGAAAAGAAAAGGAAAATAATAAAAAGAAAAGAAGACTAAAAACTAGAAAAGGAACATAATAAAAAGAAAATAAAAATAAAAATTGGAATAGTTAGCAGTAGCGCTGGATAGGGAACCAGCGCTATAGCTAACTTAGCTATAGCGCTGGATCCTAAACCAGCGCTACTGCTATTATCCAGCGCTATAGCTAACTTAGCTATAGCGCTGGTTCCTAGTCCAGCGCTACTGCTATTTTTAGTTAACCACCGCGCGGGCTCAAAATTTTGCCAAGTCCCATCCCCCCCCCCACTCTCCCACCTCTCCTCTCCTCTCTGCTGTCGCGCACCACCGTCGCCCCTGCCCGCTGGCCGTCGCCCCTAGACCTGGACCTTGACGCCGGCCCGAGCCCCTGCCCGCCACTCCGACCTCCTCCTCGTCCGCGCCGCCGCCGCTCCGACCTCCTCCTCATCCGCGCCACCGCCGCTTCGGCCTCCTCGTCCGCGCCGCCGCGGCTCTGACCTCCTCCTTGTCTGCGCCGCCGCCGCTCCGATCCCTTCACTTACTGGCCGACCCCCTGTCCCCCACCTCCCGCTCTCTCTGTCAATTATGTTTTATTTTTTTTAGAAATGAAACTAGGTTTTCAATTTAGGGTTCAATTAGGTAGGCAGTAGGAAACAATTTTATGGTTCAATTTAGGAATTTTTATTAGGACAAAATATTTATTAGCAAAGAAAATTTCTAGGTTTCTATGGTTCATAATTCAAAAGTTATAGAAATTTCTTTAACCGCAACAATTAGGTGATGTTGTTGCTGCTAGGGAAAATTTTGAGTTAACAAAGAGTAGTTAGCAGAGTGAAGTTAGCTAGGGAAAATTAGCTATGGCATTTAGCTAGGGCATTTAGCTAGGAAAGTTAGCTAGGGCATTTAGCTAGGAAAATTAGCTAGGGCATTTAGCTATAAAAAATAGTAGCATTTAGCTAGGGCAATTTGGATGTAGGTACAATTTGGATGAAAATAGAGAGAGAGAGAGAGAGAGAGAGAGAGAGAGCAATGTATGAACCCTAGCCTAGCTATGTATGAACCCTATGAGATGTAGCAGAGAGAGAGAGAGAGAGCAATTTAGTTTAGGGCAATTTAGGTATATATAATAGCTATAAATAAAAAACAGTAGCAAATCATTTGTAGCTAGGAAATAAAGACCACTATTTTGCAATGTTTAGTGAGGTCATTTCACTCTACGTACTTGCTTAAATGATATATTTTGCAAATTATATATGTCATTGATGTTATATGATTTTGCAATGTTGGTTGAATGTCGAAGAATATCCGAGTGGCCTATGCTTTGCCGGAATGTTGATTCATTTCCGTTCCAGCAAATTTTAGGCGCTCCATATATCCACTTTTTAGCAAAGGTCATGCCAAAAATTTCCGTGATTTTCGGCATGACTTGTGCTAGAAACTAGGACATATGGAGTGCCCGCGATTTGCTGGGGGGAATGAATCAACATTCTGACCAAATATAGGCCCCTTTTTTCTCTTCATTATATCTTTTATTTACAATTGTTGAATAGGAAACATGTCTAGCAACGCTGAAGCCGGGGGTTCTGCTCGCCTCGAAGAAGACCCCATCGAGGCAACAAATCACTATTTTGATTACCTGGACGAACACCAGATGGGGGTGCATGGTGGCGACAGTGGCACCAACCCCAACACCGACGCCGACGCCGGCACCAGCACTGGCACCGACACCGACACCACCCCTGAGATCGGCAATGATGTTATCGTAGCCGGTAAAGCACCAAAGCAGAAGAGAACACGAAGAGCAAACGAGCTCGGCATCGGACAAATTGTGGTCACGGAGATGCACGCCAAGAAATTAGAGCCAACGACGCCAGAGGAAGCACGCTCATGCTGGGGCAATCAACTAGGATGCATCCTCAGGGAAACCGCCAACATCAACGACGAGAAGTTGAAGAAGATACCACATATGAAGAACATGCTCCTAAAGAAGTTGCACAATAGGTTCATGTTCCCCGGCCGGGATGAAAGCAAAGAACCGTGGGACGACGACGCCATGACAAAGATAAATGACAAGGCAATGGTGACATTCACCAACGACTTGTCCGCCTGGAAAGTTCAGGTGAAGAAAGTGATTGAAAGAATGAACCGTGGTCCAAGATTCATGCTGACAATCCGTCAATAAAGGAAGAGGACTTAGAAAAATTCAAGGAGACTTGCGCTAAAGAAGATGTCAAGGCAAGGTCGGAGAAAATGAAGGTGCTCTAGGCTAGGAACACGCCTCCCCACCGCCTCGGAAGCCATGGTTACGAGGGGAAGAGGCACGTATGGGCCAAGGAGGGCGCCGAACATGAAAGTCACAGAATCCCAGACCCCTTGGCGGAGTTCACCGACCCGCTGGAGCGTGACTGGATCAGGGCCCGGTACAAGTGGGACCGCATCAAAAAGATCTTTTACATGGACCCGAACACGAGGGAGTTTATGAGACTTCTGGTAATTGCTATATTACCACATTATCATATTAGCTTCCAATCAATTCGACTACAAGTTTTGTCTCATTAGTAAACCATCCACGTTCCTTTTGCAGAAAGAGCAGCACCAAAAGGCAGCCGAAAGCGACGAGTCGTCATGGTCGTCGGTGAGGCCCAAGTGGGACACCCCATTCAACCGGGCCCTGAACATACTGAAAAAGGTCCTGGAGGACAAACCGCCGTCCTATGGATGTGTGCACGGCGTCAGAGATGGCGCCTCATGGAAGACGTGCTACCACGAGGAGCCAGAGGAAAGAAGGAAGGGACGATTGCTCAACCAGCAGACCATCGACGAGAAGGTCGCGATTGCGGTCAATAAGACCAAAGCTGTGACCAAAGAAGAGTTGCTCGGGGTAGTCAATGCAGCGGTCAATGACACGGTGGCTGGCATCACGGCTCGCTTCCAATCTTCAATTATTACTAGCTTGATTCCGGCAATTATCGATTGGTCGAAGAGCAATCCAAATAAAGGGCCAGCGGACTTTCCCCTTCCCAGCTACGTCGGGAGCAATTCGGTGAACATCACACCACCAACACCTGCTCAAGCAACCGCAAAAGGTCCCGCTCCTATTCATAGCAGCCCGACCTCTGTCTCTGGCATGCTCGGCGGGCCTTCGTCTATGGCTGAGCTCGACGCCCTCACGGTAATTACGCGTCATACCCTTTTCACCAGCATGTCTATAGTCTTCTGTTTTAGTTGCCTTTCAGATGTTTGACGTCGCAGACATGTCTTCTTCGTAGGCCGACGATACCTCGTGCACCCTACTCTACGACATCAAGGGCTAGAAGGTGGCCATGCGAAAGGCAACGATTGTGAAGCCGAAGGACCGCATGTTCCACAACCAAGAGATGCCCGATGGCGTCTTCAAGGTTAACGTGGCCAGTGTCTTAGCGGGCTTTGAGGATTTGCCTCCTCTGGTACCAGTCGATGACGAGGAGACCCCTAAATGGATTGGCACATGCAAGAGCTGGTTCTTGCCTTGGCCGAAGACTCTTCTTCGTGTCGAGGCGCCCAGTATCACACCAACGACAGCTTCTCAAGAAGGTATGAACACTACACCACCTACCAAATTACCTGCACCTGTCATGGTGGTTGATAGCGGATGACGCAAGGGAGAGCCTCCATTAGTGCCAGATGACGTCGCCCCCGTCGTCGAAAAAGCAAATGTTGATGATTTCATGGAGGAGGATGATGTTGACCCTCCCAACTATATCAATACCGCCTATGAAGATGGAGAATTGATGGCTCAGGACTATGAATCAGGTTATGAGTGTGGAGATGATGACTTGATGCTGCCTGATTTGCCGGAGCCGGAACGTCCTAAGGCAGAATGCAAAAAGTCTCTCTTCATGCGATCCTCGCAGGAGACGCCTCCAAATGCCGCCTCTACCCAGCAACAACCCCAGGGCCGTCCACTGATTAGCCCGATGACACTGGGGGTAGTGGTTAGGGAAGATATGGTGGGCTCACTACCGCCACCCACCAAGAAGCAAAGGAGGAGACCAGACAGGAAAGGTCCTAAAGGCGCCAGAGTTGCTTCAAGCCGCCAACCGCCTCTGAAGCCCCGGGTGGTAGACAGAATACCTGTCGAAGGTGCGAAGCATTTCCATGTCGCCGGCGACCCGATCCTACATGCGAAAGCGCCAGAGCACATACTGAACAATGATCAAAGGAGACTCCATGAAGATGTGCTGGCCAGAGAGAAAAGCCTTCTCATCTCAGAAAAACCAGGATACCCGCTTTACACTGCTCAGGTGCCGGGTGGGAAGTTGTACGTCGAGAGATGGCCCGCGGATAAGTTCATCCTGCGATTTGACTACATCTACGACATGTTCCACATGACCAAGCTGGATTTCCAGTTCATCCGCATGTATGCACTGTATCTCAACTACTTCATCAGGATCGAGAACATAAAATATATCTGCGTCGCGGACCCGTACTATATGCACGAGAGCTTCTTGGCAGTCTGCAAAGAGCACCGTGACTATGCGAGCAAGTACATCGGCGACTTCATGATCGCTAATAAGGACAAGGAAGCGATTCTCCTACCTTATCATCCCACGTAAGTCATCCGCGCATATCCTTTCGTAAGTTTTAATCATTCCTTTGCAAGCATGGAGGCTAATTTGAGGTGTACTTAATTTGTGCAGCGGGGGGGGGGGGGGGGGTGGCGCCGTCCTCATCGTTCTGTACCCAGAATACTCCCATGCTATGTACTTGGACTCATCGAAGAACATCAAGAAAAAGGATTACATGCACATAAAGAGTGTTCTCGATAGTGCCCTGTTAACCTTCAGCCTGTCTGTTGGATATATCAAGGTGAAAAAGTACAGGAAGAATGGGTTGGCTTTCAGCCATAAGACCGACTTCTGCTACATCCAACAACCGTACACTAGTAAGGCTGATGGATTCTAACTCATGCATCACCTGCTCGAGTACAGAAGGGATAATCAACGCCTTCGCATGTCAGCTACTACCAACGATGCCGAGATTGTCAACTGGGCCACAAGCATAGGAAAAACACCGGTTCATCGAATCCGAGCTGAGTTTTATCACGTACAATGTGAATTTGCCCAAGTGATCATGAAGCAGGTCCTCGAACCAACAGGGATGTTCTACCATGGGCCAATCACGCGGGATGATGTCCGAGCACTGCTACTCACTCAGCGTCTGGATTTGAAGCCTTTCAAGAAGCTCGGGTGCTTCCTCCCTGACTATGAAGATTGGACCGCCGACATGGAGGACTGATTGTCGATGACAATGTGTCACTACTGTCTTTCTATGGCAAAACTTTGAATTTATGCACGGCGAAACTATGTGATGTAATTAAACCATCCTCCTGAACTAGCGTAGATCGCTCTAGTTAATTAGTTTGGGTATGAGGAACTTCGTTATTTATGTTTACTATAGGTTGCTTGTATTTTGCTAATTATGCCTCTTTGTTTTCTTAAGTTCATTATGTTGCATATTATTGTTCAAATCATCAATTGACGATGTAGGTACATAGATCAGAGATGGTAAAGGACTACTACGCTGTGGTCGTTGGGAGGGTTCCAGGAGTGTACGACCACTGGCCAGACTCTCAGGACCAGGTGGACAAGTACCAGGGTGCTAGCCATAGAGGGTTCGACAGCATAGCTGAAGCGGAAAGTAGTTACTTGAGGTGGACGCTCCGGCAAGAGCGGGAGCGAAACCGCCGGTGCCTCAAGAAGTCAACATAGTCGCGCTCTTGCTCATGCTGGTCGCTCTTCTCTTCTACATCATGGTTTAGATAGAGATGATGAAACTTGTGTGTGTGCCATGATCATGCAGTTGCATTTATTCGAGACATGACATGACTTATGTATCGCTATTTTCGAGATGTGATGATATTTGTGTTGAATGATGATGATGATGGTATGACGAGACTACTGTATGTGTATGATATGATGAGAATAGTGTATGTTTATTATGATCTAATAAAACTACTGTATAGAGCATGGACAAATACATCACAAATACGTAGGGGGGAATAAATATGTGAAAGCAGGAATACTAGCAGTAGCGCTGGAAGGCATCTAGCGGCAGCACAGGAATAGCAGCAGCGCTTGCTTTGTTGCAGCGCTACAGATAGTTAGTAGTAGCGCTTGTCCGGGCAGCGCTACTACTAACCATACTTACCAGTAGCATTGGTCAGGGCAGCGCTACTGCTACAACTTAGCTGTAGCGCGTTAGCAGTAGCGCTGGACGCAGCGCTACTGCTATAGGTATTTCAAGCGCTGCTAGTAGGCTTTCTCCTAGGAGTGCTCTCGCCCCAGATCCTCCTCCCCGCACACACCCGAACGCCCTAATCGCCACGGCCCTCGTCGATCCCATGGCCACTGCCCTCACCGTCTCCTAGGACTGCGCTAGGAACTCCTCCCGCCTTCGCTGCTTCCTCTACGCTGAAGTACGTGAGCTGAGTGCCTCTGCTTCGACCGGATCGAGTCGTTCCCCTTCTCTGCACCGCCAACGCCATTGCCAGAATTCAACGCCTCCGAGCCTCCCCCGAGCCCGCTATGCACACCTACAGGCTCACCGTGAGCTCCTCTTCCTCTCCCCTCACCTCTCTTGCACAAGCTCGTCCTCTAGGCCGTAGGACTGTCATGGCCGAAGCTTGACACCGCATGGCTGGTCGCCGGTGTCACTCCGGTGGCCTACTGGTAACACGCGTGTGCCCATCATCTTCGCTGCATCGCGTAGGTGCTCCACTAGCCTCCTGGTCGTCGTGTGTGTGCCCGTGGCTTCGACCCCGTCGAGTCCGAGCCGGCGCAACCGCTCAGCCCCGCGCTCCCTCGCCTCTGGCCGCGTCCGTCCGCGACCATGGCCGCCCTACGCGCACTCGCCCGCACGCGCTCGCGCCCACGCCCACGCTGCATCCTGCTTTGCCGCGCGTCGTGTCTTCTACCGTCGCTGCCCTACTGTCGCTGCTATCTGCTGCGCCGCTCGCCTGCTGCTACTCGCCTGCGTGTCGCGCCCGTGCTGGCCGCGTCCACCCTGCCGCTCCCGCACCGCTCCTTGCTGACTAGCGCCGGGGCCGGCCTCTGCCGTGCTCATGCGCATGTGCGCCCGTTCGCCCGCTGTCTCTCATGCGCGCCCACGCTGCTCGCTGCTAGCTCCGTTGCTGTTGCTGCTTTGCCGCTGCTGCTCCTGCTAGATGCTACTGCTGCTCTTTGCTACTCCCTACTGCTGTTGTTCTTGCGTTGCGCCTGCTCCGCTTCTGTCGCTAGCGGATGCTTGTTGCTGCGTTGATGCTGCTGCTGGCCATGACCACGTCCAGCTCGCGCGCCGGCCGCGCCTGCGTGCCTGCTGTTGCCCACTGCACTGCTTGCTACTGCTGTCTGCGGACCGCTGTGCACTCCAGTGGATTGCATGCGTGCCTAGCCATGCATCACCGGCTTGCTACTGCCCAGCATGGCCGGCCTATTTAGATTAGAGCAAGATTAGTTTAGGGATCAATTAGTGGCTAGCTTAGCCTATGTACAGATGACATACGGGTCCCACGTCATTACCAGGCTAAATAAATCCCTAAATACAACTACTGCCTATAACATGTGGGATCCACCTACACTATTCACCCCTTGACCGGTCAATGTTGACTGGGTCAACTGAGGCCCCTGGCCCCACCTGTCTGCCACGTGTGCATTGCTGGGTACACAGAAAGTGTACACATAGCAATTTAACCATTTTATTTCAAAATAATAATTTTAGAAAATCCAAAAAATCGTTTAAACTCCAGTATTTCATAGAAAATAAACCGTAACTCGGATGAAAATAATTTATAAATAAAGTTGCTCAGAAAAATCCAACGAATCCGAATATACAATCCGTTCATCTGTCACGTGCCCCTAGCATGTTGAACATGGAACCGTCCCCTCTCTTTCATCTGTCTGGAAAATGCCAAACACCGGGAAAACATTTCTGGATGTTTCCCTCTTCGTCTGTATTGTCTAGCACTGTGTTAGTTCACCCCTAACACCGCGTATTGCTATGTCATGCTTTGTGATGCCTTTTTGCTTTATATTTATTGTTTCTTTCCCCTCTTCTCTCCGGTAGACCCCGAGACCGCTCCCGGTGCCACTGTGATCGACTACGTCAATGACGACCATTCCTTCTCAACAGAGCTTCCAGGCAAGCAAACCCCCCTTGACCATTCCGATATTGCCCATTCCATTCTCTCTCATGCTTGCATTAGATTTTGCTACTGTACTTGATTGCTTCTATTCTAATGCATAGCCTACTTTTTTAACCTGCTCTTGTACATTACCTGCTTATCCTAAACTGCTTAGTATAGGTTGGTTAGTGATCCATCAGTGACCCCTCACCTTGTCCTTGTTGCCCCCGCTGGATTACCAGATGACTCGATCAACGTGATCGACGTCCAGGGCCCGACACATCACCTCACCCCCTCCTTTTAGTTGTACGACTCTGCAGAGCTACTATTGAGTGCCGAGGGTGATACCTCGTAACGCACTACTGATGATAACTCTGTAGTGTAGCTATTCGGTCGTGGTCATCGAGGGTGATTCCTCCTTCACCACTCCCGACACGACTCTGTCGTGCAATACCTCAAGCGTGAACCTAGAGGGTGATACCTCCTAGTTCACCTTGATGATTACATCAGGTGGATTCCATCGAGGGCGATTCCTCGAATTCCACCTTGGTGTTTTGGACACACGGTTACTTTGACTTTACCACAGAACCATGTTACTCAAGTCGGGTCGGCCCTGAGGGGTACCCGTGAGTTGATCTGTAGTCTGGTTGACCTGGAGGGTACCCGCGAGATTTCGACGTGGCACGGCCGGGCATTCCGGGCCCTTGTCGTAAGTCCACGAGATGGGGCGATGGGGTCACATATCGTGAGTCTCTGCTCATTACCGCGCGCTCCCAAGCCACTAACGATATTGGGTATTTGATCTGAGTCGGCCATTGGCCTATACGCACTAACCACCACACGGGAACAGTTATGGGCACTCGACGTCGTAGTATCAGCCGAAGCTCTTCAGACGTCAGCGATGGAGCGGCGTGCGCCACGTTGGACTGGAACGCCTGCCCTTGTATAAGGGGGGCTAGGTCTGCTCACCGGCTACCCATGCAACATGCAGGAGTCCAATGGTCGATGGGCCCAAGACCCCTCTGCGCTTAGGATATAGACCGGCGAGTTGGCCTCTCTATTGAGCCTAGGTAGGGATGTGACATGTTGATCTTCCGAGGCCGGGCATGACCCAGGAAAGTGTGTCTGGCTAGAGTGATCGAGCGTGTTGGGTAATGTGGTGAACACCTGCAGGGAGGTTAATCTATTCGAATAGTCGTGTCCACAGTAACAGGACGACCCAGAGTTGTATTTCGATCTTTGCAACTAGAAATGGATACTGAGATGTGGAATGGATATGATGGCTCCGGGATTGCTTTCTCGCAGGGAGTCGAGAAAGGATCTCTGGGCATTAATACTACAACATGCTTGCTATTTATAAACTGCTATTATATACTCTTCTAAATGCTGCAAGATGGTGGCTTCAAGAAGATGCTAGTCTTTGATAGGCTAGGCTTTCCCCTCTATTCTGGCATTCTGCAGTATAGTCCACATATACAGTCCATTCCCTTTGATAAAAGTGCAAATGTAGTGTATATCCTTGCTTGCGAGTACTTTGGATGAGTACTCACGGTTGCTTTGCTACCCTTTTCTCCCCTACTTTCTTCTTTTCGGTTGCTGCAACCAGCTGTCGGATCCCAGGAGCCAGATGCCACCCCCGTTGACTATTACTACCCCGACGGAGCCTACTTCTACGTGGAGACCGCCGATGACCAAGAGTAGTTAGGAGGCTCCTAGGTAGGAAGCCTTGCCTTTTCGATCTTCGTTGATGTTTGTGCTAGCCTTCTTAAGGCAATCTTGTTTAACTTATGTCTGTACTCATCAGATATTGTTGCTTCCATTGACTCTTTGTACTCAAGCTTATGTATTCGAGCCCTCGAGGCCCCTGGCTTGTAATACAAAGCTTGTATTATTTCAATTTGTGTCTAGAGTTGTGTTGTGATATCTTCCCGTGAGTCCCTGATCTTGATCGTATACATTTGCGCGTATGATTAGTGTACGATTGAATCGGGGCGTCACATGTTGGTATCAGAGCCGACTGCCTGTAGGTAGCCCCCTTTCCAACTCCTTGGCCGAAGTTGAGTCTAGTCATTGAAAAACTTTTACTAACATTGTTGTGTGGCTTATGGGCTCACATCATAAATGGGTGGTATTAGGATCTTTTAATCCTCGTCTTACTCTGGGACTCTGATCTCTCTTCTATTCGGGTTAAATGATTTTACTAACTCTACTTCTAGGTTCTCGTAACTACTTCCTCCCGGAGAGCCACTTCATTCCATATGATCGCCTGCTTCACTAGAAGACTTCGAAGATACTCCCCGATGTTCGCTCGAGAACTTGTGCTCATCGCTTTTGCGATTCCCTTCCACCGTCAACCCCTATGGAAAACTACATACACTTGCCATTCATACAATCATTCCTCGTTGCTCTTGTTATTACAAGATGCCCCGAAATTCTCTCTATTGTTTCGAGAATCCTTTGAGCTTACTGCCTTGCAGTTCCTTGCCACATGAATACCCCCTACGGATAATTACTTGCACTTATCGAGTATCCGTTCTTCCCCAGTTATTCATATGATTCACAAGATACATTGAACTACTATCTGAGTTTCCGGTAACCCTATGCCAGCTATTGCTCTGCAAATACTTGTCTGCTTGCATTATGGTTACTTCCCATATGTCTAGCAATATTCATTAGTATCCTTTGTCATCGTTTCAAAACTAGAATTCATCCCTTTGGCTCAGACATCACTCCGGACATGAGCTGGTTCTCAACCAATCAAATTGTCATCGAGTTTACCCCTAAGTCTATTCAACTTATCCATCCTTAATCAGAGTGTTTGCTTCTGATCCTTTCATTTGGAAATCATAATTCCTTTGCATTTGAGCTTTGAATTAGTCAGTTGTTTCTATAATCTGATCTCCTTGCATTCTTTCTTCTTCTGGTTGGGTACCGATGCTCACATCAGATCCCTTGTGGACCACCAGATCCTTTGTTGGACTATTATCCGACAGTGCCCCTCGTACTTAATCACCTTGTGAGTTCTTCCCTAATACATAATGCCTTTGGTAAATTGTATCCTCTCCTTTTGTCAACCATGCTCTACCTTCGAGCTTGTGTTATTTACTCTTTAAGTTTGTGGTATATGTTCCTAAGATACCCCTATGGGTTGAACCTATGCCTTCCCTAATCCATGTGAACCCGAGAGTTTTCATGAGTCATGCTCATCTGGTGTTTTGCCAGATATAATTTCAACACTACAACTTCATCGAAAGCTAGAAGTGAATGGAAGGTTATGCATTGAAGAAGTGGGAATCGACCTTGAACTTTGTGTTCATGCCCATGGACCCGATGTGGAACTTATCATGGAAGCTTCTTGTGATAATAATAATCCCCTTGTTATAAGTTCATCTGGTATCTATGTTTGGTCCTTTCCAACCGTGGTTCTGACCATGATTGTTCCCCTTTGATTCCATTTCTCGTACAAGTTAAAGCACTTGTCTTCTGCAGATCAATGCATCTCCGCAACCTCTATTTGATCTTCCTTTGAGTATTACCCTCCGGTATCTCGAGAAGAACAAAGAACTGTGTTGCTTCCTATGAGTCTTCATCTAGTATCGCTTCTCACCAATTTCAGATTTCCCCGGGTTCAGAGTTATTGGTCATGCGAGAGCACCGATAAGTGAATCGATTCCACACCCCAATTTAATAACTCAAAGTAATTTTCGTTGCTTGCGAGTTTAATAGTCCGTCAAGTCATTCCTAGCCTGATCGGCTGTATCATTATCATGCCAAATTTTAACTGTGCTACCTGGTCCTTCTTCCCGGAGCACAATTTTCGACGATGAGCTAAGCCTACGTCGATCTTCCCCGTCATATCATTTCGCCTTGAACAGCAAGCTTGATTTCGAGTTTTGTCATACCTGTGGTTCCAATAACCTTTCGCTTCATCATTCCTTTGACTTGATGTCATCACCGATCGATTACATCTTCATGAAACCTCTCGACAAATATGTCATCATCGTCATCAACATTCTGAGCAATTCCATGTTATAAATCGAATTCATGATGAGAAATATCATCCTTGCCCCCTCGATGAATTGTTGCTGAGCCTGTGGGCCCCATCCTCATCTTTTCCTTGCTAAAATTGTACAACTTATTTTATAAGTTGTTTTCGATGGATCCTTTGTGTATCCAAAGACTAACCTTTACCTGATGACCATGTCAATTCTATCCCGAAGCACGACTGTGGTACTCCGTTCATGAACAAGAACATTGGAAGCGCAATGCTAAATGTTTCTTGATCAACTATCCAAACACCAGTGTATCGGTAAAATCATGAGTTTCCCTGCCCTTTTCCCTAGTTGGTTTACTACTTGGAGTCTTGTCATGATTATCCCGCTCTACTTGCTCCTATGAAGGAGATACACCTAATACTCGTGTATACACTCTTTCCTTTCCATTGTTCTGTTTAAAACTGATAATCACTTTTCCTCTCCATTGGTTTGTTTAACCCTTCTTGTGATCTAGATGATATAAGCAGTAATTACTCCCTGCTTATGTAAATACCTTGGTGTACAACTCTGTCAGTAAGACCCTGTTACTATTGTTGATGACATTCCGGTAACCATCGATGGACGAGAACTTTGCCTTTTGGTCCGCCTCATTTCAACGAGCAGGAAGATGGTTATCTTCGTCCCTCGCCCTTGGTACTGACGTTGTTACCGACATAACTGACAGGCTATTCTCTGACATGCCTTGCTATCATGACCGTGCAAGATGTCAGCGCCCTTCCTACTTTTAACCCACATGGTGGGCCCATAACCCACAGTTCCACAGGATCGAAACCTGACTCCCCTGTACACCCCTGTTCCTAAAGTTATTCCACACGCTTGGCTTCTTATGTAATTCATGAGCCACATTCCTAGTGATCTATTCTGGTATCAGACGTAATACTTATTCTCGTTGCTCTAAACCCCTTTCACACTCTCTTTCATACATCGAACGATTGTTTTATTGTTTTGTCCACTTGAAACTTCTTATTGCACCTTCTCACTTTCCTCTCGATAATTTTTACTTTCAATTCGAGAGTTACTTTCTGCCACCTTCCCAGATGTTATCTACCAGATAAGCAACCTTGTAGAGGTCCATTCTTCCGAAGCTACCTTCTTCCTATTCGTAAGTATGATGAAGATCCTAAAGGAAGAATGACAACTTCGTCACGATGCCCTGAAATAGAGAACTAAAGACATCAACAAAAAGGATCGACTACTTCGGGAAGAGCAACCAAGACCGAGCACACTTGTTGGAATTTCGTAACCAATTCTTCACCTTACCCCACCTCTTAAATCTCGGGACGAGATTTCTTGTAGTGGAGGAGATTTGTAACACCCCGGTAGTTAAGCTACAGTAACTACACACTAATGGTGCATGTCATCACAATTAATTTTCTAAACCTCACTTTGATCCAAACCGAATTTAAATTCAATTTTTAAAATAAATTCAAATTATTATTTCTTCAAGCGATAAAACAAAAATATTCGTTGGGTTGCAAAAATTCACTAACCAATTAACCTGTTTAAAATTGGACCAACAACTTTTAATCGATCATTTTCAATTTAAATAATCATTTGCACGTTTCAAAATAAGTTAGAACTTGATGTGCTAGCTCATAGCATTGCATAGTATTTATGTGTCAAGTACCTTGTTGAACCAAAACTCCGTTGCTTTATATAGAAATTGCAAAACAGAGAAGAATTATGAAAGAAAAAAATAAAGAAAAGGTAAGAGGACCTAATCAACTAGGCACCTTGGTCCATCTAGCCAAATGGCCAGCCCAGCCCACCTCCACCTCTCCTCCCACCTCTCTACGGGAGAGAGAGAATCATGGAGGGCATCCGACTGGCCATGGCCGCACCATCCGTGCGTGGCGGCCATCCCGCGACTCCTTGACGTCCTACAAGGTGCCCCCGACCCAGTGGAAAACCCTAGCAACCCCACTCTCCCCCTCTCGCCAAGATCCTCCTCCCAGCACACACCCGAACGCCCTCATGGCCACGGCCCTCGTCGATCCCGTGGCCACTGCCCTCCCCGTCGCCTAGGACTGCGCCAGGAGCTCCTCCCGCCTCCGCTGCTTCCTCTACGCTGAAGAACGCGAGCCGAGTGCCTCTGCTTCGATCGGATCGAGTCGTTCCCCTTCTCTGCACCGCCAACACCATTGCCGGAATTCGTCGCCTCCGAGCCTCCCCCGAGCTCGCTATGCACACCTACAGGCTCACCATGAGCTCCTTTTCCTCCCCCCTCACCTCTCTTGCACGAGCTCTTCCTCTAGGCCGTAGGACCGTCATGGCCGAAGCTTGACGCCGCATGGCTGGTCGCCGGCGTCACTCCGGTCACTTATTGGTCACACGCGTGTTCCCATCATCTTCGCTGCATCGCGTAGGTGCTTGCCACTGTTTGCTACTGCTGTCTATGGAGCCGCCGTGCACTCCAGTGCATTGCATGTGTGCCTAGCCATGCATCGCCGGCTTGCTACTGCCCAGCATGGCCGGCCAATTTAGGTTAGAGCAAGATTAGTTTAGGGATCAATTAGTGGCTAGCTTAGCCTATGTACAGATGACATACGGGTCCCATGTAATTACCAGTCTAAATAAATCCCTAAATACAACTACTGCCTATGACATGTGGGTTCCACCTACACTATTCACCCCTTGAGCGGTGAATGTTGACTGGGTCAACCGGGGCCCCTGGCCCCACCTGTCTGCCATGTGTGCATTGCTGGGTACATAGAAAGTGTACACATAGCAATTTAACCATTTTATTTCGAAATAATAATTTCAGAAAATCCAGAAAATCGTTTAAACTCCGGAATTTCGTAGAAAATAAACCGTAACTCAGATGAAAATAATTTATAAATGAAAGTTGCTAAGAAAAATCCAACAAATCATAATATACAATCCGTTCATCTGTCACATGCCCCTAGCATGCCGAACATGGAACCGTCCCCTCTCTTTCATCTGTCCAGAAAATGCCAAACACCGAGAAAACATTTTCGGGTGTTTCCCTCTTCGTCTCTATTGTCTAGCACCGCGTTAGTTCACCCCTAACACCTCGTATTGCTATATCATGCTTTGTGATGCCTTGTTTGCTTTATATTTATTGTTTCTTCCCCCTCTTCTGTCCGGTAGACCCCGAGACCGCTGCTGTGCCACCGTGACCGACTACATCGACAACGACCCTTCCTTCTCAACAGCGCTTCCAGTCAAGCAAACTCCCCTTGAACATTCCGATATCGCCCATTCCATTCTCTCTCATGCTTGCATTAGATTTTGCTACTGTACTTGATTGCTCCTATTCTGATGCATAGCCTGCTTTTGTAACCTTCTCTTGTACCTTACCTGCTTATCCTAAATTGCTTACTATAGGTTGGTTAGTGATCCATCAGTGACCCCTCACCTTGTCCTTGTTGCCCCTGCTGGATTACCAGGTGACTCGATCAACGTGATCGACGTCCAGGGCCCGACACATCACATCACCCCCCCCCCCTTTAGTTGTACGACTCTGCAGAGCTACTATCGAGTGCCGAGGGTGATACCTCATAACGCACTCCTGATGATAACTCTGTAGTGTAGCTATTCGGTCGTGGTCATCGAGGGTGATTCCTCCTTCACCACTCCCGATACGACTCTGTCGTGCAACACCTCAAGCGTGAACCTCGAGGGTGATTCCTCCTAGTTCACCTTGACGATTACATCAGGTGGATTCCATCGAGGGCCATTCCGCGGATTCCACCTTGGTGTTTTGGACACACGGTTACTTTGACTTTACCACAGAACCGTGTTACTAAAGTCGGGTCGGCCCTGAGGGTTACCCGCGAGTTGATGTGTAGTCGGGTTGACCTAGAGGGTACCCGCGAGTTGATGTGTAGTCGGGTTGACCTAGAGGGTACCCGCGAGATTTCTACGTGGCACGGCCGGGCATTCCGGGCCCTTGCCGTAAGTCCACGAGACGGGGCGATGGGGTCACATATCGTGAGTCTATGCTCATTACCACGCGCTCCCAAGCCACTAACGCGATTGGCCTATACGCACTAACCACCACGCAGGAACAGTTATGGGCACTCGACGTCGTAGTATCAGCCGAAGCTCTTCAGACGTCAGCGACGGAGCAGCGCGCGCCGAGTTGGACTGGAACGCCTGCCCTTGTATAAGGGGGGCTAGGTCTGCTCACCGGCCGCCCAAGCAACGTGTAGGAGTGCAAAGGGCGATGGGCCCAAGACCCCTGCGCCCTTAGGATGTAGACCGACGTGTGAGCCTCTCTGTTGAGCCTAGGTAGGGATGTGACGTGTTGTTCTTTCGAGGCCGGGCATGACCCAGGAAAGTGTGTCTGGCTAGAGTGATCGAGCGTGTTGGGTAATGTGGTGAACACCTGCAGGGAGGTTAATCTATTCGAATAGTCGTGTCCACAGTAACAGGACGACCCAGAGTTGTATTCCGATCTTTGCAACTAGAAATGGATACTGAGATGTGGAATGGATATGATGGCTCCGGGATTGCTTTCTCGCAGGGAGTCGAGAAAGGATCTTTGGGCATTAATACTACAACATACTTGTTATTTATAAAATGCTATTATATACTCTTCTAAATGCTGCAAGGTGGTGGCTTCAAGAAGATGCTAGTCTTCGATAGGCTAGGCTTTCCCCTCTATTCTGGCATTCTGCAGTATAGTCCACATATACAGTCCATTCCCTTTGATAAAAGTGCAAATGTAGTGTATATCCTTGCTTGCGAGTACTTTGGATGCGTACTCACGGTTGCTTTGCTACCCTTTTCTCGCCTACTTTCTTCTTTTCGGTTGCTGCAACCAGCTGTCGGATCCGAGGAGCCAGATGCCACCCCCATTGACTACTACTACCCCAACGGAGCTTACTTCTACGTGGAGACCACCGATGACCAGGAGTAGTTAGGAGGCTCCTAGGGAGGAGGCCTTGCCTTTTCAATCTTCGTTGATGTTTCTGCTAGCCTTCTTAAGGCAATATTGTTTAACTTATGTCTGTACTCATATATTGTTGATTCCGTTGACTCTTTGTACTCAAGCTTATGTATTCGAGCCCTCGAGGTCCCTGGCTTGTAATATAAAGCTTGTATTATTTCAATTTGTGTCTAGAGTTGTGTTGTGATATCTTCCTATGAGTCACTAATCTTGATCGTACACATTTGCGCGTATTATTAGTGTACGATTGAATCGGGGCCGTCACAATGGCCTTGGTGGGTCCCCACTGTCATCGTCTCCAAGTAAAGTTATCTCCTGATTCCTCAAGTTCGTTGACCATGTTGACAACGCGAGACGGCGGCACCACGGCGAGCACAACAACTCGAAGGACGATGAAGAGGGCCTCGCAGGCCCTATGGATGGTCTGATACAGCACCCGCTGCTCATTCAGGAAGCCAGGATCATAGGGCCACATGTCTGCGACGGCATTGTCGTTCTCTTGTTCGCCGATGATTCGTCCTTCCGCGAGCCGGTGCTCGTTGAGGAGACGGAGGTTGTAGCACAGGTCCTTCTGCGTTGGTAGCTCTTCTGCCATTAGGGCGTCGAAGTGCGGCCGCAACTGCTCTATGGTGAACATGGCATGAACCGGCTTGGGCGGTGGCGCCAGCTCCTGGTCTGATTGTTGTCGCTGAGCTCGGCGAGCTCGCTGGTGAGCGAGCATGTCCGGCTGCTGGACCGGACCGCTGCCAAGCACGAGTCTAACCGCCCTGGCCCACCTAAACCCCCTCTCTCGCCCGCGCGCGCTTTCCGCCCGAAACGGTCAGCGCCGCCTGCGCCGCTTCCCAGTGCAGGCGATTGCTCCGCGTTCAAACAACACAAGTGCCATCCGCTCGTTCGTCTGCCGCCCACATTAATGATACACGGTTGCCGAGGCAGCTACTCCGGCGCCACCTGTCTATCCCTCTGCCGCCCACCATTGCTATATAAACTGTTGCGCCGGTCATAGCCGCAGTCATCTGCCTCTGTTCCCTTTCTCCTGTCCACAGCACTCCCACCATGGCATGCTTGCTCTCCAGCGCTCTTCGGGACGAGCGAACGACGGACCAGAAGGAGATGGCAGCCATTGCTGCCGACTAGCTGGCCGGTAGGCAGCCGGAGGACGACGACGTCCCAATGGAGAACGTGGTAGTCGATGATCCGGCGCCAACCCCCTCCTCCGCGCCATCCTCGCCGGTGCATTGCACCGTGACCATCGGCGAGGCCCATGCCCAATACAAGGACATGGTGAGGCAGAAGCGTGAGGAGCAGTTCCGGGAGGCGCAGGCCGACGCCGCCTACAACCACCATGTCCTCCAGGAGCACCTGCAGGCGGAGGAGCAGATTGCCGCAGAGCGGGCGAAGTAGGAGGCGCTGCTCGAGTCGTACGGCTTCGCCTGCGAGAGCCGCCTCGTGCACTGGCGGTACCGCATGCGGGTGGCGGAGGTTGCGGCCACCTACAAAGAGGGCGATGAAGAGGGCGAGGTGCTGTTTGGCGAGACCAACGATGAGGCGGTGGACAATGCCGGCTCGGCCAAGGCCCCGCCCCGCCAACAATGAGGCAGAGGACATCGCCGGCTCCGCCGAGGCCCCACCCTGCGGCAATGAGGGGGAGGATTTCTCCCGCTCCGCCGCCCCGCCGGCAACGAGACAGTGGACATCGCCGGCTCCATTGAGGCCCCGCCCCGCTGCCAACGAGGCCGCGCCACACAGAAAACAAGGTAGAGTAGAATACGGTAGGTCGCTGCCGCTCAGGTCCAAGTAAGGCCACCGCTGCTACCCTCCGGTTGAAGCCAAGCTTGGCGGGTTGAACATTGACGGCCGATTAGCTGCTTGGCGGCGACGTGGAGTCGAAGAGCTGAGCTGGAGAAGAAGCTTATGTTCGGCTCAGCTTGACACGAGAAATGGGCATCGAAGATCATAGATTAGGTTCGCACCCCTTTTTAGTTGAAGAATGTATGGAATGTAATGAAATCCGACATGTTTATATGAAATCCGGCCGTGTATGAACGAATTTAGTTCGAATTCTTGTATCACTGGCGTTGGATGAACATGCAAAACAATACGTACTAGCATTATTCTCAGGACGCATGGTGATCACCTCGTTTGCAGCAGTTTCACACGTACAAAAAGTTTGAGCAGCTTTTTAGCGTGCCTGTTCATTGCAATCAAACTCATCGGCCTAGCAATTCATAGAGAACATTCAAAACAATCGATGATTATGCATCTCAATGATTCACATGTCAGAGCCAATATTTACTTCACAACTAAAGAATAAAGAAAAATCGATCGATGCTGCTGACGGCAAAGGGCGCCCCATTTGAAAATATCAAACACATGTCTTCTTGCTAACATCAATGAGCAAAATTTGACAAGGTTATCCCATTTCAAAATATCAAATGCGTGTCTTTGCGTACATCAATGAGCAAACTTTGACAAGGTTTTCCCATTCCAAAATATCAAATGCCTACGATTGTGGAATGGGGGGGGGGGGGGGTTTGCCATCAGTTTGCACATTGGCATGTCACCTCGTGCTAAATAAACCAGTTGTTCTTTTTGTGCAGTTCGACTAAAATCAACCAACTTCGCGCGTAGCTTGTAGGATTTTGCCTTTATATGTTGCAATGCCTTGAACATATCGGCACCGCCTTTCTTGTAGCTAATTTTGTGGCTGGAGGTGGAAATGAATGATTTGAGAGCATTCGATGTATTGTGCATGATGAAGTATAATGGAGGGCACGAATCATCAAAACATTTTAAGCAGTTCCCATTGAAATCAAGCTGAGCATCCCTGTTTGCGTAAATAAAAAAAGTGATTAGTATAAATCAAACTGTATTATGAATTTAAAGTTATGAATCTACAGTTTAAATAGGCACCTACACACTAGTACAGCGATTTGCTATACAAATGGTTTTTAACCCCTTTCCACGACGACATTTGGAACCGTCGCCAAGTGAGTGACTGTGATAGGGGGGTCCTTCCCACACTACCCAGAAACTGTCAGGGATAGGGAGCCACCCAGATGCTGCATCCTTGCAACTCATTTGTGCTCGCATTGCCATCGCAGTCGGTATTCTGTGGTGCTACATTTACGATGCGCGGCCCATCACAAACGGTTCACGATTATAGAACGTGTATGATAACCAGTCAATCACACACATTCACTTTTCCCAAACCGTATGTGACAACTAACTAAGAAGATTAGCTAATCGTCGTACGAGTGTCGGATAGGATTACGAAACGTCGGACCATCGTAACATCGTCGTACGTGACAACTATCGCACATGCTATTCTGTGGTGCAATGTGTATGATGCATACCACATCAGAAACAATTCATTGTTGCGAATCATGTACGATAAGGCAACTATCACAAACATTTAGTTTGCCCGCACCGTTTGTGATATTGTCTGATATCGCACACGCTTTGCAAACGGCAACTGTGTGCATGCTTGCACACGTTTCCTCTCTGTGAACTGTGTCGGATTATGGTGTATATCGCAAACGTTTGCGTTTTAATAACCGTGTGCACCGTAACGACCTGGAGAGCGTAATTTCACCGTAATTTAATTGCTGCTATTTAAAATTGTACCGGATTTGAATTTGAATGTATGCTATAGCTTTATTCATATCCATCAGGTTCAAACAACCAATGCATTATTTGATTCATAGGTACATATGTTCAAGAATTACATAAGAACCAAATAAAGAATGATGAACCACAGTTGTATACTTGTACTATTAAAGACGGTAAAGAAAGAGGCGAAATACATTCTGGTTGCTAAACAAGGTGAAGCAGAATGCCCATATTGTGCTCTCCTCCATGCAGAAGGCACGCACGACTCTAGTCCAACCCCTTGTGATGGCCGACCGCCCATCCTTCACGGTCTTCATGAAAACATCTAGATAATCATTGTGTTCTGGTAGAAATACTTTAATCTTTGCATGCCCACCAATCATGTAGTTTGAGAGGTAATCTTGAGTAAACTGCTTTGTGAACCACTTCAAAGGAAAAGATTCAGACATTGTCATCTAACACAACTCATTATGGGCAGTAAAAAGAAGGCTGCAGAGTTCTTACTTACCATCCTGCAGTTCGCTGTTGTCTTCTATAAAGTGTAAACAAATAGTTTAATTGCCATCTTTTGACCCATTTTACTAACAATCTTTATCAGCTTCCTCACTTGATGCTGGTTCATCGATATCTCATTGCCCCATACGCAGAAAGGGTCGAAGCGCGGATCTTTACCAATGACATATGTACCTAAAAGCACCAAGTTAATATTAGAAGCTAAACAGCAATTGCACAATGATGTAGTACAACACTCTTTTATAATATCTTATAACATCCAATATACTCACATATTAGATGAATTAACATCTTATATTATGGGCCGGAAGGAGTTTATTGCAATTTTACAAATTATCGGCTGATTAACTGCTGCTGTATCCATGGGTTAGAGTTAGTTTGAGCTAGTTTGGGCTCAAATAGCCCTAAAGTATATCCAAACATGAGGGCTAGTTTGAGCTAGTTGCATCTAACCCACCCAAAAAAACTATCCCACCCAATAGGTGCTAATTGGAGCTAGTTCTCCTAGTGCATTT
This sequence comes from Thinopyrum elongatum, assembly GCA_011799875.1. Classification (NCBI taxonomy): domain Eukaryota; kingdom Viridiplantae; phylum Streptophyta; class Magnoliopsida; order Poales; family Poaceae; genus Thinopyrum; species Thinopyrum elongatum. Next base: position 81,966,315 of record CM022300.1, on the reverse strand, counting down.
ATTGTCAATCTAACCCTGTCATCCAAACACCTCTTTGGATGGAGTTAGTTCAGGGTTAGTCATGAGCTAGAAACTAACTCTAACCTCTAGCTAAGTTGAGTATCCAAATAGGGCTATGTTGTTGTTGTTGCTGCTGCTACTCTTCTACGTATATCTAGACATCATCAGAACATTAAGGTAACACTCTTCCTTGTTGCTATGTAGCCTAGGATTGCATATTTAGACATTAAGTACAGTGCATGTTGCTATGTAGCCTCAGATATATTACATATGGCCCTAGTTAACCTAATGATAAATGGGTTACAGATATATTCAGTTAAAAGTCCGATTCACCGATTAGTCCCTAATCAGCCCCCGGCCTATATGGTACTAGCTACCGATATCCTGAACAGTGAGTATATATAAGCCATGGGAAGAAACTAACGTCGATGGAAAACAGCAGTCGTTCCCAAAATTGTCCTGTGTAGGTACATCAAGAGGCATGTTAAGCACAACAGGCTAAACATCAACGAAATATATCCATGGCAGACAAAATAATCTCCAAAAGATAGCTTCAGTGTGCAGGTTTAAGCACGCTAGTAAAGCAAAACAAGTGGAAAGGTGTGTTAACTGCAACAGGCCTAACATTTAACAACAAGCAAACATAGTCATTCAAACTGGTATTGTGCCAGTCTAAGTACACTGGTTATTGTTAAATAAAAATGGAAAGGTGTGTTAACTATAAGATGCAGCAACCAAATGTAGTCATTCATAGTGGTATTGTTGAAACTGGTATTGGTGAAATTGAACTGCACAGTTCATACTTGCACATATAGAACATCACGTTGTGAATAACTGGAATAAACAAGGCATACTACGAACAACCAAAGATAGCATTTGAAGCTAGACATATGCTAACTACAAACAACCGAACAATCAAAAAACATTAATAGAGGCATATGCTAGCTATAACAGGCTTAACAGCAAGCAAATATATGCATTCCTATCGGTATGTTTAAAACTGGATTGATGAAATGTACTACACAGTAAATAGTTGCACATATAGAGCATCACATTGTGAACAACTGAAATAAACAAGGCATACTGCAAACAACCAAATATAGCAATTAAAACTGGACATATTCTCACTACACTACAAAAGGGACTCGACAAAACAAATCATGGGTTCCCCCCTGTGAAGAGGCACGGCAAAACAAATCATGGGTTTCTTCACTTGTCACAGATGGGCTCATTCCCGTGGGAAGAGCATGGACCCTGGATGCGCTCCATGTTGTCGCAGATGGGCTCCTTCACCTTGGAAGAGCACGACTGTAGGGTGCCCTCCCTGATGTCGCAGACGGGCTCTTTCCCCTTGGAAGAGCCGGAGAGGGTGCCCTCCTCGTGGTCGCCGTCGATGAGGTCTGACTTGGAAGCTGTGGATCCCAAGCCAGCGTCGCAGAACGTGTCCTTCAGAAATGACAAAAGGGGCTCGTTGGCGATGTAGGATGGCAAATTCTTGACAGCGAGCCAAAGGAGATCAGCGGCGGGGCCATGGATGAGATCGACGATGGTTGAACCCGAGGGGTTGGGGGTGGGCCACTTAACCTGTGACATAGCCCATGTCTGGCCGTCGCTGTCGACGACCTCGATGTCGTAGCCGGCGTTCGCGACATACCCGCATACTCTAGCCCGCTGATTGAGTGCCTGCGGCTAGTAATGGTCGTCAGCTTCATCGGCGACGTCGGGCGAAGAGACCGCGATACACCTCTTTTGGGCCAGTCGCTCCTCGAGCTCCACGGGAAGCGTAACCGGGCTTAGGCTGCGATGCTCTAGAGTAGGGGATGGGGATCTATGGGAAAGGGGGCGTTTGGCGGACGTAATCTAAGAAACTCAGGGTGGCCTGGGTATGGAGATCGGTGGGTAAGCTGCACGGGCAAACCGGCAGATGTTGACAATGGAGGCCTTGTGGCGGCGGCGAAGGCGACCTTGCTAGGGTTTCGAGTGAGGGAGCGTGTGTGTGTGTGCGCGCGCGCGCGCGCCTGAGGAGGGTTTGGTGTGTGTGTGTGTGTGTGTGTGTGTGTGTGTGTGGAGGGGGGCGGGGGTGTGTTTGAGGAAATGACGTGGTTACTGAAAATTTTACTACGCGGGAGTCAAACCTAGGAGTGAAATGCTAGGGCTATTGAAAATTTGGATGATGGTGCATCGCACATGGTCCGGAAATAACAACCGTGTGTTATGAAACAGAAAAACCCTCGAGGCGGGCAGATATTTTCGAGGGATGCAGGCGGGAGCGGGAACAAGAAACATCACACACGGTTGAAACATAATATCTGTGTGTTATCAAAGGGAAAAAACCTGTAGGCGGGTAGATATTTTTGAGAGGGGAAGCCTCGTGGAGCCCAATGTACTGTACGGATGTGCGTGACAGGGGCACCGGCGTGGCACATGGTTAGTGTGAGTGAACCGTGTGTGTTGCGTCATCCGACTTGTCTAATGTTCATAAATTTGGCGAAAAATGACGCGGGAGAGGGTCAGAACACGAACACACTTGCATGTGGACCAAATATATATTTGAAAAGGGTGGTTTGATGTCCAAATACCAAATGCAACTTCGATGTGGCACCTATTTTGCAAAGTGCACGGTACTGCTTGCCCCCCCTCGCGTCGGCAGGAAGGGAATCCTAAGATATGAATGCATGCCCCCCCACCACGGAGGTTCGCCTAGCAAAGTGCGAAGTAGCAGCCCCCCCCCCCCACACACACACTTTCAGTCGGCGGGCCAAAGAGGGCATCTCACCAAGATGGATCGTAAAACGGACCAAGAATAATCCACCTTGGTCGTACAACCTCTCTGTTGTTGTTGGTCAAAGTGATGGCCGTTCATGCGACCCCGAAGATGGGCTAGCTCGCCAATAATCACGCAAGTAGCTATTCCCCAAAGACAACCACTGCCTGCGTGTGGCCCAAACATATGTATGGAGAGGTGTGTTTTAATACACAATGGAACAACTTTGATGTGGCACCGTGCTTTCGAACCAGAAATGCCCACACTGAGCGAGGGTTAGTTGATGATGCATATGTATGTCACACCACACTTCAAGCCGATGACGGGGATTCATGCATGCATGCGTGCATAGTATGCCCTCAAACTTAATTAGGTATGAATCTCACCATGACCTATACTACGATAACTTGAACCAAAGGAAGAATCCGCCATGGTAACCTATCTTCTTGTCGGTCAAGGTGATCATGGATGTCCACACGGGCCCACGAATATATAGGCTTGTCGCCGATAACCACGCGATGGAGTGTGCCGTTCGAAGACAACCACTACATGCATATGTATGGAGGTGATGCGTGCATGCATGTTTGAATACCATTTCACAACATTGATGTGGCGTGTGCGTCGAAAATCGTACAGTCCCCACACAAAGCGAGATCGGTTCATGACGTGCTATGGTACTAGCCACTTCGACTCGATGGGAGGGATTCATGCATACACATGCATGTGTGTGCTCAAACTGTATCATGTCATCCCAGAGCATGACCTGTATATATCCTGTATTACAAACAAAAATAATAATCCCCTCCTAAGTCAAATTAACCTCTCTCATTGTCAGGCAAAGTAGTGATGGACCAAGCAGGCCCATAGATGGAAAGCATCGATATCGCTGATATCTGCTTAAGTGGGTGCGAGAGGACAACCACCATCAATTGCATGTGGGCCAAACATATGTTGAATACCCAAAATGCACAACTTTGATGTGGCACATGCCTCGAAAACCATAAAGTCCTCACACAGAGCGAGGTTCATGAAGCGTACTACATATGATGGTCCCCTTCCCCCTCTTCAACGCATACTATATGCTCCTACCAGAATACAACCCAAAAAGAATCCTCCTTGATGGTGAAATTAATTAACCTCTCCCGGTGTAGGTCAAAGTGATGCATGCATCGACGATGGCCTCGCGGGCCCACAGATGGAAGCGTCACATGTGAGTATCCTAGGATAACCACCGCCTGCATGCATGTGGCCCAAAGAGGTGTTGTGTGATGTTTGAATAGCCAATTTCACAACTTTGATGTGGCACGTGCCTCAGAAACCGAAAAGTCCCAACACTGAGTGAGGTGTACTTGTTCACGGACGCGTACGTATAGTATATATGCTAGTCCCCTCCCACCTCTTCAACGCGTACTATATACTCCCACCATAACACAAACAAAAAAGATTCTACCTTGCTGGTCAAATTAACCTCTCTGCCGGCTGTTGGTCAAAGTGATGGACAATGACCTCGCGGGCCCACAGAAAGCGTCACACGCGAGTATCGAGTGTCGTGTAGGACAACCATTGACTGCATGTGGCCAAAACATGTATGTATGAAAGGGTTGTGTAATGCTTTAAATAACGAATTCATGACTCTGATGTGGCACCTGCCTCACAAAACGGCTAACCTACACGGTGGTTCACGACTCGTAGTGTACTGCCAGCCACCCTCCACACCCAGACGCACACACACACACACACACACACGCACACCGCGAATCCACCGCAACTATGATGCATGTTAAATTATCCCGCGGTGAACATATGTTACCAAAGGAGGGACGTTTTAATTTTGAAAAAAAAACAGAGATCATTAAGACGTTTTAGTACATTGATTGATTTCCTAGGGGTATAATGTGCAAAAATCAAATTTGAGTACATGCACACGTGACAGTGCACCTAAATGGATTGCAAAAACACATGTGTCTACTGGGTGCATGTTTACTCCCCGTGCAAGAAATTTCAAACATTGAGAATCTTGATTTTTAAATTCTAGTACATCCAAAACTTATTTGAAATTCATTAAACTTATCGTGTTGTCATATGGACACCAATACAAAGTGGCATTGTACTTTTTTTCTCAAATTTGAGACCAGTTTTGATGTAATCTTTATCTTCTTACAAACAGGAGATTATTAATAATTGGGAACCAGTATCGCAAACGGATTATTTCTTCGAACCGTGAGCATTAGACCAACAATGGATACGTGCCATGCCATGCTTCGGTTAAGCAATAAAGCGGCAGCATTAATCATCCAAATAGAAAAAAATATACGTGCCGTCACGCGACTCGTGTGCCGTGCGAGCAGGCGTGAGTTGACGGGAGGCATGCGAGTAGTTCGCCGCGCAGGCAGACCGGGAGGCGTGTGTGCAGGTGTGTGAATTGACGGGAGCCGTGCTCGCTGGGCAGTGTCATCGGGAGGCGAGCGAGTAGCTGTGTGAAACGATGGTAGGCATGCCAGCAGTACGGTGCGCAGGCTCACCGGGAGGCGAGCCAGCGGTTTGACCGCCGCCCGCCTCTCTCCCACTACTCCTTCTTAATGGCTCGCCCGAGCGGCCGCACCCCCCATCCTCGCTACACACACAATCCTCTCTCTCCGCTTGCATCCTCGACACCGCTCTCAGTCCTCAAAGCCGCCAGTGTATGAGGATGCCGCCGAAGCACCCCATCAGAGCGAGTGGCGATGCCGGGGCTGCTGAAGCACCGGAGCACAGCGTGGAGATGGAGATAGAGGTTGCCGTCACCGCCGGCGAGGTATCGCTGCACCCTGACGTCGTCGACGATGTGGTTCTTCCACAGCCGGAGGCGGAGGTCCACACCGACTCCGGTGACGACCCCGGCGACGACTCCGACGACTACTCCGGTGATGACTCTGACGACGATGGACAACTGGTTAGTCATCTATACCCATTTCTGTGTCAAATATATCCTAGGGTTTCTCTGGTTACTCCTGCCTCCCCCTTTTTGGAACAGAAATCCTATGGTCATGTTCTCCCAATCCATGAAATCTAAGTAAGTTTCATTAGATCCGTGTAGTGTATTGATTGTTTAAATGGTACAAGTGATAAGTGATTAGTTGTTTCATCTGTGCAAATGATTTATGCTAGTAATCCGACTAGGGTTAGTGTTCGTGCTAATAATTCCTAGACAGGACTTGACAATTGATTTTGAATGACCTACATATATGTTTGTGCCATTATTTTCTTCAAGATTGGTCTGTACATAGACGATTGTGCTTAAAAATCAAACCATAATCTCTGGATATGTATAAAAAAATAGCCATAAATTCCTAATCCTACTTCACGGCATGTAAACATTGATTTGATGCCAATTGTTGGCAACTGCCAAATGTTTGCTAGAGATTAGTTTGTAAACATTAATTTGACGCCATATTTTTTTTACTATTTGTATAGGTGCTGTCTGACGATATGGATAGCGAGGATGAAGATGGCCAGAGGAGGTACAAGAGGCAAATCCTGAGGGAGCTTTATGCGGGAATGCATAACAGCCGTATTAGGACCTGGGACGGCGGCTATCGATGCCCATTTTGCAACCAAAAGCTTCATGACGCATATGAAAGTGTTCTGGCGCATGCAAGAGAACGAGCCATTGGCTCCTTCAAGCAGAAGTATTCTCGCAGGGTGGCGCACGCCGCGTACGCCGAGTACCTGGAGAAGCTTCGGGAACGTGCCGGCAGATGAGATAAGATGTGGGATCGAACTATGTACGCTTGAGTATGCTTAATGACGGTTGAACTATGTACTTATGGTTGAACTATGCTTGTGTACACTTATTATCTATGTCTGAGTATGCTTAATCTATGTTTACTTATGTCTAAATGTGGGATATGGATGCAATCAGTTCGGTTGATGGAATCTACCTCCATCCTGGTTTATTTGTCCCCTTTGTAATTTGTGTTAAATTTTGACCAAAGATTTAACTGACAAAATGTTAGTGCAGGTCAGCAAAAATTATATCGTTGGATGCATATTTGAACATAGTGTTCAATGATATAATTTTTGGTGACATGCATAAACATTTTTTAGTTAAATATTTGGTCAAAATTTGGTACAAATTACAAAGGGGACCAATAAACTAGGACGGAGGTAGTACGTTAATCACACACGGTTCCCAAAATTGGAACCGTGTGCAATGACTTTCATTTTCCCTATTACGTCAATCACACACGGTTGGCTCTAGCAAACCGTTGCCTCTGAAACTCTTTATGGGACAGAAAACCCTCACCACCCAATTCAAAAAAGAAAAAAGAAAACCCTCACCATCCCCACATCACAAAAACCCTCACCCTGCCCGCCACCCCCTCCGGTCCCCATTCACACCTGCACAAGCTCCTCCGCGTCTATGCATGGCACCGCCTATCGTGGCGGCAACCACTTAGCTCGAAGCCTGCCGCCGCCACCAGGCTGCCGGCAAACCCCACCACATTTTGCCACTTCCGCTTGCCGCCGCCTATCGCCATCGACTTTCTCGATGCTGCTCGCGGTCGACCCAGCTCCGCCCGGTTGGAGAATCCGCCGTATTGAGGGTTTTTTCTCATGGACAACAAGGTAACTAATTTAATGAGATATTATCTCATCCCTTATCCTAGTTCATCTGCATCCTTTAATCACCTGGCCGAAATCACCATGAATTCATTTATATTCGAGCTAATTTGAGGTTTTCTTTCATTCATAGAGTGTACAGTGCGCGGACACATCATGACTTTGCGGCTTCCGCCAGACATCCAAGGAGTTCCATCTCACCGTACCAGATGACTTGAGGATGTGCGCGGTATGTTCAATCTCACCCTAAATCGATTGGCATGGCCTACTTTCCTGATCATATACTAAATATTGCTACATTTGGATAAAAGGTGCCACATGCACCATATATGTCAAAGGGGATTTTTTTTCCTCTTCTTTCTATATTAGGCAAATTAATGATGTATTGTTCTTTCGATTACTCTCATATTTCCATGACATCATGTTTACCCCATATGTTTAATTATAGATTTTTGTCCTTTGGTTTCAACTGTTGTACAGTTCTTTCAATTTGGGCCCATATTTGCATGTTACCATATTTTCTTTAACAATCCTATCATTTTCTGCAGCGCGTCCCTTGCTATGCAACAGAATCTGTAGTACACAATCTTTCCCTTTACATAAATCAAGACTGCAGGGATGTCATACTGAACACAAACCATGGATTTACAATCGTTGCTACTGTAAGACTTGATGAACGTGGTGACTCCTATTTTGGCACTAGCCTTTGGAAAGAAATTTCTAAGTTTTATGTACTGAAAGCTGGCACTAAAATTGCATTGCACATAAAAGAGCCTGGTCATGAGATATATGCTAACTTCCCCGACGATATCATCCGTCCAGACTTTGTTCGAAGTAAGTGTTCTTTTCAAGTATCTGCATGTTGACTTACCCAGCAATATCAAATGAATTGTGTAGTATTTAAGCAACCAATTGTTATTCCATTTTCTTACTCTATTCCTACCTACTAACTTCTAGTTACCAATACACTTTTCTATTGCCCTGTTTTAACTAAATATTCCCTATACTCCCACTTCTATCAGAAAGTGCCGCTGACAAGGAGACTCCGGAGGTGGAGAACGGGGCTGCCAACAAGCGAAGGCGGGTCGAGCAAGAACCGCAAGCAACTCCAGCAGGCCTAGACTTCATCAGCAGCCACCCCGATGATATGTTGGCAGTCATCATCTCCCTCCTCCCAATCAAATATGGGGCGTGGACAACCGTCCTTTCCCGGCGGTGGCGCCCCCTATGGAACTCCACCCCTCTCGACTTTATCGACACCCACGAGCTCTGCCATGGCAATCGCAAAAGCTTGGATGCGTTCTCCAAGATCCTCGGCAGTCACCCTGGCCCAACCAGAGGCCTTAGCATGGGCAAGTTCCGTTCCAACGGAAAGGACCGAGCCAAGCTTGACGACTGGTTCTAATCCCCCGACCTAGATCAGCTCAAGGAGGTCAATTTTGATGATGGGCATATGCGCTTGCTGCCAACGTCCGCGCTCCGCCTCGCGCCCACGCTGCGCGTCGCCAAGTTCAGGAACTGCCATTCCCCCCCCCCCCCTTAATGATGCGCCCGCTCTTATTCTACCACGACTGAAGCACCTCGAGCTCGTCATCGTCTGCCTCCCAAACGATGACATGGAGCGCCTGCTCCATGGCTGTACTGCACTCGAGTACTTTCATCTTCAGGCGATCAATGGGTTGAGTAGCTTCCACATCACCACCATGACTCTCCGGACTATTTATGTGTGTTGCTGGTGCGGTAAGAAGACATCACAAGATGTGTACCATGGTATGGTCATTGAGGACACACCTTCACTTGAGAGATTACTTGTAGTTGATCAAGAAGGTCCAACAAGAATCAATGTCATTTTTGCGCCAAATATGACAGTGGTGGGCTACTCGTCTGACAAATACTCCGAACTTGTTATTGGATCCGCACCCGTTTAGGTACAACAGCCGCCTTCTACCTCTCCTTCTAGAAATTAACATTATTTCTAATTTTGAAGATGTATGTTCGTCTGTCATCCAGAAAATGATTCCGACAAGCTTGACCCCGAAACTGCGCACAGTGAAGGTCTTGGCACTAGAATCTATAGACCCCAACCTGGAGCAAGTTGTCAGTTTCCTGAGATGCTTTCCGTGCCTGGAGAAGCTATATATCAAGGTGATGTTCCTTTCCTGTTAAATGTTAACCATAAGGGAGTTCAATTTGTGACACCTTTTTCCAAGTTTACAATGACAATGTACTACGATTTCTGAAGGATTTCTTGGAGGATTTCAGTACATACATGTTTCCCCCCCCCCCCCATATTGGTTGCTTGATCCATATGGTTACAATCCATAAGCATTTCTCCTTTGGATTCATATGTACTAGTTTTCTTAGGGAACTTTTCATCCACTCCAACCTCTTGTGAAGAAGGCTGCATTTTTCTAGATTGTAATCAAATGCCCATGTTAATCATGTCGGATCGAAGATGGCATGTTAGTGCATTTTACAAATCCTGCAAACCAAATAGGCCTGTAGTAGTGTTCAAAACTGCATGTAGGCACTAACACGTTTTCTTCTTTTGCAAATAAGATTAGGCCCGGTGGTGGATAATGTGATACAATATAACAATCACATCGAATGCCTAGATCTGCATTTCTCAGAAAATACTTTGAACTCCTACCGAGGGACCTTACCAGAGATTATATTCGCCAGGTTCTTTGTTGTCAGAGCAAGGGTGCTGAAGGTAATGAGGTTTGCCCTACATTTATTTCGCAAAAATGAATGGTTTGTTGATCAGCGCCGGCGGCTGCGGCAGAATGGAATAGGCTCCAAAAATGCTGAATTTCATTTTGGAACTTCAGATGACAGAGTAATCGGAAGTCATCGTGTCAACCCCATACATGACTTCTCAGTGGCTGACCCCTTTGCAAAAATTATGAGGTTTCGAAACCAGACTTACAAGTGGTAATATTAGTTTGAACCTCTCTGATATCCATGTTCAGCGGATCAGCATGAGCGTTTGCAGCTGATGAGCTGAATTTCATTTCTAATATCAGTTTGAACCTTGTAATCTTCGAATTCGAGCCATATATCTCTGGAATTTGAACCTTGTAATATTTCGAGCTTTTGTGGTACAATCGTTGAAATGGCATCGTATGAGACTCGTATATTGGTAGCACTATTTTGACCTTAATATGCAATGGACTTAGGTTTTATTAACCATTCTCGAATCTGTTTACCTTGTCGATCTCATAGCACATGGTCTGTATAGCTAACTCGACTGCGATCTTCGACATTATTGCACACAGTTGATTTCTTCAACCGTGTGCCTTGTAGAGCGTAGAATTAATTATCGCACTCGAGTGTCCATCATCACCCTTCTGTGTAACTTTGACCTCATCACCCATGGGTGAACTTATGACCGAAGTCATTCCACACACTTCGTTTTTACAAAGCTTTTTGCCAATAAACACCCATGATTTGTCCCTCTTCTAGCCGACCCATGGCCAAACTAGCCGGGTGGGAAGCTTGCGCGGTAAACTGCGCGGTAGCACGGAACAGGCTCACCGACGATACATTTGGCGCCTCTTCGAGCCCACGCGTGGTCAAAAGAAATGCGTGCTGTGCGGTGTTGTCAAGCATGCACTAGAATCCTCCGCTATGAACGCGGTGACAAGACATGACGATTACAGGCCAGCTGGCCCCCATTTATTACAACGGCCATTTAACCCTTGTGTCTCTTCAACCTTTCGATCGCGCCCCACCATTGCAAGAAGCACACCCACCACGACAAATTCTTAGAGGGTATCTTACATAGCTCCAATGGCGCTCCGAGCGGCTGCCGACGATGAGCAGCAGTTCACCATGCATGCCATGGTGGACACCCACAGAAGGTTCACAGAGCTCTTGGTGGTGTACACCAACAACCCGGTCTGGGTGGAGCATTCCATCCACATCATGGAGCTGTTGCTTGCTGAGGAGAAGTACAAGGTGGTCGGATTCGACCTTGAGTACACCCGCGCTTGTGCCGGGTCTCGTCCCAAGGTCGCCATCACCCAAATGTGCGTGCGCGATCACTTCCTCGTCTACCACTACTGCCTGGCCACAAGGCCTTGCGAGCATTTCGCCAGGTTTGTCAACAGCCCCCACTACATGTTCGCTACGGTGGACATCACCAACAATGTAAAGGTGCTCAAGAATTCGGGCATCACCTGCCAGAATCTTGTCGACATCCAGGGCCAATACAAGATCTGGGGCAGCAACGAGCATGAGAAGGACTCACTGGTTCACCTCGCCGAGGCCTTCATCGAACCCTACTATAGGGACATGAAGGATTCCTGCAACAAGGACAAGTGTGCCTGGCACTCGGCCTGGATGGAGAAACTCGACAAAGCTCATGTTGTGTACGCAGCCAAGGAGGCATACACGAGCTATGAGATGTACAGGCGGATCGTTGACATGAGGAAGTGCCTCCTTCCCCAAAACGGCCAGGGATCCAGCCAGAAGCAGAGCAATGGCAAGCGTCATCGCAACAAGAAGTAGATGATTAGATGCTCGTTTCTCCTAGTTTAGTATCCATGTAATTGCTTACTTTGGTGTGTGGAAATGTTATGTGTGTAGTCCCTTGTGTAATTGTATGCTTAATTTGGTTTTGCAATGCTGTCTTTTTAAACATATATGTTGATGCTCTGTAGATAGAGCATAGATGTTATGCGGACAGAGCAAATCACATCGCACACGGACTAAACAATGGAACCCATCGGTGATGATTTCATCAATCACTTACAATTGTATACCAGCAATCATTTGCTCACAACACACATGGCTTATTAACATGAATCGTCTGTGTTGTTATCGGTCTTCCCACACATTTCCGATTACAGACCTGTTTGCCGCGTATCACACACATCTTGTTAAGTTGAACCGTTTCTGTTCTCTTCCCTAATCGAAAACAGTTCATTCGAGTGAACCGTATGCCATATATCACACACACCTTGATCTAGCTGACCGTTTCTGTTGCTTTCCCTAATAGCAAACAGTTCATCGGAGGGAACTGTATGCCGTATATCGCACACACATTGATATGGCTGCCCGTTTCTGTTGTTCTGTCTAATCGCAAACAGTTCGTATGGATCAACCGTATGCCTAGCATCGCACACGCAACTAAATCCTGAACCGTATTTGATGTATCCGCCATCGCAAACATTTTGCATCTTTTTTGACCGTTTTTTTACATCACCATTTGTGATTAATGCATCGCACACAGTTTCGTCAAAGGGTCTCTAATCATAGTGTCACGTTAGCAGCATCCTGCAGTAGTGACATGATCCATGCAGAGCACACATTTAAAAAAATGGAACTCATCGGAAAGAATCCTAAAACAACATTGTATTGGCCATCACAAAAACAAAGATGGAGATATGTGAGCCCTTCTGAGCTGAAGTTAGTTTGTTCTTGTGGGCAGTAATGTAACCATCCTTCAACTGCTCCTTCTGATAAGAAGAGAGGCTTGGCTTCTTCATCCTGGCATAATCGGAACTAGGCACTTCACGTACTCCATATTCTTCTTCAGAGGAGGATGATCCTGTTGTGCAAAGACAAGAGAACAACTAAATGCTAGCATCCCTGTTTTCTCGAAAAAAAGGAAAGGAAATATTTAAAACAGCCATTACATTAACAATGGGAGTAACTGATGAAATGTATAGTTACAAAGAGATGCATCCTCATTATCCTCATAGGAAATGATATGATACCAAACACAGCAGCTCAACTTGAACTGTATTATTACTTAATTTTATCAGTGGCTATAACGATGGCAAACCGGTGCCTCAATTTATTAGCAGCCTTAGATTAACATGCGAAACAATACCACTTTCTCATGACAATAGCTAAACAGTAGCACAACACCAATAGAGATGACAAAGCTCAATCATATGGATGAAATCCGTGGGCCGGTACCAACCTTTGTCAGGAGGCTTATTGTGTAGAGCATACAGATGAAGCACTTCTCCGGAACCATCCGTTATTATCTACTGTGGTTGCCATGCTTACTATAAACTCCTCGATTAGATTAATGTTTCCAACATCTTCTTGTGCAGTTCCAGTAAAATATATGTTATCTTCAAACAAGATCCCTGTTTGCACAAGTAGAGATAATTACATATTACATTAAGAGTGGCATCAAATCACAGTGGCAAAACAATTGCTCATTCCAGCCATAGCAATAAATTAAGATGCAAAACTATATCATTACTTGTGTCATCATAATTCCAGTGCTTCATTACAGCATCGGGAGTTGATTTTTGTTCTTCTTTCGCTTGTTATTCCCCTTCATCACTTGGTTCAATAACAGACAAGCTTCGCCTTTAATGTAAGATTTGGCATATTAAATAGGGAGCACAAGTATAGCACTAAACAACAACATTACTTTTCTGATGACAGAAGCAAAATACAGGCCAACAGTTGCAAAATATCATTATCTTTCCTCAATGGGATATTACGGTGCACATATAGATTGGAAGTCTGGTCTCCTTTTGTGCAGTTCACTAAAATCAAGCAACATTACCGTATAAGTAGCACAACATATGAAAGCACACTGCACAATCATGTGGAAAAAGGCCAATAATGACCTCTTATGACGCGGAATTCAAACAACTCACAAGAAGAAGATCTGAAACAAATTTGCCAACACGGATAGGAAGTCAGATCTCCTCTTGTGCAGTTCCACTAGGATCAAGCAATCAAACAACGCTGTCGGTGTGACATTTTGGTTGAACTGCACAAAACACTCTTAAAGCAAAAGTGTTGTGTGAAGTGCAACAAAAGGTCGCAATAGCAACGAGGTGAAGTAGATAACCCTGTTTACACAGAGGTGCAAAGGAAACAATTACTGGTCAATAACGGTGGATGACACAGAAGTCCACAAAAAGAAGCGTCTAACTTATCTAAATGGGAAAGAAAGCAAGACAGTAGCATTTCTCAAACAGTGGCATTGATTCATATTAACAGAGAGATTATATTAACAATAAAATTCGTTAAACATGTAATTTTCTTTTAACGGTGGCATTGCTTCAATTTCCAGCGGCATTATTAGATTAACAACAGCTAAAGAGTTGTATGGGACAGTGGATGCACCAGCACCATATGCGTCTACCAATGTATAAAGGGGCGATGCACAGTCTGTTGCAACAAACAACCAAGGAGCATATTTGTGTTGGTCCCATTTTTGTTCTCTTTAGACACCTTTCCTTGTGTGAGGGCAGCAAATCTAGTCCTGCTCAAACTCAACAGCCTTGTCCCTACCCACAGAAAGATCAGTTCCTTACAGATGTGTGTACTACGTTTGTCATTGTTTTCCCTTTTCGACCAACATAGGTGTTGGATAGCCAGTCTGTACTACTTTCCCCCTTCCTTTCCTCTTTGAACCACGTCCCAGATTAATGCTATACAACTTTCCCCACTACTTTCCTGTTTGATCCAACACCTAGATTCGAGTGCAGAAGCGAAAAAATCCAACATGCAGCTAGAGCAATGCATGTGGATTAAGTAATTTATACCTTAAGATTCTCGGGGTGTGGCTCGGTGGGCGGCCGGAGGCCGATCTGCCCACAATGTGGTAGGCAGTGAGGAAGAAGGGGTCGGAGGCCCTCCCGCTTTGCCGCTGGGTGAAAGAGAACAGCGGCGCCAGCAGTGGATTCCCTCACTCGCCGACGGCGACAGCGTTAAGCCTCCTTCCCTTCCCCGGCGGACAGGATGCTGCCGGCTCTTTGACCAGCAGTGAGGGGAGAGAGGCCAACGCAGTCTTATTTAGATCTGGAGAGGGTGAGAGTGTGAAGAGAGCAACTGCAAGCGCTGAGGCTCCGGCGTGTATATATATAGTGGAGAGAGTGTGAAGAGAGCAAACCCTAGAAAACAAGCGCAGAGGCTGCAGCGTATATATATATATAGTTGGAGTGGTTATATTTTTCTCTCCATATAAATTGTTTTAAATTGTGCATGAAACGGAACTCTCTATTTAATTTCTCCCTCCGTCACAGTTAACAGGGCACGCATCAACAATCTCTCGGACCAAGGTGATTAGCGATTGGACTGAAAAATAGCATCGGGAGTTATACCATGGTGCCCAATTACTGGAGAAATTAATGCGTACACACATGCATGGAGTGTTTTCAGTCCACGTACACACATGCATGCATTTATTTCACAAAAAGTACACGCCTGCATGTAGAGAAAATTGTGGGCTTGATTGCGGTTATGATGCCCTAATTAAGTGGGCATTAAACCAAATGCGCCTAAAATACCCTCGGTTGTGGAAATGCATGAGAATTGAAGTGCTCCCTGTAAACTGTGACAGAGGGCAATGCTAATACACGAAGAAATTTAACGCTCGAAGGAGTCAATTCGCAATTAACGCTCCACGCCTCTTGGTCGCACTTACTATCGTTCACGTGTGGTACACGCCCCTCCGAAGTGAACAACAACTAAAACTGCATGCGACGTGGACGCATTGCCATTGTTGTGCGACCCGGTACCCGGACAATCCATGGCAAGGCGCCGTCGCAGGCGGCCGGTATGCTACAAATCCGGCAGCCGCGTGCGTCAAATCCCGCGGCCGCAGGTATAGCGGTTGACCGCCGGCGCATGAACCTGTGTGTGCGTGTGTGTGTTTATTTTTAACAGCATGTGTGTGTTAGAGAGAGCGACACATCGACCTACAGATTGATTTTGTGTAGTACTACGATTTAGCCGCGAGAGTCGGTGCATCCTCTCGTTTTCGGGCGTCCGGTCGGGACAGCAGCCACGCCCGCTCCTGACCACCCTGGCCCACCCAAACCCCCTCCATCGTCCACGCGTGCTTCTCGCCCGAAACGGTTAGCACCGCTCCAGAGAATCGGTGCCGCATTCATGCCAGGGTAGAGCGGACGCGACCTCTCACTGGCGCCTGCGTTGAAGGGAGAAGCGGATTCAACGAAGAGTGATGGTTGCTTCGTCCGTCCAACTTACTGCCGGGTCTATGTGATTTGACGGCTCATTGGTCATTATTACTGAGGTGGTACGACCGTGCTGAGTCTCAGTTGCACTGTACACTTTACTTTGGTGCATGACAAGTGCACCGGATGCTGGATGTCCCATGTTTCGGTGAAAAGAGGTAGATCGTCTCCACTCTTTACAATTTTCTCCACTCTTACAGCGGAGGAGTGCGAAAGCAGCAAAAACACGGTAGCTCAGTGATTACATGGCCCACCTCACACTGTCACCATATTTTCTGGACACCGTGCGACACCTAACTCTTTAGTACATAGTACGTACTGTAATTTCTCAGCGAGATAAATTTGTATAATGCTATGAAGCTTCCAGCTTCTGTTTCATGTATCTTGCGTCCAAGTTTGCCCCGTTGCAACATTCCATCAAATACAAATGAGACTAACATGCATGCTATTGCATCTCAATGATTCACAGATCATAGCCAATATATACTCCCTCCGTACCAAAATAAGTGTCTCAACTTTATGCCAACTTTAGTACAAAGTTGTACTAAAGTTGACACTTATTTTGGAACAGAGACAACTAAAGAAAAAAAAATGATCCATGCAGACCCTAGGCCTTGAACCCTAAACCCTAACCAGGCTTTAATTTGCTGGCAACGTCGAACCTTCTGAAGAAATGAAGCTTGCAACCCTTTGACCATCGGATCATTTTGTGCAGCTTCACTAAAATCGAGCTGAGCATCCCTGTGGCAAAGAAATTGAAGAAGTGTGATTAGAATAAGACTAGTGGGACTAGTTGATGAGATATAAACTCATCACAAAAACAGTAGAAGCCAGTAGAGGTACGTGTGGGGCAAAGAAGTAGAGAAATATCCACATGGAGCGATGTGGGCAGGTGGGGCAGTGGTGCAAGCCGGCTGTAAAGGAAGTTGTACCTGAGGGATGTCGGGATGTAGCTAGAGGAGGGCGGAGGGAGGCGGCAACTACCCACGTCGTAGTAGTGAGCAAGGGACGAAGGCAACCGCATCGGCTTTGTGAGAGAGAACGGCGGGGACCCCTGATCGGGACGCGCCGACAGTGAGTTTTCGCCGTCGGCGACGGCGACCGCATCTACACAAAGCATCCATCCCTTCCCCCAGTGGATGTGATCCTCCCGGATGTTAGAGATGTGGCCACAGTCATTTTGTGCGAGAGAGTGTGAAGAGAGCAACCCCAGCAAGCAACCGTGTAGGCTCGTGGCTATGTATATAGTGGAGCGGTTTCTTTTTCTCTCCATATGAACCTATTTATATTACATACGTGCCACTGAAGAAAAAAACTTTATTTATAAATGACACGGCACCATTCATGCGTGGTTCCCGACCCTCCATTAAGTGAGTAACTACTACTAGACGCGTCAAATTATCACGTGGGCTGCATCATCGTACAGAAATGAGCTCCACCGTGTCATGTGTATGGTTGGGGAAGACGCAAAGAGTGCTACTAGTATGTGTGTGGGTGCATGCACCTCTTCTCTTCGAGCAAGGTTACTAAAAGTATAGCCAACTACTCTACCACGCGGTTATTATATGGGCAAAGAGTATAGGCAGTAATAATGACTAATGAGCCGTCAAATCACGAGGCCCACCTTTCTCTATGTTTGACCGAGGAAGCAGCCATCATTTCACTCCTCGTTGAATATCCATCCGCTGCTACCTCCACAAATAAATAAAAATCTGCTACTACCTCTGCAGCATGGTTAATAATGTAGCCATGTCAATCACGACATAGAAATATCATTCACTGATACAATAGGGCTGGCTCTAAGGCTGGTGATTTTTTTACTTTGTCTCTTTCTCTTTTTGTCTCATTTACTCATTTTACATAGGAGCACGTGTAGAGGATGGCTATCCTTTTGATGGGACTTCTTCATGGGGTTTAAGACTAAGCAACTCTGAATATTATTCCCGTTGCCCACCACTCTGAATCGTGCCATGTATGATACTCCCATTGCAACAATGAGGTCCACTAGGTCTAGCACGTCCTGTAAGAAGAGACTGTCATGCAAAACATACATTCTTGTTGTTTTCTTCCTCATACAGTACGTACTACTAGTACTACTACTACTACTACTCGTTCTCCTATAAACCTTGCGCTTGGCATCTCAAAAATATTAACCTTGCGCTTGGCTCTTTGCCTCTTCGGGAAGTCGAGCAATGATGGTACTATAGTATATGGTTCTGGCTATATGAGACCGAATGAATTGCTGCACGTCCACCACGTGGGCGAGGGTCGACGGTCGAGGGGCGAGGGAGAGTGCGTACTACTACGTCCGTTTCAATATGGACTACATACGGAGCAAAATGAGTGATTCCACACTCTAAAATACGTCTATATACATCAGTGTTTGGAGTATGTACTAGTAGTTCATATTGAAATCTGCTAAAAGACATATATTTCAAACAATATGATAATCTCTCTAACCAAGGTAGGGACGAGGAGTATATACGTCTATCGGAGGGAGTAGTAAAATTTTCTCCTCGTCCTGCGAGCCACCACGCGCGTGGGCGAGGGAACGGGTGTAGGCGTAGTAAGCAAGCTTCTCCTCGTCCTGCGACTCTACGAGCCACCGTGCCCGTGGGCAGGGGACATGGCATACTAAGTAAGCTTTTCCTCGTTCTGTGAGTTGACGGGACACATCAAAAGTAGTACAGAGCATCTCCAATGTATAGAGCCTTGCCTCTAAGGTAGGCCCCACATGGTTTGCCTCTTTTTTTAAATAATGCGTCAAGTCACAATTTGTTTGTTCTCCCGTGGTACATGATCCTCCATCAAGTGGACAACCAGTACATGTATCAAATTACCACGTGGGCTGCCTTTTCGTATAGAAATGAGCTACACCGTGTACCCGAGCGGGTGTGGTTGGGAAAGAGACGGGAGTACTGCGCCGTGTGTGCACCTCTTCTCTTCGTGCACGTCCCCCACCTATGTGGGTGTGTGTGAGAGAGATACAAACCTAGAGAGATGGCGTGTGCGTTCGTGAGTGTTTTTTGTTATGGGGAGGGGTGATTTCATGAATGTATTTATGGGAATATGTGTCGATGATATCTCAAACAAAAATGTGACACGTGCAATGTGTGTGAAATAGAGGCCTATCTATATCATATATAGAGGGGCGATCCAGGAGAAGAGAGGGAGGGGTCATAGATATCGATAGAGTCAAAGAGAGGATCAAGTGTGTGGGTGCAAGATCGATGAAGAGAGCCATCGAAATTGTGTGTGTGCACGTCAAAGATATAGGGCGACTGACCTACCGGAATGTCAAAGGGCAGAGGGTAAGTTTGTGTGTGGCAGGGAGACATGACTAGAGCGCTCGATGTATCGGTGTGTGTGGGGGGGGGGGCGGGGGAGACAGAGACCTAACTAGAGAGGTAGATTGACTCGTATATGTGTTGAGAAGGAGAGACCTAACTATGTCTTGAGAGAGATCGGTCGACATCCATACATAAGTGAAGGACGGGAAATAGGTTGGGACACAGAGAGAGAGAGAGAGAGAGAGAGAGAGGTAGAGTGCCGGGGGTGGTGGAGTTGCTTCTCGGAGATGGTGGGAGAGGCCTACTAGACAAACTGAGGGTACAACTGCAATATCAAGAAGAGAGGGGATGTGTTTCTGTGTGTGCGTGTGCATGATAGATGTGTCGGGAGGCATGCATGGATGATGAAGGGGGACCATATGAGTTTGGTAAGCAGACCTAACTAGATCGGTAGATCAATTGTTGTGTGTCGGAGGAATGGAGAGACATAACTAATGAGGTAGATCAATCGGCGCGTGCGAAAAATGAGTTATAAACGACCTAGCCCACTATATGTATAGTGGGAGATCGGTCGGTGTACATCCATTTGTTAGAGGCAAATAAGGCCCAGAGAGACGGATAGAGAGAGAGAGAGAGGGATGGAGCTATGAGGTGGTGCGAGAGGCCTACTAGATAGGGGGGAGGAGTGTGCGATTGTTAGATCGATGAAAAGAGGGGCGAGATTTTACACGAGTGTGGGACCGTATGAGAGACGCGAGGCATGGACAGAGAAAGGAGGAGATGGAAAGTGTGTGTGTATGTGGTTGGCAGACATCGCTAGGGAGGTTTATCGCGGTGTGTGTCGGAAAGAAGGAGTTGTGGAGACCGTGGGAAAACGACCTAAAGAAAATAAATGAATGTGCGCGATGGATAGAATGCTGACGGAGAGGGAGGGTGAGGAGGGCGTGTGCATGCACGAGAGAAAGTTAGTGCTAGCTACAAAGGTTAGAGGATTGTATGGGTGTAAGAGACTAACAAAGATCATAATTCGATATGAAAGTGGATTCATATATTTGAATAAGAGATCATAGTGTTATAAACCTATGCATGCATGAATATAGCAGTGATACGCGTGGTGTGGTTTTGGACATGTTATACTATAATGTGATAATGTGTGGCGTTTGCAACTCACAACTAAATATCGAACAATCTAAACCATACTACTTGTCGAACAATCTCACATTTTATTTGAATTTGTGATAATGTGTGGCGTTTGTAGCTCACAACTAAATATCGAACAATCTGAACCATACTATATATCGAACAATCTCACATTTTTTTTGAATTTGTGATAATGTGTGGCATTTGCAACTCACAGCTAAATACTTGTAGGCATAGGGGGCAGGGCACCATACATTATGTGATAAACACATTATACATATGAGACATGGTTTAGATTATGAAGATCTAGCTAGAGCTTGAAATGTACTGTGATTTGAAATCAACATAAAGTGGATTCAAAAAATCGAGTTCGAGGTCATATAGTACACATAGTTCATATCTAACTCAATAATAATCATGTGGTGTGCTCTCAAGATAATATACAAATGATGGTTAAACTTGACAATAATGATGATTGTAGATCTTATTAAAATAGAGAAATGAATTCAAATGGTTTAACTTGACAACAATCATGATTGTAGATCTTATTCAAATAGAGAAACGAATTCAAATTTAGTTCATATTGAAGCGGTAGTATATAGTTTTGGAATGCACTAAAATGTTCATTTGAGTAGCAGGTTACATGCATTATACACATAGCGAAATATTTTAATTGAACATAACATGGATTCAAAGTTTTGAATGGCATTTGTAGTAACTCATACAGTATAACGGGACTAGACTCTCTTGTGTGGTGCGAATTGATTTCTTTTTGGTTTTTTCGTCGAGGGAAGTGCGAATTGATTTGGTACAGTACACGTTAGGCTTGTCCGGAAATTTCAACCCAAGCCTTGTTATCCTAAAATTTTAAGATATCTCTTTATCTCGTTGTGCTCCTAAAATTCCCTCCATCTCAACCCGCTCCTTGCTATCCAAAATTACAACACACGCAAAATCTCCCACCTCCTGCGAAATCCCGACACGCGAAATTCCCGTGATACCCCTGAACCGAAAGAACCATGTAGTTCAAATCGGTGGGCCTACTTTCGTAACTTACCCCACATTTCAAACAAGCGTGTCCCGAAGCCATGGTTCCCCCCTCCCATCCCCTCTGCCCCCCATTCGTACACCGAGGCCCCGAAAACCTGCGAAGCCCCACAACCTCCTTCGTCCGCCACCCAGCCAGAGCCTCTTCCCCGACGACATCGTCCACCACAACAGATCAACGTCCCTCATCCACCGCACCGGATGAGGATCCGTCGTCGATCTCATTGTCCCACCGGTTAAACCACCCCGTCCTCCACCTCCAAGGAGCTGCCCTGATGTTCGCCTCGTCTTTGGCGCCACCTCCATTCCCACAACGCCGTCTTCACCTGTACCACCGGAAGAGCAGCACCATCACCGATTCCTCGGATGAAGCTGAGGCCTAATCGGTGCCACCAAAGAGGTTCTACACTAATCGCTGCATTTTATTCTTGATTCGATCTCACGGTGCTACCGGCACTCGGTCCCGAGCCGACATGGCGCGGCTCCATCTATGGTGGCGTCACTGGCCACTTCCTCCATGGCATCGCTCCTCGGTGGCGACGTCCACATCAGTCGGAGCTACTACTGCTGCTCCGGCTCTCGCTGGCCCTGCTGCTACTGCTGCTTCGTCTCTCGCTCGCGCTGCTGCTCTGCTCTTGCTCTCGGTCCCATGCCTGGTCTGCTCTGCCTCTTGCTCGTGCTGCTGCTCTTGCTCTTGCTCTTGGTCCCTTGCCTGGTCTGCTCTGGCTCTTGCTCGCACTGCTGCTCTTGCTCTTGCTTGCGCTACTGGTCTACTCTTGCTCGCACTGCTGCTGCACGAGCAGCAGCTCTGGCTCTCGCTCGAGCTCCTGCTGCTGCTACCCGAGATGCTGCTACACGACCAGCTGCCCCGGCTCTCGCACGCGCTGCTGCTCTGCCCCGGTTGCTCCCTGGTAGTACAGTCCCTGCCAGAGCGGCTACCGATTTAGATCACTGCTACTCGGCCACTAGTGCTCGAGCGGCCAAAGCTATTAGTGCACTGCTTTTCTGCTACTAGTGCGTTCAGTTTCGACAGTAAAATTCAGTTTCGACGGCAAAATTCAGTTTCGACGGTAAAATTCAGTCTCGACAGTTAAATTCAGCTTCGACAGTTAAGTTCAGAGATGAGCGGCTGATGTATTTTACATCTAGCACTTTTTAGTTATGTATTTTACATCATCTATTGGAGATGCTATTAGAATACCACTTCAGGTTAACGTTGTATCTCTTGTCCTGCTTCAGCCTCGCCGTTGTACACCTCACCGGAGCTGCTCCAACGACGAAACCCTCCATCACAGTGGAGCAGTACCCTTGGCTCCATCTCCAGGCGCCGAAGATGTTCTTCCCCTCCTCCGACTGCCACATCAGCCGCAGCATCCTCAGCGACCAACCCAATGATGCTGAGATTGACATGGCTTCGCCAAAGAGGTTGTACGCTTGCTGCATCGCATTTTCACTCTACATGTTATATATATTGTCCACTGAGCATGCGTAGTAACATGAAATATGATTAGTTTCTCCTATATAACAAGCAGAGAGGTACCAGGCAACTTAGCTATCCGTGATGGACTCTCTTGAAAGCCATCATTATTTATTTCTGCCCGTTTGAGCTGTGCATGTGTAGATGGGCCTGGGAGTTGAGTTAGTAGGGCAGTGGCCTGGGTCCAAAGTAGTACAAGTAGCACAAAAACATTTTTGGAGTGTAGGCTTTTTCCTGTTCAAGCCTGCCTACTAGAATTGCCAGTGGATGAAAGGAAAAGTGAAGGAAAAACATAGGAATTGGAAAGTTTCCTATGGTACTACTATTCATGCATTTGGTTCAAAGGAATGGAGCAAAGGAAAACTGTAGGATTTGTTCCTTTAGTGTCTCTTTCAAAGAATAACTGTAGGAATTTTAATATCCACTTGGCCCTCCTTTTCAAATTCCTATTCATGAAGAACAAGACGAAGTGATAGTAGTATAGTAGCATTATAACTGTACATTTTCTTGTGGTTTGACTTAATTTGACCATGCTTCTTTGCATTCCTGTGACCTTCCAATTCCTGTGAACCAAACACCCAGATTGACAGAAATCCTGTGATTTT
Source organism: Thinopyrum elongatum (assembly GCA_011799875.1). Taxonomy (NCBI): domain Eukaryota; kingdom Viridiplantae; phylum Streptophyta; class Magnoliopsida; order Poales; family Poaceae; genus Thinopyrum; species Thinopyrum elongatum. Next base: position 81,942,430 of record CM022300.1, on the reverse strand, counting down.
AAATTCTCTGTTTTGCACATGCATTCCTATCCTACTACTGTGTATTTCCTATCCCTGCGTTGTTAGAATCCTCCAATTCAAACGAGCCCTTACAGAATTACTTCTCTTACAGATAGTTGTCAAAGAAAACCTTGTGTGGTTTGTCCCGCTCCTGCCGCGCCGTCGTTCACCCCAGCTCAGCTGCTCCAACGACAGAAGGGTCCACCACAGTAGGGATCCGCCCTCCAGACTGTCTTTCACCGCCTTAGATCTTCTTCCCCGCCGCCGGCAGCCACGACAACTGCATTACCATCATCAACTGAGCAGATGACCTTGAGGACTACACGGGTCCGCAAGAGAGGTCGCACTCTTTCGTGTCTGCTTATGTTATGCATCGTTTAATATTACATGTTACTTTATCGTCCTGTTCACTGATTAGACTCTGAGTCAGCTCCAAACTAATGCTCAAACTTGAGTTTTTAAATGGTTGTGGGGTACATATCGGGGCCGCAATCAATAGTATTTGTCTACTATCTGGTTAATCTCTGGTGTCTACTATGAGTTTCATGTTGGATGGGAAACAAACAATAAAGAAGCCATTATCAGTATTTTTTAACTTAAGCCATTATCTGCCTGCTATCATTGGTTTTGGGTCTATCCACAGGTTGCTACTATCACTCTGTATTTCTGCAAGCACTCCTTACATAATCTCACTATGTTTTATTCCTATGCATGTCAGTTATTGTACACAATGGAACTGAACATGTAGAGTAAAAGAGATGAGCCTTGCGTGGCAATAAAATTTCATGCAGACGTCGCTCCATGGTGGGTCCAAAGACAGCCCCCTCCACCCATTTCAGATTGTAATCAAGAGGAAGATAACTGTTCTGAGGGGGGATTCAGAAGGAGTAAACCACTCCTATTTACCCCCTGAGGTCTTCGCTCTAACTTGGCATGCTGATGTTGGTCATATCATGCATATGGTGACTTGCATTGCCTACTTTATACATCAAATATGTCATCTGCTTAGTTTAGACATGCTTTGTGTGAATGCCATCTGTTTAGTTTCTATATCGTATATGTGAATTATGCAACGCCATCTTGTTTAGCCAGGCATCATATATGTGAATTTTGTAATGCCATCCTGCTTAGACAGTCATCTTATATGTGAATTACATCACGCCATCCTTTTTTTATTACGTATTACATTTGTCAACAATGTTAGTACATTCAACTACTCTTCGTGTGCATCAGCCATTTGACACGGTAATGGAAAATCTGGAGTGAAAACAAGGTCTTCAGAGCAGACAATGCTATATGACGAAGCGCATATCTCGCTGGTTACGGATAGCTCCTCAGAGGAGGATTCAGAGACAGATGACCAGTCCTATCCCCCCCGAGGTGTATTCTCTAACTTGGCAGGGTTATGTTGCTCATATCGTGCGTATGGTGTCTTGCATTGCTATGAAATTTGCTTAGTTTAGACATGCTTTGTGTGAATGTCACCTGTTTAGTGTCTAATTACCATATATGTGAATTATGCAATGCCATCTTGTTGCAAGACATTATATATGTGAATTATGCAATGCAATCTTGTTGCAAGGCATTATATATGTGAATTATGCAATGCCATGTTGTTTAGCCAATCATCATATATGTGAATTATATCATGCTATCCTTTTTTTTGTATTACGTATTCCATTTGTCGACAACATTTGTATATTCAACTACTCTTCCTGTGCATCATCCATTTGAAGCGGTGATGGAAGTATCTGGAGTGAAAACAAGGTCTTCAGAGGAGACAATGCTACCTGCTGAAGCAGACATCTTGCTGGTTACAGATAGCTCCTCAGAGGAGGATTCAGGGATAGATGATCAGTCCTATTTCCCCCCTGAGGTCTATGCTCAAACTTGGCAGGGTTATATTACTCATAGCATGCATATGTTGTCTTGCATTGCTTAGTTTTTACATCATATACACAATATTGAATGCCATCTGCTTAGTTTAGACATCATATATGCGATTGCCATCTGCTTACTTGCTTAGTATATAAATCATATATTTGAATTATATCATGCCATCATGTTTACATAGACAACATCTATCTAAATTATGGCATGCCAACCCATTTAATAAAGACATCATATAGTTATATCATCTCATCCTGTTTAGTGTTTACAGTCATCATATTTTGAATTATGTCATTCTATCTGTGAATTATATCATGCCATCATGTTTCCATAGGTGGCATGTATGTGAATTATGGCATGCCAACCTATTTAATAAACACATCATATAGTTATATCATGTCATCATGTTTACATAGTCATCATATTTTGAATTATGTCTTTCTATCCTGTTTAGTTAGCAATCATATATGTGAAATTGTGTCATGCTATCCTGTTTAGTTAGCCATCATATATGTGAAATTGTGTCATGCTATCCTGTTTGGTTAGACAACATAAATGTGAATTATTGCATGCCCTCTTTTATTCTCTACTATCCATTGCACCTGTCTATCATACAATGTCTGTACATTCAATTACTTTTCTTGTTTATCAGCCATTTGAATTGGAGGGGTGATCGCAGTATCTAAGGGAGTAACAACACGGTCTACAGAAAAGATAGTGCTACCAGTCGTTGCAGATAGAACCACGGTTGTACTTGCCCAAGAACCAGCCTCACCACACATAACCCAGACTCTCGCAGATTGTACCCCTACCCAGTTGGACAGAGAAGCAGCTACACCCCTTCTAACCCCAACCCCAGCAGATAGTAACCCAGTTCCAGTTGACACATCACTGTCTCCACCACAGAGCACCCAAACACGAGCAGTTAGTAAGGCAACTGCAGTGCCCAAAGGACGAGGACCACCACTCCGAACCCCAACTCAACGCTTAAAGCAGAAGAAGAATTGTTCTCAGGTCAGGTTCTGTAGCTATGGTTCATACTCCTTTGCTCTTGCATCACTGTATTTACTCATACCAACTATTTTAAAATTTGAAGGATGGAATTGAAACTCCAATGGCGCAACAGGTATGTTTTAAACTTGTTTCTTTAACTGGTTTGCTATTGTAACTTGCTTTATGTTGATTTTAGTTTCAATTGAATAAACAGTTATGTTCTCATGTCATGCACATTACAAGTGTTGTTATTGCTGTGTAGTTTCCCACACTTATATTCTGTCTATGCTGCTTTGTCTTAAATAGATATTATTTGAACTGTGTCTCTATCTTGATTTGGCAACAAAAACTAGAATGATATAGACCATACAGTGACCATGGTACATAGATATATGTTTGTTTCATGCTATTATCCTGTCCACTTTACTACTGAACTGATTTACCAAAATGAGTTTCATATACAACATGGTAAACCTGTGATGTCTCTGCTTGTTTCTCTTTTAGAATGCGGACAAAATATTGGAGAAGAGTACCCCGTTATGCAATGGTAAAGGGCGTAATGCAGATAAGGTTCAAGATAGTGAGACATCCCTGTTGGTCTCCAAGAAAGCTAATAAAAACTATCTAGACGACAGTGAGACAACCCCAAAGTCCTGTCTTAATGTAGTGTTCGAGTTACTAGCCACTACTGCTGGCACAAGCGCTTCGAACTCGCTGCCTGAATTAGTTCGTCTTCTTGAGTCTCAACTTCAAGTTGAAAGACATCGATCAGATGTGCTACAACACAAAGCCGAAGGACTGAGGAAGTCCCTGCAGAATTCAGATGCATACTTTCTGGTGCAACAGCAAGCGCCGGAGGATTTAAGCGCCAAGCAAGAGAAAGTTAATAAGCTTGCTAAGCATCTTGCCAGCTTGCTGGGTACCCAGGATATTGTTTCTTGAGCTCTTCTGAAGTGGTTTCAGTTCTGGACTTGTTCTGCTGCGGCGTTTATTTGCACTGGTCGCCAACTTTGACAACCAGTGTATGTGATATGTAACTTTGTTCCCTATATTTGCACTGGTGGTGAACTTTGATGCCTAGTGGATGTAATATGTGTAATAGCCGTGATAGCCTAGCGTTAGTTGCTTGCTTATTTATTTCCTTATTGTCTTGTTTAGTTGTTTGCCTGTAGTCACTGCAGTTCTTTTTTCGCGTTTTTCTAGTGGCCACAATAACCTATTTTTTATAACAAGGCCAAATAACCATGGGCAACATACGGACCGTTGTAACCATGTTCCTGCTACCTGCTGTCATGACCATGGGCCTCCTACGGGCCGTAGGATCCATGGGCCTTCGACGGGCCGTATAATCAATGGGCCTTCTACGGGCCGTGTGATCGATTGGCCAAACATGGGCCGTACTATTTGTGGACCAATAACGGTCCGCAAAATGGGTCATAAACGGGCTAGAGTGGAAACCGTGTGTTTATGGCCCGACCATAACGGGTCGTGAATAGGCCGAAATGTATAACGGGCTTAATTCTATCGACAGGCATCACGGGTCGTTAATGGGCCGTATTTGATGACGCTATAAAAACAACCCAACGGGTTAACAGGCCGACTGTAACCACGGGCTGAATTTGGCCCACAAGCGGAACAGGCCAGTAACAGACCGTAAGTAACTGAATGCTGGAAATGAGCCCAAGAATAAATGGGCCCTTAGAAGGCCTAAAGGTAACACGGGCTAGAAACAGCCCAATGGAATAATGGGACGTTAATGGGTGTAAAGCGATACACTGTTCATTATGGGCCAGTTTCACCATGGGCCTTTAATTGGCCTAGAGTTACAAAGGGCCTCGTATGGGCCGAAAGACATCATGGGACATAGATGGGCCGGAAGTTACAACGGGCTGGAATCATATTGGACGGCCCAGATGACGCTACTGGGCCCAATTCGAATAGGCCATAACAGGCCATGAGTTAGCGGGCTGTAAATGGGCTATATGCGAATAGGCTGTTAACAGGCTTTCCGTGGGCCGGCCCGCTACCTTTTGACCAAGTCAAACGGGCCGGACTTTTCACCTGAATGGGCCTCTGTTGGGCCATGCCACGTGTCGACGTATCATAGGCGCCTCCCGTCCAATGAGTGGATGACATTTGTCCCAATGCTGAGCCGACACGTGGTTCCTCTGGCCATTGAGAATTTTCCACATGGAAAATCCCCATTGGTCTGGGCTGTTAACGGGTTATCGGATCCAAACCGGAACCCGATAGCTTAACGGCGACCCATTACGGTGGATGCCACATGTCGGTTACGTTTGACGAAAGCACTTCCATGAAGCGCCATTTATCGTCATAGAAGTGGACACTTCCGTGATGATAATTTTGGTATTGTCATGGAACACTTCTACGACAGCACAGGTATGACTATCTTGATTCTGTCATAAAATCATCATGGATGTACATGCATGACAGAAAACGTGACCTACTGTGACAAACACGTATCATCACGGAAATGGTTTTTTTGTAGTGTATGTTATTTTTTTTGTAGAGGCAGTTACATATATGTCATTAGGCATGCAACTACAAGTGTCGCGCACTACTGCAACTGCATATTTTAACGAGACTACAACTCTGTGGTATTTTATTGGGAAAGGGCAATTGCATGTGGGCCACTAGGCATGCAAGTACAAGTGTTTCCCTCGATTACAACTCTATGGTGTTTAGTCGGGAGGAATGGCATTTGCATGTGTGTCACTAGGCATGTCCAAATTATATTATAATAATTTGCTCCTAGTTGCTCACTACTCATGAAATAAATGAATATATATATATACTTATAGACGATTTATCGTATCCAAACCTCCATCGTAACCATTTATTGTTTAGAAATTCAAATTTTAATGTTTCTATTGTATCCCACATGAGTTGTGTGATAGCATAATCTTGTGCTTCCTGATATTATCTAATGCTTCCTTGCTTTCTTCTTATGTTCTTTCATTGCACAAATGCTTTATAACACACAATGTTTATTATGCTACCTTGTTTTATATGCCACACCATGTTATGCTCACTCCAAAGTGGTAGAGGTGTCAGAGGAGATGGACCGAAGCATAGTTCATTCACCATGGAAACAAACTCCCAGCAAAGGAAACAAAAGCTTACAACATGTAAAAGTAATCTTGTAACTCTATTCCCACACCCATCGAGGGGTTTAATGGCCTAGAAGACACACAAAGGTAGTGTGGAACCTTATGTAATTATCCCAAACAGTTATCTTCCCAACAATTAAACCAATGGTTGCTCATCACCCCGACCATGTGGCGATTAGAGCAACGCCACCTGCTACTGCTACCTGCACTAGCAGATCTTCCAGTCGGTAACTCCTCATTTTCTTGGTTGCATGGTCAGTACAATGATTGCACACGACAGAAGATTTGATCCACCTGATGGACCAACCTACACCGGTCTCACCTTCCTCCTTGGCTTCCACTTCCTCCAACGGCAACTCCCTCCACAACAATAGTGATGGCAAGGCTATGTATGGTACAAGTGACTAGGCAATTACCATATTATGTCAAAAAAGTGAAAATGATTACGAGATCCATTACCTTATATGCATACAGATGCTTGCGGAGACAGTACTTTCCTGTGATACCATCACTAAAAGTTATCTTGATTTGTATTGAGATTAAATTATAATTTACGTAGATCATCAGTTTGCTGATCTATTTTGGTACTTTCCCCTTGAAAACATCTGCTTTAGTACTTAGATCTTGGTTTCAAATGTGTGAATTTGCGAATTCATGTCTCTATAGTTCCAACAATGCTTTATCAAGTATCACATGTGCTTCTATTTTACACATGTTTTGCGTCACATATGCTAATTTTGTTTCTTCAATTCAAACATTTCTTTCTTTACTTACAGGGATCATGCATTTGTTTCTATTGAAAACAATGTCTCATGATTCCTTTATTTTTGTATCCAAACCTCCATCGTAACCATTTATTGTTTAGAAATTCAAATTTTGATGTTTTATTGCGTCCCACGTCAGTTGTGTGATAGCATAATCTTGTACTTCCTGATATTATGCTTCCTTGCTTTCTTCGTATGTTCTTTCATTGCACAATTGTTTTATACCACATAATGTTTATCATGCTACCTTGTTTTTATATGCCACACCATGTTATCCTCACTCCACAGTGGTAGCAGTGTCAGAGGAGATGGACCAAAGCATAGTTCGTTCACCATGGAAGCAAACTCTCCAGTAGAGGAAACATAAGCTTACAACATGTGAAAATAATCTTGCAGGGGGACCAGAAGCTTCGTGGGGGGACCAGAAGGTGAAGGAGGTGGCCACCACCCATCAAGGCGCGCCAGGGCCTTGCCCGTGTGCTGGTGGGTGGTGAGCCCCTCGAAGCCCATCTTCGCATGAAACCGATGCCAAAAAATCCTATAAATAAAGAAACCCCCAGAAAAAACCCTAGATCAGAAGTTCCGCCGCCGCAAGCCTCTGTAGCCATGAAAAACCAATCTGGACCGTGTTCTGGCACTCTACCAGAGGGGGAAATCATCACCAGAGGCCATCTTCATCATCCCAGCAGCCACCATGAAGAGGAGGGAGTAGTCCACCCTCGGGGCTGAGGGTTTGTACCAGTAGCTATGTGTTTAATCTCTCTCTCTCTCATGTTCTTGATTTGGCACAATCTTGATGTATCGCGAGCTTTGTTAATATAGTTGGATCATATGGTGTTTTCCTCTCGCTATCTTGTTGTGATGAATTGAGTTTTCCCTTTGAGATTTCGTTCTTATCGGATTGAATACTTTTATGGATTTGAGAACACTTGATGTATGTCTTGCTATGAATACCCGTGGTGACAATGGGGTATCATATTGATTCACTTGATGTGTGTTTTGGCAATCAACTCGCAGATTCCCGAGGTGACATTGGGGTAATCTATGCATAGGGGTTGATGCACGTTCTCGTCTTTGTTTCTCCGGTAGAAATCTTGGGGCACTATTTGAGGTTCTTTGTGTTGGATTGAATATTATGAATCTGAAATTGTTTGATGCATATCATATAATCAATTCACGGATACTCACGGTGACATTGGAGTATCTAGGTGACATTAGAGTTGGTTGATGTGTATCATATGGTGTTATTTTAGTACGAAGTCTTAGATAGATCGATCGGAAAGGATAACTTGGTGTCATTTTAGTACGAACTCTTGGATAGATCGATCGGAAAGGATAACTTTGAGATGGTTTCGTACCCTACAAACAATTTTGTCTTATGTTCTCCACTAGATAGGAACTTTGGAGTGATTCTTCATCGCACGTTGAGGGATGGTTAGATGATCGAATTATATTAGCACTTTCGAGAGATTGCAATAGCGAAAGTACGGACCCTAGGCCTCATTTTCAAGCATTGTAATACCATTTGAGCTCATTTTTGTTACTTGCTACCTTGCTGTTTTTTATTGTTCCTATTACAAAAATCAATATCTACTATCATTACTACACTTGTATCACCATCTCTTCGCCAAACTAGTGCACCCATACAATTTACCATTGTATTTGGTGTGTTGGGGACACAAGAGACTCTTTGTTATTTGGTTGCAGGGTTGTTTGAGAGAGACCATCTTCATCCTATGCCTCCAACGGATTGATAAACCTTAGGTCATCCACTTGAGGAAAAATTGCTATTGTCCTACAAAACTTTGCCCTTGGAGGCCCAACACGAGTCTACAAGAATAAAGTTGCGTAGTAGACATCATTCTCAAACATACATATCTAGCTTACGCAGATATGCGTTTACTTGCCTATTCCTAATTGTCTTAAATAGGAATATCTGGACATGTTCTCAACCTTTTCTATGTATATCTGCTCAGCTTACTATTCTATGTCATAAGAAACATAAGAGATAGTAGACAACATGGAACTCACTGCTGGAACCACATGTGCGTGGAAAGATGTGGCATGTCATCAATTTTGTTGACTCTATTGAGTCACTTGTGCGAAGATACTCACATGAACCAAGTTCTGCACTGATACGTCCATTTTGCATCATATTTTCCTACTGTTATTTATAATGTTTTTATGCATAATAATGCGTTATGGAGTAATTCTAATGCCTTTTCTCTCATAATATGCAAGGTTTACACAAAGAGGGAGAATGCCGACAGCTAGAATTCTGGACCAGAAAAAGCTACGTCAGAGTTACCTATTCTGCACATCTCCAAATGAGCTGAAAATTTACGAATGTTTTGGAATATATAAAAATTCTGGAGCAAATAACTACCGGAGGAGGCCACCCTGGTGAGCACAAGACACCAGGGCACGCCTAGGCCCCCAGGCGCGCCCTGGTGGGTTGTGCCCTCCTCGGCCCACCTCTGGTGCCCATTTCTGGTATATAGGTCATTTTGACCTAGAAAAAAATCAGAGGGGGACTTTCGGGATGAAGCACCGCCGTCTCGAGGCGGAACTTGGGCAGGAGCACTTTTGCCCTCCGGCGGAGCGATTCCGCCGGGGGAACTTCCCTCCCGGAGGCGGAAATCATCATCATCGCCATCACCAACAACCCTCTCATCTTTGGGAGGGCAATCTCCATCAACATCTTCAACAACACCATCTCCTCTCAAACCATAGTTCATCTCTTGTGTTCAATCTTTGTACCGGAACCTCAGATTGGTACCTGTGGGTGACTAGTAGTGTTGATTACATCTTGTAGTTGATTACTACATGGTTTATTTGGTGGAAGATTATATTTTAAGATCCATTATGCTATTTAATACCCCTCTGATATTGAGCATGATTATTATTTGTGAGTAGTTTCTTTTGTTCTTGAGGTCATGGGAGAAGTTATGTTGCAAGTAATCATGTGAACTTGATATGTGTTAGATATTTTGATGATATGTATGTTGTGATTCCCTTAGCGGTGTCATGTGAACGTCGACTACATGGCACTTCACCATATTTGGGCCTAAGGGAATGCATTGTGGAGTAGTTATTATATGATGGGTTGCTAGAGTGACAGAAGCTTAAACCCTAGTTTATGCGCTACTTCATAAGGGACCGATTTGGATCCAAAAGTTTAATGCTATGGTTAGATTTTATCTTAATACTTTTCTTGTAGTTGCGCATGCTTGCGAGGGGGTTAATCATAAGTAGGAGGTTTTTTCAAGTCAGAACAGCACCTAAGCACCGGTCCACACACATATCAAATTATTAAAGTAGCGAACACGAATCAGACCAACATGATGAAAGTGACTAGATGAAATTCCCGTGTACCCTCAAGAACGCTTTGCTTATCATAATAGACTGTTTTGGCCTGTCCTTTGCCACAAAAGGATTGGGCTACCTTGCTGCACTTTATTTAATGTTACTGTTACTTGCTCGTTACAAATTATCTTGCTATCAAACTACCTGTTACAGACAATTTCAGTGCTTGCAGAAAATACCATGCTGAAAACCACTTGTCATTTCCTTATGCTCCTTGTTGGGTTTGACACTCTTACTTATCAAAAGGACTACGATTGATCCCCTGTACTTGTGGGTCATCAAGACTCTTTTCTGGCGCCGTTGCCGGGGAGTGAAGCGCTCTTGGTAAGTGGAAATTGGTAAGGAAAAATTATTACTGCGTGCTGAAATTTATTGTCACTTGTTACTATGGAGAATCATCCTTTAAGGGGTTTGTTCGTGGTATCTTCCCCTCGATCAGAACCACAATTAGTTGCCCCTCAACCCACTACACCTACTGAAAATATTGGTTATGAAATTCCTTCGGGTATGATAGAACAACTGCTAGCTAATCCTTATGCAGGAGATGGAACTGAACATCCCGATATGCACTTGATCTATGTGGATGAAATTTGTGGATTATTTAAGCTTACAGGTTTATCCAGAGATGAAGCTAAGAAGAAGGTTTTCCCTTTATCTTTGAAGGGAAAAGCATTTACATGGTATAGGCTATGCGATGATATTGGATCTTGGAATTGGAATTTCACCAGAAAATTTATCCTATGCATCTAGTTCATCATGATCGGAATTATATATATATATATAATTTTTTGCCTCGTGAAGGAGAAAGTATCGCTATAGCTTGGGGGATGCTTAAGTCAATGTTATATTCATGCCCCAATCATGAGCTCTCGAGAGAAATTATTATTCAGAATTTTTATGCTCGGCTTTCTCGTGATGATCAATCCATGCTCGATACTTCTTGTACTGGTTCTTTTATGAAGAAGACTATTGAATTCAGGTGGGGTCTTTTGGAAAGAATTAAATGCAACTCTGAAGATTGGGAACTCGACAAAGGTATAGAGTCAGGTATTAAGCTTGAATTTGATTATGTTAAATCTTTTATGAATACCGAAGCTTTTCACAAGTTTAGCACTAAATATGGACTTGACTCTGAGATAGTAGCCTCTTTTGTGAATCTTTTGCTACTCATGTTGATCTCCCTAAGGAGAAGTGGTTTAAATATCATCCCCCTATTAAAGAAGAAATTAAAGAAGCGGTCGTAGTTAAAGATGAAACTATTACTTACAATGTTGATCCAGTTGTGCCTACTGCTTATATTGAAAAACCACCTTTCGCTGTTAGGATAAAGGAACATGCTAAGGTCTCAACTGTGGTTCGCAAAAGTAATATTAGAGCACCCAAACCTGCTGAACAAATTAAAGTAGAACCTAGTGTTGCTATGGATAAAGATCTCCTGGCAGAAAATATTGACGGGCATGCTATTTACTTGTGTGATGCTGCTAGAATTGCCAAACCCGATGTAAAGGATAAACATAGACCTGTTGTTGGCATGCCTGTTGTCTCAGGTAAAATAGGAGATCATTGTTATCATGGTTTATGTGACTTAGGTGCTAGCGTGAGTGCTATTCCTTTTACCTTATATCAAGAAATTATGAATGACATAGCACCCACTGAACTAGAAGACATAGATGTTACTATTAAACTTGTTAATAGAGACACCATCACACCACTTGGGATTGTAAGAGATGTTGAAGTCTTGTGTGGGAAAATAAAATATTCTACTGATTTTCTTGTTCTTGGTTCCCCACAAGATGACTTTTGTCCCATTATCTTTGGTAGACCTTTCTTGAACACTGTCAATGCTACTATAGATTGCCATAAACAAACTGCCAGTGTTAGCTTTGGTGATGAGTCTCATGAATTTAATTTCTCTAAGTTTAGTAGACAACCTCGTGATAATAAATTACCTAGTAAGGATGAAATAATTTGTCTTGCTTCTACTGTCGTGCCTCCTACTGGTCCACTAGAACAATATTTGCTAGACCATGAAAATGATATGCATATGCATGAAAGAAATGAAATAGATCAAATTTTCTTTGATCAACGACCCCTGCTAAAACACAATTTGCCTATTGAAACTCTAGGAGGTCCTCCTCCACCTAAAGGTGATCCTATGTTTGAATTAAAACAGTTTCCTGACACTTTGAAATATGCCTACCTGGATGAGAAAAAGATATATCATGTTTTTATTAGTGCTAACCTTTCAGAACATGAAGAAGAAAGATTATTGAAAATTCTGAAGAAGCACCGTGCTGCCATTGGATATACTCTTGATGATCTTAAGGGCATTAGTCCCACTCTTTGTCAGCACAAGATTAATATGGAACCTGATGCTAAACCCGTTGTTGATCATCAACGATGTTTGAATCCTAAGATGAAAGAAGTGGTAAGAACTGAAATACTAAAACTTCTGGAATCAGGTATAATCTATCCCATAGCTGATAGTAGATGGGTAAGTCCCGTTCATTGTGTCCCTAAGAAGGGAGGTATTACTGTTATTCCTAATGATAAAAATGAACTTATTCCACAGAGAATTGTTACTAGCTATTGAATGGTAATTGATTTCAGAAAATTAAATAAAGCAACTAGAAAAGATCATTACCCTTTGCCTTTTATCGATCAAATGTTGGAAAGATTATCTAAGCACACACACTTTTGTTTTTTGGATGGATATTCTGGTTTTTCTCAAATACCTGTTTCACAACCTGATCAAGAGAAAACCACCATTACTTGCCCTTTTGGAACTTATGCTTATAGACGTATGCCTTTTGGTTTATGCAATGCACCTGCTACCTTTCAGAGATGTATGACTACTATATTCTCTATTTTTTGTGAAAAGATTATTGAGGTTTTCATGGATGGTTTTTCTGGTTATGGAACTTCTTTTGATGATTGCTTGAGCAACCTTGATTGAGTTTTGCAGAGATGTGAGCAAACTAATCTTGTCTTGAATTGGGAGAAGTGCCACTTTATGGTTAATGAAGGTATTGTCTTGGGGCATAAAATTTCTGAACGAGGTATTGAGGTGGATAAAGCTAAAGGTGATGCAATTGAGAAAATGTCATGTCCTAAAGATATTAAAGGTATTCGTAGTTTCCTCAGTCATGCTGGTTTCTATACGAGGTTTATTAAAGACTTCTCTAAAATTTCTAGGCCTCTTACAAATCTTTTACAAAAGGATGTTCCATTTATATTTGATGATGATTGTGTAGAAGCCTTTGAAACACTTAAGAAAGCCTTGAATTCTGCACCTATTGTTTAACCACCTGATTGGAACTTGCCTTTTGAAATTATGTGTGATGCTAGTGATTATGTTATTGGTGTTGTTCTAGGACAAAGAGTTGATAAGAAATTAAATGTTATCCATTATGCTAGTGAGACCTTAGACAGTGCCCAAAGAAATTATGCTACTACTGAAAAAGAATTTTTAGCAGTTGTGTTTGCTTGTGACAAATTCAGATCTTACATTGTTGATTCCAAAGTAATTGTTCACACTGATCATGCTGCTATTAAATATCTTATGGAAAAGAAAGATGCTAAACCTAGACTCATTAGATGGGTTCTCTTGCTACAAGAATTTGATTTACATATTACTGATAGGAAAGGAGCTGAGAACCCCGTAGCTGATAACTTGTATAGGTTGGGAAATATTCTTGATGACCCACTACCTATTGATGATAGTTTTCCTGATGAACAACTAGTTGCAATAAATGTTTCTCATAACACTCCTTGGTATGCTGACTATCCTAATTATATTGTTACTAAATACATACCACCTAGTTTCACATACCAACAAAAGAAAAAATTCTTCTATGATTTAAGACATTACTTTTGGGATGACCCACATCTTTAGAAAGAAGGAGATGGTATTATTAGACGTTGTGTACCTGAGCCTGAATAGGAACAAATCCTACATACATGTCATTCCGAAGCTTATGGAGGACATCATGCGGAATATAGAACTGCTCACAAGGTATTGCAATCTGGTTTTTATTGGCCTACTCTCTTCAAGGATGCCCGTAAGTTTGTTTTATCTTGTAATGAATGTCAAAGAATTGGAAACATCAGTAAGCGTTAGGAAATGCCTTTGAAATATTCACTTGTTGTTGAACCATTTGATGTTTGGGATAAGTGGGTAGAAGCTATTCCAACTAGTAGTGCTGATCATAACAGTTCCATTAAAATGCTTAAAGAAGTTATTTTCCCAAGGTTTGGAGTCCCTAGATATTTAATGACTGATGGTAATGCTTGCTAAATATGATGTCAACCAAAGAATTGCATCACCCTATCATCCTCAATCTAGTGGTCAAGTTGAACTTAGCAATAGAGAAATAAAATAAAATTAATATTACGAAAAACCATCAATAGGTCCGAAAGAATTGGTTTAAGAAGTTGAATGATGCACTTTGGGCCTACAGGACAGCTTATAAAAATCCCATGGGTATGTCTCCATACAAAATGGTTTATGGAAAAGCTTGTCATTTACCTCTAGAGTTGGAACATAAGGCTTATTAGGCAATTAAAGAACCCAACTATGATATCAAACTTGCCGTGAAAAGATATTATTTGATATTAGCTCACTAGATGAATGGAGAACCCAAGCTTATGAAAATGCCAAATTATTTAAAGAAAAAGTTAAAAGATGGCATGACAAAAGAATCCAAAAGCGGGAATTCAAAGTTGGAGAATATGTTCTTTTGTACAACTCTCGTTTTAGATTCTTTGCAAGAAAACTTCTCTCCAAATGGGAAGGACCATATATTATCGAAGAGGTTTATCATTCTGGAGCTATCAATATAAATAATTCCGAAGGTGGTCAATGGGCAAATAATTAAATACTATATCTCAGGTATGCCTATTAATGTTGAAAGCAATATTATCCAAACCATGACACCGGAGGAACACATAAAAGAAACCTTCCGGAACACTCCACAATCGTAAAAAAAGAGGAGGTACGTGATACGGTAAGTGATATGTCTCCAACGTATCTATAATTTTTTATTGTTCCATGCTATTATATTATCCATCTTGGATGTTTTGTATGCTATTTTATATTATTTTTGGGACTAACCTATTAACCTAGAGCCCAGTGCCAGTTTCAGTTTTTCCCTTGTTTTTGAGTTTTACAGAAAAGGAATATCAAACGGAGTCCAAATGACCTGAAAATTTACGGTGATTTTTTATGGACCCGAAGAAGCCCCCGAAGCAAAAGAGTTGGGCCAGAAGAGTCCCGAGTCAACGACAAGGGTGGAGGGCGCCCCCACCCCCCTAGGGCGCGCCCCCTGCCTTGTCGCTGACTCGTGGACCCCCCTGATGTGAAACCGACGCCAAAAATTCATATAAATCCAGAAACCCCCGGAAAGAAACCTAGATCGGGAGTTCCACCGCCACAAGCCTCTGTAGCCACAAAAAACCAATCGGGAGCCCGTTCCGGCACCCTGCCGGAGGGGGAAATCATCACCGGTGGCCATCTTCATCATCCCGGCGGTCTCCATGACGAGGAGGGAGTAGTTCACCCTCGGGGCTGAGGGTATGTACCAGTAGCTACGTGTTTGATCTCTCTCTCTCTCTCTCTTGTGTTCTTGATTTGGCACGATCTTGATGTACCGCGAGCTTTGTTATTATAGTTGGATCACATGGTGTTTCTCCCCCTCTAACTTCTTGTGATGAATTGAGTTTTACCTTTAAGGTTTCACTATTATCGGATTGAATACTATTATGGATTTGAGAACACTTGATGTATGTCTTGCGTGGGATACCCGTGGTGACAATGGGGTGTTCTATTGATTCACTTGATGTATGTTTTGGCACTCAACTCGCGGATTCCCAAGGTGACATTGGGGTAATCTATGCATAGGGGTTGATGCACGTTTTCGTCCTTGTTTCTCTGGTAGGAATCTTGGGGCACTCTTTGAGGTTCTTTGTGTTGGATTGAATATTATGAATCTGAATTTGTTTGATGCATATCGTATAATTGACCCACGGATACTTGTGGTGACATTGGAGTATCTAGGTGACATTAGGGTTGATTGATGTGTGTCATATGGTGTTATTTTACTACGAACTCTAGGGCTGTTTGTGACACTCATAGGAATAGCCCAATGGATTGATCGGAAAGAATAACTTTGAGGTGGTTTCGTACCCTACAAGCAATTTCATCTTATGTTCTCCACGATAAGAACTTTGGAGTGACTTTTGTCGCACATTGAGGGATTGCCATATGATCTAATTATGTTATCATTGTTGATATAACTTGCACTAGTGAAAGTATGAACCCTAGGTCTTGTTTCCAAGCATTGCAATACCGTTTTCGCTCACTTTTGTTACTAGTTACCTTGCTGTTTTTATATTTTCAGATTACAAAAACCTATATCTACCATCCATATTACACTTGTATCACCATCTCTTTGCCGAACTAGTGCACCTATACAATTTACCATTGTGTTGGGTGTGTTGGGGACACAAGAGACTCTTTGTTATTTGGTTGCAGGGTTGTTTGAGAGAGATCATCTTCATCCTATGCCTCCCACGGATTGATAAACCTTAGGTCATCCACTTGAGGGAAATTTGCTATTGTCCTACAAAATTCTGCGCTTGGAGGCCAAACACGAGTCTACAAGAAGAAGGTTGCGTAGTAGACATCAAGCTCTTTTCTGGCGCCGTTGCCGGGGAGGCTAGGTAAGCGGCACTCACATCCCGTCAATGAAGCTCTTTTCTGGTGCCGTTGCCGGGGAGGTGAGTGCTTGAAGGTATATCTTTAGATCTTGCAATTGAATCTTTTAGTTTCTTGTTTTATCACTAGTTTAGTCTATAAAAAGAAAACTACAAAAAAATGGAATTGAGGTTGCCTTATATGCTTCATCTTTTTAATGTCTTTCATGAAAATGATGGAAAGGAAAATTGTGTTCAAGTGTTAGAGGAAGAAGTCAATAAAATGTTTGGCACTAAATCTTTGAATGATGAGGTTGATTGCAATGTTGTTAGTATGAATTCTTTGAATATCCATGATGCTAATGATATGCAAAGCTACAAGCTTGGGGATGCTATGTTTGATGATTATGATCTTTTTAGTCCCCCAAGTTTTGATGAGAATATTTATTATGATGAACGCATGCCTCCTATTTATGATGGCAATATTGATGAAAGTGGGTTTGGAAGAGTGTCAACTTTAGGAAGTAATGATCCCACTATTTTGGAGGGTGTTGAATCTTATTGTGATAATTATGAAAGTGGATTTGGAGAGGTCATGACTTTATTTAGTGATGAATCCACTATTTCGGAAGAGGTTCCAATTGATTATCAGAACAAAGTTGATATCTATGATGATTATTGTGATGACATGTATGCTATAAAGAATAATGATAACCATGAAACTTGTCATCGTGATTTTAATTTTCAATTGGATTATGCCTCACATGATAGTTATTTTGTTGAGTTTGCTCCCACTACTATTCATGAGAATAAATTTGCTTATGTGGAGAGTAATAAAATTTCTATGCTTGTGGATCATGAAAAGAATCTTTTTTGTGATAGTTATATTGTTGAATTCATTCATGATGCCTCTGAAAATTATTATGAGAGAGGAACATGTGCTCTTACATATTGCAATAATATCAAGTTTCCTCTCTATGTGTTGAAATGTTTGAAGTTGCACTTGTTTTGCCTTCCTATGCAAGTTGATTCTCGTTCCCATAATTTGTTTTATCACAAAATCCCTATGCATAGGAAGTGGGTTAGACTTAAATGTGCTAACTCATATGCTTCACGATGCTCCCATTATGTTTCAACTCTTATCTTTTATGTGAGCATCATTTACATCATCATGCCTAGCTAAAAAGGCATTAAAGAAAAGCGCTTGTTGGGAGACAACCCAATATTAACCCCTACTGTTTTTGTGTGTTCACATGATTAAGCTACTGTAGTAATCATGTTTTATAGCTTTTGTTTGAATAAAGTGCCAAGTAAAGCCTTTGGGATAGTGTGGTTGATAGTTGATTTCATTCTGCGCAAAAACAGAAACTTTTGCGTCCAGTACAGAAATTCCTATATTTTACTGGAACGTGGAAAAACTCTGAATTTTTTACAGAGGATTGATACACAAATTTTCACGTTGTACTAATTTTTAAGAATTCTTGGAGTAACAGAAGTATGAGATTAATTAAGATCTTTACAGACTATTCTGTTTTTGACAGATTCTGTTTTCGATGCATAGTTTGCTTGTTTTCTAGTTTCTATGGCTTATATTGCTCAATATAAATTGTAGAAATGATAGGGTACAGTAGGCATCATGTGAGAAAAATTATGAATCTTGTCTTGACAGTACCAAAGTGAATGATTTGTTTTATTATACTAACGGATCTCACGAAGGTTTTATTAAGTTTTGTGTGATTGAAGTTTTCAAGTTTTGGGTGAGATATCGATATGAGGAGAATAAGGAGTGACAAGACCCTAAGCTTGGGGATGCCCAAGGCACCCCAAGTAAATATTCAAGGAAGATCCAAGAAACTAAGCTTGGGGATGCCCCGGAAGGCCTCCCCTCTTTCGTCTCCAACATTATCGGTAACCTTACTTGGAGCTATATTTTTATTCGTCACATGATATGAGTTTTGCTTGGAGCGTCATTTTATTTTATTAGTATTTGCTTTCTGTTATTTAGATTAATGTTATGTATCTTTTATTTCAATAAAACTGTCAAGTATAGCATTTACCATACTTATTTTGCAAGTCTATATGTTGCTGTTTTGAAAACAGAAAGTTTTCTATCATTGTCTGAATTCTTATGGAAAGTGACAATGTGGTAAAATCTTGAATTTTTTTCCAAAATGAGTAACAACAAATTTTCTACAGTGTGGTAATTTTTCAGCATTTTTGTAGTTACGCAAGTATGCGTACAATTGCACTCTTTATAGACTGTCCTATTTAGACAGATTGCTGTTATGTTTGCATATGTTTGCTTGTTTAATGATTCTATTTGAGCATAGGAGTATTAAATATGCAGAGGCATTTAGTATGCAATATTAAGTAATAATTTTAGTGTTTTGCTACAGTAGAGAATGATAAGGTTTTGCATTTGATTTATACTAACTTATCTCACAAGTTCTTGTTGAGTTTTGTGTGGATGAAGTTTTTAAGATTTAGGGAAACCGTGATATAAAAGGAATTAAGGAGACATAAAAGCTCAAGCTTGGGGATGCCCAAGGCATCCCTAATTAATATTTCAAGAAGTCTCAAGCACCTAAGCTTGGGGATGCCCCATTTGGCATCCCACCTTTCTTCTTCAACAATGATCGGTTAGTATCGGTTGAGCCTAAGTTTTTGCTTCTCCACATGATATGTGCTATCCTTGGAGTGTCATTTTATTTTGTTTTGCTTGCTGTTTGAATAAAGTACTTAAGATATGAAATTATTTTATGAGAGAGAGTCCTCACATAGCAACATAATTATTTGACTACTCATTGATCTTCACTTATATCTTTTGGAGTACTTTGTCAGTTGCTCTAGTGCTTCACTTATATCTTTTTAGAGAACGACGATGGTTTTATTTTGAAGAAATTGATGAACTCTCATGCTTCAATTATATTATTTTGAGAGTCTCTAAACAGCATGGTAATTTGCTTACGTTATGAATTTAGTCCTAATATGATGGGCATCCAAGAGGGATATAATAAAAACTTTCATATAAAGTGCATTGAATACTACGTGAAGTTTCATTCCTTATGATTGTTTTGAGATATGAGGATGATAATATTAGAGTCATGCTAGTGAGTAATTGTGGATTGTAGAAATACTTGTGTTGAAGTTTGTGATTCCCGTAGCATGCACGTATGGTGAACCGCTTTGTAACGAAGTTGGAGCATGATTTATTTATTGATTATCTTCCTTATGAGTGGCGGTCGGGGACGAGCGATGGTCTTTTCCTACCAATCTATCCCCCTAGGAGCATGCGTGTAGTACTTTGTTTCGATGACTAATAGATTTTTGCAATAAGTATGTGAGTTCTTTATGACTAATGTTGAGTCCATGGATTATACGCACTCTCACCCTTCCACCATTGCTAGCCTCTCTTGTGCCGCGCAAATTTCGTCGGTACCGTACACCCACAATATACCTTCCTCAAAACAGCCACCATACCTACCTATTATGGCATTTCCATAGCCATTCCGAGATATATTGCCATGCAACTTTCCACCGTTCCGTTTATTATGACACATACCATCATTGTCATATTGCTTTGCATGATCATGTAGTTGGTATCGTATTTGTGGCAAAGCCACTGTTCATAATTCTTTCATACATGTCACTCTTGAGTCATTGCACATCCCGGTACACCGCCGGAGGCATTCATATAGAGTCATATTTTGTTCTAAGTATCGAGTTGTAATTCTTGAGTTGTAAGTAAATAAAAGTGTGATGATCTTCATTATTAGAGCATTGTCCCATGTGAGGTTAAAAAAAAGAGAGGCCAAAGAAGCCAAACAAAAAAATGAGAGAAAAGAGAGAAGGGGCAATGTTACTATCCTTTTTCCACACTTGCGCTTCAAAGTAGCACCATGATCTTCATGATAGAGAGTCTCCTATGTTGTCACTTTCATATACTAGTGGGAATTTTTCATTATAGAACTTGGCTTGTATATTCCAACGATGGGCTTCCTCAAATTGCCCTAGGTCTTTGTGAGCAAGCAAGTTGGATGCACACCCACTTAGTTTTCTTTTTGAGCTTTCATAAACTTATAGCTCTAGTGCATCCGTTGCATGGCAATCCCTACTCACTCACATTGATATCTATTGATGGGCATCTCCATAGCCCGTTGATACGCCTAGTTGATGTGAGACCATCTCCTTCTTTTTGTCTTCTCCACAACCACCATATTCTACTCCACCTATAGTGCTATGTCCATGGCTCACGCTCATGTATTGCGTGAAAGTTGAAAAGGTTTGAGAACATCAAAAGTATGAAACAATTGCTTGGCTTGTCATTGGGGTTGTGCATGATTTGAATACTTTGTGTGATGAAGATGGAGCATAGCCAGACTATATGATTTTGTAGGGATAGCTTTCTTTGGCCATGTTATTTTGAGAAGACATGATTGCTTTATTAGTATGCTTGAAGTATTATCGTTCTTATGTCAATATTAAACTTTTGTTTCGAATCTTATGGATCTGAACATTCATGCCACAATGAAGAAAATTACATGGATAAATATGTTAGGTAGCATTCCACATCAAAAATTCTGTTTTTATCATTTACCTACTCGAGGACAAGCAGGAATTAAGCTCGGGGATGCTTGATACGTCTCCAACGTATCTATAGTTTTTGATTGTTCCATGCTATTATATTATCCATCTTGGATGTTTTATATGCTATTTTATATTATTTTTGGGACTAACCTATTAACCTAGAGCCCAGTGCCAGTTTCTGTTTTTTTTCCTTGTTTTTGAGTTTTACAGAAAAGGAATATCAAACGGAGTCCAAATGACCTGAAAATTTACGGTGATTTTTTATGGACCAGAAGAAGCCCCCGAAGCAAAAGAGTTGGGCCAGAAGAGTCCCGAGTCAACGACAAGGGTGGAGGGCGCCCCCACCCCCCTAGGGCGCGCCCCCTGCCTTGTCGACAGAATCGTGGACCCCCCCCCCCCCCTGACATGAAACCGATGCCAAAAATTCCTATAAATCCAGAAACCCCCAGAAAGAAACCTAGATCGGGAGTTCCGCCACTGCAAGCCTCTGTAGCCATGAAAAACAAATCGGGAGCCCGTTCAGGCACCCTGCCGGAGGGGGAAACCATCACCGGTGGCCATCTTCATCATCCCGGCGGTCTCCATGATGAGGAGGGAGTAGTTCACCCTCGGGAGTGAGGGTATGTACCAGTAGCTATGTGTTTGATCTCTCTCTCTCGTGTTCTTGATTTGGCACGATCTTGATGTACCGCGAGCTTTGTTATTATAGTTGGATCATATGGTGTTTCTCCCCCTCTACCTTCTTGTGATGAATTGAGTTTTACCTTTGAGGTTTCACTATTATCGGATTGAATACTATTATGGATTTGAGAACACTTGATGTATGCCTTGCGTGGGATACCCGTGGTGACAATGGGGTGTTCTATTGATTCACTTGATGTATGTTTTGGCACTCAACTTGCGGATTCCCGAGGTGACATTGGGGTAATCTATGCATAGGTGTTGATGCATGTTTTCGTCCTTGTTTCTCTGGTAGGAATCTTGGGGCACTCTTTGAGGTTCTTTGTGTTGGATTGAATATTATGAATCTGAAGTTGTTTGATGCATATTGTATAATTGACCCATAGATACTTGTGGTGACATTGGAGTATCTAGGTGACATTAGGGTTGATTGATGTGTGTCATATGGTGTTATTTTACTACGAACTCTAGGGCTGGTTGTGACACTTATAGGAATAGCCCAATGGATTGATCAGAAAGAATAACTTTGAGGTGGTTTCGTACCCTACAAGCAATTTCATCTTATGTTCTCCGCGATAAGAACTTTGGAGTGACTTTTGTTGCACATTGAGGGATTGCCATATGATCTAATTAGGTTATCATTGTTGAGAGAACTTGCACTAGTGAAAGTATGAACCCTAGGCCTTGTTTCCAAGCATTGCAATACCGTTTTCGCTCACTTTTGTTACTAGTTACCTTGCTGTTTTTATATTTTCAGATTACAAAAACCTATATCTACCATCCATATTACACTTGTATCACCATCTCTTCGCCGAACTAGTGCACCTATACAATTTACCATTGTGTTGGGTGTGTTGGGGACACAAGAGACTCTTTGTTATTTGGTTGCAGGGTTGTTTGAGAGAGATCATCTTCATCCTATGCCTCCCACGGATTGATAAACCTTAGGTCATCCACTTGAGGGAAATTTGCTACTGTCCTACAAAACTCTGCGCTTGGAAGCCCAACACGAGTCTACATGAAGAAGGTTGCGTAGTAGACATCAGTAAGTAAACTGACTCCGAAAAATCTGCAAAAATATTTTCTATCAGTTTTAGAATATTACAAAAATTAGGAAAATAAGAAACAACCAGGAAGGCAACCGAGGAGGGCACAAGACACCAGGGCGCGCCTGGCATGCCTGGCGCGCTCAGGTGGGTTGTGCCCACCTCGGGAACCTTCCTGACTCCATTTTCCCCTCATTTTGCTTGTTTTCCAAGATAAAAAATCTTTATATACCCCCCGAACGTATTGACCACTGTATCGCAGAGAAATCCTCTGTTCTTCTTTCTTGCTGTTTTTCCGACAGATCTGAAATATGTCGTCTCAAGATTCAGAGGAGGAGAGCCCTGTTTCTCACCAGCCTCGGGATCCAAATGTCTTTAAGAAGACTTTCCCATATTTTTGGTTCTCGGATGAGGAGGAAGACACCAATTCGAAGGATAGCCCTCCTCGATTTCGGCAGGATAGTAGGGCAGCCTTATGCAAGAAGATCTTGAAGCTTGAGTTGGAGAATGAGGATCTTGGGGATGGTAACTTCAGCCTCTGACGCAAGCTGGAGAAAAAGAACATGTCCTCATCATCTACACCACCACCTCCTTCTTCATCACCAAAGGAGACTTGAGTATATGGTATGGGCACTCCCCTTGGCTTGTGCCAAGCTTGGGGGAGGTGCCCCGGTATCATATCACCACCACTATCTTTGCCTTTATTTATCTTAGTTCGATCTTTAGTTATCTTTTGAATTAGTTGAATAAAAGTTTAGTTCGAATCTTTTCTTTTCGAGTGCTTGCTTAGTGATCTATCTATCTATGTAATCGTGTGCAAGATATATAATAAAGACTAGTTTGAGTTTTGTTTCTTTACACTTTTGTTCCAATAAAAAAATGAAAAAAGATCATATGCTAATCTTATGTTAAGTGATGACATCACATAAAGAAAAGTACAAGTGGTAAAATTTATTGGAGATTGACAAACATAGCATTGGTCAATGATGCAATTCGTGAAAGAAATAATAATGGAAGAGAAGATTCACATGCAAATACACTATGTTGGACATCTTTTATGATTGTGAGTCCCTATTAAATATTTTGTGTCAAAATTGTTGACGTTGGACAAGGAAGACAATGTTTGTTCATATCCACATAGAAGTTATATTGTCATAGATCCTTCAACATGTGGTGCTTGCTCAATATCTTTGCTAGCCAAAAATTCTGCACTAAGTAGATATACTACTTGTGCATCCAAAAACCCTTAAACCCAAAACCTTGTTTTGAGAGTCCACCATACCTACCGATGGATTGAGTAAGATCCTTCAAGTAAGTTGTCATCGGTGCAATAAGGCAATAAAAATTGCTTCTAAATGTGTTGGATCATTTAGTGTAAGAGAAAATTGAGCGTTGTACGAACTTGTGATGGCAAAATAATAAAAGTGACAGACTGCATAATAAAGGTTGCTATCATAAGTGGCAATATAACATGACGTTCTTTTGCACTAAGAGATTGAGGATACAAACCAAAAAGCGCATGACAAGCTCTGCTTCCCTCTGCGAAGGGCCTATCTTTTACTTTTTTATGCATTTACTTTTATGTAAGAGTCAAAGTATTCTTCCCTATTCCTTATTATTTTCTCTTTTTGCAAGCAACATGTGGTGAGGAAATATCTAGGCACATATATCCAGTTGAATATGGGTGAGCATGAGTTATTATTGTTGACATCACCCTTGAGGTGAATACATTGGGAGGAAAAACTATAAGCCCCTATCTTTCTATGTGTCTGGTTGAAACTTTTTGCTCATGTGTATGCGGTGAGTGTTAGCAATCATAGAAGATTATATGATGGTTGAGTATGTGGACTTGCCAAAAGGCTCCGATACGAGACCCTTCCTGAAAAGATAATGAATTGTAGTTGCAAAGTTGATTGAGAACATAGTTTGTTGGTTTTCAATAGAGTTTATGCTTTTACTTCAATGTTGTGATGAATTGTTACTTGTTCATGAGAAGTTATATGATAAAGTTATGTGATAAAGTTATATGATAAAGTTTGTTGCTGTTATAATAATATGCATGATGCCTCTATGTCTGTATTTTGTTTTTATCGACACCTCTCTCTCTCTCTAAGCATGTGGACATGCTTTTCGATTTCGGTTTTCGCTTGAGGACAAGCGAGGTCTAAGCTTGAGGAGTTGATAGGTCCATTTTGCATCATGTTTTCCTACTGTTATTTAAAATGTTTTTATGCATAATAATGCTTTATGGAGTAATTCTAATGCCTTTTCTCACATAATATACAAGGTTTACACAAAGAGGGAGAATGCCGGCAGCTGGAATTCTGGACCTGAAAAAGCTACATCAGAGTTACCTATTCTGCACATCTCCAAATGAGCTGAAAATTTACGGAGAATTGTGTTGGAATATATAAAAAATACTGGAGCAAATAACTAACGGAGGGGGCCGCCCTGGTGAGCACAAGACACCAGGGCGTGTCTGGGCCCCCAGGCAAGCCCTGGTGGGTTGTGCCCTCCTCGGCCCAGCTCCGGTGCCCATCTTCTGGTATATAAGTCATTTTGACCTAGAAAAAATCAGAGGGGACTTTTGGGACGAAGTGCCACCGTCTCGAGGCGGAACTTGGGCAGGAGCACTTTTGCCCTCCGACGGAGCGATTCCGCCAGGGGGACTTCCCTCCTGGAGGGGGAAATCATCGTCATCGTCATCACAAACAACCCTCTCATCTTTGGGAGGGAAATCTCCATCAACATCTTCAACAGCATCATCTCCTCTCAAATCCTAGTTCATCTCTTGTGTTCAATCTTTGTACCGGAACCTCAGATTGGTACCTATGGGTGACTAGTAGTGTTGATTACATCTTGTAGTTGATTACTATATGGTTTATTTGGTGGAAGATTATATGTTCAGATCCATTATGCTATTTAATACCCCTCTGATATTGAGCATGATTATTATTTGTGAGTAGTCACTTTTGTTCTTGAGGTCACGGGAGAAGTCATGTTGCAAGTAATCATGTGAACTTGATATGTGTTCGATATTTTGATGATATGTATGTTGTGATCCCCTTAGTGGTGTCATGTGAACGTCAACTACATGGCACTTCACTATATTTGGGCCTAAGGGAATGCATTGTGGAGTAGTTATTAGATGATGGGTTGCTAGAGTGACAGAAGCTTAAACCCTAGTTTATGCGCTACTTCATAAGGGACCGATTTGGATCCAAAAGTTTAATGCTATGGTTAGATTTTATCTTAATACTTTTCTCGTAGTTGGAGATGCTTGGGAGGGGGTTAATCATAAGTAGGATGTTTGTTCAAGTAAGAACAGCACCTAAGCACCGGTCCACCCACATATCAAATTATCAAAGTAGCGAACATGAATCAAACCAACATGATGAAAGTGACTAGATGAAATTCCCATGTACCCTCAAGAACGCTTTGCTTATCATAAGAGACCGTTTTGGCCTATCCTTTGCCACAAAAGGATTGGGCAACCTTGCTGCACTTTATTTAATGTTACCGTTACTTGCTTGTTACAAATTATCTTGCTATCAAACTACCTGTTACCGACAATTTCAGTGCTTGTAGAAAATACCTTGCTAAAAACCACTTGTCATTTCCTTCTACTCCTCGTTGGGTTCGACACTCTTACTTATCGAAAGGACTACGATTGATCCCCTATACTTGTGGGTCATCATGCACCGTACAAGCTACTGATGCACGCTCTACCCGAGACCAACATTAAGAAGAAAATCTTGGTAACAATTTTAATTGTTTCAGCATTCATAGTACAACCTTCGTTATTTTATATATGCGATAATACCATGTAACAGTTGTGTTATTGCAACAGAGACTCCCTAGTCATGTTCTGCAAGATCAGGTGGATCGACATGGTGAAATGAGAATTATTATCTATCCTGATACCAACATACGGTCGTTATACTCGACATTAGAAAAAGATGGACGCCTCATTAAACTAGATTTACTTTCCTTGTATAAAATGGGGCAGTTGGAGACAGGCTGCTCTTCGTGATCTACTAGCGAGGTGATGAGGTTATCCTCTTTCTCAAACCCATGTCTGGGCAATCCGTGTAATCTGAAAAATGTAATGAAGAGTAGTTCTATGTTGCCGATGCACTTCTTTTTTATGCTCAAACACTACAATTCATGATGTGTGATACTTTTGGGAATGACGTTGTAACCAAATGTTTGTTCGATGTCTAAACTTTTAATGCCATATTATTC
This sequence comes from Thinopyrum elongatum, assembly GCA_011799875.1. NCBI lineage: Eukaryota > Viridiplantae > Streptophyta > Magnoliopsida > Poales > Poaceae > Thinopyrum > Thinopyrum elongatum. The sequence continues at coordinate 81,915,034 of CM022300.1, read as the reverse complement.
TCTGTGATCACATTTTCCTGTTCATCCTTTATTTGAGAATTAATATGTCAGTTTGTTCAGTAAAATGATAGCACGCAAGGAATTTTTTTAATGGATTTCATTACGAGCATCTCACCTAATGTCCATTAGATAACCCAATGCTCTGTTTTCAAGCCCACCACACCATTTCTTATCCTTTCCCAACCCGCTGAGCATCTCAACTAACATCCATTATATTTTATTCTAATATAGTATAAACTCTGCCATCCCCCTGGCATGACATATATTTTAATCATTTTTCTTACCCGTCGAACTTTTTTTATGACCCCACACATTTTCTATGACACTACGAATCATCCCAGAAAATGGATATTTCTAGTGATGCCAAAATCATCACCAAAAATCATGCCAGAACATCGCCAAATTTGCCGAGGGCGCTGCCCCGGGAGGAAAACAACTGGTGATGGTTGACCATCACAGAAAATGATCTTTGGCGATGTTTCTTGTTTTGTCACTGAATAGAGGAGATTTTTTAGTGTCTATTATGTCTAAGTAGTTTGTTTTTTGTTCTATGGGTTGATTGTGATATGCTATGGTTGATTTGAGTTGGATGTTATTATGGTGCTATCCTATGGTTCCCATAGTTTGCGCACAAACATGTGGGATTCACGTTGTTGGGCATTCAATATGTGATTGATTGCTTATGGTGGGTTGCTGGAGTGACTGAAATAGAAACCCTGGTTCCTGAGTTGTTGCATAAGGGATTAAAGGGGAGCTTAGATCTTCATGCTATGGTCGGGTTTTACCTTAACAAATATCTAGTATTTGTGGATGCTTGCTTGAGTTCCAACAATAAGTACTTGTAGTCTTTGCTACTTGTTAGCGTAGGTCTGTCCCGCATAAGAAACTGCAATAGATGATTATCATGTTAGTTTCATATCCATTTGCCTAGGATAATCCTATACTTTATACATTCTTTATTATCTTTCCAAACTATCCTTTCATACTAGCAAAGTACTTTTATTTCATGTTTCTAGGTAAAGCAAACGTCCAGTTGTCACGACCTACCTTTTCAAGCATACGGTCTCCGTGTGATTCCATGCCAACCCCTGGATCGAATCGTTGGCATACACGGTAACAATGTTGTATCATACACAAATGCGTCCTTCATTTCATGATCCAGAGAGCAAATAGTCTTATAGACTCTAGCCATAGGCTAGTCAAATACATAGTCTTACAATAAGCAAACGAAATTCAACACATGTGGAAACGAAAGCAAATCTAAGGTAGACGTCTTGATAGGCTCCATTAACAACACGGGGAAGCATGTCAAGTGGAGGCACGAAAACCTACATAAGTCACTCCTTGTAGTAACCACCTACAATATGATACGTCGCAGCCACTAGGGTCAATACATGGATTGTATTGGCAAGTCCATAGTTTAATGGAAACCTATTCACCTACATGCACTTTGGCTGGTGGAGTTCAAGGCTCTTTGCGAAAAATAGTTATTCCCTATTGTTTTATAGTGCTATACTCTAATATCTAGGTAGTTTGAGAATGTGGACTTCGGTCACGCGGTAGTCCCAAACCTTCGCAGATGAAGCTGCTAGTCAGAATGCCAGGAACCTGGGTTCACACTCCCCTTTGGTTCAACCCATAAGTTTTAGAATGGAAAAGGTGATGAGATCAAGCTGACAATTCTCGGATGAGTTTCTCAAGTTATCCATAACCGGGGACATGGCTAATCATGATCAGTTTTATAGACTCTGTAGAGGTCTGTGTACTTTGTCCGTGATTCCCGATCACACCCTTGTGCTACTAAACTTCACTTGTGAAGTACCTAGGTAGACCAAGATAGGACTTTTGGGAAGTAGTAGCCTCTTAGAAAAGGTAGACCCAGTCCAACCTACACACTTACATCTGCTTGTCTACCACATGAGGGTTCCACAACCTACTTATTCCAGACAGAGCCCATATTGTATCATGGTTACACACGGAAGCTACTCAACTTTGAACTTGTACAATCCCTTTGAGCTTCGGCGGTCCCCCACAAAACACGCTGCCACCAAAGCAATACCGAAGCACCGCCCAGATGATTCATTAATTAAGTTGTAGTTAAGTAGTCAACCATGTGGTTGTATGGTGGAATATTAATTTGTGTTCCACGTCATAGCAGCTAAGCAACTACTTGATTATTACAAGGTCAAGGTAAGCTTGGACCTAAGTTGTCAACTACTGGGTTGTATAGAATTTAGCATCCTAAACTCATACACCTAACATGGCAAAACTACAGTGCAAATAAAATATTGGGTAACATGATCAAAGTGGAACTTCCCTTGGTTGTTGTTGTTGTTGTCAAAGGTGCACTCCTCACAGTCACAGGGGTTGCACTCCTCGTAGCCTAATGTTGACAGAAAAATAACACATAGCAAATCATAAGCAGATAGTTCATGCAAAGGTAAAACTTGCATGAATGCAATTTCAAATCACTCAAGCACACAGTGCGGGTTTATTTGATTTGACCTCATTGAATTTGGTTTGTTGATTTGTCCCTAGGGTTCAGTTCATTCCTCAATCTTGCTTGATCCAAGTTTATTTCTATTTAGGTTTACATGAGTTGATTGTCACTTCTAAAACATCAACTTAGTTGGCTTGGTCATGTTGCACAAGTTTTATTTGATTTGGACCTAGGGTTTAGGGTCTTGAATCATACTGTGTTTGAATTAGTCCAGCTGTTATTTGAATTCACTAAAGTCAATGACAATCCAATAACTATTCATTAAAGTTCAATTTGTTATTCTAAACTCACTTGCAACATAATTATTTAATTCAACAATTTTTATTTAAATATTAAACCTAGCTAGATTTACTTCCTACTTGGATTCTAGCTTCTTTTGTATTCTGTTTGAAATGTATTTTAAAATTAATCAAATTTGGACTAAGGTGCTCTAGACAGAAGCTACATTTCATTAGTTTCATTTTGCAAAAAGAATTAATTAAATTAGAGTTATACATTTCAAGTTAGGTCCTATTTGAATTTCAATTCATTCTTTTTGAATTTAAGTTTCATATTATATGTGAAGTGTTTCTGGACAGGGTGAAAGTATGTTTCATGGAGATCATTTTGCAAAAAGATTCACCTAAATTGGATTTATAGATTCGAAAATTATGACCAAATTGACATTTAAAACATTGTATTTGAAGTTCAAATTTTCAAATTTCAAATTTGATTTTACTTAAATTATTCTGAAACTACATGTCATAAGCTTTCATTTGCAAGAAGAATCATTCAATTTGGAGCTCTGGATAATTAGTTATGGTGGATTCAAGTTTTGGGTGCTTTTATGCAAAAGTGAATTTTCACTTTAATTAACGATTTGTTCTCGATATAGTTGCGGATAGGGTGATGACACATGGCGCATTCCTATTGGCTAGAAAGTGTCCGCCGATGGCTCTAAACGGTGAACGGCCGAAACTTAAAAAAATGGTTCGGCAATTTAAACGATGTAATCTCGTGCGTCTGTGCGAGATCAAACGACTTAGAGGGGATAGGGCTCACCAGGTGGCGTGGGTCGCTGGACATGAAGACGACGACGGCGCGGGTGACTCGGGTTCGTTGCGGCGAGCTCTTCGGTGGTCGCTGGGGCTCGGAGTGGGCACGACGAGGTCCGGCTCGTGTGGCGAGCTCGATGGTGGTCACGGTGGGCTCGGGGTTGACGAAATCTGACGACGGGGTCGCCGGAGTTCGCACGACGTCGGATGGCTCGGGTCCTCGGTAGTTTGCGCGATGAGGGGCTCCCTGGACAAATAGAAGAGTGAGGGACAGAGGTGAGATCACGACTATTCGAGTGGGAGCCAAATGACGACGGAGGCTCACCAGAGTGGGCGAAATCGCTCGCCGAAGCAGAGCGGGGGGGCGATGGTCCGAGCTCGTGCGCGAGCAGCCTGGCAGCGGAGAGGCTCGAGCCAGTGGGGGAATGGAGAGTGCGGGTCGGGGGCTTTAAATAGGCGGGGTTAGAGGGCTCGGGGTGCGCCGGAGGCGACGTGGGGAGTGGGGGTTGTGCGCCGGCGGTTGCGGGCGAGTGGGGGAGGTGGCTTGGGAGAGAGAGGTGGGGGTGACAGGTGGGGTCCGCTTGTCTATGAGAGAGAGACAGAGAGAGAGGGTGCGCGGGCTGCCTCTTTTTTTGTTTTTTTGTTTCCTTTTTGTTTTTCATTTGTGCTCTCTGTCTTGATTTTTTACATTCAAATTTGAATTTTCCTCGAAAGAGAATATGTTTCTAAATTACCTTGGGATTATTTTTGACTTTCAGAACATTTCTCCAAGGGTTTTTGACAAACTAGAAATTGTCAAATCACTAATGGGCCTATTTGCAATGATGTTTCTTCTGTTTTCTATTTTCTATTTTGTTTATTATTTCTAGAGTTTTACTTATAGTTTATTTCCCCAATTTAAACTATTTTCAAACTCTGGTTCAATCAAAATAAAATAGTGCACATATATATAATCTTAGGAAATTTCTTTCCTGTCCTAATGCATATATTTTGAAAATGAACTTTGAGTGAGGCCTCCATGGCTTTCAATTAAAATCAAATGGTGGTTTGAATTCAAATGTTGGCCTTGTTGGTCTAAAAAACCAAATATGGTGAGAATCATGGATGCATATGGTTCTAGTTTCACAACCAAAATTTAGGTAAAAATTTAGGTTGTGACACTAGTGTGCGTAGAGTTGTATCTGTGGTTGAAAGAACTTGAGGGAATACTAATCCTACTTTTAGCTCCTTGTTGGGTCCGACACTGGCTACAATCGATCTCCTAAACTTGTGGGTTATTAGAGACACTTGTAGGTGTTAGCGAATTACTCTAGTATCATGTTTTCGCGATAGACCTTTCACTCTTCTAATCCACATTTTCATTGCTCAAGAAAGTAAATCTCTTCCATGTGTTCCCTAACAATCAAGTGTTGAGTGGAGTAAATAGAATAAGAGCTACTCTATTATTTTTTTCTAATTGAGCAAGAGCTTTGTATTGATTATCTTTGCTTCACTAACACTAGCATAATAACTATGCCACCGCTATAGCTATACTAAGTTTTTAGATAAAGAAGTGAAGGGCTATCTAGGCATATCAATCATAAGTGGACTAATACCTTCTCATTATTTCTGTTTAAACAACTAAGTTCCTTATGCTTCGAGTTTCTATCTATACCGCTCAAGGACGATCAAGGTTTAATCTTGGGGGAGTTGATGAATTTATTTATTACGCACATCACACCGTTGTTTAAACCATTTTATTTCATAAAATCTAATATTCCCTCTGATATTGCCACTAATGACTAATGACTGCAAGTGATTGTGAAATCCTCTCTTTATTTTCTTTCCACAGGAAAATGGCTATATATGGTGAAAATCAATTATATACATGGAACGAATCAAAATGGAAATAGAAGAAATCAACTGGGAGGCGCACCAGTACATACAAAGCGCAAGACGACATCTTGTACGAGCACAAGCGCTTGTACCAGTTGCCCATGACACCGTGGCATCCACCCCAACAACTTTTGTAAAAGGACCCTTACCAGATTCACGAAGAGCAAATGCTAGAACCTCCATCTCTGTACCAGAAGCGATTGACTAACACTAGTCGCTGCCATTTCCCATCTCATATCCATAGCCACCACCATCTTCACCATTGCAACAATCCAACTCCAAGTTAGCCATACTTGTAATCATGTATTCCATATGGCAACCATCGTAAGATAATAAAGCTTTCATCTTGATGTCTTCTTAAGTGATTGCCGATAGCCAAGTTTGAGTAATTAGGTAAGTCAATCGGTTGAGCCATAGCCTTGCAACCTGATGTGTTTGTACGAGGGATCGATGTAATGACTTTGAATAAACGTCATGTGTGTGTGAAATAAAATTACATCATAGTTGTCTATTGTCTTTCTCGCATTCTTCGACCCTGTAGGTACCCAGTCATGGAGTTTGAGCCACGACGAGGTTACGAGTAGGGAGGACGTGGAGAGCTAATCTATACACCAGTGACAGAAAGGTTTAGTACGGTAGCGTGAAGCCAAACGTGGGGATACATGAGGTGTAGTCATTAACGCCCAATGCTTTTGTTTTATTTATCTTAATTTTTTAGGTGACCCCACGCGATGGATAGGGCCTATGGTTGGACAAATGAGTCTTGATACACCTCATGTTTCGATCAAGACGTAATTTGGACACACCCCCCAGTTCTAGTCGCCACAAGCAGATTTTAACAGGTGTCTTCTAGAGCACAAATTAAGATCATGATGATTCCGATCACAAACATATGGTTGGAAGAATCAAGTACTCAAACCCGTGCCTGTTTTTAGTATAAGCGTCTAAGGTAGCAATAGTGATTATGATCTGGTCTAAAAATGAGATTAAATACTCTCTCAAAAGCATGGTAGAAACCCTTGTCATAAGTACACGTCTGCTCGTGTGTTCAATAACTCAGGGTCACACCTTACGGAAAGAGGCTTGGAACGTTTGTGCTATTAGTTACCGGATCACCAAAGGGACTCGTCATTGCTTTATTGGGGGAGGGGCGGTTGCATGTCTGCCACTACATAGGCAAATGCAAGTATCGCTCCCTAATGCAACTATATAGTGTTTTTTCAACACAAGCAGTTGCATGTGCGCCACTAAGCAAGCAACTGCATGTGTCGCCCCAACTCCAACTCGTGGTGTTTTGTCAAGGAGTGTGTAGTTTGCATATCTACCACCAGGCATGCAACTACAATTGTCACGCCCTGACTACAACTGCATGTCTTCAACGTGCCTACAACTCAGTGGTGTTTTGTCGGGGGTGGGGGCAGTTGCATGTCTACCACTAGGCATGCAACTGCAAGTGTCGCCGCCAACTTCAACAATGTGGTGTTTTGTCGGGAGGCGCAGTTTCATGTGTGCCACTAGGCACACAACTTCAAGTGTCACCATGAATGAAACTACATGGTGTTTGTCTGGGAAGCAGTAAATGTATGTCTGCGACTAGTTATGCAACTGCAAGTTTCATTCATAATGCAACTCTGTGGTGTTTCATGGAAAGGGGCAACTGCATGCACTACAAAAAAACCTTCCATGATGATACGTGTTTGTCAGAGTAGGTCACTTTTTTTTCATGCATGTACACCCGTGACAATTTTATGAAAGAATCAAGATAGTCATACCTGCGCTGTCATAGAAGTGTTCCATGACAATACTGAAATTATCATGACAGAAGTGTCCATTTCCAAGAAGATAAATGGCCCATCATGGAAGTGTTTTCGTCAAGGGTAACCGACACATGGCATCCACCGCTACGGGTCACCGTTAAGCTAGCGGGTGCATGTTTGGATACGATAACCCATTAACAGCCTGGACCAATGGTGGTTTTCCACTTGTAAAATTCTCATTCGCCAACGGTTCCACGTGTTAGCTCGACGTTGCAACAGATGTCATCCGTTCAATGGATGAGACGCACCTATGAAATAATGACACATGGCACGGCCCAACAATGGCTCATTTAGGTTAAAAGGGCTGGCCCAGCCAAAGGCCCACTAGATTTTGCCAGATACTAATGGGTCAGCCCGTTAAAAGCCTACCATGCTTTGGGCCAAATTACGGCCCATATCAGATCTGGCCCGTTAACAGGCCATTGTACGTTTGGGCCCATTGAAGGTCATGTTTGTATTTCAGCCTGTTAAAGGCCCATTTAACAGTTTGACGCAGTTTGACCTGATATTTGTTTCAGCATGTTAGCGGCCCTTGGTGCATTTCAGCCATTTTCGGCCCGGTTTCACTTTCGGCCATTTAACTACCCGTGCGGCATGTGGACCTATTTCTGGTCCGAAGTGACTTTAGCCCAACCTGACTATCGGCCTGTTAAAGGCCCATGATATAGTTGGGCCTAATTATGGCCCACTTTGTATCCAGCCTGCTTACAGCCCATAATGTGATTGGGCCAACCAAGGCCCAAGATAAATTTTGGCCTGTCACCAGCCCTTATGTAATTGGGCCAATCATGGGTCGAGGTATATTTCGGCCTGATGTCGGCCCGTGAATTGTTCGGCACAATTCAAGCCCAATCTACTTTTCAGCCTATTAAAAGCCCATGGTATTTTCTGGCCCAACTAAGGCCCGTGGTTTACTCGGCCTGTTAAAGGCCCAAAACTACCTTACGTTTAGGCCTGCTAATGGCCCGAGACTATTCGCGAGTTATGGGTCGGCCCGTTTGCGTAGTAAAAAAGATTATATATTGCTGACGGACCGATAATGTATTGGGCCGTTGAGCTCCGTTGAAGCTTTTGGCCTAAATTACAGCATACTAACAAAGAATAAACCTGGACTATACAATAAATAAATTATGTCATATTACATCCACTAGGCATCAAAGTTCACCGCCAGTGATAACAAACCGCAACCAGACTAGAGCACAGATTACATACACTGGCCATCAAAGGCCGCCACCAGTGCAAATAAATGTGTCGACAAAATAATATACAAAACCGACAGCACTTCATCACAGTTCAAGAAATGTTAGCCCTGCCCCGGAGCTGCAGTGCAAGCAGCTGAACAAGCTGATGAGACCTCAGTTGTCTGAACATTAAATCCTCCAGCTCTAGCCGCTTAGCAATAAAGCACACACGGGTATCCTATGTGATCTTCATTAGAGAATGGACTTCAAGTCAGACCTGAGTTGGACCAAGTCTTTCCGCTTGAAGTTGAGACTGAAGAAGACAAAATGATTCAGCAATCAACTTCAACCGAGATTGTGTCACAGCTACTAGTGAGTAGCTTGAACTCACTGTCTTCATCAAGACATGACCTTGGGGTTGTCTCGCTCTCTTCAAGATAGTTTGCCTTTTTCACTGCAGTATAAGTGATAGGTACCGGTAATGGGTTTGGCTCACTATCTTCCTTACAGTTCTGCCTAGCGTCTGAGATATTACTCTAAAAGAGAAACAAGGAGACAGATAACAGGTTTCACAAATATATAAGAAACGATGGTTAGTGTGCTGTCAATTCCATGCCATTTTATATTGGCAATTAAGAGATACAATTTAAAGTAGCATTAACATAATATGGCATTGTCCATATCATCGGCAAAATTAGTTAAGATAAAGCAGGAAATGAAATGATGCAAGCGTGGGAAGCTTCACCACACCACCAGATTAGAGATCTAGAACACATGCATACATGCAGGGCTAAATATAATCAATGGATCTGTTCTGATTAATGTGGATGGTATGAATAAGGAACAAGTTTTTACAACTACAATTTGAAACTGGTAGTTGTTGCAAACATGCAATCTGATAAAAACACCAAAGTAAACAGCAGTAGAGGAAATGATGCCTGTCCAAATCTATACTGGAACAAAGTTTGAAGGCTTGATAAGGATGGACTTACATTACAAGTTAACACGGGCTCTACAAAGCCCTTCTCCATGTCGTTGGAAGGATAATTCAAGAAATTCCCCAAAGAAACTTCTTCATAAGCGTTGCCTTTATTCTACATTTTGTAAAGAGTAAATATAGATCTAACAATATTGGAAGAAATAGAGGATAATGAAGCTCAGATGCAAAGTGATGATACATAATCAAATAGTTATCAATTAAGTACAATGTTACAAGCCAAAAGTTACTGACAAGAGGAATGCAGACCTCAACTTGTGTAGTGGTATTGTCCTTATTTAACATTTTGGTAAGAGTAAATGTAGATCTGATAATTGGGAGAAAATGAAGGGTAGGGCAGATAAGATGCAGAGTAATGCTAGAAAATCAACTATCTCTCAATGTAAGTACAGTAATACTACCTTCGTCCGGAATTACTTGTCGCTAAAATGGATGTATCTAGCACTATTTCAGGTCTAAATACATCCAATTGAGCAACAAGTAATTCGATAGGGAGAGAGTACATGACAACAGGTACTTACAAGAGCAATCTAGAACTTCATAACCATTGGGTTTATTCTACATTTATGTAAGAGTAAATATAGATCTTATAATTCCGAGAAAATGGTGGATATGAAAGCTAACATGCACAGTGATGCGACATAATCAAACAACAATGAGTGTAAGTATGGTGATAAAGGGCAAGAGGTACTGATAAGAGCAATGTAGTGTGTAGTATTGTTGTGAGATCCTAGTGGAGTAGGGGTAAAGTGTGCTACAGTTGGGGTTGTGTTTTATGGGGCTCGTGATATGGCCACTAGCACTGGAGTTCTATCTAATTTATCAGGTATCATTGGCTTTTCCAAATACATTGTTTGTACTCCTTCATGATCTGCAATCACCCTCTTACTTTTGGACACACTACAAGAAATATGTCAACTTGTGACCTTCTGTCAGTGACCCTGGAAGAATTGGTCATAAATCTACGACCATTTGAGACCAATTGGTCAAAAGCTGTTCGGGGGCTCCAAACCCTAAACTATAACGACCATTTTGGTCAGAAAGGTCGTAATTTCCTTACACGAAATGGTCATAAAGCAGACAGCACTGGTCCGCTGCCTTATTTCTAGCTGATCATGACCAATATAGATGGTCATAACCTTGTAAATTGTGGTGGATTGCTATGACTAGGCGCCACCTCATCAGTTTTGCCTATGTGTCATGTCCATGTGTCGATTTTTGCCCTAGGTTGTGAAGCAACCTATATTTCTGTCATTCCCAAAATTCCCAAAAAAATTGGGCATTCTTTACTATCCAAATCATTGCCTCATGACAATATTCAACTCCATTTGTCTGGTAAATCTTCCTCGGCAAATTTCCAAAGTTTTTGTTCAGCTCGAACTGTTGTGAAGGAAGTACTAGCTAGGAATATCCTAATGAGCTGAATTTTTGCCACATCTTCTATATTCCCAAATCATAGCTCTCCACAAAATTTGAGCCCCATCTAACAATACATGTGAGCTCAGCATCCAATCTTTGTTTCTGGTGATATTTTCAGTTTGTGAAGCAACTATATTTTATGTTAATTTATAATTGCTGAAAATTTACCACGACATGACCCTGCCCATAGAACCTCCCTCCCCCAAATTTTAGCTCATTTATTCTAGCCAATTTCCCTCAGCATTTTCCCAATTTTCTGTTCAGTGGAGAGCACTGTGAAGGAAGTAACATTTTTATTTATTCAAATGGTATGAAAATTTTAAAGTGCCTTCATATGCCCAAATTATCATCCTCCTCCAAATTTCAGATCAATCCATTCATTCATTTGAGTCTAGCTTCAACATTCATATTTCTGTCCAGTGTGGTACGTTGCAAAGCAAGTGACACCTAGGCTCCTCCATTTGAGCTGCAAATTTTCCAAGGTAGTGTCCTTAGTAGATGATCATCCTCGGCCAAAAGTCAGGCCCATTGGCCATGTGCATTTTCCCCACCACTAATCAAACACTTGGGTGCTAATTCATGTTTGAGCTCAGTTCAGTCTCCTCGTGAGATTCTTCTATTGCTTTCTTCTTCCTGACACCTATCGAGGGAGTGCTCAACCCACTAGACATGCCTAGGCCGCCCAGAACCCGTGGCAACACCACGGTCATGCGGTGACCATGCGGCGGGCATGCGAGTTTACGCGCTCTGGAGTTGCGGCCCTCGGCCACCATCCAAACCTCAACGTATCACCACCAAACCATGTATTTATGATTAAATAGATACTTATGTACCTATAAATGATTTTTGTAAATAATAAAGAGCAAACTATGAGGCAGTTGCAGTTCAAATTTGACCCGCTTCCAACTGAATCAGCGAAAATTTGTCTTTTTCACCAGAGGTGTATAAATACTTTTGACGACCAACCATTTTGTCAATTGTACATTAAATATGGCCTAATATATTATCAAAATGACCTGGTCCCATTTTGCAACAAATATATGGTAGGTCCTTCACAAAAAAAACTCATTTTGGGCAATCAAAAAATAGAAAATGAATTTTTCGTCCAAAGAAAATGAAAACTTCCTTAGGCAACATTGTTTGCCATCATAAGATGCACCCTTATGCACAATATGAGATCATTTGAACAAACTATGCCATGAATGTGGCCATAAGATTGAGCATTTGGGTTGAAAGCCATTGATCTCCACACATGATTGCTCGTTTCTGAGAACACTTTTTTAAAATAATTATCGTATTAAAAGTTTATTAATTTTCCTGGTAACTTGGCCACATATAATGACACAATGCGAAGGTTTTCCAATTTTTTGATTTTTTTTGAATTTTTCATGCCCGTTTCAAAATGCGGTCAAAACGGCGGGCATGACCGTTCCTAGCTAGTGGTTGAATCTTGGAAAACTTTTGGTGTTTTTCTGATTAAATAGATACTTATGTACCTAGAAATGATTTTTAGAAAAAATAAAGAGCAAATTATGAGGCAGGTGCAGTTCAAATTTGACCCGCTTCCAACTGAATCGGAAGAAATTTGTCTTTTTCACGAGAGGTGGATCAAAGCTTTTGACACCCAAATATTTGGTCAATTATGCATTAAATATGGCCTAGTATTTTAGAAAATTAATTTGGTCCAATTTTGCAACAATTATTTGGTAGGTTCTTCACAAAAAAACCTCATTTTGGGCACTCGAAAAATGGAAAATGATTTTTTCGTCCAAAGAAAATGAAAACTTCCTTAGGCAACATTGTTTGCCATTCCAATATGCACCCTTGTGCATAATATGAGATCATTTGAACAAACTATGCCATGAATGTGGCCATAAGATTGATCATTTGGCTTGAAAGCCATTAATCTCCACACATGATAGCTCGTTTCTGAGAACACTTTTTTAAAATAATTATCGTATTACAAGTTCATTATTTTTCCTGGTAACTTGGCCACATATAATGACACAATGCGAAGGTTTTCCAATTTTTCAATTTTTCATTTATTTTTCATGCCCGTTTCAAAATGCGGTCAAAACGGCGGGCATGACCGTTCCTAGCTAGTGGTTGAATCTTGGAAAACTTTTGGTGTTTCTCTGATTAAATAGATACTTATGTACCTAGAAATGATTTTTGGAAAAAATAAAGAACAAATTATGCGGCAACTGCAGTTCAAATTTGACCCGCTTCCAACTGAATCGCCGGAAATTTGTCTTTTTCACGAGAGGTGGATCAAAGCTTTTCACACCCAACCATTTGGTCAATAGTGCATTAAATATGTCCTAGTATTTTAGAAAATTTATTTGGTACAATTTTGCCACAAATATTTGGTAGGTCCTTCACAAAAAAAACTCATTTTGGGCACTCAAAAAAATGGAAAATGAATTTTTCGTCCAAATAAAATGAAAACTTCCTTAGGCAACATTGTTTGCCATTCCAAGATGCACCCTTGTGCACGATATGAGGTCATTTAAAGAAACTATGTCATGAATGTGGCCATAAGATTGATCATTTGGCTTGGAAGCCATGAATCTTCACACATGATAGCTCATTTCTGAGAACACTTTTAAAATAATTGCCGTATTACAAGTTTATTATTTTTTCTGGCAACTTGGTCACATATAGTGACACAATGCGGAGGTTTTCCAATTTTTTGATTTTTTTTGAATTTTTTATGCCCATTTCAAAATGCGGTCAAAACCTCGGGCATGACCGTTCCTAGCTACTGGTTGAATCTTGGAATTTTTTTTGTGTTTCTCTGATTAAATAGATACTTATGTACCTAGAAATAATTTTTGGAAAAAATAAAGAGCAAACTATGAGGCAGCTGCAGTTCAAATTTGACCCCCTTCCAACTGAATCGGCAAAAACTTGTCTTTTTCACGATAGGTGGATAAAATCTTTTGACACCCAACCATTTGGTCAATTGTACATTAAATATGGCCTAATATTTTATAAAAATGATTTGGTCCAATTTTGCAACAAATATAAGGTAGGTCCTTCACAAAAAAACTCATTTTGGGCACTCGAAAAATGGAAAATTGATTACGACCATTTTAGATGGTCGTAACGTCATCAAATCCTGCACTTTGTTCTGATTGGTCTATGGGCATGTCACACGGATCAAGCATTAGAGACCGTCGGATACTGCCAGATCCAACGGCCCACACCCCTCACCCTCTCCCCACCCACACCCACCCGGAAGCAGCTCCCCTCACCTAGACCACATGCCGTTGAGGACACTGACATGTGGGCCTAATTCCTCGCGGGCCCACCTGTCAGTGGCCGAATGCCACCACTCACCCACCGCACACCACTCCTCCCCCCCTCTCCCCCTCTCCCCCGCACACCACTCCTCCCGTAGGCCAAACCCTAACCCCTCTTCCCACTCCCCCATTGGACCGCCGCCGCCACCGCCACCTACGTCGGCCAATCCCGCCGCGACCTCCCCTCTCCTCCCACCTCAAGCCGCTCCACCTCGCCTTTGTGGACGACCACCTGCTCCCGCCGTTCGCGCCCGTGCGCCTGCTCCTCATCGCCTTGCTCCTCGCCTTCCTCGCCGACCACCCGCTCCGCGACCACCTCATCGCCACCGCCGCCTCCGCCCTCGCCTCTGCGTTCTCTGCGCCGCTCTCTGACCATCGACAAGATGGAGCCGTACCTCTCCCTCTCTCCCATGGAGCCAGATCGAGCCGACGAGGTCAGTCCACGGCCAGATCCGCCACGGCCACAGAGGGCCTTCCGGATCCGCGCTATCGTCGAGCTGGATCCGCGCCTCGTCGCGCGGCCTCGTCTGCCTCCGCGACTGCGCCACGGGCAACCATGATGTCGCCAACCCCCCATGCCGCACCGCAGGGTTCTCCGTCGTTGCCGCCGGCAAGCTTCCGACCGACCGGCGGGTGAGATCGCCAGCCATGGACTCTCCAGCTCCGTTCATCTACTACCCCTCAGCCGGCGACGCTGACGACGCCGATACGCATGGCTTTCTGCGCGTCCCTTGGCGCCTGATTGCTCGCTCCCGCCCTCAGTTGTTTGCCCCCTCTCCCTCTGGCCTCTGGCTGCTTTTCTAACGGTGGCCGTGCGCGTGTGCCTGCAGGCGAGAAGGACCTCATTAAGGCGGCCATCGACGGCAACCTCGGCCCCCTCAAAGGTAGCCCCTTCTTCTTCTCCTGTGCCTTTTCCACTCCTGATTAGTTGCGTGCGTGCGCTGTGTTCGCGGGGTCCGAGGTTGTTGTTCAGACATGCTGCATTGCTCTGTTTTGATGAGTCGCTCAGTTATCTTGCGTAGTAGTTACAGTGTCCACCGCCTTCCAGAACTGTTTCCTTCATATAAGCTGTTATAGTTCTGTACCGCCGTCGGATGTTTTACTCGCAACAGTTTGCTACGGTATCCTTTTAGATATGTGGAATGTAATGTTTCGCTAGCATCGACTGATCTCAACAGACACATATGCAGATTCATTAGTTAAAAACTGACGGTATAAATGTGCAAACTTCGGATGAAACCATCTGATTGTCAAGTACTCCCTCTGTTTTGATGCGTTGTTCAGTTATCTTGCCTAGTTAGAGTGTCCACCACCTTCCAGAACAGTTTTCTTCATATAAGCTGTCATACAAATTATACAGTTCTGTACAGCCGCCCAATGTTTAACTCGTAACAGTTTGCTATCCAACACTATTTTTCTGATGAAAACCATGGCATGTAATCTTGGGATCGACCATCACACTCACATGATTAGATTCCTGCTCATTTATGTCTTTCATCATGTTTCCCTCTGTTTATTTTCTACAAGCCCAAGCCATTGCTGCAATCCCTCCCTCCCTCATGTTGAATTCACTACTGGAATCAGCTGCTTTGCCGTCTGCCAAAGCAGACGGCAAAGGCACTGTTGGCGGACGGCAAAGAAGGAAAGTTCTTTGCCGTGTGGACGGCACAAAAAAGGTGACAGCCCCGTTAGGGGGCTAACGGCGCTCTTTGCCGTCTGCCAGCAGACGGCAAAGAGCTTTCCTTCTTTGCCGTCTGCTGGCAGACGGCAAAGACCCTGCTCCTTTGCCGTCTGCCGGCAGACGGCAAAGACCCTGCCCTCTTTGCCGTCTGCTGGCAGATGGCAAAGAGGCCAAATAGGCCAGACCAGGTGAACAGCGTGCTGCCACGTGGCCAATTTGCCGTCTGCTAGCAGACGGCAAATTGGCTATATAGCCCCTGTTTTTTCTTAAATTCAATCAATTTCACAGATATATATATATATATTCATTTCAAAATATTTCAACAAGTACATATAGCCAACATATCCCTGCCATATGGATCATCCAACATATCCAACACATATATCATCATCCAACACATATATACACCAAATGAAAAGTCCAACATATCCAACAATTAAGCAAAAGGTCCATATACAATATAGACACCATCCATCCATACATATATACGTAGCAAGTTTCAAATTGTTCATCCTACAAAATCAAAACAAAAAGGAAGGACAACGAGAAGAGTAGACTCCAACGCAAGCTTCCGTGATCTGAAGCAAATCTGCAAAATGGGAAAGAAGAAAGTTAGAAGAACAAGAAGAAGAAGACTATAAGAAGAAAAAGAAGCATAATTTTTCTTCTCTTTCCTTTTCTTCTTCTTATTGCTTACTTGTGTCATTTTAGATCTAACCTAGTTAAATAGGCCATTTTTGACCTAAATAGGCTAAGTATGTCATAAATGAACTAAATAAGCTAAGTATAGGTCATTTTGGAGAATATTAAGTCATTTTTGAGCTAAATAAGTCATTTTGGAGCTAAATAGGTCATTTTGGAGCTAAATATGCTCCAAAATGACTTAATATGCTCCCATTAAGTCATTTTGGAGCTAAATAGGTCATTTTGGAGCATATTATAGGTCATTTTGGAGCTAGATGGTCATTTTGGAGCATATTAAGTCATTTTGGAGCTAAATAGGTCATTTTGGAGCAATTAAGTCATTTTGGAGCATATTAAGTCATTTTGGAGCTAAATAGGTCACTTAGGAGCATATTAAGTCATTTTTGGAGCTAGATAGGTCATTTTGGAGCTAAATATGCTCCAAAATGACTTAATATGCTCCGGACATGACTTAATATGCTCCAAAATGACTTAACATGCTAATAGGTCATTTTGGAGCATATTAGTCATTTTGGAGCTAAATAGGTCATTTTGGAGCTTAATAGGT
This sequence comes from Thinopyrum elongatum, assembly GCA_011799875.1. Taxonomy (NCBI): domain Eukaryota; kingdom Viridiplantae; phylum Streptophyta; class Magnoliopsida; order Poales; family Poaceae; genus Thinopyrum; species Thinopyrum elongatum. Next base: position 81,897,973 of record CM022300.1, on the reverse strand, counting down.
CATTTAGGAGCATATTAAGTCATTTTCGAGCTAAATAGGTCATTTTCGAGCTAAATAGGTCATTTTGGAGCATATTAAGTCATTTTGGAGCTAAATAGGTATTTTGGAGCTATAGGTCAATTAGTGCATTAAAAGTCATTTTCGAGCTAAATAGGTCATTTTGGAGCTAATATGGTCATTTTGGAGCTTAATAGGTCATTTAGGAGAAGATTAAGTCATTTTCAGCTAAATAGGTCATTTTGGAGCATATAAGCTTAATTAGCTCCAAAATGATTTATTACTCGAAAATGACTTAATATGCTCCTAAATGACCTATTAAGCTCCAAAATGACTTAATAAGCTCCAAATGACTTAATATGCTCCAAAGACTTAATAAGCTCCAAAATGACTTAATATGCTCCAAATGACTTAATATGCTCCAAAATGACTTAATATGCTAAATAGGTCATTTTGGAGCATATTAAGTCATTTTGGAGCTAAATAGGTCATTTTGGAGCTTAATAGGTCATGTAGTTAGAGCATATTAAGTCATTTTGGAGCTAAATAGATCATTTTGGAGCTTAATAGGTCATTTAGGAGCATATTAAGTCATTTTGGAGCTAAATAGGTCATTCTGGAGCTAAATAGGTCATTTAGGAGCATATTAAGTCATTTTGGAGCTAAATAGGTCATTTTGGAGCTAAATAGGTCATTTTGGAGCATATTAGGTCATTTTGGAGCATATTAATTCATTTTATAGCATATTAAGTCATTTTGGAGGAATAAATGCTAAGTTTAAGTCATTTCAGAGCTATCCTAGGTTAAATAGGTCATTTTTGAGCTAATTAAGCCTATTATGTCATTTTTGAGCTAGCTAAGCATATTGAGTCATTTTGGAGGAAAAAATGCTAAGTATATGATTATGTCGCTAGTATCCATATGGCAGAGAACCCGGGCCGACATGACTAGTCATAGAACCAAGGTGGCACAAACGTACAGGGACAGGCATACATGACCCAGCAATGCACGTGTCGGTCATCAGCGAGTGCAACCAAGTCGTAGCAAGCTACAAGGACTTCGGTGATACACCGCGTGACATTTCCCCGTAGGGACAGACACAGGAGCAAAGAAGGACACATGCCGGTCAATCCATGTGTTCCGGAGCAGTAGCGAACTACCATGGCTCAGTGGAAGCACTAGGAGGCATCTCCCTGTATGGAAGGCTACCAAAGGCACACGACTAGGTCATTTCTTAAGCTAAGTATGCATTTGTTAAGCTAAACACTTGGGAAAACTTACCGTCATCAAGGAGGTGTAGTTGTAGGACCGGTCGCGCTAGTGGCAGACAGAGAAGCATCGGTCGATGCTTGTCGGGAGTTATGCTGCACCAAAGATCATTTCCAATGTATCGTTACCATGATGCAACTCAAATGTGAAGACTAGTAACTAATGACCATTCAAATGAAACTCACCGTGCCCGCCGGAACAATGTTTGGCATCGCCGGAGGAGTCATGCCGGTCTTCTCGCACATGGCCTGCACATTTGGTTTTGACGAGTCAGTCATATTAGATACTAATGTAAGGAACATTACGTGCATGATTTGGCTAACATGCAAAAGAAAATTACCGCGAACATCTCGTATAGGGCCTGGGTAGCCATCATGTTCCAGTTCCTCTCCTCCTCCAACAGCTTAGCCGTCTGCCGGTCCCTCTCCGCTAGAAGCGCCTGCGTGTTCGCTCTCTCTGCCTCAATAGCAGCCTGCAACACCACTCGTTAGCATTGTAATAATCGACAGCCGCACACACAATGTAATGGAGGAAAGGTATCTGATTCCGTATAACTAACCTTGAATTGGATCTCCACTGGCCGTGCACGAGGCAATATCTCAGGATCGGAGCTGGTCTGGCGCTTCTTGATCTGCGGGAGAGTGCTACTACAACGTATCAGTCCATTCCCAATGGCTAACGAGCCATGGGACCTTCCGCCACCAGATATCATCACCAGCTCTGGATCAAGAGGTTGGCTCGGGTTAAAGTCCGGCCCTTTCCTCTTCTTCCCCTGGTCTCTGTACGTCACAAGCTTGTGGTGGGAGGTGAGGTTGGTGAATTTCTCTGGATCATCGAGGTCAGACTCAGAGAATGCCTTGGCCTTCTTGTACGAGGCAGTATTGGACATGGCATAGAGGTCGAACAGCTCTGGCACTGGAGCCTTGTTGTATCGCCCCTAAAAGAGAGGAACAGAGTATTAGTTAAGGGCTCAAGCTAGCATGAAGAATGAATTTGCATGAATCATGAAGCAAACCACATACCCAGTTTTCCCCGAACTGACGTAGGTTGACGCTGCCTAGATGGTGTGGGACACCTTTCATTTGGGCACGCTTCTCCTTTGCAATGTCATGGATGGAGCACCATTGGGGAGTGCACCACTCATCCACCAACGCCTCCCAATAGTCCATCCTATCCGCACACCATCTCGGGGGCACCTAAGTTAAGCAAGAGAAATTTGAGCGCTACGCCTACGAATCAAATCAAGGAAACTAAGTACAAGGCCTTAAGAATAGGTAATTACCTTCATGTACTTCTCCTTACTCAGAAAATTGACACGCAACTTCTCTTTTTTCCTCCTAATACCAACCGAGGCGAAGTAGTCTCGAATAGCCTGCGTCCGAGCCTCGTGCCGAAAGTTTTGAAGTAGGCGCCTGCACTCGGTGTCGATAACCCGAGCCACGGCCTCCTCCTGTCCCTCAGCACACCTGTAGAAGGTCTGCAATCAAACAAGAAAACACGGATTAGTACAATCACTAGGGTTGCCAATCAAAGAAGAAAACACAATGTAGACGGCAAAGGAGAAATTACCCAAAACGTCTGGATCACAATGTCGGCGACCATGTGGCACTCGACATCGCCGATCCTATGCCCCGGCGGGGCCGAGGCAGCCAAGTAGTGCTCCCAGGTCATTCCTAGCTCTCGAACCCGGCCCTCACCGGGTAACGTGACCCACCCCGGGAAGCTCTGGCGACAAATCACACCAAGGACACTGTTGGGCTTGCGGATATTCGGCTCGTGTGTCCAAGACCTGCAGTATGACAAGGCCAACGCATTAGATATTCGAAGAAACATGAAGACAAAAGGTTAAAAAAGATTAAATGCACTTACTTCTCCCCGCTAGGCGCAATCAACCACCTCTGGTCGGGGGTCGTCGGGGTGTCAGGGAGCTTTGTACCACCACGCTGGTAGACTTTGCGCCCCTCAACCCACTCACTCTCGCTATAGCTATCAGAGCTATAGCCACCCTCAGCACGGCCACTCGACTCCGGCGAGTCCTCCAAAGGGTTCTGCTGCGACTCAGTGTGATCCCTGCTGAGGTCCGGAGTCTCGTGGGACGGTGTCTCGCGGGACGAAGGCTCGGCGGCCCGATGCTCGTCGGCCGTAGGCGCGTCTGCCATAGGCTCGTGGACCGGAGTCCAAGACGGCTCCACCTCAGGCGGCCCCATCTCAGACGGAGCACTCCTGTGGTCGGGTGAATCAGCTGGGGGTGGCGGCGAGGAAGGTGTAGCAGCAGCCTTCCTACCTCGCCCGCCGCCACGTCCACCTCTAGCAACCTTCTTCCCCCCCCCCCCTCCCCCCCCCCCCCCCCCCGACCTCTCCCGGTCGAAGAAGAAGCGACCGCCGTTGTGTGTGCATACTGAGATCCAGCACTCTCCGGAGGCTCTGGGGTGGAATGGAACTACCCCTCCACCACGCGCCGAGGAAGGAGCCTCGGAGCGCTCTCGACCCGCGCCCACCATCTGTCAACACCTGCAATGACAAAGAGTAAACGAAATTAGTACAACATAAAAAGAATGAATACCTGACATGAATAATATGTATATAATTTTAGTGTATCATCATCATGAACATAATAAAAAATTGAATACCTAACATGAACTAATTAATAATATATATGTACATAATAATAATTGAATACCTGACATGAACTGAAATATTAATCTTCATCGTCATCATTAATAAATGCATCATCATCATCGTCTATATATGCTTCGGGGTCAATAAATGCATCATCATCATCACTATCAGTAATGACGTGCTCATCATCATCAATAAATGCATCAACATGTGGAAGGCCTCCTGTACGTAATCGGTCAAGCATTGACAGGTCATCCGCAGCAGTAACCTCTTCTTGTTCCGGCTCTTCTTGTTCCGGCTCAGGCTCGGATTCACTGTCGCTGTCTACTTCAATGTTCTGGGGTGAAGTAGAGCGGTTCTTGAAACGTTTTTTGGAAAGACGTGTTTCTTGGAAGAATTCTCCTTCATATGTGTCTGGGTTAATGTGAGGTTCATAATCCTCTTCATTGGGGGGAGGTGGTCTAACATGTGGCGGCACATCATAAACGACATCCCAACCATTGAGATTTGGATCACTTTGGCAGGTCCACGGTAGATAGAAAACTTGGGTTGCCTGTTGAGCCGTAATATAGACATCGGGAACATCCAAATGGGTGCTTTGTTTGATTTCGACTAGCCCTAGATGTTCATGAGTCCTTCTAGTCTCCTTCGGCTGGAACCACTAACATTTGAAGACTACGACATTCGGTGGTTTGGCACCATAGAATAGAAGTTCATAAATTGCTTCAATTCTTCCATAATACTCGGTATCTCCTTCGCCGATAGCAGAGACACAATAATTTGTAGACTTTCGGTCGGCCATAGATAGCTCTTTGCCATAGGTACGAAAGCGATACCCGTTGATGTCGTATTTGTCAAATGAATGGACCTTATAGTCAAAACCATTAGCGACTTGTCTCAATTCAGCGTCCATAGACTCTGAACTAGCCTACAAGTTTAATACGAAAGGATTGTTGCATTAGCCGGAAATTAGAAGAAGAAATGAAATGGTCTAATGGAAATTACCGTTTGTTTGAACCAAGAGATGAAACCGGGATAGCCGCCTCCATACATTACCAGAAGCTCATACTCTTCGACGGAATCCTTTTGGATCACCGCTCCATTCAAGAATTCGGCGACGTATCGACTGTATCAAATATCCAGGAATAAGAGCAGTTCAAAGGAATTAGAGGTTGCGAAACAATGTACCGAGAACTTACTCGATGTACGGCCGCACTTCTGTTAGGTTGTTCAAGATATACAACGTAATGGTCCGCCATTCGTCGACCTCCAACGATAAGGGAGTATAAGCACCGGCTGGTGCGAGCTTCCCTTTGAATAGGCTGAGGTTGGATCCACCCTTTTTAGGGTCGCCAGCATTGTACCGAGGCTTCGGATTATGCAAGTGACGATTTTTGGCTTCGTAGTGTGCTATCACGAAGTTTGCCGCCTCCTCAGTAATGAATGCCTCGGCCATCGATGCTTCAATTCGACGTTTATTTTTACATTTTTCTCGAAGCGTCTTCTGCATCCTCTCAGTTGCGTAGCACCAACGATTCTGCACGGGCCCCCCCAATCGTGCCTCGGTCGGGAGATGCAAAATCAAATGCTGCATTGGATTAAAGAAGCCCGGTGGAAAGATCTTCTCTAACTTGCAGATCAACTCCGGCGCCAACTCTTCCAATTCTTCTAGCAAGCCAGGCGATAGTTCTTTCGCACAAAGAACACGGAAGAAATAGCTCAGCTCTGCCAGTACTAGCCATTCATCCTCAGGGATAAAGCCACGCAACATCACCGGCATTACCCGCTCAAGCCATATGTGCCAATCATGACTCTTGAGACCAAATATTTTCAATTTTTCAAGGCTCGCTCCCCTCTTTAGATTCGCTGCATACCCATCGGGGAACATCAACTCATTTTTCACCCACAGGAGCATTTCCCTCATAACTGGCCTTCCAAGATTGAACCATGCCTTTGGCTTCGTCCAGTTCTTCTTTCCTTTCGGTTGTCGCATGTTTTGTAGCGGTCTATCACATAGAGCCTGCTGATCGACTCTAGCCTTAGGATTATCCTTTGTTTTCCCCTCTATGCCGAACAATGTACCAAAGAGGGCCTCACCGACATTCTTTTCAGTGTGCATCACGTCGATGTTCTGTGGGCAAAGGAGGTCTTTGAAGTAAGGCAGATCCCACAAGCATGTCTTGCGAGTCCAGGCGTGTTCGGAATTATACCCCTTGAAATACCCTGGATGCTCCGGATCCGGCTTGAGAGAGTTTAACTGATCCAGGGTCTGTTGGCCTGTCAACGCAGGTGGTGCAGAGTTTTTGACAACTCTACCTTTGATGAAGTTCTTCTTGTCTTTTCTGAACTTATGGCGAGGATCCAGGAACTGTCTATGCATGTCGAAGCAAGAAAACTTGCCACCCGCCTGCAGCCGACGAAACTCAAGAGCTGCCTTGCATGTGGGGCACGGGAACCTTCCATGCACAGACCAGCCAACGAATAGCGCATACGCCGGCAAGTCATGCATCAAGTACATGTACCACGCACGCATTAGGAAGTTTTTTTTTGTAGCGGCGTCGTATGTCTTGATCCCATTATCCCAAGCTTCTTGCAGTTCATCCTTAAGCGGCTGCATGTACACATTCATATTCTTCCCCGGATAGTTGGGCCCCGGAATTATCAACGTCAGGAAAATGTTCTTTCTTTGCATAATCTGTCCGGGGGGGAGATTGAGTGGAATGACAAATACAGGCCAACAACTGTATTGGGCTGCCATCATACCAAACACATTGAACCCATCCGTGCTTATGGCGAGTCGAGGATGCCTTGGATCTGCCGCTTTAGCATGATGTATTGCATCGAAGTGCTTCCACGCAAAAGCGTCCGATGTGTGTACCAACATCGGCTCCCCATCTGCATCTAGTTCGGTTCTTTTGCCCAATTTGTGCCATGTCATCTGTCTGGCCATCTCTTCGACCATGAAAAGACGTTGAAGTCTTGGTATGATTGGCATATACCGAAGAACATTAACTGGGATTTTTGTCTGACTCTTCTCACCCATACCGTTGTCTACCTCAACATACCTGGAAGACTGGCAAACGGGACAATACTTCAAGTCCGCATACTCAAGCCTTAATAAGGCACATCCTTTCTCACAGGCATCTATCTTCTCATAGGGCATCTTAAGTACACGGAGGATTTTGTCCGACTGGTACAGGTTTGCAGGCATTACATGGCCTTTGGGTAGAAAGCGTCCAAATAGTGTCATCATCGCGTCGTAGCATTCTCTGCACAAGTTGAATTGAGCCTTCAGAGCCATTACTTGTGCGATGGCATCCAGCTGACAAAGCTCAGTGTGCTCGTGGAGAGGACGTTTTGAAGACTCCAACATATCATTGAAGGCCTTTGCAGATTCCTCCATCTCATCGTCCGAATCCCGAGCATCATCAAAGTCTTCCACCATGTCTTCCATCCCGGTACCATGCTCGTCGGTGCGACGACGGCCCTCCTCAGCTCTGGCATGTTGGGCAGACTCACCATGAAATGTCCAGACCGTATAATTAGGCGTGAAACCCAACTTCTGCAGGTCTTTGATCATTTCAAACTCTGACTTCTTATGAAAGTTGTCGCACTTGAGACAGGGGCACCAGGTTGTTTCCTGTCCATTTGCAAATGCGGCTCTCACAAACCCATTGGTTTTTCTCATCCATTCACGGGTCATGTCTTTCTGACTAGTGTGACCGGTGTACATCCACGCACGATCACTCATCTTGCCTAGCTACTGGACACACAAGAAATACATACATAATTCAGCAAACCATATTCATCAGTTAATAGAGTTTGTCAATTTTATTACGTCCATGCAACCTAGACGCTAGTAGGTAAAGATAGGTCCTAATCCCACCCGAGTATGTGTAGATTGGGTTCGTTTTCCCATGCTCTGCTCCGGATCCGATGCAAAATTTCGGCAGCACCTCCCCGCTGTTCTCCTGATACACGTCTCGGCAATAAGCAGAGAGGATGTGTACCTGGAGAACAACAGGGAGGCACTGACAAAATTCTGCATCGGATCCGGAGCAGAGCATATGGGAAAACGAACCCAATCTACACATACTCGGGCTGTCCATGGATAATGTTGGACAATTCGAAAGAATCACGGTTATAAATATGCAAATGAATGCATATTTATAGATGTAACCCTTTCGAACGGGAGACGCATAGTGGTCACGCATACTGATGATTGACACCTACAGCTAGCAAGTTTCATCGGCACGAAGACAGAAACAGAGCAAATGAAGGGGGGAGGAGGAGATGTCATTTGTGCTCACCCACGAACGCAGAGGCGGAGCTCGTCGAACGCACGGGGAGGTCATCGAACACCAGACCCTCGCAGCAATGAAAGAACTGCACATTTAAATCAGAAAATATATGACCTAACTCATAATTCACAAATATATGACGGGGTGTCGGGTCGGGGTGTCGGGGTGTCGGGTTGACTTTCATTCCGTCGATGCTCCCTTCAACAACTCTCACCTCTCAAGTGGTGGTATATATGTATGGTGGGGCACTCCTTGCCTGTTTATTTCGACCGTCGGTGACGGTCGTTACTCCCATCCCTTGCTGCGTTACCAAGGTCTCACAGCAAGAGATGAGGAGCAACGACCACCTACGACAACAGCCGGTGTCTTTCCTCTTATAACATCTCTCATCTCTCAATGTTATTTCGACCGTCGGTGACGGTCGGTCTTTTCGTCCTCCCCCTGCTTTACCAAGGTCACAGAGGGGGAGGACGAGAAAGACCGACCACCTACGAACAGCCGGTATCCTTCCTTCAAGAGCATCTCATCTCTCACTCTCATCTCTTTCAAAAGGAAGCACCATCAGAATGAAAGTCATCCCTCGACCACTCGACCCCTCGACCCCTCGACGACCCTCGACCCTCGACCCCTCGGAGATTCTTTTCCTTCTTTTCTCTCCTCGACGACCCATGAACGGCTACACTGCACCGAACTCCAGCCATCGACACAACAACCGGAACAAAGCAAATAGGGGAAGGTCAGGGAGGAGATGATAGTCGAGCTCACCCTTAGACCGTAGAGGCGGTAGTCGAACGACGATGACAACGGCAACGGGACCGACAGTGCTCCTGGAGGTGAAGAGAAGATCCCTGCACATGAAAAACAATCCAACATAAGCACCACAGAACAATATAATCAACAACATCTAACCTAACGGAATAAAAAGACACTATTTTTTTAAATGAAAATCCATACATAAATCCACCCATACATCTATATAGCATTCGTCCATCTTTCCATCCATACATCTACACATCATACATCCATCTAGCAATGCATATAACAACTACAAATTGTTCAAAATCACATATACATACATCCATCCACAGATTGCTGGCACCGCCCCTGTATACTTACATCCATCTATCCATCCATCCTTACATCAATCTATCCATCCATCCACAGATCCATCAACTCCTAAATCCATACATGCAAAAAAAAATAAGAACAAAGAGGGGACCGGTGCTCACCGTGGGCTGGGCAGAGGGGGCAGAGGGCAAGGAGGAGCTGGTGCGGCAGTGGTGGAGGAGGGGGCGGCGGTGGTGGGGAGGGGGAGGAGGAGGGAGGGGGCAGCGGCAGTGGAGGAGGGGGGGGGCGCCGTGGGTGAGAGGGGAGGGGGCCACGGTGGTGGAGGGGGGAGGGGGCGGCGGTGGGAGGGAGGGAGGGAGGGGGGCGGCTGTGGAGGGAGTAGAGGGGGCGGGGAGGAGGGGGAGGGTGGCGGCGGTGAGGAGGGGGGACGGCGGCGGGGGTGGAGAGGGATGGGGTGGCGGCGGGGGTGGAGGAGGGGGGGCGGCGGTGGCAGTGGAGGGAGTGGGCGGCGGCGGCCTGCGCGGGAGGGGGCGGCGGCGGCGGCCTGCGCGGGAGGCAAAGGGTGGGGAGGCGGGAGAAAGAGATGTGGAGGAGGGCGCGCGCGGGGGGGGGTGCCAAATTAACCCCCCGCATTGCCGTCTGTTTTTTTTTTCTCTTTGCCGTCTGCTGGCGGACGGCAAAGAATTCTTTGCCATCCGCCAGCAGACGGCAAAGAGGATGACCGTTAGGCCGCCACCGCCGTGAAACTGTGGGCCCCTCTTACCTCTTTGCTGTCTGCTGGCAGACGGCAAAGAAATCTTTGCCGTCTGCCAGCAGACGGCAAAGAAGTGGCCCGTGTGACCTACACAGTGCAGTACCCCCGTGGGGTCCACTTTGGACTTTGCCGTCTGCTGGCAGACGGCAAAGAGCTGGCAGATGGCAAAGACCCTGTTTGCCATCAGCTGGTTCTTTGCCGTCTGCTTTGAGAAGACAGACGGCAAAGAGCCTCTTTGCCATCAGCTGGCAGATGGCAAAGAGCTGGCAGATGGCAAAGACCCAGATTCCAGTAGTGATTGATGTTGAATTCAAGCCAAGGTACCCGTGATTAACCTCTGTTTTCCTCTCTCTCCTTGTGCAGCGGCTGTTGATTGGTCACCAGCAAGCTCAGGTCCATGGAGCTCCAGTGTCAAGGGCACAAAGGTCAGCTACCTGCTGCTCCTTTGTTGTTTCTGGATGCATTCCTTCCTTCCTAGCACATGTCTCTTCTTCTTCTTCTTGTGCAGCAGCAGAAGATGTTTGCGCCCTGTTATTTCCAACTTTTGCCATATTGTTCATTGATGTTTGCGCCCTGTTATTTCCGTACTAAAGGTAGGATTTCTGTGTTAAACCTAGGCATGTTATTCTTTGTTTATCTCCATTGTTTCCCAGGTAGCTAGTTATCTGTCTGACTCCATTTCCTATCAAAATCTGTTGTTCCACCAATATTTTTTGCACAATACTTCATGTATCAAGTTTTGATATAAAACTATCATGCAGGTGTATGGAAGCACGAGAAGAGTGATGGCCATGAAGACTATGGTCTCCTTGTTAGCGAGCCAGCCAGGATATATGCCATAGTCAAAGAGCTTGATAGTCCTGTTACTTTGAAGGATGGGACAGTTGTCCTGCAGTTCGAAGTGAGGCTTCAGAATGGCCATACTGTGATTGGCTTACTCTTCATGTCTTAATTTGTTTCTATGCTTAGTGTAGCTGTATTAGACGGTTGCTTGTGTAGCTGTATTCCCGATCTGAACTCTATGGTTTTGTGGCAGTCATGTCTGCACCACATAAGCTTAGCTCTGTTAGTTCCATGATCAACTTGTCTATGCAATCCAAGCCTTCTAAACTGTGATTGGCTCACTATCCATGTCTTGATGTGATTTTGTGCTTAAAATGGTTTGCTAGTTAGGCTAATCTCGATCTAAACTTTGTGTTTTTGTGTCCAATAGTTCTGCACTGCATGAGCTAAATTCTGTTGTCCATCAGCATGGTTGACTTGTCATTTATGTGGACGTTTGTTAGTAATGTGATTAGTAGTGTATGTAATGGTATATGGAAGGCTGCACTGCTTAACCAGCTTGCTTAGAATTGGGATATTTCTGTATTAATAATTTTATCATTCCTGAACTCAGCTCGTTTCAGATATGTACTGTTAGCACTGGGATAGATCTGTGCTTCTTGTAGTATATATGACCTTAATTTAAATATGAGTGACGTCCCAGTCATTTTAACTATGATTAGTAATAGCACTTCTGATTTGATGGTGAAATCATTAAACTGATACTGTGCTTTTGTTAACTGTATATTCTAATGCTATCATATGTAAGAAATGAATGGATTTCATCCTTACTGATTGATGCTCTCTGTCAATTAATAATACATGCATGCCTTTATGTTCTGAGTTCATTGCCTGATTTTATAATAGTTCTGGCCTCTTGCAAATGAACATTATAACTGTTTGCACACTACTGCCTTGGAACAATAATAAAATATGAATATGTGCTATTTGTTGGCAGTCCTTCTCTTTCCAAGATACATAAAAGTTCAGAGACTATCAATCCGAAAAAATGAATATGTAAATTTTGTTCTCATTTCTTAGTTTTGGCGCCTCTTGTTGATGCAGGTGCACATGACTGTTATTGAGGACATGGTCTTGTTTTTGGCACGCCCAAGTATTGGGTGATGCTTGCCTGCATGGTTACTGCAGCTCCAGTTCAGGTGGGCGCTCTAGCTCCTCCTCATGCCCTACATGCAGGTACACCCTTCCACCGGTACCTACTTGGACACACAAAATATTAGTAGATACAATTGACTTCTGCTTATATTATGTTGCCAGCTTCATCTGTTTTGATCATTAGAATATTGCCTTCATACTATCTAATTTCTGCAGTTAAGATGCTCTTGACTAACCAGAAATGTTCTTTTGAGTTCCATACGTTGATTAAAACATTTCAATCTGTCATTGAGTTAGCTATATAATTCCGTGATACCATTTCTGTACTGTGATAGTTTCTCATATTTTTGTATTATACTTGTATACATTATTCCTATTTGAAGTCATCAATTGAGATGTTGCAAACATTCCTGCCATGTGCTTCTTCCTTTTTCATGCTTTGCTACTAGATCATTTGCTTGAACTGAGATTGTTGGTGTATTTGTGCTTATAATTATGCTTCTATGTGGTTGTTGCAGCATGACCCAACCAAATAAACATTTGTGCCTTGATCAAGCTCTAAAAGTGTGGTGTTTCCTCTCTTTACAGGAGCTCCGGGCTGAAGAAATTTGAAGAAGCTTGAAGTCCGACAAAGTAAAGAGTAGCTAGTTATAATGTGGTGCTAGTTATGTTGTACAGTGGCCAGCATATCTGGTTGTATAAACACTATGTAAATACTGTAATTTCGTATGATGTACAGTAGTCAGCATATTTGGTGCTAATTTTGGCTATCATTTTAATAGTTTCATATGTTCTCTTGCCATTTGAAATATTTTTCATTTGTTTATTGTGAAAGTGTGAGAAATAGAAAGATGACCAGTGGGACAAACGAAAAGGCCAAGGCCCAAAAAGTAGATGGTCTGTAAAAAGGCCGAGGCCCAAAACAGAAATGGACTATAAAAGGGTTGAGGGCGAAAAAAATGGACTATAAAAGGAAATGGCCCAGAAATTAAAAAGGCCGAATAGTTGGGCCAGGCCCATATAGCTGACAAAATTAATAAGAAAAAAAATATATAAAAAGGCTGAATTGTTGGGCTCGGCCCATGTAAAACACCGAATTGGACCGGGCTGAATCTTATCATCGACCTTTTCAATTGGTCGCAATTTTGCCACGTCAGATTGCCATGTCGGATCCGACGTGGTCTGGGCAGACAGCCAGCGACCAAAACAAAAGGTCATTGGTTCAACGACCTTTTGTTTTGGTCGTTGCCTTCCATGACCTTATCCCGAAGAAGGTCGTTAATTTCAGTTTACGACGGCCAGCTTTTGACCATCTGTTTTTGGTCAAAAAAAGGTCACAAATGAAAAACAATGACCATTCAGTGACCAATAGTGATGGTCGCAAGTTGACGTATTTCTTGTAGTGACATCGGTTACAAAAGAACAACATTTGAATGGAAAAACATGGTATGATGACACATGGAATAGGTACAGAAAATGGATAGGCATGGCATATTCTCATATTTGATGTGTAAACTAAGCAGATGGTGGTGTAACAAAAAAAAAGTAATGCAAGACATAATATGCAAGATACGTGCGATCAATACATCCTTGCCAAGTTAGAGCAAGCACCCTGATGGTTGAATAAGATAGGCCATCTGACTCTGACTCATCTGGAGAGCTAAATTGACTTGGGTTTCTATCTAGCTCAGAATCGTCTTTAGGATCATATTCTGAAAATGGAATCTGTAGATGCGGAGCGTGTGGGGTTCCATTGCATCCAGACAGGATCTCGATCCCTTGGTGCCAAGTTTGTTATCCAGTGGATTGTTCCACATTATTCTTCTTGTGTGCCCATTCTAATATTCATTATGATCATGTTCAATACTTGACATGAATGAAAACATAAAAATAAGTGAGATTATCTTTGTAATGCATAGGGGATTCTAATCCAATAGTGCATCCCTCTAAACGCCTATGTGCTATCTCTATGCAATTCTTCTGAGAGATGCCATATGTGCTATAATTTGGTGTGTGCAATAATATAATGTGGCCTACTACTCAAAATATAGCCTCCCTGTTGAGAGCTCCAGAAGTAATGATACTTCGCAGATGACAACTTCAGAATATACTAAGGAAGAACAACTCGACTTGACCTGTCAACCGCAAATGTCTCTGCTCCTCTTCCTAACAAGGAACATACTATACTTATTAAACAAGAAGAGAAGAGGAACATGTTAAAGAAGAGTAGAAGAGCAAGCAGATTGTAGATATTACTAGTCTTTCTAGACAATGTTTGTTGCCCACCCATGATGAACAAGAGCGCACAGAGAAATACTATTCCTTCCTGTCTCTCTATATGTGGCTCACATGCATTTCGAAACTAAAGTAGGAACATTTAGCTGACCATTTAAACATGTCTCTGTTTTACTAATATCAACATCATATCATATTCGTATTTAAACAACTAAGCTTGGTTAGCTTGATGAGTGGAGCAGTGCCATTACGACACGAATCACATAGGTTGATCGTAGTGAACATAAAAGTGGAAAACCCTAAGCATAATGAGTATAGTATTGACCGTGGCATGGCAGATCTAAAGCTGCAAACCGCACAAAGGCTACTTAGCAACCGACGTTTGCTTTCTACTAACAACTAAGATTTGGTATGGACAAGAAAGTACAGTAAACAAGTGACAAAGAAATGCAATTCCCTGCTGCCTCTCTATATGTTGCCACATGCATTTGAAAACTCAAGTGGGAGCTTTAGCTAACCAATTAAATGTGCGTCTGTTAACTAATATCAGTATAATATCACATTCATATTTGAAAAACTAAGCTTTGGAATTATGAGCAGTGTGTTGTTTAGCTTGAAGGGTGGAGTGCTGCTAGTACGATACAAAGCACCTACACAGATCATATAATGGGAAAACCCTAAGCATCACGAGTAAATTCGGGAAAGGTGGAACTAGCTGGAAAATATGGGCTTGTATTGCCGGTACTTCGGCACCGTGCATTGCCCTTTCTCACTTCAAGAGTCGGTGCAAACTTTGCTGATGCATCCAAACCCCGTGATACGATACGCTCTGTCACACATAAGCCTCCTTATATCTTCCTCAAAACAGCCACCATACCTACCTATCATGTCATTTCCATAGCCATCTTACCATGCAACTTCCACCGTTCTGTCTTATGACATGTGTGTTCATCATCATCTTGGTTTGCATTATCATACAGAGCTGACATGATATTTGTGGCAAAGTCACCATTCATCATTGTTATACATGTTATACTAGATCATTCCACATCCTGGTACACTGCTAGAGGCATTCATATAGAGTCACATTGTTTCAGTTCATCGAGTTGTAATATTGAGTTGTAAGTAAATAAAAGTGTGATGATCATCATTATTAGAGCATTTTCCCAGTGAGGAAAGGATGCTGGACACAATGATTCCCCACAAGTCGGGATGAGACTACGGACAAAAAAAGAGGCCAAAACAGGCCAACAAAAAAAGAGAAAATGAGAGAAGGGCCAATGTTACTACCCTTTTACCACACTTGTGCTTTAGAGTAGCACCATGTCCTTCATATAGAGTCTCCTGGGTTATCACTTTCATATACTAGTGGGAATTTTTCATTATTGTCGTGGACTTAACACGGCAGATGCCCTTGTGAAAGGACTTAGGTGTGGAGCCATCGCAACGTAGGTTAGCTCGAAGGGGTTGGACGGGACAAAGGACACAAAGGTTTACCCAGGTTCGGCCCCTCACAACGAGGTAAAAGCCTACGTCCTACTTCTAGTTGTATTGCTTGGGTTTCGATTACAAGGGAGCGATCACGCTTGACCTAGCAATCGATCAGTTGTTTCTTGAGTTAACCCGCCGCCGGGTCTCGCCATTATATACACAGGTCAAGGCCCGAGGCTTTACAAGAGTCCGAGCCAGATCACACAATGTGACCGGCCTGGTTTCTAAGTCGCCTTGCCTTAACAGGCAAGTCACCATATGGCGGTTCATACGTCCGGGTCTTGGGCCACCACCAGGCCTGCCTCTATGAGCCACCGTCTTCATGTTTCATCTTGGGCCCTACCTGGGCCTTCTCCATTGAGTCGCCAACGGTGTAACCCAGCCCCTCCTGGGCGGGTCACACCTCGAGTTTATATCCCAAACATTAGGCCCCAGATTGATTTGAACTTGTTCATGTCAATCTTCACCGCTGCAGTTGGCGAGTTATCCTTCCAAAGCTTAACCTTGAATAAAACATTGTAACCTGCCATGACGTCATGCGAAGTAAATTCATAAAAAACCCGTGACATCACAACGGATCTTTTGCATTAACTAGCCCTTCGAAAATCGAGGCGCCCGCACTGTTGAGATAATCATACCGCCTCCTCAATTTCCGCGCATGCCATTTCACTGTTTCCTTATAAATAGGGATGGGGTCCCCTTTTTTCACCTTTACCCCGCTCCTCTCTCTTCTTCTTCCTCCTCGCATCGTCCGCCGTCGCTGGAGTTCCGCCGCTGCCGTTCCTCGCCAACGACCCCAACCAGGCCGCTGCATCAACCTGATTGTGACCAGAGATCGTGGCGCACCTCCGCTCTTCAGTCAAGTACCCAGGTAAAGCTCTTTCCTCGGCCCAGATCTGCATTAGGTTGATTCCGTTCATAGGGTTCGTCGGATTTCATCGCGCTTGCCCAAGTTCATCATGTTTCATTCACCATGCCGCTTAGCTCGATCCAAAAACGATACTGAAGCCGTGCAGTAGTAGTTTTAACCTCTATCTTGCATCTCACGTAGATCCCCTTCCTTCAGAATCCATATACAGCTCACCTATTCTTTCATTACTATACCTTTAGGTTTGGAATTGTTCTTCATTTGTTGAACTACTGCAGATCCGAATTTTTAGGCACAATCCGTGAAACTTGTTTTATCTCAAACTTGTTTCAGCTGACTCACCATTCGTTATTCGGGCGGCTTAAATAACAACCTTTGTAACTCGCCAAAACTTGGCCAGCTTAACCATGACATATAACTTGCCAAGAAATCCAGAGCTTTGTATGATCCGCCAACAATACATGTCGACTTAAATTTATCCAATTAACCCGGAACCTGTGGTTCACCAGTAAATGGTCGGCTTAAACATGAATTTTATGCTCATTAGGCGGTTCATCACCATGATTTTAATCCGTAATACTTTTATTCCTAGGACGTAGATCTTAACCCGCCAGCAATGACTAGGACTCCCACTTCTTGTGACTGGATCACTTCCCAAGTCTCCGAACTCTCATTACAGGAGTATGTAGACATGGGGATTTTGCCATCCAAAGAGGTCATACACTGGCAGGTCCCTGGTTCTGAAACGACTCCAGAGCCCCAAGAGGGCGAAATTGTGATCTTTGCAGACCACCTTCTCCGTGGCTTTTCCCCACCCGGATCAAAAAAAAATTCCGTGACACTCTGAATTTTTATCAACTTCACCCTCAAAATATTGGCCCCAACTCTGTCTCCAATTTGTGCAATTTTCAAGTATTCTGCGAAGTGTACCTTGGAGAAGAGCCTACTGTTGACCTCTTTAGAGAGTATTTTTATCTTAATCGTCAAATGAAAATGACCGATGGACCCAGCTTGGAACTTGGTAGGATTTCTATTCAGCGGCGGAGAGACATAACTTTTCCTGAAGCCAAGCTCCCCAGTCACCCCAAGGATTGGAATTTCACTTGGTTCTATTGCAGAGACACCTCTCCGGCTGATGAAAATTGTTTGCCGGGTTATCGCCCTTTCCGGCTCAACACCCATAGCAAACTTCCAAATCCGTTAACCGCCGCAGAGCGCGTTAAACTTGCCCCCACCTTTTCAAAAATAAGGGCATTGGTAGCCAATAGCTTAACTGCAGTAGACCTAACCTGCTGCTGGGTTGCTTGGAGAATAATGCCTTTGAGCCGGCGCGGCGGCTTAATGTGCGATTACACTGGAGACACCAAAGATCCGCAGCGTTTTAATCAGACATCCTTGAGTGATAACGATGTCAATGATGTAGTCAAATCACTGCTCGGGGAGCCTATGGACAACTACCGCAAAGTGGGACTGAATCCTTTCTGCAAAGTCAATCCACCTCCGACTGTAAGTATTTTTCACCATCCTTCCTTTTACTTGTTTACTTCTTTGTATAGCATATTCCTTACTTTTTCTGACTATGCTTAAATAGGCCAACTCCCCTTTTTGGAAGAAGAAACTACCTGCTGCTACTCCGACCAAGAAGCCTAAAACAACAACTCGGGGCCCAGGTCGTCCCAAGAAACCAACTGCTGAAGAGCTACTCAAGCTTGACGACGAGTCAGAGGTAGACCTTGACTCCCTTGGTCGTCTTTTTATACAACTTATTGATGCTGACTCTTCTCAGGACGACGCGGAAACAAGTCAAGCTGATGCAGCAGAGGTAATCCCTATCTCCTCCGACTCATAACCCTTGCCAAGACACAAAACTCGGCAGGTGACCCGGAAAGTAAGATTTTCTCACCCTCTAGCTTACTTGGATCCTGACTTTATTTTGAAGAAACAGCAACACGAGACAAAGCGTACAACCCGGAGCAGTGGTGATGGTGACCTTGCAACCGGCTTACCCAACACGCCTGCCCCTCGCAAGAGCCGAAATGAGGTGCCACACAATCCATCCCTCTCCTTTCCAAAGGCGGGTCTCATTCGTCAACCGCTTAACTCTTCCGGTTCAAACTATCAGGGAACACCTCATTCATCATCTGGCGAGTCTACCGGGTCCCAGATGCCTGTTTTCAGAGTTGCCCCTGGGTAAGTATTTGCACTTGTTTCATTTGTTGATCAATGCGTTATGATGATATACTCATATCCTTATATTTTTTATCACAGAGGCATGGCCAAAGCCGGCAAGAAACAGAAATTGGGCGGCTCTTAAAAAAAACCAAACTGCTGAGCCGGAGAAGCAATTGTCAGAAATCCCAGATGCCACAATTCAAGATCCTGACGATGTTGCCCACAATCCACCACCGCAAGTTGATGTTACGGTTCTTGAGCCGGCTCCCACTGAGACTGGTCCAGTTGGCAGTCATGATCCGCCGAGCCCTAAGCCGCCCAGCCCTGCCAAACTTGCTGAAGAGGTCCCTTCTGATAAGATTGCCGAGGATGTCATCATCACTGGCACAGGCTATACAGAGCCAGGGAATCCTACCGTGTTGGCCAAGCACAGCGCCAAAGAAGAGCCTTTAGCCGCCGACAAGGGCAAATTAAAATTGGATCTGGAGGGCTATGCTAGCTTTAGTGCAAGCGACATCCACGCAGGCTATTAAACCGCCTCCATACTAGCCGTGATCTGGAAGCCGGCTTAGTGAACCTTATGAAGGAACGCTATGAGGTATGTTACTCACCCCTTTCCATATGTATTCATATAGCCGCCAAGTCTAGAGGATAGGAAAAAATTGAGTATGATGTAGACTTAATAATAATCTTCAAACTGCAGCCTCTCAGTGCCAATTTATCCCCTAAGGTCCAAATCTGTAGCCCCCAAGGGCCGACTTAAACTGACAAGTTGAGCCGGGACTTATAGTCACTTAAGAAATCCAAACATGTAGCCCCCAAGGGCCAGCTTAAACTGACAGGTTGAGCTGGGTCGTAAGGCACTTTAAAATGACCTACATTAGCCCCCAAGTGCCAAGTAGAGTACTTGTAGTGTGCTTGGGACTTTAACAGGATAACATCACCAATAGTTAAACTGTGATTTCTAACCATTGCTTCATCCTTGTATTTCAGGCTGAGTTAAGCATGAAGGAATCACAAGTGGGCGATTTAAGGAAGAACATAACACTGCAGCAGGCAGAGACTTCCAAGGCCAAGCTAGAGCTGAAAACTTCTTTGGAAGAAGTTGAAAAGCTTAAAGCAAGTTTTGATGCCGAGAGAGCCGCCTGGGAGTCTGACAAGACTGCACTAGTGAAGAGGGCCAAAGAGGCGGAAGCACAACTTAAGCCGACTGCTGATGAGCTGGCCGGCTTAAAACAACATATCACCCATATGACAGCCGCCATCTTTGGTAAGACTCATATGCATTTCAACATCCATTTTGATATTACTTTAACCCGCCTGGCGATTCTCAACCCCTACTTTTTAACTCGCTTGGCAACTTATGAACAGGCTCCAGAAGTGCCAGCCTTGGTGAAATATGCTGATGAAACTCAAGGCAATATATGCGCTGACTGAGCAGCTATACACTGGAACTTTGCGAAGCCTTTTGGCCTTATCAAGTGGGAAGAAACCTCCCAAGCAGATCAAGATTGTGCTGGATCAACTCTCAACAGTGCCGGCTCAAGTTATGGAATACAAACTATCAGCCGCCTGAGCCGGAGCCATTTGTGCACTAGGCCGAGCTAAGGCGTGCCAGTCAGAACTTGACCCGGTGGAAATAGCCACCGGTTGCCCAGAATTCAAGGACGATGGGTCTGCCTTCGAAGAACAAGACTTCAACAACTGTGTCAGAGAGATGCGACCAGTCGCTTGCAAGCTGATTGAAGATCTGAATTTAGACCACTACACGCCGACTTATGATGAGAAGAACCAGAAGATTAAGTCGCCAATTCATGATGTTGTCAACCTTATTCCTCCTCGGCGTAAGCATATATTCGCCCCTAACATTGATCATTCTATTATACTCAATGATGAAGCCACTTTCGAAGCTTTAACCGGCATCGACTGGTCAACAGATGATCTGCAGATGATCAACGAAGAAGAAGAACCGGCGCGGGATGACCCGGAGTCGTCAACCCGCCATGAAGGAAACAAATGACAAACCAGGCGGCTCTCAAGCCAGGGTATAAGAGTGCTCTTTCAGAAAACACTTTGCTCCAAACTTGTGGGCTCATGATGGCCTTCTAATAGGCTAGGTTAAAACAATGATCCGCCATGTCATGCCTTCGTGCAAGTTGATCTTTACTTTTGAAACACCAGTTTTAATCTTTGATGATGGGCTTGAACTTAATCATTCATACGAGCCATAGCAGTACTCTTACTTATGTGTAAAGCTCTGCATGTCCTGCACAAAATTTAAACAAGATATGCCCTGGCAACTTATCGTCGAAAACCAGGGCGGGTAACAACCCAAACATAATATAGTCTTATGCAATTATAGAAAAGACTAGAACTAAGGCCATCCAAGCCAAAACATACTGGCGACTTAAAGTCAAAAGCCAGAGCGGGTTACCAAACCTCGAACATTCATATAACAATTAAAAACATACCTGTAGACTTGGATCATGCTGCCGTCTTACACCTCAATATCCAGTGCGGGTAACAACCCAAACACTTTCGATCGCATGACCTCAATTGTTCAAACCAAAGCATACTGGCGACTTAAAGTCCATAGCCAGGGCGGGTTACCAAACCCAAAATACTCAAACATGAGTCTCACAATCGGAGCTTCATGACCCGGATTGTAGAAAATGCACTTAGCAAAAAAAATCTTTAGGAGACACAAATCCAAAAGGCTCAAAAGAAAAACATTCAAATAATGTCAAATAATTGCCTGGCCGGCTTACCAAAGCACGACCAGACAAATTGGCTCACAAAGCCATGTGCTTTCAAAGGCCGCACAGCCTTGGAGTTAATCCTAGCTCACTATAAGCCGGCTCTCACGTGACACAAGCCGCCGTTTTAACCTTAACAAGTTCAGGGTCTTAAGAAAGATTGACTGTTAAGAGTTCGGTGGGTCACCTGGCGGAGTAGCAAGTTGCAAACAGGTAGGATAACTCAGGATTCGGCGTCCACGCCTGGTCAAGAGGGTATGAAAGCTAGACCCGGTGGGTTGGAAGCCCCCAAGTGACCTTATGACCAAATAATAAAGACTCAGATACACAGAAATAAAACGACAGAGGCCCTGAATTATCAGGGATGCCGGCTTTATTATATTTGATCATAAAATATATATATACACTGACAAATGTATGTACAATGTCAAGAGCCGGTGGCTCAGGTGTAATAAGGCCGAAGATGAGCAATATTCCAGGGCCGGTGGGTCTCCTCCTCCGACTTGTGTGAATCCTTGTGTTCTCGTATATCAATGAGGTAATAAGACCAGTTATTCAAGTTCTTGTTGACCATAAAAGGTCCTTCCCAAGGTGGCGATAACTTGTGCATATCTATTTGATCTTGGATCAGCCGGAGTACCAAGTCACCTTCTTGAAACGCCCGGGTCTTGACTCTGCGGCTATGATAGCGACGCAGGTCTTGTTGATATATCTCCGAATGAGCCGCCGCAAGGTCACCCTCTTCATCCAAAGCATCGAGTGCGTTTTGACATCCTATTTCATTATCAGCTTCAACATAAGCCACCACACGAGGCGAATCATGACAGATATCACTTGGAAGAACCACCTCTGCACCATAAACCATGAAGAAATGCGTATAGCCTGTTGACCTGTTGGGGGTGGTATTGATACTCCAGAGTACTGAAGGTAACTCCTCAACCCAACAACCCGGTGCTCGCTTCAAAGGAACCATAAGCCGGGGTTTTATTCCTCTTAAAATTTCCTGGTTAGCCCTCTCAGCTTGACCATTAGACTGTGGATGAGCCACAGAAGAAACATCAAGACGAATATGCTCTCGTTGACAGAACTCCTTCATAGCACCCTTAGACAAATTAGTGCCATTATCAGTAATGATACTATGAGGGTAACCAAAACGAAAGATCAGCTTTTTAACAAACTGGACTGCTCGCCGCATCGCACTTGCTGACCGGCTCTGCCTTAACCCACTTGGTAAATTTGTCAACTGCCACCAAGAGGTGGGTTTTCTTATCTTTAGACCTCTTGAAAGGTCCAACCATATCAAGTCCCCAGACTGCAAACGGCCAAGTAATTGGAATCATTCTCAACTCTTGAGCCGGTACATGAGCCCTTCTAGAAAACTTCTGACAGCCGTCACATTTACTGACGATATCCTCTGCATCAGCATGAGCCGTCAACGAATAAAACCCATGACAAAAAGCTTTGGCCCCTAAAGATTTTGAGCCGGCATGATGACCACAATCACCTTCATGGATTTCTCTTAAAATCTCATGGCCCTCCTCAGGATAAACACAACGTTGAAACACACTTGTGACACTGCATCGGTGTAACTCGCCATTAACAATAGTCATAGACTTGGATCTCCTGACAATTTGCCTTGCCAAAGTTTCATCCACGGGTAACTCGCCCCGGTTCATATAAGCCAAGTAAGGAAGTGTCCAATCAGGAATAGCATGGAGAGCCGCCACCAACTGTGCCTCCGGGTCAGGAATAGCAAGGTCCTCTTCTGATGGTACCTTGACTGAAGCATTATGCAACACATCAAGAAACACATTAGGGTGTACCGGCTTACATTGGGACCCCAGCCGGCTCAAGGCATCAGCCGCCTCATTTTTCCTTCGATCAAGGTGCTCCACCTGATAACCCTTGAAATGACCAGCAATATTATCAACCGCCTGGCGATAAGCCGCCATGAGCAAGTCTTTGGAATCCCATGTACCTGAAACTTGCTAAGCCACAAGGTCTGAGTCGCCAAAACACCTGACCTGGCTCAAATTCATCTCTTTGGCCATGCGAAGGCCGTGGAGTAAAGCCTCATATTCAGCTGCATTGTTAGTACAAGGAAACATTAGCCTCAAAACATAGCAAAACTTGTCACCTCGTGGGGACGTCAATATGACCCCAGCCCCTGAGCCTTCTAACTGCCTGGACCCATAAAAGTGAATTGTCCAATATGTGTTATCAGGCCTTTCTTCAGGTGTCTGCAACTCCGTCCAGTCATTGATGAAATCCACCAGAGCCTGAGATTTGATAGCTGTCCTTGGCACATACTTCTGACTATGAGGCCCAAGCTCTATTGCCCACTTAGCAACCCGGTCTGTGGCCTCTCTATTTTGAATAATGTCTCCTAAGGGAGCAGAGCTGACCACAGTGATAGGATGACCAAGAAAATAATGCTTCAGCTTACGACTTGCCATGAACACCCCATACACCAGTTTCTGCCAATGCGGGTATCGCTGCTTGGACTCAATCAACACCTCACTGACATAATAAGCCGGCTGCTAGACTAGGTATTCTTTACCCACCTCTTTGCGCTCCACAACAATTGCCACACTGACAGCTTTACTGTTAGCTGCCACATATAGAAGTAAAGGCTCTTTCTCCACAGGAGCGGCAAGGATGGCCGGCTTAGCCAACTGCTTCTTGAGCGTCTCAAACGCCTTATCAGCATCATCACTCCAGACAAAATGGTATGTTTTCTTCATCATCTGATATAAGGGAATGGCCTTCTCTCCCAGGCGACTTATGAATTGGCTTAGAGCTGCGATACGACCCGCTAGGCGCTGGACGTCATTGACACACGCCGGCTTAGCCAAGGAAGTAATAGCCTTAATCTTCTCTGGGTTAGCTTCAATTCCTCTCTCTGAGACCAGAAAACCCAAGAGCTTGCCTGTAGGCACACCAAAAACACACTTGGCTGGGTTAAGCATCATCTTATAGACCCGGAGATTATCAAAAGTCTCCCTTACATCATCCAAAAGCATCTCCTTTTTCCTAGACTTGACCACAATATCATCCACATAAGCATGCACATTACGCCCAATTAGACTGTGAAAACAATTCTGAACACAGCGTTGATAAGTCGCCTGGGCACTCTTGAGCCCAAAAGGCATAGAGACATAGCAGAAAGCTCCAAAAGGCGTGATGAAAGTCGTGTTCTCTTGGTCCTTAACTGCCATTTTGATCTGATGATAACCAGAATAAGCGTCAAGGAAACATAAGCTCTCACACCCCGCTGTAGCATCAATAATCTGGTCAATGCGAGGGAGAGCAAATGGATCAGCTAGACAAGCCTTGTTAAGATCAGTGTAATCAACACACATATGCCAAGTGTCATTCTTCTTAAGCACTAGCACCGGGTTAGCCAACCACTCCGGATGAAAGACCTCCACAATAAACCCTGCTGCCAAGAGCCGGGCCACCCCTTCTCCAATGGCTTTACGTCGTTCTTCATTGAAACGACGAAGAAACTGCTTGACCAGCTTAAATTTAGGATCAATATGAAGAGTGTGCTCAGCGAGTTCTCTCGGTACACCCGGCATGTAAGAAGGTTTCCATGCAAAAAATGTCCCGATTCTCATGGATGAACTCAATGAGCACGCTTTCCTATTTAGGATCCATGTTAGCCCCTATTGTGAACTGCTAAGATGAGTCGCCAGGGACAAAGTCAACCTGCTTAGTATCATCGTCCGACTTAAACTTCAACAGAGGGTCTTGCTCTGTGGTGGGCTTCTTCAAAGGGGTCATGTCAGCCGGGTCAACATTATCTTTATAAAACTTAAGCTCCTCAGTAGCACAGGCTGATTCAGCATAAGCAGCATCCCCTTCTTCGCATTCCAAAACAATCTTTTGATTACCATGAACCGTAATTGTTCCCTTATGTCCTGGCATCTTAAGCTGCAAATAAACATAACAAGGTCGTGCCATGAATTTGGCATAAGCCGGCCATCCGAACAAGGCATGATAAGGGCTCTTGATTTTAACCACTTCAAACCATAACGTCTCTGCTCTGTAGTCATAGTCATCACCAAAGGCCACTTCCAAGGCAATCTTACCAACTGGATATGCCGACTTACCAGGTACTACACCATGAAAAACTGTAGAAGACGGCTTAAGCTCCTTATCAGTTAAATTCATCCGACGAAAGGTATCGTAATAAAGGATGTTGATGCTGCTGCCACCATCCATGAGCACTTTAGTGAACTTATAACCCCCAACCTGAGGGGCCACCACCAATGCTAATTGACCCGGATTATCAACCCAGGGCAGGTGATCCTCTCGACTCCACGTGATTGGCTGCTCTGACCATCGCAAATACTGAGGTACCGCCAGCTCAATTGTATTGACCGCGCGTTTATGAACCTTCTGATCTCGCTTGCAGAGACTTGTGGTAAATACATGATATTGACCCCCATTGAGCTGCTTTGGATTACTCTGGTATCCTGACTGCTGCTGCTGGTTACCCTGACCAGACTGTTGATTATAGCCGCCTTGGCTGCCCTGTCCTTGATACCCGGAACTTGAGCAGCCACCACCAAAGCCGGGCCCCTGTGAGCCGGATCCTAACCCGCCAGGCGGGCCATTGTTGTTGCCATGATTCTGACTGAAGGTGAAATTCCTGTACTCTTTCATGATGAAACAGTCTTTCCAAGCATGAGCCGCCGGTTTATTGGGCAGACTGTGTTTCGGGCAAGGTTCATTCATCATCGCCTCCATGTTAAATTTTGGCCCTCCAAAGACCTACTTACCGCGGCGCTGGTTTTTATATCCAGTGTTGGTGTTAGCTACCAGATCTGACCCGCCGTCGGGGTGCCTGCACTTACCACCATTACCCTGGTTCTGACCATTATGCCCTGTCACGTTCTGCTGCTGACCCTTACCATTACCACTCTTCTTTCCCTTGCTGGACTTTTCATCATCAGATCCAGGATCTTTGGTAGTATCAGAGTCGGCATACTTAATGAGAGCTGCCATGAGCTCTCCCATGTCCTTACAATGACGTTTAAGCCACCCAAGTTTCTGCTTGAGAGGTGTAAAGTGACAATTCTTCTCCAAGACTAGAACAGCTGAACCCGCCGCAATGCTATCTGATGAATGAATAATAGTTGAGACCCGCCCGACCCAATGGTGGGCCGACTCATCCTCGCGCTGCACACAGTTATCCAGATCAATAATCGTCAAAGGCTGCTTACACGTTCCCTTGAAGTTCTGAATGAAGTGCGCCTTCAACTCAGCCCATGAATTGATGGAATTGGCGGGTAAGCCTTTCAACCAGATTCGAGCCGGTCCATCCAACATCATGGTGAAGTACTTGGCACATACAACATCATTAACATCTAGCATCTCCATACCTAGCTCGTAGCTCTCAATCCAAGTCTCAGGAGGAAGATCAGCTGTATAATTAGGCACCTTACGAGGGCCCTTAAAATCCTTAGGCAAACGTTCATTGCGCAGAGCCGGCACTAGACAAGGCACACCAACAGTCCTAGAAGTCATCCCAGCTGCGACGGTCACTGAAGTGTGTACTGGAGATTGCTGATGAGCCCCCAGTTGAGCCGCCAACTCCGCCTCATGATGGGCTCTAGCCTGATCCACAAGGTCCTGAGCATTATTATCATCGTGGGGCGGGTTATGTCCACGAGGCGGGTCATCATTACGAGGCGGGTTACGACGCCGCTCACTACTGGAACCCGCCGGCGACTCAATGCGCCGGCTATAGCTTCGACTTGGGCGGGGAGTTGAATGAACACGCTCACGACTGTATGAATAAGCTGCCTGCTGTGCCATAGCCGTTTGAAGAAGCTCCACCACGTTCTGGGTTTCTAATGGCGCTGGAGACTCGCCCTCGATCGGGATAGCCGCCAATCATGTAGCTGCTGCTATCATATTATCCACCAGATTAAAATAATGGCCAGAGGGTGTTGGAACCCGTTGAGGCGGGGTCAAATCCCTTCGAGGCAGGTCTGGCACCCGAGGCTGGGCCACCGCACCGGTCCCTGGCGCCTCAGCAGCCCGGGTCACAACGGGCGGGTTACTCGTTCCTGCCCCTGGCGTGTTAAAAAGATTCCGCCCCTCAAACTATGAAGGCAGGCAGATCTGGTGCCTCCTTCGAAGAACAGCATTGGACGCATTCTGATCCAAACTCAAACGAAAGGCTTCCGCTCTTATCCGCTGTGACTCGGCATCCGTTGCAGCTCGCTCCATCGCCATCCTGGCATTCTCCGCATTCAGATCTTCATGGGCCTTAGCCACCTCATCTCGCACCTTTACAACTTCCACATTATGCTGTGCTTGATTCGCCGGAGTTACCTCCGTGGCCAACAGCGTCCTCAAAGTGCCCAAGAGCTCAGACAATACTTGAGCTGGCGGCTGGGCCGAAATGCTCGCTCCGGTCGTCGCAGCAGCAGTTGAACCGGATGTCATAGCAGCAGCTGTTGATGAGTTCAGAGCCGGCTGCGTACCTGCCATAAAAATAGCAGCCCTGCTTGGCGGCTCATAAGGGTCTGGAATACTGTCACCATCGGAATAGCCCCCAAGCCTGCCATCCTGAAGCTAATAAATTGACTCGTTTTCTCCGGCCGAGGACTCATCACCTGAATAGATGGCCGTCTCACCAGCCGATGCAGAACCTTCCTCAAGATCCGCCCCATGAACAAAGCCAACAAAGACGTGCTTCCGGCCGGGTTGAACCCTGGCGGGTCGCGCGCGTTGAGCCATCTCGATGATGTCAGTGCAGGTGTCTGGCTCAGGCTCTAACTCGCCGATCTTGCCGATGAAAACGTGAATTCCGCCAAAGGGGACCCGGTACCCGTACTCGATTGAGTCGGCCTTGGGGCCCCAGCCAGCGTCGTCGATGTAGATCTTGCCGCGGCGACTCTTAGTCATCCGACCCATGGCATATATCCTTCGATCCCTGAGAAGCTACCCTTCAAGAACTCGAAACCACCGTGCTCTGGCCCCACGGTGGGCGCCAACTGTCGTGGACTTAACACGGCAGATGCCCTTGTGAAAGGACTTAGGTGTGGAGCCATCGCAACGTAGGTTAGCTCGAAGGGGTTGGACGGGACAAAGGACACAAAGGTTTACCCAGGTTCGGCCCCTCACAACAAGGTAAAAGCCTACGTCCTGCTTCTAGTTGTATTGCTTGGGTTTCGATTACAAGGGAGCGATCACGCTTGACCTAGCTATCGATCAGTTGTTTCTTGAGTTAACCCGCCGCCAGGTCTCGCCTTTATATACACAGGTCGAGGCCCGAGGCTTTACAAGAGTCCGAGCCGGATCACACAACGTGACCGGCCTGGCTTCTAAGTCGCCTTGCCTTAACAGGCAAGTCACCATATGGCGGTTCATACGTCTGGGTCTTGGGCCACCACCAGGCCCGTCTCTATGAGCCGTTGTCTTCACGTTTCATCTTGGGCCTACCTGGGCCTTCTCCATTGAGTCGCCAACGGTGTAACCCGGCCCCTCCTGGGCGGGTCACACCTCAGGTTTATGATCCCCAACAATTATAGAACTTGGCTTGTATATTCCGATGATGGGCTTCCTCAAATGCCCAAGGTCTTCATGAGCAAGCAAGTTGGATGCACACCCAAAAAATTCCCGTTGCGCTTTCATACACTTATAGCTCTAGCGCATTCGTTGCATGGCAACCCCTACTCCTCGCATCGATATCGATTGATGGACCTCTCCATTGCCCGTTGATCTGCCGAGTTGATGCGATACTTTCTTCCTTTTTGACTTCTCCTATATATATATATATATATCTCTACCACCGCATTCTATTCCACCTATAATGTTAATGTCCATGTCTTAGGCTCATGTATTGACTGGAGTTGAAAATACTGAAGCGTCTTAAGAAGTATGATACAACTTCCTGGTTGAACACAGGGGTGCTCATGATTTGTACTTATGTGGTGTGGGCAGAGTCATACCATGCTTACATAATTCAATGAATAGGGATAACATTCGTTGAGCATCGTATATTTTGAAACAGCAATGGTTATGTTTTTATATTCATGGATATTATTATGTTGATATCAATTAATTCGTCGTGTCTCAATATTTATGTCGTATAAGAGATTACATGATAAACATGCTAGGTAGCATTCAATATCAAAAATTCTGTTTTTATCACTTACCTACTCGAGGACGAGCAAAAATTAAGCTTGGGGATGCTGAAACGTCTTCGATGTATCTATAATTTTTAATTGTTTCATGTTATTATATTATTAATCTTGGATGTTTTATATGCAATTTTATATCATTTTTGGGAACTAATCTATTAACTTAGTGACCAGTGACAGTTCCTGTTTTCTGCATGTTTTTTGTTTTTCAGGAAATCAATATCAAATGAAGTCCAAACACGATACAACTTTACAATGATTTTTTCTGGACCGGAAGGGACCCTAGGAGCCTCGGGAGGAGACCAGGGGAGCTACAAGAGCGCCACAAGCTCACACGGCGCGCCCCAAGGGGGGCGCCCCCTAAGCTTGTGGGACCCACGCAACTTCTTTTGACATAATTCCAACTCCATAAATTCCCATAAATCCTTAAACCAACAGAGAGACACCCAAAACACTTTTTTCGCCGCCTCAAGCTTTTGTTCTTCCGCGATCCCATCTGGAGGCCTTCTTTGGTACTCTGCCGGAGGGGGAATCGGTCAAGGAGGGTTTCTCCATCAACCTTGCTTCCCTCCATGATGTGTGAGTAGTTACCATAGACCTACGGGTCCATAGCTAGTAGCTAGATGGCTTCTTCTCTCTCTTTGATCTTCAATACAAAGGTCTTCATGATCTCCATGAAGTTCTATCTGATGTAATCTTCTTTTTGCGGTGTGTTTGTTGGGATCCGATGTACTATGGATTTATGATCAGATTATTCGTTGAAAGTAATTGAGTTTTTGATGTACTTTATTATGCATGATTGTTATAACTTTGTATTTTTCTCTGATCTGTCCGTTTGGTTTGGTCAACTAGATTGATTTATTTTCAGTGCGAGAGGTGCTTTGTAATGGGTTCAATCTTGCGGTGTCCTCGCCTCGTGACAGAAGGGGTAGCGAGGCACGTATTTGTATTGTTGCCATTAAGGGTAAAACGACGGGGTTCGTTCATATTGCTTGAGTTTATTCTGTCTATATTATGTCATCTTGCTTCATGCATTACTCTGTTTGTTACTTTGTTATGGACTCAATACCATATAAGCATGCTAGACAGCGGTTAATTGGTAGGGTAATTGTAGTAGATGCATAATCGTTTCGGTCTACTTGTCACGAACGTAATGCCTATGTACATGATCATTGCCATGAATAATATCATAACTATGCGCTTTTCTATCAATTTTCCAACAGTAATTTGTTTACCCACAGTATGCTATGTTTCAAGAGAGAAGTCTCTAGTTAAAACTATAGCCCCCGAGTCACTTTTATCATATTACAAAAATAAAAAATATCTTGCTACAATTTATTTACTTTTATTTTGTTTTGCAATTTATCTATCTACCACTATCAGATTTAATCCTTGTAAGCAATGAGTTCAAGGGGGTTGACAATCCTTTTGTCCGCTTTGGGTGCAAGTATTTGCTCTTGTGTGTAGGTGTTGTCCACTAGGCTTGGCGTGATTCTCCAATTGGTTCGATAACCTTGGTTGTCATTGAGGGAAATACTTATCAGCTACTATATTGCTTCACCCTTCATCTTCGAGAAAAATCCCAACGCAGCTCACAAGTAGCATGATGCTAGTCAGGGTGCCTCATGAATTCTTCTGTCGAAGAAGCGGCTCGGCGCCTGCTATCCCCAGATTTGGAGAGGCCTTAGTTGGTGCCGCAAAAATTACCATGTCTAGAAGATGGTCTGATATGTGTAATTTTGTATCTGGAGTCTCTGGGAATCTTAGGGCATCTCTAAAGCGGACCCTCAAATCTCCCGCAAACGTCCGGACTGAGCTGTCCGGACCTAGTTTGCCATCCAACGTAGACCCGCATCTGTCCGCCGACTGGTTCAGACGTACTTTTTCCGGCAAATTGGACACAAACAAAGGGGGGGCTTTGCGGGAGTCTGGACATCCACATAACGAATCAAAAGCCATCACACATCCCTCTTCTCTCTATCCGGATGGTGGAAGGCTGCTGTTGTGCTGCTATTTGAGTTTAGCGGAAGGATTAGCATGCTTGGCGTTGGCGGATAGCACGTTTGAAGTATGGCGGAAGCCACTTAATCACTTTGTTTCTTTTATTTTTTTCCTTCAAATGCTTTATTTTGGCGGAAGCAAAGTAGCTACTAGTTTAAATGATTCATTTCATTTGGCGGAAGATAGCTAGGCAAGTATGTTAGCTTTGGCTAAAGCTACATAGATTAGCAAGTATGCTAGCTAATCAAGTAGGGTGTGATTTGAATTAGTAGCTAGCTTAGTTGCTTCAATTGGCGGGAAGCCACCTTCGGCCACGCAACATGGTACTAAGTACTAGCTTTTGTAAAATGCGTGCACTAAAGCACTATCATTAGTAACCTTCCACCAAATCATAAATCACACTTGTTTTTTCAAGTTAAAAAGGGTGTACATATAGTGACTAGCTTTGGAAGGCCAGCTCTCGCATCCGTGTTCGAACACCAATCCAGATCAATTTTAGACAAATACCATGTTCGTTGCGGATCGGCGTTGAAGATATCCTTATGTTGTATATCTATTTCAAACTGTGGGGATTTGTTTCCCTGTGTGTTAACTTGATTGGCGGTCTTTGAAGCTGGGCTGTAGCTGCGCCCGTGGTGTGTATTCCTGGTGGAACTTGTTGGATCGGTGGTTGTTTTATCAGTTTTACGAAAATAAAATTGGGAGCTTGAGCTCCTTTGGTCGAATAACAAAGCTTAGCAGTTTTCATCCGACATATGTGTCAGTAGGATATTTGAACCCGAGTTCTTTGCGAACCGAGAGTAGATCGTCCTTAGATGGAACAAACCCATAAGGCATCAGGGTTCAAGTCCTAGACTAGGCATTGGTGATTATTATTTTTAATTTATTTCAGGTCTTCCGGCTTTCGGCGATATTTGTTGAGTGGGAGGAGCGTTTCCGTCGACTACGAAGGCGTATGTGACGGCTGTCGATCTCAAGATGTTGTGCCGCATCAGTATCTCTGGTGTGCTCATAAGCGTAGGGTGTGCATGCATCGGTACATAAGGTTGACTTTATGCGCGTGTATGTGAGCAATACACTGTTAAAAAAATAAACGAGTTCTTTTTTCAGGGTTCAGTCATCTGAACATTTATCCCGGGGCAGTGTTCCTTTGCTGGCTTCTAAGAGCATCTCCAGTCGCGCCCCCAACAGGCCCCCCAAGGCCCTTTTTTATCGCCGGCGTGAAAAAAAGCCCAGTCGCGCCCCAGAAGCCCAATTTTCACCGGTTCGTGCCGAATTTGGCGCCAGTGGACTCAGGCCGAACCCGGCGCACTGGAGGGCGCCCGTGGGCGCCGGGAAAACGTTTTTGTCTCGAAATCTTTGTGGACCCACCGAGTCAGCGACTAGGCGCGGTCGTCGTCCTCATCGCCTCGTTTTCCCGCGGGGAATCAATGGAAGGCTGATTCCTTACGAGCGGCATAGTGAATGCGCGCCGACGCGCGTCCCGCCCCCTCCCGCCACGCGTACGCATGGCTACCGCCCGCTCGCCGCCCACCCGCCACTATAAAAGCCGCCCTCCTCACCGGTGGCCTCACACTCCCTCGCCACAGCCCCTCTTTCCCACTCGCCGCCGACGCCCTCTCCCCTCTCTCCCCGACCATGGCCGAGCGCTACCCCGGCGACGGAGCGGCGGCCAACGGCTTCGGCCGCCGCCACCTGCAAGAGGACGAGGCCCGCCTCCTCTACGAGGCCGACTACCCGGCGCCACCGGACATGAGTGTGCCGGGCTCATGAAGGCTGAGCGCCGTTGGAGTCCCGGTGCCACCGCCGCCCTCTGGAGCTGATCGACGCGCCGAGATCGCGCGCATCCGATCGTCGCTGCCGGAGAGCACGCGGAACCAGCCGAGGTATGCCCCCGACAGCAACACGTTGTGGACGGCGTACTTCGACCGCCGCCATGAACGGCATCGAACCCCGCGGTCTCCTCAACTCCGAGGGGCGTTGCCAATGGTGGGGCGTCCCCGGGCGCACGCTCGAAGGCGTCCTCGAACATATCGAGGCCGGCAACACGCCGTGCCTGGAGTACCCGACGGCCCCCTCCTTCTCCCGCCACCGCGACAACTCATGGACGCCGAGGCGCATGGAGACGACGTCCTCCTTCGAGTCGGGCTCCCGCTCCTTCGAGTCACCGGCGCTCCTCCCCGTCAAGCCGGAGCCGTGGGAGAGGCCGCTCGGGCAGCGCACGCGCGGCGGCGCCCTCGTCATCATCGAGGGCGGCGTCCCTTCTCGTCCGGCCTCCTCCTCCCGCTTCGTCAAGCCGAAGACCGAGCCAGGGCTCCTCGCCATGAAGAAGGACCACGAGGCCATGGCCGCCGACGAGGAGACCGGCCTGAAATGGGCGCGGGACGACTACATCCGGCAGGAGATGGAGCGCCAGCGCCGCGCCCTCGAGGAGATCGCCGCCCGGCGTCGTGGCCGCGAGGAGGGCGGCGTCGTCATCCTCGACGACAGCGATGAGGAGGCGCCCGGGACGTCCAACCCCCCGCGCATTGGCGACGTTGGTCAGGGGTGCAACAAGGACGGCGGCGGCGTGCAGGACGGCGGCGGCGGCGACGGTGGCTACTACACCAACTTCTACAGGCTCCTCGGCATGTAGAAGGCGGGCGACGACGACGGCGGCATAGTAGTAGTATTAGTTGTCGTTTTAGTTTGTTTGTAAATTATGTTTTCAATTTTTGTACAAATATTAATGAAACGCCTAAATTTCCTCCAAATTTGTGTCGTGTTTGGCCGAATTTTGGCTGAGTTTAAATTTTTTTTTAAAGCGTCTGGGGCGACCTTGGGACGGCGGTTGAAAAACCGACCGCCACCACACCGGTTTTTTCGCCGGCGCGCCCCAGGGCGCTATTTCAAGCCCCTGCGGGCCGACGAGTGGAGATGCTCTAACGCATGCCTGGATCGACCCAGGATCCTGATCAACGATTTTTTGTCGAAAGAGACCACCTGCCCAACGGAATTGCCAGAAAAGACCCCCTCCGGATGAAATTGTCAAAAAAGACCCCCTCGGCCGTGGCGGCAGGCGCGGCAGGTGACACGTGGCACCTGCCGCCACACCGGGTGGCGGCAGTACTGTTCACGCACTATTCCACGCAACCGAACGATTTTCGAACAGCAGGACGGAAACGGGCGCGATGTGAACAGTGCTGCCGCCTACGGGTGTGGCGAAAGCACTGTTCATCAGGGGAATGAACAGTGCTTAAAAATTTAAAAAATTACAAGAAAAATAAAAAAAACTGAAATTTTGCACCCACTTAGAACGCTCGATCGTCTTTGCTGCCATAAAAAATTCAGTTTTTTTTTATTTTTCTGATTTTTTTATTTTTTTTAAGTACTGTTCACCCCCTGATGAACAGTGCTGCCGCCACGTCCGTAGGCGGCAGCACTGTTCACATCGCTTCCGTTTCCGTCCTACTATTCGAAAATCGTCCCGCTGTGTGAATAGTGTGTGAACAGTACTGCCGCCACCCGGTGTGACGGCAGGTACCACGTGTCGCCTGCCGCGCCTGCCGCCACGGTCGAGGGGGTCTTTTTTGACAATTTCATTCGAAGGGGGTCTTTTCTGGCAATTCCGTTGGACAGGTGATCTCTTTCGACAAAAATTCCCCGATCAACGACCCAAGATAGCCGATGGAACGGTCTCATACGCACCTTTGCTTCCCGACCACAGTAGGGGAGCAACCACTGGGGAATCAACCGGAACGGTGCGTCCATCCACCACACCTACTCGTCGCTGTCTCAGCGGGCACCGCGTAGGACGTTCGCACCTGAACCAAATCAACTTTCCACCCTCCCCCGAGAGGAAACCAACGAATGAAACCGCACCGCACCGCAGGAAATCGAAGAAAAAGAGAGAGGAGGAAGAAAAGAAGATTCATGGCACGCGGGCCGAGACGATGGCGACATTCAGATTCCGGCGTATCCCATTGACCCCCGACTTTACCCAAAAGCAATCCATCTCTTGGTCTTTCTGTCTGTACTCCATCGACAAGCCGATTTCAGGTATCTGCCTCCGATCTCGGCCAGCTAGCGGGGCGATCTTCCGAACGTGATCGCTAATCTTGTTTAGATAAAACGGGGTCCAGCGTGATTAGTTTAGACTAATTAGCGCTCTAGTGCGTGCTTGGTTGGTGTCGCTCCAGTTAATTAACCTCGTTTTGTCTAGGGAAAGCAAGGCGGTGCTCGATCCAAATCCTGTCCTTGTCTCCGTCCGCGTCCAACAGAATGACCAAACCGGGAGACACTTTGCTGATTTGTTCCCTGTAGGCTGTGCACCCTGTGGTACGATGGTCGATGAGGCGTTTTCTTACCTCCTTCCTAGTAGAGGAGCTTTGTAGTATCATCAGTATGTGGATAATTTGGAGATCTAGGCCATGTGATGTACTAGTACTTCCTACATAAGGATCGATAGGGGCGATCTTGCTGCTAACCGTCGGCCGACCAGGGAGTTCAATCACATGTACGGTCGTGATTAGGCTCGTAATGTTTGAAGCAAAGTGCAAAACTGCACAAGACAAAGCTAGTTCTTGTCCTGGCAGTCTATCCCTTTCTCTCAAAAGAACTAATGAGGGCTGGTGTGCCCTACTAGCTAATTAACCGGAGTTCTTCTTAACTAGTTGACAACAATTTAAATTTCCATTTTTTTTGGATGGTTAATCTCTTGTATTTCCAACAATAAATCAAGGGTTACCAGTAACCTATGTCTTTTTTGCCCATATATCACTTTTGTTGATCACCATTGCCGAACCATAGTACCAGCGTATTACATTGGCATGTGCCTCAAAGAGTATACCATTGAATTCGTGTTTGAAATGAAGTTATAATGATATGCTTTTTTCAAATAAACATCGTATTATATTGGTCAAATTGATGATTTAGGGATGCACGCATACCTTACAAACCCGAAGTGGGGAGTAGCAAGAGAAAACAAAAAAGTGATAGTCTATGCAATAGTATTGTAGTTTTAATCCATGTGTTAATATATAAATCATGTGTGTTGATGCGATTAATGCTTACATGGCCTATTCTTGATTTATACTAAATCAAAGACAATTAATATGGATTGAAGAGAGTACATATATTCAACACTACTCTAAATCAGGTTAGTTATATATAGTCCGGCTAATAATATGGGATGGACAAATGGACGGATCCACGTACCGTGGTCTAGCTCTATCTTGACTAGATCTTACTGTAAACTTTCTTTTCTATAATTCGAATGATTTCAAGATGGCTCGCCACGTCTAAACTTGTGCAAGCCAGATTGTCATCCCGAGTAAAGTTATTTGGCCCTCTCTCTCTCTCCCGGCACCTCCTCCCTTTCCTTCCGAAGGCCGCCTCCCATCAACGCGCTCGCGTGCTTGCCTCTAAACCAGCCGGCGCAGGGAAGAGACGAGGAAGGAGAAGAAGAAAAGGGGGAAAGAAAATGAGTAACTGACAGATGGGTCCCCCGTCCACCTCAGCAGGTCAAATATTGACTTGGATTAGTCTTCGCCACATCGACCCAACAGGCGGGCCCAACCAGTCTGATCCCCTGTTTTCGTGAGCATATCAGCCGAGCAGTGCTCTCATTTAGTCGTTAGGCGTAAAGTTGGTGGTTTTTCGTGCCTTGACACAAATGTGATACCAAGTTGTTATCCTAGACTCAACCGCAATGGTTTTGCGTAAATAACTCTCCTGAGTAACATAAATTCTTTTTCCCTCAACAAAAGAGTACATACATAACGTGGGAGGAATGGGGATAAAAAAATGTACAACACATGGGTGTAACTAATGCGCGATCCATCTTACTTTTGTTGGCATAAATGTGCGATCCGTCTAGGCTGGCCTTGAATTAACGTACACGGCATTTGTGCCAGCTTGGATGGCACTGGTACACGTCTAACCCATGATGTTCTAGTGAGAATGTTGTTGGTTGACATGGGTACATGACCTTTTATCACTGCCCATGCAAATAAGTTGTCTTCTTTTTGCATTTCGTTAGGTCATTATTCTTTTCTTTTTCAATTCTGCTGAGCCACTTGGCTGCGAATGGTAAGGTCAATCATGCCTGCGTATCCGTTTGCTACCATGACCTAGAAGGCTAGACATAAGAGCATTTCCAATAGATGATGTATCTTAAATCATCAAATTGTGGTTGGAGTAAAATATACATCACAACAACAACAACAAAATCGTCACCAAAAACCATCAACTCCAACAAATGATGTAAAATAGGTGTTGCAAAATACATCATGGTTTGTCTTCTTATGGGTGCCCTATTTTACATCATCAATTGGAGCACTTGGTGATGTAAAAATATCACTTGGTGATGCAAATTTTATTCTAGCCACGTGGTCCCCTAGTGATGTAAATTTTGCTCTAGAGCATCAAGTGATGCAGATTTGCATCACTTGGTGCCCTATTTAACATCTAGAGCAAATCTGGAATAAAACTATTTGCATCTACATATCATCTACTGGAGCAGCGTTTTTTGCCCTCATGTGATGTAAAAAGTTGCCCTGGGCTATTTTACATCATATATTGGAGATGCTCTAACCACCACATTGCGGTGGCAGAACTAGAATATTTGTACGAATCCTCGGTCATCAATTCATTTTCCATTTACATTCTAATCTAAACAAAATGATATTCCTAGATACATAAATCTTGCTTGTTAAAAAAAGCAAATTTTGACCTCAAAACACTTTTTTAAATAGCTTTCAATGCTTATTATCTTCAATTAAAAGAGGTCTAATGCTATCTTGGGTTCCATGTATCCAGACCCATCACGGAGACACCAACGAGCAGGGCATTGAGATATTTCTAGCTCACCATGTTCGACAGGGACTAGTTTTGCATTTTGTTACTAGATGACTTGGCTGCAATGGTCGTGTGCATTGCAATGATGTCGAGATCGTGGGTTAAACCTCCTTTTCGAAAAAGGTCACTTGGCTGGAAAAGCAATTGGACAAAATAAAACTTGAGGTTTGGATCCGCATGTAAGCTGCCGTTCTGATCGATACTCGTCCCGATTCGCAGTTCATATGTTATGCAGTCGTTCGGCTGGTTTTGTTGCTAAAATTCAAAATATCCAGGTGAAAAATAACATCTGAATTGCGGTATTATTTGATGCAATGAGACCCTTTTGAAAAGTTGTTATAGGTTAAGTGAAAAATTGAATAGTAAAAGTGTTATCTCTCTCTAAATTTTCGAAATAACTGGTTAGAGCATTAGTTCAATGTGGTATCAAAGCTGAGTAACCAACTGAAGCATAAAGTCAGTATGAAATATCCTCTTTGATCTGATAAGCCATTTGGTAAAAATATGAAAGATCTGCCCCAACACGAACTACTCTACGCACATAAGATGTTGCTCAGTAAGCAAATTATGCCAAATTAAGCAAGTTTCGTAGAGACACCACAAAACAAAAACTGTAAGGGCATCTCCAACGGCGACCCTCAAACCTTCCGCATACGTCCGGACACGTTATCCGGACCACTGAAACCATCCAACGTGGGCCTGTATCGGTCTGCAGGGCGGTCCTAACATGTTTTCTCCCACAAATCGGAGACAAGCGTGGGGGGCAATGCGGGCGTCCGGACTGCTCCCAGGGCCACGCCTGACTGCCCTGGCCCACCCAAACCCCCCACCCGCCCCTCCTGCGCTTTCCATCCCATGCGCCGCGCCGCTTTGCCGCGACGCACTCAAGCCGGCCCAGAGCATGCAGCGGCCGGCATTGATTCCTGTGATTTGACCGTACTGTAAGACGGCGTAGACGGACGCGGCCTCTCGGCATCGCCGCTTCAATGCAGACGCCGGCTCCCGAGAAACCAACTCCGACCGTTGCGCCGCATTGAAGCAGGCTTACTGCCCCTCCGCCTAGCCTCGCCGCGGCTATTTAAGCCCTGCGCCGGTGACGAACAGATCCACACCGTCCTCCTACCCCTCCCGAGCACCGCACCGTCCTCCTCCCCCTCGTCGAGCCCTTCCTGCTCTCCGAGCCCAGCGACGATGCTGAAGTCCTGGTTCTCCGTGCCGGTGGAACCTCCTTGTCAGGCGGATCGTGGCGTCGCCACCCTCGCTCACTGGGACCATCTGCATCCACGGCGGCGGGCTCCTCCAGTGACGAGGAGGACCAGCAGCGGCCCCGTCTCCTCTCGTCAGATGGGCCTGGCGCCACCATCGCCGGCGCGTGTGAAGAAGGAGCCACCATCCCCGGCGCGGGTCCGCGTTAAGCAGGAGCCGACGTCCGCACTCCGTCGCGTGAAGGACAAGCCGGCGTCCCCACCGCGCAACCACGGCCTCCACATTGGCAGCCGTGTGAAGCAGGAGCCAGCGTCCCCTCAGCGCCTCCGCCGCGTGAAGGACGAGCCGGCGTCGCCCCCGGCGCACAGCCGGTACGCGCGGATCAACGGGCCCTCCTCACCACCACAACGCCACCGTCGCCCGATAAAGGAGGAGCTGGCGCCCGCGATTGCCAAGGCACATGGCTACATCCTTCACTACCTCGAAGGCGGCTGTTACGACGGTGCCCCCGGCTCTTGTTCTATGGTATCGGAGGTCGATTGCACGGCGCGACAGTTGGCGAGGTACAATCGGCGCAATGCCGGTCGCCGCTCCACGTTCGCCAAGACGGGCGTGGTGCCGGAATGGGTTCGTACCGACCCGGACCTCGCCGTGGCATGGGGGCTCGACCGCTCCGTCACCACCGCCGAGACGGTCGCCAGGCGGCGCCGCCACCTTGACGACGAGCTCGCCAAGATCGGTGAGGAGTGGTCGCTTATCGACTGCTCTGCCAATGCCGGCAGGGGCAAGGACACCGCCAGGGCACCTTCGGCAGTGGCCAAGGCGGCCCTTCGCACGGCGCAACATGAGGCGGATCGGCTCCTTCGCGAGCGTCAGGCAACCGCCGGACAAGGTTGTCGCGACCCTCCGGCATCCTCCCCTCGCTGGAGGGACGACGACAACAACGGCACGGACGCCGACGGTGGTGCGGCAGGATAGGGCGACCACGCTTACGAGGTGGTCATCCTATATAGGATTTAGTGTTTTTTTTTTAGTTTTTAGTAAAACGGTTGAAATATCGTCCGTTTATGTAAATTAGATCCAAACTTGAATGAAATCCACCCGGTTTGAACGAATGTTGTCCGGTTAGTTCAAATTGTTGGCTAAATGTATGCGGCTACAGTTGGGTGGCGGCCTCCGGCATCTGTATCCGCGGACTGGTCCCTTGCCCCCGGACAGATGCGAAAGGAAATTTGCTGGTTATCGTTGGAGATGCCCTAAGACAACATGTGTATGCCAAGATAATTAGTAGGAGGAAATTGCAACCCCAGTCATCTAGCTGGCTGGCCTCCTTCTGACGAAGCAAACTGTATCGATTAGAACCACGCCCAATCATTGCCGGGGTCACTGGGACAGGCAGCAGTGATGTTCGGCTACATGCATGCATCATGCCACTCTACTCTACTGCAACCATTTGTCAGGGGACAGCCGGCCGATCTCCGCGCCTGATTTCATGAGATGAATCTGGACGTGCACATGGGTTAACCAGAGTCCTGATTTCATTTTATTTTGTACGTCAGGGTGGTACGGGCGAGGACGAAACAGTGGGATAACGCGTCCCATCTTGTCGCGGTAGTATATCTGGCATCGTCGCGGTAGTATATCTGAAATTTCCTCGCGCGTCACAAAGTTCCATGGAATCCTATCTTAATTCAAATGATTCTGAAACAACGGAAACGAGGTTTGATTTTCAGTTAATCCTAGAAATTCTCATGGCAGCAAAATTTATCTCAAATGCTATACAACTGATGTTAGTTTTATAGGTTTTCTGCACGAACGCCCTATGTGCCGCCAGATCTCGTGCACCCTCTAAACGAACTACTACTTCTGTACCAAAATATAAGACGTTTAATAACGACAGTATTTGGTTCGCTAAAGATGACAGTCTGAGGGAACACATTAGGGATAAAAATTTATGTTTCTAGAACATGGCAATTATCATTTTTTTTTCGTTGTTGTAGCATGACAATTTTCTTCAGGTAGATGACAAATCTTGAGCATGGCAATTTTTTATCATTTGTTTTCTTAGCATGTCAAATCTCCATGCTACAATCATGACGAATTCCCCAAAACCAATGGAAGTACTTTGCTGTAGCATGACAATTTTTTGACAATCTTTTTATACAACATGGCAAATTTTACTTTGGAAGATGGCAAACCTTTTACAACAACACAACAATTTTATCTATTTTCGCATGAGAATTTTGGAGGGTTCGCTGTGAGTGATTTTTTTGGGTTACCTTCCCGAGGGAACGCCAGATGTATATTAGAGTTCAAATTTATTTGTTTGCGCTAGTAATGAGAAACCAGATTTGATTCTCAGTGAAACTTAATTATTGTGTCCACCTGAACTCCACGCGCACGTGCTGGACCTAGTACAAAGAAATGCCACACTTACAATACTGAGAAAATATCATAAGAATCCCTTGAGCTACCGATACTGAAATTTGTTCGGAAATTAAGCTCAATGGAATCCCTAAATTTTCTGTTGTCTTTCGGAAAATTTTGATTAATTTCGACCTCTACGAACCAAAAGTTGTGCGATCAGTAGCTCCAGCAAGATGGGTCCCAGAGCGAGCCTTGGGACCACTCGTCATTGTCCACCGCGCTGCCCTCCCAGACAGGTGGGGCCAACAGCATGGCCTCCGCCAGCTCCGCCCACATGTTGGGCGACTCGGGCTCCAGATC
The DNA here is from genome assembly GCA_011799875.1 of Thinopyrum elongatum. Lineage (NCBI taxonomy): Eukaryota > Viridiplantae > Streptophyta > Magnoliopsida > Poales > Poaceae > Thinopyrum > Thinopyrum elongatum. The sequence continues at coordinate 81,855,572 of CM022300.1, read as the reverse complement.
ATCAGAGCGAAGCAGGGCATTCCACGCCACGTCATCGAGCCGGTCCGGGAAGCCGCCGCCGCCGCTGCTGCCACAGCCGCCCGGCTGTAGCACGAGGTCGGGCATGAACCGTACCTGGGCCGCGGCCTCCAGCGCAGCTGCACGGACGTCGTCAGGCTCGGCAGTGTCCGGCCGGCGGAAGAGGTGGGCGAGGCCCGGGAAGTTGAGTCTGGCCTCGTGCCCCCGTAGCCGGAGCGCGGCCACGTCGTGCGCCACGGCGGCCATCTCCGGCGACTCGAAGCTGCCAAGCCAGATGCGCGTCTTCTTGCCGGGCTCCCTGATCTCCGACACCCACTTGCCCCACTTCCTCTTCCTCACCCCACGGTACTGCTCGGCCGCCGCAACGCCGGCGGCATTGTCGGGCACGACCTCCATCGCAGCTATGACGGTCGAAGCTATGTGATGCGCCTGTGCAAGTACAGGAAGTTCTTTGCTGCAGGAGTGTCGCAGTGTGAGCTCGAGTTGGTGTTGGATTGGAGGCGTGCGTGTGGGTATATATAGGGATAGAAAGGGCAGAGATCGACTAGAAAGAGAGATGCAGAGATGGTGAGGTGTGCGGGAGTGAAGATGAGAGAGAAGAAGAGGTGTGTTGAAAACTTGAAGTGCATGGGTGCATGCATGGGGGCGGGAGGAGGACAAGGGAGGTGGTGTTTGAGCTGGGTGGAGACAGCTGGAGGCTGATACGTGTCGCCTCCCTGTTTTTCTTTGTAAGATATATAAATGGCCATATGGGTGTGTTGGGATATAAAAAGAGAGAGAAACCGCGATGATGCATTATCCACCGGCAGCAGGATTTTTTAGAACAAAGACGTGTCCATTAGAGTGAAACAGCAGTACAGGAACCGACCACGTCAACGCACACACGAAACATCTCGTGACGCCGGGAAACAGGGACAATAACAGAGACAACCCTGGAGAAAAGAAAAACACAAAGAAGTCCTTCCAGGCCCCTGCCACCGCCAGCTCCGCCACTCACCGCATCCGGCCGCCGTCTCCCCGTCGCCACGGAGAGAGCCGAGCCACCAACAACACCAAGCAACGACAAAGCCCCTCGCAGCCTCGCTGCTTTGTGGCGTTCACCTGAGGCCCGCCGCGAAAGGACGTGCGCATCTCCAATGAGGATCACCGGCGGGGACAGACCCCGCAGCTTTGCCGAGCTCGGCCTCGTCGTTGCTCGCCGAAATCGACGAAGACCGGACAACGAAGCCGCCACACCATCCTCCATATCCCAACAGACGGAGCGTCCAGATGTCGCCGGCGTCGCCGTCCGAGAAACGCATCTCGGACCGAACCTCCCTGCACACAGCTCCCGAGCTCTCCATAGCCGCCGGAGGGAACGCCATGGAGACGGAGGCGAACTCGGAGCACACAAGCCGGAGACTGGGTGGTCACCGCCGCCTAACCAACCCAGTCCTAGCGCGGAAGCTCTACCAGCTCCTCACCGGCGCAAGCATCGACGAAACGCGGACGGAGCCGAGAGCACCTTATTCCGACGCGGAGTGAACGCCAACGCCTCGGTCACACCACCAGGAAACCTATCTACACACCGGTGAGATCCCAGAGCTCCCCCCCGCCTCCCGAGGCCAAGCGGCCATCGGAGGCGCGGAGGATTAGGAGATGTTGTTTTGCTTTGTAGGAGGGAGCTTCCTCGATAGTGCAATGGTTTTGGAGGTTAGTTATGATATGATGCACTATGTGTTTATGATCACGCTTCAGTGGCTTTGGCCTTGTAACTTCTTTTATTTTCACATGTACTATTACAACATCAATGTTGTGTGCATGCCAATAGCTCAACTACGAATTTTGATATATGTCACTACTTGTTTTTTTTTTGGAAAAGGATATATGACACTATAAAGTCGCTAGTTTCAACTTTTATGAAAGCAATAGCGTGGGCAGAAGCTAAGGAGGTGAAACGAGCTCCGTCGAGGTGAAGTCGGACGAGAGAGCAACAAGGGCGACTAGCCGCATACATATTGGATGTGACGTCGAGGTCCTAAATTTGGACTCCAACTAGACGGAGTTGGAGAGTAGAAGGTGCAAATGATGTACTCGAACTCGGGTACAATTTAACTTGAATGGCATTGACAAAAATAATGTTGAAGACCTCTGGTTCAAAAGAATCTAATAGGAATTTTTTAGGATTATATTTCTTTGAAATTTTTCCTAGAGATCTTGTTTGATTTGTAGGATTGGAAACCCTTTGATTTTGTTCTATTTTCAATTTACATGCAGTTCCATTGGGATTTTTTCCTTGGGTCCAATCTCATGCAAAATTTCCTTTGTTTCAATGACAACTATGGCACAACCTTAATCATTCCGACATTTTTTGGGGTGTGTTTTTCGTGTGCGACAACATTTTGATGACAACCAAACAACATTTACTACCGAATCATGTGTTTCCAATTACTATCTTATCCAACATGCCATGAGACCAATTTTAACATTTTTCCTGTTCCCACTTTTCCAAAATCCTGAGAAAAATCCTACTTGCCAGCAACTACAGTGCTCATCGAGTTGGTAGAACGACAACTAAATCAACCAGAACACGGTAGAAACCCCAAATAATATGAGCTGGCAAAACACCTTTGAATCTAGAATGTGATATGACGAAATGCCAATTTTTTGTGCATGCCAATAGTTCAACGGAAAATTTCATTATATCTCACTATTTGTTTTTACCTTTGTAGTTTTAGCTTTTAAGAAAGCAATAGTGTGAGATGAACCTAAGGAGATGAAAGGAGCTCGGTCGAGGTGAAGACGACCGAGGGAGCAATGAGGCGACTAGCCATGACTAAATTTGACCATGTGTGATGAGTTCCTAGGATTTGCACTCCAACAGACAATGTTTGAGATTAGAGGGTGTAAACAATGTACTCCTAATTGAAAATAGTTTAACTTAATGATTTTTACAAAAATAGTGTTGAATGTCTCTTTGGTTCAAAAGAATCTCATAGGGATTTTGGATGATTATATTTCTTAGAAAGAAGTGCCTATAGATCATGTTTGACTTGTAGGATTGGAAACCATATGATTTTTTAATAGGAAAACCGTATGATTTTGTCTTATTTTATAACTTTACATGCAATTTGATTGGAAAATTTCCCATGGGTTTAATCTCATCTAAATTTTCCTTTGTTGCAATGATAACTATGGAACAAACCTTTTTCCGAAAAGGGGAACACCCTCAGCCTCTGCATCGATTGATGTAGGATCGGAGAAGATAGGTCTAGAGGGGGGGGGGGGTGAATAGACTCTTAACCAACCAAAGGTGGAAATTTTAGTTCTCTTGAAGTTTAGGCAGATTTTGGCACTAGTTAAGATATCACGAAGACTTCCTACACATGCATTTCTAAATATAGGGCAACGAAAATAGTAAAGGATGCAATTGTGCGGAAAGTAAGGGGTAGAGATGAAAATTCAAACGCAATGAAGACACGGTGATTTTTGGCATGGTTCCGATAGGTGGTGCTATCGTACGTCCACGTTGATGGAGACTTCAACCCACTGAGGGTAACAGTTGCGCGAGTCCACGGAGGGCTCCACCCACGAAGGGTCCACGAAGAAGCAACCTTGCCTATTCCACCATGGCTTACGTCCACGAAGGACTATCCTCACTCGGGTAGATCTTCACGAAGCAGGTGATCTCCTTGCCCTTACAAACTCCTTGGTTCAACTCCACATCTTGGAGGCTCCCAAGTGACACCTAACCAATCTAGGAAACAACACTCTCCAAAAGGTAATAGACAGTGTTGTTGATGATGAACTCCTTGCTCTTGTGCTTCAAATGATAGTCTCCCCAATACTCAAACACTCTCTCACAGATTTGGCTTTGGTAGGAGAGGGAATTTAATGGAAAGCAACTTGGGGAAGGCTAGGAATCAAGGTTCAAGTGATTGGATTGGAATCTCTTGATCTCAACACATGAGTAGGTGGTTCTCTTCTCAGAAAATGAGTTGTGGAAGTTGTGTTTCGTTCTGATGGCTCTCTTTGAGAGTGAGTGGTGGTGGGGGGTATATATAGGCAGGACAAAAAAATCCAACCGTTACAAGCCTTTGACCCAACTCGGTGACACCGACATGAAAATCTCAGTGAGACTGACTAGTGTAAAAGACTTGACCGTTAGGCTTTTCGATGAGACCAATCATACCAACTCAGTGAGACTGAAGTGCTGGCTAGGGCAAGATCTCATTTCAAAAATTCCAATTGGTTCATCTCGGTGATTCCGAAATGAAGCGACTTCATTACAGAAGGTTGGTCAGGCCATCTCGATGAGACCGAGATCCATTTTCGGCTGTACCAAAGTGTTAGGGTTTGGCATGTGGCAATGTATATGGTAATCTCGGTGAGTCCGGCTGAGAGTTTTTATGCGGGACCGAGATAAACTTAGGGTTTTGGATAGGAATGAAGTGGAGAAGTGTATGAGGATTTTGGAGCAATACCACTAAGCACTTGAGAAATTGTCATGACCAAAACCTTATCCCCTTTTAATAGTATTGGCTTTCCTATGGACTCAATGTGATCTTGGATAACTTAGCCAAAAATATAGAGTCTTGGAGCTTTGCCGATCTTTGTCCTTAGCATTTTGAAGGGGTCCACATCCTCATGTCCTTGTCATGCCATTGTTGAACTTATGTGAAATGTACTAGATAAAGGTGTTAGTTCAACAACATGTATGTTGGCATTAATTACCAAAACGACCAAGGGAGAAATGTGCTTTCAATCACCCCCTTTTTGGTAATTGATGACAACATACATCAAAGCTTTAAGTAAGAATATAGCAGACTGTATATAAAAGCTTTGAAGGAACATGTAACATGCATATGCTCCCCCTACAAGTATGCAATATTGTAAGTGATAGTAGCTCATGAAATGTGAGCGCACAACATGAAGGAATGAGTAAAGATTTACATGTATCTTGGCTATATGCATCAGAGCAACATGCTGAATGATATACCTTCATGTCCATGATTCTTTCTTGCAAACAATATGTGCAACAAGCAAGAGATCATCATGCACTTGAGTGTGATGCATATACTTACCTTGAGGTTCTGATCAAGTTCTTGAAGAGAATAAGCTTGAGAAAATAAGGTTAGATAACACAAGATAATTTCTTCAAGATATGATACAAGACAAACAAGGAAACCAAGATTGGGATGACATGTGTGAGATAAGTATCACTAAGTGAGTACTTCCTTTAGGTGCAAACATGTCCCCAAAAGATAAAACAAGATTTGCAATAAAATTCCAAGGATTTTTCTCCCCTAAACTTAAACTTCCTCTCCCCCTGAATCTAATATTTGATAATGAGAGTAGGTAGGGTGAGATAAAATCAGATCACAAACTAGAATTAGAGCAAACTTTACTAGACTCAACTTGAATTGACAATAACATGTTTCTCCCCTTTAAGAAACATGCATGCTCTCTTCTTTTTTTGTAAAATGCATCATCTCTCTTTCTTAGAGATAAGCTTTGATGTGCATCCCTCTCCCCCTTTGACACCAATTTCCAAGAAGGGTCTAGCTTCATGGTTATGCATGAATCAAGTGGGTGTGGCCCCGGAGAGACACAACTAAGCATGATATGATTTTAGATGCAGTCAGAGGGAAAGAATCATTGAGTGGAGCTAGATAAAGAGAATAAACAATTTGGAAAAATATTGTTTCAGTAGTGAAATCGGTGACTTAGAGTTGTTATGATCGGTGGCTCCGAGTGAAGGAGTGTACAGACAGATCACATCGGCTGGTCCGAGTTAATCCTTTTCGGTTGTACCGATGAACTATATGCAGGGTTTAGTTGCACTTTGGTGTGACCGATGTGTGTCAAGTCGGAGAGACTGATTTCATCACAGAGAGAAAATTTTGTCACGCAGCTCACTTGCAATAGAAATCTCACAAGGATTTTCAAGGAATTCAAATAAGATTTGCAATGAATTGACTAGAAACAAACTAAAGAAAAGAACACAAAAATAGAAAAGATCTATATGAATTTTTTAATGGGAAAACACTCTTAGCAAGAAGAAAGCAAACCAATGGAACACTAGAGAACTTCATCTAGAAAATGGTTGGCGACTAGGTGACCTATGTTAGAGTATATTGACTTATGAGTCAAGTGAGGTCACTTGATCATAGGTCATAGTCATCGTTAAGCTCAAAATGGGGTTGCCATTTCTAATTTAAGCATTTCAATGTATTCACATCTTGTTGAGTTGCTTTGACTCATGTCTTTGAGTAAAACTTCTCTAAGATGTGAGGACTTACATTGGTGTTTGGTGTAGATGTCCATCATGTAGTTGAACTTGAGGTGGATGCTCATGGAGTGAAGTTGAGAGCAATCATTTCATTTGTAGTTCATCTTCCTACATGGGTTAGTGTGCAAGGAACAAGATATGTATCCAATTTGACAAGAGTGAAGCATAGATTAATATATTGTCAAAGGATATATTTGAGTTGTCTTGTTCCTTGGGCACACCAAAGGTATAGATACTTGGCTTGAATTTGCTTGCTCAAGATTGGAGTTTGAGAGCAAACTCGTGAAGTGATGTTCATCCAAGTACCTTCAAGGGTTATATGCAATACAAGGGAGCAATGTATCCAAGATATGGAAATCATCATAAGAGAAATATCAAGGATTAGTCATTATAGCTCATGCCCTTGCATGCATCCAAGTGAGTGTCTAGTTCACGTTGGAAGCATCAATGACATTCAACTCACTTCTCAGGTGACAAAATATCTTCTCATCAAGACGTTTAGTGAAGATACCCACCAATTGTTTGTCGGTACGAACGTGCTTGAGGTCAATGTCACCTTTAGCAACATGATCTCGATGGAAATGGTGACGAACCTCAATATGTTTAGTCCGAGAATGTTGCACGAGATTGTGTGCAATATTAATAGCACTCTCATTGTCACATAGTAATGGCACATATTTCACATGTATCCCATAATATTTGAGAGTTTGTGTCATCCATAGCAATTGAGCACAACATGATTCGGCGTTAATGTATTCCGCTTCAGTGGTGGATAGAGATACCAAGTTTTTTTTCTTGGAAGACCAAGACACGAGAGATCTACCAAGGAATTGACATGTACCCGAAGTGGACTTTCTATCAACTTTGTCTCCGGCATAGTCCGAATCTGAGTAGCCAACAAGTTTGAAAGAAGATCTTTTGGGATACCAAATGCCAAAGTTTGGTGTATGTATCAAATATCTCACAATCCTTTTCACGGCCTTAAGATGACACTCCTTTGGTGCTGATTGATATCATGCACACATGCACACACTTAGCATAATATCGGGATGGGAGGCACACAGATATAGCAATGAACCAATCATGGATCGGGAAACTTTTTGATCAATGGGTTTGCCATCCTTTGTCAAGTCAAGATGTCCGAAAGTTGGCATGGGTGTTTTCATACCTTTGCTTTCTTGCATGTTGAACTTCTTGAATTAGTCCTTGGTATACTTTTTTTGTGAGACAAAGGTACCATCCCTAGTTTGCTTAATTTGCAAACCAAGGAAAAATTTGAGTTCACACATCATAGACATCTCATACTTTTCTGACATCGACCTTCCAAACTTTTCACTGAAGAGAGGATTAGTAGAACCAAAGATAATATCATCAACATATATTTGGCATACAAATAATTCACCATCCACTCTCTTAGTAAACAAGGTTGAATCAGTTTTACCAATCTCAAAGCCTTGTCCAAAAAGAAACTTTGTCAAGCATTTATACCAAGCTCTAGGGGCTTGTTTGAGACCATAAAGAGCTTTATGAAGTTTATAAACTTGGTTTGGTTTCTTGGTATTAACAAAGTCGGGAGGTTGTTTGACATAAACTTCCTCCTCAATTTCACCATTTAGAAAAGCACTTTTAATATCCATTTGATAGAGGGTGATATCATGGTGATTGGCATATGCAAGTAAAATGCGAATAGATTCAAGTCTAGCAACGGGGGCATATGTCTCACCATAGTCCATACCTTCAACTTGTGTGTAGCCTTGAGCAACGAGACAAGCCTTGTTGCATATGACTTGTTCATCCTCATCTTGCTTGTTTTGAAATACCCATTTGGTTCCAATCAACCAATGTCCACACTCGATTCCTCTCGAAATTGTGTAGCTCTTCATGCATAGCATTCACCCAATCGGGGTCTTCATGGGCTTCATCAACCTTCATAGGCTCAATGTTAGAGATGAATGAGTAATGCTCACTTAGCTAAACAAGATTTAGAGTGAGTAATTCTCTCAGATTTGATGTCGCCAAGAATTAGTTCGGTGGGATGATGCTTGTCAATTCTTGCTCTAACTCGAGGTAGCTTTTGCTTGGGTTGCGGTGAAGCATCTTCATCCTCATCTTCTTCTTCATTGTTGTTGGTGTCTTTGTTAGCTTGAGGAGGTGTAGAAGGAGGTCGAGGTGGATCATCTTGTTGTACTTCCTCATTTCGTTCGTCTTGACTTGTTCCACTTGTGGATGCCTCCATGTCAACTTGTGGTTCACCTTGATGTGAGGTTGAGGCTTCCACTTGAATGGACAAAGTACTCTCCTTCACCTCCGTTGGACGGATCTTGCCAATAGACAAATCTTGATTTGCTTTCGAAGGATCTTTGTCTCCTACATCAATTGGCAATTGCTCGACTTGCGTGCTGTTAGATTGATCAAACTTCACATCTACCGTCTCTTCAACTTTTCGAGTGAAGTTGTTGTAGACATGGTAAGTGTGAGAAGTTGATCCATATCCGAGTAGGAAACCTTCATGAGATTTAGGAGAAAATTTTGAACGACAATGCTTATCAAGAATGTAACACTTTGAGCCAAATACTTGAAAGTATGCAACTTGTGGCTTGTTACCAGTGAGTAGCTCGTATGCCGTTTTACCAAGGAGCTTGTGAAGGTAAATTCGATTTGTAGCATGACAAGCTGTCTCAACCGCTTCCGCCCAAAAGTGTTTTGGCGTCTTGTATTCATCAAGCATCGTTCTCGCCATCTCAATGAAGGTACGATTCTTCCTCTCAACAACTCCATTTTGTTGAGGTGTGTACGTAGCCGAGAACTCATGTGAGATGCCTTCTTCGTCAAGAAAGGTATCCACATTAGCGTTCTTGAACTCCGTTCCATCGTCACTCTGAACCTTCTTGATCTTCACTTCAAATTTATTTTTGGTCCTTCCTGGCAAAGTTCTTGAAGATCTTTTGTACCTACGATTTGTCATCGATAAAGAACACCCACGTAAATCTCAAAAAATCATCAACAATGACCAAACCGAAAGAGTTACCACCAAGGCTCTTGTAAGCATTGGGACTTAAGAGATCCATATGGAGTAGCTCAAGTGGTCTTCTCGTGGTCATAATGTTCTTCACGAGATGGCTTCCTCCAACTTGTTTTCTTGCTTGGAAGCACTACAAAGTCTATCCTTGTCAAATATGACATCTTTCACACCAAGGATATGATATCCTTTAACAAGTTTATCAAGATTTCGCATGCCTACATGTCCTAGCCTTCTATGCCGCCCATAACCTACCTTTAGAAGATTTTGCAAAAAGACATGTACGAGGTTGGGCTCTTTTAGTGAAACCAACAATGTATAGATCACCTCTAAGGATACCATTAAAAACCATATTATGATTATCTCGAGGAAACACGTGGCAATCTACTTCGGTAAATAAGATATTGAAACCAAAGTCGGCTAGTCTCGATATGGAAAGAAGATTGTAGCCAAGAGATTCAACAAACATAACATTTTGAATAGAGCTATCATTGGATATGGCCACCTTACCAAGGCCAAGTACCTTACCCTTGGAGTTATCTCCAAAAGTCACATCCTTGAGTGGACCATCATTTTTAGCAAGCTCATGAAACATGTCTTTATCTCCGGTCATGTGATCGGTACATCTACTATCAAGAATCCACTTTTTTCCTCCGGCCATGTAATCTCAAAGATTTGCCATGAGACTAAGATTTCTCATAGTCTTTTCATATTCAATGTCAAATTCTTCATCTTCATCATAATAGCCATGCTCAATATCATCATCATCATGCATGTGATCATCACCTAGGGTAAATGATTTGTTAGATTTATGATCATGACAATGTGCAAGTTTGTGAATTCTAATGGTTTCCATGATAATGTTGCTAATGGTTCCAACATCACCTTTAGCACACATGAGATCACGAAGCTCAAATAGACATTCATCAAACTTAGGATCACTAGGCTTCATCTTATGAAATGTAACGGGCTTGTGAAGAATCTCATTAAGGTTCTTTAAAGACTAGTTTGGAAAGCGTTCTTCAATGTCTTTCCACAAAGTATATGCGCATTCAAAGATTTGCATACGAACAAGCACATTTCTAGGTAATCCACGAATGATAAGATGAACAGTCCTACGAATACGAAGCATGTCAATTTCCTCTTCATGAGTGGGGTGCAAGGTATCAATAGGAGATGCATAGGGACAATGAATATACTTGCTCAAGTTAAATTCATTAAAAATAGCAAGCATCTCATTTTTCCAAAAGTTGTAGTACTCTCCATCAAGAATAGCCACTCTACATCTAAGACTCCCAAAAGTAGACACATCAATCTTCCTCCAATGGTCATAAAACCAAGGCAATGGAGACCAAAGATCTGATACCAATTGTAGGATCGGAGAAGATAGGTCTAGAGAGGGTGAATAGACTCTTAACCAACCAAAGGTGGAATTTTTAATTATCTTGACGTTTAGGCAGATTTTTGACACTAGTTAAGATATCACGAAGACTTCCTACACATGCATTTCTAAATATAGAGCAGCGGAAATAGTAAACCATGCAATTTTGTAGAAAGTAAGGGGTAGAGATGGAAATTCAAACACAATGAAGACACGGTGATTTTTGGCATGGTTCCGATGGGTGGTGCTATCATACGTCCACGTTGATGGAGACTTCAACCCATGGAGGGTAACGGTTGCGCAAGTCCACGGGGGGATCCACTCACGAAGGGTCCACAAAGAAGCAACTTTGCCTATTCCACCATGGCTTACATCCACGAGGGATTAGCCTCACTCGGGTAGATCTTCATGAAGTAGGTGATCTCCTTGCCCTTACAAACTCCTTGGTTAAACTCCACATCTTGGAGGCTCCCATGTGACACCTAACCAATCTAGGAGACATCACTCTCCAAAAGGTAATAGACGGTGTTGTTGATGATGAACTACTTGCTCTTGTGCTTCAAATGATAGTCTCCCCAAAACTCAAACACTCTCTCATAGATTTGGCTTTGGTAGGAGGGGGGATTGAATGTAAAGCAACTTGTGGAAGGCTAGAAATCAAGGTTCAAATGGTTGGATTGGAATATCTCAATCTCAACACATGAGTAGTTGGTTCTCTTCGCGGAAAATGAGTTGTGGAAGTTGTGTTTCGTTCCGATGGCTCTCTTTGAGAGTGAGTTGTGGTGGAGGGGTATATATAGGCAGCACCAAAAATCCAACCGTTACAAGCCTTTGACTGATAACCCACAAGTATAGGGGATCGTTTGTAGCCTTTTTTGATAAATAAGAGTGTCAAACCCAACGAGGAGCTAAATGCAAAACAAATATTCCCTCAAGTTCTATCGACCACCGATACAACTCTACGCACACTTTACGTTTGCTTTACCTAGAACAAGTATAAAACTATTTGGTAAGAATAAAAGTACGAGTACTTTGCGAGAATAAAAACTATGAATAAAATGCAAGACGATAAAAGTGGATAGCTTTTGTCAAACAAGAAAGTCATTTGTCCCTAGGTGATCGATAACTAGACCGGTGATCATTGTTGCAATTTTATATGAGGGAGAGGCATGAGCTAACATACTTTCTCTACTTGGATCATATGCACTTATGATTGGAACTCTAGCAAGCATCCACACCTACTAAAGATCATTAAGGTCGTAAAACCCAACCATAACATTAAGTATCAAGTCCTCTTTATCCCATACGCAATGACCCCCAAACTTGGGTCTGTGTATTCTGTCACTCACGCCACCCACCATAAGCGAACCATTAACGTATTGCAACACCCTACAGCGGGGATCCCTCCGTTTGCGCGACACAGAGGGCACCGTAGGACAGCACTAAAATAAAAATATACAACTCAAACCAATCATGATCATCTAGCAGCCCATAGGACAAAACAGATCTACTCAAACATCATAAGATAACCACATATCATTGTGAAATAATATATAGTGTTGAGCACCATGTTTAAGTAGAGATTACAACGGGGAAAAGGGAGGTTACATCGCTGCATAGAGGGGGAGAAAGTTGGTGTTGACGGTAGCAACGTTGTTGATGTAGATTGCCGTCACGATCCTTGCCCCGGCGGCACTCCGGCGCCACCGGGAGGCGCCACCGGGAGGGAGGGGAGAGAGCCCCCCTCCTTCTTCTTCTTCTTCCTTGGCCTCCCCCTAGATGGGAGGAGAGTTCCCCCTCTGGTCCATGGCCTCCATGGCGGCGGAGGGGCAGGAGCCCCTCCGAGATTGGATCTGTTTCTCTGTTCTCTTCTGTTTCGCGTTCCTGTTTTCTGGCCGAACACCGTTTCTTATATCCTCGAAGATCCGTAACTCCGATTGCGTTGAGATTTTAACACAATTTGTTTCCAGATATAAGCTTCCTTGCACCCGAAGTAGAGCTCCAACCGATGTACAAGGTGAGCACAAACCACCACCGCGCGCCTGGCCCCTGGGGCGCGCCCTGGTGTATGTTGGGGGCTGTGGGCCCCCGTTTGCATTGATTCCAAGTCCCAAAAATCACATATATTCCAAAATAATTCTCCGCAAATTTTTATCGCGTTTGGACTTTGTTTGATATGGATATTCTGTGAAACAAAAAACATGCAACAAACATGAACTGGCACTGAGCACTGGATCAATAGGTTAGTCCAATAAATCATATAAAATGTTGCCAAAAGTATGTGAAAGTTGTATAATATTGGCATGAAACAATCAAAAATTATAGATGCGACGGAGACGTATTGCTACTTCTTGAGCTTGCGTTGGTTTTTCCCTTGAAGAGGAAAGGGTGATGCAGCAAACTAGAGATAAGTATTTCCCTCAATTAGAGAACCAAGGTATCAGTCCAGTAGGAGACAATGCACAAATCACCAATACCTGCACAAACAATCAAACAACTTGCACCCAACGCGATAAAGGGGTTGTCAATCCCTTCACGGTTATTTGTAAAAGTGAGATCTGATAGAGATAGATGAAACTAAACAAAAGATAAAGTAAATATTTTTGGTTTATAGATCTGAAAATAAAAGATTGCAAAGTAGTAGATCGGAAAGTAATATGATGGAAAATAGACCCGGGGGCCATAGGTTTCACTAGAGGCTTCTCTCATGATAGCAAATAATACGGTGGGTGAACAAATTACTGTCGAGCAATTGATAGAAAAGCGCAAAGTTATGACGATATCCAAGGCAATGATTATGAAATATAGGCATCATGTCCGTGTCAAGTAGACCGACTCCTGCCTGCATCTACTACTATTACTCCACACATCGACCGCTATCCAGCATGCATCTAGAGTATTAAGTTCATAAAGAACGGAGTAACGCATTAAGTAAGATGACATGATGTAGAGGAATTAACTCAAGCAATATGATGAAAACCCCATCTTTTTATCCCCGATGGCAACAATACAATACGTGCCTTGCTGCCCCTACTGTCACTGGGAAAGGACACTGCAAGATTGAACCCAAAGCTAAGCACTTCTCCCATTGCAAGAAAAACCAATCTAGTTGGCCAAACCAAACCGATAGTTCGAAGAGAATTAGAAAGATATCAAATCATGCATAAAAGAATTCAGAGAAGATTCAAATAATATTCATAGATAATCTGATCATAAATCCACAATTCAGCGGATCTCGACAAACACACCGCAAAAGAATATTACATCGAATAGATCTCCAAGAACATCGAGGAGAACATGATATTGAGAATCAAAGAGAGAGAAGAAGCCATCTAGCTACTTGCTATGGACCCTTAGGTCTGAGGTAAACTACTCACACTTCATCGGAAGGGCAATGGTGTTGATGTAGAAGCCCTTCATGATCGAATCCCCGTCCGGCAGGATGCTGAAAAAGGCCCCAAGATGGGATCTCACGGGTACAGAAGGTTGCGGCGGTGGAAAAGTGTTTTCGTGGATGCTTCTGGTGGTTTGGGGATATATGGGAATATATAGGAGGAAGATCTAGGTCAGGGGGTCACCGAGGGGCCCACAAGACAGGGGGCGTGCCCTACCCCCTTGGGCGCGCCCTCCACCCTTGTGGCCGCCTCATGGCTCTTCTGACTTGCACTCCAAGTCTCCTGGGTGTCTTCTGGTCCAAGAAAAATCATCGCGAAGGTTTTATTCCGTTTGGTATTCCTTTTCTGTGAAACTCAAAAACAAGGAAAAAAACAAAAACTGGCACTGGGCTCTAGGTTAATAGGTTAGTCCCAAAAATAATATAAAATAGCATATTAATGCATATAAAACATCCAAAACAGATAATATAATAGCATGGAACAATCAAAAATTATAGATACGTTGGAGACATATCATGTATCAGCATCCCCAAGCTTAATTCCTGCTCGTCCTCGAGTAGGTAAATGATAAAAAGATATTTTTTATGTGGAATGCTACCTAGCATAATCTTGATCATATATCTAATCATGGCATGAATATTAAGACACGAGTGATTCAAAGCAATAGTATATAATTTGACATAGAGACATCAATACTCAGGCATCCCAACAAACAATCGTGTCTTTCAAAATATCAACGCTAAAGAAAGCTATCCCTACAAAATCATGTAGTCTTGTCATGCTCTGTCTTCTTAACACAAAGTATTTATCATGCACAACCCCGATGACAAGCCGAGTAATTGGTTCATACTTTTTAACGTGCTTCAGGTTTTTCAACCCTCACGCAATACATGAACGCAAGCCATGGATATAGCACTATGGGTGGAATAGAGTATGATGATAGGGGTAAATATAAAGAAGACAAAAAAGTAGGAAAGTCTCACATTGACGCGGCTAACCAACGGGCTACGGAGATGCCCATCAATCGATATCAATGCAAGGAGTAGGGATTGCCATGCAATGAATGCACTAAGAGCTATAAGTGTATGAAAGCTCAATATGAAAACTGAGTGGGTGTGCATCTAACTCTATAATGAAAAATTCCCACTAGTATAAGAAAGTGACAACATAGGAGACTCTCTATATGAAAAACATGGTGCTACTTTGAAGCACAAGTGTGGAACTAGCATGTCCCTTCTCTCTTTGTTTTCTCTTTTTTTTCTTTTCTTTTTTTTTCTTTTTAACTTTTTTTTCTCTCTTTGTCCGGAGTCTCATCCCGACTTGTGGGGAAATCATAGTCTCCATCATCATTTCCTCACTGGGGCAATGCTCTAATAATAAAAATTGATGATCATCACACTTCTATTTACTTACAACTCAAAAGAAATAAAAATTACAACTCGATACCTAGAACAAAGTATGACTATATGAATGCCTCTGGAAGTGTACCAGGATGTGCAATGATCTAGCGTAACAACGATAGCAAAAAATGGACAAGCCATGGAAATATCATGCTAGCTATCTTACGATCACGCAAAGCAATATGACAATGAATGCTCAAGTCATCAAAACGGAAGCGGTGGAAGTTGCATGGCAATATACCTCGGAATGGCTATGGAAGGGCCATAATAGGTAGGTATGGTGGCTGTTTTGAGGAAGATATAATAAGGCTTATGTGTGATAGGGCGTATCATAACATGGGGTTTGGATGCACCTACGAAGTTTGCACCACATCTCGAGGTGAGAAAGGGCAATGCACGGTACCGTAGAGGCTAGCAAATTGCGGAAAGGTAAGAGTGCGTATAATCCATGGACTCACATTAGTCATAAAGAACTCACATACTTATTGCAAAAGTTTATTAGCCATCGAAGCAAAGTACTACTACGCATGCCCCTAGGGGGATAGATTGGTAGGAAAAGACCATCGCTCATCCCCGACCGCTACTTATAAGGAAGATAATCAATAATAAATCATGCTCCAACTTCATAGCATAACGAGAGACTATACGTGCATGCTTCGGGAATCACAAACCTTAACATCAATATTCTTACTAACCACAACCGTTTACTAGTACCTCCCACATATTATCATCTCTATATCGCAAAACTATTGCAAGGAATCAAACATATCATATTCAGTGATCCACAAGTTTTATGTAGGATTTTATGACTAACCATGCAAATGACCAATTCCTGTTGACTCTCTAAATAGGTATAAGTGAAGCAAGAGAGTTTAATTCTTTCTACAAAATACCATGCTCTAATAAATATAAGTAAAGCACAAGAGCATAACGGTTTTCCATGTGAAGAGAAACAGGAAATCCAAACTTCAAATGATATAAGTGAAGCACATGAAGCATTCTATAAAGCCATACTCAAAAGATATGAGTGAAGTGCAATGAGCATTCTATAAATCAACCATGGACTATCTCATACCAGCATGGTGCTTAAAATAAAAATGAAAACTAAACACAAAAGACGCTCCAAGATTTACACATATCACATGAACAAAACGAAAACGAAAACATACCGATCTTGTTGAAGAAAGATGGCATCCCCAAGCTTAGTCGTTTGAGCCTCCTTGGATATTTACTTGGGGTGCCTTGGGAATACCCAAGCTTGAACTCTTGCCTCTCCTCCTGCTCCTCATATGGAGACCTCCTCAATCTTTGATCACTTCATCCACACAAAACTTAACAGAAAATTGGTGAGATCCGTTAGTATAATAATGCAAATCACTACTTTAAGTACTGTTTAAAACCCATTCATATTTTGTTTTTGCATTGTAGCTACTGTATTATAACTTCTTCATGGTTTATACCACCGATAGAATCGATAGTTTCATCAAAACAAGCAAAACAATGCATCAAAAACAGAATCTGTCTTAAACAGGACAGTCTGTAGTAATCTGAACATTCACCATACTTGTGTAATTCCAAAAATTCTGAAAAATTAGGAAAAAATAAACAATTTGTATAAAAATATTGCAAAAAAGGTTTCAGAAACTTTTGACATTCCAGTAAAAAAATTAAAATCATGCACTACAGCCAAAGTTTCTGTTTTTGCTCCGCACATGCCAACAAGCAATCTAATCATCATAAAGGCAAATCTTGGCATATTATTTTTATAATACAATGGATTTGTACAAGGGGATAATTATTTTTGTGAGAAACTTCCATGAAAAATTTACATTGTTTCCATGAGCATGAACACAAGTGTTCAAGGTCGACCCTCACTTCTCCAATGCATCACCTTTCAATCGCTTCTCTTTTTGAAAAAGTTTTTAGGTTCCCTTCTATATTTTTTGTTTTTAAACTTTACAAAAGCACTCAACAGAATAAAATGACCCTCAAAAACTGCCTGGTTGTCTCCCTGGCAGCGCTTTCTTTAAAGCCATTAAGCTAGGCATAAAGTGCTCAAGTAATGGATCCACCCGGATCCCAAGGTATATCAAAGCCAATTTTAATTAACAATGATTTGGCATTTAGTAGTGAGCACAAAGCAACATATATCATGCAATGACGAAGTCTAACTCTCTTCCTATGCGTCGGCATGTCATATAAGAACAATTCATGCACATCAAGTAAAGGCCAATACATAGCATAAGCAATTTCTTGCAATTTTATCGTGTTGGAAACATAGAGAGGTGGAGATATAGTTCCTCTCTCATAATAATTGCAAGTAGGAGCAGCAAGGACATGCATATTATATTCATCAAAATTATCATGTGCAACAGTAAAAGGCAACCCATTAATGTAATTCTTAATAAGTGCAAACTTCTCCGATATAGTTTAGTTTGGAGAATTCAAAAAGATAATAGGACTATCATGTGTGGGTGCCATAGCAACAATTTCATTCTTAACATTAGGAACTATAGCAAGTTCATCTCCATAAGCATCATTCATATTGGCATCTTGGCCACAAGCATAGCAAGCATCAAGTTCATCAAAAAGGGATATTTCAAATGAATCAATGTGATCATAACAATTATCATAGCATTCATCCTTCGGTAAGGACGAAGGGGCATTAAACAATGTATGAGTTGGAGAGTTACTCTCATTAGAAGGTGGGCACAGGTAGCTAATCCGCTCTTCCTCCTTTTGTTCTTCACTCTCCTCATCATCTTTTTCATCCAGTGAGCTCACAGTTTCATCAATTCCTTCTTCCATAGATTCCTGCAAAATATTAGTCTCTTCCTGGACAGCGGAGACTTTCTCAATAAATATATCAATATCGGAATTGTATTTGTGATTATCATAGCAATATTTAAGTATAGCAAAGTTTTCAGGTCTATAAACTGAATCATCAAAATCTTCATACTTTTCAAACAAAGATTCAATTTCATAAGCACCCTTAAAAGCAACAAATTCTTCTATTCGTTCCACATCATAGTAATCATATATACATAGTAATCATATATACCATTAGCATAAGAAGCCAAGGTTTCATTATCACTAAATTCACATGAAAAGGGAAGGTGTGGAGCCTTCATCCTAGAGCAACAAATATAATCATATCTCAAGCATAGATCCCGAGCATACCAATGCAACATATTAATTTGATCCCATAATAATTTCCCTTTTTGTGTCAAGAGATAATCCCTAAAGTATTCACGTTGATCCAATGTGTCTCCCATTATCATGTTGAATGGGGTTTTCTCAGGACTATCAAAGTAATGTTTAATATTTTTCATATAACGAGCATCGAGGGTTTTAGGAGGTTGCCCATCTCCATGAGTAGCAAGTACAAATAACTTTTTTGGTATTTCGTGTTCCATATCCATAACTAAAGATAGAGAACAACTTAGAACAGAAAATAAAAACTACTTAGTGATAAAGCAAACAAGCACACACGAGAATATTCACCCCATGCTATTGCTCCCCGGCAACGGCGCCAGAAAAAGGTCTTGATAACCCACAAGTACAGGGGAGTTTGTAGCCTTTTTCGATAAATAAGAGTGTCGAACCCAACGAGGAGCTAAAGGCAGAACAAATATTCCCTCAAGTTCTATCGACCACCGATACAACTCTACGCACACTTTACGTTTGCTTTACCTAGAACAAGTATAAAACTATTTGGCAAGAATAAAACTACGAGTACTTTGCGAGAATAAAAACTATGAATAAAATGCAAGATGATAAAATTGGATAGCTTTTGTCAACCAACAAAGTCATTTGTCCCTAGGTGATCGATAACTAGACCGGTGATCATTGTTGCAATTTTATATGAGGGAGAGGCATGAGCTAACATACTTTCTCTACTTGGATCATATGCACTTATGATTGGAAGTCTAGCAAGCATCCGCAACTACTAAAGACCATTAAGGTCGTAAAACCCAACCATAGCATTAAGTATCAAGTCCTCTTTAACCCATACGCAATGACCCCCAAACTTGGGTCTGTGTATTCTATCACTCACGCCACCCACCATAAGCAAACCATTAACGTATTGCAACACCCTATAGCCGGGATCCCTATGTTTGCACGACACGGAGGGCACCGAGGGACGGTAGCAAGGTTGTTGATGTAGATCGCCGTCACGATCCTTGCCCCGGCGGCACTCCGGCGCCACCGGGAGAGAGCGGGAGAGAGCCCCCCTCCTTCTTCTTCTTCCTTGGCCTCCCCCCTAGATGGGAGGAGAGTTCCCCCTCTGGTCCATGGCCTCCATGGCGGCGGAGGGGCAGGAGCCCCTCCGAGATTGGATATGTCTCTCTGTTCTCTTCTATTTCACGTTCCTGTTTTCTAGCCAAAAACCGTTTCTTATATTCCCGGAGATCCGTAACTCCAATTGCGCTGAGATTTTAACACAATTTTTTTCCGGATATAAGCTTCCTTGCGCCCGAAGTATAGATCCAACTGACATACGAGGTGAGCACAACCCACCACCGCGCGCCTGGCCCCTGGGGCGCGCCCTGGTGTATGTTGGGGGCTGTGGGCCCCCATTTGCGTTGATTCCAAGTCCCAAAAATCACATATATTCCAAAATAATTCTCCGTAAATTTTTATCGCGTTTGGACTTCGTTTGATATGGATATTCTGCGAAACAAAAAACATGCAACAAACAGGAACTGGCACTGGGCACTAGATCAATAGGTTAGTCCAATAAATCATATAAAATGTTGCCAAAAGTATGTGAAAGTTGTATAATATTGGCATAAAACAATAAAAAATTATAGATACGACGAAGACGGATCATTGACCCAACTCGGTGACACCGACATGGAAATCTCGGCGAGACCGACTAGTGTGAAAGACTTGAACGTTAGGCTTTTCAGTGAGACTGATCATAGCAACTTGGTGAGACCGAAGTGCATTGTCTAGGGCAAGACCTAGTTTTAGAAATTCCGATCAGTTCATCTTGGTGATTCCAAAATGAAGCGACTTTCATTACAGAAGGTTGGTCAGGCCCTCTCGGTGAGACCGAGATCCATTTTTGGATGTACCGAAGTCATAGGTTTTGGCATGTGGCAACGTATATGGTAATCTCGGTGGGTCCGGATGAGAGTTTTTTGGTGGGACCAAGATTAACTTTAGGGTTTTGGATAGGAATGAAGTGGAGAAGTGTATGAGGATTTTGGAGCAATACCACTAAGCACTTGAGCAATTGAGTCATGACCAAAACCTCATCCCCTTTTAGTAGTATTGGCTTCCCTATGGACTCAATGTGATCATATATCACTTAACCAAAAATATAGTCTTGGAGCTTTGCCAATCTTTGTCCTCAACATTTTGTAGGGGTCCACATCCTCATGTCCTTGTCATGCCACTATTGAACTTATCTGAAATCTACTAGATAAAGGTGTTAGTTCAACAACATGTATGTTGATACTAATTACCAAAACCACCAAGGTAGCAAATGTGCTTTCAATTGATGTAAATAACCCTTTATTAAAAATCCCAAAGTTCAACACCCGAGTTCAATAGAGTTTAACAAATAAAATGCTACAAATGCCTTCCCCAAGGGCAATAAAAAGAAATAGAAAAATGACCCTCATGCATCATAAATCTTACTAGTAGGTCTTCAACCAAACCAGTTGAACAAACCCTGAGAGACCATCTCCCATCGGTTGCACCCAAATATCATTGGCTCCCATTCCTCCTCCTTGAGAGGTGATGGCCATGTATGGACCCGACAGATGGCCTTGAAGATAACCTGCAAAAATTTGGAGCTTTTATTTTTTTTTTTAAATATAATCATTACAAGTGTTCCAAATGGCCCAAAGTAAAGCACAAACTCCCACATGGATTTGATACATCAACTTGGGTTGCACGCCAACTAACCACTTCCGAACATATTTGTACTACTCATGGGTGGAGTTAGATTAAAAGACATATGGACAAATCACCATAATAGCTTTGCAAGAGGGTAGTGAAGGAATATATGTTGAATCGACTCCTCATTACCACAAAAGCGGTACTTAGGGCATTCTTGCCAATTTTGATTTTTTGGGTTATCTATAGTCAAAATGACTTTGCGATCTAAATAACACATGAAAGTTTTAATCTTCAAGGGAATTTCCATTTCTAAATATATTTGTGATTCAAAGGTTACCCATCATTGATAAGGTATGAATACATGAATTTGAATGTGATGACACCGGAAGTAGCTAACTTCAAATGGAACTGACCTAACCATTTTGAAATTATTCTCTTCTTTGCATACCCAATGAAGAAACATTTTTTACACATTCAAGTATTATCCAACATCCCATGACATCAATTTCTTCCTTTTTTACAATTCACGCATTTTCAAAAACCTGGAGACCAAAGAGGCCCTAACTGTGAGCAACGACGATGCCCATGGGCATTGATCGAAAGACACATAAGTAAGTCGGAAGACATTAGAGATCCTAATAATTTGAGCTAAGAAAACACTTTTGAATTAAGAATGTGTGATATAATCTGGCATATGAAATAAAGCAACAAAACAAACTTTCTAGCATGGGAGAATATAGCACAATGATGTGCCCTGTGGTGGGATTATGTGCACAAGAGGTAGGGGGAGACAACCAGTATGATCTACCTCTTTGGAATATGAACATAGCCGAAAAGCTTAAGAGGACCAACAAGCCTGTAGAGGGAGGCAAGGGCATGTTGGTGGAGATCAAAGCATGTTATCTTTTACTTGAATAAATAAATTGATACACATATCTGACTTGGGAAGCAGATTGGAAGGAGAGCACCCTCACACCGGAGACCTAGTGGTCGCATGGGAGCGCCCCATGAGATAATAGTCCTATGTCCTATTTTTCTCATTACTATTTTGAGAATTGCAATGGAGATGATGGCAGCTAGTCTAGATGTGATATATCCTAACTACATAACAATCATGGTGGCATAGGGTTTTGTTGTTTGTATCTCGCGGGGAGGCACTCAAAAGTGCTCTCCTTGGGAAGTCCTCTAGCAAAACAATTAGATTTATTAAATATTTTTAACCTAAATTAGAGTAGATGAATCCCTACAAACATGTTTTTCAAATTAGCTAAATTAGAGTTATGATACAGGAAAGGAATATTGAGATTGGTAAAATAAAAAATAGTATCACATTTTTTATGAAAAATATTCTCTATAATATGAAATATGCAAACATGCTTACTCCTTGCGTCCCCAAATAAGTTTAAAGCCAACCGTTGTAAACCTTTAGTACAGTGGATATATGTAGTTTTCTTTATGAACTTGATCAAAGTTTTTGAAACTCGACTTTCCAAAATCAATGTGCACTATATTATAAGATGGTTGCAATACTGAAAATGCCAAATGGATGCCGAGCTCCATGGAGGCCGGATTTGAAAACTTCAAAATTTAAAAAAATTTAGTTTCAAAAAAATTATGAAAACACATACTTATATCTAGAGACATAATATACATGTGTGTAAATTTGCAGGTCAGAATACATTAAAATGAGATATACAAAAAGAAAACAAGTCTATGGTTCTTAGCATCTATACTGTTCATCCTCAAAATCTATTTTCTTGCAGCTCGCAATTCAAGGTATTTCATCCGAAAATTTTACACACGTACACATTACATCCTAGTATGCATGTCTATTTTTATTAGATTTTTTGAAACTGAAAATTTTCAATTTTTCAAAATTATGGTCTCCATAGAGCTCGGACTTCAAAATGCCCTATTTTTGGAATACTGCCTATTCATGTACTCCGAAACTGTTCCATGCCTATCACAAGATAATTGATTTCTCACATGTATTTTGGGATGGAGAGATCAACCTTTTGTTTTCCTTCCGTTTTGTTGTTTTTGTGTGAATGAGGGGAGAGAGAAGTTTACATATTCTCGATAGAGTATATGGTAGGAACCTGTAACTTCTACACGTGTCATATGCTTTGGGCCAAGCATAGACTACCTGGTCGACTTGACGGGCTCCCATATCCATGAGACTAGCATAAATTATATTCAAACGATGACATTGACGTTTTTACCACGCGCACTGAGCTAGAGCAGGCTAAATAAACCATTGTGGGGCTCTCAGACAGCTGTACACAGAGTAGCATCTAGTACCGCAGGATCTCCCAGGGACGCTGAAAATGGACGTGGATTCACATTGTATCAGCACTCATCACTTGGCAGAGCACCAAGCCACCGCATAGAGACATCTTGAATTTTCACACGTTTGTATTTCCTTATTCTGTTCTGGAGTCAATTGTCAATACGATCTTCGCCGGATTCGCTCGAAAAATCCCTGCAGAGGTCTGTCGTTTTCCTTGTACGTTTCCCCTCCTAGTTTGGAGGATGGGGAGGCTTGGTCTTATTCGTTCGCCTTCTCTCGCTCTCACAATGCTTAACTTTAAACCATAACGCCCACATGCCTTGATCCATGTTAATTCTGTTTAGCACGAATCCTAAAGAAATATATTAGAATCTGAGTGCCATGTGGGCATCATTGTGTGTGGGCGTTGCAGAGTTCGCCCACACGACCCGCAGCACGCGGTTTGCCAGCTGCGCTGTGTGGGTGAACTAGTTTCTGCCCACACAGCCACCACCTAGTCCACGCGCGTGTGGGCGAACTGCTTTTCGCCCACACGACACTTGTACGTTGTTGGATGGCAACTGCAGTTACGCGTACGTGGCAACTAGGTAAACACACATGGCAACTATGATTCGTTGCTAGACGGCAACTGCAGTTGCGCGTACGTGGCAACCAGGGTAAACACACATGGCAACTGTGATTAACCATACATGGTAACTATGGTTGGACCACATGTGGCAACTAGGTAAACACACATGGCAACTATTGTTTGACAATATGTGGCAAGTAGTTAATCACACACGGCAACTATGATTTGATTACACGTGTCAAATACCATAAATTAGACATGGCAACTATAGTTAACCAAAACAGAGAGAGTTGCCATGCTTTTACAATTGCATTTGCCATCCCGGATAACTACATCTGCCATCCCGGATGACAACTAAATCGTCATCCCGCGGGTACCTAACATAGCTGCCTCAGGACGTGTGGGCATATTTGCTTCGTGCCACACGTGCGGGGTGGGGATGAGTAGTACTTGTTGGGCGTGTGACACGAAGTAGCTGCGTTCACATATGTGGGCAATTCTAATGTTCGCCCACACACAGCCCGTGTGGGCTGCCTCCTGCTCACACCACACATGATGTGTGGGCGGATGCCTAGTATGCCACACGTGTGGGCATTATTAGGACCCATGTTTTGTTGTGTTGTCAACTGGTCATATTTTGTTCCTCTTCTTTTATCTCCATGAAGGATCGAACGGATCAAACAAATACAATTAATTCCATATTTTCATAATGAATACAATAGTATAACAAAAGTTGTTCTAAAACTAGAGAGTATTTTCTAAGATGACTTCCAAATGATCCGTCGTTAAGGGCATCTCCAAAGCGGACCCTCTAACTGCCGGCAACCGTTAGGACTACGAAACGTGTTTAGCCTTCCAACACGTGCATGTATGTGTCCGCCGACTGGTGCGGTCACACTTTTTCCACAAACTCAAAACAAACTAGAGGGGAGGGGGGCTTTGCGAGAGTTCGGACAACAGCTACATAGGACTCCGACACCCCTGACCCACCAAAAACCCCGGACCCCGCTCCTCCATCCTCCTATCTTTCTCTACATCCATTTTCTCTCTTGCCTCCGTCGCCGCTTCACCACCCCGGCCACCCCGGCACAACCTTGTCGGTACTCGAAGACTCTGTCTCCTCTAGCGCTACACCCCGGCTCCACGCCGGTTGTCCTCTGCCGCCGTTCCCCACCTCTCCTCCGTCCGTCACCCAAGGTACCATCCGCCCCTATGGTTCTCACTATGCCCGGCAAGTGTTCGGTGAAATGCTCGTGCTAAATTTTTTAGTCCCTTCTTCTTTCAAGCAATGGATTCGGATATGGAGTACATGTAAGAGCACTATGTTGAGTCATCCGACGGCTCGTCTGACGAGGAGGACTACATGGATGAGACGACGATGATGCAGGC
This sequence comes from Thinopyrum elongatum, assembly GCA_011799875.1. NCBI lineage: Eukaryota > Viridiplantae > Streptophyta > Magnoliopsida > Poales > Poaceae > Thinopyrum > Thinopyrum elongatum. Next base: position 81,829,988 of record CM022300.1, on the reverse strand, counting down.
GGTCCTTGTAGACGCGGAGCATGCGGTAGAGTTTGTTCTCATTTTCAGGGGATCCATCATGGGTCATTGATACGTTCAAATGTATCTATATTTTTTTATTATTTCATGCTGCTATATTATCATTTATTTATACTTTCATCATCATTTTACTATATTTTATATTATTTTTCTGGACTAACCTATTAATTAGTGCCCAGTGTTAGTTCTTGTTTTTCTATATGTTTTTGGATTCATAGAAAATCAATACCTACTAAGGTCAAAATTAAATGCCAATTTAATTAACATGATTTTTTATGGGCCTAATGGAGCACTGGAAGCTTCGGGAGTCAACAAGAAGAGGCCCGAGGAGCCCACAAGGGCAGGTGGCGCGGCCTGGGGAGTGGCCACGCCCCCAGAGCTTGTGGGGCCCCAACACCCTTTTGACGTGATTTCAACGCTATAATTTCCTATAAATAGCAAAACCCTTCGTCGTATCCTCAGAATAATTTTTCCGCCGACGCAAGTTCCTGTTTTGCGACGATACCATCTGGAGGCCTTCTCCGGCACTTTGCCGGAAGGGGGACCCATCCACGGAGACCTGTTCATCAACCTTGCTGCCTCCATGGTGATGTATGAGTAGTTCATCCTTGGGCTGAGTGTATGTACCAGTAGCTATGTGTTCGATCTCTCTCTCTCTCTGTCATGTTCTTGAAGGATTCAAACTTGATTGTGTCATGGGCTTTATTGATAAAGTTGGATCATATGATGTTCTTCCCCCTCTATAATGTTTTGAGTTTTTCTCTTTTAAGTTTCTTTATGTTGGATTGAATATTTTGGATTTGAGATTACATGATTCATGTCTAGTAATTAACTTGCGGATACTCGAGGTGACATTGGGGTACTCTTAGCATAAAGGTGAAATGATAGTATTATATGGTATTGTCGTAGTACGATTTCTGGGACTATCGATGACACGTTTGGGGTGGTTCCATGGATCAAGATCTGGAAAGACAACTTTAAGGTGGTTGGCTGTTAGGCGCACTTACGGGATTTCATCCTACTTTCTCCGATAGAATAGAAACTTTGGAGTAATTCTTTGCCGCACTTTGAGGGATTATCATGTGGTTTAATTATGTTAATGATGTTGAGAGTAGGCACTAGAGAAAGTATGTACCCTAAGCCTTATTTCCAAGCATTGAGACACTGTTTTGCCTACTTTTGTCACTTGCTACCTTCCTATTTTTATTTGTTTAGATTATAAAAAGATATTTCTACCATCCATATTATACTTGTATCACCATCTCTTCACTGAACTAGTGCACCTATACAAGTGATAATTGTATTGGGTGTGTTGGGGACACAAGAGACTCTTTGTATTTTGATTGTACGGTTGTTTGAGAGCGAACAACCTTCATCCTAGGCCTCTCGTGGATTGATAAACTTTAGGTCATCCACTTGAGGGAATTTTGGTACTATCCTACAAAACTCTGTGCTTGAAGGCCCAACAAAGTCTATAAGAATAAAGTTGCGTAGTAGACATCAGCCATCGAGTTTTCTCAACCGCAACAGGGCGTGCCGCCATTTGACGCTGATGGACAACTAGTTTGCCCCCAATGCCCTATTCGCTAAAAAAAATTGCTGGCGCTTTCAGATGCGAAAAAATGTCATCAATCGTCTCTACCATGGTGCACTGAAAAAAACACTTCCATGATGATACGTGTTTGTCACAGTAGATCACGTTTTCTGTCATGCATGTACATCCATGACGATTTTATGACAGAATCAAGATAGTCATACATGTGCTGTTCTAGAATTGTTCCCTAACAATACCAAAATTATCATCACGGAAGTGTCCACTTCCATGACGATAAATGGCGCGTCATAGAAGTGCTTTCGTCAAGGGTAACCGACACGTGGCATCCACCATAATGGGTTGCCGTTAAGCTATCGGCTTCCGGTTTGGATCCGATAACCCGTTAACTGCCCGGACCAATGGGGATTTTCCACGTGTAAAATTCTCATTGGCCGTAGCAACCACATGTCAGCTCCGCGTTGAGACAGATGTCAACCGCGCAATGGATAGGAGGCGCCTATGATACGTCGACACATGGCAAGGCCCAACAATGGCCCATTCAGGTCAAAAGGCCGGCCCATTTGACTTGGTCAAAAGGAAGCGGGCCGGCCACGGAAAGCCTGTTAACGGCTTGTTCGCATATAGCCCATTTACCCACTAACTCACGGCCTGTTATGGCCTATCCGAATTAGGCCCAGTAACGTCATCTGGGCCGTCCAATATGATTCGGGCCCATTTTAACTTTCGGCCCATGTATGGCCCATGATGTCTTTCGGCCCATATTAGGCCCTTTGTAACTCTGGGCCCATTAAAGGCCCGTGGTGAAACTGGCCCATAATGAACAGTGTATCGCCTTATGCCCATTAACGGCCCATTATTCCATTGGGCCGTTTCCAGCCCGTGTTACCTTTCGGCCTTCTAAGGGCCTATTTATTCTTGGGCTCATTTCCAGCATTTGGTTACTTACGGTCCGTTACTGGCCTGTTCCGCTTGCGGGCCAAATTCAGCCCGTGGTTACAGTTGGCCCGTTTGTGGCTCGTTAACCCGTTGGGCTGTTTTCAAAGTGTCATCAAATACGGCCCATTAACGACCTGTTATGCCTATCGATAGAATTAAGCCCGTTATACATATCGGCCTATTAACGGCCCGTTATGGTCTGGCCATAAGCAGACGATTTCCACTCTAGCCCGTTTACGGCCCATATTGCGGACCATTATTGGTCCACGAATAGTACGGCCCATGTTTGGCCAATCAATCATACGGCCCATAGAAGGCCCAATGATTCTACGGCCCATAGTCCCATGGTCACTATGGCAGGTAGCAGGACCATGGTTACAACGGTCAGTATGTTGCCCATGGTTATTGTGGCCTAGTTTAAAAAAATATTTGGCGCAAAATGCAGTGACTACAACCAAACAAATAAACAAGACAATAAGGAAATAAATAAGCAAGCAAATTACGCTAGGCTATTATGGCTATTACACAATTTACATCCACTGGGCATCAAAGTTCGCCACCAGTGCAAATATAGGGAACAAAGCAGCATATTACATACACTGGGTCTAAATTAGCCACCAGTGCAAATAAACGCGGCAGCAAAACAAGTCCAGTACTGAAACCACTTCAAAAGAGCTCAAGAAATGATATCCTGGATACCAACCATGCTGGCGAGAAGCTTAGCAAGCTTATTAGTTTTCTCTTGTTTGGCGATAAAATCCTCCAGCGCTTGCTGTTGCACCAGAAAGTATGCATCTGAATTCTGCAGGGACTTCCTCAGTCCTTGGGCTTCTTGCCGCAACACAACTGTCTGATGCCTTTCAGCTGTAGCTGAGACTAAAGAAGCCAAAGTGATTGAGGCAGCGAGTTTGAAGAGCTTGTGCCAGCGGTAGTGGCCAGTAACTCGAACACTACATCAACACAGGACTTTGAGGTTGTCTCACTGTCTACAAGATAGTTTTTATCACCTTTCTTGGAGACCAACAGGGTTGTCTCACTATCTTGAACCTTATCTGCATTGCTTTCTCTACCATTACATAATGTGGTGCTCTTCTCCAATATTCTGTTTGCATTCTACAAGAGAAATAAGCAGACACATCAACGGTTTATCATGTAGTATATGAAACTCATTTTGGTAAACCGGTTCAGTAGTAAGGTGGACAGGATAACAGCATGAAACAAACATATATCTATGTACTATGGTCACTGTATTGTCTATATCATTCTAGTTTATGTTGGCAAATCAAGATAGAGACACAGTTCAAATCATATCTTTTTAAGACACAGCAACAGACATAATATAAGTGTGGGAAATTACACAACACTAACAACACTTGTAATATGCATGACATGAGAACATAACTGTTTATACAACTGAAACTGAAATCAACATAGAGCAAGAAGAACAACAATGCGGTTAAAGAAATAGGTGTAAAACATACCTGTTGCGCAATTGGAGTTTCAATTGGATCCTTCAAATTCGAAATTAGTTGGTATGAGTAAATAAAGTGATGCAAGAGCAAAGGAGTATGCACCATAGCTACGGAATCTGACCTGAGAATAGTTGCTCTTGTGCTTTAAACGTGGAGTTTGGGTTTGCTGTGGTGGTCTTCGTGCTTTGGGCACTGCAGTTGCCTTACAAATTGTTCGTGTGGGGGTACTCTATGGTGGACATGGTGCTGTGTCAACTAGAAGTGGGTTACTATCTGTTGGGGTTGGGGTTAGATGGTGTATAGCTGATTCTCTGTCCAACGGTGTAGGTGTACAATCTGGAAGAGTCTTGATTATGTGTGGTGGGGCTAGTTCGTGGGCCAGTACAACCATGATTCTATCTGCATCGACGGGTACCACCATCTTTTGTGAAGAACGGGGTTTTACTCCCTTAGATACGGCCATCACCCCTCCAATTCAAATGGCTGATAAACAAGAAAAGAAATTGAATGTACAGACATTGTATGATAGACAGATGTGGTAATTCACATATATGTTGTCTAACTAAATAGGACAACATTACAGAATTTCACATATCTGATGGCTAACTAAACAGGATAGCATGTCACAGTTTCAGATATATGATGGATAACTTAACAGGATATAATGGCATATTTCAACATATGATGAGTATCTAAACACGATGACATGACATAACTATATGATATCTTTCTAAAATAGGCTGGGATGAAATAATTTACATACATGTTGTCTAAGTATACAGGATGGCATGATATAATTCACATAATTGATTCATATACTAAGCAGCTGGCACTCGCATGTATGATCTCTAAACTAAGCTGATGGCATTGAATATTGTGTATATGATGTCTAAACTAAGCAATGCAAGACACCATATGCATGATATGAGAAATATAAACATTGCAAGCATACACCTCAGGTGGGATATAGGACTGGTCATCAGTCTCTGAATCCTCCTCTGAGGAGCTACCTATAACGATCGAGATTTATGCTTCAATAGGTACCATTGTCTGCTCTGAAGACGTTGTTTTCACTCCGGATTTTTCCATAACCGGCTCAAATGGCTGATGCACATGAAGTGTAGTTCAATATACACAGATTGTCGACAAATGGAATACGTAATGAAAAAAGGATGGCATGAGATAATTCACATATATGATGCCTGGCTACACAGGATGGCGGTGCATAATTCACATATATGATAATTGGCTAAAAAACATGGCATTGCATAATTCACATATCTGATTTAGAAAGTAAACAGGAGGCATTCACACAAAGCATGTCTAATCTAAGCAGATGGCATGACAATGCAAGACACCATATACATGATATGAGCAATATAACCTTGCCAAGTTAGAGCATACACCTCAGGGTGGGAATACGACTGGTCATCTGTCTCTGAATCCTCCTCTGAGGAGCTATCTGTAACCAGCAAGAAATCTGCATCGATAGGAAGTACTGACTGCTCAGAAGACCTTGTTTTCACTCCAGATTTTCCCATCACCGATTCAAATGGCTGATGCACAGGAAGAGTAGATGAATGAACAAATATTGTCGACAAATGGAATACAAGATAAAAAAAATAGTATGGCACGATACAATTCACATATACGATGACTGGCTAAACAGGATGACATTAGATGATTCACGTATATGATGCCTGGCTAAGCAAGATGGCATTGCATAATTCACATATATGAAATAGAAACCAAACAGGGGGCATTCACACAAAGAAAATATAAACTAAGCTGATGACATATAAGATGTATAAAGTAAGCAATGCAAGGCGCCATATGCATGATATGACCAACATCAGCATGCCAGGTTAGAGCAAACACCTCAGGGGGTAAATAGGAGTGGTCGGCTCCCTCTGAATCACCCTTTGAACAGTTATCTTCCTCTGGAATACAATCTGGAATGGGGGAAGGGGGGCGCCCACCATGGAGCGGCGTCTGCATGACATTATATTCCCATGCAACGGTCTTCTCTTTTTCTCTACATGTTCAGTACGATTGTGTACAATAACTGACATACATAATAAAAAAACATAGTTAGATTATGTAAGGCCTAAGGGGTGCATGCAGAAATCAAGACTGATGGTAGCTAACGAGTGGATAGATCCAAAACTAATGATAGCAGGCAGATGATAGCTTCAGTTCAAAAAGATAGTTGATGGCTCGTCTACTGTTTGTTGCCCAGCCAACATGAAGCACATAGAAGACTCGAGATGAACCAGATAGTACACAGAGATACTATTCGTTGCTGCCTCAATATGTGCCCTGCAGGCATTTTAAAACTCAAGTTTGAACATTAGCTTGGACCTGACTTGGAGTCTAAGAGGTGAACAGGATGGTAAAGTAGCAGGTAATAATAATCGATGTATAACGTAAGCAGACACAAAAAAGTGCGACCTCTCTTCCAGAACTGTGTAGTCCTCAGGTTCATCTGCTCCGTCGATGATGGTAATGCAGTTGGCGTGGCTGCCGGCAACGGGGAAGATGATCTGAGGCGGCGAAAGAAGGTCTGCAGGGGGGATCTCTGCTGCGGTGGACGCTTCCATCGATGGTGCACCACAGGTGGGGTGGATGACGGCACAGCAGGAGCGGGACAAAACGCACAGAGTTTTCTTTGACACTTATCTGAAAATGAAGTAAATCTGTAATGGCTCCTTAGAATTGGAGGATTCTAAAAACGTAGGGACAGGAAAAACACAGGAATATGATAGGAATGCACATGCAAAACAGAGCATTTGCAAACACAGGATTTCTGTCAACCTGGGTGTTTGGTTCACATGAATTGGAAGAACACGAGAATGAAGAAACATGGTCAAATTAAAGTCAAACCACATGAAAATGTAAAATAAGAATCTTATTATGCCAGTAATGCACTTAGTCCTGTTCTTCATGCATATTAATTTGAAAAGGATGTCCAAGTGGATATTAAAATTCCTACGCTTTTTCTTTGAAAGAGACACCAAAGGAAAAAATCCTCCAGTTTTTCTTTGCTCCATTCCTTCTAACCAAATGCATGAATAGTAGTACCATAGGAAAGTTTCCAATTCCTATGTTTTCCTTTACTTTTTCTTTGAACCAGTGGCGATTCAAGTAGGCAGTCTTCAACAGGCTGAAGCCTGCCCTCGAATTTTTTTGTGAGCTTATTTGGTCCACATGAATATCATATAATGGCTATATTGCTAAACCGATTCAAATTGTGGTTCAAAAGAGCATTTAGTTTTCTCCCTGTTAACTTTGTGACCATGGTTCATTTCTTTCTAGATTTGCAACTGCTTTGAACCAAAGGATCCCTGAGGGATCGACATGAATGTAGAGTAAAAATGTGATGCGACGAGTGTACAACCTCTTTGGCATAGCCTTGTCGACCTTCGCATCATTGGGTTGGACGCGGAGGATGGTGATGCTGGTGTGACTGTCGGAGGCGGGGAAGAAGATCTGAGGCCTCTGGAGACGACGCCGAGGGTACTGCTCCGCTGTGATGGACGGTTCCATCGTTGGAGCAGCTCCGGTGAGGTGTACGACGGCGAGGCTGAAGCAGGACAAGATAGGCAACGTTAATCTGAAGTGGGACTCTAATAGCATCTGCAATAGATGATGTAAAATACATCACCAAAAAGTGCTAGATGTAAAATGCATTAGCCGCGGCCGCTCCAACAGATGTTGTAAATACTGTTGAGTCTAAACTTAACTGAAGAAACTAAACTTTACAGTCGAAACTGAATTTTACTATCAAAACTGAATTTTCCTGACGAAACTGATTGAACTAGCAGTAGAGCACTGCAATAGAAGTTTAGGCCATTCGAGCACTGGTTGCAGAGAAGCAGTGATCTAAATCAGCAGCCGCTCAAGCAGGGAATGCACTAGTTGAGAGCAGTTCATGCAGCAGCACCGCGAGCGAGTGCTAAAGCAGCAACTCCTGTAGCTGCCGCAGGTCGTGTAGCAGTAGCAGTAGCGCGAGCAAGAGCAAGAGGAGAGTAGAGTAGCAGCACGAACAAGAGAAAGAGCGGAGCAGCAGCACGACCGATAGCAAGAGCAGAGCAGAGCAGCAGCACGAACGAAAGCAAGAGCAGAGCAGCAGCACGTTCGACAGCAAGAGCAGAGTCGGAGCGCGAGCGAGAGCCGGAGCAGCAACACCTAGTGCTGGTGTGGAAGTCATCGCCGGGGAAGCAACGACATGGGGGAGAGACGCCGTGGAGGAAGTGGCCGGTGACGACGCTGTCGAGGAGACCTGCCATGGCTGGTCGGTATCGAGCACCGACAGCTCCGTGAGATCGAATAAAAAATAAAATACAGCGATGAGTGCAGAACCTCCTTGGTGGCGCCGAGTAGGCCTCGGCTTCATCGGAGGAATTGGTGAGGGTGCTGCGGTTCCGGTCGGGCAGGTGAAGACGATGTTGTGGGGGTGGAGGTGGCACGATAGACGAGGCGAACATTGGGGCAACTCCTTGGAGGTGGAGGACGGGGCGGCTGAACAGGCGGGACGATGAGATCGGCGACGGATCCTCATCTGGTGCGGTGGATGAGGGATGTCGAGCTGTTGCTGTGGACGACGTCGTCGGGGAAGAGGCTCCAGCTGGGCGATGGTCGGGAGGCCAACGGAGGAGCGTGGAGTTTAACTGGTTTTGGTGGCCTTGGTGTACGAATGGGGGGGGGGGACGAAGGGGAAGGTAGGGGGTAGCCATGGTGTCGGTGTCAAAACCGGCAGACCTCAGGGTAAGGGGTCCCGAGCTGTGGATCTAGGATCGATGGGGAACAAGGGACGACGAACACAGTGTTTACCCAGGTTCAGGCCCTCTCGAAGATGTAAAACCCTACGTCCTGCTTGATTGTATTGAATGTATAACGTGGTTTACAGAGTAGATCTACCTCGAGATCAGCATGAGCTAAACCCTAAGGCTATGAGGTGATGAATGTAGCTCTAGCCCTAAGACTAAAAACCCTTGGTTTATATAGACACCGATAGGGTTAGGGTTACCGAAGATAGACTACAACAAGGGTTTAAAGAGATCCTGCGCCTTCTTGACTTGGAGGGCACACCACGACTTCATAGATCTCCTGCCATCGTACGGCTCCACCGGTCCGGCCCATGTACAATGGGTCGTCGCCCCGAGGACCCCTTAGTCCATAATTCCCTCAGTAGCCCCCGAACTTGCCTCCAACGCCAAGACTTGTATCTGGTATCCATTCATCCGACCAGTATTCGGCTTGCGGGGCGAGTTCTTTAGTATGTCTCTCCCATGTTCGGAACCAAGCGATGCCTGGAATCTGAAACGACAGTTTTGCTTAACACCGAAGGTAATAATGAAAAATAACGCTCAAGCGCAAATGATGCCTCCATCTGACAACTTTTTCTCTTTCAACGAAGAGTCGCTTCCGGCCATAATGCCGAGGAGTTACTATTTCTCGAAGCGTGGCTCGAGGCCGACGCCACGTCTGGCACGTCCCCTCGTGGTGGAGATCGTGTCCCGCTTTTCAGGGGATATGGTTAATGATTTCGATTCCCCTCCCCGCTCATAACGTCGCGGGCATATCGGGAAGTGGAGAAGACAACGGCGTGGAAAAAAGAAGTCCCAGGCCTGTCATCGGCCTATAAAGGGGGGCTACTACAGTCTGCATCCCACGCCTTCTTCCACCTCCCGCTCACGCAGATCCTCAGAGCTCCAGTGCCCCTTTCCTCTGCTTCCACAGCGAATCCCTCTTTGCCTCCTTCGACCATGGCTGGATCCGGAGCCAATGGAAAGTGGGAGGCCTCCAGCGTCACCAAGGGGGACATCCTGAAGCTGAAGGAGGCCTGCTATTTGCCGGCCAATGTTGCTCATCGGGCCCCCGAAGAGGGCCAGATCATCCCCACGCCCCAGCCGGGCGAGAGGGTCATGTTTCTTCCCCATTTTCTTAGGGGGGCTAGGATTTCCCCTGCACCCCTTCGTGCGGGGGCTGATGTTCTTCTACGGGCTAGATTTTCACGATCTAGCCCGCAATTCCCTCCTCCACATTTCGACCTTCATCGTCTTCTGTGAAGCACTCCTTCGAGTTCAGCTGCACTTCGGTTTATGGCTGAAGGTGTTCAACGTCAAGCCCAAGGTGGTTGGTGGCGAGCATGCGGACTGTGGAGGGGCCATGATTAGTAAACTGACGCGGGTCTAGTGGCCGGCCACTTCGTCGACACCATCCGGATGTGGCAAAAGGAATGGTTTTACATCACCGAGCCGAGGGAGGCCGCCAGGGGAGCGGTCCCTGCATTCAGGTCTGGACCCCCTACCAGATTGGCCTCTTGGACCACCAATAGCCCGGACTGGGGGTGTGTTGCCGATATGAAAGCGTTGCAGAAGCACGTCAATAGCATAATAGAGACCAGCGCGAAGCTGGTCAACGTGGTCCAGATCATGCTCCACCGCCGGCTACTTCCCTGCCAGGAGAGGGCCAAGCCTATGTGGGAGCACGAGCCCGAGGATCCGGCCACCGTGCGACACCTCTACAGCACGACTCCTGACAAGATATGGGGCCAACTATTCCAGCCCCAGAAGGAGTGGCCAGTCGATGGCAAGGACATCAGCCTCGACGCCGTGAACCCCCCAAGGGAGGTGAGCGGCATTTTTCTTAGAGGAGTGTTCGGATATTCACACCACGTTTGATTCGGTCTAACCCTGATATGTGGATTTTGCAGGGCTGGCTTGCCAAGGCCAAGAAGATCCACGTCCCGGCGCCTCTGCCGGAAGGGCCCCGATCAGAGTAGCTGGAAAAGCTGCTGGTCGTGGTGCCTTATAAGGCGCCCGCCAAGAAGGGCAAGAAGAAAGAAGCGCTGGAGGCCAGGGAGGGCCTCCGCCGTAGGGTTCGTCCGGGCAATCGGTCCGGAGACATTGCGGCCTCATCCGTGCAGGATGGGGGCGAGGATGAGGACAAGGAGGAGAGTGCCTCCTCGCACTCCAAGAAGAGGGCGGCGTCCGAGGATGTCGAGGAGGTCCAACCTTCTCCGGCCCCGAAGAGATGATGCCGGCCCAAGCTGATTCTGTCCGACAGTTCAGACTCCAAAGTGTCCGAGAAGGTTCCGGAGAAGGAACCCAGGGTCAAGCCCCCGGCCAGCAGGTAAGTCGTTGGCATTTTTAGCTATCTCGTTTTAGTAATTTGCTTTAGTTGAAGGTTAACCCCTCCGAGTTGCAGTCCCCCACATGAACGCCTCACTGAGCAGACTTCGGAGGGGACGTCTCCACCCGCCGAACTAGCGGACAGTGGGTCTATGGCGCACTCCACGCCTCCTTTGATCCCCGAAGAGGTTGAGAAGGTGCGGTCCCAAAGGAATCCTGCTCCCCCGAACACAGAGGGGGAGGCGGACGCCGTAATGACCGAGGTTAACACCTTGGTCACCGAAGATCAGGAGGGAGCGTCCCTCCTGGATGATGAGGGAAAAGAGTCCGGACCATCCGGACCCCATACGTCGACCGCTCCCGAGCCCCCAAGGCCTTCGACGGCACAGGCTCCTCCCAGCGGGGAAGGGGCTGGGGAGCCAATGCCAGCACCGAACACCTCTACACGGGCGGCGGCTGGCTGGCCAGACGTGTTGGAGGAGCTGGTGAACAAATCCGTCATCCTTGATGGGCACCGCACTCTAATGAGTGCGGTTATGCAGATTGTTCTTCTGTCCAATCCGGACTGAACGATGCTGTCCAAGGCCTTCTAACAGGCTTTGAGGTAAGTCAAGTAATGCTCTTTCCTCATAATGCGGTTGTAATTGTTAGTTTGGGTAGGCTGTATACATAGCAGCCCCCGAGACTCTGTCAGGACCTTAAAGAGACCTGCAGAGGATCAAATTTGGTAGGCCGAATAATAATGTCGACATTTAACACCGTATGTGTGCAACTCTGTAGAGAGGTCGTAGTTTCGATCTTAGTGCCCGAGGGGCTGTTCGTGAGTGCCTCCCGAAGGGCTGTCCAAGTGACGGTCCAAGTTCTGTGAGTCCTCCCGAAGGGCTGTCCGAGTGACCGTTCGAGTTTCGAAGGTCCTCCCGAAGGGCTGTCCGTGACACCGTCCGGGGGACTGTTCGACCGCCTCCCGGAGGGCTGTCCGAAGGGAAGACGAGGGTATACATCCTCGCGGTTGGGAGGTTGTAAATCCTAGCTGCGGGGATCTGCACCGGCGATCGTCATCGACTCTACTTCCGCTGCGCTACGAGTCGGTAATGAAAATGATCAAACCTTGTATGCAGTCTCCATAGTGGTCCTGGGCTGGTGCGTAGGTCGGAATTTTTTTGTTTTCTGCTGCGTTACCCTACAGTGGCATCATGAGCCGTGCTATGCGTAGATGCAGGTTGCGATCTAGAATACATGGAGATATATGGATGTTGCACAAAATAATTAGGTAGTAGATGAGTTCTATTAACGACGCCGACACCATCCATGAACACTAACGACGCCGATTTGAAGGATCAGAAAACACACGATGGCATGAACTCCAAGACGCCGCCATGACGAACACCGTCGGTGTGGGACTGGAGCTGAGGCAGATTTATTCAGCCGGGCGCCACTTCCACCAACCCAACGGTGCACCACGATCTACAAAACCAGGCCCTGACTACAGAGCGGAGGAACGGGGTCACCCCTGCCGCCAAAGCAGCAGTCGGAGGGAGAGGGGACCAGCCATGGCCGGTGTAGATAGGAGGTAGAGGATCGCTTACCTAGTCTCCTTCACGTGGCGGCCGCTAGGTTAGGGAAAACGAGCGAGACCTTGATCCCTTCACTCTTCATTATTAGGATTCCAATGCGTTTACTTGATCAATCAAGTATACCAAGCCTATGCGTACGTTGTAATGGCATGTCTAGAAAGGAAGGCCAAAAGGCAAATAGCCCAGCGCACCAGGCCAGATGAAACGATCTTTTTCAGCCCTATTTACCCTCCGTCGCTCCCCCTTTCGCCCTCGCAACGACAGCCTTTGCTCTACTCTTCTCGCACAACAGGCGCCGCCTACTACAGTTCCACTGCGATCGACGCTCCCGGGTCACCCATGTCCGGGGATGCTCCGGCGGTTTGATGGCCGGCGCGGACCTCAAGCACTGGTACGTTCCCTTCTCTGTCCATCCATCCTTCCTTAGCCTTGACCGAGAGCACTACTCTTTGACTGTGCGCTTCAGTCCCATATGTTTTATTTTGACTGTTGGTCTCCTCTGCGTTCCAGATTGAGGATCTGATTTGGTTTATTGGTTTGTACGTGATCCTCTCCAATCCCGTCTCTGGGAAGATGATGCTCACATCTGGTCCATAGGTATGATCTCTGTATCAGTGTTCTGAAGTCGGATTGTATTTTTTTTATTTTTATTTTTGCTGATTGCTCTTCCTGTTGTGCTTGACTTGGCAGTCAAGATCCGATGGTTATGATGCCTTCCTAACTCCTGATCTACTGATCTAGACATCTAGTGATGTAGTACTGTTTAAATAACCCGTTACATCTTGCAATTCTCTTGTATGCCATGACTTATCAGCATAGTAGTTTGTGTGAGGCATGAGATTTCTGTTTTTTTCTCCCAAACGACAACGCTTGGCCGAATCTATGGTGGCTTGGGTAAGGTAATTATTATGTTACCTGTGACTCATTGGTTCCTTGGACATGTTGTTAGGTTGCAGTGGGGCAAGTGCTCTTGGCTGGGTTAAATCTGCTTACAAGTAGTTCCTTTGAAGAATAAATTTTAAGGGGCAGATGCTGGCCAGTTCATCATGTGACTGTACTAGTTCAGTGGACAATTCATTACTTAAAGATCAGCCCAATATTGTTTTCTTAATGTTCTTCTCCCACATGTGATGCCAGTACTGCACGGGTTTAGCTTCATGAAGACTGATACGTGCAAAGTTGGATATTGACTTGCATTGATTACACAAGTAATCGTGTAATTTTGAAATATAAATATATATAATGCAGTCAGATTTTGTATAGTATATAGTACACACAACTACCTTGTCCATTTTAGCATGGCACAGATAAGGCTAAAACCATACCCATGTGTCAATTGGTTGTGTACGGTGTACTTTGAAGTAATCTATTCTATTTTCACTAGTTTTTTCCTGAGATCCATCATGCCATATCAAGATAGTGATATTTGCATGACAACTCCAGATTTTGCTAATAGTACATCTCATACGGCTTTTACCATCTGATTTTTTACATAACATTTGTTGTTGTCCTTTGTTTCATGTTTTCTACTCTAGCAAATGATCTCGATCCTTCTATTTTCGGTTGTCCACTTGACTGCCACATATGTCACCATCTCTTAACTAATAAAGTAAGTCTTCTTTCAGCTCACTAAATTGTCAGTTATGTACTTTTCTAAGTTTCTTTCTGTTCTTGTACAATTTGCTCATTGAACTTAGCCAAGTTGGCGATTTAGTCTAGTGACACAGCTTGGCGAACTTGACGATTTAGTCTAGTGACACAACTTGGCGAAATTGACGATTTAGTCTAATGACACAACTTAGCAAAATTGGTGATTTAATCTAGTGACACAACTTGGCGAAATTGATGCTTTAGTCTAATGACACAACTTAGCGAAATTGGTGATTTAGTCTAGTGACACAACTTAGCATAATTGTCGTTTTAGTCTGTGTAGCCATCATTTAATTGTTTGGACACTGTTTCTAATAGCTTCCTTGTTTGATTTGTGTGGTAAAATGCTAGTAACTATAATTTCTGCTCTTGACTTAGTGCAAGCCCCCTCTTGGAGGGGACGTGCTAGGTTGGAGTAGAAATATATTGATTATATTAAAATGTTCATGTCCTAGTTTGGTAGTTTGATAGAGGAATGCCCCACTACAGGGAAACTCCAACGCGGGGACAAATTTCGTGGGTCTGTTGGAGTTGCCCTTGCTACCCACCGGTTAGAATAGGCTCAATGCCCTACCAAGTTAAATCACCTTAGCCTAGGGTTTAAACCGGATGAAATCGGTGCTACCTTTGCACCTGTTACCAGTCATCCTCATTTCCTATCTTCTAAAAGATATCCACACTAACATGTGATGGTCGATAGAACATGTGACCGGGTGTACATTGGCCATGTTAGTGCCATTGTGGCTTGCCACGCTTGCTACCGTGAAGTTCTCTTCCCTCATTCCTATGCGCTGAGGGTTTTGACATGATGGATGATTTTTTTCATGTGAAATGCTTGTCCCTACATCAAGACATTGCTTTCTTTTCTATGCTTTTCTAATTTTGAAATATCTCTTCTCTGCCTGATGATAATCATCCATTGTGTGGTGTGTCTAGACTGTATGTTAATGCATCGCCTGTCAGATGTGTGTTTGGTTTAGTTAGTTCTTTATGGTTTAGCATGTCAAACTTGTCAGACGTGTAGTTGGTTTTGTCCTTTTTTAGTGGTTTAGCAGGCTCAATCGGGGTCATTTAGTTCATTCTAGTTTTGAGTGTTAACTTAATTGGCAAGTGAAAGCAATGTAGTAATAAATGGCCGCTTAAGTTGTGTGTGTAATCTCGAATATCTACTGTCTTGCCGACCAATTCTACAGCCTTAGGAAAAACAGTGCGCTGATCACGTAAAGGAAGAAAGGAAAAACAAAATAAACAACACCATTTTTTTTATAGTAAGTGGAGATGATTATTAGAGAATGGCAACCAAAATTACATGCACTTGTCATTCCCAAGCATGGATCCAGTGCGGAAACTAGTACTTCCTCTGTACACACCGTCCACCGTTCACTGGTTACATCCATCAAACGCAAATGTATGACTTCATTATTGAAGGCTAGAAACTGTTTGCCTAGATCCACTGGTTACATCCATCAAGCGCAAACGCAAATGTACTCGTGTCCACTGTCTGCCTGGCTCTCCTGCGCCCATAACCAAGAGCGTGATATTCTCCATCTCAAAGTCATGCTTCATTTCATAAACGAAATCATCATGGTACTGATGGAGCTCCATGCGGTGCTGCTGCTCCCTCTGTACTACCTCCCAATATTCATACATACATGTGCACATCCACCAAGCCAAAGTTCAGAAATCCTTTAGCACGTCATTTTATTAGATTTACATGACAAAAATTCAAAGAAGAAACTACTATTCAAAAAGATCACCAAGTTACAAGTCTCTAGCTTGTGCACAAGATAAGCTAGTCTTGCATGTGCTATTCCTAGCATAGTGAGTGCCAGGGGTTTAGGAGGCTTAATCTGGGGGACATTTAGTTTTGTCTGGATTTGATAGTTACCCTATCTAAAAATTAGAGTGAGATTTACAGAATCTAACAAGTAGTAATTCAATTAGAAAATTACATCTGGTGTTAGCAGAGATGCTTAAAAATGTCCATTGTAACTAGGCAACTACGCACACAAAGGAAGAAAAACAAACAGAAGTAGTCATTTTATACTAAGTCCAGATGATTTTTGAGAATGACTATCAAAATTACACATGCATCAAGTGGTGATAACTGTACAAGCTTAGTGTTGTCACAGAAACTAGTCCTCTCCCTGCATAAAAGTCTAGTATGGTCCACTGGTTACATCCATCAAACGCCAACAGTACTACTCCTCTAGCATCTCGTACTTTATTAAAGGAGGTTAGAAAATAGTACTGCCGTCCTATATCTAAGCTACTTGCATCATTAAAGAAAGGCAAGAAAATAGTACTCTCGTCCTATATCTAATCTAAGCACCACATCCCTGTTTGCCTCGCTCTTTTGCGCCACCAACGACTGCAAGTATCCTTCTCACATGCAAACTTCTTTACTCAACCCCTCCTCTACTACTACTATAGTATTTACCATCACTTCCATTGCTTAGCTCGGCGAACAATAAAATAGAAGAATGACTACGATGACATACTCAGCAAGCCCATACCTGTACTGCGACGAGACGATTTAGTTTATCAAATTTAATTAGTCGATTCGACATGTTGAGTCAACCTTGTAGTCTGGTCGGCTAGTCATTCGACTCGAAATGCATGGTCTATCCCCATGAAATGCATGGGTGGAAATCGTTGATTATTGAGTTTCTCTGAAGTCTCATCAAGATATGTTAACCATATTCGTATCATGCCTCGTGACATCTCCTATGCAAAATCATCGTCACATAACTTGCAGTACATGTTTCTTTCCATTTGATAATATCGATATCAACATATTCTCCTCTCGTGGCCTTGCACTATAACAAAAATCTTATATAGTAACAGTACAGAACAGACGGAGAGGTTTCCCGTGTCTAGTCTAGTCTCTAATAAACCTAGTGCCCCACGTCCTCCAGATACAGAGCCAACAGATGGACATATGTATCTACCATTAGGATCCTTTCCACTCGTAAATTATCCATGCTGACCCCACTAAAAAATATCCATGTAACAGTAATTTATTTTTAATTTAGTCAAGTAAGTTGTCCATATTCCACGTTCCACCATAAAACAGTCCCTTAACTCCACTTTTTTCCTCATCACAACAACTACGATCCCCAGAGCACGATGCAAGAAACTCTAGGACGAAGATAGTGGCGGCAGTTGCATCCATGTCTCGGCCGTAATCAAGGCCCAACCGCTGAGCGCAGCACACGACGTCCTTGGGGTTCACCGGACAGGTCGATGTTGTCATCTGCTCGCCGGCTCGTGAGCTTAGCACCTTCCACAAGGGCATGTTTTCGATCGAACACCATTACCCAATCCTCTAATCATGTAGGATATCATCGATCCCTATGGGCAGCCACCCAACAGCGGTCCCGGTTGGCTGTGTGAAACCGATGACCCGGCATCACAGTAGGTTGCTACTACTCATAGGTCGATCGAGCGATGGCGCCGCCCCTTGATCCTTGATGTCTATCCATGCCACCTTATCTATCACTCATGGTCGCACGACTCCTTGCCCGAGTTGGCAACTCCGAGCGCCACACAAGTCAACACTGCCACTCCTTTGTTCTTGTTTCTTCTTTACAATATGTGATTAGTGAATCATCATCTCTGCGAGCTATTATGGTTTGTAGTAATTTTGTTTGTACCATTGAAAGGGAGGAGACCCACAAGATTGTGTTTACCTTCTTGCATCAGGCGAGATATAGCTCCTCCTCATAGTCATCATAGTCGTACGAGTCATTGCATCAATTATTGAACCAATTCTCCTTGTCTCCCATCCTGGACTGCAGACACTGCTCGCCTTGAAAGCGGATCTGAAATATAGGAAGAACAATGAATCAAATATCAAAGAATCATCCTCAGAAATAAATAAATAAATAAACATCAAACAATCAAAGAGTTTCCTCAAAGAAAAATTCTAAGTACTGCAAAGCAGAAACAAAAAAATCGGGAAGCAACCCATACAGCTGAAAGGAGAATCAGAACTACTTTAGGCGATGTGAGTTGTGGCTGATGGTAGGGGGACGGTGATTCGCTTTGGCGAAAGGCGAAGGCACTAAGATTTTCTTTGCTTTCTATCTCCTCCCAACTCTTCCTTCGGACAGATGAATCCTCATCCTTTCACGGCAAGCTCGGATATATAACCTCACCCCGCACACACACAAATCATTGACATTGGATTTGCAGTCCCTCATAGTATACGGACACATCAAGCAAAGGTATCCCACTCTCAAATTTAAAACCCAACGCGCACATAACACCTACTATCATCCTGTAGGCTTCCACGAAGCCTTTAATTTCCATCGTGCTCCTCGGGTTATTAATCCAACAACTGCAGAGACATCAAACTCCACGTTGATGACACGGGCTGAGCGTCCACCGTGAGTTGTGCTTATTTTCATTTCCCCACTCTGCCCCACACGCAAATCTTTCATGAGATGATGTATCGTATATAGGGCGTTAAAATACTGCACCAAAGAAGAACATACCCACATTTAGATATGTATCACGTTGTAAGATTACTTGGTATACCGTTATAGAGAATGATTTCTCACCATTTGGCCTCGCATATTCTTATTCATTTTAAAAAATAAAATGGTATTTCAGGCACGCTATTGGTACTCACATTATTTTGGAACCAGTATTTTTGTATATCACCTAGATTATCATTGACCCGATTAGCGAAAATGGGGTGTTTCTCGTAGTTTGCGGTGGCAACATCATTATGTGTTGGTGTAGTGTGTCTTCTAGTATCAGATGTATCTGAAAGTAAGTTATGATGAATAAGAGCTAACCGCACACGAAATACTTAGTGCATAGAAAAAGAAAAGGATATAATAGAGGTGTACCTCAACATGTTTTCCAGGCACTATCATATCTTGTTCTCTAGTGCTGTCAGGTCTTACATCACATTCTGTAGGCATGGAAACTGTGTCAGCGCAAGAACTACTCACTACACATGAAGGAGGTTGAGTGTTGATTATACCAATTGTAGGAGCATCTTTGCGTCATTTCCTTTTACTACTCCTAGTTGCTGGTGCATATCTCCTTTACTTTATTTTGAACAGACTCGGTCTTGAATTCCAATTTGTTGGTCAACCTCAGCTTCTACAACCTCCTCCTTATGACCCTCATGAACAACAGAGGTGGATGAGACACCCATTTTGGTTGGTGCAACATACGCTTCTGTTAGTGTGTTGTGCACATTATCACACTTTACAGGGAAGGTTGAGCGAGTCAGGGCTAACCATGAGTGATCTAGTTAATCACTAGCCCACTTCACAGAATGCAAAACAGATGGTGAGGCTTAACTTTGGCGCCCGAGGTCATCACTGCTCGGTGAGCCTGTTCTTGTTTATAGCTGGCTGACTTTATCAATCTTTTTCTTCGAGCACCCATTGCTTGCTTATCATGCAACATTTTTCTCTTACGCTTTTTGAAACATTCTACAATTTATGTGTTGACGTGATCACACTGGAAAGGACTTCCAAACATCATGTATTAGGTATTAGTGCCAACTAATGCAACCTTCCATAGTAGATGACCACAATATGCGTAGATAGCATCTTGCATGCGGAGAAACTCAAACTGTTACTTCTTCATATGTCCAAAGTGTAAGTTTCTAATGTACAATATACGGGAGTTTCCTGGAGGAGGTTTCTTTGTTATATCCAAGAAGTCCAGGTGAATGACTTAGGAGGGGGCAGAAGTATTAGGACATGTAGTACAATGGAAAAATCTTGTGTCTAGGTGCTTACGGTACGGTGTTTGCTATTATAGAAAGCCATGGCCAGCTCTATACTCCTCAAATATAGTGTTTTCTATAGCTTATTGCACATGTTTACTAAGTAATTGTCATTAGCATACATACTCTTGAGATGCTTGTCCGGCAACTAGTATATTTTTTTAGGGGGAAGTACTAAAACATTAACGAAAGATGTAGAAAGAAATGTGTACCGCCAACATATATAGGCAAACCACCAACATAAGTCCCTTTTTTGATATTTTCTTCTAGGATTATTAATTGTTCTTGTACTCAAGGATAACAATCACTAGTTGTTCATAGATGAAGCGACACCAACCTTTTTTCGTATGGACTTCATCATTGAAGTCAGAAAGGTGAGAGTTTCCTTAATGTTGGCTTTCAAGTTGTGGCACATTTGGTGACTCGATATAAACAAAAGAAATGCAAAATTGAAAATAGCTGGGTCATCTATCTCTTTGAGTATATTCTTAAACCCTTCCTGCCTTAGATATAAGTCTCTAGCAATTTAATATCAACACTGTCACTCGCTAAGGGCAAACCATCCATGTCTCAATCGTATGGAAGTCTCAGGATGACCGGTATCAAATACTTCATTTCTACATCCTCTTCTCAAATTCTGATTGTACCATGTTCACAGTCAATTGAATGCAGAATTGGCTCAATCCAATACTCTCACAGTTCAACCTCTGGGAGTCTAAAAAATTCTAAACTCAATTTGTCTGATCTAGGTCTTTTGTATCTCTCCTAGTTTCTTGATTAATCTATGGACACCTTTTGAACTGCATCGGAAATGGAGCTCAAACACTTGTTATTTATTTCTAAAAGACATATTGAAGCAGTTCGGTTGATTCTGACATTCTTGCTACAGAAGGATGAAAAGACATACGTGTGTAAGTATAAAACATGTTATTGGGGAAAGAGGCCCCATCGATGTTTAGTTGTCAAATAAAGTACAAAGAGTACATGTGCACAAATGAATGAAAAATGAGAAAAACAAGCAAACAAACAAAGAGCTTACAATCATAGTAGCAGGCACAGAATTTTTTGGTCACATCCATTGGTTCTGCACATGTACTCTTTGTACTTTACTTGACAAGTAACTATCGATGGGCCTTTGCCTCTGATAACATGTTTCATACATACACACGTAATACGACCTTTCCCAATTCTCTTGCAGGAATGTCAGAATCAACCGGACACTCCTTCAGTATGTCATCTGAAGATCAACATCAAGTGTCTAAACTGTATTTTTGGTGTGGTCCAAAAGGTGTCCATAGATTACTCAAGTAGTAGAGATATAAAAGACATGGATTAGAGAAATTGGCTTGGAATTTTCTTAAGGCTCTTAGAGGTTGAACCGTCAAGCTATTTGGTTGAGCCACTTCTGCATTCGATTGACTGTGAATGTGGGATGGTAAAAATTTGAGAAGATGATGTACAAATAAAGTCTTTGATACCGGTCATCCTGGGTCTTCCATACAACCGGATATGGATTATTTGCCCTCAATGAGTGTTGATCTTGATAGTAAGTCACTAGAGGAACTCATAAGTACACATCTAGGGCAGAAAGAGTTTGGAAACAGACTTAATGAGATAGATAGCCTGACTATTTTCATGCTTGCATTTTTTTTATATTGAGTCACCTAATGTATCCCAACTCGACAGACAACATTAAGTAAACTATGACCTTCCTGACTTACGTGATGTAGTCTATACACAAAAAAGGTTGGTGCGGCTTAGTCTATAATCAACTAATGACTGCTATTGGTGAGTACAAAACAATTATTCAAAAATGATCTAAGTAGGGGACTTGTGTTGGTGGTTTGTCTATCCATATTGGTGGTACGTATTTCTTTCTACCTCTTTCGTTAACGTTTCAGCATTTACCCCTCCAAAAATATGCTAGTTGCTGGGCAAGCATCCCAAGTGTATGTATGCTAATTGTAATTACTTAGAAAACATGTGCAATAAGCTATACAAAACACTATAACTTTGGGATCAATTTGGACAAGCATGATTTCTAGCTTTCCATAATAGCAACTAGACATAAGATCTTGGCATTCTACTGCATGTCCTAATAATTCTGTCCCATGCTAGGTCATTCACCTAGACTTCTTCGATAACAAATAAATTCCTCCAGGCAATCTCTGTATACTTTATATTACAAACTTATATTTCGGATAGATGAAGAAGGGACGCTTTGAGTTCCTTCGCATTCAAGATAGTGCTTACGCAAATTGTAATCAACAACTATCAAAGGTTGCATCATTGGCACTAATACAAGATGTTTAGAAGTTTCTTCAAGTGGGAACAGATAATGTTGCAGAATGTTCCAAGGAGCATGGGGGGAAAATGTTGCATGATACAAAAGGAATCGGTGCTCAAAGGAAGAGATTGATAAAGACAACCACCTACAAACAAGAACAAGGTCAACCAGTAGTGATAACCTCAAGCGCCAAAGGTGCATCACCAATTTGTTTTTGCATTCTGTGAAGTGAGCTAGTGACTAACCTTGCCTACAGAAAGTGATAATGTGTACAATGGACTAGCAGAAGCGGCTGTTGCACCAACCAAAATGGGTGCCCCATTCATCTCTGTTTATGAGGGTTATGATGGTGAGGTTGTAGAACTTGATGCTGACCAACAGCATGGAATGGAGAGCCGAGTCTGTTGAAAAAAAAAAGTAAAGGAGATGTAGCACCAGCAACTAGGAGTAGTAAAAGCAGCGATGCAAAAATGCTCTTACAGTTGATATAATCAACACTCATTTTTCTTCATGTGCAGTGAGTACTTATTGCCCTGACACAGCTTCCATGCCTACAGAATGTGACGTGAGCCAAGACAGCACCAGAGAGCAAAATTAGATAGTGTTAGACAACATGTTGAAGGTACCCCTCTATTATATATTTTTCAATGCACAAAGTATGTCGTGTGTGGTTCGCTCTTATTCATCTTAACTTACTTCCAGATACATCTGGTGCTGGAGTACACACTACACCATGACATAATGATGTTGTCAACATAGACTGCGAGAAACATTGTGGTTTCAATCATCAAGTCAAAGATAATCTAAGTGATATCTCAGTAGCGAGCGTGAAAACCTGTTTTATGTTTTTAAAATGAACATGAAGATTTGAGGCCAAATTGTTGGGAAATCATTATCTATAACAAAGTAATCTTACAGCACGATACGTAAATAAATGTGGGTATGTTTTTCTTTGGTGTAGTATTTCAACGCCCTATGTACGAGACATCATCACATGAAGCATTTGCGTGTGGGGGCAGAGTGGGGAAATGAAAATCAGCGCAACTTGAGGTGGACGATCAATCTGTGCCATCAACTTGGAGTTTGATGTCTCTGTAGTTGGTGGATTAACCACCCGAGGAGCGGAGCATGATGGATAGGCTACAGGATGGAAGTAGGTTTATATTGTGTGCCTTGGTTTTAAATTTGAGATTGGGATACCTTCGCTCTACGTATATGTATGTATATTATGAGTGACTGCAAATCCAGCTTCAATGATTTGTGCGATTTGGTTCCCAGTGCATGGAGTGTTATAAAAAGATATACCGAGTATATTTGAACTATTATGTACGGTCCCAAACAAATGAAACTGGTATGTTCTCTCCTATGTTAGATTTAATGTGTATAGCTTCTTACTTGCTTTAGCTTGATGTTGTTTTCTTTTTTTCCCTTTTCCCTTATATATTTTCTTATTTATTTTTTAATTCTTTTTTCTTTTCTTCCGGTTCTTATTATTTTGTCATTTACAAAAAAAATGTTCACACTGTATTTTAAAATTGTTTGTTGTGTATTTAAAAAGGTTCATGTCGTATTTTGAAGAAAGGTTTAAGTGCGTATTCAAAAAATGTTCGCCGTGTGTTAGAAAATGTTCGTCGTGTACTTTAAAAAGGTTGGTTGCATACTGTTCACATTGTAATAGGAAATGTTCGTCGTGTACTAATTTTGGTCGCCAAACATCAGGAAATTGTTCAATGTCTACTAAAATTGTCTGTCATGTACTTTAAGAAGGTTGATCATGTATTAAAAACATGTTGATCCTTTTTTCAAAAATGTTTATCATTTATTAAAAATTGTTCATCGTGTATTAAAAAAATGGTTATCATCTTTTTCAAAAATAATCATCATGTATTGAAAAATGTTGGCCGTGTGCCGTGTATCTATAAACAGTTCATTGTTTATTTAATTTTCTTAGTTTTTGTTTCCTTTTCTTTATGTAATATGACTTATTTCTGTTTCTTTCTTAGAAGAATATTAACATTTTCTGATAAATACATTGACACATTTTTAATATGCCATGTATATTTTTATTGCAGGACCCCTTGGCTTTCCTATAAATAGAGGAGAGTGGGCTGCCCACAAACTTCATCCCTTCTCACATACAAGTGCCATGCAATGATCTGGCTTCTCTCTCCCTCCCACGAAAAGAGTTTCGTAGAGCCGAAAGGCTGTCTGGGTTCCGGTGGGAACTAGTTCTGGACGGCGAAGCCCTGCCGGATAGATGACAATTTCTTTTGCTGACGCAGGCATCTTCCGTGGCCGCGGCTACTAATGTTGCGGCGTTAGAGGAGATGGATCAGAACCTCAAGCTATGTGATAAAGAGCTTGACCTTGTTAACAAACGGCTTGATGAGGCGCAAGGTAAGCCTTGTGAGAAGATGTGTACTTGCTTGACGCCGAATATTGACGATCCAGACTGTGTGCTATACCCCTATCTTGATGATCCTGTAGCTGCTGTCGCCGAGGTCGAGGGCTTGAAGGAGGCCCTAAAGAAAGCCGAGACTGAGGCGGCCGTGATGAAGATAGCCGCTGAGAAGGCGGTGGCCGAGCTTGAGAAGGCCAAGCTTGCTACTGATCAGCACGAGGCTCGAGTGACCGAAGTTCAAGTGGAGCTCCAGGATGCCGCCAAGAAGCTAGAGGCCCTTGAGAAGGGGCAGGAGGAGCAATCCTCCCGGCTATCCAAGGTGGAGAAAGAGCTTCAGGAGGCGAGGAGTGACGCGCGAGGTGTCCGGGAGGAGCTCCACCAAGCCGCGCAAATTGCAAATGGTAAGAAATACTTACTGAAGAGTGTGTTCGGAGGCAACAAGTTTGCCCTGCTGACACGGGTCTGGCGCTCCGCAGGCGTCTTTGCTGAACTTCTGAAGAATGCAGCGGTCGCGGCGAGGCACTATGCCACCCTCGAGGAGGACTCCATGCAATGGCTCTTCTGGTCACAGTTTCCGGCCTTCGAGTGCCCCCCCTTCTAAGCGATCAAATGAAGCAGCTGATGGAGATGCATCGGATGTCGGAGCTGGCCGTGAAGGACCTCTGTGTCAGCCTGTGGCTGGCCTAGCCCATTCCGGACACCTACTTCGGCCTTGTGCAGAAGCTGCGGGAGGCGCCGCTCCGGATTGACACTGTAAAGCGGTCAGCGTGCCTTGAGGGGGCGAGGCTCGCGTTTGCGAAGACCATGGTGCATTGGCTGAGGATTAATCCAATGGAGATGGCCACTGGTCCTCCGCCCATGGGGAAGGAGCATCGCCGCCCTGAGCAGTACTTCGCACAGGTGATAACCGGAGCGTGGGCGATAGAGGGCCAGTGTTCGAAAGATGTAATTTTTGAGTAGTTGTATTAAGTTTGTATCAAGTGGGACTTATGCTTTATTATGCGCCCGGCGGACTTATTTGATACTGTAATGATTAAATTTTGACTTTTGTGTGGCCGTATGTTTATTCTGAAATCTACCAGTCGTCGGCTTTAGCCCCCAAGTGAATATCATGAGGGGTGTTTCGTCTCCACACTGTTACCTTTAGTCAACGTCTTGGTGCCCGGAGGCGGTAGTGCGGGAGCGAAACCAGGTGATCAGACTATTCGGTTTTACTGCTTTCACTTAGCCTTAGGAGCTTGACGGTGGGGACTAGGGACTAGCCCCCGGTGTATTGTGATATGTCTCCATCGTATCAACTTTTTCAAACTCTTTTGCCCTTGTTTTGGACTCTAACTTGCATGATTTGAATGAAACTAACCCGGACTGACGTTGTTTTCAGCAGAATTGCTATGGTGTTATTTTTGTGCAGAAATAAAAGTTCTCAGATTGACCTAAAAGTTCACAGAGAATATTTTTGGAATATATAAAAAACATTGGCAAAAGAATCAACCAGAGGGGACCCACCAGCTGTCCACAAGGGTGGAGGGCGCGCCCCCCTAGGGCGCGCCCCCTGCCTTATGGGTCCCCTGGACACCTCCAACCCTAACTCCAACTCCATATATTCACGTTCGGGGAGAAAAAAATCAGAGAGAAGGATTCATCGCGTTTTACGATACGGAGCTGCCGGTACCTCCTGTACTTCATCGGAAGGGCAGATCTGGAGTCCGTTCGGGGCTCCGGAGAGGGGAAATCGACGCCGTCGTCATCATCAACCATCCTCCATCACCAATTTCATGATGCTCACCGCCGTGCGTGAGTAATTCGATCATAGGCTTGCTGGACGCTGATGGGTTGGATGAGATTTATCATGTAATCGAGTTAGTTTTGTTAGGGTTTGATCCATATTATCCACTATGTTCTGAGATTGATGTTGCTATGACTTTGCTATGCTTAATGCTTGTCACTAGGGCCCGAGTGCCATGATTTCAGATCTGAACCTATTATGTTTTCATGAATATATTTGTGTTCTTGATACTATCTTGCAAGTTGTAGACACCTATTACGATCTATGATCCGCATACCCCAAGGTGACAATAATTGGGATTCTTTCCGGTGATTACCGTAGTTTGAGGAGTTCATGTATTCACTAAGTGCTAATGCTTTGGTCCGGTTCTATATTAAAAGGAGGCCTTAATATCCCTTAGTTTCCATTAGGACCCCGCTACCACGGGAGGGTAGGACAAAAGATGTCATGCAAGTTCTTTTCCATAAGCATGTATGACTATATTCGAAATACATGCCTACATTATATTGATGAATTGGAGCTAGTTCCGTGTCACCCTAGGTTATAACTGTTGCATGATGAATGCCATCCGACATAATTATCCATCACTGATCCATTGCCTACGAAATTTTCACATATTGATCTTTGCTACGTTACTTTGCCGTTACCACCGTTACAATTGCTACAAAACTGCTACTGTTACTTTTGCCACTATTACCGTTACTTCCATACTACTTTGCTACTAAATATTTTGCTGCAGATATTAAGTCTTTCAGGTGTGGTTGAATTGACAACTCAGCTGCTAATACTTGAGAATATTCTTTGGCTCCCCTTGTGTCGAATCAATAAATTTGGGTTGAATACTCTACCCTCGAAAACTGTTGCGATCCCCTATACTTGTGAGTTATCAAGACCTTTTTCTGGCGCCGTTGCCGGGGAGCATAGCTCTATTCTCTGAGTCACTTGGGATTTATATCTGTTGAATCACTATGAGGAATTTGAAAGATCAAAGAACCAAGATTTTTCCCTCTACTAAGAGGGGAGGTAAGGAACTGCCATCTAGCTCTACACTTGATTCACCGTCTATTTTGAGCAAGCTTGCAACACCTACACCTGCTAGTAATTCTGATATGTCGCAAGTAATTGATGATGCTACTTCTGCTATGCATGACGCTTATGATGATACTACTGCTTTGCTTGATAATACTGTGCCACTAGGTGAATTTCTTGATGAACAACTTGCTAGGGTTAGAGAGAATGAAATTACTGAAACTAATGATATTATTGAAACCGAAGATTATGATTCTCCCCCTAGCTATGAATTTCCTAAGGTACCTGAGGGTCATATTATGGATGAAGAAACTTCTAGAGAATTTTTTTCTTGCAATGATAGAGATGATCTTAAGAAATTGTTAGCTAAGCTGAAAGAAAAATCTTTGAATGCTAGAATGCAATATGACCCTAAGTTTGCTACTTCACCTACCTTTGTTACTGATAAGGATTATGAATTCTCTGTCGATCCTGAGTTAATTACTTTGGTTGAATCTGATCCTTTCCATGGTTATGAATCTGAAACTGTTGTGGCACATCTCACTAAATTGAATGACATAGCCACCCTATTTGCTCATGAGGAAAATTTTTGCTATTACTATATTCTTAAATTGTTTCCTTTCTCGTTAAAGGGTGATGCTAAGTTATGGTTTAATTCTATTGCTCCTAGTTGTGTGCGTAGTTCCCAGGATATGATATATTACTTCTCTGAAAAATATTTTCCTGCTCATAAGAAACAAGCTGCTTTACAGGAAAT
Organism: Thinopyrum elongatum; assembly: GCA_011799875.1. Lineage (NCBI taxonomy): Eukaryota > Viridiplantae > Streptophyta > Magnoliopsida > Poales > Poaceae > Thinopyrum > Thinopyrum elongatum. Next base: position 81,801,632 of record CM022300.1, on the reverse strand, counting down.
ATTTAACTTTGTGCAAATTGAAGAAGAGAGTCTCCCATAAGCTTGGGGGAGGCTTCTCTAATTACTTAATGATTTGCCTGATCACCCTCTTAAGAAAAATGAAATACTTGATATCTTTTATAATGGACTAACCGATGCTTCTAGGGACCACCTAGATAGTCGTGCTGGTTGTGTTTTGAGGGAATGAACTGTTGAGCAAGCTGAATTGCTATTGAATAATATATTGAGTAATGATAATGATTGGACACTTCCTGAACCAACTCCTAAGCCAACTCCGAAGAAAAGAGGTATTCTATTTCTCAGTCCTGAAGATATGCAAGAGGAAAAGAAATCTATGAAAGAAAAAGGTATTAAAACTGAAGATGTTAAGAATTTACCACCTATTGAAGAAATACATGGTCTTGATAACCCGACACAGGCAGTAGAGGTAAATTCTCTCTATAGATTTGATGATGGTGATATTCCTCATAATAAGTCTGCTAGTCAATGCTTGGATGAGTTTGATAATTTTATTGTTAAACAAGAAAATTTCAATGCTTATGTTAGTAGACAATTGAAATGTAATGCTTACATGCTTGACCGCTTGGGTGATTGCATGAGTAGAGCTGTTAGTGATCTTAAGATTATTAGTAAGAATGCTTCCATGGTTAAAACTCAAGTAGAACAAGTACTTAAGGCACAGGATGATTTACTTAATGAGTTGAATTGTAAGAACAATGATAATGCTGTTAGGGTCATGACTAGAGGTGGTAAAATGACTCACGAACCTTTGTATCCTGAGGGCCATCCTAAGAGAGTTGAGCAAGATTCTTAGAGAATTAACACTGATGCACCTAGTCCTCCTAGTAATAAAAAGAAAAAGAAAACTGATAGTACTTTGCATGCTTCTAGTGAACTTGTTATAGACACACCTGAGAATCCCAATGATATTTCTATTTCTGATGCTGAGACACAATCTGGTAATGAACATGAACTTAGTGCTAAGATTAATGATGATGTTCATGTTGATGCTCAACCTAGTAATGATAATGATGTGGAGGTAGAACCCGCTGTTGATCTTGATAAGTCACAATCTAAGAATCAATGTTATGATAAGAGAGACTTCATTGCTAGGAAACAATGGTAAAGAAAGAGAACCATGGGTTCAGAAACCCATGCCCTTCCCTCCTAAACCATCCAAGAAAAAGGATGATGAGGATTTTGAGCGCTTTGTTGAAATGCTTAGACCTGTCTTTTTGCGTATGTGTTTGACTGATATTCTGAAAATGTCTCCTTAAGCTAAGTATATGAAAGATATTGTGACAAATAAAAGAAAGATACCGGAAGCTGAAATTTCCACCATGCTTGCTAATTACACTTTTAAGGGTGGAATACCAAAGAAACTAGGAGATCCAGGAATACCAACTATACCATGCTCCATTAAAACAAATTATGTTAAAACTGCTTTATGTGATTTGGGAGCCAGTGTTAGTGTTATGCCTTTCTCTTTATATCGTAGACTTGATTTGAATAAGTTGACACCTACTGAAATCTCTTTGCAAATGGCTGATAAATCAACTGCTATACCAATTGGTATTTGTGAGGATGTGCCTGTTGTGGTTGCAAATGTTACTATCTTAACGGACTTTGTTATTCTTGATATTCCCGAGGATGACAGTATGTCGATCATCCTTGGTAGACCCTTTTTGAATACTGCAGGGGTTGTTATTGATTGCAACAAGGGCAATGTCACTTTTCATGTTAATGCTAATGAGCATATGGTACACTTTCCGAAGAAACAACCTCAAGTTCATAGTATCAATTCTATTGGAAAAAATTCAACTATTACTATTGGAGGTTTTGAATTCCCTCTCCCTACTGTCAAGAAGAAATATGATATTCTTATTGTTGGGGACATGCATATCCCCGTTGAGGTAACCTAGTGTTATTCGAAAATTCTCTGGTTTCAAGCTATTTGAAAGAAGTTTGTTAATAAGACTTGATCAACAATGTTAATGGATTCCTTTTGATGGGCATGAGATGGATGAATTTAGAAAGCACAATCTTCTGTACCCACCTTTTACTTTCTGTTATTTAGATTAAATAAAGCAAAAATACTATTATCCGTCTGTTTTCTGATTTATCCATGCAATAAAAAATGTCTCAAAAATAAAAGTTCTCCAAATGCCCTGAAAATGTAGTATGATTTTTTATAGAATATTTGAGAATTTCTGGCACTGAGAACACACCAGGAGCTGCACTAGTGGACCACAAGGGTGGAGGGCGCACCCCCCTGCCTTGTGGGTCCCATGTGGGTCCCCCTCACATATTCCAGCACCCATCCACTTCGTCTTCCTCCAGAATCTTAACTCCCATTGCTCAAACCCGTGTTCTAGCTCATCTTGCTGCCATTTTTTATCTCCTTGTGCAAAGCTCCATTTGCAAAACTGTTTTGGGGGATTGTTCTTCGGTATGTGACTCCTCCAATGGTCCAATTAGTTTTTGTACTAGTGCTTTATATATTGCAAATTTTTGCTGCTGTGGTGACCTTGTTCTTGAGCTTGCATGTCAAATTTATATGGTCCCAAGTAGTTTTGATGCATGATATAGCCTCTAGACACTTGTAGGAGTAGTTGCTATCAGTCTTGTTGAGTTTGGTTCACTTTTATTTTGAGTGACTAAAAATTTCAGAAATTTTTCTGAGGAAGAAAGATGTTTAGGAGAATATACCAAGGTGGTTCCTCGAGCAAGAAAGCCCCTAGGCTCACAATACGTGAGCCCGATCTCGAACCACCGAGGGAAGCTCAAGTGCAGCCTTGTGAATGGCCTTTGGATGAATTCATGGTTCATGCTGGTTTCAAGGAAGAATTTGACGTGTACGTGCAAAATGCTGGCCTTGAGGACTTCGTGTCAGATAAGTGTCGGCAGTATTACCACCTCACTGATTCATTTGTGCGAAGATTTAAGTTTTCATCCCAGCGCAATACTCATACTATTTTATTTGATCTTTTTGATAAATCATATACCATGGACCTTGAAGATTTTAATGACGCATGCTAAATCCCACAAGGGTGCATTCATAGTGAGCCTCGCAAAACTGAATACAATGATTTCCTTGCTAGCATCACTGTGGGAGAAACTAGAAATATTACACAAGCTATCATGGGGAGCATTCACTTTCCTGCCATACATTATTTTGCTCTCTTTATAGGTAGATGCATTAATGGTAAACATGATCATAGCCACCTTTGTGCATCGGACCTTAGTGTCCTCAAGTGTGCGGTAACGGGTGATAAACGATATAACTTGGGGGCTATTATTGCAAGGAGGTTACATCTTAATGCTAAAGATGGAGATTTCTTCGGTGGGATTTTTGCCACCCGTTTAGCTAATTATCTCGGGGTAACCATAAGGGGGAATGACATTGAGTTACCACCCGCTTTTCTTGATTATAATGCTATGGTACGCTACCAGTTTCTTGAGAGGAACGATCAGTCCCTCCTGTACCGACTAATCTTTGACAGGCAGCGCGCTGTCCATATTACCCTTCTTGCTCCTGCCTTCTTTAACTTTCAGGTAAAAGGGGGATATTTTATAACTAGAGAGGAGGCGAACGAGTATGAGAGGCAGATGGAGGCCGCTCGCCTCCACACTGCAGCCCTTCAGGCAGTCGCTGCCGCGTCCCAGTACAACCCCGACTACAACTTTGGATATCCGCCAGGCCAGCCATGGGCTTAGACAAACTTAGGCCAAAAGCCTAAGCTTGGGGGAGTACGTATTTCTCACCGACATTACATTGATGTTCACACACTCATTTCAGTTGTCGGTGTTCATACTTTTTCATTGTATTATCCATGCTAGTTCCTTTTTCTCGCTTTCTTCTTGTGTGTTTGAAAAACTTTGAGGAAATCCAAAAAAAAATATTTGTAGTTTCTTTTTAGTTTTCTTTCCATGTTCATTTAGTTGTAGTATTAAAAGAGAACCCAAAAAGATTTCTTGTTCTTCTTTTGCTTGTTGGGAGCTTTCTCGTGTAAATAGTTTTTCTCGTTCTTGTTTTGCTTTCTTCAGAAAAACAAAAAGTCCAAAAACATTTCAGTGTGTTTCTTTGAAATTCTTTTCTTTGGGTCGTAAGGAGAAGACCACGATGAAAATGTTGAGTGGCTCTCATATGTATTATTGTTGATCTAACAAAGAGCCCATATTACCTTGTCTTCTCCTTTGAATAGTTGTTTGCAGATTCCAGCTTAGTCCAATGCACGTGCACTCTTATTATTATTCACATCGTTCGGTCGTGCAAGTGAAAGGCAATAATGACGACATAAGATGAAATGATTGAGATGGAGAAAAGCTGGTACAAACTCGACCTATTTTGTTTTTGTAAATATGATTAGTTCATCGTTCTTGATTCAGCCCATTATGAATGAAACATGTTTGCAATGACAATTAGAGATTATAGTTACTCATGCCTTGCTTAATCAACTAGGAGTTTATAATGGTTTGTCTTGAGTGCCAACATGCAAATTAAACTGGTTGTGATGTAGTATGATAGGATGGTATCCTCCCTTGAATGATTCAAGTGGCTTGACTTGGCACATGTTCGCGCATGTAGTTGAAACAAAATGAACATAGCCTCCACGATATTTATGTTCATGGTGATTTATATCCTACTCATGCTTGCACTCAATGTTGGTTAATCTCAATGCATGTTTATTACTGTTGTCACTCTCTAGTTGGTCGCTCCTCAATCTTATGCCAGCCTTCACTTGTACTAAGCGGGAATATTGCTTGAGCATCCACTTCCATAAACCCAAAGTTGTTCCATATGAGTCCACCATACCTACCTATATGCGGTATTTACCTGCCATTCCAAGTAAATTTGCATGTGCCAAACTCTAAACCTTCAAATAATATTCTGTTTTGTATGCCCGAATCGCTCATGTAGCAACTGGGGGCTGTCAGTATCTTCCATGTTAGGTGGGTTATTCTCACGATGAGTGTTGATTCACTTGTCATTCACGAGAAAGTGGCTGGTAATCGGGATGCCCAGTTCCATGCTCGAATCAAATCAAAATATAATTTCAAACAAAACTCCCCCAGGACTGTTGTTGGTATGGATGGTACCCGTTGTTTCGGATCAGCCGTGGAGTGTGGTTGTTGGTGGAGGAGGAGTAAAAACTTTACCATTCTGTTTGGGAACCGCCTATAATGTATCTAGCATGGAAGATGCCGAGATCTCTTGGTTGTTATGTTGACAATGAAAGCATACCGCTCAAAATTATATTCATCTCTGTTTTAAAAGCTCAAGCTCTGGCACCTCTGCAAATCCCTGCTTCCCTCTGCGAAGGGCCTATCTATTTACTTTTATTGTTGAGTCATCATTCTCTTATAAAAAGCACCAGTTAGAGAGCACCACTATCATTTGTATGCATTGTTATTAATTGATATTGAGTATGACTGTGACTGGATCTCTTTTACCATGAATCACAATGTCTAGTCAGTCCTTGATCTTCAGGGGTGCTCTGCATTTATGTTTTGCGGTCTCAGAAAGGGCTAGCGAGATACCATTTTGTTATATCATATCATGATTGTTTTGAAAAAGTGTTGTCATCCGAGATTCATTATTATTGCTCGCTAGTTGATTATGCCATTGATATGAGTAAATGTGAGACCTAAATGTTATTGTGAATATGGTTAGTTCATAATCTTTGCTGAAAACCTGAATGTTGGCTATACATATTTGCAACAACAAGATCAAACAGAGTTTGTAAAAGTTTTTCTTTATCACTTTCAGTTTGTCAACTGAATTGCTTGAGGACAAGCAATGGGTTAAGCTTGGGGGAGTTTATACGTCTCCATCGTATCTACTTTTCCAAACTCTTTTGCCCTTGTTTTGGACTCTAACTTGCATGATTTGAATGAAACTAACCCGGACTGACGCTGTTTTCAGCAGAATTGCCATGGTGTTATTTTTGTGCAGAAATAAAAGTTCTCAGATTGACCTGAAAATTCACGGAGAATATTTTTGGATTATATAAAAAATATTGGCAAAAGAATCAACCAGAGGGGACCCACCAGCTGTCCACAAGGGTGGAGGGCGCCCCTCCTAGGGCGTGGACTCCTGCCTTGTGGGTCCCCTGGACCTCCTCCGACCCTAACTCCAACTCCATATATTCATGTTCGGGGAGAAAAAAATCAGAGAGAAGGATTCATCGCGTTTTACGATATGGAGCCACCGCCACCTCCTGTTCTTCATCGGGAGGGCAGATCTGGAGTCCATTCGGGGCTCCGGAGAGGGGAAATCGACGCCGTCGTCATCATCAACCATCCTCCATCACCAATTTCAGGATGCTCACCGCCGTGCTTGAGTAATTCCATCGTAGGCTTGCTGGACGATGATGGGTTGGATGAGATTTATCATGTAATCGAGTTAGTTTTGTTAGCGTTTGATCCCTAGTATCCACTATGTTCTGAGATTGATGTTGCTATGACTTTGCTATGCTTAATGCTTGTCACTAGGGCCCGAGTGCCATGATTTCAGATTTGAACCTATTATGTTTTCATGAATATATTTGTGTTCTTGATCCTATCTTGCAAGTTATAGACACCTATTACCATCTATGATCCGCATACCCCAAGGTGACAATAATTGGGATTCTTTCTGGTGATTACCGTAGTTTGAGGAGTTCATGTATTCACTAAGTGCTAATGCTTTGGTCCGGTTCTCTAGTAAAAGGAGGCCTTAATATCCCTTAGTTTCCATTAGGACCCCACTGCCACGGGAGGGTAGGACAAAATATGTCATGCAAGTTCTTTTCCATAAGCACGTATGACTATATTCGGAATACATGCCTACATTATATTGATGAATTGGAGCTAGTTCCGTGTCACCCTAGGTTATAACTGTTGCATGATGAATGCCATCCGACATAATTATCCATCACTGATCTATTGCCTACGAGCTTTTCACATATTGATCTTTGCTACGTTAGTTTGCTGTTGCCACCATTACAATTGCTACAAAACTGCTACTGTTACTTTTGCCACTATTACCATTACTTCCATACTACTTTGCTACTAAATATTTTGCTGCAGATATTAAGTCTTTCAGGTGTGGTTGAATTGACAACTCAGCTACTAATACTTGAGAATATTCTTTGGCTCCCCTTGTGTCGAATCAATAAATTTAGGTTGAATACTCTACCCTTGAAAATTGTATCGATCCCCTATACTTGTGGGTTATCATATTGTGATGTACTTGGGGATCGAAACCTGCCCTTTTCGATCACATGGTTTGTGTTAATACGAACCCTTCATGTGACACGGCGAAATCGCCAATGATTTTTAGAGTCAAACCTCGTCATCGGATCGCAGACCAGTTCACGCTTACTATGGCGGTCAATTTTCGGCTTTTTCCTCCTGAGGTACTTGACCGGGCAAACCAGAAGTACAATCACAGGGGTTCTCCCTTTGCCCTCTTAGCCGAACATGTGGAACATAAGATGCAAACACAGGAGCCGGGCAACCCAACTATTGACCCAAGACATAGTTCGGAACAGATGCATATAGTGCAATATCTGAGACGCCGAACACCTAGCAGAAAGCGGTGCCGGACTTGATGATATTGAGCTGATATATAAATCTAACTCTTGACTAGTTAATATATTTTCATGCTGGGCTGTTCGAAGAGCGAGGGGAGAATCGGAAAGGGAATAGACAAATCGCAGGATGCGGATATCCGAACACCATAAAGGGTATTTTTATTATTTCTCGTAAGCTCGGGACGTCTATCCATACAATTCAAACTGCGAAGGCAATACTTGTGAAAGAAAAAGAAAGTTTACAGAGTAAAGGTTGACACAGGGCCTTGATGTGTGAGTTGAAGCCTTCACTGTGCCCTGCTGCATGTCTATGCCTTTGCTTCTGATAGGTGGGGGTTGGGACCTTCGATGAGACCTTGATGGGCGAGGACCCTGCCGATGAAGCTTTATGCTTGGGGGTATCCGAAATTGGTCCTCGGGTCGTCCGAAGACGAAGTAATTCTAAAGTTCAGTTTAACCGAACATGCACTTCAGATTTATTGATATATGCCTCACGGCTGCCCATGGTATTTTGAGTGCGAAGTTGTGCTGACGACGCACGTAGAGCGTGAAGAATGTGGGCGTGCCGTGGGGCGCGTATCCCTATTTGCGGCGAACGCATGCGGGTTCCCATGACGGGGAACGGGTTCGAACCCGTTTGCTATTGTCGCCGACCTTTACGGCGGGTCGGCATCCGGGCCTATATGGGCCGGTGTGGTCTTCGGCCGCTAGGGCCACAGTGTGCTCGGTATGCGGAGCTGGATCCTTGAAGGGGTCCAGGCCATCACTGTAGGTCAGGGACGGACTTTGGTCCTTGCTTGTGGTTTCCCCGTCGGGGTTCGAGATCGAGCTACCTTGGGCTAGGGGTGACCCCTGGCCGTTGGCTGCCTCTTTGTCGTAAGGGCTCAAGGCCAGGCGAGCGTTGTGAAAGGAAGGTTCGGCCGAGATTGACTCTAGGCCTTTGCCTCCTGATTCTACCTCAGAGGTCGAGGATAGGTCGTCCGAAGTCATGATGTGTCCGTATGGAGGCGGAGTCTGGCCCCCACTCAAAGTGGAGCTCTCCTGGCTCGAAGCTGTTGAGGCCGATCCGCAGACCAGATCGGAAAGGGACTCCGGAGAGGGCGTGTCGAATGTGCGGGAGGGGGAAGTGAATCCGGTGAAAACCAGATTGCCCCATATGCCCGCAACATATTCCAGACCACCGAATTGAATCCGGTGTCCGGGGGCGAAGGCGTCAATCTGACTCAGATGACCAGTTGGGTCAGCGTGCAGCACGATGCTGCCAAACGCGAAGAGTTGCCCGGGGACGAAGAAGTCCCCGGATCCGATGCCTTCTCCTATGGTCAGGGAGCCATCGATCCTTCTGGTGACCCCACAGCAGAACTCTCAATGAAAGCACCAATGTCGGTGTTAAAACCGGCAGACCTCGGGGTAGGGGGTCCCGAGCTGTGGATCTAGGATCGATGGGGAACAAGGGACGACGAACACAGTGTTTACCCAGGTTCAGGCCCTCTCGAAGAGATAAAACCCTACGTCCTGCTTGATTGTATTGAATGTATAACGTGGTTTACAGAGTAGATCTACCTTGAGATCAGCATGAGCTAAACCCTAAGGCTATGAGGTGATGAATGTAGCTCTAGCCCTAAGACTAAAAACCCTTGGTTTATATAGACACCGATAGGGTTAGGGTTACCGAAGATAGAATACAACAAGGGTTTAAAGAGATCATGCGCCTTCTTGACTTGGAGGGCACACCATGACTTCATAGATCTCCTGCCATCGTACGGCTCCACCAGTCCGGACCATGTACAATGGGTCGTCGCCCCGAGGACCCCTTAGTCCATAACTCCCTCACATGGCTTAGGGACGTGCTTGTCCGAAATTTGGGGTAAGTTACGAATGTACCCCCACCGGTTTTGACCACGCAATGTCGAGGCGACATTTTCGGCCGAAGGGTAGAAGGGGGATTTCACGTGTTTGGGCTGCTTGACCGATTTCGGATGAGGTGGGAGTTTTCGCACGCGTCAAAATTTTGGGATAACAAGGCGCAGCGCGGGTTGAAGAGGCTGGAGTTTCGCAGCAGAAGAGACAAGAGATACTCTAGCTTGAAAATTTCGGGATAACAAGGCGCGGATTCCACGTTCGGTAGAACAAACTTAACGTGTACAAAACAAAGACAATTCATACAAGACACAAGAGAGTCATGTCCCCTTTTACTTCTTTTTTTGTGAGGATGTCCCCTTTTACTATATTGCTACAAATGCCATTGAAAAAACTACAAGAAAAATCTAAAAAAATTCAGGACAACAAGATTAGCCTGTACAATACCGAATCAATTCACACTACCCTCAACAACAACAAAAAACAAATCAATTCCTACCACAAGAAAGAGTCATGTCCCGTTTTATATGATTACAAATGCCAGGATCTCAAATTTCAATTTTTGAATCCATGTTATGTTGAATTCGAATATATCGTTAGGTGATCTGCGGTTTATAATGGATGTAGTCCTACATTTTGATCTTCCATCTTATATGAACATTTCCTCCACCCTATGAATATATATTGTCGTCTAACATATGGACTAAATTCGAATCAATTTTCCCTATTTGAATACGATTGTTGTCAAGTTATACCATCATTTAAATATTATCTTCATAGCAGAAAACATGCATATAGTATTAATCATATTTCAATATGAACTACATGTACCATACGATCTCCAATTCAAATATTTGTATCCATTTTATGATGAATTCAAATCACAGTACATTGGTCTAGGTAGCGAGATGTTCGGAATAATCTAAACCCTATTTTCATATGTATAATGTGTTTAACACACACAAAAATGCATTCCCCCCTGCCCACACACACAACATTTAGATGTTAGCTTTGAAAGCCACACATTATCTCAAATTCGAATAGTTATGTCCATACACGGATGCAATGTGGTCAGACGATGCCTGCCATTGGTATCGCAAGTTCAAATCGATTTGGCCTTGTTCTATGTGAATATAGTATATAGCACGTTTGATTCAAAACCACACCAGGTATATATGCATTATATTCATGCTTGCATGAGTTACAAACATCATGGGCTCTTATTCAAATATTTGAATCCAGTTTTATACTGAATATCATCTCTGTAAGTCTTTTACATGCACACACACACACTCCTCCTCCCTTTGTGGATACCAATAACTTTCCTATTGTGCATGCATATATGCACACACACTCCCCACCAATTTGCATCCTCTACATCGTGCACACACGTTCTTATTCTTTAGGTCAGTCTCCCACGATCTCCCTACGTCTCCATCTTTCCAACACACACCGATCGATATACCCCTCTAGCTAGTCAGACCTGCCTACGATACACAAACATGTACACACATAGTCCCTCCCCTCCTCTCACCATCCATGACCCCTGCCGTAACTCTGAGGCACACTGGCACTGTCGCATCCTCTGTTGTTATCCATCTTGCACTCATACAGTGTCACAAGCTACATGCACGCCCTCCCCCCCACCACACACACACACACCTCTCCCTCTCTTCGTCACTCTGGGTGTTCTTTATCTCTGACACATGCATGCATGTGCACCAATCGATTTCCCTCTATGTCTAGCCAGGTCTCTCGCTATTTCCCCACTCAAAATGTCCGATCTATATCTCCAGTTAAGTCTCCCCCTCTTTACCCACGTACACATAGACCAAACCACAACCTCTCTACATAGGACCGCCTACCACACACACATTAATTGCCCCTCCCCGTCTCATCATCCATGCCTTCCGCTTTGTCTATCGACCAGACAAGCGCGCCCACACACGTTATCGTCCCCTCTATTTAATTATCAATCTTGCATTTGTATTCCTTCCTTGTCTTCGCCTAGTTGGCCCCTCGCATCATCTTCCAACATGCACCCCCTCTTTCCTAGCGCTTGTACGCTCGTAAAGTTCTTCCCTCTATCCGTGTCTATCAATATGTTGCGTAAACGATCCCTCCCCCTCTCTTCTCGTATATCGCCCCCTCCGCATACATATACTATGTATTCAGGCCTCTCTTTGACAGAAACATATGTATAGAGGCATGTTGGGCACACCATCTCCCTCTCTCTCTAACACACCCACTAGGTGGAGCCGTGGAGCACATGTATGAAGAGAAGAGGTGCACGCAAGCACGCACTGCCTCCCTCATACAAACATGCGGGTACACGGTGAGCACATTTCTCTAAGGAGAGTTAGCCCTCGTGATAATTTGACGCATGTTGAAAGACTTGTTAGATGACATGGCACTGGTAATTTGTGCATGGTTAATAGTATAGCCAACAACCGGCTATATGGAGTTGCCATGTCATATATAGTCAACCTAATAGCAAACGTGTATAGTATAGCTAGTTGTTAAGCAGTACTACTTTATTAATGCATGGCCCACTGTACACTCTCACAATGTTTCTTGGAGTCCGTGCTATAGCCGGCTGTTAATCTACATCCCTCTTCCATTCTCTCTCCTCTTCTCTCTCATCGAACTCAACACAAATATAATTGTTTAATCATTATAGCCTGCTGACTATAAGTTATTATACTTGCTCTTCCGGTACGTGAAAAGCAAGTAGGAAACAAAATACGAGCAAGTTTTTGTTTTGGGAGATGTCTCTCTTTTTCATTCAATATATTTTTGAATAAAATGATGGGTGAGCTCAATGAAGCCACGTGGCACATGTGGAGGGGTTGTTTGCCAGCTTCTTGCGTGGATTGATCACACTGACCTACTGATGCTTCCAGAAGAACGCAGACACTGCTGGGTACAATGAGGTTAATGTAGACATGAATCCCAGCCATTCCGAGGCACTTAGACCGTTGGACCAACCTCAATGGATGGCTAATATCGTGTCACACGTCAAATTGAGAATTTCTAAACTGATTATAGAAATAACCAGTAGCGGGCTACTCATTTTTTGCTCTGAGAGGTTGCGGGCGTCTGGCTCCGCCATGATGGCCCCTGAGAACGCGGGCCCACGTACGCGTCCGAGAAACATATGTAATGAGGATTTCTAGCGACCGATCTTATTAAGGAGGCAAAGCAAGTGTTACCCTTTACAAATTAAGTTAGGCGGTAAATTTACAGCCCATCACGCTGGCGTCGCCCCAGCACACGGTCGGTCCAGCCCACCGCTCACCGAAGGGACACGCATCAGCTTGATGCGTCACTGACACATGTGAACGCATGTAAGCAGTAGCACCAACACACGGTCGGTCCGGCCCGCCGCTCACTGAAGCGACGCCCATCGGCTTGGTACATCACTTATGTTCGACCACATATGAGCAGTAGCAAACCAACAGGCCAAGCTCCCCCGCCTACCGTGCGCCAAAAGCCCGGCCTTTTATTGTAGATCCCTTTAAAAAAATGAAGATCGCACATAGGAGCAGACCATGGCAGTTGCGAACGCTCAAGTGACAGTTTCATGGGTAGGGAAGGCGCGTGGTGTGGCAGCTTTGTAATATGCCACGACACTTCTTTTTCTAGTGCTGTGTACGTGCAATAACTGGCACCATCGGATACATATCTTACAGTTATTGGGGCGTTCCCCAGGAATAGCCTCATGGCGAGCTATTGACTAGTCTTTTTTCCCACGCATTAGATTGACACATATCATCTCTCTCCCTCTTTCCCACGCACACACCTAGTCTCCCGGGACTTCTCGCACACTCCATCTCTAGCTCTCTAGGTCGATGCCACCCACATACACTTCTACTCTGTGTTTAGTACATTGTACACGAAGAGAAGAGGTGCACGCACGCACTCATCCTCTCTCTCACACACACACCTATAGCTACAAATTGTAGTGTTCTGAACTATCCGATTGGCTCTATCATAGGTTCACATTGCTCCTTGGCCTTGAGATTGAGAAGTTTAAAACATGAAGGCTAAGCTGGAGGCGCAAGGTTTTGGTTAATGTGTGGGCCGCACACTGCACCAACACGACACGAGCTTCGTCTGCTTGGTGCGCAGTCGGGTGAGTACTACTAATAGTAGTACTACTTTGATGTGTCGCGTCAACTCGCAGAAGTATGCAACACTTCCTCAACAAACAAGCATATAAGCAGCTTATACTCCTTACCCAAAGGATCTTTATATCCAACAGACACAAAATATCCCTTTAACTATTGGAAATTACTTTAACTGCTGATCTGATGTCGAAGTAATTGTTGCATCGCCACCAAAATCCACCATCTCTTAAGCTAAAGTAGACCGAGCTAAACCCTATATTAGCATATTACTAAGATAAATAGAAGGCACTATAGAATCACTTAGGGGAGCTTGTTAATTTGAATGTGGAGGGACACCGTCCTCGACAACACAGCCCCAGCCACCAGCTTGGGCGGCACTGTGAAGAAGGTCAGCTCCTGCATGGCAACGGCGCCGGGCTCCTTGCTGCTTGTCACCTCGATTTCCACCTTGATGGCGTCGGTCTTGCCTTTGGGCTCCCCTGGCGGGCCGTTCGCCCACACCTTGGCCGCAAGTGCGGCAGTGGGGACGCCCCCACTCTGATGCAAACGACCGACACGGCGATAGGCGCGCCGATGTCGAGCACGCCGTCGACTACAAAAAATGCGCGACCGTCCTCCTCCGTGAACAGCAAGCGCCGCGGCTCTGACACCGGCACTTGTAGCTGGAGCACCTTGCCGTACTAGATCCTGTGCATGGGCATGGGATGCATGGTGCTGATGTGGTGGGGGAGCGCCGGTGACGGGCCTTCGTAGCCGCAGACGGGCACGGGGCATTTGCAGGGCGCGAGTGGACACATGCTCTGGTGATCGGCGAGCTTGTGGTAAGTGATGTAGAGCCCACAGCCTTCATGCAGGCACTCCACCCTCACCGAGGAGAGGACATCGTCCATCACCGTGTTGCGCACATCGAAGCCGCCGTCGCGCTCACACTTCTGGCACTGCCGCGCTGGTTCCCAGGGCGCTCGTCGTGGCAGTCCGCGCAGGCCAGGTGCCCTCCCTTGCACTACACAAATCAATCGAACAACACATCAATCAAGAAACCTGCACCTTGCTTGATCAGCCGTATGGACGAGGTGTATTCGAACCTCGTACACTAGAGGCTTCAAGGGGCGGAGGCACAAGGGGCAGTGGAGCAAGGCGAGGTCCATAGAGACCTCCATCGTCGGGTCCTGTTTCGTCGGCATGATCTTGCCGTCCTAGTGCACCACCATCTCTCGCTTTAGGGCCGGGGCATAAGAAATTTTTACCATCACATATTCATACTACTTGAAGGTGCATTAAATCAACACATGCAAGTATCAAAAGGAAAGTCATGGCATGCATGCATGCGTTGTAATTAATGCATCCGTAAACGTAAATTATTGAAATATATCGAGTGCACTGCTTTGATGTGTCGCGTCAACTTGTACAACAAGAAGAAGCTTGATTACAACGCCCTCTCCCTCTCCCATGAGCGTGGTGGCTCGCAGGACTAGGATAAGCTTCGCTACATGCTCTCCCTCCCGCACGTGGTGGACATGCAGCAGTTCATTCGATGTCAGATGGCCAGAAGCATACTAGTAGTACTCCACTGTAGTAGTACCATCATTGTTCGACTTCCCGAAGAGGCGAAGAGCCAAGCGCAACCCAAACACTCGTGTGGCAGTTTCATGTGTAGGGGAGGTAGTAGTAACATAGTTTAGGATAGCGTGTACCATGCCTCTAAGCTTAAAATCGTTGGAGTCGGCTCCATGCTATGAGGCCGTCTCGAAGCATTTTTTTGATTAAAATAATCCTCTAGCCCTACCTGTCATCCCGGTGATTGTAGTTTGCACGCTGATCTGGTCAAGAGATGAATATATATTTTAATTTGTGGTGGGGTAAATGTTAGAGGTTGCATCAAATATTGTACACTGCAGGTCTTTTAGCCAACTTTAGAGGCAAGCATGCGGGGCCCGTGCTATGATGTGTCACGTCAACTCGTACAACAAGGAGAAGCTTGATTACTAGTATGCCCTCTCCCTCGCCCATGCACGCGGTGGCTCGCGGACGAGGAGAAGCTTTTGCTTACTATAACAAGCTCTCCCTCCCCCACGCGATGGACGGACATGCAACAGTTGATTCGATACTGTAGAAGTAGTAACATCATTGTTCGACTTCTCGAATAGGCGAAGAGCCAAGTGCAACCCGAACGTGGCAGTTGCGAACGCTCGCGTGGCAGTCTTATGTGTAGGGGTGGGGCGTGGTGTGGCAGTTTTGTGGCAATTCTTTTCTATTGCTGTTTGCATCCAATAGGTGCCACCGTCGGATGCAGATCTTATGATTATTGTGGCGATTGCTAGTTATAGTCATCTTACAAAAATCAAATAATCCCAAAACAAACCCGACCACGTTTCTTGTTTCTAGACATGAATAGGAATCAACCAATAAGAGACGTGGGTTGTGTATGTTTTTAATGCCTTGAGACGTACCTAGCATGGCATGCAGCAGTCAGTTCATTGCATGCAATGGTATTAATTTGCAAATACTCCCTCCGTTCCTAAATATTTGTCTTTCTAGAGATTTCAACAAGTGACTACACCGTAAATGAGTACATACGGTGCAAAATGAGTGCATCTACACCGTAAATATTTAGGAACAGAGGGAGTAAATATTAAGTTCTCTCGTTTTCCTCTCCGCCTTGGTTGCGGTGCACAATATTGAGTACTACTACTGACTAGTCTCTTTTTTGACACGGATTTACATTGATACGGCTTGAATGCCAATGAGGGAGAGGGTAGCGGTTCCTGAAACATTGAACGGTCAATGATGCCTCCTCATTCAATTAGCATGCAGAGGGAAGTAATTGGAGAAGCAGAATGGAGCCAGCACGATGTGAATGCAACACAGTTTGGACTCTCATATAAAGGCACGCACCACTTCAATCCATCTACTCCTAGTCTCTGCGCAACACTGCTCACTCCAATCCAAGACCAAGACCAAGTGACCAGAAGCCACAAGCACCCATGGCGTCGATGGACGCGAGCGGCAGTCGGCTGTGCCAGATCATCCAAGACGCCGGCCTGCGGCCCCGCATCGTGCAGCATTTCCAGACAGTGCTGGCAACCGCCGGCATCATAGCCCTCGTCGATGCCGGCTTCGCCTCTCGCATGGGAGAAATGATGGTCCGCTCCATCCTCAAGTTCACCACCGTCAAGAAGCGCGCGGACAACCTTGCCGTACTCCTCTAGCCCGTGCACCCAGGCTCCTTGTTGCCTGCGACCCTCGTCGGCCTCCAAGGTGAAGAACTCTTTGAAGCACTGGTGGCCCTGCAGCTGCCGGAGGTCGCGACGAAGAATGTGTACCTCGAGGCTGCGCTCGCTGCGCAGCGCCTCGCCATGCAAGAAACTGTCGACCTGCACATCCATGTCTAAGTGGAAATCATCTACATAGGCCACTACAAGGCCAGCAAGGACATAAAGACGTTGGCCTTCTTCCACCGGCTGGAATCTTTGGACGCCATTGTTCGGAAGCACATTAACATGGCCATGAAAGCCGCTGCTACTTAGCCGCCGTTCGGTGGGCTGGTGCGCTGAGTCGAGGAGGAGGAGGTCGTCGATGGATGCATCTTTCTTCTTGCCTCCTATAACCAGCACTGCATCGCCTCGTGGCCTTAATGTGTTAGTGTATGGCATTTTTATTCCAATCGTAAATGACATGTGTGATCCCTTGCTCTTATTTGGCGTTAATTATATGTAGTATCATTGTCTTTGTCCTGGTTTACTACCTACATCCTGGTTTATTAGTCCCTTTTGTAATTTGTGCTAAATTTTGACCAAAGATTTAACTGACAAAATGTTAGTGCATGTCTACCAAAATTATATCGTTGGATTCGTATTTGAACATAGTTTTCAATGATATAATTTTGGTGACATGCTTGAACATTTTGTTAGTCAAATTTATGGTCAAATTTTGACAAATTGGACGGAGGTAGACTGGTCACCATCGCTTGTTGTGCCAAATTTTGACTTCAGCTTTAAGTACGAGACCCAACCTACATGGAGGGAGTATATATATTGGCGCGACAACCAAACTTATATACGGAGTATTCAAAACTGAGCGTTACTACATGTCACGAGTTCAAAACGAGAAAGTGGAACAAGTACAGCACGCCTGTGCCGTTCGCGTCGCACCCCATAGTGTCGTTCCGGCCCGCCGCTCAGCACGCATTGGCTTGGCATTTTCTATCTACAAGTTAAAAAGGTAAAGACTGCCGCATTCGCGTCGCACCCCCACACGGTATGTCTGGCATGCCGCTCATGCTAGGGAATGCTTGTTGTCTTAGCATTTTCACTTTCAGGTGGGGCCGCAGTTGAGCAAACCGAATATCGGCAAATCCCCACCCCGCCCACCGTGCGTCGGCTGAGTTAGAATTAGAAGAGAGAAACGAGGGAGAAGAGCTAGCTGTAGCACGGATGCTGTTGTCAGATGGGACTCGTGTTGATAGAATAGGGGTACTGAGTACTCGTACGTCTAGTACCACTAGTTGGGTGCGTGCGACCTATACCTGTCATCACTTTAGGTCTCCTGTTCGAACCGCAGCTATACTTCATACTACCTAATTTTTCACGCATTTTCCTCCTATATGTACTCCTAGGCTATTTCCACGTGCTTCCTTTCGCCGACATGTGGGACATAGAGCATCTGGGTCGTAGTGCATGCATGACTCGGAGCATATGCAACCATGCTGGCGTACTTTACATTTCAGACCTGACGAATTACATGTAAACCCCCCGCAGAAGAATAAAAAATAATGAATTACTACATGCAAACCGGATTATTTTCATAGAAACCGGAGCACGTTCATTAAATTTTGGACGGAACACATTGAAAAAAAAATGATCGAACCTAAACCAGTCTAAGGGCCTCTTTGATTCGCAGGATACTGAAAACACAGGAACGGGAAAGTATGATTGCGGTGAACCGAGAGGAGGAGGAAGAGGAGGAGTACTGTACATGCTAGAGACTGGACTGTAGTACATTGTTTTTATGGCCATATCACCACATTTTTTTCTATGGCCTATCGACTGCTGGTTCACTGGGCTACCATGTTTCGCACTCCTCCGACGTGAGTAGTAGTATATACTATGTAGTACTATATATACCACATGATTCTTTGCTCCTTCTTACGTCGCCGACATGTAGGAGAGCCAGCATCCGGGTCGACGTGTCATGCACAAGATTAGAGTGGGGAACGAAAGGGGGGCATCACTTCGGTCGTAGCGCCGCAGTAATAATGACTATAATGAGCAGTCATATCACAAGACCCCATCTTTCCAGCAGTAACGAGCCATCAAATCACACAGCCCTGCCTTTCCAGCAGTAAGTTGAATCCACTACTCCCTCACCCTCCTCGCCTCTCTGTCAAACCGGCTACACGAAAACTGTCGCGTGTACTGCCCGGGAAAAGCCCCGCCCTCAACTTTTAATTACTCCTAGTATAATTTTGTATCGATGAATTGCGCCATGGAGCAGAAAACCAAAAGCAAAAGGTGGTACATGTAAAAAAATACAGTTCAAGCTCTAGCTAGTGATTCGGAATGTAAGCCATGCATGTGTTTATACGTATATGTTACTTCAAAGTACTGAGTCCATTGATGCGATGTGGTCAAATTGTACCATCGATATCTCAAAGCCAAAATAGTTCGAGCTTGTTTGTTCTATATAAATAGTACTAGCACTATATGTTTATTCACCCGTGGGGTTGCTCAATGAATGGAGGGCAGGGGAGCACAAGTGAACAATACTACTAGTACTAGTAAGTAGGAGTAGTACAGTACAGTACAAAGTGCGACGTGTAGTTAGTCACATTAAATAGAGAGTTTCTTTTCTTTAATGCCATGTACACAAATTGAAACGCTTGTTGTGGAGAGAAAAAGATAATCACTCCACTATATATATAGGCAGGAGCCTGAGCGCTTGCTTTACTAGAGCTGCTCTCTTCATTCTCTCAACCTCTCCAGATCTAAACAAGACATAGCGACTCTCTCTCTGCTCACTGCTGGTCACAGATCCGACCGGATCCTGATGTCTACTATGCAACCTTCTTCTTGTAGACTCGTGTTGGGCCTCCAAGCACAGAGTTTTGTAGGACAGTAGCAAATTTCTCTCAAGTGGATGACCTAAGGTTTATCAATCCGTGCGAGGCATAGGATGAAGATGGTCTCTCTCAAACAACCCTGCAACCAAATAACAAAGAGTCTCTTGTGTCCCCAACACATCCAATACAATGGTACATTGTATAGGTGCACTAGTTCGGCGAAGAGATGGTGATACAAGTGTAATATGGATAGTAGATATAGGTTTTTGTAATTTGAAAATATAAAAACAGCAAGGTAACTACTAACAAAAGTGAGCAAAAACGGTATTGCAATGCTTGAAAACAAGGCCTAGGGTTCATACTTTCACTAGTGCAAGTTCTCTCAACAATGATAGTATAATTAAATCATATGGCAATCCCTCAACGTGCGACAAAGAATCACTCCAAAGTTCCTATCAGAGAACGTAGGAAGAAAATGTGCATCAACCCCTATGCATAGATTACCCCAATGTCACCTCGGGAATCCATGGGTTGAGTGCCAAAACATACACCAAGTGAATCAATAGAACATCCCATTGTCACCACAGATATCCCATCGCAAGACATACATCAAGTGTTCTCAAATCCAATACTCAATCCAACATAACGAAACCTCAAAGAGCAAGACTCAATTCATCGCAACAAGGTAGAGGGGGACAAACACCATATGATCCAACTATAGTAACAAAGCTCGTGGTACATCAAGATCGTGCCAAATCAAGAACACGAGAGAGAGAGAGAGAGAGAGAGATCAAACACATAGCTACTGATACATACCCTCAGCCCCGAGGGTGAACTACTCCCTCCTCGTCATGGAGACTGCCGGGATGATGAAGATGGCCACCGGTGATGGTTTCCCGTCCGACAGGGTGTCGGAACGGGCTCCCGATTGGTTTTTCATGGCTACAGAGGCTTACGGAGGCGGAACTTCCGATCTAGGTTTCTTTCTGGGGGTTTCGGGATTTATAGGAATTTTTGGCGTCGGTCTCACGTCAGGGGGACGCTCAAGGGGCCCACAAGCCAGGGGGCGCGTCCGAGGGGGGCCCACCCTTGTGGTTGCCTCGGGACTCTTCTGGCCCAACTCTGATGCTCCGTGGGCTTCTTCTGGTCCATAAAAAATCACCGTAAATTTTTAGCTCGTTTGGACTCCGTTTGATATTCCTTTTCTGTAAAACTCAAAAACAAGGAAAACACAGAAACTGGCACTGGGCTCTAGCTTAATAGGTTAGTCCCAAAAATAATATAAAATAGCATATTAATGCATATAAAACATCCAAAATAGATAATATAATAGCATGGAACAATAAAAAATTATAGATACGTTGGAGACGTATCAAGCATCCCCAAGCTTAATTCCTGCTCGTCCTCGAGTAGGTAAATGATAAAAACAGAATTTTTGATGTGGAATGCTACCTTACATATTTATCCATGTAATTTTCTTTATTGTGACATGAATATTCAGATCCATAAGATTCAAAACAAAAGTTTAATATTGACATAAAAACAATAATACTTCAAGCATACTAATAAAGCAATCATGTCTTCGCAAAATATCATGGCCAAAGAAAGTTATCCCTACAAAATCATATAGTCTAGATATACTCCATCTTCATCACATAAAGTATTAAATCATGCACAACCCCGATGACAAGCCAAGCAATTGTTTCATACTTTTGATGTTCTCAAACTTTTCAACTTTCACGCAATACATGAGCGTGAGCCATGGATATAGCACTATAGCTGGAATAGAATATGGTGGTTGTGGAGGAGACAAAAAGAAGGAGATAGTCTCACATCAACTAGGCGTATCAATAGGCTATGAAGATGCCCATCAATAGATATCAATGTGAGTGAGTAGGAATTGATGTGCAACGGATGCACTAGAGCTATAAGTGTATGAAAGCTCAAAAGAAACTAAGTGGGTTTGCATCCAACTCGCTTGCTCACGAAGACCTTGGGCAATTTGAGGAAGCCCATCATTGGAATATACAAGCCAAGTTCTATAATGAATAATTCCCACTAGTTATCTGAAATTGATAAAATAGGAGATTCTCTCTCATGAAGAACATGGTGCTACTTTGAAGCACAAGTGTGGCAAAAGGATAGTAACATTGTCCCTTCTCTCTTTCTCTTTTTTATTTATTTTTGGGCTCTTTGGCCTCTTTTTTTCTTTTTTTGTTTGTTTGGGCTCTTTGGCCTATTTATTATTATTATTATTTTCATCCGGAGTCTCATCCCGACTTGTGGGGGAATCATAGCCTCCATCATCCTTTCCTCACATGGGACAATGCCCTAATAATGATCATCACACTTTTATTTACTTTACAACTGAAGAATTACAACTCGATACTAGAACAAAATATGACTCTATATGAATGCCTCCGGTGGTGTACCGGGATGTGCAGTGATTAAGAGTGACATGTATAAAAAATATGAACGGTGGCCAAGCATCAAATACTATGCCAACTACATGATCATGCAAAGCAATATGACAATGATGGTATGTGTCATAATAAACGGAATGGTGGAAGTTGCATGGCAATATATCTCATAATGGCTATGGAAATGCCATAATAGGTAGGTATGGTGGCTGTTTTGAGGAAGGTATATGGTGGGTGTAATGCACCGGCAAAAGTTGCGCGGTACTAGAGAGGCTAGCAATGGTGAAAGGGTGAGAGTGCGTATAATCCATGGACTCAACATTAGTCATAAAGAACTCACATACTTATTGCAAAAATTTATTAGTTATCGAAACAAAATACTACACGCATGCTCCTAGGGGGATAGATTGGTAGGAAAAGACCATTGCTCGTCCCCGACCACCACTCATAAGGAAGACAATCAAAGAATAAATCATGCTCCGACTTCATCACATAACGGTTCACCATACGTGCATGCTACGGGAATCACAAACTTTAACACAAGTATTTCTACCAATCCATAATAACTCACTAGCATGACTCTAATATCACCATCTTTATATCTCAAAACAAATGCAAGGAATCAAACTTCTCATAGTATTCAATGCTCTTAATATGAAAGTTTTTATTATATCCCTCTTGGACGCCCATCATATTAGGACTAAATTCATAACCTAAGCAAATTACCATGTTGTTTAAAGACTCTCAAAATAATATAAGTGAATCATGAGAGTTCATCAATTTCTTCAAAAGAAAACTACTGCCGTGCTCTAAAAAGATATAAGTGAAGCACTAGAGCAACTGACAAACTACTCCAAAAAGATATAAGTGAAGATCAATGAGTAGTCAAAAATTAAGTAACTAGGTGAAGACTCTCTCATCTAAGAATTTCAGATCTTAAATATTTTATTCAAACAGCAAGCAAAACAAAATAAAATGACATTCCAAGGATAGCACACATCATGTGAAGAAGCAAAAACTTAGGCTGAACCGATACTAACCGATAATTCTTGATGAAGAAAGGTGGGATGCCTACCGGGGCATCCCCAAGCTTAGATGCTTGAGACTTCTTAAAATATTATATTGGGATGCCTTGGGCATCCCCAAGCTTGAGCTTTTGTGTCTCCTTAATTCCTTTTATATCACGGTTTCCCTAAATCTTAAAAACTTCATCCACAGAAAACTTAACAAGAACTCATGAGAAAAGTTAGTATAAATCAAATGCAAAACCTTATCATTCTCTACTGTAGAAAATCACTAAAATTATGATTTAACATTGCATACTAAATTCCTTTGCATATGGTACATACCCTCAGCCCCGAGGGTGAACTACTCCCGCCTCGTCATGGAGACTGCCGAGATGATGAAGATGGCCACCGGTGATGGTTTCCCCCTCCGGCAGGGTGCTGGAACAAGCTCCCGATTGGTTTTTCGTGGCTACAAAGGCTTACGACGGCGGAACTTCCGATCTAGGTTTCTTTCTGGGGGTTTCGGGATTTATAGGAATTTTTGGCGTCGTTCTCACGTCAGGGGGACGCTCAGGGGGCGCGCCCCCCACCCTTGTGGTTGCCTCGGGACTCTTCTGGCCCAACTCTGATGCTCCGTGGGCTTCTTCTGGTCCATAAAAAATCACCGTAAATTTTCAGCTCGTTTGGACTCCATTTGATATTCCTTTTCTGTAAAACTCAAAAACAAGGAAAAAAATAGAAACTGGCACTGGGCTCTAGGTTAATAGGTTAGTCCCAAAAATAATATAAAATAGCATATTAATGCATATAAAACATCCAAAACAGATAATATAATAGCATGGAACAATCAAAAATTATAGATACATTGGAGACGTATCAGATCCCTTCAGCCGGGGTGTGTAGGGGACTAGGTACATCATTCACGCGGTCATCGGCGGAGAGGGAGGAAATCCACAGCTGCCGGCGGGTCCTGATTCTCTGCCCATTACGTTCTCTCCGACACAGCGCTGGCATGGGAGGTCCTCGGACCCCATCTTCCTCCCTGCCGTATTGTGGGCAGATCCGACCTCCCGCCGCCCTCCTAGCCACATCCCGATGACCCTCGGGTATAAGTTCCTTCGAAAGTGGCCTTGCTCTACTGCACCAGCACCCCTTGAGGCTGCATGTGGATCTTTTTCTACTTCCATCAGCTCTTCCAAAGCCACCTACATTTTTAGTATTATTAGAGGTAAACCTACTTCATGCAGTCAAATCTAGGACTTGGTTCAAACAGCGAAGAAAGGGGGGAAAGTTGTATCATGAATCTAGGACTTGATTCAAAGAGGAAATAGCAGGGGGAAAGTAATAGAGACTGGATACCCAACCGGTCTCTTGGTTGAAAAGGGAAATAAAGGGAAAAGGCAGCACAAACTGCATAAGGAACTGATGTATTATTGGTTGAAAAAGGATAGAAAGTGGCGGCTGGTGGACAAGTCAACAGAGTATGTCCAGGATTAGATTTGCTGCCCTCACATAGTAAAAGGTCTCTAGGATTAGATTTGCTGCCCTCACAGAGTATGAACAAACTCGGCATCACCACTTTATGACTCCTTGTAGGTACATTGTGCTGATGCGTCCACTGTCGCATGTCCTTATACCAACTTTTTACTATTGTTAGTGTAAGGGCGCATGTAAAATGAAGCAATCGCACTGTTACCATAAGGAAATGTCTAACCAATGCTATTGTTAATCCAATGCCTCCAGTAATATGATGCAATTAAACTGTGTTACAAATGGTACTCCTGCTATTTTTCCTAGTATGATAAGTAAGTTGCTTCTTTAAGCTGCTGAGTGTCCTGGTGTCTCTACTGTCCATGCCCTTAAACCAACCCTTTAGCTGCTGTTGATCTACTGTATCTGGCAAACAAGCAATGCCACCATTAAAGCAATCCCATATTTGACGAATGTCATAGTTGATCGTAATGCTTCCGGTAACATGAAGCAATGCTGCCATTTTAAAATTTCTACTGTCCTTGCGTGATTGCCATGAACATAATAAATATGCTTCTTTTCATTTCGTGTATGTTCCATATCTTGTTATTGACCAGTAACTGTTTTCTTTCTATCTTTTTGTGTGGATAAGGATATCCATTTCACCTCGTTGCTATTGTGACCTTTTGGTGAACTGCACAAAACACTTTTTTTAATGAGTGTCTTGTGCAGTTCGACTAAAATGTCACGTGGGCAACATCTCTCAATTTTGGTGGAACTGCACAAAGGTTGATTGGAGTTTCCAACATCTCCATCAAACTCTGCTAGTAATCTTATTAGGCTTTGCAAGATATGCCGTCACTGTCACCACAATGGCACTTTATTTTAGTGGAACTGCACAAAAGGATAAGCAAATTATAGTTGCACCTTGCATGAGCAGGACAGCCAACCTTAATGTTGCTGAATTTTAGTGCAACTACTAAAGAAGAACCTGCCAGCTCATTAGAGCAAGTACTTCTTGCTAGCTGCATGATGCAATCTTTGCTTCATTTCAGGTGAACTACAGAAAAAGGTCGCATGAATTGAATCATCCGAGTGGATCTACAGGTTCACCACATCAAGTTGTGGCGGCCTAGGGCCCCTCTCTCAGTTATGGTTCCCATGACCGAGTATGTTCCTTTTTGGTTGATTTTGACTCTGCATCCAGTTAGTGATCTTGTGCTACTGTTTTGGCACTGCTATGAGAAAGCAATAATGATATTGTTTTTGCATCTTAATTTAATGCCACTAATAATTTGAGGCAATCTTTTGGCACCACTACTCCCACTGATAAAATGAAGTACTAATGATAATCCCCAAGTGCAAGGAATCATCGTAGCAATTTCCAAAGGTGGAAGTGATAAGTATGGAGTGTCGAACCCAAAAGGAGCTAAAGGTAAGATCAATATTCTCTCAATTCCTATCTGCCACTGATACGACTCTACGTACACCGAACGTTTGCTTCCATCTAGAAACGAGAAATAAAACTACGTTGTGGGTATGAAGAGGATAGCTTTGCATGATATCAGAGAGCTAAAATATAAAAATAGGTGCTGTAACATAAAGTTAGAATATATTATAATATATTATAAATAGCGAGTGTGGAATAATGATGGAACGGTGTGCGGAATTGTCCTAGGTAATTGTTAACAAGATCGGTAAAAAATAAGTGAATCATGAACATATTGTAAACCCTACAGCGGGAATCCCTCACGTGTGCGCGGCACGGAGGACACCATAGGACAGCACCAAAAGAAAACATACAACTCAAACCAATCTAGATCATCAATCAACCCAAAAGACAAAAGAAATCTACTCAAAACATCATAGGATGGTAACACATCATTGGATCATAATATGTGGCATAAAACACCATGTTCAAGTAGGGGATTACAGCGGGGTGCGGGAGAGTGGACCGCTTAAAAGAGATGAGGAAGGTGATGTTGATGAAGATGATCACCACGGCGATGGTTCCCCCGGCGGCACTCCAGCGCCACCGAGAGAGAGGGGGGGAGAGTCTCCCCCTTGTGCTTCCTCCTCCATGGGGAAAATATCTTGTGCACCGGAGCTTGTGGTGCTACCGATGCACCGAACTCACATTGTGCTTTTAAAATGTTCAAAAAATTCTGAAAAAATTAGCACGCTTGCACAACATCAATGTAGATTGTCACAAAATTTCAAGTCAAAATTCAAAAAATAACTACAAAAACAAAAATGACAAATTCAACACTGAATAGTACATAACATAACTTGGGCTTTAGATTTGGCCCATTATCACACTGATGTCAAATTTGTCATTTTTGTATCTCAAAAAATATTTCAACTTTTTATATGAAATTTTGTGACATCGTATATTGATGTTGTGTTAACATGCTAGAATTTTTTCAGATTTTATAAAATATTTTATGGCATCCGGTGCACGGGTAGCACCACAAGTGCGGGTGCACCGGATACATTCCCCTCCTCCATGGACTCCTCCCTAGATGGGGAGAGGTTCTCCCTCTGGTCCTTGGCCTCCATGGTGATGATGGCCCCCTCCGGCTTCCTCCTCCAGGCCTCCGGTGATGATGGCCCCCTCCGGCAGGGTGCCGGAGAGGGCCTAGATTGATTTTTCGTGGCTACAGAGGCTTGCGGTGGCGGAGCTTCTGATCTAGGGTTCTTTTCGGAGGTTTGGGTATTTATAAGAATTTTGGGCGTCGGTCTCACGTCAAGGGGGTGCCCGAGGGGCCTACAAGCCCGAAGCACCCTCCCTTGGGGGTAGGGCGTGCCTAGAGGGATTGTGGCCTCCTCGTCCACTTCCTAGCCCAGCTTTTGTGCTTCGGGGGTCTCTTTTGGTCCATAAAAAATCACCGTAAATTTTCAGCTCATTCCGAGAACTTTTATTTCTGCACAAAAAAGGACACCACGGTAGTACTACTGAAAACAGCGTTAGTCCGGGTTAGTTCTAATCAAATCATACAAAAACCATAAAATTGTTGTAAACATGGCATGAATACTTCATAAATTATAGATACGTTGGAGACGTATCAAATAATACATTTAAAATAGAGCTACTGTCTTAGCTACCATTTCATTTCCAATGTAGATAACTTGCAGAAGGCCTATCCAGCAGAATCAAGTCCATGTGCACTGCATCAATCACATAGCTGCACTGAACTAGTTGAGTCCATCATGCCTACCGTTGAGGTGGCGCGGGCCCCCTCTCTAACTGGCGAGCGCCATAATTTTAGTTGAACTACACAAAAAAAGTGATTGAAATGAGTCGACGCTCCTCCTTCTACTGCCACACTCAGGTGTTAATGGATGTCAATGAATTGCCTTCATGGCAAGATACGGGGACATGAAGAATAACTTGATCTCCCAAAGTCATCTCACACAGGTAAGTACTGTCTTTTATCAACATGATTGTGCTTTGTCATACTGTGCTAACGTTGTATTTTTTATATAAAGCTATTCTATCGCAATCTTTTCTCGTTTTGGAAATAAAGTTGCTTCAACTAGTGCCACTATTATAGTAATCATGCTCTTTCTTATTTGTGCAAACAGGAATACTCAACTACAGATGTTGTGATGGTCAAAAGCATTCACCAAGTTCTTGGGTTGTATGACATGGCTAGCCAAGATGGATTTAATCCCGAGATTCACTTTAGCCAAAGGCTCTAATGGGTTGATTCTGAATCTTGCAAGCTGGGAATCATTGAGATGTGTAGGCATCTTTGATGTACTTATTATTTGAATCTTAATGGTTGGTTCTCAATCTTGCAAGCTGGGAAACACGGCATGATGATGCAGAGGACAACAACCATAACAAGTTGTTCAAACTTGGTAGTATTGTCTGTGTGAAAGTGCGGCAAATGAGCTGATCGTGTGCATCCTGAGAATAATAATTCTAATTGTTGTGCATGTTGATCCTGTGGCACTGATAGAACGAGCCAATGCTTTGCTTGTTTTAAGAATAAATTTTAATTAAAGCTAATAAAATTTAAGTAAAGTGACCACGAACACTCGCTATTACAGTACCAATACAGACCCGCTCGTGAACCGACGTGTGGCCGGAATAGGTTTCTCGGCTTCCACGCGGGTTTAATGGAGGCGTTTGAATGCGCCGAGGGTGCATGTTCTTCCGGGTGTGCAACGGGTGAGGGAGGGGTAGTAACTGTTGTCGCTTGTGCACGCTCAGTTTACTGTTGAATGCAGTTCCCCAAGAGCTAAAAAGTGAACTGCTGCCGCCGCCTACCCACTCGTTCATCGTCGATTGCAGTTGGAAAAACAAACTGCTGCTGCCGTGGTGCCGCCCCCAGTACCCCAGCACACACCGATCGTCTTCATCTCCCCCCTGCCCCAATCCTCACAAAACGAGAACCGCCACATCAACTCTGCGTGAGAGGAGACTCCAATGAGCCTGCTGGATATGGACTTCAGCAAGGAGTTCACCTTTGAGTTCGTCGTTCAGACCCATGGCAGCACTAAGTTGAATGTGATGTGCACCAATGATTCGGACTTGGTGAAGCTCTGCCTCGCCAAGGTCAAGCACTACCAGGAGGAGAAAGCACAAGGTCGCGGGACTAGACCTTGTGCCCATCCATTTGTCTCCTGACAGGGACTAGCGGATCACCGTCGCCCAGGTATGCGTGCGGGACGAGGTTCTCGCCCGTTTCATTGGCACCACCGACTGCACCTTCGCTACGGTGGGGAGCAGGAAGAACGTGACCATGCTTTACGATTGGGCCATCTGGTGCAACAAGCTTGTCGACATCCTGAAGCAATACAAGATCATCGGCAACGGGCAGGAGAAGGACTCCGTGGTTGACCTCGCCGCGACCATCATCGATCCCTGCTACACCAACATGAAACAAGACGTCGATACCAAGGACCTAAACACGTGGGAGGTACCTCTTAATCTAGCCTACATAACCTACATGGCCAAGAACGCATACGCATGCTACGACATGTACAGGCGGATCTTGGACATGAGGATGTGTCTGCTTCCCGTAACCGACGAGTACACGGACAGCCGTAGCGTCATGATCAAGCGTGCCAGGAAGGTCTAGATGATGTACTTTATCTGTTTAAGCACATTTATCATCTGAGTGTTTCATGCATTAGCCTATGTGTCGTAATTATCTATTTTGTCCAAAATATTTCGTCTAAGAACCCATTAACCTGTTTGCTTTTTTTGAGTGGCTATTTGCTTATGTATATAACTAGGTCATTGGGCTACCGTGCTTTGAATCTCCTTCCTCCCAACATATTCCCCTTCTCGGGTGGACCCAGCAGGTCTTGTACACAGACATCTAGGACCAACCACCTATCCATTTGTATTTCTTTATTTTGTTCAATCTTTTGTCCTCTTCCTACAGCAGCTGGCGGCGCTGCCGCGCACGCCTCGGTGACCCATCCTAGCCTATGGCGCTGGCCATGCCATCCCTCTACTCCAACACATTATCCGGCGGCGGCAGCTCCACCGGCCCACCCTGCACCCGAACAAGTCAACCCTCATACTCCCGTTCGCCTGCGTCTTCGTCGGCTCCAGTTCGTTCCGGTCTGGGGTCTCGACGTCGTCCTCAGCCTTGCTGCTCTCACCGCGGCGCCGCCGTCTGTCGTTCCCAACATGGTCAACAAAACGAGAGGAATCGGGAGAAGACTGTTCGTCGAGAGGCTGACAGTCCGGGCCCACTAGGTCCATGGCCTTTGTTTTGTTGTTTAACATGCGCAGCCCACAACATGGAGACACAGTTGATCCAGTAGGTTTCAACTTTTTTTTTGGGTTCCAGCAGCTATCAAGCGGCCTCTGGACCTCCCAGCCTAGCTTGTCTATAACATCAGCAACCCAAGTTATGTTTATTTTTTCAAGACAACATATAGCTCAGTTCTATTTTTCTATAAGAATGCAAAACTGAGCCTATGTTTTCCCTTCTATAATAGTATATATACTTATATTTATATTTATATCTTATTTTATTACATATATATAATAGAAACAACATAAGGTTCCGTTAACCCTGTCGTTCGTCCAACCATTGTATAGACCTTCCCACTTCCTTTATTTTTTGTTTTTATTAATCCTATATCTGGATTTGCTCCCACTTTCTTTTTCGCTGTAATCTGAGTTTTCTCCCAGTACTTTTCCCTAGAACCAACTCAACTGTCCCATGTCTAGCCTAAAAAATAATAATACCCCACGTCCTATTAACTCATCAAATTAAAATGATATTTTATTTCGTAAATCAAAAGTTCTTACAAAATAATAATAATTATTATTTATATATAACTTGGCAAGTTAACTCCTGGTGATTGCGTACATAAGCTTACAAAGATTTTATTCACCAATTAGTAATAGACGTGCAATCATGTGTTTATGTTTTTATAACATTTCTCCGTCCACCCCAACATGATATTTTCACCCAGCCCAGCAAGTCCGTGGATTTCGAAAAAAAAATGCAAATGGGCTTCAAATTCTAACATAATATATAAATGGATTGCATAGACGCTACATCATTGTTTCACCCAACCCACCAAATGGACTAAAAAAACCACATGGACTGGCTGACATGTGGGCCAGTAGGTCGAAGCCTAAGCACTTTCGCAAAAAAAAAATACAAAGGTCGAAGCCTAAGCAAGGAGTTGGATTTACATCCAACGGCCGACATTCTTCTTCAATCTCTCGTCTTCTTCCTCCAGCGCTGCCGGGACCGCCTGCTCCAACCTTCGGCGTCCAGCGGCGCTGTTTTGCGTGCCACGCAGCGAAACACTTCCCCACCGACGGCCAGGCCATCCCTACACTCCTCCGCACCTCCTGTTATTCTTTGCCGAGTGTAAGCCCACCCCACACCCGAACCAGTCAAGTTTCCCACTCCTCTCCTTCTGCGACTCCACTGCCGCGTCTTCCCTATTTCCGGGTCGTTCTAGTCTGGGGCCTCGCCGTCGTCCACCGGCCTTGGTGCGCTCGGCTTGGGTCGTTCCAGTCTGGGGCAACTGCATCCTTTTTACCCTGAAAAATAATGTTTTCTCCCCCTGACAGCTGGGACCCACCAGCTACATCTTCGCACGCAAGGAAGTTCGTCCTTATTACGGGCAAAAAAAGGATTCCTCCCCCTGACAGCTGGGACCCATCAGCTATATCTTCGCACGCAAGGAAGTGCCTACTTATCCTCCCTTATAGCTGGGGCCCACCCGATCAAACCGTACGTAGGGTTGTCTCTCTGGTCGTGAATGTGTACGTACATACTAGTCGATCGGTCTCTCTGCAAGGATGAACCGTGGCCGAGCAAGGAGCAGCACGTGTGACATAGCTGTTGAGGCAGTCCTGTATAAATCATGTACACATACGTACAACCACGCTGCAAGAAAGTAAATACGGCTATGTACGTACATACGGGTGGGGTCTCGAACGCGAACAACGACCGTGTCCTGTTCATTGGCAGCCAACCGACTGGGTCGCAACGGAGAAAACCGCGTCGTGTTCATCGGGAGGCAAGCGACTAGGTCAGAATGCATCCTGTTCATCGAGAGCCAACTGACTTGGGCGAAACAGCCCAAACCGGGTCATGTTCATCGACTCGGGGTCTCGCGTCCCGCAAAACGGAGGAAACGGAGTTCTCTTCGACCGACTACGGTCGAAACAGGGTCCTGTTCATTGGAGGGGTCTTGCATACCGCAAAACGGAAGAAACAGACTTCTCTCCAACTGCCTACGGTCGAAACGGGGTCCTGTTCATCGTGAGGGGTCTGGCATACCGCAAAACGGAGGAAACAGACGCGTCATGCTCCATGCTAGCGGACAACACTGTCGAGGAGCGACTATGCCCAGGCACCAGTGGAAGCCCCATGCTCTGCGCTGGCGGACGACACGGTCGAGGAGCGGCTAGGCCCACGCTAAAGTGGAAGCACCATGTTCCGCACTGGTGAATAAACAACTGAGGGCACCCTAGCGGCTGTAATAACCTCAGGAGGGCTTAGAGGCTCGCCGCTCGGTCCCACCGCACAGCTTTCCTATGGGAGGGCCGCGCGAGGGGGCTGGGCACGGGGGCTACGCTCAGGCCACGCCTGACGCACGCCACCTCACCAGGTCTCTTGCACCTGGTTTTCTCGCGTCCCTCCCAGGCAAAAGATGGCAAGGAAAGGTATGGAGGGCTCCACATTAACTAAGACGCTGTTCACATTTCCTTCATGAGGGCTGTTCGTACGTCAAGGGGGACCCCTGAGCATCGCGACTCAGGGGCCTCACTGGTCACGTAGCCCCTCACCCCTTGGCCTAGTCCTGGTGATCCGGACGCCCCAACGGCGGCTGAGGTATGCGCGGGGCCGGGCCCTACCGATGCTAAACACTAAGGCAAACAGGAAGGAAATTGAGCATGAAAACGAAATCGCGGAGTCCTAGCAAGTTATTACAAAGCATAATGTTCCACAAGTTCAAATAGAAGTTCTCACGCCTCCGCGAGGCACGATGAATGTTGCAGGGTCAACTAGGAAGAAGTACCGCCATCGCCTTGGTTGCTGCCATCACCCGCCTTGGGGAGCCCGTCGTCGATGACGCTACCACCATCTTTGCCGCCGGCCTCTGCCGCTGCAGCTGCGGGGTCGAGAACGCAGAGGAACTTCCCCAGCAGGTCATCCCCCTACTTCTTCACGGCTTCAGTGGTGGCGGTGCGAGACTCAAGGGCCACTGGCTCAATCAGCGCGCTAAGGTCGAAGCCTGGGTCCCGGAGGTGGAGGTGGCTGAAGACGCGCGTTGCAGCCGAGGTGAAGAGCGCGCGGCACTCCTCCTCTACCGCGGAGTCCACCCCAGCGGCGCCGCCCTCAAGCGCCTCAGCAAGCTTGGGAAGAAGCCCAGCAGGGCCATCCTTCGGAGTCACCAGTGGCTTCTCGTACCCTCCTCCATAAAGGGAGCGCAGCGCCTCACGAGACCTGAGCTTGAGGGAGGACAAGGCTTCGCGTTCCACAGCCGCCGTTTTCTCAGCGGCGGCAATGGTCTTCTCCCTGGCCTTCAGCTGGGCCGTCGCCTCAGAGACGAGCTGGGCATGGGACGCCTGTGCCTTGTCCACCTCTTCCTTCAGCTTGCCCAGGCGACCTGCTCCGCAGCTTGGTCCTTGGTTGCCTTGTCCAGCTTGGCGTCGCGGTCGGCGAGCGCCGCTTCCCGGGCCTTGAGCTCCTCCTCTTGCTGATGGAGCCGTTGGGTGTGGGCAGCCTGCTCATCGCAGAGAGCTTTCAGCTCAGTCTCTGCCTTGCTGCAACGCTCCTTGGCGGACGACGCATCGACCAGCGCCGCGTCACGGGCCATCGTGGCTTTGTTGGCTTCCTTCCTGCTCTCCGTGGCGGCGGCCTCGGCTTGGCTCCAGGCCGTCCTGGCGGACACGTCGGCCTGGAGCCACCCCGAGATCAGCCCCATGTGCTCCCTCACCCCGCACCTGTCGGCGTCCTGGAGATCGGTCCGGAGCTGGTCCAGCGCGGTGAAGGCTTCCTCCAGGGCCCCGGGCCTGGCAAGGGGGTTGCAGTCTGCCAGCACAAGGGCCTGGGGAGGAGGCAGCACCGGCGCGTGGGCTGGCGCCGCCACGGCAGCAAGGGGAGCTGGGGGCTCTGGGGCCTCCGACTCCGCCGTGGGTACGATGGGGATATGCGGCTCCGGAGCCTGCTGCCCCGTGGAGGCAGACTCCTCCCGAGGATCCACCGCCATGCCTCTGGGGGTCCGCTCCATCACGAGGGAATGCGGGGCAACCTCTTCTGTCTGTACCGGCGCCGTCACGGCTCTGGCGAGTAGTGGCGCCTCAGGGGTCCCGGAGTCCTCCTTCCTCTTCTTCACTATGACGCTCACCCTGATCATCAGGAGGGGAGCTCTGTGGGCACGATATCAAGAGGCGGCAAACAAAAACAAGGTAAGATGCTTACTCGTCAGAGGCAATATACGCCCTTTTCCTAACCGGGGCCAGGGCGCCCAAAATCTTCTTGGGCACGGACCTTGCCGCGTCCAGAGGTTCGGTAGGGCGCGCGACGGCTGGCCTCGATGCAGCATCGGCGGTCGGCAGAGCGGCGGCGTCACCTCGTGAAGGGGGTGACACCCCGCCCTTCTTCGGGGTCGCCCGACCTAGCCTCCGTAGGGCCGGGGGAGTGGCCCCGGACCTCGAGATGACCATGGTGGAGCACGAGGATTCCACGACCGGGGGCTCGGCGGCATCGTCATCGTTGGAGAGGCCGCAGAGAAGCTCGCTCTGCGACGGAGGAGAGGTCTTCGCCGCATCGTCCATGGTCGCCTCCGAGTCCTCCTCCCCCTTCTCCCCAGTGTCTTCATCGAAAGACACCAGCACCGGGGAGTTGGGGACCTCGGGCGGCACGAGCCCTAGCTAGTTGAAGATGGGCATGGCAGCGACCAGCGCCGCCTTGTTGGTGCGACGATACAGCGGGATATAGGCCACCGGAAGGCCGCCCGGATCCCCCTCGAGCAGAGTGTTCAGGGCCTTGCCCAGCTCCTCGACTGTCAAGCCCCCAGAGCGCAGCCGGATGTCGTCCTCTGCGCCCTTGAACTCCCACATGGGGCGCGTGTCCGCTTGGAGCGGGGCCAGACGCTGCGTCAGGAACTCCTTGACAAGCATGGCGCCCGTCAGTGCCCCGGCCTCGAGGTCTACAATCATCTTCCTCAGGACCGGTGCCACCCGGGGGTCAGAAAGCTTCTCATGACCCCACTGGTCAAGCTTCTCTGGCACTCCAGTCGGCAACTCCAGACGCGCTTGGAGGCCCCCGACGTCCATGAAGACCCACTTACGCCGGAAGTTCTCCACCTTCTTTCCGGCCCTCATGAGCGTGTTGCACCTATGGACCGCGGAGAAGGAGACACAGCCAGAACTCTGAGCTGGATCGTGCATCCGAAGAGAGAAGAAGTGGCGGAGGAGCGCAACAGAGGGCATCACGCCCACGAACGCTTCACAGTAAATGGCGAAGATGGATAAGAGAAGGATGGAGTTGCGCTGAAGATGTAGGGCCTGAACCTGGTAGTGGTCGAGGATGCCGGTGCAGAACTCGGAGAAAGGCGGGATGAGCTCCACAAAGACGCTGTGGAGGAAGAAGGGATAGAATGTCCCCGCCAGGGTCCATTGGTCAGCGGAGCCTGCCAGGAGCATCGTCTCGTTCCACTCATTGTCACTGCTCACCGTCAGCGGGAGCGCGGCGGCGAGGTACTTCTCCTCAGTAATGGAGGACGCGCCGAGGGCCAGCGCAGGAGAAGAAGAGGAGTTCGCGGCCTGCGCGGCCGGCTTCGCCTTCTCAGATGCCATCTGTGAGAGCTTCGGAGAAGAGATGCGAAAAAGAGGAGGACTTTGACCAGATCTGGAGACGCACTCGGCAGGAGGAAAGGAGATCTAGAGCAAGGAGAAGAGAAGGTGATGATGGCTCGGTGCGGGCGCCAGTCTTTTGTCAGCCTGGGCGGTTGCCGAGGCAGTGTGGGGAAGTGGAGATGCCCACGTCCCATCAAGCGCCACGCGTCGCCTTGGTTCGCAGGCAATTGGGGCCCACGGTGCTTCGCCCTTGCCCTTTGGCTTAGCCTCAAAGCCAAGTCCGAGCGCGCCTTGGGCCCGGGGGCTACTGCCGGCGTTCTAGGAACCAGGGTACCCAGACTTGCCTGCCTGCGGCCCACGGCGTGGCTCCATCGACGGCCTGGTATGGCCCATCTACGAAGACCAACAAGACAAGACCCTCGTGAGGTAGACGATGCCAAGACCTCCTGAGGGAGCGGCCTCCCCAGGCTGCCTCCTAAGGAGCGGAGATTCCTATGCAGGTGCCCAACCTCATGAGGTTGCGGTGACGCAAGCCATGACGACCAAGGCTAGGCGGGCACCAGCGGGCGCAGAGAAGACAGTTTCCCTTTTGGTGCTAAGGAGGCAAGCGCAGGCGTGGGTTCCCGAGGAATCAGGCAAAGGTTTCCATCCCAGTGCAACAAGACCAGGACCCCCAGGACGGCAGGACGGATGTCATCGCCGAGCCTACCACGGCGTCACGACCAGAAGCTTTGCAGGCGAAGACCACCTTTCGTCAGGATAAGATGTACTACTTGTCCCCTTTCAAATTGTCCACTGTGGGATCCCTTCCCGCCTACGTTTTGGGGGAAGCGGACCGAGGCCACTATATATAGCTTAGCCACCACTGTAGAAAGGGAGATCTGACCGGAGGGCAGCTCATTCACACCCAAGAGCAGGCCTCGCGAGCTTGTTCATCCCTTGTACTTGTTCATCCTCAGCCCCTCGTGAGGCAAATCCACCACAAAGTTGGAGTAGGGTCTTACACCGCAAGGTGGCCCGAACCTGGGTAAAATGCTATGTTCATCTTCCTCCTCGATCCATCGAGCTAGGCTGTAGGGCGATGTGCTGGTTGGCTGGATAGGTTGAGTTCTTCACACACGCCCCAGAGTTCGAACCTTTCTTGGGTCTGCGGAGCCCTGAATCTGACAGCTATTGGTGAAGATGTTTATGCGAATGAGCCTTCCCACGATGAGAGGAGCGTTGGTGATGACGATGGCTTTGATTTCCCCCTCCCAGAGGGTAGTATCCCCGGCACAATTGCTTCACCGGAGAGCAAAAGTGCTCCTGCCTAGGTTCCGCCTCGAGACGGCGGCACCTCGTCCCAAAAGTCTTCTCTTGGTTTTTTATAGGGAAAATGGCTTCATATAGGAGAAGATGGGCCTCGGAGGCCTGCTGGTGGTCCCACAAGCTCAAGAGGCGCGCCGAAGGGGGGCGCCACCTAAGCTTGTGGCTCACTGGTGGGTCCCCTCCAGTAATTTTTTCTTCCAGTATTTTTTCTATATTACAAAATAAGCCTCTGTAAAATTTCAGATCATTTGGAGCTCCGGAGAATAGCTATCTCTACTATAGCTCTTTTTAGGTCTAGAATTCCAGCTGTCGACAATCTCCCTCTTGTGATAGAACTTGCAATTTAAGAGAGAAAAGGCATTAGAATAGCACCTAAAAGAAAAATATAGCTTTAAACAATGAAAATAATAGTAGGAAAACATGATGCAAAATGGACGTATCAACTCCCCCAAGCTTAGACTCTACATTCCCTCAAGCGAATACCAAACTCGATAATCATCACCACAGGTTTACAAAGAGAGGTGTCAAGAAAAAAATACGGACATGGTAGCATCATGATCATTATTATAACAGCAAGTATCAATCATAAAAATTCTCATGATAAAGTAACAATTCATTCACAAGCTAAATTATAAACAATAAACTTTCTTGAAAACTAACAAACTATGTTCTCAGTCACCAAAGCAATTACAATTCATCATATTTCAGGAAGGGTCTATGTAAGATCTTTTGATTTAGCAAACTCCACATAGTCAATTATCACATAGTCTTCTTTGATTGTTGGCACTCAGAGCATATTTTTAGAACAAATTGTTTCAATCTGACACAGAGGAAGATGGGGGTTTAATGTTTCACCACCCAACTGATTTATCTGAGGGGTAATGTTAACAATAATAACTCAGGGTTACATATATCCTATTGGATATATATGCATGGATCATTCCCTACCACATAATGCTTGCCAAGTGGAGAATACTTGAGGTCGAAATAGGAATAAGTAACTTTGACTCTTGCATAAAAGTAAAGACTAAATAGTAAAAGATAGGCCCTTCGTATAGGGAAGTATAGGTTGTCATGCGCTTTTGAATTGGATGTGCAAGCTCTTAATGCAAAGGAACATCACTTTATATTTCCCCTTATGAAAGCAACCTTTGTTGAGCAGTTCATCACTTTTATTAATTGCGTTACCATCACAAGTTCGTAAAAAGCTTATTTTCCCTTACCATAAAAGATCATTCATATTTATGAGCATTTTTTATTGCTTTGGACTGATGACAACTTACTTGAAGGATCTTATTCAGTATGTAGGTAGATATGATGGACTCTCATGACAGGAAAGTAGGTTAAAGGTTATTTGAATGCACAAGTAGTATCTCTACTTAGTACATAAATTTTGGCTAGCAAAAGATTATAAGCAAGCACCACATGTTGGAGGATCCATGACAATATAACTTCTATGTGTATATAAGAAAACATAACTCATTACATTGTCTTCCTTGTCCAACATCAACTACTTGATCGAGCTTGAAAATAGTTAATGAGGGTTCACAATCATAGAAGATGTCCAAAATAGTATATTAATATGTGAAATCTCTCTTCCTTTATTATTCTTTCATGAATTGCATCGATGACCAATTCTATGTTTGTTAACTTCCAATAAATTTTATCAATAATACTCCTTCTATGTAAAGTCATTACTCCCCATGGGATTAGCATATGAACTTTTTATTATTGTTGCTGTGTTCTATGCAAAAGAATAAAAGTAAAGGAATACTCAAACTCATAATACTCTTTATTATATCTTTCAAGCACGATTACATTGATGGCACTAGAATGAAACAAACAATCAAACTACTACATATTAATACTTTTATTCTAGATCACGAAATAACTAAGGATCGAACTAAGATAGATAATGATAAAAAATCATGGTGATACGATACTGGGCACCTCCCCCAAGTTTGGGACAAGCCAAGGGTGGTGCCCATTCCCATGTACTCAAGTTTCCTTCTTCGGTGATGGTGGTGGAATATGCTCGACGGAGATTCCTTTAAGAATACGATTTTCCCCTTCAAGTTTATTGACTTCCCATTTAAGATATCAGATATGGCCACGCAACTTGCTTGTGACAGTGAGCGCCCCATCAACCAATGGACGGTGCTTGGACGAATAGGTAGAAGCAATATCTCCCTGCACACGATGAAAAGGAGTAAATTGAACTTTATGAGCTTTCACCGCATCGGGCAGGCTTGACTTCTCTAACTCCACATGCATGTCCCCTGGTTGAGGTAGAGGGACATTGATGACCCACAATTATAGGAGATCAATTGTAGTCCTTTTGATAAGTAAGAGTGTCGAACCCAACGAGGAGCAGAAGGAAATGACAAGCGGTTTTCAGCAAGGTATTTTCTGCAAGCACTGAAATTGTCGGTAACAAGTAGTTTGATAGCAAGGTAATTTGTAACGAGTGATGACCCACAAGTATAGGGGATCAATCGTAGTCCTTTTGATAAGTATGAGTGTCGAACCCAACGAGGAGCAGAAGGAAATGACAAGCAGTTTTCAGCAAGGTAATTTCTGCAAGCACTGAAATTGTCTGTAACAGGTAGTTTGATAGCAAGATAATTTGTAACAAGTAAATAGTAGCAATAGTAACAATAGGTGCAGCAAGGTAGACCTATCCTTTTTGTAGCAAAGGACATGCTAAAACAATCTCTTATAGTAAGCAAAGCGTTCTTGTGGACACACAGGAATTTCACCTAGTCACATTCATCATGTTGGTTTGATTCGCGTTCGCTACTTTGATAATTTGATATGTGGGTGGACCGCTGCTTGGGTGTTGTTCTTACTTGAACAAGCCTCCCACATATGATTAACCCCTCTCGCAAGCATCCGCAACTATGAAATAAGAATTAAGATAAAATCTAACCTAGCATTAAACATATGGATCGAAATCAGCCCCTTACGGAATAGCGCGTAAACTAGGGTTTAAGATTCTGTCACTCTAGCAACCCATCATCTAATAAATACTCCATAATGCATTCCCTTATGCCCAAAGATGGTGAAGTGTCATGTAGTCGACGTTCACATAACACCACTAAGGGAATCACAACATACATATCATCAAAATATTGAACGAATATGAAATTCACATGATTACTTATTACAAGACTTCTCCCATGTCCACAAGAACAAAAGTAACTACTAACACAACATATTCATCATCAAGATCATAGGGGTATTGAATATCATAATAGATCTGAACATATAATCTTCCACCAAATAAACCAAATATCATCAACTACAAGATGTAATCAACACAACTAGTCACCCACAGGTACCAATCTGAGGTTTTGATACAAAGATTGAACGCAAGAGATGAACTATGGTTTTGAGACAAGATGGTGCAATTGAAGATGTTGATGAAGATTGGCCCGCTCACGATGAGAGGGTTGTTGGTGATGATGATAGCTTCGACTTCCCACTCCCGAAGGGAAGTATCCCCTGCGGAATCGCTCTGTTTGAGAGCAAAAGTGCTCCTGCCCAAGTTCCGCCTCGAGACGGTGGCGCTCCGTCTTGAAATTCCTCTCTTTATTTTTTCTAGGGAAAATGACCTTATGTACCAGAAGATGAGCACTGGAAGCAGGCCAGGGGCCCACTACCCACTAGGGCGCGCCAGGGGGCCAGGCCTATCGGATTCAGGGCTCCGCAGACCCAAGAAAGGTTCGAACTTTGGGGTGCATGCGAAGAACTCGATCTCCCCAGCCTACCAACTTGTTGCTCTCACAGCCTAGCTTGATGAACGGGAAAGGAAAGGGACACGGCAGTTTTACCCAGGTTCAGGCCACCTTGCGGTGTAAGACCCTACTCCTGCTTTGGGGTGGATTGGCCTTGCGAGGGGCTGAGGATGAACTAGTACAGAGAAAGAACAACCTCAGGAGGTCAGTTCTTGTGTTGGTGTGAGCTAGTGAGGGTTCGGGTGGTCCGATCCGGTCTCATCTCTCCCTCTATGGTGGTGGCTGACCTATATATATAGTGGCCTCGGTCCTCTTCCCCCAAAATGTAGGCGGGAAGGGATTCCACAACGGCCAGTTTGAAAGGGGACAAGAAGTACATCCTATCCTAGAGAAAGGTGGTCTTCGCCTGCAAAGCTTCTAGTCGTGACGCCGTGGTGGGCTCGGCGATGACATCCGTCCGGCAGTCCTGGCGGCCTTGGTCTTGTAGCACAGGAATGGAAACCTTTAGCTGATTCCTTGGGACTCCGCGTCTGCGCTTGCCTCCTTAGCACCGAAGAGGAAACCTGCTACTCTGCGCCTGCTGGCACCTGCCTGGCCTTGGTCGTCATGGTTTACGTCACCTTACCCTCATGAGGTGAGCTTCTGCATAGGAATCTCCGCTCCTTAGGAGCCAGCCTAGGGGGGCCGCTCCCTCCGGAGGTCTTGACGTTGTCCGCCTCGCGAGGCTTGGCCCCTCGCAAGGGTCTTGCCTTGTCGATGCTGAAGATGGGCCATACCAGGCCGTCGATGGAGCAACGCCACGGACTGCAGGCAGGCAAGTCTGGGTACCCTGGTTCCCAGGACACTGACAGTAGCCCCCGGGCCCAAGGCGTGCTCGGACTTGGCTTCGAGGCAAAGCCAAAGGGCAAGGGCGAAGCGCCGTGGGCCCCAATCGCCTGCGGTCTGGGTCGACGCGTGGCGCTTGATGGTACATGGGCGCCTGCGCTTCCCCACGCTGCCTCGGCAACCGTTCGACTTGACAATAGCCTGCTGCATGCAAAAAAGATCATCATTACTGGGGATCGTGGGAGGCCGGCGGTTGGCCTCCCTCTGACTATAAATGGAGGGGGGCGGAGCCCCCTGCCCATCTTCGTCTTCTCGCTGCTTGCTCCTCCTTCTTCCTTCTTGTCTCGCCGTCTCGTGGAAACACCCATGGCGCCAGTGAGGAGGTTTTTCGCGGCGGAGAAGGGGAAAACTCCTCGGGTGGAACTCGGGCCACTCCCACTGAAGAAGAGGCTCGGCTGCTTCCGCGACGCCGTCGAGGAGCCCAAGGTGATGCGACCTTGGCATGAACAGCCTCCGTCGGGCTTCCTGATCCCTGTGCATGCCCGCGTGCAGAGCCCTGTGCACAGGGGCAGCACCCAGCACCGCGAGGATCAAGGTCACGGAGGAGAATAGGCGGTGGCAGCACGGCCACCCGGCTCGCGGACCCACGCCAAAGGCACGGCACGCGAGTATGTGGTGTGGGCGGCAATGCCGCCGCGCACATGGATCCGGCTCCCGCGGTCCTTTGCAGGGGAGATACCGCCGAGGGGGCCTGTCGAGTTATGGCTACAACACGCCGGGTGCTGCGGCCAAGCTTCTGAAGCGGAAGTCGAGGTCGTCCACTCCGGCGATGTCTTCATGACTCGAGGATGGGGCGAGATCGCCCGCGCCTGCTGCTCGGAGGGAGCCCTCGCCATCCACTTTGAATACGATGGAGCTTCAACGCTCTTCTTCAAGGTTTTTGGCAAGGACGGTCGGCGCCTGGAATGCTGTCCCGGGAGAGGCGATCAGGGCGGTGCGGCCACAGGCATTGAACTTGCCCTTGGCCTTGCCCGCAGCTCCTCCGACAGCAGCAGCAACTCTCCGGAATCCAGCGACGACGATAGCTATGAGCCACCGCGCCCGGAGCGCAGCAGCGGCGTCGTCTCGGCGCTGTCGGTGATGTCGCGGAGGCCGGGGTTCTTCAGGGTCCTTTTCTCTTGCTTTCCTTGCACAAAACCATGACGAGCCCCGTGGTGGTATGTAAAAACTGTGACGCTTTTGCCTTAATGCTATTATTCCTGGTTCGGTGTTGTGATCGCGTATCTCGCCTTGACACGATGCTCTCTTTCGTTCTTGCGGTAGCTTAGTGCTCTACGCCGACAGGAGCCAGTCCCCAGGCTGGCTTTAGCCGTCGCTGGTATGCCAGGTCGTGATGCCGTGGTCAAGGCTAGGAGGAGAGCGACCCGAGGTCCGGTAAGAGCCCCTGAGGCGCGATGCTCAGGGGGTCCCCTTTAGTGCGCAAGCAGCTTCCAAAAGACTGAAAGGGAAGCATCCTTGCCCGAGCAAGATCGCGAGGGGTGAAACATTGATGATAAGTCTTACGGCTGCGTGTATGGGGTGACTTATCTTGGCGATCCTATGGTGATCCCTTCGCCGTGAGGACAGCTTTTGGTGTGACGTCATGCCGTGCCCTTCTCCTGGTGGTGCTCCCAGGCAGGACTCGCGCCGACCCCTTCTTCCTCGCTCGTTTGGGTGCTCTACGTCCTCGGGTCCCGGCCCTCGAGCGAGGCTCAGCCGCCGCTGGCATGCCAGGTCGCGATGCCGTGGTCAAGGCCAGGGGGTGAGGGCCCGAGAGCCAATAGGAGCCCCTGAGGCGCGATGCTCAGGGGCCCCCCCTTTAACATGCAAGCGATTTGCATCGAAGAGGAGTGGCTGGCCTTGCGAGGGGTCATGACTCGAGGTGCTGGCGGGGCCGCTCGTGACCCTGGCTCCGGAGGTTCCTGCGAGTTAGCCAAAGAGAGAAAAACATAGCCGCGCTTGCTGTCCTGCCGGTGATCTTTCCGCAGGAAGACGAAGGCACTGAGGACCCGGTGAGGTGACGTGCGTGGGGCCGGTCGCGAGCCAGAGCTCGGTCTCTCAGATTTATTAGAATACGATGGAGCTTCAACGCTCTTCTTCAAGGTTTTTGGCGAGGACGGTCGGCGCCTGGAATGCTGCCCTGGGAGAGGCGGTCAGGGTGGCGCGGCCACAGGCGTTGAATTTGCCCTTGGCCTTGCCTGCAGCTCCTCCGACAGCAGCATCGACTCTTCGGAATCCAGCGACGACGACAGCTATGAGCCGCCGCGCCCAGAGCACAGCAGCGGTGCCGTCGGTGATGTCGCGGAGGCCGGGGTTCTTTAGGGTCCTTTTCTCTTGCTTTCCCTACACAAAACCATGACGAGCCCCGTGGGGGTATGTAAAAACTGTGACGCTTTTGCCTTAATGCTATTATTCCTGGTTCGGTGTTGTGATCGTGTATCTCGCCTTGGCACGGTGCTCTCTTTCGTTCTTGCGGTAGCTTAGTGCTCTACGCCGACAGGACCCAGTCCCCAGGCAGGCTTCAGCCGTCGCTGGTATGCCAGGTCGCGATGCC
Organism: Thinopyrum elongatum; assembly: GCA_011799875.1. Taxonomy (NCBI): domain Eukaryota; kingdom Viridiplantae; phylum Streptophyta; class Magnoliopsida; order Poales; family Poaceae; genus Thinopyrum; species Thinopyrum elongatum. Next base: position 81,757,345 of record CM022300.1, on the reverse strand, counting down.
GTGGTCAAGGCCAGGAGGTGAGCGGCCCGAGGTCCGGTAAGAGCCCCTGAGGCATGATGCTCAGGGGGTCCCCTTTAGCGCGCAAGCAACTTCCGAAAGACTGAAAGGGAAGCATCCTTGCCCAAGCGAGATCGCGAGGGGTGAAACATTGATGATAAGGCTCACAGCTGCGTGTATGGGGTGACTTATCTTGGCAATCCTGTGGTGATCCCCTCGCCGTGAGGAGAACTTTTGGTGTGACGTCAGGCCGTGCCCTTCTCCTGGCGGTGCTCCAAGGCAGGACTCGCGCTGACCCCTTCTTCCTCGCTCTTCTGGGTTCTCTACGTCCTCGGGTCCCAGCCCTTGAGCGAGGCTCAGCCGCCGCTGGTATGCCAGGTCGCGATGTCGTGATCAAGGCCAGGGGGTGAGGGCCCGAGAGCCAGTAGGAGCCCCTGAGGCGCGATGCTCTGCCCCCCCCCTTTAATGTGCAAGCGATTTGCGTGAAAGAGGAGTGGCTGGCCTTGCGAGGGGTCATGACTCGAGGTGCTGGCAGGGCCCCTCGTGACCCTGGCTCCGGAGGTCCCTGCGAGTTAGCCAAAGAAAGAAAAACATAGCCGCGCTTGCTGTCCTGCCGGTGATCTTTCCGCAAGAAGACGAAGGCACTGAGGACCCGGTGAGGTGATGTGCGCGGGGCCGGCCGCGAGCCAGAGCTCGGTCTCTTAGATTTATCAGCGCTGAAAGGACGGACCCGAGCACAGGCGCCGTGCCAGTAGCCCCCATTGCGGGATGAGCAAGAGGCGGGTTAGCAACACGCAGAGGCCGCGAGGGGCGACTCCATAAATGATGAAACAGAAGGGTAATGTCAAACAACCATGGTAACACAGGCATGCATGCTGGTTCGGAGTACATGAATCAAAATGGTGCGGCTGTGGGACTGGCCCTGGCAGTTTGAGGATAATGCAGCCCGAGGAGCGCCCTCGATTGAACAAACCAAAAAGTCACCTCGCACCGTCGCCGAAGAAGTGTTGGAGTAGCTGAAGACGCGTACCGCAGAAGTCGTTCCTCACGAGTCGTCTGGCTCCTGAGCCTCGTGAGGCTCCGAAGGCCCGTGGGGCTCACGGGGGTCCGTCACCTCCTCCGTCTGGACCACCTTGCACCTGGCCTGGTGAGCCTCCAGGACGGCCCGCATGTGGCACTGGTGCGCAGCAGCTGTGTTCGGCAGACCGAAAGGCATGCGAACGTAGCTGTGGGGGGGCCCCTCACACCGGCCAACATGGGATGGCCAGAAGAGCTCCTGAGGCGCGGCTCTATTGAGCCCTGGGATGTTGACGCAGATGCGTAGCTCGCTACCCATGTCAGGGGCGGGAGCTGCGCCGGGTGGTGCAGGGCGACGCTGGCCTGGCATGGCTCTCGCCTCCTGAAGCTCCTTGATCGCCTTGGTGATGAACTCCTGAGCACCTGGCATCTCGCACCCTGCACTCCTCTCACGGAAGCACGCGCTGAAGCACGCCTCCACATGGTGCCCGAACGCCTCCCTCGTGACGCTGGCCAGGTCTGAGGCCCTCCAGAGGAGAGCCCCTGAGCCTAACCTAAGAGGGGCGCCGGGCGCGCCTTCCTATGCGAGAGGGGAAGGCGCCCTATTAGTGGGCGCGAGGCCTGAGGCGCGATCGTCGGACGCCCCATCCTCCTGAGATCCTTGGCGGAGCAGCTGCTTCTTCTTCTTGGGGATGACCTCTGGGGGGTAGGTGGTGCCTTCATCATCTGGGTTCTCGACCGCCGCCGCTTGGTAGGCGCGCTCGAGGGAGCACACTGCATCCTTTTCGTCGCAGGCGATCGTGATGATGCCGCCGCTTCCTGGCATCTTGAGGACATTGTAGCCGTGGTGAGTTGCGGCCATGAACTTGGCCAGGGCCAGATATCCAAGGATGGCGTTGTACGGGAGGAGAATGTGGGCAACGTCGAAGTCGATGAGCTCAGTGTGGTAGTTGCCGCGCTTGCCGAAGGTGACAGGGAGGCGGATCTGCCCTATGGGGACAGTGGAGCCATTGGTCACCCCCAAAAAGGGCTTGGTAGGCTGAAGCTGGTCGTACGGCACCTGGAGCGTGTCAAACGTCTCAATGGAGAGGACGTTGAGCCCTGCGCCACCATCGATGAGTGTCTTGGTGACGAGGACATTGCTGATGGTGGGCGAGCAGAGCATCGGGAGAGCGCCGGCAGTGGCCGCGCACTTGAGCTGGTCAGTAGAGTCGAAGGTGATAGCGTACTTGGACCACCTGAGCGGACGCGACGCCTCGAGCTTGGGGAGGGCCGCATTCACCTCGTGAGCGAACTGCTTGAAGATGCGATGGGAGGCGGGGGCCTGAGCGCCACCTAGGATGCAAGCTATGGCACGAGGCTCTTGGAAGCCCCCGGCCCCATCGTCTTGGTGGTGGTCGTCATTCCTCCTTGGCGGCAGCTGCAGTGGAGGAAGGCCAGCGTTGCCCTGAGGACGGTCTTCACGAGGCTGATCCCTCCAGGGGCCCTCGTGAGGCTGGCCCTGCCAGCGATCCTCACGAGGATGATCGCGCCAGTCCTGGCGGGGGTCGCGGTTGTCCCAGCGTCCCCCACCTCGGCCTCCTCCACGACCGTAGCCGCGGTCGTTGCGCTCGGGGCTGCGGCCAAGGCGCCCGTCTCGGATAGCCCTGAGTTCTTAGCAGTCATTGGTGTTGTGGCTGTGTACGTTGTGGAAGACGCAGAATGGGCGGCTGCCCTTGGAAGACTCGGGGTGGTCGCAGCCGCGCTTCATCTCAGGGTCGGCCGCGAGCACAGTCGAGCCCTTGCACTTCATGTCCTTGGTCTTGGCCTTCTTATCTTCTGGATCGGCCTCCGGGAGGTCAAGGAGGGAGAGGTGACCTTCCTTAGCCCTCGCGCATCTGGTTGCCATGTTGAACATCTCCAGAGCCGAGCACAGGTCCTTGTGAATGGCGAGCTCTTCCTTCATCTTGACATCCTGGACGCCATCAGTGAATGCCGAAATGATGGCCTCATCCGACACCTTGGGGATCTTGAGGCGAACGTTGGTGAAGCGTTGGATGTATTTGTGCAAGGTCTCCCCTGGCTACTACTTGATGCACCGCAGGTCGCCCGCAGCAGGGGCCCGGTCGTGAGTGCCCTGGAAGTTGGCGATGAAACGCTCTCGCATTTCATCCCAGGAGGAGATCGATCCCGTAGGGAGGTTCAGGAGCCATGAGCGCGCGCCATCCTTGAGGGCCATGGGAAACCAATTCGCCATGACCTTCTCATCGCCATTCGCTGCCTCGATGCTCAGCTCGTAGAGCTGGAGTAACTCGGCAGGGTCAGGGGTGCCGTCATAGCGTGGAGGTAGGTCCGGCTTGAACTTCCCAGGCTAGACGACGAGGCGCAACTCTGGGGTGAACGCACGACAGCCTGCCGCGCTCACGGGAGCCTGCCGCAGAGGGGGAGCCTGGTCTTGGCGCTCGCACACCGCCGCCTCGGGCAGCACGTGGTCTTGACGCGGCAGTGCTGGGAGCGCACAGGCCTCTCCTTGAGGCCGCTGCACCACTTGACAGCTTTCTTCGTCGCGTGCCGGCGCCCTGTGCGGCAGGTCGCGCTGAGGGGCCTCACACCTTGGCTCGAGGACAGCATCTCGCCTGGGAGGTGGAGGAGGCGCACCGTGGGCCACGCCACCCGCCAGAGGAGGCAGGGGAGGCAGCGAGCAAGACGGTGCAGGGGCCTCTCCAGCGGCACTGACGAGCTCAGCGATGCGGTCCAGCGAGTCCTCATAGAGGTCATCGGTCGGGCGATAGCGCAGAAGCTCGCGTGCCATGAGCAACGCAGCCTGCACGTTCGCCGGCCCGTGATGGGCATGGGAAGATGAAGCAGCGGCCGGAGTCAGCGATGGAGTGGTGGTGCATCCATCACGCCACACAGAAGGCTGCAGCAACGAAGCCTGCTGCTCGTGGGCCGCAGGGCCGGTGGCAGCATTAGCCGCAGGTGATGGGGAACGGCGGGGGGCGCCGTCACCCGCAGGCGCTGTCTGGGCGACGCGGGCGGCGAGGGCAGCCCGGCGCTCAGTACGAACTCGACGAGCGTCAGCCATGAGAGCGGTGGAACAGTGGCGAGTCGACCGACGAGAGAGAGAGGCTTCGACGCACCCCTACCTGGCGCGCCAAATGTCGGATTCAGGGCTCCGCAGACCCAAGAAAGGTTCGAACTCTGGGGTGCGTGCAAAGAACTCGATCTCCCCAGCCTACCAACTTGTTGCTCTCATGGCCTAGCTTTATGAACGGGAAAGGAAAGGGACACGACAGTTTTACCCAGGTTCGGGCCACCTTGCGGTGTAAGACCCTACTCCTGCTTTGGGGTGGATTGGCCTCGCGAGGGGCTGAGGATGAACTAGTACAGTGCAAGAACAACCTCAGGAGGTCAGTTCTTGTGTTGGTGTGAGCTAGTGAGGGTTCGGGTGGTCCGATCTGGTGTCATCTCTCCCTCTATGGTGGTGGCTAACCTATATATATATAGTGGCCTTGGTCCTCTTCCCCCAAAATGTAGGCGGGAAGGGATTCCACAACGGCCAGTTTGAAAGGGTACAAGAAGTACATCCTATCCTGGCGAAAGGTGGTCTTCGCCTGCAAAGCTTCTGGTCATGATGCCGTGGTGGGCTCGGCGATGACATCTGTCCTGCAGTCCTGGAGGCCTTGGTCTTGTAGCACGGGAATGGAAACCATTGGCTGATTCCTCGGGACTCCGCGTGTGCGCTAGCCTCATTAGCACCGAAGAGGAAACCTGCTGCTCTACGCCTGCTGGTGCCCGCCTGGCCTTGGTCGTCATGGCTTACGTCACCTCACCCTCATGAGGTGAGCTTCTGCATAGGAATCTCCGCTCCTCAGGAGCCAGCCTAGGGGGGCCGCTCCCTCCGGAGGACTTGACGACGTCTGCCTCGCGAGCCTTGGCCCCTCGCGAGGGTCTTGCGTTGTCGTTGCTGAAGATGGGCCGTACCAGGCCGTCGATGGAGCCAAGCCGTGGGCCACAGGCAGGCAAGTCTGGGTACCCTAGTTCCCAGGACACCGACAAGGCCCCCTCTGGTATTTCTTTCTCAAGTATTTTTAATATATTCCAAAATAATTCTCCGTAAAATTTCAGCTCATTTGGAGATGTGCAGAATAGGTATCTCTGACATAACTTTTTCAGGTCGAGTATTCCAGCTGCCGGCAATCTCCCTCTTTGTGTAAACCTTGCATATTATGAGAGAAAAGGCATAAGAATTACTCCACAAAGTGTTATATTGCATAAAAACACTATAAATAATAGTAGGAAAAGATGATGCAAAATGGACGTATCAACGAGCAACAAGTAGCAATAGTAACAAAGGTGCAGCAAGGTAGCCCAATCCTTTTTGTAGCAAAGGACAGGCTGGAACGGTCTCTTATAAAAAGCAAAGCATTCTTGAGAACACACGAGAATTTCATCTAGTCACTTTCATCATGTTTGTTTGATTCGCGTTAGCTACTTCGATAATTTGATATGTGGGTGGACCGGTGCTTTGGTGCTTTTCTTACTTGAACAAGCCTCCCACTTATGATTATCCCCTCTCGCAAGCATCCGCAAGTACGAAAGAAGAATTAAGATAAATCTAACCATAGCATGAAACATATGGATCCAAATCAGCCCCTTACAGAATAGCGCATAAACTACGGTTTAAGCTTCTATCACTCTAGCAACCCATCATCTAATTACCACTCCATAATGCCTTCCCTTAGGCCCAAAGATGGTGAAGTGTCATGTAGTCGACGTTCACATGACACCACTAAAGGAAGCAAGGACATACATATCATGAAAATATTGAACAAATACCAAATTCACATGATTACTTATGACAAGACTTCTCCCATGTCCTCAAGAACAAAAGTAACTACTCACAAATAATATTCATGTGCTGGATAAGAGGGATATTGAATAGCGTCAAGGATCTGAACATTTAATCTTCCACCAAATAAACCAACTAGCATCAACTACAATATGTAATCAACACTACTAGCAACCCATAGGTACCAATCTGAGGTTTTGACACAAAGATTGAATACAAGAGATGAACTAGGGTTTGAGATGAGATGGTGCTGGTGAAGATGTTGATGAAGATTGGTCCTCCCATGATGAGAGGTTTGTTGGTGATGTCGATGGCTTCGATTTCCCTCTCCCGGAGGGAAGTATCCCCGGCATAAAGCATAAACTTTCTTGAAAACTAACAAACTATGTTGTCAGTCAACAATGCAATTGCAATTCATCATATTTCCAAGAAGGGCCTCGTGTCAGAGCTTTTCAGCAAGTCCACATACTCAACCATCATTTAATATTCTATGAATGCTAATACTCACAACATATATATGGAGCAAAAAGTTTCAGCCAGATACATAGAAAGATAGGGGCTTATAGTTTCGCCTCCCAACTTATTCACCTCAAGGGTGATGTCAACAATAATAACTCATGATCACTCATATCCAACTAGATATATGCGCCTAGATCTTTCTCCACCACATGGTGCTTGCAAAAGAGAAAATAAAAAGGAGTAGAGGAGAATACTTTGACTCTTGCATAAAAAGTAAATACATAAAAGTAAAAGATAGGCCCTTCATAGAGGGAAGCAGAGGTTGTCATGCGCTTTTTGGTTTTGGATGCACAATCTCTTAATGCAAAAGAACGTCATGTTATATTGCCTCTTATGATAGCAATCTTTATTATGCAGTCCGTCGCTTTTATTACTTTGCCATCACAAGTTCGTACAACGCTTATTTTTCTTTACAATAAAAGATCAAACATATTTAGAAGCAATTTTTATTGCCTTATGCACCGATGATAACTTACTTGAAGGATCTTATTCAATCCATAGGTAGGTACGGTGAACTCTCTAAACATGAAATTGGGTTTAAGGTTTTTGGATGCACAAGTAGTATCTCTACTTGGTGCGGATTTTTGGCTAGCAAAGATATTGGGCAAGCACCACATGTTGGACGATCTATGACAATATAACCTCTATGTGAATATGAACAAATATAAATCATTACGTTGTCTTCCTTGTCCAACGTCAACAATTTGTCATAAAATACTTAATGGGGGCTCACAATCATGAAAGATGTCAAAGATAGTATATTTGCATGTTAATCTTCTCTTCCCTTATTAATTCCTTCATGAATTGCATCATTGACCAATGCTATGTTTGTTAACTTTCAATAAATTTTACCACTTATACTTTTCCTTATGTAATGTCATTACTTTCCATAAGATTAGCATATGATCTTTTTATTATTATTTTCTTTATTTTGATTGAAACAAAAAAGTAAAGAAGCAAAAACTCAAACAAATCTTTATTATATAACTCTCACTCAATTACATAGATAGATAGATCACAAAACTAGCACTCGAAAATAGATCATACTAAATTTTTATTCAACTAAATCACGAAATAACTAAGGATTGAACTAAAAACTGGTGAAGATAATAAAAGTGATGGTGTTACGATACTGGGGTATCTCCCCTAAGCTTAGCGAAAGCCAAGGGGAGTGCCCATACCCGTGTACTAAAGTCTCCTTCTTTGGTGATGGTGGTGATGATGAAGTGGTAGGCCTGTCCTCCGGCTTCCATGGAAGGGGTTCACCATCATAGCAAGATGCACAAGTCTCCGGAGCCCTGAAACTTGCAGCTAAACTCATACCTTTGAATCTTGCCTCATACTCGAAATTTTGGTTTTGAAGATCATAAATTTGGCCTTGGAGATGATTAATTTGCTCATGGAAGTTGAAGACGATGTCCTTCATAGATTGGCCATCAATCTTGTGATCACGGGTGAATTCCACGATCATGGAGTGGTTGGCGCTAAGTCCATGCTCCACCATTCCTTGGCACTTGAAGATCACCTGCTCCACCGCCTCAAGCCGGGCCTCCACGCTTCCTGTCTTCTTGGGCCCTTGAACATCCCGGATGTGGAGCACCCCCTCACGCATCTCAATGGCTTGAGGGTGCTTCAACACCTCCTGTAGGTAGGGGTTCATGACCTTCTCGTAGAAATTGTCCTTGGAGGAGCTTGGTGAAGCCATGGTGATCTAAATCTGTCAGAAAAACAACACGAAACAAGAACAGAGGATATTTTCATGATGCGGTGGTCAAATCGTCCGGGGGTATATATAAAGATTTTTTATCTTGGGAAACAAGTATACCACAGGAAAACAGAGTCGGGAAGGTTCCCGAGGGGCCCACTACCCACCAGGGCGCGCCAGGAGGGGCAGGCGCGCCCTAGTGCGTAGTGGGCACCTCGGTTGCCTTCTCGGGTGTTTCTTATTTTTGTATTTTTTCTAATATTCCAAAACTGACAGAAAATATTTTTGCGGAATTTTTGGAGTCTGTTTACTTACTGTATGACGTACCTCTTCCTTTTCAGGGTTCTAGAGTGTTCTGGAAGGTCTCTTTTATGTATTCTTCTGGTATCATGGTTTGAATAATGTTAATTTCAACATTAATAGGTATACCTGAAATATAGTGCTTAATTCTTTGTCCATTGACCACCTTTGTATTAGTGTCTTCGGTATTATTGATCTTAATAGCTCCAGAGTGATAAACTTCAATGATATATGGTCCTTCCCATTTGGAGAGAATTTTTCCTGCAAAAAATCTAAAGCGAGAATTGTACAATAGAACATACTCACCCACTTTGAATTCCCGCTTTTGAATTCTTTTATCATGCCATCTTTTAACTTTTTCTTTTAACAATTTGGCATTTTCATAGGCTTGGGTTCTCCATTCATCTAATGAGCTAATATCAAATAACATCTTTTCACCGGCAAGTTTGAAGTCATAATTGAGTTCTTTGATTGCCCAATATGCTTTATGTTCTAACTCAAGATGCAAATGACAAGCTTTTCCATAAACCATTTTATATGGAGACATACCAGGATTCTTACAAGCGGTTCTATAGGCCCAAACTGTATCATCAAGTTTCTTAGACCAATTCTTTCGAGACCTATTGACAGTCTTTTGCAATATTAATTTTATTTCTCTATTGCTAAGTTCAACTTGCCCACTAGATTGAGGGTGATAAGGGGATGCAATTCTATGGTTGGCATCGTATTTAGCAAGCAATTTATAGAAAGCACCGTGAATAAAATGTGAACCACCATCAGTCATTAAATATCTAGGGACTCCAAACCTCGAGAAAATAACTTTTTCAACATTTTAATGGAGGTGTTATGATTAGCACTGCTAGTTGGAATAGCTTCTACCCACTTAGTGACATAATCAACAACAACCAAAATATGTGTGTACCCATTAGAGGATGGAAAAGGTCCCATATAATCAAAGCCCCAAACATCAAATGGTTCAATAACAAGTGAATAATTCATAGGCATTTCCTGACGTCTACCAATGTTACCAATTCTTTGACATTCATCACAAGATAGAACAAACTTACGAGCATCCTTGGAAAGAGTAGGCCAATAAAAACCAGATTGTAATACCTTGTGTGCAGTTCTATCTCCCGCATGATGCCCTCCATAAGCTTCGGAGTAACATTTCCATAGGATTTGTTCCTGTTCATGATCAGGTATACAATGCCTAATAATACCATCTACTCCTTCTTTATAAAGATGTGGGTCATCCCAAAAGTAATATCTTAGGGCAAAGAAGAATTTTTTTCTTTTGTTGGTATGTGAAACTTGGTGGTATAAATTTATCAAAAATATAATTAGCATAGTCTGCATACCAAGGACTATTATGAGAAGCATTTATGACAGCTAGTTGTTCATCTGGAAAGCTATCATCAATAGGCAGTGGGTCATCAAGAATATTTTCTAACCTAGACAAGTTATCAGCCACGGGATTCTCAGATCCCTTCCTATCAGTAATATGCAAGTCAAATTCTTGTAGCAAAAGAACCCACCTAATAAGTCTAGGTTTAGCATCTTTCTTTTCCATAAGGTATTTAATAGCAGCATGATTAGTGTGTACAATTACTTTTGAATTAACAATGTAAGATCTAAATTTATCACAAGCAAACACAACTGCTAGAAATTCATTTTCAGCAGTAGCATAATTTCTTTGGGCACTTTCTAGAGTTTTACTAGCATAATGGATAACATTTAATTTCTTATCAACTCTTTGTCCTAGAACAGCACCAACAACATAGTCACTAGCATCACACATAATTTCAAAAGGTAAGTTCCAATCAGGTGGCTGAACAATAGGTGCAGGAGTTAAGGCTTTCTTAAGTGTTTTGAAGGCTTCTACACAATCATCATCAAAAACAAATGAACATCTTTTTGCAAGAGATTAGTAAGAGGCCTAGAAATTTTAGAGAAGTCTTTAATAAACCTCCTATAAAAACCAGCTTGACCAAGGAAACTTCGAATACCTTTAATATCTTTAGGGCATGGCATTTTCTCAATTGCATCAACTTTAGCTTCGTCCACCTTAATACCTCGCTCAGAAATTTTATGCCCCAAGACAATACCTTCATTCACCATAAAGTGGCACTTCTCCCAATTCAAGACAAGATTAGTTTGTTCATATCTCTGCAAAACTCGATCAAGGTTGCTTAAGAAATTATCAAAAGAAGTTCTGTAAACGGAAAAATCATCCATGAAAACCTCAACAATCTTTTCACAAAAGTCAGAGAATATAGCAGTCATATATCTTTGAAAGGTAATAGGTGCATTGCATAAACCAGAAGGCATACGTCTGTAAGCATAAGTTCCGAAAGGATAAGTAAAGGTGGTTTTCATTTGATCAGGTTGTGATACAGGTATTTGAGAGAAACCAGAATATCCATCAATAAAGCAAAAGTGTGTGTGCTTTGACAATCTTTCTAACATTTGATCAATAAAAGGCAAAGGGTAATGATCTTTTCTAGTGGCTTTACTTAATTTCCTAAAATCAATTACCATTCTATACCCAGTCACGATTCTTTGTGGAATAAGTTCATTTTTGTCATTAGGAACAACAATAATGCCTCCTTTCTTAGGGACGCAATGAAAATGACTTACCCATCTACTATCAGCTATAGGATAAATTATACCTGCTTCCAGAAGCTTTAGTATTTCAGTTGTTACCACTTCCTTCAACTTAGGATTCAATCGTCGTTGATGATCAACAACGGGTTTAGCATCAGGTTCCATATTAATCTTGTGCAAACAGAGAGTGGGACTAATGCCCTTAAGATCATCAAGAGTATATCCAATAGTAGCACGGTGCTTCCTCAAAGTTTTTACAATCTCTTTTCTTCCTGCTCTGTAAGGTTAGCACTAATAATAACAGGATATATATTTTTCTCGTCAAGATAAACATACTTCAAAGTATCAGGAAATTGCTTTAATTCAAACAAAGTATGACCTTTAGGTGGAGGAGGGCCTCCTACTGTTTCAACATGCAATTTTTTCTTAAGAATGGGTTGTTGCTCAAAGAATATTTTATCTTTTTCATTTCTTTCATGCAAGTGCATATCATTTTCATGGTCTAGCAAATATTGTTCTAACGAATCAGTAGGAGGTACGGCAATAGAAGCAAGACCAATTATTTCATCCTTACTAGGCAATTCTTTATCATGAGGATGTCTACGAAACTTGTAAAAATTAAAATCATGAGACACGTCACCAAAATTGACATTGACAGTTTCTTTATGGCAATCTATCTTAGCATTAACAGTGTTCAAGAAAGGTCTACCAAATATTATGGGACAAAAATCATCCTGTGGAGAACCGAGAACTAGAAAATCAGTAGGGTATTTTATTTTCCTACACAAGACTTCAACATCTCAAACTATCCCAAGTGGTGTGATGGTGTCTCTATTTGCAAGTTTAATAGTGGAAAATCAGTAGGGTATCAAGATCTTTTATTTCAGCGGGTGCTATGTCATTCATAATCTCTTGATATAAAGTAAAAGGAATAGCACTCACACTAGCACCCAAATCACATAAACCATGATAGCAATGATCTCCTAGTTAAACTGAGACAACAGGCATGCCAACAACGGGCTTATTCTTATCTTTAATATTGGGTTTGGCAATGCTAGCAGCTTCATCACATAAATAAATAACATGCCCATCAATATTATCGACCAAGAGATCTTTAACCATAGCAATACTAGGTTCTACTTTAATTTTCTCAGAAGGTTTAGGTGCTCTAATATTACTTTTGTTAACCACGGTTGAGACCTTAGCATGTTCCTTTATCCTAACAGGGAAAGGTGGTTTTTCAATATAAGCGGTAGGCACAACTGGGTCAACATTATAAATGATGGTTTCATCTTTAACTATGACTGGCTCCTTAATCTTTTCTTTAATAGGGGGATGATATCTAAACCACTTCTCCTTAGGGAGGTCAACATGAGTAGCAAATGATTCACAAAAAGAGGCTACTATCTCATAGTCAAGTCCATATTTAGTGCTAAACTTGTGAAAAGCATCAGTATCCATAAAAGATTTAACACAATCAAACTCATGCTTTATACCTGACTCTTTACCTTCATCGAGTTCCCAATCTTCAGAGTTGCATTTAATTATTTCCAAAGGAACCAGTACAAGAAGTATCGAGCATGGATTGATCATCGCGAGAAAGCCGAGCATAAAAATTATGTATAATATTTTCTCTTGAAAGCTCATGATTGGGGAATGAATATAGCATTGATTTAAGCCTCCCCCAAGCTTGAGAGATACTTTCTCCTTCACGAGGCCAAAAATTATATACATAATTCTGATCACGATGAACTAGATGAATGGGATTAAACTTTTGGTGAAATTCCAATTTCAATCGATTCCAATCCCAAGCTGATACGTCTCCATCGTATCTACTTTTCCTAACGCTTTTGCTCTTGTTTTGGACTCTAATTTGCATGATTTGAATGAAACTAACCCGGACTGACGTTGTTTTCAGCAGAACTACCATGGTGTTGTTTTTGTGCAGAAATAAAAGTTCTCGGATTTGGATGAAACTTTTTGGAGAATTATTTTACAATAAATAAAAAATACTAGAACCAAGACCAACTTGAGGGGGGCCCTGGCTTCCCACAAGACACCAGGGCGCGCTACCCTCCCTGGCGTGCCCTAGTGGGTGGTGGGGCCCTCGAGGCCACTCTGACCCTAATTCCGACGCTATAAAATCCTATTTTTAGATTAAAAAAGAAGAGATGAAGTTTCATCATGTTTGATGATACGAAGACGCCGCCACCTCTTGTTCTTCATCGGGAGTACAGATCTGGAGCCCGTTCGGGGCTTCGGATAGGGGGATCTTCGGCCTTCGTCATCACCAACGCTCCTTCATCACCAATTCCATGATGCTCCCCACCGGAATTGAGTAATTCCTTTGTAGGCTCGCTGGTCAGTGAGGAGTTGGAGGAGATTCGGCATGTAATCAAGTTAGTTTTGTTAGGGCTTATCCCTATATCCACTATGTTCTGAGATTGATGTTGCTATGACTTTGCTATGCTTAATGCTTGTCACTAGGGCCCGAGTGCCATGATTTCAGATCTGATCCGTTTATGTTGTCATCATTATATCTATGTTCCAGATCCGATCTTGCAAGTCATATGCACCTGCTACGTGTTATGATCTGTAAACCCCAGAGTGACAGTAATTGGGATACTTTCTGGTGATGACCGTAGTTTGAGGAGTACATGTATTCACTATGTGTTAATGATTTGTTCCGGTTCTCTATTAAAAGGAGGCCTTAATATCCTTTAGTTTCCTTATGGACCCCGCTGCCATGGGAGGGTAGGAAAAAAGATGTCATGCAAGTTCTTTTCCATAAGCACGTATGAGTATCTACGGAATACATGCCTGCATTATATTTATGAACTGGAGCTAGTTCTGTGTCGCCCTAGGTTATGACTGTTATATGATGAATATTATCCAACAAATTCACCGATCCGATGCCTACGAGTTTTCCACATATTGTTCTTGTCTAAGTTGCTATTTCTATTGCTACTGTTACAACTGCTACGAAATTGTTACTGTTGTTACTGTTATCACTGCTACCGTTACTACTACTATCAAAACTATCATATTACTGTGGTACTGATCACTGTGCTGCAGATATTTAATCTCCAGGTGTGGTTGAATTGACAACTCAAATGCTAATACTTACCGATAAGGATTATGAATTCTCTGTCGACCCAGAGTTAATTACTTTGGTTGAATCTGATCCTTTCCATGGCTATGAAACCGAAACTGTTGTGGCACATCTTACTAAACTAAATGATATAGCCACCCTATTTGCTCATGATGAGAAAATTAGCTATTACTATATCCTCAAATTATTTCCGTTCTCATTAAAGGGTGATGCTAAGATATGGTATAATACTCTTTCTCTTGGTTGTGTGCGTAGTCGCCAGGATATGATTTACTACTCCTCTGAAAAATATTTTCCTGCTCATAAGAAACAAACTGCCTTACAGGAAATATTTAACTTTGTGCAAATTGAAGAAGGGAGTCTCCCACAAGCTTGGGGGAGGCTTCTCCAATTGCTTAATGCTTTGCCTGATCATCCTCTTAAGAAAAATGAAATACTTGATATCTTCTATAATGGACTAACTGATGCTTCTAGGGACTTCCTAGATAGTTATGCTGGTTGTGTTTTCAGGGAACGAACTAAAGAACAAGCTGAGGAATTATTGAATAATATATTAAAAAATTATGATGATTGGATTCTTCCTGAACCACCGCCTAAACCCACTCCGAAGAAGAGGGGTATCTTATTTCTCAGTCCTAAAGATATGCAAAAGGCAAAGAAATGTATGAAGGAAAAAGGTATTAAAGCTGAAGATGTTAAGAATTTACCACCTATTAAAGAAATACATGGAATTGATACACCACCGCCATAGGTGGTAGAGGTAAATTATTTATTAAAGTTTGACGAAGGTGACATCCCTTACAATAAACATCCTAGCCAATGCCTATATGAATTTGATAACTACATTAGGAAACAAGATCACTTCAATGCGAATGTTATGAAACAACTAAAACAAAATTCTAATATGATTGCTCGCTTGAGTGATTTGTTATTTAGAATCACTAATGATGTAGAGTTGTAGGAAAACATGCTTCTATGGTTCAAACTCAGTTAAAACAAGTTGTTAAATCTCAAAGAGAACTACTTAGTGAAATGAATAATAAAATGAATGATTTTGCTGTTAGAGTAACAACTAGAGGAGGTAAAATGACTCAGGAACCACTTTACCCTGAGGGACACCCTAAAAGAATTGAACAAGACTCTCAAAGAATTAATGCTGATGCACCTAGTCCTTCTAAAAAGAAAAAGAAAAAGAAAAATGATAGGACTTTGCACACCTCTACTGAACCTGAAATAGAAAAACCTTCTGAAGATAACAATGATGTCTCTATCTCAGATGCTGAAACTCAACCTGGTAATGACCATTCATCTAGTGAAAATGAAAAAGATAATGATGATGCTCATGAAGATAATCAACCAGATAATGATAAAGAACCAGATAATGATGTTGAGATAGAACCTGCTGTTGATCTTGATAACCCACAACCTAAAAATAAAAGATATGACAAAAGAGACTTTGTTGCTAGAAAACATGGAAAAGAAAGAGAACCATGGGTTCAGAAACCCATGCCCTTTCAACCCAAACCATCTAAGAAAAAAGATGATGAAGAATTTGAACGCTTTGCTGAAATGCTTAGGCCAGTTTTTTTGCGTACCCGCTTTACCGATATATTAAAGATGGCCCCTTATGACATGAAAGAAATTGTCACTAATAAAAGAAAAATACCTAAAGCTGAAATCTCCACCACGCTTGCTAATTATTCTTTTAAGGATGGTGTACCTAAAAAACTCAAAGAAATTATGTTAAAACTGCTTTGTGTGACTTAGGAGCTGGTGTTAGTGTTATGCCTTTCTATTTATATAAAAGACTTGATTTGAATAAACTCATACCTACTAAGATATCATTGCAAATGGCTGACAAATCAACTACCATTCCTATCATTATTTGTGAGGATGTGCCCGTTGTTCCAACGTTACTATCTTAACAGACTTTGTTATACTTGAGATGCCCGAGGACGAAAATATGTTGATTGTCCTTGGTAAACCCTTTTTGAATACTGCAGGGGCTGTTATTGACTGCAATAAAGGCAAAGTCACTTTTCATATCAATGGTAATGAGCATACGATGCACTTTCCAAAGAAACAATTTCAAGTGAATGGTATTAATGTTATTGAAAAATCTCCGACACTCACTATTGGAAGTTTTCAACTCCCTTTACCAACTGCCAAAGAGAAATATGACATACTTATTGTTGGGGATATGTATATCCCCTTTGAGGTAACTTAGTGTTTTACAAAAGTTCTTCGGGTTCATGTTAATCGAAAGTGATTGTTAATAAGACTTGATCAACCTTATTAATGGATTGTTTTCGAGAGACGTGTGGTTGATGAATTTTGTAAGCACAACTTTCTGTCCCTACCTTTTGTTTTCTGTTTTTTTATTAGTTAAGTAAAATAAAATGACATGTTTAGTTTGTTTTCTGAATTTACCGTGCAATAAAAAATGACCCAAAAATAAAAGTGCTCAGAATGACCTGAAATTTTGACACGATTTTTTTCTGAATATTTCTGAATTTCTGGTACAAATAACATCAGGGGGGTGCCCTTGGTGCCCACAAGACAATAGGGCGCGCCAGCCATCCTAGGCGCGCCCTGGTGGGTGGTGGGTCCCTCACTTATCCCTTTAGCCCTTGTGTCGGTGCAACAAACCCTGGGTCCGTTGCCCAGACTGTGCACAGGCCCAAGAGCAAGATTACTACACCAAGATCAGATCCAAGCACAAGAGATCAGTCCTTCGAAGGTTCAAAGTGCAGATTAAGAAGACCAAGACAAGCCATAGAAACAAGATATTGCTAAGGGAAGAACCTCCCTTGCCGGGCAGGCGAGCCTGGCAAGGCTGGGGTCACCCCGAAAGAAAGCTTCCAGATCGTCCCGGCAGGCCTGCCGGGGCTTACGGAGGCGAACCACTCCACCGCACCACCTCACGAGTGACGCAAGTCACTGATCAGTGCGGTGTCAAGCCGCAAAGTGACTATGTGGCTACCCCCCTACCACATGGCAGCCACTTCCGATAGAAAATACCTCCAGATGACACCCGTCCTGAGATATGTCAAGCAAGCAGGCGCGAAGCTGGCAAAACAGCCCGGCAGGGCCTGCCGGGCGAGCCGTGATGTGACATTGAGTGGCGCATTTAATGCGCTCTGTCAGCCTGCAGAGTTAGGTATGATAGCGCTATTGCTATCTAATCAGTATGAAAAGACTGATTTGCCACTGTGGTGACCCCTTAATCTATAAAAGGAGGCCCATGGCAACCGTAGAAAGGATTCGGACCCCCACACACTCATACGTGCGTAGCCACTCTCGCCTCGAGGCAACCTTGCCTGGCAAGAGCGTTGCGCTGCTCCACCATTTTTCCACCATCAATCCACCAAAGCAGGAGTAGGGTTTTACGCCTCGCGGCAGCCCGAACCTGGGTAAAATTGCTCGTGTGATCTCTGCCGTGCTGTGTTACGCTTCTCTGCTCTTTGTGCAACGTGCCCATCCCCCCACCGAACCAAAAGGGGCTCATGGCCCCATAGGTGGCCGTGGTTTCCCATGACATCTTTGGCGAGCCAGGTAGGGGGATCACTTGCGCGAACCTGAGAGCGTGAGCAGCGCGTCATCTTCATCGCCATTTTCATCATCGACGGCTCCATCAACTATGGCGCCCAAGAAGAAGCCCAGTGCCGCAGCTCACCCGTCCACCTCAAAGGCCGCACCGCCCGCAACCACCGACACTGCGGGGAGTGTGGAGGCGCACGAGGATGTGGGCGCTGCGGGGGACATGGTCGGTGAAGGCGGTGCTGTCACCACCTCCCCCGCGACTGAAGCAGGAGCGGGAGGCACCTGAGAAGGACAGCATCAGCAACATCTCTGCGACCACGCTCCGCGAGGTACGGGAAGAGAAATTATTCCTTCTGTCCCTCCCGGCCTAGCCGAGGGGCATAGCCACGGCGGTGACGTTCATCCCGAGGCGACTTGCAGTCCTATGGCCGCCCCTGCTGCGGGCGCGGTCACAGGACACGCACCTCCTCCGGAGCAAGCTGGCCCAACCAATGCTCCGAACAGAGCCATTGGCCCACACGCGCCATCACCTCATCACCACGCCATCCCGGCGACTGGCTCTCGCCAACGGGAGCCCGGCACAGCCTTCGCCGGCACCGTCAAGATCCGAGCGACGCTGCGGTCCACATCATCATCACTAATGCCAAGCACCGCTTCAGAGGCCATGGCGCGGGCCCAACTGTTGCTGAGGTTTCCACTGGCAGCCGATCAGATGGATGAGTGGAGAGCCACCATTCAGAGTCTGATTGTCTTCGCCAAGGCTGGAGGCTCACAGCAAGCTGGCCCGCCACGGCCTTCCCCGACGACGACGGGGGCCCACGTCGCTGGCCGTGCGGAAGGAGTCACCCCCACGGTGCAATCCCCACCGCGGCAACTAGCGCGAGGGCCACGAGACCAAGAGCTCGATGACGTCTCGATGGCGTCATCCGATCCTCGAGCACGTCAAGACCGACGACGAGCCCCGGAGGACAGGCAAACGGAGGGCGCGCACGTCGCCATCAGGCGACGCCGCGACGGCCCCAACATCGACGAACCTGCGCTCGGCAGAGGCGGGTACCTGCCTTTCGAGGCTGGGTGCCCTGCCTTTCGAGGCTGGGTGATCCGCTTGCACATTCAAGCCAGAGATCCCGGAGAAATATGATGGGAGATTGAACCCGGCAGAGTTCTTGAGCATCTACACCATCGCTGTTCAAGCTGCCGGGGGAAGAGATGAGAAGGTTTTTGCCAACTACTTCCCTTTGGCGCTCAAGCCAAATGTGAGGTCTTGGCTGATGCATCTGCCGGAGAACTCCATCTCGACCTGGGCTGACCTGTGCCATGAGTTCGTTGGCGCCTTCACGGGCGGTCACCAAGAACCAGGCGGCCCAGCGATTTGTAGCTTCTCCTGCAGAAGGAAGGAGAGACTCTGCGGAAGTACATGCAGAGGTTCAGCCGAGTCCATAGGAATATTCCAGATATCCACCTAGCAGCTGTGATAGCTGCGTTCCAATCCAACATGCGCAACCGTCGGATATGTTCCAAGATGAACGTTCGATTGCCCAAGACTGTGAAGGAACATTACACCTTGGTGGAAAAGTGTGCCCGGGTGGAGGAGGGGAGGAAGCTCCCTAGAGAAGAGGATGGTGTCGATGTTGATTTAGAAGATGACGACGAGGCCACCAGTCAGAAGAAGAAGAACAAGAAGCGCAACAAGAAGCGCAAGGATAAGGCAGTACTGACCGTTGAGGGATCGGGCATGCCTAGTACCGGCAAGAAGGCTAAGGCCGAAGTCCCCGGCAAGGAAGTTGCCGCGTGCACTGACTGCCGGGAGGCTGCGGCTGCCGAGAAGGCTAGGAAAGGTGATGGGCCATATTGCAAGATTCATCAGACCAAGGGCCACGATCTCCAGGAGTGTCATCAGGTTGAGCAGCTCGTCAAGAAGCAGAGGGCTGAATATGAGAAGCGTGATAAGGAAAAAGGTCAGAATGGCGCTGGCGGGAAGGGCCGAGGTGGTGAAGCAAATCGCCCTGGCAAGGCTCTTCGGAACCAAGGAAAACCCGCCAGGGGCCGAGAGAAAGAAGGTTGCAATGATGAAAGTGATGGAGCGATGAAGAGTAAACCAGCAAGCAGGAATTCCAGAAGGCCATTGACGCCCTCTGCATTGAAGGGGGTGCATCTCTGCACTCCTCTCACCACCAACTTAAACGGTGGGCGCGCGAGGTCAATGTCGTGGAGCCAGCGGCAGAGTCTCGGAAGCCGCTCAAATGGTCGCGCACGCCCATCATCTTTGACGAAGAGGACCATCCCGACCGCACCACTGCGGTAGGATGCTTGCCATTGTTGGTTTCACCAACAATCCACAGCCTCAAAGTCACAAAGATGTTGGTTGACGGCGGGGCCGGGTTGAATCTGATTTCCCCGAAGGTTATTAGCAAACTTCAGATAGCAGAGGAAGAACTCAAGGTCACAGGCACGTTTCAAGGAATCAACCCCGGTAGGAGTCATCCTAAGGGAAAGATCACGTTGCCTGTGACATTCGGAGGAGAGTTGAACTACCGGACGGAGAAGGTTGTGTTCGATGTGGTTAACCTCCCCCTGCCGTACAATGGAATCCTTGGACGCCCAGCTCTGGCAAAATTCATGGCGGCATCCCACTATACCTACAACACGTTGAAGATGCCAGGGCCGGTGGGAGTCATTTCCATTCCGTCAGACCAGAAGGACGCAATTTTTTTCATCGATAAGATGTACCGAGACGTAGTCATGGCAGAGTCCGCGGGAGCCGCAGTTCCCACCAAGGAAATCAAAGGAAAGAAGCAGGGTCGTAGGGACACCAGCAAGGAATCCGGGAAGCGTACCTCTTCAGAGTGTGCTGCGCCCGTTGATGACTTGCCGGAGAGTTCCAACAGCAAGAGATCTAAAGCTGCTGCACCTCCTGTGAAAAAAAGGTCCCGGCAGGGCTGGCTGGCGCTGATGGTACCTTTACTATCAGTGCCACCCTTGACGACAAATAGGAAAGCACGCTTGTTGCCCTCTTGCGGGCGAATATCGATGTGTTTGCTTGGCAACCATCTGATATCCCCGGTGTTCCCAGGGAGGTAATCGAGCCCACCTTGCTGTCTGCCCACATGCCCGACCCATCAAGCAGAAGGTCCGAAAGCAAGCTTTGGAGCGGCAGCAATTCATTACAGAAGAGATCAATAAAGTCGAGGCAGCTGGTTTGGTCAGAGGAGTCCTGCATCCAACATGGTTAGCAAACCCAGTGGTCGTATGCAAGGCTAACGGAAAATGGAGGCTTTGCATAGATTTCACAGATCTGAACAAGGCTTGTCTGAAGGACCCATTTCCCTTGCCGCGCATCGACCAGATTGTGGATTCCATTTCAGGATGTGAGTTGCTCTCTTTTCTAGATCAATACTCTGGATACCATCAGATTTTTATGTCCAAAGAAGACGAGGAGAAGACTTCATTCATCACCCCATGTGGCACATACTGCTTCGTGCGCATGCCCTTCGGGTTGAAGAGTGCCAGGTCCACTTTTGCAAGAGCAGTCCAGATTGGTTTTGAATCACAGTTGCACAGGAACATTGAAGCTTACATGGATGATATTGTGGTCAAAACCTAGGACAAATCAACCCTCATCCAGGATTTAGAAGAGACATTTGCCAATCTGCACAAGATCAACTTGAAGCTGAACCCGGAGAAGTGTTTGTTTGGCATTCCCTCCGGCAAGTTGCTTGGTTTCTTCGTGTCCCACCGCGGGATAGAGGCCAACACCGATAAGATCAAGGCCATTGAGCAGATTCAGGCACCTAAGACAGTTAAAGATGTGAGGCATTTGACAGGGTGCGTTGCCGCGCTTAGCAGATTCATCTCCAAGTCTGCCGACCGTGCCTTGCCGTTCTTCAAGATCTTGAAGAAGGCAGGACCCATGAAGTGGACCCCGGAAGCAGATACAACACTACAAGATTTGAAGGCCTACTTGTCCTCTGTGCCCACTCTGGTCGCTCCCAAACCACAAGAGCCGTTGTTGCTATACCTAGCGGCAACTAATCAAGTGGTCAGTGCAGCACTAGTGGCGCAGCAGGAAGTGGAAGAAGTAGCAGCCTCAGCAAGTGTCCCGTCAGGGGAAGAGAGACAGAACAGCTCGGCAGGGGCAGATATGGATCAGGACAAAGAAGAGCACGTCAGTGAAGACAACCCCAAGGACGCGGCAAGGAAGAAAGTGGTGCAGCGCCCAGTGTACTTTGTCAGCTCCCTATTGCAGGGGGCTAGATCTAGGTACTCTGGTGTGCAAAAGTTGATTTTTGGCCTTGTCATGGCCTCAAGGAAACTGCGCCACTACTTCCAAGCCCATGAGATCACGGTTGTCTCCCATTTTCCTTTGCAAAGGATACTCTGAAACCCTGATGCTACCGGAAGGATAGTGGAATGGGCGTTGGAGTTATCCAGCTTTGGCCTGAAATTTGAAAGCACATCAACGATTCAGAGCAGGGCATTGGCAGAGTTTATTGCAGAATGGACGCCAACCCCTGATGAAGAAGTGCTGGAAATAGTTATTCCCGGCAAGGAAGCACCCCAAGAATGGATCATGTATTTTGATGGTGCCTTCTCCCTACAAGGTGCAGGGGCTGGCGTGCTTCTCGTCACTCCCACTGGAGAGCACCTGAAGTACGTCGTCCAGATGCATTTTCCCCGGGAGGAGGCAACCAACAATACAACAGAGTATGAAGGGCTCCTTGCCGGGCTCAGGATTGCCACTGAATTGGGAATCAAGAAGCTAATCATTCGAGGAGATTCACAATTTGTGGTGAGACAAGTCAACAAGGATTACCAAAGTCCATTGATGGAGGCATACGTCGAGTAAGTGAGAAGACTGGAGGAGCGCATTGACGGATTACAAACAGAGCACGTACCCCGTGTGGAAAACATCGTTGCTGATCATCTGTCACAGTGTGCTGTGCAAAAGCTTCCTGTGGAACCAGGGACTTTTGTTCTCCATCTTACTCAGCCCTCCGTATCCCCAGCAACAATGGCCCGAAAGAGGAGGAAACTAGACTCCGGTAAGCCTCTCCCGGTAGAGCCCCTCGGGGCTCCTAGCAGGGACCCTGTCGGAAACAACTCCCCTTCCATTGCCGGGCCGCACCCTCCGCTGGGCCACTGGCCCCCGTGGTCGAGGAACGCACCCCCGTGAATGAGGAGGTGCCGTTAGTCCTTGTTGCCGAGCCTCAGGCTCCAACTTGGGCAAGGCACATAGTCCATTTTCTTCAAACCGGAGAACTTCCCGAAGAGCAAGAAGAAGTTGAAAGAGTAGCCCGGAGGGCCAGTATGTATCAGTTTGTCGATGACACTCTATACAGAAGAAGGCCCAACAGTGTGAAATTGAAGTGCATTTGCCAGGAAGAAGGAAAGGAATTGCTGGCAGAAATACACAAAGGCATGTGCGGCTCCCACATTGGATCAAGGGCGTTGGTTGGGAAAGCATTCTGGCAAGGATTCTATTGGCCCACAACCCTCCAAGATGCGGTCGAGCTTGTCACCAAATGTGAAGCCTGCCAGTTCCATTCCAAGAACATCCATCTGCCTGCCCAAGCTCTTCAGATAATCCCTTTGTCATGGCCGTTTTTGGTCTGGGGGCTCGATATCCTGGGCACTTTCCCCCGAGCTGCCGGGGGCTTTGAATTCTTGTTCGTTGCCATCGACAAATTTACAAAGTGGCCGGAAGTAGAAGCCGTGAGAAAGGTGACTGCTCAGTCAGCTATCAAGTTCTTGAAAGAATTGGTGTGCCGCTTCGGGGTCCCTGCCCGGATCATCACCGACAACGGCACCTAGTTCACGAGCCACACCTTCATGCAATATGTTCATGCCCTCGGAAGCAAGATCTCATTTGCCTCTGTTGCACATCCCAGAAGCAATGGGCAAGCTGAGAGGGCGAACGCTGAAGTGTTGTGAGGACTCAAGACAAGAACATTTGATAAGCTGCAGAAGTGTGGCAGGCGATGGATCGATGAGCTGCCGGTGGTTCTTTGGTCCCTCACAACGACACCAAATCAAGCTACCGAGTAGACTCCCTTCTCCCTAGTCTATGGAGCAGAAGCAGTTATCCCCACGGAACTCATTTACGGGTCACCTCGAGGTCTTGCCTACGATGAAGTAGCGCAGGATCAGCACTGGCGTGACGATGCTGTGCTTCTCGAGGAGAACCGTCTCCGGGCTGCTATGCGTGCTGCACGCTACCAGCAAGCCGTGCGTCGCTATCACAGCCGCAGGGTTCATGCCCGATGTTTTGAGGGAGGTGACCTTGTCCTTAGGTGCGTTCAGTCCGCCAAAGGTACAAACAAGTTGACGCCGAAGTGGGAAGGCCCTTACCGGGTAGTACGAGTCACCAGACCTGGCGCAGTCCGTCTGGAGACCTGAGATGGCATTCAATTGCAAAACTCATGGAACATTGAGCATCTCCGCAAGTTCTACCCGTAAGGCGCGGCTGTTGGGCCCTGCCCGGCAGCCACCCTTTTGTACAAGCCTTGCCTCAGTTGCTTGTAACCCCTTATACAAAGCGAGGTGCAGACCCTGAGCAACAGAGAAATAAATGAAGCGCTGGGGGGGCCCCGACAAGTTAAATGCATGCATAAGCATATCATGAGCATCGTATGTTCATGTAGATAAGTTCGCATTTGGCATCATTTTCATCTGCATAAATCGCAGGCTCCTGCCGAGGACTTGGCTTCCGAGAGGAGATGGAAAGATGAGTCTACACTGCGATCTCCGGCACGCCAAATAGATAAGTTCCTCTTTTATACATATGTGTTCTGTAAGTAAAGACTTGTGCATAAGAAAACCCTGCTACCCTTCGAAGCTTAGGTGCTCCCACCCTTCGGCTCGAACGTTGCTTCGATCCGGGGGTGGTCGCAATGGCCTTTGATCGAAAAGGATTGGCAGGGGGCTGCCCCCTCTTTGCGATTTGTGCCCGGTAGGCTCAGCTCCGCGGCAACAAAGCTAAGGGTTCCGGCAGGATAGCCTGCCGGGGAAAACTCATTTACTTAAGAGTATAGAGGCATCCCACCTCTGCATGGACGTATACATGCACGAGTTCCCGGCAAGGTTTATATTTTTCATTAACATGCTGATCAAACAAGTACAGACCTTACAGGACACAGATATGGATTCAAGAGATTACATAATTTGAACTAAAATTTGGCAAGTGCCTATAGATTTAAGATTGAAAAAAGATAAAATGCTCGTGATGCCTTCACTTTTTCCTCTCCTTCTTTGAAACTACAGGAAGAAATGAAGAAGGTGGGGAGAAGGCCTAGCTGGGATTCGGCGCCTCCCCAGGATCAGGATGGCGCCATTCCTAGACTAGGAGGAAGAAACCGGAGGGTAGGTGCAAATGGTGGCGCTGCCGAAAGCCCAAACGGAGACGACGGAGTCACCGACAAACACGACTCGTCGGAATGGTTGCCCCCGTTCTTTACGCGTCGTGGGTTGCTACCACCTTCCACACCACCGTCGCTCGAAGCTCCCGTCGCGTCCGCCGATGCAAACGTCATGCGCTCCGGGTAACCCCACAGAGAGCATGGTCGTCCCCGACGGTCCAGAGATATGAAGCCACAACAGGCGGTGCGCTGGGAGGTAGAGTCCGCCCTCACCAATGGCGGACCACCTCTGCAACCTCTTTCTGACACTCCGGGAAGAAGGGGAATAGGCCATGATCGACTACCACACCCCACGCCCATTGTGGACCTCGACGTGGTGTCATGTGCGTTGCCCCTCACTGAAATTGAAGCCACAGGCGACTCGGCGATGAGCACACCGGAGTCGCAACCTCCAGTGCTACCACCGCGCCGCCCAAGCGCCCCCCTGAGACTCGCGCGAAGGTGAGAAAGGGATCCTGCCCCGGTGAAGGCATGACCATCCCTTTCTCTCACTTCCCAAGCATCAGCATCAGCACTTGGCTTCGCCAACTCCAAGCTAGGGCCCGGGGCCTGGCCCCGGGCTCCGCCTTTGAGCATACTCAGGAGAAAGCAGAAAATGGAGGAAGATGGAAATGTGGATGAATGCCTCTGCTCCTCCCCCACTCCTCCTTTTATAGGCGAGCTGGGGATGGGGGCTGATTCTCCGGCGGATAACCGCCGTCCTCCTCCACCAACCCAAGAAGACCGGGCCCCTGCCTTGATGCTCTCCCGCACCACGTGCCTCTGTTACCTACCCCACTTGGTGCATGCAGCATACGTGGCTGAGGATAAGGGCGTGGTGGGAAGAGTGAATTGGTCGTTACTCGCCCGTGCGTTAAAGTCATTCACGGGCCATTACAAGAGTGGCCCCACTACGATTGGCATTACGCGACGTGCGGAAGAACCGGAAACCGACCTGGGCCCAAGTTAATGAAGAAACAAAGAAGATCTCAAAGGGGCGTAGCCACCCTTGCGCTCCCGCCTGTGCACTGGTTAGGGCCTACCCCGACGACGCCCGGCAGCGCGTTCGTGCCAGGCCCAGGGGCTCCTGTCGGTGCAACAAACCCTGGGTTCGTTGCCCAGACTGTGCACAGGCCCAAGAGCAAGATTACTACACCAAGATCAGATCCAAGCACAAGAGATCAGTCCTTCGAAGGACCAAAGTGCAGATCAAGAAGACGAAGACAAGGCAGAGAAACAAGATATTACTAAGGGAAGAACCTCCCTTGCCGGGCAGGCGAGCCTGGCAAGGCTGGGGTCACCTCGAGAGCAAGCTTCCAGATCATCCCGGCAGGCCTGCCGGGGCTTACGGAGGCGAACCACTCCACCGCACCACCTCACGAGTGACACAAGTCACCGATCAGTGCGGTGTCAAGCCACAAAGTGACTAAGTGGCTACCCCCTGCCACATGGCAGCCACTTCCGACAAAAAGTACCTCCAGATGACACCCGTCCTGAGACGTGTCAAGCAAGCAGGCGCGAAGCTGGCAAAATAGCCCGGCAGGGCCTGCCGGGCGAGCCGTGATGTGACATTGAGTGGCGCATTTAATGGGCTCTGTCAGCCTGCAGAGTTAGGTATGATAGCGCTATTGCTATCTAATCGGTATGAAACGACTGATTTGCCACTGTGGTGACCCCTTAATCTATAAAAGGAGGCCCATGGCATCCATAGAAAGGATTCGGACCCCCACACACTCATACGTGCGTAGCCACTCTTGCCTCCAGGCAACCTTGCCGGGCAAGAGCGCTGCGCTGCTCCACCATTTTTCCACCATCAATCCACCAAAGTAGGAGTAGGGTTTTACGCCTCGCGGCAGCCCAAACCTGGGTAAAATTGCTCGTGTGATCTCTGTCGTGCTGTGTTACGCTTCTCCGCTCTTTGTGCAACGTGCCCATCCCCCCGCCGAACCAAAAGGGGCTCATGGCCCCATAGGTGGCCGTGGTTTCCCACGACACCTTGTCATCTCCTACCTCCAGAAAAAAAAAATACCATTGCTCTCTCTCTCTCTCTCTCTCTCGTGTTCTTGCTCTCAAACCCGTAGATTTTGATCTCTTTGCTCGAAGTTCCGTTTGCGAAACTGTTTTGGGGGATTGCTACTTGGTATGTGACTCCTCCATTGCTCCAATTAGTTTTTGTTCTAGTGGTTTATATTTTGAATAATTAGCTACTCTTGGTGCTGCTATAAATGGGCTTGCATGTTGAATTCTTAGAGTTCTAAGTAGTTTGAATGCTTAATGTGGCCTCTATGCACCCTTATGAGTAGTTGCTATCAACCTTGTGAAGTTTTATTGACAAAATTATGTGGCACAAAATTTTTCAGAATTCTATTCTTAGGAGAAGATGAGTATCTTCCGGAAGTTTTCCTCCAAAAAGAACGCCAAGGGAGTCATTGGGGAATCATCGGACAATGACCTCGACACTCTGAGAATTGCGGAAGTGCGGCCGTGCGAATGGCCACATAATGCCTTCATGGACGAGGCTGGGTTCCATCAAGAGTTTGACCAATTCATTGCAAACGCCGGGCTGACTAACTTCCTCGCAGATGAGTGTGACCAACACCACCTTCTCACACATTCCTTTGTGCAAATTTTTTATTTCTTAAATAGGAACAATCCTCCTGAGGTGCGGTTTAATTTATACGTTGAAACCCATGAGATACCACTGACTGATTTTTGTGACATATGTTTGATTCCCTCTGATGGGGAATTAAGAGAGCCTAGACCGGCAGACTTTGAGGACTTCCTCCTCACTTTGACAGTGGGTGAGAAAAGAGGCATGTCGAAAGCCACCTCCACTAGTTTGTAGTTTCCTTCTATTCACTACTTTTCTTTATTCAACGCGAAGTGTTTAACTGCTAGGGAGAAAGCCAGTGCACTTAGTGCTCCCGACCTCGGCATTTTACGCCGTGCAGTACACAATGATCACACTTTTAGCCTAGGGGCTATTGTTGCATGTCGTCTGCACCTGAACAGAACTAAGGGAAAAATTCATGTTGGTATTTATGCCACTTGCTTAGAGAGCCACTTTAATGTTCAGATACACCAACATGATTATCCTTTGCCCCAAGTTTACCTAGATCACCAGGCTATGGAGGCTCACCAGTTTTACTGACGCTGCTGATTCATTTAACATCATTCGTTATAACTTGGTTTTTCTCGAGGATTCCTGTGATATTATCCTGTTGCCTGCAGCTGCTTTGTTTGATTCTATTGCCAGGAACGAATACAGGGTCTTGCTAGTGGACATTATTGCCTACCGGAACGCCCAGGCAGCGGCAGAGCAGGAGCCCCAGGAGTGGGATGCTCAGGTGCCGTCGCCGCGGCATTTCCATATGGGACCAGATGGCTACTACGGGTGGTGATTACCAAGCTAGGCCAAAGGCCTAAGCTTGGGGGAGTATGTATTTCCACCGACATTACATTTATGTTCACACATTTCATTCCAGTTGTCGGTGTTCACACTTTTTCATTGTATTATCCATGTTAGATTTATTTCTTCGCCTTCTTCTTGTGTGTTCGAAAAACTTTGAGAAAATCCAAAAATATTTCTTGCTTCTTTTGGGTTTTTCTTTCTATTTTAATTTAGTTGTAGTATAAAAAGAAAACCCAAAAAGATTTCCCATTTCTTCTTTTGCTTGTTGGGAGCTTTCCCGTGTAAATAGTTTTTCTTGTTTTTGTTTTCCTTCTTTAATTTGCTTTGTTCAAGAAAACTAAAAACTCCAAAAATATTTCAGTGTGTTTCTCTGAAATTCTTTTATTTTTATTGAGTCGTAACCAGGGGAAGACCACGGTGAAATTGTTGAGTGGCTTTCACATGCATTATTGTTAATCTAACAGAGAGCCCATATTATTTTGTCTTCCCCTCTGAATAAAATGTTGCAGATTCCAGCTTAGTCCACATCACTCTTGCACCTTTATTATTTTGAGGTAATTACACCGATGGTGCTTGAACTTACCCTGGATGTTCAATTTAGTATCTGAAGTTGAAAAATACATCGAACTGGTTCTAAAACTTGGCTGTCGCACGCAAATACGGTGCTAAACACATTTGTAGACGTATCATGGCTGACATGGCACCATATTTGAGTGATGTGGCATGGGTCCACTTGTAATGACGAAATATGATTCGTACCATGAAAAAAGGTGACCAAATATGATTATTTGAATACTATATGTATTTATGACTAGTGGGTCCCAGCTTTCAATCCAGAAGGAAAATTGAAATTAAAAATCATGCTCGAAAGAACTCAAACAAGCGACCTGTTGCTTCCCGGTTGCATGCTCTAACCACTCCATCGAAGAGGCTTCATTAACAAAGTAGCCGCTCTTACATTTATTAATTTGTAATATAAAGGCTTCTGCAACATAAACGGGCTGCAGCCAGTGGCCCATTTAGCACATGTTAGCTTTAAAAAAAGGTCTCTAAATAATAATGAAAATAAAAATAGTGAGATTAAAATATTTGTGTGTTATTAATAATTACCGCAAGATATACAAATTTTCGTGTGTTATTAATAATTAGCTCGTGGTATACAAATATTTGTGTGCATGTATTGTCTTAAAAAAATCTATAAACGTGGCCTCATGCCACGCCGTGGGTTAATAAATATTTGTGGTACATAAATAATAAAACAAAATAACCTCATGGTACATAAAATAAATATATAGAGGTATGTTATAAAATAATACACTAAAAATGTTCCTGTAATTTTAAAAATATTCACTTATGGTATAGAAAATACTATTTGAAATATAAGATATGATTTTTAGGAAATCTTTAGTATACAAACATTTAAAATATACAGTCATGGATAATGTAATAATGTTCAATAAATATTCTTTTTATATTTTTCTAGTGATACAAACATTTCTATACATGAGTTAATTATTAATAACACATGACATTTGGATCTCACTTTTATTATTATGACTATAATTTAGATACATTTTACATTTATTTTAAAAAGTTAACATGTGCTAAATGGGCCACTGGCTGTAGCCCATCTAAGCACCAGAAGCATTTGTGTTTAAAATTCATTAATAAGCAGGAGGGGGCAAAGTTTGCATTGAAGCATTACTGGTGTACTGGTCGGCATGACTTGTCTTTCAGCTTCGGGTCGCCTGAGCTTCACGTCATAGGTTTGACTTTGTTCGTGTAACTTTTTGAATTTTATTTTTACTTTTATAGTGACAGACGGGACCCACTGGTCATAAAGATATATATTTTATTAAAGTGATAATTTTTTGTTCCTACAAGTGGGCCCCAAGCCACATCAGCCAAAAATGATGCCATGTCAGCACACTATATGTCTATATATGAGATTAGCACCGTATTTCCACACGCCTGCCAAGTTTTAGAACCAGTTCGGCGTATTTTTCAAGTTCAGGCACTAAACTGAACATCCATGGCAAGTTTAGACACCATCAGTGAAATTAGCTCTATTATTTTCATATCATTCGGTCATGCAAGTGAAAGGCAATAATGACGAGATTTGATGAAGTGACTGTGGCAGAGAAAAGTGGGTATGAACTCAACTTGTTTTTGTTTTTATAAATATGTTTAACTCAGTATCCATGATTCAACATATTATGATTAAACATGTTTGCAATGACAATTAGAGATTATAGTTGCTCATGCTATGCTTAAGTAGCTAGGAGTTGATAATGATTTATCTTGGGTGTCAACATGCATTAAAATGGTTGTGATGTAGTATGATGGTATGGTATCCTCCTCTGAATGTTTCAAGTGGCTTGACTTGGCACATGTTCGCGCATGTAGTAGAATCAAAACCAACATAGCCTCCATGATATTTATGTTCATGGTGTTTATATCCTACTCATGCTAGTATTCAATGTTGATTATTCATAAAGCATGTTCATGACCGTTTTCGCTCTCTAGCTGGTCGCTTCCCGACCTATTTGCTCATCTACGCCTGTACTAAGTGGCAATACTGCTTGTGCATCAAAATACTTAAACCAAAGTTATTCCAGATGTGTCCACTATATGTACCTCTATGCGGTATTACCCTGCTGTTCCAAGTAAATTTGCATGTGCCTCCTCTAAAATTTCAAATGAACATCTGTTTTGTGTGCCTGGACCGCTCATGGAGCGACAGGGGGTGGTCAGTATCTTCCATGCTAAGCGAGTTATTCTCATAATGGGTGTTTATTCACTCATCCTTGGACGAGAGGGGCTGGTAATAGGGATGCCCAGTCTCGAAATAAAAATTTGCAAATAATTAAACAAAACTCCCCCAGGACTGTTGTTGGTATGGAAGGCACCCGTGGATTCGGTTAGCCATGGCTTGTGTTTGTTGGTGGAGGGGGAGTAAACTTTTACTTTTACTGCTTGGGAACCGCCGCTAATTTTTTTAGCATGGAAGATATTGAAAACTTTTGGTCATAAAGTTGACAGGAAGGGTGCACCTCCCAAAATTACATTTATCTCGAATTTAAGCTTTGAGCTCTAGCACCTCTGCAAATCCATGCTTCCCTCTGTGAAGGGGCTATCTATTTACTTTTATGTTGAGTCATCACCTTCTCAAACAAGCACCAGACCTGAGAGCACTATTGTCATCCTCATGCATTGTGTATAGTTAGTGTTGAATGCATCATGACTAGATCTCTTCTACCATGAATTACAATGTTTAGTCGCTGCTTGAACTTTGGAGGTGCTCTGCATTTATGTTTTGCGGTCTCAGAAAGGGCTAGCGAGATACCACTGTTGTCATATTATACCATGATTGTTTTGACAAAGTGTTGGCATTTGATATACCTTATTATCACTCGCTAGTTGATTATGCCATTGATACGAGTTAATATAATTTCTAAGAGATATTCTTGACATGGTTAGTCATGATCTTTGCTGAAAACCTGAGTGCTATTTAAACAAGAACAAAAGAGTTCGTAAAAGTTTTTCTCTATCACTTTCAGTTTGTCAACTGAATTTCTTGAGGACAAGCAATTGGTTAAGCTTGGGGGAGTTGATACGTCTCCATCGTATCTACTTTTCCTAACACTTTTGCTCTTGTTTTGGACTCTAATTTGCATGATTTGAATGAAACTAACCCGGACTGACGCTGTTTTCCGCAGAACTACCGTGGTGTTGTTTTTATGCAGAAATAAAAGTTCTCAGAATTGGAGAAAACTTTTTGGAGAATTATTTTGGAATATATAAGAATTTCTGGAACCAAGACCCACTGGAGGGGGCCCCTAGCTGCCCACAAGACACCAGGGCGCGCCACCCCCCTGGCGCGCCCTGGTGGGTGGTGGGGCCCTCGAGGCCCCTTTGACCCTAATTCTGACGCTATAAAATATTATTTTTGGGGAAAAAAAGGAGAGGATGTTTCATCGTGTTTGACGATACGGAGCCGCCGCCACATCCTGTTCTTCATCGCGAGGCCAGATCTGGAGCCCGTTCGGGGCTCCAAAGAGGGATCTTCGGTCTTCGTCATCACCAACCCTCCTTCATCACCAATTCCATGATGCTCCCCACTGGGAGTGAGTAATACCTTCGTAGGCTCGCTGGTCGGTGAGGAGTTGGATGAGATTCATAGTGTAATCAAATTAGTTTTGTTAGGGCTTGATCCCTAGTATCTACTATGTTCTGAGATTGATGTTGCTATGACTTTGCTATGCTTAATGCTTGTCACCAGGCCCCGGGTGCCATGATTTCAGATCTGAACCATTTATATTTTCAGCATTATATCTATGTTCTACATCCGATCTTGCAAGTCATATGCACTTGCTACGTTTTATGATCCGTAAACCCCAGAGTGACAGTAATTGGGATACTTTCTTGTGATGACCGTAGTTTGAGGAGTTCATGTATTCACTATGTGTTAATGCTTTGTTCCGGTTCTCTATTAAAAGGAGGCCTTAATATCCCTTGTTTTCTTATGGACCCCACTGCCACGGATGGGTAGGACAAAAGATGTCATGCAAGTTCTTTTCCATAAGCACGTATGACTATCTATGAAATACATGCCTACATTATATTTATGAATTGGAGCTAGTTCTGTGTCGCCCTAGGTTATGACTGTTATGTGATGAATATTATCCAACGAATTCACCGATCCAATGCCTACGAGTTTTCCACATATTGTTCTTGCTAAGTTGATATTGCTATTGCTACTGTTACAACTGCTGCGAAATTGTTACTGCTGTTACTGTTACCACTTCTACCATTACTACTACTATCAAAACTATCATATTATTGTGCTACTGATCACTGTGTTGCAGATATTTAATCTCCAGGTGTGGTTGAATTGACAACTCAACTGCTAATACTTACAAATATTCTTTGGCTCCCCTTGTGTCGAATCTATAAATTTTGGTTGAATACTCTACACTCGAAAACTATTGCGATCCCCTATACTTGTGGGTTATCAATAGCCTATACCATGTCAATGCTTTTCCCCCAAAGATAAAGGGAAAACCTTCTTTTTAACTTCATCTCCGGGTAAACCTGCAAGCTTAAACAATCGACAAACTTCATCGACATAGATTAGGTGCATATCAGGATGTAGTGTTCCATCTCCTGCATAAGGATTAGCTAGCAGTTTCTCTATCATACCCGAAGGAATCTCATAACCAATATTTTCAGTAGGTGTAGTAGGTTGTGGAGCAACTCTTTGTGCTTCTGGTCAAGGTGAAGATACCCCGAACAAACCCCTCAAAGGATTGTTTTCCGTAGTAACAAGTAGCAGTAAATTTTAGCATGTTATATAAAATTTTCCTTAGCAATTTCCACTTACCAAGAGCGCTTCCCTCCTCAGCAACGACGCCAGAAAAGGGTCTTGATGACCCACAAATATAGGGTATCAATCATAGTCCTTTCGATAAGTAAGAGTGTCAAACCCAACGAGGAGCAGAAGGAAAGGACAAGCAGCTTTCAGCAACGTAATTTCTACAAGCACTGAAATTGTCGGTAATAGGTAGTTTGATAGCAAGATAATTTGTAGCAAGTAAATAATAGCAATAGTAACAATAGGTGAAGCAAGGTAGACCAATCCTTTTTGTAGCAAAGGACAGGCTAAAACAATCTCTTATAGTAAGCAAAGCATTCTTGAGGACACACGGGAATTTCATCTAGTCACTTTCATCATGTTGGTTTGATTCGCGTTCGCTACTTTGATAATTTGATATGTGGGTGTACCGGTGCCTGGGTGATGTTCTTACTTGAACAAGCCTACTACTTATGATTAATCCCTCTCGCAAGCATCTGCAACTATGAAAGAAGAATTAAGATAAAATCTAACCATAGCATTAAACATATGGATCCAAATCAGCCCCTTACGGAATAGCGCATAAACTAGGGTTTAAGCTTCTGTCACTCTAGCAATCCATCATCTAATAACTACTCCATAATGCATTCCCTTAGGCCCAAAGATGGTGAAGTGTCATGTAGTCGATGTTCACATAACACCACTAAGGGAATCATAACATACATATCATCAAAATATCGAACGAATATCAAATTCACATGATTACTTATGACAAGACTTCTCCCATGTCCTCAAGAACAAAAGTAACTACTCACAGAACATATTCATGCTCAAGATCAGAGGGGTATTGAATATCATAATAGATCTGAACATATAATCTTCCACCAAATAAACCAACTAGCATCAACTACAAGATGTAATCAACACTACTAGTCACCCACAGGTACCAATTTGAGGTTTTGATACAAAGATTGAACACAAGAGATGAACTAGGGTTTTGAGATGAGATGGTGCTGTTGAAGATGTTGATGAAGATTGGCCCTCTCACGATGCGAGGGTTGTTGGTGATGATGATAGCTTCGATTTCACCCTCACGGATGGAAGTATCCCCGGCAGAATCGCTCCGCCGAAGAGCAAAAGTGCTCCTGCCCATGTTCCACCTCGAGACGGCGGCGCTCCGTCCCGAAAGTCCTCTCTTTATTTTTTTAGGGCAAATGACCTTATGTACCAGAAGATGGGCACCAGAAGTAGGCCAGGGGGCCACTACCCACCTGGGCGCGCCAGGGGGCAGGCGCGCCCTGGTGCCTAGTGGGGTACCTGTGTGGCCCGCTCTGGTATTTCTTTTCTCCAGTATTTTTTATATATTCAAAATAATTCGCCATAAAATTTCAGCTCATTTGGAGATGTGCATAATAGGTATCCCTTACATAACTTTTTCAGGTCCAGAATTCCAGCTGCGGGCAATCTCCCTCTTTGTGCAAACCTTGCATATTATGAGAGAAAAGGCATTAGAATTACTCCACAAAGTGTTATATTGCATAAAAACACTATAGATAATAGTAGGAAAACATGATGCAAAATGGACGTATCAACGCGCAACAAGTAGCAATAGTAACAAAGGTGTAGTAAGGTAGCCCAATCCTTTTTGTAGCAAAGGACAGGCCGGAATGGTCTCTTATAATAAGCAAAGCGTTCTTGAGGAGTCACGGGAATTTCATCTAGTCACTTTCATCATGTTTGTTTGTGTAACATCCCAAAATTCTAAAATTTTGGAATATTATATTATATAAATAATTGTGGTTGTTTGTTTTATTGTTGTGCGAATGACTGTGTGGATTTGAGTGGAAATTGAAACTTTTTGAAAGTTGAATGAGAGGGAATGAAATGACTTTCCCAAACTTTCACTTTGAATCTTGATCTCCAAGAATTGAAATTCATTTCAAATACAAAACCCTAGAGTGAAGACAACATGACTTCTTCCATTTGAAATGAAAAGTGGTTTTGGAAGGATTTGAATTCCTTTGTGAAAACACTTCAAAGTCATAAACTTTATGCAACTCAATGAACCTCATGAGAGAAGATAAAATGACTTCTTCAAAGATGAGTTGGAAGTTTCAAAGAAACAATTTGAAAAGTCCCTTTGAAGTTATTTGAAACCCACCTTCATTTTGAAGTTATTTGAATTTTAAAATTTCAAACCCCCTAGAAATATTCAAATGAGAGAAGTAAATATGACACTTCAAATATTCAGAGGCATTTGAAATATATGTGAATGAGGAAAAACAGAAAAGAATTGGAAGTGGTTTGAAATTCAAATTAAAACTCACTTAAGAGTTATCTAGTTTTTAGTCAAATTATTTTTCTCCAAAAATAAAATATATGGAAATTAGGGTAAAATGATTCCATACAGTATAAAATTAGAGAAAATGAAATTTGAAATCATTTTGGTATTTTAAAATAATTTTATTTGAATTTTAATTGCAACAGCAACACTGTTTGACTTGTGTGAATCTTTTGTAGATTTTATTTGAATTTAAAAAATAGTTCATGTTTTAGGATTTATTTTTCTGAAAATTTTGATGTATTATATGGCTATATAGTATTTTTTATTATATCTTTATTTTTTGTTTTTCGTTCTGTCTTTTTTTTTACTTTTCGAACAGTGCCAGGCCGGAGCCCAGCACTGTTCTCTCTCTATCCCCACTCACCTGCGGCCCACTTGCCCAGCTCGGTGCGCACCCGCACCGAATCACACTGGATCGACCAGCCGATCCGATCCACCTCTCCCTCGCTTGATGCCAAGTGGGGCCCACGCCCGATACGGATCCCCCTCGGCCACCTCTTTCCTTTCTTCCTCCTCCTTCCATACTCGTCGGCGACCTAATCCCCCTCGTGCTCCCCTTCCGTTTGGAGCTGTCCCCTGCCCCCACGACACCCTTTTCTATAAATCCCATGCTGCACGCACTCGATTCCCCCCTAAAGCCCCATCTCCTACGCCCCCTTGCGCCCGCTATCGCTCGCCGGAGCAAGCTTCTGTCGCCGCTCACCGTCGCTCACATCGCCGCCCACACTCACCCCCGACCTCCCGTGACACCACAAATGGCCTCGCCACGCTTGCCCACACCTCCCCATGCACTCGCCCGAGCCCCACACCCACCGGAGCACCGGCGGCAACAAACACCGAAGCCACTTCTGCCCCGAGCTCGCTGCCAGTCGACTCCGACCGCCTCCGACGACGCTACGACCATCGCTGGGACCGCCGTCAAGTGCTGCATCCACCCGTGCCCTCCAACCTCGCTGCCGACCATCAGAGACACCGCAAGCACCCCCACCGACGCCATCGCCGCCGTTCGACGCCGCGGTGAGCTCCTCCTCCGTTTGATCTAGATCCGATGGCTAGAATATGTTTCTATTTTTTTATTTTTAGCCGAAGCAATTTTCTTTCACGTCGGCCACCCACCCGCAGCTGCCTAGCGCACACCGCCCGTAGCCAGTAGCTAGCTGCCACGTGTACCATGTCCGACGCCTAGTTACTTTTTTCTTTTTCTTTTTGATTTCTTTTACTGAATTAGTTCTCTTTTTAGATTGTAATTACCTTTTATTTTATAGATCCAAATTAAGTGATTCTTTTTGCATTAGTTTCATAATTTTGTGAAGTTTCTATTGGTGTACTTGGAATTCAAAATTGAGTAGCTTAAATTTGAATTATTTCAAATATGCTTCAAACACTGTTTTGGCTCTAGTTTGAACTCCAGAACAAAATTTTGAGTGATTCTTTTTGCTAGCGATCACTTGATCTTTTGTCTAAAAAGTAGACTTGTGCAAATTAGTTTTTGCTTATTTTAAATTAGGGTTTTAGGCAAAACAGTACTGTTTTACATAGTTTAGTGTTATTTTCTTTTTTGTTAGTATTTAAATGTTTTTAATTAAAAAATTGTCACTTTTGAAAAAATTAGTTTTGTTTTTGTTATTGAACAGTAGAAAATTTTTTTGTTATTTAAAAAATATTTTCTTTAGTTTTGTAAGAAAACTTGATTAGGTCATAAATAGAGTTATATAGTAGCTTTTTATTTGTTTCTTTTTGCAAATAAATTTTTTATGAAAAATACATTCTGTTACCTTAGTTGTTTTACATTTTCTTTTCTGTTAATTTATTAGTTTAGTATTTTATTTGCTATTAAGTTTACTTAGGACAAAAACTATTTGGTGTTGTGTCATAGCAGTTTCTTAGTTGCTTTTTGTCGTAGTTCTCTTTGAATTTTATTGGGTTTTTATTTGGTTTCTTACTGATTTCCTTTATTACTTTTATTTTTTGACTGATAATTTGAGTGCTAGAATGTATGCTTATGTGAATGTCATGTTTGTTATTATAGATTTCATGGGAGAGTTGGGAATAGTGCTATCAAGTTTTGTGAGAGCGATATTATCTTCATCAAGTAATACCAGGCAAGTTCACTTTGACCATGTTATTCATACCTATGTTTTTATTGCATCTAGTGTCACAATTCATTATCCCTCCAGTAGTGATATTGACTTCTTGTAGTTGAGTAGAATGAAGGAGGTAGGAACCCATCTTCCTGTTATCAAGCCTGGGACGTGTATAGTTTTAATGCTATGCTATTGTAGACGGGGTTTGATATGAGTGCTCGGGAGTGGCGTGAAGAAGGAGGACTCTATGTCAATGACGACAACTCCATGATGGCATCTGCAAGGACTGCAACTTCAAGGCCTCAAGACTTCAAGACTCGAGACAAGAATTTAATATACCTCTGGGTGGAGAATGGTTAAGAAGGGTACATATGGTGCGTCCAGTACTCTGTGATTCTGGAGAAGCGCCATGATATCATGCGGAAAGCTCCACCCAGGCTCAAAGAGACGAAAGAATACTTCATGCCCAGAAGTTTACCTATGCAATCTCAAGTCACAATGGGTTCTGGCTTGGTTGACTCTAGTGGTGACTTTGGCTGGGACGATGCCAGCAGATGTAGAACTACGGTAGGATTGGATGGGTACCAGACAGTGGTCAGAGGAACTCTTCAGAAGACCATGTTTCGGTCGTCTTGTTCTAAAACATCATGAAGTGCGAGAACATAAAAGAGGGATCGAATCTTGTGGGTAAAGTGGACCACACTCTGCAGAGTTAAAACCTAATCCATTAGGCGTGTCCACCGTTACAGACAATTTGAGGCTCAGGACTTGGATCCATCTCGGAACTCTCAACACCGAATCGAAAACTTAATTGTGGGCAACTTATGATGATTTGGGCTATGAGACATCGGTTCATGGAACCATGTCATAGTAGGGAACTCTATAGTGAAGAATCCTGATATTCCTTTGATGTAGGGAAAATAAAACTAGCTTTTATGCACACGAAACTCAGACCCAAAGCCACAAAGCCATATTGCATGTAGTATAGTTTTATCATCTACTTTCTTATAGTGATCTTGCCGGTACATTCAATGTACCGACCTACACGGCTGCGACATATCATGTTGCAGGATTTCTACGACGAGTAAGAGATACGGTATAGGGTTACGTTCTACACTCAACCTACCGATGGTGTTGATGGGACTCCTCACCCGTTTGTTTGTTTCAGCTGAGACTTATGAGGTATATATCAGTTTTACTTTATTTATACATGTGATTGCACTTTGATATATACATTGATGTACTATGTGTGCCAACATACTGATCTAGGGATGGCACAGCTACACAGAGGCTTGACCGTTTGAGGTCGGGTCGCTACATATATGGTATCAGAGCTCATGTTGACTGCAGGACATGAACCTAGAAAATGGCTTAGTACTATGAAGACCTCGATAGGAACGACCCTTATTTTATACTGCTCTCGTAACTCTTGAATTCTTTTACTAAACCTTCCTTATTCAAATTATAGATGGAGAGCTACATTATAAACAAAAGAGAACACTACGAGAAGGTACTTGGAGGCCCATTCCTTGTGGAGCTAGTAAGACTGCTGAAGCTGTCGATGCCTGAGACCAAGGCAACTAAAAGGAAGTCTGGATCATGGGGAGTCAAGACTTAAGTTTTTGGACACAAAGAAGGCCCCAAGACTGGAGACATCAGCTTTGGAATGACAAACCGTGATTGTGATATGGGCATAAACATTGTCGTCGATGAAGCTATTGCACGCTTATGCTATCGTCATCGTGCTGCACTAAGCCCACACTACTTTGGAAAGGTTGGATGGCAGAAGGTTGATGGAGCAACTATTGCCGTAACGAAAGCGCAGAAGATGAAGTTCTCCCCGTTGTTGGTGTATAACGAGGATCTGGAACAATACGTCAAGAATCTTCAGATGGACCTTCTGGAATCCTTGTTTGACAATGAAGCGCTACGAGATGAGGTCAAGACTCAGAAGCTGAAGGTAGTCAAGCTGGTGGAGGAGAACCTCAAGATCCTGAGGATGCATTAGGAACTGAAGGGCAGCAGGACCATAGCTCATGCCAAGGACGTGGAGATCCAGAAGCTCAAAGACTAAATCTAGGACATACAGGGCCGTCACAAGAAACTCCGCATCGACAGGGATAATATAGCGGAAGAATTGGAGGAGATCAAGTCCACACAGAAGAAGTCCAGTGGACAGAAGGGTCAGATCCTCGATAAGTTAGCTTAGTAGTAGCCCCACCATGAGAGAAATAAAGATGAGTGTTTTGCGATTTAAGTATCTGTCCATACCGACTTATGTGGGTGGCGATACTGTAGAATTGGTTGAATAAATGAATGCTTGGTTGCTATTATCTTCTGTGTTTATTGAATGGTTGGATCGATGCGATATTCGTAGGTTTATGTTTATTTCTCTGTGAGAGACGTAAGTCGCGAAAGAACAACAAAGGCCTTCATATGGGAGAAGCATCAGGGGTTGAAAACTCCCGAGCATTGGAGACATGAAGAAATGAAGACACCGTAACGAAACCATAGTAAATCAACCCATTACAGACGGTAGAATTTCTGAGCTAGAAATTGTTTGTTGATTATTTGTATGGGTATCTATCTATCTCTTATCTCACCCCAAAACCCTTGAACAAAATAGATGATGAATGAAGATGGACTTGTATTCTCTAGACCGATGACTCAACCAGAGGCAGAGCTGTGGATTCAAAACATGAAGGATCACTTCGGGAAAAATTTTGATTGCAAGGAAGTATGAGGTTCAACAGGCACTTCAGTACTTTACAGAAAGTGCTGCAACCTTGTGGAAAATGCATCAAGCCATACAAGGATGTAATGGAGAAAGAACCTGGAGGAATTCAAGAAGACTCTGTTGAGATCACATCTCATCCGGAAGCACTGTGATAACCTGATGAAGAAACCTTGTGCCTGTAGGATTTGCGGAGAAATAGGACACACCCAGGAAGCACACAAGATGGATGCCCTCATTGTGAGGAAAATCACCCAGCCGAAGAATGCCCGACTAGGCAGGTTACTTGTTTCCTGTGTGAAGGAACTACACACTACCCTGCTCAGTGTCACATTTACACCAAGATACAAGAAATTACCGAGCAGCAAAAACAAGCCCTCAGGAAAAGTTTAGAAGAACCTGTGATGAAGAAAGTTGTTCAAGACCCTAAAGAAGAAGGCCCAATCAGATTTTACTCCAACGCTTGCTATTCATGTCGAGAAGAAGGACATTATTCTCAGTATTGCGCAAAGGAAAGAGAAGAGTATCTCGGAGACTTCCCGATAGCAGAAGTGAAGTTTGACCCTCAGGAAATAGAAGCTCTGATCATTATAGAGAAATTCAGGAGGAGAAAACAAATACACCCCATAACAATTCAATTTCTGCAGAAAAAGACCTGAGTCATAGCACTTGTTTCAGGTGCAGGGATATTGGTCACTGCGCTGATAAATGTCCAGGAAAGAAGCCAAGAGCCCAGATACAATCCTCAAGAAGCCTCGAGACTTGTCGACAGTCATCTGTTTTCGTTGCAACGAAGCAGGACATTATGCTACTAAATGCCCGACAAGATGAAAGCTGGAACTTAGTAGTTGAGAATTTTAATATTGATAATAAGTGTAGTAGGAAGCATTTATTTTCATAAGGATATGGAGTCGAATTTATGTAATGGAAGTCTCAGATATTGTGATGGTCCTGTATAAATAAAGTTAAAGTGTCCTAATTTCATATGTTGAATTGTATGAGTTGTTACTCTATGAACACATATTTGGACCAGTTTCGAGGATATAAGAAATATGGTCCATGGAAGAAATAGTGCATTTCAAGGGTGGTAGTACCCTGTGAGGACACTTGACCCATGGAAAGGATAATGATATTCCACGGAGTGGAGTTTGGACAAAATGAGTTGGAGTTTTGTTTTTTATCTGATGGATATGGAGAAAGGAAGTACTGATCGAATTATAGTAGGTGTAATGTTGGAATATGGAACAATTGTAACACCCAGGATGAGTTAAAATTGTGCAGATGTTGAAGTGGGCCACAACCCACTGGCCCAGGAGTTAATAAGGATCAAGCGCTCCCTTGAAGAAGAAATTTGGAAGAACTGTGATTCCGTCAGCAGACGTTACTTAGGAGGATACGAAAACACGAGAGTTGTGATGAAACGATAGACGTCTTGTTCACCTTGGAGAGTAAATGGAATTGTCCAAACTAAGTTCAGCGACAAGAGAAATTCTGCAATGCTTGTGAGGATGCCCAAGTGTTAGAATACGTGATTCATTGTCTGCGTATATAGTAATGGTTCAAGTACGGGATGGATTGGCCCCCATACCGGAGACTTCTATCATGAACTATCATATGTTGATGGAAAATCAGAGAGCCCTGGAAACCTTAGAAGAGTGTCGACACGATAAGACAAAAACCTTAGGATGGTAGGACGATGGAACCCTATACAGGCAACCATTGCCAAATCGGGGGATAAATGGTGAGATTCAACCCAGACCATTTTTCTGTAGGAAACGATAAATTGTTGACCACCATGAGGTTTCGACAGTGGTTTAATATTGGCGACAGATTGGTCAGCTAAGAAGACCCAGTCTCGGAAGGACCTCATCATGCTGAAAGGACACAAGACTCGAGAAAAGGTTATGCACCTACAGGAAGAGCCTCAATGTAGGAGTTACTTCGAAGATATGAGAAGACCAACACCGCCAACCCAAAGGATGGAGTACATGAGTTTTGGTGGAACCGTAACCTTGCTTCTAAGGGTGGTAGCACCCCAGATCCTTGTAACGATCAATGGATTTTCAAGAAGACCCCCCAAACCTAACCTTCCTTCTAGCCTGTTCGAATCTCGGGACGAGATTCGTTTTAAGGGTGGTCGTTTGTAACATCCCAAAATTATAAAATTTTGGAATGTTATATTAAATAAATAATTGTGGTTGTTTGTTTGATTGTTGTGTGAATGACTGTGTGGATTTGAATGGAAATTGAAACTTTTTGAAAGTTGAATGAGAGGGAATGAAATGAATTTCCCAAACTTTCACTTTGCATCTTGATCTCCAAGAATTCAAATTCATTTCAAATACAAAACCCTAGAGTGAAGACAACATGACTTCTTCCATTCGAAATGAAAAGTGGTTTTGGAAAGATTTGAATTCCTTTTTGGAAACACTTCCAAGTCATAAACTTTATGCAACTCAATGATCTTCATGAGAGAAGATAAAATGACTTCTTCGAAGATGAGTTGGAAGTTTAAAAGAAATAGTTTGAAAAGCCCCTTTGAAGTTATTTGAAACCCACCTTCGTTTTGAAGTTATTTGAATTTTCAAATTTCAAACCCCCTGGAAATATTCAAATGAGAGCAGTAAATATGACACTTCATATATTCAGGGGCATTTGAAATATATGTGAATGAGTAAAAACAGAAAAGAATTGGAAGTGGTTTGAAATTTAAATTCAAAACCACTTAGGAGTTATTTGGTTTTTATTCAAATTATTTTTCTCCAAAGATAAAATATATGGAAATTAGAGTAAAACGATTCCCTACAGTATAAAATTGGAGAAAAGGAAATTTGAAATCATTTTGGTATTTTAAAATAATTTTATTTCAATTTTAATTGCAACATCAGCACTGTTTGACTTTTGTGAATTTTTTGTAGATTTTATTGGAATTTGAAAAATAGTTCGTGTTTTAGGATTTATTTTTCTAAAAATTATGATCTATTCTATGGCTATATATTATTTTTCTTTTTCTTTCTGTCTGTTTAAAAAAACTTTTCGAACAGTTCCACGCCGAAGCCCAGCACTGTTCTCTCTCTCTCCCCCTCACCTGCGGCCCACTGGCCCAGCTCGGTGCGGTCCGCACCGAATCACATCGGATCAGCCAGCCGATCCGATCCACCTCTCTCTCGCTCGCTGCCATGTAGGTCCCACGCCCGATACGGATCTCGCTCGGCCACCTCTTTCCTTTCTTCCTCCTGCTTCCATCCTCGCCGGCGATCGAATCCCCCTCGTGCCCCCCTTCCGTCTGGAGCTGCCCCTGCCCCACGGCACCCCTCTCTATAAATTCCATGCTGCCAGCACTCCATTCCCCCCTAAATCCCCCTCTCCTACGTCCCCTCGGGCCAGCTATCACCACCGCCCACGCTCAGCCCCGAGCTCCCCCGACACACAAGTGGCCGCGCCGCCCTTGCCTACGCCTCCCCGTGCACTCGCCCGAGCACCACACCCACCCAAGCACCGTCGGCGACAAACACCAAAGCCACTTACGCCCCGAGCTCGCCGCCGGTCGACTCCGGCTGCCTCCGACAATGCCACGACCACCGCTGGGACCGCCGTCGATTGTTGCATCCACCCGTGCCCTCCAACCTCATCGCCGACCACCGGAGACGCCGCAAGCACCGCCACCGGCGCCATCGCGCCATTCGATGCCTCGATGAGCTCCTCATCCGTCCGATCTAGATCCGATGGCTAGAATAGGTTTCTGTTTTTTATTTTTAGCCGAAGCATTTTTCTTTCGCGTTGGCCGTCCGCCCGCAGCTGCCTAGCGCACACCCCTCGTAGCCAGTAGCTAGCTACCACGTGTACCATGTCCGACGCCTAGTTACTTTTTTCTTTTTCTGTTTTATTTCTTTTACAGAATTAGTTATGTTTTTAGATTCTTTTTT
Source organism: Thinopyrum elongatum (assembly GCA_011799875.1). NCBI lineage: Eukaryota > Viridiplantae > Streptophyta > Magnoliopsida > Poales > Poaceae > Thinopyrum > Thinopyrum elongatum. The sequence goes on along the minus strand of CM022300.1, from coordinate 81,712,470 downwards.
GCATTAGTTTCATAATTTTGTGAAGTTTCTGTTGGTGTACTTGGAATTCAAATTTGAGTAGTTTAAATTTGAATTATTTCAAATATGCTTCAAACAGTGTTTTGTCTCTAGTTTGAATTCTAGAATAAATGTTTGAGTGATTCTTTTTGCTAGTGATCACTTGTTCTTTTGTCTAAATAGTAGACTTTTGCAAATTAGTTTTTGTTTATTTAAAATTAGGTTTTTAGGCAAAACGGTACAATTTTACATAGTTTAGTGTTATTTTCTTTTTCTTAGTATTTAAATGTTTTTACTTAAAAGAACTTTGTCACTTTTGCCAAATTTAGTTTTGTTTCTGTTATTGAACAGTAGACAATTTTATTCTTATATTAAAAATTTATTTTCTTTAGTTTTGTAAGAAAACTTGATTGGGTGATAAATTGAGTTATATAGTAGCTTTTTATTTGTTTCTTTTTGCAAATAAAATTTTATGAAAAATACTTTCTGTTACCTTAGTTGTTTTACATTTTCTTTTCCGTTAATTTATAAGTTTATTATTTTCTTTGCTGTTAAGTTTACTTAGAACAAAAACTATTCAGTGTTGTGTCATAGCAGTTTCTTAGTTGCTTTTTGTCGTAGTTTTCTTTGAATTTTATTGGGTTTTTATTTGGTTTCTTACTGATTTCCTTTGTTACTTTTATTTTTTGAATGATAATTTGAGTACTAGGATTTGCTTGCTAGAATGTATGCTTATGTGAATGTCATGTTTGTTATTATAGATTTCATGGGATAGTTGCGAATAGTGCTATCAAGTTTTGTGAGAGCGATATTATCTTCATAAAGTAATACCAGGCAAGTTCACTTTGGCCATGTTATTCATACCTATGTTTTTATTGCATCTAGTGTCACCATTCATAATCCCTCCAGTAGTGATATTGACTTCTTGTAGTTGAGTAGAATGCATGAGGTAGGAACCCATCTCCCTGTTATCAAGCCCGGGACGTGTATAGTTTTAATGCTATGCTATTGTAGATGGGGTTTGGTATGAGTGCTCGGGAGTGGTGTGAAGAAGGAGGACTCTACGTCAATGACGACAACTCCATGATGGCATCTGCAAGGACTGCATCTTCAAGGCCTCAAGACTTCAAGACTCGAGACAAGAATTCAATATACCTCTGGGTGGAGAATGGTTAAGAAGGGTACATATGGTGCGTCCAGTACTCAGTGATTCCAGAGAAGCACCATGATATCATGCGGAAAGCTCCACCCAGGCTCAAAGAGATGGAAGAATACTTCATGCCCAGAAGTTTACCTGTGCAACCGCAAGTCACTATGGGCTCTGTCTTGGTTGACTCTAGTGGTGACTCTGGCTGGGACGGTGCTAGCAGATGTAGAACTACGGTAGGATTGGATGGGTACCGGACAGTGGTCAGAGGAACTCTTCGGAAGACCATGTTTCGGTCATCTTGTTCTCAAACATCATGAAGTGCAAGAACGTAAAAGAGGGATCAAATCTTGTGGGTAAAGTGGACCACACTCTGCAGAGTTAAAACCTAATCCATTAGGCGCGTCCACCGTTATGGACAATTTGAGCCTCTGGACTTGGATCCATCTCGGAACTCTCAACACCGAATCAAAAACTTAATTGTGGGCAACTTATGATGATTTGGGCTCTGAGACATCGGTTGGTGGAACCATGTCATTGTAGGGAACTATGTAGTGAAGACTCTTGATATTCCTTTGATGTAGGGAAAATAAAACTAGCTTTTACGCAAACAAAACTCAGACCCAGAGCCACAAAGCCATATTGCATGTAGTATATCTTTACCATCTGCTTTCTTATAGTGATCTTGCCAGTACATTCAATGTACTGACCTACACGGCTGCAACATATCATGTTGCAGGATTTCTATGATGAGTAAGAGATATGGTATAGGGTTACGGTCTACACTCAACCTGCCGATGGTGTTGATGGGACTCCTCACCCGTTTGTTTGTTTCTGCTGAGACTTATGAGGTATATATCAGTTTTACGTTATTTATACATGTGATTACACTTTGATATATACATTGATGTACTATGTGTGCCAACATACTGATCCAGGGATGGCACGGATACACAGTGGCTTGACCGTTTGAGGTCGGGTCGCTACATATATGGTATCAGAGCTCATGTTGACTATAGGACGTGACCCTAGAAAATGGCTTAGTACTATGAAGACCTCGATAGGAATGACCCTTATTTTATACTGCTCTCGTAACTCTTGAATTCTTTTACTAAACCTTCCTTATTCAAATTATAGATGGAGAGGTACATTATAAACAAAAGTGAACACTACGAGAAGGTACTTAGAGGCCCATTCCTTGTGGAGCTAGTCAGACTGCTGAAGCTGCCGATACCTGAGATCAAGGCAACTAAAAGGAAGTCTGGATCATGGGTAGTCAAGACTCAAGTTTTTGGACACAAAGAAGGCCCCAAGACTGGAGACATCAGCTTTGGAACGACAAACCGTGATTGTGATATGGGCATAAACACTATCGTCGATGATGCTATTGCACGCTTATTCTATCGTCATCGTGCTGCACTAAGCCCACACTACTTTGGAAAGGTTGGATGGCAGAAGGTTGATGGAGCAACTATTGCTGTAACGAAAGCGCTGAAGATGAAGTTCTCCCCGTTGTTGGTGTATAACCAGGATCTGGAACAATACGTCAAGAATCTTCAGATGGACCTTCTGGAAGCCTTGTTCGACAATGAAGCGCTATGAGATGAGGTCAAGACTCAGAAGCTGAAGGTAGTCAAGCTGGAGGAGGAGAACCTCGAGATCCTGAGGATGCGTCAGGAACTGAAGGGCAGCAGGACCATAGCTCATGCTAAGGACGTGGAGATCCAGAAGCTCAAAGACCAACTCCAGGACATACAGGGCCGTCACAAGAAACTCCGCATCGACGGGGATAATCTAGCAGAAGAATTGGAGGAGATTAAGTCCACACAGAAGAAGTCCAGTGGAGAGAAGGATCAGATCCTCGATAAGTTAGCTTAGTAGTAGCCCCACCATGAGAGAACTAAAGATGAACGTTTTGCGATTTGAGTATCTGACCATACCGACTTATGTGGGTGGCGATACTGTAGAATTGATTGAATAAATGAATGCTTGGCTGCTATTATCTTTTGTATTTATTGAATGGTTGGATAGATGTGATATTCGTAGGTTTATGTTTATTTCTCCATGAGAGACGTAAGTCACGGAAGAACAACAAAGGCCTTCATATGGGAGAAGCATCAGGGATTGAAAACTCCCGAGCATTGGAGACATGAAGAAATGAAGACGCCGTAACGAAACCATAGTAAATCGACCCATTAGAGACGGTAAAATTTCTGAGCTAGAAATTGTTTGTTGATTATTTGTATGGGTATCTTTCTAGCTCTTATCTCAACCCAAAACCCTTGAACAAAATAGATGATGAATGAAGATGGACTTGTATTCTCTGGACCGATGACTCAGCCGGAGGCAGAGCTGTGGATTCGAAACATGGAGGATCACTTCGGGAAAATTTTGATTGCAAGGAAGTATGAGGTTCAACATGCACTTCAGTACTGTACAGAAAGTGCTGCAACCTTGTAGAAAATGCATCAAGCCATACAAGGATGTAATGGAGAAAAACTTGGGAGGAATTCAAGAAGACTCTGTTGAGATCACGTCTCATCCGGAAGCACTGTGATAACCCGATGAAGAAACCTTGTGCCTACAGGATTTGCGGAGAAATAGGACACACCCAGGAAACACACAAGATGGATGCCCTCATTGTGAGGAAAATCACCCAGCCGAAGAATGCCCGACTAGGCAGGTTACTTGTTTCCTGTGTGAAGGAACTACACACTACCCTGCTCAGTGTCACATTTACCCCAAGATACAAGAAATTACCGAGCAGCAAAAAGAAGCCCTCAGGAAAAGTTTAGAAGAACCTATGATGAAGAAAGTTGTTCAAGACCCTAAAGAAGAAGGCCCAATCAGATTTTACTCCAACGCTTGCTATTCATGTCGAGAAGAATGACATTATTCTCAGTATTGCGCAAAGGAAAGAGAAGGGTATCTTAGAGACTTCCCGACAGCAAAAGTGAAGTTTAACCCTCAGGAAATAGAAGCTCTAATCATTACAGAGAAATCCAGGAGGAGAAAACAAAGACACCCCATAACAATTCAATTTCTGTAGAAAAAGACTTGAGTCATATCACTTGTTTCAGGTGCAGGGATATTGGTCACTACGCTGATAAATGTCCAGGAAAGAAGCCAAGAGCCCAAGGAGCAGATACAATCCTCAAGTTGCCTCGAGACTTGTCGGCAGTCATCTGTTTTCATTGCAACGAAGCAGGACATTATGCTACTAAATGCCCCGACAAGATGAAAGCTGGAACTTAGTAGTTGAGAATTTTAATATTGATAATAAGTGTAGTAGGAAGCATTTATTTTCATAAGGATATGGAGTCGAATTTATGTAATGGAAGTCTCAGATATTGTGTTGGTCCTGTATAAATAAAGTTAAAGTGTCCTAATTTCATATGTTGAATTGTATGAGTTGTTACTCTATGAACACATATTTGGACCAGTTTCAAGGATATAAGAAATATGGTCCATGGAAGAAATAGTGCATTTCAAGGGTCGTAGTACCCTGTGAGGACACTTGACCCATGGAAAGGATAATGATATTCCACGGAGTGGAGTTTGGACAAAATGAGTTGGAGTTTTGTTTTTGATCTGATGGATATGGAGAAAGGAAGTACTGATCGAATTATAGTAGGTGTAATGTTGGAATATGGAACAATTGTAACTCCCAGGATGAGTTAAAATTGTGCAAATGTTGAAGTGGGCCACAACCCACAGGCCCAGGAGATAATAAGAATCAAGCGCTCCCTTGAAGAAGAACTGTGATTCCGTCAGCAGACATTACTTAGGAGGATATGAAAACCCGAGAGTTGTGATGAAACAATAGACGTCTTGTTCAGCTAGGAGAGTAAATGGAACTGTTCGAACTAAGTTCAGCGACAAGAGAAATTATGCAATGCTTGTGAGGATGCCCAAGTGTTAGAATACGTGATTCATTGTCTGTGTATATAGTAATGGTTCAAGTACGGGATGGATTGGCCCCCATACTGGAGAATTCTATCATGAACTATCATATGTTGATGGAAAATCAGAGAGCCCTGGAAACCTTAGAAGAGTGTCGAGACGATAAGACAAAAACCTTAGGATGTTAGGACGATGGAACCCTGTACAGGCAACCGTTGCCAAATCGTAGGATAAACGGTGAGATTCAACCCAGACCATTTTTCTGCAGGAAACGATAAAATGTTGACCACCATGAGGTTTCGACAGAGGTTTAATATTAGCGACAGATTGGTCAGCTAAGAAGACCCAGTCTCGGAAGGACCTCATCATGATGAAAGGACACAAGACTCGAGAAAAGGTTATGCCCCTACAGGAAGAGCCTCAATATAGGAGTTACTTCGAAGATATGAGAAGACCAACACCGCCAACCCAAAGGATGGAGTACATGAGTTTTGGTGGAACCGTAACCTTGCTTCTAAGGGTGGTAGCACCCCAGATCCTTGTAACGATCAATGGATTTTCAGGAAGACCCCCCAAACCTAACCTTCCTTCTAGCCTCTTCGAATCTCGGGACGAGATTCGTTTTAAGGGTGGTTGTTTGTAACATCCCAAAATTATAAAATTTTGGAATGTTATATTAAATAAATAATTGTGGTTGTTTGTTTGATTGTTGTGTGAATGAATGTGTGGATTTGAGTGGAAATTGAAACTTTTTGAAAGTTGAATGAGAGGGAATGAAATGACTTTCCCAAACTTTCACTTTGCATCTTGATCTACAAGAATTCAAATTCATTTCAAATACAAAACCCTGGAGTGAAGATAACATGACTTCTTCTATTCGAAATGAAAAGTGGTTTTGGAAAGATTTGAATTCCTTTTTGGAAACACTTCAAAGTCATAAAATTTATGCAACTCAATGATCTTCATGAGAGAAGATAAAATGACTTCTTCAAAGATGAGTTGGAAGTTTAAAAACAATTTGAAAAGACCCTTTGAAGTTATTTGAAACCCACCTTTGTTTTGAAGTTATTTGAATTTTCAAATTTCAAACCCCCTGGAAATATTCAAATGAGAGAAGTAAATATGACACTTCAAATATTCAGGGGCATTTGAAATATATGTGAATGAGTAAAAACAGAAAAGAATTGGAAGTGTTTGAAATTTAAATTCAAAACCACTTAGGAGTTATTTGGTTTTTATTCAAATTATTTTTCTCCAAAAATAAAATGTATGGAAATTAGGGTAAAATGATTCCCTACAGTATAAAATTGGAGAAAAGGTTATTTGAAATCATTTTGGTATTTTAAAATAATTTTATTTTAATTTTAATTGCAACATCAGCACTGTTTGACTTTTGTGAATTTTTTGTAGATTTTATTGGAATTTGAAAAATAGTTTGTGTTTTAGGATTTATTTTTCTGAAAATTATGATATATTATATGGCTATATATTATTTTTATTTTCTATTTATTTTTGTTTTTCTTTTTGTTTGTTTAAAAAAACTTTTCAAATAGTGCCACGCCGAAGCCCAGCACTGTTCTCTCTCTCTCCCCCTCACCTACGACCCACTGGCCCAGCTCAGTGCAGTCCGCACCGAATCACATCGGATCGGCCAACCGATCCGATCCACCTCTCTCTCGCTCGCTGCCATGTAGGTCCCACGCCCGTTACGAATCTCGCTCGGCCACCTCTTTCCTTTCTTCCTCCTCCTTCCATCCTCGCCGGCGATCGAATCCCCCTCGTGCTTCCCTTCCGTCTGGAGCTGCCCCTGCCCCACGGCACCCCTCTCTATAAATTCCATGCTGCCCGCACTCGATTCCCCCCTAAATCCCCCTCTCCTATGTCCCTTGGGCCCGCTATCGCTCGCCGGAGCAAGCTTCTGTCGCCGCTCATCGTCACTCACACCGCCACCCACGCTCACCCCCGACCTCCCCCGACAACACAAGTGGCCTCGCCGCCCTTGCCCAGGCCTCCCCGTGCACTCACCCGAGCCCCACACCCCCCGCAGCTCCGTCGGCGACAAACACCGAAGCCACTTCCATCCCGAGCGCGCCGCCGATCGACTCCGGCTGCCTTCGATGACGCCACGACCACCGTTGCGACCGCCGTCGAGTGCTGCATCCACCCATGTCCTCCAACCTCGTCGCCAACCACCGGAGACGCCGCAAGCACCGCCACCGGCGCCATCGCGCCATTCGATGCCTCGATGAGCTCCTCCTTCGTCCGATCTAGATCCGATAGCTAGAATAGGTTTTTATTTTTTTATTTTTTAGCCGAAGCATTTTTCTTTCGCGTCGGCCGTCCGCCCGCAGCTGCATAGCGCACACACCCCGTAGGCAGTAGCTAGGTACCACGTGTACCATGTCCGACGCCTAGTTACTTTTTTCTTTTCCTATTTTATTTCTTTTACAGAATTAGTTATGTTTTTAGATTCTTTTTTGCGTTAGTTTCATAATTTTGTGAAGTTTCTGTTGGTGTACTTGGAATTCAAATTTGAGTAGTTTAAATTTGAATTATTTCAAATATGCTTCAAACACTGTTTTGGCTCTAGTTTGAATTCTAGAATAAATGTTTGAGTGATTCTTTTTGCTACTGATCACTTGTTCTTTTGTCTAAACAATAGACTTTTGCAAATTAGTTTTTGTTTATTTAAAATTAGGTTTTTAGGCAAAACGGTATTGTTTTACATAGTTTAGTGTTATTTTCTTTTTCCTTAGTATTTAAATGTTTTTACTTAAAAGAACTTTGTCACTTTTGCCAAATTTAGTTTTGTTTCTGTTATTGAACAGTAGACAATTTTATTCTTATATTAGAAATTTATTTTCTTTAGTTTTGTAAGAAAACTTGATTAGGTCATAAATAGAGTTATATAGTAGCTTTTTATTTGTTTCTTTTTGCAAATAAAATTTTATGAAAAATACTTTCTGTTACCTTAGTTGTTTTACATTTTCTTTTCTGTTAATTTATTAGTTTAGTATTTTCTTTGCTGTTAAGTTTACTTAGGATAAAAACTATTCAGTGTTGTGTCATAGCAGTTTCTTAGTTGCTTTTCGTCGTAGTTTTCTTTGAATTTTATTCGGTTTTTACTTGGTTTCTTACTGATTTCCTTTGTTACTTTTATTTTTTGAATGATAATTTGAGTGCTAGGATTTGCTTGCTAGAATGCATGCTTGTCATGTTTGTTATTGTAGATTTCATGGGATAGTTGCGAATAGTGCTATCATGTTTTGTGAGAGCGATATTATCTTCATCAAGTAATACCAGGCAAGTTCACTTTGACCATGTTATTCATACCTATGTTTTTATTGCATCTAGTGTCACCATTCATAATCCCTCTAGTAGTGATATTGACTTCTTGTAGTTGAGTAGAATGCATGAGGTAGGAACCCATCTCCCTGTTATCAAGCCCGGGACATATATAGTTTTACTGCTATGCTATTGTTGACGGGGTTTGGTATGACTGCTCGGGAGTGGTGTGAAAAAGGAGGTCTCTATGTCAATGACGACAACTCCATGATGGCATCTGCAAGGACTGCATCTTCAAGGCCTCAAGACTTCAAGACTCGAGACAAGAATTCAATATACTTCTGGGTTGAGAATGGTTAAGAAGGGTACATATGGTGCATCCAGTACTCAGTGATTCCAGAGAAGCGTCGTGATATCATGCGGAAAGCTCCACCCAGGCTCAAAGAGACGGAAGAATACTTCATGCCCAGAAGCTTACCTGTGCAACTGCAAGTCACTATGGGCTCTGGCTTGGTTGACCCTAGTGGTGACTCTGGCTGGGACGGTGCTAGCAGATGTAGAACTATGGTAGGATTGGATGGGTACCGGACAGTGGTCAGAGGAACTCTTCGGAAGACCATGTTTCGGTCGTCTTGTTCTCAAATATCATGAAGTGCGAGAACGTAAAAGAGGGATTTAATCTTGCGTGTAAAGTGCACCACACTCTTTAGAGTTAAAACCTAATCGATTAGCCGTGTCCATCGTTACGGACAATTTGAGCCTCTGGACTTGGATCCATCTCGGAACTCTCAACACCAGATCAAAAACTTAATTGTGGGCAACTTACGATGATTAGGGCTATCAGACATCGGTTGGCGGAACCATGTCATAGTAGGGAACTCTGTAGTGAAGACTCCTGATATTCCTTTGATGTAGGGAAAGTAAAACTAGCTTTTACGCAAACAAAACTCAGACCCAGAGCCACAAAGCCATATTGCATATAGTATAGTTTTATCATCTGCTTTCTTATAGTGATCTTGCTGGTACATTCAATGTACTGACCTACATGGCTACAACGTATCATGTTGCAGGATTTCTACGATGAGTAAGAGATACGATATAGCGTTACAATCTACACTCAACCTGCCGATGGCGTTGATGGGACTCCACACCCGTTTGTTTGTTTCCGCTGAGACTTATGAGGTATATATCAGTTTTATGTTATTTATACATGTGATTGCACTTTGATATATACATTGATGTACTGTGTGTGCCAGCATACTGATCCAGGGATGGCACAGATACACAGAGGCTTGACTGTTTGAGGTCGGGTCGCTATAGTTTGGTTCACGTTAGCTACTTTAATAATTTGATATGTGGGTGGACCGGTGCTTTGGTGCTGTTCTTACTTGAACAAGCCTCCCACTTATGATTAACCCCTCTCGCAAGCTTCCGCAACTATGAAATAAGAATTAAGGTAAATCTAACGATAGCATGAAACATATCGATCCAAATCAGCCCCTTACGAAATAGCGCATAAACTAGGGTTTAAGCTTCTATCACTCTAGCAACCCATCATCTAATTACTACTCCACAATGCCTTCCCTTAGGCCCAAAGATGGTGAAGTGTCATGTAGTCGACGTTCACATGACACCACTAAAAGAAGCAACAACATACATATCATCAAAATATTGAACGAATACCAAATTCACATGATTACTTATGACAAGACTTCTCCCATGTCCTCAAGAACAAAAGTAACTACTCACAAATAATATTCATGTCCAAGATCAGAGGGGTATTGAATAGCATCAAGGATATGAACATTTAATCTTCCACCAAATAAACCAACTTGCAGCAACTACAATATGTAATCAACACTACTAGAAACCCATAGGTACCAATCTGAGGTTTTGAGACAAAGATTGAATACAAGAGATGAACTAGGGTTTGAGATGAGATGGTGCTGGTGAAGATGTTGATGAAGATTGGTCTTCCCATGATGAGAGGGTTGTTGGTGATGTCGATGGCTTCGATTTCCCCCTCCCGGAGGGAAATATCCCCGGCGGAATTGCTCCGCCGGAGAGCAAAAGTGGTCCTGCCCAGGTACCGCCTTGAGACGGCGGCGCTTCGTCCCAAAAGTCCTCTCCTTAATTTTTTTTTCTAGGTTAAATGGCTTCATATAGCAGAAGATTGGCCATGGAGGCTGGCCAGGGGTCCCATAAGCCACCAGGGCGCGCCTAGCAGGGTGGGCACGCCCTGGTGCCTTGTGGGCAATTGGGTGGCCTCCTCTGGTATTTCTTTCTTCCAGTATTTTATATATTCCAAAATAATTCTCCGTGAAATTTTAGCTCATTTGGAGTTGTGCAGAATAGGTATCTCTGGCATAGCTTTTTCAGGTCCAGAATTCCAGCTGCCGCCAATATCCCTCTTCATATAAATCTTGCAAATGAAGAGAGAAAAGGCATTAGAATTGCACCACAAAGTATTATATTGATCAAAACCATCATAAATAATAATAGGAAAATATGATGCAAAATGGACGTATCAACTCCCCCAAGCTTAGACCTCGCTTTTCCTCAAGCGAAAGCCGATATCGATAATCATGACCACATGTTTAGAGAGAGAGGTGTCGATAAAAACAAAATACGGACATAGAAGCATCATGATCATTATTATAGTAGCAATGTACATTATCATAAAACTTCTCATGAGCAATTAACAATTCATCACAACAATGAAGTATACGGCATAAACTTTCTTGAAAACTAACAAACTATGTTCTCAGTCAACAAGGTAATTGCAATTCATCATATTTTCAGGAAGGGTCTCATGTAATAGCTTTTTTTAGCAAGTCCACATACTCAACTATCATTTAGTCTTTTATGATTGCTGACACTCGCGACATATATATATATATATATATATATATATGTAGCAAAAGTTTCAGTCAGACACATAGAAAGATAGGGGCTTATGTTTCGCCTCCCAACTCATTTCCTGAAGGGTAATGTCAACAATAATAACTCTTGATCACCCATATCCAATTGGATATATATGCCTAGATATTTCGCCAACACACGATGCTTGCAAAAGAGAAAAATAAAAAGGAATAGAGGAGAACACTATTGACTCTTGCATGAAAAGTAAATACATAAAGGTAAAAGATAGGCCCTTCGCAGAGGGAAGCAGAGGTTATCATGCACTTTTTTGTTTTTGGATGTGCAAGCTCTTAATGCAAAGGAACGTCACTTTATATTGTCCCTTGTGATAGCAACCTTTACTATGCAGTTCGTCGCTTTTATTTCTTTACCATCACAAGATCGTATAAAGCTTATTTTCCCTTACAATAAAAGATCATACATATTTAGAAGCAATTTTTATTGCTTTATGCACTGATGACAACTTACTTGAATGATCTTATTCAATCCATAGGTAGATATAGTGGACTCTCATGACATGAAACTGGGTTTAAGGGTTTTTGGATGCAAAAGTAGTATCTCTACTTGGTGCGGATTTTTGGCTAGCAAAGATATTGAGCAAGAACCACATTTTGGAGGGTCTATAACAATAGAACTTCTATGTGAATATAAGCAAACATAACTCATTACGTTGTCTTCCTTGTCCAATGTCAACAATTTGACATAGAATACTTAATGGGGGCTCAAAGTGTCCAAGATAGTATATTTATATGTGAATCTTCTCTTCCCTTATTAATTCTTCAATGAATTGCATCATTGACCAATGCTATGTTTTTTAACTTCCAACAAATTTTACCACTTATACTTTTCTTTATGTAAAGTCATTACTTTCCATGAGATTAGCATACGATCTTTTCCATTATTTTCATTGCTAAGACTGAAACGTAAAAGTAAAGAAGCAAAACTCAAACTACTCTTTATTATATAACTCTCAACTCTATTACATAGATAGATAGATCATGAAATTAGCACTCACAAAATAGATCATACTAAACTTTTATTCAACTAAATCACAAAATAACTAAGGATCGAACTAAGATAAGTAAAGATAATAAAAGTGATGGTGATATGATACCGGGGCACCTGCCCCAAGCTTGGCACAAGCCAAGGGGAGTGCCCATACCCGTGTACTCAAGCTTCTTTCTTCGGAAGTGATGGTGGAATATTCTTGGCGATGATGTCCCTAAGGATGAGATTTTCCTCTTCAACCTTATTGACATGGTGCTTAAGGTCCATAATTTCCTTCTGGAGCTTCCAGGAGACAGTTAATGCACCATCCACCCAAGGGTGTTTCCCGACTGAAGGAGATGAACCAACACTCTTTTCTGGTTATGATAAGAAACAAATTGAGTGTTGGGAGGTTTAATCGTATCCAGTAAGCTTATGTTCATGTGAGATCCCATCTTGGGGCCTTTTCCGGCACTACACCGGAGGGGGATTTGATCACGGAGGACCTCTACATAAATCTTGCTGCCCTTCTGATGAAGCGTGAGTAGTTTAACATGGACCTAAGGGTCCATAGCTAGTAGCTAGATGGCTTCTTCTCTCTCTTTGATCTTCAATACAATGTTCTCCTCGATGTTCTTGGAGTTCTATCCGGTGTAATCTTATTTTGTGGTGCGTTTGTTGAGATCCGATGAATTATGGATTTATGATCAGATTATCTATGAATATTATTTGAGTCTTCTCTGAACTCTTTTATGCATGATTAAGATATCTTTCTATTTCTCTTTGAACTATCGGTTTGGTTTGGCCAACTAGATTAGTTTTTCTTGCAATGGGAGAGGTGCTTAGTTTTGGGTTCAATCTTGCGGTGTCCTCACCCAGTGATAGAAGAGGTAGCGAGGCACGTATTGTATTGTTGCCATCAAGGATAAAAAGATGGTGTTTATATCATATTGCTTGAGTTTATCCCTCTACATCATGTCATCTTACTTAAAGCGTTGCTCTGTTCTTATGAACTTAATACTCTAGATGCAGGCAGGAGTCGGTCGATGTGTGGAGTAATAGTAGTAGATGCATAATCATTTCGGTCTACTTGTCAGGGACGTGATGCCTATATTCATGATCATTGCGTTAGATGTCTTCATAATTATGCGCTTTTCTATCAATTGCTCAACAGTAATTTGTTTACCCACCGTATGTTTTCTTCAACAGAGAAGCCTCTAGTGAAACCTATGGCCCCCGGGTCTATTCTCCATCATATATTTTCAGATCTATAAACCAAAAACCCAAAAATACCTTGCTGCAATTTATTTATATTTACTTTAGTTTGCTCTTTTATTTATCTTTTATACCTATCTCTATTAGATATCACTCTTGTTCATGACCGTGAAGGGATTGACAACCCCTTTTTCATGTTGTGTCAAGTGTTTGCTAGTTTGTGCAGGTGCATATATTGGAGACTTGCTTGTGCCTCCTACTGGATTGATACCTTGGTTCTTAACTGAGAGAAATACTTATCTCTACTTTGCCGCATCACCCTTTCCTCTTCAAGGGAAAATCAACGCATGCTCAAGAAGTAGCAGGAAGAATTTCTGGCGCCGTTGCCGGGGAGGTTCTACATCAAGCCTACCAAGTACCTATCATAAACTCTCATCGCTTACACTTACATTATTTGCCATTTGCCTCTTGTTTTCCTATCCCCCACTTCTAAAACATTTTCAGAATAATACAAAAATATTTGCCTTTTAATTTCCCTTCTTTCGTTTGCTTTCCGTTTGCTTGTGTGCTAGATTGCTTGCTTTCCCTTATGGATCAACCCAAGAGCTTTGATCCTTACTATAGGAAGTTGGAAGAAATTGAAAATAATACAAAAAGTTTTATGTCCTTACAATTTGAGCATAATAGTTTCTTTAGGAACAAACTTAAAGAACAAAAAACTATGATGGAATATATCAATAAAGATCTTGATGATATCACAAAGGAAATATATGGTCTTAAATCCCAATTTGCTCATATTGAAAATCTAGTAGGTCAAATTTCCGATAAACAAACTACTCTAGTAAATAAGATGGCCGCTAAACCGGAGTTTTGTGATAATAATTCTGAATGTCTTAAAGTGATTGGTGTGACTCCTATTGAATCTTTGTTTGCTAATATAAAACTTGATAAAGATGTGACTAGAGATGAGTCAACTTTAGCTAGAAGGCGTCCCAATAATTTGAAGGGTGAAGATCTTAATGAAAAATTGATAAAAGTGGGATTGGAGAGGTTAAAACTTTAAGTAGAGATGAACCCACTCTTTTGGATTTCAAGGACTTTAATTATGATAATTGTTCTTTGATTGATTCTATTTCCTTGTTGCAATCCATTCTTAATTAACCTCATGCTTATAATCAAAATAAAGCTTTTACTAAACAAATCGTTGATGCTATGATGAAATCATTTGAAGAAAAATTTGAATTGGAAGTTTATATCCCTAGAAAGCTTTATGATGAGTGGGAACCTACTATTAAGATTAAAATTAAAGATTATGAGTGTAATGCTTTGTGTGATTTGGGTGCTAGTGTTTCCACTATTCCGAAAACTTTATGTGATGTGCTAGGTTTCCATAAATTTGATGATTGTTCTTTGAATTTGCATCTAGCGGATTCCACTATTAAGAAACCTATGGGAAGGATTAATGATGTTCTTATTGTTGCAAATAGGAATTATGTGCCCGTAGATTTTATTGTGCTTGATATAGATTGCAATCCTACATGTCCTATTATTCTTGGTAGACCTTTCCTTAGAACGATTGGTGCAATTATTGATATGAAAGAAGAAAACATTAGATTTCAATTTCTGTTAAGGAAGGGCATGGAACACATTCCAAGAAAGAAAATTAAGTTGCCATTTGAATCTATTATGAGGGCTACTTATGGATTAAATACTAAAGATGACAATACCTAGATCTATGTTTTATGCCTAGCTAGGGGCGTTAAACAATAGCGCTTGTTGGGAGGCAACCCAATTTTATTTTTGTGTTTTTTGTTTTCAGTTCTGTTTTTCAATAAATACACATTATTACCTATGTATTAATTGTGTTTTTGTGTTTTAATTAGTGTTTGAGCCAAGCAAGACCTTTGGGATGCTTTGATATCGTTGATTTGGTTTTGCTGAGAAACAGGAACTTTTGCGTCCAGTAACAGAATTGTTAAAATTCACTGGTGCGTGGAAAAATTCTGAACTTTTTAAAAAAGATTGATATATGAATTTCCTCTATTGTCCTTATTTTTAAGAATTTTTAGATTTACATAAGTATTACTAATATTCTGGTTACTACAGACTGTTCTATTTTTGACAGATTCTGTTTTCTATGTGTTGTTTGCTTATTTTGATGAATCTATGGGTAGTATCAGGGGGTATGAACCATGGAGAAGTTGGAATACAGTAGATATTACACCAATATAAATTTATAATGAGTTCACAACAGTACCTAAAGTGGTGATTTATTTTATTATACTAACGGATCTTACGAGTTTTCTGTAGAGTTTTGTGTTGTGAAACTTTCAAGTTTTGGGTAAAGATTTGATGGACTATGGAATAAGGAGTGGCAAAAGCCCAAGCTTGGGGATAACAAAGGAACCCCAAGGTAATATTCAAGGACAACCAAGCATCCAAGCTTGGGGATGCCCTGGATGGCATCCCCTCTTTCGTCTTCAATCCATCGGTAAATTTAATTGAGGCTATATTTTTATTCACCACATGATATGTGTTTTTCTTGGAGCGTCTTGTATGATATGAGTCTTTGATTTTTGGTTTGCCACAATCATCCTTTCTGTACACACCTTTTGAGAGGCACACACTTTAATCGTGAATTTATTAGAATACTCTATGTGCTTCACTTATATCTTTTGAGCTAGGCAGTTTGTTCTAGTGCTTCACTTATATCTTTTTAGAGCATGACAGTGGTTTTATTTTATAGAAATTTTTGAACTCTCATGCTTCACTTATATTATTTTGAGAGTCCTAAACATCATGGTAGTTTTCTTAGGTTATGAATTTAGTCCTAATATGATGGGCATCCAAGAGGGATATAAGAAAAACTTTCATATAAAGAGCATTGAATAATATGAGAAGTTTGATTCCTTGCATTTGTTTTGAGATATAAAGATGGTGATATTAGAATAATGCTAGTGAGTAATTTTGGATTGGTATAAATACTTGTGTTAAGTTTGTGATTCCCGTAGCATGCACGTATGGTGAACCGTTATGTGATGAAGTCGGAGCATGATTTATTCTTTGATTGTCTTCCTTATGAGTGGCGATAGGGGACGAGCGATGATCTTTTCCTACCAATCTATCCCCCTAGGAGCATGAGTATTAGTACTTTTTTTTTATGGATAATAAACTTTTGCAATAAGTATGTGAGTTCTTTATGACTAATGTTGAGTCCATGGATTATACGCACTCTCACCCTTCCATCATTGCTAGCCTCTCTAGTACCGCGCAACTTTTGCCCGTGCATTAAACCCACCATATACCCTTCCTCAAAACAGCCACCATACCTACCTATTATGGCATTTCCATAGCCATTCCGAGATATATTGCTATGTAACTTCCACCGTTCCATTTTATTATGACACATACCATCATTGTCATATTGTTATCATATGCATGAGACATTCATATAGAGTCATATCTTTGTTCTAGTATCGAGTTGTAATTCTTGAGTTGTAAGTAAATAAAAGTGTGATGATCATCATTATTAGGGCATTGTCCCATGTGAGGAAAGGATGATGGAAGCTATGATTCCCTCACAAGTTGGGATGAGTCTCCGGACTTAAAAATAAATAAAAGAGGCCAAAGAAGCCCAAATAAAAAAAGGCCAAAGAAGCCCAAAAAATGAGAGAAAAAGAGAGAAGGGACAATTTTACTATCCTTTTCCGCACTTGTGCTCTGAAATAGCACCATGTTCTTCATGATAGAGAGTCTCCTATTTGGTCACTTTCATATACTAGTGGGAATTTTTCATTATAGAACTTGGCTTGTATATTCCAATGATGGGCTTCCTCAAATTGCCCTAGGTCTTCATGAGCAAGCAAGTTGGATGCACACCCACTTAGTTTCTTTTTAAGCTTTCATACACTTATAGCTCTAGTGCATCAGTTGCATGGCAATCCCTACTCACTTGCATCAATATCAATTGATGGGCATCTTCATAGCCCATTAATTTGCCTAGTTGATGTGAGACTTTCTCCTTCCTTTTTGTCTTCTCGACAACCACCATATTCTATTCCACCTATAGTGCTATATCCATGGCTCACGCTCATGTATTGCGTGAAAGTCGAAAAAGTTTGAGAACACCAAAAGTATGAAACAATTGCTTGACTTGTCATCGGGGTTGTGCATGATGAAATACTTTGTGTGATGAAGATGGAGCATAGCCTGACTATATGATTTTGTAGGGATAACTTTCTTTGGCCATGTTATTTTGAGAAGACATGATTGCTTTATTAGTATGTTTGAAATATTATTGTTTTTATGTCAATATTAAACTTTTGTTTTGAATCTTATGGATCTGAATATTCTTGCCACAATAAAGAAAATTGCATTGATAAATATGTTAGGTAGCATTCCACATCAAAAATTCTGTTTTTATCATTTACCTACTCGAGGACGAGCAGGAATTAAGCTTGGGGATGCTTGATACGTATCCAACGTATCTATAATTTTTTATTGTTCCATGACATTACATTATCTGTTTTGGATGTTTTATATGCATTAATATGCTATTTTATATTATTTTTGGGACTAACCTATTAACCTAGA
The DNA here is from genome assembly GCA_011799875.1 of Thinopyrum elongatum. Taxonomy (NCBI): domain Eukaryota; kingdom Viridiplantae; phylum Streptophyta; class Magnoliopsida; order Poales; family Poaceae; genus Thinopyrum; species Thinopyrum elongatum. The sequence goes on along the minus strand of CM022300.1, from coordinate 81,694,421 downwards.
GCCCAGTGCTAGTTTCTGTTTTTTCCTTGTTTTTGACTTTAACAGAAAAGGAATATCAAACGGAGTCCAAACGGAATAAAACTTTACGGTGATTTTTCTTGGACCACAAGAAACCCACGAGACTTGGAGAGGAGGCCAGAAGACCCACGAGGCAGATACAAGCCGTGGGGGGCGTGCCCCTGGCTTATGGGCCCCTCGTGGACCGTCTTGACCTAATTTCTGCACTATAAATCCACAAATATTCGCCCTATACCTGAGGGCACACCAAAAATACTTTTCCGCCACCGCAAGCTTCTATTCCCGTGAGATCCCATCTTGGGGCCTTTTCCAGCACTCCGCCGGAGGGGGATTCGATCACGGAGGACCTCTACATCAACCTTGTTGCCCTTCCGATGAAGTGCGAGTAGTTTACTATGGACCTAAGGGTCCATATCTAGTAGCTAGATGGCTTCCTCTCTCTCTTTGATCTTCAATACAATGTTCTCCTTGATGTTCTTGGAGTTCTATCCGATGTAATCTTCTTTTGCAGTGCATTTGTTGAGATATGATGGATTGTGGATTTATGATCAGATTATCTATGAATATTATTTGAGTCTTCTCTGAACTCTTTTATGAATTATTAAGATATCTTTGTATTTCTCTTCGAACTATCGGTTTGGTTTGGCCAACTAGATTGCTTTTTCTTGCAATGGGAGAGGTGCTTAGTTTTGGGCTCAATCTTGCGGTGTCCTCACCCAGTGACAGAAGGGGTAGCTAGGCACGTATTGTATTGTTGCCATCAAGGATAAGAAGATGGGGTTTATGTCATGTTGCTTGAGTTTATCCCTCTACATCATGTCATCTTACTTAAAGCGTTGCTCTGTTCTTATGAACTTAGTACTCTAGATGCAGGCAGGAGTCAGTCGGTGTGTGGAGCAATAGTAGTAGATGCAGAATCATTTCGGTCTACTTGTCATGGACGTGATGCCTATATGCATGATTATTGCCTTAGATGTCTTCATAATTATGCACTTTTCTATCAATTTCTCAACAGTAATTTGTTTACCCACCGTATGTTTTCTTCAAGTGAGAAGCCTCTTGTGAAACCCATGGCCCCCGGGTCTATTTTCCATCATATGTTTTCAGATCTATGAACCAAAAACCCAAAAATACCTTGCTGCAATTTATTTATATTTACTTTAGTTTGCTCTTTTATTTATCTTTTATACCTATCTCTATTAGATCTCACTCTTGTTCGTGACCGCGAGGGGATTGACAACCCCTTTTTTGGGTTGTGTGCAAGTGTTTGTTAGTTTGTGCAGGTGCATATATTGGAGACTTGCTTGTGCCTCCTACTAGATTGATACCTTGGTTCTTAACCGAGGGAATACTTATCTCTACTTTGCTGCATCACCCTGTACTCCTCAAGGGAAAAATCAACGCAAGCTGAAGAAGTAGCATTCCATCTTTAACTATAACGGGTTCCTCAATCTTTTCTTTAATAGGGGGATGATATTTAAACCACTTCTCCTTAGGGAGATCAAAAAATGATTCACAAAAGGAGGCTACTATCTCAGAGGCAAGTCCATATTTAGTGCTAAACTTATGAAAAGCATTGGTATCCATAAAAGATTTAACACAATCAAATTTCAGTATTATACCTGACTCTTTACCTTTGTCAACTTCACAATCTTTAGAGTTGATTTTAATTCTTTCTAGAAGATCCCATCTAAATTCAATAGTCTTCTTCATAAAGGAACCAGTAGAAGAAGAATCGAACATGGTTTGATCATTATGAGAAAGCCGAGCATAAAAATTATGCAAGATAATTTCTCTTGAGAGCTCATGATTGGGGCATGTGTACATCATTTACTTAAGCCTCCCCCAAGATTGCACGATGCTTTCTCCTTTACAAGGACAAAAATTATATATATAATTCCGATCACGATGAACCAGATGCATAGGATAAAACTTCTGATGAAATTCCAATTTCAATCGGTTCCAATCCCACGTTCCAATATCATCACATAGCCTTGACCATGTCAATGACTTTCCCCCCAAAGATAAAGGGTAAACCTTCTTCTTAACTCCATATTCGGATAAACCTGTAAGCTTAAATAATCCACAAACTTCATCCACATAGATTAGGTGCATATCAGGATGTATTGTTCCATCTCCTGCATAAGGATTAGCTGGCAGTTTCTCTATCATACCCGAAGGAATCTCAAAAAAAGTATTTTTAGTAGTTGCAGTAGTTTGAGGAGGAACTCTTTGTGCTTCTGGTCAGGGTGAAGATACCCCGAACAAACCCCTCAAAGGATTGTTTTCCATAGTAACAAGTGATAGTAAATTTCAATACGTAATATAAATGTTTCCTTACCAAATTCCACTCACCAAAGGCGCTTCACTCCCCAATGGTGTCAAAAAAGAGTCTTGATGACCCAAAAGTATAGGGTATCAATCCTAGTACTTCCGATAAGTAAGAGTGTCGACCCCAACGAGGAGCAGAAGGAAATGACAAGCGGTTTTCAACAAGGTATTTTCTGCAACCACTGAAATTGTCGGTAACAAGTAGTTTGATAGCAAGGTAATTTGTAACGAGCAACAAGTGGCAATAGTAACAAAGGTGCAGCAAGATAGCCCAATCCTTTTTTTAGAAAAGGATAGGCCGGAACAGTCTCTTATAATAAGTAAAGTGTTCTTGAGGACACACGGGTATTTCATCTAGTCACTTTCATCATATTTGTTTGATTCACGTTCACTACTTTGATAATTTGATATGTGGGTGGACCGGTGCTTGGGTGCTTTTCTTACTTGAACAAGCCTCCCATTTATGATTAACTCCTCTCGCAAGCATCCACAACTATGAAATAAGAATTAAGATAAATCTAACCATGGCATGAAACATATGGATCAAATCAGCCTCTTACGGAATAGCGCATAAACTAGGGTTTAAGCTTCTGTCACTCTAGCAACCCATCATCTAATTACTACTCCACAATGTCTTCCCTTAGGCCCAAATATGGTGAAGTTTCATGTAGTCGACATTCACATGACACCACTAAAGGAACCAACAACATACATATCATCAAAATATCGAATGAATACCAAATTCACATGATTACTTATGACAAGACTTCTCCCATGTCCTCAAGAACAAAAGTAATTACTCACAAATCATATTCATGTCCAAGATCAGAGGGGCATTGAATATAATCAAGGATCTGAACATTTAATCTTCCACCAATTAAACCAACTAGCATCAACTACAAGATGTAATCAACACTACTAGCCACCCACAGTTACCAATCTGAGGTTTTGAGACAAAGATTGAATACAAGAGATGAACTAGGGTTTGAGATGAGATGGTTCTGGTGAAGATGTTAATGAAGATTGGTCCTCCCACGATGACATGGTTGTTGGTGATGTCGATGGCTTCGATTTTCCCCTCCCGGAGGGAAGTAAGCAAAAGTGCTCCTGCCCAGGTTCCGCCACGAGAAGGCCGCGCTTGGTCCCGAAAGTCCTCTCCTTATTTTTTTTGGGGGAAAATGGCTTCATATAGCAGAAGATTTGCCACGGAAGCTGGCCAAGGGCCCCACAAGCCACCAGGGCGTGCACAGGGGGTGAGCGCGCCCTTGTGGCTTGTGGGCACCTGGGTGGCCTCCTCTGGTATTTCTTTCTTCCAGTATTTTTTTATATTCCAAAATAATTCTCCGTGAAATTTTAGCTCATTTGGAGTTGTGCAGAATAGGTATCTCTAACATAGCTTTTTCAGGTCCAGAATTCCAGCTGCCGGTAATCTCCCTCTTCATATAAATCTTGCAAATTAAGAGAGAAAAGGCATTAGAATTGCACCATAAAGTATTATATTAATAAAAAACATCATAAATAACAGTAGGAACATGATGCAAAATGGACGTATCAGACATCTTCTTCCTTCTCGCTTGAGTACACCATCCTCTTCAAATCAGCGTCTTCCTCCTCATCCGTCGGCCACTCGTAATGGTCAACATCATCTTACAAGCTGGGGTTTGCAATGAAGTGAGAGACATAGCTCTCCCCATCGGTATCTTGTGACGACATGAAGATCTAGATCTTTGAGACCCGGGCAGAAAACAACTCGAAACAAAAACAGAGGAGAAACTTGCGATACAGAGGTCAAAAAATGAAAGATATATATAATGATTTTTTCTCTTGCAGGACAAGTCTTCGAGAGGAAAACTGAGTTGGGAAGGTGCACGAGGCCCCCACATGCTCAGGTGGTGCGCCCCACAGGGTAGTGCGCCCCCTTGAGCTTGTGGCCCCCTCGGACTCCTTCTCGGTTGTTTCTTATTTTTCCTATTTTTTTATATATTCCAAAACTGACGGAAAGTATTTTTATGGAATTTTTGGATTTTCCAATTTCTTTTTCAGGATTCTAGAGTGCTCCGAAAGGTTTCTTCGATGTACTCTTCTGGTTTAATTACTTGAATAACGTCTAAATCAATGTTAATGGGGGTACCTTCAATGTAATGTTTAATTATTTGCCTGTTACCCACCTCCTTAATGTTTCCTTCGGTGCTGTTTATTTTGATGGCTCCATAACGGTAAACTTATTTCACAATATATGGACCTACCCACTTAGAGAGAAGTTTACCTGTAAAATAACTGAAGCGAGACTTGTACAAAAGAACTTTATCACAAATATGAAATTCCCATTTCTGAATTCTTTTATCATGCCATCGTTTAACTTTTTCTTTGAATAATTTAGCATTTTCATAAGTTTGTTCATCCAAAGAACTAATATCGAATAACCTTTTTTCACCAGCAGGCTTAAAATCATAATTAACTTCTTTAATAGCCCAATAAGCTTTATGTTCCAGCTCAAGAGGTAAATGACATGCTTTTTGGTAAACCATTTTATACGGGGACATACCCATAGGATTTTTAAGCAATTCTATATGCCCACAATGCATCATCAAGTTTTTGAGACAAATTATTTCTAGATCTATTAATAGTCTTTTGCAAGATTAACTTTATTTCTCTAATACTCAATTCAACTTGCCCACTAGACTGAGGATGATAAGGTGATGCTATTCTATGGTTGACATCATACTTAGCTAGAACTTTATGGGAAGCACCATGAATAAAATGCGAACCACCATCAGTCATTAAATACCTAGGGACTCCAAACCTCTGAAAGATAACATCTTTAACCATTTTAATAGAAGTCTTATGATCAGCACTACTAGTTGGAATAGCTTCTACCCACTTAGTAATGTAATCAACATACACTAAAATATGACTGTATCCATATGAAGGAGGAAAAGGTCCCATATAATCAAAACCCCAAACATCAAATGGTTCAATAACAAGTGAATAATTCATAGGCATTTCCTAACATTTACTAATATTTCCAACTCTTTGACATTTTTTAGAAGAAAGGACAAACTTACGTGCATCTTTGAAGAGAGTAGCCCAATAAAAATCAGATTGCAATACCTTATGTGTAGTTCTGTCTCCCGCATGGTGTCCTCCGTATGCACCGGAGTGGCACTTCCTCAAGATTTGTTCCTGTTCATGCTCAGGTATACAACATCTAATAATACCATCTACTCCTTCATATAAGTGTGAGTCATCCCATAAGTAATGTCTCAAGTCAAAGAAGATTTTTTTCTTTTGTTGGTATGTGTAATTAGGTGGTATATATTTAGCAACAATGAAATTAGCATAATCTGCATACCAACGGTTATCAAGAGAAGTGGAAGCATTTATAATAGCTAATTTCTCATTAGGAAAACTATCATTAATAGGTATTGGGTCATCAATAATATTTTCCATCCTAGACAAATTATCTGCAATAGGGTTATCAGCTCCCTTTCTATCAACAATATGCAAATCAAATTCTTGAAACAAAAGAACCCATCTCATTAATCTAGGCTTAGCATCTTTCTTATACATAAGTTATTTAATAGCAACATGATCAATCTGAATAGTAACTTTAGAATCAACTATATAAGGCCTGAACTTATCACATGCAAACACAACTGCTAGAAATTCTTTTTCACTAGTAGCATAATTTCTTTGAGCGCTATCCAAGGTCTTACTAGCGTAATGAATAACATTTAATTTTATTTCAACTATTTGACCAAGAACAACACCAATAGCATAATCACTAGCATCGCACATAATTTCAAAGGGTAAATTCCAATCAGGTGGTTGAACAATAGGAGCACTTATCAAAGCTTTATTAAATATTTCAAAGGCTTCTATTCAATCATCATGAAAAATGAATGGAACATATTTTTGGAGAAGCTTAGTAAGATGCCTAGAAATTTTAGGGGAGTCCTTAACAAACCTTCTATCAAAACCCGCATGACCCAAAAAGTTTATACCATTCATATCTTTAGGACATGTCATTTTCTCAACTGCATCATCTTTAGCTTTATCTACTTCAATGCCTCTTTCGGAAATTTTATGACCAAGGGCTATACCTTCATTCACAATAGAGTGGCAGTTCCCCCAATTCAAGACAAGGTTAGTCGCTTCACATCTCTGCAAACTCTATCAAGATTGCTCAAACAGTCATAAATTTTTTTCCGCAAACGGAAAAATCATCCATGAAGGCCTCAACATTTTTCTCACAGAAATCAGAGAATATAGCAGTCATATATGTTTGAAAAGTAGTAGATGCATTACATAAACCAAAAGGCAAAGTTCCTGAAGGACAAGTAAAGGTATTTTTCTGTCGATCTTCTTGCGATAGAGGTATTTGAGAGAAACCAGAATATCGATCTAGGAAACAAAAGTGTGTATGCTTAGATAATCTTTCCAACATTTGATCAATGAAAAGCAAAGGGTAATTATATTTCCTAGTAGCTTTATTTAGTTTTCTAAAATCGATTACCATCCTATAGTCTGTAACAACTCTTTGTGGGATAAGTTCATTTTTATCATTAGGAACAACAGTTATGCCACCTTTCTTCGGGACACAATGAACAGGACTAGCCCATCTACTATCAGCTATAGGATAAATTATACTTGCCTCCAAAAGCTTTAATATTTCCGTTCTTACCACATCCTTCATTTGAGGATTCAAGCGACATTGATGATCAACAACTGGTTTGGCATTGGGTTCCATATTAATTTTGTGTTGGCACAGAGTAGGGCTAGGGCCTTTAAGATCATCAAGAGTATATCCAATTGCAGCACGATGCTTCTTCGAAGTTTTCAACAATGTCTTTTCATCGTGCACTGAAAGGTTAGATTGGTAATAATAGGATATATCTTCTTTTCATCTACATAAGCTTATTACAATGTATGTGGGAGCTTCTTTAACTCAAAGACTGGATCACCCTTAAGTGGGGTAGGATGTCCCAAAGTTTCAACATGCAAATTATGCTTAAGGATAGGTGCTTGTCTAAAGAATATTTCATCTATTTATTTCTTCCATTCATATAAATATCATTTTCAAGATCTAACAAATATTGCTCTAAAGGATCAGTAGGTGGCACAACAATAGAAGCAAGACCAATAATATCATCTTTATCAGGGAAACCTTTATCATGAGGTTGTGTAGTGCACTTAGAGAAATTAAATTCATGAGAGACATTACCAGACTTATCCATAACTTTCTCTTTAACACAATCAATTTCTACATTAATAGTATTCAAGAAGGGTCTACCTAATATAATGGGACAAAATTTATCTTGTTATGATCCAAGTACTAAGAAATCAGTAGGATCTTTAATCTTACCACACAAGACTTCAACATCTCTAACAATCTCAAATGGTGAAACGGTATCCCTATTTGCATGCTTAATTGTAACATCAATCTCTTCTATCTTGGCAGGTGAAATTTCATGCATAACTTCTTGATAAAGAGAAAAAGGAATAGCACTTATATGAGCACCCATATCACAAAAACCATGATAACAATGATCTCCAATCTTAACAGAAACAACAGGCTTGCCAACAACTTTCCTATTCTTATCTAACATATCCTGTACATGTCTAACAATTTTAGCAATTCTAGTAGCTTTATCACAGAAATAAATAACATGCCCATCAATATTGTTAACCAAGATATCTTTAACCATTGCAATAGGAGGTTCTAATTTAATTTGTTCAGATGGTTTAGGTGTTTTAATATTACTATTATGAATCACAGTTGTCGCCTTACCATGTTCCTTAATCATAACAGGCAAAGGAGATTTCTCAATATAAGTAGTAGACACAACAGGAATAGCAGTATAAGCAATTGTTTCGGTTTTAGCAATAATTGGTTCTTCACAAATATCTCTAATGGGTGGATGAAATTTAAACCACTTCTCCTTACGGTGATCAACATGAGCAGTAAAGGATTCACGAAATGTAGCTATTATGTCAGAACCAAGTCCATATGGTGTAAGGTGGAACCCAAATTGTGTCGATCTTTCACGATTGGAGCAGATCCCATGAACAACATGTAGAACGCGAGAGGGGACAATGAGAGGAAACACTCAAATAGACAAGACACAATCACACATGTGCTAAATCAACATACACATGGCGAGATTCACAATCCAAAGTCAACAAACGATGATACAAATGGTAGCTAGTTCATCTCAATCCGTGAGGAGGTGGGGTCTCAAATCTGTAGAGGATCTTCCCTAGAAGGGTCTTGAATCCACTTGGGGGATCTTCTCCTAGGAGGCCTTGAACTCCAAGGAGTATGGATAACTGGATGAGCAAAGCTCTATCTCTAATGAGTTATTCCTTTGCTAACCCTAGATGGACGAGGGATAGGTCTATATATAGTGCTAGTACAATTTGGGGCGAGTTGGAGGGATACATGGGCCTTTGGGCCTTTACTACTTCTTGAGCTTGCGTTGATTTTTTTCCTTGAAGAGGAAAGGGTGATGCAGCAAAGTAGAGATAAGTATTTCCCTTAGTTAAGAACCAAGGTATCAATCCAGTAGGAGGCACAAGCAATTCCCCAATATATGCACCTGCACAAACTAACAAACACTTGCACACAACCCGAAAAAGGGGTTGTCAATCCCCTCACGGTCACGAACAAGAGTGAGATCTAATAGAGATAGGTATAAAAGATAAATAAAAGAGCAAACTAAAGTAAATATAAATAAATTGCAGCAAGGTATTTTTGGGTTTTTGGTTCATAGATCTGAAAACATAGGATGGAAAATAGACCCGGGGGCCATGGGTTTCACTAGAGGCTTCTCACTTGAAGAAAACATACGGTGGGTAAACAAATTACTGTTGAGCAATTGATAGAAAAGCGCATAATTATGAAGACATCTAAGGCAATGATCATGAATATAGGCATCACATCCGTGACAAGTAGACCGACTCCTGCCTGCATCTACTACTATTACTCCACACATCGACCGACTCCTGCCTGCATCTAGAGTATTAAGTTCATAAGAACAGAGCAACGCTTTAAGTAAGATGACATGATGTAGAGGGATAAACTCAAGCAATATGACATAAACCCCATCTTTTTATCCTTGATGGCAACAATACAATACGGGCCTCGCTACCCCTTCTGTCACTGGGTGAGGACACCGCAAGATTTAACCCAAAACTAAGCACCTCTCCCATTGCAAGAAAAATCAATCTAGTTGGCCAAACCAAACCGATAGTTCGAAGAGAAATACAAAGATATCTTAATCATGCATAAAAGAGTTCAGAGAAGACTCAAATAATATTCATAGATAATCTGATCATAAATCCACAATTCATCGGATCTCAACAAATGCACCTCAAAAGAAGATTACATCGAATAGATCTCCAAGAACATCGAGGAGAACATTGTATTGAATATCAAAGAGAGAGAAGAAGCCATCTAGCTACTAGCTATGGACACGTAGGTCTGTGGTAAACTACTCACACATCATCGGAATTGCAGCAAGGTTGGTGTAGAGGTCCTTCGTGATCGAATCCCCCTTCGCCGGAGTGCCGGAAAAGGCCCCAAGATGGGATCTCACGGGAACAGAGGCTTGCAGCGGCGGAAAAGTATTTTTGGTGTGCCCTCTGGTACAGGTGGGATATTTGAGGATTTATATTGTAGAGATTAGAGTTGGATGGTCTCCGAGGGGCCCACAAGCCCTGGGGGTGCGGCCCTATGGCTTGCGGCCTCCTCGTGGGTCTTCTGGCCTCCTCTCCAAGTCTCGTGGGTTTGTTCTAGTCCAAGAAAAATCACCGTAAAGTTTTATTCCGTTTGGACTCCGTTTGATATTCATTTTCTCTAAAAGTCAAAAACAAGGAAAAAACAGAAACTGACACTGGGCTCTAGGTTAATAAGTTAGTCCCAAAAATAATATAAAATAGCAAATTAATGCATATAAAACATCCAAAACAGATAATATAATAGCATGGAACAATCAAAAATTATAGATACATTGGAGACGTATCAGCCCTTCATTGTGCGCAGACAGGGGCCGGATGTCGAGGCTGGGGGGCCGGTTGTCCGGCGGCTCGTGTTGGGCAGGATGTCCGAGGCTGGGGCCAGATGTCCAGGCTGGCGGGGCCGATTCTAGTTGCTCACTAGACAGGAGGGCTCGGATATGGATGCAATCAGTTCAGTTGATGGAATCTACCTCCGTCCTGGTTTATTGGTCCCCTTTGTAATTTGTGTTAAATTTTCACATACGATTTAACTGACAAAATGTTAGTGCAGGTCAACAAAAGTTATATCATTGCATGCATATTTGAACATAGTGTTCAATGATATAATTTTTGGTAACATGCATAAACATTTGTTAGTTAAATCTTTGGTCAAAATTTGGCACAAATTACAAAGGAGACCAATAAACCAGGACGGAGGTAGTACGTCAATCACACATGGTTCACAAAATTGGAACAGTGTGCAATGACTTTCATTTTCCCTGTTACGTCAATCACACACAGTTGGCTCTAGCAAACCGTTAACTCCGAAACTCTTTGTGGGACAGAAAACCCTCACCACCCAATTCAAAAAAGAAAAAAGAAAACCCTCACCATCCCCACGTCACAAAAACCCTCATCCCGCCCGCCACCCCCTCCGATCCCCATTCACACCTGCACAAGCAACTCCGCGACTCTGCATGGCACCGCCTATCGCCGCAGCAACCACTTAGCTTGACGCCTATCGCCGCCGCCAGGCTGCCGGCAAACCCCACCACATTTCGCCACTTCCGCTTGCCGCCATGTGGCACCCCGGCTCAGAGAACCGGATTACCAATGTTTCTAACCCAGAGACCATGTCTTCTGGAAACACACAACAACTTGATACAGAACAGAACTGAACTTTATTGATAAACTCGAAGTACAAACTCATATGTTACATCGATAGCGAGGCCAAGAGCACCCTTGGTGCTGCGATAGTATCTACATTATTTATGCAACATAGCAGGGCCTCGATACTACTCGGTACTTCTACGGCGTAGCGGAACATAGCGGTACTCCTTCCACAGGGACACTACTGTGGACACAGCCTAGTAGCATGAGTCATTGGGACCTCCGTCCTCGGCTTCTCCTGCATCTGGCATGATACGCCAGGTGAGTACTTTGAATGTACTCGCAAGCTCACAACAACCAAGTAATGCAGCAAACAATAGCATGGCAAATAGCATGTTGGATTTTTAAATGGTTCACTTACTGTCTCCGGTTGTTAACTTACTCTTTTCCGGGTTGTCCCACAACCCTTGGAATACTCACCGAGTACTTTCATTCTCAAGACGAATTCTTCCATCATTACTATCACCGTTACGGTTGACCACCTAGTGAGGTCTGGATGGGCTGTCCAATACCGTGGACGCGGCTATTCGAATAGATTTCACACTCTACAGAGGTTGCGCACTTTACCCACACGAGCACTGACCTCGTGATCCCATTCGGGTGGACCAGTGTTGCTCCAATGAAACCTGCCTGACCCGTGACTCTCCCATCGTATCACCGGCAACCATTCTCCCCCGGAGTCAAGCCCTGGGTGGCCCCTGTGTCACCCCGTGACACCTGCCACCGTCGTGGCCCAACTAAACTGTCCCAAACGGGGACGCCGGCACAAAACTCAACTGGGCTCACAGGGTTATCGCCGTCTACCTGATCAGGGCAGCACACACGCATAACCCTCCCTAGATGGTGATACCGGTGAAAGAGCACGGAGCCAGACCAAGCCAAGACCGTCCCATACCGGCAAGTGTGGTTGCACGAAAAAGCCCGGACAGGTGACTCAAGATCAACCGTCTACCATCACTTAGCAAGTATAGCCACAAATAACTCAAGTTATTATCCACCAAGTATTTAACTTAACTTGCCATGAATTGTTATATAGCAAATGAACGGAAATAATTGATTCAAATATGCAATGCTATTGATATGCTCATGAAATGGAAGTCATGGCTTGCCTTGCTCTGTTGGGTTGGCCAAAAACTCCTGGTCTTCAAAATCACCAAAGTTTCCCTCTGAAAATATTTTCAAACAACAATTTGAAATGTCACATAACACTGTTTTAGTCACCAGAAATTCTGTGAGTGTGAGAAAAATACCAAATTTTACCAAAAATTAGAGGGGTTCAAGACAAACCAAATGAAAAAAGAATCAAGTGATTTGGACTTGTAGATAAAAAGTTGTGGCCAGTCAAAGTTTCTGGTCAAAACATGAATTGAAATTAAAAACAGAAAATCTCCAGCGGCCACGTCAAAAGCGTAAAGTGGAAGTACGCTTCCACTTACCGCTTCGGCGCACGCGGCTGAGTCGCTGACGAGCGGGCCCCGCAGCTGGTTTGAACAGGAGGGAGAGAGGGAAACAGAGAGAGACGGGGCTCCGACGGTCGTCGCCGGCGATGTGGACGGCGGCGAGGTCGGGAGACCGCGGGGATAAAACGAGCGTACGACGGCGAACACGTACGTACCCGCAGATCAGTTAGGGATGGCTGAACGGCGTCGCCCCCTTCTTCTCCGGCGGCGGTGGTGCTCGGGGGTCATCGGAGACGGCAGTTCTGGCAGCGATTTGCTCGGGCAAGTGGTCGGGCGTGGTCAAGAGGATGAGCTGAGCTCAGTAGTGGAGTCAGAAGAGGTCGGGGAGGAGTGGAGAGGTGGGTCGGCCGAGCTCTGGTGGCGGCGAATCTCCGGCGAGGCTCGAGGCCAGAGGGCCTCTCGGCCATGGCTCGCTGCTCAGGGAGGCAATTGGGGAATGGGGGAGTGGGTTGAGGAGCTTGGAGAGGCCGGCCATGGCTTTATATAGGCAGGGGCGAGCATGGGCAAGTTCTCCCAAAGCGGCGAGGCTCGGGCCACGTCGCCGGTGCAAGGACGCCGTGTTGGCTGGCCGCTTGCGGGGTGAGGTGATGGAGGAGGGCAGAGGCAGTAATGGTGGTCGGTGGCGGCTAGCGGGGAAGACGACGAGCACAGGGTTGCGGCGCCGCCATGGGCGACACAGTGCCCGAGTGCGTGGCGGCCGTCGGGGAGGTTTCCGGCGATGGGAAGCTATGGAAGAGGGTTAGGTGGACGGCAACGACGATGTCGGCACTCCAGGACACCGCCTGGCAATGCGAGGGCTCAAGAATGGCCTTGACAGACGCCGGCGGGATACAGAGCACGTGAACTAGCATGCCAGTGCCGCGCTCACCATGACGCCCGGCGCATGGAGGCCGACCCAGGCCAGCGCAGCGTGTCTGGGGCCTTCTCCTTTGGTCGTTTAGCCCACCTACACTCTTGGTTTGGCTAGATACAAGCTGACTCGAAGGGTAGCATCAACTGAAGTTTCTGACAGTGATATTGAGAGGGATCTGGAGAAACGATGAGTGGTGCTTGGAGCCAAAGGAGATGTCTAGGGTGAACTAGGATGGAAAAACTACAAACTGACCAAATTTGAAAGCATTTGGAAAAGTTTTGAATAGGGTTCATGTGCAACCTGCGATACTAGTCCAGAAACTTAATCTGCTTGGTTCACTCATATGGTTGATCTGGTGAGGCTGAATTTTGGTGTGTGGGATTCATTTAGTGAGTAGGAGATGCCATAAAAATTTCAGCTCAAGAGGAAACTTCTAGATGGTACTTCCTTCATAGAGATTCAAAATGAGCAGAAACTTGGCAGAATTTTGCTGCTAAAAAGTTGTATTGGTCAAGATGATATTTTTGGGTATTGTGGCTACATAGGTTCTCTAGTACCTCAGAGAATTTATTTGGGGAGTTTCTGAGTTAAGAAAATAAGGGCTGCTTCACAAATGAACACTTCTGACCAGAAAGAAAATAATTATTCTGGCCATTATTTATTAATGGGCAATGGAATATTTTTGAATATTATGAGGTTATACGATGATGAGAAGATGTGGCAAAAATTTGGAACTCTTTTGATCATCAAAACTATAGGTTGCTTCACAACCCATAGTGATGCCATAGTCTCCCAAGGAATAAAATGATTTATTTGGAAAATATCAAATATTGAAATTTGATCCAGGAGGGATATGACAGAGCTTTGGCACATTGGTGATGGTTTTGGTTCAAAAGGTTCAAGGATCATAAGTCGAAAGCCACTTGAAAGATTCAAAATCATTCAAAATTCAATTAAAACCAAAAAGATTTCGAAAAAAAAAGTTGTCAAAATCAGGGTGTCACACGCCACCTATCACCATCGACTTTCTCGACGCTGCTCACGGTCGACCCAGCTCCGCCCGATTGCGGAATCTGCCGTATTGAGGGTTTTTTCTCAAGGACAACAAGGTAACTAATTTAAGGAGATATTATCTCATCTCTTATCCCAGTTCATCTGCCTCCTTTAATCACCTAGCCGAAATCGTCGTGAATTCATTTTTATTCGAGCTGATTTGAGGGTCTTCTTTCATTCATAGAGTGTATAGTGCACAGACACATCAGGACTTTGTGGCCTCGGCCAGACATCCACGGAGTTCCATCTCACCGTACCACATGACTTGAGGATGCGCGCGGTATGTTCAATCTCACCCTAAATCAGTTGGCATGCCTAGTTTCCTGAACATATACTATATATTGCTACATTTGGATAAAAGGTGCCACATGCAGCATATACGTCAAAGGGGATTTTTTTTCCTCTTCTTTCTATATTAGGCAAATTAATGATGTGTTCTTTCGATTACTCTCATATTTCCATGACATCATGGTTACCCTATCTGTTTAATTATAGATTTTTGTCCTTTGATTTCAACTGTTGTACAATTCTTTCAATTTCACCCATATTTGCATGTTACCATATTCTTTAACAATCCTACCATTTTCTGCAGTGCGTCCCTTGCTATGCAACAGAATCTGTAGTACACAATCTTGCCCTTTACATAAATCAAGACTGCAGGGATGTCATACTGAACACAAACCATGGATTTACAATCGTTGCTTCTGTAAGACTTGATGAATGTGGTCACTCCTATTTTGCCATGGGACTTTGGACAGAAATTTCTAAGTTTTATGTACTGAAAGCTGGCACTAAAATTGCACTGCACATAAAAGAGCCTGGTCATGAGATATATGCTAACTTCCCCAACGATACCATCCGTCCAGACTTTGTTCGAAGTAAGTGTTCTTTTCAAGTATCTGCATGTTGACTTACCCAGCAATATCAAAGGAATTGTGTAGCATTTAAGCAACCAATTGTTATTCCATTTTCTTACTCTATTCCTACCTACTAACTTCTAGTTACCAATACACTTTTCTATTGCCCTATTTTAACTAAATATTCCCTGTACTCCCACTTCTATCAGAAAGCACCGCTGAAGAGGAGACTCCAGAGGTGGAGAACGGGGCTGCCAACAAGCGGAGGCGGCTCGAGCAAGAACCGCAAGCGACTCCAGCAGGCCTAGACTTCACAGTAGCCTCCCCGATGATATGTTGATAGTCATCATCTCCTTCCTCCCAATCAAATATGGGGCGCAGACAACAATCCTTTCTCGGCGGTGGCACCCCTATGGCACTCCATCCCTCTCGACCTCATCGACACCCATGAGCTCTGCCATGGCTATCGCAAAAGCTTGGATGTGTTCTCCCAGATCCTCGGCAATCACCATGGCCCAACCAGAGGCCTTAGCATGGGCAAGTTCCGTTCCAACGTCAAGGACCGAGCCAAGCTTGATGAGTGGTTCCGATCCCCCGCCCTAGATCAGCTAGAGGATCTCACTTTTGATGATGGGCATATGCGCTCGCTGGCAACGTCCGCGCTCCGCCTCGCGCCCATGCTACGCGTCACCAAGTTCATGAACTGCCATCCCCCCTTAATGACGTGCCCGCTCTTATTCTACCACGACTGAAGTACCTCGAGCTCATCACCGTCTGCCTCCCAAACGGTGACATGGAGCGCCTGCTCCGTGGCTATACTGCACTCGAGTACCTTCATCTTCAGGAGATCAATGGGTTGAGTAGCTTCCACATCACCTCCATGACTGTCCGGACTATTTATGTGTGTTGTTGGTGCTGCAAGAAGACATCACAAAATGTGTACCACGGTATGGTCATTGAGGACACACCTTCACTTGAGATATTACTTGTAGTTGATCAAGAAGGTCCAACAAGAATCAATGTCATTTCTGCGCAGAAATTGACAGTGGTGGGCTACTCGTCTGACAAATACTCCGAACTTGTTATTGGATCCACACCCGTTCAGGTACAACAGCCGCCTTCTACCTCTCTTTCTGGAAATTAACATTATTTCTAATTTTGAAGATGTATGTTCGTCTGTCATCCAGAAAATGATTCCGACAAGCTTGACCCCGAAACTGCGCACAGTGAAGGTCTTGGCACTAGAATCTATCGGCCCCAACCTGGACCAAGTTGTCATTTTCCTGAGATGCTTTCCGTGCTTGGAGAAGTTATATATTGAGGTGATGTTCCTTTCCTGTTAAGTGTTAACCATAAGGGAGTTCAATTTTGACACCTTTTCCCAAGTTTACAATTACAATGTAAAACGATTTCTGAAGGATTTTTGGAGGATTTCAGTACATACATGTCCCCCCCCCCCCCATATTGGTTGCTTGATCCATATGGTTACAATTCATAAGCATTTCTCCTTTGGATTCATCTGTACTTGATTTCTTAGGGAACTTTTCATCCACTCCAACCTCTTGTGAAGAAGGCTACATTTTTCTAGATTATAATCAAATGCCCATGTTAATCATGTCGGATCGAAGATGGCACATTAGTGCATTTTACAAATCCTGCAAACCAAATAGGCATGTAGTAGTGTTCAAAACTGCATGTAGGCACTAACACATTTTCTTCTTTTGGAGATAAGATTAGGCCCGGTAGTGGATAATGTGATACAATATAACAATCACATCGAATGATTAGATCTGCATCTCTGAGAAATTACTTTGAACTCCTACCGAGGGACCTTACCGGAGAATATATTCACTAGGTTCTTTGTTGTCAGAGCAAGGGTGTTGAAGGTAATGAGGTTTGCCCTACATTTATTTTGCAAAAATGAATGGTTTGTTGATCAGCGCCGGCGGCTGCGGCAGAATGGAAAAGGCTCTGAAAAAGCTGAATTTCATTTTGGATCTTCAGATGACAGAGTAATCAGAAGTCATCGTGTCAACCCCATACATGACTTCTCAGTGGCTGATCCCTTTGCAAAAATGATGAGGTTCCGAAACCAGCCTTACAAGTGGTAATATTAGTTTGAACCTCCACTACTGCAGGTTGGTCCAAACGCGACTTTCCAATCAAAGACCCTTCGACGAAACTATGTGCGATGCATTAATCACAAACGATGATGTAATAAAACCGTCAAAAAAGATACAAAACATTTGTGATGGCGGTGACATCAAACACGGTTCAGATTAGAGTTGCGTGTGTGATGCATGGCATATGGTTAATCCAGCAGAACTGTTTGTGATGAGGCAAAACAACAGAAACGGGCAACCAGATGAGGGTGTGTATGAGGATGAACTATGTGTGATTAGGCAACATAATAGAAACGGTCAGCCAGATCAAGGTGTGTGCGATGGAGGGCATACAGTTCACTCAGATGAACTGTTTGCGATGAGCCAAGACAACAGAAAAGGTTCGACTGAACAAGATGTGTGTGATACGCAGCAAACAGGTCCGTAATAAAAAATGTGTGCGAAGACCAATAATAACACAGACGATTGCTGCTAATGAGCCGTGTGATTTGCTCTGTCTACAGAAGAATAACATCCAATTACATAAGTGACTATACAGATCATTCGCACACACCTCAATAAACAAGGGTCTTTTACATCTATGTCCCTAAATGGAAATGCAAATGGCCCAATAAACAATTGCATGCATTCTAAACTAGGAGAAACGATCGTCTAGTCATCCACTTCTTGTGAAGCTCCCGCCACTGCTCTGTGGCTTGATCCCTCGTCTGGGGTAGGAAGAAGACACTTCCTCATGTCAATGATCCGCCTGTACATCTCGTAGCTTGTGTACGCGTCCTTGTCCGCGTACTTGATGTGTTGTTCATCCAGTCTCTGATGCCAGACACTGTGCGAGGCGTTCTTGTCCTTCTTGCTCTCATCCTTCATCTTCATGTAGTAGGGGTCGACGATGGCCGAGGTGAGGTCAACCAGGGAGTTCTATTTGTTGTTGTCGCTGCCCCAGACCTTGTAGTGGTCCTGGATGTTGACAAGATTCTGGCATTTCAAGCCCGAAACCTTGAGTGCTTTTAGATTGTTGGTGGTGTCCACCGTAGCGAAACTGTAGTCGAAGCTGTTGATAAACCTGGAGAAATGCTCGCAAGGCCTTGTGGCCAGGTGGTAGACGAGGACGTCATGTTGCACGCACAACTAGGCGATGGCAACCTTTTGATCATGCCCGGCATGACCGATGGTGTACTCGAGGTCGAAGCCGACCACTTGGTACTTGTCCTCAGCAAGCAACTACTCCATAGTTTGGATGGAGCTCTCCACCGAGACTGGCTTGTTCGTGTACACCACCGAGAGGGCCTTCCCCCTCACGTGGGTGTCCACTATGTGATGCATGATGAACTGCCCCCCATTGTCATCATCGGCCGCTGGGAGCGCCATTGGAGCCACGGAAGCGCCATTGGAACCGCTGGATGTCCTCTCTGTATGTGTCGTCGTGGGTGTGCTTATTGTGTCATGTGGCGCGAGAGATGAAGGTAAATGGCCCTAGGAATAAATGGGGGCTGGGCGGCCTGGATTCTCGGCGCGTCCGCATTGCAGTGTTTGCAGCGGGTAACTACATCGTGGCGCCGCACTCGGCGCAACCGCATGCATAATGGCAGCACGAACGTACGTGATCATGCGTCGGCCCCAAACAACGGCAGCGCGCGTGGAGGGACGAGGGCAGAGCGCCTGGAGGGATGCGAGAACACAGCGCGCGCGGCGGGACACGAGCAGAGCATGCCGCGGCCACCTCAACTGTGAGCAACCACATGCATAGAGCAGTTGAACACGCAGGGAATGGTCGTCTACAAACCGGCCGGCAGTTGCGATGCTGCGTAGAGAGCGGCCGTGTGCTACTACCTCCGTCTTCGTCTATTAGTCCACTTTATATTCTGTGCCATATTTTGACCTTAAATTTAACCATCAAAATGTTGATGCATGTTATAAAAATTATATAATTGGAAACTATGTTCAAATATGAATCCAACGATATAATCTTTGGCGACATGCATTCGTATTTTATTAGTTAAATCTCTAGTCAAAATTTGGCAGAAAAATACATAAACGACTTATAAACCAGGACAGGGGTAGTAGGTAATTAAATCGCAAATGTTTTTTTATTAACCATATGTGTACGTGTCCTTTCGTCCTCCTCTCGCACGTCTTGTCACCCCACTGCCGTAGACGGCTTACAGTGCTAGCTTCCGCAGTGCGCGGGGGCGTTCTTTTGGCCAAACGGTGGCTCGAAGTGGCGCCAATGAATCGTCGATGAGCCCGTTCCCGCGCAACCACGCAGGTTCTCACGCAAGCTTCCCGCCTGACTCAGTGAAATCCCCCAAAATCCCAATGCTTACCGGCCTGCTATATAAACCCTCACGACCGGCGAGTCCTGCGTTGCATTTTCCCGTCCCTCCCTGTAGCTTATCTCGTCTGCTTCTCCCACAATCGGCAATGGCACCGGTCCGTCATCGTCGCTCAGCCACTCCGCCGTCATCAGAGGACAGCTCCAGCTGGGAGGCTACACCGCTGCGGCGGCGTAGGGTAGTGTGCGTGGCGTCCCTGTTGGGTGTTCACAGAAGACCCAACACACGCTTCGCCGCCGCTGCGCGTCGGCAGCTATTGCCGGTCACCGTTGCCGCCACCCCACTGTCCGCCGCCGTGGCCGCCACACTGCCGTCGAAAGCCAGGGCCATCTCCTGCTCCGCCGCCACGGCCCAAAGGTGGGAGGTAGTCGTCGTGGCCGCCACCCCACTGGCGGCCACCATGGCCATCACCCGCTCCGCCACCATGGCCCGAAGGCGGGAGGTGGTGGTCATGGCCGCCACACCATCGTCGGCCGTCGTGGCCGCCAGCCCAACGTCGACCGCCGGGGTCATCACCCGCTCCGCCACCGCCGCCCGAAGGAGGGAGGCGGAGGTGGAGGCCCGCATGTGCGTCAGCGACCTTGCGCGCTACATCCAGTTCCTGCGGGAGGAGGAGGAGTGCCTCGTCGAGCACGCAAAGAGCCTTGCCGCCGCCGTGGCCGCAGCACACGCCGCCGCAGAGGTGAGGAATCAGGAGATCTATGAGGAGAACCACCACGTCGAGAGGGGTCGTCTGGAGCGGCAGAGGGCGTTCAAGGTAAGTGTCGCTGAAGGTGCAGCAGCGGCAGGCACCCTATTGTAGTTGTCCAGCTCATCGGTAGGCTCCTCCTCATCTGCCTCTTACTGAGCGCGCTCGGCAGAGGAGAGGCTGCCGGAAGTAGTACAAAGCCCCTCCGTAGTAGTAGTATATAGGGGCTATTTTGTTCAGTTCATCTGACTATAGATGTGGTGGAACTGTACAACGTACTTAAAATTAGCTAGTATATATAGTTGAACTAGCTATTTCAGTACGTGGTTGGCAACAATTGGGGAAAAGTTTGGTTGGTTCAGCTGTCGAGTTGAACTATTTGTATAAAGAACAACTGCTTAATCTATGAATGAAATCTATGCTTAATTACTGAATTTTAGTTGGAAAAATTAGATAGTGCTAGTGATTTTTAGCTGCATATTTTGACAAATGGCAGTGTTACAAGGTTGACAAATGGCAATGTTACTCGATCAACAAATGTCAATCATTCCAGTTTGACAAATGGCAATATACCCAGTATGACAGATGCAAATCTTACAAAATTGTCTGTACGTGCTTGCACACGGGTCATCCAAAACAACCGTTTGCGTTGAAGGGATGTACAAATCCTGCTCGCCACATTTTCTCTTGGCTTAGCGCCGAAGTCTGGCTTTGCATATCGTATTCAATCTGAACTGTTTGCATTGAAGAGATGCACAAATCCTGCGCTGCGAATTTTCCCTTGGCTTACTAGGGAAGACCATAGCTCTCACTTTGCATACGGGTGTTCTATCTAAAACGTTTGCGATCAAGAGCTGCACAAATCCTGCTCGGCACATTTTCCCTTGGCTTCCTGGGGAAGCTATCGGTTTGCATACGGGTGTTCTATCGAAAACATTTGCGATGAGTGTTTTATATTTAAAAACCATTTATGTTGTTTTTAAAGAAAATCGTTTGATAAGTCTGTACATTCAGAGAGAAAAACGCAAGTTTGTTCAAACCATATCTTTCATTCAGTCACACTGCGAATTTATATTCATATGATCGAGATACACTGATACAGTATTAAACCCCCCAAAAAAACTAATTCCGGTGGCGGCGGAGGCAGCGTGCCGCGCCGGCATTGTCGTTGTCGTCCTCCGGGACGCTGTTATTGAAGTCTTCAAGGCAGCACAAAATATTCTTCACTTGGAAATCAAACATCATGTCGTTGCGCGATCGACGGGCAGGGCGCGGGAGGACGGCAACTCGCGGCACTGTGAGGTAGCGGTCGACGGTGGCGTAGCATGCCGCTGAAGGGGGCGCGCGCATGGGCACAGGCGTGGCGGGTGCAGGAAAACGCATGGGGACCGGCGCCGCGGTGGGTGCATGGGCGCGCACGGGCACGGGCGCTGGCGCTGGCATGTACACGAGCTCGCGCAGGTCCGCGGAGACCTCACTGATGCCAGCAGCTTCCAGCTCTGCGATAGTGCTTGGCAACCGGCCCATCAATTCTACGGGGATGGTCGCTGGCGTGGGCGCGGGGATGGGAGCTGGGACGGGCGCGGGGGCATCAACCACCGTGGCCAGCTCGTTCAGGGCCATGTCCATGAGGCCCCATTCCTCCTTATTCTCTATCTCCTCCAGCTCGGAGTCGACTTCACCAAACTGGAAGACTAGTGACAGATGATCCTTCGGCGCCATGGCGTTGGTGGAGGTCTACGGGAGGGAGGGGAATGGGAGGCGAACAGTAAGGCCGCCTGTATTAAACAACGGCTCGGGCGCCATTAATGGAGAGGATGCGAGCAAGGCGGGCGGCCATGGAAGTCAAAGGGCTTGCTTCCCAATGAGCCTGCATAGCGTACAGCTCGCACTCTTCCCGATGAGCCTACGCATAGGAGGACAGCTTGCACGCCTCTCGGTCAGCCTGTGCACTCGACTGCGCTCGCACGCCTCCCATTTAGTCAAGCAGCTGTCCGCACAGCACCTCCTATAGCCATTAAAAGAGAGACACATGGCGTCACATGAATGGTTAACAGAACGCACACAATTTAAATTATACAAACGTTTGAGATGTTAAAGTGGCAGCTATTTGTTTCAAAATGCCTTTGTTCACTGTTATTCGAGTGCGCCTTCTCTCAAAATGGACACAAAAAATACCACAGCATGTCGGGTGCCATTCCATGATAGCATGCCAAGTTTCATGAATTTCAGACGAGTTTTGGATTTATTAGAATTGAAAAACAAAGTATCTCAACATTTTGCCAGCAATCAACAGTGCCCTGGTGTTTGAAATTCATTCCCATTTCTTGCATGGGACCTAAGCATGCACCCAATGACACACATTTGATATGTCAACCCATTTTTCTGCACTGGAGCTTGTGCATGTAGCTCAAATTTGAATTATGCACATAAAATGCCTAGAAAACCCAGTTAATGTATAAAAATGTCCAAGCGAACCCCGAAAAATCCCAAAAATTGACACAACACTCCTGTTGTTCTATGTTGACACTAGAAAAATTTTGAAAGCAAGAAGAGGAAACGAATATCGTTTCGTCCCCAAAGGTGGCACTTTCCTATCGAAACCATCATGCTTGTTGTGAGAAGCTCTGGTTTGCGAGAAGCTTATACCCAAACCTGCCCCAAATGGGACAAAAAATTTACCACAGCATGTTGATGCCGCTCCATGATAGCATGTCAAGTTTCATGAACTACAAACAAGTTTTGGATTTACTAGAATTTAAAAACCATGTATCTCAATGTTTGCGGCCGAGCAACAGTGGCAAGGTGTTTGACATTCATTCACATTTCTTGCATGGGACCTAAGCATGCAACCAAGGACACAGATTTGATTTTTCAACCAATTTACATGCACTGGAGCATGTGCCTGTAGTTCAAATTTGAATTATGCACATAAATGCATAGAAAACTTAGTTAATGTATAAAAATGTCCAAACGAACCCCGAAAAATTCCTAAATTTAACACAACACTCCTGTTGTTTTATGTTGAGACTAGAAAAAAATTGAAATCAAGAAGAGGCAATGGATATCGTTTCGTCCAGAAAGGTGAAACGTTCCCTACCGTAACCATGAGGCTTGTTGTGAGAAGCTCTGGTTTGTGAGAAGCTTATACCCCAACCTGCCCCAAATGGGACAATATTTTTACCGCGGCATGTTGATGCCGTTCCATGCTGGCATGTCAAGTTTCATAAATTTTAGACGCGTTTTTGATTTACTAGAATTTAAAAACCATGTATCTCAATGTTAGCGGCCGAGCGACGGTGGCAACGTGTTTGACATTCATTCTCATTTCTTGCATGGGACTTAAGCATGCAACCAAGGACACACATTTCAATTTTAAACCCATTTATATGCACTGGAGAATGTGCATGTAGTTCAAATTTGAATTATGCACATAAATGCATAGAAAACTCAGTTAATGTAGAAAAATGTCCAAGCGAACCACGAAAAATCCCAAAAAAATGGCACAACACTCCTGTTGTTCTATGTTGACACGAGAAAAATTTGAAAGTAAGAAGAGGCAATGGATATTGTTTTGTCCCCCAAGGTGGCACGTTCCCTACTGAAACCATCAGGCTTGTCGTGAGAAGCTCTGGTTTGCGAGAAGCTTATACCCAAACCTGCCCCAAATGGGACAATATTTTTACCACCGCATGTCGATGCCGTTCCATGATATCATGTCAAGTTTCATGAATTTCAGACGAGTTTTTGATTTACTAGAATTTTAAAACCATGTATCTCAATGTTAGCGGCCGAGCGACAGTGTCAAGGTGTTTCACATTCATTCTCATTTCTTGCATGTGACCTAAGCTTGCAACCAAGGACACACATTTGATTTTTCAACCCGTTTTTATGCACTGGAGCATGTGCATGTAGTTCAATTTTGAATTATGAACATAAATGCCTAGAAAACTCAGTTAATGTATAAAAATGTCCAAACGATCCCCCAAAAATTCCAAAATTTAACACGACACTCCTGTTGTTCTATGTTGACACCAGAAAAAAAATTGAAAGCAAGAAGAGGCGACGAATATCGTTTTGTCCACAAAGGTGACACGTTTCCCTAATGAAACCATGAGGCTTCTTGTGAGAAGCTCTGGTTTGTGAGAAGCTTATACCATAACCTGCCCCAAATGGGACAATATTTTTTACCCCCGCATGTTGATGCCATTCCATGATAGCATGCCAAGGTTCATGAATTTCATATGGGTTTTGGATTTACTAGAATTACAAAAGCAAGTACCTCAATGTTTGCCGGAGAGCCAAGATGCCGTGGTGTTCGAAATTCATCCCCATTTCTTGCATGGCACATAAGCATAAACCCATGGACACATATATGATTTTACAACCCATTTTGGTGCACCGAACCATGTGCATGTAGTTTAATTTTGAATTGTGCACCTGAAATGGCTAGAAAACCAAGTTAATGTATAAAAATGTCCAAACGAACCCTGAATAATTCCAATTTTTTGACGACACATCTATAGTTGCATGTTCACTGCACATAAAAGTTCTAGCAATTCAAACACCCTCCTTTGCCGTTGTGACCCCATTATGTAATTCAAATCAAGATGAAAAATCAAGTAGATCGCACAAAGTTTATTATCACCAACCGTGTGAGATGCAACACAAAAAATCTTGGAGCACCATCGGAGTATAGTACGCCTATGGCTTACGCGAGAAGGTGCATCGGCTACAGTCCACAGTCGGCGTCTCAAGCACACTAGCTCGCTCCCCAAATATCATTTCACTGTTCAACATCGCCGGTGAAAGATGGGGACATGGACCCACGTCGTGAGGGCAACTTCGGCGGCCAACTCCGGTGAGTGCGCGGCCGCAGCCGCCATGTGCGTGCTAACAAACTACATGAGCGTGGCCACAATCTGTGACTGGGTGGCCAAGGTAGCCCAAACGGCCCGCTGTTGCTTCTCAGGTGGCGGCAGCAACATCTGCCTCGGGGATAGCAACTGGCGATAGCGGCACATCAGCTGTTTGTTCCACAGCGGCAGCCTTAGCACTGATGGAGGCCGCCCACGACCATGTCGAGGCCGCCCATGCCCAGCTCGTGGCGGTCGCTGCACAAATTGAACGAAGCTTCTCCGACAATAGTCGGCAACCCACTGCCGAAGAGTTGGTAATCGCCGAGAGTGTTCGAGCAGCCGTCCGTTCCTCCGCGGCATACCTTGCCACGACGGAGCCTGTCCAAGCCCAGATCACGACCACCCACGCCCAGCTCAGGGCGGCCTTTTCCAAAGAGATGGCAGACGCGGATGGCGAGATTGTTGCCGAGTATGGTGCGATGGATGCCATGGAGCCCCTTCCCCAGGAGATCGTTGAGCGCGAGCTGGACATGGAGGAGGCGGCGAAGATCGATGAGCACCAGCCGTAGTAGTACTCTTTGTTTTGTTTAATTGAGAGCGTCGGTCTTTAATTTGTTAGAGTAATGTTTAGGTCAGCTAGCTCTGTTTAATTGCTGAACTTGCTCGATTAAGAAGTGAGGGTGTGCTGTAGTCTCCTTTGTGTACCCAAATTATGCAATGACGTTGATGACCACTGTACCCAGGGAAATTCGAACCAAAATTTGCATGTTCAAACTCATCACACACGGGTTAAGCTATATGAATCGTTTGTGATGTTCACAAATCATAGACAATGCTGAATAAGGGACCGTGGCTGATGACACTTTGCGCGCCATTTTTTTCGCTGCACCGATTCAAAAAATTTGGCTTTCGCAGAAATATCTACCTCCCCGCCCCCTCCCCCTTACCAAAAGCCACATTTCCCCTGTTTCTGCCTTCCTTTCCAAGTTGAAACCTTCACTTCTTGCTTGCAGCGCTGCCTCCTCGCCGGCGACCCTTCTTCACGCTGCTCGGCCTCGTCGATCCA
The DNA here is from genome assembly GCA_011799875.1 of Thinopyrum elongatum. Classification (NCBI taxonomy): domain Eukaryota; kingdom Viridiplantae; phylum Streptophyta; class Magnoliopsida; order Poales; family Poaceae; genus Thinopyrum; species Thinopyrum elongatum. The sequence continues at coordinate 81,667,891 of CM022300.1, read as the reverse complement.
GGCATGTAATCCACTCCCGACCCCCATCCTCCTCCTCCTTCGACATCCCACATCCCCCGACTGCCGGCGTGACACCTTCCACCCAAATCACTAACCCCTCCCCCAAATAAGCGCCGCCCTAAGCCATGGTGCACGCAGTATAGCTAGGAGCTTAAGGAGCATTTGGCAGCGGAGAAGCAAATCGCGGCCGCACGCGCGGATGAGGTCGCGATGGCTGCCGTTCGTGCCGAACCCCAGATCTTGTAGGAGCACCTCGCCATCGAGGCCACCGTCGACGCCTCGTGCGCCGACGCCGTGACGTGGTTGCCTACTTTAAACGATAGTTCATGGAATTTTCTCGAGTCCACCCTCGGTGCCTTCGACGAAGACTACGGGGTGTTTTCTCAGCATGCCCGTGCTTACCTCAACTCGAGAGCCAGCCGGTTGGTGCCCGGAGCGGCTCAGGCAACTCACCACTACAACGAGGGCACCCACGATGTGGAGGCCTCGTCCTCTTCCATGTCCAAGGAGCCAATCATCATCGATATCTCCGACAATGAGGAGTAGCTTGTCTTATTAGCTCACTATAAGGACCTATGTTCAGTTTGCTAGCTACGCCGGTTAAGCATGCTCGGTTTACCCGTTGCATGTGCTTCTCCTGCCTTTCCTTAACAAATTTTAGTGAATTGTCCTATCTACTTTTACCATGCAATCTGTTGCTCTAGTGTATATGTTCTATATGTCGTGCAATGTGGTGCTCACTTATTAACTATTTGGTTAATTAGTTGTTGTCTTCAGTTAACTGTTTGGTTCAATTCTACAAATGTGATGTTCAATTCTTCAGGGTGCAATTTTGTATTGTCTTCCATGTGAGAAATAAATCAAATTTATCTTTAAAAAATACATGAGAAACAAATACAATTGCTATATTTCCAAGTTGTCAAGCATGCTTGGTTTGGTTAACTGTCTGATCTTCTAGTATGTTATACATTGTGCAATGTGGTACTCAGTTAACGTTTGGTTCATTTCTTGTGGTGTTTAGTTAACTGTTTGGTTCAATTCTGCAATGCGATGTTCAATTGTTGTGGGTGCATTCTGTTATTGTATACCATGTGAGAAATAAATCGAATTTGGTTGTACTAAGTACATGAGAAACAAATACAATTGCTATATTTCCAAGTTGTTAAGCATGCTTGGTTTGGTTAACTGTCTAATCTTCTATTAGGAGTATGTTATATTGTGCAATGTGGTGCTCAGTTAATGTTTGGTTCATTTGTTGTGGTGTTTAGTTAACTGCTTGGTTCAATTCTGCAATGCTGTGTCCAATTGTCATGGGTAGAATTTTGTATTGTTGTGCATGTGAGGAATAAATCGAATTTGGCTGCACTTAATACATGAGAAACATATAGAATTGCTATATTTTCTAGTTCTTAATCATGCTTGGTTTGGATAAATGGGTTTTCCATGTGGCTTGAATTAATCTGATGAATCTGCAATGTGCTTATTTTTCATCAACATATTTTAGTGATAGCATGCGAACCCTCACTTAACCTGATCACTAACTACCTTATATGTGTTGCAGGGAAACAATGGGAAGCACTGAGGTTTACAATTGAGGTTTGCACATGCATGGTCCTTGGTCTAATAGCACATTATTGTGCAATTGCAGGAATCATTCTAATATTTAGGTTTTTAACAATTTGGTCTTGCACATGTAGGTCCTGCTGTCAGAGGTTTTGACCCATTGTTCGACCCTTTTTGCATGTGGGGAAATGAGTTGTCCATGAATATCAGTCAAGTCAAGAAACTCAGAAAGATTGTTAGGATAAATAAATTAGCAAAAAAAACAAGATCTTTGTCTGCACAATGAAGAAGACATTAGTTCACTACAGGATGGTACTATCTATTATACCTTGCCTTTTTTTTATTCCTTTGCCCCATTTCCAATATAGAGAAGATATTTAGGCACATCCTTGTTTTCAGGACGTTCCAAAGTAGTTCACTGATGATTACCTCTCAAACCACCTGTATGGTCAGGAGGCGAGGAAGGTATTCATACAACACCCACGGTTCAATATTGAAGTGTTCCTGAAGAGGACGAAGGATGGACGGTCAATCATCCACAGGCACTGGCCTAAAGTTGCAAAGACCTTCAACATCAATGAAGGCTCAATATTCGCCTTCCGCTTCAGCAGTTTTCTAGATAAGATTCATCTATCTATGTACCATCTATGATGCTAATTTCGAAAGGTTATAGATGTTGCATGTGAAACTTGGTGCTGGTGCAGTTGTGTAATGGGGTAGCTGAGTGCTGAAGCTATATGATGTTGCACTCTGATGTATTTCAATTATGAAATCGTGCTTCCTTAATATGAAAATGAAATATATTGTGTGCTTAATATGAAATGTCAATTAGATTAATAAATGGATTATTAATAATAGGATAATTAGCTTGCTAATGGCCAATTAGCCTGCTAATTGGGTTTTTCTATTGCAAACGGTTATTGAGAAAACACCGTGGGCGATGACCTCAGGCAACGCACACAGTTTCTAGGAATAAACCGTGTTGGATCAATGAACAATCACACATGACATCCTCTTGAAAATTGCTTGCGTTAGGCCACCTTGCGCAAATATTTACCACATAAATAGTGTGTGTGATGAACAGCCTTTGCCACACAGTTTCTTCTACGCACCATGTGTGATGCATTCAATAACGCAAAGGATAAAATTGTTAATATCATCTGCAATGGCAACACTATCACAAACGATTTAATGGAGAAAATTGTGTGTGATGTACCTATGAACGGAAACGTTTTCCTTGAAGTGACTGTGTGGGATGTATATACGAACGGAAATGTACTTCTTGGACTAACTGTGTGGGATGTACATACTAACGGAAACGTATTCCTTGGATTGACTCTGTGGAATGTACATACGAACGAAAACGTTTAGCCGGGACTGACTGTGTGGGATTTACTTACGACCGGAAATGATTTGGCCTGTATAATTGTATTTTTTTAGCACAACTGTACGTATAACCATATTTGATCGCTCGTCCGTCGCACACGACCTCACTTTGCCGAGCGTGTGTGACCGGAGGGCCTATCCCCGACAGTTTCTGGGTCGTGTGGGAAGGACCCCCTATCACAATCACTCACTTGGTGACGGTTCAAAACGCCATCGCGGAAAGGGGTTAAAAACAGTTTGTATAGCACCTCGCTATACCAGTGGTCTCTTATATCCATGTTCAGCTGATCAGCGCGGGCGTTTGCAGCTGATGAGCTGAATTTCATTTCTAATATTAGTTTGAACCTTGTAATCTTCGAATTTGAGCCATATAACTCTGGAATTTGAACCTTGTAATATTTCGAGCTTTTGTGGTACAATCGTTGAAATGGCAACGTATGAGATTCGTATATTGGTAGCACTATTTTGACCTTAATATGCAATGGACTTAGATTTTAATAACCATTCTCGAATGTGTTTACCTTGTCGATCTCATAGCACACGATCTGTATAGCTAACTCGACTGCGATCTTTGACATTATTGCACATAGTTGGTTTCTTCAACCGTGTGCCCTGTAGAGCGCCAAATTAATTACCGCACTCGAGTGTCCATCATCACCCTTCTGTGTAACTTTGACCTCATCACCCACGGGTAAAATTATGAGCGAATTCATTCCACACACTTCGTTTTTACAAAGCTTTTTGCCAATAAACGCCCATGATTTGCCCCTCTTTTAGCCGACGCGTGGCCAAACTAGCCGGGCGGGAAGCTTGCGCGGTAAACTGCGTGGCTACGCGGGAATAGGCTCACCAACGATACATTTGGCGCCTCTTCGAGCACACGCGTGGTCAAACAAAATGCGTGTAGGGTTCTCAAGCGTGACAAGATGTGACGATTACAGGCCGGCCAGCCCCCATTTATTACAGCGGCCATTTAACCCTTGTGTCTCTTCAACCTTTCAATCGCGCCCCACTATTGCAAGAAGCACACCCACCATGACAAATTCTTAGAGGGTATCCTGCGCGGCTCCAATGGCTCTCCGAGCGGCTGCCGACGATGAGCAGCAGTTCACCACAGAAGGTTCATGGAGCTGTCGGTGGTGTACACCAACAACTCGGTCTGGGTGGAGCACTCCGTCCACATCATGGAGCTGTTGCTTGCTGAGGAGAAGTACAAGGTGGTCGGGTTCGACCTCGAGTACACCCGCACTCGTGTCGGGTCTCGTCCCAAGGTCTCCGTCGCCCAGATGTGCGTGTGCAATCATGTTCTCATGTACCACTACTGCCTGGCCACAAGGCCATGCGAGCATTTTGCCAGGTTTGTCAACAGCCCCCACTACATGTTCGCTACGATGGACATCACCAACGATGTAAAGGTGCTCAAGAATTCAGGCATCGCCTGCCAGAATCTTGTCGACATCCAGGGCCAATACAAGATCTGGGGCAACAACGAGCATGAGAAGGACTCACTGGTTCACCTCGTCGAGGCGATCATCGACCCCTTCTACAGAGACATGAAGGATTCCTGCAACAAGGACAAGCGTGCCTGGCACTCGGCCTGGATGGAGAAACTCGGCAAAGCTCATGTCATGTAAGCGGCCAAGGAGGCGTACACGAGCTACGAGATGTACAGGCGAATTGTTGACATGAGGAAGCGCCTCCTTCCCCAAAACGGCTAGGGATCCAGCCAGAAGCAGAGCAATGGAAAGCGTCATCGCAACAAGAAGTAGATGATTAGATCCTCGTTTCTCCTAGTTTAGTATGCATGTAATTGCTTACTTTTGTGTGTGGAAATGTTACGTGTGTAGTCACTTGTGTAATTGTATGCTTAATTTGGTTATGCAGTGCTGTCTTTTTAAGTATATATGTTGATGCTCTGTAGACAGAGCATAGATGTTGTGTGGACAGAGCAAATCACATCGCACACGGACTAAACAATGGAACCTGTCGGTGATGTTTTCATCAATCACTCATAATTGTATACCAGCAATCGTTTGCTCACAACACACACGGCTTGTTAACAGGAATAATCTGTGTTGTTATCTGTCTTCCCACACATTTCTGATTGCAGACCTGTTTGCCGTGTATCACACACATCTTGTTAAGTTGAACCGTTTCTGTTCGCTCGGCTCAACGCAAACAATTCATCCGAGTGAAATGTATGCCGTATATCGCACACACATTCATCGGGCTGACCGTTTCTTTTGTGTTGCCTAATCACAAACAGTTCATCCGAGTGAATTGTATGTCGTATATCACACACACACCTTCATCTGGCTGCCCGTTTCTGTTGTTCCGCCTCATCACAAACAGTTTATCGGGGTGAACTGTATGCCGTGTATCGCACACACCTTGATCTGGCTGCCTGTTTCTGTTGTTCTGTCTCATTACAAACTGTTCGTATGGATCAACCGTATGCCCCGCATCGCACACGCATCTAAAATCTGAACCGTGTTTGATGTATCCACCATCGCAAACATTTTGCATCTTTTTTGACGGTTTTTTACATCACCGTTTGCGGTTAATGCATCGCACACAGTTTCATCGATGGGTCTCTGATTGTAGTGTCGCGTTAGCAGCATCATGCAGTACTGACTATAAGCACTGATAACTGTAAGCACTGATCATGTGTTAGTACTTAGTAGTGATCATTATAAACTGTGTTCAATGAGCATACATGATGTCCTACTTGTTAGCTTTGATCATGTGTCATATGTGTTGCTGGCTGATGTCCATCTTGCTGACAAGATAATGAAGACGGACTGGGGCATAGCCGGCGATGGTGCGCAGGTTGTCGCTGGCGCAGAGGGGGCAGAGGACCTCATCCCCACCAACCGCTGGCTGAAGAGGGTGGTGCTGCCTGGCAGGGTGGAGTTCATGAGGATGCCACTGGGCGCTGGCAGGAGGCTGAGGACCGGCCACGAAGAGGGTGCACGGGAACCTATCAGGTTCTACGTGCAGATCGCTGACCAGGAGGACATCTCCATGCTCATCATCCCATATATATTCAGGTCGGTGGTGAAGCAATGGCTGATCAGCGGCCCTCCTCGCGTCGTCAACCTCTCCGTCAACAAGTGGTGCGAGTTTTGGGTCTAGGTGCAGATGTTCAAGGGGCACATGGTGCTGGGGCGTGGCTGGGAGTACTTCTGCGGCCGGCACAAGATCGTCCCCGCGACCTTGCAGTCTTCAAGCTCTCCAGCCTGGGGACTCAAGGTGCAGATCTACAACACCAACAGCTCCAACATCTGCACCGTCCGGTGCATGAGCCACAGCTGCGTCGGCGACATCACTCAGGCCCTCTAGTTCGTCTGTCAAGTCTGACACTATGAACCATGCGTAGTACTCTGAACTAAAGTAGTTTAGGTGAAGTTAGAACTTATCTTTTGCTGTGAACATGTCCATATTTTGCCCAGGGAGCAGCACCCTGGGGTCCAGCAGGGCATGGGATGCTGAAAGTGCAACTAATCCCCGGGAGGTTTTGGTAATTCATAACAACATATAGCTCATTGAACTAATATCCATTCAAGATAAATATTTTAGGAAGTTCAATGATTGGCATGGCATGGACTAGAAATGTGGACCCCTCAAAATGCTAAGGACATATATTGGCAAAAGCTAAAGACTCTTCATCTTTGTTTTAGTGATCCAAGATCATATTGAGTCCATAAGAAAGCTAATACTATTAAAAGGGGATGAGGTGTTGCTTAATGGCTTGCTTGCTCAAATGCTTAGTGATATTGCTCCAAACCCTCAACCACTTTCTCCATCCAAATATGTAAAAACCCTAAACTCCAACTCGGCCCCACCTATTCTTTCTATCCAGCGCCACCGAGTTCATATGACATAGCCACAACCAGAAACCCAAACAGTTCGGTCACACCGATACGGATCTCGGTCTCACTGAGATTGCCTTGCCAACTCACTGATATCAGTTGCAATTATTTTGGTCTCACCAAAATTGCAGTCGGTCTCACCGAGATGGCTTGACCAATTCTCTGTTGCCCTATTGCTTCACTTCGGTCTCACCGAGTTGATGCATTCGGCGCCACCGAGATAAGGTTTGCCCTAAGCCCTAGCACATCAGTCCCAACGAGTTGTTCCAGTTGGTCCCACCGAGATTCCTAATGTTCACATTTTTGAACTAATCGGTGCCACCGAGTTTAGCTATTCGGTCTCACTGAGATGGGTCAAATGTGTGTAACAGTTGGATTTTATGTGGAGGCTATATATACCCCTCCACCCGCATCTCCATTTGTGAGAGAGCCATCAGAACGTGCCTACACTTCCACCATACATTTTCTGAGAGAGAACCACCTACTCATGTGTTGAGATCAAGATATTCCAATCCTACCACAATAATCTTGATTTCTAGCCTTCCCCAAGTTGCTTTCCACTCAAATCATCTTTCCACCATATCCAAATCTGTGAGAGAGAGTTGAGTGTTGAGGAGACTATCATTTGAAGCACAAGAGCAAGGAGTTCATCATCAACACACCATTTGTTACCATTTGGAGAGTGGTGTCTCCTAGATTGGTTGGGTGTCGCTTGGGAGCCTCCATCAAGATGTGGAGTTGAACCAAGAAGTTTGTAAGGGCAAGGAGATCGCCTACTTCGTGAAGATCTACCCGAGTGAGGCAAGTCCTTCGTGGGCGATGGCCATAGTGGGATAGACAAGGTTGCTTCTTCGTGGACCCTTCATGGGTGGAGCCCTCCGTGGACTCACGCAACCGTTACCCTTCGTGGGTTGAAGTCTCCATCAACGTGGATGTACGATAGCACCACCTATCGGAACCATGCCAAAAATCTTCGTGTCTCCATTGCATTTGCCTTCTACAAACCCTTCCCTTTACCTTCATATGCAATGTTTTACTTTCCGTTGCTACACTCTTAGAATTGCATGTGTAGGTTGATTGCTTGACTTATGCTAATTGCTAAATTCTGCCCACAACTAAAATTGGGAAAAGGTTAGATTTTTATTTGGTCAAGTAGTCTAATCACCCCCCTCTAGACATACTTTCGATCCTACAAGTGGTATCAGAGCTTTGGTCTCCATTTGCCTTGATTTCCATACCTTTGGTGATCATAGCCTTGGTTTCACAACCTAGGAGAGTATAGCGTCTAGCGAGGGAAATTACCACCGTAGAGGTCCTTATTTTGATGGTACTAATTTTGCTAGTTGGAAGCATAAGATGAAAAATGCATATTGTTGGTCATAACCCCACAGTTTGGGCCGTTGTGCGTATTGGCTTGCAAGGTGATTTCTTCGAGGATGGAAAAGAATCGGATCATGAAGTGACAACGGAAGAAATGAAGATGTTGCAATACAATGCTCAAGCTTACGATATTCTCTTCAATGGATTGTGCCCCTAAGAATTCAAGAAAATCAGCCGTCTTGAGAATGCAAAGGAAATTTAGGATACTTTGGTTGATATGCATGAAGGTACTGAGTCCGTCAAGGAATCCAAGTTGGATGTGCTTCAAAGTTAACTTGACAAGTTCAAGATGAAGGATGGTGAAGGAGTCACTGAAATGTACTCTAGGATTGCTCTCATCGAAAATGAGATTGCCGGCATAGGAAGTGAAGAGATGACCGAAAAATTCATCCTCAAGAAGATCCTAAGAGCCTTTGATGGAAAATATGATACCATGTGCACCTTGATCCAAATGATGCCCAATTACAAAGATCACAAGCCCACGGAAGTCATTGGTAGAATTGTTGCTCATGAGATGTCACTCAACGATAAAGAAGAGCTCCACAACAAGTCGAGTGGTGCTTACAAAGCTTCAAGTGATGCTCCTACAACATCAAGCGAGAAGCAAGTCTCGAATGAAGAATTGAACTTAATGGTCAAGAACTTCAACAAGTTCTACAAGAATAGAAGCAAAGATAGAAGCTCTAAGTCAAGGTCCTTCAATGACAAAAGATCTTCTAGTTGTGATCGTAATTGCTACAATTGTGGAAGACCCGGATACTACTCCAATGAGTGTATGACTCCCTACAAGAAAAGACAAGATTCACGAAAAAGGAGGAGTATAAGAGATGAATCACCTCCAAGAGAGTGAAGGAGTAGAGATGATCGTTATGAATGAAGACCCTCTCTTAGAAGCAAGGATTCGGAAAGGAAGGACAAATCATCAAAGAGCTACACAAGACGAAGACATCAAGCTCATGTTGGTGAATGGGTATCCGGTTCCGACTCTGACAACTACTCCGAGAGAAGCTATCATTCCGACTCCAACTATACTCAAGATGAAGGTGTTGCCGGTCTTGCACTTGTGTCATCCAACTCCTACGACATATTTGACTCACAAAATGAAGGAATTGGAAGATGCTTCAAGGCTAAAGGCCCTAAGTTATCACACCCCGAGTATGTTGATTTCAATAGTGATGAAGATGATTTGCTAGGTGATGATGATTTACTTGTTGAAAACACTAGTGGTGAATACTATGATGAATTCACTAATAATCATGCTAATCAAGATGAAACGAATGACAATGATAAGAAGGAGATTGAGCGACTAACTAAAGAACTAAACACTCTTAAGTTAGCTCATGAAACAACTCTAGAAGATCATAGAGAGCTCCTAAGGACTCATGAGAAGCTACGCTTCAAGAAGCTAAATTTAGAGCAAGAGCATGAGTTTCTAAAAGCTATCAATGATGATCTTTGAAAGAACAGTTCTTCTTATCTTGCCAAACGTCTCCTATTGTCTACTTATATGCCACAAGTAAAATCTAGCAATAAGAGCAAGAAAGATTCTTCCTCTAGTAGTAACAATAACCATGTTAAATCCAATATTGTTTCTTCTTGTAGTACTCTTGATTCCACTAATGATTCTCTTAGCCAAGTTACGCTTGAGCAAGAAAATAGCTTATTGAAGGGAATTATAGAGAAAGGTGTTTACAAGAGCCTTGCCGGAAGTAAGCAATCTGAGGAAATTGTACGCAAGCAAGGAAGGCACCGGAAGAATCAAGGTGTTGGTTTTGAACGAAAGTTCAATGCCAATGGAGTTGAGTGGGAAGAAGATCAATACCCCAAGACGAAGTTTCTTCCTCAACAAGAGAAGTATGACCCCACTTATTTCAAGGGAACACAAGCTCAAGATGATCTTCCACCACAAGACCACAAGCTAAAAGGCAAGGACAAGCTTCAAGAAGAGATTGACTCATTTGAAGAAGCTCCTAAGGCCATGGTCAAGTGGGTTCCCAAGACTACGTCAAGCTCTACATCATCAAGTACGACTACAACTCCAAGGATTCCCATCAAGTTGATGTGGATCCCAAATAAGAAGAACTAGAGTGTTCTTGAGGGTGACTCCACCAACATACTTCACTCATATTTATTTTGGCAACGACTTGTGCAATCAACTTTCATATCTTGCACTAGTTCATGGAGTCACAAACCCTCTTGTTGGTAAGACAAGGGGTAACCCAATGCTTTCATGGACATCATCATATGTGTGACTCACTCTTTGTCCATGGATATCCTTGTATGTTCCTTTTGGGTCACGCCGCCTAGGCCACCCTGGAGGAGCACATCACCGCCGGCACTGATCTTCACCGCCGCCGCGACCGCGGTGGGATGAGATGATGAACAAAGCAGGTGCGGGGACGGGCCCACTCCCCCGCTTTGTCTTCATATTTCCACGAGCGCCGCTGATGCCAAAAGCTTTGGCTAGGCTGCCATGGAGACAACGCGCTGCTCACGCTCTCGGGTTCACGCAAGTAATCCCCCTACCTAATGCGCTAAAGATGTTGCGGGAAACCATGGCCACCTATGGGACCAAGAGCCCCTTTCTGGTTCGGTGGGGGGATGGCACGTTGCACAAAGAGCGGAGAAGCGTGGAACAGCACGGCAGAGATCACGCGGGCAATTTTTACCCAGGTTCGGGCCGCCGTGAGGCGTAAAACCCTACTCCTGCTTTGGAGGATTGATGGTGGAAAAGATGGTGGTGAGCGCAGCCCATTTGCCTGGCAGGGTTGCCTCACGGTGAAAACGGCTACGCGCGTACGATTCTGTGAGGGTGTGGATTAGCCAACCGACTGTCCAACTCCTTCTACGGTCTCCATGGGCCTCCTTTTATAGATTGAGGGGTCACCACAGTGGCAAATCAGTCATTATGCACTGATTAGATAGCAAATAGTGCTATCATACCTATTCTATGGGCTGACAGATTGCATTAAATGCGCCGCTCAACGTCACATCACAGCTCGCCCGGCAGGCCCTGCCGGGCTGTTTTGCCAGCTTCGCGCCTGCTTGCTTGACACGTCTCAGGACGGGTGTCATATGGAGGTGTTTGTTGAAGGAAGTGGCTGCCATGTGGCAAATAGCAGCCACTTAGTCTCTCTACGGCTTGACACCGCACTGATTGGCAACTTGGGTTGGTTGTGAGGTGGAGCGGTGGCGTGGCTTGCCTCCGCTAGCCCCGGCAGGCCTGCCGGGACGATCTAGAAGCTTGCTTCCGGGGCAAACCCAACCTTGTCGGGCTCGCCTGCCCGGCAAGGGAGGTTCTTTCCTTAGCGATAACTTGCTCCTCTGGCTCATCTTGGTCTTCTGGATCAGCACTTGGATCCCTCAAAGAACTGATACCTTGTGCTTCAATCTGATCTTGGTGTTGTGATCTTGTTCTCGTGCCTGTAGGCTTCACCGTTCATGCGCGAGTCAGGGGAAAATATACACCCCTGTTTATGTTCCCCAACATAAGCCCCCGGGCCTGAGCCATATGTGTCACGCGGCACGTTGGGTTAGGCCCCAAACAGTGCACGGACACGTGGCAGGAGAAGGCTGCGAACGGTGGTTCGTCGTGATGACCAGTCAATCCAACGTCCACTTCGCGCAATTACTGCGAGTCATGGGGTCGTGGGATTGTTGCATTTAATGTAAAATGGTAACTTCTAAAGTGTCACACCCCCACTCCACGCCTTTTTCCACTTAAGATAGGAAAACACGGAGCAGCACGGTTCACTTGTTGCCTGTCCTGCCCTCCCATCATCTTCCTCCGCAAGCCAAACAACTGCCCCTCCTTTCTCTCCCTCGCCCGCCGCCGTTCCCCCACCTGATTCCTTCCCCCATTCACACCGGCGTCCGTGGAAATGGGGAAGAAAACTGTGGCAAAAGGGAAGCAGACGGCCGCGGTGAAGGAGGTGGTCGCCGAGGGAAGCAAAAGGGCGACGGAGCTGGACAAGAAGTGGAAGGGAGATGTTGTCTTCTTTCCGTCGAGTCTGGACGGCCCGGTTCTGCAAGCAAGGTACGGGTACCTGTGGGGGAGGGAAGTCCCGAAAGGGCACGGCACGCCCAATGTTTTGGCGGAGGGGGAGGAGGATCCGCCAGATTCATACTGATTCTTCTGCGCGTATTTCATCTGCGGCCTCTGCTCCTCTTTCTCTGATTTCTTTGAGGCGATGATGATGATTTATGGGTTCCACCTTCTCGACTTCACGCCGAATGCAATGGCGACCATGGCCATCTTTGCCCATATGTTCGAGAATTTCGTTGGAGTCACCCCCAACGTTGATCTGTTCAGGCATTACTTTGTCCCGCGGGTGGAGAACAAAGCTCACTGCTCCGGGAACATCAGCTGGATGCCACGGGTGGCAAGGAAGTTCTGGGATTATATCCCTGGTCTGCAGCGCGAGAGGTGGGATAAGTGGAGAGGAGACTGGTGCTGGATTCAGGATGAGAAAGCCCCAGAGTTCTGCGAAGCACGGATAGTGTGTGTCGAGCGCAGTAAGGAATGGAGCGCATTCGGCATCACCAACGATAGGTTTCGCCCGGCAATAAACAGGATCACCCTCCTGAAGGCTGCTGGGTTAACCATTGAGCATGTGGGGGCCGATTTCCTCCTCCGCCGCATCTCGCCACTGCAGAAGAGGGACAGACCCGCCTGGTTGTATGGTGATGCTGGGGACAGGATGAGATTGCTCCCAGGTTTGGCCAATAACTTGTCTGTTTATGGCCACACCTGGTTGTGTAACCAGCTATTTGGCCGCTTCGAGTTGCTCAAGCTCCTGGCAAACGTCATCCCTCTGAATGTCAATTCTGCTCGGGATCAGATTTTGAAGTGGATGCCGGATTGCAATGCTGATGGGGTAGCAGGCGATTGGCGGTTGCCCACTCTTGATGAAGAACTTGAATGGTCCAATGCCCTGGTGGAGAGGGCTGTCAGGGTGGAGACCGACGTGTACAAACGCACCTCCACCGTGGAGGCAGCGTTCATCAAGAGGAGGATTGAGGAGGACAAAGCGGCCCGAATTGCTGCAATGGCAAGGGCCGCCAAGGCCGGCAAAGGAAAAGCTGAGGATGAGAGTTCCTCCCATGGTGGTAGTGAGGCGCAGGCCACAGAAGAGGTTGCCGGGCAACGTCTTGCCAGGGATGAGACTATCGGGCTTGAGGCTCTAGCCACTGCGGCAGCGGAGCTCCAAAGGGAGGAAGAGGCTGGTGAGGCAGTGGAGCCCGAAGCGGAGTGGCTCGCGGCTGGTCCTCAAGCCCCCGAGCCAGTTTTAGATCAGCGTCCCCGTAGGCGCGCTGCTAACTGGGGAACAGTGGCCCCAAATCCAGCGCCTGTCGCCAAGAGGGTGAAGAAGACCACCATCAGAAATACCAAGACGGACGTGGCGTGCCGCCAGTCTCCTCGCCTTACCGGGATCAAAGCTTCTCCCGCCAAGCAATCGGCGGATGTGGAAGGTGACTCCTGCTCTCATTCCGGCTTGAGCTCTTCGCAGAGCTCATCTTCACCGGAGCCCCCAGCGCCTCAGCAAGGCTTGGAGCTGCCGGGAAGCTCCGCCCCTCCATCCCAGAAGAGAGGCAGAGCATCCCCACCGCCATGGAATTCGAATTAAGCTCCATGCTCATTGATGAGGAGTAAGGAAGATTTCCCTTTTCGTAAGAACTTCAGTATACTTGATTATGTTTTGCGGACTGACCTTTTGCTTTGCTGTCATTGGTAGGGAGGTGGAGGAGGATACAGAGACCCTCATTCATCGGTCGAAGAGGCTCCGGCGTGCTGGGTCGCCGAAGACTGTGGAGAGCCTGGGCTTGGCGGGGAGCAATACGGAGTATCCCGTACCGAGCCCCCAGCCCAGCCCCCGGCCTGAAAGGGAAGGCTTGATTCCTTCTGCTGGAGGTGACGGAGACGAGCTTCCCACTCCCTCGTCTGGAGAAGGCGGCGGGGCGACACAGGATGAGTCCTCCCTGGAAGGGCATGTTCCTTCTGCTGACCCTGCCGAAGAACCCCTGGCGAGGCCCTCCGTGGACGAGATCATACAGGGTGTCACCGTGGCTGCCGCGGCAGGGGGTGGAGTTCATTGCCCGGCAGCTGATGTTGCCGGGGAAACTGAGGCCCTTGCTCGGCAAGCTTCTCCAGGTACTCAACTCCCACTCTTCTCCTTTTTTTTTGTATCCCGGCAACCTAAAACTTCTGCCTTTTTGTCATTCGCTTGTCCTCTTGTTTGCAGTCCTTCAGGTAGAAGAGCCAAAACTGCTGGAAGAGGTGGCCAGCATAGGGAGAGCTGTCGCGGACGAGGCCGCCAAGATTGCCACCGCGGAGGGATAGGGCCCTGCTGCCGGGAGTGTTCAGGATTCCTTGGCGGTGGTGGAACATACTTCTGAGAATGCCCCAGAGGTGGGAGTGGTGGTCGAGGGGAAGATTCCCCTCCAGACCATGGATCCCCTTCCCTCCTCCGGGCCCATGGTGGAGACCTCGCCATTCCCCTCAAGCCAATTGGCGCTGGTGTTGGCGCAGCCCGGGACCGGAGCCCCCGGCCCGTCAACGGTGAGGGGCGCGGAGCTCGACGAAGAGATTCAGCGTATCCTGGCATCGCTGCACCAAGGGGTTGGAGAAGCAAACGATTCGGTTGCCGTTGCGATGGACCTGTCCTTCCTGGAGTCCATGGCGATGGGTATCAAGGAAATGCAGGCTCGGCATGACCAGAGGTGGCAGGCGCTCAAGGAGCGGTGCGAGTCCGCTAACAAGGTGGATCAGAAGCTGAAAGACAAGTGCCTGGAGCTGCGTGAATGGCACGGCAAGCAGTTCCGGGTACTTATGAGGCACCAGGAGGCAATCCTGATGACGAGGGAAGACGTCGTAGCCCGCGAGGCGCGCCTGGTGGATCGCAAGACACGCTTGGATGCCAGAGAGCAAGAGATTTCTCTCCGGGAGGAGAAGGTTGAAGCCACCCTTCGCGCCAAAGATGATGATCTGGAAGCCCTCGTACAGCAACGCACCAAGGAGCTGGAAAACAAGCACAAAGCTGCCCTGGACGCCCTCACAACTGATTCTGCTGCTCGATTGAAGAAACTCACTGATGATCTTGCTGCCACATCCGCTACCAAGACTGACCTCGACCAACATGTGACTAAGCTGACCGAGGACCTTGCCGGGAGCACCAAGGAGGTGGAGGTCCTCAAGGAGGAAGCACAAAAGACAGAGGTCCTCCTGAAAGATGTGCAGTCGCAGCTTTCCTCTAGGATCCAAGGTCTTGAAACCGCCAACGGCGCCATCACGGATCTGAAGGTCAGGATCGGCACCTTGGAAAGCGCGGCAGAGTCCCACGGAACACGCTAGCAGCAGCTGTCCAAAGATCTGGATACCGCCCAGCTCCTCCAGAAGGATGCAGAGGACAAGCTGGCGAACCAATCCGAGCAGGTGGACCTCTGGATCAGGCGCATGATTGACATCGCTATGAGCCTTGCTACCCAGAGCGTACCGATGGGCATGGATGGGGTAGCTTTTTTGATCAACAGGCAGGAAGTCCCCAGCGAAGCTGGGAGTATTCTTCAATGAGCTGATCGAGAAGCTGAGGTTGCATGAAGAGGGGAGGGCCAAGCGCTTCGCGACTGAGTCCCGGAAGCTTGCTCACGACGCCCTCCTCATGGTCCTGAGCAACATCGCCTGTCGTCATCCAGATCTTGACCTTGCCGATGGATTCAAGAAGCCGCTGGTGGGTGCTGATGTTCCAGCTGCCAAAGAGAAAGCTGCCCCTCTGGCCGCCAAGGCCCTTCTCATCCCAACGGCTTCATGCAGTCGCCAGGCTTAACTCCGAGCTATTCTTGTCATTGCGCTATCCTGTAACAAAATATGATGTATGCTTTGTTTTTAGGTATCATACTGTTTATGTCTGCGTTGAACTGATATCTTCTGCTTAATCTTAAATGCACATTTTATCCCTCTGAGCTTATTTGCTTGTGTTCGTATGATTAGTCCCTATGCATGTTCTGGTTGCTTGCCGGTATCATATTGCCGTGATTGTCATAAGGGTCCGGACATTAACATTCATCTTGGCGTGGATGCGTCTCGGCAAGTTTTTCCTTGGTAGCTCTCATCGCAGCCGCTCATTCTGCGAGCAAGGCTCGAGACAGAATCGAGGGTGCAGACAAAGAACTAGCCAAGGCACCATCACACGAAGGATTTCATAGTACGAACACTTGCTAAAGCTGCGGGATAAACGAATGCAAAAATCTAGGATTCATCAAAAGGAAATTATTGCATGGACTTAGCTTTTGCCCTTGTCCTTCCCATTCATTCCAGCTGCGCGCGTTTTGTGTGCTCGCGATACCCGGAAAGACGGAGGCCAAGCGAATAATTCTCTGGTTCCCGGCAGGGACCAATACACGTCATGCGTGTCTGGCAGGTGGCGGGATATGGTGCCGGGCTTTCCCAGTCCCTCTTCCTCCCCTCCACACCTTTCGAACAATCCGACAACATCTGGCACAAAAGGCACGCCAATGCGGACAGCCTTGCCAGAGTATACTTGCCGGGACATCGATCAGTGGATTCGTACCGACATTTTACTCAGGATTTCCCTAAGCAGGGTAAATGCTGAACCGAGTATCGCGTGGTACTCATCGACATAGACGATGTTAGGGCCAGAGCAGCTCGATTGCCGAAGAGGGAGAGAGATGGAAAGAGGAACCTCGTTCCCGTGCGCCTTGCCCCTTCTCCCCGAATGGTGCCCGGGCGGCGGTCACGCCGCCTAGGCCACCCTGGAGGAGCACATCACCGCCGGCACTGATCTTCACCGCCGCCGCGACCGCGGTGGGATGAGATGATGAACAAAGCAGGTGCGGGGACGGGCCCGCTCCCCCGCTTTGTCTTCATATTTCCACGGGCGCCGCTGACGCCAAAAGCTTTGGCTAGGCTGCCATGGAGTCGACGCGCTGCTCACGCTCTCGGGTTCACGCAAGTAATCCCCCTACCTGGTGCGCCAAAGATGTCGCGGGAAACCACGGCCACATATGGGACCAAGAGCCCCTTTCTGGTTCGGCGGGGGGATGGCACGTTGCACAAAAAGCGGAGAAGCATGGAACAGCACGGTAGAGATCACGCGGGCAATTTTTACCCAGGTTCGGGCCGCCGTGAGGCATAAAACCCTACTCCTGCTTTGGTGGATTGATGGTGGAAAAGATGGTGGTGAGCGCAGCCCGTTTGCCCGGCAGGGTTGCCTCACAGCGAAAACGGCTACGCGCGTACGAGTCTGTCAGGGTGTGGATTAGCCAACCGACTGTCCAACCCCTTCTACGGTCGCCATGGGCCTCCTCTTACAGATTAAGGGGTCACCACAGTGGCAAATCAGTCATTACACACTGATTAGATAGCAAACAGTGCTATCATACCTATTCTGCAGGCTGACAGAGCGCATTAAATGCGCCGCTCAACGTCACATCACAGCTCGCCCGGCAGGCCCTGCCGGGCTGTTTTGCTAGCTTCGCGCCTGCTTGCTTGACACATCTCAGGACGGGTGTCATATTGAGGTGTTTGTTGTAGGAAGCTGCTGCCATGTGGCAAATAGCAGCCACTTAGTCTCTCTGCGGCTTGACACCGCACTGATTGGCGACTTGGGTTGGTTGTGAGGTGGAGCAGTGGCGTGGCTTGCCTCCGCTAGTCCCGGCAGGCCTGCCGGGACGATCTGGAAGCTTGCTTCCTGGGCAAACCCAACCTTGCCGGGCTTGCCTGCCCGGCAAGGGAGGTTCTTTCCTTAGCGATAACTTGCTCCTCTGGCTCATCTTGGTCTTCTGGATCTGCACTTGGATCCCTCAAAGAACTAATACCTTGTGCTTCAATCTGATCTTGGTGTTGTGATCTTGTTCGCGTGCCTGTAGGCTTCACCGTCCGTGCATGAGTCAGGGGAAAATATACACCCCTGTTTATGTTCCCCAACAGGGAGCTTTGCTCTAAGAATTGAGCTAAAGCAACTTAATGGTGTGAACACATCAATGCTTTATGTAAAAGTGGTAACCCCACTTCTGCTTAAACGATGAGTATGACCTATGATCAAATTTTCTCACTCCTAAGTCAATATACTCATATATAGATGACCTAGTCATCGCCAATTGCTTGATAGATACTAGAATTGTTTGTGCATGCTTTGTCACATGTTTCTTTTGCTATCTTATTGTGTGAGCATGTTGGTTGCATAATTTCTTCATTCGAGGACATCCATTTGTGGTTTTGGTTGTTTAGTTTTTATTGGCCAAATGGATGGACAAGAATGCCTAAGAACCTTCTCTAGCTATCTATGCTTTTTCTCTTCTTAAACTCTATTCATGCGACATCACAATAATTGAACAAGTCTTTTTCGGACCCTCCGGGTGAGGAGCACTCAGAGCCACCGATCCGTCAAGGGCTGCCTTCCAAAACCGTCTTGTGAATTTTGGTCAGACCAACACACTCATATTCGGTCTCACCGAAACCACTAGATTGATCCTCGTTCCTCCTAGTTTAGTATGCATGTAATTGCTTACTTTGGTGTGTGGAAATGTTACGTGTGTAGTCACTTGTGTAATTGTATGCTTAATTTGGTTATGCAGTGCTGTCTTTTTAAGTATATATGTTGATGCTCTGTAGATAGAGCGTAGATGTTGTGCGGACAAAGCAAATCACATCGCACACGGACAAAACAATGGAACCCGTCGGTGATGTTTTCATCAATCACTCACAATTGTATACTAGCAATCGTTTGCTCACAACACACACGGCTTATTAACAGGAATAATCTGTGTTGTTATCCGTCTTCCCACACATTTCTGATTGCAGACCTGTTTGCCGTGTATCATACACATCTTGTTAAGTTGAACCATTTCTGTTCTCTAGGCTCAACGCAAACAATTCATCCGAGTGAACTGTATGCCATATATCGCACACACATTCATCGGGCTGACCGTTTCTTTTGTGTTGCCTAATCACAAACAGTTCATCCGAGTGAACTGTATGCCGTATATCACACACACATCTTCATCTGGCTGCCCGTTTCTGTTGTTCTGCCTTATCACAAACAGTTTATCGGGGTGAACTGTATGCCGTGTATCGCACACACCTTGATCTGGCTGCCTGTTTCTGTTGTTCTGTCTCATCACAAACTGTTCGTATGGATCAACCGTATGCCCTGCATCGCACACGCATCTAAAATCTGAACCATGTTTTATGTATCCACCATCGCAAACATTTTGCATCTTTTTTGATGGTTTTTTACATCACCGTTTGCGATTAATGCATCGCACACAGTTTCGTCGAAGGGTCTCTGATTGTAGTGTCGTGTTAGCAGCATCATGCAGTACTGACTATAAGCACTGATCAGAGTAGCACTGATCATGTGTTAGTACTTAGTAGTGATCATTATAAACTGTGTTCAATGAGCATACATGATGTCCTACTTGTTAGCTTTGATCATGTGTCATATGTGTTGCTAACTAATGTCCATCTTGCTAACAAGATAATGAAGACGGAGTGGGGCACAGCCGGCGATGGTGCGCAGGTTGTCGCTGGCGCAGAGGGGGCGGAGGACCTCATCCCCACCAACCGCTGGCTGAAGAGGGTGGTGCTGCCTGGCAGGGTGGAGTTCATGAGGATGCCACTAGGCGCTGGCAGGAGGCTGAGGACCGGCCACGAAGAGGGTGCACGGGAACCTATCAGGTTCTACGTGCAGATCACTGACCAGGAGGACATCGCCATGCTCATCATCCTGTATAAATTCAGGTCGGTGATGAAGCAATGGCTGATCAGCGGCCCTCCTCGCGTCGTCAGCCTCTCCGTCAACAAGTGGTGCGAGTTTTGGGTCTAGGTGCAGATGTTCAAGGGGCACATGGTGCTGGGGCGTGGCTGGGAGTACTTCTGCGGCCGGCACAAGATCGTCCCCGCGACCTTGTAGTCTTCAATCTCTCCAGCCTGGGGACTCAAGGTGCAGATCTACAACACCAACAGCTCCAACATCTGCACCGTCCGGTGCATGAGCCACAGCTGCGTCGGCGACATCACTCAGGCCCCCTAGTTCGTCTGTCAAGTCTAACACTACGAACCATGCGTAGTACTCTGAACTGAAATAGTTTAGGTAAAGTTAGAACTTATCTTTTGCTGTGAACATGTCCATATTTTGCCCAGGGAGCAGCACCCTGGGGTCCAGCAGGGCATGGGATGCTGAATGTGCAACTAATCCCTGGGTGGTTTTGGTAATTCATAACAACATATAGCTCATTGAACTAATATCCATTCAAGATAAATATTTCAGGAAGTTCAATGATTGGCATGGCATGGACTAGAAATGTGGACCCCTCAAAATGCTAAGGACATATATTGGCAAAAGCTAAAGACTCTTCATCTTTGTTTTAGTGATCCAAGATCACATTGAGTCCATAGGAAAGCCAATACTATTAAAAGGGGATGAGGTGTTGCTTAATGGCTTGCTTGCTCAAATGCTTAGTGATATGGCTCCAAACCCTCAACCACTTTCTCCATCCAAATATGTCAAAACCCTAAAGTCCAACTCGGCCCCACCTATTCTTTCTATCCAGCGCCACCAAGTTAATATGACATAGCCACAGCCAGAAACCCTAACAGTTCGGTCACGCCGATACGGATCTCGGTATCACCGAGATTGCCTTGCCAACTCACTGATATCAGTTGCAATTATTTTGGTCTCACCGAAATTGCAGTCGGTCTCACCGAGATGGCTTGACCAATTCTCTGTTGCCCTATTGCTTCACTTCGGTCTCACCGAGTTGATGCAGTCGGCGCCACCGAGATAAGGTTTGCCCTAAGCCCTAGCACATCGGTCCCAACGAGTTGTTCCAGTTGGTCCCACCGAGATTCCTATTGTTCACATTTTTGAACTAATCGGTGCCACCGAGTTTAGCTATTCGGTCTCACCGAGATGGGTCAAATGTGTGTAATAGTTGGATTTTGTGTGGAGGCTATATATACCCCTCCACCCCCATCTCCATTTGTGAGAGAGCCATTAGAACGTGCCTACACTTCCACCATACATTTTCTGAGAGAGAACCACCTACTCATGTGTTGAGATCAAGATATTCCAATCCTACCACAAGAATCTTGATTTCTAGCCTTCCCCAAGTTGCTTTCCACTCAAATCATTTTCCACCATATCCAAATCTGTGAGAGAGAGTTGAGTGTTGGGGAGACTATCATTTGAAGCACAAGAGCAATGAGTTCATCATCAACACACCATTTGTTACCATTTGGAAAGTGGTGTCTCCTAGATTGGTTGGGTGTCGCTTGGGAGCCTCCGTCAAGATGTGGAGTTGAACCAAGAAGTTTGTAAGGGCAAGGAGATCGCCTACTTCGTGAAGATCTACCCGAGTGTGGCAAGTCCTTCGTGGGCGATGGCCATGGTGGGATAGACAATGTTGCTTCTTTGTGGACCCTTCATGGGTGGAGCCCTCCGTGGACTCGCGCAACCGTTACCCTTCATGGGTTGAAGTCTCCATCAACGTGGATGTACGATAGCACCACCTATCGGAACCACGCCAAAAATCTTCGTGTCACCATTGCGTTTGCCTTCTCCAAACCCTTCCCTTTACCTTCATATGCAATGTTTTACTTTCCGTTGCTACACTCTTAGAATTGCATGTGTAGGTTGATTGCTTGACTTGTGCTAATTGCTAAATTCTGCCCACAACTAAAATTGGGAAAAGGTTAGATTTTTATTTGGTCAAGTAGTCTAATCACCCCCATCTAGACATACTTCCGATCCTACAAGTGGTATCAGAGCTTTGGTCTCCATTTGCCTTGATTTCCATACCTTTGGTGATCATAGCCTTGGTTTCACAACCTAGGAGAGTATGGCGTCTAGAGAGGGAAATTACCACCGTAGAGGTCCTTATTTTAATGGTACTAATTTTGCTAGTTGGAAGGATAAGATGAAAATGCAAATTGTTGGTCATAACCCCACCGTTTGGGCCGTTGTGCGTATTGGCTTGCAAGGTGATTTCTTCAAGGATGGAAAAGAATCAGATCGTGAAGTGACAACGAAAGAAATGAAGATGTTGCAATATAATGCTCAAGCTTGCGATATTCTCCTCAATCGATTGTGCCCCGAAGAATTCAAGAAAATCAGCCGTCTTGAGAATGCAAAGGAAATTTGGGGTACTTTGGTTGATATGCACGAAGGTACTGAGTCCGTCAAGGAATCCAAGTTGGATGTGCTTCAAAGTTAACTTGACAAGTTCAAGATGAAGGATGGTGAAGGAGTCACTGAAATGTACTCTAGGCTTGCTCTCATCGAAAATGAGATTGCCGACATAGGAAGTGAAGAGATGACCGAAAAATTCATCCTCAAGAAGATCCTAAGAGCCTTGGATGGAAAATATGATACCATGTGCACCTTGATCCAAATGATGCCCAATTACAAAGATCTCAAGCCCACGGAAGTCATTGGTGGAATTGTTGCTCATGAGATGTCACAAAATGATAAAGAAGAGCTCCACAACAAGTCGAGTGGTGCTTACAAAGCTTCAAGTGATGCTTCTACAACATCAAGCGAGAAGCAAGTCTACAATGAAGAATTGAACTTAATGGTCAAGAACTTCAACAAGTTCTACAAGAATAGAAGCAAAGATAGAAGCTCTAAGTCAAGGTCCTTCAATGACAAAAGATCTTCTAGTCGTGATCGTAATTGCTACAATTGTGGAAGACCAGGATACTACTCCAATGAGTGTATGACTCCCTACAAGAAAAGACAAGATTCACCAAAAAGGAGGAGTAGAAGAGATGAATCACCTCCAAGAGAGTGAAGGAGTAGAGATAATCGTTATGAATGAAGACCCTCTCGTAGAAGCAAGGATTCGGAAAGGAAGGACAAATCATCAAAGAGCTACACAAGACGAAGACATCAAGCTCAAGTTGGGGAATGGGTATCCGGTTCCGACTCCGACAACTACTCCGAGAGAAGCTATCATTCCGACTCCAACTATACTCAAGATGAAGGTGTTGCCGGTCTTGCACTTGTGTCATCCAACTCCTACGACATATTTGACTCACAAAATGAAGGAATTGGAAGATGCTTCAAGGCTAAAGGCCCTAAGTTATCACACCCCGAGTATGTTGATTTCAATAGTGATGAAGATGATTTGCTAGGTGATGATGATTTACTTGTTGAAAACACTAGTGATGAAAACTATGATGAATTAACTAATAATCATGCTAATCAAGATGAAACGAATGACAATGATAAGAAGGAGATTGAGCGTCTAACTAAAGAACTAAACACTCTTAAGTTAGCTCATGAAACAACTCTAGAAGATCATAGAGAGCTCCTAAGGACTCATGAGAAGCTACGCTTCGAGAAGCTAAATTTAGAGCAAGAGCATGAGTTTCTAAAAGCTATCAATGATGATCTTCGAAAGAAAAATTCTTCTTATCTTGCCAAACATCTCCTATTGTCTACTTATATGCCACAAGTAAAATCTAGCAATAAGAGCAAGAAAGATTCTTCCTCTAGTAGTAACAATAACCATGTTAAATCCAATATTGTTGCTTCTTGTAGTACTCTTGATTCCACTAATGATTCTCTTAGCCAAGTTACGCTTGAGCAAGAAAATAGCTTATTGAAGGGAATTATAGAGAAAGGTGTTTACAAGAGCCTTGCCGGAAGTAAGCAATCTGAGGAAATTGTACGCAAGCAAGGAAGGCACCGGAAGAATTAAGGTGTCGGTTTTGAACAAAAGTTCAATGCCAATGGAGTTGAGTGGAAAGAAGATTAACACCCCAAGACAAAGTTTGTTCCTAAACAAGAGAAGTATGACCCCACTTATTTCAAGGGAACACAAGCTCAAGACGATCTTCCACCACAAGACCACAAGCTAAAAGGCAAGGACAAGCTTCAAGAAGAGATTGACTCATTTGAAGAAGCTCCTAAGGCCATGGTCAATTGGGTTCCCAAGACAACGTCAAGCTCTACATCATCAAGTACGACTACAACTCCAAGGATTCCCATCAAGTTGATGTGGATCCCAAATAAGAAGAACTACAGTGTTCTTGAGGGTGACTCCACCAACATACTTCACTCATATTTATTTTGGCAATGACTTGTGCTATCAACTTTCATATCTTGCACTAGTTCATGGAGTCACAAACCCTCTTGTTGGTAAGACAAGGGGTAACCCAATGCTTTCATGGACATCATCATATGTGCGACTCACTCTATGTCTATAGATATCCTTGTATGTTCCTTGTGGGTCACGCCGCCTAGGCCACCCTGGAGGAGCACATCACCGCCGGCACTGATCTTCACCGCCGCCACGACAACGGTGGGATGAGATGATGAACAAAGCAGGTGTGGGGACGGGCCTGCTCCCCCGCTTTGTCTTCATATTTCCACGGGCACCGCTGATGCCAAAAGCTTTGGCTGGGCTGCCATGGAGACGACGCGCTGCTCATGCTCTCGGGTTCACGCAAGTAATCCCCCTACCTGGTGCGCCGAAGCTGTCACGGGAAACCACGGCCACCTATGGGGCCAAGAGCCCCTTTCTGGTTCGGTGGGGGGATGGCACGTTGCAAAAAGAGCGGAGAAGCATGGAACAGCACGACAGAGATCACGCGGTCAATTTTTACCCAGGTTCGGGCCGCCGTGAGGCGTAAAACCCTACTCTTGCTTTGGTGGATTGATGGTGGAAAAGATGGTGGTGAGCGCAGCCCGTTTGCCCGGCAGGGTTGCCTCACGGCAAAAATGGCTACGCGCGTACGAGTCTGTGAGGGTGTGGATTAGCCAACCGACTATCCAACCGCTTCCACGGTCGCCATAGGCCTCCTTTTATAGATTAAGGGGTCACCACAGTGGCAAATCAGTCATTACGCACTGATTAGATAGCAAACAGTGCTATCATACCTATTCTGCAGGCTGACAGAGCGCATTAAATGCGCCGCTCAACGTCACATCACATCTCGCCCGGCAGGCCCTGCCGGGCTGTTTTGCCAGCTTCGCGCCTGCTTGCTTGACACGTCTCAGGACGGGTGTCATATGGAGGTGTTTGTTGTAGGAAGTGGCTGCCATGTGGCAAATAGCAGCCACTTAGTCTCTCTGCGGCTTGACACTGCACTAATTGGCGACTTGGGTTGGTTGTGAGGTGGAGCGGTGGCGTGGCTTGCCTCCGCTAGCCCCGGCAGGCCTGCCGGGACGATCTGGAAGCTTGCTTCCGGGGCAAACCCAACCTTGCCAAGCTCGCCTGCCCGGCAAGGGAGGTTCTTTCCTTAGCGATAACTTGCTCCTCTGGCTCATCTTAGTCTTCTGGATCTGCACTTGGATCCCTCAAAGAACTGATACCTTGTGCTTCAATCTGATCTTGGTGTTGTGATCTTGTTCTCATGCCTGTAGGCTTCACCGTCCGTGCATGAGTTAGGGGAAAATATACACCCCTGTTTATGTTCCCCGACAGGGAGCTTTGCTCTAAGAATTGAGCTAAAGCAACTTAATGGTTTGAACACATCAATGCTTTATGTAAAAGTGGTAACCCCACTTCTGCTGAAATGATGAGTATGACCTATGATCAAATGTTCTCACTCCTAAGTCAATATACTCATATATAGATGACCTAGTCATCGCCAATTGCTTGATAGATACTAGAATTGTTTGTGCATGCTTGGTCACATGTTTCTTTTGCTATCTTATTGTGTGAGCATGTTGGTTGCATAATTTCTCCATTCGAGGACATCCATTTGTGGTTTTGGTTGTTTAGTTTTTATTGGCCAAATGGATGGACAAGAATGCCTAAGAACCTTCTCTAGCTATCTATGCTTTTTCTCTTCTTAAACTCTATTTATGCTACATCACAAAAATTGAACAAGTCTTTTTCGGACCCTCCGGGTGAGGAGCACTCAGAGCCACCGATCAGTCAAGGGCTGCCTTCCAAAACCGTCTTGTGAATTTTGGTCAGACCAACACACTCATATTCGGTCTCACCGAAACCACTAGATTGATCTAGGTTTTCTTCTCGGTACTACCAATTAGAACGACTCAGCCTCACCGAGTTGCAGTAACTGCACGCAGTTTTGCATCTCGGTGCCACCGAGACATTCCATTCGGTTCCACCGACAGCGTATGGGTATATATACTCCGCGACCCATACGGTTGAAAATTTCTTCAAACCTCTCGAGCCCGCGCCCCATTGCTGCCGCCCCTTGGTCTCCGGATTGTCATCTCTCCGCCTGTGCGCCTCCGCCACATGTCTCTGTCGCCGTCAACGGATTTCTCCACTGTCATTGCCGCCATAGCGAATCGTCACCGAGTTAGGGTACGAATTCGATCACTTTGTGCCTATTCCCCTATCCGGTTCATTGCACAAAGTTTTTGCCTACTTTCTCTCCATGAATGAAATCATTCTATCCAGCAAAAAGTTCCTTTAGATTAGATTCGATGAAAAATATTAGGGTTAGGTTTCCGCCGAGCTCATCTCGGACCGACCGATATGAAGTTTTCGGTCCCACCGATTGGCCCTGGCAAATTCACTAAGTACAACTCGGTCTGACCGAAGCGTACTGGTCGGTGAGACCGAAAGCGAATTCTCTGTGAAACCCTAGCATCTCGGAGTCACTGAACTACAACTCGATCTAACCGATGCTTTATATTTAGACTCTATTAAGTGTTTCGGTGTCACCGAGATTTTCATATCGGTAGCTCCGAAATGTTTTCTGCAAAAAACTAAAACTAAGATTTTGACTCAATTTTTCGCAAAAACAAGCTGCTTTTTGTGAAGCTCATCTACTCTGCCCATACCCATCTATGTACAGTGTCAGTTTGCAAAGATGTCTGAAGCAAGTGACAGCCAGAATAGGTCAGAGGAGCAGGTCAACCTCATTGAGGGCACAAGCCCAAGTGGAAGCTATGATGAAGGCAATAGAAGCACTCCCAGCAATCTGCCTAAAGCTGCCACTAGACAGTGAAAGAAGAAAACCTCAGAGAGTGAGGATGAAGATTTTGTGATCGAACAGGAAGTGACTTCAAAGAAGAAGGTGCTGAAGAAAGAGTATGTTGTAGCTGCTACCACCAAGCCAGGTCTTCACAAGAAACCTCCTGCCAAGAGAGCTCCCATGTCTAAGGCTAGAAGGTCAACTGCTACACAAGAAACAATGGAGTTCACACTTGAGCTAAGAGAGGAAGGAGAAGCTGCTGATGGGAAGAAGAAGAGGAAGGAGATAGTCAAGAAAACCATTACCAGAGTGATTGGCAGACCATCCATGATGAGGAATGATGATGAGGATGAGCAAGAGGAGGAACCTGCTGCACCCCCAGCCAAAACTCAGAAGTTAATAGCAGATGCCATTAAGACTGGTGCACCCTCCAAGCCTGATACGTCTCCGGCGTCTCTACTTTTCCTAACGCTTTTGCTCTTGTTTGGACTCTAATTTGCATGATTTGAATGAAACTAACCCGGACTGACGTTTTTTTCAGCAGAACTACCATGGTGTTGTTTTTGTGCAGAAATAAAAGTTCTCGGAATGGAATGAAACTTTTTGGAGAATTTTTATGGAATAAAAGAAAAATACTGGAGCCAAAAACCACCGGAGGGGGGCCCCTGGGTGAGCACAACCCACCAGGGCGTGCCCCCCCTCCAGGCGCGCTCAGGTGGGTTGTGCCCACCTGGTGGCCCCGCAGACCCTGACTCTGACGCTATAAAATCCTATTTTTGGAGAAAAATGAGGGAGAAAGAATTATCGCGTTTCACGATACGGAGCCGCCGCCACCTCCAGTTCTTCATTGGGAGGCCAGATCTGGAGCCCGTTTGGGGCTCTGGAGAGGGGGATCTTCGATCTTCGTCATCACCAACCCTTCTCCATCGCCAATTCCATGATGCTCCCCACCGGGAGTGAGTAATTCCTTTGTAGGCTCACTGGTTTGGTGAGGAGTTGGATGAGATTCATCATGTAATCGAGTTAGTTTTGTTAGGGCTTGATCCCTAGTATCCATTATGTTCGGAGATTGATGTTGTTATGACTTTGCCATGCTTAATGCTTGTCACTTTGGGCCCGGGTGCCATGATTTCAGATCTGAACTGTTTATGTTATCACCATTATATCTATGTTCTAGATCCAATCTTGCAAGTCATATTCACCTATTATGTTCTATGATCCGTAAACCCCGGTGTGATAGTAATCAGGATACTTTCATGTGATGACCATAGTCT
The DNA here is from genome assembly GCA_011799875.1 of Thinopyrum elongatum. Lineage (NCBI taxonomy): Eukaryota > Viridiplantae > Streptophyta > Magnoliopsida > Poales > Poaceae > Thinopyrum > Thinopyrum elongatum. The sequence goes on along the minus strand of CM022300.1, from coordinate 81,639,497 downwards.
GAGGAGTTCATGTATTCATTATGTGTTAATGCTTTGTTCCGGTTCTCTATTAAAAGGAGGCCTTAATATCCCTTAGTTTCCTTTTGGACCCCGCTGCCACGGGAGGGTAGGACAAAAGATGTCATGCAAGTTCTTTCCATAAGCACGTATGACTATTTACGGAATACATGCCTACATTATATTTATGAACTGGAGCTAGTGCCGTATCGCCCTAGGTTATGACCGTTATATGATGAATATCATCCAACGAATTCACTGATCCAATGCCTACGAATTTTCCATATATTGTTCTTGCTAAGTTACTACTATTGCTGCTACTGTTACAATTGCTACAAAATCATTGCTATCACCGTTACTGTTACTGTTACTGTTACTATCATCACTACTATCAAAACTATCATATTACTGTGCTACTGATCATATTGCTGCAGATAATTAATCTCCAGGTGTGGTTGAATTGACAACTCAGCTGCTAATACTTACAAGTATTCTTTGGCTCCCCTTGTGTCGAATCTATAAATTTGGGTTGAATACTCTACCCTCGAAAACTGTTGCGATCCCCTATACTTATGGGTTATCAAGACCTTTTTCTGGCGCCGTTGCCGGGAAGCATAGCTATATTTGTTGAGTCACTTGGGATTATTATCAATTTATCACTATGAAGAATCTCAAGGATACTAAGACTAAGATTTTTTCCTCTAAGACGAGGGGAGGTAAGGAACTGCCATCACACTCTGCACTTGATTCACCTTCTATTTTGAGTAGACTTGCAACACCACCACATGCTATTAATTCTGATATGTCGCAAGCTATTGATGATGCTACTTCTGCTATGAATGCTACTCATGATGATGCTAGTACCTTGCTTAATGATATTATGCTGCTAGGTGAATTTCTTGATGAACAAATTGCAAGAGCTAAAGATATTGAGAATGCTGAAACTGATGAAATTACTGAAACTGATGAAGTACTTGAAACTAAAAATCTTGAAACACCTATTAGGCCTAGCTCTCCTAGATATGAATTGCCTAAGATACCTGAAGGTTATGTTATGGATGAGGAGACAACTAGAGATTTTCTTGCTTGCAATGATAGAGATGATCTTAAGAAATTACTATGCAAACTGGAAGAAAAATATTTGAATGCTAGAATGAAATGTGATCCTAAGTTTGCTACTTCACCTATCTTTGTTGATGATAAGGATTATGAATTCTCTGTCGACCCAGAGTTAATTACTTTGGTTGAATCTGATTCTTTCCATGGCTATGAAACTGAAACTGTTGTGGCACATCTCACTAAATTAAATGATATAGCCACCCTATTTGCTCATGATGAGAAGATTCGCTACTACTATATTCTCAAATTATTTCCTTTCTCATTAAAGGGTGATGCTAAGATATGGTACAATACTCTTGCTCATGGTTGTGTGCATAGTCCCCAGGATATGATTTACTACTTCTCTGAAAAATATTTTCCTGCTCATAAGAAACAAGCTGCCTTATAGGAAATATTTAAATTTGTGCAAATTGAAGAAGAGAGTCTCCCACAAGCTTGGGGGAGGCTTCTCCAATTGCTTAATGCTTTGCCTGATCATCCTCTTAAGAAAAATGAAGTACTTGATATCTTCTATAATGGACTAACCGATGCTTCTAGGGACTTCCTAGATAGTTGTGCTGGTTGTGTTTTCAGGGAACAAACTGTTGAACAAGCTAAGGAATTATTGAATAATATATTGAAAAATTATGATGATTGGACTCTTCCTGAACCACCTCCTAAACCCACTTCGAAGAAGAGGGGTATCTTATATCTAAGTCCTGAAGATATGCAAGAGGCAAAGAAAAGTATGAAAGAAAAATGTATTAAAGCAGAGGATGTTAAAAATTTACCTCCTATTGAAGAAATACATGGACTTGACACACCACCACCAAGGGTGGTAGAGGTAAATTCTTTAATGAAATTTGATGAAAGTGACATCCCTTACAATAAACATCCTAGTCAATGCCTTTATGAGTTTGATAACTACATTAGAAAACAAGATCACTTCAATGAAAATGTTATGAAACAATTGAAATACAATTCCAATATGATTGCTCCCTTGAGTGACTTGTTATTTAGAATCTCCAATGATGTTAGAGGTGTAGGAAAACATGCCTCTATGGTTCAAACCCAACTAGAACAAGTTGCTAAATCTCAAAGAGAGGTGCTAGATGAAATGAATAATAATATAAATGACTTTGTTGTTAGAGTAGCAACTACAGGAGGTAAAATGACTCAGGAACCACTTTATCCTGAAGGACACCCTAAAAGAATTGAACAAGACTCTCAAAGAATTAACACCGATGCACCTAGTCCTTCTAGAAAGAAGAAGAAAAAAAATGGTAGGACTTTGCATGCCCCTAGTGAACCTGAAGTAGAAAAACCTCCTGATAATGATAATGGTGTTTCTATTTCTGGCGCTGAAACTCAATTTGGTAATGAATATTCATCTAGTGATAATGAAAAAGATAATGATGATGTTAATGAAGACACTCAACCAGGCAATGATAGTGATGTTCAAATAGAACCAGTTGTTAATCTTGATAACCCACAACCTAAAAATAAAAGATACGATAAAAGAGACTTTGTTGCTAGAAAACATGGAAGAGAAAGAGAACCATGGGTTTAAAAACCTATGCCCTTTCCACCTAAATCAACTAAGAAAAAAGATGATGAAGAATTTGAACATTTTGTTGAAATGCTTAGGCCAGTCTTTTTGCACACTCGTTTGACTGATATATTAAAGATGGCCCCTTATGCAAAATATATGAAAGACATCATCACTAATAAGAGAAAAATAACAAAAGCTGAAATCTCCACCATGCTTGCTAATTATTCTTTTAAGGATGGAGTACCTAAAAAATATGGAGATCCGGGAATACCAACTATACCTTGCTCCATCAAAAGAAATTATGTCAAAACTGCTTTGTGTGATTTAGGAGCTGGTGTTAGTGTTATGCCTTTCTCTTTATATAAAAGACTTGATTTGAATAAACTCACACCTACTGAAATATCTTTGCAAATGGCTGACAAATCAACTTACATACCTATCGGTATTTGTGAGGATGTGCCCGTTGTTGTTGCAAATGTTACTATCTTAACTGACTTGATTATACTTGAGATGCCGAGGATGACAACATGTCAATTATCCTTGGTAGACCCTTTTTGAATACTGCAGGGGCTGTTATTGATTGCAATAAAAGCAAGGTCACTTTTCATATCAATGGTAATGAACACACGATGCACTTTCCGAAGAAACAATTCCAAGTGAATGGTATTAATGTTATTGAAAAATCTCCGACACTCACTATTAGAAGTTTTCAACTACCTTTACCTACTGCCAAAAAGAAATATGAAATGCTTATTGTTGGGTACATGCATATCCCCGTTGAGGTAACTTAGTGTTTTACGAAAGTTCTTCGGTTTCATGCTAATAGAAGGTGGTTGTTAATAAGACTTGATCAACCTTATTAATGGATCATTTTTGAGAGGTATGAAGTTGATGAATTTAGTAAGCACAACCTTCTGCTCCCAACTTTTATTCTCTGTTTTTCATTGTCAAATAAAATAAAATGCCATGCTTTGTCTGTTTTCTGAATTTTCCATGCAATAAAAAAATGACCCAAAAATAAAAATTCTCAGAATGCCCTGAAAATTTAATACAATTTTTTTCTGGATATTTCTGAATTTTTAGTACAAATAACATCAGAGGGGGGTGCACCAGGTGGGCACGCTAGCAGCCCCAGGCACGCCCTGGTGGGTTGTGCTCCCCACATGGCCCCCTCACTTATCTCTTTAGCCCATGTCATCACCTACCTCCAGAAAAAAATCACCATTGCTCTCTATCTCTCGTGTTCTTGCTCTCAAACCCGCGGATTTTGATCTCTTTGCTCAAAGCTCCGTTTCCGAAACTATTTTGGGGGATTGCTACTTGGTATGTGACTCCTCCATTGTTCCAATTAGTTTTTGCGTTAGTGGATTATATTTTGAATAATTAGCTACTCTTGGTGCTGCTGTAGATGAGCTTGCATGTTGAATTCTTAGAGTTCTAAGTAGTTTGAATGCTCAATATAGCCTCTATGCCTCCTTATGAGTAGTTGCTATCAATCTTGTGAAGTTTTGTTGACAAAAATTTTGTGGACTAAAATTTTCAGAATTTTATTCAGAGGAATAAGATGACTTTCTTTAGGAAGTTTGCTTCCAAGAAGAGCTCTAAGGGAGTCATCGGGGAGTCATCAGACAATGATCTCCACACTCAGAGAAGGGTGGAGGTGCGGCCGTGTGAATGGCCACATAACCCCTTCATGGATGGAGCCGGAATCCGTCAAGAATTCGCACAATTTGCTGCTAATGCTGGTCTCACCGACTTCATCGCAGCTGAGTGTGAACAATACCATCTCCTTACAAATTCCTTTGTGCAAAACTTTCATTTTCTGAGTAGGAATAACCCCCCTGAGGTGCAGTTTAATTTATATGCCGAAACCCATCAGATACCACTTACTAATTTTTTTGATATATGCTTGATCCCTTCTGATGGGGAAATAAGAGAGCCTAGGCCTGCAGAGTTCGAGGGCTTTTATCGTAGTCTGTCAGTGGGAGATGAGAGGGGCGTGTCGAGTGTCACTGCTACTAGTTTGCAGTTTCCTGTTGTGCATTATTTTGCTCTATTTATTGCTAAGTGTTTAATTGCTAGAGAGAAGGTCGGTGCACTCTGTGCTCCTGACTTCTCCATTTTACGCCGCGCACTTTACGGCAATAACAGCTATAGCCTAGGGGCTATTATTGCACGCCGTCTGCACCTTAATAGAGTCAAGGGCAAAATCCACGGCGGCATTTATGCAACTCACTTAGCGAGTCACTTTAACGTCCAGATTCGCCAACATGATTATCGTTTACCCAAGGTTTATTTGGATCACCAAGCGATGAAAGATCACAAGTTTACTGATATTAATGATTCTATTAATAATATTCCTTACAACCTGGTTTTCAGTGTGGAAACCCATGATATTATTCTGTTGCCTGCACCTGCTTTGTTTGATTCTATTGCCAGGGGCGGATACAGGATCATGCCTGAGGATATTATTACCTACGGGAACGCCTAGGCAGAGGCAGAGGAGGAGCCTCAGGAGTGGGACGCTCAGGTGCCTGCTCCACAGCACTTCAACGTGGGACCGGATGGCTACTACGAGTGGTGATTACCAAGCTAGGCCAAAAGCCTAAGCTTGGGGGAGTACGTGTTTCCACCGACATTACATTCATGTTCACACATTTCATTCCAGTTGTCGGTGTTCACACTTTTTCATTGTATTATCGATGCTAGATTTATTTTCTTGCTTTCTTCTTGTGTGTTTGAGAAAACCCAAAAATATTTCTCGCTTCTTTTTGGTTTTTCTTTTTAGTCTAATTTAGTTGTAATGTTAAAAGAAAACCCAAAAAGATTTCCTTGTTCTTCTTTTGCTTGTTGGGAGCCCTCCTTTGTAAATAGTTTTTCTCATTTTAGCTTTTCTCTTTAATTTGCTTTCTTCAAGAAAAACTAAAAACTCCAAAAATATTTCAGTGTGTTTCTCCGAAATTCTTTTCCTTTAATTGAGTTGTACCAAGGAGAAGACCACGATGAAAATGTTGAGTGGCTCTCATATGCATTGATATTGATCTAATAAAGAGTCCATATTACCTTGTCTTCTCCTTTTTGAATAAATTTTTTGCAGATTCCAGCTTAGTCCACGGCACTCTTGCACTATTATTATTTTCATATCATTTGGTCGTGCAAGTGAAAGGCAATGATGACGATATTTGATGAACTGGCTGTGGCAGAGAGAAACGGGTATGAACTCAACTTGTTCTGTTTTTGTAAATATGTTTAACCTAGTATCCATGATTCAACCTATTATGATCAAACATGTTTGCAATGACAATTAGAGATTATAGTTTCTCATGCCATGCTTAAGTAGTTAGGAGTGGATAATGATTTATTTTGGATGTCAACATGCATTAAAATGATTGTGATGTGGTATGATGATATGGTATCCTCCTCTGAATGTTTCAAGTGGCTTAACTTGGTACATGTTCATGCATGTAGTTGAATCAAAACCAACATAGCCTCTATGATATTTATGTTCATGGTGTTCATATCCTACTCATGCTAATATCCAATGTTACTTATGCATAATGCATGTTCATGACCGTTTTTGCTCTCTAGCTGGCCGCTTCTCAACCTATTTGCTAGCCTTTGCCTGTACTAAGCGGGAATACTGCTTGTGCATCAAAACCGTAAAACCCAAGTTATTCCAGCTGAGTCCACCATATATCTACCTATATATGCAGTATTACCCTGCCGTTCTAAGTAAATTTGCATGCGCCACATCTAAAAAACTTCAAATAAACATCCGTTTTTGTGTGACTGGATTGTTCATAGAGCGACAGGAGGTAGTCGTATCTTCCATGCTAAGCGGGTTATTCTCATGATGAGTGTTTATTCACTCGTCCTTGCACGAGAGGGGTGGTAATAGGGATTCCCAATCCTGAAATCAAAAATTGCAAATAATTAAACAAAACTCCCCCAGGAATGATGTTGGTATGGACGGTACCCGTGGATTCGGCTAGCCGTGGAGTGTGTTTGTTGGCGGAGGGGGAGTAAACCTTTACTTTTATCTCTTGGGAACCGCCACTAATGTGTGTAGCATGGAAGATATCGATAACTAATGATCACAAAGTAAACAGGAAGGGTGCATTTCTCAAATTTTCATTTATCTCTGTTTTAAAAAATTTGAGCTCTGGCACCGCTGCAAATCACTGCTTCCCTCTGCGAAGGGACTATCTATTTAATTTTATGTTGTGTCATCACCTTCTCAATTAAGAACCAGATCTGAGAGCACTATTGTCATCCTCATGCATTGTGTATAGCTAATGTTGGATGCATCATGACTGGATCTTTTCTACCATGAATTACAATGTTTAGTCGCTGCTTGAACTTTGGAGGTGCTCTGCATTTATTTTTTGCGGTCTCAGAAAGGGCTAGCGAGATACCACTGTTGTCATATTATATCACGATTGTTTTGACAAAGTGTTGTCATTTGAGATATTTTATTATTGCTCGCTAATTGCTTATGCCATTGATATGAGTTAATATATTTTTTATGAGTTATTGTTGACATGGTTAGTTATAATCTTTGCTGAAAACCTGGGTGCTACTTAAGCTTATTTATGTAAACAAGAACAAAAGAGTTCGTAAAAGTTTTTCTTTTTCACTTTTAGTTTATCAACTGAATTGCTTGAGAATAAGGAAAGGTTTAAGCTTGGGGGAGTTGATACGTCTCTGGCGTATCAACTTTTCCTAACGCTTTTGCTCTTGTTTTGGACACTAATTTGCATGAATTGAATGAAACTAACCCGGACTGACGCTGTTTTCAGCAGAACTACCATGGTGTTGCTTTTGTGCAGAAATAAAATTTCTCGGAATGGAACGAAACTTTTTGGAGAATTTTTATGGAATAAAAGAAAAAAAACTGGAGCCAAGAACCACCAGAGGGGGGCACCTGGGGGAGCACAACCCACCAGGGCGCCCCCCTCCAGGCGCGCCCAGGTGGGTTGTGCCCACCTGGTGGCCCCGCAGACCCTGACTCTGACGCTATAAAATCCTATTTTTGGAGAAAAAATGAGGGAGAAAGAATTATCACGTTTCATGATACGGAGCCGCCACCACCTCCTGTTCTTCATTGGGAGGCCAGATCTAGAGCCCATTTGGGGCTCCAGAGAGGGGGATCTTCGATCTTCGTCATCACCAACCCTTCTCCATCGCCAATTCCATGATGCTCCCCACCGGGAGTGAGTAATTCCTTCGTAGGCTCGCTGGTCGGTGAGGAGTTGGATGAGATTCATCATGTAATCGAGTTAGTTTTGTTAGGGCTTGATCCCTAGTATGCATTATGTTCTGAGATTGATGTTGTTATGACTTTGCCATGCTTAATGCTTGTCACTTTGGGCCCAGGTGCCATGATTCAGATCTGAACCTTTTATTTTATCACCATTATATCTATGTTCTAGATCCGATCTTGCAAGTCATATTCACCTATTATGTGTTATGATCCGTAAACCCCGGTGTGACAGTAATCGGGATACTTTCCTGTGATGACCGTAGTTTGAGGAGTTCATGTATTCACTATGTGTTAATGCTTTGTTTCGGTTCTCAATTAAAAGGAGGCCTTAATATCCCTTAGTTTCCTTTTGGACCCCGCTGCCATGGGAGGGTAGGACAAAAGATGTCATGCAAGTTCTTTCCATAAGCACGTATGACTATTTACGGAATACATGCCTACATTATATTTATGAACTAGAGCTAGTGCCGTATCGCCCTAGGTTATGACTGTTATATGATGAATATCACCCAACGAATTCACCGATCCAATGCCTACGAATTTTCCATATATTGTTCTTGCTAAGTTACTACTGTTGCTGCTACTGTTACAATTGCTACAAAATCATTACTCTCACTGTTACTGTTACTATCATCACCGCTATCAAAACTATCATATTATTGTGCTAGTGATCATATTGCTACAGATAATTAATCTCCAGGTGTGGTTGAATTGACAACTCAGCTGCTAATACTTACAAGTATTCTTTGGCTCCCCTTGTGTCGAATCTATAAATTTGGCTTGAATACTCTACCCTCAAAAACTGTTGCGATCCCCTATACTTGTGGGTTATTAAAGCCCAAGTCCAAAGCTCCACCTACTGCACCCAAAACTACAGCTCCAAAGAGATCTACTAGAAACATTCTTGCTGCAAAGAAGAACAAGGCCCCAGTGCCAAAAGTTCAAGAAGATGATGAGCCACATGTGCTCAGAAAATTGAAGCCCAAGATTCCAGACCATGATGATGAACATCCAGTGGCTGAGAACATGAAGTTGAGGAAGGACAGTGGTCTGAGACTATGGAGGAAAACTGATCCATATGCTACAAGGAGAAGGACTGTTGTTGATTATCGTTTCCACACCAGAGAACAGCAAGACTTCTATGAGATAGTTTTGCTTGATAAGAAGCCAATTGTGAGTGATATGAAGTGGGTGGATTGGAAGTACATAGATTCCAATGAGGACTACTTCCCCCACGTTCATGAGAGCTTCCGGTTGACTGGAGTTGATTCCTTTGTTGGACAAGAGCTCACCAAGTGGAATGATGAAATTGTGATGCAATTTTACTCCACTGCACACTTCTATCCAGATGGGAAGATTGTGTGCATGACTGAGGGCACCAGATACCAGTCATCGATCTCAGAGTGGGCTACTCTTATCAATGCCCCAGAAGAAGAAGAAAATGATATAGATGTCTATGGCAAACCTAGGATGGATCATAACACTATGGCTCACATGTACAAACCAATTCCTGATAAAGCTCTGGAGACTCACAAGTTTGGTTCCATCTACTACTTGCTTGCTGGTTTGGCCACCACCAACTACATCTTGAGGCATACCTTGTTGCCCAAGTCCGGAGATGAGAGAATGATCCGAGGCCATTCCATCAACCTGTTGCATCTATTTGACATACCACAGAAATTCAAGGTCATGAGTCTGATCGTTGAGACAGTCAAAAGGACGGCTGCAGACCAAAAGAGGTCATGTGGATATGCACCACATATTCAAATGTTGATCAATTCCAAGGTTGGAACTGGCACATATCTGCTTGACAGAGAACATCTACCTCTTAGGCCAGATTTTGAGGACAATGAAGTGGTGATGGATGCTTCACATCCAACATCATTTGAGGCCCAGGAGAAGGCTGAGAAGGCAAAGGCTGCCAAAGCAGCAAAGGCAGCAAGTGCTCCAGATGCATCTATAGCCAATCTCAAGACCAAGCAAGATCAACTCACATATCTGCTAGAAGCAACTCTGAGGATTGAGAAGAGTCTGGCCAACTTAACCAAGAATCAGGAGAGCCTAGAGTGGATTGTTGAAGACAAGATATATAATCTTGATGTCAAGGTCACTGAGACTCAATCCATTGTTGAGAAGTTGCGAGATGATGCTGAGTACATATATGATAGACCTACCACTGACAGATTCCAGACAGTGCCAAGGGCACAGAGGTCTGCTGCTGAGCCAGTTGCAGAAACTAGGCCTACTCACTCTGCTCCTGCTGCCACTGCCACAGTGCCACCACCAGTGTCAACCCCTCACAACAACAAAAAGACACATCTGTGACATTTTGGGCCGAACGAAATTTTTTTCTGTCATGCTTATGACACTTCTATGACGATAATTGTGACAAAACCCGGTATCATCATAGATGTGGTGGGCTCCTACTTCTATGACAAAAAATCATGACAGAAAATGGGCTTTTCGTCTTGGGCGGGCCGGAGACGCACCTGCATGACATTCTTTGGGCCGTCCATGACGGAAAAAATCATGGTAGAAGCGAGGGCAAGGAAAATTTCGGGGAATTCCCGGTTACGGTGGGTGGTCGGGGCCAAGCGATGCACGCGAGGTTTGCGCGTTTTCTCTCGTATACGTACGCGCGTGTGTGCGAGGCATTGGGCTCTAACTGAACCCGAGCGAGCTGTTCGCTTACTGAACCCGAGTGATTGCACTAGCTACGTTACTGAACCCGAGCGATCGATCGATCCCTGGCTGTTAACTGAACCCGATCGAGGGATTCCTTTGCTACTACTGCTACTAACTGAAGCCGATCGAACCTACTGCCTCTTGATGAACAGTGAACGTGGGGGTTGGTTGAACGAGTCGAGACGTACATGGTTGGGATTGGATGAACAGTTCCCGGTGGGGGTTGGATGAGCAGGACCCCGTGGTAGTAGTAGTAGGCCGTTGTTGCTGGATGAACAGGACCCCGAGAGGAGGCCACCACAGCCGAGCTGGTTGGGGGTGGATGAACAGGACCCCGTGGAGGGCTGGTTGAACAGTAGCCGGTGGAGGGCTGGATGAACAGTAGCCCGTGGATGAACAGTAGCTGGTGGAGGCAGGAGGAAGACGCGGTGGATGAACAGTGCAGGTGGAGGCTGAAGGAAGTTGACTATGGGTGAACAGTAGCCCGTGGAGTCCCATTTTGCGGTACGCCACACCCCTCCGATGAACAGGACCCCCGTTTCGACCGTAGCGCTCCAACACAAGTCCGTTTCCTTCGTTTTGCGGTATGCCACACCCCTCCCGATGAACAGGACCCCTGTTTCGACCGTAGCGCTCCAACACAAGTCCGTTTCCTCCGTTTTGCGGTACGCCACACCCCTCCTGATGAACAGGACCCCTGTTTCGATCGTAGCCGGTCGAACAGAAGGCCGTTTCCTCCGTACTGCGGTACGCCAGACCCCGCTTCGGCTGTTCCGGCCAAGCCGGTTGGCTCCCGTTGAACAGGACGCATTCCAACCCAGTCTGTTGCCTCCCGATGAACAGGATGTTGTTTCTCCGTTCCGACCCAGCCGGTTGGCTGCCCAATGAACAGGACGCCGTTGCTGCCGTCTGTTGCCTCTCCATGTACACGAGCCCTAGCTGTACGTATGCGCGAGTAGGCGTTCGAGACCCCACCCGTATGTACATACATGGCCGTATTTTTTGGCATGTGGTTGTACGTACATGTACACGGTTTAGAAGGGACTGCTTGAACTGCTATGTCGGGGGCTCTACTACTACACGTGTTGCTGCTTGCTCGGCCATGGTTCATCATTGTAGAGAGACCGATCGACTAGTATGTACGTACACATTCGCGTCAACGCTACGTACGCTTCGACCAGGTGGGTCCCGGTTGTCAGGGAGGATAAGGACGCACTTCCTTGCGTGCGAAGTTATTGATGGTGGGTCTGAGCTGTCAGTGGGAGGATTCATTTTTTTTCGCGCCTAATATGGAGGCACTTTCCTTGCGTCCGAAGATATAGCTAGTGGGTCCCAGCTATCAGGGGGAAAATGTTTTTTTTGCAAAATATAGCTAAGCCAAAATACAGAGGCCCTTCCTGTAGGTCCCTGCTGTCAGGTGGAGGAATCATTATTTTGCGCATAATAAGGAGGCACTTCCTTGCTGCGGTTGTGGACCCAGCTGTCAGCCTCTCCACGTACAGTCCTCTTCCGATGTAAGTTGTTCCTTGACCACGTTGACCACACCGTGCCGAGAGCACCAAGGCGGTGGACGACGGTGAGGCCTAGGAAGGGAATGACCCAGAGCCGGGGAAGACTTGGCAGTTGTTTACCACGCGGAGGGGCGTACGAGGGTTTACTGGTTGGACTGCAGTGCGAGGCTGCCATCGCCGGAGAACAGCAGGTCTGGGTGAGTACAGGGATGGCCAGGCAAGCGATGGGAGTAGGGTGGGGCGATGAGGCCTGCGCGGCAGCACAGCCGGGCACGGGAGGCAGGAGCAGGCGGCACGACCGGCGCTGGTTTGGGTGGCTGGAGCAAGAAGACCAGAGGTTGAAGAAGCACTACGGCTGTTGGATGGACATCGTACGGTCACTAGAGCTAGAATCGTTCATATTAACTAAGTTGATAAAGCCCTCCGTCGGCGTCAACTTAGTAGGCCCACAAGTCAGCCTCCAACTATGGTGGGTCCCAGATAGCAGGGGGAGTATTCATTTTTTTGTGCGTAATAAGGAGGCACTTCCTTGCATGCGAAGATATAGCTGGTGGGTCCGAGCTGTCAGCGGGAGGAACATTTTTTCGCGAAATACAGAGGCCCTTTCGGTGGGTCCCTACTGTCAGGTGGAGGAATCATTATTTTACGCGTAATAAGGAGGCACTTACTTGCGTGCGGTCATGGACCCAGCTGTCAGCCTCTCCACATACAGTCCTCTCCCGATATATATCGTTCGTTGACCACGTTGACCACGCCGTGCCGAGAGCACCAGGGTGGTGGACGACGGCGAGGCCTAGGAAGGGAACGACCCGGAGCTGGGAAAGACTCGGCAGTGATTTCCCACGCGGTGGGGAGTACGAGGGTTTACTGGTTCGGCTGCCGTCGTCGGAAAATAATAGAAGGTGTGGGTGAGTAGAGGAATGGCCTGGCTAGTGATGGAGTAGGGTGGGGCGGTGCGGCCTGCGCGGCAGCACAGCCGGCCACGGGAGGTGGGACTAGGCAGTCCCGCCGGCGCTGGTTTGAGCGGCTGGAGCAGGAAGAGCAGAAATTAAAGAAGCACAGCGGCCGTTGGATGGACATCCAACAGTCACTGCTCTCGTGTGTTGACTAAGTTGACACAGCCTTGCGTGCGCGTCAACCTTTTTTTTAGGAAAGCGTACGCGTCAACCTATAGTAGGCGCACAAGTCAGCCTCAAATCTATGGAAAACAGCATACAGCCCATCTGCCATTATTTCTAATAATTTTCAGCCCATTTGCTAATTCTTAAGGATTTTTTTGGAGCCCATATTCTTTTTGTTAGCATTACAACCCATATTGTAGCCACGGTTAAAAATTTCTACGAAATTTTGCATATTTCAGTGCGGTCCGAACTGTTTTTAATCTCGAAATTTCGAGTCACGTTCAAACTAATTTAAAAATAATAAATTTATATCAATTTAAAATCCAACATAATTTTCCTCGCAAAAAAAATTAAATTCAAAATGTCAAAATCTATAAAAAAAACGATATTTGAAACTAATTGTCGGTTTGCTGTGTTTATAAATTTACATCCCATTTCTTACTACTTCATTTTTTGGGCAAGCGAATACATCGCTCTCATCTTGAAAGATTTGCAACCCAGCAGGGCTGAGAAAGCAAATAGGCCTCCGTTGGGTATTTCTTTAAAAAAAGTAGAACTGGGCTAGCCATTTTCAGCAAGAAAAAAACACAACTGGGCTCATCATGTGGTAAACATAAAATAAAACCCTGGCTAGATGGGCCACAGCCCCCACACAGCCCCATTGTTACCCTGATCCATCTCTAAAACTAGTATAAATAACAACTGCATGTTCCTCAAAAAAAGTAAATAACAATTGCGCGACCTGCTGGGTCCCTGGTGTCAGCCGCTCGTTGTGTAATTCTCTCATTTATTGACTACACTGACAATGGCATGGGACCCAGATGTCCAACCATTAGGAGGAACCATTTTTTTGGGCTTGTAATAACGAGGCACTTGCTTGCGTACTGCCGTGAACCCTGGTGGGTCCCTACTGTCATCCTCTCCACGTACAGTCATCTGCTTGTTCCTCTCGGTTGTTGACAATGCCAGACGGCGGCGCACCGCGCACGGCGAGCGAACCAAGGCGGAGAACGACGGTGAGGCCTCGGACGAAACAAACAGGAGCCATGGAAGATGCGCCAGTCTATTCGCAGGCAGAGGGGAGTACGAGGGTTGACTGGTTCGGGTGCGGGTGCATGTTGGGGCTGACATCGCTGGAGAATAACAATACGTGTGGGGGAATAGAGGGAGGGACTGGCCAACGTTTGAGGGTATGGTAGGGCGGCGGAGTCGCAGCTAGCCGTGGGAGGCGGTAGCAGGTGGAACCAACAGGGTGGTTTGGTTTGGGTGGCTGGAAGAAGAAGACAAGAGATAGAAGATACACGACAGATGTTGGATGTCAATCCAACGGCTGGTAGGCAGAATCGTTTGTTGAATAGTAAGTCGACACCACCTTGGATAGGCTTTTTCCTCGTGGGTCCCAAATGTTAGAATCCAAATCTGTCATGGTCATGCAGCCTTTCTTATGAAAATTTACAGCCCATTTGGTGTGCTAGTTCAAAATAAGTTTGTGGGTGCTGGTGGGGGGCTAATCACTTGGGTTCTGTAATGCACAGTGAGCTCAAGCAGCCGGCGAGAGTGATGTTATTTCCCTTGATTGGGATTTGTTACAATATTTCACTCTTAATTAAACAAATGGCAAGCCATTTGCCTTGTTTCAAAGAAAATATGACAGTCACAGCCGAGTTGAAAAGGGCAGCAACATCTAACTCCAACTTACAAATTATACAAAGGCACGAGGGTTAATTGTTCACCAGGTTTAGACAAAACCCAGATTGAAAAGGGCAACAACATCTAACTCCAGCACTGTTTTCGGCAGTCACAGTCAAATGGATCGATCAGGTCCATAGAATGAACATCCTGGGTCATAAAATTTACTGGATTATGACCACAAGATGTTGTAAATAGAAGCCCGACACGTTCAGAAGCCCTTTTGTCCACCTAAAACTCCTTTTTTTTGCTCTTCGACATACCCATCTGTCAAAACCATGCTGCTGATAAACTTAAGCCTGATGGACAATAGTAACCTCGCATTCAGC
The DNA here is from genome assembly GCA_011799875.1 of Thinopyrum elongatum. Classification (NCBI taxonomy): domain Eukaryota; kingdom Viridiplantae; phylum Streptophyta; class Magnoliopsida; order Poales; family Poaceae; genus Thinopyrum; species Thinopyrum elongatum. The sequence goes on along the minus strand of CM022300.1, from coordinate 81,624,252 downwards.
AGGAAGAATGTGACAAATCTAGTGTTTGCATGGTTGGCTACATATCGTTCCAGCATTATTGTCTTCAATCGAATGTCATGAGAAGTGAGAAAATCCCAGTGCTTACGAATCCACCGATTGGTTATAACTTTCTTACCCCATCCTGTTGCCTAAATAGACATAAAGATTGAAAACAGTTAAGGTCTAAAAAAAGAGTGTCGAAAGAGCAACAGCTGAATGGTTAATTCTAGTACACTCTATGCGGGCTTCCAATGTGCGTGAAATTATCACCTTTATATACAACTTCTCCAGACATGGAAAGCATTGCAGCAAGCCAATAATCTTGTTCAGATTAAAACTATTCATTTGGATATATAAGATCTTGACAGAATCCAGCACCATTGATAGGCTATCCATGGAGAAACTCTTCATTGAGCATAGAACATAATATTAGTACAAAATGTGTACTCCAGGATGATATAGAACTTATGCGCAGAAATTTAAAATGCAGCTTATGATTACAAGTGTAGATGATAATATACAGTACCTGAAGAACTGTGGAGCCAAACACCATCTTGAAATGGGCACAGAGATCATGTATTACACACAAGGTCTCCAGTTTAGGCGCAGAGATGACAGTTATTTGGGACGGTGAATAACTAGAATCAAGGATCAACCTTTGAAGTGAAGGGGCATCTTCGATGATGAGCTGCCTTCCGTCAAAAGAAATTCCAATTCTTACAAGGTTAGGCGACTTTATTTGGAGACAACCGATTCTAACTGTGAAAACAAGCACTAAGCACTCCAAGGCAGGGCAACTAGAGAGGATGATGCTGTGCAATGAGGCCTCCGATATACGAACCCGCACAAGTGATAGTTTTTTGAGAAATGGGAGTCGAAGGTTTAGTACCAGATTGTCTGGTAGGTAGCATAGCGCAAAGGTGGCGGTGTGGAGAGAGGAGGAAAACCGCGAGATGGACATCGGTGCTGAGGGCACAAGTACATGGTGTTCGGTATCTGGTAGGTGATTTCCTGGGGAATAGTAGAACTCAAGCAGCTATAGTTTTGTGAATTCAGGGGATTTCAGCCAGGCGTCCACTATGCAGGGCATGCTATGCTTGCTCAGGTAGCATGACGGGATGCAGAGGCTTTGAACGGAGCCCTGGTGGGAGGAGATGATGGCTCTGGGGAGTTCAAAATCATTAAAGAGAGATAGCTGACGACAGTCGAGATTAAGGGGCACGGCGCGCCATAGAGGGCACCACCGAGTTGAGAGGACTTGGGTGCAGCAGCAATCCTTGGTGGGGAGAAGCGAGATGATCGCCCCAAGGATGGCGTTTGGGAGATCGCTGATGCGGTCCACCCAAAATTCTACGGGTTCCTGGGATCCGGTGGGGGCGGGCTCGCTGCTTCTCCCCGTGCTGCCAGGTGCGGGATCTACAACAGGCGTCGCCGCTGGCGGGAGCCTCATCTTCTTGGCACTGGGGTCAGCCGACTCCATTTTCCTCGAGGGCATCGCATCGAGCTCACGGATTTGAGCAGAGTAACGGATAACGAGCCTAGTTGTAGTGCGAGTGAAGAAGAAGGGGAGTTGGGGTTTTCTGTAGTAGTGAGGAAGAAGGAGAGCTGGGGTTTTCTGTAGGAGTGAGGTTAGGAATTTGGGGGTACGAGTGGAGCGACCTGACGTGAGATGGGTGGGAGTGAGGAGGAAGAAGAGCACCCAGGTTTTTTTGGGGGGCGGTGTGCTGGGTAGCGCCTCTCATTAAGTAAATATATGGGCTTTTGAATTGATTTTATTATTTACTAGGGTGGATGGGCTGTTTTGTCTTGGGCCCAGAGAAACAATTACTACTAGTACAGTGGAGACACTCTACAGCTACCCAGAAAAACAATTACTACTAGTACAGTGGATACACTACCGCTTCTGGCTCCTCCGAGGTCATCGAAACGTCTCCCTCTACTGAATGCCATTTTACTTTGGTTCACCGACATGCGGGCCATGCAGCGCGTGGGCCCAAATGCCATCCACCAAATTAGAAGGTGGTATGCAGGCGGAGAGTCATCCCGGTTGTAGCGCGGTAGTAACGAGACGTCATATCATAAAACCCCACCTCCCCGCAGTCTAAGTTTGACGGACGAAGCAACCATCATTTCACTCTCCGCTGAATTCCCTTCTCCCTCACCATCTTCAAGAAAGCCAACACTCGCATCTGCCATTGTTCTTCTCTCCCAACAAAGGGAAGGTAAGCGGATCCGTGATGTTGGTATATTTTCTTTCAGAAAAAAAAAAGAACTTTTGCAAAGCAGTAACCGGTCCTCACTCTCTTTTTTGTTTCATTGTCATTGCGATTGTGTTTTCCTTTCAGTTGTCTCCTAGTATTCGTCAGTTTCATGATGGACCAAGGAGAACTAGGCAAAGATCTGCCGATGTTGGAGTAGACGCGGGAGGCTGATCCCCACGAGACAGAGAGCTCCAAGAAGATGGAGGCAGCCACCGAGCCGACCCCAGATACGCTCACGGCCACTATTGAGATGGTCAACGCCCCATTTGAGGTTACAGCCCCCGTGGCCCTACAGGAGCAGTTTTCCCCTTCAAGGATGTCCCCCCCCCCCCCCCCCCCCCCCCCCCCCCCCTTTCTGAGCTGGCCAAGGTGATTTTCTTCTTTTCCGATCTCGATTGTGGTTTTTCATCTAAGTATGTGGTGATAAATAATGCCAAATTTTATTAGCTTCGATGCCATGCTACCTTCCCTGTCATGAATACTTTTGACTCTACATAGTGGTTTATGTAACTTGTGTTTCTTATATTGGAAACTAATTCAGAATTTGTTTCTGTTTCAATTAGAGCCCTGATGCAGACAAGGATTGTGTGGTTGTACATGTCACTCGCTATGAGGCGTATGACCTGAATATACGCACTGGGAAAACAAAGTTCTTAGGCTGTTGGATCCTGGAAGCCATTTGCACTTATACCAATGTCGAGTTGTATTCCACCCTCACTGTTGTCAGGCATGTTGTCCAGGGTGTACTGAAGCACAAGAAGTTCAAAGCTACTCCTTCGTTTGTGAGGCATAATGTTCTTGTCAAGCTTACGCAGGAAGATGACATGGCATGCCTCCACAAACAAGTTTATGAGTGGCAAGGTCACAAGGTTATCTTCAGGAAGGTTCACAGGATTGAGCTGCTGCCGGACATCCTCAATGATGTTCATGGCAAGGTCCGTCTTGTGTCCATTCTAAATTAGATCGAGGCATGAAATAGTTGCCCAGCTAGTGTTAAAAAGTAGTTTGGATTGTGTCTAATTATCCGAACCTTGCCTATTATCGAGCCCTCTGGGGCTAGTACTCTATTTGAATCCGCCTATGGGAACTACTGCTACTTTTGTGTGCCCGTGAATCATGTGAGAACCATCCTAATTGTTGCCAAATCAGATGCATCCTCACTAGTTTTTTCATGTAATATGGCATGGTAAGACATAAGTTGTCACGGTTTATCATACGAGCAGTGTGTGTTTGATGAAATAGAGTACTTGTTCGACAACTATGCGCCGACATATACATAGGGTACATAAGGCTGGTTAAGTACTTGTAAACACTGTTGGTGCTACCCCACTTGTAAGCAATTGTGCAAAACACGGCACATTGGCTCAGCTCGCTTCAACACTAGAAAAGTCTGCTATCGACCAGCTAACAATCAATAATCTGCTGTCTGACATATAAGCAACTACGTATCTTGTTACAGTGGTTCATGCAGTTAACTGAGGCCACAATGTAAATTCCAAACATTCACACGCTAGTCCAGCGTTCATGTGGAACAATCACATTAAACTCGGCTTCATAAAATACTTGAAAAGCATAAGTTAAGAAATTTTATACATCTCAATGATTCATAGAACATAACAAACATTTACTAGTCTCTACTCTTATAAAAAACAGAGTTGGTGATGATGGTGTGCCTGCCATCCTGCAATATAGGCCGTCCAATTTATATCTGACGGGTAGGAAGGAAACTATGGCAATTTTGCAAAAAGATACCCACACCCCTCTCCACATTTGCAAATAAGGCCTTCCCTCGTTCATCCTTTTCTCTCACAAGATAAACTACTCATACAAATGCATCTTGATGTTCCATGCAACACATGGGCATCTTGCTAGTTCACAACAAAAGACAAAGTTGTGAGAAGGTTTACAAATCAGGAAAAATCAAGCAAGGCTTCTCTGAGCAAAGGGCCTCCTTAGGCAGGCTTTAATTTCCTGGAGTTCACTCTGGTTTTTCTTGTTGCCACCATTCAGAGTTAGGTTCTCTCATGCTAGAATAACCAATTATAATTGTGTTCTCAGTTGGAATGCTGAACTGAACCATGTAGTGTACTGACCATCTGAACTTCTTGTGCAGTTCCACTAAATTTAAGCACCGCTATTTGCAGAAATAAGCATACCACAATGCCTCTTGTCCGCGCACCTGTCCCAAAAACCTCTGTGCAGCTGTGCCAGCTAGTCCTCTGTCCATGGATGAACTAGGAGAAATTGCATTCCCGACTAGGATGCAGTTGTTTTCACTTGTCCCTACACTGCAATCAGGAATTAAAATGTACGAATAAGCTTCTTTTAGATTGCGTTGGTCATTCTACCTAGTTACAACCAATGTAGGAATACCTGGAATACGGGTGGTTAGACGACGGCAGCTAGGAATAGCCATCTCATTTTGTGCAGTTCTACTAAAAATGAGGTGTGTACTTTAGATTGCACAGATAGAAACGATATGGAGACAGACATCCCTATTTGCGCAAATATGAAATAAGGTTATTTAAACAGTGAAAGTTATTTGTAGTGGCATATGATTAACAGCAGAATCTATTGTGTTATAATTGGCACTACATTGACAGTATGAAAGTGCCCTTAAGTAAGAAGTAGCATCACATCACATCAACACTGCCACTAGATTAACATGCAGAACAATAGCATTAGTATTACTGTCATGAGAGTAGCACATGGTCAGTAAATGTGCAATCAAATTTGTGCAGTTCCACTTGGATGAAGCAATGTTAGCGGTGTGAGATTTAAGTGTAACTGCAAAAACACAATTCATGGGAAATAAAGCAAGATGGAAGCACTTCATAAAATGGTGGTGGCATAGCTTCAATTTATCGACGGCATTAGACCATTACTTAATAGTGACATTAGGTGGCATTGCTTAATGCTTCATGTGATTTTACATTAACGGTAGCGATATGGGCGTTGGGACAGCAGGGGCATAAAGTGGTGAGGTAGATATGGTTGCCGAGAGCGGCAAACACTCAGGCAGCATGTCTGCATTTGTCCCATTTTTTATCTCCTCGGCGACATTTTCCTATGTGAGCACAGGAAATCTAGACCTACTCGTTCTCATTTGCGTTGTCCCCCAAGACACCTCACTTTCTTTCCTTTTTTGACCAAGAGACAGGTCCACCTCCCCCCACCCTTCGCCATCCACCATGCTTTCTTCGCCTTTTCAACCAAGAGACCGGTTGGGTAGCCAGTATCTACTACTTTCCCCCGTTTCCTCTTAGAACCAAGTCCTAGATTCATGCTACAGCATTCCCACTTTCTTCCCTATTTGAACCAACTCTTAGATTCAACTGTATGAACTAGCTTTACCTCTAATAATAGTAAAAGTCTAGGTGGCTTTGGAACAGCCGACGGAAGTAGAAAAAGATCCACACGCAGCCATGTGGGGAGCTGGGGCCGTAGAACAAGGCAGGTTTCGAAGGAATATATACCTAAGGGTCATCGGGATATGGCAAAGACGGCGTTAGGAGGCCGCATCTTGGCCACAATACCGCATGGACGAAGAAGGGGTCGGAGGCCCTCCCGAGCCGGCCCTGTCTCAGAGAGAACGGCACGACCCCCGATCGGGACGCGCGAGCAGCTGTTGGTCTACTCCCTCGACGCCGACGACCGCATGAACGATGCACCTACACCCCTACCCTGGCCGAAGTGGTCCGGCCGGATTTGTGACTAGCCGTGAGCAGAGAGAGAGTGTGGCCACCTATGTCTTGCTTAGATCTGGAGAGCATGAGAGTGTGAAAGAGAGGAACCCTAGTAAAGCAAGCGCCGAGGCTCCTGCTTATATATATATATATATATATATATATATATATATATATATATATATATATATATATATATATATATATATATATAGTGGAATGATTTTGTTGTAGCAGCCATTATTAAATTGAATACGTGCGAACCACTATTTTCATTTAAAGTTCAAATAAAAATAAAACTCGATCAATAATGTGCCATCGCTTCCAGGTCATACTATCAAATCACCACGTCCAGGACGCACTATGTACTGTATCATTCACGTGCGGTCCCCGACCCTCCATCAAGTTGAAAACTAGACTAGTCAAAATGTCAATTGGGATGCCACTTTGTAAACAAATGCGCTCCTAGCTTCAAAAAAAATGCGCTCCTACGTGTACCCGCGAGTGGGTATGAGAGAACTAGTGCGTGCGTGCACAGCTTCTCTTTGTGAGAGTACAATATACTACGCCCAAAGAACGTTCGCCACAAGAGTAATAGTATAAGTGTGTGACGTGTGAGTTAAAATAAAAGGTGCGTGATTTCTCTTATTTTTTAGAAGTTCTGAGGGTAGGGTGTGAAGAGCACATATGTGTGTGACGTCTACCTACAGATAGACGGTGGGTGCGAGAGGACTCGGGAGAGTCGTGACTCATGAGGGTGAGTGTGTGCGTGAGAGAGAGGGGGCACCGGGCACGTATCAATGCAATGCATGTGTCCGTAAATCATATCTGACAAACGTTCGCCACAAGCCATTTCCTGACGAACGCCGTAAGAACCATTAGATCGGCATCCGACAGTCTCAGTTTTGCCATGGCATTTAACAGAACAGCCACTCCTCCGACACACAAATCTTCCACGTGAGTGTTAGCAACTGCCGTATGCTCCTCCCTCCGTTCCAAAATGTAGTGCATATAGCTTTATTGAAAATTCGAACCTCGGAAACTTTTACCGAGTTTTCGTATACCAAAATGCACATATAGAATACCCAGTATATATCATTTTATTCATTTTCGAGAGGTAACTATAAAGATGGGGGAGGAGTGTACAAAAAAAGACCGTCGTATCACCTGCAGCAATTTCAACCACCTTTGGTGTGGAGGAATATCATAAGAACTCTATACGATATGATTTTTATAGGATTTTTTCCTTTAGAGCCAATTGGTTCATAGGAATAGATTCATATACTCCACATTTCAAAGGAAAATAAACATGATATCATTTTTATAGCTTTAGAGCCACTTGGTTCATATGAATGGATTCCTATACTCCCACAATTTTAAAGGAAAATAAACATTAGCGTATATTCAATTGAAAAGTTCCTATGATGTGAACCAAATGACATCTCTTTTCTAATCCCTCCTCATAGGAATTGAGATACATGTCATCTCTAGATTCAATAGAAAAGTTCCGATGATGTGAACCAAATGACATCTCTTTTCTAATCCCTCCTCATAGGAATTGAGATACATGGCATCTCTAGATTCAATAGAAAAGTTCTTATGATGTGAACCAAATGACATCTCTTTTCCAATCCCTACTCATAGGAATTGAGATACATGTCATCAATTTCCCTACAACTTCCATATATACATCTTCTATTCCTAAATAGCTAGTACAACCCACTAGCAGCTTTTTTCCTGGACATGCAACTATGGCACATGAACACGTCATGCATGCAAGTCATAAATCACATTGTTTTTGTACTCTATGCATGCAAACACCACATCATCAATTCGTGCATGTTACTCATAAGTTATTTCTTGCATTATATTTTGTATTGACAATGTATGTGTTGGTCATGTGCACACATATGTAGTTCACATTCACATTTTTGTTAGAAATGTCATTCTTTTATCTGCAATTTATTTTTTCTCTTTGTACTACATTTTCATTTTAAGCATACATTCACTTCCCATTAGTTATAGATGTTTTTGGAGGAACTTTTATGCATTATTTTGAGTAGCAAATTTCATGCGACCGCGAGTATATCAAAATGCGGGGCCCATGCGTCATTGCCTTTCGGTCGAACCTACATCCACAATTTTTTGGACGTATATCTCCACTGGTCCCCGAACCCAAAATGCTGCCTCGTTCCCGTAAAACCAAGCGGCCCACCCGTATTAAGGCGTCGACTCAAACTCAATCCATCTCCTGTTTACTACGGCGTGGCCCCGCACGCCGTAGTACTCCTACAAACCCTACCCGCCGCACGGATCATCGGTTTTCTTCAAGAGGACGAGGGAGAAGCGGATTTGTAGTGGAGGCTCCTACCCTAGGGCGCCTGAAAGTGCAACTAATCCCCGGGTGGTTTTGGTAATTCATAACAACATATAGCTCATTGAACTAATATCCATTCAAGATTAATGTTTCAGAAAGTTCAATGGTTGGTATGGCATGGACTAGAGATGTGGACCCCTCAAAATGCTAAGGACACATATTGGCAAAAGCTCAAGACTCTACTTTTTCATTTTAGTGATCCAAGATCACATTGAGTCCATAGGAAAAGCCAATACTATTAAAAGGGGATGAGGTGTCGCCTAATGGCTTGCTTGCTCAAAATGCTTAGTGATATGCTCCAAAAGCCCACAACAACTTTCTCATTTCCAAATATGTCCTAAACCTAAAGTCAAACTCGGCCCCACCGATTTGATCTATCCGGCGCCACCGAGTTATCTTGACATAGCCATTGCCAGAAACCCTAATCAGTTCGATCTCACCGAGATGGGATTGCAAACTCTTTGTTTCCCTTCGTAACGTTTCGATCTAACCGAGATGAGCGATCGGTCCCACCGAGTTGGCAATGCAAACTCTCTGTTTCCTTTTCGTAACATTTAGGTCTCACCGAAATGATCGATCGGTCCCACCGAGTTTGCTTGACCAAGTCCCTGTTTGCTTATTACTGAAATCGGTCTCACCGAGTTCATGTGATCGGTCTCACCGAGATGAGGTTTCGCCCTAACCCTAGCGCATCGGTCTCACCGAGTTGGTATTGTTGGTCCCACCGAAAAGCCTAACGTTCACATTTTGAACCAGGTCGGTCTCACCGAGTTTGGTAAATTGTGTGTAACGGTTAGATTTTGTGTGTAAATTGTCCCACCGAGTTTGGTAAATTGTGTGTAATGGTTAGATTTTGTGTGGAGGCTATAAATACCCCTCCACCCCCTTCTCCATTAGAGAGAGATCCATCAGAACGTGCCTACACTACCACTACTCATTTTCTGAGAGAGAACCACCTACTCATGTGTTGAGACCAAGACATTCCAATCCAACCACAAGAATCTTGATCTCTAGCCTTCCCCAAGTTGCTTTCCTCTCAAATCATCTTTCCACCATATCCAAATCTGTGAGAGAGAGTTGAGTGTTGGGGAGACAATCATTTGAAGCACAAGAGCAAGGAGTTCATCATCAACACACCATCTATTACCTTTTGGAGAGTGGTGTCTCCTAGATTGGTCAGGTGTCACTTGGGAGTCTCCGTCAAGATTGTGGAGTTGAACCAAGGAGTTTGTAAGGGCAAGGAAATCGCCTACTTCGTGAAGATCTACCCAAGTGAGGCAAGTCCTTCATGGGCGATGGCCATGGTGGGATAGACAAGGTTGCTTCTTTGTGGACCCTTCAAGGGTGGAGCCCTCCGTGGACTCGCGCAACCGTTACCCTTCGTGGGTTGAAGTCTCCATCAACGTGGATGTACGATAGCACCATCTATCGGAACCACGCCAAAAATCTCTGTGTCTACATTGCGTTTGCTCCCTCCAAACTCCTCCCCTTTACCTTCATATGCAATGATTTACATTCCACTGCTATACTCTTAGAATTGCATGTGTAGGTTGATTGCTTGACTTGTGTTAAGTTGCTAAAATATGCCAAGACATAAAATTGGGAAAAGGCTAGATTTTTATTTGGTCAAGTAGTCTAATCAGCCCCCCCCCCCCTCTAGACATACTTTTGATCCTACACGTGGTATCAGAGCTTTGGTCTCCATTTGCCTTGATTTCCATAGCTTTGGTGATCATAGCCTTGGTTTCACAACCTAGGAGAGTATGGCGTCTAGCGAGGGAAATTACCACCGTAGAGGTCCTTACTTTGATGGTACTAATTTTGCTAGTTGGAAGCATAAGATGAAAATGCATATTCTTGGACATAACCCCGCCGTTTGGGCTATTGTGTGTATTGGTTTGCAAGGTGAATTCTTCGATGGGAGAGAACCAAATCGCGAAGCAACTGCGGAAGAGTTGAAAATGCTGTAATACAACGCTCAAGCTTGCGATATCCTCTTCAATGGATTGTGCCCCGAAGAATTCAACAAAATCAGCCGTCTTGAGAATGCAAAGGAAATTTGGGATACTTTGATTGATATACATGAAGGTACCGAGTCCGTCAAGGAATCCAAGTTGGATGTGCTTCAAAGTCAGCTTGACAAGTTCAAAATGAAGGATGGTGAAGGTGTCGCTGAAATGTACTCTAGGCTTGCTCTCATCACAAATGAGATTGCTGGCTTAGGAAGTGAAGAGATGACTGATAGATTCATCATCAAAAAGATCCTAAGAGCCTTGGATGGAAAATATGATACCGTGTGCACATTGATCCAAATGATGCCCAATTACAAAGATCTCAAGCCAACGGAAGTCATTGGAAGAATTGTTGCTCATGAGATGTCACTCAAGGACAAAGAAGAGCTTCGCAACAAGTCTAGTGGTGCTTATAAAGCCTCATGTGATGCTCCTGCCACATCAAGTGAAAAACAAGTCTTCAATGAGGAATTGAGCTTAATGGTGAAGAACTTCAACAAATTCTACAAGAGTAGAAGCAAAGAGAGAAGTTCCAAATCAAGATCCTACCATGACAAAAGATCTTCTAGTCATGAACGTAATTGCTACAATTGTGGAACACCCGGACACTACTCCAATGAGTGTACAGCCCCATACAAAAGAAAAGAAGACTCACCTAAAAGAAGAAGTAGAAGAGAAGAATCACCTCCAAGAGAGAGAAGGAGTAGAGATGACCGTTATGAACGAAGAACCTCTCGTAGAAGCAAGGATTTGGAAAGGAAGGAAAATTCATCAAGGAGCTATACAAAACAAAGACATCAAGATCATGATGGTGAATGGGTATCCGGTTCTGACTCCGACCATCACTCCGAGAGAAGTTATCACTCCGACTCCGAATATACTCAAGATGAAGGTGTTGCCGGTCTTGCACTTGTGTCAACCAACTCCTATGACATATTTGACTCACCAAATGAAGGAATTGGAAGATGATTCATGGCTAAAGGCCCCAAGGTATCACACCCCGAGTATATTGATTTCAATAGTGATGAAGATGATTTGCTAGGTGATGATGAGTTACTTGTTGACAATGCTAGTGATGAAAACTATGATGAAACTACTATTAATCATGCTAATCAAGATGAAACGAATGAAAATGATAAGAAGGAGATTGAGCGTCTAACTAAAGAACTAAACACTCTTAAGTTAGCTCATGAAACTACTTTAGAAGATCATCGAGAACTTTTAAAAACTCATGAGAAGCTAAGCTTCGAGAAGCTCAACCTAGAGCAAGAACATGGGTTCTTAAAAGCTATCAATGATGATCTTTGGAAGAAAAGTTCTTCTTACATTGCCAAGCATTTACTCTTGTCTACTTACATGCCACAATTAAAATCTAGCAACAAGAGTAAGAAAGATTCTTCTTCTAGTAGTAACAATAATCATGCTAAATCCAATATTGTTGCTTCTAGTAGTTCTCTTGATTCCACTAATGATTCTCTTAGCCAAGTTACACTTGAGCAAGAAAATAGCTTATTGAAGGGAATTATAGAGAAAGGTGTTTACAAGAGCCTTGCTGGAAGTAAGCAATTTGAGGAAATTGTATGCAAGCAAGGAAGGCACCGGAAGAATCAAGGTGTAGGTTTTGAACAAAAGTTCAATGCCAATGGAGTTGAGTGGGAAGAAGATCAATACCCCAAGACGAAGTTTGTTCCTCAACAAGAGAAGTATGATCCTACTTCCTTCAAGGGGACACAAGATCAAGATGATCTTACACCACAAGACCACAAGCTAAAAGGCAAGGACAAGCTTCAAGAGGAGATTGATGCATTTGAAGAAGCTCCAAAGGCCTTGGTTAAGTGGGTTCCCAAGACTACGTCAAGTTCTACTTCATCAAGTACATCTACAACCCAAAGGATTCCCATCAAGATGATGTGGGTCCCAAAGAAGAAGAACTAGAGAGCTCATGAGGGTGACTCCGCCAACATACTTCACTCATATTCATATTGGCCAGGACAAGTGCAATCAACTTCCACATCTTGCACTAGTTCAAGGAGTCACAAACCCTCTTGTTGGTAAGTCAAGGGACAAGGTAACATAATGCTTTCATGGACATCATCTTGTGTTTACTTCACTCTATGTCTATGGATATCCTTGTTTGTTCCTTGTGGGACTAACCCATGTAGGTATTGAAAGTACAACTCACTCAAATGGATTGCTCCAAATAATCTACATCAACATTGAGCATCCACATCTTCAACATCTACATGAAGTCATCATCGACGAAACCCAAGGTTAGTTCATCCCTCTAAAAAGGGGATATCACATCTAGGGGGAGCTTTACTATAAGAATTGAACTAAAGCAACTCTAATGGTGTGAACACAACAACGCTTTATGTAAAAGTGGTAACCCCACTTGTGCTTAAACGATGAGTATGACCTATGATCAAATGTTCTCATTTGACTCCTAAGTCAATATACTCATATATAGATGACCTAGTCATCGCCAATTGCTTGATAGATGCTAAAGTGTTTGTGCATGCTTTGCCACATATTTCATTTGCCATCTTATTTTGGGAACATGCTGGATGCATAATTTTCTTCATTCAAGGACATCCATTTGTTGCTTTGATTGTTTGGTTTTTTCTTTTGCCAAATTGATGGACAAGAATGCCCAAGTACTCCCTCTAGCTATCTATGCTTTTCTCGTCTCAAACTCTATTCATACTACATCACAAAGTTTGATCAAGTCAGATTCGAACCCTCTGGGTGAGGAGCACTCGGAGCCACCGATTCGTCATAGACTTAAACTTCCAAAACCTCTCGATGTATTTCGGTCTGACCGATTAATTCCTTTGGTAATACCGAGTTCATTGAGTTGATCTAGGTTTCAATCTCAATGCAACCGATTTGAACAGTTCGGCCTCACCGAGTTGCAGTAACCGCTTGTGATTCTGCATCTCGGTGCCACCGAGTTGCTCAACTCGGTCACACCGACAGGGTCTGGATATATATACCCACGGGTCAAATTTTGGAAATTTCTCCGAAACCCTTTGCCTGCGCCTGTCCAGCTCTACCGACTCAAGGTCTCCCGATCATCTCCTCCGTCGCCAGCGACCTCCTGCCGCTGGTCTCCGCCATCGTTGTCGTCGTAGCTAGTTCACCACCGAGTTAGGGTATGAACTCGACCCCTTTGTGCAATCTTTACTTCTGATTCCTGCACTTAGGTCAATGCCATGAATCTTACCACGTTTGAGATACTTCTATCCAATCAAAAACTCCTTTAGATTAGTTTTGATTCGAAAACTTAAGGTTAGGTTTCATCTTGGACCGACCGAGTTGTAGAAATCGGTCTCACCGATTTGGCCCAGGCCAATGCACTTGTGATTTTCAGTCTGACCGAAACTTACAAATCGGTGTGACCGAGTTCGATTCTCAGTGAAACCCTAGCAATCTTGGAGTCACCGAACTGTGTCTCGGTCTGACCGATTTCACTAGTTTAGACTCTAATATTGCTTCGGTGTCACCGAGTTTAACAAATCGGTAGCTCCGAAATGACTTCTGTAGAAAACTAAAACTAAGTTTTTGACTCATTTGTTTTGCAAAATCTCTGCACTTTGTGATGCTCATCCACTCTGTCTCAACTATATCTATTCACAGGGTCAGCTTTCAGCTTTCAGCCATGTCAGACAATAGTGACAGCCAAAACAGGTCTGAGGAACAGGTTAACTTAAGTGAGGGCACTAGTCCCTCTGACAGCTATGATGATGGGAGCAGAAGTACTCCTAGCAACCTGCCTAAGGCTGCTACTAGGCAGAGGCGGAAAAGGAATTCAGATTTAGAAGATGAAGATTTTGTGGCTGATGAGGAAGTCACTTCAAGGAAAAAGGTTGTCAAGAAAGAGTTTGGCACAGCAGCTTCAACCAAGCCAGGTATGAAGAATAAGGCACCAGCCAGAAGGATCCTGTAACACCCCCGGTGGTTAACTACAGTAATCACCCTTTTGATAATGACAAGTCATCATGTTTAACAGTGCATGATCATCATTTGCATCATAATGCATTTCAACTCCTAAGTCAAATCCAAATTTAAATAAAAGTGGAAAATAAAAGTTGTCCAAACCTGAAAACTAAAATGTGCATCATGTTGGAAATATTCTCATAGCATTTATAAAAATGATTGCAACATTTGTTGGAATTATAAAAGGACTCGAACAACAAGGAACAGCAGCAACATAACACTGTTTAATCCTTTTTCAATTTAAATAAAATCCAAACAAAAAGATATGGACCCCAAACCAATTTCTAGCAGTGACAGATAATGCACTGTAAATAATGGAGCAAGTCTCATATTTTACAAAAGTCTTTTGGAATAAAAATAAAAGAGAAAACAGAAAAGAAAAATAAATAATATAAAAAAAAAAGTATAAAAAATAAAAAGGAAAAGCCCCCCCCCCCCCCCGACCAACTGGGCCGTGGCCCAGCTGGCCACCAGGCCACCACCCAGGCCGGCCCACCCCGGCCTATAACCCCCTCCCCTCACCCCGAAACCCTAATCCCCCCCCCTCGCTCTCTCCCCCCCCCCCCCCGATCTAGTTCTGAGTCGGGCCGCGCCGACGCCGCGCCCCATCGCCGCTCGCCGTCTCCGGTGCACCTCGCCGGACCGTCCCTCTCAACCGTCGCCTCGTCCAGTCGCGCCCCCTCTCTCCCTCGGGCGCGACGCCGCCGCGCGCCCGGTGGCTCGCCCCTGTCGCCGTTGGACGCCGCCTCGCCGGCCTGCTTCGCGCCGTCCCCGTCGTCCCGTCCCCTCCTCGCGACCGCTTGCCTCTTCCCTCCATCGCCGGTGAGGCCCGTGGCCTCCACTCCCCTCCTCTCTGCCCGCGGTACCCGCACCCGCGCTGTCCCCGCCGCGTCCCGCACGCCCTGAAGCTCCCTCCGCGCCCTTCTGTCGCTCGCGCAGGCGCCCCGCGACGACCGCTCCGCCTCTCACCGCGCTCGCCCGCTCTCCCTGCTGCGTCGCTCGCCAGCCACTGCCGCCCGCACGCGCCCGCACGGCTACGGCCGCCGCTGCTCCCTCTGCTCGCCACCCCCGCCTCCTGCGCCGCGCGCCGCCCAACCCTGCCGCTCCGGCCCGCGCGCACTGCGCGCGCTGCCGCGGCCTCGCCCGCCGCCGCCCGCGCGTGCCATTTGGGCACCGGACATGTCCGGTCCCAACGGGCATGCTCCGGACATGTCGGCCCTGGTCCATGACCAGTGGGGCCCACAGCCCTGCCTGTTAATTAAAATAAATAATAATAACAATAAATTAAAATAAATAATTAATAGTTAATTAACACTGTTTAGATTAGTCTAATTTGATTAATTAGATTAATTAAATGTTAATTAACTTAAGTAACCCTGGTTAATTAGAGCTAATTAATTAGTTAACCTAATTAACCTTGCTGACATCAGCATGATGTCATGCTGACACAGCGAGCACTATTCTGGATAATGTTTAATTTAAATAATAAAAATAATTCGAAAATTAATAAAAGCTTTAGAAAATCATATAAAATAATCCGTAACTCAGATCGAAAAACTTTGTACATGAAAGTTGCTCAGAACGACGAGACGAATCTGAATACGCGGTCGGTCCGTTCTCCGTCACGCGTCCCTACTATCGAACTTGCAACCGTTCCCCTCTTATCCTTATCCGATAATTCCAAAGACCCGGAAATATCGTCGATATTCTCCCGCTCCGTCTGTTACGTGTGATGCTGCGTTAGACTACCCCTAGCACCGTGTATCGTATTTGTCATGCTCATGTTTGCTCTATATTTATACTGTTTCCTCCCCCTCTTCTCTCTCGATAGCCCCCGACCCCGACGTCGTCCCCGGACCGACGCAGTCCGGATCCCGAAGACACCATAGACGACCTTGCCCTTGCCGCCGAGCAACCAGGCAAGCCCCCCCCTTTTGATCATCCCGATATCGCCCATTCTATTTCTCATGCTTGCATTAGAATTGCTGCTGCTGCTGCTGCTTTACCTATTCTGATGCATAGCCTGTTCATGTAACCTGCTGTTGATAATTACCTGCATTCCTAAACTGTTTAGTCTAGGCTGGGTAGAGACCTATCAGTGACCCCACTTATCCCGACTGGCGCGCTGGATCGTCAGAAGACCCGATCAACGGAATTGAAGACCAGGCCCCGACACCGCCACATCACCCCCCCCCCCCCCCTTAGTTGTAACGACACTGCAGCGTTACTATCGAGTGCCGAGGGTGAAACCTCATGTAGCACTTCTGATGTTAACTCTGTAGAGTAGCTATTCGGTCGTGGTCATCGAGGGTGATTCTCCTTCGCCACTTACGGTACGACGCTGTCGTGCAACACATCAAGTGTGAACCCATCGAGGGTGAATCCTCCGAGTTCACCTTGACAGACACATCGAGTAGGAATCCAACGAGGGTGATACCTCGGATTCCCTTGATGTTATGGACACACGGATACTTGGACTTTACACTGTTCCTTGGATAGGCGGGTCGGCCCTGAGGGGTACCCGCGTGCGCCTGAGAGGCGAGTGTTGTGAAGACGGGTGCCTGTGTGGTGCCCGAGTGGTGAATACGAGGCGCGGCCGGGCATTCTTAACCCTTGCCGCAAGTCCTCGAGACGGGGCGACGGGGTCACATCTTTCGTGAGTCTCTACTCGTTACCGCAAGCCCCTAGTCCTAGCGATTTGGATATTTGATCCGAGCAGGCCTCTGGTCTGATAGCACTAACCATCACGTGGGCATAGTATGGGCGTTCTGCATCGTAGCATCAGCCGACAGTTCTGTCAGACGTCCAGTTCAGCATTGTGGCACGGTCGGATCGTACCGACCCTCCGAGGCGGTGCTGGTATCCACCCTGCACACAACGACCCGGAGTGCACGGGGCGATGGCCCAAGACCCCTGAGTGCTTAGGATGTAGACCGGCGGGGACCTCTCTGCTGAGCTTTAGGTAGGGCTGCGGTGTGTCGTTTGGCCGAGGCCGGGCATGACCCAGGAAAGTGTGTCCGGCCGAAGTTAATCGAGCGTGTTGGGTAAGTTGGTGCACCCCTGCAGGGAAGAATACTTCTATCGATAGCCTGTCCTACGGTAAAGGACACTCGGAGTTGTATCCCGATCGATACAACTAGAACTGGATACCTGTGATGAGACCAGTATGTATGGCTCTGGGATTGCTTCTCGCAGGGAGTCGAGAAGGGATCTCAGGACGAGGTTGATGACTTTATGGCTCTGGGATTGCTTTCTCGCAGGGAGTCGAGAAAGGATCTCTGGGTGAGGTTGATAGTATTACTGCTACATTATATTGTATTGTTCTACTCTCTTCTATTGCTGCAAGACCGCTGAAGATGCTAGTCTTCGATAGGACTAGGCCTTCTCTCTATTCTGGCATTTCTGCAGCCCAGTCCACATATACAGCCTCCCCTTGAAAATGTTGCATATGTAGTGTAGATCCTTGCTTGCTGAGTACTTCTGAGTACTCACGGTTGCTTTGTTTTCCTTTTTCTCCCCATATCAGTTTGACGTGACCAGAGGACGGAGCCCCCTGAGACAGATGCCCCGACGATCGCTACTACTACTACCCAGAGGATGGATACTACTATGAGTTGACTGACGACCAGGAGTAGGATCGGAGGGTCCCAGGTAGGAGGCCTTCGCCTTTCAATCGTAGTGTTTTATTTTGCCCCGCCTTTCTAAAGGCCTTTCTGTTTCTGTTTCATATCTGTACTCAGATATCTGATGCTTCCGCTGACGCTTGTTCGCAAGCTTATGTATTCGAGCCCTCGAGGCCCCTGGCTTGTAATATAAAGCTTGTATGACTTTATTTATGTTTTAGAGTTGTGTTGTGATATCTTCCCGTGAGTCCTTAGGCTTGATCGTGTGCATTTGCGTGTATGATTAGTGCACGATCGGGCCGGGGGCGTCACAGATCCCAATGTCCAAAGCCAGAGCCTCAACACAGGAAACCATTGAGTTCACTCTTGAACCAAAGGAGGCTGGTGAAGGCAAGAAGAGGATGGAAAGGGTCAAGAAGACTATGGCCAGAGTAATTGGCAGACCATCCATGGTCAGGGATTCAGATGAGGATGAAGAAGATGATGCACCAACTCCACAGACCTCTTCGGATGCATTCATTGCAGGACTCCTCTCCACGCCACCTTCGCACTCCGGAGCTCCCGGCGATCGTGCTTAGAGAGCCGCATAGCACTATGCATTTTCAAGCTTTTTGGTAACTTGTTGCCAAAGGGGGAGAAAGTGTATAGATCATAGGCTTCGAGAGAGAGTGTTTTGCTTCTTTTGCCTCTCTTGCTACTTTATTGGCTTGCTCGTTTGGTTGATACTCTACTTATGTGTGTGTGAAATACTTATATGATCATGTGCTTGATCATATCATACTTTAATGTTTGTGCTTGAATGATGATATTCTATCTCTCATATATGATCATTCATATCTTGTCTTGGTAATGAGTGCATATTTCATATTCTATCATTTTGAGCGCTCCACCAAGATGTATGTGACATGGAAGCGTAACCCATGATCCTAATCGATTGTGCATTTGCATTCAAAAGCAAATTTTAAATAATGCACAAATTTAGGGGGAGCTCTTGCTTATCACATACTTCTCAAAGCGACGATGTACTTCATTTATATTATCATTTGTCGAAGCTTTGATCTATATGTTGTCATCAATTACCAAAAAGGGGGAGATTGAAAGTGCAACTAATCCCCGGGTGGTTTTGGTAATTCATAACAACATATAGCTCATTGAACTAATATCCATTCAAGATTAATGTTTCATAAAGTTCAATGATTGGTATGGCATGGACTAGAGATGTGGACCCCTCCAAATGCTAAGGACACATATTGGCAAAAGCTCAAGACTCTACTTTTTCATTTTAGTGATCCAAGATCACATTGAGTCCATAGGAAAAGCCAATACTATTAAAAGGGGATGAGGTGTTGCTTAATGGCTTGCTTGATCAAAATGCTTAGTGATATGCTCCAAAAGCCCTCAACCACTTTCTCATTTCCAAATATGTCCTAAACCTAAAGTCAAACTCGGCCCCACCAATTTGATCTATCCGGTGCCACCGAGTTCACTTGACATAGCCATTGCCAGAAACCCTAATCAGTTTGGTCTCATCGATAGGGATCTCGGTCTCACCGAGATGGGATTGCAAACTCTCTGTTTCCCTTCGTAACATTTCGGTATAACCGAGATGAGCGATCAGTCCCACCGAGTTGGCAATGCAAACTCTCTATTTCCTTTTTGTAATGTTTCGGTCTCACCGAAATGAGCGATCGGTCCCACCGAGTTTGCCTGACCAAGTCTCTGTTTGCTTATTACTGAAATCGTTCTCACCGAGTTCATGTGATCGGTCTCACCGAGATGAGGTTTCGCCCTAACCCTAGCGCATCGGTCTCACCGAGTTGGTATTGTCGGTCCCACCGAAAATCCTAACGTTCACATTTTGAACCAGGTCGGTCTCACCGAGTTTCACTATTCGGTCCCACCGAGTTTGGTAAATTGTGTGTAACGGTTAGATTTTGTGTGGAGGCTATAAATACCCCTCCACCCCCTTCTCCATTAGTGAGAGAGCCATCAGAACGTGCCTACACTTCCACTACTCATTTTCTGAGAGAGAACCACCTACTCATGTGTTGAGACCAAGACATTCCAATCCAACCACAAGAATCTTGATCTCTAGCCTTCCCCAAGTTGCTTTCCACTCAAATCATCTTTCCACCATATCCAAATCTGTGAGAGAGAGTTGAGTGTTGGGGAGACTATCATTTAAAGCACAAGATCAAGGAGTTCATCATCAACACACCATCTATTACCTTTGGAGAGTGGTGTCTCCTAGATTGGTTAGGTGTCACTTGTGAGCCTCCGTCAAGATTGT
Organism: Thinopyrum elongatum; assembly: GCA_011799875.1. Lineage (NCBI taxonomy): Eukaryota > Viridiplantae > Streptophyta > Magnoliopsida > Poales > Poaceae > Thinopyrum > Thinopyrum elongatum. The sequence continues at coordinate 81,604,007 of CM022300.1, read as the reverse complement.
GGAGTTGAACCAAGGAGTTTGTAAGGGCAAGGAGATCGCCTACTTCGTGAAGATCTACCCAAGTGAGGCAAGTCCTTCGTGGACGATGGCCATGGTGGGATAGACAAGGTTGCTTCTTCGTGGACCCTTCGTGGGTGGAGCCCTCCGTGGACTCGCGCAACTGTTACCCTTCATGGGTTGAAGTCTCCATCAACGTGGATGTACGATAGCACCACCTATTGGAACCACGCCAAAAATCTCCGTGTCTACATTGCGTTTGCTCCCTCCAAACTCCTCCCCTTTACCTTCATATGCAATGATTTACATTCCGCTGCTATACTCTTAGAATTGCATGTGTAGGTTGATTGCTTGACTTGTGTTAAGTTGCTAAAATCTACCAAGACATAAAATAGGGAAAAGGCTAGATTTTTATTTGGTCAAGTAGTCTAATCACCCCCCCTCTAGACATACTTTCGATCCTACAGCGCACTATGTAGCTGCCGCACGCATCATTGGTTTTCTTTTTTCTTTATGCTCTTGCGCCCTAGAGTGAAATGCGGGAAAGGTGGGGCTTTGTGATTTGACCCCTCATCGCTCATTTACTACTACTGCGGCGCTACGACCGGGGTGCCTCCAAGTCCAACCGCTGCTCCGAACTGTAATTTGGTGCATCGCACGTGGAACAAGACGGTGGATGAGACACATGTCGGCCAAAGGGGTCTTGTTAAGTGTGTCGCCATTTCGTGTGCGGACTGACCCTGCTGAGTTGCTACGCCAACACGACAGGAGCAGCCTACCACTTGGTTTTGCTCCTTGGTGAATCCCGACTATATTGATCTAAAAAGATACTACTCCCTCCGTCTCGGTTTATAGGGCGTGCACATAGTTCTAGGTCATCCATTTGACTAACTAAATATGAGTTATATGTCACAAAAAGTATATCATTGAATTCTTAAGCGGAAGTAGTTTCCAAACATATATTTTTCATCACATATAATACATATATAGCTAGTTAAATTCTCAACCTAGAACGACGTGCATGCCCTGTAAACCAAGACGGAGGAAGTAGTAAAAATGAGGTGATTTTACCGAGCGGTGGGTGGGGGAGCATGGCCTGTCATGCGGTCCCACGTGTCATGTTGTACCAAGGCGATGCGCATCCCTCTTGAGGCAGAATAATGGCAGAAGCAATACGTGGTTTTCTTGAAGGAGATGCTGGCGAAGCGGATTTAGCGAAGTGTGAAATAATGGTTGCTTCGTCCGTCTGGGGGAAAGGTGCGGCATTGTGATTTGACGTCTCATTGCTCATTACTACTACTGGGGCTCTACGACTGTGGTGCGTCCCCCCTGCTGTTCTGCACTGTTATTTGGTGCATGACACATCGACCCGGTTGCTATATGTCCCACATGTTGGCGAGAGGAAGTACAGAATTCATGAAAGCGAGCGTCTCCACTCTTTTAGTACGACAGAGGAGTACAAGACATGGCTTGGTTTTTTCTCTTCGCGCGATCCATCGATACAAACCCGGATTAAAAAAGGCGAGGGCGGGTCTTTTCCCGCGCGCTAGGCAGGGGATTTTGGCATAGTTTGTTCGAGGCAACGAGGTAGGAAGGGAAACAAGCAAATAAAGGTTGAGCGACTTAGTTTCGGGAAAATCTGATTTTACGGAGTATGTACCCACTATGGAGGTAGTACTACTTACTACTCCCTCCTTTCCGGTTTATAGGGCTCATCTAAAAAAATCGTTTTTCCATTTTATAAGTCTCAATTCTACTAGTACTTACCATCACATGTTTGGATTTCGAGGTGCATTAAATCACCCGATGTAAGCAGTATCAAGAGAAAACTCACCAATGCATGTAGAAGTTCATGGAAATTTAGTGGTCATGCATGCATTCATTGTAATTAATGCATCGGTAAACATAACTTTTTGAGAAAAACAAGTATACTAAATAAGTACTTGTGCAAACTACGAAATTAATTCCACCACTCACCGTCTACCTTGGTTGGAGAGATTTTGAAATTGAGCCATAAACCGGAAAAGAGGGAGTAGTAACATAGCCTAGGGTAGCTTGCTGCACCACGGACTCCGAGGAAATTGCTGTAGTACTACTCCTATGTACTACCACTGTACTACTCCTACTAGTACTGAAAGACATATATTTCAAACAATATGATAATCTCTCTAACCAAGGTAGGGGATTATATGTCTAACAGAGGGAGTAGTAAAATTTTCTCCGCGTCATGTGAGCCACCGCGCGCGTGGGCGAGGGAGCGGGTGTAGGCATAGTAAGCAAGCTTCTCCTCGTCCTGCAACTCTGCGAGCTACCGCACCCGTGGGCGGGGGAGAGGGCGTAGCAAGCTTCTCCTCATTCTGCGAGTTGACGGGACACATCAAAAGTAGTACTACAGAGCATCTCCAGTGTATAGAGCCTTGCCTCTGAGGTAGGCCCCACATGGTTTGCCTCTTATCAAATGAAAAAACCACAATGTATAGAGACTCTAACCAGCCTCTAAGGTGGGCCCTAGCAGAAATTTAAAAAGTATTGATTAGCACCACATTTGTCCAATCAGTACTATTTCTCTTGTACTCCTACTTTCTTATGCTTCCTAAGGCTAACAAGTGGGACCAGATGGATTGTACATTGTTAGAGGCAGCCTCTAAGGTTAGACGCAATGCTAGCCAATTTTATGTTAGAGGCAGTTCATGCAATGTATAGAGGCCTGCCTCTAAGAGGAGAGAGAGGGCTTAGAGGAAACAAAAAGCATACATTGTGGATGCCCTAAGTGCCTACTTTCCGGTCTATATGACTCAATTTGAAATCCACAATGTATCCATAATAGATGCTGAGTGGTGGAATAAATTTGTTACTTCCATAGTTCGCAAAAGTACTGAGCATGTGAGATGGTGAACGGAGGGAGTACGATACCATTAGTACTACGTACAGTTCTTTTGGAAGGGTTGTAGTAGTCCCTCCCATTCACATGTTCACATTTCAAGCTTCAATAAAAATGTTGCATGCAAGGATTAAGAGAAACCTCAGCAATGCATGTACTCCCTCAATCCATAGGGTCTCAAATACGTTTTGGAGGCTAACTTTGACCACATGTTAGAGCAATAATATGACATCCAACTTACACAAATCTTACCATCAAATTCGTACATGGTCATTATACTGCTAACACATGCATGCGTTGCAATTAGTACGTACTTACATGATACAGTAGTAAACACTCACTATCTAGTAGTACTAGTACTCTAGTACACTACTACTAGTATGAGGCCATCCAACTGTGTCCCGGCAGAAGACCGCGGACACCGATTATTCGTTCATATTTAAATTTGTTTTCACACAGCAAAATATCCATGAAAACAACAGATGGCAAAATTTCACGGCGAACAAGGGATTTGAATGTGCTGGGAGGGGTGGGGCTAGAAGGGGCTGTTTGGATCTTGCCCAGGGTAGCCAAAATATTGGCGACCCTTTTGTCCACCCGTGCCTTTGCCACCGATGAACGAGGAAGAGCTTGGGTGCTCATGCATCCTCCAGCGCACGCGTTGGAGACGAGCTCGCACGAGCTGTGCTTTTTTTGTCCCACCACGCCGCCCGAGCCGGCCGCAGTCCGACCGACGACCCGCAAATTACGCCATCCAACCATAGCCGCACACATTCTGACAGCAACTCAACCAACCGGACGAAATTCATGCAAACACGGTGATATTTCATATAAACAATGACGGAATTCATATAAAATACCGGATTTTCATATAAACATGATGGATTTCATTACATTCAAATCAACTAAGCGGTGCTACTCCTAAATAGCACAGGTATAATAATACCTAGCCTAAATGGTCGCCCGCGGATCCATTTGTCTTTCTCATGTCCGGCAGCACGATCACCGGACTGCCGGGAGCCCAGGAGGTATATGCTTCAGCGCAAAGGACGGCTCGCTTCCCCGCCGCTCAACTGACATCATTGGCTGATGCCCAAGATGGAGTCTGAAGGGGGCTTCTCCACTTCCGTGGAGCCCATGCGGGGTCGACGAAGGTCCTCGCAACAGAAGGATCCGGCAAGACACTTGCTGTGTACGCCGGTGTCACCTCGGCGGTGGCCTCATGGGACCCAAGCGACGGCGGCCTCTCGTGTTCTACTTCTCCTCGATGATCGCGGCGGACGCGGAGGCACTGGCCACCGACTCGTTGCTCTCCGTGCACCTGGCTTCTATCTCTGCTTGCATGGCGCGGCCACAGGCATGGGAGTCTCGGCCACAGAAACGGGAAACGCGATCACAGAAATGGAAGGCGCGGTACGAGGCGGCAGCGTGGGCGGCAGCGACGACACCCGTGCTCTGCGCCGTGCCAGCGTGGAGCAGCTCGCCGCTCCTCGTCAAGCTAGCCTGGAGCGGCGAGTTGCTGAACCACGCGCCGGCTTGGGGCGGCAACTGGCTCCGTCGAGCGAGGGGAGGGAGGTGGATCAGCGAGCTACATAGCTCGTATCCGGCGGGCTCGGCAGGCCACCCAGCCGGCTTGGATGCCAGATAACTACTCTTCATAAGCCATTGTAAGAGTGGAGAAAATGGTGAAGGAGGAGATAGGGGAGCGGCGGAGGTGTGCGATTCTTGGCCGGCGTCTGGCCTCGTTTAAATAGGAGATTAAATAGACGGCGGATGGGAGGAGTTCGGCCGGCGTTGCATTTAATGCCGGCCCGATCATGAATGGACGTGTGTCCGAAGTGGGTTTCTCGGCTTCCACACGGGTTTCATGGAGGCGTTTGAATGCGGCAAGGAGGCGTGTTCAGCTGGGCGTGCAGCGAGCGGCGCCCTCGACTCTGACGTACGACACAGCGCCGTTCTTCCACTGACATGTGGGCTCGTTGGGTACCTGGCCTGCATGTCAGTGACCCAACGCAGGCAGCGCACAGCAGAGGAGCTTTTGGTGGGCCAGGGCAGTGAGAAGCGGGCATTTCATAAACCGATGATTGTTCATTGAGTGTGACGTCATCTAATTCATGTAGGTTGATAAGCTACTATATAATGTAAGAGAATTTTAAAATTTTCATATATACATTGATAGCCCGTTCGATACGTTGTGATTCATAATGACCGCTGCAAACATCAATGTTCTGCTTATCACAGATAAGATTGATTAATACCCGTAAGAATCCATGTCCTAAACAAAGGGTGCATGCACGTATAGGTTGAGCGTGTGTCTTGCGTCGTGTGCTGTGTGCATGCAGGCGTGCGAGTGTTGTGTGCATGCATGTGTACGTTTCAGTGTTGCATGCATGTGTGCGTGCGTGCGTGTGTTCGTGAGTGCATGTGTACGTGCCAGTGTTGCACGCCTGCATGCGTGCGTGTGTTCGTGCGAGTGTTCCGTGCGTGCATGTGTACGTGTGAGTATTGCATGCATGCATGCGGGCGTGTTTGTGTACATGTGTGATGTGTTTGTATTCACCATAGTGGCTCGTGCATGCGTGCAATTAAAACGGCCCGCTCAGCATATCATCACAAGGCGATCCTTGTCCGCTGTGGTTAGGACGCGCGGGCTGCCAACCAGAGGTCTCACAACTTCGAATCCCCACCGACCAATAATTTATTACCATTTCTGTCTTTCATATACGCGCTGACGGGTGGGCCCTACGGTAATGTGCGCTGGTGAATGTGGACCGTTTGACTGGTCAATTGATTGTGTCATCAACAAATTACGGAGCTGTATGGTGAGCCAGTGACCGTATGATCACCATAAAATGTATTTTATTAACATAGTACAGACTCAAGCTACCATTTCTTTCTTTCATATACGCGCTGACAGGTGGGCCCCACAGTTACGCGTACTGATGGTGCAACACTAGTTGCGCCACGTGGAACGTTTGACTGGTCAATTGATCGTGTCATCAACAAATTACGGAGTTGTACGGGTGAGCCAGTGACCGTATATAATCACGAAATGTATTTTTTAACATAGTACAGATGCAAGCGCTCATATATACACGCAAACACTCACCGCTATAAGCGCACACACGCACACCCTATCCCTATGAGCACCTTCGAGAGAGTGAGCCAGCATATGATCTTGAGATTTTACGAAGTCACCATAGTTGCCTCCTAGTCGAGGGGAATGTCTCCTCCCACTGAACGCACATCGCCGGAAAATACTGAGATTAATCCAGGATAAATGCGAGCACCAGGACTTTAACCCTGGTGGGCTGGGGAAACCACTGTCCTCCTAACCATCCAACCATAGGTTGGTTAGCACCACAAAATGTATATGGTGACCGTGACGAGTTATTCTGAAGTCCAGTGACCATATCGTGCTTTCGCTTCAAATACAATGACCGTAAGTGTCGTCAACAAAATACAAAGCACGCATCAAATACAATGTCTGTCAGTGTCATCAACAAAATACGGAGACGTACCGTGAGCTAGATACCGTATGATCACCACAAGAATGTATACGGTGACCGTAATGAGCTTATTCTGAAGTCCAGTGACCGTATAGTGCTTTCGCTTGAAATACAGTGACCGTCACGCATGAATGTGTCAGGGGCATACTTTTAGAGGGCCGAGAGATAGTTTGTGACGTGAAAGTGGTGTAGAGAGAGGGGGTGTCTGGTGGAGACAAGGAGAGATATGCCCTTCGTTTCTCTTTCCCTTGACTAATATTTTAGGAGAAAATATAAACATTCACAATGCAGAAAAAATATTATTGGATGCACCATGCAATTAACTTTCGTGTATAACTTTGTACTATTGTATATGCTTATTTTCTTAGTGGCCGATTGTGTGTGGGGTGTGGTGGGCACATCATTTCTAGTTGTGGTGGGTCAACGTGAGGATTCATGGGTTGGTTCCATCCTGCGCCACATAGGTTGGACCGAGACGCGTTATACGAAGACCCATGTGGAGGACTCGGCGTACAAGACGAAGGTACCAAAGTCGTGGAGGACTCTATCCCCACTGATGATAAGCCGACTATATATGATTTGTAACCCTAGACCCCGAGTATGTTATATAAGTCCCGGGGCTAGTTCGTCGATAGTATACACACACGCACAATGCCTGGTATTCACGTGTACTTTGTACACACCCCTATCACAAATATACAGTACCAGGAGTAGGCTTTTTCCTCAACTGCAAGGGCCCGGACTTGGGTAAAACTTTGCCTCGTATTACCATCCAGCCTAACAGTCAGGGATATCCTACCGAATGATCTGATGGAAACATACCTACCAAGTACTAAGAGAGAGGTGTGGGGGGGGGGGCAATGTGTGCGAGAGAGGCATAAAGATAATGTGCGTGCGGGAGACACATAGGCACATATATGTGCCTATAGAGGGCTAGTAGAGATCGTGCGTGTGTGTATATGCATGCGAGAGAAATAGTGTTTTCCAACTGAGATTAGTGAAAAGAGTGCTACATAGTAGTAAGAAAGAGAGAGGGAGATATATAGAGAGTGTGTGCATGAGACACCCTGGGAGAGATTGTGAGCATGTGTGAGAGAGAAATGCCGATGTATATAACATGTGTGCACTTATGCGTCAGATAGAGAGATATATAGCGCGTGTGTGAGAACGGGCCGAGGCATAGTGCATCTATGTGTAAAAGGTGGTTCTACGCATTAAATTAAAATATAAATGGCATTATTATTTTTGGATGAGATCATGAATTTTGCAATTTGCGTATGAACGAACATCGGTCTATCAGACACCATACTCTATTGAATTCTAGCATGTGCATGGGTTTATTTGATATTATCGATCCATAGAGTGAGAGTGGTTTGAAATCCAGACAATGCATTGCTTTTGCCATTCATATATAAACATTAATTAGTGCACTCCATGTTGTTAGTGTCAAGCACTTTATACCTTTGTCACTTACATGGATACATTCCATATTGCTAGCTACGAAATAGAATAAATGTTGAATTCAACATAAAGGGGGTTTCGAAGATTCGAATTCATAGGAAGTGCATTCATCTATTTGAATCCGAGATAATAGCATTTGTAAATCAGAGCTAAAAGGGGGCATCAATCTTTGTTGTGCGTTTGAACATGCTATATATTCATATGCATGTCTAACTATTTTTTTGCAACCAAGGAGATTATATCTGGAACCATGCATGAATTGAGGTAAGTTGCATATTTTTTAATATATACTCGTGTACAATGTATATTCAAATGTACCCCCTCCATTCCAAAATAATCGTAGTTTTACGATTTTCAAAAGTCAAGATTTGTGAAGTTTGACAAATCCTGAAAGTTCAATTCAAGAGAACTGAAAACATTAATGCTTCTGCTCCCAAATATTGAACGAAGCACCAAATAAGCCTCTGGTCTCCCGAAACCATGCGAGACTAATGTTTGGTGGTAGGAAATTACTGTCCTGACTCTGACCCGTGTAGCCTATCGGCCCGATGTCCAAAGGTCTAAACCGGGGTAGGTTTGTAACTTCACCAAGACGCCAGTCTCAACCGCCTCCGAGAAGCATTCATACACCATGGGCGCCTAAACACGCATGCGCTCGGCCGAAATCTATCCCGCCCACCATTTGGGACACCTGAGATTACTGTCCTACCCCTGACCCGCAATATGTCCAAAATTTTAGATGGGGGCAAAGTTTGTAACTTTCCCCAAATTTCAAACAAGCGCGTCCCAAACCAAAACATTGTTCCCCCTTACTTCCCCCCTCCCTCCGTTTCCCCATTCATACTCCATGGGCGCCAAAGCGCCCTCTCCACTAGCCGCGAAACCCCAGCCTCCTCCGTCCTCCACCCCATCACGCCCAATCCACCGCCGCCCTCCTCCATCACGCCGGAGCCGGTACCCCGACGTCGTCGTCCACCGCAACCGCAACCGCAACACCCTCAAGGACTTAGCAGCTGAAGCCGAGGCAGAGCTGCCTCCACGACGCCGACGCCGACATGTGCCGTACTAGAACCACTTTCACCACGCCGTCCTGCGCCTCACCGCTGCCGCTCCATTGTCTCAACCGTCCACCGCACTGGAGCTGTTCCCGCTACGCCGTCGTTCGCCGCCTCGGATCTGGATCCCCGCCGCCGACAGACGGCCACCGCACCATACTCAACAACTTGGACATGGGTTCGTCCAAGGCTCCACCGTCCTCCACAACTTCTCGTTTCCAACGAACCACAAGAAGATCGTTGGAAAAACAGAAGGAGGACACATCACTGCTAGCAGAAAGAGGTACTCCTCTTCCCTTATTCGTGCAAATCTTACATCTCTGCTCACATCGTATTCATCCCACGAAAGAAACTAGTTGAGCGCTTCTTACTGCACCTTCTTTGTGATACTAAATGCACAAGGTTTCCTCCCATTTACTATTTCACCTTAGCTAGAGGTCAGTCGTCCGCCTGGATTTCAATTCAGAGTCAGTTGATTCGCAATTAAAAGAAGCAGCACCCGCTTAGGCGTGAGGAGAACCTAGTCCGCCTGTTCGCCGGGGAAGCGGCGCATCGGTGTCTATCATAGCGGTGTGGGGCGCAGAAGCTGCTTGCGCCCGATCTGGAGGTCGGCGGGGCTTGAAGGGATGGCTGGGGGCGGTGCCAAGCACGGCGGTGCGGTGAGGTCGAGGGGAGGGCAGAGGCAGGGGACTGGGCCGGTGGTCACTGGCGTTTCGAGGAAGATCGTCAACACTGACTGGCTGGAGGTAGATGAAGGCGATCTGCCCATTCTTTGTACATCGGACGGTGCAGAAAAAATGGACTGACCTATTTGGTTTCAGTCGACTGTTATTTTCATAGGACCACACCTTGTGGTGTGCTGGAGGAGCATCTGCATTTCCCAGCCATCCCTGTGCTCATATTTTGAAATCCTAGAATCTAGTAATTTTGTGTGCCATGCATGTTGTAGAGCTATCATATGTCTCCCGTCATTTATTTCACACCCACCTACTATCTGCTACCTTTACACTGTACTACTTGTGCACACACTTCACCCATACTCACACTATTGTTTTTTTATGCATGGGTATTTCAGACTCTGACGCAGTGTTGATGAATACACAAAAGAAAAGACGGAAGTCACTGCAGTGTAATTCGAAGATAAGCACTAAGCGTTTTAGCGCTCTAAAGGGTGTAGTGTCAACAGATGGAGACAGTAAACGTAGCTCTGCAGTTGATGATCTCAATTGCCACACACAACCATCCTAGGTGCTTGCTTTAACTTCGCGCTGTCAAATGTGGTTGCATGTTGCATATGGTGTCTAGCTTGTATTGCTTCCAATTTGGTTAAATTGCATCTGCTTACTTTACACATTATACCTTTGATAATGACAGGCCTTCCTGTTTTTGATACATACTACATATGTCTATTAACCATGTTCTTACATCAAACTAATGCTCTTTTGTATCCCTCATCAATCACTTATGATGAGACAGTCACCCCAGTGGGTTACTGTGAGACGCGCTACTCGTTTAAAGAGTGCAGTGTCATCCTCCCCACACGATTCTCAAGAAACAGCAAGGCTAAATGAAGATAGTCAATGTAGCTCTCTAGTTGATGACCGCAATTCCCCTAGACCACCATCGCAGGTGCTTGCTCTTACTTGGCAATGTGATATGTGGTTGCATGTTGCATATGGTGTCTATCTTGTAATGCTTCTAATTAGGGTAAATTGCATCTGCTTAGTTAACACATTATACCTGTGAATATGACATGCCTTCCTGTTTTTGGTACATACTACGTCTTTCTATTAACCATGTTCTTAAATCAAACTACTTTTCTTGTGTATCCCTCATCAATCACTTCTGACGAGACACCTTCAAATTGACAGTGTAATATTGGTTGCATCTTGCATATCATTTCAAACATGTATTGCCTCTAATTTGTTGAAATGCCACTTATAATGAGACACTTCTAACTTGGTAGAGTGATTTTGGTTGGATCTTTCATATGGTGTCTAGCTTGCATTGCTTCCAATTTGTTGAAATGCCTTCTGCTTAGCATTTTTTGTACATATTCAATCCTCCTACAATGTGGTTGCCTTACATAAAAGTTGTTTTCATCAGTATCATGCATCAACGAATTTGGAAGAGCGAATTTCATTCCTTTTTCTTGTGTGTTTACTTGACAAGGCAAAATCTAAAAGGACGAACGCACGGAATGATGGTGGTCCTCTGGAGCAACCAGAACAGATGATCTCTGCAGATTCTCCTGCTACTTCTACTACAGTGCAAGTTCCAAATCTCATCTCCCCTACACCACAACCCTAGGTGCTTGCTCTAAGATGGCAGTGTGATATCTGGTTGCATGTTGCATATGGTGCCTAGCGTGTATTGCTCCTAATTTGTTAAATTGCATCTCCTTAGCTTACACATTATACATGTGAATATGACACGCCTTCCTATTTTTGGTACATACTACATCTGCCTATCACACCATGTTCTTACATCAAACTACTGTTCTTGTGTATCCTGCATCTATCACTTATGATGAGACAGTCACGCCCGTGGGTTAGTATGAGACACGCTACTCTTATAAAGAGTGTAGTTTCATCCTCCCCACATGATTCTCAAGAAACAACAAGTCTAAATGAAGATATTGAATGTAGCTCTATACTTGAAGACCGCATTTCCCCTACACCACCATCACAGGTGCTTGCTCTAACTTCGCAGTGTGATATGTGGTTGCATATTGCATACGGTGTCTAGCTTGTAATGCTTCTAATTAGGGTAAATTGCATCTGCTTAGTTTACGCATTATACCTGTGAATATGACATGCCTTCATATTTTTGGTACACACTACATCTATCTATTAACTATGTTCTTACATGAAACTACCTCTCTTCTGTATCCTGCATCAATCACTTACGATGAGACACCTTTATTCGTTGCATATTGCATATTATTTCTAGCCTGTTGCCATGTATTGCTTCTAATTTTGTCAAATACATTTATGAGGCCACCCTTTTAATTTGGCAGAGTGATATTGGTTTCATCTTTCATATGGTTTCTAGCTTGCATTGCTTCTAACTAGTTCAAACACCTTGTGCTTAGTTTTCACTTTACACATCATACATGTCAATATGTCATGCCGTCCTGTTTTTCATACATATTCCATCCTCCTATCATGCGGCTGCCTTACATGAAAGTAGTGTTCATCAGTATCATGCATCAATGAGTTCTGAAGAGCAAATTTTATTCCTTTTTCTTGTGGGTTTGACTTGACAAGGCAAAATCAAAAATGAGGAAGGAAAAGAGTAAGGAAGGTGATGATGGTGGTCCTCTGCAGCAACGTAAATGGAGCATCTCTACGGATTCTCCTCGTACTGCTAGTGCATTACAAGTTCCAAGTCTCCGCTCCCCTACTCCACCATCCTAGGTGCTTGCTCTAACATGGCAATGTGATATCTGGTTGCATGTTGCATATGGTGTCTAGCTTGTATTGCTTCTAATTAGTGTAAAATGCATCTGCCTAGCTTACACATGATACGTGTGAATATGACACGCCTTCCTATTTTTGGTACATACTATATCTGTCTATCACACCATGTTCTTACATGAAACTACTCTTCTTGTGTATCCTGCATCAGTCACTTATGATGGGACACCTTTAAGTTGGTAGTGTGATATTGGTTTACATCTTGAATATGATTTCTAGCATGTAGTGCTTCTAATTTGATGAACGCCACCTATGACGAGACAGTTTTAACTTGGCAGAGTGATATTGATTGCACCTTCCATATGGTGTCTAGCTTACAGTGCTTCTAATTTGTTGAAGTGCCTTCTGCTTAGTTACCACTTCATAGGTGTGAATATGTCAAGCCGTCCAGTTTTTCATACATAGTCCATCCTCGTATCATGACTTTGCCTTTCATCAGAGTAGTATTCGTCAGTATCAAGCATGAATGAGTTCTGAAGAGCGAATTTTATTCCTTTTTCTTGTCGGTTTGACCTCACAATGCAAAATCAATAAAGCGGAAGGAAATTGGTAAGGCATTGGATGATGGTGGTCCTTCCGAGCAACTGAAACGGAGGGTCTCTACAGATTCTACTTCGCCATCCTCCCAACAAGATTCGCAAGACAATGCAAGGCTAGACAGTCAACGTAGCTGTGTAGATGATGAGCACATGTCCCCTACTCCACCATCATAGGTGTTTGCTCTAACTTGGCACTATTATATGTGGTTGCATGTTGCGTATGATGTCTAGCTTGTATTGCTTCTAACTTTGTTGAATTGCATCTGCTTACTTTACACATCATGCCTGTGAATATGACACGTGTTCCTGTTTCTAGAACATACTATATCTGATCACACCATGTTCTTACATCAGACTATTGTTCTTGCATATCCCGCATCAGTTACTTATGATGAGGCACCTTTAAGTCGCCACCGTGATATTGGCTGCGTCTTGCATATGATTTCTAGCATGTACTGCTTCTAATTTGTTGAAACGCCAGACAGTTTGAACTTGGCAGAGTGATATTGGTTGCATCTTTCATATGGTGTCTAGCTTGCAGTGCTTCTAATTTATTGAAATGCCTTCTGCTTAGTTACCACATCATAGGTGTGAATATGTCACGACGTCCTATTTTTCGTACATATTCCATCCTCGTATCATGTGTTTGCCTTTCATCCGAGTAGTGTTCGTCAGTATCATGCATGAATGAGTTCTGAAGAGCGAATTTTATTCCTTTTTCTTATTGGTTTGACTTCACAATGCAAAATCAATACAGGTGAAGGAAATTAGTAAGGCAGTGGATGATGGTGGTCCTTCGGAGCAACTCAAACAGAGGGTCTCTACAGATTCTACTCCGCCATCCTCCCAACAAGATTCGCAAGACAACACAAGGTTGGACAGTCAACGTAGCTGTGTAGATGATGAGCACATCTCCCCTACTCCACCATCACAGGTGCTTGCTCTAACTTGGAACTGTTATATGTGGTTGCGTGTTCCGTATGATGTCTAGTTTGTATTGCTTCTAATTTTGTTGAATTGCATCTGCGTAGCTTACAACTTATACCTGCAACAATCACTTACCCATAAGACACATTTAACTTGGGAGTGTGATGTAGGTTGCATCTTGCATTGTCTTCTAGCTTGTACTGCTTCTAATTTCTTGAAATGGCACTTACGATGAGACACTTTTAACCTGATAGAGTGATATTGGTTGCATGTTCATATGGTGCCTAGCTTTTATTTCTTCTAATTTTGTTGAAATGCCTTCTGCTTACTATTTTTCATACATATTCCATCCTCCTATCGTACGTGTGAATATGCATTGTTGTCTTTTTTTGTATATATTCCATCCTCCTATCATGCGCTTGCCTTACATCAAAGTAGTATTCGTCTGTATCATGCATCAACCAGTTATGCAGAGCTAATTTTATTCATCTTCTTGTGGTTTTGACTTTAGAAGGCAATATCAAAAAATAGGAAGGAAAAGAGTAAGTTAGGGGATGTTGGTGGTCCTCCGGACCGACGCAAACAGAGACTCTCTAGATTTGCCACTGCTACTGCTAATGCAGTTGAAGTCCCAAGTCTACATGATGAGTTCATCTCCCGTACTCCACCATCGCAGGTGCTTGCTCTAAGTTGACAGTGTGATAATTGGTTTCATTTTGCATATGTTGTCTAGCCTGTATTTCTTCTATTCTGATTAAATTGCACCTGCTGAGTTTATACATTATACATGTGCATATGATATGCCTTTCTGTGTCTAGAATACACTACATCTATCTATCATACCATGTTCTTACATCAAAGTACTGCTGTTGTGTATCCCACATCAGTCACTCATGATTGGACGCTTTTAACATAGCAGTTTGATAGTGGTTGCATCTTGCATTGATTTCTAGGTTGTACTGCTTCTAATTTTTTGAAATGCCACTTATGACAAGACACTTTTAACTTGGCAGAGTGATATTGGTTGCATCTTTCATATGGTGTCTAGCTTGCATTACTTCTATTTTCTTGAAAATCCTTCTGCTTAGTTTACACATCGTAGCTGTGAATATGTCACGTCGTCCTGTTTTTCTTACATATTCCATCCTCATACGGTTGTCTTACATCAAAGTATTGCTTGTCTGTATCATGCATCAATGAGTTCTGAAGAGCGATTTTATTCTTTTGTGCTGTGGGTACGGCTTGACATGCAAAGTCAAAAAAGAGTGTGACGACCCCGGCTTAATCGTGCACTAATCATACACGCAAATGCGCACGATCAAGCCTAAGGACTCACTTGAAGATATCGCAACACAACTCTAAAACATAAATAAAGTCATACAAGCTTAATATTACAAGCCAGGGCCTCGAGGGCTCGAATACATAGCTCGATGGCATACAAGCGTCAGCGGAAGCATTAGATATCTGAGTACAGATATATTACAGAGAGAGAGATAAGCCTTCACAGAGGCGGGGTAAAAATAAAAACTATGATCGAAAGGCGTAGGCCTCCTGCCCTGGACCCTCCGATCCTACTCCTGGTCGTCAAACGGCTCCTCGTAGTAGTAGTACTCGCCAGGCGAATAGTAGTACTGGTCGTCGGCTGGGGCTTCTGGCTCAGGGGCTCCGTCGTCTGGTGGCATCAAATGGAAAATGGGGGAAAAAGAAAATAAAGCAAACGTGAGTACTCATCCGAAGTACTCAGCAAGCAAGGATCTACACTACATATGCATCATTGTCAAAGGAATGGCTGTATATGTGGACTGGGCTGCAGAAATGCCAGAGTAGAGGGGGAAAGCCTAGTCCTATCGAAGACTAGCATCTTCAACAATCTTCGACAGTCTTGCAGCATCAGGAGAGAGCAGATGAACATAATGTAAAGTAGTAGTAGTAATATCATCAACCTCGACCTGAGATCCTTTCTCGACTCCCTGCGAGAAAGCAATCCCAGAGCCGTACTATCCAATTCTCACCACATGTTCTAGTTGTACCGATCGGGATACAACTCCGAGTGTCCGTTATCGTAGGACAGGCTATCGATAGAAGTTTCTTCCCTGCAGGGGTGCACCAACTTACCCACCACGCTCACTTAACTCTGGCCGGACACACTTTTCTGGGTCATGCCCGGCCTCGGCTAAGCAACACGCCGCAACCCGACCTAGGCTTATAAGAGAGGTCAGCACGCCGGACTAAACCTATGCCCCCAGGGGTCTTGGGCCATCGCCCCGGGAACTCCTGCACGTTACGGGGCCACCGAGAGCAGACCTAGCAACCCCTTATACAAGCGCGGTTGCGTTACCAGTCCAACTCGGCGTGCGCCGCTCCTTACTGACGTCAAACAAGCTTCGGCTGATGTGTACGACGCAGAACGCCCATACTATGCCCACGTGATGGTTAGTGCTATCGGGCCAGAGGCCCCTCAGATCAAATATCCAAACCGTAGTGGATTAGGAGCGCGCGGAAACGAGCAGAGACTCACGATCGATGTGACCCCGTCGCCCCGTCTCGAGGACTTGCGGCAAGGGCTAAGAATGCCCGGCCACGCCTCGTAGTTATCTCGCGGGCACCATCCAGGTCAACCCGACTCCACATCACTTCGCAATAAGCTCGCGCGGGTACCCCTCAGGGCCGACCCGTCTTTAGTATCGTGGTTCATAGTCAAGTCATAATATCCAAGGTAACTGTGTGTCGGACACCGAAGGGAACCCTGAGGAATCACCCTCAATGGAATTCCCGCTCGATGTTATCATCAAGGTGAACGAAGGAGGAATCACCCTCGAGGTCCACCTTGAGGAGTTGCGCGACGACGTCGTTATCGGGGGTGGTGTGGGAGGAATCACCCTCGCTTACCACGACCGAGTAACTAACCTACAAGGTTAACATCAGAAGTGCTGACGAGGTATCACCCTCGACACTCGATGGTAACCCAGCAGTGTCGGCAACTAAGGGGAAGTGATGTGCGGTGCCATGGTCTAGTCTTCAATCCCGATGATCGGGTCTTTTGATGTCCAGCAGGGCAGTCGGGATCAAGTGGGGGTCTCGGTCGTGTCTCTACCCACCTTATACTAAGCAGTCTAGGATAACCGGTAAGGTAACAAAGCAGGGTACAATAATCAGGCTATGCAGCAGATATAGGAAAACAGTAGCAGTAGCAGTTCTAATGCAAGCATAAGAGAGAAGAGAGTAGGCGATATAGGCATGCTCAAAATGGGGGTGCTTGCCTGTTTGCTCGGGGGCAAGGGCAAGGTCTTCAGTAGTATCGTCGGGGACGTAGTCGTACTCCTGTGCGGCGTCTGCCTCGGGAGCTACGTCAACGTCGGGGTCTACCGAGAGAGAAGAGGGGGAAGAAACAGGTAAACATAATGCAAACAGATGCAATACGGTGCGTGTGATGCTATGATGCAGTGCAGGGTTGCCTAATTATGCATCTAAGTCATTTTAGCTATTTTTAGAATTAATCTGGGATTTAATATCTGACGTGTGTGCACTATTCATCTGCCTGATTCGGGTCCGGAGTTACGAGTTCTTCTACGTAGGAGGTTCCGATGGAGAAACAGACGGCACGATCAGACTCGTCTCGTCGTTCTGAGCAACTTTCATGTTTTAACTTTTTCGATCCGAGCTACGGTTTAAAAGTTATTAATTTTTAAAGATTATTTGAGTTTTGGAATTATTTTTAATTATCTAAACCGAATTATCCAAAACAGTGTAATTACTTTTTATACTCAGAGGGAGGTAGCCTTAGTGTATGACATGTGGGTCCCAGAGGCTGACTCAGCGGCCTAGTCAGCAAATCTTATCCGGGGGAATAGTAACAGGGACCCCACCTGTCATACTCACAGAGACTAACAGTGTTTATTTTAACTAAAAAGTGTTAGTTAGCAGCGGACCCCACCTGTCAGTGACTGATTAGGGTTGACTAATTAGTGATTTAGCTGGTTAATTAGGTGGGGCCTACCAGTCAGTGACTGGGCCCGGTCCAGTCAGCAGAGCTGACCGGTCAACGGGGTCAGCTGGGCCCTGGGGACCACCAGGCAGCGACCCTGGGAGTGGCTCCAGCGGCACCACGTCAGCGGCGGCCGGCGGCAGGTCGCCGGTGGCCTCCAGACGCGGCGGAGGACTCGGGCCGGCGTCGGGTTTCGCCCATAGTGCACCAAAACGGACGGGGTTGGTCGCGTTCGAACGTGCGTGCAACGCCGCGTCGATCCTGGGCGGTGGCGCGGCCGGAGATGGAACATGGCGTCGACGGCGAGCGGCGACGCGGGCGCCGGAGTTCGGGCCCGGACGGGATCGCGGCTGCGCGGCTCGAGGGGGTACGTGCGAGTGCGCGTTCGACTCCCGGGGTTGCCAGGAGCACAGCGCGGTGCTTAGCCAAGCACGGAAGCGGCCATGGCCATGAGCACGAGCTCGTCGGCGGCGGCCAAAGCACGACTACGGTGGCGGCTAGCTACGGCGGTTCCTATGGCGCAGCGAGAGAGAGGAGGGGGAGAAGCTCACCGTGCAGGCTCACACGTAGGCCCGGCGAGTGGTATAGTAGCTGCTGCGCCGGGGATCGACGGAGAGGCGCCGGCGACCCGAGGAAGAAGACGAGGCGCGTGTGGGCGATGTGGTGCTCCTCGGTTCCCGTAGTTTGCTGCAGACGACGTGGTCGAGCTCGGCGGAGCGTGTGGACACGGTGGGGCTGCGAGGTGTCGACGGTGGCCACGGTGGTGACGACGCGCGGCGACGGCAGCGCTCGGGCGTCGGATCTGGAGGGGAAAAAGAGGCGCCGCAGAGCGAGGGAGAGAGGGGAGAAGTGATGGGGAGTGGTGACGGGGCCGAGGGCGTCGCCCTTATCCCCTCGACGGCCCCTGTAGCGCCGCGGTGTCGGCCAGCGATCGGCGAGCTCGTCCCTGACCACGGCGTCGTCGACACGGGGAGGAGAGAGGGAGCTAGGTGGGCTGATGGGCTGGGACCCGGCACTGTGCACTTAGGCCTGTGCACAGTGGCCCATCTCTCCCCTTTTTCTTTTTCTACTTTCTTTTTCTTATATCAATTCTGTCTTGAAATAGTTAGAGCACTTTTGCATTTTTTGTAAATATGAGAGTTGTCCCAAATATTGCAATGCAATATTATCTCTCACCAAAAAGTGGTTTGGACTTATTTGAATTCCATTTGAATTGGATATTATTTTAATAGATGTAAATAGTCTGTTTTGAGTGCTGTTTCAGGTTGTTTCACTCACTTAGCTAACTCCAAAAATAATGATTATGATTTTGCCATGACCACTGGATTATTTGCTAATTAAATAACATTTCTCCAGCAGAGTTTGATCAACTTCAATTTGCACTTTGGAATTTAATTTGATTTTCAGATTTGAATTTGAATTGGATTATTAACCTAAGTGACTAGGCAAAGCAAATGATGATGACATGGCATTATTAGCAGTTGATCACTGTGGTCATTACAAGGGGGTGTTACAAATTCTCCTCCTCTAAAAGAAATTCTCGTCCCGAGAATTTAGGAGGTAGAAGGAAAAAGTCCGGGATATTCTTCCCGAAGATGATCCTCGCGTTCCCAAGTGGCTTCATCTTCAGTATGATTCGACCATTGCACTTTTAGGAACTTGGTCGTCTTCTGACGAGTACGACGCTCAGCTTCGTCGAGGATGCGGATCGGATGCTCCTTATAGGAAAGATCATCTTGTAGCTCGAGCATCTCATGATCCACTGCACGATGCGGAGATTCCTTGAAGCACTTCCGGAGTTGCGATACGTGGAAGACATCATGAATATGAGAGAACTGTGGCGGCAATTCCAATTTATAAGCCACATGTCCACGTCTAGCCACGATGCGGAAAGGACCAATATAGCGAGGAGCTAACTTGCCCTTGATTCCGAAACGACGGGTGCCTTTCATCGGAGTGACGCGAAGGTAAGCTTGATCACCTGGTTGATAAGTCAGACCCCATCGCTTGCGATCATAATTACTCTTCTGGCGGTCTTGAGCCGCCTTGAGATTTTCCCGGACAATTCTAACTTGTTCTTCGGCAATCACGCCGATACCGTGAAAACGGTGAAGCTCAGTGTCAGAGTTATCCTGCTGATCGTAGATGAGAACATCAGCATAGTACTGTTCCTGGTTGAACTCGCGGTAAACCTCATAGACCATGTACTCGGGATACCAGCGGTAACCCAGTCTACTCAGGAGGGCGATCAGAACAGCTGGAAATCCAGGGGCATCACGAGCCTAAGTGCGACGCACAAGCTGGGTCGTAGGCCGCGGTGGAAACAGTCGATCCATCTGAAACAGAGAAGGTTCAGGGTTGTCATAAGACATTGAGAAATATAACCGATCTCAAAAGGAAAGGTTAAACAAAACAATGGAAAGGAAATGATTATCAGACTAATCAGATCAATGACAGGGAAATCGCACTGAATCCAGCTCTCCGGGTGGATAGAATTAACGAGAACCTAAATGTCGGTGTTAGTAATTTTATTAAACCCGAATAGATGAGAGATTAGAATCCCAGAGTAAAGACGAGGAATAAAAGATCCTAATACCACCCAGTTGGCGACGTGGGCCCGTAAGCCACACAGCCAAGTTAGTAAAATCAGTTTTAGACCACTAGACTCAACTTCGGCCGAGGAATTGGAAAGGGGGATTCCTAGAGGCAGTCGGCTCTGATACCAACCTGTGACGACCCCGGCTTAATCGTGCACTAATCATACACGCAAATGCGCACGATCAAGCCTAAGGACTCACTTGAAGATATCGCAACACAACTCTAAAACATAAATAAAGTCATACAAGCTTAATATTACAAGCCAGGGCCTCGAGGGCTCGAATACATAGCTCGATGGCATACAAGCGTCAGCGGAAGCATTAGATATCTGAGTACAGATATATTACAGAGAGAGAGAGATAAGCCTTCACAGAGGCGGGGTAAAAATAAAAACTACGATCGAAAGGCGTAGGCCTCCTGCCCTGGACCCTCCGATCCTACTCCTGGTCGTCGAACGGCTCCTCGTAGTAGTAGTACTCGCCAGGCGAATAGTAGTACTGGTCGTCGGCTGGGGCTTCTGGCTCAGGGGCTCCGTCGTCTGGTGGCATCAAATGGAAAATGGGGGAAAAAAAATAAAGCAAACGTGAGTACTCATCCGAAGTACTCAGCAAGCAAGGATCTACACTACATATGCATCATTGTCAAAGGAATGGCTGTATATGTGGACTGGGCTGCAGAAATGCCAGAGTAGAGGGGGAAAGCCTAGTCCTATCGAAGACTAGCATCTTCAACAATCTTCGACAGTCTTGCAGCATCAGGAGAGAGCAGATGAACATAATGTAAAGTAGTAGTAGTAATATCATCAACCTCGACCTGAGATCCTTTCTCGACTCCCTGCGAGAAAGCAATCCCAGAGCCGTACTATCCAATTCTCATCACATGTTCTAGTTGTACCGATCGGGATACAACTCCGAGTGTCCGTTACCGTAGGACAGGCTATCGATAGAAGTTTCTTCCCTGCAGGGGTGCACCAACGTACCCACCACGCTCGCTTAACTCCGGCCGGACACACTTTTCTGGGTCATGCCCGGCCTCGGCTAAGCAACACGCCGCAACCCGACCAAATACTTAACAGAGAGGTCAGCACGCCGGACTAACCTATGCCCCCAGGGGTCTTGGGCCATCGCCCCGGGAACTCCTGCGCGTTGCGTGGGCGGCCGGAAGCAGACCTAGCAACCCCTTAATACAAGCGCGGTTGCGTAACCAGTCCAATCCAGCGCGCGCCGCTCAGTCGCTGACGTCCATTAAGCTTCGGCTGAAGTATACGACGCAGAACGCCCATACTATGCCCACGTGATGGTTAGTGCTATCGGGCCAGAGGCCCCTCGGATCAAATATCCAAACCGTAGTGGATTAGGAGCGCGCGGAAACGAGCAGAGACTCATGATCGATGTGACCCCGTCGCCCCGTCTCGAGGACTTGCGGCAAGGGCTAAGAATGCCCGGCCACGCCTCGTAGTTATCTCGCGGGCACCATCCAGGTCAACCCGACTCCACATCACTTCGCAATAAGCTCGCGCGGGTACCCCTCAGGGCCGACCCGTCTTTAGTATCGTGGTTCATAGTCAAGTCATAATATCCAAGGTAACTGTGTGTCGGACACCGAAGGGAACCCTGAGGAATCACCCTCAATGGAATTCCCGCTCGATGTTATCATCAAGGTGAACGAAGGAGGAATCACCCTCGAGGTCCACCTTGAGGAGTTGCGCGACGACGTCGTTATCGGGGGTGGTGTAGGAGGAATCACCCTCGCTTACCACGACCGAGTAACTAACCTACAAGGTTAACATCAGAAGTGCTGACGAGGTATCACCCTCGGCACTCGATGGTAACCCAGCAGTGTCGGCAACTAAGGGGAAGTGATGTGCGGTGCCATGGTCTAGTCTTCAATCCCGATGATCGGGTCTTTTGATGTCCAGCAGGGCAGTCGGGATCAAGTGGGGGTCTCGGTCGTGTCTCTACCCACCTTATACTAAGCAGTCTAGGATAACCGGTAAGGTAACAAAGCAGGGTACAATAATCAGGCTATGCAGCAGATATAGGAAAACAGTAGCAGTAGCAGTTCTAATGCAAGCATAAGAGAGAAGAGAGTAGGCGATATAGGCATGCTCAAAATGGGGGTGCTTGCCTGTTTGCTCGGGGGCAAGGGCAAGGTCTTCAGTAGTATCGTCGGGGACGTAGTCGTACTCCTGTGCGGCGTCTGCCTCGGGAGCTACGTCAACGTCGGGGTCTACCGAGAGAGAAGAGGGGGAAGAAACAGGTAAACATAATGCAAACAGATGCAATACGGTGCGTGTGATGCTATGATGCAGTGCAGGGTTGCCTAATTATGCATCTAAGTCATTTTAGCTATTTTTAGAATTAATCTGGGATTTAATATCTGACGTGTGTGCACTATTCATCTGCCTGATTCGGGTCCGGAGTTACGAGTTCTTCTACGTAGGAGGTTCCGATGGAGAAACAGACGGCACGATCAGACTCGTCTCGTCGTTCTGAGCAACTTTCATGTTTTAACTTTTTCGATCCGAGCTACGGTTTAAAAGTTATTAATTTTTAAAGATTATTTGAGTTTTGGAATTATTTTTAATTATCTAAACCGAATTATCCAAAACAGTGTAATTACTTTTTATACTCAGAGGGAGGTAGCCTTAGTGTATGACATGTGGGTCCCAGAGGCTGACTCAGCGGCCCAGTCAGCAAATCTTATCCGGGGGAATAGTAACAGGGACCCCACCTGTCATACTCACAGAGACTAACAGTGTTTATTTTAACTAAAAAGTGTTAGTTAGCAGCGGACCCCACCTGTCAGTGACTGATTAGGGTTGACTAATTAGTGATTTAGCTGGTTAATTAGGTGGGGCCTACCAGTCAGTGACTGGGCCCGGTCAAGTCAGCAGAGCTGACCGGTCAACGGGGTCAGCTGGGCCCTGGGGACCACCAGGCAGCGACCCTGGGAGTGGCCCCAGCGGCACCACGTCAGCGGCGGCCGGCGGCAGGTCGCCGGTGGCCTCCAGACGCGGCGGAGGACTCGGGCCGGCGTCGGGTTTCGCCCATAGTGCACCAAAACGGACGGGGTTGGTCGCGTTCGAACGTGCGTGCAACGCCGCGTCGATCCTGGGCGGTGGCGCGGCCGGAGATGGAACATGGCGTCGACGGCGAGCGGCGACGCGGGCGCCGGAGTTCGGGCCCGGACGGGATCGCGGCTGCGCGGCTCGAGGGGGTACGTGCGAGTGCGCATTCGACTCCCGGGGTTGCCAGGAGCACAGCGCGGTGCTTAGCCAAGCACGGAAGCGGCCATGGCCACGAGCACGAGCTCATCGGCGGCGGCCAAAGCACGACTACGGTGGCGGCTAGCTACGGCGGTTCCTATGGCGCAGCGAGAGAGAGGAGGGGGAGAAGCTCACCGTGCAGGCTCACACGTAGGCCCGGCGAGTGGTATAGTAGCTGCTGCGCCGGGGATCGACGGAGAGGCGCCGGCGACCCGAGGAAGAAGACGAGGCGCGTGTGGGCGATGTGGTGCTCCTCGGTTCCCGTAGTTTGCTGCAGACGACGTGGTCGAGCTCGGCGGAGCGTGTGGACACGGTGGGGCTGCGAGGTGTCGACGGTGGCCACGGTGGTGACGACGCGCGGCGACGGCAGCGCTCGGGCGTCGGATCTGGAGGGGAAAAAGAGGCGCCGCAGAGCGAGGGAGAGAGGGGAGAAGTGATGGGGAGTGGTGACGGGGCCGAGGGCGTCGCCCTTATCCCCTCGACGGCCCCTGTAGCGCCGCGGTGTCGGCCAGCGACCGGCGAGCTCGTCCCTGACCACGGCGTCGTCGACACGGGGAGGAGAGAGGGAGCTAGGTGGGCTGATGGGCTGGGACCCGGCACTGTGCACTTAGGCCTGTGCACAGTGGCCCATCTCTCCCCTTTTTCTTTTTCTACTTTCTTTTTCTTATATCAATTCTGTCTTGAAATAGTTAGAGCACTTTTGCATTTTTTGTAAATATGAGAGTTGTCCCAAATATTGCAATGCAATATTATCTCTCACCAAAAAGTGGTTTGGACTTATTTGAATTCCATTTGAATTGGATATTATTTTAATAGATGTAAATAGTCTGTTTTGAGTGCTGTTTCAGGTTGTTTCACTCACTTAGCTAACTCCAAAAATAATGATTATGATTTTGCCATGACCACTGGATTATTTGCTAATTAAATAACATTTCTCCAGCAGAGTTTGATCAACTTCAATTTGCACTTTGGAATTTAATTTGATTTTCAGATTTGAATTTGAATTGGATTATTAACCCAAGTAACTAGGCAAAGCAAATGATGATGACATGGCATTATTAGCAGTTGATCACTGTGGTCATTACAAGGGGGTGTTACAAAGAGCAAGGAAAAGAATATAGTAGGGAATGGTGTTACTCGTCGGGTGCAACGGAAAAGGATCTGCCCTCGAGATTCTGCTGGTACTTATAGTGCAGTAGAAGGTCCAAGTCCACCGGCTAAATCTACAAACACAGTATCACCTGCTCCACCAGCTGCAGCATTCGCTTCAACTGTACTGGCATCTCAACGAGTTACTCGTTTGTTTGCTCTGCAACTGGCCAGTTCCCAAGCCGCCTTCACACCTAACACTACTTCTGAAGCACTGCTGACACAACAGGACTTGGCAAGATCAGATGAACCTCATGAGCATCAACACCAAGACGGTACCTAACCGAGTCAAGTTGCAGTTGCATGCTCCTTTATATGTACTCTCACAATTTGATGTTCACTAACACTTTCCATATTCGTTGTTAAACTAGCACCACGGCGCAAGCGGAAACATACATCAGGGATAATGCTTGACAGATTAACAAAATCTAAAGGAGGAAGAATGGAGATCCATTTTGAGGCAGGTTTAAAAAGGCCACGTGATGCTACAGAGTCAGCCAAGTTAGTATCAGAGGCAGCAGTTGCCGTTAGGTGTCATGCACGTATCCTCCCAACGTGGATCCAGTACAGGAATGAGAAAGTCGATACCCAGTTTAACACCTTCCTTGACCATTTATCCGTAAGTAATGTTATTCATCGCAATTTGTAATATTGTCTTGCTCTGTCCCATACTTTCTAGCTTCCTCCTAATAAGACTCACATTATTTTTTCAACAGATGAGGTTCAAGTTGGATCCGAAAGATGATGCAACTAAACAAGCATGCACTCATGTTTTTCAGTCTGCTCTGCGACAGTATCGGTATCACCTTAGAAAAAATCACTTTGAAGGCAAGGCTAACAATGAAATCGCCCAAACATCTCCAGTGGAATATATTACAGATGAAGACTGGACAGCCCTTGTTAAACACTAGTCTGGTCCAAAGTATCAGGTAGGGTATATGTATTTGATCAGATCACATATTGAACTTGTATTTACGTATGTGCCTTACAAGTGTATCTTCTTCTAGGCTAACTGTTTGAAGAACAAGACCAACCGTTCTAAAGTGAAATTCCAACAGACAACAGGATCTCGTAGCTATATTGCACACTGCGAGGCTCTTGTAAATACCTACTAGTTCCTTCTTTTTTCTGTGCCATATTATCGTATCTATATTGACTTGTTCCAAATACAGAGGAAACCTGTGCGGACCAAAAAGAACCTGAACCGAATGCAGTGCAAATCTTCAAGGATTGCCACACCAGCAAGATGAAGGGCATGAGCACACCAGTTCAAGCCACTGTTGTAAGTCCTTACTCCTCCTGCCTTTGAACTGCTTGTTACTGTGACATGTTCATTTAACTGCTTGGTTTGCAGCCAATGTCAGTTACTCTGTTCACTTTTATACACGGTTGTCTTAACGTATCATTTCACCTTACACGGTTTAAAAGAGATGAAGGATATTCTTTTGGTCTTGATCTGTAATCTAGTTGTGATGTTCACGTGCCCACGCAATGATACAATAGCATGTTTGTTTTATATCTGTTTGCCCATGATATGAATGATGTCATACTATGTTCATCCTACTTTAAACCATGTCTCTTTATCCTTACATGTCAACAAATGTGAGGAAATAGACAATACAGTAGGCATGCTACATGGACATATGTTCCGAAAGTGATTTTATTATGTAGTTGGCACTACAATACATGCTAATGTATTACAGTAGTTCACCAAAATAAGTTATGTATAAACGTGAAACCTACTTTGTTTGTTTTTGTCTCATTAGTGACTTATCTGGTACACTAATCTACAAGTTCAAACTTTCAGCAAGCTATGGAACAAATGATTGAACAGCCACAACCACCTGAAGGTGACGAGGCTACAACAGGCACAATGTCACCTCTTGTTGCAGTGCGTCAGTATCTCTCCACTAACAGTGCAAAAAGCACCTTCCTGCATAATTCTGGCTTGGTTGTCAAGGTAACCTCGTCCAAATCGCCTACTGAACAAAATCTATCGGCTAGACAGAGTGATATATCTGTGCTCCACACACAAGTACAATCCTTAATGGACGTCGTTTCGGAAACAAGAATAGTGGTTGACAAATGTCGTCAAGATATGAATGGTTTTGAAACCAGACTATTAGACATTTGCTTCATTGTTCAAGAGCAATGGCGGAAAAAAGGGGAAGATCATGCTGCTCCATCAGATTCTATAGCCTAAAACATTAGCACTCAGGTCAAATGATCTGTGCTTCTATACATCTGATGGTGCTTTTATCTGCAAGGACTGTAAACTTTATGCCAACAGGCCTTTTGTTGTATGGCTGGAATTTATTTTGTTGTGATACAGCATTTATTGTGCTGCCAAAGGCTGTAGAAATTACGATGCTATTTTTGTATAGTGTAGGTTTATCTTAATAATGTATTCGGCTGAAAGCTTCGTAGGAGCCCAACGTGCCAACATTCGTCAGGCCCATTCCAATTGGGCTAAAAACGATTATGGGCCGTAATTTGCATGTAGCCCACTAAAAATATCTGGGCCTAAATCAGCATAAGCTTTCATATTTTTGGTAGGCCTGTGCCCCTAGTGGGCCTTTAACAGGCCTAAACATAATTTGGGCCCTTGGTAACAATAGGCCCTTAACATTTGTAAATATCTCGAGCCCATAAAAAACATGGGCCTCTAATAGGCCGAAAGTGAGATTGAGCCCTGATTGTGCCAAATAACCCACTGGTCATTAGCAGGACGAAATGTATCTCACCTCGTGGTGGCCCATTTACAATGCGAATCATTCACACACCGAAATTCAGACGGGCCGTAAATGCGCCGACCTACTACACGGGCCTTTAACAGGCCGGAAGTTCGTTCGGGCTTGATTAGTATCAGTTTTATATGGGCCGTTAATAGGCCCGATGTGACGTTGGGCCACATATGGCCCATGGATTTCGGCCGACGTTAACAGGCCGAAAATCACAACAGGCTGGAAGTGGCCTAAATCTACAGTGGGCCTCTAACAGGCCGAATGTCAGACATGGCCGAATATGACCCAAATCCTTCACGGTCGGTTATGGGCCGAAAGTTTCAATGGCCAATAAATGGGCCCAAATGAAGCAGGACCTTTAACAGGCCGGAAACACACCAGGCCGTAATTCGGCCCAAATACTTAGCGGACTGTTAACGGGCCAGAAGTGACCATGGGCCGCGATAATGACAAGTTTAGAATGGGCCATTGATGGGCCGATTTGACACTAGCCGTACGGGCCTTAACTGCGAATTGGTCATCTGCAAGCAGGCCGTTAATGGGCCAGCCCGCTAATTTTGACTGGGCCAGCCTTTTTGACCTAAATGGGCCACTGTTGGGCCTTGCCACATGTCGACGTATCATAGGCGCCTCCTGTCCATTGGGCGGTTGACATCTGTCCTTTTCGGGTGCTGACACGTGGTTGCTATAGCCAATGAGAATTTTACACGTGGAAAATCCTCATTGGTCCCAGCTGTTAACGGGTTATCGGATCCAAACCGGAACCCGATAGCTTAACGGTGACCCGTTACGGTGGATGCCATGTGTCGGTTACCCTTGACGAAAGCACTTCTATGACGCGCGATTTATCATCATGGAAGTGGACACTTCCGTGATGATAATTTTGGTAATGTCATGGAACACTTCTACGGCAGCACAGGTATGACTATCTTGATTCTGTCATAAAATCGTCATGGATGTACATGCATGACAGAAAACGTGACCTACTGTGACAAACACGTATCATCACGGAAGTGTATTTTTTTTGTAGTGCCTCCTGCTCAACAAACATCAGCTGGAGCATTTGCAGAAGCCGTTCTCTCAACGCCGTCTACGCACACTGGAGAAACAAGCCAGAAGACCACTTCAGGAGCTCCCGGAGATCGTGTCTACAGTGCCGTATAGCACTATACATTTTCAAACTTTTTGGTAACTTGTTGCCAAAGGGGGAGAAAGTCTATAGATCATAGGCTTTGACTATCTCTATGATTGTCTATGTATGATCTCTCACTTGTATCTTTGGTGATGCATGCATGTTATCTTACTCTTATCATTTTGTGCGCTCCACCAAGGTGTATGTGACATGGAAGAGTGACACATAATCCTAATCGATTGTGCATTTCCGTTCAAACGCAAAATTTAAATAATGCACAAATTTAGGGGGAGCTCTTGCTTATCACATACTTCTCAAAGCGACGATGTATTTCATTCATTTTATCTTTTGTCAAAGCTTTGATCTATATGTTGTCATCAATTACCAAAAAGGGGGAGATTGAAAGTGCAACTAATCCCCGGGTGGTTTCGGTAATTCATAGCAACATATAGCTCATTGAACTAATATCCATTCAAGATAAATATTTCAGGAAGTTCAATGATTGGCATGGCATGGACTAGAAATATGGACCCCTCAAAATGCTAAGGACATATATTGGCAAAAGCTCAAGACTCTTCATCTTTGTTTTAGTGATCCAAGATCACATTGAGTCCATAGGAAAGCCAATACTATTAAAAGGGGATGAGGTGTTGCTTAATGGCTTGCTTGCTCAAATGCTTAGTGATATTGCTCCAAACCCTCAACCACTTTCTCCATCCAAATATGTCAAAACCCTAAACTCCAACTCGTCCCCACCGATTCTTTCTATCCGGCGCCACCGAGTTCATATGACATAGCCACAGCCAGAAACCCTAACAGTTCGGTCACACTGATACGGATCTCGGTCTCACCGGATGGCCTTGCCAACTCACTGATATTAGTTGCAATTATTTTGGTCTCACCGAAATTGCAATCGGTCTCACCGAGATGGCTTGACCAATTCTCTGTTGCCCTATTGCTTCACTTCGGTCTCACCGAGTTGATGCAATCAGTGCCACCGAGATGAGGTTTGCCCTAAGCCCTAGCACGTCAGTCCCACCGAGTTGTTCCAGTCGGTCCCACCGAGATTCCTAATGTTCACATTTTTGAACTAATCGGTGCCACCGAGTTTAGCTATTCGGTCTCACCGAGATGGGTCAAATATGTGTAACGGTTGGATTTTGTGTGGAGGCTATATATACCCCTCCACCCCCGTCTCCATTTGTGAGAGAGCCATCAGAACGTGCCTACACTTCCACCATACATTTTCTGAGAGAGAACCACCTACTCATGTGTTGAGATCAAGATGTTCCAATCCTACCACAAGAATCTTGATTTCTAGCCTTTCCCAAGTTGCTTTCCACTCAAATCATCTTTCCACCATATCCAAATCCGTGAGAGAGAGTTGAGTGTTGGGGAGACTATCATTTGAAGCACAAGAGCAAGGAGTTCATCATCAACACACCATTTGTTACCTTTTGGAGAGTGGTGTCTCCTAGATTGGTTAGGTGTCGCTTGGGAGCCACCGTCAAGATGTGGAGTTGAACCAAGAAGTTTGTAAGGGCAAGAAGATCGCCTACTTCGTGAAGATCTACCCGAGTGAGGCAAGTCCTTC
This sequence comes from Thinopyrum elongatum, assembly GCA_011799875.1. Lineage (NCBI taxonomy): Eukaryota > Viridiplantae > Streptophyta > Magnoliopsida > Poales > Poaceae > Thinopyrum > Thinopyrum elongatum. Next base: position 81,573,689 of record CM022300.1, on the reverse strand, counting down.
GTGGGCAATGGCCATGGTGGGATAGACAAGGTTGCTTCTTCGTGGACCCTTTGTGGGTGGAGCCCTCCGTGGACCCGCGCAACCGTTACCCTCCGTGGGTTGAAGTCTCCATCAACATGGATGTACGATAGCACCACCTATCGGAACCATGCCAAAAATCTTCGTGTCTCCATTGTGTTTGCCATCTCTAAACCCTTCCCTTTACCTTCGTATGCAATGTTTTACTTTCCACTGCTACACTCTAAGAATTGCATGTGTAGGTTGATTGCTTGACTTGTGCTAATTGCTAAAACCTGTCCACAACTAAAATTGGGAAAAGGTTAGATTTTTATTTGGTCAAGTAGTCTAATCACCCTGCTGTAGACATACTATCGATCCTACAAGTGGTATCAGAGCTTTGGTCTCCATTTGCCTTGATTTCTATAGCTTTGGTGATCATAGCCTTGGTTTCACAACCTAGGAGAGTATGGCGTCTAGCGAGAGAAATTACCACCGTAGAGGTCCTTATTTTGATGGTACTAATTTTGCTAGTTGGAAGCATAAGATGAAAATGCATATTCTTGGTCATAACCCCACCGTTTGGGCCTTTGTGCGTATTGGCTTGCAAGGTGATTTCTTCGAGGATGGAAAAGAACCGGATCATGAAGCGACAGCGAAAGAAATGAAGATGTTGCAATACAATGCTCAAGCTTGCGATATTCTCTTCAATGGATTGTGCCCCGAAGAATTCAACAAAATCAGCCGTCTTGAGAATGCAAAGGAAATTTGGGATACTTTGTTTGATATGCACGAAGGTATCGAGTCCGTCAAGGAATCCAAGTTGGATGTGCTTCAAAGTCAACTTGACAAGTTCAAGATGAAGGATGGTGAAGGAGATGTCACTCAAGGATAAAGAAGAGCTCCACAACAAGTCGAGTGGTGCTTACAAAGCTTCAAGTGATGCTCCTACAACATAAAACAAGAAGCAAGTCTCCAATTAAGAATTGAACTTAATGGTCAAGAACTTCAACAAGTTCTACAAGAATAGAAGCAAAGATAGAAGCTCTAAGTCAAGGTCCTTCAATGACAAAAGATCTTCTAGTCGTGATCGTAATTGCTACAATTATGGAAGACCCAGACACTACTCCAATGAGTGTACGACTCCCTACAAGAAAAGAGAAGATTCACCAAAAAGGAGGAGTAGAAGAGATGAATCACCTCCAAGAGAGAGAAGGAGTAGAGATGAGCGTTATGAACGAAGACCCTCTCGTAGAAGAAAGGATTTGGAAAGGAAGGACAAATCATCAAAGAGCTACACAAGACGAAGACATCAAGCTCATGTTGGTGAATGGGTATCCGGTTCCGACTCCGACAACTACTCCGAGAGAAGCTATCATTCCGACTCCGACTATACTCAAGATGAAGGTGTTGCCGGTCTTGCACTTGTGTCATCCAACTCCTACGACATATTTGACTCAACAAATGAAGGAATTGGAAGATGCTTCAAGGCTAAAGGCCCTAAGGTATCACACCCCGAGTATGTTGATTTCAATCGTGATGAAGATGATTTGCTAGGTGATGATGATTTACTTGTTGAAAACACTAGTGAAGAAAACTATGATGAATTGGCTAATAATCATGTTAATCAAGATGAAACGAATGACAATGATAAGAAGGAGATTGAGCGTCTAACTAAAGAACTAAACACTCTTAATTTAGCTCATGAAACAACTCTAGAAGATCATAGAGAGCTCCTAAGGACTCATGAGAAGCTACGCTTCGAGAAGCTAAATTTAGAGCAAGAGCATGAGTTTCTAAAAGCTATCAATGATGATCTTCGAAATAAGAGTTCTTCTTATCTTGCCAAATGTCTCCTCTTGTCTACTTATATGCCACAAGTAAAATCTAGCAATAAGAGCAAGAAAGATTCTTCCTCTAGTAGTAACAATAACCATGTTAAATCCAATATCGTTGCTTCTACTCTTGATTCCACTAATGATTCTCTTAGCCAAATTACACTTGAGCAAGAAAATAGCTTATTGAAGGGAATTATAGAGAAAGGTGTTTATGCCAATAGCTTATTGAAGGGAATTATAGTAACAATAACCTTGCCGGAAGTAAGCAATTTGATAAAATTGTACGCAAGCAAGGAAGGCACCGGAAGAATCAAGGTGTTGGTTTTGAACAAAAATTCAATGCCAATGGAGTTGAGTGGGAAGAAGATCAATACCCCAAGACAAAGTTTGTTCCTCAACAAGAGAAGTATGACCCCACTTCTTTCAAGGGAACACAAGCTCAAGACGATCTTCCACCACAAGACCACAAGCTAAAAGGCAAGGACAAGCTTCAAGAAGAGATTGACTCATTTGAAAAAGCTCCTAAGGCCATGTTCAAGTGGGTTCCCAAGACTACGTCAAGCTCTACATCATCAAGTATGACTACAGCTCCAAGGATTCCCATCAAGTTGATGTGGATTCCAAAAAAGAAGAACTAGAGTGTTCTTGAGGGTGACTCCACCAACATACTTCACTCATATTTATTTCGGCAAGGACTTGTGCAATCAACTTTCATATCTTGCACTAGTTCATGGAGTCACAAACCTTCTTGTTGGTAAGACAAGGGACAAGGTAACCCAATGCTTTCATGGACATCATCATATGTGCAACTCACTCTATGTCTATGGATATCCTTGTATGTTCCTTGTGGGACTAACCCATGTAGGTATTGAAAGTGCAACACTCCAATGGATTGTTCCAAAAGATCTACATCAATATTGAGCATCCACATCTTTAACATCTACATGAAGTCATCATCGACAAAACCCAAGGTTAGTTCATCCCTCTTAGGGGGATATCACATCTAGGGGGAGCTTTGCTCTAAGAATTGAGCTAAAGCAACTCTAATGGTGTGAACACATCAATGCTTTATGTAAAAGTGGTAACCCCACTTGTGCTTAAATGATGAGTATGACCTATGATCAAATGTTCTCATTTGAGTCCTAAGTCAATATACTCATATATAGATAACCTAGTCATCGCCAATTGCTTGATAGATACTAGAATTGTTTGTGCATGCTTTGTCACATGTTTCTTTTGCTATCTTATTGTGTGAGCATGTTGGTTGCATAATTTCTCCATTCGAGGACATCCATTTGTGGTTTTGGTTGTTTAGTTTTTACTGGCCAAATGGATGGACAAGAATTCCTAAGAACCGTCTCTAGCTATCTATGCTTTTTCTCTTTTTAAACTCTATTCATGCTACATCACAAAAATTGAACAAGTATTTTCCGGACCCTCTGGTTGAGGAGCACTCGGAGCCACTGATCCGTCAAGGGCTGCCTTCCAAAACCTTCTTGTGAATTTTGGTCAGACCAACACACTCATATTCGGTCTCATCGAAACCACTAGATTGATCTAGGTTTTCATCTCGGTGCTACCGATTAGAACGACTCGGTCTCACTGAGTTGCAGTAACTGCACGCAGTTTTGCATGTTGTACTCCTTCGCGAGTTGTACTGATTTTTTAGTAATTGCTTGGTTGCCAACTAAAAGTCATATTGTAAATAGGTAAATGGTAGAATTCAGAATGCTCGCCCATATCAAAATATTGCGCATCTTACTTAGTCTTTTATGTTATTTTTCATCTTACAGTACATAACTACGTCAACATCATCTAACTCCTCCATTAGGAACTTGAGGCACAAGAAGCCAATGCATGCAACATCATCTATGGTCACTAGACTTCTCCTTGGTAGTATGTGAGTTGTAACTAAAATGCACTACAGTATGTTTTGATATCTGTAGAGGGTACGTAATGTAATGACATATCCTAAAACTTAAGAAATGAGACTTCAAGATTTCCATGAATCCCAAATCAGGCACTAGAGTAATTTTAAAAAATAGCAGTAAGGACATCTCCAACGCCGACCCGCAAACCTTCCGCATGCATCCGGACCGTGTTATCGGACAGCGGAAGCCATCCAACGCAGGCCTGTATCGGTCCATGGAGTGGTCCGAACACGATTTCTCTCGCAAACCGGAGACAAAATGTTTGGGGGGGGAGGGCTTTGCGGGATCCGAACCACTTCCAAGCCCTCTTCTGACCGCCCTGGCCGACCCAAACCACCCACCTGCCGTTCCCGTGCTTTCCATCCCACGCGTCACGCCGCTTACCGTGTCACATTCATGCCGGTCCAAAGTATGCATCGGCCGGCATTGATGTCGCGATTTGACCGGAGGGGAAGGCAGCGTAGACGGACGCGATCTCTCAGGCGTCGCCACCGCTTCAATGCGGACGCCACGCCCCGAGAAACCAACTCCGGCCGTTGTGCCATATTGAAGCAGATTGACCGCCCCTCTGCCTGGCCTGGCCACGACTATTTAAGCCGTGCTTCGGCGCCGTCCAAAACCGCACCATCCTCCTCCCCCTCGCCGAGTCCTTCCTCCTATTCGAGCCCAGCGGCGATGCCGAAGTCCTAGTTCTCCGCGCCGGCAGCGGCAACGGTGGCAGTTGTCGTCAGGCAGATCGTGGCGTTGCCGCCCTCGCTCACCTGGACCATCCGCATCCATGGCGGCGTGCTCCTCCGGCGATAAGGATGACCAGCCGCAGTAGTGGCCCTGTCTCCTCCCGGAGGCGGCTCTGGCGGACAAAGAATTCGTCCGTCAAATGGGTCCGGCTCCACCGTCGCCGGCGCGCATGAAGGAGGAGACACTGTCCCCGCCGCGGGTCCGCGTTAAGCGGGAGCCGGCATCCCCACTCCGACAGGTGAACAACGAGCCGGTGTCCCCTCTGCGCAACAGCAGCCTCCACATCAGCGGCCGCATGAAGCAGGACCAGGCATCCCCCAGCGCCTCCGCCGCGGGAAGGATGAGCTGGCGTCACCCCCGCCGCACAGCCGCTACGCGTGGATTGACGGGACCTCATCGCCACCACGATGCCACCGTCGGCAGACGAAGGAGGAGCTGTCGTCCGCGATCACCAAGGCGCGTGGCCACATCCTCCACTACCGCGGAGGCGGTGGTTTCGGCGGTGCCTCCGGCTCTCGAACCATGGTATCCGAGGCCGAGCGTGCGGCGTGGCAGCAGGCAAGGTACGACCGGCGCAATGCCGGTCGACGCTCCGCATTCGCCAAGACGAACGTGGTGCCGGAATGGGTCCGCAATGACCCGAACCTCGTCGCTACGTGGGCGCTCGACCACTCCATCATAACCGCCGAGACGGCCGCCAGGCGCCGCCGCCGCCTTGACGGCGAGGAGTGGTCGCTTAGCGACTGCTCCACCAATGCCGCCGCCAGTGCCTTCGGCAGTGGCCAGGGCGGCCCTTCGCACCGTGCACCAGGAGGCGAAGCGGCTCCTCTGCGAGCGTAGGCAGCCGCCGGACAGGGCTGCCGCGGACCTCCCACATCCTTGCACCGCTGGAGGGACGACGATGGCACGGACGCTGACGGCGGTGCAGCAGGACAGGGCGGCCACGCTTACGAGGTGGTTGTCCGATATAGGGTTTGGTGTGTTTTTAATAGTTTTTAGTAAAACGGTCAAAATATCGTCCGTTTATGTAAATTATATTAAATTTGAATGAAATCCGTCCGGTTTGCATGAATTTCATCCGGTTTGTTCAAATAAATTTTGCAATGTAATTGGATGACGTCCTTCTATATCTGTGTCCGCAAAATGATCCTCCGTCTACGGAAGAAAATTTATAAGTTATCATTGGAGATGGCCTAATGAGGGTGCGTCCGGGACACCAAGGCAGCGGCATGGCTAGCCAGTGCGAGTGCTGGATAGCGCGCTGAGGTGCTGGGGCCAGGGCGGACCCACCTCAATTCAAGGGTATTCAGTTGAATACCTATTATTTTTGGCAAAAAACTGGTATATATTGTATATATATTGTGTATTTATAAGGAAAAACGAAGCTGTACGCTAAAACCTACTCGTTTAGTATTTCAGCCCAAAACTCTACGACTCCACGACTTGGCCCATTGGCCCAAGTAGCTGTAACCCACGCACGCACGCAGACCATCGATCAGTCCATTGCCCAAAAAAAAAACATCTATCGATCAGATCAGACGGAGACGAACCGGCATCTTTCTTCCCCTGTTCTCTTCCCACGCGAACGGCCAGCCGCCCGGCGGCCAGGGCTGTTGCCATCGACTGCTCGGCAATCAGACGTGCGCACGGCGGCGCGGCAAATCCATCCTCACCTTGGTTCTTATCCCTGCAGCTGCAGTCAGCAGCGGGCAGCTGCCAGCAGGCATTGATTCAGTTTCAAAGCCACAACCCATAAATTAGATTCAGTTATAACTGCTAATTAGATGTATTAACCCTTCACTTCTGAAATTGGGACCTCTCCTCTCATACCAATTATTATTTCTTACTCGAATTGAATGCTAATTCCTCTAAATAGGAGGCGTTGAGAACAAAGAAATTATTGAAGCTATCGTTTTCCTCTAGCATTAATAGAATTCATTGGTGTTAAGAAAACCTCTTGTGGGAAGGTTGGCTAGAGATTTTTTGGAAAAATACCAGCCCCTTTCGGTTCATAATGAGACGGGACTAATTCTATTTTAATTCGCTGCGGGCAGGGGCACTGTTTTCTTCTCGTATTGCTGAACAGGCTGTAGTACATACATACAAAAGTAAGTTAGTTTGAACACTTGTCTGTCTATTTAATTATAGTGAAATTAGAACTTGTTTCCAGTCAATTATGAATTATTTATACATGAGAATTTGCTATTTTCCATTTAAATCTGCAATGTGAGAAAGTTTATAAATTTAGAATTTGTTATAGTGAGCATTATCTATAAAGATTGGTACTCTCAAAGCTGTTGAAAAATTCATAAACTTGAGAAGTTTAACAGAGTTGTCTATGATGCTTGTTAAAACAAGGATGGCTCTTTGGTATGAGATTGTTTACAAACTTCTCAAATTGGTGTTAGTTCTTCCTGTTGCAACACATGTTGACATGGTCTTTTCATCAATGAACTATATAAAAAACAAGCTAAGAAGGAGGATGGGGCAAAAATACTTGAATGATTGCTTGGTCACATTCACTGAGAGGGAATTCTTCTTGCAAGTTAAGGATGAGGATATCATCACTCATTTTCAAAGCATCAAGGATCGTAAAGTTTTTCTGCAATTTGTAAGGTTTCTTATCATTTCCTATTTTCTATCATAGATTTTGCCACAATATGTTAAACAATTTTTATTTCTATATGTTGAACTATACAAGTTATGACCAATTTTTATGAATATAATATACTATACAATATCTTTTATGTAGTTTAGAACAAGTACAATATGCTGCTAAAATCAGTTATACGCGCCAAAAGAAAGGTTATGGCTTTCAAAATATTTTCAAATTTTGAATACACAGTCTTCAATTCCTGGGCCCGCCCCTGGCTGGGGCCAATGGCCACAGCCCACAGGCAGTATCACAAGCAGCCCCTGTTTAGTGATTGCGGTGAGCTCTTCATCATTAGTTTAGTCGGTAGTATTAAAGGCTAGCGAAGGGATGTGTGTTAAGGCTGCTTGTAATGGGTAGTATCATGCATATGATACTAGTAGATATACTATCTCCCTAATGCATAGTATCATATATTAGTATCATAGATGACTTTATTTATTGTCATGCATGACACATAGTAGCATAGGATTTATTATGATACGGTATCATGATATAATACTCAACCCTTTTTTTCTTCGTTTAATTCTATGACACCTCATCAACATTGCCTAGTTGACATGCATGATACTAAATATGATACTATCATTATGACCAGCCTAATGCGATGGGACCAAAGGGGCCAGCTTAGCTTTGGTGTTCCATTTCCGATGCTACCAATGCGTGCGTGCGTGCATGCATGCACCTGCATTATTCGGTCGCTGAGGTCTCGTAATCACCTGTGTGTCAAAATATCTTCGCTTTTCTCATCAATTAAGGCATGGTACTTCACACTGTTGGCGATTCTAATGATAGACCTCGGGTTGGAGCCATGACATTAAGGGCGTGTTCCGATGCTCTCCGCTCCTCACCTCCGCTCCCGGAGTTGATGGAGCGACGCCGAACAGGTAAACTCGGTAGAGTAGAAAACGGGGAGTGGAGCTGGTTACAGCCGAAAAATGCGGAGCTGCTATTTCTGAGATCTTAGATCCTTAAATCAAGGATAAAATTTATGAAGAAACTGTCACCGCCAAGTGAAAACGGTTCGTGTGCCCACACTCAACTCGCTCGTTCCTGTTTCCTCGTCCAGCTCCACGTGAATCGGGAGCAGAGCTGCCTGCCGAACATCTTTATACCCGTTCGAATCGCGGAAGCCATCTAACGCCGACCTGTATCGATCCGCGAAACGGTCGGACGCGATTTCTCCCGCAAACTGAAGATAAAAGTGGGCAGGTTTGCGAAAGTTTGGACCGCTTCGAAGCCCGCTTCTGACCGTCCTGTCCCACCAAAAAAATCCTCCCTCCTCCCGCGCGTGCTCCCGCCTAACGCCAAGCTGTCCACATTCATGCCGCTGTAGAGCGCGCCGCTCCGCACTAAAGACGGCTCAGGGCGAACGCGACCTCTCACTACCTCCGCCATTGAAGCGGCGCGCCGGCCGAGGACGCCGCCCGCTGCATGCCCGGCTGAACACGCCTCCTCGCCGCATTCATACACCTCCATTAACCCCCGCGCGGAAGCCGAGAAACCTACTCCGACCACACGTCCGTTCAGGAGCGAGCCGGCATTAAACGCCACGCCGGCCGAGCTCCTCCCGTCCGCCCTCTATTTAAACGATGGCAGGCGCCGGGCAAGAATCACACCCCTCCGCCGCTCCCCCATCTCCTCCTTCACCATTTTCTCCACCATTTCGAGGGCATCCGACCAAGGCGGATACAAGCGAGGCAGCTCGCTGCTCCACCTCACTTCCCTAGGCCGACGGAGCAAGTTGCCGCCCCAATCCGGCGCATGGTTCTGCAACTCACCGCTCCAAGCCAGCTCGCGGAGGAGTGACGAGTTGCTCCAGGCCGGCACAGAGGGGAGCACGGCGGCACGTGCGTGGACGACGCCATGTCGTATCGCCCCTCCAGTGCCTACGACCGCGCCATTCGCCATCGATGCACGCGTAGCCGCGCCATGCAGACAGAGAAAGAAGGCAGGTGCGCGGAGGAGATCGACGAGTCGGTGGCTAGCACATCCGCATCCACGTCCACTGGCAACTTTGAGGGAAAGTAGAACAAGGAAGGCCGCCGCCGCTTGGGTCCCAGGAAGGCCACAGCCGGTGACGTGCCTTGTTTCTTCTTTATCTTAGACCACCCTGGCCTGGGCGTCCACGGAAGCACCCTTCCCCTCCGGCTGAAGCACCCTCTACGCCACACTCCGATGAGCGACGCAGCCGAACATAGGGAAGATATGGGGGAAGAATATGCCTCCGGGACTCCCGGCAGTCCGGTGACGAAGGGATCCGCCGCGGCCGGCCATAGACTAGTGTAGTGTATCCATGTCGTGGGAGTGGAGCTCCACGTGACCATACGTGCACATAGTTTTAATTTTTTAGTTAAAATATTTCCAAAATCTAACCGTTTGCGTCTGGTTTGTACGAAATCCGTCATGTTTGTATGAAATCCGGTCGAGTTTCGTCCGGTTGGGTTGAGTTGTTATGAAAATGTATGCGGCTAGCATTGGATAGCCGCCTCCCGCATCCGTGCCCACGGACGGGTGCGGGAGGTTTTTTGCGGGTTGCCATTGGAGATGCCCTTATTAAAAGAAGAGAGTCGACCCAGTTTCTAAGAAAAACTACATAGAAAATCGTACGGCCTCATGATTGATTAAGGGACAATCATGAAAAGGCACAACAACACGAGTAGACCCTAACCGAACTAGACCCAAGGATGGTGGCGATGGCTCGTCGGAGGAGGCGTCCTCCATTTGCACGTCCTCTGGCTGGCTACCGGCTTGCCAGTCAGCAGCAACGGCAGCCATGGCCTTCTTTTGCTCCGTCGTAAGCCCGTCCCAGTGAGCTTTGGCCGCGGAGTGATCCATGGCGGGGAGTGGTGTGGAGAGGGATGACTGTGGCTATGGTCGGGGCATCGGGGCAGCGGTTTATATAGCACCGGTGGGAGGCAGATGGACAAACGGGTGGCGCCGGAGGAGACGCCTCGGCAACCGTGTGCCATCAATGCGGACGGCAGACGAACGGATGGGAGGCCGTCGTGTAGTTTGAACGCGCGACACTTGCCTGCACCGGGAAGCGGCGCGGGCGGCGCTCTCTCGGCTGGCGCATCGCTTCAATGCCGGCACCAGTGAGTGGCCGCGGCCGCTTTGGAGCGGCGCTGACCAAAAACATGCGGAAGGGGTGAGGGCTTTTTGGTGGGCCAGGGCGGTCAAAAACGGGCTTGGGATTGATCCAGACTCCCGCAAACCTCCCCCACTTTTGTCTCCGGTTTACGGGAGAAATCACGTCTGAACCGCCCTGCGAACCGATACAGACCCGCGTTCGATGGCTTCCGCGGTCCGGAGCGTTGCGGGAGGTTTGTGGATCGGCCCTTAAATGTGTTACGGATGGATATATACAGGCAGCATAAAGACCAAGAGATGAGATTGCATGATGAATAGAGACTTAGAACAATGGAATACCATGAAATTGTCACATTAATCTATCGCACTCCGCTTCGAAAGAAAGATGTGAGTGAGCAGCGAGGCGTTTTCGAAATGAGCGGACCGTTAGGCGCTCGAGAGGGCGACAGCTCGGGCGACGCGCCGCGTTCGCCGCCGCGGGCGGCGGAGGCTGAGGGCTGGTCGCTGGTGCGACGGGGCGCTGGGTGCTCTCCGGTGCAGAGCTCGCCGGTCTCTGGGCCGGGCGCCGGGGCGGCAGTCGTTTCTGGGCGTTGGCTTGTGACTCCGAGGATGAAGATGACGGGGGCGAGGGGAGCTGCGGGCGGCGCCGTCGGGGCCGTCGATCTGCAACTTCATCGCCTTCGCGCAGGCTCAGGGAAGCGGTGCTGCTGGGGCTCGCCGTCGTTTCGCGCCGGGTGGTCGGGGCCCGAGGGCTACGGCTTCCCGCATCTGGCGCCCTTCGTCGCCGCCGCGGGGGGCTGCTTCGGTGATTCGTGCTCAAGCGGCGGCCGCGCTCATGCCCGCGGGTGCATCCCCTGTCCATGTTGAGGAGTGTCCGAGCCTGCCGCTGTCCTCGCCATGCCCGGTGGCGGTGCCGGTGTTGGTGGCGGACGCGGGGGCGGCGGCGGAGGGGCTGTCCCCGTTGGTGCCTAGGGTTGGCTCTGGTGGGCCGCTCGCTCTGGGTGGGGCTGTGGGCTCTGGGCCGCTTCCTGTAACTGGGCTGGAGGCTCTGGTGGGGCCCCCTGCGGGGCTAGTCCAGCCCGCCGGTTGGGCCGGCAAAGCCCACCCCCGCTGTCCCTCGGCCTCGGCCCACTGGCGGCTATATATGGCTGCGCCGCGGGTGCCTGAACCCTTCGCTAGGGTTTCCCGCATCCACAAGCGAGGTGCGGCGGCTGGCGCATCTGGCGCGCACCATCCACATCTCTCCGCCCCCACCCCCTCTTTCCATTTCGTTCGCGGCGGCAGTGATGGGTGACCGGCGGGCGGAGAAGCGTCCGATGGAGGCCCCAGATCTGGAGGGGGAGAAGCGCAGGGAGCGAGAGCTGTGGGACAAGGCCAAGCGGGAGATGCCAGTGCGGCAGGGCAGCCGCGACGAGCGTCCCCTACGCGGGCCAGTGCAAGATCAAGATGGGCGCGAGGGGGATTGGGGTCCTCCTCCCCCATGGTGGATCCAACAGCAGGAGCGTAAGAGGAAGAAGAAGGCGAGTGCGCGTCGTAGGGTGCTGGAGCGCAAGCCAATGGAACACCCAAACTGCAGGGGCGGTCATGGGGATCCGCTAGCCAAGAAGCCCAGATCCTTCGCGGAGCCACTGGCGATGGCACTCCCATCCTCGTCGAAGGGTACGGCGGGCGAGCCCATTCCGGTGGAGGATGCGCCTGAGGCCCCGGAGGTGGAGTGCTTCAATTGCGGTAGGCTCGGCCATTACCAATCCAAATGCAAGTTCAAGCCGCTCTGCGTGCTTTGCAAGGAGGAGGGCCACGCATCCGCGCACTGCCCGACGCGGGGCCGGCAGATAAGCTTGCAGATCATGGGAAGCGCCATCTCGGGGGAGGGTTTTTTCTGCCTGCAGTTTGAAGAAGAGGAAGAGGACGAGGGACCGCAGACACTCTCAACTGAAAACGCCGCCATCCTTTCTGCTGAACCTGGCAAGCTGAATCTGAGGGTCCTCAAGCAGGAGCTCAAGCATATGGTGGCAGGGGATTGGGACTGGCAGATCTCCCAGGTGGGGGACGACGATTTCATGGTGGTCTTCCCGTTTGCGGACCTTCTGCACATGGCAAGGTCAAGTGGTAAGCTCTTCTTGTCAATCAATGACATTACCGCTCGGGTCAGAGATATGGTGCATGAGGAGATCCCTCCTATGGCGATGGCTGAGGCATGGGTGCGGCTCCATGGCATCCCCAAGAAGCATCGTAGGATGGATCGCATCAAGGAAGCATTCAAGATGCTGGGTCGTCCGATTGCGGTCGACGAGCTCTCCCTCATCAGGTTGGGACCGGTGAGGATGAAATTGGCGTGCAAGGCGCCGGAGAAGCTAAATGGTACGGTTGAGGTGTGGTTTAACCACGAGGGCTACCAAATCAAGGTGGAATTGGAACGGCTCCCTCGGCGGCTGGGGGAAGGTGGCACGTCTAGGTCGGGTCCTTCTGCCCAACAACCCCAAGCCAGCCCGACAAGTCTGGGCAGCACCAGCCGGGGGCTAACATCAGCAAAAGCAATAGGGGTGTCGCCAGCAAAGATAAGCAAGCCAAGCCAGCTCCGGCTGAGACTCAAAGGGAGGTCGAGGCCTCCGGCGTGGCCATGGATGGGCATGATGTGGTGATGGGGGGACAGGAAGAGGACCCCGAGGACAGCATCCAAGACACGTCTATCGACACGAAAACTTGGGACAAGCTGGGCGTCTCCGGGGGAGGTGATCTGGTGGTGGCAACACAGGATACGGCAGTCAGCATTCCTCCCCTTGCCCGCTCGCTGGGGACGGCCTTCGATGAGTACAGCTCCAACCTTCCTGCCCCTGCCCAGCTTGCGGTCGCTCCAGTGGCGCCGCCCAGGGCCATCCAGCCCTCCTCCTCGGTGCTTGGAGGGGTGATGGATTTGGGATGTGTGCTTAATGAAGATTCTGACCTCACTCCGGCGTCGGGGCATCGCGGGTCGAGTGGCTCCGGCAAGCAGCCCAAGAAGACGGCGGGGCGGAAGCCTGGGCCCAAGTCAGTGGTGGCGGTGGCTCCTGGGCCGGTGGAGGCGATGCGCGGCGAGCTCGGCGCCGCTCTGGTGGCGTCCGGCCCCTCCGTCAAGGCCAAGCGCTCCAAAGCGACCCCCGTGGTGCAACGCGCTCCCAGTGTGCGCGCCAAAGCCAAGCTGGGGGACATGACGTCCCTGGAGAGTGCCAAGCTGTGCGCGGCTGACAAGAACATGGATGTGTCAGGTAACCCAATCCCCTCCTTTAGGATTCTGAATGCATTTACAGATGATCATCTTGTTTCGATTCTTCAAGATACTGGCGTTGCGGTTGAGTCCTCCACTGAGGATATTATTTTGTTAGTTCGTGCGAGGGAAGAAGCTCAGGCTGCTCTTGCTGCTGCTGCTGGTGCTCGATGTGCGGCAGAGCAGGCAACGGCCGAGCAGGTCACGGCACCAGTAGGGGCTGGTGCGGGCCATGAGCCCAATGAGGGGGACGAAGCTAGGGCAGCCTTGGACGCCCCTTCTTCTAGTCGTGTGCCGGCGAAGAAGAGAGTGGCCAAAGTGGTGACCTCCCGTGGAGTTCGCCTTCACAACCGTATTATATAATGCGGTACATCTTCTGGAATATTCGCAGATGCAGCCATGGGGGCCGGCGGACGCAACTTAGAGAGTATATGACCAAAGAACATATAGATTTCATGGCATTGCAGGAAACGATCAAAGCCGACTTCACGTTTAGAGATCTTCTTGCGTACGATCCCCTACAACATTTTGATTGGTTCTAGATACCCTCCTCTGGCCATTCGGGTGGTCTTCTTATGGGCTGTAATCGTGATGTATGTGATGTAATTTTATGGGAGCCCGGTGTTTTCTTTATCGCAACAACTGTTCGACACCGCGTTTCTGGATTAACCTGGGTGATTGTGAGCGTCTACGGGCCGGCCGACCATGCGAGGTCTGCTGATTTCTTGGGTGAGATCACGGCCCTGGTTGGGGCCAAACGAGTGGTTAACCTGCCGTTAGTAGTTGGCGGGGATTTTAACTTGATTCGCTCGGGGGCGGACAAGAACAACGGCAATGTTGACTGGGCAAGGGTGTCCCTTTTCAATAATGCGATCGCGGCCGCCGCGTTGCGTGAAATTGCGCGGACTGGTGTGAGGTTTACATGGACTAACAAACAGCGCTCGCCTGTTCGCCGTGTACTCGACCGTGTTTTCTGTACTGGAGACTGGGAGGTGCTCCTCCCTCTATGCACCCTAGTTGCCGAGACGCGCATAGGATCCGACCACGTCCCTTTAATTTTATCCTCTGGGGAGGACAGCGCTCGGCGCAGTAGAAGATTCTTCGTTGAAACTGCATGGTTTGAGGCCGAGGGTTTCGCCCAGATGGTTACAGACTGCTGGGAGCTGATTGGGAATCAGCTGGGCCGCCAACGCGGCCCTGTGGAGTTTTCGTCCTCTGCGGCTGCGTCACTGAGGGCCTTCCTTCAGGGCTGGGGGGCCAACCATGGCAGCGAGTCTAAAAGAGAAAGGGAGTGGCTTGTTGAGGAGATCGCATACCTAGATGCCCAGGCCGATGCCAGGCCTTTCTCCGAAGACGAATGGGCGCATAGATACTCTCTGGAAAACCAAGTCTGGGCGATCCTGAGAGCGGAAGAGGAATATTGGCGCCGTAGGGGCGGTGTCAAGTGGGTCACGAAAGGAGACGCTAATACCGGATACTTCCATGCATACGCCAATGGCCGGAAGCGCAAAAGTTCTATTCTGAGACTTCAGCCAGAGAATGGACCTCTAGTGACCCAAAGTGAGATTGTGAGTCATATTTATGACTTCTTCATCGGGCTGTTGGGAACAGCCGAAGAGAAATGACTCAGCCTCCGAGACGAATTGTGGGATCTAACGGAGAAAGTGTCTCACCAGGAAAACGATGCCCTTGCATTGTCCTTCCTGCCGCAAGAAATAGATAGGGCCCTTGCTGACATGAAGAACGACACGGCTCCAGGGCCGGATGGGTGGCCGGTGGAGTTCTTTAAGAAGTTCTGGCCTGTCCTTAGGGACCTGTTTCATGCGATAGTGAATGGCTTCGCCCTTGGCACTGTAGACATATCCCGCCTCAATTATGGTGCCATGTGCCTGATCCCTAAGGTCAAAGGGGCGGACGCCATAAAGCTATTTCGTCCAATTACCCTCATTAACGTGCCCTTCAAGATATGCGCTAAGGCCTACGCTACTAGGCTGGCTCCTAGAGCACAACGTACTATTCTTAAGAGCCAAACTGCTTTTCTCAAGGGGAGAAATATCCTTGAAGGTCCGATAGCGCTAATGGAAATAGTACATGAGCTTAAACGAACTAGGAGGCAGGGAGTAATCCTTAAACTGTACTTTGAAAAAGCCTACGACCGCGTGAACTGGGAGTTTGTGCGGGATGTCTTCCTCAAAAAGGGTTTTGAGGCAGGATTCGTTCATCGTATCATGAACTTGATTACCGGCGGGCACACCGCAGTCATAATCAATGGCGAGATGGGGAAGTTTTTCCGCAACAAAAAAGGGCTAAGGCAGGGAGACCCCATCTCTCCGCTTGTTTTTAACTCTGTAACGGACGCCTTGTCGGCCATGATAGCCAAAGCCAGGGCGGCAGGCCACATCAAAGGGCTGGTACCTCATCTCATCCCGGGAGGGGTGACCCACCTTCAATACGCCGACGACACTTTGTTGTTGTTTGAACCCGATGACCACAGCATTGCTTCTATCAAGCTCTTGCTGCTATCCTTTGAAATACTTTCAGGGCTAAAAATTAACTTCCTGAAAAGCGAGGTCATTACCATGGGGATGGACGACCAGGATAGCGCGTGTTGCCAATCTGCTTAATTGTAAGCTAGGGAGCTTTCCAATTAAGTACCTGGGCCTTCCGATATCACACCGGAAACTGTCCATCGTAGAGTGGGAGCCCCTTTATGGGAAGGTGGCCAATAGAGTCAGCCCGTGGCGTGGGAGATTTATGTCCTCCGCCGCTCGGCTTATTCTCACAAACTCGAGTCTCTCCTCCCTCCCTCTGTTTACTATGGGGATGTTTCTCCTAGCTGATGGAGTGCACGCTCGGCTAGATACCCCTCGCTCTAGGTTCTTTTGGGAAGGAACCGGGATCAAATGCAAATACCACCTAGTTAAATGGGCTGCGGTGTGTAGGCCAAAAAAATTTGGGGGCCTGGGTATCACTAACTCTAAACTCATGAACGTGGCTCTCCTCACAAAATGGTGGTGGCGGCTTGCCCAAAATGAGTCGGGACTCTGGGCACAGCTACTTCGAGCCAAATACTTCCCTAACGGAAACCCCTTCACGGCTGCCTCGTCCGGATCCGCGTTTTGGAATGGGATCCAAGCGGTGCGGCCTGCCTTCACGGTCGGGGCCAAGTTCCGAATCAACAACAGTCAATCCACTCAGTTTTGGCTTGACTGTTGGTTGGGGCCTGTTCCCCTATGGCAGAGCCACACCTCTATATATCAGGTGACCACAAACGCCAATATATTGGTGGGGGAGGCTCTAATCTCCTCACCACCCGCAATTCATTTCTTGCGGGCTCTCACCAACACCGAACGTGAGTCATGGGATGACTTGGTGTAGAAAATTGGGGATTTGCAACTAGGCTTGGGGGCCGACGTCGTGGACTAGAACCTGACGGCCTCCAGGAAGTTTACGGTGAAATCGCTATATAGCAAACTTACTGAGGGGAGTGCCCTGGATATAGCCAGGGGGCTATGGAAGGCCGGTTTGCCACTCAAGATAAAAATCTTCTTGTGGCAAATGTTTAGGAACCGGTTACCAACTTCCGACATTGTAGCTAAACGTAATGGCCCGTCTGACGGGTCCTGTTCGGTTTGCGGTCTAGGTGAAGACGCAAACCATGTGTTCTTTAGATGCCACCTAGCCAAGTTTGCGTGGAGCGCAGTTAGGGACGCGTGTCACACGAACTGGAATCCCTCCTCGGGTGCGGATCTTCTCACCTTGATCAAAACCCAAAAGGGATCCAGTGCTAGAATAGCTTGGCGTTGCGTAGGGGCGCTGCTTTGGGCTATTTGGACGACTCGTAACAAAATTACGATAGAGAAGAAATTCCCTAACCATCCTGCTGATGTGATCTTCAAATGCCACCTATTTTTACAGATGTGGACACCGTTAGGGAAGGAGCGCGATGCTGAGCGCATGTCGGAAGTCTTGGAGCGTATCAGGATGACTCAGACGTTGGCCAGGCAAGACGCGACGCACGGCTGAGCTGCTTTTGGGGAGGCCTTCATCCTTGCGGAGGCCGTTTGGGCTTGTTGATCCTTTTGTTAGATATGTTTAAGCCTGCGTGCTTTGAACTATGTGTTGTATTGCGATACTTGCTGACCTGGATGGTCCTCTTTTCCTTTCGAACCTTGTTTGAATGCTGCCGAGTGGCTTTATTAATTTAAAGCCGGACGCTTCTAGCGTCTTCGTTCCAAAAAAAAAAAGATGTACGTGCTTTACACACACGCTGGATAAGGACTACAAGACTAAACAGGAAAAATGAAAAGGACATCACACCAGACAAGAAGCATAGAGGACCAGGATAGAAAAGGAAGTATGTAATCTACCGGAGGAGGAAGAAGGGTGAACATGAGCCCAGAAATACCTGCCAACAACGTCCAAACTTCAGTTAAGTATGATTAATTTTGATCCTTTCCAGTTCTCATTTCACCACTCCTGGCTCAACTCCCAAACATTACCAACATTCCCTTCAGATCCTGAGAACATACGTCCCTTGGTACAGAATCGATTTTCGCTCTAAATTACCCTTAGACTGCCACTTTCTGGTATGCAACTTTGCAATTGACATCTAAGAATAAAACCACAAAATTTTGTTGCCGCGTAGATCAAGAAAGAAGGTATACGTAGGCAACTGGATTGTTTTGTGATCAAGGAAGCTTCCGAGGTCAAAACAATGTAGGGGGCAGAAAGCTCTAGTTTAAGGGTGTGTCAAAACAATTCCAGGTTAACGTACTATCTGTTCAGTTGTCTGATTCAATCCGTGTCTCCGAGATTTGGGTTGACCTTGAGCATGTTCTCCCTATTCCTTCCCGAGCATGACATTGGTCCTTTATCCCTTTATAAATACTAAAGCTTAGGTTGATTTTGACTGCCATTGTGATTGTGCACATGTTTCGTGTCTTCGAACTATGTGTAAATTTTCAATGGAGAAACAGGATGTGTGATTTTGCAAACACGTAGCTATCGTACATGAATTTCAAATGATTAAGTTCTTCTGTAGGAGGGAGGCGTTTTGGAGCTCGGACTCATATGCTCTTGCATGAACATGTTCGTCTCTTCGAACTATATGTAATTTTTTTGGAATAGAAGGCATGTGTACTGGTCTAGGCAAAAATAAAACACTGCTAAAAAATCATGGAAATTTTCATAAATAGAAGACATGTTTGGCGATCTGATCTTTTATTGACAAAAGTTATACACACGGTTAGAAGACACGAACATGTTGATTAAAAAGATCGGATTTTTTTTTACTTTTTTCCTTCTATTTAACTGTTCACGCAGGTGCGTAAGAGCCAACCTCCGATTTGAATTTCCACCTGCATCCTATTTGAGAGAAGAGCATAAGCATTGTTGAACTCTACACTGAAATGAACCTGGGGCATGTGCTCTCTACATTTCCCGACGATGACATTGACATTGTTGTGCGCTTTTGTGTTAGATGGTGGAAGAGTTTATTGCATCCCTGCTTCTGCATCGATGATGCACGCAACCATCACCCCCTTGATTAACGTAGGTAGATTTCAACTGGCAATATAATCGGTCTGGCACTCGAATGCGCCGTACATAAATACTTCAAAACCAAACAATCAGCTGACAGTGACAAACCAGATTTACTGGCCTGAGGAGAATAGCAGATTGCTCCACTAAACCTCACACCGGAAATAATACAGTATTGTTGTACTCCTTACATGATAACAAGCAGCAATCTCTTATTATTCACTCGATCCCGAAAGAAGTGTTCGAGTGAATAAACCACTTCTTTCAGGTTCGAGTGAATAAATTCGAAAATTAAACAAGCAGAAACCTAGATCTAAAATCTTCTCATCTTCTTTTGACATAAATCACTCAATGATCTCATCTGAGATACAGCCAAGTGCAGGGAAATGGGATTTCAGAAGCCAGAAACTGGAAGCAATGAGCTCCGTATGCTAACAGTAACAGGGCAGCAATACTGGCACAAAGAGAATGCTGGGGATGGAAATGAAGAAGCTTCAGCACTTTTGTAAGACAGGGCCCAAACTTAATCCTAAAATCCTAAAATGAGATTGTTTTGAAGATCAAATGGTTAAAACAATCTCATTTTATGGTTCCTATCTAACTTTATCAAAAAAGGGGTAGAAAGGACGTACCTTACAAAAGCTGAGATTTTAGGATTAAGTTTGGGTAACCTTCAATAACGAGGTCAAGAGACATATACAGCAAAAAACAAAATTGCTAAGAGAAGTTAAATTTGTAATACATAATATGGTGGTTTCTCCCCATAGTTTCTGGCTTTCAGAAGTATCTTTGTGATCAGATTTAAATAAAGGAAAATAAACGAAAAAGTTGTTCCTAGTACCATCAGCTTTGTTGTTTCCCATGTCATACACGCAATCTACTTTCTTGGTTTCCTTAACATCAATTTTCTCATTCACATGATCTTGAAACTCACATGAACCCCAATTAGGTAACGGAAAAGTGAGTTTATTACCGATTGTAAGAGAAGCCCGTAGCCCTTTTTCTTGCTTAGATGATTCACAGTCTACATGTTGCATATTGAGTAAACATGTATACACCTATAACCTCATCTTGGGGTTTATGGACGATATGACAGATCCAAGGGTGTGAGTAGAAGAAGTTATCTTGTATTCCATACTTTGTGGGCAAACATAATGTTCACTTACAATTGCTCATGTACTCATCAACTGTATGTAAACAAAATCTAGAGTTACATGAGTAGTGATGTACCTTGATAACACTCCACACTAAACAGAAAACATCTTTACGAGCTGAAAGCTCTTGAAATTGCATAGATGAAGTCCAATAAACCAGTCCCCTTGAGCAGGCCTTTACCAGTTAAAAGTTCAAAATCTATCAACAACAGAAAGCCAATTATGGCAGCTTTTCCGTTGACCAGTTCATTGTAAGCAGTGAAACCAAAACCTCCTACACCTTCATCGACCACCATTCTCACCTGAAAATGTAACACAAACATCTCATATTCTAGTTGCAAACTGTAACCAGTTTGGTAAAATTCCCTTTTTGCTAAGAATGGAGTAGACTAGAGTAAATTATCCATGCAGGGATAATCTAATGAAAGATAAAAGAAATGCATTATGCATAGATATGATCTTAAGCTTCAGAGTAAAAGTAATGGAGCAAGGGAGAATGAAACCTCTTCGATGTTGACATCAGATGCAGTACTCCCTGGTTGAGCTTTCCCGCTGAACAGAATCTCAGCTGATCCACCAGAGCTAGCAGCGCCCCTAATGCTGATGTATATATTTTCTCCATCCGTTTTTGCAGGGTACACGAATAGGTTTCTCAATACAGGTGTCAGAGCCCTTAAAACAGGGTTTTTCGGATACCACTCTTTTATTTCCCCAGTGCGAAGATCAAAGGTACTATCTGTTGATGGGCAAACAATGCAGCCATCCTGAAATGCAAATAACATAAGGTTACATCCTTGAGATATGAAGAGGAATTATCTCATGCAACCAAGCAATAGATTTTACATAGAGTGTGTGGTAAGAAAAAAAAAGACTAGCAGCATTGCAGCTTGCAGTATAAGAAGAAATAGCAGCTGGTGAAGTGATATGGTGCACCAACAAGTGAATAACTATCTGAAACCTCTAGAACTTTGTCTTAACTCGAAGTGAAGGTGTTTCCCTCACATCAAATTTCTGAACATATTTAAATGTAAATTTTTATGCAAACCCAGGTGCCCAAAAGTTGATATAACAGCACAATATATATACAGTTCAGAAAATAAAATGTGTGTTCGAATTTATATCCTTAGTGATAGAACTCACAGAATTGCATGTACCTTCACATATTTGGAGCAGTGACCCTACCATTTCTTTAAATTAAACATAAAGATTGTTGAATATTAGGTCAAGGTTGTCTCTTCTGTTTGAAATGAAAGGATATTCCAAAGCATGTCTCAGAGGAAGGCAGGCAACAGGAAAGAAGAAACTAGAAAACTGTCATGAAATCACTCCTATTCGAACTTGCTAGCTAATAGGCATCTCAGCAACAAATTGACTCTGAGATCTGTCTCACTCAGTTCATAGTCCTGTTGCCCTTTTCCTCCTTTTTGAAAAAAAAAATTAGTCCTGTTACCCAAATTGATACAAGGGCAAAAATCCCCTATGACATGGAATTTTAAAATATGAGAAACTAGGGCTACTTACAGTAGTGGCAAAACTGTCAATGACATGTAATTCAAGAAATTGAACACCAACACTCTGACAAATATATTTCAAACAGGAGTTTAAGGCCTCAAATCTCTGATATGATATTTAATTCAAGAATTGCCACCATCCCTTCGATGAATATACGGTGTACTTGTAACAGAAATACAATATGTCTTGCGTGTCCATCTTTCCCAACTATTTTCATCACAGCGTTCATATTCAGAACTGTATTATGTTTGGTTTAATATAATGAAACTTCGATGAATTGCTCGTGAATTTGTTTTCAATTTCAGGTCATTAATAGGTAATTTTTTGCATTTACTTCTTGATTAATTAGTAAAATTCTACACACCTGCCGATCAGAATAAAAATATAATTACACGGCTATAGAAAAGACTGTCCAATGAAAACAGGGATGATCTACATCATAACAAAAATTCGCACTCTGAGGAGATACACAAAATCCATAGCAGATACAAGATAAAAAAGCAGCAAAGCAGAGACATGTAGAGGTCGCTGTCCTTCAGCTTAATCAGTCTCGGTGTGTGCAGGGTCAATTAACCTAGAACATGGAAATTTTGTACTGATATAGGAGTAGAATAGAAGCCATGCTCTACATGCACCATTTAGTATGTATCTTGTCCAAGTGGTGTTTCGCCTATACTTCTGTCATTCTATAGAGCACTTTGAAAAACTGACTATGTAACCTTAACCTTCCAAAAGAGTCACACAGATGAGTGAGCTTGGCGTTTTGCCGAGCAGCTTACCTGCGTGAGCTTGGCGTTGAGGAGGCCCTCGGTGTACGCGCCCTCGGCCGGGGAGCGGTTCTCGATGGCGAAGACGTCATCCTTGTACCAGAGAAGCAGGATCTCCTCCCCGTCCTGTACGATCACACGGCGCTCTCCCCGCGGGAGCGCCGCGAGCGGCACCACCGGTAACCAGCTGCTGCCCCCTCCGGTCTCTGGTGGCGCCGATGGCTCGGCCCCGGACACATCGGTGGCGCGGCAGGCGAGCCTGGGGTGGCACCGGTTGCGCGCCTGGAAGGGAACCAGGTGGCTACGCGGGGTGGTGGTTGTTGCTGGTGACGAGGAGATGCGGCGGTGGAGGAAGGAGGAGGACGCGGTTGTGGTGGTAATGGCCGCCATTGGGGGAATGCAGGGAGGCGTGTGGGGGCGGAGGGGTTAGGGTGGTGGAGGAGGGCGGGGTGGTAGTGTGGGGTGGAGCGTCCATGGCCACAGAGCGAAGATAAAGGACGGACACGAGGCTTCGTGACAGCGTGTGGGTGTGGGGAAGACAAGCGGACACATTTATAGGTTGCTGTCCCGTTGCGGCCTGAGTGGTCTGGAACGAGTTGCATGAACGAACGATGACGTGGCTCAATTCTAAGTGCAACTTCAACACGGATCACCAAGTCGCCCCTAAACGTCCCGACTAGGTGTGCCGACGTTTTTTGTCATCCAATATCATCCCTCAAACATTCACGCATGCGTTTGTGTTCGAAATTCCACAAATATGGTTGCAAAGTTGAGAGGTTTGCAGGCGTCCGGACCTTCGCCATGTAGGCCTCCGACACCTTAGACTCAGCCAAAACCATGGCGGATCCCACACATTCTCACTCCATCCCTCCTCCATTACTTTGTATCTGCTCCCTCCCAAATAGACGTCGGCGTTGTACCATTGCCGGCCGCCCACCAGACCTTGTTGGACGCCCATCGCTCCATCGGGCATTTGGCGTGCTTCAAGCCCATTTTGCAGCTGTTCGAAGACCTATAAAAATTATGGGATTTAGAGAAATTGTGGGAGGTGATGATAGGATGTGTGATCATACACAACATGATTGTGAGGGTGAGGCAGTTCGCACTGGTTTGGATTTTGAGAACATGGGTGATCCTATCGAACTTTCGTCATAGAATCCGCACGATGTTTTGGGATTTTATTCAAATGGATCAACAGATTCAGCATCGAGCTTCAGAATGAGCACCTGTGAGCGCTTCAAAAGGACAACTAGAACATATGCCCAAATAAGTTGAGTTCAAATTTGAACTATTTTATTTAAAAATTTATATTGGTTTGTAATATATATTTAAACTATTATTGCATTAGAATATTTGCATGCTATTTTATGGATGAATTGTGCTATTTATCTATAGTTATTTTGGGGGATTTGGACAGAGAAAGAAAAACACAAGGGGACATTTTTTTCGAGAGTACGCCTAGGTGTACCATAACTTTATAGAAGCCAGAATTGTAAGTAAAAGAAGACTACCACTCACTGCGAACAATGAGCGTAGCACGAACACCACACTATCAACGACCATACAAAACTACAAAGCAAAAGCGCCTATCCTAACAGATAACAACACCGTGCCCTCGCCGGCCTGCCTCCCAAAGAGGAGGAGGAGGAGGCTGGTGACGCATCCGACAGCTCCAACTTGATCCATATTGTATCTTTGACCGCTACTTCCGCGATGAAGAGTGTAAGGGTAATGGCAAAGGAAAGGACGAGGGCAAGGGCGGCCGAGGGTGAACTTCCTCCATAGCCAGATTTTAGCTAGCACAACATGTAAGTTTTTGGTAGTCCGATGGCATGTACGAGAACTCCCCTATGCTATGTCTGTTAATCTAGATGAATTACATATGTTTGTGTGTTTAACGCTGTGTGTTTAACGCTGCATGAGATTGTGTGGAATTGAGGGTTTTTGTATGAGAAGGACCGTTATGGACGCGGACATTTGAGGGTGACTGAGCCTTGTTCGTGGATGTTTAGGAGGTCATATAGACAAGTCTGGTTGTAGATGCTCTTAGGGCATCTTCAACGGCTACCCGCAAATTTCCTCCCGCATCCGTCCGCCGACAGGGGGAGGGGGCAGTTCATGGACACGGATGCGGGAGGCAGCCATCCAACCGTAGCTGCATACATTTTCACAACAACTCGAACCAACCGGATGAAATCCATTCAAACAAGTCCGGGTTTCATATAAACAAGGTCGGGTTTCATATAAACACACCGGATTTCCGCCTCCATAACCTCCTCCTCCATAACCTCCTCCTCCGGAGCCCCGGGAACTGAAGTTGTCCGCCTCCACGTCGCGGCCAAGCGACTAATCGGTCGAAGATGGTGAGCCCACCAAGCTTGGCTTCGACGGGAGGGGAGGAGCGATGGCTTTCCTGGGACACGAGCGGCGGAGACCTACCTTGCACTACTCTTCCTTGCTGCCGGCTGGGGCCCGCGGACATGCTTGCTTCTTCGTGGTCGTGGTGCCAGGGCGCGGCCTCCTCGTCGTCGGTGTCGCCGAACAGCGCCTCGCCCGTCTTGTCTTCGCACTCCTTGTCGGCGACCACCACCTCCGCCACCCGCTGCCGGTAATGCCAGCGGGCGAGGCGGATCTCGAGGGCGGAGTGGTAGGACTCGAGCAGCGCCTCCTGCTCCGCCAGGTCCGCGTCCAGCGGGACCGCCCTACCGGCGGCGACCTGCTCCTCCGCCTGCAGATGCTCCTGGAGGAGGTTGTGGTTGCAGTTGGTGTCAGCCTGCGCCTCCTAGAACTGGTCCTCCCGCTCCTCCCGCACCATGTCTATATAATGGGCACAAGCCTTGCCGATGGTCATGGTGCAATGCACCGGCGAGGGTGGAGCGGGGGAGGAGGGTGCCGTGGAGGAAGAGGAGGGTGGCGCTGGCTCTTCGTCGGAGGCGTCCTCCATTTGCACGTCATCGTCGGAGGCGTCCTTCGGCTGCCTACTAGCCTGCCAGTCCGTAGCAATGGCGGCCATGGCCTTCTTCTGCCCTGACATTGATACGTCTCCAATGTATCTGTAATTTTTTATTGTTCCAGGCTACTATAGTATCAAACTTGGATGTTTTATATACATTTACAAGCAATTATATATCATTTTTTGGGACTAACCTATTAACTTAGTGCCCAGTGTTAGTTGTTGTTTTTTGCTTGTTTTTTGTTTTCGAGAATTTCAGTACCAAACAAAGTCCGAATACCACGAAACTTTTTTTTCTGGACATAAGAGACCCTGAAAGCTTTGGGAGGGGACGAGAAGATGGAGAAGTGGCCCACGAGGCACCAGGGCGCACCCTGGTGCCTTATGGGGCCCACGTGGCTCCGTTTAACCTAAACTCCGCCTCTATAACACTGGTACAGTGAGGTGCTATACAAACGATTTTTAACCCCTTTCCGTAACGGCATTTGGAACCGTCGACAAGTGAGTGCGGGCGATAGGGGGGTCCTTCTCACACGACCCAGAAACCGTCGAGGATAGGCCCTCTGGCCACACACGCTCGGCAAAATGAGGTCGTGTGCGACGGGCGAGCGATCAAATACGATTATACATACAATTGTATTAAAAAAATACAATTATACAGGCCAAATTGTTTCCAGTCGTAAGTACATCCCACACAGTTAGTCCTGGCTAAATGTTTTCGTTCGTATGTACATTCCATAACGGTTTGAAAAATCATATTTGTGTACTTGTGTGCGAGTTAATTCCATATGCAGTAAATTAGAAGGAATTTTCAAACATATTGGTCTCACGGCATGGACACATGCATGGAGTGCCATGGCATTTTAATTCCAAAAAATTAAAAAATGATCAGAAAAACATGAAACCTTGCTTGATGTATTGTCATGCCATCAAGATGATGTGGTAAAAAATTGGCATGTTTGACGAAAGTTTGGACACATACCCCTCACAAACCGGAGCAACTCACTAGAAAGCTCGTGGTTCCGAGAGGGAACGATGCATGTTTGATGACGAACGGAAGATAGCTTCCTCTTACGGCCTTCAAATTTTTTTCTACGTTTAACATGCACTAATACAACTGTCATGTGAAAATTTGAAAAATTTCAGGGGTCATTTGATTTCCGTTAGTATGTACATCCCACACAGTCAATCCAAGAACTGTGTTTCCGTTCGTATATACATCCCACACAGTCACTCCAAGGAAAACGTTTCCGTTCGCATGTACATCACACATAATTTTTTCCATTAAATTGTTTGTGATAGTGTTGTCATTGTACACGATATTAACAATTTTACCGTTTGCGTCATTGAATGCATCACACATAGTATGTAGAAGAAACTGTGTGGCATAGAC
The DNA here is from genome assembly GCA_011799875.1 of Thinopyrum elongatum. Taxonomy (NCBI): domain Eukaryota; kingdom Viridiplantae; phylum Streptophyta; class Magnoliopsida; order Poales; family Poaceae; genus Thinopyrum; species Thinopyrum elongatum. The sequence goes on along the minus strand of CM022300.1, from coordinate 81,546,875 downwards.
TGTCCATCACACACACTTTTTATGTGGTAATGTCTGCGCAAGGTGGCCTAATGCAAACAGTTCACAGGAGGAAGTTGTGTGTGATTGTTCATTGATCCAACACTGTTTATTCCTAGAAACTGTATGCGTTGCCTGAGGTCATCGCCCATGGTGTTTTCTCAATAACCGTTTGCAATAGAAAAACCCAATTAGCAGGCTAATTGTCCTATTATTAATAATCCATTTATTACTCTAATTGACATTTCATATTAAGCACACAATATATCTCATTTTTGTATTAAGGAAGCAGGATTTCATAATTGAAATACATCAGAGTATGACATCATATAACTTCAACACTCAGCTACCCCATTACACAACTGCACCAGCACCAAGTTTCATATGCAACATCTGTAACCTTTTGAAATTAGCATCATAGACGGTACATAGACAGATGGATCTCATCTAGAAAACTGCTGAAGTGGAAGGCGAATATTGAGCCTTCGTTGGTGTTGAAGGTCTTTGCAACTTTAGGCCAGTGCCTGTGGATGATTGACCGTCCATCCTTCGTCCTGTTCAGGAAGACTTCAATATTGAACCGTGGGTGTTGTATGAATACCTTCCTCGCCTCCTGACCATACAGGTGGTTTGAGAGGTAATCATCACTGAACTGCTTTGGAAAGGGCTGAAAACAAGGATTTGCATAAATATCTTCACTAGATTGGAAATGGGGCAAAGGAATAAAAAAGCCAAGGTATAATAGTTAGTACCATCCTATATTGAACTGATGTCTTCTTCATTGTGCAGACAAAGATCTTGTTATTTTTTGTCGCTAATTTATTTATCCTAACAATCTTTCTGAGTTTCTTGACTTGATTGATATTCATGGACAACTCATTTCCCCATATGCAAAAATGGTCGAACAGTGGGTCAAAATCTCTGACAGCAGGATCTACATGTGCAAGACCAAATTGTTAAAAACCTAAATATTAGAATGGTTCCTACAATTGCACAATAATGTGCTATTAGACAAAGGACCATGCATGTGCAAACCTCGATTGTAAACCTCAGTGCTTCCCATTATTTTCCTGCAACACATATAAGGTAGTTAGTGATCAGGTTAAGTGAGGGTTCGCAGGCTATCAGTAAAATATGTTGATGAAAAATAAGCACATTGCAGATTCATCAGATTAATTCGAGCCACAAGGAAAACTCATTTATCTAAACCAAGCATGATTAAGAACTAGAAAATATAGCAATTGTATATGTTTCTCATGTATTAAGTGCAACCAAATTCGATTTATTCCTCACATGCACAACAATACAAAATTCTACCCATGACTATTGGACATCGCATTGCAGAATTCAACCAAGCAGTTAACTAAACACTACAACAAATGAACCAAACATTAACTGAGCACCACATTGCACAATATAACATACTCCTAATATAAGATCAGACAGTTAACCAAACCAAGCATGCTTAACAACTTGGAAATATAACAATTGTATTTGTTTCTCATGTATTTAGTACAGCCAAATTCGATTTATTTCTCACATGGTATACAATAACAAAATGCACCCACAACAATTGAACACCGCATTGCAGAATTGAACCAAACAGTTAACTAAACACCACAACAAATGAACCAAACGTTAACTGAGCACCGCATTGCATAATATATAACATACTGGAAGATCAGACAGTTAACCAAACCAAGCATGCTTGACAACTTGGAAATAAAGCAATTGCATTTGTTTCTCATGTATTTTATAAAGATAAATTCGATTTATTTCTCACATGGAAGACAATACAAAATTGCAGCATCAAGAATTGAACATCACATTTGCAGAATTGAACCAAACAGTTAACTGAACACGACAACTAATTAACCAAACAGTTAATAAGTGAGCACCATATTACATGACATATAGAACATATACACTAGAGCAACAGATTGCATGGTGAAAGTAGATAGGATAATTCACTAGAATTTGTTAAGAAAAGGCAGGAGCAGCACATGCAACGGGTAAACCGAGCATGCTTAACCGGCATAGCTAGCAAACTGAACATAGGTCCTTATAGTGAGCTAATAACACAAGCTACTCCTCTTCGCCGGAGATATCAATGATGATTGGCTCCTTGGACATGGAAGAGGGTGAGGCCTCCACATCGTGGGTGCCCTCGTCGTAGTGGTGAGTTGCCTGAGCCGCTCCGGGCACCAACCTGCTGGCTCTCGAGTTGAGGTAAGCACGGGCACGCTGAGAAAACACCTCATAGTCTTCGTCGAAGGCACCGACGGTGGCCTCGAGAAAACGCCATGAACTGTCGTTTAAAGCAGCCAACCGCGTCGCGGCGTCGGCACGCGAGGCGTCGACGGTGTCCTCGACGGCGAGGTGCTCCTCCAAGATCTGGGGGGTCGGCACGAATGGCAGCCATCACGACCTCATCCGCGCGTGCGGACGCGATTTGCTTCTCCGCTGCCAAATGTTCCTTGAGTTCCTGGCTATACTGCGTGCACCATGGCTTAGGGCAGCGCTTATTTGGGGGAGCGGTCAGTGATTTGGGTGGAAGGTGTCGTGCCGGCGGTCGGGGCATGTGGGATGTGGAAGGAGGAGGAGGATGGGGGTCGGGTGTGGATTACCTGCCTGGATCGATGAGGCTGAGCAGCGTGAAGGAGGGTCACCGGCGAGGAGGCGGCGTTGCAAGCAAGGAGTGAAGGTTTCAACTTGGAAAGGAAGGCGGAAACAGGGGAAATGTGGCTTTTGGTAAGGGGGAGGGGGCAGGGAGGTAGATATTTCTGCGGAAGCCAAAAATTTTGGATCGGTGCAGCGAAAAAACTGGCGCGTAAAGTGTCATCAGACATGGTCCCTTATTCAGCACTGTGTACGATATGTGAACATCACAAACGATTCATATAGCTTACCCCATGTGTGATGAGTTTGAACGTGCAAATTTTGGTCCGAATTTCCCTGGTTACAGTGGTCATCCACGTCACTGCATAATTTGGGTACACAAAGGAGACTACAACACACCCACACTTCTTAATCAGGCAAATTCAGCAATTAAACAGAGCTAGCTGCCTAAACATTACTCTAACAAATTAAAGACCGGCGCTCTTAATTAAACAAAACAAAGAGTACTACTATGGCTGGTGCTCGTCGATCTCCGCCGCCTCCTCCATGTCCAGCTCGCGCCTGACGATCTCCTGGGGAAGGGGCTCCATGGCATCCATCGCACCATACTCGGCAAGCATCTTGTCATCCACGTCCGCCATCTCTTTGAAAAAGGCCGCCACGAGTTGGGTGTGGGCGGCCGCGATCTGGGCTTGGACGGGCTCCGTCATGGCAAGGTATGCCGCGGAGGAACGGACGGCTACTCGAACGCTCTCGGCGATTGCCAACTCTTCGGCCGTGGGTTGCCGACCATTGTCGGAGAAGCTTCATTCGATATGTGCGGTGACCGCCAGGAGCTGGGCGTGGGCGGCCTCCATCCGGGCTAAGGCCACCGCTACGGAATGGACAGCTGCTGTGCCACTCTCGCCAGTTGCTATCCCCGAGGCAGATGTTGCTGTCGCCACCTGAGAAGCAACAGTGGCCGTTTGGGCAGCCTTGGCCGCCCGGTTGCAGATTGCAGCCGTGCTCACGCAGCTTGTTAGCACGCGCATGGCGGCTGCGGGCGCGCTATTGCCGGAGTGGGCCGCCGAAGTTGCCCTCACGACGCGAGTCCACGTCCCCATCTTTCACCGGCGATGATTGAACAATGAAATGATATTTGGGGAGCGAGCTAGTGTGCTTGACACGCCGACTTTGGACTGTAGTCGACGCACCTTCTCGCGTAAGCCATATGCGTACTATACTCCGATGGTGCTCCAAGATATTTTGTACTGCATCTCACACGGTTGGTGATAATAATCTGTGTGCGATCTACTTGATTTTTCATCTTTATTTGAATTACATAATGGGGTCACAGCGGCAAAGGAGGGTGTTTGAATTGCTAGAACTTTTATCTGCAGTGAACATGCATCTATAGGTGTGTCGTCAAAAAAATTGGAATTATTCAGGGTTCGTTTGGACATTTTTATAAATTAACTTGGTTTTCTAGCCATTTCAGGTGCACAATTCAAAATTAAACTACATGCACATGCTCTGGTGCACCAAAATGGGTTGTAAAATCATATATGTGTCCATGGGTTTATGCTTATGTCCCATGCAAGAAATGGGGATGAATTTCAAACACCATGACACCGTGGCCCTCCGGCAAACGTTGAGGTACTTGCTTTTGTAATTCTAGTAAATCCAAAACTCGTCTGAAATTCATGAACCTTGGCATGCTATCATGGAATGGCATCAACATGCTGGAGTAAAAAATATTGTCCCATTTGGGGCAGGTTATGGTATAAGCTTCTCACAAACCAGAGCTTCTCACAAGAAGCCTCATGGTTCCGGTAGGGAAACGTGTCACCTTTGTGGACAAAACGATATTCGTCGCCTCTTCTTGCTTTCAATTTTTTTTCTGGTTTCAACATAGAACAACAGGAGTGTCGTGTTAAATTTTGAAATTTTTCAGGGATCGTTTGGACATTTTTATACGTTAACTAAGTTTTCTAGGCATTTATGTGCATAATTCAAAATTGAACTACAAGCACATGCTCTAGTGCATAAAAACGGGTTGAAAAATCAAATGTGTGTCCTTGGTTGCAAGCTTAGGTCACATGCAAGAAATGAGAATGAATGTAAAACACCTTGACACTGTCGCTCGGCCGCTAACATTGAGATACAAGGTTTTAAAATTCTAGTAAATCGAGAACTCGTCTGAAATTCATGAAACTTGACATGATATCATGGAACGGCATCAACATACCGTGGTAAAAATATTGTCCCATTTGGGGCAGGTTTGGGTATAAACTTCTCGCAAACCAAAACTTCTCACAACAAGCCTGATGGTGTCGGTAGGGAACGTGCCACCTTGGGGGACGAAACGATGTCCGTCGCCTCTTCTTGCTTTCAAAATTTTTCTAGTGTCAACATAGAACAACAGGAGTGTTGTGTTAATTTTTGGGGTTCGCTTGGACATTTTTATACATTAACTGAGTTTTCTATACATTTATGTGCATAATTCAAATTTAAACTACATGCACATGCTCCAGTGCATATAAATGGGTTCAAAATTCAAATGTGTGTCCTTGGTTGCATGCTTAAGTCTCATGCAAGAAATGGGAATGAATGTCAAACACCTTGCCACCGTCGCTCAGCCGCTAACATTGAGATACATGGTTTTAAAATTCTAGTAAATCAAAAATGCGTCTGAAATTAATGAAACTTGACATGCTATCATGGAACGGCATCAACATGCCATGGTAAAAATATTGTCCCATTTGGAGCAGGTTGGGGTATAAGCTTCTCACAAACCAGAGCTTCTCACAACAGGCCTCATGGTTACGGTAGGGAACGTTTCACCTTTCTGGATGAAACGATATCCGTTGCCTCTTCTTGATTTCAATTTTTTTTCTAGTGTCAACATAGAACAACATGAGTGTTGTGTTAAATTTTGGAATTTTTCGGGGTTCGTTTGGACATTTTTAAACATTAACTGAGTTTCTTTGCATTTATGTGCATAATTCAAATTTGAACTACAGGCACATGCTCCAGTGCATATAAATTGGTTGAAAAATCAAATATGTGTCCTTGGTTGCATGCTTAGGTCCCATGCAAGAAATGAGAATGAATGTCAAACACCTTGCCACCGTCGCTCGGCCGCAAACATTGAGATACATGGTTTTGAAATTCTAGTAAATCCAAAACTCGTCTGAAATTCATGAAACTTGGCATGCTATCGTGGAGCGGCATCAACATGCTGTGGTAAAAATTTTGTCCCATTTGGGGCAGGTTTGGGTATAAGTTTCTCGCAAACCAGAGCTTCTCACAACAAGCCTGATGGTTTCGGTAGGGAACGTGCCACCTTTGGGGACGAAACGATATCCGTTGCCTCTTCTTGCTTTCAAATTTTTTCTAGTGTCAACATAGAACAACAGGAGTGTTGTGTCAATTTCTGTGATTTTTCGGGGTTCACTTTGGACATTTTTATACATTAACTGGGTTTTCTAGGCATTTTATGTGCATAATTCAAATTTGAACTACATGCACATGCTCCAGTGCAGAAAAATGGGTTGACATATCAAATGTGTGTCCGTGGGTGCATGCTTAGGTCCCATGCAAGAACTAGGAATGAATTTCAAACACCAGGGCACTGTTGATTGCCGACAAAACATTGAGATACTTTGTTTTTAAATTCTAGTAAATTCAAAACTCGTCTGAAATTCATGAAACTTGGCATGCTATCATGGAATGGCACCCGACATGCTGTGGCATTTTTGGGCTTCGCACACATTTCTGGTTACGGACCTGTTTGCCGCGTATCACACACATCTTGTTCAGTTGAACTGTTTCTGTTGTCTTGGCTCATCGCAAACAGTTAATCAGAGTGAACTGTATGCCCTCCATCGCACACACCTTGATCTGGTTGACCGTTTCTACTGTGTTGCCTAATCACACACAGTTCATCCTAGTGAATTGTATGCTGTATATCGCACATACCCTCATCTGGCTGCCCGTTTCTGTTGTTCTGCCTCATCGCAAACAGTTCTGCTGGATTAACCGTTTGCCACGCATCACACACGCAACTCTAATCTGAATCGTGTTTGATGTCACCGCCATCGCAAACGTTTTGTATCTTTTTTGACGGTTTAATACATCACCGTTTGCGATTAATGCATCGCACACAGTTTCGCCGAAGGGTCTCTGATTGGACTGTCGCATTTGGACCAACCTGCAGTAGTGAAAATTCTCTAAAATCGGGAAACCAACAGAGGAGTCCACGAAATACTTTTTCCGCCGCCGCAAGCCTCTGTTCTCGAGAGATCTCATCTAGGGACCTTTTCCGGTACTCCGCCGGAGGGGGAATCAATCACGGAGGGGCTCTACATCAACCTTGCTGCCCTTCCGATGATGCGTGAGTAGTTTACCATAGACCTACTGTTAGGGCATATTTCTCGCTTAGTGGTTTTGGTGATTGATGACAATGCTTTTATGGACTAATCATGTGCCTTGAGCATTTCAGATAATCTATCTTATGGCACAAGACGATTTGAACCTCTCTGGATATTTATGAAGACGGTGTTTTCTTGCGTTTCTTTTTCGGTGGACATGGGTCGTAGGAACACCATACTATTAAGAGGGGGTCCGCTTCGGAAAGGTTTGGGTGGAATCAACACGTACACTATTTCCTTGCACCCTCATTCTTTCCCGACATTTGAGCTTGTCCCTCCTTTGTGTTTTAACCTTGTCAGTACATGCTAAGAGGTAGTACCGCTCCAGCGGTACTGCCGCTGTGCAGTACGGCTCCTACTTCCAACTATTGTGTGGGTTCTGTAAACCGGCGGTAGTAGAGCGGCAGTTCGCCACGATAGTACCGCTCCTGCGGTACTACGGGGCCAGCTGCCTCTCAACTACCGCGGGTTTACTTGACACCCACAGGCTAAGTGGAAGTACCGCTGGTAGCCACATAGTACCGCCCCAGCGGAACTACCGCTGGTTAGTACCGCAGGGAGTACCGCTTATTTTCCTTGTTCTGGACATGTCTATTTCACGGGCGGTAGTAGAGCGGTAGTTCTTGGCGGTAGTACCTCCCTGCCCTCCTCTACTACCACAGGTATCGGCTGCAGTTCAACTCCATGCGGTAGTACCGCTGGAGGGCGCGGTAGTACCGGAGCAGTACTACCGTCCCCCTCACTTGCTCAGGTTGAACTATGTGGCCGGCACTTCCGTGCCAGCGGAAGTACCGCTCACCCGAGCTGTACTACCGCTTATCCATGGGCTGTGGGAGCATAACGGTTGGATCCATTCTTCCACTATATAAAAGAGTCACCTTTCTTCTAGTTGACTACCTCTTCCTTCCCCAAGCTCCATTGTTGCTATCAAGCTCATTTCCGCCCGATCTCTCTCCCTAGCCAATCAAACTTGTTGATTCTTTCGGGATTGGTTGAGAAGGCCTAGATCTACACTTCCACCAAGAGAAATTTAATTCCCCCACTAATCCCTTGCGGATCTTGTTACTCTTGGGTGTTTGAGCACCCTAGACGGTTGAGGTCACCTCGGATCCACATTCCATTGTGGTGAGGCCTCGTGGTGTTGTTGGGAGCCTCCAATTAAGATGTGGAGATTGCCCCAACCTTGTTTGCAAAGGTTCGGTCGCCACCTTCAAGGGAACCACTAGTGGAATCACGACATCTCGCATTGTGTGAGGGCGCGAGGAGAATACGGTGGCCCTAGTGGCTTCTTGGGGAGCATTGTGCCTCCACACCGCTCCAACGGAGACGTACTTCCCCTCAAAGGGAAGGAACTTCGGTAACACATCCTCGTCTCCACCGGCTCCATTTGTGGTTATCTCTTACCTTTACTTTGTGCAAGCTACTATTGTGTTGTATCATTGGCTTGCTCTTGTTGTTGTTGTTGTTGTTGTTGTTGTTGTTGTTGTTGTTGTTGTTGCTGTTGTTGTTGTTATTGTTGTTAGCATCATATAGGTTGCTCACCTAGTTGCACATCTAGAAAACCTATTTGTTGCTTAACCTAATTTGTTAAGAAAAGCTAAAAATTGGTAGTTGCCTATTCACCCCCCTAGTCAACCATATCGATCCTTTCAATTGGTATCAGAGCCTCGTCTCTTTATTAAGGGTTTCACCAGTCGAAGAGTATGGTTGACGACAGTGGTATTGGGGATGAAGTACCTGAGGCCGTGGAGTTGACTTCGATCACCCGAGATGACTTAAATGAAGCTATGGCTTCACTTAAGACGTCTATGATGATCGAGGTCAAATCCATGCTTAAAGAATTACTTGAGGGGTTGAAAAATTCTCCTGATCCGTTGCTTGTGGTTAATCCCACCGCATCAGAGTCGGAGGCCAATTCCTGCAAGGAAGCAGCTAAAGGTACTCATACCTCCTCCCCTCAAAACAAAAATGGGACGGGAACCTATGTCGCGGTTCCCCCTCCCCCGGTCTATGGAGGACCGGTCCCTACACCGCATATTAATAACCTTGGTCCACCTCCTAAGCTTGTGAAAGGTGATTTTGCTAATTGGTTTTTTTTGCATCAAGTCTCATTTGAATCACAGCTCAACAAATCTTTGGAGAATCATTAAGCAAGGCTTCTACCCGCATGATCCAAACAATTCCACCCCAAGAGAAGAAGCGGACAATCAATACAATCATTCCGTGTTTTTCATCCTCCAAGCCGCAGTGCCTCCCGAAGATCTCTCTCTCTTGCGTCCCTTCACTCATGCAAAGCATTGTTGGGAACACGTTATATCTTTGTACAAGGGGAGCTCAAGCGTCCAACTTTCAGGTGGTTCTTGATGAGGCCGACGAATTCTTGATGATTGAAGATGAGGATCCTCGAGATCTTTACCGGAGATTGACAACTCTAGCGGTGGCCCTTCAAGATCATGGGAGCAAGGATACGGATGACAATTGGATCAAGCACAAGTTCCTCAATGCCATCATGCCCTTCAACAAAGACATGTCCTCCGTGATTCGTCAAAGGCCAGATTTCCACACCTTGTCCTCAAGTGAAGTATTGGATGAGTTTATAGCCATGAACATCATGAACAAGACTGCCGACAATGCTGTAGCTCGTGTCCGGTCAAAGAAAGCCTCTCCCAACCTTGCCTTGAAGGCCAAGGCCATTCTGGAAGAAGAAGAGGAGGAAGAAGAAGAGAGTTGTCCTGAAGATACCAAATATGCTTACCACAAGAACATGGCTCTTGCGTCAAGGCAATTTTGGGGCAACAAGAAGAACTCAAGGCCCAACTTCTCCAAGAACAACTCAAGTGGTTCAAAGAGCAAGCAACGAGTGAGGACTTGCTACAATTACGGCAATGTGAGTCACTTTGTGGTGGATTATCCTTATGAGAAGAGCGAAGACAACGGGGGCAAGCTCATTCACAAAGACAAAGCCAAATCCTTCCCAAGCAAGAACAACTTCACCAAGAAGATAGCTCAAAAGGGCTTGGTGGCACATGAAGAGTATGCCTCCGATGATGATGATGAAGACACAAGTGGTGAAGGAATGGCAAAGGCAACCGTGGCCATTACCACCTCTTCCCCTTCCAAGGTGTCCCTTTTCAGTGCCCCCAACGAGAACCTCATCGCCAAGTGCCTCATGGCCAAAGGTATCAACAAGGTAACCCCAAACATCAAAACTACCATCACTACTACTCCCTCCTTGTTAGATTGTGTAGATGATAGTGAGGTGGTGGAAGTTCATGAGAATGAGTTTGAAAAATTCTTGAACAAACTCAAGGGTGAAACCAAGAAGCACTTTGTTGCTCTCTTGGAACAACTTGGTGAGGCCAATGATATCATTGAGTCTCATGAGGACTCTATCTCCAAGTTGGAGGGGCATAGTCATGATTATGCCGATGAGATTGCGGATCTTTCCATTGCACTTGAGGAAGAGCGAGAACTTCGTTTGACTCTTGAGGAGTCACACAAGGTTGCTCTTGCTAAAATGCAAATAGATCTTGATCATGCTAATGTTCTTTCTTGTGTGCTTAAATCTGAGAAAGTTACACTTGGGATTGGCCATGAGAAACTCAAAGAGGAGTTTGACATACTCGGCAAGGCTCACAAGGTCTTGAAGGGTATTCACACTTCCCTCAAGGAGTCTCATGATCAACTCCAAGTGAAACTAACAAAGGAGATAGCAACTTTTCCTCCTTTTGTTATAATTGATAATGCAAATGCTACTAACCCTTGTTGTGAGCATGTGCACCTTGTGGAGGAGAATGCCAAGTTCAGGGATCAACTAAAGAAAGGCCTTGTGACTTGTATACTGTTGGAAATATGCCCTAGAGGCAATAATATTGTATTATTATATTTCCTTTATTCATAATTAAGAGTTTATATTCCATGCTATAACTGCTATGATCCTGGAATATGCAATTCAGTGGAAAAATCATATGCACATGTGGAATGATAAATGGTAAACAATAGGTTCCCGGTCTTGCCTCTAAGACTGGATCAAGTGTTGTTGGTGATCACGTTTTCCGGATCTTAGGAAATCGTTAAATGTAACGATAGTCCTAAAACAACATTGAGGGTATGACGCTAGAAGAACGATCATATTGAATCTACTCAATACTTGTCTGTTATACTATGTGATCATATCATCTGAAATCATCTGTTATAACATGGAGTGTTAGCATGTGTTTTAGTTCCTCAGACCATGAGAGTGTCTCAGTCACTTCCTACTAGACGGTGGGCTTTGGGGTTGCTCAAACGTCATTTGTAACAAGGTGATCATAACGACAACTTTCAGGCTCACCGGAAAGTTTGACAAGTGATCGGACAACTTGAGAGTGGGATTTGCTCCTCCGACGATGGAGAGATATTCTTAGGGCCCTCTCGGTGTGAGGACATCTATCATCGTATGGCCAGACACAGGTGACTACATCACGGGGATGCCGAAACATGTCAACGAGAAAGAAGAACAAAATCGGTAACGGGAGCAATGGTATAGTAAGCGTGGTGATGACTCAGGAGGATACCGATGCACACCGGGTTTTGTAAAGTATCTCGAAGCAAAGGGAACATCACATGATAAACAAAGGTTCACTCGAGTATCATTCGTGTAATCAATAGGGACCGATATGGATGTCCACGGTTCCGCTATCGGTCATTGAATGAAGGGGTTTCGTTCATGTCTATGGTTACCGAACCTACGGGGTCACAAGCTTAAGGTAATCACGATCTTCTGAGTGTTAGTAGGATGGGAGTGATGATAATATATTTGTGGAATTTTTTCCTTAGTATTCGGAATAGTTCCGAGAGGTTTCGGAAGCGTTTCGGGGTCACCAGAAGGGTTTCGGTGAATATCGGGTAATACCGGGTATTACCGATTAATATATATATATATATATATAGGTGGAAAATGTTTCTGGGGATGTTAAATTATATATATAATGCTCTGAAAATGTTTAGAACAATTATATATTTAATTTAATATCAATGGGCCTAATAAGGCCAAGAGGTGGAAGGAAACTTGGGCCAAAAGGGCCCAAGTGGGAAAATGCCTCCCTTCCCTAAGGAAGGGGGCCGAATAGAAGTAGGGGAGGAGTCCTACTCCTCCTCCCCTTAGTTGGACACCCCAAGGAGGGTTTCCCTCCTTGGTGGCAGCCCTCCCTCTCCCCTCTAACCTATATATAGTGGAGGTTTGGTGCTCAATTGAATAACAAAAGTTTTGGAGCCTCCTCTAGTTGATCTAGTGCATGTTCTAGTTGGTCCTAGTGGACTAATTAGAGCGAGCCCTATCCACCTCTAATCCTCGTAATTAGAAGCCCTGTGTGGTTCTAATCTCCTCCCTCTAATTCTCCGGTGATGATTAGCTCTGGACGGTGAAGCGCTGTCGGATCATAAAGACCGTACGCTTGCAACCAAGTAGAGAGGCCGTGCTTTCGATCTTCCGTTCGAGGGATCGTTCGTGGGCGGCTCACGGGATCATCATTGACGTTCGAGGGACTTCAAGTACGATCTACACCGACTCATCTACTTCCGCTGCACTCCCGGAGTCAGTAACGATCATTGATCACAACCCGTTATGCATCTTCATATTGTTCCTGGGTGTTCGTAGGGCGATTTTTTTCTACTACATTTCCCAACATATACAAGGTGAGAAGAACCTCAATGACCTTTTGAGTAATCAAAAGGTAAAGAAGTCTTTGTAAAAGTGGGAGAGGGTGCTCATGAGAAGAAGAAGAAGAACATGGGTATGGGTGGCAATGCCAAGGAGGGCAAGGCCACCCCGTCTAACAAAGCTAGCGACTTTAATCCTTCATATGTTTTATGTCGTGCTAGTGATGGGCATGTTTATGCCAAATTTGTTGGTTCTTCTTATGAGTACATTGAATGGTCTATTTGGGTTCCTAAGACCCTTGTTGCTAACCTCAAAGGACCCATTCAAAAATGGGTACCTAAATCCAAGCATTGATCTCTTGTAGGAGTTTGCTTCCGGTGGGGTGTCATGGTTGCTCGATAGTGGAGCACCAAATCATATGACCGGGAGCAAGGACTTGGTGGAGGATGTACAACCTATTCCATCTATGCCCACCCATGTCCAGTTCAGTGATGTTTCAACATGAAAGGTATTGGGTCTTGGCAAGGTGGTCGTCTCTCAAGATTTATCTATTGAGAAGGTCATGCTTGTTGAGTCCCTTGCATACAATTTACTTTCCGTTCGTCAACTTGCAGTCATGGGCTTTGCAACATTCTTTGATCTTGATACTGTGGCCCTTTTGTGGAGCAAGACTCTTAAAGTAGCTTTTGTTGGGCATGTCGAGAACGGTCTCCATGTGGTGAACTTTTCGGAGCGACCCACTAAGACCGCGACTTGCCTAATGGCTAAAGTTGATGTGGGATGGCTTTGGCATCGCCGACTAGCCCAAGTCAATATGAGATCTTTGCAAAGTCTCCTCAAGGGAGATCATGTTCGTGGACTAACAAATGTGAGTTTTGCCAAAGATCGTGCTTACAGTGCTTGTATCAAAGGAAAGCTTCATGAAACAGCTCACCGACCCACGACTATCATCTACTCGAAGAGGCCCTTGGAGCTCCTCCACATGGATCTCTTTGGTCCTCCATCCTTTGATAGTCTTGGAGGAAGAAAGTATTGCTTGGTGATTATTGATGATTACTCAAGATACACTTGGGTGTACTTCTTCAAGAGGAAGAGTGAGACCCAACAAACCGTCATCAACTTTGCTAATGAAGCTCAACGTCAACATGAAGCAAAGATATTGATGATTAGAAGCAACAACGGCACCGAGTTCAAGAACGACACCTTAGATGAGTTTCTTAGTGATGAGGGGATCAAGCACCAATATGCCGCACCCTATACCCCTCAACAAAATGGTGCAGCGGAGAGGAAGAACCGAACGTTGATGGACGCGGCAAGGACCATGATGGCGGAATTCAAATCTCCATACAACTTTCGGGCGGAAGCCAGCAACACCGCATGTCATGCATCCAATCGGCTCTACCTCCGCAAAGGCTCGAACAAGACTCCATATGAGATACTTATCGGTAACAAGCCCAACCTCAAGTACTTTCGGGTGTTCGGTTGTAAGTGTTTCATTCTCAAGAAAGGTGTTCGTCTGTCTAAGTTTGAACCTAGACCTGAAGAGGGCATATTTGTTGGTTATGCTACAAACTCTCATGCTTACCGTGTCCTCAACAAGTCCACCGGACTCATTGAGGAGACGTGTAACATGGAGTTTGATGAAAATAATGGCTCCCAAGTGGAGCAAAGTGGTCTTTGTGATGTAGGTGATGAAATTCCTCCTCAAGCCATAAGAAGAATGGGGATTGGTCAAATACTCCCCATTGAGGAACCCCTTGTGGCCGAAGAAGAAGGACAATGCTCTACTCAAGTGGAGCCATCACCAATGCTAGACCCACATGCTTCGGAAGAATAAAGTGAAGACCCTCAACCAAGTGAACAAGATCGAGGGCAAGATCAACCTCATGATGATGGTGGTTCACCAAGTGATGCCCAAGATCAAGTTCATGACCCGAGCAAGCTCAAGATCAAGAGGATGCTCAAGATCAAGAGCAAGCTCAGGACAGTGCTCAAGATGATCAAGTGGATGATCCTCAAACTCCTATTGAGGAACTTTTGGAGCGTCATGCCGCCAAGGTGGCTTCCAAGCTCAAGCATCAACAACATGTCTTGAAGAATGTGCTTGGAAGCTTGAAAAAGGGGGTAACTACTCGTAGACAATTGTCAAATTTTTGTAAGCATCACGCGTTTGTTTCGTGTGTTGAACCCCAAAAGGTACATGAGGCGTTTGATGATGTGGATTGGTTTGAAGCCATGCATGATGAACTCAACAACATCGAGTGCAATCAAGTTTGGGAATTAGTGCCAAGGCCAACGGAGAACCACAATGTCATTGGGACCAAGTGGATCTTCAAGAACAAGCAAGATGCAAACGGTGTGGTTGTTCGTAACAAGGCAAGATTGGTGGGACAAGGCTACTCCCAAGTCGAGGGTATTGACTACGGTGAAACCTTTGCCCCCGTTGCTCGTCTTGAATCTATTCGTATGTTGCTTGCATATGCATCTCATCATGATTTTAAATTGCAACAAATGGATGTGAAGAGTGCATTTCTTAATGGTCCTCTGAATGAGTTGGTATATGTCAAACAACCACTACTGCAGGATGCTGCTAATGTGACACTACAATCAGAGACCCTTCGACGGAACTATGTGCGATGCATTAATCACAAACAGTGATGTAAAAAACCATAAAAAAAGATGAAAAATGTTTGCGATGGCGGATACATCAAACACAGTTCATATTATAGTTGCGTGTACGATGCGTGACATACGGTTAATCCATAAGAACTGTTTGCGATGAGGCAAAACAACAGAAACGGGCAGCCATATGAAGGTGTGTGCAATATACGACATACAGTTCGCTCGGATGAACTGTTTGTGATTAGGGAACGCAACAGAAACGATCAGCGAGATCAAGGTGTGTGTGATATACGTCATACAGTTCATTCGGATGAAGTGTTTTCGATTAGGTAACACAACAGAAACGGTTCAACTTAACAAGATGTGTGTGATATGCGGCATACAATTCACATAGATGAACTATTTGCGATGAGCCAAAAGAACACAAACAATTCGTGTAAACAAGATGTGTGTGATACGCGGTAAACAGCCCACTCGGAAGAACTGTTTGCGATGAGAAAATATAACATAGACGGTTACTAGAGTTAATTCGTGTGCGATTTTGCGTGTAGAAAAAACTTTGAAAATTGCAAACTAGTTTCTTGCGATGGCTAGGAGTATCGCACATGATGCGTGTGCAAGTACTCGTGTGCGATGATTTGTAAGTTACACATACGTTTCCTTATGGTAACACGTGTGCGATAACACATGACACCGCATACGGTTGTCGGGTTGTGTGCTCCACTTAGTCTTCCCGTGCTCCAGCGAAGGCTTCTCGCGCTCCATAGGGGTGAATTGTAAAATCCTCAATCCCCTAGCCAGCTGCTAGCTATAAATAACCATAGCAATGGCCGGCGGTGGCGACTAGCTACTGATCCAGTTGCTAGATAGTAACCACACATATCGGCATACCCCTAACGATCGACGATGGGATGGAGTCGCGCGACGGCGGAATCGAGGCTGAAGGCACGATGGTCGGCTTGGCGGTCGACGGCCATGCCGTCGCCTCTCCCGATGACGGCCAGAGGAAGTAGGAAACGCGGTACGAGCAAGCCACCAGGTTAGCCAGGTTCGTCCTAAAAGTAGACAGGGATCGCCAGCGGGCGATACTGCTAGCTCGGTGCAGAGTGCGGTGGATGGTGCAGGCGGCAGAGCAGGAACCGCGACGGCGCAAGGACAACTACGGCAGTGGCGGCCGCCGCACAAGGCGCGGGCTTATGTCCCAGATGGATGAGGGCGCAACGCCCAACGTCGCCGGGGCATGCCTGGGGGCCGTCACGGCAGCCCTGGCGAGAGCCAACGTCGTCTCACCGGACGTCGCCGGGGCAGACCCGGCGGTCGCGGTAGCCCTGGTGAACGTTGTGCCCGAGGCAGTACCGGCGATCCCCGATGTCGAGTATGCCCCAGCCTCGATCGATCAAGGTGCGTAGGTCATCGACTTGGCAGCCTCCGCTCCCACTGAGCCCATGATCGACACGCTGATGGACGATGGTTGCTGTGCGTGCTTGGTCCGCGTCTGGTGCACAGTAGCTCTTTTGTGCATGCGTGGTTCGTTATATTCTTGTAAATTAGCGATATATATATATATATATATATATATATATATATATATATATATATATATATATATATGCTCGATTGATTTCTTCATGCATGTCAAATATGTCAATTGTATGGGCTGGCCTGTCTGTATATTATCTGAATTTGCAATATGGATAATTAATATGCAAATGCCTTCTCGACATCGGTGCTCATCGCCACGTCGAAAACATGGTCATCCTCTACTCTACCGGGCACATGCTTAAACTGAAGGAACTGTATATGATACTAATACTTTCCATGAAAATTTAAGAACTTGGCTAACAACATTTGAGTAACATATATATATAGTGGTGACACTATTCGACAAAAGGCGAATCTTGGTAAGACGGTTTTGACAACCATATGGTCCATATCTACATACTTAACATAGTAACAACTAGCACATTTTAAGAGGCTGAGGGCCAACAACCACAACTATCCGCTGGAAGCAGATTGATCACGGCGACTCGACATCTCGTCAATGAAAAGGAAGAACCCTCATGTGCCTTGGTAGAGCATGAGTAGAACAATGTCTCCAATTTTCCAATCTGGATGCATTGCCACGACAAGAGGGAACTTGTTAATTTGAATAGTTCCATTTCTGCGGGAAATGCAGTACCTTGCAATCACTTTGGCATTATTAGCAAGCAGAAGTGTAATTCGACCACGCCGGGAAATCGATTCAGGAACAGCTGCAGCGGGCAATTTCTGTTGCAATGTAGAATAAAAACCAATTGTAACATATCATTGAAGATATATATAGTTTATGAACATCAACATAAAAATAAGACTTTGTACCAGCGTTTTGTGCACACAATTGGTCTTGTTCAATGTGTGCACCATAGGTAGAATTAATCCCATCCGAAATCCATTGTTTATACGCTGTGCTATCTCTGTCAGATTATCAACAAATTTTATGACATGCTTCAAGTCTTCCCAGTGAAATTTGGTACGCTAAGTAACATATAGATCGTTAACTATGCATCCAACATATCCTGCTTAAAAGGTGGAAAGGTATTATTTATTCAGAACATGGCAAAAGAATATATAGTAGGCAGAAATTGGTAAATAGAATTTGTTACTGCCTAGGAACGGAGTCAGAAAATGAAATCACAATTGGTTGCTTAAATAGTGATGAGTTAGTCAGAACAAATACCCCGATTTTGCTAAGTAATATGCCAGCATGGATAAAGTTGAAAGAACACTAACCTCGATCAGACTTTGATTGGCTGATGACATTGGGGAAGTAAACATCCATGTTAATTAGACCAGGCTATGGTGCACGCACTAGAATTTTATTGCCAGCTTTCAGTTCATAAAACTTAGGAATTTTTCTCCAAATGTCCGCATCAAAATAGGAGTGACCATCTTTATCAAGTTTTACACTAACTGTCATTGTAAATCCATGTTGCGTTGTCAATATGACATCCGTGGAGTCATCAACAAAGTAAAGCCCAAGATTTCCTTCTACTCGTGTTCTTGCAAAGCAAGGGATGTACTGCTTGAAATGAAAATTAAGATCGTAAATTAGATATATTGAAATAATAGAGTAAGATGCAAATATGGGAGTAACTAAGAGAACATAACAATATATAGCTGAAAGCAAAGTACAAAAATATATAATTAAAAATAGATAATGTAACAAAGATTTGATGCAAATATGAGAGTAACTGAATGAACAATACATCATTAATTTTCCTAATATAAGGAAAAAAATAAGCTTTGACGTCTAGGCTGCATGTGGCACCGTACCTTTTATCCAAATGTAGAAATAGATGGTATATGTTCATAAATTTAGGCCATGCCGACCGTGGTAGGGTGAGATTGAACATATCGAGCGCTCCCTGAAGTCATCTGGAATGGTGAGATAGAACTTCGTTCCCGACTGGCCGCGACCACACTTTCCCAATATGTGCTCGCACTGTGGACACTTGATTGAAAACCCTCGAATTAGCTTGAAGAAAAAGGAATCCATGACGATTTCCGCCGATTGATTAACAACGACGGACGAACTGCGATAAGAGATGAGTGAATATTTTGCTAAATTGATTACCTTCTCCATGAGAAAAATCCCTGGCCCAATCCCGCAGAAAACCCCAATCGACCAGAGCCTAGAAAGTCGGTGCAGATAGGCGGCGGCAACCGGTAGGGGCGAAATCCCATGTCGTTTGGAGCACGACCTCCACCCGCCGACTACAACCGTGGAGCTTAGGGTGGTGATAACCCACAAGTATAGGGGATTGCAACAGTTTTTGAGGGTAGAGTATTCAACCCAAATTTATTGATTCGACACAAGGGGAGCCAAAGAATATTTGCAAGTATTAGCAGTTGAGTTGTCAATTCAACCACACCTGGAGATTAATTATCTGTAGCAAAGTGATCAGTAGCAAAGTAGTATGATAGTTTTGATAGTAGTAGCAACATCAATAGTAACAGTAACAGTGATAGCAATGATTTTGTAGCAAGTGTAATAGTAACGATAGCAGTAGTAACTTAGCAAGAACAATATAAGAGAAATTCGTAGGCATTGGATCGTTGAATTCGTTGGATGATATTCATCATATAACAGTCAT
Source organism: Thinopyrum elongatum (assembly GCA_011799875.1). Classification (NCBI taxonomy): domain Eukaryota; kingdom Viridiplantae; phylum Streptophyta; class Magnoliopsida; order Poales; family Poaceae; genus Thinopyrum; species Thinopyrum elongatum. Next base: position 81,527,451 of record CM022300.1, on the reverse strand, counting down.
AACCTAGGGCGATATGGCACTAGCTCCAGTTCATAAATATAATGTAGGCATGTATTCCGTAAATTGTCATACGTGCTTATGGAAAGAACTTGCATGACATCTTTTGTCCTACCCTCCTGTGGCAGCGGGGTCCTATTGGAAACTAAGGGATATTAAGGCCTCCTTTTAATAGAGAACCGGAACAAAGCATTAACACCTAGTGAATACATGAACTCCTCAAACTACGGTCATCACCGGAAAGTATCCCGACTTATGTCACTCCGGGGTTTGCGGATCATAACACGTAATAGGTGACTATAACTTGCAAGATCGGATCTAGAACATAGATATAATGGTGATAACATAAACGGTTCAGATCTGAAATCATGGCACCCGGGCCAAAAGTGACAAGCATTAAGCATGGCAAAGTTAGAGCAACATCAATCTCAGAACATAATGGATACTAGGGATCAAGCCCTAACAAAACTAACTCGATTACATGATGAATCTCATCCAACTCCTCACCGACCAGCGAGCCTGCGAAGGCATTACTCACTCCCGGCGGGGAGCACCATGGAATTGGCGATGGAGAAGGGTTGGTGATGACGAAGATCGAAGATCCCCCTCTCCAAAGCCCCAAACGGACTCCCGATCTGGCCTCCCGATGAAGAACAGGAGGTGGCGGCGGCTCTGTCTCGTGAAACGCGATAATTCTTTCTCCCTGATTTTTTTTCTCCGAAAATGTGATTTTATAGTATCAGGGTTGAGGTCTGCGGGGCCACCAGGTGGGGACAACCCACCTGGGTGCGCCCTGGTGGGTTGTGCCCACCCAGGTGCCCCCCTCCGGTGGTTCTTGACTCCAGAAATTCTCTTTTATTGTATAAAAAATCCTCGCAAAGTTTCGTTCCTATCCGAGAACTTTTATTTCTGCACAAAAAACAACACCAAGGTAGTTCTGCTGAAAACAGCGTCAGTCCAGGTTAGTTTCATTCAAATCATACAAATTAGAGTCCAAAACAAGAGGAAAAGCGTTAGGAAAAGTAGATACGACGGAGACGTATCAACTCCCCCAAGCTTAAACCTTTGCTTGTCCTCAAACAATTTCGTTGATAAACTGAAAGTGGAAAAGAAAAACTTTTACGAACTCTTTTGCTCTTGTTTACATAAATAAGCTTAAGTAGCACCCAGGTTTTCAGCAAAGATTATAACTAACCATGTCCACAATAACTCTTAAGAATTATATTAACTCATATCAATGACATAATCAACTAGCGCGCAATAATAAGATATCTCAAATGGCAACACTTTGTCAAAACAACCATGATATAATATGACAATAGTGGTATCTCGCTAGCCCTTTCTAAGACCGCAAAACATAAATGCAGAGCACCTCCAATGTTCAAGCAACGACTAAACATTGTAATTCATGGTAGAAAAGATCCAGTCATGATGCACCCAACATTAGCTACACACAATGCATGAGGATGACAATAGTGCTCTCAGGGTCTGGCGCTTATTTGAGAAGGTGATGATACAACATAAAAGTAAATAGATAGTCCCTTCGCAGAGGGAAGCAGTGATTTGCAGTGGTGCCAGAGCTCAAGTTTTTAAAACAGAGGTAAATGAAATTTTGAGGAATGCACCCTTCTTGTTTACTTCGCGACCACCAGTTATCAGTATCTTCCATGCTAAACGCATTAGTGGCGGTTCCCAAGCGATAAAAAGTAAAGGTTCACTCCCCCTCCACCAAAAACACACTCCACGACTAACCGAATCCACGGGTACCGTCCATACCAACATCAGTCCTAGGGGAGTTTTGTTTAATTATTTGCAATTTGAATTCGGGATTGGGAATCCCTACTACCGCCCCTCTCGTGCAAGGATGAGTGAGTAAACACTCATCATGAGAATAACCCGCTTAGCATGGAAGATACTGACTACCTCCTGTCACTCTATGAATAATCCAGGCACACAAAAAGGGTATTTATTTGAAGTTTTTAGAGGTGGCACATGCAAATTTACTTAGGACGGCAGGGTAATACCGCATATAGGTAGGTATGGTGGACTCATCTGGAATAACTTGGGTTTCAGGATTTTGATGCACAAGTAGTAATTCCGTTTAGTACAGGCGAATGCTAGCAAATAGGTTAAGAAGCGGCCAGCTAGAGAGCAAAAACGGTCATGAACATGCATTATGCATGAGTAACATTGGATACTAGCATGAGTAGGATAGGAACACCATGAACATAAATATCATAGAGGCTATGTTGGTTTTGATTCAACTACATGCATGAACATGTGCCAAGTCAAGCCACTCGAACATTCAGAGGAGGATACCATATCATCATACTATGCAATATTGACGTCCAAGATAAATCATTATCCACTCCTAGCTACTGAAGCATGGCATGAGAAACTATAATTCTAATTGTCAATGCAAACATGTTTGATCATAATAGTCTAAATCATGGATACTAGGTTAAACATATTTACAAAAATAGAACAAGTTGAGTTCATACCCGTTTCTCCCTGCCACAGCCAGTTCGTCAAATATCGTCATTATTGCCTTTCACTTGCACGACCGAATGATATGAAAATAATAATAGTGCAAGAGTGTCGTGGACTAAGCTGGAATCTGCAAACATTTTATTCAAAAGAGAAGACAAGGTAATTTGGGCTCTTCGTTAGATCAACAATAATGCATATGAGAGCCACTCAACAATTTCATCATGGTCTTCTCCTCAGTATGACTCAATAATCAGAAAAGAAATTCAAAGAAACACATGAAAATATTTTTGGAGTTTTTAGTTTTTCTGAAAGAAAGCAAATTAAAGGAAAAACAAAAACGAGAGAAACTATTTACACGGGAAAGCTCCCAACAAGCAAGAAGAAGAATCGAGAAATCTTTTTTGGGTTTTCTTTTTAATACTACAACTAACTAAGCTAAAAAGAAAAATAAAAAAGAAACAGGAAACATTTTTTTGGATTTTCTCAAAGTTTTTCAAACACACAAGAAGAAAGCGAGAAAATAAATCTAGCATGGATAATACAATGAAAAAGTATGAGCACCGACAACTGGAATGAGATGTGTGAATAATTAATGTAATGTCGGTGGAAACACGTACTCCCCCAAGCTTAGGCTTTAGGCCTAGCTTGAAAGTCACCGTCAGTAGCCTGCGTAGTGGTCGGAGTGATAGCTCACGGAGGTTCTAGGTGCAGCCGCCTGAGCCCGCCAAGCAGCCACAACCTCTGCGTTATGCACTCACGCCTCGCTCTCAAGAACATAATATCTTCTCTTGCTGTAAACATCAAAGAGAGCAGGAGCAGGCAAAAAGGTGTCCACAACAGACTTTTTATTAAACAACATGTTATATGTAAAATTATGGGCTTCACCACTAAGGAACTTATGGCGTTTCATAGCGTCAAAGTCTAAGTACTGCGTGGGTAGGATAGGGTCATAAGGCCAAGGTGAAACACCCAGCTCCCTCGCTAAACTTGTGGCATAAATTCCACCATAAAAATATCCACTACCAGTGTTGTGTTGCAACCTGCGTGCAACAATCGGTCCAAGGTTATAACTTTTGTCACCGGTGAGAGCGATGCGTATGAGGCTCAAGTCAGGGGCACAAAGTGTACTACAATCTTGTTTGCCTACAATGCATTTTCCATTAAATAGTGCAAAGTATTGAATTGAAGGAAAATGAATGCTCTTTATTCTACCTTGCGTCACTCCTCTAGTATCACCATAGCAAAGGCTAGTCAAGAATATCTCATACTCAGATCTTGGTGGCTCGTCCAACGAACCCCAAAATGGAATTTTGCAGTAGTTAGAAAATGTCTCTAGAGGTCAAGTAAATGGATTGTCATACAGTTTAAATGACACTCTAGACTCACGAGGATGGAATTTAAATTCTTTAGTAAACGACTCAGTGAGGCTGAGGTGTTGGTTGCACTTATCTTCAATGTAGGGACCGAGCTCAGCATTGTGTACATATTGCTCAAACTCTTCTTTAATACCTGCACGCACCATAAAATTGTTGCATGGCCATAAACATGATTTGGTAGCGGCATCTCGTATGGAATTTTCACTTGGTTCAACATAAGACCGATGGGCTGAGCCACTACTAGAGGACGCCTCTGAGGACCTCCTCCTCGAAGAACTCCTTCCAAAGAGGTTCATCATATTTGCGTACAATTTTCTGAAAAATTTTGGGTCATGAAAATTTTTGTCAACAAAACTTCACAAGATTGATAGCAACTTTTCATAGGGATGCATAGAGGCCATATCAAGCATTCAAACTACTTAGAACTCTAAGAATTCAACATGCAAGCTCATCTACAGCAGCACCAAGAGTAGCTAATTATTCGAAATATAAACCACTAAAGAAAAGACTAATTGGACCAATGGAGGAGTCACATACCAAGTAGCAATCCCCCAAAACAGTTTCGGAAACGGAGCTTCGAGCAAAGAGATCGAAATCCACGGGTTTGAGAGCAAAAACACGAGAGAGAGAGAGCAATGGTGATTTTTTCTGGAGGTAGGTGATGACATGGGCTAAAGAGATAAGTGAGGGGGCCCACGTGGGGACCACAACCCACCAGGGCGCGCCTGGGGTTGCTGGCGCGCCCAGGTGGGTTGTGCCCACCTGGTACACCCCCTCTGATGTTATTTGCATCAAAAATTCAGAAATATTTAGAAAAAAATCTTATCAAATTTTCAGAGCATTCTGAGAACTTTCATTTTTGGGTCATTTTTTTATTACACGGAAAATTCAGAAAATAGACAAAACATGGCATTTTATTTTATTTAACTAAGAAAAACATAAATAAAAGGTAAGGACAGAAGGTAGTGTTTACTAAGTTCATCAACTTCATACCTCTCAAAAATGATCCATTAACAAGGTTGATCAAGTCTTATTAACAACCACTTTCGATTAGCATGAAACCGAAGAACTTTCGTCAAACACTAGCTTACCTCAACGGGGATATGCATGTCCCCAACAATAAGCATTTCATATTTCTTTTTGGCAGTAGGTAGAGGTAGTTGAAAACTTCCAATAGTGATTGTCGGAGATTTTTCAATAACATTAAAACCATTCACATGGAATTGTTTCTTCGGAAAGTGCACCGTATGCTCATTACCATTTATATGAAAAGTGACCTTGCTTTTATTGCAATCAATAACAGCCCCTACAGTATTCAAAAAGGGTCTACCAAGGATAATCGACATGTTGTCGTCCTCAGGCATCTCAAATATAACAAAGTCAGTTAAGATAGTAACATTAGCAACAACAACGGGCACATCCTCACAAATATCGATAGGTATGGTAGTTGATTTGTCAGCCATTTGCAAAGATATTTCAGTAGGTGTGAGTTTATTCAAATCAAGTCTTTTGTATAAAGAGAAAGGCATAACACTAACACCAGCTCCTAAATCACATAAAGCAGTTTTCACACAGTTTCTTTTGATGGAGCAAGGTATAGTTGGTATTCCCGGATCTCCAAGTTTTTTAGGCACTCCATCCTTAAAAGAATAATTAGAAAGCATGGCGGAAATTTCAGCTTCCTGTATTTTTCTCTTGTTGGTGATTATGTCTTTCATGTACTTTGCATAAGGGGCCATTTTTAAGATATCAGTCAAGCGGGTACGCAAAAAGACTGGCCTAATCATTTTAGCAAAGCGTTCAAATTCTTCATCATCCTTCTTCTTAATTGATTTAGGTGGAAAGGGCATAGGTTTTTGAACCCATGGTTCTCTTTCCTTACCATGTTTTCTAGCAACAAAGTCTCTTTTATCATATATTTTATTCTTGGATTGTGGGTTATCAAGATCAACAGCTGGTTCTATTTCAACATCATTATCTAGTTCTTTATTATTTGTTTGAGTGTCTTCATGAACCTCATCATTATCTTTTTCATTATCAGAAGGTGAGTGTTCATTACCAGATTGAGTTTCAATATCAGAAATAGAAACATCGTTATTAGCTTCAGGAGGTTTTACAATTTCAGGAGGTTTTACAATTTCAGGAGTTACAGTATGCAAAGTTCTATCATTTTTCTTCTTCTTTTTCTTTTTAGAAGGACTAGGTGTATCAGTGTTATCTCTTTGAGAGTCTTGTTCAATTGTTTTTGGGTGTCCCTCAAGGTAAAGTGGTTCCTGAGTCATTCTACCTCCTCTAGTCATTACTCTAACAGCATGATCATTGATATTATTGTTCATTTCATCAAGCAAATCTCTTTGAGATTTAGCAACTTGATCTAGTTGAGTTTGAACCATAGAGGCATGCTTTCCTAAACCTCTAACATATCATTGGTAATTCTAAATAACAAGTCACTCAAGCGAGCAATCATATCAGAATTGTATTTCAATTGTTTCATAAGATTTGCATTGAAGTGATCTTGCTTTCTAATGTAATTATCAAACTCATAAAGGCATTGGCTAGGATGCATATTATAAGGATTGTCATTGTCATTGAATTTCATTAAGGAATTTACCTCTACCAACTTAGGTGGTGTTGTATCAAGTCCATGTATTTCTTCAATAGGATGTAAATTTTTGACATCCTCAGCTTTAATACCTTTTTCCTTCATACATTTCTTTGCCTCTTGCATATCTTCGGGACTGAGATATAAGATACCCCTCTTCTTCGAAGTAGGTTTAGGCAGTGGTTCAGGAAGAGTCCAATCATAAAAAAAATTTAATATGTTATTCAATAATTCTTCAGCTTGTTCAACAGTTCGTTCCGTGAAAACACAACCAGCACAACTAGGAAATCCCTAGAAGCATCGATTAGTCCATTATAGAAGATATCAAGTATTTCATTTTTCTTAAGAGGATGATCAGGCAAAGCATTAAGCAATTGGAGAAGCCTCCCCCAAGCTTGTGGGAGACTCTCTTCTTCAATTTGCACAAAGTTAAATATTTCCTGTAAGGCAGCTTGTTTCTTATGAGCAGGAAAATATTTTTCAGAGAAGTAGTAAATCATATCCTGGGGACTACGCACACAACCAGGAGCAAGAGTATTATACCAAGTCTTAGCATCACCCTTTAATGAGAACGGGAATAACTTGAGAATATAATAATAGTGAATTTTCTCATCATGAGCAAAAAGGGTGGCTATGTCATTCAACTTAGTAAGATGTGCCACAACAGTTTCAGTTTCATAACCATGGAAAGGATCAGATTCAACCAAAGTAATTAACTCTGGATCGACGGAGAATTCATAATCCTTGTCATCAACAAAGATAGGTGAAGTAGAAAACTTAGGATTACATTTCATTCTAGCATTCAAAGATTTTTCTTTCAGTTTGCATAATAAATTCTTAAGATCATCCCTATCATTGCAAGCAAGAAAGTCTTTAGTTGTCTTCTCATCCATAACATAACCTTCCGGTATCTTAGGCAATTTATATCTAGGAGAACTTGATCTAATAGGTGTTTCAAGATTTTCAGTTTCAAGCCCTTCATCAGTTTCAATAATTTCATCAGTTTCAGCATTCTCAAAAGCTTTAGTTCTAGCAAGTTGTTCATCCAGAAATTCACCTAGTGGCACATTATCATCAAGCAAGGTACTAGCATCATCATGAGTATCATTCATAGCAGAAGTAGCATCATCAATGACTTGCGACATAATAGGATTAATAGCATGTGGTGGTGTTGCAAGTCTACTCAAAACAGAAGGCGAATCAAGTGCAGAGTGTGATGGTAGTTCCTTACCTCCCCTCGTCCTAGAGGGAACGATCTTGGTTTTAGTATCCTTCAGATTCTTCATAGTGATAATTGATAAAAATCCCAAGTGACTCAACAAATATAGCTATGCTCCCCGCTAACGGCGCCAGAAAAGGGTCTTGATAACCCACAAGTATAGGGGATCGCAACAGTTTTTGAGGGTAGAGTATTCAACCCAAATTTATTGATTTGACACAAGGGGTGCCAAAGAATATTTGCAAGTATTAGCAGCTGAGTTGTCAATTCAACCACACCTGGAGATTAATTATCTGCAGCAAAGTGATCAGTAGCAAAGTAGTATGATAGTTTTGATAGTAGTAGCAACAACAATAGTAACAGTAACAGTGATAGCAATGATTTTGTAGCAAGTGTAACAGTAACGATAGCATTAGTAACCTAGCAAGAACAATATAAGAGAAATTCGTAGGCATTGGATCGATGAATTTGTTGGATGATATTCATCATATAATAGTCATAACCTAGGGCGATACAGCACTAGCTCCAGTTCATAAATATAATGTAGGCATGTATTCCGTAAATTGTCATACGTGCTTATGGAAAGAACTTGCATGACATCTTTTGTCCTACCCTCCCGTGGCAGCGGGGTCCTATTGGAAACTAAGGGATATTAAGGCCTCCTTTTAATAGAGAACTGGAACAAAGCATTAACACATAGTGAATACATGAACTCAAACTACGGTCATCACCGGAAAGTATCCCGACTTATGTCACTCCGGGGTTTGCGGATCATAACACGTAATAGGTGACTAGAACTTGCAAGATCAGATCTAGAACATAGATATAATGGTGATAACATAAACGGTTCAGATCTGAAATCATGGCACCCGGGCCCAAAGTGACAAGCATTAAGCATGGCAAAGTCATAGCAACATCAATCTCAGAACATAATGGATACTAGGGATCAAGCCCTAACAAAACTAACTCGATTACATGATGAATCTCATCCAACTCCTCACTGACCAACGAGCTTATGAAGGAATTACTCATTCCCGGTGGGGAGCATCATGGAATTGGCGATGGAGAAGGGTTGGTGATGACGAAGATCGAAGATCCCCCACGGACTCCAGATCTGGCCTCTCGATGAAGAACAGGAGGTGGCGGCAGCTCCGTCTCGTGAAACGCGATAATTCTTTCTCCCTGATTTTTTCTCCAAAAATGTGATTTTATAGTATCAGGGTTGAGGTCTGCGGGGCCACCAGGTGGTAACACCCCACCTGGGCACGCCAGGAGGTGGGGCTCGCCCTGATGGGTTGTGCCCACCCAGGTGCCCCCCTCCGGTGGTTCTTGGCTCCAGAAATTCTCTTTTATTGTATAAAAAATCCTCGCAAAGTTTCGTTCCAATCCGAGAACTTTTATTTCTGCACAAAAAAATAACACCATGGTAGTTCTGCTGAAAACAACGTCAGTCCGGGTTAGTTTCATTCAAATCATACAAATTAGAGTCCAAAACAAGAGGAAAAGCGTTAGGAAAAGTAGATACGACGGAGATGAATTAGGTGGCTGCCGCGATAGAAGTTGATGAGGTGCAGAGTTGCGGAGGAGTTCGCGGCGAGTCGGTGGGGACGAAGTGGGCAGGGGGGTGAGGGTTTTCTTTTTTCTTTTGCATGTGTGGGTGAACACACACGGTTCACAGAGGCGACGGACATGAATCATGTGCGATAGTAAATCACCGAGATTGAATGGGAATTCAAATTTCCTTCCTAGTTTGTCATTCAGTTTTTTCTACGATCAACATACCCCCTCCAATGCAACTTGTTCAAATTTGGCATATTTTCGAGCTCATTTACCATATTTGGGTGATTATGTGCCTTTTCTAGGCATTAATGCATAGAATTCAAATTCAAATAATCGGTGCATAAAAAAGTGAAAAAAAATGGTCTGGAAAACCATGATCATGGTATTTAGTAAATTCTCATGCCTTTTACAAGGTATGAGAGTGAGTCAACCACAAACGCATTGTTTATTGGTTTTTCTACTATAGAAAAATGAAATACATGCTTGAAAAACTTGACGCCTGGAATGGTGCCATGGTATGGCCTCACCGTGCCCTGATAAAAAATTGAGAAGGTTTGGCTTATGTCGTCATGCACGCCCTTCATAAATCGAACCATCGCCGAGGAAGTTTCATGGTTTTGAGAGGGAAATCACGAAGATTGAAGGGGGATCAAATTTCCTTCATCCTTTGTCCATGAGTTTTTTCTACGATGAACATACACCCTGCAAATCACCGTGTTCAAATTTGGCACTTTTACGGGTTTATTTACCATATTTAGGGGATTATGTGCATTTTCTAGGCATTAATGGAGATAATTCAAATTCAAACAATCGGTGCATGAAAATGTGCACAAGAATGGTCTGGAAAACCATGCTCGTGCTATTTAGTAAATTCTCATGCCTTTTACAAGGAATGTGCAGAGATTTCCAAGGAAATGTGTGGCAATAGTCAACCACAAATGTGTCGTTTATTGGTTTTTCAACTATAGAAAAATGAAATACATGCTTGAAAACATGACGCCCGGCATGGTGCCATGGTATGGCCTCAGCATGCCCTGGTAAAAATTTGAGAAGGTTTGGCTTATGTCATCATGCACGCCCTTCATAAATCGAAGCATCACCGAGGAAGTTTCATGGTTTCGAGAGGGAAATCCCCAAGATTGAAGGGGAATCTAAATTTACTTCGTCCTTTGTCCTTGAGTTTTTTTCTATGATGAACATACACCCTGCAAATCACCGTGTTCTAATTTGGCACTTTTTCGGGTTCATTTACCATATTTTGGGGATTATGTGCATTTTCTAGGCATTAATGCACATAATTTAAATTCAAACAATCGGTGCATGAAAAGGTGCACAAGAACAGTCTGGAAAACAATGCTCATGCTATTTACTAAATTCTCATGCCTTTTACATGGAATGGGCAGAGATTTCAAGAAAATGTGTGGCAATAGTCAACCACAAACGTGTCATTTATTGGGTTTTCAACTATAGAAAAATGAAATACATGCGTGAAAAACATGACGCTTGGCATGGTGCCATGGTATGGCCACACCATGCCCTGGTAAAAACTTCAGAAGGTTTGGCTTATGTCATCATGCACGCCCTTCATAAATCGAACCATCACCGAGGAAGTTCCATGGTTTCGAGAGGGAAATCCCCAAGATTGAAGGGGAATCCAAATTTACTTCGTCCTTTGTCCTTGAGTTTTTTTCTATGATGAACATACACCCTGCAAATCACCATGTTCAAATTTGGCACTTTTCCGGGCTCATTTACCAGCATGTGAGAAGTAATTAATGTGTGTGTCGCCCGTAAGTTTGTATAATTAATTACGAGCATTTACCAGTACTACATACTACAAGTTTTAGAGCAAATTACTAGTAGTACTTTAAGTTGGTACTATCTATTATTAACATACAATGTCGGTAAGCGCATCCTTTGAGGGCTTTGAGCGTTGATTAGCATGTGTTCACTGAAGTTTTGTAGCCGCACCCCGGTCCTAAATCCTCCCGAAACGTCCGCCCGCAGCCACCCGAAGCCACCGGACACTAGAGCTGGCCGCAGCTAGTTTTTAGTCCCACCTCGTCACGCGAGTTGGCCGCACACCGGCTTAAATAGCCGCGCCAGCGGATGGCAGCAAGCTTCTCTTTTGTTGCATAGGATCAATTCTGGCTATGTGAGCAAGGCAGGTTGACACTTGATTGCATTTCATAAACCGATGATTGTTCATTGGGTGTCATCTTTGCCTCATTCATGTACAATGAATAACCCTGCTACAATGAAAGAGATTTTTAAATTAGGTGCGGCTGGAGATGCTGATAGATATAAGAATTATTAGAAGATCACAAAACATACGGTTTCTATGGCGTACCCGTGTGCGTTTTTTTGCGTTAATGATCCATAAGTTAGTTACCTGTGTGATGTTTCCTAATAAAGCAAGCGTACCATTGACCGAAAAAATCAACTACACATGTACATTTTTTTGGAGACGGGATCCGTCAATTTTCTCTTTCTCGCACACGAGTATTTTATGCGCTTCGTCTCTGTTGTGTGTTTCCCTGCCCAAGTTTCAAGCTTGGCAGCGAAATTTTCATTAGGCGCGTGATTTCAGAATTTATTCCTCCCACCATCCCCACCCATCACATTTCCCAGGTATCTCCCCCCGCCCCCTCTCGGTAGCTCCCACCGCCGCCGCCGCAACCACAACTTCAACCACATCTAGGTTCTGCCTGAGCATCATTGATCCAGTCAGGTAACCCACCGATCTCTACCATAGCCCCGGCCTGATTGCTTAAATGGTGCCTGCGAAACATCCACATGCCTCCAAATCCCCACCGCCCCTACCTCCACAGCATTGCCGTGCAAGCCCAACCACATATCACGTGGAGGTCGAGGAGCTGATGGCGGTCGATGGTAAGTAATGTGTTGCCTTTTCCCCCTGGCCACAACAAGTTACTCTATTAGACATGAGTATCTGAAAGTTTTATCTTTTCAGTGGTTTTCGAAGCAATTTACTGATGATTACCTTGCAAATTACATGACCGGAGTGGAGGCAACTAAGGTTAAAGTATATAATTCATACTACCATGATAATGGTCTAGAAGTCTTCCTGAAGGCGGTGAAGGATGGGCGGGCGATCGTCACAAGGGGTTGGACAGAAGTTGTTCGTGCCTATGGCATGCAGGAGGGCGCATTATGGGCATTCCGCTTCTTCAACACCATCGGCAGCCAAAATGATTTACACTTATCTCTTCAACTTTACCGCCTCTAAATATTGTGGTTCATCATAGTTAATTGCTGCCTAATCCTGTTAATACTGAACATATTGTACTGAGAATTTTATTTATGGATTGGTTGTTGAACCATTGTGCTGAGAATTTGAATTCCACGTTTCATATTTCAAAATTTCCAATTCAAATAATAAATTACAGGGAAAAATAAAATTAAACAAGAGCGAATAAAATAATGTACACACAGTTAGAAAGAAAACAGCATGTGCGATGGAAAGATAGAGAATAAACAGTTCTTTGACGTGAAATGTTTGCGATGCCCGATGGACGCACACATGGTTTCATCTCATATGCGTGTGCGATTCATGGTAATACGGCAAACGTTTTAAACCTGTATGCGTGTGTGATAGGAATACCTATCGCACACAGTTATGAAAATGGACACGTTGGCGATAGTAGAGGCACCGCACACATTTTACATTTTTGAATTGTGTGCGATAACGTACCTATCGCAAACACATCAATAGATTAAATGTTTGTGATATCCACTGTCGGTGCAACAAACCTTCACATATGTTACCCGGACTGTACACAGGCCCAAGTGGCAGAGATGCAAACTCCACCAAGCATTCAAGACAAAACCAAGCCAGAGAGATAGCCCTTTGAGGAATCAAGGGGTGGATCAAGAAGACCAAGACAAGCCGAGTGAACAAGATATCACTAAGGAAAAACCTCCCTTGCCGGGCAGGCGAGCCCGGTCAGGTCGAGGCCACCCCGAAGACAAGTCCCAAGACTTCCCCGGCAAGGATTGCCGGGGCTGCTGGCGGCCTCCGTCCCCGCTAAGACTCCACTGCTCCACCGCTCCGCCGCATCGCAACGCAAGTCATCCATCGGTGCGGTGTCGAGCCCCAAGATAACTAAGTGGCTGTCATTTGGCACGTGGCAGCCATTTAGGAGGAAGATCACCTCTATATGACACCCGTCCAGAGGCGTGTCAAGCAGACAGGTGGAAGGTGACTAAAGCGGCGTGGCAGGCCTGCCGGGCCGCATCCACAGCGTGACACATGGCAGTGCATTTAATGCGCTTTGTCCTAACTGCCAGAGTTAGGTATGATAGCACTGGTAGCTATCTAATCACTAGATAATGACCGTTTTGCCATTGTGGTAACCCCTTAGCCTATAAAAGGAGGACCGTGGCGACCTTAGAAAGGATTCGGACCCTCGTGTACTCATACGCGCGTAGCTGCTCTCCCCAAGGCGACCTTGCCCGGCGTGAGCGTCGCGCGTTCTCCACGGTCCCTCCATCAATCCACCAAAGCAGGAGTAGGGTTTTACGCTTATCAGTGGCCCAAACCTGGGTAAAAACCACCAGCGTCATCACTGCCGTGCTGTCGCATGGCCTCCGCTCTTTGTGCAATGAGTCCTCCCCCTGCCGAACCACAAAGGGGCCGATGGCCCCATAGGTTGTCGTGTTCAACCACGACATCTTTGGCGCGCCAGGTAGGGGAAGCGCTTGTGCGAACCCAAGGTCATTAACAGCGTGTCAGTCTTCATCATCTTCTTCTTCATCGTTGGCTTCATCATCCATGGCGCCCAAGAAGAAGTCCGGCACAATTGCTCATCCTTCCACCTCAAAGGCCCCCTCGCATGCAGCCGCCGATACTATGGGGGCTGCAGTGGCGTGGGGGGACGCGGACGCCATGGGGAACATGACCGGCGCAGCCAGCGCTGTCATCGTTCCCCCCGCGGCCGAACCAGGAGCAGAAAACGCCGGACGAGGGCGGCATCAACAGCATTCTGACGGCTGTGCTCCCCAATGCACAGGAGGGGAGAACGTTCAGTCTCCACCTCTCCACCGTGCTGAAGGGCGCAGCCACAGCGACAACGCTCGCTCCGGTATGAACCGCGGCCCCCTGGCTGCCCCTGCAACGGGCGCAACAGCCGGGCAAGCGCCTCCCCCGGGGTGGGGTAACCAAGACGAAGCGCCGAATGGGGTCATCAACCCCCAGGCGCACCCTTCTTGCCACCGTACCATCGTGGCAGCTGGCTCACGGCGACGAGAGCACGGCGCCGCCGCCACTGGTACTGGCAGGAGCCGAGCGACGTCGCGGTCTGCGTCGTCGTCTATTCCAAGCACCGCTTCGGAAGCCATGGCACGAGCCCAACTCCTGATGAGATTCCCACCAGTTTCCGATCAAATGGATGAGTGGAGAGCCACCATCCAGAGTTGGATCGGTTTTGCTAAAGCGGGAGGATCACAGCGGGTGGATCCGCCACGGCTCCCGCAAGCGACAGCCACGGCCCGAGCTGCAGACCGTGCTGAGGGGGCCACTCCAATGGTATAGTCCCCTCCGCGATGGCCAGCGCAAGGACCACAACCAGAACCACGCAACCAGGAACCCGACGAGGTATCAATGGCTTCATCCGACCCTCGGACCCATCGAGATCAGTGGCAGGTCCTGGAGGATCAGCGGAAGGAGGACGCGCGTGTCACCATAGAACGACGCCGCAAAGCCCGCCGCCAATCTGACAGGTGCAATGGCCCAGACGTTGACGAACTCGCGCCCAGTGAAGGCGGATACTTGCCTTTCGAGGTTGGGTGCCCAGCCTTCACTCGCGAGCTGCGGCAAGTCCGTTGTCCATCTACCCACATTTTCAAGACAGAAATACTAGAGAAGTATGATGGAAGGTTGAACCCGGCAAAGTTCTTGAGCATCTGAACTATCGCTATTCAAGCTGCCGGGGGAAGAAATGAGAAGGTGTTCGCCAATTACTTCCCTTTGGCACTCAAGCCAAATGTGAGGTCATGGCTGATGCACCTTCCAGAGAATTCCATCTCATCATGGGCTGACCTGTGCAATGAGTTTGTTGGCGCCTTCACGGGCAGCCATCAAGAACCAGGACGGCCCAGCGATCTGCAACTCCTTCCGCAAAAGGAAGGGGAGAGCTTGCAGAAGTACATGCAGAGATTTAGCCGGGTGCACAGAAACATTCCAGACATCCACCCGACAGCTGTGATTGCCGCGTTCCAGTCTAACATGCGCAACAGGAGGATACGTTCCAAGATGAACGTCCGGTTGACCAAGACTATGAATGAGCTGTACATCCTGGCGGATAAGTGTGCCCGCATAGAGGAAGGGAGGCAACTCCCCAGAGAAGAGGATGGTGTCGAAGTCGACTCAGAGGATGACGATGATGCCGCTGACCCGAAGAGGAAGAACAAGAAACGCAATAAGAAGTGCAAGGAAAAGGCAGTATTGGCTGTTGAGGGCTCTAGCACTCCTAGTACCGGCAAGAAGGCCAAGACCGAAGCCCCCGGCAAGGAAGTTGCCGCGTGCACTGATTGCCGGGAGGCTACGGCGGCCGAAAAGGCTGGGAAAGCTGACGGGCCATACTGCAAGATCCACCGGACCAAGGGCCATGATCTCCAAGAGTGTCACCAAGTTGAGAAACTTGTTAAGAAGCAGAGAGCTGAGTACGAGAAGCGTGACAAGGAAAATACCAAGAAGGTGTTGGCGGGAAGGGCCGCGGCGGCAGAGGAGGCCACTGCGGCAAGGTTCCCCAGCATCCGGAGAATCTTGCAAGAGGTCGTGAAAAGAAAGAAGGCGATGATGAAAGTGATGAAGGGGATGAAGAGGAAACCAGTGAGCAAGAGTTCCAGAAAGCCACTGAGGCCCTGTGCGTTGACGGAGGTGCATCTTTGCACTCCTCTCACCGCCAGCTTAAACAGTGGGCACGTGAGGTCAATGCCATAGAGCCAGTGGTAGACTCCCGGAAACCGCTCAAATGGTCCCGCGCGCCCATCATTTTCGACGAAGAGGATCACCCTAACCGTACCACTGTGGTAGGGTGCTTGCCGTTGTTGGTTTCACCAACAATCCGCAACCTCAAGGTCACAAAGATGTTGGTTGACGGTGGGGCTGGGTTGAATCTGATTTCCCCCAAGGTGCTCAGCAAGCTTCAAATATTAGATGAAGAGCTCAAGATTATTGGCACTTTCCAAGGGATCAACCCCGGCAGGAGTCGTCCTAAGGGAAAGATCACACTGCCGGTGACGTTTGGAGGAGAATTGAACTACCAGGCCGAGAAGGTTGTGTTTGATGTGGTTGATCTCCCCCTCCCATACAATGGAATCCTTGCTCGTCCAGCCCTGGCAAAATTCATGGCGGCATCTCACTATGCCTACAACACACTGAAAATGCCAGGGCCGATGGGCGTCATTTCCATTCTGTCAGACAAGAAGGACGCAATCATATGGGTGGATAAGATGTACCGAGACGCAGTTGCCGCTGAGACCGCAGAAGCTGCAGCTCCCACCAAGGAAAGTAAGAAAGGGAAGAAAGCTAGCAAGGGTACCGGCAAGGAATCTGGGAAGCGCACCTCTTCGGAGTGTGCTGCACCCGTCGATGATTTGCCGGAGAGCTCCACTAGCAAGAAGCCCAAGGTTGCCTCACCTGCGGTGAAGAAGGTCCTAGCAGGGCTGGATGGCGCTGGTGGTATGTTCACCATCAGCTCCACCCTTGATGACAAATAGGAAAGCGCGCTCGTTGCCTTCCTGCGGGCGAATGTAGATGTGTTTGCCTGGCAACCATCTGACATCCCCTGTGTTCCCATGGAGGTAATCGAGCACCACCGAGTTGTCTGCCCTCATGCCCGGCCTATCAAGCAGAAAGCCAGGAAGCAAGCTTTGGAGCGGCAATAGTTCATTGCCCAGGAGATCAAGAAACTTGAAGCAGCTGGTTTGGTCAGAGGAGTGTTGCACCCAACATGGTTGGCGAACCCGGTGGTGGTGCGCAAGGCGAACGGGAAATGGAGGCTTTGCATAGACTTCACGGATCTGAATAAGGCATGCCCAAGGGACCCATTCCCCTTGCCGCGCATCGACTAGATTGTAGATTCCACTTCCGGGTGTGATCTACTTTTCTTCTTGGATGCCTACTCTGGATACCATCAGATATTCATGTCCAAGGAGGACGAGGAGAAGACCTCATTCATAACTCCATGTGCCATGTACTGCTTCGTGCGGATGCCCTTCGGGTTGAAGAGCGCTGGATCCACCTTTGCAAGGGCAGTGCAAATTGGTTTTGAGTCTCAATTGCACAGGAATATTGAAGCTTACATGGATGACATAGTAGTCAAGACCAAGGACAAATCAACTCTCATTCAGGACTTGGAAGAGACTTTCACGAATCTACGCAAGATCAACTTGAAGTTAAACCCTGAGAAGTATGTTTTTGGCGTTCCCTCCGGCAAGCTACTTGGTTTCTTCGTGTCCCACCGGGGGATAGAGGCCAACCCCGACAAGATCAAGGCGATCGAGCAGATTCAAGCACCCAAGACAGTCAAGGACGTGAGGTGCCTGACCAGATGTGTTGCCGTGCTGAGTAGGTTCATTTCCAAGTCTGCTGAGCGCACCTTGCCGTTCTTCAAATTTTTGAAGAAGGCAGGGCCAATGAAGTGGACCCCGGAGGCAGAAGCAACGCAGCGAGACTTGAAGGCCTATCTTTCCTCTGCTCCCACCTTGGTCGCTCCTAAACCACAAGAGCCATTGCTGCTGTACTTAGCGGCAACCAATCAAGTGGTTAGTGCAGCATTGGTGGCGCAGCGGGAAGTGGATGAAGGAGCAGCCACAGCTACTGTCCCCTCTGGAGAAGAAAGTGAACCTATCCCGGCAAGGTTCGATGCAGATCAGGAGAAAGAAGAGCAGGATAATAGAGACAATTCCAAGACCGCGACAAAGAAGAAGGTGGTGCAGCGGCCGGTGTACTTTGTCAGCTCCTTGTTGCAGGGGGCTAGATCAAGGTACTCTGGTGTGCAAAAATTGATCTTTGGCCTCATCATGGCCTCAAGGAAACTGCGCCACTACTTCCAAGCCCACGAGATCACAGTTGTCACCCGTTTCCCTTTGCAATGCATACTGAGGAACCCGGAGGCCACTGGCAGGATAGTTGAATGGGCTTTGGAATTGTCAAGCTTTGGTCTGAAGTATGAGAGTACATCAACCATTCAGAGTAGGGCATTGGTGGAGTTCATCGCGGAATGGACACCAACCCCAGATGAAGAAACACCAGAAACAGTTATCCATGACAAGGAGGCCCCCCAAGAGTGGATTATGTACTTTGTTGGTGCCTTCTCATTGCAAGGTGTAGGCGCTGGCGTGCTCCTTGTCGCACCCACTAGAGAGCACCTCAAGTATGTGGTCCAAATGCATTTTCCTCGGGAGAAAGCTACCAACAACACTGCAGAATATGAAGGACTCCTTGCCGGGCTCAGGATCGCAACAGAATTGGGAATTAAGAAGTTGATCATTCGTGGAGACTCACAACTTGTGGTGAGACAAGTGAACAAGGATTACCAGAGTCCATTGATGGAGGCATACGTCGAAGAAGTGAGGAAGTTGGAGGAGCGTTTTGACGGATTGCAAACAGAGCATGTGGCACGTGCGGAAAACAACATTGCTAATCATCTGCAAAAGCTTCATGTGGAACCAGGGACTTTTGTTCTCCACCTGACTAAACCCTCAGTATCCCCGACAACAATGGCCAGAAAGACGAGGAAACTGGACTCAGGCAAGCCTCTCCCGGCAGAGCTTCCCGAAGCCCTCGGCAGAGAGGTTGGCGGGAACAACTCCACTTCGCCTAGTGAGCAACACCCTCCCACCGAACTACCAGTTCTCGCGGTTGAGATATGCGCTCCCACGAATGAGGAGGTGCCGTTGATCCTTGTTGCCGAGCCTCAGGCTCCAACTTGGGCATGGCACATAGTCGATTACCTTCAAACAGGAGAACTTCCCGAAGAGCAAGAAGAAGCTGAAAGAGTAGGCCGGAGGGCCAGTATGTATCAGTTTATCGATAACATGCTATACAGAAGGAAGCCCAACGGTGTGAAATTGAAGTGCATTTGCCGGGAAGAGGGGAAGGAACTGTTGGCAGAGATACACAAAGGCATGTGCGGCTCCCATATTGGATCAAGAGCCTTGGTCGGAAAAGCTTTCCGGCAAGGTTTCTACAGGCCCACGGCTCTCCAAGATGCAATTGAGCTAGTCACCAGATGCGAAGCCTGCCAGTTCCACTCCAAGAATATCCATCAACCTACTCAAGCTCTCCAGACGATCCCTTTGTCATGGCCATTTTCGGTCTGGGGGCTCGACATCTTGGGCCCCTCCCCCCGTGCTACCGGGGGCTTTGAATTCTTGTACATTGCAATCGACAAGTTTACAAAGTGGCCGGAGGTGGAGCCTGTGAGAAAGGTGACCGCATAATCAGCTATCAAGTTCTTGAAGGGATTGGTGTGCCACTTCGGAGTACCCGCCAGAGTCATCACTGACAACGGCACCCAATTCATAAGCCGCGCCTTCATGCAATTTGTTTAAACCCTCGGAAGCAAGGTTTCTTTCGCCTCAGTTGCTCATCCCAGGAGCAATGGACAAGCTGAGAGGATGAATGCTGAAGTGCTGCGAGGACTCAAGACAAGAACTTTTGACAAGCTGCGGGAGTGCGGCAGGCGCTGGATCGATGATCTGTCAGTGGTTCTTTGGTCCCTCCGTATGACACCAAATCGAGCTACCGGCCAGACTCCCTTCTCCCTAGTCTATGGGCAGAAGTAGTGATCCCCACGGAACTCATATACGGGTCACCTCGAGTATTTGCCTATGATGAAGTGGAGCAAGCGCAGCACCGGCATGACGATGCCGCGCTCCTTGAGGAGAACCGTCTCCGGGCTGCTACGCGTGCTGCATGCTACCAGCAAGCCCTGCGTCGCTATCACAGCTGCATGGTTCATGCCCGGAGCCTTGAGGAAGGCAACCTTGTCCTTAGGCGTGTTCAGTCCGCCAAGGGTGCAAGTAAGTTGACGCCGAAGTGGGAAGGCCCTTACCGGGTAGTACGAGTCACCAGACCCGGCGCAGTCCGTCTGGAGACCAAAGATGGCATTCAGTTGCAAAACTCATGGAGCCCGGCAGCCACCCTTTTGTACAAGCCTTGTTAATGCGCATGTAACCCTTTGTACAAAGCCAGGCGCAGACCCTGAGCACATACAATAAAACGAAGCGCTGCCCCCCCCCCCAAATCTTGCATGCATGCATAGCATAACATGAACATGCCATGATCATGTAGATGAGATCATATGTTGCTTTGTTTTCCTCTGCACTAACTGCAGGACTCTTGCCGCGTACTCAGTCTCAAAAAGAAGAAACAGAAACAAGATTACATATTGATCCCCGACAAGCCAAACGGATAAGTTCTTTTTTATCCATACATGTCTCTGTAAGAAGAAAACTTGTGCATAGAGAAACCTCGTCACCTTCGAAACATTTGTGCTTCCATCCTTTGGCCCGAACGTTGCTTCGGTCAAGCTGGTTGTAGTGGCTTTTGGCAGAGAAGGTTTGACGAGGGGCTGGTCCCCTTCCATAGTTTTGAGCCCGGCAAGCCAAGCCCCGCGGCAACAAACGGAAGGCACCCGGCAGGATAGCTTGCCGAAGCAAACTTGTTTACTTAAAAGTATAGAGGCACTCCTCCTCTGCATGGATATAGTACATGCACAAGTACCCGGGAAGACCGTCTATTTTCATTAATATGTGGATAAACGAGTAGAAAGATTACAGAGTACAAACATGGATAGAAGAGATTACATATTTGAAGCTAAAGTTTGGCAAGTGCCTACATATTTTAGATTGAAAAAAGATAAGTGCCCCATAATCCCTTTCTTGTCCCTCTTCTTCTAGGAACTACAGTGGGAGGTGAAGGGGCAAAAGGAGTGCCTGGGCAGAAGCCCAGCCTGATCCCATCAGGGCCCGCGAGGCACAGCCTGACAAGATCGGGAGTGGCGAGGATGCAAAGATGGCAGGGGCGGCTAGGAGGTGCCCCGGACGCCACCACCAGGACCAAAGGGGCGCCCGGCAGAAGGCACCAAGAGAGCGTCCCCTCCCCAGTAACCATCCAGAAGAAGTTGGTGATGATGGTGCCGGGGAGTGAGGGGAAGAGCAGAAAGACGGGGCAGCAGGCCGGCAGTACGAGACGAAGGCATCGGTGCCATCGTACTCTGACCTAACGGCCTGCCACCCGCCTTCTCCATCTTCGCCTGTTTCTTCCTCGTCACTGTCGCTTTGGGAGGACGCTGGGCCCTAGGCCCGTCACCTCCCCCGAAGAAGCGACTGACAGTGGCGGCGGCGCCAGAGACGCACGAGGAGCACCACTCCCCACCTTGACGGGCAGGAAGACACTGCCGTCTTCAGCATCATCCCCAACCTCGCTAGAGAGAGCAATGCTGGGATTACTAAGGATCCCGAGCACAGCGCCGCGGGCAGGCGCCAAAAGCCCCGAGGACTCCGTCGATGGATCGACAAGCTCCAACAATTTGCGGCGGGGGCAACACCTCTTGCCCAGGCGGCGGGCTCGCGTGGAAGGGGCGAACACTCCGCCATCATGAAGAAGCATAGCACCTTCCACGCAGGGGTCGGTGTGTCGTTCGCGGACACGCCACCATGAACTGCGACCGCCCCTACTACGGTCGCCACGCCTCCCATGGCCCCGGACCAGACTCACTCCCCGAGCGACGACACTAGCCTTCGGAGTCATCACTCCCAAGCTGAGGCCCGTGGCCTGACCCCGTTCTCTCCCCTTCGGCATGACGAAGAAGGAGGCAAGGAAGATGAAGGCAGAAGTACGTGGATGGATGCCTCCGCTCCCCCTAGTGCTCCCTTTTATAGGCGAGCCAGGGCCGGGGGCTGATTCTCCACCCACTCCCAAGGGCTCCTTTGAATCCAATCCGTCCAAGCTGCGGACGGTGGCCGAGCCCATCGACCGCCCTTTTGCACCAATCCAGAGAATTTGGGTTCCCGTCATAGTCTCTTCCCTGCACCATGCGCATCCGTTATCTACCCCGCGCAGCGCATGCAGCGTACGTGGCGGAAGGAACGGGCGTAGTGGGATGAGTGAAATGGCAGTTACCACCTCGTGGGATAAAGTCATTCACTGGCCATAACAGGGTGGCCCCCACCACGTTTGGCATCGCACAACGCACGGGGAAACCGGAAACTGACTCGAGCACAGGTTAATGAAGAAGCAAGAAAAAAAATCAAGGAAGAAGAGAATATCAGCGCAAGACCCCTGCCTGTGTACCTGATAGGGCCTACCCCAACGATGCTCGACAGCACGTTTGGACCAGGCCCGGGGGCTCCTGTCGGTGCAACAAACCTTCACATATGTTGCCCGGACTATACACATGCCCAAGTGGCAGAGATGCAAACTCCACCAAGCATTCAAGACAAAATCAAGCCAGAGAGATAGCCCTTTGAGGAATCAAGGGGCGGATCAAGAAGACCAAGACAAACCGAGTGAACAAGATATCACTAAGGAAAAACCTCCCTTGCCGGGCAGGCGAGCCCGGTCATGTCGAGGCCACCCCGAAGACAAGTCCCAAGACTTCCCCAGAAAGGATTGCCGGGGCTACTGGCGGGCTTCGTCCCTGCCAAGACTCCACCGCTCCACTGCATCGCAATGCAAGTCATCCATCGGTGCGGTGTCGAGCCCCAAGATAACTAAGTGACTGTCATTTGGCATGTGGCAGCCATTTAGGAGGAAGATCACCTCTATATGACACCCGTCCAGAGGCGTGTCAAGCAGACAGGTGGAAGATGACTAAAGCGGCGCGGCAGGCCTGCCGGGCCGCATCCATAGTGCAACACATGTCAGTGCATTTAATGCGCTTTGTCCTAACTGCCAGAGTTAGGTATGATAGCACTGTTAGCTATCTAATTGCTGGATAATGACTATTTTGCCATTGTGGTAACCCCTTAGCCTATAAAAGGAGGACCGTGGCAACCTTAGAAAGGATTCGGACCCTCGTGTACTCATACGCGCGTAGCTGCTCTCCCCAAGGCGACCTTGCCGGGCTTGAGCGCCGTGCATTCTTCACGGTCCCTCCATCAATCCACCAAAGCAGGAGTAGGGTTTTACGCTTCTCAGTGGCCCAAACCTGGGTAAAAACCACCAGCGTCATCACTGTCGTGCTGTCCCATGGCCTCTACTCTTTGTGCAATGCGTCCTCCCCCTACCGAACCACAAAGGGGCCGATGGCCCCATAGGTGGACGTGTTCAACCATGACATCCACCTTTTTCACACGACTATAGCGGCGTAATCATTTCGGATGTCTCTCGGGTCAAAAACGTAATGTCAAGACGTAACATGTGGGATAGGCGTGACTTGTCATACGATTATTCTATGGCAATCGTCAGTAGCCGTTCGCCTATCCCCGACGATTTCTGGGTCGTGTAGGAAGGACCCCCCTATCGCCCACACTCACTAGGGGACGGTTTAAAACTCCGTCGCCGAAAGGGGTTAAAAACCGTTTGTATAGCACGTAACGGTACCAGTGAACCCCCGGGATTCGAGGATCCCAAGCTCCCCAATCATGTATACAAACTCAACAAGGCACTCTATGGCCTTAAACAAGCCCCACGTGCGTGGTATGAGCACCTTACCGAGTTGTTGCATGATCATGGGTTTGAAATTAGGAAAATCGATCCTACTCTTTTTACTAAGATGGTCAAAGGGGATTTGTTCATATGCCAACTATATGTTGATGATATCATTTTTGGTTCTCCTAACTAATCTTTCAATGATGAGTTTGCTGCACTAATGACCGAGAAGTTCGAGATGTCTATGATGGGAGATTTGAAGTTCTTTCTTGGATTCAAATTCAAGTAAAGAAGAGAAGGGACCTTCATCAACCAAGCCAAATATACCCAAGACATGCTCAAGAGATTCAAGCTAGATGATGTCAAGCCGGTCAAGTTTCCTATGCCTACCAAATGCAAGCTTGACATTGATCCCAATGGTAAAGTGATGGATCAAAAGGTATATCACTCCATGATTGGATCCTTGCTTTACCTTTGTGCATCTAGACCGGATATTATGTTGAGTGTGGGAATGTGTGCAAGATTCCAAGCCGCACCTAAGGAAAGTCACTATGTGGCGGTCAAGCGAATCTTTCGATATTTGGCTCATACCCCAAACTTTGGCCTATGGTACCCCAAAGGAGCAAGCTTTGATCTCATGGGTTATTCAGACTCGGATTGGGCGGGAGATATTGTGGATAGGAAGTCAACTTCCGGAGGGTGCCAATTTCTTGGTCGCTCTTTGGTAAGTTGGTCTTCGAAGAAGCAAAATTGTGTGTCTCTCTCTTCCACCGAGGCCGAGTATGTAGTCGCCGCTAGTTGTTGTGCACAATTGCTATGGATGAGGCAAACTTTAAAGGATTACAGTGTCACTTGTGACAAAGTGCCCCTTCTATGTGACAATTAAGGTGCTATCAAGATCTCCTACAATCCGGTGCAACATATCAAGACAAAGCATATTGAGATTCATCATCATTTCATTCGGGATCATATCAAGTGTGGGGAGATTGAGATTATCTACGTCAACACTCAAGAGCAACTAGCGGACATTTTCACGAACCCTTGGATGAAGCAAGATTTTGCGAGTTAAGGAATGAGTTAAATATCATTGGTTCGAGCAATGTGGCTTGAATCTAGGCACACCCCACTGCATTCATCATATTATCTTGCTCTAGATGTAGGCATGGACATAGGGGGAGTGTTGTTCTCTCAATGAGCTCTCCCTCCCCCATTATGCATAAATTTATCAAGTCTTTCACATTAGCCATTTTCTATGGTACTTGTACTTCAAAGATGAGTTTTGGTAATGGGCCCAAGGTTAAAATCTCCGCGGTGCCATACAAATTGACTCAAACATAGGTGACTTCGATCACTGCCCTCTCTTTGAGAGGTGTGTCTCCTTTAGGTTTGGAGTGTGCTTTCGTTTCCTTGGCTTTCGGTTGTTGGATTACTCCAAGTGTACTCTCCTTTTTGTTGGCTTTTGACCTTGGAGTACTTCTTCCATTTTGATGTGCCTTTTTTCTCCAACCTAAGCCTTTCCGTGCCTCAACCTCTCATATAATGCATAAGCCCATTTTCCCTCCTTGATCAAATGCAGTTTTCTGGTAGCAGGCGGTACTACCGCTGGCCGGCACGGTACTACCACTCTGGCGGTACTACCACTGAGTGCAGTGTGTTGACCCCCTGTCAACGCACTGAGGTGGAACTACTGCTGTGGGGCATGGTACTACCGCTTGTCCCAGCGGTACTACTGCTTCGAGGACTCGCGTGGGGGTTAAGTGCTGGGCACGGGGAGTTCCAACTCCCCCATACCCCATTCACTTCTCCTCCCCCTGAGTTCTTTCTCTGAGGCGACCCGAAACTACTCCGGAGGCCGGCTCTGGCTCTTCGAATTCGTGTCGTCTTCTCCGTTTCTGACCGGTGGGATCGATCCCCACCTTATCCTCTTGCCATGGATACCGGTATTGCCCTCGTGCTCCTCTCCTATGGTTCTATTTTTTCAATCTTGGTTCTAGGGCAATGCATGTGGTATTTGTAGATTTTTCGCTAAATCTAGGCATGAGTAGGATGCGGGATGACGGCTAGATAGGAGTATAGTTGTATTTGCATAGATTTTGCATTTCTACGTCACCGGTACTACCGGATCCACTTCGCGGAAGTGTTCCCGTCGGGTGGAAGGTACTACTGCTTTGACGTGAGCAGTACTACTGCTTGTGGCTGTACTACCACTCGTATCCAGTGGTACTACCGCTTACCCTTTGGCGGTACTACCGCGGCTCGGCACAGTACTACCGCTGTGACCTAGATTTTCACGATTTTCGCAATCACGTCTATTCTCATTTTACCTCCTTTGGCTTATGCAATGACTTTACACCTGCTTTTGCCTCGCTTTGTGTTTGTTGGTTCTAGGTGATGGTAGCTCTGTTCATCATGCTCGTCGCAAGAATCCAGAGCGTCCGGGTGGTTCTAAGTGCTACCATACCGCCGATGGGACTCCTACAAGTTCCAATGGTCCTCCCAGGCGGAATGTCAAGACAACAGCAAGCAAGCCGAAGGAGAAGTACACCCCTCTTGATGGGATGTCTGCAAAGGAGTTTGAGGAGTTCCGCATTCACAATCTGTATCGCCGCGCTCAGGATGCAACTTTTGTTGGGCGTCCCTTCTGGAACAAGGAGCAATCATTGATCTATCTGGACATTCTAAAGGCCAAGAAGAACTTGTTTGTCAACATCAAGTCGATTGATGTCACTCGCATGGAGAAGGATCCAGCGTACTTTGGTGAGGCCCTTGCTCTTTGTCAACAGTGGGGGCTCATTCCCTTCATCACCTACAACAAGGACTATGATCCAGAGATTGTGGCTCAATTTTATGCCATGGTTCACTTTCATGCCAATGAGGAGAGATCTATGTCATGGATGACCGGTGGGAGAAGGTTCAGGGTTGATTGGAAGGACTTCATGGATTGCTTGGGTGTTGCTGATGAGGGGGAAGAAAACCCAGTTGGTCTCTAGCCTCACAAGGAAGTACCTCCGAATCACAAGTCCAAGCTTATCCGGTACTCCAGGACCGTGAAGACACTCAAGGGGGCTACTCACACGGAGCTCATTCCCTTTCTGGACATCATGCACTGTATCTTCTGTAACACTATTTTTCCTCGCATTGGGAACTTGGATATGGTGCACTCTTACCTGGTGAATCTTCTGTTGATGTGCATCAAGGAGCAGGGCAAGCATTCTACTTTGGACATCTCCCACATCATGTGGCATGAGATTAGGTCCGTCGTTCTTGAACGGAAGGTGCCTATCTATGGCCCTTATCTTTTCAAGCTGATTGAGGTGAAGTGGGCTGCTGAGTATCTAGGAGAGGCACTTCCTACTGAGCGCCTTGTCTCTCATCCGGTTCTGAATTTGCACCAGAAGGAGAATTGGGGGACTGTGCCTGCTGGCCCCGGTGAGGAGATTACCCCTACGGATTTTGATCATGAGGCTGAGCTAGATTACGAGTTTGTTCCCTCTCCTGAGAAGCTACCCTCTTGGGCATCCAAGCTCAAGTCAAAGATGAAGAAGCTTTTCTGCATGGAGGCTAAGGGCTAGTACAGGGCTCATGTGGCTGAGAAGGCTACTTGCACTCGCCATAAGACTATGATGAGAGCCCTCGGTCAGGAGATCACTAGTGGCTCTGAGGAGCGAGTTACATATGAGGAGATTTGGGTTTCTTAGCACTGCAAATGGCCAGACTCAGAGACGGAGCATCAGCATGCAGCAGCAGAGGAGTCTGAGGGGCACGAGGAGTCCGAGGAGCAGGAGGACTCAGATGAGCATGAGGAGTACTGATGAGCTGGCGCTTCACCATCACCATGGTCGTGTCTAGTGCTCTTTGCCTTTTTGGTGTCTCGATGCCAAAGGGGGAGAGAGTTTAGGGATTTGCCGAGTCACGAGTGTGTCTTCTTTGTTATTGTTTTCATTCTCTCGTGAACTCTTTATCGTCGTTTGGTTTGCTTTTTGTTCGTGTGAGGAACCTATCATATGGTGTGAGACATATGCTACCTTATCTTATCTTTATGTCTACATTTTAGCTTGTGAGATGTTATCTATCTTGTGACCTATCTATATGCTCAGATACTAATTACTTGCATCCTTGCTTTACCTTATCATATTATTGTTGCAAGTATTGCCTGTCTATAAAATATAGGGGGAGTATTGATCCTAATGTGTGGGCTTTGCATTCCAAAGGCATACCCAAATAGTGCACACATCTAGGGGGAGCCTGTCTATATTTTGTAGATTTTGGGATTGCATGTTATCTCATCATTTTCTTGTGCAAATCCCGTATTGTCATCAATCAACCAAAAAGGGGGAGATTGTTAGGGCATATTTCTCCCTTAGTGGTTTTGGTGTTTGATGACAATGATTTTGTGGACTAGTCGTGTTCATTGAGCATTCTAGATAATCTATCTTATGGCACAAGACGGTTTGAACCTCTCTGGATATTTATGAAGACGGTGTTTTCTTGCGTTTCTTTTTTGGTGGACTTGAGTCGTAGGAACATCGTACTATTAAGAGGGGGTCCGCTTCGGAAAGGTTTGGGTGGAATCAACACGTACACTATTTCCTTGCACCCTCATTCTTTCCCGACGTTTGAGCTTGTCCCTCCTTTGTTTTTGAACCTTGTCAGAATAGGCTAAGCGGTAGTACCGCTCTGCACAACGGTAGTACCGCTCCAGCGGTACTGCCGCTGTGCAGTACGGCTCCTACCTCCGCCTATTGTGTGGGTTCTGTAAACGGGCGGAAGTAGAGCGGCAGTTCGCCATGGTAGTACCGCTCCTGCGGTACTACGCGGCCAGCTGCCTCTCAACTACCGCGGGTTTACTAGACTCTCACAGGCTAAGCGGAAGTACCGCTGCTAGCCATGGTAGTACCGACCTAGGGGAACTACCGATGGCTAGTACCGCGGGGAGTACTGCTTATTTTCCTTGTTCTGGACAGGTCTGTTTCACGGGCGGTAGTAGAGCGGTAGTTCTTGGCGGTAGTACCGCCCCGGACGGCACTACCGCCCTGCCCTCCTCTACTACCGCGGGTATCGGCTGTAGTTCAACTCCATGCGGTAGTACCGCTAGAGGGCGTGGTAGTACCTCTCTGGTGGCACTACCGTCCCCCTGACTTGCTCAGGTTGAACTATGTGGCCGGCACTTCTGTGCCAGCGGAAGTACTGCTCACCCGAGTGGTACTACCGCTTATGCACGGGCTGTGGGAGCATAACGGTTGGATCCATTCTTCCACTATATAAAGGAGTCGCCTGTCTTCTAGTTGACTACCTCTTCCTCCCCCAAGCTCCATTGTTGTTCTGAAGCTCATTTCCGCCCGATCTCTCTCCCTAGCCAATCAAACTTGTTGATTCTTTAGGGACTGGTTGAGAAGGCTTAGATCTACACTTCCACCAAGAGAAATTTGATTCCCCCCACTAATCCCTTGCGGATCTTGTTACTCTTGGGTGCTTGAGCACCCTAGACGGTTGAGGTCACCTTGGAGCCACATTCCATTGTGGTGAAGCTTCGTGGTGTTGTTGGGAGCCTCCAATTAAGTTGTGGAGATTGCCCCAACCTTGTTTGTAAAGGTTCGGCCGCCGCCTTCAAGGGCACCACTAGTGGAATCACGGCATCTCGCATTGTGTGAGGGCATGAGGAGAATACGGTGGCCCTAGTGGCTTCTTGGGGAGCATTGTGCCTCCACACCGCTCCAACGGAGATGTACTTCCCCTCAAAGGGAAGGAACTTCGGTAACACATCTTCGTCTCCACCGGCTCCACTTGTGGTTTTCTCTTACCTTTACTTTCTGCAAGATGCTATTGTTGTTGTTGTCAGCATCATATAGGTTGCTCACCTAGTTGCACATCTAGACAACCTATTTGTTGCTTAACCTAATTTGTTAAAAAAGCTAAAAATTGGTAGTTGCCTATTCACCCCCCCCCTCTAGTCAACCATATCGATCCTTTCACCTACAGGTCCATAGTTAGTAGCTAGATGGATTCTTCTCTCTATTTGATCTTCAATACAATGTTCTCCTTGATGTTCTTGGAGTTCTATTCGATGTAATTACTATTTGTGGTGTGTTTGTTGGGATCCAGAATTGTGAGTTTATGATCAGATTATCCATGAATATTATTTGAGTTTTCTCTGAACTCTTTTATATATGCATGATTGTTATAGCTTTGTATTTCTCTCCGATCTATTGATTTGGTTTGGCCAAGTAGATTGATTTTTCTTGCAATGGGAGAGGTGCTTTGTAATGGGTTCGATCTTGCGGTGCTCAATACCAGTGACAGAAAGGGACATGACACGTATGTATCGCGCTATTAAGGATAAAAAGATGGGGTTTATTCATGCGTGAGTTTACTTTTGTCTACATCATGTCATCTAGCTTAAGGCGTAACTCCATTCTTTATGAACCTAATACTCTGGATGCATGCTGGATAGCGGTCGATGTGCGGAGTAATACTAGTAGATGCAGAATCATTTCGGTCTACTTGTCTCAGACGTGATGCCTATATACATGATCATTGCCTTGGATATCGTCATGATTATTTGCTTTTCTATCAATTGCCCAACAGTAATTTGTTTACCCATCGTATGCTATTTTCAAGAGAGAAGCCTCTAGTGAAAACGATGGCCTCGGGTCTACTTCCATCATATATTAAAAATCCTAAAAATACCTTGCTGCAATTTTACTTTATTTATTTTATTTTCTATTTTTGTTCGATCTATATATCTATCACCATACAATTTAATCTTGAAATTAACCGCCAAGGGATTGACAACCCCTTGTTCGCGTTGGGTGCAAGGATTTGTTATTTTGTGTGTAGGTGCTACTAATGAGTTGTTGCGTGAATGTCCTACTGGATTGATGACCTTGGTTTCATAACTGAGGGAAATACTGTACTGCATCATCCCCTCGTCTTTGGGGAAAACCCAATGCAACTCACAAGTAGCAGATGTCAGCCCATCCCGGAGAGCTTTGGCTACGAAGGGATCCATGGTGGGGAGTGGTGCGGAGAGGGATGATGCTACTTCTTGAGCTTGCGTTGGTTTTTCCCTTGAAGAGGAAATGGTGATGCAGCAAAGTAGAGATAAGTGTTTCCCTCAGTTAATAACAAGGTATCAATCCAGTAGGAGGAACACACAAGTCTCCAATGATAGCACCTATACAAACAAACAAATACTTGCACCCAACATGATAAAGGGGTTGTCAATCCCTTCACAGTTACTCGCAAGGATGAGATCTGATAGTGATAGATATAAAAGATAAGTAAAAGTGCAAAATAAGATAAAAGTAAATAAATTGCAGCAAGGTATTTTTGGGTTTTTTATTTTATAGATATGAAAATAATATGATAAAAGATAGACCCGGGGGCCATAGTTTTCACTAGAGGCTTCTCTCTTGAAAGAAAGCAAACGGTGGGTAAACAAATTACTATTGAGCAATTGATAGAAAAGAGAATAATTATGAAGATATCTAAGGAAGTGATCATGTATATAGGCATCATGTCTGAGACAAGTAGACCGACTCCTGCCTGCATCTACTACTATTACTCCACACATCGACCGCTATCCAGCATGCATCTAGTGTATTAAGTAAACAAGAACGGAGTAATGCCTTAAGCAAGAAGACATGATGTAGAGGGATAGAGCCAATCAATATGAATAAACCCCATATTTTTATCCTTAATGGCAACAATACAAATACGTGTTATGTCCCCTTCTGTCACTAGGATTGAGCACCGCAAGATTGAACCCATTACAAAGCACCTCTTCCATTGCAAGAAAAATCAATCTAGTTGGCCAAACCAAATCAATAGATCGGAGAGAAATATAAAGCTATATAAATCATGCATAAAAGAGTTTGGAGAAGACTCAAATAATATTCATAGATAATCTGATCATAAACCCACAATTCATCGGATCTCAACAAACGCACCACAAAAGAAGATTGCATCGAATAGATCTGCAAGAACATCGAGGAGAACATTGTATTAAAGATCAAAGAGAGAGAATAAGTCATCTAGCTACTAGCTATGGACCCATAGGTCCTTGGTAAACTACTCACACATCATCGGAAGAGCAGCAAGGTTGATGTAGAAGCCCTCCGTGATCGAATCCCACTCCGGCGGAGTACCGGAAAAGGCCCCAAGATGGGATCTCATGAGGAATATTTCGTGTGTCCTCTGGTCTTCGGGCAATATTTGGGTATTTATAGAAGAAAAGGGTTAGAAGTGCCACGAGGGGCCCACAAGCCTCGGGGGCGCCCCCCGGGGCGCGCCCTCCGAGCTTGTGGCCACCTCGTGGCTCTTCTGGCCTCCCCCCGAAGCTTCCTGGGTGTCTTTTTGGCCTAGAAAAATCGTCAAAAAGTTCCGTTCCATTTGGACTCCGTTTGGTATCGATTTTTTGTAAAGGAAAAAAATAGCAACTGGCACTAGGCACTAGGTTAATAGGTTAGTCCCAAAAATGATATAAAATAGCATAATAATGAATATAAAACATCCAAGATGAATAATATAATAGCATGTAACAATAAAAAATTATAGATACGTTGGAGACATATCAAGCATCCCCAAGCTTAATTCCTTCTCGTCCTCGAGTAGGTAAATGATAAAAACAGAATTTTTTATGTGGAATGCTACCTAGCATGTTTATCATGTAATCTTTCTTTATGTGGTATGAATATTCAGATCCGTAAGATTCAAAACAAAAGTATAATATAAAAACAATAATACTTCAAGCATACTAAAAAGCAATCATGTCTTTTCAAAATATCATGGCTAAAGAAAGTTATCCCTACAAAATCATAAAGTCTTGTCATGCTCCATCTTCTTAACACAAAGTATTTATCATGCACAACCCCGATGACAAGCCAAGCAATTGGTTCATACTTTTTAACGCGCTTCAGCTTTTTCAACTCTCACTCAATACATGAGCGTGAGCCATGGATATAGCACTATAGGTGGAATAGAATATGATGTTGGAGGTTGCCTGGAGAAGACAAAAAAAGGAGAAATTCTCACATTGACGAGGCTAATCAATGGGCTATGGAGATGCCCATCAATTGATATCAATGCAAGGAGTGTATGAAAGCTCAAAAGAAAACTAAGTGGGTGTGCATCCAACTTGCTTGCTCATGAAGACCTCGGGCATTTGAGAAAGCCCATCATTGGAATATACAAGCCAAGTTCTATAATGAAAAATTTCCACTAGTGATATATGAATGTGACAAAATAGGAGACTCTCTATCATGAAGAACATGGTGCTACGTTGAAGCACAGGTGTGGAAAAGGATAGTAACATTGTCCCTTCTCTCTTTTTCTCTCATTCATTTTCTTTTTTCTTTTTTTCTCTCTCCTTTTTCTTTTTGTTGGGAACTTTGGCCTCTCTTTTTTCTTGGGCTCATCTGGCCTCTTTTTTTCATTTTTTTTATATTCCTCACATGGGACAATGCTCTAATAATGCATATGATCATCACACTTCTTTTTTACTTACAACTCAATACTAGAACAAAAATATGACTCTATATGAATGACTTGTGCAATGATCTAGCGTGACATGTATAAAAAAATATGAATGGCGGCAGAGCCACAAATACTATGCCAACTATATGATCATGCAAAGCAATATGACAATGATTATATGGGTCATAATAAAACGGAACGGTGGAAGTTGCATGGAAATATACCTCAGAATGGCTATGGAAATGCCATAATAGGTAGGTATGGTGGCTGTTTTGAGGAAGATATAAGGAGGCTTATGTATGATAGAGCGTATGATATCACGGGGTTTGGATGCTCCAGCGAAGTTTGCACCACAACTCAAGGTGAGAAGGGGCAATGCCCGGTACTGAAGAGGCTAGCAAAAGTGGAAGGGTGAGAGTGCGTATAATCCATGGACTCAACATTAGTCATAAAGAACTCACATACTTATTGCAAAAGTTTATTAGCCCTCGAAGCAAAATACCACTACACATGCTCTTAGGGGGATAGATTGGTAGGAAAAGACCATCGCTCGTCCCCGACCGCCACTCATAAGGAAGACAATCAATAATTAATCATGCTCCAATTTCATCATAAACGAGAGACCATACGTGCATGCTTCGGGAATCACAAACCTTAACACAAGTATTCTTACTAAACCACAATTACTAACTAGCATGACTCTAATATCACCATCTTTATATCTCAAAACAATTGCAAGGAATCAAACTTCTCATATATTCAATGATCTTCATGAAAGTGTTTATTATATCCCTCTTGAATACCCATCATATTAGGACTAAATTCATAACCCAAGCAAATTGCCATACTATTTATAAGACTCTCAAAATAATATAAGTGAAGCATGAGAGTTCATCAATTTCTTTAAAATATAACCACCGCCGTGCTCTAAAAGATATAAGTGAAGCACTAGAGCAACTGCCTAGCTCAAAAGATATAAGTAAAGCTCAAAGAGTATTCTAATAAATTCACGATTAATGTGTGTCCTTCTCAAAAGCAGTGTCCAGAAAGGATGATTGTGGTAAACTAAAAAGCAAATAAAGCAAAGAATCATATAATACACGACGCTCCAAGCAAAACACATATCACGTAGTGAATAAAAATATAGCCCCAAGTAAATTACCGATGGACTGTAGACAAAAGAGGGGATACCATCCGGGGCATCCCCAAGTTTAGACTCTTGGTTATCCTTGAATATTACCTTGGGATGCCTTGGGCATCCCCAAGCTTAGGCTCTTGCCACTCCTTATTCCTTAGTCCATCGAAACTTCACCCAAAACTTAAAAACTTCACAACACAAAACTCAATAGAAAACTCGTGAGATCCATTAGTATAATAAAACAAATCACCAATTTAGGTACTGTTGTGAACTCATTCCAATTTCATATTAGTATTATATCTATTATATCCTAACTTCACCATGGTTCATACCCCCCGATATTACCCATAGATTCATCAAAACAAGAGAACAACTCAATGAAAACAGAATCTGTCAAAAACAGAACAGTCTGTAATAACCTGAATATTGCTCATACTTCTGTAACTCTTAAAATTCTGAAAGATTAGGACGACGTGGTAAATTTGTATATCAATCTTGTGTAAAAAATTCAGAGCCAGAACCCATTTTTGTGAATTTACAAAATTCCAGAACTGGGTGCAAAAGTTTTTGTTTTTTCACAAAATCAAATCAACTATCTTCCAAATCATCCCAAAGGTCTTACTTGGCACAAACACTAATTAAAACATAAAAACTCAATCATAACAGTAGCATAATTGTGTAATTGTAGAAAAACAGAAGGAAAACAAGAAAAACAAAAATAATATTGGGTTGCCTCCCAACAAGCGCTATTGTTTTACGCCCTTAGCTAGGTATATTGCATAGATCTAGGTATTGTCATCTTTGGTATTCAATCCATAAGTGACCCTCATAATAGATTCATATGGTAACTTAATTTTCTTTCTTCGGAAGTGTTCCATGCCCTTCCTTAATGGAAACTGAAATCTAATGTTTCCTTCTTTCATATCAATAATTGCACCAATCGTTCTAAGTAAAGGTCTACCAAGAATTATAGGGCATGTAGGATTGCAATCTATATCAAGCACAATGAAATCTACGGGCACATAATTCCTATTTGCAACAATAAGAACATCATTAATTCTTCCCATAGGTTTCTTAATAGTAGAATCCGCTAAGTGCAAATTTAAGGAACAATCATCAAGTTTGTGGAAACCTAGCACATCACATAAAGATTTTGGAATAGTAGAAACGCTAGCACCCAAATCACATAAAGCATAGCACTCATAATCTTTAATCTTAATTCTAATAGTAGGTTCCCATTCATCATAAAGCTTTATAGGGATTGAAACTTCCAACTCAAGTTTTTATTCAAAAGATTTCATCATAGCATAAACAATATGTTTAGTAAAAGCCTTATTTCGATTATAAGCATGAGGCGAATTAAGCATGGATTGCAACAAAGAAATACACTCAATCAAAGAACAGTTATCATAATTAAAGTCCCTGAAATCCAAAAGAGTGGGCTCATCACTAGTTAAAGTTTTGACCTCGCTAATCCCACTTTTATCAATTTTTTCATTAAGATCATCACCCTTCAAATTATTGGGACGCCTTCTAGCTTAAGTTGACTCTTCTCCAGTACCTTCTTCATCAAGTTTTATATTAAACAAAGATTAAATAAGAGTCACACCAATCACTTCAAGATCTTCATCATGATTATCACAAAAACTAGAAGAACATGCTTTTTCTAGCCATTTTCTCTTAGCTCGCATTCTAGCGATTCTCTCCCTACTTTCGGTAATAAAAATTTGAATAGATTTCATAGATTCATTAATATCAAGCTTGGGTGGCATAGATCTAATCATAAGGGAATTAATCTTATGAGAAATTCTATCAACGTTTCTAGCCATATCATCAAACTTAAGCAATTTTTCTTCTATCATGGCATTGAAAATCTTTTGAGAGTTAATGAATTTTTTTAATATTATTCTCAAGATTAGAGGGTATCTTACTATAATTTCCATAAGAATTGTTGTAGGAATTACCATAATTATTAGAGGAATTAATAGGAAACGGTCTAGGATTGAAATTGCCTCTATACGCGTTATTAACAAAATTGTTCCTACCAACAAAATTCACATCCATAGATTCATTATTATTCTCAATCAAAGTAGACAAATACATATCATTAGGATCAATAGGAGAACTCTTGCTAGCAATCAATTTCATAAGTTCATGCATCTTTCCACTCAAAGTATTAATTTCTTCCAAGTGTGCACTTTTTTATTAGTAGAAGATATTTCGGTATGCCATTGGTAGTAATTTGCCATAATATTATCTAAGAGTTTAGTAGCTTCTCCTAATGTGATTTCCATAAAAGTACCTCCCGTGGTGAAATCTAAAATATTTCTAGATGCAATATTCAATCCAGCATAATTTTTTTGTATGATCATCGATAAACTTAAACCATGAGTAGGGCAATTTCTTATCATTAACTTCATCCTCTCCCATGATTGTGCAACATGTTCATGATCAAGTTGATTAAAATTCATTATATCATTCCTAAGAGAGATGGTCTTAGCGGGAGGAAAATACTTGGAAATAAAAGCATCCTTACACTTATTCCATGAATCAATACTATTTTTAGGCAAGGATGAAAATCAAGTCTTAGCACGATCTCGTAGTGAGAACAGAAATAATGTTAATTTGATAATATCATTATCCACATCTTTTTTCTTTTGCATATCACACAATTCAACAAAAGTATTTAGATGGGATGCAGCATCTTCATTAAGACTACCAGAAAATTGTTCTTTCATAACAAGATTGAACAAAGCGGCATTAAATTTCATAAGATTCCGCACTAGTGGCGGGAGCAATCGGAGTACTAATAAAATCATTATTATTAGTGTTGGAAAAAATCACACAACTTAGTATTTTCTTGAGACATCGTGACAAAATAAGCAATCTAGCACACAAGCAAACAAGAAGAAAACAAAAAAGGCAAACAGAAAGAAGGCAAATAAAAGGCAAATATTTTTTTGTTTTTCTGAAAATGTTTTAGAAGTGAGGGAAAGGAAAATGAGAGGCAAATGGCAAATAAAGTAAATGCAGGAGATGAGAGTTTATGATAGGTACTTGGTAGGCTTGATGTAGATCCTCCCCGGTAACGGCGCCATAAATTCTTCCTGCTACTTCTTGAGCTTGCATTGGTTTTTCCCTTGAAGAGGAAAGGGTGATGCAGCAAAGTAGGAGGAACACACAAGTCTCCAATGATAGCACCTACACAAACAAACAAATACTTGCACCCAACGCGATAAAGGGGTTCAATCCCTTCATGGTTACTTGCAAGGATGAGATCTGATAGTGATATATATAAAAGATAAGTAAAAGTGCAAAATAAGATAAAAGTAAATAAATTGCAGCAAGGTATTTTTGGGTTTTTGATTTTATAGATCTGAAAATAATATGATAAAAGATAGACCCGGGGGCCACAGTTTTCAATAGAGGCTTCTCTCTTGAAAGAAAGCAAATAGTGGGTAAACAAATTACTGTTGAGCAATTGATAGAAAAACGAATAATTATGAAGATATCTAAGGCAATGAACATGTATATAGGCATCACGTCCGAGACAAGTAGACCAACTCCTGCCTGCATCTACTACTATTACTCCACACATCGACCGCTATCCAGCATGCATCTAGTGTATTAAGTTAACAAGAGCGGAGTAATGCCTTAAGCAAGATGAGATGATGTAGAGGGATAGATCCAATCAATATGAATAAACCCCATATTTTTATCCTTAAT
The DNA here is from genome assembly GCA_011799875.1 of Thinopyrum elongatum. Lineage (NCBI taxonomy): Eukaryota > Viridiplantae > Streptophyta > Magnoliopsida > Poales > Poaceae > Thinopyrum > Thinopyrum elongatum. The sequence continues at coordinate 81,489,243 of CM022300.1, read as the reverse complement.
GGCAACAATACAAATACGTGTCATGTCCCCTTCTGTCACTGGGATTGAGCACCGCAAGATTGAACCCATTACAAAGCACCTCTTCCATTGCAAGAAAAACTAATCTAGTTGGCCAAACCAAATCAATAGATCGGAGACAAATACAAAGCTATATAAATCATGTTTAAAAGAGTTTGGAGAAGACTCAAACAATATTCATAGATATTCTAATCATAAACCCACAATTCATCAGATCTCAACAAACGCACCGCAAAAGAAGATAATATCGAATAGATCTCCAAGAACATTGACGAGAACATTGTATTGAAGATCAAAGAGAGAGAAGAAGCCATCTAGCTACTAGCTATGGACCCATAGGTCCTTGGTAAACTACTCACACATCATCGGAAGAGCAGCAGGGTTGATGTAGAAGCCCTCCGTGATCGAATCCCCCTCCAGCGGAGTACCAGAAAAGGCCCCAAGATGGGATCTCATGTGAACAGAAGCTTGCAGTGGCGGAAAAGTATTTTTGGTGTGCCCTCTGGTCTTCACGGAATATTTGGGTATTTATAGAAGAAAAAATAGGGTTAGAAGTGCCACGAGGGGCCCACAAGCCTGGGGGGCGTGCCCTCCGAGCTTGTGGCCACCTCGTGGCTCTTTTGGTCTCCTCCCGAAGCTTCCTGGGTGTCTTGTTGGCCAAGAAAAATTGTCAAAAAGTTTCGTTCCATTTGGACTCCGTTTGGTATTGATTTTCTGTAAAGGAAAAAAGAGCAACTGACACTGGGCGCTAGGTTAATAGGTTAGTCCCAAAAAATGATATAAAATAGCATAATAATGCATATAAAACGTCCAAGATGAATAATATAGTAGCATGGAACAAGAAAAATTATAGATACGTTGGAGACGTATGAGATGACTGTGGCTATGTCCGAGGCACCAGGGCAGTGGTTTATATAGCACCGGTGGGCAGTAGAGGGACGGACGGGTGGCGCCGGAGGAGACGCCTCGGCAATCGTGTGCCATCAATACGGGCGGCAGACGAATAGACGGGCGGCCGTCATGTCGTTTAAACGCGCGGCAGTCGCCTATACCGGGAAGCGGCGCGGGCGGTGCTCTCTTCACTGGCGCACCGCTTCAATGCCGGCGCCAGTGAGTGGCCGCGTCTGCTCTGGCCGCGCATGAATGCGGGCGCTGACGCTCTGTAGTGGCGCTGACCAAAACGCGCGAGAGGGGGAGGGTTATTTGGTGGGCCAGGGCGATCAGAAGCGGCTTGGGATCGGTCCGGACTCCCGCAAACATCCCCTACTTTTGTCTCCTGTTTGTGGGAGAAATCGCATCCGGACCACCCCACGGACCTATACAGATCGGTGTCTGATGGCTTCCGTGGTCTGAACAGCGCAGTTCAGACGGTTGCGGGAGGTTTGCGGGTCGGCGTTGGAGATGCCCTTAGTCCTCATACGTTGAAAAATCATGTTGAGAATAACTTGGTTAATTCAAGTGTGCATGCAATAATTACCCTGGTGCACGCATGCACTCTTCACACGTAAGAAAAGGCCAGCCTCCTTTCTGACCTGCCACGTATCCTTTTCTTTTGCGAGTACCCTCAAGCCTGTCCCTAAATCAACGCCCTTTAGGCCAGCTTACCCCATTCACGAACATGAAAAATATTCATGAATTTCAAAATGTTTACATGTTTGATTTTTTTTCAAACTCACCCTATTCACATTATTTGTTTTTTATTGAATTTCTTAAAAAAATGAACATAAATTCAACAAAACGAAATTTAGAAAATATTTACAAATTAGTAAACAATCATGAATTAAAATATAGTGATTTATAAAATGTTAAAGAACTGAAAAATGTTCATAATAAAATTTAAAAAATGTTTACAAATTAAAAAAAACTTCTAGACTAGTTGCAGGTTGAGGGTGGACTTGCAACTGAAGGAAAAAAAATTCAGGCTCAGTTGCGAGTCAATGATGAACTTGCAACTGAGGAAAAAAAGAGTTGAGGTCCAGTTGCAAGTCAAAGATGGACTTGCAACTTGGACAGGAAAAGGGTCAGGGCCAGTTGCAAGGTGGGTCTGACTTTGCAACTAAGGCAAAAATAAAAATGGGTCTACCCTAGGTCGAGCCCAGTTGCGAGTCAATAGTGGACTTGCAACTGGGACCTAAAAAATTGGGCTCAGTTACGAGTCGATGATGGACTTGCAATTAAGGAAAAAGGGAAGACCCATTTGGAGATGAGAGAGGACTTGCAGCTAACATAGAAAAAAAAGGTCGAGCCTAGATCGCATAATTACGAGTCGAAGATGGACATACAACTGGAAAAAAGTGCCACCCCATTGCGAGTCGTTGGTGGACGTGCAACTTGGACCAAGAAAAGTCGGCTCAGTTGCGAGTCTATGGCGGACTTGTAACTCAGTCAAAAAAAGGGCAAGCCCATTTGTGAGACGAGGGTGGACTTGCAACTGATATAGAAAAAAAGGTCTGAGCCCAGATCGTACAGTTGCGAGTCGATGATGTACTTGCAATTGAGAAAAAAAATTGACCCCCGTTGCTAGTTGAGGGTCGACTTGCAAGTGGAACAAAAAATTATTAGAGCCAGATGCAAGTTAAGACTAACTTTGCAACTAAGAAAAAAAAGTTGGCCGGGGATCAAGCCCAGTTGCGAGTCAATGATTGACCTGCAACTGAGATGAAAAAGGCCAAGTCCCGGTTTCAAGTCCACGGTGCACTTGCAACTGGGAAGAAAAAAATGTTGAGCCTAATTACAAGTTAAGGGTGACTTTGCAACTAAAGGCAAACAAGGTCGGGCTTTTGACCAACCCTAGTTGCCAGTTGATTGTGGACTTGCAATTGCGACAAAACAAAATATTAGGCCCAGTTACAAGTCGAGGATGGACTTGTAGTTGGAACAAATAAAAAACTCCATGCCCAATTACGAGTTGAGGTAGACTTGCACTGAGGCAGAAAAAATGGGTTAAGCCTAGATCGAGTCGATTTTGTTTGGTGGTGGGTATACAAGAGACACAAACATTTTCCGCAAAAAAATGACATTGACAAAAAAACTGAAATAGAATGTTTTTAATCTAAAATGAATAAATGAAAAAGAAACATGGAAAAAATGACTACGGACATCACAACCCACACAAACGAGCACATATAACAACTATGGACTTATAATAGGACGAACAAAGGTTGACCTCAATTATGAGTGAGGGTAGACTTGGAACAGGGGAAAAAGAATCAGAGCCATTTGCATGTTGAACTTGGACTTGCAACTGGGACGCAAAAAGTTGGGCCCAGTTGCGAGTCGGGGTGGACTTGTAACTGCAAAAAATGGGTCAGGAGTCAGTTGCGAGTTAAGAGTGGACTTGCAATTGGGACCAAAAAAAGGATTAGCTCCAGTTGCAAGTCGAGGGTGGACTTGCAACTGGGATGGAAAAAATGGTCAAGGGAACAAAAAAATGTTAGTCCCGGTTGTGTGAGTGAAGGGTTAACTTACAACTAGGGACAAAATAAAAAATCTTGGGCCTAGTTGCAAGTCGAGCGTGGACTTGCAACTATAATAAAAAAAAGGTTAGGGCTTCGAGTGCGAGTTGACGATGTACTTGCAACTCGAACTGAAAAAGTGAGGGACTAGATGCGAATTGTGGGTGAATTTGCAACTAAGGCAAAAAAGTCGAGCAAATTGCGAGTCGACCGTGGACTTGCAACTGGGAGAAAAAAGGTCGGGCCCAATTGCGAGTCAACAATGGGTTAGCAACTGGGGCAAAAAGGGTCAGGACTAATTGTAAGTTGTGAGTGGACTTGCAACTTGGACGAAAAAAGGTCAGGCTCCAGTTGCGAGTCGATGGTGGGCTTACATCTGGGACAAAAAAAGGCCATGTCTAGTTGCGACTCAAGTGTGGACTTGCAGCTGGGACAAAAAATGCCGAGTTACGAGTCCATGATTGACATGCAGCTGAGACAAAAAAAAAGGTCGACACTAGTTGCAAATCGAGGGGGAGCTTGCAACTGAGCCAAAAATCAAAATCGAAATTGGGATTTGGTGATGGATCTGTAACTGGAACAAAATACAGATCGGGTCCAATTGCGAATTGAGGATAAACTTGCAAATGAACATAAAAATGGTCGGATCCAATTGCAAACAAGTAGTCTGCCCGTGTGTTGCCACGGGCCAAAAATGAATATGTAAACAATGCTCATTTTATAGTTGCAATCGACTTCCGTTGTAAACGTTGCTGCGGGCCTCGTTGTAAGCTTTTCTCTGGTTTCTTGTTCCTCCATTTTATAGCTGCAATAATCTTCTATTCCTACACATGCTTCCAATCCTATGTTTTGGATACCTCCAGATTGAACACAGCCCAATTCTTTCTATCCTTGTCTTTCTTCTCACGGAGGCAGCATCTCCTTAACCATCAGTGAAAAACAAAGCGGCCTATCTCTTGTCGTCCCTCCTCCCCATTCACCTCTATCTCTTTTTTTGAAACGAGGCAAAAGACTTACCATTTTCATTGATTAGAGAGTGAGAATTGCCCGGTTTATTGACGAAAAACCAGGCTAAAACCGATATAATCCAACCCACATAACATGGGTACACCGGCCAAGCTGGCTATCGACATAGAACATAGAGCTACAAAGAGGAAAAGACATCTGCCGAGTAGTCGCAAGCGTCATCGTCATCACCGGTTACCTCCGAACGAGCAACTCCGACTTCAACATAGACCTTCATCGTCGAAGCCAACCCACAAACAGCTGCACAGAAACCATGATGACACATACCAACAGAAGGCCACATGCGCAAACAACCGACAACTCCGACTCTGACGACGTGCATTACAAGGGAAATGTGCAGGACTTGCGGTGCTGCAGCTCTGACTTCAAAGCAACCAAGCAACCAACGAAAGAGCACCTCGGACACATCGAGAAGATCCGACTACTGAAGCCCAAGCCGGAAACAAAGCTCCTCTCAACTCCATCATCGTTGCCAAACAGACACCATCGCCCTCGAAATGGCCGCCTCAACAAACTACATGGCGAAGATGCTACAAAGCATGCAGCGAAGATGCGGCCATCCACGCGTCTCTAGGTTGTGGCCGGCTCTGAGACGATGCCCCCAAGAAGGAAGAAGACGTGAAGGCGCCTTCATCGCCCGATCCTGGGGATCTGAGCTTTCCCTCCGGAGATACTCAACCATCAACTTCTCGCACCGGTGCAGCCAACAAACCCCATCCTGCCGAGGCCAAGAACGAACTGGTCATGGGGTCCCATGACCCACCACGTCTAGACGCATGCACCACCCCACAGCCAAAGCCGCTAACACCAAATCAGGGGCCACCGCTCCAGCAGCCTCCACCATGCCACACCATGCTAGGCTAGCAAGATGGCCAGATTCGTCGCACCAAGCCTGAAGGGGGTCCGCCACCCCGCCCCATCCCGCCGAGCAGAGCTACTGGGCCGAAGCCTGAGCAACCCGCAGTAGCCGCAGCACCGCCAGCGGAGTGGGTGGAAAGCAACAAGAGCCACCAACCGCATCACCACCCGCCAAATCCACACGCCAGTAGCTGCCGGAGCGCCGCCAACCGCCAAGCCGTCCCTGCCAGATCTCGTCAAGGTGCCCCAAGGCCGCTCCCCAAGCCACATGAAGAAGGACACCCATCTCCCGGCTATCTCGTCACCGCCCACGCAGCCGAATGGGGCTGCCTCATCTGCAGCCGTACCGACCAGACCGGCGTTGCGACCAACCTCGGGGCCGCCGCCGCGAGCTCCCAGCACCGCTGTCAGAACGACGTACGGGTGCCCTGCTGCCACCGTGCGAGCGCCAGCGGCAGTGGTGGCAGGCCGCTTGATTTGGCCCATCGTCTAGCGGCTAGGTTTGGTGCCCTGGTGCCGCCAGGAGCGGCACTCGAGCAGGGTCTTTTCTCTATGGGACCAAAATTTACCTCTATCTCTTCTTCCGCCCTTACTCTAGTATTATTGCCAAATCCAAACTTTATCTTCTGGCCTTACCATCATTTGATGTTTTTATTTTCAACTTTAGGAAATCAATGAAATGGTCCTCATGTACTACGAAAGATGGCATATTGTTTGCTTTAAAAATGAAACAATTCTCACGGGCGCTATTTAATACACCATGTGTGAGGAATATTGATCATGCAAACATGACAACAAACAATCTGTTCCCCCAGCACTCAGAAGCCACAAAATAGACAAGATTGTGCCGAACTTTTCACAATATTTTGGAACTTATATCTAGAAAAAAGGTAGAATATGTAACAACATCTACACTTAGGGTAACAACTATCCACACTTACCCAAGGATAAGACAATGGAACAATTCAAGGAAGAAAAAGAATACAGTTCATTAGCAAATGCCAGATGTGTAGACCGGAGAATGGTAAACACTCAAAGGTAGTTGCCGCACCCATTACTTCTTTTTCTTTTTTGCGCCTTGCCGCACCCATTACTAACTGCAAGGAAATTCCGCATTACCTATAATGGTCTGTACCACTATGGGGTGGAACCCAGGAGCACCGGACGAAGGCGGGATGGGATAAGGGAGGGTGTGAAACCTAGTAGCTCTGTTCTGCGGAAAAGGGAATGGGAGAGAGAAAGGGCATACCATTCTGTATAGAAATTCGGACAACCTTTGTGTAGGTAATGTTCCATATTAATGTGTGAATTTTTTTTTTGACAATTTTCAACATGATAACTGCCAGGGTGTACTGACCGGGAACTATTTACTTACTGAAGATCACATAAGTGCGACTTTTGGCATTTAATGAAGAAACAAAATGTATTCACAATCAGAGAGGTATGTTTCGGTTCTTATACGATTATGGGTTATAATTTGACCGTTCTTATCATGGGTTATAAAACTGAAAACATTATTAATTATATGCATAAAATAAATAAATGAATGTGAAACTTCACTATAAATTCATCAATGCCACTCCATGTAATCGTAAACAAAAAAAAATTATAAACACATTGATGCATAAGACAAGCGATGGTCTTGAGGCAGGAGGGTCAGAGGAGGGCGATGAGACCTAGTCTGACTCCACGGTGGTCTTCTCATATGGTCCTATGGCGATACGACGTAAATCCAATGATGAAAAGTAATCAAAGTGGGTTCTCCCTAAATCCAATGGTCCGAATCAGAATATCAAATAAATTTAATTACAAAGTTCTACAGATTAAAGATAACTGACAGAAAATAGTAAGAGCATACCTATTTGCTGATGGCAACTATAATCTGAAATCTAAAAGCTTAAATAACCTCAAAGTTGAAATACCGCAGCCTTGCACCTATGTCTCCACTAACAAATTGACTTCTTGCTAATAGAGAAGCCCAACGATTAGTGGTAAGCAACAAAAATGCCCGCAATATGGTTACTGCGCTGATACTTTCTTTTTGATCGTATGCCCACAGTGTCATACAGTAACACACTGGTAGTATCCACTTCATCTGCAAAAAGCAGCAATAAAATTTAGCATGAGAGCATAATTTATATATGAAGAATTGTATCGGTTGTACAATCTTTTATTTTGAGGCAAACATTATACAGTCTGTACTCTGTACTACTTGCCAATTCACAAGATATACAGTGCAATAGCAGCAATCGATCATCATTCTCTATTCATCCTCTTTCTCTAGACCAGAGCAAGCATACCGCCAGTCAATCAACCTTATATAAGGCCCTAATGAAAAGTGAAAACTGGGAAGAAAGAGCATCACCTACAATAGTTAGTATTCTGATCATCTAATGCAGACTTGGGTACGAACCGCGGTAGTAGAATTTTCAATGTCAACGACGACAATAGCCCAACTAAAGCAGCATGACTAATCAATATATTTATTGGGTGTCATACAACTTAGAATCATTTTAAAGTACTTTTCATGTTTTCGTAACAACCCAATTGAAGCAGCATGAGTAATTAATAGATTTATTGGAGCTCGCAAAGTGGTGCATATATATCTTACACCTGCTATTTTTCACAATTGATGATCGTGTCTTGTTACTATTATGTCTTGTTACTATTAATTAAACGATGTTCTCTCCCTCATTATCATCGAGAGTACGTCAGTGCAATCTCAAGGAATTTGAGGATCGTGTAGAAATTCTCATCCACTTCTAGCTTGCGTGCTTGGTGTAAAATATAGGGTAAGGTCTACAAGTAAGCGATTATAGGAATCCAGCAGATATAAACCTTCGTCGCCCACAAACCTGATGTACATCAGTTCTCCATGCTATGTCCATTGGATAATCTAATAAGCTGATCTAATTGAGAAAAGTTTATTAGAATTTAGAAAGACTGACCTCGGCAGAGCTGATGCTCGTTGTCGATCCAAGAGGAGCATGCCAACACAGTGGAAGCGGCATCCATGTCGGTTTGTGATGAATGGCGGTGATGTCGCTCACCTCCTTACCGGATGAGGCGGCTCTCACCTCGTGGCAGCGGCCGTGCATCCTCAACAATGAGTCGACTCTTGTGTCCTTGCCAGAGGAGGTCCTCAGATGCGGCAGATACATGGGGAATCAGTGCGCCATAGTGATAGAGAGGCCACCATCGACGGCGGTCTACACGATCTGTGCGGCCATGGCAACAGAGATGCCCGATGTACCGGAGGCAAAGGCGACCACGACTCTTAACCGGACAATGCTGGATCAGACTGAGCTCTTGGAACCCTCGATACCTAGTGAAGATGCTGACGGCACGATGCCAAGGAGGATGGTGGCAGCCTGCGGGGAGCAGCCAAGCGGCCCATCCCCTGCGTGAGCGTGCATGAGAGACAGAGAGGGAGGGAGAGGGAGGAATCCGGGATGGGGTAGGGCACGAGGCTACGTGGTGGCGGCAGCGCTCGGACTCTTCGAGCGGTAGGGCAGGACGACGGAAGTGAGATGAGGCGTCCGCTTTTTTTCTTGTTGCTGCCATTGGATAATATTCTATTACTAATTAAATAGGTATATAAATGCTTTAATAATTAGATAATATTTCATTACAAATTAAGTAGGTACATAAATGCTTTAATAATGAGATTTATTAAAATTGGTCATTTGTTTCCTAATTAATGTGATTGAGCGATTTAAGGTAAGGTTAATTAATTTAAATTTGATCTTTAGAGATTGATCATGATTGATTCTTTCACATAAAAATATTACTAAATAACTTGCGTCCGCATGAAAAGTTCTGATCCGTTCAGATTTTTTTTGTGAGAGAGGGTGACGTGAAAATAAACCGGTGGGGTGATGGGTGGGGAGACGAAAAAAACCAGTCGAAAAGAACCGGACGAAAGTGGTGGGATGCAATCCTACCAACTGCTCCCCGGACAAAAGTGAGCATGCATGAGTGATACGTCTCCATCGTATCTACTTTTCCAAACTCTTTTGCCCTTGTTTTGGACTCTAATTTGCATGATTTGAATGGAACTAACCGGGACTGATGCTATTTTCAGCAGAGTTGCCTTGGTGTTATTTTTGTGCAGAAATAAAAGTTCTCAGAATGACCTAAAAATTTACGGAGAATATTTTTGGAAAAAAAATATATTGGTGAAAGAATCAACCAGAGGGGACCCAACAACTGTCCACAAGGGAGGAGGGCGCGCTTGTCGGGGAAACGATACCTATGGGATCGAGTGGATCCCTTCTACGGTTTGGCAGGGAAAAGGGGTGCACAAAGAGCAGATCTAACGGTTAACACGATGAATTTTTACCCAGGTTCGGGCCGCTGAGAAGCGTAAAACCCTAGTCCTGCTTTGAGTGTATATTCAGTGTTCTTGAGCTTCGGCTAGCTGCTACGCATGCAAACTGGGCCGGAAAGTCCAAAAGTCCCTCCCTGTATCGCCTTGGGCCTCCTTTTATACCAAGGGGCTACCACAGTGGCGTACAGGCATACAGGAGGTGTAAAGTGCTACAGTACATGTGCTTATCTCTGGCGTCTTAGGACAAGTGCATTAAATGCACTGCTTACGTGCCCTCTAACTTTATCGGGGACGGAAAAAGAGCCCGTCCCATCTGTCGCCGCCTCACCCCGTCCTGACATGCACCCAAGATGACGAGGCATGCAAATGCCAAGCTGACTGGCTAGCCGCTGCGCTGGAGTGGTGGCAGGTTCTTCACGAACATCTGCATGCCACCACGCAGGTGCTTGCCTAGTTGGCTGGCTAATTGCCGTGCCGGTACGGTGGCAGGGCGGCGGAGCCTTGTCGTGTGTGAGCCTTGCCGTGGCCTCGCAATCGTCCCCGGCAAGAGTCTTGCTGGGGCCTCGCAGTCGTCCCCGGCAAGAACCTTGCTGGGAACTTCGCCTTCTGGTCTTCACGAAGATCTGCATGCCACCAGTCTTCACAAAGATCTGTATGCTACTACGCATGTGCCCCTGAGTCTTGGTCTTGACATTGTCGACGTATCATAGCTCTCAACCTCAAGGGTGGTGGTCTTGCTGAGGCTTCGTAAACCATCCCGGCAAGGAGCTTGCCGGGGCTCGCAAATCACCCCGGCAAGAATCTTTGCCGGGGGCTCAGCTTGTCTTCTGCTCTCTGATTACTGGCTCGGATGCCACCTTGGTCGTCTCGTATTTTGCCTCCAACTGCCCCCGCCAAGCCTCGCCGCAGGTGCGGCTGCAACTGCCTGTGCACAAGTAAGGGGTACCAAAGGGCCCAAACTTTAGTACACTGACAGGAGCCCCGGGGCCTGGGCCATACACGAGTACGAAGCATCGTTGGGCCAGGCCCAAATAGTGTGTGGGCACGTGTGCCAGGGATTAACTGATGTAATCATCTCGTCTGTTGTGCTTCCCCACGATCTGCATTGGGTGCGCGACGTGGGGGTCGTGCGTGGAACGGTCGCAGCACGCCTACGAAAACGCCTTCATATCGAACAGTAAAGAGGCAGCCCCACGCCTTCCCCATGAAAAGAGGAATCCGCAGGGGCGCTCCTCATTTACCCCCTTTGCCTTTCCCAATCTAGGAACCGCCATCTTCTTCTTCTTTCTCGAGCCCAAACCAGAGCTTCCTCCTCCGTCCGCCGCCACGCCCTCACCGCTCTCGATCCCCCGCCCTCCCTTGGCTGCAATGGCGCCCAAAATGAGCAAGGGCAAGGGAGCGTCCAAGGCGAGCGAGGGAGAAGAGGTGCCGGAGAGTGAGCTGGTGAAGATGCGGAGGGAGCACGTCGTCTTTGCCCCGACGCTCGACGTGCCCGTGCTCAGGGACCGGTACCTGTGCATGTGGGGGAGAGAGACGATGGGGCATCCTGCCACCCGCATCATCCTTGCTTCTTGTGCCGTGCCTGCCCCAGATAAATTCTGTTTCTTCGTTGATTACTTCTATTGCGGGCTCTGCCCCCCATTTTCGGATTTCTTCATCAACATCATGTACACCTTCGGCTTCCATCTTTTGGATTTCACGCCGAACGCCGTGGTGTGTATGGCCATCTTCACCCACCTCTGCGAGAACTTCGCCGGGGTGGTCCCCAATATAGCGCTCTTCCGCCACTACTTCATCCCTCGCATCCAGCCAGGAGGGGCTCTTTCTGGCTGCATCACCTGGATCCCAAGGGCATTGGCCAAGCAGACGTACCCGGACGGGACCCACAAGGAAAAGTGGGACGAATGGCAGGGCAGGTGGTGCTGGATCATGGATAAGGACCCGCAGCCATTCTGTATGCCCCGGCAGATGAAATTGGTCCGTGGCGGCAACTGGGGCGACCTCGATCCCCAAGACAGGAAGCTCACAGTCGCAACCACCAGAATTTATCGCCTCAAAGCCGTCGGGCTCACACTCGAGATGGTTGGGGCCGACTTCCTCCGCCGCTGCATCGCCCCTTTGCATAACAAGGGGAGGCCAGCTTGGGAGTTCCGAAATGCGGTAGACATCATGAGGCTGTGCCCCGGCCTGAATCGCAACTTTATGGTGATGCAGCATGCGGCTCTTTGCCAAAAGTTGTTCCAGCTCAAGGCCGACAAGACCAGCAAGCCGTTCAGGTTGCCGGCGGGCGTGATCCCCTTGTGCAACAACTCCGCCATGACCTCAATCATCGCCATGATGCCGGTGTTCAACGCCCATGGCCTTGATAATACCTGGGCCGAGCCAGGCGCGGAGCGGGTGCAGGAGTTCTTCGATAGCTTATCGGAGAGGGCCGTCCGGGAAGAGACGCAGCTCATCCGCCCCACCACCGACGAGGAGGTGGCGTACATCGCCAGCAGAGCGGAAGAGGCAGCCCTTGCCGAGGAGGTCGACAGCGTCGGCTTTGTGGAAGACGAAGCCAGCGCAGAGGAGGATCTTGCCGAGCGGGGGGAGCCTGCCGGGGAACACAGCGGCACCGCTGCCGGGGGCTCTTCTGCCGAGGGGACAGCCAAGGAGACGGCTGAAGAGGAAGCTGAAGAGGAGCCGCATGAGGAGCCCCCAGCCCCGGGGAAGAAGAAATGTGTCCTTCAGCGAGCCGTCTCCGGCGAGCCAGTCCAGCAGGCCTCTTCGCATGAAGAGGGCCCCGGCAAGGGAGCGGCCGGCAAGGACGTGCAGCGACAAGAGACCCAGCCACAACCTGTGCGCCATACGAGACGCACGGCCGCGACAACAAAGGAAAAAGCGTCCGCTGCCTCCACCACGGCCAAGAGGCCCAGGACTCCATCCCCCCCCCCTCGCACGGAGACCATACCAGATGCCGAATTCTACCTCTCCTCTTTCAGCCCGAGGAGGGAGGAAGGCCAGAAGAAGAAGTAGATGAGTAAGCATCTCGCCGCATTCTTCATCCCCTTAGCCTTTGTTTTGATTATCTTATCTCATTTGATCTTGTTTTGGCCTGCCCCTGCAGAGACACGGAGATGTTGGCGCAGATGATGGCGAAGAAGGCCAAGACCTCGACGGGCGACGTTCCCCCGGCAAGCACTTCAAGCGCGCCGGAGACGATCACGATCAGCCCAGATCCCAGCCCATGATGCAGCCCCCGACTCAGCCCCCAGCGTGAGCCCGTTACTCACTTTCCACTGGCGAGTGTTGGGGTGTGTATCTTTACTGCTAACCTAGTCGGGTTCGCAGGAGAGGAACAACGACAGGAGGAGTCGCTGAGGGCCACCCTCAACATGCCGCCCCCGTCAACCACACCGCCCAGGGACGGGTCCCCGGCAAGGACTCCCACCAACGAGCCCATTCGCGTGTGGGAAGAGCCGGTGAGCACAAGCGCCGGCAGCTCCATCCCGGCAATGAGTGCTGTCGGGGAGGGGACCGCCCCTCCACCGCTTGTCATAGGTAAACCGCCTGCTTCCTGGCCTTTGTCACTTTTCTAGTGCGATCTTTTTCTCTTTTTCTTGTTGGCTTTAAGCTTCAATCTGGGTTTCATCTTGTTTATTTTCCTTGGCTTTCAGATCCCCCCATGGTGGATCGAATGGATATCAACACCACCATCGAAGAGACTGCCAAGGATGCCGCCGCCAAGGCCGCCAAGGTTGCTGCTGACAAGGCCGCCAAGGACGCGCATGAAGAAGCCGCCAAGGGGTCTGCTGGGGAGGCCGGCAAGGAGACCGGCAACCGTACTGACGGCATACCTACCGCAGGAGTGCCTGGCGCTACATCGGTCCCGGAGTCCTCTGGTGCCGGGGAGACGGTGGTCGAAGACCAACCGTCAACTTCTGAAGCCCCCACCTCAAGCAGGTACCTGAAGATAGGCGACGACCTGTTCGTCAGCATCCCGGGGACAGCAAGCACCGGAGCGCCATCCGAGGGGGAGGTATTTGACGAAGAAGTCATTGCCGCCGCTGGGCTCCAGGTTGTTGACAAGCCGAGCACCAGCAGCAGCAGTTCCAAGGAGGTCCAGCTCCTCCAAGCTATGGGCAGCAACTTTCAGAAGCTCCAGGCACTTCACCGTGCCCGCAAGGAGAAACTGGACTCCAGGACGGCGGTTGTTGACGTGGCAGAGGCGGACTTCCAGAAGCACATCGAGCAGACGCAGATCTGGTTTGCCGAGGCCCGGCAGGAGCTGAAGAATAGCCAGGAGCAGCTGCGCGAGCATTGGAACAAGCTTCTCCTGAAGCAGTCCGATGTTGAGAAGGCCCAGGAGGAGGCCGCCGTACAGGCCGCCAAGGACGACGCCAATCTAAGGGAGCGCCGCGTCCTTCTCGACGCCCAAGAAGAGGACCTTGCCGCTCGTGAAGAGGCGCTTACCGCCAAGCTCCACAGCAAGGATGAAGAAATTGAGAAGCTTGTCGTGCAGCGGACCCAGGAGCTGGAGCAGAAGCACAAGGACACACTCGATGCCCAGGTCCTAGATCACGCCGGCAAGTTGAAGGAGGCCGTCGACACCGCCGAAGCCTCGGAGGCCGCCAAGAACGAGCTGGCTGGGAAAGTGGAGAAGTTGGAGGTGGAGCTGGAGAAGCACCGCAAGGACGTCTCGACGCTGAAGAGCGACAGAGACAAAACTGTCTACACCTTGGCGGAGCTGCAGGTCACCATATCTGACAAAACCAAACTGCTCTCCGAAGCCAACGACTCTGTTGCCGATCTGAATCTGAAGCTGACCACGCTAAAGGAGTCCCTTGAGAGCAGCAGGGCTCGTGAGAAGACCCTGGCTAAGGACCTCCAAGAGGAGAAACAACTGCTTGAGAGCACCGCTGCCACCTAGAATGACTATGAGAAAGGCGTGAAGATCTGTACTGAGCACCTTGTCGATGTCGCAGAGAGGCTCACAGCACAACTATCCACCATGGGCCTACCGACTTTCAGGTATTCCCACGAGGAGAGGGTGACTACGAGCGCCAGACTGACCATGTTCTTCGAGGCTGTCCTTGATGCCCTGAAGCTGCTCCACTCTAGCCGAGTAACCCAGCTGGCCAATGAATCCCGCAAGCTTTGCCGGGGTGTCCTTCTCAAGGTGCTCACCAAGGTGGCGTACAGGAACCCCGGCCTCGACCTCAGCCAAGACAGCTTGCCGGCAGATGCGGACCACAGGGCGCTTGAAGAGCTTGTCACGCCCATCATCAGCATGGTTGACCAAGTCAAGAGGGTGGAAGGCGAGCGCCGGGACTAGCCGCTTCTCTTTTCCTTGCCGCTATGAACTCGTGCCCAAGACAATTTATCTTAAGTTAGAACTACGGCAACCATTGATGTAATATAACTTGTTGTGTTTTGGATCGAATGCATGCTATCTTCCTTGTTTGATCCCTCCTTGTATGGCATACACCCTATGCTTTTTTGGAAGGGTTTGCCGGTGCGCGCACCCTTGCCGCGAGTGTTTTGAGGAACGGATCCTTAGCAGCCTGCTGGGGGTGTCGCTGCCGGCAAGACACCTTGTCGCTCTTAGTGCAGCCACTTGAACTGCTGAGCAGACTCGAAACAAAGCAAGGGCGCAACCAATTACGACGAAGTTCCTTTGCGTGCAGGTTTTCCATACAAGAAACGAAACCATTCAAGGGAAATAACTTTACATTTAAAAGAAAATCACTCAAGGTTTCACAACTTAGCTTTTTTTTGCTGTTGTACTCTTTCCCGCAAGATGCCACTTCGAACGTCGCCTGCTGGCGCCCACACTCTCTATCCCCCCGGCAAACTTGTATGCGAGGGAACCTTCTATCCTTTGAGAAAAAGAAAGAAGAGAAAATAGGAACATGGAACCTTGGCGGTTCATCAGTACTTGCTGGAAACGATCTTAGTACAATATCCTGGATAGTCATGCATATAGATAAACATGGAAATCAACAAGAACTGTACATACTTAAACTTATTCAACTGCGCACAGGGTATGCGCCTGGCTTTGTACATAGGGTTATATGCCTTGCCGGCAAGGCTAGTACAAAAGGGGGTTGCCGGGGGTCCCGGCAACCGCGCCTCATGGGTAAAACTTGCGAAGATGTTTGATATTCCAGGAGTTGCTCACTGGAATGCCATCTTCGGTCTCCAGGCAGACTGCGCCGGGCCTGGTGACTCGTATTACCCGATAAGGGCCTTCCCACTTTGGCATCAACTTGTTGGAATTCTTGGTGGACTGAACGCGCCGAAGAACAAGGTCGCCTTCCTCAAGGCTTCGGGCATGAACCTTGCGGCTGTGGTAGCGGCGCAAGGCTTGCTGGTAGCGCGCGGCTCGCACAGCAGCCTGAAGACGATCTTCCTCAAGGAGCGTAGCATCATCTTGCTGCAACTACTCTTGCTCAAGCTCATCATAAGCGAGCACTCGAGGTGACCCGTATATGAGTTCTGTGGGGAGAACTGCTTCCGCCCCGTATACCAGGGAGAAAGGTGTCTGGCCAGTGGCTCGATTTGGTGTCATCCTGATTGACCAAAGGACCGCCGGCAACTCATCAATCCAGCGCCTTCCGCACTTGTGCAACCTGTCAAAAGTTCTCGTCTTGAGACCCCGCAGCACCTCAGCATTTGCCCTTTCTGCTTGGCCGTTGCTTCTTGTATGGGCAACAGAAGCAAAATAGATTTTGCTGCCAAGGTCTTGGATATACTGCATGAATGTGCGGCTCGTGAACTGTGTGCCGTTGTCGGTGATGACTCTGTTTGGCACACCAAAATGGCAAACTAATCCTTTGAAGAACTTGACGGCTGACTGTGCTGTCACCTTTCTCACTGTTTCCACTTCCGGCCACTTTGTGAACTTGTCGATTGCGACGTACAAGTACTCAAAGCCCTCGACAGCACGGGGAAAGGGGCCCAATATGTCGAGCCCCCAGACCGAAAATGGCCAGGAAAGAGGGATCGTCTGAAGAGCTTGGGCTGGCTGATGAAGTTTCTTCGAATGGAACTGGCACACTTCACACTTGGTTACTAGTGCAGTTGCATCCTGGAGGGCAGTGGGCCAAAAGAAACCTTGCCGAAATGCCTTGCCGGCAAGAGCTCTTGATCCTATGTGAGAGCCACATATGCCTCCATGTATCTCTGCCAACAACTCTAGTCCGTCCTCCTGAGGAATACACTTCAATTTCACGTCGTTCGGTCTTTTTCTGTACAGGACATCGTCCACAAACTGGTACATGTTAGACCGACGGGCTACTTTCTCCGCTTCTTCCTGTTCCTCAGGGAGTTCCCCTGTTTGGAGGAACCGAACAGTGTGATGTGCCCATGCTGGAGCCTGGGGCTCGACGGCAAGGACTAAAGGCGTGTCTTCTGCCATGGGAGCAGTTGTCTCTACGGCAAGGGCTTGAGGCCCTTCCGGAGCCTGTCGCCCCCCGGCAAGCTTGGCGTCATCCCCGGCAACCTCCTTGCCGGCGGCTCCTGGGAGCTTGGCGGGAAAGTACTTGCCAGGGCTCAACTTCCTTCGCTTATTCTGTCCTGCCGATGGTTCAACGGATGGCTGATTTAGTTGGAGCACAAAAGTTTCTGGTTCCACAGGTAACTTGAGGGCAGCACGTTTTGACAGGTCATCAACAATGCTGTTCTCTGCTCGAGGAACATGCTCTGCTTGCAGACCGTCAAAACGCTCCTCCAACTTCCTCACTTCATCTACGTAAGCTTCCATTAACGGGCTCTGATAATCTTTGTTAACCTGCTTGACGACAAGCTGCGAATCACCTCTGACGATGAGCTTCATAATTCCAAGGTCTGTCACGATCCTGAGAACGGCAAGCAGTCCCTCATACTCCGCAGTGTTGTTTGTTGATCTCTCCCGGGGAAAGTGCATCTGGACCACGTACTTGAGGTGCTCTCCGGTGGGTGTAATAAGTAGCACAACGGCACCGGCGCCTTGCAGCGAGAAAGCCCCATCAAAGTACATAATCCAGTCGCGGCTCATTTTCTTGCCGGGGAGAGTGGTCTCTTGAATTTTCTCCTCAGGCGTTGAGGTCCATTCTGCAATGAATCGCCAAGGCTCTGCTCTGAATCGTTGAAGTGATTTCAAACCTGAGACCAAAGCTTGACAGTTCCAACGCCCACTCCACAATCCTTCTAGTTGCATCTGGGTTGTGCAAGATCCGTTGCAACGGGAAGCGAGTGATGACGGCGATCTCATGTGCCTGAAAGTAGTGGCGCAGCTTCCTTGAGGCCATAAGAAGGCCGAAGAGCAACTTTTGCACACCAGAGTATCTTGATCTAGCCCCCTGCAAAAGGGAGCTGACAAAATAAACTGGGTGCTGCACCATCTTCTTCTTCTGTGTCACTCCATTTGCTTGCGTAGATCCCGCCTTGCCGGCACCAGACTCTGTCGGGGGCCCTGCCTTGCCGGCACCAGATCCTGCCGGGGGTCTTGCCTTGCCGGCACCAGACCCTGCTGGGGAGAGCTCCGGCTTGTCATCCGACGGTCTTGCCACTGCCGCTGCTTCTTCATCAACTTCTCTCTGCGCCACTAGCGCAGCACTGACCACTTGATTCGTTGCCGCTAGATACAGCAACATCGGCTCTTGTGGTTTAGGCGCGACTAGTGTTGGCGTAGAGGAGAGGTACCTCTTCAAATCTTGCAGCGCTGCCTCTGCTTCCGGAGTCCATTTCATTGGACCTGCCTTTTTCAAGATCTTGAAAAAGGGCAGGGCGCGCTCAGCAGATTTGGAGATGAACCTGCTCAAAGCAGCAACACAGCCAGCAAGTCGACGTACATCTTTGACTCATCTTGGTGCTTCAATCTGCTCAATCGCCTTGATCTTGTCGGGGTTCGCCTCGATCCCACGCTGAGACACAAAGAACCCGAGAAGCTTGCCGGATGGGACACCAAACACACACTTCTTAGGGTTGAGCTTGAGATTTATCTTGCGCAAATTTGCAAATGTTTCTTCTAGGTCTTGTATGAGCGTTGCCCTGTCCTTGGTTTTGACCACTATGTCATCCATATAAGCTTCCATATTTCTATGTAGCTGAGGCTCAAAACCAATTTGGACTACTCTCGCAAACGTTGAACCAGCGCTTTTCAACCCGAAAGGCATTCGTATAAAACAATACGTACCACATGGGGTGATAAACGCGGTCTTCTCTTCATCTTCCTTTGTCATGAAGATTTGATGGTACCCTGAGTAGGCGTCAAGGAATGACAGCAAGTCGCACCCGGCAGTGGAGTCCATGATCTGGTCGATGCATGGCAAGGGGAAAGGATCCTTTGGACAGGCTTTATTGATGTCTGTATAATCAATGCACAGCCTCCACTTCCCATTCACCTTGCGCACCACAACCGGATTGGCCAACCACGTTGGGTGGAGCACTCCTCTAACCAAACCTGCCACTTCCAACTTCCTAATTTCTTCAATGATAAACTCTTGCCGCTCCAAAGCTTGCTTCTTGACCTTCTGCTTGAGGGGCCGCGCATGAGGACAGACAGCAAGATGGTGCTCAATCACCTTCCTGGGAACGCCGGGGATGTCAGATGCTTGCCATGCAAACGCATCGACATTCGCCCGCAGGAAGGCGATGAGCATGCCTTCCTATTTGCTGTCGAGGGTGGAGCTTATAGTAAAAGCCCCGCCCGTGCCGTCCTCCTTGACGGGCACCTTCTTAGTTTCTGGTGGTGCTGCCTTGGATTTCTTGCTCTTGCCGGTGGAGCTCTTGGCACGTCCTCAACGGGAGCGCAGCACTCCGAAGAGGCACGCTTGCCGGAGTGGGTGCAAGAGGTCTTGCCGGAAGAGGTCTTGTCGGGAGAGGTCTTGCTAGTCTTCTTCCCTCCCGGAGCTTCAGCGGCAAGAGCAAGTGCCTTGGAGGCAGTTGCTGCAACTACCTCTCGGTAGAGTTAGTCAGCGCAGATGAGCGCGTCTTTCTTGTCGGAGTGGACGGTGATGATGCTCATTGGTCCGGGCATCTTCAACGTATTGTAAGCGTAATGTGATGCCGCCATGAACTTGGCCAGCGCTGGGCGGCCGAGGATCCCATTATAGGGCAAGGGGATCTTGGCGACATCAAAAATGATCTTCTCCGTCCTATAGTTCATCTCGCCACCAAACGTAACTGGTAGCGTAATCTTGCCCTTTGGCTGACTCCTTCCTGGGTTAACCCCTTGAAACGTGCCCGTCTCTTCGAGATCTCCATTAGGAATTTGCAGCCTCTTGATCACAGTGGGCGAGATCAAGTTCAGACCGGCCCCACCGTCAACTAACACTTTTGTCACCTTGAGGTTGCGTATCATTGGTGAAACCAACAATGGCAAACACCCGACCGCCGTTGTGCGATCAGGGTGATCCTCAGCGTAAAGAATGATAGGCGTGTTGGACCATTTCAGTGGCTTCTGGGCATCGAACGATGGCTCTGCCGCATTGATCTCACGCGCCCACTATTTCAGTTGGCGGTGAGAGGCATGCAACGAGGCGCCACCATCGACGCACATGGCCTCAGTAGCTTTCTGGAACTCGTGCTCGCTGGACTCGTCGTCCTCATCATGATCATCATCTCCCTCTTTCTTGTCGCGGCCCCGAGCGGGCCTCTCTGGTTGCTTATCCTTGCCGCGGCGACCCCCTCGGCCACCACGCTTCTTGCCGGACCCCTCAGCACCGTCCTGGCCCTTCTCCTTGTCTCGCCTTTCATACTCAGCTTTCTGCTTCTCTACAAGCTGCTCAACTTGCCGGTAGTTCTGGAGGTCATGGCCCTTGGTGCGATGGATCTTGCAATACTGCTTGTCGGAGCCCTCTGGCTTGTCGGCAGCCGCCAAGGCCTGGCAGGCGGTGCACCCGGCAACCTCCTTACCGGCGTCCTCAACCTTGGCCTTCTTGGCAGTGCCGAGGTTGCCGGATTCCTCGACGGCAAGCACGGTTTTACCCTTGCACTTCCTGTTGTGCCGTCAGCCCTTCTTTGTCGGGGCGATGACGTCTTCATCTGCGGAGTCACTTTCTGCGCCAGCATCTTCGCCGGGGTACTTCCTTCTTTCTTCAGCCCGAGCACATCTATCGGCCAAAACATAAAGCTCGACAATATCTCTAACCTTGTTCTTTGCCAGCTCTTCACGCATCTTGCGGTTGCGCACATTCTGATGGAACGCGCTGATGACGGTGGCAGGATGAACATCTGGGATGTTGTACTACACACGGCTGAATCTCTGTATGTACTTGCGCAGGGGTTCACCATTCTTTTGGGGGATGATATGCAGATCGCTTGCCTGGCCAGGAGCTTGGTGGCCTCCGGTAAAGGCGCCAACAAACTCATGACACAAATCCGACCAAGAAGAGATGGGATCCTCTGGCAGGTGCATCAACCGCGACCTAACATTGGGCTTGAGCACCAACGGGAAGTAGTTGGCGAGTACCTTGTCGTCTCGAGCCCCGGCAGCTTGCATCGCGATGGTGTAGATGCTCAGGAACTCCGATGGGTGAGTCTTGCCGTCGTATTTCTCTCCGACCTCAGGTTTTAACGTGCGATGGGTGGGCCACTGGAATCGCCGCAGCCCACGGGTAAAAGCCGGACAACCCACCTCGTAAGGTAAGTCACCAGAATACCACGGCGCAAGCCGGTCTATTGTGGGCCCTGCGCGCCTATCAGACTGATGGCACGCTCCCCGCTGCCGCTCGATAGTGGTTCGAGCGTCTTCCTTGACTCGCTCTCGAAGAACTTGACAT
This sequence comes from Thinopyrum elongatum, assembly GCA_011799875.1. Classification (NCBI taxonomy): domain Eukaryota; kingdom Viridiplantae; phylum Streptophyta; class Magnoliopsida; order Poales; family Poaceae; genus Thinopyrum; species Thinopyrum elongatum. The sequence continues at coordinate 81,467,812 of CM022300.1, read as the reverse complement.
TGATCGTGGCGGGCTCGTGGGTCGGACGACGCTGTGGAACCGTTGTCACAGGCCTCGACCCGACGAGTAGGCGGCTGCTGTTGCTGCCGTGGAGGAGGAGAGTGCACCGTGGTCGCAGCACCTCCGGTCCTTCCGCCATCAGCACGCGCCGGCTCAATAGAGCGCCGGCACGAGGGCCCCGCCTGCGGCGGTCCATCTCTATTGGCGAAGCCGACGAGGCTCCGGATGGTAGCTCTCCAGTCGTCGAGCTTCTCCGCAGCAGGAGGGAAATCCAGAAGCAACTCTACGCGCGCCAACGCTTCTGTTGGCGTGGGCAGTGGCGACAGCTGCGTGGATCGTGAAGCGCTCTGACTTCTAACCACGTTAGAAGGAGCTCTATCACGGTCCCGCGGCCGCGCGCCGTTTTCGCCAGTGTCTTGGCTTGCATGCTGGCCTGGCGCATCTCAAGAATGATGCAAAGGGGTATTTCCATGGGAACGCTCGTGATCACCCACGCCGCGGCGCTGCTCATCGCGCACGACCTGGGAAGGTCGCGGCGCATGCGCCGGCGGGGGCGTCTTGGAGGTCGTCCTTTCGCCCTTGGGGTTTGCCGCGCCGCTTGTAGACAGCACGGCTCCGTCCTTGGACCTAGCGATGTGCGGGCGTCGCCGCCCGCGTGGCTCCGATCGCCGGAGCGTCGTGGAAGCCCGTGGCCTCCACCCACGTCCATCCCGTCGTCCGTCCGCGCTGGTGCGGGCAGATCGACCGGAGATGAACCAATCGCCACGATGCTCTTTCTCTTTGGAGACACGATGATGAAGATGTTGAAGAAGTCGACGCGCTGACGCCTAGATCAGGTTTGCACAACCTACCCCCCTACCTGGTGCGCCAAAGATGTTGGAGAAACGACACCTATGGGATCGAGTGGATCCCTTCTATGGTTTGGCAGGGAAGAGGCGTGCACAAAGAGCAGATCTAACGATCAACACGATGAATTTTTACCCAGGTTCGGGCCGCTGAGAAGCGTAAAACCCTAGTCCTGCTTTGAGTGTATATTCAGTGTTCTTGAGCTTCGGCTAGCTGCTACGCATGCAAACTTGGCCGAAAAGTCCAAAAGTCCCTCCCTGTATCGCCTTGGGCCTCCTTTTATACAAAGGGGCTACCACAGTGGCATACAGGCATACAGGAGGTGTAAAGTGCTACAGTGCATGTGCTTATCTCTGGCATCTTAGGACAAGTGCATTAAATGCGCTGCTTACGTGCCCTCTAACTTTATCGAGGCTGGAAATAGAGCCCGTCCCCGCCTCACCCCGTCCTGACACGCACCCAAGATGACGAGGCATGCAAATGCCAAGCTGACTGGCTAGCCGCTGCGCTGGAGCGGTGGCAGGTTCTTCACGAAGATCTGCATGCCACCACGCAGGTGCTTGCCTGGTTGGCTGGCTAATTGCCGTGTCGGGACGGTGGCAGGGCGGCGGAGTCTTGTCGTGTGCGAGCCTTGCCGTGGCCTCGCAATCATCCCCGGCAAGAGTCTTGCCGGGGCCTCGCAGTCGTCCCCGGCAAGAACCTTGCTGGGAACTTCACCTTCTGGTCTTCACGAAGATCTGCATGCCACCAGTCTTCACAAAGATCTGTATGCTACTACGCATGTTACCCTGAGTCTTGGTCTTGACATTGTCGATGTGTCAGAGCTCTCAACCTCAAGGGTGGTGGTCTTGCTGAGGCTTCGCAAACCATCCCGGCAAGGAGCTTGCCGGCGCTCACAAATCACCCCGGCAAGAATCTTTATCGGCGGCTCAGCTTGTCTTCTGCTCTTTGATTACTGGCTCGGATGCCGCCTTGGTCGTCTTGTATTTTGCCTCCAACTGCCCCCGCCAAGCCTCGCCGCAGGTGCGGCTGCAACTGCCCGAGCACAAGTAAGGGGTACCAAAGGGCCCAAACTTTAGTACATCGACAGCGCCCTACCCCCCTGGGCGCACCCCCTGCCTTGTGGGTCCCCTGGACCTCCTCCGACCCTAACTCCAACTCTATATATTCACGTTTGGGGAGAAAAAAATTAGAGAGAAGGATTCATCGCGTTTTACGATACGGAGCCGCCGTCACCTCCTGTTCTTCATCGGGAGGGCAGATCTGGAGTCTGTTCGGGGCTCCGGAGAGGGGGATTCGTCGCCATCATCATCACCAACCTTCCTCCATCACCAATTTCATGATGCTCATCATCGTGCATGAGTAATTCCATTGTAGGCTTGCTCGACGGTGATGGGTTGGATGAGATTTATCATGTAATCGAGTTAGTTTTGTTAGGGTTTGATCCCTAGTGTCCACTATATTCTGAGATTGATGTTGCTATGACTTTGCTATGCTTAATGCTTGTCACTAGGGCCTGAGTGCCATGATTTCAGATCTGAACCTTTTATGTTTTCATGAATATATATGTGTTCTTGATACTATCTTGCAAGTTGTAGACACCTATTACGTGTTATGATCCGCATACCCCAAGGTGACAATAATTGGGATTCTTTCCGGTGATTACCGTAGTTTGAGGAGTTCATGTATTCACTAAGTGCTATTGCTTTGGTCCGGTTCTCTATTAAAAGGAGGCCTTAATATCCCTTAGTTTTCATTAGGACCCCGCTGCCACGGGAGGGTAGGACAAAAGATGGCATGCAAGTTCTTTTCCATAAGCACGTATGAGTATATTCGGAATTCATGCCTACATTATATTGATGAATTGGAGCTAGTCCTGTGTCACGCTAGGTTATAACTGTTGCATGATGAATGCCATCCGACATAATTATCCATCACTGATCCATTGCCTACGAGCTTTTCACATATTGATCTTTGCTACGTTACTTTGCCGTTGCCACTGTTACAATTGCTACAAAACTGCTACTATTACTTTTGCCACTGTTACCGTTACTTCCATACTACTTTGCTACTAAATACTTTGCTGCAGATATTAAGTCTTTCAGGTGTGGTTGAATTGACAACTCTGCTGCTAATACTTGAGAATATTCTTTGGCTCCCCTTGTGTCGAATCAATAAATTTGGGTTGAATCCTCTACCCTCGAAAACTGTTGTGATCCCCTATACTTGTGGGTTATCAAGGCCTTTTTCTAGCGCCGTTGCCGGGGAGCATAGCTCTATTCTCTGAGTCACTTGGGATTTATATCTGTTGATCACTATGAGGAATTTGAATGATACTAGAACCAAGATTTCTCCCTCTACTATGAGGGGAGGTAAGGAACTGCCATCTAACTCTGCACTTGATTCACCTTCTGTTTTGAGTAAGCTTGCGACACCTACACCTACTATTGATTCTCATATGTCGCATGCTATTGATGATGCTACTTCTACTATGCATGATGCTTATGATGATACTTTGCTTGATAAAATTGTTCCACTAGGTGACTTACTTGATGAACATCTTGCTAGAGTTAGAACTATTGATTATGCTGAAGATGATGATATTTCTGAAACTGATGAAATTATTGAAACTGAACACTTTGAGACACCTGCTAGACCTAGCTCTCCTAGATATGAATTGCCTAATATACCTGAGGGTTATGTTATGGATGGAGTGGTAGCTAGGGACTTTCTTGCTTGTAAGGATAGAGATGATCTTAAGAAATTATTATGCAAGTGAAAAGAAAAATCTTTGAATGCTAGAATGCAATATGATCCTAAGTTTGCTACTTCGCCTATCTTTGTTACTGATAAGGATTATGAATTCTCTGTCGATCCTGAGTTAATTACTTTAGTTGAATCTGATCCTTTCCATGGTTATGAATCTAAAACTATTGTGGCACATCTTACTAAATTGAATGATATAGCCACCCTATTTGCTCATGAGAAAAAAATTCGCTATTACTACATTCTTAAGTTGTTTCCTTTCTCGTTAAATGGTGATGCTAAGTTATGGTTTAATTATCTTGCTCCTGGTTGTGTGAGTAGTCCCCAGGATATGATTTACTACTTCTCTAAGAAATATTTTCTGCTCATAAGAAACAAGCTGCTTTAAAGGAAATATTTAACTTTGTGCAAAATGAAGAAGAGAGTCTCCCACAAGCTTGGGGGAGGCTTCTCCAATTACTTAATGCTTTGCCCGATCATCCTCTCAAGAAAAATGAAATACTTGATATCTTTTATAATGGACTAACCGATGCTTCTAGGGACCACCTAGATAGTTGTGCTGGTTGTGTTTTCAGGGAATGAACTATTGAGCAAGCTGAATTGCTATTGAATAACATATTGAGTAATGATAATGATTGGCCACTTCCTGAACCAACTCCTAAGCCAACTCCGAAGAAAAGAGGTATTCTATTTCTCAGTCCTGAAGATATGCAAGAGGCAAAGAAATCTATGAAAGAAAAAGGTATTAAAGCTGAAGATGTTAAGAATTTAACACCTATTGAAGAAATACATGGTCTTGATAACCCGACACAGGTAGTAGAGGTAAATTCTCTCTATAGATTTGATGAGGGTGATAATTCCTCATAATAAGTCTGCTAGTCGATGCTTGGATGAGTTTGACAATTTTATTGTTAAGCAAGAAAACTTCAATGCTTATGTTAGTAGACAATTGAAACGTAATGCTTACATGCTCGACTGCTTGGATGATTATATGAGTAGAACTGTTAGTGATCTTAAGATTATTAGTAAACATGCTTCCATGGTTAAAACTCAAGTAGAACAAGTATTTAAGGCACAGGATGATTTGCTCAATGAGTTGAATAGTAAGAACAATGATAATGCTATTAGGGTTATGACTAGAGATGGTAAGATGACCCAGGAACCTTTGTATCCTGAAGGCCATCCTAAGAGAGTTGAGCAAGATTCTCAAAGAATCAATACTGATGAACCTAGTCCTCCTAGTAATAAAAAGAAAAAGAAAACTGATAGGACTTTGCATGCTTCTAGTGAACCTGTTATAGATACACCTGAGAATCCAAATGGCATTTCTATTTCTGATGTTGAGACACAATCTGGTGATGAACATGAACCTAGTGCTAATGTTAATGATGATGTTCATGTCGATGCTCAACCTAGTAATGATAATGATGTGGAGGTAGAACCTGCTGTTGATCTTGATAACCCATAGTCTAAGAATCAACGTTATGATAAGAGAGACGTCATTGCTAGGAAACATGGTAAAGAAAGAGAACCATGGGTTCAGAAACCCATGCCCTTTCCTCCTAAACCATCCAAGAAAAAGGATGATGAGGATTTTGAGCACTTTGTTGAAATGCTTAGACCTGTCTTTTTGCGTATGTGTTTGACTGATATTCTGAAAATGTCTCCTTATGCTAAGTATATGAAAGATATTGTTACAAATAAAAGAAAGATACCGGAAGCTGAAATTTCCACCATGCTTGCTAATTACACTTTCAAGGGTGGAATACCAAAGAAATTAGGAGATCCAGTAATACCAACTATACCATGCTCCATTAAAAGAAACTATGTTAAAACTGCTTTATGTGATTTGGGAGCTGGTGTTAGTGTTGTGCCTTTCTCTTTGTATCGTAGACTTGAATTGAATAAGTTGACACCTACTGAAATCTCTTTGCAAATGGCTGATAAATCAACTAATATACCCAGCGGTATTTGTGAGGATGTGCCTGTTGTGGTTGCAAACGTTACTATCTTAACGGACTTTGTTATTCTTGATATTCCCGAGGATGACAGTATGTCGATCATCCTTGGTAGACCCTTTTTGAATACTGCAGGGGCTGTTATTGATTGCAACAAGGGCAATATCACTTTTCATGTTAATGGTAATGAGCATACGGTACACTTTCCGAAGAAACAACCTCAAGTGAATATCATCAATTCTATTAGAAAAATTTGAACTATTGCTATTGGAGGTTTTGAATTCCCTCTTCCTACTGTCAAAAAGAAATATGATATTCTTATTGTTGGGGACGTGCATATCCCCGTTGAGGTAACCTAGTGTTATTCAAAAATTCTCCGGTTTCATGTTATTCGAAAGAAGTTTGTTAATAAGACTTGATCAACCATGTTAATGGATTCCTTTTGATGGGCATGAGATGGATGAATCTAGAAAGCACAAATTTCTGTACCTACTTTTTACTTTCTATTATTTAGAATAAATAAAGCAAAAATAGTATTATTCATCTGTTTTCTAAATTATCCGTGCAATAAAAAATGTCCCGAAAATAAAAGTTCTCCAAATGCCCTGAAAATTTAGTATGACTTTTTATAGAATATTTAAGGATTTTTGGCACTGAGAACACACCAGGGGGCTGCACCCGTGGACCATGGAGGGCGCGCCCCCTGCCTTGTGGGTCCCACGTGGGTCCCCCTCACTTATTCCAGCACCCATCCACTTCGTCTTCCTCCAGAAAAAATCATCCCGTTGTTCAAACCCGTGTTCTTGCTCATCTTGCTGCCATTTTCGATCTCCTTGTGCAAAGCTCCATTTGCAAAACTGTTTTGGGGGATTGTTCTTCGGTATGTGACTCCTCCAATGGTCCAATTAGTTTTTGTTCTAGTGCTTTATATATTGTAAATTTTTGCTGCTGTGGTGATCCTGTTATTGAGCTTGCATGTCAAATTTATATGGTCCGAAGTAGTTTTGATGCATGATATAGCCTCTAGGCACTTGTGGGAGTAGTTGTTATCAATCTTGTTGAGTTTGGTTCACTTTTATTTTGAGTCACTAAAAATTTCAGAAATTTTCAGAGAAAAGAAATGATGAAGAGATGATTGAGAGGCTCTTCAAGCCGGGGTTCAAAGGAAAATGAGAATGAAGAGAAGAAGAAGCCCAAGTACAACCTTCCTCGCACCGCGGAGGTTCGGCCGTGTGAATGGCCAAGTGATGCATTCTTGGCTGAGAATGCAGGCATCACCGACTTCCTCCACGATAAGTGTGATGAATATATACCTCCTACTCACTAATACCTTTGTGCAAAATTTTCACTTTCATGCTAGGAAATCATCACCCACGGTAGATTTTTATTTATATGATGAGCATAAGGAGATGACGCTTTATGATTTTTGCGAGGTTTGCAAATTACCTTATGAGGGCAGCGTCAGTGAACCACGTCCTAGAGATGTGAAAGATTTTATTGATGAAGTTACCGTAGGGGAAGAGAGAGGGGTGTCAGAAGCGAGAGTGGCTAGTTTGCATTGTCCTATTTTGCGCTATTACTCATTATTTGCTGGGAGATGTTTAATTGGTCGTGGGGAGAGTGGAGGCCTTAGTGCCCCTGACCTCGCTATTTTGCGCCATGCTTTACTTCGTGATAGAACTTTTAGTTTGGGCGCTATTGTTGCTCGACGGTTGAGTTTAAACCGTTCGAGGGGTCCTATCTTTGGAGGTATCTATGCCTCCCGCCTTGCTAGACGCTTCGAGATACCCATTAGGCATGATGAGGAAGAGGAGATGCTGCTACCCACTAGATACTTAGACTATAACAGTATGGTAGCACATGATTTTATTAGCGATGATAAGGACAAGAGACTCATCTATAACCTGGTATTCAGCCAGAAGACTTGTCATATTATTACTTTGCCTGCACCTTATTTGTTCGATATTCATTCAGGCAGGTACCTCATTTTGTCCGAGGACATTTATGCATACTGGGAGCGGACGCGATCCCCAGTTCCTGAGCCAGAACCATCACCTGATTCGTATGAGGAGTCTATTTATCAGTGGGAGCCACAGGAGCTCGCTAACCAGTGGAACCCTCAGGATCCTCCTCAGTACCTAGGAGAGGGCTATTTTGATCCATGGGCGTAGACCAACTTAGGCCAAAAGCCTAAGCTTGGGGGAGTACGTATTTCTCACCGACATTACATTCATGTTCACACACTCATTCTAGTTGTCGGTGTTCATACTTTTTCATTGTATTATCCATGTTAGTTTATTTCTTTTTCTTGCTTTTTTCTTGTGTGTTCGAAAAACTTTGAGAAAATCAAAAAAAATTAGTTGTAGCTTCTTTTTAGTTTCCTTTCCATGTTTATTTAGTAGTACTATTAAAAGAAAACCCAAAAAGATTTCTCATTCTTCTTTTTGTTTGTTGGGAGCTTTCTCGTGTAAATAGTTTTTCTCGTTCTTGTTTTTACTTTCTTCAGAAAAACAAAAACTCCAAAAATATTTCAGTGTGTTTCTTTGAATTTCTTTTTCCTTTCTTTGGGTCGAGAGGAGAAGACCACGATGAAAATGTTGAGTGGCTCTCATATGCATTATTGTTGATCTAACAAAGAGCCCATATTACCTTGTCTTCTCCTTTGAATAAATGCTTGCAGATTTCAGCTTAGTCCAATGCACGTGCACTATTATTATTATCCACACCGTTCGGTCATGCAAGTGAAAGGCAATAATGATGATATTTGATGAAATAATTGAGATGAGGAAAAGCTGGTATGAACTTGACCTATTTTTTTTTTGTAAATATGATTGGTTCATCGTTCTTGATTCAGCCAATTATGAATGAAACATGTTTGCAATGACAATTAGATATTATAGTTACTCATTCCATGCTTAATTAGCTAGGAGTTTATAATGGTTTACCTTGCGTGCCAACATGCTTTTAAAATGGTTGTGATGTAGTATGATAGGATGGTATCCTCCTTTGAATGATTCGAGTGCCTTGACTTGGCACATGTTCACGCATGTAGTTGAAACAAAATCAACATAGCCTCCACGATATTTATGTTCATAGTGATTTATATCCTACTCATGCTTGCACTCAATGTTGGTTAATCTCAATGCATGTTTATGACTGTTGTCGCTCCTCAATCTTTTGCTAGCCTTCCCTTGTACTAAGCGGGAATACTGCTTGTGCATCCACTTCCATAAACCCAAAGTTGTTCCATATGAGTCCACCATACCTACCTATATGCGGTATTTACCTGCCGTTCCAAGTAAATTTGCATGTGCCAAACTCTAAACCTTCAAATAATAATCTGATTTGTATGCCCGAATCGCTCATGTAGCGACTCGGGGCTGTCAGTATCTTCCATGCTAGGTGGGTTATTCTCACGATGAGTGTTGATTCACTTGTCATTCACGAGAAAGTGGCTGGTGTTCGGGATGCCCAGTTCCATGCTCAAATCAAATCAAAATATAATTTCAAACAAAACTCCCCGAGGACTGTTGTTGGTATGGACGGTACCCGTTGTTTCGGACCAGCCGTGGAGTGTGCTTGTTGGTGGAGGGGGAGTAAAAACTTTACCATTCTGTTTGGGAACCACCTATAATGAATCTAACATGGAAGATACCGAGATCTCTTGGTTGTTATGTTGACAATGAAAGCATACCGCTCAAAATTATATTCATCTCTGTTTCAAAAAGCTCGAGCTCTAGCACCTCTGCAAATCCCTGCTTCCCTCTGCGAAGGGCCTATCTATTTACTTTTATGTTGAGTCATCATCCTCTTATAAAAAGCACCAATTAGAGAGCACCACTGTCATTTGTATGCTTTGCTATTAATTGATATTGAGTATGACTGTGACTGGATCTCTTTTGTCATTAATTACAATGTCTAGTCAGTCCTTGATCTTCAGGGATGCTCTGCATTTATGTTTTGCAGTCTCAGAAAGGGCTAACGAGATACCATTTTGTTATATCACATCATGATTGTTTTGAAAAAGTGTTGTCATCCGAGATTCATGATTATTACTCGCTAGTTGTTTATGCCATTGATATGAGTAAATGTGAGACCTAAATGTTATTGTGAACATGGTTAGTTCATAACCTTTGCTAAAAATCTGAATGCTGGCTATACATATTTGCAACAACAAGATCAAACAGAGTTTGTAAAAGTTTTTCTTTATCACTTTCAGTTTGTCAACAGAATTGCTTGAGGACAAGCAATGTGTTAAGCTTGGGGGAGTTGATATGTCTCCATCGTATCTACTTTTCCAAACTCTTTTGCCCTTGTTTTGGACTCTAATTTGCATAATTTGAATGGAACTAACCGGGACTGACGTTGTTTTCAGCAAAGTTGCCTTGGTGTTATTTTTGTGCAGAAATAAAAGTTCTCAGAATGACCTGAAAATTTACGGAGAATATTTTTGGAATAAAAAAATATTGGCGAAATAATCAACCAGAGGGGACCCACCAGCTGTCCACAAGAGTGGAGGGCGCGCCCTACCCCCGTGGGCGCGCCCCCTACCTTGTGGGTCCCCTGGACCTCCTCCAACCCTAACTCCAACTCTATATATTTATGTTCGGGGAGAAAAAAATCAGAGAGAAGGATTCATCACGTTTTACGATACGGAGCCGCCGTCACCTCCTGTTCTTCATCAGGAGGGCAGATCTGGAGTCCGTTCGGGGCTCCGGAGAGGGGGATTCATCGCCATCATCATCACCAACCTTCCTCCATCACCAATTTCATGATGCTCACCGCCGTGCGTGAGTAATTCCATCGTAGGCTTGCTCGACGGTGATGGGTTGGATGAGATTTATCATGTAATCAAGTTAGTTTTGTTAGGGTTTGATCCCTATTATCCACTATGTTCTGAGATTGATGTTGCTATGACTTTGCTATGCTTAATGCTTGTCACTAGGGCCCGAGTGCCATGATTTCAGATCTGAATCTATTATGTTTTCATGAATATATATGTGTTCTTGATCCTATCTTGCAAGTTGTAGACACCTATTACGTGTTATGATCCGCATACTCCAAGGTGACAATAATTGGGATTCTTTCTGGTGATTACCGTAGTTTGAGGAGTTCATGTATTCACTAAGTGCTAATGCTTTGGTCTGGTTCTCTATTAAAAGGAGGCCTTAATATCCCTTAGTTTCCATTAGGACCCCGCTGCCACGGGAGGGTAGGACACAGGGCCGGCCCTGAGATTTCGGGGGCTCGGGGCAAGACAACACGGAGGGGCCCTGAAGCCAAATAAACATATGCATATTTTTTTTCTATTTCAACTTCAAATAAATATTCGGTACACTATTAATTTGTGGTGTCTTGTCTTCTTGACTATTAAAAAAACTGGGGTCGCAAACATTCGCAGTTCTAGTTGATCGATCCTGTCAATCTACACATATATATTTTTCTATTAGGTGAATTATAGTAACACTTTCATGCCTACTCAAATTTTATCTTCCTAAAGTTTTCACTAGTTGTTCTTGAACAAGAACTAAAGCTAAGTCCTGGGAATTCCTAGCAGTAGAAATACTGTTTTTTTTTGGGGAATCAGTAGAATACTTGTATCTGCTCTAAAAAAATGCTAACAACTCATGTGGGACTCAATCAACTCATATGCAATTTTTTTCCTCATTATCAGATGGATTCTTTCTTGATAGCATCTTGTGAAATAAATAGCAATATTGCTAAACAGCACACAACATATGATACAAGAAATTAAGGGCACTACTAATTACAAAGAAGTGCTATGAAAGGCATGGAACAAGGTACCTGGATGGCTAGAAAATTCGTAATCGCAAGATTTTGCTGCTGCATACGAGGTCCATGAAAAAAAGTCGAATTTTCTCTTTTCTAATCCCAATCAATACAAGAAATCAGAGTGTGAGAAAGAGATATGTACCAGGATCTTCAAGGAACGAATGAACGATCTAACAAAAACATAGAAAGAGAAACTATGCATTGAAGAGAAGATTGGTGGAATCTGGAAACCACATTACCTTGTTCCACTAATGACGCCTAGCAGCCGAAAATCACGATTAGACGAGTGGGCGAGGCACCGTCATCAATGGAATGGCCGATTTGTTGCCAATTGGGGAGGGAATGTATAAGCCCAAAAGACTACACGACGTGCGACCAGCCGATAATTATTCGATTAGTTAATTTTTGTTTCCTTTTAAAGAATCAATGGACAGGCTAAACATCACACACGTATACAGGAAATAAATGCATCGGGGGCCCCTTCCTAATGGGGGCCCGGGGCGGCCGCTCCCCCGTCCCCCCCCCCCCCCCCCAAGGCCGGCCCTGGTAGGACAAAAGATGTCATGCAAGTTCTTTTCCATAAGCACGTATGACTTTATTCGGAATACATGCCTACATTATATTGATGAATTGGAGCTAGTTCTGTGTCACCCTAGGTTATAACTGTTGCATGATGAATGCCATCCGACATAATTATCCATCACTGATCCATTGCCTACGAGCTTTTCACATATTGATCTTTGCTACGTTACTTTGCCGTTGCCACTGTTACAATTGCTACAAAACTGCTACTGTTACTTTTGCCACCGTTACCGTTACTTCCATACTACTTTGCTACTGAATACTTTGCTACAGATATTAAGTCTTTCAGGTGTGGTTGAATTGACAACTCAGCTGCTAATACTTGAGAATATTCTTTGACTCCCCTTGTGTCGAATCAATAAATTTGGGTTGAATACTCTACCCTTGAAAACTGCTGCGATCCTCTATACTTGTGGGTTATCAACGAGAGACAGAGAGAGAGGAATCCGGGATGGGGTAGGGCATGAGGCTACGTGGTGGCGGCGGCCCTCGGACTCTTCGAGCGGTACGGCAGGACAACGGAAGTGAGATGAGGCGTCCGTTTTTTTTCTTGTTGCTGCCATTGGATAATATTCTATTACAAATTAAATAGGTATATAAATGCTTTAATAATTAGATAATATTCAATTACAAATTAAGTAGGTACATAAATGCTTTAATAATGAGATTTCTTAAAATTGGTTATTTGTTTTCTAATTAATGTGATTGAGCGATTTAAGGTAAGGTTGATTAATTTAGATTTCGTATTTAGAGATTGATCGTGATTGATTCTTTTACATAAAAATATTACTAAATAACTTGCGCCAGCATGGAAAATTCTGATCCGTTCATATTTTTTTTCGTTGTGAGAGAGGGTGACGCGAAAATAAACCGGTGGGGTGGTGAGAGAGGAGACGAAAAAAACCAGTCAAAAAGAACCGGACGAAAGTGGTGGGATGCAATCCTACCAACTGCTTCGTTAAGAGTAGAGATGAAAGAGAACGGCCAATTCCCGGCCGACTTGCCCTTTTTGCTTGTGTCGGCTCTACAAGAAAACAAAGGGAAAACCACTTGTACAACGGTGGCTCGTGAAAAAACGGAGGTCTCATTGACTTTTGATTTCTCAGGACTATGATGCTGCGCTGAATAAACAAAGAAAAAAATAAAAGAAAGAAAGAAACCACCCACAATAAACGTGGAAGGGTAATCCACAGCCCATATAACACAGAGAAAATCCAGAATAGAAAAGACTACAACGCGCGCGGCCAGGACAAAGTTCTGCACGAATCTAATAGCATTTGATCATGCGGTAGAAAATTTAGATGTGCCATACTTATTTCTCATCTGGATGTGATTTAACAAAACTGTAAAAAAAAACAGATTAAAACAGTTTACACGAATCGTATAGCAATCAATCATGCGGTTGAAGACTTAGAGCATCTCCACTCGCGCCCCCCCCCCCCCCCCCCCAACAGCCTCAGGGCGCCTTTTTTAACGCCGGCGGCGAAATAACGGCCCAGCCGCGCCCCAGATCCTCGTTTATCACCGGTTTGGGCCGAAATTACAACCGGCAAACCCAAGCCAAACCCAGCGCGCCGGGGGGCTCCTGGGGGCGCCGGTTGTAGCGAAAAGGCGCATGTGCCCGTGATGTCGGCGACCCCGACCGATTTCCCGCCATTTTCTTCCCCTCTTTCCCTCCATTTCACCTAGTGTCGCCCCCTTCTCCCCCGTCCTTCCCGCCATTCTCTCCCCGGATCCGCCTGCCATGCCGCCGAAGAAGTATGTCGCCCCCCGCCTAGCCGCCGATTCCGTTCAGCCAAACCAGAGGAAGCCGAGAGCGCCGATGGCAAGGCCCCCGGGCTTGTCGAACGCCGAGTGGAAGGCCGATGTTGAGCGCTGGCAGGCGGTAACCACCGACCGGCGGAACAGGCTCATCATGAAGAGGGCCATGGACGCGGCGGCGGTGGCGAAGCAGCAGGGGGAGGCGGCTCGCGCGGGGATGTCGAACCTTCCACCTCAACAGGCCGCGTGGGGAAGCCAGCAGAGCGTCGCGTCGCTATCGCCGGCCAACTTCTCGCCGCCGCTGTGGGGGTACGCGGCCTCGCCTGGCTACACCGACGGCGACGCGCATGGCAGCTTCAACCCCAACATCACCTTCCCGCATGGCACGGCGCCGCGCGCGTCCCCGTTCGGCTTCAACCACGACCCACGCACTCCCTCCCCCGCGTTCACCGCCGGCCTCAACACCCAGTACAGCTACTCGCCGCCGAGTTACTCAGGTTCGCCTGTGCTGTCTCTGCGCCGTGGCGCCCTCCCCTTCACGCACGGCTCGGCGGCACCGTTCAGAAGCACCGACGCCGACATGGACGAGATCATCACGAGCGGCTCGGTCGCCGCCGCTTCGTGCCCCGGGTTCCGCGCGCAAGACGAAACTCTGGACGCCGCCATCGACATCGAGGACGAGCTCGACGACGCCGAGGAGGAGATGGAGGAAGAACCGGCGGAGGTGGAGCCGGCACCCAAAGCGAAAAAGAAGAAGCGGGCGGCCAAGGCCAGGCCGGGCGAGCCTGGCGTGAAGTGGACGTCCAAGGAAGACGAGTGCCTCGCCGAAGCATGGAAGACCGTCAGCATCGACCCGATCACCGGCTCGAATCAGAACGCTGACACGTACTGGAGAAGGATCAAGACGGCGTCCGACGAGCGCAAGTTTGTTGACCCGAACTTCGCCAACATCCACATGGACCGTGGCGAGAAGGCCATGGCGAACCACTGGGTGACAATTCAGATGGCTTGCAACAAGTGGCATGGGATTCAAGAGGAGGTCGCGGCTCGCCCGGAAAGCGGCGCCAACGTCGAGGGTCAAGTATGGCACTCGTTCGCCGGCCCAGTTCCTCGCCGTGTACTTCGCCGACACTTTGTCTTTGGATGTGCAGATGGTTCGGTTGTTCAACATGTTTCGCCAGGACAACAGGGATCAAGAGTTCAAGTTCCTTCATGTGTTCACCAGGATCGAGTCGTGCGAGAAATGGACGGAGGTCCGGCTCTCTCTCGCCAAGGCAAAGGACGCCTACAACCCGGACGCGCCTGCCCCGCCGGCGGCAGAAGGGCGCCCTGATGGCAACAAACGAGCCAAGGCGGCGAGGGACGCGGCACCCGCGGCCGAACGGTTGCAGTCGTCGATCGAGCAGTGCATCACCGACGCTAAGAGCAATGCGCCAAGAGGGAGGAGAAATCCTACACGAGGTGGTCGGCGTTGATGACGAAGCAGGACGCCAAGCTCGACCTTCTCAGGACCAACGTCGCCGCGAAGAAGAGGAACACCGACCTGGCGTTCTTGATGGGGGGAGACACATCGACGATGGACGAGCAGGTGAAGGCGTGGTACCTGGCAGAGCGCGGCCTCATCTTGAACCAGATGTCGGGACCTTTGGCGACCACCACTCCTACAACGCCCACGCCGACGCCGAGCCCGAGCACTGAAGCTGCGCCCACGCCGACGCCGAACCCGAGCACTGAAGCTGCGCCCACGCCGACGCTGAGCCCGAGCACTGAAGCCGTGCCCACACCGACGCCGATGCCGACCTCGGCCAGCCCTGCGGCAGAGGAGCCTACCGTTTGAGCTCCATGTCTATTTGTTCCTACCCTTTTGATCGCCGGACTTTGTGTTCGATCGCCGGCCCTGTGGCATGATGAACGCCGACCTGTGGCATGATCGCCGAACTGTGTCGTTTTTTGTAGCGGGAAAGTGGACTTTCAATTTTATATGCTTTTCGGGAGCCGAAATCTGGAGGCGCGGCTGGAAACTCGATCGTCCCCATGCCGAAAAAAGCGCCGGCGCAAACGCCAAAACCTTTCGCCGGGTGCGGTGGGGGGCCAAACGGTGGAGGTGAACAAGCGACCATCGGACCAAGACACAGAAAAGTTGGGAGGCAGTGGTGATGCAGCAGCAAGCTCCCAGCACCCACCAAAATTGGATGAAGGACACGAAGTTCCGAGAAGCAGTCCCCCCCTCCCCGACGTTATCTCTCTCTTCTCATGCCGGCCCCGGCCGGCACGTACCTCCACCGCTGCGTGCAACAATCTTGAATTTAATCGGCAACGTTGCCTACCACCACCAATTCACCATAAGGTCTCGGTGACTGCTCGACGAGCGTGAGGAGACTGATCATAAGGTGTTTGACGAAATGCTGGACTAGGATGTTATGTGCTCGCACTTGTTCGGGGGTCAAGCTTGTTGCAATCTTCGAACAAGGCCAGTTCACATGATCAGCTCACCCCAAGGTGTTGTAGAAGGTGACGTCAAACTGTCAGTTGGATAGACTCTGGATATGCAGGGATCCTGACCTGCACCGCAAAGGTTTAGTTACTTCTGCAAGCTTCTGTAATTTCTTCTTCCCTGGATTTATTTCATGGTTTATTTAGTCACCCACTTCTATCCATAATAGGGCAGGAAGAAAATAGACAGAAGAAACATGCATACAGGCTAACTTTAGCTCTCTACAAATCCTCCCCACCTGTCGTTTTTAATCTGCATCACTGTACCTTTTAGGTGCCATTTTCTATTGTCTTTGTTTTCTTTGAATTTTCTCTACCTTACTTTTTGTTCAATTAGCGCGAAAGAGATCTTCGCAAAAATATACCATTAAGGCACAATCTTGTTTTAACAAATTCATTTTGCATAGTTATTCCCACCTTCCTCTCCTCCATTTCAGGATTAGAATGGAGTGAGGGGAAGGTGGGGGAGATTGTTCAATTTCTGGTGCCATTGCATTTTCTTGAAAGGAGCGTCAAGCGGGAAATTAAGGTATCCATCACAATTCTTCACATATTTCCTCGAAATGTTGAAATATATGACTAGTTGACAGCTAAACTATATATGGTTCTGTCCTTTGCTGTGAAGAGCCTAAATTGATTAGTTGTGTATGACAAGATTGTAGTTTTCATGGATTGTTGGCATCCCTTGCTCATGTTGTTGACTTCTTAACTTGTGATTTTGCTTTATAGGTTTATTATTTGATTTCCCTTCAAAAAGTAATTTCGATTGTTTTAGCCTTAATGTTTTGCTCTTAAAATCGAATCAATTTTAACCAGAAGAATGACCAGTTCATGATGTAGCCTCAGAAGATGGAATTTTGATCATATTATTTTATTGTTGTATTAGAACATTGCAGTTTTGATGGATTGTCTATATCCTTGCTTTTTTTTTGTTGACTTCTTAACTTGTGACTTTGGTTTACGGATCTATTTGAATTTGTATTTGTTTTTAAATTGTCCTTGATATAATAAAACTGTTTTGCTCTTGATGCTAGCTTCAAAATGTGGAATTTCGATCACATTTGGCTGCTTACAGTATAATTCCTTTTTGAATTTGGAATAACTTCCTTGGATAGAGTTAGAAATTGCAATCATGACCATGGTCAAAGTTTCTCTTTTTTATTCTCGACATAAGATTCTAATTGAGTTTCTACTAGTTTTGCTTTCTTAATCTAGTACAATGAACTTTGCACTCAAGTTGAAGGAAATGTTTGGACATATCTTTTCTTCATATTACAGTCTGGAATTTGGACTTCTCATGCCGTCGAATTAAAATATCTTCAAGGCTGTTGTAACATTGAGAAGTTCAGGCATTGCTTGTTTTTTTGCTGAATGAAGATACATATTCAATTCCTTCGATCAAGTGGAAAGGCACTAAATGTGTTTATAGGCCGCTTTTGTTCTAAATGCACTAAACAAGAAGATAGTGCCACCTCGAAAAGCCAGACCATTGATGGCACGTGTATACATGGGTTAATCGCGCCGTCCAGCAAGGATAAATTGTCGGCTGTACCTGAAGTTGCTGGTGATGACAGAAATACAGAAGTGCCCAATGTCCAGTTGAAAGAGAAGCCAGTTCTCGGTTTTGACCCTCCTAGGAAGCCGAGGGCAAGACATAGACTCAAAATCTGGATCAGCACTCGGCACAATGGCATAATTGGACGATACAGTAATAAACTGGATTTAGGTTTCTTCAATGGGGCGAAGCGGTTATCAGCTGAACATTTGAATACTGGATGGCCAGATTGGCTTGTGACTGTGGCACCTGAGGCAGTGCAAGGCTGGGCCCCACTGCGAGCTGATTCGTTTGAGAGATTAAGTAAGGTACATTATCAGTTTGATGATACAAGTTACTTCATCAGGAAAAAAATTATATTGTTTCTTGTTAGTACTTTCTTCTTCTTCTCAATTTCCCCGTTTTGCATTTATTCTTTTGAGTTGCAGATTGGACAAGGGACTTATAGTAGTGTTTACAAAGCTCGGGATCTTAGAACAGCCAAAATTGTTGCGCTCAAGAAGGTTCGGTTTGTCAATACAGATCCTGAAAGTGTGCGCTTTATGGCTAGAGAAATATGTGTTCTTCGGAAACTCAATCATCCCAATGTTATAAAGTTGGAAGGGATAGTAACATCTCCTGTTTCACAAAACCTATATCTCGTCTTTGAATACATGGAACATGACCTTGTTGGCCTTGCTGCAACTCCAGAACTCAAGTTCACCAAGTCACAGGTGATTATGATACTATTCTTCTACTGATATTTTGATTGGAATGCATGACATGAACTTAAATTATTTCTCATGAGTCTCATCCAGGTCAAGTGCTTGATGCAACAGATACTTAGTGGCCTTGATCATTGCCACAGCAAAGGAATTCTTCATCGTGACATGAAGGGCTCCAATATCTTGATTGATAGCAATGGTGTTTTGAAGATTGCTGACTTTGGCTTAGCAACATTTTATGATCCTGAGAGTCAGCAACCACTGACAAGCCGTGTTGCAACATTGTGGTACAGACCACCGGAACTTCTGCTTGGTGCCACCAGGTACAGTGCTGCTGTGGATATGTGGAGTACAGGGTGCATTTTTGGGGAATTGCTGACTGCCAAGCCAATCATGCAAGGCAGAACTGAGGTACAAGAAACTGCTACACTTTTAGCATCAAGAAAAGGGTATATTGTGATCTGGTTGACTCACAGTTGCTCTTATGTTCATTTAATATGTGTTCTACAACAATTCCATGCTAGGTGGAGCAAATTCACAAGATTTTCAAGCTCTGTGGATCACCTTCTGACGAGTACTGGCAGAAATTGGAAGTGCCCCCAACAGGGATGTTCAAGCCCCTGTGCCAGTATAAGCGGTGCATTGCCGAGAATTTCAAAGATTTACATCCATCAGCTCTTGTTCTTCTAGATAACTTGCTTGCATTAGAACCAGAAGCTCGTGGAACAGCTGCCTCGAGTCTTCAGAGTGACGTAAGTTTAGTCAATCTCTGTTGGTTCCTGGTTATCGCATTTTAGTTTGTAAACTATTGACTTATAGAAATTCTGAAAGTATTATATCATGACACTAATAAAAGGATAATACCAAGGCAGAGCCACAAGGGTTCAAAACGAAAATACTATTGGGGCTGTTAACAGTAACCTGAAATACTGATCAGGACTAGTACCATGAAAACTTTTAGGTTACCACGGTATAAAATTATCTACTTTTGTACAAATTGTTTGTGGTAAGCAGAGGAATTTGAACATCTTTTGATGAGCCTGAATATTTTTTTGCTGAAACAACTTTCATGCATATGTTATGTCAGGAGTAACAAAATGAAACTAAGTTAATTAGTCTACTATATGTGGCTAGTTACCTCACTGAAGCATTTGGACTAGATCTGAGCTTGGTTAGCTTTCCGCTTATTGCATGGAAAATTGTGCATACGGCCTGAATAAGCTATCAGATTTTGTTTGCTGGAATAAACTGTCAGATTGGTCCAGTAGTACCTTTTAAAACCTAGCATCATGCCAAAACTAATCTAACCTGGTGAAGATCATCAACTTATTATTTCTAGATCAGTTGGTATATATTTATTAGGTCAGCTGGCTAGTTTTGCAAACTGCGTTATTAAAAGATATTTGCATACCAGTATTTAACCTATGTATTCAATTCTTCAGTTTTTCAGAACAGAGCCACTTGCTTGCAGCCCTTCGGACTTACCAAAGTGTCCACCGAGCAAAGAATATGATGCTAGACTCCGACAAGAGGAAGCAAGAAGGTATGATTTCATATCCTTTCTTTCTGTTCATAGGGAGGATGCAGTTGAGATGCTTTGTTAGTTGACTCAGAAATTCTTCTTTCTCTTTCGATAGACAAAGAAGGGCAGAATCTGTTCGATCAGGAATTGAGAATCCTAGAGAAAACCTTGCTGCATATGGTTCTATTAAACCGCAGGTGCATACAATAGCTCGGCAATCATTTGTTGAGATGCTTCCTTTCTGTGTATAGTTTTTCATTGATGATCACTGCGATCAGAAGAAACGGAATGCCTTACGTGAAATGATGCACTCCTACGTCTTTTTTCCTAAAGTGGTCACATTCTGCACTCTTTTTAATAACAGGATTGCATTATTTGACTCTGTTGCTTTGCCATCATACAGAGGCTTCAGCATACCAAAACAAGGTTCAATAGTGCACATCTCAATCCAAAGGATGATCAACTGACGTTGGCTACTGAGGTACAACCTCTAGGGTTTGATTCCACATGGAACAAGGGAGGTAACAATTATACGGACCATCACGAAGTACCTGAACGCAAATACAAATCTGGCCGAGTGGCAAATTCCAACATTTCAAGGACAAAGGGCTCAGACATGTATAAACCTGAATCGACTGGCGTAGGGAACATTATGCCTGCTTCTCACAACAAAGAGATGGGGGTAAAAGGCCCAATGGTGGTAAGTATGGTAATGCTAAAGATAGTATGTTTTTTTTACATATAACTGCTGTTTAATCAACCAAAGCATAAGTCTGGACAGCAGAAATTCACATAATATGTCAGCTAAGCTTCGAGGACCTTTTTTAGTGTGAGCCCAGTGATACTGTTGGCGTATTGGCGCTGTTTATGCTGCAAATTTTTTCCTTAAGTAAAAGGAACTCTTCTGTTGGCACGATCAAAAAATTATAAAATATTTATATTAGTATTTCTAGAATAAGAAACACAAAGGTTATTTGTGAGTGCTTGATTTAAGATGAATTTTATTTTCAGATGCTTATGTTGTCCTTTGTTGGGACATCAGTTCACCATCATTTCATAAATATAGGTTTCTTTTGTATGTACCTTCCAGTTTATTCTATTAAAACATTTTGAGTGTCTCTTACCTAACATATTATATGTCTTTGTTTTTTGGCTGATCAGGACTACAAGGGTAAGAGCAAAATAGTCAATTTCTCTGGTACACTGGCTACTCAAGAGGGGAACATAGAGGATATGCTCAGAGAACACGAGCGGAATGTTCAGGAAGCGGTCCGCAAAGCACGCTGCATCAAGAGTTGAGACCTGTGAAACAGATGAGTGGGATCGAACTGTCAAAGATTCCAGCATTTCAAAGTTCAAAGTCCTGGGATGGCAGTATGCATTTTTCTACAAAGCATCTCTAGAAGAGAAACTTCTTTCCAAATGCGCATAATTAATTGAAAAAGAACTACTGCCATTGTTGTACAGCTGAAGATCATTACAAGAGTTGGGCGATACCGATAGCATTATTTTTAAGCGAGGCAGATGCCTTGTGAGCTTAATGAGCACATGCTGCCATTTGTATTGAATGTGTACTAAGGGGAGCTTAGGGGCTGGAGGTCTAAGAAATACAAGCCAAGGTTTGTAGCGGATTTTGACGGTTCATGGTCCTCATATTTTGTCTTCGTGATGATATTTGAAGTACAAGAAGATTTGCAAGGAACGATGTACAGTACAAATACCACAGATTGCTGTAGTAAATTATCTGAACATAAAGAACATAGTTCTGAACAAACATTGAGGAGAGAAAATGGCAAATTTCTCATGATAAAGCAATGTAGTCCAGTATCCCACCATGACAACCCATGGTGGATGCATTATGCAAGCATGACAACTGAACAAACTCCAAATCCTTGGGCCTGCCTCAGTCATATAATTTTCCGTAATATTAACATGAGAATGCAGAAACTGAACCACGATGCTGCTGGGAATCAGAACGATAGCTGCAATTGGTATTGCAGTTCAATCTTCCTGAAAAATCAGGAGAAATGCAACGACCGGACCAGACTACATCTCCTATGACATATACCCCATTGCCCCGTATCTTGAAAACAAAAGGTGGTTGTAGATCTGATCCTGCTAACAAAAGGTGGTTAGTTCATGAGTCGACTCGGCCATTCCCTTTAAGTTGTTGGAGGGGTTGTTGAGGTTGGTGCTTGCATAGGAAGGAGTTGGTGACTCCCTACCTGGCTGTAGCGAGTTGCCGCTGCCTGGGTGTGTGGCACTACATTGCTTGATCCATTGCAACGTCGCATGAAAAATTTAAAATGTACTCCAATAGATAGATCGCTGAAATTCAGGAAAGAATTCACACAAATTAATGCCACAGGGAGTGTTCATCCTGGAGTTCGAAAACAACAGATCCCATCTTCCCATGTTTATAACTGAAAATGAATCAAAACATTCTTGTCCGTCCCAGGGCAACAAAAAGAAATCAAGAATCTTGGAATTGACATGTTGCAGATCCTTTTGGTTCTAAATCCTACAAACATAGTAGAATAGATTTTTGTAGTTGGATATGCTTATGTTTTGCTCTCAAGGGCAAAATGGCATGCCTTCCTTTTCCCTGTGGCTCGGGATGGCGAAACGCCTGAGCCTGCCGACCTCCTCCTCGAGGTAGCCTGCGCACAGGAACGCCCTCGAGAAGCTGTCCTCCACCGTCCTGTCGACGTCGTGCACCAACACGTCCGTCTCGCCACTCTCCGGCCGCCGCGCCCGCGCTGCCATCCCGGCCATGTATATCGCCCCGCCCACCCTCCCCGGCGCCTCTGGCACCCACCCCGTCGGCGCGTCCACCATGATCACGTCCCACTCCGTCTCGTAGAACGCTGCCGGCAGCCCACGCATGGCGAGCTTGCATGGGGACCCCTCGAAGTGGTCCGGCCAGAGTGGATGGTCTTTGGGAGGGGAGGCGGTGCAGTCCGGGGAGCCGCGGAGGCCGAGGAGCTCGTCGGCGTCGGCGAGCGTGGTCTGGTAGGCGACCTGGTGGGACTCGAGGCCGAGGCCCGGGTGGCGAGCGCCAACTTCGGCGATCAGGGCGGCGTCCTCCTCGAGGAAGGCGGTGCGTCCGCCGTGGTTGAGCGCCGCCCAGAGCGCGCTGTCGGAGCCGAGGCCGCCGAACACCAGGAGGTTGCACGGCGCGCGCCGTGCCAGCAGGCGCGCGGTCACCCCGATCTCGGCCGCCGTCTGCGGCAGCGTCGCGTTGGCGGTCGCGTAGTGAACCAGCGCCTCGGCGACGGGCCCAGGCAGCTTCGCGTACCCGCCCTGCTGCTGCTGCTGCGTGTTGCGCCGTACGGCCTCGGGCGCGGAGGTGGCGGACGAGGCGGCGCCTGGTGATCTGGCGTGCGAGGCGGAGAGGGTGCGGACGGTGAGGAGGAGAATGAAGGCCGCCGCGGATGCGGCGGCGACGAGGACGATGCGGCGGAGGGTGACGTGCTGCCTGAGCTTGGCCTTCGCGGAGACGAGGTGGTTCTTGAGCTTGGCCTTGCGCGCGAGCGTGGGGCTCATCATCGTGTATGCGGTATGCTGTGTAGCACTTTCGGCAATGCGATGAAATATCACGGTGGTTTGGTTTAGCGTGGTGTGGTGTGAGATAGCACTGAGATGTTGATTCAAGGGGCAGCATTGTCTGCTTGATGGGTGACGAGGACAAGAGACCTAAAGTTTGGTGGCCGTTTGTTAGATTTTCCCCGCCTTTGTGGGTGTTTAATGGATTTGATTGGGAGCTACCCTTCCCTTCACTACGACTAGCATAATGCCCGTGCGGTTACTACGAAGCCATAAAAAACAAAGAGTTGTCACCGGCTTAGGAGATCATTAAAAGATGATGGTATCTTGTGGCCATTGCATGGTTCACGAGTAAAAAAAAGCGCAACTATAGTGAAAGATCATGTTGTAGTAATGGAAGAGTATCGAGTGATCTTAGTAGGTCCTTTGCAATATTTATAGTGAAATACCATTTTGAATTTGAAACATATCATAATGGGCATGGGTAACTTTTTTTTGAATGGTATGAGTAAGTTGAATGCACAAGATGGTAGATTAGGTAGGAGGACAACATCTATCGCCGTGTTGAAATTGCAATTTGTTTGCCCCCATCTACTATGACATAGAACTGGAAGAATTGGCTGGGTAGAGAAACTGCAATCAAGACAATGGTTTTGAGTTGAGATCGCATACGTGCATTTATAATTTGTGTTTTTACAATAGTGTTAGTAGTGTATTTATTTATGTGGGATATCTCGCACCTTGTAAAAGTAACATTTGTTTACTTATGTCTAGTTTCATATTTGTTTACATGTCCTTGGAAATCCTTTTGACGTCCATCTAACATATCTCATAATTGAAATAAGTATTAGTTGCTAGTATAACACGAACTAACTTTAAGCATCGCTGCGGTGAGACAATCTCACTGTAGTCAACTCCTTGAATTTTTTTATTAGCAACAACTTGAGCTTTATGGATAAAAAACCATTTTGATTTGTATCAGTTTATAGTTCCATACGTATTCGCTAGACTCTAAGTCTTTCGGAGGGTTTTATCAAGATCTAATCTCGAATCATGTATATGGATATTATCTTGGATTATTTTGGCATTTAGCCAATTCTGGAGTCAGGGCCCACCAATGCTTCCATGTGTACCATAGATATACCGTTGTCTAACAACAATGCCTCGTTTGCATGAGTTTTTCTTACGTGGTTCAGCTGCAAGTTCAACTAAAGTCTATACATCTCATGTAGAGACTTATGTATCAATCGTCGCAGTAGGAAACTCTGGAACAACTTCCATTTTTTCTTTCCTTTGATCTGATGATGAATATTATGTTATCTCGTCGAGTTGCACTGTCGTCACACTCACTCTTTTGCAAAAAGCATTTTCTTCAAAATATACCGCTCTCTGTGGAAAACACTTTGCCTCGACACATTAATGGAGGAATACCCAACATTTTGGGATAACCTACAAAGTAGCACTTGTCTGATTTGAAATAGGTGTGAGAACCCGGAATTAACTTCCAGACCCTCCTGTGTATATTTGTCAACCCCAGAATCATTGTTGACAACACAGCGAAATGGTAGCATTGCATAGTACGTAAATGTATTACAAGTTTAATAAATCTTGCCACAAGGCATACATAGGGAAATGTCCAATGACATTTATTACAATCAGAAAACAGCGGAAAGTACAAATGCGTAGCGACTCCATCTCAGCCACAGGCAGTCGATGTAGTCCACGTGACCTCACTCCTACGGATCGCCATAGTAGTCATAGTCATCACCTTCGTCTTCATGGAACTCTGTTATTCAACAAAATTATTGCCATGAGTACATTACGTACTCAACATGCCTCCCTCGGGGAAGGACCTAATAGCTACATGTGGCTTCAAAGGAAGGTTGTATGGCTCATTTGCATAAAAGCTAATTTTGTTTGAAAAATATAGCAGTTGGATAATAGCAGTTTTGATAAAAACATGTTTTATCTCCAGAATAACTTTCATCAAAGTGAGGATCCTCGATCAACTCACACTCTTCATAGGTTCCAAGAATAGGGGCAAAGAGGGAATAAGCAAGACAGGTCCTGTACATCAAGAAAGATTCATGTGTCGTCCATGACCGTGGACACGGCTATTCGAATAGTTTTACACTCTGCAGAGGTTGTACACTTTACACACACGACACAATCCCGACTTGTTGCCACTAGCCGTCGCTAGCGTAGTACACCATCTGGTATACCGGCAGGGAGATTGTGACGAGGTCTTTCATTAGACCAAACTTACTGTGCCAGGCTCATTAGGTTTCAACACAGAAGTAACCGCAGTTCACAGTCCGGGCCCCCCTTTTGTGCCGAGGATACTCCTCGCAAGGCAGCTATCCCATCTGCGGTACGGCGATGACGACAATAAGAGTGAACTAACTAATTAACCAAGCCAGTGCCCATATAGCATGTGGCTGTACTGTTATTACAATCTTCAAATCCAAGACTTATTAGGCCTCATGCGGCACGGACGACTGATTGCCCCCTTCAACTTGTGAAGGGCAGCCAATCGCTCCTTCAATCCTTGATTCAGCTGTCACTCGCACCAGTATTTAGATGGTAAGTTTCACCCAGAGTAGAAGAGGATAGAGAAGGTCAACAAGGGCCAACCGGCCTAACTCAGCGATAAGTTTCAACTGTCAATGACCCAGAGGTCATTCAACAAAGCACCTATAGGGTAATAAGCATGGCTAAGCATTTCTACTCTACCAGAATACTATAATTCTACTCAGGTGTCAAATGAATAGGCGACAAGCGAATCGAGGTAATGTGTCAATCGACACGCTAGCTACAAGATAAAATAGCATGCATATAATAAAACACAATGCAATTTTGTAAAACATAGAATAAGTATGATCAAAGAAGGAGGCATGCCTTCGTTGTTGAGTCCTTCTTCGGTAACCTGGTTATGTCCTTCTCCAACATCGTCACTCCCTACTCTTCGTAGCGATAGCAAAAGACAAACAATAAATACCAAAGCAATAGAAAATCCAAATAGCATCCAAAACAATTTAAGAGTGGATGGATATGAATATATTGATCAAGATGGAGATTCCAAAATCGAGTAGCATGATAGGGAGGTAAGTAGAGAGGATTCGATGGATAGGCAGGGTTTAGGTTGAAGACGACTAAACAAAGCTTGTCAACAAGACTAACGTTCTAATACGAACTATGGTACTAACCATTAGCAGTGCCCACTACACATCTCAGCTTACTATATAGGAAACGGTTACATAACAAACCAAATTGCATGAACATACATGGAATAATCCATCCAATGCATTTCAACTACTCAATCATAACATGACATGATGAAGGTAAAAGTTAACCACAAATAAATATTTAGATAGAATCTAAATATTTATAATGGTCAATTGCAACCAAACATATACAACAACTATATAATCAAACAAAAGCAAGTATTATATATGACAACCAAACCAACATTATAAGCCATACTAGTTAAGCACTCAAACATCATTCAACAACATGATTTGAAATGATCTAGGTCTAGCCCTAAAACATTATTAAAAGGAAATAGAATCAACTGCATTATATCAAACTAATTCATTTGTTAAACAATTAACAAGAACTACACAACACATGGAACAAATGGATGAACAACTATCTTAGACATGATATAATTAAGAGTAACAATCAACCAATAATAAATATCTGGATGAATCCAAATACTCATAATGGTTAACAACAAGCAACGACTAAACATCAATCATAACAACTATTAGCAAGCCTTTCTATAAACGAAGACAAACGAATACTAAGATAGAAACTAATTAAACAACTTAATAATAACACACATCTCACACAAGGCATGCGAGTATAGAATCACTGGAGGTCTAAACGAATAACACAAGAATCACACATACGAGTGATCATGGTAAGATACTAAACGAGGACATGGTCTTACTACTAAATAACAACTAACACCAATAACCACTAGCAGTTATATTATCACCACAAAACAATCGACTAACAAGAAAAGTAAACTATCCTATGCATGTGATGGACTATGGCAACAAGTATAGAGCACTCATAATACTAACAGAGAAATGTCAAGAATATATAAGCAACACACGAACAACGACTATAACACATGTAATATAATAACACAAAGATCACTAGCATGACTTGGTGTCTAGACTTAGGGATAACACAAATGCAACAGCTAGATAAAGTAGTTATGACAAGTAGACATGTATAACCATCACAAGAGATACGAGACTATGCTATCGATACAATACTACTCATAACTATGACATTAGTTGATATCAACTAACATGACTATCAAGCATAGCAATAGCACGCAATCCCTAAATACTAGTTATGACTGTAAGCACATCGAGGAAGCATACTAAGCATGTAGGCAAGTAATACTTGATCATGGCATCGACAACATTAAGCAATGTACTATACTAGCATGAGTAATGATATGACATGCATTTTCTATCTATTACAACTTACACTTGTAATGACATAATATAACAACTTGGAATGATCTATACTATGAATTGATACACCGACACACTATGCAATCTAGTCATACAATCATAACAACATATGGCATAGTATTCTACAAGCAAGAAGTTATCGAATAAAATAACATATGATACCTACAAACTGCTATCATGTATATCTAACAAGTAGGGCTAACCAATGCATGAACATAAGATGCAAACTAGCAATCTCATAACACCTGAGAATCATACAATATTAGATGATTCGACTTTGAGCAAGTGATAACATGGCATGGCAATCAACTAAGCATGCATAGCTACCATCCTAGGTAAATAAAACAACTTGGATAATTAACAAGAAACAATAAAGCAAGTTATATGCAACAAGCATAACCTATAGTTAGCAATACAAATCTACGATATGACATAAAGAAACCAACACCATATAATCATGGGTAACATCATCTATAAAATAAGAGTAACAGCTAAGTAATAATATTTTATGCAACGACCTATAATGTAGTCATTTCCAAATAACAAAGCATTTCGTTTGATATATATTATGAAGAGAACTATGCAACAACACGTACAAAAGATATCTATCGTAGGCATGTCATCGATTCAAAAGGATAGAACAAACATGCGGCATGGATGGAAATTGATATGTACAGCGTATCTAAAACATCGCGACGCTAAACAAAAACTAAAATAAGACATGAAGTATTTCATGATTCGATAAATCAAGAAAGCTTAGAATAATCTTATATAAACCTACGCATGGTAATAAATTGCAAAAACTTGTACAAAGATATATCATACAACTACATAGAGCAATTACAATTAGAACATGAAACAACATGTAAAACATTTTTGTAAGTTAAATAATCCTACAAATAAATCTAGTAACACACATGTTACTACTAAAAGTCCAAAGTAACTACTAGTGATTCCTAGGCATGTGAAACGTTCACCAAATATTGTACGCGTGCATAAAATAGGACTACACACAATACAACAAATTATCAAGTCGAAACAATAAGCAACACACTACAATTAGGCATGAATTATATAGATGAAACCATACAAAACTATACTGAAATCTATAGACATGACTGACACATGACAATAACAATACAAAAAAATTATCTACTTGCGAGAACAAAAACTATAATGGGTAAACAAATAAATCTAATAAATCATTTGCCACACACAAAATTATGAACCCAATAGGATACACTTCTAGGCATAACGCAAATATATGAACAATAACATATTAATACAAAATTAACCGATGGACAAACCCCATCAATCTTGGGCAAGAAGCACTGTAACAAAATTTATGCTAAAATCCTATTGATGAAACTAGCGATCTAACTCCACTATGAGGTTACTATGGGCATGAGAAACAAATCATATGTTGAACACAAAATCATCCGAGGAACAAAAAAAAAAATACGCCGACATGTTGATGGCATCCATTCATGCATCGACGCAAGCAACGGTATAGATAGGATAAACGATGATGTCTACGGGATAGAGTAGATGATGATGAGTACGCGTGCAAAAGGAATTTGATAGCGGCTCACCGAGTTCGACAAAACGGCGCGAAGAACTCGAAGAACAGTGTAGACGGACATGTGAAATTCTTCGCGTATGGTGGACGAAACGAGTTCCTTCTTCTCTGAATGGGTTCACAGTATGGAGGGCAATCTTCGGGCGCCATGGTTTGGATTGAGGTACTCCGAGTCACCCGGAACGAACACTCGCGTCCATGGAGCAGCAGCACTTCGGGAGAGATCATGGGAGAACCGGGAAGGTAGAAGGCACTAGGGCTGAGAGGAATGACACAAGACATCGAGAGGCACCTCTAAGTACTCACGGATTTGTAAAAAGTGGAGAGTTAAGGGAATTAGAGGAGGGGCTCCCTTCATCTGTAAGTTTCTGTTATGTACATTAATCTTCTCTTCATTGGAACAGAGAAGAGGAAGAAGAGGATGCGCACAATATGGAGACTAGACTTTAGTTTTGGAAACTGATGGAATTGATGGGAATTAAGGAGGAGTGCAGGAGGCAACAGTCACGCATGAGTGCTGGCTGTTTCTCTTCATGTACCGTGTGAGCGTACAAAAAAGGAGGAGAAGGAGCGTTGGCTCGGTGGAGAGATGGGCCAAGTGGATCGAAGCCCATGGGGAGGAGGGGAGGAGGGAAAAGGAAGATAGGAAAAAAAAACATAGATGGGCTAGGCCCATGCTACCGGAGATGAAAAAAAAAGGCTTAACCCAGCGAACATAAAGAGATGTTGGGCTAGGAGATTCGACCCACAACCTTCTAGAGAAGGAAATATAATTTCCTAAAAGGAGAATCTAGGAAAGGAATAGAAGCTAAAAATATATATAAAACGAACTGAGAAATCGAAGAAAGTACAGACACGCATATTTAAATACGATGAAGACGAGAAATAAAACCCAGCTAAAAGAAATGAACAAAACTCAAATTTAATTTAAGTTGGCGTTAGTTCAAATTAAATCCACCAAATTATAAAAGTCTAATTTAAGCTTTGTTAACAAATAAAACAAATGAAATTTTCTCGCCCTGATTTTTAGAAAACTTTTTTTCTTAAACATTCCGAGAATCGGGATGTTACAATAGGTTTGCAAACACTTTGCACATTTCTTAAATTCCAAATGTTAAGAAAAGACAAACATGGTTTGGCGTACCATACAATGGCGTCACTTCAACATATTCGATTGTGCCACTTTTTGTGTAAAACTGCAATCACTAAAGCATTAATTTAAAAAGGATAACGGCAAATTGATTCATGTCATCTTTGGTCTTACTATGTCATATATGGTTTGATTACATCTTCTCGGACATTCCACTCTCAGTGGTGTTCCAGGAGGTGCAAGTTATGAAACTCTTTTCACAACTCATCAGACATTTGCTAAACTTGTAATTCAAATATTTCTTTCCGCAATCTAATTGTAGAAACATAATTTTCTTGTTACAATAATTTCTACTTCACTCTGGAAACCTTCTAAACTATTTCAAAGGATTCTGACTTATGTCTCATTGAGCAAATATTTATATATCTACTTGAGTCGTCACTAAAGATGGACAAATCCACTGCTAGCAACAACATTTATTTGACTACACACATCAGTATTTGTGTTTACTAATAAGTTCGTTGCTCGTTCCTTATGGCCCGTGAACGGTATTTTAGTCACTTCACTTTTCAGACGAAAGTTGCAAGTATCAGATTATTCATAATCAAAATGACTTCAAAATCCATCACTATGAAATTTCTCCATGCGGATTTCCCCAATGTGACCAAAAGCAGTGCCACACAAATGTGGTATTCATTTAGTCTTGCGACATTTAGCATCAGTGTTATGAATGTATTATATTATCATCACTATTCATAACATACATCTCATTCATAATGGAAGCATGACCCTTATGTCATTCATAACACCGAACAAGAATTGTTGTCTTATGAACAACCTTCTTACAACAAACATTATTCAATGGCATAGAGTGTAAAAAACTCTAAAATGAATTACAAAAATAAATATAGAGGTAATACACTGATGGAAAGTATGGTAACTTTTACAGAGTTCCCAACATGTATCTTAACCTCATTACGAGCTAGTCGTTTAGGACGTAGTAGTTCTTGCATCGAATTGCAACATAATGCAGTCGAACAAGTATCCTTGTGATCAGCTTTTAATCACAATACCCAAGAATCAGCAATTAATAATTTAATCCTAATTCCCAAGAATTATATCTTTGACCAACCCTCTATACATCTACAATTTGTATGACATTCATACCCGAGCTGGACCTTCCAATCTTCTTTTCTTTTTGCCTTTTATACTTCTAACAGTTTTACTTCCAATATTCCCTACTCACAGAAGGAGCACCCAACTTAAGAGTGGCGTTAGCTTTGGATTTCCTAGGCGTGTATGTCTCATTGACACCCTTTGGACTTATTCTTTCTTTTAAGTTGTTGTTTTGTTCACCATCATCACATGACTGTCATTTTTCTGGATCCCATTTCTCATCAATCTAATGCATAGTAAACATTTCACTAATACTTAAAAAAACATTGCTTTGGATATCTCATATATTTTAGCCTTTGTTTGTATCTGAAACTAATTTTTAGTTCCATGAATATCACATAACTATCCCAAACTTATGAAGTTGGGGTCTCGTGGAAGCATGCATATTGCACTTGACCGTGACAGAATTATAGCTTTTGGATCAAAGGATGTGAGTCACATCATCCATAGCATCAGCGGGAGAATGTCGAAAGCATGCAATAGGACAAATTCCTTCTTGGCACTCTTGATGACAACCCTCACATTACGTTACCAATCATAAATTTTTAACCAGATAAATAACATGTATTCTTTTTCAACTGGGAAGGTGCAAACACGAGCCATTATTCTACAACTATAATGCAAATTACACTTAGACAATGTTCAGTAGTTAATTGCACTAAGAATTAAAAAATTTAATTATAAAGTGTGCTCCCACTCAAATCATATCTATCGTAATTGATAGTGAATGATTAAAGATCTGTGTCTTGATTGTTTTCCATTGATGTAATACCACTGATGGCGAAAATCTTAACCAGTAGGCCAACTTGCCAATCACATCTCTATGCGACTCTTGTTCATCCTTCGATGGGCGTGTTCCGAGCCCAGGACTTTCCTGCACGAACGTCAAGACAACCAGGTGATCTTGCTATGAGATCTCACCTTCTCCCTCCTTACACCTCTCTAATCGTTCATACCCATGAGACATGGCGCACCCCGAAAAGATACGTGTTCTAGACGGTGCTACACTTGACAGAACACTAACTACTTGATATTTTAAGTGAGAGATCACCTTAAAAAAGTGACTATCCCGCAACCAAAAGGGTGCAAATACAAGGGATAAACATCTTAGGCAATTCATAATAGCATGATATGTTATAGCCCATTCCGATGGAGAAGTACTCATCGCCTTCATGAAATTTCAGTCAAAAACATTGTCGTAGCAGCAGTTTCAAAAACTAGTGCCGTGGTAGAACTTTTCTGCCAAGGTTTGTTTCTTTAGCTATTACTCCCCTGCCTCCATGTCCAGCTTTTGCATCGGTTTCCACCTCCGCAAAAAATTTCACCACCATGTCGATGCACTAAATAATATTGCTATCTCTATAGCTAATAAAATAATGCATTACAACAAGGTTGACTCACAGGTCGTTAAAGTGACAATCATATGGCTCCAGCCATCATGCCGAATCATGACACGCAGGTCATGTTAATTACATCATATAGTCATGTCCCACATAATCTCATTAATATGACGAAAGCTATACCACATCTCGCATGCACATCCTGCAGAACCAAGTTAGACGCGGCTAATTGGGTCATACAAGACTTTATTTTATGCGGCTTTTAAGGTTCCAAAACAAATCATAACTACCAAGGTCCATCATCAAGTATGATTATTCAAGTCACCAGATTTACTTTCTGGGGTGTATGAAACACGAGACTTAATAAAAAAATCTCTAGCCCCATAGTGACTTCTTCATATGCATGACCCCCCTCCCCTCCCCCCATGTAGATCATATCTACATGTCCTTCAGTTTGCAAAAAATTCATCTTTCTTAACTACAGTGGAACCCAAAGAACTGAAGCACATCATTGATCTATCAACCAACATTCTCAGGAGCAGCATAGAAGGATCGCAGATAACCGAAACTTTGTTGCAAAATTCCACCATGCCATCAAGATCAGAAATACGCAAATTCAAGAAAGCGACAAGAACATCAAGTAATAGATTTCATCTACTACTCGCACAAATATTATCCGGCAATAGATCTCATCTACGACAAAATATATTATGCAAGACCCATACATCTCATGTATTCTAGATCGTAGCCTAGATCTACGCATAGCATGGCTCATGATGCCACTTTAGGGTATGCAGCAGAAAACAAAAAAATTCCATCCTACACACCAGCCCAGGACCACTATATGAATATGCATACAAGGTTTGATTTGATTGTTACCAACTTGTAGCAATAGCAGAAGAAAAGTTGGTGACGATCATTGGTGTAAAAACAACTTTGAGAGTATGACATTAGAAGAACGTCCATATTGACCCAACTTGTTTGTTATACTTTGAGATACTATCGTCACAAGTCAATTGATATAACACGGAGAGTTAATGCATTCTTTCGTTCCTTAGACCATGAGAGTATCGTACTCACTTCTTACCGTACGATGGACTTTGGAGTTGCTCAAACGTCATCTGTAACACGGTGATCATAACGACAACTTACAGGTTCATCGGGAAGTTTGACAAGGGGCTAGATATCTCAAGAGTGGGATTTGCTCCTCCGATGATGTAGAGATATTCTTAGGGCCCTCGCGGTTTTAAGGCATCCATCATCGTTTGGCCAAGGGATTTATGTTTTCATGACCTTTGTTCCTTAGTTCTACTCATTTTTGCCCAACCCTCTAATTTGTGCTAACTTTTGCCCTGCTCTATCTAGCTGAACCTCACATATGGCCAAATGCAGCATTTCCGTTGGGTCAACCCCTTTGACCGTTACATGGATGACTATGAGAATACGACATGTGGGGCACTATAAAGTATGGCCATGTCAGCTAGTTGGCGGTTAGTCGCCGATGCATAGCACGACATAGCGTCATTGCTCGTCTGGCTGATTCCAGCGATGGATGGACGATATCTTTGCCTCTACTGGTAGCTGGTGTTTGTGCGCGTCGAGGGACAACATCAGGGTGGCCAGGGGTGGATGGAAATGAAGGCAGTGGGTGAGTACCATCGTGGTCGGAGTTTGGTGTTTGTAGGCAACAAAGATATAACACGGATTCAAATGATTTCTTGTGCTGGTGTTGTGCTACAGCTTCTGGTTGTGCAGTTTGACACGGTCACATGACTAAATGGTCACCAGATCATCTTCATGAGCTCATGCTGGATCAGTAAAGAAGGTCACGATTAATGGCACTATGACATGAAAAAGTTGACAAGGAGAGCGGGAAAAGTTGTGGAGCTCACGTTAAGGTTGTGGAGCACATTAAGTAGGTCAGGGATGGGTTGTAGGCGACGAATCGACAACAGCGTCCTAGGCTGTAGACAGCGAGCGATGATGGCGGCGATTTAGGGTGTCCAGTCTAGCGATCTTTGTATAGGTTAACAGTGGCGAGGCAGAGCTAAAGGACATGGTGGTGAGGTGAGGAAGCACAGTGGCTACATTGTTTGACGTCGGCACGGCCATGGCGTTCTCGTTCATGGTTGGAGAGCGAGCAAGAGGAGGGGATAGTAATGGATAGTAGATAAGTTAGAACTAGTGGTATCGTGCTTGTCTCTTGGCGTAGAGTTGGCGATGAAGAAGGCCTCAAAGGCGCGAAGCAGGAGCAGGTGCTCTCAAATGCGTCGTCCCCAGCCACTAGGCACGAGGTTGAAGATGGGGTTGCCTGTAGGTGGGCTGGGCTGCACAGTGCTGGGCCGCTAGGTAAGCTTTCATCTCTCTCTCTCCCTTTATTTATGTCCTTTCCTTTTATATTTGTATATATTTTAGATCAAAAATTTGTAAAACCATCTAGAAAGTTAACTGTGAATATAATGGATTTTTACAAAACACATGGACATTTTTACGCTGATGGGGTTAACTGTGACGCCGACCCACGAACTTCGCCCCAGCGTCCCCCCCTTCACCACAACACCGTACTGAATGATGTGGTTTAGTCCGACATCGTTGCACGAGAGGCTCACCGGCCTTCTTAAATAGCAGAGAGGACCATATGCAATACACTACTTCTTGTAATAAGAGCACCAATGCTCGCTTTGTGAAGGAGATGATGATCTAATATTTGATCATCTCTTCATCTCTTTCACAAAGTAAGCATAGATGGTCTTACTATAATAAAAGTACTCCTTTTACAAATAGCGTCATTTTCACAATTTATCTAATCAAACTAGAGCACAACACTACTATTTTTCATTTTAAAGATCATCAAAGAAAAGTTAAACTTTGTCACAACGATGGGTGTTACCATTGTGAACATTGTTGCCACAGTAATAATAAATTTTTTGGAATAAAATTTATTATTTCCATTTTCAAGTGCCAGAAATGGCTTTTATGTGAAGGAACTACCTGAAATAAGTTATAAAATTTGGTATTTTCATTTTTCATAGAAATTAGATAACATTGGAAGCCCACTAACCAAGTTTCTTGAATTTCACAGTATTATTGCTATATTTCCAAGATTTATTGGATTTAAAGTGAATTATGAGATTTTGCTCAAATTTGGACTACAAGTGTGATGTAGTTTGGTACTGAAAATAGAAAAAAAATCATTTTATAGTCTAATGTTGGTGGTGCATCCACTTGGAACAACTAAAGTTAAAATTCTGAACCATTTGATATGAATGTTCAACATTTCAAGTTTAACCCCATTTTGGAAAATATCAAAGAAAATGAAAAAACCCTCAAAAGTTAAAATCCTTGTGCATGAAGCCCTCCTGTGTGAACTAGTAAGTGGGAAAATCATAAACTTGCAATACCACAAGTTTTGAAAAAAACCTTCACAAAAATGGCCTATCTAGTATGAAGTTGCATGGATTTCAAGCCATATGCCCATGGCCCTGGCCACTTCCTTGGCATACTCCACGATAACAAGTTAAAATTTGGGACAACGATGGGTGTTACCATTGTGAACATTGTTTCCATAAGAATAATATTTTTGGAATAAAAATTATTATTTCCATTTTTCAAGTGACAGAAATGGCTTTTTTTCTTATGCAAAAAATACAAACACCACCCTTGCATCTGCCAGCAACTTGGACTACAATGATTTTTATGAGATGTTTCACTTGCCCATGTTCACCATTGCAGTGCAGCAGAGTAACAACCTCAGAGAGTTGGTTAACAGTAGAGAAAATTAGAACTCACAAGATTCATGGAAGTTTTACTGGGGTGGTACAAAATATTCTAATAAAAGAATATATCTGGAGTACATGGGAAACCCTGCTGATGCTCCAAAGCCTTTTCAATGGGTATGGAAATCATGCACACTACCCAAACAGAAATTCTTCTTCTGGCTTCTCTTGTAGGACAGACTGAATACCAGAGACCTTCTTAACAGGAAGAATTTTTACATTGAGACAAGCAAATGTGTTCTATGTGATGATGAGCCTAATGAGCAATTAATGCATCTATTCTTCAGTTGTGACTTCAGTCAGAACTTCTGGATGAATATTGGGTATCAATGGAACACTGACAATGAACTCACTGAGATGCTCATGGAGGGGAAGAAACAGAACACTTCAAGTTGTTTCAAAGAATGCCTAATAGCTGGATGTTGGAGCCTATGGAAGCACAGAAATAGCATCATATTTGATCACAAAACAAAGAGCATGGCATATTGCTTAGTTACATTTAAAGAACACTTTAGCATGATCTTCAAGAAAGCTAAACCTGGATTGAAAGAGGGCATGCAAAGTTGGCTGGACTACTTGTAGACTTTTATCTTTCATAGTTTGACACCACCTTGTATAGCCATATGTAACTTTCAATCATATTAATGAAAATCAGAGTTACAGTGGGGGTCTTCCCCACTGTTTTTGCTAAAAAAATGGCTTTTTTGTGAAGGAAGTAGCTAAAATAAGTTATAAAATTTGGTCTTTTCATTTTCATAAAAAGTAGACCACATTGGAAGCCCAGTAACAAGGTTTCATGAATTCCAGAGTATCATTGCTATATTTCCAAGATTTACTGGATTTATAGTGAATTATGAGGTTTTGCTCAAATTTGAACTAGAAGTGTGACGTAGTTTGGTACTGAAAATATACAAAAATCATTTTATGCTCTAATGTTGGTGGCGTATCCACTTGGGACAACAAAGTTGGAATTTTGAACCATTTAATATAAATGTTCAACATTTCATGTTTTACCCCATTTTGGGAAAAATAAAGAAAATAAAAAAGCTTCAAAAATTAAAATCCCTGTGCATGAAGCCCTCTTGTGTGAACTAGTAAATGGGAAAAATCACAAACTTGCAATAACACAAGTTTAAAAAAAAAACCTTCAGAAAATGACTTATCTAGTATGAAGTTGCATGGATTTCAAGGCATATGCCCATGGCCCTAGCCACTTCCATGCCATACTCCACGATAACAAGTTAAAATTTGGCACTACGATGGGTGTTACCATTGTGAACATTGTTGCCATAGGAATAATAAATATTTTGGAACAAAATTATTATTTCCATTTTCAAGTGCCAGAAATGGCTTTTTCTAAAGGAAGTACCTGAAATAAGTTATAAAATTTGGTCTTTTCATTTTTCATAGAAAGTAGATCACATTGGAAGCCCACTGATCAAGTTTCATCAATTTTAGAGTATTATTGCTATGTTTCCAAGATTTAAACTGGATTTACAGTGAATTATGAGATTTTGCTAAAAATTTAACTACAAGTGTGATGTAGTTTGGTACTGAAAATAGATAAAAATCATTTTATGCTCTAATGTTGGTGGTGCATCCACTTGGGACAATCAAAGTTGAAATTCTGAACCATTTGATATAAATGTTCAACATTTCAAGTTTTACCCCATTTTGGGAAAAATCAAAGAAAATAAAAAAGCCTCAAAAATTAAAATCCTTGTGCATGAAGCCCTCTTGTGTGAACTAGTAAGTGGGAAAAATCATAAACTTGCAATACCATAAGTTTTGAAAAAAAAAACTTCACAAAATGGCTTATCTAGTATGAAGTTGCACCGATTTCAAGGCATATGCCCATGGCCCTAGCCACTTCCATGGCATACTCCATGATAAAAATTTAAAGTTTGGCACAACGATGGGTGTTACCATTGTGAACATTGTTGCCATAGGAATAATAATTTTTTTGGAATAAAATTTATTATTTACTTTTTCAAGTGTCAAAAATGGCTTTTTTGTGAACGAAGTACATGAAATAAGTTATAAAAGTTGGTCTTTTCATTTTTCATGGAAAGTAGACCACATTGGAAGCCCACCGACCAAGTTTCATGTATTTCAGAGTATTATTTCTATATTTCAAAGGTTTTCTGGATTTACAGTGAATTACGAGATTTTTGCTCGAATTTGAACTACAACTTTGATGTAGTTTGGTACTAAAAATAGACAAAAATCATTTTATGCTCTAATGTATGTGGTGCGTCCACTTGGGACAACCAAAGTTGAAATTTTGAACCACTTGATATGAATGTTCAACATTTCAAGTTTTACCCCATTTTGGGAAAAATCAAAGAAAATGAGAAAGCCTCAAAAACAAAAATCCTTGTGCATGAAGCCCTCTTGTGTGAACTAGTAAGTGGGAAAAATCATAAACTTGCAATACCATAAGTTTTGAAAAGTCAACATTACAAGTTTGACCCCATTTTAAGTAAGTTTTGCATGTTGTTTTTGGTAAGTTTTGCATGTTGCTATTTTTGGCAAGTTTTGCATGTTACACTATGTTTGAACATGGAAACCCCACTCAAAGTAGGAAATCCAAAACATAGCATACACCTGCTGATTAAACACATTGAAATAACATACTATTTGAAGTTAAAAGGGCATCCACATGTCGGATCCTCAGCACTAGCTAGAAGGGGGTTGGAGACGCTTAAGATGGCAAGCGAGGCGGTGATGGGAGCATTGAGCATTCTGCTCAAACTATGCCGAGAACTCATGCTGCTCCACCACTATTGGGCCATTTTTGCAACCAACCTTGGCCTCCACGATGACCAATACCAGATCATTGCCGGCATCAGCCTCCAAGTGCTCCTGATCAACCATCTGCTCATCCTCGTCATCCAAATTAATTGCTAGATTCATGTCTGTCTGAGAAGGATGAGTGATGATCTCCAAACCCCCCTGATAGCCCTCCTCTTGTGCATCCTCCTCCTGTGCAATGATCTCCAACCCCCCGTGATGGCCCTCCTCTTGTGCATCCTCCTGTGCAATGATCTGCAACCCCCTGGTAGCTCTCCTCTTCTTCATCCTCCTCCTTGTCGCTATCCTCCTCCTTCGTCACCTTGTCGACGACATGAATAATACGCAAATTCACTGATACGTCTCCAACGTATCTATAATTTATGAAGTATTCATGCCATGTTTACAAAAAAATTATATGGTTTTGGTATGATTTGGATGGAACTAACCTGGACTAACGCTGTTTTCAGGAGAACTACCATGGTGTTGTTTTTTGTGCAGAAATGAAAGTTCTCCAAATGCAACGAAACTTTTTGACGATTTTATTTAACAAAAGAGGCACTAGAAGCTTCGTGGGAGGACCATAAGGTGAAAGAGATGAGCACAAGACACCTGGGCATGCCAGGAGGCCCAGGCGCGCCCAGGTGGGTTGTGCCCACCTCGAGGCCCATCTTCGCGTGATTCCAACGCTGAAAAATCCTATAAATAGAGAAACCATCCAAAATAACCCTAGATCAGAAGTTCTACCGCCGCAAGCCTCTGTAGCCATGAAAAACCAATCTAGACCCCGTTCCAGCACCCTGCTGGAGGGGGAAATCATCACCGGTGGCCATCTTCATCATCCCGGCGGCCACCATGATGAGGAGGGAGTAGTCGACCCTCGGGGCTAAGGGTTTGTACCAATAGATATGTGTTTAATCTCTCTCTCTCCCTCTTGTGTTCTTGAGATGTCAAAATCTTGATGTATTGCGGGCTTTGTTAATATAGTTGGATCATATGGTGTTTTCTCCTCTCTATCTTGTTGTGAATTGAGTTTTCCCTTTGAGATTTCGTTCTTACCGGATTGAATACTTTTATGGATTTTAGAACACTTGATGTATGTCTTGCTATGAATACCTGTGGTAATAATGGGGTATCATATTGATTCACTTGATATGTGTTTTGGCACTCAACTCACGGATTCCCGAGGTGACATTGGGGTAATCTATGCGTAGGGGTTGATGCACGTTCTCGTCTTTGTTTCTCCGGTAGAAATCTTGGGGCACTCTTTGAGGTTTTTTGTGTTGGATTGAGTATTATGAATCTGAAATTGTTTGATGCATGTCGTATAATCAACTCACGGATACTCGCGGTGACATTGGAGTATCTAGGTGACATTAGAGTTGGTTGATGTGTATCATATGGTGTTATTTTTGTACAAACTCTTAGTTATATCGATCGAAAAGAATAGCTTAGTGTTATTTTAGTACGAACTCTAGGATAGATTGATCGGAAAGAATAGCTTTGAGGTGGTTTTGTACCCTCCAAACAATTTCTTCTTATGTTCTCCGCTAGATAAGAACTTTGGAGTGATTCTTCATCACATGTTAAGGGATAGTTATATGATCCAATTAGATTAGCATTGTTGAGAGATTGCACTAGCGAAAGTACGGACCCTAGGCCTCAATTTCAAGCATTGCAATACCGTTTGTACCCCGTTTTATCAATTCCTACCTTGCTGTTTTTATTGTTCCTATTACAAAAATCAATATCTACTATCATTACTACACTTGTATCACCATCTCTTCGCTGAACTAGTGCACCTATACAAATTACCATTGTATTTGGTGTGTTGGCGACAGAAGAGACTCTTTGTTATTTGGTTGCAGGGTTGTTTGAGAGATACCATCTTCATCCTACGCCTCCCACGGATTGATAAACCTTAGGTCATCCACTTGAGGGAAATTTGCTACTGTCCTACAAAACTCTGCGCTTGGAGGCCCAACACGAGTCTATAAGAACAAGTTGTGTAGTAGACATCATTCACCGCCCCTTCCACCTTTGGATTTGGTGAGGAGAGGTGGGATCGGTACTCGTACCAGTGGGCTCGCTATCGATGATCTGGAGACTCCATCGCCTCTGCCATTGCCCACAGGAGAATCTCAATTGGGACTATCCCCTTGCCTTTAGGAAGTAACCGCTTCCGCTCGTCCATCGTCACTTCCAATACCAGGCCCAGTGAGTGAATCACGAGAGATTTTTTCGCTCGAAAACCAGGAGCATATATCCTTGCACTTGGCCAGCAAAAGCTCATCCCCGGCGCAAAACTCCATCGCCCTCTTCCAGCTCGGACCTGCTTGCCATCAATCAAAGACAAAATTCGCAAATCAAATAATTAAAAATGAATTTGATTATTCAAATCAAATTCACCACAATACAATCTAAAATGGGCTCCATTCAACATAAACTAATTTCTAGGGTTTTCTGTTTCAAAATTAGCTGCCACTAGTACCCCTGGCAGGAATCCTATCCTAAATAGACGTCCATACTGATTGCAAACTGGAGCAACTCAATGCTTGACAATTCAATCGCTCAATCGCTGCTACTTCTTCAGCTTGGGTTGTTATTTCCCTTGAAAAGGAAAGGGTGATGCAGCAAAGTAGAGATAAGTATTTCCCTCAGTTAAGAACCAAGGTATCAATCCAGTAGGAGGAACAACCAAGTCCCCAATGGATGCACCTGCACAAACTAACAAACACTTGCACACAACGTGAAAAAGGGGTTGTCAATCCCTTCACGGTCACTTGCAAGAGTGAGATCTAATAGAGATAGATATAAAAGATAAATAAAAGGCAAAATAAAGTAAAGGTAAATAAATTGCAACAAGGTATTTTTGGGTTTTTGGTTTTATAGATCTGAAAATATATGATGAAAAATAGACCCAGGAGCCATAGGGTTCACTAGAGGCTTCTCTCTTGAAAGAAAACATACGGTGGGTGAACAAATTACTGTTGAGCAATTGATAGAAAAGCGCATAGTTATGATGATATCTAAGGCAATGATCATGAATATAGGCATCACATCCGTGACAAGTAGACCGAAACGATTCTGCATCTACTACTATTACTCCACACATCGGCCGACTTCTGCCTGCATCTAGAGTATTAAGTTTAAGAGAACAAAGTAATGCATTAAGCAAAATGACATGATGTATAGGGATAAACTCAAGCAATATGATATAAACCCCATCTTTTTATCCTTAATGGCAACAATGCAATACATGCCTCACTACCCCTACTGTCACTGGGTGAGGACACCGCAAGATTGAACCCATCACAAAGCACTTCTCCCATGGCAAGATAGATCAATCTAGTTGGCCAAACCAAATCAATAGATCGGAGAGAAATACAAAGCTATTTAAATCATGCATAAAAGAGTTCAGAGAAGACTCAAATAATATTCATAGATAATCTGATCATAAACTCACAATTCATCGGATCTCCACAAACACACCGCAAAAGAAGATTACATAGGATAGAACTCCAAGAACATCGAGGAGAACATTGTATTGAAGATCAAAGAGAGAGAAGAAGCCATCTAGCTACTAGCTATGGACCCGTAGGTCTGTGGTAAACTACTCACAAATCATCAGAAGGGCAACACGGTTGGTGTAGAGGCCCTCTGTGATCGAATCCCCTTCCGGCAGATTGCCAGAAAAGGCCCCAAGATGGGATCTCACGAGAATAGAAACTTGCGGCGGCGGAAAAGTATTTTTGTGGATGCTTCTGATGTAGATGGAATATTAGGGTATTTATAGAGCAAGAATTAGGGTTAGGGGAGTCTTGAGGGGCCCACAAAGCCTGGGGGTCTCCCCCCTAGGGCGTGCCCTCAGAGCTTGTGGCCCTCTCGTGGCTCCTCTGGCCTCCTCTCCAAGTCTCCTGGGTTTCTTCTTGTCCAAGAAAAATCATCGTAACCTTTTATTCCGTTTGGACTCCGTTTGATATTGATTTTCTGTAAAAGACAAAAACAAGAAAAAAACAGCAACTGACACTGGGCACTAGGTTAATAGGTTAGTCCCAAAAAATGATATAAAATAGTACCAAAATGCATATAAAAAATCCAAGATGGATAATATAATAGCATGGAACAATAAAAAATTGTAGATACGTTGGAGACGTATCAATCATCCCCAAGCTTAATTCCTACTCGTCCTCAAGTAAGTAAATGATAAAAACAGAATTTTTGATGTGGAATGCTACCTAACACGTTTATCAATGTAATCTTTCTT
Organism: Thinopyrum elongatum; assembly: GCA_011799875.1. NCBI lineage: Eukaryota > Viridiplantae > Streptophyta > Magnoliopsida > Poales > Poaceae > Thinopyrum > Thinopyrum elongatum. Next base: position 81,423,772 of record CM022300.1, on the reverse strand, counting down.
TTAAGTGGCATGAATATTCAGATTCATAAGATTCAAAACAAAAGTTTAATATTGACATAAAAACAATAATACTTCAAGCATACTAATAAAGCAATCATAGCTTTTAAAAAATATCATGGCCAAAGAAAGTTATCCCTACAAAACCATATAGTATGGTCATGCTCTATCTTCAACACACAAAGTATTTATCATGCACAACCCCTATGACAAGCCAAGCAATTGTTTCATACTTTTAATGTTCTAAGGCTTTTTCAACTTTCACGCAATACATGAGCGTGAGCCATGGATATAGCACTATAGGTGGAATAGAATATGGTGGAAGTTCTGTGGAGAAAAATAAGAAGAAAGTCTCACATCAACTAGGCAAATCAATGGGCTATGGAGATGCCCATCAATTGATATCGATGCAAGTGAGTAGGGATTGCCATGCAACGGATGCATTAGAGCTATAAGTGTATGAAAGCTCAAAAAAAAACTAAGTGGGTGTGCATCCAACTTGCTTGCTCACAAAGACCTAGGGCAATTTGAGGAAGCCCATCATTGGAATATACAAGCCAAGTTCTATAATGAAAAATTCCCACTAGTATATGAAAGTGACAAAATAGGAGACTCTCTATCATGAAGAACATGGTGCTACTTTGAAGCAAAAGTATGGAAAAAAGGATAGTAACATTGTCCCTTCTCTCTTTTTCTCTCTTTTTTTCTTTTTTTTTCTTTTGGGCTCTTTGGGCTCTCTTTTTTTTCCTCCGGAGCCTCATCTCTACTTGTGGGAGAATCGTAGCCTACAACATCCTTTCCTCACATGGGACAATGCTCTAATAATGATGATCGTCACACTTTTATTTACTTACAACTCAAGAATTACAACTTGATAATAGAACAAAGATATAACTCTATATGAATGCCTCCGGCGGTGTACCGGGATGTGCAATGATCTAGCGTGACATGTATAAGAAATATGAACGGTGGCCTTGCCACAAATACTATGTCAACTATATGATCACGCAAAGCAATTTGACAATGATGGTATGTGTCATAATAAACGGAACGGTGGAAGTTGCATGGCAATATATCTCGGAATGGCTATGGAAATGCCATAATAGGTAGGTATGGTGGCTGTTTTGAGGAAGATATAAGGTGGCTTATGTGTGAAAGAGCGTATCATATCACGGGATTTGGATGCACCTGCGAAGTTTGCACCAACTCTCAAGGTGAGAAAGGGCAATGCACGGTACCGAAGAGGATCGCAATGGTGGAAGGGTGAGAGTGCGTATAATCATGGACTCCACATTAGTCATAAAGAACTCACATACTTATTGAAAAAAATTATTAGCCATCGAAACAAAGTACTAATACGGATGCTCCTAGGGGGATAGATTGGTAGGAAAAGACCATCGCTCGTCCCCGACCGCCACTCATAAGGAAGACAATCAAAAATAAATCATGCTCTAACTTCATCACATGACGGTTCACCATACGTGCGTGCTTCGGGAATCACAAACTTTAACACAAGTATTATTACTCAACCACAATTACCAACTAGCATGACTCTAATATCACCATCTTTATATCTCAAAACAAATGCAAGGAATCAAACTTCTCATATATTCAATGATCTTCATGAAAGTTTTTATTATATCCCTCTTGAATGCCCATCATATTAGGACTAAATTCATAACCTAAACCAATTGCCATAATATTTTCAAGACTCTCAAAATAATATAAGTGAAGCATGAGAGTTCATCTATTTCTATAACATAAAACCACCGCCATGCTCTAAAAAGATATAAGTGAAGTACTAGAGCAACTGCCTAGCTCAAAAGATATAAGTGAAGCACATAAAGTATTCTAATAAATTCATGATTAATGTGTGTCCCTCTCAAAAGGTGTGTACAGAAAGGATGATTGTGGCAAACTAAAAATCAAATAAAGCAAAGACTCATATATTACAAGATGCTCCAAGCAAAACACATGTTATGTAGTGAATAAAAATATAGCCTCAAGTAATTTTACCGATGGATTGAAGACAAAAGAGGGGATGCCATCCGGGGCATCCCCAAGCTTAGATGCTTGGTTCTCCTTGAATTTTACCTTGGGGTGCCTTGGGCATCCCCAAGCTCAGGCTCTTGCCACTCCTTATTCTGTTGTCCATCAAAACTTTACCCAAAACTTGAAAACTTCACAACACAAAACTCAACAGAAAACTCATAAGCTCTGTTAGTGTAAGAAAAGCAAATCACCACTTAGGTATTGTTTTGAACTCATACTAAATTTATATTGGTGTTATATCTACTGTATTCCAACTTCTCCATGGTTCATACCCCCCGATACTACCCATAGATTCATCAAAATAAGCAAACAACACATAGAAAATAGAATCCGTCAAAAACAGAACAGTCTGTAGTAATCTGGAAATTTCGTATACTTCTATAACTCCAAAAATTCTGAAAAAATAGTAAAACCTAGTAAATTTGTATATCAATCTTGTGTAAAAAATTCAGATCAAAATCACACTTGTGATTTTTTTAAATTCTGGCAATGAGCGCAAAAGTTTCTGTTTTTCAGCAAAATCAAATCAACTATCACCATAGATCATCCCAAAGGTCTTACTTGGCCCAAACACTAATTAAAACACTAAAACATAATTACTATAGAAGTAATATTTTGTAAACACTCCAGAACAGAAATAAAAAGACAAAAATAAATTGTATTCATTGGTTTGCCTCCCAACAAGCTCTTTCTTTATAGCCATCAAGATAGGCTTGAGATTTTATTGATGCTCACATGAAAGATAAAATATTAAAGCACAAAGAGAGCATCATATAGCATGCAAAAAACAAGTTTAATTCTAACATACTTCCTATGCATAGGCATTTTATAGGGAAAATATTTATCAAGAAAAGCAAAAACTAGCATATGCAAGGAAGAAGAAAGAAACAATAGCAATCTCAACATAATGAGAGGTAATTTAGTACCATGAAAATTTCTACAACCATATTTCCCTCTCTCATAATAATTACATGTTGGATAATATTCAAATTCAACAATATAGCTATCACATAACATATTATCTACATGATCCACATGCATGCAAAGTTGACACTCTTCCAAATTAGTGGGATTATCATCAAATAAAGTCATGACCTCTCCAAGCCCACTTTTATCAAAAATTTCATAAGATTGATCAATATCCAAAGTAGTGGGATCATTATTTAAAGTTGACACTCTTCCAAACCCACTTTCAATATTAGTGCAAACATTATTATCAATATCATAATCATCATGAGGCTTAAACAAATTTTCAAGATCATAAGAAGCATTATCACCGCAATCATGATCATTACAATAAGTAGTGGACATAGCAAAATTAGCATCCCCAAGCTTGAGGTTTTGCATATCATTAGCACAATTGGCATTAATAGAATTTATAATAGCATCATTGCAACCATGATTTTTATTCAAGGAGCTATCGTGAATCACTTTATAAATTTCTTCTTTTAACACTTCATCACAAATTTCAGATTCATGAATTTCAATCAAAACTTCATAAAGATAATCTAGTGCACTCAACTCACTAGCAATTGGTTCATCGTAATTGGACCTTTTAAAAAGATTAGCAAGTGGATGAGGATCCATAAACTTTTTGCTTTTTGATTTTCAATAAACACACAATTATACCAAGCGAACAAGCAAACAAACCAAGTAAGACATAAAAGGCAAACGAAAAGAAGGCAAATAAAAAGGCAAATATTTTTGTGTTTTTCTAAAAACATTTTAGAAGTGGGGGAGATGAAAACGAGAGGCACATGGCAAATAATGTAAGTGCAAGAGATGAGAGTTTATGATAGGTACTTGGTAGGCTTGATGTAGAACCTCCCCGGCAACGGCGCTAGAAATTCTTCCTGCTACTTCTAGATCTTGCATTGTTATTTCCCTTGAAGAGGAAAGGGTGATGCAGCAAAGTAGAGATAAGTATTTCCCTTAGTTAAGAACCAAGGTATCAATCCAGTAGGAGGAACAACCAAGTCCCCAATAGATGCACCTGCACAAACTAACAAACACTTGCACACAACGCGAAAAAGGGGTTGTCAATCCCTTCAAGGTCACTTGCAAGAGTGAGATCTAATAGAGATAGATATAAAAGATAAATAAAAGGCAAAGTAAAGTAAAGGTAAATAAATTACAGCAAGGTATTTTTGGGTTTTTGGTGTTATAGATCTGAAAATATATGATGGAAAATAGACCCGAGGGCCATAGGGTTCACTAGAGGCTTCTATCTTGAAAGAAAACATACGGTGGGTGAACAAATTACTGTTGAGCAATTGATAGAAAAGTGTATAGTTATGACGATATCTAAGGCAATGATCATGAATATAGGCATCACGTCTGTGAGAAGTAGACCGAAACGATTCTGCATCTACTACTATTACTCCACACATCGACCGACTCCAGCCTGCATCTAGAGTATTAAGTTCAAGAGAACAGAGTAACGCATTAAGCAAGATGACATGATGTAGAGGAATAAACTCAAGCAATATGATATAAACCCCATCTTTTTATCCTTAATGGCAACAATACAATACATGCCCTTGCTACCCCTGCTGTCACTGGGTGAGGACACTGCAAGATTGAACCCATCACAAAGCACCTCTCCCATGGCAAGATAAATCAATCTAGTTGGCCAAACCAAATCAATAGATCGGAGAGAAATATAAAGCTATTTAAATCATGCATAAAGGAGTTTCAGAGAAGACTCAAATAATATTCATAGATAATCTAATCATTAGCCCACAATTCATCGGATCTCAACAAACACACCGCAAAAGAAGATTACATCGGATAGAACATCGAGGAGAACATTGTATTGAAGAGCAAAGAGAGAGAAGAAGCCGTCTAGCAACTAGCTATAGACCCGTAGGTCAATAATAAACTACTCACACATCATCGGAAGGGTAGCAAGGTTGGTGTAGAGGCCCTCCATGATCGAATCCCCCTCCGGCAGATTGCTAGAAAAGGCCCCAAGATGGGATCTCACGTGAACAGAAGCTTGCGGTGGCGGAAAAGTATTTTTGTGGATGCTTCTAATGTAGATGGAGCATTTGGGTATTTATAGAGCAAGAATTAGGGTTAGGGGAGTCCCGAGGGGCCCACAAGCCTGGCCCCCCCTAGGGCGCGCCCTCAGGGCTTGTGGCCCTCTCGTGGCTCCTCTGGCCTCCTCTCCAAGTCTCCTGGGTTTCTTCTGGTCCAAGAAAAACCATCGTAAAGTTTTATTCTGTTTGGACTCCGTTTGATATTGATTTTCTATAAAAGACAAAAACAAGGGAAAAACAACAACTGGCACTGGGCACTAGGTTAATAGGTTAGTCCCAAAAAATGATATAAAATAGTACCAAAATGCATATAAAACATCCAAGATTGATAATATAATAGCATGGAATAACAAAAAATTATAGATACATTGGACACGTATCACTAGATAAGAACTTTGGAGCGACTCTTTGTCGCACGTTGAGGGATTGTTATATGATTCAATTATGTTAGCACTGTTGAGAGATTGCACTAGTGAAAGTATGAACCCTAGGCCTTGTTTCCAACCATTGCAATACCGTTTGTGCTCTGTTTTATCACTTGCTACCTTGCTGTTTTTATATTTTCAGATTACAAAAACCTATATCTACTATCCATACTGCATTTGTATCACCATCTCTTCGCCGAACTAGTGCACCTATACAATTTGCCATTGTATTGGGTGTGTTGGGGACACAAGAGATTTCTTGTATTTGATTGCAGGGTTGTTTGAGAGAGACCAACTTCATCCTATGCCTCCCACGGATTGATAAACCTTAGGTCATCCACTTGAGGAAAAATTGCTACTGTCCTACAAAACTCTGCGCATTAAGGCCCAACACGAGTCTACAAGAATAAGTTGTGTAGTAGACATCAGACACTTTGTAAGGAAAACAAAATAAAGGTGTGCAAGTTTCTGGCTAATGTCAAATTCCCAGACGGTCATGCTGCAAACATGGCTACATATGTGGATGTTGAGGCCGGTAAATTACACAGACTGAAGACGCATGATTGCCACATACTCCTGCAGACTATCTTACCAGCTGGTCTTAGAGGCATTGTCTCCAAGGAGATGTATGAGGCTATCGCTTCACTAGGAAGATTCTTTAAGGAGTTGTGTGCCAAGAAATTAAGAATCGACGTCATGAAGAAATTGAGTGATGACATTCCTGAAATTCTTTGCAAGCTTGAGAAGCTCTTCCCACCTGCTTTCTTTGACGTAATGGTGCACCTAGTTGTACACCTTCCGGATGAGGCACTACTAAGGGGACCTGTCCAGTATGGTTGGATGTTTCTTGTTGAGAGAAGGCTTGGGTACCTCAAGTCAATTGTGCATAACAAAGCAAGGCCCGAAGGCTCAATTGCGGAGTCCTATATCGGTGATGAGTGCTTGATCTTTTGCTCCAGATATTTGAAAGAAGACATAGAGACCAGTTTTAACAAGCCAGATAGGAACATGAGTAAGAATGATAAGAAGAAGAAAATGCAAAAATCTACGAGAGGAAGCCTAGGCATATTTTCTGATGGTGGTCCTATTGGCATTGGGGCTGCCCACAAGAAAACATGCTCTGAGGATTGGGGCAAAATGCATACATATATACTTGACAATTGTCCAGAAGTACAAAAGTACATGGAGTAAGTTTCAATCACCTAACTAAGTCGTACTACAACGTGCTAACGAGTATATCTTAACTAAGTTCATGACTAGTTTACTTCTTTTCCACATGGTTCACAAGGAAGAATTATAGAAAAGGGTGTGCGAAACTTGGAACAGAACATAGGGTGGATTTTGTTGACTGGTTTGCAGATCATGTAAGCAAGTTAAGAAATGCGCCCAAAGATATAAAACTGCTATCAAAAGGGCTAGACATGAGTGTACGTCTATGGGATGCATGCACTGTCAATGGTGTTAGGTTCTATACCATGGATTCTAAAAAGGACCGAAGCACTCAAAATTCGGGCGTCATGATGAAGGTAGGTGTTGAAAACTCTGAAGAAGAGAGTGAACTATACGGGGTGCTGAAGCAAGTTCTTGAGGTCAATTACGGAGATAGATCAGTATTTCTGTTTAAATGTGATTAGTTTGACCTTGATGGCTTGAAAAAGAAAAGCTTGAAGATGAAGTCTGATGAGTTTTTTAGAAGCGTGAATACTTTTGCATTCTAGTACTAGGACACTCCATTCACGCTTGCATCCTACACTACCACATGTATTTACTTGGAAGACACAAAGTTTGGTCACCCATGGAAGGTGCTTGTGCCTATTGGGTCCAGAGGCACATATGATGTTCCAGAACATTTTGATGGTCAGCAGGACGCGACTGTACAAGCCTATCAAGAAAACACCCATTCTTCACCACATCATTTTGCTACGGATGTTGAGGATGAAGTGGAGGGTCATGAAGCTACTGGAGATGTTGTGGATGAAGAGGAGGAAGATGATGTTGTACCAAATGTTCACCGCGAAAGAGATGAAGCATTAGGGGTTTCAGTTCCTGCTAGTGTTGTGGAAGAAATTCGGCGTAAATTTGAGCAGGGCAAGGAAGACTTTGACATGAGTGAGGATGAACTGGTCGACGAGGAGGAAATAGGTCTAGATGAGATGGACAGTGATCTTGATTAAAAGTTGTGCTACTAGCATGTTGCTTGGTTGTTTAAGATGCTGATGTAACTTCGTATTAGGGAGACTCGTGTTGAATATCACAGACATTTTTTGAATTTGCTATCATATATTTATGAAAGTGCTTGAAACTAGTTTCAAAATGTATCTATTTTATTTCCAAAAGAGTTTACAAAAAGTTCTGAAAGTAATCAGATCATTTTATAGAATTCACCTGATAAAGATCTGCAGGAGAGCATACATAAGTACACATCCACCTATGACAGACGACGCAACTAAATCCCTTATATTCCTGCTCTTAATGGCGTGCTTTAGGTAGAGGTTTGCCACCTTTCTCTCTTCTTTCATGCAAGCTATCTGCTTGTCTTTCTCCATATTTGATTTCGGTAGCACCAAATTTTCTTCAGCGAGCTTGTAGATTACAGTCCTCGCTCTCCCCTTCCATTCTTCGTCCATCCACTTCAAATATCCAAACGTGTCATATCCCTATAATACAGGAAAAAAGTGGAGTTAAATTGTGGATCTAACTGATGAACGCAGAACATAGAAAACAATTTGTTTTATTTCAAACCTCTTTTGGCCAGACCAGAAACCTACGCCCAAAATCAAATTTGTTCGTGCAGACTCTACGGATTGGGGTACACAGGTGCCCGCATGCCTCTATCTTCTGTATTCCGCTGAACTGAGGACTTTGCTCGGACATCGGATGACTACAGTTTACCATAGGGAGGATTTCACCGTCCTATTCATAGATACTAGATCGTTCAGCGAACAAATAACGCACCGCGTTTCATGAGGGACATGGGTGCCGGGTTGACTTACCTATGTTGGCTTTTTCCTTCTGAACAGCAGCTCCGATGTGATCTTCCATTCGCCAGGCAAGTCGCCGTCGCCTCCACCAGTGATGCTTTCGCCACCGATGTCGCCTGTGATGTTGTCGCCGCTACCAGCGGCGAGACGAAGATTGCTTGTCACCCCCGTCGATCCTGCAACCCAGTGAACCTCCTTCTTGCCTCCGTGCATGGACATCTTTCACCCCTTGGAGGCTAGGGTTTCACTCGGGGCATGATAGTGAATGGGAAAGATAAAGATTTGACAAGGTAGTAAATGAAGGTACCACTTTTAAGGGCCGACATGTACATTAATTGCCTTAATAGTACGATACCACAAATGTTCATAACATTGGAACACACAACTTCAGATAAATTGGCCAAGTTCAGCAGAATTTAAATTACATAAATCATAATAAAACTAATCTATTCAAAACTAATATCTCCCATGCTGCGCCTTCTCCATTATGCATTGCATCCTTTTCATCTTCTTAATGCTTTGATGGATGGCTAGCATCACTTGCCTTTCTTTTGCTTCAAGCCGACCCAGCTCGATGAGGTAAATCTGTCTCCATACGGATAAGCATGCGTACGCGTCCATGTACGTGTTTTGTGCATCACACAGCTCCACAGCCCAGCATTGGTGATATTGCTCATTGATACGTCTCCAACGTATCTATAATTTTTGCTTGTTCCATGCTCTTATATTATCATTTCTTGGATGTTTACAATCATTTTATAGCAACTTTATATCATTTTTTGGGACTAACCTATTGACATAGTGCCCAGTGCCAGTTGCTGTTTTTTGCTTGTTTTTTACTTCGTAGAATATTAGTACCAAACGGAGTCCAAACACAGCAAAACTTTTTGGAGAATTTTTATGGACCAGAAGACACAACATGGGCCAAAGAAGGACCAAAGGGGGGCTCCGAGGGGAGCACAACACACCAGGGCGCACCTAGGGGCCCAGGCGCGCCCAGGTGTGTTGTGCCCACCTCGCTGGCTTCCCGCACCGCCTCTTTGCCCTATAAATACCCAAATATTCCAGAAACCCTAGAGGAGTCGACGAAACAAAATTCCAGCCGCCGCAAGTTCTAGAACCATGAGATCCAATCTAGACACCATCACAGAGGGGTTCATCATCCTTATTGGTGCCTCTCCGATGATGTGTGAGTAGTTCATTGTAGACCTATGGGTCCGTAGGCAGTAGCTAGATGGCTTCTTCTCTCTTTTTGATTCTCAATGCAATGGTCTTTTGGAGATCTATTTGATGTAATTCTTTTTGCGGTGTGTTTGTTGGGTTCCGATGAACTTTGAGTTTATGATCACATCTATATCCATCATTATTATTTGAGTCTTCTTTGATCTCTTATATGCATGATTATTTATAGCCTCATATTTCTTCTTTGAATCTTTGGTTTAGTTAGGCCAACTAGATCGATTTTTCTTGCCATGGGACGAGGTGCTTTGTGATGGGTTCGATCGTGTCGTGTTCTTTCCCAGTGACAGAAGGGGCAGCAAGACACGCATGTTTCATTGCTATTAAGGATAACAAGATGGGGGCTATTCCTACATGAATAGATCTCGTCTATATCATGTCATCGTTCTTGTTGCATTACTACATTTTTCCATGAACTTGATACACTAGATGCATGCTGGATAGCGGTCGATGTGTGGAGTAATAGTAGTAGATGCAGGCAGGAGGCGGTCTACTAATCTTGGACGTGATGCCTATATATTGATCATTGCCTTGGATATCGTCATAATTATTCGATCTTCTATCAATTGCCCAATAGTAATTTGTTTACCCACCGTATGCTATTTTCTTGAGAGAAGCCACTAGTGAAATCTACGGCCCCCAGGTCTATTCTTTATCATATTTGCTTTGAGATCTACTTTTATTTGCTTTCATTTTTAGATCTATTATTCCAAAAACCCAAAAATACCTTTCTGCACTTTTTTGCTATTTATTTTATTTTGTGTTTTATCGAGATCTATTTATCCAATCAACACAAATTTTATCCCGTCAACTTGACAATTTTTGGCTCCATTATCCGTAAGAGGGATTGACAACCCCTCATAAGCGTCGGGTTGCAAGTATTTGTTCTTTGTGTGCAGGTACCGTTTACATAGTGTTGCTTAGTTCTCCTACTGGATTGATACCTTGGTTTCATAACTGAGGGAAATACCTACCGTAGCTGTGCTGCATCATCCCTTCCTCTTTGGGGAAATACCGACGTAGTTCAAGCGACATCAAAAAGAATTTCTGGCGCCATTGCCGGGGATACATCATCAACATCTATCAGGTTCATAATCACAAATCTAATCTCCTTGCAATTTAAATTATTTGCCATTTGCCTCTCGTTTTCATCTCCCCCACTTCACAAAAATTTGCCATTTTATTCGCCCTCATTTTCGTTCAATGTTTTCTCGTCAGATCTATCTTTATGTGTGTGATCTTGCTTGCCTACCTTGTCACTATGGCTAGCATGACTACTCCTTTGTGACCAGATTTTGAAGTTTTATACTTCAAGCAGATGCAAGGAAAAAATTTGAAAGATGCTTGTTATAGACTAATGGAATCCTATCGCATTAGCAATCTTAAAGGGGATGCAAGGATTTTTCTTCAAAAATTTTATATAGTATTAGCTTTGCATCATAGACAACTTTTGGATTTTGCCACTAAAGGGAACTTTATTGAGCTTGATGCTAATACCGCTTATGAGATCTCATAGGGGATTTTGGGAATTCCACCAACCAAAAAGGGGATTTCTTTTACTCAAGAAGGGGCTCAAATTCTAGACAAGTTGAGTGATTTGCATAAACACTTGGTTGAGTTGCAAAAATATAATGAACCTCTCAAACATATTAGTGGAAACCTCAATCGCATGAATACTTTGATTCCTCTTTGCAATAAACGGTTGGATATTTTAGATCTCAAAGTGGTTTATTTTCCTGAGAATTTAGGAAAGCGTAAAGAGCCTCCCGGGTTTGAGAAAACCCTTACAAAAGTTGCTAAACCTAAAGATGACAATACTTGAATCTATGCATTATGCCTAGCTAGGGGCATAAAACAATAGCGCTTGTTGGGAGGCAACCCAATGAATAAAATTTATTTTTGCCTTTTTCTTTCTATTCTTGAGTGTTTGCACAATTATTCTAATGTTATGATTGTGTTTTTTATGTTTTAATTAGTGTTTGTGCCAAGTAAAGCCTTTGGGATCATGTTGGGTGATAGTTGATTTGATCTTGTTGAAAAACAGAAAAATTTGTGTCCAGTAAAATAATTTTGTAAAATCACAAAAGCAACAAAAAATTCTGAATTTTTAAAAAAATATTTATATACAAATTTCCTATGTTGTCCTAATTTTTTAGAATTTTTGGAGTTACATAAGTATAGGAAGTTTTCAGATTACTATAGACTGTTCTGTTTTTGACAGTTTCTGTTTTCGTTGCATTGTGTGCTTTTTTTTATGAATCTATGGACTATATTGGGGGTATAAGCCATAGTAAATTTGGAATACAGTAGATATAATTAAATAATAAAATATGAATGGGTTTGCAACAGTAATTAGAATAGTAATTTGCTTTCTTATACTAACGGATCTCATGAAGGTTTTGTTAAGTTTTGTGTGATCGAAGTTTTCAAGTTTTGGGTGAGATCACGATGGATGAAGGAATAAGGAGTAAGAAGAGCCTAAGCTTGGGGATGCCCCATGGCACCCCAAGTTAATATTCAAGGAGAACCAAACAACTAAGCTTGGGGATGCCCCGGAAGGCATCCCCTCTTTCTTCTAACGACCATCGGTATTTTACTTGGAGCTATATTTTTATTCGTATGGATCAGCTTGCTGACACCACTGTCACTACCACCAGGTGCCAGCTTATTAATGTTGAGGAAGAGCATGGCACTGTCAAGAAGTGCTTGTTCACTGTTACCACTGAAAACCACATTGCTCCACCTGCATCCTCTGTTGCAATCACTGAAATCTCTGAGGAGCCAGAGCATTGCAGCATTATGGAAGTTATGCAACCTGCTATACATGAACAACTGGAGTTTCAGACCACAAACCAGAACACACAAGATACTGGTGCTGCTGATGCTGCAAGCACTATTTTACTTGGATCACCTGCTGTCAACAAACACAAGAAGGTCAATGCCCCTCTGGATGTACTTGATCTTCGTCGTAGCCGTCGTTTAGCTGGCCTTGGCGTTCGTTTCAAGTATCAAGCTGCTGCTACCAAAGCAAAGAGCCTGGCAAACTACAAGAAGAACCTATTAGCTGATTTTGAGTTTGATCTCCATGATCCATAAGCTGCTCCTCCTCCAGAACTTCCACTTGCCACTATTCAAGCTATAGCCACAAAGCAGTGTCAGATTCCTCCTGAGGAGGTCTCTGGGGAGCTATTGCGAGACGTTGATGATCATGAATAATTTAGTTTATGGTGGTAGCTGGTCTTATTCTGCCAAGACCATTTATGGCCTTATGCCTTTATTTTCCTCTGTCAGTTTATTTTGGTCATGTTGCTGTGTTGCACTTTTATATCTGGTTTGTAAGGAGTTGTACTCCATAATAAGGCACTTCTATTTGAATACATCTATCTATTTAATATTTCTTTACATGAGATGTCTGAATGGTTATGATGTGATTGATCATTTACACTGCTACTTGATGACATGGATATGTGGTTGGGAAAGCTATTTATGTTATCAGTATTATCAGCTGCTAGTAAATACAGGGATGATTAACTCATCCTCTGAACATGACAATCAAGTTAAACAGTTTTATTATGAATAGACAATGGAATATTCTCAACTGGAATGTAAGAGGAATAAATTCCCAAACTAGATGGGATGATCTGAGGGCGAGAATTGATGAAAGCAATTGTGGCATTATCTGCATTCAGGAAACAAAAAGAGACGTTTTTGATCTGCCTTACCTCAGAAATTTTTCTCCTAGGAGATACAATCAATATGCATTTAGCCCATCTGTTGGCCTATCTGGTGGCCTCATTACAATTTGGAATGGCAGTCTTTTCACTGGTACTGTGGTCAACCAATCAACTTATCAAATTACAGTCAAATTAGTCTGCAATTTATTTGGACACATATTCCATATTACTAATGTCTATGGGCCATGTCACAATGAGAACAGAGCTGATTTCTTCAATTGGTTGGACAATATTGATGCCACTATTATGGATCATTGGATGCTGGTGGGTGATTTCAATCTGATCAGAAGTCCCCAAGACAGAAACAGGCCTGGTGGAGATACAAATAACATGTTGATGTTAAACAGTCTGATTCAGCAATTGGATCTGGTGGAAATTCCACTTAAAGGAAGAACTTTTACATGGAGCAATATGCAAGATTTACCACTTTTGGAAAAGATAGATTGGATTTTTACATCTGCAAATTGGACTCTATCATTCCCTAACACCTTGGCTCATCCACTTGCCAGAATCTCCTCTGATCATGTTCCCATCCACATACAAATTGGTAGTGACATTCCAAGAGCTTCCATATTCAGGTTTGAGAACTATTGGTTTGAATTTGATGGATTTTATGAAACTATGATACAATGTTGGAACAGGAATCATCAACTAAGCAATTCTGCTAAGGATGTCTCTGCTAGATTTAAATGCCTCGGGTTAGGATTAAGAAAATGGAGCAAAAATCTTTCTAGATTGAACACCACTATTGCTACTTGCAACTATGTGCTCACCATGTTGGATGGCATTGAGGATCAAAGACAATTATCAATCATGGAATCAAACTTCAGGAAAATTCTTAGGAAACGCACCAGCAAACTATTAGAAGCAAAAAGAATCTATTGGAAGATCAGGTTCAAAATGAGAAGTGTCAGATTGGATGATGAGAACACTGATTTCTTTCATGCAATGGCAACTCAGAGCTTCAGAAAAAACTACATCACCTCCATTCTAGTGAGGATGGCACTTTACATCAAAACCATGATCATAAAGCTGCAATCATATGGCAGTCTTATAAAGACAGACTTGGCAAATCCATAAACCCTACTATGCTTTTCAATCTTGATGAGCTAATACAGTCACATGACTTATCTGAACTTGATGCTCCATTCACAGTGGATGAAATTGAGGAGGTAGCTAAAGATTTCCCTGCTGACAGAGCACCTGGACCTGATGGTTTCAATGGGATGTTCCTAAGAAAATGCTAGGATATTATCAAACAGGACTTCTACACTATGATATGGGATTTCTTTGAGGGCAACTGTGACATTCAGAGTATCAATACTGCTTTCATCACCCTCATTCCAAAAGTTGCCAATCTTGAGACTATGAATGATTTCAGACCAATATCTATGGTCAGTTTACCTCTGTTTTTTTTACTAAATTAATGGCCAACAGAGCTCAAAAAATCATTACTTCTGTTATTCATCAAAATCAATATGGATTTATCAAAGGTAGAAACATCCAAGACTGTCTGGGATATGCTTTTGAATACCTTCATCTTTGCCATCAATCGAAGAAGCCCATCATTATTCTCAAGCTTGACTTTGAAAAAGCATTTGACAAGATTGAATATAAGGCCATTCTTGTTATGCTTAAAGCCAAAGGATTTGGGCCAAGATGGATTAACTGGGTGTCCAATATATTAAACTCTGCCTCTACTACTGTGTTACTTAATGGAGTTGCAGGTAAAAAAATTATGTGCAAGAGAGGTGTTAGACAAGGAGATCCATACTCCCCTCTGCTCTTTGTCATTGCTGCTGACCTACTTCAGTCTGTTATTAATGCTTCTTGGGCAAATGGGGAAATCTCACTTCCTATAAATCATGCATATGGACAAGATTACCCAATTATTCAATATGTTGATGACACTTTAATGATAATGCCAGCAAATGAAGATCAGATAATTCATCTAAAATATCTACTCCATCTATTTAGCCTATCAACTAGCCTTTTTGTTAATTACAGCAAGTCTTCCTTGGTTCCTATTAATATTGATCTGCAGACTGTTACTGATCTGGCCAACACTTTTGGATGCAAAGTTGAAAGTCTACCATTCACATATCTTGGGCTCCCCTTGGGCACCACAAAGCCCACAGTTCAAGATCTCATTCCAGTAATTTCAAAAATTGACAAGAGACTATCTGGGGTAGCTAGATTTATGAATCATTCTGGTAGACTAACATATGTCAACTCTATGGTTGCTTCCATGCCCATATTTGCTATGTGCTCATTAAAGGTACATTACACCATTCTGGATCATGTGGATAAATCTAGTAGGAACTTTCTATGGTATGGTAATGACATTAACAAAAAGGGGAAGTGCCTTGCAAGTTGGGAAATGATCTGCAAACCAAAGGACCAAGGAGGATTGGGGGTACTTAATCTCAGAACTCAAAACAAAGCCCTTCTTATTAAACATCTATTCAAGTTTTTTAACAAGGCTGATATACCCTGGGTAAGATTGATCTGGAATGCTTATTACCGAAACAATGAGGTCCCAAATTCTGGAAACAACAAAGGATCATTCTGGTGGAAGGACTGCACCAAACTTTTAGACTTATTCAAGTCTATGACAACATGTCAAATTAATTCTGGTAACTCTGCTATGCTGTGGGAAGATAACTGGAATGGATCTATAATGAAATTCAGGATTCCTGAATTACACTCCTTCACACTACAGAAGAATATATCAATTATTGCAGCTAAGATTATTGATAATAAATATAGCCTCTTCCATCTCCCACTATCAATTGTTGCTCACCACCAATTTCATCTGCTCTCAAACCAGCTAAATGACCTCAGGCAGAACGATGATAATGACAAATGGATATTCAACTAGGGAAGCACACTTAATATGACAAAGAAGATTTATAACTTCCTCATGGGACAATCTAATATAGCTCCTCCTATAAAGTGGATTTGGAAATCATGCTGTCTTCCTAGACACAAGTTCTTCTGCTGGTTAATGCTGAATGATAGAATAAATACATGTGATCTTCTTACCAGGAAAAGTTTTCATCTTGATTGCACATCCTGTGTTTTATGTAATGATGAAGGGATGGAAGACAGAACTCATTTATTATTCTCTTGCCCTTTTAGTCAGAGCTTTTGGTGGAACATTGGTATTGAGTGGAACACTGACATGAGCATCGATGACATGATCATTGAAGCAAAACAGAGATATCAATTGTCTTTTTTCATGGAAATGATGACTGTGGGCTATTGGAGTATCTGGAACCAGAGGAATGGATTGATTTTTGAGGGTATCCCAAGCTCTATTGCTGCATGCAGATATGACTTCATTAAAACTTTCAAATTAACCATCCTTAGAGCCAAACCTAGTCTTAAGATGGCATGTCATATTCAGTTATGCTTAATGCTCTCTTATGTGATTTTTTGTTTCTTGGTTGGTTGCTTCTCAATCTTTTTGCTAGCCTTCACTTGTACTAAGTAGAAATACTACTTGTGCATCCAAAATCTTTAAACCCAGTTTTGCCATATGAGTCCACCATACCTACCTATATGCGGTATTCTCGTGCCATTCTAAGCAAATTTGTATGTGCCATCTCTAATTTTCAAAATAAATTTCCTTTTTGTGTGCTCGTACCGCTCATGAAGCAGCAGGGGTGGCCAATATTTTCCATGCTAGATGTGTTATTCTTAAGATGAGTGTTTATTCACTTGTCATTGCACGAGAGTATGTTGGTATTAGGGATGCCCAATCCCGAAATGAAAAAGAAATTTACTTTATGTTGTCAAATAATAAATTCCTTGGAAAGTGTTGGTATGGAAGGCACCCGTGGATACGGCTAGCCATGGATTGTGAAAGAATGGTAGAAAAAGGAATAAACTTTATTTTATTTTTGGGAACCGCCTATGATATATCTAGCATGGAAAGTGTTGGGAATTACTCGGTCGTTTTCGTTGACGGGGAAATATGCCTCTCAAAACAAATTATCTCTTAATTTAAGCTTTGAGCTCTGGCACCTCTACAAATCCCTACTTCCCTCTGTGAAGGGCCTATCTATTTACTTTATGCAATTTTTATTTTTATTTGAGTCTCCATCTTATCTTATAAATTAAGCACCAACTAAGGGGCACTATGATCGTACTTGAGCATTGAATGTAGCTAATATGCGAGTGTGTTTCATGAATGGATCAATGATTGAGCATGACGGGCTAGGGATAACTTTCTTTAGTGTTGATATTTTGAAAGACATGGTTGCTTGTTGATATGCTTGAGTATTGAAATCTTCATGTCAAAACTAGACTATTGCTTTGAACCATACAAAAGTCCATATGTCCATGCTACAAAAGAAAAGTATATGTGATGAACATCTTAGGGAGCATTCCACATCAAAAAAATTGTTTTTATCATTTACCTACTCGAGGACGAGTACGAATTAAGCTTGGGGATGCTGATACGTCTCTATCGTGGTTCAACACGGCCACCTATGGGGCCATCAGCCCCTTGTGGTTCGGCAAGGGGGAAGGGCGCGTTGCACAAAGAGCGGAGATCGTAGAGCAGCATGGCAGTGATGACACAGGCAGTTTTTACCCAGGTTCGGCCGCCGCGAGGCGTAAAACCCTACTCCTGCTTTGGTGGATTGATGAAAGGACCGTGGTGGAGACGCAATGCTCAAGCTCGGCAAGATCGCCTTGGGACGAGAGCAGCTACGCGCGTATGAGTGTACAAGGGTCCAAATCCTTTCTAAGGTTGCCACGGCCCTCCTTTTATAGGTCAAGGGGTTACCAAAATGGCAAAACAGTCATTATCCAGTGATTAGATAGCCACAGTGCTATCATACCTAACTCTGCAGACAGGACAGGGTGCATTAAATGCATCTTTTAGTGTCACATCACGGGGGTACCCCGACAAGCCTTGCTGTGCTATTCATCCACCTTCTCGCCTGCCTGCGTGACATGCCTCTGGACGGGTGTCATTTGGGGGCGATCTTCCTCAGAAATGGCTGCCACGTGCTAGCTGACAGCTACTTAACCACCAGGGGGATCAACACCGCACCGATAGGTGACTTGCGTTGCTGTGAGGTGGAGCGGTGGAGCCTTGGTGGGGTGATCCGCTCTCGGCATCCCCGGCAAGCTTGCCGGGGGAGTCTTGAGACTTGCCTTTGGAGTGATCTCGACCTTACCAGGCTCGCCTGCCCGACAAGGGAGGTTTTTCCTTAGTGATATCTTGCTCATTTGGCTTGTCTTAGTCTTCTTGATCCGCCTTTTGATTTCTCAAAGAGCTATCTCTTCTGCTTGGCCTTGTCTTGGATGTTCTAACCTTGCCCTTGAGCCTGTGTACAGTCCGGGCAACACACACCAGGGTTTGTTGCACCGACAGGAGCCCCCGGGCCTGGTCCGAACGCGCAGCCAAGTGTCGTCGGCGTAGGCCCTATCCGGTACACAGGCGAAGAGTTTGTGGTCGCTCATCCTTGAGATTTCCTTTGCTTCTTCATTAACCTGTGCTTGAGTCAGTTTTCGGTCTTTCCGTGCGTCGTGCAAGACGTTATGAGGGAGTTGCGAGCCACGATCCGTGGGCTACCCATGTCCCACGTTCACAGGGCGGTAACTGCCATTCCACTAGCTTCTCCGCTTCTGGCGTTTCTGCCATGTATGATGCATGCATTGCACAAGGTTGGTGGCAGGCGCGGAGGGCGCGGAAATGTGTGCCATGGCAGAAAGCCAGATGCCATGGATTGGCGCAGGGGGTCGGCCTTGATTCCACGAGCCGTTGATGGCGCGGGGAAGCCAGATTGGCAGAGCAGGGCGGTTGCCTCCTCTGAGTGAGAAGCCAGACCCCGGCCCCGTTTGCCTATAAAAAGGGGTGCGAGGAGGAGCGGAGGCGCCCATCCACGCACCTCTCCTCTTTTAGTTCTTGCCTTCTTCTTTGTTATGTCGAGGGAGGGAGACAGGGGCCAGGCCCCGGGCTCTAGCTTGGGGGTGACGATGCCGAATACACGTGCTGATGCTTGGGGAGTGAGTCTGGTCCAGGGTTGTAGGAGATGTGGCGGTCGCAGATGTGGGCGTCGAATCGACCGCAGTGTGGGAGGCGTTGCGCTTCTCCAAACGGTGGAGTGCTCGTTTCCCCCACACAAGCCAGCCGCCTAGAGGGGAGTGCTTTCCCTTGCCGCAAGCCGTTGAGGCTTGTCATCCCGCCAGCGAGACCCCTAGGGCTTCCGGCGCCCGCCTGTTGTGCCGTGCTTGGGATCCTTGGTAATCCCAGCACTGCTCCTTCCAGCGGGGTAGGGATTGACGCAGAAGATGGCGGTGTCTTCCTGCCCGCCAAGGCGGGAAGCGGCACTCCTCGCACGCCTCGGACACTGCCGCCTTCTGCCGCTTCTCCGGGGGAGGTGATGGGCCGAGGGGTCGGCGTCCTCCTGGAGCGATGGTGATGAGGAAAAAACAAGGGAAGACGGGGAAGGCGGGTGGCAGGCCGTCAAGTCAGAGTACGATGGCACCGACGCCTTCGTCTCGTATTGCCAGCCCGCTGCCTCATCTGTCCGCTCTTCCCCTCCCTCCCCGGCACCATCATCACCGGCCTCTTCCGGACGGTTGCCAGGGAGGGGGACGCTCTCTTGGTGCCTTTGCCTCCTCCAGCAGTCTTCCAGCTGAGCTCCGGTGGCCCTCCCCGCCAGCACCTGTGTTGGGGCTTCTTGCTTGCCCAGGGGGTGGTGACCAGGGCACCGCCGAGCTGCTCTCTCCATCCCCCTCCTTCGCAGCCTCGCCACTCCCGATCTTGTCAAGCTATGCCAGGCAGGTCCTGACAGGGTCGGGCTGGGCTTCTGTTCAGGCACTCCTTTTGCCCTCTTTGCCTCCCGCTGTAGTTCCTAGGAGAAGAGGGACAAGAGAGGGATTACGGGGCACTTATCTTTTTTCAATCTAAAATATCACTAGTGGAGAAAAGCCTAGCTACGGCGTGCCAAAAACAGCCTTGGTGGCGTGGACACCCGATGCCACCAATATGGCGCCACTGTTAAAAATTAGCGCTCGCGTTGGCACCTACGCCATCAGTATTTTGAACGGTAATGGCGTGGCGAGTTTTCCACGCCAGCAGTATTAGTCATCAGTTGTGACGTTCCATTTTTCTCGACGCCAGTATTTTGATTTTCAAATTTGAAATAAAAGATGTACAGCGGCGATTTCAGCCACAATGATAGCATAATCCAGTTTCAGAACAGTCACTAAATCAACTATATATAAATACTCCCAATGACAGCATTTAATAGTTCAACAATGCACTTATTTATATAGTTCAACAAAGTAGGCAAAGTAATTAACACACATATGAATGTACAAGTTCAAATAAATAGAGTTGATAATAACATGATGTATATCTTCCATGCATGCCAACTAGCTAACTACGACTTTTCGGCGGGCGGAGTCAGGGTCATAGTCCGGAGTAAGTGCACAATCATCGCTGTCAGCAGGCTTGTAGTAGATCATGATCTCGTCACGATCGTAGTCGAGGTAGAACGTGTCTCTCTCCCCGGCTTCCATCTCGTAAGCATCTGCAAGGGCTTTCCAACCAGGGCAACCAAAGTAGGTGCGGTTTGCGTCGTTGGTGAAAAGACAATTGAATTTTTGGGCCGTCAGCATCTTCAAGAGGGTGCACTGGAATGTGATGGTGGCATCAACTGGAACTTTAAACTTCTCTAAGAAGTCACGCCTTGCCCCGCAAGGGATGACCTGAGCAAAATTGAAAGAAAGAAGTAACTAGCTAGTTACACAATTGTCTTGTCATGCATGAAACTCAATCAAAACATGTTCAACTAAAACATACCGTCCTAGTGAGGAAGTCATTCGGCAGATCTATGAAGAACTTCTTATCCCTTTGGCATCTCACCGAACCACAAGTCTCACATGGGGCATCCATTTAATGCTTTCATGCATGAAGTTGAGAAAAAATAAGCATACATAATTAAGATGCACATAAATATAATGCAACATAATAAGTAGTTAGTACGAAACCAGCGCTATCCGCCCACTAGTTATTAACACATACGTACTTGTAATAAAACAGTTCTACAAACCATGCGTAGTTCAAACATAAAACATGCATAAAGTTAAACAGTTCATATGAAATAGGTAGCGCGCGCTAAGCTAGTGGCCAGAGGGACCGACCTCGTGGTCGTGCCTAGTCGACCTACGACGACACCCCTGCTGACCCTCCTCCTCACGCTCCAAGGCATCCTAGTCTATGGGATCCTCCTCTGCGCTCTTCCTGGCTGTATACTGAAGTAACATCATCTTGTTGGCCTCCACGAGTTTGTCATCTCTCGCAAGCTCGCTCACCAATGGGTCGAAGAACTGCATCTCGGCCTCTTTGCTCTCCTTCTCCTCAACCCTAGTGCATATCCTCATGTCCTCAGGCGCGAGGAACCTCACGAACTCACGACACTCAGGGAAGTTCAGATTCACCCCTTCCTGAGAGAACTCTACTGTCATGGCATCATAAGCGCGCGCCGCTAACTCCGGGGTGTCCCAATGGCCAAGTTCGCGGATGACATTGTCCTTCCTAATGGTAGCATAGTACTTATTTCCCTTCTGTCGCACACCACGAAACTTCGGTGCCATCTGTGACGATGCATATATATAACTAAACAAGTTAGTAAAAAATGGGCATATTAACGAGAAATACAATAGTCTACAACTGCACTATACATTCTTTCACCACAAGCACACTACTAGAAATACAATAAAATTACACTATCTAAAATCATAGTCTAAAACTACACTACATTATTTCACCACAAGTACACTACTAGAAATTTAATAAAATTACACTATCTAAAATCATAGTCTAAAACTACACTACATTATTTCACCAAAAGTACACTACTAGAAATTTAATAAAATTACACTATCTAAAATCATAGTCTACAACTACACTAAAATTTTACACTACTCGTATACACAAAATTCGATATTTTTCTACACTACTACTACACTACACTAAGTAGAACTCAACCACGGCGGCGGTAGACGGCGAGGAGGCGTTGCGGGCGACGGGGCCGGGGGCGGTGGCAGGGGTGGATGCGGAGGCGACGGCGACGGGGATGGCGGCGGGGACGGGGGCGGTGGCCAGGGTGGATGCGGAGGCGACAGCGACGGGGGCGGGGATTTCGGCGGTGGAGGGTGTTGACAAGTGTGGGAGGGGGGCAGGGGGCGGACGCTGGCGCTGCGTCGTTTGTAGGGACACCGTAGTGGGTGGGGCGGGGCAGGGGGTGGGAGGGGGGGACGGGGGGCGGGGGGGTGCGGGGTGGTGGGGGGGGGGGGGGACGTGCGTGTCGGTGGAGGGCGGAGGCACGCGACAGCGACAGGGACTTCGGCGGTGGAGGCGGAGGCGGAGGCGGCGGCGGCGGTGGAAGCAGGGGAGGCGAGGGCGACGGGGGCGGCGGCGATTTAATGGGGATCGACGGTTGTGGGTGTTGGGGGGTAATTTAATCAATATCTCCTACGGGGGCGGCGGGGTAATTGCTGGCATTGGCCTACGAAGCCAACGCCATTGCTATCTTTTACACATATTGTTTTTTATATTTATATAGATGTTTAGTTTATTATTCTATTGTTTTATTTTCCTATTGTTTATTGTATTGTTATTTTTACTAATTATTTTATTGTTTTATTTTCCTATTGTTAATTATTTTATTGTTTTATTTTCCTATTGTTTATTATTTTATTGTTTTATTTTCCAACATCGATCGATCTCATTAATCTAGCATAGATACATAATAGTTGAAGGATGAAAATAATAACACACATATATATAACTTCTAGTACTACAACGTACACACTCTTGACATAGACTAAGAACATCATCAGTGTAATGATTCCCACGAGAGAAAAAACTGCCACCGATCCAGCAGGGAGAACGAGGCCAAGAATAACACCAGCTAAAAGAGCATATCGAAGCATCTTGAATTTTTAGATTTGGCCGCGCATCACATCAGTCTTCAGCTGCATCTCATCTATCTATTGTCTTAGTTCACCAATGGAGTACTCGAGCAACTCACTCACGTACTTCTGCACGAGATCAACCCATATCCATGTGTAGCAATATTTTGTCCCTGACGCCTATGGATCACAATATACACACACACACACACATATTAATGATCGCGAATTGTGCAAATTAGCAGAATATCGAGGTATTTTCTGTCATATATATTACGTACCTTTCCACGGTTACTGCAGATGTAGAACTCTCGCTCTGGATTACTTTGTGTGTGTGACATATGCTTATCAGCAGGGCATCCACAACCACAAAAAAGCAGCACAGGTGCCCTCGCTCGATTCCTGGCAGCTTTGGCGCCGGTGGCATAGCTGCCGGATCGTCGAAGGGATGTCGTGCTGCAGCGGGATGATTTGCCAGACAGGGCTGGCTGCATTGGCCGTGGCGAGCGCATGTCGTGGCCAACGGGGCCAGATGAGAGCTCGGCCAAGGCGGCGGAGTCCCAAACTTGCGAGCCACACTGACGTGGGCTCGAACGGGCGGCTCGTGCCGATTCGACAAGCTCCGGTGGGTCCATTGTCACCAAAGTAGCTGACTAAGAGGGAGTAGAATTTTGTGGAGAATGGAAGTGAAGAATGTGAAAAGAAGGGGCTGCCAACACATTTATATATAGGCACAACTTAGTGCTGGCGTTCCGGGCGAAGACATGACAGCACAATGCAAAGTATCTATGGTGTGTTTATAAATCGCACGACAGCAATATGCTGCAACTGGTCACGACAACTGGGCCCGCATAGTAGTGGCATAGGATGAATTTCCAGCATCAGCAATAGCAACTTATAGCTGGCGTACCAATTTGGCAGACGCCAGCACTATTTGGAAAAAATAGTGCTGGCATTGCTGAAAAATGGCGCGCCACAAACAGAAGTTGTGGCTAGCCGTTTTTCCACTAGTGTATGTAGGCACTTGTCAAACTTTAGTCTAAAATATGTAATCTTCTTTATCCATGTTTGCGTCCTGTAAGATCTGTACTTGCTTATTCACATATTAATGAAAAAAGACAAGCCTTGTCGGGTACTTGTGCATGTACCATGTCCATGCAGAGGTGAGATGCCTCTATACGTTTAAGTAAACAAGTTTTCTCCGGCAAGCTATCTTGCTAGTGCCTTTAGTTTGCTGCCGTGGGGCTTGGCCTGCCGGGCACAAAACTATGGAAAGGGACCAGCTCCTCGCCGAACCTCCTCCGTCAAAGGCCACTACAACCACCCTGACCGAAGCAACGTTCGGGACACAGGATGGGAGCACCTATGCTTCGAAGGTGACGAGGTTTTCATATGCACAAGTTTTCACCTTACAGAACATGTATGGATAAGAAAGAACTTATCTGTTTGGCTTGTCGGGGACCGATATGTAGGCTTGTATTCATTTCTTCTCTTCGGGACCGGGTCCACGACAAGAACCCTGCAGCTTAGTGCAGAGGAAAACAATGCTACATATGCCCTTATCTACATGATCATGCGATGCTCATGCTATGCTTATGCATGCATGCAAGTTTTTGGGGCCCCCAGCACTTCGTTTATTTATCTGTTCCTCAGGGTCTGTGCCTGGCTTTGTACAAAGGGTTACATGCAATGTCGGCAAGGCTTGTACAAAAGGGTGGCTGCCAGGCAGGGCCCGACAGCCACACCTTGTGAGTAGAACTTACGGAGATGCTCAATGTTCCATGAGTTTTGCAACTGAATGCCATCTCCGGTCTCCAGACGAACTGCGCCAGGTCTGGTGACTCGTACTACCCGATAAGGGCCTTCCCGCTTCGGCGTCAACTTGTTTGTACCCTTGGCGAACTGAACGCGCCTAAGGACAAGGTCGCCTTCCTCAAGGCTCCGGGCATGAATCCTGCGGCTGTGATAGCAACGCAGAGCTTGCTGGTAGCGTGCAGCACGTGTAGCAGCCCGGAGACGGTTCTCCTCAAGTAGCACAGCGCCGTCACGCCGGTGCCGTTCTTGCGCTACTTCATCGTAGGCAAGTACTCGAGGTGACCCATATATGAATTCCGTGGGGATAACTGCTTCTGCCCCATAGACTAGGTAGAATGGAGTCTGGCCGGTAGCTTGATTTGGTGTCGTACGGAGGGACCAAAGAACCACCGGCAGCTCGTCGATCCATCGCCTGCCACACTTCTGCAGCCTATCAAATGTCCTTGTCTTGAGTCCTCGCAGCACTTCAGCGTTCGCCCTCTCAGCTTGTCTATTGCCTCTGGGATGGGCAACAGAGGCGAACGAGACCTTGCTTCCGAGGGCATGAACGTATTGCATGAAGGCGCGGGTTGTGACATGGGTGCCATTGTCAGTGATGACTCTGGCGGGTACTCTGAAACGGCACACCAATCCTTTCAAGAACTTGATAGCTGACTGTGCGGTCACCTTCCTCACGGGCTCCACTTCCGGCCACTTTGTAAAATTGTCGATTGCAATGTACAAGAATTCAAAGCCCCCGGTAGCACGGGAGAAGGAGCCCAAGATGTTGAGCCCCCAGACCGAAAATGGCCATGACAAAGGGATCGTCTGGAGAGCTTGAGCAGGCTGATGGATATTCTTGGGGTGGAATTGGCTGGCTTCACATCTAGTGACTAGCTCAATTGCATCTTGGAGGGTCATGGGCCAGTAGAAACCTTGCCGGAAAGCTTTTCCAACTAGGGCCCTTGATCCAATATGGGAGCCGCACATGCCTTTGTGTATCTCTGCCAACAATTCCTTCCCTTCTTCCCGGCAAATGCACTTCAATTTCACACCGTTGGGCCTCCTTCTGTATAGCGTGTTGTCGACGAACTGATACATACTGGCCCTCCGGGTTCTCCTGTTTGGAGGTAATGGACTATGTGTCGTGCCCAACTTGGAGCCTGAGGCTCGACAACAAGGATCAGCGGCACCTCCTCGTTCACGGGAGCGCATGCCTCAACCGCAAAGACTGGTAGTTCGGCGGGAGGGTGTTGCTCACTGAGCAAAGGGGAGTTGTTCCCACCAAGCTCTCTGTCGGGGGCTTCGGGAAGCTCTACCGGGAGAGGCTTGCCGGAGTCCAGTTTCCTCCTCTTTCTGGCCATTGTTGCTGGGGATACGGAGGGCTGAGTCAGATGGAGAACAAAAGTCCCTGGTTCCACAGGAAGTTTTTGTGCAGCGCACTTTGACAGATGATCAGCAATGCTGTTTTCCGCACGTGGCATATGCTCTGTTTGTAATCCATCAAAGTGCTCCTCCAACTTTCTCACTTCCTCCACGTATGCCGCCATCAATGGGCTTTGATAATCCTTGTTCACCGGCCTCACCACAAGTTGTGAGTCTCCATGAATGATCAACTTCTTGATTCCCAGTTCTGTTGCGATTCTGAGCCCGGCAAAGAGTCCTTCATATTCTGCAGTGTTGTTGGTAGCCTTCTCCCGGGGGAAATGCATTTGAACCACGTACTTGAGGTGCTCCCCAGTGGGTGCGACGAGAAGCACGCCAGCCCCTGCACCTTGTAGGGAGAAGGCACCATCAAAATACATGATCCATTCTTGGGGCGCTTCCTTGCCGGGGATAACTGTCTCCGGCGTCTCTTCATCTGGAGTTGGTGTCCATTCTACAATAAACTCTGCCAATGCCTTGCTTTGAATAGTTGATGTGCTCTCAAACTTCAAACCAAAGCTTGATAACTCCAAAGCCCATTCCACTATTCTGCCAGTGGCCTCAGGGTTCCTCAGTATGCGTTGCAAGGGGAAACGGGTGACAACCATGATCTCATGGGCTTGGAAGTAGTGGCGCAGTTTCCTTGAGGCCATGATGAGGCCAAAGATCAACTTTTGCACACCAGAATACCTTGATCTAGCCCCCTGCAGTAGGGAGCTGACAAAGTACACTGGCCGCTGCACCACCTTCTTCCTTTCCGTGATCCTAAAATTGTCTCTGTTGCCCCTCTCCTCTTTGTTTTGATCTGCACCTGATCTTGCCGGGATGAGTTCACTTTCCTCTTCAGAGGGGACGGTAGTCGCGGCTGCTCCCTCATCTACCTCGCGCTGGGCCACCAGTGCTGCACTAACCACTTGATTGGTTGCCGCTAGGTGCAGCAGCAATGGCTCTTGCGGTTTAGGAGCGACTAGGGTGGGAACAGAGGATAGGTAGGTCTTCAAATCTTGCAGCGCAGCATCCGCCTCCGGGGTCCACTCCACGGGCCCTGCCTTCTTCAAGATTTTGAAGAATGGTAGGGCGCGCTCGGTAGACTTGGAAATAAATCTGATCAGTGCAGCAACACCTCCAGTCAAACGCCTCACATCTTTAACTGTCTTGGGTGCTTGAATCTGCTCGATTGCCTTGATCTTGTCGGGGTTGGCCTCTATCACCCGATGGGACACGAAGAAGCCAAGTAGCTTGCTGGAAGGAATGCCAAACACACACTTCTCTGGGTTCAGCTCCAAGTCCTGAATGAGAGTTGATTTGTGCTTGGTTTTGACCACTATGTCATCCATGTAAACTTCAATATTCCTATGCAGCTGGGACTCAAAACCAATTTGCACTGCTCTTGCAAAAGTGGATCCAACGCTCTTTAACCCAAAGGGCATCCGTACAAAACAGTACATGCCGCATGGCGTTATGAATGTGGTCTTCTCTTCATCTTCCTTGGACATGAAAATCTGGTGGGGTACCCAGAGTAGGCATCCAAGAAGGAAAGCAGGTCACATCCGTAGGTGGAATCCACAATCTGATCGATGCGTGGCAAGGGGAATGGGTCCTTCGGGCATGCTTTATTCAGATCTATGAAATCTATGCAAAGCCTCCACTTCCCATTCGTCTTGCGCACTACCACTGGATTTGGCAACCATGTTGGATGCAATACTCCTCTGACCAAACCAGCAGCTTCAAGTTTCTTGATCTTGTCGGCAATGAACTGCTGCCACTCCAAGGCTTGCTTATGGACCTTCTGCTTGACGGGCCGGGCATGAGGGCAAACATCAAGGTGGTGCTCGATTACCTCCCTGGGAACACCGGGGATGTCGGTTGGTTGCCAAGCAAACACATCGACATTCGCCCGCAGGAAGGCAACGAGTGCGCTTTCCTATTTGTCATCCAGGGTGGAGCTGATAGTAAATGTACCATCAGCACCAACCAGCCCTACCGGGACCTTCTTCACAGCAGGCGCAGCAACCTTTGATCTCTTGCTAGTGGAACTCTCCAGCAAGACATCGACAGGTCCAGCACACTCCGAAGAGGCGCGCTTCCCGGATTCCTTGCCGGTATCCTTGCCAGCTTTTCTCCCTTGCTTGTTTTCCGTGGCGGGGACTGCGGCTTCCGCGGCCTCGGCAGTGACCGCGTCCCAGTACATCTTGTCCACGCATATAATTGTGTCATTCTTGTCTGATGGGATAGAAATAACGCCCATTGGTCCTGGCATCTTCAGGGTGTTGTAGGCATAGTGGGATGCCACCATGAACTTTGCTAGAGCAGGTCGTCCAAGTATCCCATTGTACGGCAACAGAAACTCAACCACATCGAACACAATCTTCTCAGTCCGGCAGTTCAATTCACCTCCAAACGTCACTGGCAGCGTGATCTTCCCCTTCGGACGACTCCTGCTGGGGTTGATCCCTTGAAAGGTGCCAGTAACCTTGAGCTCTTCTTTTGTTAATTGCAGCTTGCTGCTGACCTTGGGAGAAATAGAATTCAACCCGGCCCCGCCGTCAACCAACATCTTTGTGACCTTGAGGTTGCGGATCGTTGGTGAAACCAACAACGGCAAGCACCCTACCGCGGTAGTGTGGTCAGGGTGATCCTCTTCATCAAAGATGATGGGCGTGCTGGACCATTTGAGTGGTTTCCGAGAATCTGCCGCTGCCTCCACAGCATTGACCTCACGCGCCCACTTTTTAAGCTGGCGGTGAGAGGAGTGCAAGGATGCACCTCCGTCAATGCACAGGGCGTCAGTGGCCTTCTGGAACTCCTGCTCGCTGGTTTCCTCTTCATCCCCTTCATCGCTCTCATCATCACATTCCTTCTTCCCATGGCCACTGGCAGGCTTCCCTTGATGCCGAGGGACCTTGCCGGGGCGACTTCTTCTGCCACCTCGGCCCTTCCCGCCAATGCCATCTTGGTCTCTCTCTTTGTCATGCTTCTCGTACTCAGCCTTCTGCTTCTTGATGAGTTGCTCAACTTGATGACACTCTTGGAGATCATGGCCCTTGGTCCGATGGATCTTGTAGTATGGCCCGTGAGCCTTCCCAGCCTTCTCGGCCGCCGCAGCTTCCCGGCAGTCATTGCACACGGCAACTTCCTTGCTGGGAGCTTCGGTCTTGGCCTTCTTGCCGGTACTAGGAACGCCAGACACTTCGACAGCCAGAACTGTCTTCTCCTTGCGCTTCTTTTTGTGTTTCTTGTTCTTCTTCTTCTTCTGGTTGGCAGCATCGTCGTCGTCCTCCTAGTCAACGTCGACCCCATCTTCTTCTCCGGGGAGTCGCCTCCCCTCCTCTGTTCGGGCACACTTATCCACCAAAGTGTACAGCTCATTCACAGTCTTGGGCAACCGGACGTTCATCTTGGAACATATCATGTGGTTGCGTACGTTGGACTGGAACACAGTTATCACAGCTGCCGGGTGGATGTCTTGAATGTTCCTGTGCACCCGGCTGAATCTCTGCATATACTTCTGCAAACTCTCTCCTTCCTTCTGTGGGAGGAGCTGCAAGTCGCTGGGCCGCCCTGGTTCTTGCTGGCTGCCCGTAAAGGCGCCAACAAACTCATCACACAGGTCAGCCCAGGTCGAGATGGAGTTCTTCGGTAGGTGCATCAGCCATGACCTCACATTTGGCTTGAGTGCCAAAGGGAAGTAGTTGGCGAATACCTTCTCATCTCTTCCTTCGGCGGCTTGAACAGCGATGGTGATGCTCAAGAACTCTGCCAGGTTCAGTCTTCCATCGTACTTTTCTGGTATATCTGGCTTGAACGTATGGGC
Organism: Thinopyrum elongatum; assembly: GCA_011799875.1. Lineage (NCBI taxonomy): Eukaryota > Viridiplantae > Streptophyta > Magnoliopsida > Poales > Poaceae > Thinopyrum > Thinopyrum elongatum. The sequence continues at coordinate 81,393,328 of CM022300.1, read as the reverse complement.
AGACTGCCAACAGACTTGCCGTAGCTCGCGAGTGAAGGTAGGACACCCAACCTCGAAAGGCAGGTATCCGTCTCCACTGGGCACGGGCTCGTCGACGTCGAGACCATTGCGCCTATCAGACTGGCGGCGGGTTTCGCGGCGCCGTCCTATGGTGAAGCGCGCGTCTCCCCCTCGCCTGTCTTCCAGGACCCGCCACTGATCTCGATGGGCTCGAGGATCAGACGAAGCCATTGATACCTCGTCGGGTTCTTGATTGCGTGGCTCTGGCCGTGGCCCCTGCGCTAGCTGCAGTGGAGGGGACTGCACCATAGGAGTGACCCCTTCGGTACGGCCAGCGGCAAGGGCCGTTGTTGCTGCCTATGGAGGCCGTGACGGGCCTGCCCGCTGTGATCCTCCCGCCTCAGGAAAACCAATCAGGCTATGAATGGTGGCTCTCCACTCATCCATTTGATCGGCCGTTGGCAGAAATCTCAACAGGAGTTGGGCCAGCGCCATGGCTTCCGAAGCGGTGCTCGGCATAGACGACGACGCAGATCGCGACATCGCCTGAGTTCTGACGGTGCCGGTAGTGGCGGCGCCGTGCTCTCGTCGTTGCGAGCCGGTCGCCAGGGTGGCGTGGCGACGAGGCGGATGTGCTTGGGGATTGACAACCCCATTCGGCGCATCGTCTTGGCCAGCTTTCCCTGGGGATGGCGCGTGCCCTGCAGCCGCACCCGCAGGGGGGCAGCTAGAAGGTTGTGATTCGCACCAGAGCGAGCGCCATCGCTGCGGCTACGTCCTTCAGTGAGGTGGAGAGGCGGAGATGGAATATTCTCCCCACCCGCATCTTGTGGAGCATGGCCGCTAGGATGCTGTTGACGCTGTCCTCCTCCGGTGCCCCCTGCTCCCGCTTCGGCCGCAGGGGGAACAATGATGGCGCCGCCTGCGCCGTCACGTCCCCGTGCGCCCCCGTAGCCCCCATGGCATCATTAGCTGCATGCAAGGGGGCCTTCGAGGTGGACGGGTGAGCTGTAGTGCCGGACTTTTTCTTGGGCGCCATGGATGATGAAGCCATCGATGAAGAAGAATATGATGAAGATGACACACTGCTTACACCCTCGGGTTCGCACAAGCGCTCCCCCTACCTGGCGCGCCAAAGATGTCGTGGTTCAACACGGCCACCTATGGGGCCATCGGCCCCTTGTGGTTTGGCAAGGGGGAAGGGCGCGTTGCACAAAGAGCGAAGACCGTAGAGCAGCACAACAGTGATGACACAGGCAGTTTTTACCCAGGTTCGGGCCGCCGCAAGGCGTAAAACCCTACTCCTGCTTTGGTGGATTGATGAAAGGACCATGGGGGAGACGCAACGCTCAAGCCCGGCAAGGTCGCCTTGGGACGAGAGCAGCTACGCGCGTATGAGTGTACAAGGGTTCGAATCCTTTCTAAGGTTGCCACGGCCCCCCTTTTATAGGTCAAGGGGTTACTACAATGGCAAAACAGTCATTATCCAGTGATTAGATAGCCACAATGCTATCATACCTAACTCTGCAGACAGGACAGGGTGCATTAAATACACCGCTTAGTGTCACATCGCGGGGGTAGCCCGGCAAGCCTTGCCGTGCTATTCATCCACTGATGGTGTCCTGGACTAGGGGGTACTCACCACGTCGTCCCCCGATCAGGTCGATCGGGCCGAGGACCTCCATGGCTGTTCACTCATGGGCCACTTCGGGAAGCCCATGACGCATATAAGGAGGTCTTCACAAGATTTGGCGCACAAGACAAGGACTCTCCTAAACCCTAAGCCTCCGGTGCATTATATAAACCGAGGCCAGACTAGTCAATAGAGGCTCTCATATTTCATTAGAACAATCCCGTGGTAGATACATGTACTCTGTACTACACCCCATATGATTACAATCAAAAGCAGGACGTAGGGTATTATCTCTTCGAAAGAACCCGAACCTGGGTAAAATCCCGTGTCCGTGTTACCATCGCTACAAGACACCTAGTTTAGAACCCCTACTATGAGATATGTCGGATTTGACACCGACATTGATGCTTTCATTGAGATCCTGCTAGGTGGTCGCCATGGTTTGATGGGCAGGTTCATCTACGTGTATTCCGAGCTCTTCGATCGGGATCTAAAAAATTACGGCATGAATCAGGTGTTGTCCTTTCAGTTTAACCTGTTCGGCGTAATCAATTCTTTTTTGTTCGTCTTTTCTACTTTGCGTGTTGTTATGTCCGCAGGAGCGTGCAGGGCGGAGATCAATCTACCTGTAGCTGCTGCCAAATTATAGGATTGTGAGCGGACGCAGGTCTATTACTAGCCACTGTTTCCAAACGGCGGCGGCCGATGTGAAACATCAAATGGGGGAGCAAGGGTTCGGGTCCCCGGACCAATCTGCTGCTGCTCTCCTGCAACGCTGAGTCCTAGCTGTCAGGACTGCTGCTGGCCCCATGGTCCTACAACAATACGCGATTTGTTCCCGAGCAGCCACCCATCCAGGGAAGCCTCCCTACTTCCTTTTTGCCTTTTTAAAACTAAGTATTAAAGCTGCTGTTGGTCAGCCATTGCTTTGTATTGAACATATGTAAGCTAGCTATGCACTAACGCACTACTAATTTGTAACACGATTTTCGAGGTCTGATTGATGAACAGTATAACCAGTTTTGCATGTACCGAGCCATGTCAGGAAAACCTCATCCACGGCGGCCAGCATCATCGTACTGTCATCAGGCCGCGTTGACCCTGTGGATATCGACATACCGCTTCCGCCAAACCAATCTGGGCGTCTAAGCCATAATTTTTTTTCTTCTGTAAATATATTTCTCATATACTCCCTCTGTTCCTAAATATTTGTCTTTCTAGATATTTCAACAAATGACTACATACAGAGCAAAATGAGTGAATTACACTCTAAAATATGTCTATATACATCTGTATGTGGTAGTTCATTTGAAATCACTAAAAAGACAAATATTTAGGAACGAAGGGAGTATTAATTATGAGAGTTGTTTTCTCTTTTCACGGCCTGCATTACTACATGCATGTAGGTATATTGATATGCTACCCCGTCACTTGGCGAGCTACATGGCGATCCAAGCCGAAGAGATCATGCCTGCCCGTATATTTACTTAAGGATCGAGACAGTCTACGCAACTAGTGGTCGGCAGGCAGTGCCTTTGTAACACGGTTTATTCTGTATATTGCAACCCCAACCTACGTCGACATCTCTACATCGCGTCGCCAAATCAATCTCGGAACTAAGGCTATATTTCTTTATTTATTCACTTGGCATGAATTAATTATACATTTTTTCTTTCAATTATTATTATTTCTTGCTTGCACTATTTTATGTCTGTGCAGGTTATCAACTTCGACTGCGTCACGCGGTTAACTGCGTGGGCCGACGTCGTCATCCTGCCTGCATCGATCAAGTTGTGGCGTCGCCTCAGCGCGCCTCCCTGTGTGCATCTTCGCGGCCACTCTATCGGGACGACCTCGGTGTTCGGGCCATATTTATTTAGTTATTTATACTTTACTTATATTATTATCTTTGGTTGCACTATTTTATCTATGCAGGCAATTGACTTAGACCGGGCCGCGCTGTCACCTCGGCGTGCCGACATTGTCGTCCCACCTCTGTCGACCTAATTGTGTCGTCACCTTGGCGCGCCACCTCGTGTCAGCATCCCCACGCCGTTACTTCCTTAAGCAGACGTCTAATATGTCGGCTTACTCTATCACCTCGGCTAGACTGGGGGCTTTACCTTGTCACAGCGGCCATGCTGTGTCGCCACTTCGGAGTGCCGAGCTCCTCGCTCGGCCACCTCGGGACCGACTTGGGGGCTGGAACCTCGTCCCGCAGCAAGCTCGGGCCGCGTCATCAACACCGAGTACATCGACCAGCTAAGTCGCTTTCATGCTCACACTTTTTTAATCTTTATTTTTGTGCCGAGCTCCTCGCTCGGCCACCTCGGGACCGGCTTGGCGGCTGGAACCTCGTCCCGCAGCAAGCTCGGGCCGCGTCATCAACACCGAGTACATTGACCAGCTAAGTCGCTTTCATGCTCACACTTTTTTAATCTTTATTTTTGTTCGGTCCAACCAAGCATTAATTTTTTGTTTAACAAAAAATGTTTGTTAAAAACGTAGTTCGTTAACCGTTGTTTATTAAAAAAACACTTCTTTTGCCCAAGTTAACTGGGGGTTCTTAAATTTACATGAGCCATTTTATAATAAGTGTTTTATTCTTAGTCATTGCAAAGTCTTTTTCTATTACTCCTTTTTCCGACGCTGTGTGGTCAACAGCCGGGTCCCCTGGTTTTCTCTCTAAAGTCGCTCGAGTTTAGTTCGCTAAACTGGCGTGAGAAACACTCCGCCTTCGGGATAGGAGGTTGAAGCCGAAGGCTAACCCACTTGAAGTATGAAGATCGGACGTATCATATTAAAGCACGACAGAAGCACATACTAATTTTAAGACCAATTTCGGATTGGCACAAAAAACTTGATTTAGTTCGGACGTAAAGTTTTTACTTAAGTTTTTTGGTTTTTCAAGCTTATTGCACTTTTAACCTATTTGTGTGTTTTCAGCATAAGTCTCGCAGTACAACGCCGGCTTGAACTACGTCGGTATTTCCCCAAAGAGGAAGGGATGATGCAGCACAGCTACGGTAGGTATTTCCCACAGTGATGAGACCAAGGTTATCGAACCAGTAGGAGAACCACGCAACACTACGTGAATGGTACCTGCACATAAAGAACAAATACTTGCAACCCGACGTAAAAGAGGGGTTGTCAATCCCTCCCGGGTAAAAAGATAGATAAAATTGTAGTTGATTGGATAAGTAGATCTCGCGGGAACGCGAGATATAATAAATAATAAAAAATTGCAGCAAGGTAATTTTGGGTTTTTGGATTAATAGATCTGAAAATAAAAGCAAATAAAAATAGATCTCGAAGGCAAATATGATAAGGAAGAGACCCGGGGGCCGTGGATTTCACTAGTGGCTTCTCTCGAGAAAAATAGCATACGGCGGATAAACAAACTACTGTTGGGCAATTGATAGAACTTCAAATAATTATGACGATATCCAGGCAATGATCATTATATAGGCATCACGTCCAAGATTAGTAGACCGACTCCTGCCTGCATCTAGTACTATTACTCCACACATGGACCGCTATCCAGCATGCATCTAGTGTATTAAGTTCATGGAGAAATGGAGTAATGCAATAAGAACGATGACATGATGTAGACAAGATCTATTCATGTAGGAATAGATCCCATCTTGTTATCCTTAATAGCAACGATACATACGTGTCATTTACCCTTTTGTTACTAGGATTGAGCACCGTAAGATCGAACCCATCACAAAGCACCTCTTCCCATGGCAAGAAAAATTGATCTAGTCGGCCTAACTAAACCAAAGATTCGAAGAAGAAATACGAGGCTATAAATAATCATGCATATAAGAGATCAAAACTCAAATAACTTTCATGGATAAAATAGATCTGATCATAAACTCAAAGTTCATCGGATCCCAACAAACACGCCGCAAAAAGAGTTACATCAAATAGATCTCCAAGAGACCATTGTATTGAGAATCAAAAGAGAGAGAGGAAGCCATCTAGCTACTAACTACGGACCCGTAGGTCTATAATGAACTACTCACGCATCATCGAAGAGGCACCAATGAGGATGATGAACCCCTCCGTGATGGTGTCTAGATTGGATCTGTGGTTTCTGGAACTTGCGACGGCTGGAATTGTGTTTTGTCGACTCCCCTAGGGTTTTTGGAATATTGGGGTATTTATAGAGCAAAGAGGAGGTGCGGGAGGCCACCGAGGTGGGCACAACCCACCAGGGTGCGCCCAGGTGGGTTGTGCTCCCCTCGGAGCCCCCCTCTGGTACTTCCTTGGCCCATCGTGTGTCTTCTGGTCCAGAAAAAATCATCAAAAAGTTTTGCTGCGTTTGGACTCCGTTTGGTATTGATTTTCTGCAAAGTAAAAAACAAGCAAAAAAACAGCAACTGGCACTGGGCACTATGTCAATAGGTTAGTCCCAAAAAATGATATAAAGTTTCTATAAAATGATTGTAAAACATCCAAGAATGATAATATAACAGCATGGAACAATCAAAACTTATAGATACGTTGGAGACGTATCAGACACCTCTAAAGCTTCAGCAATATCAACGCGGGACTGCGACTAGAGCCAAACCCACCAAAAGCCAAGGTACTCCATGGACTCCGCGGCAAAATATTCTCAGATATTGCTTTATATGCATCAGTTTCGAATTGTGTCTTCGGTCAATAGTTGGGCTGCCCGGCTCCTGTGCTTGCCTCCTACGTTTCGCTTTGTTCGGCTAGGTGTGCAAAGGAAGAACCACTGCGATTGTGTTTCCAGCTTGAATGGTTAACCGCCTCAGTGGAGAAAGCCGAAAACTGTCTGTCACAATGGGCGTAAACTGGTCAGCGATCCGATGACGGTGTCAAACTATAGATCGATAGCGATTACCCCGTGTTAAACGATGGGCCTTTCATAACATTGGCTGAAGTATTAATGGCTAGACTTCGGTCGTTGCCGAACACTAACCGGGGGCTCGTAGCTAGCTTCCCCAGTTTAAGCTCCTATGACTAAGTGAAAGTTATAAAGCCTACATATCCGATTGCCTCGTTTCCGCTAATGCAACCGCCTCCGGGCACCGAGACGTCGGCTAAGGGTTGTCTTGTTAGTATGGAAACACCCTGCGTAGCATCTACAAAGGGGTAGAAGCCGACGATGGGCCAATTTCAGATTATAAACGGTCGCAACGGAGTCAAAATAAACATATATCATCAGTGTTTGTATTCAATATACAAGCACTGCCTTCTGTAATTATCATTATAAAGCCATAAATATGCATCAATTTGACTTAAGATTTTGGCCAAGCTGGGTTGCTTGGCTCCTGCGTTTAACCCTACGTTCCCGATTGTTCGACTAGGGGGTAAAGGGAGCACCTCTGTGATTGTTACTAACCGGGTCATCCGGGTTAGTACCTCAGACTGGGTGAAGCCGAAAGCTAGCTATCTTAAAAATATAATTGGCCGGCAACGACGGAAGTGAAAATTTTGGTTCATTAAGACCATAGAGTTCAGGAACTTTCCCAAACTAAATCCTCAATATCTTTCTCCCGCATTGATCGGAGGTGAGGTTTCATGATCATGGTCGCCATGACAACCCAAAGAAAGGAACCGATAGCGGGACTATTTTCTCTGGAAGATGTCTCTTACATTAAAAAGTAATATAACATATCTCTCCGCGTACCGTTGTTCATAAAACCGTATGGCCGGATTGCCTTATTTGCCGTAAATCTTTGCCCTCATAAAGGCTTTATAAAGTAGGACAAACACTCCCTGGCTACTGGCCGAGGAGGTTGAAGCCGATGGCCGGTCAACAATGTTTTGTACAATGCGGATCCGAGCATTAATGATGTAGAGTACTTGGATACATAGAATCATTACACATAAATTGTGATTAAAGTCAGTTTACTCTGAATATTGATCCTTAATTCGGCCACCCTTGCCCAAATTACGGCTCGGGGGCTACTGGCTTCGCGCTTCTCACTTAAAAGCCATTAAAGGGGTACATCGATCCCCTGATCTGGTGTTGCCACCTGACCAGTGGCTCGGGGGCTACTGCATTACCTATTCAATGCAGAAAATTTAAAATGCCCAGTGTTCGGCTTGACCGAACTATAGGCAAATGCGTCTTCGAACAACAATCGGTACTATCTGGGACCTATCCGGCATCAAGCTAGAATATTACGGTGACTTCTCAAGACCCTCTCTCAAGGGCCCGTCCGCCAATCACTATCTCCTCTTATATATTACACTATGTTTCTATTCCTGCGTATGTTGCCGAGCTAGGAGTTGATCCTCAGGCTGATTTCGCAAATCGACCTGAGTCTCAGGCGCTACTGGGATCAGTGGTTTCATGTTTTCCTTCAGGTGTATCTCGGATTTTAGGCCGACACACACACCTTGAGGGCTACTGGCTATATAGCTTGGCAGAGAAAAAATTGCACCACTTCGGAAGCAGTCCGACATAAAGCTCGGATGCAATTGGTTGGCTCCCTAGAGAGCGGTTCCGAATTAAGCTCGGCTGAATTCTTTCAACTTTTTAAGACTGAGGTAATCTATGACACTTCGGATGCAGACCGACGTTGGAGCTTGGCTGCAAGAAGATACCTCGGAAGCAATTCGGCGTAAAGCTCGGATACAAATGGTTGGCTCCATAGAGGGCATTTTCGGCATTAAGCTCGGCTAAACTCCTTCGACTTTTTTGAGCCAAGGTGATCTATGACACCTCGGATATAATCTGGCGTTGGAGCTCGGATACAGTCCGGCGTTGGAGCTTGGATGCAGTCCGGCGATTGGAGCTCGGCTGCGAAAAGACACCTCGAATATAGTCAGGCGTTGGAGCTTGGATACAGTTCGGTGTTGGAGCTCAGACGCGAGAGGACACCGCCGCATGGAAAGCACTTGAAACCCGAGGTGTGGCGTAAAAAATAACAAGGCATTGATAAAGGCCGAAGACTTAAAGGGCTCCTCGGATGCCCGATGTGTAAAATCTTCGGATTCACTTCGGCGATCCTCAAGATCGAAGATGAGAAGATTTATTGAACCAGTTTTCAAGACCGACGACCGAAGATGAAGAAATGTTCGGAAGAAACGAGGAGTGTCCCCAACTTGAAGACCAGTTCAGGGGGCTACTGATGGTGTCCTGGACTAGGGGGTACTCACCACGTCGTCCCCCGATCAGGTGGATCGGGCCGAGGACCCCTGATACGTCCATTTTGCATCCTGCTTTTATATCAATATTTATTGCATTATGGGTTGTTATTACACATTATGGTATAGTACTTATGCCTTTTCTCTCTTATTTTACAAGGTTTACATGAAGAGGGAGAATGCCGGCAGCTGAAATTCTGGACTGGAAAAGGAGCAAATCTGAGAGACCTATTCTGCACAACTCCAAAAGTCCTGAAAATTTACGGAGAATTATTTTGGAATATATAAAAAATATTGTGCGAAGAAAATACCAGAGGGGACCCACCAGGAGGTCACAAGCCTGGGGGGCGCGCCCTACCCCCTGGGCGAGCCCCTGTGGCTTGTGGGCCCCCTGGCAGACCTCCGGTGCCCATCTTCTCCTATACGATGTGTTTTGACCTGGAAAAAAATTGAAGGGCAGCTTTCGGGACGAAGCGTCGCTGTCTCAAGGCGGAACCTGGGCAGAACCAATCTAGGGCTCCGGCGGAGCTATTCTGCTGGGTAAACTTCCCTCCCGGAGGGGGAAATAGAAGCCATCGTCATCACCAATGATCCTCTCATCGAGAGGGGGTCAATCTCCATCAACATCTTCACCAGCACCATCTCCTCTCCAAACCCTAGTTCATCTCTTGTATCCGATCTTTGTCTCAAAACCTCAGATTGGTACCTGTGGGTTGCTAGTAGTATTGATTACTCCTTGTAGTTGATGCTAGTTGGTTTATTCAGTGGAAGATCATATGTTTAGGTCCTTAATGACAATTATTACTCCTCTGATTATGAACATGAATATGCTTTGTGAGTAGTTATGTTTGTTCCTAAGGACATGGGAGAAGTCTTGTTATAAGTAATCATGTGAATTTGGTATTCGTTCAATATTTTGATGAGATGTATGTTGTCTTTCCTCTAGTGGTGTTATGTGAACGTCGACTACATGACACTTCACCATGATTTGGGCCTAGGGGAAGGCATTGGGAAGTAATAAGTAGATGATGGGTTGCTACAGTGATAGAAGCTTAAACCCTAGTTTATGTGTTGCTTCGTAAGGGGCTGATTTGGATCCATATGTTTCATGCTATGGTTAGATTTATCTTAATTCTTCTTTCGTAGTTGCGGATGCTTGCGAGAGGGGTTAATCATAAGTGGGAGGTTTGTCCAAGTAAGGACAACACCCAAGCACCAGTCCACCCACATACCAAATTATCAAAGTAACGAACGCGAATCATATGAGCATGATGAAAACTAGCTTGACAGTAATTCCCATGTGTCCTCAGGAGTGCTTTGCTTTATATAAGAGTTCGTCCAGGCTTGTCCTTTGCTACAAAAAGGATTGGGCCACCTTGCTGCACCTTACTTACTCTTGTTACTTGTTACTCATTATGAATTATCTTATCACAAAACTATCTGTTACCGATAATTTCAGCGCTTGCAGAGAATACCTTGCTGAAAACCGCTTTTCATTTCCTTCTGCTCCTCGTTGGGTTTGACACTCTTACTTATCGAAAGGACTACGATAGATCCCCTATACTTGTGGGTCATCAAGACTCTTTTCTGGCGCCATTGCCGGGGAGTGAAGCGCCTTTGGTAAGTGGAATTTGGTAAGGAAATATTTATATAGTGTACTAAAATTTGATGTCACTTGTTACTATGGAAAATAATCCTTTGAGGGCTTGTTCGGGGTATCTTCACCCCAACCGGAAGAGCAAAGAGTTGCCCCTCAACCTATTGAACCTACTGAAAATATTTATTATGAAATTCCTTCGGGTATGATAGAGAAATTGCTAGCTAATCCTTATGCAGGAGATGGAACATTACATCCTGATATGCATCTAATCTATGTGGATGAAGTTTGTGGATTATTTAAGCTTGCAGGTTTGCCCGAGGATGAAGTCAAGAAGAAGGTCTTCCCTTTATCTTTGAAGGAGAAGGCATTGACATGGTATAGGCTATGCGATGATATTGGGTCTTGGAATTACAACCGATTGAAATTGGAATTTCATCAAAAGTTTTATCCTATGCATCTGGTTCATCGTGATCGAAATTATATATATAATTTTTGGCTTCGTGAAGGAGAAAGTATCGCTCAAGCTTGGGGGAGGCTTAAGTCAATGTTATATTCATGCCCCAATCATGAGCTCTCAAGAGAAATTATTATTCAGAATTTTTATGCTCGGCTTTCTCGTAATGATCAATCTATGCTCGATACTTCTTGTACTTGTTCTTTTATGAAGAAGACTATTGAATTCAAATGGGATTTATTCGAAAGAATTAAACGCAACTCTGAAGATTGGGAACTCGACGAAGGTAAGGAGTCAGGTATAAACCTCAAGTTTGATTGTGTTAAATCTTTTATGGATACCGATGCTTTTCGTGAATTTAGCACTAAATATGGACTTGACTCTGAGATAGTAGCTTCTTTTTGTGAATCATTTGCTACTCATGTTGATCTCCCCAAGGAGAAGTGGTTTAAATATCATCCTCCCATTGAAGTGAAAGTAGTAGAATCTATTAAAGTTGAAGAAGAAACTATTACTTATAATGTTTATCCTATTGTTCCTACTGCTTATATTGAGAAACCACCTTTTCCTGTTAGAACATGCTAAAGCTTCAATTGTGGTTCGTAAGAGTTGTACTAGAACACCTATACCCCCTGAACAAATTAAAGTTGAACCTAGTATTGCTATGGTTAAAGATCTCTTGGTCGATAATATTGATGGGCATGTTATTTATTTCTATGATGAAGCTGCTAGAATTGCTAGACCCGATACTAAAGATAAACATAGACCTATTGTTGGCATGCCTGTTGTTTCTGTTAAAATAGGAGATCATTGTTATCATGGCTTATGTGATGTGGGTGCTAGTGTGAGTGCAATTCCCTTTACTTTATATCAAGAAATTATGAATGATATTGCACCTGCTGAGATAGAAGATATTGATGTTACTATTAAGCTTGCCAATAGAGATACTATATCACCAATTGGGATTGTTAGAGAAGTTGAAGTCTTGTGTGGGAAAATAAAATACCCTACTGATTTCCTTGTTCTTGGTTCCCCACAAGATGATTTTTGTCCCATTATATTTGGTAGACCTTTCTTGAACACTGTCAATGCTAAGATAGACTGTGAGAAAGAAATTGTCACTGTAAGTTTTGGGGATATGTCTCATGATTTTAATCTCTAAATTTCATAGACAACCCCATGACAAAGAATTGCCTAGTAAAGATGAAATAATTGGTCTTGCTTCTATTGTTGTGCCCCCTACTGATCCTTTAGAACAATATCTGCTAGACCATGAAAATGATATGTTTATGAATGAAAGGAAGGAATTAGATGAAATATTCTTTAAACAGACGCCTGTTTTGAAACACAACTTGCATGTTGAGATTCTTGGGGATCCTCCTCCACCCAAGGGTGATCCCGTGTTCGAACTTAAGCAATTAACTGGTACTTTGAAATATGCTTATCTTGAAGAGAAGAAGATATATCCTGTTATTATTAGTGCTAACCTTTCAGAGCATGAAGAAAAGAAATTGTTGAAAACTTTGAGGAAGCACCGTGCTGCTATTGGATATACTCTTGATGATCTTAAGGGCATTAGTCCCACTCTATGTCAGCATAAAATTAATATGGAGCCTGATGCTAAACCAGTTGTTGATCACCAACGACGGTTAAATCCCAAGATGAAGGAAGTGGTAAGAATGAAATATTAAAGCTTCTGGAAGCAGGTATAATTTATCCTATTGCTGATAGTAGATGGGTAAGTCCTGTTCATTGTGTCCCTAAGAAGGGAGGTATTACTGTTGTTCCCAATGATAAAAATGAATTGATCCCACAAAGAATTGTTACAGGTTATAGGATGGTAATTGATTTTCGCAAATTAAACAAAGCTACTAGAAAAGATCATTACCCTCTACCTTTTATTAATCAAATGCTAGAAAGACTGTCCAAACATACACATTTTTGCTTTCTAGATGGTTATTCTGGTTTTTCTCAAATACCTGTGTCAAAAGAGGACCAAGAAAAGACCACTTTTACTTGCCCTTTTGGTACTTTTGCTTATAGACGTATGCCTTTTGGTTTATGCAATGCACCTGCTACCTTTCAAAGAGGTATGACTGCTATATTCTCTGACTTTTGTGAAAAGATTGTTGAGGTTTTCATGGATGATTTCTCCGTTTATGGAACTTCTTTTGATGATTGCTTAAGCAACCTTGATCGAGTTTTGCAGAGATGTGAAGAAACTAATCTTGTCTTGAATTGGGAGATGTGCCACTTTATGGTTAATGAAGGTATTGTCTTGGGGCATAAAATTTCTGAAAGAGGTATTGAAGTTGATAAAGCTAAAGTAGATGCTATTGAAAAGATGCCGTATCCTAAAGATATCAAAGGTATAAGAAGTTTCCTTGGTCATGTCGGTTTCTATAGGAGGTTTATTAAAGTCTTCTCTAAAATTTCTATGCCTCTCACTAATCTCTTACAAAAAGATGTTCCTTTTGTTTTGATGATGATTGAGTAGAAGCATTTGAAATACTTAAGAAAGCCTTGATTTTTGCACCTATTGTTCAACCACCTGATTGGAATCTACCCTTTGAAATTATGTGTGATGCTAGTGATTATGTTGTTGGTGCTGTTCTAGGACAAGAGTTGATAAGAAATTAAATGTTATTCATTATGCTAGTAAAACTCTAGACAGTGCACAGAGAAATTATGCAACTACTGAAAAAGAATTTTTAGCAGTTGTTTTTGCTTGTGACAAGTTTAGATCTTATATTGTTGATTCCAAAGTAACTGTTCACACTGATCATGCTGCTATTAAATACCTTATGGAAAAGAAAGATGCTAAACCTAGACTTATTAGATGGGTTCTCTTGCTGCAAGAATTTGATTTGCATATTATTGATAGAAAGGGTGCTGAGAACCCCGTAGCAGACAACTTGTCTAGGTTAGAGAATGTTCTTGATGACCCACTACCTATTGATGATAGCTTTCCTGATGAACAACTAGCTGTCATAAATGCTTCTCATAATACTCCATGGTATGCTGATTATGCTAATTACATTGTTGCTAAATTTATACCACCTAGTTTCACATACCAACAAAAGAAAAAGGTTTTCTATTATTTAAGACATTACTTTTGGGATGACCCACATCTTTATAAAGAAGGAGTAGATGGTGTCATTAGACGTTGTGTACCTAAGCATGAACAGGAACAGATCCTACGCAAGTGCCACTCCGAAGCCTACGGAGGACACCATGCTGGAGATAGAACTGCGCACAAGGTATTGCAATCTGGTTTTTATTGGCCTACTCTCTTCAAGGATGCCCATACGTTTGTCTTGTCTTGTGATGAATGTCAAAGAATTGGTAATATTAGTAGACGTCAGGAAATGCCTATGAATTATTCACTTGTTATTGAACCATTTGATGTGTGGGGTTTTGATTATATGGGACCTTTTCCTTCCTCTAATGGGTATACACATATTTTAGTTGCTGTTGATTATGTTACTAAGTGGGTAGAAGCTGTTCCAACTAGTAGTGCTGATCATAACACTTCTATTAAGATTCTTAAAAAGTTATTTTTCCGAGGTTTGGAGTCCCTAGATACTTGATGACTGATGCTGGTTCACATTTTATTCATGGTGCTTTCCGCAAATTGCTTGCTAAATATGATGTCAACCATAGAATTGCATCTCCATATCATCCTCAGTCTAGTGGTCAAGTAGAATTGAGCAACAGAGAGATTAAATTGATCTTACAAAAGACTGTTAATAGATCTAGAAAGAATTGGTCTAAGAAACTTGATGACGCATTATGGGCTTATAGAACTGCATATAAAAATCCTATGGGTATGTCTCCGTATAAAATGGTTTATGGAAAGGCATGTTACTTACCTCTAGAACTAGAACATAAAGCTTATTGGGCAATTAAAGAGCTCAATTATGATTTCAAACTTGCCGGTGAGAAGAGGTTATTTGACATAAGTTTGCTTGATGAGTGGAGAACCCAAGCCTATGAGAATGCCAAGTTGTTTAAAGAAAAAGTTAAAAGATGGCATGACAAAAGGATACAAAAGCGTGAGTTTAATATAGGTGATTATGTTTTGCTATACAACTCTCATTTAAGATTCTTTGCAGGAAAGCTCCTCTCTAAATGGGAAGGTCCTTACATTATCAAGGAAGTTTATCGTTCCGGTGCCATCAAAATCAACAACGCCGAAGGCAATAACCCGAAGGTGGTAAACGGGCAGAGAATCAAACATTATATTTCAGGTACACCCATAAATGTTGAAACCAATATAATTAATACCATAACACCGGAGGAGTACAAAAGGGAGACATACCAGAACGTTTCAGACTCCGAAAAGGAATAGGTATGTGGTACGGTAAGTAAACCGACTCCAAAACTTTTCCAATAGCAATTTCTCTCCGTTTTGGAGTATTTAAAAAATTATGAAAATTAAAAGTAGTCCGAAGAGTGCAAAAGGAGGCAACAAGCCCCCTACCCCCTGGGCGCGCCCATGTGGCTTGTGGCCACCTCGTGTGCCCTCTGGACTCCGTTTTCTTGTAGGATACTTATTTTGGTCTGGAAAAATTCATTATATAATCTCCAGAAGGTTTTAACCACCGCACCACGGTAAAATCCTCTGTTCTTGTTTTGTGATGTTTCCTGACAGATCTAGATCGCCATGACGTCCCTAAGCGCTTCGAAGGATAAGCCTCTCGCGTCATCAACCTCATCACCACCACCTCCGAAGAAGGAGACTCGAGTACATGGGTATGGGCACTCCCCTTGGCTAATGCCAAGCTTGGGGGAGGTGCCCCGGTATCGTATCACCATCACATCTTTACCTTTATCGCTTTACTTAGTTCGATCCTTTTGATTATATCCTTATCAAGTAGAATAAAAGTTTTTAGCATGATCTAGCTTTGAGTTTTGCTTTATGTTCCCTCTATGTAATCGAGTCCGAGATATATATTATAAAGAATAGCTTTGAGTTGAGGGCTTTGCTTTCTTACTATGATCTTGAGAGAAAAAAAGAAATAAAGAAAAAGAATAGAATAAAAGAAATAAAAAGATCATATAATGATCTTATGGAGAGTGATGACTTCACATATAAAGAGTCTGATGAATAAAAGTTGTTGAGAGTTGACAAACATAGTTTTGGTCATTGTTGCAATTAATAGGAAGTAATAAAGAAAGAGAGGTCTCACATATAAATATACTATCTTGGACATCTTTTGTAATTGTGATCACTCATTAAAATATGACATGCCAAAAAGTTGATGTTGGACAAGGAAGACAACATAATGAGTTATGTTTCTTTATATCCGAATAGAAGTTATATTATTATGGATCCTCTAACATGTTGAGCTTGCTTTTCTCTCTTATGCTGGCCAAATCCTTTGCACCAAGTAGAGATACTACTTCTGCATCCAAACATCCCTAAACCCAGTTTTGCCATGAGAGTCCACCATACCTACCCATGGATTGAGAAAGATCCTTCAAGTAAGTTGTCATCGGTGCAAGCAATAAAAATTGCTCTCTAAATATGTATGATCTATTAGTGTGAGGAAAATAAACTTTATACGAACTTGTGATATGGAAGAAATAAAAGTGACGGACTGCATAATAATGTTCTCTATCACAAGGGGCAATATAAAGTGACGTTCTTTTGCATTAAGACTTCGTGCATCCAACCATAAAAGCACATGACAACCTCTGGTTCCCTCTGGGAAGGGCCTATCTTTTACTTTTACTTTCTGCCTTTATACAAGAGTCATGGTGATCTTCACCTATTTCTTTTACACTTTTTTCTTTTTGGCAAGAACTATATGTTGGGAAAGATCCAAATATATATATCCACTCGGATGTAGATATTCATAAGTTATTATTGTTGACATTACCCTTGAGGTAAAAGGTTGGGAGGCAAAACTATAAGCCCCTATCTTTCTCTGTGTCCGACTAAAGCTTTGAACCCACAAGTATCGCGTGAGTGTTAGCAATTGTGAAAGACTAAATGATAGTTGAGTATGTGAACTTGCTGAAAAGCTCTTATATTGACTCTTTCCGATATTATGATAAATTGCAATTGTTTCAATGACTGAGATCATAGTTTGTTAGTTTTCAATAAAGTTTCTGATTCATACTTTACCTTGTGAATGAATTGTCACTTTAGCATAAGAAATTGTATGTCAAGATATGTTGCTATTCTAAAGATGATCATGATGCCCTCATGTCCGTATTTTATTTTATCGACACCTCTATCTCTAAACATGTGGACATAATTTTCGATTTCGGCTTTCGCTTGAGGACAAGCGAGGTCTAAGCTTGGGGGAGTTGATACGTCCATTTTAAATCATGCTTTTATATCAATATTTATTGCATTATGGGCTGTTATTACACATTATGGTACAATACTTGTGCCTTTTCTCTCTTATTTTACAAGGTTTACATGAAGAGGGAGAATGCCGGCAGCTGAAATTCTGGACTGGAAAAGGAGCAAATCTGAGAGACCTATTCTGCACAACTCCAAAAGTCTTGAAAATTTACGGAGAATTATTTTGGAATATATAAAAAATATTGGGCGAAGAAAATACCAGAGGGGACCCACCAGGAGGTCACAAGCCTGGGGGGCGCGCCCTACCCCCCTGGGTGCGCCCCTGTGGCTTGTGGGCCCCCTGGCAGGCCTCTGGTGCCCATCTTCTGCTATATGATGTGTTTTGACCTGGAAAAAATCGAAGGGAAGCTTTCGGGATGAAGCACCGCTGTCTCGAGGCGGAACCTGGGCAGAACCAATCTAGGGCTCCGGTGGAGCTATTCTGCAGGGAAAACTTCCCTCCCAGAGGGGGAAATATAAGCCATCGTCATCACCAACGATCCTCTCATCGAGAGGGGGTCAATCTCCATCAACATCTTCACCAGCACCATCTCCTCTCCAAACCCTAGTTCATCTCTTGTATCCGATCTTTGTCTCAAAACCTCAGATTGGTACCTGTGGGTTGCTAGTAGTGTTGATTACTCCTTGTAGTTGATGCTAGTTGGTTTATTCGGTGGAAGATCATATGTTCAGATCCTTAATGATAATTATTACTCCTCTGATTATGAACATGAATATGCTTTGTGAGTAGTTACGTTTGTTCCTGAGGACATGGGAGAAGTCTTGTTCTAAGTAATCATGTGAATTTGGTATTCGTTCGATATTTTGATGAGATGTATGTTGTCTTTCCTCTAGTGGTGTTATGTGAACATCGACTACATGACACTTCACCATAATTTGGGCCTAGGGGAAGGCATTGGGAAGTAATAAGTAGATGATGGGTTGCTAGAGTGACAGAAGCTTAAACCCTAGTTTATGTGTTGCTTCGTAAGGGGCTGATTTGGATCCATATGTTTCATGCTATGGTTAGATTTATCTTAATTCTTCTTTCGTAGTTGCGGATGCTTGCGAGAGGGGTTAATCATAAGTGGGAGGTTTGTCCAAGTAAGGACAGCACCCAAGCACCGGTCCACCCACATATCAAATTATCAAAGTAACGAACGCGAATCATATGAGCATGATGAAAACTAGCTTGACAGTAATTCCCATGTGTCCTCGGGAGCGCTTTGCTTTATATAAGAGTTCGTCCAGACTTGTCCTTTGCTACAAAAAGGATTGGGCCACCTTGCTGCACCTTAGTTACTCTTGTTACTTGTTACTCTTTACGAATTATCTTATCACAAAACTATCTGTTACTGATAATTTCAGCGCTTGCAGAGAATACCTTGCTGAAAACCGCTTGTCATTTCCTTCTGCTCCTCGTTGGGTTCGACACTTTTACTTATCGAAAGGACTACGATAGATCCCCTATACTTGTGGGTCATCAACCCCCATGGCAGTTCACTCATGGGCCACTTCGGGCTACCCATGACGCATACAAGGAGGTCTCCACAAGACTTGGCGCACAAGACAAGGACTCTCCTAAACCCTAAGACTCTGGTGCATTATATAAACCGAGGCCAGACTAGTCAATAGAGTCTCTCATATTTCATTAGAACAATCTCGTGGTAGATACAAGTACTCTATACTACACCCCATATGAATACAATCAAAAGCAGGACGTAGGGTATTATCTCTTCGAGAGAGCCCGAACCTGGGTAAAATCCTGTGTCCGTGTTACCATCGCTACAAGACGCCTAACTTAGGACCCCTACTACGAGATATGTCGGATTTGACACCGACATCCACCTTCTCACCTGCCTGCGTGACACGCCTCTGGACGGGTGTCATTTGGGGGCGATCTTCCTCAGAAATGGCTGCCACGTGCCAACTGACAGCCACATAACCACTAGGGGGATCGACACCGCACCGATAGGTGACTTGCGTTGCTGTGAGGTGGAGCGGTAGAGCCTTGGTGGGGTGATCCGCTCTCGACGTCCCCGGCAAGCTTGTCGGGGGAGTCTTGAGACTTGCCTTCGGGGTGATCTCGACCTTACCAGGCTCGCCTGCCCAACAAGGGAGGTTTTTCCTTAGTGATATCTTGCTCATTTGGCTTGTCTTGGTCTTCTTGATCCGCCCTTTGATTTCTCAAAGAGCTATCTCTTCTGCTTGTCCTTGTCTTGGATGCTGTAACCTTGCCCTTGAGCCTGTATAAAGTTCGGGCAACACACACTAGGGTTTGTTGCACCGACAGTCTCCAACGTATCTATAATTTGCTTGTTCCATGCTGTTATATTATCATTCTTCGATGTTTTACAATCATTTTATAGCAACTTTATATTATTTTTTGGGACTAACCTATTGACATAGTGCCCAGTGCCAGTTGCTATTTTTTGCTTGTTTTTTACTTCGCAGAATATCAGTACCAAACGGAGTCCAAACGCAGCGAAACTTTTTGGAGAATTTTTATGGACCAGAAGACACAACATGGGCCAAAGAAGTACCAGAGGGGTGCTCCGAGGAGAGCACAACCCACCAGGGTGCGCCTGGGGGTCTAGGCACGCCCAGGTGGATTGTGCCCACCTCGGTGGCCTCCCGCACCACCTCTTCACCTTATAAATACCCAAGTATTCCAGAAACCCTAGAGGAGTCGACGAAACACAATTCCAGCCGCCGCAAGTTCCAGAACCACGAGATCCAATCTAGACACCATCACGGAGGGGTTCATTATCCTCATTGGTGCCTCTCCGATGATGCGTGAGTAGTTCATTGTAGACCTACAGGTCCATAGGCAGTAGCTAGATGGCTTCTTCTCTCTTTTTGATTCTCAATACAATGCTCTCTTGGAGATCTATTTGATGTAACTCTTTTTCCGGTGTGTTTGTTGGGATCCGACGAACTTTGAGTTTATGATCAGATCTATATCCATGAATATTATTTGAGTCTTCTTTGATCTCTTATATGCATGATTATTTATAGCCTCGCATTTCTTCTTCAAATCTTTGGTTTAGTTAGGCCAACTAGATCATTTTTTCTTGCCATGGGAAGAGGTGCTTTGTGATGGGTTCGATCGTGCGGTGTTCTTTCCCAGTGACAGAAGGGGCAACAAGACACGCATGTATCATTGCTATTAAGGATAACAAGATGGGGGCTATTCCTACATGAATAGATCTCGTCTACATCATGTCATCGTTCTTATTGCATTACTCCATTTTTCCATGAACTTAATACACTAGATGCATGCTGGATAGCGGTCGATGTGTGGAGTAATAGTAGTAGATGCAGGCAAGAGTCGGTCTACTAATCTTGGACGTGATGCCTATATATTGATCATTGCCTTGGATATCATCATAATTATTCGATCTTCTATCAATTGCCCAACAGTAATTTGTTTACCCACCGTATGCTATTTTCTCGAGAGAAGCCATTAGTGAAATCTACGGCCCCCGGGTCTATTGTTTATCATATTTGCTTTGAGATCTACTTTTATTTGCTTTTGTTTTTAGATCTATTATTCCAAAAACCCAAAAATACCTTGCTGCACTTTTTTGCTATTTATTTTATTTCACATTTTATCGAGATCTATTTATCCAATCTACACAAATTTTATCCCGTCAACTTGACAATTTCTGGCGCAGTTACCCGTAAGAGGGATTGACAACCCCTCATAAGAGTTGGGTTGCAAGTATTTGTTCTTTGTGTGCAGGTACCGTTTACATAGTGTTGCTTGGTTCTCCTACTGGATTGATACCTTGGTTTCATAACTGAGGGAAATACCTACCATAGCTGTGCTACATCATCCCTTCCTCTTTGGGGAAATACCGACGTAGTTCAAGTGACATCACTCATCGAATTGATTCTTCATCTCTTCGTAGAATTCATCAATGATCAATCCGGCTACTTCCCCAAGAGAATTGAAAGGCTTGTTTGAGTCATCCGGAATAGCCCATTAGGCATGGATGTCCTTGTAGTTTGTGACCCTTAAGTCCAGAGCTCCAACAGTTCTTTGTCACGCCGGATGGAAAACCCTACGAATGTATAATGTTCCTTGAGGAGGAACTTCCGCAAGGATGTGCTCATCCCTGGCGATTGCATACCTAGTAAACGAGACAAGTAGAGCCGCCGCAAAGCTGGATGACTGCTGCCTTGTCCTACGAGCGAGTGTACTCAAGGTCTATGCCGACGAAAACCAGTTCATACGCTCGCGTGTACGCATCGCTCTCTTGTATCCACATGTCGACGGCGCTGATCTCGTTGGTGTACACGATACGGATGGTGCGGCCGCTGTGGAGGTCAACATGGAGTTCCCGAGTGAACGGGGCTAGTATGCCCGGCATCACCGTCCTGTCGCCGTCGAGGGCGCCGAAAGATCCAGCGCGAGACATGGTGCTAGTGATAGAAAGATGCAGGGAGAGATTGAGAGTGGAATGGGGAAGGCGATGAAGAGGGGAGTTGGTAACCGCTTGTACATCGTGGTGGAAGACGAGGAGGCCGCCGAAGCAGTTTGCATAATGACCATACCAGGTGTATGCCGTGTAGCCATGATCTGACCGCGCCCGGTTCATATGAGGCAGACGAGGAGGCACATGAAGAATTGATCATCCATTGCTTTTTTTCTTTCTACACACGGAGACGTGACAGTGCATCCTTTTTTTCAATGCGTAAAGACTATGAAAGTGTTCTCGGTGTATTGTGAAGCGCTCATATTGTTTCCTAAAGGTGATCATGCTTTTTGAAAGCCCTTGCTAGTATTTCTGAAAGTGCTCACACTATTCATGAAAAAACATTTGCAGAAAGTTAACAAAGATACAATCACATATTTTTACATAAGCACCATGAATTTGTACATCATCACACCACTTATTCTACGTAAATTAGTATAATACAATAACACATGACATCTTTGACCCAGTACAATCATAGTTAGAACATATGATCGCTCAATCTAAATGAACATACTACTAGTTGAATGTACACACCCAAGTTCTTGCAATTCACCACCCGTTGTTTCTATTCCGGTGCGTCCAACGCTCGAAGATCCCTCATCTTTGTTCTTACGGGGGCGGAGTCATTCCGTCAATGGTGGTTGGAGAAGGTAATGTAGCCTGTCCTTAATTATTAGGATCCTATGGTACAACTAGTAGCTAACGTACCCGTCTTTTGCTGCGTACTCGAGGTGCAGCGGAGAAAGTGGCTTCCACTCCCAGTACTAGTGCTTGTCCCTTGGGAATAATTTCTTAATGTTCTTCTACGACGGGTCGATGATGGCCACTACAAGGTCACCCATGGAGTCCCTTTCTCCACCAACTTTGATGCGAAACTGCTCTTGGATGTCGACATGGTGTTCGTCTGGAATTGTTATCCATGCACAGCCAAGCATGATCTTGTTGCCCCTCGTGTCCACGCTTGCGAAAGTTATCGATTTACATTGCAGAAATTGAGCCAACGCCTGGCACCACTCGGACCTGCAGTAGTGGTACACGAGGACGTGCTTGCACATTGCGAGTTGCATGACAGCAACCCCTTGTCATCTGCAACTGCTCGAACGGGTGTACTCGAGGTCGAGTCCCATGAACTTCTTCTCCTCCTCCTGGAGCCATTGCTCGTACATGGCGATGACGCGCTCCACAGTCTTAGGCTCGTTGGTGTACAACACCTCCAGCACGGTTGTGCCATGGGAAGTGATGTGGTGGGTCTCTGTTGTTATTTTCTTGTTGTCCATGGCTGTAGGGAGGCGGTGAGGGGTTGTGGAGGACGAGGAACGGCCGAGGAAGAAGATGCAAATGGATGCGGTAAAAGGAATGTGATCATTAATTTCTCGTGCAAAAAAGGTAACTGACCAGAGCAGTTTCGATGTCGCCCGACAGTTCCAGGATGCACGGTAATCACGCGTTTGTTCGAGAATATTTTTTAGTTGAAGCACTTTTTTAGGTGGGTTCGAGCGATATATTTCGTGCCGCGCCGACATTGCACGCTCGATGTGCCTGCGTTCTGTGTGGTCTTCATATGGCACGCTCCACTTGTTTTGTTTTAAAGGATATATCAAATTATGATGTGACAACTGGCACTTCGGACTTTAATTTCTAACCAGACGAGACACTTGACACGATGAATGATATGTCTCCATCGTATCTACTTTTCCAAACACTTTTGCTCTTGTTTTGGACTCTAATTTGCATGATTTGAATGAAACTAACCCGGACTGACGTTGTTTTCAGCAGAACTACCATGGTGTTGTTTTTGTGCAAAAAAATAAGTTTTCGAAATTGGACGAAACTTTTTGGAGATTTTTTATAGAATAAATAAAAAATACTGGAGCAAAGACCCACTGGAGGGGGGCCACCTGCTGCCCATGAGGCACCAGGGCGCGCCCATCCTCTGGTCACGCCCTGGTGGCTCATGGGGCCCACGAGGCTCCACTGACCCTGATCTCAAGCCTATAAATTCCTATTTCCTGAGAAAAAAATAAGAGAGGAAGTTTCATCATGTTTTATGATACGGAGCCGCCGCCACCTCCTATTCTCCATCGGGAGGCCAGATCTGGAGGCCGTTCAGGGCTCCGGAGAGGGGGATTCGTCACCATCATCATCAACAACCATCATCCATCACCAGTTTCATGATGCTCACCACCGGGTGTGGGTAATTCCTTCGTAGGCTTGCTGGACTGTGATGGCTTGGATGAGATTTATCATGTAATCGAGTTAGTTTTGTTAGGGCTTGATCCCTAGTATCCACTATGTTCTGAGATTGATGTTGCTATGACTTTGCTATGCTTAATGCTTGTTACTAGGGCTCGAGTGCCAGATTTCAGATCTGAACCCTTTATGTTTTTGCGAATATATTTGTGTTCTTGATCCTATCTTGCAAGTTATATGCACCTATTACGTGTTATGATCCGCATACCCCAAGGTGACAATAATTGGGATTCTATCCGGTGATTACCGTAATTTGAGGAGTTCATGTATTCACTATGTGTTAATGCTTTGTTCCGGTTCTCTATTAAAAGGAGGCATTAATATCCCTTAGTTTACTTATGGACCCTGCTACCACGGGAGAGTAGGACAAAAGATGCCATGCAAGTTCTTATCATAAGCACGTATGACTATATACAGAATACATGCCTACATTACATTGATGAATTGGAGCTAGTTCTGTGTCACCCTAGGTTTATAACTGTTACATGATGAATGTCATCCAACATAATTATTCATCACCGATCCAATGCCTACGAGCTTTTCACATATTGATCTTGCTGAGTTACTATTGTTGTTGCTACTGCTGTCAAAATCACTATAAAACTATTACTGTTACCGTTACTGTTGCTATCATTACTACCACTATCAAACTATCATACTATTGTGCTACTGATCACTCTGCTGCAGATATTTAGTTTCTAAGTGTGGTTCAATTGACAACTCAACTGCTAATACTTGCAAATCTTCTTTGGCTCCCTTTGTGTCGAATCAATAAATTTGGGTTGAATACTCTACCCTCGAAAACTGTTGTGATCCCCTATACTTGTGGGTTATCAATGAACTTGCTTTATTCAAGATACCCACACAAACGAAACGTATGGGCATTGCAAACCAATTGGGATCACCTTACATATGCAATGAGCATCCCAACACATGAACAATTATCCCATCAATAGTACATAAGCAAAAATAAAATCTCAAATGCACATACTTTTGTGAACATTCACCTATGGAGGCACCTTTCCACATGCTCGTGGTATAAGCTCAGAGTATGACGTTACAACCGGCCATACGATGTGTAAATAGTACACTTCACATGATAAATGAACAAAATGATTGTGCATTTCAAAACCTCTTGGGTTCACCTTGAATATGTGAGGAACATGGTACCACATGAACACATATTGCCATGATCAGAATTATAAAAGCAAACAAAATGTCAAATACAGATAGTTTTATCTGTTGGGGAACGTTGCATGGAAAACAAAAAATTTCTACGCACACGCAAGATCTATCCATGGAGATGCATAGCTACAAGAGGTGGAGAACATCTTCATACCCTTGAAGATCGCTAAGCGGAAGCGTTTATCAACGCGGTTGATGTAGTCGTACACATTCACGATCTGTCCAGATCAAGTACCGAACATATGGCACCTCCGCGTTTAGCACATGTTCAGCTCGATGACGTCCTCGCCTTCTTGATCCAGCAAGATGGACAAAGTAGTAGATGAGTTCCGGTAGCACGACGGCGTGGTGACGGTGGTGATGAAGAACAATCTCCGCAGGGCTTCACCAAGCACAACGAAAACTATAACGGAGGATAAACTAGAGGGGGTGGGGTTGCCGGCACACGACTTGGTGAATCTTGATGCCTTCCAGGTGCTAGCCCTGCCCCTCTATTTATATGTTGAGTCCTGGGGTCATTTCATCGAGAAAGAGCCTCCTCAAAGTCGGTTTAGCCCGCAAGGCAAGAGTCCTTCTCGGACTCCAGGACCAGACGCCAGGGTCCTTGGCGTCTGGCCCCAGACGCCAGGGTCCCTGGCGTCTGGCCCCCTGGCCTCCGCAAAACTCCTTTTGCACCTTCCCAAAACTTCATGGGCTTTACCCCTTGGCCCAAATAAAGTGTCCTCGTACCCGAACATTTCAGGAAACATCCGAAACCCCTTCCGATGAATTCCGGAACCCTTCCGGAGACCAAACACTATTATCCCATATATCAATCTTCACCTCCGGGCTATTCCAAAGCTCCTCATCATATCTGTGATCTTATCTGGGACTCTGAAAAACATTCGGTCACCAACATACATAACTCATATAATACTATATCGTCAACGAACGTTAAGCGTGCAGACCCTACGGGTTCGAGAATGATGTAGACATGACCGAGACGCTTCTCCGGTCAATAACCAATAGCGGGACATGGATGCCCATATTGGTTCCTACATATTCCACGAAGATCTTTATCGGTCAAACCTTTGTGACAACATACGTAGTTCCCTTTGTCTGTCGGTATGTTACTTGCCCGAGATTCGATCGTTGGTATCTCCATACCTAGTTCAATCTCGTTACCGGCAAGTCTCTTTACTCGTTCCGTAATAAATCATCCTGTAACTAACTCCTTAGTCACTTTGCTTGCAAGCTTCTTGTGATGCTGTATTACCGAGAGGGCCCAGAGATACCTCTCCGTCACACGGAGTGAAAAATCTCAGTCTCGATCCATGCCAACCCAACAAACACCTTCGGAGGTACCTGTAGAGCACCTTTATGATCACCCAGTTACGTCATGACATTTGATGGCACACAAGGCATTCCTCCAGAGTCCAGGAGTTGCATGATCTCATGGTCGAAGAAACATGTATTTGACATTAAGAAAAGCCATATCAATAAACTGAACGATCATATGCTATGCTAGCGGTTGGGTCTTGTCCTTCACATCATTCTCCTAATGATGTGATCCCGTTGTCAAATGACACATCATGTCTATGGTTAGGAAACCTTAACCATCTTTTAATCAACGAGCTAGTCTAGTAGAGGCTCACTAGGGACACGGTATTTGTTTATGTATCCACACATGTATTTAAGTTTTCGATCAATACAATTCTAGCATGAATAATAAACCTTTATCATGAATAAGGAAATATAATAATAATAACTTTATTATTGCCTCTAGGGCATATTTCCATCAGTCTCCCACTTGCACTAGAGTCAATAATCTAGATTACATTGTAATGAATCTAACACCCAAGAAGTCTTGGTGCTGATCATGTTTTGCTCATGGAAGAGGCTTAGTCAACGGGTCTGCTACATTCAGATCTGTATGCACTTTACAAATTTCTATGTCTCCATCCTCGACATATTCGCGAATGGAGTTGAAGTGTCGCTTGATGTGTTTGGTTCTCTTGTGAAACCTGGGCTCCTTGGCTATGGCAATTGCTCCAGTGTTGTCACAAAAGATTGTCATTGGACCCGATGCACTAGGTATTACCCCTAGATCGGATATGAACTCCTTCATCCAGACCCCTTCATGCGCTGCTTCCGAAGCAGCTATGTACTCCGCTTCACATGTAGATCCCGCCACGACACTCTGCTTAAAACTGCACCAGCTGACAGCTCCACCATTTAATATAAACACGTATCCGGTTTGCAACTTAGAGTCATCCAAATCTGTGTCGAAGCTAGCATCGACATAACGCTTTACGATGAGCTCTTCGTCACCTCCAGAAATGAGAAACATATTCTTGGTCCTTTTCAGATACTTCAGAATATTCTTGACCGCTGTCCAGTGATCCACTCCTGGATTACTTTGGTACCTCCCTGCCAAACTTATGGCAAGGCACACATCAGGTCTGGTACACAGCATGGCATACATTATAGAACCTATGGTTGAGGCATAGGGAATGACTTTCATTCTCTCTCTATCTTCTGTCGTGGTCGGGTTTTGAGTCTTACTCAATTTCACACCTTGCAACACAGGCAAGAACCCTTTCTTTGACCGGTCCATCTTGAACTTCTTCAGAACTTTGTCAAGGTATGTGCTTTGTGAAAGTCCTATTAAGAGTCTTGATCTACCCCTATAGATCTTGATGCCCAACATGTAAGCAGCTTCACCGATGTCTTTCATTGAAAAATTCTTATTCAAATATCCTTTTATGCTATCTAGAAATTCTATATCATTTCCAATCAGCAATATGGCATCCACATATAATATTAGAAATGCTACAAAGCTCCCACTCACTTTCTTGTAAATACAGGCTTCACCATAAGTCTGTATAAAACCAAATGCTTTGATCACCTCATCAAAGTGTTTATTCCAACTCTGAGATGCCTGCACCAGTCCATAGATGGATCGCTGTAGCTTGCACACTTTGTTAGCACCTTTAGGATCGACAAAACATTCAGGTTGCATCATATACAACTCTTCCTTAAGAAACCCGTTAAGGAATGCAGTTTTGACGTCCATTTGCAAGATTTCATAATCATAAAATGTGGCAATTCCTAACATGATTCGGATAGACTTAAGCATCGCTACGGGTGAGAAAGTCTCATCGTAGTCAACCCCTTGAACTTATCGAAAACCTTTTGCAACAAGTCGAGCTTTGTAGACAGTGATATTACCGTCAGCGTCTGTCTTCCTCTTAAAGATCCATTTATTCTCAATGGATTCTCGATCATCGGGCAAGTCCACCAAAATCCATACTTTGTTCTCATACATGGATCCTATCTCAGATTTCATGACCTCAAGCCATTTGTCAGAATCTGGGCTTGTCATAGCTTCTTCATAGTTCGTAGGTTCGCCGTTGTCCAACAACATGACTTCCAGGACAGGATTACCATACCACTCTGGTGTGGAACATGTTCTAGTCGACCTACGAGGTCCAGTAGTAACTTGATCTGAAGTTTCATGATCATCATTATTTGCTTCCTCTCTGGTTGGTGTAGGCATCACGAGAACGGTTTTCTCTGATGTACTACTTTCCAATTCGAGAGCAGGTACAACTACCTCATCAAGTTCTACTTTCCTCCCGCACACTTCTTTCGAGAGAAACTCCTTCTCTAGAAAGGACCCATTCTTAGGAACAAAGATTTTGCCTTCGGATTTGTGGTAGAAGGTATACCTAATAGTTTCTTTCGGGTATCCTATGAAGACGCACTTCTCCACTTTGGGTTCGAGCTTATCAGGCTGAAGCCTATTGACATAAGCGTCGCATCCCCAAACTTTAAGAAATGACAGCTTAGGTTTCCTTCCAAACCATAGTTCATACGGTGTCGTCTCAACGGATTTAGACGGTGCCCTATTTAACATGAATGCGGCTGTCTCTACTGCATAACCCCAAAACGATAGTGGTAAATCGGTAAGAGACATCATAGAATGCACCATATCTAATAAAGTACGGTTACGACGTTCGGACACACCATTACGCTGTGGTGTTCCAGGTGGCGTGAGTTGTGTCGTGGACTTAACATGGCAGATGCCCTTGTGAAAGGACTTAGGTGTGGAGCCATTGCGCGTAGGTGTGCTCGAAGGGGTTGAGCGGGACAAAGGACACAAGGTTTACCCAGGTTCGGCCCCTCTCAACGAGGTAAAAGCCTACGTCCTGCTTCTAGTTGTATTGCTTGAGTTTCGATTATAAGAAAGCGATTACGCTTGACCTAGCTATCGATCAGTTGTCTCTTCTGTTAACCTGCCACCGGGTCTCACCTTTATATATACAGGTTGAGGCCTCGAGGCTTACAAGAGTCCGAGCCGGCTCACACAACGTGACCGGCCGGGTTTCTAAATTACCCTGCCTTACCAGGCAAACCACCATATGGTGGTTCACACGTCCGGGTCTTGGGCCACCATCAGGCCCGCCTCTCATGAGCCGCCATCTTCACACTTGTCTTCTTAGGCTTACTGGGCCTTCTTTGTAGAGTCACCAACGGTGTAACCCGGCCCCTCCTGGGCGGGTCACACCCCGGGGTTATATCCCCAACATTAGGCCCCAGATTGATTTGAACTTGTTCATGTCAATCTTCACTGTCTCAGTTGGCGAATTGTCTTTCCAAAGCTTAACCTTGAATAAAACATTATGACCCGCCATGACGTCACGTGAAATAAACTCTTAAAGATTCCATGACATCACAACAGATCTTTTGCATTAACTGGTCATCCGAGAATCAAGGTGCCCGCATCGCTTGAGATAATCACAACGCCTCCTCAATTTCCGCGCCTGCCATTTTACTGTTCACCTTTCCCCTTATAAATAAGCACGGGGGGGTTCTTTTTCACTTTTACCCCCGCCCCTCTCTCTTCTTCGTCTTCCTCGCGCCGACCGCCGCAGTCGACCTTCACCAACAGCTCCAACCCGGCCGCTGCATCAACTTGATTTTGACCAGAGATCGCAGCACCCACCGGCTAGTCATTAGCATCACCAGGTACTTGCTTCTCCTCACTTCCAATCTGCATTAGGTTGCCCTAGTTCATCGATGGTCGCCGTGTTCATCCAAGTTCCTCGTAGTTTTTTCCTCCAATGCTTAGTTCAATCCAAAAGTAGTACTGAAGTTGTGCGGTAGCAGTTTTAGCATCCGTTTCCAATCATAGATCCATTCTTTCCTTCTGAGATTCAATCCCCAGCACACTAGTTTTCCACTATGCTTTAGGTTAGCAATTTCTTTCCGTTTTTTCAAACTGCAGTAGATCCAAAATTATAGGCACGATCTGTGAAACTTGTTTGTCCCACACTTAATAAAATTTCAACAATCCTGGATTTCATAGCAATTGATAGATGGTTGACCCGCCGTTCATTGTTTAGGTGGCTTACAGCAGCAACTTTGCACTCTACCAATACTTATCTGTCTTTAACCATAAATTGGTAACCCGCCGGTATCTTTTCGGCTTATCCATATAGCTTATAACTCGCCAAAATGATTATCCCTTATAATCAGGACTTGTAACCCGCCAGTGTGTAGCTGGCTTCTTTGGGCAGTTATTTTTACTCATCATTGGGCGGCTTAATCAACATAATATTAATCCGCCAAACCTTTATTCTCAGGCATCCACTACCAAAAAATGACTAAGTCCACTACTTCTTGCGACTGGGTTGCTTCCACTGTCACTGAACAATCTCTCAAGGAATACGTTGAGATGGGCATTTTACCAGCAAAAGACGTCATCCACTGGCGAGTTCCAGGAGCTGAAGTTCTGCCTCAACCTAAATAAGGCGAGGTCATAGTCTTTGCAGATCACCTCCTCTGTGGTTTCTCACCACCCGGGTCGAAATTCTTTCCGGACGTTCTGAACTTCTACAAGCTACACCCCCAAGATATCGGTCCCAACTCTGTTTCCAATATATGCAACTTCCAAGTCTTCTGTGAAGTGTACCTTCAAGAGGAGCCCAGCGTTGATCTATTCAGAGAATTTTATTACTTGAACCACCAGACCGAGATGACAGATGGGCCTAGCCTTAAACTCAGCGGGATTTCAATCCAGAGGCGGAGGGACGTCGCCTTTCCTGCAGCTGCACTACCCAGTCACCCCAAGGACTGGAATCAGACTTGGTTCTATTGCCAAGACACCTCTCCAGCGGGTGAAAATCCTCTGCCGGGTTTTCGCAGCTGCCGGCTCAGCCCTAGACATCCACTCCCTGACAGGATCACTGCTGCAGAACGAGCCAAGTACGCGCCTACCTTTCCAAGTATAAGGGCCTTATTAGCCAATGGCTTAACTGGTGTTAACTTGGTCCGATGCTGGGTCGCCTGGAGAATCTTGCCTTTGAGCCGCCGTACCGGCTTAATGTGCGAATACACATGTGATGTAAAAGACCCACAGCGGTATAATCAAACACGCCTTGAGGACCAGCAAATCAATGAAATGACCAAGACATTGCTCGGGGAGACCCTCGGCAGCTACAACAAAACGGGGCTGAACCCCTTCTGCGCTCTCAATCCTGCTCCCAACATAAGTATTTTAAGTCCTTTTAATTCATTTATCACTTTCTCATAAACTGCATATCTTCTCATTGTCATTTGTGCTTTCAGGCCGACTCTCCCTTCTGGACCAAGAAACTGCAGGATAAGCCGGCCAAAAAGGTCAGAGCCAAGTCCAAGGCTCCAAAAAAGACCAAAGGAAAGAAACAGGATGTTGAAGACTTGTTTGCCCTTGACCACGAGTCGGAGGTAGAACTTGATTCTCTTGGCTTTCTTTTTATGCAACTTATTGACGCTGACTCCACTCAGGGCGATGCGGAGACCAGCCATGCCGACGCCGTAGAGGTAACTACCATTTCCTCCGACTCAGAGCCTTTGCCAAGACAGAAAACTCGGCAGGTGACCCGGAAAGTAAGATTTTCTCACCCTCTTGCTTACTTGGATCCCGACTTTATTTTGAAGAAACAACAGCATGAGGCCAGGCGTCAGACTCGGAGTGATGGTGATGTAGAGCTGGTTTCCAGCTTACCAAATACTCCAGCCCCTCGCAAGCATCAACATGAGGTGGTACATGATCCAGACTCTCTTTATCCCTTAGCTGGCTTCATATGTCATCCTCTTACACCTTCTAACTCAAAATATCAGAAGACACCTCCGTCATCTGGCGACTCTACAGGAACCCAGATGCCCGTCTTCAAAGTTGCCCATGGGTAAGTACTTCTATTTATCTATCAATTGATTTGTTATGTCATACTCATATACTTTGTATCTTTGTTGCAGAGGCGTGGCAAAAGCCGGTAAGAAGCAGAAGCTTGGCGGGTCTTCAAATGATCCTAAACCTGCTGAGCCGGAGAAACAGCATACTAAGATCTCTGAGGCCCGTACTCAAGATCCAGAAGAACCCATGGATGACCCGCCACCAATAGTTGATGCCCCCATTCTTGAACAAATGGACGTGGAACTTAACCCGACGGCCAACACTGACCCGCAGAGCCCTAAGTCGCCAACTCCCCAGAAGCCAGCTGAGGAGATCCCTCTTGATAAGGACTCCGATGATGTGACCATTACTGGGACAGCTTATACTGCGCCAGGGGCTTCCACTGTGTTGGCCAAACATAGCACCAAAGAAGAAACTCATTCTTTGGATAAAGGCAAGACCAAGTTGGATTTGGAAAGCTATGCCGCCTTCAGCACTAGCGACATCCACGCAGGGTATCTGAGCCGCCTTCACACTAGCCATGATTTAGAAGTTGGCTTAGTGAATCTTATGAAGGAGCGCTATGAGGTATGACACTAATCCTTGTCCATATGTATTCACATAGCCGCCAAGTTTAGAGGATAGGAAAAATTGAGTACGATGTAGACTTAATAATAATCTTGAAACTGTAGGCTCTCAAGGCCAATTTTATTCCTTGAGGTCCAAATCTGTAGCCCTCAAGGGCCAGCTTAAGCTGACAAGTTGAGCCGGGACTTGTAGTCACTTAAAAAAAATCCAAACACGTAGCCCCCAAGGGCCGGCTTAAACTGATAAGTTGAGCCGAGACTTGTAGTCACTTAAGAGCCAAACACGTAGCCCCCAAGGGCCGGCTTAAACTGATAAGTTGAGCTGGGACTTATAGTCACTTAAGAAAGCCAAACACGTAGTCCCCAAGGGCCGGCTTACACTGATAAGTTGAGCCGAGGCTTAAAAAAAGTGAATTGACCCACATTAGCACCCAAGTGCCAAGTAGAGTACTTGTAGTGTGCTTGGGACTTTAATAGAATGTCAGCACCAATAATTAATCCTTGCTTTGTAATCATCACTTCATCATTGTATTGCAGGCAGAATTGAGTATGAAGGAATCCCAAGTGGGCGACTTAAAGAAGAATATAAAGTTGCAGCAAGCAGAGACTTCCAAGGCCAAGCTAGAGCTGAAAACCTCTGTTGAGGAAATTGAAAAGCTGAAGGCAGGTTTTGATGCCGAGAGAGCCGCCTGGGAGACCGACAAGGCCGCACTAGCGAAAAGGGCCGAAGAGGCTGAAGCTGCGCTTAAGCCAGTGACTGAAGAGTTATCCAGCTTAAAGCAACATATTATTCAAATGACATCTGCCATCTTTGGTAAGATTCATACCCAACTCCTCATTAGTTTCTGTATTTATTTAACTCGTCAGGCGACTTATCACATGTAATGTTTTTAACCCGCCTGGCGACTCTTTTGCCTCAACTAAACAGGCTCCAGAAGTGCCAGCCTTGGTGACAGCATGCTGCTGAAGTTAAAGGCAGTATATTCATTGACCGAGCAGCTGTACACTGGAATGATGTGTAGCCTTGTTGCCCTGTCTGGTGGAAGAAAGCCACCGACGCTTCTCAAGACTGTGCTGGAGCAGTTTTCAATGGTGCCGGCTCAAATCAAAGAGTGTCGATTATTAGCCGCCCGAGCTGGAGCTATCGTTGCTCTAGGTCGAGCCAAGGCATGGGCAACGGAACTTGACCCGGAGGAGATCGGCACTGGATGCCCCGAGTTTAAAGATGACGGGTCAGCCATTGAAGAACAAGATTTCAATACGTGCGTGAGGGAGATGCGGCCCGTGGCGTGCAACCTTATTGAGGAGTTGAACCTGAAGCACTACACGCCGGCTTATGACGATCAGAACAGCAAAATTAAGCCGCTCGTCCATGAAGTGATGAACCTTGTTCCTGCCAGGCGTAAGCACCTCTTTGCCCCTGATCTTGACTCTGCTCTCATTATAAATGATGAGGCCATATTCTAGGCCTTAACCGAAATCAACTGGACGTCGCCTGACCTCCAGATGGCCGAAGAACAAGAGCCGGAGCAGGATAACCCGGAGTCATCAACTCGCCATGAAGAAAACCAATGACAAGTTGGGCGGCTCTCAGGCCAGGGTGCAAGAGCACTTGTTCATAAAATACTTTGCTGCAACTTGTGGGCTCATGATGGCCTTGTAATAGGCTAGTTTAAAACAATGATTCGCCATGTCATGCCTTCGTGCATGTTGATCCTTACTTTTGAAATATCAATTTTAATCCTTGATGATGGGCTTGAACTTAATCATCCATGCAAGCCATAGCAGTACTCTTACTTATGTGCAAAACTCTGCATATCCTGCACCAAGTTGAAACAACATATGCCCTGGTGACTTAACGTCAAAAGCCAGGGCGGGTAACAACCCAAACATAATCTAATCTTATGCCATTATGGAAAAGACTAAAATTAAGGCCATTAAAGCCAAAATATACTGGCAACTTAAAGTCAAAAACCAGAGCGGGTTACCAAACCTCGCATACGCATATAACAATGGAAAACATACCTGTAAATTTAGATCATACTGCCGGCTTACATCGCCATATTCAGTGAGGGTGACGACCCAAAGATTTGTAAACGCATGATCCCAATAAAAGCATGCTTGGCAACTTAAATTCCATAGTCAGGACAGGTTACCAAACCCAAAATGCTCAAATATGAGTCATTCAATCAGGATTGCATGATCCAGATTGTGGAAAAATTCATTTAGCAGAAAAAATCTTTAGGAGACACAAATCCAAAACACTCAGAAGAAAGATTCAAAAAATCTCAAATAATCGTCTGGCCGGCTTACCGAAGCACAGCCAGATAAATTGGCTAGCAAAGCCATGTGCTTTCAAAGGCCGCACAGCCTTTGAGTTAATCCTAGCTCACTGTAAGCCGGCTCTCACGTGACACAAGCCGCCGTTTTAACCTTAACGAGTTTAGGGTCTTAAAAAGATTGACTGTTAAGAGTTCTGCGGGTCACTCAGGATTACCTGGAGGAGTAGCAATTGCCACGCTGACAGCTTTACTGTTAGCCGCCACGTATAGAAGTAAAGGCTCCTCCACAGGAGCGGCAAGGACGGGCGGCTCAGCCAACTGCTTTTTGAGCGTCCAAACGCCTTATCAGCCTCATCACTCCAGACGAAGTGGTCTATTTTCTTCATCATCTGATATAAGGGAATAGCCTTCTCTCCCAGCCGGCTTATGAACCGGCTCAACGCTACAATCCGACCCGCCAGGCGCTGAACGTCATTGTTACATGCCGGCTTAGCCAATGAAGTAATAGCCTTAATCTTCTCCGGGTTAGCTTCAATTCCTCTCTCTGAGACCAGAAAACCCAAGAGTTTGCCTGCAGGCACACCAAAGACACACTTGGCCGGGTTAAGCATCATCTTGTAGACCCAGAAATTGTCAAAAGTCTCCCTCAAATCATCCAAGAGTGTCTCCTTTTTCCTGGATTTAACCACAATATCATCCACATAAGCATGCACATTACGCCCAATCTGACTGTGAAAGCAATTTTGAACACAGCGTTGATAAGTCGCCTGGGCACTCTTGAGCCCAAAAGGCATAGAGACATAGCAGAAAGCTCCAAAAGGTGTGATGAAATCCATCTTCTCTTGGTCTTTAACTGCCATTTTGATCTGATGATAACCAGAATAAGCGTCAAGGAAACATAAACTCTCACAACCCGCCGTAGCATCAATAATCTGGTCGATGCGAGGAGAGCAAATGGATCAGCTGGACAAGCCTTATTAAGGTCAGTGTAATCAACACACATACGCTAGGTGCCATTTTTCTTAAGTACCAACACCGGGTTAGCCAACCACTCAGGGTGAAAGACTTCAACGATGAACCCAGCTGCCAAGAGCCGGGCCACCTCTTCTCCAATAGCTTTATGCCTTTCCTCATTGAAACGACGGAGGAACTGTTTGACCGGCTTAAATTTAGGATCAACATTAAGAGTGTGCTCAGCGAATTCTCTCGGTACACCTGGCGTGTCAGAAGGTTTCCATGCAAAGATGTCCCGATTCTCACGGATGAACTCGATGAGCGTGCTTTCCTATTTAGGATCCATGTTAGCCCCTATTGTGAACTGCTGAGATGAGTCGCTAGGGACAAAGTCAACCTGCTTAGTATCATCAGCCGACTTAAACTTCAATAAGGGGTCTTGCTCTGTGGTAGGCTTCTTCAAAGGGGTCATATCAGCCGGGTCAACATTATCCTTATAAAACTTAAGCTCTTCAGTAGCACAGGTCGACTCAGCATAGGCATCATCTCCTTCTTCGCATTCCAGGGTAATTTTTTGATTACCATGGACTGTAATGGTACCCTTACGTCCTGGCATCTTAAGTTGTAGATAAACATAACAAGGCCGCGCCATAAATTTAGCATAAGCCGGCCGTCCAAACAAGGCATGATAAGGGCTCTTTATTTTAACCACCTCAAACCACAACGTTTCTGCCCTGTAGTCATAATCATCGCCAAAAGCCACCTCCAAGGCAATCTTACCAACTGGATGTGCCGACTTGCTAGGTACCACACCATGAAAGACTGTAGAGGACGGCTTAAGCTCTTTATCAGTCAAATTCATTCGGCGAAAGGTATCATAATAAAGGATATTGATGCTGCTGCCACCATCCATGAGCACTTTAGTGAATTTGTAACCCCCAACTTGAGGGGCTACCACTAACGCTAGTTGACCCGGATTATCAACCTGGGGCGGGTGATCCTCTCTACTCAATGTGATTGGCTGCTCTGACCATCGCAAGTATTGAGGCACCGCCGGCTCAACTGCACTGACCGCATGCTTATGAACCTTCTAATCTCTCTTGCAAAGACTGGTGGTAAAGACGTGATACTGGACACCGTTAAGCTGCTTTGGATTACTCTGGTATCCTGACTGATGTTGTTGGTCACCCTGACCCGACTGTTGGTTATAATTACCCTGATTGCCCTGTCCTTGATACCCGGAATTTGAGCCGCCACCGCCAAAGCCGGGCCCGTATGAACCGGAACCTGACCCGCCAGGCGGGCCATTATTATTACCATGATTCTGACTGGAGCCGGAATTCTTGTACTCTTTCATGATGAAACAATCCTTCCAAGCATGAGCTGCCGGTTTATTGGGTAGACTGTGTTTTGGGCAAGGCTCATTCAACATCGCCTCAAGATTAAACCTCGGCCCACCAAAGGCCGGCTTACCACGGCGCTGGTTTTTATATCCAGTGTTGGTGTTGGCTACAAGGTCTGACCCGCCATCGGGGTGTCTACGCTTTCCACCATTACCCTGGTTGTGACCATTATGTCCAGTCGTGTTCTGCTGTTGACCCTTACCATTACCACTCTTCTTTCCCTTATTGGACTTCTCATCATCAGACCCAGGATCCTTGGTAGTATCAGAGTCAGCGTACTTAATGAGAGCCGCCATGAGCTCCCCCATGTCACTACAATGATGCTTGAGCCGCCCGAGCTTTTGTTTAAGGGGGGTAAAGTGACAATTCTTCTCCAGAATGAGAACAGCAGAGCCTGCCGTAATGCTATCCGACGAGTGGATAATAGCTGAGACCCGGTGAACCCAATGATGGGCCGACTCATCCTTCCGTTGCACACAATTATCCAGGTCAATAATCGACAAAGGCTGCTTACATGTTCCATTAAAGTTCTAAATGAAGCGCGCCTTCAACTCAGCCCATGAATTGATGGAATTGGCAGGTAACACTTTCAACCAGGTACGAGCCGGTCCATCCAACATCATTGTGAAGTATTTGGCACATACAACATCATTAACATCCAGCATCTCCATAGCTAGCTCATAGCTTTCAATCCAAGCCTCAGGTGGAAGATCAGCTGTGTAGTTAGGCACCTTACGAGGACCCTTAAAATCCTTGGGCAGACATTCATTGCGTAGATCCAGCGCTAGAAACGGCACACCAACTGTCCTAGAAGTCATCCCCGCCTCAACAGACGCCGAAGGGTTTAGCTGAAACTGCTGATGAGCCCCCAATTGAGCCGCCAATTCCGCCTCACGACGGGCTCTAGCCTGATCCACAAGGGTCTGAGCATTAGTATTGTCACAGGGTGGGTTATGTCCATGGGGCGGTTCATCATTACGAGGCGGGTTACGATGCCGTTCACTGCTAGAAACCGCTGGCGACTCGATGCGCCGGCTATAGCTTCGACTTGGGCGGGGGGTTGAATGAACTCACTCACGACTGTATGAATAAGCCGCCTGCTATGCCACAGCTATCTAGAGAAGCTCCACAGCATTCTGGGTCTCTATCGCAGGCAGAGATTCGCCCTCGATCGGGATAGCCACCAATCGTGTGGCTGCTGCAATCATATTATCCACCGGGTTAGAGTAATGGGCAGAAGGTGTTGGAACCCGTTGAGGTGGGGTCAGATCCCTACATGGCGGGTCTGGCACACGAGGCTAAGCTGCCGCTCCAGTCCCAGGCGCTTCCGTAGCCCGGGTCACACCGGGCGGGTTACTCGTTCCTGCCCCAGGCGTGTTAAAAAGATTCCGCCCCTCAAACTGCGAAGGTAGGCAGCTCTGGTGCCTCCTTCGTAGAACAACATTAGATGCATTCTGATCCATATTTATACGAAAAGCTTCCACCCTTATCCACTGTGACTCGGCCTCCATCGCGGCTTGTTCCATCACCATCCTGGCATTCTCTGCATTAAGATCCTCTTGGGCTTTGGACACTTCATCTCGCACCTTTGCTACCTCTGCATTATGCTGTGCTTGATTCACTGGAGTCACCTCCGTGGCCAACAGAGTCGCCAGGGCACCCAGGAGCTCAGATAAGACTTGAGCCGGCGGCCGGACTGGGCCGCTCGCCCCGGCTGTCGCTGCAGCAGTTGACCCGGATGTCATAGCAGCAGCAGTTGATGAATTCACAATGGGTTGCGTACCAGCCATGAAAATAGCAGCCCTGTTCGGCGGCTCATAAGGGTCCGTAATACTATCACCATCGGAATAGCCCCCAAGCCCGCCATCTTGGAGCTTATAGATTGATTCGGTTTCTCCAGTTGAGGACTCATCACCTGAGTAGATGGCCGTCTCTCCACCAGATACAGATCCTTCCTCAAGATCCGCCCCATTAACAAAGCCAACAAAGGCGCTCTTCCGGCCGAGTTGAACCCTGGCGGGTCATGCACGCCGAGCCATCTAGACGATGTTGGTGCAGGTGTCCGGCTCAGGCTCTGACTCGCCGATCTTGCTGATGAAGACGTGAATTTCGCCAAAGGGGACCCGGTACCTGTACTCGATTGAGTCGGCCTCGGGGCCCCAGCCAGCATCGTCGATGTAGATCTTGTCGCGGCGACTCTTAGTCATCCGGCCCATCGCGTATCCTTCGATCCCTAAGAAGTTGCCCTTCAAGAACTCGAAACCATCGTGCTCTGGCCCCACGATGGGCGCCAACTGTCGTGGACTTAACACGGCAGATGCCCTTGTGAAAGGACTTAGGTGTGGAGCCATCGCGCGTAGGTGTGCTCGAAGGGGTTGAGCGGGACAAAGGACACAAGGTTTACCCGGGTTCGGCCCCTCTCAACGAGGTAAAAGCCTACGTCCTGCTTCTAGTTGTATTGCTTGAGTTTCGATTACAAAGGAGCAATTACGCTTGACCTAGCTATCGATCAGTTGTCTCTTCTGTTAACCCGCCGTCGGGTCGCACCTTTATATACATAGGTTGAGGCCTCGGGGCTTACAAGAGTCTGAGACGGCTCACACAATGTGACCGGCCGGGTTTCTAAATTACCCTGCCTTACCAGGCAAGCCACCATATAGCGGTTCACATGTCCGGGTCTTGCGCCACCATCAGGCTCGCCTCTCATGAGCCGCCATCTTCACACTTGTCTTCTTAGGCTTACTGGGCCTTCTTTGTAGAGTTTCCAACGGTGTAACCCGGCCCCTCCTGGGTGGGTCACACCCCAGGGTTATATCCCCCAACAAGTTGTGAAACTATTCCACATTGTTTTAAACGAAGGCCAAACTCGTAACTCAAATATTCGCCTCCGCGATCAGATCGTAGAAACTTTATTTTCTTGTTACGATGATTCTCCACTTCACTCTGAAATTCTTTGAACTTTTTAAATGTTTTAGACTTGTGTTTCAACAAGTAGATATACCCATACCTACTCAAATCATCTGTGAAGGTTAGAAAATAGCGATACCCGCCGCATGCTTCAACACTCATCGGACCGCATACATCGGTATGTATTATTTCCAATAAGTCATTAGCTCGCTCCATTGTTCCGGAGAACGGAGTTTTAGTCCTCTTGCCCATGAGGCATGGTTCGCAAGTATCAAATGATTCATAATCAAGTGATTCCAAAAGTCCATCCGCATGCAGTTTCTTCATGCGCTTTACACCAATATGACCTAAACGGCAGTGCCACAAGTATATTGCACTATCATTATCAACTTTGCATCTTTTGGCATTAATATTATGAATATGTGTATCACTAGAATCGAGACTCAACAAGAATAGACCATTCACTAAGGGTGCGTGACCATAAAAGATGTTACTCATATAAATAGAACAACCATTATTCTCTAATTTAAATGAATAACCGTCTTGCAATAAACAAGATCCAGATATAATGTTCATGCTCAACGCTGGCACCAAATAACAATTATTGAGGTCTAAAACTAATGCCGAAGGTAGATGTAGAGGTAGCATGCCGACGGCGATCACATCAACCTCGGAACCATTCCCGACGCGCATCGTGACCTCGTTCTTAGCCAATCTTCGTTTATTCCGTAGCTCCTGTTTCGAGTTACAAACATGAGCAACCGAACCAGTATCAAATACCCAGGTGCTACTACGAGCATTAGGAAGGAACACATCAATAACATGTATATTAAATATACCTTTGTTCACTTTGCCATCCTTCTTATCCGCCAAGTATTTGGGGCAGTTCCACTTCCAGTGACCATTACCCTTGCAGTAGAAGCACTCAGTCTCAGGCTTGGGTCCAGCTTTGGGTTTCTTC
This sequence comes from Thinopyrum elongatum, assembly GCA_011799875.1. Classification (NCBI taxonomy): domain Eukaryota; kingdom Viridiplantae; phylum Streptophyta; class Magnoliopsida; order Poales; family Poaceae; genus Thinopyrum; species Thinopyrum elongatum. The sequence continues at coordinate 81,351,944 of CM022300.1, read as the reverse complement.
ACGGGAGCGGCAACTTGCTTGCCGTTCTTCTTGAAGTTTCCTTTCTTTCCCTTGCCCTTTTTCTTGAAACTGGTGGTCTTGTTAACCATCAACACTTGATGCTCTTTCTTGATTTCTACCTCCGCCGATTTCAGCATCGCGAAGAGCTCAGAAATTGTTTTCATCATTCCTTGCATCTTATAGTTCATCATGAAGCCTTTGTAGCTTGGTGGCAGTGGTTGAAGAACTCTATCAATAACACACTCATCTGGGAGCTCAATTCCCAGCTGAGTCAAGTGGTTGTGGTACCTAGACATTCTGAGTATGTGTTCACCGATAGAACAGTTCTCCTCCATCTTACAGCTAAAGAACTTGTTGGAGACTTCATATCTCTCAACCCGAGCATTAGCTTGAAATATCAATTTCAGCTCTTGGAACATCTCATATGCTCCGTGGCATTCAAAACGCTTTTGAAGTCCCGGTTCCAAGCTGTAAAGCATGGCACACTGAACTATCGAGTAGTGAGCTTGCCAGACGTTCACAACATCTGCAGCAGCTCCTGCAGCAGGTCTGTCACCTAGCGGTGCATCAAGGACATAATTCTTCTGTGCAACAATGAGGATAATTCTCAAGTTACGGATCCCAGTCCATGTAATTGCTACCATCATCTTTCAACTTAGCTTCTCTAGGAACGCATTAAAATTCAACGGAACAGTAGCACGAGCCATTTATCTACAACATAGATTTGCAAAGACTATCAGGACTAAGTTCATGATAAATTAAGTTCAATTAATCAAATTACTAATGAACTCCCACTTAAATTAACATCCCTCAAGTTATCTAAGTGATACATGATCCAAATCAACTAACCCATGACCGATCATCACGTGAGATGGGGTAGTCATCAATGGTGAACATCTCTATGTGATCATATCTACTATATGACTCATGTTTGACCTTTCGGTCTCCAGTGTTCCGAGACCATGTTTGTACATGCTAGGCTTGTCAAGTTTAACCCAAGTATTCTGCATGTGCAAAATTGTCTTACACCCGTTGTATGTGAACGTAGAGTCTATTACACCCGATCATCACGAGGTGCTTCGAAACGATGAACTTTAGCAACGGTGCATACTCAGGGAGAACACTTTTATCTTGAAATTAAGTGAAGGGGTCATCTTATAATGCTACCGTCGTTCTAAGCAAAATAAGATGCATAAAGGTTAAACATCACATGCAATCAAAATATGTGAAATGATATGGCCATCATCATCTTGTGCTTTTGATCTCCATCTCCAAAGCAACGTCATGATCTCCATCGTCACCGGCGTGACACCTTGATCTCCATCATTGCATCGGGGTCGTCTCGCCAACTATTGCTTCTACAACTATTGCTAACGCATAGCGATAAAGTAAAGCAATTACATGGCGCTTAATGATTGACACACAGGCCATACAATAATTAAAAGACAACCCTAAGGCTCCTGCTGGTTGTCGATATTACAAAACATGATCATCTCATACAACAACGTATATCACATCATGTCTTGACCATATCACATCACAACATACCCTGCAAAAAACAAGTTAGACATCTTCTACTTTGTTGTTGCAAGTTTTACGTGGCTGCTATGGGTAACTAGCAAGAACCATTCTTACCTATGCAAAACCACAATGGTAATTATCAAGTTTGCTGTTTTAACCTTCTGCAAGGACCAGCCGTAGTCAAATTTGATTCAACTAAAGTGAGAGAAACAGACACCCGCTAGCCACCTTATGCAAAACAAGTTGCATCAGTCGGTGGAACCGGTCTCATGTACGTGGACATGTAAGGTTGGTCCGGGCCGCTTCATCCCACAATACCGCCGAATCAAAATAAGACATTGGTGGTAAGAAGTATGAACATCACCGCCCACAACTCCTTTGTGTTCTACTCATGCATATCATCTACGCATAGACCTGGCTCATGATTCCACTGTTGGGGAACGTTGCATGGAAAACAAAAAAATTCTACGCACACACAAGATCTATCCATGGAGATGCATAGCTACGAGAGGGGGAGAACATCTTCATACCCTTGAAGATCGCTAAGTGGAAGCGTTTATCAACGCGGTTGATGTAGTTGTACACCTTCACGATCCGTCCCGATCAAGTATCGAATGTACGGCACCTCTGCGTTTAGCTCGATGACATCCTCACCTTCTTGATCCAGCAAGAGGGGCGAAGTAGTAGATGAGTTCCGGCAGCACGACGGCGTGGTGACGGTGGTGATAAAGAACAATCTCCGCAGGGCTTCGCCAAGCACAACGAAAACTATGATGGGGATAAACTAGAGGGGGTGGGGTTGCCGGCACACAGCTTGGTGAATCTTGCTGTCTTCCGGGTGCTAGTACTGCCCATCTATTTATATGTTGAGCCCTGGGGTTGTTTCTTAGAGAAAGCGCCTCCTCAAAGTCGGTTTAGCCCGCAAGGCAAGAGTCCTTCTCGGACTATAGGACCAGACGCCAGGGTCCTTGGCGTCTGGCTCCCTGGCCTTCGCAAAACTCCTTTTGCACCTTCCTAAAACTTCGTGGGCTTTACCCCTTGGCCCAAATAAAGTGTCCTCGTACCCGAACATTTTGGGAAACATCCGAAACCCCTTCCGGTGAATTCCGGAACCCTTCCGGAGACAAAACACTATTATCCCATATATCAATCTTCACCTCCGGACTATTTCGGAGCTCCTCGTCATATCTGTGATCTTATCCGGCACTCCGAACAACATTCGGTCACCAACATACATAACTCATATAATACTATATCATCAATGAACGTTAAGCGTGTGGACCCTACGGGTTCGATAATGATGTAGACATGACCGAGACGCTTCTTCGGTTAATAACCAATAGCGGGACCTGGATGCCCATATTGGTTCCTACATATTCCATGAAGATCTTTATCCGTCGAACCTTTATGACAACATACGTAGTTCCCTTTGTCTGTCGGTATGCTACTTGCCCGAGATTCGATCGTCGGTATCTCCATACCTAGTTCAATCTCGTTACCGGCAAGTCTCTTTGCTCGTTCCGTAATAAATCATCCGATAACTAACTCCTTAGTCACTTTACTTGCAAGCTTCTTGTGATGCTTTATTACCGAGAGGGCCCAGAGATACCTCTCCGTCACACGGAGTGACAAATCCTAGTCTCGATCCATGCCAACCCAACAAACACCTTCGGAGATACCTGTGGAGCACCTTTATGATCACCCAGTTACGTTGTGATGTTTGATGGCACACAAGGCATTCCTCCGGAGTCCGGGAGTTGCATGATCTCATGGTTGAAGAAACATGTATTTGACATTAAGTAATTAGGCAGTAGCAATAAACTGAACGATCATATGCTATGCTGACGGTTGGGTCTTGTCCATCACATCATTCTCCTAATGATGTGATCCCGTTATCAAATGACAACTCATGTCCATGGTTAGGAAACCTTAACCATCTTTTGATCAACGAGCTAGTCTAGTAGAGGCTCACTAGGGACATGATATTTGTTTATGTATCCACACATGTATTTAAGTTTCCGGTCAATACAATTCTAGCATGAATAATAAACCTTTATCGTGAATAAGGAAATATAATAATAACAACTTTATTATTGCCTCTAGGGCATATTTCCATCATTATCACCAATCAACTATAGCCGATATATGATACCATGCATAACCTAAGCTTGTCTGGTGTAAACAATGAATAGTACTTTCTAATATAAATTCACATCACTAAGTGGTTTGGATCATGATTGCAAAGTATGTATTGTGTTTGGATTCATGCTCTCTCAAATCCTTCTGGCAGTGGCATCTTGTCGTGTGTGAAGTATAATATGAAATTGTGATGTGACAACTGGCACTGCGAGATTGAATTTGTAAACAGCCATGACACACTCACACGAGGAATGTGCTTTCTTCAAGTGACATGCACGAACAAAATGCCTGTGCGTTGCAAACCTAAAAAAATTAGTGATGAACACGGTACTACATGAACACATTACAAAGTAAAGTAGAACCAACGTTTATGTGAGGAACATGGCATCACATGAACCGTGGTTTATTTTTTTCGTATGAAAATGGTCACGACTATTTGTGAAAGTGCTGCAAGTTTACAGAAAGTTGTTCTCGCATAATATGAAGGAAAAATAATCTGAAACTGAACAAAGCTTAGTTTTATCCTTGCCTCCCATACTAAACATTCCCTCAAATTTTCCCTTCCCTCCACTCATTTTTGAACTGCCCGCGCGCCCACCTAATCCCAACCCTCTCCAAATACCGCCTCTTTTTTCCACACCAATCACATCCCCTGCCATATAACAAGTTGTGTCCTCCTTTACCTCTCTCTCTCTCTCTCTCTCTTTGCCTCCAGATCCACCCCCCTCCCCGCCGGTGGTTCTCCCTAGCTATGGCCACAAATCGTTTAGTCAGAGAGCTGATCCCGACGGACAGCGTTCTGCTGCGCCCCATTTGCTATGATGGTAAAAGTACCCCAAGATCTCAAGCAAATCGATGAGTTCTCTTTGTGTTCTTGTGTTTCAACTGGTCCCTCGGATGCATATTACTTCTCGCTCAAATGGATGAACTGCTAAAATACATCGAGATACATCCATTGGAGCGACAAGTAGTATGGATCGATTGGATGGAGTAAAAACTCTAGGTTCTTATTCGGGTTTACAATTAGGGTTCTTATTGCGCCCCGGGTAAACACTGCATGTCATTCTATCTATGGTTCATTGATTAGCAAATCGTTGATGTAATCTATGAGTATATCTTCTTCTGATTAAGTCGGTATGTCTTCTCAAGATGCTTTTGGTCTCAACTAATTCATGTTGACAATATGCCGATTGCTAGTTCATTTCCTGGATCGTAGAACATGTGCATGTTGAAACTCACCAAATACCACCACTTATTTATTCAACAGTCATGTCCCCTTCAAGAAACAAGACGTCATGTCGTATCTCTCAATTATTCCCCTGGTAACCGACCAAATTTTCATGTGTGTTCACATTACCAAATCTAGTCAGTTTCCCGTATGAATGTTGTTGTTGTTGTGTTTACAAGATATGAAATTGAGGGTTCTTAATCGGGTTAAGACTGCTGGTGAATCCAGCTAGGGTTCTTATTGGTACTTCATTACCTTGATCTAAGAGTAATTAAGCACGTGTTTACTCATTTTGGCATCAATATTTGAAATTATCGTCGCCTCATTTTGCACCTACTGTCAACTACTGATCATCATTATGCAGCAGGTGTTGACATGTCAACAACAGAGTGGGACAAGCATAGGGACCGGATGAAGAAGAAGAACATGTATCGACAAGAGAAGCTTCTCGAGTTACTAGTTTGGTATTGCCGTCGTATGATAGATTACCCATCTTTCTCAGATCTGCGAGCACGTGGTCCTTCACTTAGATGTACACACCATGAAGAACTGAATGAATGTGGCAGTGATACTGAACAAAAAGACGCACATCCGGTCAGTAGTAAAGATGTACAGGTCAGTGTTATAGGAAATTCTTCATCTATGGTTAGAATATGCCTACTTTCTATGTCATGTGTCACAGGATGTAAATTGTGCACTACAATCTAATGTCTTTAAGTACATTATGGCAGCAATATTATTGTCATCAACTAGACTTGGTGACTAAGGGTTACCCAACTCATGCATGTCTCTGAATGCATATGTGTTACCCAACTCAAGCAAATCAAAGAGAAAGCAGGTTCACCTGGTGAGTAGGCCAACTCTTTTGTGTAAACACTTCCTTACTTTTGACCTTTGTTCACCCATGTAACTGTATATTGCGGCAGATGCATCTATAGCTTCTGGAATTCTCTGATATGATGTAACCTGCATGTATTTTTTCTATAGGGAAAGTTTGGATGCTCAAATGATGGACTTACTGCAGGTCATTTGCCCGAGAAACAACATTCTGAACTAGTCATCAGTCCACTGGCAGTGCAGCAGGAAGAACCGGTACCACTCGAGCATGGCGTGACAAACCAGCATGACAAACTAGATGCTATGAAGAAGTCCCTCGCATGGCAGGAGCTAGAACTTCAAGCTGTCAAGAAGGCCCTGGCAGAGCGGCAACAAGAAAGTGAAGCTGTGAAGGGTCTCCTACCAGATGCGCATCATGAACTTGAATCCGTCAACAATACCATTCTAGAGCAGCAAAAAGTACTTGAAAATGTCAAGAATGCCCTGCCAGAGCAACATGATGACATTGAGGACCTAAAATTGGGGGTGTTTGACCAGTACAACCATATTCGATCTATCAACAATGGCCTCCAATAGCAGCAGGAAAAACTTGCAGTCGTCAAGAATGTGAATGAGGAGAAAACACGTCTATCGAAAAGAGACTTGATGAACTTGATGCCCTGGTTAGGTACATCGTCAGGGTTGCGGTGCCAGGATGCCGTGATACTTAGTCATGTGTCTAGTTTTATACTGCAGTTTTTTACCATGGATGGTTATTATAATATCTGAGAGAGTCTGTTTGACAATTGTAAAGTTTGCATTCTAATAAAAGCAGCGACATCTCAATTTGCATTAAAATTCAAATTTTGCACAAATTCATATCAAAATTGTCAAATATGCCCGCTAATTTTTGCAATATAAAACAAATTGACCACGCGTACAAACTGTGACGGTTATGCACGCCGTCACCGGCGTATGGTCCCACATGTAAGAAACCACGTCACCCACGTATGGACCCGCCCGCCAGCATCCACGTCAGCACAACAATGGGCCCACATGTCAGAACTGTTGACCGGACAGACAACACATCGTCACCAAAAACGATGCCTGGCCCCACATGTAAGCAGCCACGTCAGCATCTTCTGGGCCCATATGCCAGCAATGTTGACCGGTCAAAACTCATGATGATTTATTACTGACGGGACCATCGACGATAAAACCCACGCCGAACCCACATGGAATAAGCCACCTCAGCAACCGCTGGCCCCACCTATCTGAATCTTTGACTGGTCAACCCCCCAGACCGATCATCGGTGACGGGATTATCGTCGCCAAAAAGATTTTAGGCGACATATTGGGCCATCATAGGTGACATTCTGGGCCGTCACCGAAGACGACCATTGTTGACATTTTTTGGTCTGTCACCTAATATACGAACTTGCGTGACGAAAAAAGGGGTACCATAAAATTTTTATTTTCTATGACCGTGCTTCGGTGACGATGGGCGCGATGACCGGAAAATGTTGCCAGTGTATTTTCCATGACGAAAACGGGTTATACATGACACAACTGAAGTGTCATAAAATAGAGCAAAGTATGTAGTGTATGAATGTGAAGATATCTGTGAACATGAGTTTGACGTTCAAGTTGAACTTGGAATGTTGGGCTTGCGTGTGAACTATACCATGTCCAATGGTTTGTCTATTCGGGAAGTAATGTAAGTTATTACATGACCCGAAAAAATATATTTTGTGCCACATCTCGGCATCACAGACTTACATACATCTCAGTCGATGCATGGACATCACAACATGCATTCTGACTGGATAAAATTTGAACCTGGCTATTATGAATGAAAATTTGGATTGACAATAGTTTTAGATAGCAGGAGACGCTTAGCCTGCTCTGCCTCTACTAGCTTATTTCTAGTCTTCAATTTCTTGTTTGGCTTGGGTGAGTAAAGCATCTGATTGCTCTTTTCGCTTCCCCGGGAACTTAGCTACATTCTCAAGGGCTGCTACACACTTTCTTTCAGCTTTTACAAGAGCCACGAGGACACGAACACTTGACGATTCCACCTGGCTTGTGTGTAATCCAACATCATTTGGGAATTTGCAGCTTGTGTCTAATCCGGCATCATTAGGGAACTGGCACCTTGTGTGTAGTCCAACATGAATTTGGAACCGGCACATAGGACTAGCCTCAAAACATGATCTTGAGGTTTACCATACTTCCCTCCTCGCATGAACTGCATCCTGACATGAAGAAGTTACTTATTTTTTAGATCAATTGTCAGAGCTCCCTAGATCCATTCATTAGAAGCCCGATAAACAGGACTAGTAGAAGTGAGTTCAAAAGGAGAAATATAAAAACAGACTCCTAGGGTGAGAACACCCACTTCCTACATCAAGCTAAAAAGGAAAGCATTAGGACGATTAAGACTGTGCTTATTACATATCAAGCAGAGCTAGCTTACAGAAACTACAACATATACATCAAAGAACACAAGCTAAGCGAAATAGAAAAACTAGCAGAGGGGTGCGCTAAGCCAAGGGTTGCTGCAGCAAAACAACCGACAACCAAATGATCTCTAGGGCCTCTGTAGCCGCGTTTAACTGACTAGATTCAACATGAAATTACAAAGGTTATAGTTTTTCATCCCACGACATGGTGGGTCCAGTGAGTAAATTAAGATCCTACAAATGATAGAGAACCTAATCAAGTGTACAGCAAATTGTTTGTCTCGCCTATTATTTTTTAATAATCTGCCACACTGCTGGATTGCATGGCAAGAACCCTAGCCAAGAAGACAACATAGTTTGACGCTGTTTTTGGCTCGGGGCTTTGCCCAGGGCCTGGCCTGGTCCTATGTTCACTACTGCTGCCAGACACATACCATGTCAAGGTAAAAAAATGATCAAAAGAGGGGCCTCCCTCCGATTTCATTAATGAAACCATCAAGGACACACAAACCATCATCACTGCTAGTCAGGTTCTCAATGTCAAAGTAATTGAAAGGCCATTCAGTGCAACTCGTCTTTAACGTGCGACATTCCTTGAAGATGTCCTCAACAACCCGTATTTGGTATTCATTGCTCCTCTACATGTTGGTATTCATAGTTTTAAAATCCCAACATGGCAAGAAAAATATAGTAATACTCAGGCATCTTGTAGGCAACATTAAAGCACTCATCAGCCATGTTAGCACGAGTGATTTTTAATATCCTACTTTGTGGCTATTCAACTTTGCTAGAACTATGTTGTGGCTTCATTCCGAGTCAATAGAACAGGGGGATCACCTCCCTGCTATTCTCAAAAACTTTTAATCATCTGTCACACTACTGGTTAGAGATGAAGAACCTACGCAAGCACACCGCAATACAGGAGTGATGCACAATTACACGATGATATTCTGTTGGATAATGCAAGCTATAACCAATTACTTTTACAGGAACAATAGCAGCCAGGAAATTTGAAGGGTAGGTATGAACAAAATAGGAACTGCACATGTACTGCTAAGAGAATCAACGTACACATTACTAATCAGAGAGGAGTACGAAGGTCACGGTGACGTCTGTGCATCATGGTCGGCAACGAGAGTCAGTTTATTGTCGCCGACGGTGCTGCTGCTATGCTTGCCGTCGGCTTCTGGGAAGCAGATCCGAGACCGAGGAAGACAGCGCCGGGGAAGCGGCTCCGTGTACGACGGCGACTATGGACCGGCTCCGGTGCGACGTACGACGTCGTCGATGAGGCAGATGTGCTGTGGTGGACGAGTGCGCCCATGTAGAAGGGGAGGGGCAGGAAGGCTGGCTGGGTCGTGGGAGATCTCGACGGAAGCGGGAGATTTTGCCGCCGACCTGAAAATTTGTAACACTGTACTCCCCGTCTGGCGTGTTGGGTGATTAGGCTAAGCAACTAGGAGTACTAGTACACATCTATTTTCTTAGTTTAATGTCGTGGCATTAATTATTAGTTGTAGTTGTGAAATAAATATATTAAGCTATTGACTTCGAATGTAATGGTTTATACAATTCAATAGTTAGGTCGTAGTTCATCTACGTTCATGTGTTTTCAGGTTGGATCCTTCCGATCTACTCTACTCTTCATCAGCGGCGGTTGTTGTTCTGCTGCACTGGTCCTATGGGGCCTTAGCACGACGACTTCTCGATTGTCTACTACAACAAGTTATGTCCGACTCCGGCGAGGGAGGGGCAATGACAGCGGCGCGTCTCGGCTCGCTTCAGTGCTTGTAGTCGTCGCTAGGTGGTCTACGGATCTGGATGTAATTTTTATTATTGCTAGTGTTCATTGTACTACCATGATTGAAGATGAATAGATCATATGTTTTCTCGCAAAAAATCATTGTTGAATTTCAAGATGAATACCAAGTCTATAGTACTTCACAACATACTCAAAATCACATGATCCAACCCAAATGAAAATCTAAATGCATTTCATAATTATTAATTAGTTGGATGCAACAAAACCAACCATAACTCTGCATGATCCAATCCAAAACAATATTTGAACACATCACAATGTGTGAATTCCTGCGTGTGTGAATGAAGCGTAGAGAGAGTGTGTGTGTGTGAAGATGGAGCAATGGCGGGAGAGAGATGTGTGCGCGCAACACACAAGATATACACCCCATGGAACAGAGAGACAAAGGGCGGGAAAGATTGTATATATGTGTTTTTATAGAAGCATCAAAATATATGTTGACAAACCTATAAGCGATATATTTTTGCAACCAAGTGAGTAGTACATTAATTTATTGCATACTTAAGAAAAAAAATCATTCTATACTTAGGCCATATCTTTTAAAGAGTGAAATTAATCATTGTCGAGATATGGAAGATATTACATGGCATATATTGTAATGAAGAATAATTAATTTCGAGGTATGGAAGAATCAACAAAATTAAAGATTTTTGAGAAATTAGTTACTTTTGATATTTTGAATTCTAATATAATTCCATAAGAATTCAAAGGGCGAACATTTACTATTTGTTGTCTTATTTGTTAATTTATAGACTTGCCAAGTAATATAATTTTTAAGATCTTCCATATCTTACAAATAATAATGAATTTCAGGAAAAATAAATTCCATATCTCAAAATAAGAAATTTTTGATTAAAAGATATTCCCATGTATATGCTATAAATTCTATTTAATCAATACTACATAGCAATCTTCTCTTTAAAATTGTGCCAGCACAACAATTTAGACGAATTAACCAATGGGATAAATGCTTTCTCTTTGCAATTTTCTTTGAGAATCAACGATGATTTAGTCAGATACTAGCTTTAAATGTATGCAACATATACACAAATAGATTGCATAAAAAATCACCATCTTTAATAAATAGTACATTTATTTATTTCCCTTTAAAAAAAGATACTACTACATCCGAGGATAACATGGTACATAGAGCATTCTTTTCCATTTATCAAATTAATTTATTTATTTGATGTCTACAAGATATGTCTTGAATGCACCACTAATGAAAACTTCCAGGGGAAGGATGTAAGGCATATCAATCTTCTATTTAAGTTTGTGGTAAACACAAAATTCCTTACTGCAACTTGTTAGTTTGTAGGCGATTTTTCTATACCAAACTAACTGTAGATCACAATCACGCTTGCAAATGCCACATGTGGTACGCCTTTTGGTACTAGTATTCTTTGTGGTTTCTTTAAATCCTAGGGCATCAAATTCAACAACATCAAGCTATCATGAGTATCCTAGGAGATTAGTACATCACATACGAATGCCATCCTTGAATAGCAGTTCCAAGGTCACACGCACAGGTTCTAAGAGAGCAGAGGCTTCGATCAAAGGAGTGGAAGAAATACCACACGTAAGTTTTAAATGCTTGTCTTATTTTGTTTCCTTCACAATTTTATGCCTTACTGTCAGCTGGAAGTCTCTTGCATAACTCTTTTTCTTAAGTACGTCTGTTTTTTTTTTGCATCAACTATGCATGATTCTTGTTATTATCCAAAGCATCACACAGATAATCTTCATAGAATTACCCATGTGTCCAATCGGCGTTGGGGCAAATGCTCATAGCCTGAGGACAAAACCAAAGCTCTAGATAACAAATTCTAATTCTAGTGAGAGTTTCTTTTTAGCAATTGACTGCTTTTTCTACGTCCAATAGTCAGCGTCTATCCACCCTAGAAATTAGATCAGGCATTCGGGGTCGTCACTTCATCTTCTAATACATTAGCCCCAAGCCACCAGAACCACCCCAACCTCCTCCACCGCCATGCCATCCTCATCGCCACAAGCCCACCACGTAGCCAAAGCGCTAGTTAGTCCTTTCCAGCAAATTATCTAGACCGCTCGATCTCCCTTCTCCCTCCATTGCTACCACCACCATCCACATCTACCTCCCGTAGTTCGTCAATTCCACCTCTCCTCCCTGATCGCGTATCTTCTAGCTTATCATCGAATTGACCACAATTACCCCACACTACACTTCGTACCTATGGCGTGTCCGACTAACCTATATCTAATCTCAGGTAACTAGTACTACTCATTAGAATGGATTCAAGGACCGAATACAAGTATTACAAAAAATATCACTTGTGCCTATAGTTTTTGCAATATACCATTTGTACATAAAATATATGTGCTCAGGCGAATTTTTTCATAAAATTTGCTTTGAGGTATCTAGAAATTATTAATGAAGTATGTAAAAATAATAAAGTGGTATAATCGGTCCATCTATGTGGCATATATGTACAAGGAATGCTATCCAGAACATAGTAGTTTATTTCAAACTTCTAATTAACACACAACATTGTCTACAGTATTGTGCATATCAATCAGGTGAAGCGGCATATGCTGGTAGTATAGCGACTATGGATGTCTACGCTTTTCCAAATTTGAAGACGGGCCAATCAATTTCAGCCCATATCTCGGTGGCTGACAGCCAAACGTCGAACCAAGTTGTATCCGGATGGGAGGTAAAATTTGTCTCTATCTTGCAATCTTCATTAGCAATACTATTCATGAACACGTGCAATCTTCATATCATCTTAGAAAAAAGATGATATGAAAAGTTTTGAATAGTTTGATATATAACATTGAATAAATTAGACATATAGAAGAAGGATGCCTCAGAATTATGCATTTCAGGTATCTTCCTTTGTATTATGAAAACATAAGGTAAACAACGCACCTCATTAGTCCATAAAGGCTAAACATAAGTTGTCGACCATGCGGTGGGTCTAGATTTAATCTAACAATGCATGCAAACTGAGGGTAATTCAAGTGTTTGCATTTAATTCCAAAAAGGACTACATACACACATATAGCAATCAAAGTGACGGATCTCCGTAGTCCATTATCTGATTGTTATGAAAGCATGTCGCATGGATGCACAACCAAGTTAACTAGCATGCATGTACATCCATGTTAATTAGCAAATCATAGCTCCAAAACCTTTACATGGAACTAAAGGAAAACTGGGGAAATAGACATGTACGACTTGGGCCTATGTTAATGAATGTAAAAACAATATTTTGTGCGGGGCCAAAAATTCACCAAAGTATAGATGTGTTCTGCAAAACAATGCATTTGTTTAAAAAAATCAAACTATATTAAATTAAAATATAAAATACATTAATGTGATGAAAGAATAATAAAAATGGCTTAGCAACTTTTTTTGGCAATATACATTCAAATAAACATACAAGCAATGTTTAAAGCTAGAATATAAGATGAGAATTTTGTGCATGCATCTTGGAAGAATGATATTGCACTAATAAAAATATAAGATGGATTGAGGAAGAAAAAAAATTAGTATACATCACTAGTGTTTTAGATTTAAATATTTTGAAAAATTCCTCAAAATAAATAAGAAGATGACCAGATCACACTAAGGTGCTCTTTCTTTCCAATTTCTATTGACAACGTAGCATGGAAGAAAGACACACATGGTAGAGAAAGATGCATAAGTAGGAGACAATAAGAGATGCAAACATGTGAATGTGAAATTCAAATGATACGGTAGATATATTTATTTTAAGATAATGCTTTTCACAAAAGGCGTATTTTGATAATATGAAAGGTTCATCGAAGGCAATAATAAATAAGATGTGAATTAGGAACAACCAAAGATGGATGCATGTGTGATGATTACATACAGGGCATGCATGGCATTAGGTAATAAGGATCAGAGATCTATGCCAAATAATTTAGGATTAATTGGATCTATGCCACTACAACTTTCACGAGTTGGCAAAATGCCATTACAATTCTGCACATTGGTAAAATGCCATTACAATTCTTCCATCCTCCTCTATATGCCATTATGTTAAATTTGAGACACAAATACCCTTGTGTTACTCCTTTCACCCTCCCCTCATCATCTCTTCTACCAAACTAACCTGCCATTAACTCCGGCGAGCATGGGGCCGTGCGAAAAACAAGTTCCAGCACCGACCATGCATACTGTAGGTGGCTGCACGACTTCATGGACGGCACGGGATGGGTTATGCAACCGATGCAGTCGTCTCCCACGATAATGCTGCCTCGGTCGTCATTTACGCACAATTTTTACAGACTAGATAGGGTGTCTTGTCACGCCGGCAAGACAGGCATATCAACGAACTGTAGAACCACTCAACGATGCAGCGGGACCAAACTTTCGCATGCATGTGTCTTCGGCCGGCGGCAAATCAATTAGCTAGCAAGTTTGGCTAGCTTTGCGCATGAGGAATTAATCAACAAATCGATCAGCTATATAGCATGGATTGCTTTGTACGTGCTTTGTACAGGAGGAATTAATCATCTTTGTTGTCTGCTATGTACGTGCGTCTTGCGGACAATTCAATCCGTCGACCATGGCGCTGCAGGACTAGCAGGAAAGAAAGATGCTTGTCGGAGTTAATGGCACACTTGTCAGTTTGGTAGAAGAGAAGATGAGGGGAGGGTGAAAGGAGGAAGACAAGGGTATTTGTGTCTCAAATTTAACATAATGGTATATAGAGGAGAATAGAAGAGTTGTAATGGCATTTTTCCAATGTGCAGAATTGTAATGGCATTTTTCCAACTTGTGAAAGTTGTAGTGGCATATATCCAATTAACCCAATAATTTATGTGTGCGACGGAGCATATATCATGAAGAAAGCGAAAAGATGTTGTGGCTACAATAGTAAAGATTTAAGCAAGAAACCATGTGAAGTTGCTAAAAAATCATCTCAACCAGGTTAAAATATTAATAAAGCAAAACAAGATCGATGCGATAAAAATAAGCAGAACCAAAGCATCTGTTTACAAAGTGCCGACATTGAAGAGTAGAAGAGAGACATAAGTAGATTACAAATAAGGCACATGAATATAGAGTAAAAATGATATGGCAGGTGCATTTCTTTTCAAATATAATTTTCACAAAAACCATATTTAATTATTATTTTAGTACTAAAATAGCACACTAATCAAATACATAAACTGCAATGCAATTAATGACCAAGATAACACAAGATTTAATTACGAATAAACGATCTATGGATTTAATTCTGTATGGAGATTTTTGGAAGAATCATTGGTGAAAATCAGACATGGCAAAATGAAAGTGTATGTTTTTTATGTGGGGACACAAACCTCAAGGCTATCAATTTTTGGTTGTCAAAATCATGGTCAATTCCAACAAATACACGCAATGAAAGGACTTATGCCAAAATATATTCACGTGTTATGGAAACATACTTTTGGCTAAAAAATACCTATACTATTTATATATAAAAAGGTAATAAAACAATTAATTAAATAAATAAATATACAATTAGAGACCTGGGATGATAACGGGTAAAAAATACCAAATGTAAAGGATGGAGGAAATCTAGTTGGGTAAATGTGCATGTCATCTTCCTAGTTAGTATATATGGTAAAAGTGTAAATTTCACTGGACTGTATTCCTATAGCTGTTGACAATATTTTCCAACAATTTCTATCTCTGACCATTTTAACAGTGTTTGTAAACAGTAGTGTTGCTCGAATCAACTGATGTCACAAACGCCGAAATACAGCTTGACTTGAAAACAAGAAATTTATCGCTGTGTAGTGGACTCACGTTTAGGCTGATCATAGTGGGAAGTAAGTTAAACTAGTAACATGCATATGTTACTAGTTTATTTTAGAGCAACTCCAATGCGCCGAGCCAAACAGACGGCGTTTTTGTCCGTTTGGGTCGGTCGCCCGCTCGGCGTCCGCCCTCATTTTGATTTGGGTCGGCAGTGCGCCCAACGGCCGCGACCCATTTCATGTCCGCACATAAATTTGAAAAAGGCCCGCGGCCATAGATCATGCCAGCGGTCATGCCGTCACCCGAAGTTCATGCCGGCACCATGCCAGTGCCCGGCATACAGTGCCAGCTCTAGAAAAACACCACACAGTTCATGCTGGCGCACTTGCCAGCGGTCGGCACACATGCCAGCACACAAAAAGGGGCGGGAGTTCGACCACGCCATCGTGGTCGTGGTCATGCCAGCACACTTGCCGGCATACAAAAAAGGATGGCACCACCGACTGGCGGGCCAGGGGGAGCGGCGGGAGCGCGCGCGGGCGGGAGGGTTTTGGGGAAAGTGGAGGGAAATGGTGAAGGCTGCCACCGACTGACGGGCCAGGGGGAGTAGTTGGCGCGCGGCGCGCGCGTCCGTCTCTTGTCCGCGCCGACGCAAATGAGGCTCAAAAATGGGTCGGGAATGGATCGACAGGCGGACAAAAAGCGGACGCGCATCCATTTGGGTCGGCGTGTTGGGCCGACTTTTCTATCCGCCGCTACCCAAACAGACGCGTGCGGATGAAATGGGTCGCCGCGTTGGAGTTGCTCTTACGGCCTTGGTCAATTGGCTGCTTTTTTTTTTGAGAATTGAGATGCATGTGTGCAACCTCTCAATGATATCTTCTGGCTCCGGCAGTGAGGACAGATGTCTTCCGCCAACCACGTGATGTAGAACTTGTGACTTGTGATGCGTGCATTTTTTTCCGAAACGGAGGCAAAAGATTTGCCTCATCCATTAATTAAGAAGAAGTTTAGAGTTGCTTTTACAAGGAAAATCTAAACAAGAATTACAAGGCCACTACTCTCCCGACATGATGTGGCCCAAATGTTTTGCACCCGCGGTGACCCGAAGCCTTGCCTCAGCTTGGATGTTTGACAACAGGATGGACGGAAGAGTAGACTTGTGCCGGAAGACCCTAGCATTCCTTTCGCACCAAATGGTCCAGCATGTTAGCATGGTGAGGGAGGCTATCGCCTTTCGATTCGGCATGCTATCGCCCGACATGTTGATCCACCAGTCCTTGATAGAGCGTTGAGTCCCCCAAGTTGAGAAGTCGATGAAGTCGAGATTGAGCCAGCCCTTGATCATTCCCCACAGCCTGATGGAGAAACGACACTTGTAGAAGATGTGCCCGACCGTCTCCGCTGTGATGCGTGCATTGATGCTAGGCTTGACATGGTCATTCGTTGGCAGGTGTGGTCGGGTCTTTCATGATGATGAGAATTTTAGCATTTGAAAGAAGTAGAGAAAGAATACAAAAAATAAGCATTTGCCTCCGTTCATTTCCGTGTACTGTACTACGCAACAGCTGCATTGGTATGGCGACACGAGTTGGACTGCTAGCTGCCATGCCAAAAACTCACAGGCGTACGAAGGTGCGGGGGCACACTCGTGATTCGCGAAGTAATTAGATCCCGCATAAGAGTACAATAAGTTTTAAGTTTCAATCGTTGAAACTTTTGAGTTTTCAACTGAAACTTGCGATCTTCTCGCTCATTTTTACCAAGTTTTATAGATAAAATTATAAGACATTTTTTCTGTCATTGATAGATACAAAAATCGAGATTCTCATACTAAGTTTCAAGAGTTGAAACTTAATGTTTATTTTCAAAATTTGACAAAACATATTTAAAATGGATCTTATTTGAAAGCCCTCATCCCGAGAAACACAAATGTTAAAACATAACTTAATTTAAACTTTTTGTTATAAAGATATAAAGTTTTAAAATCAAGAGCCAAAAATAATAGCACGCGTGCTTCAAGTCCTCTCCCACTGCCATGCATGCTTTTGACTATCACCTACCCGCTGGCATTGCATGTGCATGGAAAGGAGGGGTATAACTAATTGATCCAAAATTACTAATCCTTTTGCGCAGCTAGAGGAACAATTCTGTGAGTCGGCCAGACACATATATAGTTCTGAACTCAAGCTGCTGCTGCATAATATTGTGTTTGTTAGTCAATAGACGTGGTACTCAAAGTTTTATGTCCCTTGGCCAATCCTACCGGCAAACTCAAGACCTCACGGCAAATATTCATGGTCTGGATTAACGTTGTTCACCTATTTATAAAGAAGTTAACCCATTTCCTTTTACAGATTGATAAAGATCTATATGGTGATAGCAAAACACATTTCTTCGTATACTGGACGGTATGATGTCATCAATTTACAAATTTCATTTCATAATACGAAGACTGCATTTAACTGATATGTTCTTGAAATTTGTTTTTAATTTGAACGGAAGACTGATAGGAAGAACGGATGTTCTAACTTGGATTGTGACGGCTTTGTACCTGTAAACTTGGCTACTATTACTCCTGGAGATACTTTGGAGCCATCTCGTGGACACATGAATATTACATTGAAGATATTTGAGGTATGATTTTCGAAACACGGTAACTCTATCAGTCATACAGACATAATCCCTTTTTTAGATTACGTAATAGTTTGCACATGCTTATATTATTATTTAGCATCAAGGTATCCAAAAATCGACTTCCAAATGAAGCCAGAATAATACTATGTCCATCTTGAAATACATTTTTTTTTCAAAACTCAACTATTTCTGTCAGTAACAATTCAATAGAAAAATACCAACATCTATAACACCAAATTGATAAAATATGAAAAATATATTGTATGATGGATATTTTTTTACAAATTATTTCACGATGAGCCTAATGATACTTTTGGTATTGTAGATATTGGTGTCTTTAGCTGTAAACTTGGTCAATTGAAAAGTTGAACTTTTCAAAAAAATTAAACATCATTTATGTTTTCGAAATGAAGGGAGTATGCATTTTTTGCCATTGTATTTGAGTATGTTTTGTTGTGGTTGACAAGTCATGTAACTATCTTTTTACATTGATATTGTAGAGTAAAGAAGATGGAGATTGGTGGCTACACTTTGGACATGATATCAATAATCTTAGCCCAGTAGGGTATTGGCCAAAAAGTCTTCTCAATGGCATGCAAGACCATGCCGACGATATAGAATGGGTAGGAAGTACTTTTTCCTACTCCGGGGAGATTAGTCCACCGATGGGCAACGGGCACTGGCCAAGAAGCAATTCAGCAGCATCTTTTCGCAATGTTCAGTATATTAATAGGAATGGTAAAGGCTATGATCCTCCTGTGGGTAGTCTTCATGCTTTTGAGAGCCACAAACAATGCTATCGGACTGGTGTATTTCAGCTTCAGGTCCAAGGC
Source organism: Thinopyrum elongatum (assembly GCA_011799875.1). Lineage (NCBI taxonomy): Eukaryota > Viridiplantae > Streptophyta > Magnoliopsida > Poales > Poaceae > Thinopyrum > Thinopyrum elongatum. The sequence goes on along the minus strand of CM022300.1, from coordinate 81,332,731 downwards.
AACATGTTCTACTATGGGGGCCCAGGTGGTTGCACTGGTTAATTAGATTAATTTTGAATGACAATAACTCCAATCTAGCTTGTATTTCAAAAATAATCTGGTGAAAGAAATTGCTTCAGTTAATCTGATGTTTCGTGGTATGTTCCCCCTTTCAATGTATGCTCACAGTTATATGCAATTCAATTTCCATATAGCATATACGACAAATGCTCGCTAGAGAAAGAAGATACGAGAGTTATCACATTTCATATGCAAGTGGATATTCTTGCATGCTCCCGCAAACAGAAGTTTTTTCATGAATGTTGTGATGTCAGTGAGGTTAGAAATCAACAAAGGGATTTCTTTTCATGGTGAGGTGACAAAGATTGCTTGTCATTTTCATTAAGATTGGAAGCAAGAAATTTATAGGAAGAAATACATTAGGGCTTAACCACCTGCACACAAACACATAAACTTATTCTTCTAGCCTACCCGCGGCTAGTTGGGCAGCATTTCACAAATCAACGTCATCGACCCTAATTTCTAAGGTTTTCTTTTTTTTTTCAAACTAGCTGCCACTATAACGAATTCAATCCTAAATAAATGTCGATATTGTTTGCAAACTGGAGCAGCTCAATGAATAACAATTAAATCGCCCATTCAATCGACTAATCCTAATTGCTAGGGTTTTGGTTAGAAACGTACCTGTTGCCCAACTATATCGGATGGTTCCTGTGGGCTGCGATGTATCACCGTGTCGCTTCGCCATCAGAGCTCAGGTGGACGGTCGGAGTGGGCAGCGGGGCTGCTAGGGCATGGCGGTGGTGGGACTGCAACGGGAACGTCGGTGATGGTTGGGTGGGGATGCGACTGCTCGCTCAGGGTCGGGCTATTTTAGGCAAAAGAAAGCGATAGCTCACTGAGCCCAGGTGCCACTCGTCATTAGCGGTCACGGCCACGGTCCACCTGCCATTCGCCGCCCACATCTCCAAAGAACTGAGGCCTCACATGTCAGTAACTGAGGATGTAACGGTCAACTGCATTGACCTGACGACAAGGCTCCGTTTGGGCTTTTGTGAGAATGGGCCGAGTGGTGGAAGGCAAAGGTGAGGAAAGTTAGATGCTATGGGCAAAACTGAGCACAACTAAGGAAGGAGGGGCACAGAAATAGAAATCCCATTATGGAATAATCACTTTGGTGCCTAAGGTGCAAGATGCTAGACAATTCAAAATTTTAGTCCAATCTGTCTGCTCAATTTGATGAACAGATTGAGCAGTGTGATCAAGCCCAATATTTCCCCTACATAAAATGCCTTTATTAAAGGGAGATATATTATGGAGCGGGTGGTGGTGCTACATGAGGCCCTAAATACTATCCATCATAAAAAACAAAGTGCACTCTTATTCAAGGTGGACTTTGAGAAGGCTTGTGACAAGGTAAAATGGCCATTTGTTTACAAAATGCTGAAATTAAAGAATTTTCCTGATCAATGGTGTGGTGTGACCTGGTGATGCACACTATGATTGGGGGACATGTAGGAGTCAAGGTAAATGATATAACTCATAAAGAGTTGAGACAAGGGGATGACATGTCTCCCCTGCTATTTGATTTAACTGCTGATGTCTTGGCCATCATACTAGATAAAGCCAAACAAAATGGTTTTGTTAAAGGGGTAATGTCTGAGTTTCGTAATAATGGTGTGAACATGCTTTAGTATGCATATGATATCATATTTCTTATACAAGATGATGAAGAAAGTGCCATAAATTTAAAATTCATTCTCAGTGCATTTGAACAGATATCAGGATTGACTATTAATTTTCACAAGAGTGAGATATTTTGTTTGGTGAGGCTATTAATAAAGCAGAAAAATATCAGGAAATTTTCACTTGTGAGCTTGGGAAAATGCCATTGAAATACCTAGGTTTACCTGTTTCTGATGTGAAGCCAGGGAATAAGTTTTGGAAGACTGTTACTGAGAAAATTAAAAAAAGATGTGCCTATTGACAAGGGAGATTATTAAATATAGCAGGTAGAGTGACCTTGGTCCGGTCCTGCCTATTTAACATACCCATATATATGATGTCTTTTTATCCCTTACCTGCTGGAATTAGAAAAAAAAACGATTTCTTCAGGGCTAGACTGGTCTGGCAGGAAAATGAGGACAAGAAGAAGAAGTATCATTTAGTCAACTGGAAAACCTGCTGCCTCCCAAAAAACCTGGGGGGAGGGGGGGAATCTTAAATCTAGATCTTATGAATAAAGCTTTGCTAGCTAAATGGTTTTGGTAACTTGAAACTGATGAAGGAATCTGGATCGACATATTACTTAACAAATATGTGAATGGCAAATGCATTTCTGGCATTAGGAAAAACCAGGAGATTCTCGGTTTTGGGGCAGCCTCCTGCAGGTTAAAAATCTTTATTATCAACATATTAAGAAGCAGCTGGGTGATGGGAGGAACACTAGGTTTTGGGAAGATTGGTGGGTAGGTTCCAAACCTCTAAAGGAGGCCTACCCCAGTTTATACAACATTAGCTTTGAGCATGATATCTCTGTTGCAGAGGCTATTGAAAGGGGGTGGGATAGTTTCACTTTTAGAAGAAGTTTACTTGGAGATAAGGCTGAGCTGTGGGCTAGTCTAAAAACTAGATGTGAGGAGGTTAGAATGTATGGAGGCAAAGACAAACCCCTATGGATGCTTACCAATGACAGAAAATTCTCTGTGAAATCTTTATATCTTTTCCTAGTCAAATCTGATGTAGGTTTCCCACACAAGTTTCTGTGGAAAATAAAAAATCCAGCCAAGATTAAAAATGTTTTTCTGATTGATTGTTCGTAAAAGCATTTTAACCAAAGACAGTTTAATAAAAAAGGGGTGGAAAGCTAAAAAGGAGTATGTTTACTGTGGACAAGATGAAAGTATAGATCACCTGTTCTTTAACTGTTCTGCTACCAGGCTTATATGGAGCTTGGTGAAGTGCTCTTTTCATTTGGAATCAGCTCCCAGTGGGCTGGATGATTGTTTGAATGTATGGCTAAAAACCTTTCAGAAATCTGGAAAAAAAACTAATCTTAGTTGGAATTTCTGCTATGTTCTGGTCCATTTGGAAGTGTAGGAATGCTATTGTCTTTAGAACAAAACGAATTCACGACCCCATGATTCTTTTGAGGCTAATATGCAACTGGATAGTTTACTGATCTATTTTGCAGATAAAGAACCCAGAGCAAAAGCTACTGATGCTAGGGGCAAAAATAATCAAGCGGGTGGCAAATGAAATCTATCGCGCGTTGCAAGGCCGGAGACCAGGGGTGCAAAGGCTGGAAAACTGAAAAAAGCAGTGGGTGATCTTTCCTTCATCTATCTTGGCAACGATGGATGTGAGCTACCTGTGTATCTTGATTTCTTCAGTGATTTATGTCTATGCGTCTGCTGCTTTCGTCTAGACTTTGTTTATTGCTTTCAATCCGCGGGTTGCGCCCCCGTCGTGTGTGGATTATGTTATGTTATGTCGTCTAAACCTTTAAACTTGTCTAGCTTCTGGTAGATTAAGTAGGTTCTAGCCTGGATTTGTGATATACGATGTCCTTTTGATGGTTTTGTTAATGAAATCGGAGGGAACCCTCTCTTTTGATAAAAAGAAAATCGATTGAAAGTGTTTCAAAAAAAAAAAGTCACACAAGACTACTAGAGTCCCCAACGGGTCATCTGGGATCAGACCCCGGGTCCCCGACCCCTTTCAGTTCAACACGAACAAACGCGACAGGGTCTGGGGGAGAGAGGAGAGCAGAGAGGGGAAGGCGATGGGGGCGGCGAAGAGAAGCGCGGGTGAGAAGGGGCTCCTCTGGAGGCTGCCGGAGGTCACCTCAAGGGAGCTCGGCAAGGCGAAGAGAAGCGCGGGTGAGAAGGGGCTCCTCTGGAGGCTGCCGGAGGTCACCTCAAGGGAGCTCGGCAAGATCGGCCCCGCCTTCGGGCTCGGCATCGGCTGCGGCGCCGGCGCCGGAGTCGGCTTCTTCGGCGGTAAAACCCTCCTCCTCCTCCTCCTCCCCCTTCCTGTACAGTTCAACCTTCGTTTTGTGCTCCTTTCTTGCCTGCTCCTTGTTTCCGCGTTACCCTGCGCTCTTGACGGGCTGATTGATTCGGCGGATTGTCCTACTTGAGCGCCATATGCTTCCGTGCCCTGCTTTCTGTCTCGTTGGTTGATTGGATGGTTATTGCCAGGTTCAGCTGCTCCTGTCCTCCACGATTCAAAATATTGCTAATTGCTAGCAGTTCCTGTTCAGATTATAATTCGTTTTGAAGTTAGTCATGATGGGGTTTAATAGAGCAGGGCTAGGGTTTACTCTCGGACTCATCTGGTTAGAGCAGCCTCATTAGGGAGGGATACATATATATAGGCATATATGACACAAATTTCTTAATGGGGGTGTTTTCACAGATTGGGATAATTTTGTTTTAATGCATCAGCAGTAATTTTAGATACTTATGGCTTGGCAAGTGGTGTAACAACATTGGCCTTGGATGTGTGACAATTTGGCTTCCGACGGTTTAGCCAAGGTTTATCCTAATTACTGCGCCCAGATAGTCCACTTGCCTGTATCATTAATTTTTCTGACAAATACAGTGTAGACTGAATAGCATGCTGGCCACTTGAACTCTGAGAATTTAAGATGTCTCATCCAAGACATTCACATCATCACAAGAGACACCAATGCATACATAGCTAAAATATCATTAAGGCAGGATCGATGGTATGAAAATTATTGTAGTTTTATTTTCTGTAAATGTTAAGGCATGTATTATAAGTGCTGTTCAAAATGTATTATTAAACACTTGGGGCCCATTTTAAAATTTTGAGCAATCAAAACTTTTAACTTTTCTTACTTTGTTGCTTTAGATAATCGTAGATGTAGTGTGTAAAGAAGTAAACATGACGATGCAAGCAAGAATATTGATCTATTCAAGTGGTTAGCTATTACTGAATAACACTTCAGTAACTCTATAGTGTCCCTATACAAATTGAGACAGTGTTTCTTCTCTCCATATTAGTTGCAACTATAGTGCGCTGCAATCTTATCTCCCAAGTCCTCCCCTCTGCTAGATATGCCATATTCAATTGGGTATATTTCTTGTATGAAATTTATAAATTCTGAAAGTTATGTAGTTGTTAAAAGTGTGATCATTGAATGGTATATCACATGGTGAGATCTATTCTTTTGCTCCCTTGTAGTTTGCTATCAGAAATATAAAGTAGAAGAATGCTTGCATATTTATTTCCTTGCATTGAAATAAGCTTAAGATGGCATACCGACAAGTTTTGTAATGTCGTAAAAATGTTGAGCTCTTTTTTTCCAAAGCTAATCCATCTTTTATATACTGTTCATTGATTCATTGGAATCTCCTCCCTCCCCTACTGTTTGTCTAATTTTTTAATGAACTCTCTATAATTTTATCTTTTTCATGAATAATGTAGGTGCAGGATTAGGTTATGGATTTCCTGGACTCACTTTAGGCTTCGGAGTTGGAGCTGGCTGCGGTATAGGATTTGGTTTTGGTTATGGCTTGGGCAAAGGAATTGCTCATGATGAAAAGAAAAGACATTCAAACGTTGGTAAAATGTTCCAGGAAACTCCAAATCTGCCTAAGTAAGTACTGTCTGGGCATGAAATATTTAGAGGGATTTGTGCAACAGACATTCCTATACGTGCTATGCCTTGTTGCCTAACCTTGTAATATCTATTATCTTTGAAGTTTTTACTCTAGTTACAGTTGGTCATGTAAGTGAATTTGGAAGAAGAGCAATCTGGAGGGTAAAGTGCAATTATTATCAACTGGCTTGAAACAAACACTCTGTCGATAAAAGAACAAGAGAAAATTGACTTGTGTATCTTTTTTTATTGATATTGTTTGAACTTAAAATACGTAGCTTACCAAATGAGATGGAGAAAGAACCTTAAACAAGCTTGCTTATGCTTTGAAATGAAAATATATCTTCAAGCAGTCCCACACATAATAGTTATCCAAACTGGGGTGATTGGCAGTTTGACTGGAATTACCCTGAACAAGAGCTTTATTCAGTATTGCAATGTGAAAGGCAAAAGGAAGAAAATGAACAGAGTGGTCAATTCCATGCCAGAGCCAAATCTATTTAACTTAAGCTCCATCCTTGCCCACATTTGGCATTACAATATGACCTTATAAGTTATATTATTGTACCGTAACATATTAGCACCTAGGAGTGTTCAAGTACGGGTTGATCCCAACCCGTCCAAAACCGGCTGTGAAGCCATAGTTCATTTTCCTTCTTTCCATGTGATGTCAGCAGTGATGCCATTTTGAAAATTTATATGCGATGGTTCACTAATGACTGGTTGAACTGAGACCATTTTTTAACACCCCTATTAGCACTATTTATTTCGTCCAGACTCATAAACTATACACATATTATAGGCATGCAACACTTGATGACTTGAACGCCTAAAATGAAGTGGAAATATTTAGCGATAAGTGCAAACCATGGAAAACCACACCAATTTTTTTGTGTTCCTCACTGAACATTGTAAAATGGCATTTCTATGTGAACTAATGCTAACTTAATAATTGTGTCGGGTCTTGTTGAAAACGATCCTGAAAGGCCGAAACAGTGTAAATTGCCTGGAGGAATCTAATAACACAACCTAATCCCCGAAGCCTGAACCCATGAGCTTTTAGAGGACTAGTGAAGACTCTTCAGAGTCTCATTCTCTATCAGGATGGTAACAGGTGCAACAGTGGGATATTTGAAGTGACATCCAAGTATCTCGTGTACGCATAATGTAACTATGCCCACAAAAACAAACAAAAATAGCATCTCATTCCTGACTCCTGACATAAACTACAATATCACACTCTGCTATTACTCTTTCTGATAGCATGAGGGTTTCGAATAAATAGACCTGGTAGAATGTTACAGAAAACAGATTTGTTAGTATTAATTTCAGAATTTGAGCTACTTCAGCACTAATTGTTTGAGATTTTGTTTTATGTGCAACAAAAACTGCATTTTTTTGTCGTATTAGACATAACTTAATCGGTTTTGTTTTGTCATGGTTAAAAATCAAGTTGAGGCCCCAACACTACTCATTCCTCTCTCAGTTAATGCGCATGTGTTTTACTGCAGTAATATGCCAATATTTTTTTTCTGAAAATTGTAGTATAAAATAGAACATAATTTGATTTGATGTTTATTTTGAAATCTTGAAGATCTGTGCAAGTTCTCTGTTAGTGATGAGAAGGAAATTAAGTATTATCTCACCCTCGCATAACTTAATCTTTGTTTCTCATGGCTGAGATTCGTCAAGTTGCTACCTTATGGCATTTGCCACACCCAGAAGATAACTTCAATTTGCATGCAAAAGAATGTGTATTGTTCCATGGTTGCTCACCCTTTCCTCCTCTTCTCTATTCCAGGGACACCATTGCTGGTTTGTTTGACGAGTTGGTTGTAAACACCAAAAAGCTTGCCACTGCAACGTCAAAACAGATTGAAAAATGGCACTGAGCTGCACCACCAGACGGCTGCTGCTATTTGCTATCTTAGATGGTGATTAGTTGGATAGAGACTACTGTTTCACATTAATATCCCATTTTGAACATTTGCAAGTAGGTTTGTATTCAAGTAGGGTTCTGACATTATGCTATAGGGCTTGTTTGAAATTCTGGAAATGTTGAATATTGTGGTAGTTAAGAAAAAAAAATTCGAACCGATGGATGCTTTTTATGATTATTGCACATGTCGGCTTATGTTCTGTTACTAGTGTTGCTCATCTCATATATTAAAACTTGCACCTGATTTGGTGCTGTCAAATTGTGATGTATCTCTGGGGGTGTGTGTGATCTGGAACTCTTGTCTTGGTTCTCTCCATCTCTCATTGGATATCTGTCCCTATCTGTTATGTTTGGACCAATTGGTATCTCATGGCTCCTGATACACGAGATAGCAAGCGGCCCTAATGGTGCCACATCAGCACCCTCATCTGCCAAGTCAGCACAGCCAACCCAATCAGGCCCAAGCAACAGATAGCCCTCCTGAATACTGAGCCAATCAGAGCCCCCTTGGCCTATCCTTCATGGGCCCACAACATCCTCCAATCCTCATTTCCAACCATTTAAACTACCCCACATTTCCCTCCACAACCACCCATCACATCCTCCCTTCTTGCTGAGCTGAGCACGCCCCTCTGCTGCACGCCCCTTCTCTCTCAACTTTGGGCTTGAGGCAATGGCGGCGCTCGCTCCGACCAAGATGCTCGGCACCCGGCTCAACTTCGCCGGCTCCTCGAGGTACGCCACAGCGGCACCAACTGCTGGCGCACAGAAGATCGTCTCCCTCTTTGATCGCTTCAAAAAGAAGCCCGCCCCGAAGCCGAAGCCCGCCCCCGTGGCCACCTCGAGCGTAGGCATCGACGACGAGCTCGCCAAGTGGTACGGTGAGTACAAAGAAATCTGACGGGCTCGCAGCTGAGATTGCACTCTTTTCAGGTAACTTGTTCAGTTCTGAATATAAGTATGTATCTATCTAACTCTGTCTTCTATTTCTTTCAGGCCCTGACAGGAGGATCTACTTGCCCAACGGTCTCCTTGACCGGTCAGAGGTGCCGGAGTACCTCAACGGAGAGGTTCCCGGAGAGTAAGTCATAGGCCTCCCTCCATTTACTCTACACACCATACATTAGTCATGCTTTGTCATAGCTCTGCAAGAGCAAAGCACAATACTGTTTCCTTTAGCAGCATGTAGTACATCACAAGCTCTCCCATGACTGAAATGCTCATGTATGTAAACATAAGTGATATGCATCTGAACTAATTGCTTGCTTTCCCTTTGGACTTGCAGCTACGGCTATGATCCTTTCGGTCTGGGCAAGAAGCCAGAGGACTTCGCCAAGTAAGTATAGTAGTAATCTGCATTTTGCAAGTATAGACTAAAATCTGTGAAGTGTTCTGTCAAATTTCAGAATATATTCTCTCGACTAAGCAATCCTGCCCTACACCTCAATTCTGCAGGTACCAGGCCTTTGAGCTCATCCATGCCAGGTGGGCCATGCTCGGCGCCGCCGGATTCATCATCCCCGAGGCGCTCAACAAGTTCGGCGCAAACTGCGGTCCCGAGGCAGTTTGGTTCAAGGTAATTGCTGAATGCTGATCATCTCATTTCACAGCTTCAGATTCAGAACTTTGGAAATTTGAACTCACGGTGCCATAAACAACATCCTGCAGACTGGCGCCCTTCTCCTTGACGGCAACACCCTCAACTACTTCGGCAACAGCATCCCCATCAACCTGATCCTCGCCGTCGTCGCCGAGGTCGTCCTCGTCGGAGGCGCTGAGTACTACAGGATCATCAACGGACTGGTCAGTATCCTGAAACATAGATATTCGTTGCCGCAGCCAGGCGTCCTTGTACTGACCAACGGTTTCGTCAACTTCTCCGGCAGGAATTTGATGACAAGCTCCACCCAGGAGGCCCATTCGACCCGCTCGGCCTCGCCACCGACCCGGACCAGGCGGCTCTGCTCAAGGTGAAGGAGATCAAGAACGGACGGCTGGCCATGTTCTCCATGCTGGGCTTCTTCATCCAGGCCTACGTCACCGGCGAGGGCCCCTTCGAGAACCTGTGCGCGCACCTCAGCGACCCCTTCGGCAACAACCTGCTCACCGTCATCTCCGGCGCCGCCGAGAGGGTGCCCAGCCTGTGAGCTGGCCGTTAATTGCCCGTCCGCCGCCGTCGGCTGTTGATGATCAGCTGCATGCGCGCGATGCAGCATCATGTGCTGTGTGAATTTTACCGGGGAAAAGTATGAGAGTACGAATGTGCCGTACGTGTAAATTATCAAGGGCAGAAGAAACACGATCGTTCTGATTTCTGATGGGAGTATCGGACCACTGCCTCAGCTTGTGCTTGATTTTTTATTTTCTTGCGAGAAACTTGTGCTTGATAACTGGTGCTACACTGCTACTTGAGTAATTTCTGAAATGGTTTTTTATCATTGTTAAGAACCAGATTGACTCTTTGAAACTTGATTAGTTAAGTCCTTGCATATAGATGGCGAACTTGTTATTGATTATGATTATATGCAGTGGCGGAGCTAGAAGCAGGTTACGTCTCGGGCTGTGCTATGTTGGTGATAAACTTCTATAATTTTCTATACTTTGTATGAAAGAATTACAAGGAAAGTTGTTACTGGGCCCGAGGCTATAGCCCTAGTTGCCCCAGGCCTGTCTCCGCCACTGATTATATGCAGAGATTAAGATTATGAATATATTATTACCGAATTTGAAGTGCTGGAATTATGCCAAAATCTTACAGATTCTAGGCTATATTCTTCACATATAACAAAATTCCTATCTCCAATAGTAATTTTTTATATATATATCCCGAGAATACAAATATAACATGTATGCATCATATAGACCAGAGTTGCAAATTCAAATTCAATCAAATACTAGTTGACAACGAAAAAACACTAAAAAAAACTTACTCCTTTCATTTTTATTTACTCCGCATATTAGCTTTGACAGAAGTCAAACTTTATAAAGTGTGAATAAGTTTGTAGAAACAATATGAACATTTATAGTAACAAATTTATATGATGTGAAAATATATGCAATGATGAATCCAATGGTATTGATTTGGTGGTGGTGGTCTATATGTTAATATATTTTTCTACAAACTTGTTGAAAGTATATAAAGTTTGACTTTAGACAAATCTAATATGGGGAGTAAATAAAAACAGAGGGAGTATATGAATAGTGTTTTCTAAAATACTGTTCACAATAACAATAAAAAAATTGTTGCTATTGAGATCACGCATGAGTATTTTTGTTTCTCCATTTTTGGATTAAAGTTTGTTCAAAAGATTAGATGGGACAAGACACTTGTGTTTTTTAGCGAGTCTAACACAGTTGACACTTGTGGGTGTTTCTCTAGCACCAATGGTAAAAGCCCATGCAAATAAAGTCCAACGGTGAGTTTGGTCCATGGTGCACATTGACCATGTTTACAATGCAATGGGCCAAGCTGAGTTGGCCCATAAGAAGGCCCAAATTATTCATTGCCTTGTCTCTTCTTTCCTTCTATCCATTTTTATTACTAAGGTTACATATTTTCTTCTTCTTTTCATCTTTTTTCTGAACATAGTACAGACACAAACGCTCATACGTACACATACATTCACCCATATGAACGTGTACACTCACCCCCATGCTGCATATATGTGTATATTTAGGGCATTTCGAAAAAAAAAGCGTATATTTAGGGCAGTTCCATTTTTTTCGGGGGTAGGGACCGAGTGTTCCGAGCAACCAACAGCTGAGGAGGCAGGCAACCAGCACGTAGCACCACCCTCCCGCCTGCAACGCACGTTCTCTGCACTTGCCCCACGCCACGCAGCGGCAGCAGCGGCTGATCATCTCATCTCCTAAGCCAGAGCCCAATGCGCAATAACTTGACGAGCAAAACATCCTCCTGGACTCTCTCTGGAGGGACGGTGGGCGAAGCAGGATCGGACCGATCGAAGCACCATTAATTCAGCAGCAACGTCTGCCTGCGATTCCTCTTCCTCGTGTGGTCCTGCTCTGCTCGATCCGCCGTGATTAGCGCCCATTTCCCCGCTCTTGCGTGCACGGCTTTATACCATCAGCAGCAGGATCGGGCCGAATTTCGTGTTTTGACCATTTTCGTATACTATTTCGAGGTCTGGCCCCCGCTGAAAAAAGTTTCGGGATTTGATCATTTTCCTACCGCCAGACACCTTGGCGGTAGGGTATAATAGCTTACCGCCAAGGGGCTTGGCGGTGGCGATAGGGTTCCTGCCTACCGCCAAGGGGTTTGGCGGTAGGCCCTGGGCACGCTCTGTATTGGAAACTTAGAACTTTTTGGCGGTAGGGTGTCCAACCCTACCGCCAAGGGGCATGGCGGTAGGCTATTATACCCTACCGTCAAGGTGCCTGGTGGTAAGAAAAGAGTCAGATTCCGAATTTTTTTTCAATGAGGATCAGATCCTGAAATAGTATACGAAAAGGGTCAAAACACAAAATTTAGCCGCGGGATCGCAGGCACTCGTTGCTTCACCCTCACCCCAGTGGCGTGAGTGAATTCCTGCTGCTGCTGCCGCTGCTTTGTGCACTGCAATACTACTGCCCCGAGTGAAGGACCACCTCATATGCAATGCAGTGGATCACAGGATCGCTCTGATTTTCCCAGAGGCAGGAGGCATGGCCAACTCTACCGCAAACTCTAACAATTCGTTTTGTTCTCCCCACACGCGATTTAATTGCTTTTGCCCGTGTTTAAAATTTCGGTTTCACAAGCTGGGTGTGATGAGAAGGTGGATGGCCCTCTTTTTCCTGATTGGTTGGCCGGGCTGGTGCCAACTCAAGAACAACTGCCCTTGTCCTGTGGCGCGGCAGAGTTCACATGCATGCATGTTGCATGCATGCATGCGTGAGCTCTTGCACACAAAGATAGGACGAGCATATTAGTGCTGCATCATCATGTCCCTCCTTGGAGCACTTGTCACTCACTCTCCTAACCCTAACCTATGGGTCAACTAGTAGTAGTAGGAAGCATACAACATCAAGCTAGGGGTGTTCGTCCTTTGATTATTCTTCGAGGACCTGCTTCTCGTGCTTTCCTCTCTCAAGAAAGACTTGTCTTTGTGTTTTGTGACAGGGAAACCATAGTTCATAGGTTTTCTTTTACTCTTTCCGTCCGAAAATACTTGTCGGAAAAATCGATGGAGGGAGTATATCTAGGCCGAGAGATAGATGGGATGAGATGAGATGAGGCGAGATGAGAACAAGACAGCAACCCCTCCAGCTTTTCTTGCCCTATTCTTTCTCTTGACGTGGACGATGAACTGATGCGGTCAAGAGAAAAGTAAATGCTCGCCTCCCCTCCACGTCGATCAACATCAACATCTAGTACTATCATCATCCCTCTGCTATGCAATAGTAGCATGGCCTGTTCAGAATTTTATTTTATTTTGTAGAGCGTACTTGCGTGCCGCTACAGCAATAAGCCAAAATGTACCACACCACTTCCTTGGGCTGCTACATTAATTGGTAGTAGAGTACTGTAGCAGTGAAAAAAGTGAAAAGAGGTGTCGAAAGCATGAAGCTGTCATGCCAGAAGGAGGGTGGTATTTATTTAACCCTCCCCTCCGAATAAATTCCCCTGGCTTTAGCTCCTACGGCCTCTTATTACGTCACTCAGCCCGTCACTTCTAGTAGAAGCTCTTTTCTTTTCATTTTGGCATGGATGGATGGAAGATATCTTCTGAAAACATAGTACTGCCACGTGCGCTCCCACTGAGCTTGCAGCAGAGAAATGACACCACGCTGCAGCGTGCGGGTGGCCGCCCGTCGTCCGCTGCCCGTGATGCGTGTGCGTGCGCGCGCGGGGGCGTATCCTGACCCCGGAATCCGGTTCCCTACGTACTTGGATGGATAGGCCGGAATCCCATCGTGGTACCGTGCGCAAGATCACGCGCAGACGCAAGCCGGCCGTCTGATTTGATTTGATAACACGGCCGCCCGGCCCGGGATCCCCTTCCCTCCTTTCTCCGGCAAAATCGACAAATTTGACCTCAAAACGAAAGTATTTCACAAACTGAACTGTTTCCGAAAATATTTCACATCGCTGACCCTTTTGTGCAGAGCCTGACAGCTAGGCGCTGCACTCTACTGTGCAGCTCCTTACAGCTAGGCGCTGCACAGTGTAGTGCAGCGCCTAGCTGTCGGACGCTGCACAGGTGTGCCACCTGAGTGTTAGGCGTTCATAATAGAGTGTAGCGTCTTGCTGTCAGACGCTACACAATAAAGATCAACTGGGTAAAATACTTTTAAAAACAGTTCACTTCATGAAATAGTTTCGCCGAGAGATCAAATTTGTGCCTTTTGCCCCTTCCTCCTCCGCTCCCTTTCTTTTCTCCGGCGCGGCGGCCGATGCTATCTATCTCTGTTCTCTCAGCGCCGCTGGAGAAAACTTTGCAACGCATGCACGCACGCACGGACCCGTCCGTGCATGCGTGGTCAGTGCCTCATTAAACTCTCGTGCTGCTGCCGCAGCCGCTGCTGGGGGTTTCAGAGCTTTTCGCTGTGGGGGTTTGTGCGCGTGTGTGATGGATAGAATGGTTGATGCAGAGGCCTTTAATTTGTCCGAAAGTTGGGCGCTGGGTTTGCCTTTCCTGGCCTCTTGTTTTCTGCTGCTGCTCACCTCGTCACGTTGCAGTAGTAATGGAGCTCACAGCTCAGTACGCAGTGTTCAGGCTCTCTTGGCCGGTGGCCGCAAAAATAATCTTTTTTTTTTTTGAACAAACAGATCTTATTAACTTAGAAGCATTTTACGGAGACAAGTGTGAAAGGAGACACGCTGGATACAGAAAGGGTTTCCCTGACTGAACAACGACCTGCATCAAAACATAAGCAACGAAACAGTATAGGCCTATTTTGGACTTTCAAAGCTAGGCGTGCAAGATGACGAGCCTTGACGTTGCTCCCTCTATAAATGTGAGCAACTTTGCTATGCTGGAAAGGACTATTTTGTATCTGAGCAAGTAGTGGCCTGTTGTCCCAAGGACCCGGAGCAGAGAGAATGTCCGTCGATTTTGCTGCCAAAGCTAATACTGAGCAATCTGTGAAGAAGTGAGGATCCTGAACATTGAGTATGTCAGCCAGCTTGGTTGCAAGCATAAGACCAAAAGTCTCAGCTTGAAGAGGCGCAGAAGCAGGAGGGGACACTGCAGCAATGTGAATTTGCTTTATGCAATCATCATTTTGAACCTGGATGAAGACTCCAATTCCTGCCTAATTAGAAGTGTTGGCTGGTTGTATTTTCCATGCAGCATCACAGAAGATCTTGTTGCCTGTAAAAGAGTCTGGATTGTGGTGCACCAGTTGGTCGTGTAAGCATTGCACACCATGGTCTTCAGGGATCTCTTCTAATTTGGTTCCTTGTATGATTGCATTTGCTGTTGCATACACCTGAGAGGGTCTGCAATATTTTCTAGCAAAGAGAGCATCATTTCGAGATTTCCAAATGCACCACAGAAAAGTATATAAGTTAGAAAGATTAATATGTGGATGACCTGAGTTAAGCATAGTTTGGATCATGTCAGGAATAGAATGATTAGTTACAACAAGGATTTCTGTTTTAATAAATCATGGCGAGCAAAACCAGGCTGCTTTAGAGAAAGGGCAAAGGAAAAGCATGTGCATATCATCTTCTATATTTCCACATCTTGAGCAATTTTCATTTATGTGTTTAGAGAACTTACTTGCTCTCTTACCTGTAGGAAGTGCTTTCCTAAGAAGCCTCCAAGCAAATGTCTGTACCCGTGGCGCCATAAGTTTTGTCTTTCCAAACTTGATTTAGAAGAGCAATGGTTTGGGGATGAACCTCTTTCGTCGTTGTCTAGCCGGCAGCTGAAGGTTGTTGAAGCAAAGTGACGCGCAGGCCACAACCACAAGCGTATGTGAATATTTCGCGCTGATTTTGGGGTACATGTCCTAATTTTGGGGTTTTCTGCATGGTGTAGTACTGTTTCTGTTAAACGAGATGCAGTACGACTGTTTTACTGCGCAGACCATTCAATTTTTTTTAGGTTGACAGCTATGCCACCACAGTCAGCAGTGCTTGCAGATGAGAGTACTACACTCATCCATGGACATGGTAACCCTAAACCGGCCTCTCAGTTCTCTCCTATCTATCCATATTTACTTGCTACGTACTACTAGATGAAATTCAATGCACATCCCTCGTCTCTCTCCCTCTCAGCGCAGAACACACAGCATTGGCATGCGTGATAGTACTGTGTTTTCTTGTACTATTTCTCCCGGACACTGGGGCCAAGATAAACCGCATCGAGCTCTATCCGTTGGCTAGAGCCTTGAGGGCTATTAGGAAGTACAGATGGGTGTTTTTGTGCAGAAACAAGTGCACATGCTCTTCCTTCGAATGAGCTATCAGCACCAAGAATGAGTTGTTGAGTAGTACCATCTACTCGATACCTACTAGATGAACTCGGAAACACACCTCCTTGCTTACAGAAAAGTATTTCCCATTCTTAGTTTTTTTTTTGAAAAAAAAAGTCATACATACCACCGAGTATTACGTGTACATTTTAAGTTTGGTGCAAAAACGCTTATCAGCGTTCCATTTGATAAGTTTGATTCAAAATTTTCTCAAACACCCAAAATTTGTCTCTTTTTTGCCATGAGCTCCTCAAATGTCCAAACAACCCAAAGTTTTGCATGAACATCACATATTGGAGCATCTTGCACCACAAAAAAAACTGGATTTTTCTGATTTTTTTTGTTTTACTGTTTACACCCAGGGTGTAGGTGCAGAATAGCCGCTTCCTTATTCTAGGTACTTTCATGTTAATAAAAACACAAACTAGCATGTTTTCTCATGAAAATGTAGAGATGCATGATATACTACCATATGTACAGGATTAAAAAAAATACATCTAAAACACACTTTTTATTTTTTTAAACTAAAGGGCATAACCAATCCCAGAGCACAAAATCCACATTCACTAAGTACCAGATTCAGGCTATTCGTGGTGCTATATAATGATCTCGCATTAGGAAGATTATCAGGTAGTATACATGTGTATGTGCGTTCACAAAAAAATCACGATGTGGAAATTTAAATTTTGAAAACGAGCTCCCTGTAGCTCGAGCTCCGTTAGATTTTTTTTGATTTTGAGTGCATGGAGCTTGGTATTAAAAAAAATAATCAAAAAGCATATATAAAATTTTCAAAAAAAATATTTTTTTTCCATGGAAACATATATGTGTTCCGCACGAACGTATGAAATTTCGTTTAAAAGTATTGTGATTTTGTAGGCTTCATAACAAATCTGGCCCATTTTAAAATATGTATTTGTCATTTTTCTGTAAACCACATGTGAAAGTATAATGTTGTGAAATTTTGCACAAACGTAGTATACACGTGTATGTGAGTTCATGATTTTTTTTTAAATCACGCTGTGGAAATTTGAAATTTAAAATGAGCTCCCTCTAGCTCAAGCACCATTGGCCTTTTTTCTTTTGAGAGCAAACTTTCGGTGACCGAGCTCCAGGGAGCTTGGTATTTATTTATCTATTCAAAATCCATATTTCAAATTTCCAAAAAAATTGGGAAAACCCCCATGGAAACATATGTGTGTTCTGCACGAACGCATGAAATTTTGGTTAAAACTATTGTGATTTGTCGGCTATACAAAAAAACAAAATTCTGGTCAAACAACAAAAATAAAGAGCCCATTTTGGAAATATATATTTGTATTTTTACTTTACGCCACATGTTAAAATATAATATCATGAAATTTTGCACATACGAATTATACATGTGTATGTCTGTTCACAAAAAAATTCAAAAACATTCACGCCATGGAAATTTGAAAACGAGCTCTGTTGGCATTTTTCATTTTTGAGTGCAGACATTTGGTGGAGCTCGGTATTTTTTAAAAATAAAAAAATATGTTTAAAAAATATTCATAAAAATCTGCAAAAGAATTCTGTGGAAAGATACAAGTGTCTGCACGAACGTGTGAAATTTCGTTTAAAACTATTGTTATTAGTAGGCTCTACAGAAAAAATCCAGCCTGGCAACAAAAATAAAGGGGCCACTTAGGAAATACGTATTTGTCTTTTTTCTGTACACCATGTATGAAAGTATAATGTTGTGAAATTTTGTACATACATAGTATACATGTGTATGTGTTTTCACAAAAAAATTAACAAAAAAATTTGCTGTAAAAATTTGAATTTTGAAAACGAGCCCCCTGTAGCTCGAGCTCCGTTGGCATTTTCGATTTTGTACATGTTTTTTTACATAAAGCTAACTTGGTGGAGAAAAATTACAGGCCTCGTAGAGATCCATGAAGGATTTAATAGATACACAAATATTGAAAAATAAAAATGAAAGTGCATGCGACATACATGGAAATATTAAGGTTTAATCTCTTGTTACAAATCATAAATTGGGGTGTACAAAAAATACGGAAATGTTACCGTGAAGAATTTTGCCACCTCCGAGCGAACACCTTCTTCTGTTGGTTTCTTTGCACGAATCTTGGCGCGTGCCACGCTGCCACGTCACGCTTTGACAATGTTCCCTGCAACGTGATGACCAGCGAACCCCCTCCTCCGCATTACTTCTCTTTGTTTTGCTCACATTCGCCGCATTCTCTTTCATCCTCCCTTTCTCTTGCCCTCCCTCCCTCCATCTCTCTCTCTCTCCTCCTCTCTTCCTCATCTCCTCTCTCTCGTCTCTCTCTCTCCGTCTCTCTCCTCTCCCTCTCGCTCTCCTCTCTCTCTCACTCCTCCTCTCCTCATCCTCTCTCTCTCTCTCTCTCTCTCTCTCTCTCTCTCTCTCTCTCTCTCTCTCTCTCTCTCTCTCTCTCTCTCTCTCTCCTCTGTTGCGGCGATTCGAGGTAGTTGTGGCTTCCTTGTCACCGATTTGAGCGTCCGTCGTTGGCCGTCGACGACAAGGTGTGCCTCCTCTGCTTCCGCATTGCGTCATTGGCAGAGGTAAGATGCCCGCGCACACTCACCCATTTCCTATGTTCTCTATTGATTTCGCGATCCGTGTTGCTCGAGGTCAAGTGGTTTGCTCATGGCTGCGACGACAATTTTCGTCTTAGTCGTTGACGTCGAGTTCATGGCGAGTGGCGGTATCTGTGCATTTGGTGGTGGTAGTTGCATATGGTGGCCGTGGGTAAGGTTTTCAGTACATGTAGGGACGCCATGGTTGTCTTCGGTTTGTAGTACGGCGGCGGCGGCGACCGCAGTCGATTCATTGGCGAGAGGGCGTGAGCATTTTTGAGGGAAGAGTTGCAGTGGAGATGGGGATAGTAGTTGCCACCCATCCCCTCTTCATCTAAGAAATTTTATACCCTTTTCCCGAAAAAAGCAATTTTATACCCTTTTTTCAATGTTTCAGTTAGTTTGAAATTTGCTAGCACTGATGTATGTGGGTAGATGGTGTTGTTTAATTCTGTAGATTGTCTTTTTTCCCCTATTTTTTGCCAGATTCAGTCGTATTTATCGAGTATAAACTGCCATGTTGTGTAAATGGCATATGTGCATATGAGAGACAAAATTGCCATGGCATATGTGTGTGAGATAAATAAAATTGACATGGCATTCACAGTGATGCACACGGTTTTCCCCCGTTTATTGAGGATCAAATTTGGTGTGTGGTGGAACCACGCATCAAGAAATATCTTAATACTCATTTAAAAAAGTTTGAGGACTATGTTTATCTTGGTACTCATACTAAAATGGCCGTATGCATCCCTAGTTGGTGTGCAAAGGCCAGGAAGTGAAATTCTCTCCCATGTTTAGACCACGAGTTGTTGTGCGGGTGCAGGTTTGGTTGCTCACCCACTCGCGTCGCCTCCCCTGGGCGACGCCAGGGGTCCCAAACCCTAGCGCCGCCAGGCCCCTCCCGTCTTCTCTCCTGTCGCCGGCCAAGTCCGCGGTGGCAGCAGGCCCGACGCCAAAGCGCTAGGGCGGGTGGTGTGCTGCGAGATCTATCGGGGGCGGCAGGGGCGACTCCAGCCTTGGATCCGCGAGCAGCAGGTAGGGCAGCGTCCCTTGCCTGTGCGGCGGCGGCCAGATCCATGGCTGGCATGGTGCTCTCCCCCTCGGTGGAGTCTGTGCCTGGAGATGGGTGGCGGCGGAAGCCACAGATCTGGCGTCCCGTCCAGGTCCGCCCCGGCGTAGTTTTTTCCAACCGGCGGCGTGTGGAGGGACCGGTGAGGGGCGGCTGGAGGCTCCCTGCCGGTATGCCGACGGCGGCTTTCGTCTTCACGGCGAGGCTCCGTACGGTTTCAGTCAGCTGCGAGATCGGGGGGCCACGACTTCCGGTGAAAATCGCGCCGACTACGGTCATGGCGGACGATGGCGACGTCTGTGACGTCGTTCCCTTCTCGAGGCATCGTTGTTGCAGGTCGTGGCACCCGCTCGTGATGCTCCGGGGGAAACCCTAGATCTGGGTCTACCGAATCGGACGATGATGGCACCTTCGTTGCCGTTGTCCCTCCTGGGGGCATCGTTTTGGAGCAAGTGCTGGTTGGAGGGGACAAGAGAAGGAGCAGTGTTACATCTACCGCAAGGCCGACGGCGGATCCCTGCGGCATGGCGCTGCGGAGGTTCGGCGACAGGCGCGTGTGGACAGATACGTGCAGGGTGGTGGCGTTGTCTGGCGCCGTGGTGGCATCGACGGCAGGCCAGGCAAGGTCGATGCATCAGTTCCTGCTCTGGAGATGGACTGGTGGAAGATGGCAGCGGCAGCCTCTGAGAGTGCGTCGGTCCGGTGTGAGACCCAGTCCTGGTATTTGGCTGGGCTGGGGCATCCGGCTTTAGATGCTAGGCTTTGATGTGATGTCTGTTTGGTATTTGGCTCGGACATTCGGCACCCCTTCATCAAGGGGATAGGAGTAGCAACAAGTGTTTCCTAGATGGTAGGCTTCAGGCGTACTGATGTATTACTTTGTATGGTCTTTGTGAATAATTAATAAAATGGCTGCATGCGTCGTCCAGATGCAGAGGCCTGGGTACATCCTTCTTTTCCAAAAAAAATATGTGTGTTTGAGATACGAAATTGCCATGGGTATGTGTGTGTGTGAGAGAGAGAGAGACTTAATTGCCGTGGCATATGTGTGTGTGAGAAACAAACTTGCCTTGGTATGTGTTTTTTTCTAGACATAACTGTGACGACCCCGGCTTAATCGTGCACAAACCATATACGCAAATACTCACGATCAAGGCTAAGGACTCATTTGAAGATATCACAACACAACTCTAAAACATAAATAAAGTCATACAAGCTTTATATTACAAGTCAGGGGCCTCGAGGGCTCGAATACATAAGCTCGCATACAAGCGTCAGCGGAAGCATCAGATATCTGAGTACAGATATAAAAGATAAAACAGATAGGCCTTTAAAAGGCGGGGCAAAAGAAAAACACTACGATCGAAAGGCGCAGGCCTCCTGCCTGGGACCCTCCGAACCTACTCTTGGTCGTCGGCCAGCTCGTAGTAGTAGCCACCCTCAGGGTAGAAGTGGTAGTCGTCGGCGGGGGCAGCGGTCTCAAGGGCTCCGTCATCTGGTTGCATCAAACGGATATGGGGAGAAAAAGAAAACAAAGCAACCGTGAGTACTCATCCGAAGTACTCAGCAAGCAAGGATCTACACTACATATGCAACATTATCAAAGAAAGATTGTATATGTGGACTGGGCTGCAGAAATGCCAGAATAGAGAGAAGGCCTAGTCCTATCGAAGACTAGCATCTTCAGCATCTTCATTGGTCTTGCAGCATTAGAAGAGTGCAGATTAGCATAAAGTAAAGTAGTAGTAGTGTCATCAACCTCGCCCGGAGATTCTTCCTCGACACCCTGCGAGAAAGCAATCCCAGAGCCATACTCTCCAGTTATCATCTCAAGTGTCAGGTTCTAGTTGTATCGATCGGGATATAACTCCGAGTGTCCGTTACCGTAGGACAGGCTATCGATAGATTGTTTCTTCCCTGCAGGGGTGCACCAACTTACCCACCACGCTCGATTAACTCCGGCCGGACACACTTTTCTGGGTCATGCCCGGCCTCGGCCAAACGATACGCCGCAACCCGGCCTAGGCTTAATAGAGAGGTCAGCACGCCGGACTAAACCTATGCCCCCAGGGGTCTTGGGCCATCGCCCCGGGAACTCCTGCACGTTGCGTGGGCGGCCGTGAGCAGACCTGGCAACCCCTTAATACAAGCGCGGTTGCGTAACCAATCCAACACGGCGCGCGCCGCTCAGTCGCATGTCGTCTATTAAGCTTCGGCTGATGTATACGACGCAGAATGCCCATACTATGCCCACGTGATGGTTAGTGCTATCAGGCCAGAGGCCCCTCAGATCAAATATCCAAACCGTTAGTGGATTAGGAGCACGCGGTAACGAGCAGAGACTCATGATCGATGTGACCCCGTCGTCCCGTCTCGAGGACTTGCGGCAAGGGCTAAGAATGCCCGGCCACGCCTCGTAATTATCTCGCGGGCACCCTCCAGGTCAACCCGACTCCACATCACTCGTAAATATGCTCGCGCGGGTACCCGTCAGGGCCGACCCGTCTTTAGTAACTTGATTCAGTGTAAAGTCATAGTAACCATAGTAACCGTGTGTCTAACACCAAGGGGAACCCCGAGGAATCACCCTCGAAGGAATTCCACCTGATGTTATTGTCAAGGTGAACGAAGGAGGAATCACCCTCGAGGTCCACTCTTGAGGAGTTGCACGACAGTGTCGTTATCGGGAGTGGAGAAGGAGGAATCGCCCTCGATGACCATAACCGATGAACTAACCTACAAGGTTAACATCAGAAGTGCTGACGAGGTATCACCCTCGGCACTCGATGGTAACCCGGTAGTGTCGAGCAACTAAGGGGGAAGTGATGTGCGGTGCCGAGGCCTGGCCCGTCATCTGGTTGCATCAAATGGATATGGGGAGAAAAGGAAAGCAAAGCAACCGTGAGTACTCATCCGAAGTACTCAGCAAGCAAGGATCTACACTACATATGCAACATTATCAAAGGGAGGCTGTATATGTGGACGTGTGAAATGATGTGCAGAGGACAAGTATTTTTAACTTATCCGGGATATGGAATCAAGGAGGAAATATGGTCGGAACCACGATTGCAAGGGATCAATTCATAGTTACAAGATGAACTTGTACCAAGGAAATAATTATTTTTACGAGCAACTTCCATGATAAGTTCTGCATCGTGTCCAAGGGCATGAACACAAAGGTTCAAGGTCGACTCCCACTTCTTCAATGCATAACCTTTCATTCACTTCTCGCATTCGATGGAGTTGTAGTGTTGGAATTTATCTGGCGAAACACCAGAAGAGTATGACTCGTAGAAGTTTCTGGGTTCTTGCAGATGGCAGAAGCGTAGATACAACCCATCGGGACAATTTTACGAATCCATACAACCATCAACCAAAGCAAGGGATGCGAGTTCGAAAGCAGAGTTTCGAAGTCAAAGCAGATGATACAATTTACCGGAGGTACTAAATACCAAGGGAAGAGCTCATAAGATGTTTGAATATGAAGGATACTGTCGGATATTAATGCAACAAAAGATCAGGTAGATGACAAAGGATCTGATGTGAGTAGCGGTACTCAACCAAAAGAAGAAGAAATGCAAGGGCTTCGGTTTATGGAAACATCTAAATAATTCGATGCTTAAATTCAAAGAAATTTGATTTCTAGATCGGTGTATCAGAATCAGATGCTCCGATCAAAGATGGATAGGTTGAACAGACTTAGAGGCACACCGATCGAATCTTGATTGGGCAAGAACCAGCTCATATCCGGAATGATGCCTGAGCCGGAAAGAAAATTCCTAAGGATTAATTGATAATAGTAAGCGGTCACATACATAATGAATCAAGGGACTCAAAATTGGTGGCGACAAAGGATGCCGATAAGATTAATAGACATATGGAATTAACCTTAATGAAAGCAGGTAAGAGGAATCTCAAAGGCAGTAGGCTGCAGGATATTCTCGGAAGATCGGATAGCAATACGAAGTATTTTGTGAAACACAAGATCAACTGGGGATGAATGGATCCCCGGTAATGTGAGGAATTATTCGTAAGTGTATTCTTGCGTCAAGGAACTTCAAGGCAGTAGGGACGAAGGACTTTTGAAATGTTGTAGAGTATTACGATATGTCGGATGGAACAAGAGAGTAACTGGATTGAATATAAGAACGGCAAGTGTATGCAGTTATCCATCAGGATTTATCGGTGGTAGTGAATTGCAAAGATGGCGGGCACAAGGGTCTCGGGAAACATCCAATAGTATCTTCGGTATCTTCTGGTGCATCCAGCGACCAACTGGAATGAGGGGCTCTCCGGGAGAAAGCGGTTACGAGAACCTATAGTTTGAGTTAGCAAATATTTTAACCCGAATAGAAGAGAGATCAGAGTCCCAGAGCATAGACGAGGAATAAAAGATCCTAATACCATCCAGTTGGCGACGTGGGCCCGTAAGCCACTTTTGATCACAGCGTCTGCTTCTGATCCTTAGCTTTGGAAATCATAAATCCTATATTTGAGTATCGAATTATTCATTTGTTTCTATAATCCGATGCCCCTGTAATTTTTCTTCTTCTGTTTGAGTACCGATACTCACACCAGATCCTTTGCTGACCATCTGGTCTTTTTGTTGGGTTATTATCCGACAGAGTCTTTCGTATTCAATAGCCTTGCAAGTCTTTCCTCGGATACATAATGTCTTTGGCAAATTGTATCCTCTGATTACTTTCGAGCTTGTGTTATCTACTCCTGAAGATTGCGGTATAGGTTCTTAAGTTGTCCCAATGGGTTGAACCTATGATTTCCCTAATCCGTGTGAACTTGAAAGTTATGCGAGTCATACTCCTCTGGTGCTTCGCCTGATAAATCTTCAAAAGGCTGTTAAGAGTGCGCAAGCTAAAGATGCTGAAATTGATCTTATGAAGAAAGATCTTCACCTGGAAAAGTACAAGGATTTCTCGATGTCTGAAGATGGAACCTTGTACTTCAGAGACCGCATTGTGGTACCTTGCTTCGAGCTTATGACTGACAAGGTCATGAAGGAGGCGCATGATACACCGCTGTCTATTCATCCGGGTAGCACCAAAATGTATCGTGATCTCCGACAAAGGTACTGGTGGTCTAGAATGAAGCAGGATATTGCTCGATATGTTGTTGAATGTGATGTTTGTCGTCGCGTGAAAGCAGAACATCAGAAGCCTGCTGGGATTCTGCAACCACTTCCTATTCCTCTATGGAAATGGGATAAGGTTCAGATGGATTTCATTACTGGACTTCCCAAGTCACAGAAGGGTCACGATGCTATTCTTGTCGTCGTCGACCAACTCTCTAAAGTTGCACCGTGAAGAGATCAGTTCGGACCGTGGCGGTCTATTCACCTCAAAGTTCTGGGAAAGTTTTCAAGAAGCTATGGGACATATCACCTGGAGTTCAGCATATCACCCCCAGTCCCAAGGCCAAGTCGAACGAGTAAATCAAGTGCTTGAAGACATGCTGCGAGCTTGTGTTATTTCTTTCGGCAAGAAGTGGGAAGAATCTCTCCCGTATGCCGAGTTCTCTTATAACAACAACTATCAAGCCAGCTTGAAAATGGCCCCATTCGAAGTACTATATGGACGTAAGTGTCGAACCCCTCTGAATTGGTCAGAAACTGGGGAACGACCGCTCATGGGTCCGGATATTATCCAACACGCCGAAGAGCAAGTCCGTATTGTTCGAGAAAATCTTAAGGCGGCTCAGGACCGCCAGAAGAGCAATTACGATCGCAAACGATGGGGTTTGACTTATCAATCTGGTGATCAAGCTTACCTTCGTGTCACTCCTATGAAGGGCACTCACCGTTTCGGAATCAAGGGCAAGCTAGCTCCACGCTACATCGCCCCCTTTCGCATTGTGGCTAGACGTGGACAAGTGGCATATAAATTACAGTTGCCACCGCAATTCTCTCATATCCACGACGTCTTCCATGTATCGCAACTTTGTAAATGCTTCAAGGAATCTCCGCACCGCGCAGTGGATCACGAGATGCTCGAATTGCAAGATGACCTATCTTATAAGGAGCATCCAATCCGTATTCTCGATGAAGCTGAACGTCGGACCCGTCAGAAGGTTACCAAGTTCCTCAAAGTGCAGTGGCCTAATCATACAGAAGATGAAGCCACTTGGGAACGCGAGGATCATCTTCGCAAGGAATACCCCGACCTCTTTCCTTCTACCTCCTGAATTCTCGGGACGAGAATTTCTTTTAGTGGAGGAGAATTGTAACATCCCTATGTAATGGCTACAGTGATTGCCTTTTGATAATGCCAAGTTATCCTGTTCAACAGTGCTTGATCATCATTATTGTCATCCATTTCAAATTCCAATTCAAATGAATTTATTCAAACTTAAAGTGAAAATAAAAGTTGTTCAAATCAGAAACTAAAATGTTCATTAAATAGTAAATAATTCAGAGGCAATTATAAAATTGTAATCAACATTAAATGGATTAGCTAAGTAACCCTAATAACCTCAAACAGTGGCTAAAAGCAACATTTAGTAACCTTTTAATTAACCTAAATTAAATATGAAATAGTATTTTACCCAAACTAGTTTTGGGTGTTAGGATATAATGCACTATAATTTTTGGACCAGGTCACACATTTTACAAAAGTAGTTTAGTGGCTAAACAATTTGCAAAACAGAGTTAAAAAGAAAACAGAAAATATGAAAAAGGAAAAGGCCTAGTGCTTACTGTGCACTTAGGCATGTCATCTACAGGAGCCGGCCCAGCCCATCTGGGGTCATCCCCCTCCTCCCGCGCGCTGTCGCGCGCGCGCCGACACGCCGCCGATCGCCGCGCGTCACGCATCCCACGGTCCCCGGCGCCTATATGGCCTGCCCCGAGCCCTCGCCCGTCCCCCGAACCCTAGACACCCCCAGTATCCCCCTCGTCCTCTCTATCACCCGCAACGAGCTCGCCCGACGCCGCCATGTTCGGGCCTTCCTAGATCGCGCGGCCACCGAGCCTCCCGTGCCTCCCCGAGGTGCTCACCGGCTTCGCCGTCGGTGGCTACTTCGTCTACGCCCTCTCCTTCGACCGGACGGAGCCCGCAGCGACACCCCCGAGCTCTTCTTCCCCGACGCCGTCCGCCACTGCCGTCGTCGATTCCGGCTGCCCCACGCCTTCCCCGCGCCCGCATTCGCACACCTGCAGGTCCCAGTGAGCTCCGCCTCCCTCTCCTCCTTTCCTCGCTATCGATTTCGACCGTTAGCGCCCGATCCGGACTAGCCGAGCCCCTGCCTCCGCGACCGCTCGTCGTCGGCGTCATTCTGGCGACCAAATGGCCTCGCAACCGAGCCTGTTACATTCGCCGCGTCGCGTAGAGGCTCCCCCAGCTGCTCCCTTTGCTCGCTAGCCCACCGCAGTCGCACGCCCGAGCTCCGCCCGAGAACGCCGCCGCCCGCCGTCGTCGTCACGCTCCATTCCGGCCACCTCCGCCTGCGAGACCACCACAGTTGGATGCGGCGCACGACGCCCGTTCGAACGGCACCGGCCGCGTCCCATTTGGCCCCCCACAGCCGAAATCCGAGCCTTGCCGCCGCGCTCCGCCGCGCATGGGCTCTCCGGAGCAACGCCGGCAGCCACCGCTGATGTGGCGCCCACGTGGCAATGCCTGGGCCACTGACTGGTGGGCCCAGGGGCCCCCTTTGACCAGTTGACTTTGGTCAACTGCTGACTAGGCGGCCCTGTGTCTATGACATGCGGGCCCCACTACTTTAAACGAAATAAAATAAATAGATAATCTGCTAATTAATTAGTTAGTTAATTAAATCACTAAACACCCACTGACTAGTGGGCCCCACTGGACCCACCTGTCAGGTTTGACTGGTCAACCGACCAGTTGACTTGCTGATGTCATCTCTACGTCATGCTGATGTCACCAGACACTGTTCTGGATAATGTTGGATTAAATGATTAAATAAATTCCAGAAAATAATTAAAACTTTAGAAAATCATAGAAAATAATCCGTAACTCCGATGGAAATACTTTGTACATGAAACTTGCTCAGAACGACGATACGAATCTGAATACGCCCTTCGTATTGCTGCCAGATGCCACTAGCTGTGTGAACATGAAATTTTTGACTGGTTTCGATAAATGAATAGTGCTTAACTTTAATAAAATAAATCCAACTAAATTCCTAAATTAACTAAATCATTTAGTTAGGCAGTAGAACACCTCTGCATATCATTTAGGCATGTCATGCTTATTGCTTGCATTTTTGCCATGAATTTATTGTTTCTTCCCCCCTCCTTCTCTCTCGATAGACGCCGAGACCGGCGCCGTTGCAGCAGAGTACGACTACGCTCCAGACGAGCAGCCTTCTGACGACCTCTCCTTCTTGCCAGAGCAACCAGGCAAGCCCCCCTTTTGATCATCCCAATATCGCCTATTCTATTCTCTCATGCTTGCATTAGAATTTGCTACTGTAATTGATTGCTCCTATTCTGATGCATAGCCTGCATTTGTAACCTGCTTACTGTTACCTTACCTGCCTATTTCAAACTGCTTAGTATAGGTTGGTTGGTGATCCATCAGTGACCCCCAACTTGTCCTTGTTGCCCCTGCTTCATCATCAGAAGACCCGATCAACGGGATCGAAGACCAGGCCCCGGCACCGCACATCACCCCCTTTAGTTGTACGACACTACTGGGTTACTATCGAGTGCCGAGGGTGATATCTCGTCAGCACTTCTGATGTTAACCTTGCAGGTTAGTTCATCGGTTGTGGTCCTCGAGGGTGATTCCTCCTTCACCACTCCCGATAACGACGCTGTCGTGCAACACCTTAAGTGTGAACCCATCGAGGGTGATTCCTCCGAGTTCACCTTGATGGATACATCGAGTAGGAATTCAACGAGGGTGATACCTCGGATTCCTCAGATGTTATGGACACACGGATACTTGGACTTTACAACAGTTATTTGGAAAGGCAGGTCGACCCTGAGGGGTACCCGCGAGTGATGTGAAGACGGGTTGACCTGGAGGTTACCCGTGAGATAAATACGAGGCGCGGACGGGCATTCTTAGCCCTTGCAGCAAGTTCTCGAGACGGGGCGACGGGGTCACATCGATCTTGAGTCTCTCCTCGTTACCGCAAGCCCCTAATCCACTAATGATTTGGATATTTGATCCGAGCAGGCCTCTGGCCTGATAGCACTAACCATCACGTGGGAAGAGTTATGGGCACTCTGCATCATAGCATCAGCAGAAAGCTCTGTCAGACGTCCAGTTCAGCATCGCGGCATGGATGGACCGGCGCCATCCAGGCAGAGGTGGTGCCTGGCTTCACCATGTACGCAACGACCCGGAGGGCGAGGGGCGATGGCCCAAGACCCCCTTGCGCTTAGGAGGTAGACCGACGGGGACCTCTCTGCTGAGCTGTAGGTAGGATTGCGGTGTATCGTTTGGCCGAGGCCGGGCATGACCCAGGAAAGTGTGTCCGGCCAGAGTTAAGCGAGCGTGGTGGGTAAGTTGGTGCACCCCTGCAGGGAAGAAAACATTTATTGATAGCCTGTCCTACGGTAACGGACACTCGGAGTTGTATCCCGATCGATACAACTAGAACTGGATACCTGTGATGAAAACTGGATATGATGGCTCCGGGATCGCTTTCTCGCAGGGAGTCGAGGAAGGATCTTTGGGCGAAACTGTTACTTGACACAACCACTACTACATTATACTGTGCTGATCTACTCTCTTCTATTGCTGCAAGACCGCTGAAGATGCTAGTCTTCGATAGGACTAGGCCTTCTCTCTATTCTGGCATTTCTGCAGCCCAGTCCACATATACAGCCTCCCTTTGATAATGTTGCATATGTAGTGTATATCCTTGTTTGCTGAGTACTTCGGATGAGTACTCACGACTGCTTTGCTTTCCTTTTCTCCCCATATCCATTTGATGCAACCAGATGACGGGCCAGGCCCCGGCACCGCACATCACTTCCCCCTTAGTTGCTTGACACTACTGGGTTACCATCGAGTGCCGAGGGTGATACCTTGTCAGCACTTCTGATGTTAACCTTGTAGGTTAGTTCATCGGTTATGGTCATCGAGGGTGATTCCTCCTTCTCCACTCCCGATAACGACACTGTCGTACAACTCCTCAAGAGTGGACCTCGAGGGTGATTCCTCCTTCGTTCACCTTGACGATAACATCAGGTGGAATTCCTTCGAGGGTGATTCCTCAGGGTTCCCCTTGGTGTTAGACACACGGTTACTATGGTTACTATGACTTTACACTGAATCAAGTTACTAAAGAAGGGTCGGCCCTGAGGGGTACCCGCGCGAGCATATTTGCGAGTGATGTGGAGTCGGGTTGACCTGGAGGGTGCCCGCGAGATAATTACGAGGCGTGGCCGGACATTCTTAGCCCTTGCCGCAAGTCCTCGAGACGGGGCGACGGGGTCACATCGATCGTGAGTCTCTGCTCGTTACCGCGCGCTCCTAATCCACTAACGGTTTGGATATTTGATCCGAGGGGCCTCTGGCCCGATAGCACTAACCATCACGTGGGCATAGTATGGGCGTTCTGCGTCGTATACATCAGCCGAAGCTTAATAGACATCATGCGATTGAGCGGCGCGCGCCGTATTGGACTGGTTACGCAACCGCGCTTGTATTAAGGGGTTGCCAGGTCTGCTCACGGCCGCCCACGCAACGTGCAGGAGTTCCCGGGGCGATGGCCCAAGACCCCTGGGGGCATAGGTTTAGTCCGGCGTGCTGACCTCTCTATTAAGCCTAGGTCGGGTTGCGGCGTGTCGTTTGGCCGAGGCCGGGCATGACCCAGAAAAGTGTGTCCGGCCGGAGTTAATCGAGCGTGGTGGGTAAGTTGGTGGACCCCTGCAGGGAAGAAATAATCTATCGATAGCCTGTCCTACGGTAACGGACACTCGGAGTTGTATCCCGATCGATACAACTAGAACCTGACACTTGAGGTGATAACTGGAGAGTATGGCTCTGGGATTGCTTTCTCGCAGGGTGTCGAGGAAGAATCTCCGGGCGATGTTGTTGACACTACTACTACTTTTCTTTATGCTAATCTGCACTCTTCTAATGCTGCAAGATCAATGAAGATGCTGAAGATGCTAGTCTTCGATAGGACTAGGCCTTCTCTCTATTCTGGCATTTCTGCAGCTCAGTCCACATATACAGCCTTCCTTTGATAATGTTGCATATGTAGTGTAGATCCTTGCTTGCTGAGTACTTCGGATGAGTACTCACGGTTGCTTCGCTTTCTTTTTCTCCCCATATCCGTTTGATGCAACCAGATGACGGAGCCCCTGAGACTGCTACTCCCGCCGACGACTACCACTACTACCCTGTGGGTGGCTACTAGTACGAGCTGGCCGACGACCAGGAGTAGGTTCGGAGGGTCCTAGGCAGGAGGCCTGCGCCTTTCGATCGTAATGTTTTTCTTTTGCCCCGCCTTTTAAAGGCTTATCTGTTTTATCTTTTATATCTGTACTCAGATATCTGATGCTTCCGCTGACGCTTGAATGCGAGCTTATGTATTCGAGCCCTCGAGGCCCCTGACTTGTAATATAAAACTTGTATGACTTTATTTATGTTTTAGAGTTGTGTTGTGATATATTCAAGTGAGTCCTTATGCTTGATCATGAGCATTTGCGTGTATGATTAGTGCACGATTAAGCCGGGGTCGTCACAATAACTACCATGGCACGTGTGTGTTTTCTAGACATAACTGCCATGGCATATATGTGTGTGAGAGACAAATTTGTCATGGGCATATGTGTGTGAGAGAGACTCAAATTGCCATGGTATGTGTGTATGTAGGAACTCCACAATGAACTTGCACCAGTTCATGCTCTTCACATTGTCTTTCGGGTCCTGCAGAATTGGGGAAAAAAGGAAAAATAAAAAATGTAAGACGATGGCAGTAAGAGAAGCAAGATATGAGATCGAAAAAATAGGGTGAAACTGCATACCAATATCCGCTCCACATGTGGGCTGTATATGAAGATTGCTGATCAGTCCGGGCGTTTGGGCTGCGTTTCAGGTATCTAGTCAGGTGGCAATTTTACGTCCGGACTGCACGGGAGTTTGGGGACAGATATGGGGCGTCCGGTTGTAGATGCTCTTACGACCATAGTGCTGTGTGTATGTAGCAAGTTTGCTGGGTAGAGAGCTGGGGCAGATCAGATCATATTCATAGCAGTGGATGCTACTGAATTTGTTCCCCAAGGTAAGCAAATGATTTCTTGGTGGTTGCCTGATCCATCCCCAAACTAAAAGGGCAAGGCAAGAAATTGCAGGAGAAAATTACAGAGTTGGTGACGCAGTTTTGGTGCCAAGAACATGGGACTGATCTCTGATGGCTTGCCTTGGCAGCAAGCACCACCCATGGATCCATCCATCCATCCATCGGTAGCAGCAGGCACACATGGGCTAGCTCAGCTGGTATAGGGCGTGTGTTGGGCTCCCTGCACCGCAGCAGCAAGTCATGGAGCTCCACACCCACACACGCTCGCAGACCATGATACGGAGAGGGAGCAGGGACGCACGAGATGGCGAGTTTTGCATTGACAAAACGAGCGGCCGTAATAATTGTCTTGGCCTGCCTCGCCAAAGCCCGTCTGGTGTGATCATTTCAGCTCGGCCGAGCTGCACCTGCTTGGCACAGTCGTTATATTTTTTATTCGACTTTTGCCTCCCTGGGTTCACAACTTTCAGTCCAAGGAGGAGCGAGTCAAACATATTTCTTACTTCTCTATGTATGCTTTGTTTACTTGGCTTAAGTTTTTTTTTGTTGCTAATGTGTAGTGGAAACCCTAGTTGTATAATGTACAGCTCCTCAGTCCCAAAATAAGTGACGTGGTTTCAAGCACGCTACCTTGTCTGTCGTACTGGCGCTGGAGCACGACGATCCCAACACAACACAACACAAGGCTGCAAATGCATGCATGCCTGCGTGGCTGCGGGGCCACGCCCAAATTCTGGTAGGATGGAGTGCACGAACATTGGCAGCAACAGGGTGCTACAGCCTAGAGCACTGGAGCCAAGAGGAAAAGGCCAGCGTGGCAGCATTTCATTTCTCGCACTTGGGACGAAACCAAAGCGACATGTATGCATATGCATGGTACTATGACCCACACATAGGAACAAAACAGGAGGGCACGGCTCATTGCTCCCAATTGTATCATGCGGCAGGATGGACTGTAATTTGAACTCAGCATCCGCGGTGTTGCCGGATATTTTTGTTGGATATCTGGATTTTAGGCACGTAGTTCCGCATGAAATGAAACCTATAGCAAGACGTGTATGGTGATTATTATTGCTCGCACTGGCATATATTATAGCATGGTGAGCATCCACGACCTTTTATTTTAGAAAAATCCACAAGAATCTGCACAAGTGTCTGCAAAAGAGAGTGAATATTGCCTCCGTTTCAAAAAAGAAAGAAAAGATGGGGTGTGCATGCAAGATGTAATTTTTATTGTTTCTGGTGTTCGTTGTACTATCACGATTGATGATGGAGAAACAAAAATACGTGGGTGAGCATCCACGACCTTTTATTTTAGAAAAATCCACAAGAATCTGCACAAGTGTCTGCAAAAGAGAGTGAATATTGCCTCCGTTTCAAAAAAGAAAGAAAAGATGGGGTGTGCATGCAAGATGTAATTTTTATTGTTTCTGGTGTTCGTTGTACTATCACGATTGATGATGGAGAAACAAAAATACGTGGGTGAGCATCCACGACCTTTTATTTTAGAAAAATCCACAAGAATCTGCACAAGTGTCTGCAAAAGAGAGTGAATATTGCCTCCGTTTCAAAAAAGAAAGAAAAGATGGGGTGTGCATGCAAGATGTAAGTTTTATTGTTTCTGGTGTTCGTTGTACTATCACGATTGATGATGGGGAAACAAAAATACGTGTTTTGGCTGTAAAAAGGGCGAATCTTTTTTTTTTGGGTAAAAACTCGAAAATTCTACACTTACAGACTCTCAGCTACGGATCCATACCTACGGACGTACGTGTCCAACCATGCTAATCTTCTCCCCCCTGATTTTCAGGGTGGGGCCCTCGTGATTTCCAATCTCCTATTTCCAAATCAGTCCGTAGGTGCTAATCCGTAATAGTGCTCCGCAAGTGTAGCAAAGCTCGTAAAAACTGACGGTGAATCCTACCAGCAGAGTACAGTACTCTTGAGTAAACGGATCCACCAATGACTACCCTGGCGTGCAACGGTGCAAGGTGTTCCTTTGCAAGTGGACAAGGAGCAAAGTTTGTTTGGTACAGAATGGATTACATTTACCAGTAGGTACCTCAAAAAAAAAAACCCAGCTTATTCCAGAAGCATGCTTCTAAAAAATATATTTTTGGTTGGGCTTCTGAAATAAGCTGGATAAGGGGCAGCTTATTTTAGAAGCCAGCAAAAGAACTGGCCCTTAGTGCTCTTAAAAACCACATAGCCTGTACATACCACATCTCCATCTCCAGGGGTAAATGCCCCTCGGCGTTGGTGTCGTGGTGAGACATAAAACGCGCCTGCTGCCATGGCAGGGGAGGGGAGGCAACAAAGTACACGCACAGCCACAGGGACAGCAAAACATTGGCACTTCCGCAGCAATAAAAGTCTGTCTCAGCGCTTGATCTACCAAGCCGGCCTTGTCCCCAGCAGTCTGGTTGCAACGGTGCACGTCATTTGCTGCCACAAACACCACCAAATCAGCGCCTCAATCGCACATGCAGGAACAGCGAGTAGTAGATCAAGAAGAATTAGTACGAATCCGTCAAAAAAAGAAGAAGAAGAATTCGCAGAAAAATCTCCTGCAGGAGCACGGGGAGCAGTGCGATATTTCGCATGGTTTCCATCTCTGTTTCCGCGGCAAACCCGAACCAATTTTGGATTGGTTGGCCACATGCTCCCCTGCCCCCCTGCACTCGTACACGGCCCCAAGAATGATTGATTGCTCGCTCGGGGCCGGGCAGGGCCAACCCGATGCGCAGGGCAAAGGACTATCATCTGCCCCAAATAGAGAAACGGGGACACCCAAATTTTAATTTTCACCCTCCCGTTCCATCGCTCTCACACTCCCGAATTCTTGACAAGGATCTCTCTTCCCCTTTTATCGTCTTTGTGGCTTGTGAGTGGTGAATTTCACCTCACCGGATCAGATCAGGCATAGGCATGCATGCAGGCAGGCAGGCAGGCCACAGTAACAGCACCGACAGGAGCTGCAGATTAAGCATGCAGATCATGTCATGACTCGTGAACAGTGCGCCTGAAAGATACAAGACCTGGGGAGAGATTGCATCTCATGTTCTCTCTTTTTTTCTATGCATGCATTGTTCAAGATTAGCCCAGGAAAACTGCAGATGAAACGGAGAAATTGTAAACAAGTCAGAATTAGTTGCATACAACCTCTGATCATCTGATCCATGGCAACTCAAATGCTCAGCTCAACAGGTACTGCTAGACTTCAAGTCAGAGACACCAACCAAGGAGACGAAGAAGGGGAAGAAAAACTAGAGTAAGTCCAGGAAAAATAAATTGAAATTGAGTGGAGCTCAGTTCGGTTCGCCTATGTCCCCCCTCTCATGCTTGCTCCCCAACCTTATGACAAGATAAACAGCAAAAGGTAAAAAAAAAATGGAGATGATGATAGACTCGAGTTTCTCTTCTCTCTGCTTCGATCGACCGCTCCGATGGAACAGTGAAATTAATGGCAATGCGGCTTACTAACGCTAGCAGAATCAGCAACCGTGGCGCCGTTGACAGACACCAGGGTTAATTTCATCTTCTTTGTGCCGTCAGTCGAGCTTGAGCTCCCCCTGCGCATGCGGGGAGCTCGGGCCGCGGTGGCCGGAAGGCCCGGGCTGCGACGGCGGCACTTGCATCGGCATTGACATGCCCAACGGCATCGGCATTGACATGGCCATCGGCATTGACTGTGACTGCGGCGGCGCAGGCGAGGTAGGGAGCGGCCTGCTGGCGAGGTTGTGCTTGTTGTTGTGCATCCAGACCTTGAGGACGCGGCGCTTGACGCCGATCTCCTGGCAGAAGTGCTGCACCATGGCGTCGTCGAGCTTCTGGAGACGCCACCCCACGTTCTCCGCGAACTCCAGCATGCGCCCCTTCTGCTCGGCGGTGAACTTGGTGCGGAAGCGCTTCTTTGACGAGGAGGAGCCGCCGCCGCCGCCGCCTGAGGCTAGCCCGCCTCTGCCGTCGCCCATGATGCCGCCGCCGCCGCTGCCGTCCATCTCGTCCGACTCGGACGTCTGGATCATGTTGAGCGGCATGATGATCTGGTGGTGGTGTCCCAGCGGTGGGGGCGGCGGCGGAGGGAGCGCGCGTGCCGCGGCGTAGGCGCCGTAGTGGTCCGCGGTGACGAGGAGGCCCCCGCTGCTCTTGTGGTGGTGCGGCACGGCGGGGCCGAGCAGGCGGCGGACGGCGTGGTGGCCGTAGCCGTAGCCGTGCGAGGCGCAGCTGTCGCCGTCGAAGTCGTCGAGCTCCTTGCGGTGGAAATTGCGGTGGCAACCGCAGGCGGAGCACTTGAGCGCCTCCAGCGAGCCCTCCTCGCCGCTGGGCATGAACTCGCCGCACCCGTCGGTGGCGTTGCCGCCGATGGCCGCCGCGTGGTTCTTGAGGCACTCCCGGTACTTGACCGCCGGCCCTCCCGCTCCGCCGGCAATGGCCGCCGCGCGCTTCTTCCCGGAGCTGTCCTCAGACACAGCAGCAGGCGGCGAGGGCATGTCCTGCGCCTGGGACTGGGACTGGCCGTTGTGGTTGGCGTGGTCATGGTGGAGCTCCATGGCATGGTCGGCGACGGCGACTCCCCCGCCGCCGATGCCCCCGTAGGGTGAGGCGGCGGCGTGCATTGGGATCGGGAACTCGCCTCGGGGCACAGAAAGATCCATCCTCTCCTCCCTGTCCGGAAGGATGCCTCTCGCTGACGCTGCTGCTTCTGTTCGCCTTCTCTGCAGCTGCACAATGGACACCATGAGAGAGGGCAAGAAAAGGCCAATGGCGCCTCCAACTCAACGCCAACAAAATTCAGTGTTTCTTGGGACTCTCAACACTAAAGAAAAGAAAAGAGAGAGGGGGTGGAGAACAAAAAGGAAGGTGATGTGAGAGAGAGAGAGAAAGAGAGAGAGGTGCATGGTGTGGTGTGGTGTGGGATCTTGGGGACCTTATCAAGAAGATACCAGCGGCACCACTTGCAAACTCCAAGAGCATACATAATCTAGCTAGCTGCTCAATTACACCATACATACAAATAAATAAATACAAAATACACAACAATATCCTGCTCCTGCCTAGCTTAGCCTCTACTTTGCTGGGCTCCTCCTCTGCCCATGCAAACAAGATTAGAAGAGAAAAGGGAAGGAGGAGAAGCTTTAGAAGATGGATAGCTGCTGTACTCACTCACTAGATGCAGGAAGGATGGTAGGATGGATGATGAACAGTGGGGCTGTTCTTGGCAAAGCGAGCGAGTGAGGGGTTACTTGTCCCGTGGATGCGAGTTTTACTAGTTACTAGTACTGCACACCGCCACCGCTACTATTAGTACTACTAGCAAGCAAGCGAGCTGCTAGGAGAGGTTTTTTCTCTGTGGATGGACTAATGTATGGACCAGCTTTCCTTTGACCTCTCCTCTCTCCCCCCTTCCTCTCCCACACACCACCAAGGACTAAGAGCTAGCTAAGCAGGGGGAGGAGGAGGAGGAGCTTCCTTCATGGACAGATGTTCTGTGTTTATGTGTGTCATGGAGAGACCATCTATGGTTTTCTTCTTCTTGTCCTGCACTGCACTGCTTGAACAGTGGAGGAGGAGAGAGAGGAGGGGAGGGGAGGGCGAGCAAGAAGAGACCAAAAGCAAACGAACCACGGTGTTTGTCAAGGGCTAATCAAGAGGACAAGGAAGGAAGGAGCAAGGCCTCCAGCCTTTGCAGCTTCCACCATTGCACTGCGCTGAGGTGACTAGGCCGTCTACTCTAGGGTCTAGGGCCTTTCCTAAAGGCAGGCACACCCACAGCACAGAGTGGCAATACAAGGAAAATAATAGTGTAAAGTATGGAGACGGAGGATCTGTCTGTGCTGTGCTTAGCCAGAGGAGCGAGCGAGAGAGAGAAGGGAGCTTGGGCGGATGGCAAGGCAAGGCTAGGCTGTTTTCTTCTAGTGCTCGCCCTTGGTGTAAATAATAACCAAAAGGAAAAAGAGATGTGTGTGAGGGAGGGAGAGATGGACTGATGGAGAGGAAATAATAGGTAGTGTGTGCCTGGCGCTTGCTTTGCTTGCACTATCAGGAAAGAAACCGAGCGTACTTCGTAGAGTGATGGAGGGTGAGAGAGTGAGGGGGTTGTGCTGTGTCAGAAGCAAGGCGAGGCGAGCCAGAGAGAGAAGGTGAAGGTGAAGGGAACAGCACCCGCATGCCTCCGCTCCACTCTGGCCGTGATTCCCCCCTGCTTGTTTGTCTTTGACGCCCAAACTGACGGTTTCTCTCTCATCAACGCTCTTGTCAGAGAGAGATGAGGTTTCCCAAAGAACAAGGGAGCATGGATCGAGTTAGGTTAGGCGCTTGATCAATGCTCTCATGGGCTCTA
This sequence comes from Thinopyrum elongatum, assembly GCA_011799875.1. NCBI lineage: Eukaryota > Viridiplantae > Streptophyta > Magnoliopsida > Poales > Poaceae > Thinopyrum > Thinopyrum elongatum. Next base: position 81,294,498 of record CM022300.1, on the reverse strand, counting down.
TATGCATTCATTCACAAGACCCTTGTGCTGGCTAGCTATTTCATTCTCGTGCATAAGCAACCGCGGCATCAAATCCCATTGTCGGAAGATACCAATTCATCATGGACACTCTCTCCCTGATCGCACCTCATAACTGCTGCTGCTGCTGCTAATTGGCTACGAACAGAGTTTGTTTCTTCACAAGTTCACATGGGAATTAAACGTAGCGCCAGCTACTAGTAGGAGTAGTTCAAATGAGAAACACAGATCTTATATGCATCGCCCAAAAACCATCGCTATTTTTCTTTTGTATTAATTATCAGGAAGAAAAAGAAAAACAGGACGAAAAAATGACAGGCAGGGACGAAAACACTAAGCACGATGCATGCACACAACAAAAAGGGAGTGGTATCAGCAGCCTCAGTCGTCAGGCTTTAGCAGAGAGCATATATAGTGGGTTTGTCTGTATCACACAGGATGCATCATTGTGCCCTAAGAGTTGACCACCACACCCCCACTGCCCTAATCATAACCCCCCATGACCAAACCACTAACCAATCACCTTGCGCTTGCTGGAAAATGTGCTAAAGATAAGAACAGCGTTCCGATTTGCAGGCAGCTAGTTGTACAAGCAACAAACTACCCAGGTTAGGGGGGCAGTGTCAGTTTTAAACTTCCCCTTTGGGGCCAGCACCACTGATTAGAGTGACAGTATGTCCTAATCAAGCAATTCCTACAGTTAAATTTGTTGACTCCGCATCACTCACACACAGGCACAAGATGCCACCTCAGGGATTCTCTCCCGATCAGTGCCCATCTGCATGATGATTTGAACTAGCTACTACTCCTAGCACCTACTGTGAGCATCACCTTGGGGTGTGCAAAGATATTACTACTGTCATCAGGCCCACTTAAACCCTAGCCTTGGATCCTGCAACTTTTTTCCCCTTGTCTGCTTGCTTGTCTAGAGGCTAGTGAGCAGTGACTGCGGTGTTGTCTTGTACGTACTAACTGCGCAACATTCCCCTACCCAAAGCGAATTCTTCTGCCAGGTCTTTCTTTAACAGCCCCATGCACTTAGGGGGCTAGGGTTAGGGCACATGATGGAATCTCACGGCCTGGGGATTAGATTATGATCGCCTTGGCTTGGAGGAATTAGATTCCCTTTTCCCTGTGGGGAGAAAGGTCCTAATCGCTTCTTTTGGTGGTGAATATTATAAAGTGTGCTAAGCATGCAAAGTGCACGCAGAATGATCATCTTTAAGGTACAACAAACAAGACACCCTCCTTTTTCTTTCCTGTCAAACTGAATGTTCACCTAGATCACGAGGAATGTTCATCCTAGATATCGTCTTTGGAACAATATGAGGCTGGATCATCCAAGAATATCTCTGTAGCTCAAGGGAAAAAAGATTAAGATGCCTGGACCCTTGCCTTTTTCTCATGATTTATTTTAGGTTTTTTTTTTCATTTCAACTTGGTGGTCCCCCCCCCCCCCCCCCCCCCCCCCTCCCAATCACTTTATTCTATCCGCTTTATATATTCTGACTTAAACTTCCACGCAAACGTCTTTTGACAATCTTGATGTATGATTCGAATTCTTATGATGAGAGGATGGGTTCCGGCATACGATGTCAAGTTTTGGCAAGCTACGGTTTAAGCTCTAACTCAGTCTTATATGTACCTCTTTTAAGCAACACATAATAGGCTGAAGAATTGTTGTAAATCTCTATTAACGTTTATGTATGCCTCTCCCGAGTCCCGACATAGTGAAGATCGAAGATTTTTTTTCCACATCTTTGTGTTGGGAAAAAATATAAATCATTTTTTGTTTATTTCAGGACGGTACCAAGCTTGTTGACTTATGTCATGTCGTGGGTCTAAGAATAGAACTTGCGGTATGTTCGCCACCCTGCTTTGACGTAATTGTCAAAATTTACATCCGCCTACAAGTATCACCAATACCGTTGGCCAGTGGGATGAACCCCATGGCTCGAATTCGCGTGGGGTGTATGCTTTTTAATAAAATGTGACGCAATTTGAAATTGCCGTAAATATTTTGTTCTTAATAGGATCAAAGTAATTTTTCAGGCAGGTTGAGGACGGGGCATCGACCCGTTGGCTGAGCAGCTGGGGTAGATGCCAGCCTGCCTGGGTTCGAGTCTCGGCTCTAACACATGGCGCTCGCGGAGTTTCTCCTATATAAAAGAAAAGCCAACGAGCGTTAGCCCTTGAGCTGGTCTCATTTATTAAAAAAAAAATCAGGCAGGTTATCCGCCCGACAACGCACTTGATATGTGTGTGGGGCTCACATTAGCGTGTGGTGGTATGAGATTAGTGACAAGATTAGTGCCTCTTGTAAATTGGACTGTGTTTTGGTTGTGACTTGGTGTGCCCTAGACACTTGGCAATAAAGAAATGGCTTGTTGCGTCCATCAATGGAGAGGTCATGCTCTTTTTTTTTCTTCCTCTTTTTGAAAAAAAAAGGCGAGTTATGGTCAAACTTGGGTATGTATTGCTGGACTTGGCTGGGTTGAGGTTGATTTGGGCTTGGGCTTAGCAGCACTAGGCTGAATCTTGAACTGCACTATACGAGGACTGGCCCGGGACAGGCTCTAGTTGCCGGCAGACTGTTTTTTTTTGTTGATGTACAGTACTGCAATAATAAACAGTGGTACTCTTCAGAGAATAGGAAATGGTATTATTTCACCGGAGGGAGTATTTATTTTGTGTGCCTGCATGATTTCGCGGATACGAGTACAAAATGTTTTTTTTTGTCCATGGCCCCCTTTAATTCATACTGTGCGCCTACTAACTCGAAAACATCTGATCATGGACATGCGGAAGTACCGAAGGCCGGTGATCGCCATGAGTTTCTGCACGACACGGCCAGCGCGCACTTTGGAATTTCAGAGCTACTGTCCTGCTACTGGACCATGGAGATGGAGCGAGTGAGTGATCAGCCATTCGACCAACCGACCGATACGATATGCAGCTGGACTGCTGGGTGCCTCTGGTATACCGCTTTTTTTATAATTTGTATTTTTACTAATCAAATTGATGGGTATAATTGGAGGTCAATTACAGTCAAAACAGGGGAAGCACGTGATTACACATTGCTATTTTCGTAGTACTAAAATAGTAGTTTTTTTAGGGGAAGTACTAAAATAGTAGTTGATGTACTGCCAAATGATATACTGTTTTTTATTAAAGAAGTACTGATTTTTCCTGCTTCCCAGTATTTACTGTAGGCTTAAATATATTTCCTATTACAATCGTCCCCACAAAATCTTTAAATAAATGTACTGGTTAAATGTGGAAATTGCGGATAGGGAGGCTAGGGGGTGGGGTTGGGGGGGGGGGGGGGGGGGGGGGGGGGGGGTGTGGGGTAAACTTAGCTTAAAGAAGCAATATCTTCCATAGTTTGTTTCTTGACTGTCAATTGCGACACGAGTGCTTGATGATGATTGGACTTGGCCCTACCGCAGATAACTGCTAAGAGCCCTTCAACATGGGTTATGTTCTACTTCTACTTTGTTTTCTCACCTAAGAACAATGTATTTTCCCTCAAAAAAAGGAAAAATATCTTTACTCTTATTTTTGACTTTGTTTTCTCCAAATCGCTAAGATGCTAACACGGCAAGTAATAGGCATTATGTTCATCCAAATCGGATTAGGAATCGTCGTAGAATAAATGGGGCATATTTAGGCATGACCTTGGAGTACTTGATTTAAAATGTTAATTACTTCCACATGAGAAGAACTTTTATTTATTGTTCACTCTTGTGAGTAGATAATATGAAAAGAAATGCCACCAGTTCTTTTATGAAGGATTTGATGCATGATAGAAAGATATAGGATAGTAATTTGATACAAACAAACCTAAATGAGCTCTACATAGAATATGATGATTTAACTTCTTTTCAATAAGTGCAAAACTTATATTATATAACCAATAACAAAACAAATCTCCGAACAATATTTCAAAAACACAAGAAAAAGATATGCTGAAATGGAAAAGTATCTAGTAATCATTAATTTCTTACCTTCAAACTATGAAGGAAGATGTCCTAACACGGTGTCAAAGCGCCATCACGTTCCATATCCTCCTACAAAATTGGGACAACAAATCACAAATGAGAGAAAACAATAAGCGCATACAAACAAGTTGTACTCAGAGTCTCCAACCCGTAGAACTATGATAGAACATATATGTGATAAGACAGTAAGTGCATCAATCTTCTCACATATCAGTAGAAACAATAAAATCGAGATCTAGTTTGTACTGCCCTACCACTTGCAACAAAAATCTGAAAGGGCATAAGAGATGACTAAGCTTACTTTCCTATGGTCGTAGTTAATTGGAGAACAATGTCTAATCTGAAGGCGAGGACGGGATTATATAAATACTAGTTGGTGAATGGGGGGTTGTGGAGGTTCGTCCGGAGGGTCTATAGCTACCAAGAGAAACACTCGCTCTAATTGCGCTCTAATTACATGTTGTACTCAAGATCGGCAAATAGCGCCAAGTAGTTTTGAAGATCAACACCTGGCATGGTTATTTGCTAGTTGTCATGCATCAAGTAACAACTTTAGCACAATTAGTGAGTCAATGGAGCATGTTTAGGGATGTTGTTTGATACATGTTAATCGGTAGACTATCAATTGCCACACCATCACATCCACATGTTTGTGTCAACATGAATATGCATATTTACTTAGGATAGCAAAGCCCTTCAAATATGCTAATATAGGGCAAGTATTAGACAATATGCTCATCCAACTCGGATTAAGGATCAATCATAGAATGAACAAGACATATTTTGACATGACCTCGGAGTACTTAACTTAAAAGGTTAATTACCTCCGCACGAGAAGAACTTCAATTTATTGTTCACGTTTGTGAATAGATAATATGAAAAGAAACATCAAATTCTGAATGAATGGTTTGATGCATAATAGAGAGATATAGGATAGAAATTTGATATAAACGAACCTAAATAAACTCCATTCGGAACATGGTAGTTTACCTTATTTTCAATAAGCGCAGAACTTTTACTCATATACCCAAGAACAGAACATATCTCAAAGTAATATTCCAGGAACACAAGGAAAAGAGATATGCTAAAATGAAAAAGTATCCAAAAACCATTAAGTTCTTACCTCCAAACTCGGAATGAAGATGTCCTATCACAGTGTCAACGCGTCATCACGTTACCTATCCTCCTACAAAATTATCAACATATCAAAAATGAGAGAAGACAATAAGCAGATACAAACAAGTTGTACCCAAAGTCTCCAAATTCGTAGAACTATGACATGTCATATATGTGATAACACAGTAAGTCGATACAATCTTCTTACATATCAGTAGAAACCTTATGATCTAGATCTAGACTGCACTGCCCTACCACTTGCAATAAAAACCTGAAAGGGCATAAAAGATAACTAACCTTACTTTCCTACGGGTGTGGCTAATTGGAGAACAATGTCTAGTATGAACGCGAGTAAGGGACTACTTAAATACTAGTTGGGGGGTTGGGGGTTGTTGAGGAGAAACGCTCGCTCTAATTGCGCTGTAATTGCACGTTATACTCGAGACCAGCACGTACCGCCACGTGGTTTTGAAGATCAATACCTGACATTGTTATTTGCTAGTTGACATGCATCAACTAATAATTTTAGCACAATTAATGAGTCAATGGACCACGTTTAGGGACGTCATTTGATACATCTTAATCGATAGACGATCAATTGCCACCCATCACATCCACACGATTTGCGTCAACACGGATGTGGATTTCCTCATTATTTCAAAGCTAAAAAACATTCAATCATGAACACTACTTGAAACTATGATTTTACTCAAGCCATATACCCTAGCTCAGATAGAAAAATACCATAGGGGAATACATTACTTTGGGCTTGCCCTAAGTAAAGAAGCGTAGGTGTAGTATAAATAGGGAAAGACTCTTCCCCTAGGGTGTATGTCAGAAGCTGTAGGGAAAGTTTCTTTACCTAGGGGCACCAACACTAGGGAAAGATTGCAGGGTCCATCTTAGTTGTTGACAAGGATATGACATCCAAGCAGGCCGAACAGGCGCAGGGCTAGCCCCATTGTCCACCAAGGTGCCGAGTCAACCACCCGGGCGCATGCACCAGTTGGGCACCACACCAACTTGGGAGACATGGAAACAGGTGGCCATCCTCGCACAACATGATCTAGTTAAACAACAGGACACGATCCCGTGAGTAGTCCGACCCGAATCACGTAACGCTAGTTTGATCGAGTATATAAGGCGAGCTAGGGGCCCTCTTAGACCAAGACACAACATTCTAGATCCATCTACCCTAGGGTTTTACCTACTCCTCGTCGGACGGTGTCATAGCCGAGAGCTTGTAGCACAAGAAAGGCATCTCTCTAGCGATCTTCCTAATAGTACTTACCCATCTACTATCAGCTATAGGTTAAATCATATCTCCCTCCTTTCTTAGGACCACAATGAAGATGACTTACCCATCTACTATCAGCTATAGGATAAATTATATCTGCCTCTAAAAGCTTTAGTATTTCATTTCTTACCACTTCCTTCAACTTAGGATCTAAGCGGCATTGATGATCAACAACGGGTTTAGCATCTAGCTCCATATGGATTTTGTGTTGACACGTAGTTGGACTAATGCCCTTGAGATCATCTAGTGTATATCCAATTGCAGCATGATGTTTCCTTAGAGTCCTCAACAACTTTTTTTCTTCATGCACTAAAAGGTTAGAATTAGTAATAACATGATATATTTTCTTTTCATCAAGATAAGCATATTTCAATGTATTAGGGAGTTTCTTTATTTCAAACACAGGATCACCTTTAGGTGGAGGAGAGTCTCCCAAAATTTCAACAGGCAAATTATGTTTAAGAATAGGCTCCTGCCTAAAGAATATTTCATCTAGTTTATTTCGTTCATTCATATGCATATCATTCTCATGACCTAATAAATATTGCTCTAAAGGATTAGTAGGAGGCACAACAATAAAGGCAAGACCAACAATAACATCTTCATTAGGCAAATCTTTATCATGATGTTGTTTGGAGAATTTAGAAAAATTAAACACATGAGATTCATCACCAAACTCAACTTTAACTTTTTCTTTAACACAATCAATTTCAGCATTAACAATATTCAAGAAGGGTCTACCAAATATAATGGGACACAAATTGTCTTGTTCAGATCCAAGTATTAAGAAATTTGTAGGGTATTTGATCTTACCACACAACACTTCAACATCCCTTACGATCCTAAGAGGTGAAATGGTATCCCTATATGCGAGCTTAATAGTAACATCAATCTCTTCTATCTCAACAGGTGAAACATCATGCATAACTTGTTGATAGAGAGAAAAAAGGGATAGCACTTATACTAGCACCAATATCACAATAATAATGTAAAGGCCTATGGATATGCGCTGGAGATTTCAATGAAGCACTAAGCAATGACGAACAAATCGGTGGCAAGATTAGAGAAGAAAACCAAATGGCTCTTTTTAGAGACTGCATTGATGACTGTAGTCTAATGGACCTGGGCTATATAGGACCGAAGTTTACTTGGTCGAACAAACAAGGGAATAATCGAAATATCAAAGTCAGGTTAGACAGAGCTGTAGCAAACAGTGACTTTATGCAAATCTATGATAGTTGTACAGTGGAGAATATCATCACATCTTCTTCTGATCACTACGCTATTCTAGTTAATGTGGCAAGCGCAAGTGATCATATTGGTGACCGTCACATCCAGCACTCATTTAATTTTGAAGCAGCCTGGATGAGAGCTCTGGACTACTCTGAGATGGTGGAGGAAGCTTGGACAAAATATATGGACGGAGCCCCATCTCTAAACAACACATGGTCAGCTTTGAAAAGCATGTCCAACACAATCCAAACCTGGAGTAAACAATCTTTCGGTTTAGTTAGAAAGGAAATTAAGAGGTGGGAAAGAATGTTGACTGCTCTTAGGTGTGGAAGAAATGGACTTGGTAGTATCCTGGAAGAAAAGGAAATTGAAAAAAGGCTATGTGATCTCTTCGAGAGAGAAGAAATCATGGCTCGTCAAAGATCAAGAGTGGATTGGCTTAAAGCTGGGGACCGAAATACCTCCTTTTTCCATGCTAGAGCCTCTGCAAGAAGAAGAACAAATAGAATTAAATATTTGAAAAAATATGATGGTTCAAGGTGTGAAGATCAAAGAGGTATAAGGTGCATGGTTCATGATTATTATATGAATCTTTCCTCTGCTGAACCATGTAGATCCTTGAATGCAGTTCTGAATGCAATTCCAAAGAAAGTGGACAATGAGATGAATGAGATATTGACACGTGATTACTCCAATGAAGAAATAAAAGCAGCTCTCTTTCAGAAGGCGCCTGGACCTGATGGTTTTCCAGCGCTTTTTTACCAAAGGCATTGGGATCTTCTGGAGCAGGATTTATGTTTAGCCTTGAGGGACTTTCTGTTAGGCTGTGAAATTCCAGAAGGCTTCTGCGATTCTATAATTGTCTTAATCCCCAAGGTGAGCAATCCCGATTCCTTACCCAATTTTAGACCAATTAGCTTATGTAATGTGGTCTATAAAATTGCCTCAAAAGTACATGCCAATATACTTAAAACTATACTACCGACTATTATCTCAAAGCAACAAAGTGCTTTTGTCCCAGGGAGGCTCATTACTGATAATATTCTTATAGCTTATGAATGTCTCCACACCATTAAGAAACAGAAATCCAAAACTCCATTCTTTGCCCTCAAAATTGATATGGCGAAGGCCTATGATAGAGTAGAGTGGGTCTATTTAAAAGGTGTGCTTCTAAGGATGGGCTTTGATGCTAATTGGGTTGAATCTGTTATGAGATGTGTTACTGATGCGGCTTGAACTATGTCGGTATTTCCCCAAAGAGGAAGGGATGATGCAGCACAACCACGGTAGATATTTCCCTCAGTGATGAGACCAAGGTTATCGAACCAGTAGGAGAACCACGCAACACTATGTAAACGGTACCTGCACACAAAGAACAAATACTTGCAACCCGACGTGTAAGAGGGGTTGTCAATCCCTCCCGGGTAAAAAGATAGATAAATTTGTAGTAGATTGGATAAATAGATCTCGCGGAAACACGAAATAAAATAAATAATAAAAAAATTCCAGCAAGGTATTTTTGGGTTTTTGGATTAATAGATCTGAAAATAAAAGCAAATAAAAATAGATCTCGAAGGCAAATATGATAAGGAAGAGACCCGGGGGCCGTAGATTTCACTAGTCACTTCTCTCGAGAAAAATAGCATACGGCGGGTAAACAAATTACCGTTGGGCAATTGATAGAACTTCAAATAATTATGACGATATCCAGGCAATGATCATTATATAGGCATCACGTCCAAGATTAGTAGACCGACTCCTGCCTGTATCTACTACTATTACTCCACACATCGACCGCTATCCAGCATGCATCTAGTGTATTAAGTTCATGGAAAAACGGAGTAACGCAGTAAGAATGATGGCATGATGTAGACAAGATCTATTCATGTAGGAATAGACCCCATCTTGTTATCCTTAATAGCAACGATACATATGTGTGATGTCCCCTTCTGTCACTGGGATTGAGCACCGTAAGATCGAACCCATCACAAAGCACCTCTTCCAATGGCAAGAAAAATCGATCTAGTCGGCCTAACTAAACCAAAGATTCAAAGAAGAAATACGAGGCTATAAGTAATCATGCATATAAGAGATCAAAGAAACTCAAATAACTTTCATGGATAAAAATAGATCTGATCATAAACTCAAAATTCATCGGATCCCAACAAACACACCGCAAAAAGAGTTACATCAAATAGATCTCCAAGAGACCATTGTATTGAGAATAAAAAGAGAGAGAGGAAGCCATCTAGCTACTAACTACGGACCCGTAGGTCTACAATGAACTACTCACGCATCATCGGAGAGGCATCAATGAGGATGATGAACCCCTCCGTGATGGTGTCTAGATTGGATTTGTGGTTTCTGGAACTTGCGGCGTCTGGAATTGTGTTTCGTCGACTTCCCAAGGGTTTTTGGATTTTCGGGGTATTTATAGAGCAAAGAGGCGGTGCGGGAGGCGGCCGAGGTGGGCACAACCCACCAGGGCGCGCCTGGGCGCCCAGGCACGCCCAGGTGGGTTGTGCTCCCCTCGAAGCCCCCCTCTGGTACTTCCTTGGCCCATCGTGTGTCTTCTGGTCCAATTTTTTTTTCCAAAAAGTTTCGCTGCGTTTGGACTCCGTTTGGTATTGATTTTCTGCGAAGTAAAAAACAAGCAAAAAATAGCAACTGGCACTGGGCACTATGTCACTAGGTTAGTCCAAAAAAATGATATAAAATTGCTATAAAATGATTGTAAAACATCCAAGAATGATAATATAACAGCATGGAACAATAAAAAATTATAGATACGTTGGAGACGTATCAGCATCCCCAAGCTTAATTCCTGCTCGTCCTCGAGTAGGTAAATGATAAAAACAGAATTTTTGATGTGGAATGCTGCCTATCATGTTCATCACATATTCTTTTCTTTTGTAGCATGGACATTTGGACTTTTATATGATTCAAAGCAATAGTCTAGTTTTGACATGAAGATTTCAATACTCAAGCATATCAACAAGCAACCATGTCTTTCAAAATATCAACACTAAAGCAAGTTATCCCTAGCCCATTATGCTCAATCATTGATCCATTCATGAAACACGCTCGCATATTAGCTACACCCAATGCTCAAGTACGATCATAGTGCCCCTTAGTTGGTGATTTATAAGAGAAGATGGAGACTCAAATAAAAATAAAAATTGCATAAAGTAAATAGAAAGGCCCTTCGCAGAGGGAAGTACGGATTTGTAGAGGTGGCAGAGCTCAAAGCGGAAAAAGATAGAGATAAAACATTTTGGGTGGCATGCCTTTGCTGTCAACGAAAACGATCGAGTAGTTCCCAATACTTTCCATGCTAGATATATCATAGGCGGTTCCCAAACAGAAAATAAAGTTTATTTCTTTTTCCACCATACTTTCACATTCCACGGCTAGCCGTATCCACGGGTACCTTCCATACCAACACTTTCCAAGGAATTTATTATTGGACAACATAAAGTAAATTCATTTTTCATTTTGGGACTGGGATCCCTAATACCTTTGCCGTACTCTTGTGCAATGACAAGTGAATAAACACTCATCTTAAGAATAACACATCTAGCATGGAAAAATATCAGCCACCCCCTACCGTTTCATGAGCGGTACGAGCACACAAAAAGGAAATTTATTTTGAAAATTAGAGATAGCACATACAAATTTGCTTAGAACGGCACGGAAATACCGCATATAGGTAGGTATAGTGGACTCATATGGCAAAACTGGGTTTAAGGGTTTTGGATGCACAAGTAGTATTCCTACTTAGTACAAGTGAAGGCTAGCAAAAAGATTGAGAAGCATCCAACCAAGAAACAAAAAATCTCATAGGCGAGCATTAAGCATAACTAACACCGAATAATGCACCACAAGTAGGATGTAATTTCATTGCATAACTATTGACTTTCATGCTTAGGTAGGGAATCACAAACCTAAAACATCAATATTCTTACTAAAGCATAATTACTCATCAACATGACTCACATATTATGTCATCATACCGTAAAACTATTACAAAGAATCAAGTTTATTTTGTCCAATGATCTTCATGAAAGTTTTTATTATATCCCTATTGAATATCTATCACTTTGGGACTAATTTCATATGTTCTTTTTGATAGCTCAAACAAATCTAAGTGAAGAACATGAGCATAAAAAATTCTTCTCTCAAAATAATTTAAGTGAAGCATGAGAGAATTTCTTAAAAAAATTACTAACTCTCAAATAAATCTAAGTGAAGCATGAGAGCATTTCTTCAAAAATACTAAAGCACGCCGTGCTCAAAAAGATATAAGTGAAGCACTAGAGAAATTCCATAGCTCAAAGAATTTAAGTGAAGCACATAGAGCAATTCTAACAAATCATATCATAATTTTGGCTCTCCCAAATAGGTGTGTTCAGCAAGGATAGATGACACAAAATAAAAAGCAAAACAAGCAAAGACTCATATAATACAAAATGCTCCAAGCAAAACTCATGATATGTGACGAATAAAAATATAGCTCCAAAGACCATCGGTATTTTACTTGGAGCTATATTTTTATTCGTCACATATCATGAGTTTTGCTTGGAGCGTTTTGTGTTATATGAGTCTTTGCTTGTTTTGCTTTTTATTTTGTGTCATCTATCCTTGCTGAACACACCTATTTGGGAGAGCCAAAATTATGATATGTTTTGATAGAATTGCTCTATGTGCTTCACTTAAATTCTTTGAGCTATGGAATTGCTCTAGTGCTTCACTTATATCTTTTTGAGCACGGTGTGCTTTAGTATTTTTGAAGAAATGATCTCATGCTCCACTTAGATTTATTTGAGAGTTAGTAAATTTTTTAAGAAATTCTCTCATGCTTCACTTAAATTATTTTGAGAGAAGAATTTTTTTATGCTCATGTTCTTCACTTAGATTTGTTTGAGCTATCAAAAGCAACATATGAAATTATTCCCAAAGTGATAGATATTCAAGAGGGATATAATAAAAACTTTCATGAAGATCATTGGACAAAATAAACTTGATTCTTTGTAATAGTTTTTGCGGTATGATGATATAATATGTGAGTCATGTTGATGAGTAATTATGCTTTAGTAAGAATATTGATGTTCTAGGTTTGTGATTCCCTACGTAAGCATGAAAGTCAATAGTTATGCAATGAAATTACATCCTACTTGTGGTGCATTATTCGGTGTTAGTTATGCTTAATGCTCGCTTATGAGATTTTTTTTGTTTCTTGGTTGGATGCTTCTCAATCTTTTTGCTAGCCTTCACTTGTACTAAGTAGGAATACTAATTGTGCATCCAAAACCCTTAAACCCAGTTTTGCCATATGAGTCCACTATACCTACCTATATGCGGTATTTCCGTGCCGTTCTAAGCAAATTTGTATGTGCCATCTCTAATTTTCAAAATAAATTTCCTTTTTGTGTTATCCTACCGCTCATGAAACGGTAGGGGGTGGCTGATATTTTTCCATGCTAGATGTGTTATTTTCAAGATGAGTGTTTATTCACTTGTCATTGCATGAGAGTACGACAAAGGTATTAGGGATGCCCAGTCCCGAAATGAAAAATGAATTTACTTTATGTTGTCCAATAATAAATTCCTTGGAAAGTGTTGGTATGGACGGTACCCGTGGATACGGCTAGCCGTGAAATGTGAAAGTATGGTGGAAAAAGGAATAAACTTTATTTTCTGTTTGGGAACCGCCTATGATATATCTAGCATGGAAAGTATTGGGAACTACTCGATCGTTTTCGTTGACAGGAAAGGCATGCCACCCAAAATGTTTTATCTCTATCTTTTTTCGCTTTGAGCTCTGGCACCTCTAGAAATCCCTACTTCCCTCTGTGAAGGGCCTTTCTATTTACTTTATGCAATTTTTATTTTTATTTGAGTCTCCATCTTCTCTTATAAAGCACCAACTAAGGGGCACTATGATCGTATTTGAGCATTGGGTGTAGCTAATATGCGAGTGTGTTTCATGAATGGATCAATGATTGAGCATAAAGGGCTAGGGATAACTTGCTTTAGTGTTGATATTTTGAAAGACATGGTTGCTTGTTGATATGCTTGAGTATTGAAATCTTCATGTCAAAACTAGACTATTGCTTTGAATCATATAAAATTCCAAATGTCCATGCTACAAAATAAAAGAATATGTGATGAACATGATAGGCAGCATTCCACATCAAAAATTCTGTTTTTATCATTTACCTACTCGAGGACGAGCAGGAATTAAGCTTGGGGATGCTGATACGTCTCCAACGTATCTATAATATTTGATTGTTCCATGCTGTTATATTATCATTCTTGGATGTTTTACAATCATTTTATAGCAACTTTATATCATTTTTTGGGACTAACCTATTGACATAGTGCCCAGTGCCAGTTGCTGTTTTTTGCTTGTTTTTTACTTCGCAGAAAATCAATACCAAACGGAGTCCAAACGCAGCAAAACTTTTTGGAGAATTTTTTTGGACCAGAAGACACACGATGGGCCAAGGAAGTACCAGAGGGGGGCTCCGAGGGGAGCACAACCCACCTGGGCGCTCCTGGGGTCATCGAAAGATTATGGTCTGAAATAGAGATTTGAGGGCGCACCCTGGTGGGTTGTGCCCACCCCGGCCGCCTCTCGCACAACCTCTTTGCTCTATAAATACCCCGAAAATCCAAAAACCCTAGGGGAGTCGACAAAACACAATTCCAGCCGCCGCAAGTTCCAGAAACCACAGATCCAATCTAGACACCATCACGGAGGGGTTCATCATCCTCATTGGTGCCTCTCCGATGATGCGTGAGTAGTTCATTGTAGACCTACGGGTCCGTAGTTAGTAGCTAGATGGCTTCCTCTCTCTCTTTTGATTCTCAATACAATGGTCTCTTGGAGATCTATTTGATGTAACTCTTTTTGCGGTGTGTTTGTTGGGATCCGATGGACTTTGAGTTTATGATCAGATCTATTTTTTATCCATGAAAGTTATTTGAGTTTCTTTGATCTCTTATATGCATGATTACTTATAGCCTCGTATTTCTTCTTTGAATCTTTGGTTTAGTTAGGCCGACTAGATCGATTTTTCTTGCCATGGGAAGAGGTGCTTTGTGATGGGTTCGATCTTATGGTGCTCAATCCGAGTGACAGAAGGGGACATGACATGTATGTATCGTTGCTATTAAGGATAACAAGATGGGGTCTATTCCTACATGAATAGATCTTGTCTACATCATGTCATCGTTCTTACTACATTACTCCATTTTTCCATGAACTTAATACACTAGATGCATGCTGGATAGCGGTCCATGTGTGGAGTAATTGTAGTAGATGCAGGCAGGAGTCGGTCTACTAATCTTGGACGTGATGCCTATATAATGATCATTGCCTGGATATCGTCATAATTATTTGAAGTTCTATCAATTGTCCAACAGTAATTTGTTTACCCGCCGTATGCTATTTTTCTCGAGAGAAGCCACTAGTGAAATCTACGGCCCCCGGGTCTCTTCCTTATCATATTTGCCTTCGAGATCTATTTTTATTTGCTTTTATTTTCAGATCTATTAATCCAAAAACCCAAAAATACCTTGATGTAATTTTTTATTATTTATTTTATTTCGCGTTTTCGCGGGATCTATTTATCCAATCTACTACAAATTTATCTATCTTTTTCCCGGGAGGGATTGACAACCCCTCTTACACGTCGGGTTGCAAGTATTTGTTCTTTGTGTGCAGGTACCATTTACATAGTGTTGCGTGGTTCTCCTACTGGTTCGATAACCTTGGTCTCATCACTGAGGGAAATACCTACCATAGCTGTGCTGCTTCATCCCTTCCTCTTTGGGGAAATACCGACGTAGTTCAAGCCGCATCAGCGAGTAGCATAAATACCCCCATGAATTTTGCCCTTAGTTCTGTTAAGGTGTAGACGACATGCAATAATGGCCCCTAAGCTAAATGTGTGATCATTGTATAGTGCACAGCGTAAAATGGCGAAGTCGGGGGGCCTGAGTGCACCAACCTTCTCCCTACCAGTTAAACACTTCGCAATGAATAAGGCAAAGTAATGCACAGAAGGAAACTGCAAACTAGTGGTGCTGACACTCGACACTCCTCTCTCATCTCCCACTTACAGAGTGCAGTAAAAATCCTCAAACTCTGCAGGTCTAGGCTCTCTTAATTCCCCGTCAGAGGGAAACAAACATATCTCACAAAATTCAGTTAACGGTATCTGACGAGTTTCAGCATATAAATTAAACTGCACCTCAGGGGGATTGTTCCTACTCAGAAAATGAAAATTTTGCACAAATGAATTTGTAAGGAGGTGGTAATGGTCACACTCAGCTACAAGGAAGTCGGTCAGCCCAACATTTGCAACGAAATGGGCAAACTCTTGATCGAACCCGGCCCCCTCCATGAAGGCATTATGCGGCCATTCGCATGGCCGCACCTCCGCCGTTCTCGGGGTGTTGAGGTCATTGTCCGATGATTCCCCAATGACTCCCTTAGCATTCTTCTTAGAAGAAAACTTCCTGAAGAAACTCTTCTTATTCCTATAAATAAAATTCTGAAAATTTTAGTCCACAAAAATTTTGTCAACCAAACTTCACAAGATTGATAGCAACTCATAAGGATGCCTAGAGGCCATATTAAGCATTCAAACTACTTAGAACTCTAAGAATTAGACATGCAAGCACATCTACAACAACACCAAGAGTAGCTAATTATTCAAAATACAAACCACTAAAGCAAAAACTAATTGGAGCAATGGAGGAGTCACATACCAAGTAGCAATCCCCGAAAACAGTTTCGAAAATGGAGCTTCGAGCAAAGAGATCGAAATCCGTGGGTTTGAGAGCAAGAACACGAGAGAGAGAGCTATGGTGATTTTTTATGGAGGTAGGACATGACATGGGCTAAAGGAATAAGTGAGGGGACCCACATGGGGAGCACAACCCACCAGGGCGCGCCTAGGGTTGTTGGCACGCCCTGGTGTCTTGTGGTCACCAGGGGCACCCCCCCTCTTATGTTATTTGCACCAAAAATTCAAAAATATTCAGAAAAAATTTGTATTAAATTTTCAGGGCATTCTGAACACTTTTATTTTTGAGTCATTTTTTTATTGCACGGGAAATCCAGAAAACAAGATAAACATAGCATTTTATTTTATTCAACTAAGAAAAACAGAAAGCAAAAGTTGGGAGCAGAAAGTTGTGCCTACTAAATTCATCAACTTCATACCTCTCAAAAATGATCCATTAACAAGGTTGATCAAGTCTTATTAACAACCACTTTCGATTAGCATGAAATCGAAAAACTTACGTAAAACACTAAGTTACCTCGACGGGGATATGCATATCCCCAACAATAAGTATTTCATATTTCTTTTTGGCAGTAGTTAGAGGTATTTGAAAACTTCCAATAGTAATTGTCGGAGACTTTTCAATAACATTAATACCATTGACTTGGAATTGTTTCTTCGAAAAATGCAGCGTATGCTCATTACCATTGATATGAAAAGTGACCTTGCTTTTATTGCAGTCAATAACACTTGCAACAACAACGGGCACATCCTCACAAATACCAAAGGTATGGCAGTTGATTTATCAGCCACTTGCAAAGATATTTTGGTAGGTGTGAGTTTATTCAAATCAAGTCTTTTATATAAAGAGAAAGGCATAACACTAACACCAGCTCCTAAATCACACAAAGCAGTTTTGACATAGTTTCTTTTGATGGAGCAAGGTATAGTTGGTATTCCTGGATCTCCAAATTTTTTAGGTACTCCGTCTTTAAAAGAATAATTAGCAAGCATGGTGGAGATTTCAGCTTCAGGTATCTTTCTCTTATTAGTGATAATGTCTTTCATATATTTTGTATAAGGGGCCATTTTTAAAATATCAGTCAAGTGGGTGCGCAAAAAGACTGGCCTAAGCATTTCAGCAAAGCGTTCAAATTCTTCATCATCTTTTTTCTTAGTTGGTTTAGGTGGAAAAGGCATGGGTTTTTGAACCCATGGTTCTCTTTCTTTACCATGTTTTCTAGCAACAAAGTCTCTTTTGTCACATCTTTTATTTTTAGGTTGTGGGTTATCAAGATCAACAGCAGGTTCTATCTCAACATCATTATCTGTTTCTTTATCATTGTCTGGTTGGGTGTCTTCATGAACATCATCATTATCTTTTTCATTATCACTAGGTAAATGTTCATTACCAGATTGAGGTTCAGCATCTGAGATAGAGACATCATTATTATCTTTAGGAGGTTTTTTTATTTCAGGTTCACTAGAGGTGTGCAAAGTCCTATCATTTTTCTTTTTCTTCTTCTTTTTAGAAGGACTAGGTGCATCAGTGTTAATTCTTTGAGAGTCTTGTTCAATCCTTTTAGGGTGTCCCTCAGGATAACGTGGTTCCTGAGTCATTTTACCTCCTCTAGTTGCTACTCTAACAACAAAATCATTCATATTATTATTCATTTTATTAAGCAATTCTCTTTGAGATTTAGCAACTTGTTCTAACTGAGATTGAACCATAGAGGCATGTTTCCCTACACCTCTAACATCATTAGTGATTCTAAATAACAAGTCACTCAAGCGAGCAATCATATCAGAGTTGTATTTCAATTGTTTCATAACATTTGCTTTGAAGTGATCTTGTTTGATGATGTACCTATCAACTTCATATAGGCACTGACTAGGATGTTTATTGTAAGGGATATCACTTTCATCAAACTTTATAAAAGAATTTACCTCTACCACCGGTGGTGGTGGCGTATCAAGTCCATGTATTTCTTCAATAGGTGGTAAATTCTTAACATCTTCAGCTTTAATACCTTTTTCCTTCATACATTTCTTTGCCTCTTGCATATCTTCAGGACTAAGAAATAAGATACCCCTCTTCTTTGGAGTGGGTTTAGGCGGTGGTTCAGTAAGAGTTGAATCATCATAATTCTTCAATATATTATTCAATAATTCTTAAGAGGATGATCGAGCAAAGCATTAAGCAATTGGAGAAGCCTCCCCCAAGCTTGTGGGGGACTCTCTCCTTCAATTTGCACAAAGTTAAATATTTCCTGTAAGGCAACTTGTTTCTTATGAGCAAAAAAATATTTTCAGAGAAGTAGTAAATCATATCCTGGGGACTACACACACAACCAGGAGCAAGAGTATTGTACCATATCTTAGCATCACCCTTTAATGAAACGGAAATAATTTGAGGATATAGTAATAGCGAATTTTCTCATCATGAGCAAATAGGGTGGCTATATCGTTTAATTTAGTAAGATGTGCCACTACAGTTTCAGTTTCATAGCCATGAAGAGGATCAGATTCAACCAAAGTAATTAACTCTGGGTCGACAGAGAATTCATAGTCCTTACGGGTAACAAAGATAGGTGAAGTAGCAAACTTAGGATCGCTTTTCATTCTAGCATTCAAAGATTTTTCTTTCAGTTTGCAGAGTAAATTCTTAAGATCATCTCTATCATTGCAAGCAAGAAAGTCTCTAGCTATCTCATCATCCATAAAATAACCTTCAGGTATCTTAGGCATTTCAAATCTAGGAGAGCTAGGTCTAATAGGTGTTTCAAGATTTTTAGTTTCAAGTACTTCATCAGTTTCAATAATTTCATCAGTTTCAACATTCTCAATATCTTTAGCTCTAGCAATTTGTTCATAAAGAAATTTACCTAGTGGCACATTATCATCAAGCAAGGTACTATCATCATCATCATAAGCATGATCCATAGCAGAAGTAGCATCATCAATAACTTGCGACATATCGGGATTAATAGCATGTGGTGGTGTTGCAAGTTTACTCAAAATTGAAGGTGAATCAAGTGCAGAGCTAGATGGCAGTTCCTTACCTGCCCTCGTCTTAGAGGAAAAAAATATTGGTTTTGGTATCCTTCAGATTCTTCATAGTGATAAATAGATAATAATCCCAAGTGACTCAACAAATATAGCTATGCTCCCCGGCAACGGCGCCAGAAAAAGGTCTTGATAACCCACAAGTATAGGGGATCGCAACAGTTTTGAGGGTAGACTATTCAACCCAAATTTATAGATTCGACACACCGTAACAGTGATAGCAATGGTTTTGTAGCAAGTGTAATAGTGACAACAGCAATAATAACTTAGCAAGAACAATATGTGGAAAACTCGTAGGCATTGGATCGGTGAATTCGTTGGATGATATTCATCATATAACAGTCATAATCTAGGGCGACACAGAACTAGCTCCAATTCATAAATATAATGTAGGCATGTATTCCGTAAATAGGCATATGTGCTTATGGAAAAGAACTTGCATGACATCTTTTTTCCTACCCTCTCGTGGCAGCGGGGTCCATAAGGAAACTAAGGGATATTAAGGCCTCCTTTTAATAGAGAACCAGAACAAAGCATTAACACATAGTGAATACACGAACTCCTCAAACTACGGTCATCACCGGAAAGTATCCCAATTACTGTCACACTGGGCTTTACGGATCATAACATGTAATAGGTGAATATGACTTGCAAGATCGGATCTAGAACATAGATATAATGGTAAAAACATAAATGGTTCAGATCTGAAATCATGGCACTCGGGCCCTAGTGACAAGCATTAAGCATAGCAAAGTCATAACAACATCAATCTGAGAACATAGTGGATACTAGGGATCAAGCCCTAACAAAACTAACTCGATTACATGATGAATCTCATCCAACTCCTCACCGACCAGTGAGCCTATGAAGGAATTACTCACTCCCGGTGGGGAGCATCATGGAATTGGTGATGAAGGAGGGTTGGTGATGACGAAGACCAAAGATTCCCCTCTCCGAAGCCCCGAACGGGCTCCAGATCTGGCCTCCCATTGAAGAACAGGAGGTGGCGGCGGCTCCGTATCGTGAAATGCGATGAAACTTCCTCTATTATTTTTCTCTCCGAAAATAGGTATTTATGGAGTTGGAATTAGGGTCAGTGGGGCCACCAGGTGAGCACAACCCACCAGGGCGCGCCAGACGGGGGGGGGGGGGGGGGGGGGGGGGCGTCCTGGTGTCTTGTGCCCAGCCAGGGCACCCCCTCCGATGGTTCTTGGTTACAGTATTTTTTATTTATTCTGAAATAATTCTCCAAAAAGTTTCGTTCCAATCCGAGAACTTTTATTTCTACACAAAAACAACACCATGGTAGTTCTGCTGAAAACAGCATCAGTCCGGGTTAGTTTCATTCAAACCATGCAAATTAGAGTCCAAAACAAGAGCAAAAGCGTTAGGAAAAGTAGATATGACGGAGACATATCAATCGCCTACTTCGTGAAGATCTACCCGAGTGAGGCAAGTCCTTCGTGGGCGATGGCGATGGTGGGATAGACAAGGTTGCTTCTTCGTGGACCCTTCGTGGGTGGAGCCCTCCATGGACTCGTGCAACCGTTACCCTTCATGGGTTGAAGTCTCCATCAACGTGGACGTACGATAGCACCACCTATCGGAACCACGCCAAAAATCTCTGTGTCTCCATTGCGTTTGCATACTCCAAACCCTTCCCTTTACCTTCATATGCAATGTTTTACTTTCCGCTGCTATACTCTTAGAATTGCATGTGTAGGTTGATTGCTTGACTTGTGCTAATTGCTAAAATCTACCAACAACTAAAATTGGGAAAATGATAGATTTTTATTTGGTCAATTAGTCTAATCACCCCCCCTCTAGACATACTTTCGATCCTACAAGTGGTATTAGAGCTTTGGTCTCCATTAGCCTTGATTTCCATAGCTTTGGTGATCATAGCCTTGGTTTCACAACCTAGGAGAGTATGGCGTCTAGCGAGGGAAACTATTACCGTAGAGGTCCTTATTTTGATGGTACAAATTTTGCTAGTTGGAAGCATAAGATAAAAATGCATATTCTTGGTCATAACCCCGCCGTTTGTGTTGTTGTGCGTGTTGCCTTGCAAGGTGATTTCTTCGAAGATGGTAAAGAACCGGATCGTGAGGCAACCACGGATGAATTGAAGATGTTGCAATACATGCTCAAGCTTGTGATATTCTCTTCAATGGATTGTGCCCCGAAGAATTCAACAAAATTAGCCACCTTGAGAATGCAAAGGAAAATTGGGATACTTTGGTTGATATGCACGAAGGTTTCGAGTCTGTCAAGGAATCCAAATTTAATGTGCTTCAAAGTCAACTTGACAAGTTCAAGATGAAGGATGGTGAAGGAGTCGCCAAAATGTACTCTAGGCTTGCTCTCATCACAAATGAGATTGCCGGCTTAGGAAGTGAAGAGATGACCAACAAATTCATCATGCATCAAGAAGATCCTTAGAGCCTTGGATGGAAAATATGATACCGTGTGCACTTCGATCCAAATGATGCCCAATTACAAAGATCTTAAGCCCACGGAAGTCATTGGTAGAATTGTTGCTCAAGAGATGTCACTCAAGGATAAGGAAGAGCTTCACAATAAGTCAAGTGGTGCTTACAAAGCTTCAAGTGATGCCCCTACAACATCAAGTGAGAAGCAAGTCTCCAATGAAGAATTGAGCTTAATGGTGAAGAACTTCAACAAATTCTACAAGAATAGAAGTAAAGAGAGAAGCTCCAAGTCAAGGTCCTACAATGACAAAATATCTTCTAGTCGTGATCGTAATTGCTAAAATTGTGGAAGACCCGGACACTACTCCAATGAGTGTACGGCTCCCTACAAGAAAAGAGAAGACTCACCAAAAAGGAGAAGTAGGAGAGATGAATCACCTCCAAGAGAGAGAAGGAGTAGAGATGATCGTTATGAACGAAGACCCTCTCGAAGAAGCAAGGATTCAGAAAGGAAGGACAAGTCATCAAAGAGCTACACAAGACGAAGACATCAAGCTCACGTTGGTGAATGGGTATCCGGTTCCTACTCCGACAACTACTCCAAGAGAAGCTATCACTCGACTCCGACTATACTCAAGATGAAGGTGTTGCCGGTCTTGCACTAGTGTCATCCAACTCCTATGACATATTTGATGCACCAAATGAAGGAATTGGAAGATGCTTCATGGCTAAAGGCCCCAAGGTATCACACCCCGAGTATCTTGATTTTGATAGAGATGATGATGATTTGCTAGGTGATGATGATTTACTTGTTGACAAAACTAGTGATAAAATCTATGATGAACTTGTTAGTAATCATGCTAATCAAGATGAAATGAATGACAATGATAACAAGGAGATTGAGTGTCTAACTAAAGAACTAAACACTCTTAAGTTAGCTCATGAAACAACTCAAGAGGATCATAGAGAGCTCCTAAGGACTCATGAGAAGCTACGCTTTGTCGTGGGAAACCACGGCCACCTATGGGGCCATCGGCCCCTTTTGGTTCGGTAGGGGGGCTGAGCGCATTGCACAAAGAGCGGAGGACCGTAGCGCAGCACGGCAGAGATCACACGGGCAGTTTTGCCCAGGTTCAGGCCGCCACGAGGCGTAAAACCCTACTCCTGCTTTGGTGGATTGAGATGAAAACGCAGCGCTCTTGCCCGGTAGGGTTGCCTCGGGGCGAGAGCAGCTACGCGCGTACGAGTGCACAAGGTTTCGAACCCTTTCTCTGGTTGCCATGGCCCTTCTTTTATAGATCAAGGGGTTACCACAGTAGCAAATCAGTCATTGTGTACTGATTAGATAGCAACAGTGCTATCATACCTAACTCCGCAGGCGGAGCAGAGCGCATTAAATGCGCTGCTTAGTGTCACATCGTAGCTTGCCCGGCAAGCCTTGCCGGGCTGCTCGGCCACCTTCTTGCCTGTCCGCCTAACATGTCTCTGGACGGGTGTCATTTGGAGGTGGTTTCCTTTGGAAATGGCTGCCATGTGTCGAATAACAGCCACTTAGTCACTTGGGGGCTTGACACCGCACCGATCGATGACTTGCGTCGCTGTGAGGTGGAGCGGTGAAGCCTTGGCGGGGTAGTTTGCTTTCGTAGTGCCCGACAGGCTTGCCGGGACGGTCTTGAGGCTTGTCTTCAGGGCCACCTCGTCCTCGCCAGGCTCTCCTGCCCAGCAAGGGAGGTTTTTCCTTAGCAGTGTCTTGATCTTCTTGCCCTGCCCTTTGATCCCTCAAAGAGCCATCTCTCCTAGCTTGATCTGGACTTGGATGTTGCAACTTTGCTCTTTTAGGCCTGTGCACGGTCTGGGCAATAGACCCAGGGTTTGTTGTACCGACAGGAGCCCCCGGGCCTGGCCCGAATGCGCTGCCGGGTGTCGTCAGGGTAGGCCCTATCCAGTGCACAGGCAAGAGGGTAGCAGCTGCTTTGTCCTTTAAGATCTTCTTTGCTTCTCCATTAACCTAAGCCCAGGTCAGTTTCTGGTTCTTCCGCATGTCGCGTAACGCCAATTGTGGTGGGGCCATTCTTGTAATGGCCCGTGAATGACTTTAACGCACGGGCGAGTAACTGCCAATTCACTCTTCCCACCATGCCCTTATCCCTGGCCATGTATGTTGCATGCATTGAGTGGGGTAGTGTTGGGGATATAACTCCGGGGTGTGACTCGTCTAGGAGGGGCCGGGTTACACCATTGGCGACTTATGGCGAAGAAGGCCCAAGAGGTCCAAGGCATAAGGATGGCGGTTCATAAAGCAGCTAATTGGAGGCCCAGAGACCCGGCGGCGACTCAAGGCCCAAAGGTGTGAGTCGCCATGTGTTGACTTGCTTTGTACGGCAGGTTTAGTTAGAAGCCGAGCCTGTCACGTTTGTGTGTGTGCCGGCCGGGACTCTGTAAGCCGTCGGGCATCAACCTGTATATAAAGGGGTGACCCAGCGGCGGGTTAACTTAAGAATCAACAAGTCGAGAACTAGGTCAAGCATATTTTCTCCCTTGTAATCGAAACAAAAGCAATACAACTAAGAGCAGGACGTAGGCTTTTACCTCGTTGAGAGGGGCCGAACCTGGGTAAATTCCTTGTGTCCTTTGTCCCGTTCAACCCCTTCAAGCTAACCAAGTTGCGATGGCTCCACACCTAAGTCCTTTTGCTAGGACATCTGCCGTGACAAGTCCACGACAGTTGGCGCCCATCGTGGGGCTCTCGCACGGTGGTTTCGAGTTCTTGAAGGGCAACTTCTCAGGGATCAAGGGATACGCCATGGGCCGGATGACCAAGAGTCGCCGCGGCAAGATCTACATCGACAACGCTGGATGGGGTCCGGAGGCCGATTCAATCAAATACGGGTACCGGGTCCCCTTTGGTGGTATCCACGTTTTCATCGGCGAGATTGGTGAGTCTGAGCCTGAGCCAGAAGTCTGTGCTAACACCATTGAGACGGCTCGGCACGCGAGACCCGCCAAGGTTCAACCCGCCAGGGTCCAACCCGCCAAGATTCAACCCACCCAGAAGCATGTTTTCGTCGGCTTTGTCCATGGAGCGGATCTCGAGGAAGGCTACATGTTCGATGGTGAGACAGCCATCTACTCAGGTGATGAGTCCTCAACCGGCGAAACTGAGTCAATCTATCAACTGCAAGATGGTGGGCTTGGGGGCTGTTCCAATGGGACAGTATTCCGGACTCCTATGAGCCGCCGAGCAGGGCAGCTATATTCATGGCCGAGATGCAGCAGATGGTGCACTCATCAACCGCTGCAGCGATGACTTCCGGTTCAACGGCTGCTGCAACGGCTGGGGCGAGCGGCTCTGTGTGTCCACCGGCTTAAGTTTTATCCGAGCTCTTGGATGCTTTGGCAACGTTACTAGCGGCAGAGGTGACCCCGGTGACTCAGGCACAACATAATGCGGAAGTGGCAAAGCTGAGGGATGAAGTAGCTCGGGCTAAAGAGGAAATTAACACTGAGAACGTCAGGATGGCTGCGGAACGGACCGCCCTAGAAGCTGAAACACAGAGGGTAAGGGCTGAGGCTTTTCGCTTAAGTCTGGATCAGAACGCGTCAAACGCTGTGATGCGGAGGAGGCACCAGAGCCGCTTGCCACCGCAATTCGAGGAAAGGAATCTTTTTATCACACCTGGAGCAGGGCCAAGTAACCCGCCCGGTGAGACCCGAGCTGATGAAGCACCGGCAACCGGGGCGGCGGCTCAGCCTCGTATAGCAGATCCGCCCCGTGTGAACTTGACCCCTCCTCAGCAAGTGCAGATACCCCCGGGTCATTACTCCAACCCTCTGGATAATATGATTGTCGCAGCCTCACGGCTGGCGGCCCTGCCAATTGAAGGTGAGTCGCCAGCTGTGATAGAGGCCCGGAACGCCGTGGAACTTCTTAAGACGGCGGTGACCCAGCATGCGGCTTATTCCTACAGCCGTGAGTGAATCCATTCGACTCCGCGACCAAGCCGAAGCTATAGCCGGCGCATGGAGTCGCCGGCGGTTTCTAGCAGCGAGCGGCGTCGTAACCCGCCCCATGGGCTTAACCTGCCACGGGATGATGACAATGCCCAAGTCTTGACGGATCAGGCTAGAGCACGCCAAGAGGCAGAGCTGGCGGCTCAATTAGCTGCTCATCGACAGCTTCAGTTGAACCCCTCTGTATCTGTAGAGGCTAGGATGACCTCTAGGTCAGTTGGTGTGCCCTGTTTGGTGCCGGCTCTGCGCAATGAGCGCTTGCCCAAGGATTTTAAGGGCCCTCGTAAAGTGCCTAATTACACAGCCGATCTCCCACCTGAGGGATGGATTGAGAGTTATAAGCTGGCCATGGAGATGTTAGATGTGAACGATGCTGTATGTGCCAAGTATTTCACTATGATGCTGGATGGGCCGGCTCGAACCTGGTTGAAGGGGCTACCGGCTAATTCTATCAGTTCGTGGGCTGAGTTGAAGGCACGTTTCATCCAGAATTTCAAAGACACGTGTAAGCAGCCTCTGTCGATCATCGACCTAGACACTTGTGTCCAGCGCAAAGATGTCGGTGTACTAAGTATTGGGCCATTAGTACCCCGTACTTGTGCACGGGCAGTTGTAGCCATACTCGCGGCTAGGCTTGTCGGGGAACAGTTGGATGTTAATTCAAGTTATCAAAGAAACTCCCAAGTCAAGGATCTGAGGATCAGCAGATGAGAAGAGCTAAAGACCGAAAGCCGGCCTCCCCGGCAAGATCTTGCCGGGGTGGCCTGCGAAGCCCGGCAAGATTTCACGCCCGGCAAGATTTCGCGCCCGGCAAGATTCGGCGCCCGGCAAGATTCTGCCACTGTGCCACCGCTTCGGCACAGCAACAAGCCTGGCATTCTGGGTCCTTCTCTGGATGCGTGGCAACACGCCAGTGGAGGAGAGCTTAAGCGGTGCTGATGGGATGGCTCCTTTTTCCATCCCCAAGAAATGAGGACACCTAAACGGACACCTCACGGTGCATTAAATGCATTCGTCCTAATCCGTCAGTGGTTAGGTATGATGACCCTGTAGCTACTTTACACCTCAATGTATGTACATTTTGCCACTGTGGTGACCCCTTTGGACGTATAAAAGGAGGCCCAAGGCAACTGCTACAGGGGAGGAGGATCTTCTGGCCCATTCTGCATGCGTAGCTGCTCTTTGAACGTACTGTTCATCGCAAGCGCTCCTGGAGCCTGGGCTCAAGAACACTCTTAATAAAACAAGGCAGGAGTAGGGTTTTACGCTGATTAGCGGCCCGAACCTGGGTAAAATCACCCTGTGTCGATCGTTGGTTCTGCTCTTTGTGCAAACCTCTCTCCCTGCCGAATCGTAAAGGGGTCCCTTGGGATCCCATAGGTGTCGTACGCCGACAGAAGACGAGTCGATCAAGCACTGGGTGCGTCGGGTCTCAGCTATTATCCACTCGTCGGATAGCATCAACGCTGGTTCCGCTGTTTTAATTTTGGAGAAAATTGCCGGTTTATCCCCCTCAAACAGAAGCTAGGGCGACTTAAACGTCATTGCAATGACATGGGAGAGATCATGGCGGCTCTTATCAAATACGCCGACTCAGACAACACTAAGGATCCTGATTCAGATGAGGAAAAATCCAGTAAGGGGAAGAAAAACGGCAAGGGGCAGCAGCCGAACACGGCGGGGCAGAATCAAGGCAACAACGGTAAGTGCAAGCAAGCCGACGGCGGGTCAGACTTTGTGGCAAACACCAACACACAGAATCAGCGTCGAAAGGGAAAGCCGGAACCTCAGGTCGGAGGGCCAAAGTTTGACCTAGAGGCAATGTTGAATCAACCTTGCCCGAAGCATAGTCGTCCTGACAGACCGTCGTCTCACTTGTGGAAAGATTGTTTTATCATGAAGCAATATAAGGATTCCGGTTTTCATCAAGATCACCATAACAATAATGGCACGACGGGTTAGGTTCCGGTTCACAGGGGCCTGGCTTTGGAGGTAACGGCTCAAACTCCGGATTTCAAGGTCAGGGCAATCAGGGTGGTTTTAACCAACAGCTCAGTCAAGGTAATCAGCAACAACAGTCAAGGTAATCAGCAACAACAGTCAGGATATCAGAACAATCCAAAGCAGTTAAATAGTGGTCAATATCATGTTTTCACCACGAACCTGTGCAAACGAGATCAGAAGGTTCACAAGTGAGCGGTCAGTGCGGTTGAGCCGGCGGTCCCTCGATACTTACGATGGTCAGAGCAGCCAATTGTATGGAGCTGTGAGGATCACCCACCCCGGGTTGACAATCCGGGTCTTTTGGCTTTGGTGGTGGCCCCTCAAGTTGGAGGCTACAAGTTCACTAAGGTGCTGATGGATGGAGGCAGCAGTATCAATATCCTTTATTATGATACTTTTCGCCGGATGAATTTGACTGACAAAGATCTTAAGCCGTCCTCTACGGTCTTTCATGGAGTGGTGCCTGGTAAATCGGCCTATCCAGTAGGAAGGATAGCCTTAGAGGTGGCCTTCGGCAATGAAGATGACTACAGGGCTGAGACATTGCACTTTGAAGTGGTTAAAATCAAAAGCCCCTATCATGCTCTATTTTGGCGGCCGGCTTATGCCAAGTTTATGGCGCGGCCGGCTTATGCCAAGTTTATGGCGCGGCCGTGTTATGTATATTTGCAGCTTAAAATGCCGGGTTGCAAGGGTACCATCACAGTGCACGGTTATAGGAAAGTAGCCTTGGAATGTGAAGAGGGTGATGCAGCTTACGCCGAGTCTGCCTGTGCCACAGAGGAACTCAAGTTTTATAAAGACAATGTTGACCCGGCCGATATGACTCCATTGAAGAAGCCAACTACAGAGCAGGATCCTTTACTAAAGTTTAAATCGGCGGATGATACCAAGCAGGTTGACTTTGTCCCTCGCGACTCATCTCAACAGTTTGTGATTAGTGCTAATATGGATCCAAAATAGGAAAACGCGCTCATCGAGTTCATCCGTGAGAACTGGGACATCTTTGCATGGAAGCCTTCAAACATGCTGGGTGTATCGAGAGAACTCGTTGAGCACACTCTTAATATTGATCCTAAGTTTAAGCTGGTCAAACAGTTCCTTCACCGTTTTAACAAGGAAAGGCGCAAGGCTATTGGAGAAGAGGCGGCCTGGCTCTTAGTAGCCGGGTTCATTGTTGAAGTTTTTCATCCTGAGTGGTTGGCTAACCCGGTGCTCGTGCTTAAGAAAAACGGCACTTGGCACATGTGTGTGGATTACACAGACCTTAACAAAGCTTGCCCGACTGATCCTTTTGCTCTTCTCCATATTGATCAGATCATTGATGCTACGGCGGGTTGTGAGCGTTTGAGCTTTTTGGATGCTTACTCTGGTTATCATCAGATCAAGATGGCAGTTAAAGACCAAGAGAAGACGACTTTCATCACACCTTTTGGAGCTTTCTGCTATGTGTCTATGCCCTTTGGACTCAAGAGTGCCCAGGCGACTTATCAGCGTTGTGTTCAGAATTGTCTTCATAACCAGATAGGACGCAATGTTCATGCTTATGTGGATGATATTGTGGTGAAATCCAGAAAGAAGGAGTCTCTGCTAGATGATTTGAAGGAAACCTTTGATAACCTCCGGGTCTACAAGATGATGCTTAACCCGGCCAAATGCGTTTTTGGTGTGCCTGCAGGCAAGCTCTTGGGTTTCTTGGTTTCGGAGAGAGGCATTGAAGCTAACCCAGAGAAAATCAAGGCCATCACTTCATTGGCTAAGCCGGCATGCATTAATGACGTTCAGCGTCTGGCTGGTCGTATTGCAGCTCTAAGCCGGTTTATAAGCCGACTGGGAGAGAAGGGTATTCCTTTGTACCAGATGATGAAGAAGACAAATCACTTTGTTTGGAGTGATGCTGCTAACAAGGCGTTTGAAGCACTTAAAAAACAGTTAGCTGAGCCACCGGTTCTTGCAACTCCTGTTGAGAAGGAGCATTTGCTTTTATATGTGGCTGCTAACAGTAGAGCCGTCAGCGTGGCCATTGTTGTAGAAAGGAAGGAAACAGGAAAGGAATACCCGGTTCAGAGGCCGGCTTATTATGTCAGTGAAGGTTTAATTGAGTCCAAGCAAAGGTACCCACATTGGCAGAAGCTAGTCTATGGGTAGTTCATGGCCAGTCGCAAGTTGAAGCATTATTTCCAGGGTCATCCCATTACTGTGGTCAGTTCTGCTCCCTTAGGGGATATTATTCAAAACAAAGAAGCCACCGGCCGGATAGCCAAGTGGGCCATTGAGCTTGGACCTCATGGTTTGAAATATATGCCAAGGACGGCCATCAAGTCTCAAGCTCTCATGGATTTCATCAACGACTGGACAGAGTTGTAGATGCCTGAGGAGAAGCCAGATAATACATATTGGACTATTCATTTTGATGGGTCCAGGCAATTGGAAGGCTCGGGGGCTGGAGTTGTTTTGACTTCCCCACGAGGTGACAAATTTTGCTATGTTTTAAGGCTGATGTTTCCTTGTACTAATAATGCAGCTGAGTATGAGGCCCTGCTCCATGGTCTTCGGATGGCCAAAGAGATGAACTTAAGCCGGGTCAGGTGTTTTGGTGACTCAGATTTGGTGGCCCAGCAAGTCTCAGGAACTTGGGATTCTAAGGACCCGCTCATGGCGGCTTATCGCCGGGTGGTTGACAGTATTGCTGGTCATTTCAAAGGTTATCAAGTGTGATCGAAGGAAAAATGAGGCGACCGATGCTTTAAGCCGGCTGGGGTCTCAGCATAAGCCGGTACCACCGAATGTTTTTCTTGATATACTGAATAGCCCTTCAGTGAAGTTACCAACAGAGGAGGATCTTGCAATTCTTGACCCGGAGGCACAGTTGGTGGCGGCTCTTCATGCTATACCCGATTGGACGGTGCCGTACTTGGCTTATATGACCCGGGGTGAGTTACCAGAGGATGAAACAGAGGCCAGGCAGATAACCCAGCGGTCTAAATCCATGACCATTGTCAATGGTGAGTTGCACCAATGCAGTGTCATAGGCGTGTTCCAGAGATGTATTTCTCCTTAGGAGGGCTGTGAGATTCTAAAGGAGATCCATGAAGGTGATTGTGGTCATCATGCCGGCTCTAAGTCTCTGGTTGCTAAAGCCTTCCGGCATGGTTTTTATTGGTTGACAACTCACGCTGATGCAGAAGATCTGGTTAGCAAGCGTGACGGTTGTCAGAAGTTTTCTAGACGAGCTCACGTGCCGACTCAAGAATTGAGGATGATTCCAATTACTTGGCCGTTTGTAGTGTGGGGGATGGATATGGTTGGACCTTTCAAAAGATCCAAGGACAAGAAGACCCATCTCTTGGTGGCGGTTGATAAATTTACCAAATGGGTTGAGGCAGAGCCAGTCAGCAAGTCTGATGCGGCAACGGCGGTTCAGTTTATTAAGAAGGTGAATTTCCGTTTTGGTTACCCTCACAGCATCACAACTGATAATGGTACTAATCTGTCTAAAGGTGCTATGAAAGAGTTCTGTCAGCGAGAGCATATTCGTCTTGATGTCTCATCAGTTGCTCACCCCCAATCCAATGGTCAAGCTGAAAGGGCCAATCAAGAAATCTTGAGGGGAATCAAACCCCGGCTCATGGTCCCTTTGCAAAGAACGCTGGGTTGTTGGGTTGAAGAGTTACCCTCAGTGCTTTGGAGTATCAATACTACCCCCAACAGATCCACGGGTTATACGCCCTTCTTCATGGTCTACGGGGCCGAGGCGGTTCTTCCAAGTGACATCCGTCATGACTCACCTCGCGTGGCGGCTTATGTTGAAGTTGATAATGAAAAGGCATGTCAGGATGCTCTTGATAGGTTGGATGAGGAGCGTGACCTAGCGGCGGCTCGTTCGGCAATATATCAGCAAGATCTTCGACGTTATCATAGCCGCCGGGTTAAGACCCGGACCTTTCAAGAAGGCGACTTGGTGCTCCGGCTCATCCAAGATCAAACAGATATGCACAAGTTATCCCCACCTTGGGAAGGACCTTTTCTGGTTAGCAAGAATCTGAATAACGGGTCATACTACCTCATTGATATTCGTGAACACAAGGATTCACGCACATCAGAGGAAGAGACCTGCTGGCCTTGGAACATTGCTCATCTTCGGCCTTATTACACTTGAGCCATCGGCTCTTGTGCTGTACATACTTTCATCCATGTATATATTATGATCAGTATAATAAAACCGGCATCCCTGATAATTCAGGGCCTCTGTCGTTTTCACTTCAATGAGTTTTAGACTCATCATTTGTTCATAAAGATCATTTGGGGGCCACCTGCTTAACGAGTAGAGCCTTGATTACCCTCTTGGTCGGCTTCCTAGCCAACTTATTGGTCACTTGGGGGCTACCTGCTCAATGAGCAGAGCCTTGATTACCCTCTTGATCGGCTTCCTAGCCAGGTGGAAACACCAACTTATTGGTCACTTGGGGGCTACCTGCTCAATGAGCAGAGCCTTGATTACCCTCTTGATCGGCTTCCTAGCCAGGTGGAAACACCATCTTATTGGTCACTTGGGGGCTTCCTGCTTAATGAGCATAGCCTTGCATACCCTCTTGATCGGCTTCCTAGCCAGGTGGAAACACCAAATTATGGGTTAATCAGCCTGTATGTCGTTGTTCCTCCGCCCAGGTAATCCTGGAATGACCCGCCGTGTTCTTAACAGTCAATCTTTTAAAAGACCTTGAACTTGTTCAAGTTAAATCGGCGGCTTGTCATGTGAGGGCCGGCTTACAGGTGTGCTGGAAACTAACCCAGTGGCTGTGCGGCCCATGAAAGCACTTGAAGTTTTAGGCTTGGCGGCCTATGAAAGCCTCATTTTCTGACTTAATATTTTTTCTGAAGATTGTTGGGTTTATGTCTTTTTCCATATGAATATATGGTTTTCACAATTTAGGCCATATAGCCTTGATTCTATGACTCATATTTGAGCATATTGGATTAATAACCCGCCCTGATAAGCAGACTTTAAGTCGCCAGGGTGTTTTGCCTTGAATAAATTCAAGTCATGATTTTTCCTGTTTACGGATTAATACCTCTGATGGATTACAATCATCACAACATCATTATGATATCAGTCTATCGGTATGACTTGATATTTGAGTAAAATTTCGGGTTCTTTTTAACCCGCCCTGGTTATCGACTTTAAGTCGCCAGAGCATGTTATATTAGAAATTATGATCTGCCCTGGTGTAAACCGCCAGGGTGTATGTTGTTTACTATGTGTGCAGGAACATCGAAAAACAATATGATATTCTCTGAAAAGCTCATTAGTGGCACATAAAGTATTTCAAGCAGCAGTTTTACGACTCAACATGCACGATGGCATGACAGATCATTGTTTTAACTAGCCTATTACACGGCTCTCCAAAGCCCGAATAATTAAGAGTTTTTCAAAAGGAAACGCTGCGCCGCAGTCTGAGAATCGCCTGTTGAATCAGTTGTTCTGGTCTTGGCGAGTTGAAGCCTCCGGGTCATCCTGCGCCGGTTCTTCTTCTTCTCCCTCCGTCGTTTGGAAGTCAGATGATGTCCAGTCGATGCCAGTTAAATCTGTAAACTCGGCTTCGTCGTATATAAGGTCGGACGGATCAATATCAGGAGCAAAAGTGTGCTTACGTATTGGAGGAATGAGCTCTACAATCTCATAAGCCGGCGCTTTCACTTTCTGGTTCTCCTTGGTATAAGCCGCCTGATACTTAGACAAATCTGTCTCCTCAGCCAATTTACTGGCCAACGGGCGCATCTCTTTCACACATTTTGTGAAGTCGCTGGCACTGAAGGGAGACCCGTCTTCTTTGAAGCTCGGACAGCCGGTGGCCATCTCCTCCGGGTCCAACTCCGCTTGCCAGGCTTTAGCTCGGCTCAAAGCAGTAATTGCACCGGCTCGAGCTGTAGATCGCTTGATCTCTTCAATCCTTTTGGGCATGATAGATAACTTGTCTAATACATCCTTGATAAGTGCAGGGGGCTGTTTATTATGCGAGATAACTGCTAGTGACCGCTGTGTGCCTGTGTACAGCTGTTCCACCAGAGTGTAAACCGCCTTGAGCTTTACCAACATATCTTGGCCGAGGTTGGTACTCCTGGGGCCTGTTGAATAAGTGCATAAATGAGTCGCCGGGCGAGTTAAGGTTAAAAAGTGGAAGTGGGCAAAACATCCTGAGTTGCTTACCGAAGATTGCAGCTGTCATCTGGGATATGTGGTGTTTTAAACCGGTCAATTCTACAGGCGTTTCCTTCAAAGAAGATTTGGCAGTTTCTGCCCTTTGAACCAAGGCGGCCTTCTCCTTGTCCCAGGTGATTCTTTCTGTGGAAAACCAATTTTGAGCTTCCCGTTCTCTTCAAGACTAAGCTTGATCTTGGAATCAGCTTCACGTGTCTCCGCCTCTTGCCGCTCAAGCCGGGTCTTCAAATCGGCCACCTGGGTTTCGGCCTGGGTTAACGCATCCTGCAAATAAGAGTTAAACAAAATTATATACATATTTGCCAGGACACAATTTATGGACAAGTCTCAAGCACGTTGCAAGGAAAGCACTTGACATTTGGGGGATAATGTGTGCGGAAGTTCTTTTTCCCACTTATATTTTCTTTTGAACCGGCTCATCTTTATCAACATAAGCCGGCCCATGAGGGCTATGATCTGGAGTTCTTTCAAAGTAATGAACCGGCTCATCTTTATTAAGATAAGCCGGCCCATGAGGGCTATGGTTTAAAGTTCTTTCCATATAAATGAACCGGCTCATCTTTATCAAGATAAGCCGGCCCATGAGGGCTACGACTGTGAAAGATTGAAGCAACATATGGACAAAGTCTTAACCCTACTCAAAGTATCTTTTCCTACAGATAATACTTGGGGGTTGGATGACTATATATGTAAAGGAAACAAATGTTCATATCTCATATTTTTGGCGCAAGTTCTTGACCAAGTCTGCCTCCAGATCACGACCAGTGTGCAGCTGGCTCAGATAGCCAGAGTATAACTCATTAACGCCCAAGTGTGAGTACTTGGCAACATCAAACCTGGCCTTGTTCTTTTTAATCAGCTCTTCCTTGGCAGAGTGCTTGGCTAGAATGGTGGGGTTCCCCGGTTCAGTATAGCCAGCACCAGTAATGACAACATCCTCCGCATCTTGCTGTGAAGGAGTTTCATCAGCAGGTCTTATGGGACTTGGCGGTTTAACACCGGATGGATCAACATGTATTGGGTCTACCGTGACTTCACGAGTCTCTTGTGGCAGGTCATCAACAGCAGCCTCAGAGTTGTGATGAGAAGCCTCAGATATGTTTTGAATTTCCGGTTCATTAACTTTGGGGTCCTCGGCCGGTTTATTAACTTTCAGCTTTTTGCTGGGCTTGGCTATGCCACTGAAAGTAAGACGTATGAAGAGGTTAATATGTCAATTGGTAAAGTGTTAAAGCAAAGAAATTAATGTTTTCACCCGGGAGCGACTTTGAAGAGGGGAATCTGAGTCCCAATTGAGTCACCAGAGGAGGAGTGAGAGGTTCCCTGATAGTTTGAGTCGGAAGGGTTAAGCGGTTGACGAATAAGACCCGCCTTTGGAAAAGATAAGGTTGGATTCTGTGGCACCTCATTTCGGCGTTTCCGAGGAACCGGCGTGTTGGGTAAGCCGGAGGAAAGGTTGCCACAGCCGCTGTTTCGGGTTGTGCGTCGAGCTTCATGCTGTTGTTTCTTCAAAATAAAGTTTGGATCCAAGTAAGCAAAAGGGTGAGAAAACCTTACTTTCCGGCTCACTTGTCAAACTTTCTGTCTTGGCAAAGGCTCTGAGTTGGAGGAAAGGATAGTTACCTCTTCACCGTCTGCATGGCTGGCCTCCGCGTCATCCTGATAGTAATCAGCGTTAATAAGATGTACAAAAAAGGAGCCAAGGGAATCAAGTTCTACCTTCGACTCATCATCGTTCAGTGTAAATAGCTCCGTTGTGTCTGTTTTCTTCTTAGCAGGCCTCTTGGGAGCCTTGCTCTTTACCCTGGTCTTTTTGGCTGGCTTGTCATGAAGTTTCTTGTTCCAGAAAGGATCATCAGCCTGAGGAAAACAAGTAATAGTAAGAAGGCAACATATAAGAAGAAAGGATAAGATAGAAATGAGCCTGAAGTACTTACAGCCGGAGCCAGGTTAAGGGTGCAAAAGGGATTCAACCCCATCTTACTACAAGTGGCCAAGCTCTCGTGAAGCAGCATTTTGGTAATCTTATTGATCTCATTATTGTCCAGTCGCACTTGGCAGTAACACTGTGGATCTTTGACATCGCCAGTATATTCACACATTAAACCGGGCCGGCGGCTCAATGGTAAAATTCTCCAAGCGACCCAGCATCGGACTAAATCAACTCCGGTCAACCCGTTGGCTATTAAGGCTCTTGTCTTTGAAAAGATGGACATATATTTAGCCCGTTCTTCGGTGCTGATCCGGTCTGGGAGGGGATGTCTTGAACTAAGCCGGTTTTCATGAAAACCCGGCAGAGGATTTTCATCAGCTGGAGAGGTATCACGGCAATAAAACCAAGTTTGATTCCAGTCCTTCGGGTGGCTGGGAAGTGCGGCTGCGAGAAAGACAGCTTCTTCGGTCTTTGAATAGAAATCCCGCCAAGTTCTAAGCTGGGTCCGTCTGTGAATTCGGTTTGGCGGTTCAAGTAATAAAACTCTCTGAATAAATCTACAGTGGGTTCTTCTTGAAGGTATACTTCGCAAAAAACTTGGAAGTTGCAGATATTGGAAACAGAGTTGGGTCCGATGTCTTGAGGGTGGAGTTGAAAGAAATGCAACATGTCACAGAAAAACTTTGAGCCGGGCGGGGAAAAGCCCCGGAGCATATGATCAGCAAAAACGATGACCTCGCCTTCCTTTGGGGCGGGTATGGCTTCTTCTCCCGGAGCTCTCCAGTGGATAACATTTTTGGCTGCTAAGACGCCTTCTTGAACATATTCATTGAGAGTTTGTTCATTGACAATGGAAGCAACCCAATTGCATGAGGTGACGGTCTTGGTCATTTTTATCGATCAAAAAACCTAGAAAGGGAAATATTGCCGGGTCAAGTTTATGATGTTAAGCCATCTAATATTCGGAAAGCAAGTGTCATGCAAGCCGTATGCAAAGAATACGTGCTATGAAGATTGGCATGATTAAACCGGCAAGGCACCGCCGGGTGATAGACACTGAATATATACTGGCGGGTTAAAGCAGGCCAGACGGTGTTTGGCGGGTTACGGTATATCATATGAGCCGCCCGTGCGGCTACAATGCACAGGTATCTGTGGATCTATAAGTGAAATTTTGCTAAGTGCTGAACAAACAAGTTCCGCAGATCAGTTCTATGATTCTGGATCTACTGCAGTTTAAAAATAGAAGGAAATTATTAAACCTAACACGCAGTGGATGAACTACTGCGTTGAAGTTTTATCTGAAACAGATGGGAGGCATCTACGAGTACATCTAGATATTGCGGACAAGAATCACGCAATTCTTGTGCTATTGAGAGATTGAATATGGCATGAACGGAAGTATTGCGAAGGATTCCAAGGAACGGCCGACGAACGCAGATGAACTTGGCAAACCCTAATGCAGATTTATAAAGGAAGGGGATGCGAACCTGGCGGTGGAGATGGAGACCGGGTGTGCGCCGCGTTTCTCTGGTCCGTTCAGGTCGATGCAGTGGCCGGTGCTGACGTTGCGGAGAGAAGACGGCGGCGGCGGAGCTTGAGTTGCAACGGCATCGCGAGGAAGGAGACGAAGTGGAAGAGGCAGGGGTAAAGAGTAACAAAGAGGAGCCCTGTCCCTATTTATAAGGAAGCGATAAAATGGCAAGTGCGAAAATCGAGGAGGAAAAAATGATTAAGTGGCCATATGGACGCCTCGATTCTCGGGAGGCTTATTAAAGATAAGGATCCGTTGAGATATCCTGAGCCTTGTACACAGTTAATGCGCATGACGTCATGGCGGGTTATAATGATTTCATTTATGTGATGCCATGGCGGGTTACATCGGACGGATGAAGACTCAGCACGGATACATTCTGTTAAGTTAAATAGTGGAGGTTGATATGAACAAGTTCAAATCAACCTGGGGCCTAATGTTGGGGATATAACTCCGGGGTGTGACCCGCCCAGGAGGGGCCGGGTTACACCATTGGCGACTTATGGCGAAGAAGGCCCAAGAGGTCCAAGGCATAAGGATGGCGATTCATAAAGCAGCTAATTGGAGGCCCAGAGGCCCGACGGCGACTCAAGGCCCAAAGGTGTGAGTCGCCATGTGTTGACTTGCTTTGTACGACAGGTTTAGTTAGAAGCCGAGCTGGTCACGTTTGTGTGTGAGCCGGCCGGGACTCTGTAAGCCATCGGGCATCAACCTGTATATAAAGGGGTGACCCGGCGGCGGGTTAACTTAAGAATCAACAAGTCAAGAACTAGGTCAAGCATATTTGCTCCCTTGTAATCGAAACAAAAGCAATACAACTAAGAGCAGGACGTAGGCTTTTACCTCGTTGAGAGGGGCCGAACCTGGGTAAATTCCTTGTGTCCTTTGTCCCGTTCAACCCCTTCAAGCTAACCTAGTTGCGATGGCTCCACACCTAAGTCCTTTTGCTAGGACATCTGCCATGACAAGTCCACGATAGGTAGGTAACGAAGGCGCGTGGTGCGGGAGAGTGCCAAAGCGGGGACCCGGTCTTCTCGG
Organism: Thinopyrum elongatum; assembly: GCA_011799875.1. NCBI lineage: Eukaryota > Viridiplantae > Streptophyta > Magnoliopsida > Poales > Poaceae > Thinopyrum > Thinopyrum elongatum. The sequence continues at coordinate 81,255,800 of CM022300.1, read as the reverse complement.
GTTGGCGGAGAGGGACGGTGGTCACCCATTGATGGATCAGCCCCCAGCCCCCAGCCCACCTATAAAAGGGGGCAGGGGGAAGCGGAAATGCTCATCCACGCACCTCCTCTCGCCATTTCCTTCTCTTTTCTTGCAATGTTGAGAGAGAGAGACCGGGGCCAGGCCCCAGGCTCGAGTTTGGGGTCGATGACACCGGGAGCTTGTGAAGGAGCCTGGGGAGTGAGCCTGGTCCAGGGCCGAAAGGGGCGCGGCGGACATGCCACCCGTGGCGCAGGAGGCGCCAAGCCCTTCCCCTGTGGGGGCGTGTTTGTCCCCTCCGCCTGGGCCGGCCGTTTGGCGGGGAGAGATAGGCCCTGCCATGGACCACTGCGGCTTCCCGCCCAGGCGCTGGAGCTCTTAGGGGTTCCGGCATCTGTCAGGGGTGCAGCGCTCGGGTCCCTTGGTAATCCCAGTACCGCACCCTTTGGTGAAGTCGAGGCAAATGTTGAAGACGGCGACATCTTCCTGCCCCCCAAGGTGGGGAGCGATGCTCCTCACACATCTCGGACGCCACCGTCGCCCGCAGCTTCTCTGGGGGAGGCAAAGGCTCAAGTAGCCGGTGTCCCCCTGGAGCGGTGATGATGGAGAAAGATCGAGGGAAGACGGAGAAGGCGGGCGGCAGGGCGTCAGGTCGGAGTACGATGGCACCGACGCCTTCATCTCGTATTGCCGACCTGCTGCCTCGTCTTTCCGCTCTTCCCCTCCCTCCCCGGCACCATCATCACCGGCCTCTTGGTTGCCGGGGAGGGGGCCGCTCTCTTGGTGCCTTCACCTCCTCCAGCAGTCTTCCAGCTGAGCTCCGGTGGTTCTCCCTGCCGGTGCTTTTTGCTGGAGCTTCTGGCTGGTCATAGAGGTGGTGACCAAGGCACCGCTGAGCTGCTCCTTCCGCCCCTCTCCTTCGCAGCCTCGCCACTCTTGATCTTGTCAGGCTGCACCCTGCAGGCCCTGACAGGGTCGAGTGAGGCGCCTTGCTCAGGCACTCCTTTTGCCCTCTTCCTCTTCCACCGCAGTGCCTAGGAGGAGAGGGACAAGAAAGGGATTACGGGGCACTTATCTTTTTTTGACCTAAAACATGTAGGCATTTGCCAAACTTTAGTCTAAATAATGTAATCTTATTTATCCTTGTTGGTGTTCTGTAAGATCTGTACTTGTTCATCTGCATATTAATGAAAAAGACAAGCTTTGCCGGGCATTTGTGCATGCGTCATACTCATGCAGAGGTGAAATGCCTCTATACGTTCAAGTAAACAAATTATCTCCGGCAAGCTATCCTACTGGTACCCTCGAATTGTTGCCATGGAGCTAAGCCTGCTGGGCAAAAATCGTAAAGAGGGACCAGCCCCCCGCCAAGCCTTCTCCGTCAAAGGCCACTGCGACCATCCTGACCGAAGCAACGTTCGAGTCAAAGGATAGAGCACCTAAGTTTCGAAGGTGACGAGGTTTTCATATGCACAACTTTCTACTTACAAAACACGTAAGGATAAGAAGAGAACTTATTTATTTGGCTTGCCGAGGGTCGTCACGTAGGCTTGTCTTCATTTCTTCTCTTTCAGGACCGAGTCCACGGCAAGAACCCTGCAACTTAATGCAGATGAAAACAATGCCTCATGCGACCTCATCTACATGATCATGATATGCTTATGCATGCATGCAAGTTTTAGGGGGCCCCCAGCGCTTCATTTATTTCTGTTGCTCAGGGTCTGCGCCTGGCTTTGTACAAGGGGTTGCATGCAACAGCGGTAAGGCCTGCACAAAAGGGTGGCTGCCGGGCAGGGCCCGACAGCCGCGCCTTACGGGTAGAACTTACGGAGATGCTCAATGTTCCATGAGTTTTGCAATTGAATGCCATCTCCGGTCTCCAGACGGACTGCGCCAGGTCTGGTGACTCTTACTACCCGGTAAGGGCCTTCCCACTTCGGCGTCAACTTGTTTGTACCCTTGGCGGACTGAACACGCCTAAGGACAAGGTCGCCTTCATCAAAACCCCGGGCACGAACCTTGCAGCTAAGATAGCGACACAGGGCTTGCTGGTAGCGTGCAGCACGCGTAGCGGCCCGGAGACGGTTCTCCTCAAGTAGCACAGCGTCGTCATGCCGGTGCCATTCCTGCGCTACTTCATCGTAGGCAAGCACTCGAGGAGACCCGAATATGAGTTCCGTGGGGATAACTGCTTCTGCCCCATAGACTAGGGAGAAGGGAGTCTGCCCGGTAGCTCGATTTGGTGTCATTCTGAGGGACCAAAGAACCACCGACAGCTCGTCGATCCATCGCCTGCCACACTTCTGTAGTCTATCAAAAGTTCTTGTCTTGAGGCCCCGCAACACTTCAGCGTTCGCCCTCTCAGCTTGTCCGTTGCTTCTGGGATGGGCGACAGAGGCAAATGAGATCTTGCTTCTGAGGGCATGAACATATTGCATGAAGGCGCGGCTCGTGAATTGGGTGCCATTGTTAGTGATGATCCGGGCAGGGACTCCGAAGCGGCACACTAATCCTTTCAAGAACTTGATAGCTGATTGAGCGGTCACCTTTCTCATGGGCTCCTCCTCTGGCCACTTTGTGAACTTGTCGATAGTGACAAACAAGAACTCAAGGCCCCCGGTAGCACGGGGGAAGGGGCCCAAGATATCGAGCCCCCAGACCAAGAAGGGCCATGATAAAGGGATCGTCTGAAGAGCTTGGGCAGGCTGATGAATGTTCTTGGAGTGGAACTGGCAGGCTTCACATTTGGTGATGAGATCAACTGCATCTTGGAGGGCCGTGGGCCAATAAAATCCTTGCCGGAAGGCTTTTCCAACCAGGGCCCTTGATCCAATGTGTGAGCCGCACATACCTTTGTGTACCTCTGCCAATAGTTCCTTTCCTTCCTCCCGGCAAATGCACTTCAATTTCACACCGTTGGGCCTCCTTCTGTATAGTGTGTCATCGGCAAATTGATACTCTTTCAGCTTCTTCTTGCTCTTCGGGGATTTCTCCAGTTTGGAGGAAATGGACTATGTGTCGTGCCCAAGTTGGGGCCAGAGGCTCGGCAACAAGGACCAATGGCACCTCCTCATTCGCAGGAGCGCACTTCTCGACCGCAGGGACCGGTGGTCTGGCGGGATGGTGCAGCTCGCTGATCGAAGGGGAGTTGTTCCCGCCAAGCTCTCTGCCGGGAGCCTCGGGAGGGCCTACCGGGTGAGGCTTGCCGGAGTCCAGTTTCCTCCTCTTTCTGGCCATTATTGCCGGGGATACGGAGGGTTGAGTTAGATGGAGAACAAAAGTCCCTAGTTCCACAGGGAGTTTTTGCGCAGCGCACTTCGACAGATGATCAGCGATGCTATTTTCTGCACGGGGTACATGCTCTGTTTACAATCCGTCAAAGCGCTCCTCCAACTTTCTCACTTCCTCGACGTATGCCTCCATCAATGGACTTTGGTAATCCTTGTTGACTTGTCTCACCACAAGCTGTGAATCTTCGCGGATGATCAGCTTCTTGATTCCCAGTTCTGTTGCAATCCTGAGGCCGGCAAGGAGCCCTTCATACTCTACAGTATTTTGGGTAGCCTTCTCCCGAGGAAAGTGCATCTGGACGACGTACTTAAGGTGCTCCCCAGTGGGAGCGACAAGAAGCACGCCAGCCCCTGCACCTTGTAGGGAGAAGGCACCGTCAAAATACATGATCCAATCTTGGGGCACTTCCTTGCCGGGAATAACTGTCTCCAATACCTCTTCATCAGGAGTTGGTGTCCATTCTACGATGAATTCTGCTAGTGCTCTGCTTTGAATGGTTGTCGTGCTTTCAAACTTCAAACCAAAGATGGACAACTCCAAAGCCCAATCCACAATCCTGCCGGTGGCCTCAGGGTTTCGGAGTATGCGTTGCAAGGGGAGACGGGTGGCAACTGTGATTTCGTGGGCTTGGAAGTAGTGGTGCAGTTTTCTTGAAGCCATGATGAGGCCAAAAATCAGCTTTTGCACACCAGAGTACCTCGATCTAGCCCCCTGCAAGAGGGAGCTGACGAAGTACACTAGGCGCTGCACCACTTTATTCTTTGTCGTGACCAGAGAACTGCTTCCGCTGCCCTGCCTTTCTTCGCTCTGGACTGACTCTGGTCTTGTCAAGGTAGGTCCACTTTCTTCTCTAGAGGGAACAGTGGTTGTGGTTGCCGCGTCATCCACTTCCCGCTGCGCCACTAGTGTCGCACTAACCACTTGATTGGTTGCCGCTAAGTATAGCAGCAACGGCTCTTGTGGTTTGGGGGCGACCAAGGTGGGCATAGAGGAAAGATAGGTCTTCAAATCTTGTGGTGCAGCATCTGCCTCTGGGGTCCACTCCATGGGCCCTGCCTTCTTCAAGATTTTGAAAAACAGCAGGGCGCGCTCGGCAGACTTGGAAATGAACTTGTTCAGTGCAGCCACGCATCCAGTCAAACGCCTCACGTCCTTGACTGTCTTGGGTGCTTGAATTTGCTCAATAGCCTTGATCTTGTCGGGGTTGGCCTCTATCCCTCGATGAGACACAAAGAAACCAAGTAGCTTACCGAAGGGGATGCCAAACACACACTTCTCCGGGTTCAGCTTCAAGTTGATTTTACGCAGATTGGCAAAGGTTTCTAGCAAATCCTGGATGAGGGTTGATCTATCCTTGGTCTTGACCACAATATCATCCATGTAAGCCTCAATGTTTCTGTGTAGCTGGGACCCCAAGCCAATCTGTACTGCCCTTGCAAAGGTGGATTCAGCGCTCTTTAGCCCGAAGGGCATCCATACAAAGCAGTACGTGCCACACGGGGTTATGAACGCAGTTTTCTCCTCGTCTTCCTTGGACATGAAGATCTGGTGGTATTCAGAGTAGGCATCCAGAAAGGAAAGCAGGTCACACCCGGAAGTGGAATCCATAATCTGGTCGATGCGCGGCAAGTGGAACGGGTCCTTCGGGCATGCCTTGTTCAGATCCGTAAAATCTATGCAAAGCCTCCATTTCCCATTCGCCTTGTGCACCACCACCGGATTTGCCAACCATGTGGGGTGCAACACTCCCCTGACCAAACCAGCTGCTTCAAGCTTCTTGATCTCCTCGGCAATAAACTGTTGTCGCTCCAAAGCTTGCTTCCGGACCTTCTGCTTGACGGGCCGGGCATGCGGGCAGACAACAAGGTGGTGCTCGATTACCTTCCTGGGAACACCGGGGATGTCAGATGGTTGCCAGGCAAACACATCAACATTCGCCCGCAGGAAGGCAACGAGCGCGCTTTCCTATTTGTCGTCGAGGGTGGCGCTGATAGTGAAGGTACCATCAGCGCCAGCCAGCCCTGCCGGGACCTTCTTCACAGCAGGCGCAGCAGCTTTGGATCTCTTGCTATTGGAACTCTCCGGCAAGTCATCGACAGGTACATCGCACTCCGGAGAGGCACATTTCCCGGATTCCTTGCTGGCATCCTTATTCGCTCTCTTCATTTTCTTACTTTCCTTGGCGGGGACACTGGCTTCTGCGGCCTCTGCCGCGACCGCTTCTCGATACATCTTGTCCACGCATATGACTGCGTCTTTCTGATCTGACAGAATGGAAATGACTCCTATCAGCCCTGGCATCTTCAAGGTGTTGTAGGCATAGTGGGATGCCGCCATGAACTTGGCCAGAGCTGGGCGACCAAAGATTCCATTGTACGGCAAGGGGAGGTCAACCACGTCAAACACGATCTTCTCAGTCCGGTAGTTTAACTCCCCCCCCGAACATCACCGGCAGCGTGATCTTTCCTTTAGGACGACTCCTACCGGGGTTGATTCCTTGGAATGTACCAGTAACCTTGAGCTCCTCATCTGGTATCTGAAGTTTGCTGAGGACCTTTGGAGATATCAGATTCAACCCAGCCCCGCCGTCAACCAACATCTTTGTGACTTTGAGGTTGCATATTGTTGGTGAGACCAACAACGGCAAGCACCCTACCGCAGTGGTGCGATCAGGGTGATCCTCTTCGTCAAAGATGATGGGCATGCGGGACCACTTGAGCGGCTTCCGAGAATCAGCCGCTGGCTCCATGGCGTTGACTTCACGCGCCCACTGTTTAAGTTGGCGATGAGAGGAGTGCAGAGATGCACCCCCATCAATGCACAAGGCATTAGTGGCTTTCTGGAACTCCTGCTCGCTGGTTTCCTCTTCATCTCCCTCGTCGGTCTCATCACTGCAATCCTTCTTCTCATGGCCTCCGGCGAGTTTCCCTTGATTCTGAGGAGCCTTGCCGGGGTGGCTTATTTCGCCGCCTCGGCCCTTCCCGCCAGCACCATCCTAATTTTTCTCCTTATCACGTTTCTCGTACTCAGCCCTCTCCTTCTTGACGAGCTGCTCAACCTGATGGCACTCCTGAAGGTCGTGGCCCTTGGTCCTATGAATCTTGCAATATGGCCCCTCACCTTTCCCGGCCTTCTCGGCAGACGCAGCCGCCCGGCAGTCAGTGCACGCGGCAACCTCTTTGCCGGGGGCTTCGGCCTTGGCCTTCTTGCCGGTACTAGGTGTGGTTGATCCTTCGACGGCCATCACAACTCTCTCCTTGCACTTCTTATTGCGTTTCTTGTTCTTCTTCTGGCTGGTGGCGTCGTTGTCATTGTCTGAATCGATGTCGACGCCGTCCTCTTCGCCGGGAAGTCACCTTCCCCCCTCTATGCGAGCACACTTATCCACCAGCGTGTATAACTCGTTCACAGTCCTGGGCAGCCGCATGTTCATTTTGGAACGTATCCTGCGGTTGCGCACGTTGGACTGGAATGCAGCTATCACGGTTGCCGGGTGGATGTCTGGGATGTTCCTGTGCACTCGGCTGAACCTTTGCATGTACTTCCACAGGGTCTCCCCTTCCTTCTGTGGGAGGAGTTGTAGATCGCTGGGCCGCCCTGGTTCTTGATGGCCACCCGTGAAGGCACCAACAAATTCATGGCACAGTTCAGCCCAAGTTGAAATGGAGTTCTCCGGCAGGTGCATCAGCCAAGACCTCATGTTTGGCTTGAGTGCCAAAGGGAAGTAGTTGGCGAACACCTTCTCGTCTCTTCCCCCGGCAGCCTGAATAGCGATGGTGTAGATGCTCAGGAACTCTGCCGGGTTCAATCTTCCATCGTACTTCTCTGGTATCTCCGGCTTGAACGCATGGGAGGATGGCCAACGGACTTGCCGTAGCTCGCGAGTAAAGGCGGGGCACCCAACCTCGAAAGGTAGGCACCCACCCTCACCGAGTGCAGGCTCGTCGACATCGGGGCCGTTGTGCCTATCAGACTGGCGGCAGGTGTCGCGGCGTCGCTCGAAGGTGACGCGCGCGCCTTCCCCTCGCCTGTCTTCCTGGGCTTGCCGCTGGTCCCGACGCGCTCGAGGGCCGGATGAAGCCATCGAGACGTCGTCGGGTTCTTGATCGCGTGGCTCTAGTTGTGGCCCTTGCGCGGGCTGCCGTGGAGGGGACTGCACCGTGGGGGTGCCCCCCTCAGCATGGCCAGCTGCGCGGGCCATTGTCATCGCATTGGGAGGCCGTGGCGGGCTAGCTTGCTGTGATCCTCCCGCTTCGGCGAAACCAATCAGGCTTCGAATGGTGGCCCTCCATTCATCCATCTGATCGGCTACCGGTGGAAATCTCAACAGCAGCTGGGCCCGCGCCATAGCCTCCGAAGCGGTGCTTGGCATGGATGATAACGTAGATCGTTGCGTCACCTGGCTCCTTACGGTGCTAGTAGTAGGTGCGTCGTGTTCTCGCCGTCGTGAGCCCGTGGCCACGGTGACGTGGTAACGAGGTGGAGGCGCTTGAGGGCCAGCGGCTCTATTTGGCGCATCGACTGGGTCGGTTCACTCCGGGAGTGGCGCACGCCCTGCAGCCGCGCCCGTAGCGGGAGCGACCGGAGGGTCGTGATTCGCCCCAGAGCGAGAGCCGCCGCTGCGGCTGTGCCTTTCGGCCGGGTGGAGAGGTGCAGACATAATGATTTCTCCACCCGTACCTTGTGGATCGTGGCCGCCGGGGTGCTGTTGGTGTTGTACTTCCCCGGTGCCTTCTGCTCTTATTTCCGCCGCAGGGGAGGTGGTGACAACGCCGCCTGCGCCAGCCACGTCCCCTGCAGTGTCCATGTCTCCGTGCGTCCTTGTAGCCACCGCGGCATCGGTGGCCGTGTGCAGCAGGGCCTTCGAAGTGGACGGGTGGGCTGCAGTACCGGGCTTCTTCTTGGGCGCCATGGACGATGGAGCCATCGATGAAGATGACACGCTGCGTACGCTTCTCGGGTTCGTGCAAGCACAGCCCCCTACCTGGCGCGCCAAAGATGTCGTTGGAAACCATGGCCACCTATGGGGCCATCGGCCCCTTTTGGTTCGGCAGGGGGGCTGAGCGCATTGCACAAAGAGCGGAGGACCGTAGCGCATCACGGCAGAGATCACACAGGCAGTTTTACCCAGGTTTGGGCCGCCATGAGGTGTAAAACCCTACTCCTGCTTTGGTGGATTGATGGTGCATTAAGGTGGAAACGCAGCGCTCTTGCCCGGCAGGGTTGTCTCAGGGCGAGAGCAGCTACGCGCGTACAAGTGTACAAGGTTCCGAACCCTTTCTCTGGTTGCAATGGCCCTCCTTTTATAGATCAAGCGGTTACCACAGTGGCAAATCAGTCATTGTGTACTGATTAGATAGCAACAGTGCTATCATACCTAACTCTGCAGGTGGAGCAGAGCGCATTAAATGCGCCACTTAGTGTCACATCGTAGCCTGCCCGGCAAGCCTTGCCGGGCTGCTCGGCCACCTTCTCGCCTGTCCGCCTGACACGTCTCTAGACGGGTGTCATTTGGAGGTGGTTTCCTCTGGAAATGGCTGCCATGTGTCGAATAACAGCCACTTAGTCACTTGGGGGCTTGACACCGCACCGATCGATGACTTGCATCACTGTAAGGTGGAGCGGTGAATCCTTGGCGGGGTAGTTTGCTTTCGTAGTGCCCGGCAGGCCTGCCGGGACGGTCTTGAGGCTTGTCTTCGGGGCCACCTCATCCTCGCCAGGCTCGCCTGCCCGGCAAGGGAGGTTTTTCCTTAGTAGTGTCTTGATCTTCTTGCCCTACCCTTTGATCCCTCAAAGAGCCATCTCTTCTAGCTTGATCTGGACTTGGATGTTGCAACTTTGCTCTTTTAGGCCTGTGCACGGTCTGGGCAACAGACCCAGGGTTTGTTGTACCGACACGCTTCGAGAAGCTAAATTTAGAGCAAGAGCATGAGTTCCTAAAAGCTATCAATGATGATCTTCAAAAGAAGAGTTCTTCTTACATTGCCAAACATCTCCTCTTGTCTACTTATATGCCACAAGTAAAATCTAGCAACAAGTGCAAGAAAGATTCCTCTTCTAGTATTAACAATAACCATGCTAAATCCAATGTTGTTGCTTCTAGTTGTTCTCTTGATTCCACTAATGTTTCTCTTAGCCAAGTTGCACTTGAGCAAGAAAATAGCTTATTGAAGGGAATTATAGAGAAAGGTGTTTACAAGAGCCTTGCCGGGAGTAAGCAATTTGAGGAAATTGTACGCAAGCAAGGAAGACACTAGAAGAATCTAGGTATTGGTTTTGAACGAAAGTTCAATGCCAATGGAGTTGAATGGGAAGAAGATCAATACCCCAAGACGAAGCTTGTTCCTCAACAAGAGAAGTATGACCCCACTTCTTTTGAGGGAACATAAGCTCAAGATGACCTTCCACCACAAGACCACAAGCTAAAGGGCAAGGACAAGCTTCAAGAAGAGATTGACTCATTTGAAGAAGCTCCTAAGGCCATGGTCAAGTGGGTTCCCAAGACTACGTCAAGCTCTACTTCATCAAGTACTACTACAACTCCAAGGATTCCCATCAAGTTGATGTGGGTCCCAAAGAAGAAGAACTAGAGTGTTCTTGAGGGTGACTCCGCCAACATACTTCACTCACATTCATTTTGGTAAGGACTTGTGCAATCAACTTTCATATCTTGCACTAGTTCATGGAGTCAAAAACCCTCTTGTTGGTAAGACAAGGGACAAGGTAACCTAATGCTTTCATGGACATCATCATATGTGCAATTCACTCTATGTCTATGGATATCCTTGGATGTTCCTTGTGGGACTAACCCATGTAGGTATTGAAAGTGCAACACTCCAAAGGATTGCTCCAAATGATCTACATCAACATTGAGCATCCACATCTTCACTATCTACATGAAGTCATCATCGACAAAACCCAAGGTTAGTTCATCCCTCTTAGGGGGGATATCACATCTAGGGGGAGCTTTGCTCTAAAAATTGAGCTAAAGCAACTCTAATGGTGTGAACACACTAATGCTTTATGTAAAAGTGGTGACCCCACTTGTGCTTAAACGATGAGTATGACCTACGATCAAATGTTCTCATTTGACTCCTAAGCCAATATACTCATATATAGATGACCTAGTCATCGCGAATTGCTTGATAGATGCTAGAATTGTTTGTGCATGCTTTGACACATGTTTCATTTGCTATCTTATTGTGTGAGCATGTTGGTTGCATATTTTCTCCATTCGAGGACATCCATTTGTTATTTTGATTGTTTTGGTTTTTATTGACCAAATGGATGGACAAGAATGCCTAAGAACTTTCTCTAGCTATCTATGCTCTTACTGTATCAAACTCTATTCATGCTATATCACAAAAATTGAACAAGTCTCTTTCGGACCCTCCGGGTGAGGAGCACTCGGAGCCACCGATCCGTCTAGGGCTGCCTTCCAAAACCTTCTATTGCATTTCGGTCAGACCAATTCACTCAAACTCGGTCCCACCGAAATCATTAGACTGATCTAGGTTTTTCATCTCGGTGCTACCGATTAGACCGACTTGGTCCCATCGAGTTGCTGTAACTGCATGTAGTTTCGCGTGTCGGTGCCACCGATTCATTCCACTCGGTGCCACCAACAACACATGGGTATATATTCCAACGGACCCGTACGGTTGAAAATTCCTTCAAACCCCGCGCCCCATTGTTGCCACCCCTTGGTCTCCGGATCATCGCCGTCTTCGCCTGTGCGTCTCCGTCGCTGGTCTCCATCGCCGTCAACGGGAATCTGCTACGCCGTTGCCATCGTACAGGATCATCACCAAGTTAGGGTACGATTCGATCTCCTCGTGCTTTCCCACTCCGATTCAATGCACAAGAATATTGCCTAATATCTTGCCACGTTTGTGATCCTTCTATCCACCAGAAAATTCCATTATATTAGATTTGAAGAAAAATTTAAGGGTTAGGTTTCCGCCGAACTCATCTTGGACCGATCGAAATGAAACTTTCGGTCCCACCGATTGGCTCTGGCCATTGCACTAAGTACAACTCGGTGCTACCGCATCTTGGAGCTACCGAACCACAACTCGGTCTGATCAATATTGTGTGTTTAGGTTCTGTGAGTGCTTTGGTGTCACCGAGATGATCAAATCGGTAGCTCCGAAATGCTTTCTGTGGAAAACTAAAACTAAAGTTTTGACTCAAATTTTTGAAAAACCATCGGCTTTTTGTGATACTCATCTACTCTGCCCATACCCATCTATTCACAGGGTCAGCTATGCAAAGATGTCAGATGCAAGTGATAGCCAGAATCAGTCAGAGGACAATGTCAATCTAAGTGAGGGTACAAGCCCTAGTGGCAGCTATGATGATGGCAGCAGAAGCACTCCTAGTAACTTGCTAAAAGCTGCAACCAGAACAAGGAAGAAGAGAACCTCAGAGAGCGAGGATGAGGACTTTGTTGCAGATGAGGAGGTCACTTCCAAGAAGAAAGCAGCTCTCAGGAAAGTGTATGGCTCTGCGCCCACAATCAAGCCTAGTCTTAAGAAGAAAGCTCCTGCCAAAAGAGTGCCTATGTCAAAACCTAGGAAAACTACAGCTCCTCCAGAGACTATGACATTCCCTCTTGAGCAATCAGATGATGAAGGAGCTGCTGCTGGTAAGAAGAAGAAGAAGAGGGCTAGGAAGACCATTGCCACTGTGCTTGGCAAGCCTTCCATGAGGGAAGAAGATGAAGAAGAAGAGGAGGAGGAACCAGTTGCACCTCCTGCGAAAGCTCAGAAGCTCATGGATGATGCCATGAAGTCAGCTGCTACTCCCTCCAAGCCCAAGCCAAAACCCAAAGCTGCTACACCAAAGAGGTCAACTAGGAGAATCTCAGCTGCTGAGAAGAACAAGGCCCCAGTGCCTGAAGTTCAGGATGATGATGAGCCACTAGTGCTCAGGAAATTAAAGCCCAAGATCCCAGATCATGATGAATTGATGATGCTCATCCAGTTGCTGAGAACATGAAACTCAGAAAGGACAAAGGTCTGGGAGAGTGGAGGCAAGTGGATCCCTATTCAGTTAGGAGGAGGACATTGTGACTATCATGTCCACACTAGGGAAGAACAAGATTTCTATGAAACAGCTTTGCTTGATAAGAAGCCCATTGTTAGTGACATGAAGTGGGTGGACTAGAAGTATATTGATGCAAATGAAGACTACTTTCCCTGCGTTCATGAGAGCTTCAGACTTGCTAGAGTTGATGCTTTTGTTGGTCAAAAGCTTACAAAATGGAATGATGAGATGGTCATGCAATTCTACTCCACAACACATTTCTATCCGGATGGGAGAATTGTATGGATGACTGAGGGCACCAAATACCAGTCATCTATATCTGAGTGGGCTGCTCTCATTAATGCTCCCAAGGAAGATGAAGATGATATTGATGTTTATGGGAAGCCCTGGATGGACCACAACACAATGGCAAATATGTACAAGGAGATCCCTCCAAAGGATCTAGAGAGTCACAAACTTGGTTCAATATATCATTTGCTAGCTGGTTTGGCCACCACAAATACCATTTTGAGGCACACTCTGTTGCCCAAATATGGAGATGAGAGGATGATCCATGGCCATTCCATCAATTTGCTTCACCTGTTTGACACCCCACCTCAGAAGTTCAAAGTAATGAGTTTGATTGTTGAGACAGTCAAGAGGACTGCTGCTGACCAGAAAAAATCTTGTGGATATGCCCCTGACATTCAGATGTTCATCAACTCCAAGGTTGGTACATATACATATCTACTTGATCGTGAGCACCTTCCTCTTTAGCCAGAGTTTGAGGACAATGTGGTGGTGATGGATCCTTCACACCCTACTCTCCCGTGGCATCTTTTGTCATACGTGCTTATGGAAAGAACTTGTATGACATCTTTTGTCCTACCCTCCCGTGGCAGCGGGGTCCATAAGGAAACTAAGGGATATTAAGGCCTCCTTTTAATAGAGAACCGGAACAAAGCATTAACACATAGTGAATACATGAACTCCTCAAACTACGGTCATCACCGGAAAGTATCCCGATTATTGTCACCCCGGGGTTTACGGATCATAACACGTAATAGGTGAATATGACTTGCAAGATCGGATCTAGAACATAGATATAATGGTGAAAACATAAATGGTTCAGATCTGAAGTCATGGCACTCGGGCCCTAGTGACAAGCATTAAGCATTGCAAAGTCATAACAACATCAATCTCAGAACATAGTGGATACTAGGGATCAAGCCCTAACAAAACTAACTCGATTACATGATGAATCTCATCCAACTCATCACCGACCAGTGAGCCTACAAAGGAATGGCTCACTCCCGATGGGGAGCATCATGGAATTGGCGATGAAGAAGGGTTGGTGATGACGAAGATCGAAGATCCCCCTCTCCGGAGCCCCGAACGGACTCCAGATCTGGCCTCCCGATGAAGAACAGGAGGTGGTGGCGGCTTCGTATCGTGAAACACGATGAAACTTCCTCCTTGATTTTTTTCTCCGAAAATAGGATTTTATAGAGTCGGAGTTAGGGTCTGCGGGGCCACCAGGTGGGCACAACCCACCTGGGCACGCCTGGAGGGTGTGGCGCGCCCTGGTGGGTTGTGCTCAACCAGGGGGCCCCCTCCGGTGGTTCTTGGCTCCAGTATTTTTCTTTTATTTTGAAATAATTCTCCAAAAAGTTTCGTTCCATTCTGAGAACTTTTATTTATGCACAAAAACAACACCATGGTAGTTCTGCTGAAAACAACGTCAGTCTGGGTTAGTTTCATTCAAATCATGCAAATTAGAGTCCAAAACAAGAGGAAAAGTGTTAGGAAAAGTATATACGACGGGGACATATCAACTCCCCCAAGCTTAAACCTTTGCTTGTCCTCAAGCAATTCAGTTGACAAACTGAAAGTGAAAAAGAAAAACTTTTACGAACTCTTTTGCTCTTGTTTACATAAATAAGCTTAAGTAGCACCCAGGTTTTCAGCAAAGATTATGACTAACCATGTCAACAATAAATCTTAGAAATTATATTAACTCATATCAATGGCATAATCAACTAGAAAGCAATAATAAGATATATCAAATGTCAACACTTTGTCAAAAACAATCATGATATAATATGACAACAGTGGTATCTCGCTAGCCCTTTCTGAGACCGCAAAACATAAATGCAGAGTACCTCCAAAGTTTAAGCACCAACTAAACATTGTTATTCATGGTAGAAAAGATCCAGTCATGATGCATCCAACATTAGCTATACACAATGCATGAGGATGACAATAGTGCTCTCAGATCTGGCGCTTATTTGAGAAGGTGATGACTCAACATAAAATTAAATAGATAGCCCCTTCGCAGAGGGAAGCAGGGATTTGCAGCGGTGCCAGAGCTCAAAGTTTTAAAAACAGAGGTAAATGAAATTTTTGGAAATGCACCCTTCCTGTTTACGTCACGACCAAAAGTTATCAATATCTTCCATGCTAAACACATTAGTGGCGGTTCCCAAGCGATAAAAGTAAAGGTTTACTCTCCCTCCACCAACAAACACACTCCACGGCTAGCCGAATCCACGGGTACCGTCCATACCAACATCAGTCCTGTGGGAGTTTTGTTTAATTATTTGCAATTTTTTATTTCGGGACTGGGAATCCCTATTACCGCCCCTCTCGTGCAAGGACGAGTGAATAAACACTCATCATGAGAATAACCCGCTTAGCATGGAAGATACCGACTACCCCCTGTAGCTCTATGAACAATCCAGGCACACAAAAACAGATGTTTATTTGAAGTTTTTAGAGGTGGCACATGCAAATTTACTTAGAACGACAGGGTAATACCGCATGTAGGTAGATATGGTGGACTCATGTGGAATAACTTTGGTTTAAGGATTTTGATGCACAAGCAGTATTCCCACTTAGTACAGGCGAAGGCTAGCAAATAGGTTGAGAAGCGGCCAGCTAGAGAGCAAAAACGGTCATGAACATGCGTTATGCATAATTAACATTGAACACTAGCATGAGTAGGACATGGACACCATGAACATAAATATCGTAGAGGCTATGTTGGTTTTGATTCAACTACATGCATGAACATCTGCCAAGTCAAGCCACTTGAAACATTCAGAGGAGGATACCATATCATCATACCACATCACAATCATTTTAATGCAATGTTGACATCCAAGATAAATCATTATCCACTCCTAGCTACTTAAGCATGGCATGAGAAACTATAATCTCTAATTGTCATTGCAAACATGTCTGATCATAATATGCTGAATCATGGATACCAGGTTAAACATATTTACAAAAATAGAACAAGTTGAGTTCATACCCGTTTCTCTCTGCCACAGTCACTTCATCAAATATCGTCATTATTGCCTTTCACTTGCACGACCGAATGATATGAAAATAATAATAGTGCAAGAGTGCCGTGGACTAAGCTGGAATCTACAAACATTTTATTCAAAAGGAGAAGACAAGGCAATATGGGCTCTTCGTTAGATCAATAGCAATGCATATGAGAGCCACTCAACATTTTCATCGTGGTCTTCTCCTTGGTATGACTCAATAAAAAAGAAAAGAATTTCAGAGAAACACACTGAAATATTTTTGGAGTTTTTACTTTTTCTAGAAGAAAGCAAATTAAAGAGAAAGAATAACAAAAACAAAAATGAGAAAAACTATTTACATGGGAGAGCTCCCAACAAGCAAAAGAAGAACAAGGAAATCTTTTTGGGTTTTCTTTTTAATACTACAACTAACTAAACTAGAAAGAAAAACCGGAAAGAAGCAAGAAACATTTTTTTGGGTTTCCTCAAAGTTTTTCAAACACACAAGAAGAACGCAAGAAAATAAATCTAGCATGGATAATGCAATGAAAAAGTGTGGACACCGACAACTGGAATGAAATGTGTGAACATGAATGTAATGTCGATGGAAATACGTACTCCCCCAAGCTTAGGCTTTTGGCCTAGCTTGGTAATCACCACTCACGGTCTGGATAATAATCTGAGTGATAGTTAACGGAGGCTCTTGGTGCGACCACCCCAGCCCGTCTGGCTGCCTCAACCTCCGCATTGTACGCGCGAGCCTCGTTCTCCAAGACAAAATATCTTCTTTTGATGTGATACTCAAAGAGAGCAGGCGCAGGCAGAACAACATGCACAACAGGTTTCTTATCGAACCTCAAGTTATAAGTATAATTCGTGGGTGTGCCCGTGAGGAACTTGTGATGTTTCATGGCATCAAAGTCTAAGTACTGAGTAGGTAGGATGGGATCATCAGGCAGAGGTGTCACACCAACCTCTCTAGCTAAACGAGAAGCATAAATCCCACCATAAAAATGACCACTACCAGCGTTGTGTTGCAATCTTCATGCAACAATCGCTCCAAGATTATAACGTTTAATACCGGTAAGAGCAGTGTGTATGAGGCTCAAGTCAGGAGCATATAGTGTGCTACAATCTTGCTTGCCTATGATGCATTTTCCATTAAAGAGTGCAAAGTATTGAATTGATGGGAAATGAATACTTTTTATTCTACCTTGTGTCACTCCTCTATCCTCACCGTAGCAAAGGCTAGTCAAAAATGACTCATATTCAGATCTTGGTGGCTCGTCTAGTGAACCCCTATGGAATTTTGCAGGCATTAAAAAACATCTCTAGAGGCATGGTACACAGATGATTATAAAGACTAAATGAAACTCTAGACTCACGTGGATGAAATTTAAATTTCTTAGTGAAAGTTTTTGTGAGGTTGAGATGCTGAATGCACTTATCTTCGATGTAGGGACCGAGCTCGGTGTTGTGAACATACTGCTCAAATTCTTCCTTAATACCCGTGCTCACCATGAAATTGTTACACGGGCATAGGCATGATTTGATAGCCGCATCCCGCATTTCGCTTGCACTTGGTTCAACATAAGACTGATGTATCGAGCCACTACTAGATGATGCCTCCGTAGACCTCTTCCTCGAAGAACTCCTAAAGAATTGCATTTTTATTTGCGAACAATTTCTGAAAAATTTTGGGACACAAAATTTTTGTCAACAAAACTTCACAAGATTGATAGCAGCTACTCATAAGGATGCATAGAGGCCATATCATGCATTCAAACTACTTAGAACTCTAAGAATTCAACATGCAAGCTCATCTACAGGAACACCAAGAGTAGCTAATTATTCAAAATACAAACCACTAAAGCAAAAACTAATTGGAGCAATGGAGGAGTCACATACCAAGTAGCAATCCCCCAAAACAGTTTTGGAAATGGAGCTTCGAGCAAAGAGATCGAAATCCATGAGTTTAACAGCAAGAACACGAGAGAGAGCAATGGTGATTTTTTTTCTGGAGGTAGGACATGACATGGGCTAAAGAGATAAGTGAGGAGACCCACGTGGGGACTACAACCCACCAGGGAGTGCCTGGGGTTGCTGGCGCGCCCTGGTGTCTTGTGGTCACCAGGTGCACCCCCCTCTGATGTTATTTGCACCAAAAATTCAGAAATATTCAGAAAAAAATGTATTAAATTTTCAGGGCATTCTGAGAACTTTTATTTTTGGGTCATTTTTTATTGCACGGAAAATCTAGAAAACAGACAAAACATGGCATTTTATTTTATTTAACTAAGAAAAACAGAAAACAAAATTTGGGAGCAGAAGGTTGTGCTTACTAAATTCATCAACTTCATACCTCTCAAAGATGATCCATTAACAAGGTTGATCAAGTCTTATTAACAACCACCTTCAATTAGCATGAAACCGAAGAACTTTCGTAAAACACTAATTTACCTCTACGGGGATATGCATGTCCCCAACAATAAGCATTTCATATTTCTTTTTGGCAGTAGGTAGAGGTAGTTGAAAGCTTCCAATAGTGAGTGTCGGAGATTTTTCAATAACATTAATACCATTCACTTGGAATTGTTTCTTCGGAAAGTGCACCGTATGCTCATTACCATTGATATGAAAACTGACCTTGCTTTTATTGCAATCAATAACAGCCCCTGCAGTATTCAAGAAGGGTCTACCAAGGATAATCGACATGTTGTCATCCTCGGGCATCTCAAGTATAACAAAGTCAGTTCAGATAGTAACATTTGCAACAACAACGGGCACATCCTCATAAATACCGATAGGTATGGCAGTTGATTTGTCAGCCATTTGCAAAGATATTTTAGTAGGTGTGAGTTTATTCAAATCAAGTCTTTTATATAAGGAGAAAGGCATAACACTAACACCAGCTCCTAAATCGCACAAAGCAGTTTTACCATATTTCTTTTGATGGAGCAAGGTATAGTTGGTATTCTTGGATCTCCAAGTTTTTTAGGTACTCCATCCTTAAAATAATAATTAGCAAGCATTGTGGAGATTTCAGCTTCCGGTATTTTTCTCTTCTTAGTGATGATGTCTTTCATGTATTTTGCATAAGGGGCCATCTTTAAAATATCAGTCAAGCGAGTGCGCAAAAAGACTGGCCTAAGCATTTCAGCAAAGCATTCAAATTCTTCATCATCCTTTTTCTTAGTTGATTTAGGTGGAAAGGGCATGGGTTTTTGAACCCATGGTTCTCTTTCTCTTCCATGTTTTCTAGCAACAAAGTCTCTTTTATCATATCTTTTATTTTTAGGTTGTGGGTTATCAAGATCAACAGCTGGTTCTATTTTAACATCATTATCTGGTTGTTTATCATTGTCTGGTTGAGTGTCCTCGTGAACATCATCATTATCTTTTTCATCATCACTAGATGAATGTTCATTACCAGATTGAGTTTCAGCATCAGAAATAGAAACATCATTATTATCTTCAGGAGGTTTTTCTATCTCAGGTTCACTAGAGGTATGCAAAGTCCTATCATTTTTCTTTTTCTTCTTTTTAGAATGACTAGGTGCATCAGTATTAATTTTCTGAGAGTCTTGTTCAATTCTTTTAGGGTGTCCTTCAGGATAAAGTGGTTCCTGAGTCATTCTACCTCCTCTAGTCATTACTCTAACAGCATGATCATTCATATTATTACTCATTTCATCAAGCAATTCTCTTTGGGATTTAGCAACTTTATCTAGCTGGGTTTGAACCGTAGGGGCATGTTTTCCTACACCTCTAACATCATTAGTGATTCTAAATAATAAGTTACTCAAACAAGCATTCATATCAGAGTTGTATCTCAATTGTTTCATAACATTCTCATGTTGGGAAACGTTGCATGGAAAACAAAAAAATTACTACGCACACGCATGATCTATCAAGGAGATGCATAGCAACGAGAGGGGAGAGTGTGTCTACATACCCTCGTAGGCCGTAAGCGGAAGCATTTAGTAACGCGGTTGTTGTAGTCGAACTTCTTCGCGATCCAACCGATCGAGTACCGAACGTATGGCACCTCCGCGTTCAGCACACGTTCAGCTCGGCGACATCCTCCGCCTTCTTGATCCAGCAAGACGGCAAGGTAATGGATGAGTTCTGGTAGCATGACGGCATGGTGACGGTGACGGTGATGCTATCTCCGCAGGGCTTCGCCTAAGCACTACGAAAATATGACCGAGGGTATAAACGGTGGAGGGGGGGTGCCTCACACGGCTAAGCAATTGTCGTCATTGTGCTAGGCGCCTCCCTCCCACATATATATAGGTGGGGGAAGAGGGGAGAGGCCAAGGGGCGCGCCAAGTAGGGCCAAATCCTACTTGGGGTCTTCCCCAACTTGCGCCCCCTTCCTTATTTGAGTGCGGGAGGAAGGTAAGAGGAGGAGGCGCCCCCCCCCCTTTCCTTTCTCTCACGAGGAGGGAAAGGCAGGAGGGGCCACCCCCCCTTTCATTCCCCTAGGGCTGGACAGCCATGTAGAGGGGCGCACCAGCCCCTTAGTGGGCTGGCCTGTCCCCTCCTTTGGCTCATTAAGCCCATACACTTACTGGGGGTGTCCGGAACCCCTTCCGGTGACCCGATGACTACCCGGTGCACTCCGAAACTATTCTGGTGTCCGAATACCATCGTCCTATATATCAATGTTTACCTCTCGACCATTTCGAGACTCCTCGTCATGTCCGTGATCTCATCCGGGACTCCGAACAACATTCGGTCACCAAATCATATAACTCATATAACATTATATCGTCAATGAACGTTAAGCGTGCGGACCCTACGGATTCTAGAACTATGTAAACATGGCCGAGAAACCTCTCCGGTCAATAACCAATAGCGGAACATGGATGCCCATATTGGCTCCTACATATTCTACGAAGATCTTTATCGGTCGAACCTTATGACAACATACGTGATTCCCCTTGTCCATTGGTATGTTACTTGCCTGAGATTCGATCATCGGTATCTTCATACCTAGTTCAATCTCGTTACCGGCAAGTCTCTTTACTCGTTCTGTAATATATCATCTTGCAACTAACTCATTAGTCACTTTGCTTGCAAGGCTTCTTATGATGTGCATTACCGAGATGGATCGCTGGAGCTTGCACACTTTGTTAGCACCTTTAGGATCGACAAAACATTCTGGTTGCATCATATACAACTCTTCTTTAAGAAATCCATTAAGGAATGCATTTTTGACGTCCATTTGCCAGATTTCATAATTATAAAATGCGGCAATTGCTAACATGATTCGGACTGACTCAAGCATCGTTACGGGTGAGAAAGTCTCATCGTAGTCAACTCCTTGAACTTGTCAAAAACCTTTCGCGACAAGTCGAGCTTTGTAGATGGTGACATTGCCATCAGCTTTTGTCTTCTTCTTGAAGATCCATTTATTCTCAATGGCTTGCCGATCATCGGGTAAGTCCACCAAAGTCCATACTTTGTTCTCATACATGGATCCTATCTCAGATTTCATGGCCTCAAGCCATTTATCGGAATCTGGGCTCATCATAGCTTCTTCATAGTTCATAGGTTTGCCATGGTCTAATAACATGACTTCCAGGACAGGATTACTGTACCACTCTGGTGCGGAACATGCTCTGGACGACCTACGAGGTTCAGTAGTAACTTGATCTTAAGTTTCATGATCATCATCATTAGCTTCCTCTCTAGTTGGTGTAGGCATCATGGGAACGGTTTTCTCTGATGTGCTACTTTCCAATTCAAGAGAAGGTACAATTACCTCATCAAGTTCTACTTTCCTCCCACTCACTTCTTTCGAGAGAAACTCCTTCTCTAGAAAGGATCCATTCTTGGCAACAAAGATCTTGCCTTCAGATCTATGGTAGAAGGTGTACCCAATTGTTTCCTTAGGGTATCCTATGAAGACGCACTTCTCCGATTTGGGTTGGAGCTTATCAGGCTGAAGCCTTTTGACATAAGTGTCGCGACCCCAAACTTTAAGAAATGACAGCTTAGGTTTCTTGCCAAACCATAGTTCATACAGTGTTGTCTCAACGGATTTAGACGGTGCCCTATTTAACGTGAATGTGGTTGTCTCTAATGCATAACCCCCAAATGATAGTGGTAAGTCGGTAAGAGACATCATAGAATGCACCATATCCAATAAAGTATGGTTACGACGTTCAGACACACCATTACGCTGTGGTGTTCCAGGTGGCGTGAGTTGTGAAACAATTCTGCATTGTTTTAAATGAAGGCCAAACTCGTAACTCAAATATTCGCCTCCGCGATCAGATCGTAGAAACTTTATTTTCTTGTTACGATGATTCTCTACTTCACTCTGAAATTCTTTGAACTTTTCAAATGTTTCAGACTTGTGTTTCATCAAGTAGATATAACCATAACTACTCAAATCATCTGTGAAGGTTAGAAAATAACGATACCCGCCGCGTGCTTCAACACTCATTGGACCGCATACATCAGTATGTATTATTTCCAATAAGTCATTAGCTCGCTCCATTGTTCCGGAGAACGGAGTTTTAGTCATCTTGCCCATGAGGCATGGTTCGCAAGTATCAAATGATTCATAATCAAGTGACTCCAAAAGTCCATCTGTATGGAGTTTCTTCATGCGCTTTACACCAATATGCCCTAAACGGCAGTGCCACAAATATGTTGCACTATCATTATCAACTTTGCATCTTTTGGCATCAATATTATGAATATGTGTATCACTAAGATCGAGATTCAATAAACCATTCACATTGGGTGTATGACCATAGAAGGTTTTATTCATGTAAACAGAACAACAATTATTCTCTGACTTAAATGAATAACCGTATTGCAATAAACATGATCCAATCATATTCATGCTCAATGCAAACACCAAATAACATTTATTTAGGTTCAACACTAATCCCGAAGGTAGAGGTAGTGTGCGATGGTGATCGTATCAACCTTGGAATCATTTCCAACACATCGTCACCTTGCCCTTAACTAGTCTCTGATTATTCTGCAACTCCTGTTTCGAGTTACTAATCATAGCAACTGAACCGGTATCAAATACCCAGGGGTTACTACGAACACTAGTAAAGTACACATCAATAACATGGTTATCAAATATACCTTTGTTTACTTTGCCATCCTTCTTATCCGCCAAGTATTTGGGTTAGTTCCGCTTCTAGTGACCATTCCCTTTGCAGTAGAGGCACTTAGTTTCAAGCTTAGGTCCAGCTTTGGGCTTCCACGGGAGTGGCAACTTGCTTGCCATTCTTCTTGAAGTTCCCTTTCTTTCCCTTGCCCTTTTTCTTAAAACTAGTGGTCTTGTTAACCATCAACACCTGATGCTCTTTCTTGATTTCTACCTTCGCTGATTTCAGCATCGCGAAGAGCTCGGGAATCGTTTCCGTCATCCCTTGCATATTATAGTTCATCACAAAGTTCTAGTATCTTGGTGATAGTGACTAGAGAACTCTGTCAATCACTATCTTATCTGGAAGATTAACTCCCACTTGATTCAAGCGATTGTAGTACCCAGACATTCTGAGCACATGCTCACTGGCTGAGCTATTCTCCTCCATCTTGTAGGCAAAGTACTTGTCAGAGGTCTCATACCTCTTGACATGGGTATGAGTCTGAAATACCAATTTCAGCTCTTGGAACATCTCATATGCTCCGTGGCGTTTCAAAACATTTTTGAAGTCCCGGTTCTAAACTATTAAGCATGGCGCACTAAACTATTAAGTAGTCATCATATTGAGCTTGCCAAACGTTCATAACGTCTGCATCTGCTCCTGCAATAGGTCTGTCACCTAGCGGTGCATCAAGGACATAATTCTTCTGTGCAGCAATGAGGATAATCCTCAGA
The DNA here is from genome assembly GCA_011799875.1 of Thinopyrum elongatum. NCBI lineage: Eukaryota > Viridiplantae > Streptophyta > Magnoliopsida > Poales > Poaceae > Thinopyrum > Thinopyrum elongatum. The sequence continues at coordinate 81,232,295 of CM022300.1, read as the reverse complement.
TCACGGACCCAGTCCGCGTCGTTGCTGCTATCATCTTTCAACTTAGTTTTCTCTAGGAACATGTCAAAAATATAGGGGAGCTATATTGCGAGCTATTGATCTACAACATAGATATGCAAAAACTATTAAGACTAAGTTCATGATAAATTTAAGTTCAATTAATCAAATTACTAATGAACTCCCACTTAAATAAACATCCCTCAAGTTTATCTAAGTGATACATGATCCAAATCAACTAACCCATGTCCGATCATCATGTGAGATGGGGTAGTCATCAATGGTGAACATCTCTATGTTGATCATACCTACTATATGACTCACGTTCGACCTTTCGGTCTCTAGTGTTCCGAGACCATGTCTGTACATGCTAGGCTCGTCAAGTTTAACCCAAGTATTCTGCATGTGCAAAACTGTCTTACACCCGTTGTATGTGAACGTAGAGTCTATCACACCCGGTCATCACGAGGTGCTTCGAAACGACGAACTTTGGCAACAGTGCATACTTGGGGAGAACACTTTTATCTTGAAACTTAGTGAAGGGATCATCTTATAATGCTACCGCCGTTCGAAGCAAAATAAGATGCATAAAGGATAAACATCACATGCAATCAAAATATGTGACATGATATGGCCATCATCATCTTGTGCTTTTGATCTCCATCTCCAAAGCATCGTCATGATCTCCGTCATCACCAGCTCGACACCTTGATCTCCATCGTTGCGTCGGGGTCATCTCGCCAACTATTGCTTCTACAACTATTGCTAACGCATAGCGATAAAGTAAAGCAATTACATGGCGCTTTCATTTCATACAATAAAGAGACAACATTAAGGCTCCTACCGGTTGTCGATATTACAAAACATGATCATCTCATACATCAATATATATCACATCATATCTTGACCATATCACATCACAACATGCCCTGCAAAAACAAGTTAGACGTCCTCTACTTTGTTGTTGCAAGTTTTACGTGGCTGCTACGGGCTTCCAGCAAGAAACGTTCTTACCTACGCAAAAACCACAACGGTGATTCATCAAGTTTGCTGTTTTAACCTTCTTCAAGGACCGGTCGTAGTCAAATTCGATTCAACTAAAGTAGGAGAAACAGACACCCGCCAGCCACCTTTATGCAAAACTAGTTGCATGTCTGTCGGTGGAACCGGTCTCATGTACGTGGACATGTAAGGTTGGTCCGGGCCGCTTCATCTCACAATACCGCCGAATCAAAATAACACGTTGGTGGTAAGCAGTATGACTATCACCGCCCATAACTCTTTGTGTTCTACTCGTGCATATCATCTACGCATAGACCTGGCTCGGATGCCACTGTTGGGAAACGTTGCATGGAAAACAAAAAAAATTCTACGCATACGCAAGATCTATCAAGGAGATGCATAGCAACGAGAGGGGAGAGTGTGTCTACGTACCCTCGTAGACCATAAGCGGAAGCGTTTACTAACGCGGTTGATGTAGTCAAACTTCTTCGTGATCCAACCGATCGAGTACCGAACGTACGACACCTCCGCGTTCAGCACACGTTCAGCTCGGTGACGTCCTCTGCCTTCTTGATCTAGCAAGACGGAGAGGTAATGGATGAGTTCCGGCAGCACAACGGCATGGTGACGGTGACGGTGATGCTATCTCCGCAGGGCTTCGCCTAAGCACTACGAAAATATGACCGAGGGTGTAAACGGTGGAGGGGGCGCCGCACACGGCTAAGCAATTGTCGTCGTTGTGCTAGGCGCCCCACTCCCACATATATATATAGGTGGGGGGAGAGGGTAGAGGCCAAGGGGCGCCCCAAGTAGGGCCGAATCCTACTTGGGGTCTTCCCCAACTTGCGCCCACCCTTCCTTATTTGAGTGCGGGAGGAAGGTAAGAGGAGGAGGCGCCCCCCCTTTCCTTTCTCTCATGAGGAGGGAAAGGCAGGAGGGGCCACCCCTCCCCTTTCCTTCCCCTAGGGCCAGCCAGCCATGTAGAGGGGTGCACCAGCCCCTTAGTGGGCTGGTCTGTCCCCTCCTCTCGCCCATTAAGCCCATACACTTACCGGGGGTGTCCAGAACCCCTTCCGGTGACCCGATGACTACCCGGTGCACTCCGAAACTATTCCGGTGTCCGAATACCATCGTCCTATATATCAATCTTCACCTCTCGAGCATTTCGAGACTCCTCGTCATGTCCGTGATCTCATCCGGGACTCCGAACAACATTCGGTCACCAAATCATATAACTCATATAACACTATATCGTCAACGAACGTTAAGCGTGCGGACCCTACGGGTTTGAGAACTATGTAGACATGACCGAGACACCTCTCCGGTCAATAATCAATAGCGGAACCTAGATGCCCATATTGGCTCCTACATATTCTACGAAGATCTTTATCAGTCGAACCTTATGACAACATACGTGATTCCCTTTGTCCATCGGTATGTTACTTGCCCGAGATTCGATCGTCGGTATCTTCATACCTAGTTCAATCTCGTTATCGACAAGTCTCTTTACTCGTTTCGTAATACATCATCCTGCAACTAACTCATTAGTCACTTTGCTTGCAAGGCTTCTTATGATGTGCATTACCGAGAGGGCCCAGAGATACCTCTCCGATATACAGAGTGACAAATCCTAATCTCGATCTATGCCAACTCAACAAACACCTTCGAAGATACCTGTAGAGCATCTTTATGATCACCCAGTTACGTTGTGATGTTTGATAGCACACAAGGTATTCCTCCGGTATCCGGGAGTTGCATAATCTCATAGTCGAAGGAATATGTATTTGACATTAAGAAAGCAATAGCAATAAACTGAACGATCATATGCTAATCTAACGGATGGGTCTTGTCCATCACATCATTCTCCTAATGATGTAATCCCGTTATCAAATGACAACTCATGTCTATGGTTAGGAAACCTTAACCATCTTTGATCAACGAGCTAGTCTAGTAGAGGCTCACTAGGGACACGGTATTTGTTTATGTATCCACACATGTATTTAAGTTTCCGACCAATACAATTCTAGCATGAATAATAAACCTTTATCATGAATAAGGAAATGTAATAATAACCATTTTATTATTTCCTCTAGGGCATATTTCCATCATCTCACTGAAGTGATCTTGTTTTCTAATGTAGTTCTCGAACTCATAAAGGCATTGACCAGGATGCATATTGTAAGGGATGTCACTTTCATCTAATTTTATAAAAGAGTTTACCTCTACCACATTTGGTGGTGGTGGTGGTGTGTCAAGTCCATGTATTTCTTCAGTAGGAGGTAAATTTTTAACATCTTAAGCTTTAATACCTTTTTCCTTCATACATTTCTTTGCCTCTTGCATATCTTCAGGACTGAGAAATAATATACCCCTCTTCTTCGGAGTGGGTTTAGGCGGTGGTTCAGGAAGAGTCCAATTATCATAATTTTTCAATATATTATTCAATAATTCCTCAGCTTGTTCAACAGTTCGTTCCCTCAAAACACAACCAGCATAACTATCTAGGAAGTCCCTAGAAGCATCGGTTAGTCCATTATAGAAGATATAAAGTATTTCATTTTTCTTAAGTGGATGATCAGGCAGAGCATTAAGCAATTGGAGAAGCCTCCCCCAAGCTTGTGGGAGACTTTTTTCTTCAATTTGCACAAAGTTAAATATTTCCTGTAAGGCAGCTTGTTTCTTATGAGCAGGAAAATATTTTTCAGAGAAGTAGTAAATCATATCCTGGGGACTACACACACAACCAGGAGCAAGAGTATTGTTCCATATCTTAGCATCACTCTTTAATGAGAACGAAAATAATTTGAGGATATAATAGTAGCGAATTTTCTCATCATGAGCAAATAGGGTGGCTATATCATATAATTTAGTAAGGTGTGCCACAACAGTTTCAGTTTCATAACCATGGAAAGGATCAGATTCAACCAAAGTAATTAACTCTGTGTCGACAAAGAATTCATAATCCTTATCAGTAACAAAGATAGGTGAAGTAGCAAACTTAGGATCACATTTCATTCTAGCATGCAAAGATTTTTCTTTTAGTTTGCATAATAATTTCTTAAGATCATCTCTATCATTGCAAGCAAGAAAATCTCTAGCTACCTCCTCATCCATAACATAACCCTCAGGTGCCTTAGGCAATTCATATCTAGGAGAGCTAGGTCTAATAGGTGTTTCAAGATTTTCAGTTTCAAGTACTTCATCAGTTTAAATAATTTCATCAGTTTCAGCATTTTTGATATATTTAGCTCTAGCAAGTTGTTCATCAAGAAATTCACCTAGTGGCACATTATCATCAAGCAAGGTACTAGCATCATCATGAGTATCATTCATAGTAGAAGTAACATCATCAATAACTTGCGACATATCAGGATTAATAGCATGTGGTGGTGTTGCAAGTCTACTCAAAACAGAAGGTGACTCAAGTGCAAAGTGTGATGGCAGTTCCTTACCTCCCCTCGTCCTAGAGGGAACGATCTTGGTTTTGGTATCCTTTAGATTCTTCATGGTGATAAATAAATAATAATCCCAAGTGACTCAACAAATATAGCTATGCTCCCCGGCAACGGCGCTAGAAAAAGGTCTTGATAACCCACAATTATAGGGGGGCGCAACAATTTTCGAGGGTAGAGTATTCAACCCAAATTTATAGATTCGACACAAGGGGAGCCAAAGAATACTTGTAAGTATTAGCAGTTGAGTTGTCAATTCAACCAGACCTAGAGATTAAATATCTGCAGCAAAGTGATCAGTAGCATAGTAGTATGATAGTTTTTATGGTAGTGGTAACAGCAATTGTAATGGTAATAGTGATACAATGATTTTGTAGCAAGTGTAACAGTAACAACAGCAGTAGTAACTTAGCAAGAACAATATGTGGAAAATTCGTAGGCATTGGATCGGTGGATTCGTTGGATGCTTTTCATCATATAACAGTCATAACCTAGGGCGATGCAAAACTAGCTCCAGTTCATAAATATAATGTAGGCATGTATTCAGTAAATAGTCATACGTGCTTATGGAAAGAACTTGTATGACATCTTTTGTCCTACCCTCCCGTGGCAGCGGGGTCCATAAGGAAACCAAGGGATATTAAGGCCTCCTTTTAATAGAGAACCGGAACAAAAGCATTAACACATAGTGAATACATGAACTCCTCAAACAACGGTCATCACCGGAAAGTATCCCGATTATTGTCACCCGGGGGTTTACGGATCATAACACGTAATAGGTGAATATGACTTGCAAGATCGGATCTAGAACATTGATATAATGGTGAAAACATAAACGGTTCAGATCTAAAATCATGGCACTCGGGCCCTAGTGACAAGCATTAAGCATGGCAAAGTCATAACAACATCAATCTCAAAACATAGTGGATACTAGGGATCAAGCCCTAACAAAACTAACTCGATTACATGATGAATCTCATCCAACTCCTCACCGACCAGCGAGCCTATGAAGGAATTACTCACTCCCGATGGGGAGCATCATGAAATTGGCGATGAAGGAGGGTTGGTGATGACGAAGATCAAAGATCCCCCTCTCTGGAGCCCTGAACGGACTCCAGATCTGGCCTCCCGATGAAGAATAGGAGGTGGCGGCAGCTTTGTATCGTGAAACGCGATGAACTTCCTCCTTGATTTTTTTCTCCGAAAATAGGATTTTATAGAGTCGGAGTTAGGGTTTGCGGGGCCACCAGGTGGGCACAACCCACCTGGGCACGCCTGGAGGGGGTGGCGCGCCCTGGTGGGTTGTGCTCAACCAGGGGCCCCCCTCCGGTGGTTCTTGGCTCCAGTATTTTTCTTTTATTCTGAAATAATTCTCTAAAAAGTTTCGTTCCATTTCGAGAACTTTTATTTCTGCACAAAAACAACACCATGGTAGTTCTGCTGAAAACAACGTCAGTCCGGGTTAGTTTCATGCAAATTAGAGTCCAAAACAAGAGGAAAAGCGTTAGGAAAAGTAGATACGACGGGGACGTATCATTCATCATCTACACACCATCTATTACCTTTTGAAGAGTGGTGTCTCCTAGATTGGTTAGGTGTCGCTTGGGAGCCTCCCTTGTGATGTGGAGTTAAACCAAGAAGTTTGTAAGGGTAAGGAGATCGCCTATTTCGTGAAGATCTACCCAAGTGAGGTAAGTACTTCGTGGGCAATGGCCATGGTGGGATAGACAAGGTTGCTTCTTTGTGGACCCTTCATTGGTGGAGCCCTCCATGGACTCGCGCAGCTGTTACCCTTCGTGGGTTGAAATCTTCATCAATGTGGACGTGCGATAGCACCTCCTATCGGAACCATGCCAAAAATCTCTGTGTCTCCATTGCGTTTGCATACTCCAAACCCTTCCCTTTACCTTCATATGCAATGTTTTACTTTCCGCTGCTATACTCTTAGAATTGCATGTGTAGGTTGATTGCTTGACTTGTGCTAATTGCTAAAATCTGCCAACAACTAAAATTGGGAAAATGATATATTTTTATTTGGTCAAGTAGTCTAATCACCCCCCCTCTAGACATACTTTCGATCCTACATATGCATGCAGAGATAAATAATTTTTTCAGGGAACTATATCGTAAGGATGATAAGGTCGAACCGTAGGAGCTGCTGGACCTCTTCTCCCCCAAAGTAGATGACACGATGAATACAACTCTAACTAAACCGATCACACCAGTGGAAGTCGGGGACGCTCTTTTCCAAATTGGCCCACTCAAAGCCCTGGGCCGGACGGATTCTTGACCAGCTTCTTCCAAAGAAACTAGGGGGTAATGAAGGAAGAGATAACAAAGGCGGTGATGAATTTTTTTTGAGGTTGGAATGATGCCGGAAGGTGTCAATGAGACGGTAATCGTACTAATCCCAAAAGGGAACGACCCTAAAAACATCAAAGATTACCGGCCCATCAGTCTATGCAATGTAATATACAAGGTGATCTCAAAAGTGTTGGTGAACCGGCTACGACCCTTCCAGGACGAGCTCATCTTAGAAACTCAAAGTGCTTTCATACCTGGAAGTATGATAACGGATAACGTGCTCATCGTGTTTGAATGCTTCCATAAAATCGAACATAGCAAAAATCCGAGAGACAACTACTGCGCTTACAAGCTTGACCTGGCAAAAGCATATGACCGGGTGGACTGGGGTTTTCTAGAGAGCCCTTCAAAAGCTCGGCTTTGACCAAAGATGGATAGGGTGGGTGATGACAAGTGTGACTGCAGTCAAATACACAGTCAGATGCAATGGTGAGATCCTTGAGCCATTAGCTCCCTCACGTGGACTAAGACATGGAGACCCCTTGAGCCCATACCTCTTTATGTTTGTGGCGGATGGCCTCACAAGCTTGTTGAAAAAAGAAGTAGAAGGAGGCCACTCGAACCCCATTAAAGTGGCTCGTAACAGACCAGGCATATCTAACCTCCTTTTCGCAGATGACAGTCTCTTATTCTTCAAGGTTTCAACCGATCAAGCAAGGAGAATTAAGGAGATCCTATCCCTCTTCCAACAGTGTACGGGTCAACTGCTCAGCCAGAGTAAATGCTCCCTCCTGGTAAGCGAGGTGTGCCCCCCACATGTCAGAGATGGTATTAAAAACATCTTAGGAGTGGAGTCAGACATGTTTGAGAGTAAGTATCCGGGTCTCCCTACTCCGGAAGGTTGAATGAAAAATGAAAAGTTTCAGCCCATAATGGATCGGTTTGGGAAGAGATGGAACGATTGGAATGAGAGGTTTATGTCTCAAGCGGCAAAGGAGGTTAATGTCAAATCAGTGATTCAATCACTTCCATCCTTTGCCATGGAAGTTTTTAAACTCAATGCAATTTTTTGTGACAAGTATGAAAATTTGATTAGGGACTTTTGGTGGGGAGACAAGGTTGACCACCGAAAAGTTCACTTGATATCATGGGAGAATATGACCAAGAACAAGAGGGATGGGGGCATAGGCTTCCGGGACATGCACTGCTTTAACAATGCTCTTCTAGCCCGACAAAGTTGGAGACTTCTTCAGCACCCGGACAACTAATTTGCAAGAGTGCTAAAATCAAAATACTTCCCTAATGGAAACTTACTGGACACGGTGTTTGCTTCTGACGCTTCACCATCCTGGAGAGGAATTGAATTTGGCCTTGAGCTATTAAAGGAAGGTTTGATTTGGCGGGTGGGCAACTCTAAGAGCATTCAGATCCAGAGAGATAAGTGGATACCCAAAAAAGAGGGATGCAAGGCCGCAAGGTTCATAAGTGTTGGAAATATGCCCTAGCGGCAATAACATTTATATTATTATATTTCCATATTCATAATTATAGACTTTATATTCTATGCTATAACGGCTATGATCCTGGAATGTGATTCAGTGGAAATCTCATATGCATGTGTGGAATGATAAACGGTAAAATAAAAGGTTCCTAGTCTTGCCTCTAGGACTAGCTCAAGTATTGTTGGTAATCACATTTTCTGGATCTTAGGATATCGTTAAGTGTAATGATAGTCCTAAAACAACATTGAGATTATGACACTAGAAGAATGATCATATTGAATGAACCAAAACTTGTCTGTTATGAATTGAGTTAATATTGTCTATAATCAATTGTAATAACACGGAGTGTTAACGTGTGATTTTGCTCCTTAGACCATGAGAGTATCATAGTCACTTCTTACCATACGTTGGGCTTTGGGGTTGCTCAAACGTCACCTGTAACATGGTGATCATAACACAACTTACAGGTTCATCAGAAAGTTCGACAAGGGACTAGATAGCTCGAGAGTGGGATTTTCTCCTCCGACGATGGAAAGATATTCTTAGGGCCCTCTCGGTGTGATGGCATCCATGATCGTCTGGCCAGACACAGGTGATTATGTCATGAGGATGCCGGAACACAATAACGAGAAAGAAGAACAAAACCGGTAACGAGGATAATGGTACAGTGAGCATGGTGATGACTCAGGATGATACCGATGCATTCAAGATCTGTCAGGATTAGCAAGATGTTCTGATGTAAACTATAGAGAAATGGAATGAATGAAATGTATCTAAGAAGAAAGGAAGCCATGCTCCATCCTGTTTATAAGAAAAACATCACCTCCCTTTTTGGTTAGATACCGCTCTGTTAGGTACTAATGCTTCTACCTATCACCCGGAGGGTGAGTTTGAGAGCAGTGTTTTTTCCAACGTTAATAGCATTCCATGAGAAAAGTCATCTACTGATGTTGTCAGCGGAGTTCCTCGTCCATCCATGTATGAATAGCGGTATCCCCCATTTTGGACAGTGATGAGGTAGTCGACGCAATTTGCATGTGTATTTGCGTTCGGCTTTGCTACTTTCCTTCTAGAAAATAATGTCCGCGGAAGGGAATAGTCTACGTGGCCCGGGGATAGTCTTTTAATTCCTTTAATGGGGTGGGAGAGTTTAGAACCAGTTAAGCCAGAAAGTGCTTTATCTTTGCTCGTTAAATATTTGCATCCTATGATACATGGCAATGCTTTGAGTGGTGAGCTAATTGGCACTGATAAAATAAACTAATATCTCTCTTTAAGCAAGGTTACTATGTTGCTAACTTTACCCATTAAGATAATGAGGATGTTTCTATTTGTTAGTGTATGTTTCAGCAACTAGTGCCACTATTACAGTAATCTCACTTTCTCAATATATGTGCCAACAGGGATGCTTGATTTCAGTGGAACTGCACAAAAACTTTGGGTGGTTCATTGCTTCGACTGCTTCCTTCCTTTCCTGTCAGTCGCTTATCTCGACTTCCAGTCAAAGTAAGTACTAATTGATAAGCTTCCTCACACAGGTTGGTACCGGCCTACGGCCTTCATCCTGATTATTGTGCTTGTCATATCTATTGGTAATTTGGTATTGTGCTATTGTTGGCCGATTTCATAAAAGGAGTAACTTGGAGCCTCAACTTGCAGGAAAATCCTTATATTGGTCGATTCAGTAGAACTGGACAACAAGATCAGATGGACAGATACTTATGATGCTCCTATTTACTCCAAAGTTTACTGAGACAAGCATCAATCTTGACAAGAAGAAGTGCCAGAGCGAACACCACTTAACTAGTCTGCACCCCAGGGATGCTCAATTTCAGTTGAACTGCACAAAAACTTTGGGTGGTTCATTTTGTCGACTGCCTCCTTTATTGTCTGCAATATAGAATTTTGGCGAGCTACAGGACCAAGATGAGCCAGTAAACTAGTTGGATGAAAGTAGTGGCCAAGATGCTCAAACCTCTCGCGGCATCGAGGCCACTATCATGAGGATAAACCTGCAAGAAAAGTTCAGATGGTCTATGCTGCCTCTTATGTACTCAAAAGTTTGCTCAGGCAAGCATTAATTTTAGCAATAAGTACCACGAGTGAACACCACTTACGAGTCTGCACCCCAGGTAATTAAAGTGTGTCGATGGATGATATTGGCTATGACCTCTCAATCATTTGGATGCGTAAACATGCTAAACTTGTATATATCAGAATCTTTCTGTGAATGTTGGCTATGAATATTGGCTTGTGATCTCTCAATCATTTGGATGCATAAAGATGTTGAACTTGTGTATATGTGAATCTTTTGAGTTGTTGATTGTGAATGTTGGCTAACATGAGTTTGATCTGAATGTTCACCTTTTCTATTGTACTTGTGTGTGAACTTGTTAGAATGTATATTGTGGGACTGTGACGTGTGAGTGTCACACTTGTCCCGAGAAGAATGGCACCTGCTTGTTAGGGTTGCAACGGCGCATCAAATTTTCTTTATCTTTTTGCTCAGTCTTTATAAGCACTGGTCGCTAACTAGCGTGCTAACCTACGAACACTAACAAGTTCTAACAAGTTCAACTGGATCCTACACGAGTGACCCAGTGCATCATCAGCTCGAACAGATAGGGGACCTAGCAGATTTCAGACTGACATCTGGTACCAGCGGGTTGAACCGCCCCGCTCAACCCCTGCCATAATGTTTTCGGCCTCTAAAAAAACATACTATTGCATTGTTTTTGGGAAATTGTTTTAATTCAACCGGATGAAAAGTCTCTCCCGTAAGCCTCCCTCTTCGCATACCACATGTCGCTGTGGGGCCCGCTCACCTCTCCCATCGCTCCACCTTATCTTCTCCACGAGCATATCCTCCATCGCTCCCATCCTCTCGTTTCTACTCCCTACCATGGCCGCTCGCTTCTTTTTTCTTCCACAAATTCCTCTGTAACTTTGCTCTGATCTATTCCTCACAGCGTCTCCTCTCTTCCTACTCTCACTCACCCCTCTTGAATTCATGATATTTTTTTTGAAAATTTGTGAACATTTTTCAAACCCTCTAGCATATTCGGAAGTATGTGAATTCTTTAAAAAATATCATGAATATTTTTCCAATAAGTGATATTTTTGAAATATTTGAACTTTCTTGAAATATGTGAACTTTTTGAATTCATGAACTTTTTAATATTGTTTACTAGATAGATAGCCCATCAAGCGATACATATCAGGGAAATCCCTATATGATGCTTGTTGCATCAAATTGCTATTGAAATGCAAAGAGCGCTCGAACTAGGCTGGCCAATTTTGACGTTTCTAAGTGTTGTACGCTGGGTTTTTTCTGCCGTGCTTTTTTGGTTTCTTTGTGTTTTTATTTCTTTCTTTTCATTATTGTTTTTTCTGTTTCATTTTTTATTTAGTTTTTTTCATAAATTCACAAACTTCAAAAGATGTTCAGGATTTTAGAAAATTTTCATGTATTCAAACAATGTTCAAAATCTATAAAATTGTTCTGAATTTTAAAATTGTTTGACGTTTACAAAAAATGTAGGATTTTTGAATTTGATCATGTTTTCAAATAAAATCATGTTTTTAAAAAAATGGAATTTGTGAAAAAAGTTTGAAATTTCGCAATTTGTTGACAATTTTCAAGGAGTATTCAGAAATTTTACAACAACTTCAAAATCCAAAATTTGTTCACACGTTACAATAAAATGTTCCAAATTTTTGTAAAAGTTTTCTGGTTTTCCAAAACTGTTTAAAAACTTTAGAAAAAAAATCATGTTTCCAAAAACTGATCACCTTTTTCAAAAGCCGCTCATACTTTTTTGAATCCATGCTATAGTAAACCCTCATGCTATAGCACACCCACACTCTACAGTTAACCCGCCATGCTACAGTGGGCCGACCCAGTCGTACTGATTGCGTGCGTCGCGACCCTATTGGATGCAACCGGCATCCAATAGAAGCTCCACACATATCAGTGTCCCTCCTACATCGTTTCCACACATATTTGCATCATGCAAACGGGAAAATGCCCTTTGGTTCCTGGGTGTATATACACCTGATATGGATTTTTTTAAGTCAAAAAAGTTTAGAAGATTTTATAGAATAAACTTGACGCTTCTTGCACTAGTATATAAGTTTTCATGAATAAAAAACAACCTTGACTTCAGGGCCAAAAAGAACAAAATTCATTGCTATTATAGGTCACTGTTCATACTATTTTTGGCCAAAGAGTTTTTTTTAATGAAGTCAACGGTGGTTTTTCGTTTTGTGATTTTTTTTTTGCTAGTACAAGGAAGGTCAAGTTTATTTCAAAAATATTTTCCGAAAATTTTCTTTTTATTTAATTACTATTTTTTCCATATAGGGTGTATATACACCCATGAACCAAACGTTAAGAGCTCTTAATTTCTCAATTAGCAGTAGAGTAGAGCATAGAGGTGAAATGGGAAAACTACAATCTGCAACTAGTTACGCATGTACCTCACGTTGCATGTAGAGCTCGTAATTTCCATTTACCTTATGTTGCATGCAATGCTTTTAGTTCTTTTTGTAAATGTGAGAAACTATCTTGTGCACATACAAAAGTTATCCATGTATACGACCATTTCTCACTTTTTAAACTCGGAAATGCTACATGCAGCACAAGGTCTAATGATACTACGGTAGTATTAGCTGGATGATAGGCCGCCCATACTCTCTCCGCGGCCTTCAGATTTTTGTCCCTTGAAACGCGCAAGAACAACACGCCCAGCCGCGCTTTTGGACCAAAACCTCCGTGACCATGGTGCCTACCCTGGTCAGCCTACGCATGCAGATGCCCGCATAACAACACAAGTGGTGGTGTACCATCGCGAGCGCTAGCTACCAATGCTACATCTTCGATCAAAAGGACGTACTGTCCAGCCACCATCGATTTGCTGCTGACAGATAAATGCGGACTCTTTTCCCAGACCTGGTGGAGTTTGCCACTGGATATCGCAAAAACCAGCCTGGCGTCTGCTGGGATTATTTCGGTTAGGAGTGTACAAATTGACAATCTTATTCGCCAATCTTCTTTAGTCCATTTAACTATAAAATTTTAAAGTCATACTACTTTTGAAATCTTCAGTTCATATGAATGCTAAGGAGAATTGCAGGGTGCCCTAAAACTCTTTGCGTCCCTAATTTTGATTAGTACAGTTAATTTGATTTATGGAGGACGAAAACAGGACACAACTCGACGGGGCCTACCGCTAGCGCATCAAAAGCCTCCATGGCAGCATCCGAACCGTCGGGCCCACCTAGGGACCCTCCCACAGCGACCCAAATGGGCACTTTCGCGGATGGGCCACCAAAATTAAGGAGAGAAAAATAGTCTACTACGTTCGTCCTGATTTATTGGTCCTCTTCGTGTTTTGTGCTACAATTTGATCATAAATTTAACTGACAAAGTGTTAGTGCATATCATAAAAAAAATATCGTTGGATTCATATTTGAACATAATTTCTAATGATACTATTTTTTATGACATACATTAACATTTTATTAATTAAATACATGATCAAAATTTGGTACAAAATACTAAAAGGGCCAATAAACCAGGACGAAAGTAGTACAATTTTTATTTTTTACAGTACTTATTCAAAATCATACCGTATGTACTGCCTACTAGTTTGTGCCGCCGACATCAAATGGAAGTTAATTAAGCGAGAACTGCACTTGCGTACTTGTCCCGACTGAATCATTTTGTACTGCGGACGTCTCGTTAGTTCTGTACATGTAACATGTGTAAATGTGGGATAGATCGTGCATGGATCCGCTGTCCGTTCTCGACATTGCCGAAGGCACACGTACGTACGCATGTCCCGGATTACTATCCAGCTGCACGAGCTACTCGATCGTAGCAATGGTGTGTGCGCGTTTATATCTGCAGGAGTATAATCTTGCACGACCAGTGCGATATTCAGGGCATGTGTTGTGTTTTATATGCACCAATTGTCCTGACAAGGAGTTATGTTGCGGATGTACATGAAGAATCAAATGGTGCTCGCATATTTTCTAGATTTATTTCAGACTTTTCATCGTTATTCTTTTAGTGGTATGGTTTGTCTGTCAACTACAAGGTGTCTGTGATGAATTCGCCAATCTTAAGATTTGTTGGCCCAGTCTCTCATAGATGTTTACAGAGGTAGGGTTGCGTCTGTATATTCATAGGATGAGTATGCGTGCATGTGGTTAGCGTCTGTATCTTTACTGTGTTTCTAAAACAAAGAATCAAAAAAAAAATTTGCGATGAAATCAAATGTTATATTTGTTTGCTTCTTCCTTTTTGGGGCGAGGGAGAATAGCATGTTATGATGACGTGTTACGATGAGAATTTTCCCTACTTGCGAAAAAAAACTAAAATCAATAATCCTGAAACTCACACCATGAACGTAGTGAAATTTTTTTTAGTGTGGGGAATGAGATATGAGATTGCTCATCCAAAATGACAAGTGGAATATTTTACCTGTTGTGTTCCAAATTCGGTGCTCCTTTTGCTCAATTTACAAAGCTTTGTCTTTGTACACCAAAGTTTACATATTTTACATTCGTAAGAAGTTGGTCCCGATTCTCTCAACATTGTAACACCCCCTGTATTAAGCTACAGAGATCACCCTTTTGATGAGGCCATGTCATCATGATTAATAGTGCATAATCATCGTTAGCATCATATTGCATTTCAACTCCTAAGTCAAATTCAAATTTAAATGAAAGTGGAGTATAAAAGTTGTCCAACATAGAAACTAAAATGTCAGATAAATAACAAATATTCCAGAGGCTATTCTAAAATTGAAACCAACATCATTGGAATTGGATAAGTGACTCGAACAACCTCAAACAGTGGATAAAGATGGTATTTAATAACCATTTATTAAATCTGAAATAAATATGGAATTATGTTTTGTCCAAACTAATTTTAGGTGTTGAGGAATAATGCACTGGTATTTATGAAATAGGTCACACTTTTTACAAAAACCATTTGGGGCCTAAACATTTAACAGTAGAGAAAAGAGAATAAAGAAAAGGAAAAAAAAGATGCACACACCCCACACCCCCCCCCCCGCATGGGCCCTCGAGCCCAGCAAGCACCGTCCGCGAGGCCACAGCCCACAAGCCAATCGCGTGTACTTAAGGCCGCCACCCACCCCCCCCAGCCCACCCGGCCGTCTACACACTACCACTACACCCAACACACTAACACCCTCCCGGGAAAAAACCCCCCCCCCTCAGGGAGTCACCATACCTCTTTCTCAAAAAAAATCACTCCTTAAAATCCCCAAAAGAAACACAATCACCCTCGGCCACACACCCACCCCATCTGGATCGGAGGCATCCCAACCGATCCCGCAACCTCCGTCCTCGTCGACAGAACATCTCGCCGACCGCCGCCAAACCGAAATCGGCGCCTCCCCTCGTCCCCCCACCAAATCCCGATGCCATATCGGACTCGGGATCAAAAGAAAAGGGAAGGACTCCCCCTCCCTCGGGCTCGCGGGCGAGACCGCACGCCGCTCGCGGCGCCGTTTAAAACGCCGCCGCCAAAAAAGCCCGATACACACCCGCTCTCCCTCGCCGGCCGGCTCACTCGACGCCGCTCAGCACCGACGCGCCCGACCAATCGGCTAAGCCAAAAAAAAAAAAAACCAAAAAATCTGCCCTCGCCGCAACGACGCACCGGCAAAAAGCGTGAGCTCGTCCTCGCGCGGTCGCCTCGTCCTAAACGTCGCCTCCATTGTCCCCCCGTCCGTGCCTCCAAAGGCCCGTCAGCCCGTTTCGTCCTCAAAAAAGGTCGACCGACCGCGGCACTACCCCCGCATGACCAAACACGTCCCTCACGGATCCCCGTATGAAAAGGCCAAGCGTGCCTCTCCCAAGCCCCCTCTCTGCTCGAAAAAAAAAAGGAAAAAAAGAGCACAAAGCAGTCACCCGCTCTCCTCCCTGCCTCGCCGCGCCTACTCGTCCGTCTTGCCCTCGCGCTCTTGTCGCACGCGCGTCCGTCAGCGCCGCCCCTACCTGCCCTTCATTCCTCGCTCAAACCCCGCGTCGCTCCTCTGCCGCCCCCTGCCCGCAAAGAATCCAAAGGCACCCAAACAGACCCCAACACCGCTTCTACCTCCTCCAGAAAGCTACCCCAAAGTGCGCCTCAAAGCCTCCAGAGGTTCCAAAAACCGAACCTCTCCATCCCAGGAAACACAGGGGGGAAAATGAAAAAAAACAACCGAGAGTAACCGGAAAAAAAAGGGGACCTTGCTTGCGCCAAAAGAAAAATCCACAATAGCAGATTAACCAGGAGGGTCTCCCATCATCACTCGATCCTCAAAAATCTGCCGGGTCCTTCAAGAGAACACACCTTCCATCTCAACCTTCCCTTCCTTGTTCTGTCTCCTTCTCAACCTCGAATAAAAGAAAAAAAAAGGATAAATCAACGCAAGAGGGTGAAAATGGGGTCAACGTGCCTCACAAGGGGAAAATTTGGACTCTAGGGAAAAAGACCAAACAGAAAGTCTTCCCCCTTTTGGGCACCGGACATGTCCGGTCCCGAAAGGGGCACGCCCCGGACGTGTCCGCCCCTGGGCCACTGCCCAGTGGGGCCCGAACCCCTGTGACGCTGACGAATGGGCCCACGGCCACAGAAACAGTTTTAAGAAAATAGAAATAAAAATAAATAATTAAATAAATTAAATAATTATTAATTATTAATTAATTAGTTAATTAATCCGATTAGGTTAATCTAATTAACTAATTAGTGTTAATTAAACAGTAATCAGTATAAATTAATTAAACCTAATTACCCTAACAGCCTATGACAGGTGGGACCCACCCTGTCAGGTGACTGCTGACGTCAGCATGATGTCATGCTGACGTCATCAATATCTGTTTCGGATATGTTTGAATTAAATAATTAATTAAAATTTCAAAATTATAAAACTTTGAAAATCATATCTTTTAAACCGTAACTCCGAGTGAAAATTTTATACATGAAACTTGCTCAGAACGACGATACGAACCCGGATACGCCCTCGGTATTCTCCGTCACAACGCCCCAGCTATGAGAACGTTGAACAATTAGACCGATTTCGATAAATGAATAGTGTCCAACTTTAATTAAATAATCCGAATAAATTCCTAAATTAACTAAATCGCTTAGTTAGGCTGTATATCACCCCGCATATCATTTAGACATGTCATGCATCCCTGTTGCATTATTGCCGTTGTGTTTACTGTTTCTTCCCCCTCTTCTCTTCGTTAGACTACGAGACCGACCACTGCTGGTGCCTCGACGGACTACGTTGTTGACGACCCTACTTGCCAGGGCAACCAGGCAAGCCCCCCCTTGATCACCAGATATCGCCTATTCCCTCTATACTGCTTGCATTAGAGTAGTGTCATGATACTGCTTTCGGTTAATCCTATTCTGCTGCATAGCCGTCATTTGTTCTACTGTTGTTGATACCTTACCTGCAATCCTAAAGGCCTAGTGTAGGATGCAGTTTATCATCATTGGCCCTGCATTCTGTCAGTCTGCCTTGCTAACTATCGGCCGTGATCACTCGGGAGGTGATCACGGTGTATACTATACATATATGTACTATACAGATGGTGACTAAAGTCGGGTCGGCTCGAAGAGTACCCGCGAGTGATTCACGGATTGGGGGCTGAAAGACCTTTGTCCCAACGGCCCTTTGAGTGGATCTTTGTGGCGGAGCGACAGGGCAGGTGAGACCACCTAGGAGACAGGTGGGCCAGGCCCTGGTCGGCGTTCGCGTTTACTTCATAATAACCCGCTTAACGAGATTGGATATTTGATCTGAGTCTGGCCACTGGCCATACGCACTAACCAACTACGCGGAGTATTTTAGGGTATCCCGGGTCGGTGGATCAGCTGAAGCCTTCTTGACTCAGCGACCGAGCGGCGCGCGCCGTGTTGGACCGCGCTAACGTAACCGCCGTGATCGTGTTGTGCTAGGTCTGCTCGCGGCCGCGTACGCAACGTGCAGGAGCGCAACTGGGCGATGGGCCCAGACCCCAGAGTGCCTAGGATTAGTCCGGCGTGCTGACCTCTCTGTTGAGCTAGGTGGGGCTGCGACGTGTGGATCTTCCGAGCCGGGCATGACCCAGGAAAGTGTTCCGGCCAAAGGGGATCGAGCGTGTGGGGAATATGTGGTGCACCCCGCAGGGAAGTTTATCTATTCGAATAGCCTGTCCCTCGGTAAAAGGACGACCGAGATTGATTCCGACCTCATGACAACTAGAAATGGTTACTTAATAAACACACCTTACAAGTGACAGATATAACCCGGTGGTCGCTCTCTCGCATGGTGGCGACAGAGAGATGTCGACGGGTAGGATTATGCTATACGTTGTTTTGTTTGGTAAACTTCCAACTACTCTCTTCTATTGCTTCAAGACAAGGCTGCCAGAAGCGTAGTCTTCGACAGGACTAGCTATCCCCCTCTTATTCTGGCATTCTGCAGTTCAGTCCACCGATATTGCCTCTTTCACATATACCATGCATATGTAGTATAGATCCTTGCTTGCGAGTACTTTGGATGAGTACTCACGGTTGTGCTTTCCCCCATCCTTTTCCCCCTTTCCCTTCTTGCTGGTTGTCGCAACCAGATGTTGGAGCCCGGAGCGCAGGAACGCAACCAAAAAATTCACGACTACTTAACCACGAAGCCAGTACGATAAGCTACTACGTCCAGGACGCCGACGACCAGGAGTAGTTAGGAGGATCCCAGGCAGGAGGCCCTGCGCCTGTTCGATCTGTTGTATCCCTGTTTGTGCTAGCCATCTTATGGCACCTTGTTTAACCTATGTCTGTACTCAGATATTGTTGCTTCCGCTGACTCGTCTATGATCGAGCATTTGTATTCGAGCCCTCGTGGCCCCTGGCTTGTATTATGATGCTTGTATGACTTATTTATGTTTTAGAGTTGTGTTGTGATATCTTCCCGTGAGTCCCTGATCTTGATCGTACACGTTTGCGTGCATGATTAGTGTACGATCGAGCCGGGGGCGCCACAAGTTGGTATCAGAGCCGACTGTCTGTAGGAATCCCCCTTTCCAATTCCTTGGCCGAAGTTGAGTCTAGACAAAGGAAACCGTTTTACTAACTTGGCTGTGTGGCTTACGGGCCCACATTGCCAACTGGGTGGTATTAGGATCTTTTATTCCTCGTCTATACTCTGGGACTCTGATCTCTCTTCTACTCGGGTTAAATGAAGTTTACTAATGCCGACACTTAGGATCTCGTAAATTCTGTCTACCCGGAGAGCTGGATATCTGTGCGATTTCCCTGTCGATGATCTGATTAGTCTGATAATCATTTTCCTTTCCATTGTTTTGTTTAACCTTTCTCTCCGAGTTGTGTTAAACCTCTTATTGTCGTTTGACAAACCTGAATTTCCTCTGTTTCAGATGGACCGTTTGTTTCCACCGCGTCCTACGACACAGCTTGTGCTTCGCACTTGGGCTCGTAATACCCCAGGGTTTCCAGCTGTCCTGATCGCTCTCATGACCAGACTTGGCTACCGTTGGTACCCTGAGTACTTGGTTTATGAGGTTTACCGCGAGTTCAACCAGGAACAGTACTATGCTGAAGTTCGGATTTATGATCAGCAGAACAACTCAGACACCGAGCTACACCTTTTCACGGATTAGGCGTGACGATTGAGATGACAGTCCTATACTGCACCGCGTCTGCCTCCACCACCTAGGCAGCCAGGACTTCCAGCTCCACCACCCCGAGCTCCTGCTCCTAATCCCAATGATAGTCTGTGCTACAAGTGTGGGCAGCCAGGTCATTTTTCCAGGAACTGCATTCAGAACCAGAACCAACTGGCACTTCCTGCAACTGGCCGTAGGAACAATCAGCCTCGCAACAACAATGCCAAGACTTATGGGCGTATTCAGGCCAACCACACCGATTTCAATGAAGCTCAGGACCAGCCTGCCACCGTGATGGGTACTCTCCTTGTTAATTCAGTACCAGCTTCTGTTTTATTTGATTCGGGAGCATCGCATTCATTCATGTCCGAAGAATTTGCATACAAACACGACATTAAATGTGAGGTCATGAACACTGCAATAGTAATACACACCCCCGCGGGTCAATGTCAAACCTCCATGGGTAGCAACGACGTCACCGTTGAAATTGAAGGGCTGGAGTTTCATGCCTCCCCTTTCATACTTAAGTCTTGTAGTATCGACCTCATTCTCGGAATGGATTGGTTGAAAGCGCATACTGCTTCTATAGTTTGCGCCACGAAGATCGTCCATCTTCTACACCCTTCTGATGAAATAATAAGCTACCAGGCTCAAATCATCCAAAATGCCGAGGCGAGGCTTTATGCCTTGAATGCGTTAAACGCATCACCACTTGAAGGCATCAAGAACATTCCAGTTGTTCGCGAATTCCAAGGTGTTTTCCCAGAAGAACTCCCAGGGATACCCCCTGCTCGAGCTGTCGAATTTGTCATCGACTTGAAACCAGGCACCACTCCTATCGCCAAGCGACCCTACAAGATGCCGCCGCATGAACTCCTTGAACTTAAGGAGGAAATCGACGCTTCACTTCGTAAGGGTTTCATTCGCCCAAGTTCCTCTGCTTGGGGAGCACCTTCTCTCTTTGTCAGGAAGAAGGATGGATCAAACCGATTGGTCCAAGATTACCGTCCTATCAACCAAGCAACCATCCAGAACAAATATCCCCTTCCTCGGATAAACGATCTGTATGATCAACTGGCGGGTTCATCAGTGTTCTCTAAACTCGACTTAAGGTTGGGTTACCACCAGATCCGTGTTCGTGAAGAGGATATCCTAAAGACCGCCTTCGTTACTCGATATGGCTCATACGAGTACACTGTCATGTCATTCGGCTTAACCAATGCTCCCGCCACATTCTCCCGCCTGATGAATTATATATTCATGGAATACCTTGACAAGTTCGTCGTGGTTTACCTGGATGATATCCTAGTATACTCCAAGAACAAAGAGGAACATGCTGAACATCTTCGACTTGTTCTGGAAAAACTTCGAGAGCATCAACTATATGCTAAGTTTTCCAAGTGTGAATTCTGGCTTCCCGAAGTAACATACCTTGGGCATGTCATCTCCAAGGATGGTATTGCCGTCAACCCCGAGCGAGTTCAGGCTATTCTTGATTGGGCTCCTCCAAAGAACGTCAAGCAAGTTCGAAGTTTTCTCGGACTCGCCAGCTATTGCCGTCGATTTGTCGAGAACTTCTCCAAGATCGCCAAGCCCCTGACTAACCTGCTTCATAAAGGCGTCAAGTTCGATTGGACGGAAAAGTGTCAAGAAAGTTTCCAGACGCTCAAAGACAAGCTGACTTCTGCCCCAGTGCTTGCCCCTCCTGATTCCCAGAGGGATTTTGTCATCTATTGTGATGCATCCCGTCAAGGATTAGGCGGTGTCCTAATGCAAGACCGCAGAGTAATTGCTTATGCTTCGCGTCAATTGCGTCCGCACGAAGAGAATTACCCAGTACATGACCTCGAGCTTGCTGCCGTCATCCATGCACTAAAACAGTGGCGACATTACCTTCTCGGTAATCGTTGCGAGATCTACACCGATCATCAAAGTCTGAAGTATCTGTTCACTCAGCCAGACCTGAACCTCCGTCAACAGAGATGGATGGAGACAGTAGCGGATTTTAACTTGGGTATTTCTTATACCCCTGGCAAGGCTAATGTAATGGCCGATGCCTTGAGCCGTAAGTCTTATTGCAGTCACCTCCAGTTTCACGAAGTTCAACCTTCGCTTATCGAAGAATTCAGAAAGCTGAATCTCCACATTGTTCCTCCTGGAGCACTCGCTCCCCCTCCTGAAGGTTCCTACAAAATGAACCTCCACGTTGTTTCCCAGGGTTCTCTTAATAACCTGGTTGCTAAACCAGATCTCGTGGACAGCATCAAGACGCTGCAGGGTTATGACTCTCAAGCCCACAAGATTAAGCGCTATCTCGCTGAAGGAAGGCCTTCGTTCTTCACTATTGATGATACTGGCACATTGTTCTTTAAAAGTCGTCTAGTGGTCCCCTCTAAAGGTAACCTGGGTATGACTCAGGAGGTCATGCAAGAAGCTCACGACACTCCGTTGTCTATTCATCCCGGCAGTACCAAGATGTACCAAGACATCCGTCAAAGATTCTGGTGGTCAAACATGAAGCAAGACATTGCTCGCTATGTTGCTGAATGTGATGTTTGCCGTCGCGTCAAAGCAGAACATCAAAGGCCCGCCGGAACTCTGCAACCAATTGCTGTTCCTGAATGGAAATGGGACCATGTTGAAATGGACTTTATCACTGGGTTTCCCAAATCACAGAAAGGTAATGATGCTATTCTTGTCGTTATTGACCGACTTTCCAAAGTTGCACATTTTCTAGCCGTCAAAGAGACGATCACTGCTAGTCAGCTCGCAACTCTCTACATGTCCAGAATTGTTTCACTTCACGGTATTCCACTGGTTATCAGTTCAGACCGTGGCAGCTTATTCACTTCAAGATTCTGGGCAAGTTTCCAAGAAGCTATGGGAACTCATCTGTCCTTCAGCACCGCTTTTCACCCTCAGCCTCAAGGACAAGTTGAACGAGTCAACCAAGTTCTCTAAGACATGCTTCGAGCTTGTGTCATATCCTTCGGAAGGAAATGGGAAGAATCTCTCCCATATGCCGAATTCTCTTACAATAACAGCTATCAAGCCAGTCTGAAGATGGCCCCCTTTGAAGTATTGTACGGACGAAAGTGCCGAACCCCTCTAAATTGGTCAGAAACTGGGGAACGTCCACTCTTCGGTCCGGATATTATCCAACTTGCCGAAGATCAAGTTCGCGTTGTCCGCGAGCATTTGAAGACTGCTCAGTCACGTCAAAAGAGTCAGTATGACCGCAAACACAAAGATATGGTCTATCAACCTGGCGAAAAGGCTTATCTTCGAGTCACACCGATGAAAGGTACACACCGATTCGGGATCAAGGGCAAGCTAGCTCCTCGCTATATTGGTCCTTTCACTGTTCTTGAAAGGCGTGGTAGAGTGGCATATCAGTTGGAACTTCCACCGAACCTTTCTCAGGTTCACGATGTGTTCCACGTATCACAACTC
This sequence comes from Thinopyrum elongatum, assembly GCA_011799875.1. NCBI lineage: Eukaryota > Viridiplantae > Streptophyta > Magnoliopsida > Poales > Poaceae > Thinopyrum > Thinopyrum elongatum. The sequence goes on along the minus strand of CM022300.1, from coordinate 81,208,894 downwards.
CGCCGCTGCTTCAAAGACCCTATCCGCGGAGTAGATCACGAATTGCTTGAACTGCGACAAGACCTCTCTTATAGAGAGCATCCGGTCCGCATTCTCGATCAAGCCGAGCGTCGCACACGCCAGAAGGTTATCAAGTTCCTCAAGGTTCAGTGGTCAAACCATTCTGAGGATGAAGCCACTTGGGAACGCGAGGATCGTCTTCGCGATGAATACCCCGCTTTGTTTCTTTCTACCTCCTAAATCTCGGGACGAGATTTCTTGTAGTGGAGGAGATTTGTAACACCCCCTGTATTAAGCTACAGAGATCACCCTTTTGATGAGGCCATGTCATCATGATTAATAGTGCATAATCATCATTAGCATAATATTGCATTTCAACTCCTAAGTCAAATTCAAATTTAAATGAAAGTGGAGTATAAAAGTTGTCCAACATAGAAACTAAAATGTCAGATAAGTAACAAATATTCCAGAGGCTATTCTAAAATTGAAACCAACATCATTGGAATTGGATAAGTGACTCGAACAACCTCAAACAGTGGATAAAGATGGTATTTAATAACCATTTATTAAATCTGAAATAAATATGGAATTATGTTTTGTCCAAACTAATTTTAGGTGTTGAGGAATAATGCAATGGTATTTATGAAATAGGTCACACTTTTTACAAAAACCATTTGGGGCCTAAACATTTAACAGTAAAGAAAAGGGAAAAGAAACAGAAAAACAAAAGAAAAGAAAAGGCCCCCCTGGCCAACTGGGCCAGGCGGCCCAGCTGGCCGACCCACCTGGCCCAACTGGCCGGCCCAGCCCCATCCCCTGCCTTATCCCCATGGGGGGGGAAACCCTAACCAGCCACCCCCCCCACTTCCCCCCTCTCCCCCGATTGGATCGGGATCGAGAGGTGGAGGTCGCCGCGACGCCCCGACCCTGCCGCCCGACGCCGCCCCGTTGCCATTGCCGTTGGACGCCGTCGCCGGAGCGCTCCCCCGCCGGCCTGCTTCTCCTCTCCGCCGTCGTCCCCGTCTTCCTCCTCGCGCTCCACTGCCCCGTCCCTACGCTCCCTCGGTGAGGCCCCCGGTCCTCCTCTCTCGCTCGCCTGCCGCGCTCCCGCCGCGCCCACCGTTGCTCCGCTCCGGCCGTGACCACGCCTCGCGCGCTCCGGCCCCGCGCTCACCGCGGTCGGGCCGTGCCCTGGCCATGCGCCGCGCCGTCCGGCCGTGCCCGTCGCCCAGCGGTCACCGCGCCCAGCGCCTCGCCCCGCTGAGGCCTCTCTGCCTCGCCGGCCCCTACTCACTACCCCGCGCGCTGCCTGCGCCTCACCCTCGCCTACCTCTGCCGCCAGTCCCACCTCGCCCCTCTACGCCGCCTCCGGCCACCGGTCCTCCCCCCCCCGCGGCTCCAGCCGCGCCGTGGCCGCCGGCCGCGCACCCTCGCGGCCATCTCCCGCGACCGGCGATGGCGCCCTGGCGCGCCCCATCGCCCGTGCCCGTTCGAGCGGGTTCGCCCGCCCGTTACCCGTACCCAGCGCCCGTTAAGTCCCCCTGGCCCATTGACATGTGGGGCCCAGCCCCAGAACGTTTTAATAAAAAGGAAATAAAAATAAAAATAATAAAAATAATTAATTAATTAGTTAATTAATCCTGATTAGGTTAATTTAATTAACTAATTAGTGTTAATTAAACAGTAATATAATTAGTTAACCCTAATTAATTTAACAGTCTATGACAGGTGGGACCCACCCTGTCAGGGCGCCTGCTGACATCAGCATGATGTCATGCTGACATCATCGCAGCACTGTTTCGGATAATGTTGAATTAAATAATTAATTAAAATTTCAGAAATTAATAAAAACTTTAGAAAATCATATCTTTTAAACCGTAACTCCGATGAAAATATTTTATACATGAAACTTGCTCAGAACGACGATACGAACCCGGATACGCCCTCGGTATCTCCGTCAGACGCCCGCAGCTATGAGAACGTTGAACAATTAGACCGATTTCGATAAATGAATAGTGTCCAACTTTAATTAAATAAATCCGAATAAATTCCTAAATTAACTAAATCGCTTAGTTAGGCTGTATATCACCCCGGCATATCGTTTAGACATGTCATGCATCCCTGTTGCATTATTGCCGTGTGTTTACTGTTTCTTCCCCCTCTTCTCTTCGGTAGACTACGAGACCGACGCAGCTGCTGGTGCCCCGACCGACTACGTTGTTGACGACCCCTACTTGCCAGAGCAACCAGGCAAGCCCCCCCCTTGATCACCAGATATCGCCTATTCTCCTCTATACTGCTTGCATTAGAGTAGTGTAGCATGATACTGCTTTCGGTTAATCCTATTCTGCTGCATAGCCTGTCATTGTTGCTACTGTTGTTGATACCTTACCTGCAATCCTAAATGCCTAGTGTAGGATGCTAGTTTATCATCATTGGCCCTGCATTCTTGTCAGTCTGCCTTGCTATACTATCGGGCCGTGATCACTCGGGAGGTGATCACGGGTGTATACTATACATATATGCATACTATACAGATGGTGACTAAAGTCGGGTCGGCTCGAAGAGTACCCGCGAGTGATTCACGGATTGGGGGCTGAAAGGACCTTTGTCCCCACGGCCCTTTGTGTGGATCTTTGTGGCGGAGCGACAGGGCAGGTTGTGACCACCTAGGAGACAGGTGGGCCAGGCCCTGGTCGGCGTTCGCGTTTACTTCATAAATAACCCGCTTAACGAGATTGGATATTTGATCTGAGTCTGGCCACTGGCCTATACGCACTAACCAACTACGCGGGAGTAGTTATGGGTATCCCGGCGTCGTGGTATCAGCTGAAGCCTTCTTGACGTCAGCGACTGAGCGGCGCGCGCCGTGTTGGACCGCGCTAACGTAACCGCCGTGATCGTGTGGGTTGCTAGGTCTGCTCGCGGCCGCGTACGCAACGTGCAGGAGCGCACTGGGCGATGGGCCCAGACCCCAGAGTGCCTAGGATTAGTCCGGCGTGCTGACCTCTCTGTTGGGCCTAGGTGGGGCTGCGACGTGTGGATCTTCCGAGGCCGGGCATGACCCAGGAAAGTGTGTCCGGCCAAAGGGGATCGAGCGTGTTGGGGAATATGTGGTGCACCCCTGCAGGGAAGTTTATCTATTCGAATAGCCGTGTCCCTCGGTAAAAGGACGACCCGGAGTTGTATTCCGACCTCATGACAACTAGAAATGGTTACTTAATAAAACACACCCTTACAAGTGACAGATATAACCCGGTGGTCGCTCTCTCGCATGGTGGCGACGAGAGGATCGACGGGTAGGATTATGCTATACGTTGTTGTTTGGTTAACTTCCAACTACTCTCTTCTATTGCTTCAAGACGAAGGCTGCCAGAAGCGTAGTCTTCGACAGGACTAGCTATCCCCCTCTTATTCTGGCATTCTGCAGTTCAGTCCACCGATATTGCCTCTTTACACATATACCATGCATATGTAGTATAGATCCTTGCTTGCGAGTACTTTGGATGAGTAATCACGGTTGCTTTCCCCCATCCTTTTCCCCCTTTCCCTTCTTGCTGGTTGTCGCAACCAGATGTTGGAGCCCAGGAGCCAGACGCCACCTTCGACGACTACTACCACCAGGACGGAGCCTACTACTACGTCCAGGACGCCGACGACCAGGAGTAGTTAGGAGGATCCCAGGCAGGAGGCCCTGCGCCTGTTCGATCTGTTGTATCCCTGTTTGTGCTAGCCATCTTATGGCACCTTGTTTAACCTATGTCTGTACTCAGATATTGTTGCTTCCGCTGACTCGTCTATGATCGAGCATTTGTATTCGAGCCCTCGTGGCCCCTGGCTTGTATTATGATGCTTGTATGACTTATTTATGTTTTAGAGTTGTGTTGTGATATCTTCCCGTGAGTCCCTGATCTTGATCGTACACGTTTGCGTGCATGATTAGTGTACGATCGAGCCGGGGGCGCCACAAACATGCAAAGTGTTCACCTCAATGTCTCACTAAGCCATGCATTCAAGTCTTCTCTCCCACCACCACCTCAGCAATCTTGTCACGTATGCAACTTTCAACAAGCATAATGCCCTCGGTCATCCACGTCATCATTTCTTTTCAGTGGTTTTTTTTTTCCTGAAAATAAACGGTGCTCTGGCCGGAGCGCTACAGCCCTGTAATCTCCCTAATAATAACCCCCCCACCGATTGATTTTCTTCCATCCCAATACTTCATCTCCTTCTCTACCTACACCCTTCCCCTTCAACTCCCTCGGCCGCCTAGCTTCCTACAAATTGCAGCATATAAATCTTCCTCCAAAATCCCTCGTTTGGGCATTGTGGTGAGTGGAGACTTGGTGGAGGCGGGAATAATTTTGAGGTGTGGCGGAGTTTATAAAGAAAAAATTCATATATGATACCACTATGAAAGAACTCACCATAATTCTAAAAGTATATTACTATATATTAGCGAATAGAACACAAATCCAAAAGTTAAATAATTACACTCAAAATACCTCACTAGATGAAGATTGTATGGATGACTCATGACTGGTCACCAATTTACTAGAGGAAACTAATCAATTAGTCTTTCATCAATGGGAAGGCACTAGAAAAAATATTGTATAAGAACGTAGATTAAGGGGCTGTTTGGATTGTGGCTATCTTTGCCACATATTGTCACATTTTTTTTGTCACACTTGCCTTATTTGAGTTGTTCAAATTATTAGCTACATTTTGGCTTGCTGAAGGGAATCTTGCCACATTTTTTGTGTCTATAACACATAGGGTTCATTACTCATAAAAAAATTCTTGCCTTAAGTGTGGCTAGAACCAAGCACTCATCTAACTTGATTAAACTTGCCTAAGATGAGATGTGACAAAGTGTGGTAAGGTGTGGCTAGAAATCAAACAACCCCTAAAACTAAAACCGGCCGGATGCATACGTACATATTTGATCTAGTCCAATTTCCTTTGACAGGGCGCCGTCCGCTCGCCCTCACGGCCTTGACGAGTCAACGTCGCCGGATATCGATCACAACCTCGCCTCGCCGGTCGACAGCACCCACGCGCCACTGACTGCTGCCGCCCCGGTGTTCGTCTGTGCCCTACTCCCCTGCCTGTTGCCACCTCCGCCATGCAGATCATGGTTCAGGATTGAGTACACGCGCAGTCGTCTAGCCCAGAACTTAACCCACGGGCAGACCTGCAGTTAACCCACGGGCACGGCCCACCAGCAAATAGGCCCAGCAGGTGGCATGGCCTAGCCCAGAACTTAAAAATTATATCTTAAAAAAAAAAGAACTTAAAAATTGTATCAGACTAACAACACTAATTTTGCCCAGAAATAAGACTAACAACACTAATAGACTAATACTCCAGCACATACGTATGTATTTACATACATCAGTGTTTTGGTATGGCATCATCAGCCTCCACTTGCCATGCACATACGTATGTATTTAAAGTATATTCTTCTTGCTTGGACCATGCACAGACTAGATTTAATATAATCCAACACCCATACTCCAGCACATACGTATGTATTTACATACATCAGTGTTTTGGGAAGAAGACTAACAACACTAATTGTAGCAGGCACCAAACCATGCAAGATAGCTGGCTTCGCCGCTGACCTCAGCCTCCACTTGCCCCTCTTGCGAGAATGGACGGCTCATCAGCAGGTGCCTGCTACGGCAGACGAGGTCGATGGTTCCAGCCATGAACACCCAACAGCCCTTCTCTCCCTCAAACGCAGGGGCGGAGCTGGAGCTCAAGTCACCCTGATGCACCACTTTAACATGGCTTAAATTTTGTAAGCAACATTTAAGTAAAGGTATATTTTGTAACTTCTAGTATAGATTATCCGACATAATAAGAAGATGTTGTATAAAGGCAAAATTACTTGGAAAAGATGTCTCTTGATTACCTTCCAATAGATTTGCTTCCTTGAGCATTGGTGACCTTTTTCATCACTGAAGATTTCATCACCGAGGTGATTATGCAAGTATATTCTTCAAATCAGGATGGTAAAGTTATGATAATTTCTTCTTGCTTGGATTATACTAAATCTAGTCTTCTTCCCAATTTACATCTTCCAGAGCATTTCAAAATAGTGATTTTCTTTTGAGAAAAACCCTGTCCATAGGATATCTGCATTTGACAAACAAAAATTAAAAAGTCACATGTGTGACATGGAAAATTGTAAGTTAAAACCTATATATGAACGGAGTTTGATTTATCTCGATTCAAGTTCATGCAAAACATGACAAAAATTAATAACCATTATTTGTAGAAGTACTTGGAAACATTGACAAAGGCAAGGGCGCTACTAGGAAGAAATTAGGGTATGTTGTAACCTGTAGATGGCAATAGAGCAAAAAGAGTAGAAGTGTTGGCGTAGCTGCAGCGATCAGGGGGATCGGTCTAGCTTATGCATCTGGGCGTTGCGTCAGCGTTACGGCGTTGGCGTCGTGCCGATCGCCGGCAGCTCCCGCAACTGCGATGCGCGGCGTGCTGAGTGGGTACTGCCGCCATTGGAGCGTCCGTGGGGAAACTAGGGATTGGATTTGGGAACCTATATCGAACATGGGGAACGATCGATCGACCAACGCATGTATGGGCTGCGAACGCGAGATGCTGAGCCAAGTGGGCCTGGCCTGGGAGCGGGCGAGTAGGTACGCGATCCTCGGGTGGAATTTCGTACCCTGATGCACCGGACACTGCCGTACCTGATGCACAGTCTTTCTTTAGATAGCATGTACGAGTAAAATTTAATTCGGACCCTGATGCCTGTGCATCAGGGTAGGCCCACTGGGCTCCGCCCCTGTCAAACGTAAAAGAAGATCATCGACCCCTTATAAAAGAAGTTATGTAATCTCCCAACATTTGAATTTTGTTTTTCTCTCCCTCAAAAGTAAAAGAAGAAACATGAGAAACCGTTTTTTCTTGTTCTGTTTCTTTTTCATTTTTCTTTCTTCCTATTTTTTTCTCTCCTTTTCCCCTATTTTGTTTATTTTTCTTTACTTTTCCATTTTTCTATTTTGTTTCTTATTTCCTTTTTCTTTAGTTTCATTTTAATTTTGTTTTTCAAGTTTATTTTTCTTTTTTCAAAAAACGTTCGGAAGTTTTTCAATTTTTTTCCAGATTTTCAATGAATGTACGTGTTTGTAAAAAAATATTCAGAATAATTTGGTTCAACATTTTCACAAGTTTTCAACAAATTCTCCTGTTCTAAAAAATTGTTAATTTTTTTAAAAATGTTCATGTTTTCATTTTTCTAGGGAGTTTCAAATAATGTTCTTGTTTAAAAAAATTCAACAATTACAAAAAAATGTTTGTATTTTCAATTTTTGTTCCAAAAAATGTTTGGAATGTTTTTCTTCAAAATTTTCACAACATTTTAAAAAATTGTTTGAAATCTCAAAAAATTGTTCCCATTTTAATATTGTTCACAAGTATTAAAAAATATTCATGTTTCCATTTTTTCCAGCAGTTTAAAAAACAATTGCATGTCAAAAAATGTTCGCAAATTTCATAAATTGTTCGTGTTTAAAAAAAATAGTTTTTCAAAAAAATTTCAGAATGTTTTTCTTCAAAATTTTCACAACTTTCTCAAAAATAAATCTGAGTTTCAAAAAATGTCCCCTTTTCAAAATTATTCACATTTTTAATTTGTTTTAAGTATTTTCCATTTTCTTGCAGTTGCAAAAAATGTTCCCATTTTCTAAAATTGTTCACAAATTTCAAAAAATGATTGTGTGTTCAAATTTTGTTCAGGAGTTTAAAAAAGTTCATTTTTCAAATTTTATTTTGGAATTTCAAGAAATGTTCCCGTTTCAAGAAATTGTTACGATTTTTAGAAAATGTTTTGGTTTTTATCTTCAATTTGTTGAACAATTTGAAAGTTTTTGCGTTTGACAAAATATTCAGGTCTTTTTTCAAAAAAATATGCACAAAATTTTAGAAGTATTTTGGATCTGCGCTAGCGTTTTGTTCTTAAGGCCTTGCGTTGTGTTATAACCACTGAAGCTTGATAGCTCAAGTTGTACTGTCGTGTTGTCATTTCTACAAGATCCTGGGTTCGATGCCCCACAAGGGCGCTTTTTTGGAGATACAGTACGCACTACCGTAGAGAGTGGCACATAGGATCTCCCCTCCTCTTCGGCGCCCTCTGCGCCCGTAAAGGGTTGACTGATGACTTTTATATAAAAGGTCACAAAAACTCATAAATTCATGGGCTCCCGCAAGGGCGCTTTTTTGGAGCTACAGTACATGATCGTAGCCGGTTTGTACTTCATAGGCCGGCCCAGCTGTAGACTTCCCTGTGCGTTCGGGCGACAGACTGCCGCAGAGAGCAGCACATAGGATCTCCCCTCCTCTTCAGCGCCCCTGCGCCCGTAAAGGGTAGCAGCGCCCACGCACACCCCTTTGTGGGCCGGCCCATATACATGAGCGTTACCTCAATCGCTCGATCCCAACGATCGCTGGTTAACTTGTATAAAAAACATTGCTGGTTGACCTTTCACCACGAGCATGGACCACTGCTCAGGTTGTTAACTGTTGACGTTTACATAAAAGTTCACAAAAACTCATAAATTCACAAGAAAAAAGTTCATACAAATAACAAAAAGTTTGAAAAATGTACAGGAATTTGAAAAAAAGTTCATCACTTTTGAAGAAAAAGTTCATCGATTTTGAAAAAAGGCTCGCAATAATGAAAAAAAGTTTATCGGTTTTGAAAAAAGTTCAATGATATTAAAAAAATTCACAAATTTGGAAAATAGTTCATCGAATTTGAAAAAAAAAGTTCATCAAATTTGGAAAAAATATCAAAATTTTAAAAAGTTCATGAAATTTCAAAAAGTTCATCGAATTTGAGAAACGGTTCATCAATTTGGAACAAAAAATCATCGGAATAAAGATGAAAGTAATCACGTCAAATTGGCTGTGGCGGGGTGGTACCGCAGTTTACAATTAACCAGGAAGTTCCAGGTTTGATTCGCAGCACTAGCAGAATTTTTCATGTTTTGGAAAACAAAAAAAACAAGCTAGATGGGCTAGTCCAGCGGAGAGGGGGGTGTGCGCCCGTTTGCAAATAGTATTGTAATGGGCGCAGAGAGCGCCGAATAGGATTTAGTGTCGCAAAGTGCGTCAAACCAAAATCACTAGTTAGAGGCTAACCCTTCCAAAGGACACTCCCACTCCCCCTTCTGGTGATAAGTGGCAATATGCATGTGTGATACTCCTCGCAGCCTGGGAGTTTTGTACTTTTTTCGCTCATTCATTTTTAATATGATTTATGTCTTCAATCGTGCGTTCAAATCATGAGCCATTTTTATCGTCGCGTTTCTTGAGTCGAAATCTTCGAAACTAGATCCCATGTGAATATGATTGTATGAAATTTTTTCTTGAAGAAACTGGAGGGAAACAAAAAATTGAAATAATAAAAACCGGGGGAAAACAAAAAATAAAAAATAGGAAATATAAAAAACTACCCCCCCCCCCCAAAAAAATCGAAAGCACATCTGTATTTTTTTACATGTTGTGCTTCACGCCAGAAAAAAGAAAATCTAGGGAAAAACCAAGTAGCATCCAATACCCCAAAAAACGCATGCAAAAAATGTGATCCCTCGCGTGCACCAGCGCACGACACATGGCGACAGCTGGGCACCAGCGCGACCTCAGAAAGCGAGCGCAACCCACTTGCTAGTGGCTTCCATGTCAAATAGGTAACCTGCTTAATCCATAGGCGTGGTATGTCACCGCCTGATCATTCAAAGCCTAAATTAATTTGTAAACTTATATACAGTTCTAATAACATCCCACTGGTCCATCATGGCATGCAACGCTAGAAGCTTGATTTCTCGTCCCAATCCTATTTGTTGCCTTATGCGCCACTTCTAGTACTATCCGCGAACCAGTGCACACCCCTTCAATTGTTTCATTCGTTAAAAGGCCGCCCCATCTAGTGTAGCGTGCGATCTACATGAGAGCTCCTCCTGTTGATTTTGGGAAATTTCCAAGCCCGGTTTTAGGAAGCTTCTAGAATCTTCTGCGCCGCTTTTTTCCTTTTCTACTGTTTTACCCAATTTTGTATTCATTTTTTCTTTTCCTTTTCTATTTCTTTTTCCCTATTTCCTTTTTATTTTTTTAAATACATGCACTTTTTTCAAATTCAATAACTTTCTTCAAATTTATGAATTTTTGTCGTGAACTTTTCGCTCAAATTTGTGAAGTTTTTTTTAAATTTTTGTGATAATTTTTCCTTAAATTTGTAAACTTCTTTCAGATTTGTGAACTTTTTTACCTCAAATAGGTGAACTTGTTTCAAATTCATGATTATTTTGAACCCATGAACTTTTTCCAAAATCAATGAACTTTTACAAATTCTTGAACTCTTTTTCAGAATCCATGAACTTTTTCCCGATTTCATGAAGTTTTTCTTAGTTTTTGTGAACTATTAATCAAATTAGTGAAGTATTTCAGATTCATGAACTTTCTCCAATTCATGAAATTTTTTCAAAATATGAAACTTTTCTATTTTCATGAAATATTTTATTGCATAAAGTTTTGCAAATTTGTGAACATTTTTATCTTTCAAAAAGTCAACGGTGAACATGTGCCCCAATCAACGATCTACAGCGGATTGGCAACTAGGTACAAACCAAACCGAGTGAACGAGGGCAATAAAAAACCGAGCGAACCAGGCCCTTTTTTGAGCGAGCGAGTTCTCCTAACAGCTCACAACTTCTTATTGGGCCGGCCAGGAATGGAGGTGCATTAGCGCCAGTTCTGCTAACCTGCGCAGGAGGCGCTGATTAGGAGCACTCAATTTCTTGCACGTGGACTATATCTAGCTTAGTGGTTGTTTGGATAATGAGGATTAATGATGAGATTATAGAAAACAAGTTTTTAGCTGATTTCTAGGAAAACCGATTTTACTATTCTTTTTATGAAAAACGTGTTTACAGCATACTTTGTTTGGGTTAGAAAATTAATAACTAGGCCCGTAGAGTTTTTTGTTTGGATAGTAAACATTAGTCGTGACCTTCTCTTCCTCAGTTTCCCCATTGAAGAGACTTTCAAGCTTCACAGCATGCAATCCTCCATCCAGGCTATTGTTGTTCTTCCCTCCAGTATCCACGACTCCGCACGCGGCTACAGGCAGGCGCTTCCCTAGCTCTCCGAGGTCATTGCCCTGGGTTTTTGGAAAGCCAAGTTTTCTGTATTCCCGGTTTTGTTAGAGTTGCCAAACAAGATTTTAGTTTGTTACACCGTTTCCCTGGTTTGTGGGGATCTGGTTTTGTATATACTGTCGGGCCCATTTATGAGAATAAATCCCAGAGTAGCCCTAAGTCACACCAGCCCCAAGATCAACACACTGGTGGACTTCCTTGATACAGATAACCAGTACAAATATAATATTACACAGGGTTGACACAGGGTGACTCAACAAATTTATTACAAACTTGCCAAATACTATGGTGGCGGAATATGACAGTGGTGTGGTGATACTATCATACTGATACAATAAAATAGAGCCAAGCATCAGTGTGAGGCTTGACTATTTATTTTGTGTAGCGAAAGCTCAGCGGATGGTACATGTGGTAGACTTCTATGTCACAGGTGGACTGACTAGGACTCCTCTAGGCGTCGGGCTCGCTAGCGCAATCCTCCTCCACAAGCTCGTCCTCCTCCAAGTCTGGCCAGGTAAATAGCGAGGGACAAGTCAGTGAGTACGTTGGAATGTACTCGCAAACATAATGAACAAAAGATATAACAAATGCATATGCTCATGTTGGATCATACTAAATGCTCATGCTGACTAAAATCTTAGACATGGCATGACAATAACAGAATGATACAGAAGTAAATATAGTATGTCAGTCATAATCAAACTTAATAAAAATAGAAGCTAATGAATGTCATGGGTAGTCTAGCCAGCCCAGGTGACATTTAGAAAATAAGAGAAATGCCAACCGGGTATCTAAATGAGAGTTGGGCGAGACAGGACCGCCCGAAAACTCAAGCGACGCCACGAGAGGTCTTGAAAAGAAATGCCAGTCAGGTGTCAAGTGACACCACGGTCGGTCTTGAAAAGAAATGCCAAACGGGTATCCACAAGAGAGTCGGGCGAGACAGGACCGCCCGAGAACTCGAGAGACGCCTCGTAAGGGTTTGAAAAGAAATGCCAAACGGGTGTCTACAAGAGAGTCGGGCGAGATAGGACCGCCCGAGAACTCGAGAGACGCCTCGTGAGGGCTTGAAAACAAAACTGAATGCCCGGGGTAGTCTAGCCAGCCCCTGAGACACTCAGAAAATAAAATAAGAGAAACGTGTTAGTCCACAATAATATTCATATTAACATCAGTAGTAGTAATAATTATCCTGCAAAAATAATTCATGCTCAATTTTAATTATTTCCTCCAAAGACCGACACCGGGACCGACACTTGACCCATCCAGCTAACGTCCTTGACCGAGGACACGGCTATTCGAATAGGTATAACTCTGCAGAGGGTGTACTCTTTACCCACGTGTATGAGGTTTCTTTAGTCAGTACCATGACACTGACTAATTCCCATTACGGTCTTTGGGTTGAAAACACGCCTGACCAGTACACACCAGATTAACCGTCCGGATGCCAGGAATCACCCAAAGCATCGTTTCAGAAAAACTCTAAGTCGGGGAGACAACAATCTCGAGTAGCATGGGATCACTATTCATATGCGCGGATTACAAGGGGAGACCCCCTCTCGGCTACAACCGGAAACACCCATGCCCCCTGACCCGATGACAGGATTTAGTCCATGATCGTGGAAACCCTCATCGTGGCCCTCTGTGTGGTGTGTACCCGGACAGGGGTTAACAACTTACTAAGCCGTACCTTCCTGAAGGAAGGACCCGTGGCAGCACGGTATACAGCTAGGTGTAACGGAACAAGACTCAATCTAGGCCGACTCAGGAGGTGTTACTTATCATCACCGGTATATATATAACGGGACACCGCCGTGTCAAAACAAGGCCCGTGCCACCGGCACGTCCAAGGCAGGAGTACACTCCTGGTTTCTCACAATCTTCATGCAAGTCAGAGAGATGCTTGAGTAACATGCATGCAAGAGAAAATATACATGACCGTGCATGCATGCACTTGCGGTATGCTTTTCATATGGTGCAAACTCAAAACTAGTGCAGTCATGCAATGCAATCATCATATCCCGGGTTCAAAATGCTTGCCTTGTCCAAGGTAGTCAGGAGAAAACCCTTCGGAATTCCCGGCAAAGTTTCCCTCTTCTTTTTTCTGGAAAAATTAAAATTTTGCAACAGTACCAAAAGTTGACTTCAAATATTTTTAAATAAATACTAAAAAAACTAGAGAAAAAAAATAAGAATTTCAAAAAAAGAATCAACTCAAACAGAGTTGTGGTTTAAAAGTTATTAAACTTTCAAAATCAGGGGCCTTTCTGAAAATCCAGGTCCCTGTGCTAATAAACAAAAAACTGTTCGGGAATAAATGCGCTTCCCAGTGCGGAAAGCGTAAAGAGCCAGAGTACGCTTTCGATTTAAACGGCGAAAAGAATAAAACGCTGACTGGTGGGGTCCACCCGTCAGGTTTAAATTCAAACGCGCTCGCGCACGTGGACAGAAGGGAGGCGGCGATCACCGGCGACGATCGCCGGCGTTCCAGGAGGCGGCGAGGGTCGGGATGTGCTCGGGGCGGACTTCCGCATCGGTGGGTGGTGGAGTTGGTCGCCGGCGAGCACCGGAGCGACGGCGAGGTCAACTCCAGCGGACAGCGGCGTCGGGCGAAGTTGGATCTCGTCGGGGAGGCCGGCAGCCGTCAAATTGACGCGCGGTTCCGACGAGAGGGAGTGCTAGGAGGCTACTAGTGGAGTTTGTAGGGTGGAGATGGAGTGATGGTGGCGTGCTGATCAACGGAGGTGGCGGCGGGTCGGTGGTCGCAGAGGAGGAAGACGACCTCCTCGAGGTCGGGGGAGTGGCGTGAGGGTCGATTGAGGATGTGTGGAGGTTCCGTGAGCTTCGAACGGGGCTCGGGACGGCCTTTTATAGGCGATCCGAAGGTGGCTGAGGCGGAGTGGTCGACGTCGGAGTAACTTCAGTCGACGAGGTAGTTAGGGGCGGTGGTCAAGGGCGGTGCGGAGTTGATGAGGCGGGTGGAGTACTCCAAAAGCTTAAGCGTGGACGAGATAGAGCACTGCGGCCTTATTCACGGCGAGGCTCGCGCACGGGTGCGGCGGACGGCGAGCCGCTCTGGTGACTGTCAAGCGGGGCTAGGGAGACATGGACGGCGTGCGAGGGTGCGGAGATAGGCGACGCGTGGAGCAGGTAGGTGGAGGGAGGTGCGGTGGAGTGATGGAGGCTGGTGGCCGTGCTGATCCGCTCGGTTCGTCGTGGCTGTGTAACACCCCATGTCATTAGCCACAGTAATCACTTTTGATAATGACAAGTCAGCATGTTTAACAGTGCATAATCATCATTAGCATCATATTGCATTTCAACTCCTAACTCAAATTCAAATTTAAATGAAAGTGGAAAATAAAAGTTATCCAACATAGAAACTAAAATGTTCAATAAATAGCAAATATTGCAGAGACCATTCTAAAATTGTAACCAACAATAAATAAATTAATTAGGTGGCTCAAATTTTACTAAAACAGCTAGGATTAATGCATTTTAATTATTATAAAAGTGGTGTGAGATCCATTTCACTCCAAACCAATTTTTGACAGTGGTAGAGGATGCCTAGTATTTATTGGAACAATTGTCATGTTCTACAAAAATCATTTTGAGGCCTAACTTTTTACTAAACAGGGAAATAAGAATAAATAAAAGAAAAAGACAAAAGAAAAGAAAACAGAGAAAAAGAAAAAAAAGGAAAAATCCCCCCGGGCCCAACTGGGCCAAGGCCCAGCCGGCCGGCCCAGCTCCTCCCCTATATGGCCTCCCCCTGGAGGCCACCGAAACCCTAGCCCCCACTCACCCCCTCGCTCACTCCCCTCGTCCCCCCCGATCTGGATCGGGCCCGCGCCCGCGCCCTCGCTCGCGCGCTCGCCCCCGAGCCCGCTCGCGCCGACCGCGCCCCGCGCCCGACGAGCCACCGCCGCCGTCGCCTCTCCGCCACCTCGTCGCCGTCCTCCTCGCGCCCGCTGCCCCTCCCCTACAGCTCGCGGTGAGCTCTGCCGCGCCCGTCGCCTCCTTTTTCCCTCGAACACCGCCGCCTCCCGCCGCCCCGCTCGCGCTCCGGCGCGCGGCTGGCCACGCACGCGCGCGCCCCCCCCCACAGCTTCTCCCCCGTCCTTGCTTTCCCTCCCAGCCCACGCCCCCACCCATCACACCGCTCCGTATCACCGCCTCTTGCAGGCCCGGACCCCTCTTTTCCCCCTCTTTCCCCTCCGATCTCACCTGCTTGGATAAGAGGTGGGACGCGTCCGGACCTTCTCCTCTCTCCCGCTGCACTCGTCCCGTTCCCCCCTCGCGCCTTTTTCTCCCCCCTCACCGCCCCCTCCTCGTCTGGCCGCACCCCTTCTTCCTCATCTTTCCACTTTTCTCCTCTCCCTTCCTCCGCCACCAGGGTGCATGGCTCCGAACCGCGCACACGCACACGCGCGCGCGCCGCGCCCGCACGCCTGTGGCCCCTGGGCCACTGCCCGGTGGGGCCCCGCCGCCCCTGTGCCACTGGCCCGTGGGGCCGAACCCCCCCTTGACGCTGACGAACGGGGCCCACGCCCAGAGAAAAACGAAATTAGAAAAATATAAAAAATAATAATTAAATAAAAATAATTAAAATTAAATAATTAATTAGTTAATTAATCCTGATTAGGTTAATCTAATTTAATTAATTAGTTTAACTAAATGTTAATTAATTAGTTAACCCTAATTAACCTAACCAGTCTATGACATGTGGAACCGACGTGTCAGGACGCCTGCTGATGTCATGCTGACGTCAGCATAACACTGTTTCGGATAATGTTAATTTAAATAATTAATTAAATTCCAGAAATTAATAAAAACTTTAGAAAATCATATTAAATAATCCATAACTCCGATGAAAATACTTTATACATGAAACTTGCTCAGAATTTCGATACGAACCCGAATACGCCCTCCATATTCCCGTCAGATGCCTCTAGCTATAAGAACATTGAACTTTTAGACCGATTTCAATAAATGAATAGTGCCCAACTTTAATTAAATAAATCCGAATAAATTCCTAAATTAACTAAATCATTTAGTTAAGCGGTAGAACACCCCGGCACTGCATATTGTCATGTCATACTTTGTGTAGCATTGTTTGCTTTGTATTTACTGTTTCCTCCCCCTCCTTCTCTCTCGATAGACGCTGAGACCGCTGACGACGCTGCCGTGAACGACTACTACGTCGACGACCCTTCTCTCTCGACACAGCTTCCAGGCAAGCCCCCCCCCCTTGATCAACCCGATATCGCCTATTCCTTCTCTCTACTGCTTGCATTAGAGTAGTGTAGCATGTTACTGCTTTCGGTTAATCCTATTCTGCTGCATAGCCTGTCTTTGCTACTACTGTTGATACCTTACCTGCAATCCTAAAATGCTTAGTATAGGTTGCTAGAATTACATCAGTGGCCCTACACTCTTGTCCGTCTGCCATGCTATACTACTGAGCCGTGATCACTTTGGGAGGTGATCACGGGTTTATATTATATACTATTACATACTTATGTTACTGTTCGGAGATGGGGGCTGAAGGGGCAGGTGGTTCCATCCAGGCAGAGGTGGGCCTAGGTTCCCGACGGCCCCGAGTGTTACTTTGTGGCGGAGCGACAGGGCAGGTTGTGACCACCTAGGAGACAGGTGGGCCTGGCCCTAGTCGGCGTCCGCGGTTACTTCAAAATAACACGCTTAACGAGATTGGGTATTTGATCTGAGTCTGGCTACGAGCCTATACGCGCTAACCACCATGCGGGAACAGTTATTGGTACTCGACGTCGTGGTATCAGCCGAAGCCTCCTAGACGTCAGCGACTGAGCGGCGCGCGCCGGGTTGGACCGCGTAACGCGACTTCCTTTGTAATGGAGGTTGCTAGGTCTGCTCTCCGGCCGCCCACGCAACGTGCAGGTGTGCAATGGGCGATGGGCCCAGACCCCTGCGCGCATAGGATTTAGACCGGCGTGCTGACCTCTCTGTTAGGCCTAGGTAGGGCTGCGACGTGTTGATCTTCCGAGGCCGGGTATGACCCAGGAAAGTGTGCCCGGCCAGAGGGATCGAGCGTGTTGGGTAATGTGGTGCACCCCTGCAGGGAAGTTTATCTATTCGAATAGCCGTGTCCCTCGGTAAAAGGACGACCCGGAGTTGTACCTCGACCTTATGACAACTAGAACCGGATACTTAATAAAACACACCCTTTCAAGTGCCAGATACAACCCGGTGATCGCTCTCTCACAGGGCGACGAGGAGAGGATCGCCGGGTAGGATTTATGCTATGCGATGCTACTTGGTGAACTTACCATCTACTCTCTTCTACATGCTGCAAGATGGAGGCTGCCAGAAGTGTAGTCTTCGACAGGATTAGATATCCCCCCTCTTATTCTGGCTTTCTGCAGTTCAGTCCACTGATATGGCCCTTTACACATATACCCATGCATATGTAGTGTAGCTCCTTGCTTGCGAGTACTTTGGATGAGTACTCACGGTTGCTTTGCTCCCCCCTTTTCCCCCTTTCTTTTCTTTCTGGTTGTCACAACCAGATGCTGGAGTTCAGGAGCCAGACGCCACCGTCGACGACGACCCCTACTACTCTGGAGGTGCCTACTACTACGTGCAGGCTGTCGACGACGACCAGGAGTAGTTTAGGAGGATCCCAGGCAGGAGGCCTGCGCCTCTTTCGATATGTATCCCAGTTTGTGCTAGCCATCTTATGGCTACTTGTTTAACTTATGTCTGTACTCAGATATTGTTGCTTCCGCTGACTCGTCTATGATCGAGCACTTGTATTCGAGCCCTCGAGGCCCCTGGCTTGTATTATGATGCTTGTATGACTTATTTTACTTTTAGAGTTGTGTTGTGATATCTTCCCGTGAGTCCCTGATCTTGATCGTACACGTTTGCGTGTATGATTAGTGTACGATTGAATCGGGGGCGTCACAGGCTGGGAGCGGCGGCGGATGCACTGGCCTCCCATCGGCCGGCCGTCGGTGAGAGGCTGACGAGAGGGCCCTCTGGAGTGGCATTGAAGGCCAGGAGCAATGCGGATGAGGGCGAGGAGGAGTGGAGTGTACTGCACGGCGCCGAACTCCCCTGTTCTCTGAACTTCTTCAGTTTCCTGAAATTTTTGACAGTGCTACAGTGTGCCCACCAAGTGTATGACAAAATGCCAGAGGGTGCTAGGGATTTTAAGAATTTGTGAGGATTTTTGTGGTGAAGTGTTGATGCATAAGAGAGTGTCTGGCAAAAATTCAGAATCTTTGGAGCAATATAAATTGGGTTTTGATCAACACAATTGAATCTGGTCCAAATTTGAACATGACAGAATTTGAAATTTTGAACTATGGAACCCAATGTTTTTGGTGAAATGGGTTGTGGGTACTACCTAGTTGTTGGGGTAATTTTGGTAGGAGCAGAAGAGTTGAGGATGATATGGTTCCTTTGTAAATAAGAGAAACTAGGATAAATATAAATTCCAATTTTGGAATTTATTTAAAATATGAGAAATATTTTTGTGGAGAGGGAAAGTGTTGGATACTGTCCTGGAATATGAGAATGACTTATGGGATTATTTAGAAGTGACAGAAAAATTGTTGGAAGGATTTAGAAGGGTTTTAAAGAAGTGAAAATAATCATTTCATTGAAATGATTTAATCATTGAAAATTTTTCTGAAATAAAAATATTTTTGATCCTCCAAAATAGATTCCCAAATAAAACCATCAATCAAAATAGAACCATTTAAGAAAATTTGAAACCCAATTAAAATTTGAAATGGTTTTCAGAACAGAAGAAAGAAAATAATACCAAAATGATTCAAAGAATTTTATTTTAAAGAAAAGATTTTGAAAATCCAGGGAAAATATTTTTGGGTGTTACAAACTCTACCCCCCTTAAGAAAAATCTCGTCCTCGAGATTTCAGCTGTCACTCAAATAGGTACGGATATCCAGTCCTCAGGTGATCCTCTCTTTCCCATGTTGCTTCTTCCTCGGTGTGATTACTCCACTGAACCTTGTAAAATTTTAGCACATTCTGCCGGGTCCTCCGTTCAGACTCCTCCAAAATCTTTATAGGACGTTCCCTATATGTAAGATTTGGTTGGATATCTAGGTCTTGATGCTGGACTTGCTTTTTCGGATTACTAACACATTTTCTTAGTTGTGACACGTGAAACACATCATGAACATCTGATAATTCTGTCGGTAGCTCTAGTTGATATGCAACATTGCCCCTCCTTGCGATTACTCTGAACGGTCCAATAAAGCTCGGTGCCAATTTTCCTTTGACTTTAAATCTCTGTAGCCCCCTAGTTGGAGATACTCTGAGATATACGTATTCGCCTGGTCCAAAACTAATATGACGGTGTTTTTGATCATAGTGACTCTTTTGACGGCTCTGAGCCAATCTCAGTCTGTCCTGAATAAGCTTCACTTTTGTTTCTGCCTCTTTAAGAATTTCTGGGCCGAAGATTCGGCTATCTCCGGTTTTAGACCAATTGAGTGGGGTACGACATCGTCGTCCGTACAGGGCTTCAAAGGGTGACATCTTCAGACTAGCTTGATAACTGTTGTTATATGAGAACTCCGCGTATGCTAAACTGTCTTCCCAGCTAACACCGTAAGTGAGCACACATGCTCTTAGCATGTCCTCCAATATTTGATTTACCCGCTCAGTTTGTCCTCCGGTCTGCGGGTGATATGCTGTGCTGAACGTTAGTTGAGTTCCTAAGGCTTGCTGTAGGTGCTCCCAAAACCTAGAGACAACCTGGGTGCCTCTATCGGAGACTATGGTTTTGGGTACTCCATGTAAGCAAACAATCTGGGAGAGGTATAACCTGGCAAGCCTCTGTGTTGAGTATGTGGTTTTTATCGGAATGAAATGTGCCACCTTGGTTAACAGATCTATTATAACCCAGATACCATCATTTTCGTGTCGTGACCTTGGCAATCCAACGATAAAATCCATTCCTATTACATCGCATTTCCATTCAGGTACTCTGAGTGGCTGCAATAGTCCTGCTGGCCTCTGGTGTTCTACTTTTACACGCGGACATGAATCACAACATGCCACATATACGGCTATATCCCTCTTCATCCCGTGCCACCAATTTTTTTCTTATAGATCCTTGTATATCTTTGTTCCTCCTGGGTGGATGGAATACGGAGTAGTGTGAGCCTCTGCTAAAATTTGTTGCTTTAACTCTCCCTTATTAGGCACGCATAATCTTTTTCCGAACCATAAAATTCCCTGACTGTCCACGGTAAATTCAGGCGCCTTGCCCAAATTTGACTTTCCTTTTAATCCCCTCAATGCTTGGGTGTCCTTTTTGGGTTTCTTTGATTTGATCCTCTAATGTTGGTTTTATTTCCAGTTGGGTAATAGTTCCTTCTGTGACTAGGAGCATGTTGAGCCGGGCAAATTCCTGGTTGAACTCATGCCGTGAGAATTGCACACTGTTATTGTTGGTGCAGGGATTTTCGGCTGAGGGCGTCTGCCACAACATTTGCCTTACCCGGATGGTAATGAATTACCACATCATAATCCTTAATTAACTCAAGCCAGTGACGCTGTCGCAAGTTTAACTCTGGCTGGGTGAAGATATACTTAAGACTTTTATGATCCGTGTATATCTCACACCGATTACCAAGAAGGTAATGTCGCCATTCTTTGAGTGCATGGATCACTGTTGCTAACTCCAAGTCAGGTGCAGGATAATTTTCTTTGTGTCGCCGTAGTTGTCTCAAAGCATATGCTACGACCTTTCCCTCTTGCATTAACACACATCCAAGGCCTTTCCTGGAGGCGTCACAATACATGGGTTGGTGTTTTTTAAGCGACCGCTAATGCTTGATTTCTTTTGTCTTTGATAGTTACTGTTGTGTTCCTGAAATAATATTGACCTTCTCTCTAAACCTTTGGCAATGGGAATTCGGCCTCCACAAAAATATTTTCCTATTTCTCAACCTCCATGGCATTGGAACTAAGAGGATAGCTTGTATTACTCCCTTGCTAGTTAACTTTTGCATGCTTGCACGATGAACATGGATATCGCTCTTGGGGTTTGGTTCAATATATGCTTTAGAGTTGGTAGCATTGAGCTTTTGGTAGTCAACCTTCTTACTCGAGGATGAGCAAGATTTAAGTGTGGGGAGGTTGATGGCTCTATATTTTACGCATTTTTAGGGCTCATTTGTTGCATGTTCTCTTCATATATCATGTCCCATTGAACCAAATAGTTGTCCATTATGCATGATTACCGGTATCTACACTTTTCAATGTGAGCATTGCACATTTAGGGTTTTATTTAGTTTTATTAGTTTTCCTTATTTTCTTGTGTCTACACGTGTTTTGGAGCAACCTAGGACCAATCATGATGAAAGGACCAAGGATGGGATTGATACGGAGTCAGCCAGGGGTCAGACTTAGCCATTTTGAAGGTCGGAAAAAGTCATTTTTTCAAAGTTCTCCAAATCAAAATCTAATATCATAAATTGATCAGCTCGTTCATATGAATCCAACGAGCCCAAAAACGTCAAATTCTGAGTTTGTATGAAGAAATGGCGGGCGTTTTACGGGAGAAGAACAACATAAATTAGCACAAAAGACGGTGTTTGAGCGGTCATTTGACGTGCAGACAGCTCCAAAAGTTGCCCTTCCAGACGGGATTCTTCCCTGATTTTGTCGCCATTCGATCCTGTAGGATCCTTGGCTCGTAAAGAAGAGATTGGGAGAGAATTAGGTTCATCTTGAGCCCTTGGCTGAAGCCCATCAAGAGATGAGGCTAGGTAGGCTCTCTATATAAGTCATCTTCAACCCTAGCCACCGCCATCTCATCTCATTCACCAAGAACACATCCAAGAACACCTCCATTGCTGCTCCACGCCTGAGAAGAAGGGACAACCACCAAGGTAAGAAGGAGGAGGCTCCACCACCATGAACACCGGCCTCCGGGGCGGTGCCCTCGCACCAGCGCCGCCGCCACCATGGGTGGCACCCCCATCTCCATCACCTCCGTGGTGGCCACCATCGTCATAATCATCAGTAGAACGCCGCCGCCATCACCACCATGCCTTCTCTCGTCATTGGCTTGATGTCATCTTGTAACTTGACCCTAACCTTCATGCATATGTTTGAGTAATTAAATTAGTTCTTGAGGATATGGTTGAACCCTATGTGATACTTGATGTGATCCAATATCTTCTGGTCATGATTCGAGTTAGTGTTCTCATGAGTGTTGAGAGGAGGCCTCGCTCGCACTATTGCCATGATAGGTCGTAGAGGAACTACTGTCGTTGTGAATGGTTGGGGCATTGGGGTAATTTGAGGTGACAGTAAAAGCCTTTGATCCTCGCCATCACAATTGATAGGGGAATACCGGAGAACCCTTAGGCCGCGTCCACGGGGTGACCCTTAATTATCGTAAGTTTTAACCCTATGGGGGAGACTATGATGGTGGCGTGCGTGGCATGAAGTCTACTTCAAGTAGAACATGTACTGTACCCGGCTCCGCCCACTTATGCATTTAACCAGTGAATAGAGGATTCGATAGTTCATATATGTGGTAGTGATTCCGGAACCCTCGAGAATGCTTTATTACTCAAGCACCTTCACCACTAATGTAATCTATATTTATTTACCATTTTTACTCTCTTTGCTAGTAGTTTAGTAAACACCCTTTTTATCTAGTTTCCCTAGCAACTTACAGAATAGGCTATTTCCAAACTCCGGTTTGGGTGCTTACGTAGTGATGTCTGCTAGAACTACGTCAGTTTTTCCCCAGAGAGGGAGGGATGATGCAGCACAGCGATGGTAGGTATTTCCCTCAGTGATGAGACCAAGGTTATTGAACCAGTAGGAGAACCACGCAACAACACGTAAACAGCTCCTGCACACAAAGAACAAATACTTGCAACCCGACGTGTTAAAGGGGTTGTCAATCCCTTTCGGGTAACGAGATAGATAAAATTGTAGTAGATTGAAAGATGCAAATAAAATTCAGCAAGGTATTTTTGGGTTTTTGGATAAATAGATCTAAAAATAAAAGTTGCAAACAAATAAAAGAGCGAATAGCAAAATAGATCTTGAAGGCAAATGTATTAAAGAAGAGACCCGGGGGCCGTAGTTTTCACTAGTGGCTTCTCTCGAGAAAAATAGCAAACGGTGGAAACAAATTACTGTTGGGCAATTGATAGAACTTCAAATACTCATGATGATATCCAGGCAATGATCATTATATAGGCATCATGTCCAAGATTAGTAGACCGACTCCTGCCTGCATCTACTACTATTACTCCACACATCGACCGCTATCCATCATGCATCTAGTGTATTAAGTTCATGGAGAAACGGAGTAATGCAATAAGAACGATGACATGATGTAGACAAGATCTATTTATGTAGAAATAGACCCCATCTTGTTATCCATAATGGCAATGATACATACGTGTCGTTTCCCTTTCTGTCACTGGGATCAAGCACCGTAAGATCGAACCCATCACAAAGCACCTCTTCCCATTGCAAGATAAATAGATCAAGTTGGCCAAACAAAACCCAAATATCGGAGAAGAAATACGAGGATATAAGCAATCATGCATATAAGAGATCAAAGAAGACTCAAATAACTTTCATGGATAAAAAGATAGATCTGATCATAAACTCAAAGTTCATCGGATCCCAACAAACACACCGCAAAAAAGAGTCACATCATATGGATCTCCAAGAAACCATTGTATTGAGAATCAAACGAGAGAGAGAAAGCCATCTAGCTACTAACTACGGACCCGAAGGTCTACAATGAACTACTCACGCATCATCGGAGAGGCACCAATGAGGATGATGAACCCCTCCACGATGGTGTCTAGATTGGATCTGGTGGTTCTGGAACTTGCGGCGGCTGGAATTGATTTTCGTCGACTCTCCTAGGGTTTCTGGAATATTGGGGTATTTATAGAGCAAAGAGGCGGTGCGGGAGGCCCCCGAGGTGGGCACAACCCACCTGGGCAAGCCTGAGCCTCCAGGCGCGCCCTGGTGGGATGTGCTCCCCTCGGAGCACCCCCAGGTGCTTCTCCGGCCCACTGGATGTCTTCTGGTCCAAAAAAATCCACAAAAAGTTTCGCTGCGTTTGGACTCCGTTTGGTATTGATTTCCTGCGATGTAAAAAACATGCAGAAAGCAGCAACTGGCACTGGGCACTATGTCAATAGGTTACTACCAAAAAATGATATAAAATGATTATAAAATGATTGTAAAACATCCAAGAATGATAATATAACAGCATGGAATAATAAAAAATTATAGATATGTTGGAGACGTATCAGCATCCCCAAGCTTAATTCCTGCTCGTCCTCGAGTAGGTAAATGATAAAAATAGAATTTTTGATGTGGAATGCTGCCTAACATGTTCATCACATATTCTTTTCTTCATAGCATGGACATGTGGACTTTTATATGGTTCAAAGCAATAGTCTAGTTTTAACATGATAACTTAAATACTCAAGCATATCAACAAGCAACCATGTCTTTCAAAATATCAACGCTAAAGCAAGTTATCCCTAACCCGTCATGCTCAATCATTGATCTATTCATGAAACACACTCGAATATTAGCTACACCCATTGCTCAAGTACGATCATAGTGCCCCTTAGTTGGTGCCTTGTAAGAGAAGATGGGGACTCAAATTAAAAATAAAAATTGCATAAAGTAAAAGAAAAGCCCTTCGCGGAGGGAAGTAGGGATTTGTAGAGGTGCCAGAGCTCAAAGCTTAAATTGAGAGATAAAAACATTTTGAGAGGCATACTTTTCCCACCAACGAAAATGACTTAGAGCTCCCCACACTTTCCATGCTAGATATATCATAGGCGGTTCCCAAACAGAAAATAAAGTGTATTCCTTTTTCCACCATTTCTTTCACTTTCCATGGCTAGCCGTATCCACGGGTGCCCTCTATACCAACACTTTCCAAGGAATTTATTATTTGACAACATAAAGTAAATTCATTTTCATTTCGGGACTGGGCATCCCTAATACCTTTGCTGTACTCTCGTGCGATGACAAGTGGATAAACACTCATCGTGAGAATAACACATCTAGCATGGAAAATATCGGCCACCCCTCACCGCCTCGCGAGCGGTACGAGCACACAAAAGAGAAATTTATTTTGAAAATTAGAGATGGCACATACAAATTTGCTTAGAACAGCATGGAAATACCGCATATAGGTAGGTATAGTGGACTCATATGGCAAAAGTGGTTTAAAGGGTTTTGGATGCAAAAGTAGTGATCATACTTAGCGCAAATGAAGGCTAGCCAAAAGATTGAGAAGCGCCCAACCGAGAAACGAATAATCTCGTAAGCAAGCATTAAGCATAAGTAACACCGAATAATGCACCATAAGTAAGATATAATTTCATTGCATAACTATTGACTTTCGTACTTGCATAGGGAATCACAAACCTTAACACCAATATTCTTACTAAAGCACAATTACTCATCAACATGGCTCACATATTATATCGTCATATCTCAAAACTATTATAAAGAACTAAGTTTATTTTGTCCAATGATCTTTATGAAAGTTTTTATTATATCCTTCTTGGATATCTATCACTTTGGGACTAGTTTCATATGTTGCTTTTAATAAGCTCAAACAAATATAAGTGAAGAACATGAGCATAATATTTCTTTCTCTCAAATTAATCTAAGTGAAGCAAGAGAGAATTTCTTCAAAATTTTACTAACTCCCAAATAAATCTAAGTGAAGCATGAGAGAATTTCTTCAAAAATTAACAAAGCACACCGTGCTCAAAAAGATATAAGTGAAGCACTAGAGCAATTCCAAGGCTCTAAAAATTTAAGTGAAGCATAGGAGCAAGCATAGCATAGTTTTTGGCTCTCTCAAAAAGGTGTGTCCAGCAAGGATTCAAGACTTAAAATAAAAATCAAAACAAGCAAAGACTCATATCATACAAGACGCTCCAAGCAAAACTCATAATATGTGACGAATAAAAATATAGTTCCAAGTAAAATACCGATGGTCGTTAGAAGAAAGAGGGGATGCCACTCGGGGGCATCCCCAAGCTTAGTTGCTTGATACTTCTTGAATATTATCTTGGGGTGCCTCAGGCATCCCCAAGCTTAGCCTTTTACTAATCCTTATTACTTCATCCATCGTAATATCACCCAAAACTTGAAAACTTCAATCACACAAAACTCAACAAAACATTCGTGAGATCCGTTAGTATAAGAAAACAAATCACTACTTTAAGTACTGTTGAAAACCCATTCATATTTTATTTTTGCATTATATCTACTGTATTCAAACTTTTCTATGGCAAAAACTCTTCAAAGAAAACCATAGAATCATCAAAATAAGCACACAACGCAAAGAAAACAGAATCTGTCAAAAACAGAACAGTCTGTAGCAATATGGACATTTAGAATACTTCTGTAACTCCAAAAATTCTAAAAAATTAGGAAAACGTGAAAAATTTGTTTATTAATCTTCTGCAAAAAGAATAAACTCAAAATAACTCTTCTGTAAAAAATAATAATTGTTTTCCTGAGCGCAAAAGTTTCTGTTTTTCAGCAAGATCAAATCGACTATCACCCAAATCAACCCAAAGGCTTTGCTTGGCACAAACACTAATTTAAACACCAAAAACACATCTAATCAGAGGCATAATTGGGTATTTTATTGAAAACAGAAAGAAAACCAAAAATCAAAAAAAGACAAGTTGGGTTGCCTCCCAACGAGCGCTATCGTTTTACGCCCCTAGCTAGGCATAACGCAAAAGATCTACGTGTTGTCAACTTTGTTTCGAGATCCATAAGATGCCCTCATGATTAGTTCATAAGGTGCCCTAATTCTTGTCCTAGGGAAGTGCTCCATACCCTTCCTTAGTGGAAATTGAAATTTAATATTGCCTTCTTTCATATCAATCACGGCATCAATAGTACGTAAAAACGGTCTACCAAGTATAATTGGACAAGACGGATTGCAATCAATATCAAGAACAATAAAATCTATGGGCACATAACTCCTATTTTCAATAATAAGAACATCATTAATTATTCCCATTGGCTTTTTAATAGTAGAATCCGCTAAGTGCAAATTTAAAGAGCATCCTTCAATATCGGTAAGACCAAGCACATCACACAAAGATTTAGGAATTGTAGAAACACTAGCACCCAAGTCACATAAAGCAAAACACTCATAATTTTTAATATTGACTTTGATAGTAGGTTCCCATTCATCATGTAATTTTCTAGGAATTCAAACTTCTAATTCCAACTTTTCTTCAAAAGCTTTCATCATAGCATCAACAATATGTTTAGTAAAAGCTTTATTTTGTTCATAAGCATGGGGTGAATTTATCATGGATTGCAACAAAGAAATACAATCAACCAAAGAGCAACTATCATAATTAAAGTCTTTGTAATCCAAAATAGTGGGCACATCACTAGTTAAAGTCTTAACCTCTTCAAACCCACTTTTATCAAAAAATTCAACAAGATTTTCACCCTCCAAATTATCGGGACGCCTTCTAGCTAAAGTTGACTATTCTCCAGTCCCTTTATCATCAATCTTAATTTTACTAAACAAGGAATCAATAGAAGAAACACCAATCATTTTAATTTCTTCATCACTTTTATGAAAGCAATCACTAGAAAACGCTTTTTCTAAAAATTCTCGTCTAGCTCTAAGCATAGCGGTTCTTTTCTTAATTTCATCCATAGAAACATAAAGAGCTTTAATAGATTCCTCAACCTTAGGCACAAAAATTTTCATCTTGAGATTTTCCACATCATGAGAAATATTATCAATACTTCTAGACATATCATCAATCTTATTCAGCTTTTCTTCGATTATAGCATTGAAAACTTTTTGAGTATTGATAAATTCTTTAATATTATTCTCAAGATCAGAGGTGTTCCTATTATTATTATAAGAAGGATTACCATAGAAATTACCATAATTATTAGAGGAATTACTAGGAAAAGGCCTAGGATTAAAATTACCTCTATAAGCATTGTTATTAAAGTTGTTTTGCGAAATAAAGTTCACATCTATGACATCACTATGTTGCTCAATCAAAGTAGACAAAGGCATATCATTAAAGTCAATAGGAGCATTTTTTATTAGCAACCAACTTCATAAGAGCATCAACTTTTTCACTCAAAGAATTTATTTCTTCTACCGAATTAACTATTTTACTAGTAGGAGCCCTTTTGGTATGCCATTGTGAATAATATGCCATGATGTTATCTAGCAATTTAGTAGCTTCACCCAAAGTAATTTCCATAAAAGTACCCCCGCGGCGGAATCTAAAAGATTACGAGAAACAAAATTCAATCCCGCATAAAAAAATTGTATGATCATCCAAAGATTTAACCCATGAGTTTGGCAATTCCTTAGCATCATTTTCATCCTTTCCGAAGATTGTGCAACATGCTCATGCTCAAGTTGCTTGAAATTCATGATCTGGGTTATAAGGGAAATGATTTTCGCGGGCAGAAAAAACTTAGTGATAAAAGCATCCTTGCACTTATTCCAAGAATCGATACTATTGTGAGGCAAAGAGGAAAACCAAATTTTTGCGTGATCTCGCAAAGAAAACGGAAATAATTTCAACTTCACAACATCATTGTCCACATCTTTTTTCTTTTGCATATCGCATAATTCCACAAATGTGTTAAGATGGGACGCGGCATCCTCATTAGGAGTACCGGAAAATTGATCTTTCATAACAAGATTCAACAAAGCAGTATTAATATCACAAGTCTCCTCGCTAGTGGCTGGAGGAGCAATCGGAGTGCTAATAAAATCATTGTTGTTGGTATTTGAAAAATCACACAACTTGGTGTTCTCTTGAGTCATGGTGACTTCGCAACAAGATTGCACTCAAAAACAGATCTGACGAGAAAACGGCGAACGAAAAAGAGGGCGAATAAAATGGCAAATTTTTGTGAAGTGGGGGAGAGGAAAACGAGAGGCAAATGGCAAATAATGTAAATTGCAAGGAGATGAGATTTGTGATTAGGAATCTGGTTGATGTTGATGATGTCTCCCTGGCAACGACGCCAGAAACTCCTCTTGATGTCTGCTAGAACTACGTCCGTTTTTTCCTAGAGAGGGAGGGATGATGCAGCACAGCGATGGTAGGTATTTCCCTCAGTGATGAGACCAAGGTTATCGAACCATTAGGAGAACCACGCAACACCACGTAAACAGCTCCTGCACACAAAGAACAAATACTTGCAACCTGACGTGTTAAAGGGGTTGTCAATCCCTTTCGGGTAACGAGATAGATAAAATTGTAGTAGATTGTAAGATGCAAATAAAAGAAAATAAAATTCAGCGAGGTATTTTTGGGTTTTTGGATAAATAGATCTGAAAATAAAAGTTGCAAACAAATAAAAGAGCGAATAGCAAAATATATCTTGAAGGCAAATATATTAAATAAGAGACCCGGGGGCCGTAGTTTTCACTAGTCAAATAAAAGAAAATAAAATTCAGCGAGGTATTTTTGGGTTTTTGGATAAATAGATCTGAAAATAAAAGTTGCAAACAAATAAAAGAGCGAATAGCAAAATATATCTTGAAGGCAAATATATTAAATAAGAGACCCGGGGGCCGTAGTTTTCACTAGTGGCTTCTCTCAAGAAAAATAGCAAATGGTGGAAACAAATTACTGTTGTGCAATTGATAGAACTTCAAATACTCATGACGATATCTAGGCAATGATCATTATATAGGCATCACGTCCAAGATTAGTAGACCGACTCCTGCCTGCATCTACTACTATTACTCCACACATCGACCGCTATCCAGCATGCATCTAGTGTATTAAGTTCATGGAGAAATGGAGTAATGCAATAAGAACGATGACATGATGTAGACAAGATCTATTTATGTAGAAATAGACCCCATCTTGTTATCCTTAATGGCAACGATACATACGTGTCGTTTCCCTTTCTGTCACTGGGATCAAGCACCGTAAGATCGAACCCATCACAAAGCACCTCTTCCCATTGCAAGATAAATAGATCAAGTTGGCCAAACAACACCCAAATATCAGAGAAGAAATACGAGGCTATAAGCAATCATGCATATAAGAGATCAAAGAAGACTCGAATAACTTTCATGGATAAAAAGATAGATCTGATCATAAACTCAAAGTTCATCGGAACCCAACAAACACACCGCAAAAAAGAGTTACATCATATGGATCTTGAAGAGACCAGTGTATTGAGAATCAAACAAGAGAGAGAAAGCCATCTAGCTACTAACTGCGGACCCGAAGGTCTACAATGAACTACTCACGCTTCATCGGAGAGGCGCCAATGAGGATGATGAACCCCTCCGTGATGGTGTCTAGATTGGATCTGGTGGTTCTGGAACTTGCGGCGGCTGGAATTGATTTTCGTCGACTCTCCTAGGGTTTCTGGAATATTGGGGTATTTATAGAGCAAAGAGGCGGTGCGGGAGGCCCCCGAGGTGGGCACAACCCACCTGGGCGCGCCTGGGCCTCCAGGCGCGCCCTGGTGGGTTGTGCTCTCCTCAGAGCACCCCCCAGGTGCTTCTCCGGCCCACTGGATGTCTTCTGGTCCAAAAAAATCCACAAATAGTTTCGCTGCGTTTGGACTCCGTTTGGTATTGATTTCCTGCGATGTAAAAAACATGCAGAAAATAGCAACTGGCACTGGGCACTATGTCAATAGGTTAGTACCAAAAAATGATATAAAATGATTATAAAATGATTGTAAAACATCCAAGAATGATAATATAACAGCATGGAACAATAAAAAATTATAGATACATTGGAGACGTATCATGTAGCCCGTTAAGTGACAGCGTTGCTGCGGGGTTTGTGGTGCCTTCCTAGCAACTCCCCATGGCTTTGAAACTCTATTTATCACACAAAAGTGCTACAATAGCCCTGTGCATTTGCAGGACATCAGAGCAGTTGCTCTTCGACCGAGGCCCAGCGCCGTCCTCACTGCCTATCCGTGGCATCCAAACTAGACGCCGCGTTAAGGAAGAGCTAACGTCCCCACTGTAGAACCACATCAAGTAGGATTCGACGTCCCTGTCGCGACACCACGTAAAGATAGAGCCAACGCCACCGTCGTGCAACCAGTATGGACGCTTCATCCAGACGATGTCCCCGCTGTGCCGTTTTCGGTGCGACAAGGAGGTGGTGCCACCATCTCCGCCATGTCGATAGTCCAAGAGCCAATGGCTCCCGGTCGCCGTGAAGAAGGTAGAGGTGCCCTACCCAATGATTGCCAACGTGCGCGGGCGCCTCCTTTACTGCCTCAGTCGTGGTAGCGGCGGCAGGTCCTCGTGCACCACAACGGCGATCAACAAGTAGACATCCGAGGAGACATGCCTGGAGCGGTTCAACGCGGCACATCTGGTGACGTTAGCGACATTGTATGTGGCCTCGAACTAGGTCCTCGTGTTGGCCTATGTCGAGAATCGGTCTAGGACCATCACGCAGACATTTGCCCAAGCGTCGGACCAGCCTCTGAGTCCGAACACTTGGCCTAGCACCTCGTCGGCAAAGGCAAGGGCAAGCAGCACGGGACTAAGTCCACACACGTCCATCGGACGTGACTGATCATCTATGCGAGGTGGAGCGGCTCCACTGCAATCAATCCATGACTCCTGAGAGGCCTTCAGCCGTTGGAAGGGCAACGACAACAACGACGATTGAGATGGCGATGGAGGTGCCAGCAACCTCGAAGGCCATGCCTACGACGAGGCTGCGATAGAGGTGCCGGCAGCCTTGGAGGCCATTGTTGGAAATATGCCCTAGAGGCAATAATATTGTATTATTATATTTCCGTTATTCATAATTAAGAGTTTATATTTCATGTTATAACTGCTATGATCCTGGAATATGCGATTCAGTGGAAAACTCATATGCACGTGTGTAATGATGAACGGTCAAACAATAGGTTCCCGGTCCAGCCTCTAGGACTAGCTCAAGTGTTGTTGGTGATCACGTTTTCTGGATCTTAGGATATCGTTAGGTGCAACGATAGTCCTAAAACAACATTGAGGGTATGACGTTAGAAGAACGATCATACTGAATCGACCCAATCTTGTATGTTATACTTTGTGATCATATCGTCTGAAATCATTTGTTATAACATAGAGTGTTAACATGTGTAATTTAGTTCCTCATACCATGAGAGTGTCTCGGTTACTTCCTACCAGACGGTGGACTTTGGGTTTGCTCAAATGTCATCTGTAACAAGGTGATCATAACGACAACTTTCAGCTTCACCGGAAAGTTTGACAAGTGAACGAACAGCTCGAGAGTGGGATTTGCTCCTCCGATAATGGAGAGATATTCTTAGGTCCCTCTCTGTGTGACGCCATCCATCATCATCTAGCCAGACACATGTGACTACGTCACGGGGATGCCGGAACACGTCAACGAGAAAGAAGAACAAAACCGGTAATGGGAGCAACGGTATAGTGGGCATGGTGATGACCCAGGAGGATACCGATGCACAACGGGTTTTGTAAAGTATCGCGAAGCAAAGGGAAATGTCACATGATAACCAAAGGTTCACTCGAATATCATTCGTGTAATCATAGGGACCGATATGGATGTCCACGGTTTCGCTATCGTTCATTGAACGAAGGTGTTTCATTCATGTCTATGCTTTACCGAACCTACAGGGTCACAAGCTTAAGGTAATCATGATTTGCTGAGTGATAGTGGAACAGGAGTGATGAGAATATATTCATGAAATATTTTCATTAATATTCGAAATAGTTTTGAGAGGTTCCGGAAGCGTTTCGGGGTCATCGGAAGGGTTTCGGCGAATATCGGGTAATACCGGGTATTACCGATTAAATATATATAGGTGGAAAATGTTTCCGAAGATGTTAAATTATATATATAATACTCTAAAAATGTTTATAGTGTTTTATATATTAAATAAATATCAACGGGCCTTAATAGGCCAAGAGGAGAAGGAAGACTTGGGCCATAAAGGCCCAAGTGAGGAGGCGCCCCCCCCCCACCCTTCCTAGTGGGGGGGGGGGGGGAATCCAACTAGGAGGGAGAGTCCAACTCCCCCTCCCTAGGCCGGCGCACCAAGGGGAAACTTTCCCCTTGGTGGCTGCCCTCTCCTCCCCCCTAAACCTATATATACTAGATGTTTTGCACCCTTTTGAAACACAAGTTTTTGGGTGCCTCTTCTAGTTGATCTAGTTCTAGTTCTAGTTTGTCCTAGACTAATTAGAGCTAGTCCTAGCCATCTCTAATCCTCATAATTAGAAGCCCAGTGTGGTTCTAATCTCCTCTCTCTAAATTCTCCAGCGACGATTAGCTCTGGACGATGAAGCGCTGCCGGATCGTGAAGACCGTATGCTTGCAACCAAGTAGAGAGGCCGTGCTTTCGGTCTTCGGTTCGAGGGATCGTTCGAGTGCGGTTCGCGGGATCATCATCAACATTCGAGGGACTTCGAGCATGATCAACATCGACTCTTCTTCTTCCGCTGCACTCCAGAGTTGCTAACGATCGTTGATCACAACCCGTTATGCATCCTCATATTGATCTTGGTGATCGTAGGTGCGGATTTTTTTTTGTTTTCTACTACATTTCCCAACAGTGGTATCAGAGTTGGTTTATGAGTAGATGCAGGTTGCGATCTTGATCACATCTGATATGTGAGGGTTGATGTTCTTGCTATGCTTCCCACGAGTGTTGCTTCGGTTCAATTCATCGGCAGAATGATGTAGTTTTGCAATAAGGTTCTGACAATCGTTCGACTCTGGCTGTCGAAGATCTGCTAATAGTTCCTTGGGCTACATCATAGTCAAGAATAGTGAACCGTTGCATACACAAGAGGGTGCTGAAGATGGATGATATTCTAGGGGGTCACGCGTATTGACGAAGTTTAGTATGGGGGACGAGACTTTTAATTAAGTCTCTCTTTCACACACCCCAAAACTTAATCTAGCATCAAGAACATCGCCTTGTTGTGCTTGCATAGGTAGCTAGTCTTAATTATTAAAACTGGTTAACTGCGTAACTAAAATTTTGCTAAAACCGATTAGAGGACGTCTAACTTGGTTTTGCAGGGTTTGCATATGATGTGGTATAGCCTTCGTCGTGATAATGAGTTTATGTATGAGATGGTTATATGTTGTAATGTTAAGTGGCCTGCGCGTCAGGGCATGATGGCTGGAGCCACGGGATTGCCACCTTAATGTAAATATCGTAGAGATAGGTTACATGTGATGGTGGCAAAACGTACAGGGAGGACCCCGACGAGGAGAAGGTGTACCAGGCACGGGACAAGGAGCTATAATTTCGTGCCACGACAGAATTTCAGATTTTGATGTCACGGCAACGTTTTCTGAAACGGTCGCCATGACAACGTTTTCTGAGATTGCCGCCACGGCAATGTTTTTGAAACAGTTGCCTCGGTAACGAAATATTGGCCGTCACGTCGCTTCAACTGGAGATTGAAGACGGTCATGGAGGACTTCCGGCGCCCAGGGCTATAGCATATCATGCTATTATGAATTGCCTGAGATGTTTATCCCTTTGTTGTTTGCATCCTTTGATTGCGCAGTAATCAAATATTAGGGTGATCTCTCACAGTAAATATCAAGTCAAAAGGTGCTCTTCCCAGTGTTGCAACCATCTATAACACATAGCGTTCCGGAGTGCGACATGTGCACATGAGCACAAACGGATCGTGAGGTGTAAGGCGGGGTGGTCAGACCATGCATGCAGATAACACTCGGTCGTCTTGAAGTTCTGGCAGAATAGTTCTGAGCTCGGAGCACAAAGCATCGAAAGATGAACAAGAGTCATATGGAGATATGATCGGCAAAAGATTGCCCACCAGTCAAAATTCTCGTCATCATGATGCACACATCAATGACTGAGAACTAGACTTGGATCTTGAATCACTCACTATTAATTATGACAGATATTAATTTGAGTGGGAGTGCACTACATATATATTTAAAACTAGTGCCATTAATTATGAATTATGTCTAAATGAATCTTGTGTTTATTGTTGTAGATCTATGGCTTGCAATAATTTGAATTTGGCACCCCTGTTTGAGAAAGAAAAATTAATTGCAACTGGTGAGAACTATGAGGATTGGATCCACACTTTGAGAAAAGTTCTTAAAAGTTCTAATAAAGAATATGTGCTGAATCAACTACTTGGTGAAGTCCCGATGCTTGGAGCAAATCAAGACATCATCAATGTATACTTATCTCGCAAGAATGATTTCAGTGTTGTCAAAAGCATCATGCTATCTTGTATGGATGAAGTGTTAAAGAAGCGCTATCAAAAGCTCAATCCCATCGAGATTGTCGAGGCACTGGAAGTTCTGTTTCACAAAGAATCAGCTGAAGTTCATGAGATGACTGAAGCAATGGATGAGTGCAAGATAGATAAAGAGCAAGGTGACATATTTGCAGACTATTATGATAGTATATCTACAATGGGGGTTGAAATACCTAAAACACCTGAGAATGATTTATTGTTCTCATTGCTTTATGAAGCTATGCTCAAAAATAATGAGGCTGGAATGCAGAATCAACAAAAGTTGTTGATAAACAAAACAAACAGTTTCAAAAGGAAATGCAACACCAAAAGGAACAAGGGTGGAGCATCCTGTGAGACTATATGTTTCTACTGCAAAGAAAAAGGACACTGGAAGAGAAATTGCTTGAAGTATATTGCAGATAAGAAGAACTCCTCTTCTAGTAAAGGTATAAAAGTTATACAAGTTAATGTTATTGACATTCTACTTGCTAAAAATTCTAAGTCATGGGTATTTGATACCGGATCTGTTGCTCAAATTTGCAACACGATGTAGGGACTACGGAAGATTTGCAAGCTGAACAGAAATGAAGTCGTGATGCGGGTCGGGAATGGTAACGGGATTGCCGCTCAAGCCGTCGGGGTCATGTCTTTAAGTTTACCTTCAGGTTTTATTTTAGAACTAAATAATTGTTATTTTGTTCCAAAGTTATGTAAGAACATTATCTCCGGATCATGTTTGATAAGTGACGGATATTCTTATAAATCAGAAAACAATGGTTGTTCGATATATTATAAGGATATGTTTTATGGATTTGCACCTATTGTAGGTGGTTTGTTCATAATGGATCTTGAACGTGAAAAAGATGTATTTAACATTGATGCTAAACGTCTTAAGAAGACTGATAATTCCACTTATATGTGGCACTGTCGTCTTGGTCATATTGGAAAGAAACGCATGCAAAAACTTCATAAAGATGGAGTATTGACATCTTTTGATTTTGAATCATTTGAAACATGTGAAGCTTGTCTGATGGGTAAAATGACCAAAACTCCATTCATAGGTCATCCTGAACGGGCGCAAGAATTATTGGACATAATACATAGTGATGTATGTGGTCCAATGAGTATTCTGGTGTGCGGTGGATACTTATTCTTCGTAACTTTTACTGATGATTTAAGTAGATATGGTTATATTTACTTAGTGAAACATAAGTCTGAAACATTTGAAAAGTTCAAAGAATTTCAGAACGAAGTTGAGAATCATCGTGGCAAAAAGATAAAATTTCTACGATCAGATCGTGGAGGAGAATATCTAAGTCATGAGTTTAGCAAACATCTAAGTGATTGTGGAATAGTTTCACAACTTACTCCTCCCGGAACACCACAAAGGAATGGAGTATCGGAAAGACGTAACCGAACTTTGTTTGACATGGTAAGGTCAATGATGTCTCTTACTGGTCTGCCTTTATCATTCTGGGGATATGCACTTGAAACAGCAGCACATGCACTAAACAGAGCACCGTCTAAATCTGTTGAGACGACACCATATGAGATATGGAATGGGAAGAAACCCAACTTGTCACATCTCAAAGTTTGGGGTTGTGAGACTTATGTAAAACGTTTACAACCAAATAAGCTCGATCCCAAAGCAGATAAATGTTACTTTGTAGGTTATCCCAAATAAAAAATTGGGTATTCCTTCTATCTGAAATCCGAAGACAAAGTGTTTGTTGCTAGGAATGGACACTTTCTTGAGGAAAAGTTTCTCGACAAAGAAGTAAGTAGGAGGACAGTACAGCTTGATGAGATTACTGAATCTTCAGAAGTTGAAAGGAATAACGAAATGGAAACTATTCCAGAAATTATTCACACAACTGAACCAGAAGTTACTACGCCCAATGTAGCAACATATGTTAAAACTGTAACTGAACCGCGCAGGTCAGGAAGAGTTGTCGAACCTCCTGAATGGTTTCACAATGAAATATTCATCTTAGAAGAAGATGAACCTGCGCACTACAAAGATGCGATGGCGGCGTCCAGCTCAAAAGAATGGCATAAAGCCATGCAATCCGAAATGGAGTCCATGTACGAAAATCAAGTTTGGAACTTGGTTGATCCTCCAGAGGTCGTGAAACCCATACAGTGCAAATGGATCTTCAAAAGAAAAACAGATGCTGATGGTAATCCTACTACCTATAAAGCAAGGCTAGTAGCGAAAGGGTTTTCGCAAATTGAGGGAGTTGATTATGACAAAACTTTCTCTCCATTAGCAATGCTAAAGTCTGTGCGGATTATGATGGCAATAGCTGCATATTTCAATTATGAGATATGGCAAATGGATGTCAAAACTACTTTCCTAAATGGGTTTCTGAAAGAGGATGTATACATGTTACAACCAGAAGGTTTTGTCAATCCAAAGGATGCCGAAAAGGTATGCAAGCTTCAAAAATCTATCTATGGTTTGAAGCAAGCATCGAGGAGTTGGAATCAGCGTTTTGATGAAGTAGTAAAAGAGTTTGGCTTCATTAAAAATGATGAAAAAGCTTGTGTATACAAGAACTTTAGTGGGAGCTCTGTAGCATTCTTGATCTTATATGTGGATGACATATTATTGATTGGAAATGATACAAAGTATCTTAGCACAATAAAAGACTATTTGAAAAGTGTGTTTTCAATGAAGGATTTAGACAAGATTTTAAAGAGGTTTAAAATGGAGAATGCAAAGAAAAGTTTTCTCCCAATGTCACATGGCATGACACTTAGCAAAAATCAATGTCCGAAGACAGCTGATGAACGAGTGCAGATGAGTGGAGTTCCATATGCTTCGGCAATTGGATCAATCATGTATGCTGTGATATGTACTAGACCGGATGTTTCTTATGCACTAAGTGTAAGTAGCAGATATCAAAGTGATCCGGGATTAGCTCACTGGGAAGTAGTTAAAAATATTCTTTAGTACCTCAGGAGGACAAAGGACATGCTCCTAGTCTATGGAGGAGATGAAGAACTCGTTATAAATGGTTATACCGATGCAAGCTTAATGACTGATATAGATGACTATAAATCTCAATCGGGTTATGTTTTCACCCTTAATGGTGATGTGGTAGTTTGGAAAAGTTTCAAACAAAACATTGTTGCAGATTCTACGACAGAAGCAGAATACATTGTGGCTTCAGAAGCTTCTAAGGAGGCAGTCTGGATCAAGAAGTTTCTTGAAGAAGTTGGTGTGGTCCCTAGTACAATGAACCCAATGGCACTCTATTGTGACAATAGTGGCGCCGTTGCTCAAGCAAAGAAACCAAGATCCCACATGAAGACCAGGCACATCGAGCGCAAGTATCACATTATTCGAGAACATGTCGAGAAGGGTTTTGTGAAGGTGCTTAAGGTTCACACGGATTTGAATGTGTCTGATCCGATGACGAAGGCTTTACCACGAGCAAAACATGAGCAACACCGGATAGCCATAGGTGTTAAAGAGACTATGTAAACTAGATTATTGACTCTAGTGCAAGTGGGAGACTGTTGGAAATATGCCCTAGAGGCAATAATATTATATTATTATATTTTCGTTATTCATAATTAAGAGTTTATATTTCATGCTATAACTGCTATGATCCTGGAATATGTGATTCAGTGGAAAACTCATATGCACGTGTGGAATGATGAACGGTCAAACAATAGGTTCCCAGTCCGGCCTCTAGGACTGGCTCAAGTGTTGTTGGTGATCACGTTTTCTGGATCTTAGGATATTGTTAGGTGCAATGATAGTCCTAAAACAACATTGAGAGTATGACGTTAGAAGAACGATCATACTGAATCGACCCAATCTTGTATGTTATACTTTGTGATCATATCGTCTGAAATCATTTGTTATAACACGGAGTGTTAACATGTGTAATTTAGTTCCTCAGACCATGAGAGTGTCTCGGTTACTTCCTACCAGACGGTGGACTTTGGGGTTGCTCAAACGTCATCTATAACATGGTGATCATAACGATAACTTTTAGGTTCACCAGAAAGTTTGACAAGTGAACGAATAGCTCAAGAGTGGGATTTTCTCCTCCAACGATGGAGAGATATTCTTAGGGCCCTCTCGGTGTGACAGCATCCATCATCATCTGGCCAGACACATGTGACTACGTCATGAGGATGCCGGAACACGTCAACGAGAAAGAAAAACAAAACCGGTAACGAGAGCAACGGTATAGTGGGCATGGTGATGACCCAGAAGGATACCGATGCACACCGGGTTTTGTAAAGTATCGCGAAGCAAAGGGAACGTCACATGATAACCAAAGATTCACTCGAACATCATTCGTGTAATCATAGGTACCGATATGGATGTCCACGGTTCCGATATCGATCATTGAACGAAGGAGATTCATTCATGTCTATGCTTTACCGAACCTACGGGGTCACAAGCTTAAGGTAATCATAATTTGCTGAGTGATAGTGGAACGGGAGTGATGAGAATATATTCATGAAATAGTTTCATTAATATTCAAAATAGTTTCGAGAGGTTCCGGAAGCGTTTCGGGGTCACCGGAAGGGTTTCGGTGAATATCGGGTAATACCGGGTATTACCAATTAAATATATATAGGTGAAAAATGTTTCCGGAGATGTTAAATTATATATATAATACTCTGAAAGTGTTTAAATTATTTTATATATTAAATTAATATCAACGGGCCTTAATAGGCCAAGAGGAGAAGAAAGACTTGGGCCATAAAGGCCCAAGTGAGGAGGCGCCCCCCCCCCCCCCTTCCTAGTTGGGGGGCCGAATCCAACTAGGAGGGGGAGTCCCCTAGGCTGGCGCACCAAGGGAAACTTTTCCCTTGGTGGCTGCCCTCTCCTCCCCCCTAAACATATATATACTAGATGTTTTGCACCCTTTTGAAACACAAGTTTCTGGGTGCCTCTTCTATTTGATCTAGTTCTAATTCTAGTTGGTCCTAGACTAATTAGAGCTAGCCCTAGCCATCTCTAATCCTCATAATTAAAAGTTCAGTGTGGTTCTAATCTCCTCTCTCTAAATTCTCCGGCGACGATTAGCTCTGGACGGCGAAGCGCTGCCGGATCGTGAAGACCGTACGCTTTTGCAACCAAGTAGAGAGGTCGTGCTTTCGGTTCGAGTGATCGTTCGAGGACGATTCACGGGATCATCATCAATGTTCGAGGGACTTCGAGCACGATCTACACCGACTCTTCTTCTTCCGCTGCACTCTAGAGTTGGTAACGATAGTTGATCACAACCCGTTATGCATCGTAGGTGCGATTTTTTGTTTGTTTTCTACTACGTTTCCCAACAGCCATGGCTACTAGGTCACCATCGAGTACCTCGCTTATTCTAGTTTGGGTTTAGTTTAAATTTCGTTCGGTCTTACTGAACTTCATTAAATTCCAACATTTTGATTGTAAATATGTCGAAGTTCAATAAATTCATTCGGTTTTTTGATTCTTTTTCTTTCAAAAATCCGTTTGAAATGGAGTGGTGCACCGAGTTAGACGCTCCCCTACCTGTTGTCGTCCGCGAATGTTTTGTATGTCCGATTTGATACACGGTGATAAAGTTGCCCTAACATTTTCAGAATTCTCGAACATATTTACAATCATACAACAGTTTGTGCGTGTGTATATCTTAGTTGGCTCCCCTACC
Organism: Thinopyrum elongatum; assembly: GCA_011799875.1. NCBI lineage: Eukaryota > Viridiplantae > Streptophyta > Magnoliopsida > Poales > Poaceae > Thinopyrum > Thinopyrum elongatum. The sequence goes on along the minus strand of CM022300.1, from coordinate 81,167,726 downwards.
CGTTGTCGTCTGCAAATGTTTTGTGTGTCCAATTTCCACAAATATTTTGTGTATCCGATTTGATGAATGGTGATGAAGCAGCCCTAACATTTTCAGAATTTTTAAATATATTTAACTCCTTGAACAATCATAGAACAGTTTGTATGCGTGTATATCTTTTTTTTAACATCATACGCGTGGTTATCAGAAACAAATTTTGCTGATACTATGAAAAGTTATGTATAGTTCCCTATTGTAAGGTGTATTTTTTTAGTTGGGGTATTTTAAGGGCATGTACAATGGCTAGCTGATAAGGATGTCTTATCTTAAGTCTATCACATACTCAAGAGCAGAGAATATAAAATGATATACAATGAGTTATTCTTAGTGATATCTTCAATAACTAGATATCCTAAATATGTGGTAAGGCAATTGTTGCAAAGAGATCATCTCTTAATTAGAAAAAAATTAGAATTTTTTTTCTTATAGTTTCTTTCTCCTCCACCTCAGCATTTATGAGAAAATTAATTTTTTTCTTATGATTTCTTTCTTCTTCATTTCAGCATTTATCCTATATGACACTTCCAAAATAGCGCCATTGTACATGCCCTGAGCCCAAAATAAAAGTATTGTAAGAGAAAGTGGATCCTCTAACATGCTTGGATATGATAATGTGAAAATAATGTAAATGCTGAAACCAGTAATGAAATTGTTGTGTGTGTGAAGGCAAACCAGCAGATCCAACTGAACAAGACACAACAGCTATCGGTAACGCAACAACATCACACTTACTCCAGTACCAGCATGAACCGACAATACACATCCAAACGTGACGAATCACTCTCGTCGTGGTCTCCTACACGAAAGCTCACATCTCGGCCTTCGACGGCCTGACCTCCGCGTCCGCGCCCTTGCCACCGCTGTTGGCGTCCTCCCCGGCGATGTTGATGACGCGCGGCTCTCGCCTTTGGTGCTCGGCAATCTTGGGCACTGTGACGGTGAGCACGCCGTCCTCGAGGCGCGCTGTAACGCGGTTGACGTCGGCGCCGGCGGGCATGCGGAACCGGCGCCAGAACCTCCCCGCGGCGCGCTCGGCGCGGTGCCACCGCTCGCCCTCCTTCTCCTCGTCCGCCTTGCGCTCGCCGGAGACCCGCAGCACCCGGTTCTCCTCCACCTCCACCTTCACGTCATCCCGCCTCACCCCGGGCACGTCGAGCGAGATGACGTGCGCGTCGGGTGTCTCCTTCCAGTCGCACCTCGCCAGCGCCACCGCCGACGAGATGGGCGCTCCCGGGCCGACTGCGGACGCCGGCCTCTGCACCGCGAGCGGTGTCTGCTCCAGCACACGGAACGGGTCGTCGAGCAGGTCCCACAGCCCGCTGCTAACGCCGTACGGCACCAGCCCGGCGACAGTCGGGGCCAGAACGGCCAACGCCAGAACAGCCGTAGTTACCAGAGCCTTCTTGGACACTGCCGCCATTGCTACAGCTTCAATTGTTTGACGAGATCTTGCTGTTTCTTTCTCGAATATGTGGATGCGCTATGTGTGCTTGATTCTTTTTCTCTCTTGAGATGATACGTAGGAAGTGTTTGCGTGCTATTTATAGAAGATGGCATGAGGGGTCAATTCCATGCAGGTGTGAGGTGAGCTCGAGGACTCGAGAAGGTTCGTTCAGTTGATCGTTCCATTCATTTCTAGGAGCTTCGCGTAGTGTTCAGTAGGACGTGGAGACGGAGGTGGGAGGTGGGTGACGAGGATGTTCTGGCATACCCTGGAAATATCTTCGGCCTGCCGGAGGTGGAGTATATGAGCTCGGGCTCATTTGAGCCCAGATGAACAGTAAATTCGAAAAAAATAAAATAAAAACTTAAAAAATTCTGAATTTTTTTGTGGTATACTTAGACAAATGTTCTAAGTGTTTGCAAATTTTCATCATGAGATCACATTTGTGGAAGGCGTGACCAAAAGCACAAAATCAATGCTCTGAAAATACTACTTTCAAAAGTATTTTGGAGCATTGATTTTGTTTTTTTTACCACGCCTTCCACAAATGTGATCTCATGATGAAAACTTGCAAACACTTAGAACTTTTGTCAAAGTATATCACGAAAAAAATTCAGAAATTTTTGAAATGTTTTTCATTTTTTTTGAATTTACTGTTCATCCGGGCTCAAAAGGGCACTTTCGCGGCCTGCCGGCCATTTGGGCATTCCAACTCAATATACCCGGCGCGTCATCAGGGGGTTTGTTCCTTGCTGCTGCGAAGTTTTTTTTCCGCCTTTTCTAATTTAATTAGAACAATGATTGTGCGTTCTAACGAGATATAAATATTGTAGTACGTTACCTTGAGATTATATGCCATATTAACGCGATCGTGTAAATAAATATTTATCAAATCACGTCGGTGATTTACCTATCTATATTAATGTGGTTGTCTAAATAAATGTTTATCAAATTTGGTCCACATCAACATGATGCAATTTGGTAATAATTCAAATTGATTGATAAGCATATGGAAAAGGTGCGGACAAAGGGTGTGGTAGGACAAAAGACCGGCTGAGCGGAAAAAATCAATGGAGGGACATGATAGGAGGGGGGAGATCGGTTGACGAAGTGTTATGTCGTCTGAAAAAGAAACGCTACTCATTTAATAAGTAGTAGAGAAGAAAAGGTTCCATTCGGCGTGGATGTTTTTCGTCAACAACGGGCTCGTTGAAGTTTGGGATGGTGATTTTCTGTTGTATATCGAAGTTCGGTATGGTGATTTTTTTTGGAAACACCTATTCATCGGGTAGCAGAATTTTTTTAGTTTCAATCGATTATGTAAACCCTTTGAGTTCGCATGCAATGGCGGAAGCCCAAAGCCACTGTTTATCTCCCCCGCATACCTTTCTTCCTCGTGAGCCTTTGACCTACCCCGCTCTAACCGCCTACTCATGCGTTCCAACGGCCCGCGGCGCCAATGGTCTAATGTGCATTAATCGTCGCCCCCACCCTCAAACCGCTGCCATCCAAGCCATCTCTCTAACCCTTCCTCTGCATTTACCTCTCCACTTACCATTTTTTTTTTCTGGTGACTGAGCCTCCCCTTCCATCCTGACAATAAAATCCCGATGCAATTTAGGACATGAACATGGTCCATCCCTAAAAAATGAGCTTTGCTACACCTAATGGTTTAGGTAATGATATGTCAGCTTCTTATTGACAACTAGTGGGCGTGCGTGCCCACCTTAAAATAAAATTAGAGGGGGTGTTTTATGGACATGGCTAGGGAGCGCCGCTGCGCTCGTTTGTTGTCTGGAGCGCACCATCGTATATAGTAAGTGCATGTCCTTGTGTCCAGCTGTCTACGCTAGAAAAGGAAATTATTTGGCCACATCCCGTAGCGCACATGGGTGCCGATTGAATCAGCCTAAATCATGTCCTCAAGTGCATTTATTTGGGGGTTTAAAAAGTTGTAAAAGCCATAACTTTTGATTCAAGCATCGAAATCCAGTTCTGTTTTCACCGTCAGGTTTCTGACGATGAGTTCTTCAAAACTAGATCTCATATGAATAGGTTTCGTCAAACTTTTTTTAAGGACAACTTTGGATGCAATGGAGGCAACTATAGTGCTATAGGGAAGCAACTTCTTCTTTTTCGCCTAGTTGGACTAACTATTAGATTGGTTTGCGTAAAAACGAGAGAAATCACACAAAACATAAGGCATCTTTAGTGCTACATACAAAGCAACTTCACTACACTATGTGTATCTATGAGTTTGGTAACATTATCTCAACTTGCCTATCATGGCTGCTCAATTGCCTATTGTTGATGTTTAGTTGCCTACGGTTGATGTTCAATTGCCTATAAATGATATAAATTGCCTATATTGATGCCTAGTTGCCTGCTATTGGTAATTAGTTGCCTACAATTGCTTCTCAGTTGCCTAACTTTGCAAAAATAGTTGCCTACAATATTATGAAGTTGTTTATCATTATTTTTCTAAGTTGCTTACAAACACTCTGAAGTGGCCAAGATTCACCATCATGTTGTCTACCATAACTAGCAATAGCAGACACAAGAGCATCATCGGTAGACGACATCATAGTATTATAGGCCATTTAGAAACAATGACGACATACGAGCATGAACAATAGGCAACTTAGAAGTACCGGTGAGGAAGTTAGGAGAATGTTACATAAAATTAACTAGGACACAAAATGTAGTGAAATTGCCTGCTTTTAGCACTAAGGTTGCCTCTTATCGAAGGAAAGTTGCTTACGAAGGTGATGTGATATTATCCACCTCTGTTTCGAAGTTGTTCTGTATTATTAGTTAGTTGCTTATTGTTGCCAATTAGTTATTTTTAGGAGTGAAGTTGCTTTTGTTTAGTACTACAGTTGCCTCATCTAGCGTCACAGTTGCTTTTGAAAAAAATCAAAGAAACATATCCATATGGGGTTTAGTTTTGACCTGGCTAGCCAACTCATGTGTGTTTTGCATCATTATATCTGAAGATTTTAATGATTTTCGCAGATTACTTGACCGAAAATTAAGAACTTGCATAGGTTTGTGGGCAATTGTCTAATCCGTCCCCTTGTCATTACCCCCTATGCAACTTCTCATCTAACACTCGCGATCTGGCTAGCCCACAAGTGCACGCTCAGTAGCGTTAGCAACTTAGGTCCAAAGTCAACTATATATGAAACTAAGTTGTATGCAACTAAGGATGATGTTAAGCTACTAGATAGTCATGGTAGCCACATTAGGATACTGTTAGCCTACCTAGAAAACTAAGTTGCCTACAATACTTTGAACTTAGCGGCGAAGCTAGTTATGATAGACTACTTGCTAGTTATGGTAGGAAACTTAAAGGGTGAAGGTATTTAACTTGGTAGTCATGGTAGTCAACTTCAAAGGAATTTTCGTTGATATGCGATCATACTACGCATACTAATAAGAAGTTCCTTTTTTATAGCACTAAAGTTGCCTGCGCAGCATCCAAAGTTGCTTTAAAAAAAGTTAGTCGAAACGTACCAATATGGGATCTAGTTTTGAAGAACTCATTGCGACAAACACAATGGTGAAAACAGAATTGAAATTTGACACTCGAGTCAAAAGTTACGGATTTTAGAAAATTTTGAAGCTCCAAATAAATGCATGCAGTGGGATCTTGTTGAATAGCGAGGAGGGGGAATGTAAAGACGCGAGGGGACCAACCGACCAGGTACTTTTTTCTATTTTATCAGGTATCGTCTTTTGAAACTCAGGGGACTAATAGCAATGCAATCGCATTAAGAAAACTGGGATCGGACGGCTTAGACGGGTGCGCTCGCTGCAACCAAATAATGCAGCTGCACTAACAAGTATTTAGGGTGTTTTATTACTAAAGAAGGGAGGTGAGTAGGGTACTGACGACCCACAAGTATAGGGGATCAATTGTAGTCCTTTCGATAAGTAAGAGTGTCGAACCCAACGAGGAGCAGAAGGAAATGAAAAGTGGTTTTCGGCAAGGTATTTTCCGCAAGCACTGAAATAGTCGGTAACAGGTAGTTTGATAGCAAGATAATTTGTAACGGACAAGTAACAGTAACGGTAAATAAAGTGCAGCAAGGTAGCCCAATCCTTTTGTGGCAAAGGACAGGCCAAAACGGTCTCTTATGATAAGCAAATCGTTCCTGAGGCTACATGGGAATTTCACCATGTCACTTTTACCATGTTGGTTTGATTCGTGTTCGCTACTTTGATAATTTGATATGTGGGTGGACCGATGCTTAGGTGTTGTTCTTACTTGAATGAACCTCCTACTTATGATTAACCCCCTCGCAAGCATCCGCAACTACGAGAAAAGTATTAAGATAAAATCTAACCATAGCATTAAACTTTTGGATCCAATTCGGTCCCTTACGAAGTAGCGCATAAATTAGGGTTTAAGCTTCTGTCACTTCAGCAACACATCATCTAATAACTACTCCACAATGCATTCCTTTAGGCCCAAATATGGTGAAGTGTCATGTAGTCGACGTTCACCTGACACCACTAAGGGAATCATAACATACATATCATCAAAATATCAAACATATCAAGTTCACATGATTACTTGCAACATGACTTCTCCCGTGACCTCAAGAACAAAAGTAACTACTCACAAATGATAATCATGCTCAAGATCGGAGGGGTATTAAATAGCATAATGGATCTGAACATATAATATTTGTAACACCCCATGTATTAAGCTACAGTAATCCCCTTTTGATAATGCCATGTCATCATGATTATCAGTGCCTAATCATCATTTGCATCATATTGCATTCAGCTCCTAACTCAAAATTCAAATTAAAATTAAAGTGAAAATAAAAGTTGTTCGAGTTTGAAAACTAAAATGTACTTAATGTTACAAATTATCCAGAGGCAATCCTAAAATTGTAATCAGCAATTATTGGATTAGTAAAGTGACTCAAACGACATTAAAACAATACCAAACAGCACTATTTAATCCTTTTACAATTAAATAAAATCCCAATAAAAAGATATGGACATCAAACTATTTTCTAGCAGTGGCTAATATTGCACTGTGTTATGTGGGCTAAGTCACATATTTTATAAAAGTCCATTAGTGGCCTAACATTTAGCAAAACAGAGAATAAATAAACAAAAGGTAAAAATAAAAACAAAAAGGATAAATAAAAGGAAACAAAAACTCCCCTCCCCCACTGGGCCTTGGCCCAGCTGGCCGCCAGGCCGGCCCAGCCCACCCCACCGGCCTACTTAACCCCCACCCCACTACCGAAACCCTAGCCCACCCCCACTACCCCGATCCCTCTCTCCCTCTGCCCCGATCCAGATCGGATCGGGCTGGAAGCCGGCGCCGCTGCGCCCGTCGCCGTCGACCGCCGCCAGACGCCACCTCGCCACGCCACCTCCTGGTCCTCCTCCCCACCGGCCGACCCCGAGCCTCGTCCCCCCCCCTCTCCCCTACAGCCGCCTCCCCTCTGCCCCTTCCTCTTCCCTGCGGTCGCCACGCCCACCGCCAGCCTCTACCGCGCACGCACGCGCGCGCCCCGCGTCGCCGCTGACCTCGCCCGTCCGCGCCCCGTACTGCTCGCCGCGGCCACCGCCCCGCAGCCGTGCTCCCGCTTCGGCCGCCTCCTCGCCTCCGACCGCACCGCGCGCTGCTCGCCGCCGCCTCCCGCATGCTCCTCCCGCCGCTGTGCCGCGTGCGAGCCCAGCCGCTGTGGCTCAGCTGTGCCACTGGCACGTGGGTCCACGCCCCTTTTTTTTGAAAAAAAATATAATAATAATAAATAAATAATAATAAAGTTAATTAGTTAATTAATTAAGTAATTAATTAGCAAATTAATTAACTTAATTAATCTGGTTTAATTAAACTAATTAAACTTAGTTAAACTAATCACCTAATTATGACTAATCAGTTATGTCTAATTAACCTGTGACGTCATGTTGATGTCATACTGACGTCAGCAAGCACTGTTTCGGATAATGTTGGATTTAATCATTTAAATAATTCCAGAATTTAGTTTAAACTTTAGAAAATCATAGGAAATAATCCGTAACTCCGATTGAAAAACTTTGTACATGAAAGTTGCTCAGAACGACGAGACAAATCCGACTACGTGGCCCGTTCGTCCGCCACACGTCCCTAACTATCCGAACATGTAACAATTCCCCTCCGGTCATCTGTCTAACAATTGTCCGGAACCGGGAAAACATTCCCGGATGGATTCCCCCTTCCTCGGTGACGTGCAACCATACGTTAGGACACACCCGGCACTGGATATTGTCATGTCGTATATTGTGTTGCTCATGTTTGCTGTGTATTTATACTGTTTCCTCCCCCTCTTCTCTCTTGTTAGACCCCGACGTCGTCCCCGAGACCGACGCAGCTTCGGAGACCGACGACACCATTGACAACCTTGCCCTTGCCGCCGAGCAACCAGGCAAGCCCCCTCCCCCCCTTGAGCATCCCGATATCGCCTATTCTTTCTCTCTCATGCTTGCATTAGAATTGCTGCTACTACTGCTTTACCTATTCTGATGCATAGCCTGTTTATTGTAACCTGCTGTTGATAATTACCTGCATATCCTAAACTGCTTAGTATAGGCTGGGTAGAGACCTAACAGTGACCCCACTTGTCCCGATTGCCCCACTGGATTATCAGAAGACCCGATCAACAGGATTAAAGACAGGCCCCGGCACCGCACATCACCCCCTTGGCTGTACGACACTGCATCGTTACCATCGAGTGCCGAGGGTGACACCTCGTGTAGCACTTCAGATGTTAACTCTGTAGAGTAGCTATTTGGTCGTGGTCATCGAGGGTGATTCCTCCTTCACCACTTCCGGTAACGACGTTGTCGTGCAACACATCAAGTGTGAACCCATCGAGGGTGATTCCTCCTTAGTTCACCTTGACGGATACATCGAGTAGGAATCCAACGAGGGTGATACCTCAGATTCCCCTGATGTTATGGACACATGGATATTTGGACTTTACACTGTTACTTGGAAAGGCAGGTCGACCCTGAGGGGTACCCGCGTGAGCCTAAGTGGCGAGTGTTGTGGAGACGGGTTGACCTGGATGGTGCCTGAGTGATGAATACGAGGCGCGGCCGGGTATTCTTAGCCCTTGCAGCAAGTCCTCGAGACAGGGCGATGGGGTCACATCGATCGTGAGTCTCTGCTCGTTACCGCAAGCCCTAGTCCACTAACGATTTGGATATTTGATCCGAGCAGGCCTCTGGCCTGATAGCACTAACCATCACGTGGGCATAGTATGGGCGTTCTGCATCGTAGCATCAGCCGAATGCTCTGTCAGACGTCTAGTTTAGCCTTGCGGCCGGGACGGACCGGCGCCCTCCTGGTGCCTGGCTTCACCCTGCTCACAACGACCCGGAGTGCACAGGGCGATGGCCCAAGACCCCTGAGCGCTTAGGATGTAGACCGGCGGGGACCTCTTTGCTGAGCTGTAGGTAGGGCTGCGGTGTGTCGTTTGGCCGAGGTCGGGCATGACCCAGGAAAGTGTGTTCGGCCGGAGTTAATCGAGCGTGTTGGGTAAGTTGGTGCACCCCTGCAGGGAAGAACACATCTATCGATAGCCGGTCCTATGGTCAAGGACACTCGGAGTTGTATCCTGATTGATACAACTAGTATTGGATATTATGGCTCTGGGATTGCTTCTCGCAGGGAGTCGAGAAGGGATCTCAGGATGAGGTTGATGACCGTATGGCTCTGGGATTGCTTTCTCGCAGGGAGTCGAGAAAGGATCTCTGGGTGAGGTTGAGACTTAATAATACTACTATATTATACTATGCTGATTTACTCTCTTCTATTGCTGCAAGACCGCTGAAGATGCTAGTCTTCGATAGGACTAGGCCTTCTCTCTATTCTGGCATTACTGCAGCCCAGTCCACATATATAGCCTCCCCTTGATAATGTTGCATATGTAGTGTAGATCCTTGCTTGCTGAGTACTTCAGATGAGTACTCACGGTTGCTTTGCTTTCTTTTTCCCCATATCCTTTTTGATGCAACCAGATGACGGAGCCCCAGATACAGCTGCCCACGCCGACGATCGCTACTACTACCCCAAGGGTGGATACTACTACGAGCTAGCCGACGACCAGGAGTAGGTTCGGAGGGTCCCAGGCAGGAGGCCTGCGCCTTTCGATCGTAGTGTTTTATTTTGCCCTGCCTTTCTAAAGGCCTATCTGTTTCTCTTTTAATATCTGTACTCAGATATCTGATGCTTCCGCTGACGCTTGTATGCCATCGAGCTATGTATTCGAGCCCTCAAGGCCCTGGCTTGTAATATAAAGCTTGTATGACTTTATTTATGTTTTAGAGTTGTGTTGTGATATCTTCCCGTGAGTCCTTAGGCTTGATCGTGTGCATTTGCGTGTATGATTAGTGCATGATTGAGTCGGGGGCGTCACAATCTTCCACCAAATAAACCATATAGTGATCAACTACAAGATGTAATCAACACTACTAGTCACCCACAGGTACCAATCTGAGGTTCCAGTACAAAGATTGAACACAAGAGATGAACTAGGGTTTGAGAGGAGATGGTGATGTCGAAGATGTTGATGGAGATTAGCCTCCCAAAGATGAGAGGGTTGTTGGTGACGACGATGGCTTCGGTTTCCCCCTCCGGGAGGGAAGTTCCCCCGGCGGAATCGCTCCGCCGGAGGGCAAAAGTGCTCCTGCCCAAATTCCGCCTTGAGACGGCAGCGCTTCGTCCCGAAAGTCCCCCTCTGATTTTTTCTAGGTCAAAATGACCTATATACCAGAAGATGGGCACCAGAGGTGGGCCGGGGAGGGCACAACCCACCAGGGCACGCCTGGGGGCCCAGGCGCGCCCTGGTGTCTTGTGCTCACCAGGGTGGCCCCCTCCGGTAGTTATTTGCTCCAGTATTTTATATATATTCCAAAACAGTTCTCCATAAATTTTCAGCTCGTTTGGAGATGTGCAGAATAGGTAACTCTGACGTAGCTTTTTCAGGTCCAGAATTCCAGCTGCCGGCATTCTCCCTCTTTGTGTAAACCTTGCATATTATGAGAGAAAAGGCATTAGAATTACTCCATAAAGCATTATTATGCATAAAAACAACATAAATAATAGTAGGAAAACATGATGCAAAATGGACGTATCAACTCCCCCAAGCTTAGACCTCGCTTGCCCTCAAGCGAAAAATTGATATCGAAAAAATGCCCACATGCTTAGAGAGAGAGGTATCGATAAAAACAAAATACGGACATAGAAGCATCATGCTTATTATTATAACAGCAAAGAACTTTAATATAAAACTTTATCACAAAAGTTTTATCATATAACTTCTATCATATAACTTCTCATGAATAAGTAACAATTCATCACAACATTGAAGTATAAAGCATAAACCTTATTGAAAACCAACAAACTATGTTCTCAGTCAACTTTGCAACTATAATTCATCATATTTTCAGGAAGGGTCACGTATCGGAGCCTTTTGGCAAGTCCACATACTCAACCATCATTTAACCTTCTATGATTGCTAACACTCACAGCGTACCCATGAACAAAAAGTTTCAACCAGACACATAGAAAGATAGGGGCTTATAGTTTCGCCTCCCAACGTATTCACCTCAGGGGTGATGTCAACAATAATAACTCATGCTCACTCATATCCAACTGGATATATGTGCCTAGATCTTTCCTCACCACATGATGCTTGCAAAAAGAGAAAAATAAAAGGAATAGGGAAGAATACTTTGACTCTTGCATAAAAGTAAATACATAAAAGTAAAAGATGAGCCCTTTGCAGAGGGAAGCAGAGTTTGTCATGCGCTTTTTGTTTGTATACTCAATCTCTTAGTGCAAAAGAACGTCACATTATATTGCCAATTATGATAGCAACCTTTATTATGCAGTCTATCGCCTTTATTATTTTGCCATCACAAGTTCGTACAATGCTCAATTTTCTCTTACACTAAATGATCCAACACATTTAGAAGCATTTTTTATTGCCTTATTGCACCGATGACAACTTACTTGAAGGATTTTACTCAATCCATAGGTAGGTATGGTGGACTCTCGAAATAAGTTTTTGGGTTAAAGGGTTTTTGGACGCACAAATAGTATCTCTACTTAGTGCGGAGTTTTTGGCTAGCAAAGATATTAAGCAAGCACCACATGTTAAAGGATCTATGACAATATAACTTCTATGTGAATATGAACAAACATAAATCATTACGTTGTCTTCCTTGTCCAACGTCAACAATTTTGACATATAATATTTAATGGGGGCTCACAATCATAAAAGATGTCCAAGATAGTGTATTTGCATGTGAATCTTCTCTTCCCTTATTAATTCTTTCATGAATTGCATCATTGACCAATGCTATGTTTGTCAATCTCCAATAAATTTTACCACTTATACTTTTCCTTATGTGATGTCATTACTTACCATAAGATTAGCATATGATCTTTTCATTTATTTTCCTTTCTTTTTATTGAAACATAAGAGTAAAGAAACAAAACTCAAACTACTCTTTATTATATATCTCGCACACGATTACATAGATAGATGGATCGCTAAGCAAGCACTTGAAAATAGATCGGATTAATTTTTATTCAACTAAATCATAGGATAACTAAATATCAAACTAAAATAGATAAAGGCAAAGATAGTGGTGGTGATACGATAACGGGGCACCTCCCCAAGCTTGGCACAAGCCAAGGGGAGTGCCCATACCGTGAACTCAAGTCTCCTTTGTTGGGGAAGATGATGATGGTGCTGGTGATGAGGTAGTGAGTTTGTCCAGCTTGCGTCGAAGGCTAAAGTTGTTTTTCCTCAGATCCTCATTCTCCAGCTCGAGCTTTAATATCTTCTTGCATAATGCTTCCTTGCTTTCCTGCCGAAAACAAGGAGGGATAGGTTCGGCTTCATCCTCCTCATCTATAAACCACACATAGGGAAAAGTATCCTTGAAGATATTTGAGTCCAGAGGCTGGTAAGAAACAGGGCACTCTTCCTCTGAATCTTGAGATGACATATTTTCAGATCTGCCCGAAAAACAGCGAGTAAGAAGAACAGGAGATTTCTCCGTGATACGATGGTCAATACGTTCGGGGGGTATATGAAGATTTTTTATCTTGTGAAACAAGCAAATAGGAGGAAAACAAATTCGGGAAGGATCCCGAGGTGGGCACAACCCACCTGGGCGTGCCAGGCAAGCCAGGCGGGTCCTGGTGTCTTGTGCCCTTCTTGGTTGCCTTCCGGGTTGTTTATTATTTTCCTAATTTTTGTAATATTCCAAAACTGACAAAAAGTATTTTTGCGGATTTTTCGGAGTCCGTTTACTTACCGTATCACGTACCTCCTCTTTTTCATGATTCTGGAGTGTTCCGGAAGGTTTCTTTTATGTGTTCCTCCGGTGTCATGGTTTGAATAATATTGCTTTCAATATTAATAGGCGTACCTGAGATATAGTGTTTAATTCTTTGTCCATTGACCACCTTCGGGTTAGTACCTTCGGCATTATTAATCTTAATAGCTCCAGAGCGATAAACCTCCTCGATAATATATGGTCCTTCCCATTTGGAGAGAAGTTTTCCTGCAAAGAATCTAAAATGAGAGTTGTACAAAAGAACATATTCTCCAACTTTGAATTCTCGCTTTTGGATTCTTTTGTCATGCCATCTTTTAACTTTTTCTTTAAATAATTTGGCATTTTCATAAGCTTGGGTTCTCCATTCATCTAGTAAGCTAATATCAAATAACCTCTTTTCGTCGGCAAGTTTGAAATCATAGTTGAGTTCTTTAATTGCCCAATAACCTTTATGTTCTAATTCTAGAGGTAAATGACAAGCTTTTCCATAAACCATTTTATAGGGAGACATACCCATAGGATTTTTATATGCTGCTCTGTAGGCCCAAAGTGCATCATCCAATTTCTTAGACCAATTCTTTCGTGACCTATTAACAGTTTTTTGTAATATTAGTTTTATTTCTCTATTGCTAAGCTCAACTTGACCACTATATTGAGGATGATAGGGTGATGCAATTCTATGGTTAACATCATATTTAGCAAGCATTTTACGGAAAGCACCATGAATAAAGTGTGAACCACCATCAGTCATTAAATATCTAGGGACTCCAAACCTTGGGAAAATAACTTCTTTAAGCATTCTAATGGAAGTGTTGTGATCAGCGCTACTAGTTGGAATATCTTCTACCCACTTAGTAACATAATCAACATCAACCAAAATATGTGTATACCCATTAGAGGAAGGAAAAGGTCCCATATAATCAAAACCCCAAACATCAAATGGTTCAACAGCAAGTGAATAATTCATAGGCATTTCTTGACGCTTACCGATATTACCAATTCTTTGACATTCATCACAAGATAAAACAAACTTACGGGCATCCTTGAAGAGAGTAGGCCAATAAAAACCAGATTGCAATACCTTGTGAGCAATTCTATCTCCCGTGTGATGCCCCCGGCTTAATCGTGCACTAATCATACATGCAAATGCACACGATCAAGCCTAAGGACTCACTTGAAGGAATCACAACACAACTCTAAAACATAAATAAAGTCATACAAGCTTTATATTACAAGCCAGGGGCCTCGAGGGCTCGAATACATAAGCTCGCATACAAGCATCAGCGGAAGCATCAGATATCTGAGTACAGTTATAAAAGATAAAATAGATAGGCCTTAAGAAGGCGGGGCAAAATAAAACACTACGATCGAAAAGGCGCAGGCCTCCTGCCTGGGAACCTCCGAACCTACTCCTGGTCGTCAGCCAACTCGTAGAAGTAGCCATCCTCAGGGTAGTAGTAGAAGTCATCGGCGGGGGCAGCTGGCTCCGGGGCTCTGTCATCTGGTCGCATCAAACGGATATGGGGAAAAAACAGGAAGCAAAGCAATCGTGAGTACTCATCCGAAGTACTCAGCAAGCAAGGATCAACACTACATATGCAACATTATCAAATAGAGGCTGTATATGTGGACTGGGCTGCAGAAATGCCAGAATAGAGGGAAGGCCTAGTCCTAACAAAGACTAGCATCTTCAGCGGTCTTGCAGCATTAGAAGAGTGTAGATTAGTACAGTATAAAGTAGTAGTAGCATAAAGTATCAACCTCGGCCAGAGATCCTTTCTCGACTCCCTGCGAGAAAGCAATCCCAGAGCCATACTATCCATTTCTCATCACAAGTATCCAGTTCTAGTTGTATCGATCGGGATACAACTCCGAGCGTCCATTACCGAGGATCCGGCTATGCAAAGATTAGTTCTTCCCTGCAGGGGTGCACCAACTTACCCACCACGCTCGATTAACTCCGGCCGGACACACTTTTCTGGGTCATGCCCGGCCTTGGCCAAACGACACACCGCAGCCCTACCTAGAGCTCAGCAGAGAGGTCCCCGCCTATCTACAACCTAAGCACTCAGGGGTCTTGGGCCATCGCCCTGTGAACTCCGGGTCATTGTGCGACGAGCCGGGACAAGCACCACCTCATCATGGATGGCACTGACCCGACAGGCCCACCATGCTGAACTGGACATCTAATAGAGCTTTCGGCTGATGCATACGATGCAGAGTGCCCATAACTTTCCCGCGTGATGGTTAGTGCTATCGGGCCAAAGGCCCACTCAGATCAAATATCCAAATCGTTAGTGTTTTGGTAGTGCGGTAACGAGCAGAGACTCACGATCGATGTGACCTCGTCGCCCCGTCTCGAGGACTTGCGGCAAGGGCTAAGAATGCCCGGCCACACCTTGTATTTATCTCTCAGGTACCCTCCAGGTCAACCCGACTTCCCAACACTCGAAGGTACCCCTCAGGGTCGACCCGCCTTTCCAAGTAACAGTTGTAAAGTCCAAGTATCCGTGTGTCCATAACATCAGGGAATCCGAGGTATCACCCTCGTTGGATTCCTACACGATGTATCCGTCAAGGTGAACTTAGGAGGAATCACCCTCGAGGTTCACACTTGAGGTGTTGCATGACGACGTCGTTATCGAAAGTGGTGAAGGAGGAATCACCCTCGATGACCACGACCGAATAGCTACTCTACAGAGTTAACATCAGAAGTGCTAAACGAGGTATCACCCTCGGCACTCGATGGTAACGCTGCAGTGTCGTACAACTAAGGGGGTGATGTGCGGTGCCGGGGCCTGGTTGTCGATCACGTTGATCGAGTCATCTGATAATCCAGCGGGGGCAACTGGGTCAAAGTGGTGTCTCTGGTGGTTCTCTAACCAGCCTATACTAAGCAGTTTAGGATAAGCAGGTAAGGTATCAATAGCGGGTTACAATAAATAGGCTATGCACCAGAATAGGATAACTCAAAGCAGTAGCAAATTCTAATGCAAGCAGGAGGGAGAATGAATAGGCGATATAGGCATGTTCAAAGAGGGGGTGCTCGCCTGGAAGCTCTGCGGCAAAGATCTGGTCGTCGATAGTGTAGCCAATCATCGGAGCTGCGTCGTTCTCGGGGACTACGTCGGTACCGGGATCTACCGAGAGAGAAGAGGGGGAAGAAACAAATAAATACACGGCAAACATAAGCAACACAGAGCATGCTATGCTAACGTGCAATGTAGGGTTGCCTAAAAGCATGTCTAAACCATTTTAGTTATTTTAGGATTTAAGTTGGAATTATTAACCGGTATATATGCACTATTCATCTACCGGAAATAGGCTAAAAGTTGCGGGTTCACCTCCATAGATGGTCCTGACACGGAAACAGATGGCACAGTTGGATTCGTCTCGTCGTTCTGAGCAACTTTCATATATAAAGTTTTTCCATCCGAGCTACGGTTTAATTTCTATGATTTTTCAAAGATTTTAGCATTTTCTGAAATTATTTAAATTAACAGAAAAGGATTATTGTGTCAGCAGTGATGTCAGCATTGCATCAGCAGTCAACTGACCAGCTGACTGGTCAAACTGACTGGCGGGACCCACCTATCAGTGACTGTGGGGGTTTAACAGCGTTTTAACTTAATCTAACAAACTAATTAGTTAGGTGGGGCCTACTGTGAGTGACTATACTAATTTTAATTAATTAACTTAACTAATCTAATTACGCTTAATTAGTCAAACAGTGGGGTGGACCCCACATGGCAGTGACTGGGTGGGCCCAGTCAGCAGGTTGACCAAGTCAACTGGGCCAGCTGGACCCACTGGGCCCACTGGCCAGTGGCCCTGGCGGTGCCACGCAGGCGCCATGTTGGCGCCAACCATCGGAGTTGCGCCGGAGAACTCGCAACGCGGCGGCGATGGCCGGAATCGCGCTATGAGGCTCGGTTTTGCGCGTGCGTGGGTGTGTTCGAACGGGCATCGAACGCCATGTTGATTGGTGGCATCGGCCACAGCAGGGGAGGCCGGAAAGGACGCCGGCGGCGAGCCGCGGCGGCGATGAGCTACGGGTGAGCTCGGGCAAGAGGCCACAGCCCCGTTTCGACGGAGTTAGCAAGCACGAGCGCATCCTGGGTTCTCCAGAGAGACGGCGGAGACGCTGGTTTACCCTACGGAGGCCTAACGCGGCCGCTGCGCATGTGCCGGTGGCGACCAGAGTGCGGCGGAGCTGCGGGCTCGCTACAGGGAGAAAACGCAGTGCCGAAGGGGAACGGAGGGAGGAAGGAGCTCACGTTGTGGCACACGGAGGCCGGCGATAGTTTTGGAGCAGCAGAGGGCGGCGGACTCCGCCGGAGAGGCTGCGCCGGCCGGAGTTGGGGACGAGGAAGATTCTGCAGCTGCCGTGCGCCCCTGCTCCAGCCGAGGGCACGAGTCGAAGGGGAGGAGGCCGGCGAAGCTTGCGGACACGGTCTGCGGGCGCGGAAACGCCGGTGGCCGCGGATCCGTAGTGGGCAAGGCGGCATCAGCGTCGGGTGAGGGAGAGGAAGAGCGTGCAAGCGAGGAGGAGAGGGGGAAAGTTGGTGAGGATGGCCAGGGGGAAAGGACGAGGCTTGCCCTTATCCTCTCGCCCACCTGCCCTCATCACGGTGGCGCGCTGCGACCGGCGGAGACGCGCTCGGCCACGGGGACGGCGACACGGTGACGGGAGTTGAGAGAAAGGAGAGGTGGCAGGCCGGCTGGGCTGGGCCTGGGTACTGTGCACTTAGGCCCAGTCCAGTTTAGGCCTTTTTCCTTTTTCTTTTCTGTTTTCCTTTTGTAGTTTCTATTTTGTATTTTCTTTTGGCACTAGCAGACTTTTGTAAAATATGTAGTTGGTCCCAATAATTAGTATGCATAAATCCTTACTGCCACAAAAAGTTAGGTGAGTTTTTGAATTAATTTGGAATTTTCAAAAATGAATATGGCATTTAAAATGCTCCTTTTGATCCTGTTTTAAATGCTTTGGCCCATTTGAGTTGATGGTGATGTTGTTTTCCTTAACAACAATTTGTTTTGGAATATTTGTTAGAAGGTGAACATTTTTCCAGCAACTTTTGGGCAACTTGATTTTGCACTTTAAATTTGAATGGATTTTAGAGTGAAATCAGAATTGAAGTGTTTAAACATTATGATCAAGCATTGCAAATGAAGATGACTTGGCATAATTATCAGATGATCACAGTGCTTATTACAACAGGGGTGTTACAATTCTCCTCCTCTAAAAGAAATTCTTGTCCCGAGAATTCAGGAGGTAGAAGAAAAGAGGTCGGGGTATTCTTCCCGAAGATGATCCTCGCGTTCCCAAGTGGCTTCATCTTCTGTATGATTCGACCACTGTACTTTCAGGAACTTGGTCGTCTTCTGACGGGTCCGACGTTCAGATTCATCGAGGATGAGGATCGGATGCTCCTTATAAGATAGGTCATCTTGCAATTTGAGCATCTCGTGATCCACTGCTCGGTGCGGAGACTCCGTGAAGGAACGACGAAGTTGTGACACATGGAAGACGTCGTGGATATGAGAGAATTGCGGTGGCAACTCCAGTTTATAAGCCACCTGACCACGTCTTGCAACAATGCGGAAATGACCAATATAGCGTGAAGCTAACTTGCCCTTAATTCCGAAGCAGTGAGTGCCCTTCATAGGAGTGACACGAAGATAAGCTTGATCACCAGGTTGATAAGTCAAACCCCATCGTTTGCGATCATGATTGCTCTTCTGGCGGTCCTGAGCCGCCTTCAGATTTTCTCGAATGATACGGACTTGCTCTTCTGCGTGTTGAATAATATCCGGACCCACGAGCGGTCGTTCCCCAGTTTCTGACCAATTCAGGGGGGTTCGACACTTTCGTCCATAAAGTACTTTGAAGGGGGCCATTTTCAAGCTGGCTTGATAGTTGTTGTTATAAGAGAACTCAGCATACGGGAGAGATTCTTTCCACTTCTTGCCGAAAGATATAACACAAGCCCGAAGCATGTCTTCAAGCACTTGATTGACTCGCTCGACTTGGCCTTGAGATTGGGGGTGATAAGCTGAACTCCAGGTAATGTGAGTTCCCATAGCTTCTTGGAAACTCTCCCAGAACTTTGAGGTGAAAAGACCGCCACGGTCCGAACTGGTCTCCTTCGGAATACCGTGGAGTGATACAATTCTGGCGATATATAATTCTGCTAACTGACTAGCAGTGATAGTCTCCTTGACAGGCAGAAAGTGTGCAACTTTAGAGAGTTGGTCGACGACGACAAGAATAGCATCGTGACCCTTCTGTGATTTGGGAAGGCCGGTAATGAAATCCATCTTAACCTTATCCCATTTCCATAGAGGAATAGGAAGAGGTTGCAGAATTCCAGCAGGCTTCTGATGTTCTGCTTTAACACGACGACACACATCACATTCAGCAACATATCGAGCAATATCCTGCTTCATTCTAGACCACCAGTACCTTTGACGGAGGTCACGATACATCTTGGTGCTACCCGGATGTATAGACAGCGGTGTATCATGTGCCTCCTCCATGACCTTGTCAGTCATAAGCTCGAAGCGAGGTACGACAATGCGGTCTCTGAAGTACAAGGTTCCATCTTCAGACAGCGAGAAATCCCTGTACTTTTCAAGGTGGAGATTTTTCTTCATCAGATCAACTTCAGCATCTTTAGCTTGCGCACTCTTAACAGCCTTTTCAAGGTCTGGTTCAACAACCATGGTTTTTAGGTATCCTTGAGGAACTATCTCGAGATTTAGCTTCTGAAGCTCTTCATACAGGAGTGGTTGCTGTAGCTGAACCTCAAGTTCACAGCAGTAGGATTTACGGCTCAATGCATCAGCCATTACATTAGCCTTGCCAGGTGTATAAGAAATACCCAAATCATAGTCCGTAATGGTCTCCATCCATCTTTGCTGACGGAGGTTCAGAGATGGCTGAGTGAACAAGTACTTCAGACTCTTATGATCCGTGTAGATCTCGCAACGATTACCGAGGAGGTAATGTCGCCACAACTTCAATGCATAGATGGCAGCAGCTAGTTCTAGATCATGGACAGGGTAGTTCTCTTCATGAGGACGCAACTGTCGAGAGCCATAAGCAATCACTTTACGCTCTTGCATTAGGACACAGCCTAATCCTTCTCGGGATGCGTCACAATAAATCACAAAATCTTTGCGAGAATCTGGAGGAGCAAGTACTGGGGCAGATGTCAACTTATCTTTAAGTGTTTGAAAACTCTCTTGACATTTTTCTGTCCACTCAAACTTAATGCCTTTGTGAAGCAGATCAGTCAAAGGCTTAGCAATCTTTGAGAAATTCTCGACAAAGTAACGGCAATAGCTTGCAAGGCCGAGAAAACTTCTGACTTGCTTGACATTCTTCGGTGGAGTCCATTCAAGAATAGCCTGAACTCGTTCTGGGTTAACAGCAATGCCATCTTTGGAGATCACGTGGCCGAGATAGGTCACTTCAGACAACCAGAATTCACACTTAGAATACTTGGCATACAGTTGATGTTCACGCAGCTTCTCCAGTACAAGCCGGAGATGTTCGGCATGTTCTTCTTCATAATTCGAATATACCAGAATATCATCTAGATAAACCATGACGAACTTGTCGAGGTAATCCATGAAGATATAATTCATCAGGCGGGAGAACGTAGCTGGAGCATTTGTTAGGCCAAATGACATGACAGTGCACTCATAAGAGCCATAACGAGTAACAAAAGCTGTCTTCGGAATATCCTCTTCGCGAACACGGATCTGATGATAACCCAACCTCAAGTCGAGTTTAGAAAACACCGATGATCCAGCAAGTTGATCATATAGATCATTGATCCGAGGAAGTGGATACTTGTTCTGAATTGTTGCTTGGTTGATTGGTCGATAATCTTGAACCAACCGATTCGTACCATCCTTCTTCTTGACAAAGAGGGAAGGTGCTCCCCAAGCAGATGAACTGGGGCGAATGAAACCCTTTCTAAGTGACTTGTCGATTTCCTCCTTAAGTTCAAGGAGTTCATGCGGCGTCATCTTATATGGACGCTTCGCAATAGGAGTAGTGCCCGGCTTCAAGTCTATGATGAATTCAACAGCTCTAGTAGGGGGTATTCCTGGAAGTTCTTCTGGAAAGACATCTTGAAAATCACGAACAACTGGAACGTTCTCGATGCCTTCAAGAGGTGAAGCATTCAATGCATTCAGAGCATATATCTGGCTCTCAGCATCCTGAGCTATTCGGGCGGAGTAGTTGATCCTCTGGTCGGAAGGGGTGTGAGCTGGACCGACTTGGCGGCACAGTCAATCAGGGTTTGGTGAGGACCCAACCAATTCATGCCCAGAATGACATCTATGGTAGAAACCTTGAGGGCCATAAGTGAAGCAGTGAATACTAACCCTCCGATTTCAATGTGGTTGTTGTGGGCTATCATCGAGGTATCCCACCTGGATCCTGGGGAGCTAACCACCAGCGGAGGGTACATGTTTTCGAATGATAATTCTTGCTTGCGTGCAAATGCTTCAGAAATGAAAGAATGTGATGCTCCCAAATCAAAAAGAATAGAAGCTGGGACTGAATTCACTAAAAGGGTACCCATTACAATTTTGGGGTCCCATCGAGCTTCTTCAACCTTTACATGATTAACATGACCATGACTGACTGCAGGCGGCCTGGCATTTGGGTTTCTGGGTTGACGAGCTCGTGCCTTTTTATTCTGTGTCGGGCGGCAGTTGGCAGCACGGTGCCCTGGCTGACCACACTTGCGGCATAAACCATCATTACGGGGAGGAGCTACAACATTGGGTTGTCCACCCTAAATCGTTAGCTGTCTCGGTGGCAGAGGCAGATGAGGTGCAACATAAGACGGCCTTGGTGTTGGAGTAGGGCGGTGATGAACATTATGTGGGATCCAGACTCGACATTTCTGAGCAGGTCGACCCGAAGACGAACTAACATCACGAGTGCACTTGAGAGACTCCTGGTATTTAGTCAGAGCAGTTTCAACTCGGAAAGATTAACTGACAAGCGTTGCGAAGTCTGTGCAATCATGGACAGCAAGTGCAAGGTTTATATCGGTACGCAGTCCTTCACGGAATTTCTCCTGCTTGCGTGCGTCAGTGCAGACGTCATCTTCTGCATAGCAGGGTAAATCAAGGAATTTCCTCTGGTATTCATCCACGGTCATTTTTCCCTGGGTGAGTTTGCGGAACTCCTGCTTCTTCTGGTCCATCAAACCTTGAGGAATGTACCGTGCACGAAAGGCTGACTGAAATTCCTGCCAAGTGGTTTCAGTTCCAGTAGGTAGCATACCCTTGTGGCTTTCCCACCATTGAGCAGCTGGGCCCTTCAAGTGGAATGTCGCAAAGGTGACGTAACTGGCAGGGGCAACGTTAGCTGACTCCATCTCAAATAGGATGTCACGAAGCCAATCATCAACATCCATAGGATTGGTGGAGTTACGGAAAACAGACGGGTTGAGGCGCACGAAATCTAGAAGCAATATCGGACCAGGCTCCTGACGAGCATCGTTGCATTCCAAACGGTTCACCAAACTCTCGTTGAGCTGACGGCTCAATTCAAACTGCTGCATCATTGCGGCAATATAAGGTGGAGGTGGAGGATCGTCAGCCATCCTGCCAAATCAAAAGGGGCAGTTTAGCAAGAAAAACTGCATGTGTAAGAGGTCATTCACGATGTAACACGGGAAATGAACAAGAAGGGCATTAGATATATGACAGTAGTCGTTAAAGACATACCAATCCATGCACAGAGTTAGATTCAAATGGATAGTACGAGCTCGGGAACGCTCGCAGCTAGACAAACTAGGCGGCGCGCAGGCACGCGTTAAGGAAGTACACAACGAGACATAGCAAAGGCTACATCGACGTCGGAGAAAACTGCTGGGGCGAGGAATCTCCAAGTGACAACACAGGGTGCCCTCGATAAAGGATCCTACAAGCAGAACCTGGCCCACAATCTTGAAGAAAGGGGGGGTAATTTCAGAACTCCGGGTGGATGTGATCACGAGAACCTAATGTTGGAGTTAGGAAGAGAGATCAGAGTCCCAGAGTAAAGACGAGGAATAAAAGATCCTAATACCACCCATTCGGCGACGTGGACCCATAAGCCACAAAGCCAAGTTAGTAAAACAGTTTTTGAAAGACTAGACTCAACTTCGGCCAAGGAGTTGGAAAGGGGGATTCCTACAGGCGGTCGGCTCTGATACCAACCTGTGACGCCCCCGGCTTAATCGTGCACTAATCATACACACAAATGCACACGATCAAGCCTAAGGACTCACTTGAAGGAATCACAACACAACTCTAAAACATAAATAAAGTCATACAAGCTTTATATTACAAGCCAGGGGCCTCGAGGGCTCGAATACACAAGCTCGCATACAAGCGTCAGCGGAAGCATCAGATATCTGAGTACAGATATAAAAGATAAAACAGATAGGCCTTAAGAAGGCGGGGCAAAAGAAAACACTACGATCGAAAAGGCGCAGGCCTCCTGCTTGGGACCCTCCGAACCTACTCCTGGTCGTCAGCCAACTCGTAGAAGTAGCCATCCTCAGGGTAGTAGTAGAAGTCGTCGGCGGGGGCAGCTGGCTCCGAGGCTCCGTCATCTGGTCGCATCAAACGGATATGGGGAAAAAAGAGGAAGCAAAGCAACCGTGAGTACTCATCCGAAGTACTCAGCAAGCAAGGATCTACACTACATATGCAACATTATCAAAGAGAGGCTGTATATATGGACTGGGCTGCAGAAATGCCAGAATAGAGGGAAGGCCTAGTCCTAATGAAGACTAGCATCTTCAGCGGTCTTGCAGCATTAGAAGAGTGTAGATTAGTACAGTATAAAGTAGTAGTAGCATTAAGTATCAACCTCGGCCAGAGATCCTTTCTTGACTCCCTGCGAGAAAGCAATCCCAGAGCCATACTATCCATTTCTCATCACAAGTATCCAGTTCTAGTTGTATTGATCGGGATACAACTCCGAGCGTCCATTACCGAGGATCCGGCTATGCATAGATTAGTTCTTCCCTGCAGGGGTGCACCAACTTACCCACCACGCTCGATTAACTCCGGCCGGACACACTTTTCTGGGTCATGCCCGGCCTCGGCCAAACGACACACCGCAGCCCTACCTAGAGCTCAGCAGAGAGGTCCCCGCCGGTCTACAACCTAAGCACTCAGGGGTCTTGGGCCATCGCCCTGTGCACTCCGGGTCGTTGTGCGACGAGCCAGGACGAGCACCACCTCATCATGGATGGCACTGGCCCGACAGGCCCACCATGCTGAACTGGACATCTAACAGAGCTTTCGGCTGATGCATACGATGCAGAGTGCCCATAACTTTCCCGCGTGATGGTTAGTGCTATCGGGCCAAAGGCCCACTCAGATCAAATATCCAAATCGTTAGTGTTTTGGTAGTGCGGTAACGAGCAGAGACTCACGATCGATGTGACCTCGTCGCCCCGTCTCGAGGACTTGCGGCAAGGGCTAAGAATGCCCGGCCACGCCCCGTATTTATCTCTCGGGTACCCTCCAGGTCAACCCGACTTCCCAACACTCGCGGGTACCCCTCAGGGTCGACCCGCCTTTCCAAGTAACAGTTGTAAAGTCCAAGTATCCGTGTGTCCATAACATCAGGGAATCCGAGGCATCACCCTTGTTGGATTCCTACACGATGTATCCGTCAAGGTGAACTTAGGAGGAATCACCCTCGAGGTTCACACTTGAGGTGTTGCACGACGGCGTCGTTATCGGAAGTGGTGAAGGAGGAATCACCCTCGATGACCACGACCGAATAGCTACTCTATAGAGTTAACATCAGAAGTGCTAAACGAGGTATCACCCTCGGCACTCGATGGTAACGCTGCAGTGTCGTACAACTAAGGGGGTGATGTGCGGTGCCGGGGTCTGGTTGTCGATCACGTTGATCGAGTCATCTGATAATCCAGCGGGGCCAACTGGGTCAAAGTGGTGTCTCTGGTGGTTCTCTAACCAGCCTATACTAAGCAGTTTAGGATAAGCAGGTAAGGTATCAATAGCAGGTTACAATAAACAGGCTATGCAACAGAATAGGATAACTCAAAGCAGTAGCAAATTCTAATGCAAGCAGGAGGGAGAAAGAATAGGCGATATAGGCATGTTCAAAGAGGGGGTGTTTGCCTAGAAGCTCTGCGGCAAAGGTCTGGTCGTCGGTAGTGTAGCCAATCAACGGAGCTGCGTCGGTCTCGGGGACTACATCGGTACCGGGATCTACCAAGAGAGAAGAGGGGGAAGAAACAGATAAATTCACGGCAAACATAAGCAACATAGAGCATGCTATGCTAACATGCAGTGCAGGGTTGCCTAAAAGCATGTCTAAACCATTTTAGTTATTTTAGGATTTAAGTTGGAATTATTAACCGGTATATATGCACTATTCATCTACACGAAACAGGCTAAAAGTTGCGGGTTCACCTCCGTAGAGGGTCCCGACACGAAAACAGATGGCACGGTTGGATTCGTCTCGTCGTTCTGAGCAACTTTCATATATAAAGTTTTTCCATCCGAGCTACGGTTTAATTTCTATGATTTTTCAAAGATTTTAGCATTTTCTGAAATTATTTAAATTAACAGAAAAGGATTATTGCATCAGCAGTGATGTCAGCATTGCGTCAGCAGTCAACTGACCAGCTGACTGGTCAAACTGATTAGTTAGGTGGGGCCTACTCTCGGTGACTATACTAATTTTAATTAATTAACTTAACTAATCTATTTATGCTTAATTAGTCAAATAGTGAGGTGGACCCCATATGGCAGTGACTGGGTGGGCCCAGTCAGCGGGTTGACCAAGTCAACTGGGCCAGCTGGACCCACTGGGCCCACTGGCCAGTGGCCCAGGCGGTGCCACGCAGGCGCCATGTTGGCGCCAGCCATCGGAGTTGCGCCGGCGAACTCGCAACGCGGCGGCGATGGCCGGACTTGGCCGGAATCGCGCTACGAGGCTCGGTTTCGGGCGTGCGAGGGTGCGTTCGAACGGGCATCAAACGCCACGTTGATTGGTGGCATCGGCCGCAGCAGGGGAGGCCTGAAAGGACGCCGGCGGCGAGCCGCGGCGGCGGTGAGCTACGGGTGAGCTCGGGCACGAGGCCACAACCCCGTTTCGATGGAGTTAGCAAGCGCGAGCGCATCCTGGGTTCTCCAGAGAGACGGCGGAGACGCTGGTTTACCCTACGGAGGCCTAACGTGGCCGCTGCGCGTGTGCCGGCGGTGACCAGAGTGCGGCGGAGCTGCGGGCTCGCTACGGGGAGAAAACGCAGTGCCGGAGGGGAACAGAGGGAGGAAGGAGCTCACGTTGTGGCACACGGAGGCCGGCAACAGTTTTGGAGCAGGAGAGGGCGGCGGACTCCGCCGGAGAGGCTGCGGCGGCCGGAGTTGGGGACGAGGATGATTCTGCAGCTGCCATGCACCCCTTCTCCAGCCGAGGGCACCAGTCGAAGGGGAGGAGGCCGGCGAAGCTTGCGGACACGGTCCGCGGGCGCGAAAACGCCGGTGGCCGCGGATCCGCAACGGGCACTGCGGCGTCAGTGTCGGGTGAGGGAGAGGGAGAGCGTGCGAGCGAGGGGGGGAGGGGGAAAGTTGGTGAGGATGGCCAGGGGGAAGGGACGAGGCTTGCCCTTATCCCCTCGCCCACCTGCCCTCATCGCGGTGGCGCGCTGCGACCGGCGGAGACGCGCTCGGCCACGGGGACGGCAACACGGCGACGGGAGGTGAGAGAAAGGAGAGGTGGCAGGCCGGCTGGGCTGGGCCTGGGTACTGTGCACTTAGGCCCAGTCCAGTTTAGGCCTTTTTCCTTTTTCTTTTCTGTTTTCCTTTTGTAGTTTCTGTTTTGTATTTTCTTTTGGCACTAGCAGACTTTTGTAAAATATGTAGTTGGTCCCAATAATTAGTATGCATAAATCCTTACTGCCACAAAAAGTTAGGTGAGTTTTTGAATTAATTTGGAATTTTCAAAAATGAATATGGCATTTAAAATGCTCCTTTTGATCCTGTTTTAAATGCTTTGGCCCATTTGAGTTGATGGTGATGTTGTTTTCCTTAACAACAATTTGTTTTGGAATATTTGTTAGAAGGTGAACATTTTTCCAGCAACTTTTGGGCAACTTGATTTTGCACTTTAAATTTGAATGGATTTCAGAGTGAAATCAGAATTGAAGTGTTTAAACATTATGATCAAGCATTGCAAATGAAGATGACTTGGCATAATTATTAGATGATCACAGTGCTTATTACAACAGGGGTGTTACATCCCGCATGATGCCCTCCATAAGCTTGGGAGTGACATTTCCGTAGGATTTGTTCATGTTCATGCTCAGGTACACAACATCTAATAATACCATCTACTCCTTTATAAAGATGTGGGTCATCCCAAAAGTAATGTCTTAAATCATAGAAGAATTTTTTCTTTTGTTGATATGTGAAACTAGGTGGTATGTATTTACTAACAGTATAATTAGCATAGTCAGCACACCAAGGAGTGTTATGAGAAACATTTATTGCAGCTAGTTGTTCATCAAGAAAGCTATCATCAATAGGTAGTGGGTCATCAAGTATATTCTCTAACCTAGACAAGTTATCAGCTACGGGGTTCTCAGCTCCTTTCTATCAGTAATATGTAAATCAAATTCTTGTAGCAAAAGAACCCTCCTAATGAGTCTAGGTTTAGCATCTTTCTTTTCCATAAGATATTTAATAGCAGCATGATCAGTGTGAACAATTACTTTGGAATCAACAATATAATATCTGAATTTTTCACAAGCAAACACAACTGCTAAAAATTCTTTTTCAGTAGTAGCATAATTTCTTTGGGCACTGTCTAGAGTTTTGCTAGCATAATGAATAACATTTAATTTCTTATCAACTCTTTGTCCTAGAACAGCACCAACAGCATAATCACTAGCATCACACATAATTTCAAAAGGCAAGTTCCAATCAGGTGGTTGAACAATAGGTGCAGAAGTTAAGGCTTTCTTAAGTGTTTCAAAGGCTTTTACACAATCATCATCAAAACAAATGGAACATCCTTTTGTAAAAGATTTGTAAGAGGCCTAGAAATTTTAGAGAAGTCTTTAATAAATCTCCTATAGAAACCAGCATGACCAAGGAAACTACGAATACCTTTAATATCTTTAGGACATGGCATTTTCTCAATTGCATCAACTTTAGCTTTATCCACCTCAACACCTCGTTCAGAAATTTTATTTCCCAAGACAATACCTTCATTAACCATAAAGTGGCACTTCTCCCAATTCAAGACAAGATTAGTTTGCTCACATCTCTGCAAAACTCGATCAAGGTTGCTCAAGCAATCATCAAAAGAAGTTTCATAAACAGAAAAATCATCCATGAAAAACTCAACAATATTTTCACAAAAGTCAGAGAATATAGCAGTCATACATCTTTGAAAGGTAGCAGGTGCATTGTATAAACCAAAAGGCATACGTCTATAAGCATAAGTTCCAAAAGGGCAAGTAAAGGTGGTTTTCTCTTGATCGGGTTGTGAAACAGGTATTTGAGAAAAACCAGAATATCCATCAAGAAAACAAAACTGTGTGTGCTTAGATAATCTTTCCAACATTTGACCAATAAAAGGCAGAGGGTAATGATCTTTTCTAGTTGCTTTATTTAATTTTCTAAAATCAATTACCATTATATAGTCAGTAACAATTCTTTGTGGAATAAGTTCATTTTTATCATTAGGAACAACAGTAATACCTCCTTTCTTAGGGACACAATGAACAGGACTTACCCAACTACTATCAGCCATGGGATATATTATACCTGCTTACAGAAGTTTTAATATTTCAGTTCTTACCACTTCTTTCATCTTAGGATTCAAACGTCGTTGGTGATCAACAACGAGTTTAGCATCAGGGTCCATATTAATCTTGTGCTGACAGAGAGTGGGACTAATGCCCTTAAGATCATCAAGAGTATATCCAATAGCAGCATGGTGCTTCTTCAGAATTTTCAATAATCTTTCTTCTTCATGTTCTGAAAGGTTAGCACTAATAATAACAGGATATATCTTTTTCTCATCAAGATAAGCATATTTCAAAGTGTCAGGCAATTGTTTTAATTCAAATATGGGATCACCTTTAGGTGGAGGAGGACCTGCTGGAGTTTCAATAGGCAAATTGTGTTTGAGCAGAGGTCGTTGTTCAAAGAAAATCTTATCTATTTCATTTCTTTCATGCATATGCATATCATTTTCATGGTCTAGCAAATATTGTTCTAATGGATCAGTAGGAGGTACGGCAATAGAAGCAAGACCAATTATTTCATCCTTACTAGGTAATTCTTTCTTATGAGGTTGTCTACTAAACTTGGAGAAATTAAACTCATGAGACTCATCACCAAAGCTAACACCGATAGTTTGTTTTTCACAATCTATTTTAGCATTAACGGTGTTCAAGAAAGGTCTACCAAAAATAATGGGACAAAAATCATCTTGTGGGGAACCAAGAACTAGAAAATCAGTAGGATATTTTACTTTCCCACACAAGACTTCAACATCTCTAACAATCCCAAGTGGTGTGATGGTATCTCTATTAGCAAGTTTAATAGTAACATCTATGTCTTTTATTTTAGCGGGTGCTATGTCATTCATGATTTCTTGGTATAAACTAAAAGGAATAGCACTCACGCTAGCACCTAAGTCACATAAACCATGATAACAATGATCTCCTATTTTAACTGAGACAACAAGCATGCCAACAACAGGTCTATGTTTATCTTTTTCATCGGGCTTAGCAATTCTAGCAGCTTCATCACAGAAGTAAATAACATGCCCATCAATATTTTCTACCAGGAGATCTTTAACCATAGCAACACTAGGTTCTACTTTAATTTGTTCAGCAGGTTTAGGTGCTTTAATATTACTTTTGCGAACCACAGTTGAAACCTTAGCATGTTCCTTTATCCTAACAGGGAAATGTGGTTTCTCAATATAAGCAGTAGGCACAACTGGATCAACATTGTAAAAAATAGTTTCATCTTTAGGTATTACCGGTTCTTTAATTTCTTCTTTAATAGGGGATGATATTTAAACCACTTATCCTTAGGGAGATCAACATGAGCAGCAAATGATTCACAAAAAGAGGCTACTATCTCAGAGTCAAATCCATATTTAGTGCTAAACTTGTGAAAAGCATCGGTATTCATAAAAGATTTAACACAATCAAACTTAAGCTTAATACCTGACTCTTTACCTTCGTCGAGTTCACAATCTTCAGAGTTGCGTTTAATTCTTTCTAAAAGATCCCACCTGAATTCAATGGTCTTCTTCATAAAAGAACCAGTACAAGAAGTATTGAGCATGGATCGATCATCATGAGAAAGCCGAGCATAAAAGTTCTGAATAATAATTTCTCTAGAGAGCTCATGATTGGGGCATGAATATAACATTGACTTAAGCCTTCCCCAAGCTAGAGCGATACTTTCTCCTTCACGAGGCCAAAAATTATATATATAATTTCGATCACGATGAACTAGATGCATAGGATAATTTTTTTGGTGAAATTCCAATTTCAATCGATTCCAGTTCCAAGATCCAATATCATCACATAGCCTATACCATGTCAATGCTTTTCCCTTCAAAGATAAAGGTAAAACCTTCTTCTTAGCTTCATCTCTGGATAAATCGGCAAGCTTAAATAATCCACAAATTTAATCCACATATATCAAGTGCATATCAGGATGTTCAGTTCCATCTCCTGCATAAGGATTAGCTAGCAGTTGTTCTATCATACCCGAAGGAATTTCATAACCAATATTTTCATTAGGTGCAGTAGGTTGAGGGGCAACTAATTGTGCTTCCAGTCGAGGTGAAGATACCCCGAACAAACCCCTCAAAGGATGGTTCTCCATAGTAACAAGTGGCAATAAATTTCAGCACGTAGTAATAATTTTTCCTTACCAAGAGCGCTTCACTCCCCGGCAATGGCGCCAGAAAAAGTCTTGATGACCCACAAGTATAGGGTATCAATCATAGTCCTTTCGATAAGTAAGAGTGTCGAACCCAACGAGCAGCAGAAGGAAATGACAAGTGGTTTTCAGCAAGGTATTTTCTGCAAGCACTGAAATAGTCGGTAACAGGTAGTTTGATAGCAAGATAATTTGTAACGGACAAGTAACGGTAACGGTAAATAAAGTGTAGCAAGGTAGCCCAATCCCTTTGTGGCAAAGGACGGGCCAAAACGGTCTCTTATGATAAGCAAAGCGTTCTTGAGGGTACACGGGAATTTCACCATGTCACTTTTACCATGTTGGTTTGATTCGTGTTCGCTACTTTGATAATTTGATATATGGGTGGACCGGTGCTTAGGTGTTGTTCTTACTTGAACAAACCTCCTACTTATGATTAACCCCCTCGCAAGCATCCGCAACTACGAGAAAAGTATTAAGATAAAATCTAACCATAGCATTAAACTTTTGGATCCAATTCGGTCCCTTACGAAGTAGCGCATAAACTAGGGCTTAAGCTTCTATCACTCTAGCAACCCATCATCTAATAACTACTCCACAATGCATTCCCTTAGGCCCAAATATGGTGAAGTGCCATGTAGTCGACGTTCACATGACACCACTAAAGGAATCACAACATACATATCATCAAAATATCGAACACATATCAAGTTCACATGATTACTTGCAACATGACTTCTCCCGTGACCTCAAGAACAAAAGTAACTACTCACAAATGATAATCATGCTCAAGATCAGAGGGTTATTAAATAGCATAATGGATCTGAACATATAATCTTCCACCAAATAAACCATATAGGGATCAACTACAAGATGTAATCAACACTACTAGTCACCCACACGTACCAATCTAAGGTTCCGGTACAAAGATTGAACACAAGAGATGAACTAGGGTTTGAGAGGAGATGGTGTTGTTAAAGATGTTGATGAAGATTAGCCTCCCAAAGATGAGAGGGTTGTTGGTGACGACGATGGCTTCGGTTTCCCCCTCCGGAAGGGAAGTTCCCCCGGCGGAATCGCTCCGTCGGAGGGCAAAAGTGCTCCTGCCCAAGTTCCGCCTCGAGACGGCGGCGCTTCGTCCCGAAAGTCCCCCTCTGGGTTTTTTCTAGGTCAAAATGACCTATATACCAGAAGATGGGCACCGAAGGTGGGCCGAGGAGGGCACAACCCACCAGGGCGTGCCTGGGGGCCCAGGCGCACCCTGGTGTCTTGTGCTCACCAGGGTGGCCCCCTCCGGTAGTTATTTGCTCCAGTATTTTTTATATATTCCAAAACAATTATTCGTAAATTTTCAGCTCATTTGGAGATGTGCAGAATAGGTAACTCTAACGTAGTTTTTTCAGGTCCAGAATTCCAGCTGCCGGCATTCTCCCTCTATGTGTAAACCTTGCATATTATGAGAGAAAAGGCAATAGAATTACTCCATAAAGCATTATTATGCATAAAAACATCATAAATAACAGTAGAAAAACATGATGCAAAATGGACGTATCAGGTACGCAGGATTCGTACATGTCTCATATTTTCGAAAAACAATACACGACACTTATTATAAATCTGATTATGCCATGGCCCTGAACATTTTAAAAAATATGTGACTCTTATTCTAAACTTGTGAACATTTCATAAAATTCAAGAACATTTCCTAAAATTTGAGAACACTTTTAATTTTTGTGAATATTTTATAAAATTCCTGAATATATTATTAATTTTCCAAGTACATGTTTCTAAAATCTGTACTTTAATCATGTGGCCGGTGTTTTGGGGAGAAAACCGGCTAGAAACCAAAAGAAAGGAAAGCAAATTGAACCAATGTCCCCATAGAGCCAAAGTGAGTCGGTCTGGTCGCTCGCCCTCTGTGCGACTGCCCACCAATATGTATAAATGAGGGGCGTAGTGGAACACTCCTAACGGATTAAGGCAGAGATGCATAAGGCATAGAATAGGATTTCCGACAAATGATATATAGAGGGTTTCTGAAGAGAAAACCGGCATTTTCTGTCATATAGTTTTTTTTAGGGGTTTCCGTCATATAGTTGACACAACATGCATCCTCCCACACCCACTTGGCTTGGCCCGGCCCAATATTATTGTTGCGATGTGTGCATGTTATCGAGTGTTAAGAAATATTCACAAGTATAATTTCTAGTTTCTTTCGGATTTTTAAAAAAATACATGTGAACTTTCTAGTGTTTCTTCGGTAACATTAAACTAAATTCAACAACAAAATACATGTGCTTTGAGTTTTTTTGGTTTCTTTCGGTTTTCTACGGTTTCCTTTTTCTTTGTGTTACTCATTGCCATTTATAAGTCTTTTTTATTGCTTTGGTTATTTTTATTTTCAGTTTCTATTCCTACTTTTTGTCTATTTTCTTTCTTTTATGGTTTCCTCTTGGGGTTTTCTCCTTCAGGTTTTACTTTTTCTTTTATAAAATACACAAACACTTTCTAAGTATACCATAAAGACTTTTAAAATACATCTTGGACATTTTTTATATTTGATGAACTTTTAAAATATAGGATAGCCAATTTCTAAACACACAGTGAGCATTTTAAAAACACTTTAAACATTTATTAGTGCATGGTGAACATTTTTTACACATAAATATTTTCCAAATACCTTTTTAATATTTTGTGAAACTTTTTCAGTATTTAAACTTGCTTTAACAATATATCCTTATATATTTTCAGAATATCTATATCCCATATAGGTTGGCGTGGATGTTTATGACCTATATAGGCTGGCGTGGGTGGTTTTTCCTGCTTGACCCTCGAATAGAGGGAACATCCTGGTCCTGCTATATGAGCCAGCCCATTGCCTGTAGGTCGATGGATAATGGGCTAACGCGCACCATGGCGAGAGCTGCCCTGCTATATGGGCTGGCCCATTGTCTGTTTTGCTTAGAGCAGGAACCAATGAAAACCAACACAGAAAACAGACGAAATCACTAATTTAAGAGCACTCCTTCCAAAGATCACTCCCCCCTTCCTAGGATTGTGATCATTGGTGCGCTGCATGTGCATCACTTGTCACAACCTGGGAGTTTTCCCATTTTTCGTAGATCCGTTTATTCAAAACGTTTTATCTGTTAAACCGTGCGTCCAAATCTCGAACCTTTTTCATCGTCGGATTTCTCGTGTCGAGATCTTCAAAATTACATCCCATGTTGATAGGTTTTGACGAAAAAATGTCATGAAAAGAACCGGACGAGAAAACCGAACCGGGAGCACGTTTTTTTCCCTGTTCAAAAGTCGTTTCCGAGAGGCACGGCCGTGCCTCTCGCCAAAGCAAATCCGTGTCTCTCACAGAAGCAAAACCGTGCCTCTCAAGGGAGAAAAAAAAAGAGAAAACACATTTTTTTTTCTGTTTCCGAGAGGCACAGCCATGCTCTCGCGGGAAGCAAAACTATGCCGCTCGCGGAAGCAAAACCTGCCTCTCACGAAAGAAAAAGAAAAAAGAAAGAGAAAACATGTTTTTTTTTCATTTTCGAGAGGCACAAGCAAAAGAAAAACCGTGCCTCTCGCAAAAACAAAACCGTACCTCTCACAGAAGGGAAAAAAAGGAGAAAACACATTTATTTTTTTTCGTTTCAGAGAGGCACAGCCATGCCTCTCGCGGAAGCAAAAACGTGCCTCGCACAAAAGAAAAAAAATAAACACATTTTTTCCCGTTTCCGAGAGACACAGCTGTGCCTCTCAGGAAAGCAAAACCGTGCCTCTTGCGGAAGAAAAATCATGCCTCTAACGGGAAAAAACACGTTTTTCATGCAAAAAAAATTTGTCGAAAAGCTAAGAAGGACCGGTGAAAAACTAAAAAGTCGAAAAAAATATCTAAAAAGCCAAAAACGCGTGTGGAAAAGTAAAATTCAGAACACAACACATGACAGAGGACGCTCACCCCATGTGATCGTTGGGGAGGCTCCCGAAGAAGCGCTCCTCAACTAGTTGCTCTCCATACCCAAGAAAGAGAGAAAAAACCCACTCCAACAGGAACCCATATTGGGCAAAATGGGAGCAACCAGGGGATCGATCCCAAGATCAACTGGTTCCAACATAGCTTGCTAGCCACTGCATCAGGTAGCAAGTTCGTGTTCTCTCACTAGGGCACGAACTACTAAAGTAAATAAGGCAGGCTTCTATTGGTTTTTCCAGGTTCTTTTTTTTTCTATTTTCTTATTCATTTTTTAGCAGTTTTTCTTCGTCTCTTTATCTCTTTTATTGCCTTTTTTTCTTTGTCTCTTTCTCGGTTTTTATTGGCTTTTTTGTTTTTCTTTATTTTGCTTAGGTTTCTTAGTTTATTTCTCGGTTTTCACTAGCTTTTTTCTTTTCTTTATCCCCCCCCCCCCCCCCCCCCCCGGTTTTGTTTGCTTCTTTTCTCGTTTTTCATCGGACTATGGGTTGTTTTCTCTCTGGGTTTCGTTGTTATTCTATACACACTTTTGGTATATATCTAATTCATTTTTGTAATACATATTTTTCTAATATACGATTCACATTTATTGAATACATGTTTAACATTTTTTAAACACATTTATAAAATTTTCATATGCTTTATTACATTTTCCAAATAGCAAATTCATATTTTTTAAATATATGGTCAACTTTTTTTTCTATACACATTGAATATTTTTTTCAAATGGTTTATTGAGACTTTTCAAACAAAAGTTTAACATTTTTTAATACATGGTCAACAGTTTCTCCATACACTTAAAAATTTTTCAAAGACTATGTTAATTTGTTTTAATACATGGTCAAACTTTTTTTCTATACACTTTAACATTTTTCAAATACAATGTTAACATTTTTGTATACAAGGTCAACAATTTTTTCTATACACATTTAACAGTTTTCTAAGACAAGTTTAAATTTTTTTGAATCCATGTTCAACATTTTTTTCTATACACATTAACACTTTTCAATGACAAGTTTAACATTCTTTGAATACATGATCAGCATTTTTTCTATACACATTTAACATTTCACAAGACAAGTTTAACATTTTTTGTATACAGGTCAACATTTTTCTATACACATTTAACATTTATGAACGACAAGTTTAAACACTTTTTTAATACATGGTCAACTTTTTTATATACACAATTTAAAAAAATTCAAAGTCTAGTTTAAATTTTTTTAATACATGGTCAAGATTTTTCTATACACATTTTTCAAATACAAGTTTAACATTTTTTGTATACATAATCAATATTTTTTCATACACATTTAATATTTTTCAAATTTAACATTTTTTAAATACATGGTCAATATTTTTCTATCAACATTTAATATTTTTCAAAGACAAGTTTAACATCTTCGAATACATGGTCAATATTTGTTCTATACACATTTAACATTTTTAAAAGACAACTTTAACATTTTTTAATACTTGGTCAAAAAAAGTTCGAAACAGATTTAACATTTTTCAAATACAAGTTTAAAATTTTGTGGATACATGGTCAACATTTTTTATATACACATTTAACATTATTCAAAGACAAATTTAACATTTTTCAAACACTTTGTTCAACATTTTTTAAAATGCTTGGATTAATATTTTTTAAATAAAATGGCCAACATTTTTTCTATACACATTTCACGTTGTATATGTTTCTTATACATGGTAAACATTTTTCCTATGCACATTTAATATATTTTATATTATTTTTGTAATATAGAATATCTGGAAAAATAAATAAAATAAAGAAAACCGAAAAGGAAAAACAAAAAAAGGTAAAAAAGAAAAGAAAAAAGGAGTATATGGCATGTGGTCATTGGCACGATGGGGCGGCCCAATATGGAGCTCGCCTTCAGCGAGACTTCCTCTCGTCTGGCTGTAGGCGAAACATTTCAACGCTACGAGGACTCCTCAAATAGGGGGTCTCGAGAAGACTAATAAATAGAACAAAAGACCGAGGACAAATAGCTTTCGCATGGCCTGCTCGGACGCCGTGAGGCCCGGTATCAGCCTGCCTCACGTGGAAAGCTTAACAAGAATTTCTTAAAATTAAATTAAGGACGCGTCTAGCGGGCAAACGTGTGCCCGCTAGCGCCCCCTGGCAGCCTCCCGTGTTAGGTAATGGTTCGGTCCCCCTCAATCCAGATTTGGAAAGTAAAGGGGTGACCGCCTCCCACGTTCCCCGTCCACCCAGCTTCTCTCCTCCCAATCTCCCGATCACGTGCTTCACCAAAGCTGACTCTGAGCTGCCCCTCTGCGCCCATTGGCCGCCTCCCTCCTTTCTTCTTCTCTCCCCACCTGTCCCCACACCTTCCTTCTACCACACGCAAAAGGAGGACATAGGCAATGAATCCCTTCCCCTGGTTCCACCCCATCGGAAGGACCTGCAATGGCTGAGCCATTAGAGGTTGAAAGCTGAAGAAATTGATCTACAACTCTACAGCCAAAAAAGAGATCAAGAGAGAAAAGTGTGATTTCTTCTCACCATTGCTCGTCGTGGGTGCAAAAATTTCCCCCGTTGTGTTCGCCATCATTTGTCTAATCTCCTACAATGTTTTCTAATGTGCCCTGTTGCAAGAAAAACACAGGGAGAGGGGGGGAAGTTGAGCACCTATAGTGGTTTTTGTAGGCATGAATAAGCAACTCCTGCCAACTGCTGGTTTTGTTGTACATTCGGAGAAACCCCTCTTGTTTTCATTAGATTTGCTTTGGAACCAGAAGTGTAAGCAACAACTTCTAGGGTTTGTTTAAACAAAAACAGTGTTACACCAACGAGCAAATCATGTGTTCTCCAGGGTGCTAGAGACTTAATGTGCAAAAAAGGTGCAAGCAACTACTTGAGCACTTTTAAGCAAAAAAAAAGTGAGCTAAAGTGAGAAAATCATGTATCCCCTAAAAAACTGTAGGAAGGCCATGAGGTTGTTTAAGCAAATTCAGTGCTACCATTAAGCAAAAATTTGTAGATTTATTGTCATGTACTAACCTAACCACTCTTGTTTTACTTAGATTTGTTTTGGAACAAGAAGTGTGTTAGAAATTAAAAAAAGCAGCAACTTATAGGTGTTATTTAGGCAAAACAAGTGTTACCAGTGAGAAACTCCTTGTGCTATGGGTGCTAGAAAACTTTATGTGCAGAAATAAAAAGATTGTGAGCAACTACTTGAGTATTTTTAAGCAAGAAATTGGGTTGAAGTGAGCAACTCATGCACCCCTTAAAAAATTGTAGGCAAGTAGTGAGGTGTTAGCAAATCCAGTGCTACCATTAAGCAAAAAATTTGTAGATTTTGTTGACATGTACTGACCCGCTGGGCTCTAAAAATGAAAATTGTAGGCAAAAGTAGTTGGTTTGTTTAAACAAAAATCCAGTGCTATCCATTAAGCAAACTTTTGTGGTTTGCTGTCACTGCTGGGACTAACTATAGTCAAGTACTGGGGTTCCCTTAGGCAAGTTTTAGTGAATTTGTTTTGAAAAACACCAGATTATCTAGAAAGTAAAACAACCAAGTCTTTGGAGTAGGGGGTGAGAAATTACCTGGAGTATAGTTGATGGTAGCTGGTAGAGGTTTCCTTGCATGGGCATTACTTTGATAGCTTGATGAGGGTTTTTTAGTGGGTCTTGCGAAAAATACAAAACAAAAATAAAAACACAAAACTTAGTAGATATATGGATGGTGTGTCCTTTTTGGGTGTTTTTGCGTACTACCATGTGAGAGAAAGAAAAGGTACAAAATAATGAGAAATCACTAGTAGATATATGGATTTTGTGGTTAGTAAGGTGTCAAAAAAGGCAAAAATATATGGTTTAACTAAAAGGAACTTATATATGGAATGCAGACGCAACCTGTCGGGTGCCTTTTAGGCAACTCACTGCACCGGTGTAAGCAAATTTGGTCATTTTTAAATGGATGTGTTATATGGCCTACTACTCATCCATTTAAAAACTAAGGAACTTGTTAGTTAAAACAAAAATTGACAAAGAGCATATAACAAGAGAAAATAAAAAGATAAAGTTCTGAAAAAATAACTTGTATATGGATGACAAAGAGCAACTTGATGGGTATCTTTTTGGCAACTTACTGCTGTTGTGTAAGCAAGTTGTGTCATTTGTGTGACATGGGGAGAAATAAAAACTAAGGAACCTTGTATATGGCTCTAAAACAACTTGTTTGAAATCTTTTAGGCAACATACTGCCACTATGTAAGGAAGTTGTGAACATTTTGTGACGTGGGGAAATAAAAACTAAGGAACCTTGTATATGGATGACAAAGAGCAACTTGATGGGTATCTTTTAGGCAACTTACTGCCGTTGTGTAAGCAAGTTGTGTCATTTGTGTGACGTGGGGAGAAATAAAAACTAAGGAACCTTGTATATGGATCTAAAGCAACTTGTTTGAAATCTTTTAGGCAACATACTGCCACTATGTAAGGAAGTTGTGAACATTTTGTGACATGGGAAAATAAAAAATAAGGAACCTTGTATATGGATGACAAAGAGCAACTTGATGGGTATCTTTTAGGCAACTTACTGCCGTTGTGTAAGCAAGTTGTGTCATTTTTGTGACGTGGGGAAAAAATAAAAACTAAGGAACATTTTATATGGATGTAAGACAACTTGTTTGGAACATAAAAATACTCCCTCTTTTTCTTTTTAGTTCGCATATAAGATTTGTCTTAAGTCTAACGTAGTAAAGTTTGACTGAGATTGTAGGAAAGAATATCCACATTCACAATATAAAATCGATATCATGAGATGCATTATTGAATTAACTTTCATGTTGTATATCTCTAGTACCGTAGATGTTGATAATTTTGTATATAAATTTGGTCAAACTTTATGAAGTTTGACTTAAGACAAATCTTATATGCGAAAAGAAACATAGGGAGTAGAAAGCAAGCAACTCTACTGTTCTTTTCAGGCAACACCAGTGCAACCAACAAGCAAGTCCTCTGCACAAAAAATTGCATCCCGACTCTATTGCTACCTAGACAAAAATATGTGTTCCCTTGAACATGTATGATACAAAGGCAAGCAACTACTGTTGTTCTTTTCAGGAACATCAGTGCAACCAACAAGCAAGTCCCATGCACAGAAAATTTGCATCCCAACTCTTTTTCTATCTAGACAAAAAACATGACTTCCTCTTGAACTTGTAAGATACAAACTGGTGGTGGTGTGTGTTTATGCAATATGAACTTGCTAAGTTGCTATGAGTTTCATGCATGCAATTTCCTCCTCAAAAATTTAGGTTCTGTTTTGTCTAGACCAAAAAAAAGACAAGCAACTGCTTGTGTTCTTTGAGGCAACTTGAGTGCAATCACCAAGCAAAGTCTTGTGTCCAAAAAATGCCTCCTGACTTTCTAGACCAAACATTTGTTCCTTAAAAATATGCGACATACACCTCCCTGGGTGGATGTGTGCAATAAACTATTCTATTTTTGGACAACTTCATTACAATCAACAAAGAGGTCATGTTTACAAATGCAAACAACAATAGTGGGAACAATTGTTTGGCAAGTGCAATCTTAATCCCTATGTAGACCCGCACTTGTGTTAACCAGGTAACATGCAAAATGTTGAGATGTAGGCAACATGGTGGTGTATTGAAGCAACATTGTGGTGGCTGGGAAGCAAAAGTTTACCTGGTAGTGGCTTGGGAAGCCTATTTTCCTGTGAAGCTCCTTGTGCAAGTTTCAGGCAAAATGCCATACAAGGCAAAGTCCTGCTGGGCTGTAGGCAAAATGTATATAAGTTTCAGGAAAAAAATAACTTGTTGGCAAGAAAGGCAAGATTAAACAAGTTTGATACATTTTTTGTGGTTGTGCGAAGCTTTACCGGGGGTGGCTGGTGAAGCTTCTAAGTGTGCACAAAAACCTCGAGCTTTTGACTTGACATCGTTTTCAGTTTTGACTTGATATATGATATTTTTGTGGGTTGTAGCATGTATGTTGATATGAAAAAGGCTGTGTGACTTGCTTGTGCTAATGGTGTGAGTTGCTTGAAAAATGTGTGTGGTGTTGCCTGATCCAGTATGAATATCTATCCTATGTCTGGTGTCGAACTTGCCTATTCAGTTACTTTTGGTAGCCTGCCTTTTGTGTGGGTGGCTTCATTGAAAACAAATTTATGCATGATTTGCTTGAGCTAAGTGTGTGAGTTGCCTGCATAAATAGTGTATGCTTGCCTAAAAAGTTTCATGTGTGAAAAACAGAAGAAGAAAAATGTAGGGTGTTGAATGCTTACTCGCAGCTTGCTGTACTCCCCTGGACCCTTCTTTTCCTTCCTCATGACCTTGAGTATGAGGTCGTCGTCCCAAACAGAAGCCCTTGGAACCGTGCCTGGAATCGGTTCATCCACATTGAGTGAATGGAAAAGAAAAACTCAGAAAATAGGATCTGGCAAAATCATGCCGCATAAAATAGGAAATAGGATCCTATTTCAGTGTATCAAATTAGTGGATAACAAGATATCTATGAAAGTTAGGTGATTTAGGCCAGTACTGACAACATGTAGGCCCTGCCAGTCAAGGCATGCATCGTCAGGAGGAGATTCAACAGCAAAACCATAGGTCCCCCCTCTCAGCCCTCCCAAAATCTCCAACAAATTCCGCCATGACCGCCTCTCCCCACATATAGAAAAGACTAGGCAAATCACATACAGTAGTAGGCAAGTCACACATAAAACTCCAGCAACCTCATGCAGTTTTTGGCAAGCATATCATAATTTTCTGTAGTTGCAAGCCACACATATAAATTGTTTTTTGGGATGGTTTTTTAGGTGGTAGGGAAGTTTTTTGGGATGAATCAGATTTGAGAAAAAAGACTTTTTCACAAATCTGTTTTTGTCCGCAATATTTTAAAGGGCAAGTCTCACATAAAACTATAGCAAGCACCGCACAGTGGTCAAGCAAATCCTGATGTGATTTCAGTTATAAATTTTCTCTACGCACCTTTGTTTGCTGC
Organism: Thinopyrum elongatum; assembly: GCA_011799875.1. Taxonomy (NCBI): domain Eukaryota; kingdom Viridiplantae; phylum Streptophyta; class Magnoliopsida; order Poales; family Poaceae; genus Thinopyrum; species Thinopyrum elongatum. The sequence goes on along the minus strand of CM022300.1, from coordinate 81,125,912 downwards.
TCTTCAATGACAGGAGATGAATTAGCATCGGGGTTAACTATTGGGGATCTTGTTGAACGCCTTTTTTGCTTTTCCCAGCCATTTTTTGCCTGTGAAAAAACATTTCAGACAGAAAAATGGGGCAAGTATTGCATCGTTTTGAGGCAAACCGTGATAAAGCGGAAAAAATACAGCCCCACTTGCAGTGAAAAAAGCAGATTTGTTCTCCCTTTCCTCTTACTATCCAAATGATACTGGAAATTCATTGTTGCTCTTCCCTGGGACTGCAAACCATAGAAACGATAACGGTCTTGAGATGGATGCAGCTGCTGCACTTCTCAATGACATATGCAATGGAAACAATCACATTCTCTAGTACAACAAGATACAACAACACATCATGCCAGCAATGCTTTCCTTGGCTGACCAACTATGGATTGGAGATGACAAAAACACTTCTCGCGGAATCAAGGTGACCAATCAAATCACCCCTGCCCCGCTAGCGACAAACTCTCACCGAACAAAAATCACGTCACAAAATCAGGATGAATCTGCATCAGCTACTTCAAGAAACGATAGGGAGGGCGGGGGACTCACCTTGCGTGAGGCGCAGGGTCGATCCTTTGGATGCTCTGCCTCCTCCTCTGGATGGCCTCATCCTTCGAGAAACTAACAAGTTTTGAACCATATCAGGCAACCAACTAACAAAATCGTTAGGCAAGCTTTGTGCAGATATACAAAAACATTAGGCAAGCTGTGGGCAGATATGAAAGTAGGCTAGTTCATATCTCCATGAGCGCATTGGTGTGCAACAAAGTTTCTGGGTTCTGAGTAATCAAAATTTCCATCAAGTTTTTGTAGCACCTCTATGAGATGGCAAAATTAACGAACATTTCAGGCAACTATAAATCAATAGTTAGGCAAGTTTTTGTACAACAACAAAATACACACTCTGGGAAAGGATCTGCCAACTATCGTACGGCAAACTCTGGCGAACTCACACCACATCTTCCTACAACTCATGCTCACGCCTGCAGCAACTAAACACACACACTTTGGCAAATCCAAAAACTGGTTCACAACGCCTCAATCTGTGGACGAAGAGCGGGAGGGGAATCTACAGTGAGGTACTGCGCCGCAACGTCGCCGCGCTTCTCGCCGTCGTCCACAAATTAAAGACCCACATGCCCCAAAAAACCTGCGGGGAACCAACATCAACTCTCCAATACGCCCCCATATCCGACGATTCGAGTGCAAGAAGTCGTTGCGTGCGCTATTGGGCTCGAGATGCTTACCGGCGATTTGCTCGACCACTGACGAGGGCGCTACAGGCGAGATGGTCACGTTGCACGGATGCGCGGGTTCCTCCTCGATCCCTGGCTCCTGGATGAATGCGGCGCACGGAGGAGCAGCGCCGCCCAGACCCCTCCTCTCCCCTACCTCCGTCTGGTGGTCAACGCGCGCGGATGGCTCTCTGGCGCCCCTCTCTCTCTCTGCAGAGTGGTCTTTCTCCTTCCTCTTCTCCCCACGCCTCCCAAATCCGCTGGAAACTCCGACAGCTCCGCCACGGAATCAATGAACGCGGCGGTGGATTTGGGAGAAGAAGCTGCCATGGTCGCATGCTCGTAGCCGCAGATGAGATGGGTGTGCTTGGTGCGACGCGCGTCGGCGGGAGTTGGCTGGAGGAGCGGGGCAACGGAGTGCCGAGCCGGTAGGAGGAGCGGGGCGGCGGCGGCGTGGTCCGGGGGGGGGGAGCGGGGCGGCGGCGGCGTGGTCTGGGGAAGGAGCGGGCCGGCGGTCGCGTATCAATATCAGGGAGGAGGCGTCAGGCTTGAGTAGAGTGGTTGAGTGGATTGCGGGAGACTTGTCGGTAGTGCATCTGTAACTCTGTAGACATTTCGCTCCACAACCCCGACCGTGCAGCACCTGGTGATTGGATCCCAATCCGACGGCTCGGAAGGGTGTGTGCTCGGGAAAGCAAAATAGTGCAGCTGCACTTTTTAGAATTTAGGTTAAATTAAATTCAAGAACAAATGTATGCACTCCAACTTCTTCATTTCTTCAGTTTTCAGCAGTTTCCTTTTCTTTTACTTTCTCCTTTTTATTTATAAGTCGTTTTTCTGTTTTGGCTTTTCTTTTTTATTTTCATTTCTAGTTGTTTTTCTTTTTATTTAATTTTGTTTTCCATGTGTGGCTTCTAAACCCACCAGATCTTCATTGTATTCCGCGAACCAACATGTGGTTGGATGGTTAGAGGGATTGTGGTATCCCAGTCCATCAGTGTTCAAATCTTGGTGCTCGCATTTATTCCTGGATTTATTTCAGGATTTCCGGCGATGTGCATTCAGTGAGAAGAGACGTTCCCGTCGACGACGAGGTGCCTACGGTGACTTCGTAAATTTCAAGATGATATGCTGGCTCAGTCTTTCGGAGGTGCTCATAGGGGTAGGATGTGCGTGTGTGCGTTCATAGGGGTGAGTGTATGCGTGTGTATATGAGCGCTTGTGTCTGTACTGATGTTCAAAAAAAAGATCTTCATTGTATTCCCATGAACATTACTTGATTAATAAGGCAAGTGTGCTTAGATTCCAAAAACAGTTTGTCTAATTCATATTTAGATGTTTTTTAAGGATGTCACATCTAAACTCCCATAAATATATAATGCAGCAACAAGAAACAAAAAAAAATAGGACAAAAAAAATATACCACAAACAGAGTGGACATCAGTTTATATGTGACATAATTATGTCACATCTAGATGTGTCCTAGACAGACTCTTCCAAAAAATAATAATCAGATCGCATGCACGAAGCTTATAGCGACAGACACACAGTTTGGATTGTCGACGGACGTCCGAGATTTACATCGCCTGTCCGATTCCTGAACAGATTGTGTCATGTTTCCAGCGCCGACTGCAGATCAGTCTCGGTCTGATGTACGTGCAACTCCAGCATATATATAGTGGTGACCATCGATATATAAGCACCAGCACAAGCTCGAACCCGTCATAGTCTTATAGATCGCTTGCCTCACCTCGCGTGGATCGGTTCCAAGCACTCCATGGCGTCGCAGAAGCGCTTCTCGCTGCCGGTGGCGCTCGTGTTCCTCCTCGTGCTGCTATTCGTCGCCGGCGCAGGCTTCAAGCTTCATCACAAAGATTGTAACTCGTCGGTGTCACGCACGAGCGAAGTATCCGAGGATTCCGTTGCCATGCCACGCAAACTGTTGCGCGTAGCCGTCCGCCGAACGGAAGCACGAGAATCCGAGAGGCCGTCTTCGGGCGGCCCGGCTCTGCCGAGGGGCATCGTGCAAGCCACGTCCGACCTGGAGATGGTGTCCATGGTCGGCGACCCTGAGCAGCAGGGCCGCAGCAGGCCGTCCAAGAGCCTCCTCGCGATCCCGGTGGGCATCAAGAACAAGGCGGCCGTCGACAAGCTCGTCTCCAAGTTCCCCGCCGACCGGTTCACCGTGATGCTGTTCCACTACGACGGGGCCGGCGAGGAGCAGTGGGGCGACCTCGAGTGGTCGCGCCGCGCGGTGCACGTCTCGGCGCTCGGCCAGACCAAGTGGTGGTTCGCCAAGAGGTTCCTGCACCCCGACGTCGTCGCGGCGTACGACTACGTCTTCCTCTGGGACGAGGACGTCGAGGTGGACGCCTTCGACCCGCTCAGGTACCTCGACGTCGTCAGGAGAGAAGGGCTCGAGATATCGCAGCCGGCGCTGGACCGCCGGTCGGAGATCCACCACGGCATCACGACGCGCGCGCTGCTGAGGCCCGGAGCCGAAGGAGGGGGCGACGTGCACAGGCGGTTCTACAAGCCGGCGGCCGTCTGGGGAGCTGGAGGGTGCGACGACAGCAGCACAGGGCCGCCGTGCACGGGGTGGGTGGAGATCATGGTCCCGGTGTTCTCCCGCGCGGCGTGGCGCTGCAGCTGGGGCATGGTCCAGAACGACCTGGTGCACGCGTGGGGCCTTGACTACAAGCTCGGCCACTGCGCGCAGGGCGACAGGACGCTCAAGGTCGGCATCGTCGACAGCGAGTACGTCCTCCACAGGGGAGTCCCCACCCTCGGCGGCACCGAGGGCAAGGCCGCCGCGTTCCGGGTCGCGGTGAGGCGGCGATCATTCGCCGAGATGCAGATATTCAACAGGAGATGGAAGGAGGCCGCGGGGGACGACGCCTCCTGGACAGACCCTTACCCGTAGCCGGCGAATAAGTAGCTAACTTTGAAGTGTACATACATATACTGCATTGTAATCATCACAAATTTGTTAGAACAAAGCACTTTGTATTCTCTTGGTTCTTTCTTCTTATTAACAGAAAGTTGCGACAATAACTAAAGGGGTGTGTACTGAAATGCAGTCAAATACATTGAAATAAAAGCAACTATCATCAAGAAACAATGCACTAGAAACCTAGACGGAGCTTCTTCAATCAACTATCCTATGCTTGCGAGCAACACTGGGCACATCAAAATGTTTAGTAAACAATACAAAGAAGGGTGCATTGACACAACGAAGGTGTAAACAATCAACTATCCTTTGCTTTTCTGAATTTGTGTTCCCATCGACGCTTCTGCTACTTTGAGCGCTACCAGCCGTTGTGACGAAAATGCAGCCATCTTGCATCAGCAGAGAGCATCAGGCGAGGTCACAGCCGTGACCTAATATGACAACTGGTTCCTTGCGTTCTCTTGATATTCGCAACTGCTTTCCGCAGCTCCAACAACAGTGGTCATTTTATAACTTCCCAGATTAAGATAGCTTCAAACGAGTCTGCCGTTTTGCCTGAAACGCAAAGAGAAATCGCCAAATCGGATGAAGTTGTGAGGTGAGACGACCAAAAGAAATATCTACATAGGGATTACGATCAATGCACCTTTCCTCTTTTTGATTTTTCAGTTTTCCAGCAGGGGAAGAGGCCATGACAACCTGGTGCTCTGGACTCAGAGACCCTGCAAATTACATGTAGGTCAATCACACAAAATGCTAACAATATGCATCATAATTTGAAAAGGAGCATCTAGCTAAGTTGTGGATGATGCAGGAGAATACTACCAAAATTAATTTAACAAAACGGTACTTTGTCCAAACTGGGGGTAGGATAGAACGCTTCAGTGTAGGGCTGTAAACAAGCCAAGCTCGAGTGAGTATATCCCAGCTCGGCCTGAGGTCAATTTACACTTTGAGCTTAGAAGTGAGCTTGGGCTAGGCTCGTCAAGCAAATTACATTTAGTAGATGCTCATGAGGCTGAACGGTACAAGGCATGAGCAATAAAGATGGGCTGGTGAATGCTTGTGCTACCGCGCAGATAGAAAAGGCCGAATGAGTTGCATGGTCGTTTGGGCCTGAACTTCCACGGCGCATGAAAAAACTTCATATGTGCTTCCACATGTTTTATTAGGTAGGGACAGGTGGGCTAGAACTGCTGAGCAGGCGAAGATCCTATGATATTTTGAAGGAAAGTGACGGTGCACTGCAGAGTACACCATCTACCGAGCCTTACTGAACTATTTAAGTTCGAGCTTGGCAAGCACACGAGCCTGCAGCTAGGCTTGAGTTCGACTCGTTTAGGTCCCAAGACGAACCTATAACGAGTCGAGCTCGAATATCTTTTACAGCCTTCAGTGTCAATTTCTTGAGTTGCATCAGCTGATGTGACCAACAAAAGAAAAAAGAACTTCATTTGCAAACTAAACTTTATAAAGTGGTATTGTCTTGTATAAAGGTTGATTGCAGTTGTTTCTTCTTTCTAAAGACAAGACAAATGCTAGATTCATGTAGAGAACACATAAATAAGTTAGTTTATTACTTACACACTCTCGTTGTCGCAATTTGCCAATTCATTATTACTGTGCAAGAGGCTTGGTGAAATCACAAATCCATTCTCCATTCCTACATTCTTACCCTTCTGGGAACCATGACTCTCACTGATCTTTAAAGCTTTCAATCCATTACTCAAATCCTTGTCAATATTCCTTGAGGGCACAACACTGGCCAGTGAGGACTTCTTGTGGTACTGACCACCACCAGTTTGTGGCACAACTTGATATTTCTCAGGTCTCGCCCCGGGTGTGTGCTTTTCAACAGCTTGGAGCCATGCACTCTCTAACCTTTGCTCCTCAACAGTTACTGCTTTTGACCGTTCAGCGGGGACTCCTTGCCCTCTAGCCCTATGCATTCCTGCATTTCCTTCAGTGAGGTCTGACTGCACCCCTCCACCAGCAGCTGAAGTACTGCTGTATTTCTCCAGTTTTTTTTCGATCTCTTCAGAATAACCTAAACTTCTTGGGGCGTTCAGAATTCCCTTTAGTCGGTCGCTGTTTGTTGAGCAACTCAAGACATCAGGCTCAGCTCTTTCTTCCAGGTCCACCTCAAGCTTGAGTCGTCCAGCAAGAAATTCAGACATTAAACCAACTCTGACTTCCACGTTGCATCTCAGTGCTGTCTCCATCGAATTTCTGATGCTACTCACAAATCTTTGGGCACGAGACATTATTTTGCTGTCCTCAAATGATATGAAAGCAACTAAATAGCCTGAAATGGAAGTTCATCAAATAGGGTATGTGAACAGCTTTATTTTACATGAGTCAAACACTACGAACACATAGAATAAAGAAAAAGAAATCTCCCTTTTTCGTCCATCAACTTTCATGGAAGTTCATTATTGAACCTAAATTTCTAAATCCTTTGAAATGCTCAAATTACAGTTTTAGTACAAATTTAGTATTAAAAATGTGCTGAATCTGATAAGTTACAGGACCACTACAGTAGGCCTGATTTGGACCAACCCTAAAAAGAGCATGGATGATGAAGGACCAAAAATGCATAATGATGCAAACACAAGAAAGAAAACACACCTTCAAATTCTTTGATGGATGCTAGTTTCCCATGATCAGAGAGTAGCTGCTGCAACGTCTTTGAATGACAATTATCTATGCATTTTCGCCAAATTTGGACAAGGTCTGAGCTTCCATTAATTATAGGCTTTTGCTCAGTAGAATTACTTGCTTGAGCAGAATCCAGTAGAACTCTATCAACAGATCTACATTCTCCATAAATTAAGTTGTCACTGGGCCTCATCCGGGACGATAATGAAGCAAGATCATGAGGACTGGAGTGCCCACTGGCTGTTCTGTGGTCCAATGTTTTCCTTGAACCACGAATAGTAAATAGAGGATGAGACACACTCCTGCTTGCAGAGGATTCTCTTACTGCTTCCAACATGGTCTCACTGGCTGCTTTAGCACTTTGTTTACTGCTGCTTCTTGAATGGGTTATTTCTGAATCATGCCCAGAACCAAGCTGGAGCAGAGCTGCAGTGAACCATGTTGAACGCTCACTGGAAAGTCTTATCTGCTTTTCAGCATCAGAAAGAATCTTCAATGCTTGTTGTAATCTTTCTAACTCGGCATCAGTTACTACAGAAGGAAAAAGTGTGCTTAAAACATTAGATAAGCAACAAAATAAATAATGATAGGAGGTAGTGCACTATATCATATTCTTTATTTTTTAACATAAGCCTTGTAGGCAAGTGGTTGATATAAATTTGTATATGTTTTTCAGCACCAAGGTATTTTGCACATGGGTAATTTAACACTTTGATTGGTAGTTGTATGATAGCAGCAACTAATAATAATAGCACGCACAACTGAAATACTCAACTTTCCTGAAAAAAAATACATGACCAATTTCTTTTTGTAGTAGTACGTCATGGGGAAAACCACATCAATTTTACGTTTCTCATGTTATTCAGAAGAAATACAGCTCACTGAGTGAGACACTTATTAGTCTATTGTTTTCGAACCTAGTCTTGTCATATACTTAATGTTAAATAACATTTGATAAGGGACTACACATTTTAAAGTCATTACTGGTGAAAGTCAGGTGCAGGAAAAAAATGGATGTTAGATTATAAATAAGAGAACATGATACCCATCAAATATGATTCAGGTAGATCAATATATGATTTCAAATTCGTCATCTCATAAGCAAGAAATTAAGTACTTCCCTAGCTTACTTCATTTGATATATCCGTATACATGTTAAAACTTCAAAACATCACTAGATCAGTTTAGCTTGACTACTGATGCATGCAGTATAACACAAAAGTATCACTGTATCAGTAGACTTTGTTTGAGAATGTCATTAACTATTATCCATAATAGGACTAGTTAAATTTCACCCCGCAAAAAAAAGACCATTGCACTTTCAAAGATAAACAAAATTATTAACTAGCACCTGTAAGGCATAAGATCATCAATATGATGCGATGTCTTTCAGAACAAGGAAAAAAGACCCCCTTTTAGTCTAAAGATAATGAGATAAAGACCATACTCAAATCCCCCCTCCCCCCAGCTCTCTCTCTCTCTCTTTAAAACCAGAAAAATCACGCATTCAACTATCAAACTGGACAGATTCGAGGGACGAAAATTGACATTTTCCCAAAATAAAGGACGTCAAACTCCGAAAGGAGCAGTGCACACTCCCAGAATAAAAGATAAGAGAGCAGAGTGGTTTGTTCTACTCGATATGACACTGAATGATTCTTGCTGCATAACAAATGAAGCATAAATGATAATAATTCAATAAATATGGCTTGAAAGAATTGCACCCATCAGTTGAAATACTTACTATTTCGACCACCAATTCCTTCACCGCACGTAGGGTCAGCTAATCTATAGGTCCCAGCAATGATGTCCATTATGAGCCCAGCTAATTGAGACATTAATGCCATCGGATCAACCCCAGAATCCATCAGTTCTCTTGACCTTTTGACTGTTTCAGCAGTGTCTGATGACATGGCTATCTCTAGAAGATCAAGCAAATTCTCCTCTGAAACAACCCCAACCTGTAAAATATAATTTCAACCTTTGTGTGACTAATTTGAATAGGGAAACTATTCATATTTAAAATTGCAAACAAGCAAAGAACAGAAATCATATTCATGTTGGGTTTGTTTAACAGATCAAGAAATTCAGTTAATTTTGATATCAGCTAGCTGGTAGGTGATTTTGTTGCTGAGGTTATCATTCTGGATTCCGATCGGCTACAGAGAATCTGCCATTATTATATGCTAAATCACAGAAGTCGCGCATCACAGAAGTCGCGCAGCCTCTGAAGGTAATCTTGATATTTATTATATGCTAATTTCTTTGCAATTTTGTTTGGACAAGCAAGAGTTGGAATATTGTTTGATAAAGTGAGCTCCATGAAAAGCATCATACATGGTCCAGTAAAAAAATAGTGTGCTATTTGTAAAAAATAAGTTCATTAACAGTCTGATTGAAAGATTTGCCGGTGTTTGTGCCATACAAAACATTACATCTTCATGGATCGCTGCTAGAAGAACTCTTCAGGGAGACAAAAGAAAGAAGCACAATAGACTTTGCATCTTGGTCGTCTGGGCTATTTGGTGGGAGAGAAACAATCGTGTCTTTGAAAGCATTTTCTCTCTTATTCTCTATGTCATTAGTCAGATTAAAGCCAACGCTAGCTACTGGCTCAGGCCTGTTTCTGCTAGGAGCCTAGGACTGTTAATTTTGTTCAGGAGTGGTCGCTCTTTTTTAGGTCCTAGTGGATATTGTGTTTTTTGATGGTCGATCGGTCGTTGTTATATTATATTTGGACCTTTTGTTTTGTTCTTCTAGTATATGATCACATGCAGTTTGCTTGCATAGTTCAAAAAAAGTGTTTCAGGAGTGGTCGTTCTTTTTTAGGTCCTAGCGGATATTGTGTTTTTTTATGGTTGATCGGTCGTTGTTATATTATATTTGGACCTTTTCTTTTCTTCTTCTAATATATGATCATATGCAGTTCGCTCGCATGGTTCCAAAAGGCTGTTTATGCCAGACAAAACATAAACCTAACACTCACGAAACTGTAGGGAAGAGTATAATCTTGAGCAAAGAAAACATAGTCAAACAAGACACTTGTGCAGGACATATATGTGATGACATGTTGTATGGTAATTATACAAGTGCATTCATGATCTGTCATTGGAACTTAAACACAATAACTTGTGCATACATAAAAGTCTCCATTTAGAGTTTTAGACATGTACAAGTCTCAAAGAAAACCACAACAAAACAGTAATAATAACAAAGAACGGGTGACACTCAAAAGAAAATAGCGGATGACCTAAAAATAACTCACCAGATCATTTACAAGTGACGGTGTAATCTTCTTCCCTAGCAAACTCAGCTGATCTAACATTGTCTCTGCATCTCTTAGCGATCCATCTGAATTTAGTGCTATCAAATCTAAAGCTGCCAATTCGATATCAAGAGTTTCCTTCACAGCAATTTTTCTCAACCGGCAGACTATGTCAATGTCTTTGATCTTTGAAAACATGTATTTCTGACAACGTGATATGACAGCACGAGGAAGGTTTTCAGGGTCTATGGTTATGAATATAAATACAACGTGAGGCAATGGTTCATCAAGAAATTTCATGAATGCTGACCAGACTTTAGAAGATACCATATGGCATTCATCAACAACAAACACCTTGTATCGTGAAGAAGTTGCTGATGCTGGTATATTTTCAATCAAGTGCCTAATTCTGTTTATACCTTTTCTATTGCTAGCATCAACTTCAATTAGATTAATTCCATTTCCGGAGAAAAAGTCATTACACTCCATACAAACCCCACAGGGCTTATTCTCTCCATTAGCAGTGCAACTTAAAGCTGCTGAAAAGATTCTCGCAGCAGAAGTCTTTCCTGTTCCACGAGGCCCATGAAACAGGTATGCTGGGGCTATTCTCTCCCTTATGATGGCATTACTAAGTGATTGTACTACAAAGTTTTGACCAACGATTTCATTATATGATCTTGGACGGTACTTCTGGCTCAAGCTTCTCTGGTCTGAAACTGTATGATCAGCTCCACTCAAAGGCACAGCAATCCCATCCTGGCTTTTACAGCTTGACCACCTTCTGCCATCCAACCGGCTCAAAGCTTCTAAATCTAGTTCTCCAAATATGGTTGAAACTCCCTCGCTTGCTGAATCAAATGACGAGTAAGAAAAATGGCAACTATCACCCAAGAGTGGCTCGCCTTGGGAAGATTTTTTAAGATATCCACATTTGTTGGAGCCAGATGATCTCTTCCTTCTGTGCATTGTCTGACTTCCACACAACAGGCTGCTTCCTTTTCGTCTAAGTGTATCAGATAGTGAAGGAGAACAGCTTCTTTGTTTACTCCCCTTTGACCAATATGGAATACCACACCTTTGACTTCTCAGCGGTGCTTGTTGGTTCAGCCCATCGTCATCAAGTGAAGCAGCCGTTGTTGCATCCCATGAACCGACAGTGCTGGGATTCCTGCCTCTGTACCTGTAATAAGAGCTAGTGGAGACCGGAGTGCAAGAAAAGGAAGATCCTTCTCTTCTTGCCATTTTCAACAGCTTAGAGGGATTTGATGAGCTGAGACATCCAGAAGCAGCAAACAACGGTGATGTTGATCGAGAAAAGTAGCCGCCCTTCTGAAGCAGCTCATGATTCTCTGAGTTATAAGTCTCAGTATCCTCAGACTGCTCACCAGAGTTAACATGGAGATCTAGCAGCTTTGAAACTGTTGAATTTCGCATTGCTCCCTTCTTTGAGAATGAACTCCTCCTCACCCTCCTAATAGTTCTTTTAACAGGAGTGCCTGAGTTCGAGCCTTGGACACTGTATATGCTAACAGGAACCTCCAGACATGTGTCACTCCTAGAGTCCATAACATTAGAAATGCATGGGCTTTCCAGGCTCCTGTCATCCTGATCAAAATTTATCCCACTTTCACTGGATTTGTTAGAGTGATGCCTCCAATTGTAAAGATAAACATTTTTCCTTTTCTTTTCACTTTTCAGAGGCCCGACGGATGGCTCAGTGTACTTTTGTGTCAAATTACCGACAATCTCATTGTGATTTATAATGCTAGAACTTGTCATGCATGATCTAGAACTCAATGGGCCCCTCCAGGATGAGCATGTTTCAGGATCACGCAGGAACCGTGCCTTTCGCAGGGCAGTAAGTTCTTTCTTCAAGTGAAGCTCACTAGGACCAACACACCCTTCAGCCATGGCTGTCATAATTGAAGAACCAGAGACGTAGTGGCAGACTAAAAAGAAGCACCAACCTGCAGTAATCAAGAACCATAGTATCAAAGTCTCGATATCTGAATAGCATGATCTAAGAAAAAAATAAACAATTAATAGCATTAACACTAGATTTATACCTGGCAGATAATATGCACAAACAGACCCATGAATTGGTAGAGGGGTAAATTGCAATTCAATGTAAAATATTGTAACTTGTGGAGTAACATACAGATAAAACTAGGCAGATGATTGAATGTTAATATGTGAATGGCAATTCCTATTTCCAGAAAAGGGAAACTTTGACATGGTATGTCATTAAATCTACTAATCTAGAGATGTATACAGCTAGTGATGTTAATATGGTGTATAAAATATTAATACAGGTAGAAAAAGCAGGTTTCCTGTTTCTGTGAATTCTTATTCAAGAATCTATAGCACAGAAAAGGTGATACAGAGCGAACCAACACTACAATCAAACTGAGAAATTTACAGGTAGAACCGAATTTTCTTCGTAATGTGAGGTACCAACTAGCCAGCATGTCAAATAACATGATAGATAGAAGGTTATCAATTAATCCTTCTGGTTTGCTCGATACAAATAGGTTCTAAAGACCCAACATCACCAAGATCGCATATCAGAATGAGTCAGCCAGCCATGCACCAACAATTCCCTGAGTACTTTTATTGCCTCTTAAGTGGTAACTGCATTTCCTAAAGAAAACCAGCAGATAATTTATCTGTTTCTCGACTGATGGAACCTTTAAACACAGAACCTTGGACAAATGATAAAAAACAATGGGTTCAATGAATCCAAAACTCAACAGTTCAGATACAATTATTAGAAGCAAGAATCTGTGCTTAGAGAAAGAATGATCTACAATAAGTACATAAACTAGCCTAACCAAATGATGGTGTTTTTAGGAGACACAGCAGGACAATTGGATAAATTAAGCCCCATTCAAGTTATTTTCCCGTCTATTAGCTGGAGTCTGGAGAGTAAACCAGATATTGAAGCATTGGTTGCCATTTTCTAGCTTCCTTTACTACAATGTTCATAGATATTCCACATTAAAATCAACAAAAAAGAAGAATAGAATGTCTTTATTTTCTGTTCTACTCCATCCGTTCCATAATTATTGTTGTGGTTTTAGTTCAAATTTGAACGGAGGGAATATGTTTTAGTAATTCTGTTTGTCTATTCTCTTCTCTGAAATTTTATATCTATTAGTCTATCTGAATGGAGCATTGAGATCATGTATTCCTTATAATAAGATGAAATGAAATGTGCATGCACCAATGTAAAACATGCACTATTTAAATTGTCCTTCCAAGCAATTATGTAAACGCAACACGTGTGAGGAAGATAATTGAATAGGAAAGGCGCTAATCGACAAAAAAAGGGTATCAGTAACATCAGTATCAGAGAGCACAAGCTTGAATCATCCACTTGCCCGCAAAAAACTAAATCAAGTAAGCATGCAACCCAAAGGTTAGACACCCGTCATTCCCTCAAATAACAAAAATGGTGCTCACTGCTCAGCGTAAGCAGGCTCAGGTAAGTTTCAGGTGATAGCCAAGACAGACAGGTTCAGACAAAAGACAGTAAGGAAATGTCTCACCGTCCGGGTTTCCCTCTCAAGGGAAGTCGACTGCCAGCATTCTCTGGAGCAGGCCACGGCTGGCAGGCAGATCAGCGACGCTCCGGCAAGGGTCCACCTGAGATCAACAGGGGGAAGGTGGCTGAGTCGAGGAAATTTATGAAATTACTGAACAAGGGAACGAATCAGGAGCACGCGTTACCCTAGCATGATGCAGGGCAAGGTAAACGAAGGCCACATTTCATTAATCTACGCGCAAATCTCAGAACAAATCAAGAAGGTGCTAGAACAGCACCAGCATTTTTCCTCCCTAGCCCCCCGCTAATAATGGCCCTAGATTGCGTCAAATAAACCACTCACCGAGGCAAAGAAGCAGCAGCAGCAGCGCCAATCCGGATCGAACGCGCCCCAAATCTGCGCCTAGGAAGCGGGCACCCACGGACGAGAAAAGAAAACCGGAAGGCGTCAAGTTGGCCCTACAATGGGTATGGACGAGCAGATCGACAAGCTTCAAAAAGGGCGGCGCCTTTAGGGCCGGAACCTACCGGAGTCCGGCAGGCGGGGCGGCAGAGCCGCGGGTCTCGAGCAATGCGGCGGATTTCCGGGGAGATTTGAAAGATCTCCGTCGCCACCGCCGCTGTGTGGAGGCCGGGTCGGGCAGCGGCACTCTTCTCTCCTTCACGCTCGTGTCCTGCGAGAATGGTTTAGTTTAATCTGTGAGCTTCTTCTTTTCAGGGAGTATTTTAATCTGGGTTTGAGCTGGGGCACACATGAGACCCCATGGGAGGGGGTTGGGACAAGGTGGTGGTGGGGCGGGGTGGGAAGATTTGCCCTAGAAAACGCACGCTTTGGTCCAAGAAGACCGGCTTCATTTCAGGCCCGCCGGAGCTCCTCTATCCTCCACCACGTATGATTATGTTTCTTTTTTGTCCATGGCGTGCTTCATCAATTATCATGCCATGATATGGTCTTCACTCGATAGAAATCACGGAATAGTACTCGGTGGTTGGCATCCGATCGCATAGCCAGTGTCTGGTGTTGACTCATAGTAGTGTGTGCGCTCGCGGATGGATCTGGATAGATAGGCAATTTGGGGACGATGGATTTTAATAAGCAGAAAAAAAAGGACTGTGTTTTTCAACAAAATATTTTTGCCAGTTTGAAACTCGAACTACATAAACTTACGTGGTTAAAACGTATGAAGGATAGTTTCCCTCTTGAAGGCGGTTTGGGGACGATTCTAGGGTTTCTTGTGCGGCGTTGTGGGTCAATCTGGTCTTCGGGGTATCATGGAAAGTGTAGGGGTCGGATAGATTTGGGGGGCTAGGAGGAAGGGGCAAAAAATGGTAGAGGGTGGTGGTGGTGGTTGATTAAGGTGCTACAATTTCCAACCCTGAAGAAGCCTGCATGTGTGGTACATGCCCAACCAAAGCCATGAAGATCTTGGTCTGGATTGTCGGGGCTTAGGGTTGGCCCTGGTAGTTGGTGAGCCGAGCGACTTGATCAGGTCCCTCAATTTCGGCTTGGTGTTCCTCTGCGAAACAAAGAAGAGGGGGGCAATAATGGAAAGACTGGGATGTAGCACGAATAAATTATGGATGAAAAGGTGACGACCTTGTTCTTTGTTGGAGAAATGGAATTGTTGTGGAGGTTCGGACTTACCACCAATACCATCTAAAGGTAGATGGTTATGAGATGAGAGAACATGAAGATTCCCTGGCACACATGGTGAACCATGGACTGAACTCTGTGACAAAACCTGAAGCGTTCTACAATACCTTGTTGCTCGATAGATTTGCCCATGGTAATGTGAAAAGAGATTCTAATGGAATCTTAAGGGCACATGAGCAATTGGGGCCTAATGATAGAGATCGTGCGTACATACAATATTCAGGGAATATGTAGAGGTTTGTGGTTTATGAGACCTCGGTTTTTCAAGTTATATCCATTTATTTGGAACAACAATAGGTAAAAGTGGGTGAATGTCTAGCTTAGACTGGATAGATGCTTTGGAAATGGGAAATACACAAGAGCACTTGGGTGCTCCACCCACTGGCGGACCTTAGTTGGGGCTAAAATATGGCATGGCCCGCCCAGCTTATAGCATATGCATGAGTAAAAGTACGGCTAGTGAGCAAAATAACGTCCATGTATGAGTGAATGCCTAACGCGGCCCGCCCTGATTTTTTTATTGTAGCTCCGCCATTGGCTCCACCCCCTATATGAAAAGTTAATTTTAAAAAACCAGAAAAAACGGGAATCTAGGGATATCAAACTTGGGTGCCCAATCTACTCCCGTGTGAAGTTTCGTGAAAGAATATCAGGAAATTATATGTGGCGAAGAAAATTCAGTCTGGCCTACAATTCATCCAAACAGTTTTTTCTATACATATGATTTTTTGTCCTTTTACTAAGAATACCGCGAATGCCATTTTTTCACGAAACATCACACGGGAGTAGGTTAGGCGCCCAAGTTTGGTATCCCCAAATTCCATTTTTTTCCTGGTTTTTAATTTAATGTTCATATAGGGGGTGGAGCACCCAGGAGCTTCAAATCCTCTTCCCTTTGGAAATGTTACTCTTTTTGACACCTTCAATGAAACATTGCCACTAAGAAATTGATACGTCTCCGACGTATCTATAATTTTTCATTATTTCATGCTATTATATTATCAATCTTGTATGCTTTATATGCTATTTTATATCATTTTTGGGAACTAACCTATTAATTCAGTGCCTAGTGTTAGTTCTTGTTTTCTGCTTGTTTTTTGTTTTCCAGAAAATCCATACCAAACAAAGTCCAAATATGATGAAACTTTTTGGCGATTTTTTCTAGACAAAAAGAGACCCTGGAAGCTTCGGTAGGAGGCCAGAAGACTCACGAGGGAGCCACAAGGCAGGGGCGCGCCTTGGTGCCTTGTGGCCCACTTGTTGCTCCGTTTGACTAATTCCAGCGCTGTAAATTCCCATATTTTCATAAACCCTCAGGGGAGGTCCCGAAACAATTTTATCGGTGCTGTAAGTCTCTGTTCTTCCGTGATCCCATCTAGAGTTTTTTTGTTGGAAACATATCATAGAGGCAATAATATTGTACTGTTATATTTCCATGTTTATATTAAGATTTTATACTCTATGCTATAATTGTTATGATCCTGGAATATGCGATTTAGTGGAAAACTTATATGCACATGTGGAATGATAAACGGTAAAATATGATTTCTAATCTCGCCTCTAAGACTAGCTCAAGTGTTGTTCGTGATCATGTTTTCCGGATCTTAGGATGTCGTTAAGTGTAACGATAGTCCTAAAATAACTTTGAGAATATGATGTTGGTAGAATGATCATATTAAATCGACCCAAACTTGTTTGTTATACTTTGAGATACAATCATCAGAAGTCAATTGTTACAACATGGAGAGTTAATATGTGATTTAGTTTCTTAGACCATGAGAATATCGTAGTCACTTCTTACCATACAATGAACTTTGGGGTTGCTCAAACGTCATCTGTAACACGGTGATCATAACGACAACTTACAGGTTCATCGGAAAGTTTGACAAGGGACTAGATAGCTCAAAAGTGGGATTTGCTCCTTCGACGATGGAGAGATATTATTAGGGCCCTCTCGGTGTGACAACATCCATCATCGTCTGGACAAACACATGTGACTAAGTAACAGGGATGTTGGAACATGTCAACGAGAAAGAAGAACAAAACCGGTAACAAGGAGAACGGTATAGTGAGCATGTGTGTAACTCAAGAGGATACCAATATATCTCACCTCGGGTTTTGTAAAGTATCGCGAAGAAAAGGGAATAACACATGATAACCAAAGGTTGACTCGAATTTCATTTGTGTACTCATAGGGATCAATATGGATGTCTACCGTTCCGCTATCGGTCATTGAACGAAAGGGGTTTCATTCATGTATATGTTTTACCGAACCTGCATGGTCACAAGCTTAAGGTAATCATGATCTACTGTGTATTTGTATGACAGAAGTAATGAGGAAATATTTATGAAGTAGTTTCACTAAAATTCGAAATAGTTTCGAGAGGAACCAGAAGCATTTTGGGGTCACGGAAGGGCTTCGGGGTTTACCGAGTAATTCCAATAAATAATATATAGGTGGAAAATGTTTCTGGAGATGTTAAATTAATAATAAAAGGCTCTAATAATAGTTAGGAGGCTTTTATATTTAATTCAATACCAGCGGGGCTTAAAAGGCCAAGTGGTGGAAGGATATTAGGCATATGATGCCCAATAGGGGATGCGCCCCCTTAGCTTCTTGGAGAAGCTAAGGGAGGCCAAATTGGAGGGGAATCCCCCTCCTCTTGGCCAGCCAAAGGGGGGGTTTCCTTCTCCTTTGTGGCGCCCCTCCCCTCTCGTCCAACCTATATATACGAGAGGTTTTGGCACTTTTGAACACACAAGTTTTGGAGCCTCCTCTAGTTCTCTAGTTCTAGTTGATCTAATTAGAGATATATCTAGATCCTCTCTAATCCTCATAATTAGAAGCCTAGTGTGGTTCTACTCTCCTCCCTCTACTTCTCCGGTGATGATTAGCTCTGGATGGCGAATCATTGTAGGATCGTGAAGACCATACGCTTGCAAACTGTAGAGAGGTTGTGCTTTCGGTCTTCCGTTCGAGGGATCATTCATGAACAGTTCGAGGGACTTCAAGTATGATCTACACCAACTCGTATTCTTCCGCTGCAACTCAAAGTTGGTAATGATCCAATCTAAACTGTTATTGCATCTGCAGAGTGTTCCTGGTTGATCGTAGGGCAATTTTTTTGTTTTCTACTACATTTCCCAACAGTGGCATCATGAGCGGTTCTATGAGTTGATGCAGGTTTTCAATCTAGATCACATGTGGATGTGAGGGTTTGATGTTCTTGATATGCTTCTTTTGAGTGTTGCTTTGGTTCAGTTCATTGACAGTACAATGTAGCTTTGCACAAAGTTCTGACAATCGATCGGCTCTGGCTGTCAACGATCTGCTAATAGTTCTTTGGGATTCATCATAGTCAATAATAGTGAAGTGTCGCAAACACGAGAGGCAATGAAGATGTTCGATCTTCTAGGGGGGTCACGTGTATTGACGAAGTTTAGTGTGGGGCTAGAGATTTTTTATTAAGTCTCTTCCCTCACACACCCTGAAAGTTAATCTAGCAACAAGAATTATCATCTTGATTGTGGACGTAGGAAGTTAGAGTTCTCCAGAAAGAAGCCACATAATTAAAATTTGCCAAACGGATTAGAGGACGTCTAACTTGGTTTTGCAGGATGCATGTGATGTGTTATAGCCTTCATCATGTTAATGAGTTTATGTATGAGATGGTTATGTCATGTAATTAATTAAGTGACCTGCGCGTCACAGTATTGCATGATGGCTGGAGCCATGGGATTGTCACTTTAATGTAATAGAATAGTTGTAGAGATAGCCCACAGGTTGCAGGTGATGGTGACAAGCTTGCATGATGACCTCGGCGCAAGGAAGCTGTAACAGGCACTGAGAGAAGGGGCTGAATTTTTTTCGTGTCACGCCAATGTTTTCTGAAATTGGTGCTACGATGACGTTTTTGAAATGGTCGCCACGGCAACGATTTTCTGAAATTGCTACCACGACGGCATTTTTTAAAAGGATACCACAGCAACGATTTTTCTGCTGCCATGACGATGTTTCGAATGAAGATTCAAGAAGACCGTGAAGACTTCCCGGTGCCAAGGGCTATACCATATCATGCTATTATGAATTTCCTGATATGTTTATCCCTTTTTGATTGCACCCTTTTGATTGCATAGTAGTCATTTTTATTAGGGTGATCCCTCACAGAAAATATCATGTTAAAAGTGCTCTTCGTTGTGTAGCAACCATGTACGACACGTAGCAGTTTGAAGTGTGTCATGTCCACATGAGTACAAACAGATTGTGAGGCGTAAGGCTGGTGAAGGTAAAGACCTCACAAGCAGAAACACTCGGTTATCTTGAAGTTCTAGCAGAATTGTTCTGAACTTGGAGCACGAACAATCAAAAGATGAACAAGCCATATGGAGATATGATCGGCAAGTTTGCCTACCGACTGAAGTTCATGTCATCAGTGATGTCCACATCAATGGTTGTGAATAAGATCAGGGTCTTGAATCACTTGAAATCAATTATGAGAGAGATTGGTTTGAGTGGGAGCACAATTATGAATTAATTAAGTTTAATCACTAGTGTAATTAATTATAAACAATGTCTATGTATAGTTTGCATTGTAGTTGTAGAATTATGGCTCACGTTCCACCTTTTCTGTTGAAATTGATTAGCTGTTTTTATCTGGTCCTCTAGAGTGCTGAGAAGGATTTTGTCCTATTGCATACTTAAATACTCTCCCATAGATGACGTGGATGATGAGACTCACGTCCATCGATCCAAAAGGCTAGAATTCTATTACGGTCTACCTACTTCCAAGAAACCCAAACTTCAAAATGTTTGGGATAGTCATGTGATATTATTGGAACTGAAATTGTTTTCAGAAACAAACAAAGGCTAAAATATATGTGATATCTAAAGAAGTGTTTGCTGGCAAGTTCTAGTTAAAGCATTCAACTAAGTTTAAGACTGAAATGCATAGGATCCGGTAGAACACTAGTCATGATTTGATGGCGACAACCTAAAGTGAAAGAACAAATCGGACGGATGTAATGAGACTTACATGTCTGGGAAAGTTTGGGGATCACGACATTCTTAAGTTGGATGCTTCTTCTTTGAGTAGGAGAAATATAGGAAGTAAAACTATAAGAAGTAAAAATGCAGAAAGAAAGGAAGACTGGAATGTCCAGCTCAGGTATGAATGTCATACAAGTTATAACATGTAGAGAAAGTTGGTCAAGTAAGTGTAATTCTTGAGAATTGTGATTAAATTGTTGAACACTAATTCTTCAAGATTATGGTTAAAAGTTGATCACAAGAATACAGACTTGATTGCATGTTGTTGCGAATTGATGCAAGAAATACTACAACCTAAATGACCAACAAATAATGAGGTTAAAATATCTGATGGAAATCTTGTAAAAGTTATGATACTTTTCATCAACATATTACCTCTATATTTATTGTCATAATTCATTTTAGAGTTTTGTACACTCTTGCATAGAAGTTGCAAAGAGGTTGTTCATGAGAGAACAATACTTGTTTGATGTTATGAACAAAAGGCCATACTCCTATTTATTGGGAAACGTAGTAGAAAAAAAATCGCACCTACGATCACCCAAGATCAATATGAAGATGCATAACGGGTTGGATCACGATTGTTACCGTCACCGAGTTGCAGCGGAAGAAGAACGTGTCGGTGTAGATCGTACTTGGAGTCCCTCGAACCATCAATGAACAATCCCTCATACCGCCCACGAACAGCCCCTCGAACTGAAGACGGAAAGCACGACCTCTCTACTTGGTTGCAAGCGTGCAACCTTCACGATCCGACAGTGCTTTGCCGTCCAGAGCTAATCGTCGCTGGAGAATTAGAGGGAGGAGATTAGAACCACAATGGGCTTCTAATTATGAGGGCAAGAGGATTGGCCTAGCTCTAATTAATCAACTAGGACCAACCAGAATCCATCACTATGCTGGAGTCAGGGCCCATCAACGCTTCTTTGTAAATTATATGTTCATTGTTTGTTCAACAATATTTTGTCTGCGCACCACAAAGGTTTGCATGAATTTCCCCAACCTATAAGGTTCAGCTGCAAGTTCGACCGAAGTCTCTATATCTTATGTAGAGGCTTTTCATGTCAGTCACTGTAGGCAATTCTAGAACCACTTCTAGCGTTTCTTTTCTTTGACCTGATCACGAAGATTTTGCAATCTCGTCCATTTGCACTATCCTCCCACTCACTCTTTTGCAGAAAACAATTTCTTCAAAATTTTCGCACTCTCCGTGACATTATGTGTGAGAGCCTGGCTTAATAGGAATGATAGACTACTCATACCAACAAGGAATTCCTTCTTTTTTGGGAGCCCATTCGGAAAGAACTCCAAAGATAAGCGTGCTTTGGCTTGGAGTAATTCTAGGATGGGTGACTAGCCGGGAAGTTGGTCCCGCGTGCGCACGAGGTGAGGACAAAGTGCGCATGAAAGACTAGTGTTCGTCTGTGGGGCCAGTCTTGATCCCGCCAGGCGTAACAGGGTGTTACAATTGGTGTCAGAGCAAACCCTCGTGATTACACGGACATGTGCGGGTCAGGTGCGTGGTCATGTGGCGCATGGCGCGTGTGGCCCGCTGTGGCACACAGCATGGCACATGTGCCGGACTGGATGCAGATACGTGTGCCAAGAGGGAACGTTCCTGACGGGCCAACGAGGACATCGGTTCCTTTGAGTGGGGGTGTATGTAAGAGTCTGGCTTAATGGGAATGATAGACTACTCATATCGACAAGGAATTCCTTCTTTTCCAGGAGCCCATTTGAAAAGAACTCCAAAGTTAAGCGTGCTTTGCTTGGAGTAATTCTAGGGTGGGTGACCGACCGGGAAGTTGGTCCCGGGTGCGCACGAGTGAGGACAAAGTGCGCAGGAAAGACTAGTGTTGGTATGTGGGGTCGGTCTTGGTCCCGCCAAGCGTAACAGGGTGCTACACTATGGCCCAAACGAAAAAAATTCCTGTCATGGTTATGACACTTTTATGACGATAATTGTGACAAAAACATGTATCATCGTAGATGTGGTGGGCTCCTACTTCTGTGACAAAAAATTATGACAGAAAATGGATATCCGTGTCTATGTCTATGGACAACATCATATGTGTTTTTCACTCTATGTCTATGGATATCCGTGTATGTTCCTTGTGGGACTAACCCATGTAGGTATTGAAAGTGCAACTCACTCAAATGGATTGCTCCAAATGATCTACATCAACATTGAGCATCTACATCTTCAACACCTACATGAAGTCATCATCGACAAAACCCAAGGTTAGTTCATCCCTCTTAGGGGGGATATCACATCTAGGGGGAGCTTTGCTCTAAGAATTGAGCTAAAGCAACTCTAATGGTGTGAACACATCATTGCTTTATGTAAAAGTGGTAACCCCACTTGTGCTTAAACGATGAGTATGACCTATGATCAAATGTTCTCATTTGACTCCTAAGTCAATATACTCATATATAGATGACCTAGTCATCGCCAATTGCTTGATAGATGCTAGAGTGTTTGTGCATGTTTTGCCACATATTTCATTTGCTATCTTATTGTGTGAGCATGTTGGTTGCATATTTTCTCCATTCGAGGACATCCATTTGTTGCTTTGATTGTTTGAATTCTTTTCTTTTTGCCAAATGGATGGACAAGAATGCCTAAGAACTCCCTCTAGCTATCTATGCTTTTCTCGTCTCAAACTCTATTCATGCTACATCACAAAGTTTGAACAAGTTGAATTCGGACCCTCCGGGTGAGGAGCACTCGGAGCCACCGATCTGTCAAGGGCTTAAACTTCCAAAACCTCTTAATGGCTTTCGGTCTGACTGATTCATTCTTTTCGGTCTCACCGAAATCATTGAGTTGATCTAGGTTTTCACCTCGGTGCAACCGATTAGAACTGTTCGGTTTCACCGAGTTGCAGTAAACGCTTGCGATTCTGCATCTCGGTGCCACCGAGTTGTTCCACTCGGTCACACCGACAGTGACTGGGCATATATACCGCGGGTTGAAATTTGGAAATTACTCCAAACCGCTCGACCGCGCCTGCCCAGCTCTGCCGCCCCCTTGGTCTCCGGATCGTCGCCAGCGTCCTCCTGCTACTGGTCTCCACCGTCAACGGGAATCTCCACCGCCGTTGTCGCCGTAGGGAGTTCGTCGCCGAGTTAGGGTACGGACTCGATCTCTTCGTGCTTTCCTTAACTCCGATTCTTACACAAAGAACAATGCCAAGTTTCTTGCCACGATTGAGATAAATCTATCCACCGAAAACTTCCTCTAGAATAGATTTGATGCAGAAACTTAGGGTTAGGTTTCCGCCGAACTCATCTCGGACCGACCGATCTGAAAATTTCGGTCTCACCGATTTGTCCCATGCCATTGCACATGTACAACTTGGTCTGACCGAAGTGTACGAATCGGTGTGACCGAGTTCACTTTCTCTATGAAACCCCTAGCATCTTGGAGTCACCGAACTACATTCCGGTCTAACCGAAACTGTATGTTTAGACTCTGAGTGTGCTTCGGTGTCATTGAGTGTGTCATATCGGTAGCTCCAAAATGCTTTCTGCAGAAAACTAAAGTTAAGTTTTTGTCTCAATGTTTTTGCAAAAATAGCTGTGCTTTGTGATGCTCATCTACTCTACCTATACCTATCTATTCACAGGGTCTGTGCCAGAGAAGTTCAAGGTGATGAGTTTAATTGATGAAACTGTGAAGAGAACTGTTGCAGATCAGAAAAGATCGTGTGGATATGCCCCTCACATTCAGATGCTAATCAACTCCAAGATGGGGACAGGGACATATCTTCTTGACAAAGAGCATCTTCCCCTGAGGCCAGACTTTGAGGACAACGAGGTTGTCATGGATGCAGCACATCCTACTTCAGTAGAGGCTCAGGAGAAGCAAGAGAAAACAAAGGCTGCAAAGACTTCAACAATGCCAGATGCTTCAGGTGTCAATCTCAAGACCAAGCAAGATCAACTCAGTTATCTGCTTGAGGCAACCGTGAGAATAGAGAAAGGACTAGCCACCCTGACTCAAAATCAAGAGAGCCTTGAGAGGATCTTTGAGACCAAACTTCATGATTTAGATGTGAAGGTCACTGAGATTCAAACCACTGTTGAGAAGCTCCAAGAAGAGGTTGAAGACAGGAATGACAGACCTACCACCGACACTTTTTAGCGTATGCCAAGGGCACAAAGGTCTTCAGCAGTGCCAGTAGTCAGTGACACGAGGACTACACTCTTAGCACCTGCAGCAACTACCACTGTTGTACCTCCAGTCTCAACTCCTCCAGCTCCTCAGACATCAGCAGAAGCTTTTGCAGACGGACTCCTCTCCACGCCATCTACGCACACCGGAGCAACCAGCCAGAAGACCACTTCAGGAGCTCCCGGAGATCGTGCCTAGAGTGCCGCATAGCACTATGCATTTTTGAACTTTTTGGTAACTTGTTGCCAAAGGGGGAGAAAGTGTATAGATCATTAGGCTTCGAGAGAGAGCGCGTTTTGCCTTTTGTTGCCTCTCTTGCTACTTGCTACTTGATTGTTTGCTTGCTACTATTTGTGCTTATGTGTGAGATACTCTTATGATCATGTGTTTGATCATATTATGCTTTATTGTGTGCTTGAATGATGATATCTGAATACTTGTGTATGATAAATCATGTTTCCCTTGGTGATGAGTGCATGTTGTTTAATTCTATCTTTTTGAGCGCTCCATCAAGATGTATGTGACATGGAAGAGTGTCCCATGATCCTAATCGATTGTGCATTTGCATTCAAAAGCAAAATTTAAATAATGCACAAATTTAGGGGGAGCTCTTACTTATCACATACTTCTCAAAGCAACGATGTATTTCCTTCATATTATCATTTGTCGAAGCTTTGATCTATATGTTGTCATCAATTACCAAAAAGGGGGAGATTGAAAGTGCAACTAATCCCCGGGTGGTTTTGGTAATTCATAACAACATATAGCTCATTGAACTAATATCCATTCAAGTTAGATATTTCAGAAAGTTCAATGATTAGCATGGCATGGACTAGAGATGTGGACCCCTCAAAATGCTAAGGACAAAGATTGGCAAAAGCTCAAGACTCTTCATTTCTATTTTAGTGATCCAAGATCACATTGAGTCCATAGGAAAAGCCAATACTATTAAAAGGGGATGAGGTGTTGCATAATGGTCTACTTGCTCAAAATGCTTAGTGATATGCTCCAAAGCCCTCAACCACTTTCTCATTTCCAAATATGTCCAAAACCTAAAGTCAAACTCGGCCCCACCGATTTGATCTATCCGGCGCCACCGAGTTTCTTTGACATAGCCACTGCCAGAAACCCTAATCAATTCGGTCTCACCGATCGGGATCTCGGTCTCACCGAGATGGCAATGCAAACTCTCTGTTTCCCTTCATAACGTTTCGGTCTTACCGAAATGAGCGATCGGTCCCACCGAGTTCACAATGCAAACTCTCTGTTTCCCTTCGTAATGTTTCGGTCTTACCAAAATGAGCGATCGGTCCCACCGAGTTTGCCTGACCAACTCTCTGTTTAACTCATTGCTGAAATCGGTCCCACCGAGTTCATGCAATCGGTCACACCGAGATGAGGTTTTGCCCTAACCCTAGCACATCGGTCCCACCGAGTTGATCATGTCGGTCCCACCGAGATTCCTAACATTCACATTTTGAACTGAATCGGTCTCACCGAGTTCTTCTATTCAATCTGACCGAGTTGGGTCAAATGTGTGTAACGGTTGGATTTTGTGTGGAGGCTATATATACCCCTCCACCCCCTTCTCTATTCAAAAGAGAGAGCCATCAGAACGTGCCTACACTTCCACTACTCATTTTCTGAGAGAGAACCACCTACTCATGTGTTGAGATCAAGACATTACAATCCAACCACAAGAATCTTGATCTCTAGCCTTCCCCAAGTTGCTTTCCACTCAAACCATCTTTCCACCATAGCCAAATCTGTGAGAGAGAGTTGAGTGTTGGGGAGACTATCATTTGAAGCACAAGAGCAAGGAGTTAATCATCAACACACCATCTATTACCTTTTGGAGAGTGGTGTCTCCTAGATTGGTTAGGTGTCACTTGGGAGCCTCCGACAAGATTGTGGAGTTGAACGAAGGAGTTTGTAAGGGCAAGGAGATCGCCTACTTCGTGACGATCTACCTGAGTGAGGCAAGTCCTTCGTGGGCGATGGCCATGGTGGGATAGACAAGGTTGCTTCTTCGTGGACCCTTCGTGGGTGGAGCCCTCCGTGGACTCACGTAGCCGTTACCCTTCGTGGGTTGAAGTCTCCATCAACGTGGATGTACGATAGCACCACCTATCGGAACCACGCCAAAAATCTCCGTGTCTACATTGCGTTTGCCTTCTCCAAACCCTTCCCTTTACCTTCATATGCAATGTTTTACTTTCCGCTGCTACACTCTTAGAATTGCATGTGTAGGTTGATTGCTTGACTTGTGCTAAGTTGCTAAAATTTGCCAAGACATAAAATTGGGAAAAGGCTAGATTTTTATTTGGTCAAGTAGTCTAATCACCCCCCCTCTAGACCTACTTTCGATCCTACAATAGGACCCCGTGGTACTAGGCGGTTGCCACTCGATGAATAGGACTTTGAGGAGGCCGCCACACCCTAGCCGGTTGGGGTGGATGAATAGGACCTCGTGGAGGCTGGATGAACAGTAGCCGGTGGAGGCTGAAGGAAGTCGATGGTGGATGAACAGTTGCCCGTGGAGGTTGGAGCGAGGCAGTAGACGGTGGATGAACAGTAGCCCGTGGAGTCCCGTCTTGCAGTACGCCACACCCCTTCCGATGAACAGGACCCGTTTCGACCGTAGGCGCTCGAAGAGAAGTCTGTTTCCTCCATTTTGCGGTACGCCAGACCCCTCTCGATCAACAGGACCCCGTTTCGACCATAGGCGGTTGAACAGAAGTCTGTTTCCTCCGTTTTGCGGTACGCCAGACCCTTCCCGATGAACAGGACCCCGTTTCGACCGTAGCCAATCGAAGAGAACACTATTTTCTTTGTTTTGTGGTACGCTAGACCCCGAGTAGATGGATAGGACCCCGTTTCGGTTGTTCCATCCAAGCTGGTTGGCTCCCGATGAATAAGACGCATTTCGACTCAGTCGGTTGCCTCCCGATGAACATGACGTTGTTTCTCCATTCCGACCCAGCCGGTTGGTTGCCGATGAATAGGACGTTGTGTCTCCATTCCAACCCAGTCGGTTGGCTGCCGATGAACAGGACGCCATTGTTGTCGTCTATTGCGTCTCCATGTACATAAGCCCTGGACGTACGTATGCGCGAGTACGCGTTCGAGACCCCGCTGGCATGTACATATGTGACCGTATTTTTTGTCGTGTAGTTGTAGGTGCGTGTACACAATTTAGACGGGACTGCCTGAACTGCTATGTCGGGGGCTCTACTACGACACGTGCCGCTACTTACTAGGTCACGGTTCATCGTTACAGAGAGACCAATCGACTAGTATGTACGTACATGTTCGCGAACACACAGACAACGCTACGTACGCTTTGACCGGGTGGGTCCCAGCTGTCAGGGAGGATAAGGAGACACTTCCTTGCGTGTGAAGATATAGCTGGTGGGTCCCAACTGTCACAGGGAGGAATCATTTTTTCGCATAATAAGAAGGCACTTCCTTCCGTGCAAAGATATATCTGGTGGGTCCCAGCTGTCATGGGGAGGAATCGATTTTTTCGTGTAATAAGGAGGCACTTCTTTTCGTGCGAAGATATAGCTGGTGGTTCCCAGCTGTCAGGGGGAGAAATCATTTTTTTGCGTACTTAGGAGGCACTTACTTGCGTGTGGCCATGGACCATGTGGGCCCCTACTGTCAGCCTCTGCACGTACATCCCTGTTTCAATGGTTGTTGTTTGTTAACCATGCTGCATCGAGAGCACCAACACGGTGGACGACGGTGAGGCCCAGGAAGGCAATGATCAGAGCCGGTGAAGCTACAGTAGTGGATGCCCACACTGAGGGGAGTATGAGGGTTGACTGGTTTGGCTGCGGTGTGAGGCTGCCATCACCGGAGAATAACAGGAGGTGTCGGTGAGTAGAGGGATGGTCTGGCCAGTGGTGGGAGTAGGGTGGGGCGGTGAGGCCTGCGTGGTAGCATAGCTGACCATGGGAGGCGGGAGCAGGCGGTCCTGCCGGCTCTGATTTGGGTGGCTGAAGCAAGAAGATCTAAGATTGAAGAAGCACAACTGACGTTGGATGGACATCCAACGACCACTGCTGCTAGAATCGTGTGTTGACTGTGAGTTGACAAAGCCTTGCATTAACTTAGTAGGTCCACAAGTCAGCATCACATCTGTTGCGGACAAGATACAACCCATTTGCTATTTTTAATAATTTACAGCCCATTTTAATTCTTATAGAATTTATTGCAACCCATTTACTGTTTGTTAACATTACAACCCATTTTCCATCCAGGAGCAGGGTTAAAAATTTCAACCAAATTTCGCATATTTTGGTGGGGTCTGAACTATTTTTATCCCAAAATTTCGAGTCAGATTCTATCTAATTTCAAAATAAATTTATATTAGGTTAAAATCGAATGAAATTTTGCGCGCGCAAAAAAACTTCCAATGAAATTAAAAATCTCAAAATCCAAAAAAAAATGATATTTGAAACTAATTGTCGGTTTGTTGTGTTTTTATATATTTACCGCCCATTTATTATTACTTAAAGCCCATTTTCTGGGCAAGCCGGATGCATCCCTCCCAGTCTTGAAAGATTTGCAGCCCAGCAGGGCGGAGAAAAACAAGTTGGCCTGGGTTGGGTATTCTTCAAAACAAGTAAAGCTGGGCTAGCCATTTTCACATAGAAAATATAATAGTTGGGCTGGTTATTTGGTCATTATAAAATAATAGTATGGGCTAGACGGGCCACCGCCCTCCCAGTTGATACCCTGCTCCTATCAACAAAAAAACAACATCGCTCAAAAAACTGCACGAGTTGCTGGGTCCCAGCTATTAGCCGCTCCTTGTGCAATTCTCTCGTTTATTGACTGTACATTGACAATGGTGTGGGACCCAGATGTCAGGAAACTAGGAGGAAGCAATTTTTTTCTTATAATAAGGAGGCACTTGCCTGCGTACGGCCATGACCCTGGTGGGTCCCTATAGTCATCATCTCCATGTAAAGTCATCTCATGATTCCCTTCGTTTGTTGACCAGGTTAACAATGCGAGACGGCGGCGCCACGACGAGCGCAACAAAGCGAAGGACGACGGAGAGAGCGTCGCGGGCCCTACGGATGGTCTGGTACATCACCCGCTTGAAAGTGCTAGTTATCGACTAGAGGAGGGTGAATAGGCGATTTTTATGAAAGTCTTCAAAGCAGGCAAAGTCTTCAAAGACAGACAGTTAAAACAATAACTAAACAGAGCACAGCGGAAGATAAACTAGCCTAGGCATGCGATAGAGTCAAAGTACATTCAGAGAATGCAAGAAGACAAGTATGAGCTAGGTAGATAGATCAGAATAGGAAGACAGTGTGAAGCCAAATATGCAATCAGGGTGAATGACTTCGCACAATGTATTCAACCAGAGCAGGCAAACAATGACTTCACGAAGCTAAACAGTAAGTGAGGGGTGAAGTGATAGAACCAGTTGCTCGATGAAGACAAAGGATTTGGTAGACCAGTTCCAGTTGCTGTGACAACTGTACGTCTAGTTAGGGAGGCTGAGATTGAATTCAGAAGACTGCCTCTTCACCTTATTCCCCTTGAGCTAAGGTCACTTAGTCCTCGCCCAATCACTCAGGTAAGTCTTCAAGGTAGACTTCCAAACCTTCACAGACTTTGTTCACCGGCAATCCATAATGACTCTTGGATGCTCAGAACACGATGCCTAACCTACTGGAAGATCACAGTCTTCAAGTGTAATAAGTCTTCGGATCACACGGAACAAAAAGACTTCACTGATGCCAAACACTCTTTGGGCTCTGGGTGTTTTGTGTTTTGTCCTCGCAAGGATTCTCTCTCGAAGGCTTCGGAGGTGGGTTGCTCTCAAATGACAAAAGCTGTGCACTAACTCCGAGCAGCCACCAATTTATGGTGGAGGGTGTGGCTATTTATAGCCGGGGGCAACCCGACATGATATGTCCGAAATGACCCTTGGTCAATGGACAACCGACACGTGTCCAATGGTTGGATTTCAAACACACGTGACAGCTTGACTAGGGCTACAAGCAAAGCTGACTTATCCAGCTTAGGATAAGATTTTCTATCATTTGTCTTCACTCGAAGACATAGGATTTGGGTTGAACATCACGTCAGTTTTCTGACTTTGTTCACCTGGACCCCACTTAACAATTCGGTGGTTCCTATGACTCAAGAAAGAAGAAAATGAAACTATGAAAGAAACTATGTCTTTGTACTCCATTATCTTTAAGCGAATGTCTTCACACGTCATTATCTTCGACTCGAATGTCTTCGCGAACCACCAATGTCTTCATACATTTTTAGGGGTCATCTTCGATGGGTTAACCAAATCAGTAGGGACTTCTACCTGTGTTTTCCTATGAATCTCACAAACACATTAGTCCCTCAACCAAGTTTGTCGTCAATACTCCAAAACCAACTAGGGGTGGCACTAGATGCACTTACAATCTCCCCCTTTTTGGTGATTGATGACAAATTGGTTGAAGTTTTCAACGGGGATAAAATATGTGAAAGTTTAGGAACGTGGTCATTGGCTTCATGAATTTGGAGGGCTCCCCCTAAAGATGTGCATATAAGTAATTTGCTTTTGAATGCAAATGCACATGCAGGTTTTGCTTTGTGGAGATCTCCCTCTGTTCATGAAGTCAAATAAGAGTGCATACAAAAATATTTTGAAGATAATGACATGCACAATGATAAATGGGCGTCTGTACAATGGCTTCATGTGCATAAGATCAGAGTTAAATAGCAAGCAACAAAAACAGTAGCAGACGTCCATCAGGACTTAAGTTTACAACCCAAAGACCAATAGTTCAAGAACGAGAGTTGCAAACTTAACAAAATATAGCACCCGACCACAATCCCGCTTGAAGGCTATCGACCCATATGCTTCTCCCCCTTTTGTCATCGAATGACCAAAAAGGAATGAAGACATAGGGCGTCTAAGTGTTCCCAGAAGGCGGTGTTGAAGATGTTGGTGCAGCCGGGTCGATGTTGGAGTTGGGTGGTGCAGATGGGCCTGGTGCAGCGTCTTGATGCATTGAAGCCATTGCTGGTGGAGTGGCATCGTCCTCCTCATAGATCACGCGAGCAACAACCGTTGGAGCGGAGGATGAGTAGTCTGAATCTTCAATTGAAGGTGTAGCGCCCCACTTAGTAGATTCAGGGGGCTTGGAGCCAAACTTGAAGCTCTCAGTGAAGCCATCGGCTATGAGATCATCTTCAACGCATAGCAGTGTGAGGCTCTTCCAAGCACGCCTATTGGCTTCATGGGCAACGAATGCATTATTGGTGGAGAGGTTACGAATGCGCTTGATGTCCACAAGAAGGCTCTGCATTTGGCGCTTCATCCAATCATGATGCTTACCATGCTTTTGATGAAGAGAAACAATGAGTTCCCTATTAGTCAGTGTACGAGCATGCTTCTGAGCCCTCTGTGGTACTATGCTGGTGGTCGCTTCAGTGTTTGCACGATGTGGTAGTCGGAGCTGACCAACAAGTGGACCACGAATAGCAACATTTGGTACATGGATGGCTTCAAGAGGAGCAAAGAAGCTTTGATAAGCAGCATTGTCTTCACGTAGGGGTGCTTTGTCAGGCTAAGGATAAATGGCTTCATGGGTCACATCGACTTCAGGCAAATAGACAACATGGTTGCGAGCTGAAGCTTGATAGTTGATGGTGGAGCGAAGCTTAATCAGATGCATAATCCATGGAGCATAAAATTTCTGACCAAAAAGATCTATGCCGGAAGCTGCCAATTGCGTGAGGAAGAAATCATGGGTGTTGAAGCGAATGCCATGTAGAATGTAGAAGACCAATGTCTTCATGGTGTCTTCAAGCTTAGCAGATGAGGAGTGCCCTTTGATTGGCCATAGAGTATGCCTCAGAATGTGATAAATGGTGCGAGGCAAATACTCGAGGTCCTTGACAAAGAAATGAGTGGGGTACTCAGCATCAGTAGGCAATGGCTTCATCATTGAGAGCATCTGGCTCATGTTGGGCTCTGGCTTCTGGAAGATGTTTTCTATTTCCTTCTCATAGGCTTGACAACCTGGCTCATAGAGATCGCCAGGAGTGGGCAGGGATGTGATCTCGAGTAGATCTTGAGCTTTGGCTTCATGATGGGTATCGCCTGTCATCCACTCAAGGACCCATGTCTTCGGATCCCTGTTGTAGCTGAAGATATGCAGTGTGGCATAGAACTGGAGCAACAACTCTTCACTCCAATGTTCCTTGTCCACAACAAAAGGCAGCAGACCAACATCTCTAAAGCAGTCAAGGGCTTCTTCGAGGCATGGAAGGCCAGCCATGGCATCAATACAGAGGCACTTCTGGGAAAAGATCATGTCTTAATTGTACAGAATGCACATGTAGTAATTGAGCTACAGATAGCTCCAAAATCTATCCGACGAGATGTGTGGCTTCTTGTATGGATTCTTTGCTCTATCAAAGAATGTATTGTGCTGACAGAAGTTGAGCATGCTTAAGGAGCACTCAGATGTTGGAGCACTGCAAAGCCTTGGCATTCTGGGCATTGGCTTCTGAGTTTGAGGCCTTTGATTTACATGGAACTCATATTGAGGACCATGGACTTCGGGAGGTGTGAGGATTGTCCATCTGACACTTACAAGCTCGCCTGCACGATTGTATGCCATCTCCATTGTATGTGGAATGGGAGTAGCAGCCGCAGCAGCATCATAAGTAGATGGCAGATTGGGTTCAAGCTGCAGATTGGCTTCAACCATGATTACATCACTGTCTTCAGTGGTAGCAGCAGGGGTGTCAGTGACAGTGGATTCAGGTGGAACAACTTCCGGAGTAGGAATCACAACTTCTTCTTCTCTTTCATCAGCTGATGCAGCCGAAATGTCTTCAGCCTGTTTGGCTTCAGATTCTGCATCAGTATTTGAAGGGATGGCTTCAGGAAACACTTGATGTGCTACTGAGCTGGAATGTTGCACATCCTCTTTAGGGATACTGAACATGGAGGAGGACCGTGGGCCTCTGGGAAGCCTTTGGAACACAGGAGAGGCTTATGGTGAAGGGGTTGTCTTCTCTATGTCTTCAGGGGTTGCTTGGGGGGTCTCAAGCACTAGAGTAGTCACTTGAGCTAGTGGTGTGCGAGGGATCTCTTCATGCAAAGGGAGTTGGGGTGCTGCTCGTCCCAGAATGCATCTTGAACAATTGGCGTCGTGGGACCGCCAATGCTGATAGTTTCACTGTTCGAACGAACAGGCGATGATACCGGGTTCTAGGTGAGCTGAGGAAGGACTACATCATCATCTTTTTGCACATTGTCTTCTTGACCAATGTCTTCAGCCACGATGGAGTGGTGGCTGGAATCTCTTCAGTGACATGAGCCTCTGTGGGAGCAGGTTCATGCACAATAACTTGTCTGTCTTGGTTGGTGGAGGCAGGAGGGGCAACTGAGATCGGCGTCTCAAGTAGTGGCTCTTGAGGAGCAGATGGAAAGGTTGGTGCTTGTGCCCTGCGTGAAGCCTTTAAAGGCTTCATCTTTTGCCGTTTCAAGGAAGGAGAGGCATCGGAAGCTTCATGGTGTTTGCGCTTCTTGGCTTCAGCTTTAGCCTGCTTAGTCTTCTTCCTTTCGGAAGCAACTGATGGAACAGATGGCTTCGAACCAGCAAAGCTTGGAGGGAAGATAATCTTAGGCACCTCTTGCCTAGAAGCCTCAGCAGCAGGAGCGGTTGGCTTCTTCTTCTTCTTCTTGACCAGCTTGGGGTCTATAGCAGGGCGTCCAAGAGTGTTTCTCTTCAAACCCTCGTTGTGAGCTTGTATGCACTTTTCTGCATAGTGCTTCAGACGATCGCGTGAGCCCTTGGCTTCATCACGAAGCTTTTGGAATTCAGCCTTTAAGTCATTCATCATCAGTTTGAACTTCTCAATGTCAGTGGCGCTGAGCTTGGCCACATGCTTCTTGAAAACTGCCTTCTCATGATCAATCTTGTTCTTTTGCTCAATCACTTTCTGAGCAATGGCTAGTTCCTGATTAACGAAACCTTGAAAGGTAACACTGATACCAATGGACAGTTTTAGATCTTCAAGAGAGAGAGAGAGATGGATCATCAAACCACTCATCAATGAAGTTGTTCAAAATATCTGCATCGAACAGAGGCAGGTTCTTGAAGATATCAGCTTCTTCCTGCTTGTTCTTGATCAACAGCTCCAGAGCATCATCATCAAGATCTTCATCGCTTGATAGATCAATGATGTCTCCATCATCTCGCAATATGCTGTTTGGCGGAGGGCCTCGCCCTATGGTGTCCTTTGTCTTCGGAGAGGTCCTAGACAGATCTTCAGAATACACACTGGATTTAAGAGGTGCAATTTTTAGGGGCTTCGCTCTTGAAGCTTTTGGTGCGGCGGCAAATTTTGAAGCCTTTGACTTTTTGGTTGGCTTCAGGGACTCAGGGGCAGCAGATGGTTGAGCTCCTTCTTGGGCAGCTTTAGCACGTGCTCTAAGTTCAGCATAGTGCGCAAGATAGGCAGCAAGGTCGTCGAAGGGGCCAACCAGGTTTGGTTTAGCCTCACGAGTGCCATCTGGCCTTGGTTCTGCTGGACCTGGATTGAAGTCAATCCCATAGTCCTTCTTGTTCTGATTTGCTAAGCCCTTGGCCAGCTGATAGTTGGCTTCAAATAGATCATCCTCACAACACCACAGTATACTAGAGGGATCAGGGTTTTTAGGCATTGGCTGCCTCACCATGCATGGATAGAAGCCTAGCTGAATGGCTTCAGCCTTGGTCTTTGGGTGAAGCTTCTTGTAGATGATGTTGGCCCATGGTGGCCTCACGGCGTTCTTGGCAGCATACTCTGGGGTCACAAACTTGTAGTGAAACCATTGTTCAGCCCAGTACTCGCGAATCCATTGCATGCGCGATTTGCGCTCCCCATATGTCTCCTCTATATCAGACTTGTACATTTCATATAGATCTGGAGGTAGATCCAGTGTAGTGTTCTCACGATGCTGCCTACCCCCTTTCTTTGAGGACTTTCCTCCAGCCATTGTCTTCACAGAAATGATTGGCTTCGCTCGGCTCGTTAAACAGGAACTGGCTTCAGGAGAGTCAAGGTGAAGCTGTAAGAAGTCTGCAAATGAATTCAGACTATGAGAACCAAGAGACTCACCCACGGACATGTCGCTGGTACCGTAACATGCTATACAAACATTTTTAACCCCTTTCCGCGACGACATTCTGAACCGTCGCCAAGTGAGTGTGTGCGATAGGGGGGTCCTTCCCACACGACCCAAAAACCGTCGGGGATAGGCGAGCAGCTACTGACGATCGTCATAGAATAAACGTATGAGAAGTCACGCCAGTCCCACATGTTACGTCTCGATGTTACGTTTCTGATCCGAGAGACATCCGAAACGATTACGCCACTATAGTCATGTGAAAAAGGTGGACGGATGGCTCGTATCCACGTCAGTATTTCCCCGAAGAGGAAGGGATGATGCAGTACAGCTTCGGTAGGTATTTCCCTCAGTTATGAAACCAAGGTTATCGAACCAGTAGGAGAACCAAGCAACACTATGTAAATGGTACCTGCACACAAAGAACAAATACTTGCAACCCGACGCGTAAGAGGGGTTGTCAATCCCTCACGGGTAAAAGATAGATTGGTTTGTATGATTTTGGATAAATAGATCTCTCAATAAAACAAAATAAAATAAATATAGAAAAAGTGCAGGAAGGTATTTTTGAATTTTTAGAATAATAGATCTTAAAACAAAAGCAAATAAAAATAGATCTCAAAGCAAATATGATAAAGAATAGACCCAGGGGCCATAGATTTCACTAGTGGCTTCTCTCGAGAAAAATAGCATACGGCGGGTAAATAAA
This sequence comes from Thinopyrum elongatum, assembly GCA_011799875.1. Taxonomy (NCBI): domain Eukaryota; kingdom Viridiplantae; phylum Streptophyta; class Magnoliopsida; order Poales; family Poaceae; genus Thinopyrum; species Thinopyrum elongatum. The sequence goes on along the minus strand of CM022300.1, from coordinate 81,089,488 downwards.
TTACTGTTGGGCAATTGATAGAACTTTAAATAATTATGATGATATCCAGGCAATGATCATTATATAGGCATCACGTCCAAGATTAGTAGACCGACTCCTGCCTGCATCTACTACTATTACTCCACACATCGACCGCTATCTAGCATGCATCTAGTGTATTAAGTTCATGGAAAAACGGAGTAATGCAATAAGAACGATGACATGATGTAGACAAGATCTATTCATGTAGGAATAGACCCCATCTTGTTATCCTTAATAGCAATGATTAATACGTGTCTTGCTGCCCCTTCCGTCACTAGGAAAGAACACCGCACGACCGAACCCATCACAAAGCACCTCTTCCCATGGCAAGAAAAATTGATCTAGTTGGCCTAACTAAACCAAAGATTCGAAGAAGAAATACGAGGCTATAAGTAATCATGCATATAAGAGATCAAATAAACTCAAATACCTTTCATGGATAAATAGATCTGATCATAAACTCAAAGTTCATCGGATCCCAACAAACACACCGCAAAAGAGTTACATCAAATAGATCTCCAAGAGACCATTGTATTGAGAATCAAAAGAGAGAGATGAAGCCATCTAGCTACTAACTACGGACCCGTAGGTCTACAATGAACTACTCACGCATCATCGGAGAGGCACCAATGAGGATGATGAACCCCTCCGTGATGGTGTCTAGATTGGATCTGGTGTTTCTGGAACTTGCGGCAGCTGGAATTGTGTTTCGTCGACTCCCCTAGAGTTTTTGGATTTTTGGGGTATTTATAGAGCAAAGAGGTAGTGCAGGAGGTGGCCGAGGTGGGCACAACCCACCAGGGCGCGCCTGGGCCCCCAGGCGCGCGCAGGTGGGTTGTGCTCCCCTCGGAGCCCCCCTCTGGTACTTCTTTGGCCCAACAGGCGTCTTCTGGTCCAGAAAAATTCTCCAAAAAGTTTTGCTGCGTTTGGACTCCGTTTGGTATTGATTTTCTACGAAGTAAAAAACAAGCAAAAAACAGCAACTGGCACTGGGCACTATGTCAATAGGTTAGTCCCAAAAAATGATATAAAGTTGCTATAAAATGATTGTAAAACATCCAAGAATGATAATATAACAGCATGTAACAAGCAAAAATTATAGATACGTTGGAGACGTATCAGCATCCCCAAGCTTAATTCCTACTCGTCCTCGAGTAGGGAAATGATAAAAACAGAATTTTTGATGTGGAATGCTGCCTAACATGTTCATCACATATTCTTTTCTTTTGTAGCATGGACATTTGGACTTTTATATGGTTCAAAGCAATAGTCTAGTTTTGACATGAAGATTTCAATACTCAAGCATATCAACAAGCAACCATGTCTTTCAAAATATCAACACTAAAGCAAGTTATCCCTAGCCCATCATGCTCAATCATTGATCCATTCATGAAACACACTCGCATATTAGCTATACCCAATGCTCAAGTATGATCATAGTGCCCCTTAGTTGGTGCTTTATAAGAGAAAATGGAGACTCAAATAAAAATAAGAATTGCATAAAGTAAATAGATAGGCCCTTCGCAGAGGGAAGTAGGGATTTGTAGAGGTGCCAGAGCTCAAAGCGAAAAAATAGAGATAAAACATTTTGGGTGGCATGCTTTTCCTGTCAAGAAAACGATCGAGTAGTTCCCAATACTTTCCATGCTAGATATATCATAGGCGGTTCCCAAACAGAAAATAAAGTTTATTCCTTTTTCCACCATACTTTCACATTCCATGGCTAGTCGTATCCACAGGTACCGTCCATACTAACACTTTCCAAGGAATTTATTATTTGACAACATAAAGTAAATTCATTTTTCATTTCGGGACTGGGCATCCCTAATACCTTTGCCGTACTCTCGTGCAATGACAAGTGATTAAACACTCATCTTGAGAATAACACATCTAGCATGGAAAAATATCAGCCACCCCCTACCGTTTCATGAGCGGTACGAGCACACAAAAAAGAAATTTATTTTGAAAATTAGAGATGGCACATACAAATTTGCTTAGAACGGCATGGAAATACCGCATATAGGTAGATATGGTGGACTCATATGACAAAACTGGGTTTAAGGGTTTTGGATGCACAAGTAGTATTCCTACTTAGTACAAGTGAAGGCTAGCAAAAAGATTGAGAAGCATCCAACCAAGAAACGAAAAATCACATAAGCGAGCATTAAGCATAACTAACACCGAATAATGCACCATAAGTAGGATGTAATTTCATTGCATAATTATTGACTTTCGTGCTTGCATAGGGAATCACAAACCTTAACACCAATATTCTTACTAAAGCATAATTACTCACCAACATGACTCACATATCACTATCATCATATCGCAAAACTATTACAAAGAATCAAGTTTATTTTGTCCAATGATCTTCATGAAAGTTTTTATTACATCCCTCTTGAATATCTATCACTTTGGGACTAGTTTCATATGTTGCTTTTGATAGCTTAAACAAATCTAAGTGAAGAACATGAGCATAAAATTTTCATCTCTCAATATAATATAAGTGAAGCATGAGAGAATTTCTTCAAAAATTTAGTAACTCTCTAATAAATCTAAGTGAAGCATGAGAGCATTTCTTCAAAAATGTTAAAGCACACCGTGCTCAATAAGATATAAGTGAAGCACCAGAGCAATTCCATAGCTCAAAAAATTGAAGTGAAGCACATAGAGCAATTCTAACAAATCACAGCATAATTTTGGCTCTCTCAAATTGGTGTGTTCAGCAAGGATACTTGACACAAACTAAAAAGCAAAACAAGCAAAGACTCATATAATACAAGACGCTCCAAGCAAAACTCATGATATGTGACGAATAAAAATATAGCTCCAAGTAAAATATCGATCGTCGTTAGAAGAAAGAGGGGATGCCACTCGGGGCATACCCAAGCTTAGCTACTTGTTTCTCCTTGAATATTCCCTTGGGTTGCCATGGGCATCCCCAAGCTTAGGATCTACTTACTCCTTATTCCTTCATCCATCGTGATCTCACCCAAAACTTGAAAACTTCAATCACACAAAACTCAACAAAACCTTCGTGAGATCCGTTAGTATAAGAAAACCAATCTTTACTTTAAGTACTGTAGAAAACTCATTCAAATTTTGTTATTGCATTATATCTATTGTATTCTAACTTTGCCGTGGCTTATACCCCCCGATACAATCCATAGAATCATCAAAATAAGAACACAATGCAAAGAAAACAGAATCTGTCAAAAACAGAATAGTCTGTAAATACTCGAATTTTACTCATACTTATGTATCTTCAAAAATTCTTAAAAATTAGGAAAACATTTGAAATTTGTATATTAATCTTTTATAAAAAATTCAGAATTTTTAGTCGCCTCTGTAAATCTAGACAATTATTTTACTGGACATAAAAGTTTCTGTTTTTCAACAAGATCAAATCAACTATCACCAAAGCTACCCCAAAGGCTTTACTTGGCACAAACACTAATTAAAACATAAAAACACAATCATAACAGAGGCATAATTGTGCAAACACTCAAGAACAAAAAGAAAAAGGCAAAAATAAATTTTATTCATTGGGTTGCCTCCCAACAAGCGCTATCGTTTTATGCCCCTATCTAGGCATAATGCATAGATCTAAGTGTTGTCATCTTTAGTTTCCAACTACTCAATCAAACACTTAGAATCCTTCAAAGATTTAGCATACAAATTTTTAATAACAATACTCCTAGGAACAAGTTTGAAAAATTCATTCTTGCAAGTTGGGTCTTTTATCACTTCAACAAAATCGGGGTGAATACTAATCATCTTAAGATCTTCTTTGTTATTATTAGAAGTTGCACCCTTGTTTTTAGTGACTTGAGTAATCTTGCCAATTTTTACGGGAGTTTTTTCAATATTTTTAGAGGAAGCAAAAGCCATGCTTAGATTACTAAAAATTTCCTCCAACTTATCAATTCTAGCGGGGCTCTCCTCTATTCTCTCGTTGAATGCGGGTTCTTTTTCTTTTAGTACTTTAAGAGCATCTCCCGCTTTTGACCCAATTCTGTTGGCAAGATTGTGCATCCTTTTATCTAATTTTTCAATGTTTTCTTCAGTGAGCATTTTCTGTTCAATAGCATCTAGCCTTTCCATAACATGCTCGAGAGTTAAAGTTGTTTCATTAATCATAAGAGGTGGTGAACCCACTAGATTTCCCATAGCATTAAAAGCATCTAGAGAAGTATGCATCAAGAAATTTCCACCGGCAATCGTATCAAGGACGAATCTATACCAAGTAGTGATGCCCACATAAAAACAGCGAAGAAGAACAACGGTAGATTGCTTACGAATAGATCTATTATGAGCATTGCAAATCCTATACCAAGCATCTTTTAAATTCTCCCCTCCCCTTTGTTTGAAATTAAGAACCTCGTTCTCGGGGGTGCACGCAATAGAGGAAGAACTATCCATAACGACAAAAAGTGGCAAACAAAATTGCACACAAAAACAGATCTGACGAGAAAACGGCGAACGAAAAAGAGGGCGAATAAAACGACAATTTTTTGTGAAGTGGGGGAGATGAAAACGAGAGGCAAATGGCAAATAATGTAAATTGCAAGGAGATGAGATTTGTAATTAGGAACCTGATAGATGTTGATGATGTCTCCCCGGCAACGGCGCCATAAATCCTTTCTTGATGGCTCGTATCCGCGTCAGTATTTCCCCGAAGAGGAAGGGATGATGCAGTACAACTTCGGTAGGTATTTCCCTCAGTTATGAAACCAAGGTTATCGAACTAGTAGGAGAACCAAGCAACACTATGTAAACGGTACCTACACACAAAGAACAAATACTTGCAACCTGACGCGTAAGAGGGGTTGTCAATCCCTCACGAGTAAAAGATAGATTGGTTTGTATGATTTTGGATAAATAGATCTCTCGATAAAACAAAACAAAATAAATATAGAAAAAGTGCAGCAAGGTATTTTTGGATTTTTAGAATAATAGATCTGAAAACAAAAGTAAATAAAAATAGATCTCAAAGCAAATATGATAAAGAATAGACCCGGGGGCCGTAGATTTCACTAGTGGCTTCTCTCGAGAAAAATAGCATACGACGGGTAAACAAATTACTGTTGGGCAATTGATAGAACTTCAAATAATTATGATGATATCCAGGCAATGATCATTATATAGGCATCATGTCCAAGATTAGTAGACCGACTCCTGCCTGCATCTACTACTATTACTCCACACACCGCCCGCTATCCAGCATGCATCTAGTGTATTAAGTTCATGAAAAAACGGAGTGATGCAATAAGAACGATGACATGATGTAGACAAGATCTATTCATGTAGGAATAGACCCCATTTGTTATCCTTAATAGCAACGATCAATACGTGTCTTGCTGTCCCTTCTGTCACTGGGAAAGAACACCGCACGACCAAACCCATCACAAAGCACCTCTTCCCATGGCAAGAAAAATTAACCTAGTTGGCCTAACTAAACCAAAGATTCGAAGAAGAAATACGAGGCTATAAGTAATCATGCATATAAGAGATCAAAGAAACTCAAATAACTTTCATGGATAAATAGATCTGATCATAAACTCAAAGTTCATCAGCTCCCAACAAACACACCACAAAAGAGTTACATCAAATAGATCTCCAAGAGACCATTGTATTGAGAATCAAAAGAGAGAGGAAGCCATCTAGCTACTAACTACGGACCCGTAGGTCTTCAATGAACTACTCACACATCATCGGAGAGGCACCAATGAGGATGATGAACCCCTCCGTGATGGTGTCTAGATTGGATCTGGTGTTTCTGGAACTTGCGGCGGCTGGAATTGTGTTTCGTCGACTCCCCTAGGGTTTTTGGATTTTCGGGGTATTTATAGAGCAAAGAGGCGGTGCGGGAGGCGGCCGAGGTGGGCACAACCCACCAGGGCGCGCCTGGGCCCCCAGGCGCGCCCAGGTGGGTTATGCTCCCCTCGGAGCCCCCCTCTGGTACTTCTTTGGCCCAACAGGTGTCTTCTGGTCCAGAAAAATTCTCCAAAAAGTTTCGCTGCGTTTGGACTCCGTTTGGTATTGATTTTCTGCAAAGTAAAAAACAAGCAAAAAAACAACAACTGTCACTGGGTACTATGTCAATAGGTTAGTGCCAAAAAATGATATAAAGTTGCTATAAAATGATTGTAAAATATCCAAGAATGATAATATAACAGCATGGAACAAGCAAAAATTATAGATACATTGGAGACGTATCATGGACATCACAAACATTTAATCTACCGATGTGTTTGCGATAGGTACATTATCGCACACAGTTCAAGAATGTAAAACGTGTGCGGTGCCTCTACTAACGCCAACGTGTCCATTTTCATAACCGTGTGCGATAGGTATTCCTATCACACACGCGCACAGGTTTGAAACGTTTGTCGTATTACCATGAATCGCACACGCATATGAGATGAAACCGTGTGTGCGTCCGTCGGGCATCGCAAACGTTTCATGTCAAAGAACCGTCTGTTCTCTATTTTTCATCGCACACACTGTTTTATTTCTAACCGTGTGTACATTATTTTATTCGCTCCTGTTTAATTTTATTTTTTCCTGTAATTTATTATTCGAATTGGAAATTTTGAAATATGAAACATGGAATTCAAATTCTCAGCACAATGGTTCAACAACCAATCCATAAATAAAATTCTCAGTACAATATGTTCAGTAATTGCAGGATTAGGCAGCAATTAACTATGATGAACCACAATATTTAGATGCGGTAAAGGTGAAGAGACAAGTGTAAATCATTTTGGCTGCCGATGGTGTTGAAGAAGCGGAATGCCCATAATGTGCCCTCCTGCATGCCATAGGCACGAACAACTTTTGTCCAACCCCTTGTGACGATCGCCCGCCCATCCTTCACCGCCTTCGGGAAGACTTCTATAGCATTATCATGGTAGCATGCATTATATACTTTAACCTTAGTTGCCTCCACTCCGGTCATGTAGTTTGCAAGGTAATCATCAGTAAATTGCTTCAAAAACTAATGAAAAGAGAAAACTTTCAGATACTCAGGTCTAATAGAGTAACTTGTTGTGGGCAGGGGGAAAAGGCAACACATTACTTACCATCCTAAAGTTCACTGTTGTCTTGGACAAAGTGTAAATAAAGAGCTTAATTCCCATCACCCGTTTCTTTCGCCTAACAATCTTTCTTAGTTTCCTCACTTGACGCTTGTTCATGAATATCTGATTGCCCATACGCAAAAGGGATCGAAGCGTGGATCAGTATCGCTCATATATGTACCTACAAGCAACCAGTAAATGTTGGAAGCTAAACTGAGATTGCACAAATGATGTAAAATACAACTACCTACGTTCCTAAGTACAAGTATTTTTAGAGATTTCAATATGAACTACATACGGATGTATATAGAATTATAGACATAATTTATATTAAAATCTAGATTCACTCATTTTGCTCCGTATGTAGTCTATATTGAAATATCTAGAAATACTTATATTTAGGAACAGATGGTGTATAAGACATGAGATGCAGCTAACCTCGACGGCAAACAACAACATCGCCCATTGTAACCCTGTGTAAGTACATGGAAAGGCAATGTTAACTATAACAGGGTTAACATCCACCAAAAATAGCAAATGGTAATAAGACGACAACATATGTAGTCATATCTTCATTGCAAAAGAGTAGCACGGTAGCAAAGGGACGGATTAAAAAATGGATAGAATTATTTACTACAACAGACAACCTAGTATAGCCATTGAAACTGGTACTGATAGAAATGAAATTGACAGAGTTAAACATTGCAAGGTAGGTGCTGCTAGAGCAGAGAATGGCCCTGTTGTCTATAAAAAGGTAGGGAAAATAGATAAGACGGGCTAGGTGTGTTTACTACAACATGCTTAATACATGAACCGTACAAAACATGGCCATTGCAACTGGTATTGGTAAGATTCAACTGGTCAGTTCATACTTGGTAAGTCCCGAGGGGTAGTTGCTGGGGCACTTCATATGGACAAGAGCCCGCCCCAAGTCGGCCGCAGCGAAGGCGAGGTGTTCCTCCGGGTTGAAGCGTGGATCAGTGCCGCTGACATGTGTACCTACAAGAAGCAAGTAAATGTTAGAAGCCAAACTGCAATTGCACAAATGATGTAAAATACTGTAAGACATGGGATGCAGCTAACCTCGACGGCAAACAGCAGCATCGCCCGTTATGGCCCTGCGTAAGTACATGGAAAGGCATGTTAACTACAACAGGGTTAGCATCCACTAAGCCTAGCAAATGGGCAGCATCTCTAGTATATCTTCATTGCGGAGAGTAGCACGGTAGCAAAGGGACAGATTAAAAAATGGATACAACTATTAATTGCAACAGACTTAACAACATCCTAAGTCATGTTTTGTAAGTTTGTAGCTGCTATTGGTGAAATTGAGCTGGACAGTTCATACTTGAACATCACACAGTGTGCAGTACTGAAAATAACAAGGCACATTTAACTACAGCCAACCTAGTATAGTCATTGAAACTGGTACTGATAAAAATGCAATTGGCATAGTTAAACATCGCAAGGCAAGTGCTGCCAGAGCAGAGAATGGCCCAGATGTCTATAGAAAGGTAGGGAAAATAGCTAAGACGTGTTAGGCATGTTTACTACAACATGCTTAATACATCAACCGTACAAAACATAGCCATTGCAACTGGTATTGGTAAGATTGAACTGGTGAGTTCATACTTGGTAAGTCCTGAGAGGTAGTTGCTGGGGCACTTCATCTTAGCCAGAGCCCGCCTAAAGTCAGCGGCGGCGGAGGCGAGGTGTTCCTTCGGGTCGAAGCATGGATCAGTGCCGCTGACATGTGTACCTACAGGCAACCAATAAATGTTAGAAGTTAAACTGCAATTGCACAAATGATGTAAAATACTGTAAGACATGGGATGCAGCTAACCTCGACAGCAAACAACAACATCGCCCATTATGGCCCTGCATAAGTACATGGAAATGCATGTTAACTACAATAGGGTTAGCATCCACCAAAAATAGCAAATGGGCAACATCTCTAGTGATATCTTCATTGCGGAGAGTAGCACGGTAGCAAAGGGACAAATGAAAAAATGGATACAACTATTAATTACAAAAGGCTTAACAACATCCTGAGTCATGTATTGTAAGTTTGTTGCTGGTATTGGTGAAATTGAGCTGGACAGTTAATACTTGAACATCATACAGTGTGCAGTACTGAAATAAACAAGGCACGGACATGCTTAATAGTTAATACATCAACCGTACAAAACATAGCCATTGCAAGTGGTATTGGTAAGATTGAGCTGGTCAGATCATACTTGGTAAGTCATGGGGGGTAGTCGCTGGGGCACTTCATCTGGGCCAGAGCCTGCACCAAGTCAGCGGCGGTGGAGGCGAGGTGTTCCTTCGGGTCAACACGCACAGCGACCATCGCGCCATCGACCGCCATCAGCTCCTCGACCTCCACATGATATGTGGTTGGGCTTGCACGACGATGCTCTGGAGGTAGGGTGGTGGGGATTTGGAGGCATGAGGATGTTTCGCAGGCGCCATTTAAGGAATCAGGCCAGGGCCGTGATAGAGATCGGTGGGTTACCTGACTAGATCGACGATGCTCGGGCAGAATGTATATGTGGTTGAAGTTGTGGTTGCGCACTACAAAACAAAGACACATCCGTGACATTTTGGCCCAAACGAAAAGTTTTTCTGTCATGCTTATGACACTTCTATGACGATAATTGTAACAAAACCACGTATCATCATAGATGTGGTGGGCTCCTACTTCTATGACAAGAAATTATGACAGAAAATGGGCTTTTCGTCCTGGGCGGGCCGAGACGCACCTGCATGACATTCTTTGGGCTGTCCATGACTAAAAAAATCATGGTAGAAGCGAGGGCGAGGAAAATTTTGGGGAGTTCCCGGTTACGGTGGGTGGTCAGGGCCGAGCGATGCACGGAGGTTTGCGTGTTTGCCTCGTACACGTACGCGCATGTGTGCAAGGCGTTGGGCTCTAACTGAACCCGAGCGAGGCATTCGCTTACTGAACCCGAGCGATTGCACTAGCTACGTTACTGAACCCGAGCGATCGATCCCTTGGCTGTTAACTGAACCCGAGCGTTTCCTTCACTGCTGCTGCTACCTAAACCCGAGCGATCGATCGATCGCTGCTGCTGCTTACTGAAGCCGATCGAGCCCGGCCCCCTGCGAGACGCAGCCAGCCGGTGTGTTGGGTTGCCTCTAGATGAACAGTGACTGTTGCTACCGCATGCGCGATACGTGGAATGAGTCGAGATGTGGCGAGTCGAGGCTGTGGATGAACAGTTCCCAGTGGGGGTTGGATGAACAGGACCCCGTTGTAGTAGGCGGTTGCTGCTGGATGAACAGGACCCCGAGGAGGCCGCCGCACCTGAGCTGGTTGGGGGTGGATGAATAGGACCCCGTGGAGGCTCCATGAACAATAGCCGGTGGAGGCTGGATGAACAGTAGCCCGTGGATGAACAGTAGCTGGTGGAGGCTGGAGGAAGTCGACGGTGGATGAACAGTAGCCCGTGGAGGCTGGAGCGAGGCAGTAGACGGTGGATGAACGGGACCCCGTTTCGATCGTAGGCGCTCGAACAGAAGTCTGTTTCCTCCGTTTTGTGGTACACCACACCCCTCCCGATCAACAGGACCCCGTTTCGACCGTAGGCGCTCAAACAGAAGTCTGTTTCCTTTGTTTTGCGGTACGCCAGACCCCTCCCAATGAACAGGATCCCGTTTCGACCGTATGCGGTCAAACAGAAGGCCGTTTCCTCCGTTCTGCGGTACGCCAGACCTTGTTTCGGCTGTTCCGCTGAAGCCGGTTGGCTCCCGATGAACATGACGTATTCGGACCCAGTCGGTTGCCTCCCGATGAACACGACGCTGTTTCCTCCATTTAGACCCAGCCGATTGGCTGCCGATGAACAGGACGTCGTTGCTGTACGTGTTCGATACCCGACCCGTATGTACGTACGTAGCCGTATTTACATTCTTGCAGCGTGGTTGTACGTACGTGTACACGATATAGATGGGACCGCGTGACATGCTATGTCGGCGGTTCTACTACGACACCTGCCGCTCCTTACTCAGCGATGGATCATCACTGCAGAGAGACCGATCGACCGCATGTACATACACATTCGCGACCAGACAGATAACTCTACGTACGCTTCGACCTGGTGGGTCCCAGCTGCCAGGGGGTAAGGAGGCACTTCCTTGCGTGCGAAGATAAAGCCGGTGGGTCCCAGCTGTCAGGGGTGAACATTTTTTTCGTGAAATACAGAGGCCCTTCCGGTGGGTCCGAGCTATCAGGTGGAGGAATCATTATTTTGCGCGTAATAAGGAGGCACTTCCTTGCGTGCGGCCATGGACCCAGCTGTCAGCCTCTCCACGTATAGTCCTCTTCTGATGGCTGTCGTTCGTTGACCACGTTGACGACGACGTACCATCCGAGAGCACCAAGGTGGTGGACAACGACGCGACCTAGGATGGGAACGACCTGGAGCTGAGGAATACGCAACAGTGGATGCCCACGCAGAGGGGAGTACGAGGGTTGACTGGTTCAACTGCGGTTTGAGGCTACCGTCGCTGGAGAATAACAGGGGGTGTGGGTGAGTAGAGGGAAGGCCTGGCCAGCGGTGGGAGTAGGGTGGGGCGGTGAGGCCTACGCGGCAGCACAGTAGCCACTGGAGGCAGGAGCAGGCGATCCCACCGACGCTGGTTTGGGCGGCTGTTGGAAGAAGATCAGAGATTGAAGAAGCAGCAGGACTGTTCGATTAAAATCCAACGGTCACTGCTGCTAGAATCATTTGTTGACTAAGTTGACAAAGCCTTGCGTACGCGTCAACTTAGTAGGCCCACAGGTCAGCCTCCGAACCTGTGCGCCCTAGATGTCAGGGGGAGGAATCATTTTTTCACGTAATAAGGACGCAGTTGCTTGCGTGCGGCCATGGACCATGGGGGTCCCTACTGTCAGCCTCTCCACGTACATCCCTATTCCGATGGCTGTTGTTTGTTGAATGTTGACCACGTTGAGCACGCCACACCTAGAGCACCAACGCGGTGGACGACTGTGAGGCCTAGGAATGGAATGACCCGGAGCCGACGAAGACATAGCAGTGGATGCCCATGCTGAGGGGAGTATGATGGTTGACTAGTTCGGCTGCGGCGTGAGGCTGCCGTCATCAGAGAATAACAGGACATGCGGGTGGGTAGAGGGATGGCCAGGCCAGCGGAGGGAGTAGGGTGGGCCGGTGAAGCCTGCGCGATATCACAGCCGGCCACAAGAGGAGGGAGCAGGAACTCCCACCGGCGCTGGTTTAGGCGGCTGGAGCAGGAAGATCAGAGATTGAAGAAGCACGTCGGCCGTTGGATGGACATGCAACAGTCACAATTGCTAGAATCATGTGTTGACTATAAGTTGACAAAGCCTTGCGTAAACAAGTCAACCTCGAAATATGTGGCGTGTACAACCCATTTGCTATTATTTTTATAATTTACAGCCCATTTGCTAATTCATATGGAATTTATTGCAACCCATTTTCCATTTTTAGAATTGCTGCCCATTTTCTGGTCAGTACCAGGGTTAAAAATTTAAACTAAAAAATATGCGAAATTTTAAAAATTTACATATTTTTGCTGGGGTACAAAATATTTTTAATCCAAAAATTAGGAGCCATACTAAAACTAATTTAAAAATAAAGTAATACTATGTTATGTTAAAATCCAATGAAATATAAAATATCAACGAAGAACAAAAACAAAAAATGAAACTAATTGCACATTTGCTATTTTTTTTTGGATTTGCAACCCCTTTCATATTACTTTTAAGATTTACTGCCCATACTCTGGCCAGGCTGGAATTCATCCCTTCTCGTCTTGAAAGATTTGCAGCCCAGTAAGTCGGAGAAAACAAATAGGCCTAGCTTGGGTATTCTTCAAAAAGAAATAGTGGGCTACCTATTTTCCCAAAGAAAAAACTGCTGGGCTGGTCATGTTGTTAGACGGGCCACAGAGACCGCACAACCCAGTTATAGCCTGCTCCTCTGAACAAATCCTCAAAAAAAAGTGTTGTGCAATTCTGTCATTAATTGACTATACGTTGACAATGATGTGGGTCCCAGATATCAGCAGGGTGGATTAGAGTTTAAAAAAATCAAGGGGTGCATCTAAGTAGTAAAGAGGCACTTGCTTGTGTTCGGGAGTGGACCTGGTGGGTCCGTACTGTAATACTCACAACTACAGTCCTCTCCCAATTCACTATGTTGACAAGGCCGGACGACGGCGCCGCTGCGAGCGCACCAAGGCGGAGGACGACGGCGAGGCCTCGGACGGGAATGAACAAGATCCGGGGAAGATGTGGCAGTATGGCCGTAGGTGGAGGGGAGTACGAGGGTTCACTGGTTCTGGTGCAGGGTGGGCTGCCATCGTCGGAGAAGAATTGGATGTCGGGGGGAGTAAAGGGATGGCCTGGCCAGCATTTCAGGGTACGATAGGGCGGCGATGCGTGCACGACAGTGCAACCAGCCGTAGAAGGCGGGAACAGGCGCTCCTGCTGGCGCAGGTTTGGTTTTGGCGGCTGGACCGGTCAGACCCAAAAACTCATTATGCTGGATTATAAGAATTAATTTTATATGGCTACAACTTATTGTAAAATGCTGCGGAGCACCTTTTTCTTCTTGAGGGTTTTTTAGACAATTTTCTTCTTGAGGTGTGAAGCCGAGCACATTCAGAAACCCTGGGATAAAGTGGTGTCGCCAATGTGTTGGGCTGGGTTGGGCATTCTTATCAAAAAATAATAATGGACCGAAACTATTTACGATGTTGACTATGATTTGCATGGGTTCGCTGGTTGCAGGAAGAAAATGGTGGGAGAAAAAAGACTGGTCGCTATCTTTGCCTAAGAATAATATCGACTGAATGTAATGACACTCTCATAGGAAATAATATCCTCCTGTTAAAATTTGACTTTTCAAATTGTAAATTTAAAGAACTGGTGTATGAGCATTTAGCTTTATTTATTTATGTTTAGGGGACCATGAGCATGTACCTGGGCCGGATTCATGTGAGAGCCTCCCTTCCAGTTAATTATGGGCTCCTCTATTGGGCTTTCATCACTGGGCTGCATGTGATCGATAAGTGGAAAATGTGTTCCGTACCAAAAATAGTATGCGCTACGTACGGGGCACTAAAAGATCGAACCGTGCAACGACTTCCAAAACATTGTGTTTGTCGTTCTAAAACACATACCAACATACAAAATATATTACTGATTGTACATTGAAAACAGCAGCAACAACAACCAGGGCTGGGGGTGCAACAGAAGTAGTAAGCAGGCCAGAAGAGTAAAGACGCGGCTCTCTTTTCCAAACCAAACATCAGCCAATATTACAAAAGGGATACCAAAAAAGAACTAGTGTATGCATCAAACTAAATAAAGATCCTACTACACCAAGTGTACGCATCTAACTAACTGGCCCAGTTAGACATTACTATTTATTAAGCTATGGAGATTGGCTGACGGCTTGAACTAGATGGTGCCTGACGGGGGAAACTCCAGCCAGCAGGTCGAAGTCTGATACTTGCGACCAACTCTCCTACTTTGGGCTGTAGAGCGTGGCGGCACATATCAGGGTATGGTGCATGGAGAGATGCATGGTATGCTGTGTACACACAATTTTGTCTGATGAACGAAGCCGCGCTGCCATCATGATCCTTGCCATTGGTTATCTCCTGGTTAATCGGATAATTCAGACCGAGAAACAGAGAGCATGTACCAAGGCTATTTACTGGCCTCCGGTCAAAAATTCCTGAAGGCCCAGAGAAGCTGGGATCCTGCTCAAAGACCTTGCAGTGCTTGTGATTGTATTCCGCGAAACAACACGTCCAGTACGTGCAAACGATCATCAATTATTCGCTGTCGTCTGATCGAGCTAGGAACCACCTGCAACTGCCATGCCACTTTTACTTGAAAGGTTCTGGGATTAGGAAGGGTAGGGACACCAGGCGGCCTACAACATCATATCAAGTGGAGTCAAATAAAAAAGGGCTCGTACTGTAGTCAATCTTAAGACCAACATGTTATGAGCATGAATATTTTTTTCAGTAAATGTTGACAGTAATATAAGCAAGCCATCATGATATCATAGAAAGTAACATACTACTGTAACAACCCTTTGTAGTGATGACTGGAGTAGGCCAGCAATACGTCCAGCCATGGAAGGAGCCCACAGCGCAAATGAAGCCCTTGTGTTCAATGGCATCAGAGAGCCATGGAGGATGTATGGTCCTGCGATGGACGTGCAGATTTATCCACTTACCCTAGTGGCCTGTTAGATAGGCGAGACCGCGGTTGAAGAACGCAATTAGCCTGAAGTCTTTATAATTCGTAGATCTTGTGGGCACTTGGCAGATTACAACCTTGAGCAAATCAAACTTGGTATCATGTTGGCTACTGTAAGATTTCGAGTATTCTGGGCCGCGGTGCCAAAGCAGTGCAGTGTTAATCGAAGGAAGGGAGATCAATCGCTGGGTGTAGACCTCCACAACCATCTAGCTGCCGCGACCGTCGACGAGCACCATCCAAGACGTGTTCATGCCGACCCAGTACATACCGTTAATGTAGTTGAGGGTGACAGGGATCGGATCACAGTCGAGGGGGTTGATGCTCGCCACCCTACGATCATTGTGCTGCGTGACACGCCGTTTCTGAAGATCAGGCGGCATCAGCAAGCAGGGAGCTAGCTTAAAAAGCTCCGGCCTGAGGGCTTTGAGTAAACGATACAGCCCCGACGAGCACGCGGCGAGTAGCATGGTACTGAGATTGTCCACACGCGAAACGATGAGCTTGATTACCTCTATGGGGAGCGAATTCCAGTCACTCTTTCGTCGGATGCTGCTTGGTTTTGCCATTGTTAGTGTTTGGGTTTCGGAAGAGGGGGGAGGCGCCTAGCGGGGATGGAAGATTGGACGATTATGTGCGTACGAGGATGGAGAAGCGAATATGTGCTGCGGGAAGTGGACAGGTGATGATGACAATGTAGCAGCAGCACGCCGCTTGACTTATGAGACACATCCCAGTAGTGTAGGGTCATATTGATGCCAGACAACTTGAGTGATCATAGTACTAGTACAATAAACTACAGTACCTACTACTATGCCCGAGTAGTATAGTGGAGTAGGACTCTGCTCTACTACTAGCACCGGAGGAGTAGCATATTGTAAAATAGTTACAAACTTCAATGCCCAAGCACGGAAGGACTACGAACCGCCATTGGTGCTAACTCCAATCCCCAGCAAATGTTCGCTGGGAGACATGGCAGTTGCAAACGCTCACATCGCAGTTACAGTACGTGTGTAAGGGTGGCTGTTTTGTCAAATACTATGGCTTAAAAACAGGCCACCGTCGGATGGAAATTTGACGGTTATGTGGGATTCACCAGGATTAGGCTCGTGGCGAACAATCGCTAGATATCATTACTAAAAAAAAGGTTAAAACACCCGGGGCTAGAGCTTGCACCGGCTGACCACTAACAATGATACTAACATAGTTGTAAAATGGTCAGAGAACGTGTCTACGTGGTGTTTGGAATTATATGCAAACTAGTACTCCCTCCATTCCTAAATATTTATCTTTTTAGAGATTTCAAATGGACTACCACATACAGATGTATATAGACATATTTTAGAGTGTAGATTCACTCATTTTGCTCCATATGTAGTCACTTGTTGAAATATCTAGAAAGACAAATATTTAGGAATGGAGGGAGTAAAAGAAACGGAGGGAGTACTAGTAAGTACACCATCTACCGCTTCGTGTGCTACTCCTGTGCTCCATGCGGCGGGTGCAACATCCCCTATAGCCACTCCCGTTTCATGGACGCCCTGGTCGATGCCTGCAAGGTGCCCTGCGTCTACAAGAGTTTCGACTGCGAGAGGTACGTCGACCAGCACTCGCTGGCGGAGCATAGTTCCAGATGCGCGCACGCGCCCTGCTACTGCTATGAGTGCACACCGCCGTTTGAGGGCTCGCCGACGAGCCTCGTGCACCACCTCATGGCACCGTCTGGCAATCACTACTGGCCTGCGGTGAACATCAAGTACGAGACATGCTACCCGTTCGCCGTGCTGGAGTCGCTGGAGGATCACCGCCACCTGCTAGTCGCAAAGGAGGACGACAGCGTCTTCCTCTTGGCCGTGGGCACCGGCAAGGCCCGCGCAGGCCGCTGCTCCGTCTCTGTCGTGTGCGTCAAGGGCAACGCCGCTGACGCTGACACGAGGCCGCTGTACAGGTGCGTGCTCACTGTTACTGCCCCTCTGGTGTACGAGGGCGACCTCGGCGCCTCCCTCACGTTGAATGGGACTGTGGCGAGCTTCTCCGTTCCCGGCAATGTGGACATGGAAGAGGGTTGGTATCATATTCACCCCAAGATGATGCACGGGGACTCTAAGGAGGTTCACCTGGGCATATGCATTACCGAGTTAACTGTTCATCATTAGTCTTTGCTCAATGTAAGCCGCTGTCTAAGCATGTGGACACTTCTTATTTATATAGTATAGAACCTTCCATGCATGATCTTGCTCTATTAATCGCGCTTGACTAAAAGTGTATCCATTTATGGTTTAGTCTAGAATCTTCCATGTATGCTTTTGCTCCATTAGAGTTCTTGCTTGCCATTTATGAGATTAATTGTGAATTTTTACTACAGTAATGGTGAAAGACTTATGATGAACCATTTCTTACATCTCCTCCGCCCCCTTCCAAGTCATCCCGATTTACATTCATGGTGGTCTAGAAAAAATAAACAAAATCGACACTCAAAAAATAATTCTTAAAGATCATTTCTTGCAAAGCACAATAAGTGTTATTTCTTCAAAAGTTTTGGATGCAGGTTGAACAGTTGAACGCTTTTGTTTGCAAAAGATACTTTTTTTTATCTATTTAGCCTACATTTACTATTCACCCAGATGCTTGTGAGCTCTAGAGAAGAAATAATATCCGAAGAAACCTATCGATATTGGTTACACATGAGATGACCCCCACATACTTTGTCAAAATAAACAACTCCCCGATCAATGCATTTCACTGTTCTGTGCAACGCACGGGCACCTTACTATATATAGTACGACCATAAATTTAACTAACAAAGTGCTCATGCATGTCACCAAAAATTATATCATTGAAAACTATGTTCAAATACGAATCCAACAATATAGTTTTTGTTGACATGCACTAACATTTTGTCAGTTAAATCTTCAGTCAAATTACATGGGGGACTAATAAACCACGACAGAGGTAGTACTAGTGTAGAGGGCGGCACTGCATGGGACTCTCACCCCGCTCGTGGCACGGTATTAAAGCCGTCATATCACAAAACCCCACCACTCCCAGTAATAAGTGGCCTGGTAAAATGAACGGACAAGCAACCATCACATCCCTCCTATCTTTTTTGCATTTCATCTCTCTACATTTACTTTGTCTGGTTCATCTCGCACACTCGATCCCTAACTACTACTCCTAGTACTACTAGTAGTACTCAAGTTGGAATTCCAATTGCACGGCACAACTTCTTAGGCACAAAATTCGATACAGGGTGTATGAAGCGATTTGGGAATTTGCATGCCTTCCCGACCAGTGAGATACTCCGTACAAAGTATGATAGAGAAAAAATGACAGAGAGAAGGAAGCTAAAGTAAACAATCAAACGAGCATTTTTGCATTTCTTTTGCATTGAATGGTTTCACAAGCTTGACTAGTGCTGTTTTTCTACTTTTACGAAAACCGCATCGTAATGTTAAAACGTGCATTTGCACGTGTGTATACATACAAGTAGTATTACAGTCTATAAGCATATATAGAGAGAGACGTGTATTGCGATATATAGTTAAGTTTGTGCTAAATGCACGTACTTACAAATGCGTACGGATACAAAAGGTTTCCAAACTTTTCCTTTTACATACTTAATTAAGGACGCTAATAATTCCCGAACGTTCGGGATTTATCATTTCCGTCCCAAAACTAATGAGATTGCCTTACAACACTAAATTATTCCTAATAAAAGCCACGGTGCTCGCAGGAGCGCTTGCGGAGCGCCATGAGTGCCCTGGTGCATGGTCGTTTCCCAGCGCGGCGACACAACGCCTCTTCCTCGGCCTCACAACTCGCGAGGTGCTGATTGGCGACTTGCCGGCGGGCAAGCGCGATCTCACCGGTCTGGTGATCCGGCGCCAACAGGTACTCCTCCTCGCTGGAAGCGTGCACCCGGTCCACGTACCGCCAAGCGTAGATGAGGCGCTTGGGCCTGACTGCACTCAGGGCTTTGGCATAGGCGTCCTCCGCCACCCACACGGCCCTCACACGAGCCTTCTGCCAAAGAGCCAATTGCCTGACTCTCTTAGACGTGACATAGGCCTGCCAGGCAGCATGCCTTGTGGCGCGCTTCTCTTCATCAGCCTTCTTCTCCGCCTCTCTTTTGGCGCGCTCTGCTGGAGGCAAAGCCTCCCACAAGGCGACCTTCATTTCTTTCCAAAGCTCCTCCAAGCTGGGGGCTCGGCGGGCGGCGCAACGTTCTCCTCGTAGCGGGGAGCCGACGCGTCCTCCGATGCACGTGGTGGCGAGACTGGGAACGCCGACGCATCCACCTCGACGCGTCGCGGTGAGGAGCGGAACGCCGACGCGTCATCCTCCACTAGTGGCAGCGAGGGGTGCCTAGGGCTTGGGAGGGTCGATGCCATGGTGGTCGACGGGTCCTTAACTGAGAGGGAGGGGGAGGAGATAAAGGCGATGAACATGAGCGTTCTTCCGAATGCCGTGGGAGGCGCAGTATTTATAGCGAGCAATGCCACACCTACGTAAGATATGTTACATGATTAACGTAACAGCTAGGTGGGCATATTTTTGTTGGAGTAAATTACGGCTGAGGGGAGGGGTGGAAATATTGCTGGTCACAACGGATTGGATGAGCGCGAGGGGACATGAGTCATGCATGCAGATTGTTTTCACACGGGGAGGAGTGGTGGGACTGCCGAAGGGAGAAGGAGTGGTGGGACTATATATGACATGGCAATATCATAATGCACCTGGACGGAGGAACTAGTCTGCATAGTGCATATAAGTTTTGTCTGAAGTCAAAGTACCTCTACTTTGACCAAACTTATAGAAAAATGTATCAACATTCACAATGTCAAATCAATATTTTTATATTCATTATGAAATGTAGTTTCATAAAATATATATTTGGTATTGTAGATATTAATATTTTTAATATAAATTTGGTCAAACTTTTGCAAACTTTAACTTGACACAAATCTTACGCGGAGTAAAAAGAACCAGAGGGAGTATCATGCATGCGGAGTAGGCAAAGGAAAATTGCTCATTTATAGCCGTCTGATGTCTCAAAGGGCACGACCGCGCGAGGGAGGCGAAGGTCGTGGGAGGCACGACGGTTGATGGAATTAAGTGAAAGTTACATGCACGCGCCGGCATGGCGTGCGAACACGCAGAAGCTATACCGTCAGGCCTGCGATGTGGGTCTAGTAGACATGACATCTAGTGGGTCCCGCATAGTACTCGAGAACTCTTTGGGGGCATGCAGCCGTTTATCCACCGGGCAAGCCACCACCCCACGCCATTTGCACACCCTACTCATTCTCGTACCTTACAACAGTTCGCTCGCAGTCGTCCCATCCTTTCACATTACACCAGTTCCACTTCTCCTAACCCGCCTCCAAAATCCATGGCCTCCCAAATCTCCATGATCGGTGGTGAGTACAAGGTTAGAACCATCACCAGCGATGAGTTCATCATCATCTACACCCATAGATCCGCGGTGGTGGAAGCATGCCTTGGTCGCTTCCTACACATGTTCCAAAGTTCAAAGGATGAGTGGGTCGCTGGGCTAGATGTTGAGTACACCACAGTCCTGGAAAAGGAGAAGCTTCTAAAGGAGGCAGAGATGAAGAAGCCCGTCGTTATCCAGGTTTGCGTACATAACGTGTGCTTTGTCTACCACATATGCCATTCCGACGTTAGGTGCTAGTATTTTGAGGTCTTCCTCAAGGACAAAAGAGTGAAATTCGTTACTATAGACTTTACGAACGACGAGAGAGTCCTGGGTCGGATAGGCCTTGTTGTAGGCCAGCCCTTCGATCTCCAGAAGGAAAGCCTGGTGTCCTCCTCTCAGCCTTCAATGCTGACCCTGGCAGCAGCCATGATTGATCCTTCGTACGATGAAGTGAAGAAACCTCACCCCAAGTTTCATCATGCATGGGAGTTGAAGACAATAGATGAAGATCACATCGTGTATGCAGCAATAGATGCCTACCTTTGTTTAAATATCTACAAGGGTTGGATGAAGAAGTAGAGCCCAGTGTCCGGTTCAAGCAAAGAAGTGTCGGCGAAGAGGAGGGACGAGGACGAAGTCAAGGACGTGGACGAGGACTCCGAGTAAGGTGGCAGTGTTGTTGCTCATGCTGGTTCTACTGTAGTGTCAAGCGGACTAGTTGCTTAGTTTTATTTCAGGGGTGTGATATGCTGAGCCCCCAGCAGAGCTATGTTATGTTCTTTCTCGTTATTTGAACTCTTTAGTACGTACTAGTATGTCTTACTACTGTTCTTCTTGTAGTTGGTACTACTACTCGTTTCTTCGCGTTCCTACTGTACTTTATATGTACTAGTAGTATAATTTGGGTCAGTCGATTTGTGAAAGAAGAAGTTCGTCGGAGCGAAGGAAGAAGACGGCAGAGAAGCTACCCCAGTATCTATATTAGGGTGCCCATGATCTATCTTATGAGTGTTGGGTGTGGAATACAGTTCGCCAGAAAAAATGGATCGTGCCCGGGGTTAAACGGATGGCGGGGGTGGGGGGATCATGGCGGTGGCAGGCGGTTCAAGGGAGGATGGGGCGGCGGCGGCAGGCGGTTAGGCCTATGGTGGGCTGGTGGCTCGATGGTTGAGAGAAGATGAACAGTGCATCATTTTCGGAGGTTGAAGAAGCCCTTCTGGCCGTCCATGTTGCCTCCAACGACTCAGAAGAGTCGACAGACCCAAATTGTTCCTTCAGATTGCAGGATCCACGTGGCATTCAAGGTCTCGAAGGTAGATTCCACGTCCACACCCAGTTTGCGGGCTCGGCACGGGCGCGGCCGGTTTCCGCCGCGACAGCCACCATGCGAGCCTCCTCCGGGCGGGCAAAGACGACAATGACACGCTAGCTCCTCCTCGCCGGCGTGCTGGAGCACGCGCTTGAGCTCCTCCTCTTCGTACACTGCGGGCATAGACGCGGCTCGACCTGCTCACGTGCTTGGCAGCGCAGCGTCATCGCGAGGAGGGACTGCAGACGATGTGAGCGGGCGAGGGGTTGAGATCCTCTGCAGTACCGTACGGTGCTGTAGTGCGGATGACATGTGGGACCGGGTCCCACATGGCAGCGATAGTACTGCACCGTACAGTACTACAGTGACTGTACGCATGCGCAACAGCGGCGGCGGCATACTGATGAGTGCGCTTATGGAGTTGGTTAAACTTAAAAGAACACCGTACATGTACAAAATCTCGATGCACATGCATCTCACTCCTTATATATTACATGTCTCTATCTTACTCACATACCTAACTTCTTCCTCTGTATACATCCCTCTCGCGCACACTTCCTCTCTCCCTCCCTCTCTCTCTCTCCCTCCCTCCCTCTCTCTCGGTTTCTCTCCTACTCTCTCACCCACATATATACAATCTTTCCTGTCCTCTGTCTCTTTCTTCCACTGGGTGTATATCTTGTGTGTTGAGCGCATGCATCTCTCTCCCGCCATTGCTCCATCTCCACAAACTATCTCCGTTTCATTCACACATTGGGATGTGTTCCAAAAATTGCTTTAGACCGGATCATGTAGAGTTATGGTTGGTTTTGTTGCATCCGACAAATTAATAACTATGAAATGCATTTAGATTTTCATTTGAGTTGGATTATGTGAGTTTGAGCATATTGTGAAGTACTATTGACCCGGTATTCATCTTGGAATTCAACAATGATTCTAAATATTGAATTGTACAAACCATTACATTCGAGGTCAATAGCTTAATATATTTATTTCACAATTACAACAAATAATTAATGCCACGACAAACTAAGAAAACAGATGTGTACTCCCTCTGTTTTTATTTAAGTCCGCGTATTAGCATTGGTCAAAGTCAAGTTTTGTAAACTCTGACAAAGTTTATAAACAAAAATATTAACATATACAATAACAAATCAATACCATTAGATTCATTATTGAATGTACTTTCACATCATACAGATTTGTTATGGTAAATATTTATATTTTTTCTATAAACTTGGTCAAACTTTAGGAAGTCTGACTTCAGTCAAACCTAATATGCAGAGTAAATAAAATCAGAGCGAGTACTAGTAGTACTCCTAGCTGCTCAGCCCAATCACCCAATACAGTGATGACCCACAAGTATAGGGGATCAATCATAGTCCTTTCAATAAGTAAGAGTGTCGAACCCAACGAGGAGCAGAAGGAAATGACAAGTGGTTTTCAGCAAGGTAATTTCTGCAAGCACTGAAATTGTTGGTAACGAGTAGTTTGATAGCAAGATAATTTGTAATGAGCAAGTAACGGTATCAGTAAATAAAGTGCAGCAAGGTAGCCCAATCCTTTTGTGGCAAAGGACAGGCCAAAACAGTCTCTTATAATAAGCAAAGTGTTCTTGAGGGCACACGGGAATTTCATCTAGTTACCTTCATCATGTTGGTTTGATTTGTGTTCGCTACTTTAATAATTTGATATGTGGGTGGACCGGTTCTTGGGTGCTGTTCTTACTTGAACAAGCCTCCTACTTATGATTAACCCCCTCGCAAGCATCCGCAACTATGAGAAAAGTATTACGATAAAATCTAACCATAACATTAAACATATGGATCCAAATCAGTCCCTTACGAAGTAGCGCATAAACTAGGGTTTAAGCTTCTGTCACTCTAGCAACCCATCATCTAATAACTACTCCGCAATGCATTCCCTTAGGCCCAAAGATGGTGAAGTGCCATGTAGTAAACGTTCACATGACACCACTAAGGGAATCACAACATACATATCATCAAAATATCGAACACATATCAAGTTCACATGATTACTTGCAACATGACTTCTCCCGTGACCTCAAGAACAAAAGTAACTACTTACAAATGATATTCATGCTCAAGATCAGAGGGGTATTAAATAGCATAATGGATCTAAACATATAATCTTCCACCAAATAAACCATATAGTAATCAACTACAAGATGTAATCAACACTACTAGTCACCCACAGGTACCAATCTGAGGTTCCGATACAAAGATTGAACACAAGAGATGAACTAGGGTTTGAGAGGAGATGGTGCTGTTGAAGATGTTGATGGAGATTGGCCTCCCAAAGATGAGAGGGTTGTTGGTGATGACGATGGCTTCGATTTCCCCATCCGGGAGGGAAGTTCCCCGACGGAATCGCTCCGCCGGAGGGCAAAAGTGCTCCTGCCCAAGTCCCATCTTGAGACGGCGGCGTTCCATCCCGAAAGTCCTCTCCTTATTTTTTCTAGGTCAAAAGACCTTAATTACCAGAAGATGGGCACCAGAGGTGGGCTAGGCTGGCCACCACCCACCAGGGCGCGCCTGGGGGGCCTGGCATGCCCTGGTGTCTTGTGGTCACCAGGTGACCCCCCTACGGTAGTTATTTGCTCCAGTATTTTTTATACATTCCAAAATAATTCTCTGTGAAGTTTCATCTTATTTGGAGATGTGCATAATAGGTATCTCTGACGTAGCTTTTTTAGGTCTAGAATTCCAGCTGTCGGCATTCTCCCTCTTTGTGTAAACCTTGCATATTATGAGGCAAAAGGCATTATAATTACTACATAAAGCATTATTATGCATAAAAAATTATAAATAGCAGTAGGAAAGCATGATGCAAAATGGACGTATCAACTCCCCCAAGCTTAGACCTCGCTTGTCCTCAAGCGAAAACCGATATCGAAAAACATGTCCACATGCTTAGAGAGAGAGGTGTCAATAAAAACAAAATATGGACATAGTAGCATCATGCTTATTATTATAACGGCAACAAACTTTATTATAAAACTTTTATCATATAACTTCTCATGAACAAGTAACAATTCATCACAACATCGAAGTATAAAGCATAAACTCTATTGAAAACCAACAAACTATGTTCTCAGTCAACTTTGCAACTACAATTCATCGTATTTTCGGGAAGGGTCTCGTATCGGAGCCTCTTGGAAAGTCCACATACTCAACCATCATTTAATCTTCTATGATTTCTAACACTCACAGCATACTCATGAGCAAAAAGTTTCAACCGGACACATAGAAAGATATGGGCTTATAATTTCGCCTCCCAACATGTTCACCTCAAGGGTGATGTCATCAATAATAACTCATGCTCACTCATATTCAACTGGATATATGTGCCTAGATCTTTCCTCACCACATGATGCTTGCAAAAAGAGAAAATACAAAAGGAATAAGGAAGAATACTTTGACCCTTGCATAAAAGTAAATACATAAAAGTAAAAGATAGGCCGTTCGCAGAGGGAAGCAGAGGTTGTCATGCGCTTTTTGGTTTGTATGCCAAATCCCTTAATGCAAAAGAACGTCATGTTATATTGCCCCTTATGATAGCAACCTTTATTATGCAGTCCGTCGCTTTTATTACTTTGCCATCACAAGTTCGTACAACGCTCAATTTTCTCTTACACTAAGTGATCAAACACATTTAGAAGCAATTTTTATTGCCTTATTGCACCAATGAGAACTTACTTGAAGGATCTTACTCAATCCATAGGTAGGTATGGTGGACTCTCAAAACATGAGTTTGGGCTTAGGGTTTTTGGATGCGCAAGTAGTATCTCTACTTAGTGCGGAATTTTGGCTAGCAAAGATATTGAGCAAGCACCACATGTTGAAGGATCTATGACAATATAACTTCTATGTGAATATGAACAAACATAAATCATTACGTTGTCTTCTTTGTCCAACGTCAACAATTTTGGCATATAATAATTAATGGGGGCTCACAATCATAAAAGATGTCCAAGATAGTGTATTTGCATGTGAATCTTCTCTTCCCTTATTAATTCTTTCATGAGTTGCATCATTGACCAATGCTATGTTTTTAAATCTCCAATAAATTTTACCACTTATACTTTTCCTTATGTGATGTCATTACTTACCATAAGATTAGCATATAATCTTTTTCATTTATTTCCTTTTATTTGATTGCAACAAGAAGGTAAAGAAGCAAAAACTCAAATTAAACTTTATTATATAACTCTCACTTGATTACATAGGTAGATAGATCACAAAACTAATACTTGGAAATAGATCATACTAAACTTTTATTCAACTAAATCACGAAATAACTAATGATCGAACTAAAATAGGTAAAGATAGTAAAAGTGATGGTGATACGATACCGGGGCATCTTCCCCAAGCTTGGCACAAGCCAAGGGGAGTGCCCATACCCGTGTACTCAAGTCTCCTTTGGTGGGGAAGATGATTATGGTGGTGGTGATGAGGTAGTAGTGTTCTTCTTCCTCAGTTTACGCTTGAGGATGAAATTTTCCTCCTTCAAGTCATCGATCTCCTGCTCAAGCTTTAATATCTTTTCGCATAATGCCTGCTTGTTTTCCTACAGGAGATGAAAAGGGATAAACTAGATCTTAGGTTTCTTTGCTTTATTAGGGAGACTTGACTTCTTGAATTCCACGTGCATGTCCCCAGGTTGAGGTAGTGGGACTTCGTCTTCATCAGAGCTTGTCTCTTCCATTCCCTTCAAGTCATAATCTTCTTCTTCATCCGTGGTCCAGCCGTGATGCTCCACATCCACATAGACCTTGGGGTCTGCGATATAGTCTGCAACATAGCTCTCTCCATTCGAATCTTGAGACGACATATTTTTAGATCTGCTAGGAAAACAGCACGAAACAAGAACAGAGGATTTTTCTGCGATGCCGTGGTCAATACGTCCTGGGGGGTATATAAAGATTTTTTATCTTCGGAAACAAGCAAACAGAAGGAAAACAGAGTCGGGAAGGTTCCCGAGGGGGGCACAACCCACCTGGGCGCGCCAGGGAGGGCAGGCATGCCCTGGTGTATCATGCCCACCTCGGTTGCCTTCCTGGTTATTTCTTATTTTCCTAATTTTTATAATATTCCAAAACTGACAGAAAATATTTTTGCGGATTTTTCGGAGTCCGTTTACTTACCATATCACGTACCTCCTCTTTTTCAGGATTCTGGAGTGTTCCGGAAGGTTTCTTTTATGTGTTCCTCCGGTGTCATGGTTTGGATAATATTGCTTTCAACATTAATAGGTGTACCTGAGATATAGTGTTTAATTCTTTGTCCATTGAGCACCTTCGGGTTAGTACCTTCGGCATTATTAATCTTGATAGCTCCAGAGTGATAAACCTCTTCGATAATATATGGTCCTTCCCATTTGGAAAGAAGTTTTCCTGCAAAGAATCTAAAACGAGAGTTGTACAAAAGAACATATTCTCCAACTTTGAATTCCCGCTTTTGGATTCTTTTGTCATGCCATCTTTTAACTTTTTCTTCGAATAATTTGGCATTTTCATAAGCTTGGGTTCTCCATTCATCTAGTGAGCTAATATCAAATAACCTCTTTTCACTGGCAAGTTTGAAATCATAGTTGAGTTCTTTAATTGCCCAATATGCTTTATGTTCTAACTCAAGAGGCAAATGACAAGCTTTTCCATAAACCATTTTATATGGAGACATACCCATAGGATTTTTATATGCGGCTCTGTAGGCCCAAAGTGCATCATCTAATTTCTTAGACCAATTCTTTCGGGATCTATTGACATTTTTTTGTAATATTATTTTATTTCTCTATTGCTAAGTTCAACTTGACCACTAGATTGAGGATGATAGGGTGATGCAATTATGTGGTTAACATCATATTTAGCAAGCATTTTACGGAAAGCACCATGAATAAAGTGTGAACCACCATCAGTCATTAAATATCTAGGGACTCCAAACCTTGGGAAAATAACTTCTTTAAGCATTTTAATGGAAGTGTTGTGATCAGCACTACTAGTTGGAATAGCTTCTACCCACTTAGTAACATAATCAACAACAACCAAAATGTGAGTATACGCATTAGAGGAAGGAAAAGGTCCCATATAATAAAAACCCCAAACATCAAATGCTTCAACAGCAAGTGAGTAATTCATAGGCATTTCCTGACGCTTACCAATATTACCAATTCTTTGACATTCATCACAAGACAAGACAAACTTACGGGCATCCTTGAAAAGAGTAGGCCAATAAAAACCAGATTGCAATACCTTGTGAGCGGTTCTATCTCCTGCATGATGTCCTCCATATGCTTCAGAATGACATTTCCGTAGGATTTGTTCCTGTTCATGCTCAGGTACACACCATCTAATAATACCATCTACTCCTTCTTTATAAAG
This sequence comes from Thinopyrum elongatum, assembly GCA_011799875.1. Lineage (NCBI taxonomy): Eukaryota > Viridiplantae > Streptophyta > Magnoliopsida > Poales > Poaceae > Thinopyrum > Thinopyrum elongatum. Next base: position 81,060,952 of record CM022300.1, on the reverse strand, counting down.
ATGTGGGTCATCCCAAAAGTAATGTCTTAAATCATAGAAGAATTTTTTCTTCTGTTGGTATGTGAAACTAGGTGGTATATATTTAGTAACAATGTAATTAGCATAGTCAGCATACCAAGGAGTGTTATGAGAAACATTTATTGCAGCTAGTTGTTCATCAGGAAAACTATCATCAATAGGTAGTGGGTCATCAAGAATATTTTCTAACCTAGACAAGTTATCTACTACGGGGTTCTCAGCTCCTTTCCTATCGGTGATATGTAAATCAAATTCTTGTAACAAGAGAACCCACCTAATGAGTCTAGGTTTGGCATCTTTCTTTTCGATAAGATATTTTATAGCAGCATGATCAGTGTGAACAATTACTTTGGAATCAACAATGTAAAATCTGAATTTATCACAAGCAAACACAACTACTGAAAATTCTTTTTCAGTAGTAGCATAATTTCTTTGAGCACTATCTAGAGATTTACTAGCATAATGAATAACATTTAATTATTTGTCCTTGAATAGCACCAATAGCATAATCACTAGCATCACACATAATTTCAAAAGGCAAGTTCCAATCAGGTGGTTGAACAATAGGTGCAGAACTTAAGGCTTTCTTAAGTGTTTCAAAGGCCTCTATGCAATCATCATAAAAAACAAATGGAACATCCTTTTGTAAAATATTAGTAAGAGGCCTAGAAATTTTAGAGAAGTCTTTAATAAACCTCCTATAGAAACCAGCATGACCAAGGAAACTACGAATACCTTTAATATCTTTAGGACATGGCATTTTCTCAATTGCATCAACTTTAGCTTTATCCACCTCAATGCCTCATTCAGAAATTTTATGCCCCAAGACAATACCTTCATTAACCATAAAGTGACACTTCTCCCAATTCAAGACAAGATTAGTTTGCTCACATCTCTGCAAAACTCGATCAAGGTTGCTTAAGCAATCATCAAAAGAAGTTCCGTAAACGGAAAAATCATCCATGAAAACCTCAACAATCTTTTCACAAAAATTAGAGAATATAGCAGTCATACATCTTTGAAAGGTAGCAGGTGCATTGCATAAACCAAAAGGCATACGTCTATAAGCATATGTTCCAAAAGGGCAAGTAAATGTGCTTTTCTCTTGTTCAGGTTGTGAAACAGGTATTTGAGAGAAAACAAAATATCCATCAAGAAAACAAAAGTGTGTGTGCTTAGATAATCTTTCCAACATTTGATCAATAAAAGGCAGAGGGTAATGATTCTTTCTAGTTGCTTTATTTAACTTTCTAAAATCAATTACCATTCTATAGATAGTAACAATTCTTTGTGGGATGAGTTCATTTTTATCATTAGGAACAACAGTAATACCTCCCTTTTTAGGGACACAATGAACGGGACTACCCATCTACTATCAGCTATGGGATAGATTATACCTGCTTCCAGAAGTTTTAGTATTTCAGTTCTTACCACTTCTTTCATCTTAGGATTCAGTCATCGTTGGTGATCAACAACGGGTTTAGCATCAGGTTCCATATTAATATTGTGCTGACATAGAGTGGGACTAATGCCCTTAAGATCATCAAGAGTATATCCAATAGCAGCACGGTGCTTCTTCAGAAATTTTAATAATCTTTCTTCTTCATGTTCTGAAAGGTTAGCACTAATAATAACAGGATATATCTTCTTCTCATCAAGATAAGCATATTTCAAAGTGTCTGGCAATTGCTTTAATTCAAACACAGGATCGCCTTTAGGTGGAGGACGACCTCCAAGAGTTTCAATAGGCAAATTGTGTTTTAGGAGTGGTTGTTGTTCAAAGAATATTTTAACTATTTCATTTCTTTCCCGCAAGTGCATATCATTTTCATGGTCTAGCAAATATTGTTCTAGAGGATCAGTAGGATGCATGGCAATAGAAGCAAGACCAATTATTTCATCCTTACTAGGTAATTCTTTATTATGAGGTTGTCTACTAAACTTAGAGAAATTAAACTCATGAGACTCATCACCAAAGCTAACACTGACAGTTTGTTTATGGCAATCTATGGTAGCATTGACAGTGTTCAAGAAAGGTCTACCAAAGATAATGGGACAAAAGTCATCTTGTGGGGAACCAAGAACTAGAAAATCAGTAGGATATTTTATTTTCCCACACAAGACTTCAACATCTCTAACAATCCCAAGTGGTGTGATGGTATCTCTATTAGCAAGTTTAATAGTAACATCTATGTCTTCTATTTCAGCGGGTGCTATGTCATTCATAATTTTTTGATATAAGGTAAAAGGAATAACACTCACGCTAGCACCTAAATCACATAAACCAGGATAATAGTGATCTCCAATTTTAACTGAGACAATAGGCATGCCAACAACAGGTCTATGTCTATCTTTTTCATCGGGTTTAGCAATTCTAGCAGCTTCATCACAGAAGTAAATAACATGCCCATCAATATTTTCTACAAGAGATCTTTAACCATAGCAACACTAGGTTCTACTTTAATTTTCTCAGGGGGTTTAGGTGCTTTAATATTGCTTAATCGAACCATAGCTGATACCTTAGCATGTTCCTTTATCCTAACAGGGAAAGGTGGTTTTTCAATATAAGCAGTAGGCACAACTGGATCGACATTGTAAATGATAGTTTCATCTTTAGCTATGACCGGTTCTTTAATTTCTTCTTTAATAGGGGGATGATATTTAAACCACTTCTCCTTAGGGAGGTCAACATGAGTAGCAAAAGATTCACAGAAAGAGGCTACTATCTGAGGCTACTATCTCAGAGTCAAGTCCATATTTAGTGCTAAACTTGTGAAAAGCATTGGTATTCATCAAATATTTAACACAATCAAACTCAAGCTTAATACCTGACTCTTTACCTTCGTTGAGTTCCCAATCTTCAGAGTTGCATTTAATCCTTTCCAAATGATCCCACTTGAATTCAATAGTCTTCATCATAAAAGAACCATTACAAGAAGTATTGAGCACTGATTGATCATTATGAGAAAGCCGAGCATAAAAATTCTGAATGATAATTTCTCTTGAGAGCTCATGATTGGGGCATGAATATAACATTGACTTAAGCCTCCCCCAAGATAGAGTGACGAACTAGATGCATAGGATAATTTTTTTTGGTGAAATTCCAATTTCAATCGATTCCAGTTCCAAGATCCAATATCATCGCATAGCCTATACCATATCAATGCTTTTCCCTTCAAAGATAAAGGGAAAACCTTCTTCTTAGCTTCATCTCTGAGTAAACCTGCAAGCTTAAATAATCCACAAATTTCATCCACATATATCAAATGCATATCAGGGTGTTCACTTCCGTCTCCTACATAAGGATTAGCTAGCAGTTGTTCTATCATACCTGAAGGAATTTCATAACCAATATTTTCAGTAGGTGCAGTAGGTTGAGGGGTAACTAATAGTGCTTCTGGTCAAGGTGAAGATACCCCGAACAAACCCCTCAAAGGATGATTTTCCATAGTAACAAGTGACAATAAATTTCAGCACGTAATATAAATTTTTCCTTACCGATTTCCAATTACCAAGAGCGCTTCACTCCCTGGCAACAACGCCAGAAAGAGTCTTGATGACCCACAAGTATAGGGGATCAATCATAGTCCTTTCAATAAGTAAGAGTGTTGAACCCAACGAGGAGCAGAAGGAAATGACAAGTGGTTTTCAGCAAGGTAATTTCTGCAAGCACATAAATTGTTGGTAACGAGTAGTTTGATAGCAAGATAATTTGTAACGAGCAAGTAACGGTAATGGTAAATAAAGTGCAGCAAGGTAGCCCAATCCTTTTGTGGCAAAGGACATGCCAAAACGGTCTCTTATAATAGGTAAAGTGTTCTTGAGGGCACACATGAATTTCATCTAGTCACTTTCATCATGTTGGTTTGATTTGCGTTCGCTACTTTGATAATTTGATATGTGGGTGGACCGGTGCTTGGGTGCTGTTATTACTTGAAAAATCCTCCCACTTATGATTAACCCCCTCAAAAGCATCCGCAACTACGAGGAAAGTATTAAGATAAAATCTAACCATAGCATTAAACATATGGATCCAAATCAGTCCCGTACGAAGTAGCGCGTAAACTAGGGTTTAAGCTTTTGTCACTCTAGCAACCCATCATCTAATAACTACTCCACAATGCATTCCCTTAGGCCCAAAGATGGTGAAGTGCCATGTAGTCGATGTTCACATGACACCACTAAGGGAATCACAACATACATATCATCAAAATATCGAACACATATCAAGTTCACATGATTACTTGTAACATGACTTCTCCCGTGACCTCAAGAACAAAAGTAACTACTCACAAATGATATTCATGCTCAAGATCAGAGGGGTTTTAAATATCATAATGGATCTGAACATATAATCTTCCACCAAATAAACGATATAGTAATCAACTACAAGATGTAATCAACACTACTAGTCACCCACAGGTAGCAATCTGAGGTTCCGGTACAAAGATTGAACACAAGAGATGAACTAGGGTTTGAGAGGAGATGGTGCTATTGAAGATGTTGATGGAGACTAGCCTCCCAAAGATGAGAGGGTTGTTGGTGATGACGATGGCTTTGATTTCCCCCTCCGGGAGGGAAGTTCCCCTTACGGAATCGCTTCATCGGAGGGCAAAAGTGCTCCTGCCCAAGTCCTACCTCGAGACGACGGCATTCCGTCCCTAAAGTCCTCTCCTTATTTTTTCTAGGTCAAAAGACCTTAAGTACCAGAAGATGGGCACCGGAGGTGGGCTGGGCTGGCCACAACCCTGGTGTCTTGTGGTCACCAGGTGGCCCCCCTCCGGTAGTTATTTGCTCCAGTATTTTTTATATATTCCAAAATACTTCTCCGTGAAGTTTCAACTTATTTGGAGATGTGCATAATAGGTATCTCCAACGTAGCTTTTTCAGGTCCAGAATTCCAGCTGCCGGCATTCTCCCTCTTTGTGTAAACCTTGCATATTATGAGAGAAAAGGCTTTAGAATTACTCCATAAAGCATCATTATGCATAAAAACATTATAAATAACAGTAGGAAAACATGATGCAAAATGGACGTATCACACGCCAGACGGGGAGTAGGAAGTAGTACAGTGTTACAAATTTTCAGGTCGGCGGCAAAATCTCCCGCTTCCATCGAGATCTCCCGCGACTCAGATTCGACCAATGCAAAGTTACCATCATACCCTTGGTCGAATAGGCCGAGGGATGCTGGTTGGTCGGGGCTGTTTTGGTAACTTCATGTTCACCCCACCCATCCAACCCCACCCCGGCACCCAGAGTACTCCTCATTACTCCCCATTTTCTATCCCCACCGCAAAATAGACTTCTCCACGGCACCGCAGCACCTTCGTGCCCCTCCCCTTCTTCATCGGCGCACTCGTCCACTGCAGCGCATCTGCCTCATCGACGACATCATACGCTGCACTGGAGCCGGTCCGCCATCGTCGTCGTACACGGAGCCGCTTCCCCGACACCATCTTCCACGATCTCGGATCTGCTTCCCAGAAGCCAACGCCAAGCGCAGCAGCACCACCATCGTCGACAATGAATTGACTCCCGTTGCCGACCATGATGCACAGACGCCACCGCGACCTTCGTACACCTCCTCGATTGGTAATATGTATATTGATTCTCTAAGCAGTACATGTGCAGTTTCGATTATGTTCATACCTACCCTTCAAATTTCCTAGCTGCTATTGTTTCGGTAAAAGTAATTGGTTATAGCTTGCATTGTCCAACAGAATATCATATTGTAATTGTGCGTCGCTCCTGTATTGCGCTGTGCTTGGGTAGGTTTCATCTGTAACCACTAGTGTCGCAAATGATGGAAAGTTTTTTAGAATAGCAGGGAGGTGACCCCCCTGTTCTATTCACTCAAAATGAAACCACAACGTAGTTCTAGTAAAGTTGAAGAGCCACATAGTAGGATATTAAAAATCACTCGTGCTAACATGGCAGATGAGTGCTTTAATGTTGCCCACAAGATGTGCGGGTATTACTATATTTTTCTTGCCATGTTGAGATTTTAAAACTACGAATGCGAACATGCAGAGGAGCAATGAAGACAAAATACGGGATGTTGGGGACATCTTCAAGGAACATCGCAAGTTAAAGAGGAGCTGCACCGAACCTGTAAAATGAGCTTTGGTAAGTAACAACCTTTCAATTACTTTGACATTGAGAACCTGACTAGCAGTGGTGGATGTTTTGTGTGTCGTTGATGGTTTCGTTAATGAAATTGGAGGGAGTCCCCTCTTTTGACCTTTTTTTTACTTTGACATGGTATGTGTCTGGTAGCAGTAGTGAACACAGGACCAGACCAAGCCCTGGGCAAGCCCCGAGCCGAAAGCAGCGTCAAACCATGTTGTCTGCTTGGCTAGGGTTCTTGTCATGCAATCCAGCAGTGTGGCAGATTATTAAACAATAATAGGCGAGACAAACAATTTCCTGTACAGTTGATTAGGCTCTCAATCATTTGTAGGATCTCAATTTACTCAGTGGACCCACCATGCCGTAGGATGAATCTTTTGTAATTTAGTGTTGAAGCTAGTCAGTCAAACGCGCCTACAGACTCCCTAGAGATCATCTGGTTGCCGGTTGTTTTGCTCCAGCAACCCTTGGCTTAGTGCACCCCTCTGCTGGTTTTTCTATTTCTCTTAGCCTTGTGTTCTTTGATGTATATGTCGTAGTTTCTATAAGCTGGCTCTGTTTGATATGTAATAAGCACAGTCTTAATCGTCCTAATGCTTTCCTTTTTAGCTTGATGTAGGAAGTGGGTGTTCTCACCTTGCAGTCTGTTTTTATATTTCTCCTTTTGAATTCACTTATCCTAGTCCTATTTATTGGGCTTCTACTTAATGGATTTGGGGAGCTCTGACTATTGATCTAAAAAAGAAGTAACTTCTTCATGTCAGGAAGCAGTTCCTGCGAGGAGGGAAGTATGGTCAACCTCGAGATCATGTTTCCAAAATGAGGCTGGATTGCACACATGGTGCCATTTCTCTAATGATGCCGGATTAGACACAAGGTGCAAATTCCCAAATGATGCTGGATTACTCACAAGCCAGGTGGAGTCATCAAGTGTTCGTGTCCTCGTTGCTCTAGTAAAGGCTGAAAGAAAGCGTGCATCAGCCCTTGAGAATGTAGCCGAGTTCCTGAAGAAGCGAAAAGAGCAATCAGATGCTCTCTTCACCCAAGCCAAAGAAGAGATGGAAGAAGCCAGAAAGAAGCTAGCAGAGGCAGAGCAGGCTAGGCGTCTCCTACTATCTAAAATTGTTGTCAATACACATTTTCATTCGTAATAGCTAGGTTCAAATGTTTATCCAGTCAGCATGCCTGTTGCGATGTCCGTGCATCTACTGAGATGTATGTAAGTCTGTGATGCCTAGATGTGGCACAAAATAATTTTTTTCGGGTCATGTAATAACAACCATTACTTTCCGAACAATAACAGACGAACCATTGGACATGGTATAGTTCACACGCAAGCCCAACATTCCAAGTTCAACTTCCACATCAAACTCATGTTCACAGATATCTGCACATTCATAGATAATGTCCACAACCATGATTCACTTCAAAGCCAAAAAAATATGAGGAGAGTTAGAAATAAAGAAAAATCTCTAGTTCCTACTACCAGTGCGAGCACAACAAATCAAGACCATACGTAATTAATTATATTTTGGACATTTTTTAACTAAATGTGAATAACTTCTGGAAGCAGGTATAATCTCTAATGCCAGCTGCGGCTGGGGTCCATGATGTTTTGAGCCAAACCGGGCAACACATCGGGTGTCTATGCCAATGACACGGTGGTCGTAGCCTTCATGGGTTCGGAGTGGCGACGGCTCCCATGGTCTACTATTCCTCGGTGTCGGCGGTGGCCGCGGACATGTTGGCCACCTCCGCCGGCATGCCGTGGTTCCGCCAACATTTGCGTCGGATGGCGCGGCCAGCCACGGAGCACTGGACGATGTGGTCCCCCGTGTGCCAGCGTGCAGCAACTGGCCACTCCTCTGCGAGCAGGCTTGGAGCGTCGAGTTGATGCACAAGGGGCCAGCTTGGAGCGGCGCCTTGCTCCTCCGCTTGCCCGCCTGCAGCCTCGCCCATGGTACTGACGGCCTGGGGCGGGGAGGGAGGTGGGGCAGCGAGTTGCCTGGCTTGTCGGGGCACCCAGCCGGCTTTTATGCCGAAGAACTCGTCTTCCTGCTCACCGGATGCTATGGAGAGTGTGGAGAAAATGGTGCAAGAAGGATATGGGGAGCGGTAGTGTGGTGCGGTTCTTGCTAGGCGTCTAGCCTCGTTTAAATAGTGGGCGGACGAGAGGAGCCAACCGGTGTTGTGTTCTAAAATGCCGGACGGCTCATGGAAGGACGTGTTGCCGGCACACGCGCGGATTCGATGGAGGTAGGCGGGGCAGTCTGAAGCCGGTTGAATGCGGCGAGGAGGCGTGTTCAGCCTGGCGTGCAACGAGTGGGGCCCTCTTGGCCGGCGCGCCGGTTCAATGCCTGCACTAGTGAGAGGTCGCGTCCGTGTGAGAGCAATCACCCCCTCCGGTCCTTTTTCGTTTGGGTATAAGAAAATCTCATTTTCCATTCACATTTTACAAGTAAAATTTGTGGACAAACTTTGACCCAAAATACGATGGGGACTAGTAAACCAGGATGGAGGTAGTAGTGATGAATTCAATTTTTGCTCCATACCAATCGTTCTAAAAACTAGTATAACGCGCCATTGAAAATCGGAACTCTTACCCCGCTAAAAAATGATATTTTAAACGTGGCAACTCGATCAGTGGCGACTGGCGAGCCACCGCCTCCAGGTCATTCACCTGTGGTCCCCGACCATCAACTCCTACGGATCAAATTATCACGCGAGCTGACTATTCCTACAAAGGTGCGCTCCACCACGTACCCGGTACCCGCGCATGCAACAATCATGCACCTATGGGTTTATTTGTTTAACGTGCCTTACGTAACTCTCATGTGTGCGAGACAATGAGAGACCGACTATGTGCGTGTGCCTCTTCTCTTTGTATATGTACTCCAGCGTGTGTCTGGTGTCCAAAAAATAATACAGTAATAACTAGCAATGTGCCAATGCGTTGCAACGCATCCAGAGTAGAGTAATACATATTCACCAATTTGATAGAAAATAGTCTAGTTTTGATATACATATATCACTAAAGATATCTTATGTTTCACTCAAAATATATTCCTTTGGCTGTTTTGATGAGATAAGGGAGGAATGTTGTTGGTTTCAAGATTCGAGGTGTGGGATATTGTTGCAAAAAGTCCATGTGTGTGTGTGTGTGAGGGAGAGAGGAGGAGGACAGAGTGCATGTGCGACGACATGAAGAGTGTGTGTGCGAGAGGTATTACCATAAAATGAGGCGATAGTGTGCGTGTGCACGATCGAGAGGGGTGTCTCAAGAAGGGACGAAAAATCTACATAGATACAAGGAGTGGAAGTGTGCGGTGGATGGATAAACCTATCTAGAGGCTGATCGATCAATGTTTATGAGAGAGATACAAGTCAGGTGTGCGAAAGCGAGAGTTTTGTCTATGTGAGAGAGAGACGGTAGTCGGTAGGGGGATCCAAAGCGGGAGTTGTGTGTGTGTGTGTGTGAGTGAGTGAGAGAGAGAGGGGGGGGGAGAGAGAGAGTTTGTCTGATCGGTAAAAAAAAAGAATAATGTCAGATTTGGAATGGAGATGAAGACGGAAAGGAAACCCCAATAAACGATGTGTGTGTGGGAGAGAGTAATTTTAGTGGTAGGAGTCATATCTAGAAAGAAACCTGGAGAGAAAGGCAAAGTGAAAGACGAGCGAGAGTGTGTGTGTGGTGGTGAAAAGAAAGCTTAGGTAGCTATAGTGATACCAGAGAACGATAAAGACGTGAGAGATAATGAAAACCGTGTAATCTATGAAGATAGAGAGAGTGTGACACTTCTCGAGGGAGATGACGAGAGACCGTGTTTGCAAAAAATGAAGAAGCATGTAGTGAGCGTGCGGGCGAGATGGAGAAAAGAGAGTGATAGCTACATGAAGGAGCACGCGAGAGAGACCTAGAGAGAGATGGGCATGAATCGAGATTCAAATATTTAGTTGTGTGCATAGAAGATGTCAACATAAAAGGGATTCAAATATGTGAATTCCAGATGATGATACATGTAATTCATACTCGAACCAAAATTGATCTATCAAACATGCATACTAATTTGAATTTGCGCGCATGTATGTTATGTAATATATTGATATTACCAATCCATACATTTGAGCTGAACATAATTTGGTTTCAAAAATTTGAATTCAAAGTCAAACATAATTTGGTTTCAAAAATTGGAATTCAACCTTATGATTTTGAGATCATTGCATTTGCAAATCCTATTTTATATATAAAGGAGCAGAATTCTTTGTTGTGCTTTTGAAAGTATATATAAAAAATGATGTATATAGATTTGTATTCGAATACAAAATGGATCCTACCCGAAGAAAAAAAGAATACAAAATGGATTCAAATTGAGCTGGCACGGTAAACGTGTAATATTTTTCTGCAAAAATTTGAACGGAGCGGGGAAACTCGCACTAACCGCCCGAAACCAAAATCAGCGAGATGGAAATTACTACTGCCTATCCCTAACACGCAAAGCCTATCGGCTCGATTTCTATAGGTTTCGATAGGGGTAGGCTTGTAATTTCACTCAAACATGACATAACCGCCTCCGCCTCTCACCTCCCCGGATTCATACACGGAGGGCGCCAAAACACAGTTTCTCCTCGGCCCAAATCGCCTCTCACCCCGATTCATACACGGTGGGCGCCAAAACACAGTTTCTCCTCGGCTGAAATCTCCGTCGGCAAATATTTGGTGTATGCGAGATTACCATCCTATCCCCAGCCGACCAATATTGCTGTGATGTAGGAAATTGTAAACGGGGACTAAGTTTGTAAATTTTCTCGCATTTGAGACAAACGCGTCCTGAAGACATGGTTCCCCCTACCTCTCTCCCTCCATTTCCCCATTCGTACTCCGTGGGCGCCAAAACACCCTCTCCACCCCAGTCTCCTCCGTCCACCACCCGTCCTCCTCCACCATGCTGGAGCTGATACCCTGACGCCGTCGTCCATTACAAGAGACCAACCTCTTTCATCCACGGCTATGGACCAGGATCCTTGCATCGCGTCCTCTCACTTCATCTGCGCCGTCGTCCACCTTGTCGAGGCCGCTCGTGCCACCATCTCGTCCATCGCGCCAGGATATTCCCCTCGTCGCCATCATCTGCCCTCCTAGATCTACTTCCACGCCGCCGACAGCCATCGCTACTACAGTACCCTCAACGCCTCAGCAGATGCTTACACGGCGCCACACTAGAGGAGGTACTCTTTCATAACTGCTCAAGTTATTTATCTCAGCAAGAAAATAGATCGCCACTGCTTTATTGTAATTTCTTGTCCATCACTTAGAATCTTAATTGTTAGTTGAAAGCAAACATTGGTTGCGAAGTTGCCTTTGTCCGGTTTGCACCTTCAGATCCTCCATGGCACGCTCACCACTATACTCGCAATGCTTATGGTTTTCCCCTTTTATATTCCACATTAGCTTAAATGACAGTCGACTAAATTTCAATTTGGGGTCAGTCCATTTTTGAGAGTTCGCCGGAGGGAAGGAAGGGGCTCGCCGGAGGGCTGCCCCATTATCTATCTTAGGGTTTTGGGTGGGGACAGTGGTTGTGGGGGCTGTCGTCGAGCTATGGTGGGGCCTCACCAGAGGCAAAACTTGACACGGGTGGGGGCTGGGGGGCGGGGTTGGCTAGATGGATGGCTGGGGGCAGCGAAAGACCAGAGGTGGTGGGCGATTCAGTGGAGGGCGGGGGCCGGTGGTTCGGCCAGCGGCACGTGCGGTGGTCTGTAGGGGAAGAAAAAGAGGCGAGGAAGAAGAAGGGTTAGGAGACGTAGGATCTTCATCCAACCGCCTGAAATGGTCGACTGGCCCAAATGACGATAGTCAGATGACTTGCATGTAGACATTCCCTTTATATTCAGTGTACCATCATCCTAGGTGCTTCGAGACGTGCTAGCACTGCTCCTCAACCCATCAAGCTAAACAACATGCCACTCATAATTCCAAACTTTGTTGCTCAAATACGAATCTGATATGATGCTGATATTATTAAAACAGAGAATGTTTAATTGGTCAGCTAATGTTCCTACTTTACTTTCGAAAAGCACGTGCGTCACATATAGAGAGACATCAGGGAGCTGCATTCTTTATGCTCTCTGGTTCATCATGTGCGGGCAACGAACATTTTATTATCCAAAATCTGCTTGCTCTTCTTTAGCATGTTCCTCTTCTGTTCTTCTTTAATAAGTACTCTCTCCGTTCCTAAATATAAGTCTTTGTAGAGATTCCTCCATGGACTACATACGGAGCAAAATGAGTGAATCTACACTCTAAAATGTATCTATATACACCAGTATGTGATCCATAGAGGAATCTCTACAAAGACTTATATTTAGGAACAGAGGGAGTATAATAGTTGTACAATATGTTCCTTGTAGCGAAGAGGAGCAGGGACATTTGCAGTGTACAGGTCTATTCGGTCGCCTGTCATGGACGCTTTCAACTCTTCATGTTGGTCTGCCCTAATATCCAGGAAATGCTGGGAGCTGTGTCGCCTTTGAGAGTTAGACTGATAGTAACAGTACTGTGCCTTCAGTTGTAGAGAGCTGGTATCCGAAGCCTTTCTAGCCGTACCGGCAATACTAGCACATATTTTCCAGCAAGTTCCACTTTCCTAATTTTACTCGTGATGCTTAGGGTTTTCCCATTATATCTACACTATGATCTGTGTAGGTACTTTGTGTCCTACTAGCAGCAGTCCACCCTTTAAAGCTAAACAACAAACCAATCATAATTCCAAAGCTTAGTTGTTCCAATACGAATGTGACATGATATTCATATTAGTTAACAGACATACATTTAATTGGTCAGCTAATGCTCCCACTTGAGTTTCCAAATGCCTGTGGCCACATAGAGAGAGAGAGACAACATGGAATTGCATTTCTTTGGATGCTCTGATTCATCATGGGTGGGCAACCAACACTGTATAGAAAGAAATGAAATCTCCATAATATGCTTCCTCTTCTATTCTTTAAAATGTTCCTCTCATGTTCTTCTTTAATAAGTAAAGTATGTTCCTCGTCAAGAAGGCAGGCAGGGACATCTGTAGTCGACAGGTCTATTTGGCCACTTCTGTAAGTTGCTTTCAGTAATTCGAGTTGGTCTGCCATAATATCCAGGAAATGCTAGGAGCTGTGCGGCCTTTGAGAGACTAGACTGATAGTAACAGTAGCGCGCCTTCAGGTGAATAGAGCTGGCCTGTAGGTGATCGATAGGCTTTTGATTAGTAGCGGCAATACAACCCCATATTTTCCAGCCAGTTCCACTTCCCCAATTTATTTATGATGTTTATGGTGTCCCCATTTTATCGACACTACAATCTGCGTGGTGGCTTTGTGTCGTATTAGCAGCACTCCATCCTTCAAGCGAAACTACATGCCACTCATATTTCCAAAGCTTACATTTAATTGGTCAGCTAATGTTACTACGTGAGTTTTGAAATGCATGTGCACCACATATAGAGACATGTTGGAATACTATTTCTCTGTGTACTCTCGTTGTCATGGTTTCGCAATAAACTTTCAATACAACATATTATGAACCTATCATCTGCCAACTATCCTTACTTATGGAGCTCCCAACAGGGAGCCTATTTTTTTGTGTAGTTGTGCCAGATTATATTATTGTACGCACCAAATTACAGCACACAAGGGCTCGCTCATCAAAATCCAGTGATAGCACACAAGGGTTTACAAGGACCCCCTATTATATTAGAATATCCTCTGCATTACAAAGATAATCTCACTACTATTTATGTTTTCATGCTTCTCAGATACTGAACAAAATCACAATGAATATGAGAATGCGCACATCAGAAGAGTATCACGGAATAGTGCAATGACTAACAAACATGGCATCGAGGCATTGAGTTCCATTCTGGATGGAATGAAGCCCACACGCTCCGCGCCTACAGATTCATGTTCAGAATATGATCCTAATGACTATTCTGAGCTCAAGGAGTCAAAGGCAGATGGCCTATCCTGTTTACCCTACAAGGTGCCTGTTCTAATTTGGCAAGGTTTTATTGGTTGCATGTAACTTGCGTAAGTTGTCTTGCGTTTCTTCTGCTTCTTTGCACCGCCATGTGCTTAGTTTACTCATCATATATGTGAAGTTGCCATGCCCACCCATTATCAATATGCATTCCATTTGTCATCATACCATGTTTTTCCATTCAAATGCTGCTCTTGTGTATCAGACATCCAAAAGGATGAGAGTGATTGCAGAACCTGAAGGAGTAGTAGCAAAGTCCATGAAAAAGGTGGTGGTACCGCAGAAATCAGACAGCACCCCACTTATATTGGTGATAGAACCAGCGCCACAAAACCTAGGATATCACAACTATGCTGCTCGCTGCTTTGCTCTTGTTAGTACTTGTTGCCTTGTATCGCTGCCTGTTGCCTTGTATCGCTGTACTTACATTCATACCTGGTTGATTATGTGACATCAGTGTGCATGATAACCTGCATATCCACTATTCTCTCCTAATTATCAGATCTATATTAATGCTTACATTAATGTAGAATAAACCCAATGCTTCTGAAGAAGTTTAGCTCTACATTGTTCTTGTAAGTATCTGTTGTCCTTTATCACTGTACTTATACTGTCAGCTAGTTGTTCATGTACCATCACTTTGCAGCTTATTTTCCCTTGGCATCCATTTTGTACACATCTGATCTATGTTTACTCTTACCAAAATGTTGAATAAAACCAATGCTACTGAAGATGTTTAGCTCTGCATTACTCTTGTCAGTACCTTTTGGTTGTATGTTGTACCTACATTTATAGCTAGTTGATTATGTAGCATCACTATGCATCTTAGCTTAAATAATCTCCATTTGTTCCTATATTATCACTTCTATATTTACTCTTAACAAAATGTAGAATAAAGGCAATGCTTATGAAGAAGACTCTGTGGTAAACTTCTTGAATTGTCCACCCATCAACATGGAAAAGGGCTTTATAGAGTCTGTCTTCATTACTAACGTATGTTTGTCCTTCTCGAGCCTTCAAACTTTGTTGTGTATATTTGGATAGCAAGGACTGCAACTGCTGTTTATTTTTGTCGTTTGCATCAAATTGCATGTTTAAAGTTTATTGTGAACATAAGTTTCTCCTTCTCAATTTCAGTTTTTAGTTGTACAACCTAGTTCCTTATTCATACCATGTAAATTAAACTAAACATAGCAAGTGATCTTCCTTAGCACTACATGTATGCTTGTTGATCTGTAATCCAGTGGTGTGGTTAAACTACCAACTCCAGGACAATGTCATATCCTGCTATGTCTTAACTATGAACAATGCATATTATGTTCATGTTATTTAAATCATGTCTCTTTATTTACCAATCTGAAATGGGATAAATTGACAGTACACTCACCATCGATGCTTATACATTCTTTAGCACTGCATGTATGCTCGTGTTCTTGATCTGTAATCCAGTGGTGTGGTGAAGCTGGCCACTCCTGCACAATGCCATTTCCTGCCATGTCTTAACTATGAACATTTTTTATTCTATTGTAATCCAGGTCTCTTTATTTGCCACTAAGAAATGGGATGAATCGACAACACTGTTGCTTATATGTGCAAAGCATGTTATCTGTCTGCTTTTTTCTCTTTCAGGGTGATATCACTGACGCCAAGAACTGCCATTGATGCTATGCAGCTAGAGTTGGATATAAATGTCAAACAAGTGCAGTCATCAGCTTACTCAGCTGCTTGCGCTGCAGCTCCCAGTCAGGGCTAACCTTTCTTGAACTATGTTGAAGTGCTGTCAGTTCTGTATATTATTTTATGCGGCGTGTTTATTTGCACTGGTGGCGTCCTTTGATGCCCAGTGTATGTAATCTGCTGTCTGGTTGCGCTTTATTATCGCTGGCGGTGAACTTTTATGCTAAGTGCACGTAATATGCAGAAATTTCTTTGTTGTATAGTCTAGGTATATTCTTCGTCATGATGCTGTAATTTAATTTGTGTATATGTTGTCGCCGCTCCCTGAAAAGGCCGTAAGCTTTGACGGAGCACAATGGGCCTAAACGTTCCGTTTATTATATAAAAAAATTACGGTACTAAAACTGGCCGACCCGCCAATCGCTGTAAATGGGCCAAAACGTGGGCCTACGATCATGTCCGGCCAATAGCAGGCCTAGACATAAACTCACCAACTATTAGTTTCAGGCCTTTAACAGGCCGAGTAAACCAGTAGCCTAAGTTGGGCCAGAAAAAAGAATGGGCTTTTAACAGTTTGAAAAGTAGATTGGGCCTGAACAGTGTTGGAGGCCCATGATTGGCTCAACCACAAGAATGGGCTTTTAACAGTTTAACAGGCCGAGTTAACAGGCCAAAGTATTTGTCGGGCCATAGTTGGCCGAATAACATAATGGGTCGTAAGCAGGCCGGATGCAAAGCAGGCCATCATTAGACCCAATTATCTCACAGGCCTTTAATGGGCCAATAGTCAGGTTGGGCTAAAATATATCCACGAAGACTACGGGCCTTTAAGAGGCCAAAAGTTAGTTCGGCCCAGAAATAGGCCCACATGCAGCATAGGCTGTTAAATGGTCGAAAGTGAAACCGGGCCGACAACGGCCCATATGTACCAATGGCCATTGACAGGCCGAAAGTAATATCGGGCTGAACTATTACATGGGCCTTTAAGAGGCCGTACTTCAAATGGGCCCCCAATGGGGCCAAAAGCACAGTGCCTGTTAACGGGCCAGATCATATATGGGCCGTAATTTGGCCCAAAGAATGTCAGGCAGTTAACGGGCCGGATCCTATATGGGCTGTCATTTGGCCCAAAACATGGCAGACTATTAACGGGCCGGATCTGATGTGGGCTGTCATTTGGCCCAAAACGTGACAGGCATCTAACGGGCCGGATCTTATGTGGGCCGTAATTTGGCCCAAACCATGGCAGGCTGTTAACGGGCCGGCCCAGTAGATTATGACAAAATCTTGTGGGCCCTTGGCTGGGTCGGCCTTTTTATCTTAAATGGGCTACTATTGGGCCCTGCCACGTGTCGAGGTAACATAGGCGCATTCCCTCCAATGTACGGATGACATCTGTCCCAACGCTAAGCCAACACGTGGATCCTCCGGCGAATGAGAATTTTACACATGGAAAATCCCCATTGGTCCGGGCTGTTAACGGGTTATCGGATCCAAACCGGAACCCGATAGCTTAACGGCAACCCATTACGGTGGATGCCATGTGTCGGTTACCCTTGACGAAAGCACTTCCATGACGCGCCATTTATCATCATGGAAGTGGACACTTCCGTGATGATAATTTTGGTATTGTCATGGAACACTTCTACGATAGCACATGTATGACTATCTTGATTCTGTCATAAAATTGTCATGGATGTACATGCATGACAGAAAAGGTGACCTACTATGACAAACACGTATCATCACGGAAGTGTTTTTTTTGTAGTGCGGCTGATACGTCTCCAACGTATCTATAATTTATGAAGTATTCATGCTGTTATACTATCATTCTTGGATGTTTTACAATCATTTCATAGCAACTTTATATCATTTTTTTGGACTAACCTATTGACATAGTGCCCAGTGCTAGTTGCTATTTTTTGCTTGCTTTTTGCATCGCAGAAAATCAATATCAAACGGAGTCCAAACGCAGCGAAAATTTTTGGAGAATTTTTTTGGACCAGAAGACCCAGGATGGGCTAAAAAAGTACCAGAGGGGAGGCCCGAGGTGGGCACAACCCCCCTGGGCGCGCCCAGCCCAGGCGCGCCCAGGGGGGTTGTGCCCCCCTCGATGACCTCCCGCACCGCCTCTTCGCCCTATAAATTGCTAAATATTCCAAAAACCCTCGGGGTAACCCTAGATCGGAAGTTCCACCACTGCAAGTCTCTGTAGCCACGAAAAACCAATCTAGACCCCATTCCGGCACCCTGCCGGAGGGGGAAATCATCACCGGCGGCCATCTTCATCATCCCGACGGCCACCATGATGAGGATGGAGTAGTCCACCCTCAGGGCTGAGGGTTTGTACCAGTAGCTATGTGTTTAATCTCTCTCTCTCTCTCGTGTTCTTAAGATGGCACGATCTTGATGTATCACGGGCTTTGTTAATATAGTTGGATCATATGGTGTTTTCCCCTCTCTATCTTGTTGTGATGAATTGAGTTTTCCCTTTGAGTTTCGTTTATTATCGGATTGAATACTTTTATGGATTTGAGAGCACTTGATCTATGTCTTGGCACTCAACTCGCGGATTCCCGAGGTGACATTGGGGTAATCTATGCATAGGGGTTGATGCATGGTTTCGTCCTTGTTTCTCCGGTAGAAATCTTGGGGCACTCTTTGAGGTTCTTTGTGTTGGATTGAGTATTACGAATCTGAAATTGTTAGATGCATATTGCATAATCAACCCACGGATACTCGCGGTGACATTGGAGTATCTAGGTGACATTAGAGTTGGTTGATGTGTATCATATGGTGTTATTTTAGCACGAACTCTTGGTTAGATCGATCGTACCCTACAAACAATTTCTTCTTATGTTCTCCGCTAGATAGGAACTTTGGAGTGATTCTTCATCGCACATTGAGGGAAGATTATATGATCCAATTATATTAGCATTGTTGAGAGATTGCACTAGCGAAAGTACGAACCCTAGGCCTCATTTTCAAGCATTGCAATACCGTTTGTGCTCCATTTTATCAATTGCTACCTTGCTGTTTTTTATTGTTCCTATTACAAAAATCAATATCTACTATCATTACTATGCTTTTACTACCATCTCTTTTCTTAACTAGTGCACCTATACAAATTATCATTGTATTTGGTGTGTTGGGGACACAAGAGACTTTTTGTTATTTGGTTGCAGGGTTATTTGAGAGAGACCATCTTCATCCTACGCCTCCCACGGATTGATAAACCTTAGGTCATCCACTTGAGGGAAAATTGCTACTGTCCTACAAAACTCTGCGCTTGGAGGCCCAACACGAGTCTACAAGAACAAGTTGTGTAGTAGACATCAAGCTCTTTTCTGGCGCCGTTGCCGGGGAGGTGAGTGCTTGAAGGTATATCTTTAGATCTTGCAATTGAATCTTTTAGTTTCTTGTTTTATCACTAGTTTGGTTCGTAAAAGAAAACTACAAAAAAATGGAATTGAGGTGGCCTCATATTATTCGTCTTTATCATGTCTTTCGTGAAAATGATGGAAAGGAAAATTGTGCTCAATTGATAGAGGAAGAATTCAATAATTTTTTTGGCATTAAATCTTTGAATGGTGAGCATGATTGAAATGTTGTTGGTATGAATTCTTTGAATATCCATGATGCTAATGATATGCAAAGCCATAAGCTTGGGGCTGCTATGTTTGATGAAGATGATATTTTTAGTCCCCCAAGTTTTTATGAGAATATTTACTATGATGATTGCATGCCTCCTATTTATGATGATTATATTGATGAAAGTGGATTTGGAGAGGCCATGACTTTATTTAATGATGAATCCACTATTTTGGAAGAGGTTACAATTGATTATGACAACAAAGTTGCTACCTATGATGATTATTGTGATGACATGTATGTTATAAAAAATAATGATATCCATGAAACTTGTCATGATGATTTTAATTTTCAATCCCATGATAGTTATTTTGTTGAGTTTGCTCCCACTACTATTCATGAGAATAAACTTGCTTATGTGGAAAGTAATAAAATTTCTATGCTTGTGGATCATGAAAAGAATGATTTATGTGATAGTTATATTGTTGAATTCACTCATGATGCTGCTGAAAATTATTATGAGAGAGGAACACATGCTTCTACATATTGCAATAATATCAAGTTTCCTCTCTATGTGTTGAAAATCTTGAAGTTTTGCTTGTTTTGCCTTCCTATGCTAGTTGATTCTTGTTCCCATAAGTTGTTTGCTCACAAAATCTCTATGCATAGGAAGTGGGTTAGGCTTAAATGTGCTTGTCATGTGATTCATGATGCTCTCTTTATGTCTCAATTCTTATGTTTTGTGTGAGCATCATTGAAATCATCATGTCTAGCTAAGAGGCATTAAAGAAAAGCGCTTGTTGGGAGACAACCCAACATTTACTCCTACTATTTTTGTGTGTTCACATGATTATTCTACTGTATTAATCATGTTTTATAGCTTTTGTTTCAATAAAGTGCCAAGTAAAGCCTTTGGGATAGTGTGGATGATAGTTGACTTGATTCTGTGCAAAAACAGAAACTTTTGCACCCAGTAACAGAATTGTTTAAGTTCACTGCAGCGCTTAAACACTCTGAATTTTTTACAGTTGATGGTTATACAAATTTTCTATGTTGTCCTAATTTTTCAGAATTTTTGGAGTTACATAAGTATGACCTTAATTCAGATCTTTACGTACTATTTTGTTTTTGACAGATTCTGTTTGCAATGCATAGTTTGCTTGTTTTATGGTTTCTATAGCTTATATTGCTTAATATAAATTATGGAAATTGTAGAGTACAGTAGGAATTATGTGGAAACAATTATGAATCTTATCTTGACAGTACCAAAGTGAATGTTTTGTCTTTATCATACTAACCCATCTCACGAAGTTCCGTTAAGTTTTGTGTGATTGAAGTTTTCAAGTTTTGGGTGAGATATCGATATGATGAGAATAAGGAGTGACAAGAACCTAAGCTTGTGGATGCCCAAGGCACCCCAAGGTAATATTAAATGAATATCCAAGCAACTAAGCTTGGGGATGCCCCAGAAGGCATCCCCTCTTTCGTCTCCTACATTATCGGTAACCTCACTTGGAGCTACATTTTCATTCGTCACATGATATGTTTTTTGCTTGTAGCATCATTTTATTTTATTAGGATTTGCTTGCTGTTATTTATAATAATATTTTGCATCTCTTACTTCAATAAAGTGGCAAGTATAGCCTTTGTTATGCTTATTTTGCAAGTCTATGAGTTGCTGTTTCAAAACAGAAAGTTTGTCGCTGTTGCAAAAATTCCTGAGAAAAGTCAGAATGTAATAAAATGTTGATTTTTTTTGAAAAATAACCTATGATAAATTTTATACAGTGTGGTAAATTTTCAGAATTTTTGTAGTTAGGGAAGTATGAAGAATATTGCACTCTTTACAGACTGTACTGTTTAGACAGATTGCTGTTATGTTTGCATTGTGTGCATATGTTTGCTTGTTTAATGATTCTATTTGAGGATAGGAGTATTAAATATGCAGAGGCATTTTGCATGCAATGTTGAATAATAATTTTAGTGATTTGCTACAGTAGATAATGATAAGGTTATTGCATTGATTTCTACTAACTTATCTCACGAGTTCTTGTTGAGTTTTGTGTGGATAAAGTTTTTAAGATTTAGGGAAACCGTGATATAAAAGGAATGAAGAAGACACAAAAGCTCAAGCTTGGGGATTCCCAAGGCATCCCAAGATAATATTCCAAGAAGTTTCAAGCATCTAATCTTGGGGATGCCCCGGTAGGCATCCCACCTTTCTTCATCAACAATTATTGGTTAGCTTCGGTTGAGCCTAAGTTTTTGCTTCTTCACATGATGTGTACTATTCTTGGAATGCCATTTTATTTTGTTTTGCTTGCTGTTTTAATAAAATACTTAGATCTGAAAGTTTTTAAATAAAAGAGAGTCCTCAAATAGCTACCCATTTACTTAACTACTCATTTGATCTTCACTTGTATCTTTTTGGAGTAGTTTGCCATTTACTCTTGTGCTTCACTTATATCCTATGAGTAAATTGTTGAATGAATTGAGTGTCATGGAGTTGAAGTTATATGTTCATAGCATGCCTAGTAGTAGCTTCACATTGGGTTTAGAAAGTGAAATCTTTTGAAGCTTGACAATCACAATATTGGTCATACAAGCAATTCATGAATGATTAGTATAAGGAAGAGAACTTTCACATGCAAATATATTATCTTGGACATCTTCTATGATTGTGAATACCCATTAATTATTTTAAAACTTGAGAAAATTAGTTGAAGTTGGACAAGGAAGACAACGTAATGAGTTATGGTTGTGTATATTTGCATAGAAGTTATATTGTCATGGATCCTCCAACATGTGGTGTTTGCCTAGGATCTTTTGCTAGCCAAAAATTTGTACTAAGTAGAGATACTACTTGTGCATCTAAAAACCCTTAAACCCAGTTTCTTGCCATGAGTGTCCACCATACCTACCTATGGATTGAATAAGATCCTTCAAGTAAGTTGTCATCGGTGCATAAAGCAATAAAAATTGCTCCTAAATATGTTTGATCTTTTATTGTAAGGGAAAACTGAGCGTTGTATGAACTTGTGATGGCAAAGTAATAAAAGTGACGGACTGCATAATAAAGGTTGCTATCATAAGGGGCAGTATAACGTGACGTTCCTTTGCATTAAGAGCTTGGGCATCCAAATAAAAAGCGTATAACAACCTCTGCTTCCCTCTGCGAAGGGCCTATCTTTTACTTTTCAGTATTTACTTTTATGCAAAGAGTCAATATTATGAAATCTCATTTCAACCTCAACTATTCTCTAGTTGGCAAGCATCATGTGGTGGGGAAAGATCTAGGCACATATGACCAGTCAAATATATTTGATCATGATTTATTATTGTTGACAATTATCTCTATGATAAATGAGTTGGGAGACGAAATATTAAGCCCCTATCTTTCTCTGTGTTCGATGGATGCCATTTGTTGTAAGAATATGCTTTGAGTACTAGCAATCATAGAAGACTATAGGATGATTGAGTATGTGGAGCTCTTACTTAGATTTTGTTGAATAAGTTGAATTGCAATTGTTGGGTGACTGAGAACATAGGTTGTTGAGTTTCAAGAGAATTCATTGTTTGAACCTTAACATGTGAATTGGTTGCTACTTTAACATGAGAAGTTTTATGAGAAAGAATTGCTGTTATGATGCTAGGAAAAGTGATTGAAATTATCATTGATCAAACTTATGCACTTTGCTAGCATTCACACTTCATAAATTATTTCTTTTATCATTTACCTACTCGAGGACGAGTAGGAATTAAGCTTGGGGATGCTGATACGTCTCCAACGTATCTATAATTTATGAAGTATTCATGCTGTTATACTATCATTCTTGGATGTTTTACAATCATTTTATAGCAACTTTATATCATTTTTTGGGACCAACCTATTGACATAGTGCCCAGTGCCAGTTGCAGTTTTTTGCTTGTTTTTTACATCGCAGAAAATCAATATCAAACAGAGTCCAAACACAGCGAAAATTTTTGGGGAATTTTTTTGGACCAGAAGACCCAGGATGGGCTAAAAAGGTACCAGAGGGGGGGCCCGAGGTGGGCACAACCCACCTGGGCGCGCCTAGGAGCCCAGGCGCGCCCAGGGGGGTTGTGCCCCCCTAGGTGACCTCCCGCACCACCTCTTTGCCCTATAAATTGCCAAATATTCCAAAAACCCTCGGGGTAACCCTAGATCGGAAGTTCCGCGCCGCAAGTCTCTGTAGCCACGAAAAACAAATCTAGACCCCGTTCCGGCACCCTACCGGAGGGGGAAATCATCACCGGCGGCCATCTTCATCATCTCGGCAGCCACCATGATGAGGATGGAGTAGTCCACCCTCGGGGCTGAGGGTTTGTACCAGTAGATATGTGTTTAATCTCTCTCTCTCTCGTATTCTTGAGATGGCACGATCTTGATGTATCGTAGGCTTTGTTAATATAGTTGGATCATATGGTGTTTTCCCCTCCCTATCTTGTTGTGATGAATTGAGTTTTCCCTTTGAGATTTCATTTTTTATCGGATTGAATACTTTTATGGATTTGAGAGAACTTGATCTATGTCTTGGTACTCAACTCACGGATTCCCGAGGTGACATTGGGGTAATCTATGCATAGGGGTTGATGCACGTTTTCGTCCTTGTTTCTCCGGTACAAATCTTGGGGCACTCTTTGAGGTTCTTTGTGTTGGATTGAGTATTATGAATCTGAAATTGTTTGATGCATATCGCATAATCAACTCACGGAAACTCGCGGTGACATTGGAGTATCTAGGTGACATTATAGTTGGTTGATGTGTATCATATGGTGTTATTTTAGTACGAGCTCTTGGTTAGATCGATCAGAAAGAATAGCTTGGTGTTATTTTAGTACGAACTCTAGGATAGATTGATTGGAAAGAATAACTTTGAGGTGGTTTCATACCCTACAAACAATTTCTTCTTATGTTCTCCACTAGATAGGAACTTTGGAGTGATTCTTCATCGCACATTGAGGGAAGGTTATATGATCCAACTATATTAGCATTGTTGAGAGATTGCACTAGCGAAAGTACGGACCCTAGGCCTCATTTTCAAGCATTGCAATACCATTTGTGCTCCATTTTATCAATTGCTACCTTGCTGTTTTTTATTGTTCCTATTACAAAAATCAATATCTACTATCATTACTACGCTTTTATTACCATCTCTTCGCTGAACTAGTGCACCTATACAAATTATCATTGTATTTGGTGTGTTGGGGACACAAGAGACTTTTTGTTATTTGGTTGCAGGGTTGTTTGAGAGAGACCATATTCATCCTACGCCTCCCACAGATTGATAAACCTTAGGTCATCCACTTGAGGTAAAATTGCTACTGTCCTATAAAACTCTGCGCGTGGAGGCCCAACACGAGTCTACAAGAACAAGTTATGTAGTAGACATCAGCGGCGGCTGCGGTTTGAGCTGCTGGGGATGGGGAGGCGTGGGGGAGATACTGCGGAAATTTGATGGGTGGGGATATGGTGGGAGGAATAAATTCTGAAATCGCGCGCCTAATGAAAATTTCGCTGCAAACTTGAAACTTGGGGGGGGGGGGGGGAACACACAACACAGACAAAGCGCGTAAAATACTCGTGTGCGAGAAAAGAGAAAATTGGCA
Organism: Thinopyrum elongatum; assembly: GCA_011799875.1. Classification (NCBI taxonomy): domain Eukaryota; kingdom Viridiplantae; phylum Streptophyta; class Magnoliopsida; order Poales; family Poaceae; genus Thinopyrum; species Thinopyrum elongatum. Next base: position 81,035,881 of record CM022300.1, on the reverse strand, counting down.
GATCCCGTCTCCAAAAAAGTACACGTGTAGTTGATTTTTTCGGTCAATGGTGCTTGCTTTATTAGGAAACATCGCACATGTAACTGACTTATGGATCATTAACGCAAAAAAAAAAAACGCACACGGGCACACCATTGAAACCGTGTGTTTTGTGATCTTCTAATAATTCTTATATCTATCAGCATCTCCAGCCACACCTAACTTAAAAATCTCTTTCATTGTAGCAGGATTATTCAATGTACATGAATGAGGCAAAGGTGACACCCGATGAACAATCATCGGTTTATGAAATGCAATCAAGTGTCAACCTGCCTCGCTCGCATAACCAGATTTGATCCTATGCAGCAAGAGAGAAGCTTGCTGCCATCCGCCGGCGCGGCTATTTAAGCTGGTGTGCGGCCAACTCGCGCGGCGAGGTGGGACTAAAAACCAGCTATGGCCAGCTCTAGTCTCCGGTGGCTGCGGGCGGACGTTTCAGGAGTATTTAGGGCCGGGGTGCGGCTACAAAACTTTAGTGAACACATGCTAATCAACGCTCAAAGCCCTCAAAGGATGCGCTTACCGACATTGTACGTTAATAATAGATAGTACCAACTTAATGTACTACTGGTAATTTGCTCTAAAACTAGTATGTATGTAGTACTGGTAGATGCTTGTAATTAATTATACAAACTTACGGGCGACACACGCACTAACTACTTCTCACATGCTGGCATCGGGGCTTGCTGGCCAGACACCGTCGTTTTCCTTCCCGGCCTTGTCGGCGGCAGCCCACCATGCTTCGATCTCCTCCGAGCTCTCTTAGCATGGCGTGTGGCCTCTTCTTTCTTGCGGCGGCGGGACTCTCTTTTCTTGACTGCTTTCTGCCTTTTTCGCTCCTTTTGTGCGGCTTTGGCCGCCTCTAGATCCATCGCCCATTCGGCCATGGCAGCATCAAAGTCCGCCCACGAGCAACGATGAACTCGGCGCAACGGGATGCCATCGCTTCCTTACCATGTGTGCGGTCACGGGCGGCGAGGAACTCGGCGCGATGGGATGCCATCGCTTCCTTACTAGTTACTGTGCGCCGCGGTGCCATGAACGATGCTTGGAGAGAGCTCTGGGACGAAGTGGCTGGACAGCTGTACAGTGCGGTGGTTTTTAAGAGCTCAATGACAAACGACGAAGGAAATTTGGCTTCCCTTACAATCTTGCTCATTATCGCACACGGTTCATCTCCGTCGCCTTCGGAAACAGTGTGTGCTGAGCATATTGTGTGCTGCGTTATGATTGGCCGGAACCCCAGCCACGCAGATCGCGCGTGTGCACTGTAGGATGCGCCACGATCGAACGACAATCCACGTCCCTCACATCACACCCGTGCAACTGTAGCTGGATTGGATTTATATGCGCTAAATGCCTAGAAAATGCACATAATCCCCTAAATATGGTTAATGAGCTCGGAAAAGTGCCAAATTTGAACACGGTGATTTGCAGGGTGTATGTTCATCGTAGAAAAAACTCAAGGACAAAGAACGAAGGAAATTTGGATTCCCCTTCAATCTTGGTGATTTCCCTCTCGAAACCTTCCTCGGTGATGGTCGATTTATGATGGGCGTGCATGACGACATAATCCAAAGCTTCTCAATTTTTTACCAGGGCATGGTGAGGCCATACCATGGCACCATGCCAGGCGTCATGTTTTTCAAGCATTTATTTCATTTTTCTATAGTTGAAAAACCAATAAACAAACGTTTGTGGTTGACTATTGCCACACATTTCATTGAAATCTCTGCCCATTCCTTGTAAAAGGCATGAGAATTTACTAAATAGCACGAGCATGGTTTTCCAGACCATCCTTGTGCACCTTTTCATGCACCGATTGTTTGAATTTGAATTATGTGCATTAATGCCTAGAAAATGCACATAATCCCCTAAATATGGTAAATGAACCCGGAAAAGTGCCAAATTTGAACACGGTGATTTGCAGGGTGTATGTTCATCGTAGAAAAAAACTCATGGACAAAGGACGGAGGAAATTTGGATTCCCTTCAATCTTAATGATTTCCCCCTCGAAACCATGAAACTTCCTCGGTGATGGTTTGATTTATGAAAGGCGTGCATGACGACATAAGCCAAACCTTCTCAAATTTTTACTAGGGCACGGTGAGGCCATACCATGGCACCACGCCAGGCGTCATGTTTTCCAAGCATATATTTCATTTTTCTATAGTTGAAAAACCAATAAACGACGCGTTTGTGGTTGACTATTGCCACACATTCCCTTGAAATTTCTGTCCATTCCTTGTAAAAGGCATGAGAATTTACTAAATAGCACGAGCATGGTTTTCCAGACCATTCTTGTGCACCTTTTCATGCACCGATTGTTCGAATTTGAATTATGTGCATTAATGCCTAGAAAATGCACATAATCCCCTAAATATGGTAAATGAGCCCGAAAAAATGCCAAATTTGAACATGTTGCATTGGAGGGGGTATGTTGATCGTTGAAAAAAAATTGGATGACAACCTAGGACGAAAATTCGGATTCCCCTTCAATCTTGGTGATTTCCCCCTCGAAACCATGAAACATCCTGGGTGATGGTTCGATTTATGAAGGGCGTGCATGATGACATAAGCCAAACCTTCTCAAATTTTTACCAGGGCACGGTGAGGACATACCATGGCACCATGCCAGGCGTCATGTTTTTCAAGCATGTATTTCATTTTTCTATAGTTGAAAAACCAATAAACGACGCGTTTGTGGTTGACTATTGCCACACATTCCCTTGAAATCTCTGCCCATTCCTTGTAAAAGGCATGAGAATTTACTAAAAGCACGAGCATGGTTTTCCAGACCGTTCTTGTGCACCTTTTCATGCACCAATTGTTCAAATTTGAATTATGTGCATTAATGCCTAGAAAATGCACATAATCCCTTAAATATGGTAAATGAGCCCGAAAAAATGCCAAAATTTGAACATGTTGCATTGGAGGGGTATGTAGATCGTTGAAAAAAATTGAATGACAAACTAGGACGGAAATTTGGATTCCCCTTCAATCTTGGTGATTTCCCCCTTGAAACCATGAAACTTCCTCGGTGATGGTTCGATTTATGAAGGGCGTGCATGACGATATAAGCCAAACCTTCTCAAATTTTTACCAGGGCATGGTGAGGCCATACCATGGCACCATGCCAGGCATCATGTTTTTCAAGCATGTATTTCATTTTCTATAGTTGAAAAACCAATAAATGACGCATTTTTGGTTGACTATTGCCAGACATTCCCTTGAAATCTTTGCCCATTCCTTGTAAAAGGCATGAGAACTTACTAAATAGCACGAGCATGGTTTTCCAGACCGTTCTTGTGCACCTTTTCATGCACCGATTGTTCGAATTTGAATTATGTGCATTAATGCTTAGAAAATGCACATAATCCCCTAAATATGGTAAATGAGCCCGGAAAAATGCCAAATTTGAACACGTCGCACTGGAGGGGGTATGTCGATCATAGAAAAAACTGAAGGACAAACTAGGAAGGAAAATTGGATTCCCCTTCAATCTCGGTGATTTACTATCACACACAATTCATCTCCATCGCCTCTGCGAACCGTGTGTATTCACCCACACATGCAAAAGGAAAAAGAAAACCCTCGCCCTGATGTCTACTACACAACTTGTTCTTGTAGACTCGTGTTGGGCCTCCAAGCGCAGTGTTTTGTAGGACAGTAGCAATTTTTCCCTCAAGTGGATGACCTAAGGTTTATCAATCCGTGGAGGCGTAGGATGAAGATGGTCTCTCTCAAACAACCCTGCAACAAAATAACAAAAAGTCTCTTGTGTCCCCAACACACCAATTACAATGTTAATTTGTATAGGTGCACTAGTTTGGTGAAGAGATGGCAATGCAAGCGTAGTAATGATAGTAGATATTGATTTTTGTAATAGGAACAATAAAAAACAGCAAGGTAGCAAGTAACAAAAGTGAGCACAAACGGTATTGCAATGCTTGAAAATGAGGCCTAGGGTCTGTACTTTCGCTAGTGCAATCTCTCAACAATGCTAATATAATTGGATCATATAACCTTCCCTCAACGTGCGATGAAGAATCACTCCAAAGTTCCTATCTAGCAGAGAACATAAGAAGAAATTGTTTGTAGGGTATGAAACCACCTCAAAGCTATTCTTTCCGATCAATCTATCCTAGAGTTCGTACTAAAATAATACCAAGCTATTCTTTCTGATCGATCTAACCAAGAGTTCGTACTAAAATAACACCATATGATACACATCAACCAACTCTAATGTCACCTAGATACTCCAATGTCACCGCGAGTATCCGTGAGTTGGTTATGCGATATGCATCAAACAATTTCAGATTCATAATACTCAATCCAACACAAAGAACCTCAAAGAGTGCCCCAAGATTTCTACTGGAGAAACAAAGACGAGAACGTGCATCAACCCCCCTATGCATAGAGTACCCTAATGTCACCTGGGAATCCGCGAGTTGAGTGCCAAAACACATATCAAGTGAATCAATATGATACCCCATTGTCACCACGGGTATTCATAGCAAGACATACATCAAGTGCTCTCAAATCCATAAAAGTATTCAATCCGATAAAATGAAATCTCAAAGGGAAAACTCAATTCATCACAACAAGATAGAGAGGGGAAAACACCATATGATCCAACTATATTAACAAAGCCCGCGATACATCAAGATCGTGACATCTCAGGAGCACGAGAGAGAGAGAGATTAAACACATAGCTACTGGTACAAACCCTCAGCCCTGAGGGTGGACTACTCCCTCCTTATCATGGTGACCGCCGGGATGATGAAGATGGCCACCGGTGATGATTTCCCCCTCTGGCAGGGTGCCGGAACGGGGTCTAGATTGGTTTTTCATGGCTACAGAGGCTTGCGGCAGCGAAACTTTTGATCTAGGGTTATTTCTGATGGTTTATCTATTTATAGGATTTTCAGCATTGGAATCACGCGAAGATGGGCCTCGAGGTGGGCACAACCCACCTGGGCGCGCCTGGGCCTCCTGGCGCGCCCAGGTGTCTTGTGCTCACCTCCTTCACCTTTTGGTCCTCCCACGAAGCTTCTAGTGCCTCTTTTGTTCCAAAACAAATCGTCAAAAAGTTTCTTTGCATTTGGAGAACTTTTATTTCTGCACAAAAAACAACACCACGGTAGTTTTGCTGAAAATAGCATTAGTCCGGGTTAGTTCCATCCCAATCATACCAAAACCATATAAAATTGTTGTAAACATGGCATGAATACTTCCTAAATTATAGATACGTTGGAGACGTATCATGCCCCCTACCCACTTCATCCCCACCCACTCGCCGTGGACTCCTCCGCAACTCTGCACCTCATCAACTTCTATCACGGCGGCCACCCTAAGCTCGACGGCTGTCCTCGGTGGGCGGAGGTCGCGCTCCAAACAGCACGAGATTTCACCCCTACCGCTTGCCGCTGCCTATCTGCACCGATTTGCACCGACATTCTAGACTCTGGTCGTTTGGGGTTTTCTGCAGGATTGGGCCGGGGATTTTTCTCATGGAGAAGGTAATCAATTTAGCGAAATATTCACTCATCTCTTATCGCAGTCCGTCCGTCGTTGTTAATCAACCGGTGAAAATTGCCGTGGATTCATTTTTCTTCTAGCTGATTCGTGGGTTTTCATTCATGTGTCCATTGTGCGAGCACAAATCGGGCAAGTGTGGTCGAGGCCAGTCGGAAACAAAGTTCTATCTCACCATTCTGGATGACTTCAGGGAGCGCTCGGTATGTTCAATCTCACCCTACCACGTTTGCCCATGGCCTAAATTTGTGAACATATACCGTCTATTGCTACATTTGGATAAAAGGTACAGTGCCACATGCAGCCTAGAGGTCGAAGCTGATTTTCCCTATATTAGGCAAATTAATGATGTATTGTTCATTTAGTTACTCTCATATTTGCATCAAATCTTCATTACATTATCTATTTTTAATTATCTATTTTTGTACTTTGCTTTCAGCTATATATTGTTATGTTCTATCAGTTACTCCCATATTTGCATCTTGCTCTGTTATTTCAATATATCTAATTTATGATCTTAATTTTCATTTCAAGCAGTACATCCCTTGCTTTGCAAGAACACGAGTAGAAGGAAATCTTGGGCTTTACTTTGTTGATGACTCCATGGATGTCATATTGACAACGCAACATGGATTTACAATGACAGTTAGCATAAAAGTTGATAAAGATGGGCACTTCTATTTTGATGCGGACCTTTGGAGAAAAATTTCTAAGTTTTATGAACTGAAAGCTGGCAATAAAATTCTAGTGCATGCACCACAGCCTGGTCTAATTAACATGGATGTTTACTTCCGCAACGTCATCAGCCGATCAAAGTCTGATCGAGGTTAGTGTTCTTTCAACTTTCTCCATGCTGGCATATTACTTAGCAAAATCGGGGTATTTGTTCTGACTAGCTGATCACTATTTAAGCAACCAATTGTGATTTCATTTTCTCACTCCGTTCCTAGGCAGTAACAAATTCTATTTACCAATTTATGCGCACTATATATTCTTCTGCCATGTTCTAAATAAATAATACATTTCCACCTTTTAAGTAGGATATGTTGGATGCATAGTTAACGATCTGTATGTTACTCAGCGTACCAAATTTCACTGGAAAGACGTAAAGCATGTCATAAAATTTGTTGATAATCTGACAGAGATAGAACAGCGTATGAATGCTGGATTTTGGATGGGATTAATTATACCTATGGTGCACACATTGAACAAGACCAATTGTGTGCACAAAACACTGGTACAAAGTCTTATTTTTTTGTTGATGTTCATAAACTATATATATCTTCAACGATATGTTACAATTGGTTTTTATTCTACATTTCAACAGAAATTGCCCACTGCAGATGTTCCTGAATCCATTTCCCGGCGTGGTCGAATTACACTTGTGCCTGCTAATAACGCCAAAGTGATTGCAAGGTACTGCATTTCTCGCAGAAATGGAACCATCACTACTGCAGGATGCTGCTAACGCGACACTACGATCAGAGACCCTTCGATGAAACTGTGTGTGATGCATTAATCGCAAAAGGTGATGTAAAATAACCGTAAAAAAAGATGCAAAACATTTGTGATGAAGGATACATCAAACACGGTCCAGATTTTAGTTCCGTGTGCGATGCCGGGCATACGGTTCAGTTTAGTTAACTGTTTGCGATGAGGCAGAACAAAAGAAACGGGCAGGCAGATGAAGGCGTGTGCGATATACGACATACGGTTCACTCGAATGAACTGTTTGTGATTAGGCGGAACAAAAGAAACGGTCAGCCAGATGAAGGTGTGTGCGATAGAGGGCATACAGTTCACTCGGATGAACTATTTGCGTTAAGCCAAGATAACAGAAATGGTTCAATATAACAAGATGTGTGTGATACGCGACAAACAGGTCTGTAATCAGAAATGTGTGCGAAGACCAATAATAACACAGACGATTGCTTCTAATAAGATGTATGTGATATGCTCTGTCTACACAACATCTATTGGCCATTGGGCGACAGGCGGTCATCCGGGTACGCCATAAGGATGCGAAGAGGCATCCTATATCAGCAAGGACTAGTTGTTCCACCAATAGCTCATCTAAGAGAACTCTCAAGTTAAGTGTGCTTAGGCTGGAGCAGCCATCAGATGGGTGACTGGATGGGAAGTTGTCTTGATGTTAAATTAACTGATGGGATGGGTCATAAGGGTCAAATTAAATGACCTCTATGATCCATCCCATCAGTTAAATTAACCTCGAGGTCCTTGTTTTGTTTTTGTTTTTTAACACATGTTAAAGAAGGTCTACCGCATTACTTTTTGACAATGTGCGATACATGGCATACAGTTGATCCATCCGACCTGTTTGTGATGGAATAAGCCGTGTGTGTTGTGGGCAAACGCTTGCTAGTATACAACCATTTGCGATTGATGAATTCATCACCGACGGGTTCCCTAGTGTGGTCCGTGTTCATCTGATCATCATCTACTTCTTGTGCTAGCTCAATGTTCCTTATATGCTAAGTTTCCATTAATTGATGGTGTTTTATGAACACGCCACCGTTTCCCGCCATTTCCTCACTTGTTTCCCGCCACCCAGCGATATTGCGCATAAACCTAGGCGGCACGTGACGCACGGAGGCAACAAGCGCAGCCTGTAGCACATCCACCTTTTCCAAGCATGCCAACCCACCAAAGCGCCGCCTCTGCCATCAACCTCGCCGACGAGGAAAATGAGAAGGCGCCACGGCCCGTCGAGGCCGAGGTGCTCCCCGGCAACGCGATGGACGATGCCATGATGCACGTCATCGCCAGGGTTGAGCAGACCCTTGGTGCATGGCGCTTCAGCGCCGTAGATCAAGATAGGCATGTCAGCGCCGAGAGGCTGCAGCTCGCCGCACAAAATGATCGATGGCGCGCCGCAGAGCAAGCTAGGCGCGTCCGCGCCGATAGGCTGCGGCTCGCCGCACGGCGAGACCGTTGGAGCGCCGCAGAGCGAGAGGCACGGCGCGCCGCACAGCAAGAGCGGATCCATCGGCGCTTGCCTGCTGTCGACAGGGCGTCGCAGCTGGGTACACGTCCCGTCAGTACCCCCATTCCTTGCCAGGAGTGGGCAGAGGCCCTCTGCGTCATACTTGCACCAGAGGCCGGCCACGCCGTACTTGCACCGGACGTCCGCCGCACCATTCGCATGGGTCGCGCCGTTCGCCTTGTCCGCGGCCCGCTCGATGCCAACACGCAGGTCGGTAGGCTCGACCGCCTCCTTGGCCCAGCTGTCCACCTGGGCGTAGTAGAGGAACATGGCCGTCGCATCCTCGAGTTGGTGATCTCCGATGAAATAGCCAACTTGGAGCTCGAGATCACGCTCCAGATGTACCGCGAGCGTGTCGACCGCTTGTACGAATGCCTGCACGAGTTCAGGCAGAGCCAAGAGCTACCATAGGCAAGGGCTGCTGGTCATGGTCTCATGGACGCGTTTTATTTTGTTGAGTCGTTTCGACGTGGATAGCTATGTATTCACATCAATCATAGTATTGCTCTGTTTATTGCTCTGTTTCAATGTGTGTACTCTGTTTTCCGTTCTTATATGTTCTGTTTCAATGTGTGTATATACGCTTTCCATTCTGTATATGTGGATGATAACAGCTAGATTCAAATTAGTATACAAAAATAGATAGAAAATTGAATTCATAATATATATATATATTAATTGTTCATTAGTTCATCACAGAATATATATAATATCATCACATATACGTGATGATACTTAACTACTAGGTACAATGCATAAAATTGAAAACTAACAATACTAAAACTAATAATCCCTCCTGGGGGCAGTATTCCGGCAACCCCTCACCAGCAGCTCCCTGGTGCGCGCCGTCTTCCCAGCGCGGAGGCAGTACTCCGCCTCCTCCGCCTCGCAGCGCTTGACGTACCGATCTGCCTCTTGCTGGCGGACGAGCGCGAACGATCTTGCCATTTCATTGGGCGCCCACCGGAGCTCCTCGTCGGTGGCACGCTGGAGCTTATCGGCCCACCTCCACGCAGCGATGAGGCGCATAGCGCCTTTGACCTTCCTCGCGAAGTACCCGTCTTTGTACACCTCCTCCGCACGACGACGCGCCCGCCCCCAAAGCTCCACCGCCTCCTTTTTCCAGGCGGCATCACGGGCTTCACAGGCCGACTGGTACCTGGCTTCCTCCTCCGCCATCTCCTTCTTGAACACCACTTTCCTGGCTTTCTCAGCCGGCGGCAGCGACTTCCACAGACAAAGATTGTACTGGCCCCAAAACCAATCCAAAGGTGGGGGGTCCGGCGCAACCTCGTCCGGCGGCGCGTAGGGGTCCTCGTCGCTGCTCTTCGAGTGAGCGTCCTCGGGCGGCGGAGACTCCTCGTCGGCGCATGGGCAGACCGGCAGTGCCATGGCAGAGATTTGAGAGAGAGAGAGAGAGGGCGAGCAAGGGGAGGATGTAGATGAGAATGCAGGCGGGACGACATGAGCAAGGTAGTATTTATTGGCGGCCGGAATCTAGATCGACGAGAACAGTACACACGCCGGTCGCCGGAATTTACGAGTACTGTAGTTTGAATTACACATGATTCCCGTAGCAAAATCCGTGTGTGAACATAATAGCTGACAGTTTCCAATACATAACTATGTCTGATTAATAACCCCCGCCACTCACCTTCCAAACCTCGAGGCGCAAAATAGAGTGCCAATCGTGTGGGGGCCGGTTGTCTTGCCAGATCTTTACATTTTCTTTTTTGAACACCAGATATTTACATCATCTGATATTTTTTAACTCGCACACAAGTACACAAAAATATGATTTTTCAAACCGTTATGGTTAGCCGTTGCATGTAGATGTAGTTCAAATTTGAATTACGGTCATTAAATGGCTAGAAAATCACTTAAATGTCTTTAAAAGGTCAAATGACCCCTGAAATTTTCCAAATTTTCACATGACAGTTGTATTAGTGCACGTTAAACGTAGAAAAAAATTTGAAGGCCGTAAGAGGAAGCTATCTCCCATTCGTCATCAAACATGCATTGTTCCCTCTCGGAACCACGGGCCTTCTAGTGAGTTGCTCCGGTTTGTGAGGGGTGTATGTCCAAACTTTCGTCAAACAGGACAATTTTTTTACCACATCATCTTGGTGGCATGACATTACATCAAGCAAGGTTTCATGTTTTTCAGATCATTTTTAATTTTTTTGGAATTAAAATGCCATGGCACTCCATGCATGTGTCCATGCCGTGAGACCAATATGTTTGAAAAATCCTTCTAATTTACTGCACATGGAATTAACTCACACACAAGTACACAAATATGATTTTTCAAACCGTTATGGTTAGCCGTTGCATGTAGATGTAGTTCAAATTTGAATTACAATCATTAAATGGCTAGAAAATAACTTAAATGTCTTTAAAAGGTCAAATGACCCCTGGAATTTTCCAAATTTTCACATGGCAGTTGTATTAGTGCATGTTAAATGTAGAGAAAAAAGTTGAAGGCCGTAAGAGGAAGCTATCTCCCGTTCGTCATCAAACATGCATTGTTCCCTCTCGGAACAATGAGCCTTCTAGTGAGTTGCTCCGGTTTGTGAGGGGTGTGTGTCCAAACTTTCGTCAAACAGGCCAATTTTTTTACCACATCATCTTGGTGGCATGACATTACATCAAGCAAGGTTTCAAGTTTTTCTGATCATTTTTTAATTTTTTGGAAATAAAATGCCATTGCACTCCATGCATGTGTCCATGCCGTGAGACCAATATGTTTGAAAATTCCTTCTAATTTACTGCATATGGAATTAACTCGCACACAAGTACACAAATATGATTTTTCAAACCATTATGGTTAGCCGTTGCATGTAAATGTAGTTCAAATTTGAATTACGGTCATTAAATGGCTAGAAAATCACTTAAATGTCTTTAAAAGGTCAAATGACCCTTGAAATTTTCCAAATTTTCACATGACAGTTGTATTAGTGCATGTTAAACGTAGAAAAAAATTTGAAGGCCGTAAGAGGAAGCTAGCTCCCATTCATCATCAAACATGCATTGTTCCCTCTCGGAACCACGAGTCTTCTAGTGAGTTGCTCCGGTTTGTGAGGGGTGTGTGTCCAAACTTTCGTCAAATAGGCCAATGTTTTTACCACATCATCTTGGTGGCATGACATTACATCAAGCAAGGTTTCATGTTTATTGATCATTTTTTAATTTTTTGGAATTAAAATGCCATGGCACTCCATGCATGTGTCCATGCCGTGAGACCAATATGTTTGAAAATTCCTTCTAATTTACTGCACATGGAATTAACTCACACACAAGTTCACAAATATGATTTTTCAAACCGTTATGGTTAGCCATTGCATGTACATGTAGTTCAAATTTGAATTATGGTCATTAAATGGCTAGAAAATCACTTAAATGTCTTTAAAAGGTCAAATGACCCCTGAAAATTTCCAAATTTTCACATGACAGTTGTATTAGTGCACGTTAAACGTACAAAAAAATTTGATGGCCGTAAGAGGTAGCTATCTCCCGTTCGTCATCAAACATGCATTGTTCCTTCTCGGAACCACGAGCCTTCTAGTGAGTTGCTCCGGTTTGTGAGGGGTGTGTGTCCAAACTTTCGTCAAACAGGACAATTTTTTTACCACACCATCTTGGTGGCATGACATTACATCAAGCAAGGTTTCATGTTTTTCTGATCATTTTTTAGGTTTTTGGAATTAAAATGCCATGGCACTCCATGCATGTGTCCATGCCGTGAGACCAATATGTTTGAAAATTCCTTCTAATTTACTACACATGGAATTAACTCGCACACAAGTACACAAATATGATTTTTCAAACCGTTATGGTTAGCTGTTGCATGTACATGTAGTTCAAATTTGAATTACGGTCATTAAATGGCTAGAAAATCACTTAAATGTCTTTAAAAGGTCAAATGATCCCTGAAATTTTCCAAATTTTCACATGACAGTTGTATTAGTGCATGTTAAATGTAGAAAAAATTTGATGGCCGTAAGGGGAAGCTATCTCCCGTTCGTCATCAAACATGCATTGTTCCCTCTCGGAACCACGAGCCTTCTAGTGAGTTGCTTCGGTTTGTGAGGGGTGTGTGTCCAAACTTTCGTCAAACATGCCAAATCTTTTACCACATCATCTTGGTGGCATGACATTACATCAAGCAAGGTTTCATGTGTTTCTGATCTTTTTTTAATTTTTTGGAATTTAAATGCCATGGCACTCCATGCTTAATTCTGTCATAGCCGTTAGACCAATATGTTTGAAAATTCCTTCCAATTTACTGCACATGGAATTAAATCGCACACAAGTACACAAAATATGACTTTTCAAACCGTTATGGTTAGTTGTTGCATGTACATGTAGTTCAAATTTGAATTACGGTCATTAAATGGCTAGAAAATCACTTAAATGTCTTAAAAGGTCAAATGACCCCTGAAATTTTCCAAAATTTGACATGACAGTTGTATTAGTACTACAAATTTTCTCGTACATTTAAAACACCATCCGTTGCCACTTTACTCCAAATTCGTCTTTCACAGCTAATAAAAAATATCCACAACATCACACACAGTTTTTTTGTAGGAACCGTTTGCGATGAAAATTTCTGGGTCTATTTAAGTCTTCCTCCTTAAGCTTCGCCGGCTCATCTGCTCCAGTGCCGGCAACCCCCGAATCCACGAATCCCGATCCCCATTCCCTCACCCCCTTCTTTCAAAGATGACGCCTTGGAAACACTTCGTGAAGGCCCGTACGATGGCCGCGTCCTCCCCGAGTGCCACCGCCTGCGCTGAGAGCACGGCCGCCTACGCCGAGAGTGCCGCCACATCCGCATTGAGCGCGGCCACATCCACCGAGAGGGCGTCTGCGGCACCTGACAGGGCAGCTGCAGCAGCCGAGATGGCTGCAGCAGCTGCTGCGATGGCGGCTGCAAACGCCGAGAGCGCTCGAGCTACCATCCGTGCCGCCGATGTCGCCCTGGCCCGGGTCGAGGCCATCCACGCCAAGATCGAGGATGCACACGCCAAGATATTCCAGGCCACCTCGGAATCCAGCATGCAACCCATGTCCGAAAAGGCGCGCGGTGGCCATGGAGCACCTGCTTCCTCATGAGATCGCCGAGCGGGAGCTGGAGATGCAGGAGGCGGCGGAGATCGAGGACCGCCGGGAGGAGGAGTTGCGCGTGGCCGAGGTCGAGGTAGAGAAGAGTCTGTCCGTCGAGGAATTGGCGGTGGAGTACCAACGCGAGCTCTAGCGCAGCCACTACTACGAGGACTACAACCTTGAGGGCGGCGCCGAGGACAAGGATGAGGACGCGGTCGACTTCAGCAGGAGGGACGCGGAGTCCACCAACGGCGGCATGTCGCCAGGACAAGTCATAGATGTCTCATCTCACACCGGTAAAGCATAGGCCGGCGCGGCGACGGATTTGTTAAAATTATGCGTACTTAGGCTTTGTTTTTAATGCTGGTCTTTTGTTAGAGCATTGTTTAGGTCAACTGGCTCTGTTTAATTACTAAAAATGCTCGATTCAGTAAGTGTGGTTTGTGTGCTGTACGCTCTTTTGTGTGCCCAAATTAGCAAGCGATGTTAAATTATGCAATGACGTACCGTGGGAAATTTCCACCAAAATTTGAATTATCAAACTCATCCCATGCGCGTAAAGCAAAAGAATCGTTTGCGATGCACACAATCGTTCAAAGTGAATGGTGTCCGGCGGCACCGCGCGCAAAGTTTCCCTCCACATTTCAAAATTTTTGGCCTACCGCCGAAATATCTACCCCCCCTTCCCCACCCCCTTTTCTCCCCGACCACAAGTCACATTTCCCCAGTTTCCTCCTTCCTTCCTTCCTTCCTAAGCTATAGCCGCTTCCTCGCTTGCTTCCTCGCTCTCGCCGTCTCGCATCCTACCGCCGGGGTCGCCATGGTCTTCTTCAATGACCTCTCCTGCAGTTCCTCCTCCTCCTCTGACTCCTTCACCACCCGGGTATGCCTCTCTTCTCTCTCTTGGGCTATGACTTGGAATGAAGGATTTTTACCCGGCGGTCGATTTGAGTCATTTCTTCCTCTTGTAGCTCCCTAGGACCATCAGTTGTAACGAATGGAGCGGGGTGGCTGAAAATCTGTCTGCTCGTTGTCACCATCAATCTCCATGCGTGAAGCTAGTTGCGTTTGAATCTGTGGACAGTGGGAGGAAGTTTCTGGCATGTGCAGAGAAGGTTAAACCCTCTTTCGTTGTTACAAATCATTTGTTAGATGTGATTCAGACACTATCACGGTCACAACCCATTCATACCACAATTTCAACCAAACGCATCCTAAGACAGTGTCACAGTTTGTACCTAGTATCTAAAAATATTGCCATCTCATCAGCGGTGCCATTAGAAAATTATTTGGCACCGCTTCAGCAGTTTGTGCAGCCAAGTTTGGTCCACACATCCGAGCAGCCAAGCAGTAAAATACTAAATCTTTATGGCACAAAGGAACTGGGCATCGGAGCAACTAGGTGCTCCGGAGTCCGGGTCCCTGATTTTTTTCCGCTGCGTCGGTTCGCCAGTGCAGGGCACCGGTGCAAGATGTAGCAACAGTTGTCTTTACACCGGTTTTGGCATACATAGTGGACGGCCTTAATGCTATTAGTTCTATGTTACTAAATTTGTGCATGTACACACCTGTTAGTATCAATTTGCTGTCATCCAAACACTGTCGCTATGCTGTTGCAGTTATATTTACCTTCCTCGTAAAATGTTCAATTTGTTATTTATAGTACATGAGTAAGAACTTGTAGCGTTGTTGTAGTTAATTATAGCTTCTGATGTTTCAGAATTTGGTTGTTGTCTCAGTAGCAATTAATTCATTTGCACATTGATCTTTTTGAGAAGATATGTCATAATTAACCTGTTTCTTCAGTTTTTCAAAATAAGTATTGGTGATTTTCTACGTTGCTATAAACTCATTTCCCCTACAATTGTTACTGATCTAGTTTTAAATATTATAGGATGAACGAAAGTGTTCTTACTTGGAGTGGGTTGATCAAGAGTGGCCACAGTCTTTGAAGATGTGCCTAGCAAAGCTCTGGAGCATGTATGAGGAAGAGAACAGAGGTAGGCTTAGAGAAAGTGTTGTCAATGCTGAAGAATATTTGAAGATGCGGGATAAAAAGAGGAAGGTGGAGAATGAGCTCAGATTTTTTAAATCAGAATTTGCTAAGATGGTGTTGGCGAAGGAGGAGGCACTTTCCCAGTTGGCTAGTGCAAAACAGGTTCTTACTGAACTAAAAGCAGAGGTGGATAAGACGAGCCTGAACGATCTCGATTAGGGAAATGAATATATTGTTCTAATATTGTTCTTATGAAGTTGAACTAGCTACATGTTGTACTGTGCTGTTTTCAGGTAGCTATCGTACTGTGATGTTAAAATATATTTATGTGCCTGATATGAAATTGGCAAACAACTGTTCGATATGAAATATGAATTTGCGTAATACTGGAATTATTAATTGTAAACTAATAAACCTGCTAAATGTGTCATGGAACTTTGCAAATGGTTCTAGCAGTAAAAGCGCTTGTGATGGATAGCCCAATGCCACACAGTTTTCTTCATCAAATCGTGTGTGATGTAGTTGATAAAAGCAAATGGTTAACCAAGGCAGAGCGTGTGTGATAGTTACACCTATCACACACGAGCCTATACATAAACCTGTGTGGGATGTACATACGAACGAAAACGTTTTCCCTGGATTGACTGTGTGGGATGTACATACGAACGGAAACATTTTCCCTGGATTGACTGTGTGGGATGTACACACGAACGGAAACGTTTTCCCTGGATTGACTGTGTGGGATGTACATAAGAACGGAAACGTACTTCTTGGATTGACTGTGTGTGATATACATACGAACGGAAATGTTTTTCTGGGATTCACCGTGTGGGATGTACATACGAACGGAAACGATTGGGTTTCAATGCCTTGCCCGATCGCACACGAGCTCATTTTGCCCCAGCCTGTGTGCCAGGAGGGCCTATCCCCGACAGTTTCTGGGTCGTGTGGGAAGGACCCCCCTATCGCCCACACTCCCTTGGCGACGGTTCCAAATGTCGTCGCGGAAAGGGGTTAAAAACCGTTTGTATAGCACCGGCGCGTACCAGTGCATTCAAATTAACAAGTTCTCGCTTGTCGTGGCAATGCATCCATATTGGAAAATTGGAGACACTGTTCTACTCATGCTCTACCAAGGCACAGGAGGGTTCTTCCTCTTCATTGATGAGATGCCGAGTCGCCATGATCAAGCTGCTTCCAGCGGATAGTTGTGGTTGTTGGCCCTCAACCTCTTAAAATGTGCTAGTTGTTACTATGTTAAGTATGTAGATATGGACCATATGGTTGTTGGTCCTCAGCCTCTTAAAATGTGCTAGTTGTTACTATGTTAAGTATGTAGATATGGACCATATGGTTGTCAAAACCGTGTTATGAAGATCCTCCTTTTGTCAAATAGTGTAACCACTATATATATGTTACTCAAATGTTGTTAGCCAAGTTCTTAAATTTTCATGGAAAGTATTAGTATCGTACATAGTTCATTCAGTTTAAGCATGTGCCCAGCAGAGTAGAGGATGTTCATGTTTTCGACGTGGCGATCAGCACCGATGTCCAGAAGGCATTTGCATATTAATTGTCCATATTGCAAATTCAGATAATATACACACAGGCCAGCCCATACAATTGACATATTTGACATGCATGAAGAAATCAATTGAGTATATATATATATATATATATATATATATATATATATATATATATTGCTAATTTACAAGAATATAACGAACCGCGCGCGCACAAAAGAGCTACACTGTGCACCTGACGCTGACCCAGCACGCACAACAGTCATCGTCCATCAGCCTGTCGATCATGGGCTCAGTGGGAGCGGAGGCCGCCAAGTCGATGACCTACACACCTTGATCGATCAAGGCTGGGACAGACTCGACATCGGGAATCACCGGTACTGCCTCTGGCACAGCGCTCACCAGGGCTACAGCGACCGCCGGGTCTGCCCCGGCGACGTCCGGCGAGACGACGTTGGCTCTCGCCAGGGCTGCCGTGACGGGCCCCAGGCATGCCTTGGCGACGTCCGGCGCTGCGCCCTCCTCCATCCGGGACATAAGCCTGCGCCTCATGCGGCGGCCGCCACTGCCGCAGTTGTCCTTGCGTCGTCGAGGTCCCTCCTCCGCCGCCCGCACCATCCACCGCACTCTGCGCCGAGCCAGCAATATCTCCCGCTTGCGATCCCAGTCCACTTTTAGGACAACCCTGGCTAACCTGGCGGCTTGCTCGTACCGCGCTTCCTGCTTCCTCTGGCTATCGTCGGGAGAGGTGGCGGCATGGCCGTCGACCGCCAAGCCGACCATCGTGCCTTCATCCTTGATTCCGCCGTCATGTGACTCCATCCCGTCGTCGGACATTGGGGGTATGCCGGTATGTGTGGGTAACTAGCTAGAAATTGGATCAATAGCGAGTCACCGCCAGCGGCCATTGCTGTGGTTATTTATAGCTAGCAGCTGCCTAGGGGATTGAGGATTTTACAATTCACCCCTGTGGAGCGCGGGAAGCCTTCGATGGAGCGCGAGAAGACTAAGTGGAGCACACAACCCGACAACCGTATGCGGTGTCACGTGTTATCGCACACATGTTACCATAAGGAAACGTATGTGAAACTTACTAATCATCGCACATGAGTACTCGCACACGCATCATGTGCGATACTCCTAGCCATCGCAAGCAACTACTTTGCAGTTTTCAAAGTATTTTCTACACAGAGAATCACACACGAATTAACTCTAGTAACCGCCTGTGTTATATATTCTCATCGCAAACAGTTCTTCTGAGTGGGCTGTTTGTCGTGGATCACACACATCTTGTTTGCACGGATCGTTTGTGTTCTTTTGGCTCATCGCAAACAGTTCATCTATGTGAACTATATGGCGCATATCACACACATCTTGTTAAGTTGAACCATTTCTGTTGTGTTCCCTAATCGAAAACAGTTCGTCCGAGTGAACCGTATGCCGTATATCACACACACCGTGATCTGGCTAACCGTTTCTGTTGCATTCCCTAATAGCAAACAGTTCATCCAAGCGAACTGTATGCCGTGTATCACACACACCTTGATATAGTTGCGCATTTCTGTTGTTCTGTCTCATCGCAAACAGTTCTTATGGATTAACCGTATGCCACACATCGCACACGTAATTATAATATGAACCATGTTTGATGTATCCGCCATCGCAAATGTTTTGTATCTTTTTTGACGGTTTTTTTACATCACCGTTTGCGATTAATGCAGCGCACATAGTTTCGTCGAAGGGTCTCTGATTGTAGTGTCGCATTAGCAGCATCCTGCAGTAGTGTGTACCTGTGAAAGAATTAGAGATGTGAGGGAAGCAGGAGAGGTCATATGCATTCTTAGACGATTTTGAAGATAAAATCAGTTTGAATATAATGACCTCATAGTGCGAAGACATTCACTTATAGAGATATGTTGGTTACAGATTTGTACGAATCCAAAAATAAGTACAAGTGAGGAATCACACTAGTTATGAACCATAAGTGAAGTTACTTTTCAAATCATGAGATGTGAAAGACTGAAGATCCAGATTTGGAAGTGAAAGAACAATTTTCTGAAGATATTGAAAATTTATCGGATCAAACTTGTGGTAAAAAGTGAGTTTTATTTATCGCTCAAGGACAAAGGAAGAACTGCAAGACGAGTCGGAGAGGAGGCCGATCAGTTCAATCTCCCATGCCCTAACTTGGTGGCGGAAGATAGCTACGGCGGCGGCGGGGCAAAGATGTCTGTGGCCGGCGTGACTACGGGACGGAGAGATTGCGGCAGTGAAGCGCTTCTTCTCCGGTGACAATGAAGCTAGCGACGGTGCTAGGGTTGCAAGGGAGGGAGCAACAAGAGTAGAAGAATTAATGACCGTGTGAGCTTAGTATTTATAAGGAGGACTTCGGCACGGTGAATTTACTGCGCTGCCCCTAGCAGTTTGCATATGTTCGACGCGTGGCACACATGGATAGTTTTTACTGCCACGCCATGACCCCACCACATAGCTGGTTTGGTGGGAGGTCGTTCCGGCTTCTGCGGGGTCTGGCACAATGGATAAGGATAATAAAAAATGTTTTAAATGTTTGTCTCAAAATCTTCAACTGACAAGGGCAGAATGAAGACGATCGACACGTGTCAATAGAATGCATATGAAGATTTAGAGAGAGTAGGAGAGATAAGCAGAGACGGGGTAAGGGTCCGATCACATTCACTTAGTGCAGAAAAAGCAACTTGAAGACATAGCTATAAGTGAATCCTGTTGAGGACAGAAACATACACACACACACACACATAGTATGATAAAATAAAATGCGAAAATAAATCCATCGTTGAAGTCAAACCAATCATGAAGATAATGCTATATATGCGACGTCGGATGAGAATATTTAAGAAAGTTTGGTGGTGGCGTTACCCACCGTATAGGAAGTATTAGACCAGACACGGCGAACAACTATCGTGGCGCTCTGAAGTCAAATTCCACATTAATATCTTCACACTTAGAGTGTATATCTTCATGAATTGAAGACATACATTACTTCGTGTGTTGCACATCTAAGTCATCAACATGCATAAGCGTTAGGATGTGTGTCCATTCACAGGACATTGGAGGATTCTAAGATATTTAGCTCACACCGCAGCTTGCAAAATCTCTTAAGATCCAAAGGCTTTGTGAAGATATCTGCCAATTGCTCTTCAGTGTTGACGTGAATGATATCAATGTCTTCCTTCAGCACATGATCTCTGAGAAAATGATGACTTATCTGAATGTGCTTAGTCTTGGAGTGCTGAACAGGATTGTGTGCAATCTTGATGGCACTTTCATTGTCGCAGTAGAGAGGAACCATCTTCTTGTTGATGCCATAGTCCTTGAGGTTTTTCTTCATCCAGAGAAGCTAGCGCAGCATGATACAACAACAATGTATTCAGCTTCAGCAGTAGAGAGTGACACACAATTCTGCTTCTTTGAGGACCAACGGACAAGTGATCAACCAAGAAATTGGCATGTGCCTAATGTAGACTTGCGATCCACCTTGTCACCAGCATAATCAGCATCTGAGAATCCAACTAGATCAAACTCTGAGCCCTTTGGATACCATAATCCTAGTGTTGGCGTGTGAGCCAAATATCGAAGTATTCGCTTCACCGTGAGATGATGCGACTCCTTTGGTGCCGCTTGGAATCAGGCACACATGCAAACGCTAAGCATTATATCTAGCCTAGATGCACATACGCATAATAAAGAACCAATCATGGAGCGGTATACCTTTTGATCGAACTCTTTACCATTGTCGCCGGATCCTAGTTGACCATTGGTTGACATTGGCGTCTTGTAGACCTTGCGATCTTGCATTCCAAACTTCTTCAGACAATCCTTGAGATACTTTTCTTGAGATATGAAGATGCCATTGCTATGTTGACGGATTTGAAGACCAAGAAATAATTTCAACTCCCCCATCATGGACATCTGATATTGCTCTTGCATCATGTGACTGAACTCATCACTGTATCTTTTGTCAGTACAGCCGAAGATAATGTCATCCACATAGATTTGGCATACAAACAGTTCTCCATCATATGTCTTCGTGAAGAGAGTGGGATCCAGAGAACAAGATTTGAAGCCTTTGCACTGCATGAATTTTTGAGTGTGTCATACCAAGCACAAGGCGCTTGTTTGAGGCCATACAGTGCCTTGTTGAGCTTGTAGACCATGTCAGGATGCTTTGGATCTTCAAAACCAGGTGCTTGAGCAACATAGACTTCTGAAAGTGCAAATAATCCCCGGGTGGTTTTGGTAATTCATAACAACATATAGCTCATTGAACTAATGTCCATTCAAGATGAATATTTCAGGAAGTTCAATGAATGGCATGGCATGGACTAGAAACGTGGACCCCTCAAAATGCAAGGACACATATTGGCAAAAGCTCAAGACTCTTCATATTGTTTTAAGTGATCCAAGATCACATTGAGTCCATAGGAAAGCCAATACTATTAAAAGGGGATGAGGTGTTGCTTAATGGCTTGCTTGCTCAAATGCTTAGTGATATTGCTCCAAAGCCCTCAACCACTTTCTCCATCCAAATATGTCAAAACCCTAAACTCCAACTCAGCCCCACCGATTCTTTCTATCCGGCGCCACCGACTTCATAGCCACTGCCACAAATCCTAATAGTTCGGTTTCACCGATACGGGTCTCGGTCTCACCGAGATGGCCTTGCCAATGCTCTGTGACTTGTTGCATTTATTTCGGTCTCACCGAGTTATGCGATCGGTCTCATCGAGTTGGCTTGACATTCTCTCTGTTGCCTCATTGCTTCACTTTGATCTCACCGAGTTGATGCAATCGGTGCCACCGAGATAATGTTTGCCCTAAAGCCCTAGCACATCGGTCCCACCGAGTTGTTCCAGTCGATCCCACCGAGATTCCTAACATTCACATTTTGAACTAATCGGTCCCACCGAGTTTATCTATTCGGTCTCACTGAGTTGGGTCAAATGTGTGTAACGGTTGGATTTTGTGTGGAGGATATATATACCCCTCCACCCCCTTCTCCATATGTGAGAGAGCCATCAGAATGTGCCTACACTTCCACCATACATTTTCTGAGAGAGAACCACCTACTCATGTGTTGAGATCAAGATATTCCAATCCTACCACAAGAATCTTGATTTCTAGCCTTCCCCAAGTTGCTTTCCACTCAAATCATCTTTCCACCATATCCAAATCTATGAGAGAGAGTTGAGTGTTGGGGAGACTATCATTTGAAGCATAAGAGCAAGGATTTCATCATCAACACACCATCTATTACCTTTTGGAGAGTGGTGCCTCCTAGATTGGTTAGGTGTCGCTTGGGAGCCTCCGACATGATGTGGAGTTGAACCAAGAAGTTTGTAAGGGCAAGGAGATCGCCTACTTCATGAAGATCTATGCTACTTCTTGAGCTTGCATTGGTTTTTTCCTTGAAGAGGAAAGGGTGATGCAGCAAAGTAGAGATAAGTATTTCCCTCAGTTAGAGAACCAAGGTATCAATCCAGTAGGAGACAACGCACAAATCACCTAGCACCTGCACAAACAATCAAACAACTTGCACCCAACGTGATAAAGGGGTTGTCAATCCCTTCACGGTTACTTGCAAAAGTGAGACCTAATAGAGATAGGTAAAACTAAACAAAAGATAAAGTAAATATTTTTGGGTTTTTTGGTTTATAGATTTGAAAATAAAAAATTGCATAATAGTATATCGGAAACTTATACGATGGAAAATAGTAGATCGGAAACTTATATGATGGAAAATAGACCCGAGGGCCATAGGTTTCACTAGAGGCTTCTCTCAAGATAGCAAATAATATGGTGGGTGAACAAATTACTGTTGAGCAATTGATAGAAAAGCGCAAAGTTATGACGATATCCAAGGCAATGATTATGAAATATAGGCATCACGTCCGTGTCAAGTAGACGGAAATGATTCTGCATCTACTACTATTACTCCACACATCGACCGACTCCTACCTGCATCTAGAGTATTAAGTTCATGAAGAACAGAGTAACGCATTAAGTAAGATGACATGATGTAGAGGAATAAACTCAAGCAATATGATGTAAACCCCATCTTTTTATCCTCGATGGCAACAATACAATATGTGCCTTGCTGCCCCTAGTGTCACTGGGAAAGGACACCGCAAGATTGAACCCAAAGCTAAGCACTTCTCCCATTGCAAGAAAAACCAATCTAGTTGGCCAAAGCAAACCGATAATTCGAAGAGAATTACAAAGATATCAAATCATGCATATAAGAATTCAGAGAAGATTCAAATAATATTCATAGATAAACTGATCATAAATCCACAATTCATCGGATCGAAAAACACACCGCAAAAGAATATTACATCGGATAGATCTCCAAGAACAACGAGGAGAACATGGTATTGAGAATCAAAGAGAGAGAAGAAGCCATCTAGCTACTAGCTATGGACCCGTAGGTCTGGGGTAAACTACTCACGCTTCATCGAAAGGGCAATAGAGTTGATGTAGAAGTCCTCCGTGATCGAATCCCCCTCCGGCAGGGTGCCGGAAAAGGTCCCTAGATGGGATCTCACGGGTACAGAAGGTTGGGGCGGTGGAAAATTCTTTTCATGGATGCTTCTGAGGGTTTTGGAATATATGTGAATATATAGGATGAAGAAGTAGGTCGGTGGAGTCACGTGGGGACCACAAGGCAGGGGGTGCGCCCTACCCCCCTGGGCGTGCCCAACCCCCTTGTCGCCGCCTCGTGGCTCTTCTAACTTGAACTCCAAGTCTCCGGGGTGTCTTCTGGTCCAAGAAAAATCATCGCGAAAGTTTTATTCCGTTTGGACTCCGTTTGGTATTCCTTTTCTGCGAAACTCAAAAACAAGGAAAAAACAGAAACTGGCACTGTGCTCTAGGTTAATAGGCCAGTCCCAAAAATAATATAAAATAGCATAATAATGCGTATAAAACATCCAAAATAGATAATATAATAGCATGGAACAATAAAAAAATTATAGATACGTTGGAGACGTATCAAGCATCCCCAAGCTTAATTCCTGCTCGTCCTCGAGTAGGTAAATGATAAAAACAGAATTTTTGTTGTGGAATGCTACCTAACATTTGTATCCATGTAATTTTCTTTATTGTGGCATGAATGTTTAGATCCATAAGATTGAAAACAAAAGTTTAATATTGACATAAAAACAATAATACTTCAAGCATACTAACAAGGCAATTATGTCTTCTCAAAATAACATGGCCAAAGAAAGCTTATCCCTACAAAATCATATAGTCTGGCTATGGTCCATCTTCATCACACAAAATATTCAAATCATGCACAACCCCGATGACAAGCCAAGCAATTGTTTCATACTTTTAGTGTTCTCAAACCTTTTCAACTTTCATGCAATACATGAGCGTGAGCCATGGACATAGCACTATAGGTGGAATAGAACATGGTGGTTGTGGAGAAGACAAAAAAGAAGGAGATAGTCTCACATCAACTAGGTGTATTAATGGGCTATGGAGATGCCCATTGTAACACCCCCAGTGGTTAACTACAGTAACCACCCCTTTTGATTATGCCAAGTCAGCATGATTAACAGTGCATGATCATCATTTGCACCATAATGCATTTCAACTTCTAACTCAAAATTCAAATTAAAACTAAAGTGGAAAATAAAAGTTGCCCGAACCTGAAAACTAAAATGTGCATCATGTTGCAAATATTCCCATAGCATTTATAAAAATGATTGCAACATTTGTTGGAATTGTAAAAGGACTCGAACAACAAGGAACAACAGCAACATAACACTGTTTAATCCTTTTTCAATTTAAATAAAATCCAAACAAAAAGATATGGACCCCAAACCAATTTCTAGCAGTGACAAATAATAACTGTAAATAATGGAGCAAGTCTCATATTTTACAAAAGTCTTTTGGACTAAAAATAAAAGACAAAACGAAAAAAGGAATAAAGAAAAACAGAAAAAAGAAAAAAAAAAAGGAAAAGGAGAACCCCCCCCCCCCCGACTGGGCCTCGGCCAGCAAGCCACCGGGCCGCCAGGCCGGCCCAGCCGGCGCCTACATAGCCGGCTACCCCCCACCCCCGGTAAAACCCTAGCCCAACCCCCCCACTCCCCCCCGATCCCCTCTCCCTCCCTCACGCCCGCGCGCTTGGCGGCGCCCCTCACGCGCCGACCGCGTCGCCCACCGCGCCGACGCCGCCCCGCCGCCGACGCCTCGCCTCCACCTCCGTCGAGCACGCTGCCCTGGACCCTGCGCCGCCTCTGTGAGCGCTCCCTCTTTCCCCGTCGCCGCGACCGCACCGCGCCCGAGAGCGCTCACCGCGGCCTCACCCGCTCGCGCTCGCCTCCCGCGACGCCTCGCTGCTCGCGCACCCGACTGGGCTCTGCCTCGCCTTTCCGCGCCTCGCTGCTCCCGCGCCGCATCGGGCCGCGCCCTTGACGCCTACGCGCCCCCAACGCGCGCCCACGGCCCTCCTCGTCGCGTCCGGTCCCGCTCGCCCACACCCGGTGGTCACCGCCGCCTCGCCCCCAGCGGACCGCGCCGGCCGCGCGCATCCACGGCGACGCGCCCCTGGGCGCCCGCTCGCCCCACTGGCCGCGCGCTGCCGTTGGCCTCGCCCGTCGCCCCCCCCCCACCCGTCGCGCCCGCGGCGTGTCCATTTGGGCACCGGACATGTCCGGTCCTAAATGGGCACGCTCCGGACATGTCCGGCGCCCAGACGTGCACGCCGCGGACATGTCCGCCCAGCCCACTGACATAGGGGCCCACGGCCCAGAACGAATAAAAAAAAATAAAAAAATTTAATAATAATAATAAAATTTAATTAATTAATTAACTTAATTAATCATGTTAATTAACCTAACCTAATTAACCTAATTAACTACTGTTAATTAACCCTAATGACTGCTGACATCAGCATGATGTCATCAGTTACTATTCTGGATAATTCGAAATTAAATGATAAAAATAAATTCAGAAAATTAATAAAAACTTTAGAAAATCATATAAAATAATCCGTAGCTCAGATGAAAATACTTTGTACATGAAAGTTGCTTAGAACGATGAGACGAATCTGAATACGCGGTCCGTTCGTCCGTCACGCGTCCCTAACTATCCGAACTTGCAACCGTTCCCCTCTTATCCTCTGTCCGATAATTCCAAAGACCCGGGAAATATCGTCAGATATTCTCCCGCTCCGTCTGTTACGTGTGATGCTGCGTTAGACTACCCCTAGCACCGTGTATCGTATTTGTCATGCTCATGTTTGCTATATATTTATACTGTTTCCTCCCCCTCTTCTCTCTCGATAGCCCCCGACCCCGACGTCGTCCCCGAGACCGACGCAGCTCCGGATCCCGAAGACACCATAGACGACCTTGCCCTTGCCGCCGAGCAACCAGGCAAGCCCCCCCCTTTTGATCATCCCGATATCGCCCATTCTAATTTCCCATGCTTGCATTAGAATTGCTGCTGCTGCTGCTGCTGCTTTACCTATTCTGATGCATAGCCTGTTCATTGTAACCTGCTGTTGATAATTACCTACATATCCTAAACTGTTTAGTCTAGGCTGGGTAGAGACCTATCAGTGACCCCACTTATCCCGACTGCCGCGCTGGATCGTCAGAAGACCCGATCAACGGGATTGAAGACCAGGCCCCGACACCGCACATCACCCCCCCCTTAGTTGTAACGACACTGCAGCGTTACTATCGAGTGTCGAGGGTGAAACCACATGTAGCACTTCTGATGTTAACTCTGTAGAGTAGTTATTCGGTCGTGGTCATCGAGGGTGATTCCTCCTTCACCGCTTCCGATAACGACGCTGTCGTACAACACCTCAAGTGTGGACCCAGTGAGGGTGATTCCTCCTAGTTCACCTTGACGGATACATCGAGTGGGAATTCAATGAGGGTGATACCTCGGATTCCCTGATGTTATGGACACACGGATACTTGGACTTTACAATGTTACTTGGAAAGGCGGGTCGACCCTGAGGGGTACCTGCGTGTGATGTGAAGGTGGGTTGCCAGTGTGGTGCCCGAGTGGTGAATACGAGGCGCGGCCGGGCATTCTTAACCCTTGCCGCAAGTCCTCGAGACGGGGCGACGGGGTCACATCTTTCGTGAGTCTCTGCTCGTTACCGCAAGCCCCTAGTCCTAGCGATTTGGATATTTGATCCGGGCAGGCCTTTGGTCTGATAGCACTAACCATCACGTGGGCATAGTATGGGCGTTCTGCATCGTATGCATCAGCCGAAAACTCTGTCAGACGTCCAGTTCAGCACTGCGGCCGGGCTGGGCCGGCACCATCCTGAGGGGTGGAGCCTGGTTCGCCAGGCACGCAACGACCCGGAGGGCGAGGGGCGATGGCCAAGACCCCCTTGCGCTTAGGATGTAGACCGGCGGGGACCTCTCTGCGGAGTTGTAGGTAGGGTTGCGATGTGTCATTTGGCCGAGGCCGGGCATGACCCTGGAAAGTGTGTCCGGCCGGAGTTAATCGAGCGTGTTGGGTAAGTTGGTGCACCCCTGCAGGGAAGAACACTTCTTTCGATAGCCGGTCCTACGGTAAAGGACACTCGGAGTTGTATCCTGATTGATACAATTTAGAACTGGATACCTGTGATGAGACCTGTATATATGGCTCTGGGATTGCTTCTCGCAGGGAGTCGAGAAGGGATCTCAGGACGAGGTTGATGAATGTATGGCTCTGGGATTGCTTTCTCGCAGGGAGTCGAGAAAGGATCTCTGGGTGAGGTTGATATTATTACTGCTACATTATATGGTATTGTTCTACTCTCTTCTACTGCTGCAAGACCGCTGAAGATGCTAGTCTTCGATAGGACTAGGCCTTCTCTCTATTCTGGCATTTCTGCAGCCCAGTCCACATATACAGCCTCCCCTTGATAATGTTGCATATGTAGTGTAGATCCTTGCTTGCTGAGTACTTCTGAGTACTCACGGTTGCTTTGTTTTCCTTTTTCTCCCCATATCAGTTTGACGTGACCAGAGGACGGAGCCCCCTGAGACAGATGCCCCGACGATCGTTACTACTACTACCCAGAGGATGGATACTACTACGAGTTGACTGACGACCAGGAGTAGGATCGGAGGGTCCCAGGCAGGAGGCCTTCGCCTTTCGATCGTAGTGTTTTATTTTGCCCCGCCGTTCTAAAGGCCTTTCTGTTTCTATTTCATATCTGTACTCAGATATCTGATGCTTCCGCTGACGTTTGTTCGCAAGCTTATGTATTCGAGCCCTCGAGGCCCCTGGCATGTAATATAAAGCTTGTATGACTTTATTTATGTTTTAGAGTTGTGTTGTGATATCTTCCCGTGAGTCCTTAGGCTTGATCGTGTGCATTTGCGTGTATGATTAGTGCATGATCGGGCCGGGGGCGTCACAAGTTGGTATCAGAGCCGACTGCCTGTAGGAACCCCCTTTCCAACTCCTTGGCCGAAGTTGAGTCTAGAAACCGGAAAACTGTTTTACTAACTTGGCTGTGTGGCTTACGGGCCCACGTCGCCAATTGGGTGGTATTAGGATCTTTTACTCCTCGACCTTTACTCTGGGACTCTGCTCTCTCTTCTATTCGGGTTAAATGATTTTACTAACTCCAGCATTAGGCTCTCGTGCTCACATCCACCCGGAGTTCTGAAATATTCCCCCCTTGCTTCAAGATTGTGGGCCAGGTTCTGCTTACAGGATCCTTTTATCGAGGGCACCCTGTGTTGTCACGTGCAGATTCCTCGCTCCAACAGTTTTCTCCGACGTGGATCTAGCCTTTGCTATGTCTCGTTGTGTACTCCCATATCACGTGCCTGCGCGCCGCCTAGATGTCTAGCCCTTCCCTTTTCAACTGTCGTAATGCCGGATGCTAACCGAGGCTATGTGTGGCTTTGAATGTCTGGTGCGAATATGATGAAGTATCTATTGCACTTCCTTCTGTTGTGCGTGTTACTTCATAAATAATTCCATACGCCTGCAAGTTACTAGCTAAATTGCCCCTGTTGATTTGGCAGGATGGCTGACGATCCTCCACCTCCACCCTATATTGCCGCAATGATGCAGCAGTTTGAATTGAACCGTCAGCTCAACGAGAGTCTGGTAAGACGTTTGGAACGCAATGAGGCTCGTCAGGAGCCTGGACCGATCTCGCTGCCAGAATTTGTGCACCTCAACCCGTCCGTTTTCCGCAACTCCACCAATCCTATGGATGCTGATGATTGGCTTCGTGACATCCTGTTTGAAATGGAGTCAGCTAATGTTGCCCCTGCCAGTTATGTCACCTTTGCGACATTCCACCTAAAGGGCCCAGCGGCTCAATGGTGGGAAAGCCACAAGGGTACGTTGCCTGCTGAAACAGTAACCACTTGGCAGGAATTTCAGACAGCTTTTCGTGCACAGTACATTCCTCAAGGTCTGATGGACCAGAAGAAGCAGGAATTCCGCAAACTTACCCAGGGCACAATGACTGTGGATGAATATCAGAGGAAATTTCTTGAATTGTCCCGCTATGCTGAAGATGACGTCTGCACTGACGCCCGTAAGAAGGATAAATTCCGTGAAGGACTCCGTACTGACATAAAACTCGCACTTGCAGTCC
This sequence comes from Thinopyrum elongatum, assembly GCA_011799875.1. NCBI lineage: Eukaryota > Viridiplantae > Streptophyta > Magnoliopsida > Poales > Poaceae > Thinopyrum > Thinopyrum elongatum. The sequence goes on along the minus strand of CM022300.1, from coordinate 81,006,044 downwards.
TTGATTGCACAGACTTCGCAACGCTTGTCAGCAAATCTTTTCAAATTGAAACAGCTCTGACTGAATGCCAGGAGTCGCTCAAGCGCACTCATGAAGCTGGCTTATCCTCGGGTCAGCCTGTTCAGAAACGTCGAGTCTGGATCCCACACAATGTTCATCACCGACCTGCCCCTGCACCAAGGCCGTCATATGTGGCGCCTCGTCTGCCTCCACCCCCAAACCAGTTAACGACTCAGGGTGGACAGTCCAATGTTGTGGCTCCTCTCCATAATGATGGTTTGTGCCGCAAGTGTGGACAGCCAGGGCATCGTGCTTTCAACTGTCCTCAGGGTCAGCCGCAGAGTTCATCACGTTGTTCTGTTGACCGTAAAAAGGGCCGTCGGAACCATCATAGCAGAAAGCATAATGCCAGACCACCTGCTAGTCAGCTTGTTCATGTCAACCATGTCAAGATTGAAGAAGCTCGACAGGACACCAATATTTTGATGGGCACCCTTCTAGTGAATTCAATCCCAGCTTCTGTACTCTTTGATTCTGGAGCATCGCACTCCTTCATGTCTGAAAGTTTTGCACGAAGCCATTATATCCCTTTCGACAAGATGTCCACCCCATTGGTAATCCAGTCACCCGGGGCTAATTGGCAAACTACCAGGATAAGCCACGGTAATCACATTGTGATTGGAGGATTGATGTTCCCCGTTTCTCTCATTGCCCTTAAGACCTCCAACATAGACATTATTCTGGGTATGGACTGGTTGAAGCCTCATAAAGCTTTGATTGACTGTGCCACTGAAACAGTCCGCCTCACACACCCTTCTGGCCAGAAAGTACAATACTCAGCTCGAATAGCTCAGGATGCGGAAACTCAAATATATGTTCTGAATGCATTGAATGCCTCACCTCTTGAAGGCATCGAGAACGTTCCAGTTGTTCGTGATTTTCAAGATGTATTTCCAGAAGAACTTCCAGGAATACCCCCTGCTAGAGCTGTTGAGTTTGTCATCGACTTGAAGCCTGGCACAACACCTATCGCGAAGCGTCCTTATAAGATGCCTCCGCACCATCTTCTCGAGCTTAAGGAAGAAATCGACACGTCACTTAAGAAAGGTTTCATCCGCCCCAGTTCCTCTGCTTGGGGAGCACCTTCACTCTTCGTTAAGAAGAAGGATGGAACTAACTGATTGGTTCAGGATTATCGGCCCATTAACCAAGCCACCATTCAGAATAAATATCCGCTTCCTCGGATCAATGATTTGTATGATCAACTTACTGGATCATCGGTATTCTCTAACCTTGATTTGAGGTTGGGTTACCATCAAATCCGTGTTCGTGAAGAGGATATTCCCAAGACTGCTTTTGTTACTCGCTATGGCTCTTATGAGTACACTGTCATGTCATTTGGCTTAACCAATGCTCCAGCCACATTTTCCCGTCTGATGAATTATATCTTCATGGATTACCTCGACAAGTTTGTCGTGGTATATCTGGATGATATTCTGGTTTATTCGAATAATAAAGAAGAACATGCTGAACACCTCCGTCTTGTACTGGAAAGGCTCCGAGAACACCAGTTGTATGCCAAATACTCCAAATGTGAATTCTGGCTTTCTGAAGTAACTTACCTTGGTCATGTGATTTCCAAGGATGGCATTGCTGTTAACCCAGAACGAGTTCAGGCTATTCTTGACTGGACTCCTCCGAAGAACGTCAAGCAAATGAGAAGTTTTCTCGGCCTTGCAAGCTATTGCCGTCGATTTGTTGAGAATTTTTCTAAGATTGCTAAGCCGTTGACTGATCTGCTTCACAAGGGCGTTAAGTTAGAATGGACAGAAAAATGTCAGGAAAGCTTTCAAACACTCAAGGACAAGCTAACGTCTACCCCAGTACTATCTCCTCCAGATACCCGCAAGGACTTTGTGATCTATTGTGACGCATCCCGTGAAGGATTAGGCTGTGTCCTAATGCAAGAGCGTAAAGTGATTGCTTATGGCTCTCGTCAGTTGCGCCCACATGAAGAGAATTATCCGGTACATGATCTAGAACTAGCTGCTGTCATCTATGCACTACAGTTATGGCGACATTACCTCCTCGGTAATCGTTGCGAGATATACACGGATCATAAAAGTCTGAAGTACTTGTTCACTCAGCCATCTCTGAATCTCCGTCAGCAAAGATGGATGGAGACCATTGCGGACTATGACTTGGGTATTTCTTATACCCCTGGCAAGGCTAACGTGATGGCTGATGCCTTAAGCCGCAAGTCCTATTGCGACAACCTCATGGTTAGGCGAGCTCAACCTCGTCTTTTCGAAGAACTGGGCAAGCTGAATCTGCGTATTGTCCCACAGGGTTCTCTTAATAACCTTGTGATACAACCAGATCTTGAGAAAGCTGTTAAGAATGCGCAAGCTAAAGATGCTGAAGTTGAATTGATGAAGAAAGACCTTCACCTTGTAAAGTACAGGGATTTCTCGCTGTCTGAAGATGGAACCTTGTATTTTAGAGACCGCATTGTCGTACCTCGCTTCGAGCTTATGACTGACAAAGTCATGAAGGAGGCACATGATACCCCGCTGTCTATTCATCCGGGTAGCACCAAGATGTATCGTGATCTCCGTCAAAGGTACTGGTGGTCTAGAATGAAGCAAGACATTGCTCGTTATGTTGCTGAATGTGATGTGTGTCGCCGCGTTAAAGCAGAACATCAGAAACCAGCTGGAATTCTGCAACCACTTCCCATTCCTCTATGGAAATGGGATAAGGTTCAGATGGATTTCGTTACAGGACTTCCCAGGTCACAGAAGGGTCACGATACTATTCTTGTCGTTGTCGACCAACTCTCTAAAGTTGCACACTTTCTGCCTGTCAAGGAGACGATTATTGCTAGTCAGTTAGCAGAGTTGTATATCTCCAGAATTGTATCACTCCACGGTATTCCGAAGGAGATCAGTTCGGACCGTGGCGGTCTTTTCACCTCAAAATTCTGGGAAAGTTTCCAAACATCTATGGGAACTCATATTACCTGGAGTTCAGCTTATCACCCCCAATCCCAAGGCCAAGTTGAACGAGTCAATCAAGTGCTTGAAGACATGCTTCGGGCTTGTGTTATTTCATTTGGCAAGAAGTGGGAAGAATCTCTTCCATATGCCGAGTTCTCCTATAACAACAGCTATCAAGCCAGCTTGAAAATGGCTCCCTTCGAAGTACTCTATGGACGTAAGTGTCGAACCCCTCTGAATTGGTCAGAAACTGGGGAACGACCTCTTGTTGGACCGGATATTATTCAACACGCCGAAGAACAAGTCCGTATTGTCCGGGAAAATCTCAAGGCGGCTCAGAACCGCCAGAAGAGCAACTATGATCGCAAACGATGGGGTTTGACTTATCAACCTGGTGATCAAGCTTATCTTCGTGTCACACCTATGAAGGGCACTCACCGTTTTGGAATCAAGGGCAAGTTAGCTCCGCGCTACATTGGTCCTTTCCGCATTGTTGCTAGGCGTGCACAGGTGGCGTATAAATTGGAATTGCCGCCGCAATTCTCTCATATCCACGACGTCTTCCATGTGTCGCAACTTCGTCAATGCTTCAAGGAATCTCCGCACCGATCTGTGGATCACGAGATGCTTGAATTCCAAGATGATCTTTCTTATAAGGAGCATCCGATCCGCATCCTCGATGAAGCTGAACGTCGGACCCGTCAGAAGGTTACCAAGTTCCTCAAAGTACAGTGGTCAAATCATACTGAAGATGAAGCCACTTGGGAACGCGAGGATCATCTTCGCAAGGAATACCCCGAACTTTTTCCTTCTACTTCTTAATTCTCGGGACGAGAATTCTTGTTAGTAGAGGAGATTTGTAACACCCCCAGTGGTTAACTACAGTAACCACCCCTTTTGATTATGCCAAGTCAGCATGATTAACAGTGCATGATCATCATTTGCACCATAATGCATTTCAACTTCTAACTCAAAATTCAAATTAAAACTAAAGTGGAAAATAAAAGTTGCCCGAACCTGAAAACTAAAATGTGCATCATGTTGCAAATATTCCCATAGCATTTATAAAAATGATTGCAACATTTGTTGGAATTGTAAAAGGACTCGAACAACAAGGAACAACAGCAACATAACACTGTTTTTATCCTTTTTCAATTTAAATAAAATCCAAACAAAAGATATGGACCCCAAACCAATTTCTAGCAGTGACAAATAATACACTGTAATAAGGGAGCAAGTCTCATATTTTACAAAAGTCTTTTGGACTAAAAATAAAGACAAAACAGAAAAAGGAATAAAGAAAAACAGAAAAAAAAAAAAAAGGAAAAGGAGAACCCCCCCCTCGACTGGGCCTCGGCCCAGCAAGCCACCGGCCGCCAGCCGGCCCAGCCGGCGCCTACATAGCCGGCTACCCCCCCCACCCCCGGTAACCCTAGCCCACACCCCCCCACTTCCCCCCCGATCCCCTCTCCCTCCCTCACGCCCCGCGCTTGGCGGCGCCCCTCCCCCGCCCGACCGCTCGCCCCCGCCGCCCGACCCCCCCGCCGCCGCACGCCTCGCCTCCACCTCCGTCGAGCACGCTGCCCTGGACCCTGCGCCGCCTCTGTGAGCGCTCCCCCCTTTCCCCGGTCGCCGCGACCGCACCGCGCCCGAGCCGCTCACCGCCCGGCCTCACCCCCCTCGCGCTCGCCTCCCGCACGCCTCCCTCTCCGCACCCGACTGCGCTCTGCCTCGCCTTTCCGCGCCTCGCTGCTCCCCGCGCCGCATCGGGCCGCGCCCTTGACGCCTACCGCCCCCAACGCGCGCCCACGCCCTCCTCCGTCGCGCTCCGGTCCCCGCTCGACCCAGCCCCCGGTGGTCACCGCCCACCGCCTGTCCTCTCGCCACTCTTACCTCTCCTTCCTCTTCCCATCCTCTTCTCCCATCGTCCGCCTTTTCCTCGGCCTCTCCCACCCCTTTCCTCTCTCTTTCCTTTTCCTCTCCCCTGCCTTCTCCCACCCCCCCCCCGTCCGTGCCCGCGCGTGCCATTTGGGCACCGGACATGTCCGGTCCCAAATGGGCACGCTCCGGACATGTCCGGCGCCCAGACATGCACGCCGCGGACATGTCCGCCCAGCCCACTGACATAGGGGCCCACAGCCCAGAACGAATTAAAAAAAATAAAAAAATTTTAATAATAATAATAAAATTTAATTAATTAATTAACTTAATTAATCCTGTTAATTAACCTAACCTAATTAACCTAATTAACTACTGTTAATTAACCCTAATGACTGCTGACATCAGCATGATGTCATGCTGATGTCATCAGTTACTATTCTGGATAATTCGAAATTAAATGATAAAAATAAATTCAGAAAATTAATAAAAACTTTAGAAAATCATATAAAATAATCCGTAGCTCAGATGAAAATACTTTGTACATGAAAGTTGCTCAGAACGACGAGACGAATCTGAATACGCGGTCCGTTCGTCCGTCACGCGTCCCTAACTATCCGAACTTGCAACCGTTCCCCTCTTATCCTCTGTCCGATAATTCCAAAGACCCGGGAAATATCGTCAGATATTCTCCCGCTCCGTCTGTTACGTGTGATGCTGCGTTAGACTACCCCTAGCATCGTGTATCGTATTTGTCATGCTCATGTTTGCTATATATTTATACTGTTTCCTCCCCCTCTTCTCTCTCGATAGCCCCCGACCCCGACGTCGTCCCCGAGACCGACGCAGCTCCGGATCCCGAAGACACCATAGACGACCTTGCCCTTGTCGCCGAGCAACCAGGCAAGCCCCCCCCCTTTTGATCATCCCGATATCGCCCATTCTAATTTCCCATGCTTGCATTAGAATTGCTGCTGCTGCTGCTGCTTTACCTATTCTGATGCATAGCCTGTTCATTGTAACCTGCTGTTGATAATTACCTACATATCCTAAACTGTTTAGTCTAGGCTGGGTAGAGACCTATCAGTGACCCCACTTATCCCGACTGCCGCGCTGGATCGTCAGAAGACCCGATCAACGGGATTGAAGACCAGGCCCCGACACCGCACATCACCCCCCCCCTTAGTTGTAACGACACTGCAGCGTTACTATCGAGTGTCGAGGGTGAAACCTCATGTAGCACTTCTGATGTTAACTCTGTAGTGTAGTTATTCGGTCGTGGTCATCGAGGGTGATTCCTCCTTCACCGCTTCCGATAACGACGCTGTCGTACAACACCTCAAGTGTGGACCCAGTGAGGGTGATTCCTCCTAGTTCACCTTGACGGATACATCGAGTGGGAATTCAATGAGGGTGATACCTCGGATTCCCTGATGTTATGGACACACGGATACTTGGACTTTACAATGTTACTTGGAAAGGCGGGTCGACCCTGAGGGGTACCCGCGTGTGATGTGAAGGCGGGTTGCCAGTGTGGTGCCCGAGTGGTGAATACGAGGCGCGGCCGGGCATTCTTAACCCTTGCCGCAAGTCCTCGAGACGGGGCGACGGGGTCACATCTTTCGTGAGTCTCTGCTCGTTACCGCAAGCCCCTAGTCCTAGCGATTTGGATATTTGATCCGAGCAGGCCTCTGGTCTGATAGCACTAACCATCACGTGGGCATAGTATGGGCGTTCTGCATCGTATGCATCAGCCAAAAACTCTGTCAGACGTCCAGTTCAGCACTGCGGCCGGGCTGGGCCGGCACCATCCTGAGGGGTGGAGCCTGGTTCGCCCGGCACGCAACGACCCGGAGGGCGAGGGGCGATGGCCAAGACCCCCTTGCGCTTAGGATGTAGACCGGCGGGGACCTCTCTGCGGAGTTGTAGGTAGGGTTGCGATGTGTCGTTTGGCCGAGGCCGGGCATGACCCTGGAAAGTGTGTCCGGCCGGAGTTAATCGAGCGTGTTGGGTAAGTTGGTGCACCCCTGCAGGGAAGAACACTTCTATCGATAGCCGGTCCTACGGTAAAGGACACTCGGAGTTGTATCCTGATTGATACAATTTAGAACTGGATACCTGTGATGAGACCTGTATATATGGCTCTGGGATTGCTTCTCGCAGGGAGTCGAGAAGGGATCTCAGGACGAGGTTGATGAATGTATGGCTCTAGGATTGCTTTCTCGCAGGGAGTCGAGAAAGGATCTCTGGGTGAGGTTGATATTATTACTGCTACATTATATGGTATTGTTCTACTCTCTTCTACTGCTGCAAGACCGCTGAAGATGCTAGTCTTCGATAGTACTAGGCCTTCTCTATTCTGGCATTTCTGTAGCCCAGTCCACATATACAGCCTCCCCTTGATAATGTTGCATATGTAGTGTAGATCCTTGCTTGCTGAGTACTTCTGAGTACTCACGGTTGCTTTGTTTTCCTTTTTCTCCCCATATCAGTTTGACGTGACCAGAGGACGGAGCCCCCTGAGACAGATGCCCCGACGATCGTTACTACTACTACCCAGAGGATGGATACTACTACGAGTTGACTGACGACCAGGAGTAGGATCGGAGGGTCCCAGGCAGGAGGCCTTCGCCTTTCGATCGTAGTGTTTTATTTTGCCCCGCCGTTATAAAGGCCTTTCTGTTTCTATTTCATATCTGTACTCAGATATCTGTTGCTTCCGCTGACGCTTGTTCGCAAGCTTATGTATTCGAGCCCTCGAGGCCCCTGGCTTGTAATATAAAGCTTGTATGACTTTATTTATGTTTTAGAGTTGTGTTGTGATATCTTCCTGTGAGTCCTTAGGCTTGATCGTGTGCATTTGCGTGTATGATTAGTGCACGATCGGGCCGGGGGCGTCACACCCATCAATAGATATCAATGTGAGCGAGTAGGGATTGCCATGCAACGGATGCACTAGAGCTATAAGTGTATAAAAGCTCAAAAGAAAACTAAGTGGGTGTGCATCCAACTTGCTTGCTCATGAAGACCTAGGGCAATTTGAGGAAGCCCATCGTTGGAATATACAAGCCAAGTTCTATAATGAAAATTTCCCACTAGTATATGAAAGTGGCAAAATAGGAGACTCTCTATCATGAAGATCATGGTGCTACTTTGAAGCACAAGTGTGGAAAAAGGATGGTAGCATTGCCCCTTCTCTCTTTTTCTCTCATTTTTTTTATCATTTTTTTCTTGCTTGGCCTTTTGGCCTCTTTTTTTTCGTCCGGAGTCTCATCTCGACTTGTGGGGGAATCATAGCCTCCATCATCCTTTCCTCACATGGGACAATGCTCTAATAATGAAGATCATCACACTTTTATTAACTTACAACTCAAGAATTACAACTCGATACTTAGAACAAAATATGACTCTATATGAATGCCTCCGGCGGTGTACCGGGATGTGCAATGAATCAAGAGTGACATGTATGAAAGAATTATGAAAGGTGGCTTTGCCACAAATACGATGTCAACTACATGATCATGCAAAGCAATATGACAATGATGAAGCGTGTCATAATAAAACGGAACGGTGGAAAGTTGCATGGCAATATATCTCGGAATGGCTATGGAAATGCCATAATAGGTAGGTATGGTGGCTGTTTTGAGGAAGGTATATGGTGGGTGTATGGTACTGGCGAAAGTTGCGCGGCACTAGAGAGGCTAGCAAAGGTGGAAGGGCGAGAGTGCGTATAATCCATGGACTCAACATTAGTCATAAAGAACTCACATACTTATTGCAAAAATCTATTAGTCATCGAAACAAAGTACTACGCGCATGCTCCTAGGGGGATAGATTGGTAGGAAAAGACCATCGCTCATCCCCGACCGCCACTCATAAGGAAGACAATCAAAAAATATCTCATGCTCCAACTTCGTTACATAACGGTTCACCATACGTGCATGCTACGGGACTCACAAACCTTAACACAAGTATTTCTCCAATTCACAATTACTCACTAGCATGACTCTAATATCACCATCTTTATATCTCAAAACAATCATAAGGAATCAAACTTCTCATAGTATTCAATGCACTTTATATGAAAGTTTTTATTATATCCCTCTTGGATGTCTATCATATTAGGACTAAATTCATAACCAAAGAAAATTACCATGCTGTTTAGAGACTCTCAAAATAATATAAGTGAAGCATGAGAGTTCAACAATTTCTACAAAATAAAGCCACCGCCGTGCTCTAAAAAGATATAAGTGAAGCACTAGAGCAAAATTGCCTAGCTCAAAAGATATAAGTGAAGCACATAGAGTACTCTAATAAATCATGATTCGTGCGTGTCTATCAAAAGGTGTGTACAGAAAGGATGATTGTGGCAAACTAAAAAGCAAAGACTCAAATCATACAAGATGCTCCAAGCAAAACACATATCATGTGGTGAATAAAAATATAGCCTGAAGTAAAGTTACCGATAGACGAAGACGAAAGAGGGGATGCCTTCCGGGGCATCCCCAAGGTTTGGCTCTTGGTTGTCCTTGAATATTACCTTGGGGTGCCTTGGGAATCCCAAAGCTTAGGCTCTTTCCACTCCTTATTCCATAGTCCATCAAATCCTTACCCAAAACTTGAAAACTTCACAACACAAAACTCAACAGAAAATCTCATAAGCTCCGTTAGTATAGGAAAATAAATCATCACTTTTGGTACTTTTGTGAACTCATTATTTATTTATATTGTTATAATATCTACTGTATTACAACTTCTCCATGGTTCATAGCCCCCGATACTACCCATAGATTCATCAAAATAAGCAAACAACACAAAGAAAACAGAATCTGTCAAAAACAGAACAGTCTGCTAAGATCCGAATTGTTCTAATAATTTTGTAACTCCAATGTTTTTGAAAAATTAGGACTACAGAGTAAATTTGTATATAAATATCTTATAAAAAATTCAGGGTTTTTAAATGCTCCAGTGAATTATGAAAATTCTGTGACTGGACGCAAAAGTTTCTGTTTTTAAGCAAGATCAAATCAACTATCACCGTAAGCCATCCCAAAGGTTTTACTTTGCACAAACACTAATTAAAACACAAAACCACATCTAACCAGAGGCTATATGAATTATTCAAAGAAAAACATGAACAAAAAAAGCAAAAACAAAAATAAAATTGGGTTGCCTCCCAACAAGCGCTATTATTTAACGCCCTGAGCTAGGCATAAAAACACTCATAGATCTAGGTATTGTCATCTTTGGTATGCAATCCATAAGTAGCTCTCATAATGGATTCATATGGCAATTTAATTTTATTTCTTGGAAAGTGTTCCATGCCCTTCCTTAACATAAATTGAAATCTAATGTTTCCTTCTTTCATATCAATAATTGCACCAATCGTTCTAAGGAAAGGTCTACCAAGAATAATAGGGCATGTAGGATTGCAATCTATATCAAGAACAATGAAATCTACGGGCACATAATTCTTATTTGCAACAATAAGAACATCATTAATCCTTCCCATAGGTTTCTTAATAGTGGAATCCGCAAGATGCAAATTTAAGGAACAATCATCAAATTCACGGAAACCTAACACATCACATAAAGTTTTTGGAATCGTGGAAACACTAGCACCCAAATCACACAAAGCATGGCACTCATAATCTTTAATATTAATTTTTATAGTAGGTTCCCACTCATCATAAAGTTTTCTAGGGATAGAAACTTCCAATTCAAGCTTTTCTTCAAAAGATTGCATCATAGCATCAACGATATGTTTAGTAAAAGCTTTGTTTTGATTATAAGCATGAGGAGAATTCAACATGGATTGCAACAAGGAAATACAATCTATTAAAGAACAATTATCATAATTAAATTCCTTGAAATCCAAAAGAGTGGGTTCGTTGCTACTTAAAGTTTTGACCTCTCCAATCCCACTTTTATCAATTTTTGCATCAAGATCTAAAAACTCCGAATTATTGGGACGCCTTTTAACTAAAGTTGACTCATCTCCAGTCCCATATTTATCAAGATTTATATTGGAAAACAAAGATTCAATAGGAGTCACATCAATCACTTTAAGATCTTCATCTTTATTTTCACGGAAACTAGAAGAACACGTTTTTACAAACCAATCTCGTTTAGCACGCATCTTAGCGGCTCTTTCTTTGCACTCATCAATGGAAATTCTCATAGCTTTGAGAGACTCATTAATATCATGCTTGGGTGGAATAGATCTAATTTTCAAAAAATCAACATCAAGAGAAATTCTATCCATGTTCCTAGCCAAATCATCAATCTTAAGCAATTTTTCTTCAATCAAATCATTGAAACTCTTTTGCGAAATCATAAATTCCTTAACACTATTCTCAAAATCAGAGGACATATTATTATAATTTCCATAAGAATTGTTGTAGGAATTACCATAATTATTATAGGAATTACTAGGAAATGGCCTAGGATTAAAATTACCTCTATACGCGTTATTACCAAAATTGTTCCTACCGACAAAATTCACATCCATAGATTCATTATTATTGTCAATCAAAGTAGACAAAGGCATATCATTAGGATCAATAGAAACACTCTTGCTAGCAAATAATTTCATAAGTTCATCCATCTTTCCACTCAAAACATTAATCTCGTCAATTGCATGCACTTTTTTACTAATGGAAGATATTTCGGTATGCCATTGAGAATAATTAACCATAATATTATCTAGAAGTTTAGTAGCTTCTCCTAGAGTAATTTCCATAAAAGTACCTCCCGCGGCCGAATCTAAAAGATTTCTAGAGGCAAAATTCAATCCGGCATAATTTTTTTGTATAATCATCCACAAATTCAAACCATGAGTAGGGCAATTTCGTAGCATCAATTTCATCCTCTCCCAAGATTGTGCAACATGTTCATGATCAAGTTGCTTAAAATTCATAATATCGTTCCTAAGGGAGATAATCTTAGCGGGAGGAAAATACTTGGAAATAAAAGCATCTTTACACTTATTCCATGAATCAATACTATTTTTAGGCAAAGATGAAAACCAAGTTTTAGCACGATCTCGAAGTGAGAATGGAAATAGCTTCAATTTAACAATATCATTATCCACATCTTTTTTCTTTTGCATATCGCACAACTCAACGAAATTATTCAGATGGGATGCGGCATCTTCACTAGGAAGGCCGGAAAATTGATCTTTCATAACAAGATTCAGCAAAGCGGCATTAATTTCATAAGATTCCGCACTAGTGGTGGGAGCAATCGGAGCACTAATAAAATCATTGTTATTAGTGTGGGAAAAATCACACAATTTGGTATTCTCTTGAGCCATCGTGACAAAGCTAGCAATCCAACACACGAGCAGACAACAAGTAAACGAGAAAGACGATCGAAAGATGGGCGAATAAAAAGGCAAATCTTTTCGAAAATCATTTTAGAAGTGGGGGAGAGGAAAACGAGAGGCAAATGGCGAATAATGTAATGCAAGATATGAGAGTTTTATGATGGGTACTTCGTATGTCTTGACTTGGCGTAGATCTCCCCGGCAACGGCGCCAGAAATTCTTCCTGCTACTTCTTGAGTTTGCGTTGGTTTTTCCCTTGAAGAGGAAAGGGTGATGCAGCAAAGTAGAGATAAGTATTTCCCTCAGTTAGAGAACCAAGGTATCAATCCAGTAGGAGGCAACGCACAAATCACCTAGCACATGCACAAACAATCAAACAACTTGCACCCAACGCGATAAAGGGGTTGTCAATCCCTTCACGGTTACTTGCAAAAGTGAGATCTGATAGAGATAGGTAAAACTAAACAAAAGATAAAGTAAATATTTTTGGGTTTTTTGGTTTATAGATCTAAAAATAAAAGATTGCAAAATAGTAGATCGGAAACTTATACGATGGAAAATAGTAGATCGGAAACTTATATGATGGAAAATAGACCCGGGGGCCATAGGTTTCACTAGAGGCTTCTCTCAAGATAGCAAATAATACGGTGGGTGAACAAATTACTGTCGAGCAATTGATAGAAAAGCGCAAAGTTATGACGACATCCAAGGCAATGATTATGAAATATAGGCATCACGTCCGTGTCAAGTAGGCCGAAATGATTCTGCATCTACTACTATTACTCCACACATGGACCGACTCCTGCATGCATCTAGAGTATTAAATCATGAAGAACAGAGTAACGCATTAAGTAAGATGACATGATGTAGAGGAATAAACTCAAGCAATATGATGTAAACCCCATCTTTTTATCCTCGATGGCAACAATACAATACGTGCCTTGCTGCCCCTAATGTCACTGGGAAAGGACACCGCAAGATTGAACCCTAAGCTAAGCACTTCTCCCATTGCAAGAAAAACCAATCTAGTTGGCCAAACCAAACCGATAATTCGAAGATAATTACAAAGATATCAAAACATGCATATAAGAATTCAGAGAAGATTCAAATAATATTCATAGATAAATTGATCATAAATCCACAATTCATCGGATCTCGACAAACACACCGCAAAAGAATATTACATTGGATAGATCTCCAAGAACAACGAGGAGAACATGGTATTGAGAATCAAAGAGAGAGAAGAAGCCATCTAGCTACTAGCTATGGACCCGTAGGTCTGAGGTAAACTACTCACGCTTCATCGGAAGGGCAATAGAGTTGATGTAGAAGCCCTCCGTGATCGAATCCCCCTCCGGCAGGGTGCCGGAAAAGGTCCCTAGATGGGATCTCACGGGTACAGAAGGTTGCAGCGTGGAAAAGTCTTTTCGTGGATGCTTCTGAGGGTTTTGGAATATATGTGAATATATAGGACGAAGAAGTAGGTCGGTGGAGTCACGTGGGGCCCACAAGGCAGGGGGTGCGCCTTACCCCCCTGGGCGCGCCCTCCCCCCTTGTCGCCGCCTCGTGGCTCTCCTGACTTGAACTCCAAGTTTCCGGGGTGTCTTCTGGTCCAAGAAAAATCATCGCGAAAGTTTTATTCTGTTTGGACTCCGTTTGGTATTCCTTTTCTGCGAAACTCAAAAACAAGGAAAAAACTGAAACTAGCACTGGGCTCTAGGTTAATAGGTCAGTCCCAAAAATAATATAAAATAGCATAATAATGCATATAAAACATCCAAAACAGATAATATAATAGCATGGAACAATAAAAAATTATAGATACGTTGGAGACGTATCAATCTACCCGAGTGAGGCAAATCCTTCATGGGCGATGGCCATGGTGGGATAGACAAGGTTGCTTCTTCGTGGACCCTTCGTGGGTGGAGCCCTCCATGGACTCGCGCAACCGTTACCCTTCATGGGTTGAAGTCTCCATCAACATGGATGTACGATAGCACCACCTATCGGAACCACGCCAAAAATCTTCATGTCTTCATTGCGTTTGCACTCTCCAAACCCTTCCCTTTACCTTCATATGCAATGTTCTACTTTTCGCCGCTACACTCTTAGAATTGCATGTGTAGGTTGATTGCTTGACTTGTGCTAATTTCTAAAATCTGCCCACAACTAAAATTGGGAAAAGGTTAGATTTTATTTGGTCAAGTAGTCTAATCACCCCCTCTAGACATACTTTCGATCCTACAAGTGGTATCAAGGCTTTGGTCTCCTTTTGCCTTGATTTCCATAGCTTTGGTGATCATAGCCTTGGTTTCACAACCTAGAAGAGTATGGCGTCTAGTGAGGGAATTTACCACCGTAGAGGTCCTTACTTTGATGGTACTAATTTTGCTAGTTGGAAGCATAAGATGAAAATGCATATTCTTGGTCATAACCCCGCCGTTTGGGCTGTTGTGCGTATTGGCTTGCAAGGTGATTTCTTCGAGGATGGAAAAGAACCAGATCATGAAGCGACAACGAAAGAAATGAAGATGTTGCAATATAATGCTCAAGCTTGCGATATTCTCTTCAATGGATTGTGCCCCGAAGAATTCAACAAAATCAGCCGCCTTGAGAATGCAAAGGAAATTTGGGATACTTTGGTTGATATGCATGAAGGTACCTAGTCCGTCAAGGAATCCAAATTGGATGTGCTTCAAAGTCAACTTGACAAGTTCAAGATGAAGGATGGTGAAGGAGTCGCCGAAATGTACTCTAGGCTTGCTCTCATCACAAATGAGATTGCCGGCTTAGGAAGCGAAGAGATGACCGACAAATTCATCATCAAGAAGATCCTTAGAGCCTTGGATGGAAAATATGATACCATGTGCACATTGATCCAAATGATGCCCAACTACAAAGATCTCAATCCCACGGAAGTCATTGGTAGAATTGTTGCTCATGAGATGTCACTCAAGGATAAGGAAGAGCTCCACAACAAGTCAAGTGGTGCCTACAAAGCTTCAAGTGACGCTCCTACAACATCAAGTGAGAATCAAGTCTCCAATGAAGAATTGAGCTTAATGGTAAAGAACTTCAACAAGTTCTACAAGAATAGAAGCAAAGAGAGAAGCTCCAAGTCAAGGTCCTACAATGACAAAAGATCTTCTAGTCGTGGTCGTAATTGCTACAATTGTGGAAGACCCGGACACTACTCCAATGAGTGTACGGCTCCCTACAAGAAAATGGAAGATTCACCAAAAAGGAGGAGTAGAAGAGATGAATCACCTCCAAGAGAGAGAAGGAGTAGAGATGATCGTTATGAATGAAGACCCTCTCGTAGAAGCAAGGATTCAGAAAGGAAGGACAAGTCATCAAAGAGCTACGCAAGACGAAGACATCAAGCTCACGTTGGTGAATGGGTATCCGGTTCCAACTCCGACAACTACTCCGAGAGAAGCTATCACTCCGACTCTGAATATACTCAAGATGAAGGTGTTGCCGGTCTTGCACTTGTGTCATCCAACTCCTACGACATATTTGACTCACCAAATGAAGGAATTGAAAGATGCTTCATGGCTAAAGGCCCTAAGGTATCACACCCCGAGTATGTTGATTTCAATAGTGATGAAGATGATTTGCTAGGTGATGATGATTTACTTGTTGACAACACTAGTGATGAAAACTATGATGAACTTGCTAATAATCATGCTAATCAAGATGAAACGAATGACAATGATAAGAAGGAGATTGAGCGTCTAACTAAAGAACTAAACACTCTTAAGTTAGCTCATGAAACAACTCTAGAGGATCATAGAGAGCTCCTAAGAACTCATGAGAAGCTACGCTTCGAGAAGCTAAATTTAGAGCAAGAGCATGGGTTTCTAAAAGCTATCAATGATGATCTTCGAAAGAAGAGTTCTTCTTACATTGCCAAGCGTCTCCTCTTGTCTACTTATATGCCTCAAGTAAAATCTAGCAACAAGAGCAAGAAAGATTCTTCCTCTAGTAGTAACAATAATCATGTTAAATCCAATATTGTTGCTTCTAGTAGTTCTCTTGATTCCACTAACGATTCTCTTAGCCAAGTTACACTTGAGAAATAAAATAGCTTATTGAAGGGAATTATAGAGAAATGTGTTTACCCTTGCCGAAAGTAAGCAATTTGAGGAAATTGTACGCAAGCAAGGAAGGCACCGGAAGAATCAAGGTGTTGGTTTTGAACGAAAGTTCAATGCCAATGGAGTTGAGTGGGAAGAAGATCAATACCCCAAGATGAAGGTTGTTCCTCAACAAGAGAAGTATGACCCCACTTCTTTCAAGGGAACACTAGCTCAAGACAATCTTCCACCACAAGACCACAAGCTAAAAGGCAAGGACAAGCTTCAAGAAGAGATTGACTCATTTGAAGAAGCTCCTACGGCCATGGTCAAGTGGGTTCCCAAGACTACGTCAAGTTCTACTTCATCAAGTGTGACTACAACTCCAAGGATTCCCATCAAGTTGATGTGGATCCCAAAGAAGAAGAACTAGAGTGTTCTTGAGGGTGACTCCACCAACATACTTCACTCATATTGTCTTTGGCAAGGACATGTGCAATCAACTTTCATATCTTGCACTAGTTCATGGAGTCACAAACCCTTTTGTTGGTAAGACAATGGACAAGGTAACCTAATGCTTTCATGGACATCATCATATGTGAAATTCACTCTATGTCTATGGATATCCTTGTATGTTCCTTGTGGGACTAACCCATGTAGGTATTGAAAGTGCAACACTCCAATGGATTGCTCCAAAATATCTACATCAACATTGAGCATCCACATATTCACTATCTACATGAAGTCATCATCGACAAAACCCAAGGTTAGTTCATCCCTCTTAGGGGGGATATCACATCTAGGGGGAGCTTTGCTCTAAGAATTGAGCTAAAGCAACTCTAATGGTGTGAACACATCAATGCTTTTATGTAAAAGTGGTAACCCCACTTGTGCTTAAACGATGAGTATGACCTATGATCAAATGTTCTCATTTGACTCCTAAGTCAATATACTCATATATAGATGACCTAGTCATCGCCAATTGCTTGATAGATGCTAGAATTGTTTGTGCATGCTTTGTCACATGTTTCATTTGCTATCTTATTGTGTGAGCATGTTGGTTGCATAATTTCTCCATTCGAGGACATCCATTTGTGGTTTTGATTGTTTGGTTTTTATTGGCCAAATGGATGGACAAGAATGCCTAAGAACCTCCTCTAGCTATCTATACTTTTTCTCTTCTAAAACTCTATTCATGCTACATCACAAAATTTGAAGAAGTCTTTTTCGGACCCTCCGGGTGAGGAGCACTCGGAGCCACTGATCCGTCAAGGGCTGACTTCCAAAACCTTCTTGTGGATTTTGGTCAGACCAACACACTCATATTCGGTCTCGCTGAAACCACTTGATTGATCTAGGTTTTCACCTCGATGCTACTGATTAGAACGACTTGGTCTCACCGAGTTATAGCAACTGCAAGCAGTTTTGTATCTCGGTGCCACCGAGACATTCCGTTCGGTGCCACCGACAGCGTCTGGGTATATATACTCTGCGTGCCCGTTTGGTTGAAAACTTCTTCAAACCTCACATGCCCGCTCCCCAGCACTGCCACCCCTTGGTCTCCGGATCGTCACCGTCTCCGCCTGTACACCGTCGTCGCAGGTCTCCGTCGCCGTCAACGGGATTCCTCTCCGCCATTGCCACCATAGCGAGCCATCACCAAGTTAGGGTATGGTTCGATCACTTTGTGCCTATTTCCCCTTCCGACTCTTTTCCCAAAGTCAATGCCTAGATTCTTGCCATGAATGAGAACCTCCTGTCCAGCTAAATCTTCCTTAGATTAGATTTGATGAAAAATCTTAGGGTTAGGTTTCCGCCGAGCTCATCTCGGACCGACCGAAATGAAGTTTTCGGTCCCACCGATTGGCCCTGGCCATTGCACTAAGTACAACTCGGTCTGACCGAAGTGTACTGATTGGTGAGACCGAATGCAATTTCTCTGTGAAACCCTAGCATCTCAGAGTCACCGAACTACAACTCGATCTGACTGATGTTGTATGTTTAGACTCTGTTAAGTGCTTCAGTGTCACCAAGATTATCATATCGGTAGCTCCGAAATGCTTTCTGCAGAAAACTAAAATGAAGATTTTGACTCATTTTTTGCAAAAACAAGCTGCCTTTTGTGATGCTCATCCACTCTGCCCATATCCATCTATTCACAGGGTCAGTTTGCAGAGATGTCAGAAGCAAGTGACAGTCAGAACAGGTCAGAGGAAGAAGTCAATCTCAGTGAGGGCACAAGCCCTAGTGGTAGCTATGATGAAGGAAGCAGAAGCACTCATAGCAATCTGCCCAAAGCTACTACTAGACAGAGAAAGAAGAGAACCTCAGAGAGTGAGGATGAAGACTTTGTTGTTGAGGAAGAAGTGACCTCAAAGAAGAAAGTGCTCAAGAAGGAATATGCTGCAGCTACTTCCACCAAGCCAGGTATTTAGAAGAAAGCTCCTGCCAAGAGAGCTCCCATGTCTAAAGCCAGAAGGTCAACAGTTACACATGAGACTATGGAGTTCACTCTTGAGCCAAGAGATGAAGGAGAAGCTTCTGATGGGAAGAAGAATAGAAAGGAGAGAGTCAAGAAAACCATTGGCAGAGTCATTAGTAGACCATCCATGATGAGGGATGATGATGAGGATGAGGAGGAGGAGGAACCTGTTGCACCCCCAGCCAAATCTCAGAAGTTAATGGCAGATGCCATTAAGACTGGTGCACCCTCCAAGCCCAAGTCAAAAGCTCCACTTGCTACACCCAAGACTACAGATCCAAAGAGATCCACCAGGAACATTCTTGCTGCAGAGAAGAACAAGGCCCCAGTGCCGGAAGTTCAAGAGGATGATGAGCCCCAAGTGCTTAGAAAATTGAAGCCCAAGATTCCAGACCACAAAGATGATCATCCAGTGGCTGAGAACATGAAGTTGAGGAAGGACAATGGACTGAGATTGTGGAGAAAGACTGATCCATATGCCACAAGGAGGAGAACTACTGTTGATTACCGTTTCCACACTAGAGAACAGCAAGACTTCTATGAGACAGTTTTGCTTGACAAGAAGCCTATAGTGAGTGATATGAAGTGGGTTGACAGGAAGTACATTGATGCCAATGAGGACTACTTTCCCCATGTTCATGAGAGCTTCAGGCTGGCTGGAGTTGATGCATTTGTTGGACAAGAGCTCACCAAGTGGAACGATGAAATGGTGATGCAATTTTACTCCACTGCACACTTCTATCTAGATGGGAAGATAGTGTGGATGACTGAGGGCACCAAATACCAGTCATCGATCTCAGAGTAGGCTGAACTCATCAATGCCCTAGAAGAAGATGAGAATGACACAGATGTTTATGGGAAGCCCAGGATGGACCACAACACTATGGCTCACATGTACAAGCCCATCCCTGATAAAGCACTTGAAACTCACAAGTTTGGTTCAATCTACTATCTGCTTGCTGGTTTGGGCACTATCAACTACATCTTGAGGCACACATTATTGCCCAAGCCTGGAGATGAGAGAATGATCCGTGGACATTCAATCAACCTGCTACATCTATTTGACATACCCCAGAAGTTCAAAGTTATGAGTCTGATAGTTGAGACAATCAAGAGGACATCTGCTGACCAAAAGAGGTCATGTGGATATGCACCACATATTCAGATGTTGATCAATTCCAAGGTTGGAACTGGCACATATCTACTTGATAGAGAGCATCTACCTCTTAGGCCAGAATTTGAGGACAATGAAGTTGTGATGGATGCTTCATATCCTACATCTGTTGAGGCCCAGGAGAAGGCTGAGAAGGTAAAGGCTGCCAAAGCAGCAAAAGCAGCAAGTGCTCCAGATGCATCAATTGTGAATCTCAAGACCAAGCAAGATCAACTCACATATCTGCTACAAGCAACCCTGAGGATTGAGAAGAGTCTGGCCAACTTGACTAAGAATCAGGAGAGCTTAGAGAGGATTGTTGAAGACAAGATGTATAGCCTTGATGTCAAGGTCACTGAGATTCAGACCATTGTTGAGAAGCTGAGAGATGATGCTGAGGACAGAGATGATAGGCCTACCACAGATAGATTCCAGACAGTGCCAAGGGCACAGAGGTCTACTGCTGAGCCAGTTGTAGACATGAGGCCTGCTCACTCTGCTCCTGCCACCACTGCCACAGTGCCACCACCAGTGTCAACTCCTCCTGCTCAACAGACTTCACCAGAAGCATTTGCAAACGCACTTCTCTCAACGCCGTCTACGCACATCGGAGCAACAAGCCAGAAGACCCCTTCAGGAGCTCCCGAAGATCGTGCCTAGAGTGCCATATAGCACTATACGTTTTCAAACTTTTTGGTAACTTGTTGCCAAAGGGGGAGAAAGTGTATAGATCATAGGCTTTGAGAGAGAGAGTCATTTTGCTTCTTTGTTGGTTCTTATTTGCCTTGCTACTTTGGTTGGTTGTTGCTACTTGATGCTACATTTGTGTTATGTTCATGAGATACCTTGTGTTATGATGTGTTTGATCATACTATGCTTAATGTGTGCTTGCATGTCTATCTCTATGATTGTTTGTGTATGATCAATCACTTGTATCTTTGGTGATGTGTGCATGTTATTCTACTCTTATCATTTTGTGCGCTCCACCAAGATGTATGTGACATGGAAGAGTGACCCATGATCCTAATCGATTGTGCATTTGCATTTAAACGCAAAATTTAAATAATGCAAAATTTTAGGGGGAGCTCTTGCTTATCACATACTTCTCAAAGCGACGATGTATTTCGTTCATCTTATCATTTGTCGAAGCTTTGATCTATATGTTGTCATCAATTACCAAAAAATGGGGAGATTGAAAGTGCAACTAATCCCCGGGTGGTTTTGGTAATTCATAACAACATATAGCTCATTGAACTAATGTCCATTCAAGATGATATTTCAGGAAGTTCAATGAATGGCATGCCATGGACTAGAAATGTGGACCCCTCAAAATGCTAAGGACACATATTGGCAAAAGCTCAAGACTCTTCATTTTGTTTTAAGTGATCCAAGATCACATTGAGTCCATAGGAAAGCCAATACTATTAAAAGGGGATGAGGTGTTGCTTAATGGCTTGCTTGCTCAAATGCTTAGTGATATTGCTCCAAAGCCCTCAACCACTTTCTCCATCCAAATATGTCAAAACCCTAAACTCCAACTCAGCCCCACTGATTCTTTCTATCCGGAGCCACCGAGTTCATATGACATAGCCACTGCCACACCACTAAAAAAAATACACTTCCGTGATGATACGTGTTTGTCACAGTAGGTCACGTTTTCTGTCATGCATGTACATCCATGACGATTTTATGAGAGAATCAAGATAGTCATACCTGTGCTGTCGTAGAAGTGTTCCATGACAATACCAAAATTATCATCACGGAAGTGTCCACTTCCATGACGATAAATGGCACGTCATAGAAGTGTTTTCGTCAAGGGTGACCGACACGTGGCATCCACCGTAACGGGTCGCCGTTAAGCTATCGGGTTCCGGTTTGGATCCGATAACCCGTTAATAGCCGTGAACAATGGTGATTTTCCACGTGTAAAATTCTGATACGCCGGAGGATCCATGTGTCAGCTCAGCCTTGGGACAGATGTCATCCAGCCAATGGACGGGACGCGCCTATGATAAGTCGACATGTGGCTCGGGCCCAACAGAGGCCCATTCAGGTGAAAAGGCCGGCCTGTTTGACTTGGTCAAAAGGTAGCAGGCCGGCCCACGGAAAGCCTGTTAACAACCTGTTCGCATATAGCCCATTTACAGCCCGCTAACTCACGTCCCGTTATGGCCTATCTGAATTGGGCCCAGTAGCGTCATCTGGGCCATCCAATATGATTCCAGCCCGTTGTAACTTCCGGCCCATGTATGGCCCGTGACGTCTTTCGGCCCACACGAGGCCCTTCGTAACTCTGGGCCCATTAAAGGCCCGTGGTGAAACTGGCCTACAATGAACAGTGTATCGCTTTACACCCATTAACGGCCCATTATTCCGTTGGGCCATTTCCAGCCCATGTTACCTTTCAGCCTTCTAAGGGCCCATTTATTCTTGGGCTCATTTCCAGCATTCGGTTACTTACGGTCCGTTAGTGGCATGTTCCGCTTGTGGGCCAAATTCAGCCTGTGGTTACAGTCGGCCCGTTTGTGGCCCGTTAACCCGTTGGGCTATTTCCATAGCGTCATCAAATACGGCCCATTAATAACCCATGATGCCTGTCGATAGAATTAAGCCCGTTATACATTTCGGCCGATTAACGACCCGGTATGGTCGGGCCATAAATACACGATTTCCACTCTAGCCCGTTTACGGCCCATTTTGCGGATTGTTATAGTATGGCCCATGTTTGGCCAATCGATCATGTAGCCCGTAGAAGGCCCATTGATTATACGGCCTGTCGAAGGCCCATGGATTCTACGGCCCATAGGAGGCCCATGGTCACTACAGCAGGTAGCAGGACCATGGTTACAATGGTCCGTATGTTGCCCAAGGTTATTGTGGCCTAGTTATAAAAAATAGGCTATTGTGGCCACTAGAAAAACGCGGAAAAAGAACTGCAGTGACTACAAGCAAACAACTAAACAAGACAATAAGGAAATAAATAAGCAAGCAACTAATGGTAGGCTATTATGGGTATTACACATATTACATCCATTGGGCATCAAAGTTTGCCACCAGTGCAAATATAGGGAACAAAGCAGCATATCACATACACTGGTTGTCAAAGTTGGTGACCAGTGCAAATAAACACCGCAGCAAAACAAGTCCAGAACTGAAACCACTTCAGAAGAGCTCAAGAAACAATATCCTAGGTACCCAACCTGCTGGCAAGATGCTTAGCAAGCTTATTAACTTTCTCTTGTTTGGCGCTTAAATCCTCCAGCGCTTGCTGTTGCACCAGAAAGTATGCATCTGAATTCTGCAGGGACTTCCTCAGTCCTTCGGCTTCCTGTCGTAGCACATCTGATCGATGTCTTTCAACTTGAAGTTGAGACTCAAGAAGCCGAACTGATTCAGGCAGAGAGTTCGAAGAGCTTGTGCCAGCAGTAGTGGCCAGGAACTTGAACACTACATCAAGACAGGACTTTGGGGTCGTCTCACTATCTTCAAGATAGTTTTTATCAGCTTTCTTGGAGACCAACAGGGATGTCTCACTATCTTGAACCTTATCTGCATTACTTCCTTTACCACTGCATAACGGGGTACTCTTCTCCAATATTTTGTCCGCATTCTAAAAGAGAAACAAGCAGACACATCACAGGTTTACCATGTTGTATATAAAACTCATTTTGGTAAACCAGTTCAGCAGTAAGGTGGATAGGATAACAGCATGAAACAAACATATATCTATGTACTATGGTCACTGTATGGTCTATATCATTCTAGTGTATGTTGTCAAATCAAGATAGAGACAGCTCAAATCATATCTGTTTAAGACAAAGCAGCATAGACAGAATATAAGTGCAGGAAACCACACAGCATGACATGAGAACATAACTGTTTATTCAATTGAAACTGAAATCAACATAGAGGAAGTTACAATAGCAAACCAGTTAAAGAAACATGTTTAAAACATACTTGTTGCGCCATTGGAGTTTCAATTGCATCCTTCAAATTTGAAATTAGTTGGTATAAGTAAATACAGTAATGCAAGAGCAAAGGAGTATGAACCATAGCTACAGAACCTGACTTAAGAACAATTCTTCTTCTGCTTTAAGCGTTGACTTGGGGTTCGGAGTGGTGGTCCTTGTGCTTTGGGCACTGTAGTTGCCTTACTAACTGCTCGTGTTTGGGTGCTCTATGGTGGAGACGGTGCCGTGTCAACTGGAACTGGGTTACTATCTGCTGGGGTTGGGGTTAGAAGAGGTGTAGCTTGTTGTCTGTCGAACTGGGTAGGGGTACAATCTGCAAGAGTCTGGGTTATGTGTGGTGGGGCTGGTTCTTGGGCAAGTACAACCGTAGTTCTATCTGCATCGACGGGTAGCGCTATCTTTTATGAAGACCATGTTTTTACTCCCTTAGATACTGCCATCACCCCCTCCAATTCAAATGGCTGATAAACAAGAAAAGTAATTGAATGTACAAACATTGTATGATAGACAGGTGCAATGGATAGTGGGGAATAAAAGAGGTCATGAAACAATTCACATTTATGTTGTCTAATCAAACAGCATAGCATGACACAATTTCAAATATATGATGGCTAACTAAACAGGATAGCATGACATAATTTCACATATATGATGGCTAACTAAACAGGATAGAATGACATAATTCAAAATATGACAAAATTCAATATATGATGTGTCTATTAAAGTGGCTGGCATGCTATAATTCACATACATGCCGTCTATGGAAACCAGATGGCATGATATAATTCACGGATAGAATGACAAAATTCAAAATATGATGACTATGTAAATAGGATGAGATGATATAACTAATATGATGTCTTTATTAAATGGGATGGCATGGCATAATTCAGATACATGCTGTCTATGTAAACATGATGGCATGATATAATTCAAATACTGTATATGATTTATGTACTAAGCAAGTAAGCAGAAGGCAATCGCATATATGATGTCTAAACTAAGCAGATGGCATTCAATATTTTGTATATGATGTAAAAACTAAGCAATGCAAGACAACATATGCATGATATGAGTAATATAACCCTGCCAAGTTTGAGCATACACCTCAGGGGGAAAATAGGACTGGTCATCTGTCTCTGAATCCTCCTCTGAGGAGCTATCTGTAATCCGCAAGATATCTGCTTCAGCAGGTAGCATTGTCTGCTCTGAAGACCTTGTTTTCACTCCAGATTTTTCCATCACCAATTCAAATGGCTGATGCACAGGAAGAGTAGTTGAATATAAGAACATTGTCAACAAATGGAATACGTGATACAAAAAAAGGATGGCATGATATAATTCACATATATGATGCTTGGCTAAACAGCATGGCATTGCATAATTCACATACATAATGCCTTGCAACAAGATAGCATTGCATAATTCACATATATAATGCCTTGCACCAAGATGGCATTGCATAATTCACATATATATGGTAATTAGACACTAAACAGGTGACATTCACACAAAGAATGTCTAAACTAAGCAAATGACATAGCAAGGCAAGACACCATATGCACGATATGAGCAAGATAACCATGCCAAGTTAAGAGCATACACCTCGGGGGGGGGGGGGAAGGGGGGGGGGGGAATAGGACTGGTCATTTGTCTCTGAATCCTCCTCTGAGGAGCTATCCGTAACCAGCAAGATATGCACTTCGTGAGATAGCATTGTCTGCTCTGAAGACCTTGTTTTCACTCCAGATTTTTCCATCACCGTGTCAAATGGCTGATGCACAGGAAGAGTAGTTGAATGTACTTACATTGTTGAAAAATGTACTACGTAATGAAAAAAAAGGATGGCATGATACAATTCACATATAGGATGACTGGCTAAGTAGGATGGCATTGCAAAATTCACATATATGATATAGAAAGTAAACAGATGGCATATATGATGCCGGGCTAAACAAGATGGTATTGCATAATTCACATATATGATATAGAAAGTAAACAGATGGCATTCACACAAAGCATGTCTAAACTAAGCAGATGACATTTTTAATGTATAAAGTAAGCAATGCAAGGCGCCGTATGCATGATATGACCAACATCAGCATGGCAAGTTAGAACAAAGACCTCAGGTGATAAATAGGAGTGGTCTGCTCCCTCTGAATCCCCCTCTGAACAGTTATCTTCCTCTTGATTACAATCTGGAATGGGGGGAGAGGGCTGCCTTTGCGCCCACCATGGAGCGACGTTTGCATGAAATTTTATTGCCACGCAAGGCTCATCTCTTTTGCTCTACATGTTCAGTACCATTGTGTACAATAACTGACATGCATAGGAATAAAACATAGTGAGATTGTGTAAGGAGTGCATGCAAAAATCTAGAGTGATGGTAGCAACCTGTGGACAGACCGAAAACCAGTGATAGCAGGCAGATAATAGCTGTTGTTAAAAAATACAGATAATGGCTCCTTTACTGTTTGTTTCCCACCCAACATGAAAGTCATAGTAGACACCCGAGATTAACCAGGTAGTAAACAAATAATATTCATTGCTGCACCGATATGTACCCCACAACCATTTAAAAACTTAAGTTTGAGCATTAGTTTGGAGCTGACTCGGAGTCTAACAGGTGAAGAGGACGATAAAGTAGCAGGTAATATTAAGCGATGCATAACGTAAGCAGACACGAAAGGGTGCGACCTCTCTTGCGGACCCGTGTAGTCCTCAAGGTCATCTGCTCAGTTGATGATGGTAATGCAGTTGTGGTGGCTGCCGGCGGCGTGGAAGAAGATCTGAGGCGGTGAAAGACAGTCTGGAGGGCGGATCCCTGCTGTGCTGGACCCTTCCGTCATTGGAGGAGCTGAGCTGGGGTGGACGACGATGCGGCAGGAGCGGAACAAACCACACAAGGTTTTCTTCGAAACCTATCTATAACAGAAGTAATTCTGTAAGGGCTCATTTGAATTGGAGGATTCTAACAACGCAGGGATAGGAAATACACAGGAATAGGATATGAATGCACGTGCAAAACAGAGCATTTGCAAATACATGAGTTATGTCAATCTGGGTGTTTGGTTCACAGGAATGCAAAGAAGCATGGTCAAATTAAGTCAAACCACAAGAAAATGTACAGTTACAATGCTATTATGCTACTATCACTTAGTCTTGTTCTTCATGAATAAGAATTTAAAAAGGAGGCCCAAGTGGATATTAAAATTCCTACGAATTTTCTTTGAAAGAGACACTAAAGGAACAAATAATACTTTGGACCCAGACCACTGCCCTACTAGCTAAACTCCCAGGCCCATCTACACATGCACAGCTCCAACGCGCAGAAATAAATAATGATGGCTTTCGAGAGAGTCCATCACGGATAGCTAACTTGCCTAGTACCCACTGCTTGTCATATTGGAGAAACTAATCATATTCCTCATTACTACGCGTGCTAAGTGGACAATATATATAACCTGTAAAGTAAAAAAACAATGCAACAAGTGTACAACCTCTATGACGAAGCCATGTCGATCCCAGCATCATTGGGTTGGTAGCTGAGGATGCTGAGGATGCTAGGGCTGATGTGGCTGTCGGAGGAGGGGAAGAAGATCTTAGGCGTCTGGAGGTGGAGTCAAGGGTACTGCTCCGCTGTGATGGAGGGTTTCGTCGTTGGAGCAGCTCCGGTGAGGTGTACGATGGTGAGGCTAAAGCAGGACAAGAGAGACAACGTTAACCTGAAGTGGTATTCTAATAGCATCTGCAATAGATGATGTAAATAAAATACATCACCAAAAAGTGCTAGATGTAAAATACATCAGCCGCTCATCTCTGAACTTAACTGCCGAAACTGAATTTAACTGTCGAAACCGAATTTTGCTATCAAAACTGAACGCACTAGTAGCAGAAAAGCAGTGCACTAATAGTTTTGGCCACTCGAGCACTAGTGGCAGAGGAGCAGTGATCTAAATTGGTAGCCGCTCCAGCAGGGAACATACTACCAGAGAGCAGCCGAGGTAGCTGTTCCTGCAGCAGCAACAGCGCCCGGAGCAGCAGCGCGTGTGAGAGCCGGGGTAGCTGGTCGTGTAGCAGCATCTCAAGTAGCAGCAGCAGGGACTCGAGCGAGAGCCGGAGCTGCTGCTCGTGCAGCAGCAGCGCGAGCAAGAGTAGAGCAGCAGCGCAAGCAAGAGCAAGAGCAAGAGCAAGAGCAGCAGCGGGAGCTAGAGCAAGAGCAGATGAGGCAGGGGACCGAGAGCAAGAGCAGAGGAGCAGCGCGAGCGAGAGCCGAAGCAGCAGCAGCACGACCAGCGAGAGCCGGAGCAGCAACAGCTCCTACTGATGTGGACGTCGCCGCCGAGGGATCGACGCCGTGGAGGAAGTGGCCGGTGATGCCGCCGTAGATGGAGCCGCGCCATGGCGGCTCCGGACCGAGTGCCGGCAGCACTGTGAGATCGAATCAAGAAGAAAATGCAGCGATTACTGTAGAACCTCTTTGGTGGCGCCGATTAGGCCTGAGCTTCATCCCAGGAATAGATGATGGTGCTCCTCTTCTGGTGGTGCAGGTGAACACGGTGCTGTGGGAATGTATTTGGCGTGATAGATGAGGCGAACACCGGGGCAGCTCCTTGGAGGTGGAGGACGGGGTGGCTGAACCGGCGGGACGACGAGATCAACGACGGATCATCATCCGGTGCGGTGGATGAGGGACGTCGAGCTGTTGCGGTGGATGATGTCGTCGGGGAAGAGGCTCCGGCTGGGTGGCGGATGGAAGAGGGTGTGGGGCTTCACGGGTTTTCACGGCCTCGGTGCACGAATGGGGGGGGGGGGGGGGGGGGGGGGGGGATGGGAGTGGGGAACCATGGATTAGGGACGCGCTTGTCCGAAATGTGGGGTAAGTTACGATAGTATCCCCTCCGATTTGAACTAGGTGGTTCTTTCGGTTCAGGGGTATCACGTGAATTTCGTGTCTCGGGATTTCGCAGGAGGTGGGAGTTTTCGCGCGCGTTGTAATTTTGGTATAGCAAGGCACGGGTTTAGATGGAGGGAATTTTAGGAGCACAACGAGACAAAGAGATATCTTAAAATTTTGGGATAACAAGGCGCGGGTTGAAATTTCCGGACAAGCCTAACGTGTATACTATATCAAATCAATTCCCTCGACGAAAAAACCAAAAAGAAATCAATTCACACCACACAAGAGAGTCTATTCCCGTGTACTGTACCAAATCAATTCGCACTACAAATGCCATTCAAAACTTTGAATCCATGTTATGTTCAATTAAAATATTTTGCTACGTGTATAATGCATGCAACCTGTTACTCAAATGAACATTTTAGTGCATTCCGAACGTATATACTATGCTTCAATATGAACTAAATTTGAATTCGTTTCTCTATTTGAATAAGATCTACAATCATGATTGTTGTCAAGTTAAACCATTTGAATATCATTTCTCTATTTTAATAAGATCTACAATCATCATTATTGTCAAGTTAAACCATCGTTTGTA
This sequence comes from Thinopyrum elongatum, assembly GCA_011799875.1. NCBI lineage: Eukaryota > Viridiplantae > Streptophyta > Magnoliopsida > Poales > Poaceae > Thinopyrum > Thinopyrum elongatum. The sequence continues at coordinate 80,976,657 of CM022300.1, read as the reverse complement.
TATTATCTTCACAGCACACCACATGATTACTGTCGAGTTAGATATGAACTATGTGTACTATATGAACTCAAACTCGATTTTTTGAATCCACTTTATGTTGATTTCAAATCATAGTACATTTCAAGCTCTAGCTAGATCTTCATAATCTAAACCATGTCTCATATGTATAATGTGTTTATCACATAATGTATGGTGCCCCGCCCCCTACGCCTACAAGTATTTAGCTGTGAGTTGCAAACGCCACACATTATCACAAATTCAAATAAAATGTGAGATGGTTGATATATAGTAGTATGGTTTAGATTGTTCAATATTTAGTTGTGAGCTGCAAACACCACATATTATCACAAATTCAAATAAAATGTGAGATTGTTCGATATATGGTATGGTTTAGATTGTTCGATATTTAGCTGTGACTTGCAAACGCCACGCATTATCACGTTATAGTATAACATGTCCAAAATGACACCACGCGTACCACCGCTATATTCATGCATGCATAGGTTTATAACACTACGATCTCTTATTCAAATATATGAATCCACATTCATATCGAATTATGATCTTTGCTAGTCTCTTACACCCACACAATCCTCTAACCTTTGTAGCTAACCGTAACTTTCTCTCGTGCAGGCACACGCCCTCCTCGCCCTCCCCCTCCCTCAGCATTCTATCCATCGTGCACATTCATTTTTTTCTTTAGGTCATTCCCCCACGGTCTCCACAACTCCTTCTTTCTGACACACACCGATCGTAAACCTCTCTAGCGATGTCTGCCTACCACATACATACACACACACTTTCCATCTCCTCCTTTCTCTGTCCATGCCTCGTGTCTCTCATACGGTCCCACACACGTGTAAACTCTCGCCCTCTTTTCATCGATCTCACAATCGCACACTCCTCCCCCTATCTACCTAGTAGGCCTCTTGCACCACCTCCTAGCTCCATATCTCTCTCTATCCGTCTCTCTGGGCCTTATTTGCCTCTAACAAATGGATGTACACCGACCGATCTCCCACTATATGTATAGCTAGCTAGGTCATTTATAACTCATTTTCCGCACGCACCGATCGATCTACCTCATTAGTTATGTCTCTCCCTTCCTCCGACACACAACAATTGATCTACCGATCTAGTTAGGTTTGCTTACCAAACACATGGTCCCCCTTCATCATCCATGCATGCCTCCCGACACATCTATCACGCACACGCACACACAGAAACACATCCCCACTTGTCGTGGGAAATCACGGCCACCTATGGGGCCATCGGCCCCTTTTGGTTTGGCAGGGGGCTGAGCGCATTGCACAAAGAGCAAAGGACCGTAGCGCAGCATGGCAGAGATCACACGGGCAGTTTTACCCAGGTTCAGGCCGCCGCGAGGCGTAAAACCCTACTCCTGCTTTGGTGGATTGATGGTGGATTGAGGTGGAAACGCAGCACTCTTTCCCGGCAGGGTTGCCTCGGGGCGAGAGCAGCTACGCGCGTATGAGTGTACAAGGTTCCCAACCCTTTCTCTGGTTGCCGTGGCCCTCCTTTTATAGATCAAGGGGTTACCACGGTGGCAAATCAGTCATTGTGTACTGATTAGATTGCAAACAGTGCTATCATACCTAACTCTGCAGGCAGAGCAGAGCGCATTAAATGTGCTGCTCAGTGTCACATCGTAGCCTGCCCGGCAAGCCTTGCCGGGCTGCTCGGCCATCTTTTTGCCTGTCTGCTTGACACATCTCTGGACAGTTGTCATTTGGAGGTGGCTTCCTTCGGAAATGGCTGCCATGTGTCAAATAACTGCCACTTAGTCACTTGGGGGCTTGACACCGCACCGATCGATGACTTGTGTCACTGTGAGGTGGAGCGGTGAAGCCTTGGTGGGGTAGTTTGCTTTGGTAGTGCCCAGCAGGCCTGCCGGGATAGTCTTGAGGCTTGTCTTCGGGGCCACCTCGTCCTCGCCAGGCTCGCCTGCCCGGCAAGGGAGGTTTTTCCTTAGCAGTGTCTTGGTCTTCTTGCCCTGCCCTTTGATTCCTCAAAGAGCCATCTCTCCTTGCTTGATCTGGTCTTGGATGTTGCAACTTTGCCGGGCCGGCGACTTGCTGTCTGTGCACAAGTTAGGGGAAAACATACACCCCTGTTTGTGTACCCTGACACCACTCTTCTTGATATTGCAGTTGTACCCTCGGTTTGTCTAGTAGGCCTCTCCCACCATCTCCGAGAAGCAACTCCACCACCCCTCTGGCACTCTACCTCTCTCTCTCTCCCCCAACCTATTTCCGGTCCTTCACTTATGTATGGATGTTGACCGATCTCCCTCAAGACATGGCTAGATCTCTCCTTCTCAACACATATACGATATTTAGCTGTGAGTTGCAAATGCCACGCATTATCACATTATAGTATAACATGTCCAAAACCACACCACGCGTATCACCGCTATATTCATGCATGCATAGGTTTATAACACTACGTTCTCTTATTCAAATATATGAATCCACTTTCATATCAAATTATGATCTTTGTTAGTCTGTTACACCCACACAATCCTCTAACCTTTGTAGCTAACGCTAACTTTCTCTCATGCATGCACACGCCCTCCTCGCCCTTCCCCTCCCTCAGCATTCTATCCATCGCGCACATTCTTTTTTCTTTCTTTAGGTCATTCCCCCACGGTCTCCACAACTCCTTCTTTCTGACACACACCAATCACTAAACCTCTCTAGCGATGTCTACCTACCACATACACACACACTTTCCATCTCATCCTTTCTCTGTCCATGCCTCATGTCTCTCATACGGTCCCACACATGTGTAAACTCTTGCCCTCTTTTCATCGATCTCACAATCGCACACTCCTCCCCCTATTTAGCTAGTAGGCCTCTCGCACCACCTCCTAGCTTCATCTCTCTCTCTCTATCCATCTCTCTGGGCCTTATTTGCCTCTAACAAATGGATGTACACCGACCGATCTCCCACTATACGTATAGCTAGCTAGGTCATTTATAACTCGTTTTCCGCACGCGCCGATCGATCTACCTCATTAGTTATGTCTCTTCCTTCCTCCGACACACAATAATTGATCTACCGATCTAGTTAGGTCTGCTTACCAAACACATGGTCCCCCTTCATCATCCATGCATGCCTCCTGACACATCTATCACGCACACACACACACAGAAACACATCCCCACTCTTCTTGATATTGCAGTTGTACCCTTAGTTTGTCTAGTAGGCCTCTCCCACCATCTCCGAGAAGCAACTCCACCACCCCTCCGGCACTCTACCTCTCTCTCTCTCTCTGTCCCAACCTATTTCCCGTCCTTCACTTATCTATGGATGTCGACCGATATCCCTCAAGACATGGCTATGTCTCTCCTTCTCAACACATATACAAGTCGATCTACCTCTCTAGTTAGGTCTCTGCCTCCCCCCACACACACCGATACATCGAGTGCTCTAGTCATGTCTCCCCGCCACACACAAACTTGCCCTCTCCCCTCTGACGGTCCGGTAGGTTAGTCGCCCTATATCTTTGACGTGCACACACACAATTTCGATGGCTCTCTTCATCGATCTCGCACCCACACACTTGATCCCCTCTTCGACTCTATCGATATGTATGACCCCTCCCTCTCTTCTCGTGGATCGCCCCCTCTATATATGGTATAGGTAGGCCTCTATTTCACACACATTGCATGTCTCACATTTTTGTTTGAGACATCATCGACACATATTCCCACAAATACATTCACGAAATCACCCCCCATAAGAAAAAAACACTCACGAACACACACGGCATCTCTCTAGGTTTGTATCTCTCTCACACACACCCACGGAGGTGGGGGACGTGCACGAAGAGAAGAGGTGCATGCACGGCACACGTACTCCCGTCTCTTTCCCAACCACACCCGCGCGGGTACACAGTGGAGCTCATTTCTGTACGAAAAGGCAGCCCACGTGGTAATTTGACACGTGTACTAGTTTTCCACTTGATGGAGGATCGTGTACCGTGGGTGAACAAACAAATTGCAACTTGACGCGTTATTTAAAAAAAGAGGCAAACCATGTGGGGCCTACCTTAGAGGCAAGGCTCTATACACTGGAGATGCTCTGTACTACTTTTGATGTGTCCTGTCAACATGCAGAACGAGGAGAAGCTTGCTTAGTACGCCCTCTCCCCCAACCACGGGCGCGGTGGCTCGTAGAGTAGCAGGACAAGGAGACGCTTGCTTACTACGCCTACGCCCACTCCCTCGCCCACGCGCGCGGTGGCTCGCAGGACGAGGAGAAAATTTTACTACTCCCTCCGTTAGACGTATACTCCCCTACCTTGGTTAGAGAGATTATCATATTGTTTGAAATATATGTCTTCTAGCAGATTTCAATATGAACTACTAGTACATACTCCAAACACTGATGTATATAGATGTATTTTAGAGTCTAGATTCACTCATTTTGCTCCGTATGTAGTCCATATTGAAACGGACGTACTAGTATGCACCCTCCCTCGCCCCTCAACCCTCGCCCACGTGGTGGACGTGCAGCAATTCATTCGGTCTCAGATAGCCAGAACCATATACTGTAGTACCATCATTGCTCGACTTCCCGAAGAGGCGAAGAGCCAAGCGCAAGGTTAATATTTTTGAGATGCCAAGTGCAAGGTTTATAGGAGAATGAGTAGTAGTAGTACTAGTAGTATGTACTGTATGAGGAAGAAGGCAACAAGAATGTATGTTTTGCGTGACAGTCTCTTCTTATAGGACGTGCTAGACCTAGTGGACCTCATTGTTGCAATGGGAGTACTATCATAGATGGCACGATTCAGAGTGGTGGGCAGCGGGAATAATTCGGAGCTGCTTGGTCTTAAACCCCATGAAGAAGTCCCATCGAAAGGAATAGCCATCCTCTACACGTGCTCCTATGTCAAATGAGTAAATGAGACAAAAAGAGAAAGAGACAAAGTAAAAAAAAATCACCAGCCTTAGAGCCAGCCCTATTGTATCAGTGAATGATATTTGTACGTCGTGATTGACATGGCTATCTTATAGACCATGCTGCGGAGGTAGCAGCGGATTTTTATTTATTTGCGGAGGTAACAGCGGATGGATATTCAACGAGGAGTGAAATGATGGCTGCTTCCTCGGTTAAACATAGAGAAAGGTGGGCCTCGTGATTTGATGGCTCATTAGTCATTATTACTGCCTATACTCTTTGCCCATATAATAACCACGTGGTAGAGTAGTTGGCTATACTTTTAATAACCATGCTCGAAGAGAAGAGGTGCACGCACCCACGCACGTACTAGTAGCACTCTTTGCGTCTTCCCCAAGACCCCAATCACACATGTGACACGGTGGAGCTCATTTCTGTACGATGATGCAGCCCATGTGATAATTTGACGCGTCTAGTAGCACTTAATGGAGGGTCGGGAACCACGCATGAACGATGCTGCGTTATTTAGAAATAAAGTTTTTTTTTCTTCAGTGGCATGTATGCAGTATAAATAGGTTCATATGGAGATAAAAAGAAACCGCTCCACTATATATAACATAGCCAGGAGCCTACACGGTTGCTTGCTGGGGTTGCTCTCTTCACACTCTCTCGCACAAAATGACTGTGGCCACATCTCTAATATCCGGGCGGATCACGTCCGCCGGGGGAAGGGGTGGATGCTTTGTGTAGATGCGATCGCCATCGCCGATGGCGAAAACCCACTGTCGACGCGTCCCGATCAGGGGTCCCCGCCGTTCTCTCTCACAAAGCCGGTGCAGTTGCCTTCGCCCCTTGCTCACTGCCGTGACGTGGGAAGTTGCCGCCTCCCGCCACCCTCCTCTAAGCTAGCTACATCCCGACATCCCTCAGGTACAACTTCCTTTATAGCCGGCTTGCACCACTGCCCCAGCTGCCCACATCGCTCCATGTGGATATTTCTCTACTTCTTTGCCCCGCACGTACCTCTACTGGCTTCTACTGTATTTGTGATGAGTTTATGTCTCATAAAAACTAGTTCCACTAGTCTTATTCTAATCACACTTCAATTTCTTTGCCATAGGGATGCTCAGCTCAATTTTAGTGAAACTGCACAAAATGATCCGATGGTCAAAGGGTTGCAAACTTCATTCCTTCGGAAGATTCAACCTCACCAGCAAATTAAAGCCTGGTTAGGGTTTAGGGTTCAAGGCCTAGGGACTGCATGGATCATTTTTTTCTTTAGCTGTCTCTGTTCCAAAGTAAGTGTCAACTTTAGTACAACTTTGTACTAAAGTTGGCAAAGTTGGCATAAAGTTGAGACACTTATTTTAGAACGGAGGGCGTATTGGCTATGATCTATGAATCATTGAGATGCAATAGCATGCATGTTAGTCTCCTTTGTATTTGATGGAATGTTGCAACGGGGCAACCTTGGATGCAAGATACATGCAACAGAAGCTGAAAGCTACATAGCATTGTACATTTTCGCTGCTTTCGTGTTTTCGCTGAGCTGCCGTGTTTTCGCTGATTTCGCACTCCTCCACTGTAAGAGTGGAGAAAATTGTAAAGAGTGGACACGCTCTACCTCCTTTCGCCGAAACATGGGACATCCAGCATCCGGTGCACGTGCCATGCACCAAAGTAAAGTGTACAATACAAGTGAGACTGAGCACCGTCGTACCACCTCAGTAATAATGACCAATGGGCCGTCAAATCACATAGACCCGGTAGTAAGTTGGACGGACGAAGCGACCATCACTCTTCGTTGAATCTGCTTCTCCCTTCAACGCATGCGCCAGTGAGAGGACGCGTCCGCTCTGCCCGGGCATGAATGCGGCACCGATTCTCTGGACCAGCGCTGACCGTTTCGAGCGGGAAGCATGCGTGGGCGATGGAGGGGCCTTGGGTGGGCCAGGGTGGTCAGTCAGGAGTGGGCATGACAGCTATCCCGACCGGACACCCAGAAACGAGAGGATGCACCGACTCTCGCGGCTTCGTAGTTAGTAAGTACGTAGTACTACACACCATCTCTCTGTAGGTCGATGTGTCGCTCTCTCTAACACACACACGCTGTTAAAAAACACACACACACACGCACACATAGGTTCATAGAATACGAATATCGTGGGAGTGGGAAGCCACAGGAAGTGAGATAAATGGAGTACATACAAGAAGAGAAGAGGTACACGCACGTCCGTCGGAGACACAGTCGCTGCCTCGCACTATAGCGTTTAGAACACATAAAAAAAGAAGCCAATAATATTTATTTTTTGTTGGCATGTATTAGCAGTTTACTACTTCCCGGCTAATCTCATTTTCTTTATTTTACCATATTATTATAGTCTTATTTTCACTTATTTCCACCACATGCTCACATTCCAAGGTGCATTAAATTGATGCATGCAAGGATTAAAAGAAACCAACCAGTGCATGTAACCATTCCTACTCATTTAGTGGTAGTCCATGAATATATTGTAATTAATGCAGATTAAAGTTTGAGTAATTTTGTAAACTACGAGACGGAGTACATTTCTCCAGTCATCATCTGCCTTGGTTGATGAGATTTCAAATTTAAGCCCTATAAACCAGAAAGGAGGGAGTAGTTAAAAAAATTGGTCAAACTTTGACAAAAATTATATGATGTGGGGTAAAAACCTGGACGGAGGTTGTAGTATGACTTAGGCCGAATACAAGTGCCTGCTCATTATTGGAAGAGAGCAAAGTGTACATACAAAGTAATTAAAATTGAATTTCTCAAAAATATTTAAAATTGGAGGATGGTGCAGCCCACCTTTCCGATATTTTGACCGTGTGTGCTTCAGTTGTTGTTCACTTCGGAGGGTAGTGTACCACACGTGAACGATAGTAAGCGCGACCGGGAGGCATGCAACATTAATTGCGATTTGACTCCTTTGAGCGTTAAATTTTCTTCACGTATTAGCATTGCCCTAGTATTTTTCTTCACTACGTTAAAAAAGAGTTCCATTTCGTGCACAATTTATAATGATTTTTATGGAGAGAAAAAGAAAACCACTCCAACTATATACGCTGCAGCCTCGGCGCTTGTTTTCTAGGGTTTGCTCTCTTCACACACTCTCTCCACTATATACATATACGCTGGAGCCTCAACGCTTGTAGTTGCTCTCTTCACACTCTCTCACCCTCTCCAGATCTAAACAAGACTGCGTTGGCCTCTCTCTCTCTCACTCCCCTCACTGCTGGTCAAAGAGCCGGCAGGATCCCGTCTGCCGGGGAAGGGAAGGAGGCTTAGCGCTGTCGCCGTCGGCGAGGGAGGAAATCCACTACCGGCGCAGCTGTTCTCTTTCACCCAGCGGTGGCGTGGGAGGGCCTCCGACCCCTTCTTCCTCGCTGCCGTACATAGTGTGGGCAGATCGGCCTCCGGCCGCCCACTGAGCCACACCCCGAGAACCTTAAGGTATAATTTACTTAATCCACATGCATTGCTCTAGCTGCATGTGGATTTTTTCTGCTTCTGCACTCGAATCTAGGTGTTGGATCATTCAGGAAAGTAGTGGGGAAAGTTGTATAGCATGAATCTAGGACATGGTTCAAAGAGTAAAGGAAGGGGGGAAAGTAGTACAGACTGGCTATCCAGCACCTACGTTGGTCGAAAAGGGAAAACAATGACAAATGTAGTACACACATTTGTAACGAACTGATCTTTCTGTGGGTGGGGGACAAGGCTGTAGAGTTTGAGCAGGACTAGATTTGCTGCCCTCACATAGGGAAAGGTGTCTAAAGATAACAAAACTGGGACCAACACAAATATGCTCCTTGGTTGTTTGTTCTTTGTTGCAACAGACTGTGCATCACCCCTTTATATACATCGGTAGATGCACATGGTGCTGGTGCGTCCACTATCCTGTGCAACTCTTTAGCTGTTGTTAATCTAATAATGCCGCTGGAAAATTGAAGCAATGCCACAGTTAAAAGCAAATTACATGCTTAACGAATTTTATTGTTAATATGAATCAATTGCACTGTTTGAGAAATGCTACTGTCTTGCTTTCTTTCCCATTTAGATAAGTAAGATGCTTCTTTTTGTGGGCTTCTGTGTCATCCACTGTTATTGACCAGTAACTGTTTCCTTTGCACCTCTGTGTAAACAGGGTTATCTACTTCACCTCGTTGCTATTGCGACCTTTTGTTGCACTGCACAAAACACTTTTTCTTTAAGAGTGTTTTGTGCAGTTCAACCAAAATGTCACACCGACAATGTTGCTTGATTGCTTGATCTTAGTGGAACTGCACAAGAGGAGATCTGACTTCCTATCTGTATTGGCAAATTTGTTTCAGATCTTCTTCTTGTGAGTTGTTTGAATTCCGCGTCATGAGAGGTCAATAATGGCCTTCTTCCACATGATTGTGCAGTGTGCTTTCATATGTTCTGCTACTTATAAGGTAATGTTGCTTGATTTTAGTGAACTCCACAAAAGGAGACCAGACTTCCAATCTGTATGTGCACCGTAATATCCCATTGAGGTAAAATAATGATATTTCACAACTGTTGGCCTGTATTTGCAACTGTCATCAGAAAAGTAATGTTATTGTTTAGTGCTATACTTGTGCTCCCTAATTGACATGCCAAATCTTACATTGAAGGCAAAGCTTATCTGTTATTGAACCAAGTGATGAAGGGGAAGAACAAGCGGAAGAAGAACAAAAATCAACTCCCAGTGTTGTAATGAAGCACTGGAACTGTGATGACACAAGTAATGATATAATTTTGCATCTTAATTTATTGCTATGGCTGGAACGAGCAATTGTTTTGCCACTGTGATTTGATGCCACTCTTAATGTAATATGTAATTATCTCTACTTGTGCAAACAGGGATCTTGTTTGAAGATAACATATATTTTAGTGGAACTGCACAAGAAGATGTTGGAAACACTAAACTAATCAAGGAGTTTATAGTAAGCATGGCAACCACAGTAGATAATAACGGATGGTTCCGGAGAAGTGCTTCATCTGCATGCTCTACACAATAAGCCTCCTGACAAAGGTTGTTACCGGCCCACGGATTTCATCCATATGATTGAGCTTTGTCATCTCTATTGGTGTTGTGCTACTACTGTTTAGCTACTCTCATGAGAAAGTGGTATTGTTTCGCATGTTAATCTAAGGCTGCTAATAAATTGATGCACCGGTTTGCCACCGTTATAGCCACTGATAAAATTAATTAATAATACAGTTCAAGTTGAGCTGCTGTGTTTGGTATAATATCATTTCCTATGAGGATAATGAGATGCATCTCTTTGTGACTATATATTTCATCAGTTACTCCCTTTGTTAATGTAATGGCTGTTTTAAATATTTCCATTCCTTTTTTTTGAGCAAACAGGGATGCTAGCATTTAGTTGTTCTCTTGTCTTTGCAGAACAGGATCATCCTCCTCTAAAGAAGAATATGGAGTACGTGAAGTGCCTAGTTCCGATTATGCCAGGATGAAGAAGCCCAGTCTATCTTCTCATCAGAAGGAGCAGTTGAAGGATGGTTACATTACTCCCCACAAGACCAAACTAACTTTAGCTCAGAAGGACTCACAAATTTCCATCTTTTTTGCTGTGATGGGCAAGTACAATGTTGTTCTAGGATTCTTTCTGGCGAGTTCCATTTTTTTAAATGTGTGCTCTGCATGGACCATGTAGGTGCCTGTTTAAACTCTAAATTCATAATACAGTTTGCTTTACTAATCATTTTTTTGTATTTATGCAAACAGGGGTGCTCAGCTTGATTTCAATGGCAACTTCACAAAATGTTTTGATGGTTCGTGCCCATTATACTTCACCATGCACAATACATCGAATGTTCTCGAATCATTCATTTCCACCTCCAGCCACAAAATTAGCTACAAGAAAGGAGGTGCCGATATGTTCAAGGCGTTGCAACATATAAAGGCGAAATCATACAAGCTACACGCGAATTTGGTTGATTTTGGTGGAACTGTACAAAAAGAACAGCTGGTTTATTTAGCACGAGGTGCCATGTCAATGTCTGAACTGATGGCAAACCCCGCCATTCCACAATCATAGGCATTTGATATTTTGGAATGGGAAAACCTTGTGAAAGTTTGCTCATTGATGTACGCAAAAAGACACACATTTGATATTTTGGAATGGGACAACCTTGTCAAATTTTGCTCATTGATGTTAGCAAGAAGAGATGCGTTAGATATTTTCGAATGGGACGCTCTTTAGTAGTAAATATTGGCTCTGACATGTGAATCACTGAGATGCATAATCATCAATTGTTTTGAATGTTCTCTATGAATTGCCAGGCCTGTGAGTTTGATTGCAATGTACACGCACACTAAAAAGTTGCTCAAACTTTTTGTACGTGTGAAACTGCTGCAAACGAGGTGATCTCTGTGCGTCCTGGGAATAATGCTAGTACGTATTGTTTTGCATGTTCACCCAATGCCAGCGATACAAGAATTCGAACTAATCAAACTAAATTCGTTCATACACGACCGAATTTCATATAAACATGCCGGATTTCATTACATTTCATACAATCTTCAACTAAAAAGGGGTGCGCTGGAGGTATAATTAATTAACCTAATCTATGATCTCCGGCGCCCATTTCCCATGTCCGGCTGAGCCAAACAAAAGCTTATTCTCCATCACAGCTCTCCGACTCCACGTCGCCCCCAAGAAGCCAATCGGCCGTCAGTGTTCAACCCGCCAAGCTTGGCTTCAACCGGAGGGTAGCAGCGGTGGCCTTACTTGGACCCGAGCGGCGGTGACCTAACGTGTTCTACTCTTCCACATTTTCTGTGTGGCGCGGCCTTGTTGGCAGTGGGGCGGGGCCTCGACGTATCCGGCGATGTCCTCTGTCTCGTTGCTGGCGGGGCGATGCCTCGGCGGAGCAGGGGAAATCCTCCCCCTTGTTGCCAGCAGGGCGGGGCCTTGGCGGAGCCGGCGATGTCCTCTGCCTCATTGTTGGTGAGGCGGGGCCTTGGCGGAGCAGGGCCTCGCCGAAGCCTGTGAAGTCCTCCGCCTCGGTGCCAGCGGGGCGGGGCCTCGGCGGAGCCGGCGGTGTCCTCTGCCTCGTTGTTGGTGGGGCGGGGCCTCGGCGGAGTAGGGCCTCGCCGAAGCCGGCGAAGTCCTCCGCCTTGGTGCCGGCGGGGCGGGGCCTCGGTGGAGCCGGCATTGTCCTCCGCCTTGTTGTCGGTCTCGCCAAACAGCGCCTTGCCCGCTTCATCGCCCTCTTTGTAGGCGGCCGCAACCTCCGCCACAAGCATGCAGTACCGCCAGCACACGAGGCTGTTCTCGCGGGCGGAGCAGTATGACTCGAGCAGCGCCTCCTGCTCCGCCTGCTCCTTGGTGATCTGCTCCTCCGCCTACAGGTCCTCCTGGAGGACATGATGGTTGTAGGCGGCGTCGACCTGCGCCTCCCGGAAATGCTCCTCACACTTCTGCCTCACCATGTCCATGTATTGGGCACGGTCCTCGCCGATGGTCATGGTGCAATGCACCAGCAAGGATGGCACAGAGGAGGGGGTTGGCGCTGGATCGTCGACTACCATGTTCTCCATTGAGACGTCGTCGTCCTCTGGCTGCCTGCCGGCCAGCCAGTCGGTAGCAATGGCTGCCATCTCCTTCTTTTCCGTTGTCTGCCCATCCCGAAGAGCGCTTGAGCGCGAGGAAGCCATGGTGGGAGTGGTGTAGGCAGGAGAAAGGGAACGGAGGCTGATGACTACGGCTATGGCCGACGCAACAGTTTATATAGCAATGGTGGGCGGCGGAGGGACGGACGGGTGGCGTCAGAGTAGCCGCCTCGACAACCGCATATCATTAATGTGGGTGGTAGATGGACGGACGACACTTGTGTCATTTGAACACGGAGCAATCGCCTGCACCGGGAAGCGGCGCGGGCGGCGCTGACCGTTTCAGGCAGAAAGCACCTGCGGGTGAGGGAGGCAGTCTAGGTGGGCCAGGGCGATCAGACACGTGCTTGGCAGCGGGTCGGTGGAGCAGCCAGACATGCTGGCTCGCCAGCGAGCTCGCCGAGCTGAGCGACCACAATCGGACGATGGATGTGGCTTCCAACCAGGAGCCGGCACCACCGCCCAAGCCGGTTCATGTCGTGTTCACCATAGAACAGGTGCGGCCGCACTTCGATGCCCTAATGGCGGAAGAGCTACCAGCACAGGAGGACCTGTGCTGCAGCCTTCGTCTCCTCAAGGAGCACCGGCTCGCGGAAGGACGAATTGCCGGCGAACAAGCGAATGACAATGCCGTTGCGGACATGTGGCCCTATGATCTGGCTTCCTGAATGAGCAGTGGGTGTAGAATCAGACCATCCGTAGGGCCCGCGAGGCCCTCTTCGTCGTCCTTCGAGTTGTTGCGCTCACCGTGGCGCCGCCGTCTTGCGTTGTTTACATGGTCAACGAACATGAGGAATGAGGAGATGACTTTACTTGGAGAATTTGACAGTGGGGACCCACCAGGGCCATAGCCGCACGTACGCAAGTGCCTCCTTATTATATACAACTATAATTTTTTTTGCTTCCTTCTGGTTTCCTGACATCACAGTCCCACACCATTGTCAACCTATATAGTTAATAAACGAGAGAATTGCACAAGGAGCGGCCAACAGCTGGGACCCAGCAGCTCGAGCAGTATTTGTTTTTTGAGGTGTGAGCAGAGTTTTTGTGGAGCGATGTTTTTGTTGTTGTTCAGAGGAGCAGGGTATCAACTGGGCGGGCTGTGGCCCGTCTGGCCCAGGCTATTGTTTTATGTCGACCAAATATCCAGCCCAGATATTAATTGTTCAATGTGAATATGGCTAGCCCAGCTATACTTTTTTTGCGGAATACTCAACCCAGGTCAACTTGTTATTCTCCGCTCCGCATTAGACTTGCCAAGAAAATGGGCTTTAAGAAATAATAAATGGGCTGTAATTAAAAAAATTGGCTGTAAATATAAAAAACGCACCGAACAGGTAATTTTTTTTAATTTCATTACTTGTTGCGCGCAAAAATTCGTTAGATTTTTACCTAATACAAATTTATTTTGAAATTATATTTAATCTGACTCAAAATTTCGGGTTAAAAAATATTTCGGATCCCATCAAAAAATGGGAAATTTTGTTGAATTTTTTTTGAGCGGTTGGTTGAAATTATTAACCGTTGTCCTGGCTAGAAAATGGGCTGTAATTTTAACAAACAGTAAATGTGTTGTGTAAATTCCATTAGAATTAAAAAATGGGCTGTACATTATAACAAATCGCAAATGGGCTATATGTTCTATGCCATAGATGTGATGGTCACTTGTGGGCCTACTAAGTTGAGGCGTACGCAAGGCTTTGTCAACTTATAGTCAACACACGATTCTAGTAGCGGTGGCCATTGGATGTCCATCTAACGGCTGTGGTGCTTCCTCAATCTCGGATATTCATGCTTCAGCCACCCAAACCACCGCCGGCGGTACCGCCTGCTACCGCCTCCCGTGGCCAGCTATGCTGCCGCGCAGGCCTCACCGGCCCACCCTACTCCCATCGCCGTCCAGGCCATTCCTTTACTCACCAACACCTCCTGTTATTCTCCGGCGACGACAGCCTCACATCGCAGGCGAACCAGTGAACCCTCATACTCCCTTTCGCGTGGGCATCCACTGCTGTGTCTTCGCCGGTTGCGGGTCGTTCCCTTCCTAGGCCTCGCCATCGTCCACCGTGTTGGTTCTCTCGGCGCGGCGTGGTCAACTTTGTCAACAAACGACAGCCATTGGAAGAGACATGTACATGGAGTGGCTGACAGTAGGGACCCGCATGGCCCATGACCGCACGCGAGCAAGTCCCTCCTTATTATGCGAAAACAAATGATTTCTCCCACTGACAGGTTTGAGCCACCAGCTACATCTTCGCACGCAGGGAAGTGTTTCCTTTATTACACGGAAAAAAAGTTACCTCTCCCTGACAGTTGGGACCCACCAGCTTTATTATCATCCATTTTGCGAAAATATAGATTGTACCAAAGATGCTAAATTGTTTTCTTTTTATTCTAACTCGAAAAAGAAGAAATTAAAAAAACCAGAAAACATCTTCGCACGCAAGGAAGTGCCACCTTATTACGAGCAAAAAGATGATTCCCCCTGCTAGCTGGGTCCCACCAGATTTGGAGGCTGACTTGTGGGCCAACTAAGTTGACGCGTACGGGCTTTGTCAACTTAGTCAAAACGATTCTAACTGCACTGACCGTTGGATGTTAAATCAACGGCCGTGCTGCGTCTTCAACCTCTGGTCTTCTTGCTCCAGCCACCCAAACCAGGCCCGTCGTACCGCCTGCTCTAGCCTCCCGTGGCCGGCTGTGCTGCCGCACAGGCCTCACGGACCGACCATACTACGACTGGCCAGGCCTTCCCTCTAGTCACCCACACCCCCTGTTATTCTTCGGCGACGGCAGCCTTACGCCGCAGCCGAACCAGTGAACCCTCGTACCCCCCTCCGCGTGGGCATCCACCCGCCTCGTCTTCTCTGGCTCCTCGTCGTTCCCTTCCTAGGCCTCGCCGTAGTCCACCGCCTTGATGCTCTCGACGCCTCGTGGTCAACGAGGTCAACGAACGACAACCATCGGAAGTGGACTTTAGGCTGTGAGGCTGACAGCTGGACCCACCAGCTACATCTTCGAACACAACGAAGTGCCTCCTTATTACTCGCAAAATAAAAATGATTCCTCCCCCTGACAGCCAGGACCCACCAGCTATATCTTCGCATGTAAGGAAGTGCATCCTTATCCTCCCTGACAGCTGGGACCCACCCGGTCAAAGCGTACATAGCGTTGTCGAGAACGTGTACGTACATACTGGTCGATCGGTCTCTCTGCAACGATGAACCGTGGCCGAGCAAGCAGCAGCACATGTAGTAGTAGAGCCCCTGACGTAGTAGTTCAGGCAGTCCCTTCTAAACCGTGTACACGTACATACAGCCACATGCCAAAAAATATGGCCACGTACGTACATACGGGCGGGGTCTCAAACGCCTACTCGCGCATACGTATGGCCAGGGCTCATGTACATGGATCGGGAGGCAATAGACTGGGTCGGAATGTGTCCTGTTCAACGGGAGCCAACCGGCTTGGATGGAACAACCGAAACAGGGTCTGGCGTAATGTAGTACGAAGGAAACGGCCTTCTGTTCGACCGGCTATGGTCGAAATGGCATCCTGTTCATCGGGAGGGGTGTGGCGTACCGCAAAACGAAGGAAACGGACTTGTGTTGGAGCGCTACGGTCGAAACGGGTGTCCTGTTCATCGGAGGGGTGTGGCGTACCGCAAAATGGGACTCCACGGGCTACTGTTCACCCACCGTCGACTTGCTTCAGCCTCCACCTGCACTGTTCATCCACCGCGTCTTCCTCCTTCCTCCACCAGATACTGTTCATCCACGGGATACTGTTCATCCAGCCCTCCACCGGCTACTGTTCAACCAGCCCTCCACGGGCTCATGTTCATCCACCCCCAACCAGCTCGGCTGTGGTGGCCTCCTCTCGGGGTCCTGTTCATCCAGCGGCAATGGCCTATATACTACCACGGGGTCCTGTTCATCCAACCCCCACCGGGAACTGTTCATCCAACCCCAACCACGTACGTCTCGACTCGTTCAACCTCAACCCCCACATTCACTGTTCATCAAGAGGCAGCAGGTTCGATCGGCTTCAGTAAGTAGCAGTAGCAGTGATCGATCGCTCAGGTTCAGTTAGCAGCAGTAGTGAAGGAATAGCTCGGGTTCAGCTAACAGCCAAGGGATAGATCGCTCGGGTTCAGTAACGTAGCTAGTGCAATCGCTCGGGTTCAGTAAGCGAACGCCTCGCTCTGGTTCAGTTAGAGCCCAACGCCTCGGACACGCGCGCTTATGTATACGAGAGAAACGCGCATCGCTCGGCCCCGACCACCCACCGTAAACGGGAACTCCCCGAAATTTTCCTCGCCCTCGCTTCATCCATGATTTTTTCTGTCATGGACGGCCCATAGAATGTCATGCAGGTGCGTCTCCGGCCCGCCTAGGACGAAAAGCCCATTTTCTGTCATGATTTTTTGTCATAGAAGTAGGAGCCCACCACATCTATGATGATACCGGGTTTTGTCACAATTATCGTCATAGAAGTGTCATAAGCATGACAGTATTTTTTTTTGTTCGGCCCAAAATGTCACGGATGTGTCTTTTTTTTGTAATGCAAACCCTAATAGTTTGGTTTCACCGATACGGGTCTCGATCTCACCGAGATGGCCTTGGCAGTGCTCTGTGACTTGTTGCATTTATTTCGGTCTCACCGAGTTATGCGATCGGTCTCACCGAGTTGGCTTGACATTCTCTCTGTTGCCTTATTGCTTCACTTCGGTCTCACCGAGTTGATGCAATCGGTGCCACCGATATAATTTTTGCCCTAAAGCCCTAGCACATCGGTCCCACCGAGTTGTTCCAGTCGGTCCCATCGAGATTCCTAACGTTCACATTTTGAACTAATCGGTCCCATCGAGTTTATCTATTCGGTCTCACAGAGTTGGGTCAAATGTGTGTAACAGTTGGATTTTGTGTGGAAGCTATATATAGCCCTCCACCCCCTTCTCCATATATGAGAGAGCCATCAGAATGTGCCTACACTTCCACCATACATTTTCTGAGAGAGAACCACCTACTCATGTGTTGAGATCAAGATATTCCAATCCTACCACAAGAATCTTGATTTCTAGCCTTCCCCAAGTTGCTTTCCACTCAAATCATCTTTCCACCATATACAAATCTGTGAGAGAGAGTTCAGTGTTGGGGAGACTATCATTTGAAGCACAAGAGCAAGGAGTTCATCATCAACACACCATCTATTACCTTTTGGAGAGTGGTGTCTCCTAGATTGATTAGGTGTCGCTTGGGAGCCTCCGACATGATATGGAGTTGAACCAAGAAGTTTGTAAGGGCAAGGAGATCGCCTACTTTGTGAAGATCTACCCGAGTGTGGCAAATCCTTCATGGGCGATGGCCATGGTGGGATAAACAAGGTTGCTTCTTCGTGGACCCTTCGTGGGTGGAGCCCTCCGTGGACTTGCGCAACAATTACCCTTCATGGGTTGAAGTCTCCATCAACGTGGATGTATGATAGCACCACCTATCGGAACCACGCCAAAAATCTTCGTGTCTTCATTGTGTTTGCAGTCTCCAAACCCTTCCCTTTACCTTCATATGCAATGTTCTACTTCCCGCTGCTACACTCTTAGAATTGCATGTGTAGGTTGATTGGTTGACTTGTGCTAGTTGCTAAAATCTGCCCACAACTAAAATTGGGAAAAGGTTAGATTTTTATTTGGTTAAGTAGTCTAATCACCCCCCCTCTAGACATACTTTCGATCCTACAACTTCTTCTTCAATTTTGCCATTCAGAAAAGCACTTTTCACATACATTTGATATAGAAGGATATCATTGTGATTTGCATATGCTAGAAGTATGCGGATGGCGTCAAGCCTAGCCAGAGGAGCAAAGGTTTCATTGAAGTCAATTCCCTCTACTTGTGTGTAACCTTGAGCAATGAGACGAGCTTTGTTTCTGACCACTTGACCATGTTCATCTTGTTTGTTGCGGTAGATACATTTGGTGCCAATAATATTGTGCTTGCGCGGATCAGGACGTTTGACTAGCTCCCACACATTATTGGGCTTGAATTGTTGAAGCTCTTCTTGCATAGCTTGAATCCATTCTGGTTCCATGAAAGCTTCATCAACCTTTTCAGGTTCGGATATGGAGACGAATGCAAAGTGTCCACAGAAGTATGCTAGTTGCATAGCTCTTGATCGAGTGAGCGGACCAGGTGCATTGATGCTGTCAATTATCTTCTCAATCTGAACTTCATTAGCAACACGAGGATGAACAGGGCAAAGACTTTGCTGTTGCTGATCGTTATCTTCATTTTCAGCACTGTCTTCAGGCTCAACATTGTCTTCACGCTGAACTGGAGCAGGAATCATGACTTCATCATCACCTTGTTCCTCAATGGGTATGATTTCTCCAGTACCCATTATCTTGATGGCTTCACTAGCTGGAACTTCATCTGGCACATTTGGTAGGTGTTCTCTTTGTGAGCCGTTAGTCTCATCGAATCGCACGTCTATAGTTTCAACCACTTTATAGTGAAAGATGTTGAAGACTCTGTAGGTGTGCGAATCCTTTCCATAGCCAAGCATAAAACCCTCATGTGCTTTCGGTGCAAATTTGGAAGTGTGATGTGGATCTCTTATCCAGCACCTAGCACCGAAGACTTTGAAATAACTTACATTTGGCTTCTTACCAGTGAGTAGTTCATAAGATGTCTTCTTGAAGAACTTGTGAATATATACTCTGTTAATTATGTGGCATGCAGTATCAATGGCTTCAGGCCAGAACTTTCGTGGAGTCTTGTATTCATCAAGCATCGTATGGGCCATCCCAATAAGAGTTATGTTCTTGCGCTCCACGACGCTATTCTGCTGAGGTGTATATGGAGCAGATAGCTCATGAGTGATGCCAAGAGTATCAAGATAGGTGTCGAGGCCAGTGTTCTGGAAGTCAGTGCCGTTGTCACTCCTAATGTGCTTGATCTTGATGCCATAGTTGGTCAGGGCATGGTTTGCGGATCGCCTGAAGACATCCTGCACTTCAGTCTTATAGAGAGTTATGTGCACCCATGAATATATAGAGTAATCATCAACAATCACGAAGCCATAAAGATGTGTAGTAGTAAGGGTAGAGTAGTGAGTAGGGCCAAATAAGTCCATGTGAAGCAGCTCGAAGGGATGTGAGGTCATCATGATTGTCTTCGAGGGATGTTTTGCACTAGTCATGTTCCCAGCTTCGCAAGCACCACATAGATGGTCCTTCTTGAACTTGACGCCCTCGATGCCAATGATGTGCTTTTTCTTCACAAGAGTGTGTAAGTTCCTCATGTTCGCATGTCCTAGCCTTCGATGCCAAAGCCAACACTCTGAAGCTTTTGCTAAAAGACATACGACAAGTGCTACATCTCCAATGTATCTATAATTTTTTATTGTTCCATGCTACTATATTATCAATCTTGGATGTTTTATATGCATTATTATGCTATTTTAAATCATTTTTTGGGAATAACTTATTAACCTAGTGCCAAGTGCCAGTTGCTGTTTTTTCCTTGTTTTTGTCTTTACAGAAAATCAATACCAAACGGAGTCCAAATGGAACGAAACTTTTTGAGGATTTTTCTTGGACCACAAGACACCCTGGAAGCTTCAGGAGGAGGCCATAAGAGCCACGGGATGGCCACAAGCTCAGGGGGGCACCCTAGGGGGGCGCGCCCCAAAGGCTTGTGGGCCCCCCGTGGCACTTCCAGCCCTAATTTTTCTTCTATAAATACCCAAATATTCCCCATAGACCAGAGAGCACACCAAAAATACTTTTCCGCCGCCGCAAGTTTCTGTCTTCATGAGATCCCATCTGGAGACCTTTTCCTGTTCTCTGCCGGAGGGGGATTCGATCACGGTGGGATTCTACATCAACCTTAGTGCCTCTCCGATGATGTGTGAGTAGTTTACCACAGACCTACGGGTCCATAGCTAGTAGCTAGATGGCTTATTTTCTCTCTTTGATCTTCAATACAATTTTCTCCTTGATGTTCTTGGAGATCTATTCAATTTAATCTTCTTTTGCGGTGTGTTTGTTGAGATCCGATGAATTGTGGGTTTATGATCATATTATCTATGAATATTATTTGGGTCTTCTCTAAACTGTTTTATGCATGATTAAGATAGCTTTGTATTTCTCTCCGATCTATTGATTTGGTTTGGCCAACTAGATTGATTTTTCTTGCAATGGGAGAGGTGCATTGTAATGGGTTCAATCTTGCGGTGCTCAATCCCAGTGACAGAAAGGGACATGACACGTATTTGTATTGTTGCCATTAAGGATAAAAAGATGGGGTTTGTTCATATTGATTGGATCTATCCCTCTACATCATGTCATCTTGCTTAAGGCGTTACTCCATTTTTGTTAACTTAATACACTAGATGCATGCTGGATAGCGGTCGATGTGTGGAGTAATAGTAGTTGGTGCAGGCAGGAGTCGGTCTACTTGTCTCAGACGTGATGCCTATATACATGATCATTGCCTTGGATATCGTCATAACTATGCGCTTTTCTATCAATTCCTCAACAGTAATTTGTTTACCCACCGTATGCTTTCTTTCAAGAGAGAAGCCTCTAGTGAAAACTATGGCCCCCGAGTCTATTTTTATCATATTATTTTCAGATCTATAAAATCAAAAACACAAAAATACCTTGCTGCAATTTATTTACTTTTACTTATCTTTTATATCTATCACTATCAGGTCTCATCCTTGCAAGTAACTGTGAAGGGATTGACAACCCCTTTATCGCGTTGGGTGCAAGTATTTATTTGTTTGTGCAGGTGCAACCATTGGTGACTTGTGTGTTCCTCCTACTAGATTGATAGCTTGTGGTACCCCGACCAGCAGTACCAACACCACGACCGTGACAAAATCGCAGCACTTTCAACAATCGGGCCAAGGAAACCATATACCACCCTGGCATCACTTGCTACGCCTATGGTGCGGAAGGGCGTTATGCTAGGCAATGCCCAAAATAGGGAAATAATGCTCCAAGACCCAACAACAACGGCTGCGGGACAAACACAACCCCACGACACAGCAACCCTAATAACAACCAAAGAAAGGGACAGGTTAATCATGTGACGTTTGAGGAAGCCCAGAATGCACCGGACATCGTGTTTGGTATGTTCCCTGTCAACACAATTAATGCTATAGTTTTATTTGATTCCGGAGCTTCCCATTCGTGCATCTCTAAAAGATTTGCCTTGAAGAATCAATTTTCTTTTTCGGCTTTGGAAAATTCAATGGTTATTCAGTCCCCAGGTTCAAAGCAAAGCACACAATGGTACTGCAAGGATGTGAGCATTGAAATCAAAGGGATGAAGTTTCTAGCCAACCTTATTGTACTGGAAGCAGTCGATCTGGACATCATTCTGGGAATGGACTGGTTGACTACAAATAAAGATTTTATTGCTATAGCCGTAAAGTGACTCTCACAGATTGTCAAGGGAAAACAGTAAAGGTTGGTACAAGGAGAGTGTCCACCTCGCAGGGAAAATTAA
Source organism: Thinopyrum elongatum (assembly GCA_011799875.1). Lineage (NCBI taxonomy): Eukaryota > Viridiplantae > Streptophyta > Magnoliopsida > Poales > Poaceae > Thinopyrum > Thinopyrum elongatum. Next base: position 80,954,541 of record CM022300.1, on the reverse strand, counting down.
ATCAAGTGGACATGACAGACTTAAGTAAAGTTCCTGTGGTATGTGAATATCCAGATGTGTTCCCTGAGGAGCTACCAGGCATGCCATCGGATAGGAAGATTGAATTCATTATTGAACTGGCACCCGGAACGGCACCCATCTATAAGAAGTCGTGTCGCATGGCACCAACAGAGTTGGTTGAGTTAAAGAAGCAGATCAAGGAATTATTGGAGAAGGGTTATGTCCGACCCAGCTCGTCACCATGGGGATCACTCGTTTTATTCGCCAAGAAAAATGATGGTACCTTAAGGTTATGTATTGATTACAGGGCACTCAACCTGGTTACACCCAAGAATAAATATCCACCACCACGGATCAATGACTTGTTCGACCAACTGGCTGAAGCAAAGGTGTTCTCAAAAATAAACTTGAGATCAGGCTACCACCAATTAAGAATCCAACCGTCAGATGTACCAAAGACTGCCTTTACCACCAGATATGGATTGTATGAGTTCACTGTGATGTCTTTTGGATTAACCAACGCTCCTGCTTATTTTGTGCATCTCATGAACAAGGTCTTTATGAAATACTTGGATAAGTTCATGGTTGTATTTATCGATGACATACTTATTTATTCCAAGACACCAGAAGAACATGAGCAACATCTTCGGATAGTCCTCGAAGAATTACGAAAAAATCAACTTTATGCCAAATTCAGTAAGTGTGGATTTTGGTTACGAGAAGTGGGTTTTCTAGGAAATGTTCCGACACAAGATGGAATAGCAGTGGACCCAAGTAAGGTAAAGGATGTCTTGGGATGGAAGCAACCACTACAAAAAAAAGACACATCTGTGACATTTTGGGCCGAAGGAATTTTTTTCTGTCATGCTTATGACACTTCTATGACGATAATTGTGACAAAACCCGGTATCATCATAGATGTGTAGGGCTCCTACTTCTATGACAAAAAATCATGACAGAAAATGGGCTTTTCGTCCTGGGCGGGCCGGAGACGCACCTGGATGACATTCTTTGGGCCGTCCATGACGGAAAAAATCATGGTAGAAGCGAGGGCGAGGAAAATTTCGGGGAGTTCCCGGTTACGGTGGGTGGTCGGGGCCGAGCGATGCGCATTTCTCTCATATACGTACGCGCGTGTGTGCGAGGCGTTGGGCTTTAACTGAACCCAAGCGAGGCATTCACTTACTGAACCCGAGCGATTGGACTAGCTACGTTACTGAACCCGAGCGATCGATCCCTTGGCTGTTAACTTAACCCGAGCGATTCCTTCGCTACTGCTGCCAACTGAACCCGAGCGATCGATCGCTGCTGCTGCTTACTGAAGCCGATCGAACCTGCTGCCTCTTGATGAACAGTCAATGCGGGGGTTGCGGTTGAATGAGTCGAGACGTACGTGGTTGGGGTTGGATGAACAGTTCCCGGTGGGGGTTGGATGAAAAGGAACCCGTGGTAGTATATAGGCCGTTGCCGCTGGATGAACAGGGCCCTGAGAGGAGGCCGCCACAGCCGAGCTGGTTGGGGCTGGATGAACAGGACCCCGTGGAGGGCTGGTTAAACAGTAGCCGGTGGAGGGCTGGATGAACAGTAGCCCGTGGATGAACAGTAGCTAGTGGAGGCAGGAGGAAGACGCGGTGGATGAATAGTGCAGGTGGAGGCTGAAGCAAGTCGACAGTGGGTGAACAGTAGCCCGTGGAGTCCCGTTTTGCGGTACGCCACACCCCTCCGATGAACAGGACCCCCTGTTTCGATCGTAGCACTCCAACACAAGTCCGTTTCCTCCATTTTGCGGTACGCCACACCCCTCCCGATGAACAGGACCCCCGTTTCGACCGTAGCACTCCAACACAAGTCTGTTTCCTCCATTTTGCGGTACGACACACCCCTCCCGATGAACATGATGCCGTTTCGACCGTAGCTGGTCGAACAGAAGGCCGTTTCCTCCGTACTGAGGTACGCCAGACCCCGTTTCGGCTGTTCCGTCCAAGCCGGTTGGCTCCCGTTGAACAGGACGCATTCTGACCCAGTCTGTTGCCTCCCGATGAACAAGACACCGTTTCTCTGTTTCGACCCAGCCGGTTGGCTGCCCGATGAACAGGACGCCGTTGCTACAGTCCGTTGCCTCTTCATGTACACAAGCCCTGGCCGTACGTATGCGCGAGTAGGCGTTTGAGACCCCGCCCGTATGTACGTACGTGGCCGTATTTTTTGGCATGTGGCTGTACATACGTGTACACGGTTTAGATGGGACTGCCTGAACTGCTACATCAGGGGCTCTACTACTACACTTGCCGCTGCTTGCTCGGCCATGGTTCATCGTTGCAGAGAGACCGATTGACCAGTATGTACGTACACGTTCGCGACAACGCTATGTACGCTTCGATCGGGTGGGTCCCAGCTGTCAGGGAGGATAAGGATGCACTTCCTTGCGTGCGAAGATATAGCTGATGGGTCCCGGCTGTCAGGGGGAGGAATCATTTTTTTTTGCGAGTAATAAGGAGGCACTTCCTTGTAATCGAAGATGTAGCTGGTGGGTCCAGCTGTCAGCCTCACAACCTAAAGTCCACTTCCGATGGCTGTCGTTTGTTGACCTCGTTGACCACAAGGTGCCGAGAGCATCAAGGAGGTGGACGACGGCGAGGCCTAGGAAGGGAACAACAAGGAGCCGGAGAAGACGAGGCGGGTGGATGCCCACGCGGAGGGGAGTACGAGGGTTCACTGGTTCGGCTACGGGGTAAGGCTGCCGTCGCCGGAGAATAACAGGGGGTGTGGGTGAGTAGAGGGAAAGCCTGGTCAGTCGTAGTATGGTCGGTCCGTGAGGTGTCAGGACCGGTTTTTCAACAAACATTTATTGAAAAATCGCCCCTTTCGTCAGACCAGTACAGAAAAATCCTTCTTACTGGTAGACAATTCCTTGATACAGAAATCCAGGAGTACTAAATAGTTTACAGGGTTGAGCTGAGGCTGCTCAACAATTTATTACAAGTACGCCAATATTACACATAAAGGCGGATATGGCACAAAGGGTATGGTGGCATAACTACTGACTCGTAATAAAAGTGGTGGTGGATATGTCACAGTGAAGTGGGTGACATGACTCCAAAATCTTACAACTCATCAAGCGCCGGAGTGAGGCTCGATAATTTTATTAGGGTAGCGGAAGCATATATAATACAAGTGACCAACTCCAGGATCGCAAGGGACTGACTGGGACTCCTCTAGGTGTCGGACTCGCTATCGTACTCTTCATCCATAAGATCGCCTTTGTCAACATCTGGCCAAATCAACAAGCCAGGTCAGTACTTTGAATGTACTCGCAAGACAGTTTGGACATAAGATATAACAAATGCAAACATGATGCACATGAGCAAATTGGTAATACACACTCAGGTAACAAATTTGCACTGCAAGATAAATAAAAAGGAAGTCAGGCGGTAGTCCTCCCGAAATCCCAATAAAATAGCAGAAGACCGATCGGGTGTCTGAAGCAACGCCTCAAAAGGTAAAAAATAAAATAACATGCCACAGTTGGGCGTCAGGGCGACACCACATAAAGGGCTTATACTGAAAAGTAAATGACAGTACGTGCCACAGTCAGACGTCTGAATGCGCCATCTCGAAAAGGGCTTATAATGAAAGTAAATGACCAGAATGCCACAGTCGGACGTCTGAGCGACATCACATAAAGGGCTTATATCAAAAGTAAATAACAAGAATGCCACAGTTGGACATCTGATCGACATCACATAAAGGGCTTATATCAAAAGTAAATAACAAGAATGCCACAGTTGGACATCTGAGCGACATCACATAAAGGGCTTATATCAAAAGTAAATCACAAGAATGCCACAGTCGGACGTCTGAGCGACATCACATAAAGGGCTTATATTTCATCATTCGAATTCGAGAAGTCCATGGAGGTAGCACCATCCCAAGGAATACTCGGTATATAATAATAAATAGGTTAGTCCATCCACCGGAATAATATTCAGCCAGGTTTACTACTGTCAGTTAACATATTTGTTCTCCAGAGACTGACACTGAAACTGACACTGAGACTGACACTGAGACTGACACTTGACCTGTCAACCAACGTCCTTGACCGTGGACATGGTTACTCGAATGGTTTTGACTCTGTAGAGTTTGTACTCTTTACCCACAGCCAACGGATTTCAGTAGCCACAAAGGACTAGTTCCATCTATGGTATTTTAGAAGAAAACACATCTAACCAGTACACACCCATTCCACATCCCGATGCCAGGAATCACCCTAGGCAACGTTCAAGAAAAACTCTAAGAGGGGGAGGCCAACACCTCGAATAGCATGGGATCAAATTTATACCGCGCGCTCTAAGGGGTGCCCCCCTCTTGGTCCCAACCGGAAACACCCATGCCCCCTGATCGGATGACGGGCTTTAATCCAGGGCCATGGAACCCTCATCACGGCCCCTCTATTTGGTGTGTACATGGAAAGAGGTTTGCAACTTACTAAACCGCATTCTTTGCAAAAAAACATGTGGCAGCACGAAAGGAAGGCGAACGGGAACAAGACTCGATCTATATCGACATTGGAGTTAAACAGTTTGTTATAGAACTGGCATGCTCCAACAATACCAGCTTGCAACCTACCATGCCACCACATGATTAGGTTGTTTCACCGTCTTATGATCACATCAAGTGTTGTAGCTCACTTGCAACTTACCTTGCATGAAATATCACATTCAACAAATGCTTATATAAACATGCCATGAGAAAACCACTCAAGCAAACATGAAAAACACTCATCATATCAAAGGTTCAAACATGCTTGCCTGGTTCGGAGTAGTCGGAGTCTAGCTCGGTGAAGTTGGTGGCACCGTTACCTCCTTCGGTATCTACGTTACATAAAAATATCGAATTCTAACGTAAATACCATGCGTGCATAAGAATTGTTCCAAATATTTTTCAAATAAAGATGATAAAAAACTAGACAGAAAAATAGAGATGATAGAAAAAGAATCAACTCAAAATCATCTTTTGTTTAAAAGTTATAAAGGTTTTAGTCCAGGGACTATTCTGTTATAAATAGAAAACTTTCCAGGGGCTAGTTTTGAAAAAAACAGAAAACGCTTCGGATGAAAATACGTCAACCAGACGAGAAAACGTATTCTGCCCGAAGGCGTTTTCAGAAAACGGTTCAAGAAGAAGAGGAGAGGCTGTCGAGGGGGTCCCACATGTCAGGTTTAAAAACAGAGCTCGCCGGCGCCAGAAGCAAACGGTGAACGCCGGCGACGATCGACGGCGAACTAGAGGAGGGCAAGGGGATGGTTGTACTCACGGGACAAATCCGCGTCGGTGGGTGGTGGAAGGAGGCGTCGGGGAGCACCACGTCGACGGCCACTTCCTCTCCTGCGGACGACGGCGTCGGGCGATGAGGGATCTCGCCGAGGAGGGCTGCTATCACCGAATTAGAGCTCGGGTTAGAAGAGGTGGTGGACTAGGAGGTTGCTGACCAAAATTGAGCTGAGGAGATAGAGCAACCAAAGCAAATCGTGCTGGCGCCCAAAGCGGATCGAGGCGGCCGGAGTTGAGGGAGATGACCTCCCCGAGGTCCTCCTGGTGGTTGGGCGAGGCTCTGGTGATGAGGTGGAGTGGTACTGAGCTGCTAAGTGGCTCGGGAGCCTCTATTTATAGGCAGGCAAGGAGGGTGCCGTGACCAAAATATCTCCAGCGAGAAATTACGGTGAGGTGGTGGTCGAGCTGGAGGTTTAGGCGACTGGGCAACTGCGGATTGGTTCACCGGTTCCATCCCTGGCTTAAGCTTGGTCCAACTTGGGCGATACTCCAGGTTCTCGACGGAACGGCCTCACGGGCACGTCGGCGGCAGAGAGGGCGCTCTGCGCTTCTCGGGCCACGGCGACGGTTCTGCAGCGCGCCCAGCGAAGAGGACGGCCACGCGGAGGCTCAGGGTGGTGTGGGCGGTGCTGGACGGCGCCGCTCCTTGCTGAGTTCTCTGGCGACCGCAGCGGGCATCGCTGCCGCCGCTCACGGGGATGATGTACTCCCTGCCAGCTCACCGGCGACCAGGGGAAGATGCCAACCGACCGCGCGGCCACTGGATAAGAAGAAGGAACAGGGAACATGGCACCACTGCAGTTACTGGCGAGATTGACGTCGAAGCTCTGAAGAAAACGACACTGACTCTGAAGATTAAACACTGAACTCTAAACCTTGACAGGAACAGTGTCGGCCAGCTGCTCGACGAAATGTTTGACATACATGGACAATTTTTCTTGAGCTGAAACTTGGAGGGGTGGTCTCTTGATGCATCCAGAGACTACCTGAATTTTCTCAGAATTTTTAGATAGGGAAAAGAATGAATTTCACCAAAAATAGCAAATCTGGTCCAGACTTGCAGGAAACAAATTTTGAAAAAATTTGAACTGTGGACCAGCAGCTCTCGATGGATCTAGGTTGAGGGTACCAAGGAGTAGCTAGGGTAATTTACTTGGGGTGAAAGCTCAAAGGAATTTGGCACTTCCTTTGTAAATCCCAAGGGTCCAAATAAAAGACAGAAAATGATTTGATGATGAAATAAATAGAAATAAAATCTAAAAGAGGTTGAAACGTGCTGGAATTGGATGTTTGGCTTGACCCAAAGTAGGGAGGACGGTTTAGGAAGAAAATTTACAACATAGGTCATGGCAAGAGAGCAACATAAGAGTATTTTTGAATAGGGAAAGTTAAATCAAAAAATTATAGAAATTCTTTTTAATAAAAAAAAAAAGTAAAACAACCCAAGAGTATTTGTGTTGAACCAACACATGTTGAAAAACCCTCAAGACCAGAATCAAGATTGAGAAGGACTCATAAAATATTTTTCATCGAAAGGATTTGAGAAGGAGAGTCCCTCTTTAGAAAAAAAATCAAATAACCTCCTTTCAATCAAATAAAGAATTTTAAAAAAATCGAACCAAAATTTTGGGTGTTACAACACCTACCCCCTTAGGAAAAATCTCGTCCCCGAGATTTTAGCTGATCCTCAAATAGGTGTGGGTACTCTACCCGAAGAAAATCCTCTCTTTCCCATGTTGCTTCATCCTCGGTGTGATTGCTCCACTGAACCTTGAAAAACTTAATTGTCTTCTGACGGGTCCTTGTTTCAGACTCCTCCAATATTTTTATTGGAAGTTCCCTGTAGGTGAGGTCTGGTTGCACGTCAATGCTCTCATGAGATACATGCTTCTCTGGGTTGCTTACACATTTCCTCAATTGTGAGATGTGGAACACGTCATGGACGTCTGACAGTTCTTCAGGTAGGTCTAGCTGGTAGGCCACTATGCCTCTTCGTGCAATTACACAGAAGGGTCCAATAAATCGTGGTGCCAGCTTTCCTTTAACTTTGAATCGTTGCAGGCCCCTCATAGGGGATACTCGTAGATACACATATTCATCGGGTTCAAAACTGACTTCCCGATGTTTTTGATCGTAATAACTCTTTTGTCGGCTCTGGGCTATCTTGATTCGATCCCTGATTAGTTTAACTTTCTTCTCAGCTTCCTTGAGCATGTCTGGGCCGAAGATACGACTGTCTCCTGTCTCTGACCAATTTAATGGGGTACGGCATCTTCGCCCATACAAGGCTTCAAAAGGTGCCATTTGTAGACTGGCTTGGTAACTATTGTTGTGTGCGAACTCGGCATACGGTAAGCTTTCTTCCCAACTGGCTCCATAGGTGAGAACACATGCTCTCAGCATGTCCTCTAGAATTTGGTTCACACGTTCAGTCTGTCCTCCAGTCTGGGGGTGGTATGCTGTATTGAATACTAGTTGAGTTCCCAGAGCTTGTTGTAAATGATCCCAAAATCTGGAGACGAATTGCATGCCTCTGTCGGATATTATAATCTTTGTAACTCCATGCAGGCAAACAATACGGGAGAGATAAAGCCTGGCAATCTTCTGAGTGGTGTGGGTTGTCTTTACTGGAATAAAATGTGCCACCTTGGTTAATCTATCTGTGATGACCCATATGGCATCATTTCCGTGTCGTGACCGAGGTAGCCCGACAATAAAATCCATTCCAATTTCATCCCATTTCCATTCAGGTATCCTGTTTGGCTGTAATAGTCCTGCTGGTTTTTGGTGCTCGGCTTTAATGCGCTGACATGAATCACAACATGCAATGAATGTGGCTATATCCCTTTTCATACCGTGCCACCAAATTTTTTCCTGAATGTCCTTTTACATTTTGGTTCCTCCAGGGTGGATTGAATATGGAGCGGTGTGGGCTTCGGCCAAAATTTGCTATTTGAGGTCCTCTATATTTGGTACGCATAGCCTGTCTCCGTACCATAATATTCCCTTGTCGTCTACGACGAATTCTGAGGCCTTGCCCAGACTCACTTTTCTTTTTATGCCTTCGATGCTGGGGTGTCCATGCTGAGCTTTCTTAATTTGTTCCATTAGGGTGGGCTGTATTTCCAAATTTGACACAGTGCCTTCTGTGACCAACACCATGTTAAGTTTGGCAAACTCCCGCTGAAACTCAGGTCTCAAGTCTTGTAGACTGTCGTTGCTCGAGCTTGGGTTTCGACTGAGAGCATCTTCCATTACATTCGCCTTTCCTGGATGGTAGTGAATGCCAACATCATAATCTTTCACTAATTCCAACCAGCGTCGTTGTCGTAAATTGAGTTCTGGTTGTGTGAAAATATATTTGAGGCTTTTATGGTCCGTATATATTTCACAACGATTCCCAAGAAAAAAGTGCCTCCATTCTTTGAGTGCATGAATAACTACTGCTAATTCTAAGTCATGAGTAGGATAATTTTCTTCATGCCTTCGTAGTTGCCTGGAAGCATATGCGACTACTTTGCCTTCTTGCATTAATACACATCCGAGGCCTTTCCTGGACGCATCGCAATATACTACAAAATTTTTGTGTATGTCTGGCACGACTAATACTGGTGCTGTTGTTAATCTCCTTTTGAGTTCTTGGAAGCTTTTCTCGCAAGCTTCAGTCCACACAAATTTCTTATCCTTCTTGAGTAGCTGTGTCATAGGTTTTGCTATGGTGGAGAGTCCCTCAATAAATCTTCTATAATATCCAGCCATTCCCAGAAAACTTCGTATATCTGTTACGTTGGCTGGTTGTTTCCAGTCAAGTACGGCTTTGACTTTTTCTGGGTCCACGGCAACACCTTCTTGGGTTAATACGTGGCCTAGAAAACCAACTTGTTTTAACCAAAATTCACATTTGCTGAATTTGGCGTATAATTGATGTTTCCTTAATTCTCCCATTACAATTCTGAGATGTTCAGCATGTTCTTCTGGGGTCTTGGAATATACTAAAATATCATCAATGAACACCACAACAAATTTGTCCATAAATTTTATAAACACTTTGTTCATGAGGTGGACAAAATATGCGGGGGCGTTTGTCAGTCCGAACGGCATTACTGTAAATTCATATAACCCATATCTGGAGGTGAATGTTGTCTTAGGGATGTCTTCTGTCCGTACTTTTAATTGATGATATCCCGACCTTAAATTAATTTTTGAGAAAACCTTGGCTTGTGCGAGCTGGTCAAATAAATCATTTATCCGTGGCATTGGATATTTGTTTTTGATGGTGACCATGTTGAGTGCTCGATAGTCTATACATAATCTCAGTGTCCCATCTCTTTTCTTGGCAAATAATACTGGTGGAGCTGGCCCTGATATAACCTTTGTCCAGTAATTCTTTTATTTGCTTCTTCAATTCTACCAGCTCAGAGGGTGCCATTCTGTATGATTTCTTGTAAATTTGAGTGGTTCCAGGTGCTAGTTCAATGATGAACTCTATTTCCCGGTCTGGTGGCATGCCTGGTAGCTCTTCGGGAAATACATCAGGAAACTCACACACCACTGGAACTTTACTTAACTCTGAAATCTCCACCTTGTTCAATCTTGGTCGCAGTGATATTGATCTTTCTTGAGCTGTAATTTTTATTGTCTTCCCGTGATGATGAGTGAGAATCACAGTCCGATTGAAACAGTCAATAAATCCCTTGTTGGTGGTTAACCAGTCCATTCCTAGGATAACATCCAGTCCCTTATTTTCCAATACAATGAGGTTTGCCTGAAACTTTAATCCCTCAATCTCAATAACCACACCCTGGCAGTAACTCTGAGTGATTTGCTTAATCCCAGGGGACTTGATGGTCATGGAATTTTCCAAGGGGAGAATCGAAAAATCATGTTGCAAAGCAAATTTCTTGGAAATGAACAAGTGAGAAGCTCCAGAATCGAACAAAACCGTGGCAGGTATTGTGTTGACAGGGAACGTACCGAGTATGATGTCCGGAGCATTCTGTGCTTCCTCCTGGGTCACATGGTTCACGTGACCCTTCCTGTGACTGTTATTGGGGTTGAAGTTGTTGCGCTTAGGGGCTGAATTATTTCCATTATTGTTCGGCTTGAGGGCCGAGTTTCTTGGCTTTGGGCACTACTTGGCATAGTGTCCTTCCTCTCCACAGGCGAAGCAAGTAACGCCTGGGCGATACGTAAAATCCTTGTCCCTTGCATGAATTTTTTTGTTTGGGCGTGGAACATTGGTTGCGGATTTGTTCGCCCCATTTCTCTGGAAATCATTCTTGTTCCGGTTGTTGCGAGAATGAGTAGTCTTGTCCCTTTTGCGCTTGCGAATATCCTCCAAGATGCGGCGCTCATTTTCCAATGTAATAGCCTTGTCCACAAGCGTTTTGAAATCTGGAAAGGTGTGCACGACCAGCTGGCATTTAAGTGCTAGTGCCAGACCGTCTAGAAAAATTTCCATCTTTTTATTTTCAGTCATATGTTCTTCGTTGGCATAATGAGATAATTGAGTAAACTGACTATTGTACTCAGTCACTGTCATGCTTTTCTGCTTGAGGTCATCAAACTCCCTTTTTTGATCTTCATAACACTTCTGGGAATGTGCGCCCCACGAAAATTTTCCTTAAATTCTTCCCAGGTGATGTTGTTTTCATTAGGGTGCATGTGTAGGAAATTTTCCCACCATGATGCAGCTGCTCCAGTGAGGTAGTGAGGTGCATAAAGTACCTTCTCACGGCCTGAACATTGTGCAATAATTAATTTCCTCTCAATGTCTCGAAGCCAATCATCGGCCTCAAGAGGTTTATCCATGTGAGAGAAAGTTGGGGGACGTGTATTTTGTAGTTCAGACAATTTGGAATGCTGCTGGTACGGTTCGCGGTGATTTCCCATGTTGATAATATGGTTCATCATTTCTTGATGCTGCTGCTGGCTTTGCTCATAAAGGCGACATACTTGAGAAAACGCTGCTTCACTGCCTTGCTGACTTGACTGCCCCTGTGTGAAATTGTTACTTGTCTGGGTACCATAATTTTCTTCTGGCGGACTTGGCATGGAACGAGTCCAGGGACGAGGCATTTCCACTCTGGGGTATTTTTGCAGAACTCATGAGAAAAATCTGAGTAGCAAAATAAATAATTTTGCAAAGGCAGAAATTTAAAAACTCCAAGATTTTTCAAGAAAATACTTGATTGCGCATGGAGAAGGACCGCTCAGTACATATCTTACAGGCAAGCCGTAATTATACAGTACATCACTTAGGATGTGCGTACACATTCCTGACATGTTATTTAGGCTAGTGCACTTCTCCGAGTTCCTACATGATGCGCATACAAACTACTTCTCACCAAGCCTATATACATATAAACATATCATACAAGCTGGTACATCACACGGCTGCTCGACGCACTCAATCGGAGATGGTAAAAAATTCCCTCGGCCTGCCGAGGGTAAGTCCCAGTGATGCTGGAGACTCAACCTCCTCCTCACTAATAGGCTCTAGGCGCGGAGCACTGGGTTGTGGAGCGGGTGCGAGTGCGGCAGGTGGTGCAGCACTGACTGGGGTAGGAGCAATGACTTGGTCAAACTCCTCAGTGGTAGGTAGGCGGCGAGCGGTGGCTAAGATGGCAGGTGCATTGGATGCTGAGGACGAGATGTATGATAGTGGTGGTGCTGTATGGAGGAGCTCCCTCCTGTTGGCGGCACAGTCCTGAACTGAGTCCATACGAGCACCCACCAAGTCGTCCATGAGGTTATCAAAAGCTACCTCGAGAGCTTTGAGATACTCAACAATCATCTCAATGGCCTCATCTCTCTCTCCCCTAGAGCAAGCAAATGCATAATGACAAGTGTATGGCACGTGGCATGGGAGGTAGCGGTAGCGACGAGCCTTCGTCGAAGGAAGAGCATCCCGGAGATGAGCTATTGCCTCACGGGCAACCATCTGCCTGGCATGCCTCTCCGTAGGCATGGCCCTCCCAACAAATCGGAAGTGGCGTGATTCAGAACGCCCTCCCTTGAATTGCACTGCGGCCTGGTGCATAGACATGCTGTGCTGGTAGAGTGTGAACTCCGGACGAGTCGATGGCCCGATCGCGACCTTGGCGATGGAGGCGAGGAGCTTGATAAACCCCTCAGGTACATTGGCGAGCACCTGTGACTCACAGTCACGGCCAGCCATCTACAAAAGTAGACAAAAATTCCAGATAGTCAAATCATAAATTTATGATGACTAACAGAAAATTGCTACAATTTGCAAAGTGCTAAATAGCACCAATTTCGCTAATAACCGATTAGCGATCACACCTAGTGGCTTCCTACAGTCAGCCTGGCTCTGATACCAAGGTTGTCAGGACCGGTTTTTCAACAAACATTTATTGAAAAATTGCCCCTTTCGTCAGACCAGTACAGAAAAATCCTTCTTACTGGTAGACAATTCCTTGATACAGAAATCCAGCAGTACTAAATATTTTACAGGGTTGAGCTGAGGCTGCTCAACAATTTATTACAAGTACGCCAATATTACACATAAAGGCGGATATGGCACAAAGGGTATGGTGGCATAACTACTGACTCATAATAAAAGTGGTGGTGGATATGTCACAGTGAAGTGGGTGACATGACTCCAAAATCTTACAACTCATCAAGCGCCGGAGTGAGGCTCGATGATTTTATTAGGGTAGCGGAAGCGTATATAATACAAGTGACCAACTCCAGGATCGCAAGGGACTGACTGGGACTCCTCTAGGTGTCGGACTCGCTATCGTACTCTTCATCCATAAGATCGCCTTCGTCAACATCTGGCCAAATCAACAAGCCAGGTGAGTACTTTGAATGTACTCGCAAGACAGTTTGGACATAAGATATAACAAATGCAAACATGATGCACATGAGCAAATTGGTAATACACACTCAGGTAACAAATTTGCACTGCAAGATAAATAAAAAGGAAGTCAGGCGGTAGTCCTCCCAAAATCCCAATAAAATAGCAGAAGACCGATCGGGTGACTGAAGCGACACCTCGAAAGGTAAAAATAAAATAACATGCCATAGTCGGGCGTCAGGGCGACACCACATAAAGGGCTTATACTGAAAAGTAAATGACAGTACGTGCCACAGTCGGACATCTGAATGCGACATCTCGAAAAGGGCTTATAATGAAAGTAAATGACCAGAATGCCACAGTCGGACGTCTGAGCGACATCACATAAAGGGCTTATATTTCATCATTCGAATTCGAGAAGTCCATGGAGGTAGCACCATCCCAAGGAATACTCGGTATATAATAATAAACAGGTTAGTCCATCCACCGGAATAATATTCAGCCAGGTTTACTACTGTCAGTTAACATATTTGTTCTCCAGAGACTGACACTGAAACTGACACTGAGACTGAGACTGACACTTGACCTGTCAACCAATGTCCTTGACCGTGGACATGGTTACTCGAATGGTTTTGACTTTGCAGAGTTTGTACTCTTTACCCACAGCCAACGGATTTCAGTAGCCACAAAGGACTAGTTCCGTCTACGGTATTTTATAAGAAAACACATCTAACCAGTACACACCCATTCCACATCCCGATGCCAGGAATCACCCTAGGCAACGTTCAAGAAAAACTCTAAGACGGAGAGGCCAACACCTCGAATAGCATGGGATCAAATTTATACCGCGCGCTCTAAGGGGTGCCCCCCTCTCGGTCCCAACCGGAAACACCCATGCCCCCTGACCGGATGACGGGCTTTAATCCAGGGCCATGGAACCCTCATCACGGCCCCTCTATTTGGTGTGTACATGGAAAGAGGTTTGCAACTTACTAAACCGCATTCTTTGCAGAAAACATGTGGCAGCATGAAAGGAAGGCGAACGGGAACAAGACTCGATCTATGTCGACGCTGGAGTTAAACAATTTGTTATAGAACTGGCATCCTCCAACAATACCAGCTTGCAACCTACCATGCCACCACATGATTAGGTTGTTTCACCGTCTAATGATCACATCAAGTGTTGTAGCTCACTTGCAACTTACCTTGCATGAAATATCACATTCAACAAATGCTTATATAAACATGCCATGAGAAAACCACTCAAGCAAACATGAAAAACACTCATCATATCAAAGGTTCAAACATGCTTGCCTGGTTCGGAGTAGTCGGAGTCTAGCTCGGTGAAGTTGGCGGCACCGTTACCTCCTTCGGTATCTACGTTACATAAAAATATCGAATTCTAACGTAAATACCGTGCGTGCATAAGAATTGTTCCAAATATTTTTCAAATAAATATGATAAAAAACTAGACAGAAAAATAGAGATGACAGAAAAAGAATCACCTCAAAATCATCTTTTGTTTAAAAGTTATAAAGGTTTTAGTCCAGGGACTATTCTGTTATAAACAGAAAACTTTCCAGGGGCTAGTTTTGAAAAAACAGAAAACGCTTCGGATGAAAATACATCAACCAGACGAGAAGACGTATTCTGCCCGAAGGCGTTTTCAGAAAACGGTTCGAGAAGAAGAGGAGAGGCTGTCGAGGGGGTCGCACATGTCAGGTTTAAAAACAGAGCTCGCCGGTGCCAGAAGCAAACGGTGAACGCCGGCAACGATCGACGGCGAACTAGAGGAGGGCAAGGGGATGGTTGTACTCACGGGACAAATCCGCGTCGGTGGGTGGTGGAAGGAGGCGTCGGGGAGCACCACGTCGACGGCCACTTCCTCTCCGGCAGACGGCGGCGTCGGGTGATGAGGGATCTTGCCGAGGAGGGCTGCTATCACCGAATTAGAGCTCGGGTTAGAAGAGGTGGTGGACTAGGAGGTTGCTGACCAAAATTGAGCTGAGGAGATAGAGCAACCAAAGCGAATCGTGCTGGCGCCCGAAGCGGATCGAGGCGGCCGGAGCTGAGGGAGATGACCTCCCCGAGGTCCTCCTGGTGGTTGGGCGAGGCTCTGGTGATGAGGTGGAGTGGTACTGAGCTGCTAAGTGGCTCGAGAGCCTCTATTTATAGGCAGGCGAGGAGGGTGCCATGACCAAAATATCTCCGGCGAGAAATTACGGCGAGGTGGTAGTCGAGCTGGAGGTTTAGGCAACTGGGCAGCTACGGATTGGTTCACCGGTTCCATCTCTGGCTTAAGCTTGGTCCAACTTGGGCGATACTCCAGGTTCTCGACGGAACAGCCTCACGGGCACGTCGGCGGCAGAGAGCGCGCTCTGCGCTTCTCAGGCCACGGCGACGGTTCTGCAGCGCGCCCAGCGAAGAGGACGGCCACGCGGAGGCTCACGGTGGTGTGGGCGGTGCTGGACGGCGCCGCTCCTTGCTGAGTTCTCTAGCGACCGCAGCGGGCATCGCTGCCGCCGCTCACGGGGATGATGTACTCCCTGCCAGCTCACCGGCGACCTGGGGAAGACGCCAACCGACCGCGCGGCCACTGGATAAGAAGAAGGAACAGGGAACATGGCGCCACTTCAGTTACTGGCGAGATTGACGTCGAAGCTCTGAAGAAAACGACACTGACTCTGAAGATTAAACACTGAACTCTGAACCTTGACAGGAACAGTGCCGGCCAGCTGCTCGACGAAATGTTTGACGTACGTGGACAATTTTTCTTGAGCTGAAACTTGGAGGGGTGGTCTCTTGATGCATTCAGAGACTACCTGAATTTTCTCAGAATTTTTAGAAAGGGAAAACAATGAATTTCACCAAAAATAGCAAATCTGGTCCAGACTTGCAGGAAACAAATTTTGAAAAAATTTGAACTGTGGACCAGCAGCTCTCGATGGATCTAGGTTGAGGGTACCAAGGAGTAGCTAGGGTAATTTACTTGGGGTCAAAGCTCAAAGGAATTTGGCACTTCCTTTGTAAATCCCAAGGGTCCAAATAAAAGACAGAAAATGATTTGATGATGAAATAAATAGAAATAAAATCTAAAAGAGGTTGAAACGTGTTGGAATTGGATGCTTGGCTTGACCCAAAGTAGGGAGGAGGGTTTAGGAAGAAAATTTACAACATAGGTCATGGCAAGAGAGCAACAGAAGAGTATTTTTGAATAGGGAAAGATAAATCCAAAAATTATAGAAATTCTTTTTAATAAAAGAAAAAGTAAAACAACCCAAGAGTATTTGTGTTGAACCAACACATGTTGAAAAACCCTCAAGACCAGAATCAAGATTGAGAAGGACTCATAAAATATTTGTCATCGAAAGGATTTGAGAAGGAGAGCCCCTCTTTAGAAAAAAATAATTCAAATAACCTCCTTTAAATCAAATAAAGAATTTTAAAAAAATCGAACCAAAATTTTGGGATGTTACATGAGGCCTGCGCGGCAGCACAGCCGGCCACAGGAGGCTGGAACAGGCGGTACGGCAGGCCTGGTTTGGGCGGCTGGAGCAAGAAGACCAGAGGTTGAAGACGCAGCACGGCCGTTGATTTAACATCCAACGGTCAGTGCAGCTAGAATCGTTTTGACTAAGTTGACAAAGCCCGTACGCATCAACTTAGTTGGCCCACAAGTCAGCCTCCAAATCTGGTGGGTCCCAGCTAGCAGGGGGAATCATTTTTTTGCTCGTAATAAGGTGGCACTTCCTTGCGTGCGAAGATGTTTTCTGGTTTTTTTAATTTCTTCTTTTTTGAGTTAGAATAAAAAGAAAACAATTTAGCATCTTTGGTACAATCTATATTTTCGTGAAATGGATGATAATAAAGCTGGTGGGTCCTAGCTGTCAGGGAGAGATAACTTTTTTTGCCGCGTAATAAAGGAAACACTTCCCTGCGTGCGAAGATGTAGCTGGTGGCTCAAACCTGTCAGGGGGAGAAATCATTTGTTTTCACATAATAAGGAGGGACTTGCTCGCGTGCGGCCATGGGCCATGCGGGTCCCTACTATCAGCCACTCCACGTACATGCCTCTTTCGATGGATGTCGTTTGTTGACAAAGTTGACCACACAGCGCCGAGAGAACCAACGCGGTGGACGATGGCGAGGCCTAGGAAAGGAACGACCCGGAGCCGGCGAAGACACAGAAGTGGATGCCCACGTGAAGGGGAGTATGAGGGTTCACTGGTTCGCCTGCGGTGTGAGGCTACCATCGCCGGAGAATAACAGGAGGTGTTGGTGAGTAGAGGAATGGCTTGGACGGCGATGGGAGTAGGGTGGGCCGGTGAGGCCTGCGCGGCAGCACAGCCGGCCACGGGAGGCGGTACCGCCGGCGGTGGTTTGGGCGGCTGAAGCATGAATATCCGAGATTGAAGAAGCACCACAGCCGTTAGATGGACATCCAACGGCCACTGCTAATAGAATCGTGTGTTGACTATAAGTTGACAAAGCCTTGCGTACGCGTCAACTTAGTAGGCCCACAAGTGACCATCACATCTGTGGCATTGAACATATAGCCCATTTGCGATTTGTTATAATGTACAACCCATTTTTTAATTCTAATGGAATTTACTCAGCCCATTTACTGTTTGTTAAAATTACAGCCCATTTTCTAGCCAAGACAACGGTTAATAATTTCAACCAACCGCTCAAAAAAATTCAACAAAATTTCCCACATTTTGATGGGATCTGAATTATTTTTTAACCCAAAATTTTGAGTCAGATTAAATATAATTTCAAAATAAATTTGTATTAGGTAAAAATCTAACGAAATTTTGCGTGCGCAACAAGTAATGAAATTTTAAAAATTACCTGTTCGGTGCGTTTTTTATATTTACAGCCAATTCTTTTAAATACAACCCATTTATTATTTCTTAAAGCCTATTTTCTTGGCAAGTCTAATGCGGGGCGGAGAATAACAAGTTGACCTGGGTTGAGTATTCCGCAAAAAAAGTATAGCTGGGCTAGCCATTTTCACATTGAAAAATTAATATCTAGGCTAGTTATTTGGTCGACATAAAACAATAGCCTGGGCCAGACGGGCCACAGCCCGCCCAGTTGATACCCTGTTCCTCTGAACAACAACAAAAACATCGCTCCACAAAAACTCTGCTCACACCTCAAAAAACAAATACTGCTCGAGCTGCTGAGTCCCAGCTGTCGGCCACTCCTTGTGCAATTCTCTTGTTTATTGACTATATAGGGTGACAATGGTGTGGGACCGTGATGTCAGGAAACCAGGAGGAAGCAAAAAAAATTATAGTTGTATATAATAAGGAGGCACTTGCGTACGTGCGGCTATGGCCCTGGTGGGTCCCCACTGTCATCTCTCCAAGTAAAGTCATCTCCTCATTCCTCATGTTCGTTGACCATGTTGACAACGCGAGACGGCGGCGCCACGGCGAGCGCAACAACTCGAAGGACGACAGAGAGGGCCTCGCGGGCCCTATGGATGGTCTGATACAGTGCCCGCTGCTCATTCAGGAAGCCAGGATCATAGGGCCACATGTCCGCAACGGCATTGTCGTTCGCTTGTTCGCCGGCGATTCATCCTTCCACGAGCCGGTGCTCGTTGAGGAGACGGAGGTTGCTGCACAAGTCCTCCTGCACTGGTAGCTCTTCCCCCAATAGGGCATTGAAGTGCGGCCGTACCTGCTCTATAGTGAACACGGCATGAACCGGCTTGGGCGATGGCGCCGGCTCCTGGTTGGAAGCCACGTCCACTGTCTGATTGTGGTCGCTCAGCTCGGCGTGCTCGCTGGTGAGCCAGCATGTCCGGCTGCTGGACCGACCCACTGCCAAGCACGAGTCTAACCTCCCTGGCCCACCCAGACCGCCTCTCTCGCCCGCGCGCGCTTTCCGCCCGAAACAGTCAGCGCCGCCCGCGTCGCTTCCCGGTGCAGGCGATTGCTTTGCGTTCAAACAACACAAGTGCCATCCGTCTGTCCGTCTGCCGCCCACATTAATGATATGCGGTTGCTAAGGCGGCTACTCCGACGCCACCCGTCCGTCCCTCCGCCACCCACCATTGCTATATAAACTGCTGCGCCGGCCATAGCCGCAGTCATCCGCCTCAGTTCCCTTTCTCCTATCCACACCACTCCCACCCTGGCTTCCTTGCGCTCCAGCGCTCTTCGGGATGGGCGGACGATGGACAAGAAGGTGATGGCAGCCATTGCTGCTGACTGGCTGGCCGGTAGGCAGCCGGAGGACGACGACATCCCAATGGAGAACGTGGTAGTCGATGATCTGGCGCCAACCCCCTCCTCTGCGTCATCCTCGCCGGTGCATTGCACCATGACCATCGGCGAGGACCGTGCCCAATACATGGACCTGGTGAGGCAGAAGCGTGAGGAGCAGTTCCGGGAGGCGTAGGCCGACGCCGCCTACAACCACCATGTCCTCCAGGAGGACCTGCAGGCGGAGGAGCAGGTCGCCGCGGAGCAGGAGGCGCTGCTCGAGTCGTACCGCTCCGCCCGCGAGAGCCGCCTCGCGCGCTGGCGGTACTGCATGCTTGTGGTGGAGGTTGCGGCCGCCTACAAAGGGGGCGATGAAGCGGGTGAGGCGCTGTTTGGCGAGACCGACGACGAGGCGGAGGACAATGCCGGCTCCGCCGAGGCCCCACCCCGCCAGCACCGAGGTGGAGGACTTGATCGGCTTCGGCGAGGCCCTGCTTCGCCGAGGCCCCGCCCCGCCAACAACGAGGCAGAGGACACCGCCGGCTCCGCCGAGGCCCCACCCCGCCGGCACTGAGGCGGAGGACTTCGCCGGCTTCAGCGAGGCCCTGCTCCGCCGAGGCCCCGCCCCGCCAACAACGAGGCAGAGGACATCGCCGGTTCCGCCGAGGCCTCGCCCTGCTGGCAACGAGGGGGGGGGGGGGATTTCCCCCGCTCCGCCAAGGGCCGCCCCGCCGGCAACGAGACAGAGGACATCGCCGGCTCCGTCGAGGCCCCGCCCCGCTGCCAACGAGGCCGCGCGACACAGAAAATGAGGAAGAGTATAA
Organism: Thinopyrum elongatum; assembly: GCA_011799875.1. Lineage (NCBI taxonomy): Eukaryota > Viridiplantae > Streptophyta > Magnoliopsida > Poales > Poaceae > Thinopyrum > Thinopyrum elongatum. Next base: position 80,934,346 of record CM022300.1, on the reverse strand, counting down.
CACGGTAGGTCGCCGCCGCTCGGGTCCAAGTAAGGCCACAGCTGCTACCCTCCGGTTGAAGCCAAGCTTGGCGGTTGAACACTGACGGCCAATTAGCTTCTTGGCGGCGACGTGGAGTCAGAGAGCTGTGCTGGAGAATAAGCTTCTATTCGGCTCAGCCGGACACGGGAAATGGGTGCCGGAGATCATAGAGTAGGTTAATTAATTATACCTCCAGCGCACCCCTTTTTAGTTGAAGAATGTATGAAATGTAATGAAATCCGGCATGTTTATATGAAATCCGGCCATGTATGAATGAATTTAGTTCGATTACTTCGAATTATTGTATCGTTGGCATTGGATGAACATGCAAAACAATATGTACTAGCATTATTCCCAGGACGCACGGTGATCACCTCGTTTGCAGCAGTTTCACATGTACAAAAAGTTTGAGCATCTTTTTAGCGTGCCTGTACATTGCAATCAAACTCACAGGCCTGGCAATTCATAGAGAATATTCAAAACAATCGATGATTATGCATCTCAGTGATTCACATGTCTGAGCCAATATTTACTACTAAAGAGTGTCCCATTCGAAAATATCTAACGCATGTCATGTTGCTAACATCAATGAGCAAAATTTGACAAGGTTGTCCCATTCCAAAATATCAAATGCGTGTCTTTTTGCGTACATCAATGAGCAAACTTTGACAAGGTTTTCCCATTCCAAAATATCAAATGCCTACGATTGTGGAATGGGCGGGGTTTGCCATCAATTCGGACATTGACATGGCACCTCATGCTAAATAAACCAGCTATTCTTTTTGTGCAGTTCCACCAAAATCAACCAAATTCACGCGTAGCTTGTATGATTTTGCCTTTATATGTTGCAACACCTTGAACATATCGGCACCTCCTTTCTTGTAGCTAATTTTGTGGCTGGAGGTGGAAATGAATGATTCGAGAACATTCGATGTATTGTGCATGATGAAGTATAATGGGCACGAACCATCAAAACATTTTGTGCAGTTCCCATTGAAATCAAGTTGAGCACCCCTGTTTGCATAAATACAAAAAAAATGATTAGTAAAGCAAACTGTATTATGAATTTACAGTTTAAATAGGCACCTACATGGTCCATGCAAAGCACACATTTTAAAAAATGGAACTCACCAGAAAGAATCCTAGAACAACATTGTACTTGCCCATCACAGCAAAAAAGATGGAAATATGTGAGTCCTTCTGAGCTGAAGTTAGTTTGGTCTTGGGGGAGTAATGTAACCATCCTTCAACTGCTCCTTCTAATGAGAAGATAGACTGGGCTTCTTCATCCTGGCATAATCGGAACTAGGCACTTCACGTACTCCATATTCTTCTTCAGAGGAGGATGATCCTGTTGTGCAAAGACAAGAGAACAACTAAATGCTAGCATCCCTGTTTGCTCAAAAAAAGGAAAGGAAATATTAAAAACAGCCATTACATTAACAAAGGGAATAACTGATGAAATGTATAGTCACAAAGAGATGCATCTCCTCATAGGAAATGATATGATACCAAACACAGCAGCTCAACTTGAACTGTATTATTACTTAATTTTATCAGTGGCTATAACGGTAGCAAACCAGTGCATCAATTTATTAGCAGCCTTAGATTAACATGCGAAACAATACCACTTTCTCATGAGAGTAGCTAAACAGTAGTAGCACAACACCAATAGAGATGACAAAGCTCAATAAATTAAGATGCAAAACTATATCATTACTTGTGTCATCACATTTCCAGTGCTTCATTACAGCACCGGGAGTTGATTTTTGTTCTTCTTCCACTTGTTCTTCCCTTCATCACTTGGTTCAATAACAGATAAGCTTCGCCTTCAATGTAAGAGTTGGCATGTCAATTAGGGAGCACAAGTATAGCACTAAACAACAACATTACTTTTCTGATGACGGTAGCAAAATACATGCCAACAGTTGTGAAATATCATTATCTTACCTCAATGGGATATTATGGTGCACATACAGATTGGAAGTCTGGTCTCCTTTTGTGGAGTTCACTAAAATCAAGCAACATTACCATATAAGTAGCAGAACATATGAAAGCCCACTGCACAATCATGTGGAAGAAGGCCATTATTAACCTCTCATGACGCGGAATTCAAACAACTCACAAGAAGATCTGAAACAAATTTGCCAATACAGATAGGAAGTCAGATCTCCTCTTGTGCAGTTCCACTAAGATCAAGCAATCAAGCAACGTTGTCGGTGTGACATTTTGGTTGAACTGCACAAAACACTCTTAAAGCAAAAGTGTTTTGTGCAGTGCAACAAAAGGTCGCAATAGCAACAAGGTGAAGTAGATAACCCTGTTTACACAGAGGTGCAAAGGAAACAATTACTGGTCAATAACGGTGGATGACACAGAAGCCCACAAAAAGAAGCATCTTACTTATCTAAATGGGAAAGAAAGCAAGACAGTAGCATTTCTCAAACAGTGGCATTGATTCATATTAACAGAGAGATTATATTAACAATAAAATTTGTTAAGCATGTAATTTGCTTTTAACTGTGGCATTGCTTCAATTTTCCAGTAGCATTATTAGATTAACAATAGCTAAAGAGTTGCACGTGACAGTGGACGCACCAGCACCATGTGCATCTACCGATGTATATAAAGGGGTGATGCACAGTCTGTTGCAACAAAGAACAAACAACCAAGGAGCATATTTGTGTTGGTCCCAGTTTTGTTATCTTTAGACACCTTTCCCTAGGTGAGGGCAGAATATCTAGTCCTGCTCAAACTCTACAGCCTTGTCGCCCACCCACAGAAAGATCAGTTCATTATAGATGTGCGTACTGTGTTTGTCATTGTTTTCCCTTTTCGACCAACGTAGGTGCTGGATAGCCAGTCTGTACTACTTTCCCCCCTTCCTTTCCTCTTTGAACCACGTCCTAGATTCATGCTATACAACTTTCCCCACTACTTTCTTGAATGATCCAACACCTAGATTCAAGTGCAGAAGCAGAAAAAATCCACATGCAGCTAGAGCAATGCATGTGGATTAAGTAAATTATACCTTAAGGTTCTCGGGGTGTGGCTCAGTGGGCGGTCGGAGGACGATCTACTCACACTATGTACGGCAACAAGGAAGAAGGGGTCGGAGGCCCTCCCGCGTTGCCGCTGGGTAAAAGAGAATAGCTGCACCGGTAGTGGATTCCCTCCCTCGCCGACGGCGACAGCGTTAAGCCTCCTTCCCTTCCTCGGCAGACGGGATCCTGCGGCTCTTTGACCAGCAGTGAGGGGAGAGAGAGAGAGAGAGAGGCCAACGCATTCTTGTTTAGATCTGGAGAGGGTGAGAGAGTGTGAAGAGAGCAACTACAAGCGTTGAGGCTCCAACGTGTATGTATATAGTGGAGAGAGAGTGTGAAGAGAGCAAACCCTAGAAAACAAGTGCCGAGGCTGCAGCGTATATAGTTGGAGTGGTTTTCTTTTTCTCTTCATAAAAATCGTTATAAATTGTGCACGAAACATAACTCTTTATTTAACATAGTGAAGAAAACTACTAGGGCAATGCTAATACGTGAAGAAAATTTAACGCTCGAAGGAGTCAACTCGCAATTAACGCTGCATGCCTCCCGGTCGCGCTTACTATCGTTCACGTGTGGTACACGACCCTCCGAAGTGAAGAACAACTGAAGCACACACGGTCAAAATATCGGAAAGGTGGGCTGCACCATCCTCCAATTTTAAATATTTTCGAGAAATTCAATTTTAATTACTTTGTATGTACACTTTGCTCTCTTCCAATAATGAGCAGGCACTTGTATTCGGCCTAAGTCATACTACTACCTCTGTCCAGGTTTTTACCCCACGTCATATATTTTTTGTCAAAGTTTGACCAAATTTTTTAACTACTCCCTCCTTTCCGGTTTATAGGGATTAAATTTGAAATCTCATCAACCAAGGCAGATGATGAGTGGAGAAATGTACTCCGTCTCGTAGTTTACAAAATTACTCAAACTTTAATCTGCATTAATTACAATATTTTCATGGACGACCACTAAATGAGTAGGAATGGTTACATGCACTGGTTGGTTTCTTTTAATCCTTGCATGCATCAATTTAATGCACCTTGGAATGTGAGCATGTGGTGGAAAGAAGTAAAAATAAGACTGTAATAATATGGTAAAATGAAGAAAATGAGATTAGCCGGGAAGTAGTAAACTGCTAATACATGCCAACAAAAAATAAATATTATTGGCTTCTTTTTTTTTGTGTTCTAAATGCTATAGTGCGAGGTAGCGACTGTGTCTCCGACGGACGTGCGTGTACCTCTTCTCTTCTTGTACGTACTCCATTTATCTCACTTCCTATGGCTTCCCACTCCCACGATATTTCTACTCTATGAACCTGTGTGTGCGTGTTTTTTTTTAATAGCGTGTGTGTTAGAGAGAGCGACACATCGACCTACAGAGAGATGGTGTGTAGTACTACGTACTTACTAACTACGAAGCCGCGAGAGTCGGTGCATCCTCTCATTTCTGGGCGTCTGGTCGGGACAGCTGCCACGCCCGCTCCTGACTGACCACCCTGTCCCACCCAAGGCCCCTCCATCGCCCGCGCGCGCTTCCCGCCCGAAACGGTCAGCTCCGCTCCAGAGAATCGGTGCCGCATTCATGCCCGGGCAGAGTGGACGTGACCACTCACTGGCGCATGCGTTGAAGGGAGAAGCGGATTCAACGAAGAGTGATGGTTGCTTTGTCCGTCCAACTTACTGTCGGGTCTATGTGATTTGACGGCCCATTGGTCATTATTACTGAGGTGGTACGACGGTGCTGAGTCTCACTTGTACTGTACACTTTACTTTGGTGCATGACACGTGCACCGGATGCTGGATGTCCCATGTTTCGGCGAAAGGAGGTAGAGCATGTCCACTCTTTATAATTTTCCCCACTCTTACAGTGGAGGAGTGCGAAATCAGCGAAAACACGAAAGCAATGAAAAATGTACAATGCTATGTAGCTTTCAGCTTCTGTTTCATGTATCTTGCTTCCAAGGTTGCCCCGTTGCAACATTCCATCAAAAACAAAGGAGACTAACATGCATGCTATTGCATCTCAATGATTCATAGATCATAGCCAATACACCCTCCGTTCTAAAATAAGTGTCTCAACTTTATGCCAACTTTGCCAACTTTAGTACAAAGTTGTACTAAAGTTGACACTTACTTTGGAACAGAGATAGCTAAAGAAAAAAATGATCCATGCTATCCCAAGGCCTTGAACCCTAAACCCTAACTAGGCTTTAATTTGCTAGTGAGGTTGAACCATCCGAAGGAATGAAGTTTGCAACCCTTTGACCATCGGATCATTTTGTGCAGTTTCACTAAAATCGAGCTGAGCATCCCTATGGCAAAGAAATTGAAGTGTGATTAGAATAAGACTAGTGGGACTAGTTTTTATGAGACATAAACTCATCACAAATATAGTAAAAGCCAGTAGAGGTACGTGCGGGGCAAAGAAGTAGAGAAATATCCACATGGAGCGATGTGGGCAGCTGGGGCAGTGGTGCAAGCTAGCTGTAAAGGAAGTTGTACATGAGGGATGTCGGGATGTAGCTAGCTTAGAGGAGGGCGGCAGGAGGCGGCAACTTCCCACGTCGCGGCAGTGAGCAAGGGGCGAACGCAACCGCACCAGCTTTGTGAGAGAGAACGGCGGTGACACCTGATCGGGACACGCCGACAGTGGTTTTTCGCCGTCCGCGACGGTGACCGCATCTACACAAAGCATCCACCCCTTCCCCCGGCGGACGTGATCCGCCCGGATGTTAGAGATGTGGCCACAGTCGTTTTGTGCGAGAGAGTGTGAAGAGAGCAACCCCAGCAAGCAACCGTGTAGGCTCCTGGCTATGTTATATATAGTGGAGCAGTTTCTTTTTCTCTCCATATGAACCTATTTATACTGCGTACGTGGCACTGAAGAAAAAAAACTTTATTTCTAAATAACGCGGCACCGTTCATGCATGGTTCCCGACCCTCCATTAAGTGCTACTAGACGCGTCAAATTATCACGTGGGCTGCATCATCGTACAGAAATGAGCTCCACCGTGTCACGTGTGTGGTTGGGGTCTTGGGGAAGACGCAAAGAGTGCTACTAGTATGTGCGTGGGTGCGTCCACCTCTTCTCTTCGAGCATGGTTATTAAAAGTATAGCCAACTACTCTACCACGCGGTTATTATATGGGCAAAGAGTATAGGCAGTAATAATGACTAATGAGCCGTCAAATCACGAGGCCCACCTTTCTCTATGTTTAACCGAGGAAGCAGCCATCATTTCACTCCTCGTTGAATATCCATCCGCTGCTACCTCCGCAAATAAATAAAAATCCGCTGCTACCTCCACAGCATGGTTAATAAGATAGCCATGTCAATCACGACGTACAAATATCATTCACTGATACAATAGGGCTGGCTCTAAGGCTGGTGATTTTTTTACTTTGTCTCTTTCTCTTTTTGTCTCATTTACTCATTTGACATAGGAGCACGTGTAGAGGATGGCTATTCCTTTCGATGGGACTTCTTCATGGGATTTAAGACTAAGCAGCTCCAAATTATTCCCGCTGCCCACCACTCTGAATCGTGGCATCTATGATAGTACTCCCATTGCAACAATGAGGTCCACTAGGTCTAGCACGTCCTATAAGAAGAGACTGTCACACAAAACATACATTCTTGTTGCCTTCTTCCTCATACAGTACGTACTACTAGTACTACTACTACTCGTTCTCCTATAAACCTTGCGCTTGGCATCTCAAAAATATTAACCTTGCGCTTGGCTCTTCGCCTCTTCGGGAAGTCGAGCAATGATGGTACTACAGTATATGGTTCTAGTTATCTGAGACCGAATGAATTGCTGCACGTCCACCACGTGGGCGAGGATCGAGGGGCGAGGGAGAGTGCGTACTACTACGTCCATTTCAATATGGACTACATACGGAGCAAAATGAGTGAATCTACACTCTAAAATACGTCTATATACATCAGTGTTTGGAGTATGTACTAGTATTTCATATTGAAATCTGCTAAAAGACATATATTTCAAACAATATAATAATCTCTCTAACCAAGGTAGGGGAGTATATGTCTAACGGAGGGAGTAGTAAAATTTTCTACTCGTCCTGCGAGCCACCGCGTGCGTGGGCGAGGGAGCGGGCGTAGGCGTAGTAAGCAAGCTTCTCCTCGTCCTGCGACTCTGCGAGCCACCACGCTCGTGGGCGGGGGAGAGGGCGTACTATGCAAGCTTCTCCTCGTTCTACGAGTTGACGGGACACATCAAAAGTAGTACAGAGCATCTCCAGTGTATAGAGCCTTGTCTCTAAGGTAGGCCCCACATGGTTTGCCTCTTTTTTTAAATAACGCGTCAAGTCGCAATTTGTTTGTTCACCCGTGGTACACGATCCTCCATCAAGTGGACAACCAGTACACATGTCAAATTACCACGTGGGCTGCCTTTTCGTATAGAAATGAGCTCCACCGTGTACCTGCGCGGGTGTGGTTGGGAAAGACACAGGAGTACATGCGCCGTACGTGCATCTCTTCTCTTCGTGCACGTCCCCCACCTCCGTGGGTGTGTGTGAGAGAGATACAAACCTAGAGAGATGTCGTGTGCGTTCGTGAGTGTTTTTTGTTATGGGGGGTAATTTCGTGAATGTATTTGTGGGAATATGTGTCGATGATGTCTCAAACAAAAATGTGACACATGCAATGTGTGTGAATAGAGGCCTACCTATACCATATATAGAGGGGGCGATCCACGAGAAGAGAGGGAGGGGTCATACATATCGATAGAGTCGAAGAGAGGATCAAGTGTGTGGGTGCGAGATCGATGAAGAGAGCCATCGAAATTGTGTGTGTGCACTTAAAAGATATAGGGCGACTAACCTGCCGGAACGTCAGAGGGGAGAGGGCAAGTTTGTGTGTGGCGGGAAGACATGACTAGAGCGATCGATGTATCGGTGTGTGGGGGGAGGCAGAGACCTAACTAGAGAGGTAGATCAACTCGTATATGTGTTGAGAAGGAGAGATCTAGCCATGTCTTGAGGGAGATCGGTCAACATCCATACATAAGTGAAGGACGGGAAATAGGTTGGGGAGAGAGAGAGAGAGAGAGAGGTAGAGTGCCAGAGGGGTGGTGGAGTTGCTTCTCGGAGATGGTGGGAGAGGCCTACTAGACAAACCGAGGGTACAACTGCAATATCAAGAAGAGTGGTGTCAGGGTACACAAACAGGGGTGTATGTTTTCCCCTGACTTGTGCACAGACAGCAAGTCGCCGGCCCGGCAAAGTTGCAACATCCAAGACTAGATCAAGCAAGGAGAGATGGCTCTTTGAGGAATCAAAGGGCAGGGCAAGAAGACCAAGACACTACTAAGGAAAAACCTCCCTTGCCGAGCAGGCAAGCCTGACGAGGACGAGGTGGCCCCGAAGACAAGCCTCAAGACCGTCCCGACATGCCTGCTGGGCACTACCAAAGCAAACTACCCTGCCAAGGCGTCACCGCTCCACCTCACAGCGACGCAAGTCATCGATCGGTGCAGTGTCAAGCCCCCAAGTGACTAAGTGGCAGTTATTCGACACATGGCAGCCATTTCCAGAGGAAGCCACCTCCAAATGACACCCGTCCAGAGATGTGTCAATCAGACAGGCAAAAAGATGGCCGAGCAGCCCGGCAAGGCTTGCCGGGCAGGCTACGATGTGACACTGAGCGGCGCATTTTATGCCCTCTGCTCTACCTGCAGAGTTAGGTGTGATAGCACTGTTTGCTATCTAATCAGTACACAATGACTGATTTGCCACTGTGGTAACCCCTTGATCTATAAAAGGAGGGCCATGGCAACCAGAGAAAGGGTTGGGAACCTTGTACACTCGTACGTGAGTAGCAGCTCTCGCCCCGAGGCAACCCTGCCGGGCAAGAGCGTTGCGTTTCCACCTCAATCCACCAAAACAGGAGTAGGGTTTTACGCCTCGCGGCGGCCCGGACCTGGGTAAAACTGCACATGTGATCTCTGTCGTGCTGTGCTACGGTCCTCCGCCCTTTGTGCAATGCGCTCAGCCCCCCTGCCAAACCAAAAGGGGCTGATGGCCCCATAGGTGGCCGTGATTTCCCACGACATCTTTGGCGCGCCAGGTAGGGGGCAGTGCCTGCGCAAACCCGAGAAGCATACGCAGTGCATCATCATCATCAACGACTTCATCATCCGTGACGCCTAAGAAAATGCAGAGGATGATGGGAACGGGGAGGGGAAGCGATGCCATTCCCCCCCCCCCCGTTCGATCTCCACCGCCTTCCTCCGTCGCGACTGTAGCGGCGGCAAAAAACCAGCAATGATGACGGCAAGCCGACCCCAATGGATCGAGCAGCATGATCGCCATGCAAGCCTCGATCGAGGGAAAGGAACAAAGTGTATGGGTACAAGGGCTCTCTTTCCACCACTCCCACCTGTTGACAGTCGAGCCACTCCGGGTTATAGCCTCATCAATGTTGATGAGCACCGTGCGAAACTCGGTTCAATATTTACCCTGGTTAGGGAAATCCTGAGTGGAGCACTGGAGCGAATCCATTGATCGGCGTCCCGGCAAGTGGGCCCGGCAAGGCAGTCCGCGTTAGCGTGACTTTTCATGCCAAACGCCAACAGGTTGTCTAAAGTGTGTGGAGAGGAGGAAAGAGAAGCCGATTGTGCCCTGCACCGCGTCCTGGCGCCGGGAAGATACATATGACTCTTTACTGATCCCTGTCAGGAACCGGAGAACAACACGCACAACGGCTATCCCCCTCAAAGGCATGTGAATGCGACAAGCGGCCACGGTCGAAAGGAGTGGGAGGGAGCAAAGAAAAGAGTTAAGTTTACGCAATCCTTGCCCCGTCATAACCTTAGGGTTTCACATTTGTTTATCCCTTGGATACCAAGGTGTTCGTATGAGGAAATCTGTCGTATGGACGGCACCTAGACGTTTTTTGACCACACCCTTGTTCTGACCCGAGCCCTGCGCACAGAATGGGTAGCATTGCCAAAATTGTCAAGGAAAAACCTGCCGGGAAGTATCTTCGCCAAAATGACTGCAAAGGGCCTGACCCTTGCGACAATCGCGACAATACGATACCGGCAGGCAGCTGAAATGCGCACGGAGATTAATCGTATGAACACCAACCGGTGAACTCTAGAGGGATAAACATGCGATTGGGATTAAGTAAAACATTAGTTCTTAACAAACATACGCGGTACGGTATCTAAACACAAGAAATACATCATGTTTTGTTACAGGACAGCACGGCGGCGAAGGTAATTCAAGGCCGGGCCTGGCGGCCTCATGGAACAGTGGGGACGCCAAGGACCCTGTTGGCGAAAGGGGCGGCCTTCTCTTCGGCAGCCGAAATGTCTGCGCCTTTCGGCGGCTTCTTGAAGCCATCGGCGAGGTTGAGGTCTGGGTGGTGGCAGGCGATGTTGCTTAGGACCATGAAGAGAGCATTGCGGGCGAGCTTCCGGGATTCGGTTGCGAAGCTGCCAGTCCTTCCCTCCTCATGTGTCTTCAGCTTCTTGATCAACTCATTGAAGAAGATCCCTAGCTTGACGCTGGGAACCTCTTGCCTGCTGACGACTGGCCCATCCATGCCCATCGCAGCAGTCTGAGCAGTAATACGATTGGCAATATCAATCAAGCTCTTGACCCAGAGGTCGACCTGCTCGGAATGATTGGCCAGCTTCTCCTCTGCATTCTTCCGAAGACGCTTTGTGGTATCTAGGTCCTTTGTCAGCTGCTGCTCACAGACCCCACTAGACTCTGCCGAGCTCTCCAAGGTGCCGATCCTGGCCTTCAAATCTTCAATGGTGCCGTTGGTAGCATCGAGGCTTTGGCTCTTGGAGGAGAGCTGCAACTGCATATCCTTCAGAAGGGCCTCTACTTTTTGTGCCTCCTCCTTAAGGGCCGCGACCTCCTTGGTCCTCCCAGAAAGCTCTTCAGTCAGATTAGCCACCCGTTGATCGAGGTCGGTCTTGGCAGTGGACGCAGAGGCAAGGTCATCGGCAAGCTTCTTCAGTCGAGAGGCAGAATCAGTAGTGAAGGCATCCAGGGCAGCCTTGTGCTTGTCCTCTAGCTCCTTGGTGCGCTGCTGCACAAGGGCTTCCACATCGTTGTCCTTGGCACGAAGGGTGGCCTTGAGCTTCTCCTCCCGAGAAGAGATGTCCTGCTCCTTGGCATCTAGAAACACCTTGCGCTCAGCCATGCGGGCCTCTCGAGTGATGACATCCTCCCTCGCCATCGAGATTGCATCTTGCTGCCTCATCAGGGCCTGGAACTGCTTGCCGTGCCAGTCACGCAGCTCGTTTCCCTTGTCCCTCAGTTGCTGGTCCACCTTGTTGGCGGACTTGCACTGCTCCTGGAGCACCTGCCATTTCTGGTTGTGCCGGCCCCGCATCTCCTTGATGCCTACCGCCATGGACTCCAGGAAAGACAAGTCTATTGCGATAGAAGCAGAGTCGTCTGCCTTGTCGACCCCTTGGTGCAATGACAATAGCATGCGCTGGAGCTCTTCATCCAGTTCCGTGCTCGTCGCCACTGATGAACCGGGGACACCGAGCCCGGGCTGCGCGGGCACCAGCGCCAACTGGCTCAGAGATGGCTACGGTGCCCCTGCCACAACGCCAAATGTGGGGAGGGGATCCATCGTTTTGACGGGGCTTTCTCCTTGATCGTCGCCCCCGCCCCTGGCGCGCCACCAGAAGTCTGCTCCGTTCTCATCAGAGGCCCCTGAGCACTCCCGGCAGCCTATCCCTGCCCCTCCACGGCAGCGATCTTGGCATCTTCATCCACGGTGTCCCTTCCTATGATGGCCACTTCCTCCAGCAGTTCTGGCTCTTCTACCCGAGGGACTGTAAACAAAGATAGCAAGCGATAACGAAGAGGCAGGAGTATTAGAAAACCAGAAAGCATGGGGCGAGATATGAAAAAGAAGAGAAGAAGCGAAAGAAGAAGAGCAAATGAGTTACCCGGAGAGGTCTGCCGGGCAGAAGCCTCAGTTTCCCCGACAACATCAGTTGCCGGGCCACTATTCCCATCACCTGCTGTGACAACCGCGGTGTCATCCTGGGCAACCTCTTACGTGGAAGCCGTCACCGGGGGCTCCTCGACTCGATCAGCGGGCAGGGTGAACCCCTCTTGAAGGGGCTCGCCCTGAGTCATCTCCGCTCCTCCTCCAGCCGAGGAGGTCGGGAGCTCTCCTACAACGCTCCTTGCGGGAGTGGCCAATCATGTGCCCTCACGCCGGGGGCTGAGCTGGGGGCTTGACGACGGGTCGTTCTAGACGCTCCCCGCCGGGCTCGCGTCCTCCACGATCTCCAGCGGCCCCGCGCGCCTGAGCCATTTGGACCGATGGATGAGGGTCTCAGTTTCCTCTTCCTCCTCCCTGTCGGCGGCATCAAACAAGATCAGTTGACAAGAACAAGTGAGCATGCTAAAGCTGTTGCAAGAAAAGAGGAGTGGTCTTCCTTACTCTTCGTCAATGAGCATGGAGTTTAGCTCGAACTCCACGGGTGATGAGAGCGCTCTACTTCTCTTCTGGGGAGGAGGGACGGGGCGCCCGGGCAGTTTTAAGCCCCGCTGAGGCGCAGGGGGCTCCGACGAGGACGAGCTCTGCGAAGATCCCGAGCTGGACTGAGAGCTGGAGTCATCTTCCGCGACCACTGATTGCTTGGTGGGAGAGGATTTGGCCTCGGTAAGGCGGGGGGATTGCCGGCGCGCCACGCTCGGCTTGCTGCCCTTGGAGGTAATCTTCTTCACCTTCTTAGCGGCAGGCGCGAGGTCGAGAACCACAACTCCCTGGCTGGCAACCCACCTATGGGGGCACTGGTCCAAGACCGGCTCAGGGGCTTGAGGGCCTGCCGTGAGCCACTCCTCCGTTGACTCCTCCACCTCCTCAACCCTCTCCTCCTCCTGTGCCTCCGCTGCCGTGGTGTACAGAGCCTCAATTCCAGAAGGCCTGTCCCCGGCAGGCTCCCCACCGGCAGACTCGTCCCCGGCAAGATCATCCATGGCAGCCCCCTCCGTGGCTCGTGCCGCGCTCCTGCCGTGGGAGGGGCCTTCGCCTTTAGCCTCCTCTTTCCCCTTCATCGCCTTCCTGGCTTTCGCCATCACGGTAGCACAAAGTGCTCTGTCCTCTTCCAGCCGCTTCTTGATGAATGCATCCTCCACCTTGGACGTGCGCTTGTACATATTGGTCTCCTCTTTGGTAGCCCTTTCCACCAGAGTGGAGGACCATGCAAGCTCTTCGTCAAGCATGGGTAACTGCCAGTCACCCGAAGCTCCTTGAGCATTACAATGTGGCATCCATTTTAAGATCTGGTCCCTGGCGGAATTGATGTTCAGTGGGATGACGTTGGCGGGCAACTTGAAAAGCTCGAAGCTGCCAAACAGCTAGTCGCACAACCAGGCATGGCCATAGACTGACAAGTTGTTGGCCAGGCTAGGAAGCAACCTCATCCTATCTGCGGCATCCCCATATAGCCAGGCAAACCTATCCCTCTTCTGCAATGGTGCAATACGGCGGAGAAGGAAGTCAGCCCCTACGTGCTCAATGGTTAGCCCGGCAGCCTTTAGACGGGTGATCCTGTTTATTGCCGGGCGGAGCCTATCATCGGTAAGGCCAACTTCCCTCCAGTCATTGCCGCACTCAAGGGACTCCGTCCATGCCTGGCATAAATCTGGGGCCTCCTCGTCCTGAATCCAGCACCAATCTCCCCTCCACTACTCCCATATGCTGCGTTGTTGGCCAGGGATGTAATCCCAGTTCTCCCTTGGCACCCGTGGCATCCAACTTATGTTCCCGGAGCGGTGGTTTTTGTTCTCCACCTGCGGGACGAAATAGTTCCTGGACAAATCAACATTGGGGGCAACTCCAACAAAGTTTTCGCACAAATGGGCAAAAATCGCCATACACGCCATTGCATTTGGCGTGAAATCCAGGAGATGGAAGCCATAGATCACCATCATTGCTTCTAAGAAATTCGAGAAAGGGGGACAGAGACCACATATGAAGTACACACAAAAGAATCGGTATGAATCTGGCGGGTCCTGTTCCCCCTCCGCCAGAACTTTGGGCGCGCCATGGCCCTTCGGGACTTCCCTCCCCCATAGATATCCATACCTTGCTTCAAGCACCTCGCCATTCAGATTCGACGGGAAGAAGACGACATCTGCACTCCGCTTCCTGTCCAGCTCCGACGCCCTCTTGCTCCCCTCGGTAGCTGCCTCCTTCGCGGTGATCGTCTGCTTCCCCTTGGCAGCGGCTTTCTTCCTCATTTCCTCAAGCTACGGCGGGGATGGGTGGAGGAAGTTGGATGGGGGATCGGCGATGAGTGTGGGCGAGGGGGAAGAGCGTTCGTTTTGCTTGCGGGAGAAGATGACGGAAAGACGGAGCGGGCGACGAATGAACTGTGCCCTTCCATGTTTTTCTCTCTTAAGGAAAGGACGTGGGGGGGGGGGCGACTCTTCAGAAAGTTACCGTTTCGCATTAACTGCTGCAGTCCCACTATCCCACGACCCACGGTAAATACGGGAACTGGACGTTGGATTGACTGGTTATCATGGCAAACCGCTGCACGCGCAGCATTCTCTCGCCACGTGTTCGTGCACTGTTTGGGGCCTAACCCAAAGTGCCCAGCAACACGTATGGCTTAGGCCCGGGGGCTTCTCTCGGGGTACACAAACAGGGGTGTATGTTTTCACCTGACTTGTGCATGGACAGCAAGTCGCCGGCCCGGCAAAGTTGCAACATCCAAGACCAGATCAAGCAAGGAGAGATGGCTCTTTGAGGAATCAAAGGGCAGGGCAAGAAGACCAAGACACTGCTAAGGAAAAACCTCCCTTGCCGGGCAGGCGAGCCTGGCGAGAACGAGGTGGCCCCGAAGACAAGCCTCAAGACTGTCCCGGCAGGCCTGCCAGGCACTACCAAAGCAAACTACCCCACCAAGGCTTCACCGCTCCCCCTCACAGTGACACAAGTCATCGATCGGTGCGGTGTCAAGCCCCCAAGTGACTAAGTGGCAGTTATTTGACACATGGCAGCCATTTCCAAAGGAAGCCACCTCCAAATGACAACCGTCCAGAGATGTGTCAAGCAGACAGGCAAAAAGATGGCCGAGCAGCCCGGCAAGGCTTGCCGGGCAGGCTGCGATGTGACACTGAGCAGCATATTTAATGCGCTCTGCTCTGCCTGCAGAGTTAGGTATGATAGCACTGTTTGCAATCTAATCAGTACACAATGACTGATTTGCCACCGTGGTAACCCCTTGATCTATAAAAGGAGGGCCATGGCAACTAGAGAAAGGGTTGGGAAGCTTGTACACTCATACACGCGTAGCTGCTCTCGCCCCGAGGCAACCCTGCCGGGCAAGAGCGCTGCATTTCCACCTCAATCCACCATCAATCCTCCAAAGCAGGAGTAGGGTTTTACGCCTCGCGACGGCCCGAACCTGGGTAAAACTGCCCGTGTGATCTCTGCCATGCTGCGCTACGGTCCTCCGCTCTTTATGCAATGTGCTCAGCCCCCTGCCAAACCAAAAGGGGCCGATGGCCCCATAGGTGGCCGTGATTTCCCACGACAAGTGGGGATGTGTTTCTGTGTGTGCGTGTGCATGATAGATGTGTCGGGAGGCATGCATGGATGATGAAGGGGGACCATGTGTTTGGTAAGCAGACCTAACTAGATCGGTAGATCAATTGTTGTGCGTCGGAGGAAGGGAGAGACATAACTAATGAGGTAGATCGATTGGTGCATGCGGAAAATGAGTTATAAACGACCTAGCTAGCTAAACATATAGTGGGAGATCGGTCGGTGTACATCCATTTGTTAGAGGCAAATAAGGCCCAGAGAGACGGATAGAGAGAGAGTTGGAGCTAGGAGGTGGTGCAAGAGGCCTACTAGGTAGATAGGGGGAGGAGTGTGCGATTGTGAGATCGATGAAAAGAGGGCGAGAGTTTACATGTGTGTGGGACCGTATGAGAGACACGAGGCATGGACAGAGAAAGGAGGAGATGGAAAGTGTGTGTGTATGTGGTAGGCAGACATCGCTAGAGAGGTTTACGATCGGTGTGTGTCAGAAAGAAGGAGTTGTGGAGACCGTGGGAGAATGACCTAAAGAAAAAAAATGAATGTGCACGATGGATAGAATGCTGAGGGAGGGGGAGGGCGAGGAGGGCGTGTGCCTGCACGAGAGAAAGTTACGGTTAGCTACAAAGGTTAGAGGATTGTGTGGGTGTAAGAGACTAACAAAGATCATAATTCGATATAAATGTGGATTCATATATTTGAATAAGAGATCGTAGTGTTATAAACCTATGCATGCATGAATATAGCGGTGGTACGCGTGGTGTAGTTTTGGACATGTTATACTATAACATGATAATGCGTGGCGTTTGCAACTCACAGCTAAATATCGAACAATCTAAACCATACCATATATCAAACAATCTCACATTTTATTTGAATTTGTGATAATATGTGGTGTTTTAGCTCACAACTAAATATCGAACAATCTAAACCATACTACTATATATCAACCATCTCACATTTTATTTGAATTTGTGATAATGTGTGGCGTTTGTAACTCACAGCTAAATACTTGTAGGCGTAGGGGGCGGGGCACCATACATTATGTGATAAACACATTATACATATGAGACATGGTTTAGATTATGAAGATCTAGCTAGAGCTTGAAATGTACTGTGATTTGAAATCAACATAAAGTGGATTCAAAAAATCGAGTCGAGTTCATATAGTACACATAGTTCATATCTAAATCGACAGTAATCATGTGGTGTGCTGTGAAGATAATATACAAATGATGGTTTAACTTGACAATAATGATGATTGTAGATCTTATTAAAATAGAGGAATGAATTCAAATGGTTTAACTTGATAACAATCATGATTGTAGATCTTATTCAAATAGAGAAACGAATTCAAATTTAGTTCATATTGAAGCGTAGTATATACATTTGGAATGCACTAAGATGTTCATTTGAGTAGCATGTTGCATGCATTATACACGTAGCGAAATATTTTAATTGAACATAACATGGATTCAAAGTTTTGAATGGCATTTGTAGTGCGAATTGATTTGGTACAGTACACGGGACTAGACTCTCTTGTGTGGTGTGAACTGATTTCTTTTTGGTTTTTTCGTCGAGGGAAGTGCGAATTGATTTGATGTAGTATACACGTTAGGCTTGTCCGGAAATTTCAACCCGCGCCTTGTTATCCCGAAATTTTAAGATATCTCTTTGTCTCATTGTGCTCCTAAAATTCCCTCCATCTCAACCCGCGCCTTGCTATCCCAAAATTACAACGCGCGCGAAAACTCCCACCTCCTGCGAAATCCTGAGACACGAAATTCCCGTGATACCCCTGAACCAAAAGGACCACCTAGTTCAAATCGGTGGGGCTACTTTCGTAACTTACCCCACATGTCGGACAAGTGCGTACCTAAGCCATGGTTCCCCCTCCCATCCCCTCCCCCCATTCATACACCGAGGCCGCAAAAACCCGCGAAGCCCCACACCCTCCTCCGTCCGCCACCCAGCCCGAGCCTCTTCCCCGACGACATCGTCCACCGCAACAGCTCGACGTCCCTCATCCACCGCACCGGATGAGGATCCGTCATCGATCTCGTCGTCCCACCGGTTCAGCCACCCTGTCCTCCACCTCCAAGGAGCTGCCCCGATGTTCGCCTCATCTATCGCACCACCTACATTCCCGCAGTGCCGTCTTCACCTGCACCACTGGAAGAGCAGCACCATCACCTATTCCTGGGATGAAGCTCAGGCCTAATCGGCGCCACCAAAGAGGTTCTACAGTAATCGCTGCATTTTCTTCTTGATTCAATCTCACGGTGCTGCCAGCGCTCGGTCAAGAGCCACCATGGCGCGGCTCCATCTACGGCGGCGTCGCCGGCCACTTCCTCCACGGTGTCGATCCCTCGGCGGCGACGTCCACATTAGTAGGAGCTGCTGCTGCTCCGGCTCTCGCTGGCCATGCTGCTGCTGCTGCTGCTCCGGCTCTCGCTGGCCATGCTGCTGCTGCTGCTGCTGCTTCGGCCCTCGCTCGCGTTGCTGCTCTGCTCTGGCTCTCGGTCCTCTGCCTGGTCTGCTCTTGCTCTATCTCCCGCTGCTGCTCTTGCTTGGGTTGCTGCTCTACTCATGCTCGTGCTACTGCTGCACGAGCAGCAGCTCTGGCTCTCGCTCGAGTCCCTGCTGCTGCTACCTAAGATGCTGCTACATGACCAGCTACCCCGGCTCTCGCACGCGCTGCTACTTCGGGCACTGCTGCTGCTGCAGGACCAGCTACCCCGGCTGCTCTCTGGTAGTACGTTCCTTGCTGGAGCGGCTACCAATTTAGATCACTGCTCCTCTGCCACTAGTGCTCGAGTGGCCAAAACTATTAGTGCACTGCTCTTCTGCTACTAGTGCGTTTAGTTTCAACAGCAAAATTCAGTTTCGACAGTTAAATTCAGTTATGGCAATTAAGTTTAGAGATGAGCGGCTGATGTATTTTACATCTAGCACTTTTTGGTGATGTATTTTATTTACATCATCTATTGTAGATGCTATTAGAATACCACTTCAGGCTAATGTTGTCTCTCTTGTCCTGCTTCAGCCTCGCTATCGTACACCTCACCGGAGCTGCTCCAACGACGAAACCCTCCATCACAGCGGAGCAGTACCCATGACTCCACCTCCAGATGCCTAAGATCTTCTTCCCCTCCTCCGACAGCCACATCAGCCCCAGCATCCTCAGCATCCTCAGCTACCAACCCAATGATGCTGGGATCGACATGGCTTCGCCATAGAGGTTGTACACTTGTTGCATTGTTTTTTTTACTTTACGGGTTATATATATTGTCCACTTAGCATGCGTAGTAATGAGGAATACGATTAGTTTCTCCAATATGACAAGCAGTGGGTACTAGGCAAGTTAGCTATCCGTGATGGACTCTCTTGAAAGCCATCATTATTTATTTTTGCGCGTTGGAGTTGTGCATGTGTAGATGGGCCTGGGAGTTTAGCTAGTAGGGCAATGGCCTGGGTCCAAAGTATTATTTGTTCCTTTAGTGTCTCTTTCAAAGAAAAACCGTAGGAATTTTAATATCCACTTGGGCCTCCTTTTTAAATTCTTATTCATGAAGAACAAGACTAAGTGATAGTAGCATAATAGCATTATAACTGTACATTTTCTTGTGGTTTGACTTAATTTGACCATGCTTCTTTGCATTCCTGTGAACCAAACACCCAGATTGACAGAAATCCTGTATTTGCAAATGCTCTGTTTTGCACGTGCATTCATATCCTATTCCTGTGTATTTCCTATCCCTGCATTGTTAGAATCCTCCAATTCAAACGAGCCCTTATAGAATTACTTCTGTTACAGATAGGTTTCGAAGAAAACCTTGTGTGGTGTGTTCTGCTCCTGCCGCGCCGTCGTCCACCCCAGCTCAGCTACTCCAACGACGGAAGGGTCCAGCACAGCAGGGATCCGCCCTCTAGACTGTCTTTCGCCTCCTCAGATCTTCTTCCACGTCGTCGGCAGCCACCACAACTGCATTACCATCATCAACTGAGCAGATGACCTTGAGGACTACACGGGTCCGCAAGAGAGGTCGCACCCTTGCATGTCTACTTATGTTATGCATCGCTTAATATTACCTGCCACTTTATCATCCTTTTCACCTGTTAGACTTTGAGTCAGCTCCAAACTAATGCTCAAACTTAAGTTTTTAAATGGTTGTGGGGTACATATCAGCGCAACAATGAATATTATCTGTTTACTACCTGGTTAATCTTGGGTGTCTACTATGACTTTCATGTTGGGTGGGAAACAAACAGTAAAGGAGCCATTATCTGTATTTTTTAACAGCAGCTATTATCTGCCTGCTATCACTAGTTTTTGGTCTGTCCACAGGTTGCTACCATCACTCTAGATTTCTGCATGCACTCCTTACATAATCCCACTATGTTTTATTACTATGCATGTCAGTTATTGTACACAATGGTACTGAACATGTAGAGCAAAAGAGACGAGCCTTGCGTGGCAATAAAATTTCATGCAGACGTTGCTCCATGGTGGGCGCAAAGGCAGCCCCCTCCCCCCATTCCAGATTGTAATCAAGAGGAAGATAACTGTTCAGAGGGGGATTCAGAGGGAGCAGACCACTCCTATTTACCCCATGAGGTCTTTGTTCTAACTTGCCATGCTGATGTTGGTCATATCATGCATATGGCGCCTTGCATTGCTTACTTTATACATTAAAAATGTCATCTGCTTAGTTTAGACATGCTTTGTGTGAATGCCATCTGTTTACTTTCTATATCATATATGTGAATTATGCAATACCATCTTGTTTAGCCTGGCATCATATATGTGAATTTTGCAATGCCATCCTGCTTAGCCAGTCATCTTATATGTTAATTATATCATGCCATCGTTTTTTTTCATTACGTAGTACATTTGTCAACAATGTAAGTACATTCAACTACTCTTCCTGTGCATCAGCCATTTGACACGGTGATGGAAAAATCTAAAGTGAAAACAAGGTCTTCAGAGCAGACAATGCTATCTCACGAAGCGCATATCTTGCTGGTTACGGATAGCTCCTCAGAGGAGGATTCAGAGACAGATGACCAGTCCTATTCCCCCCCCCCAAGGTGTATGCTCTTAACTTGGCATGGTTATCTTGCTCATATCGTGCATATGGTGTCTTGCCTTGCTATGTCATTTGCTTAGTTTAGACATTCTTTGTGTGAATGCCACCTGTTTAGTGTCTAATTACCATATATATGTGAATTATGCAATGCCATCTTGGTGCAAGGCATTATATATGTGAATTATGCAATGCTATCTTGTTGCAAGGCATTATGTATGTGAATTATGCAATGCCATGCTGTTTAGCCAAGCATCATATATGTGAATTATATCATGCCATCCTTTTTTTGTATCACGTATTCCATTGGTTGACAATGTTCTTATATTCAACTACTCTTCCTGTGCATCAGCCATTTGAATTGGTGATGGAAAAATCTAGAGTGAAAACAAGGTCTTCAGAGCAGACAATGCTACCTGCTGAAGCAGATATCTTGCGGGTTACAGATAGCTCCTCAGAGGAGGATTCAGAGACAGATGACCAGTCCTATTTTCCCCCTGAGGTGTATGCTAAAACTTGGCAGGGTTATATTACTCGTATCATGCGTATGTTGTCTTGCATTGCTTAGTTTTTACATCATATACAAAATATTGAATGCCATCTGCTTAGTTTAGACATCATATATGTGATTGCCATCTGCTTACTTGCTTAGTACATAAATCATATACAGTATTTGAATTATATCATGCCATCATGCTTACATAGACAGCATGTATCTGAATTATGCCATGCCATCCCATTTAATAAAGACATCATATTAGTTATATCATCTCATCCTGTTTACATAGTCATCATATTTTGAATTTTGTCATTCTATCTGTGAATTATATCATGCCATCTGGTTTCCATAGACGGCATGTATGTGAATTATAGCATGCCAACCACTTTAATAGACACATCATATAGTTATATCATGTCATCTTGTTTACATAGTCATCATATTTTGAATTATGTCATTCTATCCTGTTTAGTTAGCCATCATATATGTGAAATTGTGTCATGCTATCCTGTTTAGTTAGCCATCATATATTTGAAATTGTGTCATGCTATGTTGTTTGATTAGACAACATAAATGTGAATTATTTCATGCCCTCTTTTATTCCCCACTATCCATTGCACATGTCTATCATACAATGTCTGTACATTCAATTACTTTTCTTGTTTATCAGCCATTTGAATTGGAGGGGGTGATGGCAGTATCTAAGGGAGTAAAACACGGTCTTCAGAAAAGATAGTGCTACCCATTGATGCAGATAGAACTACGGTTGTACTTGCCCAAGAACCATCCCCACCACACATAACCCAGACTCTTGCAGATTGTACCCCTACCCAGTTCAACAGACAACCAGCTACACCTCTTCTAACCCCAACCCCAGCAGATAGTAACCCAGTTCCAGTTGACACAGCACCGTCTCCACCACAGAGCACCCAAACACGAGCAGTTAGTAAGGCAACTACATTGCCCAAAGCACGAGGACCACCACTCCGAACCCCAAGTCAACGCTTAAAGCAGAAGAAGAATTGTTCTCAGGTCAGGTTCCGTAGCTATGGTTCATACTCCTTTGCTCTTGCATTACTGTATTTACTTATACCAACTAATTTCAAATTTGAAGGATGCAATTGAAACTCCAATGGCGCAACAGTTATGTTTTAAACCTGTTTCTTTAACTGGTTTGCTGTTGTAACTTGCTCTATGTTGATTTCAGTTTCAATTGAATAAACAATTATGTTCTCATGTCATGCTGTGTGGTTCCCCGCACTTATATTCTGTCTATGCTGCTTTATCTTAAACATATATGATTTGAACTGTCTCTATCTTGATTTGACAACATACACTAGAATGATATGGACCATACAGTGACCATAGTACATAGATATATGTTTGTTTCATGTTGTTATCCTATCCACCTTACTACTGAACTGGTTTACCAAAATGAGTTTCATATACAACATGGTAAACCTGTGATGTGTCTGCTTGTTTCTCTTTTAGAATGCGGACAAAATATTGGAGAAGAGTACCCCGTTATGCAGTGGTAAAGGAAGTAATGTAGATAAGGTTCAAGATAGTGAGACATCCCTGTTGGTCTCCAAGAAAGCTGATAAAAACTATCTTGAAGACAGTGAGACAACCGTAAAGTCCTGTCTTGATGTGTGTTCGAGTTACTGGCCACTACTGCTGGCACAAGCTCTTTGAACTCTCTTCCTGAATCAGTTCGGCTTCTTGAGTCTCAACTTCAAGTTCAAAGACATCGATTAAATGTGCTGCGATAGGAAGCTGAAGGACTGAGGAAGTCCCTGCAGAATTCAGATGCACACTTTCTGGTGCAACAACAAGCGCTGGAGGATTTAAGCGCCAAACAAGAGAAAGTTAATAAGCTTGCTAAGTATCTTGCCAGCAGGTTGGGTACCCAGGATATTGTTTCTTGAGCTCTTCTGAAGTGGTTTCAGTTCTAGACTTGTTTTGCTGTGGCGTTTATTTGCACTGGTCGCCAACTTTGACAACCAGTGTATGTGATATACTGCTTTGTTCCCTATATTTGCACTGGTGGCGAACTTTGATGCCCAGTGGATGTAATATGCTTGCTTATTTATTTCCTTATTGTCTTGTTTAGTTGTTTGCTTGTAGTCACTGCAGTACTTTTTCCACGTTTTTCTAGTGGCCACAATAACCTATTTTTTATAACTAGGCCACAATAACCATGGGCAACATACAGACCGTTGTAACCATGTTCCTGCTACCTGCTATAGTGACCATGGGCCTCCAACGGGCCGTAGAATCCATGGGCCTTCGACGGGCCATATAATCAATGGGCCTTCTACGGGCTGCACGATCGATTGGCCTAACATGGGCCGTACTATAACGATCCGCAAAATGGGCCGTAAAAGGGCTAGCGTGGAAATCGTGTATTTATGGCCCGACCATAATGGGCCGTTAATCGGCTAAAATGTATAACGGGCTTAATTCTATCGACAGGCAACACGGGTCGTTAATGGGCCATATTTGATGACGCTACGGAAACAGCCCAATGGGTTAACGGGCCACAAACGGGCCGACTGTAACCACGGGCTGAATTTGGCCCACAAGCGGAACAGGCCAGTAACGGACCGTAAGTAACCAAATGCTGGAAATGAGCCCAAGAATAAATGGGCCCTTAGAAGGCCGAAAGGTAACACGGGATGGAAACGGCCCAACAGAATAATGGGCCGTTAATGGGTGTAAAGCGATACACTATTCATTGTAGGCCAATTTCACCACGGGCCTTTTATGGGCCCAGAGTTACGAAGGGCCTCGTGTGGGCCGAAAGACGTCACGGGCCATACATGGGCCAGAAGTTACAACAGGCTGGAATCAAATTGGATGGCCCAGATGACGCTACTGGGCCCAATTCAGATAGGCCATAACGGGCCGTGAGTTAGCGGGCTGTAAATGGGCTATATGCGAGCAAGCTGTTAACAGGCTTTCCGTGGGCCGGCCCGCTACCTTTTGACAAGTCAAACAGGCCGGCCTTTTCACCTGAATGGGCCTCTGTTGGGCCGAGCCATGTGTCGACTTATCATAGGCACGTCCCATCCATTGGCTGGATGACATCTATCCCAAGGCTGAGCTGACACGTGGATCCTCCGGCGTATCAGAATTTTACACGTGGAAAATCCCCATTGGTCAGGGCTGTTAACGGGTTATTGGATCCAAACCGGAACCCGATAGCTTAACGGCAACACGTTATGGTGGATGCCACATGTCGGTCACCCTTGACGAAAACACTTCTTTGACGCGCCATTTATCGTCATGGAAGTGGACACTTCCGTGATGATAATTTTGGTATTGTCATGGAACACTTCTACGACAGCATAGGTATGACTATCTTGATTCTGTCATAAAATCGTCATGGATGTACATGCATGACAGAAAACGTGACCTACTGTGACAAACACGTATCATCACGGAAGTGTATTTTTTTCGTAGTGAACCCACCAGCGTGACTGAAGTCAGAAGTTTTCTTGGTTTGGCTAGCAACTACCGACAATTTATTGAAGGGTTCTCCACCATAGCCAAACCCATGACTCAGTTGCTCAAGAAAGATAAAAAGTTTGAATGGACCGAAGCATGCGAGAAAAGTTTCCAGGAATTAAAGAAGAGATTAACAACTGCACCCGTTCTGACCGTGCCAGATGTACACAAATTTTTTGATATATACTGTGACGCATCCGGAAAGGGCATTGGGTGTGTCTTGATGCAAGAGAGAAAAGTTGTAGCATATGCTTCAAGGCAACTATAACGACACGAAGAGAATTGTCCGACCCATGACTTAGAATTGGTAGCCGTAATACATGCACTCAAGGAATGGCGACATTACCTCCTTGGTAACCGATGTGAAATATACACGGATCATAAAAGCCTTAAGAACATCTTCACCCAGCCAGAGCTGAACCTACGGCAACGCCACTGGCTCGAATTAATTAAGGACTATGATGTGGGAATTCATTACCCACCCGGGTAAAGCAAATGTTGTGGCAGATGCCCTTAGCTGAAATCCATGCACCGACAAACGACAGTGTGTGATTTCCACAGCATGAGTTCAACCAGGAGTTTGCCAAACTCAACATGGTTCTAGTTATGGAAGGAACTGTTGCTTAGTTAGAAGTAAAGCCAACGTTAGAAGCTCAGATCAAAGAAGCTCAGAAAGGACACCCCAGCATTGAAGGAATTAAAAGGAAGGTAAATTTAGGTAAGGCATCTGAGTTTACCATTGATGAGCAGAGAATCCTATGGTACGGAAGAAGGCTCTGCGTGCCCAATAAAGAAGAACTCAAGCAACAAATTTTGGCAGAAGCCCATACGACTCCATACTCCATTCACCTAGGAGGAACCAAAATGTACAAGGACTTACAAGAGAACTTTTGGTGGCACGGGATGAAAAGAGATATAGCTGTGTATGTTACACAGTGTGACTCTTGTCAGCATATAAAGGCAGAACATCAGAGGCCAGCAGGATTATTGCAGCCACTCAGGGTACCTGAATGGAAGTGGGACAAAATTGGAATGGACTTTATTGTTGGATTACCGAGATCACGACACGGGAATGATGCTATCTGGGTTATTACGGATTTATTAACCAAGGTGGCACACTTCATTCCGGTAAAAACAACATACTCAACTCAGAGGCTTGCTAGGTTATACCTCTCTCGAATTGTTTGCCTACACGGAGTACCCAAGACCATAGTCTCTGACAGAGGCACTCAGTTTGTCTCAAGGTTTTGGGATCACCTGCAGCAGGCCCTAGGAACGCAATTGGTATTCAGTACAGCATATCACCCACAGACAGGGGGACAGACTGAACGGGTAAACCAGATATTGGAAGACATGCTGAGAGCTTGTGTTCTTACTTATGGAGTCAGTTGGGAGGATAGTTTACCATAAGCAGAATTTTCATACAACAACAACTAGCAGGCCAGTCTAAAGATGTCACCCTTTGCAGCACTGTACGGCCGAAGATGCCGTACCCCACTCAATTGGTCTGAAACCGGAGATAGCCGAATCTTTGGCCCGGAAGTTCCCA
The DNA here is from genome assembly GCA_011799875.1 of Thinopyrum elongatum. Lineage (NCBI taxonomy): Eukaryota > Viridiplantae > Streptophyta > Magnoliopsida > Poales > Poaceae > Thinopyrum > Thinopyrum elongatum. Next base: position 80,908,067 of record CM022300.1, on the reverse strand, counting down.
AAGAGGCAGAAACAAAAGTGAAACTTATTCGGGACAGACTGAAAACAGCTCAGAGCCGACAGAAAAGCTATTATGACCAGAAACTTCGCCAGATCAGTTTTGAACCTAATGAATATGTGTACCTCAGGGTATCCCCAATGAGAGGACTACAGAGATTTAAGGTCAAAGGAAAGCTAGCTCCACGGTTTGTTGGACCATTTAAAATAATTGCAAGGAGAGGCAAGGTTGCCTACCAACTGGAGCTACCATCAGAATTGTTAGATGTTCATGATGTGTTCCATGTATCACAACTAAGGAGATGTGTTAGCAATCCGGACAAACAAGTCCAACACCAGGACCTGGATCTCCAACTAGATATTACATATAAGGAACACCCTATAATTTTTTTGGAAGAGTCTGAACAGAGGACCCAGCAGAGTGTGATAAAGTTTTATAAGGTTCAGTGGATTAACCACACCGAGGAAGAAGCAACATGGCAAAGAGAGGATCACCTCAGGACTGAATATCCGTACCTGTTTGAGGGACAGCTGAAATCTCGGGGATGAGATTTTTCTTAAGAGGGGTAGGTGTTGTAACACCCCAAAATTATCCCTTTGGATTTTCAGAATTTTAAAATGGTTTTTATTCGGATGAGTTTTTGGTTTGGTTATTTTATTTAAAATATCAAAAAAACATTTCTCATGTTAGAGGAATTTCTGTGGCATTTAAAAATACTCCAAGGATTTGGTCACTTAACTCTTTTCAAATACTTTTAACTCTTCCCAAAATTTTATTCTGTCATTCTAAATTCCTCTCCTAGTCTTCCTCACTTTCTAGGATAGTATCTAACACCCTTCCCTTCCTACAAAAATATTGTTCCTATATTTATTAAATTCCAAAGTTGGAATTTATATTATTCCTAGTTCCTTTGGTTAACAAAGGAACCATATCCTTTTCAACTCATTTCCACCCACAAAAATTATCCTAGCAACTAGATAGTACCCACAACCCATTTCACCAAAAACATGGGGTTCCACAATTCAAAATTTTCAAACTTCAGGCAATTCATATTTGGACTAGATTCATATTTCATGGTCAAAAGCCAATTTTCCTTACTCCAACAATTCTGAGAATTTGCCAAAATCACTTTTATGCATCAACACATCACCACAAAAATTATCACAAATTTCTAAAATGCCTAGAGCTCTCTGGCATTTTATCAAACACCTGTCATGCACTGTTCACCAATGTCAAAATTCTTCAGTAAAATTCAGTTAAACTTCAGAGTTCAGAGAGAGGGAGATCGATGCCGTGCACTTCTCCTCTTCCTCTTCCCCGCGCGGTGTCGTCTACCTGAGGCTTAAATGAGATACCCCGGGCCCCTCTGGTCGGCCGCTCGCCGACGACAACACAGTGGCTGGCTGATGCACCTGCCACCGCCCTCAGCTGCGGCGGCTGAACAGGATCAACACGCCCACCGGCCGCCTTCACTCCCCTACTTCTCGCCTGCCTACCTCCTCTCCACGCGGCACCTCTTCTGCGGCATTGATCTGATGACCCACAAGTATAGGGGATCTATCATAGTCCTTTCGATAAGTAAGAGTGTCAAACCCAACGAGGAGCAGAAGGAAATGACAAGCGGTTTTCAGCAAGGTATTCTCTGCAAGCACTGAAATTATCGGTAACAGATAGTTGTGTGATAAGATAATTCATAACGGGTAACAAGTAACAAAAGTAACTAAGGTGCAGCAAGGTGGCCCAATACTTTTTGTATCAAAGGACAAGCCTGGACGAACTCTTATATAAAGCAAAGTGCTCTCGAGGACACATGGGAATTGTTGTCAAGTTAGTTTTCATCATGCTCATATGATTCGTGTTTGTTACTTTGATAATTTGATATTTGGGTGGACCGGTGCTTGGGTGCTACCCTTCCTTGGATAAGCCTCCCACTTATGATTAACCCCTCTCACAAGTATCCGCAACTACAAAAGAAGAATTAAGATAAATCTAACCATAGCATGAAACATATGGATCCAAATCAGCCCCTTACAAAGCAACGCATAAACTAGGGTTTAAGCTTCTGTCACTCTAGCAACCCATCATCTACTTATTACTTCCCAATGCCTTCCCCTAGGCCCAAATCATGGTGAAGTGTCATGTAGTCGACGTTCACATAACACCACTAGAGGAAAGACAACATACATCTCATCAAAATATTGAACGAATACCAAATTCACATTATTACTTATAACAAGACTTCTCCCATGTCCTCAAGAACAAATGTAACTACTCACAAAGCATATTCATGTTCATAATCAGAGGAGTATTAATTATCATTAAGGATCTGAACAAATGATCTTCCACCGAATAAACCAACTAGCATCAACTACAAGGAGTAATCAACACTACTAGCAACCCACAAGTACCAATATGAGGTTTTGAGACAAAGATCGGGTACAAGAGATGAACTAGGGTTTGAGAGGAGATGGTGCTGGTGAAGATGTTGATGGAGATTGACCCCCACTCGATGAGAGGATCGATGGTGATGACGATGGTGATGATTTCCCCCTCCCGGAGGGATGTTTCCCCAGCAGAACAACTCCACCGGAGCCCTAGATTGGTTCTGCCCAAGTTCCGCCTCGAGACGGCGGCACTTCGTCCCGAAAGCTTCCTATTTTTTTTTCCAGGCCAATACACACCATATAGCAGAAGATGGGTGTCGAGAGCCTGCCAGGTGGCCCACAAGAACAGGGGGCGCGCCCAGGGGGGTAGGTTGCGCCCTCCACCCTTGTGGATGGCAGGTGGCCCCCCTCTGGTACTTCCTTCGCCCAATTTTTTTTATTAAATCCAAAATGACTCTCCGTGAAGTTTCAGGACTTTTGTAGTTGTGTAGAATAGGTCTCTAATATTTGCTCCTTTTCCAGCCCAGAATTCCAGTTGCCGGCATTCTCCCTCTTCATGTAACCTTGTAAAATAAGAGAGAAAAGGCATAAGTATTGTGCCATAATGTGTAATAGCAGCCCATAATGCAATAAATATTGATATAAAAGCATGATGCAAAATGGACGTATCAACTCCCCCAAGCTTTGACCTTGCTTGTCCTCAAGCGAAAGCCGATATCAAAAAATATGTCCACATGTTTAGAGATAGAGGTGTCGATAAAATAAAATATGGACATGAGGGCATCATGATCATCTTTAGAACAACACATATATTGTCATATAATTTCTTATGCTAAAGTAACAATTCGTTCACAAGGTAAAGTATGAATCAAAAACTTCATTGAAAACTAACAAACTATGATCTTGGTTATTGAAGCAATTGCAATTTATCATAACATCGGAAAGAGTCAATATAAGAGCTTTTCAGCAAGTCCACATACTCAACTATCATTTTGTCTTTCACAATTGCTAACACTCACGCAATACTTATGGGTTCAAAGCTACCATCGGACACAGAGAAAGATAGGGGCTTATAGTTTTGCCTCCCAACCTTTTACCTCAAGGGTAATGTCAACAATAATACTTTATGATAACCTACATCCGAGTGGATATATATATCTGGATCTTTCTCCAACACATAGTGCTTGCCAAAAGGAAAAAGTGTAAAAAAAGGAAAGGTGAAGATCACCATGACTCTTGTATAAGGGTAGAAGATAAAAGTAAAAGATAGGCCCTTCGCAGAGGGAAGCAGAGGTTGTCATGCACTTTTATGGTTGGATGCACAAAATCTTAATGCAAAAGAACGTCACTTTATATTGCCGCTTGTGATAAAGAACTTCATTATGCAGTCCGTCGCTTTTATTTCTTCCATATCACAAGTTTGTATAAAGCTTATTTTCTTCACACTAATAGATCATACATATTTAGAGAGCAATTTTTATTGCTTGCACCGATGACAACTTACTTGAAGGATGTTACTCAATCCATAGGTAGGTATGGTGAACTCTCATGGCAAAACTGGGTTTAGGGATGTTTGGAAGCACAAGTAGTATCTCTACTTGGTGCAAAGAATTTGGCTAGCATGAGAGGGAAATGCAAGCTCAACATGTTGGAGGATCCATGACAATATAACTTCTATTCGGATATAAGAAAACATAACCCATTATGCTGTCTTCCTTGTCCAACATCAACTTTTTAGCATGTCATATTTTAATGAGTGCTCACAATTACAAAAATGTCCAAGATAGTATATTTATATGTGAAGCCTCTCTTTCTTTATTACTTCCTATTAATTGCAACAATGTCCAAAACTATGTTTGTCAACTCCCAACAAATTTTATTCATCATACTCTTTATATATGAAGTCATTACTCTCCATAAGATCAATATATGATCTTTTTATTATTTTATTCCCTGAAGATCATAGCAAGAAAACAAAGCCCTCAACTCAAAACTACTCTTTATTATATAACTCACGGACTCGATTACATAGATAAAGATCAAATCAAAACTCAAAGCTAGATCATACTAAAACTTTATTCTACTAGATCAAGATATAACCAAAAGGATCGAACTAAGAAAAATGGTAAAAGTAAAGGTGTGATGGTGATACGATACCGGGGCACCTCCCCCAAGCTTGGCAGTTGCCAAGGGGAGTGCCCATACCCATGTAATTACGTCTCTTTCTTCGGAGGTGGTGATGATGGAGTTGTTGATGAAGTAGGCTTGTCATCAATCTTCCAAGGCATAGGCTCACCATCATAGAAAGATGAACGAGTCTCCGGGATCCTCAAATCTGCAGCCAAACTCATCCTCTTAAATCTGTATTCATACTCACAGTTCTGGTTTTGCAGGTCATAGATCTGGGATTGGAGATGCCCGATTTTCTCATGAAGCTTGAAGATGGCCTCCTCAATGTTCTTGGCATCCAGTTTGTGATTGTTGGTGAACTCCGCAATCATCATGTGATTGGCGTTGAGTCCATGTTCCACCATCCCTTGGCACTTGAAAACTTGCTGCTCCATTGCTTCGAGTCTTGTCTCCATGCTTCCAGTCTTCTTCAGCCCCTCAACATCGCGGATGTGAAGCACCCCCTCACGCATCTCAATGGCTTGAGGGTGGCGAAGCACCTCCGCAAGGTAGGGGTTGATGACCTTCTCGAAAAACTTATCCTTGGGGGCACTTGGAGACGTCATGGTGATCTAGATCTGTCAAAAAAAATAGCTCGAAACAAAAACAAAGGATTTGTCGTGGTACGGTGGTCAAAACCTTTGGGAGATTATATAATGAATTTTTACCGACCAAAACAAGTATTGTGCAAGAAAATGGAGTCTGGAGGGCACACGAGGTGGCCACAAGGTCGGGGGGGCGCGCCCTCCACCCTTGTGGTCGCCTCGTGTCTCTTTCGGACTACTTTTAATTTTCCTAATTTTTTAAATATTCCAAAACGGAGAAAAATTATCATTGGAAATGTTTTGGAGTCGGTTTACTTACCGTACCACATACCTATTCCTTTTCGGAGTCTGAAACATTCTGGAAAGTGTTCCTTATGTACTCCTTAGGTGTTACGGTATCAATTATATTGGTCTCAACATTTATGGGAGTACCTAAGATATAATGTTTGATTCTTTGACTGTTTACCACCTTCGGATTTGTGCCTTCGGCGTTGTTGATTTTTATGGCACCGGAATGATAGACCTCCTCGATAATGTAAGGACCTTCCCACTTAGAGAGAAGCTTTCCTGCAAAAAATCTTAAACGAGAGTTGTATAGCAAAACATGATCACCTATATTAAACTCACGCTTTTGTATCCTTTTGTCATGCCATCTTTTAATTTTTTTCTTTAAACAACTTGGCATTCTCATAGGTTTGGGTTCTCCATTCCTCAAGCGAGCTTATGTCAAATAACCTCTTCTCACCGGCAAGTTTTAAATCATAGTTGAGCTCTTTAATTGCCCAATAAGCTTTATGTTCTAGTTGAAGAGGTAAGTGACAAGCCTTTCCATAAACCATTTTATATGGAGACATACCCATAGGGTTTTTATAAGCAGTTCTATAAGCCCATAATGCATCATCAAGTTTCTTAGACCAATTCTTTCTAGATCTGTTAACAGTCTTTTGCAAAATCAATTTAATCTCTCTATTGCTCAATTTTACTTGACCACTAGACTGAGTATGATATGGAGATGCAATTATATGGTTAACATCATACTTAGCAAGCATTTTAAGAAAAGCACCATGCATAAAATGTGAACCACCATCAGTCATTAAATATCTAGGGACTCCAAACCTCGGAAAAATACCTTCTTTAAGCATCTTAATAGAAGTGTTATGATCAGCACTACTAGTTGGAATAGCTTCTACCCACTTAGTAACGTAATCAACAGCAACTAAAATATGTGTATACCCATTAGAGGAAGGAAAAGGTCCCATATAATCAAAGCCCCAAACATCGAATGGTTCAATAACAAGTGAATAATTCATAGGCATTTCCTGACGTCTACTAATATTACCAATTCTCTGGCATTCATCAGAAGACAAGACAAACTTGCGAGCATCCTTGAAGAGAGTAGGCCAATAAAAACCAGATTGCAATACCTTATGTGTAGTTCTATCCCCAGCGTGGTGTCCTTCGTAAGACTCGGAGTGGCACTTGCGTAGGATCTGTTCCTGTACATGCTCAGGTACACAACGTCTAATAACACCATCTACTCCTTATTTATAAAGGTGTGGGTCATCCCAAAAGTAATGTCTTAAATCATAGAAAAACTTTTTCTTTTGCTGGTATGTGAAACGAGGTGGTATAAATTTAGCAACAATGTAATTAGCACAATCAGCATACCATGGAGTATTACGAGAAGTATTTATGACAGCTAATTGGTCATCAGGAAAGCTATCATCAATAGGCAGTGGGTCATCAAGAACATTTTCTAACCTAGACAAGTTGTCTGCAACGGGGTTCTCAGCTCCCTTTCTATCAACAATATGCAAATCAAATTCTTGTAGCAAGAGAACCCATCTAATAAGTCTAGGTTTAGCATATTTCTTTTCCATAAGATATTTAATAGCAGCATGATCAGTGTGAAAAGTTACTTTGGAATCAATAATACAGGATCTGAACTTATCACAAGCAAAGACAACTGCTAAAAATTCTTTTTCAGTAGTAGCATAATTCCTCTAGGCACTGTCTAGAGTTTTACTAGCATAATGAATAACATTCAATTTCTTATCAACTCTTTGCCCTAGAACAGCACCAACAGCATAATCACTAGCATCACACATAATTTCAAAGGGTAAATTCCAATCAGGTGGTTGAACAATAGGTGCAGAAATCAAGGATTTCTTAAGTATTTCAAATGCTTCTACACAATCATCATCAAAAACAAAAGTAACATATTTTTGCAAGAGATTAGTGAGAGGCCTAGAAATTTTAGAGAAGTCTTTAATAAACCTCCTATAGAAACCAGCATGACCAAGGAAACTTCTTATACCTTTGATATCTTTAGGACACGGCATCTTTTCAATAGCATCTACTTTAGCTTTATCAACTTCAATACATCTTTCTGAAATTTTATGCCCCAAGACAATACTTCATTAACCATAAAGTGGCACTTCTCCCAATTCAAGACAAGATTAGTTTCTTCACATCTCTGCAAAACTCGATCAAGGTTGCTTAAGCAATCATCAAAAGAAGTTCCGTAAACGGAGAAATCATCAATGAAAACCTCAACAATCTTTTCACAAAAATCAGAGAATATAGCAGTCATACATCTTTGAAAGGTAGCAGGTGCATTGCATAAACCAAAAGGCATACGTCTATAAGCAAAGGTACCTAAAGGGCAAGTAAAAGTGGTCTTTTCCTGATCATCTTTTAACACAGGTATTTGAGAAAAACTTGAATAACCATCTATAAAGCAAAAATGTGTATGTTTGGATAGTCTTTCTAGCATTTGATCAATAAACTGTAGAGGGTAATGATCTTTTCTAGTAGCTTTATTTAATTTGCGAAAATCAATTACCATTCTATAACCTGTAACAATTCTTTGTGGGATCAATTCAGTCTTATCATTAGGAACAACAGTAATACCTCCCTTCTTAGGGACACAATGAACAGGACTTACCCACTTACTATCAGCAATAGGATAAATTATACTTGCCTCCAGAAGCTTTAGTATTTCATTTCTTACCACTTCTTTCATCTTAGGATTTAACCGTCGTTGGTGATCAACAACTGGTTTAGCATCATCCTCCAAATTAATTTTGTGCTGACATAGAGTGGGACTAATGCCCTTAAGATCATCAAGAGTATATCCAATAGCGGCTCGTTGCTTCTTCAGAGTTTTCAATAATTTCTTTTCTTCATGCTCTGAAAGGTTAGCACTAATAATAACAGGATATATCTTCTTTTCATCGAGATAAGCATATTTCAAAGTATCCGGTAATTGTTTAAGCTCAAACACGGGATCACCCTTGGGTGGAGGAGGATCCCCAAGGATTTCAACAGGCAAATTGTGTTTCAAAATAGGCCCTTGATTAAAGAATATCTCGTCTATTTCCCTTCTTTCATTCATAAACATATCATTCTCATGGTCTAGCAAATATTGTTCTAAGGGATCAGTAGGAGGCACGGCAATAGAAGCAAGACCAATAATTTCATCCTTACTAGGCAATTCTTTATCATGGGGTTGTCTACGAAATTTAGAGAAATTAAAATCATGAGACATATCCCCTAAACCGACAGTAACAATATCTTTCTTGCAATCTATCCTAACATTAACAGTATTCAAGAAAGGTCTACCAAATATAATGGGACAAAAGTCATCTTGTGGGGAAGCAAGAACAAGAAAATCAGTAGGGTATTTTATTTTCCCACACAAGACTTCAACATCTCTAACAATCCCAATTGGTGAAATAGTATCTCTATTGGCAAGCTTAATAGTAACATCAATATCTTCTATCTCAGCAGGTGCAATATCATTCATAATTTCTTTATATAAGGAAAAAGGAATTGCACTCACACTAGCACCCATATCACATAAGCCATGATAACAATGATATCCTATTTTAACTGAAACAACAAGCATGCCAACAACGGGTCTATGTTTATCTTTACTATCGGGTTTAGCAATTCTAGCAGCTTCATCACAGAAATAAATAACATGCCCATCAATATTATCAACTAAGAGATCTTTAACCATAGCAATACTAGGTTCAACTTTAATTTGCTCAGGGGGTGTAGGTGTTCTAGTATAACTCTTACGAACCATAGTTGAAGCTTTAGCATGATCCTTTATTCTAACAGGAAAAGGTGGTTTCTCAATATAAGCAGTAGGAACAATAGGATCAACATTATAAGTAATAGTTTCTTCCTCAACTTTAATAGGTTCTACTACTTTAACTTCAATGGGAGGATGATATTTAAACCACTTCTCCTTAGGGAGATCAACATGAGTAGCAAAAGATTCATAGAAAGAAGCTACTATCTCAGAGCCAAGTCCATATTTAGTGCTAAAATCATGAAAAGCATCGGTATCCATAAAAGATTTAACATAATCAAACTTAAGGTTTATACCTGACTCCTAACCTTCGTCGAGTTCCCAATCTTCAGAGTTGCGTTTAATTCTTTCAAATAAATCCCATTTGAATTCAATAGTCTTCTTCATAAAAGAACCAGTACAAGAAGTATCGAGCATGGATCGATCATTATGAGAAAACCGAGCATAAATTTTTTGAATAATAATTTCTCTTAGGAGCTTATGATTGGGGCATGAATATGACATTGAATTAAGCCTCCCCCAAGCTTGAGCGATACTTTCTCCTTCACGAGGCCAAAAATTATATATATAATTCCGATCACGATGAACCAGATGCATAGGATAAAACTTCTGATGAAATTCCAATTTCAATCGGTTGTAGTTCCATGATCCAATATCATCACATAGCCTATACCATGTCAATGCCTTCTCCTTCAAAGATAAAGGGAAGACCTTCTTCTTGACTTCATCCTCGGGCAAACCTGCAAGCTTAAATAATCCACAAACTTCATCCACATAGATTAGATGCATATCAGGATGTAATGTTCCATCTCCTGTGTAAGGATGAGCTAGCAGTTTCTCTATCATACCCGAAGGAATTTCATAATAAATATTTTCAGTAGGTGTAGTAGGTTCAGGGGCAACTCTTTGCTCTTCTGGTCGGGGTGAAGATACCCCGAACAAACCCCTCAAAGGATTACTTTCCATAGTAACAAGTGACAGTAAATTTCAGCACACTATATACATGTTTCCTTACCAAATTCCACTCACCAAAGGCACTTCACTCCCAGGCAACGGCGCCAGAAAAGAGTCTTGATGACCCACAAGTATAGGGGATCTATCGTAGTCCTTTCGATAAGTAAGAGTGTCGAACCCAACGAGGAGTAGAAGGAAATGACAAGCGGTTTTCAGCAAGGTATTCTCTTCAAGCACTGAAATTATCGGTAACAGATAGTTGTGTGATAAGATAATTCGTAACGGGTAACAAGTAACAAAAGTAACTAAGGTGCAGCAAGGTGGCCCAATCAGTGGCGGAGACACCGCCCAGCGACCCTGGGCACTTGCCCGGGCTCACTGGTCCTCGACATCAACGATCGAACGAATTAATACAGGGCTAAACGATACGGCCGCTTGCTTTACCCCGGGCAAAAAGATAATTGGGTCTTCATTTTTCATAGGTGCACGTAGTGCACGGCCCAACAACAGTTTGCAGCCCAGCTCCCCTGCCCGAAATAACTTATGTATCCATCGCTCGAACTCCCTGGCCCCTCTTCTGAGAGCAACTAGTTAACGAGCGCTCCTTCGGGAGCCTCGCAACGATCAGTGCCACTTGGCGCGTTTCCAGCCACCCCGCCACGTGTCGCACTCTGGACGCTCCCTCTGAATTTTTTTTTATTTTTCCGCACGCGTTTTTGGCTTTTAAAACTGTTTTTTTTTTTGTTTTTTTTACGTTTCGGTTTTCCACCGGTCTTCCTGAACTTTTGGACTAAAAAAAATTTCAAAATTTTTTTTTTGCGTGGAAAAACACGTTTTTTCTTTCCTTTCGCGAGAGTCACGGATTTGCTTTCGTGAGAGTCACGGCCGTGCCTCTCGGAAACAAAAAAAAATGCATTTTCTATTTTTTTCCTTCTGCGAGAGGCACGATTTTGCTTCCGAGAGAGGCACGGTTGTGCTTTCATGAGTGTCACGGCCGTGCCTCTCGGAAACGAAAAAAATGTGTTTTCTGTTCTTTTTTTCCTTTCGCGAGAGGCACGGTTTTGCTTCCGCGAGAGGCACGGTTGTGCTTTCACGAGAGGCACGGCCGTGCCTCTCGGGAACGAAAAAAACACGTTTTCTATTTTTTTTCTTTCGCGAGAGGCACGGTTTTGCTTCTGGGAGAGGCACGGTTGTGCTTTCGCGACGCACGGCCGTGCCTCCTCGGAAACGAAAAAAAACGTGTTTTCTCTTTTTTTTTCTTCCGAGATGCACGGTTTTGCTTCCGCGAGAGGCACGCTTCTGATTTCGCGAGAGGCACGGGCGTGCCTCTTTTGGAAAGGGAAAAAACCCATGCTCCCAGTTCAGTTTTTTAGTTCGGTTTTTTCGTCCGGTTTTTTTCATGAAAAAAAAAGTTCGTCAAAATCTATCAACATGGGATCTAGTTTTGAAGATCTCGACACAAGGAATCCAACGGTGAAAACGGTTCGAGATTTGGACGCACGGTTTAAGAGATAAAATGTTTTGAATAAACGAATCTACGAAAAAAAGGGAAAACTCACAGGTTGCGACAAGTGGCGCGCTGCAAGGTGAGAGTGATCTTTGCAAGAAGTACTCCTTAACTAGTGATTTCGCCCTCTTCTCCTCGTTTCTCACAGGCGGCAAGCGCGGCGACTGGGCCACACGGGCTAGCAGCTAGCCTAACCCTAGACGGCTAGACTCACGGTCGACGACGAGCGGACACCATCAGGCGCCCAGGCAGTGTACGCGCAGTACTCGCTCAACAGCTCCTTCTCATTCGGCTTCTACTTGCTTCGCTCAAAAACAAAGAATCCTCCGCCGAAATTAGCGCTAGCCAGCTAGGGATCTCATATCTGAATAATTGGTCTGGCTAGGGAATGAGTTGTTTCTTGCAGAATTAATTGGAAGGCAGCTCACATCTTTGACTATCTGTCCATATTGAAGAAGAAGGGAAGAGATAAGAGAAAACATATTAATCTGTGTTGATCACTCGCCAGGGCATGGCCTCAGGAAGTATTGATCGTCATATGATTTTTCTATTGGATAAGTATTTATTTTCAGATCAATTAATCTGTAGTAGAACTAGCATATTCATTTTGCAGACCATGGTATTCATGTAACATTTTTTTACCTTTTGGTTCCTTCGTACTCATAGAATGCATATTTCCTTGATGTGTAGTTTGTTGTCTTTCTGCCGGTAAAGGGAAACAAATATTTCACTATTTTCAGTTTGGTTAATCACTAACTGAATATTTGATAGTACATAGTTGATGCAAGCAGTTCCTTACTATGAACTTGTTACTTGTTGTACCTCATGATCTTATTTACTTGTGTAACAACGAACATCAAAATTATATATTGGTTGTGCCAATGGCAGCAATGAAGATTATGAAGAATAAACTGCATATCAAGCTCAATAATGAATGGTTCATTGACTTGGCAATATTTACACCGAGTCGGGCAATGAAGTCTCAGAAAGGGCTTTTACCTTGTGATTTTCTTTAGCGCACTATTGGTATGTTCCATCTAATTAACCACCCCTATTCTTGCAACCTTTCTATTTTGAGTATATTCACATCTCACAACTAATTTATTTAACTACAAGTCCATTTTTAATCTTATAGTGCCTTCTAGAGCTTTAGCAACATGGCGAGTTTGGTTCTATGCAAGGCTAGGTATATGTCTTTCTTTCGGCAAAAATCAACCAGTGGGAGATGCTTCCATGGTGGAAGAAATTGCACAATGACATCTGGTATGGATAGCTTTACTTTTGTTGTCAACATGGCAAGTTTGTCTCTATGCAAGGCTGCTTATAAATATTTTGTTGTAAGTCTCAAATTTATTTGGTGGATATTGATATATTATATATTTGTTCACTTCAAAATTACATTCTTTTGTGACTATTACATTTATGCACTTCATTATTAATGTGATTTTGTGGTTTAGAAGTTTGGTTCTATCTTATATGATTTGTATCCGAATACTCGAATTTTCATTTTCTAGATTATACACTTAGGCGCAACTTGCCCAGGCTCCATAAAAGTTCTGGCTCCGCCACTGGGCCCAATCCTTTTTGTATCAAAGGACAAGCCTGGACGAACTCTTATATAAAGCAAAGCGCTCCCGAGGACACATGGGAATTGTTGTCAAGTTAGTTTTCATCATGCTCATATGATTTGCGTTCGTTACTTTGATAATTTGATATGTGGGTGGACCGGTGCTTGGGTGCTGCCCTTCCTTGGACAAGCCTCCCACTTATGATTAACCCCTCTCGCAAGCATCCGCAACTATGAAAGAAGAGTTAAGATAAATCTGACCATAGCATGAAACATATGGATCCAAATCAGCCCCTTATGAAGCAACGCATAAACTAGGGTTTAAGCTTCTGTCACTCTAGCAACCCATCATCTACTTATTACTTCCCAATGCCTTCCCCTAGGCCCAAATCATGGTGAAGTGTCATGTAGTCAATGTTCACATAACACCACTAGAGGAAAGACAACATACATCTCATCAAAATATTGAACGAATACCAAATTCACATGATTACTTATAACAAGACTTCTCCCATGTCCTCAGGAACAAACATAACTACTCACAAAGAATATTCATGTTCATAATCAGAGGAGTATTAATTATCATTAAGGATCTGAACAAATGATCTTCCACCGAATAAACCAACTAGCATCAACTACAAGGAGTAATCAACACTACTAGCAACCCACAAGTACCAATCTGAGGCTTTGAGACAAAGATCGGGTACAAGAGATGAACTAGGGTTTAAGAGGAGATGGTGCTGGTGAAGATGTTGATGGAGATTGACCCCCTCTCGATGAGAGGATCGATGGTGATGACGATGGTGATGATTTCCCCCTACCGGAGGGATGTTTCCCCGGCAGAACAGCTCCGCCGGAGCCCTAGATTGGTTCTGCCAAGGTTCCGCCTCGAGACGGCAGCGCTTTGTCCCGAAAGCTTCCTCTTTATTTTTTCCAGGTCAAAACACAACATATAGCAGAAGATGGGCGTTGGGGGCCTGTCAGGTGGCCCACAAGGACGGGGGGGCACGCCCAGGGGGGTAGGGCGCGCCCTCCACCCTTATGGATGGCAGGTGGCCCCACTCTGGTACTTTCTTCGCCCAATATTTTTTATTAAATCCAAAATGACTCTCTGTGAAGTTTCAGGACTTTTGGAGTTGTGCAGAATAGGTCTCTAATATTTGCTCCTTTTCCAGCTCAGAATTCCAGCTGCCGGCATTCTCCCTCTTCATGTAAACCTTGTAAAATAAGAGTGAAAAGGCATAAGTATTGTGCCATAATGTGTAATAACAGCCCATAATGCAATAAATATTGATATAAAAGCATGATGCAAAATGAACGTATCATGACCCACCGCCCGAACCGCCCCGCGCCTGTCTAGCAGTCGCCGGAGCCGATCGCCGCCGTCACACCCGTGCATGATCCGTGCCAAGGATAAGGCCACAGAGCTCGGGACTCGTCGCACTGGCGCTTCGAGAGGCTCTGTCGACCTCATCCACTCCACGCCAACCGCGCCCGCCGTCCAAACCAACCTCACCGGCCGGAGTAACTCTGACGTGATCCACTCCGCCACTGACCACCTCAGATCACCTATAAAAGGCTACCCCGAGCCCCGTTCTTCACCCACACCACTCCACCACCTTCCCAATAGATCTCCCGCACACCACCTCGACCTCGGGGAGGTCTTCTTCCCCGACTCCGACCACCGATCCGCCGCCACCCACCCCGATCAGCACGACACCGTTACTCCATCTCCGCCTCCAAAACTCCACCAGTAGCCTCTAAACACATCCACTCGCCGATCCCACGCCTTAATTTGACGCAAGGAGCCCTCTCCGGCGAGTCTCACAACCACCCGATGCTGTCGTCCGCCGGAGACGACCTCACCGTCATTCTGGTGCTCGCCGACGACCACCACCACCACCCACCGATGCGGGGTGCCACCCCGAACACGTCCCGACCATCGCCACCTCCTAAAACACTGGCGATCGCCGTCGGTGACCACCGCCTCCCCTCTGTACACGCGCGCATAGAGCATGTTTGAATTTCAAACCTGACGGGTGGGGCCCACCCGTTAGTATTCTGTTATTTTTGAAAGCGTCTTTTGCCTCTTTATGCTTTCCTGGCTGGGAAGCGTATTCCTATCCGAGGTGCTTTCACTTATTACCGCAGGGACCCGTTGGCAGTTATTTTATTTACAAAGAGGTCCCTGGTTTTAAATCCTTAATAACTTTTAAACCACAGATCATTTTCAGTTGATTCTTTTTCTGAAATTCTTGTTTTTCACTCTAGTCTCTACTCCTAATGGAGCAGTTGGTAGTCTCCGCGGTTAATTTTCGTCCCACCTACCATGGTTTTTTTTCGTCCCACCTTCCACTGGTTTTTTTTCGTAGGTTTTTTCGTCCGCTCCTCTCGATCCCTGGAACTCCCAGAGTAGATGCCGCCCGCCCCTTCCAGCCCCCGCCCCCCCAGCCCTAGCCGCAATCCCATCTCGACATCCATCCCGCCGCCACCTCCTGCTCCGCCCCGCCGTGCGCCGCCCGCCGCCACCTCGCCTGCGCCGCCCGCCGCCGCTGCGCCTGGCCGCCGTCCGCCGTATCCATGCTCCGCTGTCCGAATCCCACCGCCGCGCCCGTCCCGCTCACCGTGGCCGATGATTGTTTCCCTCCCCAAAGGGCGGCCATGATGAAGGGCGCCGCCCAGCTCCTGACCAGCGGACGGACTCGCCGGGTCCCCGCTCCTCGGGGCCAGCCCGTCCTCCATGCCGGATCGCGCAATCCCATCTCGACATCCATCCCGCCGCCACCTCCTGCTCCGCCCCGCCGTGCGCCGCCCGCCGCCACCTCGCCTGCGTCGCCCGTCGTGCTCGATTTTCGCATCTCATGTAACCACCGTGCTTTCTCATCGTTGTTTCTTCCAGTTATTGCATAGGTTGGATTTGGGTCTAAGTGCCATCGTCGCACTCTGAAAAGGGATCTACTGGATGGATGACTGTTAAGGTACACTAATTTGCCCCTGATCTAACTCTGTAGTTTCGATCAATTTAACATGTTTCAGTTCTAGCATGCAGGTGCAGGTACACATCGTTGTTCTGGAGGGGGATTGAGTCGCGGACGTGCTGGTCAGGTAGATGGAGTCTGTCGTCCCGCAACCCAGTGCTTGGATCCACCTCCTTGAGCTTATTCCAGGGATGTAAATTATCAAAGTCCCTTTCTACTTTTCAAGTCCTCGCCTTGTTATGAACTTGCCATCAGAAAGGCCATTCATGTATCAATCCATGCACACTTGCATGTCAAGCCATTAAGGTAAACCTAGCTTATGAAGTGTATGTTTGGTAAGATTTGTAGCAGCAACAACAGTCATGTACATGCTGATTGGTCCCTGTTATGTATCTGTTTGATTGCCGGCAATGCATCTGTTTTTTTACTTATATTAGATTTTATGCACTATTTAGTCCCAATGGTTATAAATCTTTTTTGTAGGGAAATTGATCCAGTCTTGAATATTAGTTTTTAATGGAAGAGTCATCCTTAATTAGTCTATTTTACACGAGGTTGAGACTATCTCAAAAGATATGCGTACATACTCTACCTTTGCCCTCATGAAATATTTCTATAGTAGTTGTCAGCCGTAAATTCCATGAAGAATTGTTGGTTCGTGTAGTTATTTCGCGAAACTTTCATTATAGGGTTCTAGGATTGGTGAATAAGCAGGGTTGTTTTCTTACTATAGTATCTGCATGATCAAGTCAGTGTGTATTTTTAATTATCATACTGTCACATGTAACATTAAGATTGAATTTATTGTAACTTTTCTAACCATGTCTTGTTATGCTTGAGGAAAAACTAACATGAATATTTGTCTTAGAACTTCCAAGGAAGTTACTGTTCTCACTGTGTTGGCAAAATAAAATATATTTATGTTGTACATATACTTAATTTCAGGAGATGTAGATTTTCTTGTTATCTTATATGCTCCTTTTCTTTTTCTTGTAAAAAAATCAGATCAACAAAGAAAGGATCCTTAATCTGGCCACCTTGGGTTGAAGCGACTACTCCTTTAATTGATTTTAACATCGTTACTTTTTTATTTGAAAACGTCTGGAAGATTTTCCTTTGTTTTGGTGCTATGAGGATCTTATGCCGCAGAGAGCTTTCACCAATGCCATAGAGATGTTGCTGCATTAACACTTAGGATAAGATGATTTTAGTAAGAATTTATCATCTACTTCGTGCTTTCGTCTCCAATTTTGTAGGATTTGCTTTCTTTTCCGCAACATTTTAGAAATATAAATACTTCATTTTTATCCAGTTATCCACATTTAACTAGGTTGCAAAGAACGGTGAACTGAGATGAGCTAGCAAAACATACTTTTGTAGGCTAGAGTGCATATTTCTTAGATATGTCCAATTATGGCAATGTGACAAAGCATGGTCCATAAGATATCTAGCGAATTAGAGTTGGTATGATTTAAAGATTAAGTGTTGTCTTGAGTGCTTTTTATTCATGTGGTTGTTGCATGGGCTTCAAATAATTTACTTGGGACTTCATTCAGAATTTCAATAGGTAATCTGAGATCAATACTGAGATCAGAGATAATATAAAACTTGGTTGTACAAACAAAATCTATCATACCATGCAATTTTGTTGTGTTTGGAAATAAGGTTAGCTATGTCTAATTAAGGAATCTGCATTGTTTACACCATCCTCTTGTCGTGTCTATTAGCAGCAATAAAACTTAAAAGGAACACTTCTAGGCTAGATCTTATTCAGATGTGCGTGCATTGAATCCTTGCATGGATCTTGTCATAATGTAGTGTAGATTTGGGAGCTACATAATGTATATCGTTATGGCCACCGAGTTCTTATATTCAGCCACTGGACTATATCCTTCAATGGAAGTAATAGGAGCTGCAGATAAGCATCTCAATGGGGTGTTATTTCTTTCCTCAACAAGTTAGTACAGTAGGAAAGGTAAAGTGAAGACACAACATGCATTTCCTTGGTTTTATGTTTCTTAGAATGTCGCTGTACTACTCCCTCCGTCCCATAATATAGGATGTTTTTGCAAGCTAACGTAGCTTGCAAAAACGTCTTATATTGTGGGACGGAGGGGGTATGTTTTAGGCTAAGAAGAAGCGGCGCTGGCACTGAAGAACATCAGTTTATCTTTAGAGATCTCAGAAATTTTGGAGAGTCTGATGTGTTACAAATTAATGTTGTATATAAGGAGAATAGTAGGAGATGATCTGGGATTGACTAAGTGTAAGTTTTACTTAGGTATTTTTTTTCTTGCAAGATCCTAACCATTTATCCATTTGCTCCCTAGATTCGTTTACTGATTGTAAATTGCTTAACTTCCTTGCACATAAAAAGACAATATGTTTGGATTTGTGAAACAGCCATATTTTTGTGTACAATGGTGAAAGAGCTACATTGTTATATTGCTCTCTGGTTCAATTTCTTCTATTCCATAGGTGAAAGGAAACGTGAACACTACACTACAACTCTTTAGGCTTGCCAAAATATAAGGATGATCACGTTGTGATGAGCAAAACTGGATGTACCCGGTAAGGATGGAGGTAAGATTACCTCTCCGACAAGGCCCCGGAACAGTCACCGTCCCGGTTAAAGAGCACTGGCAATTTGGAGAGGGCCCCACAGCCATAGAGCCTCCTTTTGCGCTAGAGGGAGCAGGCCTTCGCCGAGGGTAACAATTGTGGCCGCTTACAGAGCGAGGTGAGTGTGATTGGCCAAATTAACTTAACTCAGCTACTATTTGGTACTGCTCAAGAAGGTCGTCGATCTTCTTAGCTGACAATACCAATTAGACTAATTTATTGTAGTTTTATGAACATGGAGTTTGTTAATCACCTCCATGTTTTTATTGAAGATTAAGATGTGTATAATATATATGCAATGTTATTTTTTCTAGACATTTAACAAAATATGAAATAAGCAAACATATATATAGTGGTCCAAGTTGACGAAGTAGAGTTAATGGCCCTTTGGTTTTTGATCAATGCATATATCTTTGTTATCCTGTGGCAAGGCACGGCAAATGTGCATATCTTAAACAACAATTTATGACCTTTCATTTTCGTTCTTATGATATAATATAAAGTTCAGTGTTAATTTCATTCTATTTTATGGTAATGATGCGTTGGATATATTTTAGTGTACAGCCCATAGCCTCAACATTTGCACCGTAGCTTCACGCCACCGTCTCGCCGTGCTTGCACGGCATCCCAGCATCTCGCCTTCTTCCCGTGCACAACTGAAGCTTCATTGGCCTACGTACACTTCCCTAGACAATCTAAACTGCATGCATCACTAAAAAGAAACCTGCAGAAACATTGAAATCCAGATTAAGTCCAAACAGCCCGCCCGCACACGACCGCAACAGCAGTCAGGCCGTGGTTGCGCCAGCCTGCCCTCCTGTGCTCCCGCACGCAGCAGCTACGGCGGCTGGCATCCCCACAGCTAGGCTAGACATCACACGGTTGTGGCGGCATCCAGCATGCTCGCCTGCCTACCCGCAGGCCAGCAAGCTCGCTCGCCGACGGCCAACACACAAGCCAGCACACTGCTGCTGCGACCCGTCAGCGCGCCATGGTTGCATGCGGCTTTGGCTCAGCAGGTACATGCGGTGGTCGCGCGAGGTCGTCACGTGCCTCCCCCACCATCGTCCACGCTGTCAGCAGCCTCCTCGACTCACCTCGTCATCGTCACGAGGCACCTCCACCCCTGCGCTGGCATCGTTCCGTGCTCCACGTGAGAGAGGCGAGAAAGAAAGATGGGGTGGTTGCAGGTGGGACCGAGCGCGTACCCGGGCGTGACCGGAGCCCCTCCCGCTCCTAGATTTGAGATGGGTCTGAGGTATATCGGTCAGTCCAGACATTTAGGGATGAAGTGAGGGTCTGGTTGGGTCACTCTTTTTTGACCGGGTGGACGTTTCAGACGTTTATGGAGAAAGTAGGGGGGTCGGCTGTAGATGCTCTAAGTTATCAAGAAGCTAAGAATTTGATAGATCAATCTATGGCCCTATTGTTGAGGAGGTAAAGGAGTCCATGCGATCAACGGAGGAGTTCAGGGTGGCCAGCGCCGGTCCTCGAGTTTCGGAGGTCCCGGGGCGAACACAAATGAATGGGCCCAGTGACGACATTTGAGGAAAAAAATGATCCCATACATTGATAGAAAAAAAATCTTGCAAAGCTATAATAAACAGTGGTAATTTTCCTTGGTAAATAATACTCCAGGTCATAAATAACAACATCATACTTCAGGTCTAAATCAAATATCATAGAAGTTAAAGGGCATAACAAAAAATAAATCATATGCTAACGAACCAACAAGCCTCCAGTAATCATGAGAAACGGCTTAAGGGTAACATCTTACTGACATGAATCAACAATTCTACTTGTCTCAATGCACATAAACTCAGACTGCAACTTCTTACTGACCTCCCCATTACTAAGCTTTCTTGAGTAGTAAGCGTACGAAAAATGTCTTCCAATTCATCAGGGCTTATATATATACACTGTACCCTACAGGTCGGGGCCCCTAATTTGGCTGGGCCCCGGGTCGTCGCCCCTGCAGCCCTGGCCCAGGGCCGGCCTTGAGGGTGGCATTGGTGAGACGCTCGGCTAATGGAGCTGCTCATTGGCTAGCGAAGGAGGCTTGTGCGAATAGTTTTATTTTATTCGACTGAAAACATGCTGAGATAAATGAATACAACACAACCCACTTCACCTAAGAAAAACTTTAGTTAGAATGGGTTTTGTTTTATTCATTCATCTATCTGAGTCCAAAACGTCACAAATACAATCCAGATAACATTATTGTGTTTGATAGTATGATGTGTGTTAGTTGATTATAAAAAAATGTGTTAGCTGAGACGACATTGTTCTTAGTTATTTAGCTCCGTGAGTAGAATCTTAAATTTTGTCAAAAGCCCGTGGCAACGCACGGGCGTTCTACTAGTTTATTTTAGTATTTAATTAAAAATATTTTGAGACAACTTTTTGTACTGTTGCAAAAAAGTTGAATTTGGATTTTCATTTTCAGAAAACGAAGAGGGGGACTATACCGGGAATTTCGAGGAACCCCTTGCTGATTACTTTGGTCAAGGCAAGCATTATTGAACTTGGGTTATAATGAGTTGCATGCATGGTTGCATCGGAAGTTGTTGCACCGTATAGTAGTAATAGTAGAAGCATGCATTGGTCACGTCAATTTAAGCACTATTGCATGAACCCTGTTGCATGTCATGTGAGCACTATTGCATTCATCAGGATATTTTGCTAACATGTGGATATGGTAAGAATCCAGGAGTGTATCTCCTGCCCTGGACGTGCCAATGGGCACGGGCTGTGTTATGACACGACGGTGTCATTGTGGCGTGTGAGACATGCCAGTCTTAATAACAACACCTCCTGAGTCAACCTAGATCGAGTCTTGTTCCAGTAAGCCTAACTAAACACCGTGCTGCCACTTGTCTTCCCACAAGGCGGTGCCATTTAGTAAGTTGTTAACCCCTTTCCCTGTACACACCACTTAGAGACGCCACGATGAGGGTTCCACGGCCATGGACTAATGCCAGTCATCAGGTCAGGGGCATTGGTGTATCCGGCTGGGCTGAGAGGGGGGCACCCCTTGTAATCCGCGAGTGTTAATACTGATCCCATGCTATTCGAGACGATGGTCTCCCCGACTTAAGAGTTTTTCTTGAAAGATGCTTTGGGTGATTCCTGGCATCCAGAAAGTATTCTGGTGTGTGCCGGTCAGGTGTGTTTCCAACCCAAAGTCCGTAATGGAAATTAGTCAATGTCTAGATATTGGCTACAGGAATTCCATACACGTGGGTAAAGAGCGCAATCTCTGCAGAGTTACATCTATTCGAATAGCCGTGTCCACGGTCAAGGACACAGTTGGGAGGGGTCAAGTATCGGTCTCGGTGTCAGTCTTTGGAGGAAAATAATTAAATTGAGCTTGATTCATCTTGCAGGATAATTATGGTCACCACCGAGGCTGTCATGAATATTATTGTTATGCATATTATTGTTGTGGTGGACTAACCCGTTTCTCTTATTCAACTGTACTGAGTGTCACTTGGGATGGCTAGACTACCTGTGCACTCAACTTTATTTTCTTTTCTGAGGATCACTTGGGATGGCTAGACTACCCGGATACTCAGTTTTATTTTCAAGACCTCTCGTGGCGTCGCTTGAGTTCTCGGGCGGTCTTGTCTCGCCTGATTCTCTTTTAGACACCCGTTTGGCATTTCTTTTCAAGACCTTACGAGGCGTCGCTTTTAGACACCCGTGTGGCATTTCTTTTCAAGACCTTACGAGGCGTCGCTTTCAGACACGCGTTTGGTGTTTATCTTGGAATTTCTCGGGCGGTCTAACGCCCGATGTTCCACTTTAATTTCTTGGTTATCACTACTTTCATTTGATTATTTATCCACACCAGGTTGACATTATCATGCCATGATTTAATTCCGGTCGGCATGTGCATTTAACATAGTCCATCATGAGCATTCGCATTCATTATATCTCTCGTTCATAATGTTTGCGAGTACATTCCAACGTACTCACAGGCTTGTCCCTGGCTATTGTCTTGGCCAGACCTGGAGGAGGACAAGCTTGCGGAGGAGGATTGCGCTAGAGAGCCCGACGCGTAGAGGTGTTCCCAGTCAGTCACCCATGGACTTGTAGTCTACCACGTGTATCATCCACTAGTGCTTCCGCTACACAAATAAAATAGTCAAGCCTCACCCTGACGCTTGGCTTACTTTATTGTATCGGTGTTGTATCACCGTCACCCACTATCATATTCCACCGCCACCTATTTTACAAGTTTGTAACAGATTGTAGAGCACTCTGGCTCAACCCGATGTAATATTATGTTTGTACTGGTTATCTATATCAAGGAAGTCCACCAGCAGTCCTGATCTTGGGGCTGGTGTGACTTTGGGCTATTCTGTGAGTTATTACAGAATTGAGCCTGACATCAACTTCCCTGCAGGGGTGCACCACATTAACCAACATGCTCGATCACTCTAGCCAGACACACTTTCCTGGGTCATGCCCGGCTTCAGAAGAACAACACGTCGCAGCCCTAACTAGGCTCAATAGAGAGGCCAACATGCCGGTCTACATCCTAAGCGCGTAGGGGTCTTGGGCCCATCGCCCTTTGCACTCCTACATGTTGCGTGGGCGGCCGGGAGCAGACCTAGCCCCCTTATACAAGCGCTGGCGCTCCAGTCCAACCCAGGGTGCGCCACTCAGTCGCTGACGTCTGAAGAGCTTCGGCTGATACTACGACGCCGGTTGCCCATATCTTGTCCCGCGTGGCGGTTAGTGCGTATAGGTCAACTACCAACTCAGATCAAATGTCCAAACTTGTTAGGCATGTTATTATGAAATAACCGTGGACAACGACCAGGGACCAGGCCCACCTCTCTCCTAGGTGTCTCAACCTGCCCTGTCGCTCCGCCTCAAAGATCCACTTAGAGGGCCGTCGGGAAACATGTCCTTTCAGCCCCCAGTCCGTGAATCACTCGCGGGTACTCTATGAGCCGACCCGACTTTAATCACCACATGTATCATGTATAATATGTATAGTATATATAATACACGTGATCACCTCCCGAGTGATCACGGCCCGATAGTATAGCATGGCAGACGGACAAGAATGTAGGGCCACTGATGATAAATTAGCATCCTATACTAAGCATTTAGGATGGCAGGTAAAGGTATCAATAGTAGTAGCAAAGACAGGCTATGCAGCAGTATAGGATCAAACCGATGAACTGTAACAGCTACACTACTCTAATGCAAGCAGTAGACAGAAGGAGTAGGCGATATCGGGATGATCAAGGAGGTTTTGCTTGCCTGGAAGCTCTGCGGAGAAGGACGGTCATTGGCACAGTACTCAAACGGGCCAGTAGTGGTGTCAGTCTCAAAGTCTACCGGAGAGAAGAGGGGGAAGAAACAATAAATACAATGCAAACAGATGCATGACATGGCAATAAGCGGTGCTAGGTGTGACCTAACACAGTACTACGCGATACTGGCGAAGGGGGAAAACATCCGGGAAAGTATTCTTGGAGTTTGGCATTTTTGGACAGGTGAAACGGAGGGGGACGGTTCCATGTTCGCTATGATAGGGGCATGTGATAGATGAACGGAGCGCGTATTCGGAATCGTCGTATTTTTCTGAGTAACTTTCATGTATAAAGTATTTTCATCCGAGTTACGAATTATTTTATATTAATTTTCAAAGTTTTATGCATTTTCAGAAATTATTATTAATTCGAAAATTAAATAGCTAAATGCTAAGTGCACCCACAAAGTGTACCCAACAGGGTACACTATGGCTGACATGTGGGCAAGAGGGGACCCAGTTGACCAGTCAACGTTGACTGGTCAACAGGGTTATGGGCCCCCTTGTCATAGTCTAACAGTTAATTAGTTAACTTAATTAAGCAGGTAAATTAATTAATTATTAACTAATTAATTATTTTATTTATTAATTTTATCTATTTATTTTTATTTCTCTCTCTCTCTTTTTATTTTCTTTTACATTTTGTTTTATCTAGGGGCGGGGGCCCACATGGCAGTGGCCTGGGGCCATGTGCACGCGGGAGAAAGGGGGCAGAGGACCCCGGCGGCTAGTGGCCCGTTCGGCCACCGTGGTGGCTGGGCACGCGCCGCACCGAGGGCATTGGCTGCCACGACGCAGTAGAGCAGGGAGCGGTCGGCGGTGGCGGGGCGCAGCTGCGAGAGGAGACAGGGGGCAGGGCGGCGAGCGGGAGCAGCGTTAGCAGTAGCAGCGCCGTAGTAGAGAGCAGTAGCAGGGCTGCAGGCACGCGGGGGTGCGGGTGCGCGCAAGGGAAGGCACCGGGCTGCGGCGTTGGGACGGGCAGGAGCAAGCGGAGGCAGGGCGGGGAGCGGGGTAGAGCAGCGGTGGGCGCTGGGGCTAGCGGGCGCTGATACGTCTCCAACGTATCTATAATTATTTATTGTTCCATGCTATTATATTATCTATTTTGGATGTTTTATATGCATTCATATGCTATTTTATATTTTTTTTGGGACTAACCTATTAATCTAGAGCCTAGTACCAGTTTCTGTTTTTTCCTTGTTTTAGAGTTTTACAGAAAAGGAATATCAAATGGAGTCCAAACGGAATAAAACTTTACGATGATTTTTCTTGGACCAGAAGACATCCACGGAGCTTGGAGAGGGGGTCAGAGGATGGCCGAGGGGGCCACAAGCCTGCCAGGCGTGCCCCTGGGGGCGCCCTAAGGGCTTGTGGGCCCCTCGAGGGTCTCCTAACCCTAATTCTTGCTCTATAAATTCCCAAATATTCCCAAACCACCAGAAGCGTCCACCAAAATACTTTTCCGCCGCCGCAAGCCTCTGTTCCCGTGAGATCCCATCTGGGGGCCTTTTTTGGCGATCTGCCGGAGGGGGATTCAATCACGGAGGGCCTCTACATCAACCTTGTTGCCCTTCTGATGATGCGTGAGTAGTTTCCCACAGACCTACGGGTCCATAGCTAGTAGCTAGATGGCTTCTTCTCTCTCTTTGATCTTCAATACAATGTTCCCCTCGATGTTCTTGGAGATCTATTCGATGTAATACTTTTTTGCGGTGTGTTTGTTGAGATCCGATGAATTGTGGATTTATGATCAGATTATCTATGAATATTATTTGAGTCTTCTCTGAACTCTTTTATGCATGATTAAGATATCTTTGTATTTCTCTTCGAACTATCGGTTTGGTTTGGCCAACTAGATTGGTTTTTCTTGCAATGGGAGAGGTGCTTAGTTTTGGGTTCAATCTTGCGGTGTCCTCACCCAGTGACAGAAGGGGTAGCGAGGCACGTATTGTATTGTTGCCATCGAGGATAAAAATATGGGGTTTTCATCATATTGCTTGAGTTTATCCCGCTACATCATTTCATCTTACTTAAAGCGTTGCTCTGTTCTTATGAACTTAATACTCTAGATGCAGGCAGGAGTCGGTCGATGTGTGGAGTAATAGTAGTAGATGCAGAATCGTTTCGGTCTACTTGTCACGGACGTGATGCCTATATTCATGATCATTGCCTTAGATATCATCATAAATTTGCGCTTTTCTATCAATTGCTCAACAGTAATTTGTTCACCCACCGTATGCTATCTTCAAGAGAGAAGCCTCTAGTGAAACCTATGGCCCCCGGGTCTATTTTCCATCATATATTTTCAGATCTATAAACCAAAAAACCCAAACATACCTTGCTGTAATTTATTTGTTTTTACTTTGTTTTATGTTTTAGTAATCGTTTATACCTATCTCTATTAGATCTCACCCTTGTTCGAGACCGTGAAGGGATTGACAACCCCTTTCTCGCGTTGAGTGCAAGTGTTTGTTAGTTTGTGCAGGTGCATAGATTGGAGACTTGCTTGTGCCTCCTGCTGGATTGATACCTTGGTTCTTAACTGAGGGAAATACTTATCTCTACTTTGCTGCATCACCCTTTCCTCTTCAAGGAAAAAATCAACGCAAGCTCAAGAAGTAGCAAGCGCATGCGTGCGAGGGGCGCACGACCAGGGGGCTCGCGGCCGCAGCCATGACGAGGTGCGGGCGACGAGCAAGCGGGAAGGCCCGGGGAGGCACGACCAGAGCGCGTTGAGCGCGCGCGGGGCGAAGGTGGGGCGCGATGAGCGTGCATCGGGTGGGGCGAGCGCGGGCGCAACTCGCGGCAACAGGGGGGAAGGGAAATGACGGAGGACTGAGTCTTCAGCCTCCGATGCAGGGGAACAGGCAGCGAGGCTCGGGGGAGGGGGTCCGTCGGGGTCGGGCGACGGGGCAACGACGTCGAGGCGGTGCCGGGCTTCGGCGACGGCGACCGAGGGAGAGAGGAGGGGGAGTGGGGGAGGATTAGGGTTACGGGGGGAAAGAAGGAGAGTCCATATAGTCCAGGGGCGCGGGATGGGCTGGCTGGGCCGGCCGGCTGGAGTGGCCGGCTGGGGCTTTTCCCTTTTTTTGTTTTGTCTTGTTCATTTTTCTTTTTATTTATTTTTTGTTTTCTTTTTAGTTTCTTTATAATTTTAGTTTTATACAATATAAACCTAATCCCTAAATTAGTATTATTAATTTTGGTATTTAAAATATTTAGATTGCATATTTTTACAATTTAAAAAGAACTTAAATAATAGTTTTGGCCCATGTTTTATTTATTTTAGGGCAATAAATACTTTTAAAATGTTGGTTTCTGTTTGTTAATTAGTTAGTGAATATTTGTAACCTTTTGAACATTTTTAATCCACTGTTTTATGAAACTATAATTTGACTTGTTATTTGAATTTGTATTTGAACTAAGTTTGGAACAAGTGAGGTTTAGCAAAATTTTAACTATGATGACCTGGCATCATTAACAGGGGTTTACCGTAGCTTAACTATCGGGGTGTCACACGGAGGATTCCATATCTTGCTGGTCTGATTTGTGCCACAAGTTTGTCGGGCCTTCATGGGCAGCCACAAGGTCGCGGACCAAGAAGCAGACCTGCAGTTGATCCCGCAAAAAGGAGGACAAGTGGCTCCGCAAGTACATTCAGAGATTCAGTCATGTGCAATGCAATATTCCCGGTATCCACCCCACAACAATTATTGTCATGTTTCGTCAGAACGTGAGAAACCGCAAGATGCGGGAAGAGATGGGTATGACCAAGGTGGGGGATGTCTCCGACCTATATGCTCTGGCCGACAAGTGTGCACGGGATGAGGAGGGAAGGAGAATTCCTGGAGAGAAGATTGGCGCATAATATGATTCAGAAGATGATGATGCCGCCACTACATCAAAGAGGAAAAACTGCAAGCACAACAGGAAGTGCAAGGGCAAAGTTGTTCTTGCTGTGGAGGGATCCAGCAATGATGGCCCCGCCAAGAAGGCCAAAGCTGAGAGCCCCGTCAAGGAGGTCGCCGGGTGCGCCTCGTGCCAAGCCTTGGCGGACGCTGATCAGACTGTGGGCTCCGGCAAGCAGTACTGCAAGATCCACCACACCAAGAGCCATGACCTTCAAGACTGTCGGCAAGTGGAGTAGCTTGATACGTCTCCATCGTATCTACTTTTCCAAACTCTTTTGCCCTTGTTTTGGACTCTAATTTGCATGATTTAAATGGAACTAACCTGGACTGACGTTGTTTTTAGCAGAATTGCCATGGTGTTATTTTTGTGCAGAAATAAAAGTTCTCGGATTGACCTAAAAATTTACAGATAATATTTTTGGAATATATAAAAAATATTGGCGCAAGAATCAACCAGAGGGGGGCCACCCAGAGGCCACAAGCCCTGGGGCGCGCCCACCCCCTTGTGGCGTGCCCTGCAGGCTTGTGGGCCCCCTGGAGCTCCTTGATGACCCACAAGTATAGGGGATCAATCGTAGTCCTTTCGATAAGTAAGAGTGTCGAACCCAACGTGGAGCAGAAGGAAATGACAAGCGGTTTTCAGCAAGGTAATGTCTGCAAGCACTGAAATTATAAGTAACGAGTAGTTTGGTAGCAAGATAATTTGTAACGAGCAAGTAACGGTAATGGTAAGAAAAGTGCAGCAAGGTAGCCCAATCCTTTTGAGGCAAAGGACAGGCCAAAACGATCTCTTATGATAAGCAAAGCGTTCTTGAGGGTACACGGGAATTTCATCTAGTCGCTTTCATCATGTTGGTTTGATTTGTGTTCGCTACTTTGATAATTTGATATGTGGGTGGACCGGTGCTTAGCTGCTGTTCTTACTTGAACAAACCTCCTACTTATGATTAACCCCCTCGCAAGCATCCGCAACTACGAGAAAAGTATTAAGAATAAATCTAACCATAGCATTAAACTTTTGGACCCAAATCAGTCCCTTACGGAATAGCGCATAAACTAGGGTTTAAGCTTCTGTCACTCTAGCAACCCATCATCAAATAACTACTCCACAATGCATTCCCTTAGGCCCTAATAAGGTGAAGTGCCATGTAGTCGACGTTCACATGACACCACTAAGGGAATCACAACATACATACCATCAAAATATCGAACACATATCAAGTTCACATGATTACTTGCAACAAGATTTCTCCCGTGACCTCAAGAACAAAAGTAACTACTCACTAATGATAATCATGCTCAAGATCAGAGGGGTATTAAATAGCATAATGGATCTGAACATATAATCTTCCACCAAATAAACCATATAGTAATCAACCACAAGATGTAATTAACACTACTAGTCATCCACAAGTACCAATCTATAGTTCCGGTACAAAGATTGAACACAAGAGGTGAACTAGGGTATGAGAGGAGATGGTGTTGTTGAAGATGTTGATGGAGATTGCCCTCCCCAAGATGGGAGAGTTGTTGGTGATGATGATGATAATGATTTCCCCCTCCGGGAGGGAAGTTCCCCCGGCGGAATCGCTCTGCTGGAGGGCAAAAGTGCTCCTGCCCAAGTTCCGCCTCGAGACGGCGGCGCTTCATCCCGAAAGTCCTCCCCTTATTTTTTTCTAGGTCAAAATGACTTATATAACAGAAGAGGGGCACCGAAGGTGGGCCGAGGAGGGCACAACCCACCAGGGCACGCTTGGGCTCCCTGGCACGCCCAGGTGGGTTGTGCCCACCTGGTGGGCTCCCTCTGGTACTTATTGGCTCCAATAATTCTTATATATTCCATAAAAATTCCTCGTGAAGTTTCAGCTCATTTGGAGTTGTGCAGAATAGGTAGCCTGACGTAGCTTTTTCAGGTCCAGATTTCCAGCTGCCGGAATTCTCCCTCTTTGTGTGAACCTTGCATATTATGAGAGAAAAGGCATTAGAATTACTCCAAAAAGCATTATTATGGATAACAACATAATAAATAACAGTAGGAAAACATGATGCAAAATGGACGTATCAACTCCCCCAAGCTTAGACCTCACTTGTCCTCAAGCGAAAACCGAAATCGAAAAACATGTCCACATGCTTAGAGAGAGAGGTGTCGATAAAAACAAAATACGGACATAGAAGCATCATGTATATTATTATAACAGCAACAAACTTTTATCATATAACTTCTCATGAACAAGTAACAATTCATCACAACATCGAAGTATAAAGCATAAACTCTATTGAAAACCAACAAACTATGTTTTCAGTCAACTTTGCAACTACAATTCATCATCTTTTCAGGAAGGGTCACGTATCGGAGCCTTTTTGGCAAGTCCACATACTGAACCATCATAGTCTTCTATGATTGCTAACACTCACCGCATACACATGAGCAAAACGTTTCAACCAGACAGATAGAAAGATAGGGGCTTATAGATTCGCCTCCCAACATACTCACCTCGAGGGTGATGTCAACAATAATAACTCATGCTACTCATATCCAACTGGATATATGTGCCTAGATCTTTCCTCACCACATGATGCTTGCCAAAAGAGAAAATAAAAAGGAATAGAGAGAAGAACTTTGACTCTTGCATAAAAGTAAATACATAAAAGTAAAAGATAGGCCCTTCGCAGAGGGAAGTAGAGGTTGCCATGCGCTTATTTGTTTGTATGCTCAATCTCTTAGTGCAAAAGAACGTCACGTTATATTGCCCCTTGTGATAGCAATCTTTATTATGCAGTCTGTCGCTTTTATTCTTTGCCATCACAAGTTCGTACAACGCTCAATTTTCTCTAACACTAAATGATCCAACACTTTTAGAAGCAATTTTTATTGCCCTTTTTGCACCGATGACAACTTACTTGAAGGATCTTACTCAATCCATAGGTAGGTATGGTGGACTCTCAAAATAAGATTTGGGTTTAAAGGGTTTTGGATGCACAAGTAGTATCTCTACTTAGTGCGGAATTTTTGGCTAGCAAAGATAGGGGCAAGCACCACATGTTAAAGGATCTATGACAATATAACTTCTATGTGAATATGAACAAACATAAATCATTACGTTGTCTTCCTTGTCCAACGTCAACAATTTTGGCATCTAATATTTTGATGGGGGCTCACAATCACAAAAGATGTCCAAGATAGTATATTTGCATGTGAATCTTCTCTTCCCTTATTAATTCTTTCATGAATTGCATCATTGACCAATGCTATGTTTGTCAATCTCCAATAAAATTTTCTACTTATACTCTTCCTTATGTGATGTCATTACTTACCATAAAATTAGCATATGATATTTTTCATTTATTTCCTTTCTTTTTATTGAACATGAAAGTAAAGAAAACAAAACTCGAACTAAACTTTATTATATAGATCTTGCACACGATTACAAAAATAGATCACTAAGCAAACACTCGAAAAGAGAGGATCGAACTAAACTTTTATTCATCTAAAGCAAAAGATAACTATGGATCGAACTAAGATAAGTAAAGGCAAAAGATAGTGGAGGTGATACGATACCGGGGCACCTCCCCCAAGCTTGGCACAAGCCAAGGGGAGTGCCCACACCCAATACTCAATTTTCCTTTGGTGATGAAGAAGGAGGTGGTGGTGATGAAGTAGTGGAAATCTTATCCTCGGGTTTCCATGGCAAGGGCTCACCATCATAAGAGGAGGAGCGAGTCTCATGGGTCCTGCAACTGGCAGCCAAACTCATACCTTTAAACCTCGCCTCATATTCAAAGACTTGATTTTGGAGATCATAGATCTGGCTTTGGAGGAAGTTAATTTGCTCGTAGAAGGTGAAGATGATGTCCTTCATGGACTTGCCATCCACCTTGAGATCACGGGTGTAGTCCGCGATCATGAGGTTGTTGGCATTGAGTCCATGTTCTACCATCCCCTTGCACCGAAACACTTCCTGCTCCATAGCTTCAAGCCTAGCCTCCACAGATCTCGTCCCCTTAGGGCCTTGCACATCACGGATGTGCAGCACCCCCTCATGCATCTGGATAGCCTGAGGGTGCTGCATCACCTCCCGCAAATATGGGTTGATGACGTTCTCCAAGAACTTGTCCTTGGAGGAGCTTGAAGCGGCCATGGTAGATTGGATCTGTCAGAAAACAGCAAGGAAAAGTAAACAGAAGATTTCTCCGCGATACGGTGGTCAATAGGTTCGGGGGGTATATAAAGATTTTTTATCTTGGGAAACAAGCAAGCCGAAGAAAAACGGAGTCCGGAAGGTACCCGAGGCGCGCCTGGCTTGCCTGTTTATTTGGGCTAGTCTCATATTTTACAAAGGTGGTTTGAAATAAAAACAAAAGATAAAAGACAAAACAATACAGAAAACAGAAAATAAGAATAAATAAAAGAAAAGGGCAAAAGGAAGTAAACCAAAATAAAAAAAACAGAACCCCCCCACTGGGCCTCGGCCCAGCTGGCCGCAACCAGCCAGGCCAGCCCAGCCGCTTCCCCTTAACCCCCCTCGATCCACACCAAACCCTAGCCCTATCCCCTCGTCCTCCCCACTCCCCCTCGATCTCTTCTCTCCTCCCGTCCGGATCGAGATTGGGGCAGCGAGCCCCGACCACGTCGTCGTCGCCCCTCGCCACCTCCCCGGCACCCGCCTCTCCGTCTCCTCCCGCACGGCGTGCCCCGACCCCGCGCCTACCCCTGACGCCGTTGCCTCCCCGATCCCGTCTGGATCGGGCGCCCATCACCCCGCGCCGTCGCCGACGCCGCCGACCACCGCCGCCTCGCCCTCGTCCCCGTTGACGCCTCGCCATCCCCGACCACCTCCCCGCGCCCCGCTGCCTAGTCCCTATGGCCCGCAGTAAGCCCCGCCCGCTAGGCTCCGTCCTCTCCTCCTCTCTGGCGCTCACCGCGCACACGCGGCTCCCCCACGCCCGCGCGCGCCAGCCGCTGCGCCCTGCCCGCGCCGAAGCGCGAGCGCGGCTCTCGCACGCCCCGCGCCCGCTGTCGCCGCTCGCCTGCATCACGCGTGCCCGCAGCCGCCTCGCCTTGCTCGTCTCCGCCGTCGCCCCGGCAGCGTCCGCCGCTGCCTAGACCCGCTGACCCCGCGCGAGCTCGCGCCCGTCCCTGCTCGCCGGCCGGCCGCCCGTGCGAGCATCTAGCTGTGGCCGCTGGCCCGACCGCGCCCAGCGACCGCTCGCCCCTGGCCGCGCCGCGCCCGCGCGCTCGCTGTGGCCTCCTGGGCCACTGCCATGTGGGCCCAAGCCCCTGTGCCACTGACCGAACGGGCCCACGGCCCAGAATGTTTTAAAAAAAATAAATAAATATTAATAATAATATATATTTAATTAGTAAAATAATTAATTAACTTAATTAACTACGCTTAATTATCTTAATTAACTAGCTTAGTTAAGTTAAACCTGATTAGTTAGTCTTAGAAAATGACAGTGGGGCCCACGTGTCAGTTTGACTAGTCAACGGTCAGAGTTGACCGCTGATGTCATGCTGACATCATGATGATGCAATAAACATTTTCGAATTAAATTAAATCTGTTATTTCCAGAAATTGATTAAATCCTTATAAATTAATATAAAATAAACCGTAGCTCGGATCGAAAAACTTTGTACATGAAAGTTGCTCAGAACGACAAGACAAATCCGACTACGCAGTCCGTTCGTCCGCCACATGTACCTAGCATAGTGAACATGCAACCGTCCCCCTCCGTTTCCTCTGTCCGAAAATGCCAAACTTCAGGAAAACATTCCCGGATGGATTCCCCCTTCCTCGGTGACGTGCAACCATATGTTAGGTCACCCCTAGCACCACGTATTTGCCATGCTGCGCTTTGTGATGCTTTGATTGCTCTGTTATTTATTGTGCTTCTCCACTGTTACTTCTTTCCGGTGGATTCCGGTACTGACGTAGTCCCCGAGACTGACGCAGCTCCGAAGCCCGGCGCCACCGTTGATGACCTTGCCCTTGCCGCCGAGCAACCAGGCAGGCACCCCCCCTTTGAGCATACCGATATCGCCTATTCTTTCTCTCTCATGCTTGCATAAGAATTGCTGCTGCTACTGCTTTACCTATTCTGATGCATAGCCTATTTACTGTAGCCTGCTGTTGATAATTACCTGCATATCCTAAACTGTCTAGTATAGGCTGGGTAGAGACCTATCAGTGACCCCACTAGTCCCGACCGCCCCGCTGGATTACTCGAAGACCCGATCAACGGGATTTAAGATCAGGCCCCGGCACCGCACTTCACCCCCCTTAGTTGTAACGACACTACAGCGTTACCATCGAGTGCCGAGGGTGAAACCTCTTGTAGCACTCCTGATGTTAACTCTGTAGAGTAGCTATCCGGTCGTGGTCATCAAGGGTGATTCCTCCTTCTCCACTTCCGATACGACCCTGTCGTGCAACACACCAAGTGTGAACCCATCGAGGGTGATTCCTCCTAAGTTCACCTTGACGGATACATCGAGTAGGAATCCAACGAGGGTGATACCTCGGATTCCCCTCATGTTATGGACACACGAATACTTGGACTTTACACTGTTACTTGGATAGGCGGGTCGACCCTGAGGGGTACCCACATGCGCCTAAGTGGCGAGTGTTGTGAAGACGGGTTGCCTGTATGGTGCCCGAGTGATGAATACGAGGCGTGGCCGGGCATTCTTGGCCCTTGCCGCAAGTCCTCGAGACAGGGCGATGGGGTCACATCTTTCGTGAGTCTCTGCTTGTTACCGCAACCCCAAGGTACTAACGATTTGGATATTTGATCCGAGCAGGCCTCTGGCCTAATAGCACTAACCATCACGTGGGCATAGTATGGGCATTCTGCATCGTAGCATCTGCCGAAAACTCTGTCAGACGTCTAGTTCAGCCTTGCGGCCGGGACGGACCGGCGCCCTCCTGGTGCCTGGCTTCACCCTGCTCGCAATGACCCGGAGTGCACAGGGCGATGACCCAAGACCCTGAGCGCTTAGGATGTAGACCGACGGGGACCTCTCTGCTGAGCTATAGGTAGGGCTGCGGTGTATCGTTTGGCCGAGACCGGGCATGACCCAGGAAAGTGTGTCCGGCCGGAGTTAATCGAGCGTGTTGGGTAAGTTGGTGCACCCCTGCAGGGAAGAAAACTTCTATCGATAGCCGGTCCTACAGTAAAGGACACTCGGAGTTGTATCCCGATCGACACAACTAGACCGTGAGATGATACCTGGATACTATGGCTCTGGGATTGCTTCTCGCAGGGAGTCAAGAAGGGATCTCAGGACGAGGTTGATGACTGTATGGCTCTGGGATTGCTTTCTCGCAGAGAGTCGAGAAAGGATCTCTGGGTGAGGTTGATGACACTACTACTACATTGTACTGTGCTGATCTACTCTCTTCTATTGTTGCAAGACCGCTGAAGATGCTAGTCTTCGATAGGACTAGGCCTTCTCTCTATTCTGGCATTTCTGCAGCCCAGTCCACATATACAGCCTCTCTTTGAAAATTTTGCATATGTAGTGTAGATCCTTGCTTGCTGAGTACTTCGGATGAGTACTCACAGTTGATTTGCTTTCTTTTTCCCCCATATCCCTTTTGATGCAACCAGATGATGGAGCCCCTGAGACAGCTGCCCCCGTCGATGATCGCCACTACGACCCCGAGGGTGGATTCTACTACAAGTTGGCCGACGACCAGGGGTAGGATCGGAGGGTCCCAGGCAAGAGGCCTGCGCCTTTCGATCGTACTGTTTTTCTTTTGCCCCGCCTTCTAAGGGCTTATGTGTGTTTTCTTTTATATCTGTACTCAGATATCTGATGCTTCCGCTGACGTTTGTATGTGAGCTTATGTATTCGAGCCCTCGAGGCCCCTGGCTTGTAATATAAAGCTTGTATGATTTTTTTTATGTTTTAGAGTTGTGTTGTGATATCTTCCCGTGAGTCCTTAGGCTTGATCATGTGCATTTGCGTGTATGATTAGTGCACGATTGAGCCGGGGGCGTCACAAGTTGGTATCAGAGCCGACTGCCTGTAGGAACCCCCTTTCCAACTCCTTGGCCGTAGTTGAGTCTAGTAACCGAAAACTGTTTTACTAACTTGGCTGTGTGGCTTACGGGCCCACGTCGGCAACTGGGTGGTATTAGGATCTTTTACTCCTCGACCTTTACTCTGGGACTCTGATCTCTCTTCTATTCGGGTTAAATATATTTTACTAACTCCAACTTTAGGTTCTCGTGATCACATCCACCCGGAGTTCTGAAATTTCCCCCCTTGCTTCAAGATTGTGGGCCAGGTTCTGCTTACAGGATCCTTTTATCGAGGGCACCCTGTGTTGTCACTTGCAGATTCCTCACCCCAACAGTTTTCTCCGACGTTGATGCAGCCTTTGCTATGTCATGTTGTGTGCTTCCTTACCGCGTGCCTGCGCGCCGCCTAGTTTGTCTAGCCGCGTGCATTTCCGAACTCCTACCGCCGTTTTTGTCCAACTCCGTGCAACATTCTGTATGTCTTTAATGACTACTAATATGCACCTAATGCCTTCTTGTTCATCACTCGTGTTACATCATGAATAACTCCATACACCTGTAGTTTTACTTGCTAAACTGCCCTTATTGAATTGGCAGGATGGCTGACGATCCTCCACCTCCACCCTATATTGCCGCAATGATGCAGCAGTTTGAATTGAACCGTCAGCTCAACGAGAGTCTGGTAAGACGTTTGGAACGCAACGAGTCTCGTCAGGAGCCTGGACCGATCTCGCTGCCAGAATTTGTGCGCCTCAACCCGTCCGTTTTCCGCAACTCCACCAATCCTATGGATGCTGATGATTGGCTTCGTGACATCCTGTTTGAAATGGAGTCAGCTAATGTTGCCCCTGACAGTTACGTCACCTTTGCGACATTCCACTTGAAGGGTCCCGCTGCTCAATGGTGGGAAAGCCACAAGGGTATGTTGCCTGCAGAGACTGTAACCACTTGGCAGGAATTTCAGTCAGCTTTTCATGCACGGTACATTCCTCAAGGTCTGATGGACCAGAAGAAGCAGGAGTTTCGAAAACTCTCACAGGGCACAATGACTGTGGATGAATATCAGAGGAAATTTCTCGAATTATCCCGCTATGCTGAAGATGACGTCTGCACTGACGCCCACAAGCAGGAGAAATTCTGTGAAGGACTGCGTACGGATATAAACCTCGCACTTGCTATCCTTGATTTTACAGACTTCGCAACGCTTGTCAGCCAAACTTTCCGAGTTGAGACTGCTCTGACTAAACACCAGGAGTCGCTCAAATGCACTCATGAAGCTGGCTCATCCTCGCGTCAGCCTGTTCAGAAACGTCGAGTTTGGATCCCACACAATGTTCATCATCGACCTGCTCCAACACCCAGGCCATCTTATGTTGCACCTCGTCTGCCTCCGCCGCCGAGGCAGATAACGATTCAGGGTGGACAGTCCAATGCCATGGCTTCACCTCAGGCTGCACCATGTCCTCCTGATGGTCGTACGAAGGGCCATCGAACCCATCATTCCAGAAGTCGTAAGGCCAGGCCGCTTGCTATGAGTCGTGGCCAGGTCACTCATGTCAAAATGGGAGAAGCTCCTGAGCCCCCTAAAATCGTGATGGGAACTCTGCCAGTTAATTCAGTTGCAGCTTCTGTTCTCTTTGATTCCGGGGCATCACATTCCTTCGTGTCCCAGCAATTTGCACAAATACATGGGTTAGCTATGAGCACATTACCCACTCCATTAGAGATTATCACTCCCCGTTCCAGGTGGCAAACCAAGATGGTAAGTCACAACAATCAGATCAAAATTGAAGGGTTTATGTTCTCTGCTTCCCTTATTGCTCTTGGACCTTCCGACATAGACATCATTCTCGGTATGGACCGGTTGGCAGCCCATAATGCTTTGATTGATTGCGCTACTAAGATAGTCCAGCTCACTCACCCTTCGGGCCAGACAGTCAAATACTCAGCCCGAATAGCTCAGGATGCTGAGACTCAAATATATGTTCTGAATGCATTGAATGCCTCACCTCTTGAAGGCATTGAGAATGTTATAGTTGTTCATGATTTTCAAGATGTCTTCCCAGAAGAACTTCCAGGAATACCCCCTGCTAAAGCTGTTGAGTTTGTCATTGACTTGAAACCAGGCACAACTCCTATTGCGAAGCGTCCTTATAAAATGCCTCCGCACCACCTTCTTGAACTTAAGGAGGAAATCGACAAGTCACTTAAGAAGGGTTTCATCCACCCCAATTCCTCTGCTTGGGGAGCACCTTCACTCTTCGTTAAGAAGAAAGATGGAACTAACCGATTGGTTCAGGATTATCGGCCCATTAACCAAGCTACAATCCAGAACAAATATCCGCTTCCTCGGATCAATGATTTGTATGATCAACTTGCCGGTTCCTCAGTATTCTCTAAGCTTGATTTGAGATTGGGATACCATCAGATCCATGTTCGCGAAGAGGATATTCCGAAGACTGCATTTGTTACTCGCTATGGCTCTTACGAGTACACTGTCATGTCATTTGGCTTACCAAATGCTCCAGCCACATTCTCCTGTCTGATGAATTATATCTTCATGGATTACCTCGACAAATTCGCCGTGGTTTACTTGGATGATATTCTGGTCCATTCTAAGAATAAAGAAGAACATGCTGAACACCTCCGTCTTGTATTAGAAAGGCTCCGAGAACACCAGTTCTATGCCAAATACTCCAAATGTGAATTCTGGCTTTCTGAAGTAACGTACCTTGGTCATGTGATTTCCAAGGATGGAATTGCTGTTAACCCAGAACGAGTTCAACTATTCTTGACTGGACTCCTCCGAAGAACGCCAAGCAAGTGAGATGTTTTCTTGGCCTTGCAAGCTATTGTCGTCGATTTGTCGAGAATTTTTCTAAGATTGCTAAGCCTTTGACTGATCTGCTTCACAAGGGTGTTAAGTTTGAATGGACAGACAAATGTCAGGAAAGTTTTCAAACACTCAAAGACAAGCTAACATCTGCCCCAGTACTTGCTCCTCCAGATTCCCGCAAAGATTTTGTGATTTATTGTGATGCATCCCGTAAGGATTAGGCTGTGTCCTATTGCAAGAGCGTAAGGTGATTGCTTACGGCTCTCGATAGTTGCGCCCACATGAAGAAAATTATCCGGTACATGATCTAGAACTAGCTGCTGTCATCTATGCACTGCAGTTGTGGCGACATTACCTCCTCGGTAATCGTTGCGAGATATACACGGATCATAAAAGTCTGAAGTACTTGTTCACTCAGCCATCTCTAAACCTCCATCAGCAAAGATGGATGGAGGCCATTGCGGACTATGATTTGGGTATTTCCTATACCCCTGGCAAGGCTAACGTGATGACCGATGCCTTAAGCCGCAAGTCCTATTGCGACAACCTCATGGTTAGGCGAGCTCAACCTCGTCTTTTTGAAGAACTGTGCAAGCTGAATCTGTGTATTGTTCCACAAGAATCTCTTAATAACCTTGTGATACAACTAGATCTTGAGAAAGCTGTTAAGAATGCGCAAGCTAAAGATGCTGAAATTGATCTCATGAAGAAAAATCTTCACCTTGAAAAGTACAGAGATTTCTCACTGTCTGAAGATGGAACCTTATATTTCAGAGACCACATTGTGGTACCTCGCTTCGAGCTTATGACCGACAAGGTCATGAAGGAGGCACATGATACCCCGTTGTCTATTCATCCGGGTAGCACCAAGATGTATCGTGATCTCCATCAAAGGTATTGGTGGTCTAAAATGAAGCAAGACATTGCTCGATATGCTGCTGAATGTGATGTGTGTCGTCGCATTAAAGCAGAACATCAGAAGCCTGCTAGAATTCTGCAACTGTTACCTATTCCTTTATGGAAATGGGATAAAGTGCAAATGGATTTCATTACTGGCCTTCCCAGGTCACAGAAGGGTCATGATGCTATTCTTGTCGTCGTTAACCAACTCTCCAAGGTTGCACACTTTCTGCATGTCAAAGAAACTGTCACTGCTAGTCAGTTAGCAGAGTTGTATATCTCCAGAATTGTTTCACTCCACGGTATTCCGAAGGAGATCAGTTCAGACCGTGGCGGCCTTTTCACTTCAAAGTTCTGGGAAAGTTTCCAAGAAGCTATGGGAACCCATATTACCTGGAGTTCAGATTATCATCCCCAATCCCAAAGCCAAGTTGAACGAGTAAATCAAGTGCTTGAAGACATGCTGCGAGCTTGTGTTATTTCTTTCGGCAAGAAGTGGGAAGAATCTCTCCCATATGCCGAGTTCTCTTAGAACAACAGCCATCAAGCGAGCTTGAAAATGGCCCCCTTCGAAGTACTTTATGGACGTAAGTGTCGAACCCCTCTGAATTGGTCAGAAACTGGGGAACGACCGCTCGTGGGTCCGGATATTATTCAACACGCCGAAGAACAAGTCCGTATCGTTCGAGAAAACCTCAAAGCGGCTCAGGACTGCCAGAAGAGCAACTACGATCGCAAACGATGGGGTTTGACTTATCAACCTGGTGATCAAGCTTATCTTCGTGTCACTCCTATGAAGGGCACTCACCGCTTCGGAATCAAGGGCAAGCTAGCTCCATGCTACATTGGTCCTTTCCGCATTGTTGCAAGACGTGGTCAGGTGGCGTATAAATTGGAATTGCCGCCGCAATTCTTTCATATCCACGACGTCTTCCATGTGTCGCAACTTCGTCGTTGCTTCAAGGAATCTCCACACCGAGCAGTGGATCATGAATTACTCGAATTGCGTGATGATCTTTCTTATAAGGAGCATCCGATTCGTATTCTCGATGAAGTTGAATGTCGGACCCGTCAGAAGGTTACCAAGTTCCTCAAAGTGTAGTGGTCTAATCATACTGAAGATGAAGCCACTTGGGAACGCGAGGATAATCTTCGTGCGGAATACCCCGAAATTTTTCCTTCCACCTCTTAATTCTCGGGACGAGAATTCTTGTTAGTGGAGGAGATTTGTAACACCCCATGTATTAAGCTACAGTGATCACCCTTTTGATTATGCCAGGTCATCATGATCAACAGTGCTTAATCATCATTAGTAATAAATCTCTTTTCAAATTCAAATGGAAATTCAAACTAAAAGTGAAAATAAAAGTTGTCCAAACCCAGAAACTAAAATGTTCATTAAATGGCAAATATTCCAGAGACAATTCTAAAATCATAACCAACATTCACTAAATTAATTAACTGACTCAAATAGCTGCAAAACAGCACTATTTAATACCTTTTTAATTAAATAAAATCCCAAATGAAAACCTTTGTACTCAAAAC
Source organism: Thinopyrum elongatum (assembly GCA_011799875.1). NCBI lineage: Eukaryota > Viridiplantae > Streptophyta > Magnoliopsida > Poales > Poaceae > Thinopyrum > Thinopyrum elongatum. The sequence continues at coordinate 80,866,693 of CM022300.1, read as the reverse complement.
CATTTTATTGCAGTGGCATATAATGCACCATATTTATTTGGGCTAGTCTCATATTTTACAAAAGTGGTTTGAAATAAAAACAAAAGATAAAAGACTAAACAATACAGAAAACAGAAAATAAGAATAAATAAAAGAAAAGGGCAAAAGGAAGTAAACCAAAATTTTAAAAAAATAGAACCCCCCCACTGGGCCTCGGCCCAGCTGGCCGCAACAGCTAGGCCGCGCCCGCCGCTTCCCCTAAACCCCCCCCCCCCCCGATTCACACCAAACCCTAGCCCTATCCCCTCGTCCTCCCCACTCCCCCCTCGATCTCTTCTCTCCTCCCGTCCGAATCGAGATCGGGGCAGCGAACCCCGACCACGTCACCGTCGCCCCTCGCCACCTCCCCAGCACCCGCCTCTCCGTCTCCTCCCACACGGCGCGCCCCGACCCCGCGCCTACCCCTGACGCTGTCGCCTCCCCGATCCCGTCTGGATCGGGCGCCCATCGCCCCGCGCCGTCGCCGACGCCGCCGACCATCGCCGCCTCGCCCTCGTCCCCGTTGACGCCTCGCCGTCCCCGACCTCCTCCCCGCCCCGCTGCCTAGTCCCTACGGCCCGCGATGAGCCCTGCCCGCTGGGCTCCGTCCTTTCCTCCTCTCCGGTGCTCACCACGCACACGCGGCTCCCCCACGCCCGCGCGCGCCTGCCGCTGCTCCCTGCCCGCGCCGAAGCACGCGCGCGGCTCTCACACACCTCGCGCCCGCTGTCGCCGCTCGCCTGCATCGCGCGCCCCCGCAGATGCCTCGCCTTGCTCGTCTCCACCGTCGCCCGGGCCGCGTCCGCCGCTGCCAGGACCTGCTGACCCCGCGCGAGGTCACGCCCGTCCCTGCTCGCCGGCCGGCTGCCCGTGCGAGCCTCTGGCTGTGGCCGCCGGCGCGACCGCGCCCAGCGCCCGATCGCCCCTGGCCGCGCCGCGCCCGCGCGCTCGTTGTGGCCTCTTGTGCCATTGCCAGGTGGGCCCAAGCCCCTGTGCCACTGACCGAACGGGCCCACGGCCCAGAACATTTTAAATAAATAAATAAATATTAATAATAATATATATTTAATTAGTAAAATAATTAATTAACTTAATTAACTATGCATAATTAGCTTAATTAACTAGGTTAGTTAAGTTAAACCTCATTAGTTAGTCTTAGTCAATGACAGTGGGGCCCACGTGTCAGTTTGACCAGTCAATGGTCAGAGTTGACCGCTGACGTCATGCTGACGTCATGATGACGCTATAAACATTTTTGAATTAAATTAAATCTGTTATTTCTAGAAATTGATTAAATCCTTATAAATTAATATAAAATAAACCGTAGCTCGGATTGAAAATTTTTGTACATGAAAGTTGCTCAGAACGACGAGACGAATCCGACTACGCAGTCCGTTCGTCCGCCACAAGTCCCTAGCATAGCGAACATGCAACTGTCCCCCTCCGTTTCCTCTGTCCGAAAATGTCGAACTTCAGGAAAACATTCCCGGATGGATTCCCCCTTCCTCGGTGACGTGCAACCATGCATTAGGTCACCCCTAGCACCGCGTATTTGCCATGCTGCGCTTTGTGATGCTTTGATTGCTCTGTTATTTATTGTGCTTCCCCTATGTTACTTCTTTCCGGTGGATTCCGATACCGATGTAGTCCCTGAGACCGACGCAGCTCCGAAGCCCGGCGCCACCATTGATGACCTTGCCCTTGCCCTTGCCGCCGAGCAACCAGGCAAGCACCCCCCCCTTTGAGCATACCGATATCGCCTATTCTTTCTCTCTCATGCTTGAATTAGAATTGCTGCTGCTACTGCTTTACCTATTCTGATGCATAGCCTGTTTACTGTAGCCTGCTGTTGATAATTACCTGCATATCCTAAACTGTCTAGTATAGGCTGGGTAGAGACCTATCAGTGACCCCACTAGTCCCGACCGCCCCGCTGGATTACTCGAAGACCTGATCAACGGGATTGAAGATCAGGCCCCGGCACCGCACTTCACCCCCCCTTAGTTGTAACGACACTACAGCGTTACCATCGAGTGCCGAGGGTGAAACCTCTTGTAGCACTCCTGATGTTAACTCTGTAGAGTAGCTATCCAGTCGTCGTCATCGAGGGTGATTCCTCCTTCTCCACTTCCGATACGACCCTGTCGTGCAACACACCAAGTGTGAACCCATCGAGGGTGATTCCTCCTAAGTTCACCTTGACGGATACATCGAGTAGGAATCCAACGAGGGTGAAACCTCGGATTCCCCTGATGTTATGGACACACGGATACTTGGACTTTACACTGTTACTTGGATAGGCGGGTCAACCCTGAGGGGTACCCACGTGCGCCTAAGTGGCGAGTGTTGTGAAGACGGGTTGCCTATATGGTGCCCGAGTGATGAATACGAGGCGTGGCCGGGCATTCTTGGCCCTTGCCGCAAGTCCTCGAGACGGGGCGATGGGGTCACATCTTTCGTGAGTCTCTGCTCGTTACCGCAACCCCAAGGTACAAACGATTTGGATATTTGATCCGAGCAGGCCTCTGGCCTAATAACACTAACCATCACGTAGGCATAGTATGGGCGTTCTGCATCGTAGCATCAGCTGAAAGCTCTGTCAGACGTCTAGTTCAGCCTTGCGGCCGGGACGGACCGGCGCCCTCCTGGTGCCTGGCTTCACCCTGCTCGCAACGACCCGGAGTGCACAGGGCGATGGCCCAAGACCCCTGAGCGCTTAGGATGTAGACCGGCGGGGACCTCTCTGCTGAGCTGTAGGTAGGGCTGCGGTGTATCGTTTGGCCGAGGCCGGGCATGACCCAGGAAAGTGTGTCCGGCCGGAGTTAATCGAACGTGTTGGGTAAGTTGGTGCACCCCTGCAGGGAAGAAAACTTCTATCGATAGCCGGTCCTACGGTAAAGGACACTCGGAGTTGTATCCCGATCGACACAACTAGATCGTGAGATGATACCTGGATACTATGGCTCTGGGATTGCTTCTCGCAGGGAGTCGAGAAGGGATCTCAGGACGAGGTTGATGACTGTATGGCTCTGGGATTGCTTTCTCGTAGGGAGTCGAGAAAGGATCTCTGGGTGAGGTTGATGACACTACTGCTACATTGTACTGTGCTGATCTACTCTCTTCTATTGCTGCAAGACCGCTGAAGATGCTAGTCTTCGATAGGACTAGGCCTTCTCTCTATTCTGGCATTTCTGCAGCCCAGTCCACATATACAGCCTCCCTTTGAAAATGTTGCATATGTAGTGTAGATCCTTGCTTGCTGAGTACTTCGGATGAGTACTCATGGTTGCTTTGCTTTCTTTTTCCCCCATATCTCTTTTGATGCAACCAGATGACGGAGCCCCTGAGACAGCTGCCCCCGTCAACGATTGCCACTATGACCCCGAGGGTGGATTCTACTACGAGTTGGCCAACGACCAGGAGTAGGATCGGAGGGTCCTAGGCAGGAGGCCTGCGGCTTTCGATCGTAGTGTTTTCTTTTGCCCCGCCTTCTAAGGGCTTATCTGTGTTTTCTTTTATATCTATACTCGGATATCTGATGCTTCCGCTGACGCCTGTATGCGAGCTTATGTATTCGAGCCCTTGAGGCCCCTGGCTTGTAATATAAAGCTTGTATGATTTTTTTTATGTTTTAGAGTTGTGTTGTGATATCTTCCCGTGAGTCCTTAGGCTTGATCGTGTGCATTTGCGTGTATGATTAGTGCACGATTGAGCTGGGGGCGTCACACCTGGTTGTTTCTTATTTTCCTAATTTTTGTTATATTCCAAAACGGACAGAAAATATTTTTGCCGATTTTTCGGAGTCCGTTTACTTACCGTATCACGTACCTCCCCTTTTCAGTTATTCTGGAGTGTTCCGGAAGGTTTCCTTTATGTGTTCTTCCAGTGTCATAGTTTGGATAATATTGCTTTCAACATTAATGGGCGTACCTGAGATATAATGTTTTATTCGTTGCCCATTAACAAACTTCGGGTTAGTACTTTCGGCATTATTTATCTTGATGGCTCCAGATCGATAAACCTCCTCGATAACATAGGGTCCTTCCCATTTGGAGAGGAGTTTTCCTGCAAAGAATCTGAAACGAGAGTTGTACAAAAGAACATATTCTCCAACTTTGAACTCACTCTTTTGGATTCTTTTGTCATGCCATCTTTTAACTTTTTCTTTAAATAACTTGGCATTTTCATAGGCCTGGGTTCTCCATTCATCTAGTGAGCTAATATCAAATAATCTCTTTTCACGGGCAATTTTGAAGTCATAGTTGAGTTCTTTAATTGCCCAATATGCTTTATGTTCTTACTCAAGAGGCAAATGACAAGCTTTTGCATAAACCATTTTATACAGAGACATACCCATAGGATTTTTATATGTTGTTCTATAAGCCCAAAGTGCGTCATCTAACTTCTTAGACCAATTCTTTCTAGACCTATTGACTTTTTTTGTAATATTAATTTTATTTCTCTATTGCTAAGTTCAACTTGACCACTAGACTGAGGATGATAAGGTGATGCAATTCTATGGTTAACATCATATTTAGCAAGCATTTTACGGAAAGCACCATGAATAAAATGTGAACCACCATCAGTCATTAAATATCTAGGGACTCCAAACCTTGGGAAAATGACTTCCTTAAGCATTTTAATAGAGGTGTTGTGATCAGTACTACTAGTTGGAATAGCCACTACCCACTTAGTAACATAATCAACAGCAACCAAAATATGTGTATACCCATTAGAGGAAGGAAAAGGTCCCATGTAATCAAATACCCAAACATCAAATGGTTCAACAACAGGAGAATAATTCATAGGCATTTCCTGACGCTTACCAATATTACCAATTCTTTGACATTCGTCACAAGATAAAACAAACTTACGGGCATCCTTGAAGAGAGTAGGCCAATAGAAACCAGATTGCAATACCTTGTGAGCAGTTCTATCTCCCGCATGATGTCCTCCATAAGCTTCGGAGTGACATTTTCGTACGGTTTGTCCTTGTTCATGCTCAGGTACACAACGTCTAATAATACCATCTACTCCTTCTTTATAAAGATGTGGGTCATCCCAAAAGTAATGTCTTAAATCATAGAAGAATATTTTTCTTTTGTTGGTATGTGAAGCTAGGTGGTATATATTTAGCAACAATATAATTGACATAGTCAGCATACCAAGGAGTGTTATGAGAAACATTTATTGCAGGTAATTGTTCATCAGGAAAATTATCATTAATAGGTTGTGGGTCATCAAGAATATTTTCTAACCTTGACAAGTTATCAGCCACGGGGTTCTCAGCTCCCTTTCTATCAGTGATATGTAAATCAAATTCTTGTAACAAAAGAACCCACCTAATGAGTCTAGGTTAAGCATCCTTCTTTTCCATAAGGTATTTTATAGGAGCATGATCGGTGTGAACGGTCACTTTAGAATCAACAATGTAAGATCTAAATTTATCACAAGCAAACACAACTGCTAAAAATTCTTTTTCAGTAGTAACATAATTTCGTTGAGCATTGTCTAGAGTTTTACTAGCATAATGAATAACATTTAATTTCTTATCGACTCTTTGTCCTAGAACAGCACCAACAGCATAATCACTAGCATCACACATAATTTCAAAAGGCAAGTTCCAATCAGGTGGTTAAACAATAGGTGCAGAAATCAAGGCTTTCTTAAGTGTTTCAAAGGCTTCTACACAATCATCATAAAAAACAAATGGAACATCCTTTTGTAAAACATTTGTAAGAGGCCTAGAAATTTTAGAGAAGTCTTTAAAAAACCTCCTATAGAAACCAGCATGACCGAGAAAACTACGAATACCTTTGATATCTTTAGGGCATGGCATTTTCTCAATTGCATCAACTTTAGCTTTATCCACCTCAATACCTCATTCAGAAATTTTATGTCCCAAGACAATACCTTCATTAACCATAAAGTGGCACTTCTCCCAATTCAAGACGAGATTAGTTTGCTCGCATCTCTGCAAAACTCGATCAAGGTTGCTCAAGCAATCATCAAAAGAAGTTCCGTAAATGAAGAAATCATACATGAAAACCTCAACAATCTTTTCACAAAAATCAGAGAATATAGCAGTCATACATCTTTGAAAAGTAGCAGGTGCATTGCATAAACCAAAAGGCATACGTCTATAAGCATAAGCTCCAAAAGGGCAAGTAAAGGTGGTTTTCTCTTGATCAGGTTGTGAGACAGGTATTTGAGAAAAACCGGAATATCCATCAAGAAAGCAAAAAATGTGTGTGCTTTGACAGTCTTTCTAACATTTGATCAATAAAAGGCAGAGGGTAATGATCTTTTCTAGTAGCTTTATTTAGTTTTCTAAAATCAATTACCATTTTGTAGCCAGTAACAATTCTTTGTGGAATAAGTTCATTATTATCATTAGGAACGATGGTAATACCTCCTTTTTTAGGGACACAATGAACAAGACTTACCCATCTACTATCAGCTATGAGATAGATTATACCAGCTTCCAGAAGCTTCAGTATTTTTGTTCTTAACACTTCTTTCATTTTAGGATTTAAACGTCGTTGGTGATCAACAACGGGTTTAGCATCAGGCTCCATATTAATTTTGTGCTGACAGAGAGTGGGACTAATGCCCTTTAAATCATCAAGAGTATATCCAATGGCAGCTCGGTGCTTCTTCAGAACCTTCAATAATCTTTCTTCTTCATGTTCTAAAAGGTTAGCACTAATAATAACAGGATAAATCTTTTTCTCATCAAGATAAGCATATTTCAAAGTGTCTGGCAATCGTTTTAATTCAAATACAGGATCACCTTGTGACGCCTCCGGCTTAATCGTGCACTAATCATACACGCAAATGCACACGATCAAGCCTAAGGACTCACTTGAAGATATCACAACACAACTCTAAAACATAAATAAAGGCATACAAGCATTATATTACAAGCCAGGGCCTCGAGGGCTCGAATACATAAGCTTGATATTAAACAAGCATCAGCGGAAGTGTTAGATATCTGAGTACAGACATAAGACAGAGAGATAAGCCTTTAACAAGGCGGGACAAAACAAAAGCTACGATCGAAAGGAGCTGGCCTCCTGCCTGGGACCCTCCGATCCTACTCCTGGACGTCGGCCAGCTCGTAGAAGTAACCACCCTTGAGGTGGTAGTAGTAGTCATCGGCGGGGCAGCTGTCTCAGGGGCTCCGTCATCTGGTTGCATCAATAGGATATGGGGGAAAAAGAAAGCAAAGCAACCGTGAGTACTCATCCGAAGTACTCAACAAGCAAGGATCTACACTACATATGCAACATTATCAAAGGGAGGCTGTATATGTGGACTGGGCTGCAGAAATGCCAGAATAGAGAGAAGGCCTAGTCCTATCGAAGACTAGCATCTTCAGCGGTCTTGCAGCAATAGAAGAGAGTAGATCAGCACAGTATAATGTAGTAGTGGTTGTGTCAAGTAACAGTCTCGCCCAGAGATCCTTCCTCGACTCCCTGTGAGAAAGCGATCCCGGAGCCATCATATCTACTTATCATCACAGGTATCCAGTTCTAGATGTATCGATCGGATACAACTCCGAGTGTCCTTTACCGTGGGACCGGCTATCGATAGATGTTTTCTTCCCTGCAGGGGTGCACCAACTTACCCACCACGCTCGCTTAACTCCGGCCGGACACACTTTCCTGGGTCATGCCCGGCCTCGGCCAAATGATACACCGCAACCCTACCAACAGCTCAGGAGAGAGGTCCCCGTCGGTCTACCTCCTAAGCGCAAGGGGGTCTTGGGCCATCGCCCCTCACCCTCCGAGTCGTTGTGCACATGGCGAATCTCGGTACCACCCCTCAGGATGGCGCCGGCCCAGCTGTGCCGCGATGCTAAACTGGACGTATGACAGAGCTTTCGGCTGATGCATACGATGCAGAGTGCCCATAACTTTTACCACGTGATGGTTAGTGCTATCAGGCTAGAGGCCTGCTTAGATCAAATATCCAAATCATTAGTGGATTAGGGGCTTGCGGTCACGAGCAGAGGCTCATGATTGATGTGACCCTGTCGCCGCGTCTCGAGGACTTGCTGCAAGGGCTAAGAATGCCCGGCCGCGCCTCGTATTTATCTCACGAGTAACCTCCTGGTCAACCTGACTTCACATCACTCGCGGGTACCCCTCAGGGTCGACCCGCCTTTCCAAGTAACAGTAGTAAGGTCCAAGTATCCGTGTGTCCATAACATCAGGGAATCCGAGGTATCACCCTCGTTGGATTCCTACTCGATGTATCCGTCAAGGTGAACTTAGGAGGAATCACCCTCGAGGTTCACACTTGAGGTGTTGCACGACGGCGTCGTTATCGGAAGTGGTGAAGGAGGAATCACCCTCGATGGCCACTACCGAATAGCTACTCTACAGAGTTAACATCAGAAGTGCTAACGAGGTATCACCCTCGGCACTCGATGGTAACGCTGCAGTGTCGTACAACTAGGGGGGTGATGTGAGGTGCTGGGGCCTGGTCGTCATGTCTTCCGATGATCCAGCGGGGCAACTGAGACAAGTGGGGGGTCACTAGGGTCTCTATCCAGCCTATACTAAGCAGATTAGGATAAGCAGGTAAGGTATTAATAGCAGGTTACAATAAATAGGCTATGCATCAGAATAGGTAAAGCAGTAGCAGCAACAATTCTAATGCAAGCATAAGAGAGAAGGGAATAGGTGATATAGGCATGTTCAAAAGGGGGTGCTTGTCTGGTTGCTCAGCGGCAAAGGCAAGGTCGTCAGGGGTCATCGATCTCCGGAGCTGCGTCGGTCTCGGGAACTGCGTCTGTAGCGGGGTCTACCGAGAGAGAAGAGGGGGAGGAAATAGATAAATACACGGCAAACATATGCAACATAGAGCATGCTATGCTAACGTGCAGTGCAGGGTTGCCTAAAGACATATCTAAATCATATTAGTTATTTTAGGATTTAAGTTGGATTTATTAACCGGTGTATAAGCACTATTCATCTACCGGAAACATGCTAAAAGTTGCAGGTTCACCTCTATAGAGGGCCCCGACACGGAAACAGATGGCACGGTTGGATTCGTCTTGTCATTCTGAGCAACTTTCATGTATAAAGTTTTTCGATCTGAGCTACGGTTTATTTTATATGATTTTCTAAAGTTTTAATTATTTTCTGGAATTTATTTTTATTTAATAAAATCAACATTATCCAGAACAGTGAAAGGTGACATCAGCATGACGCATTGCTGGCGTCAGCAGTCAACAGGGGCTGACCGGAGTCAAACCTGACAGGTGGGTCCAGTGGGACCCACATGTCAGTGTCTCAGAACTAATTAGTGGTTAATTAAGGTTAAACATGGTTACTCAGGGGGTGGGTCCCACATGTCGGTGTCTGTTTAGTGATTAGTTTTAATTTTAAAACCTATTTAACTAGTTAATTACACGGGCCCATTGGTCAGTGACAGAAAGTGCCACGTCACGAGTGTTGACCCGGTCAACTGGTCAACTGGGTCCGTGGGGCCCAGCTGCCAGCGACTCGGTGTGGCCCACTAGTCAGGCCATGTCGGTCATCGGCGCCGGACCTTCTCCGGCGAGCTCTCTGCGGCGGCGAGTTTGCCGGAGAGGCTCGGAATTTCGCTACGGTGGCCCGTTTTCGACGCGGTTGGTTGCATTCGAACGGCCAGTGCCACGCGCGTCGAGTGGTGAGACCAGATGGACTCGGGGGAGGCCGGAACCTAGCCTGCGACGAGCATAGGCCGAGGTGACATTCGGGCGTGGTCGGAAACAGCGAAGCGGCGCACTCGCGAGCGTATGGAGAGGTCAGGCCACACTACGGGAGTGCCCCGAGCTCATCGGTGAGCTCGGATCGCCACGACGATGTCGGAAGCAACCACAGCGAGCTCGACAGCACGGCGGGTTACGGCAATGGCGGCGGTGGCGTGTTCGGCTAGCTAATGGCGAGGAAACGGCGCACGATCGGGGAGAGCGGAGGCGGGGCTTACAGTGCAGGCACACGGAGGCCTCTCGGGGTTCGGGAGCGCAGCGGGAGGCCTGTGGTCGCCGGTGGTCGTCGGTGACCGAGGCGGATCCCGGCGAGGGGAAACGGGCGATGGCGCTGCTCGGGGTAGTTCGGCTTGCTCTGCTGCCCGCAGTCGATGGAGTCGACGCCGGGTGACCGCCTGGACACGGCGAAGGAGCGGATGGGCGCCGGTGGCCATGAGTTCGATGACAGTGCAGCAGCGGCAGCGCTCGGGAGAGAGGGGAACGAGCGAGCGCGGCGGATCTGGCGCAAGGGGGAAAGAGTGGCAAGGCGGAATGGGAGAGGGTGAACCTTAGGGCGTTGGGGTGGTCTTAACGGCGCCGGGGGTGGATCGGATGGCCGACAGCACGACGGCCATCGCCGTGTCCATGCGCGCGGGCGACAGCGCACGAGGCGGATGAAGACGCGGTTGGGTTGGGCCGGCTCGACCTGCCAGGTAAGTGGCCTCGGGCCTTTTTCCTTTTTCTGTTTTCCTGTTTTCTCTTTCATTTAGAAGCTGAGAGAGGGATGGAATTATTTGGGTAACCAAATAGTGTAGGAAAAATATGGGACTAGGCCCAATAAATCCAACACAAATTTAGACGGTGCCACAATTATTTTGGGGAGCAAGTAGTTTTGGTTTCTATTTTCCAAAATTAACATAGCACTGAAGAATGCTGGAATGGTGCTGTTATGATTGCTAATGCTCATCTTTGCTCAAGGGTGATGTTGTGTTCCTTAACACATAATTGTTTTGGAATACTTGCAAGATAATGAACATTTTCTCAGCAACTTTTGTGCAACTTTATTTTGCACTTGAATTTTGAATTGAGTTTCAGAGAAGATTTTGATAGCCATAAGCAATCACCTTACGCTCTTGCATTAGGACACAGCCTAATCCTTCACGGGATGCGTCACAATAAATCACAAAATCTTTGCGAGAATCTGGAGGAGCAAGTACTGGGGCAGATGTCAACTTGTCTTTGAGTGTTTGAAAACTTTCCTGACATTTTTCTGTCCATTCAAACTTAACGCCTTTGTGAAGCAGATCAGTCAAAAGCTTAGCAATCTTTGAGAAATTCTCGACAAAATGATGGCAATAGCTTGCTAGGCCGAGAAAACTTCTGACTTGCTTGACATTCTTCGGTGGAGTCCATTCAAGAATAGCCTGAACTCATTCTGGGTTAACAGCAATGCCATCTTTGGAGATCACATGGCCGAGATATGTCACTTCAGACAACCAGAATTCACATTTAGAATACTTGGCATATAGTTGATGTTCACGCAGCTTTTCCAGAACAAGGCGAAGATGTTCGGCATGTTCTTCTTCATTCTTGGAATATATAAGAATTTGATCCAAGTAAACCACGATGAATTTGTCAAGGTAATCCATGAAGATATAATTCATCAGGCGGGAGAACGTAGCTGGAGCATTGGTTAATCCGAAAGACATGACAGTGTACTCATAAGAGCCATAACGGGTAACAAAGGCAGTCTTCGGAATATCCTCTTCGCGAACACGGATCTGATGATAACCCAACCTCAAGTCAGGTTTCGAGGACACCAAGGATCCAGCAAGCTGATCATAAAGATCATTGATCCGGGGCAGTGGGTATTTGTTCTGGATGGTGGCTTGGTTAATGGGCCGATAATCCTGAACCAATCGGTTAGTTCCATCCTTCTTCTTAATGAAGAGTGAAGGTGCTCCCCAAGCAGAGGAACTGGGGCGGATGAAACCCTTCTTAAGTGACTTATCGATTTCTTCCTTAAGCTCGAGAAGGTGGTGTGGAGGCATCTTATAAGGGCGCTTCACAATAGGGGTAGTGCCAGGCTTCAAGTCGATGACAAACTCGACAGCTCTAGCAGGGGGTATTCCTGGAAGTTCTTCTGGAAAGACGTCTTGAAAATCACGAACAACTGGAACGTTCTCGATGCCTTCAAGAGATGAGGCGTTCAAAGCATTCAGAGCATAAATCTGAGCTTCGGCGTTCTGAACTGTTCGAGCTGAGTATCTGACGGTTTGGCCGGAAGGGTGTGTGATGCGGACTGTTTCAGTGGCACAGTCAATCAAAGCTTTATGAGGCTTCAACCAGTCCATACCCAGAATAATGTCTATGTTGGAGGTCTTGAGAGCAATGAGAGAAACGGGGAACATCAATCCTCCAATCACAATGTGGTTACCGTGGCTTACCATGGCAGTTTGCCAATTAGCCCCGGGTGACTGGATTACTAACGGGGTGGACATCTCCTCGAAAGGTATATCATGGCTTCGCACAAAACTTTCGGACATGAAGGAGTGCGATGCTCCAGAATCAAAGAGGACTGAAGCTGGGATTGAATTCACTAGTAGGGTACCCATCACAATTTTGATGTCCTATCGAGCTTCTTTGATCTTGACATGGTTGACATGAACAAGCTGACTAGCAGGTGGTCTGACACTACAGCTTCTGTTGCGATGGTTTCGACAGCCCTTTTTACGGTCAACATGACAACATGATGATTTCTGCGGCTGACCCTGAGGACAGTTGAAAGCACGATGCCCTGGCTGTCCACACTTGCGGCATAAACCATCATTATGGGGAGGAGCCTCAGTATTGGAATGTCCACCCTGAGTTGTTAGGTGTCTCGGCGGCGGAGACAGACGAGGTGCAACATAAGATGGCCTTGGTGTTGGAGTAGGTCGGTGATGAACATTGTGCGGAATCCACACTCAACGTTTCTGAACAGGCCGACCCGAGGATGAGCCAACATCATGAGTGCATTTGAGCGACTCCTGGTACTTAGCCAGACCATTTTCAACTCGGTAGGCTTGACTGACAAGCGTCGCAAAGTCCTCACAATCAAGGACAACAAGTGTGAGCTGTATATCGGAACGCAGTCCTTCACGGAACTTCTCCTGCTTGCGAGCGTCAGTGTTGATGTCATCTTTAGCATAGCGGGATAATTCAAGAAATTTCCTCTGATATTCATCCACAGTCATTGTGCCCTGTGCGAGTTTGCGAAACTCCTGCTTCTTCTGGTGGATCAGTCCTGGAGGAATGTACCGTGCACGAAAAGCTGTCTGAAATTCCTGCCAAGTGGTTACAGTCTCTGCGGGCAACATACCCTTGTGGCTTTCCCACCATTGAGCAGCTGGACCCTTCAAGTGGAATGTCACAAAGGTGACGTAACTGTCAGGAGCAACATTAGCTGACTCCATCTCAAATAGGATGTCGCGAAGCCAATCATCAGCATCCATAGGATTGGTGGAGTTGCGGAAAGTGGATGGATTGAGGCGCACGAATTCTGGCAGAGTTATTGGAGCAGACTGTTGATGAGCATTCTGAGTTGGGAACTGAGCCAATACTCCGATCATAAACTGACGGTTGAGTTCAAACTGCTGACGGTTGAGTTCAAACTGCTGCATCATGGCGGCAACATAGGGTGAAGGTGGAGGATCGTCAGCCATCCTGCCAAATTAACAGGGACAGTTTCGCAAGAAAAACTGCATGTGTATGGAGTTATTCATGATGTATCATGGAGAATGAACAAGAAGGCATCAGGTGCATATCAGTAGTCATTACAGACATACAGAATGATGCACGGAGTTGGACACAAACGGCGGTAGGAGTACGGAAATGCACGTAGCTAGACAAGCTAGGCGGCGCGCAGGCACGCAATGAGGAATACGACAACGTGACATAGCAAAAGCTACATCACGTCGGAGAAAACTGCTGGAGCGAGGATTCTGCAAGTGACAACACAGGGTGCCCTCGATAAAAGGATCATGTAAGCAGAACCTGGCCCACAATCTTGAAGCAAGGGGGATAATTTCAGAACTCCGGGTGGATGTGATCACGAGAACCTAATGTTGGAGTTAGTAAAATTTTAACCCGAAAGGAAGAGGGAGAAGAGTCCTAGAGTATAGACGAGGAATAAAAGATCCTAATACCACCCAATTGGCGACGTGGGCCCGTAAGCCACACAGCCATGTTAGTAAAACGGTTTTTGAAGTCTAGACTCAACTTCGGCCAAGGAGTTGGAAAGGGGAATCGTACAGGCTGTCGGCTCTGGTACCAACCTATGACGCCCCCAGCTTAATCGTGCACTAATCATACACGCAAATGCACATGATCAAGCCTAAGGACTCACTTGAAGATATCACAACACAACTCTAGAACATAAATAAAGGCATACAAGCATTATATTACAAGCCAGGGCCTCGGGGGCTCGAATACATAAGCTTGATACCAAACAAGCATCAGCGGAAGCGTTAGATATCTGAGTACAGACATAAGACAAAGAGATAAGCCTTTAACAAGGCGGGACAAAACAAAAGCTACGATCGAAAGGTGCAGGCCTCCTGCCTGGGACCCTCCGATCCTACTCCTGGACATCGGCCAGCTCATAGAAGTAACCACCCTCGAGGTGGTAGTAGTAGTCGTCGGTGGGGCAGCTGTCTCAGGGGCTCCGTCATCTGGTTGCATCAATAGGATATGGGGGAAAAAGAAAGCAAAGCAACCATGAGTACTCATCTGAAGTACTCAGCAAGCAAGGATCTACACTACATATGCAACATTATCAAAGGGAGGCTGTATATGTGGACTGGGCTGCAGAAATGCCAGAATAGAGAGAAGGCCTAGTCCTATCGAAGACTAGCATCTTCAGCGGTCTTGCAGGAATAGAAGAAAGTAGATCAGCACAGTATAATGTAGTAGTGGTTGTGTCAAGTAACAATCTTGCCCAGAGATCCTTCCTCGACTCCCTGCGAGAAAGCGATCCCGGAGCCATCATATCCAGTTATCATCACATGTATCCAGTTCTAGATGCATCGATCGGGATACAACTTCGAGTGTCCTTTACCGTGGGACCGGCTATCGATAGATGTTTTCTTCCCTGCAGGGGTGCACCAACTTACCCACCACGCTCGCTTAACCCCGGCCGGACACACTTTCCTGGGTCATGCCCGGCCTCAGCCAAACGATACACCGCAACCCTACCTACAGCTCAGCAGAGAGGTCCCCGTCGGTCTACCTCCTAAGCGCAAGGGGGTCTTGGGCCATCGCCCCTCGCCCTCCGGGTCGTTGTGCACACGGCGAATCTCGGTACCACCCCTCAGGATGTCGCCGGCCCAGCCGTGCCGCGATGCTGAACTGGACGTCTGATAGAGCTTTCGGCTGATGCATATGATGCAGAGTGCCCATAACTTTTCCCACATGATGGTTAGTGCTATCAGGCCAGAGGCCTGCTCAGATCAAATATCCAAATCGTTAGTGGATAGGGGCTTGTGGTAACGAGCAGAGACTCATGATCGATGTGACCCTGTCGCCCCGTCTTGAGGACTTGTTGCAAGGGCTAAGAATGCCCGGCCGCGCCTCGTATTTATCTCACGGGTAACCTCCTGGTCAACCCGACTTCACATCACTCGCGGGTACCCCTCAGGGTCGACCCGCCTTTCCAAGTAACAGTAGTAAGGTCCAAGTATCTATGTGTCCATAACATCAGGGAATCCGAGGTATCACCCTCGTTGGATTCCTACTCGATGTATCCGTCAAGGTGAACTTAGGAGGAATCACCCTCGAGGTTCACACTTGAGGTGTTGCACGACGGCGTCGTTATTGGAAGTGGTGAAGGAGGAATCACCCTCGATGGCCACTACCGAATAGCTACTCTATAGAGTTAACATCAGAAGTGCTAACAAGGTATCACCCTCGGCACTCGATGGTAACGTTGTAGTGTCGTACAACTAGGGGGGTGATGTGAGGTGCTGGGGCCTGGTCGTCGTGTCTTCCGATGATCCAGCGGGGCAACTGAGACAAGTGGGGGGTCACTGGGGTCTCTATCCAGCCTATACTAAGCAGTTTAGGATAAGCAGGTAAGGTATCAATAGCAGGTTACAATAAACAGGCTATGCATTAGAATAGGTAAAGCAGTAGCAGCAACAATTCTAATGCAAGCATAAGAGAGAAGAGAATAGGCGATATAGGCATGTTCAAAAGGGGGTGCTTTCCTGGTTGCTCGGCGGCAAAGGCAAGGTCGTCGATCTCCGGAGCTGCGTCGGTCTCAGGAATTGTGTCTGTAGCGGGGTCTACCGAGAGAGAAGAGGGGGAGGAAATAGATAAATACACGGCAAACATATGCAACACAGAGCATGCTATGCTAACGTGCAGTGCAGGGTTGCCTAAAGACATATCTAAATCATATTAGTTATTTTAGGATTTAAGTTGGATTTATTAACCATTGTATAAGCACTATTCATCTGCCGGAAATAGGCTAAAAGTTGCGGGTTCACCTCCGTAGAGGGTCCCGACACGGAAACAGATGGCACAGTTGGATTCGTCTTGTCGTTCTGAGCAACTTTCATGTATAAAGTTTTTCGATCTGAGCTACGGTTTATTTTATATGATTTTCTAAAGTTTTAATCATTTTTTGGAATTTATTTTTATTTAATAAAATCAACATTATCCAGAACAGTGAAAGGTGACATCAGGATGATGCATTGCTGGCGTCAGCAGTCAACAGGGGCTGACCGGAGTCAAACCTGACAGGTGGGTCTAGTGGGACCCACAGGTCAGTGTCTCTGAACTAATCAGTGGTTAATTAAGGTTAAACGTGGTTACTCAGGGGGTGGGTCCCACATGTCGATATTTGTTTTAGTGATTAGTTTTAATTTTAAAACCTATTTAACTAGTTAATTAGGGTCAGTGACAGAAAGTGCCACATCACCAGTGTTGACCCAGTCATTGGTCAACTGGGTCCGCGGGGCCCAGCTGCCAGCGACTTGGTGTGGCCCACTAGTCAGGCCACGTCAGTCAGCGGCGCCGGAGCTGCTTCGGCGAGCTCTCCGCGGCGGCGAGTTCGCCGGAGAGGCTCGGAATTTCGCTACGGTGGCCCGTTTTTGACGCGGTTGGTTGCATTCGAATGGCCAGTGCCACGTGCGTCGAGTGGTGCGACCGGATGGACTCGGGGGAGGCCGGAACCTCACCGGCGATGAGCGTAGGCGGAGGTGACATTCGGGCGTGGTCGGAAACAGCGAAGCGGCGCATGCGCGAGCGTATGGAGAGGTCAGGCCACACTACGGGAGTGCCCCGAGCTCACCGGTGAGCTCGGATGGCCAAGACGACATCGGAAGCAACCACAGCGAGCTCGACAGCACGGCAGGCTACGGCAATGGTGGCGGTGGTGCGTTCGGCTAGCTAATGGCAAGGAAACGGCGCACGATCAGGGAGAGAGGAGGCGGGGCTTACAGTGCAGGCACACGGAGGCCTCTCGGGGTTCGGGAGCGCAGAGTTAGGCCTGTGGTCGCTGGTGGTTGTCGGTGACCGAGGCGGATCCCGGCGAGGGGAAACGGGCGATGGCGCTGCTCGGGGTAGTCCAGCTTGCTCTGCTGCCCGCAGTCGATGGAGTCGACGCCGGGAGACCGCCTGGACACGACGGAGGAGCGGATGGGCGCCGGTGGCCATGAGTTCGACGACAGTGTGGCAGCAGCAGCACTCGGGAGAGAGGGGAACGGGCGAGGGCAGCGGATCTGGCGCAAGGGGGAAAGAGTGGCGAGGCGGAAAGGGAGAGGGCGTACCCTAGTGCGTCGGGGTGGTCTTAACGGCGCCGGGAGCGACTCGGATGGCCGACAGCACAACGGCCATCGCCGTGTCCACGCGTGCGGGCGACATCGCACGAGGAAGATGAAGACGCGGTTGGGCTGGGCCGGCTCGGCCTGCCAGGTAAGTGGCCTCGGGCCTTTTTCCTTTTTCTGTTTTCCTGTTTTCTCTTTTATTTAGCAGCAGAGAGAGGGATAGAATTATTTGGGTAACCAAATAGTGTAGGAAAAATATGGGACTAGGCCCAATAAATCCAACACAAATTTAGACGGTGCCACAATTATTTTGGGGAGCAAGTAGTTTTGGTTTGTATTTTCCAAAATTAAAATAGCACTGAAGAATGCTGGAATGGTGCTGTTATGATTGCTAATGCTCATCTTTGCTCAAGGGTGATGTTGTGTTCCTTTACACATAATTGTTTTGGAATATTTGCAAGATAATGAACATTTTCTCAGCAACTTTTGGGAAACTTTATTTTGCACTTGAATTTTGAATTGAGTTTCAGAGAAGATTTTGATAGGAGGTGTTTATCCACTGTGATAAAAAATGGAATAAGGTGATGACTTGGTATGATTATCTTTAGGTCACATTGCTTATTACACAGGGGTGTTACACACCTTTAGGTGGAGGAGGACCTCCTAGAGTTTCAATTGGCAAATTGTGTTTAAGCAGAGGGCGTTGTTCAAAGAAAATCTTATCTATTTCATTTCTTTCATGCAGATGCATATCATTTTCATGGTCTAGCAAATATTGTTCTAGTGGATCGATAGGGGGCACAGCAATAGAAGCAAGACCAATTATTACATCCTTACTAGAAAAATCTTCTTTATGATGTTTTCTACTAAACTTGGAAAAATTAAACTCATGAGACTCATTACCAAAACTAACACCGATGGTTTGTTTCTCACAATCTATTTTAGCATTGACGGTGTTCAAGAAAGGTCTACCAAAGATAATGGGACAAAAGTCATCTTGTGGGGAACCAAGAACAAGAAAATCAGTAGGGTATTTTATTTTCCCACACAAGACTTCAACATCTCTAACAATCCCAAGTGGTGTAATAGTGTCCCTATTAGCAAGTTTAATAGTAACATCTATGTCTTCTATTTCAGTGGGTGTTGTATCATTCATAATTTCTTGATATAAGGTAAAAGGAATGGCACTCACGCTAGCACCTATGTCACATAAACCATGATAACAGTGATCTCCTATTTTAACTGAGACAATAGGCATGCCAACAACGGGTCTATGTTTATCTTTTTCATCGGGTTTGGCAATTCTAGTAGCTTCATCACAGAAGTAAATAACATGCCCATCTATTTTTTCAACCAAGAGATCTTTAACCATAGCAACACTAGGTTCTACTTTGATTTGTTCAGCAGGTTTGGAAGTTCTAATATAACTTTTGTTGACCACAGTTGCGACTTTAGCATGTTCCTTTATCCTAACAGGGAAAGGTGGTTCTTCAATATAAGCAGTAGGCACAACTGGATCAACATTGTAAATAATAGTTTCATCTTTAGCTACTACTTGTTCTTTAATTTCTTCTTTGATAGGTGGGTGATATTTAAACCACTTCTCCTTAGGGAGGTTAACATGAGTAGCAAATGATTCACAAAAGGAGGCTACTATCTCAGAGTCAAGTCCATATTTAGTGCTAAACTTTTGAAAAGCATCGGTATTCATAAAAGATTTAACACAATCATACTTGAGCTTAATACCTGACTCTTTACCTTCGTCGAGTTCCCAATCTTTAGAGTTGCATTTAATTCTTTCTAAAAGATCCCACCGGAAATCAATAGTCTTCTTCATAAAGGAACCAATACAAGAAGTATCAAGCATGGATCGATCATCATGAGAAAGCCGAGCATAAAAATTCTGAATAATAATTTCTCTTGAGAGCTCATAATTGGGGCATGAATATAACATTGACTTAAGCCTCCCCCAAGCTAGAGCGATACTTTCTCCTTCACGAGGCCAAAAATTATATATGTAATTCCGATCACGATGAGCTAGATGCATAGGATAAAAATTTTGGTGAAATTCCAATTTCAATCGATTCCAATTCCAAGATCCAATATCATCACATAGCCTATACCATGCCAATGCTTTTCCCTTCAAAGATAAAGGGAAAACCTTCTTCTTAGCTTCATCTCCGGGTAAACCTGCAAGCTTAAATAATCCACAAATTTCATCCACATATATCAAGTGCATATCAGGATGTTCGGTTCCATCTCCTGCATAAGGATTAGCTAGCAGTTGTTCTATCATACCCAAAGGAATTTCATAACCAATATTTTCAGTAGGTGCAGTAGGTTGAGGTGTAACTGAAAGCACAAGGGCTCCCTGTGAAAGCACAAGTGCTCCCTGGGTGATTTTGGTAATTAATGTCAACATATCTCTTATTGGACTAATATTTTCATCTAGTATATTTCAGAAAGTTCAACAATGGCGTGGCACGGACAAGAGGATGTGGAACCCCTTCAAAATGCTAAGGACAAAGGTTAGCACAAACTCAAGACTCTTCATTTCTATGTTAGTGATCCAAGATCACATTGAGTCCATAGGAAAAGCCAATACTATTAAAAGGGGATGAGGTGTTGCTTAATGGTCTACTTGCTCAAAGTGCTTAGTGATATGCTCCAAAGCCCTCAACCACTTTCTTAATTCCAAATATGTCCTAAACCTAAAGTCAAACTCGGCCCCACCCATTTGATCTATCCGGCGCCACCGAGTTCCTTTGACATAGCCACTGCCAGAAACCCTAATTAATTCGGTCTCACTGATAGGTATCTCTGTCTCACCGAGATGGCAATGCAAACTCTCTGTTTCCCTTCATAACATTTCGGTCTCACCGAAATGAGCGATCGGTCTCACCGAGTTCGCCTTGCAAACTCTCTGTTGCCTATTGCAATTATTTCGGTCTCACCGAAATGTGCAACCGGTCACACCGAGTTTGCCTGACCAACTCTCTGTTTGCTCATTGCTGAAAACGGTCTCACCGAGTTCATGCAATCGGTCACAGCGAGATGAGGTTTTGCCCTAACCCTAGCACATCGGTCTCACCGAGTTGATCATATCGGTCCCACCGAGAATCCTAATGTTCACATTTTGAACTGAATGGGTCTCGCCGAGTTCTTCCATTCGGTCTGACCGAGTTGGGTCAAATGTGTGTAACGGTTAGATTTTGTGTGGAGGCTATATATACCCCTCCACCCCCTTATCTATTCAAGAGAGAGCCATCAGAACGTGCCTACACTTCCACTACTCATTTTCTGAGAGAGAACCACCTACTCATGTGTTGAGATCAAGACATTCCATTCCTACCACAAGAATCTTGATCTCTAGCCTTTCCCAAGTTGCTTTCCACTCAAATCATCTTTCCACCATATCCAAATCTGTGAGAGAGAGAGTTGAGTGTTGGGGAGACTATCATTTGAAGCACAAGAGCAAGGAGTTCATCATCAACACACCATCTATTACCTTTTGGAGAGTGGTGTCTCCTAGATTGGTTAGGTGTCACTTGGGAGCCTCCGACAAGATTGTGGAGTTGAACCAAGGAGTTTGTAAGGGCAAGGAGATCGCCTACTTCGTGAAGATCTACCCGAGTGAGGCAAGTCCTTCGAGGGCGATGGCCATGGTGGGATAGACAAGGTTGCTTCTTCGTGGACCCTTCGTGGGTGGAGCCCTCCGTGGACTCGTGCAACCGTTACCCTTCGTGGGTTGAAGTCTCCATCAACGTGGATGTACGATAGCACCACCTATCGAAACAACACCAAAAATCTCCGTGTCTTCATTGCGTTTTCACACTCCAATCCCATCCCTTTACTTTCTTGCAAATTGCATGCTTTACTCTTTCCGCTGCTCATACTTTTGTCATGCTTGCTTGAAATGTATTGTGAATGCTTAAACTTGTGCTAAAACTCCACCTCAACTTGAAGAACTTAAAAACTGCTACTTTTGCTTGTTGAGGGTCTAATCACCCCCCCTCTAGACCCCTCTTCTCGATCCTTTCAATTGGTATCAGAGCTTTGGTCTCCATTGCTTTGGTTTAATCACCATTGGAGGAAGATGGACGTGTCTACGATTGGGAGTATTAGAAGTAGAGTACATATACTTGATGGAGAGTTCTATCATGCTTGGAAAAATGAGATGCTTGAGATTTTCAATGAATATCACTTGAACAAGTACATTACTACCCCTTCTGCGCCTCCTATTGATCCTTTGCATCCTACCCCCGATGAGTCTCTTGACATGATCCGCAATCTTAGAAATGTTAATCTTATCATTAGAGGATTGCCTAGAAACTTGATTGTGTGCTTGCCTACACTTGAATGTGCTTACACTATATGGAGATATCTCGAGGAACGCTTTCCAAAATATTATTTGAAAAATCTAGATGAGATTCTTCAAAAGTCCATTGCTTTAAATAAGATGAATTCTATTGATCCTAAGTTTGGTGATTGTTTATTTGAGCTTCATGACCTCATGCAAGCCAAAGGAGATGTTGGAATCATTAGTGACATCATCTCTCAAGTCATTAGAATTCATAAATATGAACATTGTCATGGTCATAAATCTAATGAATTGCCTTCTCTAGGTAATGATCATTCATATGATGATGATGTTGAACATGGATATTATGACAAGGATGATGATAGTGACTTTGATCTTGATGAGTCTATGAGACACCTTGGTCTTATGGCTAATCTTTGTGGTTACATGGCCGGGGGAAAGGAATGGGTTCTTGATAGTGGATATACCGATCACATGACCGGAGACAAGGATATGTTTCGTGAGCTTGCTGAAAATGACGGCCCTCGAAAGTATGTCACTTTTGGTGATAATTCAAAGGGTAAGGTGGTTGGCCTTGGTAAGGTGGCCATCTCACATGACAGCTCCATCCAAAATGTTATGCTCGTTGAATCTCTTGGCTACAATCTACTTTCCGTATCTAGACTAGTCGATTTCGGTCTCAATGTTCTATTCACTGAAGTAGACTGCCAAGTGTTTCGAAGAGATAATCATAATATGGTCTTTACCGGTATACGTAGAGGTGATCTATACATTGTTGACTTCACTAAAAGAGCTCGACCTAGAACTTGCTTAATTGCTAAATCTTCTAAAGGTTGGTTGTGGCATAGACGGTTAGGTCATGTGGGCATGCGAAATCTTGATAAGCTTATTAAAGGTGATCATATCCTTGGTGTTAAAGATGTTATATTTGACAAGGATAGACTTTGCAGTGCTTGTCAAGCAGGAAAACAAGTTGGAGGAAGTCATCCCGTGAAGAACATCATGACCACGAGAAGACCGCTTGAGCTACTTCATATGGATCTTTTTGGTCCCAATGCCTACAAGAGTCTCGGTGGTAACTCGTTTGGTTTAGTCATTGTTGACGATTTTTCCAGATTTACGTGAGTGTTCTTTCTTGATGATAAATTGCAGGTCCAAAAGATCTTCAAGAACTTCGCTAGGAAGGCCCAAAATCAATTTGAAGTGAAGATCAAGAAGGTTCGCAGCGACAACGGAATGGAATTTAAGAACGTAAATGTGGATACCTTTCTTGACGAAGAAGGGATTTCACATGAGTTCTCGGCTATGTGCACACCTCAACAAAATGGAGTTGTTGAGAGGAAGAACCGGACACTCATTGACATGGCGAGAATGATGCTTGCTGAATACAAGACGCCAAAACACTTTTGGGCAGAAGCGGTTAAGACAGCTTGTCATGCAACAAACCGACTATATCTTCACAAGCTACTCGGCAAGACGGCATACGAGCTTCTCACCAGTAACAAACCCCAAGTTGGATACTTTCGAGTATTTGGCTCAAAGTGCTACATTCTTGATAAGCATCGTTGTTTGAAATTTGCTCCTAAATCTCATGAAGGTTTCCTACTCGGTTATGGCTCAAACTCTCACACTTACCGTGTCTACAACAATTTCACCCGAAAGGTTGAAGAGATGGTGGATGTGAAGTTTGATGAATCTAACGGCTCGCAAGTAGAGTAATTGCCAATTGATGTAGGAGACAAAGACCCTTTGGAAGCAATTCAAGACTTGTCTATTGGCAAGATTCGCCCAACGGAGGTGAAGGAGAGTACCTCGTCCGTTCAAGTGGAAGCCTCAACTTCACACCAAGGTGAACCACAAGTTGACTTGGAGGCATCCACAAGTGGAACACGTCAAGATGAAGGAAACGAGGAAGTACATCAAGATGAACCTCATCGACCTCCTTCTCCACCTCCACAAGAGAACATCAACGCCAACAACAATGAAGAAGGACAAGAGGAAGAACAAGATGATGAAGAGGATGTTCCACCCCGACCCAAACAAAAGCTCTCACGAGTTAGAGCAAGAGTTTCAAGAGATCATCCCGTTGAACAAATCTTCGATGATATTCAAACCGGGAGAATTACTCGATCTAAGTCTCGCTTAGCTAACTTTTGTGAACATTATTCATTCATTTCTAACATTGAACCTATGAAGGTTGAAGAAGCTCTTGATGATCCGGATTGGGTGAACACTATGCATGAAGAGTTACAAAATTTCGAGAGGAATCAAGTATGGACGCTTCTTGAAAAGCCCGATGAAACGCACAATGTCATTGGAACCAAATGGGTGTTTTGGAATAAGCAAGATGAAGATGGAAAAGTTGTACGCAACAAGGCCCGTCTCGTCACCCAAGGTTACACTCAAGTCGAAGGTATGGATTATGGTGAGACATTTGCCCCCGTTGCTAGACTTGAGTCCATACGCATCTTACTTGCTTATGCCAATCATCATGATATTACATTATATCAAATGGACATCAAAAGTGCCTTTCTAAATGGAGAAATTGAGGAGGAAGTCTATGTTAAACAACCTCCTGGCTTTGTTAATCCTAAGAAACCTAATCATGTTTACAAACTTCACAAAGCTCTTTATGGTCTTAAACAAGCTCCTAGAGCATGGTATAAATGCTTGACTAAGTTTCTTATTGAAAAAGGCTTTGAGATTGGAAAGATTGATTCTACACTTTTTACTAAAAGGGTTAATGGAGAATTATTTGTATGCCAAATTTATGTGGATGATATCATATTTGGTTCAACTAACCCTCATTTTAGTGAAAAGTTTGGAAGGCTAATGTCGGAGAAGTTTGAGATGTCTATGATGAGTGAACTCAAATTCTTTCTTGGTTTGCAAATCAAGCAAACTAAGGAGGGTGCCTTTGTTTCCCAAACAAAGTATACCAAGGACTTATTCAAGAAGTTCAACATGCAAGACAGCAAAGGTATGAAAACACCCATGCCTACTAGTTGACATCTTGACTTGACAAAGGATGGCAAACCGGTTGACCAAAAGATTTATCGCTCTATGATTGGTTCATTGTTATATCTATGTCCCGATATTATGCTCAGTGTTTGCATGTGTGCACGATATCAAGCGGCCCCAAAAGAATGTCATCTTAAGGCTGTGAAAAGGATAGTGAGATACTTAATTCATACACCAAACTTTGGCATTTGGTATCCTAAGAGGTCTTCTTTTGATCTTGTTGGCTACTACGATTCGGACTATGCTGGTGACTAGATTGATAGAAAGTCCACTTCGGGTACGTGTCAATTTCTTGGTAGATCTTTTGTGTCTTGGTCCTCCAAGAAACAAAACTCGGTATCCTTATCCACCGCCGAAGCGGAATACATTGCCGCTGGTTCATGTTGTGCTCAATTAGTTTGGATGACCCAAACTCTTAAAGATTATGGGATATATGTGAAACATATTCCATTGCTTTGTGATAATGAAAGTGCTATTAAGATTGCTCACAATCCCGTGCAACATTCTCGAACTAACCATATTGAAGTTCGTCATCATTTCATTCGAGATCATGTTGCAAAAGGAAAAATCGATCTTAAGCATGTTCGTACCGATAAGCAATTGGCGGATATATTCACCAAACTGCTTGATGAGAAAGTATTTTGCTGTTTGAGAGGTGAATTGAACATCATTGATGCCTCAAACTTGGAGTAGAAACTCCATGTGGATACATGCAAGGCATGAGCCTTTTTGACTAATCCTTGATATTTCTCTTATGATGATGATCATATGTCTTGGATCTATACCTGTACCCTTGCATGCTATCTAACCCTTGTAGGTACTTGGATGATCTCAAATCTATGAGATTGCAAATCAGTCACATCTAGAACAATCTCTACATCACCAAGTCTCTACAATATGGTGGATGAAGACAAGGAAGCTTGAATCCACACAACATATCCTTTGACAATTTCTATATATCAAATTTCATTTGGTATCAAGTTTCATGATTGTCATTTTGGATACACAAGTGCTCTTCCTTGCAAGTCTAACCCATGTAGGAAGATGAACTCAAACTATAAGAGGTGCTCCCAACTCTTGATGAACTACATCAACCTTGAGCATCCAACACAAGTTCGACTACATGATCAAGATCAACACCACCACCCAAGGTATGTTATTCCATCTTAGAGAAGCTTTACCCCAAGTCATGGGTCAAAGTAGCTCAACAAGATGTGAATACATCAAAATGCTTAAACGAAAAATGGTAACCCCATTTTGAGCTTAAACGATGAGTATGACCTACGATCAAGTGTTATCACTTGACTCCTCAGTCAATATACTCTAACATAGGTGACTTTGTCGCCGACCCATTCTAGATGAAGTTCTCCACTGTTTCTTACTGTTCTTGCATATGTTTCTTGCTTGTTCCCCTTTTCAAAAAAAACCTTCATCTAGATTTCTTTGTTTTTTGTAATTCTCTGCATTTTCTGCATCTAATTCATTGCAAATCCTTTAGTTAATTCCATGCAAATCTTTGTGAGATCTTATTTGCCAAGTGAGCTGAGGTGACAAATTGTTTCCTAAGTATTGAACTCGGCCTCACCGATTCATGCCAATTGGCTAGACCGAACTGCAATAATACATTGTAGACAGTTCATCGGTACAACCGACGAGGACTAACCCGGTCTGACCGATTTGCATCATCTATGACACTGCCAACTCGGTCTCACCGATGAAAATGAATCAGCGTTACCGACTTCACTGCTGAGAAAACTTTTTGTCATTACAAATATCAATTCTTCTCCAGCTCCACTCGATGATTCTTATCCTCTAGCATCTTAAACTACATGCTGCTTTGTACTATGACTCATGGACCAAACCTATTTGACTCATGCTCCAGAAGAGCCCTTCTTGGAAATTGATGTCAAAGGGGAAGAGAGAGCACATAAAAGCTTATCACATGGGATGCTTATTAACAATAGAGGAGAGAAGTCACATGTCTTTAAGAGGGGAAAGACATGTTAATGTATGTTTGTTTTGCTCTGATTTCAGTTGCTCTGATTTTCTCTTACCCTACCTTCTCCCATTATCCAATATCAGATTCAGGGGGAGAAAGAGTTCATATCTAAGGGAAGAAAATCTTTGGAATTGATTGCATATCTTTAATCTTTGGGGACATGTCTATACCCAAATAGAGTACTAAGTACTCACTCACTACATCTCATCCCAGTCTTGGTACTCTTGTGGTTTTCTGAACTTGCTTTGTTTAGTGGTGTTTCTGTGTTATCTAACTCTGTTTTCTCAGAGTCACTCTTCCAAAGCCAGCTCAAGATCACAAGGTAAGTCTACGCATCACACTCATGTGCATGATGATCTCTTGCTGATGTACATATTGTTTGCAAGAAGGACTCATGAACATGAAGGTACATTCCCTATATCTACATCATTTGCTCTGATGCACTTAGCCAAGATACATGTAACTCATTGCTTGCTCTGACATGCTTATGAATTCACATGCTCTCATATTCAATCTTTGCATGATTGCATACATGTAGGGGGAGCCTATGCATGTTACATGTCCTTCCAAAGCTTTACTTGTTACCTTTCATATCCTTATCTAAAGCTTTGATGTATGTTGTCATCAATTACCAAAAAGGGGGAGATTGAAAGCACAAGTGCTCCCTGTGAAAGCACAAGTGCTCCCTAGGTGATTTTGGTAATTAATGTCAACATATCTCTTGTTGGAAAATATTTTCATCTAGTATATTTCAGAAAGTTCAACAATGGAGTGGCATGGACAAGAGGATGTGGAACCCCTTCAAAATGCTAAGGACAAAGATTGGCACAAACTCAAGACTCTTCATTTCTATTTTAGTGATCCAAGATCACATTGAGTCCATAGGAAAAGCCAATACTATTAAAAGGGGATGAGGTGTTGCTTAATTGTCTACTTGCTCAAAGTGCTTAGTGATATGCTGCAAAGCCCTCAACCACTTTCTCAATTCCAAATATGTCCTAAACCTAAAGTCAAACTCGGCCCCACCGATTTGATCTATCCGGCACCACTGAGTTCCTTTGACATAGCCACTGCCAGAAACCCTAATTAATTCGGTCTCACCGATAGGTATCTCGGTCTCACCGAGATGGCAATGCAAACTCTCTGTTTCCCTTCGTAACATTTCGGTCTCACCGAAACGTGCGATCGGTCTCACCGAGTTTGCCTTGCAAACTCTCTGTTGCCTGTTGCAATTATTTCGATCTCACCGAAATGTGCAACCGGTCACACCGAGTTTGCCTGACCAACTCTCTGTTTGCTCATTGCTGAAATCGGTCTCACCGAGTTCATGCAATCGGTCACACCGAGATGAGGTTTTTCCCTAACCCTAGCACATCGGTCTCACCGAGTTGATCATATCGATCCCATCGAGAATCCTAATGTTCACATTTTGAACTGAATTGGTCACACCGAGTTCCTCCATTTGGTCTGACCGAGTTGGGTCAAATGTGTGTAACGGTTAGATTTTGTGTGGAGGCTATATATACCCCTCCACCCCCTTCTCTATTCAAGAGAGAGCCATCAGAATGTGCCTACACTTCCACTACTCATTTTCTGAGAGAGAACCACCTACTCATGTGTTGAGATCAAGACATTCCATTCCTACCACAAGAATCTTGATCTTTAGCCTTTCCCAAGTTGCTTTCCACTCAAATCATCTTTCCACCATATCCAAATCTGTGTGAGAGAGTTGAGTGTTGGGGAGACTATCATTTGAAGAACAAGAGAAAGGAGTTCATCATCAACACACCATCTATTATCTTTTGGAGAGTGGTGTCTCCTAGATTTGTTAGGTGTCACTTGGGAGCCTCTGACAAGATTGTGGAGTTGAACCAAGGATTTTGTAAAGGCAAGGAGATCGCCTACTTCGTGAAGATCTACCCGAGTGAGGCATGTCCTTCATGGGTGATGGCCATGGTGGGATAGACAAGGTTGCTTCTTAGTGGACCCTTCGTGGGTGGAGCCCTTCGTGGACTCGCGCAACCGTTATCCATCGTGGGTTGAAGTCTCCATCAACGTGGATGTACGATAGCACCACCTATCGGAACCATGCCAAAAATCTCCGTGTCTTCATTGCATTTGCACACTCCAATCCCATCCCTTTACTTTCTTGCAAATTGCATGCTTTACTCTTTCTGCTGCTCATACTCTTGTCATGCTTGCTTGAAATGTATTGTGAATGCTTAAACTTATGCTAAAACTCCACCTCAACTTGAAGAACTTAAAAACTGCTACTTTTGCTTGTTGAGGGTCTAATCACCCCCCCCCCCCCCTCTAGACCCCTCTTCTTGATCCTTTCAGTAACTAATTGTGGTTCCAGTCGAGGTGAAGATACCCCGAACAAACCCCTCAAAGTATTGTTCTCCATAGTAGCAAGTAACAATAAATTTTAGCACGTAGTAATAATTTTTTCCTTATCCATTTCCACTTACCAAGAGCACTTCACTCCCTGGCAACGGCACCAGAAAAGAGCCTTGATGACCCACAAGTATAGGGGATCAATCGTAGTCCTTTCGATAAGTAAGAGTGTCAAACCCAATGAGGAGCAGAAGGAAATGACAAGCGGTTTTCAGCAAGGTAATGTCTGCAAGCACTGAAATTATAAGTAACGAGTAGTTTGGTAGCAAGATAATTTGTAACGAGCAAGTAAAGGTAACGGTAACAAAAGTGCAGCAAGTTAGCCCAATCCTTTTGAGGCAAAGGACAGGCTAAAACGATATCTTATGATAAGCAAAGCGTTCTTGAGGGTACACGGGAATTTCATCTAGTCACTTTCATCATGTTGGTTTGATTTATGTTCGCTACTTTGATCATTTGATATGTGGGTGGACCGGTGCTTAGGTGTTGTTCTTACTTGAACAAACCTCCTACTTATGATTAACCCCCTCGCAAGCATCCACAACTACGAGAAAAGTATTAAGAATAAATATAACCATAGCATTAAACTTTTGGATCCAAATCAGTGCCTTACGGAATAGCGCATAAACTAGGGTTTAAGCTTCTGTCACTCTAGCAACCCATCATCTAATAACTACTCCACAATGCATTCCCTTAGGCCCTAATAAGGTGAAGTGCCATGTAGTCGATATTCACATGACACCACTAATGGAATCACAACATACATACCATCAAAATATCGAACACATATCAAGTTCACATGATTACTTGCAACAAGATTTCTCCCGTGACCTCAAGAACAAAAGTAACTACTCACTAATGATAATCATGCTCAAGATCAGAGGGGTATTAAATAGCATAATGGATCTGAAGATATAATCTTCCACCAAATAAACCATATAGTAATCAACCACAAGATGTAATCAACACTACTAGTCACCCACAAGTACCAATCTATAGTTCTGGTACAAAGATTGAACACAAGAGATGAACTAGGGTTTGAGATGAGATGGTGCTGTTGAAGATGTTGATGGAGATTGCCCTCCCCAAGATGGGAGAGTTGTTGGTGATGATGATGACGATGATTTCCCCCTCCGGGAGGGAAGTTCCCACGGCGGAATCGCTCCGCCGGAGGGCAAAAGTACTCCTGCCCAAGTTCCGCCTCGAGACGGCGGCGCTTCGTCCCGAAAGTCCTCCCCTTATTCTTTTCTAGGTCAAAATGACTTATATACCAGAAGAGGGGCACCAGAGGTGGGCCGAGGAGGGCACAACCCACCAGGGCGCGCCTGGGCTCCCTGGCGCGCCTGGGCTCCCTGGCGCGCCCAGGTGGGTTGTGCCCACCTGGTGGGCCCCCTCTGGTACTTATTGGCTCCAATAATTCTTATATATTCCATAAAAATTCCTCGTGAAGTTTCATATCATTTGGAGTTGTGCAGAATAGGTAGCCTGACGTAGCTTTTTCAGGTCCAGATTTCCAGCTGCCGGAATTCTCCCTCTTTGTGTGAACCTTGCATATTATGAGAGAAAAGGCATTAGAATTACTCCAAAAAGCATTATTATGCATAAAAACATCATAAATAACAGTAGGAAAACATGATGCAAAATGGACGTATCACTCCTCCGACCCTAATTCCAACTCTATAAGTACCTATTCGCAGAGAAAAAAATCAGGGAGAAGGATTCATTGTGTTTTACGATACGGAGCCACCGCCACCTCCTGTTCTTCATCGGGAGGGCTGATCCGGAGTCCGTTCGTGGCTCCGGAGAGGGGGATTCGTCGCCATCATCATCACCAACCTTCCTCCATCACCAATTTCATGATGCTCACCGTCGTGAGTGAGTAATTCCATCATAGGCTTACTGGAAGGTGATGGGTTGGATGAGATTTATCATGTAATCGAGTTAGTTTTGTTAGGGTTTGATCCCTAGTATCCACTATGTTCTGAGATTGATGTTGCTATGACTTTGCTATGCTTAATGCTTGTCACTAGGGCCCGAGTGCCATGATTTCAGATCTGAACCTATTATGTTTTCATGAATATATTTGTGTTCTTGATCCTATCTTGCAAGTTGTACACACCTATTACGTGTTATGATCCACATACACCAAGGTGACAATAATTGGGATTCTTTCCGGCGATTACCGTAGTTTGAGGAGTTCATGTATTCACTAAGTGCTAATGCTTTGGTCCGGTTCTCTATTAAAAGGAGGCCTTAATATCCCTTAGTTTCCTTTAGGACCCCGCTGCCACGGGAGGGTAGGACAAAATATGTCATGCAAGTTCTTTTCCATAAGCACGTATGACTATATACGGAATACATGCCTACATTATATTGATGAATTGGAGCTAGTTCTGTGTCACCCTAGGTTATAATTGTTGCATGATGAATGCCATCCGACATAATTATCCATCACTGATCCGTTGCCTACGAGCTTTTCACATATTGATCTTCGCTAAGTTACTTTGCCGTTGCTACTATTACAATCACTACAAAACTGCTACTGTTACTTTTGCCACTGTTACCGTTACTTCCATACTACTTTGCTACTAAAAACTTTGTTGCAGATATTAAGTCTTTCAGGTGTGGTTGAATTGACAACTCAGCTGCTAATACTCATGAATATTCTTTGGTTCCCCTTGTGTCGAATCAATAAATTTGGGTTGAATACTCTACCCTCGAAAACTGTTGCGATCCCCTATACTTGTGGGTTATCAAGACTTTTTTCTGGCGCCGTTGCCGGGGAGCATAGCTCTATTCTCTGAGTCACTTGGGATTTATATCTGTTGATCACTATGAGGAATTTGAAAGATATCAGAACCAAGATTTTCCCCTCTACTACGAGGGGAGGTAAGGAACTGCCATCCAGCTCTGCACTTGATTCACCTTATGTTTTGAGTAAGCTTGTGACACCTACACCTGCTATTCATTCTGATATGTTGCAAGTAATTGATGATGCTACTTCTGCTATGCATGATGCTTATGATGATACTACTGCTTTGCTTGATAATACTGTGCCACTGGGTGAATTTCTTGATGAACAACTTGCTAGAGCTAAAGATATTGAGAATGCTGAAACTGATGATATTTCTGAAACTGAACACTTTGAAACACCTGCCAGACCTAGCTCTCCTAGATATGAATTGCCTGATATACCAGAGGGTTATGTTATGGATGGAGAGGTAGCTAGAGACTTTCTTGCTTGTAAGGATAGAGATGATCTTAAGAAATTACTATGCAAGTGGAAAGAAAAATATTTGAACGCCAGAATGCAATATGATCCTAAGTTTGCTACTTCACCTATCTTTGTTACTGATAAGGATTATGAATTCTCTGTCGATCCGGAGTTAATTACTTTGGTTGAATCTGATCCTTTCCATGGTTATGAATCTGAAACTGTTGTGGCACATCTTACTAAATTGAATGATATAGCCACCCTGTTTGCTCATGACGAAAAAATTCATTATTACTATATTCTTAAGTTGTTTCCTTTCTCGTTAAAGGGTGATGCTAAGATATGGTTTAATTCTCTTGCTCCTGGTTGTGTGCGTAGTCCCTAGGATATGATATATTACTTCTCTGAAAAATATTTTCATGCTCATAAGAAACAAGCTGCTTTATAGGAAATATTTAACTTTGTGCAAATTGAAGAAGAGAGTCTCCCACAAGCTTGGGGGAGGCTTCTCCAATTACTTAATGCTTTGCCTGATCATCCTCTCAAGAAAAATGAAATACTTGATATCTTTTATAATGGACTAATCGATGCTTCTAGGGACCACCTAGATAGTTGTGCTGGTTGTGTTTTCAAGGAATGAACTGTTGAACAAGCTGAGGCGCTATTGAATAACATACTGAGTAATGATAATGATTGGACTCTTCCTGAACCACCTCCTAATCCAACTCCGAAGAAAAGAGGTATTCTATTTCTCAGTCCTGAAGATATGCAAGAGGCAAAGAAATCTAAGAAAGAAAAAGGTATTAAAGCTGAGGATGTTAAGAATTTACCACCTATTGAAGAAATACATGGTCTTAATACTCCGACACAGGTAGTAGAGGTAAATTCTCTCTATAGATTTAGTGAAGGTGATATTCCTCATAATAAGTCTGCTAGTCAATGCTTGGATGAATTTGATAACTTTATTGTTAAACAAGAAAATTTCAATGCTTATGTTAGTAGACAATTGAAACATAATGCTTATATGCTTGACTGCTTGGGTGAATATATGTGTAGAACTGTTAGTGATCTCAAGATTATTAGTAAACATGCCTCCATGGTAAAAACTCAAGTAGAACAAGTTCTCAAGGCACAAAATGATTTGCTTAATGAGATGAATAATAAGGTGAATGATAATGCTGTTAGAGTTGTGACTAGATGTGGTAAAATGACTCAGGAACCTTTGTATCTTGAGGGCCATCCTAAGAGAATTGACTAAGATTCTCAGAGAATTTATACTAATGCACCTAGTCCTTCTAAAAGGAAAAAGAAAACTGATAGGACTTTGCATGCTTCTAGTGAACCTGTTGTAGACACACCTGAGAATCCAAATGATATTTCTATTTCTGATGTTGAGACACAATCTGGTGATGAACATGAACCTGGTAATAATGTTAATGATGATGTTCATGTCGATGCTCAACCTAGCAATGATAATGATGTGGAGGTAGAACCTGTTGTTGATCTTGATAACCCACAACCTAAGAATAAAAGATATGATAAGAGAGACTTCATTGCTAGGAAACATGGTAAAGAAAGAGAACCATGGGTTCAGAAACCCATGCCCTTTCCTCCTAAACCATCCAAGAAAAAAGATGATGAGGACTTTAAGCGCTTTGTTGAAATGCTTAGACCTGTCTTTTTGCGTATGTGTTTGACTGATATTCTGAAAATGTCTCCTTATGCTAAGTATCTAAAAGATATTGTTACAAATAAAAGAAACATACCGGAAGCTGAAATTTCCACTATGCTTGCTAATTACACTTTTAAAGGTGGAATACCAAAGAAACTAGGAGATCCAGGAATACCAACTATACCATGCTCCATTAAAAGAAACTATGTTAAAACTGCTTTATGTGATCTTAGAGCCGGTGTTAGTGTTATGCCTTTTTCTTTATATCGTAGACTTGATTTGAATAAGTTGACACCAACTGAAATCTCTTTGCAAATGGCTGATAAATCAACTGCTATACCCATCGGTATTTGTGAGGATATGCCTGTCGTAGTTGCAAATGTTACTATTTTAACGGACTTTGTTATTCTTGATATACCCAAGGACAACAGTATGTCGATCATCCTTGGTAGACCCTTTTTGAATACTGCAGGGGCTGTTATTGATTGCAACAAGGGTAATGTCACTTTTCATGTTAATGGTAAAGAGCATACTGTACACTTTCCGAAGAAACAACCTCAAGTTAATGGCATCAATTCTATTGCAAAATTTTCAACTATTGCTATTGCAGGTTTTGAATTCCCTATTCCTACTGTCAAAAAGAAATATGATATTCTTATTGTTGGGGACATGCATATCCCCGTTGAGAGAAAAGGAAAGAAATGATGAAGAGATGGTTAAGGGGTTCTTCAAGCCGGAATTCAAATGAAAATGAGGAGAAGAAGAAGCCCAAGTACAATCTTCCGTGTGCGGCGGAGGTTTGGCCATGTGAATGGCCAAGCGATGCATTCTTGAGGGCGGCCGGAATTTATGATGACTTCTATTATTTGGCGGAGAATGCAGGCATCACCGACTTCCTCCAAGATAAGTGTGAACAATACCTTCTACTCACTAACACCTTCGTGCAAAATTTTCACTTCTATTCTAGGAAGTCACCACCCACGATAGAGTTTTATTTATATGACGAGCATAAGGAGATGATGCTTTATGATTTTTGTGAGGTTTGCAAATTACCTTGTGAGGGCAGCGTCAATGAAACACGCCCTAGAGACGTAGAAGACTTTATTTACTGAAACCATTGTAGGGGAAGAGAGAGGGGTGTCGGAAGTGAGAGTGGCTAGCTTACATTTTCCTGTTTTACGCTATTATTCACAATTTGCTGGGAGATGTTTGATTGGTCGTGGGAAGAGCGAAGGCCTTAGTGCCTCGAACCTTGCTATTTTGAGCCATGCTTTATATTGTGATAGAACTTTTAGTTTGGGCGCTATTGTTGCTCGTCGGATAAACACAAACCGTACGAAGGGTCCCATCTTTGGAGGTATCTATGCCTCCCGCCTTGCTAGACGCTTTGAGATACCTATTAGGCATGATGAGGAGGAGGAGATGTTGCTACCCACTAGATATTTGAACTATAATAGTATGGTAGCGCACGATTTTATTAAGAAGGATAAGGACAAGAGACTCCTCTACAACTTAGTATTTAGTCAGGGTACTTGTGAGACTATTGCTTTGCCTGCTTCTTCTTTGTTCGATATTCGTTCAGGCATGTACACTATTATGCCCAAGGACATCTACAGATTTTGGGGTCTTTCACAACCCCCAGCACCTGAGCTAGCACCAGTTCCTGATCCATATCAGGAGCCTGTTTTTCAGTGGGAGCCACAGGAGCTCGCCAACCAGTGGAACCCTCAGGACCCTCTAGAGTATCGAGGAGAGGGTTATTTCGAGCCGCGGCCCTAGACCAACTTAGGCCAAAAGCCTAAGCTTGGGGGAGTACGTATCTCTCACCAACATTACATTCATGTTCACACACTCATTTCAGTTGTCGGTGTTCATACTTTTTCATTGTATTATTCGTGCTAGTTTATTTCTTTTTCTCGCTTTCTTCTTGTGTGTTTGAAAAACTTTGAGAAAATCGAAAAAAATTAGTTCTTGCTTCTTTTTAGTTTTTCTTTCCAGTTTAATTTAGTCATAGTATTAAAAGAAAAACTCAAAAAGATTTCTCATTCTTCTTTTGCTTTTTG
Organism: Thinopyrum elongatum; assembly: GCA_011799875.1. NCBI lineage: Eukaryota > Viridiplantae > Streptophyta > Magnoliopsida > Poales > Poaceae > Thinopyrum > Thinopyrum elongatum. Next base: position 80,830,438 of record CM022300.1, on the reverse strand, counting down.
GGAGCTTTCCCGTGTAAATAGTTTTTCTCGTTCTTGTTTTACTTTCTTCAGAAAAACAAAAACTCTAAAAATATTTCAGTGTGTTTCTTTGAATTTCTTTTCCTTTTCTTTGGGTCGTAAGGAGAAGACCATGATGAAAATGTTGAGTGGCTCTCATATGCATTATTGTTGATCTAACAGAGAGCCCATATTACCTTGTCTTCTCCTTTGAATAAATGTTTGTAGATTCCAGCTTAGTCCAATGCACATGCACTCTTATTATTATTCACACCGTTCAGTCGTGCAAGTGAAAGGAAATAATGATGATATATGATGAAATGATTGAGATGGAGAAAAGCTGGTACGAACTCGACCTATTTTGTTTTTATAAATATGATTAGCTCATCGTTCTTGATTCGGCCCATTATGAATGAAACATGTTTGCAATGACAATTAGAGATTATAGTTACTCATGCCATGCTTAATTAGCTAGGAGTGTATAATGGTTTGTCTTGTGTGCCAACATGCAAATCAAAATGGTTATGATGTAGTATGATAGGATGGTATCCTCCTTTGAATGATTCGAGTGGCTTGACTTGGAACATGTTCACGCATGTAGTTGTAACAAAAACAACATAGCCTCCACGATATTTATGTTCATGGTGATTTATATCCTACTCATGCTTGCACTCCATGTTGGTTAATCTCAATGCATGTTTATGACCGTTGTCGCTCTCTAGTTGGTCGCTCCTCAATCTTTTGCTAGCCTTCACTTGTACTAAGCGGGATTACTGCTTGTGCATCCACTTCCTTAAACCCAAAGTTGTTCCATATGAGTCCACCATACCTACCTATATGCGGTATTTACCTGCCGTTCCAAGTAAGGGCGTGTTCGGTAGCCCTCTGTGGCTAGAAACTCCTCAACTCCGTCACCCGTAACCAGCTGCCAGCTTCTCTCCAAATCGCCAGGAGTTAGTGATCTGATCGGCTGGGAATCTTCTCTCCTGAGCGTACTAAAAAGGCTGGAAGCCCAGAGTGAGCAATTTTGGCCCATTTGGCTTTGATGTGGCCCGGCTCGGGAGGGAATCACCATGGACTTTCAACCCAACAAGGAAGGAAATTAGCATCAGCCGATCCCATCTGGATTGTAGACGACGACTGAGCAGGCAGACCACGGCGCCGGCCTGCGCCATCTCCTGCAGCATGGCTGGCGCAAGTTCGCAGACCCGCCATTCGAGTTCATCCAGCAACAGCTCCACGAGCGTCAGCACCGCACCGGTGCCGATGATCTTGACGTGGTTTCGGCCGTACGGACGACGGCGAGGGTAGCGTGCAGACTGCCACCTCGCGTCTGAGCTCATGCTGGTGGGGGCAAAGGAGGGCGAGAGCAGCATGGCGACTGCCTCCTCGTGGAGGCGTGCGATGCCTAGGGTTTGCTCATCGGGAGAAGAATGGTGGTCGAGGCACTGTGTCGGGGCTCGGGAGAGGAATAGCTAGTGAACCAGTACGCTGCAAGTTCACTTTGCGGTGGCATACGCGCGTAATTTCCCTCAACTCCTACTTCCCAGTTTTTGGAGAGCACGGGTTTTCCAACTCCTCGACTCCGCAAAATTTGCACTGCGCTGATCGCCAGCTTCTCTCACCATAGCTGGGATTTGGACCGTTCGGCTGCACTCCTCACGTGGAGTTGAAGATTTGAGAAGCGGGAGGGCTCCCGAACACGCCCTATTTGCATGTGCCAAATTCTAAACCTTCAAATAATAGTCTGTTTTGTATGCCCGAATCGCTCATGTAGTGACTGGGGGCTGTCAGTATCTTCCATGCTAGGTGGGTTATTCTCACGATGAGTGTTTATTCACTTGTCATTCATGAGAAAGTGGCTGGTAATCGGGATGCCCAGTTCCATGCTCGAAATCAAATCAAAATATAATCATAAAAAAAACTCCCCCAGGACTGTTGTTGGTATGGACGATACCCATGGATTCGGCTAGCCGTGGAGTGTGATTGTTGGTGGATGGGGAGTAAAAACTTTACCATTCTGTTTGGGAACCGCCTATAATGTATCTAGCATGGAAGATAGCGAGATCTCTTGGTTGTTATGTTGACAATGAAAGCATACTGCTCAAAATTATATTCATCTCTATTTTTAAAAGCTCTGAGCTCTGGCACCTCTGCAAATCACTGCTTCCCTCTGCGAAGGGCCTATCTATTTACTTTTATTGCTGAGTCATCATCCTCTTATAAAAAGCACCAGTTAGAGAGTGACTGGATCTCTTTTGCCATGAATTACAATGTCTAGTCAGTCCTTGATCTTCAGGGGTGCTCTGCATTTATGTTTTGCGGTCTCAGAAAGGGCTAGCGAGATACCATTTTGTCATATCATATCATGATTGTTTTGAAAAAGTGTTGTCATCCGAGATTTATTATTATTGCTCGCTAGTTGATTATGCCATTGATATGAGTAAATGTGAGACCTAAATGTTATTGTGAATATGGTTAGTTCATAATCTTTGCTGAAACCCTGAATGCTGGCTATACATATTTGCAACAACAAGATCAAACAGAGTTTGTAAAAGCTTTTCTTTGTCACTTTCAGTTTGTCAACTGAATTGCTTGAGGACAAGCAATGGGTTAAGCTTGGGGGAGTTGATACGTCTCCATCGTATCTACTTTTCCAAACTCTTTTGCCCTTGTTTTGGACTCTAATTTGCATGATTTGAATGGAACTAACCCGGACTGACGCTGTTTTCAGTAGAATTGCCATGGTGTTATTTTTGTGCAGAAATAAAAGTTCTCAGATTGACCTGAAAATTTACAGAGAATACTTTTGGAATATATAAAAAATATTGGCGCAAGAATCAACCAGAGGGGGGCCACCCAGAGGCCACAAGCCCTAGGGGCATGCCCTGTAGGCTTGTGGGCCCCCTGGAGCTCCTCCGACCCTAATTCCAACTCTATAAGTACCTATTCACGGAGAAAAAAATCAGGGAGAAGAATTCATCGCGTTTTACGATACGGAGGTGCCGCCACCTCCTGTTCTTCATCGGGAGGGCTGATCTAGAGTCCGTTCGGGGCTCCAGAGAGGGGGATTCGTCGCCATCATCATCACCAACCTTCCTCCATCACCAATTTCATGATGATCACCGCCGTGAGTGAGTAATTCCATCGTAGGCTTGCTAGACGGTGATGGGTTGGATGAGATTTATCATGTAATCGAGTTAGTTTTGTTAGGGTTTGATCCCTAGTATCCACTATGTTATGAGATTGATGTTGCTATGACTTTGCTATGCTTAATGCTTGTCACTAGGGCCCGAGTGCCATGATTTCAGATCTGAACCTATTATGTTTTCATGACTATATCTGTGTTCTTGATCCTATCTTGCAAGTTGTAGACACCTATTACGTGTTATGATCTGCATACACCAAGGTGACAATAATTGGGCTTCTTTCCGGTGATTACCATAGTTTGAGGAGTTCATGTATTCACTAAGTGCTAATGCTTTGGTCCGGTTCTCTATTAAAAGGAGGCCTTAATATCCCTTAGTTCCCATTAGGACCCCGCTGCCACGCGAGGGTAGGACAAAATATGTCATGCAAGTTCTTTTCCATAAGCACGTATGACTATATACGGAATACATGCCTACATTATATTGATGAATTGGAGCTAGTTCTGTGTCACCCTAGGTTATAACTGTTGCATGATGAATGCCATCCGACATAATTATCCATCACTGATCCGTTGCCTGCGAGCTTTTCACATATTGATCTTTGCTAAGTTACTTTGCCGTTGCTACTGTTACAATCACTACAAAACTGCTACTGTTACTTTTGCCACTGTTACCGTTACTTCTATACTACTTTGCTACTAAAAACTTTGCTGCAGATATTAAGTCTTTCAGGTGTGGTTGAATTGACAACTCAGCTGCTAATACTCGTGAATATTCGTTGGCTCCCCTTGTGTCGAATCAATAAATATGGGTTGAATACTCTACCCTCGAAAACTGTTGTGATCCCCTATACTTGTGGGTTATCACAGCTTGCCAAGAAGCAGAAGGCCGAATATGAGAAAAGAGATAAAGAGAAGGCCGACGGTGCAGATGGATCTAGCAAGAAGTGTGGTGGCCGAGGAGGTCGCCGCAGCAAGACCTAGCAGCAGAAGGAGAAGCATGCAAGAGGTCGAGATAAGAAAGAAGATGATGATGACGACGACGAAGAAGATGACGACGAGTCCAACGAGACAGAGTTCCAGAAGGCCACAGAAGCAATGTGCATTGACGGAGGTGCATCTTTGCACTCTTCACACCGCCAGCTCAAGCAGTGGGTGCGTGAAGTCAATGCTATAGAGCCGGTTGTGGGAGCCCAGAAGCCATTGAGATGGTCCAACACGCCTATCATATTTGGCGCTGAGGACCACCCTGATCGCACAACTGCGGTTGGGTGCTTGCCATTGTTGGTTTCACCAACAATATGCAACCTCAAGGTGACAAAGATGCTGGTTGACGGTGGGGCCGGACTCAACTTGATCTCACCTGATGTGATCAATGCAAGAGGCTGCAGATTCCTGAAGAGGATTTGAAGAAGACTGGCACATTCTAGGGGATCAATCCAGGAAGAAGCCAGCCGAAGGGAAAAATCACCTTGCCGGTGATGTTTAGCAGTGAACTCAATTACAGAACGGAGAAGATCGTCTTTGACATCATTAAGATTTCGTCGCCCTACAATGGAATCCTTGGATGCCCAACACTTGCAAAGTTTATGGTTCTATCCCACTACGCCTATAACATGCTGAAGACGCCTGGGCCGATAAGTGTCATCACCATAAACCCTAACAAGATATATGCATTGATCTATGCTGATCAACTCTACCAGGAAGCAGTTGCGGCATCTGCCGCCAAGGCACTTGCTCCTACCGACCAAGCTCCCGGGGGGAAGAAGAGGGAGAAGACTGACAAGACCACTAACTCCGGCAAGCGTGCCTCTTCGGAGTGCTGCGCTCTTGTCAAGGATGTGCCAGAGAGCTCTGCTGGCAAGAGCAAGAAGAACAAGGTTGTTCCACCAGAAACCAAGAAGGTGTGTGCCAAGGAGGATGGCAAGGGGGGACTTTCACCATAAGTTCCACCCTTGATGACAAATATCGTTACCTTCCTGCGGGCGAATGTCGATGTGTTTGCATGGCAACCATCTGACATCCCCAGTTTTCCCAAGGAGGTAATTGAGCACCACCTTGTCGTCTGCCCTCACGCGCGGCCCGTAAAGTAGAAGGTGCGAAAGCAAGCCTTGGAGACACAATAATTCATTGCCGAAGAAATCAAGAAGCTAGAAGCAACAGGTTTGGTTAGAGGCGTACTCCATCCCACTTTGTTAGCAAATCCAGTTGTTGTGCGCAAGGTGAATAGCAAGTGGCAGCTTTGCATCGATTATATAGACATCAATAAAGCTTGCCCGAAAGACCCATTCCCCTTGCCGCGCATCGAGCAGATTGTTGAGTCTACTGTTGGATGTGATCTGTTGTCATTCCTTGATGCCTACTCTGGGTATCGTCAGATATTCATGTCAAAAGAAGATGAAGAGAAGACCGCATTCATCACTCCATGTGGCACATACTGTTTCGTACGTTTGCCTTTCGGATTGAAGAGTGCTGGTTCAACATTTGCAAGGGCAGTCCAGATTGGTTTTGAACCTCAGCTACACAGGAAACTGGAAGAGCACTTTGATGGATTACAAACAGAGCATGTTCCTCGTGCAGAGAACACCATTGAAGATGATCTTTCAAAGCGTGCCGCACTCAAGCTACCTATGGAACCAGGGAATTTTGTGCTCCATTTGACTCAACCATCCGTAACACCATCGATTGGGCAGAACAACAGAAGAAAGCTGAACTCCAGAAAGTATTTTCCTGCTGAGGTCCCAGAAGCTTCTGGCATGGAAGTTGCCAGAGACAGCGGCAAGCTTGCCAGTGAGCAGTAGGCTCCGGTAAAGAACCAAGTTCTTCCCGTCGAGACAAGCGCTCTTTCAGCTGAGCATACGCCTTTAGTCCTTGTTGTCGAGTCACAGGCTCCAGCATGGGCACAACAAATTGTCGATTTCCTTCAGACAGGAGGACTTCCCGAAGATCAAGAAGAAGCTGAAAGAGTAGCCTGTCAATCAAAGATGTATCAGTTTGTCGGTAATGACCTATCAATAAAGAGACCAAATGGGGTGAAATTGAAGTGCATTGGTGATGGGGAACGAAGCAAAAAAATCAAAAAAAATCCTACGAACACCCAAGATCTATCTAGGAGAAGCATAGCATTGAGAGGGGAGAGTGTGTCTACGTACCCTCAAAGACCGAAAGCGGAAGCGTATATAACTTAGTTGATGTAGTTGTACTCTTCGTGATTCGATCACGATCCAACCGATCTAGTGCCGAACGGACGGTACCTCCGAGTTTAGCACACGTGCGGCTCGATGAAGTCTCCTCCTCCTTGATCCAGCAAGAGAAGGCGGATAAGTAGATGGGATCACAACCAACACGACAGCGTGGTGGTGATGGTGGTGGTGGAGCTAGTTCAGCAGGGCTGCGCCAAGCGCTACTAGAACAAGGACGGAGGGACAACGGAGTAACGGGAGAGAGAGGGGCGCCAAGGGCTAGGTGTGTCCTCTTGGGGCCCCCTCCCCTCTATATATAGGTGGGGGACATGGGGAATAGCTCCTTCAAGCCCTAGGGCGCATCCAAGGGGGAGAGGACTTGGACTCCAAGTCCAATCCTATTCCTACTAGGACCCCCCCCCCCTTTTTCCCCTTCCCTAGCCACATGGGCTTTTGAGGACTTGGTGCGCCTAGCCCAATAAGGCCAGGGCACCTCCCCTCAGCCCATGCCAGCACTTGGGTCGTGGTGGACCCACTTTTGGACTTTGGGACCCCTCCGGAATCCTCCGGAACCTTCTAGAAGCTTCACGGTACAATACCGAAAAAACTGCATCTTTTTCCGGAACCCAAAATATGACTTCCCATATATAAATCTTTACCTATCGACCATTCCAAGACTCCTCATGAAGTCCGGGATCTCATCCGGTACTTCGAACAACATTCCGTTACCAATCATCAAATATCCCAATAATACTCTAGCGTCAACGAACGTTAAGCATGCGACCCTGCGGGTTCGGGAATCATGTAGTCATGACCGAGACACCTCTCCGGTCAATAACCAATAGCAGGAGTTGGATGCCCATATTGATTCCTACATATTCCACAAAGATCTTTTATCGGCTAAACCATGATGTCAAGGATTCGGTTAATCCCGTATTGTAACACCCCAAAAATTTAATCATGTTTTTACTAAGAAAATGTTGGCCAGAAATAAAATTTTGAATTATTTTAAGTCCTTTATTATTTTTAGAATATTTTCTGCCTTCTGTTTTTCAAAAATTCTTCCCTCCATATAGAAATTTTTGGAAATAATATTGTGGCCTTGGTAGTTGTCTTAAGACATTTCAATTATAATTTAATAACAGTAATAATTAAATTTCATAATAAAATTTGCCTCTAAAAAATTCCTTTAACAGCTATTTCAATACTTTAAATGCCTTTGTTGCACTACAACCATTTTAAATAATTCTTTTAAAATCCCACAAAAATTATGAGAGGTCAGGTGATGCCTACATATCACTTTTATGCAAAAACCTAACTTGTTCTTTTGAAAATTTTGCATGAAACTTCCTCTTTTCAATTCTGTCCATTTTCTAGGTTATAGCTACAACCCTAATTTTTCTTGCTCCAAAAATTCTGAAATTTTTCCCACCTATAGTCCTTCCAACCAAACCCTTAAGAACAGAAGATCAGCTCAGTTTGCATCTTGGAAGTCCACCCAATATCCTCTTATAGTTTCTGTCCAGAAATGAATTCTGTTAAAACTTGCATTAGCAAGTATCTCTTTTTGCCACAACAACTCCACCATCATCTATACCCACTAAGGAGACACCTTCCTGGTAAATTTCACACCCAGCAAAGTCCCCCTAGATTGCCCTAGCATTTTATCAAACAGCTCATGTGCATGACAGAAGTTGGCTACCTATCAAAACTACATTAGGAACTTGATCATATGGCCAAACCACCTTGTCCATCATCTCTGGGATCTCCAGGAGCATCCACCTGCCAAAACCCAGCATGATTAGATCACTATAGAGCCCCCTCGCATTTTGTCGAGCACGTAGCATGCATGCACAGAGCGTGCCCAGAGCGCCAGTATTGCAGGCTTTGGCACCGCTCTGCGCTGCCCTCCCTGCTGCTGCTCCGCACATTGGGCACCTCCAGGAGCTTCGCGAGACACCCGTGAATCTTGCCGACACCCTCCCCTTGACCCTAGCACCGACCATCGCCATCCCGAGCCACCGCCGCCGTCTTCCACTCGGGCACGGCACCGCCCGTGCCGCCCGACCCCGCCAGCGCACCCCCTTCTTAACTACTGACCACCGCCCCCTCCACCGACCGCACTGGCATCGCTGACCATCGCCACCGCCCCCAACCACCCAAACAGCGCCATGAATGGCCGCCGCCGCCACGGCTCCCTCTGGAAGCCACGGCACCGCCTCTCCCTCCCTATATAAGACACCGTGAGCTCGCCCTAGATCAACACCACCACTATCTCTCCCTCAGTAAGCTCCCCGAGGAAGGAAAACGACCGGAGCAGTCGTCATCTTCGTCCCCGGCAACCACTGCCGCCACCACCTCCTCGATGATCTCCACCTCTCCAGTGCCTCCCCTTCTGTTTTATTCCACCAATAGACCCCTGGAGAACCTGCGGATCTTTCCCCGTCACCAATTCCGCCGGAGATGGCCCGTGGGGGAAAGCCCTCTTCCACCCGATGACCTCCTCCGCCATGGCTGAAGCCCTGCTCAACTTGAGCTTTCCAGGCGATCCTCTCCACCTCCCACGGATGCGGCACTTCTACCTGAACCCATCCATGTGCCGAGCGTCGCAGGAGACGCCCTACAGCGCCGGCAATCGCCGCCGCCGTACGCTCTGTCCAGACACGCGCAAGGGTGGAAGACAAACCCGACAGGTGGGCCCCACCTGTCGGTGAGTCACCTCTGTCCCGCCAGCAGCGCATTCCTGTGATTACGTTTACCCTGCGGGGAAAGCGTATTCTTGGAGTACGCCATCGACGTCATCGGTCCTTCCGCGCAGCCGAACGGCTGGGCCCAGCCCAGTGGCACCGCTCAGTTAAACGGCGCTCAGGGCGCAGCTCTTTTCTTTTCCTTTTTCTTTTTCAGGATGACTCAAATAATTCCATAGCAGTTATTTCTAAACCAAATTTAATGATTAAATTTTTTTAAATATTTCTAAAATCATGTTCTATTATTTTTGCCTAGATGAACATTTTTTTAGGCCTTGTCTCTGTTGAACCTACTAAATAGTCCATTTTCTTATTTATTTGCACTTAGAAATTTCATAAGTAATTCATATGAACCCAAAATAAATTGATTCTTTCTCTGTTATTTTTCATTTTTCATCTAGTTTATTTTAGTATTTATTTCAAAAATTTCCAAACAACTTTTTAGCACTGTTTTGATTTATGTGGTAATTGCTATATTCTTTAAAATAGGAAAAATGGAGGGAAGAAATATTTCAAACTTTTGGAGTGCACCCCACACTTTTACATGCTCAAGGCAAGCATCTTTAACACTTGATATGATGATTGCATGGTTAATCGTTTGCATGAATAAATAAATTATGCATAGGTTGAGTTCAAATAGAATTTGCATGCATGTAGTGTTGGCATGTTTCATCGTACCGTGCATCGTGTGTTTGCCATGACTAACTTGCAGGAGCAGGCCTAAGAGAAATACTATTACCGGCAGAAGGGTGATCACGTTGGAGCATGATCATGCCTTGGTTGTTATGCATGTTGGAGCATGCAAGGGTTGTGGCCCTGTTTTGGCATTACTGTTAAAAGGATACTTTGTTGAGCTAACCACTGCAGGAAAACTTGAACCTCCTGAGTCGACCGTAGATCGAGTCTTGTTCCGGTAACCCCCATACTTGATTCGTGCTACCACTTGTCCCTGCCACAGGTGGGGTACGGTTCAGTAAGTTGTTAACCCCTTTCCGTGCACACACCACATAGAGGGCTACGATGAGGGTTTCCATGTTGGTGGACTAAATCCTGTCAACGGGTCAGGGGGCATGGGTGTTTCCAGTTGTGACTGAGAGGGGGGCACCCCTTGTAATCCGCGTGTATGAATAGTGATCCCATGCAGGACGTTCGTCTCTCCGTCTTAAAGTTTTTCTTGAACGATGCTTTGGGTGATTCCTGGCATCCAGAAAGTTAATCTGGTGTGTGCTGGTCAGGCGTGTTTTCAACCCAAAGACCGTAATGGGAACTAGTCAGTGTCACGGTACTGATTAAAGAAATCCTTTACTTGTGGGTAAAGAGTACACCCTCTGCAGAGTTTAAACCTATTCAAGTAGCCGTGTCCGCGGTTAAGGACTACAGTCTGGGTTGGTCAAGTGTCGGTCTTCGGAGGAAAATAATTAAATTGAGCCTGAATTATTTTGCAGGATAATTGTTGTCACCCTGATGCTACCATGAATATTTTATGCATGTTAATATTATTATGGTTATGCATATTATTGAGGACTAACCCGTTTCTCTTATTTTGTATTTCCTGAGTGTCTCAGGGGCTGGCTAGACTACCCCAGGCACTCAATTTTATTTTCAAGACCTCTCGTGGCGTCCCTCGAGTTCACAGACGGTTTATCCCGCCACTACTCTTGTGGACACCCGATTGGCATTTCTCTTCAAGTCCGACTGTGGCGTCACTTGACACCCGACTAGCATTTCTTTTCAAGACCTCTTCGTGGCGTCCCTCGAGTTTACAGGCAGTCCCGCCACTACTCTTGTGAACACCCGATTGGCATTTCTTTTATTTTGCTGAGTGTCACTTGGGCTGGTTAGACTACCCATGGCATTCATTTGCTTTATTTCTAATAAGTTTGATCATGACTAACATGCTATGTTCACGTTCATATCATTTTATTGTCATGATTTAAATTTCAGTCGGCATGAGCATAACATTTAATCCAACATGAGCATATGCATTCGCTATATCTTCTGTTCATGATGTTTGCGAGTACATTCAAACGTAATCACAGGCTTGTCCCTGGCTATTTACTTGGCCAGGTCAGGATTTCTTCGAGGAGTACCACCGCGACGTCCGTGCGGAGCCTAGGATTAGCGGCCACGCGGATAGGAGTTATCCGGGTCAGCTGTTCCTGTGGGAATCCCCATCGACGTTGGAGAACCACGAGTCATTTCCGTCATCCACCACCGGAATCACTGTTGTATCATTGGACCTTTATGGTATTGTATCCAATTCTTGTAATAGCTTGGTAATCTGTAACAAGGACATGTCCACCAGTAACAGTAATCCTGGGCTGGTGGTAACATGAGGGGTTAAATTTCTGGGATATTTTGTGTCCCCGAAATCCGGCCCCGGCAGCCTTGGTATCAGAGCCAGGCTGACCATTGGCTAATCCTATCTTAGCCTGGTCACTATCTCTAGGTTTCCACACCATTCACATCCTTTCCTGTCCACAGTCAAGCCCATCTCATCCGATAAGCCTGTACAATGGCAGCCGACATCTTTTGACAGTCGGTGCCCAACCTATCAACCTAGCCCATAGGCCGTGTGCCTGTGGCCGACACCTGCGTTGTCCTATCCGCAAGCGTGCGATGGAAGACTCTGCTGGCTTATAAAGGAAGCCTCAACCCAACTCAGCACATCACAGCCTCACTCCCAACCACCAAGATGCCAGGCCCCATCGTGCACAATGAGACCACCACAGTCGAACTTGAAGGCTTTGTAGCCATCCTCGCCAATCTCACCCGTCGTGCTCTCGGCATAGAAGAGCCACCGGAGTATGTCATGTACCAAGAGCACGCGAGTGATTCCATCCATCACTTCTGGGCCACGGTGCACATCTATGGGAGGGGCATCACCGCAGAGCGCCCTTACCGGTTCACCGGGAGGACGACCTCCGACGAGCCCCAAGCCATCCAACCTGCAGCCCGAGAGGCTGTAGTTCAACTCCGGCATCTGTCGCCGGGGGTTAACTGCCATTCTTTCTACTACTACCCTAGTCGTGAAGGCTATGGTAGACCGACCCAAGTCGCCAATGGAGACCATGAGACGGACCCTGCTCTGGTGCATCTGGTGCGCTACCTGAGAGCGCAAGAGGCACTGTTCGATCATGTCACTTTTGACCTGATTGAGACGCGCAGGACGCTTGCTCTCCTGACCCCAGTGAGAAGTGAAGCTGCACCCGCCACTGACAACCCGATAGTACTGTTCGAGAGACCAATCGAGCCTGCGAGGTCTGCCCCTATTGCCCACCCGGGCAATGCATTCGTTACCCCGGATGAACTCTGTCGTATCTTTGGGATTTCCTCCAACGGGACTGTAGCCACTACACCCCGCGTGGGTCATCATCGCTACCCCAACCCTGCAGCTCCTCATAGCACTCCAGTCAACTCCGACTTGAAGCCCCCGGAGAAGCCTCGACGTCCGCGAGACACGCCCGACTGGATGCCGACGAAGTGGACTGAGTCTGCCGGAGTACTTGCCATGTCCTTAGAAACCCTGTTGTCCCGTAAATTTCACCATCATGCCATAGACGATTATGTGTATGTTTCTAGCAGTGTGTAGTGTTTGATTGAATGATGTGCTTGTGTGTTATTGTCTTATGCATGATTGCTTGTCTGTTGTGATTTGCATTTAGTTCCTCCGCCCTTAACAAATCTCGAGGACGAGATTTTCCTTAAGGGGGGTAGAGTTTGTAACACCCCAAAAATTTAATCATGTTTTTACTAAGAAAATGTTGGGCAGAAATAAAATTTTGAATTATATTAAGTCCTTTATTATTTTTAGAATATTTTCTGCCTTCTGTTTTTCAAAAATTCTCCCCTCCATATAGAAATTTTTGGAAATAATATTGTGGCCTTGGTAGTTGTCTTAAAACATTTCAATTATAATTTAATAACAGTAATAATTAAATTTCATAATAAAATTTGCCTCTAAAAAATTCCTTTAACAGCTATTTCAATACTTTAAATGCCTTTGTTGCACTACAACCATTTTAAATAATTCTTTTAAAATCCCACAAAAATTATGAGAGGTCAGGTGATGCCTACATATCACTTTTATGCAAAAACCTAACTTGGTCTTTTGAAAATTTTGAGTGAAACTTCCTCTTTTCAATTATGTCCATTTTCTAGGTTATAGCTACAACCCTAATTTTTCTTGCTCCAAAAATTCTGAAATTTTTCCCACCTATAGTCCTTCCAACCAAACCCTTAAGAACAGAAGATCAGCTCAGTTTGCATCTTGGAAGTCCACCCAATATCCTCTTATAGTTTCTGTCCAGAAATGAATTCTGTTAAAACTTGCATTAGCAAGTATCTCTTTTTGCCAGAACAACTCCACCATCATCTATACCCACCAAGGAGACACCATCCTGGTAAATTTCACACCCAGCAAAGTCCCCCTAGATTGCCCTAGCATTTTATCAAACAGCTCATGTGCATGACAGAAGTTGGCTACCTATCAAAACTACATTAGGAACTTGATCATATGGCCAAACCACCTTGTCCATCATCTCTGGGATCTCCAGGAGCATCCACCTGCCAAAACCCAGCATGATTAGATCACTATAGAGCCCCCTCGCATTTTGTCGAGCATGTAGCATGCATGCACAGAGCGTGCCCAGAGCGCCAGTATTGCAGGCTTCGGCACCGCTCTGCGCTGCCCTCCCTGCTGCTGCTCCGCACATTGGGCACCTCCAGGAGCTTCGCGAGACACCCGCGAATCTTGCCGACACCCTCCCCTTGACCCTAGCACCGACCATCGCCATCCCGAGCCGCCGCCGCCGTCTTCCACTCGGGCACGGCACCGCCCGTGCCGCCCGACCCCGCCAGCGCACCCCCTTCTTAACTACTGACCACCGCCCCCTCCACCGACCGCACTGGCATCGCTGACCATCGCCACCGCCCCCAACCACCCAAACAGCGCCATGAATGGCCGCCGCCACCATGGCTCCCTCTGGAAGCCACGGCACCGCCTCTCCCTCCCTATATAAGACACCGTGAGCTCGCCCTAGATCAACACCACCACTATCTCTCCCTCAGTAAGCTCCCCGAGGAAGGAAAACGACCAGAGTAGTCGTCATCTTCGTCCCCGGCAACCACTGCCGCCACCACCTCCTCGATGATCTCCACCTCTCCAGTGCCTCCCCTTCTCTTTTATTCCACCAATAGACCCCTGGAGAACCTGTGGATCTTTCCCCGTCACCAATTCCGTCGGAGATGGCCCATGGGGGAAAGCCCTCTTCCACCCGATGACCTCCTCCGCCATGGCTGAAGCCCTGCTCAACTTGAGCTTTCCCGGCGATCCTCTCCACCTCCCACAGATGCGGCACTTCTACCTGAACCCATCCATGTGTCGAGCTTCGCAGGAGACGCCCTACAGCACCGGCAATCGCCGCCGCCGTACGCTCTGTCCAGACACGCTCAAGGGTGGAAGACAAACCCGACAGGTGGGCCCCACCTATCGGTGAGTCACCTCTGTCCCGCCAGCAGCGCATTCCTGTGATTACGTTTACCCTGCAGGGAAAGCGTATTCTTGGAGTACGCCATCGACGTCATCGGTCCTTCCGCGCAGCCAAACGGCTGGGCCCAGCCCAGTGGCACCTCTCGGTTAAACGGCGCTCAGGGCGCAGCTCTTTTCTTTTCCTTTTTCTTTTTCAGGATGACTCAAATAATTCCATAGCAGTTATTTCTAAACCAAATTTAATGATTAAATTTTTAAAATATTTCTAAAATCATGTTCTATTATTTTAGCCTAGATGAACATTTTTTAGGCCTTGTCTCTGTTGAACCTACTAAATAGTCCATTTTCTTATTTATTTGCACTTAGAAATTTCATAAGTAATTCATATGAACCCCAAATAAATTGATTCTTTCTCTGTTATTTTTCATTTTTCATCTAGTTTATTTTAGTATTTATTTCAAAAATTTCCAAACAACTTTTTAGCACTGTTTTGATTTATGTGGTAATTGCTATATTCTTTAAAATATGAAAAATGGAGGGAAGAAATACTTCAAACTTTTGGAGTGCACCCCACACTTTTACATGCTCAAGGCAAGCATCTTCAACACTTGATATGATGTTTGCATGGTTAATCGTTTGCATGAATAAATAAATTATGCATAGGTTGAATTCAAATAGAATTTGCATGCATGTAGTGTTGGCATGTTTCATCGTACCGTGCATCGTGTGTTTGCCATGACTAACTTGCAGGAGCAGGCCTAAGACAAATACTATTACCGGCAGAAGGGTGATCACGTTGGAGCATGATCATGCCTTGGTTGTTATGCATGTTGGAGCATGCAAGGGTTGTGGCCCTGTTTTGGCATTACTGTTAAAAGGATACTTTGTTGAGCTAACCACTGCAGGAAAACTTGAACCTCCTGAGTCGACCGTAGATCGAGTCTTGTTCCGGTAACCCCCATAATTGATTCATGCTGCCATTTGTCCCTGCCACTGGTGGGGTACGGTTCAGTAAGTTGTTAACCCCTTTCCATGCACACACCACATAGAGGGCTACGATGAGGGTTTCCATGTTGGTGGATTAAATCCTGTCATCGGGTCAGGGGGCATAGGTATTTCTAGTTGTGACTGAGAGGGGGGCACCCCTTGTAATCCGCGTGTATGAATAGTGATCCCATGCAGGACGTTGGTCTCTCCGTCTTAAAGTTTTTCTTGAATGATGCTTTGGGTGATTCCTGGCATCTGGAAAGTTAATCTGGTGTGTGCTGGTCAGGTGTGTTTTCAACCCAAAGACAGTAATGGGAACTAGTCAGTGTCACAGTACTGACTAAAGAAATCGTTTACTTGTGGGTAAAGAGTACACCCTCTGCAGAGTTTAAACCTATTCGAATAGCCGTGTCCGCGGTTAAGGACTACAGGCTGGGTTGGTCAAGTGTCGGTCTTCGGAGGAAAATAATTAAATTGAGCCTGAATTATTTTGCAGGATAATTGTTGTCACCCTGATGCTACCATGAATATTTTATGCATGTTAATATTATTATGGTTATGCATATTATTGAGGACTAACCCATTTCTCTTATTTTGTATTTCCTAAGTGTCTCAGGGGCTGGCTAGACTACCCCAGGCACTCAATTTTATTTTCAAGACCTCTTGTGGCGTCCCTCGAGTTCACAGGCGGTTTATCCCGCCACTACTCTTGTGGACACCCGATTGGCATTTCTCTTCAAGTCCGACCGTGGCGTCACTTGACACCCGACTGGCATTTCTTTTCAAGACCTCTTCGTGGCGTCCCTCGAATTTACAGGCGGTCCCACCACTACTCTTGTGAACACCCGATTGGCATTTCTTTTATTTTGCTGAGTGTCACTTGGGCTGGTTAGACTACCCGTGGCATTCATTTGCTTTATTTCTAATAATTTTGATCATGACTAACATGCTATGTTCACGTTCATATCATTTTATTGTCATGATTTAAATTTCAGTCAGCATGAGCATAACATTTAATCCAACATGAGCATATGCATTCACTATATCTTCTGTTCATGATGTTTGCAAGTACATTCAAACGTACTCACTGGCTTGTCCCTGGCTATTTACTTGGCCAGGTCAGGATTTCTTCGAGGAGTACCACCGCGACGTCCATGTGGAGCCTAGGATTAGCGGCCACGCGGATAGGAGTTATCCGGGTCAGCTATTCCTGTGGGAATGGAGCCCCATCGACGTTGGAGAACCACGAGTCATTTCCGTCATCCACCACCGGAATCACTATTGTATCATTGGACCTTTATGGTCTTGTATCCAATTCTTGTAATAGCTTGGTAATCTGTTACAAGGACTTGTCCACTAGTAACAGTAATCCTGGGCTGGTGGTAACATGAGGGGTTAAATTTCTGGGATATTTTGTGTCCCCGAAATCCGGCCCCGGCACGTATGCAATTCCCTTTGTCCGACGATATGTTACTTGCCCGAGATTCGATCGTCAGTATCTACATATCTAGTTCAATCTCGTTACCGGCAAGTCTCTTTACTCATTCTGTAATACAAGATCCCGTGACTAACTCATTAGTCACATTGCTTGCAAGCTCTTTAAGATGGTGTATTACAGAGAGGGCCCAGAGATATCTCTCCATCATACTGAGTGACAAATCCCAGTCTTGATCCATGCCAACCCAACAGATACCTTTGGAGATAACTTTAGAGCACCTTTATGATCACCCAGTTACAAAGTGACGTTTGGATGCACACCAAGTATTCCTCCGGTGTCAGGAAGTTACACGTTCTCATGGTTTAAGGAATAGATACTTGACATGAAGAAAGATATAGCAAATAAACTAAATGATCTGATGCTAAGCTTACGGTTGGGTCTTGTCCATCACATCATTCTCCTAATGATGTGATCCCGTTATCAAATGACAACTCATGTCTATGATTAGGAAACCTTAACCATCTTTGATCAACGAGCTAGTCTAGTAGAGGATCACTAGGGAGACTATGTTGTCTATGTATTCACACATGTATTTAAGTTTCTGGTCAATACAATTCTATCATGAATAATAAACATTTAACATGAACAAGGATATATGATAATAACCAATTTATTATTGCCTCTTGGGCATATTTCCAACAGTCTCCCACTTGCACTAGAGTCAATAATCTAGTTTACATAGTTATGAATCTAACACCCATGGAGTCTTGCTGTTGATCATGTTTTGCCCGCGGAAGAGGTTTAGTCAACGGGTCTGCCACATTCAGATCCTTATGTACTTTGCATAGCTCTATGTCTCCATCCTTAACATAATTACGAATGGAGTTGAAGCGGCGCTTGATGTGCTTGGTTCTCTTGTGAAACCTGGGCTCCTTGGCAATGGCAATAGCTCCAGTGTTGTCACAAAAGATAATCATTGGATCTGATGCACTAGGTATTACACCCAGATCGGATATGAACTCCTTCATCCAGACTCCTTCTTGCGCTGCTTCCGAAGCACCTATATACCCCGCTTCACGTGTAGATCCCGTCACGACGCTCTGCTTGGAACTGCACCTACTGACCGCACCACCATTTAATATAAATACGTATCTAGTTTGAGACTTAGAATCATCCGGATCTGTGTCGAAACTAGCATCAACATAACCCTTTACGACGAGCTCTTCGTCACCTCCGTAAATGAGAAACATGTCCTTAGTCCTTTTCAGGTACTTCATGATATTCTTGACCGTTGTCCAGTGATCTACTCCTAGATCACTTTGGTACTTCCCTGCCAGACTTATGGCAAGGCACACATCAGGTCTGGTACATAGCATGGCATACATTATAGAGCCTATGGCTGAGGCATAGGGAATGACTTTCATCCTTTCTCTTTCTTCTGCCGTGGCCGGGCTTTGAGTCTTACTCAACTTCACACCTTGCAATACAGGCAAGAACCCTTTCTTTGACTGATCCATTTTGAATTTCTTTAAAACTTTGTCAAGGTACGTACTTTGTGAAAGTCCTATTAGGCGTATTTATCTATCTCTATAGATTTTGATGCCCAATATGTAAGCAACTTCATCGAGGTCTTTCATTGAAAAACTCTTATTCAAATATCCTTTTATGCTTTCCAGAAATTCTATATCATTTGCAATCAACAATATGTCATCCACATATAATATCAGAAATGCTATAGAGCTCCCACTCACTTTCTTGTAAATACAAGCTTCTCCGTAAGTTTGTATAAAACCAAAAGCTTTGATCACTTCATCAAAGGGAATATTCCAACTCTGAGATGCTTGCACCAGTCCATAGATGGATCGCTAATGCATAACCCCAAAACGAAAGTGGAAAATCAGTAAGAGACATCATAGGACGCACCATATCCAATAGAGTACGATTACAACGTCTGGACACACCATTACGCTGTGGTGTTCTGGAGGCGTGAGTTGTGAAACAATTCCACATTGTCTTAAATGCATACCAAACTCGTAACTCAAATATTCACCTCCACGATCAGATCGTAGAAACTTTATTTTCTTGTTACGATGATTTTCCACTTCACTCTGAAATTCCTTGAACTTTTCAAATGTTTCAGACTTGTGTTTCATTAAGTAAATATACCCATATCTACTCAAATCATCTGTGAAGGTAAGAAAATAACGATATCCACCGCGCGCTTCAACACTCATCGGACCGCATACATCAGTATGTATTATTTCCAATAAGTCACTAGCTCGCTCCATTGTTCCGGAGAACAGAGTTTTAGTCATCTTGCCCATGAGGCATGGTTCACATGTCTCAAATAATTCATAATCAAGAGATTCCAAAAGTCCATCAACATGGAGTTTTTTCATGCGCTTTACACCAATATGACCTAAGAGGCAGTGCCACAAATATGTGGCACCATCATTATTAACTTTTCATCTTTTGTCATCAATACTATGAATATGTGTATCACTACGATCAAGATTCAACAAGAATAAACCATTCACAAGGGGTGCATGACCATAAAAGATATTACTCATATAAATAGAACAACCATTATTCTCTGACTTAAATGAATAACCGTCTCGCAATAAACAAGATCCAGATATAATGTTCATCCTCAACGCAAGCACCAAATAACAATTATTTAGGTTTAAAACTAATCCCGAAGGTAGATGTAGAGGTAGCGTGCCGACGGCGATCACATCAACATTGGAACCATTTCTGACGTGCATCGTCACCTCGTCC
Source organism: Thinopyrum elongatum (assembly GCA_011799875.1). NCBI lineage: Eukaryota > Viridiplantae > Streptophyta > Magnoliopsida > Poales > Poaceae > Thinopyrum > Thinopyrum elongatum. Next base: position 80,810,670 of record CM022300.1, on the reverse strand, counting down.
TTAGCCAGTCTTCGTTTATTCTGCAACTCCTGTTTCGAGTTACAAATATGAGCAATCGAACCAGTATCAAATACCCAGGTGCTACTACGAGCACTAGTAAGGTACACATCAATAACATGTATATCAAATATACCTTTGTTGACGCTGCCAGCCTTCTTATCTGCCAAGTACTTGGGGCAGTTCCGCTTCCAGTGACCATTCCCCTTGCAGTAGAAGTACTCAGTCTCAAGTTTGGGTCCAGCCTTGGGTTTCTTCACGGGAGCGGCAACTGCTTTACCGTTCTTCTTGAAGTTCCCTTTCTTTCCCTTTCCTTTCTTGAAACTAGTGGTCTTTTTAACCATCAACACTTGATGCTCCTTCTTGATTTCTACCTCCGCAGCCTTAAGCATCGCGAAGAGCTCGGGAAGCATTTTCTCCATCCCTTGCATATTATAGTTCATCACTATGATGCTCCCGATTCAATCGTACACTAATCATACACGCAAATGTGCACGATCAAGATCAAGGACTCACGCGAAGATATCACAACACAACTCTAGACACAAAATAAAATAATACAAGCTTTATATTACAAGCCAGGGGCCTCGAGGGCTCGAATACATAAGCTCGAGTACAAATGAGACAGCTGAAGCAACAATATCTGAGTACAGACATAAGTTAGACAAGTTTGCCTTAAGAAGGCTAGCACAAACATCAATGATCGAAAAAGCAAGGCCTCCTTCCAGGGAGCCTCCTAACTACTCCTGGTCGTCGGCGGTCTCCACATAGTAGTAGGCACCCTCGAGGTAGTAGTAGTTATCGGTGGTGTCGTCTGGCTCCTGGGATCTGCCATCTGATCACAACAATCGGGTATAGAGGAAAAGGGGGAGCAAAGCAACCATGAGTACTCATCCAAAGTACTCGCAAGACTTACATCGGATCTAAACTAAGTATGCATCTGTACCAAAGGAATGGGCTGTATCTGTGGAATCTGTGGACTGAACTGCAGAATGCCAGAAGAGAAGGGGGAAAGCCTAGCCTATCAAAAGCTAGCATGTTCAAGCATCTTGCAGCATCAGAAGAGATAAGAGTAACATAGCATAATAGTAGTAAGTATGTTATAGCATTAACGCCCAGAGATCCTTTCTCGACTACCTGCGAGAAAGCAATCCCGGAGCCATCATATCCATTTCATGCCTCAGCATCCAGTTCTAGTTGTACCGATCGGGATACAACTCCGAGCGTCCGTTATCGTGGACATGGCTATTCGAATAGATATACTTCCCTGCAGGGGTGCACAAACTTACCCAACACGCTCGATCAACTCCGGTCGGACACACCATCAGGTCATGACCGGCCTCGGCCGATCAACACACCGCAGTCCTACCTAGGCTCAACAGAGAGGCCATCACGCCGGTCTACGTCCTAAGCGCGCAGGGGTCTTGGGCCCATCACCCTTTGCACTCCTGCATGTTGCGTACGCGGCCGGTGAGCAGACCTAGCCCCCTTATACAAGCGCCGGCTTAACCAGTCCAACCCGACGCGCGCCACTCAGTCGCTGACGTCCGAAGAGCTTTCGGCTGATACATACGACGCAGAGTGCCCATACTTATTCCCGCGTGGTGGTTAGTGCAAAAAGGCCAGAGGCCTGCTGGGATCACATATCCAAATCGTTAGTGTCTTGGGAGCGCGCGGTAACAATCAATTATCCATGATATGTGGTCCCGTCGTCCCGTCTCACGGACTTACGACAAGGGCTAAGAATGCCCGGCCGTGCCGCGTGGAAAACTCGCGGGTACCCTCCAGGTCAACCCGACTACACATAAACTCGCGGGAACCCCTCAGGGCCGACCCGACTTCAACATGGTTCTGTGGTAAAGTCAAAGTATCCGTGTGTCCAAAACACCAAGGGGGAATCCGAGGAATCACCCTCAATGGAATCCACCTGATGTAATCGTCAAGGTGAACTTAGGAGGAATCACTCTCGAGGTTCACACTTGAGGTGTTGCACGACAGAGTCGTATCAGGAGTGATGAACGAGGAAGCACCCTCCGTAGACCACGACCGATTAGCTTCACTATAGAGATCTCATCAGAAGTGCTATACGAGGTATCACCCTCGGCACTTGATAGTAACTTTGCAGATTCATACAACTAAGGCGGGTGTGATGTGATGTGTCGGGCTCTGGACGTCGATCACGTTGATCGAGTCACCTGGTAATCCAGCGGGAGCAACAGGGACAAGATGAGGGATCACTGATGGATCACTAACTAACCTATACTAAGCATATAGGATAAGCAGGTAAGGTACAAAAGCAGGTTACCAAAAGCAGGCTATGCATCAGAATAGGAGCAATCAATTACAATAGAAAAATCTAATGCAATCATGAGAGAGAGAGAGAGTGGAATGGGTGATATAGGAATGATCAAGAGGGGTTTGCTTGCCTGGAAGCTCAGCAGACAGACTCAGACCCTTGACGGTGAAGTAGTCGATCACCGGTTCAACCGCAGTCTCGGGGTCTACCGAAAAGGAAGGAGGAGGAAGAAACGATAAATAACAGGCATACAAAGCAACAGAAAGCATGACATGAACGTAAGCTATGCTAAGGGTGACCTAACGCAGGGTTATGCATTACAGACGGAGCGGGGAAATATCCGAGAATAATTTTTTGGCTCTAGGAATTTATCGGTCTGACAAACCGGAGGGGAAGGTTCCAAGTTTGCTATGATGGAGGCATGTGATAGGTATGTGGATGACATATTCGGATTCGTCATATTTTTCTGATCGATTTTCATATATAAATTATTTCCATCGGAGTTACGGTTTAATTTATATGATTTTTCAAAGTTTTAAACCATTTTCTAATTTTCTAGATTTATTTTATTTTATTTTTTAACAAAAAGCCACTAAATACTAGGTGCACCCGGTGCAGTGCACACACAGGTGCACCAGAGGCTGACCGGTGGGCCCCCTGTTGACCTGGGTCAACTGCCCAGTCAGTCAGTCAATTGGGGCTGTGGGGCCCGCAGACAGCAGCACTGGCGGGCCTCGCCCCGCCATGTCAGCATGGCACGCGCTGGCGCGGAAGCCAATGGCCAGGGGCCGTGCGGGCTGCAACCGGAGGCTGGAGCGGGGGGCGGGGGGCAACAACCGGAGGCCGGTGCGGGAGGGTGACGGCCAGGGCCGTGCGGACGGCAACTGGAGGCCGGTGCGGGAGGCGGCGGCCCGGGCCGTGCGGGCAGCAACCGGAGGCCGGAGCGGGAAGGGCAGCGGTTCACGCGCGGGCAGGGCCTGGTGGCTACAGCAACGCGCAACGCCAGTGGCGGCGGTGGGAGGTAAGAGGCAGTGGCGCGCGAGTGCAGGGCGATGGTGGCGTGCTGAGCGGCAGTGGCGCCATGGTCCTGCACGAACGCGCGCGAGCGAGGTTGGCGACGGGCGTGTGTAAGCGCGGCGGGAGCGGGTCTTCGCAGGCGCGGGCTCTCGCGGGCAGCGCAGGGGTGCGGGGTCGCAGCGTGGCCGCGGCCAGGGTGTGCGGGGGAGCCGAGCGCGGGGCTGCTAGCAGGTGTTGGGTGGGCGAGCGCGAAGGTGTGCGGGCGTGCAGAGGAGCGTGGCAGGGCATGGCTAGTGCACGCGCGGGCGGCGTGGGGCGCGACTAGTTGCGGCCAGGGGCGCGGCCGGGAAAAAGCTCCGCCGGCCAGGGCGGATGGCGGAGCCGAAGCCTACGGGTCAGTGGTTAGAGGACGAGCGGGTGATGGGGATAGGGGGAAACGTAGGTGAGGATCACCGGGGAGCACACGTAGGCTCGTTGGGGGCTTAGTAGCAGCAGGGGAGATGAATTTGACGATGATGGGGAAGAATATGATGCAGGCGATGGCTACGTGGATCCCCCGCCTTGATCTGCTAGTGTAGACGACGAAGACGGCTACGGTGGAGCGGATAGACACCTCCCTACGGCGCCGGGACGACGGAGGGCACGCGTACAATGATGGTCATGGTATCGGTGGCTTGGTGTAGCGAGGGGAGGAGAGGAGCGGCTCAGGGTAGGGGGGAACGAGGCTAGTGGGGGCTAGGGTTTGCGTCGGGGGTGCGGGGGAGGCCTTGTGGCCGTCGAGGAGTGGCGGATGGCTGCCCCGTGGCTGATCCGAGCCACGGAAGCCGCATGGGCATCCACCTCCCTCTGATGAACAGAGAGGTAGGGGAAAGCCCCAGATGAGCTGGGCCGCCGGGCACCGTGCAACTAGAGCCTAGTTGCACAGTAGCTTCTGGCTTTTTCATTTTCTTTATGTCTTTTTGTTTTACTTTTATTATTCTCTGTTTCGCAATTAAATGGAGCACCAAATAACTTTTGTAAAATAAGCAACTTGCCACATAATTTAAATTGCATTAATTGGCGCTGCCACAAAAAGTTTGAACCTCATTTGAAAACATTTAATTTTTGGTTTGAATTTAATTGTGATGGAAGGGGGCTGTTTGGTCATTCAAAAATAGCTGGGGGCTTTTTGGAGTCTCAAATAATGTTGGTTTTATTTTTACAATAGCTTTCGCAATTTTTGCAATATTATGAACAATTTTGTTTTACTGCTAGAAGAAATAATTTATTTGTCTTTATTTAAAATTTGAATTTGGCTTTGATTTATTAAGGGGCAATTTGGCTTAGTCAAACCTGATGACATGGCACCATTAGTGGGAGATTAATGTAGCTAACCACTGGGGGTGTTACAATCACAAAGCCCTTATAGCTTGGTGGCAGTGATTTTAGAATTCTGTTAATAACCGAGTCATATGGAATATTAACTCCCAACTTCAAGCGGTTGTGCAACCCAGACATTCTAAGTATATGCTCACTAACAGAACTGTTCTCCTCCATTTTACAGCTAAAGAACTTGCCAGAGATGTCATACCTCTCGACCCGGGCATGAGCTTGAAATACCAATTTCAGCTCTTGGAATATCTCATATGCTCCTGGTGCTCAAAACATCTTTGGAGCCCCGGTTCTAAGCCGTAAAGCATGGTGCACTGAACTATCGAGTAGTCATCAGAACATGCCTGCCAGATGTTCACAACATCCACAGCCGACGCTGGAGGGGGTGCGTCACCTAGCGGTGCATCAAGGACATAAGTCTTCTGTGCAGCAATGAGGATAATCCTCAAGTTACGGACCCAGTCTGCATAGTTGCTTCCATAATCTTTCAACTTAGCTTTCTCTATGAACGCATTAAAATTCAGGGGAACTACAGCGCGGGCCATTGATCTACAACACAAATTTTGCAAAGACAATTAAGACTAAGTTCATGATAATTTAGTTCAGTTAATCAAATTACTAATGAACTCCCACTTAAATCAACATCCCTCAAGTTGTCTAAGTGACACATGATCCAAATCAACTAATCCATGTCCGATCATCACATGAGATGGGGTAGTCATCAATAGTGAACATCTTCATGTTGATCATATCTACTATATGACTCATGTTCGACCTTTCGATCTCCTGTGTTCCGAGGCCATGTCTGTACATGCTAGGCTCGTCAAGTTTAACCCAAGTATTCTGCATGTGTAAAACTAGCTTACACCCGTTGTATGCGAACGTGGAGTCTATCACACCCGATCATCATGAGGTGCTTCGAAACGATGAACTTTTGCAATGGTGCATACCCAGGGAGAACACAATTTCTCGAAATTAAGTGAAGGGATCATCTTATAATGCTACCGTCGTTCTAAGCAAAATAAGATGCATAAAAAGGATAAACATCACATGCAATCAATATGTGACATGATATGGCCATTATCATCTCGTGCCTTTGATCTCCATCTCCAAAGCACCGGCATGATCTCCATCGTCACCGGCATGACACCATGATCTCCATCATCGTGTTGTCACGTGATCGCCTCCGCCAACTATTGCTTCTACAACTATTGCTAACGCATAGCGATAAAGTAAAGAAATTACATGGCGATTAATAAATTAAAGACAACCCTATGGCTCCTGTCGGTTGCCGTACTCATCGACATGCAAGTCATGAACCTATTACAAAACATGATCATCTCATACATCAACATATATCACATCATGTTTTGGCCATACCACATCACAACATGCCCTACAAAAACTAGTTAGACGTCCTCTACTTTGTTGTTGCAAATTTTACGTGGCTGCTATGGGCAACTAGCAAGAACCGTTATTACCTATGCAAAGACACAACGGTGGTAATCAAGTTGCCTTTTTACCTTCTATGAGGACCGCCTTCGTCAAATTAGATTCAACTAAAGTAGGAGAGACAGACACCCGCTAGCCACCTTATGCAAAACAAGTTGCATGTTAGTCGGTGAAACCGGTCTCGTGTGCGAGGACATGTAAGGTTGGTCCGAGCCGCTTCATCCCACAATATCGCCGAATCTAAATAAGACAAGAGAAGTTAGCAATTTGAGCATCAACGCCCACAACTCTTTGTGTTCTACTCGTGCATATACATCTACACATAGACCTAGATCATGATGCCACTGATGGGGAACGAAGCAAGAAAATAAAAAAAATTCCTACGAACACCCAAGATCTATCTAGGAGAAGCATAGCAACGAGAGGGGACAGTGTGTCTATGTACCCTCGTAGACCAAAAGTGGAAGCGTATATAACGCGGTTGATGTAGTTGTACTCTTCGCGATCCGATCACGATCCAACCGATCTAGTGCCGAACGGACGGCACCTCCGAGTTTAGCACACGTGCGGCTCGATGATGTCTCCTCCTCCTTGATCCAGCAAGAGAAGGCGGAGAAGTAGATGGGATCACAACCAGCACGACGGCGTGGTGGTGTAGCTAGTTCAGCAAGGCTGCGCCAAGCGCTACTAGAATGAGGACGGAGTAACGGGAGAGAGAGGGGCGCCAAGGGCTTGGTGTGTCCTCTTGGGGCACCCCTCCCCTCTATATATAGGTGGAGCAGCGTGGGGAACAGCCCCTCCAGGCCCTAGGGCGCAGCCAAGGGGGAGAGGACTTGGACTCCAAGTCCAATCCTATTCCTACTAGGACTCCCCTTTTTTCCCTTCCCTAGCCACATGGGCTTTTAGGGACTTGGTGCGCCTAGTCCAATAAGGCCAGGGCGCCTCCCCTCAGCCCATGTCAGCCCTTGGGTCATGGTAGACCCACTTGTGGACTTCCGGACCCCTCCGGAATCCTCCGGAACTAGAAGCTTCACGGTAGAATAACGAAAAAACTGCATCTTTTTCTGGAACCCAAAATATGACTTCCCATATATAAATCTTTACCTCTCGACCATTCCGAGACTCCTCGTGACATCTGGGATCTCATCCGGGACTCCGAACAACATTAGGTTACCAATCATCAAATATCCCAATACTACTCTAGCGTCAACGAATGTTAAGCGTGCGACCCTGCGGGTTCGGGAATCATGTAGTCATGACCGAGACACCTCTCCGGTCAATAACCAATAGCGGGACCTGGATGCCCATATTGATTCCTAGATATTCCACGAAGATCTTTTATCGGTTGAACCAGGATGTCAAGGATTCGGTTAATCCCGTATGCAATTCCCTTTGTCCGGCGATATGTTACTTGCCCGAGATTCGATCGTCAGTATCTTCATACCTAGTTCAATCTCGTTACCGGCAAGTCTCTTTACTCGTTCCGTAATACAAGATCCCTTGACTAACTCATTAGTCACATTGCTTGCAAGCTCTTTAAGATGTTGTATTACCGAGAGGGCCCAGAGATATCTCTCCGTCATACGGAGTGACAAATTCCAATCTTGATCCATGCCAACCCAACAGATACCTTCGGAGATACCTGTAGAGCACCTTTATGATCACCCAGTTATGAAGTGACGTTTGGATACACACTAAGTATTCCTCCGGTGTCAGGGAGTTACATGATCTCATGGTTTAAGGAACAGATACTTGACATGAAGAAAGCTATAGCAAATAAACTAAACGATATGATGCTAAGCTTACGGTTGGGTCTTGTCCATCACATCATTCTCCTAATGATGTGATCCCGTTATCAAATGACAACTCATGTCTATGGTTAGGAAACCTTAACCATCTTTGATCAACGAGCTAGTCTAGTAGAGGCTCACTAGGGACACTTTGTTGTCTATGTATTCACACGTGTATTTAAGTTTCCGGTCAATACAATTCTAGCATGAATAATAAACATTTATCATGAACAAGGAAATATGGTAATAACCAATTTATTATTGCCTCTAGGGCATGTTTCCAACAATTGGTGAGGTCTTTTGGAGACCTGAAACCCCACACACGAAGGACCCCGTCAGGGATGCTATGGCTATGTGCTGGCCTAAGTCGAACTGGTCGCCCCTGGGGCCTCAAGATTCGTTTCCCTACAACATGAAGAATAACAAAGAACAACAAGAAGAAAAATGAGAGAGAACGAAATGGTAAAGGTAAAAAGTGATAGAGATAGATCGATTGTGTGTTGTTTCAATCGGCCATCACCTCTCATCTATATATGAGGTGGTTGGACTTACCGCACAATAGAATGACTCAAATCCCATCCAAAACATCAATATCTAAATTAATTTGGACAAGTACATCCGGTGGCTCCAGACCATGCCAGGAGGTTTTGGGCTGCAAAATGTATAGAATAGCCCTCCTGCACCCGTTGTGGAGATCGCATATCATGTCGAATCAAGATGACCCCCCCCCCCTAAAAAAACTTGTTTTTCTCGACAAGTCGAACAACGTTCACCACTTTTCAATTTGAGATCACCTTGGGGGCGCAATTGTGCAAGTAAATCGGTAAAAAATATTGGAAATCCAGTTTTCTACGTGTAACTTGTAAACCTTCTCAACACGGATCCGTGTTTTGGAAATCTATCTCTAAGGTTTGACATCTTTTTTGGATTGGCGCAGTTCACACCATTGGCAATGGGCGGTCAACAGTGTTTTGGTTGGACGTGTCATTAGGTCCTAGCCCTCTTGATACCGAGTTTCCAACGCATTTTGTCATTTCTGACTCTTTGAATGCTCTTGTCTACGATATCTGGAGAAATGATCGGTGGTGTCCCTCCTTCTGGAGATTGATAGGACCCTTGGATGCCGAGGATTGGCACACCCTTGAGGACCAGCTACAGGCTCGGCAGGGGTCTTCCGACGTGGATTCTTTCCGGTGGAAACTTGAACCCTCCGGCTAGTTTTCTACCAAGTATTTGTATAAGGCGGTTCATCAGGGAGCTACCAAATTCTAGGCCATGGACATTTGGAAGGAAAGTTACCCATCAATATTAAAAAAAATCTTTGGCAACTTGTGCGGGACAGGCTGCCTTCTGGTGTGGAAGTGCAAAAACGGCATGGACCGGGATGGTCGATGCCCTTCGTGTGGGGCAATCGAAGATGTAAATCACATTTTCTTCTCTTGTATCATGGCCCAATTTCTTTGGGGATGCATCAGAGACGTGATTGGGTGTAATTGGGCACCTCCTTCCTTTTGCAGCTTTTCACACCCTACGCGGGAGGCTCTCTGGTTTCACTAGGCGGGTTGCTTGGATTTTGTTTGTTGCTATTACCTGGTCTTTACGGCATATCCGTAACAAAGCGCTTATTGAAGGGATTTTTCGTAAGCACCTAGGTGATGGCCTTTACAAATTAACTATCTTCTTACAATTATGGAAGACTTTAAGGAAACCATCGGAGGCAAAAGCAATTAAGGTTCTCTATAGTAAGCTCCGCGCGCATGCCATGGCTCTCAGGGAGGAGGGCACCTATCAGGATGGCTAAGTCGTCACTTGCTTGGCTGCGGTCTCTGGTTTTATGTGTGTGTTTCGGCTCACGAGCCAAGGACTCTTTACGGGTTTGTATCGAACTTAGCATGTGTGTGAACTCCTTTACTTCTGCATCTCGTTATTTGTTGTAAACATTTAAGGGTTTATGTTCGCTAAAGCCGGGCAAGCCCCTCTTCTCTAAAAAAAACTTGTAAGCCTTCTATTGTGTACAGAGGCTCTGGGCCAACCCGGAGGCTTCGAGGCAATTTTTCCAGCAACCCATTATTTTGGCTGTAAATTTTTTCATATGACCTCATATCAATGTGATTCCAAAAGTAAATTGTTCGCCTCGATGAGACAATGAGCTTTCTTGTTGAACCCTTTTCCGTTTAAGGTCATTTTGAGGACGTTACCTTGTGAGCTCCCAAAACGGTGTCGCCACATGCCCCCCTGTTTTTCGGCGAAGCTAGCGTATCAAAAGATAACTTGCACGGAATTTGTTCTAAGGACAATATCAACACTCCATCGACTATTGGTATGCTTTGGGCGGTAACTATGTATCATCCATCTTTACGCCTAGGGTGATAATTATATATCGGCAATTGCCTGTTTAGGCTCAGGTAACTACATCCCCCAAAGCATGTATAGCCGGAATAAAAAATCAAATATTTCGGCCACTGGATAAGTAACAAAACTATACCTAATTAAATATATAGTAATTTGGTAATACTTTCATGTAGGAAACTAGATGACCCGTTGCTCCTTAGTGCAAAAACCAAATGCAATCATAAAGTTAGGTGAACTATTAGAACCTTATGTTGTCAAACTATACATAAAATACGATGGCTCGTTGCACCCTTGGTGCAAAAATCAAATGCAATCGAGAAGGTATGCAAACTATTTTTTTCTCTACCCACAAATAGGATTGAATCAAATATAATTGTATGGCGTGTGAAGTCGACATAGTAGACATGGCGTCTGGTGGGTCCCACAGAGAAGAAAACTCTTCGCCTCTCCTTCATTTACATCCAAACCGCACTCAAACCCTACTCGTTTCACACCTGTCTCACATCTCACAACCTCCTACTGGGCCAAGCTACCACTCCAACTCCCATTAATTCGCCCTCCACATATTGTAGCCTTTATATCTTTCGCAACCAGTAGCAGTTCACTCGAAGAACCCTCTTCTTACTTGTCTCCATCGTCTCACGCACATTACAATAGTTCTATTCCCCTCACATTGCTCCAAAATCCATGGACTCCCAAATCTCAAAGATCTCCACCGAGTACCAAGTTTCGAACGATTACCGATGATTAGTTCAAGGTCAACTAGACTGCTAGTGCCGCGAAGGTGGCATAATGCCCTTGCCACATCGGTTCCCTATTCAACAAGAGCGATTTTGGGCTAGATGTCAAGTATACCACAACCGGAGGAAAAGAAAAAAAGTCATGATCCAGATTTGTGTAGATGACTTCTACTTGGTCTACCACATATGCAACGCCGATCAGCCCTGTCCAAACTTTGTGAAGTTCCTCAATGATGCAAGCATCGGATTTGTAGTGTTGCCATTGAAAACAACAGGAGGGTCCTAGGATGGCCAGGCCTGCATGTGACCGAGCAGTTTGACCTGCAGAGGGAAGTCAAGGCGTCCTCCGATCAGCCTTCACTCATAAACCTGGCAGAAGACATGATTTGCTGCTCGTACCGCGAGCAGGAGAAACCTCGGTTTTCATTTCATCAAGCATGGGAGCGGAAGACAATAGATGAAGATCACGTCAAGTATGTAACATATGATACAATAGATGAAGATCACATCAAGTACACAACATATGATACGTACATTTTTTCTATACCTATAAGCAGTGGATAGAGCTCCAGCACCGAAAGCTAGAGACATGCAAATATTCATTGAGGAGGAAGAGGGGCGAAGACGACGACGTGGCATTGCCCATGCCGCCTTTCTGCATTAGCTGAATCATTTAATATTTCTTAGGGTTCATCGTGTAATTAGTTGGTACCACTCGTCTGTTCAAGTTTGCCCTGCAATTCGTCGCATACTATTTGAAGAATGATTTTTTTCTGAATTATCTACAAATGACCATGTTCATATTTGCGTTTGTATTTGCGTTGTATCCACTAACAACAAATAACGATAAGCGTTTCTACTTGCACCAATTTATGCGCGGGCAAGAATAAAGATCTCATGCTTATGCATAAACACATTTATAAAATAGATAGATGACTCGTTGCCCCCTTGAAGCAAATGCCAAATACATCAAAGAAGTTAAACAAGCTATACAAAATATTTCTCATCCTTGTCCTGCTGTCTTCGAGCTCTATGCATCCAAAGACGGAGCAAGTCAGCAACGTAGAAATGGACATATGCCTCTGTCCAGACCATGTTGTTGAAAACCCGGGCATTCCTTGCATGCCATAGCGTGACGGCACAAGCCGCGAAGGCAACGTTCCATTTCCTTTAAAACATGAGGTGATCAGCAGCAACTGTCACAAACTCCATTAAGCTTGGCACAACGCAAGCCATAGTAGATAAGTGCAGACGCCCCCAAAGAGATGATGACTGCCGGCACCGTAGCAGCGTATGAGCAATTGATTCAACGGCCGGGCAGACATCACAAAAAACATGTGGTGCAACAGTCGACCAGCACTTCCTGACCATATTATCTTTTGTATTTAACCGCCCCCAGAAAGCTAGCCAAAGAAAGATTTTGTGCTTAAAGGGTATTAGCCGGTCCCAAACGAAAACGGCGAAATCGCACCTCAACCCTCTGAAAGTAATTAGCTTGTAGAAGTAACCTGTGTTCACCGCTTTGCCAGAGATTGCAGCGGAGCGTCTGTAATTTTCAGTGGTAGCCAAGACCATGTTATCAAGAATGCAATTCAGTTCTTGGAGCTCCAACACTGCTGAGTGAGAGAGGTTAGGATGGAACTGGACACCCCAGACTCCCTGAACATATTGAGATGCGACAGTGCAGTGCTGGTCTTTAGCATAGGAATACAGGACTGGAAACATATACATCAGCCGTCCAAGATTAAGCCAATGATCCTGCCAGAAATAAACGAGCGCCTTCCCCAAGCTTGCAACGAGAGGAATTCATCACCAAGGGGACACACTGCTTGAGACCCTTCCAAAGGGCCGTGTCTCTGCTGTTTGTTGCAAGTGGCATGCCTGCAGCACAATACTGTAAAGCAAACCATCGGTAGCAAGGAACATCAGATGTCTGGAGCACTCTGGACACGAACTTGCATAACATTGCTTGATTGTGTGCAGACAGATCCCTAACTCCCAGACCGCCAGAACCTCGAGGAAGAAGAACAGAATCCCATGCGACTAGGCACTGACCACCCTTAACCACATTCTTCCCCTGCCAGAAAAAAGCACGCAGCAACCCCTCCAACTTGTTGATGGACTCCTTAGGCCAAGGGAAGCATGACAAGAAATAGCTAGGGATGCCAGCTAGCACAGAATTCACCAACGTGAGCCTGCCCCCAATTGACAACAAAGTAGCCAGCCAGCCTGAAAGCCTCCTGTCAACTCGGTGAATAACCGGAAGCAGCATACCGTGTGTGATCTTGTGCAAAGACAGTGGCAGCCCTAACTAGGTACAAGGGAAAGAGGAGACAGGGCAGCCCAGCACCGCTGCAATTTCAGACACAACATTCGTCTCAACCCAGACGGGCACCATAGTGCTTTTATGAAAATTGATCTGCAAACAGAGAAATCCGAGAAGGCTACAAGAATAGTCTTGATGACGGAGGCTTGCTGTACGTCCCCCCGGAAGATAATAAGAGTGTCATCGGCGTATTGTAACACTGGAAACATATCATGAGCTCCAAGCGGATGGATCGGAGTGCCATTCTGGAAATGGAAGCAGCAAAGACGTTGCAACACATCAGCCACTAAGATGAAAAGATATGGCGATAAGGAATCCCCCTGGCGAAAACCTCTCTTGGCAAGGATGGGATCACCCAACTCCCCATTAATGAGCACCCTAGAGCTGCATGAAGAGAGAAGAGAAGAAATCCATAGATTCCACATAGAGGGAAAGCCCCGTGCCTCAAGTATCTGCGAGAGACATTGCCAATTCACACTGTCAAAGGCCTTCTCAAGAATTGAACGGCCCCTCAGAAAGCCAGACTGCAAGGAGTGCACCAGATCAGGAATCCTGCACTGTAACCGAGTCGTGAGAACCTTAGAGGCCAACTTTGGCAAGCTGTGCACCAAGGAGATAGGCCGAAAGTCCTTTAAGGCCAACGGTGTGTCCACCTTCGGGAGCAAAGTAATGAACGTCGTGTTGATCCCAGCCAGAGGCAGATCATTGCAATGAAAATCATTAAAAAACCGAAAGAGGTCATCCTTAAGCAGCTGCTTGAACGCCTTGTAAAACTCATTAGTGAACCCATCAGGACCCGGGCTCTTGTTGTTGGGCAAACGATCAATGGCATTGACAATCTCAGCCCAAGAAAATGCAGCGACGAGGCCAGAAAGATCTGTCGGAGTGTACAGCGTGCTCAACTGTACCGTAGGTAAGGAAACGACTGGCTGTCCCAAAAGACTAGCAAAGTAATTAGTGGCCAAAACTAACTTCTGACTGTTCCGGTAATGCTCCACCCCTTCATGCACAAGAACCTTGATCTTATTACGACGAGCCTGACAGTTAGCAGCAGCATGGAAAAACTGACAGTTCTCATCTCCAGAAATGCTCCATGGTACTTTGGCGGTCCGACGCCAAGCCGCATCCTGCCAAAGAATGAGCTTCTCAGCTTTAGCCGAGGCAGACTCTCGCAGCACCGACTCGAGGGCGGTGAGGGCCCTCCTTTCCTCCACAGAAGATAAAAAGCTGACCACATGCTTGTTATTATCAATGAGCACCTTGAGACTGTTTTTAGTTTTGCACCATTGCCTGAGAGCAGCCCTCACTCGCCGCATCTTGAAGTTGATAAGGGGTGAAGATGAAGAAAAGGCTCTCGTACCCCTTGTCCAACCATCAGTGATGATGCCCCTGGCATCTTCCATCTCCAGCCAATGGTTCTCCATACGAAACAACCGACACTTAGGCATTTGCGAGGAGAATTGTATAAGCAGAGGGGTGTGCTCTGATGTAGTGGCTGTCACAGCAGTAGCAGTGGTTTGCAGAAACCCTAAGTTCCAATCTGCATTGACCATTACCCTGTCCAGACGAACCAGCATGGGCAAATCCCGCTTGTTGGACCAAGTGAACCTCCTATTATCCACTTGAATATCATCCAAGTTATTGCTTCTAATCCAGGAATAGAAGGTTTCCATTAAGCCCCAATTGATGCGGCCACGAGACTTCTCATGTGCAAACCTATACATGTTGAAATCACCCAGCAAAATCCAAGGTGTACCCGGCTCAGCAGCAACGTTGTCAACCGCTTCAAAAAACTCTGATCTCTCATTGTTTAAGCATGGTGCATAGACTGTTGTGAGCAAAAACGAATTGTTGGTTGTTGTGGCAGACATCCTGACAGTGACATGGAATTTGTGTGCAGCAACAGCTTGGCCTTGTACAAGGTTAGGATCCCAAGCAACAAGAATACCTCCTGAGGTTCCATCTGAACGAGCAGCAACATGAGCACTAAGGTTGGAAGGCAAGAAATTGCGTAACTTGATCAAAGGGAGGTCATCAAGCTTTGTTTCCTGCAAACAAACAATGCTAGGACAGCAGGAGGTTAAAACATCATGAACAAGCGAGCATTTGTCGTTGTCACCAAGGCCACGGACATTCCAGTTAAGCATCTTCATTAAAGGAAATAGAGCATACAACCCGAATGAGGAACAGAAAAAGCAGATGCATGGTCGAAGGAATGCAACAAGAGGATACATGGAACAAGTCATGGAGGAGGGCAGCCTCGATACAAACTGGAGCCTGCATTAGCAGCTCGGACCAGAGACCCAACAGACCACTAAACTGGACTAACATGCAACTAGAAAAGAAACCACGAGCACTAGAGGAATGGAAAAGAACTGATACAAGCTGCTGGCATGAAGCAGCAGCGACCGGTGCAGACTGAACCGAAGACCTATGGAACACATCCAAGAGGGAACTACTCATTGGGAGTGCTGTCAGCGCGCATTGAGGAAGCAGAGGAACCACCGTCAGAAGTCGAGGCAGCCGTTCCGTCAGAGAATGCTCTGGCAGCACGCTCTTGCGCTTGGTCGGGGATGGCAGCAGCATTGAGATCACAGCGAAGGGCAATTTGCTTCAGCTTGCCCCTGGTCAAGGGCGCGGGTGTCTCCAACAGCGGCAGCGATAGGAGGCCGTCCACCGCTGCTGCTTTCGCCTTCTTGCGCCGCGCTGAAGGAGAGGCCCTATGGCGCCGGGAAGCGCCGCTCCCCGAACTAGAATCGGCCGCCGCCTTCCTCTTGGTTGCACGCTCGACGGAGTCAACGTGCATCCCATCGTAGGAGCGCCTAATCCGGGGGCTGCGGCGAGGGGAGGGGGCAGCCGTGTGGGAAACACCAGTCGGCACCTCCTCCCGTTGGGCAGCACCCACCTGATCCACCTGGGCAGGCCCATCCCGAGGCTGTGCGGCCTCGCGAGGCGCGGCCCCCTCCAGCGACGGAGGCCACACAAGCGCAAGGCCACCAGAGGCGACGGCTGGGAGGGAAAAGCTGGAGAAGCTATGGTGAGGGATTGAGGTCATCGGCAGCCGGCTCGCGCGGCGGCGCACGACAGCTGCAGAAGACAGTCGCAACATGGGAAGGGAGCGCCACACATGCGCCGTGTCGGAGATCTGTGGCTGCCACAAGGGAGGGGGAGCCTCCTGGCAGGAGGCAGGGCTCATCCGGTGGCATGCGATTGAAAGGCCTCGTGTAGATAGGCGGCGTAGTGAGCACTTGCTGGCCCCGCAGGTGGTCATGGGCCAGGAACTTGGTGTCAGCAGGGAAGATGCACCCCCCCCCCCCCCCCCCCCCGGCAAGAGAATGCAAGCGCCCAACTGCAGGCAGCAGGCTGACAGGCACATTGGGCTTGGGCGGGTATTTGCTTTCCACCACAGGCAGCAACGGCAGCGTACGAGGGCAGAGGCCCCCATCCACCATCTTTGGCCAAAAATTGAAGAGAAGCGAATGGCAGCTCTCCCGCGCCGCCGTCTCCGCAAGGTAGTCGAAGCAGGGGAAGTAACCATCGTCGACGGCCATCGGGCGCACTGGGATTGCCCCCGAGGTGACCCAGCAGTTGCCCAGCTCCAGCTTGAAGGAGAAGCACATCTCTTGGGGATCAAAGGTGATGGAGACGCATGGCTTGCGTACCCCCGCCACAAGAAGCAAAGAGTGCAGGCACAAGCGAACCTCGTCCTCATGGGTGAGCTGCACCTCCATGGGAAGAGAGAAGGCGGCGCCTGCCACGAACTTGGGCTTGACGGAGATCTTGAGCATGTCGATGCAGTCCTCAACAGAGGCTAGGTGCGGATGGAGCAGCGCCCGAAACGCCCTGTCCGCCATGCCCTCGGTCTGGCCAAGGACAGCCGAGGCCCCCCTTGATCGAGCGCTCCCCTGCCGAGGGGGGGGGGCGTGATCCGCTAGCACCCCCGTCATGCTGGCTAGACGGGCGCGGCGGCGCCGTAGGAGCACCAAGTGAGCGGGAGACGTCCCAAATCTCATTGATGATGACATCGGCGTAAATGTCGTTGCCGTCGACACGGTGAAAGGTAAGGTGGTGTGGGATATGCTGGAGAGCTTCGACTTTGACAAGAACGAAGATGCTAGAGAAATTGCTACCATGGAGGCAAGCATGCTCGACACGGAGCAGGCTAGCAAAGCCGGCGACGCTGGCCGCCACATCCCTCTGATTCCAAAGCTCAAGAGGCATCTTTTCAAGGGATAGGGTTACTACATGGCGGAAGGAGAAGGAGAACGCGTTATCCCCAGCATTGTGAGGCAGGATCCAAACCGTGCGATCCCCCACAGGAAGCGGGCTAGCATGCATGGCAGCAACCTGCTCCGACTCGCGCTGGAACACGATGAACACGGTGCCCACAGCACATCCGGCAAAGCGGACAGCCGTGATGCTGAGGCGCTGTCGGAACACGCGCTTGAGCCAAGGAAGGAAAGCTGCTTTAGGAGGAGTGATGTTGACAAGGCAAACGAGCGAGTTCTGGTCAGCGATCATCGGATAGTGAACGTCCAAGGAGGCGGGGCGACCGCACACCACGGGCTCCATGTCGGAGTCGGAGGGAAGGAGGAGGTTAGGTGCGCTGGAAGGAGGAAGACGAAGAGGGACCAAGGCGCATGAGCTAGTAGGAGGGGAAGGAGGAGGAGGAGTTGATGGGGCTTGGGCTGGGGCGGCTGCCCGAGAATGGCTACTTAAAGCCGTCGGGCGAGCGTTGGGCGAAGGACGCAGGAACCTAGCACGACATTGAAAGCTAAGATGGCCAACGAACCGGCAGACCCAGCAGACAGCCGGATCCCGGCAATCACGCCTACGATGGCTGTAAGACAAGCATCGGAAGCAGCAGCGGTGCAGGTCCTTAGGCTTTCCATATCTGAAAAGTAGATTGGGAGCGGCGTTCGAGGTTGAGGACGGGATTGACCGTTCCCCCAGGTTAGAGAGCAAAGCATCTCTGTAAGGCGCCGCGGCCAGCTGAGGGACAGCATGAGCAGCAGGGCGGTCAGGCGAAGCGACGCAACCAGATCCGACAAACGAAGAGCAGGGGGCAGGCCCTGATTGGCCAGCGGACGGCGGCGCCGGCTGAGCAGAAGGGTTAAAGGAGGAAAAACAGCCAGATAATCGATTACATGCAAGCGCTGCATGGATTAGACCGCTCCGCATGCAGACCCGCGTCGGATCCCCCAGAAACCTGGGCATGCGAGGCAGGAGTACTTGATGGATCACCCACCTGACCCAGCTCCGCCATGCACGGAGGGCGAGGCCCAAGGACCGATGGCAAGGAAGAGTTCATGAGGCATGCACGACGACGCGCGCAGGTACGCAAAGAAGCAGGCTCGACCATAACCTCACGACGCCCAGAAGAGTCCATGTTAGAAAGCGACATGCGAACAGAGATAGGACCAGCTCGCCAATAGCAGGGGAGAACGATCTCCTTAGCAATGCACTCGTGCACCACTTGGAATAGAAAAAACGCCTTGCTGACGCAGGCGAACGCGGTAGCCATTGGCATGGCCCCCGAACCATCCAACCAGGAGAGAGGCGAAGGCCCTAGGCGAAACGGCGGGCCGACTACGACCCGCCACCGTCTCAACGGTGCCACAGCCGTACTTGGCCAACATGGCATCCTCAAAACGACAGCCATCCATGAGACGAACCGAAGCAGCAGAGCACCAAAGAGAAAACAGTTTATCTATATGACATAACTATATCACATCTAGATGTGTCCTAAACAGACCCAAGAGAAAACTAAACCAAGAAGGCTAGGAGGAAATGCGGCATGCATAAGGAAGGGGAGGGCGGAATGCATCAAGATCGGGTTGCAGCTCAACTTACAACCGGAAGAGCTCAAGAAGAAGGTCTGGCAGCAACTTGGCGACGAAGCCCGACGAACGCTGCCGTTACGGGACGCGAACCTCCTGCTATGGTGGAGCACCCAGAGCATATAGTGGCCGCCGTGCGCCAGGGCAACGCGCGGCGGTATGGTGGACGACGCGCCCGTACGGGCCACGGCGTTGGTGGCGGCCGCCGGTACCGGAGTGATAGACGGCGGTGGTGCTCACCTCCTAGCTCTCAGCTCTCTCCATGCCCATGTTTTGATGCTCTTCGACGCCCGAGAATTCATCTGTCACTTTCGGAGACGATGAGGCCGACAACGGGTTGCAGCTCAACTTGGCTGCTGGATTTAAAGTGATCTAGAAGGCTGAGATCTAAACATACCGATTCGTTAAGTCATCCAATCAAACGCTTCGAGATCTAATGACTGAGGAGAGATCTGAGGCTCACCGGGCGGCTTGGTCGTCGGAATTGTTGCCGGAATCGTTGGGGACGGCGGCGGATGTGGATAAACTCGATGTTCCTCGGGTCCTTGGCGACGGCGAGGTGGTTCACGGGATTCGGAAGGCGACGGCGAAGCTCTTGGTGGTCACGCCGGCCCTGGAGGTCGACGAAGATGGCGATGACAGTTCACTAGAGTTGCGCACGTCAGCGGTTGTCTTCGGGTGTTGATGACGTGCACATTTCTAAGCCAATTTGGACGAACGTGTTCATGACGTGCACATTTCTAAGCCAATTTGGACGAACCAAAAGGTCTGTGAGATGCGCATGAGCACGGTGAGTGAGATGGACAAGGTGCGCAGGTCAAGAGATCACAGAGCTCACCGAAGGCACGCCGTTGGCGGCGGCGAGGCTCGGGTGTCGATGCGCCCGATGACACAGCCGGGGAAAAGGCTCTAGTTGGAAGATACTTTCCCAACTCCTTCATGGGTCTGGTTGGAAGATAACTCTCGACTCTCTTCATGAGAAATAAGTCACGACCTCATTTCACGGGTCTAGTTGGAAGATAACTCTCTACTCCCTTCATGAGAAATAAGTCACGACCTCATTTCACGTATTGGCGGGGGCTTGGTGGTGAGCAAGGATCCTACTCGAAGGAGGATGCCATGTGAATGTGTCGTAACCGAATCACTAAGAGCGTCTAAGGGCATCTCCAATGCTGGATGCTTAGACAGGCGCCAGGATGGATTTCCCATCGATTTCCCAGCCGATGAGCAGTTAGCCCGTCAAATCCCAGCTTCAAGTGTGGCATCGGTGCAAAGGTTTGCACCGGACACTAGGCCTCTTTTCTCCGCTCTGCAAGGCGTTAATGGTTGTAATTAGCGTTGGAAGTTAGCTTAGCATTGGGAGGGTAGGACGCCTAGGTCTTTTTTGTTTTCTGATATTTATTTTTTCCCTTCCTAAGCGCCTCTTGAAGCGTCCAGCATTGAACATGCTCTAAGGCCTCCGTGTTTTTGTGCCCCACATATGCTCAAGTAGACATTCAAAGAGGATAAGGACGTATGCGCGCGCGCTATGCTGTCTGGAGATATGCTCCCCATACTCGCAACCTGATTGTATCATATCTTCAAAAATAGATACCAAACTGTCGGTTCTCGTTTACGCGTATAAACAACAAGTGAGCCTCTACAAAAGATCAAGCTATGCAAAAAGCATGCACTCGTAAACTAGCTCTATAGATATGTGTTCAACATTTGTTGATCAATAAAGATAAATAGGCAGGACGTAGGGCTATTAACCATCCGAGGGCCTGAACCTGAGTAAAACCATCATATCACCTTCATTGATGACGAGGATCCTTCAAACACCGCCCATCCTTCTACATTCTATCACAACTCCATGTAGACCGTCGACACTATTTCCTTGGGGCAATCTCTGCCCTATTGTATTTGGGTCATAATCCCCATGTTATTTTCATGCAACGAATGTATATCTTGCTTAAGAAAATTGGCTGCCTGCACTGCAAAACATGATCTATATACTATTAAGAAATAGAGGGAGCATAATGTTGCCCTAGAGCTCGCATCTGGTTTCTTCCGAAATTGTAAAAGCCAGTCATAAGTGGAACAACTCTTAGAAATCTGAATTTGGATACCAATAGCTGATCACAGTAAGCGCCGAACTCTAATTCCAATCCAGATCCGGACTAGAGGGTGCACCGCAGTATTGGCCTACAGGTCATAGAAAATGTTTGAATAGCTCATGATAGGCCAAGCGCTTCACCTGACCTAATCTAATAATCCACGATGTCCGGTTCAGAGAAAAACATAGAAGTTAGCCGGAGCTCTTCGATTCTGGTGCTTCCGCTGCTTCTTTGGAGAGCTCAAGTGAAACAGGACAGTGATCACTTCCATAAAATCCTGCCATCATAAAAGTCCACAAATTGAATCAAGGCAAACCCAGAGACACCTCGCATGAGATTCATGTCACAATTGACCTTTTTTCTTTCTATTTTTGACATGAGAAACAGTTAGACATACTAATGCCACAATAAACTCTATGGTCTTAGGTGCCAAATAAACATTAATAAATAACTGAACCTGTTACATCTTTTAGAATGATTACGGATTACATGAACACAGTTGGGAACTTGATATGATTATGTCGAGAGATAAGCATGCACTTGGGTACATATTTGTCAGAACTCCAGCATGAAATGCATCATCTTTTTTTCAGATGCACATACGATGAACAGAAATAAATCAATAGGGAATTGTACCGGTAGCAGCTTAGGGCAGTTCCAAATCCATCAGTAGCCGTTTTTTATCGCTCCATGTTATCTCAAAAGCAAATTACATACACGACTCTAATTTTCTTTATTTAACATTCAATATATACAGCCAAGACATGGTCCAACCCCCTTAGTTATTTGCAGCTGATGATAGGCAAATAAAATTAGAATTTCGGAAAGACCAAAGGTAACATATCACAGTTATATAATTTATCATCATGCAAAGAAAGTTGTGCAATACAAACCTTCCAGTTCAATTCCATGACCATGCATTTCACATGAAACAATTCTGTCCTTCAACCCTTCTGAAACAACAAAATAGTCAATCCGCATTCTCTTTCCTCGGTACCTGGAGAAATATTAAGCAATAAATCAGTCCATATAGAAAAAGATGAAATACGTACACTCCAGCATTAGCTGTCATATGTAGTAATTATGAAAGAACATTACTTATCAGCAGAACATTAATAATCAAATTCATGCTGCCAATTTCTTTTATAAGTGCCTGAAATAAAATCAGATTGCTGAGATGGGGGATAATTTGTTAACGGTAAACATTAGAGGACCACATGCTTACAAAGTAACCATATATTTATACAATAGGGATCAAATAACCCATCCAAGACACAAAAAGGAACAGCAGATATGCTTCAATAATGCAGGGACAAATTTTGATAAGCAACTGAACACTATAATTAATAATCTAGAAGTAATACAATCATGGAAATATTTCTTACTTCCCAACTGGATTCCCAGACCAAGAGAAGCCACACTCCATGTCTTTTTCTTTGTGCAGGTATCTGTAAGCATCTACCAGCTTTCCCCTATATATCCAAATGTTAGTCCATAAGGTGGTATTCAAGACTATAAAGATTAATTCGCAAAAAGAAAGACTATAAAGATTAATGCTTCTATGCAACCAACTTTAGCCTTCTACATTTCCACCAAAAAGTCTTATTCACCATTGATTGGTTTATAGGTATGTTTTTCAGGCCTGTCCTATTAAAAATTCCAGACAAAGATGACAGTACTTGTTCCAGCTAGTTTGAACTTCATCCTTTTTGTGTGCGCAAAAACCTTGGTCCATTTTGAATTTACAATGATTAGTAAAGTACTAATAAACAATTTAGAGGTTGTACCAGCAATATCTATATGATGATATGAGAACTTGAAACTGCCCCCAGTCATGTTGAACATTTACCTTACTGAGCATTGAAACAATAATCTTTTTATGTTTCCATGACCACAATTCCACAAGATTCACATTTGAGATGCTCATCATGGCACGTTTTTGTTGCTTGGGGTCTAAATAGAGATGTTAATACGCTCCAGCTATATATCAATGTGGGGCATCAGTTGAGAGAAAACGATGATGGTTAAGGTAGATTAAGCATGCAAACTAAATTAAAAGGTTGCATGCATTTGTTCAAGGGTGGCCTCCATTTGAGAAATGGGGGAGTGCTCTATCATAGAGAAGGAAATATGCTGAAATATATTAGTTTACACATACTGGGACAATATATTGCCAAAGCGCTGTCTCTCTGCAAGGGTGAATCCTGGCTGTCCACAGTCCTGTAGAATAGATGAGACATTCCTTTGCATTAACGCATAGCTAAACAGATACATCATTAACAGGGTACTAGTCGTCCAGTAGAAGTGTAAAACTGAAAGATGCATTTAAGATAGGCTGTCAGCTGATAGGACAGACATTGAAAATCTGTTAAGGGTGTAAGGCTCTGTTTGCTATTGCCGTTTTCTGCTGCATTAGGCCCTTAAGTTGCCAAATTATGCCTTGGTGAGAAACAGATAGGTCTCACTATGGATTGTTTGAAAAAAACACGACACTTATTGTTTATTTTCACTAAGACAATCTTACAGTCATATAAAGTATATATTAGATAATGAACAAAAGAGCACACACATCATAACTAACAAATTTATTACTATGCCAACACCCAATGAATGTTAGCCTATTTGCATAAGATTGAAAGTTTTCACAAGCTTGCCACTCATGTGTAACTGAAGCAGCTAATTCTTGAAGTAGCCTATTTGCTGCCGTTGCTAGAATATATACTTTAATTTGATAAAAGTAACTTTAACAGGCCAATTTCAAGGTGTGATTTGCAAATCCAAAAGAGGAAATATAGTACTTAAAAAGGATAAAATAAGCATTCGCTAAACTTACAATAAGTGTAAGATAGAGAGGAGAGAATTGGCTATCCTCACAAGATAGACATTAGACTAGATGGACCATATGGGCCAAATCATCCTATAAAAATGTCACACCTAGGAATAGCTGACCCATTTGGATTTGCTTGATAAGCAGCAGCAGCATACAGGTGAGAGTCGAAGGATGCACAAGGGATTATGGCAAGATAAAAGTTGTTTCCAACACTTGAGTTTTGGGGAACATGAACTGGATTTACAAGAATAACCCAGAATTGCATCTTTAAAGTAAATAATACCTCTTTATTTGGAGGGATATATCCATTGAGCTTAGCATCGCTAAAAAAATCAGGATGGCTGACATCGATTTCGTCATAACTGAAAGATTTCAAAAACAAGGTTACAGGGGGTTGGTTTGTGAAAAATTTATAGGAGGCTCATTCCATCTATATCTTGTATAGAGAAAATGAATTCCTCGAGGATGACCACGTAAAGTAATAAAATTTCTGTCCCTTAGCTTACGAATTCTCTGCTCAAAACAGATTTACTTGAAGTGCATCTTGTAATTATCGGGGATCACAGATAATATGCAGGAGGAACTACTTATCATTAAGGAGTGGGGATTTGAACCCAAGACCCCATAGACCACAGCCTTATGTTTGCCACTAGACCACATGGATGGGCCCTAGTTATGAAGTTTGGGTTGGCCATATAAAATGCAAATCCACAACTACAATATGTGGTTTCCAGAAGACTAAAATTAACTTATCATCAATAAATATTAAATAGTAACTTCATGCAAGAGGAAGGCATATATAATAACAACATTAAAAAAATCAGCAATAGGTTCTTAATTACCTAACGTTCAGGTCTCCGCACCAGATTAAGGGCTTGTCTACTTGTTGAACAAACTCCAACATTCTTTTATCCCACTTTCTTCTTCTTTGAAATGAATTTTCCTCCTCTTTCCACCCGTTGTTTGGAGCATATGTGTTTAGCAACAAGAATGATTCAAATTCCACAATGATGACACGACCGTCTGCATCATGCTTAGTAGCTGAAACAGGTAAAATACTATACTATCAGAAAGAATAATAGTTCCTGCAAAATTTAATTTCAGAAAGCACGCAAAAATTCAAAATGACCACTTTGTTTATCATGTCAGGGCAGACCAACAGCGCCGCAGCCCCACATCTGCTGCACCAGGAGGCCCCTCTAAGTGATTAGGAGGATAAGATCCCCTCTGAACCTAGCCAATCTGTGGATGTGGGGACGAACCTTCGATGTCGCTGGCAGTGCACACAGCCAGACAGTACGAGCGCTCCATGTCTAGGCCACTTGACCGGTATGGGCCTGGGCCTCATGGGCCAGTATAGATGGGCCAAACATACAATACTCCCCCTCAAGAGGGGTGATAGATATCTATCATTCCCATCTTGTCACACGCTAGGTTGCATTCTCTGGTTCCCAGTCCGTTCAAGCAATCTGCAATTTGTTGCCATGAACTCATATGCTCTATCTTGATAATCCTAGCATCTAGCTTTTATTCGATAAATAATTTGTCTAGCCCCAAATGTTGGGTTCTATCATGTTGAACCGGGGTTTTTGCTATATTGATTGCCGACCTGTTGTCACACCTTCTAATAGGTTCATTCATGCAACAGGTCTTTAATATCTTCAGCCCTTCTAATAGGTTCCTCATCCATAACAACTCACTCTGTCCCTGAGACATGGCTCTGTATTCAGCCTCTGCAGTAACAACAAGTTGTTTCTTGCTTCTCCAAGACACTAGATTTCCTCCTACAAAAACACAATGGTCTGAAGTTGATCTCCTGTCATCCAGGCAGCTAGCCCAATCAGCATCAAGGTAACCATCTACAACAAGGTGTCCATGACTCTTGAACAGCACTCCTTTCCCAGGAGTACCTTTCAAGTATCTCAAGATTCTATGTACCATCTACTGTAGGAATTGTGTCGAATATATTGTACAAGGTAGGTTACAGTTAGACCGTGTCTAGATAAAATAGGAGTCGTGTCCTAATAGGACACCTACATCCTAGGCCTCTTATATAATGCGGGGATAGACACACGATGTAACCTATACCAACATAATAGTACAGACACGGGAGCGGTAGTGTGTGCCGGCCTCCAGGTGGCCAGGGTGCGGTATTGTGACAATGTCATGGGGAGGTGCGCCCATAGTCAGGCCCTAGGGATGTAGCCGAGTTCGGTGGACCCCGTTAACAAATCCCGGTGTCATGCCTCGTGTGATTGCTTGGTCCTCGGATGATAGACGATGTGTCTTGGATTATTCTTTCAAGTGGTATCAAAGCTATGTTATTTGGAGGTCGTGGATTGATCTAGAGGAAGAGACGAAGGAAAACATGGAAGAGGTCGGTTTGATTTGGGTAATGTTGAACGATCAAGAGCAATGCTTGGAAAGATCAAAGTTGACGAGAAGCACTGGATCGATGGGAACTCACAAGCGTGTCGGCAATTGGGAGCAGCAGGTCGATTGATCGATTGCAACCGCAGCGACGCGTGCACCTGCAGCAGGCGACTGCATACAACGGCGGCGGGAACCGGATCGGATTGTGATTCTTTTCGAAGATCGAATCGAAGCCAAGGGGCAGGCCGAGCCAGGCCAGACGTAGGTGCTACCTGGTCCATGAGGGCCAAAGCCTAGGTGAGGCCGGTGCTGCATGAATCGGGAGTAGAACTGAGATTTGTTTGGGCCAAAAAAAGAGGGCCAAGTCCTCGCGTGCAACGGCAAGCAAGAGGAAAAACAATCTGGCGAATACGAAAATCGCACGGGATAGTCCATGGGAGACGCAAAGCATTGGACCAAAAGCAACATATCATTTGATTTTGTGCTAAGTGTTATTCTCCACGGGTCAGTCGTACATATAAAATTCATGGTGTCAACGGATACCATGTTCGGATTATGGCAGACAAGGGTGAAAGATTTTTTGGCACAACAGAGATACTTGAACGGGTTGCGGGATGTCAAGCCATCTAAGATGGAAATATCATGTGAAGGATGAAAATTTGTGGAGGATGATTTGGCAGCCTGGAGGTCAGACTAGACAGTCTGACAGATCGATGAAGATGTCGGTCAGAACAGAAGATGGTGGTGGGATCAGCGATGACGACAGAGTAGCATGCTGCTGATGGTGACGGACTTCTGGGCGTGGAAACACATGGCACATGTCCGAGGGCTTGTGTGGCTTCAACAAGACTACGACGCGGGGTTGATTCAAGACGATGCACACATGAGAGCTTGAAGTTGATGGGGCGCCTAATCATCTACCACAAAGTCATGTTGAAGGTGGAGCTAGAGTCTGATGAAGACTTCACTCGGTGCTGGTAGAGGGGCTACGATGTAAGGATTAGGAGAATCAAAGCCTATTTCAGCGGGAAAAAGCGAGTGACAAGTGGTTCGGACTGGCCTAGTGGTTTGATGGAAACGTGGCGGCGATGACCAATGGTACTCTGCAGTAGGGGTTGAGTGGTGTTGGTTCGCGACCCTTAAGACTCGACCGGGACAACAGAGGCTCGACGTGGTAATAGCGGCGAGGCGTGCGGTAAGCACATGAAATGGAGACGGGCCAGGGATCTGTTAGTCAGACATGTGGTGAGACAACTGCAAATTGACCCAGCATGACTACAAGCGACGATGAAATTCCTTCCAAGTTTCAGACAGGTAGTCAAGAAAGAGCAAGGATGTTGAGTTCACGTAACTCTTATGTGTGACACCTGATAAGTGAGTTGTTCACTTTCACGCAGAGCAGTGATCGGTGTGTGATGGCATTGAATGAATACTCCGGAAGTTGGGAGCGCAAACTATAGTAAAGATGAACTTAATTTTGCTCGAGTGTTGACAGTGATCAAGAAAAGAAGGGACTATAGTTGCAGGTGGAGCTACGTAGAGTCTGGGAGTAGCAGCGACACTCATGGGATAAACTCAAGTCCAATGTACATGAAAGTTTGATGCACGGACGAATTCAAGGTGGTGGAGTTTGTTGGAATTGTGTCGAATATATTATGCAAGGTAGGTTATTGGACTTTGAGTTGGACTGTGTCTAGATAAAGTAGGAGTCGTGTCCTCATAGGACACTTGTATCGTAGGCCTCTTATATAATGTGAGGGTAGACCCACGATGTAACCTATGTCAACATAATAGCATAGGCACTCAAGGGGAGCCGGCGGCGTGTGCCGGCGTCTAGGTGGCCGGGGTGCGGTATTGTGACGGTGTCATGGGGAGGAGTGCCCATAGGCCCCGGGGATGTAGCCGAGTTTGGTGAACCTCATTAATATATCTCGATGCCGTGCCTTGTGTGATTGCTTGGTGCTTAGATGATCGACTATGTGTCTCGGATTATTCTAACATCTACAACAAGGTGTCCTAGGTATACTTTCTTTGAGAAAGAGATATTCCTTTTCCAGACCTAGCCACTTCTATACCAAGGAAGTACTTGAATCGACCACGATCTTTAACTTAAAAGGTCTTACTCAGACACCTCTTTAACCTTGCTATCTCTAGTCATCATCACCAATGACAATGATATCATTTACATAGACTGCAAGAATGGTTATGTTTCCCTTTAGAGTGTCTATAAAACAATGTATGGTCACCATTGCATTGTCACATACTACCTGTCTAAACTTGTCAAACCAAGCTCTTGGAGACTACTTCAGTCGCAAAGAGTTTTCTGAGTTTTCTTTAGCCTGCATACCTTGTCAACTGTCTCAAAAGTCGAGAACCTAGGTGGGATCTCCATGTAGACCTCCTCCTGCAAGTCCCCATGCAAGAAAGCATTCTTCACATCAAGTTGATGTAAAGATATTCTTCACATCAGTGTCCATCTTCGCTACTGGAGCAAAGGTCTCATCATAGTCAATGTCGTAGGTCTGGCTGTACGCCCTCGCCAAAAGCCTCACTTTGTACCATTCAATCTTTCCTTTTGCATTCTGCTTCACAGTGTATACCCACTTGCAGTTGACCACCTTTTTTCTTGTTGGAAGAGGTGTTAGTACCCGTGTCTTGTTCTTACACAAAGTCTCCAAGTCCTCCACCATGGCCATACGCCATTTTGAGTTCTCCTTTGTCTTCTACCAGTCAGTCAGAATTGACACAGACTAAAGAGAAGCAACAAATGCTTTATAGGCTGGAGATAGTGCTTCATAGGAAACATAGTTTCCAATATCATTGACATTGAACCCATAGCGTTTCTTTGGTATCCCTGTTGTTGTTCGAGTAGTGCTCCTCAAAAGCAATTTACCCATCAATTGACCCTTCTATTCATCCTGATCCCCATCAGAGGAGATGGAAGTCACATCAGTACTACCCTGTTGTTTCATCAGTGGATGATCTTGCTCCCTCGGATGTGCAACACCATTACCATGCTTCCATGAATACACCTTGAGCTGCTCCTCTTGCGTGCGACCGTGTGAAATTGGTGTTGATGCTTTTTTTATGCGCGTTGGTGTGCAGGATTAGGTTATTCCTCTTCAGATGTGCCTTCCGAGTTACAGTTGGCAGATTTCTTTACGAAGGCAGAAACTAACTGTTGTTGATCCACCCTGAGTTTGAGGGAGGGGGGGGGGGCGGGGGGCTAGTCGTGTACCCCTTTGCATTTCCCTGTTCTATAAGGGGTTTTCTGCATATTGTACTGCACATGTACATATATATATACTGGCCTATGGCCACATGGCAATACAAGTTGCATATTTCCTAACACTTACCACCCTTACCAAATTAAATCCTATGACATAATAAAAAAATTATAACATGCCGAACAGTTACAAGATCCCACTAGAGTAAAGCATGGGACATTTCAAAATATAGTGTAACAAGGGGAGACGGCTACTCAACCTCTCCAAACCAAACTTACATGTTCTATCCAAGTTGAATGACACTTTCTTTGGTTCAAACTTCTTCTTCATAAACACAGCTGTGCCTGCATATTTTGAATCTGAAAGGGACCACCAGACACGGTAGTCTTTGAAAGGTGAACTCGACAAAGCACGCAGCACTGTCTGCATGACATCAAGAAGTAATTGTAGAATTACTTAGTTAAGCACAACTAATGCAGCTGCTGTAACAAAACTTATTCATAATTGTTTCCTGCTAAATACACAGTCACCACAACACAGCAACGCTTCAGGATGCAACTGATACAAATCAAAGTCCAATTTTACATAATCTAGAGTAAATTTTTCAAAAAATAGATATACTCTTGCAAAACTATCAGAAATCACCCTTTTAAGAAGCATTTTCAATAGACTACACATGTATCACAAAAACAGAGTTTTTACAAAGCTTTCAAGGAACTACACATCTTATCCATAATGCGGAAATTTAATTTCAGCCAGAACCAATGGATTTGACATACGGGATCCACTTTCCATAACTACAGGGTACAGGGCTGCTCCCTTAGTATTACCTGTTTTTCTTCGCGTGACGACGTTGTGTCATCTTTTAGCTCACTAGGATTTTTAGGTGCCCCTTTGGAACCAGCTGCTGGCATCCGCACTTCCTGGCAAGTGGCAAAGAAGTTCAGCGAAGATCCTACTCACTGATACATACATAATATGCTTAGATTGTTAAACTAAAAAATAAAGTAGACAACCTAACCCGAGAACAGCATAATAGTTGCGATTACTGATTAATAAGAGTACAAAACAAAACAACAATTTGTGGCTAGGGCAACTAAACACTAAAAAGGACAAACAATAATATTATTAGGCTGCTAAGTTGTCATAACTCATAACAACTAAAGGTATTGGAATTGAACAGAAATAAAGACCTTGGCCTGTCATTTTTACAACCCAAAAGTGGGGTTTGGTATAAACCCTGTTCTACTCTACTGCACTAAAACAAGAACCCAAGGCGGATTTGGATTTCAACTATTCAGCTGCAATTTCAGTAAGAGGCTAGGGTTAATCGATCCACCATATCCAGACAGCAGAATAATGTAGGACATAAGTTTTCTCAAATAATGATTCAGTTTGAGAAGTACTTCACCGTATGGCCTATATTTTGTTGTAATTGTACTATTGCTGCCTCGAATGCACCGATACTTCAGGCAACCAGTGAATCGGTATCGGATACCGTATCTGATACCGATACTCCTCCGATACGCCCCCGATACGTATCCAAGGAGTATCCGTGAATAAAGGATTTAAAACAATTCAGATACTTGAAGGATACTTTTTCAGTTTGTTTTGGATACGGCCCAGCCCATCTAAGAGACCACTCAGCCCAGTTAAGAGGCAAACAGCAACCCTAGTACCCCAATGCCCCCATCCTTTCCCTCCCAGTTTTCTTTCCTCCCTCCCGAGCTCACACCAGGCGGCGGCTGGTGGCTGCGTACCTAGCAGCTACTCACCCAGGGCCGGCGGCAGCGGAGGCTAGCCGGTGACGAGCTGCTACTCCTCACCAACGCCTCCTGTCACGCAGCAAGCAGGTATGTGCACTTCTCTTCTCCTTTTCTCCTGCCCAGCCAAGCTCATCCCCTCTTCTTTCTCCTCTGATCTATGAAGATCTCATTTTTCTCATCTCCTCCAGATGGCTCCTCCTGCTGAACCTCCTACTGTACCTACAAATTTAAGGGCACCATTGTGGAGCCATGTTCAAATCATAGAGAAATCACCCGGAGGGGGCAACACTAAATGGAAATGCAACTACTGTGGTCATGAAGCTTTGAGTAGCTACTCTAGAGTTTCTGCTCATTTGCTAAAGAAGACAGGGAACCATGGAATTCATGCATGTAAAAAGGTCACAGTTGACATTCTGAATCCCTTTTTTTGAAAAATAAATAAATAGTAAAACGTATCTGTATTGGCACTTTTTCAAAATGACGAATTTACGTATCCGTATTGGCCCGATACTGATACCCGTATCCGTATCGGTGCATTAGAGATTGCTGCAAATCAGCACATGGTATAGGTACGAGTACTTGTTGTAGCAGCAGACAGTGGCTAATTGAGCAACCAAATAACTGGGATTGGAACACTAGGACTGACATAAGTAACAGATAGACCAAAAACAAGTTTTTCACGTTTTCTTTCCGCAATGTTGCCAACATTAATCCAGGATAAGTTGATAACAAGAAACAGGCAAGTAGATATCAGTTCATTGATTTAAGAATATTTTCATAGCATTTAGTCTGTTTCATAAAGTGCTCGACACAACCTCTGAAAACACCACCCTAGCCTTTACAACCATCAAAACTGCATGTTCTCTACTCTCAATGGTACATAGCCTTGATGTATCATGAGCAAATATAGCGCAGCATGCCAAACAACCAGAAAAATGCACAAGTAGGAATCCTTGGTCGGCATAATCAGTCACCAGCTATTTAGCTAAGACAACTGGCACCATCAATCTCGCGAGGGATGCAGCACGCCGGCTTCAGATGGGTCAAACCCTAGATTACCAGAATTGGATTAATCTTGCACAAAAGGACAACTAATATGTGCGCGCCCCAATGTGCTGGATGAAATGCCTGCGAGCAACGGCAGCACTTGCACGCCACATTGCAGCGCACTCGCCTAAAAATCCCTCCGCGCAGCACATAGCATTGCAGGCTAAAACCAAACCCTTAGGCTAGCAAGCAAACCCGGACACATAGAAAGGGCGCCGAGTGAAACCCTCTTTGCCTTGGCTCACCTGAACGCAGATGACGTCGGGGTCGACGCGGGCGACGAACTGACAGAACGCGGACCAGTCGCTCTTCATCCGGAGCAGAAGGCTGTTGGCGTTCCACGTGACGAACCTGCGTGGCTCCTCGCCGGGAGGGCCCTCCCCGCCGGTGTCGGCCGCAGTGGAGGCGGGGCCATCAACGCAGTCAGAGGTCGCGGCTCCGGCGGGCCTCTTCTTGGCGGGGGATCCGTCCTTGAGTACGGGCTGGAAGAAGCGCTTCATGGTTGGCTGGTGCGGCTGCGCTCCCCGGCAGCCGCCAGCAGAGGGAACACCGGAAGTGAAGCAACGACGGGGCAAAATTCTTTTTTTTTTTTTGCCGATAAAGGTCGCCGTCCGATATACTAGTACTATCTTAGTAAGGCCCAAGAAGCCCAGCAGCATCTCTGCCCAAGAAGCCCGGCAGCAAACCGTGCACGAGCGATTGCGTTCCTCATTGGCGATTGCGTTCCTCATCAAGCTCTTGTTTGATGATCATTCCCGCTCATTAGGGTTTCTCTCTCCTCTCGGCGACGGCGTCGCCATCACCGTAGAGATCGATCTCCCCTCCCGATTCCCTCCGGCGGTGCTTGCTGCGGCCCTTGGGGCGCGGTGGCCGTGTAGAGAGGGCGGACCTTGGGATAGTACCGCTCGCGGACCCAAACCCCCGAGCGAGAGGATCATGGATGCGACCGCATCGGCGTCGGGCTCGGCCACTTCCGATCTCGAAGCGCTGATGGAGGAACTTGGACTCAAGGAGGATGATATGCAGGACGTCGTTGTGGAGGATAGCGAATTGCCAAAGGAGGCGACACGCTGGATGGCGATCGCTAGGGTTCACACCGACAAAACCTACAGCCAATATTGGTTCTACAGAAACATGAGGGTGGCATGGGATCTGGCGCAAGAAGTAAAGATCAGACCGCTCGAGGAAAACCTCTATTCTCTCCAATTCTCTTGTCTCGGCGATTGGGAGAGGGTAATGGAGGAAGGCCCCTGGAACTTCAAGGGGAAGGCGGTAGTTTTGCCACACTATGATGGTTTCATGAAGACGTCGATTATTGAACTCAACAAGATAGACATATGGCTGCAGATCCATGATCTTCCAGATGGCTATTTCTCCAAGATAAAGGCATTGTCATCCACGGTGGGCGAGTTCATATTCGCCGAGCCAAAGTCACATGATTTTGAAGGCAACTTTGTAAGGGTTCGAGTGAGAATCGATGTTACTAAACCCCTGAAAAACGCTCTCTCGCTAGTGGTTAAAAAGAAGGATACTGTGGAGCGTGTCATCTTCAGAATCAAGTACGAGAGATTGCCGGATTGGTGTGCTGTTTGTGGATACTTAGGCCATCTGTATAAAGAGTGTGGAGACGGGGTTCATCCGCCAAAGGCACTGGTTTTCAAGGACATAAAAGCGAGCTGGTTTTAGGGTCCTGGAAGGGGACTGGGTGAAAACGACAGCCCCAGGGGCGGTCGCGGCAGAGGCCGGACAGGACGAGGAGGAGGATGTTCAGCAACATACCGTGGCTCTACGGGCAGCCAGGCTCAGGAGGATGCC
This sequence comes from Thinopyrum elongatum, assembly GCA_011799875.1. Classification (NCBI taxonomy): domain Eukaryota; kingdom Viridiplantae; phylum Streptophyta; class Magnoliopsida; order Poales; family Poaceae; genus Thinopyrum; species Thinopyrum elongatum. The sequence continues at coordinate 80,776,335 of CM022300.1, read as the reverse complement.
GATCAATCACATAACGATATCACGATGGAAGAATCAGAATGTAACAGAAAGAGAAGCGCTCTAGCTAACCCAAAGGCTACACATCCACCCCCTCTGACGCAATCAAGCAAAGCCCCGCTCATGCTGCCACCGGCGGTTCCCCCAAGCCCCACATCGAAGCAGGAGACGAAGAGAAACAAACCGAGCCCGTCAACTTCTGAGACAAACCCGGCGAAGAATGTGATACCCAACAAGAACTCTGATGCGCGTTTGGCGAGCTCCCAAGGGGGGGTTCGCCTAGCGCAATGAGTCTTCTTTGCTGGAACTGCCGCGGAATTGGCAAAGCCGCGACAGTTCGGGAGCTTCGCGATCTAGCGAGGCAGTTTGCCCCCTCTATTCTTTGTATTCTGGAAACACAAATAGAGGGTTCGAGGGTAGAAAATTTGGCAGATGGTTTAGGTTTCAATAAAAGTTTTGCAGTCAGTAGTTCGGGCAAGAGTGGTGGTCTTTGTATTTTCTGGAATGATGAAATAAAAGTGGAAGTTATTGGTTACTCGAGGTATCATATTGATGTTTTAGTGGAAGATATGGTGGATGTGCAGGTCAGAATTACCTTTGTTTACGGAGAGGCTCAAGTATCGGAAAGGCACAACACTTGGGACACTTTGAAAAGCATAGCTGAGACACAGAATAGGCCATGGGCGGTCATGGGAGATTTCAACGAGGTACTAAATATCAGTGAACATGACGGCGTTGGAAGTCGGAGCCAAACTCAGATAGATGGATTCCGAGAGGCAATTGATACATGCGGGCTGTCAGATATAGGATACACCGGCATGAACTGGACGTTTGAAAAAAAGGTTGCGGGAGGCACCTTTACTCGTGTTAGGCTGGATAGATGTCTGGTTAACCCAGAATGGTTGATAGCTTTACCATCATTAGCTTTACTCCATAAGAGTGCTGCAAGTTGTAGAATCGAAAGTATGTCTAGAGGGGGGGTGATTAGACTACTTGACCAAATAAAAATCTAGCATTTTCCAAATTTTAAGTCTTGGCAGATTTTAGCAACTTAGCACAAGTCAAGCAATCAACCTACACATGCAATTCTAAGAGTATAGCAGCGGAATGTAAATCATTGCATATAAAGGTAAAGGGGAGGAGTTTGGAGGAAGCAAACGCAATGTAGACACGGAGATTTTTGGCGTGGTTCTGATAGGTGGTGCTATCGTACGTCCACGTTGATGGAGACTTCAACCCACGAAGGGTAACGGTTGCGCGAGTCTACGAAGGGCTCCACCCACGAAGGGTCCACGAAGAAGCAACCTTGTCTATCCCACCATGGCCATCGCCCACGAAGGACTTGCCTCACTAGGGTAGATCTTCACGAAGTAGGCGATCTCCTTGCCCGTACAAACTCCTTGGTTCAACTCCACAATCTTGACGGAGGCTCCCAAGTGACACCTAACCAATCTAGGAGACACCACTCTCCAAAAGGTAATAGATGGTGTGTTGATGATGAACTCCTTGCTCTTGTGCTTCAAATGATAGTCTCCCCAACACTCAACTCTCTCACAGATTTGGATATGGTGGAAAGATGATATGAGTGGAAAGCAACTTGGGGAAGGCTAGAGATCAAGATTCTTATGGTTGGATTGGAATATCTTGGTCTCAACACATGAGTAGGTGGTTCTCTCTCAGAAAATGAATGCTGGAAGTGTAGGCACGTTCTGATGGCTCTCCTCTCGAATGGAGGAAGGGTGGAGGGGTATATATAGCCTCCACACAAAATCTAACCGTTACACACAATTTACCAAACTCGGTGGGACCGAATAGTGAAACTCGGTCAGACCGATTTAGTTCAAAAATGTGAACGTTAGGATTTTCGGTGGGACCGACATGTCAACTCGGTGAGACCGATTTCGTTAGGGTTAGGGCATAACATAATCTCGGTGAGACCGATCACATGAACTCGGTGAGACCGATTTCTGTAATAGGCAAACAGAGAGTTGGTCAGGCAAACTCGGTGGGACCGATCGCTCATTTTGGTGAGACCGAAACGTTACGAAGAGAAAACAGAGAGTTTGCATTGCGAACTCGGTGGGACCGATCGCTCATCTCGGTGAGACCGAAACGTTACGAAGAGGAAACAGAGAGTTTGCATTGCGAACTCGGTGGGACCGATCGCTCATCTCGGTTAGACCGAAACGTTACGAAGGGAAACAGAGAGTTAGCAATCCCATCTCGGTGAGACCGAGATCCCTATCGGTGAGACCGAACTGATTAGGGTTTCTGGCAGTGGCTATGTCAAATGAACTCGGTGGCGCCGGATAGATCAAATCGGTGGGGCCGAGTTTGACTTTTGGTTTGGGACATATGTGGATATGAAAAAGTGGTTGAGGGTTTTGGAGCATATCACTAAGCATTTTGAGCAAGCAAGCCATTAAGCAACACCTTATCCCCTTTTAATAGTATTGGCTTTCCTATGGACTCAATGTGATCTTGGATCACTAAAATGAAAAGAGTAGAGTCTTGAGCTTGAGCCAATATATGTCCTTAGCATTTTAAGGGGTCCACATCTCTAGTCCATGCCATGCCAATCATTGAACTTTCTGAAATGATCATCTTGAAAGAGTATTAGTTCAATGAGCTATATGTTGTTAAGAATTACCAAAACCACCCAGAGATTAGTTGCACTTTCAATCTCCCCCTTTTTGGTAATTGATGACAACATATAGATCAAAGCTTCGACACATGATAATAAGAATGAAGTATATCGTCGCTTTGAGAAGTATGTGATAAGCAAGAGCTCCCCCTAAATTTGTGCATTATTTAAAATTTGCTTTTGAATGCAAATGCACAATCGATTAGGATCATGGGTTACTCTTCCATGTCACATACATCTTGGTGGAGCGCTCAAAATGATGGAATATGAAAAATATGCACTCATCACCAAGGCAAAGTGAATGATCATACAAGAGAGATAAATAATGTCATCATATCAAACACATGACCATAAGTATCTCACACACATAAACATAGAATATCAACCAAGCAAGCACACAAAAAGTAGCAAAGAGAATGGCAAAAAGAATCAAGCACTCTCTCTCGAAGCCAATGATCTATACACTTTCTCCCCCTTTGGCAACAAGTTACCAAAAAGCTTGAAAATGCATAGTGCTATGCGTCTCTCTAGGCTTGATCTTCGGGAGGCGGTGTAGAGAGGACTCCAAGAACAAATGCATCTGTTGAGGTTGTTGGAGCTGGTGGAGTTGCAACCGGAGGGGCAACTGAAGCTGTAGCTGCAGGTGCTGATGCAGTAGCTCTTGTATCTGTCACATGCATTGCTGCAGATCTCTGTGCCCTAGGAACTCTCTGAAAAGCATCTGTGGTAGCTTTCTCTTTCCTCTCTTCAGCTTCTTCCTGGAGCTGCTCAACAGCTGTCTGCATCTCTGTCACCTTCCAGTCCAGATCATAAAACTTTGTTTCAATGATCCTCTCCAGGCTCTCTTGATTCTGAGTCAGGGTTGCCAAACCTTTCTCAATCCTCAAAGTTGCTTGAATGAGATAGCCAAGTTGATCTTGTTTTTACTTGAGAAAAACTTAAGATGCCTCTTCAACACTTGGCATCTTGGCTGCCTTCTCTGCCTAGTAGCAGCCTTAGGCAGGTTGCTAGGAGTACTTCTGCTGCCATCCTCATAGCTGTCAGAGGGACTAGTGCCCTCACTTAGATTCACTTGCTCCTCAGACCTGTTCTGGCTATCACTCTGATCAGACATTTTGGCACTGCAAACTGAAAGCTGACCCTGTGAATAGTTATAGATGAGATAGAGTGGATGAGCATCACAAAGTGCAGAGATTTTGCAAAACAATTGAGTCAAAAATTTAGTTTTAGTTTTCCACAGAAAGCATTTCGGAGCTACCGATTTGTTAAACTCGGTGCCACCGAAGCAATGTTGGAGTCTGAACTAGTGAGATCGGTCAGACCGAGACACAGTTCGGTGAGTCCGAGATTGCTAGGGTTTCACTGAGAGTTGAACTCGGTCACACCGATTTGCAACTTTCGGTTAGACCGAAAGTTACAAGTGCAATGGCCTAAGCCAAATCGGTGAGACCGATTTCTACAACTCGGTCGGTCCGAGATGAGTTCGGCGGAAACCTAACCCTAAATTTTCGAATCAAAACTAATCTAAAGGAAGTTTTCGTTGGATAGATTGATCTCATACGTGGTAAGAATCTTGGCATTGTCTTTGTGCTAAGAATCGGAGGTAAAGATTGCACAAAGGGTCGAACTCATACCCTAACTTGGCGATGAGCTCGCTACGGCGGCAACGGCGGTGTAGATTTCCATTGACGGCGGCGGAGACCAGCGGCAGGGGGTCGCTGGCGATGAGAGGACGATCCGGAGACCCGAGTCAGCAGAGCAGGACACGCGCGGGCGAAAAGGTTTCGGAGAAATTTCCAAAATTTGACCCGTCGGTATATATATCCTGACCCTGTCGGTGGGACCGAGTGGAACAACTCGGTGGCACCGAGATGCAGAATCGCAAGCGGTTACTGCAGCTCGGTGTGACCGAATGGTTCTAATCGGTTGCACCGAGATTGAAAACCTAGATCAACTCAGTGAACTCGGTATGACCGAAAAGGACGAATCGGTCAGACCGAAATGCACAGAGAGGTTTTGGAAGTTTAAGTCTATGACGAATCGGTGACTCCGAGTGCTCCTCACCCAGAGGGTTCGAATCTGACTTGATCAAACTTTGTGATGTAGCATGAATAGAGTTTGAGACGAGAAAAGCATAGATAGCTAAAGGAAGTTCTTAGGCATTCTTGTCCATCCATTTGGCAAAAGAAACAGATCAAACAATCAAAGCAACAAATGGATGTCCTCGAATGAGAAAAATATGCAACCAACATGCTCACACAATAAAATGGCAAATGAAATATGTGACAAAGCATGCAAAAACACTCTAGCATCTATCAAGCAATTGGCAATGACTAGATCATCTATATATGAGTATATTGACTTAGGAGTCAAATGAGAACATTTGATCATAGGTCATACTCATCGTTTAAGCACAAGTGGGGTTACCACTTTTACATAAAGCATTGTTGTGTTCACACCATTAGAGTTGCTTTAGCTCAATTCTTAGAGTAAAGCTCCCCCTAGATGTGATATCCCCCCTAAGAGGGATGAACTAACCTTGGGTTTTGTCGATGATGACTTCATGTAGATGTTGAAGATGTGGATGCTCAATTTTGATGTAGATCATTTGGAGCAATCCATTGGAGTGAGTTGCACTTTCAATACCTACATGGGTTAGTCCCACAAGGAACAAACAAGGATATCCATAGACATAGAGTGAAGTACACACAAGATGATGTCCATGAAAGCATTAGGTTACCTTGTCCCTTGTCTTACCAACAAGAGGGTTTGTGACTCCTTGAACTAGTGCAAGATGTGGAAGATGATTGCACTTGTTCTTGCCAAAATGATATAAGTGAAATATGTCGGCGGAGTCACCCTCAAGAATTCTCTAGTTCTTCTTCTTCGGGATCCACATCATCTTGATGGGAATCCTTGGAGTTGTAGTCGTACTTGATGAAGTAGAACTTGATGTAGTCTTGGGAACCCACTTGACCAAGGCCTTAGGAGCTTCTTCAAATGCATCAATCTCCTCTTGAAGCTTGTCCTTGCCTTTTTGCTTGAGGTCTTGTGGTGGAAGATCATCTTGAGCTTTTGTCCCCTCGAAGGAAGTAGGATCATACTTCTCTTGTTGAGGAACAAACTTCGTCTTGGGGTATTGATCTTCTTCCCACTCAACTCCATTGGCATTGAACTTTCGTTCAAAACCAACACCTTGGTTCTTCCGGTGCCTTCCTTACTTGCGTACAATTTCCTCAAATTGCTTACTTCCGGCAAGGCTCTTGTAAACACCTTTCTTTATAATTCCCTTCAATAAGCTATTTTCTTGCTCAAGTGTAACTTGGCTAAGAGAATCATTAGTGGAATCAAGAGAACTACTAGAAGCAACAATATTGGATTTAGCATGATTATTGTTACTACTAGAAGAAGAATCTTTCTTACTCTTGTTGCTAGATTTTACTTGTGGCATGTAAGTAGACAAGAGTAAACACTTGGCAATGTAAGAAGAACTTTTCTTACGAAGATCATCATTGATTGCTTTTAAGAACCCATGCTCTTGCTCTAGGTTGAGCTTTTCAAAGCGTAGTTTCTCATGAGTCTTTAAAAGCTCTCGATGATCTTCTAAGGTAGTTTCATGGGCTAACTTAAGAGTGTTTAGTTCTTTAGTTAGACGCTTAATGTCCTTCTTATCATCATCATTCGTTTTATCTTGTTTAGCATGATTAATAGCAAGTTCATCATAGTTTTCATCACTAGAGTTGTCAACAAGTAAATCATCATCACCTAGCAAATCATCTTCATCACTATTGAAATCAACATACTCGAGGTGTGATACCTTTGGGCCTTTAGCCATGAAGCATCTTCCAATTCCTTCATTTGGTGAGTCAAATATGTCATAGGAGTTGGTTGACACAAGTGCTAGACCGGCAACACCTTCATCTTGAGTATATTCGGAGTCGGAGTGATAACTTCTCTCGGAGTGGTGGTCGGAGTCGAAGCCGGATACCCATTCACCAACATGAGCTTGATGTCTTCGTTTTGTATAGCTCCTTGATGACTTGTCCTTCCTTTCCGAATCCTTGCTTCTGCGAGAGGTTCTTCGTTCATAACGATCATCTCTACTCCTTCTCTCCCTTGGAGGTGATTCTTCTCTTTTGCTTCTTCTTTTAGGTGAGTCTTCTCTTCTTTTGCAGGGAGCCATACACTCATTGGAGTAGTGTTCGGGTCTTCCACAATTGTAGCAATTACGCTCACGACTAGAAGATCTTTTGTCATTGTAGGACCTTGACTTGGAACTTCTTTCCTTGCTTCTACTCTTGTAGAACTTGTTGAAGTTCTTCACCATTAGGCTCAATTCCTCATTGAAGGCTTGTTTTTCACTTGATGATGTAGGAGCATCACATGAGGCTTTGTAAGCACCACTAGACTTGTTGTGAAGCTCTTCTTTATCCTTGAGTGACATCTCATGAGCAACAATTCTTCCAATGACTTCAGTTGGCTTGAGATCTTTGTAATTTGGCATCATTTGGATCAATGTGCACACGGTGTCATATTTTCCATCCAAGGCTCTTAGGATCTTCTTGATGATGAATCTGTCGGTCATCTCTTCACTTCCTAAGCCGGCAATCTCATTTGTGATGAGAGCAAGCCTAGAGTACATTTCAGCGACACCTTCACCATCCTTCATTTTGAACTTGTCCAGCTGACTTTGAAGCACATCCAATTTGGATTCCTTGACGGAGTCGGTACCTTCATGCATATCAATCAAAGTATCCCAAATTTCCTTTGCATTCTCAAGACGGCTGATTTTGTTGAATTCTTCGGGGCACAATCCGTTGAAGAGGATATCGCAAGCTTGAGCATTGTATTGCAACATATTCAATTCTTCTGCGATAGCTTCACGATTCGGTTCTTTCCCATCGAAGAATTCACCTTGCAAGCCAATACACATAATAGCCCAAACGGCGGGGTTATGTCCAAGAATATGCATTTTCATCTTATGCTTCTAACTAGCAAAATTAGTACCATCAAAGTAAGGACCTCTACGGTGGTAATTTCCCTCGCTAGACGTCATACTCTCCTAGGTTGTGAAACCAAGGCTATGATCACCAAAGCTATGGAAATCAAGGCAAATGGAGACCAAAGCTTTGATACCACTTGTAGGATCGAAAGTATGTCTAGAGGGGGGGGTGATTAGACTACTTGACCAAATAAAAATCTAGCCTTTTCCAAATTTTAAGTCTTGGCAGATTTTAGCAACTTAGCACAAGTCAAGCAATCAACCTACACAGGCAATTCTAAGAGTATAGCAGCGGAATGTAAATCATTGCATATGAAGGGAAAGGGGAGGAGTTTGGAGGAAGCAAACGCAATGTAGACACGGAGATTTTTGGTGTGGTTCCGATAGGTGGTGCTATCGTACGTCCACGTTGATGGAGACTTCAACCCACGAAGGGTAACGGTTGCGCGAGTCCACGGAGGGCTCCACCCACGAAGGGTCCACGAAGAAGCAACCTTGTCTATCCCACCATGGCCATCGCCCACGAAGGACTTGCCTCACTAGGGTAGATCTTCACGAAGTAGGCGATCTCCTTGCTCGTACAAACTCCTTGGTTCAACTCCACAATCTTGACGGAGGCTCCCAAGTGACACCTAACCAATCTAGGAGACACCACTCTCCAAAAGGTAATAGATGGTGTGTTGATGATGAACTCCTTGCTCTTGTGCTTCAAATGATAGTCTCCCCAACACTCAACTCTCTCACACAGATTTGGATATGGTGAAAAGATGATATAAGTGGAAAGCGACTTGGGGAAGGCTAGAGATCAAGATTCTTATGGTTGGATTGGAATATCTTGGTCTCAACACATGAGTAGGTGGTTCTCTCTCAGAAAATGAATGCTGGAAGTGTAGGCACGTTCTGATGGCTCTCCTCTCGAATGGAGGAAGGGTGGAGGGGTATATATAGCCTCGACACAAAATCTAACTGTTACACACAATTTACCAAACTCGGTGGGACCGAATAGTGAAACTCGGTCAGACCGATTTAGTTCAAAAATGTGAACGTTAGGATTTTCGGTGGGACCGACATGTCAACTCGGTGAGACCAATTTCGTTAGGGTTAGGGCATAACGTAATCTCGGTGAGACCGATTTCTGTAATAGGCAAACAGAGAGTTGGTCAGGCAAACTCGGTGGGACCGATCGCTCATTTCGGTGAGACCGAAATATTACGAAGAGGAAACAACGAGTTTGCATTGCGAACTCGGTGGGACCGATCGCTCATCTCGGTGAGACCGAAACGTTACGAAGAGGAAACAGAGAGTTTGCATTGCGAACTCGGTGGGACCGATCGCTCATCTCGGTTAGACCGAAACGTTACGAAGGGAAAAACGGAGAGTTAGCAATCCCATCTCGGTGAGACCGAGATCCCTATCGGTGAGACCGAACTGATTAGGGTTTCTGGCAGTGGCTATGTCAAATGAACTCGGTGGCACCGGATAGATCAAATCGGTGGGTCCGAGTTTGACTTTTGGGTTGGGACATATGTGGATATGAGAAAGTGGTTGAGGGTTTTGGAGCATATCACTAAGCATTTTAAGCAAGCAAGCCATTAAGCAACACCTCATCCCCTTTTAATAGTATTGGCTTTCCTATGGACTCAATGTGATCTTGGATCACTAAAATGAAAAGAGTAGAGTCTTGAGCTTGAGCCAATATATGTCCTTAGCATTTTGAGGGGTCCACATCTCTAGTCCATGCCATGCCAATCATTGAACTTTCTGAAATGATCATCTTGAAAGAGTATTAGTTCAATGAGCTATATGTTGTTAAGAATTACCAAAACCACCCAGGGATTAGTTGCACTTTCACAAGTTCCGATCATATCCCAATCCTTCTCACGCTACGTGATCAGCATGCATGCAGAGCGGGACCCAGGGCATTTAAATACGAAACAATGCGGGAAAGGGACGAGCCCCTCTTCACAACAGTGAACAGCCGGTGAGCATGCAAGAGGGGGAAACAGTGGAACCTTTGCGCGCAAAACTAGGAGATCTGGCAGGAGATTTATCCTCTTGGGATCGGGACAAGTTCGGGTCAGTACGGAGAGAGATTGGCCAACTGAAAAATCAGCTACAAATCATGCGCGCTGTCTCAGGTCGATCCGGACCTACCCGAGAAGAGACAAAGGTGACAGATCGGCTGGTTGAACTCTTCCACCGCGACGAGATGCTTTGGCGCCAAAGAGCGCGGGTGGAGTGGTTAGTCCATGGCGATAAAAATACCTACTTTTTCCATCTGAGAGCAAGTAGACGACACCGCAAAAATCAAATGAAATCATTGCATGATGAGCAAGGTCAGGTTACAGAGGACAGAGCTGAGATGGAAGAGATGACAACAGAATATTAGAAAAATCTGTACACGTCTGAGGGGGTGCATAACTTGGATGAAGTGTTAAGGACTGTACCAACTAAGGTAACATCTGAGATGAACGATCTCCTGAACGCCCCATATACTCAAGAGGAAGTCAAGCGTGCCTTGTTTCAGATGTTTCCAATTAAAGCACCCGGTCCGGATGGATTTCCGGCTCACTTTTTCCAGCGGCATTGGGAGGTGTGTAGGGGAGAGGTCACAAGAGTGGTCCTCAAAATTGTCGAGGGATCTGAGTCTGCAGCCTGCATAAATGATACGATCCTGGTTCTCATCCCAAAGGTAAAAAACCCCACCCTCCTTAAATAGTTCAGGCCAATCAGTCTTTGCAGCGTGCTCTATAAAATTGCGTCTAAGGTGATATCCAACAGACTCAAACAGATACTCCCAGATATTATTTCTGCAGAGCAGTCAGCTTTTGTTCCTGGTAGATTGATTACTGACAACATCATAACAGCTTATGAGTGTTTGCATTTTATGAAGAGGAACAAGGCTAAAAAAACATCAGTCCTGCGCGCTTAAGTTGGACATGATGAAGGCCTATGACAGAGTTGAGTGGGCCTATCTCCGGGCAATAATGCTTAAGTGTGGGTTCACCAGAAGGTGGGTTGACATTGTCATGAGCATGGTAACCACAGTCAAATTTTCAGTTCTGTTTAATGGAAAGAAACTTGAGGAGTTCTGTCCATCACGAGGGATCCGACAAGGGGACCCGATATCTCCATACTTGTTCTTGTTAGCAGCAGAGGGCCTGTCGTGCCTGTTAAAATCACAAAGAGAGTCATCCAACCTAGGTGGGATTCAAGTGGCACCTTCAGCGCCATCGGTAAACCACCTTTTATTCGCTGATGACAGCCTGCTGTTCTTCAAGGCAAACAGTGTGGGTGCTACCGAGGTGAACCAACTGTTGGATATATATTGCAATGCAACAGGTCAGCTGATAAATTTTGACAAATCATCTATATTTTTCAGCAAAGGTGTCCCTGAGGTTGTGCGCAATGATATAAAAAACACTTTGAACATCCCTAATGAAACCTTGAACGAGAAATATCTGGGAATGCCAACAGACGTAGGGGCCTCAAAAAATGGTGCTTTCAAATACTTAAAGGATAGGTTGTGGAGCAAAATCCAAGGATGGGTTGAAACGACGATGTCTTCTGCTGGCATGGAAGTGCTAGTCAAAGTGGTGGCCCAAGCCATACCAGTCTATTCCATGTCTTGCTTTAAACTGCCAAGGGGCCTTTGTGAGCACCTGAACATGTTGGTAAGGAAGTTTTGGTGGGGAAGCAAGAACGGGCATCGCAAACCACATTGGGTATCATGGAAGGCAATGACTCAACCAAAAAGCATGGGAGGCTTTGGGTTCAAAGACTTCGAGTTGTTCAATCTAGCCATGTTAGCTAGACAGGTCTGGCGCCTGCTACAGGACCCTAACTCCCTTAGCGCGCGCATATTGAAGAGTGTTTACTTTCCAAACACTACTATCCTGGATGCTAACCTTGGAAGTCACCCAAGTCAGATATGGAGAGCTCTTGTTGAAGGGCGAGACATGTTGAAGATGGGACTTATCAAGCGCATTGGCAATGGAGAGAGCACCAACATCTGGAACGACAATTGGCTCCCCCGTCCGGAGATGATGAGGCCATATGGTTGCATGGCAGGCACACCGCCGGTCACAGTGGCAGAATTGATAGACCACACTAGTGCGACATGGAATAAGCAAATAATTGACTCCACGTTCCTGGCTTTTGACACGAAAATTGTACTCAGTATCCCGCTCAGTACGACACCCATGCAGGATTACTGGAGCTGGGCTCATGAAAGGACCGGCCAGTTCACAGTATGATCGGCCTATACCATGCTAGTTGCGACGAGGCAACGGAGGGAAGCTTGGCTGGAAGGTTCTGCGGGTTCCTCAACAACACACACAGATGCGAGTTCGTGGAAGACCCTCTGGAAAACGGAGGTGCCATCGAAAGTGCGCATGTTCTTATGGAGGCTCTCGAAACAATCGTTGCCAACAGAAGATGTGAGGTCACATCGGAAAATGTCTACGACAAGCTCTTGCGGCCTTTGTGGAGCTCCTGACTCTTGGTGTCACTCCCTCCTCGAGTGTACCGTCTCCAGATGCACATGGTCTTTAGTTGATGAGGAGCTGGGCAGCAACTTGGTGGCCACAATAGAGACTCGAGCTAAAAGTTGGCTTTTCAACCTGATGGGGTCGTTATCGCATGAGCAGTTTATCCTGACGGCGGTGACACTATGGGCTGTTTGGACATCTCGAAGGAAGGCCATCCATGAGGCCATATTCCAGACTCCACATGCAATAAAGGCCTTCATAACCCACTTTATCCTAGATCTGGAGGCAGTTCAAAAACCCAGGAAACCGCGCCATGCGGCGGCGAGCAGCACACCTTTGGTCCCTCGACCGAAGGCCCCCCCGGCAAACTATGCAAAGATACATGTAGATGCGGGAGTCAGATCACAGATAGGAGGCTCGGCCGTAGCCATTTGCAGAGATAGTCAAGGAGTATTTATGGGAAGCTCAGCCCTAGTCATTGCCGGAGTTTGTGATGCACCCACACTGGAACCATAGCTTGCTGGGAGGCCATTGCATTGGCGGAGGACCTTAATCAACAACACTATATTGTTGCCTCCGACTGCAAGCAGGTGATCGAAGACATTGCTAAAGGGAGTCAGGGAGAATACGGGGTCATCATCAGAGAGATCAGATCAAGATCACCACCATCCACATGTAAATTTACTTTTGAGAGACGTGAGGCTAATGTAGAAGCTCACATGTTAGCTAAATTTGCTTTGTCTTTACTTCCGGGGCGTCATGTGTGGTTGGGCCAGCCACATGACCAAGTCTGTATCCCACATTCTGTGGACTTTGAGCAATAAAAAGGCCTTTATCCTAAAAAAAAAGAAAAAAAGCAAACCGTGCACGATGCGCAACCCCCTTCCTCTCTCCAGAGCAGCAGCCTCCGCGACACTCTCCGTTGTCGTCGGTCCTTCCTCGACGGCTCGCCGGTGGTGCTGGGCCGGCGATGCCGCGGAGCACCTCGGACAGCTTGCAAATCAGGGTATCCATGCACAGCGCATGCCTAATTCTATCATATCGTGCCCCAGGTAGACCTCAAACCCGTCACCCGTCCCCATGACATGCCAAGCGTGCTATCCCGCTCCCCCGGCAAGGTGTCGGCAACCGGGTCACGGCACCCTTGTTCTCCCGGCGGCTTCCCACTTCTCCTCAGGGATTCGCTGTCACCAGTACCCAAAAAGCCCTCCTCGACTCACCTTTGCCCACGCCGCCAAACACGCCTCCAGGCTTCTTTCCACCGAGGCACGCGGCCTCCAGGTTTGGAATTCCAAGGTTTCTCCTCCTTTCCTCCACTGGACTGGCGTGCGGACGCGGAAGATTTCTTCATGTTTTGGTAAGGAGCCCTAGCGTTACTTGGAATTGCTGCCTTTCCGGATCCTTTCTTTTCTGTTAGTAATGAAATCCACATTTCTTCATTTAGTTACTGTCTTACTGATCATAACACTACATATGCACCATTTCGGTTTACATTTTTCTAATAAAATGTGTTGACGCAGCCAACAAAGCAACTGGTTTGCACGACTTGCTAAACAATGACGCTATTCAGGATGAATTTGATTCTGAGAGATCGGCGTCTCCTTTCTCGGTTGCTGGATTTTTTTAGCAGGATGTCATTCTGGTGGATGAATCCCTTGATGAAGAAGGGTTTCAGAAAGCCTCTTGAAGAGAAAGACATACCTGTGTTGGATGTTGCAGATCAAGCAGGCACTCAGTACTCAATGCTTGTGGACAAAATCAATGCTAAGCAATCATCTCTTTTCTGGGTAATTGTTTCATGCTACAAAAGGGACATTCTGTTTTCTGGGTTCTTCGCATTGCTCAAGGTACTCACTCTATCTTCTGGTCCGTTGCTCGTAAAGGAATTTATCAATGTATCCTCAGAAAAAGGGACGCAGAGTTTCTACACCCGAGCTCATCGAAACAAAATTCAAAAAATTCTAAATTTTTTTTGGGTGAAACATTGACAAAAGTTTTAAGTGCTTGCCAAAATTCATCTTGAAATCACATTCCTAGAAGGCGTGGCAAAAAAAACAAAATCGGTACTCTGAAAATGCTACTTTCAAAAGCATTTTGGAGCACTAAATTTGTTTTTTTTGCCACGCCTTACAGGAATGTGATTCCGTGATGAATTTTTGCAAGAACTTAGAACTTTTGTCAATGTTTCTCCCAAAAAAAATTTAGAATTTTTTCAAATGTTTTTGATTTTTTCGATTTTACTGTTCACCGAGCTCATTTGAGCTCGGGAGCAGAAAGGTACTTTCGCAGGAAAAGAAGCTTTCAAGAATGAAGGTGTTAGATAATAACGAGAAATAAATGAGACAGACAGACACGGATTTTTACGTGGAAACCCTTGTGGGAGAAAACCACGGACGCACGAAGGCACAATCACTATGAGAAGGAGTATTACAAGCACAAGACGACAGACCGTCTTAGGTGCGACTACATGGGGTATATATGAGGGCAACACATAAGAGTCCTTGTAGGACAAGTAAACAAGTTGTACTCGTATGCGTCGGTACCAACGCAAAGGCCCACACCGTATGTACTACGTCTAGTCCAATACGGTAGAATTTGGATCACAGTTTAACAATCTCCACTTTGAGCCAAATTCCCTCCAGTAGTCGAAGAAAGTAAATAACTCCATCCAAATCAGCATAAACACCTTGTGCGTCAAAGTCCATAGGACTAGTGAGAAATACCAACTAAGCCTGAGCAAAGCTCAAACTTATTGGTAGGAACTGGCTTTGTCATCATATCAGCAGGATTATCATGAGTACTTATCTTGCATACCTTTAAATCACCTTCAGCAACAACATCTCGAATATAGTGATATCTGACATCAATGTGCTTTGTTCTCTCATGATACATTGGATTCTTTGTAAGATATATAGCACTTTGACTGTCACTAAATACGGTAGGGCAAGATGAATCTCCACAAAGCTCAACGTACAAACCTCTCAACCAGATAGCTTCTTTGCATGCCTCAGAAATAGCCATATACTCGGCATCGGTAGTGGAACAAGCCACAATAGACTGCAAAGTTGCTCTCCAACTCACAGCATAACCACCAATGGTGAAAACATAACCTGTGAGTGATCTTCTCTTATCCAAATCACCAACAAAATCAGAATCAACAAAACCAACAAGTCCATCTCTAGTTTTCCCAAATTGTAAACAAGCATTAGAAGTACCTCGCAAGTATCTGAAAATCCACTGAACTGCTTTCCAATGCTCTTTTCTAGGATTAGCCATGTATCTACTAACAACACTAAATGCATATGATAAATCAGGACGGGAACAAACCATGGCATACATAAGTGAACCAACTGCACTCGAATAGGGAACTCTAGACATGTACTCAATATCGGCATCTAACTTAGGACATAAGGCTGATGATAATTTGAAGTGTGCAGCTAACGGAGTACTCACCGGCTTGGCATTATGCATATTAAAACGACGAAGAACTTTATCAATATATCCCTTCTGATTTAGATATACTTTTCTAGATGGTCTATCTCTGGATATTTTCATGCCAAGTATTTTCTTTGCTTCACCCAAATCCTTCATCTCAAATTCATTACTCAATTGCTTCTTTAGTTCATTAATCTCTGACATACTCTTTGCAGCAATTAGCATATCATCAACATAAAGGAGCAAATAAATAGCTAAACCATCGACAGTTTTCAAATAAACACAACTATCATAATTAGACCTTTTGAAACCTTGAGAGAGCATAAAGGTGTCAAATCTCTTGTACCACTATCTTGGGGATTGCTTCAATCCATAAAGAGATTTCTTTAACTTACAGACAAGCTTTTCTTTTCCAGGAATAACAAAACCTTCAGGTTGTTCCATATAAATATCCTCTTCTAATTCTTCATGTAAGAATGCAGTTTTAACATCCAATTGCTCAAGCTCAAAATCATTCATGGCAACAATACTAAGTAAAGTGCGAATAGAGCTATGCTTCACAACAGGAGAAAAGACTTCATTATAGTCAATACCTAGAATCTGACTGTAACCTTTAGCAACTAACCTTGCTTTATATCTTGTCTCATCATTAGGAGAAACACCTTCTTTCCTTTTGAAAACCCACTTGCAAAGAATAGGTTTCTTCTCTCTAGGTAACTTTACTAAATCCCAAGTGCCATTCTTTTCAAGTGATTCCATCTCATCATGCATGGCGGTCATCCACTTATTACTATCACCAGAAATAATAACCTTGGAATATGAAGAAGGCTCAGCATTACCTTCAATTTCTTCTGCAACAGATAAAGCAAAAGAAACAATATTGCACTCTTCAATTAACCTGTCAGGTTTATTAATACCCCGCCTAACTCTGTCACGTGCGAGATTCCAACTGGGTGGAACAATAGGCTGATTTGGAGTGACATGTTCATCATCAACGACGGGTTCATCATGTGCATCAACATTTTCATTACCAGATATATCACCTGAATCAATAACATGCTCCACCTGAACAGTAGGCTGCTGAATAGGAGGCTGCTGTTCACTCTCAACAGGAACATTAGTAGATGGAACATCATGTAACATAGCAGATTCATTAAAGATAACATTTCTGCTAATAACAACCTTCTGGGTTTCAGGATTCCACAATTTAAAACCTTTAACACCAGACTTATAATCAAGAAAGATGCACTTAACAGCCCTAGGCTCCAATTTTCCATTATCAACATGAGCATAAGCAGTGCAACCAAAAACTCTCAACTGTGAATAATCAGCAGGTGAACCAAACCATACCTCAATTGGAGTTTTCTTATTAAGAGCAATAGATGGTGACCGATTAATGAGATAACAAGCAGTGGAAGCGACCTCAGCCCAAAAACGCCTATGCAAACCTGCATTGGACAACATGCAACGGGCTCTGGAAATAATGGTCCTGTTCATACGCTCAGCAACACCGTTTTGTTGAGGAGCATAAGGAACGGTGTAATGTCTGACAATGCCTTCAGACTTGCAATAATTCTTAAATTGCTTAGAACAGAATTCCATACCATTATCAGTGCGAAGTATCTTTACCTTCTTTTCAGTTTGTCTTTCAATCATAATCTTCCACTCCTTAAATGCTGAGAATGCTTCATATTTATGCTTCAAGAAATAAGGCCAAACTTTTCTCGAATAATCATCAATAATAGTCAGCATGTAACTAGCACCACCTAATGACTTCTTGCGAGATGGTCCCCATAAATCAGAATGAACATAATCAAGAATACCTTCGGTTGTATGAGTCGAAGTGTTGAACTTCACCCTCTTGTGCTTGCCGAAGACACAATGCTCACAAAATTTCAATTTACTAGGTTCATATCCATCAAGAAGACCTCTCTTATTTAACTCTGTCAAACCAAGCTCACTCATATGTCCAAGACGCATATGCCAAAGGTTAGCAGCATCACAATCAGAATTCTTTGAAATAACTGGAGTAGCGTTACCTGAAACGGTAGAACCTCGAAGGTAATAAAGACTATTGGTCGAACTTAAGTCACCTTTCATCACAATAAGGGAACCTTTAGTGACTTTCAAAACACTATCTCCACTTGAGTACTTATACCCCTTTGCATCAAGGGCACTCACAGAGATAAGATTTCTCTTCATCTTCGGAATATACCGAACATCTCTCAAAGTTCTGACTGTTCCATCAAACATCTTGATTCGAACGGAACCTATGCCTTCAATCTTGCATGGTGAATTATCAAAACCCAAAACAGAACCAGCAGAAGTAGTGGAATCAAAAGTATTAAACCAATCTCTATGTGGACACATATGAAAAGTGCATGCAGTGTCAAGTACCCACTCATCATTGGTCTCAGCACATCCAGCAATAACGACAAGAGCATCATCGGAACTATCATCACGAGCAACGTTAGCAGAATTGTCACCTTGTTTGTTACCTTTCCTCTTTTCTTTATTCTGCAACTTGAAACACTCTGAGATGTCATGCCCGTCTCTCTTGCAATATCTGCAATATTTCTTGTATCTGGATTGCGACCGGCCCCTGCAGCCGTTTTTACTTTTGCCTCTATTTCCATTATTGGAGTTCTTCTCCTTTGTCCTGCCACGAACAGATAATCCCTCGGCTTGGGATGAACTCGAACCATCATGAGGCACCATTAATTTCATCTTCTCCTTAGAGTTCAAAGCTTCATAAACTTCATTAAGTGTGAGAGTATCACGACTGTATAATATGGTGTCTCTAAAATTGGTATAAGAACTTGACAGTGAACAAAGTAACATTAAAGCAGTATCTTCCTCTTCATACTTAACCTCCATTGCAGCTAGATCAGATATGATCTCTTTAAATTCTGAAATATGATTCAAAACATTACTTCCCTCGGGTAACCTGTGCAGGAATAATTTTTGCTTCAGATGCATCTTGCTGGTGAGATCTTTAGTCATGCAAATCCATTCCAGCTTTAACCATAGAGCGGCGGCAGTTTTCTCGCTCAAAACTTCCTGCAAAATATTATTATGCAAATGGAGTTGAATTTGTGACAAAGCCCTACGATATATTCTTTTCTCCGCATCAGTCCAGTCTTGAATCCGATTCTTCCCAAAACTATCCAGTGCTTCATCATAGTCGGTCTGTGCCAACAACGCCCGCATCTTGACTTGCCATAGGGTAAACCTTGTGTCACGATCCAGCAGCGGAACATCGTACTTCATGGATGCCATGAGTAGATTAAATCTGTGTTTACAAAGTAGTATAAGCCGGTAGAAAAATTCTTGATAGAATTAGTTTGCAGAGCAGACGGAAGGTAGGATAAACAGCACCTGGTAGTACGGCCAGTGGACGTAGCAGTTGACGAAGAAAAACAAATCTGAACTTGTAGCTCGACGTGACAAGTGACAGCGACTTGGGAAAGCAACGTGCTAACTAGAAGAAATCACCACGTACTAGAAGTAGTACTAGTTGATCAGGTAGTAGCAGCAGCGACGTAGCCTGGTCCCTCGGGACTTGATCCTTCACGGGAGCAGCAGCGGACCAGGCCCACGCCTGACGCGCGTATATCCGTGAGGATAAGCGGCGGCTCAGCAGCTGAAGTCAAACTCCTGTCGGTCTCGGCTGCTGTAGAAATCGATCCGACGGATCGACGAATCGTCAAAGACGCGTGCGGCGGCGCACGCAACTCTAATCTCTCGTCTCAAACAACTCGTATCTGCAACTTGGCTCTGATATCATTTGTTAGATAATAACGAGAAATAAACGAGACATAGAGACACGGATTTTTACGTGGAAACCCTTGCGGGAGAAAACCACGGACGCACAAAGGCGCAAGCACTATGAGGAGGAGTATTACAAGCACGAGACGACAGACCGTTTTAGGTGCGACTACATGGGTATATATGAGGGCAACACATAAGAGTCCTTGTAGGACAAGTAAACGAGTTGTACTCGTATGCGTCGGTACCAACGCAAAGGCCAACATCGTATGTACTACGTCTTAGTCCAATACGGTAGAATTTGGATCACAGTTTAACAGAAGGTGTTGTGATAGCTCTTGGACTTCTTCTGTCTAAATGCTTGGAGTCATTAGCCCAGAGACGGTGGTATTTTCAAACACGGAGGGTGGGAATCCAAGTGCGGTCACTCTTGTCAGCTTCTATTTACCGAAAGCAACAGAAATTGTCATGCTTTGCCAGTATAAAACATTCTTCTGGAGAGATAATGAACTATCTCATAGTAGATGCGTACAGGGTTGGGGAGTTTCCTTTCTGGTTCCATCGGACATGGACTACCGGCCTCCAACTTGGCATTGCCTTGGCAGTACTATACGACGCAGTTGGTCCTGCAACAATAGCATCTGTGCTTGTTATAATGCTTGCTGTTCTACTGAATGCCCCTCTGGCCAGGCAACAGCAAGATTTCCAGAAGAAACTCATGGAAGCTCAAGACATGAGGTTGAAAGCTATGTCTGAGTCTCTTGTGAACATGAAGGTCCTGAAGCTTTATGCATGGGAGGCCCACTTCAAGAGTGTTGTAGAACATCTTAGGGAGTTGGAGCTAAAATGGTTGTCAGCATTCCAACTAGGAAAAGCATATACTAGTGTTATCTTCTGGGCATCACCTGCACTTGTTTCAGCGACAACATTTATTGCATGCTATTTTCTGCGAGTCCCACTTGATCCTAGCAATGTATTCACCTTTGTAGCTGCACTGCGCCTTGTTCAGGACCCTATCAATCATATTCCAAACGTTATTGGCTCTGTAATTCAAGCACGGGTTGCATTCTCTCGGATAAACAGTTTTCTTGGTGAATCTGAGCTGCCAAAGGATCAAGTTTCGGTGGAGCATTGTGTGTGTAGTCAGTATCCTATAGTATTCAAATCTGGCTGTTTCTCATGGGATAGCTCAGGAAATTCAAATCTGAGGAATATTAATTTGGAGGTGAAAGCAGGAAGGAAGGTAGCAATCTGTGGCGAGGTTGGCTCAGGAAAATCCACTCTTTTGGCAGCTATTCTGGGAGAGGTCCCAAGGACAGAAGGAATGGTATATTTTTGCTGCTTTGTGTTTTAATTACTTTGCTAACCAATAATCATAATAATGATGTATGTTATTCTGGAGCCTCCCTTTCTACCATCAACTTATTATCCATTTAGTATCGTTACATGGTTAGCATGTAGTGTGTTGCAGCTATGAGTCTAGCTTACAGTAAATGTGTTTGGGTTATACTAACAAAACTACCTTTTGTAATCTAAAGAGTGAGGTTATAACATTTTGTTCTGTCTATAGTATTGGATCAAATTATGGGCCTCAAACTTTTTGTCCCCGCAGGTTGTGGCTGCAACACACCGCTCCTTAGTTCAGAGCATGAGTGTGCCATGTTCAATGCTGCTACAAGAATCTTCGTCCGGGATTGGGACAACATTTACTATAGGAATTGATAGGTGGTTAAATGGCTTCTCTGTCGAGACAATTGCTCCACACCACTATGCCGCTATTCCTCGTGCTATCCGCAACAAACACACAGTTGCAGTGGCTCTCCAAAATCATCACTAGCTCACTGACAACTAAAGGCCGCTTGCTGTTGCTGTATTCATCCTACTTAATGTCAGCGAGGAAATTGAGGGCTGAAGCTTACAACCTGGTGCCCCTGACGTCTGTCGTGGTTCTCGGAATCCTCAGGTTCTTACTCCACCTGCTTTGCTTATCTCGCATGCATCGCAGCCTCGGTGGCCTTGAAACCTTCCGAGTTGATCCGGCAAAGGGCCCCTTTATGCTGGAAAATTTCCTTTTGACTTGTGATTTGCAAACGCGTCTGGATGGCTGATCGCTTAGCCAGCTGTGGACTCTGTCATGACGCCAACTGGCCACTGTGCAACGATCATGGAGAAATATTGATCACCTATTGGTGCGATGCAGTATTTCAGGCATCCGGTGGAGTAGTGTTTTTTTTCTTGGGCTCGTCGCCTAATCTCGCACCCACCCCACAGCCAATGCTTCCCTAAAGATTGGTGGATCAACTCCTATGACACTCAACCAGCTTTTCGAGGTGATTAGAGCTGAGTGTCAACTCTAGCAAAGGGCTAGAGCTAAGGGACTGGTTGTTCCCTTCCCTTAGTTTGCCTACTAGTCGCTCTGTGGTCACTTTTTGTTTGCTTTTCTGGTTGTCAGCATGTCTTTCCTATTATAAGTCTTGAACCTCTAGTACCGGATCTATAATTAATTGGAATTGTTTTTTCATGAGAAATGTACATTATTTTTTGAATTTTGAAATGTACATTATGCAAAGTGCTTAGTTATAACGACTGTGATATTAGTTTGGTTAGTGCAAGCAACAAACAGTTGCACCACCCTCCTATATTCCACTGAGTGGGAGAAGACAGGTTGGAGAAAAGTTAATTTTTTGTTGTACATGTACTTACTGTTTATGTCATAGATATCTTCAATTAATATATTTTTAAAGTAATGCCTCTTAACATGTTTAGCAAACCTGTATATGATACTCCCTCCGTTCCAAATTACTCGTCGTGGTTTTAGTTCAAATTTGAACTAAAACCACGACGAGTAATTTGGAACGGAGGGAGTATTTTGTAAGACAGCAAAACAGATGTCCAAATTTGGATTTCCAAGGGATGAAACTTTCAATGTATATTAGTAATTTGTGCGCGTGGACTGTTACACTTTTTTTTTTCGAGTACTAATTAAATTTCTGAACATAATTGCAGAGTCATGTTTGTGGGAAAATAGCATATGTTTCTCAGGATGCATGGATTCAAACAGGAACTTTGCAGGAGAACATACTTTTTGGGTCTAACATGGACAAGCAAAGATATGAAGAGACTCTCCGGCGGTGTTCTTTGGTGTATGACCTTGAAAGCTTACCTTTTGGTGACCGTACTCAAATTGGGGAAAGAGGAGTTAATCTTAGTGGAGGACAGAAGCAACGTGTCCAACTAGCTCGCGCATTGTATCATGATGCAGATATATATCTTTTGGATGATCCTTTCAGCTGCGTTGATGCACATACTGCTGCAAGTCTTTTAAATGTAGGGGTTATTTGTTGGCATCTCAGTTTAGCTACACGAGTCTCCAATTTTTCTAAATTCTAATGATCATTCTTTTGCAGGAATGTGTGATGGGAGCTTTATCTGAAAAGACAGTTCTGTTAGTAACCCACCAAGTGGAGTTCCTACACGCATTTGATTCTGTTGTCGTAAGTATTGACTCTTTATTCAACTATTGACATTTTGAGAGGTTATATGCATGTTTCATTGCCGAGATAGAGGCTCGACCAGGCTTGTGGGATGCAATTTCCTCATGTAAGGTTTCCTAGCTTTCCCTTCAAGATCCTGCAGGGGTTGAGTGTCGGGCCCAACTGACATACAGGAATCAAGCTTTCTTCCTGATCCAGTCCTTGCTAATATGCATGTTAACCCTGGGTGATTGCTGCATATTATAGGATATTTTTGTATATTAATTGTATATACTATAATACTAATAAGGGTCAATCAAGTAAAATAAGTGATTATTTGTAAAACCTAAAGTATTTGCTAATATACCAGTTTTAGGATAAATGGTGTGAGTCCAGGGAAGCGCTGGGATCTCCTCTTATGCTTCACAAAGGGGGAGGCTAGGGGGCTACATTACCACCTTGAATAAACAGAGTAGGCTTAGAAGTGTTTAATTGCAGGGATCAGATAATACATAATAGTGGGGTTTATTGGGCAATTTTCATTTGGCATTTGGCTATAAGCATATATTCATCTCACGTTCATGGCTATTTTTTTTTTCTTTCTCCCTTTCTTTATTGAGGTGGTGCTACCGGTGTTCCTGGGTAGTAACAGATTTGAAGTGATTCCTACCACCTGTTCTATTATTAAGTTGGTTGCACTACAAAATTGCGATTTAAGTTAAATTCTGCATTAAATCATCATAAGGGCTTGTTCGGTTAATCCTCTCCCCAAGAGGATTGGAGGGGATTGGCAAGGATTGGTTCGTATTTTGACTTATAAGAGGTTTAAATCCCACTCAAACCCCTTCAATCCACTTGGATTCACACGCAACCGAACAAGGCCTAAGGAAGCAACCATATGAAATTCATCACTGTATTGTGCTTTCTCAGCTATTCACAAGATACAGTTTGGTCAGCCTTTGGTGCATGAGGAACTCCTACTATTTTGTTGACAGACAGTAACTTGTCTTTTGGCAGTTAATGTCCCATGGACAGATCATGCATGCTACTTCATACCAAGAACTGCTAGTGTCTTCCAAACAATTTCAGGACCTTGTGAAAGCACATGAAGTCACTACAGACTTTCCTAATGTTAAAAAAAGGGCTTATAATGTAGGCAAGCAGTTTGAAAGGGAAGCCGGTGTTATTCACGGTATGGCAAAAGAATCCATCAACTCATCAGCATCTGACCAACTAATTAAAACAGAGGAGAGAGAAATTGGTGACACTGGACTGACGCCTTATTTAATATATTTGGGCCAGAACAAGGGCTACATATATGCTAGTCTTGTTGCTATTACTAGCATTATTTTTGCATCTGGGCAAATATTTCAGAACTCATGGCTTGCTGCTAATGTTCAAAATCCCTGTGTAAGCACATTGAACCTTGTTCTAGTGTATACAGCCATTGGTTTTGGTTCAATCATTTTCTTGCTATCTAGAGCTCTGTTAGTAGTTGATCTTGGTCTCCGGACATCAAGACCTCTATTTGCCCAACTACTTAGTGCCCTATTATGTGCACCCATGTCTTTCTACCATTCCACTCCACTTGGAAGGATACTTAGCCGTGTAAGTACTAAGAACTGGTAGTACTATATGAATCTCGTTTATTTTAGTTTGACCCATGATAATTATAAATTAGGCAGCAAGTAATAACTCTATGATGCAGGTATCATCTGACTTAAGCATTATCGATCTTGATCTTCCATTTACAGTGTCCTTCAGTATTTG
The DNA here is from genome assembly GCA_011799875.1 of Thinopyrum elongatum. Taxonomy (NCBI): domain Eukaryota; kingdom Viridiplantae; phylum Streptophyta; class Magnoliopsida; order Poales; family Poaceae; genus Thinopyrum; species Thinopyrum elongatum. The sequence goes on along the minus strand of CM022300.1, from coordinate 80,751,756 downwards.
TGCCACAATAAATGCATATATCAATTTGAGTGTTTTGTGCTTCTTTACCTGGCAAATTTTGCTTGTCGCTGCACCTGTTATCATCATGGCTGTCAAATTGCAGGTAAGCTTGTATAATCCCATTTATGCATGATCTAGTCTCTATAGGCTCTTATTTACATGACCTGCTTTTACTGAAATATAACATTACAGAGATACTACTTAGCCTCCTCAAAGGAATTGATGAGGATCAATGGCACTACAAAATCTCTAGTGGCCAATCATCTTGGAGAATCGATTGCAGGAGCAGTTACAATAAGAACCTTTAAGCAAGAAGATCGTTTTTTTGCTAAAAGTTTGGAGCTTATCGACAATAATGCAAGCCCATCTTTTCACTGCTTTGCTGCAACTGAATGGTTGACTCAACGTTTGGAGATAATGGGTGCTGCTATTCTTTCTGTTAAACGTGACATGGCGTTGTGCATGTATTCTGCGTACGTCAAGAGGAGATCCCTTGCTAACCGAAGGAGTAGTAGTTAGGCTAGATACTCATGTAATCTTTATCTTCTTATCTCTTGTATTCTTCTCCTCCAAGATGTATCTCTCAAACAACCTGTACGCATATCTGGGCTTGCACCCCAACTATATAACATGAAGCACGTCGGCCAGGAAGGCTAAGACGTTTACCGCAAGTCGCACATGGTATACAGAGCCATCTTCTTCCACTAAACCCTAGCCAATCCATCCCCACCAAAGTGCGCAGCATGTCTTCCTCCACCTCCTCCTTCCAGCCAACCCTCAGCGGAGGAGTCACGGAGAAACTCTCCCGCACCAACTACATCCTGTGGCGGACACAGATCACGCCGCAGCTGCGGGGCGCCGGCGTCTTCCACTACGTCGACGGCACGTCGACCGAGCCGGCCAAAACCCACGTCACCAAAGATGCCGCTGGGAAGGAAACCGAGGGGCCGAATCCTCTCCATCCGCTCTGGGTGAAGGAGGATCAGCAGGTCCTTGGATATCTACTCCAACACCTCTCCAAGGAGGTGCTCGTCACGGTGACCGCGATCACCACGGCGCGGGAACTCTGGGTGGCGCTGGCAAGCATGTTCTCGTCGCAGTCACTCAGCCGCGTCAACAACATCCGCACGGCGCTGATCAATGCGCAGAAGGGCAACCAGTCGGTGTCCTCCTTCTTCGCCGTCATGAGGGGGCTCGCTGATGAGCTCGCCGCCGCGGGAAAACCGATCCAGGACGACGATCTCATATCCTACATCATCCACGGGCTGGACCAAGATTATCAGCCCCTCGTCTCTGCCTTGGACGCCCGCGTCACTCCGGTAACCCTTGACGAGCTCTTTGCCATGCTTAGCAATTTTGATCAGCGCATGGCGCAGTACCACGGCTCCGGTGGCAGCTTCAAGTCCTCGGCAAACTCCGTCTCCAGAGGCCGCGGTGGTGGCTCTCGCTCTCGTTCCTCCTCTCGTGGCAAGGGGAGGTTTGGATCCGGCGGCGGCGGCTACTCCAACAACACTCGAGGCGGCGGACGCTCCGGCAGCTCAAAAGGGCGCCGTGGTGGCGGCTCCAACAGATCGCGCCTGGACTTGCCTCGCTGCCAAATTTGTGGCAAGCCCGGCCACACGGCGAAGGACTGTTGGTACCGCTACGAAGATGATGATGGTGACTCCTCGCAAGACGAAGAAAAAGTTGCCGCGGCTGCCGATGGTTCCTACGGGATCGACACGAACTGGTATGTCGATAGCGGAGCCACCAACCACATCACCAACGAGCTCGAGAAGGTCACCATGAAGGAGAAGTATCGTGGAAAAGATCAAATCCACACGGCCAGTGGTGAAGGTATGGGCATACGTCACATTGGTCATTCAATTTTTAATACCCCTAAACGCAAAATACATCTCAAAAGAATTTTGCATGTTCCTAGTGCCCACAAAAATCTTCTATCTGTTCATAGAATTGCTATTGACAATCATGTTTTTCTCGAGTTTCATCCTTATTTCTTTTTGATTAAGGATTAGGCAACGAAGAAAGTTCTCTATCGAGGTAGATGTGTTCGAGGGCTCTACCCGTTGATTCCGGAGTTTAGAAGATTCAATAAACAAGCTTGTGGTGCTATCAAGCTTTCATCCACACGATGGCACGATCGTTTAGGACATGCCTCTTTTTCTTTGGTTGAAAAATTACTTAGGAAAAATAAGCTCCCGTTTATTGGTGAGCGCAATATTGAAACTATTTGTGATTCATGTCAATGTGCTAAAAGTCATCAATTACCATATCCCATATCTACTAGTGTCTCCACTAAGCCGTTGCAATTGATCTTTTCTGATGTTTGGGGTCCTGCTCCCTCTTCTGTTGGCAGACACACATACTATGTGAGTTTCATCGATGACTATAGCAAGTTCTCATGGATTTATCTTCTTAAGAAGAGGTTCGATGTGTTTCAAGTCTTCAAAAACTTTCAAGCACTTGTTGAAAGAAAGTTTGACAGCAAGATTATAGCCGTCTAATCCGATTGGGGAGGGGAATACGAGAAACTCAATTCCTTCTTCCAAAGCATAGGCATATCTCACCATGTATCATGCCCACACGCTCACCAACAAAACGGGTCAGCCGAACGCAAGCATAGGCACATTGTTGAGGTCGGTTTGGCCCTCCTAGCAGGGGCTTCTATGCCTCTCAAGTTTTGGGACGAGGCGTTTCTTACGGCTGTCCACATCATCAACATGTTACCTAGCCGTGTCATCAACAATGAAACACCTATGGAACGCCTTCTCCATGTCAAACCCGACTACACATCCCTCCGTGTTTTTGGCTGTGCTTGTTGGCCAAATCTCCGCCCTTACAATAATCGCAAACTCATGCTTAGATCAAAACAATGTGCTTTTCTTGGCTACAGTGCCCAACACAAAGGTGTCAAGTGCCTTGACATCTCCACCGGCCGGGTGTATATCTCACATGATGTTGTTTTTGATGAGACAAAGTTTCCTTTTTCTGATCTTCATCCTAACGCCGGTGCGCTACTTCGCAAGGAAATCTTGCTCCTACCATCTCATCTCTCTGGCTATGATCAAGGGGGTGTTACAAATTGTGATGATCATATGTTGACTAACCCTACTGATAATCTCCACGAGTCTTGTGATGATGCAGAAAACAGCGGTGTCAAAATCGCAGAAAATAATGAAGAAAATGGAGCAGCAGGCCCTTATTTCATGTGTCCTAGTTCGGGGGACATATCCTCCTCGGGATCGGGTCAGGTGCTGCAGCTGCGCAACAAATCTCCTTCGGGATCTGCGCCTGACATCGAACCTGCCGCGCCAGCCACGCCAGGCGCAGGCGGGCGCACGGGCGGGCGCACGGGCGAGTCCGCGCCAGCCACGCGGCAGAGCCTGGCGGGCCGCAGCGCCTCCCCTCGCGCGAACGAATCCGCGGCCGACAGGCGGCAGGCCGGTACTGGCTCAAGCCGCATCCAGCAAAGCGCCCAACTGCGCGTGTACACGCGGCGCGCCACGGCCCGTCAGGCGGACGCGGGGGCCGATTCTGTCAACCCGGGGCCCAGGCAATCATTGGGCCATGATGACGCGCTCAGGCCCAGATCTTCTGTGGCAAACTCGTCGCTCGCACTGCGGTCCACGGCCACAGAAGATCGGACCCCGACACCACCTGCCGACGCTGCGGGTTCTGGAGCTCTGCACAGATCCTCCTCGGGATCAGGAGAGGATCAACCAGATCCAGACTCGGGATTCTCTGTGCCGGAGCTCTCTGCAGAAGTTCCTATTGCTACTCCACGTCGAACACGACTACAACAAGGGGTAATTAAACCTATTGATTATAAACATGTTACAAAACATGGGCTGATGTGTTCTACAGGTGAACCAGGAGAACCCAATACTCTTGAAGAAGCTATGGGTGATGCACGTTGGAGAAAAGCAATGCAGGATGAAATCATGGCACTTAAGAAAAACAGAACATGGCACTTGGTTCCTCCACAACGAGGTAAAAATCTTATTGACTGTAAGTGGGTCTTTAGGATAAAAAGGAAAGCTGATGGAACCATTGACCGTTACAAAGCTAGACTTGTTGCAAAGGGCTTCAAACAACGGTATGGTATTGACTATGAGGACACATTTAGTCCAGTTGTAAAAGCTGCTACTATTCGTCTTGTTTTGTCCATTGCTGTGTCCAGGGGATGGAGTCTACGTCAGCTAGATGTACAGAACGCATTCCTCCATGGTGTTCTGGAAGAAGAGGTTTACATGAAACAACCACCTGGGTTTGTAAATGCACGTGCACCACTTCATGTGTGCAAGCTTGACAAGGCATTGTATGGACTGAAGCAGGCCCCAAGAGCATGGTATTCTCGCCTCAGTAAAAAGATGCAAGCACTTGGTTTTGTTCCTTCAAAGTCTGACACTTCATTGTTTATTTACAACAAGTCAAGTGTATCCATTTTTGTTCTCATATATGTTGATGATATAATTGTGACAAGCTCATCTGATGAAGCAATAACAGCACTGTTGAAGAATTTGAGTGCAGAATTTGCTCTCAAGGATCTAGGAGATCTACATTATTTTCTTGGTATTGAGGTCAAGCAACACAAGGATGGTCTTCATCTCTCTCAAGAAAAGTATGCAACAGACTTAGTGAAAAAGGCTGGTTTGCAAAGTTGTAAGTCTGCACCTACTCCTTTATCTAGCACAGAAAAATTGTCTCTTATTGAAGGGGAGCTTCTGAGTTCAGAAAATAGTACAAAATACAGAAGCCTGGTAGGTGCACTTCAATACTTGACACTGACCAGACCAGATATCTCCTTTGCTGTTAACAAGGTGTGTCAGTTTCTCCATGCACCCACCACTGTTCATATGACTGCTGCAAAACGTATAGTAAGATATGTGAAAAATACATTGAGCATTGGCCTAAACTTCAGCAAGTCATCCTCTACACTTATCAGTGCCTTCTCTGACTCAGACTGGGCTGGGTGTCTAGATGACAGACGCTCAACTGGTGGCTTTGCAATATTCTTTGGACCTAATTTGATATCTTGGAGTGCAAGGAAGCAAGCCACAGTTTCAAGATCCAGTACAGAGGCAGAGTACAAAGCGTTGGCAAATGCAACAGCAGAGATCATATGGGTGCAGTCAATTTTAAAGGAACTAGGTATGAAAAGCACTAGAGCTCCATGTTCGTGGTGTGATAATCTAGGTGCTACCTATTTATCAGCAAATCCAGTTTTTCATGCTAGAACTAAACATATTGAGATAGATTTTCACTTTGTTCGAGAAAGAGTTGCAAATAAACTTTTGGATATTCGGTTTATTCACTCTCAAGACCAAGTTGCAGATGGTTTTACCAAAGCTCTTCCCACAAGAAGTTTTGAAGACTTCAAGCATAATCTCAACTTGATGAAGTTGTGATTAAGGGAGGGTGTTAAACGTGACATGGCGTTGTGCATGTATTCTGCGTACGTCAAGAGGAGATCCCTTGCTAACCGAAGGAGGAGTAGTTAGGCTAGATACTCATGTAATCTTTATCTTCTTATCTCTTGTATTCTTCTCCTCCAAGATGTATCTCTCAAACAACCTGTACGCATATCTGGGCTTGCACCCCAACTATATAACATGAAGCACGTCGGCCAGGAAGGCTAAGACGTTTACCGCAAGTCGCACACTTTCCTCGTCCGCACTTGTTATTACTCTTCTTCCTGCAGGAACTTATAGCCCTGGTGAGATGTGTGAAACTTTATTCAAGGGAATTTTTATGCAATGTTTTGTAACCATTAGTTAACTTGCTCTTTTGCCCTTAGTGCTAACCTGTGTTTTTGTAAAGAATTTAGGTACAAGATGTTGAAGATTATATTGCATTGATTTCCCTGTCAATAAATAAAAATTATAGTATATGACGAAAAAGGGTTCCCCCGCTTTAGATTATAAAGCAACTGCCCCAACAACATCCGACATCAAAGTCCACCTCAAGGTTCCAGCCAAAGAAAGAAAAAATACGGCGCCACAAGAGCAACCAAGTCTAAAAGTACAATAAGTAGCAGCTGGGGGCACATCAAAACAAACCCCTAAAGAGGAATCACAAGCTAACTAATCCGGCTCTGGTGGAGGAGGGGGGACTGGTGGCGCCAAGGACCCGGCAGTGGTACGAAGAGTAGAAGTGATCCTGTCGATGAAGTCCCGATCATGCCGCTTGCTCAGCGGTCTCCAGAGCTGTAAGAAGCCACACAGTTTGTAGATCGAGTCAGTCGCACGAGATGGAATTACATGCTCAATCACGAGTTTATTGCGCCCAGTCCATAACGTCCAGGCAAGCACACCCACGACTACCCACAGGGTGGGGCGCATCCTGGCCTCCCGGCTTAGGACCGCCTGGAACAGATCGGGGAGGTTGTCATGGCACCAATCACCCCCAATCGCATCCTGGATGCAACTCCAAAGGAAAATTGCCGCCGGGCATCGGAAGAAAATATGGTTGGAGTCTTCTAGCACACTACACAAAGGACATAGCCCATCCCCAGGGCCATTCCGCTTTCGGACCTCCGTACCCGAAGGTAGGCGGCCACGTACCCATTGCCACAGAAAAATGCGGATCTTCAAAGGGAGCTTAATCTCCCAGAGAAGGGTCATTTCGGTTGGGCCCGGGGTAGCTACTAGTGCGTGATATAGGGATTTGGCAGAGAAAATCCCGCTTGGTTCAAGGGACCAAGAGATCGAGTCCTCCTCCAGGGAGGGGGAGTGGAGGGCAATGCATTGAAGCACCTCCTCCCATTGGTTCCTTTTCTCAGAGGATTACCCTTCAGCGTATATCTCGCTAATCACCATCTCGAGCGAAACTGCCATCCCATAGCTGTTACACAGTACCATCTTTTTTTCAAAAAGGGGATAACCCTGGACTTACACAGTACTACCTCCATCCTGAATTACTTGTCACAGAAATGGATGTACTTGTCGCAGAAATGGATGTATCTAGAACTAAAATACATCTAGATACATCCATTTCTGCGACAAGTAATTCCAGACGGAGGGAGTACCATTTAGTTCTGGGTTTCTTTGATGATCTTTTGTTGCATGATTCATCTTTGATTTCAGTCATTTGTCTTGGTGTCTGGTGCTCCCAATTCTTTTTCTAGCTTCACACATCTTGCTCCCTTGCTCTTCCATCCTCAAGAGGTTGCTTGATTCCAAGTAATTTTGTCGAGATGAGGTCATAACATTAAGCATCCATTTCACAGCATGGCAAATTTGGAAGAACCACAAAATGATTCTCTTGCTATTATCATGCATATGTAGTTCTATATTCCTGTAATGTTTTTTCTTATAGAATTTGACATAGGCTAGTTTATCATTCTATAGAATTGCATCATTTCCTTTCCTTTTAGTAGTTGTTGAGCACATGAAATAAGAATTAGATTAAGATTAGCTCATAATTATTAATGTTGGCTTATACAATTCTGCAGGTGCTGTAGGGATGTTGCTCTCTTATGGTCTGTCACTTAATATGTTATTCCTGTTCTCTATACACCACCAATGTTCTCTTGCAAATCAAATAATCTCTGTTGAAAGGTTGAGCCAATACATGGGTATTGTAAGTGAGGCCCCATATATTATGAAACAGAATCAACCATCGGATGCATGGCCCTCTGTGGGTAAGATAGAACTTGAAGGTTTGGAGGTAGGTGATGAAAAATGAATTTCTTGTTTATCGTCCATAGACATGACCAATATTAATTTCTCATGCATTGTACATAATGCAATTGATATTTGTGTTAGCAGATAAAATAGAATCAAGATGCTTCTCCAGTACTTCATGGAATTACTTGCACATTTCAAGGTGGCGATAAAATTGGGATAGTCGGTCGAACAGGAAGTGGCAAGACACGTTTGATAAATGCAATTTTTTGTCTTGTTGAGCCCTCTGGAGGAAAGATAATCATTGATGACTATGACATCACAGAAATGGGGTTACATGACTTGCGATCTCGAATTGGTCTTATCCCTCAAGATCCTATACTCTTTTATGGTTCCATAAGATATAATTTGGATCCTCAAGGGCGTTTCTCGGATGAACAAATCTGGGAAGTAGGTTTCCATATGTTGTTACTATAATTTGATTATTTTCTATTTTCCCTGTTAAAATAACTTAGCATTCGTTTCTCAATGTTTTTTCTATGATGAAACAAGAATAGTTAAGAGAAAAGAAGAACAAAAGCAGACGCTCTCACATGCATCCATGAGTTATAATAATCAATAAATTATAAATGACCTAATTATCTTTGTAAAAGATGGTATTTTATGTTTTCAGACTATACCCCAGATGGAATACTCCTTGGTGGTCAGTATATTACATTCCTCGTGAGTGTTTTTCAATCATAGTTAGATAACCAGATCTTTGCATCTCTGGTAGCAATCTAGTAAATCAGTTGGTAGTGTTTGAACATTGTGATATGTTGTTGAAATTATTATATTGAACAATTTCTGGCATGGGAGCATTGAAGTGCTAGCACCTTGCAAGCCTTAGGTGGCAACACTGCTGAAATATACTGCTAAAGGAAATATTTGCGCTATTACACAATTTAGTACTAGTCCCCTCTTCCTAATAAATAGCTTATTGAAAACTAAGGAAGCATTTCTGAATTAACCTTTGCCAGGTTCTAGGCAAATGTCAACTAATTGAAGCAGTTAAAGACAAGCAAGGATTGGATTCACATAGTAGGTCTTTTCAACCTCATTCTCTTTTACAGAACTTGCTGTAATTATGTCACATTTCTTTTACTTGCTTTGCCCAACATTTGTGGAGGGAGGATCAAACTGGAGCATGGGCCAAAGGCAGTTACTTTGCTTGGCCTGTGCGCTATTGAGAAGAAACTGCATCTTGATCCTTGATGAGGCAACAGCATCCATCGATACTACAACTGATGCTATTATTCAGAAGATAATCAGGACGGAATTCAAGGACACCACAGTTATCACAGTTGCACATCGGATACCAACAGTGGTGGACTGCACCTGGGTACTTGTTATTAACAACGGTATGCATGCATCTAATCAGTCTTTATGGCTTTTCATGATTGTTTTCAAGTTTGGATGTGGTGTTAAATTACAAATATTGTTTGCTGCCAACTACCAAGAGACTCTTTCAGAAAATGAATGTACAAGTGGTTCTTGCTCTCAACTCATTATTCGGTACGATCATGTTGCAGTGTGCTAGTATGGTTCCACCAGTCGTCATGAGTTGGACCCAACTCTTAAAGCAACCAGCAGGTCTTATTTACATTTGTAAGTTGCACATATAGTGTATAAACAACACATTGCAGCAATAACTTTTGAGAGAAGTCCATATTATAACCCTGAACTTTTCGGTTTGTCTAAGATTCAACGCCGAACTCTAAAACCGGTTAAGATTCAACCCTGAACTATCAAAACCGGCTAGTATTTAACCCTTCTCTCCCTTGAATCTGGTTTTGACTCGTTGACCATCTAGTCAGCATCCCAGTCAGCAGCCACATCAGCGTTTTGACTGTCTAGGCAAAAAATGAAATTTGATGCTATTTATAGTTGCTTTGAGCCAAAATGTCTGAACATTTCCGAGAATGATCAGTATGTTATTCTATATTTTACAGAAGTTTTTCATTTTTTCTGGATACTTTCATTTGTTTGGATGAAATTTGACCAAATTGGAGCTGAAAATGTAATTTCAGGGTATTTATAAATATTTGGCAAAAAAACTAAAAATTTCTCAGAATGATCGACATACTATTATTGATTTTATAGAATTATTTCAAAAATTTCTGCATACTTTTATTTTTTGGCCAAAATTTGACCGAAGAAGGGGCTGAAAAATGTAATTTCAGGTTAATTTTAAATAAATTTGGCAAAAAAACTATGAAACTTTCCCAGAATGATAGTATACCATTGTTGATTTTACAAATTATTTCAAATTTTCTGGATACTTTTATTTTTTTGCTAAAATTTGACCAAAATAGGTGCTGAAAATGTAATTTCAGATTATTTTTAAATCTGTTTGGCAAAAAAAATTGACGTGCCTGCCTATTGGGCTGCTGACTGGACGGTCAATGGGTCAAAACCAGGCCTCCTCAGGGAAAACCAGATTCAGGGAAGAGAAGTGTTGAATCCTAGCCGGTTTTGATAGTTCAGAGTTGAATTTCAGCCTGTTTTAGAATTTGGGATTGAATCTGACAAATGGAAGATTTCAGGGTTGTAATATGGAAATACAATAGTCAAATAATGTAAAACTAACAGTACTTTTTTTGGGACCAACTCTAAAATCAATTGGCAGGTGATTGTTGAAGATGGGCTCGTACGTCAGTTTGAACGCCCAAAATAAATAGTTAGGGATTCCCCCTGCCTCCCAACCACACCATCACCACACGGGCACACACACACAGGGACTGTTGGAGACCCTTGATCTGAGAACATAGCCATGGCTGGGAGGAATTGGGGAAGAAATACAAGGGATGGAGGGGTATTGCTATACCAACATGGTAACCAGGACGTATATACCGGGTGAGCATAGTCATGCTTAAATCCATTACTATATGGGGCACCTTCCCCATATATAGCTGCATAGAGATGAGTTGAGGTAAATGACTGCGCTATCTCATGCTTAAATCCATTTCAATATGGGGCACCTTCCCCATATATAGCTTTTAGTTTAGGTCAGGTGCTAAGTAACCTACTTACTGTTCACTGAACAGGCGCAACTGACTCAAACTGTTTTAAGTAACCTTTTCCCAATAGAAGTCTCTATTAGACTAATTGCTTAGGTTATGCAACTGCTAATCGGATCTTATCTAATACACATGAACACTACTCGATTTGATGCGGAAATTAGTGGACAGTAGTGTGTTTATACCTCCGTTTGGAGAGGCCATCTCGGTGAAGGAAATGGAGTCCGATGACGAACTGCAGCAGCGTAGTATATCACTCCGGCACCTCGCCAGAGTAAGGACAGGCCTTCACGTCAATGTCCAGCGCACTCCTGATTGGATTTGGAGTGAATTTCGGAGGGCACTGTAATCCTAAACGATACGACGATCAAATAGGTGCAGGCATGCCCTCCTTTATATATAGCGTTGTATATGACATGGGACCTAACCATATTAGTAATTAGCCCCCCAATCACAGGCGCAAATTGCTAATTACCATTAATTAGTGTTTTTTTTGACAGAAAGACTGTAAGGGAACCCCCTATAGTATAATTGGTGCAACAAACCCAAATTGCAAGTACCGTGCCTTGAACCTGAGTGGTTGGGAAGGCATCAGCCCCTTCCCATCACTAGGCTATGCCTTAGTCTGCTACCATTAATTAGTGTTAATCCTGCAATTAACTAATGGGCCCACTTTGACTTAGGGTAATTAACATATTAACCATTTAATCACTTAATTTTCTAACATTCTCCCACTTGATTGAATGGTTAATATCATTAGTCCATACTTCAACAAAGGCATCACACCAAGATAATGTATTCACAGCAATAGTATAATCATTACTGGAACCCCAAAATCTATAGCGTAAGACTTTATTTCGGAATGGATAATTATTTATGGTTGGGAGTCCATATGGGCATGCATCCATACTCCCTACTTATGGTCCTAATAGTTTGTTTCTTTATTAATCATTATGTGCACTTAGTAAGTGAAACAAACATCCTTATTCCAAGTTCAAATATTGAGATCTCATCATTTAGTTACCCCAATAGTTATAGGCTTTCCATTAGACCCATGCTAGCAATATGTTCTCGAAAGAGATTTGGTGGCAAGCCTTTAGTCAGGGGATCAGCAATCATCAATTTAGTACTTATATGCTGAATTTTAATTGTTTGATCTTGGACTCTATCTTTCACAACAAGGTACTTAAGGTCAGTATGTTTGGCAGCACCACTTGACTTGTTGTTACTCGAAAGGAAAACTGCAGCTTGATTATCGCAGAATAATGTAAGTGGTTTATTTATGCTGTCTACCACTCTAAGTCCGGGGACAAAGTTCTTAAGCCATACGGCTTGTCCGGTAGCCTCAAAACATGCCACAAACTCTGATTGCATCGTTGAAGATGCAGTAAGTGTTTGTTTGCAGCTTTTCCATGAAATTGCTCCCCCTACAAGTGTGAAGATATAGCCTGATGTGGATCTCTTAGTATCCTTACACCCTGCAAAATCAGCGTCTGAGTAACCCATAATTTCTAGGTTGTCAGTCTTTCTATATGTAAGCATATGATTTTTAGTCCCTTGCAGATAGCGCATTACTTTCTTGACAGCTTTCCAGTGATCTAAGCCTGAATTAGACTGATATCTGCCAAGCATTCCAGTTACATACGCTAAGTCGGGACGCGTACATACTTGAGCATACATAATGCTCCCAACAGCCGAGGCATAAGGAATTGTCTTCATTTGATCAATCTCTAATTGATTCTTGGGACACTGAAATAGACCAAACTTATCACCTTTAACAATAGGTGCGGGAGTGGAAGAACAGTTATGCATGTTGTATCTTTTAAGGACTTTGTCAGTATATGCCCTCTGGGACAGTCCTAATGTCCCTTTAGACCTGTATCGGTGGATTTCTATGCCCAAAACATAAGAGGCATCCCCAAGATCTTTCATGTCAGTGAAAGAAATCTTTTGGTCTCATATAACATGTCTAAGTCACTGCTGGCTAGCAAGATATCATCCACATGAAGTACTAATATGATAAACTTGCTCCCACTGGTCTTAATGTATATGCAATTCTCCACTTCATTTTCTTTAAAATTAAATTTCCTTATAACCTCATCAAATTTAAGGTACCACTGTCTAGACGCTTGTCTTAGTCCATAGATAGATTTCTTAAGTCGACATCCCATATGTTCCTTGCCTTCTATGACAAAACCTTCCGGTTGAGCCATATATACATTCTCATGCAAGTCACCATTAAGGAATGCAGTTTTAACATCCATCTGATGTAGCTCTAAATCATAATGAGCAACAAGAGCCATAACAATTCTTAGTGAATCCTTCTTCGAGACGGGAGAAAAAGTGTTAACATAGTCTATGCCCTCTCTTTGTGTATAACCTTTAGCGACAAGTCTTGCTTTGAATCGTTCGACATTTCCTTTAGAGTCATGCTTAGTTTTGTAGACCCACTTGCAGCCCACCTTTTTGACTCCGTCAGGAATTTCTACTAAATCCCAAACATCATTAATACTCATTGACTTAATTTCATCATTCATGGCCTCAAGCCACTTAGACGAGTGTCCGCTTGTCATGGCTTCCTCAAAGGAGGTGGGATCATTTGCCTTACTAATGTCATTTCCATCCTCTATCATGTAAACAACATATTCATCTGTATTAATGGCAGCTCTTCTATCCCGCTGTGATCTACGTAAAGGTTCATTAGATATCACAGAAGACTGAGTGATGTGAGGCTCATTATTAGGCGCTGCACCAATAAACCCAGAATCATTAACTGGAGGTGTTGCGCTTGAAGACGAAGGAAAAACAGACTCTGGGATCATCGGTAATGGTATGTCAGTCCGATTTTCCTCAAGTGTGATTTTTCTTGTCTCAGAGCTCCCACTGACATTAACATTCTCTAAAAATTTAGCATGCCTCGTTTCGACAAATTTAGTGGTACGTGTTGGACAATAGAAACGGAAGCCTTTGGATGTTGCAGGATATCCAATAAAATGGCAACTGACGGTTTTAGGATCTAATTTTCCAATGTGTGGATTAAAAATCTTAGCTTCAGAAGGACAACCCCACACATGCAAATAATTTAATCTGGGTTTCTTCCCAGTCCACAATTCATAAGGTGTCTTGGGTACTGATTTACTAGGAACCCGATTAAGTATATGCACGGTTGTCTTTAATGCTTCCATCCACAAATTAACCGATAAACTGGAGTTGGAAACTATGCTCCGTACCATATCCATAAGTGTACGGTTGCGTCTTTCAGCGACTCCATTTTGTTGAGGTTCACCCCGCATTGAGTATTGGGCGATTATTCCATTTTCTTGAAGAAATAGAGTAAAGGGACCAGGAATTTGTCCATAAGGAGCATGTCTCCCGTAATATTCTCCGCCTCGATCTGATCGCACTACTTTAATCTTCAAATTATGCTGATTTTATACTTCAGCTTTGTAGATTTTAAATTTATCGAGTGCTTCAGATCGTTCGCGAATAGGAAAAATGTATCCGTAACGAGAATAATCATCGGTGAAAGTAATAAAGGAGTCATATCCATCGGCAGAAGTAATAGGAAATGGACCACAAATGTCAGTGTGGATTAATTCCAAAACCCCACTACTACGAATTGCTCCTTTCTTAATTTGTTTTACGAATTTTCCCTTAATACAATCGATGCAGTGATCTAAATCCAAGAAGTCTAAGGGGTGAAGTATCTCTTCTTTAATGAGACGCTCCATTCTCCCCTTCAAAATATGGCCTAAACGTCAGTGCCATAATTTCGACGAAGTCTCATGCTTATTTATTACATCACAAATATTCAAAGATTCAGAGGAGTCGTTCAAAAGGAGTCTATAGAGTTTGTCATGGTGAACGCCATGACCAATATCATCATGACCAAACTTAATAACACATCGTTTGTTCACAAAAAAGTCTCAAAACCATCATCATCTAATAGAGAAACAGAAATAAGGTTCCTCCTCATGGTAGGAACATAAATAGCATTAGTAAGAAGGAGGGTGAAGCCATCTTTTAGCACTAATGGGAGAGTCCCAACAGCTTCAACATTAGCCTCCTGTCCATTTGCAACTCTAAGAGTTCGCTCCCCCTTTTGCAGCGTCCTCACGATAAGGAATCCCTGCAATGAGTTAGAAATGTGCACGGTGGCACCTGAGTCAACCCACCAAGTATTAGGGGAAAAATCAATGTAAAGGGATTCATCAATCATGGAAATTGTGTCCATACCCTTCTTTACAAGCCATGCCTTAAAGCCATCACAATCCTTCTGCTTATGTCCATCATGTTTGCAAAGCTTGCAATAAGGCTTCTTAGGTGCAGAAGGATCCTTAGCAACAGAAGGCTTTGACCTTTTGGCCCCAGGCTTGCTTGATTCAGCCTTATGTGAAGGACCTAATTTTTTTGAGTCTTATTTTCACCATTAAACTTTCTCTTCCCTGAGTTTATGGAAGTAAGATGAGCGTAATCTTTTCTCTCAACCTTAAGTCGCTCCTCTTCTTGAACGCACATAGCCGTGGGCTCACCCATGGTCCACTTGTCCTTCTGTGTGTTATAGTTGATCTTGAATGGACCAAACTCCACAGGAAGGGAGGTCATAATGAAATGAACCAAGAAGCCCTCAGAAATCTCCATGTCCATGCCCTTTAATTTTGCGGCCATATCGTTCATAGTCATGATATGTTCTCTCACACCGCTTGCACCATCATACTTAGTGGTGAGCATTTTCATGATCAGTGTACTGGCATAGACTTTTGTGGAGCCTTTAAACTGTTCCTCCACTGATGCCAGATAAGTCTTAGCAGATAGCTCCCCTAATCCCAAGAGTAATTGTGCTTTTCATGATCATGAGGGACAATCGATTGGAGCGCTCCCACTTCTCCTTGTTAGCCTCATAAACCTTAGTTCTTTCAGCAAGGTTTTCATCATCAGAGGACAAGGGAACTGGAGCCTTCTCCCTAAGTGTGTAGTCAAGATCCATGACCCCAAGGTTAATGGAAATCTGCTCCTTCCATGTAGGAAAGTTAGTCCCATTGAGGTGCTCAATTGAGTTTAGGAGCCCAGAAATAAGTGATGGGTTCAAAGCTGAATAAAACATTAATAACATGGATGTTAAATTTATGAATTATTAAAATATCCATATTAAATAAAACAAAAAATTGCATGATATTAATCCTATGTTGGTCTGATTAATAACATGGCAAATTTAATAAAATCCTAATTCGCAATACCGTTGGGCAATAACGAAAGAGGACCTAATCATATAATAACATCATTGGGAAATTAACCGTAATAGTCATGATCACAAACGTAATAGTCATGATCACAAACAACGTTGGTCAGTATGTAATCATGCATTACTAAAAATTAATCATGGCAACTATCCCGGAAAAAAATATATTGCAGTGTTAAACCAAAATTTCACGTTGGTTCTATTTTAATTTAACACAATTATGCAAAAATAAATCTACTGATTATACAAGAATTAACTGTATATAAATAATCAGCAGACTTATGTGTACTACGTACAGAGAGATAAATTCAAATTAATCTGCACGTACTAGTACTAGTACTGGATAAAACGCTGCTATTTGCTATGTACTTGCCATCGCGTGGTTAGCCCAACAAAAGAAAAAATGTTGTGCGGCCCAGTAACTCTGATAGCCCAAACCAGTGGAATCGATCAATTACGAGAAGTGCGTGTAGCTGCCTACACTGAATCCCTAATCGAGTTAGCTTTCTGCTGCGCCGCCGCCACCCACGAGAAATCCGGATCGGATAAGCGGCTATTGTGGGAGTGAGTCAGCTCTGCGAGGACGGCACCGATGCGCGGCAGTCGGGGCTAAGGCGTCGCGCGCGGCGGTGGCGGGAGCACCGGCCTGAGGCGCACGGCAGCGGGAGCACGGCCTGAGGCGCGCGGCGGCTCCTGATGCGCATGGCGGCGCGAGCACGACCTGAAACGCAGCAGCTCCTGATGCGCACAGCGACAACAACACCACCCTGAGGCGCACGGTGGTGGCAGCACCACCTGATGTGCGCAGGCGAGGCCTAATTATGCGATTTTTCAGGCAAGTTCTATCAGACAGATTAATCTACTATCAATTTTCTCAAATAGATTCATGTAATTAGATCCAACCGGCTCTGATACCAAATGTTAGACTAATTGCTTAGGTTATGCAACTGCTAATCGGATCTTGTCTAATACACATGAACACTACTCGGTTTGATGCGGAAATTACACTATTAGAAAACAGGGAACTAGTCCCGGTTCCAGAGGGCCTTTAGACCCGGTTCTGGAACCGGGACAAAAGGGTCGGGACTAAAGCCCAAAACCTTTAGTCCCGGTTCGCTTACGAACCGGGACAGAAGGGGCTCCACGTGGCCACTGCGGGGCGCCCAGGCAGGAGGACCTAACACCAACCAGGACCAAAAGGCTGCCATGCGTCAGCAGCTCGCAGGCGCTGGGGTTTTTTTTGAAGGGGGGTTAGGGTTTTGGAGGGTTAATTTAGGGGTTTCATATTGTGTTAGCTAGCTAATAGAGAGAAGTGACCTCTCTTTCTCCATGCTTGGTCGATGCTAGCTACTATACATATAAAGAGAACTCGACACGCTAGCTAGTAAGCAAATGAAGAAACCATTAATTACACAAGATCGTCATGAACATATACAGAGAGAAGTGACCTTTCTTTCTCCGAGAGATTGGTCGAACAACAAGTTTTCGTATATCTATCCGACGCTACTACATATATACAATATAACATCTCTTATAATCCCTATCATCTAAAATCCATTTTAATTTCCAGATGGTATTCTCCCTTCTCATTTATGACGTGGTCAAGAAAGAATCTCGCCAATTCCTCTTGAATTGCTCGTATGCGATCAAGTGGTAGGAGTTCATCCCGCATCTGCCACATCTAATTTAAAGAGGGGGGTCAATACATATATATGAATGAAACTCAACAGAAATGATGGTAATAAAATAAAATTGTGAATATTATTGTTTACGTACTTCATATTGTCGGTCAGAGTAGCCCCGCTCAGAGGTCGATTGGCGGATGAACTCACAAACGTAGTATCCACATAAATTATTCCCGCCTTCCTGCCACAAGCACTTTACGAGAATAGAGTTCAATCAAACTGATAATCAAGCATGATAAATAGTATTGATGAAACTAGAATCAATGGGAGATGCGCGGAACTAGCTAGTACTACTTACTTTCGGGTGTGTAAATCGCAGCTCCCTCGGCAGTCCCCGAACCATTCCGATGAACTCTTTCCAAACCCTGCCAGACAAAAAAATAATTACTTGATATCCTGAAATAAACAAAGTTGCCGATATGATATGGTGCGATAATGATCGATTGAACTTACTTCTGGAGCATTGCAGTCATGTCCGTATATTCCTGGGGATCTTTTCGTCTTGAGTCTAAGACAGTTACTACTCCCCGGTCAAGCTTAATCTCTAGTAGAATAAAGTGGAAGCTGCGCACGCATGCATAACTCATCAATTACATTACTATAACCTCGAGTAAGCGAAACCGAATATGCACAAGACAGTAATACTCACTTGAAGTTGTAAGAAAAGAGTATTTTCCCTTTGTTTTGATTTCGAAGTAACGATTTTAGCAAGTTGTCCTCAGTATCTTTGTCTCTGTTTTGAACCGACCATTCATTTATGGTATTTGGGTTAATGAACCCAATGTTATAGATTTGTGCTTTTTTTGCATTCGACGATCTTCAGTCTGCATAATATAGTGAGGATAATTATATATACATGCAATGAAAGAGCTGAGCTATGGAGACTTAATTACAGAGGTAATACTTACAGACAGTAGCAAGTCATGAGTTGTTTGTCGAGGGCGTCTTGATTGAATAACTGGAATAACTCCACAAATTCAATAGGCATCACCTTAGTTCCAACGAGGTCGTGCTCCTCTTTAATTCCCAGCATCAAGTATCCTTCCCAGAATTCCTGCAGGTATCCATGTACCATTCATGCAATCTTCGCATCATCGTTGTTAGAGGAGGATGATCAGGTTTGACGAGAGGCTTCCCGTACTCGTATCTGAAGATATCTACTACCTCTAACATTTCAAAATGTACATCATCGGCCAGGTAATCAGCAGGATTGGTACCAGGCACTAGCCTCGGATGATTAGCGACGATATCGCTAGACACCTTGAGCGGGGGGCACGATTGCTTCGCCTGTTCACCGAGCTGGGGAATTGTTTTCCCACTTCTTCCTTTTGCTTTTCTTGTAGCACCGCAAGTACTTCCCGACCGCTGCGCTTCCTTATATGTCCTTTCAATAATGCGCTCATAGTTGGATTGCGGCGGAGACGGTGGTGGTCGCTTAAGGGCACGCAGAGTGTGCTTCACTTTCACCTGATCTATTGTTTCCTTCGGAGGTGGAGGTTTCCGTGCAAAATGGGCCTCCACTTCGGCAGCACTGATTTCCGTGTTTTCCTTGTCGGTCCTCTCATATGGTAACTTTTCCAGAGCCTTGAGGCTTGGACCGTATTTGAAATTTTTCCTGCCTCTTGTACTGCTAGCCGCCGGAGCGGCGCCGTCTCTCTTCCGCCGTTGCTGACACGGCGGAGTCCGCTGACACTCCGGAGGAGGCGGAGGAGGAGGCGGAGTGCTCCGACGCGCCGGAGGAGGCGGATGAGGAGGCGGAGTGCCCTCACGCGCCAGAGGCGGAGGAGGAGGCGGAGTGCCCTGATCACTCGCCGGAGGACGAGGAGGAGGAGGAGGCGGAGTGCCCTGACTCGCCGGAGGAGGAGGCGTCCAGTTTGGAAGCTTGATGTATTCCTTTCTCCATAGACAGGTACTCCTTAAAGCCTAAACCTGATGATTCTCCCCTTCACCTGTAGGGTAGTCAAGCTCTAGCTCCTCAAATTCCTCCATTATTTCATCCACCGTCACAACAGCATAGCCATGTGGAATCGGACGGCAATGGAAAGTCCCCTCAGCTTGAGGAGGTGCAACAGAGCCGACCGCCGCCTTCAAAGTCAGGTTCTGCCATTTCGTCATTAGCTCGCAATGTTGAGCCTCCGTGATAGTATCCACAGGGTAGCGAGGAGCTGTGAAATCAGGCTGAACGAGCTCCGTGGAAACCACGCTGCTTCTCCGCTGAGATGGTGGGGTAGCTTCTGGGGCAGCGTCGAAGCAAGGATCTTCATGCCGCTGAGATGGTTGGCCGGTAGCTGCAAGTTCCTCTAGCTTTGCTATTCTTGCATTGAGCTTCTGCATTTCTCTCACTTCCGCTTTCCTCTTTCTCTCTCGGCTTCTTTAACCACCGCTGCCGGGAAACCCAACCACCCATGGAACGAAGCCTGGTGTGCCTCGTGTTCGTCCAGGGTGCTCAGGATTCCCGAGGGCCTCTGTCAGCTCGTCCTTCTCTCTGTCGGGAATGAACATCCCTTCCTGTGCTGCCCTGATATATTCCTGAAGCTTCTTCATGGGTATTGCAAGTTGCTCGTCCGTCCAACGACACTCCCCTGTTTCTGGGTCCAAAGTTCCCCCAACCCCGAAGAACCAAGTCCTTGAACGATCTGGCCAGTTCAATGTCGCTGGTTGGACCCCTTTAGCAAGCAGGTCTTGCTCAGCTTTGTCCCACAACGGCCGGGCTTTGTAGTAGCCACCTGACCCCGTGTTATGGTGATACTTCTTCTTTGCAGCATTTTTTTTGTTTGTCTCTGACCTTTTCTTACCCTTATCCGATTTCTTGTAGGCCACAAATGCGGGCCAGTGATCTCTTATCTTCTCATATCGGCCGGTGAATTCTGGAGTCTTCCCTTTGTCGACAAACTTTGTGTTCAACTCTTTCTTCCAGTTCCTGAATAGATCTGCCATCTTCTTAAGAGCAAACGCCTTGACCTTTGGCTCTATAACTGGCTTATTCGGATCCTCCTCTGGCGGTAGGCTGAAATTTGCCATCAGCGAGGTCCAAAGATCACCTTTCAGTCTATCCTGGACATAAGAAACTTCAGGGTCGTCCTTACTCTTATTCCATTGCTGGACGCTGATCGGGACACTGTCCCTAACAATAGGTCCGCACTGATGTACAAATGCGTCCTTGGTCCGCTTGGGAGCAATCGGTTGGCCATCGTCCGCGATTTCTGTGATCGTGAACCTTTCATCCTAGCGCAACCTTTTCTTCGGGCCTCGTCTCCTTACGGAAGTTTGGCTCGATCCGGAGGGCTATAAAAGAAGAAAGAGGCGTTAATATATGTACATACCAAAACAATTAATGCATCAAGTCAGCACAGGCTTAATTAATATATATACCTCACTGGACTTTGCAACAGCTCCCTCCTCCGTTCGGTCACCGGAGCCGTCATCATGGTCTTCTTCCTCCGCCATTCGGTCACCAGAGCCGTCATGATCTCCTTCCTCCTCCATTGTTGGATTACCGGAGCCGTCATCCTCTCCTTCCTGACCATCGGTGTCGTTGAGAAACGACAAGGGATCACCTCCGTCGCGGATTATATCCCCCAACAACTCTTCTTGTTCTAAGTCTCTGTCCATAGTTTCTGCAAATATTACAACATGGCAATATACAAACATGAGAGATGGATATATTAGTGTCAAACATAGACCTAGCTAATCACAACAAGGAATCATATGCATATATGAGCAATGGATTAGTTGCGGACCGCCTCTCTCATGCATGTCCGACGTCCCCCCTCATGTCGAAGTTATCGGGTAGGGGCGGGAGGGGGTAGGAGATCAACAACGCTCTTTCTTCTAGGGTTTGGGTGGCCTCGAGAGTTGGTCGGGCAAGCAGACTGGGAGTAAATTAGTAACTTTGAACTTCATAAATTTGGGTGGCCTCGAGAGTTGGTCGGGCGAGAGGGGGTTGATCGACGTCCCCCCTCATGTCGAAGTTATCGGGGATATGTTTCGAGAGAAAATACAACACTTGATATGTTTCGAATATATGAACATTTTAACTTAGTAACTTAGTAAGTTATCGGGGAGGTGGCTCGGCGTCGTGGCAGGGACGGCGTCGGGGGCGGCGACGAGGAGCTACATCCATGGATCATATATAAAAACTTTGTCTGAACAAAAAACTTTCTATGAACATCATTGCTCATATATCAATGCATACATCTATGGATCATCATTGCTCATATATCCATGGTCATATATAAAAACTTTCTATGAACAAAAAACTTTCTATGAACAAAAAAAAGTTCTATGAACAAAAGACTTTCTATTAACATCATTGCTCATATATCAATGCATACATATCCATATCCATAAAAAAAGTTCTATGAAAAAAAGTTCATATTCTACAATATCACCAAAAATTATATGAAAAAAAACATCATAAATAAAAATTTGCATATGAACATACATACATAAAAAATAGAAATTTGTATAACTAATGAACATCATAAACTGTATGAACTAGGGGAGAGCGTGCGGCGGCAGCGGCGGCAAGCAGAGCACGCAGCGGAGGAGCTCACTGGAGGGCCGGCCGGGGACGAGGGGAGCACGCGGGGGAGGTGTCGGGGCAGGGGCGCGGCGACGGCGACCTCGGGGTGGCTCGGGGAGGCGATGGCGACGTCAGGGCAGGGGCGCGGCGACGGCGACGTCGGGGCAGGGCTCGGGGAGGCGACGGCGACGGCGACGTCGGGGCAGGGCTCGGGGAGGCGACGGCGACGGCGTCGGGGTAGGGTGCGGCGAGGGGAGCGGGGGACGGCGTCGGGGCAGTCTGGCGGCGTCAATGAGCTCGGCGTCATCGGGGCAACTTGTAGATGAAAACTGAAAATTTCTAAGTGTTTACTTATATACACGAAGCATTGGTCCCGGTTCGTGGCACCAACCGGGACCAATGCCCCCCTTTAGTCCCAGTTCGTGCCACCAACCGGGACCAAAGGTCAGTTTTCGTCAGCCCAAAGGGCGGGAAGCAGAGACCTTTGGTCCCGGTTGGTGGCACCAACCGGGACCAAAGGCCTTGTGCTGTAACTGGCGTGGTGCGGTGGGATGTTTAGTCCCACCTCGCTAGCTGAGAGGGGCTCGAAGTGGTTTATAAGCGCCGCTGCGCCAACCACTTCGAGCTCCTCTCTACTGCAGGCCTACGGGCCTAAATGCACTCTCTGTGCCTGTGGGCCTACTGCGGGCCTGCATCCTGGCCCAACTAGCGGGTTGGGTTTCTAGTCGTATGCAGGCCGTGGTGGCCCAGTAGGCGGCATTTTTTTTTTAAAAAAATCCAGTATTTTTGTTTTGTTTTTTGCTTTATTTATTTTCTTTTGTTTCTACTTACAAATAAATACTTAGAGTTTTTGAGTGATTCTTTTTGCTTTAGGTCACAAAAATTATAAACTTTCTGTTAGTGCCATTAGTTTTCAAATTTGAATAGTTTAAATTTGAATTATTTGAAATTTGTGTGAATCACTAGTTTGTGAATAACTTTACTTTAAAAATAGATTTTTGAGTGATTCTTTTTCCTGCTATTTAATATTAGTGTGTTTTATCATTATATTCAATTTGGTAATTTTTAGGTTATTTTAAATGGGTGTTTTAATCAAAAATATATTTTGTTATTTTAGTTTGCTATTAAAGTTTCTAACAAGAAATACTTTATGTAAATTATTTTTGCTATTAATGTTTTGAACAAAAGAATATTTTAATTGATTCGTTTAGTTCATTCTTTTTTGCTATTAGAGTTTTATAAAAGTTTTCTAGTTCATTCTTTGAGCTAAATGACCCTGAAATTGAAAAGCACTGCAAATGAAGTCTGAACAGGTTGAAAGTTGGCATGGTACCATCATTTCACCCACATAGCATGTGCTAAAAAGTTGAGAGGGTTACGACAAAAACTGGATGCACTTCATGTACAAAATGTACAATCTCTTTCGAAGTATCAGGGTTTCGGACGAAAACTCATCTGTTACAAAGGGATTTCATTTTTTTGAACTTATTTGAACTCCAGACTTTTTGTGTGTTCAAAATGCACCATTCAAAGCCACATCATCAATTTTCAACCCTTTCTGACTTCATTTGCTATTTTGATGCATTTACTGATTTTTTTAAGCTAAATGACCCTGAAATTGAAAAGCACTACAAATGAACTCTAAACAGGTTGAAAGTTGGCATGGTATCATCATTTCACCCACATAGAATGTGCTAAAAACTTGAGAGGGTTACGATATAAACTGGATGCACTTCGTGTACAAAATGGACAATCTCTTTCGAAGTATTAGGGTTTCGGACGAAAACTCATCTGTTACAAAGGGATTTCATTTTTTTGAACTTATTTGAACTCCAGACTTTTTGTGTGTTGAAAATGCACCATTAAAGCCACATCATCAATTTTCAACCCTTTCTGACTTCATTTGGTATTTTTCATGCATTTACTGATTTTTTTAGCTAAATGACCCTGAAATTGAAAAGCACTACAAATGAACTCTGAACAGGTTGACAGTTGGCATGGTATCATCATTTCACCCACATAGCATGTGCTAAAAAGTTGAGAGGGTTACAGCAAAAGCTGGATGCACTTCGTGTACAAAATGGACAATCTCTTTCGAAGTATCAGGGTTTCGGACGAAAACTCATCTGTTACAAAAGGCATTTCATTTCTTGACATGTAGCTGCAGTGATATTCTAGATCAAAGGCATCATCATAATAGTTGTGGAGAGAAAGTCTTCACTTTTTCTTCGCTTGTGTCCTTTGCTTATTGCGCCGTAACCATGGATAATCTTCATCGTTTAACAGGGTGCTTGGGTCAGCCTTGACTTTGAAGGGAGGAATTTCATGAAACTTTTCATAATCTTCAGACATGTCTGTCTTGCCCTCCACTCCCATGATGTCTCTTTTCCCTGAAAGAACTATGTGGCGCTTTGGCTCATCATATGATGTATTCACTTCCTTATCTTTTCTTTTTCTCGGTTTGGTAGACATGTCTTTCACATAGAAAACCTGCGCCACATCATTGGCTAGGACGAATGGTTCGTCTGTGTACCCAAGATTGTTCAGATCCACTGTTGTCATTCCGTACTGTGGGTCTACCTATACCCCGCCTCCTGACAGATTGACCTATTTGCACTGAAACAAAGGGACCTTAAAATCATGTCCATAGTCAAGTTCCCATATGTCCACTATGTAACCATAATATGTGTCATTTCCCCTCTTGGTTGCTGCATCAAAGCGGACACCACTGTTTTGGTTGGTGCTCTTTTGATCTTGGGCGATCGTGTAAAATGTATTCCCATTTATCTCGTACCCTTTGTAAGTCAATACAGTCGAAGATGGTCCCCTGGCCAATGAGTACAGCTCATCAGAAACAGTGTTGTCACCCATGAGACGTGTTTGCAACCAACTTCCGAAAGTCCTGATGTGTTCACATGTAATCCAGTCGTCACACTGCTCCGGGTGTTTGGAGCGTAGAATATTCTTGTGTTCATTGACATACGGGGTCACCAAGGTAGAATTCTGTAGAACTGTGTAGTGTGCTTGAGACCAAGAATGCCCGTCCCTACATATTATTGAGTCTGCTCCTAGCGTGCCTTTTCCAGTCAGTCTCCCCTCATACCGCGATTGAGGGAGACCAATCTTCTTAAGGTCAGGAATGAAGTCAACACAAAACCCAATGACCTCCTCTGTTTGATGGCCCGTGCAGATGCTTCCTTCTGGCCTAACACGATTACGAACATATTTCTTTAAGACTCCCATGAACCTCTCAAAGGGGAACATATTGTGTAGAAATACAGGGCCCCGAATGGCAATCTCGTCGACTAGATGAACTAGGACATGCGTCATGATATTGAAGAAGGATGGTGGGAATACCAGCTCGAAACTGACAAGACATTGCGCCAAATCACTCCTTAACCTTGGTAGGATTTTTGGATCGATCACCTTCTGAGAGATTGCATTGAGGAATGCATATAGCTTCACAATGGCTAATCGAACATTTTCCGGTAGAAGCCCCCTCAATGCAACCGGAAGCAGTTGCGTC
This sequence comes from Thinopyrum elongatum, assembly GCA_011799875.1. NCBI lineage: Eukaryota > Viridiplantae > Streptophyta > Magnoliopsida > Poales > Poaceae > Thinopyrum > Thinopyrum elongatum. Next base: position 80,726,097 of record CM022300.1, on the reverse strand, counting down.
ATAATCACGTGGCAGTCATGAGACTTTAGGTTCTGGAACTTTTTCTCTGCCATATTTATTATTCCCTTTATATTCGACGAGAAGCCAGACGGGACCTTCATACTGAGCAGGCATTCAAAGAAGATTTCCTTCTCTTCTTTGGTAAGAGCGTAGCTGGCAGGACCTTCATACTGCTTTGGAGGCATGCCGTCTTTTTTGTGCACACGTTGCTAGTCCTCCCGTGCCTCCGGTGTATCTTTTGTCTTCCCATACACGCCCAAGAAGCCTAGCAGGTTCACGCAAAGATTCTTCGTCACGTGCATCACGTCGATTGCAGAGCGGACCTTTAGGTCTTTCTAATAGGGTAGGTCCCAAAATATAGATTTCTTCTTCCACATGGGTGCGTGTCCCTTAGCGTCATTCGGAACAGATAGTCCGCCGGGACCCTTTCCAAAGATTACTTGTAAATATTGACCATAGCAAGTATGTGATCACCAGTACGGACGGCCAGCTTCTTCCGGTGATCTGCCTCGCCTTTGAAATGCTTGCCTTTCTTTTGACAGTGATGGTTGGTCGGATGAAAGCACAAGTGCTCCCTGGGTGATTTTGGTAATTAATGTCAACATATCTCTTGTTGGACTAATACTTTTATCTAGTATATTTCAGATAAGTTCAACAGTGGAGTGACAGGACAAGAGGATGTGGAACCCCTTCAAGATGCTAAGGACACATATTGGCTCAAGCTCAGGACTCTACTCTTTTCATTTTAGTGATCCAAGATCACATTGAGTCCATAGGAAAGCCAATACTATTAAAAGGGGATGAGGTGTTGCTTAATGGCTTGCTTGCTCAAAGTGCTTAGTGATATGCTCCTAAAGCCCTCAACCACTTTCTCATTTCCAAATATGCCCTAAACCTAAAGTCAAACTCGGCCCCACCGATTTGATCTATCCGGCGCCACCGAGTTCACTTGACATAGCCACTGCCAGAAACCCTAATCAGTTCGGTCTCACCGATGGGATCTCGGTCTCACCGAGATGGGCTTGCAAACTCTCTGTTGCCTACTGCAATTATTTCGGTCTCACCAAAATAGGTAGTCGGCCCCACCGAGTTTGCTTGGCCAACTCTCTGTTTGCTTATTACTAAAATCGGACTCACCGAGTTTGTGTAATCGGTCAAACTGAGATGAGGTTTTACCCTAACCCTAGCACATCGGTCCCACCGAGTTGATCATATCGGTCCCACCGAAAATCCTAATGTTCACATTTTGAACTAAATCGGTCTGACCGAGTTTCACTATTCGGTCCCACCGAGTTTGGTAAATTGTGTGTAACGGTTAGATTTTGTGTGGAGGCTATATATACCCCTCCACCCTTCCTCCATTCGTGAGGAAAGCCATCAGAACGTGCCTACACTTCCAGCATTCATTTTCTAAGAGAGAACCACCTACTCATGTGTTGAGACCAAGACATTCCAATCCAACCATAAGAATCTTGATCTCTAGCCTTCCCCAAGTTGCTTTCCACTCATATCATCTTTCCACCAAATCCAAATCTGTGAGAGAGAGTTGAGTGTTGGGGAGACTATCATTTGAAGCACAAGAGCAAGGAGTTCATCATCAACACACCATCTATTACCTTTTGAAGAGTGGTGTCTCCTAGATTGGTTAGGTGTCACTTGGGAGCCTCCGTCAAGATTGTGGAGTTGAACCAAGGAGTTTGTAAGGGCAAGGAGATCGCCTACTTCGTGAAGATCTACCCTAGTGAGGCAAGTCCTTCGTGGGCGATGGCCATGGTGGGATAGACAAGGTTGCTTCTTCGTGGACCCTTCGTGGGTGGAACCCTCCGTGGACTCACGCAACCGTTACCCTTCGTGGATTGAAGTCTCCATCAACGTGGACGTACGATAGCACCACCTATCGGAACCACGCCAAAAATCTCCGTGTCTCCAATTGCGTTTGCACACTCCAATCCCATCCCTTTACATTCTTGCAAGTTGCATGCTTTACTTTCCGCTGCTCATATACTCTTGCCATGCTTGCTTGATATGTATTGTGAATATTTAAACTTGTGCTAAAACTCCACCTTAACTTGAAGAACTTAAAAATTGCCACCTTTATTTGTTGAGGGTCTAATCCCCCCCTCTAGACACCTCTTCTCGATCCTTTCAATTGGTATCAGAGCGTTGGTCTCCGTTGCTTTGGTTTAATCACCATTGGAGGAAGATGGATGAGTCTACGTTGGGGAGTTATAAACGTAGAGCGCCTATGCTTGATGGGGAGTTCTTTCATGCTTGGAAAAATGAGATGCTTGAGATTTTCAATGAATATCATTTGAACAAGTACATTGCTAGCCCGTGTGCACCCCTTGTTGACCCCTTGCATCCTACCCATGATGAGTCTATTGACATGATCCGCAATCTTAGAACTATCAATCTTATCATTAGAGGACTGCCTAGAAATTTGATTGTTTGCTTGCCTGCTCTTGATTGTGCTTATACTATATGGAGATTTCTTGAGGAACGATTTCCAAACTACTCCTTGAAAAACTTAGATGAGATTCTTCATAAGTCCATTGCTTTAAATAAGATGAGCCCTAATGATCCTAAGTTTGGTGATTGTCTATGTGAGCTTTGTGACCTTATGCGTGCCAAAGGAGATGTTGGAATCATTAGCAATATCATTTCCGAAGTCATTAGAATTCATTAAGATGCACATTTTCATAGTCATAAAACTAATGAATCACTCTCTCTAGGTAATGATCAATCACAAGACGATGTTGAACATGGATACTATGATAAGGATGATGATAGTGAATTTGATCTCGATGAGTCTATGAGACACTTTGGTCTTATGGCTAATCTTCACGGCTACATGGCTGGAGGAAAGGAATGGGTTCTTGATAGTGGATGTACCGATCACATGACCGAAGACAAGGATATGTTTCGTGAGCTTGCTGAAAACTACGGCCCTCGAAAGTATGTCACTTTTGGTGATAACTCAAAGGGTAAGGTGGCCATCTCACATGACAGCTCCATCCAAAATGTTATGCTCGTTGAATCTCTTGGATACAATTTACTTTCCGTATCTAGACTAGACGATTTCGGTTTCAACGTCCTATTTACTAAAGTAGATTGCCAAGTGTTTCGAAGAGATAATCATAATATGGTCTTTACCGGTATACGTAGAGGTGATCTATACATTGTTGATTTCACTAAAAAGGCTCAACCTAGAACTTGCTTAATTGCTAAATCTTCTAAAGGTTGGTTATGGCATAGAAGGTTAGGTCATGTGGGCATGCGAAATCTTGATAAGCTTATTAAAGGTGATCATATCCTTGGTGTTAAAGATGTTATATTTGACAAGGATAGACTTTGTAGTGCTTGTAAAGCAGGAAAACAGGTTGGAGGAAGTCATCCCGTGAAAAGCATCATGACCACGAGAAGACCGCTCGAGCTACTTCATATGGATCTTTTTGGTCCCAATGCCTACAAGAGTCTCGGTGGTAACTCATTCGGTTTAGTCATTGTCGATGATTTTTCAAGATTTACGTGGGTGTTCTTTCTTGATGATAAATCGCAGGTCCAAAAGATCTTCAAGAACTTCGCTAGGAAGGACCAAAATCAATTTGAAGTGAAGATCAAGAAGGTTCGCAGCGACAACGGAACGGAGTTCAAGAACGCCAATGTGGACACCTTTCTTGACGAAGAAGGGATTTCACATGAGTTCTCGGCTACGTACACGCCTCAACAAAATGAAGTTGTTGAGAGGAAGAACCGAACTCTTATTGAGATGGCGAGAACGATGCTTGATGAGTACAAGACGCCAAAACACTTTTGGGCGGAAGCGGTTGAGACAACCTGTCATGCCACAAATCGATTGTATCTTCACAAGCTTCTCGGCAAGACGGCATACGAGCTTCTCACCGGTAACAAACCCCAAGTTGGATACTTTCAAGTATTCGGCTCAAAGTGCTATATTCTTGATAAGCATCGTCGTTCGAAATTTGCTCCTAAATTTCATGAAGGTTTCCTACTCGGTTATGGCTCAAACTCTCACACTTACCATGTCTACAACAACTTCACCCGAAAGGTTGAAGAGACGGTAGATGTGAAGTTTGATGAATCTAACGGCTCGCAAGTAGAGCAATTGCCAATTGATGTAGGAGACAAAGACCCTTCGGAAGCAATCCAAGACTTGTCTATTGGCAAGATTCGTCCAATGGAGGTGAAGGAGAGTACCTCGTCCATCCAAGTGGAAGCTTCTACCTCACGACAAGGTGAACCACGAGTTAACTCGGAAGCATCCACAAGTGGGACACGCCAAGATGATGAAAACGAGGATGTACACCAAGATGAACCTCATCAACCTCCTTCTCCACCTCCACAAGAGAACAACAACACCAACAACGAAGAAGGCCAAGAGGAAGAACAAGATGATGAAGAAGATGTTCCACCCCGACCCAAACAAAAGCTCTCATGAGTTAGAGCAAGAGTCTCAAGAGATCATCCCGTCGAACAAATCTTTGATGATATTCGAACCGGGAGAATCACTCGCTCTAAAACTCATTTGGCTAATTTTTGTGAACACTATTCATTCATCTCTAGCATTGAACCTATGAAGGTTGAAGAAGCGCTTGATGATCCGGACTGGGTGAACGCTATGCATGAAGAGCTACACAATTTCGAGAGGAACCAAGTGTGGACGTTGATTGAAAAGCCCGATGAGAAGCACAATGTCATTGGTACCAAATGGGTGTTTCGGAATAAGCAAGATGAAGATGGACAAGTTGTACGCAACAAGGCCTGTCTCGTCGCTCAAGGCTACACTCAAGTCGAAGGTATGGACTATGGTGAGACATATGCCCCCGTTGCTAGACTTGAGTCCATACACATCTTACTTGCTTATGCCAATCATCATGATATCACATTATATCAAATGGACATTAAAAGTGCTTTTCTAAATGGTGAAATTGAGGAGGAAGTTTATGTTAAACAACCTCCCGGCTTTGTTAATCCTAAGAAACCCAACCATGTTTACAAACTTCACAAAGCTCTTTATGGTCTTAAACAAGCTCCTAGAGCGTGGTATAAATGCTTGACTAAATTCCTTATTGAAAAAGGCTTTGAGATTGGAAAAATTGATTCTACTCTTTTTACTAAAAGGGTTAATGGTGAATTATTTGTGTGCCAAATTTATGTGGATGATATCATATTTGGTTCGGCTAACCCTCATTTTAGTGAAAAGTTTGGAAGGCTAATGTCAGAGAAGTTTGAGATGTCTATGATGAGTGAACTCAAGTTCTTTCTTGGTTTGCAAATCAAGCAAACTAAGGAGGGTACCTTTGTTTCCCAAACAAAGTATACCAAGGACCTATTCAAGAAGTTCAACATGCAAGAAAGCAAAGCTATGAATACACCCATGCCTACTAGTGGACATCTTGACTTGACTAAGGATGGCAAACCGGTTGGCCAAAAGGTTTACCGCTCTATGATTGGTTCATTGTTATATCTATGTGCCTCCCGTCCCGATATTATGCTAAGTGTGTGCATGTGTGCACGATATCAAGTGGCCCCCAAAGAATGTCATCTTAAGGCTGTGAAAAGGATAGTGAGATACTTAATTCACACACCAAACTTTGGCATTTGGTATCCTAAGAGGTCTTCTTTTGATCTTGTTGGCTACTCCGATTCGAACTATGCCGGAGACAAGGTTGATAGAAAGTCCACTTCGGGTACTTGTCAATTTCTTGGTAGATCTCTTGTGTCTCGGTCCTCCAAGAAACAAAACTCGGTATCCTTATCCACCGCCGAAGCGGAATACATTGCTGCCGGTTCATGTTGTGCTCAATTAGTTTGGATGACCCAAACTCTTAAAGATTATGGGATATATGTGAAACATGTTCCATTGCTTTGTGATAATGAAAGTGCTATTAAGATTGCTCACAATCCCGTGCAACATTCTCGAACTAAGCATATTGAAGTTCGTCATCACTTCATTCGAGATCATGTTGCTAAAGGAGACATCTATCTTAAGCATGTTCGTACCGATAAGCAATTGGCGGATATATTCACCAAACCGCTTGATGAGAAAGTTTTTTTGCCAGTTGAGAGGTGAATTGAACATCATTGATGCTTCAAACTTGGAGTAGAAACTCCATTTGGATACATGCAAGGCATGAGTTTTGACTAATCCTTGATGTTTCTCTTATGAAAATGATCATATGTCTTGGATCTATATTTGTACTCTTGCATGTCATCTAACCCTTGTAGGTACTTGGATAAGCCAAAGTCTATGAGATTGCAACTCACTCACATCTTGAGCAATCTCTACATCACCAAGTCTCTACAATATGGTGGTTGAAGACAAGGAAGCATGAATCCTTTCAATATATCCTTTGACAACTTCTTTATATCAAATTTCATTTGGTATCAATATCATGTTTGTCATTTTGGATACACAAGTGCTTTTCCTTGCAAGACTAACCCATGTAGGAAGATGAACTCAAACTACAAGTGGTGCTCCCAACTCTTGATGAACTACATCAACCTTGAGCATCCCACACAAGTTCAACTACATGATCAAGATCAACACCACCACCCAAGGTATGATATTCCATCTTAGAGAAGCTTTACCCCAATACATGGGTTAAAGCAGCTCAACAAGATGAGAATACATCAAAATGGTTGAACAAAAATGGTAACCCCATTTTGAGCTTAAACGACGAGTATGACCTATGATCAAGTGTCTTCACTTGACTCCTAAGTCAATATACTCTAACATAGGTGACTTTGTCACCGACCAATTCTAGATGAAGCTCTCTTGTGTTTTTCTGTGTTTTTGCATTTGTTTCTTGCATACATATTCCCCTTTCAAAAAAAAACTTCATCTAGATTTCTTTTCTTTTCTCTGATTATTTTCTGCATTCCCTGCATCCAATTCATTGCAAATCTTTCAGTTAATTCCTTGCAAATCCTTGTGAGATCTTATTTGCCTAAGTGAGCTGAGATGACAATTGTTTTCTCTCTGTGTTGAAATCAGCCTCACCGATTTGTTCTTCTCGGCCAAACCGAAACAACTCGGTGCCACCGAAGCAAACAACTTGGAGTAACCAAATTCAATACTGAGAAAACACTTTGCCATTTGCATCCTGCATATTTTTTCTAGCTCCACTCGATGATTCTTGTCCTCTACCAGCATCTTATATTACATGTTGCTTTGTACTGTGACTCAAGGACCAAACCTACTTGACTCATGCTCCAGAAGATCCCTTCTTGGAAATTGATGTCAAAGGGGGAGAGAGAGCACATCAAAGCTTATCACATAAGAGAGAATGCACACCTTAAGCTTCTCCAGATGCTTATTTTCCATAGAGGAGAGAAGTCACATGTCTTCAAGAGGGGAAAGACATGTTAGTATGTGTTATGTTTATTATGATTGTTTTACTCTGATTTTGTTTTTGCTCTGATTTTTTTCCCTATCTTCTCCCATTATCTAATATATAAGAATCAGGGGGAGAGAGAGCTCATTTCTAAGGGAAGAAAATATTTGGAATTCATTGCATATCTTTACTCTTTGGGGACATGTCAATATCCAAATAGAGTACTAAGTACTCACTCACTACATGTCATCCCAATCTTGGTACTCTTGTGGTTTCCTGTTCTTGCTCTGCTTAGTAGATATTCCTGTGTTATCTAACCTTGTTTACTCAGGTTCATCTCTTCCAAAGCCAGCTCATGACCGCAAGGTAAGTATATGCATCACACTCATGTGCATGATGATCTCTTGCTGATGTACATATTGTTTGCAAGAAGGAATCATGAACATTGAGGTACACTTCCTATATTCACACCATTTGCTCTGATGCATATAGCCAAGATACATGTAACTCATTGCCTGCTTTGTCATGCTTATGCATTCACATGGTATTATATTCTATCTTCACATGATTGCATACATGTAGGGGGAGCCTATGCATGTTACATGTCTTTCCAAAGCTTTACTTGCTATTCCTTGTATCTTTATCTAAAGATTTGATGTATGTTGTCATCAATTACCAAAAAGGGGGAGATTGAAAGCACAAGTGCTCCCTGGGTGATTTTGGTAATTAATATCAACATATCTCTTGTTGGACTAATACTTTTATCTAGTATATTTCAGATAAGTTCAACAGTGGAGTGGCAGGACAAGAGGATGTGGAACCCCTTCAAGATGCTAAGGACACATATTGGCTCAAGCTCAGGACTCTACTCTTTTCATTTTAGTGATCCAAGATCACATTGAGTCCATAGGAAAGCCAATACTATTAAAAGGGGATGAGGTGTTGCTTAATGGCTTGCTTGCTCAAAGTGCTTAGTGATATGCTCCTAAAGCCCTCAACCACTTTCTCATTTCCAAATATGCCCTAAACCTAAAGTCAAACTCGGCCCCACCGATTTGATCTATCCGACGCCACCGAGTTCACTTGACATAGCCACTGCCAGAAACCCTAATCAGTTCGGTCTCACCGATGGGATCTCGGTCTCACCGAGATGGGCTTGCAAACTCTCTGTTGCCTACTGCAATTATTTCAGTCTCACCGAAATAGGTAGTCGGCCCCACCGAGTTTGCTTAGCCAACTCTCTGTTTGCTTATTACTAAAATCGGTCTCACCGAGTTTGTGTAATCGGTCAAACCGAGATGAGGTTTTACCCTAACCCTAGCACATCGGTCCCACCGAGTTGATCATATCGGTCCCACCGAAAATCCTAACGTTCACATTTTGAACTAAATCGGTCTGACCGAGTTTCACTATTCGGTCCCACCGAGTTTGGTAAATTGTGTGTAACGGTTAGATTTTGTGTGGAGGCTATATATACCCCTCCACCCTTCCTCCATTCATGAGGAAAGCCATCAGAACGTGCCTACACTTCCAGCATTCATTTTTTGAGAGAGAACCACCTACTCATGTGTTGAGACCAAGACATTCCAATCCAACCATAAGAATCTTGATCTCTAGCCTTCCCCAAGTTGCTTTCCACTCATATCATCTTTCCACCAAATCCAAATCTGTGAGAGAGAGTTGAGTGTTGGGGAGACTATCATTTGAAGCACAAGAGCAAGGAGTTCATCATCAACACACCATCTATTACCTTTTGGAGAGTGGTGTCTCCTAGATTTGTTAGGTGTCACTTGGGAGCCTCCGTCAAGATTGTGGATTTGAACCAAGGAGTTCGTAAGGGCAAGGAGATCGCCTACTTCGTGAAGATCTACCCTAGTGAGGCAAGTCCTTCGTGGGCGATGGCCATGGTGGGATAGACAAGGTTGCTTCTTCGTGGACCCTTCGTGGGTGGAGCCCTCCATGGACTCGCGCAACCGTTACCCTTCGTGGGTTGAAGTCTCCATCAACGTGGACGTACGATAGCACCACCTATCGGAACCACGCCAAAAATCTCCGTGTCTCCAATTGCGTTTGCACACTCCAATCCCATCCCTTTACATTCTTGCAAGTTGCATGCTTTACTTTCCGCTGCTCATATACTCTTGCCATGCTTGCTTGATATGTATTGTGAATGTTTAAACTTGTGCTAAAATTCCACCTTAACTTGAAGAACTTAAAAATTGCCACCTTTATTTGTTGAGGGTCTACCCCTCCCTCTAGACACCTCTTCTCGATCCTTTCTTCGGAAGAAATCGACGATGCCCTAGGTACACATTCTTCTTGCATTTGTCCAAATATATACTTTCGGTGTCATCTAAACAATGCGTGCATGCGTGGTATCCCTTGTTTGTCTGATCTGAAAGGTTACTAAGAGCAGGCCAATCATTGATGGTTACAAACAGCAACGCATGTAGGTCAAATTCCTGCTGGTCGTGCTCATCCCACACACGTACACCTTTTCCATTCGACAGTTGTAAAAGTTCTTCAACTAATGGCCTTAGGTACACATCAATGTCGTTGCTGGGTTGCTTAGGGACTTGGATGAGAACTGGCATCATAATGAACTTCCGCTTTATGCACAACCAAGGAGGAAGGTTATAGATACATAGAGTCACGGGCCAGGTGCTATGATTGCTGCTCTGCTCCCCAAAAGGATTAATGCCATCCACGCTTAAACCAAACCATACGTTCCTTGCGTCACCTGCAAAGTCCCCCCACTTTCTCTCAATTTTTCTCCACTGCGACCCGTCAGCGGATGCTCTCAACTTCCCGTCTTTCTTACGATCCTCTTTGTGCCATCGCATCAACTTGGCATGCTCTTTGTTTCTAAACAGACGTTTCAACCGTGGTATTATAGGAGCATACCACATCACCTTGGCAGGAACCCTCTTCCTGGGGCGCTCGCCGTCAACATCACCAGGGTCATCTCGTCTGATCTTATACCGCAATGCACCGCATACCGGGCATGCGTTCAAATCCTCGTACGCACCGCGGTAGAGGATGCAGTCATTAGGGCATGCATGTATCTTCTGCACCTCCAATCCTAGAGGGAATAGAACCTTCTTTGCTCCGTACTTACTGTCGGGCAATTCGTTATCCTTTGGAAGCTTCTTCTTTAATATTTTCAGTAGCTTCTCAAATCCATTGTCAGATACACCATTGTCTGCCTTCCATTGCAGCAATTCCAATGTGGTACCGAGCTTTGTGTTGCCATCTTCGCAATTGGGGTACAACCCTTTTTTGTGATCCTCTAACATGCGATCGAACTTTAACTTCTCCTTTTCACTTTCGCATTGTCTCTTTGCATCAATAATGACCCGGCGAAGATCATCATCGGGCACATCGTCTGGTTCCTCTTGATCTTCAGCTTCCCCCGTTGCAGCATCACCATATTCAGGGGGCACATAGTTGTCATCATCCTCCTCTTCTTCGTTGTCTTCCATCATAACCCCTCTTTCTCCGTGCTTGGTCCAAACATTATAGTGTGGCATGAAGCCCTTCTCAAGCAGGTGTATGTGAAGGGTTTTCGAGTCAGAGTAAGACTTCGTATTCTCACATCTAGGGCATGGACAACACATAAAACCATTCTGCTTGTTTGCCTCAGCCACTTCGAGAAAATATGCACGCCCTTAATGTACTCGGAGGTGCGTCTGTTACCGTACATCCATTGCCGGTTCATCTGCGTGCATTATATATAATTAAGTGTGTCAAAAACCATTACAGAACATCATGAATAGAGAAGTGACCAAATTAATAGAAGTTCATCATCACATTAAAACCAAAGTACAGTAGTTATCAAATGTTATTACTGAAAAAATAAATAAATAAAGTTCATACATAGTTCTCATTGAACAACATATAGCTCTCTAGAGCATCTAATTAAAGCATACATTGAAACTATGTAAACCATTTCAATGCAACAACAAATGCGATCATAATCGCAACTAAGGTAACAATGGATCCAACGGCATAATGATACCAAGCCTCAGTATGAATGGCATATTTTTTAATCTTTCTATTCTTCAAGCGCATTTTATCCATCTTGATCTTGTGATCATCGACGATATCCGCAACATGCAACTCCAATTCCATCTTCTCGTCCTCAATTCTTTTCAATTTTTTCTTCAAGTAATTGTTTTCTTTTTCAACTAAATTTAACCTCTCGACAAGAGGGTCGGTTGGAATTTCCGGTTCACATACCTCCTAGATAAAAACATCTATGTCACGTTGGTCGGCATAATTGTAATAAACACTAAATGAAACAAATAGTTATAAAAGATAATATATACCACATCCGAATCATAGACAGGACGAGGGCCGACGGGGGCGGATACCAAAACCATCGCACTATATAATAACAAACAATAATAAAAGTAAGAAAATTATACAAGTATCTACCTAAATCATACAAGTAAGAATTTTTTTCTTTTAGAAAGAAGATAAGAACAAGAGGCTCACCACGGTGGTGCCGGCGACGAGATCGGCGCGGGCGATCGACGGCGATGAGGACGGGGACGGGACAGGACGGACCGCCAAACCTAGACAAATCTTGAGGAAAATGGAGCTTGGACAAGGAGCTTCGAGAGGAGAAAGCTTAAGTGTGGCTCGGGCATTTCATTGAACACCTCATGTGCATAGGAGGTGAGCTAGAGCACCACAAAGCTCTCCCACGGCCGGCCAAAAAAACAGAGCAGTGGCTCTGCTGGCGGGCAAGGGCGAGGGTATATATAGGCCTCTCTTTAGTCCTGGTTGGTGGCTAAAACCGGGACTAAAGGACTACATTTGGTCCCGGTTCCAGCCACCAACCGGGACTAAAGGTTGTGGGCCAGGAGCGAGGCCCATTGGTCCCGGTTCGTGTCTGGAACCGGGACCAAAGGGGTCAGACGAACCGGGACCAATGGCCCCCGAGGCCCGGCCGGCGCCCTGGCCTCACGAACCGGGACTGATGCCCCCTTTGGTCCCGGTTCGTGAGTGAACCGGGATTAATGCCCTTATCCTGGCCTCAACCAAAGCCCTGTTTTCTACTAGTGTTAGTGGACAGTAGTGTGTTTATACCTCTGTTTGGAGAGGCCATCTCGGTGGAGGAAGTGGAGTCCGATGACGAACTGCAGCAGCGTAGTAGATCACTCCGGCACCTCGCCGGAGTAAGGACAGGCCTTCACGTCAACGTCCAGCGCACTCCCGATTGGATTTGGAGTGAATTTCGGAGGGCACTGTAATCCTAAACGATACGACGATCAAATAGGTGCAGGGGTGCCCTCCTTTATATATAGCGCTGTATATGATGTGGGACCTAACCATATTAGTAATTAGCCCCCCAATCACAGGCGCAAATTGCTAATTACCATTAATTAGTGTTAATCCCGTAATTAACTAATGCGCCCACTTTGACTTAGGGTAATTAACATATTAACCATTTAATCACTTAATTTTCTAACAGTCTCATGTATAGCCGGAATCCTTCTCATTAGGAGCTCCCTAAAGGATAAATTCTAAGTTCTCCAAATAGTTGGTAAAAATTCTCGAACTTCTTGAATGTCAGCCAATGTGCTGTTTACTTGTGTGTGCAAATGAACTTCATCAATTTTGACAAGGTTAACCATATCAAACGACTTCTATTTTCATCAACTTTTGTGACAATCTGCTTTTGCATTGCAAAGTTCAAACATGTCTTGATGAAAGTATTGGTCAGAGTTCACTCCAATATATTTGAAGTATTGCATACTCTTTCTGGAAAACACCGTAGTGTCAAGATGGCATTGGATACCATTATTCCCAAAAGCTGCAGAATTTCTAGAAATTTATCAGGAAACTGATGTGTATATTAATTTTCGTAAATTACACTACGAATTTTGGGATCAGTTAATAAATTAAGGGTTTTATTCCCTATTTTTGTCAGAACCTTCATTATTTTCAGAAATCTCCATCTTATTTAAATATTTTCAAGTGTGCAACGTTACCATAATCTGGTGTGGCCTTGTGGGACAATGCAACGCATATACGCCCTCCGTTCCAAATTACTTGACCCATATTTATCTAGACACGGATATATCTAGACATTAAACAAGTATAGATACATCCGTATTTAGACAAATTCAAGTCAACTAATTTGGAACGGAGGGAGTACATTTGGAGCAATTACCTGTTTATGCTAAAACCTAACAACTTATTACAAGAATTTGAGAAGTAGTAATAATATTAATAATTAAGACTCTTAATTGCTTTGATCAATCAAAAATTGCCTTGCCAGCTTGACTCCGTGGATGAACCAGTTGGTGCATAGAATTTAGTATGGAAGCAGAGCCGGCTGATATCTCTTAGTTAGAGATTGCACTGGTTGAAAACGTGCACCATGTAAGGGACTTGTAGCTATACAGTTACTGCCCTTTACTATATAAAGCAATGATAGCTTGACCAAATTATCTAGCGGCTTAGCCCCTTTCACATGGTATTGATATTCATAAAATTATTTGCGCTGTGCTTTGATCCTTTTTGTTTTTGTTTTTGTGAAAAGCATGCTTTGATCTGACGTCTAAGATATGTTGGGGGCTAAGTTGTGATAGGAAATTTTGAAATATATATTCCCCAGCTTTCTCAATTACCTTAAGCTTTGGGTAAAACTGCTGGTGTAGGCAATTCAATAAAAGTTAATGTGAAAGTGCCATTATGGCCATTAGGAGTAGCAGACCAGAAGTACACACAAACAGTCAAACGAATGTGGCCCACATGAATGGTTTCCGAGAACTTCAGAAATTAATCCTGTTCTATTTTATCACATCTGCTGTTATATAAACTCTATACTCTTAGCAAAGTTATTGTATTTTAGAATTCTAGTTCTCTTTCCTCGAAGTCTAGTAACACCCCAAATTTGCCAAATAGGCACTGAAGTAATTTTGCCAGGTATCTGTACTAAGATTCCGTTAGCTGGGAAGGGATAATCATGGCCCTGCCTATGCAAACTTCTTAATGTCATGTCAACCTCCCACCCTCCTGTAACTGTAACACAAAACAAAACTCCTATGACAGAGAGTATAACATGCTGAAATGTTGTTCCCCTAGATGTTTAACTGGTCCTTGCACTTCTTTTACTATTTTCTAGTATCATTTCTCAGGGGTCATTGAGTATTTTGTTGTAGGCTAACAGTTATGTTTTTTGCAGGCAAAATGGTAGAATACGATCGACCTCACACACTGATGTAGATTGCTTGTAAAAAAATGTTATTACTATCCTGAAACACATGATCTAAGGTTAAAAACTAATTATTATGATTGCTCTGAGTAGATATTTGTTATTCTGTGAAAAATAGTATGTGCTTGAATAAACAGTTTGCTTCCTTTATTATCATAGACGAGATACGACACAATCGGGTGGATTTTCCTTTTGAAGCATCGAGGATATAGTAGATTATAGAGCATGTTTGGCTGCAACCCTGGAGCAGAGTCGCCTTGCGTTAGACCTGCCTGGAATGTGCCAGGACGCTGTTTGGTTGGAGGCTTGGCTGTTTGGTTCGCGTCCTGATGCCTTCACGCCTGACCTGAAGCCTGCCGGTATACTGCCTTGAGGTTGTTCGGTTTGACTCTCAGGAAAATATCGGGTGATACCAGTCCTTACATGATATCATGATGCCAATCTGTAAAATTTAAATTTAAACATGTCAAAAAATTCTGAAAAAAATCATGAATGTTCACAACACATATGTCGACAATCGCTAAAAGAATTCAGATCAAAATTCGAAATAGAGAAGGAGAAACAAAAAAAGAAAAATCCATCATAAATAGCGTCAAAAGAAGACAAAAGCAAGAATGTCACTATGCACATCTGAATTTGTCTTTTTTGTTTCTCTTTGTGTATTTCGAATTTCGATCTGAAATTTTTAGGGGTTGTCGACATATGTGTTGTGAACATTCATGATTTTTTTTTCAGAATATTTGAGATGTTTAATTTGAATTTTGCAAGTTGGTATCATGATATCATGTAAGGAATGGTATCACCTGATACTTCCTCGAGTCTAGAGGAATAGAAGCTAGCCTATCAAAATCTTGATTAGCCTGCACATGACCCAGGCACCCCGATTAGTCTGGCCCAGGCTCTAGGAATCGATCGCCTGGAGTAGCCCGGCGACAAATATTATTAGTACCTCTATCCAGATTTATTAGTTCCTGTCGTATTTTGGATCAAAATTTAACCATATATTTGACTAGCAAAATGTTAATGCATGTAATTAAAATTATATTGTTGGATCCAAAGTTTTTGACATTACAATAGTGTCAAAAACGCTCTTATATTATGAGACGGAGGGAGTAGTTTTTAATGATATTATTCTTGCTACATATAATTTATATTTTGTTAGTTAAAATTATGTTAAAATATAATTCAAATTACGAGGGCGACTAGTAAACCGGACGGAAGTATAGAGTACTTTAATTTGCTAATTTCACCCCGGGCCAAGTTCTCAAACGAATTGATAAATACTACCCCTCCGATCCATATTAATTATCAATGATATTAAATCATCGACAGTTAATATGGATTGAAGGAAGTATAGTACTTTAATTTGCTAGTTTGCCCTGGCCAGCTCTCAAATGAATTCTTTGTACGGTAAGCTTTCTTCAAGTCAGGTATGCAACCAAACAATCCATGCCTCGGCTCAAAAAAAAAAGGAGCCATGCCTGACACACACAGAACTTCTACTTTTCAAGTAGTGCTCAGCATCACAAACAACACAGGGTGACGCCTCCATTGCATGGCTAGCTCACAGACAACCCAGCTTGGCTCAGGGTGATGGAATGGGACGCCTGGGTTCCAGGCAAGCGTGATCTTGAGCTAATTGGCACACCTCTTCTATACTTCTTGTCAAATCATCATATCCATATATTTTTTAAATATTTATGTGTGTATCTTAGCAAGGTTTTCCACCAAACACCATGTGCACACACATGCGCAAAAATCCTCTCTTTTCCATGCTACCACCAGCATCAATTTCTACAAGGCATGAAAGAAATAACCCCAAAGACCTTATCTCGGTTCCACAGTTTTGGTCCATCAACTCTATTCTCTAAATATACACAACTTTTTCTTTCCCCTCTCACAAGGCGACTAGGGAAAGCCTTCTTCCCTTCGATTTTCGCCGGTGAGCCCGTGGATTTTCGCAGTTTTGGTCCATCAAGTTTGTTCCTCGGGATGGATTAGACGAAACTCCGACGTAGATTCCTACTATCTCCGAGTGGCGAGGTTAGGATTTTTCGTCGTGCGTACGCAACGGCGAGATTTGGTGTCTTGTTCTTCAGATCGATTCAAGGATTCAATGGCGACGAATGCGGCTCCCGAACGCTTGTCCTTAGGGGCACGTGCACGAAGACTTTCCGGCTGTCATCGACAAGGTCAGGCCGGCTTCGGTATGGGTGCGGCGATGGCGGCGCGTCGGCGGCTCGTTCTGGCGGCGGCAATGGTCGTTTGGTTGTTCATGGACCTCGATGTATTTTTATTATATTTGGCGTGCTTTGTATATCTGAATCTTTATAATAGATCTGATATTTTCGCAAAAGAGCGTTTTTGACACTATTGGTCCATCAACTCAAATATTAGGATATTTAGAATATTGGTCCTCCGTCCCAAAACGCTCTTATATTATTGGACAAAGTTGATCCAAAGTTTTGGTGATTTTGACTCATATTCTAAATCACCCAAATCATCTAGAACAAAGAAAAACTCAATTATTGACTTCTGGTCCATCAACTTTAAATCATCTGAAACCCATGTTATTCAACCTCAAAAATTATATACTTTTGGTTATCCATCCTAGTCTCGATAATGTCTGTCCTGGCTTTGATTTTGACCATGCGATGTGGCATGGTCTGAACATTTGAGTGGACTATGGTGATTGTCGTGTCGGAGGACGAGACTCTGAATGTTCACGCCAAAGATCGCCTGCAGTACCATAGAATAACCATCTAAGTCGACACGGAAACCCATTATTGGCAATGGTAGAGCCAGGAACATTTCGAAGGGTTTGTCATCTCTAATAAGTACATGACACTATATGTACATTCGAAAGTGTATTTATGAGATACCCCATTTTCGGTTTTGGTGACTAATGACAAACCAATCAAGATTACAAACATATTAACAAATTTATTTTAGGAAGATAGCCCTTACCTCCAAATTCTCAAGTTCTTGTCTACCATAAGAGCTTAGAATGTAATTTGTAGGTTTTTGGTGAATTTAAGATCTACATTGAGTGTAGGATAGTCGTGCTATAAAAAGGGGCACAAGCAAATGAACTT
The DNA here is from genome assembly GCA_011799875.1 of Thinopyrum elongatum. Classification (NCBI taxonomy): domain Eukaryota; kingdom Viridiplantae; phylum Streptophyta; class Magnoliopsida; order Poales; family Poaceae; genus Thinopyrum; species Thinopyrum elongatum. Next base: position 80,708,416 of record CM022300.1, on the reverse strand, counting down.
TGATTAACTCTGAGACAATATCCTAAACCAAAATTCTCAAATAGTCCACTTTAGCCACTGAACTCCTCTGTTTTTCATAGCCCCGGTACCATAGAGTTTTTCACCTAGTAGTACCAAGTCATCAGATCATTGGTAGTCTAAAGGGTGGAGGTTGAGCAGAGTATTAAACTATTACAAGCTAGAGGCATACTCAATTTTAGTTGTTGGCAAATTTTAAGCTTAGCTATGAAAAGATCGAGATGGGCCTATGATTAGTCCTTGTAGTGATCCGTAAAGTAAAAAGGATTCTCGCATTTTTCCCCAGAGGTGACCCCGAGTTATCGAACCCACGAGATGACGATACCCTTTAAGTCAAGGGCTTCTAACAAGCTTTTGGATGAGAATTAAATTCCAGCTTTTGACCGGATCAAAATCAAGTTCACACTAGAAATACATATAACAAAAATAGGCATGGGTATGAGGACTTGCAACCATATATTCATGCCGGGACCATTATGATCTTAATTTGTGTCCTGGAAGTCATCCATCGAGATGTGCTTGCTACGTATCAAAGTGGGGGGTGTGTCCAAATTACGTCTTGACCGGCACGCGTCCTGCATCAAGAGTCAGTTGTCCAACCAAAGGCACTATCCGTCGCGCGGGGTTGCCACGGTAATTAATATAGCAATAATCAGACACAAGCATTGGTTGTTTAATCAGTACACCTCTTATATACCCAGAGATAGGATCCGTGTTACCGTACTAAATCTTTTTTCACTGGTGCTCAGAATAACACCTCACGGTCTCCTTGCCCTTAGCCTCTCCATGGCTTGCTCTCCATTATCCTGGGTACCTGCAGGGATGAAGATCGTGAACGAGACAAGAGACAACTACGAAGCAATTTTTTGCTACACATACGGGACGTTAATTCAAAGTACGTCCATCGATCCCTCCAACAAAAATATCGGATTGGTTGATTGATAATATGTCTTACAATGGATGTCGGGTGTGATACACTATTACAAAGTATGGCTGGATGGCTGAGAACTATGGTGGTGATGAAGGTGGTGCCTATGGAGATAGGAAATGGTGGCGGCTGGGGTTGATGCAGATGATTGCTGCGAAGATGACGATGTGGCGTCTTGTTCTGTTGCTCATTTGGCGTCAGGCCTTTTATAAAGGTTGTTCAGGTGGATCAGACGCCTTGGTTGGCACGCCATACAACCATTCCTACGAGTGGGATTGGTCGTATGGAACGCCGTCTTTTGCTCTGTTTCCTCTGGTGCGCCTCCCACTTGATCTCCTCTATCTTCACTTTACTCTTTTCCATGTATTGGCTTGATTTCGTCCATAAATAGCCCATTTCCATTGGAAACAAAATAAAGATCAGATATTTGGAATCCTTTACATTCATTAGTCATTAGTAGCAATATAGGAGCGAATATCTCGATTTTTATGAAATATCTCGCTTTAAACTTAGGTTAGAGGAGTGTAAACATAACACTCAACAACCTAGAGGGGGTAAATAGGTACAAATACAAATTTTAGTTGTTACTTACAATTTTAGGCAATAAAGAGGATTATGAAAGTGATCATAGAAAATGCTAAGGTGAATATAGTGCTAAGCAATAGTTAACAACACAAAGAAGTAAGGTAAGAAAGTAAAATAATATGTAAAGTAAAGCTAAGAGACAAATAACCACAAGTACGAAGTTAAGGTTAGGGATAACCATAACTCCGGGAGACAAGGATGTATGCCGATATTCACTTCCTTGGAGGGAAGTGATACATCTCCAACGTATTTATAATTTTTGATTGTTTCATGCAATTGTACTACCAATCTTGTATGCTTTATATGCAATTTTATATCATTTTTGGGAACTAACCAATTAACCTAATGCCCAGTGTTAGTTCCTGTTTTTTGCCTATTTTATTATTTCACAGAAAAACCATACCATACAAAGTCAAAACACGATGAAACTTTACGGTGATTTTTTCTGGACCATAAGGGACCCTAGAAGCTTTAGGGGGAGACCAGACGCCGCTTGAGAGAGGCACAAGCTCACATGGCATGCTCCCAGGGGGCGCGCCATCTGAGCTTGTGGCCCCCTCGCAACTCTGTTTGACCTAATTCCAAGCCCATAAATTCCCTAAAATCCAGAAACCACTAGAGCGAGACCCAAAACAATTATTCCGCCGCTGCAAGCCTCTATTCTTCTGCGATCTCATCTGGAGGCCTCTGTCGGTACTCTGTCGGAGGGGGGATTGATTAAGGGGGGCCTCTACATCAACCTTGCTGCACCTCCGATGAGTAGTTCCTCACCGGACCTATGGGTCCATAGCAGTAGCTAGATGGCTCTCTCTCTCTCACTCACTCTCTCTCTCTCTCTCTCTCTCTCTCTCTCTGATCTTCAATACAATGTTCTCTTCGGAGATCGATATGATGTAATACTTTTATGCGGTGTGTCTATCGGGATCTGATGAATTGTGGGTTTATGATCAGATTATTCATTGAAAGTAATTGGGTTATATTCTGAACTTTATTATGTGTGATTGTTATAGCTATGTAATGATTTCCGATCTATGAGTTATCTTTGGCCAAGTTGATGATTAGATCTTCAGTGGAAGTGGTGCATAGTAGTAGGTTTAATCTTGCGGTGTCCTCACCTCGTGAAAGAAGGGGTAGCGAGGCATGTATTTGTATTGTTGCTACTAAGGATAAAACGATGGGGTTTGGTCATATTAGTTGATCTTATTTTGTCTGCATTATATCATCATACTTAATGCATTACTCTGTTTGTTATGAACTTAATACGTAGAGAGGCAAGCATAGAAGTGCACTCGAAGTGGAGTAATAGTAGTAGATGCAGAATCGTTTCAGTCTACTTGTCACGGACGTACTGCCTATGTACTGAGCATGCCATGAATAACATCATACCTATGCGTTATTCTATCAATTGCCCAATAGTAATTTGTTCACCCATCGTTTGCTATGTTATTGAGAGAGATGCCTCTAGTGAAAGCTATGGCCCCGGGGTCCATTTAAATCATATTACTAAAACCCTAAATACCTTGCTGCAATTAATTTACTTTTATTTAGTTTTGCAATTTGTATATCTCCTACTATCTGATTTGATCCTTGCAATTAACGAGTACAAGGGGATTGACAACCCTTTTGCCCACGTTGGGTGCAAGTATTTTTTCTTGTGTGTGTAGGTACTACCAAAGGACGTTTGCTTGAATCTCCTATTGGTTCGATGAACCTTGGTTCTTTATTAGGGGGAATACTTTCTGCTACTGTACTACTTCACCCTTCCTCTTCAGGGAAATCCCAATGCATATAACAAGTAGCAGGAAGCTAGTCACCATTGGAGGGACGGATATTACCACGAAGGCACACCAATGCCATGAAGGCTTACCCTATTCTCCCCTTGAGACAACACCACAAAGGCGTTCCTCAACCACTAGTTGTAGACCTTGAGGTGGTCTCCAAACCTTCACAAACTTCCCGGGGGTCAAAGGGGAAAGCTCAAGACTTGCTCAAATCACGATTTGCTTCGGTCACAAGAAGGAGAGGGAGTGGGTCTATCACTTGATTGGAACAACTCTCAAGAACTCTAACAAATGCTTTCGAGATCTGAGATTTGGTGAGGAAGAGTGAGAGGGAGCACTTCTAGGGTTCTTAGGATTTTTTTGAATGGAGTGGTCAACCCTCTCCCAGAGTTGGAGAGGGGTATATATAGTAAGAGCCCAAATGTGGTTGTTGGGAAGAATCTGGGAACTTAAGTACTAGAAGTCCGGTGGGATACTGGAAGTCTAGTGGTGAACTAAGCACCGGACGTCCGGTGATACCACCGAACATCCGGAGGTTGTCGTAAGCCAGAGCACATGATGATAGTTTAAAAATGGCTAAGTGTTGTGTTTGCCGGACGTTCGGTACCTGTCGGATATTCGGTGGCTCAAGGAGCACCTGCCGTCCGATGAGACCAGAAGGCCGATATTAATTCTGGTTTTGGTACTGGATAGGGTACAGTGGAATTCCGATGGGGACCAAACATCCGGTGGCACGAGAGCCACCGGACATCCGGTGAGGACCAGAAGTCCGACAAATATCACTGATTCACTTATGTATAGGTTTAACCGGATTTTTGGTAGGACCGGATATCTGGTACAAGAAATGGTACCAGACTTCTGGTTGACCAAACGAGCAACTGGTTATCCTGAGAAGACTAAGAGTGGAAATACTTGAGACAATTCCTCGGGATTATATTATGTGTGTGTGTGACAAGGGTGTATGATGTGAGTGAAAGACATATGGAAGAAACTGTGGGTTTTGAGCAAATCTATCACGAGCCCCAATGATCCCCTCTTAATAATGCGGGATCCCTATACTCATGAACAAACTGAAAAGCCTACGATTGATATCTTGTTTATTCATTCTTTAGAGATATAGAATTACTTGGTCCATGATCCACACACATATAATTCTACAGGAACTAAAACATGTGATATACTTGGCAAACATGATTAGTCCCCTATATGTATATTGTCATCAACAGCAAAATATGATTAAGGGTATGATTGCACTTTCAAGCTAGCAGTTGCCCTAAATACCTACACAAGTAATTTTACCAAAGGGTAAATCCCAAAAGCAAAAACTTGCAAGTAAGATAAAGAGTGTGAGGTTAGAGATTGCAAAAGCAGGGCTCAACGATTTTTCCTAATTGTTCGGATAGTTGGCGATATCCTACTCCATGTTGACAGAGGCCACAAAAGTTTCAACACCCCAAAGGTCCTAGTTGGTACGCCCACAGAGAGCCCACTAAGAGAAACCAACCTATTCCACCATGGCCTCTAGGCCACCAAGGCCAAGCCTTTCTCGAGGGTAGATATTTATTACGTAGGCAATCCAAGCCCTCAAAAACTTATAGGTTGCTTTACACCTTGAAGGCTCTCAAGCACACCTAGTCGATCTAGAAGGCGCACATCCTCCAAAACTAATAAGATTGAGGTTGCTTGGTGATGGATCTCTTGCTTGTGCTTCAAAAGATAATATCTTCCACACTCAAAATCTCATAGGATGGATCCTCGGATTTAAACAGGTTGCGTGTGGAAATATTGGCTTGAAAGCAAGGAGGAGAATAGATATTCAAAGGTTTACATTGATATTGAAGTAGAGTACCACTGGAACTCAACACAAGAATTGAAGTTCTCTCTCATAAGCGGATGTTTGAAATGAAGCACTTGAGTAAACTGGTTAGATGGGTGGGGCAATAGCAAGTGATGGAGGATTTCAGAGCCAAAGAAGGGAATGCTCATCAGCATTCTAAGTTGCTTGCCAGAATGGTGGATACCTAGAATGACATTTATTAAGCTCTATTGAAATGGTCTCGGTTCTCTAGACTTGTTTTGTTGCCGCATTTATTTGCACTGGTGGCGAACTTCGATGCCGAGTGTGCTATTTTGTTGTTGTGTTCATTTTTACTCGTGGTAGACTTTGATGCCTGAGGGATGTGATATGCGTAATTTCCTAGTGTAAAGTGCTTGCTTATGTTTAATTAATGTAGGTTACTTCCCCCAGTTTGCTAATGGGCTGAACATACCATCGGTCGTTAATGAGCCGAAATAACCATGGGTCACAAACAGGCCGAAAGAACCTTGAACTCCGAATGGGCCAAAAGACAACATGGGCCACAAATGGACCAAAAGAACAACGGGATGTGGATGGTCCCTGTCGGTGCTAAAACCGGTGGATCTCGGGTAGGGGTCCCAAGCTAGTAATCTTGGCATGATGGTAACAGGAAGACAGGGGGCACAATATTTACCCAGGTTCAGGCCCTCTCGAAGAGGTAAAACCCTACATCCAGCTCTTGTTATATTGATTGTGCATGGGGTACAAAGTACATGATGATCTACCTCGAGATTGTATGTGAGCTCTAATCTTTAAAAACCTTTCCTCTATGGACTAAACCCATCGGCTTATATAGGCACCGGGGGTATCTAGGGTTACAAGTAGGTCGGCCACAACTAAGGATAACATGTCGACCATTCAAATATGCCTTGAAGTGTACGCCAAGTCTTCGGAGGATTCCATCTTGAGTATGCCGAGGGACATGACCTATGTGGCCCATTCTTCATCTGTCTGTGGGTCCTCGACCTGGCCCATGAATAGCGGACCGATGTGGAGCGCACCCCCTAATCCAGGACACTATCAGTTCCAAACACATAACGGTGAGGGGGAACATTGCATGGGAAACAAAAAAATTCCTACGCTCACCAAGATCAATCTAGGAGATGCACATCTACAAGAGGAGAGATTGGATCTACATACCCTTGTAGATCACTAAGCGAAAGCGTTAAGAAACACGGTTGATGTAGTCATACTCTTCACGATCCAATCCGATCTAGTGCCGAACGGATGACACCTCCGAGTTTAGCACACGTGCGGCTCAGCGGCATCCTCTCCTTCTTTATCCAGAAAATGAGAGAGAGGGTATATCAGATCGGGACCAACACGATGGTATGGTGGTGGTGGTGGCAGCGAAATTCCAGCAGGGCTTCGCTAAGCGTGTACCGGTGAAACGTGGGAGGAGTTGGGAGAGGTAACGGGCAAGGGTCGAAGGGTGGCTGCCTCCAACGCCTCCCCACCTTTATATAGGCGTGGAGGGGGTTGGTGGCTTGCCCTCCAAGGCCCTAGGATCGTTGGCCAAAGAGGGGGGGAAAGGAAATCCCTCCTTTCCTTCCCCACCGATCGCTATCCCCCCTTTTTAGGGATCCTAATCTTATCCCTTTAGGATATGATACTATTCCTTTTAAGGGAGGATCTTGGTGCGCCTAGACCAGGGTTGTGGGGATTTTCCCCACTACCCACGTTCATGTGGGTCCCCCATGCAGGTGGGCCCCACTCTGGAACCTTCTAGAACCTTCCCGGTACAATACCGAAAAAACTCAAACTTTTTCCGGAACCCCGATAACAACTTTCCATATATGAATCTTTACCTTCGGACTATTATGGAGCTCCTCATGATGTCCTAGATCCCATCCGGGACTCCGAACAACCTTCAGACTTTCCACTATTAATATCTCAATACTACCCTAGCGCTACCGAATGTTAAGTGTGCGACCCTACGGGTTTGGGAATATGCAGACATGACCGAGACTCCTCTCCGGTCAATAACCAATAGTGGGACCTGGATGCCCATATTGGTTCCTACATATTCAACGAAGATCTTTATCAGTTGAACCACGATGTCTAGGATTCAGTCAATCCCGTATGCAATTCCCTTTGTCTGGCAATATGTTACTTGCCCGAGATTCGATCGTCGGTATCTCCATACCTAGTTCAATCTCGTTACCGGCAAGTCTCTTTACTCATTCCGTAATACAAGATCCCATGGCTAAACTCATTAGTCACATGCTTGCAAGCTTCTTGTGATGTTGTATTACCGAGAGGGCCCAGAGATATCTCTCCGTCACACGGAGCAACAAATCCCAGTCTCGATCCATGCCTATGATCACCCAGTTACGAAGTGACGTTTGATAGCACACAAGGTATTCCTCCGGTATCCGGGAGTTGCATGATTTCATGGTCGAAGGAACAGATACTTGACATGAAGAAAATGAGAGCGATAAACTTGATACGATCATATGCTACGCTTATAGTTTGGGTCTTGTCCATCACATCATTCTCCTAATGATGTGATCCCGTTATCAAATGACAACTCATGTCTATGGCTAGGAAACCATAGCCATCTTTGATCAACGAGCTAGTCCGGTAGAGGCTCACTAGGGACATATTGTTGTCTATGTATCCACACATGTATTTAAGTTTCCAATCAATACAATTATAGCATGGATAATAGACGATTATCATGAACAAGGAAATATAATAATAACCACTTTATTATTGCCTCTAGGGCATATTTCCAACAATCTCCCACTTGCACTAGAGTCAATAATCTAGTATTACATGGTAATGAATCTAACACCCATGGAGTTCTGGTGTTGATCATGTTTTGCCCGTGGAAGAGGTTTAGTCAACAGATCTGCAACATTCAGATCTGTATGTACTTTGCAAATGTTTATGTCCTCCTCCTTGATCGCATCACGGATGGAATTGAAGCGTCTCTTTATGTGTCTAGTACTCTTGTGAAACCTTGGTTCCTTGGCTAGAGCAATGGCACCAGTGTTGTCATAGAACAGAGTCATTGGGACCAGTGCACTGGGCACAACTCCAAGATCTGTCATGAACTGCTTCATCTAGACACCTTCCTTCGCTGCCTCCGAGGCAGCTATGTACTCCGCTTCGCATGTAGAATTAGCTACCACCCTTTGCTTGCAACTGCATCAGCTTACCGCTCCCCCATTTAGAATATATACGTATCCGGTTTGAGACTTAGAGTCATCCGGATTAGTGTCAAAGCTTGCATCGACGTAACCCTTTATGACGAGCTCTTGATCACCTCCATAAACGAGAAACATTTCCTTAGTCCTTTACAGGTACTTAAGGATATTCTTGACCGCTGTCCAGTGTTCCACTCCTGGATCACTTTGAAACCTTCCGGCCATACTTATGGCAAGACTGACATCTGGTCTTGTGCACAGCATCACATACATGATAGAGCCTATGGTAGAATCATAGGGGATGACTCTCATCTTTTCTCTATCCTTTGTAGTCGCTGGGCATTGAGTCTTACTCAACTTCACACCTTGCAAAACAGGCAAGAACCCCTTCTTGGACTGATCCATTTTGAACTTCTTCAAAATCTTATCAAGGTATGTGCTTTGTGAAAGTCCTATTAAGCGTCTCGATCTATCTCTATAGATCTTGATGCCTAATATGAAAGCAGCTTCTCCTAGGTCCTTCATTGAAAAACTCTTGTTCAAATATGCCTTCACGTTTTCCAAAAGTTCTATATTGTTTCCAATCAGCAATATGTCATCCACATATAATATTAGAAACACTATAGAGCTCCCACTCACTTTCTTTTAAATACAGCTTCTCCATAAACTTGTATAAACCCAAACGCTTTGATCACCTCATCAAAGCGAAGATTTCAACGCTGAGATGCTTGCACCAGTCCATAAATGGATCGCTGGAGCTTGTACACTTTGTCAGCATTCTCTGGATCGACAAAACCTTCCAGTTGCATCATATACAACTCTTCCTTAAGGAAACTGTTAAGGAACGCTGTTTTGACATCCATCTGCCAGATTTCATAATCAAAAAATGCAGCTATTGCCAACATGATTTGGACGGACTTAAGCATCGCTACGGGTGAGAAAGTCTCATCGTAGTCAACTCCTTGAACTTGTGGAAACCCCTTTGCCACAAGTCGAGCTTTATAGACAATGACATTACCGTCCACGTCCGTCTTCTTCTTGAAGATCCATTTGTTCTGAATGGCCTTTCGCCCTTCAGGTAATACTTCCAAAGTCCATACTTTGTTTTCATACATGGATCCCATCTCGGATTTCATGGCCTCTAACCATTTGTCGGAATCTGGGCCCACCATCACCTCTCCATAGCTCGTAGGTTCATCGTTGTCCAACAACATGACCTCTAAGACAGGGTTACCGTACCACTCAGGAGTAGTATGTATCCTTGTCGACCTACGATGTTCGATAGTAACTTGATTTGAAACTTCATGATCACTATCATTAGTTTCCTCTTCAACTGACATAGGTGCCATAGAAACATCTTTCTACACTGCGCTACTCTCTGGTTGAAGTGAAGGTTCAACAACCTCATCAACTTCTATCTTCCTCCCAGTCAATTCTTTCGAGAGAAACTCTTTCTCGAGAAAGGACCCGTTCTTAGCGACAAACACTTTGCCCTCAGATCTGAGATAGAAGGTATACCCAATCGTCTCCTTTGGGTATCCTATGAAGATGCATTTTTCCGCTTTGGGTTCGAGCTTGTCTGGCTGAAGTCTTTTGACATAAGCATCGCAGCCCCAAACTTTAAGAAACGACAGCTTAGGTTTCTTGCCAAACCATAGTTCATACGGTGTCGTATCTACGGACTTAGATGGTGCCCTATTTAAAGTGAATGCAGTTGTCTCTAACGCATAACCCCAAAATGATAGTGGCATATCGGCAAGAGACATCATAGAATGCACCATATCCAATAAGGTACGATTACGACGTTCGAACACACCATTAAGCTATGATGTTCCAGGTGGCGTCAGTTGTGAAAAAATTCCACATTGTCTTAAGTGATTGCCAAACTCATAACTCAGATATTCTCCCCCTCAATCGGATCATAGGAATTTAATCTTCTTGTTACGATGATTCTCAACTTCACTCTGAAATTGCTTGAACTTTTCAAACATTTCAGACTTATGCTTCATTAAGTAAATATACCCATATCTACTCAAATCATCGGTGAAGGTGAGAAAGTAACGATATCCACCGCGTGCGTCAACACTCATCGGACCGCACACATCAGTATGTATGATTTCCAACAAGTCACTTGCCCGTTCCATTGTTCTAGAAATTGAGGTTTTGGTCATCTTGCCCATGAGGCATGGTTCGCATGTGTCAAGTGATTCAAAATCAAGTGACTCCAAAAGTCCATCAGCGTGGAGTTTCTTCATGCGCTTTACACCAATATGACCTAAGCGGCAGCGCCAGAAGAAAGTGGGACTCTCATTATCAACTGTACATCTTTTGCCATCAATGTTATGAACATGTGTATCATCACTATCGAGATTCAATAAGAATAAACCCCTCATAATGGGTGCATGACCATAAAAGATATTACCCATATAAATGGAACAACCATTATTCTCTGATTTAAATGAGTAACCGTCTCGCATTAAACAAGATCCAGATATAATGTTCATGCTCAACGCAGGCACTAAATAACAATTATTTAGGTTTATCACTAATCCCGATGGTAATCGAAGAGCGAGCGTGCCGACGGCGATCACATCAACCTTGGAACCATTTCCCACGCACATCGTCACTTCATCCTTCGCCAGCCTTCGTCTATTCCGTAGTTCCAGTTTAGAGTTGCAAATGTGAGCAACCGCACCGGTATCAAATACCCAGGCACTACAACGAGAACTGGTAAGGTACACATCAATAACATGTATATCATATATACCTTTGTTGACGTTGGCCCCCTTCTTGTCAGCCAGATACTTGGGGCAATTTGGCTTCTAGTGGCCAGTTCCCTTGCAATAGAAGCACTCAGTTTCCAGCTTGGGTCCAGCCTTGGGTTTCTTCACGGGAGGGGCAACTGCTTTGCCACTCTTCTTGAAGTTTCCCTTCTTTCCCTTGCACTTCTTGAAACTAGTTGTTTTATTGACCATCAACACTTGATGCTCCTTCTGGATATTTGACTCCGCGACTTTCAGCATCGCGAACAGCTCGAAGACTGACTTGTTCATCCCTTGCATGTTATAGTTCAACACAAAGCTCTTGTAGCTAGGTGGTAGCGATTGAAGAACTCTGTCAGTGACCACATCAGGCGGGAGCTCAACTCCCAACTCAGCCAGACGGTTGTATTACCCAGACATTCTGAGTATGTGCTCACTGACAGAGATGTTCTCCTCCATCTTGCAGGCATAGAACTTATCGGAGGTCTCATACCTCTCGATCCGGGCATTTTTCTCAAAAATAAACTTCAATTCCTGGAACATCTCATATGCTCCATGACGTTCAAAACGCCTTTGAAGTCCCGGTTCTAAGCCATACAACATGGCGCACTTAACTATTGAGTAGTCATCAACACGCGATTGACAGGCGTTCACAACGTCCATAGTTGCTAGAGGGGGTGGCACACCAAGAGATGCATCAAGGACATAAGACTTTTGGGCAGCCGTGAGGATAATCCTCAGATTACGGGCCCAATCCACAAAGTTGATTCCATCATCTTTCAGTTTAGCTTTCTCTAGGAACGCATTGAAATTCAGGGGAGCTACTGCACGAGCCATTGATCTACAACATAATTTGCAAAGATAACTTAGACTATTGTTCAAGATAATGAGTTCAATTAATCATATTACCTAAGAACTCCCACTCAAATCGACATCCCTCTGGTCGTCTAAGTGTAACATGATCCAAATTCACCAACCCAAGTCCGATCATCACGTGAGATGAGGTGGTTTCAATGGTGAACATCTCAATGTTGATCATATCTACTATATGGCTCATGTTCGACCTTTCGGTCTCTTGTGTTCCGAGGCCATGTCTGTACATGCTAGGCTCGTCAAGTTTAAGCCAAGTGTTCTGCATGTGCAAAACTGGCTTGCACCCGTTGTATGCGAAAGTAGAGTCTATCACACCCGATCATCACGTGGTGCTTCGAAACGACGAACTTTCGCAACGGTGCACACTTGGGGAGAACACAATTTTATCTTGAAATTTTAGTGAGGGATCACCTTATAATGCTACCGTCATCCTAAGCAAAATAAGATGCATAAAAGGATTAACATCACATGCAAATCATAAGTGACATGATATGGCCATCAACTTGTGCTTTTGATCTCCATCTTCAAAGCACCAACATGATCTCCATTGTCACCGGCATGACACCATGATCTCCATCATCGTGCCACCATCGGGGTTGTCACGCCAACCATGCTTCTACAACTATTGCTACCACTTAGAGATAAAGTAAAGCATTACATAGCGCTTAATGGTTGACACGCAGGTCATACAATAATTAAAGACAACCCTATGGCTCCTGTCGGTTGCTGTATTAATCGACATGCAAGTCGTGATAATCTGTACAAAACATGATCATCTCATACATCAAATATATCTCATCATGTCTTTGGCCATATCATATCACAACACACCCTGCGAAAACAAGTTAGACGTCCTCTACTTTGTTGTTGCATGTTTTACGTGGCTGCTATGGGTGACTAGTAAGAACCATTCTTACCTACGCAAAGCCACAACGATGATATTCAAGTTGCTATTTAACCTTCTATAAGGACCGCCTTTGTCGAATCCGATTCAACTAAGGTGGGAGAGACAGACACCCGCCAGCCATCTTTATGCAATCAAGTTGCATGTTAGTCGATGGAATCGGTCTCATGTACATGGACATGTAAAGTTGGTCTGGGCCGCTTCATCCCACAATACCGCTGAATCAAAATAAGACTAAGGAAGGAAGCAACCTGAACATCAACGGCCACAAACTCCTTTGTGTTCTACTCGTGATGTCATCTATGCATAGACCTAGCTCATGATGCCACTGAGGGGGAATGTTGCATGGGAAACAAAAAATTTCCTACGCTCACCAAGATCAATCTAGGAGATGACATCTACGAGAGGAGAGATGCAGTTGATGTAGTCGTACTCTTCATGATCCAATCAGATCTAGTGCCGAATGGACCGCACCTCCGCGTTTAGCACACGTGCGGCTCGGTGGCGTCCTCTCCTTCTTGATCCAGCAAGTGAGAGAGAGGGGGTAGATGAGATCGGGGCCAACACGACGGTATGGTGGTGGTGGTGGCAGCGGAATTCCGGCAGGGCTTCACCAAGCGCGTACCGGTGAAACGTGGGAGGAGTTGGGAGAGGTAACGGGCAAGGGTCGAAGGGTGGCTGCCCCCAACACCTCCCCACCTTTATATAGGCATGGAGGGGGTTGGTGGCTTGCCCTCCAAGGCCCTAGGATTGTTGGCCGAAGGGGGAGGAAGGAAATCCCTCCTTTCCTTCCCCACCGATCGCTATCCCCCTTTTTAGGAATCCTGATCTTATCCCTTTAGGATATGATACTAATCCTTTTAAGTGAGGATCTTGGTGTGCCTAGACCAGGGTTGTGGGGACTTTACCCACTACCCACGTTCATGTGGGTCCCCCATGCAGGTGGGCCCCACTCCAGATCCTTCTAGAACCTTCCCGGTACAATACCGAAAAAACTCGAACTTTTTCCGGAACCCCGATAACAACTTTCCATATATGAATCTTTACCTCCGGACTATTCCGGAGCTCCTCGTGATGTCCCGGATCCCATCCGGGACTCCGAACAACCTTCAGACTTTCCACTATTAATATCTCAATACTACCCTAGCGCTAGCGAATGTTAAGCGTGCGACCCTACGGGTTCGGGAATATGCAGACATGACCGAGACTCCTCGCCGGTCAATAACCAATAGCGGGACCTGGATGCCCATATTGGTTCTTACATATTCAACGAAGATATTTATCAGTTGAACCAGGATGTCTAGGATTCAGTCAATCCCGTATGCAATTCCCTTTGTCCGGCAATATGTTACTTGCCCGAGATTCGATCATCGGTATCTCCATACCTAGTTCAATCTCATTATCGGCAAGTCTCATTAATCTTGCCATAATACAAGATCCCGTGACTAAACTCATTAGTCACATGCGTGCAAGCTTCTTGTGATGTTGTATTGCTGAGAGGGCCCAGAGATATCTCTCCGTCACACGGAGCAACAAATCCCAGTCTCGATCCATGCCAACCCAACAGACACCTTCGGAGATACGTGTAGAGCATCTTTGTGATCACCCAGTTATGAAGTGATGTTTGATAGCACACAAGGTATTCCTCTGGTATCTAGGAGTTGCATGATCTCATGGTCAAAGGAACAGATACTTGACATGAAGAAAACAATAGCAATAAACTTGATACGATCATATGCTACGCTTATAGTTTGGGTCTTGTCCATCACATCATTCTCCTAATGATGTGATCCCGTTATCAAATGACAACTCATGTATATGGCTAGGTAACCATAGACATCTTTGATCAACGAGCTAGTCCGGTAGAGGCTCACTAGGTACATATTGTTGTCTATGTATCCACACATGTATTTGAGTTTCCAATCAATACAATTATAGCATGGATAATAAACGATTATCATGAACAAGGAAATATAATATAACCACTTTATTATTGCCTTTAGGGCATATTTCCAACAAATGGGTCGTTAATGGATCGAGAGGCATCATGGGATGGAAATGGCCCACATACATGACAGGACGTTAATGGGCCTAAAGTCAACAAGGGTCAAAAATGACTCAAAGACATCATGGGTTGTTAACGGGCCAAAAGACATTACAGGACAGAAATGGGCCGAAGACAGGATGGGACATTAGTGGGCTGAAAGTCATTGAGGGCTGGAAAAGGACCAAATACAGAATGGGTCATTAACGGGTGAAAAGACATCACGGGCCAAAAATGGCCCAAAGAAACCACGTGTCATTAATGGGCCAAAAGGCACCACATGATCTAATTGGGCCAGAAGCACTGCGGACCGTTAATGTGCCGAGAGACACAACATGCCACACATGGGCCAAAAGATGTCATGGGCCACACAAGAGCCTAAAGTATCAATGGGCTGGAACCATGTTGAATGGCTCACGGGCTGGTAGTGGGATGAATTCACACCTGTCCTAATGGGTCGTGTGGACCGAAGTTGTAGATGGCTATATGCAAGAAGGCCATCAAGGGCCTTCCATGGGATATATCCACTAAGTTTTCACTTAGGGTTGTGGGCTTCAACAAGGCCTTTGACTGGGCTAACATTTCTAACTAAATGGGCCTATATTAGGCAGTGCCACATATCTTTATTTAATAGGTGCACTTGGTCCATTGTATGTGTGTCACTTGTTCAAATGAACAACCGACGTGTGGCGCCCTCCAACCAATAGGACACCACATGTGGTGGATCAATAGAAGGACACATTGTTAATGGGTATCAGATCAGGAACCTACACATGTTAGCTTAAGAGCGGCCCGTCATGGTGTATGCCATGTGTCGGTTACCCTTTACAAAAAACTTCTTAATGCGACATTTTTTGTGATGGAAGAGCACACTTCCATAATGAAACGATGAATACTATCATGGAACACATCTATGATAACACAGGTATGACTATCTTGATTCTATCGTAAAAATGTCATGGATGACAGAAAAAGTGACCTACTATGACAAACATGTATCATCACAGATGTATCTTTTTTTGTAGTGTCAACAATGGCGGAAAGCAAAGCTACCCTACAACAGTCCTGCTCTAATACAAAGTTGTCAGTATGCAAATCTATTCATTGCACTAGCAAATGCATATCAAAGATTCCAAGCCCATCCACACAACATGCACGTTATATCCATACAAGCAATATGCACCCCATGCATGTGGGTGGAACAACAGGTAAAACAACATAACTCTATGACAGAAACTACAACTTATGTATACAAGAATGCTCGAACGAATAAAATCCATTCATCAAGGTGATGTCGTCCCAAGCAGCTGGGCTAAGCGAGGGGATAGCCATTCTAGTCATGAGCTCCATCCAAACTAAACAAGACCAAGGGCATTCCGCTCGAGGCTCTGGCTGCATAAGGGGTAGAAAAAGTTGTTCAGCCAGCCCCTACGAAGTGGCGCATCCACCATTAGTGAACGCCTTAGTGTCGTAGTCCACATAAAGAAGCGACCTTTTTTCTTGTGCCCAACTCTTCTAGATGATCTCCACAATGTCCGTCTTAATGCACTAGTGAATTGAATCGTGTAGGCTGAATGAGTAGTGTATTTTCCATCTGACATGAAATGCCATCTGATTGTATCCGCCACACCATCTTCCAAATGACCTCGTCCAATAGTGAAGGAAGCTCTAGTATCACAGGTAACATCTCCGGAGCCAGGCCATGTGCCGGGTCAGCCAACCATTTATCGTTGTCCAATGCCTCCTTCACCGATTGTATCTTATGGCAAGTGATGGCCTGCAAGATACATGTTATTGTAGCACCTTCGTGTAAGTATCCCAATAGTAATTGTCCCAACGAATAGTGGAGGAGAGTATTTATGAGTAATGTTTCGGTCACACATGAGTTTTCACAGGTCTTGTATGAAGTAACGGTTTGAGAATCTGCAGAAGGTACTAGTGTCCCTTGAGTCTCGTGTCGCCCCTCACGGGTGACATGAGAGTGACCAAAACCTAGCCCCACCACCACCACCCTCCCTCCTCCCCTCCCCTCCCTACAAACACTGAGGCGCTAGCCAGCACTGTTGCATGTCTGCCGGTGAAGGAGGCGGCGAGGATCCACTGCTCTGCACTATAGGGGCTTTGGTTCATTGGGTGGCGGCCCTGTTTGGCGAGGGCAGCGTCGATCTCGTTCGACGGATGGTGCCGCCGGTGCTGGCTGTCTCTGCTGGACGCGTGGACGATGATGAGTCAGCGGAGGCTCATCACTACCGCGGGTTGCGTCGTCGGCCTCGGCTGCTCTGCTTCCCGGTCCCCTCTCCTTCAACATGGTCCTCCCTCACCGACTGGTCACTACTCCTCTGGTCCGCCAGATCTGGCACCCGTGGGTGGGGTGGTGGACGTCCTGGAACGGGGAAAGCCCCTAGTCGACCTCCCATTAACCTCGACAATAGCGGTGCTTCAGTGTCGAACTCCCTCCTGAGAGCGTGTCGGGCTTCCACGTCACCCATCTCCTCCTTCTCCACGACCCCGGGTGAAAGCCTTGGCCTTATTGGACGAACGGCGGTGGCGCTGTGGTGTCTTGGTCTTCCTTGGAGGCGTCATTCAAGGGAAGGGTGAGGTTGTGGTCCCGTGGCAAGGTGTTTGGTGGCGGCGATGGTGCTCTTCTCTCTGGGATGACGACTATGGTGCTGGCGAAGCAGTTCCCCTGCAATCCTTCAGTGGCTCTATGTCCTGTTCGGCTCTAGGCAGACGGCTGGTGTACGGCGTCCGTGTGTTGTGGCACGGCTCGGACGTAGGGGCGATTGCATATGCCCTCCGGCATTGTCTCGAGGGGGGCAAGTATTTGAGCCAACGCTTTTCTCCACACAGCTTGGTTCCTCTTGGCCTTCACATTGCAGTCTTCTGGTTGCAGATACACCGCTGTTCTAGTTTGTGTTGAGCTCTCCGGCGACTTGATCCTGGTTTCGCTGTGGTGGTGTCATGCTCACCATTGCTCTGCTTTGTAGTGCTAGATTGGGAGCGAGCGTCGCCTATTCTTAGTTTTTCTTTAAGCTTTGGCCTTTGTATCAACATTGTTGTATCGTAGCCGGTTGATGGCTTCATTAATTTGAAGTTGGGCTTTATGCCTTTTCTCTAAAAAAAATACACTAGAGTGGTAAAAAGGATTGATTGTAGCAGCGAAAGTAAGAACAACTTTAAAGTAAAGAACATAAATTAAAATGCTGAAATAAAAGTGATTTCCTGTAGTAGAGAGGTTAGGCGTGGAGAGACTTCGAATCATGGTGTACATCAAGTGTGCCAGTGTGACGGTAATACCAGCTACCTTATATCGTGAGTCTAGTATACTATTTGTCGGTTCAGTAGGCGGACCCCCCTTGGGTTGTAGAATTTCTCCACTCTGGATTACATTCTACTCTATGGTCCTACTTCGACACCGCTAAACTGGAACCATGCATTAAGTTTGATGACATCCTTGTAGATATATCCACCTGTCACCTAGAGGTCATGGATTCACTAAACAATATGTGCTACATGTGGATGTCTTTGGAACATGTTGCATGGGCCCTTAAATTGGACAACACCCATGTAACACCCTAGATTTTGCCCAATTTTTTTCCTTTTGATTTTGGTCTGGATTTGCCTTTCTGTGGCTTAGTGGTCTTGCAACCTGGAGGGATCACCCTTGATTCATCTTCCCAAGTGGCTTGTCAACTTCAAAACCACCCCAAGACTATGTCATTTCCATCTTGGACCAACCCCAATATTCTTTTTCTTGGGAATATTCCTTTTTCTATTAAAGGAATAACCCTGTCTGTCCTGGGTTGTGAAGCAACCCACATTTCCATCATTCCCAAGATTCCCAAATAATTCTCATAAATTGTTTGGGCCAGACCTTCCACAAATATGTCAAAACCCTTCCTTGCCATGTTCAAAAATATTTCACAAATATTCCTTTTCTGATTCTGCCCTAGCTGTCAAGTTGAGAAGCAAGTACTCTTTATATTTGCTTGCTTGGTCTCAAACTTTTTGGGCATTCTTTCCTATCCATATCATTGCCACATGACAAAATTCAACATCATTTGGCCATTAAATCTCCCTTCGCTAATTTCCAAAGTTTCTGATCCACTGGAAGCTTTGTGAAGCAAGTGCTAACTAGGAGTATCCAAATGAGTTGAAATTTTTCAAGCATCTTCATATGCTCAAATCATGACTCTCCACCAAGTTTCAACCCTATCCAAGCATCTATGTGAGCACAGCCTCAAATCTTGGTTTCTGGTCAGATTTTCACATTGTGAAGCAACTATATTCTATATTGCTCCATAATTGCTTAAAATTTACCAGAGCATTCTCCTACCCATATAACTTATCTCCACAAAATTTGGGGTCATTTCATTTTCCCAATAATTCCCTAGAATTTTCCTAAGATTCTGTCCAATAGGATGCTGTGTGATGGAAGTACCATTTTGGTTTATCCAAATGGTATGAAACTTTTACAGTATCTTCATATACATATATTACTCATATCCTCCAAATTTCAGCTCCATCCAAGCAAGTATGTGAGTGCCACTTCATACTTTGCAATTCTGTCCAGTAGAGCCCATTGAACTGCAAGTGCTATTTATCTTCATCCAAATGAGCTGCAAATTTGCAGAGATGATCACCCTAGTATGTGATCACCCTCAGCCAAAAACCAGAGTCTATCCCTTGCTCAATCTCTCTCATATCATTTCAAGAACCTTGTTGTTCCTGTGATTGCCATCAAGCTCAAGTCACCTCCTTGACCACTATTCTTGTTACTTTGCATTTTGGCACTTACCAACCTCTGATACACCGCTTTGACAAGGTCTGGCAGTGGCTGGGTGCCGCGGACGCGTGGTGCCGGTGGTAACCACGACTCTAGTCGGCAGCCACAGTACTCTGGGCACTGGTTCCTTCGGGAAGCCACCTCCGGCCAGCCCCAGCTCGTCCGCGAGCGCCGGAGAGCTCCCCACCGAACGCGTGTGCCCTCTAGACTCCTCTCCCCTTCGTCTCCTAGTTCTGGCCGGCTGTGCTGACGCGGTCGAGCACTGTTGGGACGTGGCCGCGGTACCGCGTGCCCACAGGCCTCCCCTCGCCAGCTTGCTCGCTCTAGAGCCTTCCCCGCGGCTATATATAGCGCCCTCGTGCTCCTCCGCAGCTCATCCACCGCTCCCCCGCCCTCCAAGCTCACCGGAGCCCTCTCCCGTTGCCATGGCCGCTGCCTCGGCCTCACCTAAATTGGCACTGTGCCATGCCTCCCCCTCCCTCTCTCCACCACCACCAATTTCCCTGTACTCCGGCGAGCCTCCACATCCACTTCCCTCGTCGCCGGAGTACCCCTAGGCGCGCGTCCACGAGCAGCCGCCGCCCTGCCCGCGGCCACCGCGTGGGGCCACTCCTCCTCTCCTCCCCGACATGCGCACAACCTCTGGATGGATGCAGCATCTTCCACAGAGCGCGCCGGTACCCTCCCCACGGCCGGAGATGGCCGGAGCCGCCCGCGCCCCTCACCGGCGCCAGCCTCTGTTCACCACCGTGCCCCTCGCCATGGCCGTCCCCCGCCGCTCCTGTTGCCTCCCCCGAGCGCGGCGCCTTTCCCCGAGGCCGCCCGTGCTCTCGCCTCGGCCGGCGATGGCCGGAGTCGCCGGGGCCGACGCCGGCAGCGCCCCTCCCCTGCTCCTCCTCTGTTCTGTGCGGGGAACGAGCGAGGAAGAAGACGACCGGGGCCAGGCGGGCCCCGTGTCGCCCCCGACCCCACCTGTCATAGAGAGTAGCGGCTGCCAGCTGGATAAGTGGAGGCGCCCTCGGCGTCTTTCCATTTACCCCGAAGGAAAGCGCATTCTGCGGAAATGCGCAACCCGCCGAGCTGTCAGGGACCCTGTTGAAAATATTATTTTTACAGATAGGTCCCTGGCAGAGAAACCCTTATAACTTTTTACTCGGGACTCCGATTCAGGTGAAACCAATGCCCACTTCTTCGTCTCGTCGAGCCCGTTCCGATGGTATCATTTTCATGATGTTCCCACACTATGGAAATGACCATTTTGCCCTTGCCTGTAAACAACCCCCTCCGAGAGAGAACTGTTTCCGGCAATCATTTCCACGGACTCTCTGCACTTCCTCCCGATGGTTCCTTCATCCCTAGGCAAGCCACAACTCTCATTTGCATAATTGCATTGCAATGTCATAGTCAAATTAATTACTTTAATAGCAAGTATGATTATTTGTAAAATGGATTGGATTACACAATGCTCGAGTAAATTCTTGGATAGGTGACTACCATGTTGAGATTACCGTCTATCATTATTTTGGATTTCATCTGGCAGTTCGTGGAGATGAGTTAGTAGCAGTGGCTTAAGCATACTGGTTACCGGATTTCTAGCCAGATATCGTTTTGACTTAGATTGCTATGATATCGGAGTGTCAGCCATGACAGAGATTGTTCGGAGATTAGATACTTCATGGTTGATCCAGAGTCACCTGTCCGGACTTATCCGTGCAGCCACATTTGCCGGTATGGGACAACCTTGACTTGGTCTGATCGCGTGCTCTTTCACCGGTACCGCCCGACAGGGAAGGTTATGCGTGCGCGCTACCCTGGCCCGATAGGCGGCGATAACCTTGTGAGCCCAGTTGAGTTATATGGTACCAGGTCCCCGTTTGGGATAGTTTGTTAGCCACGATGGTGGCAGGTGTCACACGGTGACACAGGGGCCACCCAGGGCAGGACTCCAGGGGAGGATGATCGCCGGTGGTACAATGGGAGAGTCACGGGTCAGGCGGATTTCATTCGAGCAACGCTGGTCCACCCGAATCGGATCACGAGGTCAGGTGCTCCATGGTGTGGGTAAAGTGCGCAACCTCTGCAGAGTGTAAAATCTATTCGAATAGCCGCGTCCACGGTATTGGACAGTCCGTCCAGACCTCACTAGGTGGTCAACCATAGTAGTGATAAGGATGGAAGAACTCATCTTATGATCGGAAGTACTCGGTGGATCGTGAGTATTCTAAAGGTTGTGAGGCAACCCGGAAGAGAGTAAGTTTGTCAGACTTGTATTGCAGACGGTATCAGGAATATGATATGTTAGCCATGGGATGGCTATGAGATGAGTGGTCGGATGACCACATCATTTGGATTGGATTTGGAACAGATTCAGATTGGATCCTGAGGTTATTCGGAGTATGGATTAAACTACTTAGTATGCTTTACCTTACTGCATCTACTTCAGTAGCTATCTTGCTATGATGTTGTCTTGCCTTAATGCTGATGTTTGTTGTGAGCTTGCGAGTACATTCAAAGTACTCACCTGGCGTGTCATGCCAGTTTGCAGGTCATGCCATGATTGCTTGCTTGTCGAGGATCCTGAGTTTGCGAGCTAGGATACGCGTTCTAGCCAGAGTCCCTGCGGAGTGGAGTCCATCACCGCCATCGCTGTTCCGCTGCCTAGAGAGTTACTCCGCTGTTAGCATAGAGCTACCCCGGGCAGGCGTAGTGTCGCCGTGTCGATGTAATCCACGTACCCTTTGTAACCATATCCATTGTAATAAAGAGCTGATTTGTTCTATGCCAACAGTGCCGTATTCCAGAGGACTTGTCCCTGGGCTGGAATACGGGGCGTTCCGGTCTTCTCTGAGCCGGGGTGCCACAATGCATTACGCTCACCCCAGATAAACAACTTACTAAAGAATCATAAAGGTATAAAAACGAATGACGATATATCAAATAGGCACAAATGAATCTTACCAATCACCAACATCTCCCACGCCTAGGGGGAATTACTCACACATCGAGGAAGAATTACCAAACATCACGAAGAATAATCCAAGGGAAATCATATCTATAATGTTGTAATGATCCACAATAAGATGAATGATTAAACAAGTCTCAATATTCAGATGATTACAAATAGAAAAATCTAGTCTTACAACTTGGAATTCCTCTCCCTATGTGATGATGTGATGAGTGGAAATGGGAAAAAGGAGAAGAAAAGGATCACTTGTGGTTCTGCTTCTCCGGATCTTTTCTCCCTCTGTTCTGGATGGTGTGGCGGTGGCTACGTCTCCCACACAAAGTTTGATGCTGTAAACGAGGGGAGGTACGAGCGCTTGCGCTCATACCAGAGGCCGTCTTGTGCTGAAGATGCGCTAGTGATAATTTGGCCAACATCAAAGTTGCTCCTTTTGGCTTGATTCGATGCAATCTTGATTGGTTTCCTTCCAAAAATATATTTTCTTGCCAAATAAAGGACAAACTAGTTTTCTTATCTCTCAAAGGATTAGCGTTATAAATAACTAAGAAATTACAAAAACCATGTGAAACCCATGTGAGAAACCTCTACTGAATGTGTTAAAAATTAGAGCCATCGGCAGGCGAATTTAAACAATGATGGCGCGATGTCTTTAGGGGCACGATTGGCTAGTCAAAGGTCATTCCAGAAGCAAGTCAGAGCACTGTTCCTTAGTTCGGTCTCGATGGCCACAGCAAATAGAGCTCGATCGATGTAATCTCACGGTAGATCCAAGCCAACCCATAGTCTCTCTCGCATGATTTAGGACAGCCGAAGCCATCTCAGCCTCAAGGCTCTACCCGATTTTCTAGGTCGCTAACCCCCAGACTCCCAAACTGCTTTGGACGGTAGGCCAAGGAACAACCTACATGGCATTGCCCTCCATTGTAGGTGCCTTCGTCACACCAAAACCATGCATGACAACGTTGGATAATAAGCTTCATGAGCCATGGTAGCAGTGGATGGACACCCATGAGGAAGGTTGCAGGTGCAAACAGAACGAATTTGAGAAGCGTAAGTCATCCCCCCTTAGGCATTAATGTGCCTTTCTAAGCCCCCATCTTAGCGTCAAATTTGTCCATGATTGGCTGAAGCTCCTCTTACGCAATGCACACAGGGACAATCTAGGTCCAAACCTGCACAATAAATGGTAAGTGCCAAGCTCTTAGTTAGATTAGTGACTAGCTTTGTAACCTCGCTGAAGAAGGAGAGCAGGAGCTTGATCATAGTGACATCTCTTTGAGTAGGGTTTATGAACAACACTACATCGTCCACGTAAAATGGCATGCGGAGAACCGTACGACGTTCAGGAAGCTTGGATAGCATCCCACAGTCAGTGGCAAGGTTAAGCATCCTTTGCAACGGGGCCATAGCCCAAATAAAGAGGAATGGAGAGAGGGGACCCCTCAATGATGATGCACAAACTCTGTGGTTTGTTCATTCATTAAACTTGAGAGGAGGAGGAGCTGAGTGGCATGGCGATTGATACGTCTCCAACGTATCTATAATTTTTTATTGTTCCATGCTATTATATTATCTGTTTTGGGTGTTTTATATGCATTAATATATTATTTTATATTATTTTTGGGACTAACCTATTAACCCAGAGCCCAGTGCTAGTTTCTATTTTTTCCTTGTTTTTTGACTTTTATAGAAAAGGAATATCAAACGGAGTCCAAACGGAATAAAACTTTCGCGATGATTTTTCTTGGCCCAGAAGACACCTACGTAACTTGGAGAGAGGGCCAGAAGGTTCCCAAGGAGGCCACAAGCCTGCAAGGTGCGCCCTAGGGGGGACGCCCTAAGGGCTTGTGGGCCCCTCGGAGGTCTTCCAACCCTAATCTTTACACTATAAATTCCCAATTATTCCCCCAACACCAGAAGCATCCACCAAAATACTTTTTCATCGCCGCAAGCCTCTGTTCCCGTGGGATCCCATCTTGGGGACTTTTTCGGCGATCTGCCGGAGGGGGATTCGATCACAAAGGGCCTCTACATCAACCTTGCTGCTCTTTCGATGATGTGTGAGTAGTTTACCATAGACCTACAGGCCCATAGCTAGTAACTAGATGGCTTCTTCTCTCTCTCTTTGATCTTCAATACAATGTTCTCCTCGATGTTCTTGGAGATCTATTCGATGTAATACTTTTTTGCGGTGTGTTTGTTGAGATCCGATGAATTGTGGATTTATGATCAGATTATCTATGAATATTATTTGAGTCTTCTCTGAACTCTTTTATGCATGATTAAGATATCTTTGTATTTCTCTTCGAACTATATGTTTGGTTTGGCCAACTAGATTGGTTTTTCTTGCAATGGGAGAGGTGCTTAGTTTTGGGTTCAATCTTGCGGTGTCCTCACCCAGTGACAGAAGGGGTAGCGAGTCACGTATTGTATTGTTGCCATCAAGGATAAAAAGATGGTGTTTATATCATATTTCTTGAGTTTATCCCTCTACATCATGTCATCTTACTTAAGGCGTTACTCCGTTCTTACGAACTTAAAACTCTAGATGCATGCTGGATAGCGGTCGATGTGTGGAGTAATAGTAGTAGATGCAGAATCATTTCGGTCTACTTGTCACGGACGTGATGCCTATATTCATGATCATTGCCTTAGATATCATCATAACTTTGCGCTTTTTTATCAGTTGCTCAACAGCAATTTGTTTACCCACCGTATGCTAGCTTCAAGAGAGAAGCCTCTAGTGAAACCTATGGCCCCCGGGTCTATTTTCCATCATATATTTTTAGATCTATAAACCAAAAAACCCAAAAATACCTTTCTGCAATTTATTTATATCTACATTAGTTTGCTCTTTTATTTATCTTTTATACCTATCTCTATTAAATCTCACTCTTGTTCGTGACCGTGAAGGGATTGACAACCCCTTTTTCGCGTCGAGTGCAAGTGCTTGTTAGTTTGTGCAGGGGCATAGATTGGAGACTTGCTTGTGCCTCCTACTGGATTGATACCTTGGTTCTTAACTGAGGGAAATACTTATCTCTACTTTGCTGCATCATCCTTTCCTCTTCAAGGAAAAAATCAACGCAAGCTCAAGAAGTAGCAGAAAGAATTTCTGGCACCGTTGCCGGGGAGGTTCTACATCAAGCCTACCAAGTACCCATCATACACTCTCATCTATTGCATTACATTATTTGCCATTTGCCTCTCATTTTCCTCTCCCCCACTTCTAAAACATTTTTTACAAAAACACAAAAATATTTGCCTTTTTATTCGCCCTTCCTTCGTTCATCTTTTCATTTGCTCGTGTGCTAGATCGCTTGATTTTCTATCATGGCTAGTCTTCCTACCATTGCTAGTACCCCTGAAAGTGAAGTTCTCAATTTTAAACAAAGGGAGGGAAATTTTTTAAAAGATTCTTGGTATAGAATTTGCAATGCTCAAAATAGATCTACTCGTAAGCAATCTACTACCGTTCTCCTTCGTAATTTTTATGTGGGTGTTACTACTTGGTATAGATATGTTCTAGATACCATTACTAGAGGTAATTTCTTGGGTAGCCATACTTTGGATGCTTATAATGCTATGATAGATTTGGTAGGCTCACCACCACTCATGGTTAATGAAACAGTTTTAACTTTGGAACATGTGATGCAAAGGCTTGATATTATTGAGAATAAAATTTCTACTGTAGAGCTTAGTGAAAACTTGGATAAGAAGATCCATAATCACATTACTCAAATTGGATCAAAGGTAGGAATCACTTTAAAGAATCTAAAGGAAAAGGAACCCATAGTTAATGAAAAGATAGATCAAGGTTCTACTAGAATTGATAAACTAGAAGATATTATTACCAACTTGGGTTCCGCTTTTGCCTCTGTTAAAACTACTCCAAATTTCCATCCTACTAAAGCTACTAAGTTTATTTATGTTCCTAAAAATAAGGGTGAATCATCTAGTAAAGGAAACGAAGATCTTAAGATGATAGGTGTTTACCCTAGCTTTATCAATATTATTAAGGGACCAATTGCTACAAGTGAATTTCTTGATTTCTTACCTAGGAGTGTGATTATCAATAAACCCGGAGAATCTCCTAGGGGTTATAAGTGTGCAATTGAAGAATTAAATACCAAAGATTACAACAACTAGATCTATGTTTTATGCCTAGCTAGGGGCGTTAAACAATAGCGCTTGTTGGGAGGCAACCCAATTTTATTTTTATGTTTTTTGGTTTTTGGTTCTGTTTTTCAATAATTACACATTATTACCTCTGTATTAATTGTGTTTTGGTGCTTTAATTAGTGTTTGAGCCAAGCAAGACCTTTGGGATGCTTTGGTATATCGTTGATTTGGTTTTGCTGAAAAACCGAAACTTTTGCGTCCAGTAACAGAATTGTTTAAATTCACTGGAGCGTGGAAAAACTCTGAATTTTTTACACAAGATTTATATACGCATTTTATCTGTTTTAATAATGTTTCAGAATGTTTGGAGTTACATAAGTATGATTAATATTCTGGTTACTGCAGACTGTTCTGTTTTTGACAGATTCTGTTTTTTATGTGTTGTTTGCTTATTTTGATGAATCTATGGGTAGTATCAGGGGGTATGAACCATGGAGAAGTTGGAATACAGTAGATATAACACCAATATAAATTAAGAATGAGTTCACAACAGTAACAAAAGTGGTGATTTCTTTTATTATACTAACGGATCTTATGAGTTTTCTGTTGAGTTTTGTGTTGTGAAGTTTTCAAGTTTTGGGTAAAGATTTGATGGACAACGGAATAAGGAGTGGCAAGAGCCTAAGCTTAGAGATTCCCAAGGCACCCCAAGGTAATATTCAAGTACAACCAAGCATCTAAGCTTGGGGATGCCCCGGATGGCATCCCCTCTTTTGTCTTCAATCCATCGGTAAATTTACTTGAGGCTATATTTTTATTCACCACATGATATGTGTTTTGCTTGGAGTGTCTTGTATGATATGAGTCTTTGCTTTTTAGTTTGCCACAATCATCCTTGCTGTACACAATAGGGACACGCATTAATCGTGAATTTATTAGAATACTCTTTGTGCTTCACTTATATCTTTTGAGCTAGGCAGTTTGCTCTAGTGCTTCACTTATATCTTTTTAGAGCACGGCGGTGGCTTTATTTTATAGAAATTGTTGAACTCTCATGCTTCACTTATATTATTTTGATAGTCTTAAACAGCATGGTAATTTGCTTAGGTTATGAAATTAGTCCTAATATGATGGGCATCCAAGAGGGATATAATAAAAACTTTCATATAAAGAGCATTGAATAGATGAGAAGTTTGATTCCTTGCATTTGTTTTGAGATATAAAGATGGTGATATTAGAGTCATGCTAGTGAGTAATTGTGGATTGGTATAAATACTTGTGTTAAAGTTTGTGATTCCCGTAGCATGCACGTATGGTGAACCGTTATGTGATGAAGTCGGAGCATGATTTATTTTTTGATTGTCTTCCTTATGAGTGGCGGTCGGGGACGAGCGATGGTCTTTTCCTACCAATCTATCCCCCTAGGAGCATGCGTGTAGTACTTTGTTTTGATGGCTAATAATTTTTTGCAATAAGATGCGAGTTATTTATGACTAATGTTGAGTCCATGGATTATACACACTCTCACCCTTCCACCATTGCTAGCCTCTCTAGTACCGCGCAACTTTCGCCGGTGCATCAAACCCACCATATACCCTTCCTCAAAACAGCCACCATACCTACCTATTATGTAATTTCCATAGCCATTCTGAGATATATTGCCATGCAACTTCCACCGTTCCGTTTATTATGACACGCACCATCATTGGCATATTGCTTTGCATGATCATGTAGTTGGCATAGTATTTGTGGCAAGGCCACTGTTCATATTTTTATACATGTCACTCTTGATCATAGAACATCCCTGTACACCGCCGGAGGCATTCATATAGAGTCATATCTTGTTCTAGTATCGAGTTGTAATTCTTGAGTTGTAAGTAAATAAAAGTGTGATGATCATCATTATTAGAGCATTGTCCCATGTGAGGAAAGGATGATGGAAGCTATGATTCCCTCACAAGTTGGGATGAGTCTCCGGACTTTCCAAAAAAAATTAAAGAGGCCAAATAAGCCCAAACAAAAAAAAGAGAGAGAAAATTTTGAGAGAAAAGAGAGAAGGGACAATGTTACTATCCTTTCTCCACAATTGTGCTTCAAAGTAGCACCATGATCTTCATGATAGAGAGTCTCCTACTTTGTCACTTTCATATACTAGTGGGAATTTTTCATTATAGAACTTGGCTTGTATATTCCAATGATGGGCTTCCTCAAATTGCCTTAGGTCTTCGTGAGCAAGCAAGTTGGATGCACACCCACTTAGTTTCTTTTTGAGCTTTCATATACTTATAGCTATAGTGCATCCGTTGCATGGAAATCCCTACTCACTTGCATCGATATCAATTGATGGGAATCTCCATAGCCCATTAATTTGTCTAGTTGATGTGAGAATTTCTCCTTCTTTTTGTCTTCTCCACAACCACCATATTCTATTCCACCTATAGTGCTATATCCATGGCTCGCGCTCATGTATTGCGTGAAAGATGAAAAAGTTTGCGAACATCAAAAGTATGAAACAATTGCTTGGCTTGTCATCGGGGTTGTGCATGATGAAATACTTTGTGTGATGAAGATGGAGCATAGCCAGACTATATGATTTTGTAGGGATAACTTTCTTTGGCCATGTTATTTTGAGAATACATGAATGCTTTATTAGTATGCTTGAAGTATTATTGTTTTTATGTCAATATTAAACTTTTGTTTTGAATCTTATAGATCTGAATATTCATGCCACAATAAAGAAGATTACATTGATAAATATGTTAGGTAGCATTCCACATCAAAAATTCTGTTTTTATCATTTACCTACTCGAGGACGAGCAGGAATTAAGCTTGGGGATGCTTGATACGTCTCCAATGTATCTATAATTTTTTATTGTTCCATGCTATTATATTATCTGTTATTGATGTTTTATATGCATTAATATGCTATTTTATATTATTTTTGGGACTAACCTATTAACCTAGAGCATAGTGCCAGTTTATGTTTTTTTCCTTGTTTTTGACTTTTATAGAAAAGGAATACCAAATGGAATAAAACTTTCGCGATGATTTTTCTTGGACCAGAAGACACCTACGTAACTTGGAGAGAGGGCCAGAAGGTTCCCGAGGAGGCCACAAGCCTGCAAGGTGCGCCCTAGGGAGGCGCGCCCTGAGGGCTTGTGGGCCCCTCGAGGTCTTCCAACCCTAATCTTTGCACTATAAATTCCCAAATGTTCCCCCAACACCAGAAGCGTCCACCAAAATACTTTTTCGCCGCCGCAAGCCTCTGTTCTCGTCAGATCCCATCTTGGGGCCTTTTCCGGCAATCTGTCGGTCGTGGATTCGATCACGGAGGGCCTCTACATCAACTTTGCTGCCCTTCCGATGATGTGTGAGTAGTTTACCACAGA
Source organism: Thinopyrum elongatum (assembly GCA_011799875.1). Classification (NCBI taxonomy): domain Eukaryota; kingdom Viridiplantae; phylum Streptophyta; class Magnoliopsida; order Poales; family Poaceae; genus Thinopyrum; species Thinopyrum elongatum. Next base: position 80,678,249 of record CM022300.1, on the reverse strand, counting down.
CCTACGGGTCCATAGCTAGTAGCTAGATGGCTTCTTCTCTCTCTCTTTGATCTTCAATACAATGTTCTCCTCGATGTTCTTGGAGATCTATTCGATGTAATACTTTTTTGCGGTGTGTTTGTTGAGATCCGATGAATTGTGGATTTATGATCAGATTATCTATGAATATTATTTGAGTCTTCTCTGAACTCTTTTATGCATGATTAAGATATCTTTGTATTTCTCTTCGAACTATCGGTTTGGTTTGGCCAACTAGATTGGTTTTTCTTGCAATGGGAGAGGTGGTTAGTTTTGGGTTCAATCTTGCGGTGTCCTCACCCAGTGACAGAAGGGGTAGCGAGGCACGTATTGTATTGTTGCCATCAAGGATAAAAGATGGGGTTTATATCATATTGCTTGAGTTTATCCCTCTACATCATGTCATCTTACTTAAAGCGTTACTCCGTTCTTATGAACTTTAAACTCTAGATGCATGCTGGATAGCGGTCGATGTGTGGAGTAATAGTAGTAGATGCAGAATCATTTCGGTCTACTTGTCACGGACGTGATGCCTATATTCATGATCATTGCCTTAGATATCGTCATGACTTTGCGCTTTTCTATCAATTGCTCAACAGTAATTTGTTTAGTCACCGTATGCTATCTTTAAGAGAGAAGCCTCTAGTGAAACCTATGGCCCCCGGGTCTATTTTTCATCATATATTTTCAGATCTATAAACCAAAAAACCCAAAAATACCTTGCTGCAATTTATTTATATCTACTTTAGTTTGCTCTTTTATTTATCGTTTATACCTATCTATATTAGATCTCAGTCTTGTTCGTGACTGTGAAGGGATTGACAACCCCTTTTTTGTGTTGAGTGCAAGTGTTTGTTAGTTTGTGCAGGTGCATAGATTGGAGACTTGCTTGTGCCTCCTACTGGATTGATACATTGGTTCTTAACTGAGGGAAATACTTATCTCTACTTTGCTGCATCACCCTTTCCTCTTCAAGGGAAAAATCAACGCAAGCTCAAGAAGTAGCAGCGATCCACTCATGCCACCTTGGGCCCAAGGCCCTTGCTTGCAGCATATCTAGCAAATAGATCTAGGACACCGAGTCAAAAGCCTTTGCCACAACTGGATTGAGCAGAACCAAGGGCTTTATGGACTTTTGAAAGAAATGTGCCATGTTCTAGGCATATAAGAATTTTTTCTAGATGTTTCTATGCTTGCTGAATGCACTTTGGCACTGATCAATCATGACATCATTCTTGGGAGCCAATCTCATCACGGGTACCTTAACAAAGATCATAATCAGAATATGTAGTAAGGAAATCAACCTAAAGTCTCCAAGGGCAATCGCGCCTTGCTTCTTTAGAATTATAACAATGAGCATGGTGTTGATATGCGCAAGGCCATGCCAGTCCATGTGGAAGAACAACTCGAGGGCGGCATGCACATCCACCTTGTTAGTATCCCAACAAGCCTTGTAGAAACCACCAGAAAAACCATCAGGGCCTGGTGCTTTGTCAGTGGAAATTTCGTCGATCGCGCACTTGATCTCATCAGTGGTGAATAGGAACTCAAGATCGGCCAAATCATGGCTGAAAAGGTCAAGCTCGTCCCACTTAAATTCGTGGGAAGGCTTGATGTCTAGACCGAAGATGTCCATAATGTTAGCATGGACAAGTTGAAGCATCTCCTAAAGAGAGGTGTCCAGTCCCTCTGGAGATTGAAGCGGGTGGATGGTATTACGACTGTTGCGTGCTACTTGTGATAGGCGTTGGGATTTCCCCGAAGAGGAAGGGTGATGTACACTACAAAAAAAAGACACATCCGTGACATTTTGGGCCGAATGAAATTTTTTCTGTCATGCTTATGACACTTATATGACGATAATTGTGACAGAAGCACGTATCATCATAGATGTGGTGGGCTCCTACTTCTATGACAAAAAATCATGACAGAAAATGGGCTTTCCATCCTGGGCGGGCCGAGGACGCACCTGCATGACATTCTTTGGGCCGTCCATGACGGAAAAAATCATGGTAGAAGTGAGGGCGAGGAAAATATCGGGGAGTTCCCGGTTACGGTGGGTGGTCGGGGCCGAGCGATGCACGGAGGTTTGCGCGTTTCTCTCGTACACGTACGCGCGTGTGTGCGAGGCGTTGGGCTCTAACTAAACCCGAGCGAGGCGTTCGCTTACTGAACACGAGCGATTGCACTAGCTACGTTACTGAACCCGAGCGATCGATCCCTTGGCTGTTAACTGAACCCGAGTGATTCCTTCGCTACTGCTGCTAACTGAAGCCGATCGAACCTGCTGCCTCTTGATGAACAGTGACCGTTGTTGCATTGGATGAACAGTTCCCATTGGGGGTTGGATGAACAGGACCCCGTGGTAGTAGAGGCCGTTGCCGCTGGATGAACAGGATCCCGATCGAGGAGGTGGGGTGGATGAACAGGACCCCGTGGAGGGCTGGTTGAACAGTAGCCGGTGGAGGCTGGAAGAACAGTAGCCCGTGGATGAACAGTAGCATGTGGAGGCTGGAGGAAGTCGACGGTGGATGAACAGTAGCCCATGGAGGCTGGAGCGAGGCAGTAGACGGTGGATGAATAGTACCCTATGGAGTCCCGTTTTGCGGTACACCACACCCCTCCCGATGAACACGACCCTGTTTCGACCGTAGGCGCTCCAACACAAGTCTGTTTCCTCCGTTTTCGGTACGCCACACCCCTCCCGATCAACAGCACCCCATTTCGACCATAGGAGCTCGAACACAATTCCGTTTCCTCCGTTCTGCGGTACGCCAGGCCTCGTTTTGGCTGTTTCGTCCCAGCCGGTTGGCTCCAGATGAACACGACGCATTCCGTTGCCTCCCGATGAACACGACGCAGTTTCTCCGTTCCGACCCAGCCGGTTCGTTGCCGATGAACAGGACGCCGTTGCTGCCGTCCGCTGCCTCTCCATGTACACGAGCCCTGGTCGTACGTATGCGCGAGTAGCTAGGCATTCGAGACCCCGCCTGTATGTACGTACATGGCCGTATTTTTTGGTATGTGGTTGTACATACGTGTACACGGTTTAGAAGGGACTGCGTGAACTGCTATGTCGGGGGCTCTACTACTACACGTGCCGCTGCTTTCTCGGCCATGTTTCATCATTGCAGAGAGATCGATCGACCAGTATGTACGTACACGTTCGCGACCAGACAGACAAGGCTACGTACGCTTTGATCGGGTGGGTCCCAGCTGTCAGGGAGAATAAGGAGGCACTTCCTTGCGTGCGAAGATATAGCTGGTGCGTCCCAGCTGTGAGGGGGAAGAATCATTTTTTTTGCCCGTAATATGGACGCACCTCCTTATGTGCGAAGATGTCGCTGGTGGGTCCTAGCTGTCAGGGGGAAACGTTTTTTCGCAAAATACAACTAAGCCAAAATACAGAGGCCCTTCCGGTGGGTCCCCGCTGTCAGGTGGAGGAATCATTATTTTGCGCGTAATAAGGAGGCACTTCCTTGCTGCGGCTGTGGACACAGCTGTCAGGCTCTCCACGTACAGTCCTCTTCCGATGTAAGTCGTTCCTTGACCACGTTGACCATGCCGTGCCGAGAGCACCAAGGCGGTGGACGACGGCGAGGCCTAGGAAGGGAATGACCCGGAGCCGGGGAAGACTCGGTAGTTGTTTCCCATGCGGAGGGGAGTACGAGGGTTTACTGGTTCGGGTGTAGTGTGAGGCTACCGTCGCCGGAGAATAACAGGAGGTCTAGGTGAGTAGAGGGATGGCTAGGCCATCAATGGGAGTAGGGTGAGGCGGTGAGGCCTGCGTGGCAGCATAGCCGGCCACGGGAGGAGGGAGTAGGCAGTCCCACCGGCACTGGTTTGAGCGGCTGGAGCAGGAAGAGCAGAGATTGAAGAAGGACTATGGCCGTTCGATGGACATCCAACAGTCACTGCTCTCGTGTGTTGACTAAGTTGACATGGCCTTGCGTGCGTGTCAACCTTTTTTTTACAAAAGCGTACGCGTCAACCTATAGTAGGCGCACAAGTCAGCCTCAAATCTGTGAAAAACGGCATACAACCCATCTGCCATTATTTCTAATAATTTGCAGCCCATTTGCTAATTCTTAAGGATTTTTTTGGAGCCCATATTCTTTTTGTTAGCATTACAGCCCATATTGTGGCCACGGTTAAAAAATTCTACGAAATTTTGCATATTTCGGTGCGGTCCAAACTGTTTTTAATCCCGAAATTTTGAGTCACATTCAAACTAATTTGAAAAATAAATTTACATCAATATAAAATCCAAATAATTGTCCACACATAAAAATCAATGAAATTTAAAATCTTGAAATGAAAAAAAAGAAATTTGAAACTAATTGCCGGTTTGATGTGTTTTAAAAATGTATAGCCCATTTCTCATTACTGATAGCCCATTTTCTGGGCAAGCCGAATGAAACTCTCCTCGTCTTGAAAGATTTGCAGCCCAGCAGGGCTGACAAAAGCAAGTAGGCCTCAGTTGGGTATTCTGCAAAAGAACAAAAAAACTGGGCTACCATTTTCAGAAAGAAAAAAAACTACTGGGCTTGTCTTGTGGTAAACATAAAATAAAAGGCTGGCTAGACAGGCCAGAGTGCCCCGCACAGCCCAATTGACACCCTGCTTCCGTCTAAAAAACAAAAAGAACTGGGCGAGCTGCTGGGTCCCTGGTGTCAGCCGCTCGTTGTGCAGTTCTCTCGTTTATTGACTACGTTGACAATGGCATGGGACCCAGATGTCAGAAATCCATTAGGAGGAACCATTTTTTTTGCTTGAAATAAGGAGGCAATTGGTTGCGTACTTCCATGACACTGGTGGGTCCCTGTTGTCATCCTCTCCATGTATAATCATCTCCTGATTGTGTACGCGTCAACCTAGTAGGCCCACAAGTCAGCCTCTAAACCCGTGGCAGACAAATACAGCCCATTTAAAAAAAATAACAGCCCATTCCATACGTTCAAATGGAAAGTTCAACAGTCAGAGCAAAGTAACAGGTCTGATCCAGATATAGAGTACTAAACTTCCACGTTGACAACCATCATAGCCAAGTTAACTATCTACTCCCGCTAATACTCTAGTAGTGTACAAGTACTAACTTACTCTTACTCCCTCCGTTCCGATTTACTCGTCGTGGTTTTAGTTCAAATTTGAACTAAAACCACGATGAGTAAATCAGAACGGAGGGAGTAGCTAACTAGACGATGCCGGCCGCCATCTGCGGTACGCGCTAAACGCCGGCACCGACATCCTCCTCCTCGCCTCGAACTTGACAGAGGTGCGATAGGGCGCGTTGCTCGCGCGCGTTGGCCCTTTCCATGCCGGCGTGGTCCACCGAAGCTTGGGCTTCTAAGCGGGAAACCCACTTGACGAACTGGTAGTAAAATTCGGTGTTGCGAATGCGTGCATGCCCGACAGCCTCCAGGGCTATTTGCCAGGCACCAGCCTCCATGTAGTCAGCCCAGTTGCGGGCGCTCTGCTCGCGACTCAGAGCGTCGGTGCGCTGCTGCTCCATGCCCCGCTGGTGGCGCAAATCGGCGATACGCTGCTCCTCCACTAGGCGGTCGCGCTCCAACAAGTCCTCATAATCCGCATTGCCATCTAAAGACCGATAGAATGCCTCGTCCCTCCGTCTGCCTTCCGGTGAAAAACCGAACACTACTTCCGGCAGTGACCGCCTCCGGTGTTGCCTATTGCGGATGGGCGGGGGCATGACGGACGTGGCGAGAGCAAGGGCAAGTCGCGAGCGATGTCGGGCCGGTGGGGGCTTATGAGGATATGGTGAGTTGGGTGGTGGTGCCATCGGAGAACATTGGGAACCAGTAATTATAGGCGGGAGGTAGGTGAACCAGCGTGTCGCGGGAAACACGACGGTCATCGGAATTCAATGCATAAGCAGGCATGGCTTAGCGCGCCAGCTTGTCGTGGAAAACTAGAAAAACTAAAATTATGACTATGCCGTCCCGTCCCGTCAGTGGTGCGTCCCGTCCGTGCTGGGTCACACATCGGCATGACGGTCAAACGAGTGCGCTTGATTCATCCAGATCAGGTACGTGTGTGATCTGCTGGTTATTCACATAGGATCGAGTCGGTCGGATAGTGTAGGTGTAGGATCGCAATAGCTGATGAACGTTCACTGGGAGATAACGCATTTATGAACGTTTTTGCTGGCATTTTCTTCAGATTCGCATGGCATTTTCTTTAGAACGGCATGTCAGTTTCTTCAGAGGTAGGCATTTTTATTCAAAAAACTGCCACCTTCGGATCTTGCGTTGCAACTAAAACTGCCAGGAGCGTATTAGTAGGCTAGCTAGTGATCGATCAATAACTTGTAAACACTGAGCAAACAGAAATAAGGAACTGCTAGTAACTTGTAAACACTGAGCGCACAGAAATAAGGATCATGCTGTGCAAAGTAGTAAGAGCCAATCCGTTCGAAATGTTCACACGAGACTCACAGTCACAGGCCTGACATTGTAATATGTTCACATTAGTAGCCCAAATTCACAACCAACTAGTATGATTCCCATACATAAGATCAACATGTTAATGCATCTCAATGATTCACAAATCATATACAAATATGTAGCTCCAAAAGCAAAGATCTAGAAAAAACATCCGTTCTTGGTACTAACATGTATGCTTCTCTGGGCCAACATTTAGTACAGAGTGAAAGAAAAATTTGTTTGTGAAGTCTACATTTCCTCTTGCAAACGTAAGTGGTTTCACCAACAACTGGAACCATGAGAATGAACCACACATGATGGAGGAACATCCACTGCAATATGATTTGGTCTTCTCTCGATCACACGGCGAGACTATTTTCGGAATACAAACTTTAACTTAGGCAAAATGATGCCCATTGTATAATCAGACCAAAGAAATGAAGCACCTACTGTTGGCCAATAAATAGTACAGTACTACTTTTGTGCAGTCCATGAAGTGACTATCCAATCTTTCTGTGTCTATTTTCAAATGGCACTACATGCAGTGACTATACTATTCTCTTGTGCAGTTCAACCAAAATTGAGGTCACTTTGTTTGTTTGCCAAATAGCAATGGGCAGACATCTGTTTGCACAAATATCAAGCAGCTAGTAAACATATACCCCACCTTGTATTTTCGGTTTAAACACGTCTCTGCTAGTCGTTTCCACTTAGCATCTGTCATGTTTTGCACTGGAAAATTTGATACTGTCATTTTTTGCCCTGGACAATTTCGTACTGAATTGATTTGCTGATACAGAGCAGAAATATAGCGCCTATTCTTCATCAGACCAAGGATATCCCTGTTCGCAGTGATGGAAGAGGTGAAATCGATACAACCAAAATTGAGCATCCAATCATTGAATCATGTCCTGCACCTCCAATGTAGGTCCACCCTGCCAATAAATTCACATGCAAACCACTAATATTACTATCTAATCACAGTACAAAAAGAGTAGCAAGATAGTAGCAAACCATGTACCTTCGTAATGAACAGCTCATAGTGCCACCAATTGGATATAACGGTTTGGAAGAAAACATGCTCATAATGTTGAACCATTTGGACTTTTTGTGCAGTTCCACTAAAATCAAGCATCCCTGTTTGCACAGATATTGAAAGTGTGATTACTATAAAAGTGGCACTAGTTGAAGCATAGACTCACAAATATAAGCATTCCAATTTCTTAATGGGAAAAGGTAGCAAGACTGTTTCTAACCACCTGTTTGAAGGAATAAATAAGGCAACAGTGGCTGATGTCAGGAAGGCATAAATAGTATTTTCTGAAAGATTGAACCATTCCTGACCTTTCCTCTTCTTTTAAGCATATTTTGTGCAGTTCAACTAAAATAAAATGCCATCACCGCCTTGACAATTCAGTGACACTGTACAAAAAGAAATGACTTACCATTACATCGTGATGTCAGGTATGTAATCGATAGGCATTTGAGACAAACATGCAGACATCCTCCGATAACATAATGAACATTAATTTTAACAAAGGTGTGACTAGCTTTACTGGCATAATTTGAGTGAACTCTACACCCTCTGTTCCTTAATATAAGACATTTTCGCAGTTCAATTTAAAGTACACAAATGTCTAGTATTTAGAAAACCAGGTAGTAGTTTTCTTGAGCACATATCTAGGAAAGCTTTCCACACCTTATATTTGTCCATACGCTAATGCAACACCATTCGAATAGTACAAATATACACTAATCCAGTGGCTAGTGCCACAGTAGAGTAGTTTTTTTTATTACGGGGTATAGTACAATGGTTTTACTGAACAGATTTCCATAAGCTAGCACTGGAAGATTTCTATAAGCATTAACAATACAAAATGTAAAGGTAACAAGTTTCAGGATTGGTATACTAGCTGTGCAACAGCATTAAACCAAATACAAAAGTCTAAAGGTAACTAGCATTATTAACTAATGACAGTATAAAAAAAATTGCAAACCATGTACCTTCAAGGTAAATATCATTTTGAACTTGAGGGGACCTCAAAATTGCTATTCCAATCTTGATAATCGATCAAACATAAAAACTTGATCAAACGAATCAAGAAAATAGCCGGAGGAGGAGGTGCCCACTCTTGACCTTTCCTCTTCTCTTCATAATTTTTTGTGCAGTTTAACCAAAATAAAATGACATCAGCGCCTTGGCATTTTGGTGACACCGTACAAAAAAATTGACTTATCTCATGAAAGTGAGGTATGTAATCTATACGCATTAACAGTGCAAAAATCTGAAGGTAGTAACAAGTTTCATCGTTGGTATACTGGCTGTGCAATAGCATTAGAATGCCTTAGCTGAAAAATCTTTAATACATCCACAATCAACAGCTAACCCTGAAATAATCCAGTGACCTTAAATGGCATTGCTTAAATTTATCGGTGGCATTAGACTGAGTGCGGCATTAGTTAAATGTGGCATCACTTTAGCAGTAGCATTGCTTGACTTTACCTATGGCATTATACTAACAGCAAAAAAGTGGCAATAAGAGCATGGGAGGCCCATTCAGACAGTGGAGGCACCAGTACAATGTACCTCCACGGACGCATAGAGTGGTGAGGGAGGGATGGTTGCCCATAGCAACAAATATCCAGGCAGCATATGTGGATTACGTCCCATTTTTGTTCTCTTTAGCGACCTTTTTCCTATGTGAGGACAACAAACCGATCGACCTGGTCATTCTCTATTGCATTGTCATGCCTTTCTACCCTTTTTCAACCAAGAGACATGAGACTCGTTCCTTAGCTACAAATTTTTCCCCTTTTCAACCTAGATGCGGGTTCGATACCTAGTCTCTTCGACAGTACTTTCTCCCTTCCTTTCCATATTCAACCCAGACATGGATTAGTCTGCATGAAGTAGGGTTTCCTTTAATAGTGCAAATTAAGGTTTTCGTCTGCGTGACCAACAGAGCAGAGGATAGCAAATTGGGGAGATGGTGGAGTGGAAAAAGATCCACATGCAGCGACGTGGCAGATGGGGCAATAGAACAAGGGTATAGTTCAAAAAGAGGTAGCATACCTGAGGGTCGGCGGGAAGTGGCTTCGCTCATGGTCATCGCCCTCCGCACACACTACGACAGCGAGCTTGGGGATGGAGGCCATCCTGCGCGGGCGCTAGGTCTGAGAGGATGGCCTTGTCGTCAGTGTGTGACCTCGCTCGCCGATGACGAGTGCGTCAACGCTGCACGTCCTTTTCTTCCCTGGCGGACGGGATCCTGGCGGATCTGTGACCACCAGTGAGGAGGGAGAGAGGGGCCACCGCCATCTTTTTTAGATCTGGAGAGAGGGTGATAGTGTGAGAAGCAAGTGGGCAGCCCTTAGCAAGCAAGCGCTGAAGCTCCAGCCTATATATCTTTTTTGATACTAGTACTAGAGGTGGAGTAGTGGTAGAGTAGTTTATATTTTCTCTGCATACAGTACCAATTAGTTGTGCTTCAAAACTGAATGGCACGCCATTAAAAAAATAAAGTCAAGAAATAATGCGGCACCTCCGGCCAACGCGGCCAGATCGCATTTTGCACGAGAAATGACACACCTTGTTTCGTTGACATGTGGTCCCGTTCCAACATGTCGGTGAGACGACGATGAGTCCTTTTGTACAATTTCTGAACGGACGTCTATGTAGGCCGAGGAACCTCTTCCTGTATCATGGCAACCGTCCACCGCCTCTTCGCCTTTCCCTCTCGATTTGGAACTGCTGTCGCACGCTCTTCCTCCCTCCATTTGCCTTCACCCTTCCTTCTGCCATTGTTCGATCATCTTCTCCATGGAGGGAACAGGCCGAAAACGACCCCGTTATTCTTGCCCCGATCTGAAAGATGACGTGGTGGAGGAACTCATTGATCGGTGTGACGTCATCACCTCGGCTAGCATGGCAGGTTCGTTCAAGACCATTCTCGACTCAACAAATAACATCATTACAAAGAACCCGAGGGTTCAGGAGCGGTTTGACCTCCCCTGTCTTCTTCGCCATGACCCTGCTCGCTGGCGCGGGGACAACAGAAGCCTCGCCTTGTGCAAGTTGATGCCGCTTGATAATGATATGTGTGATGTTAAGATGCCATCGCTTAAGGGTAAGGCCTGGGCAAGCACAAATGGAGATTGGGTTGTTTATATTGGGTACAACTACGAGTGGGAACTTGTGAATGTGTACACTCGTCACCGGGTTCCACTTCCAAAAATCTTAGAGTGCCTGAGGTTGAGCACACAGATGATCTACGTACGTTCAAATAGGATCATGGTGACTGTCGTCTACAGAAGATAGCAATTTGTCGAGTTCCCAGCCGCTCTTGGGATTACACGAACTATCATGTTGTTGCTATCTTCGACAAGCTTGTTGTCGTCCTTACTTCCACGCCTCGATGGATATTGCTCAAAAATCAATTTCTGTACACGGATGAGTACTGTGATGCAATTCAATATGAGCGTCTTGTGTTTGCTGCCACCACTCGTGGCACTGTTTTTGCATGGAATCCTTATTGTTTTGGTACGTTTGTCTTCCACCGTAATTAGAATTGTTTCATCCACGTGCATGCGAGTTAGTATCCCCGTACTAATTGACCTTCTTGTGTTTCCAAGGTCCTTTGAACATTCCACCACCTATACTTGAAAAAATTTATAACCAAGGGGGAGATGACGATGGTGATGATCACGAGCATGAGGACGAGCAGGACCTACATACTCAGTGGTGCCTGGCAACTTATTTCGATGGATCACCTCTTCTTGTATGTATACAGGGCACTGCTGATGTTACTAAGGAAGCAGGGGTTGTCTCCCATGGTCACACTCTCCGGACCTATTCCAACATCCATTGCAGGGTATTCGGGATGGATACTAGTGTGCTAGCGCCAGCACCTTCTGCCTGGTTCCGTATTGATAGTCTTGGAGAAAACTCGCTCTTCCTTGGACAAAACTATCCAATGATGGTGAAAGGCGATCCAGCTGCTGTTGGCACAACGTTACTACCATTTATGAGAAGCAATTGTATCTATACCTCGAACATTTCTATGGTTCCCTACCTGGCTATGACAATATGCGTCCTGATATAGGCCGCTTCTGCCTGGATGATGAGTCCTGCGTTGGTCTCGATATTGACAATAGCTGGCCCTTCCCAGAGGCTTACATATGGTTCAAAGCAAGCGTTTCCAACGCCGAGGATTGGTTGAACTGAAGTTCATTTCATTGCTTGTTATTTGTTGTGTGATAAACTTTAGTATTTACTAGGATGTTTTGTTGGAAATAATCTATAATCCAACATGTATCCTCGTTAGCGTTGTGTGTTGATGACTTATTGTATGTAATGAATGGTACATTTGCATATGCATGTGATAAACTCAATTTATGAATGGCTTTCGAGTCACTTCTTGGAGTGTGAGTACCGTAGTAGTATAGCCAACATCCGGTTAGATGAAGTTGCCACATCACATAGAGCCAACCTAATAGTATGCTATAGTACAATAGTTAGTCCTAGTAGTAGTATACCATCAACTAGAGCTAGGTGTTGCACGGAGGCCGAGAAATATGGTGATAGCGTGAGGTGGGCTTGTACATATGATGTAGGCACAGGGCTTGCCGTGTTTCCTACTCCTCCGGTCTAAATGTGGGGAAGATTTGGTCGAGTTCTTCCTCCTTTTGCCGACGGGTGGGACATCCAGCATCCAGGTCGTGTCATGCAAGAAAATGGAGTGCTAGTTGAAGGCACGTGTTGTGCATCTTGGGTTAAACTGTAAATAGAATCTTACTCTTGAGTAACTCCAAAAGCGGCCACCGAAGATCTTTATTGGATTTGTTTTTCATCACCAGCACGTCGAGGTGAAAGATGTGCAGGTTCAGTGGGTCATCTTGCGTTTTCACTGACATGTGGGACCGAATGTGAGCAAACAGACGATGGGCACACTCCGCGCGTCTGCTGGCTGGCTGAGAAGAGAGAGAGGAGGGCTGAGCACAGACTCCAGGAAATTTCACGACAATGTGAGTACTAGTACTAGTGGTGTACCATACTCCTGGAGAGAAATGTGTTCGCTCTATGTAACCAGCACCTCGATTAATAGTGGGGTGGCATGGACCATAACTAGCATTCATGTCTAGTAGTACGGCACACGCCACCCACACGAGCCCCATCTGACACCAATTTTCTTGGAGTCCGTGCTACAACTATCTCTTCTCCCTCCTGTTTTCTCTAGCTCACCCATCGCGCGATGGGTGGGGTGGGGGTTTGCCGATAGTCGGTTTGCTCAAGTGCGGTCCCACTTGTAAGTGAAAATGCAACACAACACGGGTTCCTTCTTGGCACGACCGATAGATAGAAATAACAATTTTCCCTAGAGTAATGAGAAGTTTGGTTTTGGCGCGGTTCATGCATGGTACGTACGAAAATTATGAAGTACTCCCTCCGTTTCTAAATATTTGTCTTTCTAGAGATATCAACAAGTGACTATATACGGAGCAAAATGAGTAAATCTACACTCTAAAATATGTCTATATACATCCGTATGTGGTAGTCCATTTGAAATCTCTAAAAAGACAAATATTTAGGAACGGAGGGAGTAGATGTGAAAGGTAAGATAATTACAATATACTACTACTACATGGAATTTACGGAAAGATAAAGATACATACGGATCCATCAACGACATCCTCAAGCCCTAGTGCGTCGGGTCACCAACCGACGTGTGAGGAGCAGAGGCGTTGGCAGCGAGCTCAACGTGCTTCTCAACAATGCCGTCCAAGGTTGCCCTGCGGTCCAAGAAGGACAACATCCTATCGTCCTCCTCTTGCACGTAGTAGTCCTTGTGGATGATTTGCTCGTAGACGTGGGTGATTATGTCGATGGTGTCTTGCTGCGCCAGGCGCTGCGTGGCGAGCGCGACTGACGATGACATGTACCTAGAGTAGGGTCATAGGCATGACCTAGACGCCCTACCCAAGGACACTGCCCTAGAGTCAAGGACATTCAAAGTACAACAGAAGATACCAACTGAAATCACCTTGGAGTGCAATCCACTCGACCAGCTATCCCACTCGGATACCCCAATTCCACTCGACAAAGTTAGAGTCACTCGACCATACGAAGAATCACTTGGACTACAGAAGATCTAAAGCCACCCCAGGATGGCAACGGGCAGGTGTTCACTCCGTAGTCTTAATGACCATTAATAGTCATTTATAGCGGGCGTTACCAGTTATGCCCCTGTCTTAACTTTCATTGAACCCTGTGTAACCGAGGGCTGGAGAGGCCTGGCACACTCTATATAAGCCACCCCCCTCCTCTGGCACAGGGGTTCGCACCCCCTGTAACATTCACACATAATCCAGTCGACAAGCCTCCGAGGCACCGAGACGTAGGGCTGTTACCTCCTCCAAGAGGGGCCTGAACTCGTAAACTTGTGTGCACAACCTCGCCGTAGCTAGGACCTTGCCTCCTCCTATGCACCCTATACTATAACTGACAGACTCATTCCCACGACAGTTGGCGCCCATCGTGAGGCCGGCGTCTAAGCGACTTCCGGTGAGGTTGCAAATTTCGTTCTCCATCAGCATGGTTTCCGGCGATGGCTTGGCTTTGGGTCGCGAGATCTGTCTCGGCGCGCTTGTATTCATCGCCGGCGACTCCGCCTGGCTTCAAGAAGCTCTCCTTGATGTCGAGGCCCTCCCCATCCGTGGGGCGGCGCACTTCCATGCGAGTGCCTGCGGCGTCCTGCTGTGGCAGCCGTCGACTCAGTATTGGTTGGCTCCCGTGGCGTCTTCGCTCCCTGCCGTTCGCCGTCGCAGGCGATCCGGTCGTTTGCGGCTCCAGCGGTGGGTGAAGCACGCAGTGGCTCATCAGTCGACCACCCCGCAAGTCGCGGTGATCGAGCCCAACGAATCCCTTTATGATTTGTTTGATCTGCCGGCTGGTCACTCGGATTCACTTTCCGAGTGCGAGAGCAACGATCCAGCGGCGGAAGTCCTCATGGTCGACCCCCATCACAGTCCGCCTGGATTTCGTCATGGCGTCGGCGGCAGTGGCGGCCCGTCGCTCGATCATGATGAATATATTCCCGAGGCCCTCACTGCGGAGCAGAGGGAAGAGCTGCATCTCCGCAATGTCCAGGCGCTCCAGACCCCCATCGTTGGGGAGACCTCCGAGGCTCGGGCTTTGGAGGCTGCGCGCTTAGCCACCTTGGCTGAGCGGACGCATCTGGAGAATCTCCAGCAGGCTCTCGACGAACGCGCCCAGAGGATGATCCCTAGTTCCAGTCGACGTCAGCGACAATTGTTTCCGACCGGACCTTGGGAAGAAGTTCAGGTATACCGTACACCGATTCAAAATGTTGCAGCAGCTGCCCGTATCACAGATTCAATTCAGCCGTCCCGGTCAGAAGCTAGTAGAGGGCTGCAACAGATCTGAGCGCTGCTCCGAGCAAGAGGGGAACAAAACTCGGCTATTTCTCAGTCGCGCAACAGAATCCATAGCAGATCTGTGGTTGCGGACACAGTTCAGTCGGCACACAGTCCAAGATCGCCTCCGTGGCGTGACGATCATGGTCACCGCCAAGATCAGCACCTGGATCGAGGCCACGTACAGTATGATCATCGATACACAAGTGATGATTACCGTCGAGTGCCTACGCCCCCTCTGAGGGGCGGATCCTATGCGCCCCGGCGGTATGATGACAGGCGTCCGTATGGTGATGAGCAGAGAGCTCTGGTCGACCCAAGAGAGCCTGGATTCGATGTGAGATCACTCCTCATACAAGGCTTGGTCGACAGGGGCAGGGCACACAGAGAAGGACAAGATAGAAACCATCCGAGTGGAAGCAGAGTACATGTTTCTGGGCCCGAATGTTTCAGTAGAGCCATCCGAGCTGTTGAGATCCCTCCCAACTTCAGGTTGGCGACGGGCATGAGTAAGTTCACCGGTGAGTCGAAGCCTGACACGTGGCTAGAAGATTACCGTGTGCGGTTCAGATTGGTGGAGGCAACGATGATGTAGCCATGAAGCACCTACCCCTGATGCTTGAAGGTTCAGCCAGAGCTTGGTTGAATCAGTTGGCCCCTGGAAGTATTTTCAGTTGGGAAGAATTAACCCGAGTGTTTATCAAAACATTCGAGGGCACCTGCAAATGACCTGCTGGGCTGACTGAATTGCAGCACTGTGTTCAGAAACAGAACGAGACTTTGAGAGACTTCATCCAGAGATGGACTACTCTTCATCATACTGTAGAAAATGTGTCAGAGCACCAGGCAGTTTGCGCCTTCAAAGAGGGCGTTCGGTACAGAGAGCTTAACCTGAAATTCAGTCGGTCGGGAGACATGTCCCTGGCCCGAATGATGGAAATAGCCACTCGGTACGCTAACGACGAAGAGGAAGACCGACTCCGCAGTGGCAAGAACAAACCAGTCGCCCAAGACACCAGAGGTGGAAATTCCAGTCGAAAGCAGAAGCGCAAGGCTGAACCTGCAGGTCCCACTGAGGCCGCAGTTTTGAATCAAGGGAAGGTCAAGGGAAAGCCTAAAGGACCATGGATCCTTAAAAAAGTGAAAGATCAGTTGGGAAACGATGTTCTTGATTTACCGTGTCACATCCACACTAAAAAAGATGAAGAGGGTAACTTGATTCGACCGAAGCATACCACTCGACAGTGCCGACTCCTGATTCAGAGTTTTCGGGAGGGTCAGCCCAGTGAGAAGGAGAAAGAATCTGATAAGGAAGAGGACAAAGAGGAAGATGACGGTTACCCCAATGTCAATGCTACTTTGGTGATTTTTGCTGACATCGAGAGCAAAAGTTGACTGAAAGTTATCAACAGAGAAGTGAACATGGTTGCTCCGGCAACCACGACGTATTTGAAGTGGTCAAAAACTCCCATTACATTCGACCAGTCCGATCACCCAGCGCACGTTGCTACCCCCGGGCGGCAAGCATTGGTGGTTGACCCAGTCGTTGGGGGCACTCGACTGACCAAGGTTCTGATGGATGGTGGCAGTGGCTTGAACATTCTGTATGCTGAGACCCTTCGAGGGATGGGCATCCCGATGTCCAAGCTCAGTGAGAGCAACATGCGATTCCACGGAGTCATCCCAGGAAAGAAAGCAGATTCACTCGGTCGGATCACTCTTGACGTGGTTTTCGGTGATTCAAAGAATTACCGCAAGGAAAGGTTGACGTTTGAGGTGGTGGATTTTCACAGTGCCTACCATGCTATTCTGGGCAGGCCCGCATATGCTCATTTTATGGCTCGACCATGTTACGTATACCTCAAGTTGAAGATGCCTGGTCCCAGAGGTGTGATCACAGTCACAGGGAATCGGCAAAGAGCGGAAGAATGCCTCTAGAAGGGCTCAAAGATTGCCGACGAACAGATGGCAGTAGTAGAGATGGAATAATATCAGAAGAATGCAGATCCGAGTGATTTGTTGCGAGCTAAGAAGCCTACTTCAGAATCTGCGTTTCAGTTGGCCGGGGAGACAAAGCCTGTACATATTCACCCGACTGATCCCAGTGCTGCTCCAACCCACATCTCAACAACACTCGATAGCAAATAGGAAGAAGCGCTCATCCAGTTCCTCCGTGAGAACTAGGACATCTTCGCATGGAAACCATCTGACATGCCGAGTGTACACAGGGGACTGGCTGAGCACCGTTTGCATGTCGACCCAAAAGCAAAACCTGTCAAGGAACATCTCCATCGGTCCACCGTGGAGAAGAGGAAGGCAATTGGCGAAGAGGTAGCTCGGCTTCTGGCAGCTGAGTTCATCCGCGAGATATACCACTCTGAGTGGCTCGCCAATGTTGTCATGGTCCCCAAGAAAGATGATTCACTTCGTATGTGTATCGATTTCAAGCACATCAATCGGGCCTACCCGAAAGATCACTTCCCTCTTCCCCGCATCGACCAGATTGTCAACTCAACTGCGGGGTGTGAGCATTTGTCCTTTTTGGACGCGTATTCCGGGTACCATCAGATCCGACTGTATGGACCCGATGAGATAAAAATGGCCTTCATCACCCCATTCGGGTGCTTTTGTTATGTTACCATGCCCTTCGGCCTCAAGAATGCTGGTGCCACGTTCATGCGCATGATTCAGAAGTGCCTGCTCACTCAAATCAGTCGGAACGTGGAAGCATACATGGATCATATCGTGGTCAAGCCACGTAAAGGTTCCGACCTGCTGACTGACCTCGCTGAAACATTTGCCAACTTAAGAAGATATGATATGAAGCTCAATCCGTCGAAGTGCAAATTCGGAGTCCCAGGCGGAAAATTACTCGGTTTTCTTGTCTCCGAACGAGGGATCGATGCAAACCCAGAAAAGGTTGGAGCAATTCTCCGAATGAAATGCCATGTGCGTGTGCATGATGTTCAGAAGCTTACTGGTTGTTTGGCTGCATTGAGTCGATTCATCTCTTGTCTCGGTGAAAAGGCATTGCCTCTTTACCGACTGATGAAGAAGTCTGACAAGTTCGAGTGGACTCCCGAAGCCGAAGCAGTGTTTGTAGAGCTCAAAGCCCTGCTTTCCACCCAGCCGGTGCTTGCTGCCCCAGTCAGCAAAGAGCCTCTATTGTTATATATCGCAGCCACTAGACAAGTTGTCAGCACAGTCGAGCGGGAAGAAGAAGGCAAAGCCCACAAAGTTCAATGCCCTGTATACTATATTTCTGAAGTCTTGACTCCGTCCAAGCAAAGGTATCCGCATTACTAGAAGCTTGTCTACGGGATTTACTTGACCACGAAGAAAGTTGCACATTACTTTGCAGACCACTCGGTTTCAGTCATCAGCGACGCTCCATTATCAGAAATTCTGAACAATTGGGATGCAACCAGTCGAGTGGCTAAGTGGGCGATTGAACTCCTTCCTTTAGAAATCAAGTTTGAGGCAAAGAAAGCAATCAAGTCTCAGGCAATAGCAGGTTTCCTCGCCGAGTGGATTGAACAGCAACAACCGACTCAGGTTCACTCAGAACATTGCTCTATATTCTTGGGATAATTGGTTTTATGCCCCTAGTTGTGTCCCACTCGACAGGATTGCCCATAATTTTCAAAAGCCAGCGGTTCTGTCCAACCCACTTTGGTCGTCTTGTGCTTTTGCCCTTTGACCGTCACTTTGAAAACTTCATAACTAATTCATACTAAATCAAAAAAATGCAAATAAGATACCAAAATGTTTGGGAAAACATCACCTACATGTCAATCTCATTTGCATTCATGAAAAAAGTGTTGGAAAGTGCCCATCCGAGTTTTAGCTCTTATCATACCACCATGAACAGTAAAATCTAAAAAAATTCAAAAATTTCAAAAATAAATTTGGTGGCAAAGAATGACAAATGTTTTAAGTGCTTGCCAAGTTTTATCAGGGAATGACATTCGTGGAAGTTGTGGCAAAAAAATCTATTTTGGAGTGTTGGCTATTTTTTTTGCCATGACTTCCACAAATGTCATTCCCTGATGAAACTTGGCAAGCACTTAAAACATTTGTCATTCTTTGACACCAATTTTTTTGGAATTTTTTGACCTTTTTAAGATTTTATTGTTCATGGTTTTATCATAGGAGCTAAAACTCGGATGGGCACTTTCCAACACTTTTTTCATGAATGCAAATGACATTGACATGTAGGTGATGTTTTCCCAAACATTTTGGTATCTTATTTGCATTTTTCTGATTTAGTATGAATTAGTTATGAAGTTTTCAAAGTGATGGTCAAACGGTCAAAGGGCAAAAGCACAAGACGACCAAAGTGGGTTGGACAGAACCGCTGGCTTTTGAAAATTAGGGGCAATCCTGTCGAGTGGGACACAACTAGGGGCATAAAACCAATTATCCCTATGTTCTTTGATGGGTCCAAGATGTTGAACGGTTCTGGTGCTGGAGTGGTCTTGGTATCCCCAAGAGGTGACAAGCTCAATTATGTCCTTCAGATTCACTTCGACTCCTCAAATAATGAAGCTGAGTATGAGGCACTTCTATATGGGTTGCGTATGGCCATCTCACTTGGCGTCCGTCGCATGATGGTCTACGGCGACTCAGATTTGGTGGCCAATCAAGTAATGAAGGAGTGGGACACCAGGAGCCCTGCCATGACTGGTTACTGCAATGTAGTGAGAAAGTTAGAGAAGAAGTTTGAAGGGTTGGAGCTCCACCACATACCCCGACTCAAGAATCAAGCGGCTGATGATCTGGTGAAGATAGGTTCCACTCGGAAACCCATTCCCAGTAATGTGTTCTTGGAGCATCTTCACACCCCGTCAGTTCAAGAAGATCCCTTTACGGAGGAGCCCCCACAACCGATAAGTTCAACAAATCCGACTAAGATTGAAGTCCCAGCTGTAGTCAACTTGATCATGGAGGTTTTAGTGGTCACTCCTGACTGGACGGTGCCATATAATGCATATCTGCTTAGGCAGGAGCTCCTAGAGGATGAAGATGAGGCCTGCCAGATCGTCCGCAGATCCAAAGCCTTCACGGTGATAAGTGGACAGCTTTACAGAGAAAGTGTTACCGGAGTAGCTCAGCGTTGCATCTCTCCAGAAGAAGGTCGACTGATCTTAAATGAGATTCACTCGGGGACCTGTGGTCACCACGTGTCCTCTCGGACCATCGTGGCCAAAGCATACCGAGCGGGATTTTACTGGCCGCGTGCGAATGAGATGGCTAAGGATATAGTTGACAAGTGCGAAGGCTGCTAGTTTTACTCAAACATGTCTCACAAGCCTGCATCTGCCTTGAAGACTATTCCACTCGTCTGGCCATTTGCAGTTTGGGGGTTGGACATGGTTGGACCTTTCAAGACCGGCAGAAGCGGCTTCACTCATTTGCTCGTGGCAGTCGACAAGTTCACCAAATGGATCGAGGCCAAGCCTATCAAGAATCTTGACTCAAGCACTGCCATTAGTTTCATCAGAGAGCTGATATTCCGATATGGGGTCCCTCACAGCATTACCACAGATAATGGCTCCAACTTTGATTCTGATGAGTTCAGAGCATTCTGCGCTTCCCAAGGCACTCAGGTCGATTACGCATCCGTTGCGCACCCGCAGTCGAATGGGCAGGCGGAAAGAGCGAATGGCTTGATCCTACAAGGGCTGAAACCCCGATTGATGCGTGACCTCAAGCACGCGGCTGGAGCTTGGGTGACTGAGTTGCCATCTGTCCTATGGGGATTGAGAATGACTCCCAATCAGTCGACTGATCGAACCCCTTTCTTCATGGTATATGGCGCTGAAGCTGTGCTTCCGAGTGATTTGCTGCACAATGCCCCCCGAGTGGAACTTTTCTTAGAGGCTGAAGCAGAACAGGCATGCCAGGACGCAGTTGATCTCCTAGAGGAGGAACGAGAGATGGCTCTGATCCGGTCGACCATCTATCAACAAGACCTGTGTCGATTCCATGCCCGAAATGTCAGAGGCCGAGCATTTCAGGAAGGAGACCTTGTGCTTCGAGTGCGCCAGAAACGGCCTCACAAGCTCGCTCTGGCCTGGGAAGGGCCCTTCATCATCACCAAGGTGCTCCACAATGGGGCATATCACCTTTACAACATAGCCAAGAAAGAAGATGAGCCACGCTCGTGGAATGCGGATTTGCTCCGCCGTTTTTATGCCTAAACACTCGGATCGGCGAGTTGTAATAAGAATCCTTCAGTTTGCTTATCAAAGACATGATTTTTGCAGTATCTCAATGATTGTTTTCACATAAGCAGGTATGTTCAAATCCCCCAGCGGGTGGCTTAGCCGCGAACCTGATTCGGCTAAGTTTCAAAAACACTCTGAGTGAAGAGCAACCCTCTCACTCGGGGGCTTAGCCGCGAACCCGATTCGCCTAAGTTTCAAAAACACTCCGAGTGGAGAGCAACCCTCTCACTCGGGGGCTTAGCCGCGAACCCGGTTCGCCTAAGTTTCAAAAACACACTCCGGGTGAAGAGCAACCCTCTCACTCTGGGGCTTAGCCGCGAACCCGATTCGCCTAAGTTTCAAAAACACTCCGAGTGGAGAGCAACCCTCTCACTCGGGGGCTTAGCCGCGAACCCGATTCGAGTAAGTTTCAAAAACATACTCCGAGTGGAGAGCAACCCTCTCACTCGAGGGCTTAGCTATGATCCCGTACTCGCCTAAGTTTCAAAAACACTCCGAGTGAAGAGCAACCCTCTCACTCGGGGGCTTAGCCGTGAACCTGATTCACCTAAGTTTCAAAAACATACTCCGAGTGGAGAGCAACCCTTTCACTCGGGGACTTAGCTGCGATCCCGTACTCGCCTAAGTTTCAAAAACACTCCGAGTGAAGAGCAACCCTCTCACTCGGGAGCTTAGCCGCGAACCCGATTCGCCTAAGTTTCAAAAACATACTCCGAGTGGAGAGCAACCTTCTCACTTGGGGGCTTAGCTGCGATCCCGTACTCACCTAAGTTTCAAAAACACTCCGAGTAAAGAGCAACCCTCTCACTCAGGGGCTTAGCTACGATCCCGTACTCGCCTAAGTTTCAAAAAACACTCTGAGTGAAGAGCAACCCTCTCACTCGGGGGGCTTAGCCGCGAACCCGATTCGCCTAAGTTTCAAAAACACTTCGAGTGAAGAGCAACCTCTCACTCGGGAGCTTAGCTGCGATCCCGTACTCGCCTAAGTCTCAAAAACACTCCGAGTGAAGAGCAACACTCTCACTCGGGGGCTTAGCTACGATCCCGTACTCACCTAAGTTACAAAACGTACTCCGAGCAAAGAGCAACCCTCCCACTCGGAAGCTTGGCCGCGCACTCTGAGCTGTGTCACAAGTACAGCGTATGATTGCACTCTGAGCTGCGCCACAAGTACAAAGTCCCGTTGCACTCTAAGCTATGCAAGTACAACGTCTACTTCGAGTGGAGAGCAATCTGTCGTGGGAACGATTCCGACAGTACGAAGGGGGTAGGGTAAAGGAGCATGATCTATCGAGATGCATATGGGTGACACGGTGTTTTAGAGAGTTCGTGCCTCTCACGGTGGAGATAACAACCCTACGTCTCGTGCTCTGGAGAGGCTTTGTTTTATCTAGGTATGTATCCGGAGATTACAATGTGTGTGAGAGAGAGGAGAATGGATCCCCATGCCTGAGCTAAGTCCGGAGACTAGAGAGGGAGAGAGAGGTAGAAGAAAGAGCCTGCCATGTCTAGTGGTGGGGGGTGGCTTATATAGAGTGCGCCACCCCCTCACCTCTTATGTTACAAAGTGCGGCATTGATGCCGTAACGTCAGATGATGCTTCGACAGCCTTGTCGACTGTCGGTCTTCGCATATCCGAGTGAGCCATATGACCGAGTGATTGACTGTCTTCCGAGTGGACGGTACGATGATATGACCGAGTGAATCAGGTACTCCGAGTGGAATGAGTTCGTCGAGTGGAGTGTTATGCTCCGAGTGGTTGTTGCCGTCCGAGTGACTTTCAAGTTGCGGTACATCTGAACGGCGATCTGGCCCAGGGGCCCAGTACAAAGTGTAAGGTGTCCATGGGTAGGGTATTTAGGTCAGGCCTGTTACCCTACCCCCAATGCATGTCCTCGTCATTAGCCCCCGAATCGGTCGAGGTTGAGTGGGTCGAGTCGAGGTGAACTCCGAGATGAGTCGGGTGCTACGGAGGCACTCATGAAGTCCCTCTGGTCACCCGGCGGTCTTATCTCCGTGTGTTGCCTTGACGGATTCCGGACTACATGGCGTCCGAGTGAAATGAGCTTAAACGGGTCCGCGGAGGAGCGTTAAACTCACCTTGTAGCAATTTTTTTGAGTGATTTGGTACTGGTGCTACATTGAGTAACTGATTACTCGGAATTTCTTCACGCCTGGAACGTGTCTTTTTTTGTTGTTTGGCCGTCACTCGGACCGGGTGGACCGTCCCGAGTGGATACCATTCAGTGGGGGCACGCTGAGTGCACCCACTGGGTGTAGTCCCCGAGACTGCCGTCGACTGCGGGCAGTCGGCGGGAGTCTTAGAGCCTGTCATTTTTTGTTGTTTGGCCGTCACTCGGACCGGGCGGACCATTCCGAGTGGATACCACGCTGAGTGCACCCACTGGGTGTAGTCCCCGAGACCGCCGTCGACTGCGGGCAGTCGGCGGGGGTCTTAGAGCCTGTCTTCTGGTTTGGAACTGAATTAAACAGGTGAACCGTCGTGCGTTCGGCACGGTAAATGACTTCAGTCTAGAACTATGGCGGGTCTTCATGCATTCGGAATGGATCTTCGTGAGCTCGGCACGGTAAATAAGTTCAGCCTGGAGCTGAATCAGTCGGACTGATCTTCGTGCACTTGGCACGGTAAATAAATTCAACCTGGAACTGGATCAATCAAGCAAATCTTCGCTTGAATTCGGCCTTGAAACTGCCGACTGTAGAAAAAAGCTGGACACTCCAGGGAGTAATCATTCCAGTAGTACTTCTTGCATTGGCCGTTAGCTTTTGCATGAAAGGGGTATTTGTAAGAGTACATTGTTTCCGTAGAGGAGCTTCGTTTTCACCCTTTTGCATGAAAGGGGTATTTGTCCGAGTGGACGTGCTTCCCGACTGATCGGGGTATGTTGACTGCAAGGAAAAACTTGGTGGCACTCATATGTCTCCCGGAGGAGGTAGACTAGTGGTCTGACGTGGACGTGCCATGAAACCCGAGTGACGAGGCTAGTGTGTGGGCTGTCTCTCAGGAGAGAGGCCACTCATTATCCCGGGGGAACACCAGCACATGCCATCTCTGAGTCAAAGTTTGTGAAACTGACACCTTGGAGCCTAGAATAAGGGCCAAGTGTATCCGTAGAGGAACGTCATTTTCACCCTTTTGCAGTCCTGAAGATGACTCCAGGTAATGATTTGGGCGATCGTCCGAGTGGACGGTGCTACCCTTATAGATCTTCGGCGGACCGAGCATGTATGGTCAGAAAAATATTCCTGATGTGATCAACAGGTTGATCAAATGGGGTAACCCCTGAAGGTGGCATGGCCCATGGCTGTGCGTAGCCCCCGAGTGATGCTCGAAAGATGTAAGCTTGCTACAGAGTGCGATATGAGGCTTGATCATATGAGTAACTTAGTCGTTCTTGTGTTGGGGTGTAGTGGTGAAGATATGTCCAACTGATAGTGATGCACGGGGCGGCCGAGGGGCGAGGATGTGTACAACCGAGTGACGACGCACGGGGCGGCTGAGTGGTGATGATGTGCACAACCGAGTGGCGACGCGCGGAGCGGCCGAGTGGTGTAGACGTGCACAACCGAGTGGCGACGCGCGGAACGGCCAAGTGGTGAAGATGTGTACAACCAAGTGGCGACGCGCGGAGCGGCCGAGTGGTGTAGATGTGTACAACCGAGTGGCAACGTGCGGAGCGGCCAAGTGATGACGTGTGAGGCAGTCGAGTGGCAAAAAATGGTCCTCGAAGGAGTTAGCCATATGCTTTCGAAGCTGATGTAGCGACGAGGTCGGTGTAGTGTGGTTGCGATGCAACAAGACCAGCATGACAACTGAGTCTGAGTAGGAATGAAGATGGCGCGCTAAGTGTCTGAGTGATTATGTAACTTGTCAAAGTGGCGGATTGAACGCACTTGCTGAAGTGAAGGATCTGATTGGTGATGAAGTACTCGACCACTCAGGAGAGTGTCATTCCGAATGAGCTGCAGCTCCCGAGTGCGGCGTAGCCCCCGAACGTACTACAGGCTTCGACAACGGACATGTCAAAATACGAGAAATATAGATTTGAATGGATAATTTGCAATTCATCGAGTCGGACTCGGGTAAAGATGAGGAGAAACTTCCGAGTGATGCTCGAAAGAGGCAAAGTCGCAAAGGAGTGAAGTGTATACGATGAAGAGGATACCACAGAGGGGTTGGCCGGATGTGTTTGAAGTGAACAGAGCGACAAGGTCGGTGTTGTGGTGCGCTAGGACCGGTACGGTGACCGATTCCGAGTAGCGATGAAGTTGGCGCATAGGGCCGTCGAGTGATCGCGTAACTTGTGTAAGAAAAATAGCAAGAGGAAATTTGATGTGTGCTTAAATGATTTGTGTAAATAATGCCCATAGACACCCACTGGGTGTGCAAGGGGCTTGCTAGTTCAGAACCAGCAAGAGTCTAAAAGAGTGAAGGATCTAATCAAACTTGACAAAGTGAAGGATCCAACCGGACATGTTGGAGTGTTGGCTCAAATAAAACAGAAGTGTAGTGTTCCGACTGAGTTGCAGCCCCCGAGGACCGATGCAAACTCGAAATGAAGAACACATGGTGTTCGCGAATGATGTATGGGTAAAAATGGAAGTTGGACTCGGGAGTCAAATAACCAGTACTAAGCAAGTATGTGAAAATAAGCAACCGAGCGTAGAGGTACACTCGGTGGCGTGGCTTCCGAGCGAACGTGATGTGTGAATTACGAGATACTCGGGAACGTGGAAATAACAGAATGTAGTGCATGTAGAATGACTTAGCTGTTTGAAGGCGCGCGAGTGGCCGAGTGGTGAAGATGTGTTCAATCGATGGCGATGCGCGGGGCGGCCGATTGATGTAGATGTGTCTCACTGAGAGGCGACGCGCGGGATGGCCGAGTGGTGATGAGGTGACCAACCAAGTGGCGACGCGCGGGGCGGCCGAGTGGTGATGAGGTGACCAACTGAGAGGCGATGCGCGGGGCGGCCGAGTGGTCATGAGGTGACCAACCGAGTGGCGACGCGCTGGGCGGCCGAGTCGTGATGAGGTGACCAACCGAGTGGCGACGCGCGGGGCGGCCGAGTCGGGCAAGTTGATGATGACGCGAGCAGCTTCACGACCGCGTGTATGGCAGCCGAGCGATGAGGACATGTCCAGCCAAGCGATGACGCACGAGCGGCCAAGCGCCAGTGATCCGGTTTGGTCCGAGTGAGTTAGTCCCATCCAAGTGACCATGCCGACTGGAAGGAGTTGCTGCCGAGTGGATGATGCCGGAGGGAGGCAGACGATACATAAGGGACGAGCCACCGTGCGTCAACCGAGGTACGTTGGACCGAGCAACCGCTGGGGCGTCGTGCCAGAGGCCATGGGTCGCAGGGATTCGCCAACGCTTGCCGTTACGATGCCTTGATGGGGTTGCCCACGTCCAAAACCTGTACGCGCATGCGGGAGGCGTTAATTAGCGACAGTTAAGCAAGAGTTAATGTCGTTCATGCATGTAAGGGAAGTTTCCCTTTCCCACGGCCATTTATCCCCTGCATGCAGGAAATAAATGGGAAGGAATTAAGGTTAGAAGGAGAGTTAAAGGCGGGGCACAGAGCTCCCTGGTCGGTCATGGCGGTGGCGGAAACTGCTGGTCCGATCGGAATCGGACGGCAGCCGAAAGTTGGTGACGAGGAGGATGAGCAGCTGGCCGCAGACCAGGCGCATGAGTCGTGGGCCGGCGTAGCCAAGGGCGAGGCCGACGCGAGCGCTGGTGATCGCGTTTCACTGCTCGGGGAGCCGGAGCCGAGCGCCGGCGGTCGGAGTCGCGCCTCGACACCCGTGGAGTTGGGCCGAGTACCCGCAGCCGGGCCTTGTCGCCCGAGGAATCGGGTCGACTGCCGGTCGTCGTGCTAAGCCGGCCAGGGAACCAGGCTGAGCGTTAGCGGCTGTGCGTGTGTGGGCGCTCGGCGACGGCGCTGCAGATGAGTACGCGAGATGATGACGGGCGGACGACGACGGTTCATCATCCGGGAGCCGAGCCACCAATCGAAACAAAGGGAGGCGTCCTTTTGTATGACCTCATGTGCATACAGAAGAGGAACAAACAATAGTTAGATCAATGGTTGATTGTAAAGAGGACAAATTGAGATGAGCAACTCCCTGATCTTTTTGTACGATGAGTATTTTGTGTGATGGCTGGGACTCCAATAGTCAAAATTGGTAGCGATGATTTTTTGATCTCGGGAGATCATCCCAAGAAAGCTTGGGTCGCCTGCCGAAATTAGTCTGTTGCCGGCGATTGAAGAAAAAACCATATGCATCATGGCTCGATAGACGCCAAGCCCCACAGTGGGTGCCAACTGTCGTGGGAACGATTCCAACAGTACGAAGGGCGTAGGGTAAAGGAGCATGATCTATCGAGATGCATATGGGTGACACGGTGTTTTAGCAAGTTCGTGCCTCTCACGGTGGAGATAACAACCCTACGTCTCGTGCTCCGGAGAGGCTTTGTTTTATCTGGGTATGTATCCGGAGATTACAATGTGTGTGAGAGAGAGGAGAATGGATCCCCATGCCTGAGCTAAGTCCGGAGACTAGAGAGGGAGAGAGAGGTAGAAGAAAGAGCCTGCCATGTCTAGTGGTGGGGGTGGCTTATATAGAGTGCGCCACCCCCTCACCTCTTATGTTACAAAGTGCGGCATTGATGTCGTAATGTCAGATGATGCTTCGACTGCCTTGTCGACTGTCGGTCTTCGCATATCCAAGTGAGCCATACGACCGAGTGATTGACTGTCTTCCGAGTGGACGGTACGATGATATGACCGAGTGAATCAGGTACTCCGAGTGGAATGAGTTCGTCGAGTGGAGTGTTATGCTCCGAGTGGTTGTTGCCGTCCGAGTGACTTTCAAGTTGCGGTACATCTGAATGGTGATCTGGCCCAGGGGCCCAGTACAAAGTGTAAGGTGTCCATGGGTAGGGTCTTTAGGTCAGGCCTGTTACCCTACCCCCAATACATGTCCTCGTCACAATCCTCTCACTCGGAGACTCAGCTGCGATCCTAGATTCGCCTAAGTCAAAAAATTCAAAAGCAATTCAGACAAAGCAACTGCATCCAAATAAAAGCAACCAAGTTCGGATAAATCCACGAAGGTTCGGAAGTACTCGGGCGTCAAGCCCGAAAGAGTTTAACGATTACAGAATCACTCGGCATTCCGAGGCAAAAGAGGTTAAAGTTATCAAGTTTTTCACTCAGCAGGAGGAGGACTTGCTGGCTCGACGAGACTGTCCAGGTCGATGCCGTCTGCAATGCGAGTAGCTGCGTCGATGAAGGTCTCCATGAAGATTGGAATTGAAGCTTCTTGGTGTTGGCGACCTTAAGAGCCGCCAGCTTCTCTTCTTTGACTTCCTTGCAATGAACACGGACGAGTGACAAAGCCACATCAGCACCGCAGCGGGCAGCTGACTTCTTCCACGCCTGCACTCGGTCCGGGATGCTGTTGAGTCAAGTCATCAGTGACTCAAGGTCATTCAGGAGCACATCCTCTGGCCATAACTCCTTGTTCATCCGGGACAGCGCGACCTTCAGTCGAGCAATGTAATCCAAGACACTGGCAAGGCGAGATTCCAGTCGCAGCACGTTCATTGCAGCTTCGTCCTTGATGGGAGAGTTGATAGGGTCCAGACCTGTCTCGATCCGCCCAGTTTCTTCCTTGAAGTTCTGACAGAATTCTGCACACACGAAAGGTGTTGAAGTGACAGTAATATAATGGAAAAGTTCTCTGCAGTTAGTCGGATAAAAGAAAAGTACCTTCAAGCATGAGGAACATCTTCTTGGCAAGACCTCCCAGATAAGTTTCCAGTTCATCTCTCTTCCGAGTGAGAACATCAACCCTGTCTGCCAAAGCCACCTTCTCCTCCTTCAGCTGCACGACTTCCTTCTTCACTTCATCAACAGCAGTTTTCAACTTGGCGTTCTCTTCTTCCAACTTTTTGACTGAAGCCAGCTTCTTGTTGGCAAGTTCAGTCTTCTCCCGCGCCGTCTTCTGCGCCGCTGCAAGGTCAAGATCCTTCTGCTCCAGAGCCTACTTCATTTGGTCTAAAGAAACAACATTCTTCAGACGATCTTGGAGTTGACGGTTTTCACTACGCACATCTGTTCGAGTGGAATCACTCGGTTTAAAGGTTGAAAGGAAAAAGACAGCAAGGCGAGCTGTCAACAAGTTGTTACCTCCCATGATGACTGCTTCATCTTGAGCCTTCTTCAGGTTCTCCTTGGCTAACTCCAGATCGAGGTTGAGTTGAATCTGTTTCCTCTCCAAATCAGCAAACTTAGGTCCAAGCTCACAGGATTTCTGCAATCAATAAACAATACATGTCAGTCGACAGAAACAAAGATCAGTCACTTCCGAGTGATAAGATGCAAGGTCAGATTATTACGACAAAAAGAGTTCTAAGACTACTGCCGAATCAAACATTCAACAACAGTCTCGGGGACTACACCCAGTGGGTGCACTTGGTGTGCCCCCACTGGTTTGACTTCCCACTCGACATGGTCTACCCAGCACGAGTGGAAGGAGTAAAAAAGAGAGAGAGAGAGAAGACCAGAGATTAGCAAGTTTTAAGACCAACGCCGACTGCCAGCAGTCAACAGCGGTCTCGGGGACTACACCCATTGGTTGCACTCAGCGTGCCCCCACTAGAACAAAACGTCACTCGACACGACCTGCCTAACTCGAGTGAAAAGAGCTACACACAGCTACATGACACACCCAGTGGGTGTAAAGACGCAAGAAACAGATTGACATCTTACGAATAGTAAAGCAGCAGTTTTCAAGTAGCATATCCTAACAGAGCAAAGATCAAGCTGAAAGCCGATCGGAAATCAACTTACAGTCCCACTTACTCGGACGTTGGTTTGAAGGGCAGAGCTGGCATCATAGACGGCCTTGCTGGTTTCGTACACCACCTTCATTCGGTCCATCATTAAGCCTGCTTGGATCATGGCTTCCTTGGCAGCGCCTACTTGGTCCTCCGGGACGTGGTGAGCAACAAATAGAGGGGTTGGTGGAACAGACGAGGTAGCCGGAGGAACTGAAGCTTGAAGTTGCATAGTCGGAGCAGGGACTTGAGCAGTCGACGCCGAAGGCTGGTCAGTCGACAAAGGATCAGCAAAAGAAACAGAAGTCTGAACTGGATCACCAAGTTGTTGAACGACTGGTTCTGATGCTGATGTCGAGTGAGACACTTTGCTGGCAGGCACCTTCTTGCTTAGAGTCCTGCTCCTTCTCCCTGTGTTCCTTTGTGGCACTTCTTCATCATCATCATCATCTGGAAGTTGAATAACATTTGTTGGCACTGCAAAACACTCGACCGTAAGAGTTTGGTCGACCGTCGGAACAATTGGCAAAGTAAGAGCATGGTTGTGGAGCTGTACCTGCCCGAGAAGTGACCGCGTCTGCAGTTTCCGCGTCGTCCTGCTCCTTGTCAATGTCCATGGACGTCCCAGAAGTAGCAGCGCTGAAAGTTCCTAACTTCACTCGGTCAAACAAGAAGAGAAGTTCCCGATCAAAACGAAAACAAAAAGAAGAAACACTCACGCTGAGGCGACAGGCACAGCCACCTTGATCCTAGGGAGGGCCTTCTGAGGTTTGGACGAGGCAACTTTGGCCTGCTTTGGGGCCTTCTCTGATGGCCCGGAAGTGGACGCCCGAGTCCACTTCGGGACTTGCGTACTTGGATCATGCGACTGCTTGGAACGCCGCTCAGAGCGGGGCGGCGAGTCGACTTCCTCGCTGCTACTAGAGTCCTCGCTGTCCTCTTCGCTTTCATCCTCAGATTACCAGTCGGCACTTCCGCCGTCACTTTCCACTCCCTCATGGTACTGCTCCCCGTTTGGCATCGAGTACATCTTGGTATAAATCTGCACGACAAAAATTAACAAATATCAGTCGGATTCAAGAGCAAGTTGCAGATTGAAAAAAGAAAACACTCGGTATACTGAGCCCGACCTCTTCTGGCTCGTGGTCGGCGTCGAATGGCAGAATCCTCCTGGACCCCCTGGGGTTATCCTTGTTTCCAGTGATGCTCCGCAGCCACTGAGCCACTGTCTCCTCGGCAACCTCCTCTGGGTGGATCCGAGCGGTGTCTTCGGGGCCCAGGTACATCCACATCGGATGATCGCGAGCCTGGAGAGGCTGGATGCGTCGACTGAGGAACACCTCCAACAGATCCATGCCAGTCACACCCTCCCGGACTAAGTTAACAACTACGTTGACTAAAAGGGACACCTCGCCTTTCTCCTCTGGGTTCACAACCAGTGAAGAAGGTTGGCGGAGTCTCTCCATAGTGAAAGGGGGTAGGCCGGTCGACTGACCAGGAGTCGGGATGTCTTTGCAGTAGAACCAGGTCGACTGCCATCCTCTGACTGACTCGGGAAAGGTCATGGGAGGAAAAGTACTTCTACCCCTAATCTCAATCCCTAACCCCCCGCACATTTGGACCACGTGCGTCTTTTTATCAGTCGGGTTAGCCTTTTTCACCGACTGAGAATGGCAAGTGAAGATATGTTTGAATAGGCCCCAATGCGGCTGGCAACCAAGGAAGTTCTCACACATAGAGACAAATGCAGCGAGATATGAGATTGTGTTGGGTGGGAAGTGATGGATCTGAGTGCCAAAGAAATTCAGAAAACCCCGGAAGAACGGATGCGGAGGCAGAGAGAAACCCCGATCAACATGGGTGGTGAGGAGGACACACTCACCCTCGTGTGGCTGGGGCTCGGATTCATTCCCCAGCAGCCTCCAGGACCCGTGAGCAATCAAGCCGTCATTGACAAGATTCTCCAAGTCCTCCTTCACAACAGTGGAGCGGATCCAGTCTCCCTGGATCCAACCAGGCGGCAGACCGGACCGCGACGACGACCCCCGAGCCGTCTTCTTGCCCTTCACCGCCGCCGTCTTCTTCGCACGCTCCAGGGCTGCGGTCTTCTCCTTCACCATGGCGGTGGAGCTCGAGAGGAACGGGCAAAGGCGTAGGGCGCAGGAAGCGGTGAGGCGGAGAAGTGGAGAGAAAGGGGATCAAATGAGGAGCACTGTGCATTGCTTCGGCCTCGACGTCTTTATGGGGACGCTTCTGAGTGACTGACCCGTGGGCCCAAGAGATCCTGTCGCATCCCGCAACAGACGCTCGCTCGATACGTGGTGAAAAAGGCGGTGCAGAAATCGAGGCGCCTCTGTCTATCCGTCCCGTTTACTGCGCCACGTTCCGTCCCGTGCGCTTCTCCAAAATTTCAAATCCCGTGAGATCTGGGAACTGCAGAGCAATCAATCGCACCAAAGATTTCGCACTCTAATTCACTCGAAGATTTCCAGCATAATTCACTCGGCGATCTCAGAAGCCAGAATCGATCAAGGCGACTGATGCAGGGTTAAAGTTTCAATGTGTTTCCCGGGCCTTGATGAGATGCCTCCGAAGCATAAGATCGAGTCGGAACCAACTTCAACCCTTCTTCACTCGGACCTCAATCCATTCGGGGGCTAATGACGATGACATGTACCTAGAGTAGGGTCATAGGCATGACCTAGACGCCCTACCCAAGGACACTGCCCTAGAGTCAAGGACATTCAAAGTACAACAGAAGATACCGACTGAAATCACCTTGGAGTGCAATCCACTCGACCAGCTATCCCACTCGGATACCCCAATTCCACTCGACAAAGTTAGAGTCACTCGACCATACGAAGAATCACTCGGACTACAGAAGATCTAAAGCCACCCCAGGATGGCAACGGGCAGGCGTTCACTCCGTAGTCTTAATGACCATTAATAGTCATTTATAGCGGGCGTTACCAGTAACGCCCCTGTCTTAACTTTCATTGAACCCTGTGTAACCGAGGGCTGGAGGGGCCTGGCACACTCTATATAAGCCACCCCCCTCCTCTGGCACAGGGGTTCGCACCCCCTGTAACATTCACACATAATCCAGTCGACAAGCCTCCGAGGCACCGAGACGTAGGGCTGTTACCTCCTCCGAGAGGGGCCTGAACTTGTAAACTTGTGTGCACAACCTCGCCGTATCTAGGACCTTGCCTCCTCCTACGTACCATATACTATTACGTTTAGACTCATTCCCACGACAGCGACCTCGAGGTGGACATTCTTCGGCGTGACGGCGGGCAGTCGTAGGGCCACCAGTTCGTCGAAGAGGTTGTCACCATAAAGGTCGTTGAGGGTGGCGGGCATCACAGAGCCTGGGCGCATGGGCTGGAGGCGTACATCAAGGTCGTCTGCGAGCTTCTTGACGACGGTGAACTTGTCTAGGAAGCCGACGAGGACCTCGTTGAACAAGGAGACGAAGCTGTCGTCCAAGAGGCCTCTCACCCTGGCAGCCTCAAGCACGACCTGGAGACGTTCCTCGGTGCTGGGCTGCAGCCCGGTGTCATGGACCATCTGGCACAGCTGGTTCATGCTCGCACTCATCGCCTCCATGGGTCTAGCTTCTAGTCAACTGATCTTGCGATTGGAGTGATCACTCTTGCCCTTGGTTAGGGTGCGTAGGTGCGTAGGATTTCGTAGATTGGACTGGTGGGGAGCCTTTATATGAGAAGTGCAGACTACGTTGCATTCACGTGTTTGTTGGCCATCTACTCCTCGGCCCCCCCCTTCGTACCGGTGTAGTTTAGTCATCTCACCGAGACCAAGTTGGGGCAAAACGAGAGAACTCTGATAGTAGTATTTTGTAATTAATGTCATTGCATGCAGAGAATTGAGCACTGCATGTTGTGCTAAGTAGTCTCAAGTCATTGAATGCATACGCACCCAATGTCTCCTATTGGCTGATTTCTTTTTTCGTGGCAAAAAACAGGGAACGAGGTGGGTAGTTAATGCACCGTGCCTAAAAGTTTTGGGATTATTTGGTTTTCGTAACGTGACTAATGCACCAGTACAGAGGGAGTACAATAGTAGTCTGATTGATGAGATTTCAGATTTGAGCCATCTACTGAAAGGGAGAGTGTATAATATCATCGGGAACTACATTCAAAACCGAATAAAACAATACTCCATGTATTTATTACAGAGGGAGTAGTATATTTTTTGTGACATGCATTACTAGATATTGCTAGTCAAATACTAAATCTAGACGGAGGTGGTAGTACTACTAAATCCAAATGGTGGTGCTAGTACTAGTAGTACTACCAATGTAGTAGTACTGCACTACCCGTTGGTCAAATAATTACGTGTTGCTCCTGACAGTGAAGTGACAAGACCCTGCGCCGGAGATGACACCTGAGTGTAGGCACCGTGTTCGGCATACCAAAGTCAGCCTCACCGTGTGCAGTCACTATCATCATGGCTGTAGAGCTAGCCTGCTTACAACTAGTCGTGTTCGACATAATTTTCCGTGCGTTGCCGCAAGTATTTCTACTCTTATAAAAAAACCAGGTGATGATGGTGTGCCTGCCATCCTGCAATATAGACCGTCCGATCTATATCTGATGGATAGTAAGCAAACTAGGGCAATTTTGCAAAAAAATACCCGCACCCCTCTCCACATTTGTAGATAAGGCCTTCCCTCGTTCAACTTCATCTCCCACAAGATAAACAGCTCATATAAATGCATCTTGATGTTCCGTGCAACGCATGGGCCTCTTGCTAGTAATAATAAATACTGTACTCGAGGAATGGGTATATCGTTGCCGCACCTATGCACGCGAACATTTATCGTAACATAGTACCTCGTGCTGGATAGTCGTAATATTACAAGTTTCAAACTGATATTACAAATGCTAGGAGTAATGCTGCACCTATGAAGAGGGAATTATTAGGAAGTTTATGTAAGAACTTTCGTTGCTTTAGGTGGATGCAGCATTATCGTACAAACTAAAATCCACCGCCCCAACAAGTCACTAATGGGCAAATAAATTTTTGAGTCTCTGGCGACTTGATGTTTCAAAAACAAATTCAGCTTCTGCGGAGCCTTTGTCATTTAGGCTTAGACGCTTGCGGTGATCAGCACGCCATTCATTGTTGTGCCAGAGAACGCCAAACCTCATTACCTTGAGCACACTTGCCTCCAGAACAAAGAACCTGGCCAATTTAATCTCAGATGTGCTGCCTCGGTAGTCGATCAAATCAATTTTTGTAAGATGGAGATCAAGGCATTCGATGAGATTGTTATAGTGCAGCACATTTTTCACTTTTGGGTCTTTTTTTATCCGCAAAAGAAGAGAACATATTAGAGCAGCTGGCTGTATAAAATTGTCATGTCATCAAGAGGTACCAATATCATTCGCTCATACGATAGGGTTGGCTCTAAGGCTAATGATATTTTTTCACTCTCTCTCTCTTTCTCTTTCCTCTCATTTTCCTAGGAGCACGTGAAGAGCTTGGGCATTTGTTGCCTTCCACTATGTGGCCGATGCCATATTTCTCAAAAGTATGCCACATAATACGCATCGATGTCAAATCAAAAGATTTTGGCACCGCTCTAGCAATGTGAGAGAGTTGGCACCGCTGTGCACACAGACCCACATGTATAAACAAATCAATCAAACCAACTACACCAGCCTCTCCCTCTCCCAAACAAGTGTTTTTTTATTGCCTCAGTCCTCTCGCTCTCGCACGCAAGTGTTTTTTCATTGCGTGAGTTAATTTGGCACCGGAGCAAAGTAGGTGATCCAGATTGGGGCACCAGGTGAGCAATGGAGGGCATCGATGCCAAATGCATCAGAAGTGAATTTGGCACGTGTTTTGGCCTATAGAGTGGAGGGCCATTATAGCCCACTTTTGTACTACTACCTCATATTTAGTGTAAAATTTTGACCATAGATTTACCTAAGAAAATGCCAATGCATGTCACGAAAAATTATACCATTTGAAATTATGTTAAAATATGAATCCAATGATATAATTTTTAGTGACATGCATAAACATTTTGTTAGTTAAATCTATGGTCAATTTTTCATACTACAAAATACGAAGAGTAAACCAGGACGGAGGTAGTACTTGCTCTTAGGCTAACCATAGAGTTACTAGTCTAAGTTACTTGGCACTATGAGTAGCCTAGGCTACTAGTACAATAAAAAAACGATGCTGGTGATCACGTGACGAAAAAATACTAAAAACATTTCTTTCGGTGCAATGCGTAGTTGCAGTTTTAAACACTACACTTGTTATCGTAATTTGGGAAAATTACGAAAAAATTGAGGTACGTTGTGATTACCGTTTACTAATAGGAAAGAAGTTTCACCTCGATGAATAGCTTCTCCGTGCCCGGAAAGCATCTAAGGAATCCAACAACTTGATCCAGATTGGGGCCGATAGATTTTATTGCCAAGATCTTCACTGTGCGCACAGACTGGGTCAAGCTTGTGGGAATCATTTTCTGGATGACAGTCATAAATACATCAAGAAGAAATTTAAAAATGTGAATTTCAAGAAGACGGAGAAGAAGATGAGTGTTGTACCTGAACGATTATGGATCCAATAAAGAGTTCGGAGAATTTGGCAGACGAGTACACCAACGCTGTCAATTTCGGCGCGTCAATGACCCTGATTTTTTTTGGACCTTCTAGATCAGATACAAGCAATCTCTCAAGGAAAGGCACATTCTCAATGACCATAACGTGGAACAGCTCAAGTGATCTCTTCCCAATTGATGTCTTGTTGCGGGGCCAGCAAGACACATAAATCCATCGGAGATTCGTCGAGGTGATGTGGAGGTTAATGAACCCGTGGATCTGCAGAAGATGAAGGTACTCGAGCGCAGTATAGCCGCGGAGCAGGTGCTCCATAGCCTTCTTCGAGATGCCAATGTCAAAGAGGTCGAGGTGCTTGAGTTGAGTGAGAAGAAGGGCGGGCGCGACATTAATCAGGGGAAAATAGCAGGAGCTGAAGCTGGTGCAGCGCAGCGTTGGCATGAGGCGGAGCACGGACGGCGGTAGAGAGCGACATCGTCCAGCTTCAAACCTGAGCTCCTCGAGCTGATCTACGGCGGGGGATAAGAACCACTCGTTGAACTTGGCTTGGACCTTGCAGTTGGTACTGAACATGCGGATGTCAAGGCGTCTAGCTGGCCCAGGGTGCGATGCAAGGATCTTGGAGACTGTGGCCATGTGTCTGCAATCCCCGTCACAGAGGTAGCTGTCGATGGTGAGGTTGAGGGGGACGCGGCGCCAGATGGGGCGCCACCGCCGGGAGAGCAGGGTGGTCTGCACGGCAGATTTGGTGGGGAGGAGGGTGATGATGACGAGCAGCATGTCATCGGGGAGGCTGCTGATGAAGTCCAGGCTCGCCGGATGCGGTTTTGGCTCGATACGCCTCCGCTTGTTGGCTACCTCGCCTTCCATTTCAGCCGGCGGCGACGCCGGTGTACACATGTGCTGGTGTGTATTGTGTGTTGGGTCTCCGCGAGTGCTTCCTTGTTTGCATGCCGCCGCGCAATGGTGTGGTGTGCGCGAGTGCGTCCTTCACGTGGAAGAACTGTGCCCTCAATTTACTAGCGTGTGGGGTACTACCGCTAGTGGTTTCAACTTTGTTTACTTCACCGCGTGTCAGATGGGCCTCTAGTTTATTTATTTTCACCCACTGCCAGATGGGCCAGCACACCAAGATAGAGAACATGAGCTGACAAGGCAGCATGTGGACTGGTTGCCCGGTCAACTAAACAATATACGGAGCTATACGCTGGCACAGTGACCGTATAATCCCTCGGTAAAGAGAGACCGAGTGAGAGTACAGAGAGCCATGCCAAAGAAAAAAAGAGAGATAGTACGGAGAGAGAAAGAGCTACTCCCTCCGTTCAATAATGTAGTGCCTATAATTTTTTTAAGTCAAACTTTTGACACTTTGACTAAGTTTATAAAGAAATTACTTATATCTACAATACAGAAGATAAATGATAATATGAACTAAGTACATGTTGTGATGAATCTATTGATCGTTCCATATGTAAATGTTTTTCTCCATATATACCTGGTCAAACTTTTTTGAGGTTTGACTTTTCAAAACATCCATATGTTATGGACGTGAGAGAGTACCTAACTAGAGAGAGAGAGTGTGTGTGAGATTGAAAGAGTGAGTGAAAAAAGTGTGTGTGCGTTTGTGAAAGAGACATGGACAACACACGATAAAGTAGAGAAAAAGTGTGTGTGTGTGTCTTATGAAAACATATCACACATGCATCTTCGACAGCGGAAGCGAGGTGAGGAGATAGTTTGTAGTTGTTTGCAATCGAGAGAGAAAGACCCCTAACACGTAGCCAAGAGAGGTCTGGCAAACAAGGGAGAGAGGTCTGGCAAACAAGGGAGAGAGGTCTGGCAAACAAGGGAGAGAGGTTGAGAGAGACGTATGGAGAAAATGCAGACATGGGGAGGAGAGAGTGTGTGTTTGTGATAGAGAGATCCCTTGAAGATCGTGATGGGACATGGGTGGGAGATTGACTGACAAGGTGTGTGCACAATAGAAGATACCCCGAGAGATATCGAGATAGACATAGGAATGGAAGGAGAGAATACGTGTGTTCCTTATGGA
Source organism: Thinopyrum elongatum (assembly GCA_011799875.1). Classification (NCBI taxonomy): domain Eukaryota; kingdom Viridiplantae; phylum Streptophyta; class Magnoliopsida; order Poales; family Poaceae; genus Thinopyrum; species Thinopyrum elongatum. The sequence goes on along the minus strand of CM022300.1, from coordinate 80,639,600 downwards.
TAGTGAGAGATAGTCATAATTAGGGGGGAGTGCGTGTGCCTATGATGGAGTAGAGATTATGGTACTTAGGGGGTGCGTGTCACATAGAGAACAAGGGCGGAGATTGTTAGATGGGTCTATGTAGTGCGAGCGAGCTAGATATGTGTATGTGTGAACCAGGGAGAGATATAAAGTTTGAGAGAGATAGAGGAGCCCAGATACGGGAGTAAATAGCATAAAACTACTAGTTTACAGGCTAGGGTTCCAAAAAACTACCACATTTTAATTTATCTCAGATAACTACCAAACGCGCGGTCGACTGTTTCAAAAAACCCAAAACACAGGCAACTAGCGTTTTAACCATTTTTCTGACCAGCTGGACCCACCGGTCAGGCCATGTGGCCCCGCACGCTCACGGAGCAGCAGTTGACGGCCGTTAGGCCGACCGGTCCAGTCGGAACGAAAACGCGGCTCAGGCCCCTTCCTCTCTCTCACTCTCTATTCCCCTCACCCCGCGCTCCCCCCTCTCTGACCTAGGTCCGGCGATGGAGGCGGTGCAGCCAAATGCCTCCGACGGCGAGCCTTTGGGCCAATGCGGCACCGCCGGAGAGGGAGGTGGGCATTCAGAGGTCGACAAGTGGCTCGGCAGTTCAAGTTTCCCGACGCAGCGGTCGCCGCAGCCATCCCCGCCAGAGGTCCATCTCGATCCGGCATTCCGCTCAGCGAGGGCAGTGGCTAAGTGCATCCACGCGGATCCAGAGGGCGGCCACAGGTGGGCATCATCATTTGGTGGAGTGAGGTAAGCAGTATCTTAACTAGTTCATACTCTGTTCAACCTGTAGTATTAGGTTTGTAGAGATTGAACAGATTAGGGGAATAAGACTTTGCAGTATTAGGAAATTGAATAAGTATTGGCAGGTTAGGGTTGGAAATGAGTAGTGGATAGGTCTTGACAGATTGACAGAGTTGGAAAAGTTCATACAATGTTTCTAAACCATTTTTTTAAGGTTTTTTCACTGTATTTACTGCTGTTTAGTGGCTTTGCACACTGTTTTTAACAACAGTAATTATTTATTTGTAATCACAATGTAGCTTTAATTAATCTGCTTCATTGTTTTTGACAATTTTTTGTTATTTCAGCTTAGATGAAGATGTTTGGGAAGTGAGGCTACATTTTCTAGGCAGAGATAATATGGAGAGAAAATTTTCAGTGTCACATATCAATTATCTTACCTTATTAGCATTGATTGAGTTGGAGGGGTATGGATTGGATGCCTACTTGACATATGTTAAGGATGAGGGAAAGGGGTTGGAAGGGGTGGAGGTCCTGGATAGTGAAGAGAAAGTTGAGGAAATGCTGGACAATTTTGTTGATAAGATGGTAGTTAACATCACTGTCAGAAAAGCAACTAATCCTAGCCCAGCAAACCTGAATTTGGATCACATCTTGCTTGAGGAACAGATCCCCATTAGTCATGTTGGTGAGCCTATTGTTTATAGTGTTTCACAAGAAGGTGTTCTTTACCCTGCCTCTAATGCTAGTTTGCCAGCTGTAACCCCTGATGAGCCCTACCTGAACACACAGCAAAGCTGCAATTTGAACAAGGGGAAAACATTTGTGGAAGAAGAAGATGTACAAGAAGAAGAAGATGAAGATATACTAGAAGAAGAAGATGAAGATGAAGATGAAGATGAAGAGGAGATGGACAAATCCTCTTCAGATTTTGAGTTCTATAGGGGTGATTACAGAGGGCACAAAATTTCTTTCAAAGCTTGGTCTAGGGGTGAAGATGAGGCAGAGCACTTTTGTGGAGCTAACTCAGAACCTTCTGAGTTTTGACAGGATGAACAAATTGTTTTTGAAGATGAACAAGCAGAGGATCCTTCTGCTCTAACTACAGAAGGAGCAAAAAAGCTTAAGCCAGTTAGAAAACCTGGCCCAACTAGCAAGTCTCACAGTGAGCCTGAGCACATCAAGTTTGAAGATTATGTCCCTGAAGCTGATGAGTACTGTTTTCCAGGTGATTTTGGAGCAGTTTTCAATGCATTTATGCTTCCTAAATGTAGTTGAGTTCAGAGAAGCACTTAGAAATTTTCATGTTAGGACTCTTAGGAATTTTGAGTATCACAGAAATGAACCAACTAGGGTTATTGCTTGGTGCTCTGAGAGAAAACATGGTTGTGAGTTTTACATAGTTGCCTCTAGGATAGCTTAATATGTTATTCATTAGTAAGACTTAAGATTACACTTCATTGAACAGGGATTGTTGAATGCAATAGATGATGTATTCCCTGACTCTCCACAAAGGTTTTGTCTTAGACATATTTATGCCAATTTCCAATCTGCTGGTTTCAGAGGAGAGGAACTCAAGAAACATTTAGATCAGGCTGCCTATTCCTTTACTAAACATGGTCATGATTTAGGCATGGAAATTTTGAAAAAAGAAAGCTTGGAAGCTTGGAAGTGGTTGTCACAGATACCAGAGCATACATGGGCTAGATATAAAATGGACACTATGTGCAAAACAGACCTGGTAGTAAACAACCTTAGTGAGGTTTTCAATAGAATGATATTGGATGTTAGGAACAAGCCAATCAGGACTATGTTGGAGGGCATAAGAAAAAAGTTGATGATTAAGTTTCAGAAGATCAGAGAGAATACATAGACATGCAGATGGGAGATCACACCTACTTATTCAGAGATTTTAGAAGAGGGGAAGAAGTGGGCTAAGTATTGTGAAGCATACATGGCAGGTCCAGGCATATGGCAAGTGACAAGTAGCTCTGAAAACACATATTGTGTTAATTTGAACAACCAGACCTATGACTGTAGGAGGTGGGACATGACTGTTGTGCCCTGTAGTCATGCCATTGCTGCAATGCAGAAAGTGAAGATACATCCTGAAGATTTTGTCAATGATTTCTTCAAGAAGCCCATGTATTGTGAAACATATAAGCACATAATATTCCCTGTGCCAGTTCCAGGCCATTGGCCTCATACACCTAGAGATGACATTTCTCCACCTGTTTTTAGAGAAAAGAAAAGGTAAAAAACAAACTGCCAGGAGGAAAGGCATATTTGAGGTGCCAGCTAAAAAGGATAGTTCTAGGATTGGTACAGTGACTTGCAGCAACTGCAAGAAGCAAGGGCACAGGTTCAACAATTGTGGTGACCCCTTGAAACCTAAGTTGCTGATGAGGATGAACAAGCATCAGGTAACTCCTTCAGTTCCATTCATTGCATTGTTACATTCATTTCATGTGGCACCAAGGGTACCTACTGCCTCTACACCAACAGCTCCTGCAACAACAAATGAGCCAACATAGACAGCTTCTAGGTCAAGGAAGAGGGTTGCTTCCACATCAGTAGCAGCACCAGGTACAACAACAGCAAAAGCATCAGCCTCCAAGAAGAGCAGGACCAACATTGAGGCTGCACCAGCAGCAGCACCTCTCAAGAAGAGCAGGACCAACACCTCTTCAGCAGCACTAGTACCACCTCCCAAGAAGAGGAGCACAACCACTTCTTCAGCAGCAAATAACATCAGGTCATCAAGGTCTTCTCCAGCAAAGAACACCAGGTCAGGTTCTGCCAATAGAGATGGCACTAGATCTTTCATTGCACCTAGACAATCTGCTAGAAGTGTTGTGCAGGATGGGTCAAAGAGGGTCAGGAAGCCATCTGGGAGGTTGAGGGATTATTTTTATGCAAGTGGTAACTAGCTGAAGTGGTTGCCTATGAACTGCTCTGTTTTCCTTCAGTGAACTGTTGGATTTGGTTTGTAATAACACTGCTTTACTAAGTACTTGGTTCTGTATTCAGTCACTATGTGGATTCAGTCACTGCATGTAATATGATACTGTCACTATGTGGATTCAGTCATTATGTGTATTACATTGCTTCTCATCCAAATCTTACATAGATTCAGAGAAATTGACATATAGATAGAGTCATTGAGAGTAGCATACATTGATTCTCATCTAAATCTTACATTGATCCACATAGACTTACAGATAGAAAGATAGATAGATAGATAGATATATTCAGATTACTACACATCAGTCATAACACTCGAAGAAACGAGCCCACTTAGCCCTAGTAGATGGATGGGGAGCCATGACTGCTCTTCTCCTAGCCCAGCTAATGATCTCCATGAACGTCCTTCCCCTGCCACCAGGAAAACTAGCTCAAGCTCTTGAGCATTGCATTTCTCCAGCACCTTGTCGGAGAGGCGGCGGTTGTACTCCAGTTACTGCTCATCCTGGGCCGCCTCATGTGCCCTCTGCCTGCGCCTCCTCCTCCTCCTCCTCTGTTGTGCTGCTGCAGCCCTAACCTCCATGGCCTCCCCCTCCTCCTCTATGACATCTCCCATGTCAGGATCCATCTCTAGGGTTTGATAGGGGTGGAGGCTGGTGGAGTGACTGGGAAAGGGTGGGGGGTGGGGAGGGGTTTATATTGATAGAGGGGGTTGGGTTTTAGTAGGCCTAGGGTTGCATTTGGTCAGAGACTAGTGGCCCACTAAGCCCAATTACCTACATAGAAAATATATGTAGGCTAACCCAATGACATAACTTACTAAAAACCATAGCATAAAAGATCAATTACAACACTTAATAGCATTGGAGATCCATTACAACATACTTAAGAACATAGCAAATATGGTTCTTACATAAGACTGTAAAGTTCAAATGCAATGCCAAACCCTAGGTTAACTTCACATTCCCCAAAATGTACACCCATATAATCACTTGAGATAGTTAGGCCACATCCTTATATATAGGCCTTGGATGTACGTCACCAACATTTCACAACACTTCATGACTCAAGGATGGCCTTGATTTGCTCTAACTTCTCCTTGCTGCCATAGCCATCTTTCAGCAGCTCAGAAACAACTTGCTCAAGCTTTGCATTCTCCTTCTTAAGAAGATCTCTATCAACTTCAACATCCTTCATAGCCTTCCTGGTGTTCTTGATGATATCAGCTTGGCTCTGCAAAATGCACCTCTGCTCATTTGCAAGTTTAAGCTTTTCCATCTGCACCTCCAACCTAGCTTTCTCCTCTACCTTCTTCTTCTTCTTCTCAAGTTCTTCCTCCTCCACTTGTTTCTGGTTCACCTTCTTGTCCACCCTACCATCCTGCCAATCAAACATCTTGGATACATCTTCAACAAGCTTGGTGTACTCAATGCAAAGCTTGTCATTTTCAATCTTAAGCTTGGCCAACTCCCTGTCATGTTCAGTCTTAACCTTGGCCAACTCCTTCTCAAACTTATCCTTGTCAAGTACCCTTCCTAGGTTTTGCTCATGGAACATTTCCCATAGCTTGCACAAACATCTCTGAAGAACAGGAGGACAAGGCCCATCAACCCACTCTACAAAACCACAATTCACACCATTTCCTGCATTTGTAAATGTGATAAGTTATTACAATGCCATGATTAGCTTATTTCACTGCCATGATTAACTGTTAATTTTCTAACAATGAATAACATAAATGAGATATGATAAGTTATTACAATGCCATGATTAAGTTTGCAAAGTAACAAAGAAAAACATAAGTGAAATAACAACTACGGTCATATCAGTAACAAACTGTTGCATCATGTGCTGCACTGAACATCCATATGTAACAAACTTAATTGACATCTAACCTGGACAGGGTAGCCATAGAAACGCCTTCCTGTTACAATGCCTTCAAAAGCCACACGCTTAACAGGCCTCATGTGGTGCAGAATGCATTTGGGTTCAGCAAGCTCAAGTTGGCCACATAAAAGGGGCTCCACAATGGTGTCTGGTTCCTCCTGCAACCAAAAAAACCAAAATAACACTGGTTTCAATCACCACTCAAAAGCACAATAAATTTTCACTATTCATTAACCCTAAACACTCAACAAATCCCCAAATCAGCAAGAACCCTAACACTGTACAAAGATGAACCCTAAGTTAGCTCAATCCTACAACCAACCCCCACCCCCACTAATCAAGATCCATATCACAGAGACAACAATAACCCTAAACTAAGCAAGATCCATGGCTATAGCCTAGGCCTACTAGCATTTAAACCTAACCCTAGGTGGCAAGGAATAAACTTACCATAAGTCCCATGTCCATGCTGACGACCTCGTAGTCATCGTCGGAGCTCGTTTCCTCGTCGTTCCAGGAAGGCATGGCGGCAAGGAGGTCGACGGCGACCAGCCTCGAAGACAGCAAGCGGCGGCGAGCTCGTACTGGAGCAGGGGAGTGGGAGTAGGGGAGTGGGAGAGTGAGCAGGGGAGTGAGCGAGCAGGGGACGGCCCGACCGATGGAGGGGTATTTACCCTGTTCCGACCGGACCGGTCGGCCTAACGGCCGTCAACTGCTGCGTCATGAGCGCGCGGGGCCACGTGGCCTGACCGGTGGATCCAGTCGGTCAGAAAAATGGTTAAAACGCTAGTTGCCCGCGTTTTGGGTTTTTTGAAACAGCCGACCGCGCGTTTGTTAGTTATCTAAGAAAAATTAAAATGTGGTAGTTTTTTGGAACCCTAGCCTGTAAACTAGTAGTTTTATGCTATTTACTTCTGATACGGCTGAGTGGTGCCTCAGATAGCTGAGAAGGAAAGAGATACTCCATCAATCCGTTCGATAGTGTAGTGCATATAAATTTTCTATAAGTCAAACTTTGGAAACTTTGACCAGGTTTACACAAAATATTATTTTTATCTACAATACCAAAGATACATCATATGAAACTACATCTTGTGATGAATCTAATCATATATGTCTACCGTTCTAGATGTAAATGTTTTACTCCACGTACCTGGTCAAACTTTGTGAAGTTTGACTTTTCAATAAATCTATAAGCTATGGACCGAAGAGAGTACCTAAGTCGAGAGAGATCAAGTGCGAGTGAAGGAGAAAGAGTGGGTGTGAAAAAAGAGTGTGTGTGTGAAAGAGAAAGGGACAACAAGCGATAAAATAGAGAGAGTGTGTGTGCGTGTCTTATGCAAACATATCACGCATGCATCTCCGAGATAGAAAAGCGAGGTGAGGAGATACACGGAGATAGCTAGTGCGTGGTTGTTAGCAACGGAGAGAGACCCCGCTATAGCACCTGTCCAATAGAGGTGTGGCCAACAAGGGACAGAGGTCGAGAGGGACGTATGGAGAAGATGGACGCATGGGGAGGGAGAGAGGGTGTGTTTGTGATAGAGAGATCCCCTCGAGATCATGAGGGGACTATATGGGTGGGAGATCAAGGGACGAGGTGTGTGTGCGATAGATAGATGCCCTGAGAGAAATCGAGATATACCAAGTGAGGGAAAGAGGCAATGCATATGTTTGTGATGGAGATTGGGAAATAGTCATATACATAGGGGGGGCTGCGTGTGCCTACAATGGAGTGAGAGACAATCATACTTTGCTAGGCGTGAGATTGTGTGCGTGTGCATGTCAGATGGAGAGACAATGAGGGAGAGAGAGAGTTTTAGATGGGTCTATCTAGTGCGAGTGAGATATGCATGTGTATGTGTGACCTAGGGAGATGGAGAGAGAGAGGGGGGGAGAGCCCCGAGACGACGGAGTGGTGCGTGAGAGAGTTACGGACAACGAGCTAGGGAATTTGTGTGCGTATGACGAGTGCACCCTAGATATTTAAATTGGACTAGAGAATCATACATTCTATGCCAGAGAGACCTATACATGGAGTGTGCATGCAAACTAGAAAAACCGACAGAGAGAGAGAGCGATACAGATATATATATAGAGAGAGAGAGAGAGGGAGAGGGACCGACAAGGTTTGTGTTTGTATGCGTGCGATAGAAACGAAGATTGTCGGCTAGAGAGAGAACAAGAGTCCGGGAGAGGGGGAGGTCGCGTTTATGCATCGAAGACTGATATAAACCATGTTTCGATATAAATTTGCATTCAAATATTCGAATTGGAGAACATCGCGTTTGCAATCCACACATGAACGGAGATATGCGTATCAAACAAGTTCATTAATTTGACTTTCAGCATGTTCATGGAGTACTATAATACAACATGCTACTCAATTGAGGTGTTCAATTTTGGATTTAGTCCACAATTTTGACCGGGTAAATGAACTATTTCATTGAATCGCGATATTTCATTTTGGGTTTGATTCCCGTTTTTGAGTGGGTCAACTTTTTGTGAAATAGTAAATCGTTGGCAACGTGCATGTAAAAGCACATTAGTCCCGAGCATCATCTCACCATCTAAAGAAGAAGTGGCAAGCTAATAAATTTGATTCGAATCGACTTGGTAAGGTAGACGTGGATGCTCGTTCTCCCAAAATTTGAACGAACCGCTAAACACACTCTACTCACTGGAATTCGCCCGAGCAAATAAATGGGAGACGCGAAATTACCGGCCTATGTGCGACACGCATCAATTGGCCCGTTGTACATCGAGGGTAGGTTTGTAACTTCATCCAAGCGCGTCCCCTCCTCACCCAAAATGGCAGGCGCCGAATAATTCATAAACCATGGGCGGAAAAACACGCTCTCCTCGGCCAAAATCGCTCGCACCCACTATTTCAAAACACGCCCTCCTCGCCCGAAATCTCTCGCGCCCACTATTTCAAAACACATCCTCCTCGCCCGAAATCGCTGGCGCCCACTATTTGGGAGAAGCAAAGTTACCCTACTATCCCCGACCCTCAAGAGACAGACCCAAGCCCAGAAGCCAAAAGGCAGGGGTAGAACTGTAACTTCCCCCACATTTTAGACAAATGCGTCCGTAAGACATGGTTCCCCCTCCCGATTCCCCATTCATACAGCGTGGGCGCCAAATCACTTTCTCCCCAGCCGCGAAACCTCAGCGCCTCCTCCATGGTGCACCCCACTGCACCAAATTCACCGCCGCCCTCCTCCCCAATGCCGGAGCCGCTGTCCATTTGCCGTCGTGCACTGGGCCGTGTGCCTCTTACTCCGTGCTGCCGGAGCTGCCTCGACGACGACCGCATGAACCGTCCCGGAGCCGATTCACCTGCGCCGTTGTGCACGGCGCCGGAGCGACTCCAACTTCAGACGCGTCCTGGGCCCTGGCGCAGCTTCGCCATAGCCGTCGACCATCGCAACATATCTGCTTTCCTGCTGCCGGGAGCCACCACAACCACGCCGACCTCACCGACTCGGCAGCTGGAGCTGCCTCCTTCACCGGGCCACAAGATAGGTCGCACACTCATCTTAAATCACTTTACTTAGGCGTCAGTTGCCTGAATTTTTATTCTAGGCCAGTCGATTGCCAATGGGAAGCAGCACCCCTCGAGGCGGCGGAGCTCCTAGGCTGTCGGTTGGCTAGGGCAGCAGTGCCTCGGTGTCTATCATAGGGGTGTGGGGGTGCAAGTTCACCGTGGAAGCTGCGCTTAGGTGGCTATCGTAGAGTTATGTGGGTTGAAGGTACTGCCGCCGCCGGATCTGGATGACGGCGAGTCTTTGTGGTTTGGCCTGGGGTGGCGCAACCATGGCAGTGCGGTGGGGCGGGGACGGGGTTTTGGTCGGAGCTCTCGCGGCCAGGGACGCCGGAGGCAGGCTGCTTTGCCGGTGGTCGCTGGCTCTTCGGGGAAGATTCTGAATAGTGTCAGCCGGGAGGCACAAGACGGCCATCCAGCCATCCGGCGTAGATCGGACAGTACCAAAAAATAAAATTAAAATCATGTGACCCCAATTTAGTTTTCAGTCATCAGACGTGTCACCAGTCTTGTACCTTATTGTTGATCTCTTAGGGTATTTCTTCAGATCAGAGATATGTGTCGTTCTTAACATTATGTGTTTTCTGCATCTTCAGCCACATCGTCTTCCTTCTCACCGCAGCTGCTCCAACAAGGGAAGCATACACCAGAAGGGAGCTATAGTCCCCACTCAACAGTTCCCTGCCTCGAATGTGCGTGCCCGACATGGACAGCCACAACAACCACAGGGCCATCGACAAGTCAGCAGATGATGCTCACTCCTATGGATGGCGGCTAGATAGGTTGTACCCTCAATATTACTTGTGTGCAACATTTATGGCTTTGTTATTCATCTAAGCATGGAGAATAGATTATCACATGTCACTGTATATTCATGCTGATGTCTTAAGAGTATTGTTCAAGAGTTAATGTTGTTCCATACTTCAGATAAGAGACTTGTTCAGGTGTTAACACTGTTCCATACTTATCATCCATCAGCCAATGCTATCCCACAGGCTGGTGATTATACCACTTCTAATATTACCAATGTTGTTGTTCTTTAATACTTTTGTGTGCCATTTGAATTATCTCAAGTACAAACAATACATATTTTGTAGCTTTCATCTGTGTTCTCCCTTTAGTTTTTGAGACCTGTTGCTGCCAGTTAAGTCCATTCCTACTATTTATGTCATCTCCTACAGGCACTCATTACATAATCTAACTACTAGTTGTCTTCCATGCATATCAGATATAATTGCACACACTGATATTGTTGGAAATATGCCCTAGAGGCAATAATAAAATGGTTATTATTATATTTCCCTGTTCATGATAATTGTCTATTGTTCATGCTATAATTGTATTAACCGGATACCGTAATACATGTGTGAATACATAGATCACAGAATGTCCCTAGTAAGCCTCTAGTTGACTAGCTCATTGATCAATAGATGGTTATGTTTTCCTGACCATGGACATTATATGTCGTTGATAACGGGATCACATCATTAGGAGAATGATGTGATGGACAAGACCCAATCCTAAGCATAGCACAAGATCGTGTAGTTCGTTTGCTAGAGCTTTTCTAATGTCAAGTATCATTTCCTTAGACCATGAGATTGTGCAACTCCCGGATACCGTAGGAATGCTTTGGGTGTGCCAAACGTCACAACGTAACTGGGTGGCTATAAAGGCACACTACGGGTATCTCCGAAAGTGTCTGTTGGGTTGGCACGAATCGAGACTGGGATTTGTCACTCCGTGTGACGGAGAGGTATCTCTGGGCCCACTCGGTAGGACATCATCATAATGAGCTCAATGTGACCAAGGAGTTGATCACGGGATGATGTGTTACGAACGAGTAAAGAGACTTGCCGGTAACGAGATTGAACAAGGTATAGGGATACCGACGATCGAATCTCGGGCAAGTATCATACCGGTAGACAAAGGGAATTGTGTACGGGATTGATTGAATCCCCGACATAGTGGTTCATCCGATGAGATCATCGTGGAACATGTGGGAGCCAACATGGATATCCAGATCCCGCTGTTGGTTATTGGCCGGAGAGATGTCTTGGTCATGTCTGCATGGTTCCCGAACCCGTAGGGTCTACACACTTAAGGTTCGGTGACGCTAGGGTTGTTATGGGAAATAGTATGTGGTTACCAAATGTTGTTCGGAGTCCCGGATGAGATCTCGGACGTCACGAGGAGTTCCGGAATGGTCCGGAGGTGAAGATTTATATATGGGAAGTCATCATACGGTCACCGGAAGTGTTCGGGGGTTTTCCGGTATTGTACCGGGACCACCGAAGGGGTTCCGGGGGTCCACCGGGAGGGTCCACCTGCCCCGGAGGGCCCTATGGGCTGTATGTGGGAGGGAACTAGCCCCTAAGTGGGCTAGGCGCCATCCCCCCTAGGGCCCATGCGCCTAGGGTTGGGGGAAACCCTAAAGGGGGCGCCCCCCTTGGCTTGGGGGGCAAGCCCCCTTCCCCTGGCCGCCGCCCCCCCTCTAGATCTAATCTAGAGGGGCCGGCCCCCTTCCCCCTTGGCCCTATAAATAGAGGGGAGGAGGGAGGGCAGCAGCACCTCATCCAAGGCGCAGCCCTCCCCCTCTCCAACACCCCCTCCTCCTCCGTTGAGCTTGGCGAAGCCCTGCCAGAGAACTGCCAACTCCACCACCACGCCGTCGTGCTGCCGGAGTTGTCTTCCCCAACCTCTCCCTCCTCCTTGCTGGATCAAGACGCGGGAGACGTCACCGGGCTGCACGTGTGTTGAACGCGGAGGCGCCGTTGTTCGGCGCTTAGATCGGAATCGACCGCGATCTGAATCGCTACGTGTATGACTCCTCCAACCGCGTTCTTGCAACGCTTCCGCATCACGATCTTCAAGGGTATGAAGATGCACTCCTCTCTCTCTCGTTGCTAGTCTCTCCATAGATTGATCTTGGTGATGCGTAGAAAAAAAAATTGATTTACTACTACGTTCCCCAACAGTGGTATCAGAGCCAGGTTTATGCGTAGATTCTGTGCACGAGTAGAACACAAGTTGTTGTGGGCATCGATTTTGTCAATTTACTTGCTGTTACTAGTCTTATCTTGATTCGGCGGCATCGTGGGATGAAGCGGCCCGGACCGACCTTACACGTACGCTTACGTGAGACAGGTTCCACCGACTGACATGCACTAGTTGCATAAGGTGGCTAGCGGGTGTCTGTCTCTCCCACTTTAGTCGGATCGGATTCGATGAAAAGGGTCCTTATGAAGGGTAAATAGAAATTGGCATATCACGTTGTGGTTTTGGCGTAGGTAAGAAACGTTCTTGCTAGAAACCTATAGCAGCCACGTAAAAAACATGCAACAACAATTAGAGGACGTCTAACTTGTTTTTGCAGGGTATGCTATGTGATGTGATATGGCCAAAAAGGATGTGATGAATTATATACGTGATGTATGAGATTGATCATGTTCTTGTAATAGGAATCACGACTTGCATGTCGATGAATATGACAACCGGCAGGAGCCATAGGAGTTGTCTCAATTTATTGTATGACCTGCGTGTCAATGTAAAAGCCATGTAATTACTTTACTTTATTGCTAACCGTTAGCCATAGTAGTAGAAATAATAGTTGGCGAGACAACTTCATGAAGACACGATGATGGAGATCATGATGATGGAGATCATGGTGTCATGCCGGTGACGATGGTGATCATGCCGCGCCTCGAAGATGGAGATCAAAAGCGCAAGATGATATTGGCCATATCATGTCACTTTATGATTTGCATGTGATGTTTGTCATGTTTACATCTTATTTACTTAGAACGACGGTAGCATAAATAAGATGATCCCTCACCAAAATTTCAAGAAATGTGTTCCCCCTAACTGTGCACCGTTGCGAAGGTTCGTTGTTTCGAAGCACCACGTGATGATCGGGTGTGATAGATTCTAACGTTCGCATACAACGGGTGTAAGCCAGATTTACACAAGCGAAACACTTAGGTTGACTTGACGAGCCTAGCATGTACAGACATGGCCTCGGAACACGAGAGACCGAAAGGTTGAACATGAGTCGTATAGTAGATGCGATCAACATGGAGATGTTCACCGTTGATGACTAGTCCGTCTCACATGATGATCGGACACGGCCTAGTCGATTCGGATCATGTATCACTTAGATGACTAGAGGGATGTCTATCTGAGTGGGAGTTCATCAGATGAACTTCATTATCATGAACATAGTCAAAGTGTCTTTGCAAATTATGTTGTAGATAGCTCGCGCTGTAGCTCCCTTGTTTTATTGATACGTTCCTAGAGAAAAGTAAGTTGAAAGATGATGGTAGCAATAATGCGGACTGGGTCCGTGGTCTGAGGATTGTCCTCATTACTGCATAGAAGGCTTATGTCCTTAATGCACCGCTCGATGCGCCACCCCCTCAAGCGTCGTCTGTAGATGTTTTGAACATCTGACAGGCACGTTCTGATGACTACTTGATAGTTCAGTGCGTCATGCATTACGGCTTAGAATTGAGGCTCCAAAACGTTTTGAATGTCACGGAACATATGAGATGTTCTAAGAGCTGAAATTGGGATTTCAGGCTCATGCCCGCGTTGAGAGGTATGAGACCTCCAACAAGATTCTTTGCCTGCAAGATGAAGGAGAATAGCTCAATCAGTGAGCATGTGCTCATATTGTCTGGGTACTACGATCACTTGAATTGAGTGGGAGTTTATCTTCCAGATAAGATAGTGATTAATATAGTTCTCCAAGTCACTGCCACCTAGCTACTAGAACTTCGTGATGAACTATAACATGCCAGGGATGGATAAGATGATCCCTGAGCTGTTCGCGATGTCTAACACCGCAAAGGTAGAAATCAAGAAGGAGCATCAAGTGCTGATGGTTAGTAAAACCACTAGTTTCACAAAGGGCAAGGGCAAGAAGGGAAACTTCATGGATGGCAAGTCAGTTGCTGCTCCAGTGAAGAAACCCAAGGTTAAACCCAAACCTGAGACTAGGTGCTTCTGTTATGAGGAGAACGGTCGCTGAAGTGGAACAACCCTAGATACTTGGTAGATAAGAAAGCTGGCAACGTCGACAGAAGTATATTTGATATACGTGTTATTGATGTGTACCTTGCTAGTACTCCTAGTAGCACCTGGGTATTGGATACTGGTTCGGTTGCTAAATGTTCGTAAATCGAAATAAAAGCTATGGAATAAACGGAGGCTAGCTAAGGGTGAGGTGACGATGTGTGTTGGAAGTGTTTCCAAGGTTGATGTGATCACCATCGCACACTCTCTCGGGATTAGGGATGAACCTAAATAAATGTTATTTGGTGTTTGTGTTGAGCATGAACGTGATTAGATCGTGTTTATTGCAATACGGTTATTCATTTAAGTTAGAGAATAATGGTTATTCTGTTTACATGAATAATACCTTCAATGGTCATGCACCCAATGTGAATGGTTTATAGAATCTCGATCGTAGTAATACACATGTTCATAAAAGATGCAAAATTAATAATGATAGTACCACATACTTGTGGCACTGCCGATGAAGGTCATATTGGTGTAAAGCGCATGAAGAAACTCCATGTTGATGGATCTTTGGACTCACTCGATTTCGAATCGGTTGCGACATGCGTACCATGCCTCTTAGGCAAGATGACTGAGACCCCGTTTCCGGTATAATGGAGCGGGCTAGTAACTTATTGGAGAAAATACATGTTGATGTATGCGGTCCAATGAGTGTTGTAACATGCAGTGGATATCGTTATTTTCTTACCTTCACTGATGATTTGAGTGGATATGAGTATATTTACTTAATGAAACACAAGTCTAAAACGTTTGAAAAGTTCAAACAAATTCAGAGTGAAGTCTAAGATCATCGTGACAAGAAGATAAAAATGTCTACGATATGATCGTGGAGGTGAATATCTGAGTTACAAGTTTTGTATACAACTTAAGACAATGTGAAAGTTGTTTCACAACTCACTCCACCTGGAACACCATAGTGTGATGGTGTGTCCGAATGTCGTAGTCGTACTCTATTGGATATGGTGTGTACTATGATGTCTCTTATCGATTTGCCACTATCGTTTTGGGGTTAAGCATTAGAGACAACAACATTCACTTTAAATAGGGCACCATCTAATTCCGTTGAGATGACACCGTATGGTTTGGCAGAAACCTAAGCTGTCATTTCTCAGAGTTTGGGAATACGACGCTTATGTCTGATAAGCTCGAACCCAAAGCGGAAATATGCATCTTCATAGAATACCCTAAGGAAAAATTTGGGTATGCCTTCAATCTCAGATCCGAGGGCAAAGTATTTGTTGCTAAAAACGGGTCCTTTCTCGAGAAAAGGTTTCTCTTGAAAGAATTGAGTGGGAGGAAGATAGAACTTGATGAGGTTGAACCTTTGTTTCAACCAAAGAGTAGCGCAGCACAGAAAGATGTTTCTGTGGAGCCTACGTCAGTTGAAGAGGAAGTTAATGGTGATGATCATGAAGCTTCGGATCAAGTTACTATCTGTAGCGACCCGACCCGAATGGATCGAATCTCTGTGTTCAAGTGTCATCCCTGGATCGGTAATGCTGACACACACAGTACTTGAGGGATTTATAACAGAGTAGCAATCACACACTTATTACATCGAATGTCTCAAAAGAGAACTGATTACAGTAAATATGGCTTAAGGCCATCTAAATAAGATAACAGCAGAAGGCTTGGAAGATAAGGTGAGTCCATCAACTCCAACGGCATAGCTGAGTGCACGACAACGACCTAGCACACCTTACTCTCCGTCTGAAAAGTCTGCAACATGATACGTTGCAGCCCAAAACGGGTCAGCACATGGAATATGCTGGCAATATAACACAGTAGAGCAATGAATAGAATAATTGCTAATACTACATGCATATTTGGCTGGTGGAAAAGCTCTAGGGTTATACTGTTTTGCGAAAAGCCAATTTTTCCCTACAACAAAGGAATATATTTTATTTAACTATCATGGTGGTTGTTGAACATTGAGAAGGTAAAACCCCCTCTCAATCCCAATTAAAAGTAATCATTAATCCCAACAAATTAATTTAGAGTGATGGGATTCAATATGATAATCCAAGAACCAGATACTCAAGATGTCCATAACCGGGGACACGGCTAATCATGATTAGTTTGTACACTCTGCAGAGGTTTGTGCACTTTTCCCCACAAGACTCGATCTCCTCCGTTGGATTTATCGCACTTCATGGTGTTTGAGAAACGGATGACCGAGACACAGTCTTTCTGAAGCATTTACTCTTTACTCTGGGTAGACAGTTACACCTACTTTCCCCTACATCTGCTAGCCTACCACTGAAAGAGGTCCTGCAACATACTCAACTATGCTAGAGCCCATAATAGCTTGTGGCTGCACACGGAAGTTTCTAGCATGAATAATCTTATGATCCCTTTGAGCCTGGGTGGCGGACCGTAGGAGGATCACACGGTATATCCCCGGGATCTCCTAGGACAACACTGGTATATCCCCAGGTGCCCAAACAAGCAATCCACCCAGATGTGTATTAAAGTTGCCACCTTAAGTTGAACCATTAATTAAAAATCTCACATCTGTCATGGATACACTCAAACCCAATCCACATCTACGAGCATAGCATGGCAACATAAGCATAGCGTAGAAGTAACTCCCAAGGGTTTGTTATTAAAAGGGCAATAGGTTCTACCTCATCATCTACTTCCCAGTACCCACAAGTTAATCACATCCTAGTCATGCAATATTTGAGGGTCGAAACTAATGCATAAAAACTGGGTAACAAAGAAGTATGATCAATGTGTTACTTGCCTTGCTGACGATCTGCAAATCCTAAAGACTCGTAGTAGCACGCTTCGCACTCCGGGAATTCTATCGCAAACAACCAATAGCATACATAAGCAATCAAGCGAAGATGCACGGGTAAAACCCAAATGAGATGATTTAACCAGAAAGTTCAACCTAAGAACTCCGGTTTGCAAAAAGAATCAAATCAAACGGAGCAACTAAACTCAAACTGCGAAAGAAACAAGCTTCGATTACTAATCTGGACTAAAGTCAAATTTTACAGTAGCAAAAACTTGTTTAAGTTGATTAAACAGAAAGAGGGCTTCGAGACGAAGATCTAGGCGCTTGAATCGCCTGATTCCGACAAACGAGCGAAAAGTTATACTAAAATGAAAATCGGATCAGAAATCGCGATTGAAAATAATCGCGAAAAAAAATCCGAGAAAACGAAAAACTAACGAACAGGCTAACGAACGAACGTTCGCTGTCTGCGGTTAACTCACGAAAACCGTTCGTTAAAACGAACGTACGAACGGGCGTTCGCTAAATAACTAAACCGACGGAAAACCGATCTAAAAAGAATAAACCGGAATTTAAAAAAAACCGAATCTAGATCTAGGGTTTACCAAAAAAAAACGAACGGTTAACCGGAAAAAACGACGAACGGCGGCAGCGGCTACTACCTCCGGCGACGCTCCGGCGGGACGGCGGGGTGCGGCGCGGCGGCGCGAGCGGCGTGCGGCGGCGAGGCTGCAGCGGCGGCGGGGCGCTCGGGAGGCGGGGCGGCGGCGGCGCGGCGAGCGGCGCGGGCTGCGGCTGCTGCTGCGAGGGCAGGCGGCGGCGGCGGCTGCTGCTTGCTGCTGCTGTGGCGGTGGTGGGGTGGAGGGGTCGAGGCGGCGGGGCGGGCGGCATATATAGGGGCCGGGGGGGTTGGCATGGGGAGGGGGTCGGCCTCGGGAGGCGTGTCCGCCTCGGACACGGCCGGCGGCGGCGGGGAGGACTCCCGTGCGGGGGACGGCGGCGGCGGCCTGCTGGGCCGGCTGGGCTTCGGCCCAGTTCGGTCCGGCGGATTTTTTTTTTTAAATAAATCCTGACGCAGAAAAATAAAGAAAAGAAATACTAAAAGGACTCCAAAAATCCTGAAATAAAATTTCCCCGTCCTCTAAAAATCTACCGGACAAGGAGAACATTTATTTGGGACTCTAATGCAATTTTGAAAAATGCATATTTTTCTAAATTCAAATAAAATTGCAATAAAAATCCAAATAAAATATTTATTTGATTTTAATATTTTTCCTCCAATATTCCATTTATTTTGGAGAAGTCATATTATCTCCTCTCATATATTTTTAATATGAAATATTTTCGGAGAGAAAAATAGTTAAACCAAATTGATCCCTGTTTCAATATTTGAGAAAATTCAAATATGAAAACGGTGAAATCCCCAACTCTCTCCGTGGGTCCTTGAGTTGCTTAGAATTTTCGAGGATCGCAAAACGAAATGCAATAAAATATGATATGCAGTGGATGATCTATGTATAACATTCCAAATTAAAAATTTGGGATGTTACAAACCTACCCCCCTTAAGATGAATCTCGCCCTCGAGATTCGGGTTGGCTAGAAAACAGGCGCGGGTGGTCCTTCCGGAGGTCTTCTTCGCTCTCCCAGGTAGCTTCCTCCTCGGTATGATGACTCCACTGAACTTTGCAAAACTTGATAACTTTGTTGCGTGTAACTCGGCTGGCAAACTCGAGAATCTTGACGGGTTTCTCCTCGTAGGTTAGATCACTATCCAATTGAATTGCTTCTAGGGGCACTGTATCTCTTAGAGAAATATCAGCCATCTCCGCATGGCACTTCTTCAACTGGGAAACGTGAAACACATCATGAACTCCTGACAGTCCTTCGGGCAATTCCAACTTATAGGCAACTTCACCCATACGTTCCGATACTCGGTATGGTCCTACAAACCTCGGGGCTAACTTTCCTTTAACTCCAAAATGTTTCACTCCTCGTAAGGGTGATACTCGTAGATATGCTCTGTCTCCGACTTCATAGGTTACCTCCTTGCGTTTTGGATCGGCATAACTCTTCTGTCTGGACTGGGCTACTTTCAGTCTATCTCGAATCAGCTTAACCTTCTCTTCGGATTCCTTAATCAAATCCAGTCCAAACAACTGACGGTCTCCAACTTCATCCCACATCAACGGTGTTCTGCACCTCCTTCCATACAAAGCCTCGAAAGGTGCCATCTTCAAACTGGCTTGGTAGCTGTTGTTGTATGAGAACTCCGCGTAGGGCAAATTGTCATCCCAACTAGATCCATAATCTAGCGCACAAGCTCTTAACATGTCCTCCAGGATCTGATTGACTCTCTCGGTCTGTCCATCTGTCTGCGGATGAAAAGCTGTACTAAACTCTAGCCTGGTTCCCAATGTCTGGTGTAGTTGGCGCCAAAACTTTGAAGTAAACTGGGTTCCTCTATCTGATACGATGGTCCTCGGAACTCCGTGCAGACATACGATCCTGGTCATATATATCTTGGCCAACTTCGCACTCGTATATGTGGTTTTCACTGGAATAAAGTGAGCTACTTTGGTCAACCGATCCACTACTACCCAGATAGAATCGTATCCTGATCGGGTCCTGGGTAATCCGGTGATGAAATCCATGCCAAGCTTATCCCACTTCCATTCGGGTATTGGCATAGGCTGTAGCAATCCTGCGGGCTTCTGATGCTCTGCCTTCACTCTCTGACATACATCACATACGGCTACATACTCAGCAATATCCCTCTTCATACCCGTCCACCAGAAACGCACTTTTAAATCCAAATACATCTTGGTGTTTCCGGGGTGTATCGAGTATGGCGAGTCATGAGCCTCCTGTAGTATCAACTTCCTGATCTCAGCATTATTGGGTACATACACACGGTCCTCAAACCATAAGGTGTCGCGCTCATCTTCACGAAAACCTTTGGCTTTTCCTTTGCGCATTCTATCCTTTATCTCGGCAATTTCTTTGTCATCTTTCTGAGCTTCTCGAATCCTTTCCAATAATGTTGACTGAACTTCCATAACTGCGACAAAACCTCTAGGGACTATCCCCAAACGAAACTCCCTGAGATCTTCGGATAACCCCTTTGGTAAACCTCCGCTTTTGAGGGTATTGACATAACTCTTCCGGCTCAAAGCGTCTGCTACGACATTGGCTTTTCCTGGATGATAATGCAACTTCATATCATAATCCTTTATAAGTTCCAACCATCTCCTCTGCCTGAGGTTCAGCTCCTTCTGAGTGAAAATATACTTCAAGCTCTTGTGATCCGTGTACACATCACAACGGTTCCCAATAAGAAAATGTCTCCAAGTCTTAAGTGCATGAACTACAGCTGCTAACTCCAAGTCATGCGTGGCATAATTCAACTCATGTGGCCGAAGCTGACGTGAGGCATATGAAACAACTCTTCCTTCCTGCATAAGTACTCCTCCCAGTCCTAAGCGAGAAGCGTCGCAATACACTTGGAAATCCTTGCGTATATCTGGCAGAATCAAAACTGGGGCTGTAACCAAACGTTTCTTCAGTTCCTGAAAACTTGCCTCACATTCATCTGTCCATTTGAACTTAGTGTCCTTCTTCAGTAACTCCGTCATAGGCTTCGCAATCTTAGAAAAATTCTCGATAAATCTCCGATAATATCCTGCAAGTCCAAGAAAACTGCGGATCTCCCCTACTGAGGTGGGTGCCAACCACTCAGTGACAGACTGAACCTTAGTGGGGTCTACTGCTATACCTTCGCCCGATATAACATGTCCAAGAAATCCAACTTCCTTCAACCAAAACTCACATTTGCTGAACTTGGCATACAACTGATGTTCCCTGAGCTTCTCGAGAACTAAACGCAGATGCTCCTTGTGCTCCTCTTCATTCTTTGAGTATACCAAGATATCATCAATGAACACCACGACAAACTTATCCAAGAACTCCATGAACACCTTGTTCATCATACTCATGAAATAGGCAGGGGCATTAGTCAATCCAAATGACATAACTGTGTACTCATATAGCCCATACCGGGTGGTGAAGGTTGTCTTAGGTATATCCTGTTCTCGGATCTTCAGCTGGTGATACCCTGATCTCAGATCGATCTTGGAGAACACTTTAGCTCCTTGCAACTGATCAAACAAATCATTAATCATTGGCAGTGGGTACTTGTTCTTAATCGTCACTTCATTCAATGCGCGATAATCAACAACCATTCTCAAGGATCCATCCTTCTTCTCAACTAAGAGCACTGGGGCTCCCCACGGTGATGAACTTCGTCGAATGTAACCTTTCTCCAATAATCCCTTGATCTGCTTCTTAATCTCCTCCAGATCATTTGCGGGCATCCGGTATGGTCTCTTTGATATTGGTCCGGTGCCTGGCAACAACTCTATCAAGAATTCAATGTCTCGATCCGGCGGCATGCCTGGTAACTCCTCTGGAAATACATCTGGGTAATCCTTCACAATAGGCACCTCCTCCTGAACAACTCCCGTGAGAGAATTTACTTGGCTCCTTCTAGGCACATGCCTAGATACATACTTGATCCTTTTTCCCTCCGGGGTGGTAAGCAAAATCGACTTACTCGCACATTCGATGCTTCCTCCATACATCGATAGCCAATCCATGCCTAGTATCACATCCAATCCTTGTGACTTCAAAACTATCAGGTCTGAGGGGAAAACATGACTTCCAATGATCAATGGCATCTGATGGGTTTAGAGGGAAGAGATTAGAATAGGGTAAGGTCTAGTGAGAAGGCACTACCCATATGCACATGAGACAAACACATTCATAACACACCACTCAATTCAAGCAAGAGCATACAATCGATCTAACTACCGTTACAAAAGTGCTCGGTCTATTACTATTTACATGGGGAGAAATACTAATGATAATATGGTGGTCATCTAGAAATTTTGATCGGTGGAAGACTCCAGGATATCCGCTCCAGCTTCGTCTTCATAATCATCATTACTACTGTCGGGGTCGGAGTCGGTGTCGTCGATGATGATGTAGTCTTCAGATCGAATTTCCTCAGGTTCGTCGTCTTCTTCTCCGGGCGCGGGGTCTCCCATGAATACTCCTAGCTTCCTTGTCAGGTCGTCATTCTTTTCCACTAGTATTGCGATTTCCTCCTCGTATCCATCGCGTGTAGACTTGAGTTCCTCTTCTAGCTTCATGTTCCTGGTCATCACCTTCTTCAAATCTATCATGCTTGCACATATCTGGTTCTCCTGTCGACGAATGTGCTGGTTTAACTCCTGGATGAAAGCTGCAATGGACCTGTCCCTCCGGGTGCTGATCATCTCCCATTGCTCATCTCGGCGCCCACATAACTGGTAGATTGTGTCCTTAAGATCCTTGTGATACACTTCGCCGATGCGTCCCATGGCGATGTGGGCTGCCATGCTCTTTCCTAGACTCCAGGTTGGTGCATCAAAGGAAAACTCTATGGGCTCCGTAACTGGCGTGAATGTCCTTCCTGGAATTTGAACTCGAATCATCCAATGCTCCTCTTCTGGTACAGTGGTGGTGTAGGTCCCGGTGAAGCTTGGTATTCCGATGTTCAGGTACCTAGTGACTTCCTTCAAGTGTCGTCCAAAAGGTGTGTCTTCATCCGGTTGTGTAAACTTGTTCCTTGAGTCTGCCATCCTAGAGAATAGAAGATGGAGAGAAGTCAGAAATGAGTAGAGAAGAGTGACCTATGGCTTTTCTTAGTGGTCGTGTCCTACAGTCAGCGTGTGCTCTGATACCATCTCTGTAGCGACCCGACCCGAATGGATCGAATCTCTGTGTTCAAGTGTCATCCCTGGATCGGTAATGCTGACACACACAGTACTTGAGGGATTTATAACAGAGTAGCAATCACACACTTATTACATCGAATGTCTCAAAAGAGAACTGATTACAGTAAATATGGCTTAAGGCCATCTAAATAAGATAACAGCGGAAGGCTTGGAAGATAAGGTGAGTCCATCAACTCCAACGGCATAGCTGAGTGCACGACAACGACCTAGCACACCTTACTCTCCGTCTGAAAAGTCTACAACATGATACGTTGCAGCCCGAAACGGGTCAGCACATGGAATATGCTGGCAATATAACACAGTAGAGCAATGAACAGAATAATTGCTAATACTACATGCATATTTGGCTGGTGGAAAAGCTCTAGGGTTATACTGTTTTGCGAAAAGCCAATTTTTCCCTACAACAAAGGAATATATTTTATTTAACTATCATGGTGGTTGTTGAACATTGAGAAGGTAAAACCCCCTCTCAATCCCAATTAAAAGTAATCATTAATCCCAACAAATTAATTTAGAGTGATGGGATTCAATATGATAATCCAAGAACCAGATACTCAAGATGTCCATAACCGGGGACACGGCAAATCATGATTAGTTTGTACACTCTGCAGAGGTTTGTGCACTTTTCCCCACAAGACTCGATCTCCTCCGTTGGATTTCTCGCACTTCATGGTGTTTGAGAAACGGATGACCGAGACACAGTCTTTCTGAAGCATTTACTCTTTACTTTGGGTAGACAGTTACACCTACTTTCCCCTACATCTGCTAGCCTACCACTGAAAGAGGTCCTGCAACATACTCAACTATGCTAGAGCCCATAATAGCTTGTGGCTGCACACGGAAGTTTCTAGCATGAATAATCTTATGATCCCTTTGAGCCTGGGTGGCGGACCGTAGGAGGATCACACGGTATATCCCCGGGATCTCCTAGGACAACACTGGTATATCCCCAGGTGCCCAAACAAGCAATCCACCCAGATGTGTATTAAAGTTGCCACCTTAAGTTGAACCATTAATTAAAAATCTCACATCTGTCATGGATACACTCAAACCCAATCCACGTCTACGAGCATAGCATGGCAACATAAGCATAGCGTAGAAGTAACTCCCAAGGGTTTGTTATTAAAAGGGCAATAGGTTCTACCTCATCATCTACTTCCCAGTACCCACAAGTTAATCACATCCTAGTCATGCAATATTTGAGGGTCGAAACTAATGCATAAAAGCTGGGTAACGAAGAAGTATGATCAATGTGTTATTTGCCTTGCTGACGATCTGCAAATCCTAAAGACTCGTAGTAGCACGCTTCGCACTCCGGGAATTCTATCGCAAACAACCAATAGCATACATAAGCAATCAAGCGAAGATGCACGGGTAAAACCCAAATGAGATGATTTAACCAGAAAGTTCAACCTAAGAACTCCGGTTTGCAAAAAGAATCAAATCAAACGGAGCAACTAAACTCAAACTGCGAAAGAAACAAGCTTCGATTACTAATCTGGACTAAAGTCAAATTTTACAGTAGCAAAAACTTTTTTAAGTTGATTAAACAGAAAGAGGGCTTCGAGACGAAGATCTAGGCGCTCGAATCGCCTGATTCCGACAAACGAGCGAAAAGTTATACTAAAACGAAAATCGGATCAGAAATCGCGATTGAAAATAATCGCGAAAAAAAATCCGAGAAAACGAAAAACTAACGAACAGGCTAACGAACGAACGTTCGCTGTCTGCGGTTAACTCACGAAAACCGTTCGTTAAAACGAACGTACGAACGGGCGTTCGCTAAATAACTAAACCGACGGAAAACCGATCTAAAAAGAATAAACCGGAATTTAAAAAAAAACAAATCTAGATCTAGGGTTTACCAAAAAAAACGAACGGTTAACCGAAAAAAACGACGAACGGCGGCAGCGGCTACTACCTCCGGCGACGCTCCGGCGGGACGGCGGGGTGCGGCGCGGCGGTGCGAGCGGCGTGCGGCGGCGAGGCTGCAGCGGCGGCGGGGCGCTCGGGAGGCGGGGCGGCGGCGGCGCGGCGAGCGGCGCGGGCTGCGGCTGCTGCTGCGAGGGCAGGCAGCGGCGGCGGCTGCTGCTGCTTGCTGCTGCTGCGGCGGTGGTGGGGTGGAGGGGTCGAGGCGGCGGGGCGGGCGGCATATAAAGGGGCCGGGGGGGTTGGCTTGGGGAGGGGGTCGGCCTCGGGAGGCGTGTCCGCCTCGGACACGGCCGGCGGCGGCGGGGCGGACTCCCGTGCGGGGGACGGCGGCGGCGGCCTGCTGGGCCGGCTGGGCTTCGGCCCAGTTCGGTCCGGCGGATTTTTTTTTTTAAATAAATCCTGACGCAGAAAAATAAAGAAAAGAAATACTAAAAGGACTCCAAAAATCCTGAAATAAAATTTCCCCGTCCTCTAAAAATCTACCGGACAAGGAGAACATTTATTTGGGACTCTAATGCAATTTTGAAAAATGCATATTTTTCTAAATTCAAATAAAATTGCAATAAAAATCCAAATAAAATATTTATTTGATTTTAATATTTTTCCTCCAATATTCCATTTATTTTGGAGAAGTCATATTATCTCCTCTCATATATTTTTAATATGAAATATTTTCGGAGAGAAAAATAGTTAAACCAAATTGATCCCTGTTTCAATATTTGAGAAAATTCAAATATGAAAACGGTGAAATCCCCAACTCTCTCCGTGGGTCCTTGAGTTGCTTAGAATTTTCGAGGATCGCAAAACGAAATGCAATAAAATATGATATGCAGTGGATGATCTATGTATAACATTCCAAATTAAAAATTTGGGATGTTACACTATCAAACTTTGTAGGTCGACAAAGACGCGTACTGCTCCTGAGTGGTACGGCAACCCTGTCTTGGAGGTCATGTTGTTGGACAACAATGAACCTACAAACTATGGAGAAACGATGATGGGCCCGGATTCCAACAAATATGGACTTTGGTAGACTTGCCAAGTATGGACTTTGGTAGACTTGCCCGTTGAATGGCAGGTCATTGAGTACAAATGGACCTTTAAGAAGAAGACAGACACTGATGGTAAATGTTACCATTTATAAAGCTCGACTTGCCGCAAACAAGTTTCTGACAAGTTCAAGGAGTTGACTACGATGAGACTTTCTCACCCGTGGCGATGCTAAAGTCTGTTGGAATTATGTTAGCAGTTGCTGCATTTTTCGATTATGAAATCTGGCAGATGGATTTCAAAACATCGTTCCCTTGAGGAAAGGTTGTATGTGATACAACCAGAAGGTTTTGTCGATCCTAAGCATGCTAAAAAGTATGCAAGCTCCAGCAATCCTTCGATGGACAGGAGCAAGCATCTCAGAGTTGGAATATACACTTTGATGAGGTGATCAAAGTTTTTGAGTTTATACAAAGTTTATGAGAAACTCGTATTTACAAGAAAGTGAGTGGGAGCACTATAGAATTTCTGATGAGTATATGTGGATGACATATCGTTGATCGGAAATGATGTAGAATTTCTGGAAAGCATAAATGGTTGTTTGAAAAGAGTTTTTCAAAGGAAGACCTGGATAAAACTACCTAATTGATGGGCATCAAGATCTATAGAGATAGATCAAGATGCTTGATGAGACTTTCAATGAGTACATACCTAGACAAGATTTTGAAAGAGTTCAAAATTGATCAGTCAAAGAAGGAGTTCTTACCTGATTTGAAAGGTGTGGAGTTGAGTGAGACTCAAAGCTCGACCGCAGTGGATCAAAGAGATAGGACGAAGGTCGTCCCCTATGCATTATCCATAGGCTCTGTATAATATGCCATGCTGTGTACCGCACATGTGTGTGCCTTGCCATGAGTCTGTCAAGGGGTACGAGAGTGATCCAAGAATGGATCACTGGACAGCGGTCAAGATTATCCTTAGTAACTAGAGGACTAAGGAAATATTTCTCGGTTATGGAGGTGATAAAGAATTCGTCGTAAAGAGTTACGTCGATGCAAGCTTTAACACCAATCCAGATGACTCTGAGTAGCAATCCGGATACGTATAGTGGAGCAGCCATTTGGAATAGCTCCAAGTGGAGTGTGGTAGCAGTGTCTACAGTATGACATAGAAATTTGCAAAGTACACACGGATCTGAATGTCGCAGACCCGTTGACTAAACCTCTTCCACGAGCAAAACATGATCAACACCAGAACTCTATGGGTGTTCGATTCATCACAATGTAACTAGATTATTGACTCTAGTGCAAGTGGGAGACTGTTGGAAATATGCCCTAGAGGCAATAATAAAATGGTTATTATTATATTTCCCTGTTCATGATAATTGTCTATTGTTCATGCTATAATTGTATTAACCGGATACCGTAATACATGTGTGAATACATAGATCACAGAATGTCCCTAGTAAGCCTCTAGTTGACTAGCTCGTTGATCAATAGATGGTTATGGTTTCCTGACCATGGACATTAGATGTCGTTGATAACGGGATCACATCATTAGGAGAATGATGTGATGGACAAGACCCAATCCTAAGCATAGCACAAGATCGTGTAGTTCGTTTGCTAGAGCTTTTCTAATGTCAAGTATCATTTCCTTAAACCATGAGATTGTGCAACTCCCGGATACCGTAGGAATGCTTTGGGTGTGCCAAACGTCACAACGTAACTGGGTGGCTATAAAGGCACACTACGGGTATCTCCGAAAGTGTCTGTTGGGTTGGCACGAATCAAGACTGGGATTTGTCACTCCGTGTGACGGAGAGGTATCTCTGGGCCCACTCGGTAGGACATCATCATAATGAGCTCAATGTGACCAAGGAGTTGATCACGGGATGATGTGTTATGAACGAGTAAAGAGACTTGCCGGTAACGAGATTGAACAAGGTATAGGGATACCGACGATCGAATCTCGGGCAAGTATCATACCGGTAGACAAAGGGAATTGTGTACGAGATTGATTGAATCCCCGACATCGTGGTTCATCCGATGAGATCATCGTGGAACATGTGGGAGCCAACATGGGTATCCAGATCCCTCTGTTGGTTATTGGCCGAAGAGATGTCTTGGTCATGTCTGCATGGTTCCCGAACCCGTAGGGTCTACACACTTAAGGTTCGGTGATGCTAGGGTTGTTATGGGAAATAGTATGTGGTTACCGAATGTTGTTCGGAGTCCCAAATGAGATCCCGGACATCACGAGGAGTTCCGGAATGGTCCGGAGGTGAAGATTTATATATGGGAAGTCATCATACGGTCACCGAAAGTGTTCGGGGGTTTTCCAGTATTGTACCGGGACCACCGAAGGGGTTTCGGGGGTCCACCGAAGGGTCCACCTGCCCCGGAGGGCCCTATGGGCTGTATGTGGGAGGGAACCAGCCCCTAAGTGGGCTGGGCACCATCCCCCCCTAGGGCCCATGCGCCTAGGGTTGGGGGAAACCCTAAAGGGGGCGCCCCCCTTGGCTTGGGGGGCAAGCCCCCTTCCCCTGGCCGCCGCCCCCCCTCTAGATCTGATCTAGAGGGCCGGCCCCCTTCCCCCTTGGCCCTATAAATAGAGGGGAGGAGGGAGGGCAGCAGCACCTCATCCAAGGTGCAGCCCTCCCCCTCTCCAACACCCCCTCCTCCTCCGTTGAGCTTGGCGAAGCCCTGCCGGAGAACTGCCAACTCCACCATCACGCCGTCGTGCTACCGGAGTTGTCTTACCCAACCTCTCCCTCCTCCTTGCTGGATCAAGACGCGGGAGACGTCACCGGGCTGCACGTGTGTTGAACACGGAGGCGCCGTTGTTCGGCGCTTAGATCGGAATCAACCGCGATCTGAATCGCTATGTGTACGACTCCTCCAACCGCGTTCTTGCAACGCTTCCGCATCACAATCTTCAAGGGTATGAAGATGCACTCCTCTCTCTCTCGTTGCTAGTCTCTCCATAGATTGATCTTGGTGATGCGTAGAAAAAAAAAATTTGATTTACTACTACGTTCCCCATCAGATATATCCACAAGAACCTCGCAGAGCAATGTAACGGCCAACAAACTTGACGTCAATGATACCCAATATGATGGAATAGTTAAAGGCAGTTCTTCAGAAGACTTGCAGAAAGATGATGAATCCTATTCACCCCACAAGGTCCTTGCTCTAACTTGGCCCGTGATATGGGTACATCATTCATATAATGTCCTGGAGTGCATCTACTCTGTTGCAATGCCATGTGCTTAGCCTGCTAATCATGCATGTAAATATGTCATGCCTTCCTATTTTTCAGTACCTATTCCATTCATGATAACATGTTATCAAATTCAAGTACTGTCATTCTACTCTGTCGCAATGCCATTTGCTTAGTCTGGACATCATGCTTTTAATATCTTATGCATTGTTATTAATCAGTATGTGCTCCATCCATCTACCATACCATGTTTTTTTTACATTGAAGTGTTGTTCTACTGGTCTGTTGCAATGCTATCTTAGTTTCCTAGTCATACACGCATATGTTGCCTTCGTGTTTTTCTGTACCTATTCAGCTATCATACAGTTTTACATTCAACTAGTGTTTTTTTACTCTGTTGTCTTGTCATATCACTAGCTCTTACAACATACTCCCTCCATCCGGATTACATCGCAGAAATGGGTAAAAATGGATGTATCTAGAACTGAAATACGCCTAGACATATCCATTTATTTCCGGATGGAGGGAATACATGTCAATATGTCATGCCTTTCTATTCTTCAGTACCTATTCCATCTCTCTGTCATAGTATGTTTTATAATTGAAGCACCATTCTTCTGTATAAGGCATGCAAGGGGAAGACGGCTATGTTAGAATCTGAAGGGTTACAAACAAGGTCTTTGCAAAAGATCCAAACGCCAGGAGATAGTAAACCAACTCCAGTGTTCGTAGATACTGCTCCAGCATAGAGAAACCCAACTCCTCCTGATAATCAGCAGATTCTAGTGGCCAGAGGACTAGTCCGCTCAAGGCCAGCAAAAATATGTCAACTCCATTCTAAGAAGCATCTGCGTATCCTCGCATCATAAAATTTTATAGCATTCAGATCATATTTTCTACATGTTTCTTACCCATCTCTCTTTTAGAAAACAAGCTTAAAGGATAGAAGGCTTTCTATACTGGGATCGTGTTCGAGGAAAGTATCTTGCGGGAATTCTCTGTGCTCCAATGCTGATGTAAGTACCTGTTGTATATCACTATATTTTTACATCAACATGTATTTTGTTAATCGGCGTGAATCTAACCTTTATCTAATCTAAATTTACTTGTAGCAAAATGTATAATTAAAGGCGAAAATGTTGATTTTTGTAAGGAAAAATGTGTGGTAGTTTTGCATACTGAGCTGCATGAGTGTACTATCTCATATCATGCACATTACTAAATTGTACTGTTGTGGTCTGGTTGCCCAATCGTTCATTGTGTCAATGTTGCTTTCCTATTATCTTACCTGGCTGATGATAGTTGTGCCATATTGTGTTAATTTGATGTAGCCTGGTGTGGTCTGGTTGCCCAAATGTTCATTGTGTCAATGTTGCTTTCCTATTATGTGACCTGGCCAATGATAGCAATGCTAGTGTGTTAATTTGGTGCAGGCTGCTGAAGATAAGAAGACAAACTCTGAAAACAGCAAGGCAACCCCATTGTTTCTTTCCAATAAATCTAGGGCAGGTAATATGACAATAACTCTTGATTAATCTGTTCGGTTCCCCTCCTAATTTATGTTATGATGCAGTGGTCGAGACACTCTCCACTATCAATAATACAAGCTTGCCAACATCGCCATCTGAATCTGTTCAGTTTCCTCTGTCTCGAATCCAACGGAAAAAATGTATGTTTGTGAACCAATTACTGGCTGAAGCAATGATAGAAATCAGGGAGGAATCAGAGGTACACATTCTTGCGCAACAACAACTGATCAATGTTTTCAGAGACAGTGTAGCAAAGAAGGAAGAACTTGCTCACATGCTTATGGGCGTCATCCGCGCTGAGGTTGCAGATTGTGAGGTTGTAGATCGTTAAGTTCTGATCATTTATTTGCACTGGCATCAATCTTTGATTGACCAGTGGATGTAATTTCATGTAATATATGTTGGATGTGCTACGTTTTTTCCATTATGCCGTACATTTGCTCAGCGCGCCTCGCATTCCAACTAACTGGTTGCTAGGAAGCCAAAAAAAGCTATGAAATTAATAGCTAGCATGAACCATCGTGGGCCCTTTGTGAAAGATAGCGGCCCACTGCCTTAATGGGCCCCCTAATGGGCTCGCATGGGCCAAAATTCTCTTCGGGCTTTGATTTATCAGGTTTTGTCCTGTTCATAAATGCTCGTAATGGGCTCAAATTATAATTGGGCCTCCAATCAGGTTCGAACTTTAGCGGGCCCAATAAGTTGATGGGTCGTAACAAGGCCGAAAGCTCTATTTGGCCGCTATAATTGAAACGAGCTCTCGGGTCCAGTTACCTCTCGGGTCGTTAACAGGCCGAAATCGAAATAGGCAATAAGTGGGCCCATTTGATTTCATGGGCCCTTAACAGGCCGTTACTAAGGTCAAGATGAATATGGCCCAACTGTATTGTGGACCTTTAGCAGGCTGAAAGAGACAGCGAGCTGGTATTGGACCATGAAGAGCATGGGCCGCTAAGAGGCCGAAAGTCAGGTCAGACTGTATACGGCCCAACTGTTTTGTGGGCCTTTAGCAGGCTGAAAGCGAAACAGGGTTGTTGTTGGACCATGAAGAGCATGGGCCGTTAAGAGGCCAAAACTCAGGTCGGACCGCATATGGCCCAACTCCTTTATGGGCCGTTAAAAGGCTGAAAGACACACCGGGTTGGAAATTGGCCCAACACTTAAATGGGTCGCTAAAAGGCCGAAAGACGTACATGCTGAATATTGGCCCATCCCTTGGATGGGCTATTAACAGGCCGAAACTACGACGGGCCGATATTGAGCCCAAATATATAGCGGGCTGTTAACGGGGTCGAACTGACGATGGGCTGCAATGGTGTCAAATAGTTAATGTGCCGTTCACGGCCCATATTGGCACATCTCGTATGGGCCGTGGGCCTAAATGGACCAGACAGAAGTAGGCCTATATGGGTCGGCCTGCTAATTTTGACTGGGCCGGCCTCTTTCACCTAAATGGGCCACTGTTGGGCCTTGCCATGTGTCGATGTATCATAGGCGCCTCCCGTACAATAAGTGGATGACATCTGTCCCAACACTGAGCCGACATGTGGATCCCCCGGCGAATGACAATTTTACATGTGGAAAATCCCCATTGGTCCTGGTTGTTAACGGGTTATCGGATCCGAACCGAAACCCGATAGCTTAATGGTGACCCGTTATGGTGGATGCCACGTGTCGGTTACCCTTGACGAAAGCACTTCCATCACACGCGATTTATCATCATGGAAGTGGACACTTCCGTGATGATAATTTTAGTATTGTCATGGAACACTTCTACGACAGCACAGGTATGACTATCTTGATTCTGTCATAAAATCGTCATGGATGTACATGCATGACAGAAAACGTGACCTACTGTGACAAACACGTATCGTCACGGAAGTGTATTTTTTTATAGTGGTAGTATAGTAGCAGAAACTATTTCCTTCAGTAAAGAACCAAGATTTATCAAACCAATAGGAGATTCACACAAATGACGATCAATAGTACCTGCACACACACAAACAAATACTTGCACCCAACTCAGGCAAGGGGGTTGTCAATCCCCTTGTACTCGTTAATTGCAAGGATTAACTCTGATAGTCATATATATATATATATATTGCAAAGCTAAATAAATGTAAATAAAAGCAAGGTATTTAGGGTTTTAGTAATATAAGGGGAATGGACCCCGGGGCCATAGTATCATTAGAGGCATCTCCCTCAAGAACATAGCAAATGGTGGGTACACAAATTACTGTTGGGCAATTGATAGAATAGCGCATAGTTATGATGTTATTCATGGCATGATCAGTACATAGGCATTACGTCCGTGACAAGTAGACTGACATCCATCTACATCTACTACTATTACTCTACTTCGAGAGCGCTTCTATGCTTGCCTCTCTACGTATTAAGTTCGTGACAAACAGAGTAATGCTTTAAGTATGATGACATAATATAGACAAAATAAGATCAACTAATATGATCAAACCCCATCATTTTATCCTTAGTAGCAACAATACAAATATGTGACTCGCTACCCCTTCTGTCACGAGGTGAGGACACCGCAAGATTGAACCTACTACTATGCACCACTTCCACTGAAGATCTAATCATCAACTTGGCCAAAGATAACTCATAGATCAGAAAGCATTACATAGCTATAACAATCACACATAATAAAGTTCAGAAATAACTCAATTACTTTCAATGAATTCATAAACCCACAGTTCATCGGATACCAACAAACATACCGCAAAAAAGGATTACATCATCTCGATCTCTGAAGATAACATCATATTGAAGAGCAAAGAGAGAGAGAGAGAGAGAGAGAGAGAGAGATCTAGCTTTTGTTATGGACCTATAGGCCCGGTGAGGAACTACTCACACATCATCGGAGGTGTACCAAGGTTGATGGAGGCCCTCCGTGATCGATTCCCGCTTTGGTAGAGTACCAGTGGAGGCCTCCAAATGGGATCGCGGAAGACCAGAGGCTTGCGGTGGCGGAATAATTTTTTCTGGTCTCGCTCTGGTGGTTTCTGGATTTTAGGAAATTTATGGGCCTAGAATTAGGTCAAACGGAGTTGCGAAGCGGCATCAAGCTCAAGCGATGCGCCCCCTGGGGGTGCGCCGTGTTAGCTTGTACCTCCCTCGTGCAGCATCTGGTCCCCCCACCCCCCGCCTGAAGCTTCTAGTGTCCATTTTGATCCATAAAAAATCACCGTAAAGTTTCATCGTGTTTGGACTTTGTTTGGTATGGTTTTCCTGACTGGACACTAGGTTAATAGACTAGTTCCCAAAAATGATATAAAATTGCATATAAAACGTACAAGATTGATAATATAATAGCATGAAACAATCAAAGGTTATAGATCCTTGGAGACGTATCATTGTGGGCATTGGCGTTGCGGTGAAAACATTTGGTGTTTACGTCGCTGGCCCTCAACCAAGTGATTCTCTTGTGCTGCCAACGTTTGACCTTAAGAAGGATGACAAGGCCGAGGGTGCGCGGTTTAAGCCTAGCCTATAGACCGGCCTCGTTGGTCGAGAGGGCACAAAAATCATGTGCCTTGTCCAATTGCAGGATGATCTCATTTACAATGAGAAGATTCTTCTGGATAACCCCTACGTAATTATTGCTCCAAGATTGCAAAGTTATTTTGACCCATATGAGCATAGAATTAATTCTCGCTGGGGGCCATCTGTTGTCTACGTCGGTCACCCAAGCACCAGCAACCACCTCCTGGAAGCCCATCACATACTCCTAGTATCCCTTGTAACGGAAGCGTAGGCATAATTTGATGGGCCCCTTGTTGATGAGAGGCAGGGGCAGTGGTCCGAGATATTAATTGACTAAGGCAGAAGCTTCACCGTTGGGAATCCCAATTCCCAAGCAATGTTCCAGATGGCCCAATCGAGACACACCAGCATTTGAACATCCTACTCATTAGTCCAGCTAAATCGGCTTCCAATCAAAGGAATTTCATGGAGGCCAAAGAATTGAGGGCATGCTAAAACTGGTACACCCAACGGTGATAGATGCATGTGTTATTCTTGTCATGCGTGCCCTTGATGAGATTGAAAATGCCTATGATGAGCCATGGGCCGACAATACTGTCATGAAGATTAGCAAGCTCATCAAGGAAGAGTTGTTTGCGGGGTTCACCCGATGGACCATAAACTATGGTGAGCGTCCAAGGGGTGCTGCCTGCACCAGCACCGATGGGCGTGATCAATGATGAGAATGTAGATATCTTCTTTAGCAGAGGTCTTGTTTTGATAGTTAGAATGTATATATATTACAACATACACATGTTGCACCATATAATTGTGTAATTGGTGCACACACGCACAAACACACAAAGATATACTCCCTTTGTCATCCAATATACTCACATATTGGATATAATAACATCTTATATTATTATTATTATTTATAAATAGAGCTCCTTCTCCGATTTCCATTAAAAGAAACAACAATGTCTTTTCGTATTACAAACTTAAAAGCAAACTAAACTAAGACTACAAAAAAGGAAAGAGACGCCACGAAAAAAGGAGCCATCCCTCTCCCCTCCTGGCAACCCTCAGAAACAGGCCTAACCCCCAACAAAGACATCGGAGGCGACCCAAAAGAGAAAGCTACCATAGCAGCATCAAGATAGACACCAAATCAAAGAAGAGGCTAAAACATCCACAGAGTAGTCCTCAAAGACAAACGGTAATAACAGGCTATCTAGGAAACAAGAAGACATCTTCACCTTCTCAGCACACTTTGAGAAAGGGAGGACCTTCAGCCTTCAATTCTTGCCGCCCCCGCTATCCAACCATGTGCCGCTCCAAAGACCTCCTTTGCAACCTGCTCAAGCTGCCTTATGCCCACTGTCATTCGCTTTATTCCTCCTTGGTTTTTTGCAAAACATTACATTCATGTAACCATTTCACAATCATATTAACTAGAACACAGGGATCAATGACCCTATTATTATCAAACACAACTGGTTTCTAAGTTTCCATAGAGTCCAGAATATAGCAGATATCCCAACTACCATTAAATCTATATCACTTTTGTTAAATTTCTTGACCCATGAACCAAACCGTCGTTGTATATTATCAGGGATGTCATGCATGTTAAAAGGACATTTCATAGCAATCCACAACATTCTGGCAACAGAACAATGAAAAAAGAGATAATTAATATTTTCTTCCCTCCGATAAAAAGAACATTTACTATCCCCAGACCACCCTCTCTGAATCAAATTATATTTGGGAAGAATTCTTCCCCTCAAAGTTAGCCACATGAAAATTTAACACGTGGAGGCATCTTGACTTTCCACAGAAACTTATGTGGATATCTATCTCTAGTTTGAACCATGTACCTATAGCAAGATTTCATAGTGTATTTTCCATTACCAGTCAAAGGCCACCTCACCAAATCTTTTTGCTCATGCAAACTCACTCCCCCATAGGCCTCTTTTATGTGTCCCACAACTCCAAATATTCACCAAACAAAGTCCTTCTAAACCTGAATGTGTCCAAACCCTTCCCAAAAACATCTGCCACTGATTTGTTTTTATGAAAACAAACATTATACAGCCTGGGGAAGATGTCTTTCAAAGATTTTGTCCCTATCCACCAATCTTCCCAAAATCTAACATTTCTCTCTTTGTGTTTTAAAAGTTCAGCCCAAAACTATGAGTCTATCACTTTATGTTTTATGCTAGTAATACAACCATTTTTAACACATTTATTAAGAAACAATTTCTACCAAAGCCCTTCCGTGTTGTAATTTTCCACCACCATTTACATAACAAGGATTTGTTCATGAGAGCCAAATTCTAAATCCCAAATCCCCCCATGTCTTTAGGTTTACACACTTCAAACCATTTAACCAAATGATACTTTTTCCTATCAATACTTTCCTGCCATAGCAGTATAGCCTAAAAAGGTCCATTCTTTTATTCACCCCAACAGGTAATCCATAGAAGGACATCATGAAATAAGGGATCTCAGTCAGTGAAGATTGGATCAAGGTAATCCTACCAGCACTAACCAGCAGCATCCCCTGCCACGTGCCCACACTTTTTCTCCATTTTTTCTTCTGGAGGTTCCCGTGTTTATTCCTAATTCCTTTTTTATCTATGGGAAGACCTAAGTATTTCAAATGGAGCTCCCCCTCAGGACAAGTAAAAAAATTAAGTAGTCCTCTTTATTATTAAGAGCTTTTCTAAAAAGGGACAATTCACTTTTATGAAAATTAATTTTCAATCCAGACATTTGTTCAAATAAACACAATATATATTTCAAGTTATGAGCACTATCAAAATCATCCAGCAAGAAAAAAATGGTGTTATCCGCCCTCCAAATTTTTTGTCAACAAACCTTTGATCAAACCATTTTTCCTGGCATTATCCATCAACACTGCCAAGGCATCTGCTGCTAGATTAAAGATTAAAGGAGATAAAGAATCTCCATGTCTCAACCCTTTGTGAGTAGGAAAGTAAGGTCCAAAATTATCATTTACTTTAATGCAAACATTTCCCCCTCTAATAGTCTCTATAATCCAGTTAATCCACTTGTCAGGAAATCCTTTTAGTTTCAGCATTTGAAAAACAAAAGACCACTTAACCTTATCATAGGATTTTTCAAAATCAACTTTCAACAACAAAGCATCTTGTTTTTTTGTGTGAACACTATTCAAAGCTTCATGTAGAACAAGGACCCCCTCCATAATATATCTGCCCTTGATGAAGGCAGTTTGAATGGGAGAGACAACCTCTCCAGCAACCCCATTTAACATGTTCATCGGTACTTTTGTGAAGATTATAAAACTAGCATTCAAAAGGCAAATAGTTGTATATTTATGTATCTGATTAGCATCTTTACTTTTAGGCAGTACAATGATAATCCCGTAGTTGAGCCTTCTAATATCTAACTCACCTTTATGAAAATCATCAAACATAGCTTTCAAACCATGTTTAATCAAGTCCTAGAAGTGCTGATAAAACTCAGCAGTGAACCAAGTCCCAGAAGTTATTGCCCTTGGTAAATTTTGTACCATGCATCTCAAGCTCTCTCACCCCAATCTGTTCAAGAATGGCATTAGAAAGAAAGCTCCGGTGTCCTGGAGTACCAGGTTCATTTTTTCAGACGTATTTCTGACAATATTAAAGTCCCCTCCTATCAGGATGGGGTTAACACTATCTTGGAAAACCCTAGACAGCTCAGCTAAGAATTTAGCTTTGCCGGCAGGTTGAGCATCCCCATAGATCACTACCAGATCCCAAAGAAATTTATTTTTAACATCCTACACAGTTATTTTAATGAAGTAATATCCCTCATCTTATGATATCACATCTAAAGTTGTATAATTAACCCCCATAAGTAAACCACCAGATTCCCCCCTAGCAGGGACATGATGCCAATGGAAATCCCTCCCGACACAAAACCATTGCAAGTCATTCCAAGAAAAAATTTCTCTCATAGTTTCCTGTAACCCAAGAAAATACACCTTCATATCCATCACCATTTCCCTTAGAACCCCTCATGTTCCAGAAAACCCCTCTCATTTTCTTTTCTTTTTCCCAGAATGTTCGAGATTCTTAATACTTAAGATAAATTTCCTCCCATAATTCCTGGATGATCTATATTTATTTCTGTCTTTCTTATTAGAAAATATTTCTCTAAAATGTTCCCAACCTTTTTTTCCTCATCCAGCTCACTATCATCATCTCCACCTACCAGTTTCTCTATATTGTGTCCCCCTGTTTCAATAACAGGGGTCACTTTTTGAAGCAGATCTTTACTCCCGTCCTTCCCATTTTTTATTATTGTTAGCCACCCAAAAATCCACTCTAGCTCTTTCCACTATTTAAATAAGGTTGATTTTATACTCAACCATATCCATCTCATCTCCCAAATCAACACCCACATTTACAGCAACAACATGCAAACATTCATGGGAGGCTAAAAGAAGATTAGGAATTTCATCCTTACCATAGTTGTCCTTCTCGGCGGCTCTTTTGCCAGTTCTTCAATGTTGCAATCCTCTTTGTCTTTATTTCTCTCACTCCTTCTCAACAACTCCAAACTCTTAACATCAAGTTATCCTCTCTCATCTTTTTTAACCGAGATCTCAAATGAACCTTGTTCCTGGCTGGCAATGTAATCCACCTATTCCAAGTAACCATCCTCTGGCTCCAACACACCAAGCTCATCCATATGTTCATTAATGTCATTGTCCACATTCCTCTTTTCCTCCTCCTCAACATATGCATGCTCCTCATCATCAGCCTTATTAGCAGTTTGAGAACCACCCACCTCCTCAAACATCCTCATATTTTGTTGCAGAAGCTCATGTTGTATTTTGATCTATCTTTCCAGCTCCATTATCATAATCTCTATTTCTTTCCTCCTCTTATCTTATACTACTAGCTGAGATTCATGTCTAGCAGCCATTTATTCAACCAACTGCAGCTTCAGAAGTGAATCTTTCTCCCCTTCAGATATTCCAGCAACATCATGTTCCTTACTAAAGCTACACTCACCATTATTCATTTTCTTCTGAACATTACTATTGACCACATTTTCATATTGTTTCAAGGATAATCTTCCCAAGGTCACGTTAATTCTAGACTAGTCAGTGCTCTTGCTTTTTTGCTTCCTATCGGCTTGTTTTTGTTCCATGGCATCTTCTAGACTAAGAAATTCAAACACTTTTTTTCTTATTTCCTTCCTCAAACTTATACCACCCCTATCGTGCCACATATTCCAATTCAAACTCAATATCATACAACAGAACATTTTTGGTAGTTATCTCTGTTCCAGATGGGATTTTATGGAGGTCTCTTACTCCCACCTTTAATCTTATTTCTTCTTTTGTATGGATATTTTCCACATCTACTTCCACTATTGGTCCCAGGGCAGACCCAATTTCACAGATCCCCAAATAATGCCTCAAGGTGTCAGGTACCCCATGCATCGGCACCCAAATAGAGTGCAACTTCCCTTTGGCTTTGTCATTAGGACTCCAAAAATTCACCTCCACCACAGCACCAGTACCCAGCAGGGTGAATTTCTCAAAATTCTTCAACTCCACCAGCTTGGCCTTGTTAGGAAATCTCACCAGAAATGATTTAGTACTTTGAAACTTGGCTCTCCAAGTCCACCCCCAATCAAACATCCTAGTCAGGCCTTGAACCAAAGTAGTTTCATTCAGTTGCCAGAGTGTACCACCAATATTGACATTGGATTAGCATGTTCCACAACTGAGATCTCCTTAGTGGTTTCACACCAGCAAACATCCCAATCCTCTTGCCCCATATCCAACATATTTAGCAACTGCTTTTTGTTGTCTCAAGATGGTACAATCTTCAGTTATGTGTGACCCTCTCTGACACACTACACAAAACACATTGTTTTTACAATCTTTGATGCCATGTCCAATTCCTTTGCATCTCCCACAAATCTGACCCCCCCCCCCCTCCATCACCCTTGGTTCCATTTACTCTATCATTCACTTCTCTTTCTCGACCAGGCACTGGCAACACACTTCCATTGGAGATGTATCATTGCGGGCATTGGCTTTGTAGTGAAAACATTTGGTGTTTGCGTTGCCGGCTCTCAACCAAGTGATTCTCTTGTGTTGCCTATGTTTCATCTTAAGACATACGACAAGGTTGAGGGTGCACAATTTAAGCCTAGCCAGTAGATCGACCTCATCGGCCGAGAGGACACAAAAATCATGTGCCTTGTCCAGTTGTAGGATGATCTCATTTACAATGAGAAGATTCTTATGGATGTCCCCTATGTAATTATTGATCAATGATTGCAAAGTTATTTTGACCCACATGAGCATAGAATTAATTCTCGTTGGGGACCATCCGCTGTCCGTGTGGGTCGCCCACGCACTAGCAACCACCTCCTGGAAGCCCATCACATACTCCTAGTATCCCTTGTAACAGAAGCGTTGGCATAATTTGACAGGCCCCTTGTTGACGAGAGGCAGGGGCAGTGTTCCGAGATATTGGTTGACTGAGGCAGAAGCTTCGCCGTTGGGAATGCCAATTCCCAATCAATGTTCCAGAGGGCCCGATCAAGACACACCAGCATCTGAATGTCCTACTCATTGGTCCAGGTGAATCGGCGTCCAATCAAAGGAATTTCATGGAGGTCGAAGAATTGAGGGCATGCTGAAAATGGTACATCCAACGGTGATAGATGCACGTGTTGTTCCTGTCATGTGCGCCCTTGATGAGATTGAAATCGCCTGTGACGAGCCATGAGCCGACAATACTGTCATCATGATTACCAAGATCATCAAGGAAGAGTTGTTTGGGGGGTTCATCCGATGGACCATAAACTGTGGTGAGCGTCCAAGGGGTGCTGCCCGCACCGACATCGATGGGCGTTATCAGTGATGAGAATGTAGATATCTTCTTTAGTAGAGGTCTTCTTTTGATAGTTAGAATGTATATATATATTACAAGATACACATGTTGCACCATATAATTGTGTAATTAGTGTGTGCACACAAACAAATAACTCCCTTTGTCATTCAATATACTAACATATTGGATGTAATAACATCTTATATTATTATTATTTTCATAAAGAGAGCTTCCTCTCCGATTTCCATTAAAAGAAACCACAATGTCTTTTCGGATTACAAACTTAAAAGCAAAATAAACTGAGACTACGCAAAAGGCAAGAGACGCCACAAGAAAAGGAGCCATCCCTCCCCCTCCTGGCAACCATCGGAAACAGGCCTAACCCCCAACACAGACGTCGGAGGCGACCCAAAAGAGAAAGCTGGCATAGCAACATCACAGATAGACACCAAACTAAAGAAGACGCTAAAACATCCACAGAGTAGCCCTCAAAGACAAATGGTAATAACAGGCCATCTAGGAGATAAGAAGAGATCTTCACCTTCTCAGCACACTTTGAGAAAGGGAAGACCTTCAGCCTTTAATTCTTGTCACCCCCGCTTTCCAACCATGCTGAAAGGATCGATGTGGTTGACTAGAGGGGGGGTGAATAGGAAACTAACAATTTTTAGCTTTTCTTCAAAAATTAGGTTTAGCAACAAATAGGTTGTCTAGATGTGCAACTAGGTGAGCAACCTATATGATGCTAACAACAACAACAAGAGCAAGCAAATGATACAACACAACAATAGCTTGCACAAAGTAAAGGGAAGAGATAACCACAAGTGGAGCCGGTGGAGACGAGGATGTGTTACCGAAGTTCCTTCCCTTTGAAGGGAAGTACGTATCCGTTGGAGCGGTGTGGAGTCACAATGCTCCCCAAGAAGCCACTAGGGCTACTGTATTCTCCTCACGCCCTCACACAATGCGAGATGCCGTGATTCCACTAGTGGTGCCCTTGAAGGCGGCGACCGAACCTTTACAAACAAGGTTGGGGCAATCTCTACAACTTGATTGGAGGCTCCCAACAACACCACAGAGCTTCACCACAATGGAATGTGGCTCCGAGGTGACCTCAACCGTCTAGGGTGCTCAAACACCCAAGAGTAACAAGATCCGCAAAGGATTAGTTGGGGGAATCAAATTTCTCTTGGTTGAAGTGTAGATCCGAGCCTTCTCAACCAATCCCTAGAAAATCAACAAGTTTGATTGGCTAGGGAGAGAGATCGGGCGAAAATGAGCTTTGGAGCAAAAATGGAGTTTGGGGGAGGAAGAGGTGGATCTTCTTGAGGAAGAAGACCCCCTTTTATAGTGGGAGAACAAATCCAACCGTTATGCACCTCTCAGCCCACAGACAAGCGGTACTACCACTCCAGGAGCGGTACTACCGCTCCCTGAAGGATGCATAGGGGAAAACGAGAAACAGGGGAAAAACAGAGGGACGGGCGGTGGTAGCCGTGGTAGTAGGGGTGGTACTACCACCTATGAGCGGTACTACCGCCTCAACTATCGCTGCTACAACCTCCCATTTTATGGGGACAAACAGGTAGCACGAAAGTAACCTGGAGGCACCACCGTAGAACTCGACACGAAAAATCAAGGTCCCATCCATGAGCGGTAGTGCGAGTGGTACCTGTAGCGGTACTACCGCTTGCAACCTTTCACCACTGCTTCGGTACAAACGGTGGACAACTCCAATGAGGCGGATAGGGACAAGGGGTGCAATATGAGTGTGTACGTGTTGATTCCACCCGAACCTTTCCGAAGCGAACCCTCTCTTGATAGTACGGTTATCCCTATGACACAAGACCACCAGAAAAGAATCGTAGGAAAGAAAACCGTCTTCACTCGAAACTCCGAGGGGCACGAATTGTCTTGTGCCAAATGCGTGAACAACTGAAAAAGCTCAATGCACACGATTAGTCCGCAAACACATTGTCATCAATCACCAAAACCACTTAGGGAGAAATATGCCCTAACAATCTCCCCCTTTTTGGGAGATTGATGACAATGCGGGATTTGCACAATGGATAAGGTAAAGTGGTGTGCAAACCCACAGTCTACAAAATATAGACGGGCTCCCCCTAGATGTGTGCACTACTCGAGATATGCTTTGGACTGCAAAGCACACACATATAGGATCCTCACTCCCCCTATATTTTATAGACCAAGCCATACTAGCAAAAACATAGTAAGATGAAAGCAGGAAAGTAATAGCAGGAGAGCATATGAATAAAAGCATAAGCATAGGATGCATCTCACAGGTAATAACTAACATAAAGTGCTAGACATAAATAGATAGAGATAAGGTAGCTCATATCTCACACCATATGGTCTCGAACACACGGGACGAACATAAACCAAAGCAAACGAGTTCAAGCGAGGAAAGCAACTGCAAATAGAGAAACACACTCAACTCACGACACACTGCAAATCCCTACTCTCTCTCTCCCCTTTGGCATCGAGACACCAAAAGGTAGAGAGGACACCTAAACACGACGGTGGTAGCAACACTCTAGGACATCACCAATCATGCTCCTCCTCCTCGTCAGACTCCGCTGCAGCAGCTGAAGGGCCTCCAGTGCCATCATCAGAATCAGTCCACGGACAGTGCACACGGATCCAAGCCTCCTCATCAGTGATCCTGTCCTCAGAGCCATCGAAAACGATGAGGCCAACCTATCTCATAACGGCCTTGTCACGACAACGGGCCTTCTTCTCAGCAACATGAGCCTTATACTGTCCCTTGGCTTGAAGGCAAAACAGCTTCTTTATCTTCTGCTTGAGCTTCTTAGCCCAAGATGGCTCCTCAAAAGGCCCATAGTCCTGCTCATCATCATTATCATCCTCAGACTGGACTTGTGGGGCAGGAGCTGTCATCCCCCACTTCTCCTTCCGCCTCAACTGAACAACATCATGAGACAGTAAGTCTCCAGTGAGAAGCTCCTCCTCAGGGAACGTAGATGCCCAAGTCTCCTCAATGAGCTGCATCAGGTAAGGGCCATAAATGATGCACTTGCGCTCTAGGATCACACAACGAAGTTCCGACCACATGACATGAGAAACATCCAACACCTCCTGAGAGCCCTGATCCTTCTGGCAAAAGAGAAGAAGATCCACCTGAAAGGAATGCACCATATCCTGATTGCCAACACAAGGGAACAGAGTGTTCCTGAAGATCCTAAGCATGATATCCAGAAAGGGCCAAAGCTCGTATGAGACATGTCCAGTATCAGACACCTTCCTGGTAGAGAACTGCCACAGAGCCTCCTTGTGTATAGCATTGGCCTCCCGGTGGGGGCGAAACCCAATTGGGGTTTGGGCGCCCTTACCTCATATGACAGCAACTCCATAAAGGTCTTCCATGAAGCAGACAGATGCCGACCATTGGTCATCCAGGAGAGGGTCCTGTCCTCATCATGCCCAAAGTGAACAGTGGCATAGAATTGGGCCACAAGCTCCGCATCAAAATCCTTGTTGAATGAGATGATCCGCTTGATGTCCAGCTCCTCGCACCTCTAAAGAGCATCCCCA
Source organism: Thinopyrum elongatum (assembly GCA_011799875.1). NCBI lineage: Eukaryota > Viridiplantae > Streptophyta > Magnoliopsida > Poales > Poaceae > Thinopyrum > Thinopyrum elongatum. The sequence goes on along the minus strand of CM022300.1, from coordinate 80,595,166 downwards.
AAGTACGGCAAGTCCCTCTCCATGTGAGAGAGATCAACAGACTTAACCTTCACATACAGATTCTTCTTTGCCTTCAATACATCATGGAAGATGGACTGCTGAACCCGGTTCCAAAACATGCGGTGAACAAGTGCCGGATCCTGAGGCTCCCGGTACGGGTTGCGCTTGCGTGCCATCCCAAACTCCAGAGCCGACATCTGATGAGCACCCTTGGGCCCCTTGTTCTTGGTTGCAATTACTTTGACTCGCTGTCTTGGCTGCTCATCGGAGCCACTCACAGGCGCTGAGCCACTCTCTGGCACGGTGCTGCCCACTGACACATCGGCAGAACGATAGCACTTGAAGTCACCAGAACGAGCGAGGTTCTTGTGACGAGCCTGATGCCCGGAGCTACTACCACCTGGAACACACACACACACACACACAAGAACATGAAAGAGACAAATTGCATAAGCCAAGAGAAAAAGACAACACAAGAGTGAAGATGGAACGGAGAACATCTGAAGTTGGAAGCTCTGAGCGGTAGTACCGCACCTCCCAGCGGTAGTACCGCCTACAAGCGGTAGTACCACTCTGGAGGAGCGGTAGTACCGCTCGAGGCAGATGTCAAGGGGGCTGACTACTTCCGTGGGGAGATCCGGTAGTACCGGAGATGCCAAATTCAAATATTCGCGATTAAATCTTCAATCTACCTACTCTAGCAGTCTTCTACATCCTACTCAAACCCCGATTTAGCCAAATATCGAAGAATGCAATGGATATTGCCCAAAGCCTAGATCCAAAAACTAGAACCAACGAGGAGAAGAACGGGGGCAATACCGGCATAGAGGAAGGGGTGGGGATCGATCCCACCGGACGAAAACACGGAAGACGGCCCGGAGACGGTGGCCCGGCGCAGCCTTCCGCTGCCTGTTCGTCACCTAAGAGAGAGAGAGAGGAGAGAGGGGCGAGTGAATGGGTATGGGGAGATAAACCTCCCCTTGCCCCGATTCATAACCCCTGCTCCAACTCCCCATGCGGTAGTACTGTGGGCCAGGGCGGTAGTACCGCGCTGGCTCAGTGGTAGTATCGCTCAGTCAAAAACAGGCAGGAGCAAAAAACGAAGGGGGCTTATGCAAACGGGAAGACCAAGGAAAACAAGAGAGGTACAAGACGAGGAACCACAACAACGGGAAGAGACACCTCAAGCACAAAAGCAAGGAAAAAGAACCACACAAGAAGTGTCTCAAACACACACAAAGACCTCAAGACCAAAACCAACCGTTGATCACAAGGGGAGGGCGGTGGCCAAAGCCACCTATGTTTGAGTTAATAGGTATGGCACCGCAAAGATTTTAACCTTGGGCCCATGACCAAAACTCATCTTTGAAGCACAAGTACCATCAAAAATGGCTAATGTGAAAGACTTGATCGATTTATGCATAATGGGGGGAGGGAGAGTTCATTGAGAGAACAACACTCCCCCTAAGTCCATGCCTACATGTAGAGCAAGATATGATGATGAGTGTGGTGGGGTGTGCCTGGATTCAAGCCACATTGCTCAAATCAATGATATTTAGCTCATGCCTTAACTCGCGAAATCTTGCTTCATCTAGAGGCTTGGTGAAAATGTTCGCTAGTTGCTCTTGAGTGTTGATGTAGATGATATCAATATCTCCCCGCTTGATGTGATCCTGGATGAAGTGATGACGAATCTCAATATGCTTGGTCTTGCTATGTTGCACTGGATTGAGTGAGATCTTGATAGTACTTGCATTGTCACATAGAAGAGGCACTTTGTCACAAGTGACACCGTAATCCTTCAATGCCTCATCCATAGCAATTGTGCACGACAACTCGCGGCAGCTACATACTCAGCCTCGGTGGAAGATAGAGACACACAATTCTGCTTCTTTGAAGACCAACTCACCAAAGAGCGACCAAGGAATTAGCACCCTCCGGAAGTTGACTTCCTCTCCACACAATCTCCCACCCAATCCGAGTCCGAATAGCCCATGAGATCAAAGCTTGCTCCTTTGGGGTACCATAAGCCAAAGTTTGGGGTATGAGCCAAATATCGAAAGATTCGCTTGACGGCCACATAGTGGCTTTCCTTAGGTGTGGCTTGAAACCGTGCACAAATTCCCACACTCAACATGATATCCAGTCTAGATGCACAAAGGTAAAGCAAGGATCCAATCATGGAGCGATATACCTTTTGATCCACCACTTTACCATTGGGATCACTGTCAAGCTTGCATTTGGTGGGCATTGGAAACTTGACGGGCTTGACATCTTCTAGCTTGAATCTCTTGAGCATGTCTTGGGTATACTTGGCTTGGTTGATGAACGTTCCTTCTCTTCTTTGCTTGACTTTGAACCCAAGAAAGAACTTCAACTCTACCATCATAGACATCTCAAACTTCTCGGTCATTAGTGCGGCAAACCCATCATTGAAAGATTTGTTAGGAGAACCAAAAATAATATCATCAACATATAGTTGGCATATGAACAAATCCCCTTTGACCCTCTTAGTAAAAAGAGTGGGATCAATTTTCCCAATTTCAAACCCACAATCTTGTAACAACTCGGTGAGGTGCTCATACCATGAACGCGAGGCTTGTTTAACGCCATAGAGCGCCTTCTTAAGTTTGTATACATGAGTGGGGAACTTGGGATCCTCGAATCCCGGAGGTTGTTTGACATATACCAATTCATTTATAGGACCATTGAGGAAAACACTTTTCACATCCATTTATTGCAACTTAAAATCATGATGAGAAGCATATGCAAGCAACATGAGAATAGATTCTAGATGTGCAACGGGGGCAAAGGTTTCACCATAGTCGAAACCCTCGACTTAGGAGTAGCCTTGTGCCACCAATCTTGCCTTGTTCCAAACAATCACACCATTCGCATCTTGCTTGTTCTTGAAGATCCATTTGGTCCCAATGACATTGTGTTCCTCCATTGGCCTTGGAACTAATTCCCAAACTTGGTTGCGCTCGAAGTTGTTGAGTTCTTCATGCATGGCTTCAAGCCAATACTCATCATCGAGTGCCTCATGTACCTTTTGGGGTTCAACACATGAAACAAACGCGTGATGCTCACAAAAGTTTGACAATTGTTTGCGATTAGTTACCCCTTTTCTCAAGCTTCCAAGCACATTCTCCATGACATGTTGTTGACGCTCGAGCTTGGAAGCCACCTTGGCAGCACGGCGCTCCAAAAGTTCCTCGATGGGCATTTGAGGATCATCTTGGTTATCTTGAGCACCATCTTGAGTTTGCTCTTGATCTTGAGCACCGTCTTGAGCTTGCTCTTGATCTTGAGCACCGTCTTGAGCTTGCTCTTGACCTTGAGCTTGCTCTTGATCTTGAGCGAGCTCGGAGGCATGGCCTTGATCTTGGGCATCATTTGGTGCATCACCATCTCCATGGGGTTGATCTTGCTCATTGGGTTGAGGGCCTTCACTTTGTTCTTCGGAAGCATGTGGGTCTAGCGTAGGTGATGGCTCCACTTGAGTAGAGCATTGTCCTTCTCCTTCGGCCATAAGGGGTTCCTCAATGGGGACTATTTGACCAATCCCCATTCTTCTTATGGCTTGGGGAGGAATTTCATCACCTACATCACAAAGACCACTTTGCTCCACTTGGGAGCCGTTATTTTCATCAAACTCCATGTTACACGTCTCCTCAATTAGTCCGGTGGACTTGTTGAGAACACGGTAAGCATGGGAGTTTGTAGCATAACCAACAAATATGCCCTCTTGAGCTCTAGGTTTGAATTTAGACAAACGAACACCTTTCTTGAGAATGAAACACTTACAGCCGAACACTCGGAAGTACTTGAGGTTGGGCTTGTTGTCGGTAAGTATCTCATATGGAGTCTTGTTCAAGCCTTTGCGGAGGTAGAGCCTATTGGATGCATGACATGCGGTGTTGATGGCTTCAGCCCAAAAGTTGTACGGAGATTTGAACTCCGCCATCATGGTTCTTGCCACATCCATCAACGTCCGGTTCTTCCTTTCTGCCACACCATTTTGTTGAGGGGTATAGGGTGCGGCATATTGGTGCTTGATCCCCTCGTCACTAAGAAACTCATCCAAGGTGTAGTTCTTGAACTCGGTGTTGTTGTCACTTCTAATCATCAAAATCTTTGCGTCATGTTGGCGTTGAGCTTCATTTGCAAAGTTGATGACGGTTTGTTGAGTCTCACTCTTCCTCTTGAAGAAGTATACCCATGTATATCTTGAGTAGTCATCCACAATCACCAAGCAATACTTTCTTCCACCCAGACTATCAAAGGATGGAGGTCCAAAGAGATCCATGTGAAGGAGCTCCAAGAGCCTCTTCGAGTAGATGATAGTCGAGGGTCGGTGAGCCGTTTCATGAAGCTTTCCTTCGATACAAGCACTGCAAGCACGGTCTTTGGCAAAACTCACATTTGTTAGTCCGCGGACATGATCCCCTTTGAGGAGACATTGCAAAGATCTCATATTGACATGGGCTAGACGGCGATGCCAAAGCCAACTCACATCAACTTTAGCCATTAAGCAAGCCGCGGTCTTAGTGAGTCGACTTGCCCAACAAAGGCTACTTTAAGAGTCTTGCTCCACAAAAGGGCCACGGTATCATGATCAAAGAATGTTGCAAAGCCCATAAGTGCAAGTTGACGAACGGGAAGTAAATTGTATGCAAGGGACTCAACAAGCATGACCTTCTCAATAGATAAATCTTGATAGATGACCACCTTGCCAAGTCCCAATACCTTAGAAGTTGAAGCATCACCGAATTGGACATGGGTGGGCATAGATGGAATTGGATGCACGTCCACCACCAAGTCCTTGCTCCCGGTCATATGATTTGTTGCTCCACTATCGAGCAACCATGACACCCCACCGGAAGCAAACTCCTACAAGAGATCAATGCTTGGATTTAGGTGAATGGGTCCTTTGAGGATAGTAACAAGGGTCTTAGGAACCCAAATAGACTATTCAATGTACTCATAATAAGAACCAACAAATCTAGCATAAACATGCCCATCACTAGCACGGCATAAAACATAAGAAGGGTTAAAGTCGTCGGCTTTGTTGTTAGGGGCAGTTTTGCCCTTCTTGGCATTACCACCCACTTCCTTGTTCTTCTTATTCTCATGAGTACCCTCACCTGCCTTGACAAAAGTTTCCTTGAGTGGGAGAGGTTGCTTGGTCTTGTTCTCCTTCTTCTTCTTTGACTTGGGTGCAAACCCAAGTCCCTCCTTTCCTACAACTTCCTTTTGGTTCGTCAAAAGGCCATTGAGGTTCTTTTCACCTTGTATGCATGTCACAAGGCCCTTCTCAAGCTGCTCTTTCAACTTGGCATTTTCCTCCACAAGATGCACATGCTCACAACACGGGTTAGTAACATGGGCATTATCAATTAGAATGAAAGGAGGGCAAGTGGAAATCTCCTTGGTTAGCTTTACTTGGAGTTGATCATGAGACTCTTTGAGAGAAGCATGAACACCCTTCAAGACCTTGTGAGCCTTGTCAAGTGTATCAAATTCTTCCTTGAGTCTATCATGACCAACCCCAAGTGCGACTTTCTCGGATTTAAGCACACAAGTAAGAACAATAGCATGATCAAGATCTTTTTGCAATTTAGCATGATCAACATTGTGTGACTCCTCAAGAGTCAAACGAAGATCTCTCTCTTCCTCTAGAGCAATGGAAAGATCCGCAATCTCATCGGCATAGTCACGACTATGCCCCTCCAACTTGGAGATAGTATCCTCATGCGACTAAATGACATCATTGGCCTCACCAAGTTGTTCTAAGAGAGCAACAAAGTGCTTCTTGGATTCACCCTTGAGCTTGCTCACAAACTTGGTAAACTCATTCTCATCAACTTTCTCCACCTCACTATCATCAACACAATCTAACAATGAAGGAGTAGTAATGATGGTGGTTTTGATGTTAGGAGTTACCTTGTTGATACCTTTGGCCATGAGACACTTGGCAATGGTATTTTCGTTGGGGGCGCCGAAGAGAGACACCTTGGAGGGGGAAGATGTAGCAATGGCAATGGTTGCCGTTGCCATTCCTTCTCCACTTGTATCTTCCTCATCATCATCGGAGGGGTACTCTTCATGTGCCATCAAGCCCTTTGGAGGAGTCTTCTTGGTGAAGTTTTTCTTGCTAGGGAAAGACTTGGCTTTGTCTTTGCGAATGAGTTTGTCACCATTGTCTTCCCTCTTCTCGTAAGGGCACTCCGCCATAAAGTGACTCACATTGCCGCAATTGTAGCAAGTCCTTACTCATTGCTTGTTATTTGACCCACTTGAGTTGTTCTTGGTGAAGTTGGGCCTTGAGTTCCTCTTGTTGCTCCAAAATTGCCTTGACGCAAGAGCCATATGCTCATGGTAAGCATATTTGGTTTCCTCGGGGCAACACTCCTCTTCTTCTTCCTCTTCTTCTTTCGAAATGGCCTTGGCCTTCAAAGAAAGGGTGGTTGAGCTTTTCTTTGATCGTACACGAGCAAGAGCATTATCGGCGGTCTTGTTCATGATGTTCATGGCAATAAACTCATCCAACACTTCACTTGAGGTTAAGGTGTGAAAATCCGGCCTTTGACGAATCACAGAAGACATGGCCTTGTTGAATGGCATGATGGCCTTGAGAAATTTGCGCTTGATCCAAGTGCCATCCATATCCTTGCTCCCATGGTCTTGGAGAGCAACCGCAAGAGTTGTCACCCTCCGGTAGAGATCACGCGGATCCTCATCTTCTAGCATCACGAATTCATCGGCCTCATCAAGGACCACTTCAAAGTTGGATTGTTGGATGCTTGAGCTCCCTTAGTACATAGATACAATGTGTTCCCAACAATCCTTTGCACGAGTGAAGGGACGTAAGTGGGATAGATCTTCGGGTGGGACTGCATCTTGAAGGATGAACAAAGCAGAGTGATTGTATTGATTGTCCACTTCTTCTCTTGGGGTGAAGTTGTTTGGATCATGCGGGTAGAAGCCTTGCTCAATGATTCTCCAAAGGTTGTTGAGCTGTGATTCAAATGAGACTTGATGCGAAAGACCCAATTAGCAAAATCACCTTTAACAAGCTTGGGAGGAGGACCATGATTATTAATGCGAGGTGTAGGGACTGGTCCTCCATAGACCGGGGGAGGGGGAACCGAGGCAAAGGTTCCCGTCCCATTCTTGTCATGAGGGGAAGAAACATGAGTACCTTTAGCCGCTTCCTTAGCAGAATTGGCCTCCGACTCTGATGCGGTGGGATTAACCACAAGCAAAGGATCGGGAGAAGCTTTCATCCCCTCAAGCAATTCTTTAAGCAGGGACTTGACTTCGGTTGTCATAGACGTCTTAAGTGAAGCCATAGCTTCATTTAAGTTGTCTCGTGAGATCGAAGTCAACTCCACGGCCTCGGGCACTTCCTCCCCGGTGTCAACCATACTCTTCGGGTGGTGAAACCCTTAATAAAGAGACGAGGCTCTGATACCAATTGAAAGGATCGATATGGTTGACTAGAGGGGGGGTGAATAGGCAACTAACAATTTTTAGCTTTTCTTCACAAATTAAGTTTAGGAACAAATAGGTTTTCTAGATGTGCAACTAGGTGAGCAACCTATATGATGCTAACAACAACAACAACAAGAGCAAGCAAATGATACAACACAACAATAGCTTGCACAAAGTAAAGGGAAGAGATAACCACAAGTGGAGCCGGTGGAGACGAGGATGTGTTACCGAAGTTCCTTCCCTTTCAAGGGAAGTACGTCTCTGTTGGAGCGGTGTGGAGGCACAATGCTCCCCAAGAAGCCACTAGGGCCACCGTATTCTCCTTCCGCCCTCACACAATGCGAGATGTCATGATTCCACTAGTGGTGCCCTTGAAGGCGGCGACCGAACCTTTACAAACAAGGTTGGGGCAATCTCCACAACTTGATTGGAGGCTCCCAACAACACCACGGAGCTTCACCACAATGGAATGTGGCTCCGAGGTGACCTCAACCGTCTAGGGTGCTCAAACACCCAAGAGTAACAAGATTCGCAAAGGATTAGTGGGGGGAATCAAATTTCTCTTGGTGGAAGTGTAGATCCGGGCCTTCTCAACCAATCCCTAGAAAATCAACAAGTTTGATTGGCTAGGGAGAGAGATCGGGCGAAAATGAGCTTTGGAGCAACAATGGAGTTTGGGGGAGGAAGAGGTGGGTCTTCTTGAGGAAGAAGACCCCCGTTTATAGTGGGAGAACAAATCCAACCGTTATGCACCTCTCAGCCCGCAGAGAAGCGGTACTACCGCTCCCTGAAGGATGCATAGGGGAAAACGAGAAACAGGGGAAAAACAGAGGGACGGGCGGTGGTAGCCGCGGTAGTAGGGGCGGTACTACCGCCTATGGGCGGTACTACCGCCTCAACTACCGCTGCTACAACCGCCCATTTTCTGGGGACAAACAGGTAGCACGGAAGTAACCCGGAGACACCACCGTAGAACTCGACACGAAAAACCGAGGTCCCAGCCATGAGCGGTAGTGCGAGCGGTACCTGTAGCGGTACTACCGCCCATAGGCGGTACTACCGCTTGCAACCTTTCACCACTGCTTCGGTACAAACGGTGGACAACTCCAATGAGGCGGATAGGGACAAGGGGTGCAATATGAGTGTGTAGGTGTTGATTCCACCCGAACCTTTCCGAAGCGGACCCCCTCTTGATAGTACGGTTATCCCTACGACACAAGACCACCAGAAAAGAATCGTAGGAAAGAAAAACCGTCTTCACTCGAAACTCCGAGGGGCACGAATCATCTTGTGCCAAATGCTTGAACAACTGAAAAAGCTCAATGCACATGATTAGTCCGCAAACACATTGTCATCAATCACCAAAACCACTTAGGGAGAAATATGCCCTAACACATGCGCCGCTCCGAAGACCTCCTTTGCAACCTGCTCAACCTGCCTTACGATCACCGCCATTCCCTTTATTATTCCTTGGTCTTTTTCAAAACATTACATTCATGTAACCATTTCACAATCATACTAACTGGAACAGAGGGATCAATGACCCTATTATTATCAAACACAACTTTGTTTCTAAGTTTCCACAAAGTCCAGAATATAGCAGATATCCAAACTACCATTAAATCTCTATCACCTTTGTTAAATTTCTTGATCCATGAACCAAACAGTTGTTGTATATTACCAAGGATGTCATGCATGTTAACAGAGCATTTAATAGCACTCCATAGTATTCTGTCGACAGAACAATGGAAAAAGAGATGATTGATATTTTCTTCCTCTGTCAAAAAGAACATTTACTATCCCCAGACCACCCTCTCTCAATCAAATTATCTTTGGTAAGAATGCTTCCCATCAAAGTTAGCCACATGAAAACTTTAACACGTTGAGACATCTTGACTTTCCACAGAAACTTATGTGGATATCTGTCTCCAGATTGAATCATGTGTTAGGAAGTATTAGTGTAGGTCTAAGAGTCGTTATTAGTCCATGTTTACTTTCCTTGCACCTCAAGTCTTGTGTAATATATATATATATATATGCCCCTTGGGCCTTTAATAGAGATAAGTTGCTTTCATAACATGGTATTAGAGCCTAGGTTTAGGTCTCCGGACGCCGTAACTCGTCCTCTCTCTCCCGATCATTTTTTCTTTCTCGATCTGTGTCACGATCCGCACGCCTGTGCTAGACTCGTGACTCCTCTCCCGATCAATTTCTTCGGCTTTTGCTCCATGACTAGTGACGGCTGCCTCTTTTGACCCTGGTGTAAATCAGCCCAGCCGTCCCCTGAATCCACATGGGCCCCATTGGATCGATGCACCGCTAGGCCTCTATGCGCTCACTGCTGGGCCGCCATCGACCACCCCCTGGATTGGACCCTCGATGGCCATCTGTGTTCTTCATCGACGGACGCTCCTGTGACTCTAGATCGACACCAGACGCCACTTCATGGATATCTCCTCATCCAGATCGAGCGAAACCCGACCATTTTGATGTCACCACCATCTTGAGGAGAACACCGTCGTTGATTAGATCTTAGTCGTTGCCCATCTGCATGCGTGTGTGTGTGTGCTGTCTACCCCATCTGCATGCTTATGTGATGCCCATATGCTCGTTCGCAGCCAATGCCTCATGTGGTTTGGTTGTTGCTGCTTGTGAGTTGCCACTGTCTCCTTTGGTCTGTGTTTCATGGGTTTCTTCTTTGCTGCCATCATATCTAGTCTAGTGTGTGTTTCCTAGTTTTCTATATTTTCTATTGCGTCCATCAAATCCGTTGATATTTGTTGTTTCTTATGCCATGTGAGTCCACCATATCTTTGTCCGTCAGCCTTTCACTGGTCCCGATCCTTTCTATACAGTTTTTGTGGCCTACTTGCCCCTATTGTTTTCTATAGGATTTTCTGGACTCTTTTTTGCATTGTCAATCTACGCCCATTGTGCCTTAACCGCCGAGCTTCTTTCACCATCGGTTGTCATGGGCTATGATTTTTTGCGCAATGCTTTATTCTCTTGATGTGCCATGTTCCTTTGATAACCCATCTTCTTCTTGATACTTCTCTTGTATCTTCAAGTGATGTGGTGTCTTCCTCTGATGTGCCATCTCTTCGTTATCCCCTTTTGCGACTCGACGAGTTTTGAAGACTCTTCATGCTACGATGACACTCTCAAGACGCGGATTTGGATTATCATATTTTTCTAGTTTTACACTTCTTCAAATGCAATGTTATTGCATACGCTTTGCATTTTAGGGGGGGGGGGGTGTTAGGAAGTATTAGTATAGGTCTAGGAGTCCTTATTAGTCTATGTTTACTTTCCTTGCACCTCAAGTCTTGTGTAATATATATGCCCCTTGGGCCTTCAATAGAGATAAGTTGCTTTCATAACATCATTCACCTATAGCAAGATTTCATAGTGTAATTTCCATTACCAGTGATAGGCCACCTCACCAAATATTTTTGCTCATTCTAACTCACTCCCCCACATGCCTATTTTATGTGTTCCCACAACTCCAAATATTCACCACACAAAGTCCTTCTAAACCTGACTGTGTCCAAACCCTCCCCAAAAACATCCGCCAATGACTTATTTTTATCAAAAAAAACATTATACAACCTAGGGAAGCTATCTTTCAAAGATTTTGGCCCTATCCACCAATCTTCCAAAATCTAACATTTCTCCCATTCCCTACACAAAATCTGCACAGAGAGAAGGAAAACTCTTTGTGTTTTAAAAGTTCAACCCAAAAATGTGAGTTTATCACTTTATGTTTTATGCTAGTAATACAACCATTTTTAACATATTTATTAAGAAGCAATTTCTGCAAAAGCCCTTCTGTGTTGTAAATTTTCCACCACCATTCACATAACAAGGCTTTGTTCATCAGAGCCAAATTCTAAATCCCCAAATCCCTCATGTCTTTAGGTTTCCACACTTTAGACCATTTAACCAAATGATACTTTTTCAAATCAATATTTTCCTGCCATAGCAGTCTAGCCTAAAAAAGTCCATTCTTTTATTCACCCCAACAGGTAATCCATAGAGGGACATCATGAAATAAGGGATGCTAGTCAGTGAAGATTGGATCAAGGTAATCCTACCAGCACTTTGCATCAGCCTCTCCTGCCATGTGCCACACTTTTTCTCCATTTTTTCTTCTGGAGGTTCCCGTGTTTATTCCTAATTCTTTTCTTATCTATGGGAAGACCTAAGTATTTCAAAGGGAGCCCCCCCCCCCCCCCCCCCCCCCCCCCCCCCACCCCGCCATGAAAAAGCTTAAAAAAATAGTAATCGTCTTTTTTATCAAGAGCTTTTCCAAAAAAAGGAACAATTCACTTTTATGAAATTAATTTTCAATCCATATATTTGTTCAAATAAATACAATATATATTTTAGGTTATGAGCAGTATCAAAACCATCCTGCAAGAGAAAAATTGTGTCATCTGCATATTACAGCATATTAACACCACCCTCCAAATCTATCAACAAATCTTTGACCAAACCATTTTTCCTGGCATTATCCATCAGCATTGCCAAGGCATCTGCTGCTAGATTAAAGATCAGAGGAGATAAAGAATCTCCATGTCTCAACGCTTTGTGAGTAGGAAAGTATGGTCCAAAATCATCATCTACTTTAATACAAATATTTCCCCCTCTAGTGGTCCCCATAATCCATTAGATCCACTTGTCAGGAAATCCTCTTAGTTTCAGCATTTGAGAAACAAAAGGCCACTTAACCTTATCATAGGCTTTTTCAAAATCAACTTTAAACAACAAAGCATCTTGTTTTTTGTGTGAACACTATTCAAAGCTTCAAGTAGAACAAGGACCCCCCCCCCCCTCCATAATACATCTGCCCTTGATGAAGGCAGTTTGAATGGGAGAGACAACCTCTCCGGCAACCCCATTTAACATGTTCATCAATACTTTTTGTAAAGATTGTAAAACTAACATTCAAATGGCAAACAAATGTATAATTCTGTATTTGATTAGCATCTTTACTTTTAGGTAGTACAGTGATAATCCCACAGTTGAGCCTTCTAATATCTAACTCACCTTTATGAAAATCATCAAACATAGCTTCCAAATCATGTGTAATCAAGTCCCAAAAGTGTTGATAAAACTCAACAGTGAACCCATCTGGGCCAGGTGATTTATTATGAGCCATTTGAAACACTACACTTTTAATTTCCTCTAAAGAAAATTCATTAACTAGCTTTTCCTTAGCAGAAATAGGAATAGTAGCACGGTCATCAATATTCAAAGAAATTTGAGAAAATTCAGAGTGTCCAACCAATTTTTTATGAAAATTGGTGATATGATCCAGTAATTGTTTGCCCCCCTCTATCTTGCCCTCATCTTGATCTAGACTACTAATTTTATTTCTCCTATGTCTTCCATTGGCTTTTTCATGGAAGTATCTAATATTGCCATCCCCTTCCAAAATCTCGTCTTTTTTTGCTCTCTGTTTCCACTTAGCCGCCTCCTGACTTAAAAGCATGTCAAGTTGGGCCATAAGTTTCATCGGTTCCACTCTGTCTACAGCAGACAATCCATGACTCTCACAGTATTTGTCCAATCTGTCAAGTTTCATAAGAATGTCTTTTTTCAATTCTCTATACCAAGCATTCATATTTCTATTACATCCTTTCAATTTTGATCTAAGCCCTCTTAATTTTTTTTTGCCATCTATCAATACTAGGACCACTTAAGCATGTGTTATTCCAGACCTCAGTCACAAGCTCATCAAGCCCTTCCCTAAGAAACCAAGAATTTTCAAATCTAAAAATTGGGTCAGTCTTAACCACATCCCCAGTATCAAGAAACTAGGGAACAAGATCAGCTTTCTCTCTAATCAGGGCATAAACCTCTGTCGAAGGATAATTTTCCTCCCATACCACTCTACATAAAATCCTATCTAGTTTTTGAAAAGTAGGTTGAGGCAAGTTATTGCCCCAAGTAAATTTCATCCCATGCATCTCAAGCTCTCTCACCCCAGTTTGTTCAAGAATGGCATTAGAAAGAAAGCTCCCGTGTCCTGGAGTACTAGGTTTGTTTTTATCAGATGCATTTCTGATAATATTAAAGTCCCCTCCTATCAGGATGGGGTTAACACTATCTTGGAAAACCCTAGAGAGCTCAGCTAAGAATTTAGCTTTGCCAGCAGGTTGAGCATCCCCATAGATCACTACCGGATCCCAAAGAAATTTATTTTTAACATCCTGCACAGTCATTTTAATGAAGTAGTATCCCTCATCTTGTGAAATCACATCTAAAGTTGTATAATTAACCCCCATAAGTAAATCACCAGATTCCCCCTAGCAAGGATATGATGCCAATGGAAATCCCTCCCAGCACAAACCCCTTGCAAGCCATTCCTAGAAAATTTGTCTCTCATAGTTTTGTGTAACCCAAGAAAATATACATTCATATCCATCACCATTTCCCTTAGAAATCTTTTTTAACATCACCCCCAAAACCCCTCATGTTCCAGAAAACCCCTCTAATTTTCTTTTCTTTTTTCAAGAATGTTCGAGATTCTTAATACTTAAGATAGATTTCCTCCCAGAATTTCTGAGGATCTATTCTTATTTCTATCTTTCTTATTAGAAAACATTTCTCTAAAATGTTCTCAACCTTTTTTTCCTCATCCAGCTCACTATCATCATTTCCACCTACCAATTCTTCTATATATTGTGTTCCCCTGTTTTAATAACAGGGGTCACTTTTTGAACCAGGTCTTTACTCCCATCCTTCCTATTTTTTTATTATTGTTAGCCACCCACAAATCCACTCTAGCTTTTCCCACTATTTTAATAAGGTTGATGTTATATTCAACCATATCCATCTCATCTCCCAGATCAACACCCACATTTACAGCAACAGCATGCAAACGATCATGAGAGGATAAAAGAAGATTAAGAATTTCGTCCTTACCATAATTGTCCTTCTCAACAGCTCTTTTACCTGTTCTTCAATGTTGCAATCCGCTTTGTCTTTATTTTTCTCACTCCTTCTCAACAACTCCAAACTCCTAACATCAAGTTATCCTCTCTCAGCTTTTTTAACCGAGATCTCAAACGAATCTTGTTCCTGGCTAGTAGGGAAATCCACCTATTCCATGTAACCATCCTCTGGCTCCAACACACCAAGCTCCTCCATATGTTTATTAATGTCATTGTCGACATTCCTCTTTTCCTCCTCCTCAACATATACCTGCTCCTCATCATCAGCCTTATTAGCAGGTTGAAAACCACCCACTTCCTCAAACATCCCCATATTCTGTTGCAGAAGCTCATGTTGTATTTTAATCTCTCTTTCCAGCTCCATTATCATAATCTCCATTTCTTTCCTCCTCTTCACTTCTACTACTAGTTGATCTGCCTGTCTAGCAGCCATTTCTTTAGCCAACTACAGCTTGAGAAGTGAAGCTTTCTCCCCTTCAGATATTCCAGCAACATCCTGTTCCTTACTAAAGCTACACTCACCATTATTCATTTTCTTCTGAACATTACTATTGACCACATTTTCATATTGTTTCAAGGATAAGCTTCCCAAGGTCACATTAGTTCTGGATTGGTCAGTGCTCTTGCTTTTTTGCTTCTTATCGGCTTGTTTTTGTTCCATGGCATCTTCTAGACTAAGAAATTCAAACTCTTTTCTCTTATTTCCTTCCTCAAACTTATACCACCCCTGTTCTACAACAGATTCCAATTCGAACTCAATATCATACAACAGAAAATCTTTGGTTGTTATCTCTGTTCCTGATGTGATTTTATGGAGGTCTCTTACTCCCACCTTTAATCTTATTTCTTATTTTTATGGATATTTTCCACATCTACTTACACTACTGGTCCCAGGGCAGACCCAATTTCACAGATTCCCAAATAATGCCTCAAGATGTCAGGTACCCCATGGATCTGCACCCAAATAGAGTGCAACTTCCCTTTTGCTTTGTCATCAGGACTCCAAAAATTCACCTCCACCACAGCACCAGTACCCAGCAGGGTGAATTTCTCAAAATTCTTCAACTCCACCAGATTGGCCTTGTTAGGAAAGCTCGCCAGAAATGATTTAGGACTTTGAAACTTGGCTCTCCAAGTCCACCCTCAATCAAACATCCTAGTCAGGCCTTGTACCAAAGTAGTTTCATTCAGTTGCCCAGCGTGTACCACCGATATTGCCATTGGATTAGCATGTTCCACAACTGAGATCTCCTTAGTGGTTTTGCACTAGCAAACATCCCAATCCTCTTGCCCCATATCCAACATATTTAGCAACTGGTTTTGGTTGTCTCAAGATGGTACAATCTTCAGTTCTGTGTGACCCTCTCTGACACACTACAGAAAACACATTATTTTTACAATCTTTGTTACCATGTCCAATTCCTTTGCATCTCCCACAAATCTGGTCCTCCCCCCCCCCCTCCATAACCCTTGGTTCCATTAACTCTATCATTCACTTCTATTTATCCACCAGGCACTGGCAACACACTATTCTTAGGGACATTGGTCAACAGGTACCGATATTGTTGTTGCTGATAGCCGCCTTTTCCACCTTAACCAACAAAATTCCTAGATCCAGAAGCACCTCTCCCATCTTCCACAAAATTTCCACCGAATCTCCCTTATTGGAACCCTTCTCCTCCAGATCCATTGTTGTTGTTCCCAGCTCCACCCCTAAAGCCCCCCCCCCTTATCTACGATCTCCATACTCATAATTTCTGTCCTCCTGCCTCCAAAATTCCTCCCAGGTGAGATGTTGTTCCTGCTAGAAAGAAAATTTTCCCTCCCTCCAAATCCACCCCTTCCAGGCCTCAGTTTCCACTGTCCCTGCCTCCCTACGATGATCGCGGCCCCTCTATCTGGTTCTTCACCTAAGTCAGCCGCCGCAACCCTAACCTCTCTGGGATAGAAGGAATCAAAAAAATCCAAATACTATAGGGTAGGGATGGAGATGGGGTTTAAATATGCCCCATCCCCCTCACCCTCACATGGGCCAGCCACGTCATGGGCTTCATCACCCTCACACGTCAGCTGTCGAAGCCCAGCAAGCCCACCCAGATCAAAATTTTGAAATTCAATCCCCACCTTCCCTCTAGAGTCAAAATCCATCACATATTCACAAAATTCTTCCAAAAATACATTCTCAGGAATATCAACTTTCTCACTATATGTTTTATCAATCTCACTCCTACCCTTTTCATCACAAACTCCTTTCTTATCAATGGTAAAATCGTCATCCCCCTCAATCCCATCGAACAAATTTGGCAATCTACACAAATCTTTGAATCTAGGTATGAGGGGTTTCATTTTAATTAAAGCCATATCCACCTCAGCCATATGATATTTTCCCCAATTTGGGGAATCAACACATGGATACATCTGTTGCATAATCTCTCCCAATCGACCACTTTCCTGTTCACATGGCTGTCTAACATTCCCAGCATCCCTGAGAAATAAACTCTGCACATATCTCTCCATTTTATTCTATTTCTATGATTTACCCATTCAATACGATGTTTTTTTATCTCTCTACTCGTCAATCTCCCACCACTCGACGGTGCATCAGATTGCAAGTAGCGAGCATGAGAAGGGTTATAGATCATACCATTGCTATGATCCTCACAAGAGTCGGTCTCCGATTCCTCGCCGGCTAACAACCAGAAGCGGTTATTAGCCAGCTAGGGGATCAGTTCCCCTCTCCGACGAGGCCGCTGGAGCGACGAGCCACTAGAGCTTGTGCTAGGGCCAGACGTGCCGAGCGGCCTGGCGGAGTCGCCGCGTCCTCCCGCGAAGCATCTCCGCGCCCTCGAACCTTCCTCCCTGCTTCCTTCGCCCCCGTCGAGCACAATTGGGGCGAAAACCGATCACGGAGCCGGGAGGGTCAAGACTGTCTCGTCCGCCCTCATCACAGATGCCCACGTCGTCGTGGCCAAGGACGTGGTGGAGAATGAGATCAACGTCGCCCACGTCGCCTGGTCCATCGCCAACATCAGAATCTCTAGCGAATGGCGCTTGCGTTTCTTCCCGAAAAGTTCCCCTCCTTCCTCCGTCAGCGAATTCAGCACCGCCTGCGCCTCCATTCGCATCTCTTCCTTGGTGTCGAACCATGACCCGATCTCGAGAAGGCACGCACACTTGCGCGGATCCCACCCTGCAAACTCCCTCATCCTCGCTTCCATGATCTCCACCATCGCCGACGAGGGTTTTGGCTGTTTGTGGCTCTATGTACACTAGATTGGGGAGGAAAAGGAGAAGATTGAATGCAACCCACCCCCTCCACCAACCCCTGATGGCTTTAAACCACTCTCACCATGCCCGTCATTCGCGCCGCTTGAGGTGTGTTGTGCCGTAGGGCCAGTCACCTCTCTAAGTTTCGCAACGTGACAAGGGAAGTGCACTATGTCGCACGGAACAACTTCCTCACTGTGGCGGCGTGCACATCGATCCACCACACATCCGCCTTCGTCGACGAGGGAGAGCACGTGGCCTCGTAGCACCACCACACCCCGCCGGTAGATGAGCACCCCCGCCGCCTTCAAGTCCGACAAGTACCTAGCCGACCACCGCGAGTCGCCATGCGCGTCGCACGCCGCGTCGCACGAAACGCTATCCATCCAAGTTACATATGAACATCACCACATCTTATATTATGGGACGGAGGGAGTGTATATGATCACTTGGTAGTTCAAACATGGTGACAAAGAACACAAACACGCTAGGTGGAAGGATATATCGAGACCGCAACAAAGGAGGCGACCAAAGAACAGAAGGAAACAACAGAAATAAGTGAAAAAGAATTATTGGCTTTCTTGCCAGCTGAATGAAGACACGGATCCTTCAGAATGATTAACCTTGCACACAAGAAGAGGGGGTCGAGGAGACCAATCCAATCACTCAAAATTAATATATTTGGACATTGCAAAAGAACTCCTACATACTACTAGCTAGGCCGGCTAGCTGCTGTGATCATCCCCGGTAAACTCACGGCCAGCCTGGTGATCTTCGTTGTCGAACTCGACCCACACCGCACTGATAGTCGTCTCCAGCTTGCTCTCAAAGGGCGCGTCACCTTCGTTCTCCTCCGCTACCACACCGGCGCCGCCAAGCTCCTTCCGACCATCCTCTTCACAGACCGGCGGCATGATCTCAATTGCCGAGGCCTGCGCCGGCGTAACGACCCTGACGACGGGGTACTCCGTGATCTTGCCGACATTGCTCTTCTTGCACTTGTGGTAGAACTCTTTCAGCTCAGGCGTCTGAGCGCATGCCTTCCTCAGCACCTCCTGAGCTGAAACCCTGAGAGACTTGCTGAGACGACCGACGCTTCTTGACCTTAGCAGCACGTCTATGCCTTCATTGAAGGCGTCGTAGACCTTGAAGCTCTCCCGGAGCACAATGCCGAAGGCTGACCGCGCGGCGGCGCTGGCGCTCGTGTTGTTGTCCGGCAGAAGCTGGACAGCGACGTCAAGCAGCCTCTGGCACATGGCGAGCTTGAAAAGGAGCGCCTCGGCGGCGACGGCGTCGTAGGAGGAAGCCTGGTGCGGCTTGTCGTCGTGATCTTGTGGTGGGGGGCGGATGGGCTCCAGGTTACCGGACTGGTTGATCACCCACTGCATGCGCTCCTCGAGGTAGGCCGTGTAGCCGTGGAGGAAAGAGCACGCGCCGGTGGCGGTCACCGTGCTGGCCGTGACATAGTTGACGCCGGCGCCGGAGGCAGCGAGGGGAGAACAGGAGCAGCCGCAACGGGGCGCGTCGACGCGGAGGTCGTGGGAGGCCCAGAGGCCTCGGAAGTCCTGCTCGAAGTAGCGGTCGCCTGCGCGGAGGAGGCGGTGGACGAGGAGCAGAGACCGGAGCGCGGTGGCCGGGGTCCGCGCGGCCTCTAGGCGCGCCGTGATGCGGCGGGAGAGGAAGGTGATCGCGCCCGGGGCGTTGGAGACGAGGAAGAGGATCTCGTGGACGTGTCGGTCGTCACCGACGGTCCCGCCCCCTCCACCGTCCGTGCACCGCGCGATGGCCGCCTCGATGTCCGTGAGGAGCGCTCGGTCTGGCACCGCCGCCGTGGAAGCCTTGTTGGAGGCTGCGCCTGCATGGTCCATGAGTGACCCTAGTGCTGCCCAAATCTTGCCCCTGAACACCTTCATGTCTTATATGCCCTCATGAGAGTAGAGAGAGGAGGAGGAGATGAGAGAGATGGCGTATGAGAGTTATAGCACACTCCCTCTTGTGCATGCACTCACTTGCAGGTGGGCCAAGGGAGATATAGGTAGAGAGAGAAAGGGAGCTATAGATGGCCATGGTCAGACTCTGATGAGTGTCATCTTCACAAGAATTTCTCGTGTGAAGCGTCTGCATCAGCAAATCCACTATTGGCCTTATGACTTGGGGAAAAGGAGTTGCAGGATGAAAGCTAACCCTCCACTACTACCACTAATATCATGAGAGAGAGAGAGAGAGAGAGAGAGAGAGAGAGAGAGAGAGAGCAAGAAATTATATTCGGAGGTCAACTCTTGGGTGGAAGAATCAAATGCCTTTGGAATGAGGTGCCCTCCAGCATCAAAGTCTTCCTCCATTGGCAATGGACAGTAGGTTTGACTCAAACAAACAAGTTCTTTGGTATGAGGATGGATTCCTACACATCAACATCAAAACAAGGAGCTTTTGGGAGGAATGTAGGGTTTTGGGACTAACTAAAGGGGAGGCACGGTTAACCCACACTTAAGTACATTCCCAGGAGAAGCAGGGTCATAATCTATATTCCCCTCCTCACAAACATATCTCTCACCCTCAGCCACCTAGTGATGGGATAATGCTAGACTTTGCTTTATACTCGGATATACACGCCTCGCAAGAAATTAGTGGGGACTTTACAACGCCTCATGCTCATGGTTTAGTTTAATGGTGGTGTTGATGTTGTTGTTCCGACGCACTTTGTGGCACAAAGTGTGTCACCCGATGAGTCGACGAATCAGAGCGCGAAAAGTGTTAGGTTCGATAATTTCCTCGAAAGATGTTTTCGTTAGAGAGAATTGCTTTTCCAATATAGAGAAATTGAAGGTGTGGAACATTCCTAGCCATTTGAAACAACTCAACCCCACATATATTCTCCGTGTCATATTGGTGGTGGCGGTAGTCGCTGGAATCAGCTACAAAAACTGCTTCACAACTTGCACTAGGTTATACAGTTGGAAGGAAAAAAAACAAGATAGCATATGATTAGGGTATTGTGCAAAAATTTACTGTATGCACAACTTACACTCTCACTAGCTAAATGTTGGAAAACAGAAGACCAACTCAAGGGAGCGTGCCTTGTGAACCGAAGAAACTAATTTCTGTATCCATGTCGACATTTTGACACCACTTGCTTCAGTCCACCATGCTTGAATTCTTATTCTCAAAAGGACCGATCGATCACATGGGTCGATAGCAACAGGGAATTATATCTACATATCCCATGAACCAAGCATGCCAATTCTACAGGACCTTGAGCTGATCATTTGTCCATGTCATAGTATGCAACATGTCCCTCAAAGAACATTCCATCGGAGAGGGAGGATCGGAGAAAGTGAAAAGGCAGCTCTACTTGACGAGACTAAAGGCAAAGGTAGTGTTTCTTTAATAGTACTTGCCTTTTAGTGAAACAAACAATGGACTTGGAATTTTTATGTTGTTGCTCTTTCCTATCCCCTGCCTTAGCATGAAAAATTCCACACAAAAGGGTAGACTTTATAGTCATTAATATATACCAAGGGGCCTAAGCACATCCTTCATGTGGTGCATGCAACACTAACTGGCATCAGTGGGGGTTAAAATACTGGAATTTGATGCTGCTTTGCTACAGCATCAGATTCAAATCCATTAACTAGGAATTTGATGTATTCATTAATTAATTGGCACTACATTACAAAAAACATGTATCCCAATTATTGATTACTCTCTTTCTACCTATCAATGGAATGATACGCAATCTTTGCGTATTCGCGAGAAATTATTGATTATATCACCTACTAAGATAGAGCTACACCTAAAATGCGTAGTAAGTACACAAAAATACCCATACAGCTTTATAAAAAGCTGAGTAATTGTATATTTTGATAAAATTTGACTTCCTGCTTAATTCATATTAAGTAAACTGTGCCCGGCTAGGAGAGTATATTGCTACTAGTTTCCTCTAAAAAAATTACTATCTCTTAAATTAAAGAACATGGATATGTCCTCAAAATTAAGTACCTCCACGACAAAATAGATGACGTCCTAGAAAATGTGTTGTCGAACATCTCTAGATCCAACTATATAAAAATGATTATTCCCATTGCTCTTAGAAAATACTGGTACCATTAGAATTTTCAAGGAAAATATGTTGTAGTTTTATGATACCAGTTCTACAATTACATACTTAAAAAAAACATAACGTTGCAGCTTAAAGACTGTTCATGTCTAAAATGGCATGTATTTAGGCTTCCATTGGTGACAGTACTGAATACCAATTTTAAGGATGCCACGTGGAAAAGCTGCATTTCCTCCTTCAAAGAATTTGAATATTTACATGTATGGCGCTGAGTGTTTGCCGACTAAAAGGTAACATGTTTTTTTTTAGATAATGTGCAGCAAAAGATGACATGTTTAACAGTTACGTGTAGCAGAGATGCACATATTGAGATGGATGTGTGGCCAATCCTGTGTGTGGCCACACAAGAAAGGATTGGGTCCAGAATGATGATATACATGGTAGAGTCGGGGTAGTACTGATTGAAGAGAAGCTTGTCCAACTTCGTTTAAAATGGTTTGAGCATATACGTCGCAGGCCTTCTAAAACTCCATTGCATAGCAGACGGTTAAAGTGTGCTGATAATATCAAAAGAGAGGTCGAGATAGACCAAACTTGACATGGAGAAGTCCGTAAAGAGAGATCTGAAGGACCGAAATATCACCAAAGAACTAGCCATGGATAAGGGTGCATGAAACCATGAGTTGGCTTCAAGATCTTATGGTTTCAGCTCTAGTCTATCCTATCTTGTTTGGAACTAAAAACTTTGTTGTTTTTTATGATGATGGTGGTTTTATATAACACAAAGAATTGAAGATAAGCTGTCTAGACAGGAGCGAATGGATGTTTCCAAGAGTGGCACATAAAAAATGCCACAAGTCCTACTTACTGCAGCTGACACAAGAAATGTGTGAATTATTTACCATCAGAGTGGACAAAGTTTGCAGTCTAGGTGTAAAAGCTAACCTGCTTGCCAGCTAGGCGCTATCTGTTAGTAGTAGAAGCTGGCGTGGCACCTGACCTGTGTGCCACTTGAATCATCGTCATATCTATCCAAACAGCCAACACGCTAACCAGCCCAAAAAAAAAATCACAGAACAGCAAGCCCATTGTTGTCGCCAGGATTTGGAGCGCTTGAAAAGCCCTGAAGGAGATCACAAAAGAAAAAGAATTGCGATAAACTTGGACAAGTCAAAAAGGCAAGGTTGGCAGGGCAGAGTGGGAGATAAAGTTGATAGGTTGCAACTAGTAGGACAGGGACGCCACCAGCAGAAAACCAGGCCGGGAAAAGAGGAAAAGAGAGGAGCGGCACAAAAAGGAGACCTTGATTGATGCAGATCTGCGTGTAAACTAGCGGGGCAGCAGCAATGGCATCGGATGCAGTCCACTCATCCTGCCTTGCCAACCTGGGCGTTGGTGTTCCATCTCACAAAAGTCGAGCACTGCACAAGTCAAACCCACCAGATTACACGGAGATTAGGCTGCCTCAAAAGCGTTGGAGTGGGCACTATCTATACCTGAAACATAAGTCCATGATCAGTGACATGTATTCGCAGGCAAACTTTTTTGAGCTTTTGCCACAACCAAAGAGAGGATAGCAAACCATCAGAAGGAAAATACAACCCACACTTGTGGCAAGCACATACAACCTACACTTGTGGCAAGCACCACCTACAATCCATCTTAAACATTGCACCGGCAACCGTGATTTCTCGAGTTGAGAAACACCCAGCTATTTACCAAGTTCTAAAACAGTGGAACTATGGGTAGATGCTAGATACCATGTCCAAATAACTAGGCTGTAAAAGCTAAGATAACGGGCGATTCTTCAACAAATTACAACAAGGGTACATGATGACGTGATACATCACTTGACCTAGGACACTGAGAGTCCAGAACAGGGCACTGAGAAGGCTCCAAGACATACAAGCTGTTACAATTAGTTGCTACGGCTACAAGTAAATCTAGAACATCACCGACATACACCAAATAACAACACAGCAAGACCCCTAAAGCTGGTACTAATCTCAAAGCAACAACTGAATGCACATCCATTGGGCATTCCGTCCCACATGCGTCTTTACAGTAAGTCAAATTCTTGGATCTTCAGACATGAGCCGTGGAGGAATCCGATATCATGCTCTGGCCCTCTTGCTACTGCTGCTGCAATTCGGGCATTTGTAGTGCTTGATGTGCTCAGCTTTGGCAGGAGTGATCTTCACACACTTACCATGGAACCATGTCTCACAAGCATCACAACAGATCCAGAATTCATCCTGTCCATAGTTATCGTTACACGCACCACATAATGCCTTTTCATGTTCTTCTCCCTCTTCTTCCTCGCCTCCACTGTCGTCCTCATCCTTCGGAGGTGGTGGCATCTTTGGACCCCTTGAGTTGGGTTCTGGCTGGCGAGATGGCTGGGGAAGTGTGTTTGCGCCAAAAGACAACAAGTTATGAGCTTAGTTTTAGGTCAGCATTGTTGCAGTAAAACAAAAATGGTTCATTACCTTAGTGCCAGATTTATTTATCTTGCTGCTGCTTTTGGGGTGTTTTTCTTTGACCTGCTTCTTCGCAGTTCCGGTGACAACCTCATATATGGTGGGGAGGTTGTTTATCATGCTAAAAAGCCGCTTCCTGCGACAAAACACAAAATGTAACTAATGACGCTGATCTCCACTATATGTAAGAAATACAATCACACCTTTAAAAGAATGAAATATCTGAAGGGACTAAATATGACAATAGAAAACTTATCTATACGAGATGGTCAACGATTTTTTTATCTCAGAATCCGCATAAGAAACCAAAGATCACAACAACAGCAAAGAGAGTACATAAAAAGGCTCACCTGTCAACCTAACCAAACTTCACATTTGCAAGAGAACAACATTTGATAAGCAGAAATACCTACATAATTCATTCAATTTTTAAAGCAAAAACTGTTGACCGTAGGTGCCTAGGTCAGAGGAGAGGATGGGGCTGCAGCGCCAGGGGAGCTCGAAGGTGAGATGGGGGAGGCGGGAAGCTCCAGTGCTATCTCCTAGCAGCTGACGAGCAGAGGAGATTGGGCTGCTTCTGCGCAGTTTTCCCTGGGGAGGGGGATGAAGATAGAGGCATATACTCCCTCCCTTCTGGTTTAAAAGGCTTAACTCAAAAAACTCCTCAACCAAAGTAGATAGTGAGTGGTGGAACAAATTACATAGGTTGCAAAACTGTCCAGTTAGCACTTTTTCCCCGCAAAAAAGGTGCTTTAATCTGGCATTAACTCCAGCGCATGCATGCATGGCCACTAAATGAGTAGAAACGGCTACATGCACTAGTTAGTTTTCTTCTAATCGCCTCAGAATCTAAAAAGGTGATGAAGAGGAACGAAAACGGGACTAACAAAATGGAAAAACTAAAAAAAATGAGATAGGCCCAATAAACCAGAAAGGAGAGTATGGAAGAACAGCGATTTGGGAGACGAGCGACAGGCAGATCTATCTTGAGTGTTAATTTGTGCATTGGAATCTGCAGATTAACGGTGGTGCAATACGGTGAGTGGTGTGGCCAATTTGAACAGTGCTACTGTATGTAGGTGGGTGGGACAGTAGGAGGATGGTAGTTAACGAGGCAAAGAATTTATCTAGACAAAACCACTCAAAGTAATGGAAGACACATGTTGACACATTCAACCAATAAAAAAAATGAACTTTCCTGGCAGTAGGGACTGGGGAGCATCATATATCATGCATAGCATCATAGATTAGTATCTTACATGATCTTATTTATTGTTATGCATGACTCATAGTAACATAAAATTATTATGATACAGTATCATAATACTCCCTC
This sequence comes from Thinopyrum elongatum, assembly GCA_011799875.1. NCBI lineage: Eukaryota > Viridiplantae > Streptophyta > Magnoliopsida > Poales > Poaceae > Thinopyrum > Thinopyrum elongatum. Next base: position 80,569,573 of record CM022300.1, on the reverse strand, counting down.
CGTCCGAAAAAGCTTGTCCCTCAAATGGATGTATCTAGCACCAAGTTAGTTAGTGCTAGATACATCCATTTGAAAGACAAGCTTGGAGCTTTTTCGGACAGAGGGAGTAATATGATACCAACCCTCTCTTTCTTCATTTAATTCAATGCCACCTCATCAAAATTGCCAGTTGGCATGCATGATACTAGCTATGATACTCCCACTGCGGGTAGCCTTGTACAAATGGGCGGGGGTAATAAAGAGTAGCATTTGATTACTGTCAATGAAAGCCTAGCTCAATGTTTGGTAAAAAGCTCACCAATATATTGCTACAATTATTGTTAGTGATCTTAAAATAATAATGACAATGTGATATTGGTACAATTATTTTCCTTAGCCACATAAAAAGAGTAATTATGCTTGATAAAAGTACATTGCATTAATAATATTAAGATTTATGTGCCATGTAGCAATTAAAGTGAAAAGGTATGAGGGAATATATGTCTCAGTCAACTAGATAATTAACTAATTCTCACTTTTACAAATTCATTCATACAGATCTAAGAAGTTGTTCAGTGTGTTGAGGGAATAGGAATACATTTTGAGACAGAGGGAGTATTGTCTTAGTCCAATGAGAATTACCTAATTATTTGATAATTTCACAAATATTTCATGCGAATCTAAAAAGAACATTCCAATGTAATAGTTGTTCATTAAGTACCAAAAGTACTATTGTCTGAGTCGACCAAAACTTAACAAATCATCAATGTATTTTACAAATATATTCGTACATATCAAGAAACAATCACCGTGTTATAATGATTTGTTCATCTAGTGTAAAAGTATCTATTGTTTAAATATGAAATCTCGTACATATCTCCACATCGGATTGACGGTGCTTAGAGTCGACCAAGAACTAAGAAATTCTCAGATGACTAAGAAATAGCATAACTAAAGATATAAAAAAAAAAGAATGAACAGAAGCTCCAAACAAATGAAGATAAAAATATAGTACATTATTTATCAAACAATTGACATTAACCGCTCAATTTATCACTAAATGAAAAAATAGAAATGTTAACCATGAGATTAATACGAAAATGAGATATGTTATTTCATGTGCCAAAGTAGATTACCTAGGTATTTTAGGGTCAAGTAGATTATTTAGGGGCTTCTTTAGGGTAAGATAAACTATGAGCTATGACATACTTGCCCCTAACTGTTTTGGTGTTAATGACAACTCAAAAGAGGGGACGCACAGTGAAGATTTGGTGGGAATCAACTCACGTACACTAACCTACATGCACCCACAATCCATCCCATGGAAGAGAGAACCCACTTTGAAAACCTGGCTATGTTTTGTTTCTAGCACCCCAGGAACCAACTTCGGGCACAACAGAAAGGATGCAATTGGGTTGTAATGTTTCTGTTGAGCCTTCCCCCAGCAGCCCGGACCCTCCGGCCAGCCCCCCGGACTTAGCAGAAAAGTTTTCAACTTCGGTTGCAACCTCGGTGGGAGACTCAAGGAGAATAGGGTGAGCCTATCGTGGCGCTCAAGAAGCTTTGGTTTTCGCACCCCTCTAGCGGAGATTAGCACTCTCCCAAGAGTGCGAGCTTGGGGATACATCCTCTACTCTAACTTGTGGTTCTTGCTTAACTTGTTCTGTTAGCTTGCTTGTTGTGTCATATAGAATGTTCTCACCGTAGAGTGCATATGTAGAGAACTTAATGTATCCTCACTATCCCTAATTTGTCAAGAAAACCTTAAAAATTGTAGTCCCCTATATCGTCTGCAACCCATGGAAAATCTCAATTGGGATGCTTGGAAAGGGAACTCTGCAGCGCTCCAGAATACTACTCCATATATGAAACTATAATATGAATACCCCTACATAATAGCATGATGGACCAAAAAGAAAGAGACATAACTTAAAAGAAAAGAAAAAGACAGGAGCGGCAGATTTCCCCGATGTAAAGAAGATCCTAAAAGTCTCTGATTAGTTGATTCTCTTAATTTTTTTCACTGACACTATTCTAGTTTATTAGATTCTTGTTTAAAAGAAATAAAAAAGTTCAATAGGACGAACACATAAAAAAAGAGTATAGAGCTGCAAGGTGGGTTTGTGCCAAGGACTCCGAGCTGCCTTGTGCTCGGGGCCTAAATGGACTTTTCACATATATGGCCATTAGTAACAGCTCGTATGGAAACACTTCCTAGCCCATGTGGAAACCCTAAAATATCTTCACAGGCCGGAGGAAGAATCTAAGCCATCCATTGCTTATTAGTTGCTGCTAGATCCCTTGCTTCGACAACACCAACAGTGTACCACACGAGTCTTTGCCTCCACCGACTTCTGCTTCGACACAATCCCGATGCCTCCTCTCTCCCTGCAGCACATCTGCCTCTCTCTCCTGCAGCACCACCATTCCTCCATCACCGAGGACTTCACTGGATGCCTTGACCACAGCTTAGGGCCGAAGCAAGGCAAAAGGCAACCGCCCAGTGCTAAGGTGCGCTTAGGCAAGCACATAATGCCACCTTTTTGGACCTTGGACAATAGTCAAACAAAAAGACTAATCCTGAAGGACAGATTCCTCCTTACCTACTACAAAATTTGATAAGTCATAAATGGAACAAAGCAGAAAGACACGGTGTATGATCAAGTCTAACAAAATAGAATGGAGGGGATCTATGGATGAATTAAAGCTAGATTTAACACTAAGTCCGTTAAGAATCAAATATATTATGGGACTACTTAGCACACAAAACCGAAAACAAATTTGACTAGATAACATCCAATAACACAAGAATATTCCAAGATAAAAGATGATAAAACAAGAGGCAAAAGATTTAGTGAAGGACTAAATACACTTATATGATGAGTCATTTAGTTACAAAAATCAACAAGATGAGTCACACAAATATTGACGGAAAGAAAATTTTAACAAAATATCCCATGGTGATCGTTATTAGAGCATCTCTTAGTTAACAGTGACCCAAAAGCAACTTGCACATCGAGTGACAAATCACAAAGCGTCATAGCATGGAGTGGCAATCATATGTACTATAAAATTAACATGCCAACTACAGAACATTGGCCTCCCTTGCAATGAACCTTCCAAAACATTTTAGCCTATTTAGGCTTACAAAACCAATATCGAATTACACCAACTTAACTATCAGCTGGACATGCCCAACTAACAGAAAATGATGTGTCAAAAGCCACTGATAAAACATGGATGGGGAGTACAGCAGTAAATTAGCAAGAATTTTTTACAATATATCTTAGCGTAAAAACACTAATAGGCTAAAGGCAAAGCACGGTATGGTTCATGTACCCCAATCAAGTACTCCCTCCATGAAGTAATATAAGAGCGTTTAGATTACTGCTTTAGTGATCTAAACACTCTTATATTACTTTACAGAGGGAGTAATTAATAGATCCACAATGAAGAAAACAAAAGTTCCTCTACATTGCAGCTATTTAACGCTTTTCATTCTGCTGTATTTTTTAACTTTTATCTAAGAAACAAGAAAAAGATCCATATCCAGGTAGAAAAAGTAAGTTAAACTTAATTTCGGTTTGGTTTTGTTTATGATGCTGTAATTGTCAACCCACAGGTCGAAACCGTAGATTAAGTTTATTTACTATTTATCTGAAATACCGTATAATGTTCCTTGTGCTCATTTCATCTTGACCATGTGGGCACAAAATTTAATATCGATAGTTATTCACCAAGAAACCAAAATATCTAACCCTGTATTTTCTCAACATTCCTGCACAACTCCATTTCCATACAGCAGTAGTATACTCTGTCCAGTCCAATATATGTTATCCTCTAACTACAGTCTCCAAAATACACAGTTTTGATCAATATGTTTTATTGAATGAATATATGTTACAATATTGTGGGTACACAAGTTTGTTACGGCAAAGTTTGGCCACAAAACCAGATATAAAAATTTACCAACTAAAGCAGAACAACTGGTGTAAACAAAGCGAAGAAGAACAGCTTCATGGAGGCATGGCCCATGTATGCTTTTGAGCATAGCGCATATGGATAAAGCCGAGTTTTTATAATATCTGAACTAAGCAAACATCATACTTCACCAAGAACGCATTTTCCAACAAAAAAACTATATCATCGATGAAGTCAAGCTATGCTTGCAACATGGACATTGATTCTTGTGCTGTCTTTTTATTCTTCATGTGTCATCCAAGCCCTACCGTTCATATCAGATCTGAGCCATCACAAAATACGTCAAGCTTTCATGGGCAACCGGCCCCATTGTCTGGGCTATGCCCTCTCACACCCGATTGACCATCACCTGGTTCCCCAGCAGCATGCCCACCGCTGCTTCACCCCCGTCGACATTGTCTAGCACCCCTTCGCTGTCCCTCTTGTTGTGGCCGACAATACTTGATAGCAGCTCTACCGCGGCCCTGGCAATAGTCGTGCTTACCCTCCCAACATCCACTCCAGATGTGTACTCTTCCTCTCCAACAGTGGCGAGATCGTTGAGTCCATGTACTTGTACTCCGACTCGGGAAAGATCTAGGATGGGGAGAGTGGCAAGCCTGGGAATTAGTGCTGATTTGTAAATGGTCGTGATTTCGCCTAACCACTAATGAGATTGACTAGCCGAACTAGAGCTTTTGTGAGCTTCATTCGAGCAAAGGTCAAGCTCAGAGTCATTGTGAAGCTCAAAGCTGCTTTCTAGCCAAGCGTGGGTAAGTCTTCTCTAGCTTGTTTTCTCGTTGACAGACCTAGCATGCAAATGACTAAAGTTTATGCTTCCAATATGCTTGATGCACACCGTGGGAAAAACAGTTACATTGACAACATATGAACTGAGGCCTCCCTATCCGGTGGTCACATTATCAGAATATGACTAAAACCAGAGCACAACAACATTTGCTAAAAGATGAAGGGTAGAGCAACACTATACAACCATAAGCAAATCATAATTAAAAAAGCTGCATGCCTAAAAAAAATGCAATACCTGGATTCTTTGTCAAACCCGAATCTTGCTCCAAAGTAGAAGGCTACTGCTAGCAACCAGGCATCACTGTGCACCGCAACAAGTGACAACCAATCTTTCTCATCCATCCCATCCCGAGCAAAATTAATTCCCAGTGCCGGCTCTGGAAGTTCTGGGGGAACCTCCTCTGCAGGCAAGTTCACTTCCCATGTTTCATTGGGAAGACCATACAGGCATAGATTCTCTTTCTCTGAAATCAAAATGGCAACCTCTTAAGCCCCCTGGTCCCATTCAGGACTATATTCTATCCAATAAAAACAAGCCAGGACCAAGAAAGCCTCAGCACGACTGCAACTGTGTGCCCAAGAAACAAAACGAGAAAAGAAGAATGAGGAAAAGATCCGTCCAATCAGACTCTATAATGCGCCTTCGCGATCTAACACAACAGATACAAATTTTAAGACTAATCCGGGATAAATACTACAGCTGCCAACTTGCAGTTGGATACACTAAAATATGGCAAATTATTGACTATATCATCTGACATCACGAGGACATGTGGTGGTGAACTAAAGACGCGAAAAAGAATGCCAAACGAAGATGGCGTACCAAAACTTGGGAGCCTCGAAAGTTCTCCACAGGATAGCCTGATCTACTCCACAGGAGTAGTACTGTTAAACTTATGCACTATGTCAGTGGAAAATGACTAATTAAATAAAAGCCCGAAAATACCCTTCATAAGATGGATACCATGGTCATTTGGTTACACCGCAACACACATCATTTTTCTGTGTGAAGGGCGACGAGAGCACTAGTCAACAAATCAGGAAAAAAAAACAAGCGCCCCACCTCATCCCTTTCTCTCTCTTACCCACACCCACTGACACCCACCCACACGCACACGCACACGCACCATTTTTCTAGTACAACTGATCTGTTAGTAGATCGAAAGCAAGAACCACCAAACTAAAACAGACGGAAACAATCCAGTGACTTTTCCTGTAAAAATCACAAAGCTTCCTAATGGTTTGAAAAATCCCCAACCCACTGGTACAGGAATTCCAGCGAAATTCCCCTACAGAAATCGGGGCAGAGAGACTCCCAAATTAGAGCCAATAACACTTAACAACAAGCCGCGCACAAATTTCCTCTTGAGAGAAGAGGAAAAGAGAAAACCACGCCAGAAACACAAACTCCACTCAAGCAGGTAAAAAACCGCATCACTTCCATGTGAAACCTCAGCGAATTCGAGGTCCGAGAACGGCGAATCAGAGACGGTCGCGAGCTCACCTGGGTCGCACTGCTGGTAGAACTTCTCCACATCTGCAAATCCACCAACCAAAAAACCAGAAACCAATCAGAACCTCCAAATCCTCACACGGAGCCCCGGAAACACTCGAAAAAAAGTCTCGGCCGGGGAGAAGAAAGTGAGCGCGCACCGGTGGTGAGCGCCTTAATCATGCCGGCCCGCCGCGCGCGGAAATCCCTGAACACGTCCTCCGGCGTGCGATGCGTGCCTCCCCCGTCCATTTGGAGGCGCAAGCGTCGCCTGAGCTCCGGGGCTAGGGTTAGGGTTTTGGTGGCGGAGGCGACTGGCCGAGGCGAGTAGTAAGGCTTTAGAACAGCGAGGGGATTGGCGACCAGCCGAGGAGATGGATTTTGAGGAGATAGTGGAGCGGAATGGCCAGTTCGGGGGACCGGAGCGCGGGCTTTGGAACACATCGAGGTTCCAGCTGCAAATTTACCGCAGTCGCCTGTTTTGCTGGCGGAATTGCATTCGCACCCAGGAAAGGTTTGCGATTTTCAGCTGCGCCTCCGGAGAAAACGGTCACGCGCGGCAAAGCTCTGACCGCTGTAAAGCCGGGTTAAACGCATCCCCGATGGGCCGCTGGCTTGTGGGTCCTGGCAGCGGCTGTCTCTGGTTCCGTGCGACTTTCCACACCTCAAAGTAAGCGAAAATTAGCAGGGATACGCGCCTGCGTTGCCGTCTACAGCCGTTCCGTTGATCTATGGTTTGGACAGAGATTGCTTAAAAAGAGATAAAAGCTCTGTCAATACGAGACAGTATATATGTTTATCTATTACTCCCTCCGTAAAGAAATATAAAAATATTTAGATCATTACTTATAATAAAATAATTCATCCAATCGTTCCTATATGTCTTTGTTCTGTTGGTAGCCTTCATCTTTATGTTCATAATTTCTTCTTTGTCCTTACACATGTTTCTCTTTTCAATCATGTTCCATTCATTGTTACTATTCATCTTCTTCCTTGATGCATCTGTTCCAGTGCCACCGCGTCTTATTCTTGTTTTTCACATCATTTGCATTCTTTTTTTAATTCATTCATCATGTTATTTCTCAATTCGTTTTGCGCCTGTCCAATTACCTTTCCTTTCTCGTTCTTAATTCATCAGTGCCTTTTCGATATGTCCTATCGCAAGCTCATGCTATCCTTCTTCACATCATAATTTTATGCACTCTTTATGCGATGCAATTATATTCATAAGCGGCACTATGTTATCTTGGATATATTCCATTCATATTTTTTCAGAGCAACTCCAACGCGCCGATCCAAACTGTCTGCGCGTGTCCTTTTGAATCGAAACAGACACAAAAATCGGCCCAATGCGCCGACTCAAACGGACGCGCGTCCGCTTTTTTTCCGCCGCGTGACCCATTTTTTGGCCCAAATTTGAGTGGTGTTTGTGTCGGCACGGACACGAACCCTTGTCCTCCCCTGGCCCGCCAGTCGGTGGCACATTGACCATTTCATCTTCCTCCCCTTGACAGCGAGCACACCCGATCGCCCCATCCCGTCGTCGCCGCCGCCCAGTTCCGGTGCCCGGTCCAGCCATCCGCACCCACGTACCTCCCCCCTGCAACACGCCACCTTCCAACAGCGCCACCACCACCGCCTCACCCCACCGCTGCCGTAGCTCCCCGGCGTCGCCGCCACCACCCCCTGCCTGCAGCACCCAAGCGCGGCCACCACGCTCGTCGGAAACCGACGGGCCTGCTACCTGGTCCAGGTGGAGGCACGAGGCTCTTCACTGGCCAGCTTCTTCCACGACGCTCGCAAGATGTTCGACAGTTTGCCCGCAAGGTGCAAATGGACTCCGGCGCCGAGTTCTTTTTCCATGATTTCATTTGCGACTCAGATGATTCTTCATCCGGCAATGAGGAGCTTGTGGCAGCTGTGTTGGTCGACCATGACCACCTTAGTAGGCAGCGGCCGATGTTCAGGGGCTCGAACCCGGGGCACACTCCGGCGTTGAATCGCAACCGAGAGAGCGGTCATTTCCTACTCTGGATGGATTACTTCGAGTCCCCCAACCTGCTCTTCAAAGACCACCTACTCCGGCGCCGTTTCCGTATGGCTAGACATGTGTTCAACCGTGTCCGGAGAAGGGTGGTGGGGTACGATAAGTATTTTGAGTGCAAGGAGGGTGCCCTGAGAAAGATTGGCTTCTCCTCTTATCAAAAATGCACTACGGCTATTCGGATGCTTGCATATGGAGTTCCCGGTGATCTCGTTGATGAGTATGTTTGAATGAGCAAGTCCACGTGCCTAGAGTCAATGTATAGGTTCTGTAAGGTTGTGGTAGCAGTGTTTGTCCCGGAGTACTTGAGAGAGCCAAATGCTGAAGATATAGCCCGGTTGTTGGCGATCAATGCCAGCAGGGGCTTTCCGGGGATGCTTGGTAGCATAGATTGTATGCACTAAGAATGGAAGAACTGCCCTTCTGCTTGGCAGGGGCCATGTAAAAGCTTGCATTGTCATACCGATGTCTACTACACAACTTGTTCTTATAGACTCGTATTGGGCCTCCAAGCGTAGAGTTTTGTAGGACTGTAGCAAATTTCCCTCAAGTGGATGACCTAAGGTTTATCAATCCGTGGGAGGCGTAGGATGAAGATGGTCTCTCTCAAACAACCCTGCAACCAAATAACAAAGAGTCTCTTGTGTCCCCAACACACCAAATACAATAGTAATTTGTATAGGTGCACTAGTTCGGCGAAGAGATGGTGATACAAGTGTAATATGGATAGTAGATATTGATTTTTGTAATAGGAACAATAAAAAACAGCAAGGTAGCAAGTAACAAAAGTGAGCACAAACGGTATTGCAATGCTTGAAAATGAGGCCTAGGGTCCGTACTTTCGCTAGTGCAATCTCTCAACAATGCTAATATAATTGGATCACATAACAATCCCTCAACGTGCAACAAAGAATCACTCCAAAGTTCTTATCTAGCGGAGAACATAAGAAGTTTGTAGGGTATGAAACCACCTCAAAGTTATTCTTTCTGATCAATCTTTCCAAGAGTTCATACTAAAATAACACCAAGTTATCCTTTCCGATTGATGTATCCAAGAGTTCGTACTAAAATAACACCATATGATACACATCAACCAACTCTAATATCACCTAGATACTCCAATGTCACCACGAGTATCCGTGAGTTGATTATACGATATGCATCAAACAATTTCAGATTCATAATACTCAATCCAACACAAAGATCCTCAAAGAGTGCCCCAAGATTTCTACCGGAGAAACAAAGACGAGAACGTTCATCAACCCCTATGCATAGATTACCCAATGTCACCTCGGGAATCCGCGAGTTGAGTGCCAAAACACATATCAAGTGAATCAATATGATACCCCATTGTCACCACGGGTATTCATAGCAAGATATACATCAAGTGTTCTCAAATCCATAAAAGTATTCAATCCGATAATAACAAAATCTCAAAGGGAAAACTCAATTCATCACAACAAGATAGAGAGGGGAAAACACCATATGATCCAACTATATTAACAAAGCCCGCGATACATCAAGATCGTGCCAAATCAAGAACACGAGAGAGAGAGATTAAACACATAGCTACTAGTATAAACCCTCAGCCCCGAGGGTGGACTACTCCCTCCTCATCATGGTGGCCGTCGGGATGATGAAGATGGTCATCGGTGATGATTTCCTCCTCCGGCAGGGTGCCAGAACGGGGTCTAGATTCGTTTTTCGTGGCTACAGAGGCTTGCGGCATCCGAACTTCTGATCTAGGGTTATTTCTGGGGGTTTCTGTATTTATATGATTTTTTGGCGTCGGTTTCACGCGAAGATGGGCTTCGAGGGGCCCATAAGACACCAGGGCGCGCCAGAGGGTTGTGCTCACCTCCTTCACCTTCTAATCCTCCCACGAAGCTTCTAGTGCCTCTTTTGTTCCAAAAAAAATCATCAAAAAGTTTAGTGCATTTAGAGAACTTTTATTTCTGCACAAAAAACAATAGCACGGTAGTTCTGCTGAAAACAGCGTCAGTCCGGGTTAGTTTCATGCAAATCATACCAAAACCATATAGAATTGTTGTAAACATGGCATGAATACTTCATAAATTTTAAAACATTATAACTGGGCACCCTAGGAGCTCACTCAGGCCATCAGGCTTCGGAGCCGTTTGATTTCACGTAATGATCGTCTCTGGCTGTTGGATATGCAGTGAATTTTTCTGAATGGTTCCGTTCCCGCAGCTTCGTGAGGGCAGCTATTCCCATAACATTTTTGGAGTAACGTGGTTAATTGGGCCAAACAGCCCACCTAGCATAGCCATCGGCCGAAGCGAGGGAGCGATTGGTGTGCTCGCTAACCCTAACCAAGGCGAGCGGTAACGACAGCGGCAGCGGCGAGCTGGCGCCAGGCCCCGTTTAGCCCTTGTGGCCGCAATGTTGCACAGAAGAGCGACCAAAGAAGGGAGCCCTAATGACATCGAAAGGAAGAGCAAGAGGGGGCGTCGAGGCTGGTCGCCGCCGAGAGGATACTGGCGCCCGTCCGCGTGGTGATGGCATGGTGGCGAAAGAAGGTTCTCGGCGTGCCGCGCGCTGGCTGCCGTCTCCACCCATGTCTGGGCGCGAAGACAGGTACGCCATCGCGCGCTCGACGTACTCCCCACTGCCTACTCCATGCATGCATCCTCCCAGTCTCGCCTTGGTCAGAGAGGGAGATGGAGACAGAGAGAGAGGAGCGGGGTTGATTAATGGGAGTGGCGGGTTTTAACCCGAGTTCTCAATGGCAAGCCTGCGAGGTGGCGCTCGATCTGGGAATAGAGTGGTCACATGACGGCTCAAGTAGACAAGGTACGAGTACATACCAATTCCTTTGATGATTGTGGACAACCAAGGAGAGAAAAATAATCATGGATAGGTTTCAATCGTGATCTACCTTTTCCCTTCCTGGATTTTCTCCTGGTGTTACAGATTTTTGTGCCTGCTTCTCTGTTTCAATCTGTCATGTATGCCACTTATTTCTATTTCAGTTGACAAGTCACTAGGCATCTGCTGGATGATTGATATGTTTTCATTCTTGGTAGCATTTATATGGGTATGGCTATGAGCGTCCAACTTTATTTGTATAATTTCTATAATCAAATAACAGGACCATGGTTAGGTTCACTAGTAGAAAAAGGGCCTAATGTGAAGCACATTAGTCCCGGTTTGTAACTGAACCGGCACTAATGGTACCGGTCCAACGGCTAGGCGGGCGGCGCTCATTAGTACCGGTTCGTGGCGAACCTTTAGTACCGGTTCGTGCCACGAACCGGTACTAAAGAGGTGGTGGCAGGCTGTTGTCAGGCTGGGGCCCCACCAGCACCTTTAGTACCGGTTCATGCCACGAACCGGGACTAGAGATGCACCTTTAGTACCGGTTGGTTAGACGAACCGGTACTAAAGATCATCCTATATAAACCCCTTCGTCGAGCCCGAGCGCTCTGTTCTTCCCCTTTCCTCTCCTCTGTTTTCTTCCTCTTCCTCTCAAGCTCACACTCCATTTTTGCCAAAATTTGTGAAGATTTGAAGGCACCCCATCCATCCAAGTGATCACAAAGGTTGGCAACTTTGTCCTTTCATCTCTCATTGCTAGATTAGCTCTTGCAATGCTCTATAAGTATAGTGATTTGTGGGTTTTATTTTGGGAGGAATTATATGTGGTAGTATTTGATTTATATGCAATTTGAGGTCAAAATAACTCTTAGTTTGCATATGTAGGTGTGGTTTACTTAGTGCCTTCCCGTCTTCGTCCTAACCACCGTCGATCGCCCGCACCGTCCCATCGCCGGCACCACCTTGTGGTGAGCCTCTTGTTCTTATCTTTTTTATATAAAAAAAATCATGTTTGTGTGATTTAGATATATAGTTACTTGTATAATTATCTTACCCGTACGTTGTTTGTTATACATAGTGCCATGGTTTTGATATCTGTCCCCGTCGGCCCTCGTCCGGGTTATGATTCGGATGTGGTATATTCTCTTTTATAACTATTTGTTGCATTTCGTGTTTATGACAAATTATGCCCATCAAGTTGACATAGATATTTTTATCTAGGAGGTATGTGAACCAAAATTCCAACCGACCCTATTGTCGAGAGGTTAAATTTAGTTGAAAGAGAAAACAAGTATTTGAAAGAAAAATTGAAAAGAATTGAGGGGGAGAAGATGGAATTGGAGTTGCATGTTGCCGATGTCGTCGATGATCACAAGATCAAGATGGAGAAAATGCGCTTGAAGATTAGAAAATATGCCATTGATAGTGAGGCTTGGTATCATTATGCTGTTGGATCAATTGTTACCTTAGTGGCGATCTTGATCGCATTTGTTGTTGCATTTAAATGCTTTAGCTAGAGAGTTATTTGTATGTTTGTTTTATGAGAATAAGTGTTGTATGAACTTGTATTAATTTGGTCTATTCGGTGCTGTGTAATGAAGATGAGCCGGCAATGGATGTACGATGACCGATGCTCTCCCCGGTTCGTTAATGGCGTGCAAACTTTTCTGCTTGCGGCTGAGGCAAACAAGCGGGCAGATGGTTTTATGTATTGTCCATATGCTGGCGGTAAGAATGATCGGAGTTACTCTAAGTCAAAAACCATTCACGTCCACCTGTTTGAGGCCGGTTTCATGCCCCACTATAATGTTTGGACCAAGCACGGAGAAAGAGGAGTTATGATGGAAGACAATGAAGAAGAAGAGGACGACGACAGCTATCCTGGCCATGGGTTCCCTGAATACGATGGTACAACAATGGGGGAAGAAGCTGAGCCGGCAATGCGGGAAGAAGCTGAAGAAGAGGCATCAGATGAGCCCGCTGATGATCTAGGTCGGGCCATTGCCGATGCAAAGAGAAACTGCGCAAGTGAAAAGGAGAAGAAGAAGTTGCAGCGCATGTTAGAGGATCACAAGAAATTGTTGTACCCGAATTGCGGAGCTGACAAGAAAAAGCTGGGCACCACACTGGAATTGCTGCAATGGAAGGCAGAGAATGGTGTATCTGACAAGGGATTTGGAAAGTTGCTGATAATGTTAAAGAAGATGCTTCCAAAGGACAACGAATTGCCCAAGAGTACGTACGAAGCAAAGAAGGTTGTCTGCCCTCTAGGATTAGAGGTGCAGAAGATACATGCATGCCCTAATGACTGCATCCTCTACGGCGGTGAGTACGAGGATTTGAACGCGTGCCCGGTATGCGGTGCATTGCGCTATAAGATCAGCCGTGATGACGCTGGTGATGTCGAGGGCGAGCGCCCCAGGAAGAAGATTCCTGCCAAGGTGTTGTGGTATGCTCCTATAATACCACGGTTGAAACGTTTGTTCCAAAACAAAGAGCATGCCAAGTTGATGCGATGGCACAGAGAAGACCGTAAGAAAGACGGGAAGTTGAGAGTACCCGCTGACGGGTCGCAGTGGAGAAAAATCGAGAGAAAGTACTGGGAGGACTTTGCAGGTGACACAAGGAACGTATGGTTTGGTCTAAGCATAGATGGCATTAATCCTTTTGGGGAGCAGAGCAGCAATCATAGCACCTGGCCTGTGACTCTATGTATGTATAACCTTCCTCCTTGGGTGTGCATGAAGCGGAAGTTCATTATGATGCCAGTGCTCATCCAAGGCCCTAAGCAACCCGGCAACGACATTGATGTGTACCTAAGGCCATTAGTTGAAGAACTCTTACAACTTTGGAATGGAAAAGGTGTACGTGCGTGGGATGAGCACAAGCAGGAAGAATTTGACCTACATGCGTTGCTGTTTGTGACCATCAATGATTGGCCTGCTCTCAGTAACCTTTCAGGACAGACAAACAAGGGATACCGCGCATGCACGCACTGTTTGGATGATACCGACAGTATATATTTGGATAATTGTAAGAAGAATGTGTACCTGGGACATCGTCGATTTCTTCCGAGCAGGCATCCCATAAGAAAGAAAGGCAAGCATTTCAAAGGTGAGGCGGATCACCGGACAAAGCCTCGCCACCATACTGGTGATGATGTACATGATATGGTCAAGGATTTGAAGGTAATCTTTGGAAAGGGTCCTAGCGGACAATCTGTTTCGAATGACGCTGACGGACGCACACCCATGTGGAAGAAGAAATCTATATTTTGGGACCTGCCCTATTGGAAAGACCTAGAGGTCCGCTCTGCAATCGACGTGATGCACGTGACGAAGAATCTTTGCGTGACCCTGCTTGGCTTCTTGGGCGTGTATGGGAAGACGAAAGATACACCGGAGGCACGGGAGGACCAGCAACGTATGCATGGAAAAAGACGGCATACATCAGGGTCATGCCAGCTATGCTCTTACCAAAGAAGAGAAGGAAATCTTCTTTGAATGCCTGCTCAGTATGAAGGTACCGTCTGGCTTCTCGTCGAATATAAAGGGAATAATAAATATGGCAGAGAAAAAGATTCAGAACCTAAAGTCTCATGACTGCCACGTGATTATGACGCAACTGCTTCCGGTTGCATTGAGGGGGCTTCTACCAGAAAAAGTTCGATTAGCCATTGTGAAGCTATGTGCATTCCTCAATGCAATCTCTCATAAGGTAATCGATCCAGAAATCATACCAAGGTTAGAGAATGATTTGGTGCAATGTCTTGTCAGTTTCAAGTTGGTGTTCCCACCATCGTTCTTCAACATCATGACGCACGTCCTAGTTCACCTATGCGAAGAGATTAACGTTCTGGGTCCTGTATTTCTACACAATATGTTCCCCTTTGAGAGGTTCATGGGAGTCTTAAAGAAATATGTTCATAACCGTGCTAGGCCAGAAGGAAGCATCTCCAAGGGCCATGAAAATTAGGAGGTCATTGAGTTTTGTATTGACTTTATTCCTGACCTTAAGCCGATTAGTGTTCCTGAATCGCGGCATAAGGGCAGACTGGGTGGAAATGGCACGCTAGGACCGGAACAAATAATATGTATGGACGTGCATTCTCTCACTCAAGCACACTACACAGTTCTACAAAATTCCGCCTTGGTGGCTCCGTATATGGAGGAACACAAGAATATTCTACGCTCCAAACACCCGGAGCAGTCTGACGACTGGATTACACGTGAACAAATGGGGACTTTCGCCGGTTGGTTGCAAACACATGCCATGCATGACGCCGCTGTTGAAGATGACCTGTACTTGATGTCCCAGTTACCATCTTCGAATATAATGACTTTCAAAGGGTACGAGATAAATGGGAATACATTTTACACGATCGCCCAAGATAAGAAGAGCACCAACCAAAATAGTGGTGTCCGCTTTGATGCAGCAACCAAGAGGGGAAAGGACACATATTATGGTTACATCGAGGAGATATGGGAACTTGACTATGGACGTGGTTTGAAGGTCCCTTTGTTTCGGTGCAAATGGGTCAATATGACACGAGGCGGGGTAATGGAAGACCCGCAGTACGGAATGACAACATTGGATCTCAACAATCTTGCGTACACAGACGAACCATTCGTCCTAGCCAATGATGTGGCGCAGGTTTTCTATGTGAAGGACATGTCTACCAGGCCGAGAAAAAGAAAAGATAAGGAAGCGAATATATCATATGATGAGCCAAAGTGCCACATAGTTCTTTCAGGGAAAAGAAACATCGTGGGAGTGGATGACAAGACAGACATGTCAGAAGATTATGAAAAGTTTGATGAAATTGCTCCCTTCACAGTGAATATTGACCCGAGCATCCAGTTAAATGATGAAGATTGTCCATGGTTACGGCGCAAAGGGACACACGCGAAGAAAAAATTTCACACCCAAAGATCCCACTCTGGGATGTGACCGGCTTCACTATCATCACTTTCTTCTCTAGTGAGTTTTCGGACTTATATATCTGGAAAGTCCCACTTTGGACAAACCATAGGGAATCTTTGTAATAGTTAGGGTGCTTATGTATTTTGGCATTTGAAACGTGTACTTTTGTGCTTCGGACAAACGTGTACCTTTCTGACTTCATTTGCTATTTTTCAGCTCATTTATTGATTTTTTTAGCAAAATGACCCTGAAATTGAAAAGCACTACGAATGAACTCTGAAAAGGTTGAAAGTTGGCATGGTATCATCATTTCACCCACATAGCATGTGCTAAAAAGTTGAGAGGGTTACGGCAAAAACTGGATGCACTTCATGTACAAAATGGACAATCTCTTTCGAAGTATCAGGGTTTCAGACGAAAACTCATCTGTTACAAAGGCAATTCATTTTTTTAACTTATTTCAACTCCAGACTTTTTATGCATTCAGTATGCACCATTCAAAGCCACGTCATCAATTTCCAACAATTTTTGACTTCATTTGCTATTTTTCAGCTCATTTACTGATTTTTTTACTAAATGACCTGAAATTGAAAAGCACTACAATAACTCTGAAAAGGTTGAAAGTTGGCATGGTATCATCATTTCACCCACATAGCATGTGCAAAAAAGTAGAGAGGGTTACGGCAAAACTGGACTCCACTTCAGTACAAAATGGACAATCTCTTTCGAAGTATCAGGGTTTTCGACGAAACTCATCTGTTACAAAGGCATTTCATTTTTTTAAACTTATTACAACTCCAGACTTTTTGTGCGTTTAGTATGCACCATTCAAAGTCACGTCATCAACTTTCAACCCTTTCTGACATCATTTACTATTTTTCATGCATTTACTGATTTTTTTGAGCTAAATGACCCTGAAATTGAAAAGCACTACAAATGAACTCTGAAAAAGGTTGAAAGTTGGCATGGTATCATCATTTCACCCACATAGCATGTGCAAAAAAGTAGAGAGGGTTACGGCAAAAACTGGATGCACTTCGTGTACAAAATGGACAATCTCTTTCGAAGTATCAGGGTTTCGGACGAAAACTCATCTGTTACAAAGGCATTTCATTTTTTAAAAGAACCTAAGTATTAACAAATTGAATATAATGATAAAACACACTAATATTAAACAGCGGGAAAAAGAATTACTGGAAAATCTATTTTTAAAGTAAAGTTATTCACAAACTAGTGATTCACACAAAATTCAAATAATTCAAATTTAAACTATCCAAATTTAAAAAATACTGGCACTAACAGAAAGTTTTATATTTTTTTTACCTAAAGCAAAAAGATTCATAAAGAAACTCTAAATAAAGCAAAAACAACTCAGAAATAAAAGAAAATAAATAAAGCAGAAAAAATTAAAAAAGAAAATTAAAAAAATTAAAAAAAGCCCGGCTACTGGGCCGCCACGGCCTGCATACGACTAGAAACCCAACCTGTAGTTGGGCCAGGATGCAGGCCCGTACGACCCAGTAGGCCCCACAGGGCGGAAGAGTTGTAATAGGCCCACAAAGGCCTGCTTAGAGAGGAGCTCGACACGATAGCCGCGGCGGGGCTTATAAACCGGTGCGAGCTCCTCTCAACTAGCGAGGTGGGACTAAACTTTGTGCACCGCGGGTGGCAACGCACCACCTTTAGTACCGGTTGGTGATTCCAACCGGTACTAAAGGGGGGGCCTTTAGTACCGGTTGGAGCCACGACCCGGTACTAAAGGTGTGCGCTTCCCGCCGCTTGGCCTGGCCAAATTTGACCTTTAGTACCGGTTGGTGGCTCCAACCGGTACTAAAGGTCCGTCCTATATATACAACACTTATGAAAATTTCACTTTCTTCTTCTTTATTCGTCTCCTCTGCTTCTTCGATCGACAGCGCCGTCGCCCCCGTCGCGCGCCGTCCCCGTCGCGCCGTCCCCGTCGACTCGTGCGCCGCCCCCGTCGCCGGCCCGTCCCCGTCGCCGTCCTCATCGACTCGCCGCCCCCGCCGCCGCACCGGCCCGTCGCCGCCCCTGTCGCCCCGCTGTGAGACCCCCGCCATGGCCGGCCGCCCTCCCAAGCCCGCACACACACACACACATGTACATGTACACACACACACTTAGATGTTATATTTTTAGTTTTTAGTTTTTTCTGTTTTTCTGTTTTTTAGTTTTTTATACAAAGGTTTTAGATGGATGAATTAATTAATTAATTAGATTAATGTCAAATGTCAAAGGTTTTAGATGAATTAATTAATTAGATTAATGTCAAATGTTAGATGAATTAGCTAGATATATCAATGTTAGATGAATTAGTTTTTTATACTTTTAGTTAGATGAATTAGATATATTAATTAATGTTAGATGAATTAGTTTTTTATACTTTTGTCAAAATGTTAGATGAATTAGCTAGATATATATATTAATGTTAGATTAATTAGCTAGCTAGATATCATATGTCAAAGTTTGAATTTTGACATATGCAACGATATTTGATCGTCGACATATGTCAAAGTTTGCATATAGAATTTGTATATAAGAAATCATAATCCAATCATTTAAAAAATGTTACATTTGCATATAGTATTTGTTCTCGACGTCAACGATGCCCGGCCCGCATCCTCACCGTCGACCCGTTCGCGACGACGTCCTGCTTCAGAGGAGCCATGTCCGGGACTGGGCTCCGCTGGACTGGCACTGGGAGGTGCTACCTTCAGGGGCGCGCCACTTGGTGAGGAACCCAGCCCCGGGTCCCGTCGTCGACCCGGAGCTCCTTTGGTGGCGTTCGCGTGGGCCACTTTCGATGCGGAGGGAGCCGGCCCCGCCGGAGGTGGTACGTCGCCGTGTCAGGGAGGAGGACGAGCACGTCCGTCGCTACATGGCTGCTATGGACGTCAGGTTCTCCAATACCTGGCAGGTTCTTCGGGGATCTCACCCGAGCTATGATCCTGTGATGGTTCCTTCTCTTTGGGTGTCCACCGCCCGCGCCTCAGGAACCGCGAGTGAACTAGATTATTCGATAGTATTCGATCTATATTAGCTAGCTAGTGATGTGTTCGATAATATTCGAGATTATATATATTATTCGATAATATTCGAGACGATGTATTCGAGATTATATATATTATTTGATAATATTCGAGACGATGTATTCAAGATTATATATATTATTCGATAATATTCGAGACGATGTATTTGAGATTATATATATTATTCGATAATATTCGAGACGATGTATTCGAGATTATATTCGATGATGCATATTATGTACTATGATTCAGTTTTTCCTTATTGATTGCATGCATGCATTGTAATTTGAATACTAAATTGTTTTATATTTCTTCTGGATTAGTTAAATAAAAGCTATGGACAATATCGGCAGAGAAGGAGAGGAGGCCCTGTTCAACATCATACGCTCATCCCCTCGCCCAGATGAGTTTGAAGAAGATGACGGCTCGCAATATCTGAACCCTACCGGTGAGGGTATGATATTTGATGAAGACGAACGAATAGATGAAGTCCAGAACTATGATTATGATGACGAAGAAAATGTTTATCTTGAAATAACAAAGACCAGCGAGGTATATTTATATAAGCAGGCATCTGGTGATCATCACATGTTTTAAATGATTTGTATATATATTAACGAATCAATCTTTCTTCTTTCAACCCTCCGAATCAAGCAAATCTTCTACAGGCAGCAGGACAGTGCGAGGCCCGGCCAAAAAGTTGAAGGATGGCGTAAAGTACAACATCAATGCCATCAAACCTAATGGCGAACCAAGCGAGCCTAAGAAGAATGCGAGCAAGTTCGTTCGTCAGTGCGGAGTTCTTGTGAAGGACCAAATCCCGATCTCCATTCAAGAATGGAAAAAGCCAGCAAAGGAACATCCAGATCTTACTTTTGTTGACCAAAGAGCAAAAGATCTGCTTTGGGAATCTCTCATGTCACATTTCACCCTACCAGATCATTTCACAGATGCAGATGTGCAGAAAGTCAAGGACGCTGCTCTTAGGAAGATGGCAGTTGCATTCAACAACCACAAGAAAAGTATATGGGCCAAGTACGTTGAAGGAGGAAAGAAGACTCCAGAATTCACGGGAACACTGGAGAAGCAAAGAGATCACTGGCCCGCTTTCGTGAAATTCAAGGAATCGGAATTAGCTAAGGAACGGTCGAGAATAAACAAGCTCAATGCCGTGAAAAAGGAGCATTACCATAGGCTGGGGCCAGGTGGCTACGCGGTGGCCTGGCCTAAGTGGGATAAGGCTGAGCAACAGATGGTGGATGCAGGGGTCATTCCAGTTACATTGAGCTGGCCCCCCAGGTGCAGGACTTGGTTCTATGCGCATGGGGGGACGTTGGACCCAAAGATAGGCAAGGTTTTGGAGAAGGCAAGTCTTAAAGGAGCGGACCTCAAACTACTTGTTGCAATAGAAGAGGCTCGAATGGGGGTGTTCACGCCCAACAGAGAGAACGACGAGCTTACGCGCGCCCTGGGAAATCCTGAACACCCGGGAAGAACACGAGGCAAAGGTGTTGTTCCGTGGTATGAGGGGTTTGAGGATTGGAACACCGACTACAGAAGCCGTGCGAGAAAGAAGATGGAGGAGGAGAAGAAGAGGAAGCTGGAGGAGGAGCAGAGGAAGCAGGAAGTAGAACGCCTTCAAGGCCTAGAATCAGCGCACGCAGAGTTGGCACTCCAATTCCAGCGGCAGCAGCAGCAGATCGACTCACTTAGCCAGGAAAAGGGGTCTCAGCAGTGGCAGCAGCTAGCGGATCCAGCATTGGATAGCACCGTCCCATCCATGCCGAGAAGCAGCGTGGGTTCCGCCCCGGGCGAGGCACTGCTGGATAGATACCCTGTGGATGACATCATGGAAAACACTAATTGTGAGCTACACTTCAAAATGAAGAACATATCCATGAAGGCGGCAGACGCCGTTGCTTATACAAATCCCCCTGAAGCAACCTTCCATTGCAACCCAATTCCAGCTAGCTATGCTCGTGTCGTGGTTGATGAAGTGGTGGCACAATATTCGGGGCTAGAGCTTGACATTCCTGGAGGTGACGACGAGCACACACTGGGAGAGGCCATACATCATATCATTCTATGGAGAAAGGATTGCATCATCTTTCCAAGGCCACCGACACCGCATCAGCTGACTCCTCCTCCAAGTCCGCCACCGCGTCAGCAGACTCCCGCTCCTCCAAGTCATTAGCCACTGCCTCAGCAGAGTCCTACTCCTTCAAGTCCGCCAACGCGTCAGGCCACTCCTCCTCCTCCAAGTCCGGCACCGCGTCAGCCCACTCCTCCTCTTCCAAGTCCGGCACCGCGTCAGCCCACTCCTCCTCCTCCAAGTCTGGCAACGCGTCAGCCCACTCCTCCTCCTCCAAGTCAGGCACCGCGTCAACCATCTCCACCGCCTCAGCGGGCTACGCCGCCTAAGCAACAGCGGAAGAGAGCCGCCGCAGCTATGGTGGCTAGCGGTACAAGTACAGGTACAGGAGGCAAGAGATTCCAATTTGGTCCAAGCCTCACGCCTCTTCCGAAGAGGCCTTACGACCTGACTGAGGAGGAAAACGAAGCAGAAGTGCAAGCCCAAGTGAGGGCCCATTTTGGACCGAAACCGCCACCGCCGCCAAAGGAGAAAGTACCTGAGCATGTCATTGACCACTTTATTCGTATGGCTGAACCACCAGCTCCCAAGCCTATTGACTCAGACTATGAGCGCCAAATCAGGAAGGCATATCAAGCACAAAAAAAGAAGGAGTCGAGCTCGAGCTCGAGCTCCAGCCAAGCAGCTGCCAAAAAAAGCGGGAAAACTGTTCCCCAGCTAGGAGAACAGGCGGTGCAATCGATCCCCCCGCTCATTGTACCAACACATGCGAGTACCGGTGCCGATCAGCTGGTAATAACTGACGCTCATAGAAGGATGGCTGAAGAGGCCGGTATCACTGTTTATCAACTCCTAGAGATCGAGCCCATGGATATGATTAGAGAGGAGGACATAAAACGGAAATATGCCCGCGGCGAACCTATGGTCAAGCCTGAGGAGGTCAAGAAGCTCTCAACGAGAATGTATGAATTGCATGAATGGTACATGAAAATTGCCAAGACTACCAATCGAGAGTCCCTCATGGTGAAAGTCAAGCCAGAGTATTACTACCATGGGAAAGATCTGTATGTTGAGTTTACAGAACTATTTCAGTTATTCAATCAAGACGCACTCGACAAATCTATCGTCAGTTGCTATTGTCTGTAAGTGACTTCTTAATCAATGGATTCCATTTGGGCATATGACATTCAAAACCCCAATCTGCGTAGCATTCAAAAACAAATCTAATAGGGACCCAATCTAATAAGCATACATGTCTGTAGCATTAAAAACCCTAATCTGTGTAGCATTAAAAACAAATCTAATAAGCATACATCTGTGTAGCATTTAAACACAGAGATCCCTATCTCTCATACAGATCTATCTAGCATTTTTGCAACAAATGTAATCCAAAAAACCCTAGTACAAAAACCCCCATCCCCCCCATACAGAAAACCCCGGCCCATCCGTCAAACCAACTACTCTAACCATCTATACTACCGTACGAATCACAATCTAACCAATGCAACTAATTCTACAAGCTAATATCCTAAGGGACCCATATCCTAAATATTGAAACTAACAAGCAAGTGCAAATACCTCCTGCTCCTCGCCAGGCTGCGCATCGGGATGGACTGCGCCGCTCGACGCCGTCACCTTCTACTCCGGCAGCGCTGAGGCGGAGCTCGCCACCTCCTTCTCCACATCCGCAGCGGTTGCGAGTTTCCCCGCACCGCCGTGGACGCCGCCAACGTCCTTCACTTCATCCGCAGTCACCGCACCCTGCAGCTCCACTACATCTCCGGCCGCTGCGCCGGTGTCGCCACGAGCGTCCGCCATCGGACAGATGGAGGCGATGAAGGTGAGGAAGAGGATGCGGTGGGGGAGAGCGAGATGGTGCGGTGGAGGCATTGACCCGACGGCAACGTCCGTTGTAACCTGTTCTGAGGGTTTCGGGCAAGGGAGTGGGGAAAAGTGAGCAAAAGTTAAGAGCGTGGGGATGAATGAGTACAACTAACGAACCAGGGGCACAGAAATAAAAATCCCTAATAACATATGCACTCAAGTAGGATAACTTTCTTCTTTTGAACATAATGGCAACATATAAAAGATGGCTAGTGCCTTTTTGTTTTATTTATTTCCCAGAAAAATACATGTAGTGCCATCAAACATACTATAAAGATTTAATTTATTAAGTGCATCACTAATCAAGCGATAGCCTAGGGGTAAATCTCCAAATCGAATGTGTATTGAAGCATGAGGTCATGGGTTCGAATCCCATAGACTCAATTTTTCTTGTTTAGATTTTCTTCACTAACCCCTGAGCATTTCATATGACGTTCAAAACCGTCCCAGAAAACGGAAATGAATTGTGATGCTCAAATGTGTCACCTAAAATCAAGCTGAATCATCACCTAAGATGCTAGGGTTGGCCGTCCCAGGGGTCATTTTTTTGTGACGGCTACTGTCACAAATAATGATTTTCTAGCAAATTTTGTAGTGCGAGTATGTGATACGTCTCCAACGTATCTATAACAAGCATGGTACCAGATTGTTTATTTCCCTTCAGGTTTCAACCACTAGTGCAGAACCGGGCTTTAGCACCGGTTCATTAGGCCCTTTAGTGCCGGTTCTGTAACCGGCACTAAAGGGTGGGGACTAAAGCCCCCCCCCCTTTAGTACCGGTTCAACACGAACCGCCACTAATGGGCCACCACGTGGCACAAGCCAGCGCCGGGGGCTGGGAGACCTTTAGTACCGGTTGGTAACACCAACCGGTACTAAAAGTTTGGGGGGTTTGGGTTTATGATTTATTTTTCCTTTAATTTTGTGTTTTCCATTTAATTCTTTTTTATTTGCTGGTATTTTACGATACTACATATTGTACATGTTATGCATATATATAAATAGAATTTCTCGTAGAACTGATCAATGAAGATGTAATGATTTTTGTAATAAAGGAGTATTATCCTAATTATTTATCTCATGTTTATTAATCAAATGCATGCTTTTTCCCATCAGCATGTCTCATTATCCGATGTTTTGAACTGACATTCGACAGGACAGTATAAATTCAAAAAAATGCAAAAAAAAACTTGGCAACCTATCTATGTTTGTGTAGGAGATCATGTGTGCAAAATTTGAGGTGATTTAGAGGAGGTCAAAGAAATTTGAATTTGAGAAACGTGCTCTAAATGAGCCAAATGTTTTTTATTAACACCTATTCAATCTATATAGTGTAGATTCGAAGTCTCACTATTTTTTGAATTAATCTTCATATTTTTATATTTTCTTTTGAAAAAATATGCTTTAATATAAAAACTATTAAAAACATGTTTAAAATATGAAAATGGAAAACTAAGTTCAGATCCTTCTTATTCACTTTGAAATAAAGCTTTGTTGATTTTTTTGATTTTTTTAAATTTTTCAAAAACAGAAGGTAACACTACCTCGTCTCCTTAAACTCTATGAAATGTTGTACGTGATAGCTCATATGTGTGAAGGTTTTTTCATGAAAATGACCATAGACCAAGTTCATGATTTTTGGTTGGTAACATATCACATAAGACAACATTGTGCGCATGTTTTATATTTTTTTGATTTTTTTAAATTAATGGTGCTCATTTGACCTCGATTGTGCCAGCTAGGTTTTTTTTTGAAAATGTCTGTATGCCAAGTTTAGGATTTTTCCTCGTTATTGTGTCTTATAAAACGACGAACGGCGAAGGTTTCATATTTTTTTGATTTTTTTAAATTAGTTATGCTCAGTCAAAGCCTTGGAAACCCCGTTGACCAGCTCAAAACCCCTCTAAACCCCGCGGGGTTTCGCCTAACCCTAGCTCCGAACGTCAGCCGTCCGATCATACCCTGGCGCCAAGCGACAGCCTCAGATGTGGTCTTCTAGAAGGAATTCGGTGGGCAGGCTGCGTGCAGGCTCCGCGCCGTTGGATCACATGGACGGCTCCGCATCGTTGGATCGTGGGGTGATCCACGAGAGGCGATCCTGTTGGTTGTGCTCGGCTGCTCGCCCACCACTGACTCCGCGAAAAAAAACGTAGTTATTGGGCCCAAAAGAAAACCAAGCTCTGGTTGGGCCGTCGAATTGCGTCGTTTTTTTGCATCGTTTGCTCTATTTTTTGTGAACGTGCTGGCTCTGTTTTTTTGCATCATTTGAAATTACACGACAATTGACATTGCCTAGAAAATTTAGTTCTTTTTGTTCAACACAAATGCAAAATGACCAAATTTATAAGGGCCAAATTTATTTTTATCATGCAAAATGGCCACAAACTATTCAAAAATTGTCTATTTTTGTTCATATAATATATATGACCACGGACTCCCACGCGTGTAATTAGCTTCTTTTTCTTCTTCTTTTCAAACCACGGTTTCCCACGCGTGTACACTCCCGATGCCGCGGTGGGTGTGAAAACGGGCTACTTCACATTTGACCCCGTTATTGCCACGACGAAATAACACGTAGCACTACGGCTATTTAAGCCACCCTCTGCCTCTGCCATCTGCCCTTCTTGCTCTTCGACCCCTTCTCCTTCTTCTGCACATCCCTCAGCCATGCAGTACACCGGACCAACCTACCGCTTCCCACCCACCGTGCCGGAGAGGCTCTACCCTACCGGCGTGTATGTTGAGCGCACACTACGTGTGTGGGCGATATCAAGGTGGAGGACCGCAAGGAACTTCACTGAGTTCTTCCTCGCGGACGGCTACCGCCACCTCCCGCAGGGATCTCCAACGATGTTCCGCGTCGAGGAGGTCATCCAAAACGGGGTGGTGGTTGCTCTCCTTGCCCACTTCACCAACACATTCGACGCCTTCTACCTCCTCGGCCGGGTGTTTTGGTGTGGCTGCGAGTTCATCGCTTTCACCGCCCACAACATGTTCACGGAGTACACCAACATCTTTCCCACCGCGTCGCGCATGCACACTCTTCCGTACCCCATCGACAACGCCTCGGAGGAGCAGTGAAGGGCGCCCGGAGGAGGAGCGAGGTGGAGAAGGCGGTGGCTAGGGTTCTAAACCCTCTATCTATTTTTCTTTTTTTTGAGTCTATGTTATGTTAAGTTGTAATTAAACTACGTTGGAGATGCTATGGGCTTGTTGGCCCTTTTATTAAGTTCTATTATTAAGTTTTCTATCTATTCTATTATTAAGTTCTTCCTAGTTTGAACTATGTGATCGTGCTATGGGCTTGTTGGCCCTATCTACATATTTGTTGATTGTTTTCTTAGAGAGCTCGCTTTGTTAGTAACCACCTAGTGCATGCAGCCACAACGAACCCTTATCTTTTTTTACACAAGCCACAAATATGTAGCCACCTAGCTAGCGCATGCAGCCACAAAAATATAAAACATATTGTTCAATTTATTTGTCGTAGCAAAATGGGTGCAGATGCGAGTGGATCAAAAAGGCTGAAACTGATCGTAAAAAAATGATGCTCTAAATCAAGGAGACAAGCGTGCGAGAAGAGAGGAACCAGCGGCAGCGACCGCCGTTGCATCCGTGGGGGCTGGCGTGCACGAAAGCGGCTCGGTCAGTGCATCATGACGGCACGCATCGGTGCATGCAGGCTCGGTCGGCGCATCGTGGCGGCGAGCATCGACGCATGCAGGCAGGCTTGCTGGGTGCATGCATAGCAGGCTTCTGTCGTGGCGGCGCGCACAGGCGTTTAATGCAAGGGACGGCCCAACGAAACCACGGCCCAATAGTCGAACAACGACACCGCCCAACGCGGCCCCACTCGTCAGAGTTAACGATCAAGCCATTGACCCGACGACAACGTTCATTGTGACCTGTTCTGAGGGTTTTGGGCAAGGGAGTGGGGAAAACTGAGCAAAAGTTAAGAGCGCGGGGATGAATGAGTAGAGCTAAGGAACCAGGGGCACAGATGTAAAAAACCCATGTTATTAATACATGAACAATTTCCACTTCAAGATGGCTTCCAACAAAAAATTGGTCAACATGAAAGTTGTTCGCCTTGTCAAAACGACAAACATTGCATTTTAGATCATCCCAATCCAATTTCGAATGCAACCCCCATAGTAGATACGATGTGACATCATTTGACTTCCGTGAAATTCCGAAACCAATTGCTCAAATTATGGTACGTTTGGAGATTAAGGTAGATTTGGAGATAGTTGAAAAAGTATAAGGGGATTTGACAAAACTTTGATTGTACTTTGCTTGTAATGGGTGGATATCCTTGTTAGATTTTCAAGTCAAACTATATATGAAGGTTATAATGATCAATCATTTTCTTTTTACATGCAACTTAAAAAATGCACCATATTACCTCGCGGGCTTTTCCTGTTTATCACGCTCCCAGTGAGGCTCTCCCCGCGACGTGTCCATCATGACTACAAATGGACCAACTAAATATTCGTAGCTAGGTAGCAGCCAACACATAGTAGACAAAACACGAATGACGATACAAACATCATTGACGCTTTCTGGTGTTAGCTTCTTGCGGATTAAGGTGATGAGGGAGTTATTTAAGCACTTAAGATTAAACTTCCCTTCCTAGAAGTCTTCGCATAGGTTATAGAAATCCTCTTTGATTACAACCCAGCAAACCTTCAAAAAGTGACTGTTGAAACCATCTGGTCCTGGTGCATGATCGGTAGGTATAATTTTGATTACGTGATCGATCTCTTCGTTAGTGAATGGCACCGACAATTCCTCAAGGCCATGGCATTTTTGTATTAACTCCAATAATTCAAAATCATATATGAGTTGTTAGAGACCCCCATTATCTTTTTGCAGCAATCAAAGAAAGAAGCCACCTTTTAATCGTGATTTTCAATCAAACGCCCATCTAGCATCAGCAGGGTTGGAATGGCATTTCTTCAAAATCTTTCAGTGGCTCGTACCTGAAAATATTTTGTGTTTTCCTCACCTTGCACTGCCCAATGAAATGTGCACTGTTTCTTCCAATATTGACTTTGGTACTTTAGAAGTCTGAGTAAATGAGATTTCAAAATAGTTCTAAAGTTATCTTCCGGTATGGTGAGTTGACATAGCTCTTCCAAGTTATCCAGCTGCACCAGTATCTTATTGCAGTTTTCAATCAGCAAGCTTAGTTTTGAGATAGATTTGCTCCACTTCTTTAATGCATATCGTAGTCGTTTTAGCTTGGCTGATTTTCTAGTAGCACTGGAGGAGGCTTTGATCGGTGCATTCCAAGAATTTTGCACCACTTGCATGAAACCAGGGTGAGAGGGCCAGAAGTTTTCAAAACAAAAAAGTTTGGATCTTGGCATAGCAGTTTCAATAGAAAGTACACAAGGCACATGATCTGAAATAGGGCGCTGATGATCCTTTCTTGTATTGTATCTGCGTCAGTATTTTCCCCAAGGAGTAAGGGATGATGCAGTACAGCGAAGGTAGGTATTTCCCTTAGTTATGAAACCAAGGTTATCGAACCAGTAGGAGAACCAAGCAACATTATGTAAACGGTACCTACCCACAAAGAACAAATACTTGCAACCCGACGCAAAAGAGGGGTTGTCAATCCCTCTCAGGTAAAAGATTGGTAAAGTGATAGATTGGTAGATGCAAATAAAATAAAAGCAAATAAAATTCAACGAGGTATTTTTGGGTTTTTGATAATATAGATCTGAAAATAAAAGATGCAAATAAATAAAAAGGCAAATAGCAATATAGATCTGAAGATATATGATGAGAAAATAGACCCGGGGGCCGTAGATTTCACTAGTGGCTTCTCTCGAGAAAATAGCATACGGTGGGTAAACAAATTACTGTTGGGCAATTGATAGAACTTCAAATAATTATGACGATATTCAGGCAATGATCATTATATAGGCATCACATCCAAGATCAGTAGACCGACTCTTGCCTGCATCTACTACTATTACTCCACACATCGACCGCTATCCAGCATGCATCTAGTGTATTAAGTTCATGGAGAAACGGAGTAATGCAATAAGAACGATGACATGATGTAGACAAGATCTATTCATGTAGGAATGACCCCATCTTGTTATCCTTAATAGCAACGATCAATACGTGTCTTGCTGCCCCTTCTATCACTGGGAAAGAACACCGCACGATTGAACCCATCACAAAGCACCTCTTCCCATGGCAAGAAAAATTGATCTAGTTGGCCTAACTAAACCAAAGATTCGAAGAAGAAATACGAGGCTATAAGTAATCATGCATATAAGAGATCAAAGAAACTCAAATAACTTTCATGGATAAAAAGATCTGATCATAAACTCAAAGTTCATCGGATCCCAACAAACACACCGCAAAAAGAGTTACATCAAATAGATCTCCATGAGACCATTGTTTTGAGAATCAAAAGAGAGACAGGAAGCCATCTAGCTACTAACTACGGACCCGTAGGTCTACAATGAACTACTCATGCATCATCGGAGAGGCACCAATGAGGATGATGAACCCCTCCGTGATGGTGTCTAGATTGGATTTGGTGCTTCTGGAACTTGCGGCAGCTGGAATTGTGTTTTGTCGACTCCCCTAGGGTTTTTGGATTTTCGGGGTATTTATAGAGCAAAGAGGCGGTGCGGGAGGCGGCTGAGGTGGGCACAACCCACCAGGGCGCACCTGGGCCCCCAGGCACGCCCAGGTGGGTTGTGCTCCACTCGGAGCCCCCCTCTGGTACTTCTTTGACCCAACATGTGTCTTCTGGTCCAGAAAAATTCTCCAAAAAGTTTCGCTGCGTTTGGACTCCGTTTGGTACTGATATTCTGCGAAGTAAAAAACAAGCAAAAAATAGCAACTGGCACTGGGCACTATGCACTACAAAAAAAGACACATCCGTGACATTTTGGGCCGAACGAATTTTTTTCCTGTCATGCTTATGACACTTCTATGACGATAATTGTGACAAAAGCACGTATCATCATAGATGTGGTGGGCTCCTACTTCTATGACAAAAAATCATGACAGAAAATGGGCTTTTCGTCCTGGGCGGGCCGGGGACGCACCTGCATGACATTCTTTGGGCCGTCCATGATGGAAAAAATCATGGTAGAAGCGAGGGCGAGGAAAATTTTGGGGAGTTCCCGGTTACGGTGGGTGGTCGGGGCCGAGCGATGCACGGAGGGATTGCGCGTTTCTCTCGTACACGTACGCGCGTGTGTGTGAGGCGTTGGGCTCTAACTGAACCCGAGCGAGGCGTTCGCTTACTGAACCCGTGCGATTGCACTAGCTATGCGTTACTGAACCCGAGCGATCGATCCCTTGCTGTTAACTAAACCCGATCGAGCGATTCCTTCGCTACTGCTGCTAACTGAAGCCGATCGAACCTGCTGCTACCTCTTGATGAACAGTCACCGTTGTTGGGGGTTGGATGAACAGGACCCCGTGGAAGTAGAGGCCGTTGCCGCTGGATGAACAGGACCCCGATCGAGGAGGTGGGGGTGGATGAACAGTAGACGGTGGAGGGACCCCGTGGAGGGCTGGTTGAACAGGACCCCGTGGAGGGCTGGTTGAACAGTAGCCGGTGGAGGCTGGATGAACAGGACCCCATCGATGAACAGTAGCTTGTGGAGACAGGAGGAAGTCGACGATGGATGAACAGTAGCAGGTAGAGGCTGGAGGAAGTCGGTGGTGGATGAACAGTAGCCTGTGGAGTCCCATTTTGCGGTACGCCACACCCCTCCCGATGAACAGGACCCCGTTTCGACCGTAGGCGCTCCAACACAAGTCCATTTCCTCCGTTTTGCGGTACACCACACCCCTCCCGATCAACAGCACCCCATTTCGACCGTAGGAGCTCGAACACAAGTCCGTTTCCTCGTTCTGCGGTACGCCAGACCCTTCCCGATGAACAAGACCCCGTTTCGACCGTACACGATTGAACAGAAGGCCATTTCCTCCGTTTTACGGTACGCTAGAGCTCGTTTTGGCTGTTCCGTCCAAGTCGGTTGGCTCCCGATGAACACACGACGCTGTTTACTCCGTTCCGACCCAGCCGGTCGGCTGCCGATGAATAGGACGCCATCGTTGTACGCATTAGAGACCCCGCCCGTATGTACGTAGGTAGTCGTATTTACTATCTTGCAGCGTGGCTGTACGTATGTGTACACGATATAGACGGGACTGCGTGACATGCTACGTCGGCGCCCCTACTTCAACACGTGCTGCTCCTTACTCGGCCACGGTACGTCGCTGCAGAGAGACCAATCGACCGCTATGTACGTACACGTTCGCAGCTAGATAGATAATGCTACCTTCACTTCAACCTGGTGGGTCCCAGCTATCAGGGGGTAAGAAGGCACTTCCTTTCGTGCGAAGGTAAAGCCAGTGGGTCCCAGCTATCAGGAGGGAACGATTTTTTACAAAATACAGAGGCCCTTCCGGTGGGTCCGAGCTATCAGGTGGAGGAATCATTATTTTGCGCGTAATAAGGAGGCACTTCCTTGCATGCGGCCATGGACCCAACTGTCAGCCTCTCCACGTACAGTCCTCTTCTGATGGCTGTCATTCATTGATCGCGTTAACCACGCCGCGCGGACAGCACCCAGGCGGTGGACGACGGTGAGGCAGGGAACGACGCGGAGCCTGGGAACATGTGGAGGGTAGTACGAGGGTTGACTGGTTCGGCTGCAGTGTGAGGCTGCCGTCGCCGCAGAATAACAGGGGGTGTGGGTGAGTAGAGGGATGGCCTGGCCAGCGATGGGAGTAGGGTGGGGCGGTGAGGCCTGCGCGGCAGCACAGCCGGCCACTGGAGGCAGGAGCAGGCGGTCCCGCCGGCGCTGGTTTGGGCGGCTGGTGCAAGAAGATCAGGGATTGAAGAAGCAGCAGGACCGTTTGATTAAAATCCAATGGTCACTGCTGCTAGAATCATTTGTTGACTAAGTTGACAAAGCCCTGCGTATGCGTCAACTTAGTAGGCCCACAGGTCAGCCTCCGAACCGGTGCGCCCAAGATGTCAGTGGGAGGAATCATTTTTTTTCGCGTGATAAGGAGGCAGTTGCTTGCGTGCGGCCATGGACCATGGGGGTCCCTACTATCAGCCTCTCCACGTACATCCCTATTCCGATGGCTGTCGTTTGTTGAATGTTGACCATGTTGAGCACGCCGCGCCTAGAGCACCAACGTGGTGGACGACGGTGAGGCCTAGGAATGGAACGACCCGAAGCCAGCGAAGACACAGCAGTGGATGCCCACGCTGAGGAGAGTATGTCGGTTGACTGGTTAGGCTGCGGCGTGAGGCTGCCATCACCGGAGAATAACAGGAGGTGCGGGTGGGTAGAGGGATGGCCAGGCCAGCGGAGGGAGTAGGGTCGGCCGGTGAAGCCTGCGCGGCATCCCAGCCGGCCACAAGAGGAGGGGGCAGGCAGTCCCACCGGCGCTGGTTTAGGTGGCTGGAGCAGGAAGATCAGAGATTGAAGAAGCACGTCGGCCGTTGGATGGACATCCAATAGTCACTGCTGCTAGAATCGTGTGTTGACTATAAGTTGACAAAGCCTTGCGTAAACAAGTCAGCCTCGAAATCTGTGGCGTGTACAACCTAGAATTTATTGCAGCCCATTTTCCATTTTTAGAATTGCTGCCCATTTTCTGGTTAGTACCAGGGTTAAAAATTTGAACTAAAAATATACACAATTTTAAAAATTCGCATATTTTTGCTGGGGAACAAAATATTTTTAATCCAAAAATTACTAGCCATACTTAAACAAATTTAAAAATAAAGTAGTACTATGTTATGTTAAAATCCAATGTAATATAAAATATCAGTGAAGAACAAAAACAAAAAATGAAACTAATTGCCCATTTGCTATATTTTTTTTTGGAATTTGCAGCCCCTTTCATATTACTTTTAACATTTACTGCCCATACTCTCTGGCCAGGCCGGAATGCATCCCTCCTCGTCTTGAAAGATTTGCAGCCCAGTAAGTCGGAGAAAACAAATAGGCCTAGCTTGGGTATTCTTCAAAAAGAAATAGTGGGCTACCTATTTTCCCAAAGAAAAAACTGTTGGGCTGGTCATGTCGTTAGACGGGCCACAGAGACCGCACAACCCAATTTATAGCCTGCTCCTCTGAACAAATCCTCAAAAAAGAAGCGTTGTGCAATTCTATCATTAATTGACTATACACTGACAATGATGTGGGTCCCAGATATCAGCAGGGTGGATTAGAGTAAAAAAACAAGGGGTGCATCTGAGTAGTAAAGATGCGCTTTCTTGTGTTCGGGAGTGGACCTGGTGGGTCCGTACTGTCATACTCATAACTACAGTCCTCTCCCGATTCACTATGTTGACAGGGCTAGACGGCGGTGACGCTGCGAGTGCACCAAGGCGGAGAACGACGGTGAGGCCTCGGACAGGAATGAACAGGAGCTGGGGAACATGCAGCAGTATGGCCGTAGGCAGAGGGGAGTACGAGGGTTCACTGGTTCTGGTGCGGGGTAGGCTGCCATCGCCGGAGAAGAATAGGATGTCGGGGGGAGTAAAGGGATGGTCTGGCCAGCATTTCAGGGTACGACAGGGCGGCAATGCGTGCACGGCAGCGCAACCAGCCGTAGAAGGCAGGAACAGGCGCTCCCGCCGGCGCAGGTTTGGTTTTGGAGGCTGGACCGGTCAAACCCAAAAACTCATTATGCTGGATTATAAGAATTAATTTTATATGGCTAAAACTTATTGTAAAATGCCGCGGAGCACCTTTTTCTTCTTGAGGTTTTTTTGAGACAATTTCTTCTTGAGGTGTGAAGCCGAGCACAATCAGAAGCCCTGGGATAAAGTGGTGTCGCCAATGTGTTGGGCTGGGTTGGGCATTCTTATCAAAAATAATAATGGACCGGAACTATTTACGACATTGACTATGATTTGCATGGGTCCGCTGGTTGCAGGAAGAAAATGGTGGGAGAAAAAAGACTCATCGCTATCTTTGCCTAAGAGTAATATCGACTGAATGTAACGACACTCTCATAGGAAATAATATCCTCCTGTTAAAATTTGACTTTTCAAATCGTAAATTTAAAGAACTGGTGCATGAGCATTTAGCTTTATTTATTTATTTACTTATTTATGTTTAGGGGACCATGAGCATGTACCTAGACCGGATTCATGTGAGAGCCTCCCTTCCAGTTAATTATGGGCTCCTCTATTGGGCCTTCATCATTGGGCTGCATGTTATCGACAAGTGGAAAATGTGTTCCGTACCAAAAATAGTATATGCTACGTACGGGGCACTAAAGGATCAGACCGTGCAACGACTTCTAAAACATTGTGTTTGTCGTTCTAACAACACATTTATTCAACCAACAGACGAAATATACTACTGATTGGACATTGAAAATAGCAGCAGCAGCAACCAGGGCTGGGGGGGTGCAACAGAAGCAGTAAGCAGGCCAGAAGAGTAAAGACGCAGCTCTCTCTTCCAAACCAAACATCAGCCATCATTACAAAAGGGCTACCAAAAAAGAACAAGTGTATGCATCAAACTAAATAAAGATCCTACTACACCAAGTGTACGCATCTAACTAACTGGCTCAGTTAGACGTTACTATTTATTAAGCTGTGGAGAATGGCTGACGGCTTGAACCGAATGGGTGTCTGATGGGGAAACTCCAGCCAGCAGGTCGAAGTCTGATACTTGCGACCCTCTCTCCTACTTTGGGCTACAGAGCGTGGTGGCACATATCAGGGTATGGTGCAGGAAGAGACGCATGGTACGTTGTGTACACACAGTTTTGCCTGATGAACGGAACCACGCTGCCATCATGATCCTTGCCGTCGGTTATCTCCTGGTTAATCGGATAATTCAGTCCGAGAAACAGAGAGCGTGTACCAAGGCTACTTACCAGCCTCCAGTCAAAAATTCCTGAAGGCCCAGAGAAGCTGGGATCCTGCTCAAAGACCTTGCAGTGACTGTGATTGTATTCCGTGAAACAACATGTCCGGTACGTGCGAACGATCATCAATCGTTCGTCGTCACCTGATCGAGCCAGGAACCACCTGCAACTGGCATACCGTTTTTCTTTGAAAGGTTCTGGGATTAGGAAGGGTAGGGACACCAGGCGGCCTACAACATCATATCAAGTTGGAGTCAAATAAAAAAGGGCTCGTACTGTAGTCAATCTTAAGAACAACATGTTATGAGCATGAATATTTTTTCAGTAAATGTTGACAGTAATATAAGCAAGCCATCATGATATCATAGGAAAGTAACATACTGCTGTAATAGCCATTTGTAGCATTGACTGGAGCAGGCCAGCAATACGTCCAGCCATAGAAGGAGTCCACAGCGTAAATGAAGCCCTTGTGTTCAATGGCATCGGAGAACCATGGAGGATGTATGATCCTGCGATGGACGTGCAGATTTATCCACTTACCGCAGTGACCTGCCAGATAGGCGAGACCGTGGTTGAAGAACGCAATTAGCCTGAAGTCTTTATAATTCGCAAATCTTGTGGGCACTTGGCAGATTACAACCTTGAGCAAATCAAACTTGGTATCATGTTGGCTACTGTAAGATTCCGAGTATTCTGGGCCGTGGTGCCAAAGCAGTGCAGTGTTAATCGAAGGAAGGGGGATCAATCGGTAGGTGTAGACCTCCACGAGCATCTAGCTGCCACGACCGTCGACGAGCACCATCCAAGACGTGTTCATGCCAACCTAGTACATACCGTTAATGTAGTTGAGGGTGATGGGGATCGGATCGCAGTCGAGGGGGTTGATGCTCGCCACCCTGCGATCGTTATGCTGCGTGACACGCTATTTCTGAAGATCAGGCGGCATCAGCAAGCAGGGAGCTGGCTTAAAAAGCTCCGGCCTAAGGGCTTTGAGTAAACGGTACAGCCCCGATGAGCACGCGGCGAGCGGCATGGTACTGAGATTGTCCACACGCGAAACAATGAGCTTGATTACCTCTGTGTGGAGCAAATTCCAGCCACTCTTTCGGCGGACGCTACTCGGTTCTGCCATTGTTAGTGTTTGGGTTTCGGAAGAGGGGGGAGGCGCCTAGCGGGGATGGAAGATTATGTGCGGACGAGGATGGAGAAGCGAATATGTGCTGCGGGAAGTGGACAGGTGATGATGACAATGTAGCAGCAGCACGCCGCTTGACTTACGAGACACATCACAACAACATAGGGTCATATCGATGCCAGACAACTTGCTTGAGTGATCACAGTACTAGTACAATAAACTACAATACCTACTACTATGCCTGAGTAGTATAGTGGAGTAGGACTCTGCTCTACTACTAGCACTGGAGTAGTAGTATATTGTAAAATAGTTACAAACTTCAATGCCCGAGCGTGGAACGACTACGAACTGCCATCGGTGCTAACTCCAATCCCCAGCAAACGTTCGCTGGGAGACATGGCAGTTGCAAACACCCGCGACGCAGTTACAGTACATGTGTAACGGTGGCGGTTTTGTCAAATACTATGGCTTAAAAACAGGCCACCGTCGGATGGAAATCTGACGGTTATGTGGGATTTGCCAGGATTGGTCTCGTGGCGAACAATCAACAGATATCATTACTAAAAAAAGGTTAAAACACCCGGGGCTAGAACTTGCACCGGCTGACCACTAACAATGATACTAACATAGTTGTAAAATGGCCAGAGAACGTGTCTACATGGTGTTTGGAATTATATGCAAACTAGCAAGATGCTCGTGCATTGCACGGAACATCAAGATGCACTTTTTTTTACAAAACACCTGTTGTGATTGACCCATGCAGGAGTAATCCCATGTGTAAAAACTAATGATATCTCGAGAATTTCATCGAAAAAAATGGTATCTCGAGAATTTCATCGAAAAAATGATATCTCGAGAAAGATGAGAGATAAGGCGAGGAGGAGTGGGGCGCGGTGGTGATTGGTGGTCGGACTTAGCGGAGGCATGGGGATGGACGACGCCGGCAGCGGCCACCATGCCAGATTGTTCCAGAGGCTTCCTTTTTAGTTACTCAACAATGAAGTTGTGGGAGATAAGGATGAACGAGAGAGGTGCGGGTATCCTTTTGCAAAAAATTGCCATAGTTTGCTTTCTATCCGTCAGATATAGATCGAACGGTCTATATTGCAAGATGGCAGGCACACCATCATCACCAACTCGGTTTTTGATAAGAGTATATAGATATATAGATATAGATATAGATAAGAGTATAGATATAGATATAGATATATAGATAGAGTGGAGATAGTGAGTAGTAGTAGTAAAAGAAACGGAGGGAGTACTAGTAAGTACACCATCTACCGCTTCGTGTGCTACTCCTGCGCTCCATGCGGCGGGCGCAACGTCCCCACAGCCACTCCCGTTTCATGGACGACCTGGTCGATGCCTGCAAGGTGCCCCGCGTCTACAAGAGTTTCGGCTGCGAGAGGTACGTCGACTAGCACTCGCTGGCGGAGCATAGTTCCAGATGCGCGCACACGCCCTGCTACTGCTATGAGTGCACGCCGCCATTTGAGGGCTCGCCGGCGAGCCTCGTGCATCACCTCACGGCACCGTCCGGCAATCACTATTGGCCCGCGGTGAACATCAAGTACGAGACGTGCTACCCGTTCGCCGTGCCGGAGTCGCTGGAGGATCACCGCCGCCTGCTAGTTGCGGAGGAGGACGGCAGCGTCTTCCGCTTGGCCGTGGGCATCGGCAAGGCCCGCGGAGGCTACCACCCCGTCTCTGTAGTGTGTGTCAAGGGCAACGCCGCTGACGCTGACACGAGGCCGCTGTACTGGTGCGTACTCATTGCTAATGCCCCTCCGGCGTACGAGGGCGACCTCGGCGCCTCCATCACGCTGAATGGGACTGTGCCGAGCTGCTCTGTTCCCGGCAATGTGGACATGGAAGGCCTGGTATCATCTTCCCCCCAAGATGATGCACGGGGACTCCAAGGAGGTTCACCTGGGCATATGCATTACCAAGTTAACTGTTCATCATTAGTCTTCGCTCAATGTAAGCCGCTGTCTAAGCATGTGGACACTTCTTATTTATATAGTATAGAACCTTCCATGCATGATCTTGCTCTATTAGAGTATCGCGCTTGAATAAAAGTGAATCCATTTATGGTTTAGTCTAGAATCTTCCATGTATGCTTTTGCTCCATTAGAGTTCTCGCTTGCCATTTATGAGATTAATTGAGAATTTTTACTGCAGTAATGGTGAAAGACTTATGATGAACCATTTCTTACATCTCCTCTGACCCCTTCCAAGTCATCCTGATTTACATTCATGGTGGTCTATAAAAAATAAACAAAATCGATACTCAAAAAATAATTCTTAAAGATCATTTCTTGCAAAGCACAATAAGTGTTATTTCTTTAAAAGTTTTGGATGCAGGTTGAACAGTTGAATGCTTTTGTTTGCAAAAGATACCTTTTTAGCCTACATTTACTATTCACCCGGATGCTTGTGAGCTCTAGAGAAGAAATAATATCCGAAGAAACCTATCGATACTCGTTACACATGAGATGACCCCCACATACTTTGTCAAAATAAACAACTCCCCGATTAATGCATTTCACTATTCCGTGCAATGCACGGGTACCTTACTATATATAGTATGACAATAAATTTAACTAACATTATATATAGTACGATAAATGCTCATGCATGTCACCAAAAATTATATCATTGAAAACTATGTTCAAATACGAATCCAACGATATAGTTTTTGGTGACATGCACTAACATGTTGTCAGTTAAATCATCAGTCAAATTACATGGGGGACTAATAAACCACGACGGAGGTAGTACTAGTGTAGAGGGCAGTGCTGCACGGGAGTCTCACCCCGCTCATGGCGCGGCAGTAAAGCCATCATATCACAAAACCCCACCACTCCCAGTAATAAGTGGCCTGGTTAAATAAACGGACAAGCAACCATCACATCCCTCTGTCTTTTTTGCATTTCATCTCTCTGCATTTACTTTGTCCGATTCATCTCGCACACTCTATCCCTAGCTACTACTCCTAGTATCCCTAGCTACTACTCCTAGGGCCAGTTCTTTTGGCGGCTTAAAAAATAAGCCGTCTCTTCCCCAGCTTTTCCCATAAGCCGCCTCACTCATTCATTTGGGCTTCTAAACTACGTAGTTATGGGATTAATAATCTAGAAGCCAAAAAGAACTGGCCCCTAGTACTCCTAGTAGTAGTACTCAAGTTGGAATTCCAATTGCACGACACAACTTGTTAGGCCAAAAAATCGATACAGGGTGTACGAAGCGGTTTGGGAATTTGCATGCCTTCCCGACTGAGGGAGTCCTGGATTAGGGGGTCCTCGGGTGTCCGGTCTATTCGATATGGGCCGGACTGATGGGCCGTGAAGATAAAGCAGAAGACCATCCCTGTGTCCGGGTAGGACTCCTATATGCGTGGACGGCAAGTTTGGTGTCCGGATGTATTATTTCCTTCTTCTGTAAATCGACTCTGTACAACCCTAGGCTCCCCCGATGTGTATATAAACCGGAGGGTTTAGACCGTAGAGGCAATTAGAATAATCATAGGCTAGAAAGCTAGGGTTTAGCCATTACGATCTCAAGGTAGATCAACTCTTGTAACACCCTATACTCATCGAATACAATCAAGCAGGACGTAGGGTTTTACCTCCATTAAGAGGGCCCGAACCTGGGTAAACATCGTGTCCCTATTGTCCATTGTTACCATCGATCCTCAGACACGCAGCTTGGGACCCCCTACCCGAGATCTGCCAGTTTTGACACCGGCATTGGTGCTTTCATTGAGAGTTCCATTGTGTTGTCGATAGAAGAATCGATGGCTTGCCTCGTTGTCGATAACGATGCTGTTTCCGGGGAGACTTTTCTCCCTGGTCAACTCTTTGTGTTTGGCGGCTTCACGCTACGTGCCAACTCGACCAGCCACCTTGAGCAGGTCGACAGCTACGCCCCTGGTCACCAGATCAGGTTTGGAAGTTTGAACTACATCGCCGATATCCGACGAGATCTAATCTTCGAGGGGTTCACGGCCTCGGCCGCCGCTCCCCACCCATACAAAGAAGGCCCTTCGGATCCGCTATCAGATCCCGTCCAGGGATCGACTATCATGCCCGCCCTGGCCTTAGATCCGGATCGAGACACTTCGTCCAAAGACCGGGGGGTGAACCCCGCCGGACTTTCTCCTATTACGGAGCTTCTAGTCGGAGACCCAGATGCAACCATGCTGTCGGCGGACCCGGAGTCAAACGGGACTCTCCCCGTCATCGGGAAGCCGAATTTGCCTCTGGACGTCAACTCCGAACTCTCAAGGTCTGCGTCTATCGGGCTCGGTCAAGTGGTTATTACCGAACCTAGCTCCGTAGATCCTCAGACGCCTGTCCAGCTCTCACTCCTAAACGAAGCACTGGACCTAATGCAATCTCTCACCATCACGGAAGTAACACCTCCGAACTACGCCCAGTTTGAACTGGGGGCTGAGAGTAGGGAATTTTGCGTCCCACCGACCACCCACTTAATAGCCACTGTCAAGGATTTAACCGACATGCTAGATTACGCCTCCGAAGACACCGACGGCATGGACGACGATGTCAGAGCTGAACCAGGCCAGAACCCGCCCATCACCGGGCGTTGGACGGCCACTTCTACTTATGATGTATACATGGTGGACACGCCTGAAAAGAAGGACGACGATGGCACTCAAGATCCAGATGAGGAGAAGCCCGTCGATGAACCACCAAAGCGCCGGCGTCAGCGGCGCCGCCCACGATCGCATCGGGCAAGGGAAAGCAATACCGGCACTGGAGATAATGACACTCTGGATAATGCC
The DNA here is from genome assembly GCA_011799875.1 of Thinopyrum elongatum. Lineage (NCBI taxonomy): Eukaryota > Viridiplantae > Streptophyta > Magnoliopsida > Poales > Poaceae > Thinopyrum > Thinopyrum elongatum. The sequence continues at coordinate 80,528,667 of CM022300.1, read as the reverse complement.
GAAGACTCCGACCACCCCGCTGAGCCTGCGTTCGAGCAGGATGAGAGAGAAGAGGGTCAAGTCAACCCCGACGAACTTGCCGATCACGGGGATTCGGAAGATAGTAACTACTTACCTGTCTCCGAAGAGGATATTAGCCTCGGTGACGAAGATTTCATCGTCCCAGAGGAACCCCTCGAACAAGAACGCTTCAAGCGATGGCTGATCGCCACTGCACGGAGCCTGAAAAGGAAACAACAGCAGATTCATGCCGAAAAGGATACGCTCAACGACAGATGGACTAAGGTCCTGGCCGCCGAAGAGGGATACGGCTATGAGCGCCAAACAAAGAGCTATCCTAAGCGCAGGCTCCTGCCACAATTCGATGAGGAAGCCTTTGAGCCAATACCGTCAAAATACAATCATGCTGATCAACCGGACCGACCACCACGTGGACGGGACAAAACGGCCAATTATGCCGAACACCAGCCCGCGCCCCCTCGTAATAGAGGCAAGGAAGTAGCGGCTCTGTGCTACACGTACGACCTACATCAGGACCTGACCAATTGAGCCGGCCAGACCAGATCCATCTATGGATCAAGAGGACGTGCCCCCACACGAGATGACGGCCATCAAGCCTGGCATGACAAGCCTAACCAAGTCCGGGGTCAGCAGTGAACACAGATGTCATCCGAACTCCGTCGTGATGTCGCTCGGTACAGAGGTGCCACACACCTTATGTGCTTTACCGATGAGGTAATGCAGCACCAATTTCCGGAAGGGTTTAAACCCGTGAACATCGAGCAATACAATGGAACGACGGATCCCGCCGTATGGGTTGAAGATTTTCTTCTCCACATTCACATGGCTCACAGAGATGATCTCCACGCCATTAAATACCTCCCTCTAAAGCTGAAAGGACCAGCACGGCACTGGTTGAATAGTCTCCGAGAGAACTCCATTGGAAGTTGGGAAGATTTAGAGGATGCTTTTCGGGACAACTTTCAGGGCACTTATGTCCGGCCACCGGATGCTGATGACTTGAGTCACATAGTCCAGCAACCTGGAGAGTCAGCCCGCAAACTTTGGAATCGGTTCTTAATTAAAAAGAACCAAATCGTGGACTGTCCGGACGCCGAAGCCCTAGCGGCATTTAAGCACAGCGTCCGTGACGAATGGCTTGCCCGACACCTCGGTCAGGAAAAGCCAAAGACTATGCAGCTCTTACTGCACTCATGACCCGCTTCTGTGCGGGCGAAGATAGCTGGCTGGCTCGTAGAAGCAACAGTACCAGCGACCCCGGCACCTCTGAGGCCAAGGATGGCAATGGAAGGCCACGACGCAGCAAAAACAAGCACCGGAATAACAACAAAGAAACAGAGGATACGGCGGTAAACGCCGGATTCAGTGGCTCTAAACCCGGTCAGCGGACGAAGCCATTCAAAGGTACTAGGGATGGTCCATCCAACTTGGACAAGATACTAGACCGACCCTGCCAGATTCATGGCACCCCTGACAAGCCTGCCAACCACACCAACAGAAACTACTGGGTTTTTAAACAGGCCGGTAAATTAAACACCGAACATAAGGGGAAAGAACCTCCAAGCGAGGACGAGGATGAGCCTCGCCCACTGCGCACCGGGAGACAGAAACAGTTTCCCCCCGAGGTAAAAACGGTGAACATGATCTACGTCACCCACATCCCCAAGAGGGAGCGCAAACGCGCGTTAAGGGACGTCTACGCCATAGAGCCTGTCGCCCCAAAATTCAACCCATGGTCGGCTTGTCCGATCACCTTTGATCACAGGGACCACCCAACCAGTATCCGTCACGAAGGTTCGGCGGCCCTGGTACTCGATCCTATCATTGACAGATACCATCTTACTAGAGTCCTGATGGACGGCGGCAGCAACCTCAACTTTCTCTACCAGGATACTGTCCGTAAGATGGGTATCGACCCGTCAAGAATCAAACCTAGCAACACTACCTTTAAAGGAGTGATACCTGGCGTGGAGGCCCGCTGCACGGGCTTCTTAACACTGGAAGTCATATTCGGCTCTCCAGATAACTTCCGAAGCGAAGACTTGATCTTCGACATCGTCCCTTTTCGCAGTGGTTATCATGCACTGCTCGGACGAACGGCCTTCGCCCGCTTTAATGCGGTCCCGCACTATGCTTATCTGAAGCTCAAAATGCCTGGACCTCGTGGCGTCATCACAGTAAATGGGAATATGGAGCGCTCCCTCCGTACTAAGGAGCATACTGCGGCTCTAGCAGCCGAAGTACAGGGCGGCCTCATAAACCCGAATAACCCACCGGTCATCAAGACCCACGACTCTGCTAAATGAGTCAGATCCGCAGTACAATGCGATAGCCCGGTGGAGCCAAAGCTTAAATAGCAGTTTAGCCTCTGCCGACCGCCCCATAAGGTTGCGGCGTATGTACCGCACGTACATAACTACGCACTTAAAATACCTTGGGCAGCGCCGGAGGCACACTGCAAAAAAGGTCCATAGTACGGTTTGACCCTATTCGGACCTCAACTTTTTTCCACTATAGGTTCGTTAAAAAACCTACCTGATCTACGGAGGCTCTTTTCCAGGTCCCTCTTTCTTACAGACGACCATCACCTCCTCCTCTTAAAGGATTTCCCACCAAGGAGAAACGGCGCAGACGTGCGGCAGGGCACCACTGGGATCTTCAAACCACTACTTTTAGGCCCTGTGTAAACCTTTTCCTTGTGTAAAACTTTTGGCATGTAAAATAGCCTAGATATTTATGGCATTATCTGTAATAATACAGATCGACGTACTCATCAGGGTATAAAGGAAGCAGTTGACCACCACTTTCGTTTGGCACTCATTTTTTTTGTCATCTGTATACCCTCCCTACTTCAGACTGCCACACGTGCTTTAGTCCGGCCTTAACACCGGGGGCTGTATTCGGTCCTGCACATTTCATAGTCTGAACACCTATAGGGTACTCTTCAGTGTCCCGGATATTGCATTATATGCATCGGCTCCGAATCATGTCTTTGGTCTATAGTTGGGTTGCCCGGCTCCTGTGCTTACCACCTTACGTTCCGCTCGTTCGGCTAAGGTAGTAAAGGAAGAACTACTGCGATTGTACTTCTGGTTTGTCCGGACAAGTACCTCAGTAGAGAAAGCCGAAAACTGACTGTCATGATAAGCGTGAGCTGGTTGGCGATTCGGCGACTTAGTATTATACTACAAATCGTTAGCGATTTACTCCATGTTATACGAGGGGCTGGTCTTCGTCCAGCCGCGTGGAAAAGGCGCCGTAGTCTGGATAGCCGCACATGCACCAGGGGCTAGTACTTACCTCCATAGTCAAACTCCTATGGCTAAGTGAAAGTAATAAAGCCGCATAGTCTGATTGCCTGGCTCACCACGCTGACACCTCCTTTACGGACCAAGACGTTGGACAAAGTGTGGTCACGCGTTACGCCGAACACCCCTGTAGCATCTACATGGGGGCTGAATCCGACGACTGGCAACTTTCAGAAATAAAACAATAAATGGCCACACAGGAGAAAAAATCGCTTGAAACAAAAAGCGCAAACATAGATATATAAACATCATGGGTTCATCGCATTGTTTGTACAACCCGAACACACTTAATCAAATATTACGTCCTTAGAGCATTGACCCTCGATCACTCGGGCTCCTTCTAGGACATCATCGAAGTACCTTTCCGGCTTCCGGTGATCTTTGCCTTTGGGCGGGCCTGTGGTTGCCACTTCGGTGGCCTTCATCATTGCCCATTGCATCTTGACACGGGCGAAGGCCATCCAGGCACCCTCTATGCAGGCCGAGCACTTCAATGCATCAATCCGAGGCTGCGCGTCGATAAGCCGCTTCACCAAACCGAAGTAGCTACCAGGGATTGGCTCGACCGGCCAGAGCTGGACTATCAGGTCCTTCATGGCCAAACCTGCCACCCTATCCAGCTCAGATAGCTGCTTCAGTTGGTCACCCAGGAGAGGCGTCGAGTGTTCCGGCGCAACAAATTGCAACCAGAACAGTTTCTCGGTCGAGTTCCCCTCCTGGGCTCGGAAGTACTGTGCGGCATCAGCGACACTCTTTGGAAGATCCGCAAACGCGCCTGGAGAACTCCACACTCGGGTCAGCAAAGCATACCTCTGACCTCCAAAGACACTCTGCAAAAGAAAGGCCTTACCAGCCGCTATCTGCCTCGCCTGATGGATCTCTTCACGAGCACTCCGGGACTCGATCCGCGCCTCTTTGGCATCATGGAGAGCCTTGGCGAGCTTGGTCGACTGGTCCGAAGTCTTCTGCTCTAAAGCTTCACATTTGCTGATGGCATCCTTCAGCTCCTGCTCTACTTCGGCCACCCGAGCTTCATGTTGGCGGCGGGCATCTTGCTCGGTCTTCAGTACGGCAGCCGCCTTGTCAGCGGCTACCTTATTCGCCTCCGCCTCTTTTTTGGCCTGGGCAAGGGCGCCTTTGAGGGTCTCGACCTCGGCTGCGCCAGCTGTGATTATAATCAAGGCATTCCATGAGTTAATCTCTAAATATACATATCACTTCTGATATCAAAATAAACTTTTAACATTATACGCATACCTTGCGTCTCATCGAACCGCTTATTAATGCGGTCAATTTCCTCATTGGCCACCTGAAGCGTCCGATTGAGTTCGGAAACTTCTGCGGCCTGGGCGGTTGCCGCCAACAGGGAAGCCTATTACAATAACAACACAGCGGGTTAACTCTCCCGAATATTATATGGATCCTCTGTCCGGTTTCTTTTAATCGAACAGAGCCTCAGGGGCTACTGTCTGTACACAGTTATATTCCTCTATATGAAAAGTTTTTAGAACATTACGTCGCATACCTGAAAGCCTGTCAGTAGGCTGGTGAAGGCTTCGTTCAGTCCGCTCTTAGCAGACTAAACCTTCTCCACCACCGCACCCATCAGGGCGCGGTGTTCCGCCATGATGGAAGCATGCTGCAGTGCTTCCTCCAAAGCATTGGGCGCCTTCGGATTAGTGGAGGTCGCCGATGGAGCTGATGCTCCTCCCCCGTCCTTTGAAGAGGGCTACTTATCCCATTCCGGAGCCGTGTTGGTCTCCGGAATGGTGTCCGGCTGGGGCCTGGATTGTTGGGGGTCCCCACCGTCGGTTGTCATAGGGGTCGCCTCCCCTAGGTTTTCGGTGACCGAGGTATTAACCTCGGGCGCCTTCTCGGCGGCTTCGTTCGCCCCCCTCTGCCAAGAGAGGTCCTTTGGGACGACACCTCGGTGTCCTCCATGATGATAGGCGAGGTGGCACGCGTCGGCATGTCACTCTCTGCCATTTCGGGTGGCAGAGAGTTCCCCTCCGATGATGGGGTTTGCGGGAGCTCGCAGGGAGGGCTGAAAGGCAAATAACAAAATAACTTATATAATGGAAGCAGGTAGACCGAAGATAAACAGTAAGTTTCTGAATACGTACGATTTGGCCAGGGGCTTCACCCTGGGTGGCTTCTTGGGGACTAGTTCAGTCTCTGAGTCCGAACTGTCCGGAAGGGCCAGCTTCCCTCTCTTGGGCGCCTCCTCCTCCAGGTCTTCGGAGGCCGCCCTCTTCTTCTTCCTCCCCTTACGGGGGGAGTTGCTCTCCACCTCCTCCTCCTCTTCTTCCTCATGTCCTTCATGGAAGAGAGGGCTTCAGTCTCTCCGGACACTGTTTCTGAAGGATCTTTATGGCGGGAGCCGCCCTTGGCCTCCTTGCCTTTCTTCTTCTTGGTCTTCCTCTCCGGCGCCTGATAGGGCGCCGGGACCAGCATCTCCATTAGCTGGGGTATGGCCGGATCCTCAGGCAGTGGTGCCGGACAGTTGATCCGCTCCACCTTTGCCGTCCAGGCCTGTAAAGAAAGTAGGCAATATAATTTCTATCATATCTGAAATATTGATCGGATAGGCTGTGCTTACCGCCATGGCTGGGTTCTCGATGTCGAGCCCGATGTCTTCATTCTTCTTCGGCCACTTTTTCTGAGCCTTGAAGAGCTGCTTCCATATATCTTCGTGCGTGGTGCCGAAGAAGCGCTTCAGGGTCCGTGGCTTCTCCAGATCGAACTCCCACATGGGGGAGGCCCGGAGCTGGCAAGGAAGGATGCGGCGGAAAAGCATCACTTGAATCACGTTTGTGAGACCAGTGTTCTCACCCAACATGTCGGAGATGCGTTTTTTGAGCACCTTCACCTCCGGTTTGGACCCCCAATCAAGACCCTTGGCGGTCCATGAGGTGAGTCTCGTGGGGGGTCTGGATCTAAAGTCAGGCGTGGCCGCCCAGTTGGCGTCGCGGGGTTCGGTGATGTAGAACCACTCCTACTGCCACACCTTGACCGTCTCTACGAATGCTCCTTTGGGCTAGACGGCGTTGGGGAGCTTGCTCACCATAGCCCCGCCGTAGTCCGCATGCTGTCCGTCGACCACCTTCGACTTCAGATTGAAGACCTTGAGCCATAGGCCGAAGTGTGGGGGGATGCGGAGAAGAGCCTCACACACGACGATAAACGCCGATATGTGAAGGAAGGAATTTGGGGCTAGATCATGGAAATCTAGCCCGTAGTAGAACATAAGACCCCGGACGAAGGGGTGGAGGGGAAACCCTAGCCCCCGGAGGAAATGGGGGATGAAGACGACCCTCTCACCGGGCTCCGGAGTAGGAATGACCTGATCTTTGCCAGGTATCCTATGTGCAATATCTGCGGACAAATAGCCCGCACTCCGGAGCTCCTTGACGTCCTTTTCAGTGACGGTGGAGGCCTCCCACTTGCCCTTGGAGCCAGACCCGGCGGCATTGCTGGGGTGGGTGGCAGCGGTGGAGGAGATTGGAGCTGTGGGCGCTGGAGCTTGGAGATTGGGAGACAGAAGCTAGAGGAAGGTGTGGGGAAAAAGGAGGGATCTTTATCCTCTTATAGACGGTAAAAATACCAAACGTCCCCTTCTCAAGCCATAAACCTCGCCTGTTCCCAACGAAATCGTGCATAAGGTGCGGTTGGATTACCCAAACCATATTGATGAGAATCCCATAATGGACGGGCATGATCTCTATTTTGACAAGATGTGCCAATGAAGGCTAGACCTCGAAACGCGAAACGGGAGGCGTGAAAACGGTTCGAAATGATAAAGAGTCAAGTGTGACGCTTCGCCGAAAAAGTTGTCAGTAAAAGACACTGTTCCTATTTTGACAACTTGCCTTCGTGGCTAAGGGTTGTATTGATTATGCAGAGCCGGATACAGTTTCTTTATGCGTGGAGCTAACTTAAAATTTTCGGGGGAAGGAACCCGCCTTGCAATGCCGAAGATAATCCGCGTGCCGAACTCATCGTCATCGAAGACTGGTTCAGGGGCTACTGAGGGAGTCCTGGATTAGGGGGTCCTCGGGTGTCCGGTCTATTCGATATGGGCCAGACTGATGGGCTGTGAAGATAAAGTAGAAGACCATCCCCCGTGTCCGGGTAGGACTCCTATTGTGACACCCTGATTTTGACAACTTTTTCTTTTCTAAATCTTTTTGGTTTAAATTGAATTTTGATGATTTGGAATCTTTCAAGTGGCTTTGGACTTATGAATCCTTGAACCTCTTGAACCAAAACCATCACCAACCTGCCAAAGCTCTGTCATATTCCTCCTAGATCAAATTTCAATATTTGATCTTTTCGAAATAAATCATTTTATTCCTTGGGAGACTATGGCATCACTATGGGTTGTGAAGCAACCTATAGTTTTGATGATCAAAAGAGTTCCAAATTTTTGCCACATCTTCTCATCATCATATAACCTCATAATATTCAAAATATTCCATTGCACAATAATAAATAATGGCCAGAATAATTATTTTCTTTCTGGTCAGAAGTGTTCATTTGTGAAGCACCCCTTATTTTCTTAACTCAGAAACTCCCCAAATAAATTCTCTGAGGTACTAGAGAACCTATCTAGCCACAATACCCAAAAATATCATCTTGACCAATACAACTTTTTAGCAGCAAAATTCTGCCAAGTTTCTGCTCATTTTGAATCTCTATGAAGGAAGTACCATCTAGAGGTTTCCTCTTGAGCTGAAATTTTTATGGCATCTCCTACTCACTAAATGAATCCCACACACCAAAATGCAGCCTCACCAGATCAACCATATGAGTGAACCAAGCAGATTAAGTTTCTGGACTAGTATGGCAGGTTGCACATGAACCCTATTCAAAACTTTTCCAAATGCTTTCAAATTTGGTCAGTTTGTAGTCCTTCCATCCTAGTTCACTCTAGACATCTCCTTTGGCTCCAAGCACCACTCATCGTTTCTCCAGATCCCTCTCAATATCTCTGTCAGAAACTTCAGTTAATGCTACCCTTCGAGTCAGCTTGTATCTAGCCAAACCAAGAGTGTAGGTGGGCTAAACGACCAAAGGAGAAGGCCCCAGACACGCTGCGCTGGCCTTGGTCGGCCTCCACGTGTTGGGCGTCGTGGTGAGCGTGGCACTGGCATGCCAGTTCGCGTGCTCTGTATCCCGCCGGTGTCTGTCAAGGCCATTCTTGAGCCCTCGCGTTGCCAGGCGGTGTCCTGGAGTGCCGACATCGTCGATGCCATCCACCTAACCCTCTTCCGTAGCTTCCCCTCGCCGGAAACCTCCCCGACGACCGCCACGCACTCGGGCACTGTGTCGCCCGTGGCGGCGCCGCAACCCTGTGCTCGTCGTCTTCCCCGCTAGCCACCACCGACCACCATTACTACCTCTGCCCTCCTCCATCACCTCACCCCGCAAGCGGCCAGCCAACGCGGCGTCCTTGCACCAGCGACGTGGCCGGGCCTCGCCGCTTCGGGAGAACTCGCCCGCGCTCGCCCCTGCCTATATAAAGCCATGGCCAGCCTCTCCAAGCTTCTCAACCCACTCCGCCATTCCCCAATTGCCTCCCTGAGCAGCGAGCCACGGCCGAGAGGCCCTCTGGCCTCGAGCCTCGCCGGAGATCCGCCGCCACCAGAGCTCAGCCGACCCACCTCTCCATTCCTCCCCGACCTCTTCTGACTCCACTACTGAGCTCAGCTCATCCTCCTGACCACGCCCGACCACTTGCCCGAGCAAATTGCTGCCAGAACCACCGTCTCCGATGACCCCCGAGCACCACCGCTGCCGGAGGAGAAGGGGGCGACGCCGTTCGGCCATCCCTAACTGATCTGCCGGTACGTACGTGTTCGCCATCGTACGCTCGTTCTATCCCCACGGTCTCCCGACCTCGCCGCCATCCACATCGCCGGCGATGACCGCCGGAGCCCCGTCTCTCTCTGTTTCCCTCTCTCCCTCCTGTTCAAACTAGTTGCGGGGCCCGCGCGTCAGTGGCTCGGGCGCGTGCGCGCCGAAGCGGTAAGTGGAAGCGTATTTCCACTTTACGCTTTCGACGTGGCCCGCTGGAGATTTTCTGTTTTTAATTTCAATTCCTGTTTTGACCAGAAACTTTGACTGGCCACAACTTTTTATCTACAAGTCCAAATCACTTGATTCTTTTGGCATTTGGTTTGTCTTGAACCCCTCTAATTTCTGGTAAATTTTGGTATTTTTCTCACACTCACAGAATTTCTGGTGACTAAAACAGTGTTATGTGACATTTCAAATTGTTGTTTGAAAATATTTTCAGAGGGAAACTTTGGTGATTTTGAATACCAGGAGTTTTTGGGCAACCCAACAGAGCAAGGCAAGCCATGACTTCCATTTCATGAGCATATCAATAGCATTGCATATTTGAATCAATTATTTCCGTTCATTTGCTATATAACAATTCATGGCAAATTAAGTTAAATACTTGGTGGATAATAACTTGAGTTATTTGTGGCTATACTTGCTAAGTGATGGTAGACGGTTGATCTTGAGTCACCTGTCCGGGCTTTTTCGTGCAACCACACTTGCCGGTATGGGACGGTCTTGACTTGGTCTGGCTCCGTGCTCTGTCACCGGTATCGCCATCTAGGGAGGGTTTTGCATGCGTGCTGCCCTGATCAGGTAGACGGCGATAACCCTGTGAGCCCAGTTGAGTTTTGTGCCGGCGTCCCCGTTTGGGACAGTTTAGTTGGGCCACGATGGTGGCAGGTGTCACGGGGTGACACAGGGGCCACCCAGGGCTTGACTCCGGGGGAGAATGATTGCCGGTGATACGATGGGAGGGTCACGGGTCAGGCAGGTTTCCTTGGAGCAATACTGGTCCACCCGAATGGGATCACGAGGTCAGTGCTCCATAGTGTGGGTAAAGTGCGCAACCTCTGCAGAGTGTGAAATCCATTCGAATAGCCGCGTCCACGGTATTGGAGAGCCCGTCCACACCTCACTAGGTGGTCAACCGTAACAGTGATAGTAATGATGGAAGAATTCGTCTTGAGAATGTAAGTACTCGGTGAGTATTCCAAGGGTTGTGGGACAACCCGGAAGAGAGTAAGTTAACAACCGGAGACAGTAAGTGAACCATTTAAAAATCCAACATGCTATTTGCCATGCTATTGTTTGCTGCATTACTTGGTTGTTGTTAGCTTGCGAGTACATTCAAAGTACTCACCTGGCGTATCATGCCAGATGCAGGAGAAGCCGAGGACAGAGGTCCCAATGACTCATGCTACTAGGCTGTGTCCACAGCAGTGTCCCTGTGGAAGGAGTACCGCTATGTTCCGCTACGCCGTAGAAGTACCGAGTAGTATCGAGGCCCTGCTATGTTGCATAAATAATGTAGATACTATCACAGCACCAAGGGTGCTCTTGGCCTCGCTATCGATGTAAAATATGAGCTTGTACTTTGAGTTTATCAATAAAGTTCAGTTCTGTTCTGTATCAAATTGTTGTGTGTTTCCAGAAGACATGATCTCTGGGCTGGAAACATTGGTAATCCGGTTCTCTGAGCCGGGGTGCCACACCTATATGCGTGGACGGCAAGTTTGGTGTCCGGATGTATTATTTCCTTCTTCTGTAAACCGACTCTGTACGACCCTAGGCCCCCCGGTGTGTATATAAACCGGAGGGTTTAGACCATAGAGGCAATCAGAATAATCATAGTCTAGACAGCTAGGGTTTAGCCATTACGATCTCGAGGTAGATCAACTCTTGTAACACCCTATACTCATCGAATACAATCAAGCAGGACGTAGGGTTTTACCTCCATTAAGAGGGCCTGAACCTGGTAAACATCATGTCCCTATTGTCCATTGTTACCATCGATCCTCAGACACGCAGCTTGGGACCCCCTACCTGAGATCTGCCGGTTTTGACACCGACACCGACTAGTGAGATACTCCGTACAAAGTACGATAGAGAAATAACCACAGAGAAGGAAGCTAAAGTAAACAATCAAACGAGCATTTTTGCATTTCTTTTCAATTGAATCGTTTCACAAGCTTGACTAGTGTTGTTTTTCTACTTTTACAAAAACCGCATCGTAATGTTAAAACGTGCATTTGCACGTACATAAGTAATAGTAGTAGCACAGTCTGCAAGCATATATATAGAGAGACATGTAGTGCGGTATATAGTTAAGTTTGTGCTATATGCACGTACTTACAAAATGCGTATGGATACACAAGGTTTCCAAACTTTTCCTTTTACATACTTAATTAAGGACGCTAATAATTCCCGAACATTCGGGATTTATCATTTCCGTCCCAAAACTAATGAGATCGCCTTACGAAACTAAATTATTCCTAATAAAATCCACGACGCTTGCAGGAGCGCTTGCGGCGCGCCACGAGTGCCCTGGTGCACGGCCGTTTCCCAGCGCGGCGACACAACGCCTCTTCCTCAGCCTCACAACTCGCGAGGTGTTGATTGGCGGCTTGCCGGTGGGCGAGCGCGATATCACCGGTCTGGTGATCCGGCGCCAACATGTACTCCTCCTCGCTGGAAGCGTGCACCCGGTCCACGTACCGCCAAGCGTAGATGAGGCGCTTGGGCCCGACTGCACTCAGGGCTTTGGCACGGGCGTCCTCCGCCACCCTCATGGCCCTCGCACGAGCCTTCTGCCAAAGAGCCAATTGCCTGACTCTCTCGGATGCAACATAGGCCTGCCAGGTAGCATGCCTCGCGGCGTGCTTCTCTTCCTCGGCCTTCTTCTCCGCCTCTATTTTGGCACGCTCTGCCGGAGGCAAAGCCTCCCACAAGGTGACCTCCATTTCTTTCCAAAGCTCCTCAAGGCTGCGGGGCTCGGCGGGCGGTGCGACGTTCTCCTCGTAGCGGGGAGCCAACGCATCCTCCGACGCGCGTGCTGGCGAGACTGGGAACGCAGACGCGTCCACCTCGACGTGTCGCGGCGAGGAGCGGAATGCCGATGCGTCCACCTCGACGCATCGTAGAGAGGAGCGGAACACCGACACGTCATCCTCCACTGGTGGCAGCGAGGAACGGAACACCGACGTGTCCTCCTCGACTAGTGGCGGCGAGGAATGGAACGGCGATGCGTGACCCTCTGCGCGGGGCAGTGAGGGGTGCCTAGGGCTTTGGAGGGCCGATGCCATGGTGGTCGACATGAGAGGGAGGGGGAGGAGATAGCGATGAACATGAGCGTTCTTCCGAATGCCGTGGGAGGCGCAATATTTATAGCGAGCGATGGCACACCTACGTAAGATATGTTGCATGATTAACATAATAGCTAGGTGGGCATATTTTTGTTGGAGTAAATTATGGACTGAGCTTTAGTGCCATAACTGCACCTGCAGTTGGGTAAGTGACATGTGGGCCTAACAGACGGCTGGCCCACATGTCACTGACCCAACTGCAGGTGCAGTTACGGCACCAAAGCAGCGTCCATAAATTACGGGGGAGGGAAGGGGTGGAAATATTGCTGGTCACAACTGATTGGACGAGCGCGGGGGGAGGAGAGTCGTGCATGCAGATTTTTTTTCACACGGGGTGGAGTGGTGGGACTGCCGGAGGGAGAAGGAGAGTCAAGCAGGCAGATTGTTTTCACACATGGAGAGGAAAAGATTTGGAGACGAGCGGGCTTCCTGCAGGTATGGGGAACGGTGCATAATAAGTCATCTTACATGCAATGAACTTACCATTGCATGCCGGGCTAGGTATAGTCTCAAGTCATTAAAAACATACACACCCCACACATGTTCAGATTTCAACCCGTACATCCGCGACGGTGGAAGCATGCCTTGCTCGCTTCCTACACATGTTCGAAAGTTCAAAGGATGAGTGGGTCGCTGGGCTAGATGTTGAGTACACCTTAGTCCTGGAAAGGGAGAAGCTTCTAAAGGAGGCAGAGATGAAGAAGCCCGCCGTGATCGAGGTTTGCGTACATAACGTATGCTTGGTCTACCACATATGCCATGCCGATGTTAGGTGCCAGGATTTTGAGTTATTCCTCAAGGACAAAAGAGTGAAATTCGTTACTGTAGACTTTACGAACGAGAGGAGAATCCTGGGTCGGATAGGCCTCATTGTAGGCCAGCCCTTCGATCTCCAGAAGGAATGCCTGGTATCCTCCTCTCAGCCTTCAATGCTGACCCTGGCAGCAGCCATGATTGATTCTTCATACACTGAACTGAAGAAACCTCACCCAGAGTTTCATCATGCATGGGAGTCAAAGATAATAGATGAAGATCACATCGTGTACGCAGCAACGGATGCCTACCTTTGTTTAAATATCTACAAGGGTTGGATGAAGAAGCAGAGCCCAGTGTCCGGTTCAAGCAAAGAAGTGTCGGCGAAGAGGAAGAGGAAGAGGGACGAGGACGAAGTCGAGGACGTGGACTCGGACTCCGAGTAAGGTGGCAGTGTCGTTGCTCATGCTGGTTCTACTACAGTGTCAAGCGGACTAGTTGCTTAGTTTTATTTCAGGGGTGTGTTGTGCTGAGCCCCCAGCAGAACTATGTTATGTTCTTTCTCATTATTTGAACTCTTTAGTACGTACAGTAGTACTAGTATGTCTTACTACTGTTCTTCTTGTAGTTGGTACTACTACTCGTATCTTCGCGTTCCTACTGTACTTAATACGTACTAGTAGTATAATTTGGGTCAGTCGATTTGTGAAAGAAGTTCGACGGAGCGAAGGAAGAAGACGGCAGCGAAGCTACCCCAGTATCTATATTAGGGTGGCAGGGTGTCGGTGTCAAAACCGGCGGATCTCGGGTAGGGGGTCCCGAACTGTGCGTCTAAGGTCGATGGTAACAGGAGACGGGGGACACGATGTTTACCCAGGTTCGGGCCCTCTCTATGGAGGTAATACCCTACGTCCTGCTTGATTGATCTTGATGAATATGAGTATTACAAGAGTTGATCTACCACGAGATCTTAATGGCTAAAACCCTAGAAGTCTAGCCTGTCTGATTATGATTGTGATTATGATTGTCCCTACGGACTAAACCCTCCGGTTTATATAGACACTGGAGGGGGCTAGGGTTGTACAAAGTCGGTTACAGAGAAAGGAATCTTCATATCCGAACTCCAAGCTTGCCGTCCACGCCAAGGAGAGTCCTATCCGGACACGAGAGAGAGTCTCCTGTCTTGTATCTTCATGGCCCATCAGTCCGGCCCACATTATGTAGCCCGGACGCCCGTGGACCCCTTAATCCAGGACTCCCTCAGTAGCCCCTGAACCAGGCTTCAATGACGATGTGTCCGGCGCGCAGATTGTCTTCGGCATTGCAAGGCGGGTTCCTCCTCCGAATACTCCAAAACAGACTTCGAGCGCAGAAAACGTGTCCGGCTCTGCAAAACAAGTACCACACACAACCGTAGAGAGTATAATATTTCACGAGTCCAATCTGCTGACAACTTTCTGTAACGCGACACCACGTTCCTGCACGGTCATTATTCCGAACCATTTTTTTCTTTAGCCTCCCGCTCCACGTTTCAAGAAGCGGTTTTATTGGCACGTCTTGTCGAAGCAGAGATCGTGTCCCCTTTATTATGGGATTCTCATCAATACGGGCGTGGGTAACCCAACCGTCCCGTTGGTATGATTCCTTGGGAATAGGCAGGTTTTGAGGCCTAGGAGGAGGTGTTTTTGATATTCATCGCCTTTATAAAGGGGCACAGACCCGTCTTTCTCCTCCACGCTTTCCCCTTCCTCATCTTTTCCAACCTCAAGTTCTAGCACCCAAGGTTCAATTTATTGGTTCCGAGCCTCCTAGCCATGTCTGGACCCAACCTTCAAGGCCGGTGGGTGGCCTCCTCTGTCACAGAGGAGGATATCGCGAAGCTCCAGGCGGCAAGATACCTGACCGCGGAAATCCCCCACAGGCTCCCTGCCCAAGGGCAGGTCATTCCTACTCCCAGATCCGGTGAGAGGATCGTATTCATCTCTCACTTCCTCCGAGGGCTAGGGTTCGCTCTCCATCCCTTCGTTCGTGGACTCATGTTCTACTACGGGCTAGATTTTCATGATCTGGCTCCGGAATCCTTTCTTCACATCTCGGTGTTCATCATCATGTGCGAGGCCTTTCTCCGGATTCCTCCACACTTCGGCTTATGGCTCAAGACCTTTAAGATGACGCCGAAGGTGGTCGATGGGAAGCAAGCGGAGTGCGGCGGTGCTACGGTGAGCAAACTCATGCATACACCTTGGCCAAAAGGCTCTTTCACGGAAACCTCCAACCTATGGCAGCGGGAGTGGTTTTACATCACTGAACCCCGTGGCACCAAGTGGGCAGCTACACCTGCATTCCGGTCGGGCCCTCCATTACGGCTCGCATCATGGATTAATAAGGGGCTGGACTGGGGATCAACGGACGAAGTGCAGACGCTACAAAGCCGCATCCAGAGCCTCCTTGAGAAGGACACCGGCCTCATCAACATAACCTAGGTAATGCTAGTCCGCCGGGTCCTGTCATGCCAGCGATGGCCCCTCCGCATGTGGGAGTTCAATTCGAAAGGACCACGGACTCTTTAGCACTTCTTTGGCACGACGCACAAAGGAATGTGGAAGTTAATCTTCGAGACACGAAAACAGTGGCCGGATACTACCGAGGACATCGGCCTCGACTGCAACCATCCGGATACCTTGGTAGGCCCTCGACTCTCTGAACACAGCTTAGTTAAATATCTTGCAACAATATACTGAGAAAACCATCTTCGACCAGGGCTAGATCAAGAAGGCGGAAAGAATTAGGTGTTCGGCCCCTCTTCCCGAAGACTCAGCAGATCCTGTGTTAACAAGGATGCTGGCTCCGGCGCCATACCAAGTGTCGGCGAAGGGGGACAAAGAGGAGAGCAAGAAGGCCAAAGGTGACCTCTATTCCAGAGGTGCTATGTCCGGGGAGGTTGAAACTCCCTCTTCCGAAGACAAAAGAGAAGAAGAAACTGACACCCCCTCTCCCGATGGGAAGAAGAGGGCCGCCTCCGAAGATTTGGAAGCAAAGGCTCTTAAGCGAGGGAAGATGTCCCTGTCAGGTGGCTCGGGTTCCGAAGACGACGTTGTCGCGCAGTTCCTCCGTAAGGACAAGCCCTTGGCCAAATCGTAAGTGAACAGGGGTGTCCGAAACATATCCCATTGCTTTCCAGTTACCAGGGTAACATTTAAAATATATGTGTTTGCAGTCCGGCACACAGTCTTCCTCAACAGTCCTCCTCCTCGGGGGATCTTCTTTCGGAGATGATGGAAAGCGAGACGCCTCCACAGACCTTCTCGCCCGACAGGGCAGACGACGCCGAGGTGTCATCCCGGAGGATCTCTCCCGATCAACAAGCGGTGCGAGTGATAATGAAAACTACGCCCGAAGGTGATACTTCGGCCGTCCAGAGTCCGGGGCATGCGGACCCTATAGGGATCAACAATAAAGGGCCCGGGCTATCCGGTTTGCAGCCGGGGACGACTCTAGAGTCAGGTTAACATATTCTTCTGAAGGAAGACCGTACTCCCACGGCCGCTCCCAGGGATCCGGGGGCGCCGGATACATTGACGGGCATGCTGCAACGTGCGTCCGTTTCAGAGGAACATCGTACCTTAATGGGTACGGTAGTTGAGAGGATTCTGTCCGTGAAAAGCGGATTGAATGAATCCTTCATGAGCCTGCTAGGAGGCTTCGAGGTATGTAATGTAATATCCTCAATTGCACTTCTACGTGCAGAATGCACCTGTGTATAGATAGTAGCCCCTGAGACTCTGATTGGCGTCCGAAGGGAGGCGATCAGAGGATCAAAAAGATATTCCCAGGAACTAATCTTATGAATTGGCACATAGGCTGTTTCATCCATCACGACTGCCCCAACTACAGAGGTTGCAAGGCTGAAGCAGAAACTTGATGTGGCGGATGACGACCTCACACTGATTAACAGGCGGCTCGATGAGGCGCAAGGTATGTGTTTAGGGCAGTCAGTATATGTAAGTATGATAAAGTGTGCATGATGCTGAAAATTGTATACTGAGATATGCATAACTGCAGATAATGCTGCCGCAGTTGAGGCCTTACGGGCTAAGCTTGCCCGGGCCAAGGAGCAAGCCAGGACGAGTGAAGCGGCTGCCAAGAAGGCAGCTGCTGAGTTAAAGGCCGAACAGGCTGCTCGGCGCCAGTGCGAGGAGAGAATATCTACCATGACGCGCGAGCTAAAGAATGCCAATGTTCGATGCGAATTCCTCGAGAAGGATAACAAAGCCATAAGGGTCAATCTCGGCAAGGCCTTACAAGAGGCCAGAGAAGCACCGTCTGAGTCTAGAGCGGCTCGGGAAGAGATCCGGCAAGCTGGGGAGATAGCGGCTGGTAAGCCTTTCTTATTACAGACTAAATTCGGCAATCCGAAGTATGCCCCCCTTAATCAAATGTGGAGTTCTCCAGACGCATTCTTGGACTTGCCGAAGAGTGTCTCCGATGCGGCACAGTTTTACCAAACGCAAGAAGGGCATGCGACGAAGAAGCTTTTCTGGTCGCAATTCAGCATGCCGAAGCGTCCACTGTTACTGAACGCACAGATGGCCCAGTGAGCCGAACTCCACAAGATATCCGAATCAGCCATGAAGGACGTCGTAGCCCGGCTGTGGCCGACTGAGCCAATTCCGAATAGTTATTTCTGTTTGGTGCAGCGACTTGTTGATGCGGTGCCGCGTATCGACGCTGTTAAGCGGTCAACGTGCATTGAGGGTGCACGAATGGCATTTGCCCGCGTCAAGATGTACTGGGCGAAGATGAAAGCCACCGATATTGCAGCAAAGAGTCCACCCGAGGGCGAGGACCATGACACGCCAGAGCATTATTTTGATGATGTCCTAGAGGGTGCCCGCTTGATAGAGGGTCAGTGCTCGAAAAATATGATGTTCGAGTGAGTATACCAAATTTGTAAAAACAATATTATGATATATTAAGGCCATATTTTATACTTTTGCCTGAAAGTTTTGGTGCCTCCTGTGCGGCCGTTCTTAGTGTAATCTGAAAGTTTGCCAGTCGTCGGCTTCAGCCCCCTCGCATATAATACGGGGGTGTTCGGAAAAGCAATTGATCACTCTTAACCCAATGTCTTGGTCCATGAAGGAGGTGTCAATGCGGCGAACTAGGCAATCGGACTATAGGGCTTTAACACTTTCACTTAGCCATAGGAGTTTGACGGTGGGTCTACGATATAGCCCCTGGTATGTACGCGTTTACCCGAATACGGTGCGTTACATAGGTGACCAGAAGAACGGTCCTTCATGTAATACGGGAAGAATCGCGAAAGATTCTGATGAGTCATCGAGTGGTTGACCAGCTCTCGCCGCATCATGATAGTCAGTTTTCGGCTTTCTCTACTGAGGTGCTCATCCGGATAAGCCAGGACACAATCGCAGTAGTTCTCCCTTTACTACCCTAGCCGATACAGCGGAACGTAAGGTAGTAAGCACAGGAGCCGGGCAACCCAACTATTGACCAAAGACATGATTCAGAGCTGATGCATATAAGGCCAAAACTCGTGACGCCGAAGTATGCTGAAAAGCTGTTCGGACTTGTCGGAACTTATGTGTTGCCGTATCGAGTCCCTGGCAATTTGTGCTGAGGTGCGTTTGTGAAACAACCGAAGAAGCAAAATTTAGTACGTAGAAAAAGCGAATACTGAATACGGGTTATGTTCACTGGAATCTGATTGACATGTCAAACGCAATTTTTACAGATTATAACGCCCCTACCCGGGTTAATTAACAAGCCGGGGGCCGAGGGCTGAGGAAAAAAAGGGCACTTTACAGGTTTAAAATAAAGAGTTCGATCTTACTAAAATCATTAGGACGTCCTGTCGCACGTCTGCGCTGCCTTGCCTCAGTTAAAGAACTCCTTAGGAGGAATAGCCTTTGGTTATTTATACAAAGCCGAACTTTAGAAAGAGTCCGTAAGATGACCAGGTTTTGAATCACCTGTTGTAAAAGATAAAAAATAGTTAGAAAAAGTAAAAAGACTATGAGGGTGCGGACCGCATTGTAGGCCTGTCCGTACTGTGCCTCCGTCGATGACCATGGTATTTTAAGTGCATAATTATGTATGCGCGGTATAAACTTCGCGGCTATATGGGGCGGACGACGAAGGTCGAACTGCTAATCTAGCTCTGAGATTGATCGGTTCTGTCTAGTAGAGACCGGCGGCTTGACAGCCGATGAGGTACGCGGCTTGATAAGGCCGCTTTGTACTTCGGCTGCAGTAGCCATGGTACGCTCCTCTGTACGGAGGGAGCATTCCGTATTTCCGTTTATCATGATGACGCTGCGTGGACCGGGCATCTTAAGATTGAAATAGGTGTAATGCGGGACCGCATTAAAACGAGTAAAGGCGGTACGCCCGAGTAGTGCATGGTAGCTGCTGCGCAACGGGACGATATCGAAGGTCAAGCCTTCGCTTCTAAAGTTGTTCGGCGAGCCGAAAACGACTTCTAATGTACTTGAGCCCGTGCAGCGAGCTTCTACGCCGGACACTGCTCCCTTGAAGGTAGCTGTGGTGGGCTTGATTCGTGAAGGGTCAATGCCCATTTTGCGGACAGTGTCTTGGTAGAGCAGATTAAGACTACTGCCGCTGTCCATAAGGACTTTCGTGAGATGGAATCCATCAACAATTGGATCGAGGACTAGTGCGGCTGAACCGCCATGACGAATACTGGTCGGATGGTCCCTGCGATCGAAGGTGATCGGGCAGGAAGACCATGGGTTGAACTTTGGGGCGACTGGCTCCATCGCGTAGACGTCCCTGAGCGCTTGTTTGCGCTCCCTTTTGGGGATATGAGTGGCGTATATCATGTTCACCGTTTTAACCCGGGAAGTGAACTTCTTCTGCCCTCCTGTGTTCGGCGGATGGGACTCCTCGTCATCGTCCTCGCTTTGCGACCCCTTCTCCTTGTGTTCGGCATTTAACTTGCCGGCCTGTTTAAAAACCCAACAGTCTCTGTTGGTATGATTGGCTAGTTTATGAGGGGTGCCGTGGATCTGGCATGGACGATCGAGTATGCGGTCCAAGCTGGATGATCCCGTATTGTTTCTTTTGTATGGCTTCTTCCGCTTGCTGGACTTGGAGCCACTGAAACTGGCATTGACCGCCGTGTCATCGGCAGTGCCACCATTGCTTCGGTGCTTGTGCCTGCTGCGTCGGGGCTTGCCATTGCTATTCTTGGCTTCAGAGGTACCGGCATCGCTTGCAGTGTTATTGCTATGAGCTAGCCAACTATCCTCGCCCGCACAAAAGCGGGTCATGAGTGCCGTGAGGGCTGCCATGGACTTCGGTTTTTCTTGGCCGAGGTGACAAGCGAGCCATTCATCGCGGATGCTATGCTTAAAGGCCGCTAGGGCTTCGGCATCCGGGCAATCGACGATCTGGTTCTTTTTAGTTAGGAACCTAGTCCAGAATTTCCTGGCCGACTCTCCAGGCTGTTGAACTATGTGACTTCAGTCATCGGCATTCGGAGGTCGTACATATGTGCCTTGGAAGTTGTCGCGGAAGGCGTCTTCCAAGTCCTCCCAGCTGCCAATAGAGTTTTTAGGCAGACTGTTTAACCAGTGCCGAGCTGGCCCCTTGAGTTTTAATGGGAGGTATTTGATGGCGTGAAGGCCATCACCGCGGGCCATATGAATATGGAGAAGAAAATCCTCAATCCATACCGCGGGATCTGTTGTTCCATCATATGATTCGATATTTACGGGTTTAAACCCTTCTGGGAATTCGTGCTCCATTACTTCATCAGTGAAGCAGAGGGGGTGTGCGGCGCCTCTATATCGGGCCACGTCGCGACGTAGCTCGGATTGAGTTCGTCGACAGTCTTCGGCCCGGGCGTGGTTATGTTTGTCACGTCTGGCTTGATAGCCGTCGCCGCGCGCCAGGGCATGCCCCCGCGATCCGTAGATTGATCTGGACTGGCCTGCTCTATTGTCCAGGTCCTACCGCAGGTCATATGTATGACCCCGGGCTGTTATGTCTCTGCTTTTGCGGCGAGGTAGTATGGGCTGGTGTTCGGCTTGAGTTGCCGCTTTGTCCCGGCCACGTGGTGGTCGGTCAGCCGCATTATGTGTTGATGGCATGGGCTTAAGTGCCTCGTCGTTGAATTGGGGTAGCAGTTTACGCCTCGGATAACTTTTAATGGGGCGCTCGAGTCCGTATTCCTCGGCTGCCAGGACATCAGTCCATCTGTCGTTGAGTAGATCTTGATCAGCTTGAAGCTGCTGCTGTTTCTTTTTCAGGCTCTTCGTAGTGGCTATTAGCCGGCGCTTAAAGCGCTCCTGCACGATGGGTTCCTCAGGCACGATAAAGTCTTCGTCGCCGAGGCTCACCTCATCTTCAGAGGGTGGAAGATAGTTGATGTCCTCCAAGTCTTCGTTTATGGCCTGTTCATCAGGGCTGGCTTGCCCATCTTCCCTATCATCCTGTTCGAAAGTCGGCTCGACGGGATCTTCTTTGTCTTCGGCCTCATCCGGAGTATTGTTCTCTCTCGTGCCTGTATTGCTGTCTTTTCCACGTCGTGATTTAGAGCGGCGCCGCTGACATCGGCACTTTGGCCGTGTCTCAGGAGGTGTATCCTCGACTGGATCTTTCTTGTTATCGCCGTTATTCTCTTTGGGGGTATCCACCATGTACACGTCATACGAGGAGGTGGCTGTCTAGCGCCCAGTAAATGGCGGGTTTTGGCCCTGCTCCTCTCCGGCATCGGCGTCCATACTGTCGATGTCTTCGGAGTCGTAATCGAGCATGTCGGTTAAATCTTCGACAGTGGCAATGAAGTGGGCGGTGGGTGGGAAGCGAAATTCTCTGTCCTCAGCCCCCAGTTCAAATCGGATATAGTTCGGCTGCGAGTCCCCCGCTAAGGAGAGGGTTTTTAATGAGTTAAGCACATCTCCCAAAGGTGAGTGCCGGAAGATGTCCACAGAGCTGAACTTGACGATCGGCGCCCGATTGAGCTCGATGGGCGCGGACACACGCGGTTCGGAACCTGTTGCCAGAGACGAGTCCGGGGTTCCAGTGACACATATCTCGTTTGAAGTTGGGTCTATGTGCGGCTCCAACGCCGCTGAGTCTGCGGCTTCCGTGGCGGGGTTGAACTTCCCGTCCTCGGATGGCGCAATCTGCTCCGGATCTAGGGCCAGGGCAGTTACAGGAGCTATCTCCCGGGTATGGTCTGATGACAAATTTTAGGTCATGTTCATCGCGGTGGCAGGGAGCGGCTGCCATGGGCTCGAATCAGTCGAAGATCAAGTCTCCGCGGATATCAGCAACGTAGTTCAAGCTTCCAAACCTGACCTGACGGCCAGGGGCGTAGCTGTCGATCTGCTCTAGATGACCAAGCGAGTTGGCCCGCAGGATGAAGCCGCCGAATACGAAGATCTGGCTGGGGAGAAAGACCTATCTCAAGGCAGCATCGTTGTGGATGATTGATGGAGCCATCGAGTCTTCTAGCGACGACACAGCGGGACTCTCAATGAAAGCACCAATGTCGGTGTCAAAACCGACGGATCTCGGGTAGGGGGTCCCGAACTGTGCGTCTAAGGTCGATGGTAACAGGAGACGGGAGACACAATGTTTACCCAAGTTCAGGCCCTCTCTATGGAGGTAATACCCTATGTCCTGCTTAATTGATCTTGATGAATATGAGTATTACAAGAGTTGATCTACCATGAGATCGTAATGGCTAAAACCCTAGAAGTCTAGCCTGTCTGATTATGATTGTGATTATGATTGTCCCTACGCACTAAACCCTGCGGTTTATATAGACACTGGAGGGGGCTAGGGTTGTACAAAGTCGGTTATAGAGAAAGGAATCTTCATATCCGAACGCCAAGCTTGCCGTCCACGCCAAGGAGAGTCCCATCCGGACATGGGAGAGAGTCTTCTGTCTTGTATCTTCATGGCCCATCAGTCCGGCCCACATTACGTAGCCCGGATGCCCGAGGACCCCTTAATCCAGGACTCCCTCACAGGGTGCCCATGATCTATCTTATGAGTGTTGGGTGTGGAATGCAGTTCGCCAGAAAAAAATGGATCGTGCCCGGGGTTAAACGGATGGCGGGGGTGGGGGGAGCATGGCGGTGGCAGGCGGTTCAGGGGAGGGCGGGGTGGCGGTGGCAGGCGGTTAGGCCTGTGGCGGGCTGGCGGCTCGATGCCTGAGAGAGAAGATGAACAATGCATCATTTTCGGAGGTTGAAGAAGCTCTTCTGGCCGTCCATGTTGCATCCAACGGCTCACAAAAGTCGACTGGCCCAAATGTTCCTTCAGATTGCAGGATCCACGTGGCATTCAAGGTCTCGAAGGTACATTCCACGTCCGCACCCGGTTTGCGGGCTCGGCGCGGGCGTGACCGGCTTCCATCGTGACAGCCACCATGCGGGCCTCCTCCGCGCGGGCGGAGACGACAATGACACACTAGCTCCTCCTCGCCGGTGTGCTGGAGCACGCGCTCATCCTCCTCTTCGTACGCTGCGGGCATAGACGCGGCTCCACCTGCTTGCATGCTTGGCAACGCGGCGGCATCGCGAGGAGGGACTGCAGATGATGTGAGCGGGCGAGCCTTCAGCTTCATGGCACAAGGATGGCAGGGACACGTCGGTGATGGGCGAGAAATGGTCGGCCGGAGCAGGCGGGCGCCGGCATGCGCAAAGGCGGCGGCGGCATATTGATGAGTGCGCGTATGGGAGCTTAGTTTAGTTTTATATAGGGTTGGTCAAACTTAAAAGAACACCGTACTAGTACACATAAACATTAGACCGAGGCAGCGCTTATACTACCACATGAGTTAGCACAACATCGATACGGAATCCTGTGCAAGCGCATGCACCACGGCCGTGCGGTCGATCGAACGGTGCGTCACCGTGTCCCGCTCGAAGGACATCCACCGAACCTTTTTTTGTGTGTGAAAACAATCCCGGAATATTACTCTACTTTTTTTCCTGGAAAAGTTCTTCACGCTACAATATTTCCATATATTTGAATTTAGCTTCAGTTCGTGCTTATTTGGATTTGGACGTTTTAGGTGCGCCCTAGACATTTTTTTAATACTGATTCTGTGTGTGTGTGTGACTAAGAGAGAACGCGTGTATGTGTCTATATGTGTGTTGTGGCGGAAGGGCAATGTGGAGACGGTGTGTGTGTGTGTCATAGAGACATAGAGAGGTGTGAATGTGCAAATGATCATGCATGAGTGAGACATAGAGAGATGTCGATATGTTGTGTATACATGAGAGAACGGTCTTATATTTGTACTTGTGTGTGTGCGAGAGAGAGAGAGAGAGAGAGAGAGAGAGAGAGAGGGAGGAGCATCCGTAACACAACAACCATCTCTCTCGATTCGTCCGTCCCTCGCACGATCGCATGTAACACATGCATCAACGCACACATTTTGACACCCTCACCAGGCCCCTGCACGCCTCAAGGCCCGCACATCGCTCTCTATCTCGCACGCACAATCTCTTCGTGAAAAACCTATTTAGCATGTAGCTTTCCGTCACATACACACACATTATCTCCATAGGTTTGATTTCTCTCAGTATCTGACACACACACACACACACACACACTGCACACACACTCCCCCCTCCCCCGAGCACACAATTCATCCCCATCCAAGGTTATATGGCGACCACTCTTGCTTGTGCTTCTCTACACCCTAGCATGCACACCACCTCAATCTTCAAAGAGGGCATCGAGGAGATCGAAGACGGCGACCAGACTGCACTAGAGAATGCGGGGCCATTTGGAAGCAGGATGATGTGACGACGACTGACTGACTCCTCCCCCCCCCCTCTCTCTCCCGCACAAAATTATCAATCCCTCAACTCACGAGATCCTTCCCCTCTTGTTCATGTTTTTCCAGCTCTCTCATCAAACCCGTTGTCTCTTCTCCTTCCACATGTACAAAATCCGGATGCACACGCATCTCACGTATATTACATGTTCCATCTTTCTCACAGACCTAACTTCTTCCTCTCTCTCTCTCTCTCTTGTGAGGTTTGTCTCCTACTCTCTCGCCCACATACATACAATCTTTCCCGCCCTATTTCTCTTTCTTACATGGGGTGTATATCTTGTGTGTTCGGCGCACACATCTCCCCCCCTCCATTGCTCCATCTTCACAAGCTCACTCTACATGTTTCATTCACACATTGGGATGTGTTCAAAATGTTGCTTTATAATGGATCATGTAGAGTTACCATTGGTTTTGTTGCATCCTACAAAGTAATAACTATGAAATGCATTTAGATTTTCATTTGATTGGTATTATGTGAGTTTGAGCATATTGTGAAGTACTATAGACCTGGTATACATCTTGGAATTCAACAATGATTCTAACTATTGAATTGCATAAACCATTACATTCGAAGTCAGTAGCTTAATATATTTATTTCATGCTTACAACAAATGATTAATTCCACTACAAACTAAGAAAACAAATGTGTACTCCCTCCATTTTTATTTTAAGTCCTCGTATTAGCATTGGTCAAAGTCAAGTTTTGTAAACTCTCACAAAGTTTATAACAAAAAATATTAACATATACAATAACAAATAAATACCATTAGATTCATTATTGAATGTACTTTCACATCATACATATTTGTTATGGTAAATGTTTATATTTTTCTATAAACTTGGTCAAACTTTAGGAAGTTTGACTTCGGTCAAACCTAATATGCGGAGTTAATAAAAACGGAGGGAGTACTAGTAGTTACTAGTACTACTCGCTAGTGCTTAGACCAATCACCCAACACGCCAGACGGGGAGTTCAGTGTTACAAAATTTTCAGGTCGGCGGGAAAATCTCCTGTGACCCTGATTCGAGCAGTGTGAAGTTAACATCATACCCTTCGTAACAGGCCTACGGATGCTGGTGGGTAGGGGGTTGTTTTGGTAACTTCAGGTTCACCCTACCCAGCGAACCCCACCCCGGCACCCAGAGTAGTACACCTGAATACTCCCCATTTTCTATCCCCACCGCAAAATAGACTTCTCCACGGCACCACAGCCTTCGTGCTCCTCCCCTTCTTCATCGTCGCACTCATCCACCGCAACGCATCTGCCTCATCGACGACATCGTACGCCGCACTGGAGCCGGTCCACCGTCATCATCGTACATGGAGCCTCTTCCCCGGCACCGTCTTCCATGGTCTCGGATCTGCTTCCCGGAAGTCGACACCAAGCGCAGAAGCACCACCGTCGTGGACAATGAACTGACTCCTGTTGCCGACCATGATGCAGAGACGCCGCTGTTGGATTCTGGGTTCCGCAAACCCTTGAGAGGCTCGAACTCTGGGGTGCGTGCGAAGAACTCGTCCTCCCCAGTCTGCCTACTTGCTAATCTCACAGCCTAGCTCAACGAACTATAAGGAAAAGAGACACAGTAGTTTACCCAGGTTCGGGCCACCTTGCGGTGTAAAACCCTACTCCTGCTTTGTGGTGGATTGACCTCGAGGGGCTGAGGACAAACTAGTACAGTGGCGAACAGCCTCAGGAGGAGAGGTGTTCTTGAGCTCGAGTGAGCTGGTGGGGTGAGGGTGATCTGAATGATCCGTCCGGGGGTCCGATCCCATCCCCCTCTACAGTGGTGGCTAAGTACTATTTATAGTGGCCTTGGTCCTCTTCCCAAATGACAGGCGGGAAGGAATCCCACAACGGCCAAATTCAAAGGGGGACAACTAGTACATGCTATCCTGACAAAAGTAGTCTTCGCCTGCGAAAGCCTCTGGCTGTGACGCCGTGGTGGGCTCGGTGATGACCTCCGTCCTGCCGTACTGGCGGTCTTGGTCTTGTTGCACGGGAATGGAAACCTTTGGCTGATTCCTCGGGACTCCGCGCCTACGCTTGCCTCTTTAGCACCAAAGAGGAAACTGGTACACTACGCCCGCTGGCGCCCGCCTAGCCTTGGTCGTCATGGCTCATGTCATCCGGACCTCATGAGGTGAGGCTTGCATAGAACTCTCCGCTCCTCAGGAGCCAGCCTGAGGAGGCCGCTCCTCGTGGGGGTCTTGGTGTCGTCCACCTCACGAGGCTTGGCCCCTCGCGAGGGTCTTGAGTTGTTGTTGCTGAAGCTGGGTCATACCAGGCCGTCGATGGAGCCATGCCGTGGGCCGCAGGCAGGCAAGTCTGGGTACCCTGGTTCCCAAAACGCCGAGAGTAGCCCCCGGGCCCAAGGCGCGCTCGCACTTGGCTTCGAGGCGAAGCCAAGGGGCAAGTGCGGAGCGCCGCGGGCCCCCACCGCCTGCAGGCCCGGTCGACGCGTGGTGCTTGATGGGACGTGGGCGCCTCCACTTCCCCGCATGGCCTCGAAAACTGCCAGACTTGACGGCTGCCTGTTGCACGCGCAGTTTCGCCATTGCTGCCCGCCGTGCTCAACCTTGACTCCCCCTCCTTTCTTTGAACTCGCGGCTCTTCTCCTGGATCCAGCGCCGCGCCAATCCTCCCTTGACGCCATGGCCCCGAGGTTGAAGAAGAAGAGCAAGGCCTGCGCTCCTAAGGAGGTCACCAGAGAGCTGGTGCGACCCGACGCTCCTGAGGCAGCTACCCCCATAGCTTGGGCGAGCGGTTCTGAAGTAGCAGCTGGTGGGCAGGTGCGGCCTGGTGCCCCTGAGGCCACCGCCCCAGAAGCCCCGCCGGGCCCCTCGGCTGGTGAGAGTTGCGCCCCGGATCTTGGCCAGCTTCACCTGAACCTTGAAGCACTCCGCAAGAGGAAAGGGCCTCCGAGCTGCA
Source organism: Thinopyrum elongatum (assembly GCA_011799875.1). Lineage (NCBI taxonomy): Eukaryota > Viridiplantae > Streptophyta > Magnoliopsida > Poales > Poaceae > Thinopyrum > Thinopyrum elongatum. Next base: position 80,500,595 of record CM022300.1, on the reverse strand, counting down.
GTGGTGACGCTTACCGGCTGCTGAAGCAGAGGAAGTACATAGCCGTAGACGAGTAAGTACCTTATCTTCGTGATTTCCCATGAATCGCGTTCTTTCCTGACAATGGCTCCTCAGGATCCCTTCGGCTAAGGCGACGAAATCTCTTGGGAAGCGACCTCCAGAAGTCCTTGGCCCGCTCTTGACTCCGAGCCCCCCGCACCAGACCCCTGCGCGAGGTACGGGGCCGGTTCGAGCGGCGGATGCGCCGCTGAGGGGCCGTGAGCCTGTGCTTCCAGCATCCTTCCTTCGCGGTCTTGCCTGGGGCGCAAGAGGCGTGCTGAGGGCTCCTCCATTGGTCATCACCGGCGGCTGGGTGATCTCGGCATCGGCTTCATCTTCGAGCAGCGAGACCGTTCCTCCCAGCAACTTTGCCAGGCCGGGAGAGCGGCCGGGAAGGCACCGGCCTCCAGCCCCCCCGCCAGAGGCAGGCGAGCCGCTCCAAGCCCCTCCGACAGCCCCCGGCGTGAAGGATGGGCTTGGCCGCGCGTTGGAGCTTGCGCGCGGGTGCGGCATCATCCGTCATGAGCTTTTCAGGGAGGCGATGGGCGCGCTGAGCCGGCTTGGAGAAGAGCTTGCCTACGTCGACGCCCGCCTCGAGACAGAGGACCTTCGCTTGGTGCACGAGTGGCACCAGTTGAAGGTTGCCATCAACCTCGGGCATCTTCAGCATGAGCGCGCCAGCGCGAGCGCCGTGGTGTCCCTCGCAACTTCTCGCGAGGCTTGCGCCCGTGCCCTGGAGGACGCCAGAGCCGCCGACCACCGTCGTGAGGTGGCCGAGGAGCGGGAGCGGGAGCTCCAAGCTTCGAACGCCGCCCTTGAGCAGCAGATCGAAGCACGCAGGGCCGCCCTGGCAGCATCACCAAGCGAGGCCCCTTCCGATGAGAAAGAGGTCTAGGAACGCGAGGAGACGCTGGCGCTGGAGGTCTTGGAGCGCAGCCTGGAGCTTGAGCGGTTGGAGGTGAGGGAGTGCCAGGTAGCCATGGCTGAGGACGCCGTCGCCGCACGGGAGGCCCAGATCTAGGAGGAGGCTAACCAGAGGGTGGAAAAGGCCCGCGCGGCTCTCGCCGATGAGTACCGCCTAAAGTTGGAGCTCCTGGAGGCCGAGGTCGAGGGCAGGACCGCTGCCCTCAGGGCAAAGCTGGACAAGGAGGAGCAGCGCGAGAGGGACGCCAAGGAAGCTCAGGCCTCTGCTCAAGCTGACTTGGCCTCCGCTCGCGCCGAGCTGTCCTCACTCCAGCAGCAAGTCAAGGCCGTCACGTCCCTCGCGGAGAAGACCATGGATGAAGAAAACCACCACCGGACGATGCAGCATGAGCGCTCCTCGATGCTCCAGGACCTCAGGGTGAGGGCCAACCAGGCTTTGGGCACGATCTGCGAGGAGAGCGTCGCACACCCGCATGAGGACAACGAAGCCAGCCACCTCCGCTTCTTCACCCTAATCATGACCTGCCTGGAGGACCGTGCGGCGAGGGCTCGCGAGCTCGTTGCAGAGAGAAGCCGAGGCCTCCTGGGGCGCGTGTTCTCACGCGTCTTTAGTCACCTCCAGAACCTTGATCCCCATTTTGATTTCGATGCCGCAATAGCCCCCGTGCCCCAGGTCATCCAGGGTAATCTGGCGGAATGGGTGGACGACCATGTCGACGGCCTGGTCGCAGAGTTTGCTCCTGAGGACGACGCGGCCGTGATCGCGGCAGAAGAAGGCGACGCGGACGACGATGATGAAGACGACGCCAGTGGCAGCACGGGTGGCGCGGATGAAGGTGGCGAGGACTGTGCCGAAGGCAGTGCCTCTGGCTAGGCCTGCCTTTCCCTTTGCCTTAATCTGCATGCAAAAAACCATCGGGCATAGCCCTGCGGGGCGTAAAAGCATTTTTGAAGGGGGGGCCTGTGGCGCCCCGCCTGATTAGCACAGTAGCCAGACGGTCGCCATGCATACCAGCCCAGGAAATCACTCTGGCATGCGAGTTTACAACAAGTATCAAGAACACATGCATTTCTATTAATGGATGTATAAGTCTTACATGATATATTACAATGGTGATGGCGGCGGAAAGGCTCAATCGAAGGCAGCATGGTCCTGGTGCGGCTCCAATCCACAGGGATCTGACTGGGTTACGCTCCTAGCCCGCGAACGCTCCGGCTCCTCATCGACGGATGATGGATCCTTGTGTGAACCTGGCCACATTGAAGGCCGATGAGTACTTTTGACTGTATTCACAAGCAAACCAAACTAACATATACACCAAGCAAAGCAATCCATGGCATTCAAGCATGCATTTGTTATTATAGCAACATTAATTACCATGGCATAGCATACCTATCTAGCAAGATTAATCATCAAGTCATAACAGGTTTATCCAGCAAGATAACTACTAAAGTAAAATACACTAAAGTAAAGCATATCGAGTAATCCATATTTCGAACATTCTCATGATCCAATCCGAATCTGATCCAAATCCAATCCAAATCATATGGTCATCCAACCACTCATCTTATAGCCATCCCATGGCTAACATATCATATTCCTAAGATCATCTGATGTCTATGCATCTTCACTGAAAGTCTGATAAACTTACTCTCTTCCGGTTGTCTTACAATCCTCAGAATACTCATGATCCACTGAGTACTACAGGGCAATTGATGAGTTCTTCCATCATTATTATCACTGTTCCGGTTGACCACCTAGAGAGGTCTAGACGGACTGTCCAATACCGTGGACACGGCTATTCGAAAAGATTTTACACTCTGCAGAGGTTGCGCACTTTACCCACACCATGGAGCACCTGACCTCATGATCCCATTCGGGTGGACCAGTGTTGCTCCAACGAAACCCGCCTAACCCGTGACTCCTAGACCGTACCACCGACAATCATACCCTCCCAGGGTCATGTCCTGGGTGGCCCCTGTGTCACCTCGTGACACCTGCCACCGTCGTGGCCAAACAAACTGTCCCAAACGGGGACACCGGCAAATAACTCAACTGGGCTCACAAGGTTATCGTCGCCTACCGGGCCAGGGCAGCACGCACGCATAACCTTCCCTAGTTGGTGGTACCGATAAAAGAGCACGCGATCAGACAAAGTCAAGGCCGTCCCATACCGGCAAATGTGGTTACACGTATAAGTCCGGACAGGTGACTCTGGATCAACCGACTAGGTTTAGTTTTAGCCAGAATTTAGCAAGCATGGATATTCATCATGAATAACTTAACATCATGGTAACTATGTATGAGGTAACAACTGTGGAAACATAACAACCTATACCCATGTAGCATCACAATGAGTCCTTAGTGAAACAAGATTTAAATGGCAAGTCATCACCTTACAAGTACTAGCTGTAAGTTACGACCGTCGGAACCCTTGCATAAAACCGGCAAAGAAACCAGTAGCCACCAGAACGGTCTTTACAACTCAGATCTGGGACATTACCGGAATAACTCAACCCCGGCTCAAGACGGCTGAGAAGCAGCTCAGAGCATGAGGCGGTGTTGATAAAAAGAAGGTAGCAGTTCCCTAAGACGGCCGAAGAACAGCTCAGAGCATAGGGTCACTGCTACAGAAAGAAATTCAACAGCTGCCCGAGACGGCCAAAAAGCAGCTCAGAACACGGGCCAATTGCTGACAAGAGAAATAGAAAATCGGCATCCACCCTGGACGGCCGAAAGCAGCTCAGACACAGGCGTGGTGCCGTCATCGAAGAAAGTGCAAGCAAGGGTTCGTCAGAGTCACATACAGCTCGCCACTACACAAGCAAGCATAAGCATATTAATTTAAACATGCAAGAATAACACAGAGCAATGCTTTAGGGCATATATCAGATGGTCGGCTTGCCTGGGGGTCGATGAATACACCGGAGAGAAGTGTGACCATCTCGCGGAAGAATTCACCGGAAAAGATTCTCTCTCGGAGGGGCTGAATAGAGGCAAGGGCAAAAGGGTCATTTTCACAATGTGACAACATTATGAAAGTGACCTCATCGGAACAGGCTCAACGAGATGAAGACGTGGGCGTTGGAATCACCTGATTCGGATTTGCGGTTGAAAAGATACGGACGTTTAAAGCTCAGGGACCAATTTGTAGCAAAAGTATTTACCAACAGGTCCCTAACTGTTTAAACCGAACGTGTCTTTTTAGGGAGTACGCTTTCTAACAGAGAAAGCGTACATTGGAAGCAGAGTAGAAATGTGTTTTCAGAAAAGAGAAAACGCACTCTGGATGAATACGCTTTCCCTTTGGAGAAGCGTATTTTCAAAATGCCACCTCCACTTACTCCCGCGCGGGCCCGCGTTGACTTCCCCTCTGTGGCTGATGGGTGGGGCCAGGGCCCACCTGGCCAGGGTTGCCTCCTGCTTCTTCCACCTCACGACAGACGCGGGCAGCCGGGGAGCGGGTCGGGCTCTGGCCGGTGCCGGCATTTGGGGAGGCCGTCGGCGCCTGCGAGCACGGGCGCGTGCGCAGGGGACTTGCCACGCCCCTACCCGCAGTGCCTGGTCGCGGAGGAGCGCCGAGGCGAGGGCACGGCCGGCCATGGCGGAAGCAGCAGTGGGGAGCTCGGGGCCGGCTTACCCTGGAGCAGAATGGTGGCAGGGAGAGTACCGCGGTGGTAGTAGTGGTTGGCGGCGGTGGCTAGGCAGAGCAAAGGGGGCAGGGTGGTCGGAAATGAGGCGAGGCCGAGCGACGGCTCATCGAAAATTGGGGCGGCTCGGGAAGGGACGGTCCTGTCCAGGGGCTTGGGCGAGGTAGCTAGGGTGGGGTAGGGGAGTGTGGGAAGGATGGTGGTGAGCTCAAAGGGGAGAGGGGCAGGCTATTTATAACCCGGCGACGAGAGGGGATGAGGACGGCCGCCGTGGCGATCTTAGCCACGCACTAGAGCGCCGGTGACATGGCTTTGGTCGTGCAAGGCGCCGACGTGACGAACGCCAGAAGGAGGGGAAAACTCGGGGAAGAAGAGGCCAAAGGATGGAGGTGACAGGAGGAAGACGACGATGTTCACGGGCGGCACAGTGCCGCGTCGGAGACCTCCGTGGCGCAACGAGAGAGAAGGAGGAGGGGGAAGGTGCTGGAGAGGGTGCACGCGATGACTGCGGAGATGATGGACATGGCCAGATGGGCGGAGGCCGGCCAGAAGTGATGGCACAGAGCAGGCCGAGCACAGAGCACCCATTTGGCTCGACCACCGCGTGGTCACCACGGGTGCCGTGTGTCCATTGCAACGGATGGCCCTGGAAACATGTCAAACAGATGCACTAGAGGTCACTGAGTTGACCTGAGATGGTTTGGAGGGAAATGGAGACATGAAACTGATTGATTTGAGCTGACATAGGTTTAGAGCAGCAGGTGTTTGGAGTGGGGTGGGGAAGACTCACTTGATAAAAGTTACTGGTTTTTGGTGTGTGGCAATGTTTCACTAAGGTGCACCCCTTGGCAAATTTTCAGGCCAAATGGACTGCCCTAGCTAGCATTGCCTTCACACCATGACAAATTGGACAGAAATGAAGATGAATTTGCTGGAACAAAATGGCTACATGGATTTGTTTCAACTTTGGTGTAGGGTGATGATTGGATTATATGAAGATACTGGAAAAGTTTCAGCTCATTTGGAAATGCCTACATGGTACTTCCTTCACAGCACTTCCAAATGGACAGAAACTTGAGAAAAATGATGTGGATGAATGGATAGATTAATTGAGCTCGTTTTTGGTTTCCATAAGTGATCTATCAATGTTAACCACCATGAAAAATTTCAGCTCAAATAGATCAAGAGTTCAAGCACTTCCTTTGCAAACTGAAAATCTGGACATAATTTGCAAATGGATGCTGTGCTCAAACTTTGAACTATGGGACTTGGATTTTGATGGAAATGGTGGAGATATGGATAGGGTAAGCTCCACAATTTATGTGGGATTTTTCCTGGCTACCAAAATGGTATTTCCTTCTATAAAGGGCCCAAAATGCAATATTGGCATTAAATAAGAAAATGCCATTTCCCTTATTTAATTATGGCCAATATTTTTATGGGAGCTCAATATGATCACAAAGAATATCTCCACAAGTTTTCATGAACTTTGGAGATGGATAGATATTTTCCTGGATTTAATTCCTTTAACTGGCAGAAAAAGGAATTAATTATAAATGAAAAATATTGCAAATGACTTGGCAATATTTTTGCATATCCAGAGTTTATAAGGATAGGTTGATCACTGGGGAAAGTTTGGGAGGCAACAGATCAAAGGAAATTGGGGTTCCTTTGTAACGGAAGGGATTAGGGTTTCCCTTCCGGCAACTCGGAAGGTAGGGTTTAGGTGGCAAAGTCTTGAGAATAGCTCTCGGGTGGCAAGGTTGGACTGGAGAGAATCTTTGGTTGGATAGGGAAGGCAAGGTTAAATGACCATCTTCATATACCCAAGAGCTAGAGAAATCCGATATCACCAAGAAAAAAGGACGGGAGTCAAATCCCGCGAAGGAAAAAAAAAAGGGAGCGAAAACCAGGGTGTTACAAACCTACCCCCCTTAAGAAAATCTCGTCCTCGAGATTTACGAGCTTACCTCCCAGTGAAGGGGGACTTACCTGTGTGCGACTTGGATCCATCAGCGGTCTTGGCTTTGTTGGTCCACTAACCATTTAACTGCCTCTTCTGATGGACCATGTGTTGTCTCTGCACACAGCTTCCTTGAATCCTTCTCTTTCCTATCAGGTGTACCTTTTGTCCTGGTAGTGGTGGAGTAGCGGGTAGTTCCAACAGAAAGCTTGGTTTCCATAACCTGGAAGTGACTGCTTCGGGTTTTATTGCGATACTCCGTACCCTGACTGTCATGGGCAAGACATCCTTTCCTAGTACCAAGGCTCACATGCTCGTATGGCCTCGAGTGAGTGGGAGTGGCTTTCTTTTTGCCATGTCAGAATACTCAGTCTGGCTGTGGGTTTCGTACTGACATTTCTTTTTGTTTTCGGCATTCTGACATTGTCCTTAGGTGATCCACAATCCAGGGAACAACATGACCGAGCTATTGCTGCTGTATCCCTAACTGAAGTGTCGGGCATGATCACAAAGTAATCATAGACATTAATCTCTTACTCTAATGATGTCATGATGTTTATGAGCTGTCGATGCTAATGTGCTTTGAGCCATTCTATCTGAATGTCTTGTCGCTCATGGAGATGGCTCTGTCATATATAGCCTCTGTAGTCCTTGCTATGACCACTGAACTGAACATAGTATCACTATCATCTGATGTATCTTTCAGAGCATAGCCTTTTATCTTGGTTGATGGCATGTATTAAGTATGACATGTTGGCTGCATTGTTGTGGCCATATATGCAAGAGTGTGACAAGGATTGGTAATACCACTCTGTCTGTGAAGCTGTATCTTGTTGACCATCATGGAGGTTGCTTGTTCACAACTTCTTTGTTCTTGAGGATTCCTCCTGATGGACTTGTAATGACCTGCCAACATGGCTCCTTGATTGTTTTCCTGGCTTGTCGGGCTTGTTCTCACAACTTACTCTTGCATACCTCGTAGAGGTTACTGTGTTCATATCCTTCTTTTCAACCTGGGGCCAATGTTTCTCTGAACACAGTCCTTCCCGTGTATGAGTGGCTTGCATGAACTGATCCACTGGACTGCATGCTCACAACATATGCAGAGGTAGGATAAATCCTTTCATATCCATTGAGTTCTGAGGCGGATGTGCGTCTGGACTAGTTCGTGCTCCTGACAAGCTTGTTGTGGGCACGATGGTGTGTTGATGAAGGGCTAAATTCCTTATGCTCGAAGCTTCTGCCAAAGTAGTGTGCTGAGGAAGGCTGGGTATCATACCTCAGAAGCTTTCCTTCATGTGGCTTGCTGTGGAAGGTCAGGTGCCTTATGCCAAAAACTTTTTGTGGTAGAACGCTGTGGGAGATGGGAGTGTTGTACCCCAGAAGATTTTCTCACCAAGTGGCGTACCGAGGAAGATTGGCAGTCTGGTATCTTGCGGAGGAAGGCTGGGTTCCTTAGACCAGAAGCCTTTCACTATGTACATAGTCGAATCTATGGCCGATTCTGGCTTCCTTCCGAAGTATCCGGAATTTACTCATAGCGGAGCCAAACTTGGTATAGGCCATACCTTGACCGAAGATATTCCGATGGTCATGCCCATCGCTTGTCCTTCTGCTGGTCTGATCCTTGTTGCTGTAAAGGCTGCACAACTGATGCAGGCTTCATGTTGTTAATGAATTCGGAATACCCTTTGTATTCAAACCAGGTGTTGTCGATAATAAGCAATTGACGGATAATTCCATTCGGTTCAGCTGAGTTTCCAATCATGTTAGGTGCTCCTTGATTCTGGATGCTTGGAAGCTCAGTGATTCTGGGCAACCATGAGCTCGTCCATATTCCTTGAAAACCTTGTTCACAGTGCCCAGAAAATTTTGCTTACACACCGGTGAATTCCAGAATATGCTTTGCAATTTGCATCATCATACCAGAGTTTTGTTGTTGCTCTTGGCACATTCACATTCACATTCATGAAATATGTCTTCAGTGGGTAAATAAATGATTCTTGGGTCCATTGAGGAAAGACCCGGTTCACCTCACCGACTGAAATAGTCCTTGTGTCGCGGATGGAATAATTTGTCCTTACTGATATTCATTCTTGGTAACTCATCTGATTGCTCCTTAGGCGTGATCCGTTCTGAGGCAAACTCTCTCAGGTATGTTCTATCCTTATCAGCTGCACACATATTCTGCTTCTGACCCATTCTGCATTCTTGACAGATCCGGTGATAATGTTCTGAATACCAGGTGGTTGGTTTGGCTTGACTCTTGCTGAATTTGGATTATTGGGTATTATCCAAGTTGCATGCTGGTCTTCTTAGGCAGCTCTTGCGGATGGATCCAGTTGGAGTAAAGGAACGGAACCGACAACAGAAACAAGAACCGCGAAAACCAAAAAGCAAATAGAGCTCAAATTTTGCGGACCTTTCACATGTGGCCGAAGATTCACTAGTATAACTAGTATAGCGCACTCGATGCACCTCTAAGGATTTAGAAGCGAAACCACACAATGCTCCTGGCAGCATTGGTGTCAAGCTCCTGCTACTTCCTTAGGGAACATCACACTCGATGCATGACCATAGCCAGAATGGCTTAGTCAACGATCCTACGGTTGTTGAGGAAAAGATGGAATTTATAGGCGTTTCCCAAAGGAAACTGGAGTTAAGAAGAGAAATGCCATGGCTAGCAAGCAGGGTAAGGATATCTGGTTTACCTAAGGGTTCAGGGCTCACGTGTTGTTGCCTGGTGCGGATATTTCACACCAGAGGCAAAGGCCACGAGAGTTGGGGTCTGATGGAGCCAAAAACCTAGGGGTTGGCTTATGATCAATAGTAGCCGTGCCTGCTTGGCAAAGATGGCTGAAATCCATCTGGGCTTTCTACTAATCACAAGACAATGAAGTCTGGCTAGGGTAACCTATAGTCAGCCTGGCTGCTCTGATACCATCCGTTGTGGCACCCCGCCTGATTACCATTGTAGCCAGACAGTCGCCACGCATACCAGCACAGGAAATCACCCTGGCATGCGCGTTTACAACAAGTATCAAGAACACAGGCATTTCTATTAATGGATATATAAGTCTTACATGATATATTACAACGATGATGGCAGCGGAAAGGCTCTATCTAAGGTAGCATGGTCCTGGTGCGGCTCCAATCCACAGGGATCTGACTGGGTTACGCTCCTAGCCCGCAAATGCTCCGGCTCCTCGTCGACGGACGACGGATCCTTATGTGAACCTGGCCACATTGAAGGCCGCTGAGTACTTTTGAATGTACTCGCAAGCAAACCAAACTAACATATACACCAAGCAAAGCAATCCATGGCATTCAAGCATGCATTTGTTATTATAGCAACATTAATTATCATGGCATAGCATACCTATCTAGCAAGATTAATCATCAAGTCATAACAGGTTTATCGAGCAAGATAACTACTAAAGTAAAATACAGTAAAGTAAAGCATATCGAGTAATCCATATTTCGAACATTCTCATGATCCAATCCGAATCTAATCCAAATCCAATCCAAATCATGTGGTCATCCAACCACTCATCTTATAGCCGTCCCATGGCTAACATATCATATTCCTGACATCATCTGATGTCTATGCATCTTCACTGAAAGTCTGATAAACTTACTCTCTTCCGGTTGTCTTACAATCCTCAGAATACTCAAGATCCACTGAGTACTACAGGGCAATTGACGAGTTCTTCCATCATTATTATCACTGTTCCGGTTGACCACCTAGAGAGGTCTGGACGGACTGTCCAATACCGTGGACGCGGCTATTCGAATAGATTTTACACTCTGCAGAGGTTGCGCACTTTACCCACACCATGGAGCACCTGACCTCATGATCCCATTCGGGTGGACCAGTGTTGCTCCAATGAAACCGGCCTAACCCGTGACTCCTCCACCGTACCACCGACAATCATACCCTCCCAGGGTCATGTCCTGGGTGGCCCCTGTGTCACCTCGTGACACCTGCCACCGTCGTGGCGAAACAAACTGTCCCAAACAGGGACGCCGGCAAATAACTCAACTGGGCTCACAAGGTTATCGTCGCCTACCGGGCCAGGGCAGCACGCACGCATAATCTTCCCTAGTTGGTGGTATCGATAAAAGAGCACGCGATCAGACAAAGTCAAGGCCGTGCCATACCGGCAAATGTGGTTACCCGGATAAGTCCGGACAGGTGACTCTGGATCAACCGACTAGGTTTAGTTTTAGCCAGAATTTAGCAAGCATGGATATTCATCATGAAAACTTAACATCGTGGTAACTATGTATGAGGTAACAACTGTGGAAACATAACAACCTATATCCATGTAGCATCACAATGAGTCCTTAGTGAAACAATATTTAAATGGCAAGTCATCACCTTACAAGTACTAGCTGTAAGTTACGACCGTCGGAACCCTTGCATAAAATCGGCAAAGAAACCAGTAGCCACCAGAACGGTCTTTACAACTCAGATCTGGGACATTACCAGAATAACTCAACCCCGGCTCAAGACGGCTGAGAAGCAGCTCAGAGCATGAGACGGTGTTGATAAAAAGAAGGTAGCAGTTCCCTAAGACGGCCGAAGAACAGCTCAGAGCATAGGGTCACTTCTACAGAAAGAAATTCAACAGCTGCCCGAGACGGCCGAAAAGCAGCTTAGAACACGGGCCAGTTGCTGACAAGAGAAATATAAAATTGGCATCCACCCTGGACGGCCGAAAGCAGCTCAGACACAGGCGTGGTGCCGTCATCGAAGAAAGTGCGAGCAAGGGTTTGTCAGAGTCACATCCAGCTCACTACTACACAAGCAAGCATAAGCATATTAATTTAAACATGCAAGAATAACACAGAGCAATGCTTTAGGTTATATATAAGATGGTCGGCTTGCCTGGGGGTCGATGAATACACCGGAGAGAAGTGTGACCATCTCGCGGAAGAATTCACCGGAAAAGATTCTCTCTCGGAGGGGCTGAATAGAGGCAAGGGCAAAAGGGTCTTTTTCACAATGTGACAACATTATGAAAGTGACCTCATCGGAACGGGCTCGACGAGACGAAGACGTGGGCATTGGAATCACCTGATTCGGAGTTGCGGTTGAAAAGATACGGACGTTTAAAGCTCAGGGACCAATTTGTAGCAAAAGTATTTACCAATAGGTCCCTGACTGTTTAAACCGAACGTGTCTTTTTAGGGAGTACGCTTTCTAACAGAGAAAGCGTAGTTTGGAAGCAGAGTAGAAATGCGTTTTCAGAAAAGAGAAAACGCACTCTGGATGAATACGCTTTCCCTTTGGAGAAGCGTATTTCCGAAATGCCGCCTCCACTTACTCCCGCACGGGCCCGCGTTGACTTCCCCTCTACGGCTGACGGGTAGGGCCAGGGCCCACCTGGCCAGGGTTGCCTCCTGCTTCTTCCACCTCGCGACAGACGCGGGCATCCGAGGAGCGTGTCGGGATACGACCGGTGCCGGCGTTTGGGGAGGCCGTCGGCGCCTGCGAGCACGGGCGCGTGCACAGGGGACTTGCCATGCCCCTACTCGCAGTGCCTGGTCACGGAGGAGCGCCGAGGCGAGGGCACGGCCGGCCATGGCGGAAGTGACAGTGGGGAGCTCGGGGCCGGCTTGCCCCGGAGCAGAATGGAGGCGGGGAGAGTACCGCGGTGGTAGTAGTGGTTGGCGGCGGTGGCTAGGCGGAGCAAAGGGGGCGGGGTGGTCGGAATTGAGGCGAGGCCGAGCGACGGCTCGCCGGAAATTGGGGCGGCTCGGGAAGGGACGGTCCTGTCCAGGGGCTTGGGCGAGGTAGCTAGGGTGGGGTAGGGGAGTGCGGGAAGGCTGGTGGTGAGCTCAAAGGGGAGAGGGGCAGGCTGTTTATAGCCCGGCGATGAGAGGGGATGAGGATGGCCGCCGTGGCGATCTTAGCCATGCACTGGAGCGCCGACGACGTGGCTTTGGTCGTGCACGGCGCCGACCTGACGAATGCCAGAAGGAGGGGACAACTCGGGGAAGAAGAGGCCAAAGGATGGAGGTGACAGGAGGAAGACGACGATGTTCACGGGTGGCACAGTGCTGCGTCGGCAACCGCCGTGGCGCAACAAGAGAGAAGGAGGAGGGGAAGGTGCTGGAGAGGGTGCACGCGGCGACTGCGGAGACGATGGACATGGCCAGACGGGCGGAGGCCGGCCGGAAGCGATGGCACAGAGCAGGCTGAGCACAGAGCGCCCATTTGGCTCGACCACCGCGTGGTCACCACGGGTGCCGCGTGTCCATTGCACCAGATGGCCCTGGAAACATGTCAAACAGATGCACTAGAGGTCACTGAGTTGACCTGAGATGGTTTGGAGGGAAATGGAGACATGAAACTGATTGATTTGAGCTAACATAGGTTTTGAGCAGCAGGTGTTTGGAGTGGGGTGGGGAAGACTCACTTGATAAAAGTTGCTGGTTTTTGGTGTGTGGCAATGTTTCACTAAGGTGCACCCCTTGGCAAATTTTTCAGGCCAAATGGACTGCCCTAGCTAGCACTGCCTTCACACCATGACAAATTGGACATAAATGAAGATGAATTTGCTGGAACAAAATGGCTACATGGATTTGTTTCAAATTTGGTGTAGGGTGATGATTGGAGTATATGAAGATACTGGAAAAGTTTCAGCTCATTTGGAAATGCCTACATGGTACTTCCTTCACAGCACCTCCAAATGGATAGAAACTTGAGAAAAATGCTGTGGATGAATGGATAGATTAATTGAGCTCGTTTTTGGTTTCCATAAGTGATCTATCAATGTTAACCACCATGAAAAATTTCAGCTCAAATAGATCAAGAGTTCAAGCACTTCCTTTGCAAACTGAAAATCTGGACATAATTTGCAAATGGATGCTATGCTCAAACTTTGAACTATGGGACTTGGATTTTGATGGAAATGGTGGAGATATGGATAGGGTAAGCTCCACAATTTATGTGGGATTTTTCCTGGCTACCAAAATGGTAGTTCCTTCTATAAAGGGCACAAAATGCAATATTAGCATTAAATAGGAAAATGCAATTTCCCTTATTTAATTATGGCCAATATTTTTATGGGAGCTCAATACGATCACAAAGAATATCTCCACAAGTTTTCATGAACTTTGGAGATGGATAGATATTTTCCTGGATTTAATTCCTTTAACTGGCAGAAAAAGGAATTAATTATAAATGAAAAATATTGCAAATGACTTGGCAATAAGTTTGCATATCCAGAGTTTGTAAGGATAGGTTGATCACTGGGGAAAGTTTGGGAGGCAACAGATCAAAGGAAATTGGGGTTCCTTTGTAACGGAAGGGATTAGGGTTTCCCTTCCGGCAACTTGGAAGGTAGGGTTTCGGTGGCAAAGTCTTGAGAATAGCTCTCAGGTGGCAAGGTTGGACTGGAGAGAATCTTTGGTTGGATAGGGAAGGCAAGGTTAAATGACCATCTTCATATACCCAAGAGCTAGAGAAATCCGATATCACTTAGAAAAAAGGACGGGAGTCAAATCCCGCGAAGGAAAAAAAACAGGGAGCGAAAACCAGGGTGTTACAGGGCCCCTTATGATGTATGAAATGATTATATGCCTTTTTTAAAAATAGGATTTGGAATATGACATCGCGAGCCCGTGGGCTCCCGAGCGGGGTAGTTGTTGCAACTTATCTTGGCCCCGTAGGTCTTGAGCGAGTCCTGAGGTCGCAGATGCACCTTCCTCCTGATGCGAGCCCGCCGGGGCTCGCGAGGTTTTAAGTCTCCCGGGGAGCCTCCTGGCCCGCCCAAGAGGGCCTCGCGAGGAGCCGCTTGTCGGATCACGGCAAGGTGTGCGTGCGACGATCCTACGGTGGTTGCACTTTAGCCCCCTGGGGGGGCCTTGGCATCTCTGGAGCCGGCCTGGGCGTGCCTTGACGCACGCATACCACGCCCAGCCCCCGCTCGCAGGGCGCTCGCGGGGAGGGGTAGTAGGCGTGAGCCTCACTCTTAAAACACGAAGCCAGAAAGCAAGAAATCGCCACGAGACAAGAAAAATCCCCCCGTTTTTCTTGTAATAAACACACGAAATTCGAAATCTCATTCCAAAAGGCGGCAAGATGAGTTACAGAAAGAAAGGCGGAATCAAATGGCCGCGTCCGGCACCTAGCTAATCTTCTTGTCTTCTCACCAGCGCAGAGCTAATTGCTTCCACTGGGCGTGGGTGGGAGCCCCCGTGAAGCCCGAGGGCGGCACTCAGGAGACTCCGGGGCGTGTACAGCCCCACTCATTATTACGTGAGAGTGTCATGAGCGGAGACCTTCACAGGCGGGGGGCCTTGCTTCACGTCGTCTGATGAGGGCCCTGCCCTGTGCCTCCCCCGACCACCGTTGGGGTGTCCGGAAACCAGGATGAGACCAAGGGGCAAGGGGGACGCTAGCGGTGCCCTCGGCGACCGCAGGCCCTCCGCCGGGGGGAAGGGCTCGCCGGCGCCTTCCCCGGCAGAGGACCTACCTCCGTGCAGCGCCTTGCTCCATGCTGTGCGGGGGAGACCCTAGCCCCGGGCTCCCCCCGCACAGCCCCCAGTGTACTTCGCCCGCCGGCAGCGGGGCCATCGCCCTGGGGTCCCTGGCCGCTGATGTGGCTTGGTTCACCTGCGATCCATGGTTAGCGTAATCGTGCTCCTGAGATATCGGCTGTACCCAGTGGCTGTTGTCGTTGAAGGTGTCGGTGAAGTTCCGGGGCGGCTCGCGGAGAGCCTCGGCTTCATGTGCCCCCGACGCCCAGCCTGATGAGGAGAACCCGCCGGGGCATTCTCTTGATGCGCACCGTAGATCCATCATGGGGGGTACGTAGGCGTCTGGGACTGCCACGCCAGGGTCGCCGTCTGGGTGCCCCGCGTTGCTGGCCACCAGGCTTGGTGCCAGGCTCTGATGGCCATGGGGTGGCGCCCCGGCGCGGCCCCAGGAGGGACCGCCCGAGCTCTCCTCACCCGGGGGTAGCATGGTCGGGAAAGGACGATCAGCGCTGCGGGCCGGGTTGGCGCCGCTGGGTCCCTCAGGTGCTCCAGGGAGGGGCGCGCGAGTGTGGCGGGGGCCCCCGCACGCCCCTGTCATGGCCTGCGACGTAGGCAAGGTGCAGAAAGGTGCCGCGCCCTTACAGGCAGCGTCAAGCAGCTCGGCGACCTGGTCCAGCAGGGCATCACGGCCGCCTTCCGCCAACCGGCACCGTAGCAGCTTCCGTGCCACGATGAGCGCGGCTCGCATGTTCGCCCGCTCCCGGCGAGAGTGTGGCACCGTCGCCGTGGCGTAGCTCGAAGATCGCGTGGTGGCGTGGTTGCGGCGTGGCGCGAGGGCAGGCGATGGCGGCCCCCGCCGCCCGCGACCGATAGCACCGGGCGGCGAGCGGGCTGCGAGGAGTGCGGAGTGGAGATCCTCCTGGGCTGACGGGCACTGCTCGGGCAGGCCGAACAACCCAGTGCTCAACATGAGCCCTCGGGGCGCCGGCCATGAGAACGGCTGGGTGGTGGCGAATCTGCTGGCAGAAGAGAGTCTCCGATGCACCCCTACCTGGCGCGCCAAATGTCGGATTCTGGGTTCCGCAAACCCTTGAGAGGTTTGAACTCTGGGGTGCGTGCGAAGAACTCGTCCTCCCCAGTCTGCCTAATCGCTAATCTCACAGCCTAGCTCGACGAACTGTAAGGAAAAGAGACACAGCAGTTTACCCAGGTTCGGGCCACCTTGCAGTGTAAAACCCTACTCCTGCTTTGTGGTGGATTGACCTCGAGGGGCTGAGGATGAACTAGTACAGTGGCAAACAGCCTCAGGAGGAGAGGTGTTCTTGAGCTCGAGTGAGCTGGTGGGGTGAGGGTGATCTGAATGATCCGTCCGGGGGTCCGATCCCATCCCCCTCTACGTGGTGGCTAAGTCCTATTTATAGTGGCCTTGGTCCTCTTCCCAAATGAAAGGCGGGAAGGGATCCCACAACGACCAAATTCAAAGGGGGACAACTAGTACATGCTATCCTGACAAAAGTAGTCTTCGCCTGCGAAAGCCTCTGGCTGTGACGCCATGGTGGGCTTGGTGATGACCTCCATCCTGCCGTCCTGGCGATCTTGGTCTTGTTGCACGGGAATGGAAACCTTTGGCTGATTCCTCGGGACTCCGTGCCTGCGCTTGCCTCTTTAGCACCAAAGAGGAAACTGGTACACTGCGCCCACTGGCACCCGCTGGCGCCCACCTGGCCTTGGTCGTCATGGCTCACGTCATCCGGACCTCATGAGGTGAGGCTTGCATAGAACTCTCCGCTCCTCAGGAGCTAGCCTGAGGAGGCCGCTCCTCGTGGGGGTCTTGGTGTCGTCCGCCTCGCGATGGTCTTGAGTTGTTGTTGCTGAAGCTGGGCCGTACCAGGTCGTCGATGGAGCCATGCCATGGGCCGCAGGCAGGCAAGTCTGGGTACCCTGGTTCCTAGAATGCCGACAGCCACCGCGACCATCGTACTCCTCCTCGATTGGTAATGTGTATATTGAATCTCTTAGCAGTACAGTTCATACCTACCCTTCAAATTTCCTGGTTGCTATTGTTCCAGTAAAAGTAATTTGTTATAGCTTGCATTGTCCAACAGAATATCACCTTGTAATTGTGCGTCACTCCTGTATTGCGCTGTGCTTGGGTAGGTTCTTCATCTGCAACCAGTAGTGTGGCAAACGATGGAAAGTTTTTTAGAACTAGCAAGATGCCCATGCGTTGCACGGATCATCAAGATGCATTTGTATGAGTAGTTTATCTTGTGGGAGAAAAGGATGAACGAGTGAAGGCCTTATTTGCAAATGTGGAGAGGGGTGTGGGTATCTTTTTGCAAAATTGCCATAGTTTCCTTCCTATTCGTCAGATATAAATCGGACGACCTATATTGCAGGATGGCAGGCACACCATCATCACCAACTCTGTTTTTTATGGGTAGAGAGTAGAGATAGCAGGGACGTCGGGAAAGGGTAGCGCGCGTGAGGGAAAAAGCGGCCGGGCGCGCACTAGTTTTGGCGCGCGGCGTCCGGCGCGCTTTATAAAATCCAACGCCCTCCCGCGCCCTCCCACCGCTCTGTGCCTCGCCACCGCTCTCTCCCCGCTCTGTGCCTCACCACCGCTCTCTCCCCGCTCTTTCTCGCCTCGCCGCCACCGCGCCACCGGGAAACTTGGGGCTACCGCGGCGTCCGCGTGCGCCCCTCCGGCGCTTTCGCCGCCGAGATCTGGTTCGGCGAGATGCGCCTCGGCCTCGGCACTTTCGACACCGCCCATGAGGCCGCCCGCGCATACGACGACGCGGCGTGGCGCCTCAGGCGGCCTCGTAGGGACATGCACTTCCCCAATGTGCCGACATGGGAGCGGGCGCAGGAGCTCGCCCCTCCCCCGCGGCTTATCACCGACGAGGATCGTCGCGACAACTGGAGGGGGGACCACTATCTTGGCATCGCCGAGATGGACAAGGAAGCAATGGTGCTGTGGCGTTGGCGAGATGGACGAGGAAGCCATGGCGCTGTGGCGCCAATGCTTCCCGCAGGACATCATCAACGAGTGCGAGTTCTACGCGCAAAGGAGGGCGGAGAGGGAGAAGAGGAGGGCGGAGCGAGCCGCCTATCGCGAGGACAGGCGTACGCGGAAGTCGGCTGCTCAATTCTCAAGCTAGGAGCAGTGTCGCCCTGGGACTCCGACGACGGTTGGTATCTTGACGCCTTCATTGAGACGTCGGAGGAGGACATCACCGAGGTGGAGTCGGACGACGAGGAGTAGTTGAACTATCTATTTTTTATCTATCTATGCTATATCTATGTTGAGAACTATCTATGTGTCTATCTATGCCAGTATCGACTCGGAGTCGAATGTGTATCGAGTCAGAGTAGAAAGGAGAAAAAAATATAGCGCGTCTGCTGGAGCGGCGCGCGCGCAATTTTTTGCAGCGGCCGCTGGAGCCAGCACTCCGCGGCCCGCAAAAACTGGCTATTCCGGCGCTGTAAATGATTTTTTAACGCACCGCGCGTTGCGCGCCTGTTGGAGATGCTCTAACATGGCAGATGAGTGCTTTAATGTTGCCCACAAGGTGCGTGAGTATTACTATATTTTTCTTGCCATGTTGAGATTTTAAAACTACGAATGCGAACATGCAGAGGAGCAATGAAGACCAAACACGGGATATTGTGGACATCTTCAAGGAACGTGGCAAGTTAAAGAGGAGCTGCACCGAACCTGTAAAACGAGCTTTGGTAAGTAACACCCTTTCAATTACTTTCGTTTAGCCTCGTGTTCTTCGATGTGTATATGTTGTAGTTTCTATTTCTCTTAGCCTCGTGTTCTTCGATGTGTAATAAGAAGAGTCTTAATCGTCCTAATGCTTTCGTTTTTAGCTTGATGGAGGAAGTGGGTGTTCTCACCTTGGAGTCTATTTTTATATTTCTCCTTTTGAATTCACTTCTCCGAGTCCTGTGTATCTGGCTTCTACTTAATGGATCTGGGTAGCTCTAACTATTGATCTAAAAAAGAAGTAACTTCATGTCAGGATGCAGTTCCTGCGAGGAGGGAAGTATGGTCAACCTCGAGATAATGTTTCCAAAATGAGGCTGGATTTCACACAAGGTGCCCGTTCCCTAATGATGCTGGATTAGACACAAGGTGCAAATTCCCAGATGATGCTGGATTACACACAAGCCAGGTGGAGTCGTCAACTGTTTTTGTCCCCGTGGCTCTAGTAAAGGCTGAAAGAAAGCGTGCAGCAACCCTTGAGAATGTAGCCGAGTTCCTGAAGAAGTGAAAAGAGCAATCAGATGCTCTTTTCACCCAAGCCAAAGAAGAGATGGAAGAAGCCAGAAAGAAGCTAGTAGAGGCAGAGCAGGCTAGGCGTCTCCGTCTATCTAAAACTGTTGTCAATACAAATTTTCATTCATAATAACTAGGTTCAAGTGTTTATCCAGTCAGCATGCCTGTTGTGATGTCCGTGCATCGACTTAGATCTATGTAAGTCTGATGCCGAGATGTGGCACAAAATATATTTTTTCCGGGTCATCTAATAACATCCATTACTTTCCAAACAATAATAGACGAACCATTGGACATGGTATAGTTCACACGCAAGCCCAACATTCCAAGTTCAACTTTCACATCAAACTCATGTTCACAGATATCTTCACATTCATAGATAATGTCCACAACCATGATTCACTTCAAAGTAAAAAAATGTGAGAATTAGAAATAAATAAAAATCTCTAGTTCTTACTGCCAACATCAATGCTTCTCTAAAACAACATTTAGTTCAGAGCCAAAACACAAATTCCTTCTGAGAGCATTGATGAAAAAGGTGCATTTTCTACAAGAGTGGAGTAGGGACTCGCGTATAAAATATTGTGGACTTCCACTAAAATTGAGGTACATCCTTGGTCCTCCGCTTGCCCGCCTGCAGCCTCGCCCATGGCACTGACGGCCTGGGGCGGGGAGGGAGGTGGAGCAGCAAGTTGCCTGACTCGTCGGGGCACCCAGCCGGCTTTTATGCCAGAGAACTCGTCTTCATGCTCGCCGGATGCTATGGAGAGTGGAGAAAATGGTGCAAGGAGGATATGGGGAGCAGAGGTGTGGTGTGGTTCTTGCCAGGCGTCTGGCCTCATTTAAATAGCGGGCCAACGAGAGGAACCAACCGGCTCGTGGAAGGACACGTGTTGCCGGCACATGCGTGGATTCAATGGAAGTAAGCGGGGCAGTCTGAAGCCCGTTGAATGCGGTGAGGAGGCATGTTTAGCCTGGCTTGCAGCAAGTGGGGCTCTCTTGGCTGGCGTGCCAGTTCAATGCCTGCGCCAGTGAGAGGTCGCGACCGCTCTGGCACAGTGTGAGAGCAATTACTCCCTTCGGTCATTTTTTGTTTCGGTACTACTCGTACTACTCTAGTAGCAAGATGCCCGTGCATTGCACGAAACACCAAGATGCATTTATTTTAGAAAATATCTATTGTGATTGACCCATGCGGGAGTAATCTCATGTGTAAAAACTAACGACATCTGCAGGTTTACATAGCTTAGTGCGTACACCGCTCATGCAGATCCTCTCCGACACTGACCTCCGCAAGCACGTCGACGGCGCCGTCTGTGTCCCAATACCTTAGACTGAGCGGAGTGGGGGAGACGAGAAAGAAGAGAGATAAGGTGAGGAGGAGTGGGGCGTGGTGGTGGTAGGTGGTCGGACTGAGCGGAGGCATGGGGATGGACGACGCCGGCAGCGGCCACCATGCCAGATTGTTACATAGGCTTCCTTTTTTAATTGCTCAACAATGAGGTTGTGGGAGATAAGGATGAACGAGGGAAGGCCTTATATGCAAATGTAGAGAGAGGTGCGGGTATCTTTTTGCAAAATTGCCATAGTTTGATTTCTATTCATTAGATATAGATTGGACGGTCTATATTGCAGGATGGCAGGCACACCATCATCACCAACTCAGTTTTTAAAGAGAAAAAAGAAGATGGAAGATAAGAGAAGAGAAGAGAGAAGTGTTGGGAAACGTAGCATGCAATTTCAAAATTTTCCTACGCTCATGCAAGATCTATCTAGGAGATGCATAGCAATGAGGGGGGAGAGTGTGTCTACGTACCCTCGTAGACCGAAAGCGAAAGCGTTTGACAACGCGGTTGATGTAGTCGAACTTCTTCTAGCTCCGACCGATCAAGTACCGAACGTACGGCACCTCCGAGTTCTGCACACGTTCAGCTCGATGACGTCCCTCGTCCTCTTGATCCAGCAAGGTGTTGAGGAAGTAGATGAGTTCCATCAGCACGACGGCGTGGTGACGGTGATGGTGAAGTGATCAGTGAAGGGCTTCGCCTAAGCACTACGAAGATATGACCGTGGGAGTAAATGGTGGAGGGGGGCGCCGCACACGGCTATGCAATAGTCTGGGGTGTGCTAGGGGCGCCCCCCACATATATATAGGTGGGGGGAGAGGGGAGGCAGCCAAGGAGGCGCCCAAGTAGGCCGAATCCTACTTGGGGTCTTCCCATGGCCGGCGCCCCCCCCCCCTTCCTTATTTACCGGAGGGGGAAGGAAAGAGGAGGGAGGAGGGAAGGAAGGGGGGGGCCGAATCCCCCCCTTTCCTTCTCCCTTCCCCTCTTTCCTTCTCCTCTGGTGCAGCCCATATGGGGGGCGCAGCAGTCCCTGCTGGCTGCTGCATTTCCCCTCTTGGCCCATTAGGCCCATATCTTTTGCCGGGGGTGCCCGGAACCCCTTCCGGTTACCCAATATGTACCCGGTACCCTCCAGAACACTTCTGGTGTCTGAATACCATCGTCCTATATATCATTCTTTACCTCTCGGCCATTTTGAGACTCCTCATCATGTCCATGATCTCATCCGGGACTCCGAACAACATTCGGTCACCAAATCACATAACTCATATAATACTAAATCGTCATCGAACGTTAAGCATGTGGACCCTACGGATTCGAGAACTATGTAGACATGACCGAGACACTTCTCCAGTCAATAACCAATAGTGGAACCTGGATGCTCATATTGGCACCCACATATTCTACAAAGATCTTTATCGGTCGAACCGTTATGACAACATACGTTATTCCCTTTGTCCATCGGTATGTTACTTGCCCGAGATTCGATCGTCGGTATCTTTATACCTAGTTCAATCTCGTTACCAGCAAGTCTCTTTACTTGTTCTGTAATACATCATCCTGTGACTAACTCATTAGTCACTTTGCTTGCAAGGCTTTATATGATGTGCATTACCGAGAGGGCCCAGAGATACCTCTCCGATACTCGGAGTGACAAATCCTAATCTCGATCTATGCCAACCCAATAAACACCTTCAGAGATACCTGTAGAGCATCTTTATAATCACCCAGTTACATTGTGACGTTTGATAGCACACAAGGCATTCCTCCGGTATTCGGGAGTTGCATAATCTCATAGTCGAAGGAATATGTATTTGACATGAAGAAAGCAATAGCAATAAAACTGAACGATCAATATGCTAAGCTAACGAATGGGTCTTGTCCATCACATCATTCTCCTAATGATGTGATCCCGTTATCAATTGACAACTCATGTCCATGGTCAGGAAACCTTAACCAACTTTGATCAACGAGCTAGTCAAGTAGAGGCTCACTAGGGACACAATGTTTGTCTATGTATTCACACATGTATTTAGGTTTTCGATCAATACAATTCTAGCATGAATAATAAACCTTTATCATGAATAAGGAAATATAAAATAACAACTTTATTATTGCCTCTAGGGCATATTTCCTTCAGTCGCCACTTGCACCAGAGTCAATAATCTAGTTCACATCATCATGTGATTTAACACCCATAGTTCACATCGCTATGTGACCAACACCCAAAGAGTTTACTAGAGTCAATAATCTAGTTCACATCGTCATGTGATTAACACCCAAAGAGTACGAAGGTGCGATCATGTTTTGCTTGTGAGAGAAGTTTAGTCAACGGGTCTGCCACATTCAGATCCATATGTATTTTGCAAATTTCTATGTCTACAATGCTCTGCATTGAGCTACTCTTAGCTAATTGCTCCCACTTTCAATATGTATCCAGATTGAGACTCAGAGTCATCTGGATTGGTGTCAAAGCTTGCATCGACGTAACCCTTTACGACAAACTCTTTATCACCTCCATAACCGAGAAACATTTCCTTAGTCCTCTTAGGTAACTAAGGATAATTTTGACCGCTGTCCAGTGATCTACTCCTGGATCACTATTGTACCCCCTTGCCAAACTCATGGCAAGGCACACAAGAGGTTTGGTACACAGCATGGCATACTTTATAGAACCTATGGCTTAGGCATAAGGAATGACTTTCATTCTCTTTCTATCTTCTGCCGTGGTCGGGCTTTGAGTCTTACTCAATTTCACACCTTGAATACAGGCAAGAACCCTTTCTTTGACTGATCCATTTTGAACTTCTTCAAAATCTTGTCAAGGTATGTGCTTTGTGAAAGTCCTATTAAGCGTCTCGATCTATCCCTATAGATCTTGATGCTCAATACATAAGTAGCTTTACCGAGGTCTTTCATTGAAAAATTCTTATTCAAGTATCCTTTTATGCTATCCAGAAATTCTATATCATTTCCAATCAATAATATGTCATCCACATATAATATCAGAAATGCTACAGAGCTCCCACTCACTTTCTTGTAAATACAGGCTTCATCATAAGTCTGTATAAAACCATATGCTTTGATCACCTCATCAAAGCATATATTCCAACTCCGAGATGCTTGCACCAGTCCATAGATGGATCGCTGGAGCTTGCACACTTTGTTAGCACCTTTAGGATCGACAAAACCTTCTGGTTGCATCATATACAATTCTTCCTTAAGAAATCCATTAAGGAATGTAGTTTTGATGTCCATTTGCCAGATTTCATAATCATAAAATGCGGCAATTGCTAACATGATTCGGACGGACTTAAGCATCGCTATGGGTGAGAAAGTCTCATCGTAGTCAACCCCTTGAACTTGTCGAAAACATTTCGTGACAAGTCGAGCTTTGTAGACAGTAACTTTACCATCAGTGTCAGTCTTCTTCTTGAAGATCCATTTATTTTCGATGGCTTGCCAATCATCGGGCAAATCCACCAAAGTCCACACTTTGTTCTCATACATGGATCCTATCTCAGATTTCATGGCCTCAAGCCATCTGTCAGAATTTGGGCTCATCATAGCTTCTTCATAGTTTGTAGGTTCGCCTTGGTCTAGTAACATGACTTCCAGTACAGGATTCCTGTACCACTCTGGTGCGGATTGTGTTCTGGTTGACCTACCAGGTACTGTAGTAACTTGATCCGAAGTTTCATGATCATCATCATTAGCTTCCTCTCTAGTTGGTGTAGGCATCAAGGGAACGGATTTCTCTGATGAACTACTTTCCAATTCGAGAGAAGGTACGTTTACCTCATCAAGTTCTACTTTCCTCCCACTCACTTCTTTCGAGAGAAACTCCTTCTCTAGAAAGGACCCATTCTTGGCAACAAATATCTTGCCTTTGGATCTGTGGTAGAAGGTGTACCCAATTGTTTCCTTAGGGTATCCTATGAAGACGCACTTCTTCGATTTGGGTTCGAGCTTATCAGGCTGAAGCCTTTTGACATAAGTGTCGTAACCCCAAACTTTAAGAAATGACAGCTTAGGTTTCTTGCCAAACCACAATTCATACGGTGTCGTCTCAACGGATTTAGACGGTGCCCTATTTAACGTGAATGCAGCTGTCTCTAATGCATAACCCCAAAACGATAGTGGTAAATCAGTAAGAGACATCATAGAATGCACCATATTCAATAAAGTACGGTTATGACGTTCGGACACACCATTACGCTGTGGTGTTCCAGGTGGCGTGAATTGTGAAACTATTCCACATTGTTGTAAATGAAGGCCAAACTCGTAACTCAAATATTTGCCTCCGCGATCAGATCGTAGAAACTTTATTTTCTTGTTACGATGATTCTACACTTCACTCTGAAATTCTTTGAACTTTTCAAATGTTACAGACTTGTGTTTCATCAAGTAGATATATCCATACCTACTTAAATCATCTGTGAAGGTCAGAAAATAACGATACCTGCCGCGTGCTTCAACACTCATCGGACCGCATACATCGGTATGTATTATTTCCAATAAGTCATTAGCTCGCTCCATTGTTCCGGAGAACGGAGTTTTAGTCATCTTGCCCATGAGGCATGGTTCGCAAGTATCAAATGATTCATAATCAAGTGATTCCAAAAGCCCATCTGCATGGAGTTTCTTCATGCGCTTTACACCAATATGACCTAAACGGCAGTGCCACAAGTATGTTGTACTATCATTATCAACTTTGCATCTTTTGGCATCAATATTATGAATATGTGTATCACTACGATCGAGATTCAATAAACCACTTACATTTAGTGTATGACCATAGAAGGTTTTATTCATGTAAACAGAATAACAATTATTCTCTGACTTAAATGAATAACCGTATCGCAATAAACATGATCCAATCATATTCATGCTCAATGCAAACACCAAATAACATTTATTTATTTAGGTCCAACACTAATCACGAAGGTAGAGGGAGTGTGCGATGGTGATCTTATCAACCTTGAAATCACTTCCAACACACATCGTCACCTCGTCATTAACTAGTCTCTGTTCATTTTGCAACTCCTGTTTTGAGTTACTAATCTTAGCAACTGAACCGGTATCAAATACCCTGGGGCTACTATGAACACTAGTAAAATACACATCAATAACATGTATATCAAATATACCTTTGTTCACTTTGCCATCCTTCTTATCCGCCAAGTATTTGGGGCAGTTCCGCTTCCAGTAACCATTTCCTTTGCAGTAGAAGCACGCAGTTTCAGGCTTGGGTCCAGCTTTGGGCTTCTTCATGGGAGCGACAACTTGCTTGCCATTCTTCTTGAAGTTCCCTTTCTTTCCCTCACCCTTCTTGAAATTAGTGGTGTTGTCAACCATCAACACTTTATGCTCTTTCTTGATTTCTACCTTCACCGATTTCAGTATTGCGAAGAGCTCGGGAATCATTTTCATCATCCCTTGCATATTATAGTTCATCACGAAGTTCTAGTAGCTTGGTGACAGTGACTAGAGAACTTTGTCAATCACTATCTTATCTGGAAGATTAACTCCCACTTGATTCAAGCGATTGTAGTACCCAGACATTCTGAGCACATGCTCACTGGCTGAGCTATTCTCCTCCATCTTGTAGGCAAAGTACTTGTCAGAGGTCTCATACCTCTCGACACGGGCATGAGTCTGAAATACTAATTTCAGCTCTTTGGAACATCTCATATGCTCCGTGGCGTTCAAAACGTTTTTTGAAGTCCCGGTTCTAAGCCGTAAAGCATGGCGCACTAAACTATCAAGTAGTCATCATATTGAGCTTGCCAAACATTCATAACATCTGTATCTGCTCCTGCAATGAGTCTGTCACCTAGCGGTGCATCAAGGACATAATTCTTCTGTGCAGCAATGAGGATAATCCTCAGATCACGGACCCAGTCCGCATCATTGCTACTATCATCTTTCAACTTAGTTTTCTCTAGGAACATATCAAAATAAAACAGGGGAGCTATACGCGAGCTATTGATCTACAACATAGATATGCAAAAACTATCAAGACTAAGTTCATGATAAATTAAGTTCAATTAATCAAATTACTTAAGAACTCGCACTTAGATAGACATCCCTCAAGTCATCTAAATGATACGTGATCCAAATCAACTAAACCATGTCCGATCATCACGTGAGATGGAGTAGTCATCAATGGTGAACATCTCTATGTTGATCATATCTACTATATGATTCACGTTCGACCTTTCGGTCCCCAGTGTTCCGAGGCCATGTCTGTACATGCTAGGCTCGTCAAGTTTAACCCGAGTATTCCGCATGTGCAAAACTGTCTTGCACCCGTTGTATTTGAACGTAGAGTCTATCACACCCGATCATCACATGGCGTCTCAACACGATGAACTGTCGCAACGGTGCATACTCAGGGAGAAC
The DNA here is from genome assembly GCA_011799875.1 of Thinopyrum elongatum. Taxonomy (NCBI): domain Eukaryota; kingdom Viridiplantae; phylum Streptophyta; class Magnoliopsida; order Poales; family Poaceae; genus Thinopyrum; species Thinopyrum elongatum. Next base: position 80,473,489 of record CM022300.1, on the reverse strand, counting down.
ACTTATACCTTGAAATTTAGTAAAGGGATCATCTTATAATGCTACCGCCATACTAAGCAAAATAAGATGCATAAAAGATAAACATCACATGCAATCAGAATATGTGACATGATATGGCCATCATCATCTTGTGCTTTTGATCTCCATCTCCAAAGCATCATCATGATCTCCATTGTCACCGGCTCGACACCATGATCTCCATCGTTGCGTCGTGGTCGTCTCGCCAACTATTACTTCTACAACTATCGCTAACGCATAGTGATAAAGTAAAGCAATTACATGGCGTTTGCATTTCATACAATAAAGAAACAACCATAAGGATCCTGCCGGTTGCCGATAACTTTTACAAAACATGATCATCTCATACAACAATGTATATCACATCATGTCTTGACCATATCACATCACAACATGCCCTGCAAAAACAAGTTAGACGTCCTATACTTTGTTGTTGCAAGTTTTACGTGGCTGCTACGGGCTTCTAGCAAGAACCGTTCTTACCTACACATCAAAACCACAACGGTGATTTATCAAGTTTGCTGTTTTAACCTTCAACAAGGACCGGCCGCAGTCAAATTCGATTCAACTAAAGTAGGAGAAACAGACACCCGCCAGCCACCTTTATGCAAAACTAGTTGCATGTCTGTCGGTGGAACCGGTCTCATGAACGTGGTCATGTAAGGTTGGTCCGGGCCACTTCATCCAACAATACCGCCGAATCAAAATAAGACATTGGTGGTAAGCAGTATGACGATCACTGCCCACAACTCTTTGTGTTCTACTCGTGCATATCATCTGCGCATAGACCTGGCTCGGATGCCACTGTTGGGAAATGTAGCATGCAATTTCAAAAATTTCCTATGCTCACGCAAGATCTATCTAGGAGATGCATAGCAACGAGGGGGGAGAGTGTGTCTACATACCCTCGTAGACCGAAAGCGGAAGAATTTGACAACGCGGTTGATGTAGTCAAACTTCTTCTAGCTCCGACCGATCAAGTACCGAACGTACGGCACCTCCGAGTTCTGCACACGTTCAGCTCGATGACGTCCCTCGTCCTGTTGATCCAGCAAGGTGTTGAGGAAATAGATGAGTTCCGTCAGCACGACGGCGTGGTGACGGTGATGGTGAAGTGATCCGCGCAGGGCTTCGCCTAAGCACTACGAAGATATGACTGTGGGAGTAAATGGTGGAGGGGGGCGCCGCACACGGCTATGCAATAGTCTGGGGTGTGCTAGGGGTGCCCCCCCACATATATATAGGTGGGGGGAGAGGGGAGGCAGCCAAGGAGGCGCCCAAGTAGGCCGAATCCTACTTGGGGTCTTCCCATGGCCGGCGCCCCCCCTTCCTTATTTACCGGAGGGGGAAGGAAAGAGGAGGGAGGAGGGAAGGAAGCGGGAGGCCGAATCCCCCCCTTCCTTCTCCCTTCCCCTCTTTCCTTCTCCTTTGGTGCGGCCCATATGGGGGGCGCAGCAGCCCCTGCTGGCTGCTGCGTTTCCCCTCTTGGCCCATTAGGCCCATATCTTTTGCCGGGGGTGCCCGGAACCCCTTCCGGTGACCCGATATGTACCCGGTACCCTCCGGAACACTTCCGGTGTCCGAATACCATCGTCCTATATATCGATCTTTACCTCTCAACAATTTCGAGACTCTTCGTCATGTCCGTGATCTCATCCGGGACTCCAAACAACATTCGGTCACCAAATCACATAACTCATATAATACTAAATCGCCATCGAACGTTAAGCGTGCGGACCCTACGGGTTCGAGAACTATGTAGACATGACCGAGACACTTCTCTGGTCAATAACCAATATAGGAACCTGGATGCTCATATTGGCTACCCCATATTCTACAAAGATCTTTATCGGTCGAACCGTTATGACAACATACGTTATTCCCTTTGTCCATCGGTATGTTACTTGCCCGAGATTCGATCGTCGGTATCTTTATACCTAGTGCAATCTCGTTACCGGCAAGTCTCTTTACTCGTTCCATAATACATCATCCTGTGACTAACTTATTAGTCACTTTGCTTGCAAGGCTTCTTATGATGTGCATTACCGAGAGGGCCCAGAGATACCTCTCCGATACTCGGAGTGACAAATCCTAATCTCGATTTATGCCAACCCAACAAACACCTTCGGAGATACCTGTATAGCATCTTTATTATCACCCAGTTACGTTGTGACGTTTGATAGCACACAAGGCATTCCTCCGGTATTCGGGAGTTGCATAATCTCATAGTCGAAGGAATATGTATTTGACATGAAGAAAGCAATAGCAATAAAACTGAACGATCATCATTCTAAGCTAACGGATGGGTCTTGTCCATCACATCATTCTCCTAATGATGTGATCCCGTTATCAAATGACAACTCATGTCCATGGTCAGGAAACCTTAACCATCTTTGATCAACGAGCTAGTCAAGTAGAGGCTCACTAGGGACACAATGTTTGTCTATGTATTCACACATGTATTTAGGTTTCCGATCAATACAATTCTAGCATGAATAATAAACCTTTATCATGAATAAAGAAATATAAAATAACAACTTTATTATTGCCTCTAGGGCATATTTCCTTCAAGAAGTAGAGATAAAGAGTAGAGATAAGATAACCTCATTTTGCATTCACATTTTGCAAGTTAAATTCATGGACAAACTTTGACCCAAAATACGACAGGGACTAGTAAACCAGGACGGAAGTAGTAGTAATCAATTCCATTTTTCGCTCCATACCAATCGTTCTAAAAAATTGTATAACACGCCATTGAAAATCGGAATTCTTACCCCCCCTAAAAAAATGATTTTTAAACGTGGCAATTCGATCAGTGGCGACTGGCAAGCCACCGCCTCCAGGTCGTTCACCTGTGGTCCCCGACCATCAATTCCTATAGATTAAATTATCACGCGAGCTGGCTATTCCTACAAAGGTGCACTCCACCACGTACCCGGTACTCGCGCATGTAGCAATCGTGCACCTAGGGTTTATTTGTTTACGGTGCCTTTACGTAACTCTCATGTGTGCGAGACAGCGAGAGACCGACTGCGTGCGTGTGCCTCTTCTCTTCGTATATGTACTCCACGATTTGTCTGGTGTCCAAAAAACTATACATTAATAACTAGCAATGTGCCAATGCGTTGCCACATGTTCAAAGTAGATTAATACATATTCACCGATTTGATGGAAAAGAGTCTAGTTTTGAAATACGTATATCACTAAAAATATGTTATGTTTCACTCAAAATATATTCCTTTGGCGGTTTTGATGAGATAAGGGAGGAATGTGGTTGGTTTCAAGATTCGAGAAGTGGTATATTATTGCAAAAAGCCCATGTGTGTGTGTGGTTTGTGTGTGAGAGAGAGGAAGAGAGGAGGAGGACGGAGTGCATGTGTGACAAAGACACAAAGAGTGTGTGTGCGAGAGGTATCACCATAAAATGAGGCGATAGTGTGTGTGTGCATGATTAAGAGGGCGTATCTCAAGAAGGGACGAAAAATCTACATAGATACAAGGAGCGCGAGAGAGACATGTACGAGATAGTGGAAGCAAGAGAGTGCAGATGTATAAACCTATCTGGAGGTTGGTCGATCAATGTTTGTGAGAGAAATACGAGTCGGGGTGCGAAAGCGAGAGTTTTGTGTGTGTGAGAGAGAAACGGTAGTCGGGAGGGGGAGTGAAAGCAGGAGTTGTGTGTGTGAGAGAGAGAAGGGGGGGGGAGTTTGTCTGATCAGTAAACAAATGAATAATGTCAGTTTTATAACTGAGATGAAGACGGAAAGGAGACCCCAACAAACATTGTGTGTGCGGGAGAGAGTAATTTTAGTGGTAGGAGTAATATCTAGAAAGATATAGGGTGCGTGAGAGAACCCTAGCGAGAAAGACAAAGTGAAAGATGAGTGAGAGAGTGTGTGTGGCGGTGAAAAAGAAAGCTTAGGTACCTAGTGATACCAGAGAACGATAGAGACGTGAGAGATAATGAAAACTGTGTAATGTATAATGATAGGGAGAGTGTGACACTTCTCAAGGGAGACGGCGAGAGACCATGTTTGCGAAAATAGGAGAAACATGAAATGAGCGTGCGGGTGAGCTGGAGAAAAGAGAGTGATAGCTACATGAAGGAGCACGCGAGAGAGATGGGCGCGAAAGGAGATTCAAATATTTAGTTGCGTGTATAGAAAATGTCAACATAAAAGGGATTCAAATATTTGAATTCGAGATGATGATACATGTAATTCATACTCGAACCAAAATTGATCTATCAAACATGCATACTCATATGAATTCGTGCGCATCTATATTATTTAATATCTAGATATTACTGAACCATACATTTGAGTAGAACATAATTTGGTTTAAAAATTTTGAATTCAACCTTATGATTTTGAGATCATTGTATTTGTAAATCATATTATATATATAAAGGAGCAGAATTCTCTGTTGTGCTTTTGAAAGTATATATGATGTATATAAAAATTTATTCGAATCGAAAAAGTATCCTGCTCGAAAAAAAAGAATACAAAATGGATTGGAATTGAGTTGGCATGGTAAACATGCAAGCTTTTTCTCAAAAATTTGAACAAAGCGGTGAAACTCGCAGTAACCGCCCGAAACCAAAATATGGGAGATGGAAATTACAGCCCGTCCCTGACATGCAACACATCTCGGCTCGATTTCAATAGGTCTTGATAGGGGCAGGTTTGTAATTTCACTCAAACGTCTCATAACCGCCTCTCACCCGGATTCATACACGGTGGGCGCCAAAACACAGTGTCTCCTCGGCCGAAATCGCCTCTCACCCGGGTTCATACACGGTGGGCGCCAAAACAAACTCTCCTCGGCCGAAATCTCCATCAGCAAATATTCGGTGTATGCGAGATTACCATCCTATCCCCAGTAGCCCAATATTCCTGTGATGTCTGAAATTTTAAACGAGGGATAAGTTGGTAACCTTCCCCGCATTTGAGACAAGCGCGTCCCAAAGACATGGTTCCCCCCTACCTCTCTCCCTCCATTTCCCCATTCGTACTCCGTGGGCGCCAAAACACCCTCTCCACCCCAGCCTCCTCCGTCCGCCACCCCATCCACTGATACGTCTCCAACGTATCTATAATTTTTTATTGTTCCATGCTGTTATATTATCATTCTTGGATGTTTTACAATTATTTTATAGCAACTTTATATCATTTTTTGGGACTAACCTATTGACATAGTGCCCAGTGCCAGTTGCTGTTTTTTGCTTGTTTTTTACTTCGCAAGAAATCAATACCAAACAGAGTCCAAACGCAGCGAAACTTTTTGGTGATTTTTTTTGGACCATAAGACACCTGTTGGGCCAAAGAAGTACCAGAGGGGGGCTCCGAGGGGAGCACAACCCACCAGGGCGCGCCTGGGGGCCCAGGCGTGCCCAGGTGGGTTGTGCCCACCTCGGTCGCCTCCCGCACCGCCTCTTTGCTCTATAAACACCCTGGACGTCCAAAAACCCTAGGGGAGTCGACGAAAATCAATTCCAGCCACCGCAAGTTCCAGAAACCACAGATCCAATCTAAACACCATCACAGAGGGGTTCATCATCCTCATTGGTGCCTCTCCGATGATGCGTGAGTAGTTCATTGTAGACCTACGGGTCCGTAGGCAGTAGCTAGATGGCTTCCTCTCTCTCTTTTGATTCTCAATACAATGGTCTCTTGGAGATCTATTTGATGTAACTCTTTTTTGCGGTGTGTTTGTTGGGATCCAATGAACTTTGAGTTTATGATCAAATCTATGTTTTTATCCATGAAAGTTATTTGAGTCTTTTGATCTCTTATATGCATGATTACTTATAGCCTCGTATTTCTTCTTCGAATCTTTGGTTTAGTTAGGCCAACTAGATCAATTTTTCTTGCCATGGGAAGAGGTGCTTTGTGATGGGTTCGATCTTACGGTGCTTGATCCCAGTGACAAAAGGGGAACCAACACGTATGTATCGTTGCTATTAAGGATAACAAGATGGGGTCTATTTCTACATAAATAGATCTTGTATACATCATGTCATCGTTCTTATTGCATTACTCCGTTTCTCCATGAACTTAATACACTAGATGCATGCTGGATAGCGGTCGATGTGTGGAGTAATAGTAGTAGATGCAGGCAGGAGTCGGTCTACTAATCTTGGACGTGATGCCTATATAATGATCATTGCCTGGATATCGTCATAATTATTTGAAGTTCTATCAATTGCCCAACAGTAATTTGTTTACCCACCGTATGCTATTTTTCTCGAGAGAAGCCACTAGTGAAATCTACGGCCCCCGGGTCTATTTTCTCATCATATATTTTCAGATCTATTTTGCTATTTGCCTTTTTATTTATTTGCCACTTTTATTTTCAGATCTATTTTCCAAAAACCCAAAAATATTTTGCTTCACTTTATTTTATTCGCGATCTATTTATCAATCTACTACAATTTATTTCACGTCTGTTTGCCAATTTCTGGCGCCGTTACCCGAAAGGGATTGACAACCCCTTTAACACGTCAGGTTGCAAGTATTTGTTCTTTGTGTGCAGGTGTTGTTTACGTAGTGTTGCTTGGTTCTCCTACTGGTTCAATAACCTTGGTCTCATCACTGAGGGAAATATCTACCGTTGTTGTGCTGCATCATCCCTTACTCTTTGGGGAAATACCGACGTAGTTCAAGCCAACATTAAAAGGAATTTCTGGCGCCGTTGCCGGGGAGACATCATCAACATCTATCAGGTTCCTAATCACTAATCTCATCTCCTTGCAATTTACATTATTTTCCATTTTCCTCTCGTTTTCATCTCCCCCACTTCACAAAAATTTGCCGTTTTATTCGCCCTGTTTTTCATTCGTCATTTTCTCGTCAGATCTGTTTTTTTTGTGCAATCTTGTTTGCTACCTTTGCTTGTGTTACCATGTGCCTTCTATATGCTTGCATCTTCGCTTGCGAAAAATCTTTTGATATGGATCCCCATCCACTTGCTAATCTTTTTTAAAAGATCCAATCATGATGAACCAATTGCTAGTGAGTTGAGTGCACTGGATTATCTTTATGAAGTTTTGCTTGAGATTTATGAATCTGAAAATTGTGATGAAGAAATTTATGAAGTGATTCATGATAGATCCTTGAATGAAAAGCATGATTGTAAAGATTTTACTATAAATTCTATTAATATCAATTGTGCTAATAATATTCAAAACCCCAAGCTTGGGGATGCTAATTTTGCTGTCCACTACTTTTTGTAATGATCATGATTGGGGTGATGCATCTTATGATCTTGAAAATTTGTTTAAGCCTCATGATGAATATGTTTGTGATAATATTGAAAGTGGGTTTGGAAGAGTGTCAACTTTAGCTAAAAATAAACCCACATATTTGGAGAGTGTTCAATCTTATGAAATTTTTGATTAAAGTGGGCATGGAGAGGTCATGACTTTATTTGACGATCCCACTATTTTGGAAGAGAGTCAACTTTGCATGCGTGTGGATCATCAAGAGAATATTTTATGTGATGGTTATATTGTTGAATTTGATTATGATCTTACATGCAAATATTATGAGAGGGGAAAATATGGTTGTAGAAATTTTCTTGTTACTAAATCACCTCTCGTTATGTTGAGATTGTTATTGTTTGTTTCTTCTTCCTTGCATATGCTAGTTTTTGCTTGTATTGATAATTTGTTTGCTTATAAAATGCCTATGCATAGGAAGTATGTTAGACTTAAACTTATTTTTCACATGCTACATGATGCTCTCTTCATGTTTCAATTATTATCCTTCATGTGAGCACCATTAAAATTATTTATGCCTAGCTAGGGGCATAAAACGATAGCGCTTGTTGGGAGGCAACCCAATGAATAAAATTTATTTTTGTCTTTTTCTTTCTATTCTTGAGTGTTTGCAAAATTATTCTACTGTTATGATTGTGTTTTTTGTGTTTTAATTAGTGTTAGTGCCAAGTAAAGCCTTTGGGATAGCTTTGGTGATAGTTGATTTGATCTTGTTGGAAAACAGAAACTTTTGCGTCCAGAAAAATAATTGTTTAGAATTACATAAGAGACGAAAAATTCTGAATTTTTTACACAAGATTTATATAAAAAATGCCTCTGCTGTCCTAATTTTTCAGAATTTTTGGGTTAAGCAAGTATGAGAACAATTCGCATATTTACAGACTGTTCTGTTTTTGACAGATTCTGTTTTCTTTGCATTGTGTGCTTATTTTGATGAATCTATGGTTTGTATTGGAGGGTATAAGCCATGATAATGTTATAATACAGTAGATATAATGCAATAAAAAAATTTGAATGGGTTTTCTACAGTACTTAAAGTAAATATTGGTTTTCTTATACTAATGGATCTCACGAAGGTTTAGTTAAGTTTTGTGTGATTGAAGTTTTCAAGTTTTGGGTGAGATTACGATGGATGAAGGAATAAGGAGTAAGAAGAGCCTAATCTTTGGGATGCCCCATGGCACCCCAAGCCATTATCCAAAGAGAAGCAATCAACTAAGCTTGGGGATGCCCGAGTGGCACCCCCTCTTTCTTCTAACGACCATCGGTATTTTACTTGGAGCTATATTTTTATTCGTCACATATCATGAGTTTTGCCTGGAGCGTCTTGTATGATATGAGTCTTTGCTTGTTTTTCTTTTTATTTTTAGTCATGAATCCTTGCTGGACACACCTATTTGAGAGAGCCAAACTTATGCTATGACTTGTTAGAATTGCTCTCTATGCTTCACTTAAATCTTTATGAGCTATGGAATTGCTCTAGTGCTTCACTTATATCTTTTTGAGCATGGTGTGCTTTAGTACTTTTGAATAAATGCTCTCATGCTTCACTTAGATTTATTTGAGAGTTAGTAATTTTTTTTAGAAATTCTCTCTTGCTTCACTTAAATTATTTTGAGAGAAGAAAATTTTATGCTCATGTTATTCACTTATATTTGTTTGAGCTATCAAAAGCAACACATTAAACTAGTCCCAAAGTGATAGATATTCAAGAGGGATATAATAAAAACTTTCATGAAGATCATTGGACAAAATAAACTTGATTCCTTGTAATAGTTTTGCGATATGTTGATATAATATGTGAGTCATGTTGATGAGTAATTATGCTTTAGTAAGAATATTGGTGTTAAGGTTTGTGATTCCCTATGCAAGCACGAAAGTCAATAGTTATGCAATGAAATTACATCCTACTTGTGGTGCATTATTCGGTGTTAGTTATGCTTAATGCTCGCTTATGAGATTTTTCGTTTCTTGGTTGGATGCTTCTCAATCTTTTGCTAGCCTTCATTTGCACTAAGTATGATCACTACTTGTGCATCCAAAATCCTTAAACCAGTTTTGCCATATGAGTCCACTATACCTACCTATATGCGGTATTTCCGTGTCGTTCTAAGCAAATTTGTATGTGCCATCTCTAACTTCAAAATAAATTTCTCTTTTGTGTGCTCGTACCGCTCATGAAATGGTAGGGGGTGACTGATATATTTCCATGCTAGATGTGTTATTCTCAAAATGAGTGTTTATTCACTTGTCATTGCACAAGAGTACGGCAAAGGTATTAGGGATACCTAGTCTCGAAATGAAAAATGAATTGACTTTATGTTGTCAAATAATAAATTCCTTGGAAAGTGTTGGTATGGAGGGCACCCGTGGATACTGTAACATCCCAAATTTTTAATTTCGAATGTTATACATAGATCATTCACTGCATATCATATTTTATTGCATTTCGTTTTGCGATCCTCGAAAATTCTAAGCAACTCAAGGACCCACGGAGAGAGTTGGGGATTTCACCGTTTTCATATTTGAATTTTCTCAAATATTGAAACAGGGATCAATTTGGTTTAACAATTTTTCTCTCCGAAAATATTTCATATTAAAAATATATGAGAGGAGATAATATGACTTCTCCAAAATAAATGGAATATTGGAGGAAAAATATTAAAATCAAATAAATATTTTATTTGGATTTTTATTGCCATTTTATTTGAATTTAGAAAAATATGCATTTTTCAAAATTGCATTAGAGTCCCAAATAAATGTTTACCTTGTCCGGGAGATTTTTAGAGGACGGGGAAAATTTATTTCGGGAATTTTGGAGTCCGTTTAGTATTTCTTTTATTTGTTTTTCTGCGCGGAATTATTTAAAAAAAAAAAAAACTCCGCCGGACCGAACTGGGCCGAAGCCCAGCCGGCCCAGCCGCCCCGCGCCGCCTTCCCGTCCCGTGCCGGAGACGGACTCGCCGGAGGGGGGGGGGAAAAAGGTTTTTTTTTTTTTCGCCCCCGGCCCGCGCCTCCCCCGCCCCCTCGCCCCCTCGCCCAAGCCACCCTCCCCCTTAAATAGCCGCCGCCCCCCCCCTGGAGCCCCAAGCCGCCGCGCCGCCTTGCTAGCAGCGCCGCGAGCCGCCGCGCGCCGCGCTCCAGCCGCCGCCGCACCGCGCGCCCCACACCGCCGCCCCGCGCTGCCGCCGCCGCCTCGCCGGAATCCCGCCGCTGCCGTTGACTTCGTCGCCGCCATTTTTTTTTTCCGGTTAACCGTTCGGTTTTTTTGGTAAACCCTAGATCTAGATTCAGTTTTTTTTTAAATACCGGTTTATTCTTTTTAGATCGGTTTTCCGTCGGTTTAGTTATTTAGCGGACGTTCGTCCGTACGTTCGTTTTAACGAACGGTTTTCACCGTTTAACCGCAGACAGCGAACGTTCGTTCGTTAGCCTGTTTGTTAGTTTTTCTTTTTCTCGGATTTTCCGCGATTATTTTCGATCGCGATTTCTGATCCGATTTTCGTTTTAGTATAACTTTTCGCTCGTTTGTCGGAATCAGGCGATTCAAGCGCCTAGATCTCCGTCTCGAAGCCCTCTTTCTGTTTAACCAACTTAAACAAGTTTTTGCTACTGTAAAATTTGACTTTAGTCCAGATTAGTAATCGAAGCTTGTTTCTTTCGCAGTTTGAGTTTCGTTGCTCCGTTTGATTCGATTCTTTTTGCAAACCGGAGTTCTTCAGTTGAACTTTCTGGTTAGGTCTTCTCATTTGGGTTTTACCCGTGCATCTTCGCTTGATTGCTTATGTATGCTATTGGTTGTTTGCGATAGAATTCCCGGAGTGCGAAGCGTGCTACTACGAGTCCCTAGGATTTGCAGATCGTCAGCAAGGCAAGTTCACACTTTGATCATACTCTTCTATACCCAGTTTTTATGCATTAGTTTTATCCTCAAACACTACATGACTAGGATGTGATTAACTTGTGGGTATTGGGAAGTAGATGATGAGGTAGAACCTATTGCCCTTTTAATAACAAACCCTTGGGAGTTACTTCTACGCTATGCTTATGTTGCCATGCTATGCTCGTAGACGTGGATTGGGTTTGAGTGTATCCATGACAGATGTGAGATTTTTAATTAATGATCAACTTAAGGTGGCAACTTTAATACACATCTGGGTGGATTGCTTGTTTGGGCACCTGGGGATATACCAGTGTTGTCCTAGGAGATCCCGGGGATATACCGTGTGATCCTCCTACGGTCCGCCACCCAGGCTCAAAGGGATCATAAGATTATTCATGCTAGAAACTTCCGTGTGCAGCCACAAGCTATTATGGGCTCTAGCATAGTTGAGTATGTTACATGACCTCTTTCAGTGGTAGGCTAGCAGATGTAGGGGAAAGTAGGTGTAACTGTCTACCCAGAGTAAAGAGTAAATGTTTCTGAAAGACTGTGTCTCGGTCATCCGTTTCTCAAACACCATGTAGTGCGAGAAATCCAACGGAGGAGATCGAGTCTTGTGGGGAAAAGTGCACAAACCTCTGCAGAGTGTACAAACTAATCATGATTAGCCGTGTCCCCGGTTATGGACATCTTGAGTATCTGGTTCTTGGATTATCATATTGAATCCCATCACTCTAAATTAATTTGTTGGGTTTAATAATTACTTTTAATTGGGATTGAGAGGGGGATTTACCTTCTCAATGTTCAACAACCACCATGATAGTTAAATAAAATATATTCCCTTGTTGTAGGGAAACATTGGCTTTTCGCAAAACAGTATAACCCTAGAGCTTTTCCACCAGCCAAATATGCATGTAGTATTAGCAATTATTCTGTTCATTGCTCTACTGTGTTATATTGCCAGCATATTCCATGTGCTGACCCGTTTCGGGCTGCAACGTATCATGTTGCAGACTTTTCAGACGAAGAGTAAGGTGTGCTAGGTCGTTGTCGTGCACTCAGCTATGCCGTTGGAGTTGATGGACTCACTTTATCTTCCAAGCCTTCCGCTGTTATATTATTTAGATGGCCTTAAGCCATATTTATTGTAATCAGTTCTCTTTTGAGACATTCGATGTAATAAGTGTGTGATTGCACTCTGTTATAAATTTTTCGAGTACTGTGTGTGTCAGCATTACCGATCCAGGGATGACACTTGAACACAGAGATTCGATCCATTCGGGTCGGGTCGCCACAGAGATGGTATCAGAGCACACGCTGACTGTAGGACACGACCACTAAGAAAAGCCATAGGTCACTCTTCTCTACTCATTTCTGACTTCTCTCCATCTTCTATTCTCTAGGATGGCAGACTCAAGGAACAAGTTTACACAACCAGATGAAGACACACCTTTTGGACGACACTTGAAGGAAGTCACTAGGTACCTGAACATCGGAATACCAAGCTTCACCGGGACCTACACCGTCACTGTACCAGAAGAGGAGCGTTGGATGATTCGAGTTCAAATTCCAGGAAGGACATTCACGCCAGTTACGGAGCCCATAGAGTTTTCCTTTGATGCACCAACCTGGAGTCTAGGAAAGAGCATGGCAGCCCACATCGCCATGGGACGCATCGGCGAGGTGTATCACAAGGATCTTAAGGACACAATCTACCAGTTATGTGGGCGCCGAGATGAGCAATGGGAGATGATCAGCACCCGAAGGGACAGGTCCATTGCAGCTTTCATCCAGGAGTTAAACCAGCACATTCGTCGACAGGAGAACCAGATGTGTGCAAGCATGATAGATTTGAAGAAGGTGATGACCAGGAACATGGAGCTAGAAGAGGAACTCAAGTCTACACGCGATGGATACGAGGAGGAAATCGCCGTACTAGTGGAGAAGAATGACGACCTGACCAGGAAGCTAGGAGTATTCATGGGAGACCCCGTGCCCGGAGAAGAAGACGACGAACCTGAGGAAATTCGATCTGAAGACTACATCATCATCGACGACACCGACTCCGACCCCGACAGTAGTGATGATGATTACGAAGACGAAGCTGGAGCGGATATCATGGAGTCTTCCACCGATCAAAATTTCTAGATGACCACCATATTATCCTTAGTGTTTTCCCCATGTAAATAGTAATAGTCCGAGCACTTTTGTAACGGTAGTTAGATCGATTGTATGCTCTTGCTTGAATTGAGTGGTGTGTTATGAATGTGTTTGTCTCATGTGCATATGGGTAGTGCTTTCTCACTAGACCTTACTCTATTCTAATTCTCTTCCCTCTAAACCCATCAGATGCCTCCGAGACGCGACCCCGGATTTGTTTTCCCACCGGAGCTCACTCAGTTGATTCAACAGCAGAATACCCTGATGCAGCTACTAGTTCAAAACCAAGGCAACAACAACAACAACAACCCACCGCCACCACCACCAGTTGACAACTTAGCCCGTTTTCTGAGGTTGCAGCCGCCGGTGTTTTCCAGTAGCACCGAGCCAATAGTTGCGGATGACTGGCTACGCAGGATTGGAAGGGAGTTGACCACCGCAGGATGCACAGACGCTGAGAAGGTGCGTTTTGCCGCACATCAATTGGATGGACCCGCAGCCTCATGGTGGGAGAATTACACAGCCACATTCCCTATAGCCAATGTCACTTGGGATCAGTTTCAGCAAGCTTTCCGCACGGCACATGTCTCAGCAGGAGCTATGAGCATGAAGAAGCGTGAGTTTCGCAACTTACGCCAGGGAAACCGTAGCGTGGGGCAGTACGTGGATGAGTTCAGTAAATTAGCTCGCTATGCCCTGGATGATGTGGCCACTGATGCCGCGAAGCAGGAGAAGTTTATGGAAGGGTTGAATGATGAGCTGAGTATGCAGTTGATGGTGGCAACATTCAACAACTACCAGGAGTTGGTAGACAAAGCTCTTATGATTGAAGGGAAGCAGCAGCAGATTGATAGCCGCAAGAGGAAGTATGGACAAGGGAAGTTCAACTCAGGAGCTCAGCAGAAGCCCCGGTTCACCCCGAACTCGGGAGGGCTTGTTCATAACCATGGAGGTCATAACCACAATGGAGGAAGTGCACACAACCATAATGGCCACAAGAATGGAAATGGAAATGGAGCAGGCAGCAATCAGAACCGCTCTAACCCAGCCACACCCGCCAAGAAGGATCAAGGCCACATTACCTGTTTCAAGTGCGGGAAGACTGGACATTATGCCAACGAATGTCCAGAATTGAAGAACGGCAATGGTAATGGAAGCGCTGGGAAGAAGCCCAATCCATTCAACCGAGGACAAGTGAACCACGTGAACGTGGAGGAGGTTGAGGAGCAGCCTGATGCAGTTATCGGTAAGTTTTTGGTTAAGTCTTTTATTGCAATTGTTCTTTTCGATACTGGTGCATCGCATTCATACATATCAAGGGGATTCGTGGATAAGTATAAGTTGCCCACTAAGGTACTTAGGACACCCATGTTAGTAAGATCACCCGGTGCGGAGTATATGGCAAGACAAGGATGTTTTCAGATGCCATTGATCATTGGAAGTCATGTTTTCCCCTCAGACCTGATAGTTTTGAAGTCACAAGGATTGGATGTGATACTAGGCATGGATTGGCTATCGATGTATGGAGGAAGCATCGATTGTGCGAGTAAGTCGATTTCGCTTACCACCCCGGAGGGAAAAAGGATCAAGTATGTATCTAGGCATGTGCCTAGAAGGAGCCAAGTGAATTCTCTCACGGGAGTTGTTCAGGAGGAGGTGCCTATTGTGAAGGATTACCCAGATGTATTTCCAGAGGAGTTACCAGGCATGCCGCCGGATCGAGACATTGAATTCTTGATAGAGTTGTTGCCAGGCACCGGACCAATATCAAAGAGACCATACCGGATGCCCGCAAATGATCTGGAGGAGATTAAGAAGCAGATCAAGGAATTATTGGAGAAAGGTTACATTCGATGAAGTTCATCACCGTGGGGAGCCCCAGTGCTCTTAGTTGAGAAGAAGGATGGATCCTTGAGAATGGTTGTTGATTATCGCGCATTGAATGAAGTGACGATTAAGAACAAGTACCCACTGCCAATGATTTATGATTTGTTTGATCAGTTGCAAGGAGCTAAAGTGTTCTCCAAGATCGATCTGAGATCAGGGTATCACCAGCTGAAGATCCGAGAACAGGATATACCTAAGACAGCCTTCACCACCCGGTATGGGCTATATGAGTACACAGTTATGTCATTTGGATTGACTAATGCCCCTGCCTATTTCATGAGTATGATGAACAAGGTGTTCATGGAGTTCTTGGATAAGTTTGTCGTGGTGTTCATTGATGATATCTTGGTATACTCAAAGAATGAAGAGGAGCACAAGGAGCATCTGTGTTTAGTTCTCGAGAAGCTCAGGGAACATCAGTTGTATGCCAAGTTCAGCAAATGTGAGTTTTGGTTGAAGGAAGTTGGATTTCTTGGACATGTTATATCGGGCGAAGGTATAGCAGTAGACCCCACTAAGGTTCAGTCTGTCACTGAGTGGTTGGCACCCACCTCAGTAGGGGAGATCCGCAGTTTTCTTGGACTTGCAGGATATTATCGGAGATTTATCGAGAATTTTTCTAAGATTGCGAAGCCTATGACGGAGTTACTGAAGAAGGACACTAAGTTCAAATGGACAGATGAATGTGAGGCAAGTTTTCAGGAACTGAAGAAACGTTTGGTTACAGCCCCAGTTCTGATTCTGCCAGATATACACAAGGATTTCCAAGTGTATTGCGACGCTTCTCGCTTAGGACTGGGAGGAGTACTTATGCAGGAAGGAAGAGTTGTTTCATATGCCTCACGTCAGCTTCGGCCGCATGAGTTGAATTATGCCACGCATGACTTGGAGTTAGCAGCTGTAGTTCATGCACTTAAGACTTGGAGACATTTTCTTATTGGGAACCGTTGTGATGTGTACACGGATCACAAGAGCTTGA
This sequence comes from Thinopyrum elongatum, assembly GCA_011799875.1. Classification (NCBI taxonomy): domain Eukaryota; kingdom Viridiplantae; phylum Streptophyta; class Magnoliopsida; order Poales; family Poaceae; genus Thinopyrum; species Thinopyrum elongatum. The sequence goes on along the minus strand of CM022300.1, from coordinate 80,457,283 downwards.
AGTATATTTTCACTCAGAAGGAGCTGAACCTCAGGCAGAGGAGATGGTTGGAACTTATAAAGGATTATGATATGAAGTTGCATTATCATCCAGGAAAAGCCAATGTCGTAGCAGACGCTTTGAGCCGGAAGAGTTATGTCAATACCCTCAAAAGCGGAGGTTTACCAAAGGGGTTATCCGAAGATCTCAGGGAGTTTCGTTTGGGGATAGTCCCTAGAGGTTTTGTTGCAGTTATGGAAGTTCAGTCAACATTATTGGGAAGGATTCGAGAAGCTCAGAAAGAGGACAAAGAAATTACCGAGATAAAGGATAGAATGCGCAAAGGAAAAGCCAAAGGTTTTCGTGAAGATGAGCGCGACACCTTATGGTTTGAGGACCGTGTGTATGTACCCAATAATGCCGAGATCAGGAAGTTGATACTACAGGAGGCTCATGACTCGCCATACTCGATACACCCCGGAAACACCAAGATGTATTTGGACTTAAAAGAGCGTTTCTGGTGGACGGGTATGAAGAGGGATATTGCTGAGTATGTAGCCGTATGTGATGTATGTCAGAGAGTGAAGGCAGAGCATCAGAAGCCCGCAGGATTGCTACAGCCTATGCCAATACCCGAATGGAAGTGGGATAAACTTGGCATGGATTTCATCACCGGATTACCCAGGACCCGATCAGGATATGATTCTATCTGGGTAGTAGTGGATCGTTTGACCAAAGTAGCTCACTTTATTCCAGTGAAAACCACATATACGAGTGCGAAGTTGGCCAAGATATATATGACCAGGATCGTATGTCTGCACGGAGTTCCGAGGACCATCGTATCAGATAGAGGAACCCAGTTTACTTCAAAGTTTTGGCACCAACTACACCAGACATTGGGAACCAGGCTAGAGTTTAGTACAGCTTTTCATCCGCAGACAGATGGACAGACCGAGAGAGTCAATCAGATCCTGGAGGACATGTTAAGAGCTTGTGCGCTAGATTATGGATCTAGTTGGGATGACAATCTGCCCTACGCGGAGTTCTCATACAACAACAGCTACCAAGCCAGTTTGAAGATGGCACCTTTCGAGGCTTTGTATGGAAGGAGGTGCAGAACACCGTTGATGTGGGATGAAGTTGGAGACCGTCAGTTGTTTGGACCGGATTTGATTAAGGAATCCGAAGAGAAGGTTAAGCTGATTCGAGATAGACTGAAAGTAGCCCAGTCCAGACAGAAGAGTTATGCCGATCCAAAACGCAAGGAGGTAACCTATGAAGTCGGAGACAGAGCATATCTACGTGTGTCGCCACTTCGAGGAGTTAAACGGTTCGGAGTCAAAGGAAAGTTAGCCCCGAGGTTTGTAGGACCGTATCGTGTTGTGGAACGTATGGGTGAAGTTGCCTACAAGTTGGAATTGCCCGAAGGACTGTCAGGAGTTCATGATGTGTTTCACGTTTCCTAGTTGAAGAAGTGCCATGCGGAGATGGCTGATATTTCTCTAAGAGATATAGTGCCCCTAGAAGCAATTCAATTGGATAGTGATCTAACCTACGAGGAGAAACCCGTCAAGATTCTCGAGTTTGCCAGCCGAGTTAAACGCAACAAAGTTATCAAGTTTTGCAAAGTTCAGTGGAGTCATCATACCGAGGAGGAAGCTACCTGGGAGCGCGAAGAAGACCTCCGGAAGGACCACCCACACCTATTTTCTGGCCAACCCGAATCTCGAGGGCGAGATTCATCTTAAGGGGGGTAGGTTTGTAACATCCCAAATTTTTAATTTGGAATGTTATACATAGATCATTCACTGCATATCATATTTTATTGCATTTCGTTTTGCGATCCTCGAAAATTCTAAGCAACTCAAGGACCCACGGAGAGAGTTGGGGATTTCACCGTTTTCATATTTGAATTTTCTCAAATATTGAAACAGGGATCAATTTGGTTTAACTATTTTTCTCTCCGAAAATATTTCATATTAAAAATATATGAGAGGAGATAATATGACTTCTCCAAAATAAATGGAATATTGGAGGAAAAATATTAAAATCAAATAAATATTTTATTTGGATTTTTATTGCAATTTTATTTGAATTTAGAAAAATATGCATTTTTCAAAATTGCATTAGAGTCCCAAATAAATGTTTACCTTGTCCGGGAGATTTTTAGAGGACGGGGAAAATTTATTTCGGGAATTTTGGAGTCCGTTTAGTATTTCTTTTATTTGTTTTTCTGCGCGGAATTATTTAAAAAAAAAAATCCGCCGGACCGAACTGGGCCGAAGCCCAGCCGCCTCGCGCCGCCATCCCGTCCCGTGCCGGAGACGGACTCGCCGGAGGAGTCCGAGCCGCCGCCGTCGCTGCCCTTCGCCCCTTCCCCAAGCCGCCACCCCTCCCCCTCTTTAAAAGCCGACCCGGGGCCCCCCCTGGAGCCCCAAGCCGCCGCCGCCGCCTGCCCTCGCCGCGCCGCCGAGCCGCCGCGCCGCCTCGCTCGCCGCGCCAGCCGCCGCCACTCGCCGCCGAGCCGCCGCACCCCGCCGCCGCCCGCGTCGCGCCGCCCGCCGCACCGCGCCGCCGCACCGCGCGCGCCCCGCCCCGTCGCCTCGCCGCCGCCGCTGTCCCGCCGACCGCCGGAGGTAGCCGCCGCCGCCGTTGGTTTTCGTGAGAAAAACCGATCGGTTTTGTTTAAACCCTAGATCTAGATTCGGTTTTTTTTAAATACCGGTTTATTCTTTTTAGATCGGTTTTCCGTCGGTTTAGTTATTTAGCGGACGTTCGTCCGTACGTTCGTTTTAACGAACGGTTTTCACCGTTTAACCGCAGACAGCGAACGTTCGTTCGTTAGCCTGTTCGTTAGTTTTCTTTTTCTCGGATTTTCCGCGATTATTTTCGATCGCGATTTCTGATCCGATTTTCGTTTTAGTATAACTTTTCGCTCGTTTGTCGGAATCAGGCGATTCAAGCGCCTAGATCTTCGTCTCGAAGCCCTCTTTCTGTTTAACCAACTTAAACAAGTTTTTGCTACTGTAAAATTTGACTTTAGTCCAGATTAGTAATCGAAGCTTGTTTCTTTCGCAGTTTGAGTTTCGTTGCTCCGTTTGATTTGATTCTTTTGCAAACCGGAGTTCTTCAGTTGAACTTTCTGGTTAGGTCTTCTCATTTGGATTTTACCCGTGCATCTTCGCTTGATTGCTTATGTATGCTATTGTTTGTTTGCGATAGAGTACCCGGAGTGCGAAGCGTGCTACTACGAGTCCCTAGGATTTGCAGATCGTCAGCAAGGCAAGTAACACATTGATCATATTTCTTCATTACCCAGTTTTTATGCATTAGTTTCGACCCTCAAATATTGCATGATTAGGATGTGATTAACTGGTGGGTAATGGGAAGTAGATGATGAGGTAGAACCTATTGCCCTTTTATTATAAAACCCTTGGGAGTTACTTCTACGCTATGCTTATGTTGCCATGCTATGCTCGTAGACGTGGATTGGGTTTTGAGTGTATCCATGACAGATGTGAGATTTTTAATTAATGGTTCAACTTAAGGTGGCAACTTTAATACACATCTGGGTGGATTGCTTGTTTGGGCACCTGGGGATATACCAGTGTTGTCCTAGGAGATCCTGGGGATATACCGTGTGATCCTCCTACGGTCCGCCACCCAGGCTCAAAGGGATCATAAGATTATTCATGCTAGAAACTTCCGTGTGCAGCCACAAGCTATTATGGGCTCTAGCATAGTTGAGTATGTTACATGACCTCTTTCAGTGGTAGGCTAGCAGATGTAGGGGAAAGTAGGTGTAACTGTCTACCCAGAGTAAAGAGTAAATGTTTCTGAAAGACTGTGTCTCGGTCATCCGTTTCTCAAACACCATGTAGTGCGAGAAATCCAACGGAGGAGATCGAGTCTTGTGGGGAAAAGTGCACAAACCTCTGCAGAGTGTACAAACTAATCATGATTAGCCGTGTCCCCGGTTATGGACATCTTGAGTATCTGGTTCTTGGATTATCATATTGAATCCCATCACTCTAAATTAATTTGTTGGGTTTAATAATTACTTTTAATTGGGATTGAGAGGGGGATTTACCTTCTCAATGTTCAACAACCACCATGATAGTTAAATAAAATATATTCCCTTGTTGTAGGGAAAAATTGGCTTTTCGCAAAACAGTATAACCCTAGAGCTTTTCCACCAGCCAAATATGCATGTAGTATTAGCAATTATTCTGTTCATTGCTCTACTGTGTTATATTGCCAGCATATTCCATGTGCTGACCCGTTTCGGGCTGCAACGTATCATGTTGCAGACTTTTCAGACGAAGAGTAAGGTGTGCTAGGTCGTTGTCGTGCACTCAGCTATGCCGTTGGAGTTGATGGACTCACTTTATCTTCCAAGCCTTCCGCTGTTATATTATTTAGATGGCCTTAAGCCATATTTATTGTAATCAGTTCTCTTTTGAGACATTCGATGTAATAAGTGTGTGATTGCACTCTGTTATAAATCCTTCGAGTACTGTGTGTGTCAGCATTACCGATCCAGGGATGACACTTGAACACAGAGATTCGATCCATTCGGGTCGGGTCGCCACAGATACGGCTAGCCATGGAAAATGAAAGTATGGTGGAAAAAGGAATAAATTTTATTTTCTGTTTGGGAACCGCCTATGATATATCTAGCATGGAAAGTATTGAGAACTACTCGATCGTTTTCGTTGACAGGAAAATCATGCCACCCAAAATGTTTTATCTCTACTTTTTCCGCTTTGAGCTCTGGCACCTCTACAAATCCCTACTTCCCTCTGCGAAGGGCCTTTCTTTTACTTTATGCAATTTTTATTTTGAGTCTCCATCTTCTCTTATAAAGCACCAACTAAGGGGCACTATGATCGTACTTGAGCATTGGGTGTAGCTAATATGCGAGTGTGTTTCATGAATGGATCAATGATTAAGCATAATGGGCTAGGGATAACTTGCTTTAGTGTTGATATTTTGAAAGACATGGTTGCTTGTTGATATGCTTGAGTATTGAAATCTTCATGTCAAAACTAGACTATTGCTTTGAATCATATAAAAGTCCAAATGTCCATGCTACAAAGAAAAGAATATGTGATGAACATGTTAGGCAGCATTCCACATCAAAAATTCTGTTTTTATCATTTACCTACTCGAGGACGAGCAGGAATTAAGCTTGGGGATGCTGATACGTCTCCAACGTATCTATAACTTTTGATTGTTCCATGCTGTTATATTATCATTCTTGGATGTTTTACAATCATTTTATAGCAACTTTATATCATTTTTTGGGACTAACCTATTGACATAGTGCCCAGTGTCAGTTGTTGTTTTTTGCTTGTTTTTTACTTCGCAGGAAATCAATACCAAACGAAGTCCAAACGCAGCGAAACTTTTTGGTGATTTTTTTTGGACCAGAAGACACCTGTTGGGCCAAAGAAGTACCAGAGGGGGGCTCCGAGGGGAGCACAACCCACCAGGGCGCGCCCGGGGGCCCAGGCGTGCCCAGGTGGGTTGTGCCCACCTCGTCCGCCTCCCGCACCGCCTCTTTGCTCTATAAATACCCTGGACGTCCAAAAACCCTAGGGGAGTCAACGAAAATCAATTCCAGCCGCCGCAAGTTCCAGAAACCACAGATCCAATCTAGACACCATCACGGAGGGGTTCATCATCCTCATTGGTGCCTCTCCGATGATGCGTGAGTAGTTCATTGTAGACCTACGGGTCCGTAGGCAGTAGCTAGATGGCTTCCTCTCTCTCTTTTGATTCTCAATACAATGGTCTCTTGGAGATCTATTTGATGTAACTCTTTTTTGCGGTGTGTTTGTTGGGATCCGATGAACTTTGAGTTTATGATCAGATCTATGTTTTTATCCATGAAAGTTATTTGAGTCTTTTGATCTCTTATATGCATGATTACTTATAGCCTCGTATTTCTTCTTCGAATCTTTGGTTTAGTTAGGCCAACTAGATCGATTTTTCTTGCCATGGGAAGAGGTGCTTTGTGATGGGTTCGATCTTACGGTGCTTGATCCCAGTGACAGAAGTGGAACCGACACGTATGTATCGTTGCTATTAAGGATAACAAGATGGGGTCTATTTCTACATAAATAGATCTTGTCTACATCATGTCATCGTTCTTATTGCATTACTCCGTTTCTCCATGAACTTAATACACTAGATGCATGCTGGATAGCGGTCGATGTGTGGAGTAATAGTAGTAGATGCAGGCAGGAGTCGGTCTACTAATCTTGGATGTGATGCCTATATAATGATCATTGCCTGGATATCATCATAATTATTTGAAGTTCTATCAATTGCCCAACAGTAATTTGTTTACCCACCATATGCTATTTTTCTCGAGAGAAGCCACTAGTGAAATCTACGGCCCCCAGGTCTATTTTCTCATCATATATTTTCAGATCTATTTTGGTATTTGCCTTTTTATTTATTTGCCACTTTTATTTTCAGATCTATATTTCCAAAAACCCAAAAATATTTTGCTTCACTTTATTTTATTCGCGATCTTTTTATCAATCTACTACAATTTATCTCATGTCCGTTTGCCAATTTCTGGCGCCGTTACCCGAAAGGGATTGACAACCCCTTTAACACGTCGGGTTGCAAGTATTTGTTCTTTGTGTGCAGGTGCTGTTTACGTAGTGTTGCTTGGTTCTCCTACTGGTCCGATAACCTTGGTCTCATCACTGAGGGAAATACCTACCGTTGTTGTGCTGCATCATCCCTTCCTCTTTGGGGAAATACTGACGTAGTTCAAGCCAACATCATCCACCGCCGTCCTCCTCCACCTTGCCGGAGCTGATACCCCGACGCCATCATCCATTACAAGAGATCGACCTCTCTCATCCACGGCTTCGGACCAGGATCCTTGCATCCCGTCCTCTCGCTTCATCCCCACCGTCGTCCACCTTGCCGGCGCCGCTCCTACGACCGTCTCGTCCACCGCACCGGGATATTTTTCCCGCCGCCACCGTCTACCCTCCTAGATCTGCTTCCACGCCGCCGACAGCCATCGCTACCGCAGCACCGTCAAATTCTCAGCAGATGCATACACGGCGCCGCACCAGAGGCGGTACTCTTTCATATCTGCTCAACTTATTTATCGCAGCAAGAAAATAGATCGCCACTGCTTTACTGTGATTTCTTGTCCATCACTTAGGATCTTACTTGTTAGTTGAAAGCAAACATCAGTTGTGAAGTTGCCTTTGTCCAGTTTGCACCTTCAGATCTGCCATAGCACGCTCAGCACTATACTCGCAATGCTTATGGTTTTCCCCTTTTATATTCCACACTAGTTAAATGACAGTAGACTAAATTTCAAAATTAGGTCAGTCGATTTTTGAGAGCTCGCCGGAGGGAAGGAAGGGGCTTGGGTGGGGACGATGGTTGTGGGGGGCGGTGGCCTGGCGGTGGTGGGGCCTCGCCGGAGGAAAAAAACTCGACGCGGGTGGGGGCGGGGGGGGGGGTGGGAGTGGCGGAGGAACACAGGCGGGTGGGGGCGGTTCAGGGGAGGGCGGGGGGGGGGGGGGGTCGGGGCCGGTGGTTCGGCCAGCGGCCCGTGCGGTGTTCTGTAGGGGAAGAATCAGAGACAAGGAAGAAGAAGGGTTAGGAGACGTAGGATCTTCATCCAACCGCCTGAAATGGTCGACTAACCCAAATGACAAAAGTCACGTGACTTGCATGCAGACAACGCGCACCACATCGTAGCTGCGTAGCACTGCTCCTCAATCGATCAAGCTAAACAACGTGCCACTCATAATTCCAAACTTGTTGCTCAAATACGAATCTGATATGATGCTGATATTACTAAAATAGATAACGTTTAATTGGTAAGCTAATGTTCCTACTTTACTTTCAAAAAGCACGTGCACCACATATAGAGAGATAACAGGGAGTTGCATTCTTAATGCGCTCTGGTTCATCATGTGTGGGCACTATGCAACGAACATTTTATGATCCAAAATCTGCTTGCTCTTCTTTAGCATGTTCCTCTTCTGTTCTTCTTTAATAAGTACTCTCTCCATTCCTAAATACAAGTCTTTGTATAGATTCCACCATGGACTACATATGGAGCAAAATGAGTGAACACTCTAAAATGTATCTGTATACATTTGTAGGTGATCCATAGTGGAAATATCTACAAAGACTTATATTTTGGAACAAAGGGAGTATAATAGTAGTACAGTATGTTCCTTGTAGTGAAGAGGAGCAGGGACATTTGCAGTGTACAGGTCTATTCGGTCGGTTCTGATGGACACTTTCAACTCTTCGGGCCTCTTTGATTCGTAGGATTTTGTAAACATAGGAATAGGAATTGTAGTGGCCTGCCCACTTGAATCCTATAAGATTAGCAAGGAAATGCGAGGATATGTGTCGCCTTTGAGAGTTACACTGATATTAACAGTACCGCACCTTCAGTTGAAGAGACCTGGTATCCGAAGCCTTTCTAGCCGTACCGGCAATAGTAGCCCATATTTTCCAGCAAGTTCCACTTTCCTGATTTTACTTGTGATGCTTACGGTTTTCCCATTATATCTACACTATGATCTGTGTAGCTGCTTTATGTCGCACTAGCAGGAGTCCACTCTTGAAGCTAAACAACACACCAATCATAAGTCCAAAGCTTACTTCTTCAAATACGAATTGTGATATGATACTGATATTAGTTAACAAACACACATGTAATTGGCCAGCTAATGCTCCCACTTGATTTTCCAAATGCATGTGGCCACATATAGAGAGACAACATGGAATTGCATTTCTTTGGGTGCTGTGATTCATCATGAGTGGGCAACCAACATTGTATGGAAAGAAGCGGAATCTGAAGAATATGCTTCCTCTTCTATTTTTTAACATGTTCCTCTTTTGTTATTCTGTATTTAGTACGTACAGTATGTTCCTTGTCAGGAAGGGGAGCAGGGACATCTGCAGTTAACAGCTGATAGAGCTGGCTTGTACGTGATCGATAGGCTTTCAATTAGTAGCGGCAATACAACACCGTATTTTCCAGCCAGTTCCACTTTCCCGATTCATATATGCCGGTTATGGTGTACTTATGTACAGTATGATCTGCCTAGTTGCTGTGTGCTCTTGTTATCATGGTTTGGCAATAAACTCTCTATACAGTATATTATGAACCTATCATCTGCCAACTATCCTTACTTCTGGAGCCTATTTTTGTGTCTACTTGTGCCAGATTATATTAATGCACGCACCATATTACAGCACACATGGGCTCTCTCATCAGAATCGAGTGATAGCACACAAGGGTTTACAGGGAGCCCCTATTATATTAGAATATCCTCTGCATTACAAAGATAATCTCACTACTATTTATGTTTTCATGCTTCTCAGATATTGTACGTAATCACAATGAATATGAGAATGCGCGCATCAGAAGAATATTGTGGAACACTTCAATGACTAACAAACTTGGCACCAAGGCATTGAGTTCCATTCTGGATGCAATGAAACTCATACGCTCCCCACCTGCAGATTCTTGTTCAGAATATGATCCTAATGACTATTCTGACCTCGAGGAGTCGAAGGCAGATGGCCTATCCTCTTCACCCATCAAGGTGCATGTTCTATTTTGTCAAGGTTTTATTGATTGCGTGTATCTTGCATAAGGCGTCTTGCATTTCTTCTACTTTGTTGCACCGCCATCTGCTTAGTTTACTCATCATATATGTCAAGATGCCATGCCCATCCATTATCAATACATATTCCATCTGTCATCATACCATGTTTTTCCACTCAAATGCTGTTCTTGTGCATCAGACATCAAAAAGGAAGAGGGTGATTGCCGAACCTGAAGGAGCACCAACAAAGTCCTTGAAAAACGTGGTGATGCCGGAGAAATCAGATAGCACCCCACTTATATTGGCTCTACAACTAGTGACACAAAACGTAGGACCGACTCTAGCAGACTGTACCCATACTTCACTGGCCACACCACTAGCCCCACCACACAGGACCTGCACTCAAGCAAAAGGTATGCCGATTTCAGTTGCCATAGCACCAGCCGTACCACAGAAAAATCCCACTCCAGCAAAAAGTACAGCAAGTCCACCGGCCAAAGACCTATCCCAACTGCAGAGACGGCCAATTCCTGCAGATTGGAACCCCATTCCAGTTATTCCCAGTTTAAAAGACAATGCTTTCAATGTTGTTAGGAACTACGTGCATATATTCCCATCATGGGAAGATTATAGTGAAGACAAACACCATTTTCACATCTTCCTGTCCCACTTACGTGTAAGTGCTATTATTCATGGTGATTATATTTTCTTGTTTTCTGCTGATTGAACACATCAATGATTTACATTACATTGTTGTAAGTAGGTGAGGGTCAATCTGGATAGTCATGACAAGCAAAGCTTGCTTGCGCTTTTCAAGGAAGCATTGCAGCAGTATCGGTGTTACCTGAGGAAAACACATTTTGATGGCAAGTCTATAAATGAATTTCCGGTGAAGTCTCCTGTGCTAAATTTAGAAGACATTGAAAGGAAAAACCTTGTTATGCACTGGTCTCGTTCCCAGGATGAGGTACTGTCTATGATATCACATGACAATTTGAACTTCTACTTTTTCACATGTGCCTTATGGATCTCTTTTGCAGGAAATCTGCTCGAAGGAGAATTCTGGTTTGAAAAGGACGACAGGATATCGCAAATATGATGCCCGCTGCTTTGCTCTTGTTAGTACCTGTTGTCCTGTATCACTGTACTTGCATTCATACCTGGTTCATTATGTGACAGCAGTATGCATGATAGCTTGCTTATCAATTGTTCGCTCCAAATTATCAGATCTGTATTAATGGTTATATTAATGTAGAATATACCCAATGCCAATGAAAAAGTTTAGCTCTGCATTGTTCTTGTAAGTACCTGCTATCCTTTATCAGTGTACTTATATTGACAGCTAGTTGTTCATGTACCATCACTCTGCAGCTTATTTTCCTTTGCCCTCCATTTTCTACACATCAGATCTATATTTACTCTTATCGTAAGGTTGGATAAAACCAATGGTACTGAAGAAGTTTAGCTCTGCATTGCTCTTGGCTGTACCTTTTGCGTGTATCACTATACTTAAATTTATAGCTACTTGGTTATGTAGCATCACTCTTCATCTTATCTTAAATATTCTCCATTTTTTCTTATATTATCACATCTATATTTACTCTTAACAAATGTAGAATAAAGGCAATGCTTATGAAGAAGATTCTGTGGTAAACTTCTTGAATTGCCCCCCCCCCCCCGCCATCAGCATGGACAAGGGCTTTATAGAGCCGGTCTTCACCACTAATGTAAGTTTGTCCTTCTCAAGCCTTCAAACTTTGTTGTGTATATTTGGTTAGGCATGACTGCAACAACTATTTATTGTTGGTGTTTGCATCAAATTGCATGTTTAAAGTTTATTATGAAGTTCATAAACAAAAGTTTGTCCTTCTCAATTAAGTTTTCAGTTGTACAACCAAGTTCCTTCTTCATACCATGTAAATTAAACTATACAGAGCAAGTGATCTTCTTTTGCACTGCATGTATGCTTCTGTTCTTGATCCGTAATCCAGTGGTGTGGTGAAACTACCCACTATAGCACAATGTCATATTCTGCAATGTCTTGACTATGAACAATGTCATATTATTCTACTATTATTTAAATCGTCTCTTTATTTGCCAATCTGAAATGGGATAAATTGACAGCACACTAACCATTGATACTTATGAGTTCTTGATATGTAATCCAGTGGTGTCGTGAAGCTGCCAACTCCTTCACAATGTCATTTCCTGCCATGTCTTAACCTGAACAATACCATATTGTGTTAATGCTGTTTTAAACCGTGTCTCTTTATTTGCCAATAAGAAATCTGATGAATTGTCAGCACTCATACTTATATGTGCAAAACCTGTCATCTGTCTGCTTGTTTCTCTTTCAAAGTGAGGAGGATATAAGCGTCAAACAAGCGCAGCTCATCAGCTTGCTCAGCTGCTTGCGCTACGGCTCCCGAGTAGGGCTAACCTTTCTTGAACTCTATTGAAGTGATGTCTGTTTTGCATATTATTTTGTCGACGTGTTTATTTGCACTGGTGGCGATCTTTGATGCCCAGTGTATCTAATCTGCTGTCTACTTGTGCTTTATTATCATAGTGGCGAACTTTGATGCCCAGTGGATGTAATATGCCATAATTTATTTATTGTATAGTCTAGGTTTTTTCTTACTCACGATGCTGTAGTTATTTTACTGTATATATATCCTATCTTTGCTCCACGAAAATTAAACTGGCCTAACCGTAAAATTACGGTACATAATCGGGCCAGCATGCAAATCACTATATATGGGCCGCATCATGGGCCTAGTCATCTTGGTCCGTTAACAGGCCTAAATGTAAACTAGCCCACTAGTAGTTTCGGGCTTTTAATAGGCCGAGTAAACCACCGACCCTATTTTGGCAAGAAAATTCAATGGGCTTTTAGTAGGCTAAAAAGTAGGTTGGGCCTGAAATGTGCCGAACAGCTCACAGGCCGACAGCAGGCCAAAATAGACCCCGGCCCATGATTGTGCCAATCACATCACGGGCCGTTAACAGGCCAAAATTGTCTCGGTCCTTGTTTGTCCCAATCAAATTATCGGCTGTGAGCAGGCCGGATGCAAAGCGGGCCATAATTAGGCCCAACTATATGACGGGCTTTTAACAGGCCAAAATAAATATAGGGCCGAAATGTTAAACGGGCCTTTAACAGGCCGAAACTAATATCAGGCCGTACTATTAAATGGACCTTTAGCAAACAGAAATCCTAACCCGGCCTCAAGTGGGCCCAAAAGCACAACGTCCAGTTGACGAGCCGAATCTGATATGGGCCATAATTTAGCCCAAAGAATGAAAGGCTCTTAAAGTGCCGGATCTGATATGGGCCGTAATATGGCCCAGAACGTGGTAGGCTATTAACGGGTCGGATCTCATATGGGCCCTTATTAGGCCTAGAACATGGCAGGCTATTAATGGACCGGATCAAATATGGGCCGGCATTTGGCCCAAAACATGGTAGCCCGTTAACGGGCTGACCCACTAGTGTCTTCAAAATCTTGTGGGCCTTTAGCTGGGCTGGCTCATTATGGTCTGCAAAATCTTGTGGGCCTTTAGCTGGGCCGACCCATTTAATCTTTATGGGCCACTTTTGGGCCGGTACATGTGTCAACATATCATAGGCGCATCTCTCCCATTGGATGAGTGACATCTATGCCAACGCGGGGCCGGCACGTGGTTCCGTCGGCCAATGAGAATTTTGCACGTGGAAAATCGCCATTGGTCGTGGCTGTTAGCGGGTTATCGGATCCAAAACCGGACCCGATAGCTTAACGGTGACCCGTTACGGTGGATGCCACGTGTCGGTTACCCTTGACGAAAGCACTTCCATGACGCGACATTTATCGTCATGGAAGTGGACACTTCTGTGATGATAATTTTTGTATTGTCATGGAACACTTCTATGACAGCACAGGTATGACTATCTTGATTCTGTCATAAAATCGTCATGGATGTACATGCATGACAGAAAACATGACCTACTATGACAAACACGTATCATCATGGCAGTGTATTGTTTTTGTAGTGATGTCAATAGGTTAGTCCCAAAAAATTGATATAAAGTTGCCATAAAATGATTGTAAAACATCTAAGAATGATAATATAACATCATGGAACAATAAAAAATTATAGATACCTTGGAGACGTATCAGTATCCCCAAGCTTAATTCTTGCTTGTCCTCGAGTAGGTAAATGATAAAAACAGAATTTTTGATGTGGAATGTTGCCTATCATGTTCATCACATTCTTTTATTTTGTAGCATGGACATATGGACTTTTATATGGTTCAAGGCAATAGTCTAGTTTTGACATGAAGATTTCAATACTCAAGCATATCAACAAGCAACCATGTCTTTCAAAATATCAACACTAAAGCAAGTTATCCCTAGCCCATCATGCTCAATCATTGATCCTTTCATGAAACACACTCGCATATTAGCTATATCCAATGCTCAAGTACGATCATAGTGCCCCTTAGTTGGTGCTTTATAAGAGAAGATGGAGACTCAATAAAAATAAAAATTGCATAAAGTAAATAGAAAGGCCCTTCGCAGAGGGAAGTAGGGATTTGTAGAGGTGCCAGAGCTCAAAGCGAAAAAGAGAGATAAAAACATTTTGGGTGGCATGCTTTTCCCGTCAACAAAAACGACCGAGTAATTCCCAACACTTTCCATGCTAGATATATCATAGGCGATTCCAAATAGAAAATAAAGTCTATTCCTTTTTCCACCATTCTTTCACAATCCATGGCTAGCCGTATTCACGGGTGCCCTCCATACCAACACTTTCCAAGGAATTTATTATTTGACAACATAAAGTAAATTCATTTTTCATTTCGGGACTGGGCATCCCTAATACCTTTGCCGTACTCTCGTGTAATGACAAGTGAATAAGCACTCATCTTGAGAATAACACATCTAGCATGGAAAATATTGGCCACCCCCTGCCGCTTCATTTGCGGTACGAGCACACAAAAAGGAAATTTATTTTGAAAATTAGAGATGGCACATACAAATTTGCTTAGAATGGCATGGAAATACCGCATATAGCTAGGTATGATGGACTCATATGGCAAAACTGGGTTTTAAGGATTTTGATGCACAAGTAGTATTTCTACTTAGTAAAAAGATTGAGAAGCATCCAACCAAGAAACGAAAAATCACATAAGTGAGCATTGAGCATAACTAACACTGAATAATGCACCACAAGTAGGATGTAATTTTATTGCATAACTATTGACTTTCATTCTTGCATAGGGAATCACAAACCTTAACACCAATATTCTTACTAAAGCATAATTACTCATCAACATGACTCACATATCACTATCATCATATCTCAAAACTATTACAAAGAATCAAGTTTATTTTGTCCAATGATCTTCATGATTTTTTTTATTATATCCCTCTTGAATATCTATCACTTTGGGACTAATTTCATATGTTGCAATTACTTTTGGCAAGCTTAAACAAATCTAAGTGAAGAACATGAGCATAAAAATTTTCATCTCTCAAAATAATATAAGTGAAGCATGAGAGAATTTCTTCAAGGTTACTAGCTCTCAAATAAATCTATGTGAAGCATGAGAGCATTTCTTCAAAATTTTAAAGCACACCGTGCTCAAAAAGATATAAGTGAAGCACTAGAGCAATTCCATAGCTCAAAGAATTTAAGTGAAGCATAAAGAGCAATTCTAACAAATCATAGCATTATTTTGGCTCTCTCAAATAGGTGTGTTCAGCACGGATACTTGACACAAAACAAAAAGCAAAACAAGCAAAGACTCATATAATACAAGACGCTCCAAGCAAAACTCATGATATGTGACGAATAAAAATATAGCTCCAAGTAAAATACCGATGGTCGTTAGAAGAAAGAGGGGATGCCACTCGGGGCATCCCCAAGCTTAGTTGCTTGTTCATCCTTGAATATTATCTTGGGGTGCCATGGGGCATCCCCAAGCTTAGGCTCTTGCTTCTCCTTATTCCTTCATCCATCGTGATCTCACCCAAAACTTGAAAACTTCAATCACACAAAACTTAAAAAAACCTTCGTGAGATCCGTTAGTATAAGAAAACCAATCTTTACTTTAGGTACTGTTGAAAACCCATTCATATTTTATTCATGCATTATATCTACTGTATTCCAACTTTGCTATGGCTTATACCCCCCGATAAAGTCCATAGATTCATCAAAATAAGCACACAATGCAAAGAAAACAGAATCTGTCAAAAACAGAATAGTCTGTAAAGACGCAAATTTTTCTCATACTTCTGTAACTCCAAACATTCTAAAAATTAGTAAAACATGGACAATTTGTATATAAATATTGTGTAAAAAAATCAGAAGTTTTCGTTGCTTCTGTGATTTAAAAAAATTCTGGTACTGGACGCAAAAGTTTCTGTTTTTCAACAAGATCAAATCAAATATCACCCAACATGATCCCAAAGGTTTATCTTGGCACAAACACTAAATAAAACATAAAAAACACAATCATAACAGTAGCATAATTGTGCAAACACTCAGGAACAGAAAGAAAAAATTAAAAATAAATTTTATTCATTGGGTTGCCTCCCAACAAGCGCTATCGTTTTACGCCCCTAGCTAGGCATAAAGCAAGGCTTCAAGTATTGTCATCTTTGGTTCTAGATCCATAGGATGCCCTCATGATTGATTCATATGGTGGATTAATTATTGTTCTAGTGAAGTGTTCCATACCCTTTCTTAGTGAAAATTGAAATTTAATATTGCCTTCTTTCATATCAATCACGACACCTATAGTGCGTAAAAATGGTCTACCAAGTATAATTGGACAAGACAGATTGCAATCAATATCAAGAACAATAAAATATATGGGCACATAATTCCTATTTGCAAGAAAAAGAACATCATTAATTCTTCCCAAAGGCTTTTTAATAGTAGAATCCGTCAAATGCAAATTTAAAGAACACTCTTCAATATCAGTAAGACCAAGCACATCACATAAAGATTTCGGAATTGTGGAAACACTAGCACCCAAATCACATAAAGCAAAGCACTCATAATTTTTAATCTTGACTTTGATGGTAGGTTCCCATTCATCATGTAATTTTCTAGGAATCAAGATCTCTAATTCCAACTTTTCTTCAAAAGCTTTCATCGTAGCATCTACGATATGTTTAGTAAAGGCTTTATTTTGTTCATAAGCATGGGGTGAATTTATCATAGATTCCAACAAAGAAATACATTCAATAAAAGAGCAACTATCATAATTAAAGTCTTTGTAATCCAAGAGTGGGCACATCACTAGTTAAAGTTTTGACCTCTCCAAACCCACTTTTATCAAATTTTTCATCAAGATTTTCACCCTCCGAATTGTTGGGACGCCTTCTAGATATAGTTGACTCTTCTCTAGTCCCTTTATCATCAATTTTAATCTTACTAAACAAGGAATCAATAGAAGAAACACCAATTACTTTAAGATCTTCATCATTTTTATGAAAGCAATCACTAGAAAACGCTCTTTCCAAAAATTCTCTTTTAGCTCTAAGCATAGCGGTTCTTTTCTTACTTTCATCCATAGAAACATATAAAGCTTTAATTGATTCCTCAACCTTGGGTACAAAAATTTTCATCTTGAGATTTTCTACATCATGAGAAATTCTATCAATGATTCTAGACATATCATCAATCTTATTCAACTTTTCTTCTATCGTATTATTGAAAACCTTTTGAGCATCGATACATTCTTTAATATTATTCTCAAGATCAAAGGTGTTCCTATTATTATTATAAGAAGGATTACCATAGGAACCACCATAATTATTAGAGGAATTTCCAGGAAAAGGTCTAGGACTCAAATTACCTCTATAAGCATTGCTATTAAAATTGTTTTGCGAGACAAAATTCACATCTATGGGATCACTATTTTGCTCAATCAAAGTAGACATAGGCACATCATTAAGATCAATAGGAGCATTTTTATTAGCAACCAATTTCATAAGAGCATCAATTTTTTCACTCAAAGTACTAATTTCTTCAACCGTATTAACTTTTTTTACTAGTAGGAGCTCTTTCGGTATGCCATTGCGAATAATTTGCCATAATATTGTCAAGCAATTTATTAGCTTCACCCAAAGTAATTTCCATAAAAGTACCACCCGCGCGCGGAATCTAAAAGATTTCTAGAAACAAAGTTCAACCCCACATAATTTTTTTGTATGATCATCCAAAGATTTAAACCATGAATAGGACAATTTCTTAGCATCAATTTCATTCTTTCCCAAGATGTGTAACATGTTCATGCTTAAGTTGCTTAAAATTCATAATTTGGGTTCTAAGAGAAATAATTTTCGTGGCGGAAAATACTTAGTAATGAAAGCATCTTTGCATTTATCCCAAGAATCAATACTATTGTTGTGACACCCTGATTTTGTCAACCTTTTCTTTTCAAAATATTTTGGCTTTATTTGAATTTTGGATGGTTTTTGAATCTTTCAAGTGGCTTTGGACTTATGAATCCTTGAACCTCTTGAACCAAAACCATCACCAACCTGCCAAAGCTCTGTCATATCCCTCCTGGATCAAATTTCAATATTTGATCTTTTTCAAATACATCATTTTATTCCTTGGGAGACTATGGCATCACTATGGGTTGTGAAGCAACCTATAGTTTTGATGATCAAAAGAGTTCCAAATTTTTGCCACATCTTCTCATCATCATATAACCTCATAATCTTCAAAAATATTCCATTGCTCAATATTAAATAATGGCTAGAATAATTATTTTCTTTCTGGTCAGAATTGTTCATTTGAGAAGCAACCCTTGTTTTCCTAATTCAGAAACTCCCCAAATAAATTCTCTGAGGTACTAGAGAACCTACCTAGCCACAATACCCAAAAATTTCATCTTGGCCAATACAACTTTTTAGCAGCAAAATTCTACCAAGTTTTTGCTCATTTTGAATCTCTGTGAAGGAAGTACCATCTAGAGGTTTCCTCTTGAGCTGAAATTTTTATGACATCTCCTAATCACTAAATGAATCCCACACACCAAAATTTAGCCTCACCAGATCAACCATATGAGTGAACCAAGCAGATTAAGTTTCTGGACTAGTATGGCAGGTTGCACATGAACCCTATTCAAAACTTTTCTAAATGCTTTCAAATTTTACCAGCTTGTAGTCCTTCCAACCCAGATAACTCTAGACATCTCCATTGGCTTCATGCCCAACCCAATGCTTCTCCAGATCCCTCCCAAGATCTTAGCCAGAAGCTATTTTGGCTCAGTTCTTCGAACCTCGCTCAATCTGATCCTATCCAAAGACTTGCAGTACCTATTTGAGCTCAGGTCGACGCTACGGACAAGTCTGGGCAGGCTCGCGAGGCCTCCAGACACCAACATGCGTGGTGATCACCGTGCTGGCATGCCCTACGACGCGCTCTGTGTGCCCAGGCGTGTCGGACGCGACCACTCCAGCCATCCCTCACTGCCCCCTCCTTGTCCTTGGTGCCGATCGCTCCCTAGCCGCACACGTGGCCACTCCCGAACCCTCTCGAACACCGGCGAAGGCCGCCGCCGCTCATAGCCAAGCTCCGCCACGGGCAGAACAGTGAGCTCCCCTCACTGTGGTTGTCCGTTTGCCCTTAATGGCTCCGCTCCAGTCCCGTCTCACCTGCTCGCTCACGTCCCCTCCCCACGAGGTCCGCAGGCCAGCGCGACGGCCAGCTCACCGTGGATTCCGGTAGCTTCGCCGCGGCGCCATACGGCTCGGGCACTCGCCGCCCGACTATAAATAGCCTCGCCCTGCTCCTCCATTCCTCACCACCTCACCTCAGCACCCACCAGCCACCACCAGAGCGCCCAAGGAGGGCCGGGAGCTCGTCTCCCTCAGCTCCGGCAGTAGCTCTGCCGCTCGATCCCTTTCCGCAGCCAGCCAAGTCCGGACAACCCCATCCCTGCCCGACCCCACTGTTGAGCTTAGGGCATTCCCCTGGTGCCCCACGACCTCTCCCTTAGTGGAACCGCCGCCGGAACCGCCGTCTTTGTCGACCACCGAGCGTCACCGTCGCCAAAGAAGAAGGGAGCGGCGCCATCCGGCCACCTCTCGAGACCCTGCGGGTACGTACGCGTTCGCCATCGTACGCTCGTTCGATTCCTGCGGTCGCCCGACCTCGCCATCGCCCGCATCGCCGGCGATGACCATCGGAGCCCCACCTCCCTCTGTTGCCCTCTCTCCCTTCTGTTTAAATCCATCTGCGGGACCCGCTCATCAGTGGCTCAGCCGCGCGCGCCGAAGCGGTAAGTGGAAGCGTATTTCCACTTTACGCTTTTGACGTGGCCCGCTGGAGATTTTCTGGTCTTTATTTTAAATTTCAGTTTTGACCGGAAACTTTGACTGGCCACAACTTTTTATCTACAAGTCCAAATCACTTGATTCTTTTTGCATTTGGTTTGTCTTGAACCCCTCTAATTTCTGGTAAAATTTGGTATTTTTCTCACACTCACAGAATTTCTGGTGACTAAAACAGTGTTATGTGACATTTCAAATTATTGTTTGAAAATATTTTCAGAAGGAAACTTTGGTGATTTTGAAGACCAGGAGTTTTTGGGCAACCCAACAGAGCAAGACAAGCCATGACTTCCATTTCATGAGCATATCAATAGCATTGCATATTTGAATCAATTATTTCCGTTCATTTGCTATATAATAATTCATGGCAAATTAAGTTAAATACTTGGTGGATAATAACTTGAGTTATTTGTGGCTATACTTGCTAAGTAACGGTAGATGGTTGATCTTGAGTCACCTGTCCGGGCTTTTTCGTGCAACCACACTTGCCGGTATGGGACGGTCTTGACTTGGTCTGGCTCTGTGCTCTTTCACCGGTATCGCCATCTAGGGAGGGTTATGTGTGCGTGCTGCCCTGATCAGGTAGACGGCGATAACCCTGTGAGCCCAGTTGAGTTTTGTGCCGGCGTCCCCGTTTGGGATAGTTTAGTTGGGCCACGACGGTGGTAGGTGTCACGGGGTGACACAGGGGCCACCCAGGGCTTGACTCCAGGGGAGAATGATTGCCGGTGATACGATGGGAGAGTCACGGGTCAGGCAGGTTTCGTTGGAGCAACACTGGTCCACTCGAATGGGATCACGAGGTCAGTGCTCCATAGTGTGGGTAAAGTGCGCAACCTCTGCAGAGTGTGAAATCTATTCGAATAGCCGCGTCCACGGTATTGGATAGCCCGTCCAGACCTCACTAGGTGGTCAACCGTAACAGTGATAGTAATGATGGAAGAACTCGTCTTGAGGATAAGAGTACTCGGTGAATATTCCAAGGGTTGTGGGACAACCCAAAAGTGAGTAAGTGAATAACCAGAGGCAGTAAGTGAATCATTTAAAAATAATCCAACATGATATTTGCCATGCTATTGTTTGTTGCATTACTTGGTTGTTGTGAGCTTGCGAGTACATTCAAAGTACTCACCTGGCGTATCATGCCAGATGCAGGAGAAGCCGAGGACGGAGGTCCCAATGACTCATGCTACTAGGCTGTGTCCACAACAGTGTCCCTATGGAAGGAGTACCGCTATGTTCCGCTACGCCATAGAAGTACCGAGTAGTATCGAGGCCTTGCTATGTTGCATAAATAATGTAGATACTATCGCAGCACCAAGGGTGCTCTTGGCCTCGCTATCGATGTAAAATATGAGCTTGTACTTTGAGTTTATCAATAAAGTTCAGTTCTGTTCTGTATCAAGTTGTTGTGTGTTTCCAGAAGACATGGTCTCTGGGCTGGAAACATTGGTAATCCGGTTCTCTGAGCCGGGGTGCCACAATTGTGAGGCAAAGAAGAAAACTAAATTTTTGCACGATCTCGCCAAGAAAACGGAAATAATTTCAATTTCACAATATCATTGTCCACATCCTTTTTCTTTTGCATATCACATAATTCTACGAATATGTTAAGATGGGATGCGACATCCTCATTAGGAGTACGGGAAAATTGATCTTTCATGACAAGATTCAACAAAGCGGCATTAATATCACAAGATTCCGCACTAGTGGCGAGAGGAGCAATCGGAGTACTAATAAAATCATTGTTGTTGGTATTGGAAAAATCACACAACTTGGTGTTTTCTTGAGTCATCGTGACTACGCAAGATTGCACACGAAAACAGATCTGACGGGAAAAAACAGAGAACAAAAAAGAGGGCGAATAAAACGGTGATTTTTTGTGAAGTGGGGGAGATGAAAACGAGAGGCAAATGGCAAATAATGTAAATTGCAAGGAGATGAGATTTGTGATTAGGAACTTGATAGATGTTGACGATGTCACCCCGGCAACGGCGCCAGAAATTCCCTTTGATGATCCTTTCTTGTATTGTATCTGCGTCAGTATTTTCCCCAAGGAGTAAGGGATGATGCAGTACAACGAAGGTAGGTATTTCCCTCAGTTATGAAACCAAGGTTATCGAACCAGTAGGAGAAGCAAGCAACACTATGTAAATGGTGCCTGCACACAAAGAACAAATACTTGCAACCCGACGCAAAAGAGGGGTTGTCAATCCCTCTCGGGTAAAAGATTGGTAAAGGGATAGATTGGTAGATGCAAATAAAATAAAAGCAAATAAAATTCAGTGAGGTATTTCTGGGTTTTTGATAATATAGATCTGAAAATAAAAGATGCAAATAAATAAAAAGGCAAATAGCAATATAGATCTGAAGATATATGATGAGAAAATAGACCCGGGGGCTGTAGATTTCACTAGTGGCTTCTCTCTAGAAAATAGCATACGGTGGGTAAACAAATTACTGTTGGGCAATTGATAGAACTTCAAATAATTATGATGATATCCAGGCAATGATCATTATATAGGCATCACGTCCAAGATTAGTAGACCGACTCCTGCCTGCATCTACTACTATTACTCCACACATCGACCGCTATACAACATGCATCTAGTGTATTAAGTTCATGGTGAAACGGAATAATGCAATAAGAACGATGACATGATGTAGACAAGATCTATACATGTAGGAATGACCCCATCTTGTTATCCATAATAGAAACGATCAATACGTGTCTTGCTGCCCCTTCTGTCACTGGGAAAGAACACTGCACGATCGAACCCATCACAAAGCACCTCTTCCCATGGCAAGAAAAATTGATCTAGTCGGCCTAACTAAACCAAAGATTCGAAGAAGAAATACATGTCTATAAGTAATCATGCATATAAGAGATCAAAGAAACTCAAATAACTTTCATGGATAAAAAGATCTTATCATAAACTCAAAGTTCATCGGATCCCAACAAACACACCGCAAAAAGAGTTACATCAAATAGATCTCCAAGAGACCATTGTATTGAGAATCAAAAGAGAGAGAGGAAGCCATCTAGCTACTAACTACGGACCCGTAGGTCTACAATGAAATACTCACGCATCATCGGAGAGGCACCAATGAGGATGATGAACCCCTCCGTGACGGTGTCTAGATTTATCTTGCCTTGGGAAGAGGTGCTTTGTAATGGGTTCGATCTTGCGGTGCTCAATCCCAGTGACAGAAGGGGACATGACATGTATGTATCCTTGCTATTAAGGGTAAAAATATGGGGTTTATTCATACGTGAGTTTATCTTGTCTACATCATGTCATCTTGCTTAATGCATTGCTCCATTTTTTCCATGAACTTAATACACTAGATGCATGGTGGATAGCGGTCGATGTGTGGAGTAATAGTAGTAGATGCAGAATCATTTCGGTCTACTAATCTTGGACATGATGCCTATGTATGATCATTGCCTTGGATATCGTCATAATGATTTGCTTTTCTATCAATTGCCCAACAGTAATTTGTTTACCCATCGTATGCTATTTTCTCGAGAGAAGCCTCTGGTGAAAACTATGGCCCCCGGGTCTATCTTTTATCATATAAAAATCCTAAAAATACCTTGCTGCAATTTTATTTTGTATTTTTGTCAGATCTATTTATCAAAAACTATACAATTTAATCTTGCTCGTAACCATTGAGGGATTGACAACCCCTCTACGCGTTAGGTTGCAAGTATTTGTTGTTTGTGTGTAGGTGTTGTTTACATAGTGTTGCTTGGTTCTCCTATTGGATTGATAACCTTGTTTTCATAACTTAGGGAAATACTTATCTCTACTGTACTACATCATCCTCTCCTCTTCAAGGAAATCCCAACGCAGCTCACAAGTAGCAGTCACGTGGCAGCTCGCCGCCAAAGATATAGCTTTAATGACCCCCGTCCAAATGATGTGTCAAGGAAATAGAAGGTAGATGGGCGAACGGCACAGAAGGAGAGACCATCCTTGCCAGGGAGCTCCATCCACAAGACACCTCACAGTGCATTTAATGATTTTGTCCTAACCCATCAGAGTTAGGTATTTTGCACTTTAGCCACTATTCATAGTGCGTAATTACCATTTTGCCATTGTGGTGACCCCTTAGTCTATAAAAGGAGGCCCATGGCTACCTTAACAAAGGTCCAAACCCTGTCCATTTGCACGCGTAGCTGCACCCCCGAGCACCTTGCCGGACATGCGCTCCTTGTAACTGGGCACATACACATCCAATACACAAAAGCAGGAGTAAGGTTTTACGCTTCACAGTGGCCCGAACCTAGGTAAAACCTCACACGTTTTCTGCTAGCTACGCTCTTTGTGCTCATCGATCCCTCCAATCAAACTGCAAAGGGATCGCCATGATCCCATAGATGGTCGTACGTACGACATCTGTGGCGTGCCAGGCAGGGGGATCGATTGTGCTAACCGGAGTCAGCAGTTAGCGTGTCAGTTTTTCATCATCTACGTGGCCATGGCTCCAAAGAAGAAGGGCGCCATGACAGTCAGTTCATCGACGTCCAAGCCACCGGTTCCATCGTAGACAGGCGACGACACGGGCGGTTGCATGAGCGGCGGCGGAGGCGGAGGCCAGGAGCAACCTCCGCAATGTTCTGGCAATCACAGCCAGGCGAGCGGCGTCGTCCGCAACGAGATCAACAACCCACATGCCACCAAGTCCAAGGACGAAGCTGCGCTGCCCGCGGGTGGTGCAGCGAACTCCAGGGACAACAGGGCACACTCCAAGATGCTCATGCTGGTGCCCACGGCGCGGCCATCTCAGGTCGCGCGCGACGGGCAGCACCGTGGCATTGGCGACCCTAAGCGTCCCCATGGCAGGGGTCCTGTGGATCATTTTCAAGATATGCAGTGCCAACACGCATGCCAGCGCACTGGCGACAATAGGCCGAGGTCGCAGGTTCGAGATGGTGCGACCTCCAAGACTAGTGGAAGCAAAAACACCTCTCATTCCTCGTGTCTCTCCATGTCGTCCACACCAGAAGAAGCACTGGCGCGCACTCAACTACTTCTAGAGTTTCCTCCTGCTATGGAGAAGATGGAGGAGTGGAAAGCCACCATGCAGAGTCTTGTTGGTTTTGCCAACAACAACAAACCGCAGTGGGCGAGACCTTGACAGCAGCAACCCACCATCCCGGTGTGTGCTGCTGGAGAATGAACTAGAGACAGGGCAGCCACGGTGCAGTCTCCTCCATGACAGCAACAACCTCAGTGGCAAGGTCAGTGGGTCGGCGCCCATGATGACATGTCCATGGCGTCATCCAATCCACGAACTCGCCGTGACCAGTGCCAAGTTCTCCAAGAACGGCGCGGAGAATATGCCCGTACCACCATAGAAGGGCGACGAGAAGCACGTCGTCAATCTGATAGGCGTGCAGGGCCTGCTGTAGATGAGCCTGCACCAGGGTATCCTGGTGACTTGCCTTATGAGGTAGGTTGTCCAGCATTTACTCCTGAGCTGCGGCAAGTCTAGTGGCCCAATTCTTGGAACTTCAAGCCAGAGGTGGAGAAGTACGATAGCAAGATACACCCTTTGGAGTTCCTGAGCATCTACACCATTGTGCTGCAAGCTGTTGGACCTCGTGACGACAAGATTTTTGCCAACTACTTCCCGTTGGCGCTCAAACCCAACGTCGGGTCGTGGTTGATGAACTTGCCGGAGGATTCCATTTCTTGCTAGGCAGATTTGTGCCACAAGTTTGTTGGTGCCTTCACAGGCGGCCACAAAGTTCCAGGCCAAGAAACTGATCTGCAGCTGATCCCACAGAAGGAGGATGAGTCGCTCCAGAAGTACATACAGAGGTTCAGTCGTATACAAAACAACATTCTTGATATCCACCCTGCAGCAATCATTGCCGCGTTCCGTCAGAATGTGAGGAACCACAAGATGCAGGAAGAGATGGCCATGACCAAGGTGAGGGATGTTGGCGAGCTTTATGCTCTTGCCGACACGTGTGCATGAGCTGAGGAAGGAAAGAACTTCCTGGGGAGGAGGTTGCCGCAGGATCTGATTCAGAAGATAACGATGCCACCACCACCCTGAAGAAGAAAAATCACAAGCGCAACAGGAAGCGCAAGGGCAAAGTTGTGCTCGCTGTAGAGGGATCCGGCAATAGTTGTCCTGCCAAGAATTCTAAGGTTGAGAGCTCCGGCAAGGAAGTTTCCAGATGCACCTCGTGCTCGACGATTCAATAGCCACGGTCGGACATTTACTTTTTACACTCACTTATCTACATATTGGCAAGTAGCGAGCCTTGGCGGCTGCTGATCAGACCGGGGGCTCCAGCAAGCAGTACTGCAAGATTCACCGCACCAAGAGCCATGACCTTCAAGACTGCCGGTAGGTTGAGCAGCTTGCCGAGAAGCAAAAGGCTGAATATGAGAAGAGAGATAATTAAGGAGAAGGCCAACGGTGCAGGTGGATCCAGCAAGAAACATGGTGGCCGAGGAGGTCACCGTGTTAAGACCAAGCAGCAGAAGGAGAAGCCTACTAGAGGTCGAGACAAGAAATAAGAAGATGATGAAGACGAAGAAGATGATGACGAGTCCAGTGAACAGGAGTTCCAGAAAGCCACAGAAGCAATGTGCATTGACGGAGGCGCATCTTTTCACTCTTCTCACCGCCAACTCAAGTAGTGGCCGTGTGAAGTCAATGCAGCAGAACCAGCAGTTGATGCCCAGAAGCCATTGAGACGGTCCAACACACCCATCATTTTTTACGCTGAGGCTCACCCTGATCACACAACTACGGTCAGGTACTTGCCATTGTTGGTTTCACCAACAATCCACAACCTGAAGGTGAAAAAATGTTGGTTGACGGTGGGGCTGGTCTCAACTTGATCTCACCTAACATGATCAAGAAGTTGCAGATTTCTGATGAAGATCTAAAAAATACTGGCACATTCCAAGGAATCAATATAGGAAGAAGCCAGCCAAAGGGCAAGATCACTCTGTCGGTAACGTTTAGCAATGAACTCAACTGCAAGATAGAGAAGATTGTCTTCGATGTCGTCAAGATTCCATTGCCATATAATGGAATCCTTGGCTGTGCCGGCGCTAGCAAAATTCATGGCTGCATCCCACTATGCGTACAACACGTTGTAGATGCCAGGACCGATGAGCGTCATCACCATCCATTCTGACAAGAAAGATGCGGTAATCTGCGCTGAACAACTCTACCAGGAAGCAGTTGCAGCATCTGCCGCCAAGGCACTTGCTCCTGCCGACAAAGCTCCCGGGGGGAAGAAGAGGAAGAAGACCGGCAAGACCATAGACTCTAGCAAACGCGCCTCTTCAGAGTGCTGCGCTCCCGTTGAGGATGTGCCAGAGAGCTCTGCCGGCAAGAGCAAAAAGAACAAGGCTGCTCCACCAGAGACCAAGAAGGTGCTCGCCAAGGAGAATGGCAAGGGGGGAACTTTTACCATAAGTTCCACCCTGGTTGACAAATAGGAAAGCACACTCGTTGCTTTCATGTGGGCGAATGTCTATGTGTTTGCATGGCAACCATCTGATATCCACGACGTTCCTAGGGAAGTAATTGAGCATCACCTTGCCATTTGTCCTCACACGCGACCCGTCAAGCAGAAGGCGAGGAAGCAAGCTTTGGAAAGGCAACAATTTATTGCCGAAGAAATAAAAAAGTTGGAAGCGGCATGCTTAGTCAGAGGTGTACTCCATCCTACGTGGTTGGCCAATCCAGTTGTTGTGCGCAAGGTAAACGGCAAGTGGCAGCATTGTATTGACTATACATATATCAATAAAGCTTGCTTGAAGGACCCATTTCCCTTGTTGTGCATCGACCAGATTGTTGACTTCACTGCTGGGAGTGATTTGCTGTCATTTCTTGTTACCTACTCCGGGTATCACCAAATTTTCATGTCAAAGGAAGATGAAGAGAAAACCGCATTCATCACTCCATGTGGCATGTACTGCTTTGTACGCATGCCTTTCGGATTGAAAAGTGCTGGTTCAACATTTGCAAGAGCAGTCCAGATTGGTTTTGAGCCCCAGCTGCACAAAAATGTGGAAGCGTACATGGATGATATAGTGGTCAAAACCAAGGACAATGCAACACTAATATAAGATTTGGAGGAGACATTTGCTAATCTGCGCAAGATCGATCTGAAGCTCAACCCCGAGAAGTGCGTGTTTGGCATTCCATCAGACAAACTTCTTGGGTTCTTTGTTTTTCAGGGTGGAATTGAAGCTAATCCCGACAAGATCAAGGCAATTGAGCAGACTGAAGTACCAAAGTGCATCAAGGATGTGCGCCACCTTGCCGGCTATATTGCTGCACTAAGCAGGTTCATCTCGAAGTCTGCTGAGCATGCCCTGCCATTTTTCAGAATCTTGAAAAAGGCGGGTCCAATGAAATGGACTCCGAAAGCGGAGGCAGCGCTGCAAGACTTGAAGAAGTACCTCTCTTCTGCGCCAACATTGGTTGTGCCAAGACCGCAAGAGCCGTTGCTGTTATACTTGGCGGCAACAAATTAAGTGGTCAGTGAGGCACTAGTGGCAGAGAGGGAAGTTGAAAGCAAAGAAGTAGTGGATGCAGACCCGTCGAGCGATAAGCCGGAATCTTCTCCGGCAAGTCCCGGTGCCGGCAAGTCAAGCGTAGAGCAAGCAGATGGATCGGAATAGCAAGCCGTGCAGAAGAAGAAGTTGGTGCAGCGCCCAGTCTATTTTGTCAGCTCCCTTTTCCAGGGGGATAGATCAAGATATTCTGGCATGCAAAAGTTGCACTTTGGTCTCCTCATGGCCTCAAGGAAGCTGCGCCACTACTTTCAAGCACGCCAAATTATCGTCGTCACTCGCTTCCCGATCCAAAGGATCTTGAGAAATCCAGATGCAACATGCAGGATTGTTGAGTGGGCGTTGGAACTGTCAATCTTTGATCTCAAATTTGAAAGTACATCAACTATTCAGAGCAGAGCTTGATACGTCCATTTTGCATCATGTTTTCCTACTGTTATTTATAGTGTTTTTATGCTTTATAACACTTTATGGAGTAATTCTAATGCCTTTTCTCTCATAATATGCAAGGTTTACACAAAGAGGGAGAATAGCGGCAGCTAGAATTCTGGACCTAAAAAAGCTATGCCAGAGATACCTATTCTGCACATCTTCAAATGAGCTGAAATTTTACGGAGAATTATTTTGGAATATAAAATAAATATTGGAGAAAAGAACTACCAGAGGGGGGCAGCCAGGTGGCCACAAGGCACCAGGGCACGCCAGGCCCCCCAGGCGTGCCCTGGTGGGTAGTGGGCACCCAGGTCCACCTCTGGTGCCCATCTTCTGGTATATAAGGTCTTTTGACCTTAAAAATAAGGAGAGGACTTTCGGGACGGAGCGCCACCGTCTCGAGGTGGAACTTGGGCAGGAGCACTTTTGCCCTCCGGCGGAGCGATTCTGCCGGGGGAACTTCCCTCCGGGAGGGGGAAATCGAAGCCATCGTCATCACCAACAACCCTCTCATCTTTGGGAGGCCAATCTTCATCAGCATCTTCAACAACACCATCTCATGTCAAACCCTAGTTCATCTCTTGTGTTCAATCTTTGTACTGGAACCTCAGATTGGTACCTGTGGGTGACTAGTAGTGTTGAT
This sequence comes from Thinopyrum elongatum, assembly GCA_011799875.1. Taxonomy (NCBI): domain Eukaryota; kingdom Viridiplantae; phylum Streptophyta; class Magnoliopsida; order Poales; family Poaceae; genus Thinopyrum; species Thinopyrum elongatum. Next base: position 80,427,711 of record CM022300.1, on the reverse strand, counting down.
TACATCTCGTAGTTGATGCCAGATGGTTTATTTGGTGGGAGATTATATGTTCAGATCCATTATGCTATTTAATATGCCTCTGATCTTGAGCATTAATATTATTTGGGAGTAGTTTCCCTTGTTCTTGAGGCCACAGGAGAAGTCATGTTGCAAGTAATGATGTGAATTTGATATTTGTTCGATATTTTGATGATATGTATGTTGTGATTCCCTTAGTGGTGTTATGTGAACGTCGACTACATGAAATTTCACCATCTTTGGGCCTAAGGGAATGCAATGCATTTTGGAGTAGTTATTAGATGATGGGTTGCTAGAGTGGCAGAAGCTTAAACCCTAGTTTATGCGCTATTTCGTAAGGGGCTGATTTGGATCCACATGTTCAATGCTATGGTTAGATTGTTATCTTAATTCTTCTTTCGTAGTTGCATATGCTTGCGAAGGGGTTAATCATAAGTGGGAGGCTTGTTCAAGTAAGAACAACACCCAAGCACCTGTCCACCCACATACCATATTATCAAAGTAGCGAACGCGGATCAAACCAACATGATGAAAGCGACTAGATGAAATTCCCGTGTGCCCTCAAGAACATTTTACTTATTATAAGAGACTGTTCTGGCCTGTCCTTTGCCACAAAAGGATTGGGCTACCTTGCTGCACTTTTGTTACCATTACCGTCATTAGCTTGTTACAAATTATCTTGCTATCAAACTATCTGTTACCTACAATTTCAGTGCTTGCAAAAATTACCTTGCTGAAAACCGCTTGTCATTTCCTTCTGCTCCTCATTGGGGTCGACACTCTTACTTATCAAAAGGACTACGATTGATCCCCTATAATTGTGGGTCATCAAGACTCTTTTCTGGCACCGTTGCCGGGGAGTGAAGCGCTCTTGGTAAGTGAAAATTGGTAAGGAAAAATTGATATTACGTGCTGAAATTTACCGTCACTTGTTACTATGGAAAACAATCCTTTGAGGGGTTTGTTCGGGGTATCTTCACCTCGACCGGAAACACAAAGATTCGCCCCTCAACCTACTGCACCTACTGAAAATATTGGTTATGAAATTCCTTCGGGTATGATAGAGAAACTGCTAGCTAATCCTTATGCAGGAGATGGAACGAAACATGCTAACTTGCACCTTATATATGTGGATGAAATTTGTGGATTTTTTAAGCTTGCAGGCTTGCCCGGAGATGCAGTTAATAAGAAGGTTTTCCCTTTATCTTTGGGAAGAAAAGCATTGACATGGTATAGGCTATGTGATGATATTGGAGCTTGGGATTGGAATCGATTGAAATTGGAATTTTACCAAAAAATTTATCCTATGCATCTAGTTCATCGTGATCGGAATTATATATATATATAATTTTTGGCCTCGGGAAGGAGAAAGTATAGCTCTAGCTTGGGGGAGGCTTAAGTCAATGTTATATTCATGCCCCAATCATGAGCTCTCAAGAGAAATTATCATTCAAAATTTTTATGCTAGGCTTTCTCGTAATGATCAATCCATGCTCGATACTTCTTGTGCTGGTTCTTTTATGAAGAAGACTATTGAATTCAGGTGGGATCTTTTAGAAAGAATTAAACGCAACTCTGAAGATTGGGAACTCAACGAAGGTAAAGAGTCAAGTATAAAGCTTGAGTTTGATTGTGTTAAATCTTTTATGGATACCGATGCTTTTCATAAGTTTAGCACTAAGTATGGACTTGACTCTGAGATAGTAGCCTCTTTTTGTGAATCATTTGCTACTCATGTTGAGCTCCCTAAGGAGAAGTGCTATAAATATCATCCCCCAATTAAATAAGAGATTAAAGAACAAGCTATGGTTAAATATGAAACTATCATTTACAATGTTGATCCAGTTGTGCCTACTGCTTATATTGAAAAACCACCTTTCCCTGTTAGGATAAAGGAACATGCTAAGGTTTCAGCTGTGGTTCACAAAAGTAATATTAGAGCACCTAAACCCTCTGAACAAATTAAAGTAGAACCTAGTATTGCTATGGTTAAATATCTCTTAGTCGATAATATTGATGGACATGTTATTTATTTTTGTGATGAAGCTGCTAGAATTGCTAAACCAGATACTAAACATAAAAATAGACCAGTTGTTGGCATGCCTGTTGTCTCAGTTAAAATAGGAGATCATTGTTATCAAGGCTTATGTGATATGGGTTCTAGTGTCAGTGCCATTCCTTTTACTCTTTACAAGAAATTATGAATGATATAGCACCTGCTGAAATAGAATATATTGATGTTACTATCAAACTTGCTAATAGAGATACTATCACACCACTTGGGATTGTCAGACATGTTGAAGTCTTGTGTGAAAAAATAAAATACCTTACTGATTTTCTAGTCCTTGGTTCCCCACAAGATGACTTTTGTCCCATTATCTTTGGTAGACCTTTCTTGAACACTGTTAATGCTAAGATAGATTGCAAGAGAGAAACCGTTAGTGTTAATTTTGGTGATGTGTCTCATGAGTTTAATTTCTCCAAGTTTCATAGGCAACCTCGTAATAAAGAATTGCCAAGTAAGGATGATATAATTGGTCTTGCTTCTATTGCCATACCTCCTACTGATCCACTAGAACAATATTTGCTTGATCATGAAAATGATATGCACTTGCATGAAAGAAATGAAATAGACAAAATATTTTTTGAGCAACAACCTATCCTTAAACATAATTTGCCTATTGAAACTCTAGGAGGTCCTCCTCCGCCTAAAGGTGATCCTGTGTTTGAATTGAAACAATTGCCTGATACTCTTAAATATGCTTATCTTGATGAAAAGAAGATATATCATGTTATTATTAGTGCTAACCTTACAGAGCATGAAGAGAAAAGATTATTAAAAACTCGGAGGAAGCACCGTGCTGCTATTGGATATACTCTTGATGATCTTAAGGGCATTAGTCCCACTCTTTGTCAGCACAAGATTAATATGGAACCTGATGCTAAAGCAGTTGTTGATCATCAACGACGACTGAATCCCAAAATGAAAGAAGTGGCAAGAGCTGAAATATTAAAGCTTCTGGAAGCAGGTATAATCTATCCCATAGATGATAGTAGATGGGTAAGCCCCGTTCATTGTGTCCCTAAGAACGGAGGTATTACTATTGTTCCTAATGATAAAAATACTCATCCCACAAAGAATTGTTACTGGCTATTGAATGGTAATTGATTTTAGAAAATTAAATAAAGCTACTAAAAAGGATCATTACCCTTTGCCTTTTATTGATCAAATGTTAGAAAGACTGTCTAAGCACACACACTTTTGTTTTCTTGATGGATATTCTGGTTTCTCTCAAATACCCGTATCACAACTCGATCAAGAGAAAACCACCTTTACTTGTCCTTTTGGAACTTACGCTTATAGACATATGCCTTTTGGTTTATGTAATGCACCTGCTACCTTTCAAAGATGTATGACTGCTATATTCTCTGACTTTTGTGAAAAGATCGTTGAGGTTTTCATGGATGATTTTTCCGTTTACGGAACTTCCTTTGATGATTGCTTAAGCAACCTTGACCGAGTTTTGCAAAGATGTGAGCAAACAAATATTGTCTTGAAATGGGAGAAGTGCCACTTTATCGTGAATGAAGGTATTGTCTTAGGTCATAAATTTCTGAGCGAGGTATTGAGGTGGATAAAGCTAAAGTCGATGCAATTGAGAAAATGCTGTGTCCTAAAGATATTAAAGGTATTCGAAGTTTCCTTGGTCATGTTGGTTTCTATAGGAGGTATATTAAAGACTTCTCTAAAATTTCTAGGCCTCTTACTAATCTTGTACAAAAGGATGTTCCATTTATTTTTGATGATGATTGCGTAGATGCCTTTGAAACACTTAAGAAAGCCTTAACTTCTGCACCTATTGTTCAACCACTTGATTGGAACTTGCCTTTTGAAATCATGTGCGATGCTAGTGATTGTGTTGTTGGTGTTGTTCTAGGACAAAGAGTTGATAAGAAATTAAATGTTATTCACTATGCTAGTAAAACTCTAGACTATGCCCAAAGAAATTATGCTACTACTGAAAAAGAATTTCTGGCAGTTGTGTTTGCTTGTGATAAATTCAGATCTTATATAGTTGGCTCTAAAGTAATTGTTCACACCAATCATGCTACTATTAAATACCTTATAGAAAAGAAAGATGCTAAGCCTAGACTCATTAGGTGGGTTCTTTTGCTACAAGAATTTGACTTACACATCACTGATAGGAAAGGAGCTGAGAACCCCATAGCTGACAACTTGTCTAGGCTAGAAAATATTCTTGATGACCCACTGCCAATTGATGATAGTTTACCTGATGAACAACTAGCTGTCATAAACTCTTTTCATAATACTCCTTGGTATGCTGCCTATGCTAATTATATTGTTGCTAAATTTATACCACCTAGTTTTACGTACAAACAAAAGAAAAAAAATTCTTCTATGATTTAAGACATTACTTTTGGGATGACCCACATCTTTATAAAGGAGGAGTAGATGGTATTATTAGACGTTGTATACCTGAGCATGAACAGGAACAAATCCTATAGAAATGTCGCTCCGAGGCCTACGGAGGGCATCATGCGGGAGATAGAACTGCACACAAGGTATTACAGTCTAGTTTTTATTGGCCTACTCTCTTTAAGGATGCTCGTAAGTTTGTTTTTATCTTGTGATGAATGTCAAAGAATTGGTAACATTGGTAAACATCAGGAAATGCCTATGAATTATTCACTTGTTATTGAATTGTTTGATGTTTGGGGCTTTAATTATATGGGACCTTTTCCTTCCTCTAATGGGTATACACACATTTTGGTTGCTGTTGATTATGTCACTAAGTGGTTAGAAGCTATCCCAACTAGCAGTGCTGATCATAACACCTCCATTAAAATGCTTAAAGAAGTTATTTTCCCGAGGTTTGGAGTCCCTAGATATTTAATGACTGATGGTGGTTCACATTTTATTCATGGTGCTTTCCGTAAAATGCTTGCTAAATATGATGTCAACCATAGAATTGCATCACCTTATCATCCTCAATCTAGTGGTCAAGTTGAACTTAGCAATAGAAAAATAAAATTAATATTACAAAAAACTGTCAATAGGTCCCGAAAGAATTGGTCTAAGAAATTAGATGATGCACTTTGGGCCTACAGAACAGCTTATAAAAATCCTATGGGTACACTACAAAAAAAATACACTTCCGTGATGATACGTCTTTGTCACGGTAGGTCACGTTTTCTGTCATGCATGTACATCCATGACGATTTTATTACAGAATCAAGATAGTCATACCTGTGCCATCGTAGAAGTGCTCCATGATAATACCAAAATTATCATCACGGAAGTGTCCACTTCCATGACGATAAATAGCGCGTCATGGAAGTGCTTTCGTCAAGGGTAACCGACACATGGCATCCACCGTAATGGGTCGCCGTTAAGCTATCGGGTTCCGGTTTGGATCCGATAACCCGTTAACCGCCCGGACCAATGGGGATTTTCCACGTGTAAAATTCGGATTCGCCTTAGTATCCACGTGTCAGCTCCACGTTGGGACAGGTGTCATCAAGCGAGTGGACGGGACGAGCCTATGGTACGTCGACACGTGGCTCGGCCCAATAGTGGCCCATTTTGGTTAAAAGGCCGGGCCTGTCAAAATAAGCGGGTCAGCCCACTAGCGGCCTACTTGAGTCAGGCCCATTCATAAGCATGGCCCATACAAGTTACACAGAATCGGCCCATCAAAGGCCCATTCTAGATTTGACAATTTGCAGCCCATCGTTAGTTCCAGCCCGTTAACGGCCCGCTACGTCTTTGGGCCCAATTATGGCCCGACCTTCTTTCGGCCTGTTAGCAGCCCATCGTCAGTTCCAGCCCGTTAACGGCCCGGTATGTCTTTCGGCCTTTTCTCGGCCCATTCTACAGTTGGGCCAACTTCTAGCCCGTTGTGACTTTCAGCCTTTCCTCGGCCCATTAGGTAAATTGGCCAATTCCTAGCCCATTTTTTCTTTCGGCCTGTTAATGGCCCGCACAATAGTTGGGCCTTTGACGGTGCAACCTGATTTTGGGTCCATTAGCGGCCCACTTTCCGCAGGGCACAATTTCAGCCCAACGCGACTTTCGGCCTGTTAAAAGCCTAGTTTACAAATTGGGCCTCTTCTGGCCCAAAACACTTTCGGCCTCTTATCGGCCTGTCAAGTAAAAAGGCTGAGACAAAATTGACATTTATTTCGGCCTGCTAGGGCCCACGGGCCATTTCCATCTGATCGTGGCCTGAGAACGAGATACGCGCGACTCCTATCAGGGTGTCGGCACGTCGGGAGGTCTTGCTGGTTTTGTTTTACCATTGTCGAAATGTCTTGTGCACCGGGATCCCGAGTTTGATTGGGTGTTCCGAGATGGAGGATTGTCTCCGCGGATCGTGAGCTTATCATGGGCTAAGTTGGGACACCCCTACAGGGTTTGATCTTTCGAAAGTCGTGCCCGCGGTTATGTGGCAGATGGGAGTTTTTAATATCCGGTTGTAGAGAACTTGACACCAGATCCGAATATAAAATACACCAACCGCATATGTAACCATGACCGTCTCTTTTCGAGCGAGTTCGAGAAGAGAACACGGTGGGGTTATGTTTGAACGTAAGTAGTTCAGGATCACTTCTTGATCATTACTAGTTTGCGACCGTTTGCGTAGTTTCTCATCTTATTCTTGTACTCGTAAGGTAGCCAACATACAATGCTTAGTGCTGCTGCAACCTCACAACTTATCCATTCCATACCCATTAAGCTTTGCTAGTCTTGATACCCATGGTAATGGGATTGCTGAGTCCCCGTGGCTCACAGATTACTACAACAACAGTTGCAGGTACAGGTTAAGTGATGCTTTGACGTGAGAGCGATGCTGGCTGGTTTGGAGTTCTTCTGGTTCTTCTTCTTCTTCGATCAAGGGATAGGTTCCGGGTCGGTAGCCTGGGATTAGCAGGGTGGATGTCGTTCTTCTTTTTCGTTTGTTTTCATCCGTAGTCGGATCCTGCTCTTCTGTATGATGATTGCTATGTATTGATGAACTGTTGTATTGATGTTGTAGCTTGTGGCGAGTGTAAGCCTTTATCTTGTATTCTCATCTATTCAGTACATGGTATGTTGTAATGATATCCACCTTGCTATGCGCTCGAAATGCGATTGTGCCCAAATCATGAATTCATCACGTGATTGGGATAGAATCACATCTCGGGCGCTACAAGTTGGTATCAGAGCCTTACCGACCGCAGGAGCCCCCTTGATTGATCGAACCGCTGACATTGTTGAGTCTAGAAAGAAAACTATTTTGAGTCTAGTTATATATCAGAGAGTAGGACTTCTTTTTACTCCTCATCCCCTTCGTCGCTCTGGTGAGGAATCGTGACGTAGGTGTTTTTGTTTCCATCACTCTCCTTTTTCACTCAAATTTTTTAGGATCACGCGGGTATTCTTGGAATCGCTGCGATATTGGTGTGATGGGAATTCTATCTTGGTGCCTCCTGTCTGACTTGACTTCTTCCGGGGAGTTGAGCTCCAAGGGGTTCTTATCACATTCGCGATCGTTTCAGTTCCGGAATACCAGAGGACGCCGACATAAAAAACGCTTCTATACTCTTTATGGTGAGAGTAGTTTGACGCCACCCAGTACTAGGGAGAGCGATCAGATGTATTGCCACAGCTAGTATATCGGATGTTTTCGAAGGTCTGAGGTACACAATTTCCGAGGTTTTCTTGGTTATGTGTTGACGGATGGATACAGTTGGAGTTTAGGATTTGTTAGTTGTGTGAGATATTTGTGCCTCCCTATATCCCCAACACCAGATTGCATAACCAGAAAGTTTTGGGAGTTCATAGGTGGGAATTCAAGTAGTTACCTAGGATATGTTTCCGACAGATGCATGATATGAGATTGGGGTTCGACGTCTAGTGATCCGCCTGTCCACGGTTGATTTTACAGTGGTCTCGTTGTGTCTTAATGAGCCCTATGTAGCTTTGCTATGGCTCGGGGACGCTTCATATGTCATGTGCACTGCCTTGTACATGATGGTGTTGTACGATCGAGCCCGTGTGGGCCCCACCATGAAAAATTCGAAAGAAATCTCTATCATATGTTTGTTCCGGCTTATTCTACAAGCCAATTCTTTTGTTTTTGTTTTGATTATGGTATTCGAGTTGCTTCATTGTCAAGTGTTGATTCCATACCTTTCCTAAGCGGTGTTCTCATATTTCTATGTGAATACTAATCCTTCTTGATCATCGAGGTTGTCATGTTAATTCTTTTCCAACCGGCGTGCTTCTCTTCAAATGGATCCGATCATTTCAACATCCGCAAGATCAATTCTAAGTTTTCTCAACGGTGTTGGTTCCATCCATCCCAAGTTGCCTTTGTTTTCCCACCATCCCACCCTTTTCTTCAAGGACTCAGATATCTTAATCAAGTATCCATTTTATTCATGAGAACTCTCTTCATTCTTTTCATTCAATGTTCTTACCCGGTGATTCTCATGAAGATGCCGAGGAGGCTTCAAGTTTATCATCCTTCATTCTCTTTTCTTCTCCGGTGGACTTAATTCAAGCTTCGGTGTTGATCGTATCTCTTCCTCTTGTTTCACATGGTTTTTCCATGCTGGAATTTCTTATCCAAGTCTCTCTTATTTATCCACCTTTTTATTCATATCCAGAGTGCTGAGATATCTCAGAAGATTCGTATCCATTCTAGATCCGTTCAAGCTATTTCGAGTTTGTTATCTTTTTCAAGCCATTTAATTCAACCGGTGCAATCTCTCTTTAAAAGTTGTTCAATGGTGTTTTTCTTTTGAGTGGGCCCATAACCCACAGGTCTTTTCCCAGGATCTTACCTGACTCTTCTAATTTTCCAGAGTGATTCTCTAATGCTTTTCAAAGTTTGATGTAAGAATGAATTCTCATCAGTCAACTGCCTTCTCCAAGATCGCTTTCAAATTTTTTTCATCTTTCACTCAACCTTTCTACCCTTCATTGTTCCAGGGTGTCTCAACAATTTGGTGGTGTTCCTCGTCATCATTTTCAGCATTCAAGACCGAAGAAGAGTTTTCTCCAAATCTTGTCCGTTCTCTCAAAGATTCGTAGTTCAAGCTTGATGCCATCCTCTCAAATTGTTCCGATCATCAAAAATTCTTTTCATACCCATCCGGAGCATTTCAGGAGTTGTTTTTGTTTCTTGATCATCTAAAGGCCATCATTTTAGACGATTTATTCGTTCTCAACATTCATCCCTCATTCCCCAAGTCTACCGGTTCATTGTTCAAATATCCTCTAATCAGTTCATGATCTCTTCGTTCTCTTGTATCTGAATTCCCTCAAGTATCTTTGTTCGTTTTCTAAATTCTTCCCGGTGATTCGTTCACTTTTCTTCAATCGTTTTTCAATTCTTACGATGGTTCGTTCAAGACTCCTTTTCCTTTTTTACCATATAAATTCATTCGTTCTTTCCGAAATCATATCGGTGGTTCGTTAAAGAATTTCCCAAGTTTGCGCTATATATCTCTTCAATCATTTTCAATGGGAATAAGTAGCATGCCTATCCGTTGCTTGTCATCAATTTAAATTGATGAAGGGTAAGCATGACATAATTCTTATTCTTGTCTCATCCAAGTGATTAATTCCTTCTCCCAGAGTTTGTTCATGATGAATAAATTCTAAATCCCAAGTGCTTCTTACTTTTTCCGGAGATCCAAGCTCTCTCAATTATATCGTCATGAGGTTCTATCTAAATCATTGCAAGGCTTCAATTCTGGTTCTCTTCAACCTCCAATTCTTCTCCATAATCATTTCTTTTCCGAAGATCTTCCAAGAGGTTCTTCATGGTGGTTCATCAAAGATTTCATTCATTCTCAAAGTGTTCTTCAAGATTGTTGTTGGAGCTCAAGCATTCTTCATCTTGCATTCCGAAGTGCAATTCTTTCTACCTTATCTTTTGAGGTGGTGTTATGTCATTCTTGACAATTTCCCTTCATGTTTCAAGGTCCACAAGTTGTTAAGAATGAGATATTTAAACCCATCATTTTCTCTTCGTTCAGGAGATCCTTTGCAACCCATCAATCTCTTCATTGGAGTTATCTTGGGTTATAGTTCACCTAAAGCCTTCCCTAAGGAATGTTGCTATTATGGTACTTATCAATGATCCAAGTTATCTCTATCATCTTGGTGGAAGAAGTGTTTCATCTCTTTGGTGTTCTCAATCAAATTAATTGATTCCGTTAGTGGCTGGTCTTCACCTCATAATTTTGGGATGTTTTCCATAAGACCATTGGAAATCATATCTTTTGTTGTTGATTTTCCAACAACTCCGTTCAACCCTTCTTCGCAGGAAGGCTCCTTCATGTTCATTCATGGTGGAAGTTGTTGTTCTGTTCTCCGTTCTTTTCATTTCATTCTTTCATTTCTTCCAGAGGCATTGTGCTGTTGCTCTCGTCAAGTATCATCTTGTTTGTCAAGATCATGTTATTTTCCTTGCTTATCCATTTAACAGGAGTGTTGCATCCTATATTTAAGTTCTTTTCAACTTATCAAGTTTTCCTTCTCTTTTCTACCGGAGTGCTGTCCAAATTCTGTTATTCTTGTTCCTTGGCTATCTCATTATACCGGTGTGGTCATATTCTTTTGGTTCGTGAAGTTCTTATTTCATGTCTTTCAACCTACAAGGTTCTCGTAATGTTCCTCGTAATGTTCTTTGTTCCTCTTTGCTAACGGAGTGTTTGCAATCACGTTCATCTCCATTGTATTCTTTCTTTCAATTTGTTCAACCTCTCAAGGTTCGTGGTTTCACTCGTTTGTCAAATAAGCAACTTTGTTTTACCTCTTCATCTTCCGCTTCTCTCCGGTGCCATCCTTAGATCTCGGGACAAGATCTCTTGTAAGTGGGGGAGTGTTGTAACAGCCCGAGACCGACGCTCCAGAAGCCTTCCATGTATTTCATTGTTGCCGTGTGTTTCATTTGTTTGTTGCATTCAGCATCGCATCATGCGCATTGCATCCGCATGTTTTTGCAAGCTTGCATCCGCTCGTAGTTACCGCTTCTTTTTTTTCTTTCTTGACCTTCTCTCAGATCTACCGGACCGCTCTCTTCTCTGAACCCATCAAAACCCCTGGTCTCCGTGGCCATTTGTCAAACCCCTCGTGCACGTCTGAAAGATGTCCCGAACCCGACCCGAGCAGTCATGACCGATGGGAATCATCCCCAAACATCCCTAAAATATCTTTGATTTCTTCTTTGGATCCCCGAGCCTATTTATTCTCGACCGTTCGATCTAATCGAAGGGTCTAACCTCAATCCTATTTCCCTGTATATATATATATATATATATATATATATATATATATATATATATATATATATATATATATATATATATATATAGACCACTTCATACCAAATCAGTCCAACGCTAACCTAACCCTATTCCCCCTTGCGCCGCCACCCACACTCCCCTGTTCCTCGGGATCCTTCCCCGACCAGCCTCCACCTTCCTTGGGATCCCTCCCGATCCACCAATCTACCCAACCAGCCGCAACCTCCTCCTTCCCCGATCCAGACAGCTAGTCCCCTCATTCCTAATTTTCAGCGCGGCCCAATCGCCACAGCCATCCATCCATCCGGTCCAGGCGCAGCTCACCCCGAGCTCCCCTGCCCGCACGAGTGCCCGCGCTCCCGCCGGAGAGAGCCAGGGGCTTGATCCCCTGCTCATGCCCGAGCTTCTCCAACCTCTGCGCCGTCACCAAGCTCCTCCCTCCATGGCGCCGTCGCTGCCGGCGAACCCAACCACCTGGACTGCGCCCCGTCTTCCCAGTCGACCAAGACCGGCCTTGTCCCTCTCTCTCCCTTCGTTCTCCTCCTCCGGTCGTTTCTCTGTCTCTTTCGCTCTCCCTTCGGTCTCTCATCTCTCTCTGTTTTCTCACAGGGAGTTGGAGCAGCCATGGCGCCCGAGCGCCTCAAGTTCTTCAGCCCGCCGCAGGAATCCGCCTCGCCGGTCTTTCCCACGGCCTCCTCGCCTCCCTGCAACACGCCGCTCCCTGCCGCCGTCGTCTTCGACAGTTCCCGGCGAGGAGGGCACCCCCTGTTCATCTTGAGATCAAGACCCATGTCGTTGCCGCGCCATCGCCTGAAGCTGCCGCGCCGAGAGACTCCGCTTCGCGCACGCGCCCCTGCCTCGCGTTGACCAGCCTCGCCGCGTGGACCTCCTCCCTCGCCCGCCAGCAGGCCGCCGCCGTTGTTGCCTGCCTCCCCCACCGAACCTCGCTGTCGGCCTCTGCTTCCCCTGCTTCAAGCAGCAGTTCGGGATCGAGCGCGCCCGCTCGCCCGCTCGTTGACCACCGCGGTCTCCCCAAGGCCCGGTCGCCTCCTGCAGCCGGCCTGCTGCTACCTCTCCACCGAGCTGGGCCGTGGCCCATGGTGAGCTACCCCCCAGCGCCTCCTTTTTTTCTACTGTCGGGCCTGCTCCAGTTTCTGTTTCGGCCCAGTGTAGTTTTTTCCCTGTCTGCGAATTTGTTCAATTATCCAGAGAGCGTCTGTTTTACAGAAAAGTCCCTAGTGTTCATGCATATAATAACTTCATAACCATGCATCGGAATTAAATAAACTTTATATGTAAAATGCTTAGAATTTCATCTAGTTTCATAATATGCCACTTTCATCCATGTTAAAAATGCTTAAACTTATTGTTTGCTTTAATTAGCTTACATGACATGTTAAAATGGTTTATTTCATACCTAAATAACCGTAGTTCCGAATTAAACAAACTTTATATGTAAATGGTCTAGAAAAATGCATAGATTAACATGGTGCACTTTATTTTACTGTTTAACAACTTTAAAATATGGTTTTAGGCAAAACAGTACCAAATCCAGAACATGCATATGGGATTTTCTGGAATTGTTGTTTGTTGTTTACGGCCTCATTTAAACTTGTCTAGATAGGTAGTTCATGTATGTTCACCCTCTTGCCATGTTAACCAACATTTAATATTGATGAGTAGCATAACCGAGAGTGAACTAAATATTTGAATATGGTGTTTCGTCAATATGCAACTCGTTGCATATTGAGCTCCACTTAACTTGTAGTATTGTTTGTTGCACTTGCCATGAATCATTAAACCGGACATGCATCATACTTGGTTGCGCATCATGTCATGTTTATGTGATGGTTGTTTACCATGTTGTTTGCTTCTTTCCGGTTGTTCTTCTTCTTGATAGTTCCGGTAATGTTGTGATTGTGAGGATTCGTTCAACTACGTTGGTTCGTCTACTTCATGGATTCGGTCTTCTTCCTAGCGGGATTTCAGGCAAGATGATCATTACCCTGGATACCACTACTATCTTTGCTATGCTAGTTGTCTCGATGCTATCGCTATGTCGCGCTACCTACCACTTGTTTATCAAGCCTTCCAATTGCCATGAAACAGCATCTAACCTTTTCACCCTCCCAGCAAACCGTTGTTTGGCTATGTTACCGCTTTGCTCAGCCCCTCTTATTGCGTTGTTAGTTGCAGGTGCAGTGCAGGTTGTTCCATGTTGGGACATGGATATCATGGGATATCACAATATCTCTTATTTAATTAATGCACATATATACTTGGTAAAGGGTGGAAGGCTCGGCCTTTTGCCTGGTGTTTTGTTCCACTTTTGCCGCCCTAGTTTCCGTCATACCGGTGTTATGTTCCTTGATTTTGCGTTCCTAACACGGTCGGGGTTTATGGGCCCCCCTTAATAGTTTGCTTTGAATAAAACTCTTCCAGCAAGGCCCAACTTTGGTTTTACCATTTGCCTAATAACAACTAAAACTTGCATAGGGACTTTCCGGACCCCGAGGATTCTTAATCAACAACCCGGGCCAGTGCTCCTCATGAGTGTTGGTCCAAACTAGAGCACTGTGCGGGGCCGCCCCGGGGCAACCTGGGTTATTTTGGCACCTGTACACGTCGCTTATCTGATCATGGCCTGAGAACGAGATACGCGCGGCTCCTAACGAGGTCTTGCTGGTTTTGTTTTACCATTGTCGAAATGTCTTGTGCGCCGGGATCCCGAGTTTGATCGGGTGTTCTGAGATGGAGGATTGTCTCCGCGGATCATGAGCTTTTCATTGGCTAAGTTGGACACCCCTACAGGGTTTGATCTTTCGAAAGCCGTGCCCGTGGTTATGTGGCAGATGGGAATTTTTAATATCCGGTTGTAGAGAACTTGACACCAGATTCAAATATAAAATACACCAACCGCGTGTATAACCGTGACCATCCCTTTTCGAGCGAGTTCGAGAAGAGAACACGATGGGGTTATGTTTGAACGTAAGTAGTTCAGGATCACTTCTTGATCATTACTAGTTTGCGACCGTTTGCGTAGTTTCTCATCTTATTCTTGTACTCGTAAGGTAGCCACCATACAATGCTTAGTCCTGCTGTAATCTCACCACTTATCCATTCCATACCCATTAAGCTTTGCTAGTCTTGATACCCATGGTAATGGGATTGCTAAGTTCCCGTGGCTCACAGATTACTACAACAATAGTTGCAGGTACATGTTAAGCGATGCTTTGACGTGAGAGAGATGCTTGCTTGTTTGGAGTTCTTCTGCTTCTTCTTCTTCGATCAAGGGATAGGTTTCGGGTCGGGAGCCTGGGATTAGCTGGGTGGATGTCATTCTTCTTTTTCATTTGTTTTCATCCGTAGTCGGATCCTGCTCTTCTGTATGATGATTGCTATGTATTGATGAGCTGTTGTATTGATGTTGTAGCTTGTGGCGAGTGTAAGCCTTTATCTTGTATTCTCATCTATTCAGTACATGGTATGTTGTAATGATATCCACCTTGCTATGCGCAAGAAATGCGATTGTGCCCCAATCATGAATTCATCACGTGATTGGGATAGAATCGCATCTTGGGCGCTACATTGGTGGGGGTACTTTTGTAACACACCCTACATTTTGGACAAGCGCGTCCCTAAGTCATGGTTCCCCCCCCTCCCATCACCTCCTTTTCGTCATTCGAAATCCCAGGCCGCCATAACCTCTCTGCTCCAGCCGCGAAACCCCACCCTTCGCCGTCCGCCACCCCACTACTGCCCAGCCGGAGCCTCTTCCCCGACGACGTCATCCACCGCAACAGCTTGACGTCCCTCATCCACCGCCCTAGATGAGGATCCGTCATCGATCTCATCGTCCTGCCGGTTCAGCCGCCTCGTCCTCCACCACCTCCAAGGAGCTGCTCCAACGATCGCCTCGGCTATCGCGGCTGCTCCATCCCCACAGCGCTGCCTTAACCTGCTCCACCGGAACCGCAACATCCCCACCGACTCCTCGGACGAAGCCGAGGCCTACTCGGCGCCACCAAAGAGGTTGTACACTCATCGCATCGCACCTTCTCCTTAACTTGACCTCCCGGTGCCGCCGGTGCTTGATCCTGCTCCCCCATGGCGCGGCTACCTCGTAGTCGGCGCCGCCGGCGACATCTCCACGGCGGCTCTCCCCCAGTGCGAGGCTCCCTCGGCGGCGGCGTCCATACCAGCTGGAGCTGCCCCTGCTGCTCCGGCTCTCGCTTGCTCGCGCTGCTGCTGCTGCTCCGAATCTCGCTCGCTCATGCTGCTGCTGCTATGGCTCTCGCTCGCTCACGCTGATGCTCTGCTCTTCCCCTCGCTCGTGCTGCTGCTCTGCTCTTGCTCTCGCTCGTGCTGCTGATGCTGCTACACGGGCTGCTGCAGCTACACGAGTTGTTGCTCTGGCTCTAGTTCGCGTTGCTGCTCCAGGCACTGCTGCTCCGGCTGCTATCTACTACTATGTTCCCTGTCGGTCGCCTGCTGATTTAGATCACTGTTTCTCTACTACTAGTGCTCGAGCGGCCTAAACTACATGCGAAGTGCATCTCTGCTACCAGTGCGTTCAGTTTCGACAGTAACATTCAGATTCCACAGTAAATTTCAGTTTCGACATTTAAGTTCAGAGTCAACATTTTCTACCTCATCTGTTGTAGTCAGGAGTTTTTTGGTGATGTACATTTTACATCTACCACTTTTTGGTAATGTATTTTACATCATCTATGGGAGATGCTATTAGAATCCCACTTGAGATTAATGATGTCTGTCTTGTGCTGCTTCAGCCTCGATGTCTTACGGCTCGCCGGAGCTGCTCCAATGATGGAACCATCCATCACAACAGAGCAGTACCCTAGACGCCGTCTACAGACGCCTCAGATCTTCCACCACACCTCCGATAGCCACCTCTGCCGCAACTTCTTCAGCGACCAACCCAATGATGCTGATGTCGACACGGCTACGCCAAAGAGGTTGTACACTTGTCGCATCACTTATTACTCTACATTCATGTCAATCCATTAGGGCTATTTTGGTTCAAAGGAAAAAGTGAAGGAAAAACATAGCAATAGGAAATTTTCCTATGGTACTCTACTATTCAATTATTCATGCATTTGGTTGAAAGGAATGGAGCAAAACATCCACCTGGAGCTACTTTTCCTATGCATGAAAACAAGACTAAGTGCATTAGTGGCAGAATAACATTCTAATTGTACACACTTTCATATTGTTTCACTTTAATTTGGCCATGTTTCTTTGCATTCCTTTGCTCTTCCAATTCCTGTGAACCAAACACCCAAGTTGACAGAAATCATGTGTTTACAAATGCTCTGTTTCCCACGTGCATTCCTATCCTATTTCGGTGTTTTTCCTATCCCTGCGTTTTTAGAATCCTGCAAGCCAAAGGAGCCCTTATAGAATTACTTCAGTTACAGATAGGTGTCGAAGAAAAGTTTGTGCGGTTTGTCCTGCTCCTGCCGCAACGTCGTCCACCTCACCTGAGCTGCTCCATCGACAGAAGCATCCACCATACCAGACATCACGACTCCCGACCGTCTTTCGCCGCCTCAGATCTCCTTCCCTGCCGCCGGCACCCGCCGCAACTGCATCACCATCATCGACTCAGCAGATGAACCTGAGGAGTACACGGGTCCACAAGAGAGGTCGCACTCTTTTGTTTCTGCTTATGTTATGCATTGCTTAATATTACCTGCTACTTTATCGTCCTGTTCACCTCTTCGACTCCAAGTCAGGTCCGAATTAATGTTCAAACTTGAGTTTTAAAATGCTTGTGGGGCACATATCAAGGCAGTAATGAATAGTATCTCTGTCTATTATCTGGTTCACCTAGGGTATGTCTATGTTGTTCATCTTGGGTGGGAAACAAACAGTAAAGCAATCATCATCTGTCTTTTTATTAAAGTAAAGCTATCATCAACCTGCTATCATTATTTTTGGATCTATCCACTGGTTGTTACCATCACTCTAGATTTCTGCATGCTCTCCTTACATAATCTCACTATATTTTTTTCGTATGCATGTCAGATATTGTACAAAGTCATGCTGACCATGTAGAGAAAAAGAGAAGAGTTTTGCGCGGCAATACAATGTCATGCAGACATCGCTCCATGGTGGGTGCAATGGCAAACCCTCCCCCCCCTCCAGATTGTAATCCAGAGGAAGATATTTGTTCTGAGGCGGATTCAGACGGAGCTGACCACTCCTATTTACCCCCCGAGGTGTTTGCTCTAACTTGGCATGATGATGTTGGTCATATCATGCATATGTTGCCTTGCAGTGCCTACTTTCGACATCATATATGCCATCTGCTTAGTTTAGACATGTTCTGTAATGCCACCTGTTTAGTTTCTATATCATATATGTGAATTATGCAATCTCATCTCTTTTAGCCAGCCATAATATATGTGCAATATGCAATGCCATCCTGTTTAACCAGGCATCATATATTTGAAATATATCTTGCCAATCATTTTCTTCATTACATTTCCATTTGTCGACAATGTTTGTACATTCAACTACTCTTCCTGTGAATCAGCCATTTGAGTGGGTGATGGAAAAATCTGGAGTGAAAACAAGGTCTTCAGAGCAAATAATGCTACCTGTCAAAGCAGATCTCTTGTTGGGTCCCGATAGCTCCTCAGAGATGGATTCAGAGACAGATGACCAGTCCTATTCCCCCACCGAGGTGTATGCTCTAACTTGGCACGGTTATACTGCTCATATCATGCATATGGTGTGTTGCATTGCATAGTTTAGACATCATATACACAATATTCACCACCATGTTCTTAGTTCAGACATCATATATGCGAATGCCCTCTGCTTAGTATATAAATCACACGTGTGAATTATATCATGCGATCCTGATTACTTAGATAACATGTATGTGAATTATGTCATGCCAACCTATTTACTAAAGACATGATATAATTATCTCATGCCATCCTGTTTAGTTAGTCATCATATCTTTGAGTTATGTCATGCTATGCTATCCAGTTTAGATAGACATCATATATGTGAAATTATGTCATGCTATCCTTTTTACTTAAACAAAATACATGTGAACTATTTCATGCCCTCTTTTTTCCACACTATCTATTGCATCTGTCTCTCATACAATGTCTGTACATTCGACTACTTTTCTTGTTTATCAGCCATTTGAATTGGAGGGGGTGATGGCAGTATCTAGCGGAGTAAAAACATAGTCTTCAAATAAAACAGTGCTACCTCTTGGTGGAGATAGCACCCCGGTTATACATGCATGAGAACCAGCCCTACCACACATAACCCAAACTCTAGAAGATTGTACCCCTACTCCGATTGACAGAGAACTAGCTTCACCCAATCTAACCCCAACCACAGCAGATAGTAATCTAGTTCCAGTTGACACAGCACCATCTCCAGCACAGAGCTCCCAAACAAGAGCAGTTAGTATGGCAACTCTAGTGCCCAAAGCGCCAGTACTACCACGGCGAACCCCAACTCCACCAGTTAGTACACCTATTCCTGTGGACGAAGCACAACCACCCATTCGTAGTTTAGCATCTATCGCATTTGATGTTGTTAAATCTATGTGCGTATCTTCCCATCATGGAAATATTATACTGAAGATGAAGGAAAAAGCCAGTTGCAGGTGTTCGTCCAGGAGTTATGTGTAAGTAATGTTATTTATGGCAAATACTTTGCTTTGTCCCATACATTCTACCTCCATGCTGGTTATAATACAGCAAATGTTCCCATTTTTCTCTATAGAGAAGGACCGATTTGGAAACTCAGGATGAGGTAACCTGTGCTAATACCTCTGCTATCTTCAAGAATGCTTGGTGGCAGTATCGGAATTACCTGAAGAAAACATACTTCACTGGCAAAGAAACTCATCAAATTCCCTTACTTTCTCCTGAGACACATTTACGGCACGATGACTGGGAACGCCTTGTTCTGTACTAGTCCCGAACCAAGAATGTGGTAAGGTCTATGAACTCATTTTTTATTTTGAAGTACTATATGCCTGCGTCTTACTGTACTCTGTTCGTGTAGAACAAGTGCTTAAACCTGAAGAAGAATTGTTCTCATTTAAGATTCCATTGCTATCGTGCATACTGCTTTGCTCTTGTATCACTGTATTTACTCATACAAACTTATTTTTAAATTGAAGGATCCAATCAAAACTCCAATGGCACAACAGGTATGTTTAAACATGTTTCTTTAACAGGTTTGCTCTTCTAAATTGCTCTGTTGATTTTAATTTCAATTGTGTATACAGTTGACTTCTCATATCATGCACATTACTAGCATCACAACAGAGCCAATAGTGTTGTTGTACATGTATAACCGTGTTACCCATCTAAAATCTTGTTGTGCCGTGTAGTTTCCCACACTTGTATTCTTTCGATGTTGCTTTGTCTTGAACTGATATGATTTGAACCGTGTCTCTATTTTGATTTGGCAAGACAATGCAGTGACCATAGGACATATATATATGTTTGTTTAATGCTTTTATTATGTACTTACTACTTGGCAATAGAAGACTTGGTAGTTTAATCCTGTCCACCTAACTACTGAACTGGTTCACCGAAATGAGTTTCATATACTACATGCTAAACCTGTTATGTGTCTGCTTGTTTCTTCTTTTAGAATGCTGACAGAATATTTGGGAAGAGTACCTTATTAAGCAATGGTAAAGGAAGTAATGCAGATAAGGTTCAGGATAGTGAGACATCCTTGTTGGTCTCCAACAAAGCTGATAAAACAGCTAAGGAAAACTATCTTGAAGATAGTGAGACAACCCCAAAGTCCTGTCTTGATGTAGTGTTCGAGTTACTGGCCACTACCGCTGGCACAAGCTCTTCGAACTCACTGTCTGAATCAGTTCGGTTTCTTGAGTCTCAACTACAAGCTGAAAGACATCGATCAGCTGTGCTGCGACAAGAAGCCGAAGGACTGAGGAAGTCCCTGGAGAATTCAGAT
Organism: Thinopyrum elongatum; assembly: GCA_011799875.1. Lineage (NCBI taxonomy): Eukaryota > Viridiplantae > Streptophyta > Magnoliopsida > Poales > Poaceae > Thinopyrum > Thinopyrum elongatum. The sequence continues at coordinate 80,407,380 of CM022300.1, read as the reverse complement.
GCATACTTTCTGGTGCAACGGCAAGCGTTGGAGGATTTTAGCGCCAAACAGGAGAAAGCTAATAAGCTTGCTAAGCTTATTGCCAGCATGGTGGATACCCAGGATAACGTTTCTTGAGCTCTTGTGAAGTGGTGGCCAATTAAGACGCCCAGTGTATGTAATATGCTGCTTTGTTTCCTATATTTGCACTGGTGGCGAACTTTGATGCCCAGTGGATGTAATATGTGTAATAGCAGTAATCGCCTAGCGTAAGTTGCTTGCTTATTTATTTCCTTATTGTCTTGTTTATTTGTTTGCTTGTAGTCACTGCAGTTGTTTTTCCGCGGTTTGCTAGTGGCAACAATAAAATATTTTTAAAAACTAGGTCGTAATAACCATGGACCGTTGTGTAGTGACCATGGGCCTCCTACGGGCCGTAGGATCTATGGCCCTCCTACAGGCAGTAGGATCAATGGGCCTTGTGCGGGGGCGTTAGAATCAATGGGCCTTTGACGGGCCATACTATTCATGGACCAATAAAGGACTGCAAGATGGGCCGTAAACGGGCTAGAGTGGAAATTGTCTGTTTATGGCCCGATCATAACGGGCCGTTAATAGCCGATATGTAGAACGGGCTTAAACGGGCCATTTTGATGATGCTAAGAAAACAGCCCAACAGATTAACGGGCCACAAACGGGCCGACTGTAACCATAGGCTGAATTTGGCCCGCAAGCGGAATAGGCCAATAACGGACCGGAAGTAATCGAATGCTGGAAGTGAGCCCAAGAATAAATGGGTCCTTAGAAGGCCGAAAGATCACACGGGCTGGAAAGGCCCCAATGGAATAATGGGCCGTTAATGGGTATAAAGCAATACACTGTTCATTATGGGCCAGTGTCACCATGGGTCGTTAATGGGCCAAGAGTTACATAGGGCCTCATATGGGCCGAAAGACATCATGGGCCATACATGAGCCGGAAGTTACAATGGGCTGGAATCATATTGGACGGCCCAGATGCCGGTACTGGGCCTAATTCGGATAGGCCATAACGGGCCGTGAGTTAGCGGGTTGTAAATGGGCTATATGCGAACAAGCTGTTAACAGGCTTTCCGTGGGCCGGCCCGCTACCTTTTGACCAAGTCAAATGGGCCAGCCTTTTCACCTGAATGGGCCACTGTTGGGCCGTGCCATGTGTCGACGTATCATAGGCGCCTCCCATCCAATGAGTGGACGACATCTGTCCCAACGCTGAGCTGACATGTGGATACTCCGGTGAATCAGAAATTTACACGTGGAAAATCCCCATTGGTCCGGGCTGTTAAAGGGTTATCGGATCCAAACTGGAACCCGATAGCTTAACGGCGACCCGTTACGGTGGATGCCACATGTCGATTACCCTTGACGAAAGCACTTCCATGACGCGCGATTTATCATCATGGAACTGGACACTTCCGTGATGATAATTTTGGTATTGTCATGGAACACTTCTATGACAGCACAGGTATGACTATCTTGATTCTGTCATAAAATCGTCATGGATGTACATGCATGACAGAAAACGTGACCTACTGTGACAAACACGTATCATCACGGAAGTGTATTTTTTTTGTAGTGCTGTTTGTTGCATGTTTTTTCTTTTGTAGAATATCCATATCAAACGAAGTCCAAATGCAATAAAACTTTACGGAGATTTTTTTGGAATATATGTGAATTTATGGAAGAAGAATCAACGCAAGACGGCGCTCGAGGGGGCCATTAACCACCAGGGCGCGCCAAGGGCGCACCATGGTGGTTAGTGAGAGCCTCTTAGGTTGGTTGACCCCCTTCTTTCGCCGCAGGAAAGATAATTTATGGAAAAAAATTGTGTTAAAATTTCAGCCCAATCTGAGTTACGGATCTCCGGGAATTTAAGAAACGGTGAAGGGCCAGAAAAAAGGATGCGAAACAGAAGAGAACAGAGAGAGAGAGAGAGAGAGAGATCCAATCTTGGAGGGGCTTATGCCCCTCCGCCGCCATGGAGGCCATGGACCAGAGGGGGAACTCTCCTCCCATCTAGGGGGGAGGCCAAGGAAGAAGAAGAAGGAGGGGGCTCTCGCCCCCTCTCTCCCGGTGGCGCCAGAGTGCCGCCGGGGCAAGGATCATGACGTCGATCTACATCAACAACCTTGCTACCGTCAACACCAAATTTCTCCCCCTCTATGCAGCGGTGTAACCTCTCTATTCCCGCTGCAATTCTCTACTTAAACATGGTGCTCAACACTATATAATAGTATCCAATGATATGTGGTTATCCTATGATGTTTGAGTAGATCTGTTTTGTCCTATGGGCTAATTGAATATCATGATTGGTTTGAGTTGTATATTTTATTTTGGTGCTGTCCTATGGTGCCCTCCATGTCGCGCAAACGTGAGGGACCCCCGCTGTAGGGTGTTGCAATACTTTCATGATTCACTTATGGTGGGTGGCTAGAGTGACAGAAGCTTACGCCCAAGTAAGGGGGTTGTTGCGTATGGGATAAAGAGGACTTGATTCTTAATGATATGGTTGGGTTTTACCTTAATGATCTTTGGTAGTTGCGTATGCTTGCTAGAGTTCCAATCATAAGTGCATATGACCCAAGTACGGAAAGTGTGTTAGCTCATGCCTCTTCCTCATATAAAATTGCAGTAATGATTACCAGTCTAGTTATTGATCGCCTGGGGACAAATAACTTTCTTGTGTGACAAAAGCTTTCTACTAAACAACTAACTTTTATTATCTTGCAAATTATTCGTAGTTTTAGTCTCGCAAAGTACTTCTAGTTTTATTCTTGTTCTAGGTAAAGCAAACGTTAAGTGTGTGTAGAGTTGTATCGGTGGTCGATAGAACTTGAGGGAATATTTGTTCTACCTTTAGCTCCTCATTGGGTTCGACACTCTTATTTATCAAAAAAGGCTACAAACGATCCCCAATACTTGTGGGTTATCATATACTCCAAGATATCTCTTGCTGCCTTGTGCCTAGATGCCGACCTTGTAACCCTATGTACCCTACTTGGCGTATATATAAGCCATGGGGTTTAGACCATAGAGGGGACAGAATCACAATATCAACCACCTAAACTTAGGGTTAGACCACATCTTACGATCTCGAGGTAGATCAACTCTGTACTTGATACATCTCCATTAATATAAACAAGAGCGGGACGTAGGGTTTTACCTCCATTAAGAGGGTCCGGGCCTGGGTAAACATCGTCTCTTCATTCCTGTTACCATCGATCCGAGAACCCACAGCTCGGGACCCCCTACCCCGAGGTCTTTTGGTTCTGACACCGACACTGGTGCTTTCATTGAGAGTTTCACTGTGAGATCGATAGAAAGATCGATGGAATCGCCGATCAACGGCCCCGTACTCGTGGGACTGGTTGTCATGCCCGAAAATTCTGTCATAGATCTACCTTCGCACACGTTGGAGGCAAGCCCTGACTCTCCACTGCCCCCCGCAAGAAATCCCTCCAAGGATGAAGGGCTGAACTACTTTTTGGAAAGTGACTCAGACAGCGGCCAACTTGGAGCAGCCAACGGAGTTGATCTTCAAGTTAGCCCGGCTTGTCCAACAGTCGCAGATCTAACGCAGGATCAAAACAATAGGGTTTCTAACCCGCGATCCTTAGAGACCGGAACTCATCCACTCATCTCCAACATAGAATATCGCACTGACAACTCAGGTCCACCTGACGGCTGGGATCTGGCCTATGTACAACAACTCCCCGGGGAATCGATTAGACAGTTCCGGGTCAGATTCGTGTCTGTCAAAGACAAGATATTGGATTACCAAGACTCCGACATAATCATCGCCTTTCAGCATGGGTGCAAGGATAAAGGCGTCTCAAACGCCCTTGCTCGTCGTTGCGTTCAAACACTCCCAGAACTATCTGATCTGGTGTCCCGATTCTGCACCATTGAAGATGTGTGGCTGGACGGAGAAAACACGGAGTCAATCCATGGAGACCGCTCAAAACGTGGCAGAACCGGACCGCGGCACGAACCCCGTAAGTATAACACTTCAGTCAAGTGACCTCAGAAGAAGAAGAAAGCCTCCGGCCATCCCGAGACCACCCTCGATGGCTTCCTGGATAAACCATGCCCGATACATGCTATTCTGATCAATTCCTGCCAGACTCTCAGTCTTTGCGATTGTTGGGTGGTTAGGCAGATAGCTAAAGGAGGACCCGCCCTCCTGGTGGGCACCCCAGGCCACAAAGAGCAAACCTCAGATGAAGACGAGGTCATGATGATCTATGAGACCTTTGTGTCTAATAATCAGCGCAAGCGAGCTCTGAGGGAAATCAATGACATCCGGTAGGTGCTGATCCGGGGTGCGTGGATAGACGCGTCGATCGCTTTCGATCACCACGACCAGCCGAGGTTTACCCCAGACAGGTGCCCCGCCGCACTCGTCCTCAATCCAATCGTAGATAGCTGCCGACTTCATAAGGTACTCATGGACGGAGGCTGCAGCTTGAATTTGATATATGCAGATACTCTAGATAAGATGCACATCGATAAATCGCGCATAGAACAGAGCAGCACCACCTTTAAAGGTATAGTGCCTGGGCGAGAGTCACGCTGCAGCTGAAAGATAACCCTGGATCTAGTCTTTGGAACGCTGGATAATTACCACTCCGAAGAGGTCACGTTTCATATCGCCCCTTTCAGAAATGGATATCATGCCCTTCTAGGACGGGAAGCCTTCTCCAAATTCCAAGTAGTACCCCATTACGGTTACATGAAGCTCAAGATGTCGGGACCAAATGGGGTCATCGCCATTTCAAGCGACCCTGACAGGGCACTCAAAGCCGAAAATAAAACGGCGTCACTCACCCTCGAGTCTTTATCCGAAGCCCTCGCGGCCGAGGAACTAACCACGCTACGCGCCGAATTCGACCGAGACGATGTCATCCTCGATAAACCAGCATACAAAATAGTCAAATTTGAGGTACACCCCATGGACCCGGCTAAGACAGCGTCCATAAGGGCCAACCTTGACCCTGAGATTGCCAAGGCATTACGCAATTTCCTCAAGGAAAACTGGAACATATTCGCCTGGCACCCTTCTAACATGCCAGGGATACCTCGCCGGCTCTCCGAGCACGGCCTGAACATATTAAAGGGGTATAAGCCTGTTAAACAAACACTTCGGCATTTTTCTGAACCCAAGCGTCAAGCAATGGGCGAGGAACTGGCTAAGCTACTGGAGGCCGGGTTCATCCGAGATATAAAACACCCCGATTCGCTAGCCAATTTGGTCATGGTACCAAAGAATGATAGGTCTTGGCATTTGTGTGTCGATTTCAAAGACCTCAATAAAGCCTACCCCAAAGACCCCTTCCCCTACCCTAAATCGACCAAATTGTAGACGCCACGCGGGCCACGATTCGCTGTGCTTCCTGGACGCTTACTCGGGACATCATCAAATAAAGACGAAAGAATCTGACCAGGCAGCAACATCATTCATCACACCTTATGGGCCATTCTGCTTCAACACGATGCCCTTCTGACTAAAGAACGCCGGCGCCACGTACCAACGCATGATTCAAACATGCCTAGAGAAACACATCGGGAAGACCGTTAAGGCCTATGTGGATGTTAAAACTAAACACGTCAGACAATTGGTAGACAATCCGCGTGATACATTCGCAAGTCTGCGGGAGTATGAAATTAAACCCAACCCAGAGAAATGCGTCTTCGGAGTCCCAACTAGCAAAATCCTCGGTTTCATTGTGTCCAGCTGAGGAATAGAAGGCAATCCGGCCAAAATTAGAGCCTTGGACCGTTTGGAGGTACCAACAGAGCTCAAACACGTACAAAAATTTGCGGGATGTGTGGCGGCCTTAAGTGGCTTCATATCAAGACTCGGGGAGAAGGCCTTGCCTCTTTGCAGGCTGTTAAAACAAACAAAGAGATTCAAATGGGCCGAGGAGGCGGCAACCGCCCTGGAGGACATCAAAACTCTCCTCGCCACTATCCCCATCCTAGCAGCACCAGGTTTATGTGAGCCAATGATATTATACATCTTGGCCACAAACCAGGTAGTCAGTGCAGCCCTCGTGGTTGAGCAAGACATGGAGGGTCACAAGTTCCAGGTCCAGAAGACTGTCTATTACGTCTCTGAAGACCTAACCCCATGCAAGAAACACTACCCTCACTACCAAAAAATAGCATACGCCGTCTTCATGGCCTCACGTAAGCTTCGGCACTACTTTCAAGAGTGCTCGATGACCTTAGCATCCGACGTCCCATTAAGTGACATAATCAACAATAGGGATGCAACGGGGCGTATAGCCAAATGGGCCATAGAGCTCTTACCTTTTGAAATCACATATCGACCACGCCGAGCTATTAAATCTCAAGTGCTGGTCGACTTCGTGGCCGAATGGACGGAAGCAGAACTCCCTCGAGAATACAACACTTACTCGCATTGGACCATGTACTTCGATGGTTCCAAAATGCTGGCTGGCCAAGGGGCTGGCATCATACTCAAGTCACCTATAGGGGATAACATTCGATATGTGCTACAAATCATGTATACAGATTCCAACAACGTGGCCGAATATGAAGCACTCTTACACGGACTCCGGATAGCGGTCTCCATGGGCGTCAAACGCCTGGAGGTCCGAGGTGATTCCAACCTCGCCATCTCCCAAGTCAACGGTGAATTCGACGCCAAGGACCCAAAGATGAAGGCATACCGGAATGTCGTCCTAACGATCTCGACAAGGTTCGAGGGGTTGGAATTTCACCACATTCCCCGGGATAGTAACCAGGCCGCAGATATACTCACCCGCATGGGCGCAAAACGGGAAAAGTCCAGGACAGTACCTTCCTTGAATGACTCTTCAAGCCTTCGGTGGTCTGGGAGGATGACAAACAAATGCCGGAGTCCAGCGACGTCAGGCAAAGTACCTCGCCTGAAGATGACGACGGACAAGATATAATGCGCAGCTTAATAATCCCCAAGTGCAAGGAATCATCGTAGCAATTTCCAAAGGTGGAAGTGATAAGTATGGAGTGTCGAACCCACAAGGAGCTAAAGGTAAGATCAATATTCTCTCAATTCCTACCTGCCACTGATACGACTCTACGTACACCGAACATTTGCTTCCATCTAGAGACGAGAAATAAAACTACGTTGTGGGTATGAAGAGGATAACTTTGCATGATATCGAAGAGCTAAAATATAAAAATAGGTGATGTTATCATAAGGTTAGAATATATCACAATATATTACAAATAGCGAGTGTGGAATAATGATGGATCGGTGTGCGGAATTGTCCTAGGCAATTGTTAACAAGATCGGTAATCATTATTGCAATTTTATATGAGGGAGAGGCATAAGCTAACATACTTTCTCTACTTGGATCATATGCACTTATGATTGGAACTCTAGCAAGCATCCGCAACTACTAAAGATCACTAAGGTAAAACCCAACCATAGCATTAAAGTATCAAGTCCCCTTTATCCCATACGCAACAACCCCCTTACTCGGGTTTAAGCTTCTGTCACCCTAGCAACCCACTATAAGCGAATCATGAACGTATTGCAACACCCTACAGCGGGAATCCTTCACGTGTGCGCGGCACAGAAGGCACCATTGGACGGCACCAAAATAAAACATACAACTCAAACCAATCTAGATCATCAATCAACCCAAAAGATAAAAGAAATCTACTCAAAACATCATAGGATGGCAACACATCATTGAATCATAATATGTGGCATAAAGCACCATGTTCAAGTAGGGGATTACAGCGGGGTGCGGGAGAGTGGACCGCTTAAAAGAGATGAGGAAGGTTATGAAGATGGTGATGTTGATGAAGACGATCACCACGGCGATGGTTCCCCAGGCGGCACTCCGGTGCCACCGAGAGAGAGGGGAGAGAGTCTCCCCCTTGTGCTTCCTCCTCCATGGCCTCCCCTAGATGGGGAGAGGTTCTCCCTCTGGTCCTTGGCCTCCATGGTGATGATGGCCCCCTCCGGCTTCCTCCTCCATGGCCTTCGGCGATGATGGCCCCCTCCAGCAGGGTGCCGGAGAGGGCCTAGATTGATTTTTCGTGGCTATAGAGGCTTGAGGCAGTGGAACTTCCGATCTAGGGTTCTTTTCAGAGGCTTGGGTATTTATAAGAATTTTTGGCGTCAGTCTCATGTCAAGGTGGTGCCCGAGGGGCCCACAAGCCGTAGGGGCGTGCCCTACCCCCCAGGGCGTGCCCTGACGGCTTGTGGCCACCTCGATCACTTCTTGGCCCAGCTCCAGTGCTTCGGGGGTCTCTTTTGGTCCATAAAAAATCATCGTAAATTTTCAGCCTATTCCGAGAACTTTTATTTCTGCACAAAAAATGACACCACGGTAGTTCTGCTGAAAACAGCGTCAGTCCGGGTTAGTTCTAATCAAATCATACCAAAACCATATAAAATTGTTGTAAACATGGCATGAATAGTTCATAAATTATAGATACGTCGGATACGTATCAGCATCGCCAAGCTTAATTCCTGCTCGTCCTCGAGTAGGTAAATGATAAAAGAAATAATTTATGGAGTGTGAATGCTAGCATAATGCATAAATTTGATCAATGATAGTTCCAAACACTTTTTCTAGCATCATTATATATCATAAATAGTAGCTCATCTCATAAAACTTCTCATGATCAACTAACAAGCTATTCACATGTTAAAGCATAGACCATAAACTTTCTTGAAAACTAACAAACTACGTTCTCAGTCATCAAACAATTGCAATTCATCTTATTTTCAGGAAGGATCTATGTAAGAGCTTTGATTTAGCAAATTCCACATACTCAACTATCATATAGTCTTCCATGATTGCTAACACTGAAAGCATATTTTTAGAACAAATAGCATCCGTCGAACACAGAGAAAGATAGGGGCTTAATGTTTCGCCTCCCAACTTATTTACCATATAGATAATTGTCAATAATAATAATTCATGATCAAATATATTTGAATGGCCATATATGCTTGGAACTTTCCCCACCATATGATTCTTGCCAACTAAAGAATAATTGAGGTTGAAATAAGAAGGAATACTATTGACTCTTGCATAAAAGTAAATAAATGAACGTAAAAGATAGGCCCTTCACAGAGGGAAGCAGAGGTTGTCATGCGCTTTTTAATTTTGGATGTGCAAACCCTTAATGCAAAGGAACGTCACGTTGTATTGCCCTTTGTGATAGCAACCTTTATTATGCAGTCCGTCACTTTTATTTCTTTACCATCACAAGTTCGTACAACACTTATTTTCCCTTACAGTAAAAGATCATACATATTTAGTAGCAATTTTTATTGCTTTTTGCACCGATGACAACTTACTTGAAGGATCTTATTCAATCCATAGGTAGATATGGTGGACACTCATGGCAAGAAATGGAGTTTAAGGGTTTTTGGATGCACAAGTAGTATCTCTACTTAGTACAAATTTTTGGCTAGCAAAAGATCCTAAGCAAACACCACATGTTGGAGGATTCATAACAATATAACTTCAATACAAATATACCCAAACATAACTCATTAAGTTGTCTTCCTTGTCCAACTTCAACTAATTTTCTCAAGTTTGAATATAATTTATGGGGCTCACAATCATAGAAGATGTCCAAGATAGTATATTTATATGTGAAATCTCTCTTCCTTCAATATTATTTCATGAATTGTTCAAGTGACCAATGCGGTGTTTGCTAACTTTCAATAAATTTTACCACCTATACTTCTTATATGTGAAGTCATTACTCCCCATGGGATAAGCATATGCAACATATATAATTTCAGATTTATGATATTCAATTCATTCAACCATTTACTCATAGGATATAAGTGAAGCACGAGAGTAAATGACAAAACTACTCCCAAAAAGATATAAGTGAAGATCAATGAGTAGCCCAATAGTTAATTAGACATGTGAGGACTCTCTCCCATTCAAGATTTCAGATCCAATGATTTTATTCAAACAGCTAGTAAAATGAAAATACGCTCCAAGCAAAACACATATCATGTGACGAATAAAAATATAGCTCCAAGTAAGGTATACCGATAGTTTTGAAGACGAAAAGGGGATGCCTTCCCGGGCATCCCCAAGCTTAGGAGCTTGAGTCTTCCTTGAATATTACCTTGGGGTGCCTTGGGCATCCCCAAGCTTAGGATTTTTCCACTCCTTATTCTCCTCATATCGACATCTCACTCAAAACTTGAAAACTTCAATCACACAAAACTTAACAGAACTTCGTGAGATGGGTTAGTATGATAAAGACAAATCATTCACTTTGGTACTGTAAAGATAAGATCCATAATTGTTCTCACACAATGCCTATTGTACCATATCATTTCTACAATTTATATTGAGCAATATAAGCCATAGAAACTAGAAAACAAGCAAACTATGCATTGAAAATAGAATCTGTCAGAAACAGAACAGTCTGTAATGATCTGAACAACAACTATACTTCTGCTACTCCAAACATTCTGAAAATTTAGGAAAACCTAGGAAATTTGTATATAAATCTTGTGTAAAAAATTAAGATCAAAAGCATGCTCCTGTGATTTTTTTAAATTCTGACAATGAGCGCAAAAGTTTCTGTTTTTCAGCAAGATGAAATCAACTACCACCATAGATCATCCCAAAGGTCTTACTTGGCACTTTATTGAAACAAAAGTTATAAAACATTATTACTACAGTAGCATAATCATGAGAACACACAAAACAGTAGGGGTAAATATTGGGTTGTCTCCCAACAAGCGCTTTTCTTTAACGCCTTTTTAGCTAGACATGATATTTTAATGATACTCTTCCAAGCCCAATTTCGATGATAATTTTATTCATACTCTAAAAGATATAAGTGAAGTTCATGGAGCATTCTACAATTAATATAGATTTACCAATATCCAAGCTCAAAATATATAAGTGAAGCACACGAAGCATTCTATAAAGCCATACTCAAAAGATTTAAGTGAAGCACAAAGAGCATTCTATAAAGCCATACTCAAAAGATTTAAGTGAAGCGCATGAAGAATTCTATAAATAAATGAAGGACTATCTCATACTAGCATGGTGCATAAAGGAAAAGAAAGGAAAAATAAACACAAAAGACACATATCATCTGAACAAAATAATCCTTGAAATATTTACTTGGGGTGCCTTGGGAATCCCCAAGCTTGAACTCTTGCCTCTCCTTATTCTTCTCATATCGATAACTCCTCGATCTTCGAACACTTCATCCACACACAACTTAACAAAAAAAAACTTGTGAGATCCGTTATTATAATAAAGCAAATCACTACTCTTAGGTACTGTTGTAAACTCATTCCAATTTCATATTAGCATTATATCTACTGTATTCCCACTTCACCATGGTTCATACCCCCCGATACAACCCATAGATTCATCAAAATAAGCGAACAACACATAGAAAACAGAATCTGTCAAAAACAGGAGAGTCTGTAGCAATCTGGAAACTTTGTATACTTATGTAACTCCAAAAATTCTGAAAATGTTGGAAAAAATAAAATTTTTGTATAGAAGTACTGTGTAAAAATTTGTGAAACTTTTGACGTTCCAGTAAAAAAATGTAAATTCACGCACTACAGCCAAAGTTTCTGTTTTTGCACCGCACAAAGCAAACAAGCAATCTAATCATCCTAAAGCCAAATCTTGGCACATTATTTTTATTATACAATGGATATATACAAGGGTATAATTATTTTTAAGAAACTTCCATGAAAAATTCTACATTGTTTCCATGAGCATGAACACAAGTGTTCAAGGTCGACCCTCACTTCTCCAATGCATAACCTTCCAATCACTTCTCTTTTTGAAAAAGTTTTTAAGCATAAGAGGCAAGTAATTTTTTTTATTTTGCACTCTTTTAATATATTTTTTGTTTTTTTCACCCACAACTAAAGAAAGCAAAAACAAAAGGGAAAACAAAATCTACTTAGTGAAGAAAGCAAACAAGCATACACGAAAATATTAACCCCACGCTATTGCTCCCCGGCAACGGCGCCAAAAAAGAGCTTGATAATCCCCAAGTGCAAGGAATCATCGTAGCAATTTCCAAAGGTGGAAGTGATAAGTATGAAATGTCGAACCCACAAGGAGCTAAAGGTAAGATCAATATTCTCTCAAGTCCTATCTGCCACTGATACGACTCTACGTACACCGAACATTTGCTTCCATCTAGAGACGAGAAATAAAACTATGTTGTGGGTATGAAGAGGATAGCTTTGCATGATATTAGAGAGCTAAAATATAAAAATAGGTGCTGTTATCATCAGGTTAGAATATATCACAATATATTACAAATAGCAAGTGTGGAATAATGATTGATCGGTGTGCGGAATTGTCCTAGGCAATTGTTAACAAGATCGGTAATCATTATTGCAATTTTATATGAGGGAGAGGCATAAGCTAACATACTTTCTCTACTTGGATCATATGCACTTATGATTGGAACTCTAGCAAGCATCCGCAACTACTAAAGATCATTAAGGTAAAACCCAACTGTCGGTTCTATATCGGGCATATCTCGTAGTAGGGGTCCCAAGCTGGGTGTCTTGGAGCGATGGTAACATGGACACAGGATTTTACCCAGGTTCGGGCTCTCTCGAAGAGATAATACCCTACGTCCTGCTTTTGATTGTATTCATATGGGGTGTAGTACAGGGTACATGTATCTACCACGAGATTTTTCTAATGAATATTAGATCATCTATTGACTAGCCTGGCCTCGGTTTATATAATGCACCGGAGGCCTAGGGTTTAGAGGAGTCCTCGTCTTGGGCACCAAGTCTTGTGGAATCTCCCTTGTATGCGGCATGGACTGCCCGAAGTGGCCCATGAGTGAACCGCCATGGGGGTCCTCAGCCCGATCCACCTAGTCGGGAGAAGATGTAGTGAGTACCCCCTAGTCCAGGACACCGTCAGTAGCCCCCTGAATCGGTCTTCAAGTTGGGGACGCTCCTCGGTTCTTTCGAACTGTTCTTCATCTTTGGCCGTCAGTCTTGAAAACTGGTTCAACAAATCTTCTCATCTTCGATCTTGAGGATCGCCGAAGTGAATCTGAAGAGTTTACATATTGGGTATCCGAGGAGCCCCTTTAAGTTTTCGGCCTTTATCAATGCCTTGTTATTTTTACGCCACACCTCGGGTTTGAAGTGTTTCCCGTGCGGTGGTGTCTTCTCGCGTCCGAGCTCCAACGCCGGACTCTATCCAAGCTCCAATGCCAGACTGCATTCGAGGTGTCTTTTTGCAGCCGAGCTCCAATGCCGGACTGCATCCGAGCTCCAACGCCGGACTGTACCCAAGCTCCAACGCCGGACTGCATCCAAGCTCCAACGCCAGACTATATCCAAGCTCCAACACCGGACTGCATCCAAGCTCCAACGCCGGATTGTATCCAAGCTCCAACACCGGACTGCATCCGAGGCGGTACACCACCTCGGTCTTTGGGCTGATTTTTTGCGGATATATATTTTTCTCAATTGGTGTAATTTATTCTCTGCCGAGATATATAGTCGGTAGCCCTCAAGGTGTGTGTCGGCCTAAAATCCGAGATGCACCTGAAGGAAAACATGAAACCGCTGATCCCAGTAGCCCCTGAGACTCAGGTCGATTCACAAAATCGGCCTGAGGATCAACTCCTAGCTCGGCAGCATACGTAGGAATAGAAAGGCGGTGTAATATATTAGAGGAGATAGTGATTGGCGGACGGGCCCTTGAGAGAGGGTCTTGAGAAATCGCCATAATATATTAGCTTGATGCCGGATAGGTCCCAGATGATACCTATTGTTGTCCGAAGACGCGTTTGCCAATAGCTCAGTCAAGCCGAACACTGGGCATTTTAAATTTGCTGCATTGAATAGGCAATGCAGTAGCCCCCGAGCCACTTGTCGGGTGGCAACACCAAATCAGGGGATCGATGTACCCCTTTAATGGCTTTTAAGTGAGAAGCGCGAAGCCAGTAGCCCTCGAGTCATAATTTGGGCAAGGGTGGCCGAATTAAGGATCAATATTCAGTGTAAACTGACTTTAATCACAATTTATGTGTAATGATTCTATTTATCCAAGTACTCTACATCATTAATGCTTGGATCCGCATTGTACAAAACTTTGTTGACTGACCATCAGCTTCAACCTCCTCTGCCAGTAGCCGGGGAGTGTTTGTCCTACTTTATAAAGCCTTTATAAGGGAAAAGATTTACGGCAAACAAGGCAATCCGGCCATATGGTTTTATAAACAAAGGTGTGCGGAGAGATATGTTATATTACTTTTTAACGTAAGAAACATCTTCTAGGAAAAATAGTTCCTTTATAGGTTCCTTTTCCCAGGCTGTCATGTTGATCATGATCATGAAACCTCACCTCCGATCAATGTGGGAGGAAAATAGTGAGAATTTAGTTCGGGGAAAGTTCCCAAACTCTATGGTCTAAATGAACCGAAATTTTCTCTTCCGTCGTTACCGACCAATTATATCCTTTAAGATGGCTAGCTTTCGGCTTCACCCAGTCTGAGGTACTAACCCGGATGACCCAGTAGTAACAATCACAGAGGTGCCCTCTTTACCGCCTAGCCGAACAATCGGGAACGTAGGGGTAAGCACAGGAGCCAGGCAACCCAGCTTGGCCAAAATCTTAAGTCAAATTGATGCATATTTATGGCTTTATAACGATAATTATGGAAGGTAGCGCTCGTATAGTGAATGCTGATGATATATATTTTTATTTTGACTCCGTTGCGACCGTTTATAATCTGAAAGTGGCCCATCGTCGGCTTCTACCCCTTTGTAGATGCTACGTAGGGTGTTTCCGTACTAACAAGACAACCCTTAGCCGACGTCTCGGTGTCCGGAGGTGGTTGTGTTAGCGGAAACAAGGCAATCAGATATCTAGGCTTTATAACTTTCACTTACTCATAGGAGCTTAAACTTGGGAGGCCAGTTACTAGCGCCCGGTTAGTGTTCGGCACTGACCGAAGTCTAGCCATTAACACTTCGGCCAATGTTATGAAAGGCCCATCGTTTAACACGGGGTAATCGCTATCGATCTATAGTTTGACACCGTCATTGGATCGCTGACCAGTTTACGCCCATCATGACAGTCAATTTTCGGCTTTCTCCACTGAGGCGCTTAACCATTCAAGCTGGAAGCACAATCGCAGTGGTTCTCCCTTTGCACACCTAGCCGAGCAAAGCAGAACGTAGGAGGCAAGCACGGGAGCCCGGCAACCCAACTACTGACCGAAGAAACAATTCGAAACTGATGCATATAATGCAATATCCGAGAATGTTTTGCCGAGGAGTCCATGGAGTGCCTTGGCTTTTGGTGGGTTCGGCTCTAGTTGCAGCCCCGCGTTGATATTGCCGAAGCTTTAAAGGTGTCCGGCGTTGCACTACAAGACTTATGTTGGAAACACACAAATAGGTTAAAACTGGCATAAGCTTGGAAAAGCAAAAAACTTCAGTAAAAACTTTACGTCCGAACTAAATCAAGTTTTTTGTGCCAATCCGAAATTGGTCGTAAAAAATTTGTGCTTCTGTTGTGCTTTAACATGACACATCCGATCTCAAGACTTCAAGCGGGTCAGCCTACGGATTCAACCTCCTATCCCGAAGGCGGAGTACTTCTCGTTAGGCCAGTTTAGCGGACTAAACTCGAGCGGCTTTGAGAGAGAAACTAGGCTCCCCGGCTATTGACCACACACTCGCATCGAAAAAAGGAGTGATAGAAAAATACTTCGCAACGACTAAGAAGAAAACAATTATTATAGAACGGCTCGTATAAATTTAAGAGCCCCCAGTTAACTTGGGTAAGAGAAGTGTTCTTAACAAATAACGTTTTTAACAAACTAAGTTTTTAATAGCCAGCTTTTTTGTTTAACACAAATATAATGCTTGGTCGATCCGAACAAGAATTAAAATTTAAAAAAAACTGAGCATGGAAGCGACTTAGCTGGTTAATGTGCTCGGTGTCGATGTGCGGTCCGAGCTTACGGCGGGACGAGGTCCCAGCCCCCAAGCCGGTCCCGAGGTGGCGGAGCGAAGAGCTCGGCACTCCGAAGTGGCAACATATCACGGCCGATGTGGAGAGGTGAAACCCCCAGTCCGACCGAGGCGACGGAGCAGGCCGGCAGTGTGACGCCGAAGTCCCCAGCGTGGGTTAATGAAGTGATGATGAAGCCCCCGGTCCAGCCGAGGTGACGCGGTAGGTCGGTAAGGTGACGACAGAACCCCCACATCAGCACATTGGAACCCCGAGGTAATAGCGCTGCCCGACCGGAATCATTTACATATGCACAGAAAATAGTGTAATCCAGAGATAATAATAATAATAAATTAAAAAATTCATTGCATAATAATAATTTATGCAAAGTGAATGATAAAAAAATATGGCCCGTGCGCCGAACACCCGACGAGGTAGAGTTCTCTCGGCGATGCCGAAGTCCCCGAGGCAACCGAACATGTTGGTATGGCAATTCAACCAACAAGGTGATCACATGAGCCGATTTATGCCGATTGGGATGACGCCGGCGGCTTGCCGAAGTGACCGCGTGACGTAGTCGAAGTCGATTACCTACACACGTAAAATAGTGCAATCCAAAAATAATAATATAAATATAAAAAACCTCAAATAATTAATTTACGTAAAATAATTTATTTAAAGAGATGTGGCCTGGTGCCGAAGTCAATGTCGACGGAGGGCATGACAAAGTCTGAATTCGCAGGGCGGTCCGAGTTCCAGATGCGGCGTTCGCCGAACTGCGGACAGGAAACTGACCGAACCATCACGGACCTGTGTACAGAGGATGGTACAAACCAGAGCAGTAATTCCTTGGGAAAAATAAACCCATGCTAATGAAAATTACTAGGATTAATAGCACCTGGTTTATTTGTTGTAGCAATCCGAAGAGACATATGTGGGCGTTTCATGGATTTGCATCTAGTAATAGCACCAGTACCAGCGTGCTCTGTTCTCTCATGCATCCGTTGAAAACTGGCTAGCGAGAAACTATTTGGATCGGAACCGGCCGGACCATCGCGTCGACGGACCAAATTTTAAACCAGTCGCTAAAGGTCTACACAGAAAAAATTATGCAAACCAGCAGAACGATATTCGCTGTGTATTTAGTATATACATTACAGGTAACTAGAAAAATAAAAGTTCTCGTTCAGAGGCGTTGAAATCCGAGGTAAAAAGGCAGGACTAGTACTGCCCGTGTGGTGGGTACTCGGAGGTCCTTTGTCTCCAGGTGATCGCTGTAGCAATCCAAAGAAAAACGTGTGTTGCTCCTATTACGTGGGCACAGGCAGCTCTAGTAATAGTACTAGTACTTGCATGCGGGAAGTTCCCAAAAGACAAATGGTTAGCAAAAAGCATAGACTATCTCATAATTAAATAATAGCCAAAAGAAGAAGGGGACCGAATCAGCCTGTGCGTTGCCAGCGATTTGAAGTCTCGTCAGCCTGTGCATTGCATGGGCAGTATTACTACTGCGCCAGCTCCTCGGCCAAATTACCGCAGGTGGATTATTGTTTTATAGCAGGTCCATGTGCTGCTGCCCATCCAGCGTACGGGCCTGGCCCGATCGGGTAGCCAGGGGCCAGCGCAGGGTTCGGCCGCCATGCCTCCTGCCGCTGCTGCTCTCCACACGCGCATCGCCGTCTGTCCTTCGTATACCCCCGCACGCCTTTCTCCTGGATAGCTTCTACACGCGGAGGCAAATCCGATCTGTGGAAAATATCGCACAGAACGGCAGTGATACTTTTGCAAAAGAATTGATCTGTGTGAAACAAAATAAACAGAAACTACAACACCTGATTTGGCGTCTGTTGAAGATCCATCGCAAGGTGACGACACCTAACAGGCTCTCAATGAAAGCATCAATGTCGGTTCTATATCCGGCATATCTTGTAATAGGGGTCCTAAGCTGGGCATTTTAGAGCGATGATAACATGGACACAGGATTTTACCTAGGTTCAGGCTCTCTCGGAGAGATAATACCCTACGTCCTGCTTTTGATTGTATTCATATGGGGTGTAGTACAGGGTACAAGTATCTACCACGAGATTGTTCTAATGAATATTAGATCATCTATTGACTAGCCTCGCCTCGGTTTATATAATGCACCGGAGGCATAGGGTTTAGAGGAGTCCTCGTCTTGGGCACCAAGTCTTGTGGAATGTCCCTTGTATGCGGCATGGGCTGCCCGAAGTGGCCCATGAGTGAACCGCCATGGGGGTCCTCGGCCCGATCCACCTAGTCGGGAGACGATGTAGTGAGTACCCCCTAGTCCAGGACACCGTCACCAACCATAGCATTAAAGTATCAAGTCCCCTTTATCCCATACGCAACAACCCCCTTACTCGGGTTTAAGCTTTTATCACTCTAGCAACCCACTATAAGTGAATCATGAACGTATTGCAACACCCTATAGTGGGAATCCTTCGCGCGTGCGTGGCACGGAAGGCACCATAGGACAGCACCAAAATAAAACATACAACTCAAACCAATCTAGATCATCAATCAACCCAAAAGACAAAAGAAATCTACTCAAAACATCATAGGATGGCAACACATCATTGGATCATAATATGTGGCATAAAGCACCATGTTCAAGTAGGGGATTACAGCGGGGTGCGGGAGAGTGGACCGCTTAAAAGAGATGAGGAATGTGATGAAGATGGTGATGTTGATGAAGACGATCACCGCGGTGATGGTTCCCCCGGTGGCACTCCGGCGCCACCGAGAGAGAGGGGGAGAGAGTCTCCCCCTTGTGCTTCCTCCTTCATGGACTCCCCCTAGATGGGGAGAGGTTCTCCCTCTGGTCCTTGGCCTCCATGGTGATGATGGCCCCCTCCGACTTCCTCCTCCATGGCCTCTGATGATGATGGCCCCCTCCGGCAGGGTGCCGGAGAGGGCCTTGATTGATTTTTTGTGGCTACAGTGGCTTGCAGCGGTAGAACTTCTGATCTAGGGTTCTTTTCGGAGGTTTGGGTATTTATAAGAATTTTTGGCGTCGGTCTCACGTCAAGGGGGTGCCCGAGGGGCCCACAAGCCGTAGGGCACGCCCTACCCCCCAAGGCGCGCCCTGACGGCTTGTGACCACCTCGATCACTTCCTGGCCCAGCTCCGGTGCTTCGGGGGTCTCTTTTGGTCCATAAAAAATCACCGTAAATTTTCAGCCCATTCCAAGAACTTTTATTTCTGCACAAAAAATGACACCACGGTAGTTCTGCTAAAAACAGCGTCAGTCCGGGTTAGTTCTAATCAAATCATACCAAAAACATATAAAATTGTTGTAAACATGGCATGAATACTTCATAAATTATAGATACATCGGAGACGTATCACGACTCGACCATTCAAGAAACAGCTTCAGCGCACGAAGTCATGGCAGTAATTGCAGCATGGACCGGGGCGCTCCTATCATACCTGCTCCATAAAGAGCTCCCCAATGACCAAACCGACGCACGTTGTATTGTGCGGCAATCTAAAGCCTATAAAGTACACGAAGGCGAATTCTACAAACTGAGCACCACGGGCGTCCTCCAATAATGCATATCCGAGGAGGAAGGTAAACTTCTACTTCAGGAAATACACTCCGGCATGAGCGGACATCATGTCGCAGCTCGGACCTTGGTTAGCAAGGCTTTCCGAGCCAGTTTCTACTGGCCAACTGATACGTCTCCATCGTATCTACTTTTCCTAATGCTTTTACTCTTGTTTTGGACTCTAATTTGCATGATTTGAATGAAACTAACCTGGACTGACGCTGTTTTCGGCAGAACTACCATGGTATTGTTTTTGTGCAGAAATAAAAGTTCTCGGAATGGAACAAAACTTTTTGAAGAATTTTTATACAAAAAAAGAAAAATACTGGAGCCAAGAACCACCAGAGGGGGGGTCCCTGGGGAGCACAACCCACCAGGGCACGCCCAGGTGGGTTGTGCCCACCTGGTGGCCCCGCTGACCCTTTCTCCGACGCTATAAAATCCTATTTTCAGAGAAAAATTGAGGAGAAAGAATTATCATGTTTCACGAGACGGAGCCGCCGCCACCTCCTATTCTTCATCGGGAGGCCAGATCTAGAGCCCGCTCGGGGCTCTGGAGAGGGGAATCTTTGATCTTCGTCATCACCAACCCTTCTTCGTCACCAATTCTATGATGCTCCCCACCGGTAGTGAGTAATTCCTTCATAGGCTCGCTGGTCGGTGAAGGAGTTGGATGAGATTCATCATGTAATCGAGTTAGTTTTGTTAGGGCTTGATCCCTAGTATCCATTATGTTCTGAGATTGATGTTGCTATGACTTTGCCATGCTTAATGCTTGTCACTTTGGGCCCGGGTGCCATGATTTCAGATCTGAACCGTTTATGTTATCACCATTATATCTATATTCTAGATCTGATCTTGCAAGTTATATTCACCTATTACGTGTTATGATCCGTAAACCCCGGAGTGACAGTATTCGGGATACTTTCCGGTGATGACCGTACTTTGAGGAGTTCATGTATTCACTATGTGCTAATGCTTTGTTCTGATTCTCTATTAAAAGGAGGCCTTAATAACCTTTTGTTTCCTTATGGACCCTGCTGCCACGGGAGGGTAGGACAAAAGATGCCATGCAAGTTCTTTCCATAAGCACGTATGACTATTTACGGAATACATGCCTACATAATATTTATGAACTGGAGCTAGTGTCGTATCGCCCTAGGTTATGACTGTTATATGATGAATATCATCCAATGAATTCACCGATCCAATGCCTACGAATTTTCCATATATTGTTCTTGCTAAGTTACTATGGCTGCCGTTACTGTTACACTTGCTACAAAATTATTGCTATCACTGTTACCGTTACCATTACTGTTACTACCATTATCAAAATTATCATATTACTTTGCTCCTGATCATATTGCTGCAGATAATTAATCTCTAGGTGTGGTTGAATTGACAACTCAGCTGCTAATACTTGCAAATATTCTTTGGCTCCCCTTGGGTCGAATCTATAAATTTGGGTTGAATACTCTACCCTCGAAAACTGTTGCGATCCCCTATACTTGTGGGTTATCAAGACCTTTTTCTGGCGCCGTTGCCGGGGAGCATAGCTATATTTGTTGAGTCACTTGGGATTATTATCAATTTATCACTATGAAGAATCTGAAGGATACCAAGACTAAGATTTTTCCCTCTAAGACGAGGGGGGGTAAGGAACTGCCATCACACTCTGCACTTGATTCACCTTCTATTCTGAGTAGACTTGCAACACCACCACATGCTATTAATCCTGATATGTCACAAGTTATTGATGATGCTACTCCTATAAATACTACTCATGATGATGCTAGTACCTTGCTTGATGATGGTGTGCCACTAGGTGATTTTCTTGATGAATAAATTGCTAGAGCTAAAGATATTGAGAATGCTGAAATTGATGAAATTGTTGAAACTGATGAAATGCCTGAAACTAAAAATCTTGAAACACCTATTAGACCTAGCTCTCCTAGATATGAATTGCCTAAGGTACCTGAAGGTTATGTTATGGATGAGGAGACAGCTAGAGATTTTCTTGCTTGCAATGATAGAGATGATCTTAAGAAATTATTATGCAAACTGAAAGAGAAATATTTGAATGCTAGAATGAAATGTGATCCTAAGTTTGCTACTTCACCTATCTTTGTTGATGATAAGGATTATGAATTCTCTGTCGACCCAGAGTTAATTACTTTGGTTGAATCTGATCCTTTCCATGGCTATGAAACTGAAACTGTTGTGGCACACCTTACTAAATTGAATGATATAGCCACCCTTTTTGCTCATGAGGATAAAATTCGCTATTACTATATTCTAAAATTATTTCCGTTCTCATTAAAGCGTGATGCTAAGATATGGTACAATACTCTTGCTCCTGGTTGTGTGCGTAGTCCCCAGGATATGATTTATTACTTCTCCAAAAAATATTTTCCTGCTCATAAGAAACAAGCTGCCTTACAGGAAATATTTAACTTTGTGCAAATTAAAGAAGAGAGTCTCCCACAAGCTTGGGGGAGGCTTCTCCAATTGCTTAATGCTTTGCCTGATCATCCTCTTAAGAAAAATGAAATACTTGATATCTTCTATAATGGACTAACCGATGCTTCTAGGGACTTCCTAGATAGTTATGCTGGTTGTGTTTTCAGGGAACGAACTGTTGAACAAGCTGAGGAATTATTGAACAATATATTGAAAAATTATGATGATTGGACCCTTCCTGAACCACCGCATAAACCCACTCCAAAGAAGAGGGGTATCTTCTATCTCAATTCGAAAGATATGCAAGAGGCAAAGAAATCTATGAAGGAAAAAGGTATTAAAGCAGAGGATGTTAAAAATTTACCTCCTATTGAAGAGATACATGGACTTGACACACCACCACCCAAGGTGGTAGAGGTAAATTCTTTAATGAAATTTAATGAAAGGGACAATCCTTATAATATGCATCCCAGCCAATGCCTTTATGAGTTTGATAATTACATTAGAAAGCGAGATCAGTTCAATGAAAATGTTATGAAACAATTGAAATATAATTCTGATATGATTGCTCGCTTGAGTGACTTGCTATTTAGAATCTCCAATGATGTAAGAGGTGTAGGAAAACATGCCTCTATGGTTCAAACTCAACTAGAACAAGTTGCTAAATCTCAAAGAGAATTACTTGATGAAATGAATAATAATATAAATGACTTTGCTATTAGAGTAGCAACTAGAGGAGGTAAAATGACTCAGGAACCACTTTATCCTGAAGGACATCCTAAAAGAATTGAACAAGACTCTCAAAGAATTAACACTGATGCATCTAGTCCTTCTAAAAAGAAGAAGAAAAAGAAAAATGATAGGACTTTATATGCCTCCATTGAACCTGAAATAGAAAAACCTCCTGATAATGATAATGATGTTTCTATCTCTGATGCTGAAACTCAACCTGGTAATGAACATTCACCTAGTAATAATGAAAAGATAATGATGATGTTCATGAAGACATTCAACTAGACAATGATAAGCAACCAAATAATGATGTTGAGATAGAACCAGCTGTTGATCTTGATAACCCACAATCTAAAAATAAAAGATATGATAAAAGAGACTTTGTTGCTAGAAAACATGGAAAAGAAAGAGAACCATGGGTTCAAAAACCCATGCCCTTTCCACCTAAGTCAACTAAGAAAAAGGATGATGAAGAATTTGAGTACTTTGCTGAAATGCTTAGGCCGGTCTTTTTGCGCACTCGCTTGACTGATATATTAAAGATGGCCCCTTATGCAAAATATATGAAAGACATCATCACTAATAAGAC
This sequence comes from Thinopyrum elongatum, assembly GCA_011799875.1. Lineage (NCBI taxonomy): Eukaryota > Viridiplantae > Streptophyta > Magnoliopsida > Poales > Poaceae > Thinopyrum > Thinopyrum elongatum. The sequence continues at coordinate 80,384,027 of CM022300.1, read as the reverse complement.
AAAAATACCGGAAGCTGAAATCTCCACCATGCTTGCTAATTACTCTTTTAAGGATGTAGTACCTAAAAAACATGGAGATCCGGGAATACCAACTATACCTTGCTCAATCAAAAGAAATTATGTCAAAACTGCTTTGTGTGATTTAGGAGATGGTGTTAGTGTTATGCCTTTCTCTTTATATAAAAGACTTGATTTGAATAAACTCACACCTACTGAAATATCTTTGCAAATGGCTGGCAAATCAACTGCCATACCTATCGGTATTTGTGAGGATGTGCCCGTTGTTGTTGCAAATGTTACTATCTTACCTGACTTTGTTATACTTGAGATGCCCGAGGATGACAACATGTCGATTATCCTTGGTAGACCCTTCTTGAATACTGCAGGGGCTGTTATTGATTGCAATAAAATCAAGGTCACTTTTCATATCATTGGTAATGAGCATACGATGCACTTTCCGAAGAAACAATTCCAAGTGAATGGTATTAATGTTATTGAAAAATCTCCGACACTCACTATTGGAAGTTTTCAACTACCTCTACCTACTGCCAAAAAGAAATATGAAATGCTTATTGTTGGGGACATGCATATCCCCGTTGAGGTAACTTAGTGTTTTACGAAAGTTCTTCGGTTTCATGACAATCGAAAGTGGTTGTTAATAAGACTTGATCAACCTTGTTAATGGATCATTTTTGAGAGGTATGAAGCTGGTGAATTTAATAAGCACAACTTTCTGTTTCCAATGTTTGTTTTCTCTTTTTCTTAGTTAAATAAAATAAAAAGCCATGTTTTGCCTGTTTTCTGAATTTCCCGTGCAATAAAAAATGACCCAAAAATAAAAGTTCTCAGAATGCCCTAAAAATTTAATATGATTTTTTTCTGAATATTTAAGAATTTTTTATGCAAATAACATCAGAGGGGGGTGCACCAGGTGGGCACAACCCACCTGGGCACGCCAACAGCCCCAGGCGCGCCCTGGTGGGTTGTGGTCCCCACATGGGCCCCCTCACTTATCTCTTTAGCCCATGTCATCACCTACCTCGAGAAAAAAATCACCATTGCTCTCTCTCTCGTGTTCTTGCTCTCAAACCCACGGATTTTGATCTCTTTGCTCGAAGCTCCGTTTCTGAAACTATTTTGGGGGATTGCTACTTGGTATGTGACTCCTCCATTGGTCCAATTAGTTTTTGCTTTAGTGGATTATATTTTGAATAATTAGCTACTCTTGGTGCTGCTGTAGATGAGCTTGCATGTTGAATTCTTAGAGTTCTAAGTAGTTTGAATGCTCAATATGGCCTCTATACATCCCTATGAGTAGTTGCTATCAATCTTGTGAAGTTTTGTTGACAAAAAATTTGTGGACTAAATTTTTCAGAATTTTGTTCATAAGAATAAGATGAGCTTCTTTAGGAAGTTTGCTTCCAAGAAGAGCTCCAAGGGAGTCATTGGGGAGCCATCGGACAATGATCTCCACACCCGGAGAATGGCGGAGGTGCGGTCGTGCGAATGGCCGCACAACCCCTTCATGGATGGAGCCGGGATCCGTTAAGAGTTCGCACAATTTGCTGCTAATGCTGGTCTCACCGACTTCATCGCAGCTGAGTGTGAACAATACCATCTCCTTGCAAATTCCTTTGTGCAAAGCTTTCATTTTCTGAGTAGGAATAACCCTCCTGAGGTGCAGTTTAATTTATATGCTGAAACCCGTCAGGTACCACTTACTGAATTTTGTGATATATGCTTCATCCCTTCTGATGGGGAAATAAGAGAGCCTAGGCCTGCAGAGTTTGAGGACTTTTATCGTACTCTGTTAGTGGGAGATGAGAGAGGGGTATCGAGTGTCACCGCCACTAGCCTGCAGTTTCCTTCTGTGCATTATTTTTCTCTATTCATTGCGAAGTGTTTACTTGCTAGAGAGAAGGTTGGTGCACTTAGTGCCCCCGATTTCGCTGTCTTACGCCGTGCACTTTACAGCGATAATAGCTATAGCCTTGGGGCCATCATTGCACGTCGCCTGCACCTTAACAGATCCAAGGGTAAAATTCATGGCGGTATTTATGCGACTCGTTTAGCGAGTCATTTTAACATTCAGATTCGCCAGCATGATTATCGTTTAACCAAGGTTTATTTAGATCGCCAAGCTATGGCAGCTCATCAATTTATTGATGGTGAGAACACTACTATTCATATTCCTTACAACCTGGTTTTCAGTGAGAATACCCGTGATATTATTCCGTTGCCTGCCCCTGCTTTGTTTGATTCTATTGCCAGGGGCGAATACAGGATCATGCCATAGGACATCATCGCCTACCGGAATAACCAGGCAGTGGCTGAGGAGGAGCCTCAGGAGTGGGACGCTCAGGTGCCCGCTCCACAGCACTTCAACATGGGACCTGAGGGTTACTACGAATGGTGATTACCAATTTAGGCCAAAAGCCTAAGCTTGGGGGAGTACGTATGCCCACCGACATGTCCTTCATGTTCACACATTTCATTCCAGTTGTCGGTGTTCACACTTTTTCATTGTATTATCCATGCTTGATTTATTTTCTCGCTTTCTTCTTGTGTGTTTGAAAAACTTTGAGAAAATCAAAAGAAAATGTTGCTTGCATCTTTTCGATTTTTCTTTCTAGTTTAGTTAGTTGTAGTATTTAAAAGAAAACCCAAAAAGATTTCCTTGTTCTTCTTTTGCTTGTTGGGAGCTCTCCCGTGTAAATAGTTTTTCTCGTTTTTGTTTTTCTCTTTAATTTGCTTTGTTCAAGAAAAAACTAAGAACTCCAAAAATATTTCAGTGTGTTTCTCTGAAATTCTTTTCCTTTTATTGAGTCATACCGAGGAGAAGACCACGATGAAAATGTTGAGTGGCTCTCATATGCATTATTGTTGATCTAACAAAGAGCTCAAATTGCCTTGTCTTCTCCTTTTTGAATAAAATGTTTGCAGATTCCAGCTTAGTCCACGGCACTCTTGTACTATTATTATTTTCATATCATTCGATCGTGCAAGTGAAAGGCAATAATGACGATATTTGATGAACTGGCTGTGGCAGAGAGAAACGGGTATGAACTCAACTTGTTCTGTTTTTGTAAATATGTTTAACCTAGTATCCATGATTCAGCCTATTATGATCAAACATGTTTGCAATGACAATTAGAGATTATAGTTTCTCATGCCATGCTTAAGTAGCTAGGAGTGGATAATGATTTATCTTGGATGTCAACATGCATTAAAATGATTGCGATGTGGTATGATGATATGGTATCCTCCTCTGAATGTTCGAGTGGCTTGACTTGGCACATGTTCATGCATGTAGTTGAATCAAAACCAACATAGCCTCTATGATATTTATGTTCATGGTGTTCATATCCTACTCATGCTAGTATCCAATGTTACTTATGCATAATGCATGTTCATGACCGTTTTCGCTCTCTAGCTGGCCGCTTCTCAACCTATTTGCTAGCCTTCGCCTGTACTAAGCGGGAATACTGCTTGTGCGTCATAATCCTAAAACCCAAGTTATTCCTGATGAGTCCACCATATATCTACCTATATGCGGTGTTACCCTGCCGTTGTAAGTAAATTTGCATGTGCCACCTCTAAAAACTTCAAATAAACATCCGTTTTTGTGTGCCTGGATTGTTCATGGAGTGACAGTAGGTAGTCAATATCTTCCATGCTAAGCGGGTTATTCTCATGATGAGTGTTTATTCACTCGTCCTCGCACGAGAGGGGCGGTAATAGGGATTCCCAGTCCCGAATTAAAAAATTGCAAATAATTAAACAAAACTCCCCCAGGACTGATGTTGGTATGGACGGTACCCGTGGATTCGGCTAGCCGTGGAGTGTGTTTGTTGGTGGAGGGGAGTAAACCTTTACTTTTATCGCTTGGGAACCACCACTAATGTGTTTAGCATGTAAGATATTGATAACCAATGGTCACAAAGTAACCAGGGAGGGTGCATTTCTCAAAATTTCATTTATCTCTGTTTTAAAAATCTGAGCTCTGGCACCGCTGCAAATCACTGCTTCCCTCTGCGAAGGGACTATCTATTTAATTTTATGTTGTGTCATCACCTTCTCAAATAAGCGCCAGATCTGAGAGCACTATTGTCATCCTCATGCATTGTGTATAGCTAATGTTGGATGCATCATGACTGGATCTTTTCTACCATGAATTACAATGTTTAGTCGCTGCTTGAACTTTGGAGGTGCTCTGCATTTATGTTTTGCGGTCTCAGAAAGGGCTAGCGAGATACCACTGTTGTTATACTATATCATGATTGTTTTGACAAAGTGTTGTCATTCGAGATATCTTATTATTGCTCGCTAGTTGCTTATGCCATTGATATGAGTTAATATAATTTCTAAGAGTTATTGTCGACATGGTTAGTTATAATCCTTGCTGAAAACCTGGGTGCTACTTAAGCTTTATTTATGTAAACAAGAGCAAAAGAGTTTGTAAAAGTTTTTCTTTTTCACTTTCAGTTTATCAACTGAATTGCTTGAGGACAAGCAAAGGTTTAAGCTTGGGGGAGTTGATACGTCTCCATCGTATCTACTTTTCCTAACACTTTTACTCTTGTTTTGGACTCTAATTTGCATGATTTGAATGAAACTAACCCGGACTGACGCTGTTTTCAGCAGAACTACCATGGTGTTGTTTTTGTGCAGAAATAAAAGTTCTCGGAATGGAACAAAACTTTTTGGAGAATTTTTATACAACAAAAGAAAAATACTGGAGCCAAGAACCACCGGAGGGGTCCCTGGGGGAGAACAACCCACCAGGGTGCGCCCCCCTCCTGGCACGCCCAGGTGGGTTGTGCCCACCTGGTGGCCCCGCTGACCCTATCTCCGACGCTATAAAATCCTATTTTCGGAGAAAAAAATCGAGGAGAAAGAATTATTGCGTTTCACGAGACGGAGCCGCCGCCACCTCCTGTTCTTCATCGGGAGGCCAAATCTGGTGTTCGTTCGGGGCTCCGGAGAGGAGAATCTTCGATCTTCGTCATCACCAACCCTTCTCCATCGCCAATTCCATGATGCTCTCCACAGGGAGTGAGTAATTCCTTCGTAGGCTCGCTGGTCGGTGAGGGAGTTGGATGAGATTCATCATGTAATCGAGTTAGTTTTGTTAGGGCTTGATCCCTAGTATCCATTATGTTCTGAGATTGATGTTGCTATGACTTTGCCATGCTTAATGCTTGTCACTTTGGGCCCGGGTGCCATGATTTCAGATCTGAACCGTTTATGTTATCACCATTCTATCTATGTTCTAGATCCAATCTTGCAAGTTATAGTCACCTATTACGTGTTATGATCCGTAAACCCCGGAGTGACAGTATTCGGGATACTTTTTGGTGATGACCGTAGTTTGAGGAGTTCATGTATTCACTATGTGCTAATGCTTTGTTCCGGTTCTCTATTAAAAGGAGGCCTCAATACCCCATTGTTTCCTTATGGACCCCGCTGCCACGGGAGGGTAGGACAAAAGATGTCATGCAAGTTCTTTCCATAAGCACGTATGACTATTTACGGAATACATGCCTACATTATATTTATGAACTGGAGCTAGTGTCGTATCCCCCTAGGTTATGACTGTTATATGATGAATATCATCCAACGAATTCACCGATCCAATGCCTACGAATTTTCCATATATTGTTCTTGCTAAGTTACTACTACTGCCGTTACTGTTACACTTGCTACAAATTATTGCTATCACTATTACTGTTACCATTACTGTTACTACCATTATCAAAATTATCATATTACTTTGCTACTGATCATATTGCTGCAGATAATTAATCTCCAGGTGTGGTTGAATTGACAAATCAGCTGCTAATACTTGCAAATATTCTTTGGCTCCCCTTGTGTCGAATCTATAAATTTGGGTTGAATACTCTACCCTCGAAAACTGTTGCGATCCCCTATACTTGTGGGTTATCACCAACCACAGGCGCCGATGCTTCGGCATTGGTATGGTGTTGCCCACGATTTCAATTATTCGCCAAACAAAGCCATATGCCCCCTACGGTCCTCCACACTATTCCCATCACATGGCGTTTTGCGGTCTGGGGGCTAGATATGGTCGAACCACTCAAGGGTGGATCAAACAAAAACAAATACCTACTTGTCATGGCGAACAAATTCACAAAGTGGATCAAAGCAAAGCCGGTCACCATGGCCGAGGCTGTCCAAGTAATCAGATTTATCTCCAGGGTAGTGCACCATTACAACATCCCCCATAGTCTGATCACAGACAACGAGACAAATTTCACAACCAAAGAGGTAAAAGCATGGTGCGCCAAAATGGGCATCAAGCTCGATTATGTGTCTGTATACCACCCGCAGTCTAACGAACAAGTGGAGCGGGCCAATGGACTCATCCTTAGTGGCATCAAGCAGAGGCTAGTGCGCTCCCTCAATAAAGCCGACTGCAAATGGGTATAGGAACTCGATTTTGTCCTATGGGGCTTGCGTATCACACCCAACAGATCCACTGGGTACACGCCGTTTTTTATGGAGTACGGCGCCGAGGTTTTACTCCCCCATGACATCATACATGACGCACCTCGGGTACACATGTATGAGGAGCTAGAGGCCGAGCTCGATCGGCAAGACGCCCTGGATGCTCTCAAAGAAGAGCGCAATGTCGCTCGGGCAAGATCAGCTATTTATCAACAGCAGGCCCGGTGCTATCATGGCAGAGAGGTCCGTGCAAAAGACTTCAACGTAGGGGACCTCGTCATGAAGCTACATCCAGAAAAGCAGAAGCACAAGCTTTCCCCTAGATGGGATGGGCCATTCATTATTGATCAGGTGCTAATCAGAGGAGCTTACCGAATCCAAGATCTAGAAAACGGTCACCTAGAGCCCAACCCCTGGAACACGACGCTGCTCTGATGTTTCTATGGTTAAGTCGCTTGAACGCTGCTCATGTACATAACTTGCTTTTCTTTTTCTCTTTTTTCTTTCTTTAGATGTTTTATACACCTCGGAGCATCTTTAAATGATCTTGAGAGATAATATAGCATGTTCTTTTCAAAACAAGTGCCGTTCCACCTCTTATACACTATCGTCCTTCAAGCCAACATATGCATCGATTTGACTGGAGATTTGGCCAAGCTGGGTTGCCCGGCTCCTATGCTTGCCCCTTACGTTCCCGATCATTTGGCTAAGGGGCAAAGGGAGCACCGCTATGATTGTTACTCCTAGGTCAACCGGCATAGTACCTCAGGTGGACAAAGCCGAAAGCTAGCACTCTTAAATGTACAAATCGGTCGACCATGAAGTAGGAATAATGTGGAAGGGGTCTCTCAAAACCCGACCAGGGGCTTTACCCCCAAGGTGATCCGTCTTCGGACAAATGTATTCTACACAACCACCCGAGGAAAGGAACTGTTGGAAGAACTATATTTCTCGAAAGATGTTTCTTACGTTAAATAGTAATATAACATAACTTTCTGCCACCCTCTTGTCTTTCGAGTCGAATAGCCGGATTGCCTGGTCTCCTGAAGTACCTGGTTCGATGACGATAGCCAGTAGTAAGGGACACTCCTCGGCTCTAGCCGAGGAGGTGGAAGACGATGGCTGGCTGACAGAGTTCGGACGTGCGGTCTGAAAATTGACATAAAGTACCTTGATACATAAAGTCATACACAAATATTACACGTGGTCTAGAACATCTATTAGGGTATTAAGAGTACAATCCTTCTGCGAAAATTGACCAGCAGGCATAACACTCTCATATACGCGGCTCGTGGGTATTTCCGCCCCGTCTGCCCCCCTGGGTCCCACCTCGGCTAGTTCCATCACCATCACACCTGTATAATGGGTTTTTACCATGGCCCAGGCTTCCCTTACACCTTCTCGACAGGCGGATACCTTCCAAGCCTGAATCCGACGTCGAGCTCTTTTCAACTGTTTGTCTAGGATGGCCATGTCTTTAGGCACTTGCGCCACTTCGGGCCATAAAGCCTGGTAAACATCCTTCATCATTTTCCATGCACTTTCATGCACCACGGATAGATGAACCATCATGTCTTTGGACACCAGACCACGGGCATCAGGAGGTAAGTCGGAAAGAGAAGCTGCCAAAGAAACAAATTCAACATACTAATCACCTGAGACAAATTACGTACCGAACTGACTCTTTGCAAAACGCGACTTACCAAAGATCATGTCGTCGGTTTGACGATTCTTTGATACAACAGCAACTAGTTGAGCTTTTAAGCTCTCAATCTCCTGGTCTTGTCGGGCATTTTCAGCCCTGAGCACATTGACGCCAGCCACCCCTTGAGTAACCACATGTTGGTTCGCTTGACGCTGCGACTCCGCATATATCAAATCCTCGCGGGCCTGCTTCAGGTCCCTTTCAAGATGACCTAGGGCTTCTGCTGCTACAAGAGATTATGACATCGGGATGGCATCATTCCTCCTATGACACTAATAAACACCAGAAGAAGCCCTTACCATGCACCTCTAATGTAAATTTCTTCACCCGCTCCACCTCAGTCAAGGCAGCATCTAGCTTCCCCTTCGTCTGGGTCGGTGCTTCGGTTAATTGCTCATTCTTCGATTGCGCTTCCTGTACAAGATGTCAGGTACAATTTAGTACTCAAGCCTTGCTACGGTCCTACTGGCCCATACCAAGCCTTAGGGCTACTACCGTAATTGGTAGTCTCATTTGTCTTTGAAAATGTAGAGCAATGACAGCTCGGGTGAATCCTTACCCGCAAACCTCGTGACAGGACATCCAGAGACTGATCAAAGGCACCTCGGGTCACCCCGAGGTATGCATCTACAGTGCTGAGGGCATTGAACTCCTGATCCGAGAAGGCCAAATTCTTTAGAGAAGCTTTCCACCGATGGTAATTCGTGGCACATTGGATTTCAGACAGAGTAACCGAGCTGGTCGCTGTCGGTATCAAAACCGGCCGATCTCGGGTAGGGGGTCCCGAACTGTGCGTTTGAGGATCGAAGGTAACAAAGGACAAAGGGAACACAATGTTTACCCAGGTTCGGGCCCTCTTAATGGAGGTAAAACCCTACGTCCTGCTTGATTGTATTCGATGAGTATGGGGGTTACAAGAGTTGATCTACCTCGAGATCGTAATGGCTAAACCCTAGTTTGTCTAGCCTATGAAAATTCTGATAGCCTCTAAGGACTAAACCCTCCGGTTTATATAGACACCGGAGGGGGCTAGGGTTGTACAGAGTCGGTTTACAGAGGAAGGAAAATATACATCTGGACGCCAAACTTGCCATCCACGCAAAGGAGTGTCCCACCCGGACACGAGGAAAGGTCTACTGCCTTGTATCTTCACGGCCCATCAGTCCGGCCCATGTTACATAGCCCGACCACCCGAGGACCCCTTAATCCAGGACTCCCTCAGTAGTCCCTGAACCAGTCTTCAATGGCGATGTATCCGACACGTAGATTGTCATTGCAAGGCGGGTTCCTCCTCTGAATACTTCAAAGCAATCTTCCGAATAAAAGAACTATATCCGGCTTTGCATGTCAGTCACAACCCTCAACCACGGAGGTAAAATGCTTAGTCAAAGTAATGTCCACCAACTGACAGCTTTTTTGGCGAAACGTCACATCTAGCCTCTTTATCATTCCGAACCGTTTTTTGGCCTCCCGCTTCGCATTTCGAGATACGGCCTCTATCGACACGTCTCGTCAAAGCGGAGATCGTGCCCACTTATTGCGGGATCCTCATCAATACGGGTTTGGGTAATCCAACCGTGCCATTCGCACGACCCCTTGGGAACAGGCGAGTTTTAAGGCTTGAGGGGGGACGCCTGATATTTACTGCCTATATAAGTGGATAAAGATCCATCTTTTCTCCCCACACCTTCTTTCTTCTCCCATTTTCCCATCCTCAAGCTCCAGCGCCCAAGCTTCAATCTTTCCCACCGCCGCCAACCTCTACAGTCATGTCCGGATCTGGCTCGAAGGGCAAGTGGGAGGCCTCCTCCGTCACGGAGAAGGACATCAAGGAGCTCCGGGGGGCGGGATATCTGTCCGCAGAGATCGCGCACAGGCTCCCTGTCAAGGATCAAGTCACACCCACTCCGGAGCCCGGCGAAAGGGTTGTATTCATCCCCCATTTCCTCCGCGGACTAGGGTTTCCCCTCCACCCCTTTGTCCGCGGCCTCATGTTCTACTACGGGCTAGATTTCCATGATCTAGCCCCAAATTCTTTCCTCCACATCTCGGCGTTTATCGTCGTGTGCGAGGCGCTACTCCGCATCCCCCCACACTTCGGCCTATGGCTAAAAGTCTTCAATGTGAAGCCGAAGGTAGTCGATGGGCAACATGCGGAGTGCGGCGGCGCCATGGTGAGCAAGCTCCCCAACACCACCTGGCCTAAAGGGGCCTTCGTGGAGACCGTCAAGGTGTGGCAGCAGGAGTGGTTCTATATCACCGAACCTCGCGGCGCCAGGTGGGCGGCCACTCCTGAGTTTAGATCCGGACCCCCAATGCAGCTCGAGTCGTGGACCAACAAGGGTCTAGACTGGGGGTCGACCGCGGAAGTGATGATGCTGCAGAAGCGCATCAAAAATATGATAAGCAAGAATACCAGTCTCACTGACGTGATTCAGGTGATGCTTTCCTGTCGGATCCTCCCCTGCCAACTCCGGCCTCTCCATATGTGGGAGTTCAATCCGGAAGGTCCCCGGACCCTGCAACACTTCTTTGGTACAACGCACGAAGAGATCTGGAAGCTGCTCTTCAAGGCCCAGAAGACGTGGCCGAAGAAGACCGAAGACATCGGTCTTGACATCGAGAATCCGGCCACACCGGTAAGTATTTTAGTTCCGAACACAATTTTCGGTAAATAAATCAAAGTTTATACTGAGTTTTTCATTCTTTCATTCAGGGCTGGACAGTGAAGGCGGAGCGGATCAAGTGTCCGGCTCCACTACCTGAAGACCCAGCCAATCCTCTGCTGACGAGGATGCTGGTTCTGGTGCCGTATCAGGCGCCGGAGAAGAAGACCAAGAAGAAGGGCAAGGAGGCCAAGGGCGGCCTCCGCCGTAAAGGTACTTCGGACGCAGTGTCCGGAGAAACCTAAGCCCACTCCTCCCACGAGGGGGATGAAGATGAAGAGGAGGAGGAGGCAGAAAGTGGTTCTCCCCTAAAGGGGGGAAAGAAGAAAAGGGCCTCCTCCGCAGACCTGGAGGAGGGGGCGTCCAAGAGGGAGAAGATAACCCTCTCGGACGGTTCGGATACGGACGCCGAACATACCCCCAAGAGGCGCCTCAGGGAAAAACCCCTGGCCGAATCGTAAGTGTCGAAAAGGATACTCAGCAAATATTCGGTCTGTTATGGTTGTAATATAACATATCATTTTGTGTGTTTCAGCCCAGCCTGCGACCTCCCCCAACCATCGCTGTCTGAAGGGAGTTCTCTGCCGCCCGAGATGGCAGAGAGCGAGACGCCACCGCGAGCCCCTTCGCCGATCACCGTGGATGACACCGAGGTGTTGTCCCGAAGGACCTCTCCTGGACACGGAGGGGCGAGCGAGGCTGCCGAGAAGGCACCCGAGGACAATACCTCGGCTGCCGAAGACATGGAGGGGGCGACCCTCATGGTGATAGACGGCGGGGGTCCAGAGCAATCTGGCCCCCAGCCGGACATCATTCCGGAGACCAATGTGGCCCCGGAGTCAGGCAAGCAGCCCCCTTCGAAGGAGGGGGCAGCATCAGCTCCGACGGCGGCCTCCACTAATCCGGAGGCGCCAAATACCTTGGTGGAAGCACTACGACGTGCTGCCATCGTGGAGGAGCACCGCACCCTGATGGGTGTGGTGGTTGAGAAGATTCAGTCCGCCAAGAGCGGGCTGAACGAAGACTTCACCAGCCTGTTAACAGGCTTCGAGGTATGCGACATAATGCTCTAGATGCTTTTTATAAAGGGATAGACCTGTGCATAGATAGTAGCCCCTGAGACTATGTCTGGTTTTGAAAAAGCCGGACAGAGGATCATATAGTATTCGGAAGAGGTGACGTAGTTTTATATTGTATAACAGGCTTCCATGTTGGCGGTAACCGCCCAGGCCTCTAAAGTTTCCGATCTTAAGCGGAGGCTGCAGCTGGCTGATGATGATATCGACCGCATGAACAAGCAGTTCAATGAGGCGCAAGGTATGTTTGAAATATCTCTCACATGCCTGAATTAATATGCAAATTCTGAGTTTAGACTCATGCGCTACTACGTGTATGATTGCAGGCAGCGCGGCCGAGGTCGAGACCCTCAAGAGTGCCCTTGCCCAAGCCAAGGAGGAGGCGAAGGCGAGCAAAGCGGCCGCAGACAATGCGGCTGCAGATTTAAAGTCCGAACAGGTCACCCGCCGCCAGTACGAGGAGAGGGTGACCGAAGGGGAGCAAGAGCTCAAGGACGCCACCGGCAAGTGCGAGTCCTTGGAGGAGAAGAATAAGGCCCAGGCGGCCGAACTCGCCAAGGCCCTCCAAGAGGCCAAGGAGGCGAGGACCGAGTCCCGGGCAGCTCGCAAGGAAATCCGGCTGTCCTAACAGATAGCGGCTGGTAAGCCCTTTCTTTTGCAGACTATATTTGGCGGTCAAAGATATGCCTTGCTCACTCGACTGTGGAGTTCTCCAGACGCATTTGCGGATCTTTCGAAGAGTGCCGCCGACGCCGCGCAGTTCTTCCGGGCCCAGGAGGGGCACACGACGGAGAAGCTCTTCTGGTCACAGTTCACGGCGTCGGAGCGTCCGGCGTTGTTGAACAACCACATGATGCAACTGGCAGAGCTGCACAGGATGTCCGGATTGGCCATGAAGGACGTCATAGTTCGGCTGTGGCCAACCGAACCCATTCCTAGCAGCTACTTCGGCCTGGTGCAGCGACTTGCCGACACGCTGCCCCGGATTGAAGCTGTCAAGCGCTCGGCGTGCATAGAAGGTGCGCGGATGGCCTTTGCCCGTGTCAAAATGCACTGGGCAAAGATGAAGGCTGCCGTCGTGGCGGTCGAGGGCCCACCCAAAGGCAAGGACCACCGCAAGCCAGAGCGGTATTTTGAAGACGTCCTTGAGGGTGCCCGATTAATAGAGGGCCAATGCTCAAAGGATATCATATTTGAGTGAATGTATCCGAGCTACCCAGACGTTGTTTTATAAACCAAGGCTTTGTAATATATTTATGTCTTTATCTGGAATTGATTGCCTCCTGTGCGGCCGTATTTTGTTATCTTGAAAGTTTGCCAGTCGTCGGCTTCAGCCCCCGCGTAGATACTACGGGGGTGTTCGGAATAACGCATGATCACTCTTGACCCAACGTCTTGGTCCGTGAAGGAGGTGTCTGCGTAGGCGAACCAGGTAATCAGACTATGCAGCTTTATCACTTTCACTTAGCCATAGGAGTTTGATGGTGGGGCTAAGTACTAGCCCCTGGTGTGTATGCGGCTATCCGAACTGGGATGCCTTAAGCACATGACCGAACAGAGGCCAGTCCTTCGCATAATACGGAAGAAATCGCAAAAGATTTATAGCAAGTCACCGAATAGCTGACCAGCTCTCGCCACACCATGACAGTCAGTTTTCGGCTTTCTCTACTGAGGTGTTTGATCGGACGAACCAGAAACACAATCGCAGTAGTTCTCCCTTTACTACCCTAGCCGAATGAGCGGAACGTAAGGTAGTAACCACAGGAGCCGGGCAACCCAACTATTGACCAAAGACATGATTCGGAGCTGATGCATATAATGCAATGTTCGGGACGCCGAAGTGCACTCTAAAAGCGTTCGGACTTCTTTTTTTTGTTGAAAATATAGGTGGCCGAATAGAGCCCCTGGCATTTTAAGCTATGCCGAAGTGCATACGCCAATCTGACATGAAGAAGGAATACAAATTATGAAATAAACCAATACCGAATAGGGTTGGTAAAAACTGTTTTCCATTATAGTCTGATTGATACGTCAAAACGTGCTTTTACAGATGATGCTATAAGCATCAGGGCTATTTTACATGCCAAGAATTTGAGAACAAGGGAAAGCTGTATACAGGTCCTAAAAAAGAAAAGGTATCGTGAAGATCCTTTGGACACCCTGCCGCACGTCTGCGCCGCTTTTCACCTTGGTGGAGGATCCTTTGAAAGGATCGACGATCGTGTATATAGCAGGGGCCTGGGAAAGGGCCCTACGCCACCGTAAAGTGACTTTAGGTTTTAAAGAACCTGTAATAGGAGAGAAAAGAGAAAAAAGAAGAGGGAGATTAAGGTCCGAATAGGGTCGAGCCGTATTTATGGACCTTGTTCGCGGAGTGCCTCCGTTGTCGCCCAAGGTATTTTGAGTGCGTAGTTATGCACACGCGGTACATATGCCGCTATTAGATGGGGCGGTGGATGGAGGCAGAACTGCTAGTCCAGCGCTGGATTGACCGAGCTGTCGTTCTGCAGAGTAGGCCGGACTCGTTTAATAGTGTTCGGAGGCTTGATGGCCGATGAAGTGTTCGGCTTGATAAGGCCGCTCTGTACCTCGGCTACAAGGGCCGTGGTGTGCTCCTCGGTACGGAGGGAGCGTTCCATGTTTCCATTGACTGTGATAACGCCACGGGGTCCAGGCATCTTGAGCTTTAAGTAAGCATAATGCGGGACTGCATTAAAGTGGGCGAAGGCAATACGTCCGAGCAGTGCGTGATAACCACTACGGAAGGGGACGATGTCGAAGATCAAGTCTTCACTTCGGAAATTGTCCGGTGAACCGAAGACTACTTCCAATGTTAATGAGCCCGTACAGCGGGCCTCGACGCCGGGTATCACTCCTTTAAAGGTGGTGTTACTAGGCTTGATTCTTGATGGGTCAATACCCATTTTGCGGACAGTGTCTTGATAGATCAAGTTGAGACTGCTGCAGCCGTCCATAAGGACTCGAGTCAGATGATAGCCGTCAATGATTGGATCGAGGACCAGGGCCGCTGAACCTCCATGACGGATACTGGTCGGGTGGTCCCTGCGATCGAAGGTGATCGGACAAGCCGACCATGGGTTGAATTTGGGGGCGACAGGCTCTACGGCGTAGACTTCCCTTAGTGTGCGCTTGCGCTCCCTTTTGGGGATATGCGTGACATATATCATGTTCACTATTTTCACCTCAGGGGGAAATTTCTTTTGTCCCCCTGTGTTCGGTGGGCGGGGCTCGTCATCGTCCTTGCTTGGCGGCCCTTTCTCCTTATGTTCGGTATTTAACTTACCGGCCTGTTTGAAGACCCAACAATTTCTGTTGGAGTGGTTGGCAGGCTTGCCGGGGGTGCCATGAATCTGGCAAGGCCGATCGAGTATTTTGTCCAAATTAGATGGACCGTCCTTATTTCCTTTGAATGGCTTCTTCCGCTGACCGGATTTAGAGCCGCTGAATCCGGCGTTAACCGCTGTGTCTTCAGTTTCTTCGTTATTGTTTCGACGCTTGTGTTTGTTGCGTCGTGGCCTACCATTGCCGTCCCTGACTTCGGAGGTGCCAGGGTCACTGGTACTATTGCTTCTACGAGCCAACCAGCTGTCCTTTCCCGCACAGAAGCGGGTCATGAGTGCAGTAAGAGCTGCCATAGACTTCGGCTTTTCCTGACCAAGGTGTCGGGCGAGCCACTCGTCGTGGAAGCTATGTTTAAAGGCCGCGAGGGCTTCGGTGTCCGGACAGTCAACGATTTGATTCTTTTTAATTAAGAACCTAGTCCAGAGTTTGCGGGCTGACTCACCGGGTTGCTGGACTATATGACTAAGGTCATCGGCATCCGGAGGCCGGACATAGGTACCTTGGAAGTTGTCTCTAAAGGCATCCTCCAAGTCTTCCCAGCTACCAATAGAGTTGTCTGGTAGGCTGTTTTAACCAGTGCCGCGCTGGTCCTTTCAGCTTTAGGGGGAGGTATTTGATGGCGTGGAGATCGTCACCGCGGGCCATGTGAATATGGAGAAGAAAATCCTCAATCCATACCGCGGGATCTGTCGTTCCATCGTATGATTCGATGTTTACGGGTTTAAACCCTTCTGGAAATTGGTGCTGCATTACCTCATCGGTAAAGCACAAGGGGTGTGCGGCGCCCCTGTATCGGGCAACGTCATGACGAAGTTCGGATGACATACGTGTTTGGTTTTCGGCCCGAGTTCGGTTATGCTGCTCGCGCCAAGCTTGAAGGCCGTCGTCTCTCGTCGGAGCACGCTCCCTTGATCCGTATATTGATCTGGTCTTGCCAGGTCTATTGTCCATGTCCTGACGTAAGTCATAGGTGTAGCCCTGAGCTGCTGCCTCTTTGCCTTGACGGCGAGGTGGCGTGGGCTGGTGTTCGGTACGAGTGGCCGCTTTGTCTCGTCCACGTGGTGGTCGGTCTGGTTCATCAGCATGATTATATCTTGACGGTATTGGCTCTAGGGCCTCGTCATCGAATTGTGGCAGTAGCCGATGCTTCGGATAGCTCTCTGTTGGGCGTTCGAGGCCGTACTCCTCGGCAGCTAGGACCTGGGTCCATCTGTCGTTGAGCGTATCCTGTTCGGCTTGAAGCTGTTGCTGTTTCTTTTTTAGGCTCCTCGCAGTTGCGATGAGATGTCGCTTAAAGCGCTCTTGCTCGAGGGGTTCCTCTGGCACGATGAAGTCTTCGTTGCCGAGGCTGGCATCCTCCTCGGAGATCGGTAGATATTTACTATGCTTCGAATCCTCATTCCCGACTGGCTCGTCGGGGTTAACTTGTCCCTCTTCCCAATTATCCTGCTTTACGGCAGGCTCAATGGGTTTGTCAGAGTCTTCGGCATTCTCCGGAGTGTCAATGTCTCCGGTGCCGGTATTACTTTCTTTTTCCCGCCGCGATCGTGAACGGCGCCGCTGACGTCGATGCTTCGGTGGTACCTCGACGGGCTTGTCCTCGATCGGATCTTGATTGCCATCGTTGTCCTCTTTGGGTGTATCCACCATGTACACGTCGTATGTAGAAGTGGCAGTCCAACGTCTGGTGATGGGCGAGTTTTGGCCTGGTTTGGCTCCGGCATCGTCGTCCATACCGTCGATGTCTTCGGAGGCGTAGTCGAGTATATCGGTTAAGTCCTCGATAGTGGCTATCAAGTGGGTGGTGGGTGGGACGTAAAATTCCCTGCACTCAGCCCCTAGTTCGGGCTGTGCGTAATTCAGAGGTGATACCTCCGTGATGGCGAGAGATCGCATTAAGTCCAGGGCCTCGCTTAAGAGTGAAGGCCGGACGGGAAACCGAGGACCTGCGGAGCTAGGGATGGCAGACTCTTCCAGGTTGTGTTCACCAGACGCAGGCCTTGAGAGTTCGGAGTTGGCCTCCAGAGGTGAGTTCGGCTCTCCGATGACAAGGAGGGTCCTTCTTGATTCCAGGCTCGCCGAACATACAGTTGCTTTTGGGTCTTCGACAAAGGGCCCCATGAGAGGAGAGGGTCCGGTGGGTTTTAAGATCCCATCTTTGGATGAGGTGGCCTGCCCTGGATCTATGGCCAGGGCAGGGGTAGTAGTTGGACTTTGAGCGGTGCCTGATGACGGATCCGATGGGTTTCCTTCTTGAAGATGAGGAATAGTGGTCGAGGCCGTGAATCCTTCGAAGATCAAGTCTCCTCGGATATCAGTGACGTAATTCAGGTTCCCAAATCTGATCTGATGACCAGGGGCGTAGCTGTCGATCTGCTCAAGGTGACCAACTGAATTGGCGCGCAGAGCGAAGCCGCCGAATACAAAAAGTTGGCCGGGGAGGAAGGTCTCCCCGGAAACAGCGTCGTTGTTGATGATCAAACAAGCCATTGATCCTTCTGCCGACGACACAGTGGAACTCTCAATGAAAGCACCAATGTCGGTGTCAAAACCGGCCGATCTCGGGTAGGGGGTCCCGAACTATGCGTCTGAGGATCGAAGGTAACAAAGGACAAAGGGAACACGATATTTACCCAGGTTCGGGCCCTCTTAATGGAGGTAAAACCCTACGTCCCGCTTGATTGTATTCGATGAGTATGGGGGTTACAAGAGTTGATCTACCTCGGGATCGTAATGGCTAAACCCTAGATTGTCTAGCCTATGAAAATTCTGATAGCCTCTACGGACTAAACCCTCCGGTTTATATAGACACCGGAGGGGGCTAGGGTTGTACAGAGTCAGTTTACAGAGGAAGGAAAATATACATCTGGACGCCAAACTTGCCATCCACGCAAAGGAGAGTCCCACCCGGACACGAGGAAAGGTCTACTGCCTTGTATCTTCACGGCCCATTAGTCCGGCCCATGTTACATAGCCCAACCACCCGAGGACTCCCTCAGTCGCCGAGTCCTCGGGCTGAGGGGCCTCGGGGGCAAACCCTGCAGAAGTGCGTACTTCCACCTCCCTATGCAAAGCTTCGATCTCTTTGGCTCTTGCGCTTGTCGCCTTAAGGGAAAGCAAGGGCTGCCTGTGAATAGTCGAAGAATTTAAAGTTTGAAGTACTTTTACACATACATCAATCAGAAAATTACCTGGCAATTGAGGGGGCACTTTCACCCACCCCTGTGACCTCGGCCTCTGCTTCTTGTGCCTCTCGCGTAGACCTTTCCTGTGGAGCTGTTTCTCTGGTGTAGGCATTTTGAACGTCGCCCCTTTGGAGAAGTCAGACGACTAGGGGCTGGAGGACGAGCAATTCGCTTTCGATTAGAGGAAGTGGGTGTTACCGATGAAGCTGGCCTCGTCCCCGGTGCGTCAAGGGAAATTGCCACCCTTGAGCTGTCAAGGCCCTCCAGGAAAAACTTTCTCCCTTCATAAATAAGGGCTAGATCTTCATCTTCGTTGTACAGGGGGTCCTCTGCTCGATAGTGAAACTCCGGCTCGGGTGCCCGGCTGCTTATACCCTCAAGCCAACGCCTCCATCTCCATCCGAAAGCCAATAAAACAAAGAATTGGGTATTGAAGCAACTCGGATAAACAAGGAACTTAAGAAAGGCTTACTATGTCGGCATGGTTGTAGTAGGATAGTCCATCGCGGAACTGTCGCCGAGCAAAATCCTCCGCTGTTCCTTGATAGATGTCGGCTAGCGCTGCTCCAAAGGCTGCTTGGTCGTACACACTCTCCTGAATGGTTCGCAGGAGTCGTCGGTCCCGTGGAATTCACACAACAAATGGGGACGCTGCCGAAGTGGTTGGACTCTTCTGTTTATCGCCATGGCCATTACGTCAATGATGGTGAGGCCGATGTGGGTCAGTCGTGTCACTTGAGCTGCCAATTGGGTTACCTCAACGCTCTCCTTTGAGGCTGGGCCCTGTGGCCTCCAGCTATAATGCCGCTTCGGGGGCTCCATAGAGAACAAGGGGAGTCCGGGCTGAACTGGCTCTAGGAGGGGGACGTCGTCTACATAAAACCATTCGGACGGCCAGACGTTGGTATCCTCCCGAGGTGTGCCTGGCGGGTATTCAGTCCCATCGATTCGACAAACTTTGGCTGCCCCGACCTCATATAGCCTCTCGGTAGGGGAGCAGGGTATTACCCAGAAATACCTTCGCCATAGTCCGAGTGTGCCTCGCATCCGAGGTGCATCTCACAGAGGGCGACGTACCCCACAATATGTAAAATAATGTTGGGGTGAAGTGATGAAGCTGCAGCCCATAGAACTCTAGTAGACCCCAAAGGAAGGGGTGAATGGGAAACCCTAAGCCACACTGCAAGAAGGAAGCAAAACATACCCACTTGCCTTCTCGAGGAGATGGGTGATTCTCTGCGTGCACTTGGCCGTTCATGGATGTTAATCCCGCGCGGGTCGCTGTCAGATCCGAATCTGGCAAATATCCTTGCTCTACAGATGCAGGCGCGAGATAGCACAACTGCCCCAATCGCCTCTTACGGGGCCGTGAGGACGCCTCGAAGAACCTGCGTCGCTCGCCATGAAGAACTCTCGAGGATGGGCTTGAGGGAAGGGGAGCGCTTGCGCGATTTGCTGGAATAGCAAGGGTTGTGGTTGTGCGACGGATCTGCGCGACCAGCCCATGAATAAAAAGGGGAAGAGGCCGACGCTTCGACGTTTCGCCATAAAGTGACTCGCTTCCGTGTAAAAATGGAGTTATCAAGGTCAGGAGAGTAGGGTCATGTGCGATAAAGCTGGGCCCACTTGGCGTAGATGATGATTTCTGAAGACCACTTGGAGGGGAACTCGCCTATCGAGCCAAAGACTCCGGAGCTGAAGTCTAACAGAGTCGTCCTCGGTATCGAAGGCCTGTTCAGGGGCTACTAATGGTGTCATAGATTAGGCAGTACTAACCTAATCGGCCCGTGCTCCCTGGATTGGGCCGATGGGCCTTCACTCATCCTCAAGGGGGACTCCGGAAGCAGTACGCAGGAGGCATGATCAAGGCTACCTTCACCGAAGACTTGTCGTATGCTGCAAGATATCTCTTGCCGCCTTATGCCTAGATGCCGACCTTGTAACCCTAGGTACCCTACTTGGCGTATATATAAGCCATGGGGTTTAGCCCGTAGAGGGAACGGAGACACAATATCAACCACCTAACCTTAGGTTTAGACCACATCTTACGATCTCGAGGTAGATCAACTCTGTACTTGATACATCTCCATTAATATAAACAAGAGCAGGACATAGGGTTTTACCTCCATTAATAGGGCCCAAACCTTGGTAAACATCGTCTCTTCATTCCTGTTACCATCGATCCCACAGCTCGGGACCCCCTACCCCGAGGTCTGCCGGTTTTGACACCGACACATGACATGGCAATCAATTAATCAACATGTCTCATAATTACCAAGAGGTAATAAATTGAGTCCTATGCCACAAGAATAAATTATATAAAGCAATACAAATACGACCATGACATAAAAATATCCAACCATGTAATCTTGGATAATAAAGATCTTTAACTATGATTAATAACTACACAAAAAGGTGCTACTAAAATATCATAAAAAACATATCATGTCACACAACTTACGGAAGTAAAAAAATGATCTTGGACCATGATCTAACTAATAATCTACTGCTAATAGTAGGCCTAAAACAAGCAGGTCACCACAAGCATGACTATGTTTAAGTTAACATACCAATTCAGGACCGCTAGTAGTAAAACTAGGTGACACGGTTAATGTAAATAAACAAAACCTAGAGCACGACATGACGTAAATCTACGCAACACACATGTAACAAGGTTGATAACAATTATATAAAACATATCTATGATATCGCCATGCTATTTTTTTTAAATAATCGAAACATGAAATATTCCATAATCACACAAAGCTTAGAATAATCCTACATAAGCCTACACATGGTAATAATTCGCAAAGACTTGTACAAAGGAATTTCATACGGCTACGTACTGCACTAAAGAAAAATATTAACATGAAACAACGCATTAATTTTTTAAAATAATCATAATTGGTAAAATAATAAATCTAACAAGTTACATGTCACAACAAAAAACTATGAGACTAATCACATGCACTTGTAGGCATATCATGACATAATAAAATTAGCATATACTAACCCAAAGTTCATCGATCTACAACCTCCCTTGAATTCTATCTAAACGACTACGATAAAATTTATACTAAAACTAGATTTACCAAACTAACAATCTAGCTCCATCATGGGGTTACCATGCACATAAAAACAATGGAAACATGAACAAGCCAATAAAAAATATTCGGTTTATGCGCATGGAGTCATCGGCCTGGCCAACTATAGAGATAGGCCAAAACATAGTGTCTAGGAGATGCTACAAGTGATGTTTAGAAGGCGTGCACAAGGAATTGTACAGTGGCTCACCGAGCGCGAAGAAATGTAGCGGTGAATTTGGAGAATGATTGGTTCCTTTAGTGACCCGGTAAAGGAGCAGAAAGGATTCTCGCCTTTTTCCCCAGATGTGACCCTGAGTTATCGAATCGAACCCACAGGAGGATGGTAAACTTTAAGTCAGGGGTTTGTAACAAGCCTTTGCAAGAGAATTAAATTCCAGCTTTTGACTGGAGCAAAATCAAGTTGACACTAGAAACACTTATAATAAAAATAGGCATGAGTATGAGGACTTTATTCTTACAACCATACATTTGTGTCGGTACCATTATGATCTTAATTTATGCTCTGGAAGTCATACATCGAGATGTGCTTGCTACGTATCGAAGTAGGGGATGTGTCGTGCATAAAGAGTCAGTTGTCCAACCAAAGGCCCTATCCGTCGCGTGGGGTTGCCCTGGTAATTAAGATATCAATAATCAACAAAAGCATTGGGTATTTAATGACTACACCTCTTGTGCCCCCATGGATAGGATCCATGTTACCGTAATAAACATTTTTGTCACTGGTGTTCAGAATAACACTTCACGGTCTCCCTGCCTTTGGCCTCTCCGTTGCTCGTTCTCCACGGTCCTGGGTACCTGTAGGGCTGAAGAACGCGAACGAGACAAGAGAGAACTACGAAGCAATTTTATGTTACACATATGGGGCGTTAATTCAAATTACATCGATCCCTTCAACAAATACATTGGGTTGTAGGGCTATGCCTCAACCCATGACCTTATCGAACTTCTCAGACATGAAGATCGGATCACACGAAGAAATCATTGAAGAACACATCAGGAAGATTGATTGATAATAGGTCCTACAATAGATAACGGATGTGATACACGATTACAAGGTATGGCTAGATGGCTGAGAATTATGGTGGTGATGAAGGTGGTGGCTATGGAGATGTAGATGAGAAATGACGGCAACTAGGGTTGATGGAGATGACCGCTACAAAGATGGCGATGTTCTCCTCTCTTTTGTTGCTCATTTGGCGCCAGACCTTTTATAAAGATTGTCCAGGTGGACCCGGCGGCGCCATAGGCAGGCCATACAACCATCCATACGAGCGTGAATGCTCGTATAGTACTCCGACTTTTGCTTTGGATCCTCTTCAACACCTCCCACTTGATCTCCTCTATCTTCACTTTACTCCTTTTCATGTATTGATTTGATTTCGTCCATAAATAGCCCATTTTCTGTGGAAACAAAATAAAGATCAGATGTCGGGGCCGGATTTTGGGGACACAACATCCCAGAAATTAACCCCTCGTGTCATCACCAGCCCCAGGATTACTGTTACTGGTGGACACGTCCTTGTTACAGATTACCAAGCTATTACAAGAATTGGATACAAGACCATTAAGGTCTAATGATACAACAATGATTCCAGTGGTGGATGACGGAAATGATTCGTGGTTCTCCAACATCGATGGGGCTCTATTCCCACAGGAACGGCTGACCTGGATAATTCCTATCCCGCGTGGCTGCCATCCTAGGCTCCGCACGGATGTCGCTGTGGTACTCCTCGTAGAACTCCTGACCTGGCCAAGTAAATAGCCAGGGACAAGCATGTGATTACGTTGGAATGTACTCGCAAACATCATGAACAAAAGATATACCGAATGCAACAGATAATATATGATCATGATGAACCAAACTATATGCGTATGCTCATGCTGGACTATAATAAAGGCATGCTGACAGGAATTAAATCATGGCATAATAAAAATATTAGCATGTGCAGAAAAATGGGAAATATAATATGTTAGTGACAAACAATGAAAGTTAATGGAGAATCGGGCGAGACAGGACCGCCCGAGAATCCAGAAGAAAATAAAGAAATGCCAGTCGGGTGTCTAAAAGGAAATTCGGGTGAGACAGGACCGCCCGAGAATCCAAGCGACGCCACGAGAGGTCTTGAAAATAAATGCCAATCGGGTGTCCACAAGAGTAGTGGCATGATAGACCGCCTGAGAACTCGAGGGACGCCATGGAGAGGTCTTGAAAAGAAATGCTAGTCGGGTGTCAAAAGGTGACGCCACGGTCGGTCTTGAAAATAAAACCGAATGCCCGGGGTAGTCTAGCCAGCCCCTGAGACACTCAGAAAATAAAATAAGAGAAATGGGTTAGTCCACAATAATATCCAAACAGCAGTAGTAGTCATGCTAGTAAAAATATTCCTGACAACATTAGTGGTGACAATAATATCCTGCAAAATAATTCATGCCCAGATTAATTATTTCCTCCGGAGACCGACACTAAGACCGACACTTGACCAACCCAGACTGTAGTCCTTAACCGCGGACACGGCTATTCGAATAGGTATAACTCTGCAGAGGGTGTGTTCTTTACCCACAAGTAAAGGATTTCTTTAGTCAGCACCGAGACGCTGACTAATTCCCATTACGGCTTTTGGGTTGAAAACACACCTAACCAGCACACACCAGATTAACTTTCCTGATGCCAGGAATCACCCAAGGCACCGTTTCAGAAAATCTCTAAGTCGGGGAGACTACAATCTCGATTAGCATGGGATCACTATTCATAGCACGGATTACAAGGGGTGTCCCCCTCTCGGCTACAACCAGAAACACCCATGCCCCCTGACCCGATGAAAGGATTTAGTCCACCGTCGTGGAAACCCTCATCGTAGCCCTCTATGTGGTGTGTGCACGGAAAGGGGTTAACAACTTGCTGAACCATACCCTACCTGTGGCAGGGACATGTGGTAGCACGAACAAGTATGGGGGTTACCGAAACAAGACTCGATCTACGGTCGACTCAGGAGGTTCAATTTTTCCTGCAGTGATTAGCACAATATATTTCCTTGGTGGCCCCCAACAGGGTCACCATCTGGCATGTCCCAACATGTCCTTACTGATTCATTCTCGTCTCAACGAGATTTCGGTCTCACGGTCACTTTTCTCGTGACTGATTCTTTCCTGCAGATTAGTCTAGACCCACATAGTCATATGAAAAATAACCATGCTCACTCATACCACATAGATAACAAAATAGTAATGGGTTATGCATGCAAAAATAGCAATATGCTACTTCATTCAAAATTACCATAGCCATGATTCAAATACTCTAGCTAGCAACTACCGAACATTCACCATATCAAGTGTTCAAGATGCTTGCCTTGAGCATGCAGAAGTATTGGGTGCACTCCACAAGTTTGAAAATTTTATCTTCCCTCCATTTCCCTATTTTCAAAATATTGTAATTATCATTTAATTTGAAAACAGTACCAAAAAGTGTTTCAAATATTTTTGAAATAAATACTAAAATAAACTAGATGAAAAATGAGAAATAACAGAAAAAGAATCAATTTATTTGGAGTCCATATGATTTACTTAGAGAATTTCTAAGTTGAAAAGAATAAAGAAAAGGACTATTTAAGAGGTCCATTGGAGATAAAGCTAAGTAAAAATGTTCACCCTAGCTGGAATAATAGTGCAAGATTTTAGAAGTATGTAGAAATTTGAATAATCAGATTTGGATTGGAAATGGATTCTGTAGAATTATTTGGAAGACTTCTGAAAAAGAAAAGGAAAAGGAGCAGTGGAGCGCCCTGAGCGCGAATTAGATGGACGGCGCCACTGGGCCGAGCCCAGCCATTCGGCTGCGCGGAGGCGGAGACGTATTCGAAGAATACGTCTCCACTTACGGTCGAGTCAGTGAGGCACTGGGCCACTGACAGTGGGCCCGCCAGGCCCACTGGTCAGGTTTGACCGGGTCAGCACCGGCGCTCTCTCCCTCCTTTCCTCTGGCTGAACAGGGTGCGGCCTCCGGCGACCCTCGCCGGCGATTGGAGGCACCGTTCGGGGAGCCGAGGCCACCAGCGTGTCCAGTAGAGTCTGGCGATCCCGTAGAGGTACGCCACGGTCGTCGGGGTCCACCTAGTCATCGGCGGCGAGCTCTCCCACGGGACTCCGACGACGGTGAATCGGGGATTTCGCCCACGGTGGTTACTGAGCTAAATTGAGCACGGGGATGGATCGGCGGATGCTCCAGGAGGCTGTTGGTGAAGAGAAATGGGAAGGGGAGGTACGGGTGGCGCCGGAATCAACTGGAAGGCCGTGGCTGTCGGGGTTGCCGGATAGGAGGAAGACGGCCTCTCCCGGTCGTTTGGCTGCCCGTGGTGGCTTGCGGGGAAGACAAGAGGATGATGCCCGAGAGGAGGGAGCTCGGGGTGAGCTTTATAGGGAGGGAGAGGCGGTGCCGCGGCTTCCAAAGGAAGCCATGGTGGCGCCGGCCATTCATGGCGCCGTTTGGGTGGTTGGGGGCGGTGGCGATGGTCAGCGAGGCCAGTGAGGTCGGTGGAGGGGGCGGTGGTCAGTAGTTAAGAAGGGGGGTGCGCTGGCGGGGTCGGGCGGTGCCGTGCCCGAGTGGAAGACGGCGGCGATGGCTCGGGATGGCGGTGGTCGGTGCTAGGGTCAAGGGGAGGGTGTCAGCGAGGTTCAGGTTGGTCGAGGTGATCCAGTGGAAGACTAGGATAAGCGAGGGAAGCAGCTGAGGCACGGCAGTGGCTCGGGCGCCGTCGGGTGCGGCGCGGGCGCTCTGGCCACGCCCAGTGCACGCACGCAGCGTGCTCGATCAAATGCCAGGGGGTCCTAGAAGGGTTTGTTGCAAGCAAAACTTAACAGGATTGGGGTAATTTGGATGGTAAAGCTGGTAGACATGTTTGGTAGGCATGAAGATCAAGTTCCTAATGTAGTTTTGATAAGTTGTCAAACTCTGCCATGCCCACAATGTGTTTGACAGAATGCCAGAGCCATCTATATGATTTTGTTGGAAGTGAAAATTAACAGAATGGTGTCTCCTTAGATGATAGATATGGTGGTGGGTTTGGTTTGGCAAGAAGAGGAACTTGCTAATGCAAGTTTTAACAGAATTCATTTCTGGACAGAAACTACAGGGGTATATTTGGTGGCCTTACACAATTCATATAGGGCTCACCTTCTGGAGTTAAGGGTTTGGTTGGAAGGACTGTAAGTGGGAAAAATTTCAGAATTTTTGGAGCAAGGAAAATAGAGGTTGTAGTTGTAACCTAGAAATGGGACAGAATTGAAAAGTGGATGGTTCACTCAAAATTTCCAAAAGACCTAGTTGGGTTTTTGCATAAAAGTGATCTGTAGGCATCACATGACCCCTCATAATTTTTGTGGAATTTTGAAAGAATTATTTAAAGTAGTTGTAGTGCAACAGAGGCATTTAAAGTATTGAAAATGCCTTTAAAAGAAATATCTTGGGCAAAATTTTATTATGAAAATAATTCCTACTGTTATTATAATATAAACAAAATGATTTAAGAAAATTACCAGAGCCCACAATATTATTTCCAAAAGAAAATTCCTATATGGAGGGAAGAATTTTGAAAGTCAGAAACAGAAAAGGCTCAAAAATTATTAAAGGACTTATAATAAATCTAAATTTTATTTTCTGGCCAAATATTACTTAATAAAAATATGATTAAATTTTTGGGGTGTTACATCAGATATTTGGAATCCTTTGCATTCAATAGTCATTAGTAAAAATGTTGAAGCGTATATCTCAGTTTTTATGAAATATCTCGATTTAAACTCAGGTTAGAGGGGGTGTAACAATAACACTCGTCAATGAACGTAGTTGAAGAATGTCGATCAACGGTGTGGAAGAAGACGTTGACGTGCTCCTGGAAGCGATGCAAACAAGATGATACGGATGGAGTCGTCGAACATGTCGGTCACAAGTGGTGGCAGCGACACGGCTCAGTCGTGCGCGCGGCCAACATTGAAAAACGACCGGAAAAAGTTGTCTAGAAGGTGGGATATGGTGAGGGGGGTTTGTCAAGTGAAAGGAATTGACGAGGCTTGCTCATATGTAACCACGGCACACAAAATACGGTGCAGATGTTGCTCTGGTGCGGAGACGATTATGGATGATTCGAAATGAATTTGAAGATGAGACAAGCAGTCCTTTATAGAGGAGGTCCAAGACACATGTAGTGATGCGAGTGGATGTGAAAACGGTGATCTACAGAGGAAGACCAAGGGATGAATGTCAATGGCTGGCATTATGATTCGTCAGTTTTTGGTGTGGTGTTAAGTTGACTAAACGTGGAATAAACACACTGAATGGATTCGTGGTTGGATGGGGAATAATTTTCGTGTTTATGGCAAGATGAAACGGTGACTAGAATTGATGGTGCACAGGGAAGAAAAGGGGGCAGCCATGGCGCTCACCTACTGTATGTGCGTGCAGAGGAGGAAGAAAAAAGCCGGCAGCTTGCTAAGGCCAAGTCTGGGCCTGGTCGGCCGGCCCATGAGAGAGAAGGGAGAGAAAAAAAAGAGGGAGAGTTTGGCGGAAAACCCTATTCGCTGCTAGCTGCGTCAAATTGTCGGGGATTTGCACAAGGAAAGGATGCTGACGCGGAATTTCCTATTTGATGCTCTCTACGTCTAACTGTTGAGGTAACAAATAGAGCGACGACACCAAGCGAACGACTGGGCCGTCCCATCTAAGATAGCTAACGAGTAGATCGTATCTGCTTTTGGGAACCTTCTCGAAGGTTCCAGCCCTGGTTTCTACCGGTTTTGGGAACCTTCTAGAAGGTTCCTGAACCAGTTTTTGGACTGGTTTTTTGGTTTCTTTTTGTTTTCATTTTTCATTTTTCATTTTCCTGTTTCTCTTCTTTTTTTGTTTGTGTTTCTTTAATTATGTAATTGTTCAAAATTTAACAACTTTTCAAAAATTTGTTCCATATATCGAAAATTGTTGCAAATTCAAAAAAAGATTCGAGTTTTCAAATTTTGTTCGGGAGTTTAAAAAAATGTTCCGGTTTAAAAAAATTGTAATTTTTTAAAGATATGTTCATGTTTCCAAATTTTGTTCTGGAATTTCAGAAAATGTTTGTGTTTCAAATTCTGTTCTGTAGTTTCAAAAAATGTTGGTGTTTTCAAATTTTGTTCTGGAGTTTCAAAAAATGTACGCGTATCCAAAAACTATTTTGCCATTCGAAAAATGTTCTAGTTTTTGAAAAAATGTTCGTGTTTTCAATGTTTTGGGGGGAGTTTAAAAATTTTCAGTTTTCCAGAAATTGTTTAAGTTTTTTAAAATGTTTGAGTTTTTTCAAATTTTATTCAAAA
The DNA here is from genome assembly GCA_011799875.1 of Thinopyrum elongatum. Lineage (NCBI taxonomy): Eukaryota > Viridiplantae > Streptophyta > Magnoliopsida > Poales > Poaceae > Thinopyrum > Thinopyrum elongatum. The sequence goes on along the minus strand of CM022300.1, from coordinate 80,355,122 downwards.
CATCAAAAAATGTTCGTGGTTTTATACAAAATTCAAGTTGTTTTGAAAATATTATTTTGAGTTTAAAATTTCAAAAACGTTCAGATCTACGCTTGGTTTGGTTCTTAATAATTTACGCCGCCTAACAAATTAGTAGCTCGCTAGCTCAAGTGGCAGCAGTATGACCGGTGAAGCACCAGGTCTTGGGTTCGAACCCTCCGCTGCACATTCTTTTTTTCGGGCACTATAGTTTTCATTCTTCGCTAGCCACATGGGCCAGCCCAGAGACCTGCCTGTGCGTGCGTGCGGTCGACATTCTGCCGAGACCTCCTCGTCGGCGCCTTTGGCGCCCGTAAGCCCAGAGACCTGCCTGTGCATGCGTGCGGTCGACATTTTGCCGAGACCTCCTCGTCGGCGCTTTTGGCGCCCGTAAGGAGTTTGGGCGCCTACGTGTTTCCTTCATGGGCTGCATTGTAGGAAGCCCACTCGTTCTTTCTAGTTGTTTCTTTGTGTTTGCTGGTTCGTGCGTGTTGGCTCGTTGGTTGCCTAATAGCTGTATCCCACACTCTGTGGAATTTGCTGAATAAAGCTTGGTTTATGGCTAAAAAATAGCTGTTTCGCTGGTTCCCCTAAAAAAAGTTGTTTCGCTGGTTCTTGTGTGTTCGCTCGTTATTTTTGACTATTTCTTTCTGTTCGCTCGTAGTAGTAAAGAAAGTAGTAAAGTTTGGTTTTGGCAGGAAAAGGAACTTTTTGGCGTGTAGTGTTTTTGTTGATCTAATTAATTACTACTTTTTTGTCCGAATAATAATGAACAAATAAGCTTAGAATCATTGAAAGATTTAAGAAAATAATTTTCAGCATGAGTTGGATACTAAATTCTCTACAATTGTTAAATTGAGAATAATAAGAAGAACATTTGCAAAAGATCGAAAAAACCATAAATTAAAAAATGTACAAGAATTTCGAAAAAAAAGTTCACAAATTTGACAAAAATGAACAAATTTGAAAAATTCATTGAATTTGGAAAACAAAGTTCATCGGTTTTGAAAAAATTTCATCAATTTGAAGAAAAGTTCATCGGATTTGAAAAGAAGTTCATCGGTTTTGTCAAAAGTTCATCGATTTGAAAAAAGTTCATCGGATTTGAAAAGAAGTTGATCGGTTTTGAAAAAAGTTCATCGAATTTGAAATAATTTCATCGGATTAGAAAAAAGTTCATTGAATTTGAAAAAAGGTCATCAAATTCGAAAAACAAAGTTCATTGGTTTTGAAAAAATTTCATCAAGTTGAACAGAAGTTCATCGGTTTGAAAAGAACTTCATCGGTTCTGAAAAAAGTTCATCGAATTTCAAAAAATTCAATGTGTTTCAAAAAATTTCATCAAACTTGTAGAAAAGTTCACAAATTTCAAAAAAGTTCACTGATTTTTTAAAAAAGTTCATGAATTTGGAAAAAAATCATCAAAATTTGGAAAAATTTCACAAAAATTTGAAAAAGGTCATCAATTTTGAAAAAAGTTCATCTACTTCTAGGGAAAAAGTTCATAAATTTTAAAAAAAGTTCATCTACTTGGAGGAAAAAACTTCAAGAATTTCTTTCAAAAAAAATTCACGAATTTCAAAAAAAGAAAAAAAAGTACCGAGAGAAAATACGAAGAAAAAAGAAGAAAATGCGAAACGAAGCACCATGTAAGCACTCCATGTTCGTTGGTCGAGTGGTTAAAGCGTCTTACTATTAAGAGGCGTGTCGCGGGTTCGAAACCTGGCTCTGACGCACTTTTTGCTGTTTATAGAAACAGAAAAGAGCAGAAAGGAAAATGTGATGGGCCGGCCCGCTATAAAACCAAGCCACATGGGCCAGCTAAGAGACCTGCCTGTGCGTGCAGTCGACATTCTTTCTGCCGCAGAGACCGGCAGATAGGAGCTCCCTGCTTGCGCTTCCTTTATAGGGCAAACCCTATTTGACGCTCGTTAGCGTCAGAACGATGTGCCTTCGCTGACGCGAGCCTCCTGTTGGGCCGGCCCACGTACGGGATTGGCGTTTGCTGTTTGATTCGTTTGCTGCTGCTTCCTTCTCTGTTCCTTGCGGGGTTTTTTTTCGTTTTTCTTCTATGGTTTTTTGCATCCAGTTTTCTCACAGTTTTTTTGTCCGTTTTCAGCTGTTTTGTTCCGGTTTATTTTTTATTTTTTATTTCTCTTTTGGTTCCTTCTCCTTTCATTTTTTCTTTTATGTTTCCTTTTTTATTTTCTGTTTCAGTGTTTCTTCTCTTTTCTGCGTATTACTCCCTCCGTTTCTAAATATTTATTTTTCTAAAGATTTCAACAAGTGACTATATACGGAGCAAAATGAATGAATCTACACTTTAAAATATGTCTATATACATCCGTATGTGGTAGTCCATTTGAAATCTCTAAAAAGACAAATATTTTGGAACGGAGGGAGTATATAAAAGTCCACCATGTATTACAAAAATCTTCATCGTATTAAGAAAATGTTCATCATATATTATGAAATAGTTCACCTTTGAATTTATAAAAATGTTCATCATGTATTACAAAAATGTTCATCGTATATTATGAAATTGTTCAATGCATATTAAAAAATGTTCATTGTGTATTTAAAATTTGTTCATCGTACATTAAACAATCTTTCAACGCATACTACAAAATGTTCATTGTGTATTTAAAATTCGTTCATCGTACATTAAACAATTGTTCAACTCATACTACAAAATGTTCATTTGTGTATTTGAAATTTGTTCAGTGTTTGCTTACAAAAATGGTTCACTGTATTTTAAAATTTGTTCAACGTATATTATAAAAAAATAATTTTATGAAAAAATGATTTGCCGATGTCTACTTTAAGACTAGCGCTGCGCTAAAACAGTTGTAGGTCGCTAGCTCGGCTGGTTAGGCACGCTAGAATCCAACAGGAGGTTGGGAGTTCGATCCACGCGTCCGCTTCTTTTTTCGCGCTAGATGCGTGATAATTAGGCCGGCCCGTCTGCGCGTAGCTTCAGCGAAGCCGCAACGAACGGACGCACACGGGCGGCGGGAACCCCTAGTCGGCGCCTTCAGCGCCAACTAGGTAACTTGGCGCCTGCACGTTCCTTCGTTGGGCCGGTTTCGAAGCTGGCCCATTCCACTACAGGCAGCACAGCGAAAAATCACTAATAGCGCAAAAAACAGCTCTCGTGAGGATGTTGGGCCGGTTTCGAAGCTGGCCCATTCCACTACAGGCAGCACAGCGGAAATTCACAAATAGCGCAAAAAACAGCTCTCGTGAGGATGTTGGGCCGGTTTCGAAGCTGGCCCATTCCACTACAGGCAGCACAGCGGAAATTCACTAATAGCGCAGAAAAGCTGCTCTCTTGAGGATTTGATTTGATCCCACGGCCTCCACCTCCGGTGCGTGTTGCCCAACCACTAGACCAACCAGGCTTTATTGAATCATTAGGGCGCAAACTATTTAAGAAGTAAGTATAGCCATGCTATTTACTGCATATAGAAAAGAGAAAAACGTGATTTTTGAAAAAAAAAGTGAAGACAATTTGAAATTCACAGATCTCAAAACAAACCACGAATTCAAAGAATTTTCATGTATTAGAAAAAAAAATCAATGATTTCAAAAAAGTTCACAAACTTGGAAAAAGTTCATCAATTTTGAAAAATAGTTCATCAACTTTGGAAAGATTTCATCATTTTTGAAAAAGATATATTCAATTTAAAAAAATGTTCATAAGTTTTGAAAAAGTTCATATATTTTCAATAAAAGTTCATCAACTTTGAAAAGGTTCATAAATTTTGAAAAGAGTACATCAATTTTAAAGAAAAGTTCACAAACTTGAAAAAAAATTCATCAATTTCCAAACAAAAAGTTCATTGATTTTGAAAAAGTTCATGGACTTTTAAAAAAAAGTTCATCAAATTTGGAAAATGTTCATTGAATTTGAAAAAGTTCGTCGAATTTGAAAAATAAGTTCATGGATTTTTTAAAAAAGTTCATGAAAGTTTTAAAAAGTTCACAAAATTTGAAAACAGTTCATATGTTTTGAAAAATGTTCGTTGATTTTGAAGGAAGAGTTCATCGATTTACAATCACGCATTTAAGAAAAATAAATAAAAAGAAAAAAGAACAGAAAAAAAGGAAAAAGAAAAAGAAACAGAAAAAGTAAATTCGAACTGGAGAAAGAGTAAGAAGTACGCAAGAAGTTATCATGCATAAGCTAGTGATGGCCGTAGTTGTTAGCGCGGTACACTGTGAACGTCTAGGTTCGATTCGTGCGCACTGCTCCATTTTCGCACTTTGTAAAAGAGAAGAAGCGCTAAATGGGCCGGCCCATCTCACGGCAGAGGGAGTGCGCTGCAGGCGCCCGTTTGCAAAAATGACATGTGACGGGAGCTTGCAGCGCTAAATAGGAAGCACCACGGACGGCGTATAGGACCTCCCCATTTATAGCTCGTAGGTTGCTGCCAAGCGACATAGCGCCTACCCCCGTCTCGCGCGCTGCTATTTCTATGGGGCCGCCCATTTCGGGTTTCACCCCCAACCGTTTTGGGTCCTTGAAGTGGGTTTTTTCTATTTTTCTATTTTTTTCTTTTTCTATTTCAATCATTTTCTGTTTTCCTTTTGTTTAATTTTCTATTTCATTTTTATTCTTGTTTTTCAATTTGCAAAAAGCTTTTTAATTAGTGAGTTTTTTAAAATCATAAACACTTTTTGAAATTATGACCATTCTTTTAATATGTAAACATTTTATTCAAAATCTTGGTTTTGTAATTACGAATTCTACATTATTATTGTAAATAATGAACATTTTTTAAAACTCATGAATATTTTTTCCTAGTAGTGAACAATTTTTAATTTCATTCTAAAAAATCATGAACATGTTTTTGAATCCGTTAACAATTTTTTGAAATCGTGAACATGTTTTAGAATATTTATCATTTTGAAAATTCAAGACTAATTTTTGTAAATCATGAACATTTTTTTACAAATTTTGAACTTTTTTCAAATTGACGAACTTTTATTGGAAATCTCCAGCTTTTTTGAAATCATGAACATTTTTAAAATTTGTGAACATTTTTTTACAAATTTTAGAACGCTTTTTGAATTCCCAACCATCTTTTTGAATTCATGAATATTGTTTTGAATTAATTTTCGTTTATTCAAAAGTTTCAAATTTTTATTAAATTTAAAACCTTTTGAAATCCATAATTATTGAAAAAAATAGGAAAAGAAGGTAAAAAAACGTTCAGGCCCGGGGGTGCGCGCTCGCTTCGATCGCATCCCATTATGTGCCACGATGGGCCGGACCAGTTCCAGCTTTACACTGCGCCCAAATGGTTTAGGGAACTTTCTAGTAGGTTCCCTGAACCGGGTTTTTTTTTCCTATGTATTCTTGTTTTTTAGGCTTTCTTTTCCTTTTACTTTTTTTCGTTTTCCTGCTTCTCCTTTTCTGTTCTTTCCCTTTTTCAACTTTTTTCACTTTATAAAATGATACAAAATTCCAAAATATTCTAATATACAATTTTTTCACAATTTTCAAATAATGTTTCTGTTTCAAAATTTTGATCAGAAATTTAGGAAATGTTAAAAAATTCGGAACTTATTTAGAACCTAAAAAATTGTTTTCTTCTTTTAAAAAAATGGTCGGTAATTTCAACCAAGTTTATAATTTCGAAATTTTTCTACATTTGGGAAAATGTTTGTATCTTCGAAATTTGTTCAAAAAGTGAAAAAACATGTTCAGTAATTTCAAAATTATTATTCATTTCAAAAATTTATTCATAAATTCAAATTTGTTCATATTTTTAATTTTTTGCAATTTCATAAAATATCCATGGAATTTAAAAAAAGTTCTATTTTTTTAAAAAAAATTCCTTAATTTCTGAAAATGTTTGAGGTTTCAATTTTGTTCCTTTGGTAAAACAAATGTTCAAGAATTCTAAAAATTATCTTATTTTTAATAATTTCACAAATTAAACAATTTTTTCGATATTTATTCACTTATTCAAAAAATGTTCATGGAATTATAGAAAATGTTCACATTTTTTGAAAAACTTGTTCAACTAATTTCAGCATTCACGTTTTCATTTTCTCATTTTTTAATTTTTTTACTGAAATTTCAAAAAATTTCACATTGTTTCAAAAGCATCTCCGTGTTTTCGATTTTTTTTTTCATATTATTTAAAAAACTATGCAGTTCAGTAAACAATTAGGCTGTATTAAATATCCCGCTCCATTGAATTCTTAAGCATATTGCACTAAATTGATTAACTAGCAGTCATACGCTCTAGTTGCTAGCGTCACTAGTCAACGAGCTATACATTTGAGTTCGAATCCTCCAAACAGCGCGTCACTTTTTTTTGTTTTTTGTTCACGGAATAAACACAACTATCTTGGTGCCTTCGAGTGGGCCAGCCCAATATCGGTTTGCCTCTGGGTCTGCGGGCTGTTGGACGCAGTAAGCGTCCAATAGGAGCTCCCGAGTTTGGCTGCATCCCAGGAAAAAGAGAGAGCAACTAGTTAACAAGCACTCATTCGGGAGCCTCGCAACGATCAGCGCTACTTGGCGCGCTCTCAGCCGCCCCGCCACGTGTCGCGCTCTGGATGTTCCCTCTGGATTTTTTTTTAATTTTTCCGCACGCGTTTTTGGCTTTTTAAACCGTTTTTTTTGTTTTTTTTCGACGTTTCGGTTTTCCACCGGTCTTCCTGAACTTTTGGACCAAAAAAATCTTTTTGAAAATTTTTTTTGCGCGAAAAAACGCGTTTTCTTTCTTTTTTGTTCCCTTTCGCGAGAGTCACGGTTTTGCTTCCGCGAGTGGCACGGTTTTGCTTTCGCGAGAGTCACGGCCGTGCCTATCGGAAACGAAAAAAAACCACTTTTTTATTTTTTTCTTCCGCGAGAAGCACGATTTTGCTTCCGAGAGAGGCACGGTTGTGCTTTCGTGAGAGTCACGGCCATGCCTCTCTGAAACGAAAAAAAATACGTTTTCTTTTTTTTGCCTTTTGCGAGAGGCACGGTTTTGCTTCCGCGAGAGGCACGGCCGTGCCTCTCGGAAACGAAAAAAACGCGTTTTTTCTTTTTTTTTCCTTTCACGAGAGGCACGGGCGTGCTTTCGCGAGAGGCACGACCGTGCCTCCTTGGAAACGAAATAAAAAACGTGTTTTCTCTTCTTTTTTTCCCTTTCGCGAGATGCACGGTTTTGCTTCCACGAGAGGCACACTTGTGATTTCGCGAGAGGCACGGGCGTGCCTCTATCGGAAAGAGAAAAAACCCGTGCTCCCGGTTCGGTTTTTTAGTCCGGTTTTTTTTGTGAATTTTTTTCTTCAAAACCTATCAACATGGGATTTAGTTTTGAAGATCTCGACGCGAGGAATCCAACGGTGAAAACGGTTCGAGATTTGGACGCACGGTTTAAGAGATAAAACTTTTTGAATAAACGAATCTACGAAAAAAGGGAAAACTCCCAGCTTGCGACAAGTGGCGCACATGCAGCGTGCGACTTGTCGCAACCTGAGAAGGTGGGAGTGATCTTTGCAACGAGTACTCCTTAACTAGTGATTTCGGAAAAAAAGAGCATGAAAAAAATAAACAGATGGGCTTGGCCCATTCGTGTGAGAAAAACAAACACATAGAGATGAAGAGAAGAGATAGATTGGGGAGCTCTCATTTGGGGGAGCAACTAGTTAATCGAGCGCTTCTTTGGGAGCCTCGCAATGATCACTTGCAGGTGGGCTTGGCGTGCTCTCAGCCGTCGCCATGTGTCGCGCTCTGGGCGCTTCCTCCCGATTTTGTTTATTTATTTTTCTTCACGCGTCGGCCGGTGGGAGGAGAAAGGGCAACACGAGGTGGCTTGTTTCCGGCGAGGTATGTTCGGGTGATGCTCATTCCGGACAATGCTTGATTTTGGCCGGATTGGGTTCCGGTGAAGCTTATTCCGGCCTGTCTGCACATTGTAGATGGAATGGAGTTCGTCCTCGTTGTCTTCGTCCGACGATTCGGACATATAAGTTTTGATCCTTGACAAGGATGATGAAAATCCAGTGTTGTTGCATCTCGTCGACGATTATGAAATGTGCAATTTGTTTGATGTTTTATGAAATATTTATAGTGCGGCGAGCGCTCCGGCCGAACAGATCCCACAAACGCGTCCCGCAAATATTTTTGCGGGACGATTTTGCGGGATCTGTTTAGCCGAAACGCTCGCCGCACCGTAAAAACAGTTTGCGGGAGCCCTTATATGCTTTTTGTGGGCTGCGTGTTTGCGGGACCTGCTAGAGATGCTCTAATAACTAGCGCCTGCAGCTCCAAATAGGATTCGCCGATAGATTCGGCATTTCCTATTCGGAGATGAAGAGAGGAAAAGAAATTATTTTTCTCTTAGAAAAATCCAGAAAAAAAAGCTCAAACAAATATCAAAGGAATTTTATAATGAAAACAACCAAAGAAAATTGAAGGCACATATTTTAATATGCCAAAGAAGAGAAAATAAAGCTCGACTAAAAGAAAAGAACTACACTCTAATTTTAATTTAGGTTTACATTAGTTCAAATTTGATCCTCCAGTTTATAAAACTCAATTTAAGCTTGTAGTAACCAGATAAAACAAATGAAATTGTCTGGCCCTACATTTTAGAAACTTTTTCTTAAACATTCCAAACATCAAGATGTTACAGATACATGAATTTGTCATAGGGAGGAGGCCTGCGCCACCTGTGACTCCCCCAAATCCAAGAAGGCAGATCCAATCTCTCCTGAGCCATTGCTACGTTGTAACATAAAGTTGAATGCCGTCCATTACCATAAAACAAAAATATGATGTCTGTTGTTGGGCATGCAACTGATACGCCATCGTGTCCATTATTAACTCTTAAAGCAACCAACCAATACATTTACCTTTCTATGCTAAACAAAATATTGTATGATTTGATAATATATATATATATATATCTATACTATCTCTCTCTCTCTCTATCTCATCCTCTATTCTATATATCTATCTCTCTCGACTATATCTCTATATATATGAACCGCTCGATCATGCAATTTGCTGCAAAGACATCTCTAATGAAATGTAATTTGGCACATTTCCTGAAGTAGGAAAATTATTTCGCCGAGACATCTGTAACTCAACAGACCAACCTCAACCCCCGTCCCGCTCATTCTCAAACCTCACACCTATCACAAAATCCACAAACTTGTGTTCTAAGTGAGCCAGTGATCGACACCTCCCTGGCAGGCCAACAGCAAGGGACACTACCTCCTGGTTCAATAATGGGCCCACCCATTATCCCGGGCTCTACCACGACAACGCCATGCTCATGCGTTGCCACAGAAAAAGAAAGCTATGAATAGAAATGTTCGTCTGGCGCTATTGAAAAATGTCAATGTTTCTCTGCTCTTCCCTCCCTCACGAGCACATGTCTGATTCGTGGTACAAATTTATGTATCTGTTTGAGAAGAGCAAAAATGGATTCCCCGTCACTTTCTATCTCCGTGATCTAAAACTGCTTTTAGGTCACCAAATTTTCCAACTCTATGCTCTAAGAAAACAAATGAAAAAGAGGGCATATCAAATTGGAACATTGAGTTTCGCTTCAACAAAAGTTGGAGCCGTGAGCTAAATAGGAGAACCTAAAGAGATAACATTCAAAATGGTCCGAGGTACCGGGAAAAATCATCTAAAACTTAAATATAGTATTGGATTAATATTGCATGGATACAACAATCAAGAAAATATAATGAACAAAGAGAAAATTTAAAGCGCACAAGGGCATACATAATGTAGTGGTTCAGTGAAGACTTTGTAAACAACAGTCTTATTTTAACTCTAAATTGCCCCTTTTCTTCTTTCACCCATTGCCACCGCCTATCTGCTTCACCAATCCAAGCTTGCCGCCACCTATATCATTGCCGGAAAGCATACATGCCGTACTATTAAGTCATGGTAAACTTATCCCTCCCCTGCCTCGTCCTCATTCTCTCCCTCCACCCCCTCCTCTCCGTCTCTTCAATATATTATACAACCATATTAGCAAACAATGCCGTCACCCCCCACAACAAACTGTGCTCGGGCGTTACCATGGGAGCCGAAAATTTTCAACACGATAAAAGCATGAGAAATAGAGATGCAGGCTGGCGCATCCGCGACCATCCGCATTAATCATTTTTGTTTTGTCATCTTTATTAAGCTAGCAGCAATTAGCTTATTTTCAACAGCGCCGATGGTCCCGGACATCATGATGGACGTGTTCGCCTACATCCCTACTGAAAAATTCATGGTATTCTGATATCACCAAAGACTACAATTCACCTGATGTTAAAAACATAAGCATCAAATATATGTAAAACTGTCAAAGCAAGCATCGACAAAAGACATTAAACACATAATTCAGAGTAGGCACACATGTGCAGGCTTCATGGGAAGGGGACGGCCATCTATCGATAAGCTAATTAAGGTGTGTCATTTGGCAAAAAGATTGGTCTTAAGGCATGTCCTTGGTAGAGCGTTGATAGCGAGTGCATCTATGATGGGTTGATCGATGTAGCTTGTACAACGAACCAACCTGTGGTTGGGATGGTTAGGTGGACAGTGGTATCCCTAGCCCACCAGAGTTCAAGTCCTGATGCTCACATTTATCCTGGATTCATTTTAGGATTTCCGGCGATACGCTTTCAGTGGGAGGAGACATTCCCGTCGACTACAAGGCGCTTACGATGACTTCGTAAAACCTCAATATGATATGCCGGCTCAGTCTCTCGGAGGTGCTCATAGGGGTAGGGTATGCGCGTGTGCGTTCAGTACCGTGTTAAAAAAAAAGTAGCTTGTATACCTAATAATAGCGAGTGTGTTGCTACGGGCAACAATGCAAAGTTAAACGCCCATGCGTTGCTACATGCAGGTAAATGAATCAAACAAATGATTAAGTAGAAGAATATTCTTCTGTGGAGTACAACAGAATAAGAGGGAAACGTGATTTGATTTGTAGATCAGCAGTCACCTTGGAGTGTCAAAATAAATAAAGTAAAGGGATTACTGATTGTGGAAATAGTCGAGCTGTTGTCCTAAATGCATCCATTGCCTGCTCATCCTCCACTTGAGCAGCATAAGCAATACCACTACCAAACCAGGCAGGAGGAAATATGCCATCGTACCAAACCAGGCAGGAGGAAATGTGCCATACTACCCCTGTAGCTTTTATGATAGGAAAAATATAGTAGTAGTGTAGAGTACATTTGGTAACTTTGAGAGAACATTTGAATATCACAAAGCATATCCTGATTCCTCAACATCTAAAATATTGGGAGCAGTATGTGTATTCTTCTAATCAACAAAAACAAGAGAAATCATAAAGAAAGTGCCAGAGTTCTTGCAACCATAAAAACAACAATTAGTGCTAGAGTTTCCACACTAAGAAAGTGCCAGGGTGAAAAAATGAAATACTAAAGGTTCAAATGAAGAAGGTGGTGACAATTTTAGAAGACAACATGTTTATCCAAAGTATCTCCTTGCTGGATAATGCTTCTTAATACAGTAATAATAGCACCCCACAGCAAACCAGGAAATAGCCTTGCTGATGGCTCAGAATACAAATTAGAATATATGCTTTACACATGGTTGACTACAAACTACCAATATAATATGGGTACCCATATAATATCTTCCAAATGCACATATTGTATAAGAATGTCATTATATGTCTCACTGTTCGACACACAAATAAACTGTTGAGTTTGTCTTTTGGCATCGTGTAGAACAAATTCTCGTTTATAATTGCTCGGTCATTTATTAAGGTAAATACTCAGTTTTCAGGATAGTCCTTCAAAAAATTGCATGGGACAAAAAATAGTAATCCTCTCTATTCACGATTCACCACAACAACCAATATATGTGAAGGCAGAGAATTGTCAGGCAATGCTGGGAATATATTACATTGGCAAATTACTGAATAAACTCCATTTCCAAGTTAAAACATCATCGCTTTGGTATATGTATGCCCAAAATGAAAGTCAATTTTTGTAAACTAGAAATAACAATCAAACAACAAATAGTGTTCCACAGGAAATAGAGGTCATACTTGCAGGCATATTCGGTGGCTCTAGAGATATACGAAAATTTCTGTAATTCCTAAGTATTTCTCAAATCTCAGCAGAGCGTAACCATCAATGTTGAGCCTCCTTCAGTATTAGTCATTGACATGTAGATTTAGAAAAATCAAGATAGTATGGCATCCAGAACAGCTTACTCCTCGGGCAGCCTTGAGGCAACATCCCATACTGTCTGCTCCTTTCGCCATCACCATCGGAATTGGCGCCTCCGCCACGGGTTTTGAACCGCCCTGCGGCGTGCCAGAAGACGCATCTGCAGCCGTAGCAGGACCTCAAACCCCCTTGCGCCACGCCGACAACAGCGTCAGTCAAGAAGAAACACATTGATGTTCTCAGCGCGGCGACCTGCCGCACGAACAAGACACACGATACTTTAGCAGCAGAAGAAGAGGAACACCAACATATTATTTGAATTTTCAGTAGAATTTCATTTGTATGAACAACCCAAACAATTATAATGTACAATTCTAGGAGAAATTATTTCCCATTGCAAACTTTGCAAACATCAAATTTGCTTGGGATTCGTAACAACTTTTTAAAATCGATTCAATACACAGAATCTGCATTACCTTTGTACCATGCTGAGCATTACAATAAAAATTTACACCAAGTAAATATATCCAGACTACATATGGATTTCATTGTTCCTAAGCACAGATTCAGCAAGCTACACAGTCAAGCATTCATGTGAGGAACAACACCTTGGGTGGCGGCGGAGAGAAGCATGGGTCTCGCCGATCGTGCGTGCGTGGGGATGCCCATCAATGATCGCCGCCGCGCCCCCTAAAGCACCGCCTCCGCACCAAATCAGTCACATGTAGCCGCTGCTCCGCACCAAATTGGCAGGCCGCTGGGGGCGGTGCTGCATGAGGGAGGCGACGGAAGGCAGGCGGCCGGGGACAGCGCTACGTGAGGGCGGGGGCAGCGGATTAGGCAGGCGCCGAACTGCTGGGTGACAACGGCTGCTAGGAGAAGGGCAACATAGTAGCAGGACGTGCACATAGAAGGGGACTCCACTTGGGCCCTTATGGCCCAAGTTGCCTTCCACCTCTTGGCCTTTTAAGGCCCGTTGATATTTAAATTAAACATAAAATGTTCTAAATACTTCTAGACCATTATATATATAATTTAACATCACCGGAAACATTTTTCACCTATATATAATTAATCGATAATACCCGGTATTACCCGATATTCACCGAAACCCTTAAGGTGATGCGGAAACGCTTCCGAAACCTCTCGGAACTATTCCAGATATTAATGAAATAATTCCACAAATATATTCTAATCACTCATGTCCCACTAACACTCATCAGATCATGATTACCATAACCTTGTGACCCCGTAGGTTCGGTAACCATAGACATGAACGAAACCCCTTCGTTCAATGACCGATAGCGGAACCGTGGACATCCATATCGGTCCCTATAATTACACGAATGATATTCGAGTGAACCTTTGGTTATCATGTGATGTTCCCTTTGCTTCGTGATGTCTACTACACAACTTGTTCTTGTAGACTCGTGTTGGGCCTCCAAGCGCAGAGTTTTGTAGGACAGTAGCAAATTTCCCTCAAGTGGATGACCTAAGGTTTATCAATTCGTGGGAGGCATAGGATGAAGATGGTCTCTCTCAAACAACCCTGCAACCAAATAATAAAAAGTCTCTTGTGTCCCCAACACACCAAATACAATGGTAATTTGTATAGGTGCAGTAGTTCGGCGAAGAGATGGTGATACAAGCGTAGTAATGATAGTAGATATTGATTTTTGTAATAGGAACAATAAAAAACAGCAAGGTAGCAATTGATAAAACGGAGCACAAACGGTATTGCAATGCTTGAAAATGAGGCCTATGGTCCGTACTTTCGCTAGTGCAATCTCTCAACAATGCTAATCTAATTGGATCATATAACCATCCCTCAACGTGCGATGAAGAATCACTCCAAAGTTCTTATCTAGCGGAGAACATAAGAAGAAATTGTTTGTAGCTATTCTTTCCGATCGATCTATCCAAGAGTTCGTACTAAAATAACACCAAGTTATTCTTTCCGATCGATCTATCAAGAGTTCGTACTAAAATAACTTTAACCTAAATTATTCTTTCCGATCGATCTATCAAGAGTTCGTACTAAAATAACACCAAAGCAAATTTAGATTCATAATACTCAATCCAACACAAAGAACCTCAAAGAGTGCCCCAAGATTTCTACCGGAGAAACAAAAGACAAGAACGTGCATCAACCCCTATGCATAGATTACCCCAATGTCACCTCGGGAATCCGCGAGTTGAGTACCAAAACATATCTCAAGTGAATCAATATAATACCCCATTGTCACCACGGGTATTCATATGCAAGACATACATCAAGTGTTCTCAAATCCATAAAAGTATTCAATCCGATAAAATGAAATCTCAAAGGGAAAACTCAATTCACAACAAGATAGAGAGGGGAAAACACCATATGATCCAACTATATTAACAAAGTCCGCGATACATCAAGATCGTGACATCTCAAGAACACGAGAGAGAGAGATTAAACACATTGCTACTGGTACAAACCCTCAGCCCCGAGGGTGAACTACTCCCTCCTCATCATGGTGGCCGCCGGGATGATGAAGATGGCCACCAGTGATGATTTCCCCCTCCGGCAGGGTGCCAGAACGGGGTCTAGATTGGTTTTCCATGGCTACAGAGGCTTGCGGCGGCGGAACTTCTGATCTAGGGCTACCCCGAGGGTTTTTGGAATATTTGATGATTTATAGGGCGAAGAGGGGGTGCGGGAGGCCACCGAGGTGGGCACAACCCACCTGGGCGCGCTTGGGCCCCCAGGCGCGCCCTGGTGGGTTGTGTCCCCCTCGGGGCACCCCCCAGGTGCTGCTCTGGCCCATTGGATGTCTTCTGGTCCATAAAAAATCCACAAAAAGTTTCGTAGTGTTTGGACTCCGTTTGATATTGATTTCCTGCGATGTAAAAAAACAAGCAAAAACAGCAACTGGCACTGGACACTGGGTCAATAGGTTAGTCCCAAAAAATGATATAAAGTTGCTATAAAATGATTGTAAAACATCCAAGAATGATAATATAACATCATGAATACTTCATAAATTATAGATACGTTGGAGACGTATCACTTCGCGATACTTTACAAAAACCCGGTGCACATCGGTATCCTCCTGAGTCATCACCATGCTCACTATACCGTTGTTCCCGTTACCGGTTTTGTTCTTCTTTCTCGTTGACGTGTTCCGGCATCCTCGTGACGTAGTCACCTATGTCTGGCCAGACAATGATGGATGCCGTCACACCGAGATGGCCCTAAGAATATCTCTCCATCGTCGGAGGAGCAAATCCCACTCTCGAGCTGTCCAGTCACTTGTCAAACTTTCCGATGAGCCTGAAAGTTGTCGTTATGATCACCTTGTTACATATGACGTTTGAGCAACCCCAAAGACCACCGTCCGATAGGAAGTGACCGAGACACTCCCATGGTCTGATGAACTAAAACACATCTAACACTCCGTGTTATAACAGATGATTTCAGATGATGTGATCACATAGTATAACAGACAAGTATTGGGTCGATTCAATATGATCGTTCTTCTAACGTCATACCCTCAATGTTGTTTTAGGACTATCGTTACACTTAACGATATCCTAAGATCCGGAAAATGTGATCACCAACAACACTTGAGCCGGTCTTAGAGGCGAGATTGGGAACCTATTGTTTACCGTTTATCTTTCCACACGTGCATATGAGTTTTCCACTGAATCGCATATTCCAGGATCATAGCAGTTATAGCATGGAATATAAACTCTTAACTATGAATAATGGAAATATAATAATACATTATTCATAGTTAAGAGTTTATATTCCATGCTATAACTGCTATGGTCCTCTAGGGCATATTTCCAACACCATCGACCCCTCGCGACCGTGGCATCACCTTCACATGCCAAGTTGCCCTGAAGTCCAGGCTATCTTTAGGGCCTCCATAGCCTGGACCCTTGGGGATGGCCGTAATTGCAGATTTTGGGTTGATCATTGGCTAGATGGCAAGTCAATTGAGGAGATTGCCCTGCTGATTTTCGAGAAGGTGTCTCGACGCCGTCGCAAGCTCACTTCCATGTGCGATGCCTTATCTGACCGATCTTGGGCGCGGCAAATCACTGGTTCTCTCGGGCCTGCCGGGCTGATCCAGTACGTCCATCTGTGGCGACGGCTACATCACATTGTGCTTTTGGAGCTGCCTGATTCCACCAGATGGAGGTGGACTCCGACTGGTACCTACTCTGCGAGCTCCTGTTATCAAGCTCTGTTTCATGGCTCCATCGAGGCAACCCACTAGCGGCTAACTTGGAGAACATGGGCGCCTCTCCGTGTGAAGACCTTCTTTGGCCAAGCTCATAGAGATCGGTGCTGGACAGCAGAGCGCCTCGCCCGACATGGATGGTCGCACAACCTGACGTCCTCCTTTTTGTGACCAGGTACCGGAAACCATGCCCCACCTGCTCTTAGGATGCCCGTTCTCCAGACAGGTATGTCATGAGATCTTGGGTCGGTGCCGGCTTCCGGTCACCATTCCGTCTGCGGACGTCCCCTTCCTTGATTGGCTTGCATCGTCGGCTACTGGCTCCCTACTCTGTTTGCGCCATGGCTTCACATCGCTTGCCCTGCTCACCGCTTGGTGGATATGAAAGCAACACAACATCTACGTCTTCGACAACGACATGCCGCCCATCTCCCACATTTCTTCAACGATCAAGGAAGAGGCTCAAACAGATGTTGCATTTTGCTGTTGGATCCAAAATAGTGCACTAGGCACGGGTCCTCGGACTGATGGAAATATGCCCTAGAGGCAATAATAAAGTTGTTATTATTATATTTCCTTATTCATGATAAAGGTTTATTATTCATTCTAGAATTGTATTGATCAGAAACTTAAATACATTTGTGGATACATAAACAAATACCGTGTCCCTAGTAAGCCTCTACTAGACTAGCTCGTTGATCAAAGATGGTTAAGGTTTCCTAACCATGGGCACGTGTTGTCACTTGATAACGGGATCACATCATTAGGAGAATGATGTGATGGATAAGACCCATCCGTTATCTTAGCATATGATCGTTCAGTTTATTGCTATTGCTTTCTTAATGTCAAATACATATTCCTTCGACTATGAGTTCATGCAACTCCCGGATACCGGAGGAATACCTTGTGTGTTATTGTTGGGAAACGTAGCATGAAATTTCAAAAAAATTCTACGCTCACGCAAGATCTATCTAGGAGATGCATAGCAACGAGGGGGGAGAGTGTGTCTACGTACCCTCGTAGACCGAAAGCGAAAGCGTTTGACAAAGCGGTTGATGTAGTTGAACTTCTTCTAGCTCTGACCGATCAAGTACCGAACGTACGGCACCTCCGAGTTCTGCACACGTTCAGCTCGATGACGTCCCTCGTCCTCTTGATCCAGCAAGGTGTCGAGGAAGTAGATAAGTTCTGTTAGCACGACGACATGGTGACAGTGATGGTGAAGTGATCCGCGCAGGGCTTCACCTAAGCACTACGAAGATATGACCGGAGGCGTAAACTGTGGAGGGGGGCGCCGCACACGGCTAACAATTGTTGTTGTGTGTTCTAGGCCCCCCCTCCCCATGTATATATAGGTCGGAGGGGGAGGGGAGCAGCCAGGGTACGCCCCAAGTAGGAGGAATCCTACTTGGGGGCCTCCCAAATTCGGCCTTCCCCCTTCCATAATTGCCGGAGGGGGAAGGAAAGAGGAGGGAGGAGGGAAGGAAGGGGGAGGCCCAATCCCTCCCCTTCCTTCTCTCTTCCCCTCTTTCCTTCTCCTCTGGTGCAGCCCATATGGGGGGCGCAGCAGCCCCTGGTGGCTGCTGTGTTTCCCCTCTTGGCCCATAAGGCCCATATCTTTTGCCGGGGGTGCCCGGAACCCCTTCCGGTGACCCGATATGTACCCGGTACCCTCCGAAACACTTCCTATGTCCGAATACCATCGTCCTATATATCAATCTTTACCTCTCGACCATTTCGAGACTCCTCGTCATGTCCGTGATCTCATCCGGGACTCCAAACAACATTCGGTCACCAAATCACATAACTCATACAATACTAAATCGTTATCGAACGTTAAGCGTGCGGACCCTACGGGTTCGAGAACTATGTAGACATGACCGAGACATCTCTCCGGTCAATAACCAATAGTGGAACCTGGATGCTCATATTGGTTCCTACATATTCTACGAAGATCTTTATCAGTCGAACCGTTATGACAACATACATTATTCCCTTTGTTCATCGGTATGTTACTTGCCCGAGATTCGATCGTCGGTATCTTTATACCTAGTTCAATCTCGTTACCGGCAAGTCTCTTTACTCGTTCCATAATACATCATCCTGTGACTAACTCATTAGTCACTTTGCTTGCAAGGCTTCTTATGATGTGCATTGCCGAGAGGGCCCAGAGATACCTCTCCGATACTCGGAGTGACAAATCCTAATCTCGATCTATGCCAACCCAACAAACACCTTCGGAGATACCTGTAGAGCATCTTTATAATCACCCAGTTACGTTGTGACGTTTGATAGCACACAAGGCATTCCTCCGGTATTCGGGAGTTGCATAATCTCATAGTCCAAGGAATATGTATTTGACATGAAGAAAGCAAAATATGCTAAGCTAACGGATGGGTCTTGTCCATCACATCATTCTCCTAATGATGTGATCCCGTTATCAAATGACAACTCATGTCCATGGTCAGGAAACCTTAACCATATTTGATCAACGAGCTAGTCAAGTAGAGGCTCACTAGGGACACAATGTTTGTCTATGTATTCACACATGTATTTAGGTTTCCGATCAATACAATTCTAGCATGAATAATAAACCTTTATCATGAATAAGGAAATATAAAATAACAACTTTATTATTGCCTCTAGGGCATATTTCCTTCAGTCTCCCACTTGCACTAGAGTCAATAATCTAGTTCACATCATCATGTGATTTAACACCCATAGTTCACATCGCTATGTGACCAACACCCAAAGAGTTTACTAGAGTCAATAATCTAGTTCACATCGTCATGTGATTAACACCCAAAGAGTACGAAGGTGTGATCATGTTTTGCTTGTGAGAGAAGTTTAGTCAACGGGTCTGCCACATTCAGATCCATATGTATTTTGCAAATTTCTATGTCTACAATGCTCTGCATGGAGCTACTCTTAGCTAATTGCTCCCACTTTCAATATGTATCCAGATTGAGACTCAGAGTCATCTGGATTGGTGTTGTGACGCCCCCGGCTCAATCGTGCACTAATCATACACGCAAATGCACATGATCAAGCCTAATGACTCACGGGAAGATATCACAACACAACTCTAAAACATAAATAAAGTCATACAAGCTTTATATTACAAGCCAGGGGCCTCGAGGGCTCGAATACATAAGCTTGATGCCAAACAAGCGTCAGCGGAAGCATCAGATATCTGAGTACAGATATAAAAGAAAACACAGATAGGCCCTTAAAAGGCGGGGCAAAAGAAAACACTACGATCGAAAGGCGCAGGCCTTTCCTGCCGGGGACCCTCCGAACTACTCCTGGTCGTCAGCAAGCTCGTAGTAGTAACCAATCTCGAGTGGTGTAGTAGTGATCACGGGGGGGGGGGGGGGCAGCTATCAGGGGTCCGTCATCTGGTTGCATCAAAAGGATAAATGGGGAAAAAGAAAGCAAGCAAAACGTGAGTACTCATCCGAAGTAACTCAGCAAGCAAGGATCTACACTTTTTTACATATGCAACATTATCAAAGAAAGGCTGTATATGTGGACTGGGCTGCAGAAATGCCAGAATAGAGAGGAAAGCCTAGTCCTATCGAAGACTAGCATCTTCATCATCTTCAGCGGTCTTGCAGCATTAGAAGAGTGCAGAGTAACATAATGTAAAGTAGTAGTAGTGTTATCAACCTCACCCAGAGATCCTTTCTCGACTCCCTGCGAGAAAGCAATCCCAGAGCCATACAGTCATCAACCTCGCCCAGAGATCCTTTCTCGACTCCCTGCGAGAAAGCAATCCCAGAGCCACATATCCAGGTCTCATCTCAAGTTCTAGTTGCATCGATCGGGATATAACTCCGAGTGTCCTTTACCATAGGACCGGCTATCGATAGATGTTTTCTTCCCTCCAGGGGTGCACCAACTTACCCACCACACTCGCTTAACTCCTGCCGGACACACTTTCCTGGGTCATGCCCGGCCTCGGCCAAACGACACACCGCAACCCTACCTAGAGCTCAGCAGAGAGGTCCCCGCCGGTCTACAACCTAAGCGCTCAGGGGTCTTGGGCCATCGCCCTGTGCACTCCGGGTCGTTGTGTGCAGGGTGGATACCAGCACCGCCTCGGATGGTCGGTATGATCCGACCGTGCCACAATGCTGAACTGGACGTCTGACAGAGCTTTCGGCTGATGCCATGATGTAGAGTACCCATATTTATTCCCGCGTGATGGTTAGTGCTATCGGGCCAAAGGCCCACTCAGATCAAATATCCAAATCGTAGTGTGTTGGTAGTGCGGTAACGAGCAGAGACTCACGATCGATGTGACCCCGTCGCCCCGTCTCGAGGACTTGCGGCAAGGGCTAAGAATGCCCGGCCATGCCTCGTATTCATATCTCGGGTAACCTCCAGGTCAACCCGTCTCCACAACACTCGCCACTTAGGCTCACGCGGGTACCCCTCAGGGTCGACCCGCCTTTCCAAGTAACAGGGTAAAGTCCAAGTATCCGTGTGTCCATAACGTCAGGGGAATCCGAGGTATCACCCTCATTGGATTCCTACTCGATGTATCCGTCAAGGTGAACTCGGAGGAATCACCCTCGATGGGTTCACACTTGAGGTGTTGCACGACAGCGTTGTTATCGGAAGTGGTAAAGGAGGAATCACCCTCGATGACCACGACCGAATAGCTACTCTACAGAGTTAACATCAGAAGTGCTACACGAGGTATCACCCTCGGCACTCGATAGTAACGCTGCAGTGTTGTTACAACTAAGGGGGTGATGTGCGGTGTCGGGGCCTGGTTGTCGAGTCTTCTGATAATCTAGCGGGGCAATCGGGACAAGTGGGGTCACTGATAGGTCTCTACCCAGCCTATACTAGACAGTTTAGGATAAGCAGGTAAGGTTTCAATAGCAGGTTACAATAAACAGGCTATGCATCAGAACAGGTTAAACAGCAGTAGCAGCAATTTCTAATGCAAGCATGAGAGAATAGAATGGGCGATATCGGGATGCTCAAGGGGGGGGGGGCTTGCCTGGTTGCTCGGTGGCAAAGGCAGGGTTGTCAGGGTTCGTCGATCTCCGGAGCCACGTCGGTCGCGGGGTCTATCAGAATAGAAGAGGGGGAAGAAACAGTAAATACAAAGCACACAGATGCATGACATGACAATAAGCGGTGCTAGGGGTGTTCTAACGCAGGGATAGGTGATACCGGCTTAGGGGGAAAACATCCGCGAAAGTATCCCCGGTGTTTGGCATTTTCGGACAGTCGAACCAAAGAAGGACGGTTGTAGGTT
This sequence comes from Thinopyrum elongatum, assembly GCA_011799875.1. Lineage (NCBI taxonomy): Eukaryota > Viridiplantae > Streptophyta > Magnoliopsida > Poales > Poaceae > Thinopyrum > Thinopyrum elongatum. The sequence continues at coordinate 80,333,441 of CM022300.1, read as the reverse complement.
CGCTATGCTAGGTACGCGTGACAGACTAACGGACTGCGTATTCGGGTTCGTCTCATCTTTCTGAGCAACTTTCATGTACAAAGTATTTTCATCCGAGCTACGGATTATTTTATATGATTTTCTAAAGATTTAAACATTTTCTAAAATTTCTGGAATTGTTTTTTAATTATTAAATCCAAATTATCCAAAACAGTAGAAATACTTTTTATACTCAGAGCCAGCTAGCCTATTAGAATGACAGGTGGGGTGCAGTGGCTGAGTCAGCATGCACAGTCAGCAAGTCAATAGTCAAAGTGTTGACTGGGGTCAAACGTGAACAGTGCCAGTGGGGGCCCACATGTCATACTCACAGATCCAGTTAACAGTTTTTATTTAAACTAAACCAAATTAGTTAGTGGCCTGGGGCCCAGTAGTCAGTGGAGTTAGCAGGGGGGTTAGGGGCTAATTAACCACCGGGCGGGCCCACGCTACAGTGGGTAAACACCGGTTAAAACCGCACGCGCGCATGCACTGGGCACGCCGGCGAGGCCAGAGTGCGGCGGTGGTCGCGGAACTCACCGCTCTGGCGACCAAAAGAGCGGTCGTGAGCGGGGATCGGAAGAGGGCCAAGCCGCACATCCACTGGTGCCACTGGTTCAAGTGGGGACGGCTTAAGGTGACGGCAACGACGATGGTGAGTGGCGGCCGAAGCTGCGGGCACGACGCATTCATGCGGGCGAGCTCTAAATCGAGCTCGGGAAGGAGGGAGAAGGTGCGCGCGCTCACAGTGGTCGCGCAGGAAGGCTCGGGGAGGCGCGGGGAGGTCAAGGTCGAGGGGTTTGACACTAATGGCGGCGGCGGCCGTGGCGGGTGGAGCCGGTCGATGGCGATGAAGCAGAGGTGTTCCAGTTCGAGCTCGAGGGCGGGGACGACGTGGAGGTGCGCGGTGGAGCTCCTGAACTTGCCTGCGCGGCTCGGGGAGGGCTTGCCGGAGCAAGACGAGGCGCTGGAATCCGGCGGGGCAGAGGAGGAAGATGGGGTCGGGGCGGTGTCGTGGGGCCGTTCCGGCTCGCGTGGCTCGGCGGAGAGGGAGGAGTCGAGGACGGGGAAGCCTCCGGACCGGTCGGAACAGCGAGAGGAGGACGACAACGATGGCTATGGCGACGGCGCGTTCATGGCGGCGTCGGGAGGAGGCAGGGAACGAGTGAGGGAGAGGGAGAAGGTGGCCAGGGGAGGCCAGGGTATCCACGGAGAGGCTCTTATCCTCTCCATGCGGGCGCAGGGCGCGCGGTGTCGAGCAGGCAGGAGGGGGGCCGGTTGCGGGCGAGCGTGCGAGCGTTGCAGGGGTGACAGCGAGGGGGGGAGGTGGGAGATGATGCTGCGTGGGCTGGGCCGCGCGAGACTGTGCACTCACGGCCTAGTGCACCAGTGAGTCCTTAACCGTTTTCTTTTTCTTTTATTTTCTTTTCTGTTTTTCCCCTTTTGTTTCTGTTTTTTAAAATGTGAGGACCCATTTACAGTTTTGTAAAATATGTGACTTAATCCAATAACATCAGTGCATTATTTAACACTGCTAGCAAAAGGTTTAGAGTCCATATGTTTTCACTTGGATTTTATTTAAATGAAAGGTATTAAATAGTTCTGTTTTGTTACTGTTTTAGGGTGTTAGTGTTATTTAAGTATTCCAATTAATGTTATTGTTATTTTTATAATTGTCTCGGGAATATTTGCAACATGATGAACATTTTAGTTCTCAAATTTGAACAACTTTTATTTTCACTTTAAGTTTGAATTTCCATTTGAATTTGAATTTAAACAGGATTTGGATTAACGCGAGATTAACAACAGTAACAGTGGTGACATGGCACCATTAGCATGTGGTTACTGTAGCTTAACTACCGGGGTGTCACAAATCTCCTCCACTACAAGAAATCTCGTCCCGAGATTTAGGAGGTGGAGTAAGGGGAAAAGATCTGGTTACGAAATTCTAACGAATCTTCTCGGTCTTGGTTGCTCTTCTCGAAGAAGTTGATCCCTTCGTTGATGTCTTAAACTCTCTGCTTCAGGTCATTATGATGAAGTCGTCATCCTTTCTTCGGGATCTTCATCATACTTATGATTAGGGTAGGAAGGGAAACTATAAGGACAGATACCTGAAATAATTGTCATCCGGTAATTATTTCAGGGAACGAAGGCATAAGAGTATCTCTCGAGTTGAATAAATGAAAAACATCGAGAGCAAAGTAGGAAGGTACAATAAGAAGTTTCAAACAGATAGATAATCGTTTGATGTCTGAACAAGGTGTGAAAGGGGTCCAGAGCAACGAGAATAAGTATTGTGTCTGATACCAGAATTGATGATCTTTCGGAAGGTGGCTCGTGAATTACTTATGGAGCCAAGAGAGAGGAATATCTTTGGCAACGGGGGTGTACAGGAGAGTCAGGTTTCGATCCTGGGACCTGTGGGTTATGGGCACACCATGTGGTTCAAAAGTAGGAAGGACGCTGACGTATTGCACGGTCATGTTAGCAAGGCATGTCAGAGGATAGCCTGTCAGTTAGGTCAGCGACAACATCGGTACCAAGGGTGAGGGACGAAGAGAACCATTTTCCTGCTCGTTGAACGAGGCAGACCAATAGGCAAAGTTATCGTCCATCGGTGGTTACCGGAATGTCATCGACCATAGAAACAGGGTCTCACTGACAGAGTTGTAGACCGGGGTGTTACATAAGTAGGGAATTATTTCTGCTTATATCATATGGATCACAAGAAAGGTTAAACAAACCAATGGAAAGGTAAATGTGTTTTTACACAAGAATTAGGAGTGTATCTTTTCCCAAGGAAAAGTAGAGCATGATATACATGTCAGGACAACAGGTACATCACCTTTTAGATAAATGGGCAAGAGAGTTCATGATGTCACCCATACAACGATGTTTGGATAATAGAGCAAGAAACATTTGGCAATGCACTTCCAATGTTCTTGTTGATATTCAGAATACCACAGTCATGCTTCGAGGTAGCATTGATATGGTGTTTCAAGCAAGGGTTGGATCTGAAGATCACAAGAGATACGAAGGAACAATTTCAAGAATAACAAGGAACTCAACGTATAACCAAAACATAACCAAGTCTGAGTTGGCAGAAAGTCAAGGATGTTATCGATGATAACACAAATCATCGAGGAGCAAGGATGGTATTTCTAACCATGAATTTATTTCACAACTTTAGGGAAGTCAAAAGGTTGACAATGATGGTGGAACATTTTGTCGAGAAGCTTCATGAGACGTAATTGATCAGCGATGACATCAAGAAAATGGACTGATGAAGCGAAAGGTTATTGGAACCACAGATGTGACACAAGCTCAAAATCAAGCTTGTTGTTCGAGGTGAAATGATAGGATGAGGAAGATCGACATAAGCTTAGCGCGTCGTCGGAGGTTGCTCCGGGCATAAGGACCAGGTAGCACAGTTAAAGTTAGCACGATAATGATATAGCCGATTAGGCTAGGAATGACTTGAAGGATTATTAAGCTCGTAAGCAGCGACAATTACTTAGAGTTATTGAATCAGAGTGCGGAATTGATTCACTTATCGGTGTTCTCGAGTGACAAACAACTCAGAACCCGGGAAAATTCGAATTGGTGATCAATGATAGTAGATGAAGAACTCATAAGAAATTATGTAGTTCCTATGAAATTCTCGAGATACCAGGGGTAATACTCGATGGTAGATGAGAATAGAGGCTGGACAGGTGAAATGATCTGCAGAGGACAAGTATTTTAACTTGTCCGGGAAATGGAAGCAAGAAGAAAATATGGTCGGAACCATGATTGCAAAGTATCAATTCTCAGATACAAGATGAATTTGCACCAAGGAGATAATTTTTTTTTACGAGCAGCTTCCATGATAAGTTCTACATCGGATCCATGGGCATGAACACAAAGGTTCAAGGTCGACTCCCACTTCTTCAATGCATAACCTTTCATTCACTTCTCGCTTTCGAATAAATTGTAGGGTTAAGAATTTATCTGACGAAACGCCAGTAGAGTATAACCCGCATAACTTTTGGGTTCACATGTTCTGGGGGAAAAGCATAGGTTCAACCCATCGGGACATTTTTACGAAGCTATACAACACACTAGCAGGAGCGATGGATACACGCTCGAAAGCAAAGGGCTGGCGATACGGAGTAGATGATATAATTCGCCCGAGACATTTTGTATCAGGGGAAAGTTATCAATGATTTAAAATACGAAGGAGCTGCCGGATAGTAATCCACCAAAAGATCAGGTGGTCCGCAAAGGACCTGATGTGAGTATCGGTACTCAACCAGAGGAAGAAGGATGTAAAGGCATCAGATTATAGAAACAGCTGAATAATTCGGCGTTCAGATGCAAAAGAATTATGATTTCCAAAGCGAAAGATCAGGGGCAAACGTTCCGATAAGGATGGTTAAGTTGAAAGGAACTAGGGGGACAATCAATTGCAACATGATTGGCCGAGATCCAACTCATGTCTAAAATGACGTCTGAGCCGGACGGATGAATTAGTAGGTAACAACTGATGATTGTGAGTATTCGCCCACATGTTGAATCAACGGGATCAGAGTGATTTAGATAAGGGATATCATCGATGATTACTTGACATATGGAACTAACCATAATGCAAGCAAGTAGGAAGAATCTCAAAAGCAGTAGGCTGCAAAGGATTTTCGGAAGATCAGATAGCATTTCCAACTATTTTGGAAAGCATATGAACAACTGGGGGTGAACGAACCCCGGTTAAGTGAATTATCCTCAGTGCAAAAAGAAGCTGCATAGCCGAAGGCACAAAGGATTCTCGGAGCAACGAAGAGTACTAGGTGTACCTTGTAACAACACGAGCAACTGGGGATGAAGGTACAAGCGGCAGGGATGTTATTCACAGGGATTACCGGTGGTCAGGAACTGCAAGGCAGTGGGCATAGGGTCTCGAGAAACATCGAGGAGTATCCGTAGAATCTTCTGGCGAAGCAAGCGATCATCGGTAATGTCGGGGCTCTCTGGGAGGAAGTGGGTACGAGAACCTAATGTCAGAGTTAGTAAAATGTTTAACCCGAATAGACGAGAGATCAGAGTTCCAGAGTATAGACGAGGAATAAAAGATACTAATACCACCCAATGGCGACGTGGGCCCGTAAGCCACACAGCCATGTTAGTAAAATGGTTTTTGATGACTAGACTCAACTTCGGCCAAGGAGTTGGAAAGGGGGTTTCTACAGGCAGTCGGCTCTGATACCAACTTGTGACGCCCCCCGGCTCAATCGTGCACTAATCATACACGCAAATGCACACGATCAAGCCTAAGGACTCACGGGAAGATATCACAACACAATTCTAAAACATAAATAAAGTCATACAAGCTTTATATTACAAGCCAGGGGCCTCGAGGGCTCGAATACATAAGCGTGATGCCAAACAAGCGTCAGCGGAAGCATCAGATATCTGAGTACAGATATAAAAGAAAACACAGATAGGCCCTTAAAAGGCGGGGCAAAAGAAAACACTATGATCGAAAGGCGCAGGCCTCCTGCCTGGGACCCTCCGAACCTACTCCTGGTCGTCGGCAAGCTCGTAGTAGTAACCACTCTCGAGGTGGTAGTAGCGATCATCGGTGGGGGCATCTATCTCAGGGGCTCCATCATCTGGTTGCATCAAAAGGATAAATGGGGAAAAAGAAAGCAAAGCAACCGTGAGTACTCATCCGAAGTACTCAGCAAGCAAGGATCTACACTACATATGCAACATTATCAAAGAAAGGCTGTATATGTGGACTGGGCTGCAGAAATGCCAGAATAGAGAGGAAAGCCTAGTCCTATCGAAGACTAGCATCTTCATCATCTTCAGCGGTCTTGCAGCATTAGAAGAGTGCAGAGTAACATAATGTAAAGTAGTAGTAGTGTTATCAACCTCACCCAGAGATCCTTTCTCGATTCCCTACGAGAAAGCAATCCCAGAGCCATACAATCATCAACCTCGCCCAGAGATCCTTTCTCGACTCCCTGCGAGAAAGCAATCCCAGAGCCACATATCCAGGTCTCATCTCAAGTTCTAGTTGCATCAATCGGGATATAACTCCGAGTGTCCTTTACCGTAGGACCGGCTATCGATAGATGTTATCTTCCCTGCAGGGGTGCACCAACTTACCCACCACGCTCTCTTAACTCCGGCCGGACACACTTTCCTGGGTCATGCCCGGCCTCGGCCAAACGACACACCGTAGCCCTACCTAGAGCTCAGCAGAGAGGTCCCCGCCGGTCTACAACCTAAGCGCTCAGGGGTCTTGTGCCATCGCCCTGTGCACTCCGGGTCGTTGTGTGCAGGGTGGATACCAGCACCGCCTCGGATGGTCGGTACGATCCGACCGTGCCACAATGCTGAACTGGACGTCTGACAGAGCTTTCGGCTGATGCCACGATGTAGAGTACCCATATTTATTCCCGCGTGATGGTTAGTGCTATCGGGCCAAAGGCCCACTCAGATCAAATATCCAAATCATAGTGTGTTGGTAGTGCAGTAACGAGCAGAGACTCACGATCGATGTGACCCCGTCGCCCCGTCTCGAGGACTTGCGGCAAGGGCTAAGAATGCCCGGCCACGCCTCGTATTCATATCTCGGGTAACCTCCAGGTCAACCCGTCTCCACAACACTCGCCACTTAGGCTCACGCGGGTACCCCTCAGGGTCGACCCGCCTTTCCAAGTAACAGGGTAAAGTCCAAGTATCCGTGTGTCCATAACATCAGGGGAATCCGAGGTATCACCCTCGTTGGATTCCTACTCGATGTATCCGTCAAGGTGAACTCGGACGAATCACCCTCGATGGGTTCACACTTGAGGTGTTGCACGACAACGTCGTTATCGGAAGTGATAAAGGAGGAATCACCCTTGATGACCACGACCGAATAGCTACTCTACAGAGTTAACATCAGAAGTGCTACACGAGGTATCACCCTCGGCACTCGATAGTAACGCTGCAGTGTCGTTACAACTAAGGGGGTGATGTGCGGTGCCGGGGCCTGGTTGTCGAGTCTTTTGATAATCCAGCGGGGCAATCGGGACAAGTGGGGTCACTAATAGGTCTCTACCCAGCCTATACTAGACAGTTTAGGATAAGCAGGTAAGGTTTCAATAGCAGGTTACAATAAATAGGCTATGCATCAGAATAGGTTAAACAGTAGCAGCAGTAATTTCTAATGCAAGCATGAGAGAATAGAATGGGCGATATCGGGATGCTCAAGGGGGGGGGCTTGCCTGGTTGCTCGGCGGCAAAGGCAGGGTCGTCAGGGTTTGTCGATCTCCGGAGCCGCGTCGGTCGCGGGGTCTATCAGAATAGAAGAGGGGGAAGAAACAGTAAATACAAAGCACATAGATGCATGACATGACAATAAGCGGTGCTAGGGGTGTTCTAACGCAGGGATAGGTGATAGCGGCTTAGGGGGAAAACATCCGGGAAAGTATCCTCGGTGTTTGGCATTTTCGGACAGTCAAACCAGAGGGGGACAGTTGTAGGTTCGCTATGCTAGGGACGCATGACAGACGAACGGACTGCGTATTCCGGTTCGTCTCGTCTTTCTGAGCAACTTTCATGTACAAAGTATTTTCATCCGAGCTACGGATTATTTTATATGATTTTCTAAAGATTTAAACATTTTCTAAAATTTCTGGAATTGTTTTTTAATTATTAAATCCGAATTATCCAAAACAGTAGAAATACTTTTTATACTCAGAGCCAGCTAGCCTATTAGAATGACAGGTGGGGTCCAGTGGCTGAGTCAGCATGCACAGTCAACAAGTCAACAGTCAAAGTGTTGACTGGGGTCAAACGTGAACAGTGCCAGTGGGGGCCCACATGTCATACTCACAGATCCAGTTAACAGTTTTTATTTAAACTAAACCAAATTAGTTAGTGGCCTGGGCCCAGTAGTCAGTGGAGTTAGCAGGGGGGTTAGGGGATAATTAACCACCGAGCGGGCCCACGCTACAGTGGGTCAACGCCGGTTAAAACCGCACGCGCGCGTGCACTGGGCATACCGGCGAGGTCAGAGTGCGGCGGTGGTCGTGGAACTCGCCGCTCCGGCGACCAAAAGAGCGGCGGTGAGCGGGAATCGGAAGAGGGCCAAGCCGCACATCCACTGGTGGCACTGGTTCAAGTGGGGATGGCTTAAGGCGACGGCAACGACGACGGTGAGCGGCGGCCGAAGCTACGGGCACGACGCATTCATGCGGGCGAGCTCGAAATCGAGCTCGGGAAGGAGGGAGAAGGTGCGCGCGCTCACAGTGGTCGCGCAGGAAGGCTCGGGGAGGCGCGGGGAGGTTGAGGTCGAGGGGATCGATGCTAATGGCGGCGGCGGCCGTGGCGGGTGGAGCCGGTTGATGGCGATGAAGCAGAGGCGTTCCAGTTCGAGCTTGAGGGCGGAGACGACGTGGAGGTGCGCGGTGGAGCTCCTGGACTTGCCTGCGCGGCTCGGGGAGGGCTTGCCAGAGCGAGACGAGGCGGCAGAGTCCGGCGGGGCAGAGGAGGAAGATGGGGTCGGGGCGGTGTCGTGGAGCCGTTCCGGCTCGCGTGGCTCGGCGAAGAGGGAGGAGTCGAGGACGGGGAAGCCTCCGGACCGGTCGGAACGGCGAGAGGAGGATGACAGCGACGGCTATGGCGACGACGCGTTCATGGCGGCGTCGGGAGGAGGCAGGGAACAAGTGAGGGAGAGGGAGAAGGTGGCCAGGGGAGGCCAGGGTATCCACGGAGAGGCTCTTATCCTCCCCATGCGGGCGCGGGGCGCGCGGTGTCGAGCAGGCAGGAGGGGGGGCCGGTTGTGGGCGAGCGTGCGAGCGTTGCAGGGGCGACAGCGAGAGGGGGAGGTGGGAGATGACGCTGCGTGGGCTGGGCCGCGCGAGACTGTGCACTCACGGCCGAGTGCACCAGTGAGTCCTTAACCGTTTTCTTTTTCTTTTATTTTCTTTTCTGTTTTTCCCCTTTTGTTTCTGTTTTGTAAAATGTGAGGACCCATTTACAGTTTTGTAAACTATTGTGACTTAGTGCAATAACACCAGTGCATTATTTAACACTGCTAGAAAAAGGTTTAGAGTCCATATGTTTTCACTTGGATTTTATTTAAATGAAAGGTATTAAATAGTTCTGTTTTGTTACTGTTTTAGGGTGTTGGTGTTATTTAAGTATTCCAATTAATGTTGTTGTTATTTTTATAATTGTCTGGGGAATATTTACAACATGATGAACATTTTAGTTCTCAAATTTGAACAACTTTTATTTTCACTTTAAGTTTGAATTTCCATTTGAATTTGATTTAAATAGGATTTGGATTAACGCGAGATTAACAACAGTAACAGTGGTGACATGGCACCATTAGAATGTTGTTACTGTAGCTTAACTACTGGGGTGTCACATGTGTCAAAGCTTGCATCGACGTAACCCTTTGCGACGAACTCTTTATCACCTCCATAACCGAGAAACATTTCCTTAGTCCTCTTAGGTAACTAAGGATAATTTTGACCGTTGTCTAGTGATCTACTCCTGGATCACTATTGTACCCCCTTGTCAAACTCATGGCAAGGTACACAAGGGGTTTGGTACATAGCATGGCATACTTTATAGAACCTATGGCTGAGGCATAAGGAATGACTTTCATTCTCTTTCTATCTTCTGCCGTGGTCGGGCTTTGAGTCTTACTCAATTTCACACCTTGAATACAGGCAAGAACCCTTTCTTTGACTAATCCATTTTGAACTTCTTCAAAATCTTGTCAAGGTATGTGCTTTGTGAAAGTCCTATTAAGCGTCTCGATCTATCCCTATAGATCTTGATGCTCAATACATAAGTAGCTTTACCGAGGTCTTTCATTGAAAAATTCTTATTCAAGTATCCTTTTATGCTATCCAGAAATTCTATATCATTTCCAATCAATAATATATCATCCACATATAATATCAGAAATGCTACAGAGCTCCCACTCACTTTCTTGTAAATACAGGCTTCATCATAAGTCTGTAAAAAACCATATGCTTTGATCACGTCATCAAAGCGTATATTCCAACTCCGAAATGCTTGCACTAGTCCATAGATGGATCGCTGGAGCTTGCACACTTTGTTAGCACCTTTAGGATCAACAAAACCTTCTGGTTGCATCACAATTCTTTCTTGAGAAATCCATTAAGGAATGCAGTTTTGACGTCCATTTGCCAGATTTCATAATCATAAAATGCGGCAATTGCTAACATGATTCGGACGGACTTAAGCATCGCTACGGGTGAGAAAGTCTCATCATAGTCAACCCCTTGAACTTGTCGAAAACATTTCGCGACAAGTCGAGCTTTGTAGACACTAACTTTACCATCAGCGTCAGTCTTTTTCTTGAAGATCCATTTATTTTCTATGGCTTGCCAATCATCGGGCAAATCCACCAAAGTCCACACTTTGTTCTCATACATGGATCCTATCTCAGATTTCATGGCCTCAAGCCATCTGTCGGAATCTGCGCTTATCATAGCTTCTTCATAGTTCGTAGGTTCGCCTTGGTCTAGTAACATGACTTCCAGTACAGGATTCCCATACCACTCTGGTGCGGATCGTGTTCTGGTTGACCTACGAGGTTCTGTAGTAACTTGATCCGAAGTTTCATGATCATCATCATTAGCTTCCTCTCTAGTTGGTGTAGGCATCACAGGAACGGATTTCTCTGATGAACTACTTTCCAATTCGAGAGAAGGTACGATTACCTCATCAAGTTCTACTTTCCTCCCACTCACTTCTTTCGAGAGAAACTCCTTCTCTAGAAAGGACCCATTCTTGGCAACAAATATCTTGCCTTTGGATCTGTGGTAGAAGGTGTACCCAATTGTTTCCTTAGGGTATCCTATGAAGACACACTTCTCCAATTTGGGTTCGAGCTTATCAGGCTGAAGCCTTTTGACATAAGTGTCGTAACCCCAAACTTTAAGAAACGACAGCTTAGGTTTCTTGCCAAACCACAATTCATACGGTGTCGTCTCAACGGATTTAGACGGTGCCCTATTTAACGTGAATGCAGCTGTCTCTAATGCATAACCCCAAAATGATAGTGGTAAATCGGTAAGAGACATCATAGAATGCACCATATTCAATAAAGTACGGTTACGACATTCGGACACACCATTACGCTGTGGTCTTCCAGGTGGCGTGAATTGTGAAACTATTCCACATTGTTTTAAATGAAGGCCAAACTCATAACTCAAATATTCGCCTCCGCGATCAGATCGTAGAAACTTTATTTTCTTGTTACGATGATTCTACACTTCACTCTGAAATTCTTTGAACTTTTCAAATGTTTCAGACTTGTGTTTCATCAAGTAGATATATCCATACCTACTTAAATCATCTGTGAAGGTCAGAAAATAACGATACCCGCCGCGTGCTTCAACACTCATCGGACCGCATACATCGGTATGTATTATTTCCAATAAGTCATTAGCTCGCTCCATTGTTCCGGAGAACGGAGTTTTAGTCATCTTGCCCATGAGGCATGGTTCCCAAGTATCAAATGATTCATAATCAAGTGATTCCAAAAGCCCATCTGCATGGAGTTTCTTCATGCGCTTTACACCAATATGATCTAAACGGCAGCGCCACAAGTATGTTGTACTATCATTATCAACTTTGCATCTTTTGGCATCAATATTATGAATATGTGTATCACTACGATCGAGATTCAATAAACCATTTACATTGAGTGTATGACCATAGAAGGTTTTATTCATGTAAATAGAATAACAATTATTCTCTGACTTAAATGAATAACCGTATTGCAATAAACATGATCCAATCATATTCATGCTCAATGCAAACACCAAATAGCATTTATTTATTTAGGTCCAACACTAATCCCGAAGGTAGAGGGAGTGTGCGATGGTGATCTTATCAACCTTGAAATCACTTCCAACACACATCGTCACCTCGTCATCAACTAGTCTCTGTTCATTTTGCAACTCCTTTTGAGTTACTAATCTTAGCAACTGAACCGGTATCAAATACCCAAGGGCTACTATGAACACTAGTAAAATACACATCAATAACATGTATATCAAATATACCTTTGTTCACTTTGCCATCCTTCTTATCCGCCAAGTATTTGGGGCAGTTCCGCTTCTAGTAACCATTTCCTTTGCAGTAGAAGCACTCAGTTTCAGGCTTGGGTCTAGCTTTGGGCTTCTTCATGGGAGCGACAACTTGCTTGCCATTCTTTTTGAAGTTCCCTTTCTTTCCCTCGCCCTTCTTGAAACTAGTGGTCTTGTCAACCATCAACACTTGATGCTCTTTCTTGATTTCTACCTTCGCCGATTTCAGTATCGTGAAGAGCTCGGGAATCGTTTTCGTCATCCCTTGCATATTATAGTTCATCACGAAGTTCTAGTAGCTTGGTGATAGTGACTAGAGAACTTTGTCAATCACTATCTTATCTGGAAGATTAACTCCCACTTGATTCAAGCGATTGTAGTACCCAGACATTCTGAGCACATGCTCACTGGCTGAGCTATTCTCCTCCATCTTGTAGGAAAAGTACTTGTCAGGGGTCTCATACCTCTCGACACGGGCATGAGTCTGAAATACTAATTTCAGCTCTTTGGAACATCTCATATGCTCCGTGGCGTTCAAAACATTTTTTGAAGTCCCGGTTCTAAGCCGTAAAGCATGGCGCACTAAACTATCAAGTAGTCATCATATTGAGCTTGCCAAATGTTCATAACATCTACATCTGCTCCTGCAATAAGTCTGTCACCTAGCGGTGCATCAAGGACATAATTCTTCTGTGCAGCAATGAGGATAATCCTCAGATCACGGACCCAGTCCGCATCATTGCTACTATCATCTTTCAACTTAGTTTTCTCTAGGAACATATCAAAATAAAACAGGGGAGCTATACGCGAGCTATTGATCTACAACATAGATATGCAAAAACTATCAAGACTAAGTTCATGATAAATTAAGTTCAATTAATCAAATTACTTAAGAACTCCCACTTAGATAGACATCCCTCAAGTCATCTAAATGATACGTGATCCAAATCAACTAAACCATGTCCGATCATCACGTGAGATGGAGTAGTCATCAATGGTGAACATCTCTATGTTGATCATATCTACTATATGATTCACGTTCGACCTTTCAGTCTCCAGTGTTCCGAGGCCATGTCTGTACATGCTAGGCTCGTCAAGGTTAACCCGAGTATTCCGCATGTGCAAAACTGTCTTGCACCCGTTGTATTTGAACGTAGAGTCTATCACATTCGATCATCACGTGGTGTCTCAACACGACGAACTGTCGCAACGGTGCATACTCAGGGAGAACACTTATACCTTGAAATTTAGTAAAGGGATCATCTTATAATGCTACCGCCATACTAAGCAAAATAAGATGCATAAAAGATAAACATCACATGCAATCAAAATATGTGACATGATATGGCCATCATCATCTTGTGCTTTTGATCTCCATCTCCAAATCATCGTCATGATCTCCATTGTCACCGGCTCGACACCTTGATCTCCATCGTTGCGTCGTGGTCTTCTCGCCAACTATTGCTTCTACAACTATCGCTAACGCATAGTGATAAAGTAAAGCAATTACATGGCGTTTGCATTTCATACAATAAAGAGACAACCATAAGGCTCCTGCCGGTTGCCGATAACTTTTACAAAACATGATCATCTCATACAAAAATGTATATCACATCATGTCTTGACCATATCACATCACAACATGCCGTGCAAAAACAAGTTAGACGTCCTCTACTTTGTTGTTGCAAGTTTTACGTGGCTGCTACGGGCTTCTAGCAAGAACCGTTCTTACCTACACATCAAAACCACAATGATGATTTATCAAGTTTGCTATTTTAACCTTCAACAAGGACCAGCCGCAGTCAAATTCGATTCAACTAAAGTAGGAGAAACAGACACCCGCCAGCCACCTTTATGCAAAACTAGTTGCATGTCTGTCGGTGGAACCGGTCTCATGAATGTGGTCATGTAAGGTTGGTCCGGGCCGCTTCATCCAACAATACCGCTGAATCAAAATAAGACATTGGTGGTAAGCAGTATGACGATCACCGCCCACAACTCTTTGTGTTCTACTCGTGCATATCATCTATGCATAGACCTGGCTCGGATGCCACTGTTGGGAAACATAGCATGCAATTTCAAAATTTTCCTACGCTCACGCAAGATCTATCTAGGAGATGCATAGCAACGAGGGGGGAGAGTGTGTCTATGTACCCTCGTAGACCGAAAGCGAAAGCGTTTGACAACGCGGTTGATGTAGTCGAACTTCTTCTAGCTCCGACCGATCAAGTACCGAACGTACGGCACCTCCGAGTTCTGCACACGTTCAGCTCGATGACGTCCCTCGTCCTCTTGATCTAGCAAGGTGTCAAGGAAGTAGATGAGTTTCGTCAGCACGACGGCGTGGTGACTGTGATGCTGAAGTGATCCGCGCAGGGCTTCGCCTAAGCACTACGAAGATATGACCGGAGGCGTAAACTGTGGAGGGGGGCGCCGCACACGGCTGACAATTGTTGTTGTGTGTTCTAGGCGCCCCCTCCCCATGTATATATAGGTGGGATGGGGAGGGGAGCAGCCAGGGTGTGCCCCAAGTAGGAGGAATCCTACTTGGGGGCCTCCCCAATTCGGCCTCCTCCCCTTCCATAATTGCCGGAGGGGGAAGGAAAGAGGAGGGAGGAGGGAAGGAAGGGGGAGGCCGAATCCCTCCCCTTCCTTCTATCTTCCCTGTTGGGAAACGTAGCATGCAATTTCAAAATTTTCCTACGCTCACGCAAGATCTATCTAGGAGATGCATAGCAACGAGAGGGGGAGAGTGTGTCTACGTACCCTCGTAGACCAAAAGCAAAAGCGTTTGATAACGCGGTTGATGTAGTCGAACTTCTTCTCGTTCCGACCAATCAAGCACCGAACGTACGGCACATCCGAGTTCTACACATGTTCAGCTCGATAACGTCCCTCGAACTCTTGATCCAGCAAAGTGTCGAGGAAGTAGATGAGTTCCGTTAGCACAACAGCGTGGTGACGGTGATGGTGAAGTGATCCGCGCAGGGCTTCGCCTAAGCACCGCGAGAATATGACCGAGGGTGTAATCTGTGGAGGGGGGCGCCGCACACGGCTAACAGTTGATGTTGTGTGTTCTAGGCACCCCCCCTCCTCATATATATAGGTGGGAGGGAGAGGGGAGAGGCCAAGGGGCGCCCCAAGTGGGGCCGAATCCCACTTGGGCTCCTGCCCTGGTTCGCTTCCCCTTCCTTGTATAGGCACCAGGGGAAGGAAGGGGGAGGTGGCGCCCCCCCCCCCTTTCCTTTCTCCCTTGAGGACGGGAAGGAAGGAGGGACTTGCCCTCCCACCTTTCCTTTCCCTAGGGCTGGCCGGCCTGGTGGAGGGGCGCAGCAGCCCCTTATGGGCTGGTCTGTCCCTCCCTTGGCCCATTAAGCCCATATCTTTGCCGGGGGGGGGGGGGTGCCCGGAACCCCTTCCGGTGACCATATATGTACTCGGTACCCTCCGGAACACTTCCGGTGTCCAAATACCATCGTCCTATATATCAATCTTTACCTCTCAACCATTTCGAGACACCTCGTCATGTCCGCGATCTCATCCGGGACTCCGAACAACATTCGGTCACCAAATCACATAACTCATATGATACTAAATCGTCATCGAACGTTAAGCGTGCGGACCCTACGGGTTCGAGAACTATGTAGACATGACCGAGACACTTCTCCGGTCAATAACCAATAGCGGAACCTGGATGCTCATATTGGCTCCCACATATTCTACGAAGATCTTTATCGGTTGAACCGTTATGACAACATACGTTATTCCCTTTGTCCATCGGTATGTTACTTGCCCGAGATTCGATCGTCGGTATCTTCATACCTAGTTCAATCTCATTACCGGCAAGTCTCTTTACTCGTTCCGTAATACATCATCCTGCAACTAACTCATTAGTCACTTTGCTTGCAAGGCTTCTTATGATGTGTATTACCGAGAGTACCCAGAGATACCTCTTCGATACTTGGAGTGACAAATCCTAATCTCGATCTATGCCAACCCAACAAACACCTTCGGAGATACCTGTAGAGCATCTTTATAATCACCCAGTTACGTTGTGACGTTTGATAGCACACAAGACATTCCTCCGGTATCCGGGAGTTGCATAATCTCATAGTCGAAGGAACATGTATTTGACATGAAGAAAGCAATAGCAATAAAACTGAATGATCAATATGCTATGCTAATGGATGGGTCTTGTCCATCACATCATTCTCCTAATGATGTGATCCCGTTCATCAAATGACAACACATGTCTATGGCTAGGAAACTTAACCATCTTTGATTAACGAGCTAGTCTAGTAGAGGCTTACTAGGGACACAGTGTTTTGTCTATGTATCCACACATGTATCAAGTTTCCGGTTAATACAATTCTAGCATGAATAATAAACATTTATCATGATATAAGGAAATATAAAATAACAACTTTATTATTGCCTCTAGGGCATATTTCCTTCATTCCCCTCTTTCCTTCTCCTCTGGTGCGGCCCATATGGGGGCGCAGCAGACCCTGGTGGCTGCTGTGTTTCCCCTCTTGGCCCATAAGGCCCATATCTTTTGCCGGGGGTGCCCGGAACCCCTTCCGGTGACCCGATATGTACCCGGTACCCTCCGGAACACTTCCGGTGTCCGAATACCATCGTCCTATATATCAATCTTTACCTCTCGACCATTTTGAGACTCCTCGTCATGTCCGTGTTCTCATCTGGGACTCCGAACAACATTCGGTCACCAAATCACATAACACATACAATACTAAATCGTTATCGAACGTTAAGCGTGCGGACCCTACGGGTTCAAGAACTATGTAGACATGACCGAGACATCTCTCCGATAAATAACCAATAGTGGAATCTGGATGCTCATATTGGTTCCTACATATTCTATGAAGATCTTTATCGGTCGAACCGTTATGACAACATACATTATTCCCTTTGTTCATCGGTATGTTACTTGCCCGAGATTCAATCGTCGGTATCTTTATACCTAGTTCAATCTCGTTACCGGCAAGTCTCTTTACTCGTTCCATAATACATCATCCTGTGACTAACTCATTAGTCACTTTGCTTGCAAGGCTTCTTATGATGTGCATTATCGAGAGGGCCTAGAGATACCTCTCCAATACTCGGAGTGACAAATCTTAATCTCGATCTATGCCAACCCAACAAACACCTTCGGAGATACCTGTAGAGCATCTTTATAATCACGCAGTTACGTTGTGAGATCATGCAACTCCCGAATGTCAAATACATATTCCTTCGACCATGAGATCATGAACTCCCGAATGCTGGAGGAATACCTTGTGTGCTATCAAACGTCACAATGTAACTGGGTGATCATAAAGATGCTCTACAGGTATCTCCAAAGGTGTCTATTGAGTTGGCATGGATCGAGATTAGGATTTGTCACTCCGAGTATCGGAGAGGTATCTCTGGGACCTCTCGGTAATAGACATCACAAGAAGCTTGCAAGCAAAGTGACAAAGTAGTTAGTTACAAGATGATGTATTACGGAACGAGTAAAGTGACTTGCCAGTAACGAGATTGAACTAGGTATGAAGATACCGACGATCGAATCTCGGGCAAGTAACATACCGACAGACAAAGGGAATTATGTTGTTGTCATAAGGTTCAGCCGATAAAGATCTTCGTAGAATATGTAGGAACCAATATGGGCATCCAGGTTCCGCTATTGGTTATTGACCGGAGAGGTGTCTCGGTCATGTCTACATAGTTCTCAAACCCATAGGGTCCGCACGCTTAACGCTCGTTGATGATATAGTGTTATATGAGTTATGTGATTTGGTGACCGAATGTTGTTCGGAGTCCCGGATGAGATCACGGACATGACGAGGAGCTCCGGAATGGTCCGGAGGTAAATACTGATATATAGGACGATGATGTTTGGACACCGAAAGAGTTTCGGGAGGTACCGGGTAGTCATCGTATCACCGGGAGGGGTTCCGGGAAGTCCCGGGAGGCTATATGGGCTTAATGGGCCAAAAGGGGAACACGCCAGCCCACAAGGGGCTGGTGCGCCCCTCTCCCTGGCCGCTGGCCCTAGGGGAAGGAAAGGGGGAGGGTTGGCCCCTCCTGCCTTTCCCTCCTCATGAGAGAAAGGAAAGGGGGGACGCCACCTCCCCCTGCCTTCCTCCCGTGCACAAACAAGGAAAGGGGGGCGGTCAAGGGCAGGACCCCAAGGGGGATTCGGCCACCCTTGGGGCGCCTCCTGGCAGCCTCCCCTCTCCCTCCCACCTATATATATATATATGAGAGAGGGGGTGCCACACAATGACCACGACAATCTCTTAGCCGTGTGGGGCGCCCCTCTCCACAGTTTCGTCCCTCGCTCATATTTTCGGAGTGCTTAGGCGAAGCCCTGTGGAGATAGCATCACCACCACCATCACCATGCCGTCGTGCTGCAGGAACTCATCCACTACTTCACCCGTCTTGCTGGATCAAGAAGGCGAGGATGTCACCGAGCTGAACGTGTGCTGAACGCGGAGGTGTCGTACGTTCGGTACTTGATCGGTTGGATCGCAAAGAAGTTCGACTACATCAACCGCGTTACTAAACGCTGTTGCTTATGGTCTACGAGGGTATGTAGACACACTCTCCCCTCTCATTGCTATGCATCTCCATGGATAGATCATGCGTGTGCGTAGAGTTTTTTTGTTTTCCATGCAACGTTTCCCAACAGTGGCATCCGAGCTAGGTCTATGCGTAGATGATATGCACGAGTAGAACACAAAGAGTTGTGGGCGGTGATAGTCATACTGCTTACCACCAACGTCTTATTTTGATTCGGTGGTATTGTGGGATGAAGCGGCCCGGACCAACCTTACATGTCCACGCACATGAGACCGGTTCCACCGACTGACATGAAACTTGTTTTGCATAAAGGTGGTTGGCGGGTGTCTGTTTCTCCTACTTTAGTTGAATCGAATTTGACTACGGCCGGTCCTTGAAGAAGATTAAAACAGTAAACTTGATAAATCACCGTTGTGGTTTTTGCGTAGTTAAGAACGGTTCTTGCTAGAAGCCCGTAGCAGCCACGTAAAACTTGCAACAACAAAGTAGAGGACGTCTAACTTGTTTTTGCAGGGCATGTTGTGATGTGATATGGTCAAGACGTGATGTGATATACGTTATTGTATGAGATGATCATGTTTTGTAATATCGACAACTGGCAGGAGCCTTAGGGTTGTCTCTTAATTATTGTATGAAATGCAAGCGCCATGTAATTGCTTTACTTTATCGCTATGCGTTAGCAATAGTTGGCGAGATGACCCCGACGCAACGATGGAGATCAAGGTGTCGAGCCGGTGATGATGGAGATCATGACGATGCTTTGGAGATGGAGATCAAAAGAACAAGATGATGATGGCCATATCATGTCACATATTTTGATTGCATATGATGTTTATCCTTTATGCATCTTATTTTGCTTAGAACGGCGGTAGCATTATAAGATGATCCCTTCGCTAAATTTCAAGATAAAAGTGTTCTCCCCGAGTATGCACCGTTGCCAAAGTTCGCCGTTTCGAAGCACCTCGTGATGATCGGGTGTGATAGACTCTATGTTCACATACAACGGGTGTAAGACAGTTTTGCACATGCAGAATACTTGCGTTAAACTTGACGAGCCTAGCATGTACAGACATGGTCTAGGAACACTGGAGACTAAAAGGTCAAACGTGAGTCATATAGTAGATACGATCAACATAGAGATGTTCACCATTGATGACTACCCCATCTCACGTGATGATCAGACATGTGTTAGTTGATTTGGATCATGTGTCACTTAGATAACTTGAGGGATGTTTATTTAAGTGGGAGTTCATTAGCAATTTGATTAATTGAACTTAATTTATTATGAACTTAGTCTTAATAGTTTTGCATATCTATGTTGTAGATCAATGGCCCGTGCTACCGTTCCCCTAAATTTTAATGCGTTCCTAGAGAAAGCTAAGTTGAAAGATGATGGTAGCAACTATGCGGGCTGGGTCCGTAACTTGAGGATTATCCTCATTGCCGCACAGAATAATTATGTCCTTGATGCACCGCTAGGTGACAGACCTGCTGCAGGAGCTACTGCAGATGTTATGAACGTCTGGCAGGCTCGATCTAATGACTACTCAATAGTTCAGTGTGCCATGCTTTACGGCTTAGAACCGAGACTTCAAAGACGTTTTGAACGTCATGGAGCATATGAGATGTTCCAAGAGTTGAAGTTAATATTTCAAGCAAATGCCCGGGTTGAGAGATATGAAGTCTCCAACATGTTCTATAGCTGCAAGATGGAGGAGAACAGTTCTGTCAGTGAACACATACTCAAAATGTCTGGGTATCATAACCACTTGACTCAGCTGGGAGTTGATCTTCCAGTTGATAGTGTTATTGACAGAGTTTTTCAGTCACTGCACCAAGCTACAAAGGCTTCATGATGAACTATAATATGCAAGGGATGACGAAAACGATTCCCGAGCTCTTCGCAATGCTTAAGGCCGCGGAGGTAGAAATCAAGAAGGAGCATCAAGTGTTGATGGTTAACAAGACCACTAGTTTCAAGAAAAAGGGCAAGGGAAAGAAAGGGAACTTCAAGAAGAATGGCAAGCAAGTTTCCGCTCCCGTGAAGAAGCCCAAACCTGGACCCAAGCCTGAAACTGAGTGCTTCTACTGCAAAGGGAATGGTCACTGGAAGCGGAACTGTCCCAAATACTTGGCGGATAAGAAGGATGGCAAAGTGAACAAAGGTATATTTGATATACACATTATTGATGTGTACCTTACTAATGCTCGTAGTAGCACCTGGGTATTTGATACTGGTTCGGTTTCTCATATTTGTAACTTGAAACAGGAGCTGCGGAATAAACGAAGATTGGCTAAGGACGAGGTGACGATGCGCGTCGGGAATGGTTCCAAGGTCGATGTGATCGCCGTCGGCACGCTACCTCTACATCTACCTTCGGGATTAGTTTTAGACCTCAATAATTGTTATTTGGTGCCAGAATTGAGCATGAACATTATATCTGGATCTTGTTTATTGCGAGACGGTTATTCATTTAAGTCAGAGAATAATGGTTGCTCTATTTATATGAGTAATATCTTTTATGGTCATGCACCCTTGATGAATGGTCTATTCTTGTTGAATCTCGATCGTAGTGATACACATATTCATAATATTGATGCAAAAAGATGCAAAGTTGATAATGATAGTGCAACATATTTGTGGCACTGCCGTTTAGGTCATATTGGTGTAAAGCGCATGAAGAAACTCCATGCGGATGGACTTTTGGAATCACTTGATTATGAATCATTTGATACTTGCGAACCATGCCTCATGGGCAAGATGACTAAAACTCCGTTCTCCGGAAGAATGGAGCGAGCTAATGACTTATTGGAAATAATACATACCGATGTATGCGGTCCGATGAGTGTTGAGGCATGCGGCGGGTATCGTTATTTTCTAACCTTTACAAATGATTTGAGTAGATATGGGTATGTCTATTAATGAAACACAAATCTGAAACATTTGAAAAGTTCAAAGAATTTCAGAGTGAAGCGGAGAATCATCGTAACAAGAAAATAAAATTTCTACGATCTGATCGTGGAGGTGAATATTTGAGTTATGAGTTTGGCCTTCATTTAAAACAATGTGGAATTGTTTCACAACTCACGCCACCTGGAACACCACAGCGTAATGGTGTGTCTAAATGTCGTAACCGTACTTTATTAGATATGGTGCGATCTATGATATCTCTTACCGATTTACCACTATCGTTTTGGGGTTATGCATTAGAGACAGCCGCATTCACATTAAATAAGGCACCGTCTAAATCCGTTGAGACGACACCATATGAACTATGGTTTGGCAAGAAACATAAGCTGTCATTTCTTAAAGTTTGGGGATGCGACACTTATGTCAAAAGGCTACATACAGCCTGATAAGCTCGAACCCAAATCGGAGAAGTGCGTCTTCATAGGATACTCTAAGGAAACTATTGGGTACACCTTCTACCACAGATCCGAAGGCAAGATCTTTGTTGCAAAGAATGGGTCCTTTCTAGAGAAGGAGTTTCTCTCGAAAGAAGTGAGTGGGAGGAAAGTAGAACTTGATGAGGTAATTGTACCTTCTCTCGAATTGGAAAGTAGCACATCACAGAAAATCATTCCCGTGATGCCTACATCAACTAGAGAGGAAGCAAATGATGATGATCATGAAACTTCAGATCAAGTTACTACTGAACCTCGTAGGTCGACCAGAGCACGATCCGCACCAGAGTGGTATGGTAATCCTATCTTGGAAGTTATGTTATTAGACCATGGCGAACCTACGAACTATGAAGAAGCTATGATGAGCCCAGATTCCGATAAATGGCTTAAGGCCATGAAATCTGAGATAGGATCCATCTATGAGAATAAAGTGTGGACTTTGGTGGACTTGCCCGATGATCGGCAAGCCATTGAGAATAAATGGATCTTCAAGAAGAAGACTGACGTTGATGGTAATGTTACTATCTACAAAGCTCGACTTGTCGCAAAAGGTTTTCAGCAAGTTCAAGGGGTTGACTACAATGAGACTTTCTCACCCGTAGCGATGCTTAAGTCAGCCCGAATCATGTTAGCAACTGCCGCATTTTATAATTATGAAATCTGGCAAAGGGATGTCAAAACTGCATTCCTTAATGGATTTCTTAAATAAGAGTTGTATATGATGCAACTAGAAGGTTTTGTCGATCCTAAAGGTGCTAACAAAGTGTGCAAGCTCCAGCGATCCATCTATGGACTGGTGCAAGCATCTCGAAGTTGGAATATACGCTTTGATGAGGTGATCAAAGCATATGGTTTTATACAGACTTACGGTGAAGCCTGTATTTACAAGAAAGTGAGTGGGAGCTCTGTAGCATTTCTGATATTATATGTGGATGACATATTGTTGATTGGAAATGATATAGAATTTCTGGATAGCATAAAAGGGTACTTGAATAAGAATTTTTCAATGAAAGACCTCGATGAAGCTGCTTATATATTGGGCATCAAGATCTATAGGGATAGATCGAGACGCTTAATAGGACTTTCACAAAGCACATACCTTGACAAAGTTTTGAAGAAGTTCAAAATGGATCAGTCAAAGAAAGGGTGCTTGCCTGTGTTACAAGGTGTGAAATTGAGTCAGACTCAAAGCCCGACCACTGCAGAAGATAGAGTGAAAATGAAAGTCATTCCCTATGCCTCAGCCATAGGTTCTATCATGTATGCTATGATGTGTACCAGACCTGATGTGTGCCTTGCCATAAGTTTGGCAGGGAGGTACCAAAGTAATCCAGGAGTGGATCACTGGACAGCGGTCAAGAACATCCTAAAGTACCTGAAAAGGACCAAGGATATGTTTCTCGTTTATGGAGGTGACGAAGAGCTCGTCGTAAATGGTTACGTCGATGCTAGCTTCAACACTGATCCAGATGACTCTAAGTCACAAACCGGATACGTATTTATATTGAATGGTGGAGCTGTCAGTTGGTGCAGTTCCAAGCAGAGCGTCATGGCGGGATCTACGTGTGAAGCAGAGTACATAGATGCTTCGGAAGCAGCACATGAAGGAGTCTGGATGAAGGAGTTAATATCCGATCTGGGTGTAATACCCAGTGCATCGGGTCCAATGAAAATATTTTGTGACAACACTGGAGTAATTGCCTTAGTGAAGGAATCCAGGTTTCACAAGAGAACCAAACACATCAAGAGACGCTTCAACTCCATTCGTGAAAAGGTCAATGATGGAGACATAGAGATTTGCAAAATACATACGGATCTGAATGTAGCAGACCCGTTGACTAAGCCTCTTCCGCGAGCAAAACATGATCAGCACCAAGACTCCATGGGTGTTAGATTCATTACAATGTAATCTAGATTATTGACTCTAGTGCAAGGATACTAATGGAAATATGCCCTAGAGGCAATAATAAAATGGTTATTATTATATTTCCTTATTCATGATAAAGGTTTATTATTCATGCTAGAAGTGTATTGATCGGAAACTTAAATACATGTGTGGATACATAAACAAATACCGTGTCCCTAGCAAGCCTCTACTAGACTAGCTCATTGATCAAAGATGGTTAAGGTTTCCTAACCATGGACATGTGTTGTCACTTGATAACGGGATCACATCATTAGGAGAATGATGTGATAGACAAGACCCATCCGTTAGCTTAGCATATGATCGTTCAGTTTATTGCTATTGCTTTCTTAATGTCAAATACATATTCCTTCGACCATGAGATCATGCAACTCCCGAATGCCGGAGGAATACCTTGTGTGCTATCAAACGTCACAACGTAACTGGGTGATCATAAAGATGCTCTACAGGTATCTCCGAAGGTGTCTATTGAGTTGGCATGGATCGAGATTAGGATTTGTCACTCCGAGTATCGGAAAGGTATCTCTGGGCCCTCTCGGTAATACACATCACAAGAAGCTTGCAAGCAAAGTGACAAAGTAGTTAGTTACGAGATGATGTATTACAGAGCGAGTAAAGAGACTTGCCGGTAACGAGATTGAACTAGGTATGAAGATACCGACGATCGAATCTCGGGCAAGTAACATACCGACAGACAAAGGGAATTACGTATGTTGTCATAAGGTTCGACCGATAAAGATCTTTGTAGAATATGTAAGAACCAATATGGGCATCCAGGTTCCGCTATTGGTTATTGACCAGAGAGGTGTCTCGGTCATGTCTACATAGTTCTCGAACCCGTAGGGTCCGCACGCTTAACGTTCGTTGACGATATAGTGTTATATGAGTTATGTGATTTGGTGACCGAATGTTGTTCGGAGTCCCAGATGAGATCACGGACATGACGAGGAGCTCCGGAATGGTCCGGAGGTAAAGATTGATATATAGGTTGATGATATTTGGGCACCGGAAGAGTTTCGGGAGGTACTGGGTAGTCATCGGATCACCGGAAGGGGTTCCGGGAAGCCCCGGGAGGCTATATGGGCTTAATGGGCCAAAAGGGGAACACACCAGCCCACAAGGGGCTGGTGCGCCCCTCTCCCTGGCCGCCGGCCCTAGGGGAAGGAAAGGGGGAGGGTTGGCCCCTTCCTGCCTTTCCCTCCTCTTGAGAGAAAGGAAAGGGGGGGGGGGGCACCTCCCCCTGCCTTCCTCTCGCGCACAAACAAGGAAAGGGGGGGGGGGCGGGGGGCAGCCAAGGGCAGGAGCCCAAGGGGGATTCGGCCACCCTTGGGGCACCTCCTGGCTGCCTCTCCTCTCCCCCCATCTATATATATGAGGGAGGGGGCGCCACACAATGACCACGACAATCTCTTAGCCGTGTGCGGCGCCCCTCTCCACAGTTTCGTCCCTCGGTCATATTTTCGGAATGCTTAGGCGAAGCCCTGCAGAGATAGCATCACCACCATCGTCACCACGCCGTCGTGCTGCCGGAACTCATCCACTACTTTGTCCGTCTTGCTGGATCAAGAAGGCAAGGACATCACCGAGCTGAACGTGTGCTGAACGCGGAGGTGCCGTATGTTCGGTACTTGATCGGTTGGATCGCGAATAAGTTCGAGTACATCAACCACGTTACTAAACGCTTCCGCTTACAGTCTATGAGGGTACGTAGACACACTCTTCCCTCTCGTTGCTATGTATCTCCATGGATAGATCTTGCGTGTGCATAGAATTTTTTTTGTTTTCCATGCAACGTTTCCCAACACGAACATGGGCAAGGGACGCAACGCGAGCTACGAGGAGGCTGTTTTGCTGCTGCCTCGTGAGTGGGGGATTTGCATGTGCGAAAAGGGAGGCGAGACTAAGATGATGCAGGTGCACGATCCAACGGTTACCGTCATCCTAATCTCTCACGGTGCAGAAGGCCACCCTGTTCTATGCCTGCACCGGTCACCGGCGCTGAGCGCTGGCCCTTTTTTTTACTAGGTGCGGCATAGAAAAGATGCATACTCGACAGTTCTTTTTTTTTTGCGAGGGATTTTTTTTCATTCATTAAGGGGAGTCATTACATTCTTCCTGGCATAGGTCAGCGATCTCAGGAGGCCCAAACCTAAGCCAAACGGCAGTACGAGGACCTGCCCTTCCCATTTGACATAGAACGTGGCTAGTCTTATTCTGTTCACGTCGAACATGTGATAAAGCATACTCCCTACCCAGGCCTAGGAGTCTTTTAATCTCACCAACAAGGGACGCTGTGGGAGATCTATCCTGGGTGTTGCTCCTGATCATCTCTAGCGTTGTAGTACAATCTGACTCCATGATGAATGGTAAGGTGCTCCATTCTAGTGTCAATTGGATTCCTTCTCGGATCGCCTCCAGCTCCGCTTCTAGTGCGCTGTCGCACACCCGCAGGTACCTGCAAGAAGCGAAGATAATCGCTCCCTCGGAGTCACGAAGAATCATGCCAGCACCTCCTGTACCATCCGCCTGCAGGAAGGAACCATCAATGTTGAGTTTTACCCAGCCACTTGGTGGTTTCCTCCATGCTTCAGGGGGCCTAGGATTTGCACCGTGCGCTGGTAAGAGCTTTTCCTTCCGAGTATGCATGCGAGAAATCATCATTTTGCCCTTCACGAAGTCATCGGTAGGATGTTGTTGAATGCCAAGGATGGTGTCAATGTAGCCAGATAAGAATCTTCGTGAAGCTTCCACTGGCAGAGGCGGCTTATCATGAGTTATCTCATTCCTCATGTGCTAGCTACGCCATAAAGTCATGATGAGGGGCAGCCTGACATGCTCGTCGCACCGATTGAGAAGGTGCATCAACCAGTCCGGCCCCGTGTTGGTGATGTCGTCCAGCTTCGGCATATCCCATTCCTCCGCCATGGCGAGCCACAGCGCCCGCGCCCGGGGGCACCTGCAGAGTGCATGGAAGGTGTCCTCACGTTCCACACCGCAAACCATGCAAATGTCAGACTTCTCCAAAGTTATTTTCTTCTTTTTTCCATAGTGGCCAGAGAATTAGTAGACACATGCCAAGCAAACACACGAACCTTCGGAGGGGCAGGGCACCCCCGCAATGCCTTCCAGACGGCACGCTTGCCGTCCGGTGCCCTGCTCGTGGCGCACATGTTAGTGCAGTTCTTCTCGTGGAGACTGAGGTAGTAGGCGCTCCGCACGGTGAAGATGCCACGCGGGTCCGGCGCCCATGCAATGACGTCATCTAGGTGCCGCTGGGAGGGTTTGATGTTCAAGATAGCATGGACGTCCGGCTCGCTGAAATGGCGTTGTAGAAGCTCCATATCCCACCGGCCACTGTCATCCAGCAACTCTGCCACACGCCGCAAGCGACATGTACCTCGCGTGGTCACATGCCGGTAGGATGTCGGTCTTGGCAGCCAAGGGTCGCACCATATACGGATCTTTTCTCCGTTTCCCACCCGCCAAATGAGGCCCTTCTTTAGCAGCTCGAGGCCATGATGAATTGCTTGCCATGTCGGGGAAGCGTTACCTGAAAAAACAGTGTCCTCAAGAGACCCATTAGGGTAATATTTCGCCTTTAGTACCTGGGCACATAGTGACTCCGGGTTGGTCAAGAGCCTCCATGCCTACCTAGCGAGCAGCGCTTGATTGAATAACCTAAAATCACGGAGACCAAGACCCCCTCTCATCTTTGGTTCTGTTAGCTGGATAGTGTTAAAAGATGAAATAATCATGTCCGTCAAGGAGTTTTTCCGGACTGGGATCATGCCAAGTGGCGTGAATGACACGGTAATAGTACTCATCCCAAAGGTGAAGGATCTTGTTCGCGTCTCTGATTTCCGGCCAATCAGTTTATGCAACGTTATCTATAAAATAGTTGCCAAGTGTCTGGTGAATAGGTTGAGACCTATACTTGATGAGATAATATCCCTGTTTCAAAGTGCCTTTGTTCCGGGCCACCTAATTACAGATAACGCACTGCTGGCCTTTGAATGTTTGCATTATATTCAACATGAGAAAAATCCTGACAAAAGTTATTGTGCTTATAAGTTGGATCTATCCAAGGCTTATGATCGTGTGGATTGGGTGTTCTTGGAGCGAGCGATGCAAAAACTGGGCTTTGCTCACCGGTGGGTAAGTTGGATAATGACTTGTGTTACCTCGGTGAGATACTCCGTCAAATTTAATGGAGCCTGTTTGGATTCGTTCGCACCGACGCGTGGTCTTCGGCAAGGTGACCCACTTTCACTGTTCTTGTTTTTGTTTGTGGCTGATGGTTTGTCTGCATTGTTGAAGCAGGGAGTGCATTCGAATTCCTTTGATCTAGTTAAGGTCTGTGCACGGGCTCCTAGCGTCTCTCACCTACTGTTTGCTGATGACACCTTGCTATTCTTTAGAGCAGAGCTACAGGGCAACTTATCAACCCGGAAAAATGCTCTATTCAGTTTGGAGATAACTGCCCACAAGATGTGCAACTGGAAGTCAAACAAATCCTTGAGGTTCAGCGGGAAGAATTTGAAGGTAAATATTTGGGTCTCCCAACTCCAGATGGGCGCATGCACAAGGGGAAATTCCAGATGCTACAAGAAAGCCTCACCCATAGGATCCTTGTATGGGGTGATATGCTATCACAAGCGGGCAAGGAGACGATGATAAAAGCAGTTGCGCAAGCTATTCCCACATATATCATGGGTAGTTTTAAGCTCCCACTTTCTGTGTGTGATGACCTGACCCGGCTTTTTCAGAATTTTTGGTGGGGTTCCAAGCAAGGCAAGAGGAAAACCCATTGGGCAGCATGGGAAAAAAAAATACTCGGCAATTCTTCCACATACGTTGGAGTTTTTTTTAAGCTACATACTACGTTGAAGGTCGACGCCCCGCGGCCGGGTGCTACGAAAATGGCATTTCCCTCTCTGCTACAGTCATTAACCACAAGGTCCACAACATCTGATATTTTATTTTTATTTTTGAGAATATATCTGATAATTATTTGGAGTATACGTACTGGAGAAGTCCAGTGTAACCCAGCCGCATGTATAATTCGATCACTAATCTTTATCCAAGTGGAACAACATCCTTCAGCGACACGCCCTAAAACAATATAAGAGCATATGCATGGCGGTATCCAGACGGAGCCGGCCGGCGACGCATGTCCTCTCCCATACGGACTGATTCTCCGATACGCACCTCTGCAGTATTGAATTGCAAGTTAGTATGAATCATCATTGAGAAAAAAGATGGTAGATGGTACAGCGTTTGCACCTATGTATATATAACCCTATTAATTAAACATGGAAATCGCGTCATTTTTTTGACGGAAAAGCAGCTAGGCGCTGATTTCCATTGATGTAGAAGGTATAGATCAAGCGTTCCGAAGAAAAAAGAAAAAACAGCGTGGCGTCGGCAACCACGCCTAAGCTGTTACACTGGCCGATCTGAAGAGAGTGATGCCAAATTTGCATTTTTGAACAATGCTTCTCTCCTTGAAATTTGAACTAAAACCACGACGAGTAAATCAGAACGGAGGGAGTATGTGTGTTCTAAAACAACTCGTCGTTATTGATGTAAATAAATTCTACTCCCTCCGTAGTGTCAAAAACACTCTTACGTTATGGGACGGAGGGACTAAAAAAAAGTCAGTAGCAGCGGAGCACTTGTCAGCGTAGAACTTACCCTGATTAAGAAATGTGCCCTGGTCCACCGCAAGGCCAACGGCGGATCCCGGTGGCATGGTGCTGCGGAGGTTCGGCGATGGGCGCGTGTGGATGGATACGTGCAGGATGGTGGAGTTGTCTGGCGTCGTGGCGGCGTCGACGGCAGGCCAGGCAAGGTCGATGGGTCAGTTTCTGCTCTGGAGATGGACTGGTGAAAGATGGTGGCGACAGCCTCTGAGAGTGCGTCGGTCCGGCATGGGATCCAGTCCCGGTGTGTGGCTGGGCTGGAGCATCCGACTTTAGATGTTAGGGTTTGGTGCGATGTCCGTTTGGTATTAGGCTCGGATATTCGGCACACCTTCACCAATGGGATAGGAGTAGCAACAGGTGTTGCCTAGATGGTGGCTTCAGGCTGACTGATGTATTACTTTGTATGGCCTCTATGAATAATTAATAAGATGGCCGCATGCATCGTCCAGATGCAGAGGCCGGGATGCTATCCTCCTTTTAAAAAAAAAGAAAAATAAATGTGCCCTCGTTGTTTATTTGTACAGACCATACAAAGGGTTATCAATCAAGGTCTTGACACATGGAAAACAGAGGGCGTGAAGCCCCTGCTGAGCAAACAAGGAAAGCGACGAGCACGCACTCATAGAAAACATGAACTTAAAACTTAAAATACCACAAGACGGCAACCCAACGCTGGTGCCAGTATATATTTAGCACCTAATTAAACATTTTTTTGTGGCAGGACAGATTGACGGACAATTCTTATGATTGTGTAGCTGTATATAAAGTTCCACATACATGAATCTCCACTCATCTGTTAAGATTCCAAGTAGTTCGGTGCCAATGCTTCAGCTTTCAAGTACTAGAACCTAATCAGGTGAGTTGTACACACATTTACCATGGAGAAGGGGCAGGACATCGCGGCATCCGGCGGTGAGAAAGGTTCAGAGCAGCACGCCATTGATGTAGTTCCCGTAGAGGTGGAGCATGGCGACGGCAAGGGCGTCGTCCACGCCGGAGCCGGAGATGACACCGAGAAGGAGAGACTGGTCGTTGTTGAGGAGCCCCAGAAGAAGAGGAGCACGAGGGTGGCAGCTCTCGATGCCTTCAGAGGGCTCACCATTGTGGTACTAGCTATGTTCCTCTGAATATGCACATATGATTACTTTTTCCCAGGCGAATATACTATGAAATGCTTACAATTACAAGTCACCATGCATATGAACTGCTGACAGTCTCTTGCTTGCAGCTGATGGTACTGGTGGACGATGCCGGCGGGGCTTACGAGCGGATGGACCACTCGCCGTGGAACGGTTGCACTCTGGCAGACTTTGTCATGCCCTTCTTCCTCTTCATCGTCGGTGTCGCGATCGCCTTTGCCATGAAGGTCAGTAAGCACTTCTGCGTGCTCATACTCGTGCAAATTTGGTTAACAAAACATTTTTGGTGGATATGTAGATTTTGTCAAATGCTCATCAGGATGAATATTTTGCAGAGAGTTCCAAACATGGGTGCCGCTGTGAAGAAGGTCAGCGTCAGAACACTGAAAATGCTCTTCTGGGGCCTGCTACTGCAAGGTACTTGAAGTCGATATGTAGAGTGTTTACACAATTCAGTCTGCACCCATGTTGCTTAATTTGACACTATCGAACTCGAATGTAGGTGGATACTCTCATGCTCCGGACGACCTTGCTTATGGAGTGGACATGAAGGTGATAAGATGGTGTGGCATCCTCCAGGTTCGGTTCATTTACCAACCAAACAAACTTGTCGTTCATTTCATCCATCTAGGTCTTAATCATAACAGAGTTTTTTAATTATGTTTGACGATGGTTCATCAGAGGATAGCTTTGGTGTACTTCGTGGTTGCCCTCATAGAGGTGTTCACCATAAAGGTGCGGCCTGTCACCGTCCGTTCCGGTCCTTACGCCATCTTCCATGCCTACCGGTGGCAATGGTACAACAATGTTTCCCTGATACTTGGCTTGCTGCACTGTAAACTGCATATTCATAATTTTTCCTGTCTCTGATTATGATGGAAAATTCTTGTCATTTCTGCCAATCGACAGGTTAGGCGGTTTCATTGTGTTCGTCGTATACATGGTCACGACGTTCTCGCTGTACGTTCCAGATTGGAGCTATGTGTATCATTTGGATGGCGATGTCAATGATGGGAAGCGGTTTACGGTACTTGGAGCTAAGCTTTCGGATGCTATCCCTGTTGATTATTTCCGTATTTGATACAAGTACTTGTGTTTTCAGGTACAATGTGGCGTAAGGGGTCACCTGGATCCGGCTTGCAATGCAGTGGGTCATGTTGATAGGGTGGTCTGGGGGATTAATCACCTTTACTCGCAACCCGTTTGGATCCGGACTAAGGTAGAACTGTAATCTTAATATGTTCAGATTTTATTTCACTGTATGTATAAGTAGCTGCAGAAAGTTTTCCTTACTAGCTAAATGATATACTACACATTAAGCTAGAAAGTGCAAGTCTGACAATATGTGCACTGAAATTGCATTTTCAGGACTGTACATTTAGCTCACCCGAATCAGGTCCTCTCCGTGCCGATGCTCCATCATGGTGTCTTGCGCCATTCGAACCAGAAGGATTGTTAAGGTTCGAGACCCAACATAGCTTACACTGAATTAATCTTAGTTATATAGTTTGTTTATTTCATATATTTAAGTATTTTCCCTGTTTTATGTTTCAGTTCAATATCGTCGATCCTATCAGGGACAATTGGAATCCACTATGGCCATGTTCTAATCCATTTCAAGGTGATTATCCAAAACATTGTACCGGTACCATTTGGTTATGATAAAAGCAACTATGACATCAAAGTTTCTTAATATTAGACCCACAAGGAGAGACTCAAACACTGGCTTTCGATGGGCTTTTCACTCCTCTTGCTCGGCATTCTCCTTCACTTCACAAAAGGTACTTATCCTAACAATCCATTTCTGACACTTGAACTAATCACCACAAACTGTGACCTCAGAATCTTACATCCATCGCTCTTCTGCTGTAGCTATTCCAATCAATAAGCAACTCTACAGTATCAGTTACGTTTGCTTCACTGCCGGCGCGGCGGGAATAGTTCTTTCAGCTTTCTACATGCTGGTATGGTTTATCATAAGTACTTAAAGCATGAGATTGCTGCACTTCCGTCAGCTTTTTCCCAATGATTTACTCATTTCGTTGTCACAATGATAGATTGATGTCTGGGGCCTGAGAGTACCATTCTTGTTCCTCGAGTGGATCGGCATGAACGCCATGCTTGTGTACGTCCTAGCGGCACAGGGCATATTTGCAGCATTTGTGAATGGATGGTACTATGAATCACCAGACAAAACCCTTGTAAGTAATGGGTGAAGGTTGACTTGGTAGTGACATTTGGAGCCTGTATTTGCATGGGCTTAATTTGTTTGTCTTCTTATTTTTGGCAGGTTAACTGGATCCAAAAGCATGTGTTTGTGAATGTCTGGCATTCAGAAAGGCTGGGAACTCTGCTGTATGTCATATTTGGAGAGATCCTCTTCTGGGGTGTTGTCTCTGGAATCTTGCACAAGCTGGGGATTTACTGGAAACTATGAGAGTTCTGGATTATAGCTGTGTACAATGATCTGTTATGTCTTCCAGCAGTAAATTATGTCATTCATTTCCATCCAACATTATTTTGTATGATTGATGTAAAAAAATGTGATAAACGTCTTCTTCTATTGTCAAATTTTTATTTTAATATATATTTTTGTTGATAAAATTAATAAAAAAATTCATGTTCAGTACTTGAGACTAGGGATACTCCTATATATAACAAAGCACCCGAACCGTCTAATGGCAAGATGGTCAGCCTGTTGGTACTAGAGGTTGACCAATGGCATTAGGTAAAAATATAAGCTACGGTGCCATAAGTGTCCAAAGGGAATGGATTTTTAAGGACAGTTGAAGCTCTTAATCTTATCCAGATGAGAGAATGCAGAGTTTGGAGAACATGGGCAAGTTGCCACTGTGCTCAGGGATCATGAGACAAGCCTGCCTGTCCGTCCTAGCTCCTCTTTATTCAGCCATATGCTTGAAAGAGACTCCAGGGCAGGGATCCATCCATGCATGCAGCCAAAGGCCGGCAGTGCCAAATTGGCAATAGAATCTAATCGTCTACGCACAATGTAAGCATTTTCGCTCTTATCTGCGACTCCAACTCCTCTGATCATTGGTGCACTTCACTTGTTTTCCAGAAGATGCGAATGGAATTGTCACTGCCCCTGTGTTGGTTTTTACTGCCCGCTTTGAATTAGGAAGAAACAAACGAGAAGGCGGCAATCTCTGCTCACTTCTTGTCCTATTCCTGCTAATCATGCAGACTTTTGTTGTTCTTCTTTCTTCATTTTTCTATTATGCTGTGATACCAAGTGCAATTCGTCTGTAAGAACAAGAAGGCTTTGTTGGCAGCTATCAAGACAAGATTGGCATAGGGCACAAAAGGTTCCGAATGTTGCCCAATATCCAAGGTTCCAAGGAAACGAAAGTTAATCATTATCGAAGTGCTGGCATGAGTTGTTTTGTGCCGTTTCTCTAGTAACTTGGGCTTTTTGTAAGAGTAGGATAGTAAGAGCTATTCAGTAGTAAGAGCTATTCATGCCAACGCATGCATGATGAAACGTTGGTTCAGACTTCATACTCGATAAATAAACTACAGCGTTCAAGTCAGACTCTGTTCCCCACACTCGCTCTTACAATCATGCAACAGTTTCTTTTTGTTTTGTTGTGTGATCTGCTATCTTGTCATTTTTCAAGAACAAGTTGATGTTTCGAACTGTTTGGCCACTGTGGTGGCATTTGTCATGGGAGCTGAGTTTTCTGAATATTGTCTAGTATCCTATGCTACTGTATAAGTACATATATGCTGAAAGAGGGTTATGAGAAGCCAATACTTCGCTGATAATACTAACTTTTGGACCAGTTAGGCGATGAATAAAAATTAAGTCGGTGCACTGGTCATCTCTGTGGAACATTGCCCTTCTGTGGCATCTACGATTCTCTTTGTGATCAGTGAACAAGCGGGCGACCTTTTTTTTCTCTTCGTCTTCTCGACATCCAACAAGACTCCTCCCTGCTCTTTTCAGTCTGTTCTCGTGCTGATGGATTTCGATAACTCCAGTCTCAGGTCGGCAGAAACAAATACTAATGGTTTTCGATAGCAGACTGCAACCGTCGATGCTGGATTGGTTACCGTTTGCTGTCACGTGTCTTTGATTGGGCGATGCTCTGCTGGGGGATGGAGCCTGTCTCGGCTAAGTAGATTAAAGCATGCAGACCGTTGTGGATGCGAATAAATCGTCTGGTCAAACAGTAAACTGATGCACCGGCTAAGTAGATGCATGCGATGATGGACCAGTAGTCCAGCAGCACTGGATTTATGGAGAGAAAAGAAGCTTATCAGCTTCTTTGAATAAACCAATATGATTGATGAATGGTGTCATGTACGAGATCTTCTCTCGGCAGTCTGAGCTGATACATTGTTCACACCAATCAAAATCCTCGAAATATAACTACTTGTTTAGGCTTCTCCAGAAAAGAGATTATGCCCGAGCCTCTGCATCTATTGATCCACAGAACCATAACTGAGTTAAAATAAGAAGAAAAAAAGTTTACTTTGAGTCCTCACCTATTGACAATTTTATATTCTTGTTGCTAAACCCAAATAACCGAAAGTGCTATTGTGAGCTCGAGCTCACAGGCACCCTTTGCTACAGTACAAACAAAAAAATATATTTAAAAAGTTCAAAAAATCTGAATTTTTTTGGCAACAAACATTGATATCTTTTTCACATGCGTGCAAAATTTCATGACAAAATGACATTCATGCAGGTCTCGGAAAAAAAAAACAAAATCGATGCTCCAAAATGCTTCCAAAAACAGTTTTTTTGGACCATGATTTTGTTTTTTTTTTTGAGACCTCCACAAATTTCATTTCATCACGAAAATTGGCACACATGTAGAAAAAACATCAAAGTTTCTTGACAAAAAATTTCAGATTTTTTTTACTATTTTTTCAGATTTTACTGTTCATCGGGGATCACTGGTGCTCGGGATCAATTCCTCCGCGTCCCCAAATAACAGGCAACTTTGTAAGAAAAATGAGTTATTTTTCTATCCTTACCTATGATTAAGTTGCCTTCAAGAACGCCTTTAAGAAAGAGTCAATTGCAAGAAACCACCACATTTGCGGCTAGGTTTGCAGGAAACCACCAACTCGTTAATCCGTTGCAGAAAACAGCGGAAAAATCTGTTAAGTCGTTGCAAAAGGCATTGATCGGTTGATTTGGCCCGTTTAATCAATTTCTTACAAGTGGGGCCAGATTGTAAGGAATTGACTTAGCAAAAAAATAACACATACACCCTAGATCTAAAAAACAAAAGCAATCAGACCCCCACCCTGCCCCCACACGCACACCACCGTGGACAATCCCTACTGCTGGAGCAGCGTGAACTCGGCCGGCACGGCGGCGCCCTGGCGCCGTTGTCGTCGTTGTTGCCTACGGGGACGATGTTGTCGTCGTCGTCTGAGCCATTGGCGGAGTGCACAGTGAACAACGCCCGGAGCGCGAGCCACGGTCGCCTCCGTTCACCACCTGCAGAGCGCCTCCTGTGGCGGCCTTGAGCGCCGCCGCGACGGCCTCGGCTCTGCGGCCAGCCGGGCAGAAGACGATGAGCGAGGCGCCTCATTCCTCCCGCAGATTGTCCCGACGGTGGAGTCCATCGAGGGCGCGTGTGTCATCTAGGAGCTCTCCACGACGCCGGCCATGGGGTCCTCTTCCTAGTCCATGGCTGCCACTGCCGCCCGGAGAACTTTTGGCCGCCATCCCAGCTCTGCCCCGGCTACGTCGGGCTGCCGGAGGGCGTAGCCATCACGACCCGCATGCTATGGAGGCGGTTCGCAGTGCAGCCGTGGACGCCGGCCGCCTCCTCGTCCTCCCCCGCGGCGTAGCCCTCTCCGTCGCCGACGAGGGCGGCCCCATGCCGGACGGACGGCAGGGCCAGGGTGCGGCATCCCGGCCTGGGCACCACAGTGCCGGACGGATGGCAGCAGCGCGGCGGCGGCGCGGAGTGTACAGGGCGTCAGTGTTCCACGGGGGGAGGGTATGATTGGTTTTGTTTTTAGATCTAGGGGTGTATGTGTTATTTTTTTGCTAAGTCAATTCCTTGCAACCTGGCCCCACTTGTAAGAAAGTGATTAAACGGGTCAAATCATCTGATCAGTGCTTTTTGCAATGACTTAAAAGATTTTTCGGTGTTTTCTGCAACAGATTAACGAGTTGGTGGTTTCCTGCAAACCTAGCCGCAAATGTGATGGTTTCTTGCAATTGACTCTTCAAGAAAGGATAACACCCTCCCCCCACTGTCGCCGGGTCCAACCATAGATGTCTAGGACAAGGATTTTCATCCTGAATGCGAAGACCAATCAATCAAGGGTAGAACAATGCCATGGAGACAACCCTTCAACAAGATAACAATACAAGGTCATTGTTGTTGTGTCCGACTAATGAAGGCCAAAACAAGAGTTTCACATAGGATACAAAATGGTGATCCGAGTTCCATCTTGCAAATGGATCCTCCAATAGTTGCTCAAACCAGTATTCGGCACAGAACCATCATGGTGTCTTTTGGAGGCCCGAGCTTTGCTACACCTACGTGATGATCACGTAGTGAAGCTGTTACAGAGTGATTTGGCAGTTTCTTTATTGGTCATTAGCTGGGGCCGGGGCCCATCCTAAAATTCTGGGGGGGGGGGGGGGGGGGGGGGGGGGGCTTTTGATTAGTGGGGAAGGAAATTACGTACGTTAACTAGAATTTGTTTTGTAGGTCTACCATTTTTGGTATCCACCCCTACTATGCATTGAGCCCGAGCTCCAAAAGCAAGTTTCAGCTCCATTCGCGCTTTGTTTGTTGAAAATGAGAGCTTGGAACTTCTCTATTGATGTGAACATTTTATTCTTCTGATTTTTTTTTGACCATTTTGGTTGCAAATAGTTGGCCAATGCATGGCCACATATATTAATCTCATTCTGATCAGTGATCAGCAGGTATGCATGCATGGCCAGGCCAACGGTCAACCAATGCTGTCCATGCACGATTGAGCACCAGCATGCAGCACATGGCAGGAGTAGTTGACCATCGGTCTGCATCGTTATGCACGAACCCACGTTAACCGGTTTCACCAAATGTCAACCTGGCTATCTATCGGCAAAACAAAGTGACGTCGCAACAGCTTGCCACTACGGTCAAATGCAGTGCAGCTCCGAATGGTCGTGGAGCTCTTTCCACTACGGCTGGGCTGCATGCATGCATGATGCAGGGTGCACCGCGTTGCGATCTCAGTGGGTGGATGCATGGACCAATCTGGTCCAACTGATTCTCTTGGTAGTGTGATCTAGGATGTTGGCACCCATCGTATGTGGGTGGCAGGTAAAGCGCGTGGACTATACATGCTCGGCAGCTCCTCATGCACGTACAGATACAAACTAGCTTGTCATCCAAGTGTAGAGGCGGCTGTACCTGTACTGCGCTTGCTTGGTGAGCAATGAAGAATTAGGCACGTTAATTAACTTTTGTTCATGACGATCGCACGCACGGCGGTGCATGCACGTTGCCATCTTGTGCGGCATTCAGGGCAGACAGCCCAAGTCCAAGGAACAGGTTAATCGCCACAGTGATCAAGTCCCAAAGTCATGGCGCGACCTACCCAGCCACCAATTCAAAGGCACGCAATCACGTACTGGTACGTACGTGCCAGCCCCCAAAGGACAACACGGCTGACCGAGCTTGAATTTACTCCACAATCGACCATCGTATGGAAAAGCGACCAAATTCAGATTTAGGGGCTTAATTTCAACTTTTCGCCAACAAGAGCGTCGTGCTGCTAATTAAGGCTACGCGCCATCGATGCCGTGATGATTATCGTGTAGCCAATGGCCTCGCCTACATGCGCGCCTCTAGCTAGAATGATGATGACGTCTGATCTGTCCGGGATCCACAACTAGGTGGCATCCACACATGGCGGTCGAGCTAGGTGTCGATTTGTGTGGCGAGGAGGGAGCAGTTGTGTAAATTTACGTGTCCCACGGCTTGTCAGCCTACAAAGCATATCCCATTTCACCTCTTCCACGTCGAGAGCTACTAAATGTGGCATCTACTACTTCCTAAGTACTTTTAATAGCACAACCAATTCTAGTTGAGAGAAGGGTCACGATGGTCCTCTTTGGTTCTGACGTGGCATATATTCACTTCCTTCCATGGAGCTTGGTTGGCACATGAGAGCATATCATACCCCCAAACCCCACAGAAAAGGACAAGCGCCCGAAAAGCAATCCTCTAACCTCTCCTTCTATTCACAACTTTAATCTCACTTAACCATAATTTAACCAGTCTCTTAAAGCTCACAATTCTTTCCTTTGTAGAGCAGTCCTGCCAACATGCCATGTGCAGAAACCTTCCCCCAGCATCTACCTTTGCTTCTTCATCTCTTTATTGTGTGATCTCCAAAGGAAAAGTATATATCCTTACTACCACCTTTGGCATTTGCACTGCACTAGGGTTAATTAAATACACAGCATGCAACCACTAAATCACCTTACAAACAACTCTGGTGCAAATTAGGTCTTCTTTTTGACATTGTATGTACTCCATATATTGCACTAGGCAAATTAGTTATGTACATGTAACAACTCTTCATGTTAAATGCTGTAAAGTTCCAAGTTCCTAGGTAGCAGAACAAATAACATCATGGAGAGCAAAGTACAGAAATATTTGCATTTTTCTAGTGCCCTTTTGTCTTTATTTTACCCTGTGGTGTATGGCGGAGGGCAAAGCCACCACCGGCCGGCCACCGCCCTCTCTGTCACTGACATCTCCATGTGCCACGATCACTGCATGTGGCTCCACCTCCATTTCCTACTCACTCTTCCTCTCCGTCATAAAACCTCGCCTCTCCAACTCCAATCTATCCATATATAAAAGCTAAACCTGCTCCATCTAAGCTACCAATACAGCTTCTACATAGCTCGGCCATTTCATTGACGAGAAAGCCAATAGATATCCATCCATTTCTCTGCCTCGTCAAAACATCATCATCCTAGGCACAAGCACAAACTTGGTGAGAAGAAGAAGCATGAGCAATGGCAGCTCCCCCACATCCTCCTCCCCTTCGGTCTGCTCGAGGTCATGGTGCGTGCTTGCTAACCAGTCGACATATGTCCCATTTTGCTTCTTAATTTGTCAGCCTGTGTAGATGGGCGTGTGTGTGATCTTCACAAGAAGGTCAAGCCTGATCGTGTTTGTGTATGTACGCCGTGGGTTTGTAATTTTTAGGTCTATAAGTGAGGATTCTTTGAGGAGGTATGTGAGCTACGCTAGCGAGAGCTGCATCCAGGAGCTGCTCGCGGCGTCGGACTCCGGCGGTGCCGGACGCGGCGGGGGAGGAAGTGGAGGAGGCGGCGAGGAGGAGGACGGGTGGCAGACGCTGGCGTACTGCAACGGCGTGGAGATAGCGAAGCGGCGGTCGGGGACGGGGCAGATGTTCCGGAGCCGGTGGCTGCTCTACGCCGTCTCGCCGGAGCAGTTCATGGCCGTCGCCAACGCCGTCGATGCCGCAAAGGTAACGCATATGAAATAGTATTCATTTCCTTTTCTTCTTCTTGTGTAGTAGTACTAAAGTATAACTGTTTTGAGAGAATTTGCTGTAGAGGTGTCTAATGGGTGATTTGGGCTCGCAAACTATAGAAGTGCACTTATTGGAGTATGATTTTTGCCAATAATGATGGATTAGTCTAGGTACCACTGGGAGGTTAGTCTTGACACTTTGCCAGCAGCTGGCTTGACTAGCTGGACAACTTATGACCGCTTTAATTGGCCACGGAGGTGACGGTAACGCGTCGCGTGATTTGCCAACCCAACACATGTGCATGTCTACCGTGCCTGGCGGGTGCATACACCCGTGATCCGAATTCCATTTTCGCATCCTAGCTAGCGTTGCACAGGCTCACCGTGAAGGGGGACAGTAATTGATTCTGTGGGTGGGTACTGCACTTATTTTATCTGACATGGAGCAGCCGCAAGCGGGCACGCGTGAGTTTGCGAGCCCACAAGTACGAGCCAAATCATTTGGCAGTTGGCACCTCGAGATCCCAGAGCGAGCAGAGAGCACGCCATACGAGGATGATTAACTAGATGCATGCATGTGTGCTAATTAACTATTGTGATTACTCGGTGGCAGTCGGCATGCAGACATGCATGGCCGCCCCATATGGCCACGCGCATGTGGAGCCACATGCATCTTCCAACTACAGTTAATCTGAACGAATAAAATGGGATTAAACAAAATACATATGAAAATGAAATAATTATATAAATCCTTGAAAGTTCCAATAGAATGCTTTCGAAGCAACCTAGTTTCTACTTATAATTCTATTCCAGAAGGAAGACATGTGATAAAACCGTGAATTTGATGCGACAAAAAGAAAATGCGTAGGACAGACGAACGTGCAGTGCCCATTCTTTGACTCGAAAGTTATGCACACTAAGTTAAGTTGGAGGAAAAAGATCAATACCTAACCTCTTTAAGTACACCACTCGGTGATCATGGCACTAGGTGCCCACCATGCATGTTCGGATGGTCCATTGGTCCTGTTCCCTAATCTGGTAGATTGAGCTTCTACCATTTTGGATGTAGCTACTGCTCTAATATTCCTCACAAGAAAAGCTGGTCCACTAACACTGCATTATAACCCTGCCAACTAGTTATGCTTATCTGGAATAATGTAGTTCACTACACACACAAAAAATAATATCAACGTCTCTATTTAAGCTGATCAATGTGTTTACCCTTCATTATCCTCCGGTGAAAAGTTTATCTCAATCCAATGTGCTGTTGCTGTTATTACGTGCAGCAGTGGGAGTCTGACCTGGTTGACGCGACGTACATCAAGGAGCTGGGCGACGACCTGAGCATCATCCACCTCAAGTTCGGCGACACCTCCAAGCGGCCGGGTGGCCTCTTCCGCCGCCGAGACCTCGTGGTGTACGAGCGACGCCAGACCATGGACGACGGCACGCTGGTTGTGGCCGTGGCGTCGCTGCCCAAGGAGATCGCGGCGGGCCTTCTGCCACGGGACTCCAAGGGCCGGAGCTCTGTCGGCCGGGGCCTGCTCTTGCAGTCGGGGTGGGTCGTCGAGAAGCTCCTTGATGACGACGGCGTCGAGTCGTGCATCGTGACCTACGTGGTGCAGCTTGACCCGGCGGCGGGGTGGCTTCCCCGGTGCATCGTCAGCCGGCTCGACAACAAGCTGGTCACCATCATCGCCAAGCTCAAGAAGCTGGCGCAGACCACTACGTGCCCGTCAGCGGCACCAGCCGCCCGTAGTTACAACTCCGAGGAGGTGTGATCGAGGAGAATTAAGCATCTGAATTCTCTCGTGACGTATACCAGCAATGTCACCATTAGGCGTAAAGTAAATACGGTTTTGTGGAAAATGGTGTCTCGTAACTTGAGAGTTGCCTGCATCCGTACTAGTATTTGGTCGAGCGAGAATGTGTGTAGGCTTTTGCAATCAACTGCACATATGCACGCTTGTAAGTGCTCAAAAATAGCTGCACTCTACTATAGTATAAAGAAAAAGGTAGCTACAATTTCTCCATGTCACAATCGTGTCACAGTTCGTGTCTCCAGTGTTTCAGAGTCCAGTCACCAACATAGATCATTAATCCTGACATGGCTCACAAAATGCAGCAATAACTCAGAGAAAAACATATGTTTGTGAACAGATCAGTGCAAGGATAGAACACATATTTATCAGGGATCAGGAGGTGATCCCCGTGGTCTAGATACACGTTGTGCATGCCGTATAGCTAATTGGCCGGGGATTATCCCCTCCATGGTGTCGATGAAGATTTCACCTCCATAAAGAATCAAACTAACAAAAAAGTTTAACACACTAACATAAACTAATCACACCCAAACAATTGGATGTGTGAGGCATAAAACTCTAACTTCATAACACCGCCAAAAAAATTGAGAGTAATTTTATTTTGACAAAACTACGATCACCATTAGATGTTGCTAAAGAATATAGACCTCTTGAAGATCTGACCCCCCCCCCCCCTCCTCTTCTCTCGGCGCCAAGATGGCAGTCGGAGACGAGGGGACCAAAATTTCTCTGGCGGCGGCGAAGGCCGCAGTTCTTTGGGGCATGTAGCTCGCTACTTGGGAGTCACAAAATGCGCAGCATGCTATAGCAGTGACGCGCTATGGGACTGTCCAATTGCTCGCTCGTACGTTGTGTTTTTTCTTTAAGTGGCGCTCACTCTAGAAAAATCACGATTGCTGGCTAACAGAAAAAACAACTCTGATTTCTGATAGATTAAACTATTTTTTCTGAAATAATTCAAGAATGTAAAAATAGTTCATGTATTTTAAAAATGTTCACAAATTTAAAAAATGATCGGGAAAATTTTCAAAATTAGTCATAAATTTTCAAAAAGATTCATGAATTAAATTTTTTCATTATTTGTACAAAATATATGCAAATTTTCAAAATATTCTTCAACTTGAAAAAAATCAGGTTTGAAAAAAGCTCCATGAAAAAAAGTTCTTGTATTTAAAGAATGTTCACGAATTAAAAATAATACTCCCTCCATTCCTCTATATAGTGCGCATGGATTCAAGCCCACATACCAATAAGTGAGCTGGAGCTGTACTTTGGACTAAACTAGCCTTGCATGCATAATTTGTCTTTACCCATGTGCCTAGTGCTGCTGCATGTCCTGTGATTCTAGTAGGGGTAACTTTTGTCTAAATGATCATTCTGCTGCATATACGCACTACATTTCGGAATTTGAGAGAAAAAATCATACGCACTATAAAATGGAATGGAGGGAGTATAAAAATTAACTCTAAAAGTAAAATGAGAAAAAAATAAGAGAAAAAACCTGGCAACTTTTAAACTCACTAGAACATTATTCAAAATACAGTAACCTTTTATAACATGAAATATTTTGAAAATCATGAGCATTTTTGAAAATCACCAAATTATTTAAAATCAGGCACATTTTTAAATACATGAAAATTTTAAAATTTTCATAAAAATTTAATTAGGTGATTTTTTGTAATACACGAACATTCTTCAAATATCTGAAGATTTTCTATAATACGTTATTATTTTTGAATTTTTTATTTTGTGGAAACTTTTAAGATCGGAGAACATTTTTATTTTTTGACATGTTTTAAAAGCTGAAATATTTTAAAATTAATGCTTATTTTAAAAATCCATGATACATTCTAAACTAATAAAAACATTGGAAGTGTTAATATATTTTGAATCATGAAAATTATTTTAATTTTGGGAACATATTTTAGATTTATGAAAAAATTCTAAAAAAATGTTTTTAAAATTCAAGACTTT
The DNA here is from genome assembly GCA_011799875.1 of Thinopyrum elongatum. NCBI lineage: Eukaryota > Viridiplantae > Streptophyta > Magnoliopsida > Poales > Poaceae > Thinopyrum > Thinopyrum elongatum. Next base: position 80,289,250 of record CM022300.1, on the reverse strand, counting down.
TTAAAGTTAAAATCATGAATGTTTTTAAAAATTGATTTTTTTAGAATTCCATAAAGTTATTTAAAATCATAAATATTTTAAAAATTGTCGCATTAATGAGGAAACCACCGGTTTCATTGATCCTCACCACAAGGACCACTTCTATAAACTCCATGAGTCATTGTACGATCTCAAGTAGCCCCTGGTGCGCCCCCCTCCTCACATATATAGGTGGGAGGGAGAGAGGAGGCTGCCAGGAGGCGCCCCAAGTAGGCCGAATCCTACTTGGGGTCCTCCCAAGTGGCGCCCCCCTGCCATATTTATCCGAGGGGGGAGGAAAGAGGGGGGAAGAGGGAAGGAAGGGGGAATCCTATTCCACTCTTTCCTTTCCATTCCCCTCTTTACTTCTCCTCCTAGGCCGACCCATATGGGGGGCGCACCAGCCCCTTGTGGCTGGTGCGTTTCCCCTCTTGGCCCATAAGGCCCATATCTTTTGCCGGGGTGCCCGGAACCCCTTCCGGTGACCCGATAAGTACCCGGTGACCCCCGAAACACTTCCGGTGTCCGAATACCATCGTCCTATATATCAATATTTACCTCTCGACCATTTCGAGACTCCTCGTCATGTCCGTGATCTCATCCGGGACTTCGAACAACATTCGGTCACCAAATCACATAACTCATATAATACTATATCGTCATCGAACGTTAAGCATGCGGACCCTGCGGGTTCGAGAACTATGTAGACATGACCGAGACACTTCTCCGGTCAATAACCAATAGCGGAACCTGGATGCCCATATTGGCTCCTACATATTCTACGAAGATCTTTATCGGTCGAACCGTTATGACAACATACGTAATTCCCTTTGTCCATCGGTATATTACTTGCCCGAGATTCGATCGTCGGTATCTTCATACCTAGTTCAATCTCATTACTGGCAAGTCTCTTTACTCGTTCCATAATACATCACCTCGTGACTAACTCCTTAGTCGTTTGCTTGCAAGCTTATGATGTTTATTACCGAGAGGGCCCAGAGATACCTCTCCGATACTCGGAGTGACAAATCCTAATCTCAATCTATGCCAACTCAATAGATACCTTCGGAGATACCTGTAGAGCATCTTTATAATCACCTAGTTACGTTGTGACGTTTGATAGCACATAAGGCATTCCTCCGGTATCCGGGAGTTGCATAATCTCATAGTCGAAGGAATATGTATTTGACATGAAGAAAGCAATAGCAATAAAACTGAACGATCATTATGCTAAGCTAACGGATGGGTCTTGTCCATCACATCATTCTCCTAATGATGTGATTCCGTACTCAAATGACAACTCATGTCCATGGTTAGGAAACCATAACCATCTTTGATCAATGAGCTAGTCAAGTAGAGGCTCACTAGGGACACGGTGTTTGTTTATGTATTCACACATGTATTTAGGTTTCCGATCAATACAATTCTAGCATGAATAATAAACCTTTATCATGAATAAGGAAATATAAAATAACAAATTTATTATTGCCTCTAGGGCATATTTCCTTCAGTCTCCCACTTGCACTAGAGTCAATAATCTAGATTACATTGTAATGATTCTAACACCCATGGAGTCCTGGTGCTGATCATGTTTTGCTCATGGAAGAGGCTTAGTCAACGGGTCTGCTATATTTAGATCCGTATGTATCTTGCAAATTTCTATGTCTCCATCCTTGACTTATTCACGAATGGAGTTGAAGCGTCTCTTGATGTGTTTGGTTCTCTTGTGAAACCTGGATTCCTTCGCCAAGGCAATTGCTCCAGTGTTGTCACAAAAGATTTTCATTAGACCCGATGCACTAGGTATTACACCCAAATCGGAGATGAACTCCTTCATCCAGACTCCTTCATTTGCTGCTTCCGAAGCAGCTATGTACTCCGCTTCACACGTAGATCCCGCCACGACGCTGTGCTTGGAACTGCACCAACTGACAGCTCCACCATTCAATATACATACGTATCCGGTTTGTGACTTAGAGTCATCCGGATTAGTGTCAAAGCTAGCATCGACGTAACCATTTACGACGAGCTCTTTATCACCTCCATAAACGAGAAACATATCCTTGGTCCTTTTGAGGTACTTCAGGATATTCTTGACCGCAGTCCAGTGATCCACTCCTGGATTACTATGGTACCTCCCTGCCAAACTTATGGCAAGGCACACATCAGGTCTGGTACACAGCATAGCATACATGATAGAACCTATGGCTGAGGCATAGGGAATGACTTTCATTTTCTCTCTATCTTCTGTAGTGGTCGGGCATTGAGTCTGACTCAACTTCACACCTTGTAACACAGGCAAGAACCCTTTCTTTGACTGATCCATTTTGAAGTTCTTCAAAACTTTATCAAGGTATGTGCTTTGTGAAAGTCCTATTAAGCGTCGCGATCTATCCCTATAGATCTCGATGCCCAATATATAAGCAGCTTCACCGAGGTCTTTCATTGAAAAATTCTTATTCAAGTATCCTTTTATGCTATCCAGAAATTCTATATCATTTCCAATCAACAATATAATATCAGAAATGCTACAGAGCTCCCACTCACTTTCTTGTAAATACAGGCTTCACCGAAAGTCTGTATAAAACCATATGCTTTGATCACCTCATCAAAGTGTATATTCCAACTCCGAGATGCTTGCACCAGTCCATATATGGATCGCTAGAGCTTGCACACTTTGTTAGCACCTTTAGGATCGACAAAACCTTCTAGTTGCATCATATACAACTCTTCTTTGAGAAATACATTAAGGAATGCAGTTTTGACGTCCATTTGCTAGATTTCATAATCATAAAATACGGCAATTGCTAACATGATTCAGACGGACTTAAGCATCACTACGGGTGAGAAAGTCTCATCGTAGTCAACCCCTTGAACTTGTCGAAAACCTTTTGCGACAAGTCGAGCTTTGTAGACAGTAATATTACCATCAGCGTCAGTCATCTTCTTGAAGATCTATTTATTTTCTATGGCTTGCCGATCATCGGGCAAGTCCACCAAAGTCCACACTTTGTTCTCATACATGGATCCTATCTCAGATTTCATGGCCTCAAGCCATCTTTCAGAATCTGGGCTCATCATAGCTTCTTCATAATTCATAGGTTCGCCTTGGTCTAGTAACATGACTTCCAGGACAGGATTACCGTACCACTCTGGTGCGGATCGTGCTTTGGTTGACCTACGAGGTTCAGTAGTAACTTGATCTGAAGTTTCATGATCATTATCATTAGCTTCCTCTCTAGTTGGTGTAGGCATCACAGGAACAGTTTTATGTGATGTACTACTTTCCAATTCGAGAGAAGGTACAATTACCTCATCAAGTTGTACTTTCCTGCCACTCACTTCTTTCGAGAGAAACTCCTTCTCTAGAAAGGACCCATTCTTAGCAACAAATATCTTGCCTTCGGATCTGTGGTAGAAGGTGTACCCCATTGTTTCGTTAGGGTATCCTATGAAGACGCACTTCTCCGATTTAGGTTCGAGCTTATCAGGCTGGAGCCTTTTGACATAAGCGTCGCATCCCCAAACTTTAAGAAATGACAGCTTAGGTTTCTTGCCAAACCACAGTTCATACGGTGTCATCTCAACGGATTTAGATGGTGCCCTATTTAACGTGAATGCAGCTGTCTCTAATGCATAACCCCAAAATATAGTGGTAAATCGGTAAGAGACATCATTGAACGCACCATATCTAATAAAGTACGGTTACGACGTTCGGACACACCATTACACTGTGGTGTTCCAGGTGGCGTGAGTTGTGAAACAATTCCACATTGTTTTAAATGAAGGCCAAACTCGTAACTCAAATATTCGCCTCCGCGATCAGATCATAGAAACTTTATTTTCTTGTTACGATGATTCTCCACTTCACTCTGAAATTCTTTGAACTTTTGAAATGTTTCAGACTTGTGTTTCATTAAGTAGACATATCCATATCTACTCAAATCATCTGTGAAGGTCAGAAAATAATGATACCCGCTGCGTGCCTCAACACTCATCGGACTGCATACATCGATATGTATTATTTCCAATAAGTCATTGGCTCGCTCCATTGTTCCGGAGAACGGAGTTTTAGTCATCTTGCCCATGAGGCATGGTTCGCAAGTATCAAATGATTCATAATCAAGTGATTCCAAAAGTCCATCTGTATGGAGTTTCTTCATGCGCTTTACACCAATATGACCTAAACGGCAGTGCCACAAATATGTTGTACTATCATTATCAACTTTGCATCTTTTGGCATCAATATTATGAATATGTGTATCACCACAATCGAGATTCAACAAGAACAGACCATTCCTCAAGGGTGCATGACCATAAAAGATATTATTCATATAAATAGAACAACCATTATTCTCTGACTTAAATGAATAACCATCTCGCAATAAACAAGATCCAGATATAATGTTCATGCTCAACGCTGGCACCAAATAACAATTATTCAGGTCTAAAACTAATCTCGAAGGTAGATGTAGAGGTAGCGTGCCGACGGCGATCACATCGACCTTGGAACCATTTCCGATGCGCATCGTCACCTCGTCCTTAGCCAATCTTCGTTTAATCCGTAGCTCCTGTTTCGAGTTACAAATATGAGCAACCAAACCAGTATCAAATACCCAGGCGCTACTACGAGCATTAGTAAGGTACACATCAATAACATGTAGATCACATATACCTTTGTTCACTTTGCCATCCTTCTTATCTGCCAAATACTTGGGGCAGTTCCGCTTCCAGTGACCAGTTCCTTTGCAGTAGAAGCACTTACTTTCAGGCTTGGGTCCAGCTTTGGGCTTCTTCCCGGGAGTGGAAACTTGTTTGCCATTCTTCTTGAAGTTCCCTTTCTTTCCCTTGCCCTTTTTCTTGAAACTAGTGGTCTTGTTAACCATCAACACTTGATGCTCCTTCTTGATTTCTACCTCCGCGGCCTTAAGCATTGCGAAGAGCTCGGGAATTGTTTTGTTCATCCCTTGCATATTATAGTTCATCATGAAGCCTTTGTAGCTTGGTCGCAGTGATTGAAGAACTCTGTCAATGACACAATCAACTAGAAGATTAACTCCCAGCTGAGTCAAGTGATTATAATACCCAGACATTTTGAGTCTGTGTTCACTGACAGAATTGTTCTCCTCCATCTTGCAGCTATAGAACTTGTTGGAGACTTCATATATCTCAACCCGGGCATTTGCTTGAAATATTAACTTCATCTCTTGGAACATCTCATATGCTCCATGACGTTCAAAACGTCTTTGAAGCCCCGGTTCTAAGCCATAAAGCATGGCACACTGAACTATTGAGTAGTCATCAGATCGAGCTTGCCATACGTTCAAAACATCTGCATCTGCTCCTGCAGCAGGCCTTTCATCTAGCGCTGCACAGGACATAATTCTTCTGTGCAGCAATGAGGATAATCCTCAAGTTACGGATCCAGTCCATGTAGTTGCTACCATCATCTTTCTACTTAGCTTTCTCTAGGAACGCATTAAAATTCAGGGGAATGGTAGCACGGGCCATTGATCTACAACATAGAAATGTAAATACTATCAGGACTAAGTTCATGATAAATTAAGTTCAATTAATCATAATACTTAAGAACTCCCACTTAAATAGACATCCCTCAAGTCATCTAAGTGATACGTGATCCAAATTAACTAACCCATGTCCGATCATCACGTGAGATGGGGTAGTCATCAATGGTGAACATCTCCATGTTGATCATATCTACTCTATGATTCACGTTCGATCTTTCGATCTCCAGTGTTCCGAGGCCATGTATGTACATGCTAGGCTCGTCAAGTTTAACCCAAGTATTCCGCATGTGCAAAACTGTCTTGCACCCGTTGTATGTGAACATAGAGTCTATCACACCCGATCATCACGTGGTGTCTCAACACGACGAACTGTAGCAACGGTGCATACTCAGGGAGAACACTTTTACCTTGAAATTTAGTGAAGGGATCATCTTATAATGCTACCACCGTACTAAGCAAAATAAGATGCATAAAAGATAAACATCACATGCAATCAAAATATGTGACATGATATGGCCATCATCATCTCGTGCTTTTGATCTCCATCTCCAAAGCATCATCATGATCTCCATCGTCGCCGGCTCGACACCTTGATCTCCATCATTGCGTCATGGTCGTCTCGCCAACTATTGCTTCTATAACTATCGCTAACGCATAGTGATAAAGTAAAGCAATTACATGGCGTATGCATTTCATACAATAAAGAGACAACCATAAGGCTCCTGCCGGTTGCCAGATATCTTACAAAACATGATCACCTCATACAATAACGTATATCACATCATGTCTTGACCATATCACATCACAACATACCCTGCAAAAACAAGTTAGACGTCCTCTACTTTGTTGTTGCAAGTTTTACATGGCTGCTACGGGTTTCCAGCAAGAACCGTTCTTACCTATGGCCCACAACGGTGTTTCGTCAAGTTTGCTGTTTTAACCTTCTTCAAGGACCGGCCACAGTCAAATTCGATTCAAATAAAGTTGGAGAAATAGACACGCACCAGCCACCTTTATGCAAAACTAGTTGCATGTCTGTTGGTGGAACCGGTCTCATGTGCGTGGACATGTAAGGTTGGTCCGGGCCGCTTCATCCCACAATACCACCGAATCAAAATAAGACGTAGGTGGTAAGCATTATGACTATCACCGCCCACAACTCTTTGTGTTCTACTCGTGCATATCATCTACGCATAGACCTGGCTCGGATGCCACTGTTGGGAAACGTTGCATGGAAAACAAAAAAAATTCTACTCACACGCAATGATCTATCCATGGAGATGCATAGCAATGAGGGGGAGAGTGTGTCTACGTACCCTCGTAGACCGTAAGTGGAAGCATTTCACAACGCGGTTGATGTAGTCAAACTTCTTCGCGCTTCAACCGATCAAGTACCGAACGCACGGCACCTCCGCGTTCTGCACACGTTCAGCTCAGTGACGACCCTCGCCTTCTTGATCCAGCAAGACGTCGAGGTAGTAGATGAGTTCTGTCAGCACGACAGTGTGGTGACGGTGATGGTGAAGTGATCTCCGCAGGGCTTCGCCTAAGCACTACGAAAATATGACCGGGGGTGTAAACGGTGGAGTGGGGCGCCGCACACGGCTAGGCAATTGTCTGGTCTGTGCTAGGCGCCCCCCTCCTCATATATATAGGTGGGAGGGAGAGGGAAGGCTGCAAGGAGGCGCCCCAAGTAGGCCGAATCCTACTTGGGGTCCTCCCAAGTGGCGCCCCCTGCCATATTTATCCGAGGGGGAAGGAAAGAGGGGGGGGGGGGAGAGGGAAGGAAGGGGGAATCCTATTCCACTCTTTCCTTTCCCTTCCCCTCTTTCCTTCTCCTCCTAGGCCAGCCCATATGGGGGCGCACCAGCCCCTTGTGGCTGGTGCGTTTCCCCTCTTGGCCCATAAGGCCCATATCTTTTGCCGGGGGTGCCCGGAACCCCTTCCAGTGACCCGATAAGTACCCGGTGAGCCCCGAAACACTTCCGGTGTCCGAATACCATTGTCCTATATATCAATCTTTACCTCTTGACCATTTCAAGACTCCTCGTCATGTCTGTGATCTCATCTGGGACTCCGAACAACATTCGGTAACAAATCACATAACTCATATAATACTATATCATCATTGAACGTTAAGCGTGCGGACCCTACGGGTTCGAGAACTACGTAGACATGACCGAGACACTTCTCCGGTTAATAACCAATAGCGGAACCTGGATGCCCATATTGGCTCCTACATATTCTACGGAGATCTTTATCGGTCGAACCGTTATGACACCATACGTAATTCCCTTTGTCCATCGGTATGTTACTTGCCCGAGATTCGATCGTTGGTATCTTCATGCCTTGTTCAATCTCGTTACTGGCAAGTCTCTTTACTCGTTCCTTAATACATCACCTCGTGACTAACTCCTTAGTCGTTTGCTTGCAAGCTTATGATGTGTATTACCGAGAGGGCCCAGAGATACCTCTCCGATACTCGGAGTGACAAATCCTAATCTCGATCTATGCCAAGTCAACAGATACCTTCAGAGATACCTGTAGAGCATCTTTATAATCACCCAGTTACGTTGTGACCTTTGATAGCACATAAGGCATTCCTCTGGTATCCGGGAGTTGCATAATCTCATAGTCGAAGGAATATGTATTTGACATGAAGAAAGCAATAGCAATAAAACTGAACGATCATTATGCTAAGCTAACGGATGGGTCTTGTCCATCACATCATTCTCCTAATGATGTGATCCCGTTATCAAATGACAACTCATGTCCATGGTTAGGAAACCATAACCATCTTTGATCAGCGAGCTAGTCAAGTAGAGGCTCACTAGGGACACGGTGTTTGTTTATGTATTCACACATGTATTTAGGTTTCCGATCAATACAATTCTAGCATGAATAATAAACCTTTATCATGAATAAGGAAATATAAAATAACAACTTTATTATTGCCTCTAGGGCATATTTCCTTCATTTGTGCCAAGTAAAGCCTTTGGGATCATGTTGGGTGGTAGTTGATTTGATCTTGTTGAAAAACAGAAACTTTTGCGTCCAGTAACAGAATTCTTAAAAATCACAGAAGCGGCGAAAGCTTCTGAATTTTTTTCACAAGATTGATATACCAATTGCCTACGATGTCCTAATTTTTCATAATTTTTGGAGTTATAAAAGTATGAGTAACACTTGTGTCTTTACAGACCGTTCTGTTTTTGACAGATTCTATTTTTGTTGCATTGTGTGCTTATTTTGATGAATCTATGGTTTGAATTTGGGGGGGGGGGGGGGTTGACGGAAATATGCCCTAGAGGCAATAATAAAAAATTTATTATTATATTTCCTTAATCATGATAAAGGCTTATTATTCATGCTAGAATTGTATTGACAGGAAACTTAAATACATGTGTGGATACATAAACAAATACCGTGTCCCTAGTGAGCCTCTACTAGACTAGCTCGTTGATCAAAGATGGTTAAGGTTTCCTAACCATAGACATGAGTTGTCATTTGATAACGGAATCACATCATTAGGAGAATGATGTGATGGACAAGACCCATCCGTTAGCTTAGCATATGATGGTTCAGTTTATTGCTATTGCTTTCTTAATGTCAAATACATATTCCTTCGACTATGAGATCATGCAACTCCCAGATACCGGAGGAATACCTTTTGTGCTATCAAACATCACAATGTAACTTGGTGATAATAAAGATGCTCTATAGGTATCTCTGAAGGTATCTGTTGAGTTGGCATGGATTGAGATTAGGATTTGTCACTCCGTGTGTCGGAGAGGTATCTCTGGGCCCTCTCGGTAATACACATCACAAGAAGCTTGCAAGCAAAATGACTAAAGAATTAGTTACGAGATGATGTATTATGGAACGAGCAAAGAGACTTGCCAGTAACGAGATTGAACTAGGTATGAAGATACCGACGGTCGAATCTCGGGCAAGTAACATACCGACAGACAAAGGGAATTACGTATGTTGTCATAACGGTTCGACCGATAAAGATCTTCGTAGAATATGTAGGGACCAATATGGGCATCCAGGTTCCGCTATTGGTTATTGGCCAGAGAGGTGTCTCGGTCATGTCTACATAGTTCTCGAACCCGTAGGGTCCGCACGCTTAACGTTCGTTGACCATATAGTGTTATATGAGTTATATGATTTGGTGACTGAATGTTGTTCAGAGTACCGGATGAGATCACGAACATGACGAGGAGCTCCGGAATGGTCCAGAGGTAAATATCGATATATAGGGCGATGATATTTGGACACCGGAAGAGTTTTGGGAGGTACCGAGTAGTCATCGGATCACCGGAAGGGGTTTCGGGAAGCCCCGGGAGGCTATATGGGCTTAATGGGCCAAAGGGGGGAACACACCAGCCCACAAGGGGCTGGTGCGCCCCTCTCCCTGGCTGCTGGCCCTAGGGGAAGGAAAGGGGGAGGGTTGGCCCCTCCCGCCTTTCCCTCCACATGAGAGAAAGGAAGGGGGGGGGGGGGGCGGCGCCACCTCCCCTGCCTTCCTCCCGCGCACAAACAAGGAAAGGGGGGCGCCAAGGGCAGGAGCCCAAGGGGGATTCAGCCACCCTTGGGGCACCTCCTGGTTGCCTCCCCTCTCCCCCCACCTATATATATATGTGGGAGGGGGCGCCATACAAGGACCACGACAATCTCTAAGCCGTGTGCGGCGCCCCTCTCCACAGTTTTGTCCCTCGGTCATATTTTCGTAGTGCTTAGGCGAAGCCCTGCAGAGATAGCATCACCACCACCGTCACCACGCCGTCGTGATGCCGGAACTCATCCACTACTTCACCTATCTTGCTAGATCAAGAAGGCGAGGACGTCACCGAGCTAAACGTGTGCTGAACGCGGAGGTGCCGTACGTTCGATACTTGATCGGTTGGATCACGAAGAAGTTTGACTACATCAACCGCGTTACTAAACACTTCCACTTACAGTCTACGAGGGTACGTAGACACACTCTCTCCTCTCGTTGCTATGCATCTCCATGGAAAGATCTTGCGTGTGCGTAGAATTTTTTTTTGTTTTCCATGCAACGTTTCCCTACAGTGGCATCCGAGCCAGGTCTATGCGTAGATGATAGGCACGAATAGAACACAACGAGTTCTGGGCGGTGATGGTCATACTGCTTACCACCAATGTCTTATTTTGATTCGGCGGTATTGTAAGATGAAGCGGCCCGGACCAACCTTACATGTCCACGTACATGAGACCGGTTCTACCGACAGACATGCAACTTGTTTTGCATAAGGGTGGCTGGCGGGTGTCTGTTTCTCCTACTTTAGTTGAATCAAATTTGACTCCGGTCGGTCCTTGAAGAAGGTTAAAACAGCAAACTTGATAAATCACCTTTGTGGTTTTTGTCGTAGGTAAGAACGGTCCTTGCTAGAAGCCCGTAGCAGCCACGTAAAACTTGCAACAACAAAGTAGAGGACGTCTAACTTGTTTTTGCAGGGTATGTTGTGATGTGATATGGTCAAGACATGATGTGATATATGTTGTTGTATGAGATGATCATGTCTTGTAATATCGACAACCGGCAGGAGCCTTAGGGTTGTCTCTTAATTATTGTATGAAATGCAAGCGCCATGTAATTGCTTTAGTTTATCGCTATGTGTTAGCAATAGTTGGCGAGACGACCCTGATGCAAGGATGGAGATCAAGATGTCAAGCCGGTGACGATGGAGATCATGACGATGCTTTGAAGACGGAGATCAAAAGCACAAGATGATGATGGCCATATCATGTCACATATTTTGATTGCATGTGATGTTTATCCTTTATGCATCTTATTTTGCTTAGAACGATGATAGCATTATAAGATGATCCCTTCACTAAATTTCAAGATAAAAGTGTTCTCGCCGAGTATGCACCATTGCTAAAGTTCGTTGTTTCAAAGCACCTCGTGATGATCGGGTGTGATAGACTCTATGTTCACATACAACGGGTGTAAGCCAGATTTACACACGCGGAATACTTGGGTTAAACTTGACGATCCTAGCATGGACAGACATGGTCTCAAAACACTGGAGACCGAAAGGTCGCACATGAGTTATATAGTAGATATGATCAACATGAAGGTGTTCACCATTGATGATTACCCCATCTCACGTGATGATCGGACATGGGTTAGTTGATTTGAATCATGTATCACTTAGACAACTTGAGGGATGTTGATTTAAGTGGGAGTTCATTAGTAATTTGATTAATTGAACTAAGATTTATCATGAACATAGTCAAAATGTCTTTGCAAATTATGTTGTAGTTCAATAGCTCGCGATGTAGCTTCCCCGTTTTTTGATATGTTCCTAGAGAAAACTAAGTTGAAAGTTGATGGTAGCAATAATGCGGACTGGGTTCATGATATGAGGATTATCCTCATTGATGCACAGAAGAATTATGTCCTTGATGCACCGCTAGGTGACATACCTGTTGCAGGAGCTGATGTAGATGTTATGAACGTTTGGCAAATCCTGATCTGATGACTACTTGATAGTTTAGTGCACCATGCTTTACGGCTTAGAATCGGGGCTCCAAAGACGTTTTGAACGCCATGGAACATATGAGATGTTCCAAGAGCTGAAATTGGTATTTTAGGCTCATGCCCGTGTTGAGAGGTATGAGACCTCTGACAAGTACTTTGCCTACAAGATGGAGGAGAATAGCTCAGCCAGTGAGCATGTCCACAGAATGTCTGGGTACTACAATCGCTTGAATCAAGTGGGAGTTAATCTTCCAGATAAGATAGTGATTCACAGAATTCTCCAGTCACTATCACCAAGCTACTAGAGCTTCGTGATGAACTATAATATGCAAGGGATGACAAAAACGATTCCCGAGCTCTTCGCGATGCTGAAATCAGCGGAGGTAGAAATCAAGAAGGAGCATTAAGTGTTGATGGTTAACAAGACCACTAGTTTCAAGAAAAAGGGCAAGGGAAAGAAAGGGAACTTCAAGAAGAATGGAAGCAAGTTGACGCTCCCGTGAAGAAGCCCAAAACTGGACCCAATCCTGAAATTGAGTGCTTCTACTGCAAAGGGACTGGTCACTGGAAGCGGAACTGCCCCAAATACTTGGCGGATAAGAAGGATGGCAAAGTAAACAAAGGTATATTTGATATACATGTTATTGATGTGTACCTTACTAGTGCTCATAGTAGCCCCTAGGTATTTGATACCGGTTCAGTTGCTAAGATTAGTAACTTGAAACAGGAGTTGCAGAATAAATAGAGACTAGTTAAGGGCGAGGTGACGATGTGTGTTGGAAGTGTTTCCAAGATTGATATGATCACCATCGCACACTTCCTCTACATTCGGGATTAGTGTTGAGCCTGAATAAATGTTATTTGGTGTTTGTGCGAGCATGAACAAGATTAGATCATGTTAATTGCAATACAGTTATTCATTTAAGTCAGAGAATAATTGTTGTTCTGTTTACATGAATAAAACCTTCTATGGTCATACACCCAATGTGAATGTTTTATTCAATCTTGATCATAGTGATACATATATTTATAATATTGATGCCAAAAGATGCAAAGTTCATAATGATAGTGCAACATACTTGTGGCACTGCCGTTTAGGTCATATTGGTGTAAAGCGCATGAAGAAACTCCATGCGGATGGACTTTTGTAATCACTTGATTATGAATCATTTGATACTTGCGAACCATGCCTCATGGGCAAGATGACTATAACTCCGTTCTCCGGAACAATGGAGCGAGCTAATGACTTATTGGAAATAATACATACCAATGTATGCGATCCGATGAGTGTTGAGGCACGCGGCGGGTATCGTTATTTTCTAACCTTTACATATGATTTGAATAGATATGGGTATATCTACTTGATGAAACACAAGTCTGGAACATTTAAAAAGTTCAAAGAATTTCAGAGTGAAGTAGAGAATCATCGTAACAAGAAAATAAAGTTTCTACGATTTGATCATGGAGGTGAATATTTGAGTTACGAGTTTGGCCTTCATTTAAAACAATGTGGAATTGTTTCACAACTCACGCCACCTGGAACACCACAGAGAAATGGTGTGTCCGAATGTCTTAACCGTACTTTATTAGATATGGTGCGTTCTATGATGTCTCTTACCAATTTACCTTTATCATTTTGGGTTATGCGTTAGAGACAGCCGCATTCACGTTAAATAGGGCACCGTCTAAATCCGTTGAGACGACACCGTATGAACTATGGTTTGGGAAGAAACCTAAGCTGTCGTTTCTTAAAGTTTGGGGATGCGACACTGAAAGATCGAGGATGTCGCCTAGAGGGGGGTGAATAGGCGCTTTAAAATAATTACGGTTTAGGCTTGAACAAATGCGGAATAAACCTAGCGGTTAATTTGTCAAGCACAAAACCTACAACAACTAGGCTCACCTATGTGCAACAACAACTTATGCTAAGCAAGATAAACAACTATGTGATAGCAAGATATATGACATGAAACAATATGGCTATCACAAAGTAAAGTGCATAAGTAAAGGGCTCGGGTAAGAGATAACCGAGGCACGCGGAGACGATGATGTATCCCAAAGTTCACACCCTTGCAGATGCTAATCTTCGTTTGGAGCGGTGTGGAGGCACAATGCTCCCCAAGAAGCCACTAGGGCCACCATAATCTCCTCACGCCCTCGCACAATGCAAGATGCCGTGATTCCACTAAGGGACCCTTGAGGGCGGTCCCCGTACAAATTGCAACCCTTGGGGGCGGTCACTGAACCCGTACACTTTGGCAACCCTTGGGGGCTGTCACCAAAACCTGTCAAATTGCTCGGGGCGATCTCCACAACCTAATTGGAGACCCTGATGCTTGCTCGGAGCTTTACACCACAATGATTGAGCTCTGAACACCACCAACCGTCTAGGGCACCAAGGCACCCAAGAGGAACAAGCTCAAGGGTACCAAGCACCCAAGAGTAATAAGCTTCTCAACTTGTAACTTCCACGTATCACCGTGGAGAACTTAAACCGATGCACCAAATGCAATGGCAAGGGCACATGGAGTGCCCAAGTCCTTATCTCCCAAATCCCACCAAAGCAACTAATGCTAGGGAGGAAAATGAGAGGAAGAATGAAGATGAGAACACGAAGAACTCCAAGATCTAGATCCAAGGGGTTCCCCTCACATAGAGGATAAAGTGATTGGTGGAAACGTAGATCTAGATCTCCTCTCTCTTTTCCCCCAAAAACTAGCAAGAATCCATGGAGAGATTGAGAGATAGAAAACTCGAAGAAAGTCAACAATGGGGGAAGAACACGAGCTCAAAGGATAGAGCTCAATGGGGAAGAAGACCCCCTTTTATAGGTAGGGAAAAATCCAATTGTTATCCCCATTCTCAGCACGCAGCGGGCGGTACTACCGCTCTAGGGAGCGGTACTACCACTAGCCGTAGCGGTACTGCCACTTGGCCCAGTGGTACTACCGCTGGGACCGTGCACAGCGCCTAAGGGAGAAGGAACAGAGAGGAGGGCCATTGAGCGGCACTAGTAGCGGTAGTAGGGGCGGTACTACCGCTTACAAGCGGTACTAGTACTCCTACTGCCGCTGCTACTACCGCTGAACCCGACATGAGACACGCAGGTCTTGAGTCAAGGCGGTACTAGCGCGGAACCAAAGCCGTACTACCGCCTGTGGCCGTGGGCGGTACTATCGCTGTGAAACAGCGGTACTACCGCTTATGGCTTTCAGTGGTACTGCCGCTTCGGGCCGTGGTACTACCGCTGGCACCTCCCTTATGCCACTTCCAAGCACAACAGATGCTCCAGGAAAACCAGAATTGCCACAACTTCTGCAAATGAGCTCCGAATTGAGCAAACTCAAGCTTGTTGGATAGATGACGACGAGTAGCATCCAACAGAGAAGAGAGAAACCTCCAACAGATATAGAAGAGAGAAACCTCCAACAGAGAAGAACCAGCATAACCTCCAACATCGAAAACATCATAGAAGAAGCATGTAAACTATGTTTTCAATGAACTCGAGCTTGTCATCAAGATGACCATAAGCTCTAAGACTCACAAAGAGAACTAAACAAGAACCAAGAAAGATGATGCAAGGATGCAATGGTTTGAGCTCTCTATGAACGATACGATCAAGCTACCAACTTGAGAGCCCCCCTTGATAGTACGGCAATCGATCCTATAACCCGGTCTCCCAACTACCACCATGAGACCTGTAAAATAGAAAACCTATCAAGGGCAAACCTTTGCCTTGCGTGTGATCCACTTGAGCTAGATGATGACGATCTTGTCCTCCTCAAGATGGACCACCTTTCTTGATTGCGTTGGGTCGATGAAGACTACTTGATTGCTCCCCCATAGTCCACTATGGGTGAGCCACTCTTCGACACATCTTCACAAGTCCATTGTCACCACAATGGACGGCAAGCTTCAAGCACTTGATCTCTTCGTGATGCTCCACTTGACCTTGCACACCGCAATCTTGATGACGATCACCACTTGATGTCATCCTCTCCATGGGTTGTATGATATCTTCCTGTTGATGCAAGCCCATGGAAACATACCTAACCCCACATAGAACTCTCACGTAGACCATGGGTTAGTACACAAAGCGTAATGGACAATGCTTACCATACCATGGGATCACTTGATCCCTCTCGATACATCTTCTACGCTTTGTGTGTTGATCAACTTGAATCACTCTCTGTACTTAGTCTTGATCAACCTTGAATCTTTCCAACTCTCTTCATTTGGATGATGTCTTGAAGGTAAACATGAATGATCACACAATCTTCTTCTTCAAGACATGCTTGCAATAAGCTCAACACTCACATGACCAATATTTGGATAATTCCTTAATAGCACCTTGGTCAACTCATAACTCCTTGAAACCAACACATGGACTTCAAGAAATGCCTATGGACAAATCCTTCAAATATAACTCAATGCAACCATTAGTCCATAGAGAATGTCATCAATTACCAAAACCACACATGGGGGCACCACATGTTCTTTCATACACTTATGTCAAAAGGCTTCAGCCTGATAAGCTCAAACCCAAAACGGAGAAGTGCGTCTTCATAGGATACCCTAAAGAGACTATTGGGTACACCTTCTACCACAGATCCGAAGGCAAGATCTTTGTTGCTAAGAATGGGTCCTTTCTAGAGAAGGAGTTTCTCTCGAAAGAAGTGAGTGGGAGGAAAGTAGAACTTGATGAGGTAATTGTACCTTCTCTTGAATTGGAAAGTAGCACATAAGAGAAAACCGTTCCCGTGATGCCTACACCAACTAGAGAGGAAGCTAATGATGATGATCATAAAACTTCAGATCAAGTTACTACTGAACTTCGTAGGTCAACCAAAACACGTTCCGCACCAGAGTGGTACGGTAATCCTGTCCTGGAAGTCATGTTATTAGACCAAGGAGAACCTACGAACTATGAAGAAGCTATGATGAGCCCAGATACCGACAGATGGCTTGAGGCCATGAAATCTGAGATAGGATCCATGTATGAGAACAAAGTGTGGACTTTGGTGGACTTGCTCGATGATCGGCAAGCCATAGAGAATAAATGGATCTTCAAGAAGAACACTAACGCTGATGGTAATGTTACTTTCTACAAAGCTCGACTTGTCGCAAAAGGTTTTCGACAAGTTCAAGGGGTTGACTACGATGAGACTTTCTCACCCGTAGCGATGCTTAAGTCTGTCCGAATCATGTTAGCAATTGCCGCATTTTACAATTATGAAATCTGGCAAATGGATGTCAAAACTGCATTCCTTAATGGATTTCTTAAAGAAGAGTTGTATATGATGCAACCAAAAGGTTTTGTTGATCCTAAAGGTGCTAACAAAGTGTGCAAACTCCAGCGATCCATCTATGGACTGGTGCAAGCATCTCGGAGTTGGAATATACACTTTGATGAGGTGATCAAAGCATATGGTTTTATACAGACTTACGGTGAAGCCTGTATTTACAAGAAAGTGAGTGGGAGCTCTGTAGCATTTCTGATATTATATGTGGATGACATATTGTTGATTGGAAATGATATAGAATTTCTGGATAGCATAAAAGGATACTTGATTAAGAATTTTTCAATGAAAGACCTCGGTGAAGCTACTTATATATTGGGCATCAAGATCTATAGGGATAGATCAAGACGCTTCATAGGACTTTCACAAAGCACATACCTTGGCAAAAGTTTTGAAGAAGTTCAAAATGGATAAGTCAAAGAAAGGGTTCTTGCCTGTGTTGCAAGGTGTGAAGTTGAGTAAGACTCAAAGCCCGACCACGATAGAAGATAGAGAGAGAATGAAAGTCTTTCCCTATGCCTCAGCCATAGGTTCTATAAAGTATGCCATGCTGTGTAATAGACCAGTTGTGTGCGTTGCCATGACTTTGGCAAGGGGGTACAATAGTGATCCAGGAGTGGATCACTGGACAGCGGTCAAAATTATCCTTAGGTACCTAAAGAGGACTAAGGAAATGTTTCTCGGTTATGGAGGTGATAAAGGGTTCGTCGTAAAGGGTTACGTCCATGCAAGCTTTAACACTGATCCAGATGACTCTGAGTCTCAATCTGGATACGTATTGAACGTGGGAACAGTTAGCTAGAGTAGCTCAATGCAGAGCATTGTAGACATAGACATTTGCAAAGTACACATGGATCTGAATGTTGCAGACCCATTGACTAAAACCTCTCTCACACACAAAACATGATCACACTCTAGTAAAATCTTTGGGTGTTAATCACATGGCGATGTGAACTAGATTATTGACTCTAGTAAACTCTTTGGTTGTTAGTCACATGGCGATGTGAACTATAGGTGTTAATCACATGACGATGTGAACTAGATTATTGACTCTAGTGCCAGTGGGAGACTGATGGAAATATGCCCTAGAGGCAATAATAAAATGGTTATTATTATATTTCCTTAATCATGATAAAGGTTTATTATTCATGCTAGAATTGTATTGACCGGAAACTTAAATACATGTGTGGATACATAAACAAATACGGTGTCCCTAGCGAGCCTCTACTAGACTAGCTCGTTGATCAAAGATGGTTAAGGTTTCCTAACCATAGACATGAGTTGTCATTTTATAATGGGATCACATCATTAGGAGAATGATGTGATGGACAAGACCCATCCGTTAGCTTAGCATATGATCGTTCAGTTTATTGCTATTGCTTTCTTAATGTCAAATACATATTCCTTCGACTATGAGATCATGCAACTCCCGGATACCGGAGAAATACCTTGTGTGCTATCAAACGTCACAACATAACTGGGTGATCATAAAGATGCTCTATAGGTATCTCCGAAGGTATCTGTTGAGTTGCCATGGATCGAGATCAGGATTTGTCACTCCGTGTATCGAAGAGGTATCTCTAGGCCCTCTCGGTAATACACATCACAAGAAGCTTGCAAGCAAAATGACTAAAGAGTTAGTTATGAGATGATGTATTACGGAACGAGTAAAGATACTTGCCGATAATGAGATTGAACTAGGTATGAAGATACCGACGATTGAATCTTGGGTAAGTAACATACCGACAGACAAAGGGAATTACGTATGTTATCATAACGGTTCGACCGGTAAAGATATTCGTAGAATATGTAGGAACCAATATGGGCATCCAGGTTCCGCTATTGGTTATTGACTGGAGAGGTGTCTCGGTCATGTCTACATAGTTCTCGAACCCGTAGGGTCCGCACGCTTAACATTCGTTGACGATATAATGTTATATGAGTTATATGATTTGGTGACCGAATGTTGTTCGGAGTCCTGGATGAGATCACGGACATGATGAGGAGCTCCGGAATGGTCCGGAGGTAAATATCGATATATAGGACGATGATATTTGGACAACGGAAGAGTTTCGGGAGGTAACGAGTAGTCATCGGATCACCGGAAGGGGTTCCGGGAAGCCCCGGGAGGCTATATGGGCTTAATGGGCCAAAGGGGGAACACACCAGACCACAAGGGGCTGGTGCACCCCTCTCCCTGGCCGCCGGCCCTAGGGGAAGGAAAGGGGGAGGGTTGGCCCCTCCTGCCTTTCCCTCCTCATGAGAGAAAGGAGGGGGGGGCGCCACCTCCCCCTGCCTTCCTCCCGCGCACAAACAAGGAAAGGAGGGGCGGCCAAGGGCAGGAGCCCAAGGGGGATTCGGCCACCCTTGGGGCGCCTCCTGGCTGCCTCCCCTCTCCCCCACCTATATATATGTGGGAGGGGCCACCACACAAGGACCATGACAATCTCTAAGCCGTGTGCGGCACCCCTCTCCACAGTTTCGTCCCTCAGTCATATTTTCGTAGTGCTTAGGCGAAGCCCTGCGGAGTTAGCATCACCACCACCGTTACCACGCTGTTGTGATGCCGAAACTCATCCACTACTTCGCCCGTCTTGCTGGATCAAGAAGGTGAGGACGTCACCAAGCTGAACCTGTGCTGAACACGGAGGTGCCGTACGTTTGGTACTTGATCGGTTGGATCGCGAAGAAGTTTGACTACATCAGCCGCGTTAATAAACGCTTCCGCTTACGTTCTACGAGGGTACGTAGACACACTCTCCCCTCTCGTTGCTATGCATCTCCATAGATAGATCTTGTGTGTGCTTAGAATTTTTTTGTTTTCCATGCAACGTTTCCCTACAGGGGGTATAAGACGTTGTAAAGTTAGAATACAGTAGGTATAATGCAATAACAAAATTTGAATGGGTTTGCAATAGTACTTAAAGTAGAGATTGGATTTCTTATACTAACGGATCTCACGGAGGTTTTGTCAAGTTTTGTGTGTTGAAGTTTTCAAGTTTTGGGTGGGAGCACGATGGATGAAGGAATAAGGAGTGTCAAGAGCCTAAGCTTGGGGATGCCCCATGGCACCCCGAGTTAATATTCATGGAGAACCAAGCAACTAAGCTTGAGGATGCCTCGGAAGGCATCCCCTCTTTCTTCTAACAACCATCGGTATTTTACTTGGATCTATATTTTTATTCGTCACATATCATGAGTTTTGCTAGGAGCATCTTGTATTATATGAGTCTTTGCTTGTTTTGCTTTTTGGCATGTCACAAGTATCCTTGCTGTACACACCTATTTGAGAGAGCCAAAATTATGCTATGATTTGTTATAATTGCTCTTTATGCTTCACTTAAATTTTTTGAGCCATGGAATTGCTCTAGTGCTTCACTTATATCTTTTTGAGCACGGTGCGCTTTAATTTTTGAAGAAATACTCTCATGCTTCACTTAGATCTATTTGAGAGTTAGTAAATGTTTGAAGAAATTCTCTCATGCTTCACTTATATTATTTTGAGAGATGAAAATTTTTATGCTCATGTTCTTCACTTAAATTTGTTTGAGCTTGTCAAAAGCAATTGCAATATATGAAATTAGTCCCAAAGTGATATATATTCAAGAGGGATATAATAAAAACTTTCATGAAGATCATTGGACAAAATAAACTTGATTCTTTGTAATAGTTTTGAGATATGATGATAGTAATATATGAGTCTTGTTGGTGAGTAATTATGCTCTAGTAAGAATATTGGTGTTAAGGTTTGTGATTCCCTATGCAAGCACGAAAGTCAATAGTTATGCAATGAAATTACATCCTACTTTTGGTGCATTATTCGGTGTTAGTTATGCTTAATGCTCGTTTATGAGAATTTTCGTTTCTTGGTTGGTTGCTTCTCAATCTTTTTGCTAGCCTCCACTTGTACTAAGTAGAAATACTACTTGTGCATCCAAAATCCTTAAACCCAGTTTTGCCATATGAGTCCACCATACCTACCTATATGCGGTATTTCCATGTCGTTCTAAGTAAATTTTTATGTGCCAACTCTAACTTTCAAAATGAATTTCCTTTTTGTGTTCCCGTACCGCTCATGAAGCAGCAGGGGGTGGCCAATATTTTTCCATGAAGTGTTATTTTTATGCTCATGAGTGTTTATTCACTTGTCATTGCACGAGAGTTTGGCAGTATTAGGGATGCCCAGTCCCGAAATGAAAAAGAAATTTACTTTATGTTGTCAAATAATAAATTCCTTGGAAAGTGTTGGTATGGAAGGCACCCGTGGATACGGCTAGCCATGGATTGTGAAAGAATTGTGGAAAAAGGAATAAAGTTTATTTTATGTTTGGGAACCGCCTATGATGTATCTAGCATGGAAAGTATTGGGAACTACTCAGTCATTTTCGTTGACGGGAAAAGCATGCCTCTCAAAATATTTTATCTCTTAATTTAAGCTTTGAGCTCTGGCACCTCTACAAATCTCTACTTCCCTCTACGAAGGGCCTATCTATTTACTTTGATGCAATCTTTAATTTTACTTGAGTCTCCATCTTCTCTTATAAAGCACCAACTAAGGGGCACTATGATCATACTTGTGCATTGGATGTAGCTTAATATTCGAGTGTGTTTCATGAATGGATCAATGATTGACCATGATGGGCTAGGGATAACTTTCTTTAGTGTTGATATTTTGAAAGACATGGTTGCTTATTGATATGCTTGAGTATTGAAGTTATCATGTCAAATGTAGAATATTGCTTTGAACCATCTAAAAGTCCAAATGTCCATGCTACAAAAGAAAAGAATATGTGATGAACATGTTAGGCAGCATTCCACATCAAAAATTCTGTTTTTATCATTTACCTACTCGAGGACGAGCAGGAATTAAGCTTGGGGATGCTGATATGTCTCCAACGTATCTATAATTTTTTATTGTTCCATGCTGTTATATTATCATTCTTGGAAGTTTTACAATCATTTTATAGCAACTTTATATAATTTTTTGGGACTAACCTATTGACATAGTGCCCAGTGCCAGTTGCTGTTTTTTGCTTGTTTTTTACTTCGCAGAATATCCCTATCAAATGGAGTCCAAACGCAACAAAACTTTTTGGAGATTTTTTTTGGACCAGAAGACAACTTGGGAGCCAAGGAAGCACCTGGGGGAGGCCCGTGGGGCCCACAAGACACCAGGGCGCGCCAGAGGCCCCTGGCGCGCCCTGATGGGTTGTGGGGCCCACGGGGGTCTCCTGCACCGCCTCTTCACTCTATAAATTCTCAGATATTCCAGAAACTCTAGGGGAGCAGACGAAACACAATTCCAGGCACCACAAGTTCCAGAACCACGAGATCCAATCTAGAGCCCTATTCTGGCACTCCGCCGGAGGGGAACACGATCATGGAGGGGTTCATCATCCTCATTGGTGCTCCTCTAATGATGCGTGAGTAGTTCAGCATAGACCTACGGGTCCGTAGGCAGTAGCTAGATGGCTTCTTCTCTCTTTTTGATTCTCAATACAATGGTCTCTTGGAGATCTATTTGATGTAAACTGTTTGCGGTGTGTTTGTTGGGATCCGATGAATTTGAGTTTATGATCAGATTTATATCCATGAATATTATTTGAGTTTCTTTGATCTCTTATATGCATGATTGTTATAGCCTCGTATTTCTTCTCTGAATCTTTGGTTTAGTTAGGCCAACTAGATTGATTTTTCTTGCCATGGGAAGAGGTGCTTTGTGATGGGTTTGATCTTGTGGTGTCCTCACCCAGTGACAGAAGGGGTAGCGAGGCACGCATGTATCATTGCTATTAAGGATAAAAAGATGGGGTCTATTCCTACATGAATAGATCTTGTCAACATCATGTCATCGTTCTTATTGCATTACTCCGTTTCTCCATGAACTTAATACACTAGATGCATGCTGGATAGCGGTCGATGTGTGGAGTAATAGTAGTAGATGCAAAATTGTTTCGGTCTACTAATCTTGGACGTGATGCCTATATACATGATCATTGCCTTGGATATCATCATAATTATTCGATCTTCTATCAATTGCCCAACAGTAATTTGTCTACCCACCGTATGCTATTTTCTCGAGAGAAGCCACTAGTGAAATCTACGGCCCCCGGATCTATCTTTTATCATATTGCTTTCAGATCTATTTTACACCGTATTTGTTTTCAGATCTATTATTCCAAAAACCCAAAAATACTTTGGTGCACTTTTTATTTCCATCTTTTATTTCGGGTTTTATTCAGATCTATTTATCCAATCTCATACAATTTAATCTATCTTTTTACCGAGGAGGGGTTGACAACCCCTCTTACGCGTCGGGTTGCAAGTATTTGTTCTTTGTGTGCAGGTACCGTTTACATAGTGTTTCTTGGTTCGCCTACTGGTTCGATAACCTTGGTTTCATAACTGAGTGAAATACTTACCGTAGCTGTGCTGCATCATCCCTTCCTCTTTGGGGAAATACCAACGCAGTCTCAAGCCACGTCAGTCGTCACCAATCACCATGAGAAATATTTGAGTCTTTATTGAATTCTTATATACATGATTGTTATAGCTTTGTATTTCTCTCCGATCTATCTGTTTGGTTTGGCTAACTAGATTGATTTATCTTGCAATGAGAGAGGTGCTTTGTGATGGGTTCAATCTTGCGGTGCTCAATCCCAGTGATAGAAAAGGACATGACACGTATTTGTATTGTTGCCATTAAGGATAAAAAATATGGGGTTTATTCATATTTCTTGGGTTTACTTTGTCTACATCATGTCATCTTGCTTAAGGCGTTACTCTGTTTTTATGACTTAATACCCTAGATGCATGCTGGACAGCGGTCTGCGGAGTAATGATGACCCACAAGTATAGGGGATCAATCCTAGTCCTTTCGAGAAGTAAGACTGTCGAACCCAACGAGGAGCAGAAGGAAATGACAAGTGGTTTTCAGCAATGCAATTTCTGTAGGCACAGAAATTGTTGGTAACAGGTAGTTTGATAGCAAGATAATTTGTAACAAGTAACAATAAGTGCAGCAAGGTAGCCCAATCCTTTTTGTAGCAAAGGACAGGCCAGAACAATCTCATATAATAAGTAAAACATTCTTGAGGGCACACGGGAATTTCATCTAGTCACTTTCATCATGTTGGTTTGATTTGTGTTCGCTACTTTGATAATTTGATATGTGGGTGGACCAGTGCTTGGGTGCTGTTCTTACTTGAACAAGCCTCCCACTTATGATTAACCCCCTCGCAAGCATCCGCAACTACAAAATAAGTATTAAGATAAAATCTAACCATAGCATTAAACATATGGATCCAAATCAGCCCCTTAAGGAATAGCGCATAAACTAGGGTTTAAGCTTCTGTCACTCTAGCAAACCATCATCTAATAAATACTCCATAATGCATTCCCTTAGGCCCAAAGATGGTGAAGTATCATGTAGTCGACGTTCACATAACACCACTAAGGGAATCACAACATACATATCATCAAAATAACGAACCCATATCAAATTCACATGATTACTTGCAACATGACTTCTCCCGTGGCCTTAAGAACAAAGGCAACTACTAACAAATAATATTTATGCTTAAGATCAGAGGGATATTGAATAGCATAATGGATCTGAACATATAATCTTCCACCAAATAAACCGGCTAGCATCAACTACAAGATGTAATCAACACTACTAGTCACCAACAGGTACAAATCTGAGGTTTTGATACAAAGATTGAACACAAGAGGTGAACTAGGGTTGGAGATGAGATGGTGCTGTTGAAGATGTTGATGAAGATTGGCCTCCCAAAGATGAGAGGGTTGTTGGTGATGACGATGGCTTCGATTTCTCCCTCCGGGAGGGAAGTTCCCCCGGCGGAATCGCTCCGCCGGAGGGCAAAAGTGCTCCTGCCCAAGTTCCGCCTCGAGACGGCGGCGCTCCGTCCCAAAAGTCCTCTCCTTATTTTTTTCTAGGTCAAAAGACCTTATGTACTAGAAGATGGGCACCGGAGGTGGGCCTGGGCCCCCACTACCCACCAGGGCACGCCGGGAGGGGGTGGCGTGCCTTGCTGCCTTGTGGGTGCCTGGGTGCCCCCCTCTGGTGGTTCTTTCCTCCAATATTTAATATATATTCCAAAATAATTCACCGTAAAATTTCAGCTCATTTGGAGATGTGCAGAATAGGTGTCTCTGACATAGTTTTTCAGGTCCAGAATTCCAGCTGCCGGCATTCTCCCTCTTTGTGTAAACCTTGCATATTATGAGAGAAAAGGCATTAAAATTACTCCACAAAGTGTTATAATGCATAAAAACACTATAAATAACAGTAGGAAAACATGATGCAAAATGGACGTATCAACTCCCCCAAGCTCAGACCTCGCTTGTCCTCAAGCGAAAGCCGATATCAAAAAGCATGTCCACATGTTTAGAGAGAGAGGTGTCGATAAAACAAAATACGGACATAGTAGCATCATGCTTATTATTATAATAGTAACAAAATTTATCATTAAACTTTATCATATAGCTTCTCATGAACAAGTAACAATTCATCACAACATCAAAGTAGAAAGCATAAACTTTATTGAAAACTAACAAACTATATTCTCAGTCGACTCTGCAACTACAATTCATCATATTTTTAGGAAGGGTCTCGTATCGGAGCCTTTTGGCATGTCCACATACTCAACCATCATTTAGTCTTCTATGATTGCTAACACTCATAGCATACTTATGAGCAAAAAGTTTCAACCGGACACATAGAAAGATAGGGTCTTATAGTTTTGCCTCCCAACTTATTCACCTCAAGGGTGATGTCAACAATAATAACTCATGATCACTCACATTCAACTGGATATATGTGCCTAGATCTTTCCCCACCACATAGTGCTTGCAAAAAGAGAAAATAAAAAGGAATAGAGAAGAAAACTTTGACTCTTGCATAAAAAGTAAATACATAAAAGTAAAAGATAGGCCCTTCGCAGAGGGAAGCAGAGGTTGTCATGTGCTTTTTGGTTTTGTATGCACAATCTCTTAATGCAAAAGAACGTCATGTTATATTGCCCCTTATGATAGCAACCTTTATTATGCAGTCCGTCGCTTTTATTACTTTGCCATCACAAGTTCGTACAACGCTTATTTCCCTTACACTAAAAGATCAAACACATTTAGGACCAATTTTTATTGCCTTTTTGCACCGATGACAACTTACTTGAAGGATCTTACTCAATCCATATGTAGGTATGGTGGACTCTCAAAACATGAATTTGGGTTTAAGGGTTTTGGGTGCACAAGTAGTATCTCTACTTAGTGCGGATTTTTGGCTAGCAAAGATATTGAGCAAGCACCACATGTTGGAGGATCTATGACAATATAGCTTCTATGTGAATATGAACAAACATAAATCATTACGTTGTCTTCCTCATCAAATGTCAACAGTTTGACATAAAATATTTATTGGGGGCTCACAATCATAAAAGATGTCCAAGATAGTATATTTGCATGTGAATCTTCTCTTCCCTTATTAATTCTTTTATGAGTTGCATCATTGACCAATGCTATGGTTGTCAACTTTCAAAAAAAATTACCACTTATACTTTTCCTTATGTGATGTCATTACTTACCATAAGATTAGCATATGATCTTTTTCATTATTTCCCTTTATTTTGATTGGAACATAAAAGTAAAGAAGCAATAACTCAAACTAAACTTTATTATATAACTCTCACTCGATTACATAGATAGATAGATAGATCACGAAACTAACACTCGAAAATAGATCATACTAAACTTTTATTCAACTAAATCACGAAATAACTAAAGATTGAACTAAGATAGGTAAAGGTAATAAAAGTGATGGTGATATGATGCCGGGGCATCCCCCCAAGCTTGGCACAAGCCAGGGGGAGTGCCCATACCCGTGTACTCAAGTCTCCTTCTTTGGTGATGATGGTGATGGTGGTTGTGATGAGGTAGTAAGCTTGTCCTCCGGCTTCCATGGCAGGGGTTCACAACCATAAGAGGATGCACAAGTCTCCTGAGTCATGAAACCGGCAGCTAAACTCATACCTTTAAATCTTGCTTCATACTCAAAAACTTGATTTTAAAGATCATAGATTTGGCTTTACAGAAAGTTGATTTGCTCGTTGAAGGTGAAGACGATGTCCTTCATAGACCGGCCATCCACCTTGTAATCACGGGTGAATTCTGTAATCATGGAGTGGTTGGCACTAAGTCCATGCTCCACCATCCCTTGGCACTTGAAGATCTCTCGCTCCACCGCCTCGAGCCTGGCCTCCATGCTTCCCGTCTTCTTGGGCCCTTGAACATCCCAAATGTGGAGCACCCCCTCACGCACCTCAATGGCTTGATGGTGCTTCATCACCTCCGGCAAGTAGGGATTTATTACCCTCTCAAAGAACTTATCCTTGGAGGAGCTTGGTGCTGCCATGGCGATCTAGATCTATCAGAAAAACAGCACGAAACAAGAACAGAGGATTTCTCCATGATGCGGTGGTCAAATCGTCCAGGGGAGTATATAAAGATTTTTTATCTTGGGAAACAAGCATATAGAAGAAAAACGGAGTCGGGAAGGTGCCCGAGGAGCCCACTACCCACCAGGGCGCGCCAGGTGGGGCAGGCGCGCCCTGGTGTCGTGCGGTCACCTGTGTTGCCTTCCCGGTTGTTTCTTATTTTTCTATTTTTTCTAATATTCAAAAACTGACATAAAATATTTTTGCGGATTTTTTGGAGTCCGTTTACTTACCGTATCATGTACCTCTTCCTTTTCAGGGTTCTGGAGTGTTCTGGAAGGTTTCTTTTATGTGTTCCTTCGGTGTCATGGTTTGAATAATATTAGTTTCAAAATTAATAGGCGTACCTGAAATATAGTGCTTAATTCTTTGTCCATTGACCACCTTCGGATTAGTGCCTTCGGCATTATTGATCTTAATAGCTCCAGAACGATAAACCTCTTCGATAATATATGGCCCTTCCCATTCGGAGAGAAGTTTTCCTGCAAAAAATCTGAAACAAGAATTGTACAATAGAACATGTTCACCAACTTTGAATTCCCGCTTCTGGATTCTTTTGTCATGCCATCATTTAACTTTTTCTTTGAATAGTTTGGCATTTTCATAAGCCTGGGTTCTCCATTCATCTAATGAGCTAATATCGAATAACCACTTTTCACCGGAAAGTTTGAAGTCATAATTGAGTTCTTTAATTGCCCAATATGCTTTATGTTCTAACTCAAGAGGCAAATGACAAGCTTTTCCATAAACCATTTTTTACGGAGACATACCCATGGGATTTTTATAAGCTGTTCTATAGGCCCAAAGTGCATCATCAAGTTTCTTAGACCAATTCTATCGGGACCTATTGACAGTTTTCTATAATATTAATTTTATTTCTCTATTGCCAAGTTCAACTTGACAACTAGATTGAGGATGATAGGGTGATGCAATTCTATGGTTGATATCATATTTAGAAAGCATTTTACGGAAAGCACCATGAATAAAGTGTGAACCACCATCAGTCATTAAATATCTAGGGACTCCAAACCTTGGGAAGATAATTTCTTTAAGCATTTTAGTGGAAGTGTTATGATCAGCACTGCTAGTTGGAATAACTTCTACCCACTTAGTGACATAATCAACATCAACCAAAATATGTGTATACCCATTAGAGGAAGGAAAAGGTCCCATATAGTCAAAGCCCCAAACATCAAATGGTTCAACAACAAGTGAATAATTCATAGGCATTTCCTGACGCTTACCAATGTTACCAATTCTTTGACATTCATCACAAGACAAGACAAACTCATGGGCATCTTTGAAAAGAGTAGGCCAATAAAAACGAGATTGTAATACCTTGTGTGCAGTTCTATCTCCCGCATGATGCCCTCTGCAAGCTTCGGAGTGACATTTCCGTAGGATTTGTTCCTGCTCATGCTCAGGTATACAACGTCTAATAATACCATCCAGTCCTTCTTTATAAAGATGTGGGTCATCCCAAAAGTAATGTCTTAAATCATAGAAGAATTTTGTCTTTTGTTGCTATGTGAAAACTAGGTGGTATAAATTTAGCAACAATATAATTAGCATAGTCAGCATACCAAGGAGTATTATGAGAAGCATTTGTGACAGCAAGTTGTTCATCAGGAAAGCTATCATCAATAGGTAGTGGGTCATCAAGAATATTTTCTAACCTAGACAAGTTATCAGCTACGGGGTTCTCAGCTCCTTCCCTATCAGTAATGTGTAAATCAAATTCTTGCAGTAAGAGAACCCACCTAATAAGTCTAGGTTTAGCATCTTTATTTTCCATAAGATATTTTATAGCAGCATGATCAGTGTGAACAATTACTTTGGAATCAACAATGTAAGATCTGAATTTATCACAAGCAAACACAACTGCTAAAAATTCTTTTTCAGGAGTAGCATAATTTCTTTGGGCACTATCTAGATTTTTACTAGCATAATGGATAACATTTAATTTTTTATCAACTCTTTGTCCTTGAACAGCACCAACAACATAATCATTAGCATCACACATAATTTCAAAAGGCAAGTTCCAATCAGGTGGTTGAACAATAGGTGCAGAAGTTAAGGCTTTCTTAAGTGTTTCAAAGGCTTCTACACAATCATCATAAAAAACAAATGGAACATCCTTTTGTAAAAGATTAGTAAGAGGCCTAGAAATTTTAGAGAAGTCTTTAATAAACCTCCTATAAAAACCAAGGAAACTACGAATACCTTTAATATCTTTAGGACATGGCATATTCTCAATTGCATCAACTTTAGCTCTATCCACCTCAATACCTCGCTCAGAGATTTTATGCCCCAAGACAATACCTTCATTTACCATAAAGTGTTACTTCACCCAATTCAAGACAAGATTAGTTTGTTCACATCTCTGCAAAACTTGATCAAGGTTGCTTAAGCAATCATCAAAAGAAGTTCTGTATACAGAAAAATCATCCATGAAAACCTCAACAATCTTTTCACAAAAGTCAGAGAATATAGCAGTCATACATCTTTGAAAGGTAGCAGGTGCATTGCATAAACCAAAAGGCATAAGTCTATAAGCATAAGTTCCAAAAGGGCAAGTAAAGGTGGTTTTCTCTTGATCAGGTTGTGATACAGGTATTTGAGAAAACCTAGAATATCCGTCAAGAAAACAAAAGTGTGTGTGCTTAGACAATCTTTCTAACATTTAATCAATGAAAGGCGAAGGGTAATGATCTTTTATAATAGCTTTGTTTAATTTTCTGAAATTAATTACCATTATATAGCCAGTCACTATTCTTTGTGGAATAAGTTCATTTTTATCATTAGGAACAACAGTGATACCTCCTTTCTTAGCGACACAATGAACAGGACTTACCCATCTACTATCAGCTATGGGATAGATTATACCTGCTTCTAGAAGTTTTAGTATTCCAGTTCTTACCACTTCCTTCATCTTACGATTTAATCGTCGTTGATGATCAACAACGGGTTTAGCATCAGGTTCCATATTAATCTTGTGTTGACAGAGAGTGGGACTAATGCCCTTAAGATCATCAAGAGTATATCCAATAGCAGCACGGAGCTTCTTCAGGATTTTTAGTAATCTTTCTTCTTCATGTTCTGAAAGGTTAGCACTAATAATAACAGGATATATCTTTTTCTCATCAAGATAAGCATAATTCAGTGTCAAGCAATTGCTTTAATTCAAACACAGGTTCACCTTTAGGTGGAGGAGGGCCTCCTAGAACAGGAAAATTGTGTTTAAGGATTGTTGTTCAAAGAATATTTTATTTATTTCATTTCTTTCATGCAAGTGCATATCATTTTCATGGTCTAGTAAATATTGTTCTAGTAGATCAGTGGGAGGTACGGCAATAGAAGCAATACCAATTATTTCATCCTTACTAGGCAATTCTTTATTATGAGGTTGTTTACGAAACTTAGAGAGATTAAACTCATGAGACACATCACTAAAATTGACACTGACCGTTTCTCTATGGCAATCTATCTTAGCATTAACAGTGTTCAAGAAAGGTCTACCAAAAATTATAGGACAAAAATCATCTTGTGGGGAACCAAGAACTAGAAAATCAGTAGGGTATTTTATTTTTTCACACAAGACTTCAACATCTCTAACAATTCCAAGTGGTGTGATGGTGTCTCTATTAGCAAGTTTAATGGTAACATCTATGTCTTCTATTTCAGTGGGTGCTATATCATTCATAATTTCTTGGTATAAGGTAAAAGGAATAGCACTCACACTATCACCCAAATCACATAAACCATGATAGCAATGATCTCCTATTTTAATTGAGACAATAGGCATGCCAACAATAGGCATATTCTTATCTTTAGTGTCGGGTTTGGCAATTCTAGCTGCTTCATCACAGAAATAAATAACATGCCTATCAATATTTTCGACCAAGAGATCTTTGACCATAGCAACACTAGGTTCTACTTTAATTTGTTCAGAGGGTTTAGGTGCTTTAATATTACTTTTGCGACCCACTGTTGACACTTTAGCATGTTCCTTTATACTAACAGGGAAAGGTGGTTTTTCAATATAAGCAGTAGGAACAACTAGGTCAACATTATAAATGATAGTTTCATCTTTAACTAAAAACGGTTCTTTAATTTCTTATTTAATAGGGGGATGATATTTAAACCACTGCTCCTTAGGGAGATCAACATGAGTAGCAAATGATTCACAAAAAGAGGCTACTATCTCAGAGTCAAGTCCATACTTAGTGCTAAACTTGTGAAAAGCATCGGTATTCATAAAAGATTTAACACAATCAAACTCAAGATTTATACCTGACTCTTTACCTTCATCGAGTTCCTGATCTTCAGAGTTGCGTTTAATTCTTTCCAAAAGATCCCACCTGAATTCAATAGTCTTCTTCATAAAAGAACCAGTACAAGAAGTATCGAGCATGGATTGATCATCACGAGAAAGCCGAGCATAAAAATTCTGAATAATAATTTCTCTTGAGGGCTCATGATTGGGGCATGAATATAACATGGAATTAAGCCTCCCCCAAGCTAGAGCGATACTTTCTCCTTCACGAGGCCAAAACTTATATATATAATTCCGATCACGATGAACTAGATGCATAGGATAATTTTTTTGGTGAAATTCCAATTTCAATCGATTCCAATTCCAAGCTCCGATATCATCGCATAGCCTATATCATATCAATGATTTTCCCTTCAATGATAAAGGGAAAAGCTTCTTCTTAACTTCATCTCCGGGTAAACCTGCAAGCTTAAACAATCCACAAATTTCATCCACATGAATCAAATGCATATCCGGATGTTTCGTTCCATCTCCTGCATAAGGATTAGCTAGCAGTTGTTCTAACATGCCCGAAGGAATTTCATAACCAATATTTTTAGTAGGTGCAGTAGGTTGAGGGGAAACTAATTATGTTTCCGGTCGAGGTGAATATACCCCGAACAAACCCCTCAAAGGATTGTTTTCCATAGTAACAAGTGACAGTAAATTTCAGCACGTAGTATAAGTTTTTCCTTACCAAGAGCGCTTCACTCCCCGGCAACGGCACCAGAAAAGAGTCTTGATGACCCACAAGTATAGGGGATCAACTGTAGTCCTTTTGATAAGTAAGAGTGTCGAACCCAACGTGGAGCAGAAGGAAATGACAAGTGGTTTTCAGGAAGGTAATTTCTATATAGGCACTGAAATTGTTGGTAACAGGTAGTTTGATAGCAAGATAATTTGTAACAAGTAACAAGTGACAATAGTAACAATAAGTGCAAAAAGGTAGCCAAATCCTTTTTGTAGCAAAGGACATGCCTGAACAATCTCAGATAATAAGTAAAACGTTCTTGAAGGCACACGGGAATTTCATCTAGTCACTTTCATCATGTTGGTTTGATTTGCGTTCGCTACTTTGATAATTTGATATGTGGGTGGACCGGTGCTTGGGTGCTGTTCTTACTTGAACAAGCCTCCCACTTATGATTAACCCCCTCGCAAACATCCGCAACTACAAAAGAAGTATTAAGATAAAATCTAACCATAGCATTAAACATATGGATCCAAATCAGCCCCTTAAGGAATAGTGCATAAACTAGGGTTTAAGCTTCTATCACTCTAGCAAACCATCATCTAATAAATACTCCACAATGCAGGTAGGAGTCAGTCTACTTGTCTTGGACGTGATGCCTATATACATGATCATTGCCTTGAATATCATCATTACTATGCGCTTTTCTATCAATTGTCCGACAGTAATTTTTTTAACCACCGTATGCTTTTTGTTCGAGAGAGAAGACTCGAGTGAAAACTATGGCCCCGGGGTCTATATTTATCATATATAAAATCCAAAAATTCCTTGTTGTAATTTTATTACCATTATTTTATTTTGTGTTTTTGTTCTATCTATCTACCACTACGAGATTTGATCCTTGCAAATAACCGTCGAGGGGATTGACAACCCCTGCTACTTATTGAGCTTGCGTTGGTTTTTCCCTTGAAGAGGAAAGGGTGATGTAGCAACGTAGAGATAAGTATTTCCCTCAGTTTGAGAACCAAGGTATCAATCCAGTAGGAGGTACACGCAAGTCTCCAATCTATGCACCTGCACAAACAATCAAACACTTGCACCCAACGCGATAAAGGGGTTGTCAATCCCTTCACGGTCACTTGCAAGGATGAGATCTGATAGAGATAGATATAAAAGATTACTAAAACATAAAACAAAATAAAAGTAAATAAATTGCAGCAAGGTATTTTTGGGTTTTTTGGTTTATAGATCTGAAAATATATGATGGAAAATAGACCCGGGGTCCATTGGTTTCACTAGAGGCTTCTCTCTTGAAAGAAAGCATACGGTGGGTGAACAAATTACTGTCGAGCAATTGATAGAAAAGCGCAAAGTTATGACGATATCCAAGGCAATGATTATGAATATAAGCATCACGTCTGTGTCAAGTAGACCAACTCTTGCCTGCATCTACTATTACTCCACACATCGACCGCTATCCAGCATGCATCTAGAGTATTAAGTCCATAAGAACGAAGTAACGCCTTAAGTAAGATGACACGATGTAGAGGGATAAACTCAAGCAATATGATGAAACCCCTATCTTTTTACCCTTGATGGCAACAATACAATACGTGCCTCGCAAC
Source organism: Thinopyrum elongatum (assembly GCA_011799875.1). Lineage (NCBI taxonomy): Eukaryota > Viridiplantae > Streptophyta > Magnoliopsida > Poales > Poaceae > Thinopyrum > Thinopyrum elongatum. The sequence continues at coordinate 80,254,748 of CM022300.1, read as the reverse complement.
CCCTACTATGTCACTAGGTGAGGACACCGCAAGATTGAACCCAAAACTAAGCACCTCTCCCATTGCAAGAAGAACCAATCTAGTTGGCCAAACCAAACCAATAATTCGAAGAGAAATACAAAGATATCAAATCATGCATATAAGAATTCAGAAAAGGCTCATGTAATATTCATAGATAATCTGATCATAAATCCACAATTCATCGGATCTCGACAAACACACCGCAAAAGAATATTACATCGGATAGATCTCCAAGAACACCGAGGAGAACATTGTATTGAAGATCAAAGAGAGAGAAGAAGCCATCTAGCTACTAGCTATGGACCCGTAGGTCTGTGGTAAACTACTCACGCTACATCGGAAGGGCAATAGGGTTGATGTAGAAGCCCTCCGTGATCGAATCCCCCTCCGGCAGAGTGCCAGAAAAGGCCCCAAGATGGGATCTCACGGGTACAGAAGGTTACGGCGGCCGAAAAGTTTTTTGGTGGATGTTTCTGGTGGTTTGGGAATATTTCTGAATTTATAGGCCAAAGATTAGGGTTGGAGGACTATGAGGGGGCCCACAAGCCAGGGCCCCCCTAGGGCGCGCCCTGAGGGCTTGTGGAGCCCTCGGGACTCTTCTGCCTTCCTCTCCAGGTCCTATTGGTGTCTTCTGGTCCAAGAAAAATCATCGCGAAAGTTTTATTCCGTTTGGATCCGTTTGATATTCCTTTTCTGTAAAACTCAAAAACAAGGAAAAAACAGAAACTGGCACTGGGCTCTAGGTTAATAAGTTAGTCCCAAAAATAATATAAAATAGCATATTAATGCATATAAAACATCCAAAACAGATAATATTATAGCATGGAACAATAAAAAATTATAGATACGTTGGAGACGTATCAAGCATCCCAAGCTTAATTCCTACTTGTCCTCGAGTAGGTAAATGATAAAAACAGAATTTTTGATGTGGAATGCTACCTAACATATTTATCCATGTAATCTTCTTTATTGTGGCATGAATATTCAGATCCATAAGATTCAAAACAAAAGTTTAATATTGACATAAAAACAATAATGCTTCAAGCATACTAATAAAGCAATCATGTCTTCTCAAAATAACATGGCCAAAGAAAGTTATCCCTACAAAATCATATAGTCTGGCTATGCTCCATCTTCATCACACAAAGTATTAAATCATGCACAACCCCGATGACAAGCCAAGCAATTGTTTCATACTTTTAATGTTCTCAAACTTTTTCAACTTTCACGCAATACATGAGCGTGAGCCATGGATATAGCACTATAGGTGGAATAGAATATGGTGGTTGTGGAGAAGACAAAAAGAAGGAGAAAGTCTCACATCAACTAGACGTATTAACGGGCTATGGAGATGCCCAGCAATAGATATCAATGTGAGTGAGTAGGGATTGCCATGCAATGGATGCACTAGAGCTATAAGTGTATGAAAGCTCAAAAAGAAACTAAGTGGGTGTGCATCCAACTTGCTTGCTCACGAAGACCTAGGGCAATTTGAGGAAACCCATCATTGGAATATACAAGCCAAGTTCTATAATGAAAAAATTCCACTAGTATATGAAAGTGACAAAAGAGGAGACTCTCTATCATGAAGATCATGGTGCTACTTTGAAGCACAAGTGTGGTAAAAGGATAGTAACATTGTCCCTTCTCTCTTTTCTCTCATTTATTATTATTATTATTTTGTACTCTTTGGCCACTTTTTTTCTTATTTTTTCTCTTTTTTTATTTGGGCTTCTTTGGCCTCTTTTATTTTTTTGTAAGTCCGGAGACCCATCCCAACTTGTGAGGGAATCATAGCTTCCATCATCCTTTCCTCACATGGGAAAATGCTCTAATAATGATGATCATCACACTTTTATTTACTTTACAACTCAAGAATTGCAACTCGATACTAGAACAAAATATGACTCTATATGAATGCCTCATGCATATTAGAACAATATGACAATGATGGTGCGTGTCATAATAAACGGAACGGTGGAAGTTGCATGGCAATATATCTCGGAATGGCTATGGAAATGCCATAATGGGTAGGTATGGTGGCTGTTTTGAGGAAGGGTATATGGTGGGTATAATGCACCGGCGAAAGTTGCGCGGTACTAGAGGGGCTAGCAATGGTGGAAGGGTGAGAGTGCGTATGATCCATGGACTCAACATTAGTCATAAAGAACTCACATACTTATTGCAAAAGTCTATTAGCTATCGAAAAAAAGTACTACACGCATGCTCCTAGGGGGATAGATTGGTAGGAAAAGACCATCTCTCGTCCCCGACCGCCACTCATAAGGAAGACAATCAATAAATAAATCATGCTCCGACTTCATCACATAACGGTTCACCATACGTGCATGCTACGGGAATCGCAAACTTTAACACAAGTATTTCTACCAATCCACAATTACTCACTAGCATGACTCTAATATCACCATCTTTATATCTCAAAACAATATGCAAGGAATCAAACTTCTCATAGTATTCAACGCTCTTTATATGAAAGTTTTTATTATATCCCTCTTGGATGCCTATCATATTAGGACTAAATTTATAACCTAAGCAAATTACCATGCTGTTTAAGACTCTCAAAATAATATAAGTGAAGCATGAGAGTTCATCAATTTCTATAAAATAAAGCCACCGCCGTGTTCTAAAAAGATATAAGTGAAGCACTAGAGCAAACTGCCTAGCTCAAAAGATATAAGTGAAGCACATAGAGTATTCTAATAAATTCACGATTAATGTGTGTCCCTCTAAAAAGGTGTGTACATCAAGGATGATTTTGGCTAACTAAAAATCAAAGAATCATATCATACAAGACGCTCCAAGCAAAACACATATCATGTGGTGAATAAAAATATAGCCTCAAGTAAATTTACCAATGGATTGAAGACGAAAGAGGGGATGCCATCCGGGGCATACCCAAGCTTAGATGGTTGGTTGTCCTTGAATATTACCTTGGGGTGCCTTGGGCATCCCCAAGCTTAGGCTCTTGCCACTCCTCATCCCCAAGCTTAGGCTCTTGCCACTCCTTATTCCATAGTCCATCAAATCTTTACCCAAAACTTGAAAACTTCACAACACAAAACTCAACAGAAAGCTCATAAGCACCGTTAGTATAATAAAATAAATCACCACTTTAGGTACTGTTGTGAACTCATTCTAAATTTATAATGGTGTTATATCTACTGTATTCCAACTTTTCCATGGTTCATACCCCCCGATACTACCCATAGATTCATCAAAATAAGCAAGCAACACATAAAAAACAGAATCTGTTAAAACAGAACAGTCTGCAAAGATCTGAATTGTTTTCATACTTATGTAACTCTAAAAATTCTTAAAAATTTGGAAAACATAGGAAATTCATATATCAATCTTGTGTAAAAAATTCAGAATTTTTCCACCCTCCACTTAATTTAAAAAATTCGGTTACTGGATGCAAAAGTTTCTGTTTTTCAGCAAAATCAAATCAACTATCACCATAGATCATCCCAAAGGTCTTACTTGGCTCAAACACTAATTAAAATGCCAAAACACAATTACTACAGAGTTAATAATGTGTATTCTCATAAAAATATAAAAGTAAAATATTGGGTTGTCTCCCAACAAGCGCTCTTCTTTAAAGCCTTTTAGCTAGGCATTGATAATTTTAATGATGCTCACATGAAAGACAAGAATTGAAGCACAAAGAGAGCATCATATAGCATGTGAAAAACAAGTTTAATTCTAACATACTTCCTATGCATAGGCATTTTATAGGGAAAATATTTGTCAAGACAAGCAAAAACTAGCATATGTAAGGAAGAAGGAAGAAACAATAGCAATCTCAACATAACGAGAGGTAATTTAGTAACATGAAAGTTTCTACAACCATATTTCCCTCTCTCATAATAATTACTTATGGGATCATATTCAAATTCAACATTATAGCTATCACATAACATATCCTCTATATGATCCACATGCATGCAAAGTTGACACTCTTCCAATATAGTGGGATTATCATTAACTAAAGTCATGACCTCTCCAAACCCACTTTTGTTAAAAAATTCATAAGATTGATCATTCTCCAAAGTGGTGGGATCATTATTACCTAAAGTTGACACACATCCAAACCCACTTTCAATATTAATGCAAACATATTCATCATGAGGCTTACATAAATTTTCAAGATCATAAGAAGAATCACCCCAATCATGATCATTATAATAAGTGGTGGACATAGCAAAATTAGCATCCCCAAGCTTGGGATTTTGCATATTATTAGCACAATTGACATTAATAAAATTTATAATAACACCATTGCAATCATGCTTGTCATTCAAGGAGCTATCGTGAATCACTTCATAAGTTTCCTCTTTTAGCACTTCATCACAATTTTCAGATTCACGAATTTCAAGCAAAACTTCATAAAGATAATCTAGTGCACTCAACTCACTAGCAATTGGTTCATTATTATTGGATATCTTAAAAAGATTAGCAAGTGGACGAGGATCCATAAACTCTTTGCTTCCTGATTTTGAATAAATACACAATTATGGCAAGCAAACAGGCAAACAAACCTAGTAAGACATAAGGGCAAACGAAAAGGCAAACAGAAAGAAGGCAAATAAAAAGGCAAATATTTTTGTGTTTTTTTGATAACATTTTAGAGGTGGGGGAGAGGAAAACGAGAGGCAAATGGCAAATAATGTAATGCAAGAGATGATAGTTTATGATAGGTACTTGGTAGGATTGATGTAGAACCTTCCCGGCAACAGCACCAGAAATTCTTCCTGCTACTTCTTGAGCTTGCGTTGGTTTTTTCCTTGAACAGGAAAGGGTGATGCAACAAAGTAGAGATAAGTATTTCCCTCAGTTTGAGAACCAAGGTATCAATCCAGTAGGAGGTACACGCAAGTCTCCAATCTATGCACCTGCACAAACAATCAAACACTTGCACCCAACGCGATAAAGGGGTTGTCAATCCCTTCACGGTCACTTGCAAGGATGAGATCTGATAGAGATAGATATAAAAGATTACTAAAACGTAAAACAAAATAAAAGTAAATAAATTGTAGCAAGGTATTTTTGGGTTTTTTGGTTTATAAATATGAAAATATATGATGGAAAATAGACCCAGGGGCCATAGGTTTCACTAGAGTCTTCTCTCTTGAAAGAAAGCATACGGTGGGTGAACAAATTACTGTCCAGCAATTGATAGAAAAGCGCAAAGTTATGACGATATCCAAGGCAATGATTATGAATATAGGCATCACGTCCGTGTCAAGTAGACCGACTCCTGCCTGCATCTACTACTATTACTCCACACATCGACCGCTATCCAGCATGCATCTAGAGTATTAAGTTCAGAAGAACGAAGTAATGCCTTAAGTAAGATGACATGATGTAGAGGGAAAAACTCAAGCAATGTGATGAAACCCCCATCTTTTTACCCTTGATGGCAACAATACAATAAGTGCCTCGCTAACCCTACTATGTCACTGGGTGAGGACACCGCAAGATTGAACCCAAAACTAAGCACCTCTCCCATTGCAAGAAGAACCAATCTAGTTGGCCAAACCAAACCGATAATTCGAAGAGAAATACAAAGATATCAAATTATGCATATAAGAATTCAGAAAAGACTAACATAATATTCATAGATAATCTGATCATAAATCCACAATTCATCGGATCTCGACAACACACCGCAAAAGAATATTACATCGGATAGATCTTCAAGAACATCGAGGAGAACATTGTATTGAAGATCAAAGAGAGAAAAGAAGCCATCTAGCTACTAGCTATGGACCCGTAGGTCTGTGGTAAACTACTCACGCTTCATCGGAAGGGCAATAGGGTTGATGTAGAAGCCCTCTGTGACCGAATCCCCCTTCGGCAGAGTGCCGAAAAAGGCCCCAAGATGGGATCTCACGGGTACAGAAGGTTACGACGGCGAAAAAGTATTTTGGTGGACGCTTCTGGTGGTTTGGGAATATTTCTAAATTTATAGGCCAAAGATTAGGGTTGGAGGACTCTCGGGGGGCCCACAAGCCAGGGGGGCCCACAAGCCAGGGGGGCGCCCCCCTCCTAAGGCGCGCCCTAAGGGCTTGTGGAGCCCTCAGGACTCTTCGGCCTTCCTCTCAAAGTCCTACGGGTGTCTTCTGGTCCAAGAAAAATCATCGCGAAAGTTTTATTCCGTTTGGATCCGTTTGATATTCCTTTTCTGTAAAACTCAAAAACAAGGGAAAAACAGAAACTAGCACTGGGCTCTAGGTTAATAAGTTAGTCCCAAAAATAATATAAAATAGCATATTAATGCATATAAAACATCCAAAATAGATAATATAATAGCATGGAACAATAAAAAATTATAGATACGTTGGAGACGTATCAACCCCCTTGTTTGTGTTGGGTGCAACTATTTGCTTTTATGTGTGCAGGTACTGTTAACGAGGTTTTGCGTGGTTCTCCTACTGGATTGCTAACCTTGGTTCTTAACTGAGGGTAAAACTTATCTCTTGTACTGCTTCATCCTCTCCTCTTCGAGGAAATCCCAACGCAACTCACAAGTAGCAAGAAGAATTTCTGGCACTGTTGTCGGGGAGACATCGCCAAAATCTATCAAGTACCTTCGCATAAACTATCATCTACTTGCTCTTATTTTTATTTGCCTTTGTCTCTTGTTTTCATCTCCCGCACTTCTAAAACAATTTTGCAGAAGCACAAAAATATTTTCTTTTGCTTGCTATTATTGCCTTCTTGTCAACACTCAAAAACAGAAAATGAAAGCAAAAATTTAAGATAACTATGGATCCCCATCCACTTGCTAATCATTTCAAAATATCCAATTATGATGAACCAATTGCTAGTGAGTTGAGTGTACTTGATTACCTCTATGAAGTTTTGCTTGAAAATCATGAATCTGGAAATTGTGATGGAGTGTTAAAAGAAGAAATTTATAAAGTGATTCATGATAGCTCCTTGAATGAAAAGCATGATTGCAATTATGTCACTATAAATTCTATTAATGTCAATTGTGCTAATGATATGCAAAGCTACAAGCTTGGGGGTGCTAATTTTGTTATTGTCCTCTACTTATTGCAATGATCATGATTGGGATGATGATGCTTCTTATGATCTTGAGAATTTATTTAATCCTCATGATAAATATGATATTGATAATCATGTTTGCAGTAATATTGAATGTGGGTTTGGAAGAGTGTCAAATTTAGGAAATAAGAATCCCACATATTCGGAGAGTGTTCAACCTTATGATTTTTTTTATAAAAGTGGGTTCAGAGAGGTCATGGCTTTAGTTGATGTTAATCCCACTATCTTGGAAGATTATAAGACTTTTATGCATGTGGATCATGAAGAGAATATTTTATGTGATAGCTATATTTTTTTAATTTGAATATGATCCTACATGTAATTATTATGAGAGTGGCAAATATGGTTGTAGAAATCTTCATGTTACTAAATTACCTCTCTTCATGTTGAGATTGCTATTGTTTCTTTTTTCTTCCTTGCATATGCTAGTTTTTGCTTGCCTTTATAATTTGTTTGCTTATAAAATGCCTGTGCAGAAGAAGTATGTTAGACTTAAATGTGTTCTTCACATGCTACATGATGCTCTCTTTGTGTTTCAATTATTATCTTTCATGTGAGCATCAATAACATCTTAAGCCTATCTTAATGGCTGTAAGGAAAGAGCTTGTTGGGAGACAACCCAATAGTTATCACTTATGTTTTTGAGTGTGCACACAATTATGCCACTGTTATGGTTGTGTTTTTGTGGTTTAATTAGTGTTTGTGCCAAGTAAAGCCTTTGGGATGATTTGGTTGATAGTTGATTTGATTCTGTGAAAAAACAGAAACTTTTGTGCTCAGTCCAGAAAATTCTAAAAATCATTGGAACGTGCTTTTGATGTGAATGTTTTACACATGATTGATATACAAATTTCCCACGTTGTCCTGAGTTTTCAGAATTTTTCGAGTTACAGAAATATAGTCATTATTCAGATTACTACAGACTTTTCTGTTTTAGATAGATTCTGCTTTCGTTGCATAGTTTGCTTGTTTTGATGAATCTATGGATTGCATCGGGGGGGTATAAGTCATGGAGAAGTTGGAATAAACTAGGTATTATGCAATAATAAAATATGAATGGGTTCATAACAGTACCTAAAGTTTGTGATTTGGTTGTTATACTAACGGATCTCGTGAGGTTTCTGTTGAGTTTTGTGTGCTGAAGTTTTCAAGTTTTAAGTGAGATCGCAATGGATGAAGGAATAAGTAGTGGCAAGATCCTAAGCTTGGGGATGCCCAAGGAACCCCAAGGTAATATTCAAGGATACCCAAGCGTCTAAGCTTGGGGATGCCCCGGAAGGCATCCCCTCTTTCGTCTACCAACCATCGGTAAATTATTTGGAGCTATATTTTTATTCATCACATGATATGAGTTTTGCTTGGAGCGTTGTGTATTATATGAGTCTTTGATTTGTTTGCCACAATCATCTTTGCTGCACACACCATTTGAGAGGGACACACATTTATTCGTGATTTGTTAGAATACTCTTTGTGCTTCACTTATATCTTTTGAGCTAGGCAGTTGCTCTAGTGCTTCACTTATATCTTCTAGAGCACGACGGTGGTTATATTTTAAAGAAGTAGTTGAAATCTCATGCTTTACTTATATCTTTTTGAGAGTTTGATAAATAGTAATGGCAATATGCATGGGTTATGAAATTGGTCCTAATATGATAGGTATTCAAGAGGGATATAATAAAAACTTTCATGTTGATCACTGAATATGATAAGTTTGATTCCTTGCAATAATTTTGCGATATTAAGATGGTATGTGGGAGGTAGTAGTGAATATTTGTGGTTTAGTAAGAATATTGGTGTTAAGGTTTGTGATTCCTGAAGCATGCACATATGGTCTCTAGTTATGCTAAGAAGTTGGAGCATGATTTATTATTGATTGTCTTCCTTATGAGTGGCGACCGGGGACGAGTGATGGTCTTTCCTACCAATCTATCCCCTAGGGGCATGCGTAGTAGTACTTTACTTCGATTTTGTAATAAGTATGTGAGTTCTTTATGACTAATGTGAGTCCATGGATTATACACACTCTCACCTTTCCGCAATTTGCTAGCCTCTTCGGTACCGTGCATTGCCCTTTCTCACCTCGAGAGTTGGTGCAAACTTCGCCGGTGCATCCAAACCCCGTGATATGATACGCTTTATCACACATAAGCCTTCTTATATCTTCCTCAAAACAACCACCATACCTACCTATTATGGCATTTCCATAGCCGTTCTGAGATATATTACCATGCAACTTCAACCGTTCCATTTTCATATGACACACATTATCATTATCATATTGCTTTGCATGATCATATAGCTGACATAGTATTTGTAGCTCAGCCACCATTCATCATTTTTATACATGTTACGCTAGATCATTGCACATCCTGGTACACTGCCAGAGGCATTCATATAGAGTCATATTTTGTTCTAGTATCGAGTTGTAATTTTGAGTTGTAAGTAAATAGAAGTGTGATGATCATCATTTTTCATTATTAGAGCATTGTCCCGTTGAGGAAATTAAAAAAAAGAGAAAAATAGGCCAAAAAGAGCCTATAAAAAAAGAGGCCAAAAAGATCCCACAAAAAAATGAGAGAAAAAGAGAGAAGGGGCAATGTTACTATCCTTTTCCACACCATGCTTCAAAGTAGCACCATGTTCTTCATACACATAGACTGTTATGCTTTCACTTTCATAGACTAGCGGGAATTTTTCATTATAGCACTACTAGGAGAAAGCTTATATATAGAACCTTAACAGTAGCGCGGGGTAAAGGGGTAGCGCTACAGCTATATACCAGTAGCGCGTGACGTGCACCAGCGCTATAGGTAAGTTTGTAGTAGTAGCGCTGGGCCGCGGCACCCCGCTGCTGCTAAGTGGTCCCCCCCCCCCATACTCACCGGGGCTACCCGTAGTGGCAGCGTTGGTCCCAGGCCAGCATTACTGCTAAGGCAGTTAGTAGTAGCGCGGGCCATAATGTGAGCGCTACTACTGTGGCCAGCCTAGGCCCAGCTCACCGGCCCAACTTAGCAGTAGCGTGGGCTACCGCCCCGCGCTACAACTAGGTGAAATAGCAGCAGCGTGGGCCGATGACCCACGCTACTGCTGCCTTATCCTCTCCAGCCCGCGTGCACGACCTCACTCTCCCTCTCCCACTCTCACCGTCCTCTCCATCTGCTCCCGCTGCCACCGCCCGCTGCTGCCGTCATCGCGCGCTGCCACCTTTGCCCGCTGCTGCCGTCGCCCCCCGGTGTGTCTCCCTCCATCCCTCCCTTCTCCATCCCTCCCTCCGACCCTCTCCCTCCATCCCTCCCTCCCTCATGCATTGCATAAATGGATGGATGGATATATATATGGATAGATAGATGGTTAGAATTAGGGTATTTTTGATACATTGCATTAATAGACAGATGGATGGATATATAGATGGATAGATGGATGGATGGATGGATAGATGTTAGGGTTAGAATTAGGGTATTTTTAGTAAATGTAGGTCTTTTCAATTATTATTTTAGTAAAAAAAATAGAATAGAAAATTTTAAGTAAAAAATAGTAATATAATATAAATTGTTGTTGCCAATTATATTGATGATAATTTTTTTCAATCGGTGGACTATGCAGGATTTCTCGCCGTCGCGTCTCCCTCTCCCACTCGGTCCCGTCTTGCCACCATGAGCACCTCCCTCTCCTCTTTGTTTAGTTTTTGGTTTAGTTTTATTTTAATATATATGTAGATGTATGTATGTTTGCTAGAATGGATGCATTATTGATTGTTGCACTTTTGTTTCATTCTTGATTTTGAAAAAATCCGACAAAATGGATGCATGGATGCATTTTGCAGGGGACACCTCCAAGTGGCCTATGTTTTGCCGGAATGTTGATTCATTTCTGTTCCGGCAAATTTCAGGCGCTCGATATGTCCTGTTTTAGCAAAGGTCATGCCAGATTTTTCCGTGAATTTTAGCATGACTTGTGCTAGAATGTAGGAAATATCGAGAGCCTTGTATTTGTCGGAAAGAGAATTAAATGACATTTGAGGTTGACTTTAAGTCTGTCGGGGCTCCTTACATGACCGTAAAAAAAACCAGTGAGGGATAGTGTCCACCATATATGAGAGAAGAAGAATGCTGACCGTTGTCGTGGGGGTTGCTCTTCCTCTTCCTTCTCGTGATAGACCTTTTGGTAATGCACGGGAAGGAAGAGAAGAAAGACCATCACCGACGGTCGAAAAATCAGTGAGGGAGTGTCCACCATATATGAGAGAGGACGAAGAATCCTGATTGGTGTCATGGAGGTAGCTTCTTCTTCATTCGAAGGTGCTAGACATTTTGGTGTAATGCACTTTCGAATGAGCGTAGGAGCTACCATCACCGACGGTCACAAATGTCAGAGAAGAAGAATTCCGACTGTTGTCGTGGGGGTCGCTTCTCCTTCGTTCCCGTGTGCTAGACATTTTGGTAATGCACTCGGCGATGAAGGGAGGAGCGACCATCACCGATAGTCGAATATATCAGAGAGGGAGTGCCCACCATATACAACACGTGAGATGAGAGTTTTCAATGAAAGTCTCTACAGACCGACAATCAACCCGTGGTGAATAATAATGATTTGTGTGTTGAGTTCTTGTTATTTGCCGTCGATTTGTAATCCTTGACTTATGAACATAGGAAATGTCTGACGATGACAGGATCCCTGAGTGTGACTACTGCAAAGACGTACGGGGTATGTGTGACAGGATGCCTCATCTGCAAAACGGTAGGTTCTTCACAATCATGCTGAAGGAGACTTTTGACATTTTTACGATACGTAAGGACGACAAGTATTTTTCCGTAATTAAGCAATACTTGTGATTTTTGGCTTCAACGGGTAATTTCCATTTTTTTACAATTGGAATAGTTCATCCCATGTCATGCAAGACCGTATGTCTTCGAAAAGCTGGGTTTCGAAGATAGGGAGAGAACATAGACGAAGAGAGCTCACCTTAGGACAAAGGATGGTTTCACTTTTCTGGTTAAGCTACTTAATGCACCAAATAGCTCACATTTTGCTTGCTCAACTTGGAGAGGACTTTTCAAGGCCTATGAATTTAAGGAGGATATGAAAATAACCTTCAATATTCGGCCCGAAGATGAAATTGACGACAATATCGACATTTGGGTGGATGTGGACATGCTTCCAATTCTACCTCTTTGTGAGTTTGTCAAATAAATTTGTTAAGTAATTTATATTGTTTATTTAAAAAATCATTGACGGCTTATTTCCATTGACAGCTTATTTTCATTCTTCAAAAAATGTGCGAAAGATAGTAAACAAAACCTACTACACTGATGGCTCTGAACTAACTTACGAGGAGAAAGATCATCTTGTCTCATTTATTATTGATGTTCAGACTTTGAATAACAATTATGAAATTCCTCCACATTATGGTCAATACGTGCCACTAGTCCACGTGTTGACCTGTGGTAACAGCCATGGAAATGGCATGGTAAGATTTTTTACTATTATGACATAAGTGCATCTTTTGCATACATTCTTCTAATTAAAGCTAAACTACATTGCTTACTACATTATTTTATGATCTTCAATAGAAAATCTCGGAGAATTGTGTGCCTCACCTGATGCATATGAAAGGTCACATTGATATTATGAGCTTACAACCATGTCTGCCTACGGTTTTTCGCTGTGCATACAAGATTTCTCAAAGAGATGAAGACCTCACAATCAAAGGATGGAAAAAAGTTATGAATAATCACAGGGAGCTACTTGGAGGCAACATGGTGCGAAGCCCATGAATTGGAGACAGGATAATCTCCATTCTCCATAATGGAGAGTCAGGGGCTATCCTGTTTTATGCTATTTTACCTTGAGAGGGTAGCAGGTCCTAGCTTGCTAGTACTCATGATCATGTGCTAAGAACAATTAACTAGTGTTGGCTATGACTATGATGACGAGGAGGAGTTGTTATTATGATTATGCTGATGAGTGATGTGCTATAATGATGAGTTGTTAGATGATTATGATGATGATGAGTATGACTTGTTATTATGATAATGATGATGAGTTATTATTATGATGATTGTTGGGGATATAACCCCGAGGTGTGACCCGCCCAGGAGGGGCCGGGTTACACCGTTGGAGACTCAGTATGAAGAAGGCCCAAGTAGGTTCAAGAAGATGAAACATGAAGACTGGTGGCGGCTTCCAAGGTGGGCCTGTTGAAGGCCCAAGATCTGGTGGTAGAATTGTGACCCAGAGGGTGTGAGCCGCCACGATGGCGACTTGTCTAACAAGGTAGGGCAACTTAGAAACCGAGTTGGTCACGTTGTGTGATCCGGCTTGGACTCTTCTAAGCCCAAGGCCTCTACCTGTGTATAAAGGTGAGACCCTGTGGCGGGTTAACTTAAGAAACAATTGATCGAGAGCTAGGTCCAGTGATTTTGCTCCCTTGTAATCGATATTCAAGCTATAGTCAGCAAAAGCAGGAGTAAGCTTTTACCTCATAGGTGAGGGGCCGAACCTGGGTAAACCTTGTGTCCTTTGTCCCATTCAACCCCTTCGAGCTAACCTACGTCGCGATGGCTCCACACCTAAGTCCTTTCACAAGGGCATCTGCCGTGATAAAACCACGATAGTTGGCGCCCACCGTGGGGCCAGAGCACGATGGTTTTGAGTTCTTGAAGGGCAATTTCCCAGGGATCAAAGGATACGCCGTGGGCCGGATGACTAAGCATCACCGCGGCAAGCTCTACATAGACGACACTGGCTGGGCCCCCGAGGCCGACTCAATCGAGTACGGGTACTGGGTCCCCTTTGGCGGAATTCACGTCTTCATCGGCAAGATCGGCGAGTCAGAGCCTGAGCCAGACATCTGCACCGACATCGTCGAGACGGCTCAGCGTGCGCGACCCGCCAGGGTTCAACCCGGCCGGAAGCACATTTTCATTGGCTTTGTTCATGGGGCGGATGTTGAGGAAGATTCTACATCTTGTGGAGAGACGGCCATCTATTCAGGTGATGAGTCTTCAACTGGGGAAACAGAGTCGATCTACCAGATTCAGGACGGCGGGCTTGGGGGCTGTTCCGATGGCGACAGTATTTCGGACCCCTATGAGCCGCTGTATAGGGCTGTTGTCTTCATGGCTGGCACTACGCCAATTCTCAACTCATCGACAGCTGTAGCTATGACATCTGAATCAACGGCTGCTGCGACAGCTGGGGCTGGCGGCTCAGCTCGGCCGCCGGCTCAAGTTTTGTCTGAACTCTTGGGCACTTTAACGACCCTGTTGGCAACAGAGGTCACTATGGCAAATCAAGCACAACATAACGTAGAAGTTGCAAAGGTACATGATGAGGTGGCCAAGGCTTAGGAGGAGCTTAATGTAGAGAACGCCAGGATGGCAGAGGAATGAGCCCAGATGGACGCCGAGTCACAATGCATCAAGGCGGAGGCTTTTCACTTAAGTTTGGATCAAAATGCTTCTAATGATGTTTTTCGAAGGAGGTACCTAACCCGCTTGCCTTTGTAGTATGAGGCGCGGAACCTTTTGAACACACCTGGGGCAGGGCCAAGTAACCCGCCAGGCACAGCGCGGGCGGCTGAAGTCCCAGGGAGAGGGGCGGCGGCTCAGCCCCGATTGCCCGACCCGCCCCATAGGGATCGAACCCCGCCCCGGCGTTTTTCCAGACCATCTGGTCATTATTCCAACCCGGTAGATAACATGATAGCAGTGACTACGCGGCTCAATGCAATCCCTATCATAGATGAGACGCCTTTTGCAGCTGAGGCACGGAACGCAATTGAGCTCTTACAGACAGTGGTCGCACAGCAGGAGAAGTATACACATAGTCGTGAGAGGGTGCACTCAACCCCCCTCCCAAGCCGCAGTTACGGCCGACGCGTTGAGTCATCGGCGGTTTCCAGTAGCAAGCGATGACGTCGGCCAAATCAAGATGACCCGCCCCGTGGGAATAACCCGCCCCTTACTCATGCTTAGGCGATTATGGATTATACCAGAGCACGCCGAGAGGCGGAGGCCGCAGCGGCGGCTCAGCTGGGGGCTTATCAGCAGCCTCCAGTGACCCCTTCGGTGTCAGTAGGGGCTGGTATAACTTCCAGATCTGTTGGAGTGCCTTGTTTGGTACCAGCATTACGTAATGAATGTTTGCCTAAGGATTTTAAGGGTCCTTGCAAGGTGGCTAACTATACAACTGATCTCCCCCTGAGGCTTGGATTGAGAGTTATGAGTTAGCCATGGAGATGCTGGATGTCAATGATGTTGTGTGTGCTAAATATTTTACTATGATGTTGGATGGGCCAGCTCGAACCTGGTTAAAAGGATTACCCGCCAACTCCATCAATTCGTGGGCAGAGTTGAAAGCACGGTTCATTCAGAATTTTAAAGGAACATGCAAGCAACCTTTGACGATTATTGATCTTGATAACTGTGTGCAGTGTGAGGATGAGTCGGCTCATCATTGGGTCCAGCGGGTCTCAGCTATCATGCTTTCTCCAGACAGTATTGCGGTGGGTCAGGCGGTTCTGGTCTTGGAGAAGAACTGTCATTTTACCCCCCTTAAGCAGAAGCTTGGGCGGCTTAAGCGTCATTGTAATGACATGGGAGAGCTCATGGCGACTCTCATCAAGTATGCCGACTCTGATACCACCAAAGATCCTGGATCTGATGATGAAAAATCCAACAAGGGAAAGAAGAGTGGTAATGGTAAGGGTCAACAGTAGAACGTGACAGGGCATAATGGCAACAACCAGGGTAACGGTGGTAAGCGCAGACAACTCGATGGCGGGTCAGATCTTGTAGCTAACACCAACACTGGATATAAAAACCAGCGCCATAATGGTAATGGTAAGCAGTCCATTGGAGGGAAGAACTTTAATATTGAGGCAATGATGAATGAGCCTTGCCCAAAACACAGCCTGCCCAATAAACCGACGACTCATGCTTGGAAGGACTATTTCATCATGCGAGAGTACAGGAATTCCAACTTCAATCAGAATCATGGCAACAATAATGGCCTGCCTGGCGGGTCAGGATCCAGCTCATAAGGTCCCGGCTTTGGTGGTGGCGGCTCAAGTTCTGGGTATCAAGGACAGGGCAACCAGGGTGGTTATAACCAACAGTCTGGTCATGGTAACCAGGAGCATCAGTCAGGATACCAGAGTAATCCAAAGCAGCTCAACAGTGGCCAATATCATGTTTTCACCACAAGCCTTTGCAAGCGAGATCAGAAGGTTCATAAACGTGCGGTCAGTACAATTGAGCCGGCGGTACCTCAATATTTGCGGTGGTCAGAGTATCCAATCACATGGAGTTGAGAGGATCACCCGCCCCGGGTTGACAATCCGGGTCAGCTAGCATTAGTGGTAGCCCCTCAGGTTGGGGGCTATAAATTCACTAAAGTGCTCATGGATGGTGGCACCAGTATCAATATCCTTTATTATGACACCTTTCGCCGGATGAACTTAACTGATAAAGAGCTTAAGCCATCTTCTACAGTTTTTCATGGTGTAGTACCTGGTAAGTCGGCATATCCTATTAGAAAGATTGCCCTGGAAGTGGCTTTTGGCGATGATTATGACTACAGAACAGAGACGTTATGGTTTGAAGTGGTCAAGATCAAGAGCCCTTATCATGCCTTGTTTGGACGGACGGCTTATGCCAAGTTTATGGCTCGACCTTGTTATGTTTATTTACAACTTAAGATGCCAGGGCGTAAGGGTACTATTATGGTCCATGGTGATCAGAAAATTGCATTGGAATGTGAGGAAGGAGATGCTGCTTATGCTGAGTCGGCCTGTGCCACGGAGGAGCTTAAGTTTTATAAGGATAATGTTGACCCGGCTGATATGACCCCTTTAAAGAAGCCCACTACTGAGCAAGACCCCTTGTTGAAGTTTAAATCGGCTGATGACACTAAGCAGATTGACTTTGTCCCTGGCGACTCATCTCAGCAGTTCACAGTGGGGGCTAATATGGACCCTAAATAGGAAAGCGCGCTCATCGAGTTCATCCGTGAGAATCGAGACATCTTCACATGGAAGCCTTCTGACATGCCAGGTGTACCGAGAGAATTCGCTGAGCACACTCTTAATGTGGATCCTAAGTTTAAGCCGGTCAAGCAATTTCTTCGTCATTTTAATGAAGAATGACGTAAGGCCATTGGAGAAGAGGTAGCCCGGCTCTTAGCAGCTGGGTTTATTGTGGAAGTCTTTCACCCTGAGTGGTTGGCTAACCCTGTGCTTGTACTCAAGAAGAATGGCCCATGGCGTATGTGTGTTGACTACACAGATCTTAATAAGGCTTGTCCAGCTGATCCATTTGCTCTCCCTCATATCGACCACATCATTGATGCCACGACGGGTTGTGAGAGTTTATGTTTCCTGGATGCTTATTCTGGTTATCATCAGATCAAGATGGCAGTTAAAGACCAAGAGAAGACGTCTTTTATCACCCCTTTTGGAGCCTTCTGCTATGTCTCTATGCCTTTTGGGCTTAAGAGTGCTCAGGCGACTAATCAATGCTGTGTTCAGAATTTCTTTCACAGTCAGATTGGGCGTAATGTGCATGCTTATGTGGATGGCATTGTGGTCAAATCTAGAAAGAAGGAGACTCTCCTAGATGATCTAACGGAGACTTTTGACAATCTCCCGGCCAAGTGTGTGTTTGGTGTGCCTGCAGGCAAGCTCTTGGGTTTTCTGGTCTCAGAGAGGGGTATTGAAGCTAACCCGGAGAAGATCAAGGCTATCACTTCATTGGCTAAGCCGGCGTGTGTCAATGACGTCCAGCGCCTGGCGGGTCGTGTCGCGGCTCTAAGCCGGTTCATAAGCCACCTGGGAGAGAAGGCAATTCCTTTATACCAAATGATGAAGAAGACAGATCATTTTATCTGGAGTGATGCTGCTGACAAGGCATTTAAGGGGCTCAAAAAACAGTTGGCTGAGCCGCCCATCCTTGCGGCTCCTATTGAGAAAGAACCTTTGCTCCTGTATGTGGCGGCTAACAGTAAGGCTGTCAGTGTGGCGATTATTGTGGAGCGCAAGGAGGCGGGTAAGGAGTACCCAGTCCAGAGGCCGGCTTATTATGTCAGTGAGGTGTTGATTGAGTCCAAGCAACGATATCCACATTGGCAGAAACTGGTCTATGGGGTGTTCATGGCGAGTCGCAAGCTAAAGCATTATTTTCTTGGTCATCCTATTACTGTTGTCAGGGATATACCCCGCGGTATGACCCGGCCGGAGTCATAACCCGGCTGGGACTTGGTAAACCGGCGGATGGTAAACCGGCAGACAGTTAAGACAAATGTTAAGTCAGATGATAACCCGGCAGATGTTAAGTCAGATGATAACCCGGCAGGTGTTAAGTCAGATGATAACCCGGCAGAAAATCATAAACCGGCAGGAAGTCATAAACCGGCAGACCATCATAAACCGGCACCAGTCATAAACCGGCACCAGTCATAACCCGGCAGACAGTGATAACTCGGTTGCCAGGAGTTATGAAGCCCGAGTCGTTATGAAGCCCAAGACGTTAAGAAGCCCATGAAGAGAAGTCAGAATAGTTTAAGTCTTAATCCAAGTTGGACTCTACATGTAACCTGCCCCTTCAACATATATAAGGAGGGGCAGGGCACCCCAAAGGTGGGGGGAAAAATAATCTTAGGGCTAGACATAACTGGGAGAGCCGGTTTACGGCGACTCCCTCATGAGGATAATGAGACCTAGCCACAAACAGCATGTAGGGTTGTTACCGGATGATGTTTCCCGGGGCCCGAAGCTGTCTAAATCCTTGTCTTGTGTTGCGTGTCTCGATTCCGCTCAACCCCTCTCAAGCTACCACATAGATGCGTTGGCCTCATGACTAAGTCCACACACTAGGACATCTGCCGTGACAAAACCACGACAGTTGGCGCCCACCGTGGGGCCCTGCACGGTGGTGTTGAGCTCTTGAAGCGATCTCTCATAAGGATCGAGAAGTTCGCAATTTCCGGATGAAGAAGAGCCGGCTGGAAGATTAAGGTTACAGTCTGATGACTGCCGCAGGTCACCAAGAAAAGAAGTCCAAGTCGCCGATACCATCGTCTTTTTCTATAGCCTATTTCGCTCCCGGCGCGTTAAATTTCGATCGGTAACTCGCCAGAATCAAAACGGTTAGAGTTGCCGGTTCGTTTTGGTTCACCAATTGACCGCCAGTGGCAAAAGTCAAAGCTCGAGCATGTCCTTGGAGATCTATTAAAACTGCCGCTGTTGTTGGTTGGGGATACAAGCTCTGTGTTTGGTAAAACTAGTATGATGACCCGGAGAAGGATTTGGTCTTCAACGCCGTAACTCGCCGAGTCCGAGTCAGCCTCGCGCCAAGCTGCCGCAACCGCGGCCGTGCCACGTTAAGTCATCGTCTGTGTCAACCGCAGTTCCGGACCGGCCTGCTGCCATCACCGCATTGTTGAGCTGCCGAACTCGTCTTCGCCTCCGAGCAGACTCCGTTCTGAGCTGCCGGTCAACTCATAGCTGACTGGGGTGGAAAAGTCAATTGGGCTTTGATAGTAGTCCAACTCAGTGCTCACGTGGCAACCAAAGCAAAGGAAAAGCAAACCACAAGTCGTGGCACTTCTTGCGTACCTCGGCCGCGAGTCGCCATCCTGCTCCTCCATCAGTGAGTCGCCGCTCGTTAGGGGCCAGCCCCTGTTCAGCAGTACTGCACGCCCAGCCGCGTCAATCTCAAGCTGGCCCGCCTCGTCTACCGCATGTCGCTGCAGTTCTGAAGCCGCCGCCGTCAGGCTTGGCCCGGTCTCTGTCTTTCCATTGAGCCGCCCTCATCGGAGCGGACGAGCCGGCCGCGTACCCTCATCTCCACAGCCGCGTGCCCGGACCGGGTGGCCGCTCTGGCCGTCTCCGGCGTCCTTCGCGCCGGTTCTGCGACTCCACCTCCGGTTCTGCTGCTCCTCAGTGCCGACTCGGCGGATCCGCATTCTGCCTCTGTCGCTCCATGCCACTATCACGGTTGTGCTGGCCCGTCTCGGCCTCGCTTTTGCTTGGATTTGCTTTGAATTGCTGTCGCCTCTTCTGCTCCGAATCATCCGCGGCCGCCCGCCGCGGCTCCGGGTTGCCATCTCCATCTTGAACTGCCGCTGAGCCGCCCTTCCGTTCCAACGCGCTTGGCGCCCCGCATCTCGCGCTGCCTCGAGCCACCACTACTCGGCCTTGTTCTGAGCCGCCCTCGCGGCCCACGCCTCCGTGACCTCACCTGCGCCCGCGCCTTAAGCCGGTTCTGCCTCGCGGCCGTCTCTGCCGTGGCTTTGAGCCGCCCTCATCTCCGACGGCACGACCTGACCACTGCAACTGCCACGGTTCAGCCGCCGTAAACCGCTCGGCCGCTATCTCGCTAGTCGCCGAGGCTGAAGGTTATCCCATCGTGATCAAACATCGATTTAGCAGAGGACTCAAGACTTGCGTCTAAACCGCCCAGAGCAAAAGAAAAATTAATCCGGATGGAGGTCCCAGCTTGTGTATGTTTCGGAGATTAAAATCAAAGATTGCTGGTCCACGACCCGGAAAAGATGGCCGCGGCCCGTGGCTAATCCGGACTTGCCTCTCGCTCACCATCGGCTCCTCTGCCGCGAGCTTTTCTCTTCTTCAGCCAGCAGCGCTGACCCGGCCAGGCACCATTTATACTGCTCCCCTTCTCTGACCCGGCCACACGCCGGTCTAAACCGCCTCTCGCTCACCCGAGCTCCACAAGCCGGCCTCGCTCGCCTCAACGGCTCACACCCCTGCTTTGAATCGCCGTGCCTCGCTTCTTCTGCCACGGTTCAACCATGGCCAAGCCGCCACCGCTGTCACGGCCTTGCGCCATCGCCAAGCTCTGGATCCACATGAACAAAAGAAGACTGCTCTACTGTTGTTCACCCGCGTTGAGCCGCCAGCGCGTCTGCCACAAGCCGCCATCTCACCGGTGCTATGTCTAAACCGCCGTAGCCACGTCGAGCCGCCCATTGCCTCACCGGAGTTGCTGAGCAGCCGCGCTTCTTTGCCGCTGTCGCTGCCGTGACCTGCCTTGCTTCTTCTTTCACCATGGCTCACTTCGCCTCGAACCGCCGTACGTCGAGCTGCAGGACTTTCCGACCCGCCCTTACCCACTTTCGACGCCATGGCCCTTGCCGCCGGCTCACCTATGCTCTGCCCTGCCAGCGCATGAGCGCAGCCGCTCCGGGTCTCCTTATCTGCAGCCCCGGCAGCTGGGTGCGAGCCG
The DNA here is from genome assembly GCA_011799875.1 of Thinopyrum elongatum. Lineage (NCBI taxonomy): Eukaryota > Viridiplantae > Streptophyta > Magnoliopsida > Poales > Poaceae > Thinopyrum > Thinopyrum elongatum. Next base: position 80,233,392 of record CM022300.1, on the reverse strand, counting down.
CCCTCCGCCTCGGCGCTCTGTCGCCGAGTTGCAGTCATCACTGCGGTCACGACCGTGCGACCCGGCCTCCTCCGCATCCGCACCTTGAGCTGCCGCCCTGAGCAATGTCTAGCACTAGTATTGCTGCATATGACAATATTGTCCCCTTGTATCACGTTGATGAAGATGATAGCCAAATTTGAGCTAGCATTGACACAGTTGGACGAGACGTGCAGTTCAATCTGCTCCGTCAGGATACAAGTGAATTGCATGGTGACCAGATGTACGTGGATTCAGGGAGTGCTGAAAAAAAAAGGTGGGTCAACATGACCCGGAGGATCCGCTTTAAGCCGCCCGATTCCAGCGCTTTAAAGCCTCCACCTTCGCTACGGTTTCGTCGGTGCCACCTTGGTTTTAACGGAGAGAGTGGCTAAAACACGGTTGAAGTTACCAGAGGTTATTCATAGACGCGGATCCTCCATCGTCTAAATAAATCAGGTGAAATCCATCTAGTATATTTTTATGTTACGTATTGCTTTCTTTAAAAGAACAATTACTCTGGCTTGCAAGTTCTCTAATGTAGGACGAGTGGTCTACTTCAAAAGGGACTATTATATCACTGAGCTGTTGAATGACTCATACCGGTTTATATCACGGTCAAATATGGAGAATCTCAAGGCAACTCCTTGAGTCGTCTTAAGACTCGGGGGTTACGATGATATGACTCAGCAAGTCTTGCCAGTTTCAGCAAATTCAAGTGCCCCAGGATGTTGAAGGGAAAGATAACCCGGTCCCGGAGGATACTGTTGTATTGATGAAAATTTAAAGGCCGTCAGAAATATTCCGGCTCACAATGATGCTTCCGATTTATAATCCGGTTTAAGGGAAATCCCGTCTCCCACACAGCGCTGAAGCCCTTAATATCTGGTTCAAATCCGGTTTAAGAGGAAACTATCTATTACAAAGCTCTGACGCTCTCAATATCCGGTTCAAAATCCCGGTTCAAGAAGAATTTATCTCTTGCAAAAAGTTAAAGGTTGCCGAAGAGGACCTGTTGCCATGATGCGCGGTTCAAATATGGGTATCCTGCCTTATTGGCTTATCATATTATTGATCACATGGGGGCTTTCCTGCTCATTGAAGCGAAGCTATGATTACCCTTTAAACCGGCTTATATGCCACTCCTACAAAATCACTTGGGGACTTGGTTGTATTCGAACCATAGCTACACCTCTTGATCGGCGTAAGGCCACCAGGGAAATCACTTGGGGGCTTGGTCGTATTCGAACCATAGCTACACCTCTTGATCGGCGTAAGGCCACCAGGGAAATCACTTGGGGGCTTGGTCGTATTTGAACCATAGCTACACCTCTTGATCGGCGTAAGGCCACCAGGGAAATTACTTGGGGGCCAAAGAGGGTGTTGCAAAAGCACAACTCAAACATAGGCACCCACTGAGCACAGCTCAAAATATTGCTTGGGGATTCTTTGCTATCGCAATGAGCAAAGAATCTACACTTGTAATAGGCTATCAAGCCACGGCTTGGAAGCCTGGTGTGTACACCTAAAACCCCGGGTTAGCCTGCCTTTTTTAAGTAAGTCACTCCATCCAGGTAAACCTGGTATGACTCGTCGAACTTCGACAAGTCAATCTCATAAGACCCTGAACTTGTCAAAGTTAAAATGACGATTGGTTAAAGATTGAGGTCCATCTTAAAAGGCTTTGTAAAATGGTTTAACTCAGCGGCCTGGCAGCCCATGAAAAGCCTCGAATTTGGGGCCTGGTAGCCCGTGAAAAGTCTCGACTACAAGTTTTCATATGCTTTTATTTGCCAAGTTTTTCTCCTTTGATGAGATTTATGATGATTTTGGTAAACCGGCGTTAATCAACCTGGCTCGGCTTTCAACTACAAGTTGTCAGTACATGATTAGTCATAATCCGGTGCTTATTAACCCGGTCTGGTTTTGACTATAAGTCGCCAGTATGAGATAAAGTAATTATCTGGTGTTTATTAACCCGGTCTGGCTTTGGACATTAAGTCGCCAGTATATATTGGGATTGCGCCATTGGAATCATGCGCTTATAAATCATTGGATTATATTATTCAAATCTTTAATAGCCAATATGGCTGGATTTTTATTATGGTTATCAATAACCAATATTATGATTGAGGTTTTCAAAGTCGCTTTAAGCGCATTGGCTATTATTTTATCAATGGATATGATTTATTCTACAATGGAAGGAATAGTCCCGAGTCGCTGCAGGCTTACGACCCGGCACTTGGGGGCTACATTATTCAAGTTGAGAATTACATCAAATATGCAAGTCCCATGTCACTGCCAGCATGTACCATGGTACTTGGGGGCTAATGCAAAGTCATTTTTGCTCACCTCATCGAAGACCCGACTCATCACATCATAATGAGCCGGCCCTTGGGGGCTACCAATTGCTCCTGTCAAAATTCGAGGTTCAAGCCCCATGATGGGGGTTACATCATATAATGTTATTCTCAATGAAGTATATATAAAGTCCAGCTCAATATTATCTTACTGAGCCGGCCCTTGGGGACTACACGTTGCTGTTCAAAAACTACATGATTATATTTACAAAGTCCCTGCTCATTATTGCATAATGACCCGGCCCTTGGGGGCTACATTGGTTGAAGTTTTTATGAGCATAAAGCGATTTCAAGTCCCAGGTTGCTGCAAGCATGACAACCTGGCACTTGGGGTCTACTTATGTGGAATACTCAGTTTATGACTAATGACGGAGATGAACAAATCGGTTTTCTTCAAGACGGTGACATTTATATTGAAGAAAGTCTTAAGCTGTTGCTACGCTACCTTCTTAAGACTTGGGGGCTACAAGTGATAGGCATATAAGAGGTATATTTTCAAGTTTGATGTTAACTACAATTATAACCCGGTGCCATCAATATTTATAAAACCGGCAATTTTGGTAATGATAAACCGACGAGTTCTATATCCTTAAACCGGTTGAAGATCAGATGAGTATTTCAAGGACCAATATTTTTGTTAAGCATTGGGAGCTGAGTCAAAGGAGTTATTCTTCACAATATTTCTCTGTGACAAACCAATGTCAGCAAATTGATTATGAAGCTGGCCTATTGACCCAGATTTTCTAGAAGAAGGAAATGACAAGGACTTAAGGATGATCAGGATCAGTTTAACATGGATAAATCCAAATTAAACTGGGGGCTAATGTCAGGGATATACCCCGCGGTATGACCCGGCCGGAGTCATAACCCGGCTGGGACTTGGTAAACCGGCGGATGGTAAACCGGCAGACAGTTAAGACAGATGTTAAGTCAGATGATAACCCGGCAGATGTTAAGTCAGATGATAACCCGGCAGGTGTTAAGTCAGATGATAACCCGACAGACAATCATAAACCGGCAGGAAGTCATAAACTGGCACCAGTCATAACCCGGCAGACAGTGATAACTCGGTTGCCAGGAGTTATGAAGCCCGAGACGTTATGAAGCCCAAGACGTTAAGAAGCCCATGAAGAGAAGTCAGAATAGTTTAAGTCTTAATCCAAGTTGGACTCTACATGTAACCCGCCCCTTCAACATATATAAGGAGGGGCAGGGCACCCCAAAGGTGGTGGGGGGGGAATAATCTTAGGGCTAGACATAACTGGGAGAGCCGGTTTACGGCGACTCCCTCGTGAGGATAATGAGACCTAGCCACAAACAGCATGTAGGGTTGTTACCGGATGATGTTTCCCGGGGCCCGAAGCTGTCTAAATCCTTGTCTTGTGTTGCGTCTCTCGATTCCGCTCAACCCCTCTCAAGCTACCACATAGATGCGTTGGCGTCATGACTAAGTCCTCACACTAGGACATTTGCCGTGACAAAACCACAACAACTGTGGTCAGCTCTGCTCCCTTAGGAGACATTATTCAAAATAGAGAGGCCACAAGCAGGGTTGCCAAGTGGGCAATAGAACTTGGACCTCATGGTTTGAAATATGTTCCAAGAACGGCTATCAAATCTCAGGCTCTCGTGGATTTCATCAATGACTGGACAGAGTTGCAGACGCCTGAGGAGAAGCTTGATAACACATATTGGACGATTCATTTTGATGGGTCCAGGCAGTTGGAAGGCTCGGGGCTGGAGTTATTTTAACCTCCCCACGAGGTGACAAATTTTGTTATGTTTTAAGGCTAATGCTTCCTTGTACTAACAATGCAGCTGAGTATGAGGCTTTACTCCACGGCCTTCGTATGGCCAAATAGATGAATTTGAGCCGGGTCTAGTGCCTGGGTGACTCAGACCTTGTGGCTCTGCAAGTCTCAGGCACATGGGACTCCAAAGACCTGCTTATGGCGGCTTATTGCCGGGCGGTTGAAAATATTGTTGGTCACTTCAAGGGTTATCAGGTGGATCACCTTGATTGACGGAAGAACGAGGCGGCTGACGCCTTGAGCTGGCTTGGGTCTCAACGTAAGCCGGTGCCTCCTAATGTGTTTCTGGATGTATCGCATAATCCTTCAGTTAAGTTACCATCAGAAGAGGACCTTGCTGTTCCTGACCCGGAGGCGCGGTTGGTGGTGGTTCTCCATGCTATTCCTGATTGGACACTTCCCTACTTGGCCTATATGACCAGTGGCGAGTTACCTAAGGATGAAACCTTGGCAAGACAAATAACCAGGCGATCTAAGTCTATGACTATTGTCAACGGCGAATTACACCGATGCAGTGTGACAGGCGTGTTTCAACATTGTGTTTCTCCTGACGAGGGCCGTGAGATTTTGAGAGAGATCCATGAAGGTGATTGTGGTCATCATGCTGGCTCTAAATCTTTAGTGGCTAAAGATTTTCGTCATGGCTTTTATTGGTTGACGGCTCATGCTGATGCAGAAGATATTGTCAGTAAGTGTGATGGATGTCAGAAATTTTCTCGACGAGCTCATGTGCCAGCTCAAGAGTTGAGGATGATTCCAATAACTTGGTCGTTTGCGGTCTGGGGGCTTGATATGGTTGGACCTTTCAAGAGGTCTAAGGATAAGAAGACCCACCTCTTGGTGGCGGTTGACAAATTTACCAAATGGGTAGAAGCAGAGCCAGTTAGCAAATGTGATGCAGCAACTGCAGTTCAGTTTGTTAAAAAAACTGATCTACCACTTTGGTTATCCTCATAGTCTCATAACTGATAATGGCACTAATTTGTCTAAGGGTGCTATGAAGGAGTTCTATCAAAGAGAGCATATTTGTCTGGATGTTTCTTCTGTGGCCCATCCACAGTCTAATGGTCAGGCAGAAAGGGCTAACCAGGAAATTTTGAGAGGCATCAAGCCCCGGCTTATGGTTCCTTTTGGAACGAACACCGGGTTGTTGGGTTGAGGAATTACCTTCGGTGCTTTGGAGTATCAATACCACCCCCAACAGGTCAACAGGCTATACGCCCTTCTTCATGGTCTATGGTGCAGAGGCAGTTCTCCCAAGTGATATCCGTCATGACTCGCCCAGAGTGGCGGCTTATGTTGAAACTGATACTGAGATGGCACGACAGAACGCACTTGATGCTTTGGATGAAGAACGTGACCTTGCGGCGTCTCGTTCAGCAATATACCAGCAAGACCTTCATCGCTATCATAGCCGCAGAGTCAAGACTCGAGCATTTCAAGAAGGCGACTTAGTGCTCCGGCTGATTCAAGATCAAACTGACATGCATAAGCTGTCTCCACCTTGGGAAGGACCTTTTGTGGTCAGTAAGAATCTCAACAATGGCTCGTATTATCTCATTGATCTACGTGAGTACAAGAAGTCACATACCTCTGGGCAGGAGACCAACAGGCCATGGAATATTGCTCATCTTTGGCCTTACTATACTTGAGCCACCGGCTCTTCCCATTGTACATACTTCTATTGATGTATATATCTTTTTATGATCAATATAATAAAGCCTACATCCCTGAAAAATTCAGGGCCTCTGTCGTTTCATTTCTGTGTATCTGAGTCTTTATTAGTTGGTCATAAGGTCACTTGGGGGCTTCCAACCCACCGGGTTTAGCTTTCATACCCTCTTGACCAGCCTGAGTTGCCATATTCTGAGTTACACCTGCCTATTTGCAACTTGCTACTCCGCCAGGTGACCCGCCGAACTCTTAACAGTCAATCTTTTTTAAGACCCTGAACTCGTTAAGGTTAAAACGACGGCTTGTGTTACGTGAGACCCGGCTTACAGTGAGCTAGGATAAACTCAACGGCTGTGCGGCCTTGAAAGCACAAGGCCTGTGAGCCAACTTGTTTGGTCCTGTCTTGAAAGACGGCCTAGCAAAGATTTGAGATTTGTTGTATCTCTTTCTTTTTGATTTTTTTGATGTTTTTATTAAGTTTTTGCTTTTGTGCAAATTTTGACTACCCAGGTCGTGAGGCTCCGGGTTATGATTCTCCTGTTTGAGTATTTCGGGCTGTCACCCGCCCTGGCTTTGGACTTTAAGTCGCCAGCATGATTGATTTGAGTAGCTGTGGTTATGAGGCTACAAGTCTTGGGGTTATCACCCGCCTTGGCTTCTTGGTTTTTAAGATGCCAACATGATCTGGCTCTACAGCCATGCTAATCATATTTGCAACAATAACATGTGACTACGAGTCTTTGGGTTTGGTAACCCGCCCTGGTTTCTGACTTTAAGTTGCCAGCATATATGTTGATGAAGTTTTCTGCAAAGTATACAAAACCAAAGGTGAAGAGCATAGTGAGTTGCAAAGGCTTATCTACATGATCAGACTGAGCATGACATGAAGTTCAACTATTGGATCAAAAGTCATGATCAACATGCACGAAGGCATGACATGGCAGGTCATTGTTTTGCACTACCCTATTACAAGGCTTTACACTGAAGCCCAAAAAAGTTATGAATTAAGTGTTTCTGGAGCTACACTCCCATAACTCGGCCTGAGATCCGCCTGGATCATCATCACTATGATCAGTTGTCTTCCTGCTGCCTTGAAGATTGTGGGTCATCACGCGGCAGCTCTTCCTTGTCGATCATCTGAAGATCAGCCGTTGTCCAGTCGATGCCGGTTAAAGCTTCGAATGTGGCATCGTCATTTAGTATAATGGAATGATCAACATCAGGGGCAAAGATATGCTTATGTCGAGGAGGAATGAGATTGACAACATCATGAGCTGGCGGTTTAATCTTCTAGTTGTTGTCTTCATAAGCCGGCGTATACTTGTTTAAGTTTAGCTCTTCGATGAGCTTGCAGGCCATGGGCCGCCTCTCTCGGACGCATTGATTGAAGTCTTTGTCTTTGAAGGCTGACTGGTTATCCTTGAATTTCGGGCACCCGGTGGCTATTTCCTCCGGGTCAAGCTCAGATTGCCATGCTTTGGCCCGGCCAAGAGCAACGATGGCTCCGGCTCGGGCGGCTGATAATTTCATTTCTTCAATCTGGCCTGGGAATGTTGACAGATGATCCAGAACAGTCTTGATTTGACTCGGCGTTTTTTTTGTTCCATCCAAAGCCACAAGACTACGGAGAGTGCCACTATATAACGGTTTTGTTAGCGAGTAAATCGCCTTCAGCTTCAATAACATGTCTTGACCAAGATTTGCACTCCTGGGGCCTGTTAAGAAGTCATACAAGAGATGCCGGCGAGTTAGCAATGCATATATGAGAAGCCAGGCAGGTTACAGAATTTGAATGGTATATTACACTTACCGAAGACGGCGGCTATCAGTTGAGAGATGTGTTGTTTTAAACCGGATAACTCTTCAGTTACCGGTTTAAGCGCAGCTTCAGCATCTTCGGCCTTTTTTGTTAGAGCAACCTTGTCAGTCTCCCAGGCGGCTCTCTGAGCATCAAAACCTGCTTTAAGTTTCTCAATTTCCTCTAATGAGGCCTTCAGATCTGACTTGGCCTTGGAGGTTTCTGTCTACTGCAGCTTTAAGCTTCTTCTTAAATCGCCAACTTGCAATTCCTTCATGTTCAATCCTGCCTGGAATAAATAAGGCAATGGTTACAGTGCAAGGAGCAAGTTTGTTAAGATACGGTTAATCAAGTTCCAATCACTTTGCAAGCAATACCCTTGGCACTTGGGGGCTAATGTAGCTCATTTTAATTTAATTATGACCCAGCTCACTTTATTAAGTTAAGCCGGCCCCTAGGGGCTACACGTTTGGATTTCTTAAGTGACTATAAGTCCCGGCTCACTTTATTAAGTTAAGCCGGCCCTTGGGGGCTACACGTTTGGATTTCTTAAGTGACTATAAGTCCCGGCTCACTTTATTAAGTTAAGCCGGCCCTTGGGGGCTACATGTTTGGGTTTTTTAAATGATTATAAAGCCTCGACTCATTTTGTTAAAACTAAGCCGGTCCTGGAGGGTTGCAATTGGAAAAAGTTACAAGTCTACAACATACTCACTATTTTCCTATACTCTAGACTTGGCGGCTATATAAATGCATATGGAAAGGGGTTAGCAACATACCTCATAGCGTTCCTTCATAAGGTTCACTAAGCCGGCTTCTAGGTCACGGCTAGTATGAAGGAGGTTCAAATAACCTGCGTGGATGTCGCTTGCACTGAGGGCAGCATAGTTTTATAGGTCCAGCTTCGTCTTGCCTTTGTCCAAGGAAGGAGATTCTTCCTTGGTACTATGCTTGGCTAGCACAGTGGAATCCCCTGGCGCAGTATGAGCCGTCCCAGTGATGGTCACGTCATCAGAGTCCTTTTCAAGAGGGATCTCTTCAGCCGGCTTCGGAGGCGGCGACTTAGGGCTCGCCGGGTCATGGTTTGCGCCGGGTTAAGCTCAGTGCCCATCTGATCGGGGATGGTAGCATCAATTGATGGTGGCGGGTCATTAATAGGCTCTTCAGGATCTTGACTGAGGGTCTTAGAAGTTTCTGCTGTTTGTTTTTACGGTTCAGCGGTTTTGGGATCTTTTGAAGACCCGCCCAGCTTTTGTTTCTTGCCTGCTTTGGCAACACCTCTGCAATAAAGATACAAAGTAATTGAGTATATCATTACAAATCATGGATACACAAAAGAAAATACTAACCCTTGGGTGATCTTGAAACTTGGCATTTGAGTCCCAGAAGAGTCGCCAGATGATGGAGGCGTCTTTTGATAATTTGAGTTGGAAGGATTAAGAGGTTGACGTATAAGGCCAGCTAATGGATAAAGAGAGTCTGGGTCATGTGGCACCTCATGTCGACGCTTGCGAGGAGCAGGCGTGTTAGGTAAGCCGGAGACGAGGTCATGCGAGCCATCACTCCGGGTCAGGCGCCTTGAATCGTGTTGCTATTTCTTCAAAAGAAAATTGGGATCCAAGTGAGCAAGAGGATGAGAAAATTTCACCTTCCGGACGACCCGTCGAATTTTCTTTCTTGGTAAGGGTTCTGAGCCGAAGGAAATTGTAGTTACCTCTGCTGCATCTGCATGGCTGGTCTCTGCCTCTTCCTGATAGGAGTCAGCATCAATATGTTGTACTAAGAAAAGACCAAGGGAGTCAAGTTTTACCTCTGACTCATCGTCAAGTTTGAGCAGTTCTTCAGCCGATGGTTTTTTGCGGCGACCTATACCCTTAGCCTTCGTTTTAGCCTTCTTAATAGGCACGACAGTTTGCAGCTTCTTATTCCAGAAAGGAGAGTCAGCCTTCGGATACATAAGCAATGAGTTAAGCAGTAGGCAATACAAGGAAATGGGCAAATAAGTTGAAAAAGTTCATCTGAGATACTTACAGGTGGAGCCGTATTGAGCGCGTAGAAAGGGTTCACTCCTACTTTGCGGCAATTTTCCAGAATTTCCCCAAGTAATGATTTAACCATAGCAGTGGTTTTCTCATCGATCAAGGGTGTCTGGTTATAGTGTTGAGGATCCTTTGTGTCGCCTGCGTACTCACACATTAAGCCGCTGTGCCGGTTCAATGGCAAAATTCTCCACGAGACCCAACAGCGGACCAGGTCTACTCTAGACAAGCCGTTGGCTACCAGGGCTCTTAACTTTGAAAATATGGTTGAATACTTAGCCTATTCTGCAGTAGAGATACGATCTGGAAGCGCGTGGGTAAACCCGGCAAGGGATTCTCACCAGCCGGAGATGTGTCTTGACAATAGAACCACACATGCAGTTCCAATCTTTGGGGTGACTAGGCAATACAGCTGCAGGAAAAACGATATCTCGTCACCTCTGAATGGAAATTCCACCAAGCTTGAGACTAGGTCCATCAGTCATCTCAGTTTGGTGGTTAACATAGAAATACTCTCTGAACAGATCAACCTCAGGCTCTTGTTGAAGGTACACATCGCAGAAGACTTGAAAGTTGCATATATTGGAAACAGAGTTGGGACCAATGTCTTGAGGATGAAGATTATAAAACTGAAGAACATCCCCGAAGAATTTTGACCCGGGTGGCGAAAAGCCACGGAGGAGGTGATCCGCGAAGATGACAACTTCACGTTCTTTAGGTTGAGGTTTAGTTTCAACCCTTGGAACTCGCCAATGGATGGCATCTTTTGCTGGCAAGACTCCCATGGTAACATATTCAGTGAGAGAAAGTTCAGAGACTTCAGAAGCAACCCAGCCACAAGAAGTGGGAGTCTTAGTCATTGCTGGCGGGTTAAGAACTATGGCCTGGGAATAAAAGTATGGCGGGTTAATATCATGGTGACGAACCGCCTAATGATTATAAAATTCCTGTTTAAGCCAGCAGCTTGCTGGCGAATCACAAGTTCATGGTTAAGCCGGTCAAGTCACGGCGGGTTATAAAGTCATTCTTTAAGTCGCCCTGAACATAGAACGGCGGATCAAATATCTATGGATTCGAGATTGGGGAATTTCTACTAAGTGCTGGACAAACAGGTTTTGCAGATTACAGTTACAATTACAGATCTACCGCAGTTCAGAAAGGGGAAAAAATTTAAACCTAAAAGCATGGCCACGGAAGAACTAGTAAGCAGGGGATTGAATCTCAGGAAGAAAGGATGTATCTATGATTTGAGACAAATGCCAAAACTACTACTGCATGGCTTCAGTGTCGTTTTTGGATTGAACTAAGCGACAGGTGGATGAACTACGATGAACTTGGACGAACACGACGAACACCGATGAACTAGGGTGACCTAATGCAGATTGGAAGTGAGAAAAGATGAATACCTGGCGATGCTAATGAGTAGCTGGTGTGTGTCGCAATTCTCTGGTCTAGTCTGGTTGATGCAGCGGCCCAGTTGGAGTCGTTGGTGAAGAACGGCGGCGGCCGATGACGCGAGGAGGAAGAAGAAGAAGAGAGAGGGGCGGGGATAAAAGTGAAAAGAGGGCCCCCCCCGTCCCTATTTATAAGGAAACAGTAAAATGGCATGCGCGGAAATCGAGGAGGTAACATGATTATCTCAACCGTGGAAGCGCCTCGATTCTTGGATGACCAGTTAATGCAAAAGATCTGTTGTGATGTCATGGATTTTTTATGGATTTACTTCGCATGACGTCATGGCGGGTTACAGTGATTTATTCAAAGTTAAGCATTGAAAAGATGACTCGCCAACCGAAGCAGTGAGGATTGACATGAACAAGTTCAAATCAATCTGGGGCCTAATGTTGGGGATATAACCCCGAGGTGTGACCCGCCCAGGAGGGGCCAGGTTACACCGTTGGTGACTCAGTATGAAGAAGGCCCAAGTAGGTCCAAGAAGATGAAACATGAAGACTGGTGGCAGCTTACAAGGTGGGCCTGTTGAAGGCCCAAGACCTGGTGATAGAATTGTGACTCGGAGGGTGTGAGCTGCCATGATGGCGACTTGTCTAACAAGGCTGGGCAACTTAGAAACCGAGTTGGTCATGTTGTGTGATCTGGCTTGGACTCTTGTAAGCCCATGGCCTCGACCTGTGTATATAAAGGCGAGACCCTGCGGCGGGTTAACTTAAGAAAAAATTGATTGAGAGCTAGGTCAAGTGATTTCGCTCCCTTGTAATCGATATTCAAGCTATAGTCAACAAAAGCAGGAGTAGGCTTTTACCTCGTAGGTGAGGGGCTGAACCTGGGTAAACCTTGTGTCCTTTGTCCCGTTCAACCCCTTCGAGCTAACCTATGTCGCGATGGCTCCACACCTAAGTCCTTTCAGAAGGGCATCTGCCGTGATAAAACCATGACAATGATGATGTTGAGTTGTTATATCATTATGAGCATGATGAGTTATTATATCAGTGGGTGAAAGAGACGTGGATTAGATTCAAGTGGAGGCAACATGCTGCAGATCCAAATACTACTAATCCAAACTTGATCACTTCAATGAGACTACTGTATAAAACATGTACAAATACAACGCAAATACGCAAAAGAAAATAAAAGTACAGGAAATTTTAGCAGTAGCGCTGGTTGAACAACGCTACTGCTAGGTAGGTGTAGTAGTAGCGCTGGTTGTACCAGCGCTACTGCTAGGTAGGTTAGTAGTGGCGCTGGTTGAACCCACGCTACTGCTAAACATTAGCTGTAGCACCGTAGCAGTAGCGCCGGCCCCAGCGCTACTGCTATGCTTCCATCCAGCGCCACTACTAGGGTTTCTCCTAGTAGTGTAGAACTTGGCTTGTGTTGAAAAAATGACCTAGAGGCTATAATAAATTGGTATTATCATATTTCCCGTTCATGATAAATTTTTATTATTCATGCTAGAATTGTATTGATTGGAAACTTAAATACATGTGTGAATACATAAACTACACCGTGTCCCTAGTAAGCCTCTACTACACTAGCTCGTTGATCAAATATGGTTATGGTTTCCTGACCATAGACATGAGTTGTCATTTGATAAACGGGATCACATCATTAGGAGAATGATGTGATGGACAAGACCCAACCGTAAGCTTAGCATAAGATTGTTCATTTAGTTTTGCTATAGCTTTCTTCATGTCAAGTATTTGTTCCTTCCACCATGAGATCATGCTACTCCCGGATACCAGAGGAATGCCTTGTGTGCTATCAAACATCACTTCGTAACTGGGTGATCATAAAGGTGCTCTACAGGTATCTCCGATGGTCTCTGTTGCATTGAATGGATCCAGACTGGGATTTATCACTCTGTATGATGGAGAGATATCTCTGGGCCCACTCGGTAATATAACATCACAAGAAGCTTCAATTGACTAATGAATTTATTCACGGGATCTTGTACTACGGGAAAGAGTAAAGAGACTTGCCGGTAACAAGATTCAACTAGGTATGGAGATACCAACGATCGAATCTCGGGCAAGTAACATATTACCGAACAAAGCGAATTGCATATGGGATTACCCGAATCCTTGACATCGTGGTTCAACCGATAAAGATCTTCATTGAATATGTGGGAACCAATATGGGCATCCAGGTCCCGCTATTGGTTATTGAACAGAGAGGAGTCTCAGTCATGTCTGCCCGATTCTCGAACCCATAGGGTCGCACGCTTAACGTTCGTTGACGCTAGAGTAGTATTGGGATATGTACAATGGTGACCGAAGGTTGTTCGGAGTCCCGGATGAGATCCTGGACGTCACGAGGAGTTTCGAATGGTCGAGAGTTAAAGAAAGAAACCATTGCCCATGAAAGTTAGAACACAAGCAGTGCATGGTTTAATGAATGTGTTATAGCATAATTGCATAATACGTATGCATAACAAATCAGCAAAGGAAGTTTACCTTGTAAATAGAGGGGGTCCATTTATTCTTTTTTGAAAGTGAAGATGAAGGCACATATTCATCCATGTCAACATCATAGACATCAGCTTCCTCCTATGAATTCTTTTCTGAATGACCATCTGTTTGCGCGCCAGGATTCACAAAAGAATGTGCTCTACAAGCGAAATCTGGTGGACCAATGGTACCAGCATAGTGTTGCCTGCTACTTGTGAGCTGCATTGGGATTTCCTCGAAGAGGACAGGATGATGCAGTATAGTAGAGATAAGTATTTCCCTCAGTTATGAAACCAAGGTTATCAATCCAGTAGGAGAACCAAGCAACACTATGTAAACAACACCTGCACACAAACAACAAATACTGGCAACCCAATGCGTAGAGGGGTTGTCAATCCCTCAACGGTTATGAGCAAGATTAAATTGTATAGTTTTTGATAGATAGATCCGACAAAAATAGAAAATAAAATAAATAAAAGAAAATTGCAGCAAGGTATTTTTAGTTTTAATATATGATAAAAGATAGACCCGGGGGCCATAGTTTTCACTAGAGGCTTCTCTCGAGAAAATAGCATGCGGTGGGTAAACAAATTACTGTTGGGCAATTTATAGAAAAGCAAATAATTATGACGATATCCAAGGCAATGATCATACATAGGCATCACGTCCAATATTAGTAGACCGAAACAATTCTGCATCTACTACTATTACTCCACACATCGACCGCTATCCAGCATGCATCTAGTGTATTAAGTTCATGGAAAAATGGGGTAATGCTTTAAGCAAGATGACATGATGTAGACAAGATAAACTCACGTATGAATAAACCCCATCTTGTTACCCTTAATAGCAACGATACATACGTGTCATGTCCCTTTCTGTCACTGGGATTGAGCACCGCAAGATCGAACCCATTACAAAGCACCTCTTCCCATGGCAAGATAAATCAATCTAGTTGGCCAAACCAAACCAATAAATCGGAGAAGAAATATGAAGCTATATTAATCATGCATAAAAGAGTTCAGAGAAAACCCAAATTATATTCATGGATAGATCTGATCATAAACTCACAATTCATTGGATCCCAACAAACACACTGCAAAAAGTCATTACATCAAATAGATCTCCAAGAACAGCGAGGAGAACATTGTATTGAGAATCAAAAAGAGAGAAGAAGCCATCTAGCTACTAACTATGGACCCGTAGGTCTGTGGTAAACTACTCACACATCATCGGAGGGACAGCAATGATGATGAAGAACCCCTCCGTGATCGTTTCCCCCTCCGGCGGAGTACCGGAGAAGGCCTCCAGATGGGATGTCTTGAGAACAGAGGCTCGCGATGGCGGAAAAAGTATTTCATGGACTCCCTGGTAGGTTTTCTGATTTTAGGGTATTTATAGAGTTAGAGTTAGGTCAAATGGAGGTCTGTGGGCCCTACTATATACCAGGGCGCGCCCTGGTGCCTAGTGGGCCACTCCTTCGTCTTCTCGTTCCTCCCCGAAGCTTCCAGGGTCTCTTATTGCCAGAAAAAATCTTCAAAAAGTTTAGTGGCATCTGGACTTCGTTTGGTATTGATATTCTGCAAAGTAAAAAACAAGCACAAAAATAGCAACTGGCACTGGGCACTAAGTTAATAGGTTAGTCCCAAAAAATGATATAAAGTTGCTTGTAAATGTATATAAAACATCCAAGATTGATACTATAATAGCATGGAACAATCAAAAATCATAGATACGTTGGAGACGTATCAAACATGCCCGAGCTTAATTCTTGCTCGTCCTCGAGTAGGTAAATGATAAAAACATAATTTTTGATGTGGAATGCTACGTAACATATTCATCATATATTCTTTTCTTTGTAGCATGGATAGTTGGACTGGAATGATTCGAAGCAATAGTCTATAATTTGACATGAAAACATCAATACTCAAGCATATCAACAAGCAACCATGTCTTTCAAAATATCAACACTAAAGAAAGCTATCCCTAGCCCATTATGCTCAATCAGTGATCCATTCATGAAACACACTCAAATATTAGCTACATCCAATGCACAAGTATGACAATAGTGTTCCCTAGTTGGTGCTTTTTAAGAGAAGATGGAGACTCAAAATTAAAATTAAAAATTGCATAAAAGTAAATAGATAGGCCCTTCACAGAGGGAAGCAGAGATTTGTAGAGGTGCCAGAGCTCAAAGCTTAAATTGAGAGATGAAATTATTTTGAGAGGCATGCTTTTCCTGTCAATGAAAACAACCGAGAATTCCCAATATCTTCCATGCTAGATAAATCATAGGCGGTTCCCAAAAAAAGTAAAGTTTATTTCCTTTCCACCATTCTTACAAAATCCATGGCTAGCCGTATCCACGGGTGCCTTCCATACCAACACTTTCCAAGGAATTTATTATTAACAACATATTTAAAAAATTCATTTCGGGACTGGGCATCCCTATTACCTGCCACACTCTCGTGCAATGACAAGTGAATAAACACTCATCGTGAGAATAAAATACCTAGCATGGAAAATATTGGCCACCCCATGCCGCTTCATGAGTGGTACGGGCACACAAAACGGAAATTCATTTTGAAAATTAGAGTTGGCACGTGGAAATTTACTTGGAATGGCATGGAAATACCGCATATAAGTAGGTATGGTGTACTCATTTGGCATAACTTTGGTTTAAGGAGTTGGATGCACAAGCAGCATTCCCGCTTAGTACAAATGAAGGCTAGCAAATAGATTCATAAGCGACCAACCAAAAAATTAAAACGGTCATAAACACGCATTAAACGTAACTAACACTGAATAATGCACCACAAGTAGGATATAACTTCGTTGCATAACTATTGACTTTCGTGCTTGCATAGGGAATCACAAACCTTAACACCAATATTCTTACTAAAGCATAATTACTCACCAACATGACTCACATATCACTATCTTCATATCGCAAAACTATTGCAAGGAATCAAGTTTATAATATCCAATGATCTTCATGAAAGTTTTTATTATATCCATCTTGAATATTCATCACTTTGGGACCAAATTCATATCTCGTGCAAATTACCATTACTATTATCAACTATCAAAAAGAATTAAGTGAAGCATGAGAGCATAAATATTTCTTCAAAATTTATCATATCAACTCTCAAAATAATATAAGTGAAGCATGAGAGTGCATTTCTTTAAAATTTACTAACTTTCAAAATAGTATAAGTGAAGCATGAGAGCATATTTCTTTAAAATTTACTAACTCTCAAAATAATATAAGTGAAGCATGAGAGCATATTTCTTCAAAATAAAATCACCACTGTGCTCACAAAGATTTAAGTGAAGCACTAGAGCAATCGCCTAGCTCAAATAATTTAAGTGAAGCACATAGAGCAATTCTAACAAATCATAATAAAATTATGGCTCTCTCAAATAGGTGTGTCCATCCAGGATGATTGTGGCATTAAAAAACAAAACAAACAAAGACTCATATAATACAAGACGCTCCAAGCAAAACTCATGATATGTGACGAATAAAAATATAGCTCCAAGTAAAATTACCGATGGTCGTTAGAAGAAAGAGGGGATGCCTTCCGGGGCATCCCCAAGCTTAGTTGCTTGGGAGTCCTTGAATATTACCTTGGGGTGCCTCGAGCATCCCCAAGCTTAGGCTCTTGCCACTCCTTATTCCTTCATCCAGCGTGATCTCACCCAAAACTTGAAAACTTCAATCACACAAAACTTAACAAAAACCTTCGTGAGATCCGTTCATATAATAAAGCAAATCACCACTTTAAGTACTATTGCAAACCCATTCATATTTTGTTATTACATTATACCTACTATATTCTAACTTTACCATGGCTTATACCCCCAGATACAATCCATAGATTCATCAATATAAGCACACAATGCAACGAAAATAGAATCTGTCAAAAACAGAACAGTCTGTAGCAATCTGAACAATGACGATACTTCTGTAACTCTAAAAATTCTGAAAAATTAGTGTGATGTGGGCAATTTTTCTATCAATTATGTGTAAACAATTCAGAGTAAAATCATGTTTCTGTGAATTTACAAAATTACAGAACTTGGCGCAAAAGTTTCTGTTTTTTAACAGAATCAAGTCAACTATCACCCAAATCATCCTAAAGGCTTTACTTGGCACTAACACTAATTAAAACATAAAAAGCACAATCATAACAGTAGCATAATTGTGTGTTTATTAAACAATAGAAAAGAAACAAAAATTTAAAGGATAACTATTGGGTTGCCTCCCAACAAGCGCTATTGTTTTATGCCCCTAGCTAGTCATAATGGATAGTTTCAAGTATTGTCATATTTGGTTTCCAACTCCTTAATCACATGTCCATAATTCCTAAGAGTCCTAGCATGCATATTTTTAGTGATCACGCTTCTAGGAACAAAGTTAAGGAATTTATTATCGCAAGTAGGTTTCTTTATCAACTCAACAAAATTGGGGTGAACACTAATCATCTTAAGATCTTCATTGTTGCTACTAGAAGTGGCACCTTTGTTTTTAGGGACATAAGTAAAATTGCAATTCTTAGTAGGAGGAGTCTTTTCAATAATTTTGATGGAAGAAAAAGCAGAACCTAAATTATTAAATATTTCTTCCAACTTATCATTCCTAGCGGGACTTTGTTCTACCCTTTCATTAATTATTGGGTCTTTCTCCTTTAGCATCTTAAGGGTATCCCTACTTTTGATCCAAATTGAGTGACATGGTTGTGAATCTTCTTGTCCAAATTTTCAATATGCTCTATGGTAGGCCTTTTCTTTTCAATAGCTTCTAGTCGTTGCATAACATGTTGCAGAGTTAAAACTGTTTCATTAATAGTGATAGGTGGTGATCCCACTAGGTTTCCCATAGCATTGAAAGCATCCATAGGGGGCAACTCAAGAAATTCCCTCCGCTAATAGTATCAAGAACTAATCTATACCAAGTAGTAATGCCCACATAAAAATTGCGAAGAAGGATAGTAGTGGATTGCTTACGAATAGATCTATTATGAGCATCACAAATTCTATACCAAGCATCTTTCAAATTCTCTTGCCCTCTTTGCTTAAAATTGAGAACTTCATTTTTAGGGGTGCACGAAACAAGAGAAGAACTAGCCATAACGATAAAGTGGTCAAGCAAACAAAAAGGCAAACAAGCGAAGGCAAACAGAAAATATATATTTTTTGTATTTTTTTGTAAAAACTTTTTAGAAGTGGGGGAGATGAAAATGAGAGGCAAATGGCAAATAAAGTAAATGCAAGGAGATGAAAGTTTATGCGTAGGTACTTGATAGATGTTGATGATGTCTCCCCGGCAATGGAGCCAGAAATTCTTCCTGCTACTTGTGAGCTGCGTTGGGATTTCCTCGAAGAGGAGAGGATGATGTAATACAGTAGAGATAAGTATTTCCCAAAGTTATGAAACCAAGGATATCAATCCAGTAGGAGAACCAAGCAACACTCTGTAAACAACACCTACACACAAACAACAAATACTTGCAACCCAACGCGTAGAGGGGTTGTCAATCCCTCAATGTTTATGAGTAAGATTAAATTGTATAGTTTTTGGTAGATAGATCTGACAAAAATACAAAACAAAATTAATAAAAGAAAATTGTAGAAAGGTATTTTTAGTTTTAATATATGATAAAAGATAGACCCGGGGGCCATAGTTTTCACTAGAGGCTTCTCTCGAGAAAATAGCATGCGGTGGGTAAACAAATTACTGTTGGGCAATTTATAGAAAAGCAAATAATTATAACGATATCCAAGGCAATGATCATACATAGGCATCACGTCCAAGATTAGTAGACCGAAACGATTCTGCATCTACTACTATTACTCCACACATTCACCGCTATCCAGCATGCATCTAGTGTATTAAGTTCATGGAAAAATGGGGTAATGCTTTAAGCAAGATGACATGATGTAGACAAGATAAACTCATGTATGAATAAACCCCATCTTATTACCCTTAATAGCAACGATACATACGTGTCATGTCCCTTTCTGTCACTGGGATTGAGCACCGCAAGATTGAACCCATTACAAAGCACCTCTTCCCATGGCAAGATAAATCAATCTAGTTGGCCAAACCAAACCAATAAATCAGAGAAGAAATACGAAGCTATATTAATCATGCATAAAAGAGTTCAGAGAAAACCCAAATTATATTCATGGATAGATCTGATCATAAACTCACAATTCATTGGATCCCAACAAACACACTGCAAAAAGTCATTACATCAAATAGATCTCCAAGAACAACAAGGAGAACATTGTATTGAGAATCAAAAAGAGAGAATAAGCCATCTAGCTACTAACTATGGACCCATAGGTCCGTGGTAAACTACTCACGTGTCATCGGAGGGGCAGCAAGGATGATGAAGAACCCCTCCGTGATCGTTTCCCCCTCCGGCAGAGTACCGGAGAAGGCCTCCAGATGGGATCTCTCGAACAGAGGCTTGCGGCGGCGGAAAAAGTATTTCATGGACTCCCCATTAGGTTTTATGATGGGATCTCTCGAGAACAGAGGAGCCACGGGGGGCCCACAAGCTTGGAGGGCTCCCCCTGGGGCGCGCCCCCTGAGCTCGTCGCTGCCTCGTGGCCCTTCTGGCCTCCTCCCGAAGCTTCCAGGGTGTCTTGTGGTCCAAGAAAAATCGTCAAAAAGTTTCGTTCCATTTGGACTCCATTTGGTATTGATTTTTTGTAAAGACAAAAAGAAGGAAAAAACAACATTTGACACTGAGCACCAGGTTAGTAGGTTAGTCCCAAAAATGATATAAAATAGCATAATAATGCATATAAAACATCCAAGATTGATAATATAATAGCATGGAACAATAAAAAATTATAGATACATTGGAGACATATCAAGCATCCCCAAGCTTAATTCCTGCTCGTCCTCGAGGAGGTAAATGATAAAAACAGAATTTTTGATGTGGAATGCTACCTAATATGTTTATCATGTATCTTTCTTTATGTGGCATGAATATTCAGATCCATTAGATTCAAAACAAAAGTTTAATATTGACATAAAACAATAATACTTCAAGCATACTAAAAAGTAATCGTGTCTTTTCAAAATATCATGGCTAAAGAAAGTTATCCCTACAAAATCATAGTCTTGTTATGCTCCATCTTATTAACACAAAGTATTTATCACGCACAACCCCGATGACAAGCCAAGCAATTGGTTCATACTTTTTAACGCGCTTCAGCTTTTTCAACTTTCACGCAATACATGAGCGTGAGTCATGGATATAGCACTTTAGGTGGAATAGAAGGTGGTAGTAAACAAAAAAGAAGGAAGAAATTCTCACGTCAACTAGGAAAATTAATGGGCTATGGAGATGCCCATCAATCGATATCAATGTGAGTGAGTAGGGACTGCCATGCACCGGATGCACTAGGGCTATAAGTGTATGAAAGCTCAAAAGAAAACTAAGTGGGCGTGCATCCAACTTGCTTGCTCATGAAGACCTCGAGTATTTGAGGAAGCCCATCATTGGAATATACAAGCCAAGTTCTATAATGAAAAATTCCCACTAGTAATATATGAAAGTTACAAAATAGGAGACTCTCTATCATGAAGAACATGGTGCTACTTTGAAGCACAAGTGTGGAAAAGGATAGTAACATTGTCCCTTCTCTCTTTTTCTCTCTTTTTTTATATTTTTTTTCTTTTTGTTGGGCACTTTGGCCTCTTTTTTCTTGGGCTCATTTGGCCTATTTTTTATTTTTTTTTATTCCTCACATGGGACAATGCTCTAATATTGATGATCATCACACTTTTATTTAATTACAACTCAATGTGACAACTCAAAATAACGGAACGGTGGAAGTTGCATGGCAATATATCTCGGAATGGCTATGGAAATACCATAATAGGTAGGTATAGTGGCTATTTTGAGGAAAGGTATAAGGAGGGTTTAATGCACCGGCGAAAGTTGTGCGGTACTAGAGTGGCTAGCAAAAGTGGAAGGGTGAGAGTGGGTATAATCCATGAACTCAACATTAGTCATAAAGAACTCACATACTATATTGCAAAAGTTTATTAGCCCTCAAAGCAGAGTACTACTACGCATGCCCCTAGGGGGATAGATTGGTAGGAAAATACCATCGCTTGTCCCCGACCGCTACTCATAAGGAAGACAATCAATAATAAATCGTGCTCCAATTTCATAGCATAACGAGAGACGATACGTGCATGCTTCGGGAATCACAAACCTTAACACCAATATTCTTACTATTCCACAATTTACTACTAGCATGACTCTAATATCACCATCTTTATATCTCAAAACAAATGTGAGGAATCAAACTTCTCATATATTCAATGATCTTCACAAAAGTTTTTATTATATCCCTCTTGAATACCCATCATATTAGGACTAAATTCATAACCCAAGCAAATTGCCATACTATTTATAAGACTCTCAAAATAATATAAGTGAATCATGAGATTTCATAAATTTCTTTAAAATATAACCACCGCCGTGCTCTAAAAGATATAAGTGAAGCACTAGAGCAACTGTCTAGCTCAAAAGATATAAGTGAAGATCAAAGAGTATTCTAATAAATTCATGATTAATGTGTGCCCCTCTCAAAAAGGTGTGTACAGCAAGGATGATTCTGTCAAACTAAAAATCAAATAAAGCAAAGACTCATATAATACACGACGCTCCAAGCAAAACACATATCATGTAGTGAATAAAAATATAGCCTCAAGTAATTTACCTATGGATCGTAGACAAAAGAGGGGGTGCCATCCGGGGCATCCCAAGCTTAGTTGCTTGGTTGTCCTTGAATATTAACTTGGGGTGTCTTTGGCATCCCCAAGCTTAGGCTCTTGCCACTCCTTATTCCTTAGCCCATTGAAACTTCACTCAAAACTTGAATACTTCACAACACAAAACTCAATAGAAAACTCGTGAGATCCATTAGTATAATAAAGCAAACCACCACTTTAGGTACTGTTGTAAACTCATTCCAATTTTATATTGGTATTATATATACTGTATTCTAACTTCACCATGGCTCATACACCCCGATACTACCCATAGATTCATCAAAATAAGCGAAAAACATAATGAAAATAGAATCTGTGAAAAACAGAACAGTCTGTAGTAATCTAAACAATGACCATACTTCTGTAACTCTAAAAATTCTGAAAAATTAGGAAAACATGGGAAATTTGTATATCAATCATGTGTAAAAATATCAGAGAAAAAGCACATTTCGATGAATTTACAAAATTTCAAAACTTGGCGCAAAAGTTTCTGTTTTTTCACAGAATCAAATCAAATATCTTCCAAATCATCCCAAAGGTCTTACTTGGCACAAACACTAATTTGAAACACAAGAACACCATCATAACAGAAGTATAATGGCATATTTATTTCAAAATATAATAAAAAACAAGAAAAACAAAAAACACATTGGGTTGCCTCCCAACAAGCGCTATCATTTTACGCCCCTAGCTAGGCATATTGCATAGATCTAGGTTTTATCATCTTTGGTATTCAATCCATAGGTGGCCCTCATAATAGATTAATATGGTAACTTAATTTTCTTTCTTGTAAATTTTTCCATGCCCTTCCTTAATGGAAATTGAAATCTAATGTTTCCTTCTTTCAAATCAATAATTGCACGAATCGTTCTAAGGAAAGGTCTACCAAGAATTATGGGGCATGTAGGATTGCAATCAATATCAAGCACAATGAAATCTACGGGCACATAATTCCTATTTGCAATAATAGGAACATCATTAATTCTTCCCATAGGTTTCTTAATAGTAGAATGCGCTAAGTCCAAATTTAAAGAACAATCATCAAGTTTATGGAAGCCTAGCACATCACATAAAGCTTTCAGAATAGTAGAGACGCTAGCACCCAAATCACATAAATCATTGCACTCATAATCTTTAATATTAATTTTAATAGTAGGTTCCCATTCATCATATAGCTTTCTAGCGATTGAAACTTCCAACTCAAGTTTTTCTTCAAAAGATTTCATCATAGCATCAACGATATGTTTAGTAAAACCCTTATTTTGATCATAAGCATGAGGTGAATTAAGCATGGATTGCAACAAGGAAATACACTCAATCAGTGAACAATTATCATAATTAAACCCCTTGAAATCCAAAAGAGTGGGCATATCACTAGTTAAAAAAATTATCTCGCCAAACCCACTTTTATCAATTTTTTCATTAAGATCATCACCCTCCAAATTATTGGGACGCCTTCTAGATAAAGTTGACTCTTCTCCAGTCCCTTCTTTATCAAGTTTTATATTAGCAAACAAAGATTCAATAGGATTCACACCAATCACTTTAAGATCTTCATCATGATTCAAAGATTTAGGTTTAGCAGCCATCTTATTCACTAACGTAGTTTGCTTATCGGAAATTTGGCCTACTAAACTTTCAATCTGAACGAGTTGAGATTGAAGACCGATAACTTCTTTATTAACATCATCAAGCTGTTTATTGATATACTCTATCATAGTAGATTGTTCTTTTAGTTCGTTCCTAAAGAAACTATATGCTCAAATTGCAAAGACATGAAGTTTTTAGCATTATTTTCAATCTCTTCCAACTTCCTATGGTAAGGATCAAGATTTTTAAATAGAGACATGATGACAAAGTGAGCAATCAAACAAGAAGCAAACGGAAAGAAGGAAAATAAAAGGTAAATATTTTTGTATTTTTCTGAAAATGTTTTAGAAGTGGGGGAGAGGAAAACAAAGGCAAATGGGAAATAATGTAAATGCAAGATATGATAGTTTATGATATGTACTTCAGATTAATGTTGTATGTCTTGTCCTGCTTCAGCCTCGCCGTCTGCTACTTCTTGAGCTTGCGTTGGTTTTTCCCTTGAAGAGGAATGGGTGATGCAGCAAAGTAGAGATAAGTATTTCCCTCAGTTAAGAACCAAGGTATCAATCCAGTAGGAGGAACACACAAGTCTCCAATAATCGCATCTGTACAAACAAACAAATACTTGCACCAAATGCGATAAAGGGGTTGTCAATCCCTTCACGATTACTTGCAAGGATGAGATATGATAGTGATGGATATAAAAGATAAGTAAAAGTGCAAAACAAAATAAAAGTAAATAAATTGCAGCAAGGTATTTTTGGGTTTTTTATTTTGTAGATCTGAAAATAATATGATAAAAGATAGACCCGGGGGCCATAGTTTTCACTAGAGGCTTCTCTCTTGAAAGAAAGCATATGGTGGGTAAACAAATTACTGTTGAGCAATTGTTAGAAAAGCGCACAGCTGATGATATCCAAGGCAATGATCATGTATATAGGCATCACGTTCAAGACAAGTAGACCGACTCCTTCCTGCATCTACTACTACTACTCCACAGATCGACCGCTATCCAGCATGCATCTAGTGTATTAAGTTAACAAGAACGGAGTAACGCCTTAAGCAAGATGACATGATGTAGAGGGATAGATCCAATCAATATGAACAAACCCCATCTTTTTATCCTTAATGGCAACAATACAAATACGTGTCATGTCCCTTTCTATCATTGGGATTGAGCACCGCAAGATTGAACCCATTACAAAGCACCTCTCCCATTGCAAGAAAAATCAATCTAGTTGGCCAAACCAAATCAATAGATCGGAGAGAAACACAAAGATATATAAATCAAGCATAAAATAGTTCAGAAAAGACTCAAATAATATTCATAGATAATCTGATCATAAACCCACAATTCATCGGATCTCAACAAACGCACCGCAAAATAAGATTACATCGAATAGATCTCCAAGAACATCAAGGAGAACATTCTATTGAAGATCAAAGAGGGAGAAGAAGCCATCTAGCTACTAGCCATTTACTCGTAGGTCTGTGGTAAACTACTCACACATCATCGGAAGGGCAGCAAGGTTGATGTAGAAGCCCTCCGTGATCGAATATCCCTTCGGCGGAGTATCGGAAAAGGCCCCAAGATGGGATCTCACGAGGACAGAAGCTTGCGGCGGCGGAAAAGTATTTTTGGTGTGCCCTCTGGTCTTCGGGGGATATTTGGGTATTTATAGAAGAAGAATTAGGGTTAGAGGAGCCAGGGGGGCACAAGCTTGGAGGGTGCCCCCCTGGGGCGCGCCCCCTGAACTTGTCGTCACCTCGTGGCCCTTCTAGCCTCCTCCCGAAGCTTCCAGGGTGTCTTGTGGTACAAGAAAAATCGTCAAAAAGTTTCGTTCCATTTGGACTCCGTTTGGTATTGATTTTCTGTAAAGACAAAAACAAGGAAAAAACAACAACTGGCACTGTGCACTAGGTTAATAGGTTAGTCCCAAAAATGATATAAAATATCATAATAATGCATATAAAACAGCCAAGATTGATAATATAATAGCATGGAACAATAAAAAAAATATAGATATGTTGGAGACGTATCACCGTCGTACACCTCACCGAAGCTGCTCCAACAACGGAACGGTCCATCACAGCAGAGCAGTACCCTCGGCACCATCTCCAGAGGCCTCAGATCTTCTTCCCCGCCTCCGACAGTGACACCAACATCACCATCCTCCACATCCAACCCAATGATGTTGAGGTCGACAAGGCTACGCCAAAGAGGTTGTACACTCGTCGCATCATTTTTTTACTCTACATTCATGTCGATCCCTCGGGGATCCTTTGGCTCAAAGCAGTTGCAAATCTAGAAAGAAATGAATCATGGTCACAAGGTTAATAAGGAGAAAACTAAATGCTCTTTTGAACCACAATTTGAATAGGTTTAGCAAGATAGCGATTATATGATATTCATGCGGACCAGATAAGCTCAAAAAAATTCAGATTACAACAGGAACATGTACTATTACTGAATTGATGTTTTTAAGATATAATCTTTAACCAGAATAATGGACCTACTTATGTTGTCCATATAAGCTCAAAAAAATCAGAGTACAACAGAGCACATGTAGTATATATTCAAAAACTTAAGCTTTCTTTAAAAAAATATTCGTTTCACGCCGGCAAGAAGACCCGCTAAGAACACGTAGTGATGAGAAATACGAATAGTCTCCCATATAACAAGCAGTGAGGTAGTAGTCATGGAAGTGTAGATGGGCCTGGAGTTGAGCTAGTTGGCTTGGTCCAAAATAGTAGTAGTACAAAAACATTTTTCAAGGGCAGGCTTTAGCTTGTTGAAGACTGCCTACTAGAATTGCCACTGGTTCAAAGAAAAAGTGAAGGAAAACATAGGAATTGGAAACTTTCCTATGGTACTACTATTCATGCATTTGGTTAGAAGGAATGGAGCAAAGCAAAACTGGAGGATTTTTCCTTTGGTGTCTCTTTCAAAGAAAAAACGTAGGAATTTTAATATCCACTTTGACGTCCTTTTCAAATTAATATGCATGAAGATCAAGACTAAGTGCATTACTGGCATAATAAGATTATAACTTTACATTTTCATGTGGTTTGACTTTAATTTGACCATGTTTCTCCATTCCTGTGTTCTTCCAGTTCATGTGAACCAAACACCCAGGTTGACAGAAATCCTATGTTTGCAAATGCTCTGTTTTGCACGTGCATTCCTATCCTATTCCCGTGTTTTTCCTATCCCTACATTTTTAGAATCCTCCAATTCTAAGGAGCCTGTCGTGGTTTTGTCACGACAGATGTCCTAGTGTGAGGACTTAGTCGTGAGGCCATCGCAACTAGGTAGTAGCTTGAACTGGGTTGATCGGAATCGAGAGACGCGAGATTTTACCCAGGTTTGGCCCCTCACGATGGAGGTAAAAGCCTACATCCTGCTTCATTGATATTGATGATGATCTCGGTTACAAGGGTGGTGTTTTTCTACCTCTATCTCGAGAGCATCTACTTTGATCTTGTCTAAGACTTGTCTGTCTCTCAACTTGTCCCTCTTGTTGGGAAACGTAGCATGCAATTTCAAAAAAATTCCTACGCTCACGCATGATCTATCTAGGAGATGCATAGCAACGAGAGGGGAAGAGTGTGTCTACGTACCCTCGTAGACCGAAAGCGGAAGCGTTTGACAACGGGGTTGATGTAGTCGAACTTCTTCTAGCTCCGACCGATCAAGTACCGAACGTACGGCACCTCCGAGTTCTGCACACGTTCAGCTCGATGATGTCCCTTGTCCTCTTGATCCAGCAAGGTGTCGAGGAAGTAGATGAGTTCCGTCAGCACGACGGCTTGGTGACGGTGATGGTGAAGTGATCCAAGCAGGGCTTCGCCTAAGCACTACGAAGATATGACCGTGGGAGTAAACGGTGGAGGGGGCGCTGCACACGACTATGCAATAGTCTGGGGTGTGCTAGGGCCCCCCCCCCCCCACACATATATAGGTGGGGGAGAGGGAAGGCAGCCAAGGAGGTGCCCAAGTAGGCCGAATCCTACTTGGGGCCTTCCCATGGCCGCCCCCCTTCCTTATTTACCGGAGGGGGAAGGAAAGAGGAGGGAGGAGGGAAGGAAGGGGGAAGCCGAATCCCCCCCTTTCCTTCTCCCTTCCCCTCTTTCCTTCTCCTCTGGTGCGGCCCATATGGGGGGCGCAGCAGCCCCTGTTGGCTGCTGTGTTTACCCTCTTGGCCCATTAGGCCCATATCTTTTGCCGGGAGTGCCCGGAACCCCTTCCGGTGACCCGATATGTACCCGGTACCCTCCGAAACACTTCTGGCGTCCGAATACCATCGTCCTATATATCAATCTTTACCTCTCGACCATTTCGAGACTCCTCGTCATGTCCATGATCTCATCTGGGACTCCGAACAATATTCGGTCACCAAATCACATAACTCATATAATACTAAATCGTCATTGAACGTTAAGCATGCGGACCCTATGGGTTCGAGAACTATGTAGACATGACCGAGACACTTCTCCAGTCAATAACCAATAGCGGAACTTGGATGCTCATATTGGCTCCTACATATTCTACGAAGATCTTTATCGGTCGAACCGTTATGACAACATACGTTATTCCCTTTGTCCATCGGTATGTTACTCGCCCGAGATTCGATCGTCGGTATCTTCATACCTAGTTCAATCTCGTTACCGGCAAGTCTCTTTACTCATTCCATAATACATCATCCTGTGACTAACGCATTAGTCACTTTGCTTGCAAGGCTTCTTATGATGTGCATTACCAAGAGGGCCCAGAGATACCTCTCCGATACTCGGAGTGACAAATCCTAATCTCGATCTATGACAACCCAACAAACACCATCAGAGATACCTGTAGAGCATCTTTATAATCACCTAGTTACATTGTGATGTTTGATAGCACACAAGGCATTCCTCTGGTATCCGGTAGTTGCATAATCTCATAGTCGAAGGAATATGTATTTGACATGAAGAAAGCAATAGCAATAAAACTGGACGATCATAATGCTAAGCTAACAGATGGGTCTTGTCCATCACATCATTCTCCTAATGATGTGATCCCATTATCAAATGACAACTCATGTCCATGGTTAGTAAACCTTAACCATCTTTGATCAACGAGCTAGTCAAGTAGAGGCTCACTAGGGACACAGTGTTTGTCTATGTATTCACACATGTATTTAGGTTTCCGATCAATACAATTCTAGCATGAATAATAAACATTTATCATGAATAAGGAAATATAAAATAATAACTTTATTATTGCCTCTAGGGCATATTTCCTTCACCTCTTGGGGTGCCCTGCCCCTCCTTATATAAGTTGAAGGGGCGGGTTACATGTAGAGTCCTAGTACGATTTAAAACTTAGCCTAGTTCTGGCTTCTTATCGTGGGCTTCTTAACCCTGGGCTTCTCATTGTGGGCTTCTTAACGCCTGGGCTTCTTATCTCCAGGCGGCTCATCTTTAGGGCTCATCTCCGAGACTCATCTACAGGATTCTAAGTAGATGTCGGGTTAGGATCCTAGTTACACAATTTGCCGGGTTAGGATCCGGGTTACACAATCTGCCGGGTTAGGATCTGGGTCACACAATCTGCTGGGTTAGACAATCTACCGGGTTACACCTGCTGGGTTACACCTGTCGGGTTAAGTCCAAAGATGACTTAAAGTCATGGGCCGGGTTTAACCACGGGTAGTTCCCTCGACATTAGCCCCCAGATTAGCTTGAATACATGCTTGGCATGCATTCATGCTATGCTTCTTGAAATATGAATAGATAGTGAACCGGCTCCTGAAAATCTGGGTCTCTGTCATATCAATATGCCAATGGTAAGTCCATGCAGAAAAAATAACCCATATGATATCTTTGAGTTGTCTTCAAAATGCCTTGGATTGATAAATAGATAAATTTGCCTGATGTTGAGCCAACTTTCAATGCTTCCGAATTTGATAAAGAATAAATGTGGCACCCCGGCTCAGAGCGACCGGTTTACCCTGCATTGCCAGCCTAGAGATCTAGTCTTCTGGCAACACACAACAACTTGGTACAGAAAACAACCGCTTTATTGATGCTAGCGGAAACATAGTTTGATATTACATCAGATAGCGAGGCCAAGCGGCACACATGGTGTGGCTGAACAGTATGTACATTATTTAATGAACATGAAGGGGGCCTCGATCACGACAACTACGCGGCAGCAGAACGACGATGAAGCGGAACTCCATAGCACAGGGACACCAATGTGGACACGGTCTAGACACGGGAAGCACTCCGATCTGGTAAGACTTTCCTGAAATCTGGCATGACATGCCAGGTCAGTACATTGAATGTACTTGCAAGCTCACAACAAGTAAAAACATAATGGCAAACAATAACATGATTATTAAGCCGGTTAAATGCAAGTCTACAACAGACTACTCTTGAAGTGGATCATGCTTGTGCACCGAGTCCCTCGGACTCTCTTACCAAACGGGTTACCTCGTAACCAACATCATCAATACGGTGATCACTCCTGGATCACAAACGAAACCAACACTTTGGTTCCCACAACAACGACCATCTTCATGGTCTCAACAATCTCATTACATGACCAGTGCCAACCATATAACTTTAGTGTGCAAGATTAACTTAATTATGTTGATCCATGGTGTGACCTACTTACGAGTTGTGTCCGTAACCAAAGACGAAGCTATCGATAGATTTAATAAACACTCTGCAGAGGTTAGTACACTATACCCACACCACGGAACCCATGGCCTCGCACTCCCATTCGGGTGGACCAACGGCATTCCGACAGAACCAACCCATTGCCATGGCACCCTCTCGGCCACTCCGACCAACTCACCTCTGGGCTAAGTCCTGGGTGGCCCCGATGTCAACCAATGACATCCAACGGCCACCGTCGTGGCAAAACAATCAACGGTCCCAAACGGGAACAAGGTACCATAACAACAACGGGCACACAAGGTTATGTCTGCTTACCGAGCCAGGGTACCGCATGCCCATAACCTTCCCTATTTGGAGGCATCGACCAGAGGCATGACAACAGACTGAATAAGGGCCTTCCCATAAAGGCAAATGTGGTTGCACTGGGAAGCTTGATTCGGTGGCACCATGACTCGATCAACAATTATGTTCAAGTTGGATTATCATCAGGTTTAACTTGAAAATAAAAGAACTCGACCCATAGTATGCCATGATCATGCAACTATAAGACGTGCAACCGTAAGCACATATCACCGAACTGGAGCGGATCAACATCATAAAATCACTAGGCATGCACCACTAATCATCTTGAAGCACTGGTTTTAACTTCATCATTTTTTTAGTTCTCACAATAGCATGATGAGTATATGAATAATAAAGCATCATATGAAAATAACTCCGGTTATTCTCAAACCATAGTCATGCTACCAAAGCATCACTACTGCATCCAACTAGTTCATGCAATAAAATACTACAACAAGCTAAGCATATCAAGCAAGACATATGAAATAACTTAAGCAAAGTTATTTAAATGATTTAAATGCATGAAATAATTCATATTCAAGTTGGAAAAATCATAGTTACTGAAATGACACCATGCAAATATTTGTGTGGCTTGCCTTAGTACAGAGGAGGGTCACACTCCTCCTGGTTCTCCTCTGGGCAAGCTTCTCCTTCTGAAAATAATTAAAACAGCAAAAAGGAAATATCAAGAACCACTTTGAAATTCACCAGAAATTCTAGATAGCAAGGAAAAATCTCAAATTTGGTGTGCTGCTAGAATTTTTCAATACAAACACAATGCAAAAAGAATCAACTCATTTGGATTTATAGATTAGGACTTGTGGGTGGTCAAAGTTTCTGGTCAGAATTTGAATTAAATTTGAATAAAAGAAAAACCAGGGGGTGACGTCGAAGACGTAAACCCGCGGGGCGCCTCCACTCATACCGCTTCGGGAGCGGCTGGGTGGCTGACAGCGGGCCCCGCCTATCGGGTTTTGAGTGGAGGGGGAGAGAAACAGAGGACGGCGGCGCTTCACCGGGGCTCTCTCCAGCGAGGAGGGCTCGACGGCCGTTCTGAGAGGGAGGGATGGGTAGAGGAGGCTCTGGCGCACCTGCTTGTACCCATAGCTTGGTGAGGGGTGGTCGGAGTAGCTCAGAAATGACGTCTCCAGCGGCGGCTGCGGACGGAGTTCGCCGGAGATGAGGAAGATGGCGAGGGAGGGCGGTTCCAGGGGCTCCAACGGGGTCAGTGAGCACCAGTGAAGCACCAGGGAGTCGCCGGAGAAGAAAATGGAGCTTGAGGGGCACTGGAGAGGTAGGGAGCAGCAGAGGGGATTGCTGGCGAGCTCAGGTTGGGGACGGCGGCCAGAGGCCTGCCTGGCCGGGCTGCGGCTTATCTACTATGTTGTGGTGGTTGGTTGAGTGGGTTGAGGTGCTCGGAGAGGCCGGGGGGGAAGCTCTATTTATAGGCGGAGGGGAGGGGGTCTTGAGCTCCGCCGAAGTTCTCTGGAAGCGACGCTCGGCGATGAGGGGCGTCTGTGAGAGGGGGGAGAAGCTCCACGGCTCACGCGGCCACTGTGGGGAGACGCGGACGAGCACAGGACGCAGGTGGAGACGAGCACAGGGGCACGGGCGTACTGTGCGCTTGGCCGCATCGTGCCCGTGCTCGCTGCGGCAAGCTCTAGTGTCGGCGAGCGGCAGGGAGAAATTAAGGGCATCGGGACAAGGATGGTGGCGAGGTGCGACATGTTGCGATGAGCGAGGAAGCGAGCACGAGCTCAACAGAGGCGTCGGCGGCATCCAGAGCGCGTCGACTAGCTGCCTGGCACCGTGTCCATGCGTGGTCACCGCGTGAACTCTGGCATCACGCCACGCAGTGCATTAAAATCATGTCTGGGGTGTTGTTCGTGCAAGGTTAGGTCGATCCACAGACTTGAGTTAAGCACAAGTTGAATGAATGAGGTTGTAGCATCTTGGCAAGTTTCTGGACAGAAACTTATGAGCTTAATAGAGAAGAATCTAGAAGGAGTTAGGAGCTGATTTTTGGAGGTTAAGAGTTTCTTAGGAGGGTAATGAAGCCCTAAAAATTTCAGCTCCATTGGATCAAGGAAAAATATACTTCATGTACAAAGTGCATTTTCTGGCCAGAACAGAAAAGATTTTCTGTAGCAAAAATATTCCAAATAACTATGAAATATTTTTGCACAGGGAGGTGTGTCAAGGTCCAAAGAATATTCAGGAATTTTCTCAGATTTTTGTGGGCAAGAAAAATGAGGGTTGCTTTGGAGCATAAGTGGCTGAAGTACTATTTCAGAGGGAAAATGAATATTTTTCATTTAAGAAAAAATATTCCCTTGGCCAGTTTATGATATATCAGAGAGAAAATGAGGTGTTTGAGAGGGAGGTGAGTCACTTGCGTGAAAACCAAGGGAATGCCCAAGTGGTTTAGTCCAACCGAGTTGATTCAAAACTCCAAATTCAAATAAAAAAGCAATGAAGTCAAGAAAAAGAAAAAGAGCAAAAACCAGGGTGTCACAAACCTCCCCCACTTAGGATGAATCTCGTCCTCGAGATTTGGTTGCTCGGGAAAACAATTCTGGATAGGATGCTCTTAAAAAGTCCTCTCTTTCCCAAGTTGCTTCTTCCTCGGTGTGATGCTCCCACTGCATCTTATAAAACTTAATTACCTTGCTGCGAGTAACTCTTTCCGTTTCATCCAATATTCAGAATGGTTTCTCCTGTTAGGTTAAATCCTTAGCAAGCTCTATCTCTGCCATATCAGTCCTTTTCTCGGGTGGCGAGATACACCTTCTCAACTGTGAGACATGGAATACATTGTGCACTTCTGACAATTCCGATGGTAGTTCCAACTGATAAGCAACTGTACCAACTCTGGACATAACTGGCAACGGTCCAATATATATAGGTGCAAGCTTTCCTCGGGTCTGGAACCTCTTGACTCCTTTCATAGGTGTGACTCGGAGGTAAACATACTCTCCGGTCTCAAAACTGATCTGACGGTGCTTTGAGTCATAGTAGCTCTTTTATCGGGACTTGGCTAATTGCAGTCTATCTCGGATCTCCTTGACTTGCTTTTCAGCCTCCATCATTAAGTCAGTTCCGAAAATGCGGCTATCTCTGGTTTGAGACCAGTTGAGCGGAGTGCGACACTTACGGCCATACAGAGCTTCATAGGGTGACATCTTGAGGCTGGTCTGGAAGCTGTTGTTGTAGGAGAACTCAACATACAACAGACAATCT
The DNA here is from genome assembly GCA_011799875.1 of Thinopyrum elongatum. Classification (NCBI taxonomy): domain Eukaryota; kingdom Viridiplantae; phylum Streptophyta; class Magnoliopsida; order Poales; family Poaceae; genus Thinopyrum; species Thinopyrum elongatum. The sequence continues at coordinate 80,199,143 of CM022300.1, read as the reverse complement.
TCCCACTTGGGTCCTTGAGCCAGAGCACATGCTTGGAGCATATCTTCGAGTATTTGATTTATTCTCTCAGTCTGCCCGTCTGTCTGAGGGTGATAGGCGGTGCTGTACTTTAGTGCGATCCCCAGAGCTTGATGGAGACGTGACCAGAACGCTGAGGTAAAGAGAGAACCTCAGTCAGAAGTGATGGTTCTGGGCACTCCATGTAAACTGATGATTCTGAACACATATAGCTATGCGAGTTGATCGGCTCGGTAGGTGGTTCGGATGGGAATGAAGTGAGCTACCTTTGTCAGCATGTCCACCACAACCCATACTGCATCATTGCCTCGGTGAGTCTTTGGCAGGCCTGTGACGAAATCCATGCAGACATCGTCCCACTTCCATTGCAGAACGGGTAGAGGTTGGAGAAGTCCGGCAGGTTTCTGATGTTCCGCCTTCACCTTGTTACAAATGTCGCAACAGGCAACAAAATAGGCGATGTCCTTCTTCATTCCATCCCACCAAAATGCCTGACGAAGGTCTTCGTACATCTTGGTACCTCCTGGATGAATCGAGTACGAAGATTCGTGCACTTCTGCCAAGATCTTCTTTCATAGGTCTGCTTGTTCAGGCACGCAAATCCGTCCTCGAAACCTTAGAGTACCTTGCTCATCCTTCAAGAAATCCTGGGTCTTGACTTCTTGCATACACTTGACATGGTGTTGCAGGACAGAGTCATCTTGTTGGGCCATGCAGATTTCTTCTTCAAGGGTAGGAGTGACTTCCAATACATTGACGAGGTCAGCCTCAACAATAACCAGGTTAAGCTGAGCGATTTCTTCTTGGAGTTCGGGAGGCAAGGACTCCATTAAGGTGTTCAGGTTGGCAGGCTTGCGACTGAGGGCATCGGCAACCACATTGGCCTTACTGGGATGGTAATTGATTCCAAGATCATAATCCTTGACCAATTCGAGCCATCTTCATTGTCGGAGGTTCAAGTCCGGTTGGGTGAATATATACTTAAGTCTCTTGTGGTCGGTAAATATCTGACATCTTTTGCCAATGAGGTAGTGCCTCCAAATCTTCAAGGCGTGCACAACTGCGGCCAATTCCAAATCATGCGTTGGGTAATTCCCTTAGTGGGGTCGTAGCTATCTGGATGCGTAGGCTACAACCTTGCCATCTTGCATGAGTACACATCCAATACCTCTCCTGGATGCGTCATAGTATACATCAAAGCTGCGATAGATATCTGGGAGAGTTAACACAGGTGCTGACGTCAATCGGGTCTTCAACTCATTGAAACTCTTCTCGCAGTCCTCAGACCATACAAACTTCTGATCCTTCTTGAGGAGTTCTGTCATGGGCTTGGCAATCTTAGAGAAGCCTTCAATGAACTGTCGGTAATACCCGGCTAATCCAAGAAAACTTTGGATCTCAGTCACTGTCGTGGGCGCTAGCCAGTTTAGCACTTCCTTTACTTTGCTGGGATCCACGGCTATACCTTCTGCTGAAAGAACATGCCCCAAAAATCCGACTTGCTTGAGCCAAAATTCACACTTGCTGAATTTTGCATATAACTGATGGTCACGGAGCCTTTGCAAGACTGCTCTGAGATGTCCCTTGTGCTCTTCCTCATTCTTCGAGTATATGAGGATGTCATCAATGAAGACCACCACAAACGTATCCAAGAAGTCCATGAATACTTTATTCATCATATGCATGAAGAAAGCAGGGGCATTGGTGAGGCCAAAAGACATGACTGTATATTCATAAAGACCGTATCAAGTGGTGAATGTGGTCTTAGGAATATCCTCCTCCTTAATTTTGAGCTGATGATATCCGGTCCTCAAATCAATCTTGGAGAATACCTGTGCCCCACTGAGTTGGTCGAACAAGTCATCAATCCTCGGAAGCGGGTACTTGTTCTTGATAGTGACAGCATTCAACTAACGGTAATCCACACACATCCGAAGGCTGCCGTCCTTCTTGTGCACAAAGATTGCGGGTTATCCCCATGGTGATGAGCTTGGACGAATGTATCCTTTTGAAGCATCTCATCAAGCTGTTTCTTCAGCTCCACTAACTCGGATGAAGGCATCTGGTAATACTTCTTGTATATAGGTGCGGTCCCGGGCACAAGATCAATTGCAAACTCAAGCTCATGATCTGGTGGCATCCCTGGTAGCTCCTCAGGGAATACATCTGGAAACTGACTGACCACAGGAATTAGATCCAACTCTTCAGCTTGAGCTGTGAAGACCATTTCTTTCTTGGGTATGCTCCTTCGAGCAAAGAATTGTATAGTTTGGCCTTCCTGACTTGTCAATGTGACTTCTCTGGTCGCACAGTTGATGCATACTTGATGTTGGGTCAACCAGTTCATTCCCAAAATAATATCCGACTTGGCAGACTCGATGACTATGAAAGAAGCTAGGAAGATGACTCCCTTGATGTCAATCTCCAAATTGTGGCAAGCCAGATTGCTTTTGAGCACGGATCCCGGGGATTGTACCATCATACGCTTTCCCAAAATCGAGCAAGAAAACTTGTTTTGGGCAACAAAACTCCGCGAAATAAAAGAGTGGGAAGCCCCAGAGTCAAACAAAATTATTTGCAGGTATGCTATTAACAGGAAACATACCAATGACGACTTCAGGGTTCTCTTGGGCTTCGTCTGCGGAGAGGTGGTGAACTTGCCCTTGGATGGTCTTCTGTCCAGGGTATGGCCCCATGTGGTTGACTTGCGGCTTAAATGGAGCATTTGACTTGCCGCTCTTGGGGCACTGTCTGGCGTAATGCCCGGTTTACCCACAAGAAAAGCACGCATTGTTACGCTGACAATCTTCGCGTACTGGGCTGGTCACTATATTCTTGACTTGGGTAGTAGTCTTGTTAACATTCTGCTGCCAATTGGGCTTGTGCTCAACCTGAGTCTGCTGCCAGATACGAGCCTTCTGCACTGGCTGTCCATCCTTCTTAGGCTCGAACTTGCGTTTATGGTCATTATAGGCGGGCTTATTGTCTTGAACAAGCTTGTGCTCCCTTTCTGCAATCAGGGCTTTGTTTACCAGAGTCTGGAAATCTGGAAAATCAAGCGTACTGAGAGTGCATCTGAGGTGTTGATTTAGTCCTCCAAGGAATATGTCGATCTTTATTTCTTCGGTGGCCACATCATAAAGGGAATATCGAGCCAAATGGTTGAACTTGTTCAAATACCCAGTGATGGATAAGTTACCTTGCATGAGGGCTAGGAACTCATGCTGTTTAACTTTCAGGATACCGATGGGGATGTGATATTTGCGGAACTGATCCTTAAACTTATCCTATGTGATTTCTTCACCTGCTGGCCACATAGCTTTAGTATTGTCCCACCAAATAGCTGCGGCTCTTTCTAGATAGTGGGTTGCAAATGGAACCTTATCACCTTCTTCTGTGCGAGCAATATCCAATTTCTTTTCAATGGTCCGCAGCCAATCGTCGGCTTCCATGGGATCAGCAACTTGAGTGAAACTGGGTGGCTTAGTCCTTTGAAAATCTGATAGTTTGGAGTGATGGCCATTCTGATTTCCATTCTGTCCAACCATAGCTTGCACACTTCTCAATAGCTCAAGTAGATCGTTGTTTCTTCTTTCTTCGAACATACGCATAATTTGTTCAGTGGTTGGTGGATGTGGCGGTGGAGGCAGTGGTTGCAGATACGGTTCGAGGGAATGTCTTGCCTGTCTTACCGAGCGACGAACAGGGACATCCTCACCAGCGTGACTGTTGCTGCCTCCACGCGTCATCCTATTGTTTGTTTTTCCCAATATGAAGCAACTGAGATGAGCAACATCCAAAAATGGGAAAAGTGAATGACAAATCCGAAGAAAAGCGATAAAAACCAGGGCGAATAAAGAAAGTTCCAACATAATTATACATAGACTCATACATGAAATGGAACACCATGACAGGTACGACTACGCTCATACATGAAACATCATGACAAGTACGACTACATCCGTACATCCAAGCATCATGACAACCTCGGATACTCTGACGATCTAGTGCTCTGCTGGTCCTGCTGGGTCCTCTCCTGAACCGGACTCGGATCCTGAACTGACGACATTAACGGAAACCTTCGGGTTAAAGGAAACATGACGACGCTGCCTCGAGGGCTCTCCCTCAGGGGCAGGTGCGGGATGAGGCTGGAGCATAGGAACTGCGGGAGTAGCGAGAAGTGAAGCCCACTCGGCAGGGGCACTGTGGGGAGTCATGGTCGAGGTGCCCGAGCTACTCGAATGAGTAATCGGGGTAACTGGTGAGCTAGAATGGAGCGGGACTGGACCGAGCGGCCACCAAAGCAGTGCGAGCACGAGTCAGCTCGCGGGCCAGCTCGTGAATCAGCAGATAGCTAGCGGTGATGTAGCGGGAAAGGTGGCTAGCGGGGCTATCGGCCGCCGGATCAATCATAGGAAAACGGTCACGACCATCATCGTGCAGGGATGGGTAGTGGTAGAAACCTGGGTGGGTCTGCATCTGGATCTCGTTATAATGTAGCTCAACGAGAATCTCAAACGCAGCAAACTGAATAGCCTGAGCGAGTGTAGAAGTGAAACCACTCCTAGAAGAACGGGTGTAAGTGCTAGCTGTCGTACTACAGCGCAGGGTAACCACCGCGTGATACTCGTATACTGAATCTGCTAGGCGCTCCCGGTACACCCGATACACCGAGTCGTCACTGTGAGGGTAGAGTCGACGCCATACATGTCGAAGAAGGTGCGGTGAAGTGTACGGGGCTAGCTCCACCTGACACGCATACGGCACTGGAGTCATCTACACTCACAACTATTAGTCGGTTAGCAATGACAATACATTAAATGCATGCAATGCAGCAAGCAGATGCAAACACTACCGGTACTCAAAAACCATCTAGCTACCGTTCAACTAACGCGTCGGCTGTCTAGCGTGTCCAACAGTCAGCGCGGCTCTGATACCAAGCGTTGTGGCACCCCGGCTTAGAGCGACCGGTTTACCCTGCATTGCCAGCCCAGAGATCTAGTCTTCTGGCAACACACAACAACTTGGTACAGAAAACAACCGCTTTATTGATGCTAGCGGAAACATAGTTTGATATTACATCAGATAGCGAGGCCAAGCGGCACACACGGTGCGGCTAAACAGTATGTACATTATTTAATGAACATGAAGGGGGCCTCGATCACGACAACTACGCGGCAGCGGAACGACGACGAAGCGGAACTCCATAGCACAGGGACACCAATGTGGACACGGTCTAGACACAGGAAACACTCCGATCCAGTAAGACTTTCCTGAAATCTGGCATGACACGCCAGGTCAGTACATTGAATGTACTTGCAAGCTCACAACAAGTAAAAGCATAATGGCAAACAATAACATGATTATTAAGCAGGTTAAATGCAAGTCTACAATAGACTACTCATGAAGTGGATCATGCTTGTGCACCGAGTCCCTCGGACTCTCTTACCAAACGGGTTACCTCGTAACCAACATCATCAATACGGTGATCACTCCTGGATCACAAACGAAACCAACACTTTGGTTCCCACAACAACGACCATCTTCATGGTCTCAACAATCTCATCACATGACCAGTGCCAACCATATAACTTTAGTGTGCAAGATTAACTTAATTATGTTGATCCATGGTGTGACCTACTTACAAGCTGTGTCCATAACCAAGGACGCGGCTATCGATAGATTTAATAAACACTCTACAGAGGTTAGTACACTGTACCCACACCACGGAACCCATGGCCTCGCACCCCCATTCGGGTGGACCAACGACATTCTGACAGAACCAACCCATTGCCATGACACCCTCTTGGCCACTCCGACCAACTCCCCTCTGGGCTAAGTCCTGGGTGGCCCCGATGTCAACCAATGACATCCAACGGCCACCGTCGTGGCAAAACAATCAACGGTCCCAAACGGGGACAAGGTACCATAACAACAATGGGCACACAAGGTTATGTCTGCTTACCGGGCCAGGGTACCGCACGCCCACAACCTTCCCTCTTTGGAGGCATCGACCAGAGGCATGACAACGGACTGAATAAGGGCCTTCCCATAAAGGCAAATGTGGTTGCACTGGGAAGCTCGATTCGGTGGCACCATGACTCGATCAACAATTATGTTCAAGTTGGATTATCATCAGGTTTAACTTGAAAATAAAAGAACTCGAGCCATAGTATGCCATGATCATGCAACTATAAGACGTGCAACCGTAAGCACATATCTCCGAACTGGAGCGGATCAACATCATAAAATCACTAGGCATGCACCACTAATCATCTTGAAGCACTGGTTTTAACTTCATCATTTTTTTAGTTATCACAATAGCATGATGAGTATATGAATAATAAAGCATCATATGAAAATAACTCCGGTTATTCTCAAACCATAGTCATGCTACCAAAGCATCACTACTGCTTCCAACTAGTTCATGCAATCAAATACTACAGCAAGCTAAGCATATCAAGCAAGACATATGAAATAACTTAAGCAAAGTTATTTAAATGATTTAGATGCATGAAATAATTCATATTCAAGTTGAAAAAATCATAGTTACTGAAATGACACCATGCAAATATTTGTGTGGCTTGCCTTAGTACAGAGGAGGGTCACACTCCTCCTGGTTCTCCTCTAGGCAAGCTTCTCCTTCTGAAAATAATTAAAACAGCAAAAAGGAAATATCAAGAACCACTCTGAAATTCACCAAAAATTCTAGATAGCAAGGAAAAATCTCAAATTTGGTGTGCTGCTAGAATTTTTCAATACAAACACAATGCAAAAAGAATCAACTCATTTGGATTTATAGATTAGGAGTTGTGGCTGGTCAAAGTTTCTGGTCAGAATTTGAATTAAATTTGAATAAAAGAAAAACCAGGGGGGTGACGTCGAAGACGTAAACCCGCGGGGCGCCTCCACTCATACCGCTTCGGGAGCGGCTGGGTGGCTGACAGCGGGCCCCGCCTATCAGGTTTTGAGTGGAGGGGGAGAGAAACAGAGGACGGTGGCGCTTTGCCGGGGCTCTCTCCGGCAAGGAGGGCTCGACGACCGTTCAGAGCGGGAGGGATGGGTAGAGGAGGCTATGGCGCACCTGCCTGTACCCGTAGCTTGGCGAGGGGTGGCCGGAGTAGCTCGGAAACGACGTCTCCAGCGGCGGCTGCGGACGGAGTTCGCCGGAGATGAGGAAGACGGCAAGGGAGGGCGGTTCCAGGGGCTCCAACGGGGTCAGTGAGCACCAGTGAAGCACCAGGGAGTCGCCGGAGAAGAAAATGGAGCTTGAGGGGCACTGGAGAGGTAGGGAGCAGCAGAGGGGATCGCCGGCGAGCTCGGGTTGGGGACGGCGGGCAGAGGCCTGCCCGGCCGGGCTGCGGCTTATCTACTGCGTTGTGGTGGTTGGTTGAGTGGGTTGAGGTGCTCGGAGAGGCCAGGGGGGAAGCTCTATTTATAGGCGGAGGGGAGGGGGTCTCGAGCTCCGCCGGAGTTCTCTGGAAGCGACGCTCGACGAAGAGGGGCGTCAGTGAGAGGGGGGGAGAAGCTCCACGGCTCACGCGGCCACTATGGGGAGACGCGGACGAGCACATGACGCAGGTGGAGACGAGCACAGGGGCACGGGCGCACTGTGCGCTTGGCCGCGTCGTGCCCGTGCTCGCTGCGGCGAGCTCCGGCGTTGGCAAGCGGTAGGGAGAAATTAAGGGCGTCAGGACGAGGATGGTGGCGAGGTGCGGCATGCTGCGGCGAGCGGGGAAGCGAGCACGAGCTCAACAGAGGCGTCGGCGGCATCCAGAGCGCGTCGACTAGCTGCCTGGCACCGTGTCCACGCGTGGTCACCGCGTGAACTCTGGCATCACGCCACGCAGTGCATTAAAATCATGTCTGGGGTGTTGTTCGTGCAAGGCTAGGTCGATCCACAGACTTGAGTTAAGCACAGGTTGAATGAATGAGGCTGTAGCATCTTGGCAAGTTTCTGGACAGAAACTTGTGAGATTAATAGAGAAGAATCTAGAAGGAGTTAGGAGCTGATTTTTGGAGGTTAAGAGTTTCTTAGGAGGGTAATGAAGCCCTAAAAATTTCAGCTCCATTGGATCATGGAAAAATACACTTCATGTACAAAGTGCATTTTCTGGCCAGAACAGAAAAGATTTTCTGTAGCAAAAATATTCCAAATAACTATGAAATATTTTTGCACAGGGAGGTGTGCCAAGGTCCAAAGAATATTCAGGAATTTTCTCAGATTTTTTTGGGCAAGAAAAATGAGGGTTGCTTTGGAGCATAAGTGGCTGAAGTACTATTTCAGAGGGAAAATGAATATTTTTTATTTAAGAAAAAATATTCCCTTGGCCAGTTTATGATATATCAGAGAGAAAATGAGGTGTTTGAGAGGGATGTGAGCCACTTGGGTGAAAATCAAGGGAATGCCCAAGTGGTTTAGTCCAACTGAGTTGATTCAAAACTCCAAATTCAAATAAAAAAGCAATGAAGTCCAGAAAAAGAAAAAGAGCAAAAACCAGGGTGTCACTGAAAATTTTGAAGGTGTTCTCCCTCACCTGTAGCCCCCAAGTCTTGAGTAGAACAAAGTGATAGCTTAAGACTTGCTTTAATATAAATGTTGCAACTTTGGAGAAATCTGGGTTGTTCATCTAGGTCACCAGTCATAAATTAACTGTTTTGTATTCCACATATGTAGCCCCCAAGTACCGGGTTGTCTTGCCTGCAGCAACCTGGGACTTGTAATTATCTTATGCTCATAAAACTTCAGCCAGTGTAGCCTCCAAGGGCCGGGTCATTATGCAATAATGAGCAGGGACTTTGTAAATCTAATTATGTAGACTTGAGGAGCAATGTGTAGCCCCCAAGGGCCGGCCGAGTAAGACAATACTGGGCTGGGACTTAGAAAATGATAGAAGGTCGGCTCATCTCTGTGAGATAACCGGGTATGTTGACGATGTGATGATTTGAAAAAAAACTATCTTGCATTAGCCCCCAAGTGCCGTGGTGCATGCTTGAAGTGACATGGGACTTGCATACTTGATATAATCTTGATTTGAATAATGTAGACCCCAAGTGCCGGGTCGTGTGCCTGAAGTGACTCGGGACTATTCCTTCCATTGTAGAATAAAATCATATCCACTGTTTGGATGATATTACTGAATGCTTTGCATATCAATATTGAACCATGCTCCTTGATGTAAGCTGGTATTTTTGGACGAGGGAATAATAGCCATTTCTCTGAAGCAGTTTTGAAACCTCAATCATCCAATATTGGTTATGATAACCATAATGAAAATCCAGCCATGTTGGCTATTTAAAATTTGAATAATATAACCCGGTTTGAAAACCAGCTCCTGCAACATAAACCAGTATGTCCATGCATATATGATGCATGGTATGATCATGCAATGTATGATGTATGATGCAATATATGATGATGTATGTGTATGATAATAGAAGTATAAAAAGACCGGCTTTTGAGGCTCGAGTCTTGCTTCAGTGAAGCTTGGCGTGATAGCCTTTCTTCCTGTAAGTCGGCTCTCACGTGACATAATTCGCCGTTTTAACCTTGACTATTCAGGGTCATAGAGATTGACATTCAAGAGTACGGTGGGTCACATATTGGAGTAGCAGCAAGCAGACAGGTGAGTTTATCCTTGCTTTCTGTAAGCCGGCTCTCACGTGACAAAAGCCGCCGTTTTAACCTTGACTAGTTCAGGGTCATAAAAGATTGACTGTCAAGAGTACGGCGGGTCACCTGTTGGAGTAGCATCTTGTAAACAGGCAGGTTTAACCCATATTGTGGCGTTTCTTTGCCGGTCAAGAGGGTAAGATAGCTAAACTCGGTGAGTTGGAAGCCCCCAAGTGACCTTATGATCAATTAATAAAGACTCATGCCCAGTAAATATGAGATGAAACGACAGAGGCCCCGAGTTTCGGGGATGCCGACTTTATTACGTTGATCATAATATGATAAGCCAATACGGCAGGATACCCATGTTTGAACCGCGCATCTTGGCAGCTAGTCCTCTTTGGCAACCTTTAATTTTTTCGCCAATCTGGCAGGATACCCATGTTTGAACTGCGCATCATGGCAGCAAGTTCTCTTTGGCAACTTTTAATTTTTTCCTGAGGACTCGAACTTGCGAGAGATGGATTCCTCTTGAACCGGATGCTGAGCCAAATATTGAGAGCTCAAAACTTTGTGAGAAACAGATTTCTCTTGAACCGGATGTTGAGCCGGAACCTTTTATGATAACCCGGAATCTTTCTTTTGAGCCAGAAACTTTTCTGATTGCCCGACACGTTTTAAGCCAGAAATTTTCTGATAATCTTTAAATTTTCACCAATGTGGCAGCAGTCTCCGGGACTGGGTTGTTTTCCCTATAATGACCGGGGTTCTTGAATTTGTGATGACGGCCAATTCTGCTGGGTCATGTCTGTGTAGCCCCCGAGTCTTAATGACGACTCAAGGAATTGGTTTGAGATTCTTCATACTTGGCCGTGGCATAAGCCGGCATATAGTTAACAGCTGAAAGTTGAAATTTATTGAAGCCAGAGGCGTGTGGCGAGTTGATGATCTTTGCAATGCTCGTTGTATGTCCTTGGCATATGTCATTCAACAAACCCGTTCTTGCCCAAATTGAGTTCATACGCCTCTTGACCCATTCCTTGAAATTTTCTCTTTATCCGGCTCTCCTGGCTCTTTCAGGGCCATTTTCTTTGCTAGTTTTTTTTGGGCACAAATACTATGCTCCCAATGTTTAAATCACCGGATCCCCTGGTTCTTCGAGGGTGGATTCCTCTGGCTCCTTCAGGGTTGTTTTCTTCACAGGCCAGCACTTTCATGGCCGGATTCTCGTTGACTCTTCCATGGTTGGTTCTTCTGGCTCCCCATGTTATATTCGGCACTGATCAAACCGTGAGGGTGACAGGCCATGTGTGTGTCCGCCACTCAACGTCAGGTGTTGATGCTGCTACAGCCTTCAATGTATCGGTGTGGTACAGACCACTGGATGATGAGTGGCGTGTTTGCCTGTGATGTAGGTTAGCCTCCGGCATGTTAATATAGAGTGGACCGTCAAGAGGATATGTTGGACGCCAGTCTGTTGAGAGGCGCGGTGTGGATGTATGCCATTATAGCCTTCTCGAGTCATTGTAGACTGGACCACAGAGCCTACGGCCTGCACACCTGCACATCGGGCAGTGTGGACGCCGGTCATAGGATGATGCAGGCAGGAGCTCTGTACCCGCAGTTTGATGGTCTCTTTAATTGTCCTGCATAAAAGATATCACAGGCGAGAGTAATTGTTCTCGAAAAATATAAAATGGATCAATAAAGATCGACTGGATGGATTTCACCTGATTTGTTCAGACGACAGATGATCGGTATGTAGCAGCCGCAAATAACCATTTAGTATACAAATGATATTTCCATTGACCCCCTCGAGGACCCTGCCAGATGCTGCCACAGCTCCTTTTGTTGTTGTTTTTTCAGTCAACCCTGGGCATCAGCAGTGTATAGAGGCTGGGCTGCCTCTATGCTGGGTCCCACCTTCAGCCTCTAAGCTGAGCTAACAATCACGCAATGTGTAGCATCGTTGTTGACTCTAAGGATTGGACCCACAGTAGAATAAATAAGGAATTTGTTAGAAGTCTGGATTGATTAGTTTTGGTGGGAGTAGATGCAATCATACACAGACAAGTAGGGCCCCATGCGTTGTTTAATCCTTAGAGGCAGCCTCCAAGGCTAGCATCGATGCCAAGCTAAAAAAATGATCAGAGGCGAGGTCTGCAGTGTTTGGAGGCGGTCTCCAAGCCTTTAGAGGCAGCTTTAGAGGCTGAAAAACACCACACTGTGGATGCTCCGGCGGTGAAGTGGGCGGGAGTGCGTGCAAGGAGCCAGCACCGGCCGCAGGCAGAGGGGACCCGGCGGTGGCTCAGAGCCGGCCGGCGGGCCACGGCAGATCACAGCGGCGAGGGCGATGGAGGCGGCCGGTTGCAGGTGCGGGCCGGCGGAGGCGGGCAGCTCGGAGTAGGCGCCGGCCCTCGGGGCGATGAGCCGGGTCAAGGGCAGCGCGAGGGCGGCTCAACGCCCGACGGCGGAGCGACACGCTGGCGGCTTGGCGATGACGGCGCGAGGTCTGCGCGGAGGCGGCTCAAGGCGGAGGTTAGGCGGAGGCGAGTGGTGGTTCGGAACGCCGGGGGCAACTTGGCACATCGAGAACCTGCGGCGGTGAGGCGGAGTGGTGGCCGTCTTGAAGCGTGGCAGCGGCTCCAGGAGGCGAGGCGCAATACGGTGGCGGCTCGGGGAAAAAGTGCGGCCGGCAACTCAGAGGCGGCCGGCAGCTCAGTAGGGCCAGCGGCTGAAGCCTACGGCAAGGTGGAGTGGCGGGTTGGAGCCAGAAGTAGGCGGCGCAAGGCGCGGTAGTGGGGACGGCGAGGCAAGTTAGCGACGCGATGGAGGCCGTAGACTCAGGAGAAGGCGGCGCAAGGCCGGCCACAACTTGAAGGCGACGGGGGGCCGAGGCGTGTCGCGGCTGCGGCGACTCGGGCGCAGCTGGCAGGGCGGCCAAGGCAGAGTGCCGGAGCGAGGTGCAGCGACCCGGCGGAAGGGGCCCGGCGACTTGCGGTGAGGCCGAGGCACGTCCAGGGCCGAAGCGAGACACAGCGGCTCGAAGGCGTAGGTGGAGCCTGCGGCAGAGGGAGGCCCGCGAGGTGAGCCGCGACAGAGGAAGGCTCGCGAGGGGCTACGCCAGAGGCGGCTTGGAGGCGGCCGCGGAGGCATCAGACGGCTCAACGTTGATTTTTTTTCTTGAGCATCCGGACGGAGTTGGCGGCTGGAGCGGCGGGGAGCTGACACGCTGGCGGGCCGGAGCGACGCGTGAGGGGCGCGTGTGACACGGCTGTGCCCGGCTATTTGCTGCTTGAGGCGTGCTACGATGAGGCGGAGGCAGCCATATGCGCGAGAGGAGATGGCGCTCATCGCGGTGCGAGGCGGTGGCGACTTGGCAAACCACGGCGATGGCATGGGCGGCTCAACGATGGCCCGTGGCGGAGCCGATCGTGGCCGGCGTGAAGCGCGGCGTTGATGGGAGGGCGCGAAACCGCAGAGGCTCGGCGCTAGCTGTGGTTGAGGAGGCCCCCGGCAAGGCGGCGGAGTCGGCCGGCTTGAAGCGAGGACTTGGCGGCGGGGTCGAGTCGTGGAGGTGGGTGCGGTGGCTAAGGCGAGCAGAGGCAAGTCGAGGCCATGGTCGCAACAGTGGCGGAAACATGCGGAGGTGAGGCGCGGGTGGCCCGTGGCGGAGGCTCGGACGACTGCAGCAAAGGCGGCTTGAAGGTGCGGCTGCGGGTCACGGCAGCAGCAGGCCGCAGAGGAGGGGTGAGGCGAACTGCGGCAGAGGAGATGACGCCGACGAGGGGTGGCCACAGCACAGGCAGGCCGTCGATGAAGAGGCGGGTCATCGATGAAGCGAGCAACGGCGTCGGCGACTGGTGGTGGCTTGAAACGAGCCATGGCAGAAGCGAGCAACGGCGCTGGCGACTCGGGGGTGGAAGCGAGCAACGGCGCAGGCGGCTGGACGTGCGGCGAGACGGTGGCTCAACGTGCAAAAGCCAAGGAAGGCGGCTGGAGGCCGGTTTGGCCGCAACGGCGGCTGTGGCAGGGGGTTTGGCAGAGGCCGATGGAGGAGGCACTCGGGGCCGTGGAGGCGCCTTGAGGGCGAAGCGACCCGAGGCCACGGAGGCCCCGACGGCGGCTCGGCAAAGGTAGGTTGGAGGCCAAGGCGGAGCAAGGGACACCATGGGTCGTGGTAGGCTTGGTCAACCCACGTCCGCGTATCTTTTTTTTAAACTGCTCCGTTTTCTTTCCTACATCGTGGCCGGCTTTGGAAAATACTGCGTCCACTCCCGACGCTGCTAACCTTCTCTTCTTCTGTTTTGTTGGGTAGCCTCTTCGTGTAGCAAAGGGAGATTAAAAAGTAGCTAATTTGGGTATTTCCTCACGGAACGGAGTACTAATTGAAGTAGTAAATGGCTATGGATTTGCTTGTACTGCAAATTGACTTGCAGCAGGCTTCGGTCTTCACGCCAGAAAGTAGCAGCAGTGATTTCTGTTAGAGCACCCCGCGACTTGATCCTCTCGTGAAAAACAACCGATGTGGACGCCAAGAACCGGGTCGCAAAATCCCAGCATCTGACATACACTTCAGTACGTTTGCTGCGGCGAAAACTTATGTCGATCTCGACGACTCGCGGCGGTGCACAGACGCAACCCTGACTCCTGATCTTAATCTCGTACCTGATGTTTCAAACTTAATCATGACTATGATCATAACTCAATGAATTTGCTAGTTCTTCTCCATCCGACGAATTGCGAGCTTCTCGATTCCCTGGAAAGCTCCCTTCAAGAACAGAATACCACTGTGCGGGACCCACGGTGGCCGCCAACTGCCGTGGTTTTGTCATGACGGATGTCCTAGTATGAGGACTTAGTCGTGAGGCCATCGCAACTCGGTAGTAGCTTGAACGGAGTTGATCGGAATCGAGAGACACGAGATTTTACCCAAGTTCGGCCCCTCACGATGGAGGTAAAAACCTACATCCTGCTTCATTGATATTGATGATGATCTCAGTTACAAGGGTGGTGTTTTGCTACCTCTATCTCGAGAGCATCTACCTTGATCTTGTCTAAGACTTGTCTGTCTCTCTCAACTTGCCCCTCTTGGGGTGCCCTGCCCCTCCTTATATAAGTTGAAGGGGCGGGTTACATGTAAAGTCCTAGTAGGATTTAAAACATAGCCTAGTTCTGGCTTCTTATCACGGGCTTCTCACTGTGGGCTTCTCACTATGGGCGTCTTAACACCTGGGCTTCTTATCTCCAGGCGGCTCATCTTCAGGGCTCATCTCCGAGACTCATCTCCAGGATTCTAAGTAGATGTCGGGTTAGGATCCGGGTGAGGATCCTGGTTACACAATCTGCCGGGTTAAGATATGGGTTACACAATCTGCCGGGTTACACAATCTGCCGGGTTAGGATCTGGGTCACACAATCTGCAGGGTTACACAATCTGCCGGGTTACACCTGCCGGGTTAAGTCCAGAGATGACTTAACGTCATGAGCTGGGTTTAACCGCGGGTAATTCCCCGACAGAGCCTTTACATATTTACTTCATTTTCAGATAGGTGTCAAAGAAAACTCTATGTGTTTTGTCCCGCTCCTGCCGTGCCGTCATCCACCCCACCTGAGGTGCACCATCGACGGAAGCGTCCACCGTAGCGGAGATCCCCGTGTAGACCTTCTTTCGCCGCCTCAGATGATCTCTCGTTGCCGGTAGCCACGCCAACGGCATTATTATCATTGACAGAGCAGATGAACCTGAGGACTACATAGTTTCGGAAGAGAGGTCGCACTCTTTGGTGTCTGCTTACATTATACATCAATTATTATTACCTGCTACTTTATCGTCCAATTCACCTCTTAGGCTCCGAGTCAGGTCCAAACTAATGTTCAAACTTGAGTTTTAAAATGCCCGTGGGGAAATATCGAGGTAGCAATGAATAGTATCTTTGTCTACTATCTGGTTCATCTCGGGTCTTCTATGTGGTTCATGTTGGGTGGGTAACAAACAGTAGATGATCCATCGTCTAACTTTTTAAACTAAAACTATCATCTGTCTGCTATCATTAGTTTTGGATATATCCACTCGTTGCTACCACCAGTCTTGATTTCAACATGCACCCCTTAGGCCTTACATAATCTACCTATATTTTTTTTACTATGCATGTCAGTTATTGTACACAATCGTACTGAACATGTAGAGAAAAAGAGAAGACCGTTGCGTGGGAATATAATGTCATGCAGACGCCGCTCCATGGTGGGGGCAGTGGGGGCCCCCTCCCTTCATTCCAGATTGTATTCCAAACGAAGATAACTGTCCAGAGGGGGATTCATAGGGAGCCGACCACTCCTATTTACCCCCTGAGGTGTTTGCTCTAACCTGGCATGCTGATGTTGGTCATATCATGCATATGGCGCCTCGCATTGCTTACTTTATACATCTTATATGTCATCAGCTTAGTTTAGATTTGCTTTGTGTGATGCCACCTGTTTGGTTTCTATATCTTATATGTGAATTATGCAATGCCATCTTGTTTAGACAGGCATCATATACGTGAATCATGCAATGCCATCCTGTATAGCCAGTCATCGTATATGTGAATTGTATCGTGCCATACTATTTTTTCATCATGTATTCCATTTGTCGACAATGTCTGTACATTCATCTACTCTTCTTGTTCATCAGCCATTTGAGTCGGTGATGGGAAAATCTGGAGTGAAAACAAGGTCTTCTGAGCAGTCAGCTACTTGTCGATGCAGATTTCTTGCTGGTTACAGATAGCTCCTCGGAGGACGATTCAGAGATAGATGACCAGTCGTATCCCCCCCCCCCCCGAGGTGTATGCTCTTACTTAGCAGGGTTATATTGCTCATATCATGCATATGGTGTCTTGCATTGCCATGCCATCTACTTAGATTACACATGCTTTGTGTGAATGCCTCCTGTTTAGTTTCTATATCAGATATGTGAATTATGCAATGCCATGTTTTTTAGCCAGTTATCATATAGGTGAATTATGCACCGCCATCCTGTGTAGCTAAGCATCATATGTGTGAATTATCTCATGCCATCCTTTTTTTCATTACGTATTCCATTTGTCACCAATCTTTGTATATTGAACTACTCTTCATGTGCATCAGCCATTTGAGTCAGTTATGAAAAAATCTAGAGTGAAAACAAGGTCTTCGGAGCAGACAATGGTACCTGTTGAAGCATATATATCAATGGTTACAGGTAGCTCCTCAGAGGAGGATTCAGAGACAGATGACCAGTCCTATATCCCACCTAAGGTGTATGCTCTAACTTGCAATGTTTATATTTCTCATATCATGCATATGGTGTCTTGCATTGCTTAGTTTAGACATCATATACACAATATTCAATGCCATCTGCTTAGTTTAGAGATCATACATGCGAGTGCCAGCTTCTTAGTATATGAATCAATTATGTGAATTATATCATGCCATCCTGTATACTTAGACAACATGTATGTGAATTATTTCATCTCAACCTATTTTAGAAAGACATCATATAGTTATGTCATGTCATCCTATTTAGATACTGATCATATGTTGAATTATGCCATTTTATCCTGTTAAGTTATCCATCATATATCTGAAACTGTGTCATGCTATCCTCTTTAGTTAGCCATCATATATGTGAAATTGTGTCATGCTATTATGTTTGGTTAGACAACATATATGTGAATTACTGCATCTATCTATCATATAATGTCTGTACATTCAATTTATTTTCTTGTTTATCAGCCATTTTAATTGGAGGGGTGATGGCAGTATCTAAGGGAGTAAAAACCCGTTATTCACAAAAGACGGTGCTACCCATCAATGCAGATAGAACCATGGTTGTACTAGCCCACGAACTAGCCCCATCACACATAATCGAGACTCTTCTAGATTGTACACCTACACCATTGCACAAAGAACCAACTATACCCCATCTAACCCCAACCCCAGCAGATAGTAACCCACTTCTAGTTGACACAGCACCATGTCCACCACAGAGTACCCCCACACGAGCAGTTAGTAAGGCAACTGCAGTGCCCAAAGCACAAAGACCACCACAGCGAACCCAAACTCCACGTTTAAAGCAGAAGAGCAATTGTTCTCAGGTCAGAGTCCGTAGTTATGGTGCATACTCCTTTGCTCTTGCATCACTATATTTAGTCATACCAACTAATTTCGAATCTGAAGGATCCAATTGAAACTCCAATGGCGCAACAGGTATGTTTTAACCCTATTTCTTTAACTGGATTGTTGTTCTAACTTCTTGCTCTATGTGGATTTCAGTTTTAGTTGTATAAACAGTTATGTTCTCATGGCATGCACATTACAAGTGTTGTTAGTGTTGTGTAGTTTTCCATACTTATATTCTGTCTATGCTGTTGTGTCTTAAAAAAGATATGATTTGAACTGTGTCTCTATCTTGATTTGACAACATAAACTAGAATGATATAGACAATAGTGACCATAGTACATAGATATATGTTTGTTTCATGCTGTTATCCTGTCCACCTTACTATTGAACCGGTTTACCAAAATGAGTTTCATATACTACATGCTAAACTGGTGATGTGTCTGCTTGTTTCTCTTGTAGAATGCCGAAAGAATATTGGAGAAGAGCACCCCATTATGCAATGGTAGAGAAAGTAATGCAAATAAGGTTCAAG
Source organism: Thinopyrum elongatum (assembly GCA_011799875.1). NCBI lineage: Eukaryota > Viridiplantae > Streptophyta > Magnoliopsida > Poales > Poaceae > Thinopyrum > Thinopyrum elongatum. The sequence continues at coordinate 80,180,837 of CM022300.1, read as the reverse complement.
ATAGTGAGACAACCCTATTGGTCTCCAAGATAAAGGTGATAAAAACTATCTTGTAGACAGTGAGACAACCCCGAAGTCCTGCCTTGTTGTAGTGTTCGAGTTACTCGCCACTACCGCTAGCACAAGCTCTTCGAACTCGCTCCCTGAATCACTTCGGATTCTTGAGTCTCAGCTACAAGCTGAAAGGCATCAGTCAGCTGTGCTGCGGCAAGAAGCTGAAGGACCGAGGAAGTCCCTGCAGAATTCAGATGCATACTTTCTGGTGCAACAACAAGTGTTGGAGGATTTTAGCACCAAACAAGAGAAAGCTAATAAGCTTGCTAAGCTTATTGCCAGCATGGTGGGTATAGGATATCATTTCTTAAGCTCTTCTGAAGTGGTTTCAGTTCTGGAATTGTTTTGTTGCCTCGTTTATTTGCACTGGTGGCCAATTTAGACGCGCAGTGTATGTTATATGCTGCTTTGTTCACTATATTTGCACTGGTGGCGAACTTTGATGCCCAGTGGATGTAATATTTGTAACAGCTATAATAGCCAAGCGTAAGTTGCTTGCTTATTTATTTCCTTATTGTCATGTTTATTTTTTTCTTGTAGTCACTCCAGTTCTTTTTCTGTGGTAACCTTTTTATTTAGAACTAGGCCACAATAACCATAGGCAACATACGAACCATTGTAACCGTGGTCCTGCTGCCTGCTGTAGTGACCATGGGCCTCCTACGGTCCGTATGATCCATGGGCCTGCTACGGGCTGTAGAATCAGTGGGCCTTCTACGGGCCGTATGATCGATTGGCCAAACATGGGCCGTACTATTCATGGACCAATAACGATCCGCAATGTGGGTCATAAACGGTCTAGAATGGGAATCGTCTATTTATGGGCCGACCATAACGGCCTGTTAATAGGCCGGTATGTATAACTGGCTTAATTCTATCGACAGGCATAACAGGTCGTTAATGGGCCGTATTAGATGACGCTATGAAAATGGCCCACTAGATTAATGGGCCACAAATGGGCCGACTGTAACCACGGGCTGAATTTGACCCATCAGCGCAACAGGCCAGTAACGGACCGTAAGTAATCGTATGCTGGAAATGAGCCCAAGAATAAATGGTCCCTTAGAAGGCCAAAAGGTAACACGGGCTAGAAATGGCCCAACGGAATAATGGGTCGTTAATGCGTATAAAGTGATTTACTATTCATTATGGGCCAGTTTCACCAGGGGCCGTTAAAGGGCCCTGAGTTACAAAGGGCCTCATATGGGCCGAAAAACATCATGGGCTATACATGGGCCGGAAGTTACAATGGGCTGGAATCATATTGGAGGGCCCAGATGACGCTACTGGGCCTAATTCGGATAGGCCATAAGAGGCCAAATATTAGTGGGCTATAAATGGGCTATATACGAATAGGCCGTTAACAGGATTTCGTGGCCCGGCCCGCTACCTTTTGACCAAGTCCAACAGGCCGGCCTTTTGACATAAATGGACCACTGTTGGGCCGAGCCACGTGTCGACGTATCATAGGCGCGTCCCATCCATTCGCTGGATGACATCTGTCCCAACGCGGAGCTGACGCGTGGTTCCTTCGACCAATGGGAATTTTACACGTGGAAAATCGCCATTTGTCATTGCTATTAACGGGTTATCGGATCCAAAACCGGACCCGATAGCTTAACGGCGACCCGTTATGGTGGATGTCACGTGTTGGTTACCCTTGAAGAAAACACTTCCATGACGCGGCATTTATCATCATGGAAGTGGTAACTTCTGTGATGATAATTTAAGTATTGGCATGGAACACTTCTACGACAACACAGGTATGACTATCTTGATTCTGTCATAAAATCGTCATGGATGTACATGCATGACAGAAAACGTGACCTACAGTGACAAACAGGTATCATCACTGAAGTGTTTTTTTTGTAGTGATGTGATTTTCAATAAAATGTTATTTATTTGCATTACAGTTGTATGACCGTTCCCTTGAAGTTCTTCAAATTGTGTATGCCATGAAGGTTCAGTTGGATCTGGAATATGGTACTGCTAACGATGTAGCCATGTTCACTGTCAAGAGCGAACTATTTTCACCTGCATTTGTTGTTGCATATGCTCTCCATCAGGTTTTATGTCACTGGGACTTCAAAATAGCTGATCATGAAATCAAGGATGTTGTTCTTGTGAAATTCAAGTACCAAACATATGTTTCCTTGATTCATGGTTGCAACCTGAAGTAAGCAGAAGGCACCAAAGCTGAAGCACTAATGATGGCAACCAAAGTTTCACAGCTGATGCCACGAACCCCAGAATTGTACAGCATCACCAGGGCTGTCATAATGACTGTCCCTTGTAATGCCTTTGAGGATGAAGACGATGAAGATGCTGAAGGTGATGCTGCAGGGGCTAGCAATGCTGGAGGTTGTGGTGTTGGAGATGCCATTGCAGCTGCTTAAACCTTAGTAATTATGCCTGCTCTTTTATGGAACTAGTGATGTACAAGACTATGTTTATGTATGCTTGCTATCTGCCATGTCTGAAGTGGCAAGATATGCAACTGGACTTTTGTGATGTTCTAAGTGCCAAAAATTGTGAACTTGTGTGAAGCTTTAAGTGCCACTATATGCGTGCACATTTAGATGCTTTATGGAACTTCAAATGTATGTCTAATTATATTAGGAAAAACTTAGTTTTTGCCACTCTTAATTTTTTGCCAATTTTCCTTATGCCACTCTAAAATTTGACATTTCACTCTTGCCACTTTAGATTTTGACAATGTATCACAATTGTTATTTTGTGGCACAAGCAAAATATATTAATTTCACTGTTGCGACTATTAGCTTTTGACAATGTATCACAATTGTCACTCTATTTTTTTTACTTTTGCCACAAAATGCCAATTGTGATACATTGTCAAAACTAAGAGTGGCAAAAGTGAAATGTCGAATTTGAGAGTGGCATAAGTAAAGTTGGCAAAATCTAGAGTGGCAGAAACAAAATTTTCCCATTATATTATGTAGTGTACATATGAATTATGATGCCGATGTCATATGGTTCTCTAAATGTAATGCCAATATGTCATATGGTTCGTTAAATGTAATGCCTAAACAATAAAAAAAATCATTCACTGATTTTTTGAGCTATATTTTAACTCCAATTCGTTCACTGACAATTGGGCCATAGAACCATACGCCCAGTGACATGTGGGCCAAGGTCATACGAACAGCCTCGTCACATTTTGTGAGAGAAAACCCCTGTCCCTCCTTCCTCTCCCCCTAGAACCATGCCAAGAGGTTTTGGTTTTTGATAAGTTTTGCATTTTCTGGAATTATTTTGGTGGAAAAAGGCCGATAAATGGCAACACATGTCGCAAAGTGCAAACGGTGTCGGAAGTCGTTCGAACCAGGCATGGATGCCTACCATGTGCATTCCCCTTTGTGGCAAAATATGGGTCATTCCTCAGATGTCCAAGAAAATAGAGTGTTCAAAGGACGGTGTCCATGGTAGGCCAGAAGGGTTCGTTTGTGAGCATGTCATTTTCTGACATTCGCAAAATGGCCCAATTTTTTTCCATAAGATTGTATGACCAATTCATGGAACCATGCCAAGTGATTTTGGTTTTCAACAAGTTGTGCATTTTCTATCATTATTTCGGTGAAAATACCAATAAATGGCCACACGTGTCGCAACATGCAAACATTGTCGAAAGTCGTTCAAACCAGGCATGGCGGGTGCGTTATCGTGCCCGCCACTGGTCGTAGACCATATGGTTTAGGGTTTCTGAGCCCTGCGCGCGCAGCCATTCACATCTCCAGCTTATCCAAATATCTTTTGCCCTAGGGCTGTTTCAATGACCAGTGACCCCGGCCCCACCCCACAGTCTCATGAGGGGCAAATTATCTAATGGAGAAGTAAAGTGGGGCAAAAGATCTAATTTCCCCCTTGTCGGTGTAAAAACCGATAGACCTCGGGGTAGGGGGTCCGGAGCTGTGGATCTTGGACAGATGGTAACTAGAACAGGGGAGACGATGTTTACCCAGGTTCGGCCCTCTTAATGCAGGTAAAACCCTGCGTCCTGCTCTTGTTTATATTGATGGAGATGTTGCAATTACAGAGTTGATCTACCTCGAGATCTTCAGATGTGTTCTAACTCTAGGGCTAGGAGAATGATATTGCATTGATGTCCTCCCTACAGGCTAAACCCATCGGCTTATATACACACCGGGTAGGGTATCTAGGGTTACAAAGTCAGCATCCTGACATGGAGATGGCGGAGGAGGTCTTGGAGTGTACGACAAGTCTTCGGTATGCAATCTTGACCTTCTCCCCAGCGTGCAGCTCCCAGAGTCCATCTTGCGAAGAATGAGGACCCTTCGGCCCAGCTCGAAGTGCATGGATGGGCTATGTTGGTACCCCCTACCCTAGGACACCATCACCCCGTCTCTCTTGCCTATCACCGCCTTCGTGGCGGCCTTGGACATTGCCACCATCGCGCTCACCCTCGCCTACCAGGTTAGTGCCGCCCCCTCGTCCTCGTCGTCCCCATCGCCTTCGTCATCCGTCGCCGCTGCATCGAACGTCATCGCCATTCGCCGCTGCCTCAAACGTCCCCACCATCACCATTGCCCTCGTCTTTTGCCAACTCCAACATCTGAGCATCCCCGACGTCCTCAACATCCGCTATCATCGTCCTCAACCTCCCTGTCTTCTCCGTCCGTCCCAGTAAACCACATCTTTCTCTTTTATTGTATACTTAGATTGTTGTTGTTCTTGTACTAGAAAAGGTTAGTACTATATGTAGATTTTTGGGCGTAGATATAGTTTATTGTATATGTAAATTGAAGATGTAAATTTTTTGGGCGTAGCATATTATTTATACTAGAAAAAGTTAATACTAGTTATTAGATAGTGTACATGTAAAACTAAAACTTTGTACTAGTTATTCATTATGCAGGTGTTCATAAGGAGTGCCAATGTTTTGGGAAACGTTGATTAAATTCCGTTTCGCCAAATTTCTGGCACTCAGTATGTCGTACTAGCAAAGGGCATGCTGATTTTTTATGTACAACACATCGACTGATATATTTTGTTATATAGTTGCTTTTAATGAAATTGCTACGATCAATGCTTCTGAACATAATTTTTATGTTTCTATAAAGATTGCTTTATGCATGTTTAATTTGCTTACATATGAGCCGACTCCATTAGTTTGTGATTCATATTGTGTTCAATTTATAGAAAGTGGGTGCTCCTGATTCAAAACCCAACATGGTCAAGATACAATGGCCCGACCTCGCCGAGGCGGCAGACACAGTGTTGGTAATGTGTGATTGCACCTATTACCGTTATGATTTTTTTGTTGATTTTTAATCTTCCATCTATGCACAGAGCAAATGAATGAGGATTAGCTTGACGGGATCCCCGAGTGCCCCTACTGTTCCGATGACGGGGGTATGTGCGACGATCCTCATCTAGAGAATGATAGGTACTTCTCGCTAATGCTTAAAGAGGACTACAAATATTATACCGTAATTTTTGCACATATTTCCTTCTTAACTAAACATGTCTCAAGATTTTTGTTTTAACATGTAATTTTTGTTTTTTCTCAATCTGACTAGTGCATCCCCTGCTGTGCAAGGCCTTTTGTCCTAGAGAAGCTGCATGTCTAAGACAGAGATGACATTGCTAAAAGTACTGTTTACCTGAAGACGAAACATGGTTTCATTTTTGAAACTAGGATCTACAATAAATTAGATCACACATGTTTTGGTTGCACTAGTTGGAAAAGATTATGCAAGGCTTGCGGATTTGAGGGGGGTATGATTATAACCTTTTATATTGGCATCTTTCAAGGCACCTTTCCTCATTTTGATCAAGACATTTGGGTGGAAATAGACATGATTCCTATTTTTCCTCCGTGTGAGTTTCTTAAAAACATCTGTTAAGTAATCTATCTTAAAATATTTGTTATTCACTCCTAACTTAACATTTTAATTAAAATATACAACTTATTTTCTATCTCAAAGAAAAATACGGAATATAGTAGACAAGACCTATTACACTGCTGGCTCCGAGCTTACTTGGGGGGAGAAGAATTATCTTGTCTCCTTTTGTTAACGATGTTGAGTCATTTAAGGGCACTTACGGAGCTGGTCCAAATACTACACCATATGTGCCACTAGTCCACAAGTTGAGCAATACCAACATTCATAAAAAATGCATGGTATGATTCTATACTATTATTGTGCCGCTAATCCATCTTAAATAAACTACACTTCTTACTATGTTACTATGTTGTTCTTCAACAGAAGCTCCCAAGAGTTGTTGTGCCTACAGCGATGGATGCGACAAGTGAGATGACAATTATTTGCCATCAGAAGACCAATTTCAAAGGCAACTACTCGACTGCAAACCCATGATGAATGGCAGCAAATATTGAATGAGTGCAGACCAGAAATTGGAGATCGGTGGATCTCTGTGCTCCACCATGCAGATGCAGGGGCATTCTTATTCTTTCAATTTATCCTAAAAGAGAGGAGTAGGTCATAGTCCTTTGTCATTATCATGACTAATTAACTGGTGGATGTTTGTATCATTTTGTACAGTTAAAACAGCATGAGAGGCTCCTACTATTGCTTTTTATAAAAGTTAACCGAAGTTAACAAGAGTTACAAGAGTATTACAATGCCATGAGGTAGGACAAGTCTAAGTCCCTAGCACTAGCACTAGCACTAGGAAGGAATACCAATACAAGTGAGTTAGAAAGTTCCTCTAAGAAGGCTGATGTGTCTGGTGGTAGCCTAAAACCTTGCCTTGAGCATTCTGAGCCAATCAAAGTGTGCAGCAACTTCTCCATCAAACGCCACTTCATTCCTTTGCTTCCAAATATTCCAGGAAGTCAGAATGGTCATCTCTTTGAATAGTGGTTTCTGCCAATTTGTATCTGCCTGATCAAATTTGCTTGGAGTAGACAATGAATTGTTCCAGTTAATCCCAATAATCTCTGAACATCTTGTGGCAAAAGGACATTCAAAGAAAAGATGGTTATTGGTTTCCAAAATTCTTGTGTTACACAGGGGGCAAGAATGATCCTTGCAAATATTAAAGTGGCTCCTCAGCAACATGTCTGTGGTGTTAACCTTGTCTAGAAGCATCAGCCAAGAGAATACCTTGTGTCTCATGATGCAATTTGTTTTCCAGGTTGATGTGATGTACTGGGGTGAAGAGACATTTCTGAACATGAATTTTATAGAACTTTCTTGGCTTGAAGTTTGAGTCACCCCAGCATAGTAACCACTCATCTGTTGCCATGTGTCGTGCGTATGACCATCTATGAGCTTATGGCGATCCCTTTGTGGTTCGACTGGAGGGATCGACGAGCACAAAGAGCGTAGCTAGTAGAAAACGTGCGAGGTTTTGCAAAGGTTCGGGCTGCTGTGAAGCGTAAAACCCTACTCCTGCTTTTTTGTATTAGATGTCTATATGCCCAAATACAAGGAGCGCAAGTCCGGCAAGGTGCTCGGGGGTGCAGCTACGCGTGCAAATGGACAGGGTTCCAACCTTTGTTAAGGTAGCCATGGGCCTCCTTTTATAGATTAAGGGGTCACCACAATGGCAAAATGGTAATTACACATGGTGAATAGTGGCTACAGTGCTAAATACCTAACTCTGACGGGTCAGGACAAAATCTTTAAATGCATCGTGAGGTGTCTTGTGGATGGAGCTCCCCGGCAAGGATGGTCTCTCCTTCTGTGTCGTTCGCCCATCTGCCTTCTATTTCCTTGACACATCATTTGGATGGGTGTCATTAAAGCTATATCTTCGGTGGCTGTCACACCCTGGTTTTTGGCCCTTTCTTTTTCTTTTGATTTTCTGTGGATTTTGCTTGGATTTCTTTTTCTATGGCTCTGTGGTCTTGAAACTCGGAAGATCATCTCTTCTCAAGTCTCACAAGTGGCCTGCCATCCCAAAATCTATCCCAAAACCATGTCATTCCCCATCTTGGACCAATCCCAATATTCTTTTTATTGGGAATATTCCTTTTCCTATTAAAGGAATAACCCTATTTGCCCTAGGTTGTGAAGCAACCTATATTTCTGTCACTCTCAAAATTCCCAAATAATTCTCATAAATTGTTTGGACCATATATGCCCCAAATATGTCCAAACTTTCCTTTCCTAGTCCAAAAATAATTCATCAATATTCATTCTTCAATTCTGTCCTGTGTGGCCTGTTGTGAAGGAAGTGCCACCTATCTTTTATTGATTGCTCCCAAACTTTTTGGGCATCATATCTCATACAAATAATTGCCTCATGCCAAAATTCAGCTCCATTTTCCTAGCCAATCTTCCTGAGAAATTTTCAAAAGTTTCTGTCAGATGGAAGCCTTGTTGAAGGAAGTACCAGCTAGAAGTACCCAAATGAGCTGAAATTTTGCAAGATCCTTCATGTGCTCATATCATGACTCTCCACAAATTTTCAGCTCTATCTAATGATCTATGTGAGCATACTATCAAATCTTTGCTTCTGGTCATATTTTTAGTTAGTGAATCAAGTATATTTTATATTGCTTAATTTCTGCTGAAAATTTACCAGGACCTTCTCCTATCCATACGACTCATCTCTACCAAATTTGGGCACATTTCATTTAGCCATTTTTCCTCAAGAATTTTTTCTAAGATTCTGTCTAGCAGGATGCTTTGTGAAGCAAGTACTATTTTGGTGTAGCCAAATGGTATGAAACTTTTACAGAGTCTACATATGACAAAATAACTCATCTACACCAAATTTCAGCTTAATCCAATCATTTATGTGAGTTCTACTTCATCATTTCTAAATCTGACCAGTGGGGCACTTTCTACAGCAAGTGTCATTTTTATTCATCCTAATGAGCTAAAAATTTGCAGAGGTGATCATCTTAGTGTGTGATCACACCATGCCAAAGCCCCGAGTCTAACCCCTCTTGTATCTTCCTTACCACAGCACAAACACTTTACTATTTCTCTGCTAATCTGCTAGTTTTGATCATCACAAGCTCTACTATGCCTACTGCTTTCCTCTTTGGCTTTCTCCTTGGTATTTAATATCTACTGGACATGGTCGGCTGGCCAGGGTGCAACCGCATGCATCCCAAGGGTCAGATCCACAACAGTTTTGTCAGAAGCAAGGATCAGTCTGAACACAAGTTTGCCTTGCGAATCAAATGCTTTTACATATTGTAACCATGCTACCAAGTTCATACAAGTCACTCGTACGATGATGAAGTCAAGGTAAGAATCTGACAACCGCACCCGTTATGCAAAAGAAAGAAAGCCAGTTATACACCTCAGTGGGTGATGCAAAGACCGACAAGTGTTGAAGAAAGACAACATGGGGCAACAATTTTGGCAGTGGTTATCAAGGCCAGCTTCCTCACACCCGACAAAGTGACATCATTAACCTTTGTCGTTGTATTGTATGAGTGACGACAAAAATGAGCTTCGTACAAGCACAAGCAGACCTGGCATATATCCTATGACACGAGACTTGAACAAGGATACAACACGAATGCCGGAATATTGCACCTGGCAGTACCTATGGTCACACAAAGAATATATATGTGGCCAAGTTCCTTCAGCAAAGGATCCAGACAAAGAAAACAATAATGAAGGAGCTAGACTGGCAATACAGGTATGATAAATTGTTGTGTAAAGAACATGGTACAGATACCCCGGACAGTCTGAGTCAGTATCAATCACTATGAATATACGCCCAAGGGGTCTATTCCGTTGTGGTAAGGACCTCATATCAAGGCAACCCGCTCAGCCAACTGTTATGCTCAGAATTGTCAGTATCGACTATCTAAGTCTGCCATATCCGACCAAAGGCCAGCTCGACAGATTGACTCTAGCGACCGTGTTATGGCATCCCACGACCCACTATCCACATGGATATATCAACAGAATGGATAATAAAAAAAATTGAATAACGGTCTCAAAGCATGCGCCCTCACATACGGGAATCAGTTAAAGAATAGCCTGCTGTGGACAAGATTCTTTTGCCAAAACCACTATCAGTCACGTCCGTGGATACTACCATTACAAGGCCGTATACTCTTATGTCAGTCACGGCATGGAAACCTTTGGTACAGACTTGATACTCAAGACAGTGGGGCTATCCAAGATAATTCAGGAATACCTGCAAGAAGCCAGATTCTGCCAGGAGGACATGCATTTATTCAAGCAACCCTATGCAGGGAGCAAAAAGATTTGGTGTCCATTGAGAAAATTGGGTCACAACTCCAGGGAATGTTGTCAGTACTGGATATAAGGATGACCCCTCCATTGAAAACAACTCTCGGACTTGTGAGACGGGCATATATTGCAGTCATAATAATCTACCACACCCCGCTAAGCCGGCAGATATAAAAGAAATGGGAGTCAAAGTAACATATGAGGTAAGGCCTGTCAGCATATGGATACAGTGAAGCAAAGCACCCCAGAGCAAGAAAGTCAGTCATATGAAATTCAGTGGGAACATCATATAAAGGGAAAGGATACCCGAGTTGGAAACGGCTTCCTTAAGTCTGAATATTCATACTTGTTCCCTGAGCAACCAAATCTCGAGGACGAGATTTCTTTAAGGGGGGAAGGTTTGTCACACCCTGATTTTTGGCCCTTTCTTTTTTCTTTTGATTTTCTGTGGATTTTGCTTGGATTTCTTTTTCTGTGGCTCTGTGGTCTTGAAACTCGGGAAGATCATCTCATCTCAAGTCTCAGAAGTGGCCTGCCATCCCCAAATCTATCACAAAACCATGTCATTCCCCATCTTGGACCAATCCCAATATTCTTTTTATTGGGAATATTCCTTTTTCTATTAAAGGAATAACCCTATTTGCCCTAGGTTGTGAAGCAACCTATATTTCTGTCACTCTCAAAATTCCCAAATAATTCTCATAAATTTTTTGGACCATATATGCCCCAAATATGTCCAAACTTTCCTTTCCTAGCCCAAAATTAATTCATCAATATTCATTCTTCAATTCTGGCCTCTGTGGCCTGTTGTGAAGGAAGTGCCACCTATCTTTTCTTGATTGCTCCCAAACTTTTTGGGCATCATATATCTTCCAAATAATTGCCTCATGCCAAACTTCAGCTCCATTTTTCTAGCCAATCTTCCTCAACAATTTTCCATAGTTTCTGTCAGATGGAAGCCTTATTGAAGGAAGTACCAGGTAGGAGTACCCAAATGAGCTGAAATTTTGCAAGGTCCTTCATGTGCTCATATCATGACTCTCAACAAATTTTCAGCTCTATCTAATGATCTATGTGAGCACACTATCAAATCTTTGCTTCTGGTCATATTTTTAGTTAGTGAATCAAGTATATTTTATATTGCTTAATTACTGCTGAAAATTTACCAGGACCTTCTCCTATCAATATGACTCATCTCTACCAAATTTGGGCACATTTCATTTAGCCATTTTCCCTCAGGAATTTTTTCTAAGATTCTGTCCAGAAGGATGCTTTGTGGAGCAAGTACTATTTTGGTGTAGCCAAATGGTATGAAAATTTTACAGAGTCTTCATATAACAAAATAACTCATCTACACCAAATTTCAGCTTAATCCAATCATTTATGTGAGTGCTACTTCATCATTTCCAAATCTGGCCAATGGGGCACTTTCTACAGCAAGTGTCATTTTTATTCATACTAATGAGCTAAAAATTTGCAGAGGCGATCATCTTAGTGTGTGATCATACCATGCCAAAGCTCCGAGTCTATCTCCTCTTGTATCTTCCTCACCCCAGCACAAACACTTTACTGTTTCTCTGCTAATCTGCTAGCTGTGATCATCACAAGCTCTACTATGCCCGTTGCTATCCTCTTTGGCTTTCTCCTTGGTATTTAATATCTACTGGACATGGTCGGCTGGCCAGGGTACAACCGCGTGCGCCAGTTCATGCGGTGACCACCGCTCTGGCACGCCATGGACGCGAGTTGCGTGTCGTTTGCTTCAGGCCCCTCCTCTGCTCGTCGTTCTCGCGAAACCAGCCATGTCCAACAGCTCCCCCGTCCCGCCTCCGTATCCCTAGACCTCTCCTCCCCTCCTGTAGCTCGCTCGTCGAAGCTCGTCGCCACGCGCCCATGGGCAAACTGTGGCCGGCAGCCTCTGTTAGCGCCTCGGACCCTTCCTCCCCGTGTCTCTTGGCTTGCTATGCCTCGTGAGCATTCCCTGTTCCCCTCTCGTCGCCTAACGCCCAGCTCGCTCGTCCGCCCACGCGTCTGCGGCTCCGGCCACACATCCGCGGTGGCAGCTAGCACGGCACCGCTTCGCCCCGGCTATATAAGCCCTTCCCGAGCACCCTCGACCTCACCAAGCTTCTCCTCACTCTCTCAGCTCCCTCCCCAACCACTCCATCGAGCCGGAGAAGCCCTCCTCGCCCTCCATTGCCGCCATGGCCACCATCTATGACTGGCTAAATTCACGACCACCGAAGCCCCATTCTCCATCCTAGCATCACCACCAGCTCCTCTGATCTCCGGCGGCCCTCCCCATCCTCTCAGCACTCGCCGGAATGCCCTGTGGCCGCGCCCCAAGAGCAACCGCCGCCGCCGCGGAGCTCTCTGCCTCCATGCCCATCGCGGCTGGGGATCTCCCCGGCACCCGTTTCCCCTCCTGATGGATGCGGCGACCCTCCCTGAGCCCGCCGACGTCTTCGCCCTGGCCGGAGGTGGCCGGAGCCGGCCGGCCCGTCGCCGGCAACGCGCCCGGCCTCGCCTCCTCTGTGCCCACGTTGGGTGGAAGAAGAGAAGGAGCGAAGGAGAGAGAGAGAGCTGGCGCGGGGCCCACCTGTAAGCCTCTCAGCGTTGACCTAAGCCTGGGCCCGTGGTGGATTAAGTGGAAGCGCATTTTGGTAAGTTACGTTTTCGTGTACTGAAAGCGTACTTTGATATGTCTTCTGTCAGTAATGCGCTTTCACTACAGCAGAAACGTATTTACGAAAATACGCCTTCTGTTTTTCAGCCGCCGGTCGAATCTGTTATATTATGAACGTTCGTCAGTTAGCCGCAGAAATGAATACTTTTTATTTGTTTTCTGCCTAACGAACGAACGACCGTATCTCTTCAACCACAACTCCGAACGAGGTGATTCCAAGTCTCACGGTTTCGTCTCGTCGAGCCTGTTATGTTGGTATGGTTTTCACAATGTTCTCACATAGTGAAAATTATCATTTTGCCCTTGCCCGTAAACAGCCCCCTCCGGGAGAGAACTGTTTCTTGCGAATCTTTCCGCGATCCTTCCGCACTTCTTCCCGGTTACCTCTTCATTCCCAGGCAAGCCACGATAGACACTTGCATGATGGATTTGCAGTAGCCATGGTTTTCAACTTGAATATTTAAATATTGTGTGCCGGTTCATATTTTGTGAATGCTTTATATATGCTTGTGAATCCATGCTTATCTTTATGCTTTTTGCATCTGTTAGTTAAATGATTACCTGCTGATGTTATTATCATGTTTTATTATGCTATTATTACCTGTTGCTAGTGGTCATGCTATGTTGATATGTAGTGTTGTCATTATAATGGTGTTATTCATGATCATCGCTATGCCATACTCTCTTGCATGTAGTAGGAAGAATGGTCTATTGTTGTTGATATGGTTAATGTCTATGCTTCACATCCATGCTCATGTTGATATCATGCTCTTATGCATTGTTATTTCATCATGTTATTATGACTCAGCATCATTTGCATTCAAGTTAAACCGGACTTTAATACAACTTGAACATCTGTTGGCTGAGTCATAGTGCCATCGAAATTGAACTGACCAGTGCAGCCACATTTGCCTTTATGGGAGCACCCTAATGCGGTCTATTGTCATGCCTCTCGCCGGTGCCTCCAACTAGGGAAGGTTATGGGCGCGCGCTACCCTGATCAAGTAGGCGGACATAAGCCTTGTGTGCCCGTAGTTGTTTTGGTACCATATCCCCGTTTGGGACAATTGTTTTGCCACGACGGTGGCAGTTGGATGTCCAGAGTGGCATCGGGGCCACCCATGACTTAGCCCAAAGGGGAGTTGGTCGGAGTGGCCGGGAGAGTGTCATGGCAATAGATCGGTTTTGTCAGAACGCCGTTGGTCCACCCGAATGGGAGCACGAGGCCTTGGGTTCCGTGGTGTGGGTACAGTGTACTAACCTCTGTAGAGTGTGTATAATCTATCGATAGCCTCGCCCACGGATATGGGCCCAGTTCGTAGTAGGTCACACTATGAGTCAACAGTAATAATAACCTGACTAATAAACAACCCCGGTTTGATGAGGAAAGAAGTTGGCTGATCTTTATGTGGTCACGGGATGATTACGCTGGTATTCTTGATATTGATGAGGTGATCTTGTGAGGATCACGATGGTATTCTTGATATTGATAAGGTGATCTTGTGAAGATCCCGATGGTATTCTTGATTATGATTGAAGTGATCCTGTGACGACGATGGTAAGTAAGAGTGGCATATATTTGGTGGTTACGAAGTAACCCCGAATAGAGTAAGTGATATATGTTAGCATGTTGTATCATCATTGTTCATGTCTCGAGTAACATGTTTATGCCATGCTGATAATGTTCTAGCGGTATCATCTTGTACATGCCATGTTGTTCTAGTTGTATCATGCTTGTTTAACCTATAAACGCCGTGTTATTGCTTGTCTTGATTGCTTTGGTTGTTGTGAGCTTGCAAGTACATTCAATGTACTGACCTGGCGTGTCATGCCAGTTTGCAGGTCATGCTTTGTCTGCTTACTTGTTTGTCGTGGATCCCTTGTTGGCGAGCTAGGATAAGCGTTCCAGCCAGAGTCCCTGCGGAGTAGTGTCCATCACTATCGTCGTTATTCCGCTGCTATGAGTTGTTCTGCTGCTAGCATAGAGCAACCTTGGCAGGCATAGTGTCGTTGTGCCAATGTAATTCCCGGTTATATCGGAATCATTGTATCCTCGAGTATTTGTAATAAAGAGCTGATTTGTTCTATGCCAAGCAGTGCCGTATTCCAGAAGACTTGATCTCTGGGCTGGAATACGGGGTGTTCCGGTCTCTCTGAGCCGGGGTGCCACAAGCGTTGGTGTCAGAGTAGGTCTGGCTGTAGGACGCCCTAGTCCGCACGAGCATTACAATGCGGTAGTATAGAGTCTAGTCAGTTTGTTGCATTTGGTTGTTGCATTTGTTTGCTGCATAGCATGCATATAAACTTATTATCTTGTCGCTAACGATTGATTCTGTGAGTGTGGGTTGCATCGATCTCGATCCACTACCTGCACCCTTATTCTTTGCATACCTGCTTTTCGGTGTTCGGCGTCATCTCTGTCCGACCGGAGTGATGCCGAGGTACCAAGTGTTCCAGACACCATTTGCGGGTATAGTATCGACATCTTTCCGCCAGCCACCCCTATTGTTTCGGTGATAGACATGTTTCTATCCCGGATCGTGCCCCTCCCACTTGCCAAGTTGGTGACCCTTACTGATCTTTGTTAATCAGAACAGGGCAATGCCAGCAAGCCCCCTTTTTTCATTGCTATCCTACTCTACCACCCATTCTTTGGACGAGTACGGTTCTCGTCCGTCCGCTTGATGGTGATGTGGTCGTGACATCCGTGTCTCGCTACATGATCACCAAGTTCGTCCTTGTCCCTAAACCCGCCCGTATGTAACCGGTGTTAAGCCAGCATTTGGTGTAGCTTTGTTTACACCAACCTTTTTCCACACGTGGATTCACTTTCGTGCACACCACCACAGCATAATAGATCGCAGTACCGGAGTTTCCGCAAGATTTGTGTGCTTAAGTATGCATGCATATTATTGTTGTGAGTAGCAGTAATATGTGATGTTGTTTGAATATAATATTATTTGTATGCTTTGTGTGCTTTTGTTTTAGTCGTTTCTTTTTCTTCTTTCTTTGGGCCCTCGGTGTTACATTATTTTCCCCTTATTAAAGTTGCTCATCAACCGACACCGGACCCGAAAAATCAGAAAGGAGTTCAAGTATTTGGAAGCTCAGCTGAATATTATGGAATTCTCAGCCGACTGCATTGTATGGGAAATATCTGGTCTAAATGCAAATGAGATACTGACTTGATTATCAGCATCAAGTATACACCAGTGTGCACTCTTCACAGCATTAGTAATCAAATCAACCGAAAGACAAATTGGGTGCATGAACAACCGTACATCTCGAGTCAAAAGGAATATTAAAGGGTATATACATGGCATTGGGTCAACATATCCCCGAAAGAAGCTCCTGGTGCAAGCAACCCAGTTTTCCACCGCAAGCTACCAGAGAAGCTTATGCTGCAAGGCTCCTCAATCTTCTCGAACAAGACATGTGGATGACTTCCTGGATAAGATACTATGTCTTCTTCAGCAAGCCACCGCAACAGCTTCCGGCATAAGGAACCGAATCTTCCCTAGCAAGTCTTTAAGGGGGGAAGCTTCTGAAGAACGGTGCCCAATCTTCTTCAGCAAGATCCATGACAAAAGATTCAAACACCAGCTATTCAGTCTTCCTCAGTACGGCACCAGTGCAAGATATTATACAGTGAGCTGGCAGCACATGACGGTGCATCCCAAGGGTCAGATCCACAACAGTTTTGTTAGAAGCAAGGATCAGTCAGAACACAAGTTTGCCTTGGGAATCAAATGCTTTTACATATTGTAACCATGCTACCAAGTTCATACAAGTCACTCGTACGATGATGAAGTCAAGGTAAGAATCTGACAACCGCACCTGTTATGCAAAAGAAAGAAAGCCAGTTATACACCTCAGTGGGTGATGCAAAGACCGACAAGTGTTGAAGAAAGACAACATGGGGCAAAAATTTTGGCAGTGGTTATCAAGGCCAGCTTCCTCACACCTGACAAAGTGACATCATTAACCTTTGTTGTTGTATTGTATGAGTGATGACAAAAATGAGCTCCGTACAAGCACAAGCGGACCTGGCATATATCCTATGACACGAGACTTGAACAAGGATACAACACGAATGCTGGAATATTGCACCTGGCAGTACCTATGGTCACACAAAGAATATATATGTGGCCAAGTTCCTTCAGCAAAGGATCCAGACAAAGAAAACAATAATGAAGGAGCCAGACCGACAAAACAGGTATGATAAATTGTTGCATAAAGAACATGGTACAGATACCCCGGACAGTCTGAGTCAGTATCAATCACTATGAATATACGCCCAAGGGGTCTATTCCATTGTGGTAAGGACCTCATATCAAGGCAACCCGCTCAGCCAACTGTTATGCTCAGAATTGTCAGTATCGACTATCTAAGTCTGCCATGTCTGACCAAAGGCCAACTCGACAGATTGACTCTAGCAACCGTGTTATGGCATCCCACAACCCACTATCCACATGGATATATCGACAGAATGGATAATCAAAAAAATTGAATAACGGTCTCAAAGCATGCGCCCTCACATACTGGAATCAGTTAAAGAATAGCCTGATGTGGACAAGATTCTTTTGCCAAAACCACTATCAGTCACGTCCGTGGATACTACCATTACAAGGCCGTACACTCTTATGTCAGTCACGACATGCAAACCTTTGGTACAGACTTGATACTCAGGACAGTGGGTCTATCCAAGATAATTCAGGAATACCTGCAAGAAGCCAGATTCTGCCAGGAGAACGGTTATAATTCACAACCCTGTTTTGAACTCGGAGGACATGCATCTATTCGAGCAACCCTATGAAAGGAGCAAAAAGATTTGGCGTCCATTGAGAAAATTGGGTCACAACTCCAGGGAATGTTGTCAGTACTGGATATAAGGACGACCCCTCCATTGAAAACAACTCTCGGACTTATGAGACGGGCATATATTGCAGTCATAATAATCTACCGCACCCCGTTAAGCCGGCAGATATAAAAGAAATGGGAGTCAAAGTAACATATGAGTTAAGGCCTGTTAGCATATGGATACAGTGAAGTAAAGCACCCAAGAGCAAGACAGTCAGTCATATGAAATTCAGTGGGAACATCATATAAAGGGAAAGGATACCCGAGTTGGAAATGGCTTCCTTAAGTCTGAATATTCATACTTGTTCCCTGAGCAACCAAATCTCGAGGACGAGATTTCTTTAAGGGGGGAAGGTTTGTCACACCCTAATTTTTGGCCCTTTCTTTTTCTTTTGATTTTGCTTGGATTTCTTTTTCTGTGGCTCTGTGGTCTTGAAACTCAGGAAGATCATCTCTTCTCAAGTCTCACAAGTGGCCTGCCATCCCCAAATCTATCACAAAACCATGTCATTCCCCATCTTGGACCAATCCCAATATTCTTTTTATTGGGAATATTCCTTTTTCTATTAAAGGAATAACCCTATTTGCCCTAGGTTGTGAAGCAACCTATATTTCTGTTACTCTCAAAATTCCCAAATAATTCTCATAAATTGTTTGGACCATATATGCCCCAAATATGTCCAAACTTTCCTTTCCTAGCCCAAAAATAATTCATCAATATTCATTCTTCAATTCTGTCCAGTGTGGCCTGTTGTGAAGGAAGTGCCACCTATCTTTTCTTGATTGCTCCCAAACTTTTTGGGCATCATATCTCATCCAAATAATTGCCTCATGCCAAAATTCAGCTCCATTTTCCTAGCCAATCTTCCTTAGAAATTTTCCAAAGTTTCTGTCAAATGGAAGCCTTGTTGAAGGAAGTACTAGCTAGGAGTACCCAAATTAGCTGAAATTTTGCAAGATCCTTCATGTGCTCATATCATGACTCTCCACAAATTTTCAGCTCTATCTAATGATATATGTGAGCACACTATCAAATCTTTGCTTCTGGTCATATTTTTAGTTAGTGAATCAAGTATATTTTATATTGCTTAATTACTGCTAAGAATTTACCAGGACCTTTTCCTATCCATTTGACTCATCTCTACCAAATTTGGGCACATTTCATTTAGCCATTTTCCCTCAGGAATTTTTTCTAAGATTCTGTCCAGAAGGATGCTTTGTGAAGCAAGTACTATTTTGGTGTAGCCAAATGGTATGGAAATTTTACAGAGTCTTCATATGACAAAATAACTCATCTACACCAAATTTCAGCTTAATCCAATCATTTATGTGAGTGCTACTTCATCATTTCCAAATCTGACTAGTGGGGCACTTTCTACAACAAGTGTCATCTTTATTCATCCTAATGAGCTAAAAAATTGTAGAGGTGATCATCTTAGTGTGTGATCACACCATGACAAAGCCCCGAGTCTACCCCTCTTGTATCTTCCTCACCACAGCAAAACACTTTACTGTTTCTCTACTAATCTGCTTGCTATGATCATCACAAGCTCTACTATGCCCGTTGCTTTCCTCTTTGGCTTTCTCCTTGGTATTTAATATCTACTGGACATGGTCGGCTGGCCAGGGTGCAATCGTGTGCGCCTGTTCACGCGGTGACCACCGCTCTGGCACGCCATGGACGCGAGCTGCGTGTCGGTTGCTTCGGGCCCCTCCTCTGCTCGTCGTTCTCGCGAAACCAGCCATGTCCAACAGCTCTCCTGTGCCGCCTCCGTCTCCCTGGACCTCGCCTCCCCTCCTGTAGCTCACTCGTTGGAGCTCGTCGCCGCCCACCCACACGCAATATGTGGCCGGCAGCCTCTGTTCGCCCCTCGGCCCCTTCCTCCCCGTGCCTCTTGGCTTGCTATGCCTCGTGAGCATTCCCTATTCCCATCTCGTCGCCTAACGCCCAGCTTGCTCTTCTGCCCACGCGTCCGCGGCTTCGGCCACGCGTCCGCGGCAGTAGCTAGCACGACATCGCGTCGCCCCGGCTATATAAGCCCTTCCCGAGCACCCTCGACCTCACCAAGCTTCTCCTCACTCTCTCAGCTCCCTCCCCATCACTCCATCGAGCCGGAGAAGCCCTCCTCGCCCTCCATTGCCGCCATGGCCGCTGTCTATGACCGGCTAAATTCATGACCACCGGAGCCCCATTCTCCCTCCTAGCATCACCACAAGCTCCTCTGATCTGCGGCGACCCTCCCCATCCTCTCAGCACTCGCTGGAGTGCCCTGTGGCCGCGCCCCAAGAGCAACTGCCGCTGCCGCGGAGCTCTCTGCCTCCGTGTCCGTCGTGGCTGTGGATCTCGCCGGCGCTCGTTTCCCCTCTGGATGGATGCGGCATCCCTTCCTGAGCCCGCCGACGTCTTCGCCCCGGCCAGAGGTGGCCGGAGCCGGCCGGCCCGTCGCCGGCAATGCGCCCGGCCTCGCCTCCTCTGTGCCCGCGTCGGGAGGAAGAACAGAAGGAGCGAAGGAGAGAGAGAGAGAGAGCTGGTGCGGGGCCCGCCTGTAAGCCTCTCAGTGTTGACCTAAGCCTGGGCCCGCGGTGGATTAAGTGGAAGCGCATTTTGGAAAGTTACGTTTTCGTGTACTAAAAGCGTACTTTGATATGTCTTCTGTCAGTAATGCGCTTTCAATACAGCGGAAACGTATTTATGAAAATACGCCTTCTGTTTTTCAGCCGCCGGCCTAATCTGTTATATTATGAACGTTCGTCAGTTAGCCGCAGAAATGAATACTTTTTATTAGTTTTCTGCCTAACGAACGAACGGCCGTATCTTTTCAACCACAACTCCGAACGAGGTGATTCCAAGTCTCACGGTTTCGTCTCGTCCAGCCCGTTATGTTGGTACCATTTTCATAATGTTTTCAAACAGTGAAAATGACCATTTTGCCCTTGCCCGTAAACAGCCCCCTCCGGGAGAGATCTGTTTCCGGCGAATCTTTCCGCGATCCTTCCGTACTTCTTCCCAGTGACCTCTTCATTCCCAGGCAAGCCACGATAGACACTTGCATGATGGATTTGTAGTAGCCATGGTTTTCAACTTGAATATTTAAATATTGTGTGCCGTTTAATATTTTGTGAATGCTTTATATATGCTTGTGAATCCATGCTTATCTTTATGCTTTTTGCATCTGTTAGTTAAATGATTACCTGCTGATGTTATTATCATGTTTTATTATGCTATTATTACCTGTTGCTAGTGGTCATGCTATGTTGATATGTAGTGTTGTCATTATAATGGTGTTATTCATGATCATCGCTATGCCATACTCTCTTGCATGTAGTAGAAGAATGGTTTATTGTTGTTGATGTGGTTAATGTCTATGCTTCACATCCATGCTCATGTTGATATCATGCTCTTATGCATTGTTATTTCATCATGTTATTATGACTCAGCATCATTTGCATTCAAGTTGAACTGGACTTTAATACAACTTGAACATCTGTTGGCTGAGTCATAGTGCCATCGAAATTGAACTGACCAGTGCAGCCACATTTGCCTTTATGGGAGTGACCTAATGCGGTCTATTGTCGTGCCTCTCGCCGGTGCCTCCAACTAGGGAAGGTTATGGGCGCGCCATACCCTGATCAGGAAGGCGGACATAAGCCTTGTGTGCCCGTAGTTGTTTTGGTACCATGTCCCCGTTTGGGATGATTGTTTTGCCACGACGGTGGCCGTTGGATGTCCGGAGTGGCATCGGGGCCACCCATGACTTAGCCCAAAGGGTAGTTGGTCGGAGTGGCTGGGAGAGTGTCATGGCGATAGATCGGTTTTTTCGAAACGCCGTTGGTCCACCCGAATGGGAGCACGAGGCCTTGGGTTCCGTGGTGTGGGTACAGTGTGCTAACCTCTGCAGAGTGTGTATAATCTATCGATAGCTGCGCCCGTGGATATGGGCCCAGTTCATAGTAGGTCACACTATGAGTCAACAGTAATAATAACCTGACTAATAAACAACCCCGGTTTGATGAGGAAAGAAGTTGGTTGATCTTTATGTGGTCACGGGAGGATCACGATGGTATTCTTGATATTGATAAGGTGATCTTGTGAAGATCCCGATGGTATTCTTGATAATGATTGAAGTGATCCCGTGACCACGAGGGTAAGTAAGAGTGGCATATATTTGGTGGTTACGAAGTAACCCCGAACAGAGTAAGTGATATCTGTTAGCATGTTGTATCATCATTGTTCATGTCTCAAGTAACATGTTCATGCCATGCTGATAATGTTCTAGCGATATCATCTTGTACATGCCATGTTGTTCTAGTTGTATCATGCTCATGCTTGTTTAACCTGTAAATGCCGTGTTATTGCTTGTCTTGATTGCTTTGGTTGTTGTGAGCTTGCAAGTACATTCAATGTACTGACCTGGCGTGTCATGCCAGTTTGTAGGTCATGCTTTGTCTGCTTACTTGTTTGTCGTGGATCCCTTGTTGGCGAGCTAGGATAAGCGTTCTAGCCAGATTCCCTGCGGAGTGGAGTCCATCACTATCGTTGTTATTCCACTGCTAGAAGTTATTCCGTTGCTATGAGTTGTTCTGCTACTAGCATAGAGCAACCTTGGCAGGCATAGTGTCGCCGTGCCGATGTAATGCCCGGTTATATCGGAATCATTGTATCCCCGAGTATTTGTAATAAAGAGCTAATTTGTTCTATGCCAAGCAATTCCGTATTCCAGAAGACTTGATCTCTGGGCTGGAATACGGGGTGTTCCGGTCTATCTGAGCCGGGGTGCCACAGCGGCGAGCCACCACATGACCAGACAAGTCTCACATAACTATCTGCCCGCTCGACACCTAATCGACAAGTGACAACCCGATCGATGAGGTGGAGCGGTGGCAAGGTAGTGGGATTCTTGCCGGGCTCTGAGCTTGGCGAGTTTCGCTAGCTTTCCCCGGCAAGGATCTTTCCGGGTCTCGAAGTTGTATCTTCAATATTTCTGATCTTTGTCTTCTGAGATCTTCTTTGCTTCTCGTAATCTGGTCTTGAGTTTGTCTTTAGTTATCCTCCGGCATGCCCAGCCACCGGGAAGGCTGCTACTGCCTGTGCATAAGTCTGGGTTATTAAGGACCCAATTCTTAATACACCGACAGGAGCCCCGGGGCCTAGGCCATACACGCATGCGAGGCGTCGTTGGGCTAGGCCCAAAACAATGCACAGGCACGCGTGGTAGAAGATAATTGCCACGATCTATCATAATCTTTTTTTACTGCGCTCCCCACCACACATATTACATGCGAGGCATGGGATTGGTGAAACTTGGGCGGTCACCAAAGTAGTGCGCCTGACCAAGTGTTGTCGTTTTGAACAATGAAGAGCCAACCCCCGTGCCTTCCCATAAAGAGGAACCCACAAAGGACACTGCTCATTCACCTCTTCCCATTCCAATCTATCAGCCACCACCGTCTTCTTCCCCCGTCTCTCCCTCTTCTCTGTTCCTCCGAAAGACATTGTTTCGATGGTGAGGGGCAGTTATCAAGCTCGAGCATATGCTGCCGCCACGAGGAATCCCACGTGAGGCGAGGCGCACGCCCTAGCCACGGTTTCGGAGGTTGGCTCCAGCCTACATGGGAGGGCTACGAATCGTGGCCGTGGAGTATGCGGTTTCCGGGGCCGAGGTGGTCACACGGAGTACTCGCCCTTCCTCCCCCGGCGGAGGCTCACTTGGTGGACACGGCGTATGAGTTCATCATGGCGATGCACCATCAGCCATGCAACTGGCTGCGGCTTCCAAAGTCCTTTGTAAGGACAATGGAAGCAGACGAGCCCCCGGGCCTCTAGCTGCGAGCGGACGGGTGGTGCAACGACCCTGCCTGGGTGGCGACAGAGATCTACCTCAATGGCTTCATATAATTGCGGCAGGGGTGGAAATCTTTCGCCCGTTCCCGTGGCTTAGGACGAGGGCATCTTCTCCATTTTAGGTACGACGGATCCTCCACGCTCTTCGTGAAGTTATTCGGGGCTTCCGGCGGTCGCCTGGAGTGTTGCGCAGAGAGCAAGAGCAGCAGCAATGCCAGCTCCTCCAGTGAAAGCGAGGACGACGAGAGTTCTCCAAGTGTCAAGAATGAAGACGATGATTTCGACTCTGGCTAGGTGCAGGCGGTGCCATTGCTGGATCTTAAAGACGAATCGTGCTTCACCTAGGCGTCTTTCTTTTGTTCTTCTATCGTGCCCAATGTAACCCTGCGGGGACGCAAGAAAACGTTGTCGGGCACTTCTAACTAAATATCTACTATTTATTATGTTTGATGAATGCGTGCTATTTCTCCTTGTCCATTTCTGTTTTTGCATGATGTGTTCCCTATGCTGTTTGGAAACTTGCTGGTGCGCGCACTTGCCACGAGCGCTTTGAGAAACGGGTCCTTAGCAGCCTGCTGGAAATGCCGCTGCCGGCAAGGTAACTTGGCAGTCATAGTGCAGCTACTATAATCTTGCCGAGCGGACTCGAGGCAAGACAAGAACACAATCTGATCATGACAAGGTTCCTTCGTGTGCAGGTTTTCCATACAAAAGCCAAAAACGTTCAAGGGAGAATAGCTCTACAAAAAGAAATTTGTTTGAATGTTTTTCAACTTAGCTTTTCTTTGTTGTACTTCTTGTCGTGTAATATTAACTTGAACGTACCGTCACTTGCCGGTCTCCATACCATTACTCACCTCGGTAAACTTGCACGCGAGGCAACCTTCTGTCCTTTGAGAAAAAGAAAGAAGAGAAAATAAAGGTATGGAACCTTGACGGTCCGTTATCACAACATTGCAGAAAAACACATATTAAACATGTGAAGTGACAAGAGTTGCGAAACACTTGGCATTATTTCTCTATGCACAGGGTCTGCGCCTGGCTTTGTACAAAGGATTACATGCTTTGCCAGTAAACTTGTACAAAAGGTGGTTGCCGGGCGGCCCAGCAACCCACGCCTTACGGGTAGAACTTGCGAAGATGCTCAATATTCCATGAGTTATGCACTGGAGTGCCATCTTCGGTCCCTAGGTGGACTGCGCCAGGCCTAGTGACTCGTACCACCCGGTAAGGGCCCTCCCACTTTGGCGTCAACTTGTTTGAGTTCTTGGCGGACTGAACTCGCCGAAGAACAAGGTCGCCTTCCTCAAGGCTCCGAGCATGAACTTTGCGGCTATGGTTGCGGCGCAAAGCTTGCTGGTAACATGCATCATGTATAGCAGCCTGAAGACGATCTTCCTCAAGGAGCATGGCATCATCTTGGCACAACTGCTCTTGCTCAAGCTCATCATAAGCGAGCACTCGAGGTGACCCATACATGAGTTTCGCGGGGAGAACTGCTTCTGCCCCATAAACTAGGGAGAAGGGTGTCTGGCCAGTAGCTCGATTTGGTGTTGTCCTGAGTGACCAAAGAACCACCGGCAACTCATCAATCCAGCATCTTCCGCAATTGTGCAGCTTGTCAAAATTTCTTGTCTTGAGCCCACGCAACACTTCAGCATTTGCTCTGTCCGTATGGCCGTTGCTCCTTGGGTGAGCAATAGATGCAAAGCAAAGCTTGTTGCCGAGCTTGTCAAGGTACTGCATGAAGGTGCGGCTCGTGAACTGTGTGCCGTTGTTGATGATGACCCTGCTGGGCACTCCAAAACGGCAAACCAGTCCTTTGAAAAACTTGACGGCTGACTGTGCTATCACCTTCCTCACTGGCTCCACTTCTGGCCACTTTGTGAACTTGTCGATTGCAACATACAAGTACTCAAAGTCCCCGACAATGCGTGGGAAGGGGCCCAGTATGTCGAGCCCCCATGTAACACCCTGGATTTTAGCCCTTTCTTTTTCTTTTGGATTTATTTGAATTTTTGCTTTGGATTTCTTTTCTGTGGCTCTGTGGTCTGGATACATGGGAAGATTATTACTTCTTCCTTTCTAGAGTGGCTTGTCATCATCAAATTCATACCAAGACCATGTCATTTCCATCTTAGCCCAAATGCCAATATTCTTTTTCTTGGGAATATTCCTTTTTCTATTAAAGGAATAACCCAGTTTGCCCTAGGTTGTGAAGCAACCTATCTTTCTGCCTTGTCATTAATTCCCACAAAATTCTCATAAATCCTTTGGGACATATCTTCCATAGATATGTCAAAATCTTTCCTTGCCTAGTTCAAAAATAATTCAAATATATCCATTTTCCTATTGTGCCCTGAATGGCACTTTGTGAAGGAAGTATCATTTATATATTTTTGATTGCCCTCAAACTTTTTGGGCACTCTCTCCTATCCATATCATTACCGCATGCCAAAATTCAACTTCATTTTCTTAGTAAATATTCCTCAGATAACTTCCAAAGTTTCTGACCAGAAAGAAACTTTGTGAAGGAGGTACTAGCTAGTTTTGTCCAAATGAGTTGAAATTTTCCATGTCCTCAATATTCTCATATCATCACTCTCCACCAAATTTGAGCTTCATTCAACCATTCATGTGAGCTCATCATCCAATCTTGGCTCCTGGTCATATTTTCAAATTGTGAAGCAACTATATTTTATATTGCCTCATAATTGCTGACAATTTACCAGAGCATTCTCCTAGCCATATAACCTATCTACATAAAATTTGGGCTCATTTCATCAAGCCAATATTCCTCCATAATTTTCCAAAGTTTATGTCTAGAAAAGATCACTGTGAAGGAAGTACCATTTTGGTATATCCAAATTGTATGAAATTTTTACAGTACCTTCATATGATCAAATGAGCATCCTCCACCAAATCTCAGCTCAATCCAATCATCCATTTGAGCACAACTTCAAATTTTGTGTTTCTATCCAGTGGGGCAGTTTGTGATGCAAGTGCTAGCTAACTTCTTTCATTTGAGCTGAAAAATTTGCAGAGATGATCACCTTAGTGTGTGATCACACTTAGCAAAAGATTAGCATCTATCCCCAAGTGATCCTTCCCCGGTAGACAACAAACACCTTGCTTCCAGGATCTACAGTTGATGCTGCCACACAACACAGACGTGATTTGATCGAACCAAGCCCTTAGTGAGTCTCTAACCACCAGGGTCCACACGGTAGACAGCCCGTGGCATGTCAGGGTGCACTGCGTGCGCCCGTTCACGCGGTGACCACACGGTCTGGCATGCCATGGACGCGAGCTGGATGTCGTTTTGCTTCGGGCCCCTCCTCCTCGGCCGCTTCCTCGCACCCTGTGGTGCCGTCCTACCTCTCCTTCTTCCACCTCGCCCCTCTGGACCCCTCCCCTCGCCTGTAGCTCCCTCGTCAATGCTAGCCGCCGCGTGCACACGGGTGCATAGTGCGCTGACAGCCTCTGCTCTCGCCCTGTCTTCTTCCTACGCCCCTGCCATCCCGTGTCTGCTCCTCCCGCGTTGCCCTGAACCCTTTGGACTTGCCGTCCCTCCCTCCACGTGGCCCTGCTCACGCCAGAGCACCGGCACACGCGTCGCCGTGGCCGGGCTCGCCTCACCTCGATGTCCGGCTATAAATAGCCCTCCCCGAGGCTTCCCGAGACCACCAGCAGCCCTCCCATTCTCACAGCACCCCGCCCAGCTACTCCGCCAAGCTCGGGGAGCTCCTGTGCCCTCCCATGGCCGCCATGGCTGCCGCCTCAGCTCGCCTAAATTCGCGTAATGTCGGCCCTCCCTCTCCCTCTTTCCACCACCATAGGACCACCCGGAGCACGCAGGAGCCTCCCCACCCATTTGCCTTGTCTCTCGAGTGACCGTAGCCTCACCCCCAATTTTGGTCGACGGCCTCCGCCGCGGGCGCCCGAGCCCTCGTCGCTTCAACCTTCCCCGGCGCGCGCGGAGCCCCTGAATGGATGCGGAACTCCTTGCCGAGCTCACCGGTGACTTCATATCCACCAGAGAGGGTCAGAGTCGGCCAAACGAGCGCCGACGCCAGCGACCTCCTTCTGTTCTGCGGGCGAGCGACGGGGAGGAGAAGAAGGAGGCGGGAGGAGAGAGAGAGAGATGGCGCGGGACCCACCTGTAAGCGATCCGGAGGCCAGTCCAGTCAGCTTAAGTGGAAGCGCATCCGGCCCAATGCGTTTTCTCATGCAGAAGGCGTATTTAAGTTCAGCTTCGGCCATGAATGCGCTTTCCTTTGTGGAAAGCTTATTTCCCAAAAATGCGCTTTCTGGTTCCAGCCAAGGGCTTGTTTGTGAATGTTTCTTTTACAGATTGGTCCATGGCTTTCAACTGGGTATAACTTTGCGACCATAACTCCGATTCAGGTGATTCAAAAGCCCATGTTCTCGTCTCGTCGAGCCTGTTACGTTGGTACCATTTTCATGATGTTCTAACACCCTGAAAATGACCATTTTGCCCTTACTCCTAAACAGCTCCGTCGAGAGAGAAAGTTTTTTTGGCAAATCTTTCCGCAAGCTTTTCGCACTTCTTCCCGATGACTCCTTCATCCCCAGGCAAGCCACGACAGCCACTTGCATGATGGCCTTGCAGTAGTCATGGTTTTCTATTTGAATATTTAAATGCTTTGTGCATGTTAATATTTTTATGAATGCTATATATATGCTTGTGAATCCATGCTCGTCCTTATGCCATGATCAGTTGCCTTTAGTGGTTAAATGACTACTTACTTATGTTATATTTCCTAATGCTAGTGGTCATGCTATGTTCATATGAGTGTTATGCTTGTGCTATTCATGATCATCACCACTACAAAAAAAAAGAAACATCAGTGACATTTTGGCCCGAACAAATTTTTTTCCTGTCATGGTTATGACACTTCTATGACGATAATTGTGACAAAACCATGTATCATCATAGATGTGGTGGGCTCCTACTTATATGACAAAAAATCATGACAAAAAAATGGGATTTTTGTCCTGGGCGGGCCGGGGACGCACCTGCATGACATTCTTTGGGCCGTCCATGACATAAAAAATCGTGGTAGAAGTGAGGGCGAGGAAATTTTCACGGAGTTCCCGGTTACAGTGGGTGGTCGGGCCGAGTGATGCAGTGTGGTTTGCGCGTTTTCCTCTCATACGCGCGCATGGTGTGCGAGCCGTGTTCGCTATAATTGAACCCGAGCGAGGTGTTCGCTTACTGAACCCGAGCGATCAATCGATAACACTAGCTACGTACTGAAGCCGATCGATCCCTTCGCTGCAAACTGAACCCGAGCGATTCCTTGGCTGGTGCTGCTAACTGAACCCGAGCGATTACTGAAGCCAATCGAGCCGCCGTGCGAGACATAGCCACCCGGTGTGTAGGGTTGCCTCTGGATGAACAGTGCCCATTGCTGTCGCGCGCGCGATACGTAGAACGAGTCGAGACGTGGTGAGTCAACCTAGCCGGTTGGTAGGTTGTGGATGAAGAGTTCCCGATGGGGGTTGGATATGAACAGGACCCCGGTCGTGTGTAGGCGGTTGCCGCTGGATGAACAGGACCCCGTGGTAGTAGGGGGTCGTCGCTGGATGAATAGGACCCCGAGGAGGCCGCCACACCCAAGCCGATTGGGGTGGATGAACAGGATCCTGTGGAGGCTCTATGAATAATAGCCGGTGGAGTCTGGAGGACGACGATGGATGAACAGTAGCCTGTGGAGTCCCGTTTTGCGGTACGCCACACCCCTCCCGAAGAACAGGACCCCGTTTTGACCCTAGGCGCTCCAACAGAAGTCTGTTTCCTCCGTTTTGCAGTACACCACACCCCTCCCGATCAACAGGACCCCGTTTCGACCGTAGGCGCTCCAACAGAAGTCCGTTTCCTCTGTTTTGCGGTACGCCAGACCCCTTCCGATGAACAGGATCCCATTTTCAATCGTGGGTGGTCGAACAAAAGGCCGTTTCCTCCGTTCTGCGGTACGCCAGGCCCCATTTCGGCTGTTCCGTCCAAGCCGGTTGGCTCCCGTTGAACAGGATGCATTCCAAACCAGTCGGTTGCCTCCCGGTGAACATGACGCTATTTCTCTGTTCCGACCCAGCCAGTTGGCTGTCGATGAATAGGACGTTGTTGCTGCCGTCCGCTGCCTCTCCATGTACACGAGCCCTGGCCGTACGTATGCGTGAGTAGGCGTTCGAGACCCCGCCTGTATGTATGTACGTGGTCGTATTTTTTGGCATGTGGCTATACGTACGTGTACAAAGTTTAGAAGGGACTGCCTGAACTGCTACATCGGGGGCTCTACTACTGCACGTGCCGCTACTTGCTCGGCCATGGTTCATCGTTGCAGAGAGACCAATCGACTAGTATGTACGTACACGTTCATGACCAGACAGACAATGCTATGTATGCTTCGACCGGGTGGGTCCCAGCTGTCATGGAGGATAAGGACGCACTTTCTTGCGTGAGAAGATATAGGTGCCGGGTTCCAGCTCTCAGGGGAGGAATCATTTTTATTTTGCGAGTAATAAGGAGGCACGTCCTTGTGTTCGAAGATGTAGCTGGTGGGTCCAGCTGTCAGCCTCACTGACTAAAGTCCTCTTTCGATGACTGTCGTTCGTTGACCTCATTGACCACACCGCGCCGAGAGCATCAAGGCGGTGGACGATGGCAAGGCCTAGGAAGGGAACGACGCAGAGCTTGGGAAGACGAGGCAGGTGGATGCCCATGCAGAGAGTAGTATGAGGGTTCACTGGTTTGGCTGCGGTGTAAGGCTGCCATCGCTGGAGAATAACAGGGGGTGTGGGTGAGTAGAGGGAAGGCCTAGCCAGCGGTGGGAGTAGGGTGGGGTGGTGAGGCCTGCACAGCAGCACAGTCGGCCATCGAAGGCAGGAGCAGGCGGTACGACCGGCGCTGGTTTGGGCGGCTGGAGCAAGAAGATCAGAGGTTGAACAAGCAGCCTGGCCGTTGGATTAACATCCAACGGTCACTTCTGCTAGAATCCTTTGTTCACTAAGTTGACAAAGCCATGCGTGTGAGTCACCTTAGTAGGCCCGCAAGTCAGCCACCTTACCTAGTGGGACCTAGCTAGCAGTGGGAGGAATCATTTTTCTTGCGCGTAATAAAGAGGCACTTCCTTGCGTGCGAAGATGTAGCTGGTGGGTCTCAGCTGTCAGGTGGAGGAAACTTTTTTTATCGGGTAATAAGGAGGCACTTCCTTGCCTGCGAAGATGTAGCTGGTGGGTCCCAGCTGTCAGAAGGAGCAATCATTTTAGTTCGCGTAATAAGGAGGCACTTGCTTGCCTGCGGCCATGGACAATGCGGGTCCCTACTGTCAGCCTCTCCACTTACATCCCTCTCCCGATGGCTGTTGTTTGTTGACCACATTGACCACGCCGCGTCGAGAGCATCAATGCGGTGGATGACGGCGAGGCCCAGGAAGGGAACGACCCGGAGCCGGCGAAGCCACATCAGTGGAAGCCCACGCTGAAGGGAGTACAGGGGTTGTGACTGATTCAGCTGCGGGGTAAGGCTGGCATCGCCGGAAAATAACAGGAGGTGTAGGTGGGTAGAGGGATGGCCTGGCCAGCGGTGGGAGTAGGGTGGGCCGGTGAGGCCTGCGTGGCAGCACAGCTGGCCACGGGAGGAAGGAGCAGGTTGTCCCGTTGCGCTAGTTTGGGCGGTTGGAGCAGGAAGATCAGACATTGAAGAAGCACGACAGCCATTGGATGGACATCCAATAGTCAGTGCTCTCGTGTGTTGACTGAGTTGACACAGCCTTGCATACATGTCAACCTTTTTTTAGGAAAGTATACACATCAACCTAGTAGGCCCACAAGCCAGCCTCAAATATGTGGAAAACAGCATACTGCCCATCTGCCATTATTTCTAATAATCTACAGCCCATTTGCTAATTCTTAAGGATTTTTTTGGAGCCCATATTCTTTTTGTTAGTATTACAGCCAATATTGTGGCCACGGTTAAAAAACTCAAGGAAATTTTGCATATTTCGCTGCGGTCCGAACTGTTGTTAATCCTGAAATTTCGAGTCACAT
The DNA here is from genome assembly GCA_011799875.1 of Thinopyrum elongatum. Taxonomy (NCBI): domain Eukaryota; kingdom Viridiplantae; phylum Streptophyta; class Magnoliopsida; order Poales; family Poaceae; genus Thinopyrum; species Thinopyrum elongatum. Next base: position 80,149,150 of record CM022300.1, on the reverse strand, counting down.
TCAAACTAATTTGAAAAATAAATTTATATCAATTTAAAATCCAAATAATTTCCCCTCATAAAACAATGAAATTTAAAATGTAGAAATACAAAAAAAAAAGAAATTTGAAACTAATTGCCGGCTTGCCATGTCTTAAAAATGTATAGCCCATTTCTCATTGCCGATAGCCCATTTTCTGGGCAAGCCGAATGCATCCCTTGCAGCCCAGCAGGGCTGACAAAAGCAAGTAGGCCTCGGTTGGGTATTCTGCAAAAAAAAACTGGGCTAGCCATTTTCAGAAAGAAAAAAAACTGGGCTGGTCTTGTGGTAAACATAAAATAAAAGGCTGGCTAGACTGGCAAGAGTGCCCCACACAGCCCAGTTGATACCCTGCTCCGTCTAAAAAATAAAAAGAGCTAGGCGAGCTGTTGGGTCCCTGGTGTCAGCTGCTCGTTGTGCAATTCTCTCGTTTATTGACTACGTTGACAATGGCATGGGACCTAGATGTCAGGAATCCATTAGGAGGAACCATTTTTTTGGCTTGAAATAAGGAGGCACTTGCTTGTGTACTGCCATGACCCTGGTGGGCCCCTGCTGTCATCCTCTTCATGTACAATCATCTCTTGATTGTATACGCGTCAACCTAGTAGGCCCACAAGTCAACCTCTAAATCTGTGGTGGACAAATACAGCCCATTTCACACGTTCACAGGGAAAGTTCAACATTCAGAGCAATGTAGCAGGTTTGACCAAGAGATAGAGTACTGAACTTCCACGTTGACAACCATCATAGCCAACTTAACTATCTACTCCCACTAATACTCTAGTGTACAAGTACTAACTTACTCTTAGATAACTAGACGATGCTGGCCGCCATCTGTGGTACACGCTAAATGCCGGAACCGATGTCCTCCTCCTCGCCTCGGACTTGCCAGAGGTGCAATAGGGCGCGTTGCTCGCACACGTTGGCCCATTCCATGCCAACGTGGTCCACCGAAGCTTCGGCTTCTAAGCGGGAAACCCACTTGACGAGCTGGTAGTAAAATTCGGCGTCACGTACGCGTGCGTGCCCGACAGCCTCTAGGGCTATTTGCTGGGTGCCGGCCTCCACGTAGTTGGCCCAGTTGCGGGCGCTCTGCTCGCGACTCAGAGCATCGGTGTGCTGCTGCTCCATGCCCCGCTGGCGGCGCAAATCAGTGATACGCTACTCCTCCACAAGGCGGTCATGCTCCAACAAGTCCTCATACTTCGCATTGCCATCTAAAGACCGATAGAATGCCTCCTCCCTCCGTCTGCCTTCCGGTGAAAAACCGAACACTGGTTCCGGAGGTGAGCGCCTTCGGCGTCGCCTATTGCGGACGGCCGAGGGCATGACGGACGTGGCGAGAGCGAGGGCAAGTGACGAGAGCAAGGGCAAGTGGCGACCGACATCGGGCCGGTGGGGGCTTATGAGGATAGGGCGAGTTGGGTGATGGTGCCAACAAAGAACGCCGGGAACCAGTAATTATAGGCGGAAGGTAGGTGAACCAACATGTCGCGGGAAACGCGATGGTCATTGCGATCATCGGAGTTCAATGCATAAGCAGGCATGGCTTAGCGCGCCAGCTTGTCGTGGAAAACAAGAAAAACTGAAATTATGACTGTGCCATCCCGTCCTGTCCCGTTAGTGGTGCGTCCCGTCCGTGCTAGGTCGCATATCGGCATGACGGTCAAATGAGTGCACTCGATTCATCCAGATGAGGTACGTGCGTGATCAACTGGTTATTCGCGTAGGATTGAGTCGGTCGGATAGTGTACATGTAGGATCGCAATAGCTGATGAACGTTCGCTGGGAGATAAGGCATTTGCGAGATAAGGCATTTGCGAACGTTTTTGCTGGCAGTTTCTTCATATTCGCATGGCATTTTCTTCAGAACAGCATGTCAGTTTCTTCAGAGGTAGGCATTTTTATTCAAAAAACTGCCACCTTTGGATCTTGCATCGCAACTAAAACTAACAGAAGCGCATTAGTAGGTTAGCTAGTGATCGATCAGTAACTTGTGAACACTGAGCGAAGAGAAATAAGGAGCTGCTAGTAAATTGTAAACAATGAGCACACAGAAATAAGGATCATGTTGTGCACAATAGTAAGAGCCAATCCGTTCGAAATGTTCACACGAGACTCACAGGCATGGCATTGTAATATGTTCGCATTAGTAGCCCAAATTCACAACCAACTAGTACGATTCCCATACATAAGATCAGCATGTTAATGCATCTCAATGATTCACAGATCATACACAATATGTAGCTCCTAAAGCAAAGATCAAGAAAAACATCTATTCTTGCTACTAACATGGATGCTTCTCTGGTCCAACATTCAGTACAGAGTGAAAGACAAATTTTTGTGTGAAGTCTACATTTCCTATTGCAAACGTAAGTGGTTTCACCAATAGAGGGGACCATGAGAATGAACCACACATGATGGAGGAACATCCACTGAAATATGAATTGGTCATCTGTCGATCATATGGCGAGACTATTTCCGGAATACAACTTTAACTTAGGCAAAATGATGTCCATTGGATAAACCAACCAAAGCAATGAAGCACCTAGTGTTGGCCAATAAATAGTATAGTACGTACTACTTTTGTGCAGTCCATTAAGTGACTATCCAATCTTTCCATGTCTATTTTCATATGGCACTACATGCAGTGACTATACCATTCTCTTGTGCAGTTCCACAAAAATTGAGGTCACTTTGATTGCAGTGATGGAAGAGGTGAAACCGATACAACTGAAATTGAGCATCCAATCATTGAATCATGTCCCGCACCACCAACGTAGGTCCACCCTGCCAATAAATTTACATGCAAACCACTAATATTACTATCTAATGACAGTACAAAATAGTAGCAAGATTTGTAACAGCACAAGACCGACGCTCCAGATGCCTTCCATTTATTTTTGTTGTCGCTGAGTGACTTATTTGTTTGTTGCACTTCATCATGTCATCATGAGCATTGCATCCGCATTTGTTTTCGAAAACTTGCATCCGTTCGTAGTTCCCGCTTCTCCTCGTTGCCTTTGTTGTCCCTTTCGAGACCAACCATTCTTTTGTTGTCTGACCGTTTGAGCCTCTCTACACAGCCACCGACCACCTTCGCGACCTAGTCCGAAAACTCTCCCGAACCTGACCCGAGCAGTCGTGACCGATGGATCCGGATCATCCCCAAACATTCCTAAAACATCTTCGGCTTCTTATTTGGACTCCCTAACCTACTTTTTACCGAAGCCATCCAATCGTGATCAGATGACCCAAAAACTACCTCAAGCTAACCCCTTCTTTTAAATAGACCCTAACCCTAAATTTTAGGATCAATGTCCCATCCATCTGTGTTCGCCGCCGCCACTGTTCTCTCGGGATCCATCCCGAGCCAACCACCTCTCCAGATCCATCCACCAACCAGCGCGCCTCCTACCCCGAGCTCCTCTCGTGCTCCTCCCATGGCGCCCTCGTTCCCGAGCACCTCGACCCCGCCACCACGTCCTTGTCGCCCGCTAGAGCAGACCAGCAGCTTCACCGAGCCCGCACCATCTCTCCTTCCTTCGCCTGCCTTCTTCTCCCTTCTCCTCTACTCCTCTACTCCTCAATTCCCCTCTCTATCTCTCGCGGGAGCACCCAGCCAGAGCCCTCGCAACCTCACGCCACCAGTTCCTCAACACCGGCGTGCCCCATCTCGGCCCAGATCCGATGGACCTCGAGCTTCTGGACCCGTTCCCGCCTTCCTCGTAGTCGGTCCCACGCCATGGCCACCGCCAAGTTCATCGGGACGCCGCTGCTTCCAACCGCCCGGATGCGGCCTGGAGTCGCCACCCTCGGCCGTTTCCCCGCCGTCTCCGGCAACCACGCGACCTCCCTGACTCCGCGCCAAGTCCGTCTTCGAGCCAAGCCGCCCTGGAGCTTCTTCGCTGTCCCGCCAAGTCCCGCTCATGCCTCTGTTCGTGAGGAGGAGGCTGCAGCAGCGACGGCCGCGTTGACCCTCCTCTGCTTCCCGCTCGCCCCCTCGTTGACTCGATCCGCTGCCGCTACACCTGCAGTTCGTCGCCTCAGTCGCCGCCTTGCCAAGCTCTGCCGCCGCCGGTCACCTTCACGTCAAGCTGCCGGAGATCACGCCCCCTGCTCCCGCTACCGCGCCCTACTTCGTCTGAAGCCACTGCGCCAAGCCTCTGCCTGCTTCGCCTCCTGTCTCCGAGCGCAGGACGACGAGCGTGGGCCTCGTCCAGCCTCGCCATCTCCAGCGCCCTGCTTGGGCCTACTCTCCAAGGCCTCAAGGCCCGATGTGAGCAGCTCCCCCATGCCCTGGGCCAGATCTCACTTTCAGCCCGTTCATTTTTTTTCTGCTGGCGAATTTAGCTAATTTCCAGGAATTACAGATTTGCAGAAAACCCCTCAAACAACATGCATATAATAACTCCACAACCGTGCATCGGATTAAAATGTTTTATATATGTAAAATGCTTAGAATTTCATCTAGTTTCATAATATCCAACTTTCATCCATGTTTAAAATGTTTAAAATGCTGTTTGCATTTAACTTGCTAAATGGCATGCTAAAATGATTTATTTCATAACTAATTAACCGTAGCTTCGAATTAAATAAACTTTATATGTCAATGGGGGTGAAAAAAATGCATAGATTAACATGGAGGCATTACTTTGCATGCTTAACAACTCTAAAATTGTGTATAGGGCGGAACAATACCAAATCAAAAATATGCACATGGGGATTTTTCGGAATTGTTATTTGTTGTTTCCAGCCTCATTTAAACTTGCCTAGATAGGTAGTTTAATCATGCTTCACCTCTTGCCATGTTAATCAACATTTAATATTGTTGAGTACATAAACGAGAGTCAACTAAATATTTGAATGTGGTGTTTCATCAATATGCAACTCGTTGCATATTGAGCTCCACTTAATTTGTAGTATTGTTTGTTGCACTTTGCCATGCCATGCCTATTTAAAATGGACATGCATCATAGTTGGATGAGCATCATGCCATGTTATGTGTTGTGTGTTTACCGTGTTGTTTGCTTCTTTCTGGTTGTGCTTCTTCTCGATAGTTCCTGTTTCGTTGCGATTGTGAGGATTCGTTCGACTACGTTGGTTCGTCTACTTCAGGGATTCGGTCTTCTTCCTAGCGAGATTTCAAGCAAGATGATCATTCCCTTGGATCTCACTACTATCTTTGCTATGCTAGTTGTCTCAATGCTATCGCTATGTCGCGCTACCCACCACTTGTTATCAAGCCTCCCAATATGCCATGAAAAAGCATCTAACCTTTTTACCATCCCAGCAAACCGTTGTTTGGCTATGTTAGCGCTTTGCTCAGCCCCTGTTATAGCGTTGCTAGTTGCAGGTGCAGTTGCAGGTTGTTCCATGTTGGGACATGGATATCATGGATATCATGGGATATCACAATATCTCTTATTTAATTAATGCATCTATATACTTGGTAAAGGGTGGAAGCCTGGGACTTTTGCCTGGTGTTTTGTTCCACTCTTGCTGCCCTAGTTTCCGTCATACCGGTGTTATGTTCCTGGAATATTGCGTTCCTAACGTGGTCGGGGTTTATGGGCCCCCCTTGACAGTTCGCTTTGAATAAAACTCTTCCAGCAAGGCCCAACTTTGGTTTTACCATTTGCCTAATAATAAGTAAAACTTGCATAGGGACCGGCTAGCACCGGAGGACTCTTAATTAACAATCCGGGCCAATGCTCCTCATGAGTGTTGGTCCAAACCGGGCGATGTTCGGCGCCCCTTGGGTAACCAGGGTCTCAGCCAACCCGACGTCTTGCCCATCCGGTGTGCCCTGAGAACGAGATACGTGCGGCTCCTATCGGGATTTGTCGGCACATCGGCGGTCTTGATGGACTTGTTTTACCATTGTCGAAATGTCTTGTGAATCGGGATTCCGAGCTTGATCGGGTTGTTCCGGGAGGAGGATTTTCCTCCGTTGATCGTGAGAGTTTGTGATGGACTAAGTTGGGACACCCCTGCAGGGTTTAATCTTTCGAAAGCTGTGCCCACGGTTATGTGGCAAATTACTACAACAACAGTTGCAGGTACAGTTAATGCGATGATCTGATGTGAGAGCGATGCTTGATTGCTTTTGGAGTTCTTCTTCTTCTTCTTCGATCAAGGGATAGGTTCCAGGTCGGGAGCCTGGGATTAGCAGGGTGGATGTCATTCTTCTTTTTCATTTGATTTCACCCGTAGTCGGATCCTGCTCTTCTGTATGATGATTGCTATGTATTGATGAATTGTTGTATTCATGTTGTAGCTTGTGGCGAGTGTAAGCCTTTATCTTGTATTCTCATCTATTCAGTACATGGTATGTTGTAATGATATCCACCTTGCTATGCGCTCGAAATGCAGTTTTTCCCCAATCATGAATTCATCACGTGATTGGGATAGAATCGCATCTTGGGCGCTGCAAGTTGGTATCAGACCCTTACCGACCTTAGGAGCCCCTTGATTGATTGAACCGCTGTCGTTGTTGAGTCTATAAGAAAACTATTTGAGTCTAGTTATATATCGGGGAGTAGGAATTCTTTTTACTCCTCATCCCCTTCGTTGCTCTGGTGAGGACTCATGACGTAGGTGTTTTTCCACTCTTCTATCCTTTTTCACTCAAAAAAAATTTTAGGATCACGCGGGTATTGTGGAATCGTTCCGATGTCATTGTGATGGGGATTCTATCTTGGTGCCTCCTGACATTTAGGGGTTGTGGCAGTGTCCCGGGGAGTTGAGCTCCAAGGTGTTTTCGTCACAGTGTTTATCGTTTCAGTTCCGGAATACTAGAGGACGCCGACATCGAAAACGCTTCTATACTCTTTGTGGTGAGAGTAGTTTGGCGCCACCCAGTACTGGGGACAGCGATCAAATGTATTGCCACAGCTAGTATATTGGATGTTTTTCGAAGGTTTGAGGTAAATGATTTCTGAGGTTTTGTTGGTTATGTGTTGACGGATGGATACAGTTGGAGTGTAGGATTTGTTAGTTGTGTGAGATATTTGTGCCTCCCTGTATCCCCAACACCAGATTGCATAACCAGGAAGTTTCGGGAGTTCATAGGTGGGAATTCAAGTAGTTACCTAGGATATCTTTCCGACAGATGCATGATATGAGATTGGGGTTCGACGTCTAGTGGTCCGCCTGTCCACGGTTGGTTTTACAGTGGTCTTGTTGTGTCTTAAAGAGTCCTTGGCTATGCTGACTCGGGGATGCTTCGTATGTCATGTGCACTGCCTTGTACATGATGGTGCTGTATGATCGAGCCCGTGTGGGCCCCACCATGAAAATTTCGGACGAAATCTCTATCATATGTTTGTTTCCGACCTATTCTTCAAGCCAAATCCTTTGTTTTGTTTTGGTTGTGGTATTCGAGTTGCTTCCAAGTCAAGTGTTCATTCCATACCTTTTCCTAAGCGGTATTCTCATATTTCTATGTGAATGCTAATCCTTCTGGATCATTGAGATTGTCATGTCAATCCTTTTCAACCGGTGCACTTCTCTTCAAGTTATTCCATCCGGGTGCCGTTGAGAAACCTAAGGATTGTCCGTTCCATCCGTTCCAAGTTGCCTTTGTTTTCCCACCATCCCACCCTTTTCTTCAAGGACTCATATTTCTTAATCAAGTATCCATTTTATTCGTGAGAAGTCTCTTCATTCCTTTTCTTTCATGTTGTACCCGGTGGTTCTCATGAAGATGCTCTACAAGTTCATCATTCTTTCATTCTTCGTTCTCTTTTCTTCTCCGGTGGATTAAATTCAAGCTTCGATGTTGATCATATCTCTTCCTCTTGTTTCACATGTTTTCACATGTTGGAATTTCTTATCCAAGTCTCTCTTATTTATTCACCTCTCTCTATTCATATCCGGAGTGATCAAGATATCTCAGAAGATTCGTGTTTCCATTCTTAATCCGTTCAAGCTATTTTGAGGTTGTTATCTCATTCAAGCCATTTAATTCAACCGGTGCAATCTCTCTTTAAAATTTGTTCAACGGAGTTCTCTATTGAGTGGGCCCTAACCCACAAGTCTTTTCCCAGGATCGTACCTGACTCTTCTAATTTTTCCGTAGCTATTCTCAAATTCTTTTTAAAGTTTGATGTAAGAATGAATTATCATCAGTCATATGTCTTTCTCCAAGATCTTTCAAATTCTTTTCATCGTTGGTTCAACCTTTCTATTCTTCATTCCGGAGTGCCTCAACAATTCATGGTGGTGTTTCTCGTCGTCATTCTCGGATTTTGAAGACTGAAGAAGAGTTCCTCTTAAATCCTTATCCGTTCTTCCAAAGATGCGTAGTTGAAGCTTGATGCCATCCTCTCATAATTGTTTTCGATTGTGAGAATTCTTTTCACCCATCCGACGCATTCCAGGAGTTGCTTTCCTTTCTCGATCATCCGAAGGCCATCATTTTTGAATATTACCCATTCTCAGCTTTCAGCTCTCCTTCTCCAAATCTTACCGGTGCATCGTTTAAGTATTCTCTAGTCAGCTTGTCATCTCTTCATTCTTTTGTATCTAGATTTCTCAAGTATCTTTATTCATTTTCTAATTCTTCCCGGTGAATCGTGCTCTTTTCTTGGATCATTTTCAATTCTTACAGTGGTTCGTTCAAGATTCCTTTCCTTTGTTACCATATCAATTCATTTGTTCTCACAAAATCCTACTGGTGGTTTGTTGAAGACCTTCCCAAGTTCGCGCTATATCTCTCCTTAATCCTTGTCAACGGGAATAAGTAGTATGCCAAATCCATTGCTTGTCATCAGTTTAATTTGATGAAGGATAAGCATACAGTAAATCTTATTCTTATTTCTTCAAGGTGATTAATCTCTGCTTTCCGGAGTTTGTTCATCATACCGCATTCTCGGTTTGAAATGCTTCATCTTTTCTTTTCGGAGTTCCAAGCTCCCTCAATGATCCCGTCGCGAAGGTCCATCTAAATCATTCGAAGCATTCCATTCTTGTTCTTGCAATCTTTGCTTCTTTTCCATCATCCTTTTTTTATCCGGAGTTTTTTGAGAGTTTCTTCATGGTGGTTCATCAAAGATTTCATTCATTATCGAAGTCTCCATCAAGATTCTTGTTGGAGAAGCTCAAGTATTCTTCATCTTGCATTTCAAAGTGCAATTCATTCTGCCTTATCTTGAAGTGGAGTTTTCATCTCTTTGGTGTTCTCAATCAAATTAATTGATTCCGTTAATGGCAGGTCTTCACCTCATAATTTTGGGATGATTTCCACAAGCCCACAACAAGCTTATTCTTTTGTTGCTGATTTTTTCTTCAACAACTCCGTTCAACCCTTCTCCTGAGGATGCTCTTTCAAATTCAGTTGAGGTAGAAGATGTTGTTTTCTTCTCCATTCTTTTCATTCAATTCTTTCATTTGTTCCGGAGGCATTGTGTTGTTGCTCTCGTCAAGTATCAACCCATCTTGTCAAGCTCATGCCCAAATCCTTCCATTTTAAACCGGAGTGCTGTTCGAATTCTTTCGTTCGTATTATTTGTCTATCTCGATTTAACAGGAGTGGTTCCAAAGACTATCTTATCCCTTCAGCCTCTTTGTTCTCGTCCTGTTCCTTGTTCCTCTCTTCTAACAGCGTGTTTTCAACTTCATTCATCTCCGGTGTATTCTTTCCTTCAAATTATTTAACCTTTCAAGGTCCATGGTTTCACTCGTTTGTCGAAGAAGCAACTTAGTTTTACCTCTTCTCTTTCGCTTCTGTTTGTCATCCCTAGATCTCGGGGCGAGATCTCTTGTAAGTGGAGGAGTGTTGTAACAGCCCAAGACCGACGCTCCAGATGCCTTCCATTTATTTTCGTTGTCACCGTGTGACTTGTTTGTTTGTTGCACTTCATCATGTCATCATGAGCATTGCATCCGCATTTGTTTTCGGAAACTTGCATCCATTTGTAGTTCCCGCTTCTCCTCGTTTCCTTCGTTGTCCCTTTCAAGACCAACCGTTCTTTTGTTGTCCGACCGTTTGAGCCTCCCTACACAGCCACTGACCACTCGCCACCTAGTTCGAAAACTGTCCCGAACCCGACCCAAGCAGTCGTGACCGATGGGTCCGGATCATCCCCAAACATCCCTAAAACATCTTCGGTTTCTTATTTGGACTCCCTAACCTATTTTTTCCCGGAGCCGTCCGATCGTGATCGGATGACCCAAAAACTACCTCAAGCTAACCCCTTCTTATAAATAGACCCTAACCCTAAATATTAGGATCAATGTCCCATCCATCCGTGTCCACCGCCGCCACTGTTCTCTCGGGATCCATCCTGAGCCAACCACCTCTCCAGATCCATCCACCAACCAGTGCGCCTCCTACGCCGAGCTCCTCTTGTGCTCCTCCCATGGCGCCCCCGTTCCCGAGCACCTCGACCCCGCCACCACGTCCTCGCCGCCCACTGGAGCAGACCAGCAGCTTCACCGCGCCCGCCCCATCTCTCCTTCCTTCGCCTGCCTTCTTCTCCCTTATCCTCTGCTCCTCACTTCCCCTCTCCGTCTCTCGCAGGAGCACCCAGCCGGAGCCCCCGCAACCTCACGCCGCCAGTTCCTCGACGCTGGCGTGCCCCATCTCGGCCCAGACCCGGTGGACCTCGAGCTCCTGGACCCGTTCTCGCCTACCTTGTCACCGGACCCACGCCATAGCCGCCGCCAAGTTCATTGGGATGCCGCTGCTTCCCACCGCTCGGACCCGGCCTGGAGTCACCGCCCCCGGCCGTTTCCCCACCGTCTCCGGCAACCACGCGACCTCCCTGACCCCGCGCCAAGTCCGTCTTCGAGCCAAGCCACCCTGGAGCTTCTTTGCTGTCCCGCCAAGTCCCGCTCCTACCTCTGTTCGTGAGGAGGAGGCTGCAGCAGCGACGGCCGCGTTGACCCTCCTCTGCTTCCCGCTCGCCCCCTCATTGACTCGATCCGGTGCCGCTGCACCTGCAGTTCGTCACCTCGGTCGCCGCCTTGCCAAGCTCCGCCACCGCCGGTAACCTTCACGTCGAGCTGCCAGAGATCACGCCCCCCTGCTGCTGCTGCCGCGCCCTGATTCGTCTGAAGCCAGGGTGCCAAGCCCCTGCCTGCTTCGCCTCTTGTCTTCGAGCGCAGGACGACGAGCGTGGGCCTAGTCTAGCCTCGCCATCTCCAGCGCTCCGCATGGGCCTACTCTCAAAGGCCTCAATGCCCGATGTGAGCAGCTCCCCCGCGCCCTGGGCCATATCTCACTTTCGGCCCGTTCATTGTTTTTTTTCTGCTGGCGAATTTAGCTAATTTCCAGGAATTATAGATTTGCACAAAACCCCTCAAACAACATGCATATAATAACTCCACAACCGTGCATCGGATTAAAATGTTTTATATATGTAAAATGCTTATAATTTCATCTAGTTTCATAATATCCAACTTTCATCCATGTTTAAAATGTTGTTTGCATTTAACTTGCTAAATGGCATGCTAAAATGATTTATTTCATAACTAATTAACCGTAGCTCCGAATAAAATAAACTTTATATGTCAATGGGGGTGAAAAAAATACATAGATTAACATGGTGGCATTACTTTGCATGCTTAACAACTCTAAAATTGTGTATAGGGCAGAACAGTACCAAATCAAAAATATGCACATGGGGATTTTTTGGAATTGTTGTTTGTTGTTTCTGGCCTCATTTAAATTTGCCTAGATAGGTAGTTTAATCATGCTTCACCTCTTGCCATGTTAACCAACATTTAATATTGTTGAGTACATAAATGAGAGTCAACTAAATATTTGAATGTGGTATTTCATCAATATGCAACTCGTTGCATATTGAGCTCCCCTTAATTTGTAGTATTGTTTGTTGCCCTTTGCCATGCCATGCCTATTTAAAATGGACATGCATCATAGTTGGATGAGCATCATGCCATGTTATGTGTTGTGTGTTTACCGTGTTGTTTGCTTCTTTCCGGTTGTGCTTCTTCTTGATAGTTCCTGTTTCATTGCGATCGTGAGGATTCGTTCGACTACGTTGGTTCGTCTACTTCATGGATTCAGTCTTCTTCCTAGTGGGATTTCAGGCAAGATGATCATTCCCTTGGATCTCACTACTATCTTTGCTATGCTAGTTGTCTCGATGCTATTGCTATGTCGCGCTACCCACCACTTGTTATCAAGCCTCCCAATATGCCATGAAACAGCCTCTAACCTTTTTACCATCTCAGCAAACTGTTGTTTGGCTATGTTACTGCTTTGCTCAGCCCCTCTTATAGTGTTGCTAGTTGCAGGTGCAGTTGCAGGTTGTTCCATGTTGGGACATGGATATCATGGATACCATGGGATATCACAATATCTCTTATTTAATTAATGCATCTATATACTTGGTAAAGGGTGGAAGGCTCGGCCTTTTGCATGGTGTTTTGTTCCACTCTTGCCGCCATAGTTTCCGTCATACCGGTGTTATGTTCCTGGAATTTTGCGTTCCTAATGCGGTCGGGGTTTATGGGACCCCTTGACAGTTCGCTTTGAATAAAACTCTTCCAGCAAGGCCCAACTTTGGTTTTACCATTTGCCTAATAACAACTAAAACTTGCATAGGGACCGGCTAGCACCCAAGGACTCTTAATTAACAACCCGGGCCAATGCTCCTCATGAGTGTTGGTCCAAACCGGGCGATGTCCGGCGCCTCCTGGGCAACCAGGGTCTCAGCCAACCCGACGTCTTGCCCATCTGGTGTGCCCTGAGAACGAGATAAGTGCGGCTCCTATCGGGATTTGTCAGCACATCGGGCAGTCTTGCTGGACTTGTTTTACCATTGTCGAAATGTCTTGTGAACCGGGATTTCGAGCTTGATCGGGTTGTTCCGGGAGGAGGAATTTCCTCCGTTGATCGTGAGAGTTTGTGATGGACTAAGTTGGGACACCCCTGCAGGGTTTAATCTTTCGAAAGCCATGCCCGCGGTTATGTGACAGATGGGAGTTTTTAATATCCGGTTGAAGAGAACTTAACACCAGATCCAACATAAAATACACCAACCGCGTGCGTAACCGTAACTGTCTCTTTTCAAGTGAGTTCAAGAAGAAAACACGGTTGGGTTATGTTTGAACATAAGTAGTTCAACATCACTTCTTGATCATTACTAGTTTGCGATCGTTGCGTAGCTTCTCTTCTTACTCCTGTACTTGTAAGTTAGCCACCATACAATGCTTAGTGCTTGCTGCAACCTCACCACTTATCCATTCCATACCCATTAAGCTTTGCCAGTCTTGATACCCATGGTAATGGGATTGCTGAGTCCTCGTGGCTCGCAGATTACTACAACAACAGTTGCAGGTACAGGTAATGCGATGATCTGACGTGAGAGCGATGCTTCATTGCTTTTGGAGTTCTTCTTCTTCGATCAAGGGATAGGTTCCGGGTCGGGAGCCTGGGATTAGCAGGGTGGATGTCGTTCTTCTTTTTTGTTTGATTTCATCCGTAGTCGGATCCTGCTCTTCTGTATGATGATTGCTATGTATTGATGAATTGTTGTATTCATTTTTGTAGCTTGTGGCGAGTGTAAGCCTTTATCTTGTATTCTCATCTATTCAGTACATGGTATGTTGTAATGATATCCACCTTGCTATGCGCTCGAAATGCGGTTGTGCCCCAATCATGAATTCATCATGTGATTTGGATAGAATTGCATCTTGGGCGCTACAAGATTGTAGCAAACCTACCTTGGTAATGAACAGCTCATAGTGCCACCAATTGGATATAACCGTTTGGAAGAAAAAAATGCTCGTAATGTTGAACCATTTGGACTTTTTGTGCAGTTCCACAAAAATCGAGCATCCCTGTTCGCACAGATATTGAAAGTGTGATTACAATAAAAGTGGCACTAGTTGAAGCATAGACTCACAAATATAAGCATTCCAATTTCTTAATGGGAAAAGGTAGTGAGACTGTTTCTAACAACCTGTTTGAAGGAATAAATAAGGCAACATCGGCCGATGTTAGGAAGGCATACATAGTATTTTCTGAAAGATTGAACCATTCTTGACCTTTCCTCTTCTTTGAAGCATTTCTTGTGCAGTTCAACTAAAATAAAATGCCATCACCGCCTTGAAAATTCGGTGACACTGTACAAAAAAATGACTTACCATTACATCATGATGTCAGGTATGTAATCGACAGGCAATAGAGAGAAACATGCAGACCTCCTCCGACAACATAATGAACATTTTTTTTAACAAAAGTGTGACTAGCTTTGCCGGCATAATTTGAATGAACTCTACACCCTATGTTCCTTAATATAAGAAGTTTTCGCAGTTCAATTTAAAGTACCCAAACATCTAGTATATAAAAAAACAGGCAGTAGTTTTCTTGAGCACATATCTGGGAAAGCTTGCCACACCTTATATATGTCCATACGCTAATGCAACACCATTCAAATAGTACAAATATACAATAATCCAGTGGCTAGTGCAATAGTAGAGTAGTTTTTTAATTACGGGGTACAGTACAATGATTTTACTGAACATATTTCCATAAGCTAGCACTTGAAGATTTCTATAAGCATTAACTATACAAAATCTAAAGGTAACAAGTTTCAGCATTGGTATACTGCCTGTGCAACAACATTAGACCAAATACAAAAGTCTGAAGGTAACTAGCATTATTAACTAATGACAGTATAAAAAAATTGCAAACCATGTACCTTCAAGGTAAATATCATTTTGAACTCGAGGGGACCTAAAAAATTGCTATCCCAATCTTGATAATCGATCAAACATAAAAAAAACTTGATTAAAGGAATCAAGAAAACAGCAGGAGGAGGAGGTGCCCACTCTGGACCTTTCCTCTTCTCTTCATAATTTTTTGTGCAGTTTCACTGAAATAAAATGCCATCACCGCCTTGGCATTTTGGTGACACTGTACAATTTTTTTTGATTTATCATAACATCATGAAGTGAGGTATGTAATCTATAAGCATTAACAGTGCAAAAATCTGAAGGTAGTAACAAGTTTCATCATTGGTATACTGGCTGTGCAACAACATTAGAATGCCTTAGCTCAAAAATCTTTAATACATCCACAATCAACAGCTAACCTTGAAATAATCCAGTGACATTAAATGGCATTGCTTAAATTTATTGGTGGCATTAGACTGACTGTAGCATTAGTTAAATGTGGCATCACTTTATCAGTAGCATTGCTTGATTTTACTAGTGGCGCTATACTAACAGCAAAAAAGTGGCAATAAGAGCATGGGGAGGACCATTCGGACAGTGGGCGCACCAGTACGATGTACCTCCACGGATGCATAGAGTGGTGAGGGAGGGATGGTTGCCCAAAGCAACAAATATCCAGGCAGCATATGTGGATTACGTCCCATTTTTTCTCTTTATCCACCTTTTTCCTATGTGAGGACAACAAATCGATCGACCTGGTCATTCTCTATTGCGTTATCATGCCTTTCTACCCTTTTTCAAACAAGAGATAAGAGACTCGTTATTTAGCTACTGATTTTTCCCTTTTCAACTAAGATGCAGGTTCGATACCTAGTCTCTTCGACAATACTTTCTCCCTTTCTTTCCTTATTCAACCCAGACATGGATTAGTCTGCATGAAGTAGGGTTTCCTTTAATAGTGCAAATTAAGGTTTTTGTCTGCGTGACCAACAGAGCAGGGGATAGTAAATTGGGGAGATGGGGGAGTGGAAAAAGATCCACATGCAGCGATGTGGCAGATGGGGCAATAGAACAAGAGTATGGTTCAAAAAGAGGTAGCATACACTACGGCAGCGAGCTTGGGGATGGAGGCCATCCCACGCTGGTGCTAGGTCTGAGAGGACGGTCTTGTCGTCAGTGTGTGACCTCACTCACCGACGACGAGTGTGTCAACGCTGCACATCCTTTTCTTCCCCGGTGGATCTGTGACCACCGGTGAGGAGCGAGAGAGAGGGGCCACCGCCATCTTTTTTAGATCTGGAGAGAGGGTGATAGTGTGAGAAGCAAGTGGGCAGCCCTTAGCAAGCAGGCGCTGAAGCTCTAGCCCATATACTAGTACTAGAGGTAGAGTAGTGGTAGAGTAGTTTATATTTTTTCTGCACACAGTACATATTAGTTGTGCTTCAAAACTGAACGGCACGCCATTAAAAAGTAAAGTCGAGAAATAATGCGGCACCTCGGGCCAACGCGGCCAGGTCACATTTTGCACAAGAAATGACACACCATGTCTCATTGACATGTGGTCCCGTTCCAACATGTCAGTGAGACGATGGTGAGTCCTTTTGTATAATTTCCAAACGGACGTCTATGTAGGCCGAGACGCCTCTTTCTATACCGTGGCGACCGTCCGCTCCCCACTAGCCTCTTCCTGTATCGTGGCAAACATCCGCTCCCCACTAGCCTCTTCCTGTACTGTCTACCTTGGCAACTGTCCATCACCTCTTCGCCTTTCCCTCTCGATTTGGAACTGATGTCGCATGCTCTTCCTCCCTCCATCTGTCTTGACTCTTCCTTCTTCCATTGTTCGTCTTCTCGATGGAGGGAACAGGCAGGAAACGACCCCGTTATTCTTGCCCCGATCTAAAAGATGACGTGGTGGAGGAACTCACCGATCGGTGCGACGTCATCACCACGGCTAGCATGGCAGGTTCGTTCAAGACCATTCTCGACTCAACAAATAACATCATTACAAAGAACCCAAGGGTTCAGGAGCGGTTTGATCTCCCCTATCTTCTTCGCCATGACCCTGCTCGCTGGCATGGGGACGACGGAAGCCTTGCCTTGTGCAAGTTGATGCCGCTTGATAATGATACCTGTGATGTTAAGATGCCATCGCTTAAGGGTAAGGCCTGCGTAGGCACAAATGGAGATTGGGTTACTAATATTGGGTACAACTGCGAGTGGGAACTTGTGAATGTCCACACTCGTCTCCGGGTTCCACTTCCAAAAATCTCAGACTGCCCTGAGGTTGAGCACACCGATGATGTACGTACATTCAAATACGATCATGGTGACTATCGTCTACAGAAGATAGCAATTTGTCGAGTTCCCAGTCGCTCTTGGGATTACAGGAATGCTTGTGTTGTCGCTATCTTCGACAAGCTTGTTGCCGTCCTTAGTCCTTCGACTCAATGGACATTCTCAAAAAATCAGTTTCTGTACACATCCGTGTACTGTGATGCAATTCAATACGAGGGTCTTGTGTTTGCTGCCACCACTTCTGGCACTGTTTTCGCATGGGATCCTCATTGTTTCGGTAATTATAATTGTTACATTAACCATGAATGTGAGTTGGTATCCACGTACTAATTAACCTTCTCTGTTTCCAAGGTCCTGTCAACATTCCCCCACCGATACTTGGAAAATTTTCTAACCAAGGGGGTGATGACGATGGTGATGATCACGAGCGTGAAGATGAGCGGGACCTACATACTCAGTGGCGCCTAGCAACTTATTACGATGGATCACCTCTTCTTGTCTGTACACAGGGCACTGCCGATGTTACTCAGGAAGCAGGTGTTGTCTCCCATGGTCGCACTCTCCAGACCTATTCCAACATCCGTTGTAGGGTATTCGGGATGGATACTAGTGTGCTAGCGCCAGCACCTTCTGCTTGGTTCAGTATTGATAGTCTTGGAGAAAACTCGCTCTTCCTTGGACTAAACTATCCACTAATGGTGAAAGGCGATCCAGCTGCTATTGGCACAACGTTACTACCATTTATGAGAAGCAACTGTATCTATACCTCGGACATCGCTATGGTTCCCTACCCTGGCTATCACAATAGGCGTCCAGATATAGGCCGCTTCAGCCTGGATGATGAGTCTTGCATTGGTCTCGAGATTGACAATAGCTGGCCCTGCCCAGAGAATCACTTATGGTTCAAAGCAAGCATTTCCAACACCAAGGATTGGTTGGCCTGAAGTTTATTTCATCGCTTTATTATTTGTTGTGTGAGAAAACCTTTAGTATTTATATCCTTGTTGTCGTTGTGCATTGATGACCTGTTGTATGTAATAATAAATGATATGCCTGTGATAAACTTACTAAATTTATGAATGCCTTTCGAGTCGCTTCTCAAAGTGGGTGCTGCGACAAGGAAAAAAAAATCCTGAATATATAATTGTACGTGCATTGCAACAGGCTATCTGATGATTCCAATCAACAATAGTACTACTAGTTATTAGCTTCACATGCTTCGCGCATCGGGTGGGTGTTTTTACTGTAGCTGCGAATCCCATCATCCTAGGTTGTCGGATGAGTCCAATCAACGATAGAAATTGCATTATGATGTTTGCATTCAAACTTTCAAAACTGCTGCACTATCTCTACGTCTACGTATACGTAGTAGAACAAGTTTTAAACTTGAGACCAGCCATCCACCCTCACAAAGAATACTTTTTATCCTAGCACAGACTTCAGGAAATTTGGCCACAATGTGAGGTGGGCCATATGTTAATGTGTTTGCTATACATAACCAGCATCTCGAATCCTTGATATATAGCAGGGTGGCATGGGCCAGAACAAGCATTCACGTCGAGGAGTACGGCACACGCCACCAGCACGACTACCATCTGACACCATATTTCTTGGTGTCCGTGCTACATCTATCTCTTCTCCCTCCTCGTTTCTCTAACTCAGCCATCGCGCGGCGGGCGGGGTGGGGGTTTGCCGATAGTCGGTTTCCTCAACTGCGGTCCCACTTGTAAGTGAAGATGTGAGACAGCACGCGTCCCCCCCTTAAGTGGCGTGCCGGACCAACGGTGTGGGGGTGCGACGTGAACAAGAGGCTTTTCCTTTCGAACTTGTACCAGTACTAGTAAGATGTAACACTTGGTTCTGCTCCTGGCATGACCGATTGATAGAAATAACGATTTTCCCTCAAAAATAGAAATAACGATTCAAAACGCTAGCGCTAGGCTTTTCCCGCATGATAAACGAGGGAGTTTTGCCAATTTCAGTCATCATCGCTTTCCTTACATGCGGTCCCACATGTAAGTGATATGCATAGCCACTGTGCGTTTAGGGGCAGACCGGAACGACCATCTGGGGTGATCCTGCGCAGCGGTCTGCTCGCATGCCTCCGGTCTACTCAAAGACTCCGTCCTGATTTGTTGGTCCTTCCGAATTTTGTGTCAAATTTTGACCATAGATTTAATTGACAAGTTTTTAATGCATGCTATAAATATTTATATGGTTGGATTCGTATTTGAACATAGTTTCCAATGATACTATTTTTTGTGACATGCGTTAACATTTTGTAAATTGAATTCATAGTCAAAATTTGGCACAAAACACTAAGGGGAACAATAAACTAGGACGGATGTAGTACCACCCGCCCGACGCCTCCTAGTAGCAAATTAATAGAGGGACTCGTGGCAGCACTTAAATTGTTAGTAGAACGCCCATGGTGTCAATTCTACTTCTGTTTCCGATTGTAACGTGGCAGCTCTTTGTTCAAAAATGACTTTGTTTTTGTTGTTTATGTGTGTGCCTTCGCAAATTGAACCACCACGCCCAGAAGTTTGAAATCCATTCCCATTTCTTGCATGGGTCCTAAACATTCCCATTACACGTCAATATTATTAAATAAGAAGTTTGGTTGTGGCGCGGTTCATCGATGGTACGTACGTAAGTTATGAAGTTGATGCAAAAGGTAAGAAAATTGCAGTATACATGGGATTGACACAAAAATAAAGATGCATACGGATCCATCAACAACATCCTCTCGCACTAGTGCGCCGGGTCACTAACCGACGAGTGAGGAGCAGCGGTGCTGGTGGCGAGCTCAACGTGATTCTGGACAATGCCGTCCAAAGTTGCCCTACAGTCCAAGAAGGCCAGCGTCGTATCATCCTCCTCTGGCACGTAGTAGTCCTTGTGGACGATTTGCTCGTAGAGGTGGGTGATTATGTCGATGGTGTCTTGCCGAGCCAGCCGCTGCGCGGAGAGCGCGACCTCGAGGTGGACATTCTCCGGCGCGACGGCGGGCAGTCGCAGGGCCACCAGTGCGTCAAAGAGGTTGTCACCATAGAGGTCATTGAGGGTGGCGGTCATAGCAGAGCCTGGGGGCATGGGTTGGAGGCGGCCGTCAAGGTTGTCCGTGAGCTTCTTGATGACAGTGAATTTGTCGAGGAAGCCGACGAGGGCCTCGTCGAACAAGGAGACGAAGCTGTCGTCCAAGAGGCCTCTCACCCTGGCGGCCTCAAGCACGACCTGGAGACGTTCCTCGGTGCTGGGCCGCAGGTCGACGTCGTGGACCATCTAGCAGAGCCGGCTCGTGCTCGTGCTCATCGCCTCCATGGTTCTTGCTTCTGGTCAACTGATCTTGCGATTGCAGTGATCACTCTTTAAGGGTGCGTAGGTGCATAGGATTCGTAGATGGATTGGACTGGTGGGGAGCCTTTATATGAGAAGTGCAGACTGCATTACATTCACGTGTGTGTTGGCCATCTACTCCTTGGCCCTTACTCCCTCTGTATCGGTGAACTATAGTCATCAAACCGAGACCAAGTTGGGGAAAAGCGAGAGAACTTGATGTTTATTTGGTAATTAATGTCATTGCATGTAGAGATTTCAAATTGATGAGATTTCAGATTTGAGCCATCTACCGAAAGGGAGAGTGTATAATATCATCGGAAACTACATTCAAAACCAAATAAAACAATACTCCATGTATTTATTTACGGAGGGAGTAGTATATTTTTGTGACATACATTACTAGATATTGCTAGTCAAATACTAAATCCAGACGGAGGTGGTAGTACTTCTAAATCCAGACGGTGGTGCTAGTACTAGTAGTACTACCAATGTAGTAGTATTGTACTACCCGTTGGTCAAATTATTATATGATGCTCCTCACAGTGAAATGACAAGACCCTGCGATAGAGATGACACCTGAGTGTAGGCGGCGTGTTCGGCATACCAAAGTCAGCCTCACCGTGTGCAGTCACTATCATCATGGCTGTAGAGCTAGCCAGCTAACAACTAGCCGTGTTTGGCATAATTTCCAGTGCGTTGCCACTAGTAATAATAAATATTGTACTGGAGTAATGGGTATATTGTTGCCGCACCTATGCACGCAAACATTTATCGTAACATAGTGCCTCGTGCTGGATAGTCGTAATATTACAAGTTTCAAACTAATACTACAAATGCTAGGAGTAATGCTGCACCTACGAAGAGGGAATTATTAGGAAGTTTACGTAAGAACTTTCGTTACTTCAGGTGCATGCAGCATTATCGTAGAAACTAAAATCCGCCACCCTGACATGTCACTAATGGGCAAATAAAATTTTCAGACTCTTGCGACTTGATGTTTCAAAACCAAATTCAGCTTCTGCGGAGGCTTTGTCATTTAGGCTTAGACGCTTGCGGTGACCAGCACGTCATTCATTGTTGCACCAGAGAACGCCAAACCTCATTACCTTGAGCACACTTGCCTCCAGAACAAAGAACCTGGCCAATTTAATCTCAGATGTGGTGCCTCGGTAGTCGATCAAATCAATTTCTGTCAGATGGAGATCAAGGCATTCGATGAGATTGTTATATTGCATCAAATTTTTCACTTTCGGGTCTTTTTTTATCTGCAAAAGAAAAGAACATATTAGAGCAGCTGGCTGTATAAGATTGCCGTGTCATCAAGAGCTACCAATATCATTCGCTCATACGATAGGGTTGGCTCTAAGGCTAGTGATAATTTTTCACTCTCTCTCTTTCTCTTTCCTCTCATTAACGTAGGAGCACGTGAAGAGCTTGGGCATTTGTTGCCTTCCACTATGTGGTCGATGCCATACTTCTCAAAAGTATGCCACATAATACGCATCGATGTCAAATCAAAAGATTTTGACACCGCTCTAGCAATGTGAGAGAGTTGGCACCGGTATGCACACAGACCCCACATGTAAAAACAAATCAATCTAACCAACTCCACCAGCCTCTCCCTCTCCCAAACAAGTGTTTTTTTATTGCCTCAGTCCTCTCCCTCTCCCATGCAAGTGTTTTTTCATTGCGTAGGTTAATTTGGCACTGGTGCAAAGTAGGTGATCCAGATTGGGGCACCGGGTGAGCAATGGAGGGCATCGATGCCCTATGCATCAAAAGTGAATTTGGCACATGTTTTGGCCTACATAGTGGAGGGCCGTTATAGCCCACTTTTGTACTACCTCATATTTAGTGTAAAAGTTTGACCATAGATTTACCTAAGAAAATACCGATGCATGTCACCAAAAATTATACCTTTTGAAATTATGTTCAAATACGAATCCAATGATATAATTTTTAGTGACATGCATTAACATTTTGTCAATTAAATCTATGGTCAAAATTTGATACTACAAAATACGAAGAGTAAACCAGGACAGAGGTAGTACTTTCTCTTAGGCTAACCATAGAGTTACTACTAGTCTAAGTTACTTGCCACTATGACTAGCCTAGGCTCCTAGTACAACAACAAAATGATGCTGGTGATCACGTGAGAAAAAAAACTAAAAACATTTCTTTCGGTGCAGTGCGTAGATGAAGTTTTGAACACTACACTTGTCATCATAATTTGGAGAAAATACGAAAAAATTGAGCTCTGTTGTGATTACCATTTAATAATAGGAAAGAAGTTTCACCTCGATAAGTAGCTTCTCCGTGCACGGAAAGCATCTAAGGAATCCAACAACTTCATCCAGATTGGGGCCGATAGATTTTATTGCCAAGATCTTCACTGGGCGCACAGACTGGGTCAAGCTTGTGGGAATCATTTTCTGGATGATAGTCGTAAATACTTCAAGAAAAAATTTAAAAATGTGAATTTCAAGAAGACGGAGAAAAGATGAGTGTTGTACCTGAACGATTATGGATCCAATAACGAGTTCGGAGAATTTGGCAGATGAGTAGACCAACGCTGTCAATTTTGGCGCGTCAATGACCCTGATTTTTGTTGGACCTTCTAGATCAGATACAAGCAATCTCTCAAGGAAAGGCGCATTCTCAATGACCATAACGTGGAACAGCTCAAGTGATCTCTTCCCAAGTAATGTCTTGTTGCGGGGCCAGCAAGACACATAAATCCATCAGAGATTCGTCGAGGCGATGTGGAGGCTAATGAACCTGTGGATCTGCCAAAGACGAAGGTACTCGAGCATAGTACAGTCGTGCAGCAGGTGCTCCATAGCCTCCTTTGAGATGCCAATGTCGAAGAGGTCGAGCTGCTTGAGTTGAGCGAGAAGAAGGGAGGGCGCGACATTAATCTGGGGAAAATAGTAGGAGCTGAACCTGGTGCGGTGCAGCGTTGGCGTGAGGCAGAGCGCGGACGGCGGCAGAGAGCGGCATCATCTAGCTTCAAACCTGAGCTCCTCGAGCTGATCTAGGGCGGGGACAAGAACCACTCGTCGAACTTGGCTTGGACCTTGCAGTTGGTACTGAACATGCGGATGTCAAGGCGACTGGCTGTCCCAGGGTGCGATGCAAGGATCTTGGAGACTGCGGCCATGCGTTTGCAATCCCTGTCGCAGAGGCAGCTATTGATGGTGAGGTTGAGGGGGAGGCGGAGTCAGAGGCGGCGCCACCGCCGGGAGAGCAGGGTGGTCCGCACGGCAGATTTGGTGTGGAGGAGGGCGATGATGACCAGCAGCATGTCATCGGGGAGGATGTTGATGAAGTCCAGGCTCGCCGGATGCGGTTTTGGCTCGAGTCGCCTCCGCTTGTTGGTTGCCTCGCCGTCTATCTCAGCCGGCGGCGACTCCGGTGTACACGTGTGCTGGTGTGTATTGTGTGCTGGGTGTGCGCGAGTGCATCCTTGTGTTTATGCCGCCGCGCAGTGGTGTAGTCTGCGTGAGTGCGTCCTTCATGCGGAAGAATGGTGCCCTCAACTTACTAGCGTGCGGGGTGCTACCGCGAGTGGTTTCAACTTTGTTTACTTCATTTTTCTCAAAAAAAAACTTTGTTTACTTCACCGTATCAGATGGGCCTCTAGTTTATATATTTTCACCCACTGCCACATGGGTTAGCACACCAAGATAGAGAACACGAGCTGACAAGGCAGCATGTGGACTGGTTGACCCATCAACTAAACAATATATGGAGCTATACACTGACACAGAGACCGTATAATCCCTTGGTAAAGAGAGATCGAGTTAGAGGGAAGGCCCATGAGAGATAGTAGACAGAGAGAAAGAGATACTCCCTCCGTTCGATAATGTAGTGCCTATAATTTTTTTGAAAAGTCAAACTTTTGAAACTTTGACCAAGTTTATAAAGAAATTACTTATATCTACAATATCAAAGATATATGATGTGAACTTAGTACATCTTGTGATGAATCTATTGATCGTTCCGGGTGTAAATGTTTTTCTCCACATATACCTGGTCAAACTTTTGTGAGGTTTTGACTTTTCAAAACATCAATATGTTATGGACCTAAGAGTGTACCTAACTAGAGAGAGAGTGTGTGAAAGAGAAAGAGTGTGTGTGTGTGTGTGAAAGAGACAAGGACAACACACGATAAAGTAGAGAAAAAGTGTGTGAGTCTTATGCAAACATATCATGCATGCATCTTCGAGGGTAGAAGCGAGGTGAGGAGATAGTGTGTGGTTGTTTACAACAGAGAGAGAAAGTCTGGTAAACAAGGGAGAGAGGTCGAGATAGACTTATGGAGAAATTGCAGGCATGGGGAGGGAGAGAGTGTGTGTTTGTGATAGAGAGATCCCCTTGAGATCGTGATGGGACTACATGGGTGGGACATCGAGTGTGACAAGGTGTGTGCGCGATAGAAGATACCCCGAGAGGGATCGTGATTGACCTAGGGATGGTAGGAGACAATACGTGTGTTGGTGATGGATAGTGAGAGGTAGTCATACCTAAGAGGGAGTGCATGTGCCTATGATGGAGTGAGAGATTATGGTACGTCGGGGGGTGCGTGTCAGATAGAGAGAGAACGAGAGGGGGAGTGTTAGATTGGTCTATGTAGTGCGAGTCAGATATGTGTATGTGTGACCTAGGGAGATATAAAGTTTGAGAGAGATAGAGGAGCCCCGATACTCCCTCCGCTCGATAATGTAGTGCACATAATTTTTTTTAAAGTCAAACTTTAGAAACTTTGACCAAGTTTACAGGGAAGATTATTTATATCTACAATACCAAAGATACATCATATGAAACTACATCTTCTGATGAATCTAATGCACACGATAAAATAGGGAGAAAGTGTGCGTGTCTTATGCAAAAATATCACGCATGCATCCCCGAAATAGAAATGCGAGGTGAGGAGATACACCGAGATAGCTAGTGTGTGATTGTTTGCAATGGAGAGAGAGACCCCCATGACACCTGTCTAGGAGAGGTTTGGCCAACAAGGGACAGAGGTTGAGAGGGACGTATGGAGACGAAGATGGAGGCATAGGGGGAGAGAGGGTGTGTTTGTGATAGAGAGACCCCCTCGATATTTTGATGGGTCTATATGGGTTGGAGATCGAGAGACGAGGTGTGTGCGTGCTAGAAAGATGCCCCGAGAGATATTGAGATAGACCAAGTGAGGGAAAGAGCCAATGCGCATGTTTGTGATGGAGACTGAGAAATAGTCATATACCTAGGGGGCTACGTGTGCCTACAATGGAGTGAGAGATAGGCATACTTAGCTAGGCGGGAGATTGTGTGTGTGCATGTGAGATGGAGAAAGAATAAGGGAGAGAGTGAGAGAGAGTTTTAGATGGGTCTATCCAGTGCGAGTGAGATATGCATGTGATTGTGTGACCTAGGGAGATAGAGAGTTCGAGAGAGAGAGGGAAGAGCCCCGAGATGGTGGAGTGGTGCGTGAGAGAGTTACGGACGATGAGATAGGGAATTCGTGCGCGTACAATGAGTGCACCCTACATATTTAGCTTAGACTGGAGAGTCATACATTGTGTGCGAGAGTGACCTATACATGGAGTATGCATGCGAACCAGAGAGAGAGAGAGAGAGAGAGACGGGGAGGAACCGACAAGGATTGTGTTTGTATGCGCGTGATATAATAGAACGGGAGTACGGGAGAGGGGACATGTCGCGTTTATGCATCGAAGACTGATATAAACCATGTTTCGGTATAAATTTGCATTCAAACCTTTGAATTGGTGAACATGGTGTTTGCAATCCACACATGAACGGAGGTATGCGTATCAAACAAGTTCATTAGTTTGACTTTCAACATGTTCGTGGAGTAATATAATACAACATGCTACTCAATTGAGGTGTTCAATTTTGGATTTAGTCCACAATTTTGACCGGGTGAACGAGCTATTTCACTAAATTGAGATATTTCATTTTGGGTTTGATTCCCATTTTTGAGTGGGTCAACTATTTGTCAAATAGTAAATTGGTAGCAACGATCATGTAAAAACACATTAGTCCCGAGCATCATCTCACCATCTAAAAAATAAGTGGCAAGCTAATATTTCAAAATTTGATTCGAATCGACTTGGAAATGTAGACGTGGATGCTTGTTCTCCCAAAATTTGAACGAACCGCTAAACACCCTCTGCTCGGTGGAATTCGCCCAAGCAAATAAATGGGAGACGCGAAATTACCGGCCTATGTGGGACACGCATCAATTGACCCACCGTACATCGGGGGTAGGTTTGTAACTTCATCCAAGCACGCCCTCTCCTCGGCCAAAATGACAGGTGCCGAATAATTCATAAACCATGGGCGGCAAAACACCCTCTCCTCGGTCGAAATCGCTCGCGCCCACTATTTGAAAACACGCCCTCCTCGCCCGAAATCGTTGGCGCCCACTATTTGGGAGAAGCAAAGTTACCCTACTATCCCCGACCCTCAAGACACAGACCCAAGCCCAGAAGCCAAAAGGCATGGGTAGAACTGTAACTTCCCCCACATTTCAGACAAATGGATCCATAACACATGGTTCCCCCTCCCGATTCCCCATTCATACAGTGTGGGCACCAAATCACCTTCTCCCCAGCCGCGAAACCTTAGCCCCTCCTCCATGGTGCCCCCACTGCACCAAATTCACCGCTGCCCTCCTCCCCAATGCTGGAGCCGCTGTTCGTTTGTTGTCGTGCACTGGGCCATGTTCCTCTTACTCCGTGCTGCCAGAGCTGCCTCGATGAAGGCCGCGTGAACCATACCGGAGCCGATTCACCCACGCCGTTGTGCACGGCGCCGGAGCGGCTCCAACTTCGAGCATGTCCAGGGCCCCGGCGCAGCTTCCCCGTAGCCATCGACCGTCGCGGCATATCTACTTTCCTGCCACCGGGAGCCACCGCAACCGCGCCGGCCTCACCGACTCGGCAGCTGGAGCTGCCTACTTCACCGAGATGCAAGATAGGTCGTACACTCATATTAAATCACTTTATTTAGGCGTCAGTTGCCTGAATTTTTATTTTGGGCCAGTCGATTCCCAATGGGAAGCAGCACCCCTCGAGGCAGCGGAGCTCCTAGGCTGCCGATTGGCTGGGGCAGCAGTGCCTCGGTGTCTATCGTAGGGGTGCGGAGGCGCAAGTTCACCGCGGAAGCAGCGCTTAGGTGGCTATCGTAGAGTTGCGTGGGTTGAAAGTACTGCCTCCGCCGGATTTGGTGACGGCGAGTCTTCGTGGTTTTGCGGGGCGACACAACCATGGCAGTGCGGTGGGGCGGGGGCGGGGTTTTGGTCGGAGCTCTCGCGGCCAGGGACGCCGGAGGCAGGCTGCTCTGCCGATGGTTGCTGGCTCTTTGGGGAAGATTCTGAATAGTGTTAGCCAAGAGGCACAAGATGGCCATCCAGCCATCCGGCGTAGATCGGACAGTACCAAAAAAATAAAAATCGTGTGACCCCAATTTAATTTTCAGTCAACAGACGTGTGACCAGTCTCGTACCTTAGTGTTGATCTCTTAGGGTATTTCTTCAGATCAGAGATATGTGTCATTCTTAACATTATGTGTTTTCTGCATCTTCAGCCCCACCGTCTTCCTTCTCACTGCAGCTGCTCCAACAAGGGAAGCATACACCAGAAGGGAGCATAGTCCCCACTCAACAGTTCCCTGCCTCGAATGTGCACACCCGACATGGACAGCCACAACAATCGCAGGGCCATCGACAAGTCAGCAGATGATGCTCACTCCTATGGATGGCGGCCAGATAGGTTGTACCCTCATCTTTCTTGTGTGCAACATTTATGGCTTCGTTATTCATCTAAGCATGGAAAATATATTATCACATGTCACTGTATATTCATGCTGATCTCTTAAGAGTCTTGTTCAGGAGGTAACGTTGTTCCATAGTTCAGATAAGAGACTTGTTCAGGTGTTAACAATGTTCCATACTTATCATCCATCAGCCAACGCTATCCCACAGGCTGGTGATTATACCACTTCTAATATTACCTATGTTGTTGTTCTTTAATACATTTGTGTGCCATCTAGTTAATCTCGAGTACAAACAATACATATTCTATAGCTTTCATCTGTGTTCTCCCTTTAGTTTTTGAGACCTGTTGCTGCTAGTTAACTCCAGTCCTACTATTTATGTCGTCTCCTACAGGCACTCATTACATAATCTAACTACTAGTTGTCTTCCATGCATGTCAGATATAATTACACACACTGATATATCCACAAGAACCTCGTGCAGCAATGTAACGGCCAACTAACTTGACGTCAATGATACCCAATATGATGGAACAGTTAAAGGCAGTTCTTCAGTAGACTTGCAGAAAGATGATGAATCCTATTCACCCCACAAGGTCCTTGCTCTAACTTGGCCCGTGATATGGGTACATCATGCATATAATGTCCTGGAGTGCATCTACTTTATTGCACTTACATGTGCTTAGGCTGCTGATCATGCATGTAAATATGTCATGCCTTCCTTTTTTTCAGTACATATTCCATTCATGATAACATATTTTCAAATTCAAGTACTGTCATTCTACTCTGTCGCAATGCCATCTGCTTAGTCTGGACATCATACTTTTAATATCTTATGCATTGTTATTCATCAGTTTGTACTCCATCCGTCTACCATACCATATTTTTACATTGAAGTGTTGTTCTACTGGTCTGTTGCAATGTTATCTTAGTTTCCCAATCATACACATATATGTTGCCTTCGTATTTTTCTGTACCTATTCCGCTATCATACATTTTTACATTTAACTAGTGTTTTTTTTACTCTGTTGTCCTATCGTATCACTAGCTCTTACATCATACTCCCTCCGTCTGGATTACATGTCACAGAAATGGATAAAAATGGATGTATCTAGAACTGAAATATGCCTAGACACATCCATTTATTTCCGGATGGAGGGAATACATGTCAATATGTCATGCCTTTCTATTCTTCAGTACCTATTCCATCTCTCTGCCATAGTATGTTTTATAATTGAAGCACCATTCTTCTATATAAGGCATGCAAGGGGAAGACGGCTATGTTAGAATCTGAAGGGCTACAAACAAGGTCTTTGCAAAAGATCCAAACGCCAGGAGATAGTAAACCAACTCCAGTGTTCGTAGATACTGCTCCAGCACAAAGAAACCCAACTCCTCCTGATAATTAGCAGATTCCAGTGGCCAGAGAACTAGTCCGCTCCAGGCCAGCAAAAATATGTCAACTCCTTTCTAAGAAACGTGTGTGTATCCTCGCATCATGAAATTTTATAGCATTCAGATCATATTTTCTACATGTTTCTTACCCATCTCTATTTTAGAAAACAATCTTAAAGGATAGAAGACTTTCTAAACTGGGATCGTGTTCGAGGGAAGTATCTTGCGGGGATTTTCTGTGCTACAATGCTGATGTAAGTACCTGTTGTATATCACTATATTTTTACATTAGCATGTATTTTGTTAATCAACGTGAATCCAACCTTTATCTGATCAGAATTTACTTGTAGCAAAATGTATAATTAAAGGCGACAATGTTGATTTTTGTAAGAAAAACTGTCTGGTAGTTTTGCATATTGAGCTGCATGAGTGTACTATCTCATATCATGTACATTACTAAATTGTAGTGTTGTGGTCTGGTTGCCCAATCATTCATTGTGTCAATGTTGCTTTCCTATTACCTTACCTAGCTGATGATAGCTGTGCCATATTGTGTTAATTTGGTGTAGAATGGTGTGGTCTGGTTGCCCAAACGTTCATTGTGTCAATGTTGCTTTCCTATTATCTGACCTGGCCAATGATAGCAATGCTAGTGTGTTAATTTGGTGTAGGCTGCTGAAGATAAGAAGACAAACTCTGAAAACAGCAAGGCAACCCCATTGTTTCTTTGCAATAAATCTAGGGCAGGTAATATGGCAATAACTCTTGATTAATCTATTCGGTTCCCCTCCTAATTTATGTTATGATGCAGTGCTCGAGACACTCTCCACTATCAATAATACAAGCCTGCCAAAATTGCCATTTGAATCTATTCAGTTTCCTCTATCTCGAATCCAACGGAAAAAATGTATGTTTGTGAACCAATTACTGGCTGAAGCAATGATAGAAATCATGGAGGAATCAGAGGTACACATTCTTGCGCAACAACGACTGGTCAATGTTCAGAGACAATGTAGCAAAGAAGGAAGAACTTGCTCACATGCTTATGGGCGTCACCCGTGCTGAGGTTGCAGATTGTGAGGTTGTAGATCGTTAAGTTCTGTTCATTTATTTGCACTGGCACTAATCTTTGATTGCCCAGTGGATGTAATTTCCTATAATATATTATGGATGTGCTACGTTTTTTCCATTATGCCGTACATTTGCTTAGCGCGCCTCGCATTCCATCTAACTGGTCGCTAGGAAGCCAAAAAAGCTGTGAAATTAATAGCTAGCATGAACCTTCGTGGGCCCTTTGAGAAGGATAGCGGCCCACTGCCTTAATGGGCCCCCCTAATGGGCCCGCATGGGCCAAAATTCTCTTGGGGCTTTGATTTATCGGTTTTTGTCATGTCCATAAATGCTCGTAATGGGCTCAAATTATAGCTGGGCCAAATTCGACTTTCTCTAATTGGGCCTCCAAACAGGTTTGAACTTTAGCGGGCCCAATAAATTGATGGGCCGTAACAAGGCCGAAAGCTCTATTGGGCCACTATAGTTGAAACGAGCCAACAATTAATGCTTGGCCTAGTTACCTCTCGGGTCATTAACAGGCCGAAATCGAAGCGGGCAATAAGTTGGCCCATTCGATTTCATGGGCCGTTAACAGGCTGACACTAAGGTCGGGCTTTATATGGCCCAACTGTATTGTGGACCTTTAACAGGCCAAAAGAGACAGCGGGCTGGTATTGGACCATGAAGAGCATGGGCCGCTAAGAGGCCGAAAGTCAGGTCAGACTGTATATGGCCCAACTGTGTTGTGGGCCTTTAGCAGGCCGAAAGCGAAACAGGGATGGTATTGGACCATGAAGCGCATGGGCCGTTAAGAGGCCAAAACTAGGTCGGACTGCATATGGCCCAACTCCTTTATGGGCCGTTAACAGGCTAAAAGACACACCGGGCTGGAAATTAGCCCAACACTTAAATGGGTCGCTAAAAGGCCGAAAGACGTACATCCTGAAAATTTTCCCATCCCTTGGATGGGCTGTTAACAGGCCGAAACTGCGTCGGGCCAATATTGAGCCCAAATATACCGGGCTGTTAACGGGCTCAAATTGACGATGGGCTACAATGGTGTCAAATAGTTAATGGGCCGTTGATGGCCCGTATTGGCACATCTCGTATGGGTCGTGGGACTAAATGGACCAGACACAAGTAGGCCTATATGGGCCGGCCTGCTAATTTTGACTGGGCCAGCCTTTTGACCTGAATGGGCCACTGTTGGGCCTTGCCGCGCGTCGACGTATCATAGGCGCCTCCCGTACAATGAGTGGATGACATCTGTCCAAACGCTGAGACGACACATGGATCCTCCGGTGAATGAGAATTTTACACGTGGAAAATCCCCATTGGTCCTGGCTGTTAACGGGTTATCGGATCCAAACCGGAACCCGATAGCTTAACGGTGACCCGTTCCGGTGGATGCCTCGTGTCGGTTACCCTTGACGAAAGCACTTCCATGACGCAGCATTTATCGTGATGGAAGTGGACACTTCTGTGATGATAATTTTGGTACTGTCATGGAACACTTCTACGGCAGCACAGGTATACATGCATGACAGAAAAACAAGACCTACTGTGACAAACACGTATCATCACGAAGTGTACTTTTGTAGTGCACTATGCCATGCTCAGTTGCATCTAGTATAATAAATGTTGTATTGCTATTGATGCTATGACATATGGTTATGCTTTCCATCCATGCTCATGTTGAGATCATGTTCATACGCATTGTTATTTCACCATGTTATTATGACTCAGCTTATCGCCATTCAAGTTTAACCGGACATTAATTGAACTTGAACAAATCTGTTGGCTGGGTCATGGTGCCACCAAATTGAGTTGACCAGTGCAACCACACTTGCCTGGATGAGGAGGCCCTAATTCGGTCTATTGTCATGCCTCTCGCTGATGCCTCCAACTAGGGAAGGTTATGTGCGCGTGCTACCTTGCTCAGGTAGGCAGCCATAAGCCTTGTGTGCCCGAGTTGTTTGCGCGCTTTTGCCCCCGTTTGGGACCGTTTATTTTTTTTGCCACGACGGTGGCCGGCCACGAAGGTGGCAGATGTCACGAGGTGACATCAGGGCCACCCATGACTTAGCCCAAAGGGGAGTTTGTTGGAGTGGCCGGGAGAGTGTCATGCAATAGATCGGTTTTGTCGGAACATCGTTGGTCCACCCGAATGGGAGCACGAGGCCTTGGGTTCCGTAGTGTGGGTACAGTGTACTAACCTCTGTAGAGTCTATAATCTATCGATAGCCGCGCCGGCGGATATGGGCCCAATTCGTAGTAGGTCACACTATGGGTGAACAGTAATAATAACTTGACTAATAAACAACCCTGGTTCTTTGATCTTTATGTGGTCACGAGATGACCATGAAGGTATTATTGATAATGATAATGTGATCTGGTGATGATCATGATGGTATTCTTGATGATGATGAAGTGATCTTGTGATGATCACGATGGTAAGTAATATGGATTCTTATGGTGGTTATGAGATAACCTCCGAGCAGAGTAAGTAGATCCATGAGACCTTAAACATCGACCCCTCCCCGCATGTTAGTACTAGGATCATCCTATTCATATCATGAATTATGTGCATGCCATGCTCATGTTGTTCTAGTAGTATCATGCTCATCATGGATGATTAATTTGTAAATGCCATGCTATTGTTTGTCTTGATTGCTTTTGGTTGCTGTGAGCTTGTGAGTACATTCAAAGTACTCACCTGGCGTGTCATGCCAGCTTGCAGGTCATGCCACGTTTACTTGCTTGTCGAGGATCCCGAGTTTGTGAGCTAGGATACGTGTTCCAGCCAGAGTCCCTGCAGAGTGGACTTCATCACCGTCGTTGTCGTTCCGCTGCTAGATGTTATCTCGCTTCCACGAGTTGTTCCGCTGCTAGCATAGAGCTACCTTAGCAGGCGTAGTGTCGTCGTGCCTATGTGATCCGTTGTAATACTTGAACCCCTGTACCACGAGTATTTGTAATAAAGAGCTGATTTTTCTATGCCAAGCAGTGTCGTATTCCAGAAGACTTGATCTCTGGGCTGGAATACAGGGTGTTCCAGTCTCTCTGAGGCGGGGTGCCACACCCCAGACCGAGAAAGTCCATGAGAGAGGGATTGTTTGAAGAGCTTGAGCTGGCTGATGTGATTGCCTCGAATAAAACTGGCATGCTTCACACTTGGTTACTAGCTTAGTTGCATCCTGGAGGGCAGTCAATAGAAACCTTGCCAGCAAGAGCTCTTGATCCTATGTGACAGCCACATATCCCCCCATGTATCTTTGCCAACAGCTTCTATCCATCTTCCCGATAAATACACTTCAATTTCACCTCATTTGCTCTCTTTCTGTATAGGTCGTTGCCGATAAACTGATACATACTAGATTGACGGGCTACTCTTTTAGCTTCTTCTTGATCTTCGGGAAGTTCTCCTGTCTGAAGGAAATGAACAATGTGTTGTGCCCACATTGGAGCTTGTGGCTCGACAACAAGGACTGAAGGCATATCTTCAGCTGCGGGAGCGCTAGCTTCTATGGCAAGAACTTTACTTCTGCCGGAGCTTGCCGCTCACCAGCAAACTTGCCGTTGTCCCCTGCAACATCCTTGCCGGCTGTTTTTGGCAGTTCGGCAGGAAGGTACTTGCCGAAGCTCAACTTTCTTCTCTTGTTTTTCCCAAATGATGGTGTTACGGACGGCTGAGTCAAGTGGAGCACAAAAGTTCCTAGTTCCATAGGTAGCTTAAGTGCGGCACGCTTTGACAGATAATCTGCTATGTTGTTCTCTGCTCGAGGAATGTGCTCAGTTTGCAATCCATCAAAGTGTTCTTCCAATTTCCTCACTTCATCAACATATGCTTCCATCAATGGGATCTTATAATCTTTGTTGACTTCTTTCACAACCAACTACGAGTCACCTCTGATAATGAGCTTTCTGATTCGAAGGTCTGCTGCGATCCTGAGACCGACAAGCAATCCTTCGTACTCAGCAGTGTTGTTTGTCGCCTTCTCCCTAGGGAAATGCATCTGAATCACATACTTGTGGTGCTCTCCGGTGGGTGTGACAAGCAGAACTCCAGCACCGGCATGTGGATCCAAATCATTCCCTTACGAAATAGCGCATAAACTAGGGTTTAAGCTTCTGTTACTCTAGCAACCCATCATCTAATAACTACTCCACAATGCATTGCATTCCCTTAGGCCCAAAGATGGTGAAGTTTCATGTAGTCGACGTTCACATAACACCACTAAGGGAATCACAACATACATATCATCAAAATATCGAACGAATATCTAATTCACATGATTACTTGCAACACGACTTCTCCCATGGCCTCAAGAACAAGGGCAACTACTCACAAATAATATGCATGCACTACTGCAGGATGCTGCTAACGTGACACTACAATCAGAGACCCTTCGACGAAACTGTGTGCGATGCATTAATCACAAACGGTGATGTAAAAAAACCATCAAAAAAGATGCAAAACGTTTGCGATGGTGGATACATCAAACACGGTTCAGATTTTAGTTGCGTGTGCGATGCGGGGCATACGGTTCACTCGAATGAACTGTTTGCGACGAGCTTAACAACAGAAATGGGCGGCCAGATGAAGGTGTGTGCGATATACGGCATACCGTTCACCCGGATGAACTGTTTGTGATTAGGCAACACAAAAGAAATGGTCGAGTAGATCAAGGTGTCTGTGCGATTGACGGCATACAGTTCACTCGGATGAACTGTATGTGATTTGGCAACATAACAGAAATGGTCAGCCAGATCAAGGTGTGTGCGATTGACGGCATACACTTCACACGGATGAACTATTTGCGATTAGCCCCAACAAACAGAAATAGTTAAACAGATCAAGGTGTGTGTGCGCTAGACGGGCACACATTCTAATTAAAAGAAGCGTCTGCGATGGTAATAACGAGCGCGCACGGTTGATGGAACAAAACGTGTGCTGACATCGCCTAGTACGGTGCAGCCTATGGTGCAAACGCCACGTACACAGCTGAGAATGTGTGCCCACATTACGCCATCCGGGAATAGTGCCGCACTTCAAAACTAGAACCGTCAATAAGTTGTAAGATTGCATCCCATCACATTCCAAATTACTACCACGCTATATTTAATTGCAAACCTGTTCACACCGATCAAAACCTAAACGGTTTCCCACTCAGGAGCGTATTAGTACTCGATTATAAATACTACCTACTCCAAGATGACTGCACATTCCTCCTCAACTCCTCGTCCACAAAAACAAACAAGTCTTTCATCATTGTTCCCTTGCGTCTGCCATGGCCCGCATGAGTTCTGGGTCGAGAGATTACTACCAGGGAGAGGCGAGCATGGAAACGGAAGCACGAGAGATGTCTCGCCTCGCCGTGAAAGCAGCCGACATGTCCCGCCGCGCCGTCGTAGCAGCACAGAGGTCTCGCCGCGCTACCGAAGCAGCACAGAGGTCCCACCGTGCCGTCGATGCAGCAGACTGGTCCGGCCGCGCCGAGAAGCAGCAGAGATGTCCCGCCATGCCGCGAATGCAGCAGAGAGGTCCTCCCGCGTCGCGGCAGACTGGGAAAATGTCTCGCGGGTAGGCGAGGACTCTGACAGACGCGTGCATGCTATGCTTGATGACCTGATGGATCGGATCTCCGGCTGGATGAAGCTGCAGGATGAGATGAATGCCTCATTTGAAAATGCTACCGGCCTCATCCGTGGACTAGAGGAGGACAAGGTGAAGCTCTGCACCGAGCACGACCTACTGAGGGTGAAGATCACCGGAAGGACGAAGTAGCACGAGGAGACCACTGCCTTGTTGAAGAGGGCGGGCATCATCATCAAGAAACTTATGGACGAGAATGCCATGCTCCGCATCGAGCGCGAAAGGTTGGTGGAGGAATCCGTGGATGCTCTCAAGCAGTGTATTGAGGACACGAAAGAGTTCATCGCCGCTCGCCGCGAGAACTAGTCTCCGCGCCCTACAGCAACACATCAAGAAAGTAGAGATCAACGAGCCAGATCATTGTCTGCGTCTTCCTTCTTCTTTTGCCCTTGTGTATTTCGGGCGTTGCCGCATGTGGCATTTTTTATTATCTTCCTAAATATGTAAGACAATTATTACTTACTATCATCGTCCTTATATATTCATATCAGTCTTGCTATAAGTCACAGTCGATGCTATATATGTCCATCAGATCTTACAACAATATCCATGCAAAATTTTATTTTCAATTTTTTTCTTAAATCTCAGTCGAGTGAGACATAGCCACACCATAAAACAGGGGCTCGGGTGCCATTAATGGAGACATTGGGAGAGAGGTGGGCGGCGCATGGGGGTCAAAGGGCTCTCCTACCGATAAGCACACGCAGGGGTCTGATTGCAGGCCTCCCGTACTCAAATAGCTACCCTGCAAGTTCTTCCAATTTCCTCACTTCATCACATATGCTTCCATCAATGGGATCTTATAATCTTTGTTGACTTCTTTCACAACCAACTACGAGTCACCTCTGCTGGAAAATCCCCATTGGTCCTGGCTGTTAACGGGTTATCGGATCCAAACCGGAACCCGATAGCTTAACGGTGACCCGTTCCGGTGGATGCCTCGTGTCGGTTACCCTTGACGAAAGCACTTCCATGACGCAGCATTTATCGTGATGGAAGTGGACACTTCTGTGATGATAATTTTGGTACTGTCATGGAACACTTCTACGGCAGCACAGGTATACATGCATGACAGAAAAACAAGACCTACTGTGACAAACACGTATCATCACGAAGTGTACTTTTGTAGTGCACTATGCCATGCTCAGTTGCATCTAGTATAATAAATGTTGTATTGCTATTGATGCTATGACATATGGTTATGCTTTCCATCCATGCTCATGTTGAGATCATGTTCATACGCATTGTTATTTCACCATGTTATTATGACTCAGCTTATCGCCATTCAAGTTTAACCGGACATTAATTGAACTTGAACAAATCTGTTGGCTGGGTCATGGTGCCACCAAATTGAGTTGACCAGTGCAACCACACTTGCCTGGATGAGGAGGCCCTAATTCGGTCTATTGTCATGCCTCTCGCTGATGCCTCCAACTAGGGAAGGTTATGTGCGCGTGCTACCTTGCTCAGGTAGGCAGCCATAAGCCTTGTGTGCCCGAGTTGTTTGCGCGCTTTTGCCCCCGTTTGGGACCGTTTATTTTTTTTGCCACGACGGTGGCCGGCCACGAAGGTGGCAGATGTCACGAGGTGACATCAGGGCCACCCATGACTTAGCCCAAAGGGGAGTTTGTTGGAGTGGCCGGGAGAGTGTCATGCAATAGATCGGTTTTGTCGGAACATCGTTGGTCCACCCGAATGGGAGCACGAGGCCTTGGGTTCCGTAGTGTGGGTACAGTGTACTAACCTCTGTAGAGTCTATAATCTATCGATAGCCGCGCCGGCGGATATGGGCCCAATTCGTAGTAGGTCACACTATGGGTGAACAGTAATAATAACTTGACTAATAAACAACCCTGGTTCTTTGATCTTTATGTGGTCACGAGATGACCATGAAGGTATTATTGATAATGATAATGTGATCTGGTGATGATCATGATGGTATTCTTGATGATGATGAAGTGATCTTGTGATGATCACGATGGTAAGTAATATGGATTCTTATGGTGGTTATGAGATAACCTCCGAGCAGAGTAAGTAGATCCATGAGACCTTAAACATCGACCCCTCCCCGCATGTTAGTACTAGGATCATCCTATTCATATCATGAATTATGTGCATGCCATGCTCATGTTGTTCTAGTAGTATCATGCTCATCATGGATGATTAATTTGTAAATGCCATGCTATTGTTTGTCTTGATTGCTTTTGGTTGCTGTGAGCTTGTGAGTACATTCAAAGTACTCACCTGGCGTGTCATGCCAGCTTGCAGGTCATGCCACGTTTACTTGCTTGTCGAGGATCCCGAGTTTGTGAGCTAGGATACGTGTTCCAGCCAGAGTCCCTGCAGAGTGGACTTCATCACCGTCGTTGTCGTTCCGCTGCTAGATGTTATCTCGCTTCCACGAGTTGTTCCGCTGCTAGCATAGAGCTACCTTAGCAGGCGTAGTGTCGTCGTGCCTATGTGATCCGTTGTAATACTTGAACCCCTGTACCACGAGTATTTGTAATAAAGAGCTGATTTTTCTATGCCAAGCAGTGTCGTATTCCAGAAGACTTGATCTCTGGGCTGGAATACAGGGTGTTCCAGTCTCTCTGAGGCGGGGTGCCACACCCCAGACCGAGAAAGTCCATGAGAGAGGGATTGTTTGAAGAGCTTGAGCTGGCTGATGTGATTGCCTCGAATAAAACTGGCATGCTTCACACTTGGTTACTAGCTTAGTTGCATCCTGGAGGGCAGTCAATAGAAACCTTGCCAGCAAGAGCTCTTGATCCTATGTGACAGCCACATATCCCCCCATGTATCTTTGCCAACAGCTTCTATCCATCTTCCCGATAAATACACTTCAATTTCACCTCATTTGCTCTCTTTCTGTATAGGTCGTTGCCGATAAACTGATACATACTAGATTGACGGGCTACTCTTTTAGCTTCTTCTTGATCTTCGGGAAGTTCTCCTGTCTGAAGGAAATGAACAATGTGTTGTGCCCACATTGGAGCTTGTGGCTCGACAACAAGGACTGAAGGCATATCTTCAGCTGCGGGAGCGCTAGCTTCTATGGCAAGAACTTTACTTCTGCCGGAGCTTGCCGCTCACCAGCAAACTTGCCGTTGTCCCCTGCAACATCCTTGCCGGCTGTTTTTGGCAGTTCGGCAGGAAGGTACTTGCCGAAGCTCAACTTTCTTCTCTTGTTTTTCCCAAATGATGGTGTTACGGACGGCTGAGTCAAGTGGAGCACAAAAGTTCCTAGTTCCATAGGTAGCTTAAGTGCGGCACGCTTTGACAGATAATCTGCTATGTTGTTCTCTGCTCGAGGAATGTGCTCAGTTTGCAATCCATCAAAGTGTTCTTCCAATTTCCTCACTTCATCAACATATGCTTCCATCAATGGGATCTTATAATCTTTGTTGACTTCTTTCACAACCAACTACGAGTCACCTCTGATAATGAGCTTTCTGATTCGAAGGTCTGCTGCGATCCTGAGACCGACAAGCAATCCTTCGTACTCAGCAGTGTTGTTTGTCGCCTTCTCCCTAGGGAAATGCATCTGAATCACATACTTGTGGTGCTCTCCGGTGGGTGTGACAAGCAGAACTCCAGCACCGGCATGTGGATCCAAATCATTCCCTTACGAAATAGCGCATAAACTAGGGTTTAAGCTTCTGTTACTCTAGCAACCCATCATCTAATAACTACTCCACAATGCATTGCATTCCCTTAGGCCCAAAGATGGTGAAGTTTCATGTAGTCGACGTTCACATAACACCACTAAGGGAATCACAACATACATATCATCAAAATATCGAACGAATATCTAATTCACATGATTACTTGCAACACGACTTCTCCCATGGCCTCAAGAACAAGGGCAACTACTCACAAATAATATGCATGCACTACTGCAGGATGCTGCTAACGTGACACTACAATCAGAGACCCTTCGACGAAACTGTGTGCGATGCATTAATCACAAACGGTGATGTAAAAAAACCATCAAAAAAGATGCAAAACGTTTGCGATGGTGGATACATCAAACACGGTTCAGATTTTAGTTGCGTGTGCGATGCGGGGCATACGGTTCACTCGAATGAACTGTTTGCGACGAGCTTAACAACAGAAATGGGCGGCCAGATGAAGGTGTGTGCGATATACGGCATACCGTTCACCCGGATGAACTGTTTGTGATTAGGCAACACAAAAGAAATGGTCGAGTAGATCAAGGTGTCTGTGCGATTGACGGCATACAGTTCACTCGGATGAACTGTATGTGATTTGGCAACATAACAGAAATGGTCAGCCAGATCAAGGTGTGTGCGATTGACGGCATACACTTCACACGGATGAACTATTTGCGATTAGCCACAACAAACAGAAATAGTTAAACAGATCAAGGTGTGTGTGCGCTAGACGGGCACACATTCTAATTAAAAGAAGCGTCTGCGATGGTAATAACGAGCGCGCACGGTTGATGGAACAAAACGTGTGCTGACATCGCCTAGTGCGGTGCAGCCTATGGTGCAAACGCCACGTACACAGCTGAGAATGTGTGCCCACATTACGCCATCCGGGAATAGTGCCGCACTTCAAAACTAGAACCGTCAATAAGTTGTAAGATTGCATCCCATCACATTCCAA
The DNA here is from genome assembly GCA_011799875.1 of Thinopyrum elongatum. NCBI lineage: Eukaryota > Viridiplantae > Streptophyta > Magnoliopsida > Poales > Poaceae > Thinopyrum > Thinopyrum elongatum. The sequence goes on along the minus strand of CM022300.1, from coordinate 80,108,316 downwards.
ATTACTACCACGCTATATTTAATTGCAAACCTGTTCACACCGATCAAAACCTAAACGGTTTCCCACTCAGGAGCGTATTAGTACTCGATTATAAATACTACCTACTCCAAGATGACTGCACATTCCTCCTCAACTCCTCGTCCACAAAAACAAACAAGTCTTTCATCATTGTTCCCTTGCGTCTGCCATGGCCCGCATGAGTTCTGGGTCGAGAGATTACTACCAGGGAGAGGCGAGCATGGAAACGGAAGCACGAGATATGTCTCGCCTCGCCGTGAAAGCAGCCGACATGTCCCCCGCGCCGTCGTAGCAGCACAGAGGTCTCGCCGCGCTACCGAAGCAGCACAGAGGTCCCACCGCGCCGTCGATGCAGCAGACTGGTCCGGCCGCGCCGAGAAGCAGCAGAGATGTCCCCCCATGCCGCGAATGCAGCAGAGAGGTCCTCCCGCGTCGCGGAAGACTGGGAAAATGTCTCGCGGGTAGGCGAGGACTCTGACAGACGCGTGCATGCTATGCTTGATGACCTGATGGATCGGATCTCCGGCTGGATGAAGCTGCAGGATGAGATGAATGCCTCATTTGAAAATGCTACCGGCCTCATCCGTGGACTAGAGGAGGACAAGGTGAAGCTCTGCACCGAGCACGACCTACTGAGGGTGAAGATCACCGGAAGGACGAAGTAGCACGAGGAGACCACTGCCTTGTTGAAGAGGGCGGGCATCATCATCAAGAAACTTATGGACGAGAATGCCATGCTCCGCATCGAGCGCGAAAGGTTGGTGGAGGAATCCGTGGATGCTCTCAAGCAGTGTATTGAGGACACGAAAGAGTTCATCGCCGCTCGCCGCGAGAACTAGTCTCCGCGCCCTACAGCAACACATCAAGAAAGTAGAGATCAACGAGCCAGATCATTGTCTGCGTCTTCCTTCTTCTTTTGCCCTTGTGTATTTCGGGCGTTGCCGCATGTGGCATTTTTTATTATCTTCCTAAATATGTAAGACAATTATTACTTACTATCATCGTCCTTATATATTCATATCAGTCTTGCTATAAGTCACAGTCGATGCTATATATGTCCATCAGATCTTACAACAATATCCATGCAAAATTTTATTTTCAATTTTTTTCTTAAATCTCAGTCGAGTGAGACATAGCCACACCATAAAACAGGGGCTCGGGTGCCATTAATGGAGACATTGGGAGAGAGGTGGGCGGCGCATGGGGGTCAAAGGGCTCTCCTACCGATAAGCACACGCAGGGGTCTGATTGCAGGCCTCCCGTACTCAAATAGCTACCCTGCAGCGCCTCCTAGCCAATAAGAAAAAGGGGACGCATGGCAGCACGTAAATGGTAAGTAGAACACTCACTGTTTCAATAATACTTGTGTTTCTAATTGTAACGTGACATCACTTGTTCCAAAAAGACTTTGTTGGTTGTTAATGTGTGGGCCTTCGCAAATCGACAAAAAAATTACCATAGCATGCTGGTGCCATGTCAGAACACCATGCCAGGTTTCATGATTTTCAAGCGAGTGTTGGATTTATAGGAATTTAAAAACCAAGTTTCTCAATGTTTCCGGCTGAGCCACGATGCCCAGATGTTTGAATTCCATTCCCATTTCTCGCATGTGACCTAGAAATTTACCCAAGTACACATAAATGATTTTTTAACCAACTTTGGCGCACTAGAGCATGTGCTTGTAGTTCAAATTTGAATTATGCGCATTAAATGCCCAGAAACTCCTTTTCATAGAAAAAAGGCCAAACAAACCCGGAATAATTCCAAAATTTATCACGAAACTCCTGTTGGTCTATGTTGCCTCTGTAAAAAAATCAAGGCGGGAAAAGGCAGCGTATGTCGTTTCGCACACGAAGGTGACGCGTTCCCTCTCGAAACCACGGGCCTTCTTGAGAGAAGCTCCAGTTTGCAAGAAGCTTATACCAACGCTTGTCCCAATTCGGCCAAAAAAATTACCATAGCATGTTGGTGCCATGTCATGACACCATGCCAAGTTTCATGATTTTCATGCGTGTTTTGGAATTACAGGAATTTAAAAACCAAGTTTCTCAATGTTTCCGGTCGAGCCATGACGCCCAGATGTTTGAATTACATTCCCATTTCTTGCATGGGGCCTAGAAATTAGGACACACATGTGATTTTTCAGTCAACTTTGGTGCACTGGAGCATGTGCTTGTAGTCAAATTTGAATTATGCACATTAAATGCCTAGAAACTCAATTAATGTATAAAAAGGCCAAACGAACCCGGAACAATTCCAAATTTTAACACGACACTCATATAGTTCTATGTTGGCTCTATAAAAAAATCAAGAGGGGGGGGGGCAGCGTATATCGTTCCTCACACAAAGGTGTCTCGTTCCCTCTCGGAACCACGAGCGTTCTTGAGAGAAGCTTCGGTTTGCAAGAAGCTTATAGCAAAACTTGTCCCAATTCGGCCAAAAAATTTACCACAGCATGTTGGTGCCATGACATGACACCATGCCATGTTTCATGATTTTCATGTGTGTTTTGGATTTACAGAAATTTAAAAACCAAGTTTCTCAATGTTTCCGGCCGAGCCACGACGCCCATATCTTTGAATTTCATTCCCATTTCTTGCATGGGACCTAGAAATTCACCCAAGGACACACATGTGATTTTTCAACCAACTTTAGTCCACTGGAGCATGTGCTTGTAGTTCAAATTTGAATTATGCAAATTAAATGCCCAGAAACTCAATTAATGTATAAAAAAGGCCAAACGAACCCGGAATAATTCCAAATTTTAACATGACACTGATGCGGCTTGAAGCTACATCGATATTTCCCCAAAGAGGAAGGGATGATGCAGCACAGCGGCGGTAGGTATTTCCCTCAGTGATGAAACCAAGGTTATCGAACCAGTAGGAGAACCAAGCAACACTACGTAAATAGCACCTGCACACAAATAACAAATACTCGCAACCCGACGTGTAAAAGGGGTTGTCAATCCCTTTTGGGCAACGGTGCCAAAAATTGGCAAACGGACGTGAGAGTAGTAAATATTGATAGATCGAACGCCAAATAAAATAAAGTGCAGCAAGGTATTTTTGTATTTTTGGTTTAATAGATCTGAAAATAAAAGTTGCAAATAAAGAAAAGAGCGAATAGCAAAACAGATCTTGAAAGCAAATATATTGGAAAAGAGACCCGGGGGCCGTAGGTTTCACTAGTGGCTTCTCTCGAGAAAAATAGCAAACAGTGGGTGAACAAATTACTGTTGGGCAATTGATAAAACTTCAAATAATCATGACGATATCCAAGCAATGATCATTATATAGGCATCACGTCCAAGATTAGTAGACCGACTCCTGCCTGCATCTACTACTATTACTCCATACATCGACCGCTATCCAGCATGCATCTAGTGTATTAAGTTCATGGAGAAATGGAGTAATGCAATAAGAATGATGACATGATGTAGAGAAGATCTATTTATGTAGAAATAGACCCCATCGTTTTATCCTTAGTAGCAATGATACATACGTGTCGGTTCCCCTTCTGTCACTGGGATCAAGCACCATAAGATCGAACCCACTACAAAGCACCTCTTCCCATTGCAAGATAAATAGATCAAGTTGGCTAAACAAAACCCAAATATCGGAGAAGAAATACGAGGCTATAAGCAATCATGCATATAAGAGATCAAAGAAGACTCAAATAACTTTCATGGATAAAAAGATAGATCTGATCATAAACTCAAAGTTCATCAGATCCCAACAAACACACCGCAAAAAGAGTTACATCATATGAATCTCCAAGAGACCATTGTATTGAGAATCAAACGAGAGAGAGAAAGCCATCTAGCTACTAACTACGGACCCTTAGGTCTACAAAGAACTACTCACGCATCATCGGAGAGGCACCAATGGAAGTGGTGAACCCCTCCATGATGGTGTCTAGATTGGATCTGGTGGTTCTGGACTCTGCGGTGGCTGGAATTGACTTTCGTCGACTCCCCTAGGGTTTCTGGAATATTGGGGTATTTATAGAGCAAAGAGGCGGTTCGGGGGGTACCCAAGGTGGGCACAACCCACCAGGGCACGCCTGGGCCTCCAGGCGCACCCTGGTGGGTTGTGCTCCCCTCGGAGCACCCCCCAGGCGCTTCTCCGGCCACTGGATGTCTTCTGGTCCAAAAAAAAATCCACAAAAAGTTTCGCTGCGTTTGGACTCCGTTTGGTATTGATTTCCTGCGATGTAAAAAACATGCAAAAAACAGCAACTGGCACTTGGCACTATGTCAATAGGTTAGTACCAAAAAATGATATAAAATGCTGATGTAAGTACCTGGGAATGCTGATGTAAGGATAGAAGACTTTCTAAACTGGGATCGTGTTCGAGGAAAGTATCTTGCGGGGATTTTCTGTGCTACAATGCTGATGTAAGTACCTGTTGTATATCACTATATTTTTACATTAGCATGTATTTTGTTAATCAACGTGAATCCAACCTTTATCTGATCAGAATTTACTTGTAGCAAAATGTATAATTAAAGGCGACAATGTTGATTTTTGTAAGAAAAACTGTCTGGTAGTTTTGCATATTGAGCTGCATGAGTGTACTATCTCATATCATGTACATTACTAAATTGTAGTGTTGTGGTCTGGTTGCCCAATCATTCATTGTGTCAATGTTGCTTTCCTATTACCTTACCTAGCTGATGATAGCTGTGCCATATTGTGTTAATTTGGTGTAGAATGGTGTGGTCTGGTTGCCCAAACGTTCATTGTGTCAATGTTGCTTTCCTATTATCTGACCTGGCCAATGATAGCAATGCTAGTGTGTTAATTTGGTGTAGGCTGCTGAAGATAAGAAGACAAACTCTGAAAACAGCAAGGCAACCCCATTGTTTCTTTGCAATAAATCTAGGGCAGGTAATATGGCAATAACTCTTGATTAATCTATTCGGTTCCCCTCCTAATTTATGTTATGATGCAGTGCTCGAGACACTCTCCACTATCAATAATACAAGCCTGCCAAAATTGCCATTTGAATCTATTCAGTTTCCTCTATCTCGAATCCAACGGAAAAAATGTATGTTTGTGAACCAATTACTGGCTGAAGCAATGATAGAAATCATGGAGGAATCAGAGGTACACATTCTTGCGCAACAACGACTGGTCAATGTTCAGAGACAATGTAGCAAAGAAGGAAGAACTTGCTCACATGCTTATGGGCGTCACCCGTGCTGAGGTTGCAGATTGTGAGGTTGTAGATCGTTAAGTTCTGTTCATTTATTTGCACTAGCACTAATCTTTGATTGCCCAGTGGATGTAATTTCCTATAATATATTATGGATGTGCTACGTTTTTTCCATTATGCCGTACATTTGCTTAGCGCGCCTCGCATTCCATCTAACTGGTCGCTAGGAAGCCAAAAAAGCTGTGAAATTAATAGCTAGCATGAACCTTCGTGGGCCCTTTGAGAAGGATAGCGGCCCACTGCCTTAATGGGCCCCCCTAATGGGCCCGCATGGGCCAAAATTCTCTTGGGGCTTTGATTTATCGGTTTTTGTCATGTCCATAAATGCTCGTAATGGGCTCAAATTATAGCTGGGCCAAATTCGACTTTCTCTAATTGGGCCTCCAAACAGGTTTGAACTTTAGCGGGCCCAATAAATTGATGGGCCGTAACAAGGCCGAAAGCTCTATTGGGCCACTATAGTTGAAACGAGCCAACAATTAATGCTTGGCCTAGTTACCTCTCGGGTCATTAACAGGCCGAAATCGAAGCGGGCAATAAGTTGGCCCATTCGATTTCATGGGCCGTTAACAGGCTGACACTAAGGTCGGGCTTTATATGGCCCAACTGTATTGTGGACCTTTAACAGGCCGAAAGAGACAGCGGGCTGGTATTGGACCATGAAGAGCATGGGCCGCTAAGAGGCCGAAAGTCAGGTCAGACTGTATATGGCCCAACTGTGTTGTGGGCCTTTAGCAGGCCGAAAGCGAAACAGGGATGGTATTGGACCATGAAGCGCATGGGCCGTTAAGAGGCCAAAACTAGGTCGGACTGCATATGGCCCAACTCCTTTATGGGCCGTTAACAGGCTAAAAGACACACCGGGCTGGAAATTAGCCCAACACTTAAATGGGTCGCTAAAAGGCCGAAAGACGTACATCCTGAAAATTTTCCCATCCCTTGGATGGGCTGTTAACAGGCCGAAACTGCGTCGGGCCAATATTGAGCCCAAATATACCGGGCTGTTAACGGGCTCAAATTGACGATGGGCTACAATGGTGTCAAATAGTTAATGGGCCGTTGATGGCCCGTATTGGCACATCTCGTATGGGTCGTGGGACTAAATGGACCAGACACAAGTAGGCCTATATGGGCCGGCCTGCTAATTTTGACTGGGCCAGCCTTTTGACCTGAATGGGCCACTGTTGGGCCTTGCCACGCGTCGACGTATCATAGGCGCCTCCCGTACAATGAGTGGATGACATCTGTCCAAACGCTGAGACGACACATGGATCCTCCGGTGAATGAGAATTTTACACGTGGAAAATCCCCATTGGTCCTGGCTGTTAACGGGTTATCGGATCCAAACCGGAACCCGATAGCTTAACGGTGACCCGTTCCGGTGGATGCCTCGTGTCGGTTACCCTTGACGAAAGCACTTCCATGACGCAGCATTTATCGTGATGGAAGTGGACACTTCTGTGATGATAATTTTGGTACTGTCATGGAACACTTCTACGGCAGCACAGGTATACATGCATGACAGAAAAACAAGACCTACTGTGACAAACACGTATCATCACGAAGTGTACTTTTGTAGTGCACTATGCCATGCTCAGTTGCATCTAGTATAATAAATGTTGTATTGCTATTGATGCTATGACATATGGTTATGCTTTCCATCCATGCTCATGTTGAGATCATGTTCATACGCATTGTTATTTCACCATGTTATTATGACTCAGCTTATCGCCATTCAAGTTTAACCGGACATTAATTGAACTTGAACAAATCTGTTGGCTGGGTCATGGTGCCACCAAATTGAGTTGACCAGTGCAACCACACTTGCCTGGATGAGGAGGCCCTAATTCGGTCTATTGTCATGCCTCTCGCTGATGCCTCCAACTAGGGAAGGTTATGTGCGCGTGCTACCTTGCTCAGGTAGGCAGCCATAAGCCTTGTGTGCCCGAGTTGTTTGCGCGCTTTTGCCCCCGTTTGGGACCGTTTATTTTTTTTGCCACGACGGTGGCCGGCCACGAAGGTGGCAGATGTCACGAGGTGACATCAGGGCCACCCATGACTTAGCCCAAAGGGGAGTTTGTTGGAGTGGCCGGGAGAGTGTCATGCAATAGATCGGTTTTGTCGGAACATCGTTGGTCCACCCGAATGGGAGCACGAGGCCTTGGGTTCCGTAGTGTGGGTACAGTGTACTAACCTCTGTAGAGTCTATAATCTATCGATAGCCGCGCCGGCGGATATGGGCCCAATTCGTAGTAGGTCACACTATGGGTGAACAGTAATAATAACTTGACTAATAAACAACCCTGGTTCTTTGATCTTTATGTGGTCACGAGATGACCATGAAGGTATTATTGATAATGATAATGTGATCTGGTGATGATCATGATGGTATTCTTGATGATGATGAAGTGATCTTGTGATGATCACGATGGTAAGTAATATGGATTCTTATGGTGGTTATGAGATAACCTCCGAGCAGAGTAAGTAGATCCATGAGACCTTAAACATCGACCCCTCCCCGCATGTTAGTACTAGGATCATCCTATTCATATCATGAATTATGTGCATGCCATGCTCATGTTGTTCTAGTAGTATCATGCTCATCATGGATGATTAATTTGTAAATGCCATGCTATTGTTTGTCTTGATTGCTTTTGGTTGCTGTGAGCTTGTGAGTACATTCAAAGTACTCACCTGGCGTGTCATGCCAGCTTGCAGGTCATGCCACGTTTACTTGCTTGTCGAGGATCCCGAGTTTGTGAGCTAGGATACGTGTTCCAGCCAGAGTCCCTGCAGAGTGGACTTCATCACCGTCGTTGTCGTTCCGCTGCTAGATGTTATCTCGCTTCCACGAGTTGTTCCGCTGCTAGCATAGAGCTACCTTAGCAGGCGTAGTGTCGTCGTGCCTATGTGATCCGTTGTAATACTTGAACCCCTGTACCACGAGTATTTGTAATAAAGAGCTGATTTTTCTATGCCAAGCAGTGTCGTATTCCAGAAGACTTGATCTCTGGGCTGGAATACAGGGTGTTCCAGTCTCTCTGAGGCGGGGTGCCACACCCCAGACCGAGAAAGTCCATGAGAGAGGGATTGTTTGAAGAGCTTGAGCTGGCTGATGTGATTGCCTCGAATAAAACTGGCATGCTTCACACTTGGTTACTAGCTTAGTTGCATCCTGGAGGGCAGTCAATAGAAACCTTGCCAGCAAGAGCTCTTGATCCTATGTGACAGCCACATATCCCCCCATGTATCTTTGCCAACAGCTTCTATCCATCTTCCCGATAAATACACTTCAATTTCACCTCATTTGCTCTCTTTCTGTATAGGTCGTTGCCGATAAACTGATACATACTAGATTGACGGGCTACTCTTTTAGCTTCTTCTTGATCTTCGGGAAGTTCTCCTGTCTGAAGGAAATGAACAATGTGTTGTGCCCACATTGGAGCTTGTGGCTCGACAACAAGGACTGAAGGCATATCTTCAGCTGCGGGAGCGCTAGCTTCTATGGCAAGAACTTTACTTCTGCCGGAGCTTGCCGCTCACCAGCAAACTTGCCGTTGTCCCCTGCAACATCCTTGCCGGCTGTTTTTGGCAGTTCGGCAGGAAGGTACTTGCCGAAGCTCAACTTTCTTCTCTTGTTTTTCCCAAATGATGGTGTTACGGACGGCTGAGTCAAGTGGAGCACAAAAGTTCCTAGTTCCATAGGTAGCTTAAGTGCGGCACGCTTTGACAGATAATCTGCTATGTTGTTCTCTGCTCGAGGAATGTGCTCAGTTTGCAATCCATCAAAGTGTTCTTCCAATTTCCTCACTTCATCAACATATGCTTCCATCAATGGGATCTTATAATCTTTGTTGACTTCTTTCACAACCAACTACGAGTCACCTCTGATAATGAGCTTTCTGATTCGAAGGTCTGCTGCGATCCTGAGACCGACAAGCAATCCTTCGTACTCAGCAGTGTTGTTTGTCGCCTTCTCCCTAGGGAAATGCATCTGAATCACATACTTGTGGTGCTCTCCGGTGGGTGTGACAAGCAGAACTCCAGCACCGGCATGTGGATCCAAATCATTCCCTTACGAAATAGCGCATAAACTAGGGTTTAAGCTTCTGTTACTCTAGCAACCCATCATCTAATAACTACTCCACAATGCATTGCATTCCCTTAGGCCCAAAGATGGTGAAGTTTCATGTAGTCGACGTTCACATAACACCACTAAGGGAATCACAACATACATATCATCAAAATATCGAACGAATATCTAATTCACATGATTACTTGCAACACGACTTCTCCCATGGCCTCAAGAACAAGGGCAACTACTCACAAATAATATGCATGCACTACTGCAGGATGCTGCTAACGTGACACTACAATCAGAGACCCTTCGACGAAACTGTGTGCGATGCATTAATCACAAACGGTGATGTAAAAAAACCATCAAAAAAGATGCAAAACGTTTGCGATGGTGGATACATCAAACACGGTTCAGATTTTAGTTGCGTGTGCGATGCGGGGCATACGGTTCACTCGAATGAACTGTTTGCGACGAGCTTAACAACAGAAATGGGCGGCCAGATGAAGGTGTGTGCGATATACGGCATACCGTTCACCCGGATGAACTGTTTGTGATTAGGCAACACAAAAGAAATGGTCGAGTAGATCAAGGTGTCTGTGCGATTGACGGCATACAGTTCACTCGGATGAACTGTATGTGATTTGGCAACATAACAGAAATGGTCAGCCAGATCAAGGTGTGTGCGATTGACGGCATACACTTCACACGGATGAACTATTTGCGATTAGCCCCAACAAACAGAAATAGTTAAACAGATCAAGGTGTGTGTGCGCTAGACGGGCACACATTCTAATTAAAAGAAGCGTCTGCGATGGTAATAACGAGCGCGCACGGTTGATGGAACAAAACGTGTGCTGACATCGCCTAGTACGGTGCAGCCTATGGTGCAAACGCCACGTACACAGCTGAGAATGTGTGCCCACATTACGCCATCCGGGAATAGTGCCGCACTTCAAAACTAGAACCGTCAATAAGTTGTAAGATTGCATCCCATCACATTCCAAATTACTACCACGCTATATTTAATTGCAAACCTGTTCACACCGATCAAAACCTAAACGGTTTCCCACTCAGGAGCGTATTAGTACTCGATTATAAATACTACCTACTCCAAGATGACTGCACATTCCTCCTCAACTCCTCGTCCACAAAAACAAACAAGTCTTTCATCATTGTTCCCTTGCGTCTGCCATGGCCCGCATGAGTTCTGGGTCGAGAGATTACTACCAGGGAGAGGCGAGCATGGAAACGGAAGCACGAGAGATGTCTCGCCTCGCCGTGAAAGCAGCCGACATGTCCCGCCGCGCCGTCGTAGCAGCACAGAGGTCTCGCCGCGCTACCGAAGCAGCACAGAGGTCCCACCGCGCCGTCGATGCAGCAGACTGGTCCGGCCGCGCCGAGAAGCAGCAGAGATGTCCCGCCATGCCGCGAATGCAGCAGAGAGGTCCTCCCGCGTCGCGGCAGACTGGGAAAATGTCTCGCGGGTAGGCGAGGACTCTGACAGACGCGTGCATGCTATGCTTGATGACCTGATGGATCGGATCTCCGGCTGGATGAAGCTGCAGGATGAGATGAATGCCTCATTTGAAAATGCTACCGGCCTCATCCGTGGACTAGAGGAGGACAAGGTGAAGCTCTGCACCGAGCACGACCTACTGAGGGTGAAGATCACCGGAAGGACGAAGTAGCACGAGGAGACCACTGCCTTGTTGAAGAGGGCGGGCATCATCATCAAGAAACTTATGGACGAGAATGCCATGCTCCGCATCGAGCGCGAAAGGTTGGTGGAGGAATCCGTGGATGCTCTCAAGCAGTGTATTGAGGACACGAAAGAGTTCATCGCCGCTCGCCGCGAGAACTAGTCTCCGCGCCCTACAGCAACACATCAAGAAAGTAGAGATCAACGAGCCAGATCATTGTCTGCGTCTTCCTTCTTCTTTTGCCCTTGTGTATTTCGGGCGTTGCCGCATGTGGCATTTTTTATTATCTTCCTAAATATGTAAGACAATTATTACTTACTATCATCGTCCTTATATATTCATATCAGTCTTGCTATAAGTCACAGTCGATGCTATATATGTCCATCAGATCTTACAACAATATCCATGCAAAATTTTATTTTCAATTTTTTTCTTAAATCTCAGTCGAGTGAGACATAGCCACACCATAAAACAGGGGCTCGGGTGCCATTAATGGAGACATTGGGAGAGAGGTGGGCGGCGCATGGGGGTCAAAGGGCTCTCCTACCGATAAGCACACGCAGGGGTCTGATTGCAGGCCTCCCGTACTCAAATAGCTACCCTGCAAGGCGCCTCCTAGCCAATAAGAAAAAGGGGACGCATGGCAGCACGTAAATGGTAAGTAGAACACTCACTGTTTCAATAATACTTGTGTTTCTAATTGTAACGTGACATCACTTGTTCCAAAAAGACTTTGTTGGTTGTTAATGTGTGGGCCTTCGCAAATCGGACAAAAAAATTACCATAGCATGCTGGTGCCATGTCAGGACACCATGCCAGGTTTCATGATTTTCAAGCGAGTGTTGGATTTATAGGAATTTAAAAACCAAGTTTCTCAATGTTTCCGGCTGAGCCACGATGCCCAGATGTTTGAATTCCATTCCCATTTCTCGCATGTGACCTAGAAATTTACCCAAGTACACATAAATGATTTTTTAACCAACTTTGGCGCACTAGAGCATGTGCTTGTAGTTCAAATTTGAATTATGCGCATTAAATGCCCAGAAACTCCTTTTCATAGAAAAAAGGCCAAACAAACCCGGAATAATTCCAAAATTTATCACGAAACTCCTGTTGGTCTATGTTGCCTCTGTAAAAAAATCAAGGCGGGAAAAGGCAGCGTATGTCGTTTCGCACACGAAGGTGACGCGTTCCCTCTCGAAACCACGGGCCTTCTTGAGAGAAGCTCCAGTTTGCAAGAAGCTTATACCAACGCTTGTCCCAATTCGGCCAAAAAAATTACCATAGCATGTTGGTGCCATGTCATGACACCATGCCAAGTTTCATGATTTTCATGCGTGTTTTGGAATTACAGGAATTTAAAAACCAAGTTTCTCAATGTTTCCGGTCGAGCCATGACGCCCAGATGTTTGAATTACATTCCCATTTCTTGCATGGGGCCTAGAAATTAGGACACACATGTGATTTTTCAGTCAACTTTGGTGCACTGGAGCATGTGCTTGTAGTCAAATTTGAATTATGCACATTAAATGCCTAGAAACTCAATTAATGTATAAAAAGGCCAAACGAACCCGGAACAATTCCAAATTTTAACACGACACTCATATAGTTCTATGTTGGCTCTATAAAAAAATCAAGAGGGGGGGGGGGGGCAGCGTATATCGTTCCTCACACAAAGGTGTCTCGTTCCCTCTCGGAACCACGAGCGTTCTTGAGAGAAGCTTCGGTTTGCAAGAAGCTTATAGCAAAACTTGTCCCAATTCGGCCAAAAAATTTACCATAGCATGTTGGTGCCATGACATGACACCATGCCATGTTTCATGATTTTCATGTGTGTTTTGGATTTACAGAAATTTAAAAACCAAGTTTCTCAATGTTTCCGGCCGAGCCACGACGCCCATATCTTTGAATTTCATTCCCATTTCTTGCATGGGACCTAGAAATTCACCCAAGGACACACATGTGATTTTTCAACCAACTTTAGTCCACTGGAGCATGTGCTTGTAGTTCAAATTTGAATTATGCAAATTAAATGCCCAGAAACTCAATTAATGTATAAAAAAGGCCAAACGAACCCGGAATAATTCCAAATTTTAACATGACACTGATGCGGCTTGAAGCTACATCGATATTTCCCCAAAGAGGAAGGGATGATGCAGCACAGCGGCGGTAGGTATTTCCCTCAGTGATGAAACCAAGGTTATCGAACCAGTAGGAGAACCAAGCAACACTACGTAAATAGCACCTGCACACAAATAACAAATACTCGCAACCCGACGTGTAAAAGGGGTTGTCAATCCCTTTTGGGCAACGGCGCCAAAAATTGGCAAACGGACGTGAGAGTAGTAAATATTGATAGATCGAACGCCAAATAAAATAAAGTGCAGCAAGGTATTTTTGTATTTTTGGTTTAATAGATCTGAAAATAAAAGTTGCAAATAAAGAAAAGAGCGAATAGCAAAACAGATCTTGAAAGCAAATATATTGGAAAAGAGACCCGGGGGCCGTAGGTTTCACTAGTGGCTTCTCTCGAGAAAAATAGCAAACAGTGGGTGAACAAATTACTGTTGGGCAATTGATAAAACTTCAAATAATCATGACGATATCCAGGCAATGATCATTATATAGGCATCACGTCCAAGATTAGTAGACCGACTCCTGCCTGCATCTACTACTATTACTCCATACATCGACCGCTATCCAGCATGCATCTAGTGTATTAAGTTCATGGAGAAATGGAGTAATGCAATAAGAATGATGACATGATGTAGAGAAGATCTATTTATGTAGAAATAGACCCCATCGTTTTATCCTTAGTAGCAATGATACATACGTGTCGGTTCCCCTTCTGTCACTGGGATCAAGCACCATAAGATCGAACCCACTACAAAGCACCTCTTCCCATTGCAAGATAAATAGATCAAGTTGGCTAAACAAAACCCAAATATCGGAGAAGAAATACGAGGCTATAAGCAATCATGCATATAAGAGATCAAAGAAGACTCAAATAACTTTCATGGATAAAAAGATAGATCTGATCATAAACTCAAAGTTCATCAGATCCCAACAAACACACCGCAAAAAGAGTTACATCATATGAATCTCCAAGAGACCATTGTATTGAGAATCAAACGAGAGAGAGAAAGCCATCTAGCTACTAACTACGGACCCTTAGGTCTACAAAGAACTACTCACGCATCATCGGAGAGGCACCAATGGAAGTGGTGAACCCCTCCATGATGGTGTCTAGATTGGATCTGGTGGTTCTGGACTCTGCGGTGGCTGGAATTGATTTTCGTCGACTCCCCTAGGGTTTCTGGAATATTGGGGTATTTATAGAGCAAAGAGGCGGTTCGGGGGGTACCCAAGGTGGGCACAACCCACCAGGGCACGCCTGGGCCTCCAGGCGCACCCTGGTGGGTTGTGCTCCCCTCGGAGCACCCCCCAGGCGCTTCTCCGGCCACTGGATGTCTTCTGGTCCAAAAAAAAATCCACAAAAAGTTTCGCTGCGTTTGGACTCCGTTTGGTATTGATTTCCTGCGATGTAAAAAACATGCAAAAAACAGCAACTGGCACTTGGCACTATGTCAATAGGTTAGTACCAAAAAATGATATAAAATGACTATAAAATGATTGTAAAACATCCAAGAATGATAATATAACAGCATGGAACAATCAAAAATTATAGATACGTTGGAGACGTATCAGCATCGCCAAGCTTACTTCCTGCTCGTCCTCGAGTAGGTAAATGATAAAAATAGAATTTTTGATGCGGAATGCTGCCTAACATGTCATATCATATTCTTTCTTTTATAGCATGGACATTTGGACTTTTATATGGTTCAAAGCAATAGTCTAGTTTTGACATGATGACTTAAATACTCAAGCATATCAACAAGCAACTATGTCTTTCAAAATATCAACGCTAAAATAAGTTATCCCTAGCCCATCATGCTCAACCATTGATCCATTTATGAAACACACTCGCATATTAACTACACCCAATGCTCAAGTACGATCATAATGCCTCCTAGTTGGTGCTTTATAAGAGAAGATGGAGACTCAAATTAAAAATAAAAATTGCATAAGTAAAGAAAGGCCCTTCGTAGAGGGAAGTAGGGATTTGTAGAGGTGCCAGAGCTCAAAGCAAAAATTGAGAGATAAAAAGTATTTTGGGAGGTGTGCTTTTCCCACCAACGAAAACGACTTAGAGTTCCCAACACTTTCCATGCTAGATATATCGTAGGCGGTTCCCAAACAGAAAATAAAGTTTATTCCTTTTTCCACCATTTCTTTCACTTTCCATGGCTAGCCGTATCCACGGGTGCCCTCCATACCAACACTTTCCAAGGAATTTATTATTTGACAACATAAAGTAAATTCATTTTTTCATTTCGAGACTGGGCATCCCTAATACCTTTGCCTTACTCTCGTGCAATGACAAGTGAATAAACACTCATCATGAGAATAACACATCTAGCATGGAAAATATTAGCCACCCCTCACCGCCTCGCGAGCGGTACAAACACACAAAAGAAAAGTTTATTTTGAAAATTAGAGATGGCACATACAAATTTGCTTAGAATGGCAAAAGAATACCGCATATAGGTAGATATAGTGGACTCATGAGGCAAAACTGGTTTAAAGGGTTTTGGATTCACAAGTAGTGATCATACTTAGTGCAAAATGAAGGCTAGCAAAAGATTGAGAAGCGACCAACCAAAAAATGAATAATCTCATAAGCGAGCATTAAGCATAATTAACACCGAATAATGCACCACAAGTAGGATATAATTTCATTGCATGACTATTGACTTTCGTGCTTGCATAGGGAATCACAAACCTTAACACCAATATTCTTACTAAAGCACAATTACTCACCAACATAACTCACATATCACATCATCATATCTCAAAACTATTACAAGGAATCAAGTTTATTTTGTCCAATGATCTTCATGAAAGTTTTTATTATATCCTTCTAGGATATCTATCACTTTGGGACTAATTTTCATGTGTTGCTTTTGATAACCTCAAACAAATATAAGTGAAGATCATGAGCACGATATTTCTTTCTCTCAAATTAATTTAAGTGAAGCAAGAGAGAATTTCTTAAAAAAATTACTAACTCCCAAATAAATCTAAGTGAAGCATGAGAGCATTTCTTCAAGAGTACTAAAGCACGCCGTGCTCAAAAAGATATAAGTGAAGCACTAGAGCAAATCCATAGCTCATAAAAATTTAAGTGAAGCATAGAGAGCAATTCTAATAAGTCATGGCATAATTTTGGCTCTATCAAGTAGGTGTGTCCACCAAGGATTCATGACTTAGAACATAAAGCAAAACAAGCAAAGACTGATATCATACAAGATGCTCCAAGCAAAACTCATAGTATGTGACGAATAAAAATATAGCTTCGAGTAAAATACCGATGGTCGTTAGAAGAAAGAGGGGATGCCACTCGGGGCATCCCCAAGCTTAGTTACTTGCTTCTCTTTGGATAATAGCTTGGGATTCCATGGGAATCCCCAAGCTTAGGCTCTTCTTACTCCTTATTCCTTCATCCATCATAAGATAACCCAAAACTTGAAAACTTCAATCACACAAAACTCAACAAAACCTTCGTGAGATCCGTTAGTATAAGAAAGCAAATCACTACTATAAGTTCTATAGAAAACCAATTCATATTTTATTCTTGCATTATATCTACTGTATTCCAACTTTTCTATGGCAAAAACTCATCAAAGAAAACCATAGAATCATCAAAACAAGCACACAACGCAAAGAAAACAGAATCTGTCAAAAACAGAACAGTCTGTAGCAATCTGAATATTTAGAATACTTATGAGACTCCAAAAATTCTGAAAAGTAAGGAAATCATAGGAAATTTGTATATCAATCTTGTGTAAAAAATTCAGAAATTTTAGTCTCTGATATGAATTTTGAAAATTGTTTTACTGGACGCAAAAGTTTCTGTTTTCCAACAAGATCAAATCAACTATCACCCAAATCAATCCTAAAGGCTTTACTTAGCACAAACACTAATTAAAACACAAAAACACAATTATAACAGTAGCATAATTGTGCAAACACTCAAGAACAGAAATCAAAAAGCAAAAATAAATTTTATTCATTGGGTTGCCTCCCAACAAGCGCTATTGTTTCACGCCCCTAGCTAGGCATAATGCAAGGATCTAAGTTTTGTCATCTTTGTGTCGAGATCCATAAGATTCCCTCATGATTGATTCATATGGAGGCCTAATTCTTGTTCTAGGGAAGTGTTCCATACCCTTCCTTAGTGGAAATTGAAATTTAATATTGCCTTCTTTCATATCAATCACGGCACCAATAGTGCGCAAAAATGGTCTACCAAGAATAATTGGACAAGACAGATTACAATCAATATCAAGAACAATAAAATCTATGGGCACATAATTCCTGTTTGCAAGAATAAGAACATCATTAATCCTTCCCATAGGCTTTTTAATAGTAGAGTCAGCCAAGTGCAAATTTAAAGAGCATTCTTCTAGATCGGTAAAACCAAGCACATCACATAAAGATTTCGGAATTGTAGAAACACTAGCACCCAAGTCACATAAAGCAAAACACTCATAATTTTTAATCTTGACTTTGATAGTAGGTTCCCATTCATCATGTAATTTTCTAGGAATTGAAACTTCTAATTCCAACTTTTCTTCCAAAGCTTGCATCATAGCATCAACAATATGTTTAGTAAAGGCTTTATTTTGTTCATAAGCATGGGGTGAATTTATCATGGATTGCAACAAATAAATACAATCAATCAAAGATCAGCTATCATAATTAAAGTCTTTGTAATCCAAAATAGTGGGCACATCACTAGTAAAAGTCTTGACCTCTTCAAACCCACTTTTATCAAATTTTTCAACAAGATTTTCACCCTCCAAATTATCGGGATGCCTTCTAGCTAAAGTTGACTCTTCTCCAATCCCTTTTTCATCAATATTAATTTTACAAAATAAGGAATCAATAGAAGAAACACCAATCATTTTAAGATCTTCATCACTTTTATGAAAGCAATCACTAGAAAACACCTTTTCTAAAAATTCTCTTCTAGCTCTAAGCATAGCGGTTCTTTTCTTACTTTCATCCATAGAAACATATAAAGTTTTAATTGATTCTTCAACCTTAGGCACAAAAAATTTCATCTTGAGGTTTTCTACATCATGAGAAATTTTATCAACGTTTCTAGACAAATCATCAATCCTACTCAATTTTTCTTCCATCAAGTGTTAAAATTCTTTGAGCATTGATAAATTCTTTAATATTATTCTCAAATCGAGGTGTTCCTTATTATATATAGAAGGATTACCATAGGAATTACCATAATTATTAGAGGAATTACTAGGAAAAGGCCTAGGATTAAAATTACCTCTATAAGCATTGTTATTGAAATTGCTTCACGAGATAAAATTCACATCTACGGCATCACTATTTTGCTCAATCAAAGTAGACAAAGGCACATCATTAAAATTAATAGGAGCACTTTTACTAGCAACCAATTTCATAAGAGCATCAACTTTTTCACTCAAAGAAGAAATTTCCTCAACCGAATTAACTTTTTTACTAGTAGGAGCTCTCTCGGTATGCCATTGTGAATAATTTGCCATGATATTATCAAGCAATTTGTTGGCTTCACCCAAAGTAATTTCCATAAAAGTACCACCTGCGGCGGAATCTAAAAGATTACGAGAAACAAAATTCAACCCCACATAAAATTTTTGTATGATCATCCAAAGATTTAACCCATGAGTTGGGCAATTCCTTAGCATCATTTTCATCCTTTCCCAAGATTGTGCAACATGCGCATGTTCAAGTTGCTTGAAATTCATGATCTGGGTTCTAAGGCAAATATTTTTTGCGGGCGGAAAATACTTAGTGATAAAAGCATCTTTGCACTTCTTCCAAGAATCAATACTATTACGAGGCAAAGAAGAAAACCAAATTTTTGCATGATCTCGCAAAGAAAACGGAAATAATTTTGACTTCACAACATAATTCCACGGATGTGTTAAGATGGGATGTGGCATCCTCATTAGGAGTACCGGAAAATTGATCTTTCATAACAAGATTCAGCAAAGCAATATTAATATCACAAGTCTCTGCACTAGTGGCGGGAGCAATCGGAGTGCTAAGAAAATCATTGTTGTTGGTATTTGAGAAATCACACAACTTGTTGTTCTCTTGAGTCATTGTGACTACGCAACAAGACTGCACTCAAAAACAGATCCGGCAAGAAAACGGCGAACGAAAAAGAGGGCGAATAAAACGACAAATTTTTGTGAAGTGGGGGGAGAGGAAAACGAGAGGCAAATGGAAAATAATGTAAATTGCGAGGAGATGAGATTTGTGATTAGGAACCTGGTATATGTTGTAGATCCTCCCCGGCAATAGCGCCAGAAATTCTTGTTGATGCGGCTTGAAGCTACGTCGGTATTTCCCCAAAGAGGAAGGGATGATGCAGCACATCGGCGGTAGGTATTTCCCTCAGTGATGAAACCAAGGTTATCGAACTAGTAGGAGAACCAAGCAACACTACGTAAACAGCACCTGCACACAAATAACAAATACTCGCAACCTGACGTGTAAAAGGGGTTGTCAATCGCTTTCGGGCAACGGCGCCAAAAATTGGCAAACGGACGTGAGAGTAGTAAATATTGATAGATCGAACGCCGAATAAAATAAAGTGCAGCAAGGTATTTTTGTATTTTTGGTTTAATAGATCTAAAAATAAAAGTTGCAAATAAAGAAAAGAGCGAATAGCAAAACAGATCTTGAAAGCAAATATATTGGAAAAGAGACCCGAGGGCCGTAGGTTTCACTAGTGGCTTCTCTCGAGAAAAAGTGCAAATGGTGGGTGAACAAATTACTATTGGGCAATTGATAAAACTTCAAATAATCATGACGATATCCATGCAATGATCATTATATAGGCATCACATCCAAGATTAGTAGACCGACTCCTGCCTGCATCTACTACTATTACTCCATACATCGACCGCTATCCAGCATGCATCTAGTGTATTAAGTTCATGGAGAAACGGAGTAATGCAATAAGAACGATGACATGATGTAGGCAAGATCTATTTATGTAGAAATAGACCCCATCGTTTTATCCATAGTAGCAATGATACATACGTGTCGGTTCCCCTTCTGTCACTGGGATCAAGCACCGTAAGATCGAACCCACTACAAAGCAGCTCTTCCCATTGCAAGATAAATAGATCAAGTTGGCTAAACAAAACCCAAATATCGGAGAAGAAATACGAGGCTATAAGCAATCATGCATATAAGAGATCAAAGAAGACTCAAATAACTTTCATGGATAAAAAGATAGATCTGATCATAAACTCAAAGTTCATTAGATCCCAACAAACACACCGCAAAAAGAGTTACATCATATGGATCTCCAAGAGACCATTGTATTGAGAATCAAACGAGAGAGAGAAAGCCATCTAGCTACTAACTACGGACCCATAGGTCTACAAAGAACTACTCATGCATCATCGAAGAGGCACCAATGGAAGTGGTGAACCCCTCCATGATGGTGTCTAGATTGGATCTGGTGGTTCTGGACTCTGCGGCGGCTGGAATTGATTTTCGTCGACTCCCCTAGGGTTTCTGGAATATTGGGGTATTTATAGAGCAAAGAGGCGGTTCGGGGGGTACCCGAGGTGGGCACAACCCGCCCTGGCCAGGCGCGCCCTGGTGGGTTGTGCTCCCCTCGAAGCACCCCCCAGGCGCTTCTCCGCCCCACTGGATGTCTTCTGGTCCAAAAAAAAATCCACAAAAAGTTTCGCTGCATTTGGACTCCGTTTGGTATTGATTTCCTGCGATGTATAAAACATGCAAAAAACAGCAACTGGCACTTGGCACTATGTCAATAGGTTAGTACCAAAAAATGACTATAAAATGATTGTAAAACATCCAAGAATGATAATATAACAGCATGGAACAATAAAAAATTATAGATACTTTGGAGACGTATCAGACACTCATATAGTTCTATGTTATCTCTGTAAAAAAAGTCAAGAAGGCGCGGGGGCAGCGTATGTCATTTCGCAAAAAAAGGTGACACGTTCCCTCTCGGAACCACGAGCCTTCTTGAGAGAATCTCCAGTTTGCAAGAAGCTTATACCAAAACTTGTTCCAATTCGGCCAAAAAATTGAGCACAGCATGTTGGTGCCATGACATGACACCATGCCAAGTTTCATGATTTTTAGGCAAGTTTTGGATTTACAGGAATTTAAAAACCAAGTTTCTCAATATTTTCGGCCAAGCCACGACGCCCAGATGTTTGAATTTCATTCCCATTTCATGCAAGGGACCTATAAATTCACCCAAAGACATACATGTGATTTTTCAACAAACTTTGGTGCACTAGAGCATGTGCTTGCAGTTCAAATTTGAATTATGCACATTAAATGCCTAGAAACTCAATTAATGCATAAAAAGGCCAACCGAACCTGGAATAATTCCAAATTTTAACACGACACTCATATAGTTGCATGTTCACTGCAGATAAATGTTCTAGCAATTCAAACACCATCCTTTCCCTCCGTAACACCATTTTGTCTTTCAAAACAGAATGAAAAAACTCAGGTATACCACAAACAGTTTACTAGCAAGAATCGTATGGGATGCATTATAAAATATTTTGGCGCACCGTCTTGTCTGGCTTACGCAGGAAGCTTCGTCATCTACAGTCCACCGCCCGCGCTTGAACCACACTTGCGCGCCAGTTTCTTGCGGCAACAAGCGAAAAATCTTCTGCCACCGCGGAAATATCTTTCTCCCCGCCCCCCCACCAAAAGCAGCGCCGCCTCCTCACCGGCGACCCTTCTTCTTGCTGCGCGGCCTCGTCAATATGGTCAGGTAATCCACACCCACCCACACCATCCTCCTCCTTCCCCATCCCACATGCCCCGACCGACGGCGTGACACCTTCCGCCCAAATCACTGCCCCATCCTCCAATTAAGCGCCACCCATAGCCATTTTGCACGTAGTATAGCATGGAGCTCAGTAGCATCGGGCAGCGGAGAAGCAAATTGCGGACGCACGCGTGGATGAGGTCACGATGGCTGCCATGCGTGTCGACCGCCAGATCTTGGAGGAGCACCTCGTCTTCGATGCCACCGTCGACACCGCCATGTGGCTGTCTACTTTAAAATACAGTTCGTGTTGTTTTCTCGAGGCCACCACCAGTGCCTTATAGTGATTTGTACTCTGTAATGTTAATATGCAATCTGATATTCTGAAATATAATGTTCAGTTAACAGTTTGGTCCAACAATTGCTACATTTCGTAGTAGTTCTCAAGCATTCTTGGTTTCGTTAACTATCTTATCTTCTAGTATATGTTCTATTCTACAATGTCGTGCTCAGTTAACTGTTTTGGTTCATTTGTTCTGCTGCCTAGTTAACTATTTGGTTCAATTCCGCAATTTGATTTTCATTTGTTGTGGGTACAATTTTGTATTGTTATGCATGTGAGAAATAAATCGATTTTGGCTATACTCAATACACGAGAAACATATATAATTGCTCTATTTCCAAGTTGTTTAACATGCTTGGTTAGGTTAACTGGTTTTTCCATGCGTCTCGTGTTAATCTGTTGGATCTGCAATTTGTTTATTTCTCATTAACATATTCTACTGATAGTATGGCAACTGTCAGTTTACCTGATCAATATCTTCCTTATATGTGTTGCAGGGAAACAATGGGAGGCACTGCGGTTTACCATCGAAGTTTGCTCATGCATGATCCTTTCGCTAATAGCACATTATTGTGCAGTTGCAGGAATCATTCTAATATTTAGGTTTCTTACAATTTGGTCTTGCACATGTAGGTCCTGCTGTCAGAGGCTTAGACCCACTGTTCGACCCATTTTGCATATGGGGAAATCAGATGTCCATGAATATTAGTCAAGTCAAGAAACTCAAAAAGATTGTTAGGATAAAGAAACTTGCAACGAATAACAGCAAGATCTTTGTTTGCACAATGAAGAAGACATCAGTCAACTATAGGATGGTACTAACTCTTTTACCTTGTTTTTCCCCTTGTGCCATTTCAAAATTTATAACAGCAATTTATGCATATTTTTTATTTCAGTACTTTCCAAAGCAGTTCACCGATGATTACCTCTCGAACCACCTGCATGGTCAAGAGGTGAGGAAGGTATTCATTCAACACCCATGGTATAATATTGAAGTCTTCCTCAAGAGGACGAAGGTTGGGTGAGCAATTATCCATAGCCACTGGCCTAAAGTTGCAAGGACATTCAACATCACTGAAGGCTCAATATTCGCCTTCTGCTTCTGCAGTTTCCCAGATGAGATTCATCTGTCTATTTACCGTGTATGATGCTACTTTCCAAAGGTTTTCGATGTTGCATGTGAAACTTGGTGCTGTTGTGTAATGGTGTAGCTAGCTATATCCCTATATGGTGTAATTGAGTGCTGAAGCTATCTGATGTAATTCGATTATGAAATCCTGGTTGCCGTTATACGGATACGAAATATATGGTGTGTTTTATAAGAAATGTCAATTTGATTACTACATGGATTATCAATAATAGGCCAATTACGCTGCTTATTTGGGTATTCTATTGCAGACGGTTTCTGAGATAAC
The DNA here is from genome assembly GCA_011799875.1 of Thinopyrum elongatum. Lineage (NCBI taxonomy): Eukaryota > Viridiplantae > Streptophyta > Magnoliopsida > Poales > Poaceae > Thinopyrum > Thinopyrum elongatum. The sequence goes on along the minus strand of CM022300.1, from coordinate 80,084,630 downwards.
ACCGTGGGCGATGAACTCAAACAACCCACATGGTTTCTAGAAAGTAGGCGTGTTGGATCAATGAAGAATCACACACGACTTCGGCCAGTGAACTGTTTGCGTTAGGCCACCTTGCACAAACGTTTCCACATAAAAAATCATGTGTGATATACATCCGAACGGAAACGTTTTTCTGGGATTCACTATGTGGGATGTACATACGAATGGAAACGATTGGTCTCTGATGCCTCCCCCGATCGCACACGAGCTCATTTTGCGCAGCGTGTGTGATCGGACACTACTAGGGAAAATCCTAGTAGTAGCGCTTGAAATATACATAGCAGTAGCGCTGGGTCCAGCGCTACTGCTACCACGCTACAGCTAAGTTGTAGCAGTAGCGCTGGTATGGGCAGCGCTTGTGGTAAGTATGGTTAGCAGTAGCGCTGCCCTGACCAGCGCTACTGCTAACTCTCTGTAGCGCTTGAACAAACGAAGCGCTGCTGCTAACCAGCGCTGCTAGTAGATGCTTTCCAGCGCTACTGCTAGTATTCTTGCTTTCACAGATTTACACCCCCTCTACGTATTTGTGATGTATTTATACAGGCTCTATACAGTAGTTTCATCAGATCATACTAAACATACACTATTCTCATCATATCATAGACATACAGTAGTCTCGTCATACCATCATCATCATCATCATCATCATCATCATCATCATTCAACACAAATATCATCACATCTTGAAAATAGCGATACACAAGTCATGTCATGTCTCGAATAAGTGCAACTGCATGGTCATGGCACACACACAAGTTTCATCATCTCTATCTAAACCATGATGTAGAAGAGAAGAGCGATCAGCATGAGCAAGAGCGCGATTATGTAGTACTTGAGGCACCGGCGGTCCCGCCCCCGCTCTTGCCGGAGCGTCCACCTCAAGTAACTACTTTCCACTTCGGCTCTACTGTCGAACCCTCTGTGGCTAGCACCTGGGTACTTGTCCACCTGGGCCTGAGCGTCTGGCCAGTGGTCGTAGACTCCTGGAACCCTCCCAACGAACACGGTGTAGCAGTCCCTCGCCATCTCTGATCTATGTACCTACATCGTCAGTTGATGAATTGAACGATAATATGCAACATAATGTACTTAAGAAAACAAAGAGGCATAATTAGCAAAATACAAGGAACCTATTTATAATAAACATAAATGACGAAGTTCCTCATACCCAAACTAATTAACTAGAGCGATCTACTCTAGTTCAGGACCACGCGGTTTAATTATATCACATAGTTTCGCCGTACATAAATTCAAAGTTTTGCGATAGAAAGACAGTAGTGACACATTGTCATCGACAATCAGTCCTCCATGTCGGTGGTCCAATCTTCATAGTCAGGGAGGAAGCACCCGAGCTTCTTGAAAGGCTTCAGGTCCAGACGCTGAGAGAGTAGCAGTGCTCGGACATCAGCCCGCGTGATTGGCCCATGGTAGAACATCCCCGTTGGTTCGAGGACCTGCTTCATGATCACTTGGGCAAGTTCCCACTGTACGTGATAAAACTCAGCTCGGATTCGATGATCCGGTGTCTTTCCTATGCTTGTGGCCCAGCTGACAATCTCGGCATCTTCGGTAGTAGCTGACATGCAAAGGCATTGATTATCCATTATGTACTCAAGCAGGTGATGCATGAGGTAGAATCCATTAGCCTTACTTGTGTGCGGTTGATGGATGTAGCAGAAGTCGGTCTTATGGCGGAAAACCAACTCATTCTTCCTGTGCCTTTTCACCTTGATATATCCACCAGACAGGCTGAAGGTTAACAGGGCTCTATCAAGAACACTCTTTACGTGCGTGTAATCCTTTTTCTTGAGGTTCTTCGATGAGAGTATTCTGGGTACAGAACGATGAGGACGGCGCCACCCCCGCTGCGCAAATTAAGTACACCTCAAATTAGCCTCCATGCTTCCAAAGGAATGATTAACACTTACGAAAGGATATGCGCGGATGACTTACGTGGGATGATAAGGTAGGAGAATCACTTCCTTGTCCTTATTAGCGATCATGAATTCGCCGAGGTACTTGCTCGCATAGTCACGATGCTCTTTGCAAACTGCCAAGAAGCTCTCGTGCATATAGTACGGGTCCGCGACGTAGATATATTTTATGTTCTCGATCCTGATGAAGTAGTTGAGATACAGCGCATACATGCGGATGAACTAGAAATCCAGCTTGGTCATGTGGAACATGTCATAGATGTAGTCAAATCGCAGGATGAACTGATTCGCGGGCCAGGTCTCGACGTACAACTTTCCACCCGGCACCTGAGCCGCGTAAAGCGGGTATCCTGGTTTTTCCGCGATCAGAAGGCTTTTCTCTCTGGCCAGCACATCTTCATGGAGTCTCCTTAGATCATTGTTCAGTATGTGCTCTAGCGCTTTGGCAGGTAGGATCGGCTCATCGGCCACATGGAAATGCTTCGCACCTTCGATAGGTATTCTGTCTACCACCCGAGGCTTCAGAGGCAGCTGGCTGCTTGAAGCAGCTCTGGCACCTTTAGGGCCTTTCTTGGCCGGTCTCCTCCTTTGCTTCTTGGCGGGTGGCGGTAGTGAGCCCACCATACCTTCCCAAACCACCACCCCCAGTGTCGTCGGGCTAATCAGTGGATGGCCCTCGGGTTGTTGCTGGGTAGAGGCGGCATCTGGAGGCGTCTCCTGCGAGGATCGCTTGAAGAGAGACTTTTTGCATTCCGCCTTAGGACGTTCCGGCTCCGGCAAATCTGGAAGCATCAAGTCATCATCTCCATGCTCATAGCCTGAGTCTTCCTCGTCCTGAGCCATCAATCCTCCATCATCATAGGCGGTATTGAAATACTTGTCTAGGTCATCATCATCCTCCTCCATGTCATCATCAACATTTGCTTCTTCGACAATGGGGGCGACATGATCTGGCACTAATGGAGGCTCTCCCTCGCATCGTCCGCTATCACCCGCCACTACAGGTGCAAGTACTTTGGTAGGTGGAGTGGTGTTCATACCTTCTTGAGAAGGTGGCGTTGGTGAGATACTGGGCGCCTCGAGACGAAGAAGAGACTTTGGCCAAGGCAAGAACTAGCTCTTGCATGCGCCAATCCTCTTAGGGGTCTCCTCGTCATCGACTAGTACCGGAGGAGGCAAATCCTCGAATCCCGCTAAGACACTAGCCACGTTAACCTTGAAGACGCCATCGGGCATCTCTCGGTTGTGGAACATGCGGTCCTTCGGCTTCACGATAGTTTCCTTTCCCACGGCCACCTTCTGGCCCTTGATGTCGTAGAGTAGGGTGCATGGGGTATCGTCGGCCTACGAAGGAGACATGTCTGCGATGTCAAACATCCGAAAGGCAACTGAAACGGAAGACTATAGACCTGTTGGTGAAAAGGGTATGACGCGTAATTACTGTGAGGGCGTCGAGCTCAGCCAGCGACGAAGGCCCGCCGAACATGCCAGAGACAGAGGTCGGGCTGCTATGAATAGGAGCGGGACCTTTTGCGGTTGCTTGAGCAGGTGCTGGTGCTGTGGTATCCGTGGCACACCTGGCCTGAGGTGTACCCGTAACCGAGATAGTCGTGCACCGTCGTCATCAACGCGGCTCTCATATAGAAATACTCTCCTTTGCTGGCGTCCCATGTCCATGCCGGTGTTTTCCATAACGTGTCTAGCTCCTCTTTCAGAAGCCCCATATATAGGTTAATATTATTTCCCGGTTGTTTTGGCCCTTGAATCAGCATGCTCATGTGTATGTACTTTGTCTTCATGCACTTCCATGGGGGGAGGTTGTACATCCATACAAAGACGGGCCATGTGCTGTGGTTGGTGTTCTGGTTTCCAAACGGGTTCATGCCATCGGTACTCGCACCAAGCACGATGTTCCTTGGATCTTCTGCAGCAAATCCATATACGGCGTTGAATGCTTTCCACTGGCTACCATCTACGAGGTGTCTCAGCTTCGGATCATCTCCATCGTCGGGCTTCTTCCTCTCCATGTGCCAACGCATGAGCTTTGCTTCCTTAGGATCTACGAAATACCGCTGCAGATGGGGAGTGATCGGAAAGTACCATACAACTTTCTGAGGAGCTTTCTTTCCTGCCTTCTTGTATCGAGAAGCATTGCACACTGGACAGCTGGTTTTTTCCGCGTGCTCCCCCCGATAAATGGTGCAATCGTTGATGCATGCGTGGTACCTAATGTGCGGCAGATCAAAAGGGCAAACAATTTTCTTGGCCTCCTCGACACTAGTAGGACACAGGTTCCCCGCGGGAAGAACTTTATTATGTAGATACTTCAAATGCTCATCTAGGCTTTTGTCTGTCCATTTGTTTTTGGCCTTCGTCTTTAGAAGTTCGAGCGTGAAACTCAAACGGGTCACCTCGGGATCGCAACCATCATACAATGGAGTCTTCGAGTCTACTTCAAGTTGCGCCAGCTTGGCCTCCTCTCTAGAAGCAGCTCTCTCGCTAGTCGTACTCTTGCGAAGGAGGTCTCGAACATGAGGGTCCTGCACGACTGCACTTAGTAGCGTCGAAGACTGCGGCGTGACCGCCGCCTCTTCTCCGCCATGTACGGACTCTTCTTCGCCGTGTCCGGAATCTTCTCCGCCGTCGTCATTTCTGGACTCTTCCACGCCGCCATGTCCGGCGCCATCGTCTTCGTGTCGATCGGTCATCTCTTCGTCTAGCCCCATGTCGTTATTCCCTGCCATGTGGATGTCCTCATCATCATCATATTCTTCACTTATCCATCGAGTATAGCCATCCATGAAACCATTCATCAGCAGGTGCGCCTTCAAAGTGCCACGATCAAAAGGGTCCAAAAGGACTCCTTTTTTGCATCTTGCACACGGACATCTAATCCTAGTCCGATTATTTGCATACATGTCCATCACCGCGGATTGCATGTATTGCTCCAAGTTCCATCCACTCACCTTCATGACCGACTGCACGGTATAACAAGCAAAAGGGTTATCAACAAAATGCATGCATGCTTCAAAGTCATATAAAATTTTGGCATGACCTTGCCTAAAAATAGGACATATCGAGTTTGCTCAAAATTCACCGAAACAGAAATAAATCGACATTTCGGCAAACCATAACCAACTCGGGGGCATGTCACTCACACAAATCTCTCCATATCCCAAACACACATATTCTCATTCACACACATATTCCCATTCTTGAAATGAACAACTTTTTACTCACCTATATATCTCCCGAGAGAGACCGATCGAGAGATTAGCACGGTTAGATGATGTGGCCTTTCGCTACCTATATGGATCGAAAGTGTGGATGGCTAAATAGCTAGCTAGATCTAGTTGTTGGGGAGGAGAGATGACTCTAGCTAACTAATGGAGAGGGAGTTATGGTGGAGGGCGGCATTAATGAGGAGAGAAGAGAGGTAGGAGGAAGAGAGAGATGAGAGGCCATTTATGGAGTAGAGTTATGGTGGAGGGGGACATTAATGAGGAGAGAAGAGAGGTAGGAGGAAGAGAGAAGAAGGGAAACAATGGTAGATAGGGGAGAGGGGAAAGGCGGGCGGAGAGAGGGAAAAGTGGGGGAGGAGGGGGAGGGGGTGAAAAGGTGGCGCCAGCCGCAACTAGCAGTAGCGCTGCTTCCCAGAAAGCGCTACTGCTATGGTACATAGTAGTAGCGCTGGCCAGGAAAAGCGCTACTACTAAGTGGGGCCCATTAGCAGTAGCGGTGCTGTAAAATAAAGCGCTACTGCTAAAGTCTTAGTAGTAGCGCTGGATTTTGGACAGCGCTGCTACTATAGCTACCGTCGGTGGCCTCGTCTGGTCCCACATAGTAGTAGCACATTTTTGTTTTCCAGCGCTACTGCTAAAGAGTTACTAGTAGCGCTTCCCTAGAACAGCGCTACTGCTAACTAGTAGCAGCGATTGCTATTTTCCAGCGCTACTACTGAGGTCCTACCTATAAGCATTTCCCTAGTAGTGGGAGGGCCTATCCTTAATGGTTTCTGGGTCGTGTGGGAAGGAACCCCTATCGCACACACTGACGAGGCGACGGTTTAAAACTCCATCGCGGAAAGGGGGTAAAAACCATTTGTATAGGGCGTCTCTACATCAGTGATGCTCAAGATCAGAGGGATATTAAATAGCATAATGGTTCTGAATATATAATCTTCCACCAAATAAACCATCTGGCATCAACTACGAGATGTAATCAACAATACTAGTCATCCACAGGTACCAATCTGAGGTTCCGGTACAAAGATTGAACACAAGAGATGAACTAGGGTTTGAGATGAGATGGTTTTGTTGAAGATGTTGATGAATATTGGCCTCCCAAAGATGAGAGGGTTGTTGGTGATGATGATGGCTTCGATTTCCCCCTCCCGGAGGGAAGTTCCCCCAGCAAAATCGCTCCGCCAGAGGGCAAAAGTGCTTCTACCCAAGCTCCGCCTCGAGACGACAGCGCTCCATCCCGAAAGTCCTCTCCTTATTTTTTTAGGTCAAAAGATCTTATATACTAGAAGATGGGCACCAGAGGTGGGCCTTGGTGCCCACTACCCACCAGGGCGCGCCTGGGGGGCCTGGCGCGCCCTGGTGCCTTATGGCCACCTGGCAGCCCCCTCTGATAGTTCTTTTCTCCAATATTTATTATATATTCCAAAATAATTCTCCGTAAAATTTCAGCTCATTTGGAGATGTGCAGAATAGGTATTTCTGACATAGCTTTTTCAGGTCCAGAATTCTAGCTGCCGATATTCTCCCTCTTTGTGTAAACCTTGCATATTATGAGAGAAAAGGCATTAGAATTACTCCATAAAGTGTTATAAAGCATAAAAACACTATAAATAACAGTAGTAAAACATGATGCAAAATGCACGTATCAACTCCCCCAAGCTTAGACCTCGCTTGTCCTCAAGCGAAAACCAACATCGAAAATCATGTCCACATGTTTAGAGGGAGAGGTGTCGATAAAAATAAAATACGGACATAGTAGCATCATGCTTATTACTATAACATTAAATAAACTTCATCATATAACTTCTCATGAGCAAGTAACAATTCACCACATCATCGAAGTATAAAGCATAAACTTTCTTGAAAGTCAATAAAACTATGTTCTTAGTCAACTTTGCGATTACAATTCATCATATTTTCAGGAAGGGTCTCATGTTAGAGCCTCTTTGGCAAGTCCACATACTCAACCATCATTTAGTCTTCTATGATTGCTAACACTCATAGCTTACATATGAGCAAAAAATTTCAACCGGACACATAGAAAGATAGGGGCTTATAGTTTCACCTCCCAACTTATTCACCTCAAGGGTGATGTCAACAATAATAACTCATGATCACTCACATTCAACTAGGTATATGTGCCTAGATCTTTCCCCACCACATGATGCTTGCAAAAGAGAAAATAAAAAGGAACATAGGAGAATACTTTGACTCTTGCACAAAAAGTAAGTACATAAAGTAAAAGATAGGCCCTTCGCAGAGGGAAGCAGAGGTTGTCATGCGCTTTTTGGTTTTATATGAACAATCTCTTAATGCAAAAGAACGTCATGTTATATTGCGCCTTATGATAGCAACCTTTATTATGCAGTCCGTCGCTTTTATTACTTTGCCATCACAAGTTCGTACAACGCTTATTTTCCCTTACACTAAAAGATCAAACACACTTAGAGGCAATTTTTATTGCCCTTTTTGCACCGATGACAACTTACTTGAAGGATCTTACTCAATCCATAGGTAGGTATGGTGGACTCTCAAAACATGAATTTGGGTTTAAGGTTTTTGGATGCACAAGTACTATCTCTACTTAGTGCGGATTTTTGGCTAGCAAAGATATTGGGCAAGCACCACATGTTAGAGGATCTATGACAATATAACTTCTATGTGAATAAGAACAAACATAAATCATTACGTTGTCTTCCTTGTCCAATGTCAACAATTTGGCATAAGATATTTAATGGGGGCTCACAATCATAAAAGATGTCCAAGATAGTATATTTGCATGTGAATCTTCTCTTCCCTTATTAATTCTTTCATGAATTGCATCATTGACCAAATGCTTTATTTGTCAACTTTCAATTAATTTTACCACTTATACTTTTTCTTATGTAATGTCATTACTTTCCATAAGATTAGCATATGATCCTTTTCATTATTTCCTTTATTTTGATTGAAACAAGAAAGTAAAGAAGGAAAAACTTAAACTAAACTTTATTATATAACTCTCACTCGATTACATAGATAGATAGATCACGAAACTAACACCCAAAAATAGATCCTACTAAACTTTTATTTGACTAAATCACGAAATAACTAAGGATCAAACTAAGATAGGTAAAGGTAATAAATTTGATGGTGATACGATACCGGGGCATCTCCCCCAAGCTTGGCACAAGCCAAGGGGAGGGCCCATACCCGTGTGGTCCAGTCTCCTTCTTTGGTGATGATGATGATGGTGGTGGTGGTGCATTCTTCTTCTCCAGCTTGTGGTTGAGGCTAAAATTATCTTCCCTCAAATCATCATTCTCTTGCTCGAGCTTTAATATCCTCTTGCATAATGTTGCCTTGCTTTCCTAGAGAAAACGGGAAGGGATAAACTGGATCTTAGGTTTCTTTGCTTTATTAGGGAGACTTGACTTCTTGAATTCCACGTGCATGTCCCCAGGTTGAGGTAGTGGAACTTCATCTTCATCTAAGCTTGTCTCCTCCTTTCCCTTCAGGTCATAATCTTCTTCTTCCTCCGTGGTCTAGCCGCAATGCTCCACATCCCCATAAACCTTTGGGTCTGTGATATAGTCGGCGACATAGCTCTCTCCATCCGAATCTTGAGACGACATATTTTTAGATCTGCCAAAAAAACAACACGAAACAAAAATAGAGGATTTCTCCGAGATGTGGTGGTCAAATCGTCCGGGGTATATATAGAGCTTTTTTATCTTGGGAAACAAGTATACGGAAGGAAAACAGAGTCGGGAAGGTGTCCGAGAGGCCCACTACCCACCAGGGCGCGCCTGGTGGGGCTGGCGCGCCCTGCTGCCTTGTGGGCACCTAAGTTGCCTTCCCGGTTGTTTCTTATTTTTCTATTTTTTCTAATATTCCAAAACTGACAGAAAATATTTTTGCGGATTTTCGGAGTCCGTTTACTTACCGTATCACGCACCTCTTCTTTTCAGGATTCTTGAGTGTTCTGGAAGATTTCTTTTATGTGCTCCTCCGGTGTCATGGTTTGGATAATGTTAGTTTCAACATTAATAGGCATACCTGAAATATAGTGTTTAATTCTTTGTCCATTGACCACCTTCGGGTTGGTACCTTCGACATTATTAATCTTGATAGCTCCAGAGCGATAAACTTCTTCGATGATATATGGTCCTTCCCATTTGAAAAGAAGTTTTCCTACAAAAAATCTAAAACGAGAATTGTACAATAGAACATATTCACCAACTTTAAATTCCCGCTTTGGGATTCTTTTTTCATGCCATATTCTAACTTTTTCTTTGAATAGTTTGGCATCTTCATAAGCTTGGGTTCTCCATTCATCTAGTGAGCTAATATCAAATAACCTCTTTTCACCAGCAAGTTTGAAATCGCAATTGAGTTATTTAATTGTCCAATATGCTTTATGTTCTAATTTGAGAGGCTAATGACAAGCTTTCCCGTAAACCATTTTATATGGAGACATACCACTACAAAAAAAAGACACATCCGTGACATTTTGGCCCGAACGAAAAAAAATCTATCATGCTTATAACACTTATATGACAATAATCGTGATCTTGGTTGGTATGATTGTATATTTTATTTATGGTGCTGTCCTACGGTGCCCTCCATCTCGTGCAAACATGGGGGATCCTCGCTGTAGGGTGTTGCAATATGTTCATGGTTTGCTTATTGTCAGTGTTGCGGGGGTGACAACAGCCTAAACGCGGATAAGTGGGTTATGGCGTATGGGAGTAAAGAGGACTTGATACTTAATGCTATGGTTGGGTTTCACGACCTTAATGATCTTTAGTACTTGTGGATGCTTGCTAGATTTACAATAATAAGTGCATATGATCCAAGTAGAGAAAGTATGTTAGCTCATGCCTCTCCCTCATATAAAATTGCAAGAATGATTACCGGTACTTGTTATCGATTGCCTAGGGACAAATGACTTTCTTGTTGACAAAAGCTATCCACTTTTATTGCCTTGCAATTTATTCATAGTTTTATTCTCACAAAGTACTCGTAGTTTTATTCTTGCAAAATAGTTTCATACTTGTTCTAGGTAAAGCAAACGTCAAGTGTGCGTAGAGTTGTATCGGTGGTCGATAGAAGTTGAGGGAATATTTGTTCTGCCTTTAGCTCCTCGTTGGGTTCGACACTCTTATTTATCGAAGAAGGCTACAAACAATCCCCTATACTTGTGGGTTATCCTCTTGTCACTTCACTGTGAGGACCGGATGAAAATTATTTTGACCATCAAGTGTACCACCGTTGTACTACTACTAGTAGTAACATACGGAGTAGTACTGTAGTATAGCAGAAATAGGTCTCCCGTGCTAGCAAGCCTCTGGGTTCACTTCATCCTCCGCATCCATATAGCGAGCAGAACCAAATTCTCGTGCATGCGGAAGTGCGAAGAAGGGCTTTTCTTTTTTTAGGATAACCACATATTCCTTAACCAGAAAAGGTTGTGTCTCGCAGGCACGCGCCAATATCAATCTGAACCAGCTACGACACATTTTTTGTGCAAAGAGATGGATATATTTGTATATCTATTCGTCCACCCAAGTTGGTTTTGCGTAGGTCCCACCTATCAGGAGGGGTGCAGAAATAAAAAGGAATCATAAAATGTTTCGCCACAGTGATTCGAAAGAGTGACCTCAACTAACCAGTGGCACATGTAGCGATAGAAGGATGGGCACGTACACGGACACGGACCACTCCTTAGTAGGCTACACGCATAGCCTTTTTGTTTTGCAGGTTGGTCTACCTAGCCGTCTAATCAACTGCCTGCATGCCACTTCTCCCATTTACTTCTCCATCGGGAACCGATTTTCCTCGGCTTCTTCACCTCTCCTTCATTTGCATTCAAACTCCACTGGATTCACATCCTCCTGGATTAATTCTAAAGCCCCTTCAAATAATCATCTTCTTCAATTAGACTAGCCATCTTCTTCTTAATCCTAATTCTCCAAACCATAGCCCTCCAGTCTAGCGGTTCCAAATGGCGAAAGAGATCCCTATGCAGGTTTTTAGTGTCAAACATGTCCTCGTCGAAGGCTCGTTGAGCATAGTTGCTGATACGTCCATTTTCCATCATGTTTTCCTACTGTTATTTATGATGTTTTTATGCATAATAATGCTTTTTGGAGTAATTCTAATGCCTTTTCTCTCATAATATGCAAGGTTCACACAAAGAGGGAGCATTCCGGCATCTGGAAATCTGGACCTGAAAAAGCTACGTCAGGCTACCTATTCTGCACAACTCCAAATGAGCTGAAACTTCACGAGGAATTTTTATGGAATATATAAGAATTATTGGAGTCAATAAGTACCAGAGGGGGCCCACCAGGTGGGCACAATCCACCTGGGCGTGCCAGGGAGCCCAGGCGCGCCCTGGTGGGTTGTGCCCTCCTCGGCCCACCTCTGGTGCCCCTCTTCTGGTATATAAGTCATTTTGACCTAGAAAAAATAAAGGGGGGGACTTTCAGGATGAAGCGCCGCCGTCTCGAGGCCGAACTTGGGCAGGAGCACTTTTGCCCTCTGGCAGAGCGATTCCGCCGGGGGAACTTCCCTCCCGGAGGGGGAAATCATCGTCATCATCATCACCAACAACTCTCCCATCTTGGGGAGGGCAATCTCCATCAACATCTTCAACAGCACCATCTCCTCTCAAACCCTAGTTCATCTCTTGTGTTCAATCTTTGTACCGGAACTATAGATTGGTACTTGTGGGTGACTAGTAGTGTTCGATATTTTGATGATATGTATGTTGTGATTCCCTTAGTGGTGTCATGTGAACATCGACTACATGGCACTTCACCTTATTAGTGCCTAAGGGAATGCATTGTGGATTAGTTATTAGATGATGGGTTGCGAGAGTGACAGAAGCTTAAACCCTAGTTTATGCGCTATTCCGTATGGGACTGATTTGGACCCAAAAGTTTAATGCTTTGGTTAGATTTATTCTTAATACTTTTCTCGTAGTTGTGGATGCTTGCGAGGGGGTTAATCATAAGTAGGAGGTTTGTTCAAGTAAGAACAACACCTCAGCACCGGTCCACCCACATATCAAATTATCAAAGTAGCGAACACAAATCAAACCAACATGATGAAAGTGACTAGATGAAATTCCCGTGTACCCTCAAGAACGCTTTGCTTATCATAAGAGATCGTTTTGGCATGTCCTTTGCCTCAAAAGGATTGGGCTACCTTGCTGCACTTTTATTACCATTACCATTTCTTGCTCGTTACAAATTATCTTGCTACCAAACTACTCGTTACTTATAATTTCAGTGCTTGCAGACATTACCTTGCTGAAAACCGCTTGTCATTTCCTTCTGCTCCTCATTGGGTTCGATACTCTTACTTATCGAAAGGACTATGATTGATCCCCTATACTTGTGGGTCATCAAGACTCCTTTTCTGGCGCCATTGCCGGGGAGTGAAGCGCTCTTGGTAAGTGGAAATCGGTAAGGAAAAATTATTACTACGTGCTGAAATTTATTGTCACTTGCTACTATGGGGAACAATCCTTTGAGGGGTTTGTTTGGGGTATCTTCACCTCGACCGGAACCACAATTAGTTACCCCTCAACCTACTGCACCTACTGAAAATATTGGTTATGAAATTCCTTTGGGTATGATAGAACAACTGCTAGCTAATCCTTATGCAGGAGATGGAACCGAACATCCTGATATGCACTTGATATATGTGGATGAAATTTGTGGATTATTTAAGCTTGCAGGTTTACCCGGAGATGAAGCTAAGAAGAAGGTTTTCCCTTTATCTTTTAAGGGAAAAGCATTGGCATGGTATAGGTTATGCGATGATATTGGATCTTGGAATTGGATTCGATTGAAATTGGAATTTCACCCAAAAATTTATCCTATGCATCTAGTTCATCGTGATCGGAATTACATATATAATTTTTGGCCTCGTGAAGGAGAAAGTATCGCTCTAGCTTGGGGGAGGCTTAAGTCAATGTTGTATTCATTCCCCAATCATGAGCTCTCAAGAGAAATTATTATTCAGAATTTTTATGCTCGGCTTTCTCATGATGATCGATCCATGCTTGATACTTCTTGTACTGGTTCCTTTATGAAGAAGACTATTGATTTCCGGTGGGATCTTTTAGACAGAATTAAACACAACTCTGAAGATTGGGAACTCGACGAAGGTAAAGAGTTAGGTATTAAGCTCAAGTATGATTGTTGTTAAATCTTTTATGAATACCGATGCTTTTCAAAAGTTTAGCACTAAATATGGACTTGACTCTGAGATAGTAGCCTCCTTTTGTGAATCATTTGCTACTCATGTTGACCTCCCTAAGGAGAAGTGGTTTAAATATCACCCACCTATCAAAGAAGAAATTAAAGAACCAGTAGTAGCTAAAGATGAAACTATTATTTACAATGCTGATCCAGTTGTGCCTACTGCTTATATTGAAAAACCACCTTTCCCTGTTAGGATGAAGGAACATGCTAAAGTCTCAACTGTCGTCAACAAAAGTTATATTAGAACTTCCAAACCTGCTGAACAAATCAAAGTAGAACCTAGTGTTGCTATGGTTAAAGATCTCTCGGTTGAAAATATAGATGGGCATGTTATTTACTTCTGTGATGAAGCTGCTAGAATTGCCAAACCCGATGAAAAAGACAAACATAGACCCGTTGTTGGCATGCCTGTTGTCTCAGTTAAAATAGGAGATCATTGTTATCATGGTTTATGCGACATAGGTGCTAGCGTGAGTGCCATTCCTTTTACCTTATATCAAGAAATTATGAATGATATAGCACCCGCTGAAATAGAAGACATAGATGTTACTATTAAACTTGCTAATAGGGACACCATCACACCACTTGGGATTGTTAGAGATGTTGAAGTCTTGTGTGGGAAAATTAAATACCCTACTGATTTTCTTGTTCTTGGTTCCCCACAAGATGACTTTTGTCCCATTATCTTTGGTAGACCTTTCTTGAACACCGTCAATGCTAAAATAGATTGTGAGAAACAAACCGTCAGTGTTAGTTTTGGTAATGAGTCTCATGAGTTTAATTTTTCCAAGTTTAGTAGAAAACATCATAAGGAAGAATTGTCTAGTAAGGATGAAATAATTGGTCTTGCTTCTATTGCTGTGCCTCCTACCGATCCACTAGAACAATATTTGCTAGACCATGAAAATGAAATGCATCTGCATGAAAGAAATGAAATAGATAAGATTTTTTTGAACAACGTCCTCTGCTTAAACACAATTTGCCTATTGAAACTCTAGGAGGTCCTCCTCCATCTAAAGGTGATCCTATGTTGGAATTAAAACAATTGCCAGACACTTTGAAATATGCTTATCTTGATGAGAAAAAGATTTATCCTATTATTATTAGTGCTAACCTTTCAGAACATGAAGAAGAAAGATTATTGAAGGTTCTGAAGAAGCACCAAGCTGCCATTGGATATACTCTTGATGATTTAAAGGGCATTAGTCCCACTCTCTGTCAGCATAAAATTAATATGGAGCCTGATGCTAAACCCGTTGTTGATCACCAACGACGTTTAAATCCTAAAATGAAAGAAGTGGTAAGAACAGAAATACTGAAGCTTCTGGAAGCAGGTATAATCTATCCCATAGCTGATAGTAGATGGGTAAGTCCCGTTCATTGTGTCCCTAAAAAAGGAAGTATTACCATTGTTCCTAATGATAAGAATGAACTTATTCCACAAAGAATTGTTACTGGCTATAGAATGGTAATTGATTTTAGAAAACTAAATAAAGCTACTAGAAAAGATCATTACCCTCTGCCTTTTATTGATCAAATGTTAGAAAGACTATCAAAGCACACACATTTTTGCTTTCTTGATGGATATTCCGGTTTTTCTCAAATACCTATCTCACAACCTGATCAAGAGAAAACCACCTTTACTTGCCCTTTTGGAACTTATGCTTATAGATGTATGCCTTTTGGTTTATGCAATGCACCTGCTACTTTTCAAAGATGTATGACTGCCATATTCTCTGATTTTTGTGAAAAGATTGTTGAGGTTTTCATGGATGATTTCTCCGTTTACGGAACTTCTTTTCATGATTGCTTGAGCAACCTTGATCGAGTTTTGCAGAGATGCAAGCAAACTAATCTCATCTTGAATTGGGAGAAGTGCCACTTTATGGTTAATGAAGGTATTGTCTTGGGACATAAAATTTTTGAACGAGGTATTGAGGTGGATAAAGCTAAAGTTGATGCAATTGAGAAAATGCCATGCCCTAAAGATATCAAAGGTATCCGTAGTTTCCTCGGTCATGCTGGTTTCTATAGGAGGTTTATTAAAGACTTCTCTAAAATTTCTAGGCCTCTTACAAATATTTTACAAAAGGATGTTCCATTTGTTTTTTATGATGATTGTGTAGAAGCCTTTGAAACATTTAAGAAAGCCTTGATTTCTGCACCTATTGTTCAACCACCTGATTGGAACTTGCCTTTTGAAATTATGTGTGATGCTAGTGATTATGTTGTTGGTGCTGTTCTAGGACAAAGAGTCGATAAGAAATTAAATGTTATTCATTATGCTAGTAAAACTCTGGACAGTGCTCAACGAAATTATGCTACTACTGAAAAAGAATTTTTAGCAGTTGTGTTTGCTTGTGATAAATTTAGATCTTACATTGTTGATTCTAAAGTGACTGCTCACACCAATCATGCTGCTATAAAATATCTTATGGAAAAGAAGGATGCTAAACCTAGACTCATTAGGTGCGTTCTTTTGTTACAAGAATTTGATTTACATATCACTGATAGAAAGGGAGCTGAGAACCCCGTGGCTGATAACTTGTCTAGGTTAGAAAATATTCTTGATGACCCACAACCTATTAATAATAGTTTTCCTGATGAACAATTAGCTGCAATAAATTTTTCTCATAACACCCCTTGGTATGCTGATTATACCAATTATATTGTTGCTAAATATATACCACCTAGCTTCGCATACCAACAAAAGAAAAAATTCTTCTATGATTTAAGACATTACTTTTGGGATGACCCACATCTTTATAAAGAAGGAGTAGGTGGTATTATTGGACGTTGTGTACCTGAGCATGAACAGGGAGAAATCCTATGAAAATGTCACTCCGAAGCTTATGGAGGACATCACGCGGGAGATAGAACTGCTCACAAGGTATTGCAATCTGGTTTTTATTGGCCTACTCTCTTCAAGGATGCCTGTAAGTTTGTTTTATCTTGTGATGAATGTCAAAGAATTGGTAATATTGGTAAGCATCAGGAAATGCCTATGAATTATTCTCTTGCTGTTGAACCATTTGATGTTTGGGGATTTGATTACATGGGACCTTTTCCTTCCTCTAATGGGTATACACATATTTTGGTTCCTGTTGATTATGTTACTAAGTGGGTAGAAGCTATTCCAACTAGTAGTGCTGATCACAACACCTCTATTAAAATGCTTAAGGAATTCATTTTCCCAAGGTTTGGAGTCCCTAGATATTTAATGACGGATGGTGGTTCACATTTTATTCATGGTGCTTTCCGTAAAATGCTTGCTAAATATGATGTTAACCATAGAATTGCATCACCTTATCATCCTCAGTCTAGTGGTCAAGTTGACCTTAGCAATAGAGAAATAAAATTAATATTACAAAAAACTGTCAATAGGTCCCGAAAGAATTGGTCTAAGAAGTTAGATGATGCACTTTGGGCTTATAGAACAGCATATAAAAATCCTATGGGTATGTCTCCGTATAAAATGGTTTATGGAAAAGCTTGTCATTTGCCTCTTGAGTTAGAACATAAAGCATATTGGGCAATTAAAGAACTCAACTATGATTTCAAACTTGCCGGTGAAAAGAGGTTATTTGATATTAGCTCACTAGATGAATGGAGAACCCAAGCCTATGAAAATGCCAAGTTATTTAAAGAAAAAGTTAAAAGATGGCATGACAAAAGAATCGAAAAGCGTGAGTTCAAAGTTGGAGAATATGTTCTTTTGTACAACTCTCATTTCAGATTCTTTGCAGGAAAACTCCTCTCCAAATGGGAAGGACCCTATGTTATCGAGGAGGTTTATCGATCCGGAGCCGTTAAGATAAATAATGCCGAAGGTACTAACCTGAAGGTTGTTAATGGGCAACAAATAAAACATTATATCTCAGGTACGCCCATTAATGTTGAAAGCAATATTATCCAAACTATGACACCGGAAGAACACATAAAGGAAACCTTCCGAAACACTACAGAATAACTGAAAAGGAGGAGGTACGTGATACAGTAAGTAAACGGACTCCGAAAAATCCGCAAAAATATTTTCTGTCAGTTTTGGAATATAACAAAAATTAGGAAAATAAGAAACAACCAGGAAGGCACCCCTGGTGGGCACAAGACATCAGGGCGCGCCTGGCTTGCCAGGCGCGCTCAGGTGGGTTGTGCCCACCTCGGGTACCTTCCGGACTCCGTTTTTCTTCAGCTTGCTTGTTTCCCAAGATAAAAAATCTGTATATACCCCCGTATCATGGAGAAATCTTCTGTTCTTCTTTTCTTGTTGTTTTCCTGATAGATCTGAAAATATGTCGTCTCAAGATTCCGAGGAGGAGTGCCCAGTTTCTTATCAGCCTTTAGATAAAAATATCTTCAAGGATACCTATCCCTATATATGGTTCTCCGATGAAGAAGATGAAGATGAACCAGTCCCTCCTCATTTCAAGCATGAAAGCATGGAGGCGTTATGCAAGAGGATAATAAAGCTTGAGATGGAGAATGAGGAGTTAAGGATAGATAATTTTTACCTTCAAAATAAGTTGGTGAAAAAGACAGACAAACCCTCTACTTCATCACCACCACCTCCTTCTTCATCACCAAAGGAAAACTGAGTATCGGGTATGGGCACTCCCATTGGCTTGTGCCAAGCTTGGGGGAGGTGCCCCGGTACCGTATCACCTCCACTATCTTTTGCCTTTACTTATCTTAGTTCGATCCATAGTTATCTTTTGCTTTAGATGAATAAAAGTTTAGTTCGATCCTTTCTTTTCGAGTGTTTGCTTAGTGATCTATCTTTGTAATCGTGTGCAAGATATATATAATAAAGTTTAGTTTGAGTTTTGTTTTCTTTACTTTCATGTTCAATAAAAAGAAAGGAAATAAATGAAAAAGATCATATCCTAATTTTATGGTAAGTAATGACATCACATAAGGAAGAGTATAAGTAGAAAATTTTATTGGAGATTGACAAACATAGCATTGACATCATGAAAGAATTAATAAGGGAAGAGAGGATTCACATGCAAATATACTATCTTGGACATCTTTTGTGATTGTGAGCCCCCATCAAAATATTATATGCCAAAATTGTTGACGTTGGACAAGGAAGACAACGTAATGATTTATGTTTGTTCATATTCACATAGAAGTTATATTGTCATAGATCCTTTAACATGTGGTGCTTGCCCCCATCTTTGCTAGCCAAAAATTCTGCACTAAGTAGAGATACTACTTGTGCATCCAAAAACCTTTAAACCCAAATCTTATTTTGAGTCCACCATACCTACCTATGGATTGAGTAAGATCCTTCAAGTAAGTTGTCATCGGTGCAAAAAGGGCAATAAAAATTGCTTCTAAAAGTGTTGGATCATTTAGTGTAAGAAAAAATTGAGCGTTGTACGAACTTGTGATGGCAAAGAATAAAAGTGACAGACTGCATAATAAAGGTTGCTATCACAAGGGGCAATATAACGTGACGTTCTTTTGCACTGAGAGATTGAGCATACAAACAAATAAGCGCATGGCAACCTCTGCTTCCCTCTGCGAAGGGCCTATCTTTTACTTTTATGTATTTACTTTTATGCAAGAGTCAAAGTTCTTCTCTCTATTCCTTTTTATTTTTTCTTTTGGCAAGCATCATGTGGTGAGGAAAGATCTAGGCACATATATCCAGTTGGTTATGAGTAGCATGAGTTATTATTGTTGACATCACCCTCGAGGTGAGTATGTTGGGAGGCGAATCTATAAGCCCCTATCTTTCTATGTGTCCGGTTGAAACGTTTTGCTCATGTGTATGCGGTGAGTGTTAGCAATCATAGAAGACTATATGATGGTTGAGTATGTGGACTTGCCAAAAAGGCTCGATACATGACCCTTCCTGAAAAGATGATGAATTGAAGTTGCAAAGTTGACTGAAAACATAGTTTGTTGGTTTTCAATAGAGTTTATGCTTTATACTTCGATGTTGTGATGAATTGTTACTTGTTCATGAGAAGTTATATGATAAAAGTTCTATGATAAAGTTCTATGTTAAAGTTTGTTGCTATTATAATAATATACATGATGCTTCTATGTTCGTATTTTGTTTTTATCGACACCTCTCTCTCTAAGCATGTGGACATGTTTTTCGATTTCGGTTTTCGCTTGAGGACAAGCGAGGTCTAAGCTTGGGGGAGTTGATACGTCCATTTTGCATCATGTTTTCCTACTGTTATTTATGATGTTTTTATGCATAATAATGCTTTTTGGAGTAATTCTAATGCCTTTTCTCTCATAATACGCAAGGTTCACACAATGAGGGAGAATTTCGGCAGCTAGAAATCTGGACCTGAAAAAGCTACGTTAGGCTACCTATTCTGCACAACTCCAAATGAGCTGAAACTTCACGAGGAATTTTTATGGAATATATAAGAATTATTGGAGCCAATAAGTACCAGAGGAGGCCCACCAGGTGGGCACAACCCACCTGTGCGCGCCAGGGAGCCCAGGCGCGCCCTGGTGGGTTTTGCCCTCCTCGTGTAACATCCCCAGATCCTAACCCTGTCATCAAGCTAATTAATTTGCAAGGTCATCATATTTTACTGAGTCAAAATACCACTTGTCTCAAATCAAATTCTAATTCAATTTTAAAATGCAAATCAAATAATTATTTCTTCAAACAACAAAACAAAAATGTTCAGAATATTGCAAATAATTCCCAGGCAATTATAAAATTGGAACCAACCTCACCAAAAGTCCCAAAATGCCCCTGGATTTTATTTATTGGTCCAGCAACATTTATCTTGCCTTATTTAATTTCTAAAAATATCTAGCCACTTCCAGATGCCCTGAAACTTTTTGTGCAACACCACAATATCGCGCTTGAATTATGTGCCAAGTTTCAATCTTAACAAAAATCATTTGGATCAAAAATAAAATGGAAAACAGAGGGTAGTAAATAGAAACAAAGAAGAGTAAAGGGAAATAGAGGAACTGACTGTGCATCTGGGCTTTAAAGTGTACAGTGTAGCGTGGCCCAATCCAACTCTCTCTCCTCCTCCCTCCCGCTCTCTCTCTTCGCGTGTCAGCCACGCGAGCGCTCTCGCCGGCGATACTGCATGCGTCGACCATCCCGAGCCGTTGCCGTCGTCCCGGGGATGGATAAGGACGCCACCTGTGCCCTGGCCTTCCCCCCTGCTCACTCCTCCTCGCTCTTCCTCACTTTCCCTTCTTCCCCTTCCCCAGCCGAATGCAGCCGTCGACGTCGCTCGCCATTGCCGTGGCCACCGGCCACCATTCGTTAAGCCATCGCATCATCGAGCTTCCCATGCTTCGACTACGTCGACTACGCCCCTCGTTACAAGCCGGGGGCCACCACCTTGACGTCGGCCACCGGAGCTCCGTCGCGTCGATCCACTCTGCCTGCTACTCCTAATCCTTCACCGAGCCACTCGTGCGCTCCCCGGTGAGCTCCCCGTTGGATCCCCTCTCTTCCCTCTCGCGTTCGAGCCTCGCTATGCTGCCGTCGTTGTCAGAGCTCCGCCGCCGCTACCGAGCTTCCTGCCGACCACCTAGTGCCCCTCGGACTCGGCCGAGCACGTCGTCGTGCTCGTGGCATCACGAAGGAGTCGTCGAGCCCTTGCATTCATCGACTGCGCACTCATGGTCTCGATCCTGAGCACCCCTTGTTCTGGCCGACGCCCGCCATTGTCGCCGCCGCCATTTAGTACCTCCCCGACCCCAACCAACCCTGCCATCGGTCGCGACGTCGAACGGCCAATCGAACACGACCCCTCGCGCTTGTTTTGGTGGCCTGTGGCGAGGTCCCGAAGGACGCCACCGCGCTGGGTGGTCGTCGGCGGCTAAACGCCGGCCGGCTGACGTGTCCGGCACCGTTAACCCCTAACCCCGCCTCTGTGCGACTCACAAGCGGGCCCCACTTTGCTAATTAACAGCGGTTACATTTAATCACTAGTTAGTTTAGCTAATTAGTCACTGACACCCGGGCCCGCCCCTAATTAACCGAGTTTAGCTAAAATAAACACTGATTAGCCCCTCTGAGAATGACATGTGGGGCCCGCAGCACTGTTGTTACACAGTCAGCTGCTGAGCCAGCAGGCTAGCCCACATGTCAGCCTCTGCTGACTGGTTGTTTGACCCAGTCAATGGGCCCACTGGTCAGCCTCTGTGCTGGTTAGTTGGGTACAAAACTGGGTGCACATAGCATTTTCATTTACTGTTTAAATTCGAATTTAGTAATTAGAATAATTCTAGAAAATATTTAAAACTTTGATAAATCATATAAAATAAAACGTAGCTTCGATGAAAATACTTTGTACATGAAAGTTGCTCAGAATGACAAGACGAATCCGAATATGGCCTCCTCATACCTGTCACATGCCTCTAGGATGTTGAACATGGAACTTTCCCCTCCGGTTCATCTGACCGATAATGGCCCGGAGCTGGTAAAATATCTCCGGATGCTTTCCCGCTCCCTCTACAACATGTAGCCCTTCGTTAGGTCTCCCCTAGCACCGCGTAGCTGCCTTGTTACGTTTTGTGATGCTTAGATTGATCTGTTATTTATTGTTTCTTCCCCCTCTTCTCTCTCGATAGACCCCGAGACCGATGATGACCCGATGATCGTCTACCTCGTCGAAGACCTGTTGGAGTTTGCAAAGCAACCAGGCAAGCACCCCCCCCCCTTGAGCATGCCTATATCACCTATTCTTTCTCTCTTATGCTTGCATTAGAAATTGCTGCTGCTACTGTTTACCCTATTTTTGACGCATAGCCTGTTTTTGTAACTGCTGTTGATACCTACCTGTTTATCCTAAACTGCTTAGTATAGGCTGGGTAGAGACCCACCAGAGACCCCACTTTGTTCCCAGTTACCCCCGCTGGATTATCAGATGACTCGTTCAGCATGATCGACAACCAGGCCCCGGCACCGCACATCACCCCCACTTAGTTGTACGACACTGCAGCATTATTATCGAGTGCCGAGGGTGATACCTCGTATAGCACTTCTCATGTTAACTCTGTAGAGTAGCTATTTGGTCGTGGTCACCGAGGGTGATTCCTCCTTCACCACTTCCGATAACGATGCTGTCGTGCAACATCTCAAGTGTGAACCCATCGAGGGTGATTCCTCTGAGTTCACCTTGACGGATACATCAAGTAGGAATCCAACGAGGGTGATACCTCAGATTCCCCAGATGTTATGGACACACGGATACTTGGACTTTACTACTGTTGCTTGGAAATGCGGGTCGACCCTGAGGAGTACCCGCGAGTGATGTGAAGACGGGTTGACCTGGAGGGTACCCGAGAGATGAATACGAGGCGTGGCCGGGCATTCTTAGCCCTTGCCGCAAGTCCTCGAGATGGGGCGACAGGGTCACATCGATTGTGAGTCTCTGCTCCTTACCGCACTACCAAAACACTAACGATTTGGATATGTGATCTGAGTGGGCCTCTGGCCCGATAGCACTAACCATCACGCGGGAATAAATATGGGTAATCTGCATCGTGGCATCAGCCGAAAGCTCTGTCAGACGTCCAGTTCAGCATTGTGGCACGGTCGGATCGTGTCGGCCATCCAAGGCGATGCTGGTATCCACCCTGCACACAACGACCCGGAGTGCACAGGGCGATGGCCCAAGACCCCTGAGCGCTTAGGATGTAGACCAGTAGGGACCTCTCTGCTAAGCTCTAGGTAGGGCTGCGGTGTGTCATTTGGCCGAGGCCGGGCATGACCTAGACAAGTGTGTCCGGCTGGAGTTAAGCGAGCGTGGTGGTTCAGTTGGTGCACCCTTGCAGGGAAGAACTAATCTATGCATAGCCAGATCCTCGGTAACGGACGCTCGGAGTTGTATCCCGATCGATACAACTAGAACTTAAAGATGAGATGAGAAATGTATACTAGGGCTCTGGGATTGCTTTCTCGCAGGGAGTCGATAAAGGATCTCTGGCCGAGGTTGATACTTGGATATTATGGCTCTGGGATTGCTTTCTCGCAGGGAGTCGAGAAAGGATCTCTGGGCGAGGATGATGACGACTACTACTTTATATTATGCTTTATGTACTCTTCTAAATGCTACAAGATGGTTTAAGATGCTAGTCTTCGATAGGACTAGGCCTTCCCCTCTATTCTGGCATTTCTGTAGCCCAGTCCACATATATAACCTTTCTTTGATAATGTTGCATATGTAGTGTAGATCCTTGCTTGCCGAGTACTTTGGATGAGTACTCACGGTTGCTTTGCTTCCTCCTTTTCCCCATATCCGTTTGATGCGACCAGATGACGGAGCCCCGGAGCCAGCTGCCCCTGTCGACGATCACTACTACTACCCCGAGGATGGTTTCTACTACGAGCTTGCCGACGACCAGGAGTAGGATCGGAGGATCCCAGGCAGGAGGCCTGCGTCTTTCGAACGTATCTTTTGTTTTGCCCCACCTTTCTAAAGGCTTATATGTTTTTGTTTCATATCTGTACTCAGATATCTGATGCTTCCGCTGACGCTGGTATGTGAGCTTATGTATTCGAGCCCTCGAGGCCCCTGGCTTGTAATATAAAGCTTGTATGATTTTATTTAAGCTTTAGAGTTGTGTTGTGATATCTTCGAGTGAGTCCTTAGGATTGATCGTGTGCATTTGCGTGTATGATTAGTGCACAATTAAGCCGGGGCGTCACACCTCGGCCCACCTCTGGTGCCCCTCTTATGGTATTTAAGTCATTTTGACCTAGAAAAAATAAAGGGGGGGGGGGACTTTCGAGATGAAGCGCCGCCGTCTCGAGGCGGAACTTGGGTAGGAGCACTTTTGCCCTGCGGCGGAGCGATTCCGCCGGGGGAACTTCCCTCCCGGAGGGGGAAATCATCATCATCATCATCACCAACAACTCTCACATCTTGGGGAGGGTAATCTCCATCAACATCTTCAACAGCACCATCTCCTCTCAAACCCTAGTTCATCTCTTGTGTTCAATCTTTGTACCGGAACTATAGATTGGTACTTGTGGGTGACTAGTAGTGTTGATTACATCTTGTAGTTGATTACTATATGGTTTATTTGTTGGAAGATTATATGTTCAGATCCATTATGCTATTTAATACCCCTCTGATCTTGAGCATGATTATCATTAGTGAGTAGTTACTTTTGTTCTTGAGGTCACGGGAGAAATCTTGTTGCAAGTAATCATGTGAACTTGATATGTGTTCGATATTTTGATGATATGTATGTTGTGATTCCCTTAGTGGTGTCATGTGAACATCGACTACATGGCACTTCACATTATTAGGGCCTAAGGGAATGCATTGTGGAGTAGTTATTAGATAATGGGTTGCGAGAGTGACAGAAGCTTAAACCCTAGTTTATGCGCTATTCCGTAAGGGACTAATTTGGATCCAAAAGTTTAATGCTATGGTTAGATTTATTCTTAATAATTTCTCATAGTTGCGGATGCTTGTGAGGGGGTTAATCATAAGTAGGAGGTTTGTTCAAGTAAGAACAGCACCTAAGCACCGGTCCACCCACATAACAAATTATCAAAGTAGCGAACACAAATCAAACCAACATGATGAAAGTGACTAGATGAAATTCCCGTGTACCCTCAAGAACGCTTTGCTTATCATAAGAGATCGTTTTGGCCTATCCTTTGCCTCAAAAGGATTGGGCTACCTTGCTGCACTTTTATTACCATTACCATTACTTGCTCGTTACAAATTATCTTGCTACCAAACTACTCGTTACTTATAATTTCAGTGCTTCCAGACATTACCTTGCTGAAAACCGCTTGTCATTTCCTTCTGCTCCTCGTTGGGTTCGACACTCTTACTTATCGAAAGGACTATGATTGATCCCCTATACTTGTGGGTCATCAGTTGCCACTGTCACCGACCACCCAAGGGTCATTCGTTAGTGGATCAACAATGTATCCAACTCCCTCCAAAAGGTGGAGATGAAGGTCGTCGGTCTCAACGCAAAGTACACGGAGCATGCCACTGGGAAGATCCAACGCGCCACCGTCCTTCAGTTGTGCCTCGAAGATGAAGTTTTGGTGTATCACATCATACACGCGCCCTCCATACCAGGTGAGCTCCATGATTTCATGTCTCGGGAGGACATATACTTCTGTGGGGCAGCCATCGAAGGGGACAAATAGAAGCTGGCGCCGTACAACCTTGACTTGAAAAACATCGCTGACCAACAAACCAGAATTTTTGTAGATGATTGTGATAAAGAAACACCATCCCTATTCGACGTAGCAAATTCTGTGCTCGGAACAAATCTTGAGAAGGGTGATGAGACGCTGGGATTATGGTCGTCTGGATGGGAGCATTATCCCTTGACCTACGAGCGGATAAAATATGCTGCCCTCGATGCCCGTGTGAGTTTTGAGATAGCTGCAAGGTCGAAAGAGCTTGTTGCAAAGCCGTGTCCCATAGAAAATGAGAAGAAGAAGAAGAAGCTGCACCAGCAGCAGGGAATTATAGATGGATGAACTATTTCCTCTTTTGTAAAAATTATATTTCCTCTTTTGTGTACCTTGATATAAATGAACTATTTCGCTGGTGTGCATGTCTTTGGAACAAGTGTACTCTGTGTACATTGATATAGGTCCGCTTGACTATAATGAACTATTTATCCGCCTAGTTTTCTATACTAGTACTTGATGTCTACTACGCAACCTTATTATTGTAGACTCGTGTTGGGCCTCCAAGCGCAGAGTTTTGTAGGACAGTAGCAAATTTCCCTCAAGTGGATGACCTAAGGTTTATCAATTCGTGGGAGGCGTAGGATGAAGATGGTCTCTCTCAAACAACCGTGCAACCAAATAACAAAGAGTCTCTTGTGTCCCCAACACACCCAATACAATGATAAATTGTATAGGTGCACTAGTTCGGTGAAGAGATGGTGATACAAGTGCAATATGGATGGTAGATATAGGTTTTTGTAATCTGAAAATATAAAAACAGCAAGGTAACTAGTAACAAAAGTGAGCGAAAACGGTATTGCAATGCTTCGAAACAAGGCCTAGGGTTCATACTTTCACTAGTGCAAGTTCTCTCAACAATGGTAACATAATTGGATCATATAACAATCCCTCAACGTGCAACAAAGAGTCACTCCAAACTCACTAATAGTAGAGAATAAACAAAGAGATTATTGTAGGGTACGAAACCACCTCAAAGTTTGAAAGTGCGTTATATCGACTAGAGGGGGGTGAATAGGCAATTTTTATGAATTCGTCGCTGAGGAAATACTACTTGAGGAATTTCCTAAGCAACGAACTACAAGCAGCGGAATAAGTACTCAGGTACATGGATAACAAAGCAGTAGCATAGTCATCATGATGAAATGAAACAAAACAAAGCACAGGTAGCGTGTAAACAGGATAAGCAGGCTGAAGGCAAAGTGACTGAAGAAATAGGAATGAGGAAATTGAGAAAGTCTTCAGTCAAAGTCTTCAAACAGTAATGATCAAGTACACAGCAAGTATGCGAGGAAATGAAAGGGTTGAGGAAATAGAACCAGTAGCTTGGTGAAGACAGTGATTTGGTAGACCAGTTCCAACTGCTGTGACAGTTGTACGTCTGGTTGGAGCGGCTAGGTATTTAAACCTGAGGACACACAGTCCTGGACACATAGTCCACACCGTATTGTCCTTGAGCTAAGGTCACATAGACCTCGCCCAATCACTCGTGGTAAGTCTTCATAGGTGACTTCCAAACCTTCACAAACTTGGTCACTCGGTGATCCACAATTCCTCTTGGATGCTTTAGACCATGACGCCTAACCGTCTGGAGGATGCACAGTCCTCAAAGGTAACAAAGCGTCGGTTCCACACAGGAACAATTTCTTCAGTGATGCTCAATCACTTTGGGTTTTAGGTGTTGGGTTTGGGTTTTTCCTCACTTGATGATTTTCGCTCAAAGTCCTCGGAGGATGGGATGCTCTAAATGACAAGTGTCGGTTTCTCTCGGAGCAGCCAACCAGCTAGTGGTTGTAGGGGGCGGCTATTTATAGCCGGGGAGCAGCCCGACATGATAAGACATAAATGCCCTTCAATGATATGACCGTTAGGTGGGTAGAATATTTTGGACAGCTGGCGCATAGCACAGCAACAGTCGGAAATTTGAGCTCTCAAATTCCTCAGGGCTATCATGTTCCTCACTTGTAGGCAATCCACACTGGCGAATTCCTAACTCCTTAGTCAGAACAAATTCCTCAGAGAACAGAAGAACTTCATCTCTGTCACTGAAGAACTTGACTGAACCGTATGAGATTTCCAATGGCTTCACTCGAAAGGATTGGTAGCTGTAGGATTTGGGTTCAGCATCACTTGGAAACTTTTCCTTAGTTTTACCTCGACCCCCTTTAACAGTACGGTGTTTCCTATGACTCAAGAAAGGGAAAACAAAACTATGAAAACAAAAGTCTTCACACTTCATAATCCTCGCATCAATATCAAGTCTTCAAGGTCACACCAATTTCCTCATTTTCAAAGTCTTCAACTGAAGACATTCATTTTTAGGGGTCAACTTTCTTCGTAAATATCAAACTCCTGATAGACTTATAGAACCTGTGTACACTCACAAACACATTAGTCCTTTAACCTATAGTTCTTCAATACACCAAAATCACTAAGGGGCACTAGATGCACTTACAATCTCCCCATTTTTGGTGATTGATGACAAATAGGTTAAGTTTTCAACGGAGATAAAACATATGAAGTGTAAATACTGATATTGAGGAATTTGATTGCAAGATATAGAGGAACTCCCCCTGATGATGTGCATATTGAGGATTTTGCTTCGGATTGCAAATGCACATTATAGAGTAATATCATGGAGATCTCCCCCTATATCTTGTAATTTATACACGCATTTAACATATGATATGAAGAATTTGAAATGCATGATGAAATATGGTGTCTGACAAAATTCAGCATGCGTGCATTAAGGTACTTGAGGAAATAAGCATGCAGAAAGCAGTTCAAAAGTATCAGACCACCATAGGACTTAAGTTTACAACTCATCAGATCAAACACCTCAGAAGAGCAAGAGTTGTAACTTAACAGAAAAAATAGCCCATATATAAGACCTTCTTGAAGACTAACTCAAATTTCTCCCCCTTTGTCATCGAATGACCAAAAGGGACAAAAAATGAGGACTAACGCCCCTGAAGAATAGCATCATGATGTCGATGGAGGAGCGCCAGTGTTGTTGGGGTCGTCCGTTGAGGTAGGGCCTGCCGTAGTGTCGTTCAAATCTTCAGCTTCATCCGTCTCGCGCGATGAAAAATATGAACTGGCAACAAGCCGAGGAACTTTGACCTTCTTGAATTTCTTCGAAGATGGCTGAGACCAGTCAAAGTCCTGTTGGAAGCCCATCTCCTTGAGATCTTCAGCACTATAAAGATTCGATAGAATAGCCCAAGTGCGGTCAAAGACTTCATGCAAGTAGTAGTGATTCTTATTCACATTATTTTGAGTGACTGTCATGTTCTGAAGAATTGCACCAAACTGACGCTTGACCCACTTGTGATTTCGATCAACTTTCTGATGAAGACTGAGGAGAAGTTCACGATCAGTCATCACACGCGGAGCTATTGCTTGAGGATTTTGCTTTGAAGCTTTGGCGGCAGAATCTTGTGTTGCAGAGTCATCATTGGTGGAATAGGATGCAGCTTTGTGAAATTGTCCATCCAATGGACGAGTGCCTTCATCTATAATAGCAGCCTTGCCCTTCTCATCAGCTGAGGAAATAGTCCGCTTGAGGACTTCAATAGGTGGCAAATAGCTGAGATGATTCTGAAAGTCAGCCTGATAATGAATTAAAGACCTTGATCTGATGAATTTCATGATCTAGGGAGCGTAAGGCTTCAACTCAAGAGGTGACAGAGCAGCATTGGCCAAAGTCCTCATGAAGAAATCATGGTAGTTAATGGGAATGCCATGTATCATGTTGAACAGCAGATTCTTCATGATGCCAACAACCTCTTCTTCATCAGAGTTGTGGCCCTTGATTGGACTGAGGGTTTTGGTCAATATGCGATATATCGTCCTTGGCACATAGAGCAATTCCTTCACAAGGAAGGTGGTCCTTGGAGCTTGGCCAGCCTTCAAAGGCTTCATCAGCACTTGCATCAGATGATTTGAGAGTTCAGGTTCCTCATAGATGAGCCTAGCACCTTCAGTGGGAGGACTGACTGGGACGGCGTGAAGCAATTTAGAGGCCGGTGCTTTGTAATGTGTATTTTCGGTCATCCAGTCTAGCACCCATGAATTCACATCTTCAACATTTCCAGTGATATGCAGTGTGGCGTAGAATTGAAGAATGAGTTCTTCATTCCAGTCGCAGATGTCAGTGTAGAAGTTAAGCAGCCCAGCGTCATGAAGAACACTGAGGACTGGATGGAAGCAAGGAAGCGACTCCATATCCACATGAGGGATTTGCTCGTGGTCAAATACCTTGTTCTTACCAAACAGGAGGGAAGAGTAATAGTTCATTTGACTTGCTGTCCAGAAGCGCTTGCGTGGCAGTCTTGCAGAGTCATAGGGATTGTAATCCATGAAGAAATGATGCTCAGCAAAGAAATCATCTGCGTTGAATTTCTGCTTCTTGGTATGAGGATTTTGTGGCTTGGGCTGAAGATTAATAGTTGAAGTCTTCACAGCCGCTTGACGCATAACCTCTGGAGCCACAGACTGAGGAATTTCCATAGCAATTTCATCAGCAGCAGTCTTGGTCTCCATTTCTTCAGCATTAGTAGCTGGAACTTCTTCTGGAATAGAATGAAGTGAAGATTGATGTCCTTCAGAGCCCGTATGAATTTCTTCAGTCTGCACAGGGGACTGAGGAATTTGTTGCAGAGGAGTGGTCAATGGAGAATTTGGATGATGTCTTTCCCAATAATCATCATTGAGAACTGGTGTAGTAGACCCAATGTCCACATCCTCATTTTCTTCATCAATTTCTTCAACGCCTGCCTCTTCAGCTGTGAACTGAGGCATAGGCGATGATACCAGTGGGGTTGAAGGGATATCATTCACTTCAATTTCTTCATCCAACTGCTCTAAAGTAGCAGCAGAAGGATTCGCTTCATCACTGTCATCTAGAATGAATTATTCCTCACCAAAGGGAACAATTTCCTTTGATGGCATGCTTGAGATAGGAACAGCATCAATGGGGTTGGTGTACGAGCTTTGCAAAGTCTTCACTTTCTTGGGAGCTGAAGACTCTGCAGTTTTTGATGCTTTCCTTTTCTTCACAGCTGCCTTTTCTACAGCTTTGTTCTTCTTCGCTTCTAATGTAGAAGGAACGTGGATATCTTTCATCCGTGATGACTTTGCAGGAGGAGCAGATGAAAGTGGTGCAGTTTCTTCAGGCACAACTGATGCAGTTGCCCTGGCTTGATCAGATTCTTCAGGCGCAACATTGGTGGTTGCCCTGGCATTTTCTTCAGGAACTGGAATTTCTTCAGTAGCCCTGGTACTTTCAGTTTCTTCAACAAACTAATTTTCACAGCTGTGCTTGCATTCTCTTCAGTAGGCTGAGCAGATGCATCAGCCTGAGGAATTTGTTGTTGCGTTGGAACTGCAACATTTGGGTTGAACCCCTTGGCCATTCTGACAAATCTGACTTTGGCACCTAGCCAATCTGCACGATATGTGTCAAATTCATCGCTGAGAGCTTTTATCTCCTTTTGCAGATTCACAAGTTCTTCAGGAGTCATCTTTACAGCATTCTTCTTCAGAAAGCACTCCTTTTTGTATTGAGCTTTCTTGACTTGCCTGGTCTTCTCAAATTTCCATTTTTCTTCGGCTATGAAGGCCGTCAACATGTGGCTCTGGCCAGGAGTGAGGTTCAATTCAGGCAAAGGAGTATTTGATCCTTGTGCCATAGATCGATGAAATCAAAGGATCCTTTTAGGATCCAGCATGAGTGGCACAACACTGCCTTTGGCTCTAGCGGCCTTTTCTTGCCTGTCTTTGATGATTTCAGCAAGTTCTTCATCATCAGCATCATCGTCATCAGACGGAACTTGGAAGGCAACATGTTTCTTGTGAGGACTTGGCCTTGGGCCTCGTCCAGCAGTGGCCTTTTTCTTCAGCAAGATTGGACCAGTTGAAGACTATGGCGGAGCTGAGGAACTTGCAGATGCTCCTAAGGCAATAGAGATTCCTGTAGTCCATTGGCACGTGGTAAGCTGCACAGGTGCTGAGGACTTTGCAGCTGAAGTTGAAGACTTTGTGGCAGCTGAGGGAATTGGAGTTGCCCTTGATGTGGTTGCCTGAGGAATTTGCAGTGTGGGCTTTGCAATTGGCCGTGAGGGCATAGCAGTTGAGGAACTCAGCTTCACAGTAGATTTCTTCGGCAAAGCCTTCTTGGGCTTGCCAGCAGAGGCCTCAACAGCAGCAGCAGCAGATTCTTCATTGAATTTCTTCACTGCTTCCTTTGCTACTTTAGCCAATTTGGCTTGGCGCTTAGCCCATTCCTTGGGAAATTCCTCACCGCACCTGATACTTCAGGGATCAGCTTCTTGGCCTGGAGCCAATGGAGGTCTTGGACATAGAGGGTTAATGGCGAATTTCTTCATGTACTTGGGAGTAACATAACGTTATTCCCTCCATTCCTTAGCCCATCTTCTCTCAATTCTCTGTATGCGCACTTTGCACTGAGTCTTGGTCTCTTTGCCATGAGTTGCTTCATCAGGAGTGCAATATTCATCATATATTTCTTCAGGGATCTCAAAAGTAGTGTTTGTTTCAGGCCTCTTTCCTCCCTTCTGAGGTCTCTTACCATCAGCCATTTTCTTCACTTGAGGATTTTGAACAATTGATGTTTCTGAGGAAGTGTGCAACTTATCTTCGAGGAAAGCTGCAAATGAGTTAAGTTGATGAGAACCTAGTGATTCAGTAGTAGACATTCTGTACCTGTGAACAGAGTATAGGTGCGAAGAATTTGGAGAGGTCATATGTGTTCTCAGAAATTTTTCAAAAGAAATCAAGTTTGAGGAATTTGACCAGGGGAGTCTTGAGGAATTTCACTAAGCATTCTTGACTTAGGTTCCAGGGTTGTATAGATTAGAAAATCCACACAATTGAGGAATCTTGAAGAAAAACATAGCTTAGAGAAACAAATCAAGATACAGAAGTATTCGGGAGTTTATGGAATGGGAAGTTGAAGAATAAACACCTTTTGAAGATTTTGTGAAATCATCAGAATCAAAGTAGGGCAGTAAAATCAGATTTTATTTACCCTGGGCGAAGAACACGACGAACTGGAAGTGGAAGTGGAGAAGTTCATCCATTCAGATCCCCCACGCCCTAACTTGGCGGTGAGAGACAGCTACGGTGGCGGCGGAGTGAAGATTTCCGCGGCCGGCGCGAGTACGACGGCGACGAGGTCGAGGCAGTGAAGCTCTTCCTCACCGGCGACGATGGAGAGTAGCGGCGGCGGTAGGTCTAAGAGCTCGAGCGAGTTGATGGTCGAGCGGAGTAAATGAGGACAGAGGAAGGGAGGGGTATATATAGCCACGGTGAAAAACTGCCCGTCCGAAATTTTTAGACGAACATATCCCTGACCCTTGCTCTTCTAACGACATGTGTCACCCACATACAGAGAGATGGAGATCATGGTAGATCGTGGGTGAGTAGTTTAATCCTATCGTAGGATGCGGAACGGTTTGAGCCGCAAAAGCCAAAAATTCAGATATGAAAATTTTAACGTTTCGTTCGCAAATTCTTCAGCTGTCAAGGACACAGTGAAGACTTTGAACGGGTTTCAAATGGAACGCACATGAAGAATTTGTGAACAGACTGGGTTGAGTTTAGCATAGAGGGGGAACGGGTCCGATCAGCTTCACTTAGAAGAAAATCAACTTGAAGAATTAGCAATAAGTGAATGCTGTTGAGGACGTGAAAAACTCAATTATATATATATAGTCAATGAAGAACATCAGTCGAAATTTTTTGAAGACTTTGCAAGTTGAAGAATTTGAAAGTTGAAGAATTTGAAAATTGAAGAATTTGCAAGATGAAGAAAAACTCAATTTTGAATATTTTCAACTTTTGTGGTGGCGTGTCCCACCGTATAAGAATGATGATTTTAGACACCGCATACAATTGTCGTAGGGCTCTGAGAATCAAATTCTTCATTAATTTCTTGACACTTAGAGGGTTAGTCTTCATTGATTGAAGAAAAACGTTAGTTTGTGTGTTGCACATCTAAGTCATCAATTTTGCATAAGTGTTAGGATGTGTGTCCTTTTCAAAGAAGATTCGAAGATTCTAAGATATATAGCTCGCACCGCAACTTGCTAAATCTCTTCTCATCCAAGGGCTTGGTGAAGATATCCACTAGCTATTCTTCAGTCTTCATGTGATCAATAGAGATGTCGCCCTTCAACACATGATCTCGAAGAAGACGATGACGAATCTGGATGTGCTTTGTCTTTGAGTGTTGAACTGGGTTATGAGCAATCTTGATGGAACTCTCGTTGTCACAGTAGAGTGGCACATTCTTCACATTGATGCCATAGTCCTTGAGGGTGTGCTTCATCCACAGCAATTGAGCACAGCAAGAACCAGCAGCAATGTACTCAGCTTCAGCAGTAGAGAGTGATACGTAGTTCTGCTTCTTCGAGGACCAACATACTAAAGATCGTCCGAGGAAATGGCATGTGCCTGATGTTGACTTGTGATCCACATGATCACCAGCATAGTCAGAGTTAGAATATCCAATGAGATCAAAAGCCGAGCCCTTGGGATACCATAATCCAAGTGTTGGAGTGTGAGCTAGATATCGAAGAATATGTTTCACAGCCTTATGGTGTGATTCCTTCGGTGTAGCTTGAAAACGGGCACACATGCAAACACTAAGCATAATATCTGGCCTAGATGCACATAGATACAGTAAAGAGCCAATCATGGAGCGGTATACCTTTTGATCGAAGTCTATACCATTTTCATCGGTGCATAGATGGCCATTTGTGGGCATAGGGATTTTGATGCCTTTGCAATCTTGCATACCGAATTTCCTCAAAACGTCCTTGAGGTATTTCTCTTGAGAAATGAAGATGACATTGCGTTGTTGACGAATTTGAAGGCCTAAGAAGAATTTCAATTCTCCCATCATGGACATTTGATATTCCTCACTCATCATATAAGCAAATTCGTCACTGTAACGTTGGTTAGTACAGCCAAAAATAATATCATCAACATATATTTGGTACACGAATAATTCATCATCATATGTTTTGGTGAAAAGAGTTGGGTCGAGTGAACCAGGTTTGAAGCCTTTCTTCATGAGGAATTCCTTCAGAGTATCATACCACGCCCGAGGGGCCTGCTTGAGGCCATAGAGGGCCTTATTGAGTCTGAAGACTTGATCAGGATGCTTAGGATCTTCAAAACCTGGGGGTTGAGCAACATATACTTCTTCCTCAAGCTTACCATTGAGGAATGCACTTTTTCACATCCATTTGATATAAGATGATATTATGATGGTTAGCTTAGGCAAGCAATATGAGAATAGCCTCAAGTCTAGCAACAGGTGCAAAAGTTTCATCGAAATCAATTCCTTCAACCTGTGTGTAGCCTTTAGCTACAAGACGAGCCTTGTTCCACACCACTAGGCCATTTTCATCTTGTTTGTTGTGGTAGATCCATTTGGTGCCGATGATATTGTGCTTGCGTGGGTTTGGTCACTTGACAAGCTCCCACACCTTCTTCAGCTCGAATTGATGTAATTCCTCTTGCATCGCTTGAATCCATTCAGGCTCCAGAAATGCCTCATCTACTTTGGTGGGCTCTGTGATAGAGACGAAAGCAAAATGCCCACAAAAGTTAGACAAATGTGAAGCTTTTGAGCGAGTGAGAGGACCTGGTGCGTTGATGTCGTTGATGATTCTCTCGATCTGTACTTCATTTGCAACGCGAGGATGAGCAAGTTGACGACTTTGACTTGGCTCAACATTTTCTTCAGAGCCATTTTCTTCAGATGCACCAGCATGATTTTCTTCATGATCTGGAATGACTTCTTCAGCAGATTCTTCAGTGGGTATGACATCCTCAGTAGCCTTTAGCTTGATGGATTCCTCAGGAGACATTTCATCTAGCACAGGAGGTAGGTGCTCTCTTTGCGAGCCATTAGTTTCATCGAACCACACATCTACAGTTTCAACAACCTTGTTGTGATAGGTTTTGAAGACTCTGTAGGTGTGCGAGTCCTTTCCGTAACCAAGCATAAAACCTTCATGTGCTTTCGGTGCAAATTTAGAATTGTGATGGGGATCTCTAATCCAACATTTAGCACCGAAGACTTTGAAATAACTCACATTGGGTTTCTTGTCAGTGAGGAGTTCATATGAGGTCTTCTTGAAGAATTTGTGAAGATATACCCTATTGATGATGTGGCATGCAGTATCAATTGCCTTAGGCCAGAAGCGACGAGGTGTCTTGTATTCATCAAGCATGGTGCGAGCCATCTGAACAAGAGTCCTGTTCTTGCGCTCCACAACGCCATTCTGCTGAGGAGTGTATGGAGCAGATAACTCATGAGTAATACCAAGTTCATCAAGATAGTCATCAAGACCAATATTCTTGAACTCAGTCCCATTGTCACTCTGAATATGCTTGATCTTCACAACGA
This sequence comes from Thinopyrum elongatum, assembly GCA_011799875.1. Classification (NCBI taxonomy): domain Eukaryota; kingdom Viridiplantae; phylum Streptophyta; class Magnoliopsida; order Poales; family Poaceae; genus Thinopyrum; species Thinopyrum elongatum. The sequence goes on along the minus strand of CM022300.1, from coordinate 80,048,532 downwards.
AATTCATCGAAGCCCTTGAAGAAAATCGTCTGAAGACTTCCTGCACTTCAGTTTTGTAAGTAATGACATGCACCCATGTGTAACGAGAATAATCATCAACAATGACAAAGCCATATAGAGATGCTGCATTTGTTAGTGTAGCATAATGAGTAGGGCCAAAGAGATCCATATGAAGCAATTCAAAAGGACGAGAGGTAGTCATGATAGTCTTCGAGGGGTGCTTGGCTCTGGTCATCTTTCCAGCCTCACAAGCTCTGGTCATCTTTGAGGAATTTGACAACCTCAATGCAAATGACGTGCTTTTTCTTCATGAGCGTGTGTAAGTTCCTCATGCCAGCATGACCCAGTTGTCGATGCCATAGCCAGCCTTCTAAAGCTTTTGCAAGTTGACAAGTGGCAGGCTGTGGTCCTGCAGAGAAATCAACAATATACAAGTCTCCTCTCCTAAAGCCTTCGAAGACTTTGGAATTGTCAGATTCCATGAGCACTAAGCAGCAATATTTGCCAAAGACAACAACCATATCAAGATCACAAAGCATTGAGACAGACATGAGGTTGAATCCGAGGGACTCGACAAGCATGACTTTGTCCATGTGTCGATCCTTTGAGATTGCAACCCTACCTAGACCCAATACCTTGCTTTTGCCTTTCTCTGCGTAGGTGATATGCTTCAAATGTGATGGAGGAGTGTTCATCAGTAAGCTCTTGTCACCGGTCATGTGATTAGTACATCCACTGTCGAGGACCCACTCAGTAGCTTTGGGGAAATCATCCTGCAGATGAATTAGTGCATCTTACAAACTCATATACTTCAGAGTGAAGAATATGACATCAATTTCATCAGACAGAAATTCATCAATTAATGCAACATATGTATATATAGCAGTATGAGGACGTGAGAAATGAATGAATCATTTCTTCATGATTAGCTTGCGTACTTTCAAGCATTTCAGGTCTCCAGAAAATTCTTCAGACGATTTAGTTCGTCTGGAGACCTGACCCTGCATAAGAGGTTAGTTCTTTTTCTTCACCACCCACATCTGGAGGGGTGGCAAAGAGTTTATCATTCTGCGAGCTCCATAAGAGAAAGGTGGCATTGAAGCCAAAGCGCTTCTTTTCACAGGAGAGGGATTAGTATAGGCATATGAGTAAGCAGAGAAATTCTTCGAGGACTTATGAACATAATGATTTGAAGAATAATGCACATAATCAGAACTCTTAGATTTTCCCTGCGAAACAGAAGCATTAGCATGATGATGATCATATCAGGACTTGGATCCACATGAGGAATTTGATCCATAAGAGGACTTGGATCCATATGAAGACTTCGGTCCATATGAAGAATTTGATCAGGGGTTCCTATTCTTCACAGGTGGTGTCATGAGGACATTCACCTGAAGACTTTCAAGGCACCTTTTGGGAACCCAGATTTTCTTCATAGGGGGACCATTCCTGCAGTTAGTTCCAACATATCTAGCAAATACTTCACCATTCTGATTTTTGAACAGTTTATAGTTGGAGTCAAATGACTCATCAGTTGAATATGAGGATTCACAAGTAAAGCCAGATAAATTGGATGGATCTACGGGAGGTCCCTTCGCAGTAACCCATGAGGTTTTGGGATACTACTCAGGTTTCCAGTAGGTTCCATCAGCATTGAGTTTCCTCTCAAAGGCAATACCCTTTTTCCTAGGGTTCCTGTTCAAGATCTGCTTTTTGAGCACATCACAAAGAGTCTGATGCCCTTTGAGGCTTTTGTACATGCCTGTTGTAACACCCCTTGTATTAAGCTACAGTGATCACCCTGTTGATAATGCCAAGTCATCATGATCAACGGTGCTTAATCATCTTTAGCAACATATCCCTTTTCAAATTTAAATTCAAATGAAAATTCAAACTGAAAGTGGAAAATAAAAGTTGTGCAACATACAAACTAAAATGTTCAATAAATGACAAATAATACAGAGACCATTCTAAAATTGTAACCAACATTAATAAATTCATTAGGTGACCAATACCTCTTTTAACAGTGGCTGGAAATAGTATTTAATAGCCTTTTGATTAATCTAGATCAAATATGGAATGATGATTTACCCAAACTAGTTTTTGGTGGTAGGGTACATTGTACTGCTAATTATGGACTAGGTCACACTTTGAACAAAGTTCATTTGGTGCTCAAACATTTTGCAAACAGAAAAGAAAAGAAACAGAAAAAGAGAAAAAGAAAAAGGCCTAAAGGGTCTACTGTGCAATCGGCCTACCGCTACAGCCGCGGCCCAGCCCACCCCCGCGCTATCCCCCACCTCCCACACTGCTCACACCACTGCTGTCGAGCACCTGGTGCGCGCGAGCCAGGCCCCCCCTCCGAGCGATCGACAGCGCGTCGCGCCGCGCCGTGGTTAAAGAGCAACCCCGCACTCCCCCCTGGCGAACCCTAGCCCAGTTCCCCCCCTTCCTCCCTCGCTCCCCGCTTCGCCCCACGCCGCCATGGACGGCCACCGCTGAAGCTCGCGGCCGCCGTGCCCCGCTCGTCCCCGTGTCTTGTCCAGAAGCTCTAGAGCCCTCGTCTCCGTCAAGCTGCTGCCCTGCTTCGTCTTGGGGAGCAGCGCCATCACCGCATCATCTCCGTCAACGCTCGCGGCCACCGAAACATCGTCGCGTCGATCCCCTGCTCTGCTGCTCCTAAACTGATCAACGAGCACTCCGTACGCTCCTTGGTGAGCTCCGCATCCTCCCCTTCCTCCATCTTGCGCTAGCATGAGCCGTAGCTAGCTGTCGCCATTGTCGTGCTCCTGTTTTCGCCCTGGAGCTCGTGGCTCACGCCCTCGTCCACCCCGTGCTAAGCCGTCGCCTCCGCCGTGTTTCAAGAGAGCCCAGGCATCGCGTGCGCGCAGTAGTTCATCTCGGGCGAGCCCCTGGGCTCGACCCCGAGCTTACCGTATTACGGCCGCCGCTAGAATCCATGCCGCCGCCGTTCCGGCACCCCCGCGACCAACCATCCCCACCACGTGATGCGGCTCGCTGCGCCGTTTCGATAGAGCCCAATTACGCCCCCGGAGATGCCCTATGGGCGAAACCCGAGCTCGCCGGAGCTCGGCGCCGCGTTCGGGCTCGCCGGCGCACTCCGGTGGCCGGTGCTGACATGGCTGCCACTTGGCACCATGGGCCCCGCCTCCCTGCGGCTGACCACGGGCCCCACTGGGCCCCATTGACCCCAGTCAACGCGCTGACATGGCCGCCCGGTCTCACTGACACGTGGGGCCCGGTCGTTTAAATGAATTTAAAATAAATAGAAAATCTGTTAATTAGTTTAAACACTAATCAGTCACTGACTGCTGGGGCCCACCCTCTAATTAATCCAATCAGTTAATTTAACCCCTCAGTTAATATCTCAGTGTATGACATGTGGGTCCCACCTGTCAGGTTTGACTCTGGTCAGCCAGAGTTGACTGCTGATGTCACCGTTATGTCATGCTGACATCACCAAACACTGTTCTGGATAATGTTGAGTTAAATAAATATTTAAATTCCAAAAATTAATAAAAACTTTAGAAAATCATATCTTTTAATCCGTAACTCCGATCGAAAAACTTTATACATGAAAATTGCTCAGAACGACGAGACGGATCCGAATACGCGGTCCGTTCGTCCGTCACACGTCCCTAACTATCCGAACGTGCAACCGTTCCCCTCTTTTCGTCTGTCCGAAATGCCGGACACCGGGAATACTTTCCCGGATGTTTTTCTCTTTCGCCGGTATTACCTAGCCCTACGATAGAACACCGCTAGCTCTGCTTATTGACATGACATGCACTGGTTTGCTTAGTATTTACTGTTTCCTCCCCCTCTTCTCTCTCGGTAGCCCCCGACACCGACGTCGTCCCCGAGGCCAACGCAGCTCCGGAGCCCGAAGACACCATTGACGACCTTGCCCTTGCCGCCGAGCAACCAAGCGAGCCCCCCCCCCTTGAGCATACCGATATCGCCCATTCTATTTCTCATGCTTGCATTAGAATTGCTGCTGCTGCTGCTTTACCTATTCTGATGCATAGCCTGTTTATTGTAACCTGCTGTTGATAATTACCTGCATATCCTAAATTGCTTAGTATAGGCTGGGTAGAGACCTATCAGTGACCCCACTTATCCCGATTGCCCGCTGGATTATCCGAAGACCCGATCAACGGGATTGAAGACCAGGCCTCGGCACCGCACATCACCCCCTTAGTTGTAACGACACTGCAGCGTTACTATCGAGTGCCGAGGGTGATACCTCGTGTAGCACTTCTGATGTTAACTGTGTAGAGTAGCTATTCGGTCGTGGTCATCGAGGGTGATTCCTCCTTCACCACTTCCGGTAACGACGCTGTCGTGCAACACATCAAGTGTGAACCCATCGAGGGTGATTCCTCCGAGTTCACCTTGATGGATAGATCGAGTGGGAATTCAATGAGGGTGATACCTCGGATTCCCCTGATGTTATAGACACACGGATACCTGGACTTTACACTGTTACTTGGATAGGCGGGTCGACCCTGAGGGGTACCCGCGTGCGCCTGAGAGGCGAGTGTTGTGAAGACGGGTGCTTGTGTGGTGCCCGAGTGAGAATACAAGGCGTGGCCGGGCATTCTTGGCCCTTGCCGCAAGTCCTCGAGACGGGGCGACGGGGTCACATCTTTCGTGAGTCTCTGCTCGTTACCGCAAGCCCAAGGTACTAACGGTTTGGATATTTGATCTGAGTGGGCCTCTGGCTTGATAGCACTAACCATCACGTGGGCATAGTATGGGTGTTCTGCATCGTAGCATCAGCCGAAAGCTCTATCAGATGTCCAGTTCAGCAGTGCGGCATGGAGTGATTGGCGCCATTCACGACAGAGGTGGTGCTTGGATCTGAGCCATGTGCGCAACGACCCGGAGGGCGAGGGGCGATGGCCCAAGACCCCCTTGCGCTTAGGATGTAGACCGGCGGGGACCTCTCTGCTGAGCTCTAGGTAGGGCTGCGGTGTGTCGTTTGGCCGAGGTCGGGCATGACCCGGAAAAGTGTGTCCGGCCGGAGTTAAGCGAGCGTGGTGGGTAAGTTGGTGCACCCCTACAGGGAAGAACACTTCTATCGATAGCCTGTCCTACGGTAACGGACACTCGGAGTTGTATCCTGATTGATACAATTTAGAACTGGATACTTGGTTACTATGGCTCTGGGATTGCTTCTCACAGGGAGTCGAGAAGGGATCTCAGGACGAGGTTGATGACTGTATGGCTCTGGGATTGCTTTCTCGCAGGGAGTCGAGAAAGGATCTCTGGGTGAGGTTGAGACTTAATGATACTGCTACATTATATTGATCTGTTCTGTTCGCTTCTATTGCTGCAAGACCGATGAAGATGCTAGTCTTCGATAGGACTAGGCCTCCTCTCTATTCTGGCATTTCTGCAGACCAGTCCACATATACAGCCTCTCTTTGAAAATGTTGCATATGTAGTGTAGATCCTTGCTTGCTGAGTACTTCTGAGTACTCACGGTTGCTTTGTTTTCCTTTTCTCCCCATATCAGTTTGTCGCGACCAGAGGACGGAGCCCCTTGAGACAGATGCCCCGTCGATCGACTACTACTACTACCCAAAGGATGGATACTGCTACGAGTTGACTGACGACCAGGAGTAGGATCGGAGGGTCCCAGGCAGGAGGCCTGCGCCTTTCGATCGTAGTGTTTTATTTTGCCCCGCCTTTCTAAAGGCCTTTTTGTTTCTGTTTCATATCTGTACTCAGATATCTGATGCTTCCGCTGACGCTTGTATGCGAGCTTTTGTATTCGAGCCCTCGAGGCCCCTGGCTTGTAATATAAAGCTTGTATGACTTTATTTATGTTTTAGAGTTGTGTTGTGATATCTTCCCGTGAGTCCTTACGCTTGATCGTGTGCATTTGCGTGTATGATTAGTGCACGATTGAGCCGGGGGCGTCACACCTGTCACATACAATTCCTTCAACCCTGCATTTTCATCAGTGATACTAGTGGTATCCTCAGATGATCAATTTGTGACTGCAGAGATAGTTGAAGAATTTGCAGCAATAGAAGCATTTGAACTTTCAGGTGAAGAATTAGCAGTTTCACGTTCAATGCATTTCAAGCATGGTGGAATAAATTCTTCCTGAGCGGAACTGATCTGTTGAGCAAGTAATGAAACATTTTCCTTCTGAAGATCTTCATGACTCACCCTTAGCTTCTCAAGATCTTGCTTTCTTTGAAGAAATTCATAAGAAAGCTTCTCATGATCGGCTAAGAGAGTTTCATGATGACTTTGAAGGTTGTCAAACTTAGACTGTAGTTGCTGAAGATTATCAGTCAGTGTTTGAGTTTGATCCATTTCCTCACCTAACAGGTCATCGCTTTGGTCTAGCATATTTTGAACCCTTTCCAAAGCCTTTTGTTGTTTAACAACAATATTAGCAAGTTTGGAATAGCTGGGTTTGAGGTTATCATCAGATTCATCCTCACTTGATTCAGAGGAGGGATATTTGAATACCTTGGCACCTTTTGCCATGAAGCAATAGGTGGGAGCATAGTTATCGTTGCCGTCATCAGCAGTGCTGGGGAAGCCATTTTCCTCAGAGTTGAAGATGGACTTGCTGACATAAGCAGTAGCAAGGGCTAGGCTCGCCACACCAGAGTCTGACTCCTCAGATGCCTCCACTTCCTCATGTTCCTCAGATTCAGCTTCAGAGTCCATTTCCTTGCCAGTGAATGCCCGAGCCTTCTTGGAACTGCTCTTCTTGTGAGATGAAGACTTTGAAGATTTTGATGATGAGGACTTAGAAGATTTCTTCTTCTCCTTTGAGTCATCTGAACTATCATCCTTGTATTTCTTCTTCTTTGATTCCTTTGCCCACCGAGGACAATCAGTTATGTAGTGACCAGGTTTCTTGCATTCGTGGCAAGTCCTCTTCTTGTAATCACGGGATGAGGAATCTGATCTTGTGTCATCACCTTTTGAAGATTTTACAAAGCGACCGCGCCTTGAGAACTTCTGGAATTTCTTCACAAGCATTGCTAGCTCCTAGCTTAGTTCTTCAGGGTCACCAAGGCTGCTATCAGAATCTTCTCCTTCAGATGAGGAAACTGCCTTGGCCTTCAGTGCGCGTGATCTTCCATAGCTTGGCCCATAGAGATCTCTCTTTTCAGCTTGTTGGAATTCATGAGTGTTCAACCTCTCAAGAATATCAGCAAGATCTAGTGACTTGTAGTCTCCACATTCTTGAATCATCAGTGCCAGTGTATCGAATGAAAAATCGAGTGACCTCAGCATTTTCTTCACCACCTCATGGTCGGTGATGTCAGTGGCATCCAGTGCTTGAAGCTCGTTTGAAATGTCAGTGAGGTGATCAAAGGTTTGCTGGACATTCTCATTGTCGAGTCTTTTGAAGCGGTTGAAGAGATTGCGAAGAACATCAACTCGAGAATCACGTTGAGTTGAGATTCCTTCGTTAACCTTGGACAACTCTCCCAGATAAGCTTTGCAGACTCCAAAGCACTCACTCTGCCGTACTATCCTTTGCTCAGATGGCCACATATGATATTCTTCGCTTGAGAGTTGAGTTGCTTGAATCTCTTCACATCAGCAGCGTTCACGGAAGGAGTGACAGAGGGAACGCCATTTTCCACAACATACCAGAGATCGTTGTTAATTGCCTCAAGATGCATGCGCATCTTATTCTTCCAGTAGGGGTAGTCCGTCCAATCAAAGGTAGGACACCCAGCCGAGATCTTGATCATGCCTGCAGTCGACATAACTAAAACTCCAGGTGGTTAAACCAAAATCGCACAGAACAAGGGAGTACCTTGCTCTGATACCAATTGAAAGTGCGTTATATCTACTAGAGGGGGGTGCATAGGCAATTTTTATGAATTCGTCGCTGAGGAAATACTACTTGAGGAATTTCCTAAGCAACGAACTACAAGCAGCGGAATAAGTACTCAGGTACATGGATAACAAAGCAATAGCATAGTCATCATGATGAAATGAAACAAAACAGAGTGCAGGTAGCGTGTAAACAGGATAAGCAGGCTGCAGACAAAGTGACTGAAGAAATAGGAATGAGGAAATTGAGAAAGTCTTCAGTCAAAGTCTTCAAACAGTAACGATCAAGTACACAGCAAGTATGCGAGGAAATGAAAGGGTTGAGGAAATAGAACCAGTCGCTTGGTGAAGACAGTGATTTGGTAGACCAGTTCCAACTGCTGTGACAGTTGTATGTCTGGTTGGAGCGGCTAGGTATTTAAACCTGAGGACACACAGTCCCGGACACACAGTCCTCACCGTATTCTCCTTGAGCTAAGGTCACACAGACCTCGCCCAATCACTCATGGTAAGTCTTCATAGGTGACTTCCAAACCTTCACAGACTTGGTCACTCGGTGATCCACAATTCCTCTTGGATGCTCTAGACCATGACGCCTAACCGTCTGGAGGATGCATAGTCCTCAAAGGTAACAAGCGTCGGTTCCACACAGGAACAATTTCTTCAGTGATGCTCAATCACTTTGGGTTTTAGGTGTTGGGTTTGGGTTTTTCCTCACTTGATGATTTTCGCTCAAAGTCCTCGGAGGATGGGATGCTCTAAATGACAAGTGTCGGTTTCTCTCGGAGCAGCCAACCAGCTAGTGGTTGTAGGGGGCGGCTATTTATAGCCAGGGAGCAGCCTGACATGATAAGACATAAATGCCCTTCAATGATATGACCGTTAGGTGGGTAGGATATTTTGGACAGCTGGTGCATAGCACAGCAACGGTCGGAAATTTGAGCTCTCAAATTCCTCAGGGCTATCAAGTTCCTCACTTGTATGCAATCCGCACTGGCGAATTCCTAACTCCTCAGTCAGAACAAATTCCTCAGAGAACAGAAGAACTTCGTCTCTGTCACTGAAGAACTTCACTGAACCGTATGAGATTTCCAATGGCTTCATTCGAAAGGATTGGTAGCTGAAGGATTTGAGTTGAGCATCACTTGGAAACTTTTCCTTAGTTTTACCTCGACCCCCTTTAACAGTACGGTGTTTCCTATGACTCAAGAAAGGGAAAACAAAACTATGAAAACAAAAGTCTTCACGCTTTATAATCCTCGCATCAATATCAAGTCTTCAAGGTCACACCAATTTCCTCATTTTCAAAGTCTTCAAGAAAACCAAAGTCTTCACCTGAAGACATTCATTTTTAGGGGTCGACTTTCTTCGTAAATATCAAACTCCTCATAGACTTATAGAACCTGTGTACACTCACAAACACATTAGTCCTTTAACCTATAAGTCTTCAATACACCAAAATCACTAAGGGGCACTAGATGCACTTACAAAGTTATTCTTTCTGATCGATCTATTGGGCTATTCCTATAAGTGTCACAAATAGCCCTAGAGTTCGTACTAAAATAACACCTTAAGACACACATCAACCAAAACCCTAATGTCACCTAGATACTCCAATGTCACCACAAGTATCCGCGGGTTTGATTATACGATATGCATCACACAATCTCAGATTCATCTATTCAATCCAACACAAAGAACTTCAAAGAGTGCCCCAAAGTATCTACCAGAGAGTCAAGACGAAAACGTGTGCCAACCCCTATGCATAAGTTCACAAGGTCACAGAACCCGCAAGTTGATCACCAAAACATACATCAAGTGGATCACGTGAATATCCCATTGTCACCACAGATAAACACATGCAAGACATACATCAAGTGTTCTCAAATCCTTAAAGACTCAATCCGATAAGATAACTTCAAAGGGAAAACTCAATTCATTACAAGAAGGTAGAGGGGGAGAAACATCATATGATCCAACTATAATAGCAAAGCTCGCGGTACGTCAAGATCGTGCCTAATCAAGAACACGAGAGAGAGAGAGAGAGAGAGATCAAACACATAGCTTCTGGTACATACCCTCAGCCCCGAGGGTGAACTACTCCCTCCTCGTCATGGAGAGCGTCGGGATGATGAAGATGGCCACCGGTGATGGTTCCCCCCTCCGGCAGGGTGTCAGAACGGGCTCCCGATTGGTTTTTCGTGGCTACAGAGGCTTGCGGCGGCGGAACTCCCGATCAAGGTTTATTTCTGGGGGTTTCTGTATTTATAGGAATTTTTGGCGTCGAGAACAAGTCAGGGGGGGTCCATGAGGAGCCCACAAGACCGAAGGGCGCACCCTAGGGGGGGCATGCCCTCCACCCTTGTGTAGGCCTCATGGCTCTTCTGGCCCAACTCCTTTGCTTCGGGGGCTTCTTCTGGTCCATAAAAAATCTCCGTAAATTTTCAGCTCATTTGGACTCCGTTTGATATTCGTTTTCTGCGAAACTCAAAAACTAGGAAAAAATAGAAAATGGCACAGGGCTCTAGGTTAATAGGTTAGTCCCAAAAATTATATAAAATAGCATATAAAACATCCAAAACAGATAATATAATAGCACGGAACAATCAAAAATTATAGATACGTTGGAGACGTATCAAGCATCCCCAAGCTTAATTCCTGCTCGTCCTCGAGTAGGTAAATGATAAAAACAGAATTTTTGATGTGGAATGCTACCAAACATATTTATCCATGTAATTTTTTTTATTATGGCATGAATTTTCAGATCCGTAAGATTCAAAACAAAAGTTTAATATTGACATGAAAACAATAATACTTCAAGCATACTAACAAGGCAATTATGTCTTCTCAAAATAACATGGCCAAAGAAAGCTTATCCCTACAAAATCATATAGTCTGGCTATGCTCCATCTTCATCACACAAAATATTCAAATCATGCACAACCGCGATGACAAGCCAAGCAATTGTTTCATACTTTTGATGTTCTCAAACTTTTTCAACTTTCACGCAATACATGAGCGTGAGCCATGGACATAGCACTATAGGTGGAATAGAAGGTGGTTGTGGAGAAGACAAAAAGAGGGAGATAGTCTCACATCAACTAGGCGTATCAACAGGCTATGGAGATGCCCATCAATAGATATCAATGTGAGTGAGTAGGGATTGCCATGCAACGGATTCACTAGAGCTATAAGTTTATGAAAGCTCAAAAAGATACTAAGTGGGGGTGCATCCAACTCGCTTGCTCACGAAGACCTAGGGCAATTTGAGGAAGCCCATCATTGGAATATACAAGTCAAGTTCTATAATGAAAAATTCCCACTAGTATATGAAAGTGACAACATAGGAGACTCTCTATCATGAAGATCATGGTGCTACTTTGAAGCACAAGTGTGGAAAAAGGATAGTAGCACTGCCCCTTCTCTCTTTTTCTCTCATTTTTTTTGGCTCTCTCTTTTTTTTTGCCCTCTTTTTTTTTCGTCCGGAGTCTCATCCCGACTTGTGGGGGAATCATAGTCTTCATCATCCTTTCCTCACTGGGACAATGCTCTAATAATGATGATCATCACACTTTTATTTACTTACAACTCAAGAATTACAACTCGATACTTAGAACAAAATATGACTCTATATGAATGCCTCCGGCAGTGTACCAGGATGTGCAATGACTCAAGAGTGACATGTATGAAAGAATTATGAATGGTGGCTTTGCCACAAATAGAATGTCAACTACATGATCATGCAAAGCAATATGACAATGGTGAAGCGTGTCATAATAAACGGAACGATGGAAAGTTGCATGGCAATATATCTCAGAATGGCTATGGAAATGCCATAATAGGTAGTTATGGTGGCTGTTTTGAGGAAGGTATATGGTGGGTGTATGGTACCGGCGAAAGTTGCGCGGTACTAGAGAGGCTAGCAATGGTGGAAAGGTGAGAGTGTGTATAATCCATGGACTCAACATTAGTCATAAAGAACTCACATACTTATTGCAAAAATCTATTAGTTATCGAAACAAAGTACTACGCGCATGCTCCTAGCGGGATAGATTGGTAGGAAAAGACCATCACTTGTCCCCGACCGCCACTCATAAGGAAGACAATCAATAAATAAATCATGCTCCGACTTCATCACATAACGGTTCACCATACGTGCATGCTACGGGAATCACAAACTTTAACACAAGTATTTCTACAATCCACAATTACTCACTAGCATGACTCTAATATCACCATCCTCATATCTCAAAACAATCATAAGGAATCAAACTTCTCATAGTATTCAATGCACTTTATATGAAAGTTTTTATTATATCCCTCTTGGATGCCCATCATATTAGGACTAAATTCATAACCTAAGCAAATTACCATGCTTTTTAGAGAGACTCTCAAAATAATATAAGTGAAGGATCAGAGTTCATCAATTTCTTCAAAATAAAACCACCGTCGTGCTCTAAAAAGATGTAAGTGAAGCACTAGAGCAAACGACAAACTACTCCAAAAGATATAAGTGAAGGTCAATGAGTAGTCAAATAATTATGTAACTATGTGAAGACTCTCTAACATTTAAGAATTTCAGATCTTGGGATATTATTCAAACAGCAAGCAAAAAAAAATGACGCTCCAAGCAAAACAAATATCATGTGGTGAATAAAAATATAGCTCCAAGTAAGGTTACCGATGAACGAAGACGAAAGAGGGGATGCCATCCGGGGCATCCCCAAGATTAGTTGTTTGGGTATTCCTTGAATATTACCTTGGGGTGCCTTGGGCATCCCCAAGCTTAGGCTCTTGCCACTCCTTATTCCATAGTCCATCGAAACTTCACCCAAAACTTGAAAACTTCACAACACAAAACTCAACAGAAAATCTTATGAGCTCCGTTAGTATAAGAAAATAAATCACCACTTAGGTACTATTGTGAACTCATTATAAATTCATATTGGTGTTATATCTACTGTATTCCAACTTATCCATGGTTCATACCCTCCGATACTACCCATAGATTCATCAAAATAAGCAAACAACACAATGAAAACAGAATCTGTCAAAAACAGAACAGTCTGTAGTAATCTGGAAACTTTCCATACCTCTGTAACTCCAAAAATTATGAAAAATTAGGAAAATGTAGAAAATTTGTATATTAATCTTTTTTAAAAAATTCAGATCAAAATCACGTTCCATAGAATTTTAGAATCTCCTGGACTGGGCGCAAAAGTTTCTGTTTTTGCACAGAATCAAGTCAACTATCATCCACAATATCCCAAAGGCTTCACTTGGCACTTTATTAAAACAAAAGGTATAAAACATGATTAATACCGTAAAATAATCATTTGAACACACAAAAACATTAGGTGTAAATGTTGGGTTGTCTCCCAACAAGCGCTTTTCTTTAATGCCTTTCTAGCTAGGCATGATGATTTCAATGATGCTCACATAAAAGATAAGAATTGAAACACAAAGAGAGCATCATGAAGAATATGACTAGCACATTTAAGTCTAACCCACTTCCTATGCATAGGGATTTTGTGAGCAAACAATTTATGGGAACAAGAATCAACTAGCATAGGAAGGTAAAACAAGCAAAACTTCAAGATTTTAAGCATATAGAGAGGAAACTTGATATTATTGCAACTACTAAAAGCATATATTCCTCCCTCATAATAATTTTCAGTAGCATCATGAATGAATTCAACAATATAACTATCACATAAAGCATTATTTTCATGATGCACAAGCATAGAAATTTTACTACTCTCCACATAAGCAAAATTCTTCTCATTCATAGTAGTGGGAGGAGCAAATTCAACAAAATAACTATCATGTGAGGCATAATCCAATTGAAAATTAAAATCATGATGACAAGCTTCATGGTTATCATTATTCTTTATAGCATACATGTCAACACTATAATCATCATAGATAGCAACTTTATTCTCATAATCAATTGGAACCTCTTCCGAAATAGTGGAATCATCCCTAAATAAAGTCATGAACTCTCCAAATCCACTTTCATGATTATCACAATAAGATTCAACACCCTCCAAAATAGTCGGATCATTAACTAAAGTTGACACTCTTCCAAACCCACTTTCATCAACATAATCATCATAAATAGGAGGCATGCTTTCATCATAATAGATTTGCTCATCAAAACTTGGGGGACAAAAAATATCATCTTCATCAAACATAGCATCCCCAAGCTTGTGGCTTTGCATATCATTAGCATCATGGATATTCAAAGAATTCATATGAACAATATTGCAATCATGCTCATCATTCAAAAATTTAGTGCCAAACATTTTATAGACTTCTTCTTCTAACACTTTAGCACAAATTTTCTTTCCATCATTTTCACGAAAGACATTATAAAGATGATGCAAATGAGGCAACCTAAATTCCATTTTTTTAGTTTTCTTTTATAGACTAAACTAGTGATAAAACAAGAAACTAAAAGATTCGATTGCAAGATCTAAAGATATACCTTCAAGCACTCACCTCCCCGGCAACGGCGCCAGAAAAGAGCTTGATGTCTACTATGCAACCTTCTTCTGTAGACTCGTGTTGGGCCTCCAAGCGCAGAGTTTTGTAGGACAGTAGCAAATTTCCCTCAAGTGGATGACCTAAGGTTTATCAATCCGTGGGAGGCATAGGATGAAGATGGTCTCTCTCAAACAACCCTGCAACCAAATAACAAAGAGTCTCTTGTGTCCCCAACACACCCAATACAATGATAAATTGTATAGGTGCACTAGCTCGGCGAAGAGATGGTGATACAAGTGCAATATGGATGGTAGATATAGGTTTTTGTAATCTGAAATTATAAAAACAGCAAGGTAACTAGTAACAAAAGTGAGCGAAAATGGTATTGCAATGTTTTGAAACAAGGCCTAGGGTTCATACTTTGACTAGTGCAAGTTCTCTCAACAATGAGAACATAATTGGATCATATAACAATCCCTCAACATGCAACAAAGAGTCACTCCAAAGTCACTAATAGCGGAGAATAAATGAAGAGATTATTGTAGGGTACGAAACCACCTCAAAGTTATTCACTCTGATCGATCTATTGGGCTATTCCTATAAGTGTCACAAACAGCCCTAGAGTTCGTACTAAAATAACACCTTAAGACACACATCAACCAAAACCCTAATGTCACCTAGATACTCCAATGTCACCACAAGTATCCGCGGGTTTGATTATACGATATGCATCACACAATCTCAGATTCATCTATTCAATCCAACACAAAGAACTTCAAAGAGTGCCCCAAAGTTTCTACCGGAGAGTCAAGACGAAAGCGTGTGCCAACCCCTATGCATAAGTTCACAAGGTCACAGAACCCGCAAGTTGATCACCAAAACATACATCAAGTGGATCACGTGAATATCCCATTGTCACCACAGATAAACACATGCAAGACATACATCAAGTGTTCTCAAATCCTTAAAGACTCAATCCGATAAGATAACTTCAAAGGGAAAATTCAATTCATTACAAGAAGGTAGAGGGGGAGAAACATCATATGATCCAACTATAATAGCAAAGCTCGCGGTACGTCAAGATCGTGCCAAATCAAGAACACGAGAGAGAGATCAAACACATAGCTACTGGTACATACCCTCAGCCCCGAGGGTGAACTACTCCCTCCTCGTCATGGAGAGTGACGGGATGATGAAGATGGCCACCGGTGATGGTTCCCCCCTCCGGCAGGGTGCCAGAACGGGCTCCCGATTGGTTTTTTGTGGCTACAGAGGCTTGCGGCGGTGGAACTCTCGATCTAGGTTTATTTCTGGGGGTTTCTGTATTTATAGGAATTTTTGGCATCGAGAACAAGTCAGGGGGGTCCACAAGGAGCCCACAAGACTGGAGGGCGTGCCCTCCACCCTTGTGGAGGCCTCGTGGCACTTCTGGCCCAACTCCTTTGCTTCGGGGGCTTCTTCTGGTCCATAAAAAATCTCCGTAAATTTTCAGCTCATTTGGACTCCGTTTGATATTCCTTTTCTGCGAAACTCAAAAACAAGGAAAAAACAGAAACTGGCACTGGGCTCTAGGTTAATAGGTTAGTCCCAAAAATTATATAAAATAGCATATAAATGCATATAAAACATTCAAAACAGATAATATAATAGCATGGAACAATCAAAAATTATAGATACGTTGGAGACGTATCAGTACTACTCCTTGCAGTGAGCGGTATGCAATGCATGTGTCGGTAGACATGACAGCTTGTCTATGTAAGTTGAACCACGACGACCATCACATTTCTACCACTGCCACATGCGATTCCCATGACGCTGCTCCAACCCACGGCACCACGTCCCCCGACGTGCGCCTCACCCCTCTCGGCCCACCGCTCATCTGCCTTTGTGTGCATGACATGCGGGCCAGCTGAACTGCGGCGACCATCAAGTTTCTACCATAGCCACACCCGATTGGACGCGGCTTGCCTGCTCCGCTCCTGTGCTCCGATCCGTACTCCCGCACCATCCAATTTTCATCCAGCGGCTGTGACACATTTTGTCCCGGGCATCACTCCTTAGCCACAAATATACTAAATAAAATATAGGCCCATCTTTGCCTTCTACGGAGTACTTCTGTAATAGAGGTAGTACCCGCCGGTGTGGCCATCTAAGTCTCGTAACACCCTGACGTCCAGCTGTGGCACCCTCGCCACGGCCAGGCCACCACCGGCCGGTTCATCTCGAACGAGGGAGTCACGAACGCCGCCGCGACAACGGCCGGCTGGGCATCTCAAACCACACCGATGCCGCTTCCCCGTAGACGACCCACGCTGGCACGTGGCCGCACGCCATTGAGCTGCGCGTCAACGTACGACGGCAGGAACGCCACCAGGCTCACTGGCTCAACTACGTCGAGTACATCACGTTCGCAAACTGGTATCCGTTGAGCAGGTTGCGCCCGCCCACGAGCACACGCCTATACGTATCCAGCATTCCAGCCTCGCTGCTGAGTGGTACATCCTCGAGATGGTGCAAGCGGTCGGAATCTCAAGCCCAAGTCGAGCTATGTGCCCCGGGTAGGTCACTGGCTCCCGCCCGAGCTCCCACCCGGCCGTCGTTGCCGTTGCACCATTGACGATCGGGAGCAGCATCCTGCCACTCATCCGGAGCGCGAGCTAGTAAACGTCGTGCGGCACATCACAACAGACAAGCACCTCGACATGCATCGGCCGGGCAGAGACTTTTCTTGGATCCATGGTCTCGTCCAAGATCGGTGTGGTACTGCAGTCGAACATGCGGGTAAAATACTACGGGAGCAGCTGCATGTGCATGGCCCAGACACCGATGTTGGCGTGGAGGAGGTGCTACTTGTTGGCGGTGCAGCGTGCTACATGGGTTAGGCAGGCACCTGTTGCCACGCTCTAGCGTTGGCACTGGCATTGTCAACGCAGCTGATGATCCGAAGGAGGACGAGCAGGAAAGGGTCTTGCATGCGTGTATAGATTCATGCAGGAAATTTTTTCCTGGAAATACGACCTTTGTTTACCTTTTTTTGAGGTTATAGATGACCCACATGAGGAAATCTATTATAACCGTTGGATGAAAATTAGTGGTGCGGGAGTACGGATCGGAGCATGGGAGGGGAGCAGGCAAGCCTCGTCCCATGCGATTTCCACAACGCCGCTCGAACCCATGACACCACACGTCCGCCGACCTGCGCCTCACCCCTCTCGGTCCCACCACCCCTCTGCTTTTATGAGAATGACATGCGGGCCAGCCGCATTTAGGGTCCACATGTCATTGACTCAAAGGCAGGTGCACTAAGCCGCTGAAGCTCGGTCCCGTGGGCCCCGAGAGGGAAATGTAACTCCTGCACCAGGCCTTGTGGTGCTTCCACAGTACGAACTCGTGCCAAACCCGGAATTTGTTTCTTACTAGCAAGATGCCCATGCGTTGCACAGAACATCAAGATGCATTTGTATGAGTAGTTTATCTTGTGGGAGAAAAGGATGAACGAGGGAAGGCCTTATTTGCAAATGTGGAGAGGGGTGTGGGTATCTTTTTGCAAAATTGCCATAGTTACCTTCCTATCCATCAGATATAAATCAGATGGCCTATATTGCACGATGGCAGGCACACCATCATCACCAACTCTGTTTTTTATAAGAGTAGAGACTACTACCAATGTGTCGGCCCGTGCGTTGCAATGGATCCAAAGTAGTAGAATAATACTTGTTCACAAACTTGAAATATAAACACTCTAGTGTTGATATACATATATCAGTAAAAATAAATTATGCTTCACTGAAGACATATTCCCCGGGCTGTTTTGATGAGGTGAGGGGCGTGTGTGGCTGGTTTCAAGATAATAATAGATTTTTAAAACATTCGAGCAGATTTGTTTTCTAACATTTTGTAGCGTGGCACGGCATCCGGTGCACCTAAGCGTCTGAAAAAAAAGTGGAGTGCACTCTAAAGATATTTACATGCTCCCATTTAGTGGAGTGCACTCTAAACACATTATCTATTTATTTTTCTCTAGCGTTTCCTAGCCATGCAACCAAGCCACATAAGTTAGTCATGCATGCATTCCATAAATTGCAATATAGTCCAGCATGCAATGCCGCCACATCATCTATTTATGCCTGTTAGTCATAGGTTGTTTTTTTACATTAGTCCAAATATTAATGTTCCATAAAACTAAACTCCAAATGTCCGTCGGAGCCGAGGCGGAGGACGTACGACGGGGGCGGTGGAGGCGTGTTCATAAGAGGAGGAGAGCTCGAAGGATAATCTTGCACGTCTGCCGCCACCTGCATATCGGCGCGGGACTCCTCAAGTGCCCACTGGAGCTCGAGCTCCTCTAGGGAGCGACGGAGTCACGGGATTTTCCTAAACCACGATGGGCACCATGCAGTACTCCTCATAGCCGGGGGCGCGGTGCTCGCGTCCTGACTCCTGGTGTACAGTCTGGAGCACACGCTCAATCACCTCGTGAGCCGCGAGGATGCCATGCTCACGACCATGCTGTTGGAGTACATGCTCGTCCGCCTGAGCGGCGAGGATGCGATGTTCGCGAGCGTGCTGCCGGAGCACGTGCTCGTCCATGTCGAGAGCGGTGATGATGCGATGTTCGCGGGCGGCGATGATGCAATGCTCGCGGGCATGCTGCTAGAGAACATGCTCGTCCACATTGTGAGCGGCAAGGATGCGATGTTCGCGGGTGTGCTGCCGGAGCACGCGCTCGTCCACGTCGAGAGCGGCGACGATGCGATGTTCGCGGGTGTGCTCTCGACGATGCGATGCTCACGGGCATGCTGCTGGAGAACCCGCTCATCCACATTGTCGGCGGCGAGGACGCAATGCACCTCCTCGTGACCGACCAGGGCATGCTGCTAGAGCACAGCTACCCCTCGTGGCCGACGAGGGCGAGCCGCTAGATCACACTGTCCTCCGTGTGGACAGTCAACACGCGCTACTCGTGACCGTAGAGGGTGTGCTTCACCTCGGCGATGTTGGAGACTCCGTCCTCTTCTCAGGCCACGGCGCCGTCCACTTCGGCAATGGCTGCATGCTCCGGTGGGTGTTGTGTCCGTATGGGAGCTTCAAGCTACAGTACCAGTGGGGGCGGGGGTTACCTTTTCGTGGTTTCACATGGTCTAAGGAGAAAAATAGAATCGGAAGTAGCACAATATATTGGAACATGTCGGAGGAAGGCTGGCAGGAGCAGTACAACAAACATCACATGCGCACCATATTTTGATAAGGGTTTAATGAAATATGTGTGAAATGGGTCTGTGTGATGTACGAGTAGTACATCCATATCATTGACATTTGCACGCAACAAACATTTGTGTGCATGATTTCACCCTATTTTCATATTTTGTTAGGGAGTGGATTTAATTTTAATAATCGGAGCTCATTTTTGTAGTTGGTTTCAATTTAGACTATGCATTTATTATTGCGAGACATAGATATAGAGAGAATATTTGTGTGACAAAGAGGGGGGCGGGGGCAGCGATACCTAACGAGAGAGGGGCATATGCGTTTTCGAAGACTTTGTGTGTCATAGAGAGAGGAGTGTCCGAAAGGGGGAGAGAGGGTGTGTGCGTGTGTGAGTTAGAGAGAGAGAGAGAGAGGTGTGTGTAACGTCGGGATCGACAAGCTTACGAGGTTGCAGATATGAGAGAGCGATAGTGTGTGTGCGATGAAGGGACATACAGACGGTGTCTGTTTGCGTGTCAGAAAGCTGGATAGACCTCAGTAGCACGGTTGGCTAGGGGTGGAAGGTTATGTGTGGTAGAATGAGATAGTAGAGAGACAGATGAATGCTTGTTTGTTGCAAGGAGACCTAACTACATAGATGGGGGTAGCAAGAAGAAGAGAATGGCGGTGTGCCTTTTTGTCATGGGATGGAAGAGAGACCAAGAGACACGCATCGTGTGGAGAGGTGTGTGTGTTTCGAGAGAGAGAGAGAGGGAGACCTGGACCTAAATAATGAGATGGGTGCTCATGTGTATGCTATAGGGAAGGAATTGTCTCGGTGGTAGTCTTATGATGGCGACCCAATCTTTCAATGAGAGTGGGGATAAGTATCGACTAGGTGGATTTTGTCGTTGACGATCCAGCTATATCGTACCCGGTGATACAAATCGACAATTGTTACTAAACAAATCTTCGATGGACGATGATCTTGTCGTATGCACAAAATCAACCTGAATAATGAGATGGAGTTCCTCCAAGCAACCGAAGAATCGGCTAGAACTAAGATAATGCAATAGTAATTTCCAATATGAATTAATTAAGGATAATGGTGGGGTTGCTGGCACTGAACAAAAGGCGGTAGTCCTACACACACCCCGCAAATGCAAATTATAGCGAAGCAAAACAATGTGTACACAACAACGTGAGTTCTAACCTAGAAAAATGGTAGTAGCCTTATTTATATCTATAGACTATATTACTATATTTTTTATTTGTATAGTTTTATCTATATCTATTTCACTCCCTCCATTTGTAATTTACTCCGCACATATATAGCTTTGACTGCAACCAAATTTTATAAAGCTTGACCGAATTTGGTGAAAACAATATGAACATTTACACTAACAAATTTACACGGTGTGGAAATAAAAGCAATGATGAATCAAATGATATATATTTGGTTGTGTATATGTTAATACTTTTTCCTACAAATTGTTGAAAGTATACAAAGTCTGACTTTAGAGAAACCCAATATGCGGTATTATGTATTATACATTCTATATTCATTATTTTTTCGAAGTCAATGCATGTATTTGCATGTACACGATATAAACCATTGATTGATGTTGATCCAATGGTCCAGGTGGCTGTGATTCGGATCTACTATAAGTACCCACAGACGTTCTTCTCGAACGAGCAACACGACAATGTGATCAATCCACACAAGAAGCTCTAAATAAGACCTCCAGACATGCCACGTGGCTTCATGGGTGCCCCCCACATCATATTATTCATACTCAAAACAAGATAAATCACCCAAAACGAGATCTTCCCTTTTTTGTTCCTACGATGTTGTGCCGTGCACGTACCTAGTTGTATAGTGGTAGTCGTAGTAGTACAAACTTCGTAGTAGGAGTAGTACGGAGTGCTTCTACTCTATCAACGAGTCCCATCCGACACCAAATTTCTTGGCTTCTGTGCTACAGCTAGATCTTCCCCTCCTTGTTTCTGTTTTCCAACGCGGCAGGCAGGGTGCGGTTTGCTGCTAGTCGGTTTGGTCAACTGCTGTCCAACATGGAAGTGAAAATGCTAGGCAACACGCCTTCCCTAGCTATGTGGCATGGCGGACGGGCCGTGGAGTACTCCCGATTCCCGGGCGTGTGGGGGTGCGACGCGAACGGGGCAGGCCTTTTCCTTTTACTAGCAATGTGCCCGTGCGTTGCAATGGATCCAAAGTAGAATAGTACTTGTTCACAAACTTGAAAGAAAACACTCTTGTTTTGATATACATATATACCACTAAAAATATATTACTTTTCACTCAAAATATATTTCTCAAGCTGTTTTGATGAGGTGATGGAGGGATGTGGTTGCTTTCAAGATAATAAGGAATTTTCTGCAAATTGGAGCAGAGAAGTGGGCTATTGTTGCAAAAATGCCACAACTTACCTCACAGCCGTTAGATGCAGATCTAATGGTCGGAAATGAAGGATGGCAGACACACCACCATCACCAACTGAGTCTTTTATGGGAGTAGAGAAACATGTATAAATTGTAACATTTGGTTCTGCTCCTTGGCACGATCGATAGATGGAAATAACGATTGGAAACTCTAGGGCGGGGCTTTTCCCGCCAGATAAGCAGGGTAGTAGCTAGGTTGGCGCATCGTCGGTTTGGTCACATGCGGTCCCACATGTTGTAGTGATATAATGCCTAGCCAATGCGCATTGACCGGGGGGCGGAACGACAGTGTGGTATGTGACGGGGAAGGGACATGCTTCATGTACGTTGTCCAGTTTCTCGTTTTCAACTTGCGAACGTGACAGACGTGCTGCACGAGTAGTTTTGAATTTATAGGTTCGGTCTCAGTTTTTGAATTTAGGAGTAGTTCATAGGTCGGGTCAAGCATCGAACGTAAATTATGAAGTTGATGGAAAAAGTAAGCACAACTTATAAATTGACGGATGGAGTACTAGTCAGAGTGATGCATATAATTGCCTCCAAATGTGAGCAAAGGGATCGCACATGTCTGTATTGACTGGAACGAGAATGCAATAGCACAATAAGAATAAAGGCCACGATGATGCGATCGCAGTGGTGGTGACAGGAGGCAAGAAGAAAGATGCATCCATCAACGTACGACCTCCTCCTCCTCGACTCAGTGTGCCGGGCCACCGATCGGCGGCTTAGGAGCGGCGGCTTTTGTGGCGAGGTCAAGGTGCTTCTCAACAAAGGAGTCCAAGGCTTCCAGCCGGTTGACGAAGGCCAATGGCGTAGTGTCCTCACCGGCCATGTAGATACCTATGTACACGACTTCCTCGTACACATGGATGTGTAGGTCGATGAATTCTTGCAGGGCGAGGCGCCTCGCGGCGAGCGCAACCTCCAGGTGGACATTCTTCGTTGCGTCAGCGGGCAGTCGCAGGGCCACCAGTGCTTGAAAGAGGTTCTTGCCATGGAGGCCGATTAGGGTGGCAGGCAATGAGGAGCCTGGGCGTGCAGGCTGGAGGAGTACGGCGATGTCGTCCACGAGCTTCTTCACGACGGTGAACTTGTTGATGGTGGCAAAGATCATCTTGCCCAACTGAGAGTCGTAGCTGGCGTCGATGATGGCCATGAACCAGCCGGTCGCCAACACCCTCTGGAGATGATCCTCGGTACCATGCCGCAGGCCGGCATCATGGACCATTTGGCACAGCTGCTGGCCGCTCGCGCGCATCATCGCCATGGTTCTGGAGTGAGCACTTTTGCGCTTAGTGTAGGTGCTTAGGTGCGTACGATGTGGTAGATGCATTGGAATGGAGGGGCGCCTTTATATGAGTGCAAACTGCGTTGCATTCACATCGTGCTGCCTCTTTTTCCCGTCCTCCTCCCATTACTTCCCTCATGCAAGCATGCTAATTGAAGGAGGATGCATCATTGGCCATTCAACATTTCAGGAACCGCTACCCTCTCCCTCGTCTGCATTAAAGCCGTATCGGGAACTGTCTTGGTTTACTAGTAGCTATCAAATCGAATATTACTGTGCCGCCCGCTGCACGCCCGGCTAAACACGCCTCCTCGCCTCCATCAAACACCTCCATTAAACCCGCATGCAAACCAAGAAACCTACTCCGGCCACACGTCCGTTCATGAGTGGGCCAGAATTAAATGCAATGCCGGCCGAGCTCCTCCCGTCCGCCCTCAGTTTAAACGAGGTCAGACGCCAGCCAAGCTCCTACCCGTCCGTCCTCTATTTAAACGAAGCCAGACATCGGGCAAGAATCGCACCCCTCCGCCGCTCCTCCATCTCCTCCTTCACCATTCTCTCCACTCTTCCGATGGCTTTCGAGGAGCCGTTCTCCGGCATACTACCCGACTGGGTGGCCCGCCAAGCCCTCCGGATATGAGCGAGGCCGCTCGGTGCTTCACCTACCTCACCTGGCCCAACGGAGCCAATTGCCGCCCCAAGCCGGCGCATGGTTCAGCAACTCGCCGCTCCAGTTCAGCTAGATGAGGAATGGCGAGTTGCTCCACGCCGGCACGGCGGCGAGCACGGCGGCACGGGCGTTGTCACTGTCGCGTTGTACCGCGCCACCCGTGTCTACGGCCGCACCTCCCGTGTCTGCGGTAGCCGTGCCTCCCGTGTCTATGGGCGCGCCTCCCGTGCCTACTGCAGCGCCATGCAGGCAAAGACAGAAGCTGGGTGTGCGGAGAGCGATGAATCAGTGTCCAACTTCTCCGTGTCCGCCACCATCATCGAGGAGCAGTAGAACACGGGAGGCCGCCGCCGCTTGGGTCCCATGAAGGCGACCGCCAAGGCGACGATTGCGTATACAGGTGGTTTCTTGGCTGCTTCGTCTCTTGCGAGGACCTTCGTCGACCCCGCAAGTGTCTGCCGAACATGAGGAAGACAAAGGGATCCGCGGGCGGCCATTTAGACTAGGTATTAATTATACCACGAGAGCCGGATTAGCACCGCTTAGTTCATGTAAATGTAATGAAATCCGTCATGTTTATATGAAGATCCAGCTTTTTATACGAAATCCTTCATGCTTATATGAAATCAGTCCGTGTTCGCATGAATTTCCTCTGGTTGGTTAGAGTTGTGAAAATGTATGTCGCTAGCGTTGGATGTCATCCTCCGCGGAAGGAAGCGGGAGGAAATTTGCCGGTTGCCATTGGAGATGCTCTTATGCTGGATATAATAGAGGCACATCCAATCCATTTTGAGTTAATTGCGTGTATGGTTCTGCTTCTATAAAAACTTAATTGCATGTACAGTGTACATGACTTGTAGGGTGGCTACAGATTCATACATAAAGTTAAAAAGAAACAAATCCATCCTTAATCTTGTATTCCAAGTACTCTGTGGGTTCCACTGTCAGTACAGTAGCGAAAGAAGTATATATTAAAAAAATATAAAAATCTAAAGTTTAGGATAGAATTCGAACTCAGGTCATCGCGTTGCGAGCATCCGGCGCTAACCAGTCTAGCAGATGTTCGTTGTGGACGATGCAAGAGATATATCTCTACTCTTATAAAAAAACAGAGTTGGTGATGATGGTGTGCCTGCCATCCTGCAATATAGGCCGTCCGATTTATATCTGACGGATAGGAAGGAAACTTGGCAATTTTGCAAAAAGATACCCACACCCCTCTCCACATTTGCAAATAAGGCCTTCCCTCGTTCATCCTTTTCTCTCACAAGATAAACTACTCATACAAATGCATCTTGATGTTCCGTGCAACGCACGGGCATCTTGCTAGTTTCTTTTTAAATAGTTACTGCGATAATTGGGTTGAAGTGATATATTTTATGTCTGCCCCGAATGATCTCAAATTCACTAGTAGTAACAAAGAAAAGGTTGCCTTGTTAATTAACAGAAAACAAGGTGAAAACTATCAAATGAGGCCGGTACAAACAAGGCACACTGGGTTCAGCATCATCGTCACTACAGCTATGCGCGCGCGAGAAGTCTACATATCGAGGGGGCTACGGAGGGAAAGACGTATCGAGTGTGTGTGAGCGGGGCACAGAGACACAACTAGCGCGCGCGTGTGTGTGTGTGTGTGTTTAAGAGAGAAGCCAATTGATAGATTAAGATCAAGATCGAGTTGTCACCCTTCTGCTGTCATTGTTGGGGGGCGGGGTGGGGAGGGGGGAGGGAGAGAAAGACGTATCGAGAGTGTGCGCGCGGTGGGCACAGAGGCACAACTAGCGAGTGTGTGTGTGTGTGTGTGTGTTTGAGAGAGAAGCCAGTAGATAGATTACTATCAAGATTGAGGTGTCACCCTACTCCTTCGGTGTCGGGTAGAGTGTGTGTGTGTGTGTTTGAGAGAGAAGCCAGTAGATAGATTATTATCAAGATCGAGGTGTCACCCTACTCCTTCAGTGTCGGGAAGTGTGCGTGTGAGTGTGGGGGGGGGGGCAGTGACACTTATATATAGGGAGAAGGAGTTTGTGTGATACATATCTATATTAAGGGATAGGTAGATAGCATGTGTGCGAGGCATACTTAAAGCATCACAGAGATAAACAAGCGGGGTGCATGCAAGTGCCGGAAAAAAAATGAAGAGAGAAACAATGTCTGCGCGCACGCGCGCGTGTGTGTGTGAGCGAAATCTCAAAACAAAAGGTGCTCTACTGGAATCCCACTGTATGTATTCATATGGTTCCGGGACTCGAGTTAACCTTAGGAATATGTGTGCGAGACATAGTTATACTTTGAGACATTAGTGGCGGTGGGTGGGCGGAATTAAAGGGGTGGGCGTGTTCGACAGAGAAAGCATGTGTGTTTCTGTGTGAGAGACTTGTAGGACGGGGTAGAAAGACGAATTCTAACCTTGACAGAGGGAGAGAAATACACGAAGTGCGCGTGTGTGATTCCGATGCCCACGGAGAAATGAGATATGTATGCGTGTGAGAGAGATTGCACAATTCATTCACGTATCAGTATCTAGCGATCGTGGACGTGCATCGCTTGAACATAAATCAATAACTACTTCGTATCGTGGCCAAAGATACAATATCGATTCAACGCTATAAATATTGGACACTCACATATGGCTTTTTTTCAAATAATCCTTTTAAATTGTGCATGCCAAAGTTACAGTGATTTTCTTTAAACAACCACTGTAGCTATCATGTTCATGCACCATTGTTAGTTTTGCATTCAAATTCATTAGTCTTGGTTGATTTAAGGTTCTATTATGAAATAATATATGTAATATTCATATATGAATTCAACGGGTATGCAATTTATGAAATGGAGGCCATGTAATCATATGAGGTAACACTTTTAAGTAGTGGACTACAATATCCATTTCTTTTGTGGGACTACAATATCCATTTCTTTTTGTGCACCTCTTCAATAAAACGTCAATGCATAATGTTTAAAATAAATAACCAATGGCACTAAATTATATATTTACACGAGAAATACATAGGCTGAGTGTTTGATCCCTTTTTTGTGAACGCGCCTCTAAACCCGTACGATTGGCCGCGCCCGTGTGAACGTCCAAGTTATCGGTGCATCATCCAGAGTTATTGTCTTTTTTTATAGGGTGGACTTCCGACCAGTTATTAACTGCTGACGTGTGCCCCATGTACACAGTATCGCATGACCTTCCCGCTAGCATTGTCCAAAATTAGTTGAAACTGGATACGAACGATCCCGCGGGCAGCAAAATCTCCCGCCTCCTTCTAAAATTTCCGCCACCTAGTCTTTAGCATGCGAAATTCCCCTTTTGTCCTTGGTGCATGGAGAACAATAGTTACAATACGGCCCTCATTTACATAATAGGTCGGGGCTGCTTTGGTAACTTCCGGTTCCCCCCACCACACGGCACCCCCATTTCCTCAAAAACAACACAAACCCCCCCCGCAAAATGGACTACTCCACAGGCCACCAGAGCATCTTACATCACGCCGTCCGTACTTCATCGGCCTTTCTACCCCTCCCCTCTCGAAACCCTAGACTGCTCATCCACCGGCGTATCAGAGCCCATTCACTGCCAGCGGCGTCCACTTCGCCGGATCTGCTTCTGCGGCCACATCTACCCCTCCCACCTCCCCTAGAAACAAGTAGACTGCTCATCCACCACTGTACCACAGCCCATTCAGTGTCGGCCTTGTCCACGGCGCCGGATGTGCTTCGCCGGTACTCTCGTCAACCCCAGCGGCTCCTTCGTACTCCCCACCGGAGATGCTTCGTCCACACACCTGGAGCCGCCCCACCGACGCCCCCATCGACGGCTACTGATCCTCTTCGCTGACACCTTCCTCAACCCTACTGGAGCCGCTTCGCTGACACCATCCTCAACCCTACCGGAGTAGCTTCACCTATACCATTCTCAACCCTACCGGGGCCGCTTTGCCAACGCCCAAGTCCATGGCCTCAGATCCACTTCGTCGCACCCTCGTCCAACCTACCGGAGCAGCTTCTGATGCCCCATCCACGGCCACAGATCCGCATCGTCGACACCATCCTGAACCCAACCACCGAAGCAGCTTCACCGACGCCCTCGTCCACGGCCTCAGATCTGCTTTGCCCACACCGTAGTCCACCCTACTGGAGCCGCTCCACAAACACCCTACTCCACGGTTCTAGATCTCCTTACCGGACCCCGAAAGCCAGCGCAGCGTCATCACCCTTGACATTTCTAACCTGATTCCCATCATATGGCAAGATGCCAAGCACCCACCACGGCCTAGGTACTTGTCACCTTTAAACCCATCCAGCATCACCTGCCCGATGTACTTCAAATATACTAACAGGTCGCTGTTATATGTTATGCAGCTGGCAAAAACTACAAGGACAATGTTTCTTCTGCATCTAACAGCTTGGCCAACCAAGATCCTGGACTGAGGCATTGCTATGATCTTGTAAGTGCGTCTCTCTCTCTTGTGTTGTTGTGTGCCTGCCAGCGTGCTTTGCTAGGATTTTCGACCAGTAATCCCTTTGTGCAGACAATGATTTCCACTATTGGCTGCTAAATTAGAGATGTAGATGTCATACATGATACTCCCCCCATTCCTAAATATAAGTCTTTCTAGAGATTCCACTATAGACTACATACAGAGCAAAATGAGTGAATCTACACTCGAAAATGCATCTATATACATCTGTATGTGGTCCATACTGGAATCTCTACAAGGACATGTATTTAGGAACAGAGTTAGTACATTACACAAAATCGTAGGTGGCATGAGGAATTCCAGTGCACTACATTAGGCTCCCTTAGAGTGCCTGCGAGTCCAGTACACAGAGTCAAGGCTAGTTTATGCTACGCACACAATCGTTAATTGGTGGTTTAAATATGCGCAAGGGATATGCAATGTATTATCATGTAGAGATATCTGCAATTAGCCGTGTCAACTTGCAGATAGGGTTACCCAATGAAAAGGTACAAGATTTCTTAGTACAAGATGTATGTGGCTATTTCATGGAACATCGCAAAAAAAGGAGAGGCAGCAGTGAGCCTATACAGTGTGCTATGGTAGGTCACTCCGGCCCAGTTCTTTTGCAGGATTCTCCCAGAATCTACCCCTCTCTAGCTTCTCCTACAATTTTTGACCCCCATTTGTTTTACAATCCTATCTAACTAGATAGGATTGTAAAACAAATGGGGCTCAAATATTCTGGGAGAATCTGGGTAGGGGTCAGATTCTGGGAGAATCTGGCAAAAGAACTGGGCCTCCATTGCAATCATCGTGACATGTTATTTGTATGTCAGTGTTGTTGGCCAAGTTTCTTAGGGACAATTATTTCGAGTTATCCTAAGAAAATAAGCACCTTTGAATATAAGCTCCGGATAATAAGCCAACCAGTTCTTTTCATTGCCTGCCTTTTCAGCTTATCTGTGGTATGATCAGTGAAAAGTCTAGATTGCATTATATTTTGCCATTTTGCTGCCCATATGAAAATTAATTTGACTTGCAAACATCACAAATTGAACCCAGTGCAGTAATTAATATGATAGGAAAATAGACCATCAATATTTGTTCAAAATGCAAATACAAAGATACCATCTACTTGGCACAATCTACTTTGGTCAATGTCTTCCATAGAGATCCCATTGCCTAATTTAAATGAAGAACGCATGACCTAAATTTAAATGAAGAACCATTATTTATCGAAATTCGATGGTCCAAGTGGTTGGTTATTATCATATAGCAGCACCACCTGAAAGCATCATATAGCAGCAGCAGCTCATAGCAACTCATCATACAGCAGCAGCAGCAGCTAGGAATTCATCATATACTAGCAGCAGCTCATAGCAATTCATCATATAGCAGCAGCAGGAGCAGCTCATAGCAATTCATCATATAGAGCAGCAGGAGCAGCTTATAGCAACTCATCATATAGCAGCAGCTCATAGCAACTCATCGTATAGCAGCAGCAGCTCATAGCAATTCATCATATAGCAGCACCAACTCATAGAATGCATCATATAGCAGCAGTAGCAGCTCATAGCAATTCATCGTATAGCGGATCAGAATGAAAATTTGGCAAAAAATCAAAGGAGATCCTCACCTTGTTGGATGAGCTCATCCTTCAACAGCACTTCAAGGCCACAGCCTGGGAGGAGGGGAGGGGGAATGAGGTGCCTTCTGCCGGAGTGGGGCATCGGCCGTAGTTGTGCGCCGACCGCCGGAGTAGTGCGTTGGACGGACCATAGCGGAGCAGCTGCTGGAGACAATGAGAATGAGGGGCGGCTCCTGAGGGAGGAGCAGCCAGGGAGATTTGGCCCTACCCGCTGGCCATGTAGCCTAGCTGGACAGAGCATCATCGAGGAGCAGGCCAAATGGGACCAGTGGCGACGGCTCGCTGGAGGTACCCTAGAGCTGCAGGCAGGGGATCGAGGTAGAGGGAAAGGGGAGAGGAGATGAAAGCGGGCAGGGCAATGAACGCTTGCGTGATTGTTTTTACTTGAGGGTCAGGTGTGACGCGGGCATGAGTAGTGGCATTTTGAGTGTAATATAGGCACACAACAGAGTCATTTCACTATTCCCCTTCCCTTCAATTTTTAGTGAGCTTCTACCCGAAGCACCCCCCCAAAGCAAAATAAGTTAAGCCCAAGCCCATAACTCAAAAATGACTTCTTTACATCTTTTATGGATTATTTTCACAATAAGCTCTGAAAAGGCGGAACAGAGCTGGCCCTTAACCCGCAATTCAATTATGCTTGCAATGATGAATCACTCCTGCCTGCTATAGTGTACATTTAGGCATCATACATGGCATAACCTAATACATGTGCATTTCATTATAGAATCTGAAATATGCAATGTTTATGTTAGTTCATACATTGCACATGATGTTTAAATGCCCCTTAAATCTGGTAAGTTAAGTGATGGTCTTTAAGCCTCCTTCTATGCTTCTTTTCTTGATATGTAATTCAGTGTTGTGCAAGATTTGCTCACACATCTGTTCAATTCCTTGTTTGTATCACCCAGCCATACTAGGACTGTTTGCTTTGATTACTTGGTGTTCTTGACCTAACAGAGCTTGTCAACGATTTAAACACTAAGGGTTGCTATAGTGGGGGCTTGTATAACTCATAGGTGACATAAAGGTTCGGTTGTACACTAAAGTAGGCTCTCCAAGAGTACCTGGAGATCCAGTTCGAAGGTATGCATAGTTTTTACATAGTGCACACATAGTAAATGCTCATTTCATTGTGTGCAAGAGATGTGCATGTTTTCATTATGTGGTGTTGTTTTGTTATAAACTCATCCTTTTGTATTGTTCACAGACTAGAAAGTATGCATATTTATATTCCAAGGAGACCAGTAACTAGTTTGTGTCACCTTGCAGAGGGGGTGCAATGAAGATAAGATTGAGGATTTCCAAGTACAAGATGTTAGGAAGGAGCCTTGCAAGAGAAGGAGGAGCAGCGTTGAGCCTGTTGAACCAGTTATGGTAAGTCACTGTATTACAATTACCAGGACATCCTATTTGTCTGACATTGTGCTTGCGTAGGGTTCTTCACCTGTAACCCAGTCATTGGGCCATTGATTAAAAACCCCTCCGCTCACTGCTATATGATGTTCTAACTTTTTTGTAAATCAGATGTATCTAAACACATTTTAATGTGTCTGTTCACTCATTACGGATGTAGTCTACTTTTAAATATCTAAAACATCTTATAGTTGTGAACAGTGTGAAACTGCTTCCTGCTATGGTAGAGTTGTTGTAAGTGCATCTAGTGCCCCTTAGTGATTTTGGTGTATTGAAGACTTATAGGTTAAGGGACTGATGTGTTTATGAGTGTACACAGGTCTATAAGTCTATGAGGAGTTTTTTATTTACGATGAAAGTCGACCCCTAAAAATGAATGCCTTCAGTTGAAGACTTTGGTTTTCTTGAAGACTTTGAAAGTGAGGAAATTGGTGTGACCTTGAAGACTTTATATTCATGCGAGGATTATGAAGCGTGAAGACTTTTGTTTTCGTAGTTTCATTTTCTTCTTCTTGAGTCATAGGAAACACCGTACTGTTAAAGGGGGTCGAGGTAAAACTAAGGAAAAGTTTCCAAGTGAGGCTCATCTCAAAATCCTACACCTACCCAATCCTTTCGAGTGAAGCCATTGGAAATCTCATATAGTTCAGTCAATTTCTTCAGTGACAGAGACGAAGTTCTTCTGTTCTCTGAGGAATTTGTTCTGACTGAGGAGTTAGGAATTCGCCAGTGCGGATTGCCTACAAGTGAGGAACATGATAGCCATGAGGAATTTGAGAGCTCAAATTTCCGACCGTTGCTGTGCTACGCGCCAGCTGTCAAAATATCCTACCCACCTAACGGTCATATCATTGAAGGGCATTTAAGTCTTATCATGTCGGGCTGCTCCCTAGGCTATAAATAGCCACCCCCTACAACCATTAGCTGGTTGGCTGCTCCGAGAGAAACTGACACTTGTCATTGAGAGCATCCCATCCTCCGAGGACTTTGAGCGAAAATCATCAGGTGAGAAAAAACCCAAAAACCCAAACACCTACAAACCCAAAGTGATTGAGCATCACTGAAGAGATTGTTCCTGCATGGAACCGACGCTTGTTACCTTTAAGGACTGTGCATCCTCCAGACGGTTAGGCGTCATGGTCTAGAGCATCCAAGAGGAATTGTGGATCGCCGAGTGACCGAGTCTGTGAAGGTTTGGAAGTCACCTGTGAAGACATACCATGAGTGATTGGGCAAGGTCTGTGTGACCTTAGCTCAAGGAGAATACGGTGAGGACTGTGTGTCCGGGACTGTGTGTCCTCAGGTTTAAATACCTAGCCGCTCCAACCAGACGTACAACTGTCACAACAGTTGGAACTGGTCTACCAAATCATCGTCTTCACCAAGCTACTCGATCTATTTCCTCAACCCTTTCATTTCCTCATTCATGTGTTGATGAACTTGATTGTTACTATTTGAAGACTTTGACTGAAGACTTTCTAAATTTCCTCAATCCCAATTCTTCAGTCACTTAGTCTTCAGCCTGCTTATCCTGTGTTTCACGCTACCTGTACTCTGTGCCTATTTCATTTCATCATGATGACTGTGCTTATGCCATGTTATGCATCTGAGTACTTATTCCGCTGCCAAGTAGTTCGTTGCTTAGGTATTTCCTCACCTTGAAATTCCTCAGTGACGAATTTGTAAAAATCGCCTATTCACCCCCCCTCTAGTCGATATAACACACTTTCAATTGTCGATGTCATAAATGTCATAACCAAACGCATATTCACATCATTAGCCTCCCTATCATTACTAGGATCTTGATTACATACTAGTCGAGATACTTCATAGGGGGCAAACAATATTACATTACTTGTTCCTTTATATAGTAAATGTAGCTAGGCCATGAATGTTATTGAGGCGTGCATGTATGCATGCTGCCAACTCAACAGTTCAATTGCTTGTTTGTTTCAGGCATAGTTAAATTGCTCTTTTCAATTGCTTTATTTGTCCTGAGTTAATGAGATGCCCAAACAATGATGCCTGATGTTGGGTACTTGTATAACTATTAGTTGACATAATTAAAGGCCTTACCATTTAATTACTCTGGCGAAGTGTGCCTGAAGCTTTGAAGTCTATTAACCAACTATTACTACATGAGGCTCACAATCTAATTTATATGAGGCTAATGATTGCATAGTTTTGCTTGTTGTAGTAGGTTTGTATGAATCCCTCTGCTGTTCATTATGCTCCCTAAGACTTTAATTGAGCTACAGAATGGCCAACTGCTTGCTTACTTATACGCAAGATATATATATATATCTACTCTTATAAAAATAGAGTTGGTGATGATGGTGTGCCTGTCATCCTGCAATATAGGCCGTCTGATTTATATCTGACGGATAGGAAGGAAACTATGGAAATTTTGCAAAAAGATACCCACACAACTCTCCACATTTGCAAATAAGGCCTTCCCTCGTTCATCCTTTTCTCTCACAAGATAAACTACTCATACAAATGCATCTTGATGTTCCGTGCAACGCACGGGCATCTTGCTAGTATATATATAATGTTCAGTAGTTGCGTGTGGTCTAAATTTGTAACCTGTCTGTGTTTTGGATTTGGACCCAACATCATGCTCCTCTGGTGAGCTAAGAGAGATTTCTGTATGCGCACTACACAGACTACCATTTTTATAATTTTTAAAATATCACCTGCTTATGCTTCATGACGTGTAACATTATTGTTAGTCCTGTTTTGCCATGTACAAAATAGTCTGTCTTACTCGCTTCACAGTTGTAACTATATTTTTGCCCTATTCATGTGTACTTACAGAAACATTTCAGGATGAAGTGACATCAACACAAAGATCTGAGAGCAGTGCGGCATGGCTGTTACCAAATGATTATGGATTGGAATTGGAATGTGCTGATGTTCTCGAGCATCAACTAGAGGTGGCAAGACAACGTGTACATGATTCTCAACATGCAATCAACATGTTGAGACTGGAGTTGCAGGTATTAGATGCAAGAGTCAAAAAAATGAAACAAGACACTGAGGTAACCACAAAGGAATTGGAGATTTTGCAGACTGAAATTTGTGCTATCTGAATCCGGCCAATCCTATTTTCCAAAGAGATTATAGTTCAAATAAGTTCTGTTGATGCGTGTCCATGATGTATGAGCTTTATTTGCCCAGTGTATGTAATTTGCTATTTGTGTACGCTTTATTATCACTGGTGCCGAACTATAATGCCCAGTGGGTATAATCTGCTGTAATTTCTTTATTGTATAGTGTAGGATTATTCTTCGTTTCTATGCCTTAGTCTCTTTATTGTATAGTGTAGGTTTTTTAGAGGCGATAGTATAGAGTAGGATAATTCTTTGTATATTCTATATCGTTGAAACGGGGGACAACACGCCCAAACATTACCTGGACGCCATCCGAACGAACAAACATGTGTAGTCAAAGCAGGGCTTAATTGGGCTGGTCAACTTAATATTGAGTGGATCCCAAATGATGTGGCCCACCGTAACAATGGCTCTTAGCAGGCCATTAACAGTCCGAAAGCTCGATAGGGCCATATAAATATAAGCGACGCATACAGGTGCCAAAATAACCCAGGTTGCCCCGGGACGGCCCCGCACAGTGCTCTAGTTTGGACCAACACTCATGAGGAGCACTGGCTCGGGTTGTTGATTAAGAATCCTCGGGGTCCGGAAAGTCCCTATGCATGTTTTAGTTGTTATTAGGCAAAAGGTAAAACCAAAGTTGGGCCTTGTTGGAAGAGTTTTATTCAAAGCGAACTGTCAAGGGGGGCCCATAAACCCCGACCGTGTTAGGAACGCAAAATCAAGGAACATAACACTGGTATGACGGAAACTAGGGCGGCAAGAGTGGAACAAAACACCAGGCAAAAAGCCGAGCCTTCCACCCTTTACCAAGTATATATGTGCATTAATTAAATAAGATATATTGTGATATCCCATGATATCCATGTCCCAACATGGAACAACCTGCACTGCACCTGCAACTAACAACGCTATAAGAGGGGCTGAGAAAAGCGGTAACATAGCCAAACAACGGTTTTGCTGGGAGGGTGAAAAGGTTAGAGGTTGTTTCATGGCAATTAGGAGGCTTGATAAACAAGTGTTAGGTAGCGCGACATAGCGATAGCATTGAGACAACTAGCATAGCAATGATAGTAGTGGTATCTAGGGTAATGATCATCTTGCCTGAAATCCCGCTAGGAAGGAGACCGAATCCATGAAGTAGACGAACCAATGTAGTCGAACGAATCCTCACAATCGCAACATCACCGGAACTATCGAGAAGAAGAACAACCGGAAAGAAGCAAACAACATGGTAAACAACCATCACATAAACATGAAATGATGCGCAACCAAGTATGATGCATGTACAGTTTAATGATTCATGGCATGGCAAGTGCACAAACAATACTACAAGTTAAGTGGAGCTCAATATGCAACGAGTTGCATATTGACGAAACACCACATTCAAATATTTAGTTCACTCTTGGTTATGCTACTCATCAATATTAAATGTTGGTTAACATGGCAAGAGGGTGAACATATATGAACTACCTATCTAGGCAAGTTTAAATGAGGCCGAAAACAACAAACAACAATTTCGGAAAATCCCCATATGCATGTTTTGGATTTGGTACTGTTCTGCCTAAAACCATATTTTAAAGTTGTTAAACAGTAAAATAAAGTGCACCATGTTAATCTATGCATTTTTCTAGACCATTTACATATAAAGTTTGTTTTATTCGGAGCTATGGTTGTTTAGATATGAAATAAAACATTTTAACATGTCATGTAAACAAATTAAAGCAAACAACAAGTTTAAGCATTTTTTACATAGATGAAATTGGCATATTATGAAACTAGATGAAATTCTAAGCATTTTACATATAAAGTTTATTTAATTCCGACGCATGATTATGAAGTTATTATATGCATAAACACTAGGGACTTTTCTGTAAAACAGGCGCTCTCTGGATAATTGAACAAATTCGCAGACAGGGAAAAAACTACACTGGGCCGAAACAGAAACTGGAGCAGGCTCGACAGTAGAAAAAAAGGAGGCGCTGGGGGGTAGCTCACCATGGGCCACAGCCCAGCTCGGTAGAGAGGTAGCAACAGGCCGGCTGCAGGAGGCGACCGGAAACATATCTGGTGCACCGAGGCAATTGGTGCTACCGGTGCACCGGACTCCGTTGCACACTAAAAAATGTTCGAAAAAATCCGAAAAAAATTAGTGCATTGACACAACATCAGTGTAAGTTGTCACAAAAATTTGCATCAAAATTCGAAACATTGCTCAAGATACAAAAATGACAAATTTGACATCAATGTGCTAATGGGCCAAAACTGAAGCCCAACTTGTGTTATGTACTATTCAGTGTCAAATTTATCATTTTTTATCTCGAGCAATGTTTCGAATTTTGATTTGAATTTTTGTGGCAACATACATTGATGTTGTGTCAATGCACTAAATTTTTTACGAATTTTTTTGAACATTTTTGAATGTGTAACGAGGGATCGGTGCACCGATAGCACCAATTGCCCCGGTGCACCAGATACATTCCCGGAGGCGACCGGGCCTTGGGGAGACCGCGGTGGTCAATGAGTGGGCGAGCGGGCGTGCTCGACCCCGAACTGCTGCTCGAAGCAGGGGAAGCAGAGGCCGATAGCGAGGTTCGGTGGGGGAGGCAGGCAACAACGGCGGCGGCCTGCTGGCGGGCGAGGGAGGAGGTCCACGCGGCGAGGCTGGTCAACGCGAGGCAGGGGCGTGTGCGCGAAGCGAAGGCTCTCGGCGCGGCGGCTTCAGGAGATGGCGCGGCAACGACATGGGTCTTGATCTCAAGATGAACAGTGGGCGCTCTCCTCATCGGGAACTGTTGAAGACGACGGCGGCAGGGAGTGGCGTGTTGCATGGAGGCGACGAGGCCGTGGGAAAGACCGGCGAGGCGGATTCCTACGGCAGGCTGAAGAACTTGAGGCGCTCGGGCGCCATGGCCGCTCCAACTCCCTGTGAGCAAACAGAGAGAGATGAGAGACCGAAGGGAGAGTGAAAGAGACAGAGAAACGGCCGGAGGAGGAGAACGAAGGGAGAGAGAGGGACGAGGCCAGTCCTGGTCGACGGGGAAGACGGGGCGCAGTCCAGGTGGTTGGGTTCGCCTGCGGCGACGGCGCCATGGAGGGAGGAGCTTGGTGACGGCGCAGAGGTTGGAGAAGCTCGGGCATGAGCAGGGGATCAAGCCCCTGGCTCTCTCCTGCGGGAGCGCGGGCGCTCGTGCGGACAGGGCAGCTCGGGGTGAGCTACGCCTGGACCGGATAGATGGATGGCTGTGGCGGTTGGGCGGCGCTGAAAATTAGGAATGAGGGGACTGGCTGTCTGGATCGGGGAAGGAGGAGGTTGTGGCTGCTTGGGTAGATTGGTGGATCGGGAGGGATCCCAAGGAAGGTGGAGGCTGGTCGGGGAAGGATCCCGAGGAATAGGGGAGTGTGGGTGGCGGCGCAAGGGGGAATAGGGTTAGGTTAGGGTTGGACTGATTTGGTATGAAGTGGTCTATACATAGGGAAATAGGATTAAGGTTGGACCCTCCGATTAGATCGGACGGTCGAGAATAAATAGGCTCGGGGATCCAAAGAAGAGATCGAAGATATTTTAGGGATGTTTGGGGATGATCCGGACCCATCGGTCACGACTGCTCGGGTCGGGTTCGGGACAGCTTTCAGACACGCACGAGGGGTTTGACAAAAGGCCATGGAGACAAGGGGTTTCGATGGGTTCAGAGAAGAGGGAGGAGAGAGCGGTCCGGTAGATCTGAGAGAAGGTCAAGAGAGACAAGAAAGAAGTGGTAACTACGAGCGGATGCAAGCTTGCGAAAACATGCGGATGCAATGCGCATGATGCGATGATGAATGCAACAAACAAATGAAACACACGGCAACAATGAAATACATGGAAGGCTTCTGGAGCGTCGGTCTCGGGCTGTTACAACCAATTTGAACTAGCAGCCCTTTCGGCTTAGGGTTAGAAGGGGGATTTCGCGTGTCGGGATTTGGCAGCTGGAGGGAGTTTTCGCGCGCGTTGTAATTTCGGGATAGCAAGGCTCGAGTTTTGGGAGCACGATATTTGAATTTTCGGGATATCAAGGCGTGGGTTGAATTTTAGGGACAAACCTAACATGTAATAATGTACGTACCAAATCAATTCGCACTTCCCTCAACGAAAAAAAACAAAAAAATAAAACTATTCGCACCACACAAAGAGAGAGTCTTGTCCTGTTTTACTGTACAAATGCTATTCAAAGCTGTGAATCCATGTTATGTCCACTTAAATTTTTTCGCTGGCTGTATAATACATGTGAGCTACTCATACGAACATTTTAGTGCATTCCAAATGTCTATACTATTGCTGCAATTCGAACTAAATTTGAATTCGTTTCTCTATTTGAATAAGAATCTACAATCATGATTGTTGCCAACTTAAACCATGATTCGTATATTATCTTAACAACACACCACATGATTACTATAGAGATAGATATGAACTATGTGTACTATATGAACTCGAATTCAAAATTTTGAATACGCTTGATGTTGATTCCAAATAATAGTACATTTGATGTACTAACTAGATCTTCATAATCTAAACCATCTTTCATATGTACACTGTGTTTATCACACAAAGTATAGTGCCCGCCCCCTACATTATGGCAAGTATTTAGCCCTGAGCTGCAAAAGCCACACATTATCACAAATTCAAATAAATGTTCTATATATTATATGTAGTATAACATGTTCATAACCACACCATGCGAATCACCATTATATATATTCATGCATGCGTCGGTTTAAAACACTATGATATTTTCTTCAAATATCCGAATCCACTTTTTATAATGAATTATGATTTCTGTTCGTCTTTTACACCCACACAATCCTCTTCTCTTTGTAGCTAGCGCTAACTTTCTCTCGTGCATGCACACGCCCGCCCCCTCTCACCCTCCCTCAGCGTCCCCTCCATCGCGCACATTCGTTATTTGTCTTTAGGTCGTTCACCCACGGTGTGTGTAGGCCCCCCGTCTCCTTCTTTCCAGCACACACTGGTCGATATACCTCTCTAGCCAAGTGTGCCTACCACAAACACACACTTTCCCTCTTCTCTTCTCACCGTCCATGCTCCCTATGTCCAATACGGTTCCACGCACATGCACACTCCCACCCCTCTTTTCATCGATCTCATACTCGCACACTCCTCCGCCCTCGATATAGTAGGCCTCTCGCACCACCTCCTAGACGCATCCCTCTCCCCCTGTCTGTCTCTCCGGACCTTATTTGCTTCTAACACATGCATGCATGTATACCTACCGATCTCCCTACATATAGCTACGTCGACTATAAGTCTTTTCCCCACGCATCGATCGACGTACCTCACTAGTTATGTCTCTCCCTTTCTACGACACACGACGATTGATCTTCCTATGTAGTTACGTCTGCTTACCACAACCATATCGTACCCCCTCATCATCCTTCCATACCTCCCGACCCGTCTCTCACACGCATGTGCATAGACAGGCAGGCATCCCCTCTCTTATTGATATTGCAGTCGTACCCTCCGTTTGTCTAGTAGGCCTCTCCCATCATTTGTGAGAAGCAACTCCGCCACCAACGCTTTGACACTCTACCTTTGTCTCTCTCCCAACCTTATTCCTCTGTTACACATATGCATGGATGTCGATCGATCTCCCTCAATACATAGCTAGGTCTCTCTCCTTCTCCACACATATACCAGTCGATCTACCTCTCTATAGTTAGGTCTCTGCCCCCCCCCCCCCCACACCAATAGTCGAACATTGTAGGTAGGTATCCAGGCCACAGAGACAAACTGCACCTCTGCCCTCTCACATTCCAGTAGGCCAGCCGCCATGTATCTTTGACGTGGGCAAACACAAATTCGATGGCACTCTTTATCGATCGCGCACCCACTCACTTCATCCCTGTTTTTGATTCTATCGATATCTCACGCCGATGATCTCTCCACAATCTTCCCGTGGATCGCTCCCTCTATATATGATTTATCTATGACTCTATTTCACACACATTGCATATGTTACATTTTTTGTTTGAGATATCATCGACACATTGCCTCTGTTTCGCACAAACCATCTCTCTCACACCCACCCACGTGTGTACCTGCACGTAAAGAAGAGGCGCATGCATGACGCACGTACTCACGTCTCGTTCCCGGCCACACCCGCGCCGGTACACGGTGGAGTTCATTTCTATACGAAAAGGCAGCCCACGTGATAATTTGACGCGTGTAGCAGTTGTTTACTCGAAGGAGGGTCGTGTACCACGAGTACACGGAACAAAGTTTGACTTGACACGTTAGTATTAAATAAAGTTATATTCCTCAATCGCATGTACAGAATATAAAACGATTGTCTTCGAGAAAAAAGAAATCCGCTCCACTATATACAATGGAGCCTGTCTGCCGGGGTTTGTCTTTCGTCACACTATCTCACACAAGGCGGTGGTGGCCTCTCTCTCTCACCGTTGGTCACTGATCCGGCCGCATCCCGTCCGCTGGCGAAAAGGGAGGACGTGCATCGTTTCTCCGTTTGATGGCGTCGAGGCAGCACATCCCGATCTGCGGTACCCGCCATTCTCTCTGACCAAGCTCCGGCGTGGCAGGGCCTTCGCCACTTGCTCTTTGCCGCAGTATGGGCAGATCCCGGCCACAGGTGCCCTCCTAGTTACATCCCGACGACCCTTAGGTACAGCTTCCTCCGGCCTTGTTCCACTTCCCATCTTGCCACGTTGCTGCATGTGGAAAATCCTGCATATGGATCTTTCCTAGTTCTTTGCCCAAAACGTAGCTCGGCCGGCGTACCCTCCATGTTGCAATCTCATCCTCACACCATTTTACATAAACAACCGTGCTGCTATACTCCCTTAGGACAAGGAATGTGCTTCTTTTTTTGTCGGCGTATGTGTCATCAACTGTTATTGGCCAGTAATTGTTAGCTTTCTATCTCTTTTTTGCAAACGGGGCTATCCATTTCACCTCGTTGGTATTGCGACCTTTTGGTGAACTGCACAAATCACTTTTTTCTTAAGAGTGTCTTGTGCAGTTCTACTAAAATGTCACATGGACAACGTCTCTACATTTCAGTGCGACTGCACAAAGGGAGATTGGTTTTGCTATCCTCCTCATCCAACTCAGAGCCTAATCTTCTCCAACAAGTGGTTAGTTTTATGAGAGATTGCAAAGGTGACCGGCTTCTACTTGTGTATGTATGTTTCATCAACTACTACTGGTGCTACTATTAATGTAATCACACTTGTTCAATATCTTTGCAAACATGGATGCTTAGCTCAATTTTAGTGGACCTGCACAAAATGATCGGATGGTCCATGTCCACCATAGCATCCTTTCTTGGCTAACATGTCTTGTTCAGTTCCACAGAGCTGCATGAAACTAGCTGCCAACAAATGAATGCTAGGAAATGGAACCATGCCTGCGGACATCATCCTTCAATTTTTTATTTTTCTTTATTTGTACACATTCTCACAACTTCGTATTCAGTTGTGATGTAAATATTGACGCTGATCTGTGAATCATTGAGATGCATTAGCATGCATGTTAGTTTCCTTTGTATTTGATGGAATATTGTAACGAGACAACTTTGGAGGCAAAAGGACACATGAAACCAAAGTTGAAAGCTTCATAGCATTACATCACAATTTCATTATGCTGGAAAATTATGTGTACATATAAACATATCCCGGAAGCTTGATAGCAATGCCACAAATCATTCAAACTTCCTTTCGCCCACATGTGGGACAGCCAGAATCCGGGTCCATGTGCCATGCACCAATATTGAGTGCACAACCGCTGGCGAGATTCACCCCGCTCGTTGCACTGCAGTAATAATGACTAATGAGCGGTCAAATCACAGAGCCCCACCTTTCCCGCAGTACTAGTAAAAGTTACTCGGGTGAAGCAACCATCATTTCACACTTCATTGAATGCGCTCGTACTCCAATATTCCAAGAGTAAGTTGCTCGGATGAAGTACACGGTGCCAATGGTTGGTGAGATTTGTTAATTGAGCCCTGTATAAGGGCTTTTTTGATTCAAAGGATTCTCAAAGGAATTTTGGAGGATTCTAATCCTTAGGAATTTTTCCTATGTGCGTTGTTTGATTCGTAGGATTGTAAACTGGAAAGGGGGGAGAAGAGAAGCGGGCGACATTTTGCGAGAGACGAAGGACAACCGTACAGTGCGGTGGTTTTTTAGAGCTCAAGGACAAACGACGCAGGAAATTTGGATTCCCCTACAATCTTGGTCATTTACTATCGCACACTCTTCATTTCTGTCGCCTATAGAAACTATGTGCGCTCACCCGACCGGGGTTGCGTTGTGATTGGCCGGAACCCCAGGCATGCGGATCGCCTGTGTGCACCGTAGGATGCACCGCGATCGAACGGCAATCCACGTCCTTCTCATCACACCCGTGTAGTTGTAGCTGGGTTTTTGATGTACTCCCTCCATATTTATTTACTCTGCATATTAGCTTTGGTCAAAGTCAAACTTTGTAAACTTTGACAAAGTTTTTATAGAAAAAAATTATTAACATATACAATAACAAATGAATACCATTAGATTCATTATTGAATACACTTTCCCATCATATAGATATGCTATTGTAAATGTTCATATTTTTTTCTATAAACTTGGTCAAACTTTATAAAGTTTGACTTCAGCCAAATCTAATATGCAGAGTAAATAAAAACGGAAGGAGTATCTGGGCTAATAAATGTCTAGAGAATGAACGGAAAAGTGCCAAATTTGAGCAAGGTGCTTCCTCCATCGAGGTGCATAAGTCACCTTACAAGAAACTGGACCCACTCACGGCACGCCTGTCGCATTTGGTCCGCCGGTCAGAGCGCTTCCTATTGTCATATCACTATTCTTTTTAGATTTATAACATGTGGGACTGAGTGTGAGCGAACCGACCTCAATCGACGGCAAAATTGCCTGCCGGACGCACTTTGAGAGAGACGAGGAGCAAGAAGCAATACGGGCTGGTCGTGTCATGCAAGAAAATGGCTGATCTCATGTTTAAAACTTGTTGTACTATAGTAGAGGTAGATGTAGATGTAGATGTAGATTTAGTGTACACGTAGATGCAGATGTAGATGTACATGTAGAGATGTAGAGATAAGTGAGACTCGCCAACGGTCACCAACGTAGGCCGAGTACATGCACGAATCACCCGCAAAAAAAAGGAGTACGTGGACGAAGAGAAGAATTGCACGCACAGACGCATGTACTCTGTGCCTCATTCCCTAACACACAAATGCGGGTACACGGTGGAGCTCATTTCTGGATGAAGAGGCAGCTCACGTGATAATTTGACGCGTGTAGTAGTTGTTCACTTAGTGGAGGGTCGGGAACCACACGTGAACGAATCAAAGTTCGACCATGACACGGTGGCGAGTTTTTTTTTAATTTTCTTCTTCAATGGCACGTACGTAGTTTTTTTCTTGAATGGCACATGAATCGTGCACGTACTCAATGACGGAGCACGGGATGGGATGGTAGCCATGGACATGGTCGGACCTTTTTGGAGACTACTACACTAGTACTTTGATGTACATTTAAAAAAAACTACTACTTTGATGTGTCCTGTCAACTCGCAGAAGGATGAGAAGCTTGCTTACTACGCCCTCTACATAGCCCACACTTATTGTACTAGCAGTTGGAGTATGGGAGCACCTGATATTTCCCCGTCCGGACCGATCCCAAGCTGGCTTGTCACCTTCCTGGCCCATCAAAAACCCCTCCCCCCTCCCGCGCGCGCTTCCCGCCCGGCGCCAGCTAAGCCCGCCGCTCCACATTGA
Organism: Thinopyrum elongatum; assembly: GCA_011799875.1. Classification (NCBI taxonomy): domain Eukaryota; kingdom Viridiplantae; phylum Streptophyta; class Magnoliopsida; order Poales; family Poaceae; genus Thinopyrum; species Thinopyrum elongatum. The sequence continues at coordinate 80,004,138 of CM022300.1, read as the reverse complement.
TGGCAAGTCCGGGCGACGCGACCTCTCACTGCGTCCGCTTTTGAAGCGGCGCGCCGGCCGAGGGCGCTGTCCGCTGCACGCCCGGCATTTTAGACTACTCATAGTGGAGATTAACTTTAGAGCAAGTACAATAAGGTGACATAAGCAGGCTATAAGGATTTAAATATAGTATTTGTGCTTAGTTCAAGGAGAGAGAAGAGGAGCAAGAAGAGAAATGGGCTGTAAACTTGTACTACCAACGTCTTGGTTTATAGGTCCCCTTAATAGTTTGTGTCAAATTTTGACCAAAGATTTAACTAACAAAATGTTAATGCATGTCAACAAAAATTATATCGTTGGATTCATATTTGAACATATTTTTCAATGATATAATTTTTGATGACATGCATGAACATTTTGTTAGTTCAATCTATGGTCAAAATTTGACACGAAATACAATGGGGACCAATAAACCAGGACGGATGTTGTAGCTGGTTGTAGCACAAGCTCCAACATACTTTGTGAGACAAAAGGTGGGGCCATGTATTAATGATATAGTATACTAAAGGGACTAACTATTGTACTAGCAGGCTATTAGGTTGGCTCTAGATGATGTGTCAACTTCATATAGCCGGATGTTGGCTATACTATTAACCATGCTCTTAGAGCATGGTGTGGTGTGAGTGGGACTAAAGTTTAGTCCCATACTGCTAGGTGAGTGTGAGTTGCACCACTTTATAATGTGATCTATTGTAGCATTTGCATGAGCATGATAATAGGAAACCTACACGCGCGCTCTTCGGGAATGAGCCTGTCCAAGGACAAAATCTATGCACGTGGTCTATATTTTTGTTGGTCAAAAAATTTATTAAGTCATTAATTAATAATTAACGGACGCCTTAATTACTCGGTCGTTTCTGATTCTTTTGGATAGTGGGGCTATTATTGAATTGGATGTGGGGTTTGGGCCAAAGGCCTACTATTATACTTGCACAACCGACTTGACAGGCTCTACCCTAGCCGCCGCTGTATCATATGGTTTTGCACCGTTCCGGATCATAGCGCCGCCACGCAAGTCTTCTCCATCCCTCCTTCCAGCATGCACCGCGAGAAGGGACAGCAGTCCTTCGGAACCCCGCCTTTCGTGATCATGTACGGGAGAGGGGCGGTCAGGTTTTTGGGGAGCACACTCGTGCGACTGCTGCCAGCAACGACTTCCTCAACGACAACCTTCTTCCCCGACCTCGGTAACCTCTTCATCAATGACATGAGTGACAACATCAACCACATCGGTTTTGCTCCCGCTACACAGTATGTGATTCTATCCTCCTGGTTTAGTCTGCATCATTACTTTGATCTTTGCAATTGTCGTCATGATCTATTTACTGTTGATTCGGATTAAATCTCATAGTAAATTGCACATATATTCAACAATCCAATCCAAAAACCTGATTATAGTTAATTTACTCTGAGTGGTTTTGCTGTACTTTTGAAGCCACCTACCTTTAAGGGGGTGAAATATAAAAGTTGGCACATGAGAGCAGTATACTGGTTTCAGATCATGTACTGCTATGACGCCACTAAGGGCAAGCCTGAGGGCGATCTTAATCGTGCACAACAGGAAGCTTTTGAGAACATGGATACCCTCTTCAAAGCCGCCCTTCTGAGTGTTCTTGAAGATTCCATTTTGGATTCATATATGTCGTTTGAAAGCGGCAAAGACATGTGGGCTGCACTCGAGGTCGCGTTTGGGGCCTCGGGCGATGGCAGCGAGTTGTACGTCATGGAGCAATTCTGTGACTACAAGATGACTGATGAGCGCTCTGTTGTTCAGCAGGCTCATGAGATACAATCACTCGCTAAGGAACTTGAGTACTTTAAGTGTGTGTTGCCGGACAAATTTGTTGCTGGGACCATCATTGCCAAGCTTCCACCATCGTGGAACAATTTTGCTACTTCTCTGAAAAACAAGAGACATGAGTTTTCCATTTCGGATCTCATTAGCACTCTTGATTTTGAAGAGAAGGCGAGAGTTAAAGACACACGTGCTCGAGTCGCTGAGGGAGCTTCTAGTGCCCACATGGTACACGAGAAGAACTTCCAGCCCAACAAGCCCCAAAACAACAAGAACAAATCTCAGGGGAAAGGCAAGTTTGATGCAAAGAACAAGCCGTCACATTCTACCAACTTCAAGAAGAATTCTCATAAGAAGGGGAAGGGACACAAACCTCAATTTTGGTAGCACCGCACAAAATTATATGGCTGCATCTACCTGTTGTCAGCTAACCTCTTGGTGCTCCAGGTATTCCTACATTCGTAACTAGGTACAATGACCACTGCAAGATGAAATAAGCTTATTCGTACGTTGACTTGCTGATTGCAGTGCGGAACAATCCTGTCATGTGTGGAGGAGCAAACAAGCAGTGCAGCCGCAATGTCAACACAAGATAAAAGAGTCCCGAGTCATATACGGCCTGGCCGGTGAGTAGGGGTCGTGAAAACAATGGTGCATCATTTTAGTGGAACTGCACGAAAAAGATATTGGGGTGTGTCACAAATTTTCTGCAGCCACATGGAAGGAATTGCACTGATCGATTGGATAGAAATTCCTCCATGGCATGCGATGAGACCCGAAGGTGGAAATCAACTAACGACTTATGGAATTATATATAATCTTCCTCAGGCAGGTTAGTATCCCCTTCGTCTAGATGATCGTGTTTTGTCATGCCGAGCTATTGATATGTGCTACTGTTTTGCAACACCGTTTAAGTATAGCTATTGTTTTCCTATCTTTTCAAATTCAGGACAATGAAGATGATTGCAGGGGAACTGCACAATATGGTCTGATGTTGAGTCATCTCTATTGCCTCCTGTGTTTGCTGCAAATGTGTCAGCATCAATTGCAAGATGAGGAAGCCAGCTAGCTGTGGAGTTGCCAACATGCTCAAAGTTCTCGCAACGTTGAGAAGAAACAAGCATGCCCAGGAAATTAATGCGTGCGCAGGGAGGCCCTTTGCTCAGAGAAGCATCGATCATTTTTCTTTATTTCTACACCTTCTCACAGCTTTGTATTGGTTATAGTATGGTGAATCATTGAGATGCATAAACATGCTGAAATTTTGTGCTTGTGAATGTTAGTATGCATACCGTATCTTTTGAAGCTTAGTTTAATGTGAATGTTGACTAGCCTGTGAACCTTTACAATCTAGTAAGTATATTCTAGGCCTGTTATTTGACACCTCATTTTGCTGCGCTATGACCAGTGTGAGTGTCTGCATGCAGTACCGCATCCTCTAATTTGGTGGATGCCAAGGCGGCCAGAGAACGAGCTATAACCTTTTTCCAAGTTGAAAAAGGTTACCGATGAGCAGCCATAAGCTGGAGGCGTCTCTTTTTTTCTTTCGAATGGGCAATAAGCTGGAGAGCTGGAGAGTGTCTCTAATGGGCTACCTCTAGTACAAGGCCGTCCAGTACGAAACACGGGCAGCCGACTAGGTCGATACAAAAGCCTATCCATCTTAAAGACCATTTGTTTTTGTTTTTTTTTTGCGAGGAGAAGCCCATATTTCTTGAAGAGGGGCGATCCTAGAGAAACCCTCCTTCCTCCTCGCCTCCACTTACTGCAGCTCGCTGGACTCTCCCGCTTCCATCTCCCCCCAATTCCCCCCGCTCCCCATCTTCCTCACTCGCACAGAAAACCCCCGCTCACCTTCTTCCTCACTCGTACAGAAAACGCCCGCTCCTCTTCTTCCTCGCTCCTACAGAAAAGCCCAGCCATCCTTCTTCCCCACTCGCACTGCCACTAGGCTCGTCTCTCACTACTCTATTCAAACCCGTGAGCTCGGCACGACGCCCGCAAGGAAAATGGAGTTGGATGGCCCCAGTGCCAAGCATATGAGGCTCCCGCCAGAGGTGACGCCGGTTGTAGATCCCGCACCCGGCAGCGTGGGGAGAAGCGGCTCGCCCCCCCCCCCCCCCCACCCGGATCTAAGGAACCCGTAGAATCTCCGGTGGACCGCATCAGCAATCTCCCGGACGACATCCTTGGGGAGATCATCTCCCTTCTCCCACCAAGGATGGCTGCCGCACACAAGACCTCGCATCTTGGTGGCGCACTCTCTGGCGCACCGCGCCTCTTAATCTCGACTGTCGTGAGATATTTGTCCTTCCTGAATTTGATCTCCTCAGAGCCATCGTCTCCTCCCACCAAGGCCCCATTCAACGCCTCTGCATCCCGACACGCTACCTGCTGTCCATACCCTGCATGGTGGACGCCTGGCTGACATCAACTGAATTGGAAAAACTCCAGCAGCTTGAGTTCTACCATTACTAAAAAAATATATGCCGCAATCCCAACTCCATGTATTTGTGCCCACACCATCGTTGTCCATCTCGTGGTTTTCCTCCTCTCTCCACACCCTCACCATATCCCGGTGCCATCTACCAGACAATCTGGTACTAATGATTTGACTCCCACTGCTAAAAAGACTTTCGCTTATGGTGGTTGATCTACCGGAGGCCTCACTACACAGCATCATCCAACCCCGTTGCCCTGCCCTGGAGCGCTTGCTGCTTGTTTTCGGATTAGAAATCCGTATCCATTGTCTCCAAATAAAGTCGCCTCACCTTAAAAGCATTGGAATTTTTATTGAAGGACAGCAGCTCATCATCGAAGATGCCCTTTCCCTTCAAAGGTTGCTCCTTGATTATTGTTATAAACCTTCTCAAATAACGGTCATCTCTGCACCTAAACTTGAGGCTTTGGGTGTAATTCGTGATCCATTTGTACATCACGACATGGTGTTTGGCTCCACACTTATTCAGGTACTGTATATTATCATCTACACTTTTGTAATCACAAGCTGCATTTTTCATTTGTGCGCGTAAGTTTTATATCATCTTGGAGTGCACTTTGGATACTAATATTATGTTATATGCTCAATGAAGAGTTTGTCCATCGATAGCCTATCAATGGTGTTGGATTCTGTCAAGATCTTATATATCGGAATGTTTAGTATTGATCTGAACAAAATTATTGGCTTGCTGCGATGCTTTCCATGTCTGGAGAATTTGTATATAGAGGTGATTATTTCAAGCACATTGAAAGCCCATATATATTGTACTAGAATTACTGTTCGGCTGTCGCTCTATCGACATACACTTTTTTTAGACCTTAACTGTTTTCATTCTTCATGTCTACGTAGGCAGTAACACATGGAGAAAAACATATAACCAATCGGTGGCGGATAAGCACTGGGATTTTCTCAGTTCTCATGACATTCGTTTGAGGACAATAACGATGGAAGGTTATGCATCCAATCAGGCAAACAGAAACTTTGTCACATTCTTCCTGTTGAATGCGAGGTTACTATTGTCCATGAGGCTTAAGTTTTTCAACAAGAAATTTCTCATGGATGGATATGTTGAACAACAAAAAAAGAAGTTTCAGGTCGACAAATGGGCCTCTGAATGTGCTCGGCTTCTATTTACAACAACTTGTCGTCATATGCCAGTAAACTTTTTGGCACATGATGTTGATTTTATGGATTATACCAACCCATTTGTTTGTGACTGCCAAAAACAGTGGTTGGGTTAGATGTTATTGCCATGCATGTTCAGTCTGGGTTTTTTCAAAACCTGATGAACAATTAATCCTTGGGCTTTTGTACCGTTTGTAAGCTTGAGTTAGATGTTGTTACCCTTTTCAACTCGGTTGTGACTGTCATATTTTCTTTGAAACAAGGCAAATGGCTTGCCATTTCCTTTATTAAAGAGAGAAATATTGTAACAAATCCCAACCAAGGGAAATAACATCACTCTCGCTGGCTGCTTGAGCTCACGGTGCATTCCAGAACCCAAGTGATAAGCCCCCACCAGCACCCACAAACTTATTTTGAACTAGCACACCAAATGGGATGTAAATTTTCATAAGAAAGGCTGCACGGCCGTGATAGATTTGGATTCTGACATTTGGGACCCACGAGGAAAAAGCCTATCCAAGGTGGTGTCGACTTACTAGTCAACAAATGATTCTGCCTACGAGCCGTTGGATTGACATCCAACATTTGTCGTGTATCTTCTATCTCTTGTCCTCTTCCTCCAGCTGCCCAAACCAAACCACCCCGTCGGTTCCGCCTGCTCCCGCCTCCCACGGCTGGCTGCGCTCCGCCGCCCTACCTTACCCTCAAACATTGGCCAGTCCATCCCTCTATGCCCCCCACGTCATGTTATTCTCCGGCGACGTCAGCCCCAACACGCACCCGCACCCGAACCAGTCAACCCTCGTACCCCCCAACGCCTGTGACTAGACTGGCGCATCTTCCACGGCTCCTGTTTGTTCCGTCCGAGGCCTCGCCGTCGTCCTCCGCCTTGGTTCCCTCGCCGTGCATGGTGCGCCGCCATCTGGCGTTGTCAACATGGTCAACAACCAAGAGAAATAAGGAGATGACTGTACGTGGAGAGGATGACAGTAGGGACCCACCAAGGTCATGGCAGTACGCAAACAAGTGCCTCATTATTACAAGCCCAAAAAAATGGTTCCTCCTAATGGTTGGACATCTGGGTCGCACGCCATTGTCAATGTAGTCAATAAACGAGATAATTACACAACGAGCGACTGACACCAGGGACCCAGCAGGTCGCGCAGTTGTTATTTACTTTTTTTAGGAACAAGCAGTTGTTATTTACTAGTTTTAGTGATGGATCAGGGTAACAACAGGGTTGTGCGGGGGATGTGGCCCGTCTAGCCAGGGTTTTATTTTATGTTTACCACATGATGGGCCCAGTTGTGTTTTTTTCTTGCTGAAAATGGCTAGCCCAGTTCTACTTTTTTTTAAAGAAATACCCAATGGAGGCCTACTTGCTTTCTCAGCCCTGCTGGGCTGCAAATCTTTCAAGATGAGAGCGATGTATTCGCTTGCCCAGAAAATGAAGTAGTAAGAATTGGGATGTAAATTTTAAAAACACAGCAAAACGGCATTTAGTTTCAAATATCATTTTTTTAAGATTTCGACATTTCGAATTTAATTGTTTTTTTGCGGGGAAAATTATGTTGGATTTTAAATTGATATAAATTTATTATTTTTAAATGAGTTTGAACGTAATTCAAAATTTCGGGATTATAAACAGTTCGGACCGCATCGAAATATGAAATTTGGTTAAATTTTTAACCATGGCCAGAATGTGGGCTGTAATGGTAAGAAACAGAATATGGGCTTCAAAAAAATCCTTAAGAATTAGCCAATGGGCTCTACATTTATTAGCAATAATGGCACATGGGTTGTATGCTGATTTCCACATATTGGAGGCTGACTTGTGGGCCTACTAGGTTGACGCGTACGCTTTCCTAAAAAAAAAGGTTGACGGGCAGGCAAGGCCTTGTCAACTTAGTCAACACACAAGAGCAGTTACTGTTGCATGTCCATCCAACAGCCGTCATGCTTCTTCAATCTCTGCTCTTCCTGCTCCAGCCGCTCAAACCAGCGCCGGCGGGACTGCCTGCTCCCTCCTCCCGTGGCCGGCTGTGCTGTCGCGCAGGCCTCACCGCCCCACCCTACTCCCATCGCTAGCCCGGCCATCCCTCTACTCACCCACACCTGCCGTTATTCTCCGGCAACGGCAGACAAAACCAGTAAACCCTCATACTCCCCTCAGCGTGGGAAACAATTACTGAGTCTTCCCTAGCTCCGTGTCGTTCCCTTCCTAGGCCTCCTCGTCGTCCACCACCCTGGTGCTCTCAGCGCGCCGTGGTCAACATGGTCAACGAACGACATCCATCAGAAGAGGACTTTACTTGGAGAGGCTGACAGCTGGGTCCAAGGCTACACTGTCGCACCCCGGCTCAGAGAGACTGGAACACCCCGTATTCCAGCCCAGAGATCGAGTTAAGTCTCTGGAATACGTTACTGCTTGGCATAGAACAAATCAGCTCTTTATTACAATCGATATGGGTACAAGGGAATTACATCGGCACGACGACACTACGCCTGCCAAGGTCGCTCTATGCAAGCAGCAGACCAACACATAGCAGCGGAATAACTTCTAGTAGCGGAACAACGACGATGACGATGGACTCCACTCTGCAGGGACTCTGGCTGGACCGTTTATCCTAGCTTGCAAACTCAAGATCCTCAGCAAACAAGCAAGCAAACAAGGCATGACCTGCAAACTGGCATGACAAGCCAGGTCATTACATTGAATGTACTTGCATGCTCACAGCAACCAAAGCAATCAGGGCAAACAACAGCATGGCATTTACAGGTTACTTAGCAATGTTGAAAATGATACTATCAGAACACATGGCATGGACATGGTGAACAAAATAGCACTAGAACAATATCAGATGAGCATGGCATGAGCATATGATGATACTAGCATGAAACATGTTAACAATTTCATGCACCAACTTACTCTGTTAGGAGTTACCTCGTAACCACCACATGTATCACTTACCATCATGGTCATCACACGATCACCTCAGGATCAAATCAAGCATGGAATTAACAATATCGTAGTAATCATTACATGACCACAAGGAGCTTGATCTTTACCCTTGATTCTTGTATAACACCATAAACCTCAACCATCCTCGGTATCCTCGATACCACTACAATACTCTCGAGATCCCATAAGGATCAACCACTTCTTTCCATCATCGATTAGGGGTTGTTATTATACAGGTTATTATTACTGTTGACCCATAGTGTGACCTACTACGAACTAGGCCCATATCCGCGGGCGTGGCTATCGATAGACTATACACTCTGCAGAGGTTAGCACACTGTACCCACACTACGGAACCCAAGGCCTCGTGCTCCCATTCGGGTGGACCAACGGCGTTCTGACAAAACCGATCTATCGACATGACACTCTCCCGGCCATTCCGACAAACTCCCCTTTGGGCTAAGTCATGGGTGGCCCCGATGCCACTCTGGACATCCAACGGCCACCGTCGTGGCAAAACAAAAACGGTCCCAAACGGGGACAACCCGGGTACAACACAACTCGGGCACACAAGGTTACTGCCGCCTACCTGGCCAAGGTAGCGCACGCACCTAACCTTCCCTAGTTGGAGGTACTGGCGAGAGGCATGACAATAGACCCAGTTAGGAGTCCCCATAAGGCGAGTGTGGCTGCACTGGTCAGCTCGATTCGATGGCACTATGACTCAGCCAACAGGTGTTCAAGTTCAATTAAAGTCCGGTTAAACTTGAATGCAAATGATGCTGAGTCATACAATATAACATGATGACCTAACCATAATAACAACATGAACATGGATGAGAAGCATAATCCTTCGACATATCAACAGTAGTAAAGCATTTATACCGATGAGCATGACATGATGATGAACACGAACCAAATAGTATAACATGATCACATAAGAGCATCGCATAATCACTAGCATCAAAATAAGTAATTGACTGAAGTATAACAAGAGCATAAGCAAGTAAACATCTACTCAACTAGGTGCAGATGATCATAACACAAGCATAAACATGCAACACGAGCATGAATAAAGCATTCACGAAATAAAAGCATGCAAAAAAAATTAAAGATTCAAGTTGAAAACCATTGCTATTGCAAGGCTATCATGCAAGTGGCTGTCGTGGCTTGCCTGGGGATGAAGAGGTCACCGGGAAGAAGTGCGGAAGGATCGCGAAAAGATTCGTCGGAAACAGTTCTCTCCCGGAGGGGGCTGTTTACGGGCAAGGGTAAAAGGGTCAATTTCACTATGTGAAAACATTGTGAAAATGATACCAACAGAACGGGTTCGGCGAGACGAAGACATGAGATTTGGAATCACCTGAATCAGAGTTAGGATCGCGAAGATACGGACAATAGAAGAACAGGGACTAATCTGTAAAGATTTCTCCACAAACAAGTCCCTGGGCTGAAAAACAGAAATCGCATTTCGCAGATTACGTTTTCAGAAAGGGAAAAGGTACTTTGAGCCGAATAAGAACAAGAATGCGTTTTCCAGAGGCGAAAGCATATTTGCGGAAATACGCTTCCACTTAAAAACACGCGGGCCCGAGCTGGGTCAACGGCCAGGTCACTTACAGGTGGGTCCAGAGGGGGGGCGGCCCTGTCTTCTTCTTCCTCTTGTTCACCCCAATGGGAAACAGAGGCGAGGCAGGGGAGGCTTGGCCGGCGGCGGGCCTGGTCGGCCCCGGCTGTCCCCGGAGGAGCTGGGACCTCCGACGGGACCAGGGCAGTGCGTCGCTCCCACCTACCCAGTGCATGAATGCCGAGAGGGAGCGAGGTCACGACGGTGTGGGCCTCGACGGAAACGGCTTCGGCCAAATCTTGGGGACAGCCACCGGTGACCGAACGACTTAGAAGAGGAGGTGGAGTGGCTCAATGGAGGACGTGGAAGAGGTGGGTGGCGACAGCAGGGAGAGAGGAGCTCAGCATAGAGGCAATTTATGCGGCGGCCGGTGGCGAGGCTTCGGCCATGGATGGGGAAGGAGGGGCTCTCGAGCTCGGTGAAGAGGCTCGGGAAGACTAGGGGAGCGAGGGAGGGCCGCTGGTGAGGCCGGGAGGCCTCGGGACGGGCTTAAATAGCCACGGCGATGCAGTGCTCTTACGCGGCCGTGGTGACGTGTGTGCCGTCGCGCTGGCGTGAGTATAGGCACGGGGAGGGAGGGAAGATTGTCCAGGAGCTTCACGGGGGTGCGAGAGGCCTCGGGCGAGCTCGAGAACGCTCGGGATAGCTCCGGCAACGGGACAAGGAGGAGCAGGGGAGTTAGTGGCATGGGCGGGCTCGAAAGCGACGCAACCAGAGCGAGGCCGGACAAGGCAGCGATGCAGGGCGATGCAGGAGGTCATGGGGAAGCGGCTGGACATAGCGAAGCACTCGAAACCGATGACCAGGGGAGGGGCCCGAGCAAACGATGCTCAGCTCCCGTCCATGGCGTGCCAAGGCGGTGGTCACAACGTGAACCTTGGCATCCAGTGCTCCCTGGCGCCCAAATTGGTGTCTAGTAGAAAGTCCTTCCAAGTAATAGTCTTTGAGAGGTGATGGATCGACTAAATGCACTGTGAGATGACAGGAAGAATCAGTTGAAGTTTGTTGTAGGAAACTTGGACCTGTGGCTGTGTTCAAATGGGATGGCCACAAGGCGATAAAAGATGCCGGATGGGGCTTAGGGTAGAGTGGACAGTAGTCCTGTGAAGTTTGGACGGAATTGGACAAATATTTTGTATAGTTGCTTTACAACCAACAAAAAGGTCCAGATTTGGTAGAGATGATTTATATCGATAGGAGAAGGTGCTGGTAAATTTTCAGTAGTAATGAAGCAATATAAAATATACTTCCTTCACTAACTAAAAATATGACCAGAAATAAAGATTGGATGGTGTGCTCTCATAGATTACTAGATAGAGCTGAAAATTGGTGGAGAGTCATGATATGATCACATGAAGGATCTTGAAAAATTTCAACTCATTTGGATATCCCTAGCTGGTACTTCCTTCAACAAGGCTTCCATCTGACAGAAACTTTGGAAATTTGCTGAGGAAGATTCACTAGGAAAATTGAGTTAAATTTTGTCATGTGTCCATGATATGGATAGGAAAGAGTGTCCAAAAAGTTTGGGAGCAATCAAGCAAAGATAGGTGGCACTTCCCTCACAAAAAGCCACACTGGACAGAATTGAAGAATGAATATTTGTGAATTATTTTTTATGATGCCAAGGAAGGGTTTTGACATATCTGTGTAAGATATGACCCAAACAATTTATGAGAATTATTTGGGAATTTTGGGAGTGACAGAAATATAGGTTGTTTCACAACCTAGGGCAAAAAGGATTATTCCTTTAATAGAAAAAGGAATATTCCCAATAAAAAGAATATTAGGATTGGGCTAAGATGAAAATGACAAGGTCTTGAGATGGTTTTGAGGATGACAAGCCACTCGGGTGCCTGAGAAGAGATGCTCTTCCTAGGTTTCAGGACCACACAGCCACAGAAAAGCAATTCAAATCAAAAATTTAAATAAATCCAAAAGAAAAAGAATGGGCAAAAATCAGGGTGTGACAAACCTTCCCCCCTTAAAGAAATCTTGTCCTCGAGATTTGGTTGCTCAGGGAACAAGTATGAATAATCTGACTTAAGGAAACCGTTTCCAACTCAAGTATCCTTTTTCCTTATATGATGTTCCCATTGAATTTCATGACTAGACTGTCTTGCTCTGGGGGTTTACTTCACTGTATCCCTATGCTGACAGGCCTTACCTCATATGTTACTTTGACTCCCATTTCTTTTATGTCTGCTGGCTTAACGGGGTGTGGTAGATTATCATGACTACAATATATGCCCGTCTTCACAAGTCCGAGAGTTGTTTCTGATGGATGTGTCATACTGACCACATTCCATGGAGTTGTGAACAACTTTCTTGGTGAGCACCATATATCTTACTCCTTGCATTGGGTCGCTCAAATAACTGCATGTCCCTCCGGATTCAACACAGTGTTGTGAATCATACTGTTCTCATGGCGGAATCTGACTTCTTGCGAGGATTTGTAAATCATCTTGGCTAGCTCTACTGTCGTGAGTATCCAATCCGTACCAAAGATTTGACTATCGTTTGTCGTGACGAGCATAAATGGGTACGGGCTTGTAACGATAGTATCCACAGACTTGACTGACGGTGGTTTTGGCACAAGAATCTTGTTCATGGCAGACTATCCTTTAACTGATTCCCATATATGAGGGCACATGCTTCGAGAATATTGTTCAACATTCTAATTACTCATCCTGTCAGTATATCCATGTGAATCTTGCAATAATTATCATACCTTTACCCTCATCTCCTGACATGGTAACATCATTTAAATGGAAGGTTCATTGCCTCTCAAGTTTTAATCGTAGGGAAATGATCATCCAAACCCTTGCAAGAAATCGGCAAATAAATCAGTAGCCACCAGAACGGTCTTTACAACTAAGATCTGGGACATTACTGAAATAACTCAACCACGGCTCAAGCCGAAAAGCAGCTCAGAGCATGAGACCGTGTTGATAAGAAGAAAGTGGCAGTTCCCTAAGACGGCTGAAAAGCAGCTCAGAGCATAGGGCCACTGTCGCAAAAAGAAAGTCAACAGCTATACGAGACGGCCGGGAAGCAGCTCAGAACTCGTAACAGTTGTTGAATAGAGAAATATAAAGTCAGCATCCACCCCGGACGGCCAAAAATAGCTCAGAACACAGGCGTGGTGCCGTGACAGGAAAAAAGTAGACAAGGGCTCATCAGGATCATATACCAGGTTCATAGGTACTTGTACAGAGCTCACTGTTATCGTCAATCCTCATAGTCCTTTGTCACACTGAGGTGTATATCTGGCTTCCTTCGCATATATATGAGAATCTGATTCCCGAGGCAGACTTGTGTTTTAACTGATTCTTGCTTCTGAACAAACTTTTGCAGATCTGATTCTTGGGATGCACTGCCATATGCTGCCAACTCATAGTGTAATATCTTGCCTTAGTGTTGTACTAAGGAAGATTGGATAGCTTATGTTGGAAGTTATTGAGAGTATCTTGCTGGGGAAGACTGAATAGCTTGTGCTTGAAGCTTTCATCAGGGCAGCTTGTTGAGGAAGACTGGGTACCGTACTTCAGAAGCTTCCCCCTTTAAAGACTTGCTGGGGAAGACTCGGTACCTTGTGCCGAAAACTTTTGTGGTGGCTTACTAAGGAAGACGGAGTATCTTACCCAGGAAGTCATCCACATATCGTGCTCGAGAAGATAGGGGAATCTTGCATGGTAAGCTTCTCGGGTAGCTTGCGAGGGAAAACTGAGTTGCTTACACCAGAAGCTTCTTACTGGGATATGTTGACTCAATGCCATATACATACCCTTTAATATTTCTGCTTTCGATTACTCATATGAAAAAGGCTGTTCGACTATCCTTCTTGCTGAATATTGAATTCATAGTACATTCTCACTTGCTTCTAGGGTATAGCATATTCCAAATCTTACTCATAATAGAATCAATACTTGTATATGAGCCGTACCTTTAACTCGAAATATATACTGTTGGTCTTGCACACAATCTGTCTTTCGATTGATTTCATCATGATGATTGCACACTGATGTAGTCTTGATGCTGATAATCAAGCCAGGATACCATTGGCATTCAGACCAAATAGTGCCAATACAATACAGTCGGCTGAGTATTTCATAATATTTGGCTGAGCTTCCAAGTATTTAAACTCCGTGCTGATTCTTCGAGTCCGGTGTTGATTGATGAGCAACTTTAATAAGGGGAAATAATGCAACACCAAGGGCCCAAAGAAAGAAGCAAAAGAAACGACAAAAACAAAATCACACAAGGCATACAAATAATATTATTTCCAAGCAACATCACATACTACTGCTACTCACAACAATAATATGCATGCATACCAAAGCACACAAATCTCGCGGAAACTCCGGTATTGCGATCTATTATGCTGTGGTGGTGTGCATGAAAGTGAATTCTCGTGTGGGAGGAGTTGGTGTAAACAAGGTTACACCAAGCGCTAGCTTAACACCGGTCGCATCTGGGCGGACATGGAGGTGAGGACATACCTAGTTATTATGTAGCGGAACATGAAGTTTACGACCACATCATCATCAAGCGGACGGACGAATATCGTACTCGTCCAAAGAATAGGGTGTCAGGGAAGGATAGAGGTGGAAAACTGGGCTTGCTGGCATTGCCCTTTTCTAATAGCAAAGATCAGTAAGGGTTGCCGAAGCGGCGAGTCAAAAGGCACGATTCAGGATAGAAACATGGCTATCACCAAAACGATAGGGGTGACTGGCGGAAGGATAAGGATGTGATACCCGCAAATGGTGTCTGGAACAGTTGGTACCTCGGCATCACTCCGCTGGGACAGAGATGACGCCAAACACCGAAGAGCAGGTATGCAAAACTGGACGGTGCAGGTAGTGGATCAAAACTGATGCCACTTACACTCACAAGATTAATCATTAGTGACAAGAAAATAAGTCTATATGCATGCTATGCAACAATCAAATGCAGCAGACTAACAAAAGACTCTATACTACCATTTTCTAATGCTCGCGCGGGCTAGGGCGTGCAACAGCCAGACCTGCTCTAATACCAAGCCTTGTGGCACCCCGGCTCAGAGAGACCGAAACACCCCGTATTCTAGCCCAGAGATCGAGTTAAGTCTCTGGAATACGTCACTTCTTGGCATAGAACAAATCAGCTCTTTATTACAATTGATATGGGTACAAGGGAATTACATCGGCACGACGACACTACGCCTGCCAAGGTCGCTCTATGCAAGCAGCAGACCAACACATAGCAGCGGAATAACTTCTAGTAGCAGAACAACGACGACGATGAACTACACTCCGCAGGGACTCTGGCTGGAACGTTTATCCTAGCTCGCAAACTCAAGATCCTCGGCAAACAAGCAAGCAGACAAGGCATGACCTACAAACTGGCATGACATGCCAGGTCAGTACATTGAATGTACTTGCAAGCTCACAGCAACCAAAGCAATCAGGGCAAACAACAGCATGGCATTTACACGTTACTTAGCAATGTTGAACATGATACTATCAGAACACATGGCATGGACATGGTGAACAAAATAGCACTAGAACAATATCAGATGAGCATGGCATGAGCATATGATGATACTATCATGCAACATGTTAACGATTTCATGCACCAACTTACACTGTTTGGGGTTACCTCGTAACCACCACATGTATCACTTACCATCATGGTCATCACACGATCACCTCAGGATCAAATCAAGCTTGGTATTAACAATATCGTAGTAATCATTACATGACCACAAGGAGCTTCATCTTTACCCTTGATTCTTGTATAACACCATAAACCTCAACCATCTTCGGTATCCTCGATACCACTACAATACTCTCGAGATCCCATAAGGATCAACCACTTCTTTCCATCATCGATTAGGGGTTGTTATTATACAGTTTATTATTACTGTTGACCCATAGTGTGACCTACTACGAACTAGGCCCATATCCGCAGGCGCGGCTATCGATAGATTATACACTCTGCAGAGGTTAGCACACTTTACTCACACTACGGAACCCAAGGCCTCGTGCTCCCATTCGGGTGGACCAACGGCGTTCTGACAAAACCGATCTATCGACATGACACTCTCCCGGCCATTCCGACAAACTCCCCTTTGGGCTAAGTCATGGGTGGCCCCGATGCCACTCTAGACATCCAACGGCCACCGTCGTGGCAAAACAAAAACGGTCCCAAATGGGGACAACCCGGGTACAACACAACTCGGGCACACAAGGTTACTGCCGCCTTCTTGGCCAAGGTAGCGCGCGCACCTAACCTTCCCTAGTTGGAGGCACTGGCGAGAGGCATGATAATAGACCCAGTTAGGAGCCCCCATAAGGCGAGTGTGGCTGCACTGGTTAGCTCGATTCGATGGCACTATGACTCAGCCAACAGGTGTTCAAGTTCAATTAATGTCCGGTTAAACTTGAATGCAAATGATGCTGAGTCATACAATATAACATGATGAACTGACCATAATAACAACATGAACATGGATGAGAAGCATAATCCTTCGACATATCAACAGTAGTAAAAGCATTTATACCGATGAGCATGACATGATGATGAACACGAACCAAATAGTATAACATGATCACGTAAGAGCATCGCATGATCACTAGCATCAAAATAATTACTTGACTGAAGTATAACAAGAGCACAAGCAAGTAAACATCTACTCAACTAGGTGCAGATGATCATAACATAAGCATAAACATGCAAACACGAGCATGAATAAATCATTCATGGAATAAAAGCATGCACAATTTTTTTTAAAGATTCAAGTTGAAAACCATTGCTATTGCAAGGCTATCATGCAAGTGGCTGTCGTGGCTTGCCTGGGGATGAAGAGGTCACCGGGAAGAAGTGCGGAAGGATCGTGAAAAGATTCGCCGAAAACAGTTCTCTCCCGGAGGGGGCTGTTTACGGGCAAGGGCAAAATGGCCATTTTCACTGTGTGAAAACATTGCGAAAATGATACCAACAGAACGGGTTCGGCGAGACAAAGACGTGAGATTTGGAATCACCTGAATCAGAGTTAGGATCGCGAAGATACGGACGATAGAAGAACATGGACTAATCTGTAAAGATTTCTCCACAAACAAGTCCCTGGGCTGAAAAACAGAAACCGCATTTCGCAGATTATGTTTTCAGAAAGGGAAAACGTACTTTGAGCTGAAGAAGAACTAGAATGCATTTTCCAGAGGCGAAAGCGTATTTGCGGAAATACGCTTCCACTTAAAAACACGCGGGCCTGAGCTGGGTCAACGGCCAGGTCACTTACAGGTGGGTCCAGAGGAGGTGGCCCTGTCTTCTTCTTCCTCTTGTTCCCCCCGACGGGAAATAGAGGCGGGGCAGAGGAGGCTCGGCCGGCGGCGGGCCTGGTCGGCCCGGGCTGTCCCCGGAGGAGCTGGGACCTCCGACGGGACCAGGGCTATGCGCCGCTCCCACCTGCCCAGTGCATGATCGCCCAGAGGGAGCGAGCCCGTGACGGTGTGGGCCTCGGCGGAGACGGATTCGGCCAAATCTTGGGGACAGCCACCTGCGACCGAACGACTTAGAAGAGGAGGTGGAGTGGCTCAATGGAGGACGTGGAAGAGGTGGGTGGTGACAGCAGGGAGAGAGGAGCTCGGCATAGAGGCAATTTATGCGGTGGCCGGCGGTGAGGCTTCAGCCATGGATGGGAAAGGAGGGGCTCTCGAGCTCGGTGAAGAGGCTCGGGAGGACTAGGGGAGCGAGGGAGGGCCGCTGGTGAGGTTGGGAGGCCTCGGGACGGGCTTAAATAGCCGCGGCGATGCGGTGCTTGGACGTGGCCGCGGTGACGTGTGTGCCATCGCTTTGGTGCGAGTATAGGCACGGGGAGGAGGGAAGACTTGTCCAGGAGCTTCACGGGGGCGCGGGAGGCCTCGGGCGAGCTCGAGAAAGCTCGGGAGAGCTCCGGCAACGGGACAAGGAGGAGCAGGGGAGTTAGTGGCATGGGCGGGCTCGAAAGCGACGCAACCAGAGCGAGGCCGGACGAGGCAGCGGCGCGGGGCGACGCAGGAGGTCACGGGGAAGCGGCTGGACATGGCGAAGCGCTCGGAACCAATGAACAGGGGAGGGGCCCGAGCAAATGATGCTCAGCTCCCGTCCATGGCGTGCCAAGGCGGTGGTCACAGCGTGAACCTTGGCATCCAGTGCTCCCTAGCGCCCAAATTGGTGTCTAGTAGAAAGTCCTTCCAAGTAATAGTCTCTGAGAGGTGATGGATCGACTAAATGCACTGTGAGATGATAGGAAGAATCAGCTGAAGTTTGTTGTAGGAAACTTGGACCAGTGGCTGTGTTCAAATGGGATGGCCACAAGGAGATAAAAGATGCCGGATGGGGCTTAGGGTAGAGATGACAACAGTCCTATGAAGTTTGGACGGAATTGGACCAATATTTTGTATAGTTGCTTTACAACCAACAAAAAGGTCCAGAAAATGAATATTGATGTGGCACTCACCTCAAGTGTTTCCTTGAGCTTAAAATGGGCATGGAATGATTATTTGGACATATGAAGATGCTGAAAAAAAATTGCATACCATTTGGACTTGCCAAAATAGTACTTGCTTCACAAAGCATCCCCCTGGACAGAATTTTCGGAAAATTCTTGAGGGAAAAAGGCTAAATGAAATGTGCCCAAATTTGGTGGAGATGATTTATATGGATAGGAGAAGGTCCTGGTAAATTTTCAGTAGTAATGAAGCAATATAAAATATACTTGCTTCACTAACTAAAAATATGACCAGAAACAAAGAATGGACGGTGTGCTCTCATATATTACTAGATAGAGCTGAAAATAGGTGGAGAGTCATGATATGATCACATGAAGGATCTTGAAAAATTTCAACTCATTTGGATATCCCTAGCTGGTACTTCCTTCAACAAGGCTTCCATCTGACAGAAACTTTGGAAATTTGCTGAGGAAGATTCACTAGGCAACTTGAGTTGAATTTTGTCATGTGTCCATGATATGGATAGGAAAGAGTGTCCAAAAAGTTTGGGAGCAATCAAGCAAGGATAGGTGGCACTTCCCTCACAAAAAGCCACACTGGACAGAATTGAAGAATGAATATTTGTGAATTATTTTTGATGATTCCAAGGAAGGGTTTTGACATATCTGTGGAAGATATGACCCAAACAATTTATGAGAATTATTTGGGAATTTTGGGAGTGACAGAAATATAGGTTGTTTCACAACCTAGGGCAAAAAGGATTATTCCTTTAATAGAAAAAAGGAATATTCCCAATAAAAAGAATATTGGGATTGGGCTAAGATGAAAATGACAAGGTCTTGAGATGATTTTGAGGATGACAAGCCACTTGGGTGCCTGAGAAGAGATGCTCTTCCCAGGTTTCAGGACCACACAGCCACAGAAAAGAAATTGAAATCAAAAATTTAAATAAATCCAAAAGAAAAAGAAAGGGCCGAAAATCAGGGTGTGACAAAACTTCCCCCCTTAAAGAAATCTCGTCCTCGAGATTTGGTTGCTCAGGGTTCAAGTATGAATAATCTGACTTAAGGAAACCGTTTCCAACTCAGGTATCCTTTTTTCCTTATATGATGTTCCCGTTGAATTTCATGACTAGACTGTCTTGCTCTGGGGTTTACTTCACTGTATCCCTATGCTGACAGGCCTTACCTCATATGTTACTTTGACTCGTATTTCTTTTATATCTGCGGGCTTAACGGGGTGTGGTAGATTATCATGACTGCAATATATGCCCGTCTTCACAAGTCCGAGAGTTGTTTCTGATGGATGTGTCATACTGACCACATTCCATGGAGTTGTGAACAAATTTCTTGGTGAGCACCATATATCTTACTCCTTGCATTCGGTCGCTCAAATAACTGCATGTCCCTCCGGATTCAACACAGTGTTGTGAATCATACTGTTCTCATGGCGGAATCTGACTTCTTGCGAGGATTTCTGAATCATCTTGGCTAGCTCCACTGCCGTCAGTATCCAATCCGTACCAAAGATTTGACTATCGTTTGTCGTGACCAGCATAAAGGGGTACAGGCTTGTAACGATAGTATCCACAGACTTGACTGACGGTGGTTTTGGCAGAAGAATCTTGTTCATGGCAGACTATCCTTTAACAGATTCCCATATACGAGGGCACATGCTTCGAGAATATTGTTCAACATCCTGATTACTCATCCTGTCGGTATATCCATGTGAATCATGCAACAATTATCATACCTTTACCCTCATCTCCTGACATGGTAACATCATTTAAATGGCAGGTTCATTGCCTCTCAAGTTTTAACCGTAGGGAAATGATCATCCAAACCCTTGCAAGAAATCGACAAATAAATCAGTAGCCACCAGAACGGTCTTTACAACTCAGATCTGGGGCATTACTGAAATAACTCAACCATGGCTCAAGACGGCCGAAAAGCACCTCAGAGCATGAGACCGTGTTGATAAGAAGAAAGTGGCAGTTCCCTAAGACGGCTGAAAAGCAGCTCAGAGCATAGGGCCACTGTCGCAAAAAGAAAGTCAACAGCGATACAAGACGGCCGGAAAGCAGCTCAGAACTCGTAACAGTTGTTGAATAGAGAAATATAAAGTCGGCATCCACCCCGGACGGCCAAAAACAGCTCAGAACATAGGCGTGGTGCCGTCATCGGAGAAAAGTAGACAAGGGCTCATCAAGATCATATACCAGGTTCATAGGTACTTGTACAGAGCTCACTGTTGTCATCAATCTTCATAGTCCTTTGTCACACTGAGGTGTATATCTGGCTTCCTTTGCATATATATGAGAATCTGATTCCTGAGCCAGACTTGTGTTTTGACTGATTCTTGCTTTTGAACAAACTTTTGCGGATCTGATTCTTGGGATGCACTGCCATATGCTTCCAACTCATAGTGTAATTTCTTGCCTTAGTGTTGTACTAAGGAAGATTGGATAGCTTATGTTGGAAGTTATCGAGAGTATCTTGCTGGGGAAGATTGAATAGCTTGTACTCGAAGCTTTCATCATTGCAGCTTGTTGAGGAAGACTGGGTACCGTACTTCAGAAGATTCTCCCTTTAAAGACTTGCTGGGGAAGACTCGGTACCTTGTGCCGGAAAATTTTATGGTGGCTTACTAAGGAAGGCGGAGTATCTTACCCAGGAAGTAATCCACATATCGTGCTCGAGAAGATCGGGGAATCTTTTATGGTAAGCTTCTCGGGTAGCTTGCGAGGGAAAACTGAGTTGCTTACACCAGAAGCTTCTTACTGGGATATGTTGACTCAATGCCATATACATACCCTTCAATATTTCTGTTGCCGATTACTCATATGAAAAAGGCTGTTCGACTATCCTTCTTGTTGAGTATTGAATTCATAGTACCTTCTAACTTGCTTCTAGGGTATAGCATATTCCAAATCTTAATCATAACAAAATCAATACTTGTATATGAGCCGTACCTTTGACTCGAAATATATACTGTTGGTCTTGCACACAATCTGTCTTTCGATTGATTTCATCATGATGATTGCACTCTGATGTAGTCTTGATGCTGATAATCAAGCCAGGATATCATTGGCATTCAGACCAAATAGTGCCAATACAATACAGTCGGCTGAGAATTTCATAATATTTGGCTGAGCTTCCAAGTATTTAAACTCCGTGCTGATTCTTCGAGTCCGGTGTTGATTGATGAGCAACTTTAATAAGGGGAAATAATGCAACACCAAGGGCCCAAAGAAAGAAGCAAAAGAAACGACAAAAAAAATCACACAAGGCATACAAATAATATTATTTCCAAGCAACATCACATATTACTGCTACTCACAACAATAATATGCATGCATACCTGAGCACACAAATCTCGCGGAAACTCCGGTATTGCGATCTATTATGCTGTGGCGGTGTGCATGAAAGTGAATTCTCGTGTGGGAGGAGTTGGTGTAAACAAGGTTACACCAAGCGCTGGCTTAACATCGGTCGCATCTGGGCGGACACGGAGGTGAGGACATACCTAGTGATTATGTAGCGGAACACGAAGGTTACGACCACATCATCATCAAGCGGACAGACGAAAATGGTACTCGTCAAAAGAATGGGGTGTCAGGGTAGGATAGAGGTGGAAAACTGGGCTTGCTGGCATTGCCCTTTTTTGATAGCAAAGATCAGTAAGGGTTGCCGAAGCGGCGAGTCAAAAGGCACGATTCAGGATAGAAACATGGCTATCACCGAAACGATAGGGGTGACTGGCGGAAGGATAAGGATGTGATACCCGCAAATGGTGTCTCGAACACTTGGTACCTCGGCATCACTCCGCTGGGACAGAGACGATGCCGAACACCGAAGAGCAGGTATGCAAAACTAGAGGGTGCAGGTAGTGGATCGAAACTGATGCCACCTACACTCACAAGATTAATCGTTAGTGACAAGAAAATAAGTCTATATGCATGCTATGCAACAAAAAAAATGCAACAATCAAATGCAGCAGACTAACAAAAGACTCTATACTACCGTTTTCTAATGCTCGCACGGGCTAGGGCGTGTTACAGCCAGACCTGCTCTGATACCAAGCCTAGTGGCACCCTGGCTCAGAGAGACCGGAACACCCCGTATTCCAACCCAGAGATCGAGTTAAGTCTCTGGAATACGTCACTGCTTGGCATAGAACAAATCAGCCCTTTATTACAATCGATATAGGTACAAGGGAATTACATCGGCACAATGACACTACGCCTGCCAAGTTTGCTCTATGCAAGTAGCAGACCAACACATAGCAGCGGAATAACTTCTAGTAGCGGAACAACGACAACGAAGATGGACTCCACTCTGCATGGACTCTGGCTGGAACGTTTATCCTAGCTCGCAAACTCAAGATCCTCGGCAAACAAGCAAGCAGACAAGGCATGACCTACAAACTGGCATGACACGCCAGGTCAGTACATTGAGTGTACGTGCAAGCTCACAGTAGCCAAAGCAATCGGGGCAAACAACAGCATGGCATTTACAGGTTACTTAGCAATGTTGAACATGATACTATCAGAACACATGGCATGGACATGGTGAACAAAATAGCACTAGAACAATATCATATGAGCATGGCATGAGCATATGATGATACTATCATGCAACATGTTAACGATTTCATGCACCAACTTACTCTGTTTGGGGTTACCTCATAACCACCACATGTATCACTTACCATCATGGTCATCACACGATCACCTCAGGATCAAATCAAGATTGGTATTAACAATATTGTAGTAATCATTACATGACCACAAGGAGCTTGATCTTTACCCTTGATTCTTGTATAACACCATAAACCTCAACCATATTCGGTATCCTCGATACCACTATAATACTCTCGCGATCCCATAAGGATCAACCACTTCTTTCCATCATAGATTAGGGGTTATTATTATACAGGTTATTATTACTGTTGACCCATAGTGTGACCTACTACGAACTAGGCCCATATCCGCGGGCGTGGCTATCGATAGATTATACACTCTGCAGATGTTAGCACACTGTACCCACACTACGGAACCCAAGGCCTCGTGCTCCCATTCGGGTGGACCAACGGCGTTCTGACAAAACCGATCTATCGACATGACACTCTCCCGGACATTCCGACAAACTCCCCTTTGGGCTAAGTCATGGGTGGCCCCGATGCCACTCTGGATATCCAACGGCCACCGTCGTGGCAAAACAAAAACGGTCCCAAACGGGGACAACTCGGGTACAACGAACTCGGCCACACAAGGTTACTGCCGCCTATCTGGCCAAGGTAGCGCGCGCACATAACCTTCCCTAGTTGGAGGCACTGGCGAGAGGCATGACAATAGACCTAGTTAGGAGCCCCCATAAGGCGAGTGTGGCTGCACTGGTCAGCTCGATTCGATGGCACTATGACTCAGCCAACAGGTGTTCAAGTTCAATTAATGTCCGGTTAAACTTGAATGCAAATGATGCTGAGTCATACAATATAACATGATGAACTGACCATAATAACAACATGAACATGGATGAGAAGCATAATCCTTCGACATATCAACAGTAGTAAAGCATTTATACCGATGAGCATGACATGATGATGAACATGAACCAAATAGTATAACATGATCACGTAAGAGCATCGCATGATCACTAGCATCAAAATAAGTACTTGACTGAAGTATAACAAGAGCATAAGCAAGTAAACATCTACTCAACTAGGTGCAGATGATCATAACACAAGCATAAACATGCAAACACGAGCATGAATAAATCATTCACGGAATAAAAGCATGCACAAAAAAATTTAAAGATTCAAGTTGAAAACCATTGCTATAGCAAGGCTATCATGCAAGTGGCTGTCGTGGCTTGCCTGGGGATGAAGAGGTCACCGAGAAGAAGTGCGGAAGGATCACGAAAAGATTCGTCGGAAACAATTCTCTCCCGGAGGGGGCTGTTTACGGGCAAGGGCAAAATGATCATTTTCACTGTGTGAAAACATTGTGAAAATGATACCAACAGAACGGGTTCGGCGAGGCGAAGACGTGAGATTTGGAATCACCTGAATCGGAGTTAGTATCGCGAAGATACGGACGATAGAAGAACAGGGACTAATCTGTAAAGATTTCTCCACAAACAAGTCCATGGGCTGAAAAACAGAAAGCGCATTTCGCAGATTATGTTTTCAGAAAGGGAAAACGTACTTTGAGCCAAAGAAGAACTAGAATGCGTTTTCCGAAGGCGAAAGCGTATTTGCGGAAATATGCTTCCACTTAAAAACACGCGAGCCCGAGCTGGGTCAACGACCAGGTCACTTACAGGTGGGTCCAGAGGGGGGCGTCCCTGTCTTCTTCTTCCTCTTGTTCCCCCCAACGGGAAACAGAGGTGGGGCAGGGGAGGCTCAGCCGGCGGCGGGCCTAGTCGGCCCCGGCTGTCCCCGGAGGAGCTGGGACCTCCGACGGGACCAGGGCAGTGCGCCGCTCCCACCTGCCCTGTGCACGAACGCCGAGAGGGAGTGAGCTCGCGACGGTGTGGGCCTCGACGGAAACGGCTTCGGCCAAATCTTGGGGACAGCCACCGGCGACCGAACGACTTAGAAGAGGAGGTGGAGTGGCTCAATGGAGGACGTGGAAGAGGTGGGTGGTGACAGCAGGGAGAAAGGAGCTCGGCATAGAGGCAATTTATGCGGCGGCCGGCGGCCAGGCTTCGGCCATGCATGGGGAAAGAGGGGCTCTCGAGCTCGGTGAAGAGGCTCGGGAGGACCAGGGGAGCGAGGGAGGGCCGCTGGTGAGGTCGGGAGGCCTCGGGACGGGCTTAAATAGCCGCGGCGACGTCGTGCTTGGACGCGGCCGCGGTGACGCGTGTGCCATCGCGTTGGCGCGAGTATATGCACGGGGAGGGAGGGAAGACTTGTCCAGGAGCTTCACGGGGGCGCGGGAGGCCTCGGGCGAGCTCGAGAAAGCTCGGGAGACCTCCGGCAACGGGACAAGGAGGAGCAGGGGAGTTAGTGGCATGGGCGGGCTCGAAAGCGACGCAACCAGAGCGAGGCCGGACGAGGCAGCGGCGCAGGGCGACGCAGGAGGTCACGGGGAAGCGGCTGGACATGGCGAAGCGCTCGAAACCGATGAACAGGGGAGGGGCCCGAGCAAATGACGCTCAGCTCCAGTCCATGGTGTGCCAAGGCGGTGGTCACAGCGTGAACCTTGGCATCCAGTGCTCCCTAGCGCCCAAATTGGTGTCTAGTAGAAAGTCCTTCCAAGTAATAGTCTCTGAGAGGTGATGGATCGACTAAATGCACTGTGAGATGATAGGAAGAATCAGCTGAAGTTTGTTGTAGGAAACTTGGACCAGTGGCTGTGTTCAAATGGGATGGCCACAAGGAGATAAAAGATGTCGGATGGGGCTTAGGGTAGAAAGGACAACAGTCCTGTGAAGTTTGGATGGAATTGGACCAATATTTTGTATAGTTGCTTTACAACCAACAAAAAGGTCCAGAAAATGAATATTGATGTGGCACTCACCTCAAGTGTTGCCTTGAGCTTAAAATGGGCATGGAATGATTATTTGGACATATGAAGATGCTGAAAAAAATTGCATACCATTTGGACTTGCCAAAATAGTACTTGCTTCACAAAGCATCCCCCTGGACAAAATCTTAGGAAAATTCTAGAGGGAAAAAGGCTAAATGAAATGTGCCCAAATTTGGTAGAGATGATTTATAAGGATAGGAGAAGGTCCTGGTAAGTTTTCAGTAGTAATGAAGCAATATAAAATATACTTGCTTCACTAACTAAAAATATGACCAGAAACAAAGATTGGACGGTGTGCTCTCATAGATTACTATATAGAGCTGAAAATTGGTGGAGAGTCATGATATGATCACATGAAGGAGCTTGAAAAATTTCAACTCATTTGGATATCCCTAGCTGGTACTTCCTTCAACAATGCTTCCATCTGACAGAAACTTTGGAAATTTGCTGAGGAAGATTCACTAGGCAACTTGAGTTGAATTTTGTCATGTGTCCATGATATGGATAGGAAAGAGTGTCCAAAAAGTTTGGGAGCAATCAAGCAAAGATAGGTGGCACTTCCCTCACAAAAAGCCACACTGGACAAAATTGAAGAATGAATATTTGTGAATTATTTTTTATGATGCCAAGGAAGGGTTTTGACATATCTGTGGAAGATATGATCCAAACAATTTATGAGAATTATTTGGGAATTTTGGGAGTGACAGAAATATAGGTTGTTTCACAACCTAGGGCAAAAAGGATCATTCCTTTAATAGAAAAAGGAATATTCCTAATAAAAAGAATATTGGGATTGGGCTAATATGAAAATGACAAGGTCTTGAGATCGTTTTGAGGATGACAAGCCACTCAGGTGCCTGAGAAGAGATGCTCTTCCCAGGTTTCAAGACCACACAGCCACAGAAAAGCAATTCAAATCAAAAAAATTAATAAATCCAAAAGAAAAAAAGGGCAAAAAATCAGGGTGTGACAAACCTTCCCCCCTTAGAGAAATCTCGTCCTCGAGATTTGGTTGCTCAGGGAACAAGTATGAATAATCTAACTTAAGGAAACCGTTTCCAACTCAAGTATCCTTTTTCCTTATATGATGTTCCCATTGAATTTCATGACTAGATTGTCTTGCTCTGGGGGTTTACTTCACTGTATCCCTATGCTGACAGGCCTTAGCTCATATGTTACTTTGACTCCCATTTCTTTTTATGTCTGCCGGCTTAACGGGGTGTGGTATATTATCATGACTGCAATATATGCCCGTCTTCACAAGTCCGAGAGTTGTTTCTGATGGATGTGTCATACTGACCACATTCCATGGAGTTGTGAACAACTTTCTTGGTGAGCACCAAATATCTTACTCCTTGCATTGGGTCGCTCAAATAACTGCATGTCCCTCCGGATTCAACACAGTGTTGTGAATCATACTGTTCTCATGGCGGAATCTGACTTCTTGCGAGGATTTCTGTATCATCTTGGCTAGCTCCACTGCCATGAGTATCCAATCCGTACCAAAGATTTGACTATCGTTTGTCGTGACCAGCATAAAAAGGTACGGGCTTGTAACGATAGTATCCACAGACTTGACTGACGGTGGTTTTGGTAGAAGAATCTTGTTCATGGCAGACTATCCTTTGACTGATTCCCATATACGAGGGCACATGCTTCGAGAATATTGTTCAACATTCTGATTACTCATCCTGTCGGTATATCCATGTGAATCATGCAACAATTATCATACAATTACCTTCATCTCCTGACATGGTAACATCATTTAAATTGCAGGTTCATTGCCTCTCAAGTTTTAACCATAGGGAAATGATCATCCAAACCCTTGCAAGAAATCGACAAATAAATCAGTAGCCACCAGAACGGTCTTTACAACTCAGATCTGGGACATTACTGAAATAACTCAACCACGGCTCAAGACGGCCGAAAAGTAGCTCAGAGCATGAGACCGTGTTGATAAGAAGAAAGTGGCAGTTCCCTAAGACGGCTGAAAAGCAGCTCAGAGCATAGGGCCACTGTCGCAAAAAGAAAGTCAACAGCTATACGAGACGGCCGGAAAGCAGCTCAGAACTCGTAGCAGTTGTTGAATAGAGAAATATAAAGTCGGCATCCACCCCGGACGGCCAAAAACAGCTCAGAACACAGGCGTGGTGCCGTCACCGAAGAAAAGTAGACAAGGGCTCATTAAGATCATATACCAGGTTCACAGGTACTTGTACAGAGCTCACTGTTGTCATCAATCTTCATAGTCCTTTGTCACACTGAGGTGTATATCTGGCTTCCTTCGCATATATATGAGAATCTGATTCCCGAGGCAGACTTGTGTTTTGACTGATTCTTGCTTCTGAACAAACTTTTGCAGATCCGATTCTTGGGATGCACAGCCATATGCTACCAACTCATAGTGTAATTTATTGCCTTAGTGTTGTACTAAGGAAGATTGGATAGCTTATGTTGGAAGTTATCGAGAGTATCTTGCTGGGGAAGACTGAATAGCTTGTGCTCGAAGCTTTCATGAGGGCAGCTTGTTGAGGAAGACTGGGTACCGTACTTCAGAAGCTTCCCCCTTTAAAGACTTGCTGGGGAAGACTCGGTACCTTGTGCCGGAAACTTTTGCGGTGGCTTACTAAGGAAGACGGAGTATCTTACCCAGGAAGTCATACACATATTGTGCTAAAGAAGATCAGGGAATCGTGCATGGTAAGCTTCTCGGGTAGCTTGCGAGGGAAAACTGAGTTGCTTACACCAGAAGCTTCTTACTGGGATATGTTGACTCAATGCCATATACATACCCTTTAATATTTCTATTGCCGATTACTCATATGAAAAAGGCTGTTCAACTATCCTTCTTGTTGAGCATTGAATTCATAGTACATTCTGACTTGCTTCTAGGGTATAGCATATTCCAAATCTTACTCATAACAGAATCAATACTTGTATATGGGCCGTAACTTTGACTCAAAATATATACTGTTGGTCTTGCACACAATCTGTCTTTCGATTGATTTTAGCATGATGATTGCACACTGATGTAGTCTTGATGCTGATAATCAAGCCAGGATATCATTGGCATTCCGACCAAATAGTGCCAATACAATACAGTCGGCTGAAAATTTCATAATATTTGGCTGAGCTTCCAAGTATTTGAACTCCGTGCTACACCAAGGGCCCAAAGAAAGAAGTAAAAGAACCGACAAAAACAAAATCACAGAAGGCATACGAATAATATTATTTCCAATGAACATCACATATTACTGCTACTCACAACAATAATATGCATGCATACCTAAGCACACAAATCTCGCGGAAACTCCGGTATTGCGATCTATTATGCTGTGGCGGTGTGCATGAAAGTGAATTCTCGTGTGGGAGGAGTTGGTGTAAACAAGGTTACACCAAGCGCTGGCTTAACATCGGTCGCATCTGGGCGGACATGGAGGTGAGGACATACCTAGTGATTATGTAGCAGAACACGAAGGTTACGACCACATCATCATCAAGCGGACGGATGAAAATCGTACTCGTCCAAAGAATGGGGTGTCAGAGTAGGATAGAGGTGGAAAATTGGGCTTGCTGGCATTGCCCTTTTCTGATAGCAAAGATCAGTAAGGGTTGCCGAAGCGGCGAGTCAAAAGGCACGATTCAGGATAGAAACATGGCTATCACCAAAACGATAGGGGTGACTGGCGGAAGGATAAGGATGTGATACCCGCAAATGGTGTCTGGAACAGTTGGTACCTCGGCATCACTCCGCTGGGACAGAGATGACGCCAAACACCGAAGAGCAGGTATGCAAAACTGGAGGGTGCTGGTAGTGGATCGAAATTGATGCCACCTACACTCACATGATTAATCGTTAGTGACAAGAAAATAAGTCTATATGCATGCTATGCAACAATCAAATGCAGCAGACTAACAAAAGACTCTATACTACCATTTTCTAACGCTCGCACGGGCTAGGGCATGCTACAGCCAGACTTGCTCTGAAACCAAGCCTTGTGGCACCCCGGCTCAAAGAGACCGGAACACCCCGTATTCCAACCCAGAGATCGAGTTAAGTCTCTGGAATACGTCACTGCTTGGCATAGAAGAAATCAGCTCTTTATTACAATCGATATAGGTACAAGGGAATTACATCGGCACGATGACACTACGCCTGCCAAGGTCGCTCTATGCAAGCAGTAGACCAACACATAGCAGCGGAATAACTTCTAGTAGCGGAACAACGATGACGATGATGGACTCCACTCCGCAGGGACTCTGGCTGGAACGTTTATCCTAACTCACAAACTCAAGATCCTCGGCAAACAAGCAAGCAGACAAGGCATGACCAACAAACTAGCATGACACGCCAGGTCAGTACATTAAATGTACTTGCAAGCTCACAGCAGCCAAAGCAATCGGGGCAAACAACAGCATGGCATTTACAGGTTACTTAGCAATGTTGAACATGATACTATCAGAACACATGGCATGGACATGGTGAACAAAATAGCACTAGAACAATATCAGATGAGCATGGCATGAGCATATGATGATACTATCATGCAACATGTTAACGATTTCATGCACCAACTTACTCTGTTTGGGGTTACCTCGTAACCACCACATGTATCACTTACCATCATGGTCATCACACGATCACCTCAAGATCAATTCAAGCTTGGTATTAACAATATCGTAGTAATCATTACATGACCACAAGGAGCTTGATCCTTACCCTTGATTCTTGTATAACACCATAAACCTCAACCATCTTCGGTATCCTCGATACCACTATAATACTCTCGCGATCCCATAAGGATCAACCACTTCTTTCCATCATAGATTAGGGGTTATTATTATACATGTTATTATTACTGTTGACCCATAGTGTGACCTACTACGAACTAGGCCCATATCCACGGGCGCGGCTATCGATAGATTATACACTCTGCAGAGGTTAGCACACTGTACCCACACTACGGAACCCAAGGCCTCGTGCTCCCATTCGGGTGGACCAACGGCGTCCTGACAAAACCGATCTATCGACATGACACTCTCCCGGCCATTCCGACAAACTCCCCTTTGGGCTAAGTCATGGGTGGCCCCGATGCCACTCTGGATATCCAACGGCCACCGTCGTGGCAAAACAAAAACGGTCCCAAACGGGGACAACTCGGGTACAACGAACTCGGGCACACAAGGTTACTGCCGCCTATCTGGCCAAGGTAGCGCGCGCACATAACCTTCCCTTGTTGGAGGCACTGGCGAGAGGCATGACAATAGACCCAGTTAGGAGCCCCCATAAGGCGAGTGTGGCTGCACTGGTCAGCTCGATTCGATGGCACTATGACTCAGCCAACAGGTGTTCAAGTTCAATTAATGTCCGGTTAAACTTGAATGCAAATGATGCTAAGTCATACAATATAACATGATGAACTGACCATAATAACAACATGAACATGGATGAGAAGCATAATCCTTCGACATATCAACAGTAGGAAAGCATTTATACCGATGAGCATGACATGATGATGAACACGAACCAAATAGTATAAAATGATCACATAATAGAATCGCATGATCACTAGCATCAAAATAAGTACTTGACTGAAGTATAACAAGAGCATAAGCAAGTAAACATCTACTCAACTAGGTGCAGATGATCATAACACAAGCATAAACGTGCAAACACAAGCTTGAATAAATCATTCACGGAATAAAAGCATGCACAAAAAAATTAAAGATTCAAGTTGAAAACCATTGCTATTGCAAGGCTATCATGCAAGTGGCTGTCATGGCTTGCCTGGGGATGAAGAGGTCACTGGGAAGAAGTGCGGAAGGATCGCGAAAATATTTGCCGGAAACAGTTCTCTCCCGGAGGAGGCTGTTTATGGGCAAGGGCAAAATGGCCATTTTCACTATGTGAAAACATTATGAAAATGATACAAACAGAACGGGTTCAGCGAGACGAAGACATGAGATTTGGAATCACCTAAATCGGAGTTAGGATCGCGAAGATACAAACGATAGAAGAACAGGGACTAATCTGTAAAGATTTCTCCACAAACAAGTCCCTAGGCTGAAAAACAGAAAGCGCATTTCACAGATTACGTTTTCAGAAAGGGAAAACGTACTTTGAGCCGAAGAAGAACTAGAATGCATTTTCGGAGGCGAAAGCGTATTTACGGAAATTCGCTTCCACTTAAAAACACGCGGGCCCGAGCTGGGTCAATGGCCAGGTCACTTGCAGGTGGGTCCAGAAGGGGGGCGGCACTGTCTTCTTCTTCCTCTTGTTCCCCCCGACAAGAAACAGAGGCGGGGCAGGGGAGGCTCAGCCGTCGGCGCGCCTGGTCAGTCTCGGCTGTCCCCGGAGGAGCTGGGACCTCCGACGAGACCAGGGCAGTGCGCCGCTCCCACCTGCCCACTGCACGAACGCCGAGAGGGAGCGAGGCCGCGACGGTGTGTGCCTCGACGGAAACGGCTTCAGCCAAATCTTGGGGACAGCCACCGGTGACCGAACGACTTAGAAGAGGAGGTGGAGTGGCGCAATGGAGGACGTGGAAGAGGTGGGTGGCGACAGCAGGGAGAGAGGAGCTCGGCATATAGGCAATTTATGCGGCAGCCGACGGTGAGGCTTCGGCCATGGATGGGGAAGGAGGGGCTCTCTAGCTTGGTGAAGAGGCTCAGGAGGACCAGGGGAGCGAGGGAGGGCCACTGGTGAGGTCGGGAGGCCTTGGGACGGTCTTAAATAGCAGCGGCGATGCGGTGCTCGGACGCGGCCGCGGTGACGCGTGTGCTGTCGCGCTGGCGCGAGAATAGGGACGGGGAGGGAGGAAAGACTTGTCCAGGAGCTTCACGGGGGCGCGGGAGGCCTCGGGCGAGCTTGGGAGAGCTCCGGCAATGGGACAAGGAGGAGCAAGGGAGTTAGTGGCATGGGCGGGCTCGAAAGCAACGCAACCAGAGCGAGGCCGGACGAGGCAGCGGCGCAGGGCGACGCAGGAGGTCACGGGGAAGCGGCTGGACATGGTGAAGCGCTCGGAACCGATGAACCCGGGAGGGGCCCGAGCAAATGATGCTCAGCTCCCGTCCATGGCGCGCCAAGGCGGTGGTCACAGCATGAACCTTGGCATCCAGTGCTCCCTAGCGCCCAAATTGGTGTCTAGTAGAAAGTCCTTCCAAGTAATAGTCTCTGAGAGGTGATGGATCGACTAAATGCACTGTGAGATGATAGGAAGAATCATCTGAAGTTTGCTGTAGGAAACTTGGACCAGTTGCTGTGTTCAAATGGGATGGCCACAAGGAGATAAAAGATGCTGGATGGGGCTTAGGGTAGAAAGGACAACAGTCCTGTGAAGTTTGGATGGAATTGGACCAATATTTTGTATAGTTGCTTTACAACCAACAAAAAGGTCCAGAAAATGAATATTGATGTGGCACTCACCTCAAGTGTTGCCTTGAGCTTAAAATGGGCATGGAATGATTATTTGGACATATGAAGATGCTGAAAAAAATTGCATACCATTTGGACTTGCCAAAATAGTACTTGCTTCACAAAGCATCCCCCTGGACATAATCTTAGGAAAATTCTTGAGGGAAAAAGGCTAAACGAAATGTGCCCAAATTTAGTAGAGATGATTTATATCGATAGGAGAAGGTCCTGGTAAATTTTCAGTAGTAATGAAGCAATATAAAATATACTTGCTTCACTAGCTAAAAATATGACCAGAAACAAAGATTGGATGGTGTGCTCTCATAGATTACTAGATAGAGCTGAAAATTGGTGGAGAGTCATGATATGATCACATGAAGGAGCTTGAAAAATTTCAAATCATTTGGATATCCCTAGCTAGTACTTCCTTCAACAAGGCTTCCATCTGACAGAAATTTGGAAATTTGCTGAGGAAGATTCACTAGGCAACTTGAGTTGAATTTTGTCATGTGTCCATGATATGGATAGGAAAGAGTGTCCAAAAATTTGGGAGCAATCAAACAATGATAGGTGGCACTTCCCTCACAAAAAGCCACACTGGACAAAATTGAAGAATGAATATTTGTGAATTATTTTTTATGATGCCAAGGAAGGGTTTTGACATATCTGTGTAAGATATGACCCAAACAATTTATGAGAATTATTTGGGAATTTTGGGAGTGACAGAAATATAGGTTGTTTCACAACCTAGGGCAAAAAGGATTATTCCTTTAATAGAAAAAGGAATATTCCCAATAAAAAGAATATTAGGATTGGGCTAAGATGAAAATGACAAGGTCTTGAGATGGTTTTGAGGATGACAAGCCACTCGGGTGCCTGAGAAGAGATGCTCTTCCCAGGTTTCAGGACCACACAGCCACAGGTGTGACATGCACGCAAGGAAGTGCCTCCTTATTACGCGCAAAATAATGATTCCTCCACCTGACAGCAGGGACCCACCGGAAGGGCCTCTGTATTTCGCGAAAAAAACATTCCTCCCGCTGACAGCTCGAACCCACCAGCTATATCTTGGCATGCAAGGAAGTGCCTCCTTATTACGCACAAAAAAGAATACTCCCCTGCTAGCTGGGACCCACCATAGTTGGAGGCTGACTTGTGGGCCTACTAAGTTGACGCGGATGGAGGGCTTTGTCAACTTAGTCAATATGAGCGACATTAGCTCCAGTGACCGTACGATGTCCATCCAACGGCCGTAGTGCTTCTTCAACCTCTGGTCTTGTTGCTCCAGCCGCCCAAACCATCGCTGGTCGTGCCGCCTACTCCTGCCTCCCGTGGCCGGCTCTGCTGCCGCGCAAGCCTCACCGCCCCACCCTACTCCCATCGCTGGCCTGGCTATCCCTGTACTCACCCAGACCTCCTGTTATTCTCCGGCGACGGCAGCCTCACACTGCAGCCCAACCAGTAATCCCTCATACTCCCCTCCGCGTGGGAAACAAATGCCAAGTCTTCCTCGGCTCCGGGTCATTCCCTTCCTAGGCCTCACCGTCGTCCACCGCCTTGGTGCTCTCGGCGCGGCGTCGTCAACGTGGTCAAGGAATGACTTACATCGGAAGAGGACTGTACATGGAGAGGCTGACAGCTGGGTCCACGGCCACAGCAAGGAAGTGCCTCCTTATTACACGCAAAACAATGATTCCTCCACCTGACAGCGGGGACCTACCGAAAGGGCCTCTGTATTTTGGCTTAGCTGTATTTTGCGAAAAAAAATGTTTCTCCCTTGACAGCTAGGACCCACCAGCTATATCTTCGGACGCAAGGAAGTGCCTCCATATTAGGTGCGAAAAAATGAATCTTTCCCCTGACAGCTCGGACCCACCATCAATAACTTCGCACGCAAGGAAGTGCCTCCTTATCCTCCCTGACAGCCGGGACCCACCTGGTCGAAGCGTACGTGTCGTTGTCATTCTGGTCGCGAAACGTGTACGTACATACTGGTCGATCGGTCTCTCTGCAACGATGTACCGTGGCCGAGCAAGCAGCGACACGTGTAGTAGTAGAGCCTCCGATGTAGCAGTTCAGGCAGTCCCTTCTAAACCGTGTACACGTACGTACAGCCAGATGCCAAAAAATATGACCACGTACGTACATACGGGCGGGGTCTCGAACGCCTACTCGCGCATATGTATGGCCAGGGCTCGTGTACATGGAGAGGCAACGGACGGCAACAACGGTGCCTTGTTCATCGGGCAGCCAACCGACTGGGTCTGAACGGAGAAACAGCGTCCTGTTCATCGGGAGGCAATAGACTAGGTTGGAATGCTTCCTGTTCAACGGGAGCCAACCGGCTTGGATGAAACAGCCGAAATAGGGTCTGGCGTACCACAGTACGGAGGAAACGGGGGCCAACTCGGATGGAGGAAACAGACTTATGTTGAAGCGCTATGGTCAAAACGGGGGTCATGTTCATCGGGAGGGGTGTGGCGTACCGCAAAACAGGACTCCATGGGCTACTGTTCACCCACCGTCGACTTGCTTCAGCCACCATCTGCACTGTTCATCCACCGCGTCTTCCTCCTGCCTCCACCGGCTACTGTTCATCCACGGGGCTACTGTTCATCCAGCCCTCTACCGGCTACTGTTCAACCAGCCCTCCACGGGGGCCTGTTCATCCACCCCCAACTAGCTCGGATGTGGCAGCCTCCTCTCGGGGTCCTGTTCATCCAGCGGCAACGGCCTACTACCACGGGGTCATGTTCATCCAACCCCCACCAGGAACTATTCATCCAACCCCAACCACGTACGTCTCGACTCGTTCAACCAACCCCCACATTCATTGTTCATCAAGAGGCAGCAGGTTCGATCGGCTTCAGTAAGCAGCAGCAGCGATCGATCGATCGATCGCTTGGTTCAGTTAGCAGCACTAGCGAAGGAATCGCTCGGCTTCAATTAACATCCAAGGGATCAATCGCTCGGGTTTAGTAACATAGCTAGTGCAATCGATCGGGTTCAGTAAGCGAATGCCTCGCTTGGTTTCAGTTAGAGCCCAACGCCTCGCACACACGCGCGTACGTATACGAGAGAAACGCGCAAACCTCTGTGCATCGCTCGGCCCCGACCACCCACCGTATCCGGGAACTCCCCAAAATTTTCCTCGCCCTCGCTTCTTCCATGATTTTTCCATCATGGACGGCCCAAAGAATGTTACGCAGGTGCGTCTCCGGCCCGCCCAGGATGAAAAGCCCATTTTCTTTCATGATTTTTTGTCATAGAAGTAGGAGCCCGCCACATCTATGATGATACCGGGTTTTGTCACAATTATTGTCATAGAAGTGTCATAAGCATGACATAATTTTTTTTGTTCGGGCCAAAATGTCACGGATGTTTTTGTAGTGCAGGAACTGGCACTAGGCACTGGATCAATATGTTAGTCCCAAAAAATCATATAAATTGTTGCCAAAAGTATGTGATAGTTTTATAATATTGGCATGGAACAATCAAAAAATATAGATTCGATGGAGACGTATCAGCATCCCTAAGCTTAATTCCTGCTCGTCCTCGAGTAGGTAAATGATAAAAAAGATAATTTTTGATGTGGAATGCTACCTAGCATAATCTTGATCATATATCTAATCATGGCATGAATATTAAGACACGAGTGATTCAAAGCAATAGTCTATAATTTGACATAAAGACATCAATACTTAGGCATCCCAACAAACAATCATGTCTTTCAAAATATCAATGCTAAAGAACGCTATCCCTACAAAATCATAGAGTCTTGTCATGCTCCATCTTCTTAACACAAAGTATTTATCATGCACAACCCCGATGACAAGCCAAGCAATTGGTTCATGCTTTTTAACGTGCTTCAGCTTTTTCAACCCCCATGCAATACATAAGCGCAAGCCATGGATATAGCACTATGGGTGGAATAGAGTATGATGATAGGGGTAAACATAGAGAAGACAAAAAAGTAAGAAAGTCTCACATCGACGTGGCTAATCAACGGTATATGGAGATGCCCATCAATTGATATCAATGTGAGGAGTAGGGATTACCATGCAACGGATGCACTAAGAGCTATAAGTGTATGAAAGCTCAAACTGAAAAGTAAGCGGGTGTGCATCTAACTCTATAATGAAAAATTCCCACCAGTATATGAAAGTGACAACATAGGAGACTCTATATATGAAAAAACATAGTGCTACTTTCAAGCACAAGTGTGGAATTACCATGCCCCTTCTCTCTTTCTCTCTCATTTTTTCTTTTCTTTTTTTTCTTGGGCTCTTTTTGGCCTCACTTGTTTTGAAGCACAAGTGTGGAATTAGCATGCCCCTTTTCTCTTTCACTTTTTGAAGCATAAGTTGTTTGAGGTTCCTGATGTCTACTAAGCAACTTTATTCTTGTAGACTTGTGTTGGGCCTCCAAGCGCAGAGTTTTGTAGGACAGTAGCAAGTTTCCCTCAAGTGGATGACCTAAGGTTTATCAATCAGTGGGAGGTGTAGGATGAAGATGGTCTCTCTCAAACAACCCTGCAACCAAATAATAAAAAGTCTCTTGTGTCCCCAACACACCAAATACAATGGAAATTTGTATAGGTGCACTAGTTCGGCGAAGAGATGGTGATACAAGTGTAGTAATGATAGTAGATATTGATTTTTGTGATAGTGACAATAAAAAACAGCAAGGTAGCATGTAACAAAAGTGAGCACAAACGGTATTGCATTGCTTGAAAACAAGGCCTAGGGTCCGTACTTTCGCTAGTGCAATCTCTCAACAATGCTAATATAATTGGATCATATAACCATCCCTCAACGTGTGATGAAGAGTCACTCCAAAGTTCCTATCTAGCGGAGAACATTAGAAGAAATTGTTTGTAGCTATTCTTTTTGATCGATCTATCCAATAGTTCGTACTAAAATAACACCAAGTTATTCTTTCCGATCGATCTATCAAGAGTTCGTACAAAAATAACACCAAAGCAAATTCAGATTCATAATACTCAATCCAACACAAAGAACCTCAAAGAGTGCCCCAAGATTTCTACCGAAGAAACAAAAGACAAGAACGTGCATCAATACCTATGCATAGATTACCCCAATGTCACCTCAGGAATCCGCGAGTTGAGTGCCAAAACACATATCAAGTGAATCAATATGATACCCCATTGTCACCACGGGTATTCATAGAAAGACATACATCAAGTGCTCTCAAATCCATAAAAGTATTCAATCCGATAAAACGAAATCTCAAAGGGAAAACTAAATTCACAACAAGATAGAGAGGGGAAAACACCATATGATCTGACTATATTAACAAAGCCCGCGATACATCAAGATCGTGACATCTCAAGAACACGAGAGAGAGAGAGATTAAACACATAGCTACTGGTACGAACCCTCAACCCCGAGGGTGGACTACTCCCTCCTCATCATGGTGGCCGCCGGGATGATGAAGATGGCCACCGGTGATGATTTCCCCCTCCAGCGGAGTGCCGGAATGGGGTCTAGATTGGTTTTTCATGGCTACAGAGGCTTGTGGCGGTGGAACTTCTGACCTAGGGTTGCCCCTGATGGTTTCTCTATTTATAGGATTTTTCAGAGTTGGAATCACGCGAAGATGGGCCTCGAGGTGGGCACAACCCACCAGGGCGCGCCTGGGTCCCCTGGCGCGCCCCGGTGTCTTGTGCTCACCTCCTTCACCTTATGGTCCTCCCATGAAGCTTCTAGTGCCTCTTTTGTTTCAAAAAAAATCATCAAAAAGTTTCGTTGCACTTGGAGAACTTTTATTTCTACACAAAAAACAACACCACGGTAGTTCTGCTGAAAACAGCGTCAGTCCGGGTTAGTTCCATGCAAATCATTCCAAAACCATATAAAATTATTGTAAACATGGCATGAATACTTCATAAATTATAGATACATTGGAGACGTATCAGCATCTCCAAGCTTAATTCCTGCTCGTCCTCGAGTAGGTAAATAATAAAAGAAATAATTTATGAAGTGTGAATGCTAGCAAAGTGCATAAGTTTGATCAATGATAATTTCAATCACTTTTTCTAGCATCATAACAGCAAATCTTTCTCATAAAACCAATGTTGGGGATATCACTTATCGGAAACTTATCGGTCGACCCAAGATAAGGGGTAAATCGGCCAGTTTATCGCCATATCAGCTAATTTATCGCCATATCTGCCGATTTATCGGTCGATTTATCTTATCGGTCAGACAGC
Organism: Thinopyrum elongatum; assembly: GCA_011799875.1. Taxonomy (NCBI): domain Eukaryota; kingdom Viridiplantae; phylum Streptophyta; class Magnoliopsida; order Poales; family Poaceae; genus Thinopyrum; species Thinopyrum elongatum. The sequence goes on along the minus strand of CM022300.1, from coordinate 79,964,433 downwards.
GATAAGCGATAAATCGGCCGATTTATCGGCATATCGGAAGATATCTTGAACAGTGCATAAAACTTATCATGACAAAGTAGCAATTGAAAACAGAATTTTTGTTGTGGAAAGCTACCTATCATATTCATCATATACTCTTTCTTTTGTAGCATGGACATTTGGACTTGAATGATTCAAAGCAATAGTCTATAATTTGACATGAAGACATCAATACTCAAGCATATCAACAAGCAACCATGTCTTTCAAAATATGAACACTAAAGAAAGTTATCCCTAGCCAATCATGCTCAATCATTGATCCATTCGCAAAACACACTCGCATATTAGCTACATCCAATGCTCAAGTATGATCATAGTGCCCCTTAGTTGGTGGTTTATAAGAGAAGATGCAGACTCAAATAAAAATAAAAATTGCATAAAGTAAATAGATAGGCCCTTCGCAGAGGGAAGTAGGGATTTGTAGAGGTGCCAGAGATCAAACCTTAAATTGAGAGATAAAAGATTTTGGGAGGCATACTTTTCCCGTCAACGAAAACGACCGAGTAATTCCCAACACTTTCCATGCTAGATATATCATAGGCGGTTCCAAACAGAAAATAAAGTTTATTCCTTTTTCCATCGTTCTTTCACAATCCATGGCTAGCCGTATCCACGGGTGCCCTCCATACCAACACTTTCCAAGGAATTTATTATTTGACAACATAAAGTAAATTTCTTTTTTATTTCGGGACTGGGCATCCCTAATACCTTTGCCGTACTCTCGTGCAATGACAAGTGAATAAACACTCATCTTGAGAATAACACATCTAGCATGGAAAATATTGGCCACCCCCTGCCGCTTCATGAGCGGTACGAGCACACAAAAAGGAAATTTATTTTGAAAATTAGAGATGACACATACAAATTTTCTTAGAATGGCACGGGAATACAGCATATAGGTAGGTATGGTGGACTCATGTGGCAAAACTGGGTTTAGGGATTTTGGATGCACAAGTAGTATTCTCACTTAGTACAAATGGAGGCTAGCAAATAGATTGAGAAGCAACCAACCAAGAAACAAAAATTCACATAAACGAGCATTGAGCATAACTAACACCGAATAATGCACCACAAGTAGGATGTAATTTCATTGCATAACTATTGACTTTCGTGCTTGCATAGGGAAACGCAAACCTTAACACCAATATTCTTACTAAAGCATAATTACTCACCAACATGACTCACATATTACTATCTCCATATCGCAAAACTATTGCAAGGAATCAAACTTATCATATCCAATGATCTACATGAAGGTTTTTATTATATCCTTCTTGAATATCCATTACTTTGGGACTAAATTTATGTACTACCATTGCTACTAACAAGCTCTCAAATAAATTTAAGTGAAGCATGAGAGTAAATGACAAACTACTCCAAAAAGATACAAGTGAAGATCGAATAAGTAGTTAAGTAAATGGGTAGATATCTGAGGACTCTCTCTTATTTAAAACTTTCAGATCTAAGTATTTTATTAAAACAGCAAGCAAAACAAAATAAAATGACATTCTAAGAATAGCACAAATCATGTGAAGAAGCAAAAACTTAGGCTCAACCGAGGCTAACCGATAATTGTTGATGAAGAAAGGTGGGATGCCTACCGGGGCCTCCCCAAGCTTGGATGCCTGAGACTTCTTGGAATATTAACTTGGGATGCCTTGTGCATCCTCAAGCTTGAGCTCTCGTGTCTTCTTCATTCCTCTCAAATCACGGTTCCCTAATTCTTAAAAACTTCATCCACACAAAACTCAACAAGAACTCGTGAGATAAGTTAGTATAAATTAATGCAAAACCTTAGCATTCTCTACTGTAGAAAATCGCTAAAATATTATTCAACATTGCATACTAAATGCCTCTGCATATTTAATACTCCTATCCTCAAATAGAATCATTAGACAAGCAAACATATGCAAACAATGCGAACATAACAGCAATCTGTCTAAACAGGAAAGTCTGTAAAGAGTGCAATTGTACTCATACTTCCCTAACTCCAAAAATTCTGAAAATTTACCACACTGTATAAAATTTATCAGAGCTTATTGTGCCAAAAGTTTCAACATTTATCACATTCTGACTTTTCTGGAGAATTATTACAACAGCGATAAACTTTCTGTTTTGAAACAGCAACTCATATATTTGCGAAATAAGCATGGTGATGGCTATCCTTGCCACTTTTATTGAAATAAAAGATGCAAAACATTATTATAAATAACAGCAAGCAAATCCTAATAAAATAAAATGACTCTCCAAGCAAAACTCATATCATGTGACAAATGAAAATATAGCTCCAAGTGAGGTTACCGATAATGTTGAAGACGAAAGAGGGGATGCATTCCGGGGCATCCCCAAGCTTAGTTGATTGGATATTACTCGAATATTGCCTTGGGGGTGCGTTGGGCATCCCCAAGCTTAGGGTCTTGTCACTCCTTATTCTCCTCATATCGATATCTCACCCAAAACTTGAAAACTTCAATCACACAAAACTTAACGGAACTTCGTGAGATGGGTTAATATGATAAAGACAAATCATTCACTTTGGTACTGTCAAAGACAAGATTCATAATTGTTCTCACACATTGCCTACTGTACTCTAAAATTTCCACAATTTATATTAAGCAATATAAGCCATGGAAACCATAAAACAAGCAAACTATGCATTGCAAACAGAATCTGTCAAAAACAGAACAGTACATAAAGATCTGAATTAAGGTCATACTTATGTAACTCCCAAAATTCTGAAACTTTAGGAAAACGTATGAAATTTGTAGGTCAATCATGTGTTAAAAATTCAGAGTTTTTCCACGTTCCAGTAAGAGACAGGAATTTCTGCACTTGACGCAAAAGTTTCTGTTTTTGCACAGAATCAAGTCAACTATCAGCCACACTATCCCAAAGGCTTTACTTGGCACTTTATTGAAACAAAAGCTATAAAACATGATTACTACAGTAGCTTAATCATGTGAACACACAAAAACAGTAGGTAAAAGTGTTGGGTTGTCTCCCAACAAGCGCTTTTCTTTAATGCCTTTTAGCTAGGCATGATGATTTCAATGATGCTCACATAAAAGAGAAGAATTGAAACACAAATAGAGCATCATGAAGCATATGACAAGCACATTTAAGTCTAAACCACTTCCTATGCATAGGGATTTTGTGAGTAAACAACTTATGGGAACAAGAATCAACTAGCATAGGAAGGCAAAACAAGCAAAACTTCAAGATTTTCAACACATAGAGAGGAAACTTGATATTATTGCAATATATAAAAGCATATGTTCCCCTCTCATAATAATTTTCAGTAGCATCATGAATGAATTAAACAATATAGCTATCACATAAAGCATTCTTTTCATGATCCACATGCATAAAAAATTTATTACTCTCAACATAAGCAAAAAATTTCTCATTCATAGTAGTGGGAGAAAACTCAACAAAATAACTATCATGAGATTGAAAATTAAAATCATGATGACAAGTTTCATGGTTATCATTATTCAGTATAGCATACATGTCATCACCATAATCATCATAAATAGGAGGCATGCTTTCATCATAGTAAATATTCTCATCAAAACTTGGGGGACTAAAAATATCATCTTCATCAATCAGAGCATCCCCAAGCTTATGGCTTTGCATATCATTAGCATCATGGATATTCCAAGAATTCATACTAACAACATTGCAATCATCCTCATCATTCAAAGGTTTTATCCCCAACATTTTATTGAACTCTTTTCTATCAATTGAGCGCAATTTTCCTTTCCATTATTTTCAAGAAAGACATGATAAAGACAAATAATATGAGGCCACCTCAATTCCATTTTTTTTGTAGTTTTCTTTTTACGAACCAAACTAGTGATAAAACAAGAAACTAAAAGATTCAATTGCAAGATCTAAAGATATACCTTCAAGCACTCACCTCCCCGGCAACGGCGCCAAAAAAGAGCTTGATGTATACTACTCAACTTTATTCTTGTAGACTCGTGTTGGGCCTCCAAGCGCAGAGTTTTGTAGGACAGTAGCAATTTTCCCTCAAGTGGATGACCTAAGGTTTATCAATCTGTGGGAGTTGTAGGATGAAGATGGTCTCTCTCAAACAACCCTGCAACCAAATAATAAAAAGTCTCTTGTGTCCCCAACACACCAAATACAATGGAAATTTGTATAGGTGCACTAGTTTGGCGAAGATATGGTGATACAAGTGTAGTAATGATAGTAGATATTGATTTTTGTGATAGTGACAATAAAAAAACAGCAAGGTAGCATGTAACAAAAGTGAGCACAAACGGTATTGCAATGCTTGAAAAGAAGGCCTAGGGTCCGTACTTTCGCTAGTGCAATCTCTCAACAATGCTAATATAATTGGATCATATAACCATCCCTCAACGTGCGATGAAGAGTCACTCCAAAGTTCCTATCTAGCGGAGAACATAAGAAGAAATTGTTTGTAGCTATTCTTTCTGATCGATCTATCCAAGAGTTCGTACTAAAATAACACCAAGTTATTCTTTCCAATCGATCTATCAAGAGTTCGTACTAAAATAACACTAAGTTATTCTTTCCGATCGATTTATCAAGAGTTCGTACTAAAATAACACCAAAGCAAATTCAGATTCATAATACTCAATCCAACACAATGAACCTCAAAGAGTTCCCCAAGATTTCTATCGGAGAAACAAAAGACGAGAACGTGCATCAACCCCTATTCATAGATTACCCCAATGTCACCTCGGGAATCTGCGAGCTGAGTGCCAAAACACGTATCAAGTGAATCAATATGATACCCCATTGTCACCACGGGTATTCATAGCAAGACATACATCAAGTGCTCTCAAATCTATAAAAGTATTCAATCTGATAAAATGAAATCTCAAAGGGAAAACTCAATTCACAACAAGATAGAGAGGGGAAAACACCATATGATCCGACTATATTAACAAAGCCTGCGATACATCAAGATCGTGACATCTCAAGAACACGAGAGAGAGTGAGAGAGAGAGAGAGATTAAACACATAGCTACTGGTACAAACCCTCAGCCCCGATGGTGGACTACTCCCTCCTCATCATGGTGGCCGCCGGGATGATGAAGATGGCCACCGGTGCTGATTTCCCCCTCCGGCGGAGTGCCGGAACGGGGTCTAGATTGGTTTTTCGTGGCTATAGAGGCTTGCGGCGGTGGAACTTCTGATCTAGGGTTGCCCCTGATGGTTTCTCTATTTATAGGATTTTTCAGCGTTGGAATCACGCGAAGATGGGCCTCGAGGTGGGCACAACCCACCAGGGCGCGCCCCGGTGTCTTGTGCTCACCTCCTTCACCTTCTGGTCCTCCCACGAAGCTTCTAGTGCCTCTTTTGTTCCAAAAAAATCATCAAAAAGTTTCGTTGCATTTGGAGAACTTTTATTTCTGCACAAAAAACAACACCACGGTAGTTCTGCTGAAAATAGCGTCAGTCCGGGTTAGTTCCATGCAAATCATTCCAAAACCATATAAAATTATTGTAAACATGGCATGAATACTTCATAAATTATAGATACGTTGGAGACATATCAGTTCCCGATCTCCATGAGTAGCAAGTACAACTATTTTTTTTTGTATTTTGTGTTCCATATCCATAACTAAACATAGAGAACAACTTAGAATAGAAAATAAAATCTACTTAGTGATAAAGCTAACAAGCACACACGAGAATATTCACCCCACGCTATTGCTCCCCTGCAATGGTGCCAGAAAAAGGCCTTGATAGCCCACAAGTATAAGGGATCGTTTGTAGCCTTTTTCAATAAATAAGAGTGTAAAACCCAATAAGGAGCTAAAGGTAGAACAAATATTCCCTCAAATTCTATCGACCACTGATACAACTCTACGCACACTTAACATTTGCTTTATCTAGAACAAGAATAAAACTAGAAGTACTTTGCAAGAATAAAACTATGAATAATTTGGAAGATGATAAAAGTTAGTTGTTTAGTAGAAAGCTTTTGTCACACAAGAAAGTTATTTGTCCCTAGGCGATCGATAACTAGACCGGTACTCATTATTACAATTTTATATGAGGGAGAGGCATGAGCTAACATACTTTCCATACTTGGATCATATGCGCTTATGATTGGAACTCTAGCAAGTATACACAACTACCAAAGAGCTTTAAGGTAAAGCCCAACCATAGCATTAAGTATCAAGTCCTCTTTATCCCATACGCAACAACCCCCTTACTTGGGCGTAAGCTTCTGCCACTCTAGCCACCAACCATAAGTGAATCATGAACGTATTGCAATACCCTGCAGCGGGGGTCCCTCATGTTTGTACAACACAGAGGGCACCATAGGATAGGACCAAAATAAAATATACAACTCAAACCAATCATGATCATCAATTAGCCCATAGGACAAAACAGATCTACTCAAACATCATAGGATAACCACATATCATTGGATAACAATATATAGTGTTGAGCACCATGTTTAAGCAGAGAATTGCAGTGGGAATAGAGAGGTTACACCGCAGTATAGAGGGGGAGAAAGTTGGTGTTGGCGGTAGCAAGGTTGTTGATGTAGATCTCTGTCACGATCCTTGCCCCGACGGCATTTCGGCGCCACCGAGAGAGAGGGGGAGAGCGCCCCCTCCTTCTTCTTCTTCCTTGTCCTCCCCCTAGATGGGAGGAGAATTTCCCCTCTGGTCCATGGCTTCCATGGCGGCGGAGGGGCAAGAGCCCCTCCGAGATTGGATCTCTCTCTCTCTTCCTATTCTCTTCTGTTTCACGTTTCTGTTTTCTGGCCCTTCACCATTTCTTAAATCCCCGGAGATCTGTAACTCCAATTGGGCTGAAATTTTAACATGATTTTTTCCATAAATTATCTTTCTTGCGGCGAAAGAAGGGGGTCAACCGACCTACAAGGCTCTCACTAACCACCATGGTGTGCCAGACCCCCCTGGCATGCCCTGGTGGTTAGTGGGCCCCTCGAGCATCGTCTTGCGTTGATTCGTCTTCCATAAATTCACATATATACAAAAAAATCTACGTAAAGTTTTATCGCATTTGGACTTTGTTTGATATGGATATTCTGCAGAACAAAAAACATGCAACAAATAGGAACTGGCACTGGGCACTGGATCAATATGTTAGTACCAAAAAATCATATAAATTGTTGCCAAAAGTATGTGAAAGTTGTATTATATTGGCATGGAACAATCAAAAATTATAGATACGACGGAGACGTATCAGTATACGACAAGTCTTCGGTGAAGGTAGTCGTGATCACGCCTCCTGCGTCCTGCTTCCGAAGTCCCCCTTGAGGATGAGTGAAGGCCCGTCGGCCCAATCTAGGGAGCATGGGCCGACTAGGTTAGTAGCCCCTAATCCATGACACCGTGATCATGTTAGTACTTACTCAAAGTAGAATGCGTGAATTGGTTGTATGCTTGATACGTCCATTTTGCATCATGTTTTCCTACTGTTATTTATATTGTTTTTGACCAATATAATACTTTGTAGTACCATTCTAATTCCTTTTCTCTATTAATTTGCAAGATTTATATGAAGAGCGAGATTGCCAGCAGCTGGAATTCTGGGCCTGAAAAGGCTATGTCAGATATACCTATTCTGCACATCTCCAAATGAGCTCACATTTCACGAAGAATTATTTTGGAACAGATAAAAATACGGGAAGAAAGAAATACAAGAGGGGGCCACCAAGGTGCCCGCGAGGCACCAAGGAGCGCCCTGGTGGCTTGTGGGGCCTCTGGCCAGGCTCCAGTGCCCATCTTATGGTATAAAAGCCCATTTTCCCTAGAAAAAATAAGGGGAGGACTTTTGGGACGAAGCGCCGCCGTCTCGAGGAGGAACCTGGGCAGGAGCACTTTTGCTCTCCGAGGGAGCGATTCTGTCGCGGAGACTTCCCCATAGGAGGCGGAAATCAAAGCCGTTGACATCACCAACAACCCTCTCATCGTGGGAGGACCAATCTTCACCAGCACCATCTCATCTCAAACCCTAGTTCATTTGTTGTATTCAATCTTTGTATCAAAACCTCAGATTGGTACCTGTGGGTTGCTAGTAGTGTTGATTACATCTTATAGTTGAAGCTAGTTGGTTTATTTGGTGGAAGATTATATGTTCAGACCCATGATGCTAATCAATACCCCTCTGATCCTGAACATGAATATGATTTGTGAGTAGTTACTTTGTTCTTGAGGACATGGGAGAAGTCTTGTCATAAGTAATCATGTGAATTTGGTATTCGTTCGATATTTTAATGATATATTTGTTGTTGCTTCCTTTAGTGGTGTCATGTGAAGGTCGACTACATGACACTTCACCTTATTTGGGCCTAAGGGAAGGCATTGTGGAGTAGTAATTAGATGATAGGTTGCTAGAGTGACAGAAGCTTAAACCCTAGTTTATGCGCTATTCCGTAAGGGGCTAATTCGGATCCATATGTTTCATGCTATGGTTAGATTTACCTTAATTCTTCTTTCGTAGTTGTGGATGCTTGTGAGAGTGTTTAATCATAAGTGGGAGGCTTGTTCAAGTAAGAACAGCACGCAAGCACTGGTTCACCCACATATCAAATTATCAAAGTAACGAACGTGAATCAAACAAACATGATGAAAGTGACTCGATGAAATTCCTGTGTGTCCTCAAGAACGCTTTGCTTATTATAAGAGACCATTCCGGCCTGTCCTTTGTTACAGAAAGGATTGGGCTACCATGCTGCACTTTTGTTACCGTTACTATCTATTGCTCATTACAAATTATCTTGTCGTCAAACTATCTGTTACCGACAATTTCAGTGCTTGCAGAAAATACCTTGCTATAAACCGCTTGTCATTTCCTCCTGCTCCTCGTTGGGTTCGACACTCTTACTTATTGAAAGGACTACGATTGATCCCCTATACTTGTGGGTCATCAAGACTCTTTTCTGGCGCCGTTGCCAGGGAGTGAAGTGCCTTTGGTGAGTGGAATTTGGTAAGGAAACATTTATACTACGTGCTGAAATTTACTGTCACTTCTTACTATGGAAAACAATCCTTTCAGTGGTTTGTTCGGGGTATCTTCACCTCGACCGGAAGCAGAAAGAGTTTCTCCTCAACCTGCTGCACCTACTGAAAATATTTATTATGAGATTCCTTCGGGTATGATAGAGAAGCTGCTAGCTAATCCATATGCAGGAGATGGAACAACACATCCTGATATGCACCTTATCTATGTGGATGAAGTTTGTGGATCATTTAAGCTTGCAGGTTTACCCGGAGGTGAAGTTAACAAGAAGGTTTTCCCTTTATCTTTGAAGGCAAAGGCATTGACATGGTATAGGCTATGTGATGATATTGGAACATGGGATTGGAACTGATTGAGATTGGAATTTCATCAAAAGTTTTATCCTATGCATCTGCTTCATTGTGATAGGAATTACATAATTTTTGGCCTCGTGAAGGAGAAAGTATCGCTCAAGCTTGGGGGAGGCTTAAGTACATGATCTACACATGCCCCAATCATGAGCTCTCAAGGGAAATTATCTTACAAAAATTGTATGCTCAGCTTTCTCATGATGATCAAACCATGCTCGATTCTTCTTCAGCAGATGGGATCTTCTGGAAAGAATTAAACGCGACTCTAAAGATTGGGAACTCGACAAAGGTAAAGAGTCAGGTATAATACTTAAGTTTGATTGTGTCAAATCTTTTATGGATACCGATGTTTTTCGTAAGTTCAGCACTAAATATGGACTTGACTCTGAGATAGTAGCTTCCTTTTGTGAATCATTTGCTACTCATTTTGATCTCCCTAAGGAGAAGTGGTTTAAATATCATCCACCTATTAAAGAAAAGATTGAGGAACCCATTATAGTTAAATATCAAACTATCATTTACAATGTTCATCCAGTTGTGCCTACCGCTTATATTGAGAAACCACCTTTTCCTGTTAGGATAAAGGAACATGCTAAAATTTCAACTGTGGTTAATAAAAGTAATATTAGAGCACCTAGACCCTATGAACAAATTAAAGTTGAACCTTATGTTTTTATGGTTAAAGATATCTTGGTCGATAATATTGATGGGCATGTTATTTATTTCTGTAGTGAAGCTACTAGAATAGCTAAACCTGATCCTAAGGATAAGAATAAACCTGTCGTTGGCATGCCTGTTGTCTCAGTCAAAATAGGAGATCATTGTTATGATGGTTTATGTGATTTGGGTGCTAGTGTGAGTGCTATTCCATTTACCTTATATCAAGAGATTATGAATGATATTGCACCTGTTGAGATAGAAGACATTGATGTTACAATTAAACCTGCGAATAGAGACACTATTTCACCGCTAGGGATTAGTAGAGATGATGAAGTCTTGTGTGGAAAAATAAAATACCCTACTGATTTCTTAGTTCTTGGTTCTCCACAAGATGATTTTTTCCCATTATATTTGGTAGACCTTTCTTGAATATAGTTAATGCTAAGATTGATTGCAATAAAGAAACTGTCAGTGTTAACTTTGGTGATGTATCTCATGACTTTAATTTCTCTAAGTTTCATAGACAACCTCATGACAAAGAATTGCCTAGTAAGGATGAACTTATTGGTCTTGCTTCTATTATCATACCTCCTACTGATCCGTTAGAAAAATATTTGCTAGACCATGTGAATGATATGTACATGAATGAAAGAAATGAAATAGATAAGATGTTCTTTGATCAACCACCTATCCTTAAACACAATTTGCCTGTTGAAACCCTTGGAGGTCCTCCTCCACCTAAAGGTGAGCCCGTGTTTGACCTGAAACAATTGCCTGATACATTGAAGTATGCTTATCTTGATGAAAAGAAGATATATCATGTTATTATTAGTGCTAACCTTTCAGAGCATGAAGAAAATAGATTACTTAAAACTCTAAGGAAGCACCGTGCTGCTATTGGATATACTCTTGATGATCTTAAGGGCATTAGCCCCATCTATGTCAGCACAAGATTAATATGGAGCTTGACTCTAAGCCGGTTGTTGATCACCAACGACGGTTAAATCCTAAGGTGAAGGATGTGGTAAGAACTAAAATATTATAGCTTCTGGAAGAAGGTATAATCTATCCCATAGCTGATAGTAAACGGGTAAGTCATGTTCATTGTGTACCTAAGAAAGGAGGCATTACCGTTGTTCCTAATGATAAAATTTAGCTTATACCACAAAGAATTGTAACTGGTTATAGGATGGTAATTGATTTTAGGAAATTAAAAAAGCCACTAGAAAAGATCATTACCCCTTGTCTTTTATAGATCAAATGCTAGGAAGACTATCTAAGCACACACAATTTTGTTTTCTTGATGGATATTTTGGTTTCTCTCAAATACCTGTGTCACAAGAAGATCAAGAGAAAACTACTTTTACTCGCCCTTTTGGAGCTTGTGCTTATAGACGCATGCCTTTTGGTTTGTGCAATGCACCTGCTACCTTTCAAAGATGTATGACTGCTATATTCTCTTATTTTTATGAAAACATTCTTGAGGTTTTTATGGATGATTTCTCCGTTTACAGGACTTATTTTGATGATTGCTTGAGCAACCTTGATCGAGTTTTGCAGAGATGTGAACAAACTATTCTTGTTTTGAATTGGGAGAAGTGCCACTTTATGGTAAATGAAGGTATGGTCTTGGGGCATAAAATTTCTGAACGAGGTATTGAAGTAGACAAAGCCAAGGTTGATGTAATTGATAAGTTTGCTGTGACGCCCCTGACTCAATCGTGCACTAATCATACACGCAAATGCGCATGATCAAGATCAGAGACTCACGAAAGATATCACTCTATACACAAATTCAAACATAAAGCTTTATATTACAAGCCAGGGCCACGAAGACTCGAATACAAAAGTCAGCAGAAGCAACAATAACTAAGTACAAACATAATTAAACTAGTTTGCCTTAAGAAGGCTAGCAAAACAATGACATATAGATCGAAAAGGCGCAGGCCTCCTGCCTGTGAGCCTCCTATCTACTCATGGTCGTTGGTGGTCTTCATGTAGTAGTAGGATCCATCGGTGTAGTAGTAGTCATCGGCTCCTGGGTTCCGTCATCTGATCGCAGCAATCGGGTAAAGGGGAAAAGGTAGCAAAGCAACCGTTAGTACTCATCCAAAGTACTCGCATGACTTACATCATATCTAAACTAAGTATGCATCTGTGTCAAAGGAATGGGGCTATATCTTTGGACTATACTGCAGAAATGCCAGAATAAGGGGGAGATGCTCATCCTATCAAAGACTACATCTTCTGCGGCCATCATCTTGCAGCAGTAGATGAGAGGAGCATATAATAATATTTAGTAACATGTATATATCTACAATACCTAGAGATCCTTCCTCGACTACCCAGCGAGAAAGTGATCTCAGAGTAGTAAAACAGTTCAGTATCACAATAGTACCCAATTCTAGTTGTAGTAGATCAGGATACAACTCCAAGCATCCCGTTATCATGGACACAGGTATTCGAATAGATATACTTCCATGCAAGGGTGCACCAAGTTACCTGATACGCTAAATTACCTCTGACCGGAAACACTTTTCTGGGTAATGCCTAGCCTCGGGCAATCGACACACCTGTCGGGGTGATGGACCCCGGGTAGGCAACAGAACCCGGATCTTTTTCAAAAACGTCGGGGCCGGCATCGCCCCTCCATCTGGCTCGTACTTGGCCGGGTCCTTCAACCCGGCCAAGTCCTTCGACCCGGCCAAGTCCTTCAACCCGGCCAAGACCGCAACACGGCCAGGCCTGCCAGCGCACGCCGGCCGAACCCGGCAATCCGAGGCTTCTCCAACAAGCTAGCGCCCCCATGGCGTCTTCCTCAACCCGGCCACGGGTCAGCCCCCGTCCCATCGAAGGCGTACAATGGAACAAGTCCCCGTAGAGGGGACGAACGTGGCTATAGTGGCCCACCAACTCTTCTGACTGGCAGGAGCATGGCAATAGTGCCCCACCTGCTCCGCTGACCAAGACCGACGTGGCAACAGTGCGCCCCTCGTCCTGCTGACGCAAGCCGATGGCGACCGGGCGGTGCGCACTGTAGCTGAGCCAGCCCAACCACTCCGTGATGCGCGACAAGACGGAGAACAGGGCCCTCTGGCGCACGGGGCCCGCGCGCGGAGAACCCGGCGAATCCTGGCACCCGGCGGGTCCCAACTCCGGCTTCCCAGACGCTGACATCCCGGCACCGCGTCCTTGTATCTTTACCATTGTAACCCTAGGGGGTTAACCTATAAAACCCCCCAGGAGCCCTCCATGTACGGGGGCGAGAACACCAGCGAGCACATGCGATCAGACCACCAGTAGAATACACACACACACACACACACACACAAGGAGAAGGAGCAGCCTAAGCCCTGGCCTGTCTTCCTTCCTCCTCCGAATAGCTCTAGGAGCAACTCTATACCGATACATATAAACCACTCTCGGCAGGACTAGGGTTGTTATCTCTTCGGAGAGCCCCGAACCTGGGTATGTCTTGTGTCCCGCGCTCGCTCATGCCGACCTCGCCTCTGGAGCCCACCGGTATCCTCGAGCCTATCCCTCTCTTTAGCCATCCCATGGCATCTGCCGTGCGCCCACCACGACAGTTGGCTCCCACCGTGGGGCAGCTTGAGGTCCCGGTCGGAGACATGTTCCACACGAGGCCCCTCATCGATTGAGGTGAGCGCGTTGCGTGCTGCGCGTCCCTCGAGTCCATCGTGCTGGCGGCCGACGTCATCGACGCGCTCACCGCCTTCTTCGCCGCGCTGCGCATCTCCGACGTGCTCGCGGCCGATGAGTACCCCAATGGGGTGCTCGACGTCTCCGACTCGCCCGTCCCCCTCGGCGGTGACATCTTCGCCGGGGCGGCGGGCCCTTGCGTCCGGGTAGAGGTGTTCGTCACCAGCTCCGACTCTACTTCGTCTAGCAAGAAGGCCGCCGCCGCCAGGGCCGCGGCGGATCGCGCCAGCTTGGCTGACCTGCTGCGCGCCACAATGCAGAACCTCAGCGTCCCCATCACCACCGACATCGATGCCACTGACGCCGAGGAGGCCCGAGCCCGGCTTGAGGAGGAGCGCAAGCACCTGCTGGTCAGGGCCGAGACGCTCGCTGCTACGCAGCGCCGGCTTAAGGCCACCCAGCCGGAGCACGAACCTGCGTACGGCTTCACTCCGACCACTGCCGAGCCCAGTCGGGTCGCCGAGGTGCGGAACCGTGGCGGCGCCATCGGCTATGCCCTTGGCGCGGTCCCCACCATCTACGACACCCCGGTCAAGAACATGCGTGCTGCGGAGGCAGCCGCAGTTGGCCTGGAGCAGCTACAGGGCGAGGAGCTGCAGGAGCGCCTGCAGCTCCTGAACGAGCTTCTCGGTGCCGCGAACGCGTAGCAAGACCGCCTCGACCGTCCCGCCGCGTCCGCCTCACGACGCACCAAGGACCTCGAGCGTGAGCGGTAGAACACGGCGTCTTCCCCGCGCTCGGACGAAGCTTAGTCCAGTTGGACCCGAACCCGGCGCAACCGCACCCCGTCGGCTGGGGACGGCCTGGGCAATGAGCCGGCTGCGGGAACCCGGCACCAGCAAGATCCTCCCCCGCCGTCCGGCCAGCATAGCAACCCGGCTATGGCCAACCCTGCACCTCGCGGCCCTGTCATGAGCCGGCTGGGCCCACGCGCCATTGACGACGCCGATGCTTGCCATCTCCTCGACCAGCTCACCCTCTCCCTCGAGCTGGAGGAAGACAACACCGTCGGTCCGGCCTGTTTCGGCCCGCGAATCCGGGATGAGTGCTTCCACAAAGGGTTCACACTACCCCGCGACACCCCCAAGTACAACGGCACCGTCAAGCCGGAGGACTCGCTCATTGACTACACCACCGCCATCGGCATCGCAGGCGGCAACCGCCGCCTTGCTGTACGCTACGCCCCGCTCATGCTCCAGGGTTCGTCCCGCATGTGGATGAACAGCTTGCCGGTCGGCAGCATCAACGCGTGGGTCAATTTCAAGCAGGCCTTCATGCGCAACTTCACCGGCACCTACAAGCGCCCTGGCCGTCCCAGCCAGCTCGCCATGTGCGTGCAGGGACCGGCTGAAACCGGCCGCGAGTACCTCGCGCGCTAGACCGAGATCCGGAACAGCTGCGAGGGCGTCCATGAAGTCCAAGCCATTCAGTACTTTGTGAGCGGTTGCCGGGATGGCACCCTCCTCAAGCACAAGTTCCTGCGCTCCGAGCCAACCACCATGGCCGTGCTCATGGTCATCGCGGACAAGTACACCAACGCCGACTCCACCATTAAAATCCAGGTGGTGCTGGACGAAGTCGAAAAGGCGATGCCGGTACCACCCCCCAAGCCGGCTGGCGAGAGCAGCCGCCAGCAGAACAACAAGCGCAAGGCCGACCAGCAGGCCCCGCGCTACGACGGCTGCCTCGTCGCGACCGCCGAACAGGCGCCCGCGGCCGAGCCGGCCGACAAGCGTCGTCAAGCCGGCAAGACGGCATGGCAGCCTGCCATGAGTTTCGAAGAGATGCTTGACGCTCCCTGCAAGCACCAGAGCGGCGCAAGACCGTCCACGCACACGCTCCGGCAGTGCGCCATCACCAAGCGCATGATGAGGGGCGACATCCCGCCGCCTCCGACTCTGCCTCCTCCTCCTCCGCCTCCGGCAAACAGCGCGATGCGCAACAACATCTTCCCCAATCAGAACATGAGCTACGTCATCTTCACCAGCCTTGGCGACGACAAGCGTAGTGAGCGCCTCCTTCAGCAGGAGGTGAACACCGTCATCCCGGCTGTGCCGGAATACACGCACTGGTCGGAGCGCCCGATCAGCTGGACCCGGGAAGACCACCCGGCTGTCATGCCAAACCCGGGTGGCTACGCCCTCGTCCTCAACACCACTATCGTCGCAACCCAGTGCACTTGCAAGTTTTCGCGGGTTCTCATCAATGGCGGCAGCAGCATCAACATCCTCTACCATGACACGATGACCAAGCTTGGCCTTGAGGCCAAGGACTTGGAGCCGACCCGGACGGTGTTCCACGGGATCGTGTCAGGTCTCTCCTGCTCCCCCATCGGCCGGGTCCGGCTTGATGTCCTTTTCAGCACAAGCAACCATTTCCGGCGCGAACCAATCTGGTTCGAGGTGGTGGACCTATCCTGCACATACCACGCGCTGCTGGGCCGGTCTGCGCTCGCCAAGTTTATGGCGGTCCCCCACTATGCCTACCTCAAGATGAAGCTGCCAAGTCCCAAGGGCCTCATCACCATCGTCGGCGACTACCGCAAGTCCCCGGAGTTCACTCAAGCCGGCACCAGATTGGCCGAGTCACTGGTCATAGCCGAGGAGCGGTGCCAGCTCGACCGGATCATCGCGTTGGCTAACGAGACGCCGGTCTTGCCGGCTTCAGCCAAGGAGCCGGCCAGCGAGGCCTCATTCCAGCCATCCAAGGAGACCAAGAAGGTAAAGCTGAACCCGGAAGACCCCAGCTGCAGCAAGTACGTCGTCGTGGGCACCCGCCTCGACAGCAAATAGGAAGGCAAGCTCGTCGACTTCCTCCGTGAGAATCGGGATATCTTCACATTGACCCCAAAGGACATGCCGGGAATTCTGAGGAAGTATGCCGAGCACAAACTACATGTCCGCAAGGACGCCAAGCCTGTCCATCAACCCCTACGTCGCTTTTCGGAAGAGAAGAGAAGAACCATCGATGAAGAGGTCGCCAAGCTGCTCGCGGCCAGCTTCATCATGGAAGTGTTTCACCCCGAGTACCTGGCCAACCCGGTCCTTGTCCTGAAGAAGAACAACACCTGGCGCATGTGTATAGACTACACCAGCCTGAACAAGGCCTTCCCCAAGGATCCTTTCGCCCTCCCGCGGATTGATCAAGTCATCGACTCCACCGCCGGCTGCGAGCTCCTGTCCTTCATGGATGCTTACTCCGGCTATCAACAAATCAAGCTGGACCCAGCCGACGCCCTGAAGACGTCCTTCATCACGCCCTTTGGGGCGTATTGCTACATCACCATGTCGTTCGGCTTGAAGAACGCCGGCGCCACCTTACAGCACTGCATGCAGAAATGCTTGCTGACGCAACTCGGCCGCAACATCCACGTCTACGTGGGCGACATCATGGTGAAGACCAAGAAGCACCTTACGCTCCTTGACGACCTAAGGGAAACCTTTGCCAATCTGCGCGAGTACCAGAGCAAGCTCAACCCGGAGAAGTGCGTCTTCGGCGTGCCGGCCGGGAAGCTGCTCGGCTTCCTCGTCTCGGAGCGTGGAATTGAGGCGAACCCAGAGAAGATCAAGGCCATCGAGCGCATGCGCAAGCCAACCTGGCTGCGAGATGTCCATAAGTTCACTGGCTGCTTGGCCTCGGTCAGCCGGTTCTTCAGCCGGCTGGGCGAGAGGGCCTTGCCCCTGTATCAGCTGATTTAGAAGACGTCGCCGTTTGAGTGGAACGACCAGGCGGACGAAGCTTTTCGGGATCTCAAGCGCATGCTCTCCACCGCACCCATCTTGGCCGCGCCGGCAGACAAGGAGCCACTGTTGCTATACATTGCCGCCACCTCGCGGTCGGTCAGCATGGTGCTGGTGGTCGAGCGACCAGAGAAGGGAAAGATCCAGTCTGTTAAGCGCCCGGTATATTACTTGAGCGAGGTGTGATAACCCACAAGTATAGGGGATCGCAACAGTTTTCGAGGGTAGAGTATTCAACCCAAATTTATTGATTCGACACAAGGGGAGCCAAAGAATATCCTCAAGTATTAGCAGCTGAGTTGTCAATTCAACCACACCTGAAAGACTTAATATCTGCAGCAAAGTATTTAGTAGCAAAGTAGTATGGAAGTAACGGTAACGGTGGCAAAAGTAACAGTAGCAGTTTTGTAGCAATCGTAACAGTGGCAACGGAAAAGTAACGAAGCAAAGATCAATATGTGAAAAGCTCGTAGGCAATGGACCAGTGATGGATAATTATGTCTGATGGCATTCATCATGCAATAGCTATAACATAGGGTGACACAGAACTAGCTCCAATTCATCAATATAATGTAAGCATGTATTCCGAATATAGTCATACGTGCTTATGGAAAAGAACTTGCATGACATCTTTTATCCTACCCTCCCGTGGCAGCGGGGTCCTATTGGAAACTAAGGGATATTAAGGCCTCCTTTTAATAGAAAATTGGACCAAAGCATTAGCACTTAGTGAATACATGAACTCCTCAAACTACGGTCATCATCGGGAAGTGTCCCGACTATTATCACTCCGGGATTGCCGGATCCTAACACGTAGTAGGTGACTATAGCTTGCAAGATAGGATCAAGAACGCATATATATTAATGGAAACATAATAGGTTCAGATCTGAAATCATGGCACTCGGGCCCTAGTGACAAGCATTAGGCATAGCAAAGTCATAGCAACATCAATCTTAGAACATAGTGGATACAAGGGATCAAACCCTAACAAAACTAACTTGATTACATGGTAAATCTCATCCAACCCATCACCGTCCAGCAAGCCTATGATGGGATTACTCACGCACGGCGATGAGCATCATGAAATTGGTGATGGAGGATGGTTGATGATGACGACGACGACGATTTCCCCTCTCCGGAGCCCAAAACGGACTCCAGATCTGCCCTCCCGAGGAAGAACAGGAGGTGGCGGTGGCTCCGTATCGTAAAACACGATGAATCCTTTTCTCTTATTTTTTTCTCCCTGAACGTGAATATATGGAGTTGGAGTTGAGGTCGATGGAGGTCCAGGGGGCCCACAAGGACCGGTGGCGCGCCCTAGGGGGGTGGGCGCACCCTCCACCCTTGTGGACAGGGTGTGGGCCCCCTTCAGTTGATTCTTTCGCCAATATTTTTTATTTATTCCAAAACTGATCTCCGTGAAGTTTCAGGTCATTCCGAGAACTTTTATTTCTGCACAAAAATAACACCATGGCAATTCTGCTGAAAACAGCGTCAGTCCGGATTAGTTCCATTGAAATCATGCAAATTAAAGTCCAAAACAAGGGCAAAAGAGTTTGGAAAAGTAGATACAATAGAGACGTATCAACTCCCCCAAGCTTAACCCATTGCTTGTCCTCAAGCAATTGAGTTGACAAACTGAAAGTGATAAAGAAAAACTTTTACAAACTCTGTTTGATCTTGTTGTTGCAAATATGTATAGACAGCATTCATGTTTTCAGCAAAGATTATGAACTAACAGTATTCACAATAACATTTAGGTCTCACATTTACTCATATCAATAGCACAATCAACTAGCAAGTAATAATAATAAATCTCGGATGACAACAATTTTCCAAAACAATCATGATATGATATAACAAGATGGTATCTCGTTAGCCCTTTCTGAGACCGCAAAACATAAATGCAGAGCACCCGTGAAGATCAAGGACTGACTAGAAATTGTAATTCATGGTAAAAGAGATCCAGTCACAGTCATACTCAATATCAATTAATAGCAAAGCTTACAAATGACAGTGGTGCTCTCTAACTGGTGCTTTTTATAAGAGAATGATGACTCAACATAAAAGTAAATAGATAGGCCCTTCGCAGAGGGAAGCATGGATTTGCAGAGGTGCCAGAGCTCGAGTTTTTAAAACAGAGATGAATATAATTTTGAGCGGTATGCTTTCATTGTCAACATAACAACCAAGAGATCTCAATATCTTCCATGCTACATACATTATAGGCGGTTCCCAAACAGAATGGTAAATTTTTTTACTCTCCCTCAACCAACAAGCACACTCCATGGCTGGTCCGAAACAACGGGTACCGTCCATACAATCAACAATCCTGGGGGAGTTTTGATTTAATTTATTTTGATTTGATTTGAGCATGGGACTGGGCATCCTGATTACCAGCCATTTTCTCATGAATGATGAGCGGAGTCCACTCATAGCAAGAATAACCCACCTAGCATGGAAGATACTGACAACCCCCAGTCGCTACATGAGCGATTCGGGCATAAAAATAGATTATCATTTGAAGGTTTAGAGTTTGGCACATGCAACTTTACTTCGAATGGCAGGTAAATACCGCATATAGGAAGGTATGGTGGACTCATTTGGAATAACTTTGGGTTTATGGAAGTGGATGCACAAGCACTATTCCCGCTTAGTACAAGTGAAGGCTAGAAAAAGACTGGGAAGCGACCAACTAGAGAGCGACAATAGTCATAAACATGCATCGTGATTAACCAACGTTGAATGCAAGCATGAGTAGGATATAAATCACCATGAACATAAATATCGTGGAGGCTATGTTGATTTTGTTTCAACTACGTGCGTAAACATGTGCCAAGTCAAGCCACTCGAATCATTCAAAGGAGGATACCACCCTATCATGCTACATCACAACCATTTTCAAAGCATGTTGGCACGCAAGGTAAACCATTATAGACTCCTAGCTAATTAAGCATGGCATGAATAACTATAATATCTAATTGTCATTGCAAACATGTTTCATTCATAATAGGCTAAATCAAGAACGATGAACTAATCATATTTACAAAAACAAGATAGGTCGAGTTCATACCAGCTTTTCCTGATCTCAATCATTTCATCATATATCGTCATTATTGCCTTTCACTTGCACGACCGAACGATGTGAATAATAATAATAGTGCATGTGCATTGGACTAAGCTGGAATCTGCAAACATTTATTCAAAGGAGAAGACAATATAATATGGGCTCTTTGTTAGATCAACAATAATGCATATGAGAGCCACTCAACATTTTCATTGTGGTCTTCTCCCTTCCACCCCCAAAGAAAAGAAAAGAATTTCAAAGAAACACACTGAAATGTTTTTGGAGTTTTTGTTTTTCTGAAGAAAGTAAAACAAGAACGAGAAAAAACTATCTACACGGGAAAGCTTCCAACAAGTAAAAGAAGAACGAGAAATCTTTTTCGATTTTCTTATATACTACAACTAAGCATGGAGAGTAAACTAAGCTACAACTATTTTTTTTGTTTTTCTCAAAGGTTTTCAAACACTCAAGAAGAAAGCGAGAAAAAGAAAATAAACTAGCATGGATAATACAATGAAAAAGTATGAACACCGACAACTGGAATGAACGTGTGAACATGAATGTAATGTCGGTGAGAAATACGTACTCAAATACGTACTCCCCCAAGCTTAGGCTTTTGGCCTAAGTTGGTCTAGGCCCACCACTGGCCCAGATGATATCCAAAATCGTAGTTGGGGTCGTACTGTGCTGCGGCAGCTACTGCTTGGCGAGCTGCCTCCTGGAGGCGAGCAGCCTCCGTTGTTCTCTCATACTCGTTTGCCTCCTCTCTAGTTATAAAATATCTCCCATTTACCTGAAAGTTAAAGAAGGCAGGAGCAGGAAGGGTAATATGGACGGCACGCCGTCTGTCAAAGATTAGCTGGTACTGGAGGGACTGTTCGCTCCTCTCAAGAAACTGATAACGAACCAAAGCATCATAATCAAGAAAAGCAGGTGGCAACTCCATGTCATTCTCCCTTATGGGTACTCCAAGATAGTTAGCTAAACGAGTTGCATAAATCCCACCAAATAAATCTCCCTCTTTAGCATTATGATGTAACCTCCTCGCAATAATATCCCCCTATCACCTAACACCGCATACTTGAGGACACTAAGATCTGGAACGCAAAGGTGGCAATGCTCATGCTTACCATTAATGCATCTACCTATAAAGAGAGCAAAATAATGTATGCCAGGAAAGTGAATGCTCCCTATGGTAGCTTATGTGATATTTCTAGTTTCTCCCACAGTGATACAAACAAGGAAATCATTGTATTCAGCTTTGTGAGGCTCACTAAGAAGGCCCCATTGTGGGATTTTGCAAGCAGTATTAAAATCTTCAAGGTCCATGGTATATGATTCATCATACAGATCAAATAAAATAGTATGGTTATTATGCTTAGATGAAAATTCAAACCTCCGCATAAAGGAATCGGTGAGGTAGTAGTATTATCGGCACTTATCTGACACGAAGTCCTCAAGGCCGACATTTTGTACGTATGTATCAAACTCATCCTTGAAACCTGCATGAACCATGAATTCATCCGACGGCCATTCACAAGGCTGCACTTGAGCTTCCCTCGGTGGTTCAAGGTCCGGCTCACGTATCGCGAGCCTCGGTGCTTGCTTCCTAGAGGAACCACCTTGGTACATTCTCCTAGACATTTTTCTTCCTATGAAAATTTTCTTAAATTTTTAGTAACTCAAAATAAAAGTGAACCAAACTCAGCAAAACTGATAGCAACTACTCCTACAAGTGCCTAGAGGCTATATCATGCATCAAAATTACTTTGGACCATATAAATTTGGCATGCAAGCTCAAGAACAGGGTCACTACAGCAGAAAAAATTTGCAATATATAAAGCACTAGAACAAAAACTAATTGGACCATTGGAGGAGTCACATACCGAAGAACAATCCCTCAAAACGGTTTTCCAAATGGAGCTTTACACAAGGAGATCAAAAATGGCAGCAAGATGAGGAAGAACATGAGTTTGAGCTATGGGATTATTTTTTCTGGTGGAAGACAAAGTGGATGGGTGCTGGAATAAGTGGAGGGTGGCCACGTGGGACCCACAAGACTGGGGGCGCGCCCTCTGTCCTTGTGGACAGTTGGTGGGTCCCCCTGGTGTGTTCTCAGTGCCAGAAGTTCTAAAATATTCTATAAAAAATCATACTAAATTTTCAGGGCATTTGGAGAACTTTTATTTTCGGGACATTTTTTATTTCAAGAATAATTCAGAAAACAGACAGAAAATACTATTTTTGCTTTATTCATTCTAAATAACAGAAAGTAAAAAGTAGGTACAGAAAGTTGTGCCTTCTAGATTCATCCATCTCATGCCTATCAAAAGGAATCCGTTAACAAGGTTGATCAAGTCTTATTAACAAACTTCTTCCAAATGACATGAAATCGGAGAATTTTTGAATAACACTAGGTTACCTCAACAGGGATATGCATGTCCCCAACAATAAGAATATCATATTTCTTTTTGACAGTAGGGAGAGGGAATTCGAAACCTCCGATAGTAATAGTTGAAATTTTTCCAATAGAATTGATACTATGAACTTGAGGTTGTTTCTTCGGAAAGTGTACCGTATGCTCATCACCATTAACATGAAAAGTGACATTGCCTTTATTGCAATCAATAACAGCCCCTGCAGTATTTAAAAAGGGTCTACCAAGGATGATCGACATACTGTCGTCCTCGGGAATATCAAGAATAACAAAGTCCGTTAAGATAGTAACGTTTGCAACCACAACAGGCACATCCTCACAAATACCGATGGGTATAGTAGTTGATTTATCAGCCATTTGCAAAGATAATTCAGTAGGTGTCAACTTAATCAATTCAAGTCTATGATATAAAGAGAAAGGCATAACACTAACACCGGCTCCAAGATCACATAAAGCCGTTTTAACATAGTTTCTTTTAATGGAGCATGGTATAGTTGGTACTCCTGGATCCCCAAGTTTCTTTGGTATTCCACCCTTAAAAGTGTAACTAGCAAGCATGGTGGAAATTTCAGCCTCCGGTATCTTTCTTTTATTAGTAACAATATCTTTCATATACTTAGCATAAGGAGGCATTTTAAGCATATCAGTTAAATGCATACGCAGAATGATAGGTCTTATCATTTCAGCAAAGCGCTCAAAATCCTCATCATCCTTTTTCTTAGATGGCTTAGGAGGAAAGGGCATGGGTTTCTGAACCCATGGTTCTCTTTCTCTACCATATTTTCTAGCAACAAAGTCTCTCTTATCATAACGTTGATTCTTTGATTGTGGGTTATCAAGATCAACAGCAGGTTCAATCTCTACATCATTATCATTACTAGATTGAGCATCAACATGAACATCATTATTAACATTATCACTAGGTTCATGTTCATCACCAGATTGTGTCCCAGCATCAGAAATAGAAATATCATTTGGATTCTCAGGTGTGTCTATGACAGGTTCAATAGAAGTATGCAAAGTCCTATCAGTTTTCTTTTTCTTTTTATTACTAGGACTAGATGCATCAATATTAATTCTCTAAGAATCTTGTTCAACTCTCTTAGGATGGCCCTCAGGATACAAAGGTTCCTGAGTCATTTTACCACCTCTAGTCATAACCCTAACAGCATTATCATTGTTCTTACTATTCAACTCATCAAGCAAATCATCCTGTGCCTTAAGTACTTGTTCTACATGAGTTGTAACCATGGAAGCATGTTTACTAATAAGCTTAAGATCATTAATAGTTCTACTCATATAATCACCCAAGTAATCAAGCATGTGTGCATTACGTTTCAATTGTCTACTAACATAAGCATTGAAATTTTCTTGCTTAACAATAAAATTATCAAACTCATCCAAGCATTGACTAGCAGACTTATTATGAGGAATATCACCTTCATCAAATCTATAAAGAGAATTTACCTCTACTACCTGTGTCGGGTTATCAAGACCATGTATTTCTTCAATAGGCAGTAGATTCTTAACATCTTCAGCTTTAATACCTTTTTCTTTCATAGATTTCTTTGCCTCTTGCATATCTTCAGGACTGAGAAATAGAATACCTCTTTTCTTCGGAGTTGGCTTAGGAGTTGGTTCAGGAAGTGTCCAATCATTATCATTACTCAATATATTATTCAATAGCAATTCAACTTGCTCAATAGTTCGTTCCCTAAAAATACAACCAGCACAACTATCTAGGTGGTCCCTAGAAGCATCGGTTAGTCCATTATAAAAGAAATCAAGTATTTCATTTTTCCTGAGAGGATGATTAGGCAAAGCATTAAGTAACTGGAGAAGCCTCCCCCAAGCTTGTGGGAGACTCTCTTCTTCAATTTGCACAAAGTTAAATATTTCCTGTAAGGCAGCTTGTTTATTATGAGCAGGGAAATATTTTTGAGAGAAGTAATAAATCATATCCTGGGGACTACGCACACAACCAGGAGCAAGAGAATTAAACCATAACTTAGCATCACCCTTTAACGAGAAAGGAAAAAAATTTAAGAATATAATAGTAGCGAATTTTTTCCTCATGAGCAAATAGGGTGGCTATATCATTCAGTTTAGTAAGATGAGCCACAACTGTTTCAGATTCATAACCATAGAAGGGATCAGATTCAACCAAAGTAATTAACTCAGGATCGACAGAGAATTTATAATCCTTATCAGTAACAAAGATAGGTGAAGTAGCAAAATTGGGATCATATTTCATTCTAGCATTCAAGGATTTTTCTTTCAGCTTGGCTAGCAATTTCTTAAGATCTTCTCTATCATTACAAGCAAGAAAATCTCTAGCCGGTCGCGCTGCTAGCCAGTTTCGACGAGCTGCCGCTGGGCCTCCGCCGCCTTGGCCGCCTCCACCGTCAGGCGCTCCACTTGGCCTATAGCCGGCTCTTGTCACCGGCCAGCTGCTCGTGCTACCGGCCGGCTTCGACAAGCGCCCGCTGGGCCCTTGCCGCCTCCACCTTCAGCTCCCCTACCTCAACCCGGAGTCGGCCGGCGTAGGCGACAACCAGGTCACGCTGGTGGCCGGCTCGGATCAGCTGAGTTCGCTAGGCCGGCACCTCGGCTACAGCAGCAGTGCGACAAAGATTTAGAGTCAAGAGAAAGAAAGAACAAGAATACTTATGATTCGACCCAACTACTACGTAGTTGACCTGAATCTCGGGGGCTACACCTAGTGGGTGCGCCAGCGCGCCCCCACTAAGAGCACGGAAAAAACTTACCGTCAGCAAGGCGGAGCGCCTCCTCCCTGGCGGCGAGCCGCGCCGTGAGCTGCTCGTGCTTGTCCAAGAGCTGGTTAAAGACGCCAACCCAGTAGGGATCCAGTTGCTGCAAGGGAACAAAAATCAGCACAAGACAAAACATTTGAAGATTCGACCCAACTACTACGTAGTTGGCCCGAATCTCGGGGGCTACACCCAGTGGGTGCGCTAGCGCACCCCCACTGACTAGCTGCAAGAAAGAAGACGGAGGAAGAAAAACTTACCAGCACGGTGCGCTCTGGCTCCGGTTCCCGCTCCGCTTCGGCCTGGGCGAAGGCCTGAACCCGCTCCGCGCGCCCGCGGAGACGCTGGCTCACGGCGGCCTCCTCCTGCGTTAGGGGCCCGAAGACGGGCTGGCTGGGGCCAGTCCAGGCCTGCTGCGACCCGACAACCAGATGGCCCCCTCTCGGCGCCAGTGGCAGTCTGACCACCAGGGCATGCTCGCTGCTCGCCGTCTCCTCCGCGGCCAGCGCCCCCTCTGGCGCGCCGACCGGCATCGTCTTCGGCGCTGCGTCCGGTGTCGCCTACGGCGCCCCATCCGCTGTCGCCTGCGGCACCTCCTTCGAGGCGGCCCTGGCCCCTCCCTCCGCGTCCGCCCACTCGACCACGTCGGCCCGCGGTGGAGTGTCGTCCCCAATCACCACGACCTCCCGGTCGCCCACCGCCGCCGACGGCATGAAGACCGTCTTCGTCGGCTCTAAGCCTGCCGGCATCTCCGGCCACGCCGGCACCCCGGTGGCCCGCTCCCTCGCCTTCGTGGCCATGGCCCAATCTCGGGCTGACGCCGCCTTCATCTCCTCCACGGCCCTGTTCTGGTTCCGCCAGGCCAGGCCCTCGGCGTCGTCCGGGTTCAGGCCGAGGTCCTCGTCGAGCATCTCCTCATCCCGGTCGATGGCACTACTCCGGGACTTCCGGAACACGAAGCTGCCCCCAAACGCGGTGTCCACCACCGCCAACGCCAGCGACAGCAGCGACCTGAATCACAGCAGAAGGAACATATGAAAAGAACGAGTCGGCGGCTCGCCGGGGCCAGCAAGAAAACGTACCCGATCGCCGTCGGGATGGTTGGTCTTGTCGGCGCCACCAGGGCGGTGCGGCGCCTCTTCTTAGCACCCGGCTTGCCACCAGCGGCCGGGTCCGCTGTACGCTTGGCAGCCGGCTTCCTCGGCGCCGCGTCCCCCTTCTCGTTCGGCCGGTGGGTTGCGGCCGGCGTGCGCGATGACCCGGCCCCGGCCGCATCGCCCACTCCTCCCCTCGGCGGCACTGCATCGTCAGCATACGTCAGAACACCTGCATCATCTTCCGGCCAACCTCGCGAGGGATCGGGGCGCAAAGACTTATCCGTATGGCGTGTCTCGCTGACTTCGGCGTTGGCCATCTCCAGGTTCCCGGCGAAGGTTGCCGCCTCCTCCGAGCCTGCCTGCGGAGCAGCCCCCACCTGCATCGTGGTTCCGTCATATGGGTGCAGGATGGCATTCAGCAACACCTCCCTAGTCACGTCGGGGCGGAGAAAAAGTTGAGACATAGCGAAAAAGGGAGACCAAGGACTCACCGCCGGTGCCGGGTTCCCGTGGCTGTAGGGCACCTTCCCGAACTGCCAATCCTCCTTCAGCCCGGCCTTCCAGATATCATTGACCTGGCCAGCGATTTGCTCCGGCGTCAACCGCCGGGACGACATCCTGTTGGGGTCGTGGAGGCCTCGCCGATGATGTGCGTCCGGCGCTGCAGCGGCAGCACCCGGCGCGCAATGAAGGCAGCGATTAGGTCCGACCCGGTGAGCCCCTCCCACGTCACCATCTCCGTCACCCGGCTGCTCATGTTCAGCACCTCCTGCGCTAGGTTCATGGGGCAGTAGAGCAAGTTGGTCATGGCTTGCGGCGTCACGTCGGCGAAGGGCGGCAGGTTGATGCAGTCCGCGCCGAGATTGCGGACGTCGAAGAAGGAGTTCTGGCATTTCTTGGCAGAGTCCTCTAGTGGCATCTTGGGGCACCCTCCACATGTCCGCGTCGAGATGACAGTGGCCCCGCAGGCGGACATAACGCTGGCCTCCGGCCCCTACTGCTTCAGGAAGAAGAAGCGGGCCTAGAGGTCAACGGTGGGCTCGACGCCCAGATACCCCTCGCACAGGGTGACGAACCCGGACAGCTGCAGCACCACATTTGCACCCAGATGATGCGGCTGGAGTCCAAAGAACTCCAGGAATGCGCGGAAGAAGTCGCTCGCGGGGAGACCAAACCCGTGCTTGAAGTGGGTGAAGAAGACCACGCGATCGGTCCCCTCCGGCCGCGGCTCCTACTCGCCGTCCGGCAGGCGCACGGCCACCTCCGTCTCTGGCGGCAGCCGCCGCGTGTCGCGCAAGTACTGGACGTCCCCCGCGGTGATGGTGGATCCCAGCCACGAGCCCGATGGCAGCGCCATCGATAGGGCGGGGCACGTGGGTGAAGGCAAGAAGAAGGAGCGGCGGCAAAGTTTCGCTCGAGAGCAGCGGAGCATCGTGGCGTGCGGCGGTCGCAGAGGCAAGAGCAAGAGAGGACGAAGAAGATGGGGGGGCGCGCGTGAATGATTTCCGCTGCCCCCTCCCCCCAATTAATAAGCCACGGTCCGAACATGGGGAAGTGGGATCGGTTGCACCCACCCCTCCCACTTCCCCGCAATAAATGCGCATGATCCACACGCACTTTAACTGCATCGAGAAGGGCAACCGCCCGTGGGTGCCGCATTAAATTTGCACGCATGGGCCGAGGGCACAAAGTGGTGGGCCCCAACCTGCTGTCATGTCCCATCACGCGTGTGGCCTGTCAGGCCTCTTCGGCTCCTGAGCACCACGTGGCGCCCGCGCAAGGACTAAGAGATCGTGTCCCTTCTCCTTCAAGATTCGACGGACTCCTCGGTTTCCCGCCCAAGTCGGGATGCCGCGATCTGGCTTTCGGAAGCTGGCACATAGTGGGTGTTGCCAGACCCGGTGGTCGCAAGCTTCATCAACATCAGTCGCCTTCTCAGGGGGTGAACCTGTGAAGGCCCCCTTCTTGAAGCCGGCGACCCTTCACAGCTTCAGGGACTACTGTCGGGGGGATGGACCCGGGGTAGGCAACGGAACCCGAATCTTTTTCAAAAACATCGGGGCCAGCATCGCCCCTCCATCCGGCTCGTACTTGGTCGGGTCCTTCAACCTGGCCAAGTCCTTCAACCCGGCCAAGTCCTTCGACCCGGCCAAGACCGCAACACGGCCAGGCCTGCCAGCGCACGCCGGCCGAACCCGGCAATCCGAGGCTTCTCCAACAAGCTAGCGCCCCCGTGGCATCTTCCTCAACCCGGCCACAGGTCAGCTCCCATCCCATCGAAGGCGTACGATGGAACAAGTCCCCATAGAGGGGACGAGCATGGCTACAGTGCCCCACCAACTCTTCTGACTGGCAGGAGCGCAGCAATAGTGCCCCACCTGCTCCGCTGACCAAGACCGACGTGGCAACAGTGCGCCCCTCGTCCTGCTGACGCAAGCCGATGGTGACCGGGCGGTGCGCCACTGTAGCTGAGCCAGCCCAACCACTCCGTGACGCATGAAAAGATGGAGAACAGGGCCCTCTGGCGCACGGGGCCCGCGCCCAAAGAACCCGGTGAATCCTGGCACCCGGCGGGTCCCAGCTCCGGCTTCCCAGACGCTGACATCCCGGCACCGCGTCCTTGTATCTTTACCATTGTAACCCTGGGGGGTTGACCTATAAAAACCCCAAGGAGCCCTCCATGTACAGGGGCGAGAACACCAGCGAGCATATGCGATCAGACCACCAGTAGAATACACACACACACAAGGAGAAGGAGCAGCCTAAGCCCTGGCCTGTCTTCCTTCCTCCTCCGAACAGCTCTAGGAGCAACTCTGTACCAACATATAAACCACTCTCGGCAGGACTTGGGGTGTTATCTCTCTGGAGAGCCCCGAACCTGGGTATGTCTTGCGTCTCACGCTCGCTCATGCCGACCTCGCCTCTGGAGCCCACCGGTGCCCTCGAGCCTATCCCTCTCTTTAGCCATCCCATGGCACCTGCCATGCGCCCACCACGACAACACCGTAGTCCTACCTAGGCTCTCCAGAGAGGTTAGCACGCCGGTCTAGATCCTAAGTGCTCATGGGTCTTCGGCCCATCGTCCTTTGCACTCCTCCATGTTGCGTGACTTGCCGAGGACCAGACCCACCTCCTTATACAAGCGCAGGTGGTTACCATCCACCCCAACAATCAGCCCACATCTCTGAACTGTAACATAGCCGAGGGTCCCATATACCATTATCCCGCGCAGCGGTTAGTGTGTATAGGCCAGCGGCCAACTCAGGCCAAATACCCAAATTCGTTAGTGTATTATTAGCATCTCACGGCGATGACCAGGGCCGTCGCTCCGACTAGGTAACTTGTGGACCACGACCAGGGACTAGGCCCACCTCTCTCCTAGGTGGTCTCCACCTGCCCTGTCATTCTGCCACATTGACTCTCGCGGGTACCCTTGGGGCCGACCCGCCTTTATCATCATAACAGTCGGAGTTTAGGTCCATACCATCAAGGTGAAACTAAGGATTCACCCTTGATTGGTTTGCACTTTATATCATAGTTTAAAAAACTAGACTGGACCGGTGGTCGAACCGGAAAAAACTAGAACTGACGGCCTCAATGGTTTTTTAAGCTAATAAGGCCGTTCTGCAATCAGACCAGAGAAAACTGGTCGAACCGGCCGGTTTTTGTGAAAACCGGTGAAAAAACTAGGTCATTGAACCGGGAAAACCCAGGAAAATGTTTTAATAGAAATTGGGAGAAGTAGAATTCGATCCCAGGATGTGCAAGTAGTACGCGGGACCTACCCACGGCCCAATAACCAACTCGGTTGTGCTACTTTGTTGTCCACTACTTGGAAATGATTTTATTTCACCATTGTTTTACACTATATTAGCACATATATTACTCAATATATATTATTTTATTGCTTGAAAACCCGACAATCGAACCAGTGAACCGAGGTTCGACCGGTAAAACCCTGAACCGACAACCTTTCTGGTTTGGTTTTTTACACTATGCTTGATATACTGCATGACAGAGACATCACCTAGAGTGAAATATGAGGAATCACCCTCAGTAGGTCACACCAGATGTGCTACACTACAGAGTCGTCATCGAGAGTGAAATACAAGGAATCACCCTTGGTAGATCACACTTGATACGGCTCGGTAGAGTCGTACAATTGTAAGGGCCTTTAGGGGTGTTCGGTTCTCGATATAGTGATCCATCATCTCGGACAACCCGGATTGCAAGCATGGCAACATGGACAAGGGTGTAGGGCTATTGATGGGACTCTAACATAACTAATCTAAGCATGCTAGGATAATAGGTAATGTATCAACAGCAGGTTACAAAAGCAAGCTATGCATCAGAATAGGAGCTATCAGAACAACAATAGTAGCAAAATCTAATGCAAGAATAAGAGGGAAAGAATGGGTGATATCTGGATGATTAAGGGGATTTTTCTTGCCTGGAAACTCTGCCGAGAAGGGAGGGTCATCGACGTCGTAGTCATACTCAGGGGCAGCAACAGTCTCGATGTCTACCGAAAGAATAGAGGAGAGGGGGGAAACAGGTAAATAATGAGCATACAAGTGCAACATAGAGGCATGTCATAGCAATGTGGGGTTGTCATGTGCCCTAAGGCATTACGACACGGTTTAAAAGAAGAGGGAAAATATTTGGTAATATTTATCTAGCTCCAGGTAATTTTCCGTATATTGATCTAGGTGCAAATGTTCAAAGATCACTATGTTAGAGGGGTGTGGCAGGTATGTCGATAGCATAATCAGATTCATTATATTTTTCTGAGCAACTTTCATATATAAATTATTTTCATCCGAGTTACGGTTTATTTTCTATGATTTTCAAAGATTAAATGATTTTCTAAAATTCTGGATTTATTTTAAATTCGAAAATCATTCACTATTTAATTGCTATGGGTACACTTCTATCTGACTGACAGTGGGCTAGTTGACCTAGTCAACTGCCAAGTCAGCACGCACAGTCAGCAGTCAACAGTGGCTGTTGACTGGTCAAAAGGGTCCAACGGGACCCAGGTGTCAATGGGACATTTTAATTAACAAAATTTAGTTAAGTTAATTAGGGTTATTAGATGTGGGGCCCAGTCGTCGGTGTCATGGTATTTAACAGAGTTAATTTAACCAGAATTTAATTAGTGCGATGGGGCCCGATGGTCAGTGGGTGTTTAGGGGTGGACTAGTGGCTAATCTAATGGCTAATCACGTCGGGCCCTTTGGCAGTGACCCAGGTCGGTTTAACACACGGCGGCGAGCCAAACCATCGGCCGAGCGTGCGGAGTTCGCCGAAACTGTGGTACAGAGGGCCAAAACGAGCGCGGGTGGGCTCGTCCGGATACGGGCGGTGCCGCGCATCGGATGGTGGCACATGTTGGGGCGGGGGTGGCCGGAGTTGAGCTCCACATTGGCAATGGCAGCGGCGGAGCCACGGCTTGACCGGGCTGCGGTCACGGTGCACGGGAGAGCAAGGCAAGGGGCGTTTTGGCTAGCGGGGAGCGCCAGGGGCTCGCTGCGAAGCTCGGGTGCGAGCTTCACGTGCAGTGGTTTTGGCGGCGATGCGAGCGGCGGTGGCGAGCTCTCATACACGGCGGGAACGGTGGCTAGAGGACGCGCGCGATGGGACAGAGGGAGGGGAAGTTGCAGGAGCTCACCGGGGAGGCACAAGGAGGCCCGCTGACCAATTAGTAGCAGAAGTGGCGGCGGATCGACGCGGTGGAGCTCCGATGGCTGAGGGTAGAAGGAGGGGTCGATCCAGAGGTTGTGGGGGAGCGCGGCTTGAGGTCATCAGTGTAGACGAAGCAGCAGCGGCGGGCGGAGCGGATGGACACGACCATAGGCGCTGGAGAGGACGGTGGCCATGTCGGCGAGCGCGGCCATGGCGGCAGTGCCTTGGGCTTGAGCAGGAAGAAGAGGCAACACGCGGGGGGGGGGAGAAGAGATCGAGGTGAGGGGGCAATGGCGTAGCTAGGGTTTCTAGGGATGCGAGGGCAGCCGTTCTTATCCATCGGGGGAGTCGTGGGATGGCCAGCACGGCGCCATCAGTGGCAATGGCCTGGATGGCCGCCACGATCCCCCCTGTGAATAGGAGGAGGGAGATAGGGGAGATGGGCTGGGTCGTGCACTGTGCACATAGAGCCTAGCCCAACAACGAGGCTTTTGCATTTTCCCCTTTTTCTTTTGTTTTTCTTTTCTGTTTCTCTATTTGGCTATGGTTTGAATTATTTTGAGCTACAAATTTTGTCTTGTTTAATATGAATTTTAGCTCATAAATATTGTGCAATATACTGGACTTGCACAAAAAGTTTGAGTCCAGAAATAATTTATTAATTCAAAGTTTATTTTTAAATGGGATAAGAAGGTGCTATTGGCCCACTGCTTTAATATCCAGGGGCATTTTAAGCTTCTCCAAAAATGTTTGTTAATGCATGACAATTATGTAGTGAATATTTTCAACCTAAGGAACATTTTTAATTTATTGTTTTATAAAATTATAATTTGACTTGGCATTTGAATTTGGATTTGAGTTTGGTTTGAAACAAAGTGAGGATTAGCAAAATAATTATGACGACATGGCATCATTAGGCATGATATTACTATAGCTTAATTATAGGGGTGTCACAAATCTCCTCCACTAAAAGAAATCTCGTCTCAAGATTTAAGAGGTAAGGGGGATGGTCTGGTTACGAAATTCTAAAGAGTCTTCGCGATCTTGGTTGCTCTTCTTGAAGAGGTCGGTCCATTACGTTGATGTCTTCAATTCACTGCATCAGGGCATCATGATAAAGTTGTCATCCTTTCTTCAAAATCTCTATCGTACTTACGAATAGGACAAGAGGGGAAAACTTTGTAGAGACGGATGTCTGGAAGGATTGGCATCCGATAATTATCTCAGGGAATGAGGTAAGGTATTTCTCGAATTGGAACTCAGGAATTATATCGAGAGTAATGTAATAAGGCAAAAGAAGTTCCAAACGGATAGGCAATAATTTAATGCCCAACCTAGGGTGTGAATGGGGTTTAGAGCAATGAGAATAAGTATCCCGTCTAATAACAGAATAGATCAAGTGAGGGAATGTGGCTCGTGAAATACATACGAAGCCAAATGCAAGGGTAATCTTGGATATAGGGATCACATAGTCATTTACATGAAACTTCGCAATTATGAGAGAGATTTTGTAGGGAATCAAAACAATGATAGGCTCAAGGTATAATCATAATCGATTACAAGGGCAACTGGATTATACAGTCACAAGTGCTACAGAAAGGAAAGGCATACTGCAATAGTATGCACTTGACAGTTGAGTATTTGTGAATCATTAGGTTGATCAAAAGTGAAGTGATCAACAAACATAACACCATGATTAATAAGAAGGGCGGTGGAATCTTGTGTGATCACGATACAAGGTTTGTCAGACGACAGTATGTCAGTTATGTTGGCAACAGCGTCGGTACCAAGGGCAAGGGACGAAGAGCACCATTTTCCTACTCGTTGAAACGAGGCGGGCCAATAGGCAAAGTTCTCGTCCATCGGTGGTCACTGATACGTCTCCAACGTATCCATCATTTTTTATTGTTTCATTTTATTATGTTATCCATCTTGGATGTTTTATATGCATTATGGCTCTATTTTATATCATTTTTTGGGACTAACATATTAACCTAGCGCCAAGTGCCAGTTGCTGTTTTTTCCTTGTTTTTGTCTTTTACAGAAAATCAATACCTAACGGAGTCCAAACGGAACGAAATATTTTGAGGATTTTTCTTGGACCAGAAGACACCGGAAGGAGGCCAGAAGAGCCACGAGAGGGCCACAAGCCCTGGAGGTGCGCCCCCAAGCTTGTGGGCCCCTCGTGGCACCTCTAACCCTAATTCCAGCTCCATAAATACCCAAATATTCCCCGTACATCAGAGGACACACCAAAAATACTTTTCCTCTGATGCAATCTTCCGTTCTCATGTGATCCCATCTAGGGGCCTTTTCCGGCACTCCGCCGGAGGGGGATTTGGTCATGGAGGGTTTCTACATCAACCTTGCTGCCCTTCCGATGATGTGTGAGTAGTTTACCACAGACCTACGGGTCCATAGCTATTAGCTAGATGGCTTCTTCTCTCTCTTTGATCTTCAATACCAGGTTCTCCTCGATGTTCTTGGAGTTCTTTTCGATGTAATCTTCTTTTGCGGTGTGTTTGTTGAGATCCGATGAATTGCGGGTTTATGATCAGATTATCTGTAAATATTATTTGAGTCTTCTCTGATCTCTTGTATGCATGATTAAGATAGCTTTGTAGTTCTCTCTGATCTATTGATTTGGTTTGGCCAACTAGATTGATTTTTCTTGCAATGGGAGTGGTGCTTTGTAGTGGGTTCAATATTACGGTGTCCTCACCTAGTGATAGAAGGGGAAGTGAGGCACGTATTTGTATTGTTGCCACTAAGGATAAAAAGATGGGGTTTTTACCATATTGATTGGATCTATCCCTCTACATCATGTCATCTTGCTTAAGGCGTTACTCATGTTAACTTAATACATTAGATGCATGCTGGATAGCGGTCGATGTGTGGAGTAATAGTAGTAGATGCAGGCAGGAGTCGGTCTACTGACGTGATGCCTATATTCATGATCATTGCCTTGGATATCATCATAACTATGCGCTTTTCTATCAATTGCTCAATAGTAATTTGTTTACCCAGCTTATGCGTTCTTTCAAGAGAGAAGCCTCTAGTGAAATCTATGGCCCACGGGTCTATTTTCCATCATATTATTTTCAAATCTATAAAATCAAAAACACAAAAATACCTTGCTGCAGTTTATTTATCTTTACCTTATTTTGCACTTTTATTTATCTTTTATATCAATCTCTATCAGATCTCATCCTTGCAAGTAACCGTGAAGGGATTGACAACCCCTTTTTCACATTGGGTGCAAGTATTTGTTTGTTTGTGCAGGTGCATCTATTGGGGACTTGTGTGTTCCTCCTACTGGATTGATACCTTTGTTCTCAAACTGAGGGAAATACTTATCTCTACTTTGCTGCATCACCCTTTCCTCTTCAAGGGAAAAACCAACGCAAGCTCAAGAAGTAGCAGTTACCGGAATGTCTTCAATAATAGTAACAGGGTCTTACTGACAGAGTTGTACACCGAGGTGTTTACATAAGCAGGTAATTATTACTGCTTAGATCATATAGATCACAAGAAATGTTAAACAAACCAACAGAAAGGAGAATGTGATTAATAGATTAATAAGACCAATGGAAGGGAAACTGTGATTATCCCTATGTATAAAGTGTATATCCTTCTCAAGAGCAAGCAGAGCGGGATAATCATGACATGTCTTCAAGTACATAACCCTTTTAAATAAAAGGGGCAAGGAGAATCATGATGTTTACCCATACAATGGTGTTTGGATAAAATCATGCTTCAAATTTTCTTCTTGATGATCGGAAGACCAAAATCATGCTTCAGGGTAGCATCGACATGGTCATCAGGTAAAGGCCGGACTTTGGGAACACAACGGATCCATCAGGAACTTCTGGAACAATACAATTTCAGCATGGAAAAGATGAGGATGTGGCCGACGGGCTCAGCAACAATTCATCGAGATTTCCATTAACACGGATTTACACAATTAAGTGAACTAGGTGATAACATTGGCCATACCAAAATATATAGTGAAGTATGTTCAAGGAGAACATCCACAATTAAACATTGATCAAAAAGTGCAACTGGAAATATGGACTAAGTAGCACAATCAATGTTAGAATGGTGATTCAATAACCAATAGACTAAGAATGAAACTACCGACCATTAACTTCAAAGCAATAGGTTTGCTAGAAGTTTTGAATTCACACATCATATTTCATTTGTTGGTATTCTGGTTAGAAACAACAGGGGACCAAGAAGTGAATGGAGATGGCGAGAAGTATTACTATATCAAGAATTCCTAAGAGGTGGAGCAATTCTCACAACATCCTTCACATAAAAGGTGGTAATACTCCAAGGTAGAACATAACATAAGCTGGATAGGAAGGAGCACCGTAACATGAACAAGTTTGTGTTGGAGAGAAGGTAAGGATGTTGCCGATGACAACACAAATCATTGAGGGGAAAGTATGCAATTTCTCATCATGAATTCAATTGATATCTCGGAAGAAGTTAAAATGTTGATGATGATGCCGACATATTTTGTCGAGAGGTTTCATTAAGATGTAATCGATCAGTAAGATGATCAAAGCAGATGGAATGGTGAAGCTAAAGGCCAACTGAACCACGGATATGTTTCAAGCTTGGATTCTGACATGTTGGGTAAGCAAAATGATATGCTGATGAAAGTTAGTCATGGGCTCAGCTCACTGTCAGAAATGTGCATCGGGAAGAAGGATCAGGTAGCACAGTTAAAATTAGCACGATAATTATGTAGCCGATAAGGCTAGGAATGTCATGATGGAGTATTAAACTTCCCAGCAACAAAGTACTAGGAGTACTGAATCACAGTGTGGATTTGAGTCACTTGTCAGAGTTCTTGAGTGACGGACGATGCAAACCTACGGAGTGACTAAAACGGTGAGAAGTATTATTCCAACAAGAATTCATAAGAGGTAGTGCAATGGCACGATACCCTTGAGATAATAGGGGCAATACTCAAAGGTAAATCAGAATAGAGGTTGGATAGGTGTATTGATCTGCAGAAGACAAGTGCTTTAACTTGTCTGAGAAATGGGATCAAAGAAGATAATCATGGTCGGAACCACGAATGTAAAGGACCAAACATAGATACAAGTTGAACTTATAACAAGGGGATAATTATTATTACAAGACCTACATCGTTTCCTTGGGCATGAACGCAAAGTTCAAGGTCGACTCCCACTTCTCAAATGCTTAACCTTTCATTCCCTTCTCGCTTTTAATGAAGTTGTAGCGTCAAAATTTTATCTGGCATAACACCAGTAGAGTATGACCCGTAGAAGTTTTCGGGTTCACACAGATGTCAAAAGCATAGATACAACCCATTGGGGCATTTTAGGAACCTGTAAAAAAATGACGGAAGCAAGGGATACAACTTTTGAAAAGAGAGTACCGAATTCAAAGTTGACAATACGACTCATCAAAGGCAATTTGTATCAGGGGAAGAACTCGAGGGTTCAGAATATGCAGGAACGGTCGGATAATAACCCACCAAAGGATCTGGCGGTTCACAAAGTATCTGATGTGAGTATCAGTACTCAACCAGAAGAAGAAAGAATTACAAAGGGATCCGATTGTAGAAACATTTGAATGATCTGATAAATAAGATACAGAGGAGTTACGATTATTCCAATAACATGAGATGAGAAGCATACACTTTGATCAAGGATGGATAAGTTGAATAGACCTAGGGGCACACCGGAAGAACACATAAGAGAGACCTTCCAGAACACTCCAGAACCCTGAAAAGGAGTAGGTATGTGATACGGTAAGTAAGCTGACTCCGAAAATTCCATAAAAATACTTTATGTCAGTTTTGGAATATTAGAAAAAATACTGAAATAAGAAATAGCTGAGGGACCCACGAGGTGCACACGAGGCACCAGGGCATGGCCACACCCCTGGGCGCGCCCTGGTGGCTCATGGGCCCCTCGTGAGCTTTCCCGACTCCGTTTTCTTCTGGAATACTTGTTTTGCCAGATAAAAAAAATTATATATACTCCCGGACGTTTTGACCACCGTATCCCAGAAATATCCTCTGTTCTTGTTTCGTGTTACATTTCTGACAGATCTAGATCATCATGGCTCCAAAGCTTCTCCAAGGACAAGTTCTATGAGAAGTTCATCAACCCCTACCTACCGGAGGTGATGAAACACCCTCAAGCCATTGAGATGCATGAGGGGGTGCTTCACATCCGGGATGTTCAAGGGCCCAAGAAGAAAGGAACCGTGGAGACCAGGCTCGAAGCGGTGGAGCAAGAGGTCTTCAAGTGCTAAGGGATGGTGGAACATGGACTCAGCGCCAACAACTCCATGATCATGGAATTCACCCGTGACCACAAGGTGGATGGCAAGTCGATGGGGGGTAACATCTTCAAGCTCAATGATCGAATCGACTACCTCCACGGCCAAATCTATGATCTTCAAAATCAAAATTTTGAGTATGAGGCAAGATTTAAAGGTACGAGTTTAGCTGCAGGTTTCAGGACTTCGGAGACTCGTTCATCCTTTTATGATGGGGAACCTATGCCATGGAAGCCGAAGGACAAGCCCACTACTTCATCACCACCATCATCACCGAAGAAGGAAACTTGAGTAAATGGATATGGGCACTCCCCTTGGCTTGTGCCAAGCTTGGGGGAGGTGCCCCGGTATCGTACCTCCACCATTTTTATTATCTTTACCTATTTTAGTTCGAGCCTTAGCTATTTCGTGATTTAGTTGAATAAAAGTTTAGTACGATCTATTTTTGAGTGCAAGTTTCATGATCTATCTATCTATGTAATCTATTTGAGAGTTATACAATAAAGTGTAGTTTGAGTTTTGCTTCTTTACTTTTATGTTTCAATCTTAGCAAGTACAATAATAGGAAAGATTGAAGGAAATATGCCCAAGAGGCAATAATAAATTGTTATTTTATATTTCCTTATTCATGATAAAGGTTTATTATTCATGCTAGAATTGTATTGATCGAAAACTTAAATACATATGTGAATACATAAACAAATACCGTGTCCCTAGTAAGCCTCTACGAGACTAACTCATTGATCAAAGATGGTTAAGGTTTCCTAACCATAGACATGTGTTGTCATCTGATAACGGGATCACATCATTAAGAGAATGATGTGATAGACAAGACCCATCCGTTGGCTTAGCATATGATCGTTCAGTTTATTGCTATTGCTTTCTTAATGTCAAATACATATTCCTTCGACTATGAGATTATGCAACTCCCGGATACCGGAGGAATACCTTGTGTGCTATCAAACATCACAACGTAACTGCGTGATCATAAAGATGGTCTACAGGTATCTCCAAAGGTGTTTGTTGAGTTGGCATAGATCGAGATTAGGATTTGTCACTCCGTGTATCGGAGAGGTATCTCTGGGCCCTCATGGTAATACACATCTCAAGAAGCATGCAAGCAAAGTGACTAAGGAGTTAGTTGCAAGATGATGTATTACAGAATAAGTAAAGAGACTTGCCGGTAATGAGATTGAACTAGGTACGAAGATACCGACGATCGAATCTCGGGCAAGTAACATACTGACAGACAAAGGGAATTACGTATGTTGTCCGATAAAGATCTTCGTAGAATATGTAGGAACCAATATGGGCATACAGGTTCTGCTATTGGTTATTAACCAGAGAGGTGTCTTGGTCATGTCTACACAGTTCTCGAACCCGTAGGGTCCGCACGCTTAACGTTCGTTGACGATATAGTGTTATATGAGTTATATGATTTGGTGATCGAATGTTGTTCGGAGTCCCGGATGAGATCACGGACATGATGAGGACCTCCAGAATGGTTCGGAGGTAAAGATTGATATATTGGACGATACTATTTGGACATCGGAAGAGTTTCGGAGTGCACTGGGTAGTCATCGGATCGCCGGAAGGGGTTCCGGACACCCCCGGGAGGTCTATGGGCCTAATGGGCCAAGGGGCAGGACACACCAGCCCACAAGGGGGCTGGCGTGCCCTCTCCCTGGCCGCCGGCCCTAGGGTAAGTAAAGGGGGAGGGTTGGCCCCTCCTGCCTTTCCCCTCATAAGAGAAAGGAAAGGAGGGGGCGCCACCTCCCCCTACCTTTCTCCCGCACACAAACATGGCAAGGGGGTGGGCGGCTAGGGGCAGGAGCCCAAGTGGGATTCGGCCCCACTTGGGCGCCTCCTGGCTGCCTCCCATCTCCCCCACCTATATATATGTGGGAGGGGGCGCCACACAAGACCACGACAATCTCTTAGCCGTGTGCGGCGCCCCTCTCCACAGTTTCGTCCCTCGGTCATATTTTAGTAGTGCTTAGGCGAAGCCCTGCGGAGATAGCATCACCACCACCATCACCATGTTGTCGTGCTGCCAGAACTCATCTACTACTTCGCCGTCTTGCTGGATCAAGAAGGCGAGGACGTCACCGAGCTAAACGTGTGCTGAACGCGGAGGTGTCGTACGTTCGGTACTCGATCGGTTGGATCGCAGAGAAGTTCAACTACATCAACCGCATTACTAAACGCTTTCGCTTATGGTGTACGAGGGTATGTAGACATACTCTCCCCTCTCATTGCTATGCATCTCCAAGGATTGATCTTGCGTATGCGTATACATTTTTTGTTTTCCATGCAACGTTTCCCAACAGTGGCATCCGAGCCAGGTCTATGCGTAGATGATATGCACGAGTAGAACACAAAGAGTTGTGGGCGGTGATAGTCATACTGCTTACCACCAACGTCTTATTTTGATTCGCCGTCAACGGAAATCTACACCGACGTTGTCGCCGTAGCGAGCTCATCGCCAAGTTAGGGTATGATTTCGACCCTTTGTGCAATCTTTACCTCCGATTCTTAGCACAAAGACAATGCCAAGATTCTTACCACGTATGAGATCAATCTATCCAACAAAAACATCCTTTAGATTAGTTTTGATTCAAAAATTTAGGGTTAGGTTTCCGCCGAACTCATTTCGGACCGACCGAGTTGTAGAAATCGGTCTCACCGATTTGGCTTA
This sequence comes from Thinopyrum elongatum, assembly GCA_011799875.1. Taxonomy (NCBI): domain Eukaryota; kingdom Viridiplantae; phylum Streptophyta; class Magnoliopsida; order Poales; family Poaceae; genus Thinopyrum; species Thinopyrum elongatum. The sequence continues at coordinate 79,922,844 of CM022300.1, read as the reverse complement.
GCCCATTGCACTTGTAACTTTCGGTCTAACCGAAAGTTGCAAATCGGTGTGACTGAGTTCAACTCTCAGTGAAACCCTAGCAATCTCGGACTCACCGAACTGTGTCTCGGTCTGACCGATCTCACTAGTTCAGACTCCAACATTGCTTCGGTGGCACCGAGTTTAACAAATCGGTAGCTCCGAAATGCTTTCTGTGGAAAACTAAAACTAAATTTTTGACTCAATTGTTTTGCAAAATCTCTGCACTTTGTGATGCTCATCCACTCTATCTCATCTATAACTATTCACATGGTCAGCTTTCAGTTTGTGCCAGAATGTCTGATCAGAGTGATAGCCAGAACAGGTCTGAGGAGCAAGTGAATCTAAGTGAGGGCACTAGTCCCTCTGATAGCTATGAGGATGGCAGCAGAAGTACTCCTAGCAACCTGCCTAAGGCTGCTACTAGGCATAGGAGAAAGAGAAATTCTGATTCTGAAGATGAAGACTATGTTGCTGCTGAGGAGGAAGTCAGCTCCAAGAAGAAGGTGCTGAAAAAGGAATATGCTACTGCTGCTGCAACCAAGCCTGTGTTGCACAAGAAAGCTCCTGCCAAGAGAGTGCCCATGTCTAAGGCCAGAGCCTCAACTCTTGAAGCCTCCAAATCAATTGTTGAGGAGACTGGAGAGGGCAAGAAGAGAAAGGAAAGGGTCAAGAAGACAACAACCAGAGTAATTGACAGACCCTCTATGATGAGAGACCCAGCTAAGGATGAAGAAGAAGATGAAGAAGAGGATGCTGCACCAGCACCAAAAGCTCAGAAGCTGATGGGGGATGCCATCAAGTCTGGGGCTGCTTCAGCAAAGCCCAAGACTGCCCCCAAGTCTACTGCTCAAGCTTCTAAGTCTGCACCAAAGAGAAGCACAAGAAACATACCAGCTGCTGAAAAGAACAAGGCCCCAGTGCCTGAAGTGGAAGATGAAGAAGAAGCCCAAGTGCTCAGGAAGCTAAAGCCAAAGATCCCTGACCATGATGACAATCATCCAATGGTTGAGAATATGAAAGCAAGGAAGGATGCAGGTCTCAGATTATGGAGACAATCAGATCCATATGTTGTGAGGAGAAGGACTGCTGTGGACTATAGATTTCACACCAAGGAGCAGCAGGACTTCTATGAGACAATTCTTTTGGATAAGAAGCCCATAGTGTGTGACATGAAGTGGGTAGACTGGGAATACATCAACAACAATGTAGACCACTTCCCAGGAGTGCATGAAAGTTTCAGACTCAATGGAGTAGACACTTTTGTGGGTCAGAAGCTTACCAAGTGGAATGATGAGCTCATTATGCAATTCTATTCTACAGCTCATTTCTATCCAGATGGAAGGATTGTATGGATGTCTGAAGGTACAAGGTACCAATCAACAGTTGCTGAGTGGGCCAAGCTGATTAATGCCCCTGCAGAGCTTGAGGATGACATAGGTGTCTATGCCAAGAGAAAGAAAGATCACAACTCCATGGCCAACATGTATAAGGAGATTCCTGACAAAGCATTGGAGACTCACAAGCTAGGCTCTGTATATTATCTATTGTCTGGACTGGCCACTATTAACACCATCTTGAGGCACACCTTGTTGCCCAAATCAGGAGATCACAGGATGAACAGAGGCCACTCCATCAATTTGCTTCTGTTGTTTGATGTGCCCCAGACGTTTAAGGTGATGAGTTTGATTGTTGAGACAATCAAGAGGACAGCTGCAGACCAGAAGAGATCATGTGGGTATGCTCCACACATCCAGATGCTCATCAACTCCAAGATGGGCACAGGCACATATTTGTTGGATAAAGAACACCTTCCCTTAAGACCTGAATTTGAGGACAACACAGTTGTCATGGATGCTGAAGATCCTACATCAGTAGAGGCACAAGAGAAGAGGGAGAAAGCAAAGGCAGAGAAGGCAGCCAAGATGCCAAGTGTTGAAGAGGCATCTCAAGTTTTTCTCAAGTCAAAACAAGATCAACTTGGCTATCTCATTCAAGCAACTTTGAGGATTGAGAAAGGTTTGGCCACCCTGACTCAGAATCAAGAGAGCCTGGAGAGGATCATTGAAACAAAGTTTTATGATCTGGACTTGAAGGTGACAGAGATGCAGACAGCTGTTGAGCAGCTCCAGGAAGAAGCTGAAGAGAGGAAAGGGAAAGCTACCACAGATGCTTTTCAGAGAGTGCCTAGGACACAGAGATCTGCAGCATTGCCTGTGACAGATACAAGAGCTACTGCGTCAGCACCTGCAGCTACAGCTTCAGTTGCCCCTCTGGTTGCAACTCCACCAGCTCCAACAACCTCAACATATGCATTTGTTCTTGGAGTCCTCTCTACACCGCCTCTCGAAGATCAAGCCTAGAGAGACGCATAGCACTATGCATTTTCAAGCTTTTTGGTAACTTGTTGCCAAAGGGGGAGAAAGTGTATAGATCATAGGCTTCGAGAGAGAGTGCTTGTTTCTTTTTGCCATTCTCTTTGCTACTTTTTGTGTGCTTGCTTGGTTGATATTCTATGTTTATGTGTGTGAGATACTTATGGTCATGTGTTTGATCATATCCTACATTAATGTTTGTGCTTGGATGATGACATTATTTATCTCTCTTGTATGATCATTCACTTTGCCTTGGTAATGAGTGCATATTTTTCATATTCCATCATTTTGAGCGCTCCACCAAGATGTATGTGACATGGAAGAGTAACCCATGATCCTAATCGATTGTGCATTTGCATTCAAAAGCAAATTTTAAATAATGCACAAATTTAGGGGGAGCTCTTGCTTATCACATACTTCTCAAAGCGACGATATACTTCATTCTTATTATCATGTGTCGAAGCTTTGATCTATATGTTGTCATCAATTACCAAAAAGGGGGAGATTGAAAGTGCAACTAATCCCTGGGTGGTTTTAGTAATTCTTAACAACATATAGCTCATTGAACTAATACTCTTTCAAGATGATCATTTCAGAAAGTTCAATGATTGGCATGGCATGGACTAGAAATGTGGACCCCTCAAAATGCTAAGGACATATATTGGCTCAAGCTCAAGACTCTACTCTTTTCATTTTAGTGATCCAAGATCACATTGAGTCCATAGGAAAGCCAATACTATTAAAAGGGGATGAGGTGTTGCTTAATGGCTTGCTTGCTCAAAATGCTTAGTCATATGCTCCAAAACCCTCAACCACTTTCTCATATCCACATATGTCCCAAACCAAAAGTCAAACTCGGCCCCACCGATTTGATCTATCCGGCGCCACCGAGTTCATTTGACATAGCCACTGCCAAAAACCCTAATCAGTTCGGTCTCACAGATAGGGATCTCGGTCTCACCGAGATGGGATTGCTAACTCTCTGTTTCCCTTCGTAACGTTTCGGTCTCACCGAAATGAGCGATCGGTCCAACCGAGTTTGCCTGACCAACTCTCTGTTTGCCTATTACAGAAATCGGTCTCACCGAGTTCATGTGATCGGTCTCACCGAGATTACATTATGCCCTAACCCTAACGAAATCGGTCTCACCGAGTTGACATGTCGGTCCCACCGAAAATCCTAACGTTCACATTTTTGAACTAAATCGGTCTACCCGAGTTTCACTATTCGGTCCCACAGAGTTTGGTAAATTGTGTGTAACGATTAGATTTTGTGTCGAGGCTATATATACCCCTCCACCCTTCCTCCATTCGAGAGGAGATCCATCAGAACGTGCGCACTCTTCCAGCATTCATTTTCTGAGAGAGTACCACCTACTCATGTGTTGAGACCAAGATATTCCAATCCAACCACAAGAATCTTGATCTCTAGCCTTTCCCAAGTTGCTTTCCACTCAAATCATCTTTCCACCATATCCAAATCTATGAGAGAGAGTTGAGTGTTGGGGAGACTATCATTTGAAGCACAAGAGCAAGGAGTTCATCATTAACACACCATCTATTACCTTCTGGAGAGTGGTGTCTCCTAGATTGGTTAGGTGTCACTTGGGAGCCTCCGTCAAGATTGTGGAGTTGAACCAAGGAGTTTGTACGGGCAAGGAGATCGCCTACTTCGTGAAGATCTACCCTAGTGAGGCAAGTCCTTCGTGGGCGATGGCCATGGTGGGATAGACAAGGTTGCTTCTTCGTGGACCCTTCGTGGGTGGAGCCCTCCGTGGACTCGCACAACCGTTACCCTTCGTGGGTTGAAGTCTCCATGAAGGTGGACGTACGATAGCACCACCTATCGGAACCACGCAAAAAATCTCCGTGTCTACATTGCGTTTGCTCCCTCCAAACTCCTCCCCTTTACCTTCATATGCAATGATTTACATTCCGCTGCTATACTCTTAGAATTGCATGTGTAGGTTGATTGCTTGACTTGTGCTAAGTTGCTAAAATCTGCCAAGACTTAAAATTTGGAAAAGGCTAGATTTTTATTTGGTCAAGTAGTCTAATCACCCCCCCTCTAGACATACTTTTGATCTTACAATTTTGATGTGATATGGTCAAGATATGGTGTGATATATGTTGTGTTAGGAAACATTGCATGGAAAACAAAAAAATTCTACGCACACACAAGATCTATCAAGGAGATGCATAGCAATGAGAGGGGAGAGTGTCTACGTACCCTCATAGACCGTAAGCGGAAGCGTTTGACAACACGGTTGATGTAGTCGAACTTCTTCGTGTTCCAACCGATCGAGCACCGAACGTATGGCACCTCCACGTTCAGCACACATTCAGCTCGATGACGTCCTCCGCCTTCTTGATCCAGCAAGACAACAAGGTAGTGGATGAGTTCCGGCAGCACGACGGCGTGGTGACGGTGATGGTAAAACTATCTCCGCAGGGCTTCGCCTAAGCACTATGAAAATATGACCGGGGGTGTAAACGGTGGAGGGGGCGCCGCACACGGCTAGGCAATTGTCTGTTGTGTGCTAGGCGCCCCCCACCCACATATATATAGGTGGGAGGGAGGGAGGAGCAGCCAAGGGGGCGCCCAAGTAGGGGGGATCCTACTTGGGGTCTCTCCCAAGCCGCCCTCCCCCTTCCTTATTTGGAGCGCGGGAGGAAGGAAGGAGGAGGTGCCCCCCCCCCTTCCTTTCTCTCCTGAGGAGGGAAAGGCAGGAGGGGCCACCCCTCCCCTTTCCTTCCCCTTAGGGCCAGCCAGCCATGGGAGGGGCGCACCAGCGCCCTTGTGGGCTGGTTGGTCCCCTCCTTTAGCCCATAAGGACCATATCTTCCCGGGGGGGGGGGGTGCCCGGAACCCCTTCCAGTGACCCGATTCCTTCCCGGTACGTCCCGAAACACTTCCGGTGTCTAAATACCATTGTCCTATATATCAATCTATACCTCTCGACCATTTCGAGACTCCTCGTCATGTCCGTGATCTCATTCGGGACTCTGAAAAACATTCGGTCACCAAAACATATAACTCATATAACACTATATCGTCAACGAACGTTAAGCGTGCGGACCCTACGGGTTCGAGAACTATGTAGACATGACCGAGACACCTCTCCGGTCAATAACCAATAGAGGAACCTGGATGCCCATATTGGATCCTAGATATTCTATGAAGATCTTTATCGTTCGAACCGTTATGACAACATACGTAATTCCCTTTGTCCATCGGTATGTTACTTGCCCGAGATTCGATCGTCGGTATCTTCATACCTAGTTCAATCTCGTTATCGGAAAGTCTCTTTACTCGTTCCGTAATACATCATCCTATAACTAACTCATTAGTCACTTTGCTTGCAAGGCTTCTTATGATATGTATTACTGAGAGGGCCCAGAGATACCTCTCCGATACTCGGATTGACAAATCCTAATCTCGATCTATGCCAACTGAACAAGCACCTTCGGAGATACCTGTAGAGCATCTTTATGATCACCCAGTTACGTTGTGATGTTTGATAGCACACAATGTATTCCTCCGGTATCCGGGAGTTGCATAATCTCATAGTCGAAGGAATATGTATTTGACATGAAGAAAGCAATAGCAATAAACTGAACGATCATTATGCTAAGCTAACGGATGGGTCTTTTCCATCACATCATTCTCCTAATGATGTGATCCCGTTATCAAATGACAACACATGTCTATGGTTAGGAAACCTTAACCATCTTTGATCAACGAGCTAGTCTAGTAGAGGCTTACTAGGGACATGGTATTTGTTTATGTATTCACACATGTATTTAAGTTTCCGATCAATACAATTCTAGCATGAATAATAAACCTTTATCATGAATAAGGAAATATAAAATAACAACTTTATTATTGCCTCTAGGGCATATTTTCTTCATGTTGATGTATGAGATGATCATGTTTTGTAATATCGACAACCGGCAGGAGCCTTTGGGTTGTCTCTTAATTATTGTATGAAATGCAAATGCCATGTATTGCTTTACTTTATAGCTATGCGTTAGCAATAGTTGTAGAAGCAATAGTTAGCAAGACGACCCCAACGCAATGATGGAGATCAAGGTGTCAAGCCGAAGACGATGGAGATCATGAAGATGCTTTGGAGATGGAGATCAAAAGCACACAAGATGATGATGGCCATATCATGTCACATATTTTGATTGCATGTGATTTTTATCCTTTATGCATCTTATTTTGCTTAGAACGGCAGTAGCATTATAAGATGATCCCTTCACTAAATTTCAAGATGAAAGTGTTCTCCCCGAGTATGCACCGTTGCCAAAGTTCGTCATTTTGAAGCACCTCGTGATGATCGGGTGTGCTAGACTCTACGTTCACATACAACGGGTGTAAGACAATTTTGCACATGCAGAATACTTGGGTTAAACTTGACGAGCCTAGCATGTACAGACATGGTCTTGGAACACTGGAGACCGAAAGGTCGAACGTGAGTCATACAGTAGATACGATCAACCTAGAGATGTTCACAATTGATGACTATCCCATCTCACGTGATTATCAGACATGGGTTAGTTGATTTGGATCATGTATCACTTAGATAACTTGAGGGATGTTTATTTAAGTGGGAGTTCATTAGTAATTTTATTAATTGAATTTAATTTATCATGAACTTAGTCTTAATATTTTTGCATATCTATGTTGTAGATCAATGGCCCTAGCTACTGTTCCCCTGAATTTTAATGCGTTCCTAGAGAAAACTAAGTTGAAAGATGATGATAGCAACTACACGGACTGGGTCCGTAACTAGAGGATTATCCTCATTGCAGCACAGAAGAATTAAGTCCTTGCTGCACCGCTAGGTGACAGGCCTGCTGCAGGAGCTACTGCAGATGTTATGAACTTCTGGCAGGCTTGATCTGATGACTACTCAATAGTTCAGTGTGCCATGCTTTATGGCTTAGAACCGGGACTTCAAAGACGTTTTGAACGTCATGGAGCATATGAGATGTTCCAAGAGTTGAAGTTAATATTTCAAGCAAATGCCCGGGTTGAGAGATATGAAGTCTTCAACAAGTTCTATAGCTGCAAGATGGAGGAGAACAGTTCTGTCAGTGAACACATACTCAAAATGTTTGGGTATCATAACCACTTGACTCAGCTGGGAGTTGATCTTCCAGTTGATAGTGTTATTGACAGAGTTCTTCAATCACTGCCACCAAGCTACAAAGGCTTAGCAATGAACTATAATATGCAAGGGATGACGAAAACAATTCCTGAGGTCTTCGCAATGCTTAAGGCCGTGGAGGTAGAAATAAAGAAAGAGCATCAAGTGTTGATGGTTAACACGACCACTAGTTTAAAGAAAAAAGGCAAGGGAAAGAAAGGGAACTTCAAGAAGAATGGCAAGCAAGTTGCCACTCCCAGGATGAATCCCAAAGCTGGACCCAAGCCTGAAACTAAGTGCTTCTACTGCAAAGGGAATGGTCACTGAAAGCGGAACTGCCCCAAATACTTGGCGGATAAGAAGGATGGCAAAGTGAACAAAGGTATATTTGATATACATGTTATTGATGTGTACCTTCCTAATGCTTGTAGTAGCGCCTGGGTATTTGATACTGGTTCGGTTGCTCATATTTGTAACTCAAAACAGGAGCTGCAAAATAAACGAAGATTGGCTAAGGACGAGGTGACGATGCGCGTCGGGAATGGTTCCAAGGTCGATGTGATCACTGAAGGAAATATGCCCTAGGGGCAATAATAAAGTTGTTATTTTATATTTCCTTATTCGTGATAAAGGTTTATTATTCATGCTAGAATTGTGTTGATCGGAAACTTAAATACATGTGTGAATACATAAACAAATACCGTGTCCCTAGTAAGCCTCTACTAGACTAGCTCGTTGATCAAAGACGGTTAAGGTTTCCTAACCATAGACATGTGTTGTCATTTGATAATGGGATCACATCATTAGGAGAATGATGTGATGGACAAGACCCATCCGTTAGCTTAGCATAATGATTGTTCAGTTTACTGCTATTGCTTTCTTCATGTCAAATACATATTCCTTCGACTATGAAATTATGCAACTCCCGGATACTGAAGGAATACCTTGTGTGCTATCAAATGTCACAACGTAACTAGGTGATCATAATGATGCTCTACAGGTATCTCCGAAGGTTTTTGTTGAGTTGGCATAGATCGAGATTAGAATTTGTCACTCCTAGTATTGGAGAGGTATCTCTGGGCCCTCTCGGTAATACACATCATAAGAAGCCTTGGAATCAAAGTGACTAATGAGTTAGTTACACGATGATGTATTACGGAACGAGTAAATAGACTTTCCGGTAATGAGATTGCAATAGGTATGAAGATACCGACGATGGAATCTCGGGCAAGTAACATACCGATGGACAAAGCGAACTACGTATGTTGTCACAATGGTTTGACCGATAAAGATCATCGTAGAATATGTAGGAGCCAATATGGGCATCCAGGTTCCCCTATTCGTTATTAACCGGAGAGGTGTCTCGGTCATGTCTACATAGTTCTCGAACCCTTAGGGTCCGCACGCTTAATGTTCGTTGACGATATAGTGTTATATGAGTTATATGATTTGGTGACGAATGAGATCACGGACATGACGAGGAGTCTTGAAATGGTTGAGAGGTAAAGATTGATATATAGGACGATGATATTTGGACATCAGAAGTGTTTCGGGACGTACCGGGAAGAAATCGGGTCACCGGAAGGGGTTCCGGGCACCCCCCGGGAAGTTATGGGCCTTATGGGCCAAAGGAGGGGACAGACCAGCCCACAAGGGGCCTGGCGCGCCCCTCCCTTGGCTGGCCATCCCTATGGGGAAGGAAAGGGGAGGGGTGGCCCCTCCTGCCTTTCCCTCCTCAAGAGAGAAAGGAAAGGGGGGGCGCCACCTCCTCCTTCCTTCCTCCCGCACTCCAAATAAGGAAGGGGGGTGCTACTTGGGGCGCCCTCCTGGCTGCAACCTCCTCCCCCCACCTACATATATGTGGGAGGGGGAGCGCCTAGCACACCAGAACATTATCTTAGCCGTGTTCAGCGCCCCCTCCACCGTTTACACCCCCGGTCATATTTTCGTAGTGCTTAGGCGAAGCCCTACGGAGATCACTTCACCATCGCCGTCGTTCTACCGAAACTCATCCACTACCTCGCCGTCTTGCTGGATCAAGAAGGCGGAGGACGTCATCGAGCCGAACTTGTGCTGAACGCGGAGGTGTCGTACGTTTGGTGCTCGATCGGTTGGAACGCGAAGAAGTTCGGCTACATCAACCGCGTTGTCAAACGCTTCCGCTTACAGTCTACGAGGGTACGTAAACACACTCTTGCCTCTCATTGCTATGCTTCTCCATGAATAGATCTTGCGTGTGCGTAGAATTTTTTTTGTTTTCCATGCAACGTTTCCCAACAGTGGCATCCGAGCCAGGTCTATGCGTAGATGGTATGCATGAGTAGAACACAAAGAGTTGTGGGCGGTGATAGTCATACTTCTTACCACCAACGTCTTATTTTGATTTGGCGGTATTGTGGGATGAAGCGGCATAGACCAACCTTACATGTCCACGCACATGAGACCGGTTCCACCGATAGACATGCAATTAGTTTTGCATAAAGGTGGCTGGCGGGTGTCTGTTTCTCCTACTTTAGTTGAATCGAATTTGACTACGGCCAGTCCTTGAAGAAGGTTAAAACAGCAAACTTGATGAAACACCGTTGTGGTTTTTGCGTAGGTAAGAATAGTTCTTGCTAGAAGCCCGTAGCAGCGACGTAAAACTTGCAACAACAAAGTTGAGGACGTCTAACTTGTTTTTGCAGGGCATGTTGTGATGTGATATGGTCAAGATATGATGTGATATATGTTGATGTATGAGATGATCATGTTTTGTAATATCGACAACCGGCAGGAGCCTTAGGGTTGTCTCTTTATTGTATGAAGTGCAAGCGCCATGTAATTGCTTTACTTTATCACTATGTGTTAGCGATAGTTATGGAAGCAATAGTTGGTGAGACGACCCCGACGCAACGATGGAGATCAAGGTGTCGAGCCAGTGATGATGGAGATCATGACGATGCTTTGGCGATGGAGATCAAAAGCACAAGATGATGATGGCCATATCATGTCACATATTTTGATTGCATGTGATGTTTATCCTTTATGCATCTTATTTTGCTTAGAACGGCGGTAGCATTACAAGATGATCCCTTCACTAAATTTCAAGATAAAAGTGTTCTCCCCGAGTATGCATCGTTGCCAAAGTTCGTCGTTTCGAAGCACCACGTGATGATAGGGTGTGATAGACTCTACGTTCACATACAACGGGTGTAAGGCAGTTTTGCACATGCAGAATACTTGGGTTAAACTTGACGAGCCTAGCATGTACAGACATGGTCACGGAACACTGGAGACCGAAAGGTCGAACGTGAATCATATAGTAGATATGATCAACATAGAGATGTTCACCATTGATGACTACCCCATCTCACGTGATGATCGGACATGGGTTAGTTGATTTGGATCACGTATCACTTAGATAATTTGAGGGATGTTTATTTAAGTGGGAGTTCATTAGTAATTTGATTAATTGAACTTAATTTATCATGAACTTAGTCTTATAGTTTTGCATGTCTATGTTGTAGATCAATGGCCCGAGCTACCGTTCCCCTGAATTTTAATGCGTTCCTAGAGAAAGCTAAGTTGAAAGATGATGGTAGCAACTACACGGACTGGGTCCGTAACTTGAGGATTATCCTCATTGCTGCATAGAAGAATTATGTCCTTGATGCACCGCTAGGTGAAAGGCCTGCTGCAGAAGCTGAAGCTGATGTTATGAACGTCTGGCATGCTCGATCTGATGACTAGTCTATAGTTCAGTGTGCCATGCTTTACGGCTTAGAACTGGTACTTCAAAGACGTTTTGAACCTCATGGAGCATATGAGATGTTCTAAGAGTTGAAGTTAATATTTCAAGCAAATGCCCGGGTTGAGAGATATGAAGTCTCCAACAAGTTCTATAGCTGCAAGATGGAGGAGAACAGTTCTGTCAGTGAACAAATACTAAAAAATGTCTGGGTATCATAACCACTTGACTCAGCTGGGAGTTGATCTTCCAGTTGATAGTGTTATTGACAGAGTTCTTCAAACACTGCCACCAAGCTAGAAAGGTTTCGTGATGAACTATAATATGCAAGGGATGAATAAAACAATTCCCGAGCTCTTCGCAATGCTTAAGGCTACGGAGGTAGAAATCAAGGAGCTTCAAGTGTTGATGGTTAACAAGACCACCAATTTCAAGAAAAAGGGCAAGGGAAAGAAAGGGAACTTCAAGAAGAATGGCAAGCAAGTTGCCACTCCCGGGAAGAAGCCCAAAGCTGGACCTAAGCCTGAAACTGAGTGCTTCTACTGCAAAGGGAATAGTCACTGGAAGCGGAACTGCCCCAAATACTTGGCGGATAAGAAGGATGGCAAAGTGAACAAAGGTATATTTGATATACATGTTATTGATGTGTACCTTACTAATGCTCGTAGCAGCGCCTGGGTATTTGATACTGGTTCGGTTGCTCATATTTGTAACTCAAAATAGGAGCTGCGGAATAAACGAAGATTGGCTAAGGACGAGGTGACGATGCGCGTCGGAAATGGTTCCAAGGTCGATGGGATCGCCGTCGGCACGCTACCTCTACATCTACCTTCGGGATTAGTTTTAGACCTAAATAATTGTTATTTGGTGCACGCGTTGAGCATGAATATTATATCTGGATCTTGTTTATTGCGAGACGGTTATTCATTTAAATCAGAGAATAATGGTTGTCATATTTATATGAGTAATATCTTTTATGGTCATGCACCCTTGATGAGTGGTCTATTCTTGTTGAATCTCGATCGTAGAGATACACATATTCATAATATTGATGCCAAAAAGATGCAAAGTTGATAATGATAGTGCAACATACTTGTGGCACTGCCGTTTAGGTCATATTGGTGTAAAGCGCATGAAGAAACTCCATGCAGATGGACTTTTGGAATCACTTGATTATAAATCTTTGATACTTGCGAACCATGCCTCATGGGCAAGATGACTAAAACTCCGTACTCCGGAACAATGGAGTGAGCCAATGACTTATTGGAAATAATACATACCGATATATGCGGTCCGATGAGTGTTGAGGCACGCGGCGGGTATCGTTATTTTCTGACCTTCACAGATGATTTGAGCAGGTATGGGTATATCTACTTGATGAAACACAAGTCTAAAACATTTGAAAAGTTCAAAGAATTTTAGAGTGAAGTGGAAAATCATCGTAACAAGAAAATAAAGTTTCTACGATCAGATCGTGGAGGCGAATATTTAAGTTATGAGTTTGGCCTTCATTTAAAACAATGTGGAATTGTTTCACAACTCACGCCACCTGGAACACCACAGCGTAATGGTGTGTCCGAACGTTGTAACCGTACTTTATTAGATATGGTGCGTTCTATGATTTCTCTTACCAATCTATCACTATCGTTCTGGGGTTATGCATTAGAGACAATCGCATTCACGTTAAATATGGCACCATCTAAATCCGTTGAGACGACACCGTATGAACTGTGGTTTGGCAAGAAACCTAAACTGTCGTTTCTTAAGCTTTGGGGTTGCATCACTTATGTCAAAAGGCTTCAGCCTGATAAGCTCGAAGCCAAATCAGAGAAGTGCGTCTTCATAGGATAACCTAAGGAAACAATTGGGTACAGCTTCTACCACAGATCCGAAGGCAAGATCTTTGTTGCCAAGAATGGAACCTTTATAGAGAAGGACTTTCTCTCGAAAGAAGTGAGTGGGAGGAAAGTAGAACTTGATGAGATAATAGTACCTTCTCTCGAATTGGAAAGTAGCACATCACAGAAACCCGTTTCCGTGATCCCTACACCAACTAGAGAGGAAGCAAATGATAATGATCATGAAACTTGTCGTGGGGATAGACCACGGGTAGCCTCATCCACACCCCTTAGCATTTCAAGACATCGGGGATAGCAAAGCCCCTCACGCCTTCCGAACACGAGGCCGACTCCTTGGGCCGGCTGGGCCCAAACGGCCGTCTCCCAGAAGACGGAGCACTCTTTGGAGGTGGCTTCGGGGGAGGCTGACTCCTAGCAGACGGACCCTCCTCCCCTCGGAGTCTGCACTCACCTGCTCTGACGAGACGGAGCGTGGCTACAGGGCCACCCTCTCCCCCAAAATCCCAGAGGGGCATGGCTACAGTGCGAGCTGACCAAGCGGTCACCTACCTGCCAGGCGCAGGACTGTAGCCATGCGACCCTCAGCATGGCCCTCGTCAGCAAGGGCCATGCTACAGCAAAAGGCAATCAGTATGGCCCGTAGGCGGCGGGCCCTACCTGTCCGTGAGCCCCCAGAAGACGGCGCATTCCTGTAAGGCGGCTTCGGGGGTGGGCCGGCCTCTAGCAGGCGGCCCTCCCCTTCCCTCGAAGTCCGCACCCACCTGCTCCGACGAGATGGAGCATGGCTACAGTGTGCGCTGACCAAGCAGCCACCAACCCATCTGAGGGCGGGACTGTGGCCATACGACTCCTGATGAAGCCTCCGTCACCAAGTACAAAGCTATAGCAAAAGGCAATCAGTATGGCCCGCAGGCGGCGGGCCCTACCTGTCGGCCGGATTCTCGGCAGCCGGCGGGGCCCACCAAGCGGCGGGCCTCAGTAGCCGGCGGAGAACCCGACGACCTTAGACACTGACGTCCGGGTCCTACACCCGGACGTATTACCATTGTACCCCTAGGGGGTTGGCCAATAAAACCCCCTAGGGCTCACCCATGCAAAGGGTTCAGCCCTCATTCCACCATACACCATAGCTAGGAGAAGAGAGCTAGCCTTGCCCTTCTTCCTCCTCTAGCAACACAACTCAAGGAGCAATCTTGTACACGATTTGATCATAGTCATCATGCGGAGACCCCGCAGAGCAGGACTAGGGGTGTTATCTCCCCGGAGAGCCCCGAACCTGGGTACATCTCGTGTGCGATCGAGCTCGTGCTCACTCCCGCTTCCAGGGCCCGACGACGTCCTCTTGGCTCCACCCATGATAAGCCACCCCCTGGCATCCGACGTGAGAATACCACGACAGTTGGCGCCCACCGTGGGGCCATTCGCGACGTCGGCCGGAGACACGTTCTGGACGGGAACCGTTTTCCTCTCCGGCGAGCATGTCGCGGCCGGCTTGATCAACCAGCCCGATGCGTTCACTTGCGCTTGTTCCGGCACGTCGTCCGACGCGGGAGCCGTTTGCCCCGCGGGCTGCCTCGTCGACCTCTTCGGGAAGCTCAGCCTCTCCGACGCAGACACCTCTGACGGGTTCCCCAGCGGCGTGGTGGTGATCGACGACCCGCTCCTTCCCATCTCAAGCGTCGCCTCTGCCGGCGCGCTCGACGCCGGCATCTTCGTGGAGGTGATGGTCACTGGCCACAGCCAGGCCTCTGGCGGGGCCGTCTAGGACCCGTTGCGAATAGCGATGCAGGACCTGGCGGCTCCCGTTGGAGCCAATGCTGACGCGGCAGCGCTAGAAGAAATCCGCGTCAAGCTCCTCGACAGCACCACCAAGATGGCGGCCATGAAGCACCGCGCTGAGGCCAACCAGCGCGAGATCGACCGCATAGCTGGCGGCACACCGGCTGCGGCCGAGCCTAGCCGAGCCAGCGCCATCCGGCAACGCGGCGCGGCCATCACCAGCATGCTGGGGGTCGGACGTCCAATCTACGACACCCCCGTGCAGAACCTGCGCGCCGCACAGGCGACAGAAGAACTCGAGAACCTGGAGGGCGACGAATGGCGCAGTCAGCTAGACCGCCTCTGGGAACTCCTCGACGCTGCGAATGCGCAGCAAGACGGGTGCAACCGCGTGGCTGGAGCCGGCTGGCAGGCCGAGCTCCCGGAACGGAACCCTCCACCCCGCTGCGAGAATGGAGCGACCTCCCGGTCCACTAGTGGCGGCGGCTGCGGCCAGCGGAACCCGGAGGGCCGGCGCCAGCAGGAAGAACGACCACCTCCCCCCCCCCCCCCCCCCCCCACTGGGAGAGGTTGGCTTCTCCGGCGCCGGTTGAGCACCCGACTTTGGGGGGCCGGCTAGGCCCCCGCGAAGCAGTCGGCGAGAATGATGCTCGCCACCGGATCGAGCAGCTAGCTCGGTCCCTGGCAATGGAGGACGAGGACACAGTCGGCCCGGCCTGCTTCGGCCCCCGCATCCACGACGAGCCCTTACCCCAAGGGTTCTCGCTTCCTCGCGACATTCCCAAGTACAATGGCGCCGTGAAGCCAGAAGATTGGCTGACCGACTACGCCACAGCAGTCAGCATAGCAAACGGCAACAAGCGTGTTGCCGTGAAGTATGTTCCGCTCATGCTCCAGGGCACGGCCCGGACATGGCTGAACAGCCTCAAACCCAACAGCATCAACAGCTGGTTGGACTTCAGCGACGTCTTCGTCCGCAACTTCACCAGCAACTACAAGCGGCCTCCCAAGCCTCGCCAGCTGTCCATGTGCGTTCAGGGGCCGGACGAGTCCGCTCGCGACTACCTGACGCGTTGGGCCGAGTTGCGCAACTCCTGCGAAGGGGTGCACGAGGTGCAGGCCATCGAGTACTTCACCGCCGGGTGCTGAGAAGGCACCCTGCTCAAGCACAAGCTTCTATGCAACTAGCCGGCTACCTTGGATGAGCTCCTGGTTATGGCGGACATGTACGCCACGGCCGACTCCTCCATGAAGTCGGAGATCCGGATCAACGCGTCCGGGAAGGTGATCCCACCGGCTTCTCAAGCACCGGTTGGCAACTCCAACCAGCGCCAGCAGCCGAACAACAACAAGTGCAAGGCCCAACAGCCGGCAGGTGGCCACCATCAAGGATCTGCAGCCGGCATGTCAACCCGGCCCCAAGCGTCAGCGAGGCGGCAAGGGGGCCTGGCTGCCGGCCTTCTCCTTTGAGCAGACCGTCGACACTCCATGCAAGTTCCACAGTGGCGCGAAGCCGTCCAACCATACAACCCGGCAGTGCAACTGGCTCGCCCGAATCGCTAAGGGTGAGGGTTTGCCGCCTCCTCCTCCCGACCCGGCAACTCCGGCTGCTCAGCAGCCGGCCCGCCCTGTCGGCATGCTCCAAGATGAGTTCCCCAACAAGAACGCCGCTTACGTCGTCTTCACCAGTTAAGCCGGCGACAAGCACAGTCGGCGTCAGCAACACCACGAGGTGAACGCTGTCATTCCAGAGGTCCCCCAATTCATGCACCTGTCCGAAAGGCCCATCACCTGGAGCCGTGACGACCATCCGGCTGTGATGCCTTCGCCGGGTGCTCATGTCATGGTGCTGGACTCCACCTTCTCAACTGAGCGGCGGGCTTGCCGCTTCTCCCGAGTCCTGATAGACGGCGGCAGCAGCATCAACATCCTCTATAGCGACACAATGGAAGAGCTGGGCATCAAGGAGAAGCAACTCCAGCCCAGCCGGACCGTGTTCCATGGCATTGTCCCTGGGCTTTCCTCCTCTCCAATCGGCAAGATCAGGATTGACGTCCTATTCGATGACAAGACCCACTTCCGCTGCGAGCCGATCTAGTTCGAGGTGGTTGACTTGGACAGCCCCTACCACGCGCTCTTGGGCCGGCCAGCTTTGGCCAAATTCATGGCGGTCCCACATTACGCCTACCTGAAGATGAAGATGCCGGGTCCCAAGGGCATCATCACCATTGCCGACGACTACAAGAAGTCGCTCACGTGCGCCGCGGCCAGCTCCCAGCTGGCGGAGTCCCTCGTCATAGCCCAAGAGAAGCACCTCTTTGACCGGGCGATGGCCATGGCCAGCGAGCAGCCGACCATGCCTTCCGACCCCAAAGAGGTTGAGGCTGAGGGCTCTTTCCAGCCGGCCAAGGAAACCAAGAAGATCATCTTGGACCCGGCGCACCCGGAGAAGTACGCTGTCGTGGGGGCTAACCTCGACAGCAAATAGGAAAGCGAGCTCGTCGATTTCCTCCATGAGAATCGGGACACCTTTGCATGGTCCCCCAAGGACATGCCGGGTGTTCCGAAGGATTTCGCCGAGCAGAAGCTGCATGTGCGGCCGGATGCTAAGCCGGTCAAGCAACCCCTTTGCCGCCTATCAGAAGAGAAGAGAAGGATCATTGGTGAAGAAATCGCCCGGCTTCTGGCACCCGGCTTCATCATGGAAGTGTTCTACCCAGACTGGCTTCCAACCCAGTCCTCGTTTTGAAGAAAAACAACAAGTGGCGCATGTGTATCGACTACACAAGCCTCAACAAAGCCTGCCCCAAGGATCCGTTTGCCTTGCCCCGGATTGATCAAGTGATCGACTCCACGGCCGGCTGCGAGCTTTTGTCCTTTTTGGACGCCTACTCCGGCTACCACCAGATCAAGCTGGACCCTGCCGATCGACTGAAGACCACCTTTATCACCCCTTTTGGTGCCTTCTGCTACATCACCATGACGTTCGGCTTGAGGAATGCCGGCGTTACCTTTCAGCGCTACATGCAGAAGTGCCTCTTGAAGCAACTCGGCAGAAACGCCCACGTCTATGTGGATGACATAGTGGTGAAGACAGAGAAGCGCGGTACCTTTCCGGAGGATCTCAAGGAGACCTTTGCCAACCTGCGCCGCTTTCAGATCAAGCTCAACCCAGAGAAGTGTGTCTTCGGAGTACCAGCCGGCCAGCTCCTTGGTTTTCTTGTTTCTGAGCGTGGGATTGAGTGCAACCCCGTGAAGATCAAGGCCATCGAGCGGATGAAGAAACCAACCCGGATGCGGGACGTCCAGAAGTTCACCGGGTGCCTAGCCTCTCTCAGCCGGTTCGTCAGCCGACTGGGCGAAAAGGCCCTCCCTCTGTAACACTGATGAAGAAGACCACATGCTTCGAGTGGACCGACCAGGCGGACGAGGCCTTCCTCCAGTTCAAATGGATGCTGTCCACGCCGC
This sequence comes from Thinopyrum elongatum, assembly GCA_011799875.1. Classification (NCBI taxonomy): domain Eukaryota; kingdom Viridiplantae; phylum Streptophyta; class Magnoliopsida; order Poales; family Poaceae; genus Thinopyrum; species Thinopyrum elongatum. The sequence goes on along the minus strand of CM022300.1, from coordinate 79,904,462 downwards.
CTGTTCTGGCCGCTCCGGCTGCTAAAGAGCCCATGTTCCTCTACATCGCCGCTACCAACCGGGTCGTCGGCACCGTGATCGTTGTCGAGCGCCCATAAGCCGGCAAAGCCCAGCCGGTCCAGAGGCCGGTCTATTACCTGAGCGAGGTGTTGTCCGCCTCCAAGCAGAACTACCCCCACTACCAGAAGATGTGCTACGGCATGTACTTTGCCGCCAAGAAGCTGAAGCAGTACTTCCAGGAGCACACCATCACGGTCGTCTGTACCGCCCCCTTGCCGAGATCATGGGCAACCGAGATCCCTCGGGCCAGGTGGCCAAGTGGGCCATCGAGCTGGCTCCCCACACCATCCTCTACCAGCCCCGCACCGCCATCAAGTCCCAAGCATTGGCCGACTTCCTCGTCGACTGGGCCAAGACCCAGTACCTGCCGCCTGCGTCGGATTCCACGCATTGGCGGATGCACTTTGATGGTTCAAAGATGCGCACCGGTTTGGGAGCCGGCATCGTCCTCACTTCTCCCAAAGGCGACAAGCTCAAGTACACACTGCAGATTCACTTTGCCACCTCCAACAACGTGGCCGAGTACGAGGAACTCATCCACGGCCTCCGGCTAGCCAAGGAAATCAGCATCTGCCACATTCTGTGCTACGGCGACTCAGACCTCGTGGTTCAGCAGTCCTCTGGCGACTGGGACGCCAAGGACGCCAACATGGCCAGCTACCGCTTCCTCGTCCAGCAGATCAGCGGCCACTTCGACGGGTGCGAGTTCCTCCATGTGCCACGGGCCGACAACAAAGCAGCCGACGCCCTGGCGTGGATTGGCTCCACCCGGCAAGCCATACCAGCCGGCGTCTCCCTCGAATGCCTGCGCAAGCCGTCCATCAAGCCTTCGCCGGAATTAGAGTCTATCTTCGTGCCGGCTGACCCTGGAGCAGCCGGATCCGGCTCGGGGACTGCAGCAGCCGACCCGGGGAGTTCGGCAGGCGGCCCGGGGGCTGCAGCACCCAAACCCGGCCCGGGGACTCCAGAACCTGGCCCGGGGACTGCTGTAGTCGGCCCGGGGACTTCAACGACGCAGCAAGCAGCGGTTGACTTCGACCCACCACCTCCCAACCCGGCCACCCTGGTGCCGGTTGCTGTCATGACGGTGGTAGAAGCTCCATCTTGGGTGCAGCCCATCCTCCACTTTCTGGTGAGCCGTGAGCTGCCAGCCGACGAAATCTTGGCCCGGCAGGTGCAACGCCTGGCAGCTGCATACATAATTGTCAACAGAGAGCTCGTCAGGCGCAGCGTGACTGGCGTCTTCCAGCGCTGTGTAGAGCCGGAGAAGGGCATTGCTATCCTCAGAGACATTCATCAAGGCGAATGTGGCCACCATGCTGCCTCCAGAGCCCTCGTTGCCAAAGCTTTCTGCCATGGTTTCTTCTGGCCGACGGCTTTGGACGATGCCAAGGAGTTGGTCCGCAAGTGCAAGGGGTGTCAGCGTTTCAGCAGCAAGCAGCACCTGCCGGCCTCAGCACTCAAGACCATCCCCATCACTTGGCCGTTTGCCGTATGGGGGCTGGATATGGTGGGCCCATTCAAAACAGCACGCGGCAGTATGACCCATCTGCTGGTTGCCGTGGAAAAGTTCACAAAGTGGATTGAGGCGAGGCCAATCAAGAAGCTGAACGGTCCGACTGCCGTCACGTTCATCGCCGACATCACCGTCCGGTACGGCATCCCGCACAGCATCATCACCGACAACGGCACGAACTTCGCCAAAGGCGCCTTGGCTCGTTTCTGCGCGATGCAGGGCATCCGACTAGACCTCATGTCCGTTGCCCATCCGCAGTCAAACGGCCAAGTGGAGCGAGCAAACGGCCTCATCCTGTCTGGCATCAAGCCTCGGCTGGTCGAGCCACTGGAGCGCTCGGCCGGCTGCCGGATTGAGGAGCTACCATCCGTCCTTTGGAGTCTCCGGACCACGCCAAATCAATCAACCGGATTCACGCCCTTCTTCCTCGTATACGGGACCGAGGCCGTCATCCCAACTGACATCGAGTTCGACTCGCCTCGCGTCACCATGTAGACGGAGGCGGAAGCCAAGGAGGTGCGAGAAGATGGCGTCGACCTGCTCGAAGAGGCCTGGCTGCTAGCACTCAGCCGATCCGCCATCTACCAGCAGAGCCTACGCCGCTACCACAACAAAAAGATCAAGCCGCGTGCTTTCCGCGAGGGCGACCTTGTGCTTCGGCTGATCCAGCGAACAGCCGGCCAGCACAAGCTCTCGGCTCCTTGGGAGGGGCCTTTCATCATCAGCAAGGCCCTGGGCAATGACTCCTACTACCTCATCGATGCACAGAAGCCCAGGGCACACAAGAGAGACAATGACGGCCAAGAGTCGGAGCGCCCGTGGAACGCGAACCCTCTCCGCCCGTTTTACAGTTGATGCAGTGTATGTACCACGCTATCTTTTGTATTAAGCAAAGACAACAGGTCCTCCGAGGAGCACTCAGGGGCTACCTTTTTATCTATGTGATAAGCTTCACCTATGAATGCGTTTTTTCTTCCGCCCTGTCCGGGTCCGGCCAGCCGGCTCGGGGGCTCGCCACCTTGACCTAAGTTGGCACCACCCGAAGTCGGCTAAGTAGTGTGCCGACGCCAAAGCCCTTTCTTCATCCCAGCCACAGCTCGCAGCGCGACTGTCCGGCTGGCAAGAGCCAAAGGCCATAAACGCTGTCCACACGAAAAAAGACTAAGGAAGAGCGCCGATTCAGGCCAAGCCGGCCTCTCGCCCCACCCGTCCGGCTGCTCAGCAGCCGGCCGGCCGGCTTCTCACTTGACTAGCTACGCTTTAAGCGGCTGAAGTAAGTTGCCTATTCTGAACGGCCAAGTCCCTGACCCAGCCACAGACCGCAACGCGGCTGTCCGGCTGGTAGGGCGGCAGCCAAAGGAAGACGGCAAGAGAAAAAGCCAAGGAAAGCAAAGGCAAAATCGAGTCAGAACTCGGCAGAGCACGCAAGCATGTGGGAATAAATCTATTTACATTGCAAAAGGCCAGAGGCCGGCATTCATCAAGGTTTAAAATACACCCCCAATGGGTGGAACTACGCATAACCAACTTGTTCTTGAGCATAAGATAGAAAAACCTAAAGAGATAAGGGCCGCCTAAGCCGGAGGCACTACGGGCTGCTCGGATGAGTCGGCGGTGGCGGTGGCACCGGTTGGCGGGTTCTCCGGCTGGTCGGTCTCGGTCTGGTCGGCGGCTGAGGCCGGATCAGGCTGATTCCGGCTGGTCGCTCCGTCATCTGGCGTGACACCATCGCCTTCCTCGCCCTCGTCCTCCCCCGTGGCCTCGTTGCTGGAGGCGATCTCCTCCGCCGGGTCCTCCCCCTCGTCCGGGTTTAGCCCGAACCAAGATGGCGGCACCTCGGTGCCGTCTTCCGCCCGCTCCGGGACGAAGACGCCGACGTCGGCATAGTCGGCAAGGGTTGCGGCGCGAATGGCGATCGCTTCGCGCTCCACCTCCAGCTCCGGCGTCGCCTCCTAGCGAAAGGTGGCCAGCTGCGCCAGGCTCATGCCCGGGTACCATGCCTTCACGAACTCCAGCGTCACCCTGGCACCGGCCCGCGCGGCGGCACTCTTCCAGGCGTCGAGCCGCTCTCCAGCTACCTCCAACCAGTCGGCAGTCCGACTGGGAGTCTGGGGCACCTGCGCACCCGGCCAGAGCCCTTCCAAGACCTGGGACCCGGCGCGCTAAAATTGGTGGAGCAGCCGGCGGACCGGCGCAAGGCGTAGCTGGATGGCCCGAAACTGTTCGCCTAAAGTCTGAGGCCGGTCCGGCGCAATCTCCTCGCCCACTTGCCTCCGCTGCTCACGCTGTGCCTCGATCGCCTGGGCGATGACGCCAGCATGGTCCGGAAAGTAGTCTGCGTAAAAAGAAAACAAAGGAATAAGAGACTGACTCCCAGAACAACCGGTGCCTCCAAGCAAGAAAGAAAAGTTACCTTCAAGCATGGCCTCGATCACCTCATAACCTTTCGACCGGCACTTCTCCCTCTCGGCCCAGTCCGAGCGCTGAGACTCGAACTCGGCCTTGAGGAGCTCCTCCCCGTCCTTCAACTGTCGGACCTGGTCTGCGTGCCTGGCCGCCTGGTCAACCAGCTCCTTCTCGAGCCGATTGCGCTCCGCGGCCGCCTGGCTGTGCTCCAGTTCCTTGGCCTGAAGCTGGCTCTCGAGCTTGTGCACACGGTCCCGCAGTTGGGCGGCGGCCTCTGCAAAGGCAAAGAAGTATCATCAGCGATAACATCAACAAAGACAAGAAGTCGCCGGAAGATCCGGCCCGACTGCTCAGCAGTCGGCCCGAATCTCAGGGGCTACACCCAGCGGGTGCGCTTGCGCGCCCCCACTGAAAGCCGGCCTGCGTACCTCGGCTCTTCTTCAACTCGGCGGTCTGGTTAGCAAGTGCCTGGTTCTGGGAGTTGAAGGCGGCCGCGCGCAGGTTGTGGTAGTCCTGCGGCAAACACAAACATTTCACCATCCAGAAACACGCCTAGAAGTTCCAACCCACCTGCTCAGCAGCCGGCTTGGAACTCAGGGGCTACACCTAGTGGGTGCGCTGGCACGCCCCCACTGAAGATCGACAAAATAAAAAATAAGATGAAGAACATACCAGGACAGACGTCTGCATCGCCATCGTCTCGCTCCTCGCCTTCAGGAGGGTGGCACTGTGGCCGGAGAACTTGTCCAGGACGTCCTGCACCGCGAGGTTCAGGGCGGCTGGGCCGGCTCCTGGCTCCCAACCAGGCGGAGCAGAGCTTGTGGCTTCGGTGTCGGCTCCCGGCGAGCTCGCGGCCCCGACCTCTACCGGCCTCGGCGCGGAGGCCGCCCGCGATGGGCGCAGGCGCGCGGCGGTGCGCGTTGTCAGGGTCTGGCTCGTCGCCAACCCGGCGCCGGCCAAAGGCCCCTCCGGCCCTTCGGGATGGCCGCCTCCCCGCTCGCCAGCACCCGGCGCCCGCTGAACTAGCTCCGCCTCCTGGTCGACGGGGCCGGTCGGCCCCTGCTCTGTGGCCGTCCGGTCGGCTCCGGTTGTTCCAGAGGGCACCTGAATCTCCACCACCGGCGGCTCCGGCTGCTCGAGGTTGGCGGCCTCCGGGATCCCGCCACCAGCCGGATCCTCCGCGGCCTTGGCGTCGGCCTCCGCCTATGCCTTGGTCGCCGCCTCCGCCTGCGCCGCGGCCTGGGCCTTCGCCTGCGCTGACGCGGCGGCCTGAGCATCGGCCTCCGCCCGTGCTGCGGCCTGCCGCTCCTCCCGCGCCTCCCGCGCGTTCCTCTCCGTCGCCTCCCAAAGGGCGGCGGCCGGGTCCACGCGCCGGGCCTCCTCAGAGCCGCCTGCTGATTCGATCAGCGAGGCAGACGAAGCCCGCGATATGGAAATGGGAGCCCTGCACGGTAAATCAAGCAAAGATAAGAAGCTTGCAAGAAAGAAATAATCGAGACAGTACGCACTTAACCGGACACCATTGGGCGCTCCTTCGGGCCCCGCCGGGTGGCGGCCGCCTTTGCGGCCTCTTGCCGCTTGGTCGCGGCCGTCGACTTGGCAATGTTTGCCTACTATGTGTTCCCTTTTTCAGAGCATCCATGTAGAATTTGTTTCACCCAAAGAACAATAGCAAAACCAATCGTCCCTCAGCCAGGCAACTTCCCAATGTTTTCCTATAGTGTATTCCCTTTTTCAGAGCTTGAGAATACTTTGATGTCAGGTTATACCATGCAGCTTCTCTTATGTCATAGCTCATCTAAGCAGTAGCAAGCACCTAATTGTTTCACACTTCTGCATTTGTTTACGTGTCATTTGACTGATCACTTGTGTTAGCAACGTGTTGCCTCCTTCTGGTGGTGCTCGCGAGCAAAGATGCCAGATCCATATCATGGATGGCCGGTACATACTTTGCCAGTTCTATTCTTATTCGTTCTCTCATGTAATACATTGTGCAAAATTACCATAAAATTGTTGCAGCCAGAGCGCAATTGTGGCACTATGGGGAAAATTTATGAACACATTCAATTTTGACGAACTGCGCAAATGGTCAAATGACGAACCCATTGTGGCGATGTTTCTCGGTACACTGGTAGATTAGTTTTCAGGTAAGGAAGGAATGTTTGCTAATATGTAATCGTTAAATAGTAGTACGGCATAAATAAATTATACTAATACATGAATCTCTATTTCACTTAGAAATGCTAGCATTCAGGTCTACTTCAGCCACCAGATGGTATATCAATGTTACAATTTCCGAAATTATAGCTATATTAGAAAGGTAATGGTAATAGAACAGAGTTCCTATACGCTTTGTTTTTGCATTCCTTTCTAGAAACTTTATATTTGATCTAATTATTATTGAAACTATGCAGCACCAAAAACAGACCCTACCAGATTAAATTTGCAAGCCGTGGGGCAGAATAGACGTGAGCGAACTGAAATAACTGTTGCAAACTTAGCTGAACTAGACCCCCAGCAACATCATGGTACTGTTCAATGCAGCTAACTGTGCATACATTTTATTCTATAGATTTCTAATAAATATCAATGCAGACTGTCATTTTACAGGATGAACGCTGGAAAAAAAATTAGAATCACTGAAATTGTATCCACTGAAAACTGGTGGTACATAAGTTACAAAGATTGTTGGAAAAAGTGAGAAAAAGAAGTTGGTCTGTACAAGTGACCTACATACTCAGATCCAGCACCATCCCAAGGTACATTCTGAAAACAGTATACAAATAGATAAAGGACAACGCTAACGCCCACACGTGTGGTGGAAGCCAAACCCGCCCACACGCCCTATAACACACAGACTGCGCCACATCACCCCATGCATGCATGTGTGAATCTTTTTGGATTTTCAGTTTTTAAAATGTTTTATCTCTTAAATGAAAAATCTGATTGAATATTTGTTTTCACCATTAAATCTCTCGCGACGAGATCTTCGAAACTAGATCTCATATTAATATATTTCGACGAATTTTTTTTGTTTAAAAGTTGCCATGTCTATTGCACATGAATTGCCATGGTGTTTACACTGAAGTTGCCATGATATATTTCAGCTATTTTCTTCTATATTTAAAAGTAAATTTTGACATTTATAAAACGGGGAATTAAGAAACTAGACTTGCCATGAACCATAAACTAAAATTGACATGATACATGCACTTAAAATTGCCATGGTTCATACAAAAAATAATTTTTATGGTCAAAGTACTGGAGTTGCCATCATCAAAATACTAAAATTGCCGTGCTCTACAAACTGAAATTGCCACATGGCAACTTTAGTTTAAGCACTATGGCAACTACAGTGTAAACATCATGGCAACTTTTGGGCAAAAAAAAATTCATCGAAACATATCAACATGGGGTCTAGTTTTGAAGATCTCGTCGAGACGGATTTAATGATGAAAACGGATTTTTAATTAGATTTTTTAATTAGGAGATAAAACATTTTTAAGCCGAAAACCAAAAAGATTCCTGCTGATGTCATCTGTTCATACGTGGCAAAATGAGTGGTGATGGAGGCATATGGGCGATGTGCAAGATGCCACACGTGTGGGCGTTAGTTTTTTCGATAGATAAAATAGATCTATATCATGTAGGGATTCCTAATTGTGCGTCTATTCCACAGATACCAGATAGCCTTGGGGAGCAGTGGATATGGAAAGTGATGACGCAGAAAATTCAAAATTTATGGAATTGGCATTCCTTGGGGCACAAGGTGACATCTTCGCTGGAAAAAGACGCAATGTTTATTAATAATTCACGTAACTGAGATTGTTTCGGTTGACGATTGGTGGTACATGAGCTGCAAAGAATGCTGGAGAAAGTTAGGAAAGTGGCATATACAAATCTCCACTCAGTCTCGCTGAGCTTGCTGTCGGAGAATAGTTGACATGGCGGACCACCTCCACAGTCGGCAGCTCCTTAGTTGACATCCGGCACGGATCTCGGCGGCCGCTCATGTCACTGATCAGATGAGGCCGGCCTTGGAGGGGTGACACCCGGCGTTGGACGAAGGCGGCTAACAAGTCCGATGCCTTGAGGCCCTCCGAGTCCGTTATCTCCTGCAGCCAGCTGAGGACGTTGTTGATAGCAGCCGGCAACGGCCTGGCAGGCTGCTGGCCCCAGTTGTTCCGTGGCTCGGGTGGTGGGCCGGCTGCGTAAGCCGGCAAGTTGATGTAGTCGCGCGTCGGGTGGAGAATGCACACATAGAAGTACGACTTCTGCCACAGCTTCGCCGACTCCAGCAGGGCGATAGCCGGGAAGCGGGTCCCGGACCCGGTGCGCCGCACGGCGACGCATGCGCCGCACTGGGCCGGCTCGCCCTTGGCTTGGGTGCCGAGCTTGAGGTAGAAGAACCTGCCCCACAGCTCGAGTGTGGGTAGGACGCCAAGGTAACCTTCGCAAAAAGTCACGAAGGCGGAGAGGAGGACCACCGTGTTGGGCGTGTGGTGGTGAGGTTGAAGATGGTAGAAAGTGAGAAAGGCACGGAGGAAGCCGCTCGTCGGCAGGCCGAATCCTCTGAGGAAGTGGGTCCGGAAGACGACGAACTCGCCGTCCCTCGGCGCCGGCGTGATCTCCTTCGCGTCGGGAAGGCGCGCTCCCACGCACGCCTCGTTGGGCATCCGCCGCGTCGCGCGGAGGAACTCGATGTGCCCCTCATGGACGTTGGAGCCGTCCCACTCGCCGCACGCCATGTCCCGCGGTGGTTTGGCGACGGTGCGACGAGGCTGGGCGGCGGTGGAGTCGTTGCGGCGCTTCGACGGAGTGTGGCGGAGCAGTGCGGCGGCGGCGAGGAGGCAAGGAGTAGAGGAGCAAGAAGAAGAAGAAGGAGAGGATGGAGGGGACGCGCATGCGTCTGGCCACGCCCCTCCACCCCCATTTATATGGCGGCAACGGCAGAGCCGAGACGACGCCTAGTGGGGGGCATGGGGATTAACTGCGCCGACCCCCCGCACGACCCCGCAAATCCCGCTAAATCATGGCGCCCGTTTCATTCGCCCCGAAAGGGCAACCGTCGACCTCGGCTGCAGCGGATCCGCGCACGCGTCGAGGCCATGTAGTGGTGGGCCCGAGCCTGCGGCGACGTCCCGTCAGGCGCGTGGGCTGCCAGGCCAGCCTGGTCTGCTGACGGCGCGTGGCGAGCGAGCAACGGGCGGCAAGCGCGCCGCCTGGTTGTATACCACCCGGCCCCTGCCACGGTGGTTCAAATCCGACAGGCATCCGGCTTCGCCTCGGCCGGTTCCTGGCAGGCGGCTCCTTCAAGCCGGACGAAGCAAAGACACAAGATCTCTCGAAGGAAGAAACTGCTGAGGCGCTCCGGCGTTGAGCCGTGGCGCCTCACCAGCTTCGGGGACTACTGTCGTGGGGATAGACCACGAGTAGCCTCATCCACACCCCTTAGCATTTCAAGACATCAGGGCTAGCAAAGCCCCTCACGCCTTCCGGACATGCGGCCGGCTCCTTGGGCTGGCTAGGCCCAAGCGGCCGGCTCCCAGAAGACGGAGCACTCTTAGGAGGCGGCTTCAGGGGAGGCCGGCTCCTAGCAGACGGACACTCCTCCCCTCGGAGTCTGCACTCACCTGCTCTGACGAGACGGAGCGTGGCTACAGGGCCACCCTCTCCCCCAAAATCCCAAAGGGGCATGGCTACAGTGCGAGCTGGCCAAGCGGTCACCTACCTGCCAGGTGCAGGACTGTAGGCATGCGACCCTCAGCATGGCCCTCGTCAGCAAGGGCCATGCTACAGCAAAAGGCAATCAGTACGGCCCGCAGGCGGCGGGCCCTACCTGTCCGTGAGCCCCCAGAAGACGGCGCATTCCTGGAAGGCGGCTTCAGGGGCGGGCCGGCCTCCAGCAAGCGGCCCTCCCCTTCCCTCGAAATCCATACCCACCTGCTCCGACAAGATGGAGAATGGCTACAGTTTGCGCTGACCAAGCGGCCACCAACCCGTCTGACGGCGGGACTGTGGCCATACGATTCCTGACGAGGCCTCCGTCACCAAGTATGAAGCTACAGCAAAAGGCAATCAGTATGGCCGGCAGGCGGTAGGCCCTACCCGTCGACCGGATTCTCGGCAGCCGGTGAGGCCCACCAAGCGGCGGGGCCCAGCAGCCGGGGAGAACCCGGCGACCTTAGACACTGACGTCCGGGTCCTACACCCAGATGTATTACCATTGTACCCCTGGGGGGTTGGCCAATAAAACCCCCCAGGGCTCACCCATGCAAAGGGTTCAGCCCTCATTCCACCATACATCATACCTAGGAGAAGAGAGCTAGCCTGGCCCTTCTTCCTCCTCTAGCAACACAGCTCAAGGAGCAATCTTGTACACTATTTGATCATAGTCATCATGCGGAAACCCCGCAGAGCAGGACTAGGGGTGTTATCTCCCCGGAGAGCCCCAAACTGGGTATGTCTCGTGTGCGATCGAGCTCGTGCTCACTCCCGCTTCCAGGGCCCGACGACGTCCTCTTGGCTCCACCCATGATAAGCCACCCCCTGGCATCTGACGTGAGAATACCACAACAAAACTTCAGATCAAGTTGCTACTGAACCTCGTAGGTCGACCAGAGCATGATCCGCACTAGAGTGGTACGGTAATCCTGTCCTGGAAGTCATGTTACTAGACCAAGACGAACGTACAAACTATGAAGAAGCTATGACGAGCCCAGATTCCAATAAATGGCTTGCGGCCATGAAATTTGAGATAGGATCCATGTATGAGAACAAAGTGTGGACTTTGGTGGACTTGCCCGATGATCGGCAAGCCATAGAAAATAAATGGATCTTCAAGAAGAAGAATGACGTTGATGGTAATATTACTGTCTACAAAGCTCGACTTGTCGCAAAAGGTTTTCGACAAGTTCAAGGAGTTAACTACGATGAGACTTTCTCACCAGTAGCGATGCTTAAGTCTGTCCGAATCATGTTAGTAATTGCCGCATTTTATGATTATGAAATCTGGCAAATGGACGTCAAAACTGCATTCCTTAATGGATTTCTTAAAGAAGAGTTGTATATGATGCAACCAGAAGGTTTTGTCGATCCTAAAGGTGCTAACAAAGTGTGCAACTCCAGCGATCCATCTAGGGACTGGTGCAAGCATCTCGGAGTTGGAATATACGCTTTGATGAGGTGATCAAAGCATATGGTTTTATACAGATTTACGATGAAGCCTGTATTTACAAGAAAGTGAGTGGGAGCTCTGTAGCATTTCTGATATTATGTGTGGATGACATATTGTTGATTGGAAATGATATAGAATTTCTGGATAGCATAAAAGGATACTTGAATAAGAATTTTTCAATGAAAGACCTCGGTAAAGCTGCTTATATATTGGGCATCAAGATCTATAGAGATAGATCGAGACGCTTAATAGGACATTCACAAAGCACATACCTTGATAAAGTTTTGAAGAAGTTCAAAATGGATCAGCCAAAGAAAGGGTTCTTGCCTGTGTTACAAGGTGTGAAGTTGAGTCAGACTCAAAGCCCGACCACTTCAGAAGATAGAGAGAAAATGAAAGTCATTCCCTATGCCTCAGCCATAGGTTCTATCATGTATGCTATGCTGTGTACCAGACCTGATGTGTGCCTTGCCATAAGTCTTGCAGGGAGATACCAAAGTAATCCAGGAGTGGATCACTGGACAGCAGTCAAGAACATCCTGAAGTACCTGAAAAGGACCAAGGATATGTTTCTCGTTTATGGAGGTGACGAAGAGCTTGTCGTAAATGGTTACGTTGATGCTAGCTTCGACACTGATCCGGATGACTCTAAGTCACAAACCGGATACGTAGTTATATTGAATGGTGGAGCTGTCAGTTGGTGCAGTTCCAAGCAGAGCGTCGTGGCGGGATCTACGTGTGAAGCAGAGTACATAGCTGCTTCAGAAGCAGCACATGAAGGAGTCTGGATGAAGGAGTTCATATCCGATCTAGGTGTAATACCTAGTGCATCGGGTCCAATGAAAATCTTTTGTGACAACACTGGAACAATTGCCTTGGCGAAGGAATCCAGGTTTCACAAGAGAACCAAACACATCAAGAGACGCCTCAACTCCATTCATGAAAAGGTCAAGGATGGAGACATAGAGATTTGCAAAATACATACGGATCTGAATGTGGTAGACCTGTTAACTAAGCCTCTTCCGCGAGCAAAACATGATCAGCACCAAGACTCCATGGGTGTTAGATTCATTACTATGTAATCTAGATTATTGACTCTAGTGGAAGTGGGAGACTGAAGGAAATATGCCCTAGAGGCAATAATAAAGTTGTTATTTTATATTTCCTTATTCATGATAAAGGTTTATTATTCATGCTAGAATTGTATTGATCGGAAACTTAAATACATGTGTGAATACATAAACAAATACCGTGTCCCTAGTAAGCCTCTACTAGACTAGCTCGTTGATCAAAGATGGTTAAGGTTTCCTAACCATAGACATGTGTTGTCATTTGATAACGGGATCACATCATTAGGAGAATGATGTGATGGAAAAGACCCATCCGTTAGCTTAGCATAATGATCGTTCAGTTTATTGCTATTGCTTTCTTCATGTCAAATACATATTCCTTCGACTATGAGATTATGCAACTCCCGGATACCGGAGGAATACATTGTGTGCTATCAAACATCACAACGTAACTGGGTGATCATAAAGATGCTCTACAGGTATCTCCGAAGGTGCTTGTTCAGTTGGCATAGATCGAGATTAGGATTTGTCAATCCGAGTATCGGAGAGGTATCTCTGGGCCCTCTCGGTAATACACATCATAAGAAGCTTGCAAGCAAAGTGACTAATGAGTTAGTTATAGGATGATGTATTACGGAACGAGTAAAGAGTCTTTCCGATAACGAGATTGAACTAGGTATGAAGATACCGACGATCGAATCTCGGGCAAGTAACATACCGATGGACAAAGGGAATTACGTATGTTGTCATAACGGTTCGAACGATAAAGATCTTCATAGAATATCTAGGATCCAATATGGGCATCCAGGTTCCTCTATTGGTTCTTGACCGGAGAGGTGTCTTGGTCATGTCTACATAGTTCACTAACCCGTAGGGTCCGCACGCTTAACGTTCGTTGACGATATAGTGTTATATGAGTTATAAGATTTGGTGACCGAAGGTTGTTCGGAGTCCCGGATGAGATCACACACATGACGAGGAGTCTCAAAATGGTTGAGAGGTAAAGATTGATATATAGGACGATGATATTTGGACACCGGAAGTGTTTTGGGACGTACCGGGAAGAAATCGGGTCACCCGAAGGGGTTCCGGGCAACCCCCCCCCCCCCGGGAAGTTATGGGCCTTATGGGCCAAAGGAGGGGACAGACCAGTCCACAAGGGGGCTGGCACGCCCCTCCCTTGCTTGGCCGGCCCTATGGGGAAGGAAAGGGGAGGGGTGGCCCCTCCTGCCTTTCCCTCCTCAAGAGAGAAAAGAAAGGGGGGCGCCACCTCCTCCTTCCTTCCTCCCGCACTCCAAATAAGGAAGGGGGCGCCACTTTGGGCAGGACCCCAAGTAGGATTCGGCCTACTTGGGGCGCCCTCCTGGCTGCTCCCTCCTCCCCCCACCTATATATATGTGGGAGGGGGGGCGCCTAGCACACCAGAACATTATCTTAGCCGTGTGCGGCGCCCCCCTCCAACGTTTACACCCGCGGTCATATTTTCGTAGTGCTTAGGCGAAGCCCTGCAGAGATCACTTCACGATCACCATCACCACGCAATCGTGCTACCGGAACTCATCCACCACCTCACCGTCTTGCTGGATCAAGAAGGCGGACGACGTCATCGAGCTGAACGTGTGCTGAACGCGGAGGTGCCGTACGTTCGGTGCTCGATCGGTTGGAACGCGAAGAAGTTCGACTACATCAACTGCGTTGTCAAACGCTTCCACTTATGGTCTACGAGGGTACGTAGACACACTCTCCCCTCTTGTTGCTATGCATCTCCATGAATAGATCTTGCGTGTGCGTAGAAAATTTTTTGTTTTCCATGCAACGTTTCCCAACAATCGCCGTCGGCACGCTACCTCTACATCTACCTTCGGGATTAGTTTTAGACCTCAATAATTGTTATTTGGTGCCAGCGTTGAGCATGAACATTATATCTAGACCTTGTTTATTGTGAGACGGTTATTCATTTAAATCGGAGTATAATGGTTGTTCTATTTATATGAGTAATATCTTTTATGCTCATGCACCCTTGATGAATGGTCTATTTTTGCTGAATCTCGATCGTAGTGATACACATATTCATAATATTGATGCCAAAAGATGCAAAGTTGATAATGATAGTGCAACATACTTGTGGCACTGCCGTTTAGGTCATATTGGTGTAAAGCATATGAAGAAACTCCATGCGGATGGACTTTTGGAATCACTTGATTATGAATCATTTGATACTTGCGAACCATGCCTCATGGGGAAGATGACTAAAACTCCGTTCTCCAAAACAATGGAGCGAGCTAATGACTTATTGGAAATATTACATACCAATGTACGTGGTTCGATGAGTGTTGAAGCACGCGGCGGGTATCATTATTTTCTGACCTTCACAGATGAGTTGACTAGGTATGGATATATCTACTTGATGAAACACAACTCTGAAACATTTGAAAAGTTCAAAGAATTTCATAGTGAAGTGGAGAATCATCGTAACAAGAAAATAAAGTTTCTACGATCTGATCGTGGAGGCGAATATTTGATTTACGAGTTTGGCCTTCATTTAAAACAATGTGGAATTTTTTCACAACTCACACCACCTGGAACACCACAGTGTAATGGTGTGTCCGAACGTCGTAACCCTACTTTATTAGATATAGTGCGTTCTATGATGTCTCTTACCGATTTACCACTATCGTTTTGGGGTTATGCATTAGAGACAGCCGCATTCACATTAAATAGGGCACCGTCAAAATCCGTTGAGACAACACCGTATGAACTACAGTTTGGCAAGAAACCTAAGATGTCGTTTCTTAAAGTTTGGGGATGCGACACTTATGTCAAAAGGCTTCAGCCTGATAAGCTCGAACCCAAATCGGAGAAGTGCGTCTTCATAGGATACCCTAAGGAAACCATTGGGTACACCTTCTACCACAAATCCGAAGGCAAGATCTTTGTTGCAAAGAATGGGTCCTTTCTAGAGAAGGAGTTTCTCTCGAAAGAACTAAGTGGGAGGAAAGTAGAACTTGATGAGGTAATTGTACTTTCTCTCGAATTGGAAAGTAGCACATCATAGAAAATCGTTCCTGTGATGCCTACACCAACTAGAGAGGAAGCTAATGATGATGATCATGAAACTTCAGATCAAGTTACTACTGAACCTCGTAGGTCGACCAGAGCACGATCTGCACCAGAGTGGTAAGGTAATCCTGTCCTGGAAGTCATGTTACTAGACCATGGCGAACCTATGAACTATGAAGAAGCTATGATGAGCCCAAGGATATGTTTCTCGTTTATGGAGGTGACGAAGAGCTCATCGTAAATGGTTACGTCGATGCTAGCTTCGATACAGATCCGGATGACTCAAAGTCACAAACCGGATACATATTTATATTGAATGGTGGAGCTGTCAGTTGGTGCAGTTCCAAGCAGAGCGTCGTGGCGGGATCTACGTGTGAAGCGGAGTACATAGCTGCTTTGGAAGCAGCACATGAAGGAGTCTGGATGAAGGATTTCATATCCGATCTGGGTGTAATATCGAGTGCATCTAGTCCAATGAAAATCTTTTGTGACAACACTGGAGCAATTGTCTTAGCGAAGGAATCCAGGTTTTACAAGAGAACCAAACACATCAAGAGATGCTTCAACTCCATTCATGAAAAGGTTAAGGATGGAGACATAGAGATTTGCAAAATACATACGGATCTGAATGTAGCGGACCGTTGACTAAGCCTCTTCCGCGAGCAAAACATGATCAGCACTAAGACTCCATGGGTGTTAGATTCATTACAATGTAATCTAGATTATTGACTCTAGTGCAAGTGGGAGACTGAAGTAAATATTCCCTAGAGGCAATAATAAAGTTGTTATTTTATATTTCCTTATTCATGATAAAGGTTTATTATTCATGCTAGAATTATATTGATCGGAAACTTAAATACATGTGTGAACACATAAACAAATACCGTGTCCCTAGTAAGCCTCTACTAGACTAGCTCGTTGATCAAATATGGTTAAGGTTTCCTAACCATAGACAAGTGTTGTCATTTGATAATGGGATCACATCATTAGGAGATTGATGTGATGGACAAGACCCATCCGTTGGCTTAGCATATGATCGTTCAGTTTATTGCTATTGCTTTCTTAATGTCAAATACATATTCTTTCGACTATGAGATTATGCAACACCCGGATACCGGAGGAATACCTTGTGTGCTATCAAACATCACAACACAACTGGGTGATCATAAAGATGCTCTACAGGTATCTCCGAAGGTGTTTGTTGAGTTGGCATAGATCGAGATTAGGATTTGTCACTCCATGTATCGGAGAGGTATCTCTGGGCCCTCTCGGTAATACACATCACAAGAAGCTTGCAAGCAAAGTGACTAAGGAGTTAGTTTCAAGATGATGTATCATGGAACGAGTAAAGAGACTTGCCGGTAACGAGATTGAACTAGGTACGAAGATACCGATGATCGAATCTCGGGCAAGTAACATACCGACAGACAAAGGGAATTACGTATGTTGTCATAAGGTTTGACAAAGATATTCGTAGAATATGTAGGAACCAATATGGGCATCCAGGTTCCGCTATTGGTTATTGACCGGAGAGGTGTCTCCGTCATGTCTACATAGTTCTCGAACCCGTTGGGTCCGCACGCTTAACGTTGTTGATGATATAGTGTTATATGAGTTATATGATTTGGTGACCGAATGTTTTTTCGGAGTCCCGGATGAGATCACGAACATGACAAGGACCTTCGGAATGGTCTAGAGGTAAATATTGATATATAGGACGATACTATTTGGACACCAGAAGAGTTTCGGAGTGCACTGGGTAGTCATCGGATCGCCGGAAGAGGTTCCAGACACCCCCGGGAGGTCTATGGGCCTAATGGGCCAAGGGGAGGGACACACCAGCCCACAAGGGGGCTGGCGCACCCTCTCCCTAGCTGCCGGCCCTACGGGAAGGAAAGGGGGAGGGTTGGCCCATCCTGCCTTTCCCTCCTCATGAGAGAAAGGAAGGGGGGGCGCCACCTCCCCCTGCCTTCCTCCCGCACACAAACATGGCAAGGGGGCGCGGCTAGGGCAGGAGCCCAAGTGGGATTCGGCCCCACTTGGGCGCCTCCTGGCTGCCTCCCCTATCCCCCACCTATATATGTGTGGGAGTGGGGCGCCACACAAGACCACGACAATCTCTTAGCCATGTGCGGCGCCCCTCTCCACAGTTTCATCCCTTGGTCATATTTTCGTAGTGCTTAAGCGAAGCCCTGCGGAGATAGCATCACCACCACCGTCACCACGCTGTCCTGCTGCTGGAACTCATCCACTACTTCGCCGTCTTGCTGGATCAAGACGGTGAGGACGTCACCGAGCTGAACATGTGCTGAACGCGGAGATGCCGTACGTTCGGTACTCGATTGGTTGGATCGCGAAGAAGTTTGACTACATCAACCGCGTTACTAAACGCTTCTGCTTACAGTCTATGAGGGTACGTAGACACACTCTCCCCTCTCATTGCTATGCATCTCCATGGATAGATCTTGCATTTGTGTAGAATTTTTTTTATTTTCCATGCAACGTTTCCCAACAAAGATCATATGCTAATCTCATGGGAAATAATGACATCACATAAAGAAAAGTATAAGTGGTAAATTTATTGGAAGTTGAAAAACATAGCATTGGTTAATGATGAAATTCATGAAAGAATTAATAAGGGAAGTGAAGATTCATATATAAATATACTATCTTGGACATCTTTTATGATTGTGAGACCCCATTAAGTATTTTATGCCAAATTGTTGACGTTGGACAAGGAAGACAACATAATGAGTTTGTTTGCTTATATTCGCATAGAAGCTATATTGTTATAGATCCTCCAACATGTGGTGCTTGCTCAATATCTTTGCTAGCCAAAAATCCGCACCAAGTAGAGATACTACTTGTGCCACCAAAAACCCTTAAACCTAGGTTCATGCCATGAGAGTCCACTATACCTACCTATGGATTGAATAAGATCCTTCAAGTAAGTTGTCACCGGTGCACAAGGCAATAAAAATTGCTTCTAAATATGTATGATCTTTTATTGTAAGGGATAATAAGCTTTGTACGATCTTGTGATGGTAAAGAAATAAAAGCGACGGACTGCATAATAAAGGTTGCTATCACAAGGGGAAATATAAAGTGACATTCCTTTACATTAAAAGCTTGCACATAAAAAAACCGCATGACAACCTATGCGAAGGGCCTATCTTTTACTTCTATGTATTTACTTTTCTTGCAAGAGTGAATAGTGTTCTCTTGTATTCCTTTTTATTTTTCTCTTTTGCAAGCTTCATGTGGTGGGGAAAGATATAGGCATATATATCCAGTTGGATATGAGTGATCATGAGTTATTATAGTTGACATTACCCTCGAGGTAAATGAGTTGGGAGGCAAAACTATAAGCCCCTATCTTTCTATGTGTCTGGCTGAAACTTTTGCTCCATATATATATCGTGAGTGTCAGCAATCATAAAAGACTAAATGATAGTTGAGTATGTGGAATTGCTAAACAAAAGCTCCAACATGGGACCCTTCTTGAAAAGATGATGAATTACAATTGCATTGTTGGCTGAGAACATAGTTTGTTAGTTTTAAAGAAAGTTTATGCTTTATACTTCATTGTTGTGATGAATTGTTACTTGTTCATGAAAAGTTTTATGATGATGATATATTGCTGCTATGATATTGGTCATGATGCTACTATGTCCGTATTTTGTTTTTATCGACACCTCTCTCTCTCTAAACATGTTGTCATGATTATCGATATCGGCTTTCACTTGAGGACAAGCGAGGTCTAAGCTTGGGGGAGTTGATACGTCCATTTTGCATCATGTTTTCCTACTGTTATTTATAATGTTTTTATCCAATATAATACTTTGTAGTACCATTCTAATGCCTTTTCTCTCTTAATTTGCAAGATTTATATGAAGAGGGAGATTGTCGGCAGCTGGAATTCTGGGCCTGAAAAGGCTATGTCAGAGATACCTATTCTGCACATCACCAAATGAGCTGAAATTTCACGGAGAATTATTTTGGAATAAATGAAAAATACTGGAAGAAAGAAATATCAGAGGGGGCCACCCAGGTGCCAACGAGGCACCAGGGCGCGCCCTGGTGGCTTGTGGGGCCCCTGGCCAGCCGCCGATGACCATCTTCTGGTATATAATCCCATTTACCCAAGAAAAAATAAGCGGAGGACTTTTGGGACGAAGCGCCACCGTCTCGAGGCGGAACCTAGGCAGGAGCACTTTTGCTCTCCTGTGAAGCAATTCTGTCGGGGACACTTCCCTTCGGGAGGGGGAAATCAAAGCCATCGACATCACCAACAGCTCTCTCATCGTGGGAGGACCAATCTGCATCAACATGTTCATCAGCACCATATCATCTCAAACCCTAGTTCATCTCTTGTATTCAATCTTTGCATCAAAACCTCAGATTGGTACCTGTGGGTTGCTAGCAGTGTTGATTACATCTTGTAGTTGATGCTAGTTGGTTTACTTGGTGGAAGATTATATGTTCAGATCCATGATACTACTCAATACCACTCAAATCTTGAACTTGAATATGATTTGTGAGTAGTTAATTTTATTCTTGAGGACATGGGAGAAGTCTTGTCATAAGTAATCATGTGAATTTCGTATTCGATCGATATTTTGATAATATGTATGTTGTTGCTTCCTTTAGTGGTGTCATGTGAACGTCGACTACATGACACTTCACCATCTTTGGGCCTAAGGGAAGGCATTGTGGAGTAGTAATTAGATGATGGGTTGCTAGAGTGACAGAAGCTTAAACCCTAGTTTATGCGCTATTTCGCAAGGGACTGATTTGGATCCATATGTTTCATGCTATGGTTAGATTTATCTTAATTCTTCTTTCATAGTTCTGGATGCTTGCGAGAGGGGTTAATCATAAGTGGGAGGCTTGTTCAAGTAAGAACAGCACCCAAGCACCGGTCCACCCACATATCAAATTATCAAAGTAACGAACACGAATCAAACAAACATGATGAAAGTGACTAGATGAAATTCCCGTGTGTCCTCAAGAACGCTTTGCTTATTATAAGAGACCGTTCCAGCCTGTCCTTTGTTACAAAAAGGATTGGGCTACGTACCTTGTTGCACTTTTGTTACCGTTACTATCTATTGCTCGTTACAAATTATCTTACCGTCAAACTATCAGTTACCGACAATTTCAGTGCTTGTAGAAAATACGTGCTAAAAACCGCTTGTCATTTCCTTCTGCTCCTCGTTGTGTTTGACACTCTTACTTATCGAAAGGACTACGATTGATCCCCTATACTTGTGGGTCATCAATGCATGCCATGTGTTATATCATTGCTAGTCTGCACTATATGATGATACATATGGTTAGCCTTCACTTGTAGTTTTACATGATAGTAGTTTTTTGAGCTCGTGCATTCTTTTATTGTGTAACTGGTTCTTTATCAATACTAGGTCATGTTGTTGTGATTGTATAACTAGAATGCGTATCGTGGGTGTACCAATTCGTGTCTTGTAAGATGCCTAAGTTGTTTATCTATGTATTTGCAAGTTTATGACGTACTAGATAGGAAATGCATGGAACCATGTCATTCATGCTAGTATCGTACATCGCTTGAAGTGATTAATGACATGACCTAGATGTTTACTTGCTTAGTATGATTTTCCCTTTTGTTTATAAGTCACAACTAGCATGATAGTGTTGTATGCTAATGCCATGCTTGATATTCATGTTGGTTGATATCAACTGAGTTCTGTCATAGTTATGAGTTGTATTTTATTGGTACCATAGTTTGGCATTTCGTGTGACGATCATCCATGCTTAGCAGTATATCTAGTTAATCTCGCTGTTGCATTGTTGTATGCCTAAGCCTATACATCTTGTGATGATAGTGATCTTTCATATCTTATTATCCTCCATGTGTTATAGTTGAGTGCTTAGTCCATATGCTTCTTATAGATGATTACCCTTGTCACATGTTAGTCCTATGAGTGTTTTATACTTGATGTAATGGTTCATCTCATGCTTAAGATAGTTTACCTTTTATGTTAGTTGAGTTGTGCCTTCCTCATAGGCTCAGCGTACACAAATAGTTATTACAAGCATGTGGTGGTAATCTTGTTGGTAGTTCTTATTTGGATATTGTTGTTTCTTGTAATAAAGAGCATGTCCTAGTTTAATATCTTCTAATGATCGCGGGTATCTTTGATGCCTGTGGTATTAGTTAATACATCTTTATAATCCTATATTCACATGGATTGTTTGATATGTGCCGTATTAATCATTTATTTAATTATCCTTCACCCTAGTATTGGGTGGCTCTTGTTATAGAAATATTTGCTAATAGTTGGTATGGTTGATGTTGATTCTGCTTGATGTTAACCATTATAAAAATTTAGAAGCATCTAAATACTTATTTGTTGTTAATTGTTACTCTTAAACATGCCATGTCTTGCTTGTGGTAGGATGAGGTTACATTGTCTTGTATTACCATGTCATGTCTAGGACAGTTGTTTTTTATCCAATTTGTTGTTGGGTTTTGTGATATTGGATCCGAGTTTGTATTGTTTTAGGGATAGATCTAGAACCAACTCAATTCATTATTGTATGTATTTCATTGTTAACTAGTATGATTTATAATATTTATTTGGTTATCTTAGGGAATGCATGCTTTTGAATTATTATATAGTTGATGTATATGTTTGACTGCTATTGACCATTATAAATATTTATATTCTATCTAAATATTAATTTGTAGTTAACTTTTACCTTAATCATGCCATGTTACTATTGTGTAGTTAAATGCATAGGATGGTTCCATTTCATGTGTATTAATGTCATTGTGTTTGTCATATAGTAGTTTCTTATAGAGTTAACCGAGATGTGTAGTGGACACTACTATTGGTTAGTAGCATAGTTCATATCTAAACGTTAGTCTTGTTGGCAAGTCTTGCTTAGCCATTGCCAACCTTGTTTACCCAAGAAGGACTGTCACTTTGTTGAATCCTCTCTACTTATTCCTATCATGCTACCTCATTTAGGAATGTCCATCTTGCTATCCATCCACTCTTAATTTGTTTTGGTTTTTTTTTTGAATTTACTATTGCTTTGGTATTTATTGTTTGTCATTTGCTATCGTTACGCCGAGTAGGGAGTGACCGGGTTGGACATGGACATAAGCAAGTTACCGAAGAAGGACTCAACAATGAAGGCATGCCTCCTTCTTTGATCATGCTTATACTATGTTTTACAAAATTGCATTTCATTTTATATTTATATGCATGCTATTTTAATTCTAGTAGCTAGCGTGTCGATTGACACATTACCTTGATCTGCTTGTCTCCTATTGTCTTGACACCTTAGTAGAATTATATTGTATTCTGGTAGAGTAGAAAGGCTTAGCCATGCTCATTACTCCATAGGTGCTTCTTTGAATGATCTTCAGATCATTGTTGACACTTGAAACTTGTTGCCGAGCTCGTTGAGCTAGGCCAGTTGGCCCTTGTTGATTTCCTCTATCCTCTTCTACTTTGGGTGAAACTTACCATCTAAATACTAGCATGAGCAACAGCTGAATCAAGGATAGAAGGAGCGATTAGCTGCCCTTCATAAGATGAAGGGGGAAATATGTCATCTGTGTCGCATGAGGCCTAATAAGTCTTGGATTTGAAGATTGCACTAACGGTACAGCCACATGCTATATGGGAACTAGCTTGGTTGATTAGTTAGTTCACCCTTATTTTCGTCATCGCCATATGACGGATGGGATAGCTGTTTTGCGAGGAGTATCCTCGGCACAAAAGGGGGCTCAGACTGTGAACTGTGGTTACTTCTGTGTTTAAACCTAGTGGGCACGTCACAGTAAGTGTGGTCTAATGAAAGACCTCGTCACAATCTCCCTGTCGGTATACCAAATGGTGTACTATACCAGCAGCCACTAGTGGCAACAAGATGGGATTGTGTCCTGTGGGTAAATTGTAGGGCCTCTATAGAGTGTAAAACTATTCGAATAGTCGTGTCCATGGTCATGGATGGCACATTAATCTTTCTTGACATACAAGACCTGTCTTGCTTATTCCCTCTTTGTCCCTATTGTTGGAACCTATGAAGATCGTGAGTTGATTGTGCATCCTCACTGAAGAAAGTTATGCTGGAGATAAAAAATGTCTTCATCTAAAACGGCTTTTATCCAACTATTATGATATTTTTCAAATAAAACTAGTTTTGTGCAAATAAGCCATATAGCCTTCCTTTTAAGACACATGTAGCTAATAGGTCCTTGTCTGAGGGAGGCATGTTGAGTACGTAATGTACTCATGGCAATAATTTTGTTGACAGCATATGGCCATGACAACATATCCACGAAGACGAAGGTGATGAGTAGGACTACAATGGCGATCAGTAGGAGTGATGTCACATGGATTACATCGAGTGCTTGTGGCTGAGAAGGAGTTGCTACGCGTTTTTACTTTTCGATGCTTTCTGAATGTAATACATGTCATGAGACATTTCTTTGTGTATGCCTTGTGGCAATGTTTATTAAAACTATAATACTTTTACCTATTTTGCAATGATATCATTTCACTATGTTGTCAATAATGATCCTGCGGTTGACGATTAAACACATGAGGATTTGGAAGTTATCTTCCAGGTTCTCACAATACATGACAAAAACCTTGCACGCTGCCTCCACAAGTGCAAAGCCCTTCCCTTCTTTTCAAGCTTGACATCTAGAAGGCTTTTGACTCGGTCAAATGTGAGTACATTATCGACCTCCTCCAACAGAGAGGTTTCCCGGTCGTGTTTTGGGGTTAGATCATCACTATCCTTTGAACTCTTACTCACATATCCTTTTAAATGGGGTGGTCGGCAACCCCACTTTCCATGGTCGTGTCCTCTTTCAAGGGGTCTCGTATCCCCCGTGCTATTTGTCATCGACCCAATCCAAAAAATTCTCAAGTTGGCAACTAAAAAAGGATTGTACCACAAAATCCGAGGTCGTGTTGTGATTATGAACCTCCCTACATGTGGACGACATCATAGGTGTCCCCACTCTTTGCAGTCAGCTAAAATCAGCGCACATCTTCAAAGCCTCCCGACCAACCGGACATCCTGTCCAATGAAATATTTGAGGGTGCTCCTCTTGGTGCAGCAACTAAAAAAGGTGCATTTCTGATTCCCTGAGGACAAGGTGGCGGCCAAATTGGTCACTTGGGATGGACAAAACATCATCGCCAACGGATGCTCCGACCTTGTAAAGTTAGTGTTTTCTTCGTGAATGGTCTTCTATATCACACCCCTCATCGTCCCTCCCACCACACTTCAAAATGTCAACAAGATTGTGCAGGTCTTTCATTGTGAACGAACAGACAAAATAAACGATGTTAAGGGCAGGGTCAATTGGGACATTGTTTTCTGACCACATGAGCTCCAGGGCTCGATGTGATCAATGCGGAGAAGTTTGTGCGGGCACTTAGGCTTTGATGGCTTTGGTCTAAATGGAAGGACCCCACCATAATATGGGTCGCTGCTACTTGTTGAGCTTGCGTTGTTATTTCCCTTGAAGAGGAAAGGGTGATGCAGCAAATTAGAGATAAGTGCCTCGCTACGCCTTCTGTCACTGGGTGAGGACACCGCATGATTGAACCCATCACAAAGCACCTCCCATGGCAAGATAGATCAATCTAGTTGGCCAAACCAAATCAATAGATCGGAGAGAAATACAAAGCTATCTTAATCATGCATAAAAGAGTTCAGAGAAGACTCAAATAATATTCATAGATAATCTGATCATAAATCCACAATTCATCGGATCTCAACAAACACACCACAAAAGAAGATTACATCGGATAGAACTCCAAGAACATCGAGGAGAACATGGCATTGAAGATCAAAGAGAGAGAAGAAGCCATCTAGCTACTAGCTATGTACCCGTAGGTCTATGGTAAACTACACAAACATCATCGATAGGGCAGCAAGGTTGGTGTAGAGGCCCTCCGTGATCGAATCCCCCTCCGACAGAGAGCCAGAAAAGGCCCCAAGATGGGATCTCATGAGAACAGAAGCTTGCGGCGGCGGAAAAGTATTTTTGTGGACGCTTCTGATGTAGATAGAATATTTGGGTATTTATGGAGCAAGAATTAGGGTTGGAAGGTCTACGAGGGGCCCAAAAGCCAGGGGGGCGTGTAACATCCCAAAATTCTAAATTTTGGAATATTATATTAATTAAGTAATAATGATTGCTTGTGTGATTTGTTGTGTGAAATTGAGAGAAATTTGAAACTTTTGAAAGTTGAATGAGAGGGAATGAAATGACTTTCCCAAACTTTCACCTTGCATTTATGATCTCCATGAATTGAAATTCATTTCATCACAAAACCCTAGAGTGAAGATGATATGACTTCTTCCATATAAATAAATGAAAAGGGTTTTGAAAAGATTTGAATTCCATTTGGAAATATTCCAAATTCGGAAACTTTATGCGACTCAATGAGTTTCATGAGAGAAGATAAAATGACTTCTTCAAATGCTAAGACAGAGAGTTGGAAGTTTCAAAGAAATCAAATTTAAAGTCCCTTTGAAAGTATTTTCAATTTGGAGTTATTTGGTTTTTATTCAAATTATTTTTCTCCAAAAATAAAATATATAGAAAATAGGGTAAAATGATTCCCTACATTAGAAAATTGGATAAAAATGGTTTTGAATTCATTTTGGTATTTTAAAATAATTTTATTTGATTTTTAAATAAACCAGTAGCACTGTTTGCTTTATTTAATAAAAATGGATTTTCTTTGATGCTCGAAAAATGTTCATATTGTAGAAAATCTTTTTATGAAAATTTTGATGTATAATATGCCTATGTATAATTTCATTTTATTTTCGTTATTTAGTTTTCCTTTCTGTTTCTATTTAAAAAAACTGTACGTGCGGCTAATAATTATTTATCGCCCACATGCGCAGCATAATAGACAGGCCGGCCCGTATTTTCGTTAAGGTTTACATTATTTTTCCGAAAAATAAAATTTCAGGAAAGAAAAATATAAAAAAAAAACTGCCGCGCAGTGTACGCGCGAGGCCGGGCCGAACTCTTAGGCCATGCGCATGATCTTTTTCAATTTCATCAGCGTATGTATATGTTTTAGTCTCACATTGCTTGGCCTTTTACCCCTAAATGTCTTTTCCACCTATAAATATAGACTCATAGAGCCTCCAAAATCATCCGATTCGGGTTAAATCAATATATTTTGGTTTGACTAGATTCACTAAAGAAAAATATATTTCTCCTCTCCGGCGGGAATTCTTGAAGTCGTCTCCTTTCTTCGAAGTCGTCTTTTTTTCTCCTACCTTATAAACGTATCTTTCTTCGTATTCTTTTATACTCCCGTAGCTTATTATTTCTAGACTAGTACGGTACAATAATTAGATTTATAAATTAGTCCCTGTATTAACATTTTAGGACTAGAATTCTTTTAGCCATATCTCTTTTTCTTCCATAAAACAGCTTGGCCCTGATTTTTCAAATAGCCATAACTTTTTACTCGTTCATCCAAATTAGACGAAACTAATGCCTACATTTTCGTCTTGTTTCCACCTATCTAGTGAATCTATCAAATAAACTTTTTGCAACTTTCAAATTTTGAAATTTGATCAGATTCATATTCAAACTTCTTTTGATCATATCTTTTTATCCGTAGCTCCGTTTCCGATGAACCCAACTGCATCGGATTCGTATTGAAGTAATTTTTTCCGTTTGCACAATTAGTGTCATCTTTCCAACATATAATTTTGATCTTAGCCAGTTACTCTACTAGTCCACCAAAGAGTTGTTACACAACATTCTAAGCAGATTCAATGCTATGTTTAATTACTTGATCCGTTATTTTCAATCTAGTAATTCTTTTTCCTACATATTCATATTGACTTCCTACATCCAGTAGCATCATTAGTTTCAACTTTTGATCTTTTCAAATTTGAACGATTCAAATTTGAACTCGAATCTTCACTTGATCATATCTTGTAAACTGTAGCGCTTTTTCAATTGATTCCTTTTTCAAATTGAATCCCTAGGCGTAATCTAACATCTTGAGCCATCACCACACTTTTTCACCGAAATTAGGATCTGATCTTGCAAAATAATTTGATTTAGTTCTTTGGAGTTTTTGCAATCTTCCTTTGCATATTTTTTTGGGGTCTTTTGAGTGATTGCTTATGTGTGGATAAAATTGCTTGCTTACGATAGATTGATCGGAGTGTGATGAGTAGAACTATCTGGAATTATGAGTGCGAAGAATCTTCATCAACAGTACAAGGCAAGTTCAAACTTTGATCATACTCTTCTATACCCAGTTTTTATGCATTAGTTTCAATCCTCAAACACTGCATGGTTAGGGTTTGATAACATGTGGGTACTGAGAAGTAGTTGATGAGGTAGGAACCTATTGTCCTTTATCAAACCATGGGTATTACTACGTTATGCTTACATAGCTATGCTATGCTATGCTCGTAGACGTGGTTTGGTTTGAGAGAATTCATGAAAGATGTGAGAGTTATTGTTAACTAAGGTTTAACTTAAGGTGGCTACTCTAACACACATCTGGGTGGATTGGTTGTGGGCACCTGGGGAATCCAGTGTTGTCCAAGGAGATCCCGGGGAATCCGTGTGATCATCCTATGGTTCGCCACCCAGGCTCAAAGGGATCATAAGATTATTCAAGCTAGAAACTTCCGTGTGCAGCCACAAGCCATTATGGGCTCTGGCATAGTTGAGTAGGTTGTGTGACCTCTTTCAGTGGTAAACTAGCAGATGTAGGGGATGTAGGTGGTACGGTTTACCCGTCGAAAGAGTTAATGCTTCTGAAAGACTGTGTCTCGGTCATCCATTTCTCAAACACCATGTAATGCGAGAAATCTAACGGAGGAGACCGAGTCTTGTGGGGAAAAGTGCGCAAACCTCTGCAGAGTGTACAAACTAATCATGGTTAGCCATGTCCCCGGTTATGGACATCTTGAGTATCTGGTACTTGAATTATTGATTTGATCTCATCACATTACTTAATTAATTTGATTGGGTTGTTAACTTTTAATTGGGATTGAGTTGGGGTTACCTTCTCAATGTTTTCAACAAACTCAGTAGTAAATAAAATATATTCATTTGTTGTAGGAAAAAATTGGCTTTATGCAAATGTTAAACCTAGAGCCTCCACCAACCAAATATGCATATAGTGATAGCTATTATTCATCATTATCCTATGGTGTGAATTTGCCAGTACATTCAATGTACTGACCTACATGGTTGCAACGTCTCATGTTGCAGGATTCTTACGATGAGTAAGTGATACGTTAGGGTTACGATTTCTATACTGAACTTTGTCGTTGGTGTTGATGGGAATCCACAACCTTGTTGTTACTTCCGCTATATGGATTGAGGTAATAGTATTTACGTTATTTTACACATGTGATTTACCTCTGTTATAAATCCTCGAGTACTGTGTGTGTCAGCATACCGATCCAGGGATGACACTTAAGCACAGAGACTTGACCGTCTGAGGTCGGGTCGCTACAAGATGGTATCAGAGCACATGTTGACTGTAGGACGTGACCCCTAGAAACTGGCAAGCCCATAGGAAAGATTTTTCTCTAAAACTTTATTTTCAAAAAGATCTTTTACCTCTTTTATTTTCTGAGCTTTATCAAATTTCCCTTTTAGTTAGACTATACCCCTTTCCCCTTTTGACCACTCAAAGATTCGACTGATGAGACCACTCCAAGAAGTACAAGATATCGGATAACTAAGACCACTTCGGAATGAAGAGGATTTTACCGAGCATTATAATAATGGAAACTACGACGGTTGAAGACTCCGAAGACTAGGAGAATTTGAAGGCTCTGTAGAATTTCCAGATTGGTATGACCTAGGAAGACTACCCTTATGGAATTTGT
Organism: Thinopyrum elongatum; assembly: GCA_011799875.1. Taxonomy (NCBI): domain Eukaryota; kingdom Viridiplantae; phylum Streptophyta; class Magnoliopsida; order Poales; family Poaceae; genus Thinopyrum; species Thinopyrum elongatum. The sequence continues at coordinate 79,875,265 of CM022300.1, read as the reverse complement.
CAGACTATTGAAGCTGCCAATACCTGAGATCAAGGTGTGTCGGAGAAAGACTGGAACATGGAGCATTAAAACTCAAAGTTTTTGTCGAGAAAACCCTAAGGCAGGAGATATCAACTATGGAATGATAGCTCATGGCAATGACAAGGGAAGAAACACGACTACTCATGATGTTATCGCCCGCTTATGCTATGGTCACCGTGCTGAGTTGAGCATGCATTCTTTGGAAGGATTGGATGACAAAAGGGTAAATGGAGCACCTATCAGCAAAAGATGAAGTTTTAACCTTAGCTGGTGTATCGCCAGGATCTGGAGTATTACATCAAGAATTTTAAGATGGACCTGCAGGAAGCTGTATTTGACAAGGAAGCATTTCGTGAAGAACTCAGGACCCAGAAGCTGAAAGTAGCCAAACTGGAGGAGCAAAACCTCGAGATACCAGAGATTCGTCAGGAACTGAAGGACAGTAGGACCATTGTTCATGCCAAGGATGTTGAAACCCAGAAGATTGGAACGCAACTCCAGAATATTAAAGAACGTCACGAGAGACTTTGCGTCAATAGAAATGACCTGGCAAAAGAACTTGAGGAGGTCAAGCACGATCGGAAGAAGCCCATCAGAGACATGAACAAGACTTGAAGAGTTTGGCGACTTTGAAGATTTATTGACCTTTAGAAGACCAAACCCCTGTTATGTACCTACGTTAGATGCGACGATTGTGAGGTGTCATTTGTTTGATGTTTTTCCAACAGCCACAAAAGTAAAATCTGTCTTTTCAAAACTATTGTTTGTATTGTGTGTATCCCGCTCTCTCTCTCTCGTATCTCACCCCAAAACCCTTGGACCCAATAGAGGATGAATGGAGACGAACTCACATTTTCGGGACCGATAAGTCAATTGGACACGGACCAATGGATTCAGAACATGGAAGATCACATGAAGAATAACACTATAGCCGGAAAGGATATGGCCCAGCATGCTCTTCAGTGCTTTGAAAGAGGTGCTGCTACTTGGTGGAGGATGTACCAAACCATCAACGGATGGCAAGAAGTAACCACTTGGGAAGAATTTAAGTTGACTCTGTTAAAGTCTTGACTTGTGTCCCAGAAGTTGAAGCCTTATGGAAATGATATGAAGAAACCTTGTGCATGCAAGCTTTGTGGAGAAATAGGACACAACTATAAAGAACACAAGGATGAATGCCCTAATTGTGAAGAAAGTCACCCAGCTGAAGAATGCCCAACTAGGCAGATTACTTGTTTCTTGTGTGAAGGGACTACCCACTACCCTGCTCAGTGTCACATTTACCCCATAGTACAACGAACCATCCAACAGAAGAAAGAAGCAATGAAAGGAGCCCTCATGAAAATTTTAGAAGAACCTGTGATGAAGGAAGAGGTGGAGGACGCACCCAAAGAAGACCCAATTAAACTCTGCACCAAGTCATGCTATTCATGTGGAGAAGAAGGACACATATCCCAGAATTGTCCGAAGGAGGATCTAGTAGAATTCCCGACAGTGGAAGTAGAGTATGACCCACAAGAGATAGAAGCCCTGATTGGCACGGAAAAGTCCAGGAAGAGAAATAGATTGGATTCCAAGAACAACCCAATTTCTACAAAGAAGGACCTGAGTCATATCACATGTTTTAGGTGCAAAGATTCAGGGCACTACTTCAACGGTTGCCCAAAAAGGAAGCCGAGGACCCAAGGAGGCTATGTAAGCACAAGGAAACCACGAGACTTGTCAGAAGTAATATGTTTCTGCTGTAATGAAGCAGGACACTTTGCCAGAGATTGTCCCAATGAGGATATTCATGTTAAATAGTTGGTTCTGTGAGGAATATAGAAGTAGTAGTGGGAACATTTCTTTTATATTGAGGTATTGAGTTGAGGCATGTAATGGAAAATGCAGGAGATTGTAATAATTTGAGAATCAATAAAGTTAGCATCGATGGTACTGATTTGGATTTTTATGAGTTGTTACTCTATGAAGAAAGTTTCTGACCATTTTCGAGGATATGAGAAATATGGTCTACGAATAAATTTGCGCAATTAAAGGGTGGTAGTACCCTGTGAGGACACTTGACCCCTGGAAAGGATAATGATATTCCACGGAGTGGACTTCGGACAAGATAAGTACGAGTTTTATCTTGATATGTGGGATACCCCACGACTAGGATGGGATGAAGTACTATTGGATATAAAGGAGGTAGAAGGTTGGCAATATGGAGCAATTTTAACTCCGTGATGAGTCTGTGTAATCCCGTCTTAGTTTGGTACCGATAGAAGAAAGGGAGACAGTACAATGGGATGGATTTAAGAATGCTAGGAAGCTGGATGTTGGAATAATGATCAGTTGCCCCGATGAAGAGTTCAAGGTTTACAAGTGATGAGATGGGTCATGACCCACAGGCTCCAGGACCTGCCAAGAAGCAAGCACAATCTTGCTGAAGGAAAAACCCTGGAAGAAGATACGACTTTATCCACAGACAATCTTATAGGAGTAACGCAAAACCTGAGAGTTGTGAATGAACGATAGATGTTTGTTTGGCTTGCAGAAATCAATGGATTTTTCTGAACTTAGTTTCGTCGACAAGAGAAATTCTGCAATGCTTGTGAGGATGACCGAGTGTTAGAATGCGAGATTCGCTAAACCATATACAAGGTAATGATTTGGGTGCGGGATGGATTGATCACCATACCGACTTACTCTTATTATTCGTCTTGCTATATGGGATGGTAAATCTGAGTGACTTACCCATAGTAGAGCGACGATGATCAAAACCTTGTTTGAACCTTAGAATGGTATGACAATTTTTTCCCTTGTACAAGGCAGTTGTTGCTAATCGTAGGATATACGGTGAGGTTCAACCCAGACCCGTTTTCTGCAGGGACCCAGTCTAATTGTTGGATGACCACCATGAGATATCGATAGTTGTTTAGTATTGGCGCCAGACCGTCAGCTAAGAAGACCCGATCACAGAAGAACCTTACCAAGATGAAAGGACAGAAGAATTGCGGTAAAGGTCATGCCACTACCGGAAGAGCCAGAGAAGGAATTTTCCCGAGGAATCTGAGAAGACCGACCCTGTCAACAATAAGGATGGAGTATATGAGTTTTGATGGAACCGTAACAATTCTTCTAAGGGTGGTAGCACCCCAGACCCCTCCGACGATCAATGGATTTTGAGAAGACCCCGAATCTAACCTATTTCTTGCTAGCCTCTCCGAATCTCGAGGACGAGATTCATTTTAAGGGTGGTAGGTTTGTAACATCCCAAAATTCTAAATTTTGGAATGTTATATTAATTAAGTAATAATGATTTCTTGTGTGATTTGTTGTGTGAAATTGAGAGAAATTTGAAACTTTTGAAAGTTGAATGAGAGGGAATGAAATGACTTTCCCAAACTTTCACCTTGCATTTATGATCTCCATGAATTGAAATTCATTTCATCACAAAACCCTAGAGTGAAGATGATATGACTTCTTCCATATAAATAAATGAAAAGGGTTTTGAAAAGATTTGAATTCCATTTGGAAATATTTCAAATTCGGAAACTTTATGCGACTCAATGAGTTTCATGAGAGAAGATAAAATGACTTCTTCAAATGCTAAGAAAGAGAGTTGGAAGTTTCAAAGAAATCAAATTTAAAGTCCCTTTGAAAGTATTTTCAATTTGGAGTTATTTGGTTTTTATTCAAATTATTTTTCTCCAAAAATAAAATATATGGAAAATAGGGTAAAATGATTCCCTACATTAGAAAATTGGATTAAAATGGTTTTGAATTCATTTTGGTATTTTGAAATAATTTTATTTGATATTTAAATAAACCAGTAGCACTGTTTGCTTTATATAAATTTTTTTTGTATTTTCTTTGATGCTCGAAAAATGTTCATATTGTATAAAATCTTTTTCTGAAAATTTTGATATATAATATGCCTATGTATAATTTTATTTTATTTTTGTTATTTAGTTTTCCTTTCTGTTTCTATTTAAAAAAAAACTGTACGTGCGGCTAATAATTATTTATCGCCCATATGCGCAGCATAGTAGACAGGTCGGCCCGTATTTTTCTTTTTCTCTTTTTATTTTCGTTAAGGTTTACATTTTTTTTTCCGAAAAATAAAATTTCAGGAAAGAAAAATATAAAAAAAAGAAACTGCCGCGCAGTGTACGCGCGCGGCCGGGCCGAACTCTTAGCCCATGCGCATGATCTTTTTCAATTTCATCTGCGTATGTATATGTTTTAGTCTCACATTGCCTAGCCTTTTACCCCTAAACGTCTTTTCCACCTATAAATATAGACTCATAGAGTCTCTAAAAATCATCCGATTCGGGTTAAATCAATATATTTTGGTTTGACTAGATTCATTAAAGAAAAATATATTTCTCCTCTCTCCGGCGGGAATTCTGGAAGTCGTCTCCTTTCTCCGAAGTCGTCTTTTTTTTTACCTTATAAAGGTATCTTTCTTCGTATTTTTTATACTCTCGTAGCTTATTATTTCTAGACTAGTACGGTAGAATAATTAGATTTATAAATTAGTCCCTGTATTTACATTTTAGGACTAGAATTCTTTTAATCATATCTCTTTTTCTTCCGTAAAACAGCTTGGCCCTGATTTTTCAAATAGCCATAACTTTTTACTCGTTCATCCAAATTAGACGAAATCAACGCCTACATTTTCGTATTGTTTCCACCTATTTAGTGAATCTATCAAATAAACTTTTTGCAACTTTCAAATTTTGAAATTTGTTCAGATTCATATTCAAACTTCTTTTGATCATATCTTTTTATCCGTAGCTCCGTTTCCGATGAACCCAACTGCATCGGATTCGTATTGAAGTAATTTTTTCCGTTCGCACAATTAGTGTCATCTTTCCAACATATAATTTTGATCTTAGCCAGTTACTCTACTAGTCCACCAAAGAGTTGTTACACAACATTCTAAGCAGATTCAATGCTATGTTTAATTACTTGATCGGTTATTTTCAATCTAGTAATTCTTTTTCCTACATATTCATATTGACTTCCTACATCCAGTAGCATCATTAGTTTCAACTTTTGATCTTTTCAAATTTGAACGATTCAAATTTGAACTCGAATCTTCACTTGATCATATCTTGTAAACTGTAGCGCTTTTTCAATTGATTCCTTTTTCAAATTGAATCCCTAGGCGTAATCTAACATCTTGAGCCATCACCACACTTTTTCACCGAAATTAGGATCTGATCTTGCAAAATAATTTGATTTAGTTCTTTTGGAGTTTTTGCAATCTTCCTTTGCATATTTTTTTGGGTCTTTTGAGTGATTGCTTATGTGTGGATAAAATTGCTTGCTTACGATAGATTGATCGGAGTGTGACGAGTAGAACTATCTGGAATTATGAGTGCGAAGAATCTTCATCAACAGTACAAGGCAAGTTCACACTTTGATCATACTCTTCTATACCCAGTTTTTATGCATTAGTTTCAATCCTCAAACACTGCATGGTTAGGGTTTGATAACATGTGGGTACTGGGAAGTAGTTGATGAGGTAGGAACCTATTGTCCTTTATCAGACCATGGGTATTACTACGTTATGCTTACTTAGCTATGCTATGCTATGCTATGCTCGTAGACGTGGTTTGGTTTGAGAGAATTCATGAAAGATGTGAGAGTTATTGTTAACTAAGGTTTAACTTAAGGTGGCTACTCTAACACACATCTGGGTGGATTGGTTGTGGGCACCTGGGGAATCCAGTGTTATCCAAGGAGATCCCAGGGAATCCGTGTGATCATCCTATGGTTCGCCACCCAGGCTCAAAGGGATCATAAGATTATTCAAGCTAGAAACTTCCGTGTGCAGCCACAAGCCATTATGGGCTCTGGCATAGTTGAGTAGGTTGTGTGACCTCTTTCAGTGGTAAACTAGCAGATGTATGGGATGTAGGTGGTACGGTTTACCCGTCGAAAGAGTTAATGCTTCTGAAAGACTGTGTCTCGGTCATCCGTTTCTCAAACACCATGTAGTGCGAGAAATCCAACAGAAGAGATCGAGTCTTGTGGGGAAAAGTGCGCAAACCTCTGCAGAGTGTACAAACTAATCATGGTTAGCCGTGTCTCCGGTTATGGACATCTTGAGTATCTGGTACTTGAATTATTGATTTGATCTCATCACATTACTTAATTAATTTGATTGGGTTGTTAACTTTTAATTGGGATTGAGTTGGGGTTACCTTCTCAATGTTTTCAACAAACTCAGTAGTAAATAAAATATATTCATTTGTTGTAGGGAAAAATTGGCTTTATGCAAATGTTAAACCTAGAGCCTCCACCAGCCAAATATGCATATAGTGATAGCTATTATTCATCATTATCCTATGGTGTGAATTTGCCAGTACATTCAATGTACTGACCTACATGGTTGCAACGTCTCATGTTGCAGGATTCTTACGACGAGTAAGTGATACGTTAGGGTTACAATTTCTATACTCAACTTTGCCGTTGGTGTTGATGGGAATCCATAACCTTGTTGTTACTTCCGCTATATGAATTGAGGTAATAGTATTTACGTTACTTTATACATGTGATTTACCTCTGTTATAAATCCTCGAGTACTGTGTGTGTCAGTATACCGATCCAGGGATGACACTTAAGCACAGAGACTTGACCGTCTGAGGTCGGGTCGCTACAGGGTGCCCCTGGGGCGCACCCCTAGGGCTTGTGGCCTCCCCATAGGTCTTCTGGCCTCCTCTCCAATTCTCCTGGGTTTCTTCTGGTCCAAGAAAAATCATCGTAAAGTTTTATTCCGTTTGGACTCCATTTGATATTGATTTTCTATAAAGACAAAAACAAGGAAAAAACAGCAACTAGCACTTGGCACTGGGTTAATAGGTTAGTCCCAAAATATGATATAAAATAGTACCATAATGCATATAAAACATCCAAGATGGATAATATAATAGCATGGAACAATCAAAAATTATAGATACGTTGGAGACGTATCAAGCATCCCCAAGCTTAATTCCTGCTTGTCCTCGAGTAGGTAAATGATAAAAACAGAATTTTTGATGTGGAATGCTACCTAACATGTTTATCAATGTAATTTTCTTTTATGTGGCATGAATATTCAGATCCATAAGATTCAAAACAAAAGTTTAATATTGACATAAAAACAATAATACTTCAAGCATACTAATAGAGCAATCATAGTTTTTCAAAATATCATGGCCAAAGAAAGTTATCCCTACAAAATCATATAGTCTGGTCATGCTCTATCTTCATCACACAAAGTATTTAATCATGCACAACCTCGATGACAAGCCAAGCAATTGTTTCATACTTTTAATGTTCTAAAGCTTTTTCAACTTTTACGCAATACATGAGCGTGAGCCATGGATATAGCACTATAGGTGGAATAGAATATGGTGGAGGTTGTGTGGAGAGATCAAAAAGAAGAAGTCTCACATCAACTAGGCAAATTAATAGGCTATGGAAATGCCCGTCAATTGATATCGATGCAAGTGAGTAGGGATTGCCATGCAGCGGATGCACTAGAGCTATAAGTGTATGAAAGCTCAAAAGAAAACTTAGTGGGTGTGCATCCAACTTGCTTGCTCACGAAGACCTAGGGCAATTTGAGGAAGGCCATCGTTGGAATATACAAGCCAAGTTCTATAATGAAAAATTCCCACTAGTATATGAAAGTGACAAAATAGGAGACTCTCTATCATGAAGAACATGGTGCTACTTTGAAGCACAAGTGTGGAAAAAGGATAGTAACATTGTCCCTTCTCTCGTTTTCTCTCATTTTTTCCTTTCTCATTTTTTTTGGTTCTATGGCCTCTCTTTTTTTTTGTCCGAAGCCTCATCCCGACTTGTGGGGGAATCATAGTCTCCATCATCCTTTCCTCGCATGGGACAATGCTCTAATAATGATGATCATCACACTTTTATTTACTTACAACTCAAGAATTACAACTCGATGCTTGATACGTCTCCAACGTATCTATAATTTTTTATTGTTCCATGATGTTATATTATCATTCTTGGATGTTTTACAATCATTTCATAGCAACTTTATATCATTTTTTGGGACTAACCTATTGACATAGTGCCCAGTACCAGTTGTTGTTTTTTGCTTGTTTTTTACTTCGCATGATATTAGAACCAAACAAAGTCCAAATGCCACGAAACTTTTTGGAGATTTTTTTGGACCAGAAGACAACTTGGGAGCCAAGGAAGCACCCGGGGGAGGCCCATGGGGCCCACAAGACACCAGGGTGCGCCAGAGGCCCCTCTCACGCCCTGATGGGTTTTGGGGCCCATGGGGGTCTCCTCCCCCGCCTCTCAGCTCTATAAATCCTCAGAAATTCCAGAAACCCTAGGTGAGCAGACGAAACACAATTCCAGCCGCCGCAAGTTCCAGAACCACGAGATCCAATCTACACCATCACGAAGGGGTTCATCATCCTCATTGGTGCCTCTCCGATGATGCGTGAGTAGTCCACCATAGACCTACGGGTTCGTAGGCAGTAGTTAGATGGCTTTCTCTCTCTTTTTGATTCTCAATACAATGGTCTCTTGGAGATCTATTTGATATAATGACTTTTTGCGGTGTGTTTGTTGGGATTCGATGAAGATCAAGTTTATGATCAGTTTCTATCCATGAATATTATTTGAGTCTTCTTTTGATCTCTTATATGCATGATTACTTATAGCCTCGTATTCCTCCCTCGAATCTTTGGTTTAGTTAGACCAACTAGATCGATTTTTATTGCCATGGGAAGAGGTGCTTTGTGATGGGTTCGATCTTACAGTGTCCTCACCCAGTGACAGAAGGGGTAGCGAGGCACGTATGTATTGTTGTTATTAATGATAACAAGATGGGGTCTATTCCTACATGAATAGATCTTATCTACATCATGTCATGATACGTCTCCGTCGTATCTATAATTTTTTATTGTTTCATGCCAATATTCTACAACTTTCATATACTTTTGGCAACTTTTTATATTATTTTTTGGACTAACATATTGATCAAGTGCCCAGTGCCAGTTCCTGTTTGTTGCATGCTTTTTGTTTTGCAGAATATCCATATCAAACGAAGTCCAAACACGATAAAAACTTACGGAGATTTGTTTTGGAATATATGTGATTTTTTGGAACAAGAATCAACACGATACGATACCCGAGGGGCCCACAAGCCCTAGGGGCGCGATCCCTATCCTGGGCGCGGCCAGTAGGCTTGTGGCCACCCCGAAAGGCGGTTGGTGCCCTTCTTCGGCCGTAAGAAAGATAATATCCGAATAAAAATTGTGTTAAAATTTCAGCCCAATCGGAGTTACGGATCTCCGGGAATTTAAGAAACGGTGAAAGGCCAAAAAACAGGAACGCAGAAACAGAAGAAAACAGAGAGAGATCCAATCTCGGAGGGGCTGCCGCCCCTCCGCCGCCATGGAGGCCAAGTACCAGAGGGGAAACCCTCCTCCCATCTAGGGGGGAGGTCAAGGAAGAAGAAGAAGGAGGGGGGGCTCTCTCCCCCTATCTGCCGGTGGCACCGGAACGCCGCGGGGGCCATCATCGTGACGGCGATCTACACCAACAACTTCGCCGGTCATCACCAACTCTCTCCCCCTCTATGCAGTGGTGTAACACCTCTTCTCCCCGCTGTAATCTCTACTTAAACACGGTGCTCAATGCTATATATTATTTCCCAATGATGTATGGCTATCCTATGATGTTTGAGTAGATCCGTTTTGTCCTATGGGTTGATTGATGATCATGATTTGTTTGAGTTGTATGTTTTATTATTGGTGCTATCCTATGGTGCTCTCCGTGTCGCGCAAGCGTGAGGGATCCCCATTGTAGGGTTTTCAATATGTTCATGATTCGCTTATGGTGGGTGGCGTGAGTGACAAAAGCACAGACCCGAGTAAGTAGGTTGTTTGCGTATGGGAGTAAAGAGGACTTGAAACTTTAATGCTATGGTTGGGTTTTACCTTAATGATCTTTAGTAGTTGCGGATGCTTGCTAGAGTTCCAATCATAAGCGCATATGATCCAAGTAGAGAAAGTATGTTAGCTTATGCCTCTCGCTCATATAGAATTGCAATAATGATTACCGGTCTAGTTATTGATTGCCTAGGGACAAATAACTTTCTTGTGACAAAAAGCTCTCTACTAAAACTAACTTAGTTGTTTCTTTATCTAAACAGCCCCTAGCTTTTATTTACCTATTCTTTATTATCTTGCAAACCTATCCCTTTACACCTATAAAGTACTTCTAGTTTGATACTTGTTCTAGGTAAAGCAAACGTTAAGTGCGCGTAGAGTTGTATCGATGGTCGATAGAACTTGAGGGAATATTTGTTCTACCTTTAGATCCTCGTTGGGTTCGACACTCTTACTTATCAAGAAAGGCTACAATTGACCCCCTATACTTGTGGGTTATCAAGACCTTTTTCTGGCGCCGTTGCCGGGGAGCAATAGCGTGGGGTGAATATTCTCGTGTGTGCTTGTTTGCTTTATCACTATGTAGATTTTATTTGTTGTTCTAAGTTGTTCTCTATCTTTAGTTATGGATATGGAACACGAAATACCAAAAAAATTAGGTGTACTTGCTACTCATGGAGATAGGGAACCTCCTAAAACCCTCGATGCTAGTTATGTGAAAAATATTAAACACTACTTTGATAATCCTGAGAAAACCCCATTCAACTTGATAATGGGAGACACGTTGGATCAACGTGAATACTTTAGGGATTATCGCTTGACTCAAAAAGGAAAACTCTTATGGGATCAAATTCATATGTTGCATTGGTATGCTCGAAATTTATGCTTGAGATATGATTATACTTGTTGCTCTAGGATGAAGGTTCCACACCTTCCCTTTTCATGTAAATTTAGTGATAATGAAACCTTGGCTTCTTATGCTAATGGTATATATGATTACTATGATGTGGAACAAATAGAAGAATTTGTTGCTTTTAAGGGTGCTTATGAAATTGAATCTTTGTTTGAAAAGTGTGAAAATTATGATGATGCTGTTTACAGAACTGAAAATTATGCTATACTTAAATATTGCTATGAGGGTTATGAATATAGTGCCGATATTATTGAGTTTATTGAGAAAGTCTCCGTTGTCCAAGAAGAGACTAATATTTTGCCAAAATCTATGGAAGAAGAAATTGATGACACTATGAGCTCATTGGTTGAAAAAGATGACGAGGAGAGTAAAGAACAAAAGGAGGAAGAGTGGATTAGCTACCCGTGCCCACCTTCTAATGAAAGTAACTCCTCAACTCATACATTGTTTAATCTCCCTTCGTGCTTACCGAAGGATGAATGCTATGATGATTGCTATGATCCCTTGGATTCGTTTGAAATATCCCTTTTTGATGAAATTGATGCTTGCTATGCTTGTGGCAAAGATGCCAATATGAATTATGCTTATGGAGATTAACTTGCTATAGTTCCTTATGTTAAGAATGAAATTGTTGCTATTGCACCCACACATGACAGTCCTATTATCTTTTTGAATTCTCCCAACTACACTATATCGGAGAAGTTTGCTCTTATTAAGGGTTATATTGATGGGTTGCGTTTTACTACTACACATGATGATTTTGATGAATATAATATGCATGTGCTTGCTGCTCCTACTTGCAATTATTATGAGAGAGGAACTACATCTCCGCCTCTCTGTGTTTCCAATACGATAAAATTGTAAGAAACTGCTTATGCTATGTATTGGCCTTTACTTGATGTGCATGAATTGTTCTTTTATGACATGCCAATGCATAGGAAGAGAGTTAGACTCCGTTGTTGCATGATATATGTTTCTTTGTGATCAATACTAAATTACAAATCATTGTTAATTAAAATTGGCTTTGATATACCTTGGGATCCGGGTGGATCCATTACTTGAGCACTATATGCCTAGCTTAATGGCTTTAAAGAAAGCACTGCTAGGGAGACAACCCAAAAGTTTTAGAGAGTCATTTTATTCTGTTGTGTGCTTTTATAAAGTTTAAAAAAAATATAGAGGGTAACCTAAAAACTTTTCCAAAAATAAAAGCGAAAGTGAGAAAGACAAGCGTTGTTAAAGTGGGAGCTAGCCTTGAACTTTGTTCATGCCCATGGAAACTTTGTGAACCTTAATTACAGAAACTTTTCAACAAAAATAATTATCTGTTTGTACAAATCCATTGTATTATAAAAATAATGTGCCAAGATTTGCCTTTAGGATGATTAGATTGCTTGTTTGGTTTGTGCAGTGCAAAAACAGAAATTTTGGCTGTAGTGTGTGAATTTAAATTTTTTACTGGAGAGTCAAAAGTATCCAAATTTTTTACACAGTACTGCTATGCAAATTTTTTATTTTTTCCTAATATTTCAGAATTTTTGGAGTTACATAAGTATGGTAGATGTTCAGATTGCTACAGACTATTCTGTTTTTGACAGATTCTGTTTTTGATGCATTGTTTTGCGTGTTTGGATGAATCTATGGATTGTATCAGTGATATAAGCCGTGGTGAAGTTAAAGTACAGTAGTTATAATGCAAAAATAAAATATGAATGAGTTTTCAACAGTACTTAAAGTGGTAATTTGCTTTATACTAACGGATCTCACGAGGGTTTTGTTAAGTTTTGTGTGATTGAAGTTTTCAAGTTTTGGGTGAGATCATGATGGATGAAGGAATAAGGAGTGGTAAGAGCCTAAGCTTGGGGAGGCCCGAGGCACCCCAAGGTAATATTCAAGGACTCCCAAGCAACTAAGCTTGGGGATGCCCTGAAAGGCATCCCCTCTTTCTTCTAACGATCATCGGTAATTTTACTTGGAGCTATATTTTTATTCGTCACATGATATGCCTAAGTCTTGGAGCGTCATGTGCTTTTTATTTTTCTTTTAGTAATACACCATGCTGGTATGAGATAGTCCTTGGTTGATTTATAGAATTCTTCATGTACTTCACTAATATCTTTTGAGTATGGCTTTTATAGAATGCTTCATGTGCTTCGCTTATATCATTTGAAGTTTGGATTGCCTGTTTCTCTACACATAGAAAACCGCCATTTGTAGAATGCTATTTTGCTTCACTTATATTTATTAGAGTGTGGGCATATCTTTTGTAGAAATAATTAAACTCTTATGCTTCACTTATATCTATTTAGAGAGTCAACAGGAATTGGTCATTCACATGGTTAGTCATTAAATCCTACATAAAACTTGGAGATCACTGAATATGATATGTTTGATTCCTTGCAATAGTTTTGCGATATAAAGATGGTTATATTAGAGTCATGCTAGTGAGTAATTGTGGATTGGTAGAAATACTTGCGTTAAGGTTTGTGATTCCCGAAGCATGCATGTATGGTGAACCGTTATGTGATGAAGTCGGAGCATGATTTATTTTTGATTGTCTTCCTTATGAGTGCCGGTCGGGGACGAGCGATGGTATTTTCCTACCAATCTATCCCCATAGGAGCATGCGTATTAGTACTTTGTTTCGATGGCTAATAAACTATTGCAATAAGTATGTGAGGTCTTTATGACTAATGTTGAGTCCATGGATTATACCCACTCTCACCCTTCCATCGTTGCTAGCCTCTTCGGTACCGTGCATTGCCCTTTCTCACCTCGAGAGTCGGTGCAAGCATCGCCGGTGCATCCAAACCCCGTGATATGATACGCTCTATCACACATAAGCCTCCTTATATCTTCCTCAAAACAACCACCATACCTACGTATCAAGGCATTTCCATAGCCATTCCGAGATATCTTGCCATGCAACTTCCATCATCATCATATACATGACTTGAGCATTCATTGTCATATTGCTTTGCATGATCGTAAGATAGCTAGCATGATATTTTCATGGCTTGTCCATTTTTTGATATCTTTGCTATGCTAGATCGTTGCACATCCTGGTACACTGCCAGAGGCATTCATATAGAGTCATACTTTGTTCTAGATATCGAGTTGTAATATTGAGTTGTAAGTAAATAAAAGTGCGATGATCATCATTATTAGAGCATTGTCCCGGTGAGGAAAGGATGATGGAGACTATGATTCCCCCACAAGTCGGGATGAGACTCCGGAAAATAAAAATAAAAAAAGAGGCTAAAAAAAGGAGAGCCCAAAAAAACAAAAAATGGAGAGAAAAAGAGAGAAGGGGCAATGCTACTATCCTTTTACCACACTTGTGCTTCAGAGTAGCACCATGTTCTTCATATAGAGAGTCTCTTGAGTTATCACTTTCATATACTAGTGGGAATTTTCATTATAGAACTTGGCTTGTATATTCTGATGATGGGCTTCCTCAAATGCCCGAGGTCTTCATGAGCAAGCAAGTTGGATGCACACCCACTTTGTTTTCATTTTGAGCTTTCATACACTTATAGATCTTAGTGCATCCGTTGCATGGCAATCCCAACTCCTCACATTGACATCAATTGATGGGCATCTCCATAGCCCATTGATTAGCCGCGTCGATGTGAAACTTTCTTCATTTTTTTCTTCTCCACACAACCTCCACCGTCATATTCTATTCCACCTATAGTGCTATATCCATGGCTCCCGCTCATGTATTGCATGAAAGTTGAAAAGGCTTGAGAACATTAAAATTATGAAACAATTGCTTGGCTTGTGATCGGGGTTGTGCATGATGAAATACTTTGTGTGATGAAGATGGAGCATAGCCAGACTATATGATTTTGTAGGGATAACTTTCTTTAGCCATGGTATTTTAAGAAGACATGATTGCTTTATTAGTATGCTTGAAGTTTTATTGTCTTAATGTCAAATTATAGACTATTGCTTTGAATCACTCGTGTCTTAATATTCATGCCATGATTAGATTATATGATCAGGATTATGCTAGGTAGCATTCCACATCAAAAATTATCTTTTTATCATTTACCTACTCGAGGACGAGCAGGAATTAAGCTTGGGGATGCCGATACGTCTCCATCGTATCTATAATTTTTTATTATTTCATGCCAATATTCTACAAGTTTCATATACTTTTGGCAACTTTTTATATTATTTTTTGGACTAACATATTGATCCAGTGCCCAGTGCCAGTTCCTGTTTGTTGCATGTTTTTTGTTTCGCGGAATATCCATATCAAATGAAGTACAAACGCGATAAAAACTGACGGAGATTTTTTTTGGAATATATGTGATTTTTGGAAAAAAGAATCAACGCGAGACGATGCCCGAGGGGCCCACAAGCCCTAGGGGCGCGCCCCCTACCCTGGGTGCGGCCAGGAGGCTTGTGGCCACCCCGTAAGGCGGTTGGTGCCCTTCTTCTTCCACAAGAAAGATAATATCCGGATAAAAATCGTGTTAAAATTTCAGCCCAATCGGAGTTACGGATCTCCGGGAATTTAAGAAACGGTGAAAGGCCAAAAAACAGGAACGCAGAAACAGAAGGAAACAGAGAGAGAGAGATCCAATCTCGGAGGGACTCCTGCCCCTCCACCACCATGGAGGCCAAGGACCAGAGGGGAAACCCTCCTCCCATCTTGGGGGGAGGTCAAGGAAGAAGAAGAAGGAGGGGGTCTCTCTCCCCCTCTCTGCTGGTGGCACCGAAACGCCGCCGGGGCCATCATCATGACGACGATCTACACCAACAACTTCACCGCCGTCATCACCAACTCTCTCCCCCTCTATGCAGCGGTGTAACACCTCTTCTCCCCTCTGTAATCTCTACTTAAAAATGGTGCTCAACGCTATATATTATTTCCCAATGATGTATGGCTATCCTATGATGTTTGAGTAGATCCGTTTTGTCCTATGGGTTGATTGATGATCATGATTGGTTTGAGTTGTATGTTTTATTATTGGTGTTGTCCTATGGTGCTCTCCGTGTCGCACAAGCGTGAGGGATCCCCGCTGTATGGTTTGCAATATGTTCATGATTCGCTTATGGTGGGTGGCATGAGTGATAGAAGCAAAGACCCGAGTATGTAGGTTTTTTGCATATGGGAGTAAAGAGGACTTGATACTTTAATGCTATGGTTGGGTTTTACCTTAATGATCTTTGGTAGTTGCGGTTGCTTGCTAGAGTTCCAATCATAAGTGCATATGATCCAAGTTGAGAAAGTATGTTAGCTTATGCCTCTCCCTCATATAGAATTGCAATAATGATTACCGGTCTAGTTATCGATTGCCTAGGGACAAATAACTTTCTTGTGACAAAAAGCTCTCTACTAAAACTAACTTAGTTGTTTCTTTATCTAAACAGCCCCTAGCTTTTGTTTACCTGTTCTTTATTATCTTGCAAACCTATCCCTATACACCTACAAAGTACTTCTAGTTTCATACTTGTTCTAGGTAAAGCGAATGTTAAGTGCGCGTAGAGTTGTATCAGTGGTCGATAGAACTTGAGGGAATATTTGTTTTACCTTTAGCTCCTCGTTGGGTTCGACACTCTTACTTATCGAGAAAGGATACAATTGATCCCCTATACTTGTGGGTTATCACGTCACCGTTCTTTATGCATTGCTCCGTTTCTCCATGAACTTAATACACTAGATGCATGCTGGATAGCGGTCGATGTGTGGAGTAATAGTAGTAGGTGCAGAATCGTTTCGGTCTACTAATCCTGGACGTGATGCCCATATAATGATCATTGCCTTGCATATCGTCATCATTATTTGATCTTCTATCAATTGCCCAACGGTAATTTGTTTACCCACCGTATGCTATTTTCTCGAGAGAAGCCACTAGTGAAATCTACGGCCCCTGGGTCTAACTTTCATCATATTGCTTTCCGATCTATTTTTATTCGCTTTTGTTTTCAGATGTATTATTCCACAAAACCAAAAATATCTTGTTGCACTTTTTATTTGCATCTTTTATTTCGTGTTTTATTCAGATCTATTTATCCAAACTCATACAATTTAATCTTTCTTTTACCGGAGAGGGATTGATAACCCTGTCGGTGTCAAAACCGGTGGATCTCGGGTAGGGGGTCCCGAGCTGTGCATCTAGGATCAATGGGGAACAAGGGACGAAGAACACGGTGTTTACCCAGGTTCGGGCCCTCTCTAAGAGGTAAAACCCTATGTCCTGCTTGATTGTATTTGATGTGTATGATATGGTTACAGAGTCGATCTACCACGAGATCAGGCGAGCTAAACCCTAGGTTGATGGGGTGATGGACGTTGCTCTAGCCCTAAGACTAAAACCCCTTGGTTTATATAGATACCAGTAGGGTTAGGGCTACATGTGATCGGTTACAATGAAGGAAAGATCACGCTAATCCCTTGACTTGGAGGGCACACCACGACTCCGAAGATCTCCTATCCGGCCACGGATCCGCGCTCTAGCTTGGCCCCATAGTGGCCCATCAGTCCGGCCCATATGATGTAGGTCAATGGCCCGAGGACCCATCAATCCAGGACTCCCTCAGTAGCCCCCGAACTAGCCTCCAATGCCAGTGCTTGTGTCCGGCATCCGCACATCTCACGGTCTTCGGCCTGAAATGCGAGTTCTTCATCTTGTCCTGTGCGTGCACGGAGTTGAGTGGTGTCCGGAATCCAGAGCGTTTACTTTACTTAGCCTCGAAGGACAAAATGCTCAAGTATGAATAGTGCCCATGTCTGACAACATTTAGCGAAGGGTCGCAGCCGGTCATAACACCGAACGGCTGGAAGTTCTCGATGTGTGGCTCGACGCCGCCCCTCCATTGGCACGTCTCATTAAGGCAGACATTGTGCCCCATTTTTTAGGGGATATGATCAATGATTTTGATTCCCCCACCCGCGCATAACGTCGCGACCGTATCAGGAAATGGAGAAGCCCGCGGCGTGAAAAGAGGAACTCTTGGCTCCTCCGTGGCCTATAAAAAGGGGAACAACTACAGTTATCATATTACGCCTTCTTCCACCTCCCGCTGTTGCCTTTCCAATCTCCAGAGCACCAGCGCCCTGCCTTATTTCTTCGCGGAGAATCCCTTCCAGCTCCTCCCTAGCTCCAGCCATGGTCGGATCTGTCACAAATAGCAAGTGGGACGCCTCCATCGTCACAAACAATGACATCGAAGAGCTAAAGCGAGCCGGCTACTTATCGGCCGATATCGCTCACCGGGCCCCCGAGGAAGGTCAGGTCATCCCCACACCCAAGCGAGGCGAGAGGGTAGTATTCCTTCCCCACTTTATCCGGGGGTTAGGGTTTCCTCTGCATCCCTTTGTGAAAGGGCTAATGTTCTTTTACGGGATGGATTTTCATGATCTAGCCCCCAACTCCCTCCTCCACATTTCGGCCTTCATCATCATCTGCGAGGCCCTCCTACGAGTTCAACCGCACTTCAGCCTGTGGCTGAAAGTGTTCAATGTCAAGCCGAAGGTGGTCAGCGGCGCCCAGGCAGACTATGGCGGAGCAATGATCAGCAAGCTGACCCGAGTCCAATGGCCGGAGGGCCGGTTTATTGACACCGACAAGGTGTGGCAGAAGGAGTGGTTCTACATTATAGAACCAAGGGATGCAACCTGGATGGCTACTCCCAAATTCAGATCTGCCCCCCGGCGAGATTGACCTTGTGGACCAAAAAAGGTCCGAACTGGGGGTCCGCCGGTGAGGTGAAGATGTTGCAGAAGCGCATTGCCAGCATGATGGAGACCGGCGCCAAGCTGACCAATGTGGTCCAGATAATGCTCAGACGCTGCCTCCTTCCTTGCCAGCTAAGGGCCAGTCCGATGTGGGCTTACAAGTCTGACGACCTGGCTACCGTGCAGTACCTCTTCAGCACAACCCACGACAAGGTGTGGGGTCAGCTGTTCAAGTCCCAGGAGGACTGGCTGGTCGAGAATGAAGACATCGGCCTCGACGCCGCAAATCCCCCGAAGAAGGTAATTGATCTCTTTCCCGGTATATATCCGGGTGGTCATACTGCACAAAATTCGTTCTAAGCTTCTGCTTGTGGCCTTTACAGGGCTGGCTTGAGAAGGCCGAGAAGATTAGCAGTCCGGCTCCACTGCCCGAAGAGCCTCGATCGGCTCAACTGGAGGAGCTACTGGTCATGGCGCCTTACAAGGCGCCAGAAAAGAAGGGAAAGAAGAAGAAGGATTTACCAAAGGCCAGGGAAAGCCTCCGCCAAAGAGGTCATCCGGACACCAAGTCTGGAGACACTACCGCCCCGTCTGCTCAAGACGGGGATGAGGAGGAAAATGAGGAGGAGAGCGCCTCCTCCCACTCCAAAAAGAGGGCGGCATCCAGGGACGTTGAAGAGGAGCAGCATCCTCGGGCCCAGAAGAGGCAGTGCAAGCCCAAGCTAGTCTTGCCCGATAGTTCAGACTCCGATGAGGAGTCCGTAGCATCCGAAGAGGTTCCAGAGAAGGAACCCATGGTCAAGCCCCCCGCCATGAGGTACGAACCTCGACATCTCTTGCTTACTTTATTTTACCAGTCTCTTACTGATGGGAACCAATTGTATGATATCAAAGCCCATTGCGCGGCCACCCTACCAAGCAGACCTCGGAGGGGACCTCTCTGCCCGCTGAATTGGCGGATAGCGGATACGTGTCACGCTCCGCGCCTCCCCTGGTCCCCGAAGAGGCCGGGGAGGTGCTGTCCCGAAGGACCCCTCCCCGTCTGAACATGAGGGAGGGGGCGACACAGTCATGGCCGAGGCTGATGCCTCGGTCACCGAAGACCAGGAGGGTGCGTCTCTCCAGGCCAATGCGGGAGGAAAGTCCGAACCCTCCCAACCGGCCGTACCTGAGCCCCCAAGGCCCTCAAAGGTGCCGGTCCCGCCTTCTGGCGGGGGAGGGGTTGAGGTCCCGCCGTCCGCGCCGAACACCAACAACCAGGCGGCGGCGGGCTGGCCGGACGCGATGGAGGAGTTGGTGAACAACTCTGTCATCGTCGACGGGCACCGCGCCCTTATGGGTGCGGTTCTACAGGGTGTTCGGTCCGTCCATACCGGACTGAACGATGCCATCCAGGGCCTTTTAACAGGCTTCGAGGTGAGTCAAGTAATGCTCCCTCCCTGTAAAATGGATTTTTAGTCTTTGTTTTAGAGTTTTGAGTAGGCCTTATGCATAACAACCCCCGAGACTCTGTAAGGATGGGAAAAACCTTACAGAGGGTCGAATGTCCGTTGTCCGGTGTTTAAAGGGTCATGATCGATTTGATATTGTAGGCATCGTCCTTGGCTGCGGCTACTAATGCCGCTGCCCTGGAGGAGATGGATCAGAAGCTTAAACGCTCCGATGAAGAGCTTGACCTCGTCAATAAACGGCTTGATGAGGCGCAAGGTAAGCCCTTATTGTAATGTGTAGTTAATGCCGCCGGACACTTACGTTCCGGATTGCATGCTGAGCAAATGGTGTTTGGTGAATGCAGCTGCCGCCGCGGAGGTCGAGAGCCTCAAATCGGCGCTGAAAAAGGCCGAGGCCGAGGCGGCCGAAAAGAAAGTGGCTGCCGAAAAGGCGGTGGACGAGCTTGAGATGGTGAAAACCGCCGGCGAGAAGCATGAGGCTCGAGTGGCCGAAGTGCAGGTGGAGCTCAAGGATGCCATCATGAAATGTGAGGCCCTTGAGCAGAAGCAGAAAGAGCAGTCCTCCGAGTTGTCCAAGGCGGACAAGGAGCTTCGGGAGGCCAGAACGGAAGTGCGGGGTGCCCGGGAGGAGCCGCCAAGTGAAGCAGATCGCATATGGTAAGAAATACTTACTGCAAAGTGTTTTTGGCGGCAACAGGTTCATGTTGTTGACACGGGTCTGGCGCTCCGCGGGCATTTTCGCCGAGCTTCCGAAGAGTGCGGCGACCGCGGCAGAGCACTACGGCACGCAGGAGGAAGACTCTGAACAGAGACTTTTCTGGTTGCAGTTCCAGGCGCCTGAGCACCCTCCCGTCCTCAGCAACTAGATGAAGAAGCTGATGGAGTTGCATCAGATGGCCGAGCCGGCCCTGAAGGATCTTTGCGTCCGGCTGTGGCCATAGAGCCTATTCCGGACAGCTACTGCGGCCTGGTGCAAAAGCTGCATGCTGTGTCGCCCCGGATTGATACCGTGAAGCGCTCCGCATGCCTTGAAGGAGCCAGGCTGGCCTTTGCAAAGACCATGGTTCATTGGCCGAAGATCAAGCCAATGGACATGGCCACTGGTCCCCCTTCGATTGGAAAGGAGTATCGCCGCCCCGAATTGTATTTTGCACAAGTTATGGGTGGTGCTCGGGCGATAGAGGGCCAGTGTCCCAAGGATGTAATCATTGAGTGATTGTATTAAGTTGTCAGCTGAACCTTTTGCTTTATAATGCGGCTCGTTTATATGCTATGGTGTTTTTATTTTGACATATGTGTGGTCGTTTATTATTCTGAAAGTTACCAGTCGTCGGCTTCAGCCCCCAAGTGAATGGTACGAGGGGTGTTTCGTCTCCGCACTGTTACCCTTAGCCGACGTCTCGGTACCCGAAGGTGGTAGTGCGCAAGAGAGACTAGGCAATCAGACTATGCGGCTTTATTGCTTTCACTTAGCCATAGGAGCTTGACAGCGGGTGCTAATTACGAGCCCCCAGTGTTTTGTGATGTACGTGGGAGCCGAGGCATGCCTTGGTAATCACATGGTTTGTGCTAGGATGAACCCTACGTGTGACACGGATAAATCGGCAATGATTTCTTAGTTTAACACTTGTCATCGGATCGCTGACCAGTTCTCGCTTACTAAGACGGTCAGTTTTCGGCTTTCTCCCCTGAGGTGATTAGCTGGACTAGCCAGAAGTACAATCGCAGGGGTTCTCCCTTTACCTTCTTAGCCGAACCTGCAGAATGTAAGAAGGCAAGCACAGGAACCGGGCAACCCAACTATTGACCCAAGACATAGTTTGGAACTGATGCATATAGTGCAATATCCAAGACACCGAACACATAGCGGAAATCGGTGCCGGACTTGGTACATGGAGCTGATGAAGAAATCAAGCTCTTGGTCGATTAACCGATTAGTATTTTTTACACAATGTGTGCATGCCCGGCTGTTCGAAGAGCCGAAAAAAAAGAGGAGGAAAAGAAGGCTAGATAATGCGGATGCCCGAACACAGTAGAAGATGTTTTAATTTTCCATAAGCTCTAGATGTCTATCCGTACAATTCGAACTGCTGAGGCGTTTAGGATAAGTAAGAAAAGAAAATTTTACAGAGAAAGGTTTACACAAGGCCTTGATGCGTGGGTCGAAGCCTCAACTGCGCCCTGCTGCACGTCTGCGCCTTTGCTTCTGTGAGGTGGAGGGGGTGGATTGGACGTCTGTATAGCACACCGTATGCTGGCGAGGGGTGCCTTTAATAGGTACCTTGAGATGTAACCTTGCCGTCATAGCTTGATGCTGAGTGAGTCTGGAGTCATACCCGTTATCGTCCGAGGACGTGGTGATGCCATAGTTCGGTTGAGCCGAACACATGGTGTTACATTTTTAATATAAGCCCCCACGGCCACCCGTGGTATCTTGAGCACGAAGTTGTGTTGATGAGGCATGTAAAGCGTGATGAAGGTGGGCATACCGTGGGGAGCGTATCCCTATTTACGGCGTACGCAGGCAGGCTCCCATGATGGGGATCGGGCTCGAGCCCGTTTAATTGTATGTCTGGCCTTTACAGCGGGCTGATACTTCAGCCCGTTGGCGACGGCTTGGTCTTCGGCTACAAGGGCCGCAGTATGTTCCTCAGTCCAGAGTGAGCGCTCCGTGTTGCCGTTGATCGTTACGACACCCGCGGGACGAGGCATCTTCAGCTTGAGGTATGCGTAATGCGAGACGTCGTTGAATTTGGTGAATGCCATTCGACCGAGGAGGGCATGGTAGCCACTGCAGAATGGGGCGATATCGAAGGTCAAGTCTTCACTTCGGAAGTTGTTCGGTGAGCCGAATACCACTTCTAGAGTTACCATGCCTGAGCAGCGGGCCTCTATGCCCGGAATAACCCCCTTGAAGGTGGTGGTGCTGGGTTTGATCCTTGACGGATCAATCCCCATTTTCCTCACTGTGTCTGCATAAATCAGATTGAGGCTACTGCCTCCGTCCATTAGGACTCTTGTCAGGTGGTACCCATCGACAATGGGGTCAAGTACCAGGGCCACCGATCCTCCATGACGGATACTGGTCGGATGATCCCTGCAGTCAAAGGTGATCGGGCAAGCCGACCATGGGTTGAACTTCGGCGACATGGGCTCGACGGCGTACACATCCCGCAGCGCGCGCTTCCTCTCCTTCCTTGGTATATGGGTGGCATGGATCATGTTCACCGTCTTGACCTCAAAAGAGAAGGGCTTTTGGCCTCCACTGTTCGGCCTGCGGGGCTCCTCATCGTCCTCGCTTCGTGGGCCTTCGTGAGCTTATCGGCCTCTTTTATCACCCAACAATTACGGTTGGTGTGGTTGGCGGGTTTTTCGGCGGTGCCGTGAATCTAGCAGGGCCTGTCCAGGATTGCTTCCAACTTGTTTGGGCCATCATAGTTGCCTTTAGAAGGCTTTTTCCATGACCCGGACTTCGGATTAAGGAATCCGGCATTTACTGCCGTCTCGGCAGCTTCGCCGTCGTTGTGGCGGCGTTTGTTCTTGTTTCGTCATTGCTTCTCGTTCCCATCCCGAGCTTCAGAGGTGCCAGGGGTGTCGGGGTTGGTGCTTCTACGAGCCATCCAACTGTCCTCTCCGGCGCAGAAGCGAGTCATTAGGGAGGTAAGCGCTGACATCGTTCTGGACGTGTCTTGGTCGAGCTGACGTGCTAGCCATTCACCTCGAATGCTATGCTTGAAGGCGGCTACGGCTTCGGCGTCCGGACAGTCAACGATCTAGTTTTTCTTGGTCAAAAACCGGTCCAAAACTGCCGGGCTGACTCACTGGGCTGCTGGATTACATGGCTCAGGTTATCGGCGTCCTAGGGGCGGACATAAGTGCCCAGAAAGTTAGCTCGAAAGGCCTCCTCGAGCTCCTCCCAGCATCTTATGGAGTCTTTGGGAAGGCTATTTAACCAGTGTCTGGCTGGACCCTTGAGCTTTAATGGTAGGTACTTAATGGCATGGAGGTCGTCTCCTCATGCCATGTGAATGTGTAACAGAAAATCTTCGATCCATACTACCGGATCTGTGTTCCCGTCATAGGGCTCAATATTTACAGGTTTGAAACCTTTCGGGAGTTGGTGCTGCATCACTCTATTTGTGAAGCAAAGAGGATGAGCGGCGCCCCTGATTCGGGCTACGTCGCGCCAGAGATCATGTGTCATCTGGGCTCGTTGCAGCTCCCGAGCTCTATCGTTTCGGTCTAGCCAGGATTTGTATCCGTCCCGTCTAACAGGACGATATCTTTTAGGTCCGTAGATGGACCTCGTCAGACCTGCCCGAGCGTCTAGGTGATGATGTAGGTTGTACTCATAACCTGGTCGTACTGGCTCCTTGCCTTGACGGCGAGGGTGAGTGGGAGGTTGTTCAGTTTTATTAGCTGTCAGGTCCCGTCCTTGAGGGGGGCGGTCTGGCTGGTCCGCCTGAGTGTACCTTGGAGGCGCTGGCTCTATGGCCTCATCGTCGAATTGTGGCAGTAGCCTTCGCTTCGGGTAGCTTTTGGTCTGTTGCTTGTGGCCATACTCCTCCTCGGGTGTCCGCAACGTACTCCAAGTTGCCGAATCTAATCCGGTGCTCAGGGGCAAAATTGTTGATTTGGTCTAGATGACCAGTAGGGTTGGCTTGCAGCACGATGCTGCCGAACGCGAAGAGTTGGCCTGGGACAAAGAGGTCTCCAGAGGTAATGCCCTCTCCGACGATCTGGCGAGCCATTGATCCTTCGGTGATCCAATAGCGGAACTCTCAATGAAAGCACCAATGTCGGTGTCAAAACCGGCGGATCTTGGGTAGGGGGTCCCGAGCAGTGGATCTAGGATCAATGGGGAACAAGGAACGAAGAACACGGTGTTTACCCAGGTTCGGGCCCTCTCTAAGAGGTAAAACCCTATGTCCTGCTTGATTGTATTTGATGTGTATTATATGGTTACAGAGTCGATGTACCACAAGATCAGGCGAGCTAAACCCTAGGTTGATGGGATGATGGATGTTGCTGTAGCCCTAAGACTAAACCCCCTTGGTTTATACAGACAGCAGTAGGGTTAGGGCTACATGTGATCGGTTACAATGAAGGAAAGATCACGCTAACCCTTCACTTGGAGGGCACACCACAACCCCGAAGATCTCCTATCCAGCCAAGGATCCGTGCTCTAGCTTGGCCCCATAGTGGCTCATCAGTCTGGCCCATATGCAGTAGCTCGACGGCCCGAGGATCCCTCAATCCAGGACTCCCTCAAACCCCTCTTACGCGTTGCGTTGCGAGGATTTGTTCTTTGTGTGCAGGTACCGTTTACATAGTGTTGCTTGGTTCTCCTACTGGCTCGATAACCTTGGTTTCATAACTAAGGGAAATACCTACCGTAGCTATACTGCATCATCCCTTCCTCTTCGGGGAAATACCGACGCGGATACAAGCAATCAGAAGGAATTTCCAGCGTCGTTGCCGGGGAGACATCATCAACATCTATCAGGTTCCTAATCACAAATCTCATCTCCTCGCAATTACATTTCTTGCCATTTGCCTCTCGTTTTCATCTCCCCCACTTCACAAAAATTTGCCGTTGTATTCGCCTTCTTTTCTGCTCGCCTTTTTCTCGTCAGATCTGTTCTGTATTTGCAATCTTGTTTGCGTGTCCACGATGTCTCAAAGAAAGTACTATGATGTTCCTTACCCCAATATTTTGCTCGAGATTGAGAAAAGTACCAAGGAATATATGACCACACAATTTGAGCATAATAAGTATTTTACCGAGGAACTTAAAGAACACTTCATTGTGCTAGATGCTATAACAAAACAACTTGATGATGTTAGTAGAGAAGTTTCAAATCTCCAATCCAAGTATGCTCATGCTGAAAAATTTTAGGCAAGATATCTGATGCACAAGCCACACTAGTAAATCAAATGGCCGCTAAGCCAATTTCGCTAGAGGATAAAAATGATGAAGATCTTAAAGTAATTGGTGTTTCTTATATTGATTCCTTGTTTAGTAAAATTAAAATTGAAGATAAAGGGACTGAAGAAGAGTCAACTTTAGCTATAGAGCGTCCCAATGATTCGGAGGGTGAAAATCTTGATGATTTTTTTTTATAAAAGTGGATTTGGAGAGGTCAAAATTTAACTAGTGATGTGCCCACTCTTTTGGATTACAAAGACTTTAATTATGATAGTTGCTCTTTGATTGAGTGTATTTCTTTGTTGCAATCCATGATAAATTCACCCCATGCTTATGAACAAAATAAAGCTTTTACTAAACATATTGTTGATGCCATGATGAAAGCTTTTGAAGAAAAAATAGAATTAGATATTTCAATTGCTAGAAAATTACATGATGAATGGGAACCTACCATTAAAGTCAAGATAAAAAATTATCACTGCTTTGCTTTATTTGATTTGGGTGCTAGAGTTTCCACAATTTCGAAATCTCTTTGTGATGTACTTGGTCTTACCAATATTGAAGAATGTTCTCTTAATTTACACTTGGCGGATTCTACTATTAAAAAGCGTTTGGGAAGAATTAATGATGTTCTTATTCTTGCAAATAGGAATTTTGTGCCCATAGATTTTATTGTTCTTGAAATTGATTGCAATCCGTCTTGTCCAATTATACTTGGTAGACCGTTTTTACGAACTATAGGTGCCGTGATTGATATGAAAGAAGGCAATATTAAATCTTAATTTCCACTAAGAAAGGGTATAGAACACTTCCCAAGAACAAGAATTAAGCCACCATATGAATCAATCATGGGGGCAACTTATGGATCAAAAATTAAAGATGACAATACTTGAATCTATGCATTATGCCTAGCTAGGGGCATAAAACGAAAGCGCTTGTTGAGAGGCAACCCAATGAATAAAAGTTAGTTTTGTCCTTTTCTTTCTGTTCTTGAGTGTTTGCAAAATTATTCTACTGTTATGATTGTGTTTTTTATGTTTTAATTAGTGTTTGTGCCAAGTAAAGCCTTTGGGATCATGTTTGGTGATAGTTGATTTGATCTTGTTGGAAAACAGAAACTTTTGCGTCCAGTAGCAGAATTTTGCAAATTCACACACGCGACGAAAAATTCTGAATTTTTTACACAAGATTGATATACAAATTGTATACGCTGTCCAAATTTTTCAGAATTTTTAGAGTTACAGAAGCATGGGAAAAATTTGGGTCTTTACAGACTGTTCTGTTTTTGACAGATTCTATTTTTGTTGCATTGTGTGCTTATTTTGATGAATCTATGGTTTTTATCGGGGGGTATAAGCCATGGTAAAGTTAGAATACAGTAGGTATAATGAAATAATAAAATATGAATGGGTTTGCAATAGTACTTAAAGTAAAGATTGGTTTTCTTATACTAACGGATCTCACGAAGGTTTTGTTAAGTTTTGTGTGATTGAAGTTTTCAAGTTTTGGGTGAGATCACGATGGATGAAGGAATAAGGAGTGTCAAGAGCCAAAGCTTGGGGATGCCTGATACGTTTCCAACGTATCTACAATTTTTGATTGTTCCATGCTATTATATTATCTGTTTTGGATGTTTTATATGCATTAATATGCTATTTTATATTATTTTTGGGACTAACTTATTAACCTAGAGCCCAGTGCCAGTTTCTGTTTTTTTCCTTGTTTTTGAGTTTTGCAGAAAAGGAATACCAAATGGTGTCCAACCAAAATAAAACTTTCGCAATGATTTTTCTTGGACCAGAAGACACAGATAGGACTTGGAGAGGAAGACAGAAGAGTCCCGAGGGCTCCACAAGCCCTAAGGGCGCGCACAAGGGGGGGGGCGCCCCTAGCTTGTGGCCCTCACGGGAGTCCTCCAACCCTAATCTTTGGCCTATAAATTCATAAATATTCCCAAACCACCAGAGGCGTCCACCAAAATACTTTTCCGCCGGCGTAACCTTCTGTTCCCGTGAGATCCCATCTTGGGGCCTTTTCCGGCATCCTGCCGGAGGGGGATTCGATCACGGAGGGCTTCTACATCAACTCTATTGCCCTTCCGATGAATCGTGAGTAGTTTACCACAGACCTACGGGTCCATAGCTAGTAGCTAGATGGCTTTTTCTCTCTCTTTGATTCTCAATACCATGTTCTGCTCGTTGTTCTTGGAGATCTATTTGATGTAATATTCTTTTGCGGTGTGTTTGTTGAGATCCGATGAATTGTGGATTTATGATCAGTTTATCTATGAATATTATTTGAATCTTCTCTGAATTCTTATATGCATGATTTGATATCTTTGTATTTCTCTTCGAATCATCGGTTTGGTTTGGCCAACTAGATTGGTTCTACTTGCAACGGGAGAGGTGCTTAGTTTTCGGTTCAATCTTGTGGTGTCCTCACCCAGTGATAGTAGGGGTAGCGAGGCACGTATTGTATTGTTGCCATCAAGGGTAAAAAGATGGGGTTTTCATCATATTGCTTGAGTTTATCCCTCTACATCATGTCATATTACTTAAGGCATTACTCCGTTCTGAGGAACTTAATACTCCAGATGCATGCTGGATAGCGGTCGATGTGTGGAGTAATAGTAGTAGATGCAGAATCGTTTCGGTCTACTTGACACGAACGTGATGCCTATATGCATAATCATTGCCTTGGATATCGTCATAACTCTGCGCTTTTCTATCAATTGCTTGCCAGTAATTTGTTCACCCACGGTATTATTTTCCTTCAAGAGAGAAGCCTCTAGTGAAACCTATGGCCCCCGGGTCTATTTTCCATCATATATTTTCATACCTATAAACCAAAAAACCAAAAAATTCCATGCTGCAATTTATTTACTTTTATTTTGTTTTACATTTTAGTAAGCTTTTATATCTATCTCTATCAGATCTCACCTTTGCAAGTGACCGTGACGGGATTGACAACCCCTTTATCGCGTTGGGTGCAAGTGTTTGATTGTTTATGCAGGTGCTTAGATTGGAGACTTGCGTGTATCTCCTACTGGATTGATACCTTGGTTCTTAACTGAGGGAAATACTTATCTCTACTTTGCTGCATCACCCTTTCCTCTTCAAGGGAAAAACCAACACAAGCTCAAGAAGTAGCAGGAAGAATTTCTGGCGCCATTGCCGGGGAGGTTCTACATCAAGCCTACCAAGTACCCACCATAAACTCTCATCTCTTGCATTACATTATTTGCCATTTTCCTCTTGTTTTCCTCTCCCCCACTTCTAAAACAATTTCAGAAAAACACAAAAATATTTGCCTTGTTTCCGTTTGCCTTTATGTCTTAGTTGGTTTGTTTGCTTGTTCCCTTGGTATAATTGTGTAATTATTAAAAATCAGAAACCAAAAAGTTTATGGATCCTCATCCACTTTCTAATCTTTTTAAAAGATCCAATTATGATGAACCAATTGCTAGTGAGTTGAGTGCACTAGATTATCTTTATGAAGTTTTGCTTGAAATTCGTGAATCTGAAAATTGTGATGAAGTGTTAAAGGAAGAAATTATGAAGTGATTCACGATAGCTCCTTGAAAGAAAAGCATGATTGCAATGATGTTATTATAAATTCTATTAATGTCAATTGTGCTAATAATATGCAAAACCCCAAGCTTGGGGATGCTAGTTTTGCTATGTCCACTACTCACTACAGGAATCAGGCACTTTGCCGTCTGCCATGGCTGACGGCAAAGGCATGCATGGCGGACGGCAAAGGCCTTTGCCATCAGCCAGCAGACGGCACCACATCCGGCTGAACAAACTACGGCAAAGATGCAAAGTTCTTCGCCGTCTGCCAGCAGACGGCAAAGGGCATGGACGGCACACGTGGCAGCTTAGGTCCGTTAAGGGGTTAACAGCGTGCTTTGCCGTCTGCTGGCAGACGGCAAAGATGCAAAGGTCTTTGCCGTCTGCTAGTAGACGGCAAAGCAACCATATAGGTCAGCCCAGTGCCCCCCAGGTTGTACAGGTAGCTGCCATGTGGCAGAATTGTCGTCTGCTGGCTGATGCTAAATCTCTTTCAACAAGCATACCAACACATATACATACCAAATCATATCCCTGCCATATGGATATGATCATCCAACCAAATCAAAAGTCCATATGCAACATATATAGCTAGCCAACATATCCAACAACAAGCATACAATGGTTTCATCCATACAAACATATATAGGTCGCAAGTTTCACATTGTTCATCGTACAAAATCAAAACAAAAAAGGAAGCACAAGGAGAAGAGTAGACTCCATCAACGCAAGCTTCCTCATCTAAAGCAAATCTGCAAATTGGGAAAGAAGAAAGTTAGAAGAAGAAGAAGTAGAAGAAGAAGAAGAAGAAGAAGAAGAAGAAGAAGAAGAAAAAGAAGACTGGCTAGAAGAAGAAGAAGAAAAAGAAAAAGAAGAAGAAGAAGAATTTTTCTTCTCTTTCTTTTTCTCCTCTCCTCTTCTTTATCTTCTTCTTCTTCTTCTAACTAAGGTAGGTAAAAATGCCATTTTTTTAGCTAAGCTAGGTAAAAATGCTAAGTGTACGTCATTTTAGAGCTAAGCTAGGTAAATAGGTCATTTTGGAGCTTAGTAATGTTATTATGTCATTTTCGAGGAAAATAAGCTAAGTCTATGTCATTTTGGAGGTAACCAAGATTATCATGCCATTTTTGACCTAAGTATGCTAAGTATGTCATAAATGAACTGAAGAAGCTAAGTATAGGTCATTTTTGAGCTAACTTAGGTAGTTTATGCCATTTTTGAGCTAACTAAGCATATTTATTCATTTTGGAGGATAAATGGCAAGTGTAGGTCATTTAGAGAGCTATCCTAGTTAAAATCGGTCATTTTGGAGGTAGGTAAGGTTATTTTGTCATTTCGGAGGAAAATAAGCTAAGTCTATGTCATTTTGGAGCTAAACCAAGGTTATCAGCTCATTTTTACCTAAATATCTAAGTATGTCATAAATGAACTAAAGAAGCTAAGTATAGTCATTTTTTGAGCTAACCTAGGTAGTTATGCCATTTTTGAGCTAACTAAGCATATTTTTCATTTTGGAGGACAAAATGGTAAGTGTAGTCATTTTAGAGCTATCCTAGTTAAAATCGGTCATTTGGAGCTAGGTAAGGTTATTTTGTCATTTACGAGGAAAATAAACTAATTATATGACAGTTTGGAGCTAAACCAAGGTTATTATGCCATTTTTTACCTAAGTAAGCTAATTATAGATCATTATTGAGCTATCCTAGGTAGTTATGCCATTTTTTAGCTAACTAAGCATATTAAGTCATTTAGGAGGAAAAAATGCTAAGTATAGGTCATTTTATAGCTATCCTAGGTAAAGTATGTCAGTTTTCGAGCTAAGTAAGGTTATTATGTCATTTTCGAGGAAAATAAGCTAAGTATAGGTCATTTTGGAGCTAAACCAAGGTTATTATGCCATTTTTTTACCTAAGTGAGCTAATTATGTCATAAATGAACTAGCTAAGCTAAGTATAGATCATTATTGAGCTATCCTAGGTAGTTATGCCATTTTTTAGCTAACTAAGCATATCAAGTCATTTTGGAGGAAAAAATGCTAAGTATAGGTCATTTTATAGCTATCCTAGGTAAAATATGTTATTTTGGAGCTAAGTAAGGTTATTATGTCATTTTCGAGGAAAATAAGCTAAGTATAGGTCATTTTGGAGCTAAGTAGGTCATTTCTTAAGCTAAGTATGCATTTGTTAAGCAAAACACTTGGGAAAACTTACTATCATCACGGAGGTGAAGGACCGGTCGGGTTTGCCCCAGTGCCAGACGGAGAAGGACCGGTCGGGGTTGCGCCAGTGCCAGATGGAGAAGGATCGGTCGATGCTTGTCGGGAGGCATGCTGCACCAAAGATCATTTGCAATGTCTCGTTAGCATGATGCAACTCATATGTGAATACTAGTAACTAATGACCATTCAAATGAAACTCATCGTGGGCGCTATACCAATCTGGGGCATCGGCGAAGGGGTCTGACCGTTGTTCTGGCACACGGTCTGCACATTTTGTTTTCACGAGTCAGTCATATTAGTTAGTAATGAAACGAACATTACGTGCATGATTTGGCTAATATGCAGGAGAAACTTACCACGAGGAGCTCGTATAGGGCCCGGTGAGATGCGTCGTTCCGGTTCCTCTCTGCCTCCAACAGACTAGCCGTCCTCTCCTCCATGTCCCTCTCCCTCTCCGCCGCCTGCCTATTTGCCTCTGCCAGAAGCTCCTGGGCCCTAGCCTCGATGGCAAGCTCCATTGGCTGTGGACGAGGCCTTATCTCAGGATCGGAGCTCGTCTGGCGCTTCTTGATCTCTGGGAGAGTTCTAGGACAACGTATGAGTCCAACCCCAATGGCTACCGAGCCATGGTACCTCCCGCCACCAGATAGCATCACGATCTCTGGATCAAAAGGACTCTGGCTCGAGTTGAAGTCCTCCCCTTTTCTCGTCTTCCCAACGTCTCTGTACCTCACGAGCTTGTTGTGGGAGGAGATGTTGGTGAAGCTCTCTGGATGATCGAGGTCATCCTCAGAGAATGCCTTTGCCTTCTTGTACGGGGCAGTATGGGCCATGTCATAGAGGTCGAACAACGGTGGCACATCCTTCTTGTTGTGTCGCGCCTAAAAGAGAGGAACAAAATATTAGTTAAGGGCTCAAGCTAGCATGAAGAATGAAATTGCATGAATCATGAAGCAAACCACATACCCAGTGATCCCCGTACTCAAACAGGTTGGAGCTCCCTTGATGGTGTGGCACACCTTGCATTTGGGCACGCTTATCCCTGGCCTTGTTGTGGACGGCTAGCCATTGGGGAGAGCACCACTCATCCACCAACGCCTCCCAACAGTCCATCCTATCCGCACACCATCTCGGGGGCACCTAAGTTAGACAAAGAGAAATTTCAGCGCTACGCCTACGAATCAAATCAAGGAAACTAAGTACAAGGCCTTAAGAATAGGTAATTACCATCATGTACTTCTCCTTACTCAGATACTTGGCGCGGCACTTCTTCTTGGCCCTCTTAATGTTAGTCTAGGCGTAGTAGTCTCGAACAGCCTGCACCCGAGCCTCATGCCGTAAGGTCTGAAGTAGGCGCTTGCACTCGGCTTCGAGAACCATAGCCGCGTCCGCCTCGTGTTCCTCAAGACACCTGTAGAAGGTCTGCAATCAAACAAGACAACACTAATTAGCACAATCACTAGGTACTATTGATTTTTAATTCTGTAAAGGAGAAATTACCCAAAACGGCTGGATCACAATGTCGGCCACCGTCTCGCACAAGACACCGTCGACCCTCTCCTTCGGTGGGGCCGGGGCAGCCACGTACAGCTCCCAGCTCAGTGCTAGCTGTGGAACCTCACCCTCACCGGGCAACGTGACCCACCCCGGGAAGTGGTGCCGACAAAGCACACCAAGGACCTGGTTGGGCCTACGGACACTAGGGGCATGTTTCCAACCCCTGCAGTATGACAAGGCCAACACATTAGATATTAATTTGAAGAAACATGAAGGCAAAAGGTTAAAAAAGAGTAAATGCACTTACTTCTCCCCGTTAGGCTCAATCAACCACCTCTGATCGCGGGTCGGCGGCACGGGCGGGAGCTTTGTACCACCACGCTGGTAGACCTTCTTGCCCCCCTCAACCAGCTCGCCCTCGCTATAGCTATCCTCAGAAAAGCTTTCCTCGCCACCATCAGCATGGCCACTAGCCTCCGGAGTCACGTGGGACGAAGACTCTGGTACCGGAGTCTCCTGGGACGAAGACTCTTGGACCCGAGTCTCGTGGGACGATGGCTCGGCGACCCAAGGCTCGTCGGCCCGAGGCTCATGGACCGGAGTCCGAGACGGGTCCACCTGAGACGGAGCACTCCTGTGGTCGGGAGAATCAGCTGGGGGTGGCGGCGAGGAAGGCGCAGCAGCCTTCCTACCTCTCCCGCCGCCACGTCCACCTCTAGCACCCCTCTTCGTCTTCCCCTGACCTCTCCCGGCCGAAGAAGAAGCGCCCGCCGGTGTCTGCATACTGTCTACCAGTGCTCTCCGGAGATGCTGCGGTGGAATAATAGCACCCCTCCCAGCACGCGCTGAGGAAGGAGGCTCGGAGCGCTCTCGACCCGCGCCCACCATCTGTCAACACCTGCAATGACAAAGAGTAAACGAAATTAGTACAACATAAACATAATAAAAAAATTAAGTGTGTATCATCATCATGAACATAATAAAAAATTAAATACCTAATAACATGAACTAATTAATAATATATATATGTACATAATAATAATTGAATACCTGACATTACTAATATTACTCTTCATCGTCTATATATGCTCCGGGATCAATAAATAGAAAAATATATGACCTACTCCAAATTACAAATATATGACCCGTCGGCCTCTGGAAGGCCGAAGAGCACCTTTTTCGGGAGTGTCGGGGTTCGGGGGTGTCGGGTGTCGGGTCGGGGTCGGGTCGGGGTGCTGTGTCGGGGTGTCGGGGTGTCGTGTCGGGGGTCGGGGTAGGTGGTGTCGTGTCGGGTCGGGGTGCTGTGTCACGGTAGGGGGTGCCGTGTCGGGGTGTCGGGGTGTCGTGTCAGGGTGGGGTGTCGGTGGGTGTCGTGTCGGGTCGGGGTGCTGTGTCGGGGTCAGGGGTGCCGTGTCGGGGTCGGGGTGCTGTGTCGGGGTCGCGGTGTCGGGGTGTCGTGTCGGGGTCGGGGTGTTGGGGTCAGGGGGTCGGGGTATCGGGGTCGGGATTGCAAATCCTCGACCCCTCGGCGACCCTCGGCCCCTCGACCGCTTTTCCCCTCGACACCTCGATCCTCGAACCCTAGACCCTCAACTCCTTTTCCCCTCGATCCTCGACCCCTCGACCACTCGGCGACCCTCTTTTTCTACTTTTCCTACTTCTTTTTTTCATCTTCTACTTCTACTTCTTTTTTTTCATCTTCTTCTTCTTCTTCTTCTTCTTCTTCTTCTTCTTCTTCTTCTTCTTCTTCTTCTTCTTCTTCTTCTTCTTCTTCTTCTTCTTCTTCTTCTACTTCTTCTACTTATTGTTCTTTTTTTTCATCTTCTTCCTCTTCTTCTTTTACTACTTTTTTTTCCATCTTTCTTGTTTATTCTTAAAAAAACAGAAGAAAAAAACCCTAAACTAAACTAAACTAAATCTAACCTAAACTAAACTAGACTAACCTAAACTAAACTAAACTAACCTAAACTAAACTAAACTAACGTAAACTAAACTAAACTAAACTAAACAAACCTAAACTAAATCTAAACTAAACCTAAACTCACCACGGGGAGGGGGCGCGGGTTGAGGAGGCAGGCCACGGGAAGGGCGCGTGGGTTGAGGAGGCCGAGGGGAAGGACGGGCGGCGATGGTGCGGCTCCGGCGGCGGGGCGGGGCTCCGGTGATGGGGTGGGGCAGGGCGGCCACCGCGACCATTGTCCGCTGGGCGGGGCGGCCGGGAGGGGCGGGCGGCCGGCGACGGGGCAGGCTCTGAGGGACGGGGCTGGCGCGGGGCGGCGGCAGCTCAGGCACGGGGGCGGCGCGGGGCGACGGCAGCTCGGGCACGGGGGCGACGCGGGTAAGGTGAGGGGAGAGAGAGAGGGGTGGGGCGCGGGGCGCTGACCGTTTTTTAGTTAGGTCAAATCTCTTTGTCGTCTGCTAGCAAACGCCAAAGAGCCTTGGTAGTGGGATGGGACCGGGGGGAAAGGCCGTTAGGTTGGCCACTTTCTTTGCCGTTTGCTAGCAGACGGCAAAGAAAGTGGCCGTTAGGTGGTTCTCGTTAGTGGGCCACCCTCCCTCTTTGCCGTCTGCAAAGCTTCTATGCCGTCTGCTAGCAGACGGCAAACAGCTGGCTGACGGCAAACATGATCTTTTCCGTCAGCTCTTTCTTTGCCGTCAGTTTTCTGTAAGCTGATGGCAAAGACCTTCTTTGCCGTCAGCTAGCAGACGGCAAAGAGCTAGCTGACGGCAAAGATCCTGACTCCAGTAGTGACTTATTACAATGATCATGATTGGGGTGATGATGCTTCTTATGATCTTGAAAATTTATTTAAGCCTCATGATGAATATGTTTGTGATAATATTGAAAGAGGGTTTGGAAGAGTGTCAAATCTAGGTAATAATGATCCCACTACTTTGGAGTATGATCAATCTTATGAACTTTTTGATAAAAGTGGGTTTGGAGTAGAAATGACTTTATTTGATGATAATCCCACTATTTTGGAAGAGTGTCAACTTTGCATGAAGAGAAAATTGTATGTGATAGTTATATTGTTGAATTTTATTATGATCCTACATGTAATTATTATGAGAGAGGAAAATTTGGTTGTAGAAATTTTCATGTTACTAAATTACCTCTCGTTATGTTGAGATTGCTATTGTTTCTTTCTTCTTCTTTGCATATGCTAGTTTTTGCTTGCCTTGATAATTTGTTTGCCTATAAAATTCCTATTCATAGGAAGTATCTTAAACTTAAACTTGTTTTCACTTGCTACATGATGCTCTCTTCGTGTTTCAATTGCTATCTTTCATGTGAGCATCATTAAAATTATCAATGCCTAGCTAAAAGGCTTTAAAGAAAAGCGCTTGTTGGGAGACAACCCAATATTTTTCCTTTCTGTTTTTATGTTTTATACACATTATTATCTCTGTAGTAATTGTGTTTTGGTGTTTTAATTAGTGTTTGAGCCAAGTAAGACCTTTGGGATGGCTTACGGTAATAGTTGATTTGATCTTGCTGAAAAACAGAAACTTTTGCGTCCAGTAACAAAAAATTTTAAATTCACTGGAGCGTGGAAAAACCCTGAATTTTTGACAAAAGATTTATATACAACTTTACTATGTTATACTAAATTTTCAGCATTTTTTGAGTTACATAAGTATTAGAACAATTCAGATCTTCGCAGACTGTTCTGTTTTTGACAAATTCTGTTTTCTATGTGTTGTTTGCTTATTTTGATGAATCTATGGGTAGTATCGGGGGGTATGAACCATGGAGAAGTTGGAATACAGTAGATATTACACCAATATAAATAAATAATGAGTTCACAACAGTACCAAAAAGTGGTGATTTATTTTCTTATACTAACGGATCTCATGAGTTTTCTGTTGAGTTTTGTGTTGTGAAGTTTTCAAGTTTTGGGTAAAGATTTTATGGACTATGGAATAAGGAGTGGCAAGAGCCTAGGCTTGGGGATGCCCCGGATGGCATCCCCACTTTCATCTTCGTCTATCGGTAAATTTACTTGAGGCTATATTTTTATTCACCACATGATATGTGTTTTGGTTGGAGCGTCTTGTATGATATGAGTCTTTGATTTTTACTTTTCCACAATCATCCTTGCTGTACACAACTTTTGAGAGGGACACGGATGAATCATGAGTATATTAGAATACTCTTTGTGCTTCACTTATATCTTTTGAGCTAGGCAATTTTTCTCTAGTGCTTCACTTATATCTTTTTAGAGCACGGCGGTGGCTTTATTTTATAGAAATTGTTGAACTCTCATGCTTCACTTATATTATTTTTAGAGTCTCTATAAACAGCATGGTAATTTGCATAGTTTATGAATTTAGTCCTAATATGATGGGCATCCAAGAGATATATAATAAAAACTTTCATATAAAGAGCATTGAATACTATGAGAAGTTTGATTCCTTATGATTGTTTTGAGATATAAAGATGGTGATATTAGAGTCATGCTAGTGAGTAATTGTGGATTGGTAGAAATACTTGTGTTAAAATTTGTGATTCCCGTAGCATGCACGTATGGTGAACCATTATGTGATGAAGTTGGAGCATGATTTATTTATTTATTGTCTTCCTTATGAGGGGCGGTCGGGGACGAGCGATGGTCTTTTCCAACCAATCTATCCCCCTAGGAGCATGCGTGTAGTACTTTGTTTTGATAACTAATAGACTTTTGCAATAAGTATGTGAGTTCTTTATGACTAATGTTGAGTCCATGGATTATACGCACTCTCACCCTTCCACCATTGCTAGCCTCTCTTGTACCGCGCAACTTTCGCCGGTGCACTACACCCACCATATACCCTTACTCAAACAGCCACCATACCTACCTATTATGGAATTTCCATAACCATTCCGAGATATATTGCCATGCAACTTCCACTGTTCCGTTTATTATGACACGCTTCATCATTGTCATATTGCTTTGCATGATCATGTAGTTGACATAGTATTTGTGGCAAGGCCACCGTTCATATTTTTTATATATGTCTCTCTTGATCATTACAAATCCCGGTACACCGCCGGAGGCATTCATATAGAGTCATATTTTTGTTCTAAGTATCGAGTTGTAATTCTTGAGTTGTAAGTAAATAAAAGTGTGATGATCATCATTATTAGAGCATTGTCCCATGTGAGGAAAGGATGATGGAAGCTATGATTCCCTCACAAGTTGGGATGAGTCTCCGGACTTTACAAAAAATAAAAGAGGCCAAAAGAAGCCCAAACAAAAAAAACGGAAAAAAAATGAGAGAAAAGAGAGAAGGGGCAATGCTACTATCCTTTTACCACACTTGTGCTTCAAAGTAGCACCATGATCTTCAAGATAGAGAGTCTCCTATGTTGTCACTTTCATATACTAGTGGGAATTTTTCATTATAGAACTTGGCTTGTATATTCCAATGATGGGCTTCCTCAAATTGCCCTAGTTCTTCATGAGCAAGCAAGTTGGATGCACACCCACTTAGTTTCTTTTTGAGCTTTCATAAACTTATAGCTCTAGTGCATCCGTTGCATGGCAATCCCTACTCACTCACATTGATATCTATTAATGGGCATCTCCATAGCCCGTTGATACGCCTAGTTGATGTGAGACTATCTCCTTCTTTTTGTCTTCTCCACAGCCACCATATTCTATTCCACCTATAGTGCTATATCCATGGCTCACGCTCATGTATTGCGTGAAAGTTGAAAAAGTTTGAGAACATCAAAAGTATGAAACAATTGCTTGGCTTGTCATCGAGGTTGTGCATGATTTAATACTTTGTGTGATGAAGATGGAGCATAGCCAGACTATATGATTTTGTAGGGATAACTTTCTTTGGCCATGTTATTTTGAGAAGACATGATTGCTTTATTAGTATGCTTGAAGTATTATTGTTTTTATGCCAATATTAAACTTTTGTTTTGAATCTTATGGATCTGAATATTCATGCCACAATAAAGAAAAATCATGGATAAATATGTTAGGTAGCATTCCACATCAAACATTCTGTTTTTATCATTTACCTACTCGAGGACGAGCGGGAATTAAGCTTGGGGATGCTTGATACGTCTCCAACGTATCTATAATTTTTTATTGTTCCATGCTACTATATTATCTGTTTTGGATGTTTTATATGCATTAATATGCTATTTTATATTATTTTTGGGACTAACTTATTAACCTAGAGCCCAGTGCCAGTTCCTGTTTTTTCCTTGTTTTTGAGTTTTGCAGAAAAGGAATACCAAACGGTGTCCAAACGGAATAAAATTTTCTCGATGATTTTTCTTGAACTAGAAGACACACGTAGGACTTGGAGAGGAAGGCAGAAGAGTCCCGAGGGCTCCACATGCCCTCAGGGCGCGCCCTAGGGGGCGTACCCTAGCTTGTGGGCCCAACGGGAGTCCTCCAACCCAAATTTTGGCCTTCAAATTCATAAATATTCCCAAACCACCAGAGGCGTCCACCAAAATACTTTTCCGCTGCCGTAACCTTCTGTTCCCGTGAGATCCCATCTTGGGGCCTTTTCCGGCATCCTGCCGGAGGGGGATTCGATCACGGAGGGCTTCTACATCAACTCTATTGCCCTTCTGATGAAGCGTGAGTAGTTTACCACAGACCTACGGGTCCATAGCTAGTAGCTAGATGGCTTTTTCTCTTTGATTCTCAATACCATGTTCTCCTCGTTGTTCTTGGAGATCTATCCGATGTAATATTCTTTTGCGGTGTGTTTGTCGAGATCTGATGAATTGTGAATTTATGATCAGTTTATCTATGAATATTATTTGAATCTTTTCTGAATTCTTATATACATGATTTGATATCTTTGTATTTCTCTTCGAATTATCGGTTTGGTTTGGCCAACTAGATTGGTTCTTCTTGCAATGGTAGAGGTGCTTAGTTTTAGGTTCAATCTTGCGGTGTCCTCACCCAGTGACAGTAGGGGTAGCGAGGCACGTATTGTATTATTGCCATCAAGGGTAAAAAGATGGGGTTTTCATCATATTGCTTGAGTTTATCCCTCGACATCATATCATCTTACTTAAGGTGTTACTCCTCTCTTATGAACTTAATACTCTAGATGCATGCTGGATAGCGGTCGATGTGTGGAGTAATAGTAGTAGATGCATAACCGTTTCGGTCTACTTGACACGGACGTGATGCCTATATTCATAATCATTGCCTTGGATATCGTCATAACTTTGCGCTTTTCTATCAATTGCTCGACAGTAATTTGTTCACCCACCGTATTATTTGCCTTCAAGATGGAAGCCTCTAGTGAAACCTATGGACCCCGGGTCTATTTTCCATCATATATTTTCAGATCTATAAACCAAAAAACCCAAAAATACCTTGCTGCAATTTATTTACTTTTATTTTGTTTTACGTTTTAGTAAGCTTTTATATCTATCTCTATCAGATCTCACCTTTGCAAGTGACCGTGAAGGGATTGACAACCCCTTTATCGCGTTGGGTGCAAGTGTTTGATTGTTTGTGCAAGTGCATAGATTGGAGACTTCCGTGTATCTCCTACTGGATTGATACCTTGGTTCTTAACTGAGGGAAATACTTATCTCTACTTTGCTGCATCACCCTTTCCTCTTCAAGGGAAAAACCAACGCATGCTCAAGAAGTAGCAATGCCCCATGGCACCCCAGGATAATATTCAAGGAGAACTAAGCTACTAAGCTTGGGGATGCCCCGGAAGGCACCCCCTCTTTCTTCTAATGACCATCGGTATTTAACTTGAAGCTATATTTTTATTCGTCACATATCATGAGTTTTGCTTGGAGCGTCTTATATTATATGAGTCTTTGCTTGTTTTGCTTTTTAGTTTGTCACAAGTATCCTTGCTGGACACGCCTATTTGAGAGAGCCAAAAATATACAATGATTTGTTAGAATTGCTCTATGTGCTTCACTTAAACTTTTTGAGCTATGGAATTGCTCTAGTGCTTCACTTATATCTTTTTAGCACGGTGTGCTTTATTATTTTTGAAGAAATACTCTCATGCTTCACTTAGATTTATTTGAGAGTTAGTAATTTTTGAAGAAATTGTCTCATGCTTCACTCATATTATTTTGAGAGATGAAATCTTCATGCTCATGTTCTTCACTTAAATTTAATTGAGCTTGTTAAAAGCAATGGCAATATATGAAACTAGTCCCAAAGTGATAGATATTCAAGAGGGATATAATAAAAACTTTCATGAAGATCATTGGACAAAATAAACTTGATTCCTTGTAATAGTTTTGAGATATGATGATAATAATATGTGAGTCATGTTGGTGAGTAATTATGCTTTAGAAAGAATATTGGTGTTA
The DNA here is from genome assembly GCA_011799875.1 of Thinopyrum elongatum. NCBI lineage: Eukaryota > Viridiplantae > Streptophyta > Magnoliopsida > Poales > Poaceae > Thinopyrum > Thinopyrum elongatum. The sequence continues at coordinate 79,833,743 of CM022300.1, read as the reverse complement.
AGGTTTGTGATTCCCTATGGAAGCACAAAAGTCAATAGTTATGAAATGAAATTACATCCTACTTGTGGTGCATTATTCGGTGTTACTTATGCTTAATGCTCGTTTATGAGAATTTTTGTTTCTTGGTTGGTTGCTGCTCAATCTTTTTGCTAGCCTCCACTTGTACTAAGTAGAAATACTACTTGTGCATCCAAAATCCTTAAACCCAGTTTTGCCATATGAGTCCACCATACCTACCAATACGCGGTATTTTTGTGTCGTTCTAAGCAAATTTGTATGTGCCAACTCTAATTTTAAAAATTAATTTCCTTTTTGTGTGCCCGTACCGCTCATGAAGCGGCAGGGGGTGGCCAATATTTTCCATGCTAGATGTGTTATTCTCAAGATGAGCGTTTATTCACTAGTCATTGCATGAGAGTACGGCGGTAATAGGGATGCCCAGTCCCGAAATGAAAAATGAATTTACTTTATGTTGTCAAATATTAAATTCCTTGGAAAGTGTTGGTATGGACGGTACCCGTGGATACGGCTAGCCGTAGAGTGTGAAAGAATGGTGGAAAAGGGAATAAACTTCATTTTATGTTTGGGAACCGCCTATGATATATCTAGCATGGAAAGTGTTGGGAATTACTCGGTTGTTTTCATTGACGGGAAAAGCATGCCTCTCAAAAAATTTGTTTCTCAATTTAAGCTTTGAGCTCTGGCACCTCTACAAATACCTACTTCCCTCTGCGAAGGGCCTATCTATTTACTTTATGCAATTTATTTTTATTTGAGTCTCCATCTTGTCTTATAAAGCACCAACTAAGGGGCACTATGATCGTACTTGAGCATTGGATGTAGCTAATATTCGAGTGTGCTTCGTGAATGGACCAATGATTGAGCATGATGGGCTAGGGATAACTTTCTTTAGTGTTGATATTTTGAAAGACATGGTTGCTTATTGATATGCTTTAGTATTGAAATCTTCATGTCAAAGATAGACTATTGCTTTGAATCATCTAAAAGTCCAAATGTCCATGCTACAAAAGAAAAGAATATGTGATGAACATGTTAGGCAGCATTCCACATCAAAAATTCTGTTTTTATCATTTACCTACTTGAGGACGAGCAGGAATTAAGCTTGGGGATGCTGATACGTCTCCAACGTATCTATAATTTTTTATTGTTCCATGCTGTTATATTATCATTCTTGGATGTTTTACAATCGTTTTATAGCAACTTTATATCATTTTTTAGGACTAACCTATTGACATAGTGCCCTGTGCCAGTTGCTGTTTTTTGCTTGTTTTTTACTTCGTAGAATATCAGTACTAAACGAAGTCCAAATGCCACGAAACTTTTTGGAGATTTTTTTGGACCAGAAGACAAATTGGGAGCCAAGGAAGCACCAGGGGGGAGGCTCATGGGGCCCACAAGACACCAGGGCGTGCCAGAGGCCCCTGGCGTGCCCTGATGGGTTGTGGGGCCCACGGGGGTCTCCTCTACCGCCTCTCAGCTCTATAAATCCTCAGAAATTCCAGAAACCCTAGGGCAGCAGGCGAAACACAATTCCAGCCGCCGCAAGTTCCAGAACCACGAGATCCAATCTACACCATCACGGAGGGGTTCATCATCCTCATTGGTGCCTCTCCGATGATGCGTGAGTAGACCACCATAGACCTACGGGTCCGTAGGCAGTAGCTAGATGGCTTTCTCTCTCTTTTTGATTCTCAATACAATGGTCTCTTGGATATCTATTTGATGTAATGATTTTTTGTGGTGTGTTTGTTGGGATCCGATGAAGATCGAGTTTATGATCAGTTTCTATCCATGCATATTATTTGAGTCTTCTTTTGATCTCTTATATGCATGATTACTTATAGCGTCATATTTCTTCTTCGAATCTTTTCGTTTAGTTAGGCCAACTAGATCAATTTTTCTTGCCATGGGAAGAGGTGCTTTGTGATGGGTTCGATCTTACGGTGTCCTCACCCAGTGACAGAAGGGGTAGCAAGGCACATATGTATTATTGCTATTAAGGATAATAAGATGGGGTCTATTCCTACATGAATAGATATTGTCTACATCATGTCACCGTTCTTATTGCATTACTCCGTTTCTCCATGAACTTAATACACTAGAAGCATGCTGGATAAGGGTTGATGTGTGGACTGGTAGTAGTAGATGCAGAATCGTTTCAGTCTACTAATCTTGGACGTGATGCCTATATAATGATCATTGCCTTGGATATCGTCATGATTATTTGATCTTCTATCAATTGCCCAACAGTAATTTGTTTACCCACCGTATGTTATTTTCTCGAGAGAAACCACTAGTGAAATCTATGGCCCCGGGGTCTATCGTTCATCATATAGCTTTCCGATCTATTTTTATTCGCTTTTGTTTTCAGATCTATTATTCCAAAAACCCAAAAATACCTTGCTGCACTTTTTATTTGCATCTTTTATTTCATGTTTTATTCAGATCTATTTATCCAAACTCATAATATTTAATCTATCTTTTACCGGAGAGGGATTGACAACCCCTCTTACGCGTTGGGTTGCGAGGGTTTGTTCTTTGTGTGCAGGTACCATTTACATAGTGTTGCTTGGTTCTCCTACTGGTTCGATAACATTGGTTTCATAACTAAGGGAAATACCTAATGTAGCTATACTGCATCATCCCTTCCTCTTCGGGGAAATACCGACGCGGATACAAGCAGTCAATGCTAGAACAAAGATATGACTCTATATGAATGCCTCATGCATATGAGAACAATATGATAATGATGGTGTATGTCATAATAAACGGAACTGTGGAAGTTGCATGGTAATATATCTCGGAATGGCTATGGAAATGCCATAATAGGTAGGTATGGTGGCAGTTTTGAGGGAGGGTATATGGTGGGTTTAATGCATCGGCGAAAGTTGCGCGGTACTAGAGAGGCTAGCAATGGTGGAAGGGTGAGAGTGCGTATAATCCATGGACTCAACATTAGTCATAAAGAACTCACATACTTATTGCAAAAATTTATTAGCCCTCAAAACGAAGTACTAATACGCATGCTCCTATGGGGATAGATTGGTAGGAAAATACCATCGCTCGTCCCCGACCGCCACTCATAAGGAAGACAATCAAAAATAAATCATGCTCTAATTTCATCACATGACGGTTCACCATACATGCATGCTTCAGGAATCACAAACTTTAACACAAGTATTATTACTCAACCACAATTACCAACTAGCATGACTCTAATATCACCATCTTTATATCTCAAAACAAATGCAAGGAATCAAACTTCTCATATATTCAATGATCTTCATGAAAGTTTTTATTATATCCCTCTTGAATGCCAATCATATTAGGACTAAATTCATAACCTAAACCAATTGCCATACTATTTTCAAGACTCTAAAAATAATATAACTGAAGCATGAGAGTTCAACAATTTCAATAAAATAAAACCACCGCCGTGCTCTAAAAAGATATAAGTGAAGTACTAGAGCAACTGCCTAGCTCAAAGATATAAGTGAAGCACATAGAGTATTCTAATAAATTCATGATTAATGTGTGTTCCTCTCAAAGGGTGTGTACAGAAAGGATGATTGTGACAAACTAAAAATAAAATAAATCAAACACTCATATATCACAAGATGCTCCAAGCAAAACACATATCATGTGGTGAATAAATATATAGCCTCAAGTAATTTTATCGATGGACGAAGACAAAAGAGGGGATGCCATCCAGGGCATACCCAAGCTTAGATGCTTGGTTCTCCTTGAATTTTACCTTGGGGTGCCTTTGGCATCCCCAAGCTTAGGCTCTTGCCACTCCTTATTCTGTTGTCCATCAAAACTTTACCCAAAACTTGAAAACTTCACAACACAAAACTCAACAAAAAAGTCATAAGCTCCGTTAGTATAATAAAATAGATCACCACTTTATGTACTGTTGTGAACTCATTATAAATTTATATTCGTGTAATATCTACTGTATTCCAACTTCTCCATGGTACATACCCCCTGATACTACCCATAGATTCATCAAAATAAGCAAACAACACATAAAAAACAGAATCTGTTAAAAACAGAACAGTCCACGAAGATCTGAATTGTTGTCATACTTCTGTTACTCTAAAAATTCGGAAAAATTAGGAAACCATCAGAACTTTTTATATTAATATTGTGTAAAACATTCAGAATTTTTTTTCTCTTATATAAATTATCAAAATTCTGTTACTGGACGCAAAAGTTTCTGTTTTTCAGCAAAATCAAATCAACTATCACCATAGATCATCCCAAAGGTCTTGCTTGGCTCAAAAACTAATTAAAACAGTAAAACACAATTAATACAGAAGTAATATTGTGTATTTATTCAAGCATAGAAGCAAAAACAAAAAAACACAAAATAAAATTGGGTTGCCTCCCAACAAGCGCTATTGTTTAATGCCCCTAGCTAGGCATATTGCAATAGATCCAGGTGTTGTCATCTTTGATATTTAATCCATAAGTAGCCCTCATAATAGATTCATAAGGAAACTTGATTTTAATTCTTGGAAAGTGTTACATGCCCTTACTTAATGGAAATTGAATCTAATGTTTCCTTCTTTCATATCCATAATTGCACCAATCGTTCTAAGGAAAGGTCTACCAAGAATAATAGGGCATGTAGGATTGCAATCTCTATCAAGCACAATAAAATCTATAGGCACATAATTCCTATTTGCAACAATAATAGATCATTAATCCTTCCAATGGGTTTCTTAATAGAGGAATCCGCTAGATGCAAATTCAAAGAACAATCATCAAATTCACGAAAACCTAACACGTCGCACAAAGTTTTTGGAATAGTTGAAACACTAGCACCCAAATCACATAAAGCATAGCACTCATAATCTTTAATATTAATTTTTATAGTAGGTTCCCACTCATCATAAAGCTTTCTAGGGATAGAAACTTCCAACTCAAGTTTTTCTTCAAAAGATTTCATCATAGCATCAACGATATGTTTAGTAAAAGCTTTATTTTGAATATAAGCATGAGGTGAATTAAGCATGGACTGCAACAAGAAAAATACAATCAATCAAAGAGCAATTATCATATTTAAAGTCCTTGAAATCCAAAAGAGTGTGTTCATCGCTACCTAAAGTCTTGACCTCTCCAATCCCACTTTTATCAATTTTTCACTAAGATCTTTAAACTCCAAATTATTGGGACGCCTTCTAGCTAAAGTTGACTCATCTCCAGTCCCGTATTTATAAAATTTTATATTGGAAAATAAAGATTCAATAGGAGTCACACCAATCACTTTAAGATCTTCATCATTATTATCGCAAAAACTTGAAGAACATGCTTGTACAAACCAATCGCTTTTAGCACGCATCCTAGCGGTTCTTTCTTTACTTTCATTCATAGAAATTCTAATATCTTTTAGAGATTCATTAATATCATGCTTTGGTGGAATAAATCTAATCTTCAAAGAATCAATCTCAAGAGAAATCTTATCAACGTTTCTAGCCAAATCGTCAACTTTAAGCAATTTTTCTTCTACCATAGCATTGAAAATCTTTTGGGAATTTATAAAATCGTTAATATTACACTCAAGATCAGAAGGTATCTTATTATAATTTCCATAAGAATTGTTGTAGGAATTACCATAATTATTAGAGGAATTACTAGGAAACGGCCTAGGATTAAAATTGCCTCTATACGCATTATTACCAAAATTGTTCCTACCAACAAAATTCACATCCATAGATTCATTATTATTCTCAATCAAAGTAGACAAAGGCATATCATTAGGATCAATAGGAGCACTCTTACTAGCAATCAATTTCATAAGTTCATCCATCTTTACACTCAAAGTATTAATTTATTCAATCGCATGCACTTTTTTACTAGTGGAAGATCTTTCGGTATGCCATTGAGAGTAATTCGCCATAATATTATCTAGGAGTTTTGTAGCTTATCCTAATGTGATTACCATAAAACTACCCCCCGCAGCAGAATCTAAAACATTTCTAGATGCAAAATTCAATCCCGCATAAAAAATTTGTATGATCATCCATAAACTTAAACCATGAGTAGGGCAATTTCTTATCATTAATTTCATCCTCTTCCAAGATTGTGCAACACGCTCATGATCAAGTTGCTTAAAATTCATTATATTGTTCCTAAGGGAGATGATCTTAGCGGGTGGAAAATACTTGGAACTAAAAGCATCTTTACACTTATCCCATGAATCAATACTATTTTTAGGCAAAGATGAAAACCAAGTTTTAGCACGATCTCGTAGAGAGAACGAAAATAGCTTTATTTTGACAATATCATTATCCACATCTTTCTTATTTTGCATATCACATAATTCAACGAAAGTATTTAGATGGGATGCAACATCTTCATCAGGACTACCGGAAGATTGTTCTTTCATAACAAGATTCAACAAAGCGGCATTAATTTCAGAAAATTCTGAACTAGTGGCGGGAGCAATCGGGGTACTAATAAACTCATTATTATTAGTGTTGGAAAAGTCACACAACTTTGTATTTTCTCGAGACATCGTTACAAAGCAAGCAATCTAACACACAAGCAAACAAAAAGAAAACAAAAGACGAACAGAAAGAAGGCGAATAAAAAGGCAAATATTTTTGTGTTTTTCTGAAAACATTTTAGAAGGGGGAGAGGAAAACGAGAGGCAAATGACAAATAATGTAATGCAAGAGATGAGAGTTTATGATAGGTACTTGGTAGGCTTGATGTGTATCCTCCCCGGTAACGGCACCAGAAATTCTTCCTGCTACTTCTTGAGCTTGCATTGTTATTTCCCTTGAAGAGGAAAAGGTGATGCAGCAAAGTAAAGATAAGTATTTCCCTCAGTTAAGAACCAAGGTATCAATCCAGTTGTAGGAATAACCAAGTCCCCAATAGATGCACCTGCACAAACTAACAAACACTTGCACACAACGCGAAAAAGGGGTTGTCAATCCCTTCCCGGTCACTTGCAAGAGTGAGATCTAATAGAGATAGGTATAAAAGAAAAATAAAAGGCAAAATAAATAAAAGGTAAATAAATTGCAGCAAGGTATTTTTTGTATTTTTGGTTTAATAGATCTGAAAATAATATGATGGAAAATAGACCCGGGGGCCATAGGTTTCACTAGAGGCTTCTCTCTTGAAAGAAAACATACGGTGGGTGAACAAACTACTGTTGAGCAATTGATATAAAAGCGCATAGTTATGACGATATAGGCAATAGGAGTCACACCAATCACTTTAAGATATCCAAGGCAATGATCATGAATATAGGCATCACGTCCGTGACAAGTAGACCGAAACGATTCTGCATTTACTACTATTACTCCACGCATCGACCGACTCCTGCCTGCATCTTGAGTATTAAGTTCAAAAGAACAGAGTAACACATTAAGCAAGATGACATGATGTAGAGGGATGAACTCAAGCAATATGATATAAACCCCATCTTTTTATCCTTAATGGCAACAATACAATACGTGCCTCGCTACCCCTTCTGTCACTTGGTGAGGACACCGCACGATTGAACCCATCACAAAGCACCTCTCCCATGGCAAGATAGATCAATATAATTGGCCAAACCAAATCAATAGATCAGAGAGAAATACAAAGCTATTTTAATCATGCATAAAAGAGTTCAGAGAAGACTCAAATAATATTCATAGATAATCTGATCATCAATCCACAATTCATCGGATCTCAACAAACACACCGCAAAGGAAGATTATATCTGATAGAACTCCAAGAACATCGAGGAGAACATGGTATTGAAGATCAAACAGAGAGAAGAAACCATCTAGCTACTAGCTATGGACCCGTAGGTCTGTGGTAAACTACTCACACATCATCGGTAGGGCAACAAGGTTGGTGTAGAGGCCCTCCGTGATCGAATCCCCCTCCGACAGAGAGCCAGAAAAAGGCCCCAAGATGGGATCTCACGAGAACAGAAGCTTGCGGCGGCGGAAAAGTATTTTTGTGGACGCTTCTGATGTAGACGGAATATTTGGGTATTTATGGAGCAAGAATTAGGGTTCGAAGGTCTACGGGGGCCCCACAAGCTAGGGGCGCGCCCCTAGGGCTTGTGGCCTCCCCGTAGGTCTTCTGGCCTCCTCTCCAAGTCTCCTGGGTTTCTTCTGGTCCAAGAAAAATCATCGTAAAGTTTTATTCCGTCTGGACTCCATTGTATATTGATTTTCTGTAAAGAAAAAAATAAGGAAAAAACAGCAACTGGCACTTGGCACTGGGTTAATAGGTTAGTCCCAAAAAATGATATAAAATAATACCATAATGCATATAAAACATCCAAGATGGATAATATAATAGCATGGAACAATAAAAATTATAGATACGTTGGAGACGTATCAGTCGCCATAGGTAATCCATGTGACGAATTGGATTCTGGCTCGTTTTATGCCTCCATGACCATCTTTGTCGGCAACAGCGCGTGGACATTTTTGGGACTTACCATGGATGCACAACCATAAGCCTAGCTAGATTGCAACTGTCATTTATGAAGCATCCAAGAGAAAGAATTAAAAGGTGCAAGAAGCTCTCAATAATGACGCATGGGTCTCCAAAATCAAGATTACAATGTCATTTTACCTAGCTCACCTTCGTGAATTTGTTGCCCTTTGGACCACACTACGTGGTTTCCAACTTGACAACAATGTCAAGGATGATATTGTGTGGAAGCACACTATTGGTGGCCAATATACTATACAATCTGCTATGAAGCACACGGTGTGGAAAGCTTCGGCACCGCACAAGGTCAAGTTCTTTTCTTGGCTGGCCATCCAAATAGAATTTAGACCACGAATAGATTGGAGAAGAGAGTTTTGCCAACTTGTGCTATTTGCCCCTATGCAAGCATGAACAAGAATTTGTGGATCACCTCCTCTTCAAATGTCGGTTTTCTCTCCACCAATGAGATATGCTCAAAGGTTGGCTTCAACTTGAGAGCATTGATACTTCCACTTTGCACCTCTGGCTAACGAATAAATATTGGTTGGTTGGCTTATCCGACAAGGCTATCCAAATAGAAAAGTGATGGCATCCCTCATCATGCTCACCTCTTGGACCATTTGGAACGAAAGGAATGCACATGTCTTCCACCACAAGAACGCCCCACCGACGGTTCTCCTTGGCAATATCAAGAAGGAAGCTATGCTTTGGGTCACTGCCGGTGTTAAAATATTAGGGATAATATGCCTAGAGAGTAACAAACTTTTGTTTTAGGATGTTGTAATACGGATTAAACTATAAGGATTTGCTAAACCTCATCTAGATGAGATGTAGCTACATCTAAATACCTCACCGTATGATCTAATTTCTGCAAGAGTCGTGCTACTGTGCTCGCCTAAATACACCTCGCTCCGGTGTTGTGTCGTGTTTTTGTTGCCTCGCGCGCTCTGCGCGCGCCCTTAAATAGCGGGTTGTGTTGTGTTGGTTTTGCTACTGCTGAAGCTTGGGGCGCCCCTATGTCTTGCTTCACACAAGACAGGGGGAACCCTCGCTGAAGGGTGAGATGAGTTTGGTCGGCCTAGGCGCGGGAACAACATCCTTGTTTCTTGTTTTCATTTTTTTCTTACTTTTTTACTTTTGTTTATACTTCCAAATATTCTAAATAAATATATTACAGAAATCACTATACATAAAACATTTGAAAAAATATTGGCCAAGCATTTGAAAATTATTCAATGTGTATAGAGACAATGTTTATCACGTATACAAAAGATGCATACAAAAAACTAAAATGTGTATGAAACATTTTTTTTTCTTTGCGGGTATGAAATAAGGAACATCTGGTTACAGTCTTTCATACATAAATTCACTACCCCTGGGGGCCAGAGCCCAACCAAACAACTGTTCTACGTACCTTCTATTCTAGCAAACTTTGCTAAGTAGTCACTAGCCAAATTCTGTGTATGAGAGAGATGCTTAATATATGTCATGCGAAGAGATCTTAGGTGCTTAATCTCCCCTACCAAAGCTGCAAAAACTGACCTATCTATGCCTTCATCTTTTACCATGTTCACCACCAAGAGATAATCCATCTTAATAAATATTGGCAACTCAGTGCGTTGGATAGAAATGGAGAGGCCCACCATACAAGCACATAACTCGACTTCCAGCGCATCCCGGCACGAGAATAACTCTCTACATGATGAGTAGATTATGTTTCCCATATGATCCCTAAGAATCATGTATGCTCCTGCTTTTCCATCATCTGTCCAGGAACCATCAGTACTCAACTTGACCATCAACAGAAGGAGGAATCCACTTACTTTGCTCTCTACCTGTTGTTATCACATGTTGCTCATGGGAATCGGTTCATACGTTATCACAGCCTTCCCTTTTTCAGGGTCACAGACTGAGTTCTATTCTAGTGCAATCAGGGAGTCCAGATAACTGCATAGGTATCTTTTCGAAACATCCAATGATCGGAGTCCTTTGTCATGTAACACCTCATTCCTATTGCGCCAAGCCCTCCAAAGAGATCATGTATTTTAAAAATGTTAATCAGGCATTTGTAAAATGTTAAATGTGTAAACCATGTATTAAAATGTTAAAAGCAATATTATAAAAATGTTAATCTTGTATTACAAAAATGTTAATCAAGCATTTCAAAAAATGTTGAAGAAGTATTTGAAAAATCTTAGTCAAGTATCTGAAAAATGTTAAATGTATATAGAAAAAATGTTGACTATGTATTAAAAAATGTTAATAAGAAAGTTAATCAAGCATTTGAAAAATGTTAAATATGTATAAAAAATGTTGGCTATGTATCAAAAAAATGTTAATCTTGTATTTGGAAATATTAATTAAGCATTCGAAAAAATGTTGAACAAGTATTTAAAAAATGTTAGTCAAGTATTTCAAAAATGCTAAATGATATAGAAAAATTGTTGACCATGTATTAAAAAAGTTAATATTGCATTTTAAAATGTTAATCAAGCATTTGAAAATGTTAAATATGTATTGAACAAATATTTACCATGTATTAAAAATGTTAATCATGTATTAAAAAAATGTCAATCAAGAATTTTGTTTAAAGGATGTTAATCAAGCATTTGAAAAATGTTTAAAATACGCCTAGAAAAACCTTGACTAGGTATTAAAAAATGTTTAACTTTTATTTGATATTTTCAAACATGTATTAGAAAAATGTACTTGACGTATACGAAAAATGTAGAATAAAAAAAGGTAAAACAATGAAAATCAAAAGAGAAACCAAAGAAAAAAGAATACAAAAATAAAAGCAAAAAGCAAATGCAAAAGTTATTGAAAAACGGTGAAACCAATAAAGAAACAAAAAAACAAAAACATTAAAAACCAAGAAAGTAAACAAAAACACAAAAAATAAAAGAAGAAAAATATGAAGAAAGAAACCCGGATAAAATTCATGAATGAAAGAAACAAAGAGAAACCAAAAGAAAAATCTCAAGTATAACAATGGAAAAAGAAAACCAGAGAAGAAATAAGAAAACCAAGCAAAAAGAAAAAAGCAAAAAAGGGAGAAAAATGCTTGGTCTTTTCACTCTTGTTGGTCGCAATGGCCAGAGGCACCACCCACCACCGAGGCCACCTGGGATGGATTCCCTGGGAGCTCTCTTTTCCTCCCTATTTCTCTTGTTTAACTATATGCACTAATGGGCCGGCCTTCTACGGCAGATGCTTCAGCGAGAGCTTCTTCCGTCTCGCTGAATGCGAGATATAACTCCCGCGGGAACCTTGTGCTTTGTTTGTATTTTTCAGCTTTTTGTTGTGCCATGTTTGTCCCAATGTGGTGGGCTTAGAATTCTATTCGTATTATTTTTACTGACTCCAGTTTTGTGTTTCGAGAGGATGAGACTAGACCAAAAAAAGTATGCACTTGGGTGGGACAAACTAGACAATGCATTTTTTATCCTTATTTTGTTGTTGCTCAGGAAATGGTGTGTCAATTTAGTTTTTCACACTGCCGCAACGACGACGACATACAGTTTATGCATATATGTAAGGGAGGAGTTTCAAACTTCAGCAACTAAATAGCACATTGTTTTCTAAATTTTTATTTTCATATTTTTTATTTGTGCAAATATAATTTGAACAATTATTTTTTGGTTGCAAAAACATATTTGTCTCATGCAATGCAAACAAAGAGTGGGCCTTTCTGTGTTGTTTTCCATTGTGGGGTGCGGGGTAGAAATGTACGAGTTGGGTTGTGTTATTTTCCTTTTTATTTTTTCAGCCTTATTTTTTATTTGCTTTTAATTTATGAACCGTTTTAAATTAACGTGTTTAAAATTCATGTTTTTAGAAAAATTATGATAATTTTATTTGTATTATAATATATATATATATATATATATATATATATATATATATATTCTCCTTTTCCATTTCCTTTTCCTTATTTTGTTTTTTTCATTTTACTTTTCCCTTCTTTATTTATCGGTTTTAAATCCATGAACTTTACTTTAAATCGATTTAGCAATGTCTCATCTAAATTCCTGACTGTTCGACTTGTTCGTTTTAAATGTTGTTAAGATCTTGATCGTGGGTTGTTTTCTCACGCGTATCCCATAATCTCATTTCTTGTCATACTTCTTTAATCCACTTGTTGGCCCATTCGCACATGCGTCTTTTGCTGGTCGAATCTGTGCCGCAATCTCGGGGAGTCGTTTCTATTTTCTGTGCGTTGTATAAGTTGAAGATACGAACTAGTCGTCGCCTACTCAGTTCCATCTCGGCATTGTTTCTCTCGCATTCCTCTTTGTCTTGGAGTAGAGCCGGCGCGAGCAGGTAGGAGGGAATCGACTGGGGGGTTCGATCTTTTTTTGCACGACGAAGAAGATGGCAGTCAATGATGATATGACGTGTGACCTCGGATCCATCTTTGTCCCTTTTGTGTTGTTTTTATCTAGGGATTTTGTGTTTTTGTAGTTTTCGTGATTTTCATCCAATGACTTTTTTGACCTAGTTGCAACTCTACCCAGACACGCAACTGAGCCATTTTTTGTATCCTAGTTGCAAGTCCATCCCTCGATACGCAACTAACTCCGATCCATTTTTTGTCCTAATTGCAAATGCACCCTCTCGACATGCAACTAAGGGCCCGACCAATTTTTGTCCCAGTTGCAACTGCACTCTCGACATGCAACTGTGGACCCACCTTTTTTGTCCTGATTGCACGTCCACCAATGACATGCCAACTTTTTGGGTGGGGAGTGTCGGGGTTATGATCCTGACAATGAGTACTAGGGGTACGAATAAGGGGCAGAGACTAGCTACGGTGTAGGTGTAACACTTGGTGTTTAATGAGTTCAGGCCCCTCACTCGGTGGAGGTAAAAGCCCTACGTCTCGTGCCTTGAGGCTTCCTTTGATTTGATGGGTATAGTTACAGAGATTGAACGTGCCCAGCTATGGAGAGGGTGCGGCTTATATAGAGTGCGCTGCAGCCCCATGTCTCCCACGCCGCCGAGGCAATTAAAGCCATTGAATGGACGGTTACTAGTGTAATGAGCCTCTACTACAACAGTTACAGGTAACGGTAGCTGTAACTCTATTTAGTGGATGACTTAGGATTCTTCGATCGTTGCAGCTCCCACGATGCCTCCTTGTCTGGTACATTCGAGTGGTAGTTCGTCCGCCGAGTGACGTGTGGTTGTCCGAGTGCTGCAGGGCCGTCCGAGTGAACCTCCTAGTGTATGCATCTGAATGCTGGTACGGTCCAGGGACCTACCTATGATGATGATGGGCCCCATGTGGGTCCCAAATTATGGTTCCTTGACCGTACGTGTAATAGGTGACTGCATCATTAGCCCCTGAATCGGTTGGGATTTCATAGGACAAACAAACCGACCCTTCGGTTGAATCCGAGTGCTGCAGGGACACTCGGAATATGTTTCCGAACCGTGATTTGTTGTTCCTTGGACGAAAACACAACAGATTCTAGACTTTAGGTTTACCCAGATGACCGGGTGGCATTCGTTTTGTCTCTCGAAGGAGATAGATTCGGGGCCCGAGTGAGAGCATGCCATTACAACTCGAGTGGCGATGCCTGCGCGTGGTCTGACTCTCTAGGGAGATGCCACTCCTTATCCCAGGGAAACGCCAGCGCAGGCCTCCTACGAGTCTAGGTTTATGAGTCATGCGCCTTGGAGCCTACTGAGAGGGCCAAGTGAACCCGCAGAGGGGCGTCAAGCTCGTCACATAACGATCCTGAAGAGGACTTCAGTCGGGTGTTTAACATGGCCGAGTGCACGGGTCCCCACGGAGGGTGGTCAGTCAGACTGACGTGCATCCTTTAGGAAAGGAATCACTGGTAATCAATCGGATTGATTTGTCCCAGAAATCTTGGGATTTGAATTCGCGCGTTCGCGCGCTGAAGCGGTAACATCGTGCATTAGTGGGAAAGTGGGGGGCGTGGCTCCTCGATTTGTGCGCATGATCCCCGCCATGTGTTGCGCCTGTTCTGTGCAAAGCCGTGTCGTGCGGGCTGCCGATCTGGGGATTCGCGGTGATAGATTTGGCTAAGGATTTTTTCTGGAGGCATAAAAGGTTCGGGGAGAACGGTCCGGCCCTCAGGTCCCCTTTTCGCCAACTCCGACTCCGCCGTTCCTCTCCTCCACCTGAGTGCGCGGCGATGGCGAGGGACTCCACGGCCAAGGCGGAGAAGGCGGAGAAGGCAGGGAAGGCCACCTCTTACGGCTCTGGCGCGGCGGCTGGCGGAGCGGCGGGGGACTGGATCCCATCGCGCGTCACCGCTCGGCGATTGGAGGAGCTCGCGGAAGAGGGGCTGATCCCGCGCGAGGGATGGCGTCGCCCGGGTGCGAGGGAGGTCGAGTCGGCACCTTAGGAGGACGATCGCGTCCTGCTCGTCACCCACGTCGAGCGGGGCTTCTCGATGCCGCCCCATCCCTTTTTCTGAGCGTTCCTCGACTATTTCGCTGCTCAACTCCATCACCTTCCCCCCAACGCCATTATCTATATTCCGGCCTTCATCTCTCTTTGTGAGAACTTCTTGGGTTGTCACCCCCACTGGGGCCTCTTCAAGTACATATTCTCATGTCGATCGATGGTCGTGAAGAAAGACTCGTCGAGTGGACAGAAGACCCATGTCACCCAACTATGCGGAGGTATGGGCATCCATGTACGCGGTGGTAGGTCTTTCCCCAAAATGAGCTTTCTCGACTCCGTCATGGGGTGGCAGGGGACTTGGTTCTACTGCAGGGACGTCCCCAGTGCCCACAATCAGTCAGGCCTCCCGCCGTACTTGTCTGAACGAGTGCCAGCTTCGCCGACCCTCACCGTGGCGAAGAAGGAGAAGGTGGGCGTCGACATCTTGTCCAACGCGTTCATTGGAGTTGTGAACACTGGGGTGAATGGCATGGACCTGCTAGAGACTTTCTTCAATCGGCGCATCCAACCACTTCAGGCCAGGGCCCACCCTATGTGGTTGTACGAGGGGTCGGGTGACTCCACTTGGGTGCATCCTAAAGATCTCACCGATAAGGAGGTGGGTGCCAAGATCAAGGCCATCACCTGTGCTTGAGACAACCCGCGGGGGACTCGGCTGGTGCCAGCCTTTCACAAGGACCTGCCGCCCATCGAGGTATTTGTTTGTAACTCAGTCGGCTCAATTGTTTGTTATTTTTTTGTACAGCCGATCCTCACAATAACATGTGTTTGCTTCTCAGGACTTCCAGAACCAGATTTCCAGGATCCCCGTGGTGGACTGCTCGCCTCAGGATGTGATGAGTGACATCGAGCAGCAGAACTCAGAGAGGTCCGATGACGACGGGAGTGACGACGATGATGATGATGAGAGTTCAGAGGAGGGGGACGAGGCGGAATCTTCTCCATCTTAAGAGGCCCCCAAAGAACCACTACAAAAAAACACTTCCGCGATTATACGTGTTTGTCACAGTAGGTCACGTTTTCTGTCATGCATGTACATCCATGATGATTTTATGACAGAATCAAGATAGTCATACCTGTGCTGTCATAGAAGTGTTCCATGACAATACCAAAATTATCATCACGGAAGTGTCCACTTCCCTGACGATAAATGGCGCGTCATAGAAGTGCTTTCGTCAAGGGTAACCGACACGTGGCATCCACCGTAACGGGTCGCCGTTAAGCTATCGGGTTCCGATTTGGATCTGATAACCCATTAACAGCCCCGACCAATGGGGATTTTCCACGTGTAAAATTCTCATTCGCCGGAGGATCCACATGTCGGCTCAGCGTTGGGACAGATGTCATCCACTCATAGTACGGGAGGCGCCTATGATACGTCGGCACGTGGCAAGGCCCAACAGTGGCCCATTCCGGTGAAAAAGGCCGGCCCAGTAAAAATTAGCAGGACGGCCCATATAAGGCCTACTTGTGTCAGGTCCATTTAAGCCCACGGCCCATACGAGATGTGCCAATTTGGCCCGTCAACCACCCGTTAACGATTTGACACCATTGCAGCCCATCGTCAGTTCAAGCCCGTTAACAGCCCGCTATATATTTGGGCTCAATATTGGCCCGATGTGGTTTCGGCCTGTTAAAGGCCCATTCAAGGGATGGGCCAATTTTCAGGATGTACGTCTTTCGGCCTTTTAGCGACCCATTTAAATGTTGGGCCAATATCCGTCCCGGTGTGTCTTTCAGCCTGTTAACGACACATAAATGAGTTGGGCCATTTGCAGTCGGACCTAAGTTTTGGCTTTTTAACGGCCCATGCTCTTCATGGTCCAATACCAGCCCTGTTTCTCTTTCGGCCTGCTAAAGGCCCACAACACAGTTGGGCCATATACAGTACGACCTGACTTTCGACCTCTTAGCGGCCCATGCTCTTCATGGTCCAGTACGAGCCCGCTTTCTCTTTTGGCCTGCTAAAGGCCCACAGTATAGTTGTGCCATATGTAGCCCGACCTTAGTATCGGCTTGTTAATGGCCCGTGAAATCAAATGGGCCCACCTGTTGCCCGCTTCGATGTCGGCCTGTTAACTACCCGGGAGGTAACAGGGCCGAGCATTAACTGTCGGCTCGTTTCAATTATAGTGACCCAATAGAGATTTTGGCCTGGTTACGACCCATTAACTTAATGGGCCCACTAAAGTTCGAACATGTCTGTAGGCCCAATTAGATAATTTGAGCCCATTACGATGAGCAATTATGCACAGGACCAAAACAGATCAATCAAAGGCCTATGAGAATTTTGGCCCCTGCGAGCCCATTAAGGGCAGTGGGCTGCTTCCTTCATATAGGGCCCACGACTGTTCATGCTAACTAATAATTTCACTGCTTTTTTAGCTTCCTAGCCACCAGTTAGCTGGAATGCGAGGCGCGCTAAGCAAAGGTACGGCATACAAAGAAAAACGTTGGACATCCAGCATATATTACAGGAAATTACATCCACTGGGCAATCAAAGATTGATGCCAGTGCAAATAAATGAACAGAACCTAACGATCTACAATGTCACAATCTGCAACCTCAGTGCGGATGACGCCCATAAGCATGTGAGCAAGTTCTTCCTTCTTTTCTACACTGTCTCTGAAAATATTGATCAGTTGTTGTTGCGCAAGAATGTGCACCTCTGATTCCTCCACGATTTCCATCATTGCTTCAGCCAGTAATTGGTTCACAAACATACATTTTTTCCGTTGCATTCGAGACAGAGGAAACTGAACAGATTCAGATGGCGATTTTGGCAGGCTTGTATTATTGATAGTGGAGAGTGTCTCGACCACTGCATCATAACATAAATTAGGAGGGGAACCGAACAGATTAATCAAGAGTTATTGCCATATTACCTGGACTAGATTTATTGGAAAAAACAATGGGTTGCCTTGCTGTTTTTAGAGTTTGTCTTCTTATCTTCAGCAGCCTGCACCAAATTAACACACTAGCATTGCTATCATTGGCCAAGTCAGATAATAGGAAAGCAACATTGACACAACGAGCGTTTGGGCAACCAGACCACACCAGCCTACACCATATTAACACAATATGGCACAGCTATCATCAGCCAGGTCAGGTAATACGAAAGCAACATTGACACAATGAATGAATGGGCAACCAGAGCAGCACTACAATTCAGTAATGTGCATGATATGAGATAGTACACTCATGCAGCTCAGTATGCAAAACTACCAGGCAGTTTTTCTTACAAAAATCAACATTGTCGCCTTTAATTATACATTTTGCTACAACTAAATTTAGATCAGATAAAGGTTGGATTCACGTCGATTAACAAAATACATGCTGATGTAAAAATATAGTGATATACAACCTGTACTTACATCAGCATTGGAGCACAGAGAATTCCCGCAAGATACTTTGTTCGAATATGATCCCAGTGCAGAAAGTCTTCTATCCTTTAAGCTTATTTTCTAAAAGAGAGATGGGTAAGAAACATGTAGAAAATATGATCAGAATGCTATAAAATTTCATGATGCGACAATACGCACACGCTTCTTAGAATGGAGTTGACATATTTTTGCTGGACTGGAGCGGACTAGTTCTTTGGCCACTGGAATCTGCTTATTATCAGTAGGAGTTGGGTTTCTCTGTGTTGGAGCAGTATCTATGAAAACTGGAGTTGGTTTACTATCTCCTGGCGTTTGGATCTTTTGCAAAGACCTTGTTTGTAACCCTTCAGATTCTAACATAGCCGTTTTCCCCTTCATTGCCTTATATAGAAGAATGGTGCTTCAATTATAAAACATGCTACAACAGAGAGATGGAATAGGTACTGAAGAATAGAAAGGCATGACATATTGACATGTATTCCCTCCATCCGGAAATAAATGGATGGGTCTAGGCGTATTTCAGTTCTAGATACATCCATTTTTATCAATTTCTGCGACATGTAATCCGGACGGAGGGAGTATGATGTAAGAGCTAGGGATATGATAGGACAACAGAGTAAAAAAAACACTAGTTGAATGTAAAACTGTATACTAGCGGAATACATACAGAAAAACACTAAGGCAACATATGCGTGTATGATTGGGAAACTAAGATGGCATTTCAACAGACCACTAGAACAACACTTCAATGTAAAAAAACATGGTATGGTAGACAGATGAAGTACATACTGATGAATAATAATGCATAAGATATTCAGAAGCATGATGTCCAAACTAAGCAGATGGCATTGCGATAGAGTAGAATGATAGTACTTGAATTTGAAAACATGTTATCATGAATGGAATAGGTACTGAAAAACAGGAAGGCATGACATATTTACATGCATGATCAGCAGGCTAAGCACATGGCATTGCAACATAGTAGATGCACTCCAGGACATTATATGCATGTTGTACCCATATCACGGGCCAAGTTAGAGCAAGGACCTTGTGGGGTGAATAGGATTCATCATCTTTCTGCAAGTCTTTTGAAGAACCGCCTTTACATGTTCCATCATATTGGGTATCATTGACGTCAAGTTTGTTGGCCGTTACATTGCTCCGTGAGGTTCTTGTGGATATATCAGTGTGTGCAATTATATCTGACATGCATGGAAGACAACTAGTAGTTAGATTTATGTAATGAGTGCGTGTAGGAGACGACATAAATAGTAGGACTGGGGTTAACTAGCAGCAACGGGTCTCAAAAACTAAAGGGAGAACACAGATGAAAGCTACAGAATATGTATCATTTGTACTCAAGATTAACTAGATGGCACACAAAAGTATTAAAGAACAACATAGGTAATACTAGAAGTGGTATAATACTATAATCACCAGCCTGTGGGATAGCATTGGCTGATGGATGATAACTATGGAACATCGTTACCTAAAGAACAAGTCTCTTAGCTGAACTATGGAACAACATTAACTCCTGAACAAGACCCGTAAGAGATCAGCATGAATATACAGTGAAATGTGATAATATATTTTCCATGCTTAGATGAATAACAAAGCCATAAATATTGCACACAAGTAAGATGAGGGTACAACCTATCTGGCCGCCATCCATAGGAGTGAGCATCATGTGCTGACTTGTCTATGGCCCTGCAGTTGTTGTGGCTGTCCATGTCGGGCACGCGCATTCGATGCAGGGAACTGTTGAGTGGGGACTATAGCTCCCTTCTGGTGTATGCTTCCCTTGTTGGAGCAGCTGCAGTGAGAAGGAAGACGGTGTGGCTAAAGATGCAGAAAACGCATAATGTTAAGAACGACACATATCTCTGATCTGAAGAAATACCCTAAGAGATCAACAGTAAGGTATGAGAGTGGTCACACGTCTATTGACTGAAGACTAAATTGGGGTCACACGATTTTATTTTATTTTGGTACTGTCCGATCTATGCCGGATGGCTTGATGACCGTCTTGTGCCTCCCGGCTGACACTGTTCAGAATCTTCCCCGAAGAGCCAGCGACCACCGGCAGAGCAGCCTGCCTCCGCCGTCCGTGGCCACGAGAATTTCGACCAAAACCCCGCTCCCCGCCCCACCGCACTGCCGTGGTTGCGCCGCCCCCGGCCAATCCACAAAGACTCGCCGTCATCCAGATCCGGCGGCGGCAGTACCTTCAACCCACGCAACTCTAAGATAGCCATCTAAGCGCTGCTTCCGCGGTGAACTTGCGCCCCCACACCCTTACGTTAGACACCAGCCAACTGGCAGCCTAGGAGCTCCGCCGCCTCGAGGGGTGCTGCTTCCCATTGGGAATCGATTGGCCTAGAATAAAAATTCAGACAACTGACGCCTAAATAAAGTGATTTGAGATGAGTGTACGACCTATCTTGCGGTCCGGTGAAGTAGGCAGCTCCAGCTGCCGAGTCGGTGAGGCCAGCGCGGTTGCGGTGGCTACCGGCGGCAGGAAAGCAGAGGTGTCGCGACGGTCGATGGCTACGGGGAAGCAGCGCCGGGGCCCTGGACGCATCCGAAGTTGGAGCCACTCCGGCGCCATGCACAACGGCGGGGGTGAATCGGCTCTGGTACGGTTCACGTGGCGGTCGTCGAGGCAGCTCCGGCAGCACGGAGTAAGAGGCACACGGCCCAGTTCACGACGGCAAACGGACATCGTCTCCAGCATTGGGGAGAAGGGCGGCGGTGAATTTTGTGTGGTGGGGGGCGCCATGGAGGAGGGGCTAGGGTGTCACCGCTGGGGAGAAGGGAGCTTCCGGCGAGAAGGTGATTTGGCGCCCACGAGGCATAAATGGGGAATTGGGAGGGGGAACCATGTCTTACGGACGCATTTGTCTGAAATGTGGGGGGGAGTTACAGTTCTACCCCTGCCTTTAGGCTCCTGGGCTTGGGTCTGTGTACTGAGGGTCAGGGATAGTAGAGTAACTTTGCTTCTCCCAAATAGTGGGCGCGAGCGATTTCGGGCGAGGAGGGCGTGTTTTGAAATAGTGGGCGCGAGCGATTTCGGGCGAGTTGGGCGTGTTTTGAAATAGTTGGCGCGAGCGATTTTGGGCGAGGAGGGCGTGTTTTGAAATAGTCAGCGCGAGCGATTTTGGGCGAGGAGAGGGTGTTTTGCCGCCCATGGTTTATGAATTATTCGGCACATGCCATTTCGGCCGAGGAGAAGGTGCGCTTGGATGAAGTTGCGAACCTACCCTCGATGTACAACGGGCCAATTGATGCGTGTCCCACATAGGCCGGTAATTTCGCGTCTCCATTTATTTGCTCGGGCGAATTCCACCAAGCAGAGGGTGTTTAGCGGTTCGTTCAAATTTTGGGAGAACGAGCATCCACGTCTACCTTACCATGTCGATTCGAATCAAATTTTGAAATATTAGCTTGCCACTTCCTTTTTAGATGGAGAGACGATGCTCGGGACTAATGTGTTTTTACATGCTCGTTTCTAATGATTTACTATATGACAAATGGTTGACCCACTCAAAAACGGGAATCAAACACAAAATGAAATATCTCGATTCAATGAAATAGCTCGTTCACCAGGTCAAAATAGTGAACTAAATCCAAAATTGAACACCTCAATTGAGTAGCATGTTGTACAGTATTATAGTACTCCATGAACATGTTGAAAGTCAAATTAAAGAACTTGTTTGATACGCATATCTCCGTTCATGTGTGGATTGCAGACAACATGTTCTCCAATTTAAATATTTGAATGCAAGTTTATATCAAAACATGGTTTATATCAGTCTTTGATGCATAAAATGCGACCTCCCCCTCTCCCGGACTCCTGCTCTCTCTCTTGCCGACAATCTTCAATTCTATCGCACGCATCCAAACACAAACCTTGTTGGTCCCTCTCCCTCTCTCTCTCTATCTCTCTCTCTTTATGTGTGTGTGGGGGGGTCTTTCTAGTTCGCATGGACACTCCATGTATAGGTCTCTCTCGCACACTATGTATGATTCTCTAGTCCAAGCTAAATATCTTGGGTGCACTCATCGTACGCACACAAATTCCCTGGCTCGTTGCCCGTAACTCTCTCACGCACCACTCTACCGTCTCGGAGCTCTTCCCTCTCTCTCTCTCAAACTCTCCATCTCCCTGGGTCACACATACACATGCATATCTGAAAGTGCAACTAATCCCCGGGTGGTTTTGGTAATTCATAACAACATATAGCTCATTGAACTAATATCCATTCAAGTTAAATATTTCAGAAATTTCAATGATTGGCATGGCATGGACTAGAGATGTGGACCCCTCAAAATGCTAAGGACAAAGATTGGCAAAAGCTCAAGACTCTTCATTTCTATTTTAGTGATCCAAGATCACATTGAGTCCATAGGAAAAGCCAATACTATTAAAAGGGGATGAGGTGTTGCATAATGGTCTACTTGCTCAAAATGCTTAGTGATATGCTCCAAAGCCCTCAACCACTTTCTCATTTCCAAATTTGTCCAAAATCTAAAGTCAAACTCGGCCCCACCGATTTGATCTATCCGGCGCCACCGAGTTTCTTTCACATAGCCACTGCCAGAAACCCTAATCAATTCGGTCTCACCAGTCGGGATCTCGGTCTCACCGAGATGGCAATGCAAACTCTCTGTTTCCCTTCGTAATGTTTCGGTCTTACCGAAATGAGCGATTAGTCCCACCGAGTTCGCAATGCAAACTCTTTGTTTCCCTTCGTAACATTTTGGTATTACCAAAATGAGCGATCGGTCCCACCGAGTTTTCCTAACCAACTCTCTGTTTAACTCATTGCTGAAATCGGTCCCACTGAGTGTAGGAGATATGCCCTAGAGGCAATAATAAATGTTATTGATTATCTCCCTGTTCATAATTAGGTTTATGTTCCATGCTATAACTGCTATGGTTCTCGAGTCTACAATAACCACGAGGCTCGGAGGAAGACTCATATGCACGTGTGGAATAATAAACGGCAAAATGTATTCCTAGTCTGGCCTTTGAGACTAGCTCAAGTGTTGCATGATGGTTCTGTTTTCCTGATCATGGGCATGACTATGCCGGCAACTTTGTGGGCACAATGTTAGAAGAACATTTGTGTTGAATCGACCCGAATTGATGTTATGCTATGGGATACTTTCGTCACAAGTTAATGGTTAATAACACAGAGATGGTTAATGTTTGCATGATTCCTCAGACCATGAGAGTATCGAGTTTCTTCATGCTTGATTCATGAACTTTGGGGTTTGTTAAACGCCATCCGTAAATGGGTGGCTATTACGGCGGCTTACGGGTTCATGGAAAGGTGTGTCAAGTAACTTGATAGCTCGAGATTGGGATTTGCTCCTCCGACGATGGAGAGATATCTCTGGGCCCTCTCGGTGTTACGGTATCCATCATCGTCTGGCCAGACACTTTGTGATTTGATCACGGGGATGCCGGAACACGGGAACGAGAAAAGAGAACAAATACCGGTAACGAGGTAACTGGCATAGTGGACAAGTTGTTGACCCACGGGGATGCCATCATGTCTCACCTCGGGTATTTGTAACATATCGTGAAGCAACAGGAATAGCACACGGCAACTGGAGGTTCACCCAAATATTCATTCGTGTGGGTATAGGGGTCAATATGGGTGTCCACGGCTCCGATGTTGATCATTGATCGGAAGGGGTTCCGGGTCAGGTCTATACTTCACCGAACCTATAGGGTCACACGCTTAAGGGTCATCTATCTGCTGAATACTAGACACGGAGTCTGAGAGAAAGTTTTCGGAAAAAGTTTTCCGGAGACAGCGGAAAACTTCCGACGAGAGAGGTTACCGGATGAGTTCCGGTGATACTGAAAAGTTGTTTCAGAGGATACCATAAAGTCAAATTGGTTTCGGGACATGCCTGATAATTCTTAGAGGGTGCCAGAATCATTCTGGAAACTTTCTGGAATTTTCGGAGATGAAAACCGGAAATGTTCCGGAGCTGCCGAAACCGCTTCAGATGCTTTTCGCAGATGAAATCACTAAACTGGAATTATTCCAGAACACGTTGAAAATTATTTTAGTGGGTACTGGAAATGTTCTAAGCCCACATAAATATTTTCAGTTCGAACGGACGCTGAAAAATGTCGTCGTGAATAGTGAAAGTGCTTTTTGGGATTTTTTATGGAAAGCACCTTTTGGGAAATTTCCCAAAAGGCTTCTAGAAGCCTTGGGCACTAAGGAAGCCCCCTTGGGGGGGCCCCCCCAAGGGGTGGCCGGCCATGGAGGGTGGAGCTCCATGGAGCTCCACATGGCACTCCTTTTTGCTTTATTCTTTATGTAAATGACATAAAGTGGGGGTACTTTTGGTATTTGTGAATGCCAACTTTACCCCTTGGCTTTCCTATAAATAGAGGAGAGTGGGCTGCCCACAAACTTCATCCCTTCTCACATACAAGTGCCATGCAATGATCTGGCTTCTCTCTCCCTCCCACGAAAAGAGTTTCGTAGAGCCGAAAGGTTGTCTGGGTTCCGGTGGGAACTAGTTCTGGACGGCGAAGCCCTGCCGGATAGATGACACCGTATGGGTGCAACTCTGTAGAGAGGTCGTAGTTTCGATCTTAGTGCCCGAGGGGCTGTTCGTGAGTGCCTCCCGAAGGGCTGTCCAAGTGACGGTCCAAGTTCTGTGAGTCCTCCCGAAGGGCTGTCCGAGTGACCGTTCGAGTTTCGAAGGTCCTCCCGAAGGGCTGTCCGCGACACCATCCGGGGGACTGTTCGACCGCCTCCCGGAGGGCTGTCCGAAGGGAAGACGAGGGTATACATCCTCGCGGTTGGGAGGTTGTAAATCCTAGCTGCGGGGATCTGCACCGCCGATCGTCATCGACTCTACTTCCGCTGCGCTACGAGTCGGTAACGAAAATGATCAAACCTTGTATGCAGTCTCCATAGTGGTCCTGGGCTGGTGCGTAGGTCGAAAAAAATTTGTTTTCTGCTATGTTACCCTACAGTGGCATCAAGAGCCGTGCTATGCGTAGATGCAGGTTGCGATCTAGAATACATAGTGATGTATGGGTGTTGCACAATATAATTAGGTAGTAGATGAGTTCTATTACTGAAAATTATTTGTGCGGGTAGCAGATGAAATCTGTTACCCGATATTCTTGTTGCTTCCCTGGAATTTGCATATTTCTGATCTTGATAACAGCATGGTGGAGTTTCAATGCTCTGGCAATCCGCGATCCTGATTGATCAACGAAGTGCTAACAGTTCATTGAATTCCATCGTAGTTAAAAAGAAAGATGAAATTTCGCAGACGAAAGGGCAATGCAGATATGATCTGCACGGGGGTCATGCCTATGACGAAGTTTAGTATGGTGCTTGAGATTTTATTATCTCGGTTTTCATACACCCTGGAATGTTAATCTAGCGACTTGAATTATCATACTTGATGATGGACGTTGGTAGCTTCGGTTTGTTTCGAAACCTTAGAAGCCATGAAAAACTAGTTTTTTGCATGAACCAATTAGAGGCATCTAACTTGGTTTTGCAGGAGGGTTTACATGTGCATGTGATGTGGTATAGTGGTGCTCATAATAATTTGATTATGTATGAGATGACTATATAATGTAAATTGATTAACATGACCTGCGTGTCATGATTCGACATGATGGCTGGAGCCATATGATTGCACTTTAAATGACCTGTGTGTCAACCTTGTGTAATGCATTATTTTATTAGCTATAGAGATAGCAATATTATCTGCTGCATCGACAAGGTGGTGGAAATCTTCGCGAAGGTGATCACTGACGCGAATGCCGAAGACGAAGAAATACAAGACTTCTCCGTCAGAAAGGGCTATACCATATCATGCTATTTATGAATTGCCTGAGATGTTTATCCCTTATGTTGCACCCTTCTTGATTGCGCGGTAGTCGCTTTTATTAGGGTGATCTCTCACAAAAATATCAAGTAGTTAGTGTTCTCCCAAGTGTAGCACCGTCACGGCACCTAACTTTTCGGGGTATCACATGCTAACATGGGTACGAACGATTAGGGATATGTGAGGCGGGTGAGTTGAGACCTCGCAGCGAGGTCACTTGGTTGTCTTGACGTTCAGGCATGAAAGTCATGAGCTCGGAACACACGCATCGAAAGATGAACAAGAGTCACATAGAGATGTGATTGGCAAGTTTGCCTACCGATTGAGATTTTCGTCATCAGTGATGCTACCATCAATGGCGTTGAATTGAAATACGGATCTTGAATCACTCACAATCAATTATGAGAGATATTGATTTGAGTGGGAGCGCACTGTAGAATTAATTCTATTAATTATCAGTGCATTTAATTTTGAACAGTGTCTAAGTGTGATTTGCATAATAGTTGTAGAATAATGGCTTGCGTTTCCACCTTCCCTGTTAAAATTGAATAGCTGTTAAAATATCTGGTTAAAACTTTACGATTGGTAACATAATGTGAGGATTGTCCTCAAGAGTGCCAAGAAGGACTTTGTCCTATCGCATACTTTCGGTATTCTCTCGCTTATGCTATGGATCATGTGACTCTCATCCTTCGATCCAAAAGCTAGAATTCCGTTTCAGTCAAGTACAATATGTTTGCTTCCATGAGACCCAAACTTCGAAAGTTTGGATAGTTATGTGATATTCATGGAATCTGAAAATCATTTTCAGAGACAGACAAAGGCTAAAAGATATGAGATATCCAAAGAAATGTTTGTTTGCAAACTATTAGTAAAGGTGTTTACTATGCATTAGACTGATAAGAGAGGGATCCAGAAGAACGCCTGTCATATGATGAAAGGTGAATAAAACAACAACTTAAGGAGAAAGGAAGTGTCCAAAGGGTGTTAGTGAAACTTTCACGCCTAGGAAGTCCGAGGCTAACGCCACTCTTAAGTTGGGTGCTTCTTCTGGAAGTAGGAGAAATACTAAAAGTTAAACTGTTAGAAGTATAAAGGCAAAAAGAAAGAAGACTGGAATATCCAGCTCATGTATGAATGTCATACAAGTTTTTAATGTATATAAGGCTGGTCAAAGATATAGTCCTTGGGAATTATGATTAAATTGTTAATCATTGATTCTTGGGTATTGTGAGTTAAATCACAAAGATACCCGCTCGACTGCATTCTGTTGCAACTCGATGTAAGAACTACTACGGCCTGAAAGACTAGCCAGGAATGAGGTTGAGATACACACATGGAACATAGTAAATGTTACTATACCTTCCATCGGTGTATTACCTATGTATTTACTTTCATAATTCATTTTAGAGTTTCACACTCTACGCCTTTGCATAAGGTATCTTGCAAGAAGGTTGTTCATAAGAGAACTTTTTATGTTCGATGTTATGAATAACATAAGGGCCATACTTTCATTGAGAATGAGATGTATGTTATGAATAATGATAATAATATATTACCTCTGGATTTACTTTCATAATTCATTTTAGAGTTTCATACACTCTAGCCCATTGCATAATGTTTGTTGCAAAAGAGTTGTTCATAAAAACAACAATTGTTGTTCAGTATTATGAATAACATGAAGGGCCATGCTTCCATCCAAGATGGGACGTATGTTATGAATATTGATGGTAATATGATACATCCATAACACTGACGCTAAATGTCATAAGACTAAAAGAATACCACACAAGTGTGGCACTGCATTCGGTCACATTGGAGAAACCCGCATGGAAAATTCCATTATGATGGATTTTTGAAGTCCTTTGATTTTGAATCATCTGACACTTGCAACTTTCCTCCGAAAAGTGAAGTGAATGAAATACCGTTCACAGGCCATAAGGAACGGACAACAAACTTATTGGTGATCATACATTTGATGTGTGTAGTCCGATAAATGTTGTTAGTAGTGGATTTATCTATCTTCAGAAATGACTCAAGTAGATATGTGGATATTTACTTGATGAGACGTAAGTCTGGATCTTTTGAATTCACTCGAAAGGTTTTCAAAAATGAAGTAGAAGTTATTGTAACAAGAAAATTATGTTTCTACAATTCGATTGCAGAAAGGAATATTTGAGTTACAAGTTTAGCGAATGTCTGATGAGTTGTGAAAGTAGTTTCATAACTTACACCTCCCGGAACACCACTGCATGTGGAAAGTCCGTGAAGATGTAATCAAACCATTTATGACATGGTAAGATCAAAGATGACATATATAAATTTGCCATTATCCCTTTTAAAGAGTGATGCTTTAGAGACTACGGCTTTTACACTGAAAAGAGCTCCATCAGGTCTGTTGAAATGATGCCATGGTATGGTACGCCCAACCATGTTATATCTTTTCTTAAACATTTGGAATATGGGGCTTGTGTAAAAGGTTACAAACCTATTCCAAATCAGACAAGTGCTACTTTGTAGGTTATCCCAAGCAATTGGGTATTCCTCCCTCACTATACCGAGGCAAATAGGTTTGCCACAAAGAACGGTATGCTTTTTGAAGAAAATGGTTCTTTCAAAAAGGTGAGTGGGAGAATAATGCAACTCGACGAGATAACAAGTATCTCCATCATCAGGTCAAAGGAAAGAGACCTTGGAAGTAATTCCAGAGTTTCCTACTACGACTGATACGGAAGTCTCTACAATAAAATGTACGGACTTCGGTCGAACTTGCAGCTGAACCACGTAGGCAAGGCTCGTGCAAACCTCTCAGGTGCGCAGACGAGATATTGTTTTTAGACAACAGTATACCTACGATACACAAGGAAGCGTTGATGGGCCCTGACTCCGGAATTGGCTAAATGCCAATACAATCCGAGATAGTTTCCATATAAATGTTTTAAGATTAAAATCTTGATACCCCTTTCGGAAGACTTAGAGTCTAAGGAATTTTATGGAACTAAAAACTGATACGGATAAAAATGTTTTATCCATAAAGCTCGACTTGTTGAAATAACAAGTTCAAGGAGTTGACTACGATGAGGTTGTTTCACCGTAGCGATGCTTAAAGTCGGTT
Organism: Thinopyrum elongatum; assembly: GCA_011799875.1. NCBI lineage: Eukaryota > Viridiplantae > Streptophyta > Magnoliopsida > Poales > Poaceae > Thinopyrum > Thinopyrum elongatum. The sequence goes on along the minus strand of CM022300.1, from coordinate 79,804,440 downwards.
CGGGTTGAACTAGCAATTGATACATATTTCAATCATGAGATATGAAACATGGATGACAATAGGATTTCCATCTGATGGAAATGAAACCAAGGACTTGCATGTGTTACAGTCCAAGGTATTTTGTCAGTCCAGAGGATGCTAGTAAGTATGCAAACTTCAGAGTTCCAGCAATGGACAGAAGAGAGCAAAATGGAGTTGGAATCTTCATGTTTTGATGAAATAGTCAAAGGGGTTTGACTTCATCAATGGGTAACGAAGATGCTTATGATTCAAGAAAGTAAGTGGGAGCATAATAAAATTTCTAAAAAATGTTGTGTGCTTGACACATTGTTAATTGGAAATAAATTTCTTGACACGAATTAGGACTTCATTTGAAAATAGTTTTTCGATGAAGTGCTTGGGCTAAATAGCCTTTATATTAGGCATGATGATCTATGAAGATAGATTTACCTAATGGGGCTGAGCAAAGATACATATTGACAAGATGCTAAAACCTTTTAGCATTAAAAACGTCAAGGAGTGATTCTTGCCGAAGTCACATGGAAAGAGTTTTTGCAAGACTCGGTGTCCCAAAACACTGATGAGCAAAATACATGATGGAGATTCCACACACTCTTGTGTTTGGATTAATCATGTATTCCATGGTATGTAAAAACAACCAGATATGTCCAATACTCCCAAAGTTGTTGCGAGTATAGATACCAAAGTGATCAAAAGTTCTGATCATGGGACAACAGTGAAAAGGGTTATTGAGTACTATAGTAGCACCGATGACATGTTTTCTCGCAAGCGGAGATCATGAAGAGTTCGTTGTAAAAGGTTACATCGATACCGTCTTCATCCATGCTCCAAGCGATTTTCGATTTAAATTGAGGGTTTTGTGTAACACACAATATGGTGGCACGGTAGTTGGAAATTGTTCCAAACAAGTTACTGTGGCGAATTCTATAACAGAGGCGAAGTATGTTGCCGCTTTTAAAAGCGACAAACAAGATGTTGAATCATATAGTTCTTTCATGAACTTAGTATGGTTCCAAGAAGGCTTTGGTCAATGGGACACTACTGCAGGTAGTTGCTCCATAACTCAGTCTGAGGAATCCAGGTTCGACCTGTGATTCACTTACATACGAAGCCAAGTCCACACAAAATATGAATTTTGTGAAAGCGTGAAAACGCGAGGATACGCAAAGATACACACGGAGCTGAAGTCATCAGATCCGTTGGACATCAAGCTATACCACATGCGAAGCATATTTACACCGGTGTGCCACAGGTGTAAAGTGCATTAGCATTAACTAGATTATTGACTCTAGTGCAAGTGGGAGTCTGTAGGAGATATGCCCTAGAGGCAATAATAAATGTTATTGATTATCTCCCTGTTCATAATTAGGTTTATGTTCCATGCTATAACTGCTATGGTTCTCGAGTCTACAATAACCACGAGGCTCGGAGGAAGACTCATATGCACGTGTGGAATAATAAACGGTAAAATGTATTCCTAGTCTGGCCTCTGAGACTAGCTCAAGTGTTGCATGATGGTTCTGTTTTCCTGATCATGGGCATGACTATGCCGGCAACTTTGAGGGCACAATGTTAGAAGAACATTTGTGTTGAATCGACCCGAATTGATGTTATGCTATGGGATACTTTCATCACAAGTTAATGGTTAATAACACAGAGATGGTTAACGTTTGCATGATTCCTCAGACCATGAGAGTATCGAGTTTCTTCATGCTTGATTCATGAACTTTGGGGTTTGTTAAACGTCATCCGTAAATGGGTGGCTATTACGGCGGCTTACGGGTTCATGGAAAGGTGTGTCAAGTAACTTGATAGCTCGAGATTGGGATTTGCTCCTCCGACGATGGAGAGATATCTCTGGGCCCTCTCGGTGTTACGGTATCCATCATCGTCTGGCCAGACACTTTGTGATTTGATCACGGGGATGCCGGAACACAGGAACAAGAAAAGAGAACAAATACCGGTAACGAGGTAACTGGCATAGTGGACAAGTTGTTGACCCACGGGGATGCCATCATGTCTCACCTCGGGTATTTGTAACATATCGCGAAGCAACATGAATAGCACACGGCAACTGGAGGTTCACCCAAATATTCATTCGTGTGGGTATAGGGGTCAATATGGGTGTCCACGGCTCCGATGTTGATCATTGATCGGAAGGGGTTTCCGGTCATGTCTATACTTCACCGAACCTATAGGGTCACACGCTTAAGGGTCATCTATCTGCTGAATACTAGACAGGGAGTCTGAGAGAAAGTTTTCAGAAAAAGTTTTCCGGAGACAGCGGAAAAGTTCCGACGAGAGAGGTCACCGGATGAGTTCCGTTGATACTGAAAAGTTGTTTCAGAGGATACCATAAAGTCAAATTGGTTTCGGGACATGCCTGATAATTCTTAGAGGGTGCCAGAATCATTCTGGAAACTTTCTGGAATTTTCGGAGATGAAAACCGGAAATGTTCCGGAGCTGCCGAAACCGCTTCAGATGCTTTTCGCAGATGAAATCACTAAACTGGAATTGTTCCAGAACGCGTTGAAAATTATTTTAGTGGGTACTGGAAATGTTCTAAGCCCACATAAATATTTTCAGTTCGAACGGACGCTGAAAAATGTCGTCATGAATAGTGAAAGTGCTTTTTGGGATTTTTTATGGAAAGCACCTTTTGGGAAATTTCTCAAAAGGCTTCTAGAAGCCTTGGGCACTAAGGAAGCCCCCTTGGGGGGGGCCCCAAGGGGTGGCCGGCCATGGAGGGTGGAGCTCCATGGAGCTCCACATGGCACTCCTTTTTGCTTTATTCTTTATGTAAATGACATAAAGTGGGGGTACTTTTGGTATTTGTGAATGCCAACTTTACCCCTTGGCTTTCCTATAAATAGAGGAGAGTGGGCTGCCCACAAACTTCATCCCTTCTCACATACAAGTGCCATGCAATGATCTGGCTTCTCTCTCCCTCCCAAGAAAAGAGTTTCGTAGAGCCGAAAGGCTGTCTGGGTTCCGGTGGGAACTAGTTCTGGACGGCGAAGCCCTGCCGGATAGATGACACCATATGTGTGCAACTCTATAGAGAGGTCGTAGTTTCGATCTTAGTGCCCGAGGGGCTGTTCGTGAGTGCCTCCCGAAGGGCTGTCCAAGTGACGGTCCCAGTTCTATGAGTCCTCCCGAAGGGCTGTCCGAGTGACCGTTCGAGTTACGAAGGTCCTCCCGAAGGTCTGTCCGCGACACCGTCCGGGGGACTGTTCGACCGCCTCCCGGAGGGCTATCCGAAGGGAAGACGAGGGTATACATCCTCGCGGTTGGGAGGTTGTAAATCCTAGCTGCAGGGATCTGCACCGCCGATCGTCATCGACTCTACTTCCGCTGCGCTATGAGTCGGTAACGAAAATGAACAAACCTTGTATGCAGTCTCCATAGTGGTCCTGGGCTGGTGCGTAGGTCGGAAGTTTTTTGTTTTCTGCTGCGTTACCCTACACTGAGTTCATGCAATCGGTCACACCGAGATGAGGTTTTGCCCTAACCCTAGCACATCGGTCCCACCGAGTTGATCATGTCGGTCCCACCGAGATTCCTAATGTTCACATTTTGAATTGAATCGGTCTCACCGAGTTCTTCTATTCGGTCTGACCGAGTTGGGTCAAATATGTGTAATGGTTGGATTTTGTGTGGATGCTATATATACCCCTCCACCCCCTTCTCTATTCAAGAGAGAGCCATCAGAACGTGCCTACACTTCCACTACTCATTTTCTAAGAGAGAACCACCTACTCATGTGTTGAGATCAAGACATTCCAATCCAACCACAAGAATCTTGATCTCTAGCCTTCCCCAAGTTGCTTTCCACTCAAACCATCTTTCCACCATAGCCAAATCTGTGAGAGAGAGTTGAGTGTTGGGGAGACTATCATTTGAAGCACAAGAGCAAGGAGTTCATCATCAACACACCATCTATTACCTTTTGGAGAGTGGTGTCTCCTAGATTGGTTAGGTGTCACTTGGGAGCCTCCGACAGGATTGTGGAGTTGAACCAAGGAGTTTGTAAGGGCAAGGAGATCGCCTACTTCGTGAAGATCTACCCGAGTGAGGCAAGTCCTTCATGGGCGATGGCCATGGTGGGATAGACAAGGTTGCTTCTTCATGGACCCTTCGTGGGTGGAGCCCTCTGTGGACTCGCGCAGCCGTTACCCATCGTGGGTTGAAGTCTCCATCAACGTGGATGTACGATAGCACCACCTATCGGAACCACGCCAAAAATCTCCGTGTCTACATTGCGTTTGCCTTCTCCAAACCCTTCCCTTTACCTTCATATGCAATGTTTTACTTGCCGCTGCTACACTCTTAGAATTGCATGTGTAGGTTGATTACTTGACTTGTGCTAAGTTGCTAAAATCTGCCAAGACATAAAATTGGGAAAAGGCTAGATTTTTATTTGGTCAAGTAGTCTAATCACCCCCCTCTAGACCTACTTTCGATCCTACAAATGGTATCAGAGCTTTGGTCTCCATTTGCCTTGATTTCCATAGCTTTGGTGATCATAGCCTTGGTTACACAACCTAGGAGAGTATGGCGTCTAGCGAGGAAAATTACCACCGTAGAGGTCCTTACTTTGATGGTACTAACTTTGCTAGTTGGAAGCATAAGATGAAAATGCATATTCTTGGACATAACCCCGCCGTTTGGGCTATTGTGTGTATTGGTTTGCCAGGTGAATTCTTCGAAGATGGAAGAGAACCGAATCGTGAAGCAACCGCAGAAGAATTGAAGATGTTGCAATACAATGCTCAAGCTTGCGATATCCTCTTCAATGGATTGTGCCCCGAAGAATTCAACAAAATTAGCCGCCTTGAGAATGCAAAGGAAATTTGGGATACTTTGGTTGATATGCACGAAGGTACCGAGTCTGTCAAGGAATCCAAATTGGATGTGCTTCAAAGTCAACTTGACAAGTTCAAAATGAAGGATGGTGAAGGAGCCGCTGAAATCTATTCTAGGCTTGCTCTCATCACAAATGAGATTGCCGGCTTAGGAAGTGAAGAGATGACCAACAGATTCATCATCAAGAAGATTCTAAGAGCTTTGGATGGAAAATATGATACCGTGTGCACCTTGATCCAAATGATTCCCAATTACAAAGATCTCAAGCCAACGGAAGTCATTGGTAGAATTGTTGCTCATGAGATGTCACTTAAGGATAAGGAAGAGCTTCACAACAAATCTAGTGGTGCTTACAAAGCTTCATGTGATGCCCCTACAACATCAAGTGAGAAACAAGTCTTCAATGAAGAATTGAGCCTAATGGTGAAGAACTTCAACAAGTTCTACAAGAGTAGAAGCAAAGAGAGAAGTTCCAAGTCAAGGTCCTACAATGACAAAAGATCTTCTAGTCGTGATCGAAATTGCTACAATTGTGGAAGACCCGGACACTACTCTAGTGAGTGTACGGCTCCCTACAAAAGAAGAGAAGACTCACCTAAAAGGAGAAGTAAAAGAGATGAATCACCTCCAAGAGAGAGAAGGAGTAGAGATGATCGTTATGAACGAAGACCCTCTCGTAGAAGCAAGGATTCAGAAAGGAAGGACAATTCATCAAAGAGCTACACAAGACGAAGACATCAAGCTCATGTTGGTGAATGGGTATCCGGTTCCGACTCCGACAACTACTCCAAGAGAAGTTATCACTCCGACTCCGAATATACCCAAGATGAAGGTGTTGTCGGTCTTGCACTTGTGTCATCCAACTCCTACGACATATTCTTCTCACCAAATGAAGGGATTGGAAGATGCTTCATGGCTAAAGGCCCCAAGGTATGACACCCCGAGTATGTTGATTTCAATAGTGATGAAGATGATTTGCTAGGTGATGATGATTTACTTGTTGACAACACTAGTGATGAAAACTATGATGAAATTGCTATTAATCATGCTAATCAAGATGAAACGAATGACAATGATAAGAAGGAGATTGAGCGTCTAACTAAAGAACTGAACACTCTTAAGTTAGCTCATGAAACTACCTTAGAGGATCATCAAGAGCTTTTAAAGACTCATGAGAAGCTATGCTTTGAAAAGCTCAATCTAGAGCAAGAGCATGGGTTCTTAAAAGCAATCAATGATGATCTTCGTAAGAAAAGTTCTTCTTACATTCCCAAGCATTTACTCTTGTATACTTACATGCCACAAGTAAAATCTAGCAACAAGAGCAAGAAATATTCTTCTTCTAGTAGTAACAATAATCATGTTAAATCCAATATTGTTGCTTCTAGAACTTCTCTTGATTCCACTAATGATTCTCTTAGCCAAGTTACACTTGAGCAAGAAAATAGCTTATTGAAGGGAATTATAGAGAATGGTGTTTACAAGAGCCTTGCCAGAAGTAAGCAATTTGAGGAAATTGTATGCAAGCAAGGAAGGCACCGGAAGAATCAAGGTGTTGGTTTTGAACGCAAGTTCAATGCCAATGGAGTTGAGTGGGAAGAAGATCAATACCCCAAGATGAAGTTTGTTCCTCAACAAGAGAAGTATGATCCCACTTCTTTCGAGGGAACACAAGCTCAAGATGATCTTCCACCATAAGACCACAAGCTAAAAGGCAAGGGCAAGCTTCAAGAAGAGATTGATTCATTTGAAGAAGCTCCAAAGGCCTTGGTCAAGTGGGTTCCCAAGACTACATCAAGTTCTACTTCATCAAGTACGACTACAACTCCAAGGATTCCCATCAAGTTGATGTGGGTCCCAAAGAAGAAGAACTAAAGAGTTCTTGAGGGTGACTCTGCCAACATACTTCACACATATTCATTTTGGCAAGGACAAGTGCAATCAACTTTCATATCTTGCACTAGTTCAAGGATTCACAAACCCTCTTGTTGGTAAGACAAGGGACAAGGTAACCTAATGCTTTCATGGACAACATCATATGTGTATTTCACTCTATGTCTATGGATATCCGTGTATGTTCCTTGTGGGACTAACCCATGTAGGTATTGAAAGTGCAACTCACTCGAATGGATTGCTCCAAATGATCTACATCAACATTGAGCATCTACATCTTCAACACCTACATGAAGTCATCATCGACAAAACCCAAGGTTAGTTCATCCCTCTTAGGGGGATATCACATCTAGGGGGAGCTTTGCTCTAAGAATTGAGCTAAAGCAACTCTAATGGTGTGAACACATCAATGCTTTATGTAAAAGTGGTAACCCCATTTGTGCTTAAACGATGAGTATGACCTATGATCAAATGTTCTCATTTGACTCCTAAGTCAATATACTCATATATAGATGACCTAGTCATCACCAATTGCTTGATAGATGCTAGAGTGTTTGTGCATGTTTTGCCACATATTTCATTTGCTATCTTATTGTGTGAGTATGTTGGTTGCATATTTTCTCCATTCGAGGACATCCATTTGTTGCTTTGATTGTTTGATTTCTTTTCTTTTTGTCAAATGGATGGACAAGAATGCCTAAGAACTCCCTCTAGCTATCTATGCTTTTCTCATCTCAAACTCTATTCATGCTACATCACAAAGTTTGAACAAGTCGAATTTACACCCTCTGGGTGAGGAGCACTCGGAGCCACCGATCTGTCAAGGGCTTAAACTTCCAAAACCCCTTAATGGCTTTCGGTCTGACCGATTCATTCTTTTTGGTCTCACCGAAATCATTGAGTTGATCTAGGTTTTCACCTCGGTGCAACCGATTAGAACTGTTCGGTCTCACCGAGTTGTAGTAAACACTTGCGATTCTGCATCTCGGTGCCACCGAGTCGTTCCACTTGGTCACACCGACAGTGACTGGGTATATATACCGCGGGTTGAAATTTGGAAATTACTCCAAATCGCTCGCCCGCGCCTGCCCAGCTCTGCCGCCCCCATGGTCTCCGGATCATCGCCGTCATCGCCAGCGTCCTCCTGCTGCTGGTCTCCGCCACCGTCAACGGGAATCTCCACTGCTGTTGTCGCCGTAGCGAGTTCGTCGCCGAGTTAGGGTACGGACTCGATCTCTTTGTGCTTTCTTTAACTCCGATTCTTGCACAAAGAACAATGCCAAGTTTCTTGCCACGATTGAGATAAATCTATCCACCGAAAACTTCCTCTAGAATAGATTTGATGCAAAAACTTAGGGTTAGGTTTTCGCCGAACTCATCTCGAACCGACCGATCTGAAAATTTCGGTCTCACCGATTTGGCCCATGCCATTGCACATGTACAACTCGGTCTGACCGAAGTGTACGAATCGGTGTGACCGAGTTCACTTTCTCTGTGAAACCCTAGCATCTCAGAGTCACTGAACTACATTTCGGTCTGACCGAAACTGTATGTTTAGACTCTGAGTGTGCTTCTGTGTCACCGAGTTTATCATATCGGTAGCTCCGAAATGCTTTCTGCAGAAAACTAAAGTTAAGTTTTTGTCTCAATGTTTTTGCAAAAATAGCCGTGCTTTGTGATGCTCCTCTACTCTACCTATACCTATCTATTTCACAGGGTCAGTGTCGGAGATGTCAGACAACAGTGATAGTCAGAACAGGTCAGAGGAGTAGTTAAATCTCAGTGAGGGCACTAGTCCCTCCAACAGCAGCTATGATGAAGGCATCAGAAGTACACCCAGCAATTTGCCTAAGGCTGCTACTAGGCAAAGGAAGAAGAGAACCTCAGATTCAGAAGATGAGGATTTTGTTGTTGAGGAGGAGGTGACCTCCAAGAAGATGGTACTCAATAAAGAGTATACTACTACTACTGCAACCAAGCCTGGAATGAAGGTGAAGACTCCTGTTAAGAGAGTGCCTATGTCAAAAGCCAGTAGAGGCTCAGGAGAAGCAAGAGAAAGCAAAGGCTGCAAAGACTTCAATAATGCTAGATGCTTCAGGTGTCAATCTCAAGACCAAGCAAGATCAACTCAGTTATCTGCTTGAGGCAACCGTGAGAATAGAGAAAGGACTGGCCACCCTGACTCGAAATCAAGAGAGCCTTGAGAGGATCTTTGAGACCAAACTTCATGATTTAGATGTGAAGGTCACCGAGATTCAAACCACTGTTGAGAAGCTCCGGGAAGAGGTTGAAGACAGGAATGACAGACCTACCACCGACACTTTTCAGCGTGTGCCAAAGGAACAGAGGTCTTCAGCAGTGCCAGTAGTCAGTGACACGAGGACTACACTGTCAGCATCTGTAGCAACTGCCACTGTTGTACCTCCAGTCTCAACTCATCCAGCTCCTCAGACATTAGCAGAAGCTTTTGCAGACGGACTCCTCTCCACGCCATCTATGCACACCGGAGCAACCAGCCAGAAGACCACTTTAGGAGCTCCCGGAGATCGTGCCTAGAGTGCCGCATAGCACTATGCATTTTCGAACTTTTTGGTAACTTGTTGCCAAAGGGGGAGAAAGTGTATAGATCATTAGGCTTCGAGAGCGAGAGTGCTTTGCTTGCAACTATTTGTGCTTATGTGTGAGATACTCTTATGATCATGTGTTTGATCATATTATGCTTTATTGTGTGCTTGAATGATGATATCTGAATACTTGTGTATGATCAATCATGTTTCCCTTGGTGATGAGTGCATGTTGTTTAATTCTATCTTTTTGAGCGCTCCACCAAGATGTATGTGACAAGGAAGAGTGTCCCATGATCCTAATCGATTGTGCATTTGCATTCAAAAGCAAATTTTAAATAATGCACAAATTTAGGGGGAGCTCTTATTTATCACATACTTCTCAAATCGACGATGTATTTCCTTCATATTATCATTTGTCGAAGCTTTGATCTATATGTTGTCATCAATTACCAAAAAGTGGGAGATTGAAAGTGCAACTAATCCCCGGGTGGTTTTGGTAATTCATAACAACATATAGCTCATTGAACTAATATCCATTCAAGTTAAATATTTCAGAAAGTTCAATGATTGGCATGGCATGGACTAGAGATGTGGACCCCTCAAAATGCTAAGGACAAAGATTGGCAAAAGCTCAAGACTCTTCATTTCTATTTTAGTGATCCAAGATCACATTGAGTCCATAGGAAAAGCCAATACTATTAAAAGGGGATGAGGTGTTGCATAATGGTCTACTTGCTCAAAATGCTTAGTGATATGCTCCAAAGCCCTCAACCACTTTCTCATTTCCAAATTTGTCCAAAATCTAAAGTCAAACTCGACCCCACCGATTTGATCTATCCGGCGCCACCGAGTTTCTTTCACATAGCCACTGCCAGAAACCCTAATCAATTCGGTCTCACCGATCGGGATCTCGGTCTCACTGAGATGGCAATGCAAACTCTCTGTTTCCCTTCGTAACGTTTCGGTCTTACCGAAATGAGCGATCAGTCCCACCGAGTTCGCAATGCAAACTCTTTGTTTCCCTTCGTAACATTTTGGTATTACCAAAATGAGCGATCGGTCCCACCGAGTTTTCCTGACCAACTCTCTGTTTAACTCATTGCTGAAATCGGTCCCACTGAGTTCATGCAATCGGTCACACCGAGATGAGGTTTTGCCCTAACCCTAGCACATTGGTCCCACCGAGTTGATCATGTCGGTCCCACCGAGATTCCTAATGTTCACATTTTGAATTGAATCGGTCTCACCGAGTTCTTCTATTCGGTCTGACCGAGTTGGGTCAAATGTGTGTAACGGTTGGATTTTGTGTGGATGCTATATATACCCCTCCACCCCCTTCTCTATTCAAGAGAGAGCCATCAGAACGTGCCTACACTTCCACTACTCATTTTCTAAGAGAGAACCACCTACTCATGTGTTGAGATCAAGACATTCCAATCCAACCACAAGAATCTTGATCTCTAGCCTTCCCCAAGTTGCTTTCCACTCAAACCATCTTTCCACCATAGCCAAATCTGTGTGAGAGAGAGTTGAGTGTTGGGGAGACTATCATTTGAAGCACAAGAGCAAGGAGTTCATCATCAACACACCATCTATTACCTTTTGGAGAGTGGTGTCTCCTAGATTGGTTAGGTGTCACTTGGGAGCCTCCGACAAGATTGTGGAGTTGAACCAAGGAGTTTGTAAGGGCAAGGAGATCACCTACTTCGTGAAGATCTACCCGAGTGAGGCAAGTCCTTCGTGGGCGATGGCCATGGTGGGATAGACAAGGTTGCTTCTTCGTGGACCCTTCGTGGGTGGAGCCCTCCGTGGACTCGCAGCCGTTACCCTTCATGGGTTGAAGTATCCATCAACGTGGATGTACGATAGCACCACCTATCGGAACCACGCCAAAAATCTCCGTGTCTACATTGCGTTTGCCTTCTCCAAACCCTTCCCTTTACCTACATATGCAATGTTTTACTTTCCGCTGCTACACTCTTAGAATTGCATGTGTAGGTTGATTGCTTGACTTGTGCTAAGTTGCTAAAATCTGCCAAGACATAAAATTGGGAAAAGGCTAGATTTTTATTTGGTCAAGTAGTCTAATCACCCACCCTCCAGACCTACTTTCGATCCTACAATATCTCACTCGCACTCGATAGACATATCTAAAACTCTCTCTCTCTCTCTCTCACTCGTTCTCTCTCCATCTCACACGCACACACACACACACACACACAATCTCACGCCTAGCCAAGTATGATGGTATCTCACTCAATTGTAGGCACACGCAGTCCCCCCTATATGTATATGTTTAGCTAATTCTTAGTCTCCATCACAAACATGTGCATGGTCTATCTCGATTTATCTCGGGGCATCTTTCTATCGCACACGCACCTCATCCGTCGATCTCCCACCCATATAGTCCCCTCACGATCTCGAGGGGATCTCTCTATCACAAACACACCCTCTCTCTCTCCCCATGTGTCCATCTTCTCCATGCGTCCCTCTCGACCTTTGTCCCTTGTTGGCCAAACCTCTATTGGACATGTGCTATAGGGGTGTCTCTCTCCGTTGCAAACAATCATGCACTAGCTATCTTCGTGTATCTCCTCACCTCGCTTTTCTATCTCAGAGATGCATGCGTGATATGTTTGCATAAGAAACGAACACACACTCTCTCTAATTTATCGTTTGTTGTCCCTTTATCTTTCACACACACACTCTTTTTGCACACTCACTCATTCTCCTTCACACGCACTTGATCTCTCTCGACTTAGGCACTCTCTTCGGTCCATAGCATATAGATTTATTGAAAAGTCAAACATCACAAAGTTTGACCATGTACGTGGAGAAAAACATTTACATCTAGAACGGTAAACATATATCATCAGATTCATCATGAGATGTAGTTTCGTATGATGTATCTTTGGTATTGTAGATATAAATCATATTTGCGTAAACCTGGTCAAAGTTTCCAAAGTTCGACTTCTAAAAAATTTATATGCACTGCATTATCGAGCGGATGGAATATCTCTTTCCCCCTCTCAGCTATCTGACGCACCACTCAGCCGTATCGGGGCTCCTCTATCTCTCTCAAACTTTATATCTCCCTGGTTCACACATACACATATCTCACTCACGCTACATAGACCCATCTAACACTCTCCGCCCTTGTTCTCTCTCTATGTGACATGCACCCCCCTAAGTACCATAATCCCTCACTCCATCATAGGCGCACGCACTCCCCATCAGGAACACACGTATTGTCTCCTTCCATCCATACGTCTATCTCGATATCTCTCGGGGTATCTTCTATCACGCACACACCTTGTCACTCGATCTCCCACCCATGCAGTCCCATCACGATCTCCAGGGGATCTCTCTGTCACAAACATACACTCTCTCCTCCCCATGTCTGCATTTTCTCCATACGTCTCTCTCGACCTCTCTCCCTTGTTTGTCAGACCTCTGTTGGCCATGTGCTACGGGTCTTTCTCTCTTGGTTGCAAACAACCACACACTATCTCCTAACCTCGCTTCCGCTGTCGAAGATGCATGTGTGATATGTTTGCATAAGACACACACGCTTTTTCTCTACTTTATCGTGTGTTGTCCATGTCTCTTTCACACACGCACACACACTTTTTTCACTCACTCTTTCTATTTCACACACACTCTCTCTCTCTCTCTAGTTAGGTACTCTCTCACGTCCATAAGCATATGGATGTTTTGAAAAGTCAAACCTCAGAAAAGTTTGACCAGGTATATGTGGAGAAAAACATTTACATCTGGAACGATCATTAGATTCATCACAACATGTACTTACTTCATACTATCATTTATCTTTGGTATTGTAGATATAAGTAATTTCTTTATAAACTTGGTCAAAGTTTCAAAATTTTGACTTTAAAAAAAATATAGGCACTACATTATCGAATGAAGGGAGTAGCTCTTTCTCTCTCTCTACTATCTCTCACGGGCCTCCCCTCTCACTCGAACTCTCTATACCGAGGGATTATACGGTCACTGTGTCAGCGTATAGCTCCGTATATTGTTTAGTTGACCGGCCAACCAGTCCACATGCTGCCTTGTCAGCTCGTGTTCTCTATCTTCGTGTGCTGGCCCATGTGGCAGTGGGTGAAAATAAGTAAACTAGAGGCCCATCTGACACACGGTGAAGTAAACAAAGTTGAAACCACTCGGGGTAGCACCCCGCACGCTAGTAAATTCAGGGCACACTTCTTCCGCGTGAAGGATGCACTCGCGCACACTTCACCACTGCGCGGCGGCATGCACAGAAGGACACACTCGCGCACACCCAGCACACAATACACACCAGCACACATGTACACCGGCGTCGCCGCCGGCTGAGATGGACGGCGAGGTAGCCAACAAGCGGAGGCGGCTCGAGCCAAAACCGCATCCGGCGAGCCTGGACTTCATCAGCAGCCTCCCCGACGACATGCTGCTCATCATCATCGGCCTCCACCCCACCAAATCTGCCGTGCGGACCACCCTGCTCTCCCGGCGGTGGCGCCCCCTTTGGCGCCGCGTCCCCCTCAACCTCACCGTCGACAGCTGCCTCTGCGACGGGGATTGTAAACGCATGGCCGCAGTCTCCAAGATCCTTTCATCGCACCCTGGGCCAGCCAGACGCCTTGACATCCGCATGTTCAGTACCAACTGCAAGGTCCAAGCCAAGTTCGACGAGTGGTTCTTATTCCCCGCCCTAGATCAGCTCGAGTAGCTCAGGTTTGAAGCTGGATGATGTTGCTCTCTGCCGCTGTCCGTGCTCTGCCTCACGCCAATGCTGCGCCACGCCAGCTTCAGCTCCTGCTATTTTCCCCAGATTAATGCCGCGCCCGCCCTTCTTCTCCCTCTACTCAAGCAGCTCGACCTCTTCGACGTTGGCATCTCAAAGAAGGCTATGGAGCACCTGCTCCGCAGCTGTACTGCGCTCGAGTACCTTCATCTTCGGCAGATCCATGGGTTCATTAGCCTCCACATCGCCTCGACAAATCTCCGATGGATTTATGTGTCTTGCTGGCCCCGCAACAAGATATCAATTGGGAAGAGATCACTCCAGCTGTTCCACGTTATGGTCATTGAGAATGCGCCTTTCCTTGAGAGATTGCTTGTATCTGATCTAGAAGGTCCAACAAAAATCAGGGTCATTGACGCGCCGAAATTGACAGTGTTGGTGTACTCGTCTGTCAAATTCTCCGAACTCTTTATTGGATCCATAATCGTTCAGGTACAACACTCATCTTCTTCTCCGTCTTCTTGAAATTCACATTTTTAAATTTCTTCTTGATGTATTTATGACTGTCATCCAGAAAATGATTCCCACAAGCTTGACCCAGTCTATGCGCACAGTGAAGATCTTGGCAATAAAATCTATTGGCCCCAATCTGGATCAAGTTGTTGGATTCCTTACATGCTTTCCATGCACGGAGAAGCTACTCATCAAGGTGTAACTTCTTTCCTATTAGTAAATGGTAATCACAACGTTGCTCAACTTTTTCGTAATTTTCCCAAATTACGATGACAAGTGTAGTATTCAAAATTGCATCTACGCACTGCACCGAAAGAAATATTTTTAGTATTTTTTTCTCACGTGATCACCTGCATCGTTTTTTTGTTGTACTACTAGTAGCCTAGGCTAGTCATAGTGGCAAGTAACTTAGACTAGTAACTCTATGGTTACCCTAAGAGCAAGTACTACCTCCGTCCTGGTGTACTCTTCCTATTTTGTAGTATCAAAATTTGACCATAGATTTAACTGACAAAATGTTAATGCATGTCACTAAAAATTATATCGTTGGATTCATATTTGAACATAATTTCAAATGGTATAATTTTTGGTGACATGCATTGGCATTTTCTTAGGTAAATCTATGGTCAAAATTTTACACTAAATACGAGGTAGTACAAAAGTGGGCTATAACGGCCCTCCACTATGTAGGCCAAAACACGTGTGAAATTCACTTGTGATGCATTTGGCATCGATGCCCGTCCATTGCTCACCTGGTGCACCAATCTGGATCACCTACTTTGCTCCGGTGCCAAATTAACTCACGCAATGAAAAAACACTTGCGTGGGAGAGGGACAGGACTGAGGCAATAAAAAAACACTTGTTTGGGAGAGTGAGAGGCTGGTGTAGTTGGTTTGATTGATTTGTTTATACATGTGGGTCTGCGTGCACAATGGTGCAAACTCTCTCACAATGCTAGAGCGGTGCCAAAATCTTTTGATTTGACATCGATGCGTATTATGTGGCATACTTTTGAGAAATATGGCATCGACCACATAGTGGAAGGCAACAAATGCCCTAGCTCTTCACGTGCTCCTAGGTAAATGAGAGGAAAGAGAAAGACAGAGAAAGAGTGAAAAAATATCACTAGCCAGCCAACCCTATCGTATGAGCGAATGATATTGGTACCTCTTGATGACACGGCAATCTTATACAACCAGCTGCTCTAATATGTTCTCTTCTTTTGCAGATAAAAAAGGACCCAAAAGTGAAAAATGTGCTGCACTATAACAATCTCATCGAATACCTTGATCTCCATCTTACAGAAATTGATTTGATCGACTACCGAGGCAGCACATCTGAGATTAAATTGGCCAGGTTCTTTATTCTGGAGGCAAGTGTGCTCAAGGTAATGAGATTTGGCGTTCTCTGGCGCAACAATGAATGGTGTGCTGATCACCGCAAGCGTCTAAGCCTAAATGACAAAGTCTCCGCAGAAGCTGAATTTGTTTTTGAAACATCAAGTCGCCAGAGACTCAAAAATTTATTTGCCCATTAGTGACTTGTCAGGGCGGTGGATTTTAGTTTGTACGATAATGCTGCATCCACCTAAAGTAATGAAAGTTCTTACGTAAACTTCCTAATAATTCCCTCTTCGTAGGTGCAGCATTACTCCTAACATTTGTAATATCAGTTTGAAACTTGTAATATTGCCGTGTCCTATTCCTGCGTTTTCAAAATCCTGCGAATCAAAGAGGTCCTGAGTTGGTGATGATGGTGTGCCTGCCATCTTTCACCAATAGCCGTCGGATCTAGATCTGACGCATACAACACAAACTTCTGCAGTTTTGCAAAAAGATGCCCGCACTTGTTCCCTATTTACAAACAACTCCTTGTCTCACACAATCAGCCTTATCTCCTCCCGACCACATCTAGAAGGCCATGGAACAATCTGGCGCGATGGCCGCTGCCGGCGCCGTCCACCCCCAATCTTGGTGTTCCGTGCAATGCACGGGCATCTTACTCGTATAAGAAAAGAGTAGAGATACTCGTGGCAACACACGGGAAATTATGTCGAACACGGCTAGTTGTAAGCAGGCTAGCTCTACAGCCATGATGATAGTGATTGCACACGATGAGGCTGACTTTGGTATGCCAAACACGGCGCCTACACTCAGGTGTCATCTCCGGCGCAGGGTCTTGTCACTTCACTGTGAGGAGCATCATATAATAATTTGACCAACGGGTAGTACAATACTACTACATTGGTAGTACTACTAGTACTAGCACCACCGTCTGGATTTAGAAGTACTACCACCTCCGTCTGGATTTAGTATTTGACTAGCAATATCTAGTAATGTATGTCACAAAAAATATACTACTCCCTCCGTAAATAAATACATGGAGTAATTTGACCAACGGGTAGTATAGTAATACTACTACATTGGTAGTACTACTACTAATCTAGCACCACCGTGTGGATTTAGTAGTACTACCATGTCCGTCTGGATTTTGTATTTGACTAGCAATATCTAGTAATGCATGTCACAAAAAATATACTACTACCACTGTAAATAAATACATGGAGTATTGTTTTATTCGGTTTTGAACATAGTTCCCAATGATATTATACACTCTCCCTTCCGGTAGATGGCTCAAATATGAAGTCTCATCAATCAGACTACTATTGTACTCACCGAGCTCTCGGCTTGGTAAGCTTCCAACAAAAAATTGCAATCAAAGACTACTATCGTACTCCCTTCGTACTGGTGCATTAGTCACGTTACGAAAACCAAATAATCCCAAAACTTTTAGGCGCGATGCATTAACTACCCACCTCGTTCCCTGTTTTTTGCCACGAAAAAAGAAATCACCCAATAGGAGACGTGGGGTGCGTATGCATTCAATGACTTGAGACTACTTAGCACAACATTTTTGGTTACATGCATTAACATTTTATTAGTTAAATCAAAGGTCAAAACTTGGCGCAAAATGCAAAGGGGACCAATAATCCAGTAAGCATCAAAGTTCTCTCGTTTTGCCCCAACTTTGTCTCGGTGAGATGACTATACTGCACCGGCACGGAGGGAGGGCCGAGGAGTAGATGGCCAACACACACGTGAATGCAATGCAGTCTGCACTTCTCATATAAAGGCTCCCCACCAGTCCAATCTACGAAATCCTACGCACCTACGCACCCTAACCAAGGGCAAGAGTGATCACTCCAATCGCAAGATCAGTTGACTAGAAGCTAGACCCATGGAGGCGATGAGCGCGAGCATCAGCCGGCTGTGCCAGATGGTCCACGACGCCGGCCTGCGGCCCGGCACCGAGAAACGTCTCTAGGTCATGCTTGAGGCCGCCAGGGCGAGAGGCCTCTTGGACGATAGCTTTGTCTCCTTGTTCGACGAGGTCCTCGTCGGCTTCCTCGACAAGTTCACTGTCATCAAGAAGCTCACGGACGAAGTACGCCTCCAGCCCACGCGCCCAGGCTCTGCGACGCCCGCCACCCTCAACGGCCTCTATGGTGACAACCTCTTCGACGCACTGGTGGCCCTGCGACTGCCCACCGTCGCGCCGGAGAATGTCCACCTCGAGGTCGCGCTCGCCGCGCAGCGCCTGGCGCAGCAAGACACCATCGACATAATCACCCACGTCTACGCGCAAATCGTCCACAAGGACTACTACGTGCAAGAGGAGGACGATAGGACGCTGGCCTTCTTGGACCCCAGGGCAACGTTGGACGGCATTGTTCAGAAGCACCTTGAGCTCGCCGCCAATGCCGCTACTCCTCACACATCGGTTGGTGACCCGGCGCACTAGGGCGTGAGGATGTCGTTGATGGATCCGTATGTATCTTTATCTTTCCGTCAAATCCATGTAGTAGTATATTGTACTACTAGTAATTATCTTACCTTGCGCATCAACTTCATAATTTTCATACGTACTCCATGCATGAACCGCGCCAGAACCATACTTCTCATTAGTCTAGGGAAAATTGTTATTTCTATCTATCGATCGCGCCATGGAGCAGAACCAAATTTTACAAGCTACAAGTTCAAATGGAAAAGCCTGCCGTGTTCGCATCGCACCCCCACATGGTTGGTCTGGCACGCCACTCAAGGGGGAATGCGTGCTGTGTTGCATTTTCACTTACAAGTGGGACCGCAGTTGAGCAAACCGACTATCGGCAAACCCCCACCCCGCCCACCGTGCGATGGCTGAGAAAACAGGAGGGAGAAGAGATGGCTGTAGCACGGACTCCAAGAAAATTGGTGTTAGATGGGACTCGTGTGGGTGGCGTGTGCCGTACTGCTAGACGTGAATGCTAGTTATGGCCCATGCCACCCCACTATATCGAGGTGCTGGTTACGCAGAGCGAACACATTATCTCTCCAGGAGTACGGTACACCACTAGTACTACTCACATTGTCGCGAAATTTCCTGGAGTCCGTGCTCAGCCCTCCTCTCTCTCTCTCTTCTCAGCCAGCCAGCAGACGCGTGGAGCCCATCGTCTGTTTGCTCACATGCGGTCCCACATGTCAGTGAAAACGCAAGATGACCCACTGAACCTGCACATCTTTTACCTCGACGTGCTGGTGATGAAAAACAAATCCAATAAAGATCTTTGGTGGCCGCTTTTGGAGTTACTCAAGAGTAAGATTCTATTTACAGTTTAACCCAAGATGCACATCACGTGGCTTCAACTAGCACTCTATTTTCTTGCATGACACGACCTGGATGCTGGATGTCCCACGTGTCGGCAAAAGAAGGAAGAACTCGACCAAATCTTCTCCACATTTAGACCGGAGGAGTAGGAAACACGGCAAGCCCTGTGCCTACATCATACTACGTACAAGCCCACCTCACGCAGTCACGCTATCACCATATTTCTTGGCCTCCGTGTGACACCTAGATCTAGTTGATCTAACTAGAACTAACTATTGCGCTAGCATACTCCAATATTAGGTTGGCTCTATGTGATGTGGCAACTTCATATAACCGGATGTTGGCTATACTACTACGGTACTCACACTCCAAGAAGTGACTCAAAAACCATTCATAAATTGAGTTTATGACATGCATATGCAAATGTACCATTCATTACATACAACAAGTCATCAACACACAACGACAACGAGGATACATGTTGGATTATAGATTATTTCCAACAAAACATTCTAGTAAATACTAAAGTTTTCATCACACAACAAATAACAAGCAATGAATTGAACTTCAGCTCAACCAATCCTCGGCGTTGGAAACACTTGCTTTGAACTGTAGGTAAGCCTCTGGGAAGGGCCAGCTATTGTCAATATCGAGACCAACGCAGGACAGATCATCCAGGCTGAAGCGGCCTATATCAGGACGCATATTGTGATAGCCAGGGTAGGGAACCATAGCAATGTCCGAGGTATAGATACAGTTGCTTCTCATAAATGGTAGTAACGTTGTGTCAACAGCAGCTGGATCGCCTTTCACCATCATTGGATAGTTTTGTCCAAGGAAGAGCGAGTTTTCTCCAAGACTATCAATACTGAACCAGGGAGAAGGTGTTGGCACTAGCACACTAGTATCCATCCCGAATACCCTACAACGGATGTTGGAATAGGTCCGGAGAGTGCGACCATGGGAGACAACACCTGCTTCCTTAGTAGTAACATCAGCAGTGCACTGTATACGGACAAGAAGAGGTGATCCATCGGAATAAGTTGCCAGGCGCCACTGAGTATATAGGTCCTGCTCGTCCTCATGCTCGTTATCATCACCATCATCATCTCCCCCTTGGTTATAAATTTTTTCAAGTATAGGTGGTGGAATGTTCACAGGACCTTGGAAACACAAGAAGGTTAATTAGTAAAGGGAAACTAGCTAACCCGCATGCATGTGGATGAAACAATTATAATTATGGTGGAAGACAAACGTACCGAAACCATAAGGATCCCATGCAAAAACAGTGCCACGAGTGGTGGCGGCAAACACAAGACGCCTGTATTGAATTGCATCACAGTACTCATCCATGTACAGAAATTGATTTTTGAGCAATATCCATCGAGGCGTGGAAGTAAGGACGGCAACAAGCTTGTCGAAGATGGCAACAACTTCATAGTTCGTGTAATCCCAAGAGCGGTTGGGAACTCGACAAATTGCTATCTTCCATAGACGACAGTCACCATGATCGTATTTGAACGTACGTAGATCATCTGTGTGCTCAACCTCAGGGCACTCTGAGATTTTTGGAAGTGGAATCCGCTGATGAGCGTACACATTCACAAGTTCCCACTCGCAGTTGTACCCAATATAAACAACCCAATCTCCATTTGCGCCTGCCCAGGCCTTACCCTTAAGCGATGACATCTTAACATCACACGTATCATTATCAAGCGGCATCAACTTGCACAAGGCGAGGCTTCCGTCGTCCGCGCGCCAGCGAGCAGGGTCATGGCGAAGAAGATAGGGGAGATCAAACCGCTCCTGGACCCTTGGGTTCTTTGTAATGATGTTATTAGTTGAGTCGAGAATGGTCTTGAATGAACCTGCCATGCTAGCCAAGGTGATGACGACGCACCGATCAATGAGTTCCTCCACCACGTCATCTTTCAGATCGGGGCAAGAATAACGGGGTCGTTTCCGACCTTTTCCCTCCATGGAGAAGACGATCGAACAATGGTAGAAGGAAGGGTGAAGGCAAATGGAGGAGGGAGGAAGAGCGTGCGACAACAGTTCCAAATCGAGAGGGAAAGGCGAAGAGGCCGTGGACGGTTGCCACAGTACAGGAAGAGGCGCCCCGGCCTACATAGACGTCCGTTCGGAAATTGTACAAAAGGACTCGCCGTTGTCTCACTGACATGTTGGAACGGGACCACATGTCAACGAAACATGGTGTGTCATTTCTCGTGCAAAATGCGATCTGGCCGCGTTGGCCCGAGGTGCCGCATTATTTCTCGACTTAATTTTTTTATTGGCGTGCCGTTCAGTTTTGAAGCACGACTAACTGGTACTGTATGCAGAGAAAATATAAACTACTCTACCACTACTCCACCTCTAGTACTAGTATCAAAAAAGATATATAGGCTGGAGCTTCAGCGCTTGCTTGCTAAGGGCTGCCCACTTGCTTCTCACACTAGCACTCTCTCTCCAGATCTAAAAAAGATGGCCTCTCTCTTCCTCCTCACCGGTGGTCACAGATCCACCGGGGAAGAAAAGGATGTGCAGCGTTGACGCACTCATCGTCGGCGAGCAAGGTCACGCACTGATGACAAGGCCGTCCTATCAGACCTAGCGCCCGCGCGTGATGGCCTCTGTCCCCAAGCTCGCTGTCGTAGTGTGTGCGGAGGACGACGACCACGAGCGAAGCCACTTCCCGCCAACCCTCAGGTATGCTACCTCTTTTCGAACCATACCCTTGTTCTATTGCCCCATCTACCATGTCGTTGCATGTGGATCTTTTTCCACTCCGCCTTCTTCCCAATTTGCTATCCTATGCTATGCTGGTCATGCAGACGAAAACCTTAATTTGCACTATTAAAGGAAACCCTACTTCATGCAGACTAATCCATGTCTGGGTTGAATAAGGAAAGGAAGGGAGAAAGTACTGTCGAAGAGACTAGGCATCGAACCCGCATCTAGGTTGAAAAGGGGAAAATCAGTAGCTAAGGGACGAGTCTCGTGTCTCTTGGTTGAAAAAGGGTGAAAAATGGTAGAAAGGCATGACAACGCAATAGAGAATGACCAGGTCGATCGGTTTGTTGTCCTCACGTAGGAAAAAGGTGGCTAAAGAGAACAAAAATGGGACGTAATCCACATATGTTGCCTGGATATTTGTTGCTCTGGGCAACCATACCTCCCTCGCCACTCTATGCGTCCGTGGAGGTACATCGTACTGGTGCGCCCACTGTCTGAATGGGCCTCCCATGCTCTTATTGCCACTTTTTTTGATGTTAGTATAACGCCAGTGGTAAAGTCAAGCAATGCTACTGCTAAAGTGATGCCACATTTAACTAATGCCGCACTCAGTCTAATGCCACCGATAAATTTAAGCAATGCCATTTAATGCCACATTATTTCAAGGTTAGCTGTTGATTGTGGATGTATTAAAGATTTTTCAGCTAAGGCATTCTAATGTTGTTGCATAGCCAGTATACCAACGATGAAACTTGTTACTAACTTCAGATTTTTGCACTGTTAAAGCTTATAGATTACATACCTCACTTTCATGAGATAAGTCAATTTTTTTTGTACAGTGTCACCAAAATGCCAAGGCGCTGATGTCATTTTATTTTGGTTAAACTGCACAAAAAATTAAGAAGACAAGAGGAAAGGTCAAGAGTGGGCACCTCCTCCTCCGGCTATTCTCTTGATTCGTTCGATCAAGTTTTTATGGTTGATCGATTATCAAGATTGGGATAGCAATTTTGATGTCCCCTCGAGTTCGAAATGATATTTACCTTGAAGGTACATGGTTTGCAAAAAAAATTATACTGTCATTAGTTAATAATGCTAGTGACCTTCAGACTTTTGTATTTGGTTTATTGCTGCTGCACAGCTAGTATACCAATGCTCAAACTTGTTACCTTTACATTTTGTATTGTTAATGCTTATAGAAATCTTCCAGTGCTAGCTTATGGAAATATGTTCAGTGAAACCATTGTACTGTACCCCGTAATAAAAAAACTACTCTTTTGTTGCACTAGCCACTGGATTAGTGTATATTTGTACTATTCAAATGGTGTTGCATTAGCGTATGGACATATATAAAGTGTGGCAAGCTTTCCTAGATATGTGCTCAAGAAAACTACTACCTGTTTTTCTAAATACTAGACATTTGGGTACTTTAAATTTAACTGGGAAAACGTCTTATATTAAGGAACAGAGGGTGTAGAGTTCACTCAAATTATCCCGGTAAAGCTAGTCACACCTTTGTTAAAATTAATGTTCATTATGTTATCGGAGGAGGTCTGTATGTTTGTCTCTAATGCCTGTTGATTACCTGACATCATGATGTAATGTTAAGTCATTTCTTTTTGTACAGTGTAACTGAATTGTCAAGGCGGTGATGGCATTTTATTTTAGTTGAACTGCATAAAATATGCTTAAAAGAAGAGGAAAGGTCAGGAATGGTTCAGTTTTTAAGAAAATAGTATGTATGCCTTCCTGACATCAGCCGCTGTTGCCTTATTTATTCCTTCAAACAGGTGGTTAGAAACAGTCTTGCTACCTTTTCCCATTAATAAATTGGAATGCTTATATTTCTGAGTCTATGCATCAACTAGTGCCACTTTTATAGTAATCACACTTTCAATATCTATGTAAACAAGGATGCTCGATTTTAGTGGAACTGCACAAAAAGTCCAAATGGTTCAACATTAGGAGCATGTTTTCTTCCAAACCTTTATATCCAATTGGTGGCACTATGAGCTGTTCATTACGAAGATACGTGGTTTACTACTATCTTGCTACTCTTTTTGTATTGTCATTAGATAGTAATATTAGTGGTTTGCATGTGAATTTATTGGCAGGGTGGACCTACATTGGAGGTGCAGGACATGATTCAATGATTGGATGCTCAATTTCGGTTGTATCGATTTCACCTCTTCCATCACTACGAACATGGATATCCTTGGTCTGATGAAGAATAGGCGCTATATTTCTGCTCTGTACCAGCAAATCAATTCAGTACGAAATTGTCCAGGGCAAAACATGACAGTATCAAATTGTCCAGTGCAAAACATGACAAATGCTAAGCAGAAGAGACGTATTTAAACCGAAAATACAAGGTGGGGTATATGTTTACTAGCTGCTTGATATTTGTGCAGACATATGTCTGCCCATTGCTATTTGGCAAACAAACAAAGTGACCGCAATTTTGGTGGAACTACACAAGAGAATAGTATAGTCACTGCATGTAGTGCCATTTGAAAATAGACACAGAAAGATTGGATAGTCACTTCATGGACTGCACAAAAGTAGTACTGTACTATTTATTGGCCAACACTAGGTGCTTCATTGCTTTGGTCTGATTATACAATGGGCATCATTTTGTCTAAGTTAAAGTTTGTATTCCGAAAATAGTCTCGCCGTGTGATCGAGAGAAGACCAAATCATATTGCAGTGGATGTTCCTCCATCATGTGTGGTTCATTCTCATGGTTCTAGCTGTTGGTGAAACCACTTACGTTTGCAAGAGGAATTGTAGACTTCATAAACAAATTTGTCTTTCACTCTGTACTAAATGTTGGCAAAGAGAAGCATCCATGTTAGTAGGAAGAACAGATGTTTTTTCTAGACCTTTGCTTTTGGAGCTACATATTTGTATATGATCTGTGAATCATTGAGATGCATTAACATGTTACTAGTTGGTTGTGAATTTGGGCTACTAATGTGAACATATTACAATGCCAGGCCTGTGAGTCTCGTGTGAACATTTCGAACGGATCGGCTCTTACTACTGTGCACAACATGATCCTTATTTCTGTGTTCTCAGTGTTTACATGTCACTAGCAGTTCCTTATTTCTGTTCGCTTAGTGTTTACAAGGTACTGATCGATCACTAGCTAGCCTAATAATACGCTCCTGGCAATTTTAGTTGCGACGCAAGATCCAAAGGTGGCAGTTTTTTGAATAAAAATGCCTACCTCTGAAGAAACTGACAAGCTGTTCTGAAGAAAATGCCATGCGAATCTGAAGAAACTGCCAGCAAAAACGTTCGCAAATGCCTTAACTCCCTGTGAACGTTCATCAGCTAATGCGATCCTACACGTACACTATCCGAACTACTCGATCCTACACAAATAAATAGCGGATCACGCACATACTACCTCCTTTCCGGTTTGCAGGGCTCAATTCAAAAATCTCACCAACGAAGGTAGATGATGAGTGGTGGAATAATTTTTGACAAGGAGGGAGTACCTCATCTGGATGATTCGAGTGCACTCGTTTGACCGTCATGCCGATGTGCGACCCAGCACGGACGGGACGCACCACTGACGGGATGGGACGGCACATCAGTTTTTCCAGTTTTCCACGGTAAGCTGGCGCGCTAAGCCATGCCTGCTTATGCATTGAATCCCGATGACTGTCGCGTTTCCCGCGACACGCTGTTTCACCTACCTTCCGCCTATAATTACTGGTTCCCGGCGTTCTCCGATAGCACCGTCACCCAACTCGCCCTATCGGCTCCCCTCATAACCCCCACCGGCCCGACGTCGCTCGCCACTTGCCCTCGCTCTCGCCACATCCGTCATGCCCCCGACCGTCCGCAATAGGCGACACCAGAGGCGCTCACCGCCGGAGCTAGTGTTCGGTTATTCACGGGAAGGAAGACGGAGGGAGGAGGCATTCTATTGGTCTTTAGATGGCAATGCGGAGTACAAGGACTTGTTGGAGCGCGACCGCCTGGCGGAGGAGCAGCGTATCGCCGATTTGCGCCGCCAGCGGGGCATGGAGCAGCAGCGCACCGCCGCTTTGAGTCGCGAGCAGAGCGCCCGTGACTGGGCCGACTACGTGGAGGCTGGCGCCCGGCAAATAGCCCTAGAGGCTGTCGGGCACGCACGCGTGCGCGACGCTGAATTTTACTACCAGCTCGTCAAGTGGGTTTCCCGCTTAGAAGCCGAAGCTTCGGTGGACCACGCCAGCATGGAAAGGGCCAACGCACGCGACCAACGCGCCCTATCCCACCTTCGGCAAGTCCGAGGCGAGGAGGAGGACGTCGGTGCCGGCATTTAGCGTGTACTGCAGATGGCGGCCGACATCGTCTAGTTAGCTAGGAGTATGTCAGTACTTGTACACTAGAGTATTAGTGGGAGTAGATAGTTAACTTGGCTATGATGGTTGTCAACGTGGAAGTTCAGTACTCTATATCTGATCAGACCTGTTACTTTGCTCTGAATGTTGAACTTTCCGTGTGAACGTATGGAATGGGCTGTTATTTTTTTAAATGGGTTGTATTTGTCCGCCACGGGTTTAGAGGCTGACTTGTGGGCCTACTAGGTTGAAGCATACACAATCAGGAGATGATTGTATGTGGAGAGGATGATAGCAGGGACCCACCAGGGTCATGGCAGTATGCAAGCAAGTGCCTCCTTATTTCAAGCCAAAAAAATGGTTCCTCCTAATGGATTTCTGACATCTGGGTCCCATGCCATTGTCAACGTAGTCAATAAATGACAGAATTGCACAACGAGCGGCTAACACTAGGGACCCAGTAGCTTGCCCAGTTATTTTTGTTTTTGAGACGGAAGCAAGGTGTCAACTGGGCTGTGCGGGGCACTCTGGCCTGTCTAGCCAGCCTTTTCTTTTATGTTTACCACAAGACTAGCCCAGTAGTTATTTTTCTTTCTGAAAATGGCTAGCCCAGTTTTTTTGTTCTTTTGCGGAATACCCAACCGAGGCCTACTTGCTTTGTCAGCCCTGCTAGGCAGCAAATCTTTCAAGACGAGAAAATGGGCTATCAGTAATGAGAAATGGGCTATACATTTTTAAAACACATCAAACCGGCAATTAGTTTCAAATTTCTTTTTTTTCATTTCAAGATTTTAAATTCCATTGATTTTTATGCGTGGACAATTATTTGGATTTTATATTGATATGAATTTATTTTTCAAATTAGTTTGAATGTGACTCAAAATTTCGGGATTAAAAACAGTTCGGATCGCACCGAAATATGCAAAATTTTGTATAATGTTTTAACCGTGGCCACAATATGGGCTGTAATTCTAACAAAAAGAATATGGGCTCCAAAAAAATCCTTAAGAATTAGCAAACGGGCTGTAAATTATTAGAAATAATGATAGACGGGTTGTATGCTGTTTTCCACAGATTTGAGGCTAACTTGTGCGCCTACTATAGGTTGACGCGTACGCTTTCCTAAAAAAAAGGTTGACACGCACGCAACGCTGTGTCAACTTAGTCAACACGCGAGAGCAGTGACTGTTGGATGTCCATCCAACGACCGTCGTGCTTCTTCAATCTCTGCTCTTCCTACTCCAACCGCTCAAACAAGCGCGGGCGGGACTGCCTGCTCCCTCCTCCCGCGGCCGGCTGTGCTGCCACGCAGGCCTCACCACCCCACCATACTCCCATCACTGGCCTAGCCATCCCTCTACTCTCCAAACCTCCTGTTTTTCTCCGGCGACGCCAGCCTCACACTGCAGCCGAAGCAGTAAACCGTCGTACTCCCCTCCGCGTGGGAAACAACTGTCGAGTCTTCCCTGGCTCCTGGTCATTCCCTTCCTAGGCCTCGCCGTCGTCCCCGCCTTGGTGCTCTCGACGCGGCGTGCTCAACGTGGTCAAGGAACGACTTCCATCGAAAGAGGACTGTACGTGGAGAGGCTGACAGCTGGGTCCACGGCCGTAGCAACGAAGTGCCTCCTTATTACGTGCAAAATAATGATTCCTCCACCTGACAGCGGGGACCCAGCGGAAGGGCCTCTGTATTTCGCAAAAAGAAAACATTCCCGCCACTGACAGCTCAGACCCACCAGCTATATCTCTTCGCACGCAAGTGCCTCCTTATTACGCACAAAAAAAATGAAGACCCCCGCTGCTAGGTGGGACCCACCATATTTGGAGGCTGACTTGTGGGCCTACTAAGTTGACGCGGACGCAGGGCTTTGTCAACTTAGTCAATATAAACGATTCTAGCTGCTGTGACCGTACGATGTCCATCCAACGGCTGTCGTGCTTCTTCAACCTCGGGTCTTCTTGCTCCAGCCGCCCAAACCATCACGGGCCGTGCCGCCTGCTCCTGCCTCCCGTGGCCGGCTGTGCTGCCGCGCAGGCCTCACCACCCCCTCCTACTCCAACCACTGGCCAGGCCATCCCTCTAGTCACCTACAACCCCTGTTATTCTTCGGTGACAGCAGCCTCGCACCACAGCCGAACCAGTCAACCCTCATACTCCTCTCCGCGTGGGCATCCACTGCCGCGTCTTTCCTGGCTCCGCGTCGTCCCCTTCCTAGGCCTCGCCGTCGTCTACCGCTTTGGTGCTCTCGGCACGGTGTGGTCAATGTGGTCAAGGAACGACTTCCATCGGAAGAGGACTGTACTTGAAGAGGCTGACAGCTGGGCCCACGACCACAGCAAGGAAGTGCCTCCTATTACGCGTAAAATAATTATTCCTCCACCTGACAGCAGGGACCCACCGGAAGGGACTCTTTATTTTGCAAAAAAAAAATGTTTCCCCCCTAACAGCTGGGACCCACCAGCTACATCTTCACATGCAAGGAAGTGCGTCCATACTACAAAAAAAAGATTCTTCCCCCTGACAGCTGGGACCCACCAGCTATATCTTCGCACGCAAGGAACAGCTGGGACCCACCCAGTCGAAGCGTACGTAGCGTTGTCTGTCTGGTCACGAACATGTATGTACATACTGTTCGATCGGTCTCTCTGCAGCGATGAACTATGGCCGAGTAAGGAGCAGCACGTGTCGTAGTAGAGCCGCGGATGTAGCATGTCACGCAGTCCCGTCTATAGCGTGTACACATACGTACAGCCACGCTGCAAGAAAGTAAATACGGCTACGTACGTACATACGGACGTGGTCTCGAAGTCGTACAGCGACGTCGTCCTATTCATCGGCAGCCAACCGGCTGGGTCGGAACGGAGGAAACAACGTCGTGTTCATCGGGAGGCAACCGACTGGGTCGGAATACGTCGTGTTCATCGGGAGCCAACCGGCTTGGACGGAACAGCCGAAACGAGGTCTGGCGTACCGCAGAACGAAGGAAATGGGCCTTTTGTTCGACCACGTACGGTTGATACAAGGTCCTGTTCATCGAGAAGGGTCTGGCGTACTGCAAAACAGAGGAAACGGACTTCTATTCGAGTGCCTACGGTCGAAACAGGGTCCTGTTGATCGGGAGGGGTGTGGCGTACCGCAAAACGGAGGAAACGGACTTGTGTTGGAGCACCTACGGTGAAACCGGGTCCTGTTCATCCACCGTCTACTACCTCGCTCCAGCCTCCACGGGCTACTGTTCATCCACCGTCGAGCTCCTCCAGCCTCCACCAGATATTGTTCATCCACGGGCTACTGTTCATCCAGCCTCCACCGGCTACTATTCATAGAGCCTCCACGGGGTCCTGTTCATCCACCCCCAACCGGCTGGGGTGCGGCGGCCTCCTCGGGGTCCTGTTCATCTAGCCGCAACCGCCTACTACCACGGGGTCCTGTTCATCCACCCCCCACCGGGAACTGTTCATCCACAGCCAACCAACCAGCTCGACTCACCACGTCTCGACTCGTTCTACGTACCGCGCGCACGGTAGCAACGGTCACTGTTCATCGAGAGGCAACCCAACACCGGATGGCTACGTCTCGCATGGGGACTCAATCAGCTTCAGTAAGCAGCAGCAGTGATCGATCGCTCGGTTCAATTAGAAGCAGCAGCGAAGGAATCGCTCGGGTTCAGTCAGCAGCGAATGAATCGCTCGGGTTCAGTTAACAGCCAAGGGATCGATCGCTCGGGTTCAGTTAGCCAACTCCTCGCACATACGCGCGTACACAAGAGAAACGCGGAAACCTCCGTGCATCGCTCGGCCCCGACCACCCACCGTAACCAGGAACTCCCCGATATTTTCCTCGCCCTCGCTTCTACCACGGTTTTTTCCGTCATGGACGGCCCAAAGAATGTCATGCAGCTGCGTCTCCGGCCCGCCCAGGATGAAAAGCCCATTTTCTGTCATGATTTTTTGTCATAGAAGTAGGATCCCACCACATCTATGATGATACCGGGTTTTGTCATAATTATCATCATAGAAGTGTCATAAGCATGACAGAAAAAAATTGTTTGGCCCAAAATGTCACGGATGTGTCTTTTTTTTGTAGTGAACCCTGCTCCAAGGTGCTGCACGACCCAAAGGGCATGGTGGGAGAAGTTCAGCAGTCGACTGCCTTGGGTCAGGCGACTCGGAGCTCCAAGCGAGCCTGCACCAAAGCAGAGAGTTCAGCGGAGAAGCAGCCCAAACTGCCCAAACAAATCTCCTCCAAGACCCGGAAGGTTGCAGCGCCGAGGATCAAGGTGGCAGTGCCCGTGGCCTCGAAGTGAGTGTTCTTGCCGATTCCTTGCTCGTTTTTAAATTCATTTGGTTGCTGACCGAGTGATGTTTGATCTTTGCAGCAACGACACCTCGACAACTTCGGCGGACCCCCATGCCGGCAAACCAGGCCCGAGTGACGCTGACGCGATGGATGCCCCCACCTCCCAAGGTATGTTGTGTTGACTGACTCATATGGTTATGCCTTCTTCGACTGAACTTTGACGATTTTCTTGGTTTATGCAGCCCCGCCCGAGATTATCTAGCTGAACGACGAAGTGGGTGCTGACCCACCAAATCCGGACATCACCAGGGGGAGCGCCGAATGCTGACACGCCGATGACGGACGCTTCTCCTTGCCAGATGACCCGTGTTTCCCCGGTGAAGGCCACAGCCAAGACCGCGAGGCCGAGTCCTCTGGCTCAAGGTGGCTCGGCGTCTTCGACCGCAGTGGTGTTAGCTACAGGATCTTCGCAAGCCCCTCCAAGTGGCACGGCGATGATTCCGGCCCAGAGGCCGACGTCTACGACTCCGCCTGCCCCGACTATTTCTTTCCCCCTGTACCATGTCCCAGAGGATCAGGTGGCGGCGAGTAAGGAGGCGCTGATCCAGGTGGGTTTGATGTGCAGCCGACTGAAGGAGGCCTATGACGCCAGCTCAGCGCTGGAGACCAATGTTCGAGTAAGTACCATTGTGAGTATAATTTCCAGTCGAATGTTCTTCTTTTCTTGTATTAGGATTTATGTCAGTGGGTTTGCTTAGGGCACACCTACTGGGTGTTCCTGTCGACTTGAATCAGTCGGCAAGAGTCTTTGAAGTTTTGTTGAATTTTTTTATGTTCACTCGGAGTCTAGCCGGCGCGTAGTCGAGTGGTCATGATCCAGTGGGGGCACGCTGAGTGCACCCACTGGATGTAGTCCCCGAGGCTCCTGTCAACTTGAATCAGTTGGCAAGAGTCTTTGAACTTGTAATTGAATTTTTTTAGCACCATCAACGAGTCACTTTCCAATGGGGGTACACTGAGTGCACCCACTGGGTGTAGTCCCTGAGACTATCGTCGATTGCGGGCAATTGATGGTAGTCTTTAGAACTGTCGCTCGGCAACACTCGTGCACTGGTGAGATAATAGGTAAAAACTTCCTTCGTTACTGACTCGGAAGTCAGCCGAGTGAGGCAGGTCATGCAGTGTTGCTGTCCTCTATCTTCTTCATCGCCTACTCAAGGGTTAGCTGAGTGGGAGTAGATCAGAGGGTACTTCAGGATCTAGTATTGATCGAGCAGTAACCAGAGTGTACTTGAAGATTTGGTACTAGTCAAGCTTATTCCTGTCGAGGGTGTGCGCGACCGAGTGGGTAATCCGAAAGTACTTTAGGATTTGGTACTGGTCGGGCTTATTCCTCTCGGGGGGGAGGAGCGACCGAGTGAGCAGCTTCAGAGTACTTCAGGATTTGGTATTGGTCTAGCTTGTTCCTCTCGGAAGGGTACGACCGAGTGGGTAACCAGGGAGTACTTCAAGATCTGGTATTGGTCGAGCTTGTTCCTTCCATTGGTGTTCGTGTGGATGCTCATAAGCCAATGTTTTGGTTTCTCTTCTGGATCTTGTGACTAACTTTTTTCTGGTGTGTTGCAGAGGACCTGTGAGATGGGATCCCACTATGCTGCAATGGAGAAGGAGGTGAAATCCCTTCGACTTGATCTGGAGGCCGAGAGGCTCAAGAGCGCCCGACTGGAGCAAGAGAAGAAGACTCTAGGAGGTAAATCATTTCGCTCCGACAGATGTTCGTAGCGAGAACACCCAACTGGTAATGAGGCTCAGGACTTCTATTTCTTTAGAAATTATGATGCAGGCTCTGGAGAACAAAGACAAGGACCTGGCGATGGCCCAGAAGGAAGCTAGGACCAAGACCAAACTTGCCGATGAGAAACTGGCTTCAGTCAGCAAGTTGGAGGATGAGATTAAGGACCTCAAGGCTGCTATTGGTGCCTTCACCCAGGAGAAGCAGACTTTGGAGGGGAAAGTCACCCAGTTGACCGACAAGAAAGATGCCCTGGAGGAGCACATTAAGGAATTTTGTGAGGAGTTTAGCGGGAAGCTTCACGGTAAGTTCTTCCTCGGCCGAGTGAAATCCATATGCCACCAAATCATCTTCATTTATTTGCTCATGGACCATCTTCTTTTGACCAGAGCATTGCTATAACAAGGAGTTGGAGTTGGAGTAGCTTGAGAGAGATCTGAATCCTGCTAGGTCTCTTGTCGCCGACAAGGCTACCCTCGCTATCCTTTGGTTAGAAGACCGTTTGGAGAATGCGCTGGGCTACATCACTCGGACCCGAGGTGCCTTGGGTTGGATCGACAAGGAATTGCAGCCAGGTCAAGAAACTCAAACTGACCTGGAATCCGTGATGACGAGGCTAAACGAAGTCCCTGCTAGGGTGAAAGCTTGGAAGAAGTCTGCCGCTCGGAGTGGAGCTGATGTGGCGCTATCACTCGTCTGTGTTCATTGCAAGAATGTGGACGAGGAGAAGCTGAAGAACCTCCGAGTGGTGAACAAGAAGAACCTCAAGTTTGAGGATTTCATGGAGACCTTCGCAGAAGCTGCCACTCGCATTGCCGACGGGATTGATTTGGAGATCCTTGTTGACCCAGCTAGCCCTCCGCCTGAGGCTTAAAAACACTTGATCAAATTTGCCCCAGAATGTCGGGTGGTTGATGTAATGAAATACTCTGCCGAGCCATGGGCTCATTTTATCTTGGAAACATTCGGATCGAATCTTTGGTTTAAAAACCCTTCAAACTTCTATTTGCTTCTCGTGTTTTGTTTGACCTTAGGTGAAGGCTAGTTCGCATCTAAGCCCCCGAGTGTGGACCAAATCCTCACTTAGATTGTTTTTGAACTTAGGCGAAAGCTGTTTCGTGGCTAAGCCCCATAGTGTGGACCAGATCATCACTCAGATTGTTTTTTTAACTTAGGCAAAAACTAGTTCACTGCTAAGCCCCCGAGTGTGGACCAGATCCTCAATCGGATTGTTTTTTAACTTAGGCGAAAGCTGGTTCGCGACTAAGCCCCTGAATGTGGACCAGATCCTCACTCGGATTGTTTTTTAACTTAGGCGAAAGCTGGTTCGCGGCTAAGCCCCCGAGTGTGGACCAGATCCTCACTCGGATTGTTTTATAACTCAGGCGAAAGCTGGTTCGCAGCTAAGCCCCCGAGTGTGGACCAAATCCTCACTCAGATTGTTTTTGAACTTAAGCGAAAACTGGTTCGCAGCTAAGCTTTCTCACTCTACACCCATTGGAGGTGTGTTAGTTTCCGAATGCGATTAGTTACCTGAGTGAGACGCGACTGTAGGTCGAACTAGACGATATATGGAAAAAAGCGAGACTTTTATTCATCTAAGTTCGTACGGACTAACTATTACAAGGGAGAATTTTTATTCTAAGTATAAAACTTGCGGAGCAAATCCTCGTTCCAAGCTCTAGGCTCTTCTATTCCTCTGGTGAAGTTGTACAATTTGTATGCTCCATTGTGTAAGACCTTGGATATGGCGAATGGTCCCTCCCAGGGGGTGCCAGCTTGTGAGGTTTCTGTTGATCCACTCAGAGGACCGGGTCTCCTTCCTAGAAAGCACGTCCTCTGACGTGTGTGTCGTGGTAGCAACGCAAGTCTTGTTGGTACAACATCAATCTTTAAGCGCTAGCTCACGCTCTTCCTCCAAAAGGTCTAGGCCATCCTGCCTTGCTTCCTCGGCTTCAGCTTCCGAGTAAAGATCCACTCGGGGAGAGTTGTGGAGCAAATCACTCGGCAAGACTGCTTCTGACCCGTACACCATAAAGAATGGGGTGCGGTTCGTGGATCGATTCGGGGTCGTTCACAGGCCCAGAGGACCGACGGTAGCTTGGTCACCCAGGCTCCTGCTGCGTGAGTCAGATCATGCATGAGTCGAGCCTTCAGTCCTTGAAGTATGAGCCTGTTTGCTCTCTCGGCTTGCCCATTCGGCTGTGGGTGTGCCACAGAGGCATAATCGACCCGAGTGCCCTGGGTGTAACAAAACTCGCGGAACTCGTCCGAGTCGAAGTTACACCCGTTCTCGGTGATGATGCTGTGTGGGACTCCGAATCTAAAGATGATCTCCTTGATGAATTCAATCGCAGTGGTTGAGTCCAACTTCTTTATGGGTTTAGCCTCGATCCACTTGGTGAACTTGTCCACTACTACCAACAGGTGCGTGAAGCCGCTCGCCCCAGTCCGGAGAGGGCCGACCATGTCGAGTCCCCAGACGGCGAACAGCGAAGAGAGGGGTATAGTCTTCAAGGCAGACGCCGGCTTGTGTGACTGGTTCGCATAGAACTGGCACCCGACGCATTGATCCACTATGTCTCGGGCGGCCTCATTGGCTCGGGGCCAATAGAATCCGGCTCTGAACGCTTTGGCGACCAAGGTCCAAGAGGACGCATGATGCCCACATGTTCCCGAGTGAATCTCTTGCAGTATTTGTTGTCCTTCCTCCGGGGATATGCACCGCTGAGTGACTCCAGTTGTACTTTTCTTGTATAGTTGATATCCCATGATGGTGAAAGCCCTGGATCGGCAGACGATCTGGTGGGCTTCATCTTCATCCTCTGGGAGCTCATGTCGGAGCAAGTATGGCAGGTATGGCTCAGTCCACTCGGGAGTAATGATCAACATTTCTTGGACCAGATCAATTACTGTGGGAATGTCTACTTCAGTCGGATTAGAAGGTCCGACTGGTTGCGGGGGCTCTTCCACAAAAGGATCTTCCTTGATCGTGGGTGCGTGCAAGTGTTCCAGGAACACATTCTTGGGTACTGCCTTCCGAGTGGAGCCCATCTTGGCCAGGTCATCAGCCGCTTGGTTTTTGAGTCAGGGCACATGATGGAGCTCTAGCACTTCGAAGTGTTTTTCCAGTTTCCTGACGGCATTGCAATAGTCGGTCATCGCAGGGCTGCAGGTATCCCATTCCTTCATGACTTGATTCACCACTAGGTCCGTATCGCCATAGACCATCAGTCGGCGAATTCCCAGAGAAATTGACATTCGCAATCCATACAAGAGAGCTTCGTACTCAGCTTCGTTGTTGGAGGAATCGAAGTGGATCTGGAGTATGTAGCTGAGTCGATCGCCTTTAGGAGACACCAATACCACTCCGGCCCCGGAGCCATGGAGCATTTTGGAGCCGTCGAAGAACATCGTCCAGTGTTCGGGAACACTCGGGACAGGCTGCTCTTGCTCAATCCATTCGCCCAGGAAATCTACCAGGGCTTGTGACTTGATGGCCTTCTTGGCTTCAAACCTGATGTCCAGCGGGAGGAGCTCAATGGCCCACTTGGCTACTCGGCCAGTGGCATCTCTATTGTTCATGATCTCAGATAGAGGGGCGTCACTTATCACTGTGACCGAGTGTTCTTGAAAATAATGCGCCACCTTCTTTGTAGTTAGATAGATTCTGTATACTAGTTTCTGATAATGCGGATACCTTTGCTTGGAAGGCGTGAGGACTTCAGAGATGTAGTAGACCGGTCATTGGAGCTAGAAGGCTTTGCCTTGTTCTTCCCGTTCCATAGTGAGGACCGTGCTAACAACTTGGCTCGTGGCCGCGATGTATAAGAGCAAGGGCTCCTTGCTGCTCAGAGCAGCTAGCACCGGTTGGGTGGAAAGCAAGGATTTAAGTTCCTGGAACGCAGCCTGTGCTTCGGGAGTCCACTCGAATCTGTCAGACTTCTTCATCAATCGGTAAAGCGGCAGGGCGTTTTCACCGAGTCGTGAGATGAACCTACTCAGGGCCGCTAAGCAGCCTGTGAGGCGTTGTACATCGTGTAGATGTTTCGATTGTTTCATTCGGACGATTGCTCCTATCTTCTCGGGATTGGCATCGATCCCTCATTCGGAAACAAGAAAACCGAGTAATTTGCTTGCCGGTACGCCAAACGTACACTTGGTTGGGTTGAGCTTGATGCCAAAAGCGCGCAAGTTCACGAAAGTCTCAGAGAGGTCGGTTAGGAGGTCGAAAACTTTCCTGGACTTAACCACGATGTCATCCATATAAGCTTCCACGTTCTGACCGATCTGCTTCCGTAAGCACTTCTGTATCATACGCTGAAAAGTGCCCCAGCATTTTTCAACCCAAATGGCATCGTGATATAACAGAAACACCCGAATGGGGTGATGAACGATGTTTTTATTTCATCAGGGCCATACAGTCGGATTTGGTGGTACCCGGAGTACGCATCCAGAAATGACAACCACTCACATCCGGCAGTAGAATCTACTATCTGATCTATGCTAGGGAGAGGGAAATGATCCTTCGGGCAGGCCAATTGATGTGCCTAAAATCTACACACATTCGGAGAGACTTGTCTTCCTTCAGCACCAGGACGATGTTGGCGAGCCACTCGGAGTGGTACGCCTCTCAGATGAACTCGGCGGCTAAGAGCCGCGCTATCTCCTCTCCGATCGCCTTGCGCTTCTCGGTAGAAGATCTCCAAAGATGCTCCTTGACAGGCTTCATCTTTGAATCGACACGGATTCTATACTCGGCCTGCTCCCTGGGAACACCCGGCATGTTAGAAGGTTTCCATGTGAAGATGTCCCAGTTCTCACGGAGGAACTGGACAAGCGCGACTTCCTATTTGCTATCCAGGTTGGTGGAGATGTTGGTCGGGGCAGCATTCGGATCCTCAGGATGGACATGCACCGGCTTCGTCTCCCCCGCCGACTGGAAAGCGGATTCCACAGTTGGCTTCTTGGACTTCAACAGCTTGCTTGAATCTACCGCCTTCTTGTATTCGTCCAGCTCGGCCATCGCCATCTGTTCGTAAGCAATCTGGGAGCCCTTCTAGAGGAACTCTTCGGCCAACTTCCGATTGCCTGTGATGGTGACCACGCCTTTTGGCCCTGGCATCTTGAGCTTAAGATAGACGTAACATGGACGGGCCATAAAACGTGCATAGGCAAGCCTACCTAGGATGGCGTGATAGGCGCTTCGGAAGTCCACCACCTCGAAAGTCAGCCGTTTCTTTCGAAAGTTCTTCTCCTCGCTGAATACGACATTGAGGGCGATCTGGCCGAGTGATCTGGCTTTCTTCCCGGGAATTACCCCTTGGAACTGCATGTTGCTCTTGCTAAGCCGGGTCATCGGGATGCCCATCACCTCCAATGTGTCAGCGTAAATGATATTAAGCCCGTTGCCACCGTCCATTAGGACTTTGCGTAGTCGGACTCCTCCCACGACTGGATCCACCACCAAGGTGTTGGGGAACGTTGCATGGGAAACAAAAATTTTCCTAGGCTCACCAAGATCAATCTAGGAGATAAACATCTACGAGAAAATAGATTGCATCTACATACCCTTGTAGATCTCTAAGCGGAAGCGTTAAGAAATGCGGTTGATGTAGTCGAACGTCTTCACGATCCAATCACGATCCGTCCCGCGAACTCCCGATCCAAATGCCGAACGGACGTCACCTCCGCGTTCAACACACATACGGCTTCATGACACCTTCACCTCCTCGATCCAGCGCGCAATGGTGAAGTAGTAGCTCGAGTCCTCCGGCAGCACGACAGCGTGGTGGTAGTGGTGGTGGTGGAATCTCAGCAGAGCTTTGCTAAGCACTACGGAGAGGAACAGGACTACGAGGGTGAGGGAG
Source organism: Thinopyrum elongatum (assembly GCA_011799875.1). Classification (NCBI taxonomy): domain Eukaryota; kingdom Viridiplantae; phylum Streptophyta; class Magnoliopsida; order Poales; family Poaceae; genus Thinopyrum; species Thinopyrum elongatum. The sequence continues at coordinate 79,766,149 of CM022300.1, read as the reverse complement.
GGCAGCGCCGTGGCATAGATGGGGTGCGGCTGCCCTCCCTCAACCCCTCTATATATAGGGGGAAGGGGGGAGGAGGAGGCGCCCTAGGGTTTCCCTAGGGGGGGTGACGGTGACAAGGGGGAAACCCTAGATGGGTTTGCTCGCCTCCTCCCTAGGAGGCTTGGCCCCCAAGGCAAAGGGGTTGGCAGCCCAAGGGGGCGCCCCCACCTCCTATGGTTACGTCGGATGGGTGAGGGGGTGCACACAGCCCCTTAGTGGGCTGGTATGCCCCGTCCCCTTGGCCCATGAGGCCCCCCAACACTTGTCGGGGTCCCCCGAAACCCCTTTCGTTCATCCTTGCCATAACCCGGTGCCCCTGGAACACTTCTGAACTCCATACCCTTCATCCTATATATCACTCTTCACCTGCAGACCATTCTGGAGATCCTCGTCATGTCCGGGATCTCATCAAGGACTCCAAACAACCTTCGGTTACCACCAAAACAACTCAACTATACTTATATCGTCACCAAACGTTAAGTGTGTAGACCCTGCGGGTTTGAAAACTATGCAGACATGACCGAGACACTTGTACGGTCAATAACCAATAGCGGGACCTGGATGCCCATATTGGTTCCTACATATTCAACAAGGTCTTTATCGGTCGAACCTCGATGTCAAGGATTCAGCTAATCCTGTATGCAGTTTCCTTTGTCTATCGGTATGTTACTTGCCCGAGATTCGATCATCGGTATCTCTATACCTAGTTCAATCTCGTTACCGGCAAGTCTCTTTACTCATTCCGTAATACAAGATCACGTGGCTAACTCTTTAGTCACATTGCTTGCAAGCTTATTGTGATGTTGTATTACCGTGTGGGCCCTGAGATACCTCTCCGTCATACGGAGTGACAAATCCCAGTCTTGATCCATGCCAACTCAACAGACACCCTCGGAGATATCTGTAGAGCACCTTTATAGTCACCTAGTTACGTTGTGACATTTGGTACACACAAGGTACTCCTCCGGTGTCAGTGATTTGGATGATCTCATGGTCATAGGAACATATACTTGACATGCAGAAAACGATAGCAATAAACTTGACACGATCATATGCTACGTTCATAGTTTGGGTCTTGTCCATCACATCATTATCCTAATGATGTGATCCTGTTATCAAATGACAACTCATGTCTATAGCTAGGAAACCATAGCCATCTTTGATCAACGAGCTAGTCCTGTAGAGGTTCACTAGGGACATGTTGTTGTCTATGTATCCACACATGCATTTGAGTTTCAGGTCAATACAATTATAGCATGGAAAATAAACGATTATCATGAACAAGGAAATATAATAATAACCACTTTATTATTGCCTCTAGGGCATATTTGCAACAGTCTCCCACTTGCACTAGAGTCAATAATCTAGTATTACATGGTAATGAATCTAATACCCATAGAGTTCTGGTGTTGATCATGTTTTGCCTGTGGAAGAGGTTTAGTCAACGGATCTGCAACATTTAGATCCGTATGTACTTTGCAAATGTTTATGTCCTCCTCCTTGACTACATCACGAATGGAGTTGAAGCATCGCTTTATTTGTCTGGTCCTCTTGTGAACCTTGGTTCCTTGGCTAGAGCAATGGCACCAGTGTTATCACAGAATATAGTCATTGGGTTCAGTACACTGGGCACAACTCCAAGATCTGTCATGAACTGCTTCATCCAGACACCTTCCTTTGCTGCCTCCGAGGCAGCTATGTACTCCGCTTCGCATGTAGAATCAGCTACCATGCTTTGCTTGGAACTGCACCAGCTTACCGCTCCCCCATTTAGAATATATACTTATCCGGTTTGAGACTTAGAGTCATCCGGATCACTGTCAAAGCTTGCATCGACGTAACCCTTTACGGCGAGCTCTTGATCACCTCCATAGACGAGAAACATTTCCTTAGTCCTTTTCAGGTAATTAAGGATATTCTTCACCGCTGTCCAGTGATCCATTCCTGGATTACTTTGAAACCTTCCGGCCATACTTATGGCAAGGCTGGCATCCGGTCTTGCGCACGGCATCGCATACATGATAGAGCCTATGGCAGAAGCATAGGGGACGACACTCATCTTTTCTCTATCCCCTGTAGTCATTGGGCATTGAGTCTAACTCAACTTCGCATCTTGCAAAACAGGCAAGAACCCCTTCTTGGACAGATCCATTTTGAACTTCTTCAAAATCTTGTCAAGGTATGTGCTTTGTGAAAGTCCTATTAAGTGTCTCGATCTATCTCTATAGATCTTGATGCCCAATATGAAAGCAGCTTATCCTAGGTCCTTCATTGAAAAACTCTTGTTCAAATATTCCTTCACGTTTTCCAAAAGTTCTATATTGTTTCCAATCAGCAATATGCCATCCACATATAATACTAGAAATGCTATAGAGCTCCCACTCACTTTCTTGTAAATACAAGATTCTCCAAAAACATGTATAAACCCAAACGCTTTGATTGCCTCATCAAAGCAAAGACTCCAACTCCGAGATGCTTGCACCAGTCCATAAATGGATCGCTGGAGTTTGCATACTTTGTCAGCATTCTCTGGATCGACAAAACCTTCCGGTTGCATCATATACAACTCTTCCTTAAGGAAACCGTTAAGGAACGCACTTTTGACATCCATCTGCCAGATTTCATAATCGAAAAATGCAGCTATTGCTAACATTATTCAGACGGACTTACGCATCGCTACGGGTGAGAAAGTCTCATCATAGTCAACTCCTTGAACTTGTGAAAACCCCTTTGCCACAAGTCAAGCTTTATAGACGGTGACATTACCGTTCGCGTCCGTCTTCTTCTTGAAGATCCATTTATTCTGAATGGCCTTTCGCCCTTGAGGTAATACTTCCAAAGTCCACACTTTGTTTTCATACATGGGTCCCATCTCGGATTTCATGGCCTCTAACTATTTGTCGGAATCCGGGCCCACCATCGCTTCTCCATAGCTCGTAGGTTCACTGTTGTCCAACAACATGACCTCTAAGATAGGGTTACCGTACTACTCAGGAGCTGTACGTACCCACGTTTACCTACGAGGTTCGATAGTAACTTGATCCGAAACTTCATGATCATCATCATTAGCTTCCTCTTCAACTGACGTAGGTGCCACAGAAACATCTTTCTGTGTTGCGCTACTCTCTGGTTGAAGTAAATGTTCAACAACCTCATCAAGTTCTATCTTCCTCCCACTCAATTCTTTCAAGAGAAACTCTTTCTCGAGAAAGGACCCGTTCTTAGCGACAAACACTTTGCCTTCGGATCTGAGATAGAATGTATACCCAACCGTCTCTTATGGGTATCCTATGAAGATGCATTTGTCCGCTTTGGGTTTGAGCTTTTTGATACGTCTCCAACATATCTATAACTTTTGATTGTTCCATGCTATTATATTATCTGTTTTGGATGTTTTATATGCATTAATATGCTATTTTATATTATTTTTGGGACTAACTTATTAACCTAGAGCCCAGTGCCAGTTTCTGTTTTTTTCCTTGCTTTGAGTTTTACAGAAAAGGAATAACAAACAGAGTCCAAACGAAATAAAAATTTCGCGATGATTTTTCTTGGACCAGAAGACACACGTAGGACTTGGAGATGAAATCAGAGGAGTCCCGAGGTGGCCACAAGCCTCAGGGGAGCGCCCTAGGGGGGGCATGCCCAGAGGGCTTGTGGGCCCCTCGGAGCTCCTCCAACCCTAATTCTTGGCCTATAAATTCACAAACATTCCCAAACGGCCAGAAGCGTCCACCAAAATACTTTTTCACCGCCGCAACCTTCTGTACCCGTGAGATCCCATCTTGGGGCCTTTTCTGGCACCCTGCCGAAGGGGGATTCGATCACGGACGGCTTCTACATCAACTCTATTACCCTTCCGATGAAGCGTGAGTACTTTACCTCAGACCTACGGGTCCAAAGCTAGTAGCTAGATGGCGGCTTCTCTCTCTTTGATCTTCAATACAATGTTCTCCTCGATGTTCTTGGAGATCTATCTGATGTAATATTCTTTTGCGGTGTGTTTGTCGAGATCCGATGAATTGTGGATTTATGATCAGATTATCTATGAATATTATTTGAATCTTCTTTGAATTCTTATATGCATGATTTGATATCTTTGTATTTCTCTTCGAATTATCATTTTGGTTTGGCCAACTAGATTGGTTCTTCTTGCAATGGGAGAGGTGCTTAGTTTTGGGTTCAATCTTGCGGTGTCCGCACCCAGTGACAAAGTAGGGGTAGCGAGGCACGTATTGTATTGTTGCCATCAAGGGTAAAAAGATGGGGTTTTCATCATTTTGCTTGAGTTTATCCCTGTACATCATGTCATCTTACTTAAGGCGTTACTCCGTTCTTTTGAACTTAATACTCTAGATGCATGCTGGATAGCGATCAATGTCTGGAGTAATAGTAGTCGATGCTGGCAGGAGTCGGTCTACTTGACACGGACGTGATGCCTATATTCATAATTATTGCCTTGGATATCATCATAACTTTGCACTTTTCTATCAATTGCTCGATAGTAATTTGTTCACCCACCATATGTTTTGTTTCAAGAGAGAAGCCTCTAGTGAAACCTATGGCCCCCGGGTCTATTTTCCATCATATATTTTCAGATCTATAAACCAAAAAACCCAAAAATACCTTGCTGTAATTTATTTGTTTTTACTTTGTTTTACGTTTTAGTAATCTTTTATATATATCTCTATCAGATCTCATCCTTGCAAGTGACCATGAAGGGATTGACAACCCCTTTATCACGTGGGTGCAAGTGTTTGATTGTTTGTGCAGGTGCATAGATTGGAGACTTGCATGTACCTCCTACTGGATTGATAACTTGGTTCTCAAACTGAGGGAAATACTTATCTCTACATTGCTGCATCACCCTTTCCTCTTCAAGGGAAAAACCAACGCAAGCTCTAGAAGTAGCAGGAAGAATTTGTGGCGTCATTGCCGGGGAGGTTCTACATCAAGCCTACCAAGTACCCACCATAAACTCTCATCTCTTGCATTACATTATTTGCCATTTGCCTCTCGTTTTCCTCTCCCCCACTTCTAAAATGATTTCAGAAAAACACAAAAAGATTTGCCTTTTTATTCGCCCTTCTTCCGTTCGTCTTCTCATTTGCTTTTTGGTTGCTTGTATGCTAGATTGCTTGCTTTGTCATGATGACTCAAGAGAATACCAAGTTGTGTGACTTTTCCAATACTAATAATAATGATTTTATTAGTACTCCGATTGCTCCCGCCACTAGTGCGGAGTCTTATGAAATTAATGCCGCTTTGGTGAATCTTGTTATGAAAGATCAATTTTCTGGCCTTCCTAGTGAAGATGTCACATCCCATGTAAATACTTTCATTGAGTTGTGTGATATGCAAAAGAAAAAAGATGTGGATAATGATATTGTTAAATTGAAGCTATTTCCGTTCTCTCTACGAGATCGTGCTAAAACTTGGTTTTCATCTTTGCCTAAAAATAGTATTGATTCATGGAATAAGTGCAAAGATGCTTTTATTTCCAAGTATTTTCCTCCCGCTAAGATCATCTCCCTTAGGAACGGTATAATGAATTTTAAGTGACTTGATCATGAACATGTTGCACAATCTTGGGAGAGGATGAGATTGATGATAAGAAATTGCCCTACTCACGGTTTAAGTTTATGGATGATCATACAAAATTTTTATGCCGGATTGAATTTTGCATCTAGAAATGTTTTAGATTCTGCCGTGGGAGGTACTTTTATGGAAATTACATTAGGAGAAGCTACTAAACTCCTAGATAATATTATGACTAATTACTCTCAATGGCATACCGAAAGATCTTCCACTAGTAAAAAAGTGCATGCGATTGAAGAAATTAATACATTGAGTGGAAGGATGGATGAACTTATGAAATTGATTGCTAGTAAGAGTGCTCCTATTGATCCTAATGATACGCTTTTGTCTACTTTGATTGAGAACAATAATTAATCTATGGATGTGAATTTTGTTGGCCAGAACAATTTTGGTAATAATGCTTATAGAGGTAATTTCAACCCTAAGCCGTTTCCTAGTAATTCCTCTAATAATTATGGTAATTCCTACAACAATTCTTATGGAAATTATAATAAGATGCCCTCTGATCTTGAGAACAATATTAAAGATTTTATTAATTCCCAAAAAGTTTTCAATGCTATGGTTGAAGAAAAATTGCTCAAGATTGATGATTTGGCTAGGAACGTTGATAGAATTTCTCTTGAGATTGATTCTTTGAAAAATATATCTATGCCACCCAAGCATGATATTAAAATTTCTATTGATGAGTGCAAAGAAAGAACCACTAGGACGCGTGCTAAGCGAGATTGGTTTGTAAAAGCGTGTTCTTCGATTTCTTGTGATAACAGTGATGAAGATCTTAAAGTGATTGGTGTGACTCCTATTGAATCTTTGTTTTCTAATATAAATCTTGATCAAGATGGGACTGGAGATGGTCAACTTTATCTAGAAAGCGTCCCAATGATTTGGAGTTTATAGATCTTAATGCAAAAATTGATAAAAGTGGGATTGGAGAGGTCAAAACTTTAAGTAGCGATGAACCCACTCTTTTGGATTTCAAGGACTTTAATTATGATAATTGTTCTTTGATAGATTGTATTTCCTTGTTGCAATCCATGTTGAATTCTCCTCATGCTTATAATCAAAATAAAGCTTTTACTAAACATACCGTTGATGCTATGATGAAATCTTTTGAAGAAAAACTTGAGTTGGAAGTTTCAATCCCTAGAAAGCGTTATGATGAGCGGGAACCTACTATTAAGATTAAAATTAAAGATAATGAGTGCCATGCTTTGTGTGCTTTGGGTGCTAGTGTTTCCATGAATCCAAAAACTTTATGTGATGTGCTAGGTTTCCGTGAATTTGATGATTGTTCTTTAAAATTGCATCTAGCGGATTCCACTATTAAGAAACCTATGGGAAGAATTAATGATGTTCTTATTGTTGCAAATAGGAATTATGTGCCCGTAGATTTCATTGTGCTTCATATAGATTGCAATCCTACGTGTCCTATTATTCTTGGTAGACCTTTCCTTAGAACGATTGGTGCAAATATTGATATGAAAGAAGGAAACATTAGATTTCAATTTTTGTTAAGGAAGGGCATGGAACACTTTCCAAGAAAGAAAATTAATTTGCCATATGCATCTATTATGAGGGCTACTTATGGATTGAATACCAAAGATGACAATACCTAGATCTATGTTTTATGCCTAGCTAGGAGCGTTAAACAATAGCGCTTGTTGGGAGGCAACCCAATTTTATTTTTATGTTTTTTGTTTTTTGTTCTATTTTTCAATAAAAACACATTATTACCTCTGTAGTAATTGTGTTTTGGTTTTTTAATTAGTGTTTGAGCCAAGTAAGACCTTTGGGATGGCTTACGGTGATAGTTGATTTGATCGTGCTGAAAAACAGAAACTTTTGCACTCAGTAAAACAATTTAAAAAAATCACAGAAGCGTGATTTTGATCTGAATTTTTTACACAAGATTTATATACAAATTTCCCATGTTTTCCAAATATTTCAGAATTTTTCGAGTTACAGAAGTATACAAAGTTATAGATTGCTACAGACTGTTCTGTTTTTGACAGATTCTGTTTTCTATGTGTTGTTTGCTTATTTTGATGATTCTATGGGAAGTATCGGGGGGTATGAACCATGGAAAAGTTGGAATACAGTAGATATTACACCAATATAAATAAAGAGTCAGTTCACAAAAGTACCAAAAGGTGGTGATTTATTTTCTTATACTAACGGATCTCATGAGTTTTCTGTTGAGTTTTGTGTTGTGAAGTTTTCAAGTTTTGGGTAGAGATTTGATGGACTATGGAATATGGAGTGGCAAGAGCCTAAGCTTGGGATTCCCAAGGCACCCCAAGGTAATATTCAAGTACAACCAAGCATCTAAGCTTGGGGATGCCCCGGATGGCATCGCCGCTTTCGTCTTCAATCCATCGGTAATTTACTTGAGGCTATATTTTTATTCACCAAATGATATGTGTTTTGCTTGGAGCATCTTGTATGATATGAGTCTTTGCTTTTTAGTTTGCCATAATAATCCTTTCTGTACACACCTTTTTAGTGGGACACGCATGAATCATGAACTTTTTAGAATACTCTTTGTGCTTCACTTATATCTTTTGAGCTAGGCAATTTGCACTAGTGCTTCACTTATATCTTTTTAGAGCACGGCAGTGGCTTTATTTTATAGAAATTCTTGAACTCTCATGCTTCACTTATATTATTTTGAGAGTCTCTACACATCATGGTAATTTACTTAGGTTATGAATTTAGTCCTAATATGATGGGCATCCAAGAGGGATATAATAAAAACTTTCATATAAAGAGCGTTGAATACTATGAGAAGTTTGATTCCTTGCATTTGTTTTGAGATATAAAGATGGTGATATTAGAGACATGATAGTGAGTAATTGTGGATTGGTAGAAATACTTGTGTTAAAGTTTGTGATTCCCGTATCATGCACGTATGGTGAACCGTTATGTGATGAAGTCGGAGCATGATTTATTTATTGATTGTCTTCCTTATGAGTGGCGGTCGGGGACGAGCGATGGTCTTTTCCTACCAATCTATCCCCCTAGGAATATGCATGTAGTACTTTGTTTCGATAGCTAATAGACTTTTGCAATAAGTATGTGAGTTCTTTATGACTAATGTTGTGTCCATGGATTATACGCACTCTCACCCTTCCACCATTGCTAGCCTCTCTAGTACCGCGCAATTTTCGCCGGTGCATTAAACCCACCATATACCTTCCTCAAAACAGCCACCATACCTACCTATTATGGCATTTCCATAGCCATTCTGAGATATATTGCCATGTAACTTCCACCATTCCGTTTATTATGACACACTCCATCATTGTCATATTGCTTTGCATGATCATGTAGTTGACATAGTATTTGTGGCAAGGCCACCAATCATATTTTTTATACATGTCACTCTTGATCATTGCACATCCTGGTACACCGCCAGAGGCATTCATATAGAGTCATATTTTGTTCTAGAATCGAGTTGTAATTTTTGAGTTGTAAGTAAATAAAATTGTGATGATCATCATTATTAGAGCATTGTCCCATGTGAGGAAAGGATGATGGAAGCTATGATTCCCTCACAAGTTGGGATGAGTCTCCGGACTTTGGAAAAAATAAAAGAGGCAAAAAGAAGCCCAAACAAAAAAATGAGAGAAAAGAGAGAAGGGGCAATGCTACTATCCTTTTACCACACTTGTGCTTCAAAGTAGCACCATGATCTTCATTATAGAGAGTCTCCTATGTTGTCACTTTCATATACTAGTGGGAATTTTCCATTATTGAACTTGGCTTGTATATTCCAATGATGGGCTTCCTCAAATTGCCCTAGGTCTTTGTGAGCAAGCGAGTTGGATGCACACCCACTGAGTTTCTTTTTGAGCTTTCATACACTTATAGCTCTAGTGCATCTGTTGCATGGCAATCCCTACTCACTCACATTGATATCTATTGATGGGCATCTCCATAGCCCATTAATACGCCAAGTTGATGTGAGACTTTCTCCTTTTTTTGTCTTCTCCACAACCACCATATTCTATTCCACATATAGTGTTATATCCATAGCTCACGCTCATGTATTGCGTGAAAGTTGAAAAAGTTTGAGAACATCAAAAGTATGAAACAATTGCTTGGCTTGTCATCAGGGTTATGCATGATTTAATACTTTGTGTGATGAAGATGGAGCATAGCCAGACTATATGATTTTGTAGGGATAACTTTCTTTGGCCATGTTATTTTGAGAAGACACGATTACTTTATTAGTATGCTTGAAGTATTATTGTTTTTATGTCAATATTAAACTTTTGTTTTGAATCTTATGGATCAGAATATTCATGCCATATTAAAGAAAATTACATGGATAAATATGTTAGGTAGCATTTCACATCAAAAATTCTGTTTTTATCATTTACCTACTCGAGGACGAGCAGGAATTAAGCTTGGGGATGCTTGATACGTCTCCATCTTATCTATAATTTTTTTATTGTTCCATGCTATTATATTATCTGTTTTGGATGTTTTATATGCATTAATATGCTATTTTATATTATTTTTGGGACTAACTTATTAACCTAGAGCCCAGTGTCAGTGCCAGTTTTTGTTTTTTTCCTTGTTTTTGAGTTTACAGAAAAGGAATACCAAACGGAGTCCAAACGGAATAAATCTTTCGCCATGATATTTTTTGGACCAGAAGACACATGTAGGACTTGGAGATGAAGTCAGAGGAGTCCTGAGGTGGCCACAAGCCTCGGGGGGGCGCCCTAGGGGGGGCGCGCCCTGAGAGCTTGTGGGCCCCTCGAAGCTCCTCCAACCCTAATTCTTGGCCTATAAATTCACAAATATTCCCAAACAACCAGAAGCGTCCACCAAAATACTTTTCCGCTGCCGCAACCTTCTGTACCCGTGAGATCCCATCTTCGGGCCTTTTCCGGCACCCTGCCGAATGGGGATTCGATCACGGAGGGCTTCTACATCAACTCTATTGCCCTTCCGATGAAGCGTGAGTAGTTTACCTCAGACCTACGGGTCCATAGCTACTAGATAAATGGCTTCTTCTCTCTCTTTGATCTTCAATACAATGTTCTCCTCGATGTTCTTGGAGATCTATCCGATGTAATATTGTTTTGCGGTGTGTTTGTCGAGATCCGATGAATTGTGGATTTATGATCAGATTATCTATGATTATTATTTGGATCTTCTCTGAATTCTTATATGCATGATTTGATATCTTTGTATTTCTCTTCGAATTATCGGTTTGGTTTGGACAACTGGATTGGTTCTTCTTGCAATGGGAGAGGTGCTTAGTTTTGGGTTCAATCTTGCGGTGTCCTCACCCAGTGACAAAGTAGGGGCAGCGAGGCATGTATTGTATTGTTTCCATCAAGGGTAAAAAGATGGGGTTTTCATCATATTGCTTGAGTTTATCCCTGTACATCATGTCATCTTACTTAAGGCGTTACTCCGTTCTTTTGAACTTAATACTCTAGATGCATGCTGGATAGCGGTCGATGTGTGGAGTAATAGTAGTAGATGCAGGCAGGAGTCGGTCTACTTGACACGGACGTGATGCCTATATTCATAATCATTACCTTGGATATCGTCATAACTTTGCGCTTTTCTATCAATTGCTCGATAGTAATTTGTTCACCCACCGTATGTTTTCTTTCAAGAGAGAAGCCTCTAGTGAAACCTATGGCCCTCGGGTCTATTTTCCATCATATATTTTTAGACCTATAAACCAAAAAAACCCAAAAATACCTTTCTGCAATTTATTTGTTTTTACTTTGTTTTACGTTTTAGTAATCTTTTATATCTATCTCTATCAGATCTCATCCTTGCAAGTGACCGTGAAGGGATTGAAAACCCCTTTATCGCGTTGGGTGGAAGTATTTGATTGTTTGTGCAGGTGCATAGATTGGAGACTTGCGTGTAGCTCCTACTGGATTGATACGTTGGTTCTCAAACTGAGGGAAATACTTATCTCTACTTTGCTGCATCACCCTTTCCTCTTCAAGGGAAAAACCAACGCAAGCTCAAGAAGTAGCACTTTTCCGACTGAAGCCTTTTGACATAAGCATTGCAGACCCAAACCTTAGCAAACAACAACTTAGGTTTCTTGCCAAACCACAGTTCATACGGTGTCGTCTCCACGGACTTAGATGGTGCCCTATTTAAAGTGAATGTAGCTGTCTCTAACGCATAACCCCAAAACTATAGTGGCAGATCGGCAAGAGACATCATAGAATGCACCATATCCAATAAGGTACGACTACGATGTTCGGACACACCATTACACTGTGGTGCTCCAGGTGGCGTCAACTATGAAAGAATTCTACATTGTCTTAAGTGATTACCCAACTCATAACTCAGATACTCTCCTCCTCGATCAGATCATAGGAATTTGATCTTCTTGTTACGATGATTCTCAACTTCACTCTGAAATTGCTTGAACTTTTCAAACGTCTCAGATTTATGCTTCATTAAGTAAATATACCCATATCTACTCAAGTCATCGGTGAAGGTGAGAAAGTAACGATATCCACCGTGCGCGTCAAAACTCATCGGACCGCACACATCAGTATGTATGATTTCCAACAAGTCACTTACCCGTTCCATTGTTCCAGAAATTGGGGTTTTGGTCATCTTGCCCATGAGGCATGGTTCGCATGTGTCAAGTGATTCAAAATCAAGAGACTCCAAAAGTCCATCAGCATGGAGTTTCTTCATGCGTTTTACACCAATATGACCTAAGCGGCAGTGCCACAAGAAAGTGGTACTATCATTATCAACTCTACATCTTTTGGCATCATTGTTATGAGCATGTGTATCATGACTATCGAGATTCAATAAGAATAAACCCCTCACAATGGGCGCATGACCATAAAAGATATTACCCATATAAATAAAACAACCATTATTCTATGATTTAAATGAGTAACCGTCCCACATTAAACAAGATCCAGATATAATGTCCATGCTCAACGCAGGCACTAAATAACAATTATTCAGGTTCATCACTAATCCCGATAGTAATCAAAGAGCGAGCGTGCCGACGGCGATCACATCAACCTTGGAACCATTTCCCATGCGCATCATCACTTCGTCCTTCGCCAGCCTTCGTCTATTCTGTAGTTCCTTCTTTGAATTGCAAATGTGATCAACCGAACCGGTATCAAATACCCAGGCACTACAATGAGAATTGGTAAGGTACACATCAATAACATGTATATCATATATACCTTTGTTGACGTTGGCCCCTTCTTGTCGGCCAGATACTTGGGGCAGTTCCGCTTCCAGTGGCCAGTTCCCTTGCAATAGAAGCACTCAGTCTCCGGCTTGGGTCCAGCCTTGGGTTTCTTCACAGGAGGAGCAACTGCTTTGCCACCTTTCTTGAAGTTTCCCTTCTTTCCCTTGCCATTCTCGAAACTAGTGGTTTTATTCACCATCAACACTTGATGCTCCTTCTGGATGTCTCACTCAGTGACTTTCAGCATCGTGAATAGCTTGGAGACTGACTTGTTCATCCCTTGCATGTTATAGTTCAACACAAAGCTCTCGTAGCTAGGTGGTAGCGATTGAAGAACTCTGTCAGTGACAGCCTCTGGCGGGAGCTCAACTCCCAACTCAGCCAGACGGTTGTAGTACCCAGACATTCTGAGTATGTGCTCACTAACAGACCCGTTTTTCTCCATCTTGCAGGCATAGAACTTATCGAAGGTCTCATACCTCTCGATCCGGGCATTCTTCTCAAAGATAAACTTCAACTCCTAGAACATCTCATATGCTCCATGACGTTCAAAATGCCTTTGAAGTCCCGGTTCTAAGCCATACAGCATGGTACACTGAACTATTGAGTAGTTATCAACACGCGACTGCCAGGCATTCGCAACATCCACAGTCGCTGAAGGGGGTGGCGCGCCAAGCGGTGCACCAAGGACATAAGACTTTTAAGCAACCATGAGGATAATCCTCAGATTACGGGCCCAGTCCACAAAGTTACTTCCATCATCTTTCAGCTTAGCTTTCTCTAGGAACGCATTGAAATTCAGGGGAGCTACTGCGCGAGCCATTGATCTACAACATAAATTTGCAAAGATAACTTAGACTATTGTTCATGATAAATGAGTTCAATTAATCATATTACCTAAGAACTCCCACTCAAATCAACATCCCTCCGGTTGTCGGAGTGTAACACGATCCAAATTCACCAACCCAAGTCCGATCATCACGTGAGATGAGGTGGTTTCAATGGTGAATATCTCTATGTTGATCATATCTACTATATGACTCGTGTTCCACCTTTCGGTCTCTTGTGTTCCGAGGCCATGTCTGTATATGCTAGGCTCGTCAAGTTTAACCCAAGTGTTCCGCATGTGCAAAACTGGCTTGCACCCGTTGTATGCAAACGTAGAGTCTATCACACCTGATCATCACGTGGTGCTTCGAAACGATGAACTTTCGCAATGGTGCACACTTGGGGAGAACACAATTTTATCTTGAAATGTTAGTGAGGGATCACCTTATAATGCTACCTTCGTCCTAAGCAAAATAAGATGCATAAATGGATTAACATCACATGCAAATCATAAGTGACATGATATGGCCATCAACTTGTGCTTTTGATCTCCATCTCCAAAGCACCGGCATGATCTCCATCGTCACCGGCATGACACCATGATCTCCATCATCGTGTCGCCATCGGGGTTGTCACGCCAACCATGCTTCTACTACTATTGCTATCGCTTAGCGATAAAGTAAAGCATTGCATAGCGCTTAATGATTGACACGCAGGTCATACAATAATTAAAGACAACCCTATGGCTTCTGCCGGTTGTCGTATGCATCGACATGCAAGTCGATATAAACTATTACTAACATGATCATCTCATACATCAAATATATTTCATCATGTCTTTGGCCATATCATATCACAACATACCCTACAAAAACAAGTTAGACGTCCTCTAATTGTTGTTGCATGTTTTACGTGGCTGCTATGGGTATCGAGCAAGAACGATTCTTACCTACGCAAAGCCACAACGGTGATATGCAAGTCGCTATTTAACCTTGTACAAGGACCGCCTTTGTCGAATCCGATTCAACTAAGGTGGGAGAGACAGACACCCGCCAGCCATCTTTATGCAACAAAGTCACATGGCAGTCGATGGAACCGGTCTCATGTACGTGGACATGTAAAGTTGGTCCGGGCCGCTTCATCCCACAATACCGCCGAATCAAGAAAAGACCAAGGAAGGAAGCAATCTTAATATCAACGCCCACAAACTCCTTTGTGTTCTACTCATGATGTCATCTACGCATAGACCTAGCTCATGATGCCACTGTTGGGGAACGTTGCATGGGAAACAAACAAAAATTCTACGCTCACCAAGATCAATCTAGGAGATGAACATCTACGAGAGGAGAGATTGCATCTACATACCCTTGTTGATCGCTAAGCGGAAGCGTTAAGAAACGCGGTTGATGTAGTCAAACGTCTTCATGATCCAATCATGATTTGTCCCGCGAACTTCCGATCCAAGTGCCGAACGGATGGCACCTCCGTGTTCAACACACGTACGTCTTGATGACGCCTTCACCTCCTCAATCCAACGAGCGATGGTAAAGTAGTAGCTCGAGTCCTCCGGCAACACGACGGCGTGGTGGCAGTGGTGGTGGTGGAATCTCAGCAGATCTTCGCTAAGCACTACGGAGAGGAAGAGGGCTACGAGGGTGAGGGAGGGCAGCACCATGGCATAGATGGGGTGCAGCTTCCCTCCGTCTACCCCTCTATATATAGGGGGAATGGGGGAGGAGGAGGCGCCCTAGGATTTCTGTCGTGGATTTGACACGGCAGATGCCATTGTGAAAGGACTTAGGTGTGGAGCCATCGCAACGTAGGTTAGCTTGAAGGGGTTGAACGGGACAAAGGACACAAGGTTTACCCAGGTTCGGCCCCTCACAACAAGGTAAAAGCCTACTCCTGCTTTTGCTGACTATAACTTGAATATCGATTACAAGGGAGCGGACTCGCTTGACCTGGCTCTCGATCAATTGTTTTTTCACCCCCTAACCCGCCGCCAAGTCTCGCCTTTATATACACAGGTCGAGGCCCGAGGCTTACAAGAGTCCAAGATGGATCACACAACATGACCAACTCGGTTTCTAAGTCGCCTTGCCTTACTAGGCAAGTCACCATCTAGCGGCTCCCACCTCCGGATCTTGGGCCTTCAATAAGCCCGACTCTTAAGTCGCCATTAGTCTTCATGTCTCCTCAGGCCCATCGGAGCCTTTCATTATTGAGTCGCCAACAGTGTGACCCGGCCCCTCCTAGGCGGGTCATACCATGGGGTTACATCCCCAACATTAGGCCCGAGATTGATTTGAACTTGTTCATGTCAATCTTCACTTCTTCCGGTTGGCAAATCTTTTTTCCCATGCTTAGCTTTGAACAAATCATTTTAACCCACCATGACGTCACGCGGAATAACTCCAGAAAAAACATATGACATCACAACGAATCTTTTCGCATTAAATGGTCGTCCGAGAATCGAGGCGCCTCCAGTGTTGAGCTAATCATGACGTCTCCTCGATTTCCGTGCCTGCCATTTTACTGTTCACTTTTTCCCATATAAATAGGCACGGGGGGCTCCTTTTTCACTTTTACTCCCTTCGCCTCCACTTCTTCTTCCTCGCGACCTCCGCTACGCAAGCGCTCCGACCGTTCTTCGCCGTCGACTCCGACAAAAGGCCCCTGCATCAACCTGACTGGACCAGAGAACGGCGGCGCACTCCCGCTTTTCATCAACACTTCAAGGTACTCCTTTTTCCCCTTCTCAGATCCACATTAATTCAATCCTGTTCATAGGGTTCGTCGGAGTTCTTTGCAGTTCGACCTAGTTCATCCATCTGTTACTTAGAACATGTAGTGCAATCCAAAACTAAGAAGAAAACAACATGGCAGCAATTTTCAGCCTTTTACTCATATCCAGAATAGATCCCATCTTCCGATAAATCAATACTTAGTTCTCCGGTTCTTCCACTGTCATGCTTTAGGTTTAGCATTTATTCTTCATTTTTTGAGTTACCGTAGATCCAAATCTACGGGCGTATTCTGTGAAACTTGTTCATCCCATACTTAGCAAAATTCCGCCAACCCCAGATCCGTAGACGATTGTCGTGCTAATGTTACTTGGGCGGCTTAAATAATAAACTCTATCATCTGCCATTCCCTGGGCGGCTTAGCAGATATATTCTGACTCGCCATACTTTAATTTTTAACCCAAGAGTCGCCGCTCCCTCCTCACCAGGGCGGCTTATAATTCCTTCATACTCTCATTATAAGGATTTATCCCTTACGCAGAACCACCTCACTGCCACTGATTTATCCTTGCAAATGCTTAAGAGGTTTATCACTTTAATTTTAACCTGCCATGCCTTAAATTTTCAGACTGCTGCTTTTTAACCCGCCAACAATGACCAAGACTCCCACTTCTTGCGACTGGGTCGCCTCCCAAGTCTCTGAACTCTCATTACAGGAGTATGTAGACATGGGGATTTTACCATCCAAAGAGGTCATACACTGGCGGGCCCCTGGTTCTGAAACAACTCCAGAACCCCAAGAGGGCGAAATCGTGATCTTTGCAGACCACCTTCTCCGCGGCTTTTCCCCGCCTGGGTCAAAGTTTTTCCGCGATGCTCTGAATTTTTACCAACTTCATCCTCAAGACATTGGCCCCAACTCCATCTCCAACTTGTGCAATTTTCAAGTATTCTGCGAAGTGTACCTTGGACAAGAGCCTACTGTTGACCTCTTCAGAGAGTATTTTTATCTCAATCGTCAAACCGAGATGACTGATGGACCTAGCTTGGAACTTGGAGGAATTTCTATTCAGCGACGGAGAGACATAATTTTTCCTGATGCCAAGCTGCAGTGGATCTAACCCGCTGCTAGGTTGCTTGGAGGATAATACATTTGAGCCGGTGCAGCGGCTTATTGTGCGAATATACTGGAGATACTAAAGATCCGCAGCGTTTTAATCAGACATCCTTGAGTGATAAGGATGTCACTGATGTAGTCAAATCACTGCTCGGGGAGCCCATGGACAACTGCCGCAAAGTGGGACTGAACCCTTTCTGCAAACTCAATCCACCTCCGGCTGTAAGTATTTTACACCATCTTTTATTTTGCTTTTTTACTTCTTGTATAGCATATTCCTTACTTTTCCAGTCTACATTTAAACAGGCCAACTCCCCTTTTTGGAAGAAAAAACTGCCTGCTGCCGCCCCAACCAAGCAACCCAAGACAAAAACTCGAGGTCCAGGTCGTCCCAAGAAGCCATCCGCTGAAGAGCTGCTCAAGCTTGATGACGAGTCAGAGGTAGAACTTGACTCCCTTGGTTGTCTTTTTATGCAACTTATTGACGCCGACTTTTCTCAGGACGACGCGGAAACAAGTCAAGCTGACGTAGCAGAGGTAATCCCTGTCTCCTCCGACTCAAAACCCTTGGCAAGACAGAAAACTCGGCGGGTCATCCGGAAGGTGAAATTTTCTCATCCTCTTGCTTAATTGGATCCCAACTTTCTTTTGAAGAAACAGCAACACGAAGCAAGGCACCCGACCCGGAGCAGTGGTTCTCATGACCTTATCTCCGGCTTACTAAATACGCTTGTTCCTCGCAAGCGTCAACATGAGGTGCCACATGATCCAGACTCTCTTTATCCATTAGCCAGCTTCATACATCAGCCTCTTAATCCTTCTAACTCAAATTATCAGAAGACACCTCCGTCGTCTGGCGACTCTTCCAGAACCCAGATGCCCGTCTTCAAAGTTGCTCAAGGGTAAGTATTTCTATTTGTTTATCAATGACTTGTAATGACATACTCATATACTTTGTATCTGTGTTGCAGAGGTGTTGCCAAAGCAAGCAAGAAACAAAAGCTGGGCGGGTCTTCGAAATATCCCAAAACCGCTGACCCGGAGAAACAAACAGTAGAAATTTCTGAGACCCTCAGTCAAGACCTTGAAGAGCCTGTTGACGACCCACCACCATCAATTGACACCACCGTCCCTGAACAGATGGATATTGAACTTAACCCGTCGGCAAGCCATGACCCACCGAGCCCTAAGCCGCCGACTCCGAAGCCAGCTGAAGAGATCCCTCTTGAGAAGGACTCTGATGACGTGACCATCACTGGGACGGCTTACACTGCGCCAGGGGCTCCAACTGTGCTAGCCAAGCATGGTACCAAGGAAGAATCTCCTCCTTGGACAAAGGCAAGGCGAAGCTGGATCTGGAAACTTATGCTGCCCTTAGTGCAAGTGATATCCACGCCGGTTATCTGAACCGCCTTCATACTAGCCGTGATCTGGAAGCCCGCTTAGTGAACCTTATGAAGGAACGCTATGAGGTATGCTACTAACCCCTTTCCATATGCATTTATATAGCCGCCAAGTCTAGAGTATAGGCAAATATTGAGTATGCTGTAGACTTGATGAAAATGTCCAAACTGTAGCCTCTCAGGGCCGGCTTATCTTATCAAGATGAGCCGGGTCTTCAAATATCAATCTTGAATGAACCTTGTACAGCTTTTCAACCATTAATTTACAGTAACAAGATGAGTCATATTGATAATTAGCTCTAAGATCCAAACATGTAGCCCCCAAGGGCCGGCTTAACTTAACAAAGTGAGCCGGGACTTATAATCACTTCAGAAATCCAAACATGTAGCCCCCAAGGGTCGGCTTAACTTAACAAAGTGAGCTGGGACTTATAATCACTTTAGAAATCCAAACGTGTAGCCCCCAAGGGCCGGCTTAACTTAACAAAGTGAGTCGGGTCATAATGAAATTGAAATGACCTACATTAGCCCCCAAGTGCCAAGTGTATTGCTTGCAATGTGCTTGGAACTTGATTAACCATATCTTGACCAACTTGCTCCTTGTACTAGAACCATTGCCTTATTTATTTCAGTCAGAATTGAATATGAAGGAATTGCAAGTTGGCGATTTAAGAAAAAACATAAAGCTGCAGCAGACCGAAACCTCAAGGGCCAAGTCAGACCTGAAGGCCTCATTAGAGGAAATTGAGAAGCTTAAAGAAGGTTTTGATGCTGAGAGAGCCGCCTGGGAGACTCACAAGGCTGCTCCAACAAAGAAGGACGAAGCCGCTGAAGCTGCGCTTAAGCCGGTAACTGAAGAGTTATCTGGTTTAAAACAACACATCTCTCAAATGACAGCCGCTGTCTTCGGTAAGTGTAATATGCATTCAAATTTCTGTAACCCGCCTGGCTTCTCACATATGTATTGCTAACTCGCCGGCAGCTCTTGTATGACTTCTTAACAGGCCCCAGGAGTGCAAGTCTTGGCCAGGACATGTTATTGAAGCTGAAGGCGATTTATTCGCTGACAGAGCAATTATATAGCGGCACTCTCCGCAGTCTTGTGTCTTTGGGATGGAACAGAAAACCGCTGAGTCAAATTAAGACTGTTCTGGATCATCTCTCAATGTTCCCAAGCCAGATTGAGGAAATGAAATTATCAGCCGCCTGAGCCGGAGCCATCATTACTCTTGGCCGGGCCAAAGCATGGCAATCTGAACTTGACCCGGAGGAAATAGCCACCGGGTGTCCGGAATTCAAAGATGACCAGTCAGCTTTTGAAGAAAAGGACTTCAATCAATGTGTCCGAGAGATGCGGCCCGTAGCTTGCAAGCTGGTAAAAGAGCTAAACTTAAACAAGTATACGCCGGCTTATGACAATAACAACCAGAAGATTAAGCAGCCAACCCATGATGTTGTCAATCTCATTCCTCCTTGGCGTAAGCATATCTTTGCCCCTGATGTTGATCATTCCATTATACTAAATGATGAAGCCACTTTCGAAGCTTTAACCGTCATCGATTGGACAACGGCTGATCTTCAGATGATCGACGAAGAAGAGCCGGCACGAGATGACCTGGAGTCGTCAAAGCATCCAGAAGAAGATTGATCAGATAAATGCTGAGCCAGGCGGCTGTCAGACCGGGTCATGGGGGTACAAACCCAAAAAACACTTGATTCACAAACTTTTGGGCTCAGCTGAAGCCTTGTAATAGGGTAGTTGAAAACTTTGAGCCATCGTGTCATGCCTTCGTGCATGTTTTATCTTGACTTTTGTTCCAACAGTTGATTTTTTGTGGCCTACTTCATTTGACCAGATATGTGAACCGCTTGACGACCATATTCAGCACCTGAGGTCTTATATATTTTGCAAAAGACCAGTCATCATATATACTGGCGACTCAAAGCCAGAAACCATGGCGGGTTACTAAACCCAAATACTCCCAGTCTCATAGCCACAGCTATTGTAAATTATTCATGCTGGCGACTTAAAGTCCAAAACCAGGGCGGGTGACAACCCAAAGACCGTAGTCTCAAAACTACGACTCGTTGAAATCAAAACATACTGGCGACTTAAAGTACAAAACCAGGGCGGGTTAGAACCCAAAAATACTCAAACAGGAGAATCATAACCCGGAGCCTCACGACCTAGGTAATCAAAATTTGCACAAAAGCAAAACTTAAAGAATATCAGAAAAAAATCAAAAAGAGAGATACAACAAAACTCAAATCTTTGCTAGGCCGTCTTCCAAGACATGACCAAACAAGTTGGCTCACAGGCCTTGTGCTTTCAAGGCCGCACAGCTATTGAGTTTATCCTAGCTCACTGTAAGCCGGCTCTCACATGACACAAGCCGCCGTTTTAACCTTAACAAGTTCAGGGTCTTAAAAAAGATTGACTATTAAGAGTTCGGTGGGTCACCTGGCGGAGTAGCAAGTTGCAAACAGGCAGGATAACTCATAATTTGGCGTCTCATGCCTGGTCAAGAGGGTATGAAAGCTAAACCCGGTGGGTTGGAAGCCCCCAAGTGACCTTATGACCAATTAATAAAGACTCAGATACACAGAAATGAAACGACAGAGGCCCTGAATTTTTCAGGGATGCCGGCTTTATTATATTGATCATAAAAGATATATACATTGACAAATGTATGTACAAAGACGAGAGCCGGTGGCTCAGGTGTAGTAAGGCCGAAGATGAGCAATATTCCATGGCCGGCGGGTCTCCTCCTCTAACTTGCGTGAATCCTTGTGTTCTCGTATATCAATGAGGTAATAAGACCCATTATTCAGGTTTTTGCTGACCACAAAGGGCCCTTCCCAAGGCAGTGATAACTTATGCATATCAGTCTGATCTTGAATCAGCCGGAGCACTAAGTCGCCCTCTTGAAACGCCCGAGTCTTAACTCTGCTGCTATGATAGCGACGCAAGTCTTGTTGATATATCGCTGAACGAGCCGCCACAAGGTCATGCTCCTCATCCAAAGCATCGAGTGCGTTTTGACATGCTATCTCATTATCAGCTTCAACATAAGCCGCCACATGGGGCGAGTCATGACGGATATCACTTGGAAGAACCGCCTCTGCACCATAGACCATGAAGAAAGGCGTATAGCCTGTTGACCTATTGGGGGTGGTATTGATACTCCAGAGCACTGAAGGTAACTCCTCAACCCAACAACCCGGTGTTCGTTTCAAAGGAACCATAAGCCGGGGCTTGATTCCTCTCAAAATTTCTTGGTTAGCCCTCTCAGCTTGACCATTAGACTGTGGATGAGCCACAGAAGAAACATCAAGGCGAATATGCTCTTGTTGACAGAACTCCTTCATAGCACCCTTAGACAAATTAGTGCCATTATCAGTGATGATACTATGAGGGTAACCAAAACGGAATATCAGCTTTTTAACAAACTGAACTGCGGTTGCTGCATCAGACTTGATAATCGGCTCTGCTTCAACCCACCTGGTAAATTTGTCAACCACCACCAAGTGGTGGGTTTTCTTATCCTTAGACCTCTTGAAAGATCCAACCATATCAATCCCCTAGACCGCAAACGGCCAAGTAATTGGAATCATCCTCAACTCTTGAGCCGGCACATGAGCTCGTCGAGAAAATTTCTGACATCCATCACACTTACTGATGATATCTTCCGCATCAGCATGAGCAATCAACCAATAAAACCCATGACGAAAGGCTTTAGCCAATAAAGATTTAGAGCCGGCATGATGACCACAATCACCTTCATGGATCTCTCTTAAAATCTCATGGCCCTCTTCAGGAGAAACACAACACTGGAACACGCCTGTCACACTGCATCGGTGTAACTTGCCATTGACAATAGTCATAGACTTAGACCTCCTGGTGATTTGTCTTGCCAAGGTTTCATCCTCAGGTAACTCACCCCGGGTCATATAAGTCAAGTAGGGAAGCGTCCAATCAGGAATAGCATGGAGAGCCGCCACCAACTGCGCCTCTAGGTCAGGAATAGCAAGGTCCTCTTCTGATGGTAACTTGACTGAAGGATTATGCAATACATCAAGAAATGCATTAGGAGGCACCAGCTTACGTTGAGACCCAAGCCGGCTCAAGGCATCAGCCACCTCTTTCTTCCTTCGATCAAGGTGCTCCACCTGGTAACCCTTGAAGTGACCAGCAATATTATCAACCGCCCGGTGATAAGCCGCCATGAGCGGGTCTTTGGAATCCCATGTGCCTGAAACTTGCTGGGCCATAAGGTCTGAGTCGCCAAAACACCTGACCCGGCTTAAATTCATCTCTTTGGCCATTCGAAGGCCGTGGAGTAAAGCCTCATATTCGACTGCATTGTTAGTACAAGGAAACATTAGCCTTAAAACATAACAAAACTTGTCACCTCGTGGGGAAGTCAAAATAACTCCAGCCCCCGAGCCTTCTAGCTGCCTGGACCCATCAAAGTGAATCGTCCAATATGTATTATCAGGCTTCTCCTCGGGTACCTGCAATTCTGTCCAGTCAATGATGAAATCCACCAGAGCCTGAGACTTGATAGCTGTTCTTGGCACATATTTCAAACCATAAGGACCAAGTTCTATTGCCCACTTAGCAACCCAGCCTGTGGCCTCCTTGTTTTGAATAATGTCTCCCAAGGGAGCAGAGCTGACCACAGTAATAGGATGACCAAGAAAATAATGCTTCAGCTTGCGACTCGCCATGAACACCCCATATACCAGTTTCTGCCAATGCGTATATCGTTGTTTGGACTCAATCAACACCTCACTGACATAATAAGCTGGCCTCTGGACTGGGTATTCCTTACCCGCCTCCTTGCGCTCCACCACAATTGCCACACTGACGGCCTTACTATTAGCCGCCATATATAAGAGCAAAGGTTCTTTCTCAATGGGAGCCGCAAGGACGAGTGGCTCAGCTAACTGCTTTTTGAGCGCCTCAAATGCTTTATCAGCAGCATCAGTCCAGACAAAATGATATGTCTTCTTCATCATCTAGTATAAAGGAATCACGTTCTCTCCCAGGCGGCTTATAAACCGGCTTAGAGCCGCAACACGACCCGCCAGGCATTGGACGTCGTTGACACACGCCGGCTTAGCCAATGAAGTGATAGCCTTGATCTTCTCCGGGTTAGCTTCAATACCCCTCTCTGAGACCAGAAAACCCAAGAGCTTGCCTGCAGGCACACCAAAAACACACTTGGCTGAGTTAAGCATCATCTTATAGACCCGGAGATTGTCGAAAGTATCCCTTAGATCATCCAGGAGAGTCTCCTTCTTTCTGGATTTGACCACAAAATCATCTACATAAGCATGCACATTACGCCCAATTTGACTGTGAAAGCAATTCTGAACACAGCATTGATAAGTCGCCTGAGCACTCTTAAGCCCAAAAGGAATAGAAACATAATAGAAGGCTCCGAAAGGGGTGATAAAAGACGTCTTATCTTGGTCCTTAACTGCCATCTTGATCTGATGATAACCCGAATAAGCATCCAGGAAACATAAACTCTCACAACCCGCCGTAGCATCAATAATCTGGTCGATACGAGGGAGAGCAAACGGATCAGCCGGACAAGCTTTGTTAAGATTTGTGTAGTAAACACACATACGCCAAGTGTCGTTCTTCTTGAGTACCAGCACCGGGTTAGCCAACCACTCACGGTGAAAAACCTCCACGATAAACCCAGCTGCTAAGAGCCAGGCCACCTCTTCTCCAATGGCCTTATGTCATTCTTCATTGAAACGACGAAGAAATTACTTGAACGGCTTAAATTTAGGATCCACATTACGAGTGTGCTCAGCGAATTCTCTCGGTACACCCGGCATGTCAGAAGGTTTCCATGCAAAGATGTCCCGATTCTCACGGATGAACTCGATGAGCGCACTTTCCTATTTAGAATCCATATTGGCCCCCACTGTAAACTGCTGAGATGAGTCACCCGGGACAAAGTCAACCTGCTTAGTATCATGAGCCGACTTAAACTTTAACAAAGGGTCTTGCTCAGTGGTTGGCTTCTTCAAAGGGGTCATATCAGCCGGGTCAACATTATCCTTATAAAACTTAAGCTCCTCCATGGCGCAGGCCGACTCAGCATAAGCAGCATCTCCTTCCTCGCATTCCAAGGCAATCTTTCGATCACCATGGACCGTAATAGTACCCTTAGGCCCTGGCATCTTAAGCTGTAAATAAACATAACAAGGCCGGGCCATAAACTTGGCATAAGCCGGTCGTCCAAACAAGGCATGATAAGGGCTCTTGATCTTGACCACTTCAAACCATAACGTCTCTGTTCTATAGTCATAGTCATCGCCAAAAGCCACTTCCAAGGAAATCTTACCGACAAGATATGCCTACTTACCAGGCACCATGCCATGAAAAACTGTATAAAATGGCTTAAGCTCTTTATTAGTTAAATTCATCCGGCGAAAGGTGTCATAATAAAGGATATTGATATTGCTGCCACCGTCCATGAGTATTTTAGTGAATTTGTAACCCCCGACCTGAGGGGCTACCACCAATGCTAGTTGACCCGGATTGTCAACCCAGGGCGGCTGATCCGCTCGACTCCAGCTGATTGGATGCTCTGACCACTGCAAGTATTGAGGTATCGCCGGCTCAATCGCACTGACCACGCATTTATGAACCTTCTGATCTCGTTTGCAGAGACTTGTGGTGAAAACATTATACTGGCCACTATTGAGCTGCTTTGGATTGCTCCGGTATCCTGACTGATGCTGCTGGTTACCCTGACCAGACTGATGATTATAACGACCCTGGTTGCCATGTCCTTGGTACCCAGAACTTGAGCCGCCACCACCAAAGTCGGGCCCCTGTGAGCCGGATCCTGACCCGCCAGGCGGGCCATTATTGTTGCCATGATTCTGATTGAAGTTGGAATTCCTGTACTCTCGCATGATGAAACAGTATTTCCAAGCATGAGTCGCCTGTTTATTGGGCAGGCTGTGTTTGGGTCAAGGCTCATTCATCATCGCCTCAATATTAAAGTTCTTCCCTCTAAAGGTCTGCTTACCATTGCCATTACGGTGCTGGCTTTTATATCCAGTGTTGGTGTTAGCTACAAGATCTGACCCGCCATCGAGCTGTCTGCGCTTACCACCGTTACCCTGGTTGTTACCATTATGCCCTGTCACGTTCAGCTGCTGACCCTTACCATTGCCACCCTTGTTTCCCTTGTTGGATTTTTCGTCATCAGATCCAGGATCTTTAGTGGTATCAGAGTCAGCATACTTAATGAGAGCCGCCATGAGCTCTCCCATGTCATTACAATGACGATTAAGCCACCCAAGCTTCTGCTTAAGAGGGGTAAAATGGCAGTTCTTCTCCAAGACCAGAACCGCCTGACCCGCCGCAACACTGTCTGAAGAGTGCATAATAGCTGAGACTAGCCGGACCCAATGATGAGCCAACTCATCCTCACGTTGCACATAGTTATCAAGATCAATAATCGTCAGAGGCTGCTTACACGTTTCTTTAAAATTCTGAATGAACCGTGCTTTTAACTCTGCCCATGAATTGATGGAGTTGGTGGGTAATCCTTTTAACCAGGTCCGAGTTGGTCCGTCCAACATCATGGTGAAGTACTTAGCACACACAGCATCAATGACATCCAGCATCTCCATAGCTAACTCGTAACTCTCAATCCAGACCTTAGCAGGGAGATCAGCTGTGTAGTTAGCCACCTTGCGAGGACCCTTAAAATCCTTAGGCAAACATTCATTACGCAGTTCTGGTACTAAACAAGGCACTCCAACAGATCTGGAAATTATACCAGCCCCCACTGATGCCGAAGGAGTCACCGGAGGCTGCTGATAAGCCCCCAGCTGAGCCGCCGATGCGGCCTCCGCCTCTCGGCGTGGTCTGGCATCATCCACAATCGCCTGAGCATGAGTAAAGGGCGGGTTATTCCCACGGGGCTGCTCATCTTGATTTGGCCGATATCGTCACTCGCTACTAGAAACCGTCGGTGACTCTATGCGCCGGCTGTAACTGCGGCTTGGGAGGGGCGTCGAATGCACCGTCTCACGACTATGTGTATATTTCTCCTATTGTGCAACTATTGTTTGCAAGAGCTCAATTGCATTCCGCGCCTCAGCTGCAAAAGGCGTCTCATCTGTGATAGGGATTGCATTGAGCCGGGTGGCCACTGCTATCATATTATCCACCGGACTGGAATAATGACCAGACGGTGTGGAAAAATGGCGGGGTGGGGTTCGATCCCTATGAGGCGGGTCTGGCAATCGGGGCTGAGCCGCCACTGCGCTCCCTGGGATTTCAGCCGCCCGGGCTGTGCCTGGCGGGTTACTTGGCCCCGCACCAAGCGTGTTAAAAAGATTCCGCGCCTCATACTGTGCAGGCAGACGGATTTGATACCTCCTTCGAAGAACTGCATTAGAGGCATTTTGATCCAAACTTAAGCGAAAAGCCTCCGCCATGATATGCTGTGACTCAACATCCATCTTGGCTCGTTCCTCTGCCATCCTGATGTTCTCTGCATTAAAATCCTCTTGGGCTTTGGACACCTCATCCCGCACCTTTGCAACTTCTGCATTATGATATGCTTGATTCGCTGCAGTAACCTCTGTGGCTAACAAAGCCGTCAAAGTGCCCAAGAGCTCAGATAAAACTTGAGCCGGCGGCCGAACTAAGCCGCTCGCACCAGCTGTCGCAGCAGCAGTTGAACCGGCTATCATAGCAACAGCCGTTGATGAGTTTACCATTGGTTGCGTACCAGCCATAAAAATAGCGGCCCTGCTCGGCGGCTCATAAGGGTCCAGAATATTGTTACCATCGGAACAACCCCCAAGCCCGCCATCCTGAAGCTGATAGATTGACTCAGTTTCTCTGGTCGAGGACTCATCGCCTGAATAGATGGCCGTCTCTCCACCAGATGCAGAACCTTCCTCAAGATCCGCCCCATGAACAAAGCCAATAAAGACGTGCTTCCATCCGGGTTGAACCCAGGCGGGTCGCGCGCGATGGGCCGTCTCGACGATGTCGGTGCAAGTGTCCGACTCAGGCTCTGACTCGCCGATCTTGCCGATGAAGACATGAATTCCGCCAAAGGGGACCCGGTACACATACTTGATTGAGTCGACCTCAGGGCCCCAGCCAGCGTCGTCGATGTAGAGCTTGCCGCGGCGACTCTTAGTCATCGGGCCCATGGCGTATCCTTTGATCCCCGAGAAGTTTCCCTTCAAGAACTCGAAACCACCGTGCTGTGGCCCCACAGTGGGCGCCAACTGTCGTGGATTTGACAAGGCAGATGCCCTTGTGAAAGGACTTAGGTGTGGAGCCATCGCAATGTAGGTTAGCTCGAAGGGGCTGAACGGGACAAAGGACACAAGGTTTACCCAGGTTCGGCCCCTCACAACGAGGTAAAAACCTACTCCTGCTTTTGTTGACTATAACTTGAATATCGATTACAAGGGAGCGGACTCGCTTGACCTGGCTCTCGATTAATTTTTTTTATCCCCTAACCCGTCGCCGGGTCTCGCCTTTATATACACAAGTCGAGGCCCGGGGCTTACAAGAGTCCAAGCCGGATCACACAACGTGACCAACTCGGTTTCTAAGTCGCCTTGCCTTACTAGGCAAGTCACCACCTAGCGGCCCACACCTCCGGATCTTGGGCCTTCAATAAGCCCGACTCTTAAGTCGCCACTGGTCTTCACATCTCCTCAGGCCCATCGGAGCCTTTCATTATTGAGTCGCCAACAATGTGACCCGACCCCTCTTGGGTGGGTCATACCGCGGGGTTACATGCCCAATAGTCTCCCTAGGAGGGGCGGCGGCCACAAGGAGGAAACCCTAGATGGGTTTGGGCGCCTCCCCCCTAGGAGGCTTGGCCCCCAAGGCAGAGGGGTTGGCCGCCCCAGGGGCGCCCCCACCTCCTCTGGTTACGTGGGATGGGTGAGGTGGTGCGCACAACCCCTTAGTGGGCTGGTATGCCCCCTCCCCTTGGCCCATGAGGCCCCCCAACACTTGTCGGGGCCCCACAAAACCCCTTTCGGTCATCCTGGCCATAACCCGGTGCCCCTGGAACACTTCCAGACTCCGATACCCTTCGTCCTATATAACAATCTTCACCTCCGGACAATTTCGGAGTTCCTCTTCATGTTCGGGATCTCATCCGAGACTCCGAACAACCTTTGGTTACCACCAAAACAACTCAACTATACCTATATCGTCACCAAATGTTAAGTGTGTAGACCCTGCGGGTTCGAGAACTATGCAGACATGACCGAGACACCTCTACGGTTAATAACCAATAGCGGGACCTGGATGCCCATATTGGTTCCTACATATTCTACGAAGGTCTTTATCGGTCGAACCTCGATGTCAAGCATTCAGCTAATCCCGTATGCGGTTCCCTTTGTCTGTCGGTATGTTACTTGCCCGAGATTCGATCATCGGTATCTCCATACCTAGTTCAATCTCATTACCGGCAAGTCTCTTTACTCATTCCATAATACAAGATCCCGTGGCTAACTCTTTAGTCACATTGCTTGCAAGCTTATTGTCAGTGTGAAATCCGGCATATCTCGTAGTAGGGGTCCTAAGCTAGGCGTCTTGGAGCGATGGTAACACGGACACAGGTTTTACCCAGGTTCGGGCTCTCTTGATGGAGGTAAAACCCTACGTCCTGCTTTTGATTGTATTCATATGGGGGATAGTACAGAGTACATGTGTATACCACGAGATTGTTCTAATGAATATGAGATTCTCTATTGACTAGCCTGGCCTCAGTTTATATAACACACCAGAGGCCTAGGGTCTAGAGGAGTCCTTGTCTTAGGCGCCAAGTCTTGTGGAATCCTCCTTGTATGCGGCATGGGCTTCTCGAAGTGGCCCATAAGTGAACTGCCATGGGGGTCCTCGGCCCGATCCAGCTGGTCGGGAGATGACGTGGTGAGTACCCCCTAGTCCAGGACACCGTCAGTAGCCCCCTGAACCGGTCTTCAAGTTGGGGACGCTCCTTGATTCTTCCGAACTGTTCTTCATCTTCGGTCTTCAGTCTTGAAAACTGGTTCAACAAATCTTCTCATCTTCGATCTTGAGGATCGCCGAAGTGAATCCGAAGAGTCTACACGTCGGGTATCCGAGGAGCCCCTTTAAGTTTTCGGCCTTTAGCAATGCCTTGTTATTTTTTACGCCACACCTCGTGTTTGAAGTTTTTCCCGTGCGGCGGTGTCCTCTTGCGTCCGAGCTCCAACGCCGGACTGCATCCGAGGTATCTTTTGCAGCCGAGCACCAACGCCGGACCGCTTCCGAGCTCCAACGCCGGAATGTATCCGAGCTCCAACGCCGGACTATATCCGAAGTGTCATAGATTACCTCTGTCTTGAAAAAGTTAAATGGGTTCAACCGAGCTTAATGCCGGAGATTCCCTCTATGGAGCCAGCCACTTGCAACCAAGCTTTATGCCGGACTGCTTCCGAGGTGTCTTTTGCAGTCGAGCACCAACGCCGGACTGTATCCGAGGTGGTGCATCACCTCGGCCATGGGCTGATTTTTATGAATTTAATTCCGATTTGTGCAATGTATTCTCTGCCGAGATGTATAGCCAGTAGCCCTCAAGGTGCGTGTGTCGGCCTAAAATCCGAGATGCACATTAGAGGAGATAGTGATCGGCGGATGGGCCCTTGAGAGAGGGTTTTGAGAAGTCACCGTAATATATTAGCTTGATGCCGGATAAGTCCCAGATGGTACCTATTGTTGTCTGAAGACGCGTTTGCCCATAGTTCGGTCAAGCCGAACACTGAGCACTTTGAATTTTCTGTATTGAATAGGCAATGCAGTAGCCCCCGAGACACTGGTCGGGTGGCAACACCAGATCAGGGGATCGATGTGCCCCTTTAATATTACTAAATGATAAGCCCGAAGCCCAGTAGCCCCCGAGCCTTAATGTGGGCATGGGTGGCCGAATTAAGGATCGATATCCGGAGTAAAATCACAAATTATGTGTAATGATTCTACGTATCCAAGTACTCTACATCATTAATGCTCGGATCCGCATTGTACAAAACTTTGATGACCGACCATCGGCTTCAACCTCCTCGGCCAGTAGCCGGGGAGTGTTTGTCCTACTTTATAAAGCCTTTATGAGGGCAAAGATTTATGACAAACAAGGCAATCCGGCCATACGGTTTTATAAACAAAGGTACACGGAGAGATATGTTATATTACTATTAAACGTAAGAAACATCTTCCGAAGAAAATAGTCCCGCTATCGGTTCCTTTCTTTGGGTTGTCATGCTGATCATGATCATGAAACCTCACCTCCGATCAATGTGGGAGGAAAATATCGAGGATTTAGTGTGGGGAAAGTTCCCGAACTCTATGGTCTTAATGAACCGACATTTTCACTTCCGTCATTGCCGACCAATTATATTCTTAAGATAGCTAGCTTTCGGCTTCACCCAGTCTGAGGTACTAATCCGGATGACCCGGTAGTAACAATCACAGAGGTGCTCTCTTTACCCCCTAGCCGAACAATCGGGAACGTAGGGTTAAACACAGGAGCCAGGCAACCCAGCTTGGCCAAAATCTTAAGTCAAATTTGATGCATATTTATGGCTTTATAACAATAATTACGGAAGGCGGCGCTTGTATACTGAATACAAACACTGATGATATTGTTTATTTTGACTCCGTTGCAACCGTTTATCAGTTGAAAGTGGCCCATCGTCGGCTTCTACCCCTTTGTAGATACTACGCAGGGTGTTTCCGTAGTAACAAGACTACCCTTAGCCGACGTCTCGGTGCCCGAAGGCGGTTGTGTTAGTGGAAACAAGGCAATCAGATATGTGGGCTTTATAACTTTCACTTAGTCATAGGAGCTTTAAACTGGGGAACCTAGCTACGAGCCCCCGGTTTGTGTTTGGCACCAACCGAAGTCTAGCCATTAACACTTCGGCCAATGTTATGAAAGGCCCATCGTTTAACACGGGGTAATCGTTATCGATCTATAGTTTGACACCGTCATCCGATCGCTGACCAGTTTACGCCCATTGTGACAGTCAGTTTTCGGCTTTCTCCACTGAGGTGCTTAATCATTCGAGCTGGAAGTACAATCGTAGTGGTTCTCCCTTTGCACACCTAGCCGAACAAAGCGAAACGTAAGAGGCAAGCACAGGAGCCGGGCAACCCAACTATTGACCGAAGACACAATTCGAAACTGATGCATATATAGCAATATCCGAGAATGTTTTTGCCAAATCTCTAAAGGTGTCCGGCATTGCACTGCGAGACTTATGCTGGAAACACACAAATAGGTTAAAAGTGCCATAGGCTTGGAAAAGCAAAAAACTTTACGTCCGAACTAAATCAAGTTTTTGGTACCAATCCAAACATTGGTCTTAAAATTAGTTTGTGCTTCCGTCGTGTTTTAACTTGACACATCCGATCTCAAGACTTCAAGCGGGTCAGCCTTCGGCTTCGACCTCCCTATCCTGAAGGCGGAGTGTTTCTCAAAGGCCTGTTTAGCGAACTAAACTCGAGCGGCTTTAGAGAGAGACCAGCCCATCTGGCTATTGACCGTACACTTGAGTCAAAAAAGGAGTGGTAGAAAAAGACTTTGAAATGACTCAGAAGAAGAGTTTTATCGCAAAACGACTCATATAAATTTAAGAGCCCCAGTTAGCTTGGGTAAAATAAGTGTTTTTAACAAATAACATTTTTAACAAACTAAGTTCTTTGTTTAACACAAATATAAAGTTTGGTCGAACCGAACATTAATTAAAAAATTTGAGCATGGAAGCGACTTAGCTGGTTAATGTGTTCGGTGTCGATGTGCGGCCGGAGCTTACTTCGGGACGAGGTCCCAGCCCCCAAGTCCGTCCTGAGGCGACCGAGCGAAGAGCTCGGCACTCCGAAGTGGAGACATGGTACTGTCGATGTGGCTTGGCGAAGCCCCCGGTCCGGCCGAGGTGACGGAGTAGGCCGGCAGTGTGACGCCGAAGTCCCCGGCGTGGGTTAATGAACTGATGACGAAGCCCCCGGTCCAACCGAGGTGACGTGGTACGTCGGTACGCCGAGGTGACAGCGCTGCCTGACTCGGATCGTTTACCTGTGCACAGAAAATAGTGCAAGCCGGAGATAATAGTAATAATAATAAATTAAAAAATTATCTACTTAATTAATAATTTATGCAAAGTGAATAATAAAAGAGATATGGCCCGTGCGCCGAACACCCGACGAGGTAGAGCTCTCTCGGCGATGCCGAAGTGACCACGTGATGCAGTCAAAGTCGATTACCTACACACGTAAGATAGTGCAGTCCAAAAATAATAATATAAATATATAAAAGATCATCGCATAATTGCTTTATGCAAAATAATTTATTTAAAGAGATGTAGCCTGGCGCCGAAGTCAATGTCAATGCAGGGCGTCGGCGTGATGCGGTGAAGGCGTGCCAAAGCCTGAATTCGCAGGGCGGTCCGAGTTTCAGATGCGGCGTTCGCCGAACTACGAACAGAAACTGACCGAACCATTCACACGACAGTCGTTAATGCGGCCACCATTTGACAGACCTGTGGACAGAGGATGGCAAAAACCAGAGCAATAATTCCTTGAGAAAAATAAACCCATGCTATCAAAAATTACTAGGATTAATAGCACCTAGCTTATCTGTTGTAGCAATCTGAAGAAAGGTTACTCCCAAAATTGGGACTCGATCCGCACAGCCACTGCCTGATGGGCGATTAAGCGACGGCCTGGCGATGCTGGCAAAGGTTGGCTCGCCGAGGTGACGACGCAGACCGGTCGAAGTAGGTTCACCTGTGCACATAAAATAGTGCCAGACAAAAGAACTAACAAGTAATGATAATAATAATAATATGCCCTTTTTAAAAAAAATGCTCTTCTACTTAAGCGAAGTAAATAATTAAAGGAATATGGCCTGAGCGCCGAGGTCGGCTCGATGGCATGACGGTGTTGTGGCGCGGCGATGTCGACACAGGTCGGCCAGCCTCGGTGACGGCGAGACACCGGCTAGACCGATGTCGTGCACAAGTGTCGACAAAATATCCCTGCAAAAATAATGCAGTGCAAAACAACAGAAAATATTCTGTGTGCAATAATTTTAGGAGCTAACCGAGTAGTTAGGAAAAATTAAACCTGCTCGGCGGCGATGACCGGGACTGATCAAAATCGAGGTACCATATAGGAGTTGGAAAAAAAAATCTCCCTGATGTGTGTTCGGAGGTCCTCATCTCCATGTGGTCGCTCGGGACGTGCTGCCGCCGCTCCATGTGTGCGTTGCTGCGCGTGCGCCCTTTGCTAGCTTGGTTATGGGACTTGCGCGGGGATCATCTCCTCATGTGACTTTATGTCCGGATGGGGCCGCCGTGTCGACGGACCGAATTTTAAATCGGTCGCTAAAGGTCTACACAGAAAAAATCATGCAAACCAGCAGAACAAAATCCAGTGCGTATTTAATATATACTGTGCGGGTAACTGGAAAAATAGAACCTGATATTCCTGTTCGAGTAGCTCGGCATAGAACTCCGTGAGGTGCAAAGTGTGCAGACGAATAGACTTGGTCTTTGATCCAGCAAACTGTCTAGGGTGAGCCGCCGCGATGAGGGCAGCAGGGATCCACGCCGCATAACTTTGCCGGCCATTGGAGTTCGGAACCGTAGATGCGTTTTGCCTGGACTTGCATGCATGTACGCCGGCTGCCGCCGATCTCTCTATAATTAGATGGGATTGTCCTTGCCATCGTCTAATGTTGCGCACAGACGCTTTCATCCGAATTCCTCTCGGTTCGATCTAGCACAAATCTGTGCACGTAAAAGAGTGCAAACAAGTAATAATAATTGAGGAAAACAAGAAGAATTATATAACTAATTCATGCGAATTAAGTAATTGAAGAAAGATGGCCTGGCATCGAGATCGTCTTGGCCGAGCGAATATGTCGACGCAGGTCGCTGTTCTTGGAACGATGGCGTCAACACGATGTGGTGTCCGTGAGGCTGTGATGCCTCAGAACGGCGGCAACACGATGTGGTGTCCTTCAGGCTGTGATTGTCGCGCTATGCATCTCGGATCGCCTCGGAACGGCGGCAACAAGCAGAAAAGCTGATGGTTTGCTCGGTGGTAGTCATGGCAACCAAAGCAAAAACTAGTGCTTGGTGCCCACATGAAGTCAAAACCGATTTGACCTTTGTACGGGTTCCTGGAGTAGTGGCCGATCTGGTGCGTGCACCACGCCTAGAGGATCTGCCCAAACAGTACGAGTTGATTGGCAGATATAATGCGGCCGCCGCCGACGAACATCGTGACAATTTGTCCACGATCTCAATTATGCCTGCAAACGAAAATTTGCACTGGCCCACAGCAACAACCCTAAAAGAAGCTAATTTAAAGGAACGAATTTAATTGAAAGTATAACACCTGATTTGGCGTTCGTTGAAGATCCCATCGCACCATGACGATCACCCAGCAGGCTCTCAATGAAAGCACCAATGTCGGTGTGAAATCTGGCATATCTCGTAGTAGGGGTCCTAAGCTAGGCGTCTTGAAGCGATGGTAACACGGACACAGGTTTTACCCATGTTCGAGCCCTCTTGATGGAGGTAAAACCCTACGTCCTGCTTTTGATTGTATTCATATGGGGGATAGTACAGAGTACATGTGTATACCACGAGATTGTTCTAATGAATATTAGATTCTCTATTGACTAGCCTGGCCTCGGTTTATATAACACACCAGAGGCCTAGGGTTTAGAGGAGTCCATGTCTTGGGCGCCAAGTCTTGTGGAATCATCCTTGTATGCGGCATGGGCTGCCCGAAGTGGCCCATAAGTGAACTGCCATGGGGGTCCTCGGCCCGATCCAGCTGGTCAGGAGATGACGTGGTGAGTACCCCCTAGTCCAGGACACCGTCACTTATTGTGATGTTGTATTACCGAGTGGGCCCTGAGATACCTCTCTGTCATACAGAGTGACAAATCCCAGTCTTGACCCATGCCAACTCAACAGACACCCTCGGAGATACCTGTAGAGCACATTTATAGTCACCCAGTTACGTTGCGATGTTTGTTACACACAAGGTACTTCTCCGATGTCAGTGAGTTGCATGATCTCATGGTCATAGGAACATATACTTGACATGCAGAAAACGATAGCAATAAACTTAACACGATCATATGCTACGTTCATAGTTTGGGTCTTGTCCATCACATCATTCTCCTAATGATGTGATCCCGTTATCAAATGACAACTCATGTCTATAGCTAGGAAACCATGGCCATCTTTGATCAACGAGCTAGTCCGATAGAGGCTCACTAGGGACATGCTGTTATCTATGTATCCACACATGCATTTGAGTTTCCGGTCAATACAATTATAGCATGGATAATAAACAATTATCATGAACAAGGAAATATAATAATAACCATATTATTATTAGCTCTAGGGCATATTTCCAACACAAGGTCTGCCGCCCGGGGGTTGGTATGTGAGCCGGGTGATCTGACTGATCAAAAGTTACTGGCGACTTGGTCCAATCGAGGTATTTGGTGATAGTCGGGACTGCCATGTTGACCTCTCGGTTAATGACTTTGAGGCGACTCTTGCTCTCCACGTCTGCGAAAATCATGACGACATTCTCGACGTTGGGGTACCCGGAAGTACCCTTGTCTCCATCGTCGTCATCTTCATTCTTGTCCCCGGAGGAATCTTGACGCATTTCTTGCTTCAGGAGCCGACACTCCCGAGTGGTGTGTTTGGGCAAAATCAAATTGCCCTCTTCATCTTTCTTTGTATGGATCTGGCATGGCTGATCGAGGATGTCACTTTTCTGGGCGACTTGCTTCTTCCCCTTCTAGTCCTTCTTCTGCTTTTGGAAGCCTTTTCCCTTGCCTTGGCCGGCCAGAGCCGCAGCCTCAGCGCTCCCTCCAGCATCAGCCTTGCGCTTGTGCTTCTTGCCCTTGTTTTCCGACTGATGGGCGTCGCATGTCCGCCTTTTGCCGCTTCTTAGTCAGTCTTCTTCGTCTTCATTGGCATACCGATTGGCTATCTCCATAGCCCGACTGAGAGTCAGGGTCTCAGTTCGGCCAAACTTAATGTTCAGCTCACGGTATCTTACTCCGGCCTTGAAGGCGCAGATCGCCTGGTGTTCAGTAACATTTTCCATCGTATTGTGCAGAGTGGTCCATCGCTAGATATACTCACGGAGAGTCTCGTTCTACTTCTGCACACAGTGCTGCACCTCGGCCAAACCCCATGCTCTCTTGTATGTGCCTTCAAAAGCCTTGACGAGAACTCTCGCCAGATCATCCCAGCAGAATATGCTACCTGGCGGGAGCTGTGTTAGCCAAGCCCGAGCGGAGCCCTCTAGCATCAGCAGCAAATGCTTCATGGCCACATTCTCGTTGGCGCCGCCGATCTCTACTGCCACTCGATAATCTTCCAGTCAAATCTCGGGTTTGGACTAGCCGGTGAACTTGCTGATCCCCGTGGCCAATCTGAAGTTATTGGTAATTTCTGTTGCTCGTATGTAACAGCTGAAACACTCGGGACCCGAGGGTACGGAACCAGTCGGGATATCGTGATCTCGGCCTTCTCGCAGGGCGCGGCCCCTGTCGACCAAGCTCT
Source organism: Thinopyrum elongatum (assembly GCA_011799875.1). NCBI lineage: Eukaryota > Viridiplantae > Streptophyta > Magnoliopsida > Poales > Poaceae > Thinopyrum > Thinopyrum elongatum. Next base: position 79,728,553 of record CM022300.1, on the reverse strand, counting down.
GAGCGAGAACAGATCTCACATTGAACAGAGGGTCTCGAGTGTCCCTCGTATGACGAGCTGGACTTGGCTTACGATCACCATCATGTGTACGCCTATCGTCGTAGAGCGAACGCCCATACATGCCGTCTCTGGGTGGAGGCATCAGGGCATGATCATGGTCGTTGTGACGCCGGGGCGACTCGACCCGATCCCGCCTCCGATCTTCAGGGTGGTCTCTTCAGGAGGAAGTGACTCGGCGCCTACCGGAGCCGAGTGGGCTATGTGCCGACTGGACGGTTTCCATGCACACCAATGCGCTGTGGATCCGATCTCTGGATGGGGACAATGCCGCGTTCTGCGACAATGCCGTCAAGAGCACCTGGATCTGCCGAATCCCCTCTCCAGCCGTGGAGCCGGAGGGTTGGAGGGAATCCACGATCCAAGTGGCAGCTGCCAGATTTTGCAATGGAGTACTAAGAACTTGATACTTACGAGGTTGGTCACTCGAGTAGAGCCAGCGTTTGTGCCGACTGGAACTGGGTTGATGGCGCTCGCGTTCGTCCAGCTCCCTCTGAAGCCGTTCAAGGCGATCGCGCTCGGCCAGAGTGGCCAGGCGAGTCGACTCCATGGCTAGCTAACGCCTCAGGGGTTGTCCCGGTGATGGGAGTGTTCAGGAGATGGTCATTCCTGCGACGGAGCTTGTCCCGTTGCTCCCGAGTGAGAGCCTGAGGGACATATGGCTCGTGGCCCAGGAAGCTGCTGTAGATGTTAACGTGGGACGTACCCGCACGGCCATCTTTGGGCTCCGCGTAACCCGGTGGTATGCGATGCTCGGAGCTATCCGCCATCAGAATCTCGACGGTTGACTCGACGCTTTCGGACTTAGACTCCTCTGAGGAATCGCCGAGTGATCCGTTGGAGAGGTCGAGGGCGGGCTCGTCAAACTCAATAGCCGCCACTTGTTCCGCCGCTGCCTGGGTGGCAACAACGTGCTTGATCCAGCGCTGCAGCCGTGAACGCCCGGAGGGCTTGCGACGGCGTACAACGGTGGGGTGGGCAACCACTCGGTACGGAGCCGAGGGCTGTGGGAGAAGGACTCCGTACGAGGAGGCACGGAAGTGTGTTGCGCCACGGACGGGTAACGCCTCCATGTTCAGCAGGGCTTCACGTAGCCACGCTGAGTCGTCGACGATGAAGGAAATGATACGTCTCCAACGTATCTATAATTTTTGCTTGTTCCATGCTGTTATATTATCATTCTTGGATGTTTTACAATCATTTTATAGCAACTTTATATCATTTTTTGGGACTAACCTATTGACAAAGTACCCAGTGCCAGTTGCTGTTTTTTGCTTGTTTTTTACTTCGCAGAAAACCAATACCAAACGGAGTCCAAACGCAGCAAAACTTTTTGGAGAATTTTTCTGGACCAGAAGACACAAGATGGGCCAAAGAAGTACCAGAGGGGTGCCCCAAGGGGGGCACAACCCATCTGGGCGCGCTTGGGGGCCCAGGCGCGCCTTGGTGGGTTGTGCCCACCTCGGTGGCCTCCCGCACCGCCTCTTCACCCTATAAATTCCCAAATATTCCAGAAACCCTAGGGGAGACGATGAAACATAATTCCAACCGCTGCAAGTTCCAGAACCACGAGATCCAATCTAGACACCATCATGGAGGGGTTCATCATCCTCAATGGTGCCTCTCCGATGATGCGTGAGTAGTTCATTGTAGACCTACGGGTCCGTAGGCAGTACCTAGATGGCTTCTTCTCTCTTTTTTTATTCTCAATACAATGGTCTCTTGAAGATCTATTTGATGTAAGTCTTTTTGCGGTGTGTTTGTTGGGATCCGATGAACTTTGAGTTTATGATCAGATCTATATCCATGAAAGTTATTTGAGTACTTTGATCTCTTTTATGCATGATTACTTATAGCCTCGTATTTCTTCTTCGAATCTTTGGTTTAGTTAGTCCAACTAGATCAATTTTTCTTGCCATGGGAAGAGGTGCTTTGTGATGGGTTCGATCGTGCGGTGTTCTTTCCAAGTGAGAGAAGGGGCAGCAAGACACGCATGTATCGTTGCTATTAAGGATAACAAGATGGGGGCTATTCCTACATGAATAGATCTCGTCTACATCAAGTCATCATTCTTATTGCATTGCTCCGTTTCTCCATGAACTTAATACACTAGATGCATGCTGGATAGCGGTCGATGTGTGGAGTAATAGTACTAGATGCAGGCGGGAGTCGGTCTACTAATCTTGGACGTGATGCCTATATGATGATCATTGCGTGGATATCATCATAATTATTTGATGTTCTATCAATTGCCCAACGGTAATTTGTTTACCCACCGTATGCTATTTTCTTGAGAGAAGCCACTAGTGAAATCTACGGCCCCCGGGTCTATTCTTTATCATATTTGCTTACCGATCTATTTTTATTCGCTTTTATTTTCAGATCTATTATTCCAAAAACCCAAAAATACCTTGCTGCACCTTTTTGCTATTTATTTTATTTCGCGTTTTATCGAGATCTATTTATCCAATCTATCACAAATTTATATATGTTTTTACCCGTAGAGGGATTGACAACCCCTCCTAATCGTCGGGTTGCAAGTATTTGTTATTCGTGTGCAGGTACCGTTTACATAGTGTTGCTTGGTTCTCCTATGCTGCATCATCCCTTCCTCTTTGGGGAAATACCGACATAGTTCAAGCGACATCAGGCGATCATTCCGAAACGGATTTCGCCGCTGACTGTCATGATGATGAAGAAATCCACCTACGCCGTGAAATTTTGCTAGACGCCAAGCCCCATGGTGGGCACCAACTGTCAAGGTTACGATCCTGACAATGAGTACTAGGGTACGAATAAGGGGCAGAGACTAGCTACGGCGCAGGTGTAACACTCGGTGTTTAACGAGTTCAGGCCCCTCACTCGGTGGAGGTAAAGCTTGCTTTGATTTGATGGGTATAGTTACAGAGATTGAACGTGCCCGGCTATGGAAAGGGGTGCGGCTTATATAGAGTGCGCTGCAGCCCCATGTCTCCCATGCCGCCGAGGCAATTAATGCCATTGAATGGACAGTTACTAGTGTAATGAGCCTCTACTACAGCAGTTACAGGTAACGGTAGCTATAACTCTATTTAGTGGATGACTTAGGATTCTTCGACAGTTGCAGCTCCCACGACGCCTCCTTGTCCGGTACATCCAAGTGGTAGTTCGTCCGCCGAGTGACGTGTGGTTGTCCGAGTGCTGCAGAGCTGTCCGAGTGAACCTCCTAGTGTATGCATCCGAAAGCTGGTATGGTCCAGGGACCTACCTATGATGGTGATGGGCCCCATGTGGGTCCCAAATGATGGGTCCTTGACCCTACCTTTAATAGGTGACCGCATCAGGGAGGGGCAACCATTTTTATGCCGGTTGCAACTCCACTCCCAACATGATACCTAGTCCATTTTTTTCTAGTTGCAAATCCACCCTCAATATGCAACTCGGGCCACTCATTTTTGTTCCGAGTTGCAACTCCACCCCCGATATGAAATTTGGGTGCCCGAGTTGCAAGTTCACCCTCGATATACAACTAGGGCTAGACCCATTTTTGTCCCAATCGCAAGTCCACCCTTGATACGCAACTCGAGACCCAACCCTTTTTGTCCCAGTTGCAACTCCACTTTCGACATGCAGTTGGCCAGCCCACCATTTCTATTGTCCGAGTTGAAACCTCACCCCGGCATGCAACTTGCCCCCCTTTTTTTAGTTGAACGTCCACCCTCGACACGCAATGGGGACGTTGACTCTTTTTATCCCAGTTGCAACTTCACACAATGACATGCAACTGGGGCGCGGGGGGGCTTTATTTGTCCTAGTTGCAAATCCACCCTAGTTACATAACTGGGCCCTAACCATTTTTGTCTGAATTGCAAGTCCACCCTTGACAGTCAACTTGGGGTGGGGGAGGGGGCGACCCATTTTTTCCCCAGTTGCAACTCCACCTTTGACAAGCAATTGAGGGGCCACCTTTTTCGTTCCAGTTGTAAGCCCACTCTCGATAGGCAACTGAGCTTGACCATATTGTCCCATTTGCAAGTGCATCCTCGACATGCAACTGGAGGCCGACCAATTTGTCCCAGTTGTAACTCCACCCCGACATGCAATTGGACCCTCCCTTTATTTGTATGACCCATGTTTTTGTCCTAGTTGCAAGTCCACACCCTCACATGCAACTAGGGCCCAACCCTTCTCTTTGTCCCAACTGGAACTCCACCCCCAACATGCAATTGGGGGCCCCGTATTTTTTCCTAGTTGCAAATCTACTCTTGATACGCAATTGGGGCCCGATCAATTTTTCACGGATGCAACTTCATCCTCGATATGCAAATTGGGGGCCTGGCCCATTTTTGTACTGGTTGCAACTCCAGCCTTGATACGCAATGGGGGCCCGATCCATTTTTCTCCCAGTTGCAAGTACACCCTCGACTTGCAACTCGGCCCGGAGTTTTCTTTGTCCTAGTTATGAGTCTATCATCGACTAGCAACTGGTCTCAATCTGGCCCCAACCCTTTGTTTGCCTCAGTTGCAAGTTTCCCCTGGACTTGCTACCGAGCCTGACCTCTTTTTTCTGCCTCAGTTGCAAGTCCACCCTTGGCTCACAATTGACCCCAAAGTTTTTGTCTTAGTTGTAGGTTCACGATTGAATGGCAATTGGTCTCCATCTAGGCCCGACCCTTTTTTGCCTGAGTTGCAAGTCTACCCTCGACTTGCAATGAGCTTGGCTCCTGTTTTTCTGCCTCAGTTGCAAGTCGACCCTTGACTCATAACTAGGCCCAAAGTTTTCTTTGTCCCAGTTGCAAGTCCACCATCAACTCGTAATGGAGTCCAACCATTTTTTTACCTTAGTTGCAAAGTCACCGTCAACTTGCAATTGGGCCGAACCCCTTTTTTTTACCTCACTTGCAAGTGCATCCTTGACTCGTAACTCGGCCCATTTTTTTTTGGCCGAGACAACCTTAAATATCTATCTTTCTACTTGATCAAATATCTATCTATGAGAAGATTCAAAATGACTTAGCTTTGTTAAAACACAGGTCAAATGATGAGTTGAGAGGAGTCATCTCCTCAATCCTAGATGGCCTACACTAGACTGGCCACCAGTGGTCTACTCTTTGTACCTCTTTACACCACCTTGTAGATTAGACCGTTTTGGTTTACTTTCCTCTCTACTAACTCCCCACTCCATATGTAATTCCCCTAGACATTGTAACCCCATACTGATTTAATTTAAGGATTGTAGGAAACTCTCCTACAGACATTTAACATTCAAAAAAAACTTGCTAATTGTTTTTTGTTCTTTTTCAGTTCCAAACATAATTACACATATGTATGGTTTTTTGGTTCTCTCCAAGAAAAAAGAAAAACCTTAAAATGTATAGTTGACTGAAAAACAAAATAATATGGTTTTCTTGTTTCCCCTTTGCTCTATGTCACTATTTTTTTATTTTCTATTTTGTAATCCTAAACATTCAAATTTTGTGTGATCCTAAGTGATCACGGCCAAAGAGTGATGGGAGGCGTGCTGGGCCTGGCCCATGCGAGTGTGCTATGGGTAACCCTCTTTTTAGCGCTCGAAAAAAACAAGGCCTAGCGTTTTTTTTCGTTTTCGAGGAGGCGCGGCCGTCCATCTCGCGAAAGCACAACCATGCCTCTCGCGGAAGCAAAACCGTGCCTCTCGCGAAAGAAAGAAAAAAACGGAGAACGTGTTTTTTTCATTTCCGAGAGGCACGGCCGTTCCTCTCGCGAAAGCACAACCGTGCCTGTCGCGAAAGCAAAACCGTGGCCCTCTCGGAAGGGAAAAAAATAAAAACGCATTTTTTTTCGTTTCCGAGAGGCACGGCCGTGCCTCTCGCAAAAGCACAACCGTGCCTCTCACAAAAGCAAAACCGTGCCTCTCGCAAAAGGAAGAAAAAACAGAAAACGCGTTGTTTTTTTTCGTTTCCGAGAGGCACGACCGTGACTCTCGCGAAAGAAAAAAAAAAGAAAACACATTTTTTCGCGCAAAAAAAAAATTCCCCGATTTTTTTTATCCAAAAGCTAAGGAAGACCGGTGAAAAACCGAAACGTCGAATAAATTTGAAAAAAAACATTTAAAAAGCCGAAAACGCATGCGGAAAAATAAAAATAAAATAAAATCCGGAGGGAGCACCCAGAGCGCGACACGTGACGGGCGGCTGAGAGCGCGCCAAGTGGCGCTGATCGTTGTGAGGCTCCCGAAGGAGCGCTCATCAACTAGTTGCTCTCACATAACTATGTCAAATCTAGGCGAACCCTAGACATGCTGGAATTTAGTCTACTTTGGGCCAGCCCAATAGCAATTTCAGAAATTCCTAATAAATCCTAGAGGCCCACTCAGCCCATTCGTCCAAGGCAAGAGGTGGAACCAAAGTTTAGTCCCACATTGCTAGTTTGATGGGAGTTGGACCTCCTTATAAGGGAGGTTGTTTCCCCACATGTATGAGCATGAGAACAAGAGGGACATTCACGCGCGCTCCTCCTCCGCCGCCCGCCTCGTCACGACGTGCCGCGGGTTGCGGGAATGAGCCGAGCCGATGTCTAAATTTTTGCCACGCACGACTGGTATACGAAAGGTCACACGGAAGTTGAAAAGATTTTTTGCTATAGTGGAGACTGAATGCGAACGGCGCATCCCTTCGGCTGCTGGTTGTTCACTTCGTCTCCCTCTCTTCGTTTCACCTCCCGTCGCTGCCCTCTCGCCTACTTCGCATGTGCCTATAAAAGAGAGGTCACTCCTCTCGAGAGAGACACACCAGAAGATCATCTCCCTCTCGCCACTGAGTTCCAATCTCTGAGCTACTGTTACGATCTTCCCCACCCCGGCTTACGGCGTGCACCGCAGGTCGGGATAGTAGGCCTCCGGAACCGCACCTCTTTGAGTCATGTACGGGAGAAGGGTGATAAGGTTTTTGGGGAGCGCTCTGCGCGACTACTGACCGGTTCATCACGGACGCTCCGGACACCGACGACCACTTCCCCAATGACGACTTCTTCCCGACGTCGACAACCTCTTCGATGACATGGCCGGCGAGGATGTTGACCCCAAGACCAGTGCTTCTGCTGTTGTACCGTACGTGTTCATGCTCTTTCTGTTTGAGATTCTGCCACAGTTTCTGGGTCTACTGTCTGCTCTAGATATGTTTGGTTCTAGTTCATATATGCAGATGCTATTTACCTTCTCTCCGTCAGATATCATGACTTGTTTTATCTCTGCTATACTAGTCATGCTTTATCTAGTATTTCTTTTAATAAAATCATTTGGTAAATTGCTCATATTTCCAACAATCCAAAAACCTTATTATAGCCAATTTACCCTGAGTGGTTTTGCTCCTTCCATGAGACCTCCTATGTTTGAGGGTATTCACTATAAGAGATGGCGCGTGAGAGCAGTCTTATGGTTTCAAACCATGAGTTGCTATGACTCCACTCTGGGCAAACCTGAAGGAGATTATGATGTTCAACAGGAACAGGCTTTTCAGAAAATGGATACCCTGTTTAAGGCTGCTCTCTTGAGTGTTCTTGGTGAGAACATAGTTGATGCTTATGCGTCAATTGATAATGGAAAAGATATGTGGGATGCACTCGAGGCCAAGTTTGGGGTCTCAGATGCTGGCACTGAGCTGTACATCATGGAACAATTCTATGACTACAGGATGACTGAAGAGCGCTCCGTGGTTGAGCAAGCTCACGAGATACAGTCATTTGCTAGAGAACTTGAGCACTTCAATTGTATGTTACCGGACAAGTTTGTTGCCGGAGGCATCATCAATAAGCTTCCTCCCTCGTGGAGGAACTTTGCTACCTTACTGAAGCATAAGAGGCAGGAATTTTCCGTTTTGGATCTCATTGGTACTCTTGATGTGGAAGAAAACACGAGAGCAAAAGACACTCGTGCTCGAGGTATTGAGGGAGGTTCTAGTGCCAATCTGGTACAGAAAAAAAACTTCCAGCCCCACAAGTTCAAGACAAGGGCAAGTTTGATGGTAAAACAAAGTTTGATGGGAAGAACAAGGTTGTACAGCACACCAACTTCAAGAAGAAGAATGACGAGAAGAAAGGTGTTTGTCATGTGTGCGGAGATCCTGACCATTGGGCTCCTAGTTGCCCTAATCGTTATGACAAGCGTCATCTTGGGAAAGGCGGCAAGACCGCTAATGTTGTCATTGGTGACACTGACATGAAGGATGCTGGGTATGGTATATTTCCCACAATTCTTTCAGTATGTCATTCTCCTGATTGGTTGATTGACACGGGTGCTAATGTGCATGTATGCGGTGATATTTCCATGTTTTCGTCTTATCAGACCGCGGGGACTTCAACCGTGCTGATGGGTAATGGTTCATGTGCTTCTGTTTGTGGTGTTGGCACGGTCGATCTGAAGTTTACTTCGGGGAAGATTGTGCGGCTGAAGAACGTGCATTATGTCCCCTCCGTCAATAAAAATCTTGTTAGCGGATCTCTTCTGTGCAGAGATGGCTACAAGCTTGTCTTTGAGTCAAATAAATTTGTAATATCCAAGTATGGAACCTTTGTTGGTAAAGGCTATGAGTCAGGAGGCCTGTTTCGTTTATCCTTGTCAGATGTTTGCAATAAAGTTGTTAATCATGTTTGCAACAATAGTGAATCAAATGTGTGGAATTCACGTCTTTGTCATGTTAACTTTGGTTGCATGTCGCGACTAGCCAAGTTGAACTTAATGCCTAGTTTCACCACTGTCAAGGGATCTAAGTGTCAAGTTTGCGTGCAAGCTAAGCAACCTCGTAAGTCTCACACGACTGCGGAAATGAGAAATCTTGCACCACTAGAGCTCATACATTCAGATCTATGTGAAATGAATGGTATTTTGACAAAAGGTGGAAAGAAATATTTCATGACGTTAATCGATGACTCCACTAGATACTGCCATGTGTATCTTCTGAAATCTAAGGATGAGGCTTTGAACTATTTCAAGATCTATAAAGCTGAAGCGGAAAACCAACTTGATCGAAAGATCAAGAGGCTTAGGTCCGATCGTGGTGGAGAGTATTTCTCAAATGAATTTGATTACTTTTGTGTGGAACATGGTATAATCCAAGAGAGGACGCCTCCCTATTCACCTCAGTCAAATGGGGTAGCCGAAAGAAAGAACCGTACTCTAACTGATTTGGTTAACGCCATGTTAGACACATCGGGTCTCTCCAAGGCATGGTGGGGGGAGGCGATCTTGACTGCATGTCATGTCCTAAACCGAGTTCCCACAAAGAGCAAAGAGATAACTCCATTCGAGGAATGGGATAAGAAAAGGTTAAAGCTCTCTTATCTACGAACCTGGGGTTGTTTGGCGAAAGTCAATGTGCCAATTCCGAAGAAGCGCAAGCTGGGACCAAAAACTGTGGATTGTGTTTTCCTGGGATATGCTTTCCATAGCATTGGCTATAGATTCTTGGTTGTAAAATCTGAGGTATCTGACATGCATGTCGGTACAATCATGGAGTCGAATGATGTGACTTTCTTTGAAGATATCTTTCCCATGAAGGATATGGCGAGCTCATCAAATCAGGAGATGCCTAGTTCCTCGAATCAGGAATTAGTTACAATTACTGAACCTGCCATTTTGATGGAACACTTTGAAAATCCTGTGGAGAAGAACAATGAAGTTCCTACTAGGAGCAAGAGACAGAGGACTGCAAAGTCTTTTGGTGATGATTTTCTTGTGTATCTCATAGATGACACTCCCAGTTCTATTTCAGAGGCCTATGCATCTGAAGATGCTGACTACTGGAAGGAAGCAGTCCGTTGTGAGATGGATTCCATCTTGGCAAATGAAACTTAGGAGATAACTGATCGTCCTTATGGGTGCAAACCTATAGGGTGGAAATGGGTATTCAAGAAGAAGCTTAGGCCTGATGGTACTATCGAGAAGTACAAGGCATGGCTTGTGGCCAAGGGTTATACCCAAAAGGAAGGTGAAGACTTCTTTGATACTTACTCACCTGTGGCTCGACTGACCACCATTCGAGTACTACTTTCATTAGCTGCCTCACATGGTCTTCTCGTTCATCAAATGGATGTTAAGACTGCTTTCCTAAATGGAGAGTTGGAAGAGGAAATTTATATGGAACAACTAGATGGGTTTGCAGTAGATGGTCAGGAAGGAAAAGTGTGCAAGTTGCTGAAGTCTTTGTATGGACTTAAGCAAGCACCCAAGCAGTGGCATTAGAAGTTTGAAAGAACTTTAGCAGCTGCAGGCTTTGTTGTAAACGAAGTGATAAATGTGTGTACTATCGCCATGGTGGGGGCGAGGGAGTTATCCTTTGCTTGTATGTTGATGACATACTGATTTTTGGAACAAATCTGAATGTTATTAAGGAGGTCAAGGATTTCCTATCTCGCTGTTTTGAGATGAAGGATTTAGGAGTGGCTGATGTCATCCTGAACATCAAGTTGTTGAGAGACGATGATGGTGGGATTACATTGCTCCAATCTCACTATGTGGAAAAGATCTTGAGTCACTTTGGCTATAGTGACTGCAAGCCCTCTCCAACACCATATGATGCCAGTGTGCTGCGTCAAAAGAATCGGAGAATTGCTACAGATCAATTGAAATATTCTCAGATTATTGGCTCGCTTATGTACTTAGCCAGTGCTACAAGACCTGACATCTCTTTTGCTGTTAGCAAATTGAGTCGGTTTGTCTCAAAACCAGGAGATGTGCATTGGAAAGCTCTAAAAAGAGTTTTGCGTTATTTGAAAGGCACTGCGAATTATGGAATTCACTACACTGGGCACCCAAAGGTGCTTGAAGGGTATAGTGACTCAAACTGGATCTCAGATGCTGATGAGATAAAGGCCATGAGCGGATATGTATTCACTCATGGAGGTGGCGCTATTTCTTGGAAGTCTTGCAAGCAGACCATCTTAACGAGGTCAACAATGGAAGCAGAACTCACAGCACTAGATACAGCTACGGTCGAAGCAGATTGGTTTCGTCGGCTCTTGAATGACTTACCGGTTGTTGAGAAACCTGTACCGGGTATCCTTATGAATTGCAACAATCAAACTGTGATCACGAAAGTGAGCAGCTCAAAGGATAACATGAAGTCATCAAGACACGTTAAGAGAAGGTTAAAGTCTGTCAGAAAAATGAAAAACTCCGGAGTTATTGCATTGGATTATATCCAAACGTCTAAAAATCTGGCAGATCCTTTTACTAAGGGTTTATCACGTAATGTGATAGATAATGCATCAAAGGAGATGGGTATGAGACGCACAACATGAGTTGTTCACAGTGGTAACCTAGTCTATGTGATCGGAGATCCCGTGAATTAGATGTGGAAGACAAGCTGTTGATCAGCTGAGAGGATAGTATCCTTACTATTAACAATACCACTCCATGAAGATGCAATACTTTCCTAATCTGCATGGCAGGTTGATGTATATCTTAATGTGTTCTAAGTGGCTCATTTAAGCAGAGATGTTGTCCTGCAGAACATCTTTTAAAGAACACACATATATGAGTCTGATTGTTAAACGTCGCAATCTCTGAGAGTAGGGTGCTCTCTAGTAAACTCATGAAAGGTCTCGGAGTATGACGCATAAGCTCCACCCGCGGGGAAGACCCACGGTAGCCAAGTATCGGTCAAGGCTTTGTGTGAAACTAGATTCGTAGAAAACTTGCAGTTCAAGGCATAGTCCACTGTTCAAGTTGCTTACTAGTGTAGTATAGAGTTCTAGGTGGAAGTTCAACTTAACAGTCTCCATTGCAGTACCGGTATATAAAACAGTGTTTGGAACCAAAGGCAAATTTTATGTGCCTCTAGGATCTGGTGGGGGATTGCTGGAATTTAGTCTACTTTGCGCCAGCCCAATAACAATTTCAGAAATTCCTAATAAATCCTAGAGGCCCACTCAGCCCATTTGTGCAGGGTAAAAGGTGGAACCAAAGTTTAGTCCCACATTACTAGTTTGGTGCGAGTTTGACCTTATTATAAGGGAGGTTGTTTCCTCACATGTATGAGCATGAGAACAAGAGGGACATTCACGTGCGCTCCTCCTCAGCCACCTGCCTCGCCACGTCACGACGCGTCGCGGGTTGTGGGAATGAGCCGAGCCGGTGTCTAAATTTTTGCCACGCACGACTGGTATACGAAAGGTCACACGGAAGTTGAAAAGATTTTTTGCTATAGTGGAGACTGAATGCGAACGGCGCATCCCTTCGGCTGCTAGCTGTTCACTTCGTCTCCCTCTCTTCGTTTCACCTCCCGTCGATACCCTCTCGCCTACTTCTCCTGTGCCTATAAAAGAGAGATCGCTCCTCTCGAGAGAGACGCACCAGAAGATCATCTCCCTCTCGCCACCGAGTTCCAATCTCTGAGCTACTGCTACGATCTTCCCCATCCCGGCTTGCGGCGTGCACCGCAGGTCGGGACAGTAGGCCTCCGGAACCGCACCTCTTTGAGTCCTGTACGGGAGAAGGGTGATAAGGTTTTTGGGGAGCGCTCTGTGCGACTACTGACCGGTTCATCACGGACGCTCCGGACACCGACGATTACTTCCCCAACGACGACTTCTTCCCCGACGTCGACAACCTCTTCGACGACATGGCTGGCGAGGATGTTGACCCCAAGACCAGTGCTTCTGCTGTTGTACCGTACGTGTTCATGCTCTTTCTGTTTGAGATTCTGCCACAGTTTCTGGGTCTACTGTCTGCTCTAGATATGTTTGGTTCTAGTTCATATATGCAGATGCTTTTACCTTCTCTCTGTCAGATAGCATGACTTGTTTTATCTCTACTATACTAGTTATGCTTTATCTAGTATTTCTGTTAATAAAATCATTTGATAAATTGCTCATATTTCCAACAAGACACACTCTAAACTATATTCCTCTCTTTAATTAATGAATGAGAAAATATTTGGCCTCCCTTTAAAAAAACATGTGTTGACGCGCAAGAACCAACACAATGATGTTCTCTGGAGCTTTCACGAAAGGATCGAGGTCGCAGAGCAACTCGTTTCCAGGACGCCACAAAGACTGCATATCTCAGCTTGTCTGCATCAAGGGGCAACAAAACAAGGACGCCATCATGCTGCATGTCATCCTCCTTTGGCTTGTGTCCCGTTGTAAAGAAAGAAAAGAACTTCATTTATTGTCCAAGGAGTGTAAGTTATACTAGCAGGGTTTACATACATCAAGCTACCAGGTCACACTCGTAGAATCCTAAGATGATATGCCGGCTCAGTCTCTCGAAGATACTCATAGAGGTAGGGTGTGCATTGTGCGTTATAAAAATTAGTGTATACGCGTATATATGAGCGTTTGTGTTTGTACTGATATTCTAAAAAAAGCTACCAGATGACACTCGTGTAAGCAATCCAAACTTGATGAGAAAAAATATACACCAAGCTGGCAGTTTTATTGGGAATGTGGTGATCAGTAGTTCGTCCTCCCAATGGCGCAGAAGAGAAGAAGAACCGATCGTCCTCGCAATCGATTTCATTGGGATTGCGCAGCGTGGCACGATATCCCTGCGTCCCCTGCAAATTTCACGTTGCCCAAATGCAGCTAACAGCAACCTAGCGGCGTCAGGACTGCCCCCGATAATAAAAGTCGCTACGGTCGAGGGCCGCGCGTGCTAGATGGGCGAGCGGTCCAAAACCGTGGGCCAAGCACGGACGCCATAATCGGTGGCGACCTCATCTCCGCTCGTTCCTATCCTTGGATGGCGACGTGGGAGAAGAAACGGATGGGACGGATAGCTGGCCGGTTTGCTGTTGCGTGGAGTGCGAGGCCTCACCTAGCGATTAATTATAGAAAGAATCGGCTGGCAAGGTCAGCTCCTCTTCGGGTTCAGCTGCCGCGGCGGCGGCGAGCACCAATTGAATAGGACGCGAGATATGAAAGTTGTATGGAAAGAAACGTAAAGATGATTGCTCGACGGCGGCGAGCCACCGGCATCGAGAGGTGTGTTCCTCAGCCGCGAAGCAGATGGACATTTGAGATGGCGTACCAGCCTCTGTGAGCTGCAGCAGCAGAACTGGATCTGGACAGAACATGGAGAAACCACATGATATGATCTTCCAACTCACAACAATATGTACAGCGACTCATTGCTAATATCATAGAACCAAAACACCACGCTGTCTCAACAACAGAAATGGCAGGCTGTCTCAACAGCAAAAGAGGGGAGGGAGGAGAGTTCACAACCATGAGTGCACAGATCTGACAAGCTACAATCCTCTAGTTATTTTTGTTGTTTTCTTCTTGGCGATGATTGATGCCTCCTGTTTTTTTGTTCTTTTTTCCTGGCAATGATTCCTCCGGTTTCCCGGATGATGATACTAGTAGTTGATTGCATCCGGGATGCGCAGATCTCAGGCCATGAGACCGCGGATCTCAGATCCATCAATGGCAAAAGCACTGCAACTCAAGAACATGCATACATACTCGCTAGTAGTAGTAGTAGTCTTCTTGGTCGGGAGCGGCGCCGGGGAAGGCTTTCATCACACGCGGACGGATGCCAGGGAGAAGACGAAGCCGGCGAACTGCGGCGGAGGGCGCACCACGGTCCAGTTCTTGGACTTGACGTCGAACACCCACAGCGCGTGCCCGCCGCCGCCTCCCTCGGACTCGATGGCGCCGGTCACCACCACGCGCTCGCCGCCGCCGACGGCGACCGCGCGCGCCGTGCCGGCCTTGAGACCAGGCGGGTAGGGGCCCACCTCGAGCCAGCCCCGGCGCTCCCCGCGCCACTCCATCACGGCCGTGCCCTCGATGCACCACACGCGGCCGCGCACCACCACGTGAGCCGCCGACGGCGGGGCGCGCACGCGCTCCAGGCGGCGCCACTCGCGGGTCGCCGGGTCGAACCACTCGGCGTCCCGCTCGAACCCTCCCTGACGCCCCGTGCGGTACCCGCTCACGGCGAGGAACCGGTCGCCGGCGACGGTGGCCATGCCGTCGCACTCGTCGCGCTCCTCCGACATGTCCGGGAGCGGGTCCCAGCCGTCGGCCTCCGCGTCGTACGCCTCCGCCGTCTTCAGCGCGTTCTTGAGCTTGTCGTGCCCGCCGGCGACATAGATCTTGCCCCCCGCCTCGGCGCACGCGAAGAAGGACCGCGCGGACCGCATCGGCGCGCCGCGGCGCCAGACGCCGGTGGCGGCGTCCAGCACGTTGACGTCCGCCACGGGCTCGAAGGTCTTGGGGTCCCAGCCGCCCATCACCGCGACGCGGGTGCCCACGGCCGCGCACTGGGCGAACATCGGCACCGGCGGCGCCGAGTTCTCGCGGTGCCACTCCCCGGTGGTGACGTTGTACACGGCCACGCCGTACGCCGGCGTGTTCTCGGGCGCCCCGTCGTCCCCGGCCACCGGGTTGCCAAACTGCATGAGAAAGACCAGATCCTCGTTGGCTCCGGCCTCGGCGCGCGCCAGGGCGAACTCCGGGGCGGCGGCGGCGCTCCTCCAGCCGCGGCACACGCGGCGCATCGAGCGGTAGGATCCGTGCGGGACGCGCGCCAGGCAGTCGACGGCGACGTCGTCGGGCATCCCCGGGATGAGGTCGATGTGGTCGGCATCCGACTCTTGGACACGGCTCTTTGGGTTCATCATCTTGTGACTTGTGTAAAGCTTTGCTTCTGGTTCTGGATGGCTCTCACCTTCCATGGGAGAGGGCATAAATAGAAGGCTGGCGGAGCTACGGGACACGCATATTGATTGGGCCCCATGTGACAGCTGGTAAACAAATAGAAAAAAAAAGCAACAACTTGATGGTAAAGCAATTGCAAGCGGCTGTTTTTCTGCCGGATTTGTGTGCTGCTCTCCTTCGTGGAGAGGGATGATGCATGTGTTGTTTAAAGTGATACTCTAACTGAATGCCCTTTTCTCTAAAAAAAAACGGAATGCCCTTTCAATAATTGGAAGATGTATTTGTGTCCTTGGGAGTGACTTTTTGATTGATTGTCTTTTTCTTCTTTTTTTGAGTTGAGGATTCATTGTATTGATCACAACGAAACCGGCATGCGATTTGTAAAATTTGATCCTTTATATTGAGAATGAATTAATATCAAAGTTGATGTCGACCGCTAAGTGCAAACCATTGGTGTCCAGTTTTATAATACTCTAAGTAGAAGACTCGATGCAGCCGAAACACACCGAAGTCTTCTTTGTTTAGAGCATCTTCAAGATGCATCCGCCAAAACGTAGACACTCGAAACGTAGGACTCTCGCATCCTGGCCCACCCAATCACCCTTTCCGGTCTCATTTTATTCCACTTTGCCATTTCTCTCCCTTGTTTTGCATCCGCACCCTTCACCTCCACCATCGCTATTGTTCATCTCCGCCGACCACAGAGGCATTGCCGGACATCCGCAACCAGCACCGACGCGTCCGCTCGCCGTTTCGATGGAGTTTTCCACCCTGGAGTTTGGTCAAATGCCATTGAGCTTATTTTCAAATGCTATGTCGTTTTTTAGAGTACGAAGAATGGTGAGCTACTCGACCATGGAGGATGAGTTGTTGTGCGATGCGTGGCTGGCCATATCCGCGGACTTCATAGGCAGGAGCAGAGAGGAGCCCTTTTGGGAGCAAGTGCATGAAAAGTTTCACGCACGAAAGCACATTGCGCCCTACGACTTGTACATCATTCAACCATGCAACGTGAGATCGTTGTCGTATCGCTAGCACGCTATCCAGATTCGCATCATCAAGTTTTGCAACTTGGTTAGTCAGCTCGAGGCAAGGTTCCATTGCACGCGGACATGGACGAGATCGTAAGTTTTACTTCCTTTTGCTCAACTTGTTGATTGATTCGTTCACTCAATGTTGGTCCACACATTATATGTAGCCCGCACGCGCTGCCGTGGTGTACCACATGACAGAGGGACGAGCATTTACGTGCACACACTGTTGGATGAAGCTGAAGGGGAGTTTCTGTGGAACGACGTGATCCGTTTACGAAAAACTTGCTGGACATCCGGGATCTAGTCAAATTTAGAGACATTGTTGTACTAGACTTAATTTGTATGCTATGTATGAATAATTTGTGACATTTTCTATCCGAAAATTTTGATGAATATCGGCCAGTTTGCATGAATTTTGTCCGATTAGTTAAAATTCGGTTTGAAATGTATGCGGCTAGCGTTGGATGGCGTCCTCCCGCATCCGTGTCCGCGGACTGGTCCCCCTGTCCGCGGACGGAAGCGGAAGGACTTTGCGGGCTGCCGTTGGAGATGCCATTATAGTCTTTTGATTTTAGAGTGAGAAAACCTATTGGTTGTGCCCATAATTTATCTTCAATGGATAACATGAAAACTGAGGGCGGCATGTAAATTGGAGGAGGGGGGTGATGCAAACTTTTATACACAACTATGTGCAGACAGGTTTTCTGCATAATTGTATAATGATAATCTGACATCCTATGTCCAATAGCCGGGGTAGATTTTACGTGAAACCACTACATCAAGCATACCAAGATAAGGGCATCTCCAACATCGACTCTTAAACCTCGCGCAACAATCTGCACCACGCTATCCGGATCGCGGAAGCCATCCAATGCAGGCCTGTTAGGTCCGTGGCACGGTCCGAACATGTTTTTCTCCCGCAAATCGGAGACATACATGGGGAGGTTTACGCGAGTCCGGACCGCTCCCAAGCCCGTTTCTGACCGTCCTAGCCCACCAAACCTCGCCTCCCTCCCGACGCCACCTGCTCGCATTCAATCCGCTGTAGAGCGCGCCGCTCCACATTGAAGCCGGATCAGGGCGGACGCGACCTCTCACTGCCTCCGTCATTGAAGCAGCACGTCGGCCAAGGGCGCCGCCCGCTACACGCCCGGCTGAACACGCCCCCTCGCCGCATTCAAACGCCTCCATTAAACCCACGTGGAAGCCGAGAAACCTACTTCGAACACACGTTCATTCATGAGCGGAACGGTATTAAACACAACGCCGGGCAGGCTCCTCCCCTCTGCCCTCTATATAAACTCAAGTTCGTCATATTTTGACTGGAGACGCTCAAGGTCTTCGGTCAAAATTTGAGACCGTTCCATTTCATCGGTCAACAGATCGTCACTTTTATCTAACAGTTTGTGAATCCTTTCCATGGCAGTTTGTTGCTTTGAAACAAGTTTAGCAAGTTTGGAGTAGCTAGGAGTCATGTTTTCATCAGATTCACCTTCACTTGAAGAAGATGATGAATGTTTGAGTACCTTGGTGCCCTTGGCCATGAGGCACGATGCTGAAGAAGATGAATCATGTTCGAAAGTCATCGTTTTGAGTGACTCCTTGAACTCGAGGAACCAGGGATCCTGACAGGTACGGTGCCCTTCATAGACGTCAGAGATCCGGTCCCAGATGAGCTTCGCATTGCAAAGATGCATAATGCCCCTAAACTCATCTCTGGACATCATAGCCTTCCACCTGGGATAGTCTATGCCATTGAAGATGAGGCACGCGGCAGAAACCTTGATCATACATGCGGTCGACATAACTAAAATTCCAGGTGGTTAATCCAAAATCATAAAGAACAAGGGAGTACCTTGCTCTGATACCAATTGAAAGCGCGGGTTATATCCCAGAGGGGGGTGAATGGGAGATTTTTAGAAATTCGTCAAACTCTAAGGAATTTGACGAAGATCAGAGTGAAGAAATAGAACCACAAGGGAAACTAAATCATCACAGAATCAGAGTACATGCAATCAGGATACGTAAGAGTGAAGAACATGCAATCATACAAGCATGAAGAATATGAACTAAGAAAATGAAAGATAGCATGTTGAAATTCTTCGGTTCAAATTCATCAGAAGATAGATCACAGATTCTTCAGCAGCGGAATAAAGTAAGGGAGGGTGAGGAATTTGACACCAGGTTGGCTCGGTGAAGACAATGCAATTTGGTAGACCAGTTCCAGTTGCTGTACCAACTGTATGTCTGGTTGAGACGGCTGAGTTCCAACTCAGAGGACACACAGTCCTCACCGTATTTCTCTCGAGCTAAGGTCACTTAGTCCTCGCCCAATCACTCGTGGTAAGTATTCAAGGTAGACTTCCAAAACCTTCACAGACCTGTTCAACGGCACACCACAATGACTCTTGGTGTATGATTGCATGTATCTACGTTGGTAATTCCCCGAAGAGGAGAGGATGATGCAGCACAGCAAAGTTAAGTTTTTCCCTCAGTTATGAAACCAAGGTTATCAATCCTGAAGGAGAACCAAGCAACACTATGTAAACAACACCTGCACACAAACCACAAAAACTTGCAACCCAACGCGTAAGAGGGGTTGTCAATCCCTCCCCGGTATTGAGCTAGATTAAATTGTATGAGATTTGATAAATAGATCAAGCAAAAACACAAACTAAAATAAATAAAGGAAAAATGCATTAAGGTATTTTTGGGTTTTATATGATAGGAAAATAGACCCGGGGGCGGTAGATTTCACTAAAGGCTTCTCTCGAGAAAATAGCATACGGTGGGTAAACAAATTACTGTTGGGCAATTGATAGAAAAGCGAATAATCATGACGATATCCAAGGCAATGATCATGTATATAGGCATCACGTCCAAGATTAGTAGGCCGACTCCTGCCTGCATCTACTACTATTACTCCACACATCGACCGCTATCCAGTATGCATCTAGTGTATTAAGTTCATGGAAAAACGAAGTAATGCAATAAGAACGGTGACATGATGTAGACAAGATCTATTCGTGTAGGAATAGACCCCATCATTTTATCCTTAATAGCAATGATACATGCGTGTCATATCTCTTTCTGCCACTGAAATTGAGCACCGCAAGATCGAACCCATCACAAAGCACCTCTTCCCATTGCAAGAAAAATCAATCTAGTTAGCAAAACCAAACCAAAATTTCGGAGAAGAAATACGAGGCAATAAAGATCATGCATAAAAGAGTTCAGCATGGACTCAAATTATATTCATGGATAGAACTGATCATAAACCCATAATTCATCGGATCCCAACAAACTCACCGCAAAAAGTCATTACATCAAATAGATCACCAAGAACATCGAGGAGAACATTGTATTGAAGATCAAAAAGAGAGAAGAAGCCATCTAGCTACTACCTACGGTACCGTAGGTCTGTAGTAAACTACTAACGCATCATCGGAGGGGCAACAAGGATGATGAAGAACCCCTCCGTGATCGTTGACCCCTCCGGCAGGGTGCCAAAAGAGGCCTCTAGATTGGATCTCATGGTTCTGGAACTTGCGGCGGCTGGAATTGTGTTTCGTCGACACCCCTAGGGTTTTGGGGATTTTAGAGTATTTATAGAGCTGAAGGTCAGTGGAGAAGCTTCCCGCGGGCCCCACTACCAACCAGGGCATGCCCGGGGCCTCTAGCGTGCTCTGGTGCCTAGTGAGCCCCACGGGCCTCCTCTGGTGCACTACCTTGGCCTCCTGGGTGTCTTCTGGGCAGAAAAAAATCTTCAAAAAGTTTCGTGGCATTTGGACTCCGTTAGGTATTGATTTTCTGCGAAGTAAAAAAAAGAAGAAAAAAAACAGCAACTGGCACTAGGCACTATGTCAATAGGTTAGTCCCAAAAAATGATATAAAGTTGTTAGTCAATGAGTATAAAACATCCAAGATTGATACTTTAATAGCATGGAACAATCAAAAATTATAGATACGTTGGAGTCGTATCAGTGTACTCAGAACTTGACGCCTAACCGTCTGGAAGAATGACAGTCTTCAAAGGTAACAGGCATCGGATCACACAGATCAATCCCTTCAGTGATGCTCAATCACTTTGGCTCTGGGGTTTCCTCACTTAGGATTCTCTCAAAGTCGTCAGAGGATGGGTTGCTATCAAATGACAACTGTCAAGTTCTGTCGGAGCAGCCAACCAACAAGTGGTTGTGGGGGGCGGCTATTTATAGCCAGGGGCAACCCGACATGAATTGTCATAAATGTCTTTCTCTGATTCGACCGTTGTCAGTATAATGATCCACTCGACAGCTGGCCCGCGGCGCAGCAACGATCGGAATTTAAACTCTCAAATTCGTCGGGGCACTCAATTTTCTCACGGAAGGCAGATCGCATAGGCGAACTCCTAACTCCTCAGCATGACCAAATTCGTCAGTGACCAGATGAACTTCGTCACTGTCGCCAGCAAATGCGTCAGTTGTACTAGAGATTTCCAAAGGCTTCACTCGAAGCGGCTAGAGTAGTGTAGGTTTGAGTAAGTTTGACATCACTTTGGAAATGTGAAATATGTTTCACCAAGACCCCCTTTAACAGTATGGTTTTTCCTATGACTGAAATAAGAAGAAAAGAAATTATGAAAAAAAAAGTCTTCAAGCTTCAAAGTATTCACATCAATTTCTTCAAAGGCCGTACCAATTTCATCACCAAATTCTTCACTTGAAGAAATCCATTTTTAGGGGTCGTCTTTCATGTGTTAAACCAAATCTTCAGGGACTCTTTCTCCTGTGTATACTTACAAACACATTAGTTCCTCAACCTATTTGCCTTCAATACACCAAAACCACTAAGGGGGCACTTGATGCACTTACACTTTGCCGGTCCGATGAGCGGCGCAACCAGCCATAGGGAAGATACGGGGGAAGAATATGCCTCGGGGTTCTCGGCAGTCCGGTTAGTGGGCTGGCAGACATGGAGAAGACAAGCCACGGCCGGTCGTAGAATAGTGTAGTGTATCCATGTCGTGGGAGTGGAGCTCCACACGACCGTGAGTGCACATAGTTTCAGCTTTTTAGTTGAAAATATGTCCAAAATGTAAATGTTTTCGTCCGGTTTTTATGAAATCCGTCATGTTTATATGAAATCCAGCCTTGTTTGCACGAATTTCATCTGATTTGTTCAAAAAGAGTTTGAAATGTATGCGGCTACGGTTGGATGGAATCCACCTGCATCCGTGTCCGCGGACTGACCCCCCCCCCCTGTTCGCGGACGGATTCAGGAGAAAATTTGCGAGTTGCCATTGGAGATGCCCTAAGGCAACAAAAAATGAGAGCAACTCATGTTAGGTTTTATGCACAACTGTTTATACAGTACATATACTGATAACAAGTCATCCTATGTGGAACAGTTGGTGCAAACTTTACGGGAAATCGCCGCATCATGCGTGGCCAGATAAGCACACCATGAAGATTAGTAACTGATTGCTTGTATCTGCGTTGGTATTTCCCCGAAGAGGAGAGGATGATGCAGCATAGCAACGATAAGTTTCCCTCGGTTATGGAACCAAGATTATCAATCCAGTAGGAGAACCAAGCAACATTATGTAAACAGTACCTGCACACAAATAACAAATACTTGCAACCCAACACGTAAGAGGGGTTGTCAATCCCTCCCCGGTAACAAGATAGATAAAATTGTATGAGATTGGATAAATAGATCTAGCAAAAACACAAAATAAAATAAATAAAGAAAAAGTGCAGCAAGGTATTTTTGGGTTTTTGGAATAATAGATCTGATAGAAGAGCAAATAATTATGATGATATCCAAGGCAATGATCATGTATATAGGCATCACGTCCAAGATTAGTAGACCGACTCCTGCCTGCATCTACTACTATTACTCCACACATCGACCGCTATCCAGCATGCATCTAGTGTATTAAGTTCATGGAGAAACAGAGTAATGCAATAAGAACGATGACATGATGTAAACAAGAGCTATTCATGTAGGAATAGACCCCATCTTTTTATCCTTAATAGCAACGATACATGCGTTCCTTGATAACCCACGTATAGGGGATCAATCGTGGTCCTTCCGATAAGTAAGAGTGTCGAACCCAACGAGGAGCAGAAGGAAATGACAAGTGGTTTTCAGCAAGGTAATTTCTGCAAGCACTGACATAGTCGGTAACAGGTAGTTTGATAGCAAGATAATTTATAACGAGCAAGTAACAGTAACCGTAAATAATATGCAGCAAGGTAAATCCTTTTGTGGCAAAGGACAGGCCAAAACGGTCTCTTATGATAAGCAAAGCGTAATTGAGGGTACACGGGAATTTCATCTAGTCACTTTCATCATGTTGGTTTGATTTGTGTTCGCTACTTTGATAATTTGATATGTGGGTGGACCAGTGCTTAGGTGTTTTTCTTACTTAAACAAACCTCCTACCTATGATTAACCTCCTCGCAAGCATCCTCAACTATGAGAAAAGTATTAAGATAAAATCTAACCATAGCATTAAACTTTTGGGTCCAAATCGGTCCCTTACGAAGTAGCGCATAAACCAGGGTTTAAGCTTCTATCACTCGAGCAACCCATCATCTAATAACTACTCCACAATGCATTCCCTTAGGCCCAAATATGGTGAAGTGCCATGTAGTCTACATTCACATGACACCACTAAGGGAATCACAACATACATATCATCAAAATATTGAACACATATCAAGTTCACATGATTACTTGCAACATGTCTTCTCCCGTGACCTCAAGAACCAAACTAACTACTCACAAATGATAATCATGCTCAAAATCAGAGGGGTATTAAATAGCATAATGAATCTAAACATATAATCTTCCACCAAATAAACCATATAGTAATCAACTACAAGATGCAATCAACACTACTAGTCACCCACAAGTACCAACCTAAGGTTCCGGTACAAAGATTGAACACAAGAGATGAACTAGGGTTTGAGAGGGGATGGTGCTGTTGAAGATGTTGATGGAGATGGCCCTTCCAAAGATGGGAGAGTTGTTGGTGATGATGATGGTGATGACTTCCCCCTCCAGGAGGGAAGTTCCCCCGACGGAATCGCTCCGCCGGAGGGCAAAAGTACTCCTGCCCAAGTTCCGCCTCGAGACGGCGGCGCTTCATCCCGAAAGTCCCCCTTTGATTTTTTTCTAGGTCAAAATGACCTATATACCATAAGATGGGCACCAGAGGTGGGCCGAGGAGGGCACAACCCACCAGGGCACGCCTGGGGGGCCTGGCGCGCCCAGGTGGGTTGTGCCCCCCTGGTGGGCCTCCTCGGGTAGTTATTTTCTCCAGTATTTTTTATATATTGCAAAATAATTCTCCGTAAATTTTCAGCTCATTTGGAGATGTGCAGAATAGGTAACTCTGATGTAGCTTTTTCAGGTCCAGAATTCCAGTTGCCGGTATTCTCCCTCTTTGTGTAAACCTTGCATATTATGAGAGAAAAGGCATTAGAATTAATCCAAAAAGCATTATTATGCATAAAAATATTATAAATAACAGTAGGAAAACATGATGCAAAATGGACGTATCATGCCTCGCTACCCCTTCTGTCACTGGGTGAGGAGACCGCAAGATAGAACCCATCACAAAGCACCTCTTCCCATTGCAACAAAAATCAATCTAGTTGGCCAAACCAATCCAAAGTTTCGGAGAAGAAATACGAGGCTATAACAATCATGCATATAACAGATCAAAGAAAACTCAAATAATATTCATAGATAAATCTGATCATAAACTCGCACTTCATCGGATCCCAACAAACACACCGCAAAAAGTCATTACATCAAATAGATCTCCAAGAACATCGAGGAGAACATTGTATTGAGAATCAAAAAGAGAGAAGAAGCCATCTAGCTATTGCCTACGGACCCATAGGTCTATGGTAAACTACTCACGCATCATCGGAGGAGCGCCAATGAGGATGATGAACTCCTCCGTGATCGTGTTCCCCTCCGGCAGGGTGCCGGAATAGGGATCTAGATTGGATCTCGTGGTTCTGGAACTTGCGGCGGCTGGAATTGTGTTTCGTCGACTCCCCTAGGGTTTCTGGAATATTTGGGTATTTATAGAGCTGAGAGGCGGTGGAAAGGACCTCCGTGGGCCCCACCACCCATCAGGGCGCCCTAGGGGCCTCTGGCGCGCCCACGTGGGATGGTGGGCCCCATGGGCCTTCCCTCGTGCACTTCCTTGGCTCTCAAGTTGTCTTCTGGGCTGAAAAAAATCTCCAAAAAGTTTCGCTGTGTTTGGACTCCGTTTGATATGGATATTCTGCAAAGTAAAAAAACAAGCAAAAACAGCAATTGGCACTGGCACTATGTCAATATGTTAGTCCCAAAAAATGATATAAATTTTCTATAAAATAGATATAAAACATCCAAGAATGATAATATAATAGCATGGAACAATAAAAAATTATAGATATGTTGGAGACGTATCAGCATCCCCAAGCTTAATTCCTGCTCGTCCTCGAGTAGGTAAATGATAAAAACAAAAATTTGGATGTGGAATGTTGCCTAACATGTTCATCACATATTCTTTTCTTTTGTGGCATGGACATTTGGACTTTTAGATGATTCAAAGCAATAGTCTATATTTGACATGAAGAATTCAATACTCAAGCATATCAACAAGCAACCATGTCTTTATATATATCAACACTAAATAAAGCTATCCCTAGCCCATCAGGCTCAATCATTGACCCATTCATGAAACACACTCGAATATTAGCTACATCCAGTGCACAAGTATGATCATAGTGCTCCCTAGTTGGTGCTATATAAGAGAAGATGGAGACTCAAATAAAAATAAAAATCGCATAAAGTAAATGAATAGGCCCTTCGCAGAGGGAAGCAGAGATTTGTAGAGGTGCCAAAGCTCAAAGCTTAAATTGAGAGATAAAATATTTTGAGAGGCATGCTTTTCCCGTCAACGAAAACGACCGAGTAATTCCCAATACTTTCCATGCTAGATACATCATAAGAGGTTCCCAAACATAAAATAAAGTTTATTCCTTTTTCCACCATTCTTTCACAATACATGGCTAGCCGTATCCACGGGTGCCTTCCATACCAACACTTTCCAAGGAATTTATTATTTGACAACATAATGTAAATTTCTTTTTCACTTCGGGACTAGGCATCCCTATTACCGCCACACTCTCATGCAATGACAAGTGAATAAACACTCATCTTGAGAATAACACATCTAGCATGGAAAAATATTGGCCACCACCTGCCGCTTCATGAGTGGTATGGGCACACAAAAAGGAAATTTATTTTGAAAATTAGAGTTGGCACATACAAATTTACTTAGAACGGCACGGAAATACCGCATATAGGTAGGTATGGTGGACTCATATGGCATAACCGGGTTTAAGGATTATGGATGCACAAGTAGTATTCCTGCTTAGTACAAGGAAAGGCTAGCAAAAAGATTGAGAAGCAACCAACCAAGAAATGAAAATTCTCATAAACGAGCATTAAGCATAACTAACACCAAATAATGCACCACAAGTAGGATCTAATTTCATTGCATAACTATTGACTTTCGTGCTTGCATATGGAATCACAAACCTTAACACCAATATTCTTACTAAAGCATAATTACTCACCAACATGACTCACATATTACTATCATCATATCTCAAAACTATTACAAAGAATCAAGTTTATTTTGTCGAATGATCTTCATGAAAGTTTTTATTATATCCCTCTTGAATATCTATCACTTTGGGACTAGTTTCATATATTACATTGCTTATAATAAGCTCTTAAATAAATTTAAGTGAAGAACATGAGCATAAAAAAATTTGTCTCTCAAAATACTATAAGTGAAGCATGAGAGAATTTCTTCAAAAAATTTACTAACTCTCAAATAAATCTAAGTGAAGCATGAGAGTATTTCTTCAAAATATAAAAGCACAACCGTGCTCAAAAAGATATAAGTGAAGCACTAGAGCAATTCCATAGCTCAAAAAAATTTAAGTGAAGCACATAGAGCAATTCTAACAAATCATAGCATAATTATGGCTCTCTCAAATAGGTGTGTCCAGCAAGGATGATTGCGACAAACTAAAAAAAAACAAGCAAAGACTCATAATACAAGACGCTCCAAGCAAAACTCATGATATGTGACGAATAAAAATATACCTCCAAGTAAAATTACCGATGGTTGTTAGAAGAAAGAGGGGATGCCTTTCGGGGCATCCCCAAGCTTAGTTGCTTGGTTCTCCTTGAATATGATCTTGGGGTGCCATGGGGCATCCCTAAGCTTAGGCTCTTTTCACTCCTTATGCCTTCATCCATCGAGATCTCACCCAAAACATGAAAACTTCAATCACACAAAACTTAACAAAACCTTCGTGAGATCCGTTAGTATAAGAAAACCAATCTTTGCTTTCAGTACTGTTGCAAACCCATTCATATTTTTTTATTGCATTATACCTACTGTATTCTAACTTTACCATTGCTTATACCCTCCAATACAATCCATAGATTCATCAAAATAAGCACACAATGCAACGAAAACAGAATATGTCAAAAACAGAACAGTCTGTAAAGACTCGAATTTTACTCATACTTCTGTAACTCCAAAAATTCTGAAACATTCGTAAAACATAGGAAATTTCTATATGAATATTTTGTAAAAAAATCAGAATTGTTCGTCGCTTATGTGAATTTAACAATTCTGCTACTGGACGTAAAAGTTTCTGTTTTTCAACAGGATCAAATCAACTATCACCCAAAGCTATCCCAAAGGCTTAACTTGGCACAAACACTAATTAAAACATGAAAAACACAATCATAAAAGAGGCATAATTATGCAAACACTCAAGAATAGAAAGAAAAAGGCAAAAATAAATTATATTCATTGGGTTGCCTCCCAACAAGCGCTATCGTTTTATGCCCCTAGCTAGGCATAATGCATAGATTCAAGTATTGGCATCTTTAGTTTTTGATCCATAGGTTGCCCTCATGATTGATTCATATGGTGGCCTAATTCTTGTTCCAGGGAAGTGTTCCAAACCCTTTCTTAGTGGAAACTAAAATTTAATATTCCCTTCTTTCATATCAATCACGGCACCTACAGTTCGTAAAAACAGTCTACCAAGTATGATGGGACAAGACGGATTGCAATCAATATCAAGAACAATAAAATCTATGGGCAAATAGTTTCTATTTGCAAGAAGAAGAACATCATCAATTCTTCCCAAAGGCTTTTAATAGTGGAATCAGCCAAGTGCAAATTAAGAGAACATTTTTCAATATTGGTAAGACCAAGCACATCACCTAGAGATTTCAGAATTGTGGAAACACTAGCACCCAAATCACATAAAGCAAAGCACTCATAATTTTTAATCTTGACTTTAATGGTAGGTTCCCACTCATCATATAATTTTCTAGGAATTGAAATCTCTAATTCCAACTTTTCTTCTAAAGCTTTCATCATCGCTTCTACAATATGTTTAGCAAAAGCTTTATTTTGTTCATATGCAATGGGTGAATTTATCATGGATTGCAACAAAGAAATACATTCAATCAAAGAGCAACTATCATAATTAAAGTCTTTGTAATCCAAAAGAGAGGGCTCATCACTAGTTAAAGTTTTGACCTCTCCAATCCCACTTTTATCAATTTTTTCAACAAGATTTTCACCCTCCGAATTATGACGCTCTCTAGCTAAAGTTGACTCTTCTTCAGTCCTCTTTCATCAGGTTTAATATTACTAAACAAAGAATCAATAGAAGAAACACCAATCATTTTAAGATCTTCATCATTATTATGAAAGCAATCGGTAGAAAACGCTCTTTCTAAAAATTCTCTTTTAGCTCTAAGCATAGCGGTTCATTTCTTACTTTCATCCATAGAAACATATAAAGATTTAATTGATTCATTAACATCAACCATAGGTCGAAAAAAATTAATCTTGAGATTTTCTACATCATGGGAAATTCTATCAATGCTTCTAGACATATCATCAATCTTATTCAACTTTTCTTCTATCATAGTATTGAAAACCTTTTGAGCATTGATAAATTCTTTAATATTACTCTCAAGATCAGAGGTGTTCCTATTAATATTGTAAGAAGAATTACCATAGGAATTACCATAATTATTAGAGGAATTTCCAGTTAAAGGCCTAGGATTAAAATTACCACTATAAGCATTGTTATTAAAATTGTTTCATGAGAAAAAATTCGCATCTACAGGATCACTATTTTTCTCAATCAAAGTAGACAAAGGCACATCATTAAGATCTATAGGCGCACTTTTACTAGCAACCAATTTCATAAGAGCATCATCTTTTTCACTCAAAGTACTAATTACTTCAACAGAATTAACTTTTTTACTAGTAGGTGCTCTTTCGGTTTGCCATTGCGAATAATTTGCCATAATATTATCTAGAAATTTAGTAGCTTCACCCAAAGTAATCTCCATAAAAGTACCACCCGCGGCGGAATCTAAAAGATTTCTAGAAACAAAATTCAATCCCGCATAAAAAATTTTATAATCATCCCAAGATTTAAACCATGAGTAGGACAATTTCTTAGCATCAATTTCATTCTTTCCCAAGATTGTGCAACATGTTCATGCTCAGGTTGCTTAAAATCCATGATTTGATTTCTAAGGGAAATAATTTTGCGGGCTGAAAATACTTAGTAATAAAGGCATCTTTGCACTTATCCCAGGAATCGATACTATTGCGAGGCAAAGAGGAAAACCAATTTTTTGCACGATCCCTCAAAGAGAAAGAAAATAATTTCAACTTCACAATATCATTGTCCACATCTTTTTTCTTTTGCATATCACACAATTCTATGAACGTGTTTAGCTGGGACGCAGCATCCTCATTAGGAGTACCGGAAAATTGCTCTTTCATAACAAGATTCAACAAAGCGGCAATAATATCATGAGACTCCGCACTAGCGGCGGGAGGAGCAATCGGGGTACTAATAAAATCATTATTATTAGTATTGGAAAAATCACACAATTTTGTATTTTCTTGAGACATTGTGACTACGCAAATAAGATCTCACGCGAACAAAAGATTGAACGAGAAAAAGGCGAACGAAAAAGAAGGCAAATAAAAAGGCAATTTTTTTGTGAAGTGGGGGAGATGAAAACGAGAGGCAAATGGAAAATAATGTAAATTGCAAGGAGATGAGATTTGTGATTAGGAACCTGATAGATGTTGATGATGTCTCCCCGGCAACGGCGCCAGAAATTCTCCTTGATTGCTTGTATCTGCGTTGGTATTTCCCCAAAGAGGAGAGGATGATGCAGCACAGTAACGGTAACTATTTCCCTCAGTTATGAAACCAACATTATCAATCCAGTAGGAGAACCAAGCAATATTATGTAAACGGTACCTGCACACAAATAACAAATACTTGCAACCCAACGCGTAAGAGGGGTTGTCAATCCCTCCCGATAAAAAGATAGATAAAATTGTATGAGATTGGATAAATAGATCTAGCAAAAACACAAAATAAAATAAATAAATAAAAAGTGCAGCAAGGTATTTTTGGGTTTTTGGAATAATAGATCTGAAAACAATATGATAAAAGATAGACCCGGGGCCCGTAGATTTCACTAGTGGCTTCTCTCAAGAAAATAGCATACGGTGGGTAAACAAATTACTGTTGGGTAATTGATAGAAGAGCAAATAATTATGACGATATCCAAGGCAATGATCATGTATATAGGCATCACGTCCAAGATTAGTAGACCGACTCATGCCTGCATCTACTACTATTACTCCACACATCGACTGCTATCCAGCATGAATCTAGAGTATTAAGTTCATGGAGAAATGGAGTAATGCAATAAGAACGATGACATGATGTAGACAAGAGCTATTCATGTAGGAATAGACCCCATCTTTTTATCCTTAATAGCAACGATACATGCATGCCTCGCTACCCCTTCTGTCACTGGGTGAGGACACCGCAAGATAGAACCCATCACAAAGCACCTCTTCCCATTGCAAGAAAAATCAATCTAGTTGGCCAAACCAAACCAAAGTTTCGGAGAAGAAATACGAGGCTATAACAATCATGCATATAAGAGATCAAAGAAAACTCAAATAATATTCATAGATAGATCAGATTATAAACTCGCACTTCATCAGATCCCAACAAACACACCGCATAAAGTCATTACATCAAATAGATCTCCAAGAACATCGAGGAGAACATTGTATTGAGAATCAAAAAGAGAGAAGAAACCATCTAGCAACTGTCTACGGACCCATAGGTCTATGGTAAACTACTCATGCATCATCGGAGGAGCACCAATGAGGATGATGAACCCCTCCGTGATCGTGTTCCCCTCTGGCAGGGTGCCGAAATAGGGCTCTAGATTGGATCTCGTGGTTCTGGAACTTGCGATGGCTGGAATTGTGTTTCGTTGACTCCTCTAGGGTGTCCGCAATATTTGGGTATTTATAGAGCTGAGAGGCGGTGGAAAGGACCTCCGTGAGCCCCACCACCCATCAGGGCGCCCCAGGGGCCTCTGGCGCGCCCAGGTGGGTGGTGGGCCCCACGGGCCTTCCCTCGTGCACTTACTTGGCTCCCAAGTTGTCTTTTGGGCTGGAAAAAATCTCCAAAAATTTTCGCTGCGTTTGGACTCCGTTTGATATGGATATTCTGCGAACTAAAAATGAAGCAAAAAACAGTAACTGGCACTGGGCACTATGTCAATAGGTTAGTCCCAAAAAATGATATAAAGTTGCTATAAAATGAATATAAAACATCCAGGAATGATAATATAACAGCATGGAACAATCAAAAATTATAGATACGTTGGAGGCGTATCAGTAACTGATATCAAATTGCACACGCCACCATGAAACCGCTAGATAAGCATCCATAAATGGCATCCAAATTGTAACTAATGCCATTTTTTCTCTGGTGTCTAGGGATCGGTGCACAATTAGATGAAATGAATTGTTGTTGTTTAATACACCCGTCCAGTGTAGATTGGTACAGTGCATAACTGTTTGCCGACAATAAATTAGGCCCAAACCTGGCAGGCTTTTTTCTCAAGCAACATGCATGACTAGATCAGCTACACAGAGGGGTAAATATCATGTGCTCGCAACAACTACATGCTCTCATGCTCCAATTTTTAAAGTAATAATTACAAGTGTTTAAAAAATAGAAAAAATATGAATGTTCACAAGACATAAGTCTACATCATCTGAAAATTTCATATCCGAACTCAAAATATACATTGAGAAACAAAAAAGGCAAATTGAACATAAATGAAGTCACAGGAAGACAAAAGCTAAAATGGCACTATTCACATGAAGATTGTCTTTTTTGTTTCTCATTGTATATTTTGATTTTGGATTTGAAATTTTTAGATGATCTAAACACATGTCTTGTGAACAACCACCAATTTTTTAGGAATTTTTTGAAACATTTAAAATTGCCATTTTAGACATTGAAGCCTGGGAGCATGAAAGTGTCAGGAGCACTGAATATTTTCCCCAATGTGTGCATCGGTGCAGCTTTCTGCTGGACAGAGCATTGGAGTCGGTTCTCCCCCGAGAGAAAAAGCTCCATACGCAGCCATTGAAGGCTGACATGAGAAGCGACTTTTTGACGCGTCATTGATTGATATGTGTAACTGTGGATGGAGTAAATGGCTAGTGGGTGAAAATGTGTAGTGCGGGAAAAATTATATAGCGCGGTAGAAATAGAAATATTACAACGCATTATGAGAATCAAACTGTAGTGTATGTTATGTTTATGAAATGCTGGTGCATAATTCCGATTAGTGGACAAATGAGCACAAATACAAATTAAGATTAACCATAAAGAGCATGCTTCCAGAATTACATAGTACTGATAATCATGAGGCTAACACGATTCTGGGACGACCAGGTGGTTTGAAATGAAAAATACATTGTAGTATTGGTAATCCCGAGGCTAACACATAGTAGCAAACTCAGATTAGTTACTTTGGAATAAAAATTACATAATAGTGATAATCTTTCCGGCACCGTCGGTGGCAGCATCGTCAGTTTCAGGCGACCTTTGAGCAGAAGAACAGTACAACAAGCAGGAGCGTCTCTGCATTGAGCGTAGTATTGGGTGGTTGGGCTCTGGTAGGTGGGCCTCTCAGCATCTAGAATAGTTCGACAGCGTGTCGGGACGGAACCCTCTGAGAATACAACAATAATTACATATGAGACGGCAGAGATATGGAGAGGCTAATATAGTGGCTGCTGATTGATACGTCCATTTTGCATCATGCTTTTATGTTGATATTTATTGCAATATGGGCTGTTATTACACATTATGGTACAATACTTATGCCTTTTCCCTCTTATTTTACAAGGTTTACACAAAGAGGGAGAATGCCGGTAGCTCAAATTCTGGACCGGAAAGGAGCAAATCTGAGAGACCTATTCTACACAACTCCAAAAGTCCCGAAAATTTACGGAGAATTATTTTGGAATATATAAGAATTATTGGGCGAAGAAAATACCAGAGGGGACCCACCAGGTGGCCACAAGCTTGGGGGGCGCGCCCTACCCCCTGGGCGCGCCCCTAGGGCTTGTGGGCCCCCAAGCAGGTCTTCGGTGTCCATCTTCTGCTATATGAAGGGTTTTTACCTGAAAAAATCGAAGGAAGCTTTCGGGACGAAGCGCCGCCGTCTCAAGGCGGAACCTGGGCAAAAGCAATCAAGGGCTCCGGCGGAGCTGTTCTGCCGGGGAAACTTCCCTCCGGGAGGGGGAAATCGAAGCCATTGTCATCACCAATGATCCTCTCATCGAGAGGGGGTCAATCTCCATCAACATCTTTACCAGCACCATCTCCTATCAAACCCTAGTTCATCTCTTGTATTCAATCTTTGTCTCAAAACCTCAGATTGGTACATGTGGGTTGCTAGTAGTGTTGATTACTCCTTGTAGATGATGCTAGTTGGTTTATTCGGTGGAAGATCGTATGTTCAGATGCTTAATGATATTCAATACCCCTCTGATCTTGAACATGAATATGCTTTGTGAGTAGTTACGTTTGTTCCTGAGGACATGGGAGAAGTCTTGTTATAAGTAATCATGTGAATTTGGTATTTGTTCGATATTTTGAAGAGATGTATGTTGTCTTTCCTCTAGTGGTGTTATGTGAACATCGACTACATGACACTTCACCATTATTTGGGCCAAGGGGAAGGCATTGGGAAGTAATAAGTAGATGATGGGTTGCTAGAGTGACAGAAGCTTAAACCCTAGTTTATGAGTTGCTTCGTAAGGGGCTGATTTGGATCCACATGTTTCATGCTATGGTTAGATTTATCTTAATTCTTCTTTCGTAGTTGCGGATGCTTACGAGAGGGGTTAATCATAAGTGGGAGGCTTGTCCAAGTAAGGACAGCACCCAAGCACCGGTCCACCCACATATCAAATTATCAAAGTAACGAACGTGAATCATATGAGCATGATGAAAACTAACTTGACAATAATTCCCATGTGTCCTCGGGAGCGCTTTGCTTTATATAAGAGTTCATCCAGGCTTATCCTTTGCTACAAAAAGGATTGGGCCACCTTGCTGCACCTTTGTTACACTTGTTACTTGTTACCCGTTACGAATTATCTTATCACAAAACTATTTGTTACCGATAATTTCAGTGCTTGCAGAAAATAGCTTGCTGAAAACCGCTTGTCTTTTCCTTCTGCTCCTCGTTGGGTTCGAAACTCTTACTTATAGAAAGGACTACGATAGATCCCCTATACTTGTGGGTCATCATTGATCCCGAGGCAAGTGGGTGGATATGATTTCAATGAGCGTCGTCGCCGAGTGCTCCTATGCAATTTCGCAATTTTGACACGCTAGTTTGACATCATATAATCTCTGTATTTTGTAATGAATGGGGTATCTAAAGTGTGCTGAATGCCAAATTGAACATGTCACCAGATTGCGGTTGTAAGAGGCACCCAAAGTGCGACCTTGTTGTCTTGCTAGATGTTTGACCTACCATCCAGTATAATGGTCATCTTTTAGTCGATTTGAGTAAAGTGATCATTTATTGCACCACCAAAATCTAGTCCAAATAAGCTCAAAATTTCCTTTATTATTACTATGAAAATGTAGTATTTACTAATTTTTGAGGGGATTTCTCTAAAAAATATATCAATTTTTTAAACAAAAAATTTAACTAGCAAAATAGCCATTACTACCTCGAGAAGTGCTCGGGTGCACCGGGCGGCATTTGCTCCGGGCAGGTGTCATTTTTTTACTTTTTGAATGAATCAAGGCCCACATGGATGCAACTCGCATTTTGAAGATACATAACATCAGGGGCAAACCCACATTGGATGATGTGGGGGGGCTGTTGCCACCACTCGATTTTTCCGTCCACTTATAATTGGTCCCGTGTGATGGGGAACGAAGCATGAAAATAAAAAAAAATCCTACGAATACCCAAGATCTATCTAGGAGAAGCATAGCAACGAGGGGGGAGGGTGTGTCTATGTAACCTCGTAGACTGAAAGCGGAAGCTATGTGTTTAATCTCTCTCTCTCTCTCTCTCGTGTTCTCGATATGGCACGATCTTGATGTATCGCGGGCTTTGTTAATATAGTTGGATCATATGGTGTTTTCCCCTCTCTATCTTGTTGTGATGAATTGAGTTTTCCCTTTGAGATTTCGTTTTTATCGGATTGAATACTTTTATGGATTTGAGAGCACTTGATCTATGTCTTGGCGCTCAACTCGTGGATTCCTGAGGTGACATTGGGGCAATCTATGCATAGGGGTTGATGCACGTTTTCGTCCTTGTTTCTCCAGTAGAAATCTTGGGGCACTCTTTGAGGTTCTTTAAGTTGGATTGAGTATTATGAATCTGAAATTGTTTGATGCATATCGTATAATCAACTCACGGATGCTCGCGGTGACATTGGAGTATCTAGGTGACATTAGAGTTGGTTGATGTGTATCATATGGTGTTATTTTAGTACGAACTCTTGGATAGATCGATCGGAAAGGATAACTTGGCATTATTTTAGTACGAACTCTTAGATAGATCAATCGGAAAGGATAACTTTGAGGTGGTTTCGTACCCTACAAACAATTTCTTATTATGTTCTCCGCTAGATAGGAACTTTGGAGTGATTCTTAATCGCACGTTGAGGGAAGGTTATATGATCCAATTATATTAGCATTGTTGAGAGATTGCACTAGCGAAAGTACAGACCCTAGGCCTCATTTTCAAGCATTGCAATACCGTTTGTGCTCCATTTTATCAATTGCCACCTTGCTGTTTTTTATTGTTCCTATTAGAATAACCAATATCTACTATCATTACTACGCTTGTATCACCATCTGTTCGCCGAACTAGTGCACCTATACAAATTACCATTGTATTTGGTGCGTTGGGGACACAAGAGACTCTTTGTTATTTGGTTGCAGGGTTGTTTGAGAGAGACCATCTTCATCCTACACCTCCCACGGATTAAACCTTAGGTCATCCACTTGAGGGAAAATTGTTACTGTCCTACAAAACTCTGCGCTTGGAGGCCCAACACGAGTCTACAAGAATAAAGTTGTGTAGTAGACATCAAGCTCTTTTCTGGCGCGGTTGCCGAGGAGGTGAGTGCTTGAAGGTATATCTTTAGATCTTGCAATTGAATCTTCTAGTTTCTTGTTTTATCACTAGTTTGGTTCGTAAAATAAAACTACAAAAAAATGGAGTTGAGGTTGCATCATATTATTCATCTTTATAATGTCTTTTGTGAAAATGATGGAAAGGAAAATTGTGCTCAATTGATAGAAGAGGAATTCAATAAAATGTTTGGCATAAATGATGAGCATGATTGCAATGATGTTGGTATGAACTCTTTGAATATCTATGATGCTAATGATATGCAAAGCCATAAGCATGGGGATGCTATGTTTGATGAAGATGATATTTTTAGTCCCCCAAGTTTTGATGAGAATATTTACTATGATGAAAGCATGACTCCTATTTATGATGATTATGGTGATGACATGTATGGTATAAAGAGTAATGATATCCATGAAACTTGTCATCATGATTTTAATGCTCAATATGATTATGCCAATCAAGAATCACATGATAGTTATTTTGTTGAGTTTGCTCCCACTACTATTCATGAGAATAAATTTGCATATGTGGAGAGTAATACAAATTATATGCTTGTGGATCATGAAAAGAATGCTTTATGTGATATTTATATTGTTGAATTCATTCATGATGCTACTGAAAATTATTATGAGAGAGGAACATATGCTTTTACATATTGCAATAATATCATGTTTCCTCTCTATGTGTTGAAAATCTTAAAGTTTTGCTTCTTTTGCCTTCCTATGCTAGTTGATTCTTGCTCCCATAAATTGTTTTCTCACAAAATCCCTAAGCATAGGAAATGTGTTAGACTTAAATGTGCTTGTTATGTGCTTCATGATGCTCCCGTTATGTTTCAATTCTTATATTTTATGCAAGCATCATTGAAATCATCATGCCTAGCTAAAAAGGCATTAAAGAAAAGCGCTTGTTGGGAGACAACCCAACACTTTTACCTACTGTTTTTGTGTGTTCACATGATTAGGCTACTGTATTAATCATGTTTTATAAATTTTATTTCAATAAAGTGCTAAGTAAAGCCTTTGGGATGGTGTGGATGATAGTTGACTTGATTCTGTGCAAAAACAGAAACTTTTGCGCGTAGTAAAAGAAGTGTTTAAATTCACTGGAACGTGGAAAAATTCTGTATTTTTTACAGTTTATGGGTATACAAATTGTCTATGTTTTCTTAAAATTTCAGAATTTTGGATTTACAGAAGTATGACCTTAATTCAGATCTTTACGTACTGTTCTGTTTTTGACAGATTCTATTTTCAATACATAGTTTGCTTGTTTTATGGTTTCTATGGCTTATATTGCTTAATATAAATTGTGGAAATTGTAAGTACAGTAGGAATTATGTGGAAATAATTATGAATCTTATATTGACAGTACCAAAGTGAATGATTTGTCTTTATCATACTAACCCATCTCACGAAGTTCCGTTAAGTTTTGTGTGATTGAAGTTTTCAAGTTTTGGGTGAGATATCGATATGAGGAGAATAAATAGTGACCAGACCCTAAGCTTGGAGATTCCCAAGACACCCCAAGGTAATATTCAAGGAATATCCAAGGAACTAAGCTTGGGGATACCCCGGAAGGCATCCCCTCTTTCGTCTCCGACATTATCGGTAACCTCACTTGGAGCTATATTTTTATTCGTCACATGATATGTGTTTTGCTTGGAGCATCATTTTATTTTATTTGTATTTTCTGTCTGATATTTATAATAATATTTTGCATCTTTCATTTCAATAAAAATGTCAAGGATAGCCTTTACCATGCTTATTTTTCAAGTCTACATGTTGCTGTTTCAAAACAGAAAGTTTATCGCCGTTGCAAAAATTCCCGAGAAATGTCAGAATGTCATAAAATGTTGAGTTTTTTTGCATAATAAGATATGATAAATTATCTACAGTGTGGTAAATTTTCAGAATTTTTGGTGTAAGTTAAGTATGAAGAATATTGCACTCTTTACAGACTGTCCTGTTTAGACAGATTGCTGTTATGTTTGCATTGTTTGCATATGTTTGCTTGTTTAATGATTCTATTTGAGGATGGAAGTATTAAATATGCAGAGGCATTTAGTATGAAATGTTAAATTATAATTTTAGTGATTTATTATGGTAGAGAATGATAAGGTATTGCATTGATTTATACTAACTTATCTCACGAGTTCTCGTTGAGTTTTGTGTGGATTAAGTTTTTAAGATTTAGGGAACCCGTGATATAAAAGGAATTAAGGAGACACAAAAGCTCAAGATTGGGGATGCCCAAGGCATCCCAAGATAATATTTCAAGAAGTCTCAAGCATCTAAGCTTGGGCATTTCCCGGTAGGCATCCCACCTTTCTTCATCAACAATTATCGGTTAGTATCGGTTGAGCCTAAGTTCTTGCTTCTTCACATGAGTTGTGCTATTCTTGGAATGTAATTTTATTTTGTTTTGCTTGCTGTTTTAATAAAATACTTATATCTGAAAGTTTTTAAATAAGAGAGAGTCCTCAATTAGCTACCTATTTACTTAACTACTCGCTTGATCTTCACTTATATATTTTTGGAGTAGTTTGTCATTTACTCTTGTGCTTCACTTATATCCTATGAGTAAATTGTTGAATGAATTGAATCTCATGAAGTTGAAATTATATGTTCATATCATGCCTAGTGGTAGCTTCACATTGGATTTAGGAAGTGAAATCTTTTGAAGCCTGACAATCACAATATTGGTCATACAAACAATTCATGAATGATTAGTATCAGGAAGAGAACTTTCACATGCAAATATATTATCTTGGACATCTTCTATGATTGTGAATACCCATTAATTATTTTCAAACTTGAGCAAATTAGTTGAAGTTGGACAAGGAAGACAACATAATGAGTTATGTTTGGGTATATTTGCATAGAAGTTATATTGTTATGGATCCTCCACCATGTGGTGTTTGCCTAGGATCTTTTGCTAGCCAAAAATTCGTACTAAGTAGAGATACTACTTGTGCATCCAAAAACCCTTAAACCCAGTTTCTTGCCATGAGTGTCCACCATACCTACCTATGGATTGAATAAGATCCTTCAAGTAAGTTGTCATTGGTGCATAAAGCAATAAAAATTGCTCCTAAATATGTTTGATCTTTTATTGTAAGGGGAAATTGAGCGTTGTATGAACTTGTGATGGCAAAGTAATAAAAGCGACGGACTACATAATAAAGGTTGCTATCATAAGGGGCAATATAACGTGATGTTCCTTTGCATTAAGAGCTTGGGCATCCAAATAAAAAGCGCATGACAACCTCTGCTTCTCTCTGCAAAGGGCCTATCTTTTACTTTTCAGTATTTACTTTTATGCAAGAGTCAATAAAATGCATTCTCATTTCAACCTCAACTATTCTCTAGTTGGCAAGCATCATGTGGTGGGGAAAGATCTAGGCACATAAGACCAGTCAAATATATTTGATCATGATTTATTATTGTTGACAATTATATTTATGATAAATGAGTTGGGAGGCGGAATATTAAGCCCCTATCTTTCTTTGTGTTCGATGGATGCCATTTGTTCCAAGAATATGTTTGAGTACTAGCAATCATAGAAGACTATATGATGATTGAGTATGTGGAGCTCTTACTTAGACTCTGTTGAATAAGTTGAATTGCAATTGTTTGGTGACTAAGAATATAGGTTGTTGAGTTTCAAGAGAATTCATTGTTTGAACCTTAACATGTGAATTGGTTGCTACGTTATCATGATGAGTTTTATGAGAAAGAGTTGTTGTTATGATGCTAGGAGAAGTGATTGAAATTATCATTGATCAAACTTAGGCACTTTGCTAGCATTCACACTTCATAAATTATTTCTTTTATCATTTACCTACTCGAGGACGAGGAGGAATTAAGCTTGGGGATGCTAATACGTCTCCAGCGTATCTATAATTTATGAAGTATTCATGCTGTTATATTATCATTCTTGGATGTTTTATAATCATTTTATAGCAACTTTATATCATTTTTTGGGACTAACCTATTGACATAGTGCCCAGTGCCAGTTGCTATTTTTTGCTTGTTTTTTACTTCGCAGGAAATCAATATCAAACGGAGTCCAAACGCAGCGAAATTTTTTGGAGAATTTTTTGGACCAGAAGACCCAGGATGGACTAAAAAAGTACCAGAGGGGAGGCCCGAGGTGGGCACAACCCACCTGGGCGTGCCATGGAGCCCAGGCGCGCCCAGGGGGTTGTGCCCCCCTCGGTGACCTCCCACACCGCCTCTTCGCCCCATAAATTGCCAAATATTCCAAATGTTGGGAATCGTTGCATGGAAAACAAAAAAATTTCTACGCACACGCAATGATCTATCCATGGAGATGCATAGCAATGAGGGGGAGAGTGTGTCTATGTACCCTCGTAGACCGTAAGTGGAAGCGTTTAACAACGCGGTTGATGTAGTAGAACTTCTTCGCGCTCCAACCGATCAAGTACCGAACGTACGACACCTCCTCGTTTTGCACACGTTCAGCTCGGTGACGTCCCTCGCCTTCATGATCCAGCAAGACGTCGAGGTAGTAGATGAGTTCCGTCAGCACGACGGCGTGGTGACGGTGATGGTGAAGTGATCTTCGCAGGGCTTCGCCTAAGCACTACGAAAATATGACCGAGGGTGTAAACGGTGGAGGGGAGGAGGGAGCAGCCAGGAGGGCGCACCAAGTAGGCCGAATCCTACTTCGGGTCCTCCCAAGTGGCGCGCCCCCCTGCCTTATTTGTCGGAGGGGGAAGGAAAGAGGGGGGGAGGAGGAAGGAAGGGGGAATCCTATTCCCTTTCTTTCCTTTCCTCCTTCCCCTTTCCTTCTCCACCTTGGCCGGCCCATATGGGGGGCACACCAGCCTCTTGTGGCTGGTGTGTTTCCCCTCTTGGCCCATAAGGCCCATATCTTTTGTCGGGGGTGCCCAGAACCCCTTCTGGTGACCCGATAAGTACCCGGGACCCCCCGAAACACTTCCGGTCTCCGAATACCATCGTCCTATATATCAATATTTACCTCTCGACCATTTTGAGACTCCTCATCATGTCCGTGATCTCATCCGGGACTCCGAACAACATTCGGTCACCAAATCACATCACTCATATAATACTATATCGTCAACGAACGTTAAGCGTGCGGACCCTACGGGTTCGAGAACTATGTAAACATGACCGAAACACCTCTCTGGTCAATAACCAATAGCGGAACCTGGATGCTCATATTGGCTCCTACATATTGTACGAAGATTTTTGTCGTTCGAACCGTTATGACAACATACGTAATTCCCTTGGTCTATCGGTATGTTACTTGCCCGAGATTCGATCGTCGGTATCTTCATACCTAGTTCAATCTTGTTACCGGCATGTCTCTTTACTCGTTCCGTAATACATCACCTCGTGACCAACTCCTTAGTCGTTTGCTTGCAAGCTTATGATGTGTATTACCGAGAGGGCCCAGAGATACCTCTCCGAAACTCGGAGTGACAAATCCTAATCTCGATCTATGCCAACTCAACAAACACCTTCGGAGATACCTGTAGAGCATCTTTATAATAACCCAGTTATGTTGTGACGTTTGATAGCACACAAGGCATTCCTCCGGTATCCGGTAGTTGCATAATCTCATAGTCAAAGGAATATGTATTTGACATGAAGAAAGCAATAGCAATAAAACTGAACGATCATTATGCTAAGCTAACGGATGGGTCTTGTCCATCACATCATTCTCCTAATGATGTGATCCTATTATCAAATAACAACTCATGTCCATGGTCAAGAAACCTTAACCATCTTTGATCAACGAGCTAGTCTAGTAGAGGCTTACTAGGGACACAGTGTTTTGTCTATGTATTCACACATGTATTATGGTTTCCGATCAATACTATTCTAGCATGAATAATAAACCTTTATCATGAATAAGGAAATATAAAATAAAAACTTTATTATTGCCTCTAGGGCATAATTCCTTCAGTCTCCCACTTGCACTAGAGTCAATAATCTAGATTACATTGTAATGATTCTAACACCCATGGAGTCTTGGTGTTGATCATGTTTTACTCGTGGAAGAGGCTAAGTCAACGGGTCTGCTACATTCAGATCCGTATGTATCTTGCAAATTTCTATGTCTCCATCCTTGACTTGTTCATGAATGGAGTTGAAGCGTCTCTTGATGTGTTTGGTTCTCTTGTGAAATCTGGATTCCTTCGCCAAGGCAATTGCTCCAGTGTTGTCACAAAAGATTTTCATTGGATCCGATGCACTAGGTATTACACCTAGATCGGATATGAACTCCTTCATCCAGACTCCTTCATTTGCTGCTTCTGAAGCAGCTATGTACTCCACTTCACACGTAGATCCCGCAATGACGCTCTGCATGGAACTGCACCAACTGACAACTCCACCATTCAATATAAATATGTATCCGGTTTGTGACTTAGAGTCATCCGGATCAGTGTCAAAGCTAGCATCGACGTAACCATTTACGACGAGCTCTTTGTCACCTCCATAAATGAGAAACATATCCTTGGTCCTTTTCAGGTACTTTAGGATGTTCTTGACCGCTGTCCGGTGATCCACTCCTGGATTACTTTGGTACCTCCCTGCCAGACTTATAGCAAGGCACACATCAGGTCTGGTACATAGCATAGCATACATGATAGAACCTATGGCTGAAGCACAGGGAATGACTTTCATTCTCTCTCTATCTTCTATCGTGGTCGGGCTTTGAGTCTTACTCAACTTCACACCTTGCAACACAGGCAAGAACCCTTTCTTTGAC
This sequence comes from Thinopyrum elongatum, assembly GCA_011799875.1. Classification (NCBI taxonomy): domain Eukaryota; kingdom Viridiplantae; phylum Streptophyta; class Magnoliopsida; order Poales; family Poaceae; genus Thinopyrum; species Thinopyrum elongatum. Next base: position 79,685,435 of record CM022300.1, on the reverse strand, counting down.
TTATCCATTTTGAACTTCTTCAAAACTTTTGCCAAGGTATGTGCTTTGTGAAAGTCCTATGAAGCGTCTTGACCTATCCCTATAGATCTTGATGCCCAATATATAAGTAGCTTCACCGAGGTCTTTCATTGAAAAATTCTTAATCAAGTATCCTTTTATGCTATCCAGAAATTCTATATCATTTCCAATCAACAATATGTCATCCACATATAATATCAGAAATGCTACAGAGCTCTCACTCACTTTCTTGTAAATACAGGCTTCACCGAAAGTCTGTATAAAACTATATGCTTTGATCACATCATCAAAGCGTATATTCCAACTCCGAGATGCTTGCACCAGTCCATAGATGGATCGCTGGAGCTTGCACACTTTGTTAGCACCTTTAGGATCGACAAAACCTTCTGGTTGCATCATATACAATTCTTCTTTAAGATATCCATTAAGGAATGCAGTTTTGACGTCCATTTGCCAGATTTCATAATCATAAAATGTGGCAATTGCTAACATGATTCGGACGGACTTAAGCATCGCTACGGGTGAGAAAGTCTCATCGTAGTCAACTCCTTGAACTTGTCGAAAACCTTTTGCGACAAGTCGAGCTTTACAGACAGTAACATTACCATCAGCGTCAGTCTTCTTCTTGAAAATCCATTTATTTTCTATGGCTTGCCGATCATCGGGCAAATCCACCAAAGTCCACACTTTGTTCTCATACATGGATCCTATCTCAGATTTCAAGGCCTCAAGCCATCTGTCAGAATCTGGGCTCATCATAGCATCTTCATAGTTCGTAGGTTTGCCTTGGTCTAGTAACATGACTTCCAGTATAGGATTCCCGTACCACTCTCGTGCGGATCGTGTTCTGGTTGACCTACGAGGTTTTGTAGTAACTTGATCCGAAGTTTCATGATCATCATCATTAGCTTCCTCTCTAGTTGGTGTAGGCATCACGGGAATGGTTTTCTCTGATGTGCTACTTTCCAATTTGAGAGAAGGTACAATTACCTCATCAAGTTCTACTTTCCTCCCACTCACTTCTTTCGGGAGAAATTCCTTCTCTAGAAAGGTTCCATTCTTGGCAACAAAGATCTTGCCTTCGGATCTGTGGTAGAAGGTGTACCCAATTGTTTCCTTAGGGTATCCTATGAAAACGCACTTCTCCGATTTGGGTTCGAGCTTATCAGGCTGAAGCCTTTTTACATAAGTGTCGCAACCCCAAACTTTAAGAAACGACAACTTAGGTTTCTTGCCAAACCATAGTTCATACGGTGTCGTCTCAACGGATTTAGACGGTGCCCTATTTAACGTGAATGCAACTGTCTCTAATGCATAACCCCAAAACGATAGTGGTAAATCGGTAAGAGACATTATAGATCGCACCATATCTAATAAAGTACGGTTACGACGTTCGGACACACCATTATGCTGTGGTGTTCCAGGTGGCGTGAGTTGTGAAACTATTCCACATTGTTTTAAATGAAGGCCAAACTCGTAACTCAAATATTCGCCTCCGCGATCAGATCGTAGAAACTTTATTTTCTTGTTACAATGATTCTCCACTTTACTCCGAAATTCTTTGAACTTTTCAAATGTTCCAGACTTGTGTTTCATTAAGTAGATATACCCATATCCGCTCAAATCATCTGTGAAGGTCAGAAAATAACGATACCCGCCGCATGCCTCAACACTCATCGGACCGCATACATCGGTATGTATTATTTCCAATAAGTCATTAGCTCGCTCCATTGTTCCGGAGAACGGAGTTTTAGTCATCTTGCCCATGAGGCATGGTTCGCAAGTATCAAACAATTCATAATCAAGTGATTCCAAAAGCCCATCTGCATGGAGTTTCTTCATGCGCTTTACACCAATATGACCTAAACGGCAGTGCCACAAATATGTTGCACTATCATTATCAACTTTGCATCTTTTGGCATCAATATTATGAATATGTGTATCACTACAATCGAGATTCAACAAAAATAGACCACTCTTCAAGGGTGCATGACCATAAAAGATATTACTCATATAAATAGAACAACCATTATTCTCGGATTTAAATGAATAACCGTCTCGCACTAAACAAGATCCAGATATAATTTTCATGCTCAACGCTAGCACCAAATAACAATTATTCAGGTCTAAAACTAATCCCGAAGGTAGATGTAGAGGTAGCGTGCCGACGACGATCACATCGACCTTGGAACCATTCCCGACGCGCATCGTCACCTCGTCCTTAGCCAATCTTCGTTTAATCCATAGCTCCTATTTCGAGTTACAAATATGAGCAACCGAACCAGTATCAAATACCCAGGCGCTACTACGAGCATTAGTAAGGTACACATCAATAACATGTATATCAAATATACCTTTGTTCACTTTGCCATCCTTCTTATCCACCAAATACTTGGGGAAATTCCGCTTCCAGTGACTAGTCCCTTTGCAGTAGAAGCACTCAGTTTCAGGCTTGGGTCCAGCTTTGGGCTTCTTCCCGGGAGTGGCAACTTGCTTGCCATTCTTCTTGAAGTTCCCTTTCTTTCCCTTGCCTTTTTTCTTGAAACTAGTGGTTTTGTTAACCATGAACACTTGATGCTCCTTCTTGATTTCTACCTCCGCGGCTTTAAGCATTGCGAAGAGCTCGGGAATTGTTTTGTTCATCCCTTGCATATTATAGTTCATCACGAAGCCTTTGTAGCTTGGTGGCAGTGATTGAAGAACTCTGTCAATGACACAATCAACTGGAAGATCAACTCCCAGCTGAGTCAAGTGATTATAATACCCAGACATTTTGAGTATGTGTTCACTGACAGAACTGTTCTCCTCCATTTTGCAGCTATAGAACTTGTTGGAGACTTCATATCTCTCAACCCGGGCATTTGCTTGAAATATTAACTTCAACTCTTGGAACATCTCATATGCTCCATGACGTTCAAAACGTCTTTGAAGTCCCGGTTCTAAGCCATAGAGCATGGCACACTGAACTATAGAGTAGTCATCAGACCGCATCTGCCAGACGTTCAAAGTGTCTACATTAGCGGGAGGGGGCTTTTCACCTAGCGGTGCATCAAGGACATAATTCTTCTGTGCAGCAATGAGGATAATCCTCAAGTTACGGACCCAGTCCGTGTAGTTGGTACCATCATCTTTCAACTTAGCTTTCTCTAGGAACGCATTAAAATTCAGGGGAACGGTAGCACGGGCCATTGATCTACAACATAGATATGCAAATACTATCAGGACTAAGTTCAAGATAAATTAAGTTCAATTAATCAAATTACTTAAGAACTCCCACTTAAATAGACATCCCTCAAGTCATCTAAGTGATACGTGATCCAAATCAACTAACCCATGTTCGATGATCACGTGAGATGGGGTAGTCATCAATGGTGAACATCTCTATGTTGATCATATCTACTATATGATTCACGTTCAACCTTTCGGTCTCCAGTGTTCCGAGGCCATGTCTGTACATGCTAGGCTCGTCAAGTTTAACCCAAGTATTCCACATGCGCAAAACTGTCTTGCACCCGTTGTATGTGAACGTAGAGTCCATCACGCCCGATCATCACGTGGTGTCTCAACACGACGAACTGTAGCAACGGTGCATACTCAGGGAGAACACTTTTATCTTGAAATTAAGTGAAGGGATCATCTAATAATGCTACCGCCGTTCTAAGCAAAATAAGATGCATAAAGGATAAACATCACATGCAATCAAAATATGTGGCATGATATGGCCATCATCTTGTGCTTTTGATCTCCATCTCCAAAGCATCATCATGATCTCCATTATCACCGGCTCGACACCTTGATCTCCATCATTGCATCGTGGTCGTCTCGCCAACTATTGCTTCTACGACTATCGCTAACGCATAGTGATAAAGTAAAGCAATTACATGGCGTTTGCATTTCATACAATAAAGCGACAACCATAAGGCTCCTGCCAGTTGCCGATAACTTACAAAAGATGATCATCTCATACAACAATGTATATCACATTATGTCTTGACCATATCACATCACAACATGCCCTGCAAAAACAAGTTAGACGTCCTCTACTTTTTTGTTGCAAGTTTTACATGGCTGCTACGGGCTTCTAGCAAGAACCGTTCTTACCTACGTCAAAAACCACAACGGTGATTCGTCAAGTTTGCTGTTTTAACCTTCTTCAAGGACCGGCTGCAGTCAAATTCGATTCAACTAAAGTAGGAGAAACAGACACCCGCCAGCCACCTTTATGCAAAACTAGTTGCATGTCTGTCGGTGGAACCGGTCTCATGTACGTGGACATGTAAGGTTGGTCCGGGCCGCTTCAACCCACAATACCACCGAATCAAAATAAGACGTTGGTGGTAAGCAGTATGACTATCACCGTCCACAACTCTTTGTGTTCTACTCGTGCATATCATCTACGCATAGAGCTAGCTCATGATGCCACTGTTGGGAATCGTTGCATGGAAAACAAAAAAAAAATCTACGCACACGCAGTGATCTATCCATGCAGATGCATAGCAACGAGGGGGAGAGTGTGTCTACGTACCCTCGTAGACCGTAAGCGGAAGCGTTTAACAAAGCGGTTGACGTAGTCGAACTTCTTCGCGCTCCAACCGATCAAATACCGAACGTACGGCACCTCCGCGTTCTGCACACGTTCAGCTCGGTGACGTCCCTCGCCTTCTTGATCCAGTAAGACGTCGAGGTAGTAGATGAGTTCCGTCAGCACGACGGTGTGGTGACGGTGATGGTGAAGTGATCTCCGTAGGGCTTCGGGGTGTAAACGATGGAGGGGGCGCCGCACACGGCTGAACAATTGTCTAGGTGTGCTAGGCGCCCCCCTCCCACATATATATAGGTGGAGGGGAGGAGGAAGCAGCCAGGAGGGCGCCCCAAGTAGCCCAGATCCTACTTGGGGTCCTCCCAAGTGGCGCGCCCCCCTGCCTTATTTGTCGGAGGGGGAAGGAAAGAGGGGGAAGGAGGAAGGAAGGGGGAATCCTATTCCCTTTCTTTCCTTTCCTCCTTCCCCTTTCCTTCTCCATCTTGGCCGGCCCATATCGGGGGTGCACCAGCCCCTTGTGGCTGGTGTGTTTCTCCTCTTGGCCCATAAGGCCCATATCTTTTGCCGGGGGTGCCCGGAACCCCTTCCGGTGACCCGATAAGTACCCGGTCCCCCCCGAAACACTTCCAGTGTCCGAATACCATCGTCCTATATCTCAATCTTTACCTCTCGACCATTTCGAGACTCCTCGTCATGTCCGTGATCTCATTCGGGACTCTGAACAACATTCGGTCACCAAATCACATAACTCATATAATACTATATCGTCAACGAACGTTAAGCGTCCGGACCCTACGGGTTCGAGAACTATGTAGACATGACCGAGACACCTCTCTGGTCAATAACCAATAGCGGAACCTGGATGCTCATATTGGCTCCTACATATTCTACGAAGATATTTATCGGTCGAACCGTTATGACAACATACGTAATTCCCTTGGTCTATCAGTATGTTACTTGCCCGAGATTCGATCGTCGGTATGTTCATACCTAGTTCAATGTCGTTACCGAAAAGTCTCTTTACTCATTCCGTAATACATCACCTCGTGACCAACTCCTTAGTCGTTTGCTTGCAAGCTTATGATGTGTATTACCGAGAGGGCCCAGAGATACCTCTCCGAAACTCGGAGTGACAAATCCTAATCTCGATCTATGCCAACTCAACAAACACCTTTGGAGATACCTGTAGAGCATCTTTATAATAACCCAGTTACGTTGTGACGTTTGATAGCACATAAGGCATTCCTCCGGTATCCGGGAGTTGCATAATCTCATAGTCGAAGGAATATGTATTTGACATGAAGAAAGCAATAGCAATAAAACTGAACGATCATTATGCTAAGCTAACAGATGGGTCTTGTCCATCACATCATTCTCGTAATGATGTGATCCCGTTATCAAATGACAACTCATGTCCATGGTCAGGAAACCTTAACCATCTTTGATCAACGAGCTAGTCTAGTAGAGGCTTACTAGGGACACAGTGTTTTGTCTATGTATTCACACATGTATTATGGTTTCCAATCAATAATATTCTAGCATGAATAATAAACCTTTATCATGAATAAGGAAATATAAAATAACAACTTTATTATTGCCTCTAGGGCTGATTTCCTTCACCAAAACCCCTTGGGGTAACCCTAGATCAGAAGTTCCGCCGCCGCAAGCCTCTGTAGCCATGAAAAACCAATCTAGACCCCGTTCCGGCACCGTGCCTCAGGGGGAAATCATCACCGGTGGCCATCTTCATCATCCCGGCGGCAACCATGATGAGGAGGGAGTAGTCCACCCTCGGGGCTGAGGGTTTGTACCAGTAGCTATGTGTTTAATCTCTCTCTCGTGTTCTCGAGATGGCACGATCTTGATGTATCGCGGGCTTTGTTAATATAGTTGGATCATATGGTGTTTTCCCCTCTCTATCTTGTTGTGATGAATTGAGTTTTCCCTTTGAGATTTCATTTTTATCGGATTGAATACTTTTATGGATTTGAGAGCACTTGACTATGTCTTGGCACTCAACTCGCGGATCCCCGAGGTGACATTGGGGCAATCTATGCATAGGGGTTGATGCATGTTTTCGTCCTTATTTCTCTGTAGAAATCTTGGGGCACTCTTTGAGGTTCTTTTTGTTGGATTGAGTATTATGAATCTGAAATTGTTTGATGCATATCGTATAATCAACTCACGGATACTCGCGGTGACATTGGAGTATCTAGGTGACATTAGAGTTGGTTGATGTGTATCATATGGTGTTATTTTAGTACGAACTCTTGGATAGATCGATCGGAAAGGAAAACTTGGCGTTATTTTAGTACGAACTCTTAGATAGATCGATCGGAAAGGATAACTTTGAGGTGGTTTCGTACCCTACAAACAATTTCTTCTTATGTTCTCCGCTAGATAGGAACTTTGGAGTGATTCTTAATCGCACGTTGAGGGAAGGTTATATGATCCAATTATATTAGCATTGTTGAGAGATTGCACTAGCGAAAGTACAGACCCTAGGCCTCATTTTCAAGCATTGCAATACCGTTTGTGCACCATTTTATCAATTGCTACCTTGGTGTTTTTTATTGTTCCTATTACAAAAACCAATATCTACTATCATTACTACGCTTGTATCACCATCTCTTCGCCGAACTAGTGCACCTATACAAATTACCATTGTATTTGGTGCGTTGGGGACACAAGAGACTCTTTGTTATATGGTTGCAGGGTTGTTTGAGAGAGACCATCTTCATCCTACACCTCCCATGGATTAAACCTTAGGTCATCCGCTTGAGGGAAAATTGCTACTGTCCTACAAAACTCTGCGCTTGGAGGCCCAACACGAGTCTACAAGAATAACGTTGTGTAGTAGACATCAAGCTCTTTTCTGGCGCCGTTGCCGGGGAGGTGAGTGCTTGAAGGTATATCTTTAGATCTTGCAATTGAATCTTCTAGTTTCTTGTTTTATCACTAGTTTGGTTCGTAAAAGAAAACTACAAAAAAATGAAATTGAGGTTTCATCATATTATTCATCTTTATAATGTCTTTTGTGAAAATGATGGAAAGGAAAATTGTGCTCAATTGATAGAAGAGGAATTCAATAAAATGTTTGGCATAAATGATGAGCATGATTGCAATGATGTTGGTATGAACTCTTTGAATATCCATGATGCTAATGATATGCAAAGCCATAAGCTTGGGGATGCTATGTTTGATGAAGATGATATTTTTAGTCCCCCAAGTTTTGATGAGAATATTTATTATGATGAAAGCATGACTCCTATTTATGATGATTATGGTGATGATATGGATGCTATAAAGAGTAATGATATCCATGAAACTTGTCATCATGATTGGGTGTGTTGGGGACACAAGAGACTCTTTGTTATTTGGTTGCAGGGTTGTTTGAGAGAGACCATCTTCATCCTACACCTCTCACGGATTGATAAATCTTAGGTCATCCACTTGAGGGAAAATTGCTACTGTCCTACAAAACTCTGCGCTTGGAGGCCCAACACGAGTCTACAAGAATAAAGTTGTGTAGTAGACATCAGTGATGGTGGTGGTGGATTCAAATACCGGCAGGGCTTCGTTAAGCGAAAAACCGTGGATGAGGACTATGCCGGGAGGGAGAGACGGGGCAGCAACCAAGGCCAATGCATTGGGGTGCCTTGCTGTGCCCCTCCCCTATATTTATATGCGTGGGAGGGCTAGGATTCCATCCCTACTCCTAATAGGAGTTGGCGCCAAGGGGCAGAGGACTTGGACTCCAAGTCCAATCCTATTCCTACTAGGACTCCCCTTTTTTCCCTTCCCTAGCCGCATAGGCTTTTGAGGACTTGGTGCGCCTGGCCCAATAAGCCCAGGGATCCTCCCCTTAGCCCATGCCAGCCCTTGGAACATGGTGGACCCACTTGTGGGCTTCTGGACCTCTCAGAATCCTCTGGAACCTTCTGGAAGCTTCCTGGTACAATACCGAAAAAAGCTGCACCTTTTTCCGAAACCCAAAATATGACTTCCCATATATAAATCTTTACCTCTCGACCATTACGAGAATCCTCGTGATGTCCGAGATCCCATCCGGGACTCCGAACAACATTTGGTTACTAATCATCAAATATCCCAATACTACTCTAACGTCAACGAACATTAAGTGTGCGACCCTACGGGTTCGGGAATCATGTAGTCATGACTGAGACCTCTCTCCGGTCAATAACCAATAGCGGGACCTGGATGCCCATATTGGTTCCTACATATTCCACGAATATCTTTTATCGGTTGAACCATGATGTCAAGGATTCGGTTAATCCCGTATGCAATTCCTTTTGTCCGGCGATATATTACTTGCCCAAGATTCGATCGCCGGTATCTCCATACCTAGTTCAATCTCGTTTTAGGCAAGTCTCTTTACTCATTCTGTAATACAAGATCTTGTTCCTAACTCATTAGCCACATTGCTTGCAAGCTCTTTATGATGTTGTATTATCGAAAGGGCCCAGAGATATCTCTCTGTCATACGGAGTGACAAATCCAAGTCACGATCCGTGCCAACCCAACAAACACCTTTGGAGATACCTGTAGAGCACCTTTATGATCACCCAGTTATGAAGTGACATTTGGATACACACTAAGTATTCCTCCGGTGTCATGGAGTTGCACGATCTCATGGTCTTAGGAATAGATACTTGACATGAAGAGAGCTATAGCAATAAACTGATACGATCAAATGCTAAGCTTACGGTTGGGTCTTGTCCATCACATCATTCTCCTAATGATGTGATCCCGTTATCAAATGACAACTCATGTCTATGGTTAGGAAACCTTAACCATCTTTGATCAACGAGCTAGTCTAGTAGAGGCTCACTAGGGACATAGTATTTGTTTATGTATTCACACATGTATTTAAGTTTCCGGTCAATACAATTCTAGCATGAATAATAAACCTTTATCATGAACAAGGAAGTATGATAATAACCAATTTATTATTCCCTCTAGGGCATATTTCCAACACCGTGTATACCTCATATGCCCCCAATCGGCTTATTACCGTGCCCCCACTCAGCCCAGCCCCTTGTGTATTTCTAGAAGCGCCATGTTAGTCTAAACTTTGAAGAAGTAGCCCCAAAAAATAAGAATGGATGCAACCCACAAACATTGCCAGGTTGCCTGTCTAACTCCATCATGGTGGCCAAATTTCACATAGACACACCGACGGCCACACATTTGACTCAATCATGGAAGCTTGAACTTGCCGCACATGGGTCGCACAGACATTGACTCGCTACAGCCAGTCGGCAATACCAGTAACATGCTCCATTTTGGCCTTTTACTTTCTCCTACATTGGTCAGGTTTTGCATTTATCTTGTAATATGCTTCCAGCAAGCTATGTTGAGTATTGCAAAGCTTTGGCCTTTTACTTTCCTGTATTTCTACTTTGCATCTGAATAGGGTTGTGAACCTTGATTTAACTTCACAATGGAAGGGGGGAGGGAGTCTAAAAGAATGAAATGATCATGTCCATACTTTAGTTTGTATGGATGCTTGGCTTGTTGGTTCATGGATATGGTTGTACATTATTGCCCCTCCCAAGTTTTTCCTTAGGTCTGCCCCTGTATAATGGAACTGGGAAGGGGGCAGAGCCCGCCCCCCTATGGTCTAAAATTACAAAGTGTTTATGACCATATTTTAGTTTATATGGGTGTTTGACTTGTTCGTTCAGGATATGATCATATATTCTCACCCCATCTCATTTTTTTCTCTAGGTCCACCTATGGTGTCTATGTGCAGCATAACTCGGTGTAGGTATTCTTCATAATCCTTTGCACGACACTCTGGCGAGATGCCACCTGTTATCTTCAGGCAACACATTTGACCAAGGCGGGGTAGAAGACAGTCGAAAATAGAATGAGGACGATTGTCCAGCCGAGCGCCTTTCCGTAGTCATCGACTGAGCAGAGAAAAAAAAGTATATACAATTATTAGTTTTATTAAACCTTTGATGCTTGGCTTGTTGTTTCGTGAATTGGTCGAACATTCTTGTCCATCTCAAGTTTATCCCTGGGCCTGCCCCTTGGTAATTGAACCCGGGGGGCTGTGCCCCCCTATGATCTAAAAGTATGAAGATTTTGTGCCCATGTTTAAGTTTATATGGATGTTTGACTTGTTGATTCATGAATATGATCATACAGACTTACACCCTCCCAAGATTTTCAAAGCAATGCCTACCAAGGATCCCAACCTAATAAAATGATTATGCATCTTTTTATCCAAATCCTCTAGTTGTTAAATAGTAGACATTTTATTTTCAATAGCATCCAATCATTGCATAATATGCTCCAAGGTTAATTCAGTTTCATTAAGTTTAATCAGTGGTGATTCTACTAAATTTACCATAGCACTGAAAGCATCCAAGGTATGACTAGTCAAGAAACTTTCTCCCGCAATAATGTTAAGAATAAATCTATACCAAGGGGAAAACACCAACATAGAAATTTCGAGAATAGTGGTAGATTGCTTATGGATGGATCTATTCTGAGTACCGCAAATTTTATTGCAAGCATCTTTTTAACTGTCTCCGCCCCTTTGTTTAAAATTAAGCACTTCCAACTTGAGCTTACAAACAAAAAGTAAAGAACTAGCCATGATAGCAACAAAGGCAAGAATAACAACACAAATTTTTTTTTTGTATTTTGGATTTTTGTGGCAAACAAAGAAGAAATCAAATAAAAAGGTAAAAGGCAACTAGACAATAAAATAAAAATAAGCAAAAATAAAGAGTTTATGCGATGCACTTGATTTGGTAGATTATGTCACCCCGACAACAGCGCCATAATTTATTCTGCTACTCCCATAAGAGTTGTTGGATTCCTCGAAGAGGAAAGGTGATGTAGCACAGCAGCAGAAAAGTATTTCCCTCAGTTAAGAACTAAGGTTTATCGAACAAGTAGGAGGCACCAAGCTAACAACGTTGGCAGTACCTTCATACATCTCCAATGTATCTACTTTTCCAAACACTTTTGCTCTTGTTTTGGACTCTAATTTGTATGCTTTGAATGGAACTAACCCAGACTAACGTTGTTTTTAGCAGAAATACTTTGGTGTTGTTTTTTGCGTAGAAATAAAAGTTCTCGGAATTGGACAAAACTTGGCGGAGATTTTTTATTGAATATATGAAAAATACTGGTGCAAAGATCTACTGGAGGGGGCCACCACCTGCCCATAAGGCAGGGGGCGTGCCCAGCTGCCTTGTGGGGCTCACAGGCGGCCGTCTGACCTAATTCCAACTCCATATATACCGTGTTCATGAGAAAAAAGCGGAGAAAAAGTTTCATCACATTTTACGATACATAGCTGCCGCCATGTCATGTTCTTTATCGGGAGGGTTGATCTTGAGTCCATTCGGGGCTCCGGAGAGGGGAATTCGGCGCCGTCGTCATCGTCAACCATTCTCCATCAACAATTTCATGATGCTCACCACCGGAAGTGGGTAATTCCTTCGTAGGCTTGTTGGACGGTGATGGAGATGGATGAGATTTCTAATGTAATCAAGTCAATTAGTTAGGGGTGATCCCTAGTATCCACTATGTTCTGAGATTGATGTTGCTATGACTTTGCTATGCTTAATGGTTGTCACAAGGGCTCGAGTGCCATGATTTCAAATCTGAACTCTTTATGTTTTCATGAATATATTTAACTTCTTGATCCTATCTTGCAAGTTATACGCACCTATTATTGTTCTGAACCATTGACCCCAAGGTGACAACGATTGGGAACTCTCCGGGAACGACTGTAATTTGAGGAGTTCATTTATTCACTATGTGTTAATGCTTTGTTTCGGTTCTCTATTAAAAGGAGCGCCTTAATTACCCTTAATTTCCATTAGGACCCCGCTGCAACGGGAGGGTAGGACAAAAGATGTCATGCAAGCACGTATGACTATATACAGAATACATGCCTACATATGATTGATGAATTGGTGCTATTGTGTATCGCACTAGGTTGTGACTGTTACATATTGAATTTCATTCAAATATTCATCGCTAATCCAATGCTTACGCTTTGCTATTATTGTCTTTGCTCAAGTTACTATTACTACTACTGTTTCAATTGCTACAAAACTGCTGTCACTATTACTGTTACTATTGCTACTACTGCTACCGTCGCTATCATATTACTCTGCTACTAATAAATTGTTGCAAATCCTAAAAATTCTTCATGGGAAATTTATCTTGCAATTTTGGTATTTTTGAAATGAAATTATCCTCTCATCAAGTTTAATAGCTATGACGTGCTTTATAGCAAATCAATTACGCCTTAATTCTGAGCAACTATAATTGTAAAGATGTTGGATGACTTGCTTGGTATTTATGTTCCAAGCAAGCATCAAAGTTCATGTACTCATTGGAATTTGTTCCGACCCCTTGAGGTAATATGCAAGTTCTTTACTATTTGCACAAATTCTATTCCATGGACCAACAGAGTGCTCATGAAGATCAGGTAGGTATCTTATAGTGTGTGGTGATCTCCAAATACCATATCTTTTAATGCTTTTCTTATTGCGTTGAAAAATTTGTGGTTCCCGTGACAATTCACAGGCACATACCTAGTAGTAGTAAAAAGAATATTGATTTTTTTAGGGCATGTTGAAGCCTTCTTGTTCAAGTCGGTGTTGATTGGTATTGTTATTTTTTATACAAACACGATACTTCCTTGATTAAAAAACATCAGTACATATAATCTCACGAATACAATCTAGGGTTACATTATGGTAAAACAGAGCTAACAAAATGCTCAGAACAACAAGCTAGAGTATGTGCTGAGACATTTGACAAACTACTAACATGGATAAAACAACTGAGAGGTCTTGAACAACTGACTAGATCGTTCAAGAAGAGAGTGGCAGTCGGAAGCCACAATAACCTTTGTGAAGCTCTCTTCTTGAGCAAGGGTCATAGCACGGCGAGTCCCCACAGGTTCAACAATTTTAAGCGTACCAATCCCAGGAAGTCACTCGCTGCAAGCAAACAAGTAGTTCCCGTTGTGGACTCGGATAGTTACGCCAACCGCCATTAGACGTGAAGTTTGGAACAATGTAGCATCAACAATAATGACGATCGTCCCAAATCCGCCTCCCTTTTCGCCTCATCTCTCCCGAGCTCGGTAAGGCCCACTTCCATCTACTCCTAGAAGGGGTCCAGCCGTCCAGGGCATCCGACGACGATCAGAGATATGTTGGAGGCGCCAGAGAGGGCAATGAGAGAGAGAGAGAGAGAGAGAGAGAGAGAGGAGGGGGGAGGTGGGGGAGACCGCAGCCATTAAGGGGGCAGTTGAGGAGGCTACATGCGGTGAGCTACCATTAATGGTCACCCTTTCCGCTGAGAAACGCGTCAGCGCTCACACGCCTCCCGGCTACTCACACGACACTTACCGGCCTGCTCACACGCAAGCCAGGAGGCGATGCCACGATGACCATCCGACGGGAATTGCGGGTCCAGGCATGGCATTAATGGTCAGGTGGCCATCGCCGGGGGTGCGTGAGAGGTCCGGCTGCTTCAAATCTCGTGCGCGGTGCAAGGAGGAAGAAGCTGAAACTTCCCTCCCGCGATGTCGGTTGGGTATGGAGCAAGCTCCATATTGGACCTCCGAGCCTCCAAATATGGAGGCTGTGAGTTCGTTTATGGAGTGAGCTCCATAAATAATGCTGATCGAAAGCCATATGTCGACTCTCCTGGAGTGTCAATTTAATATTGACAATTATCAATGGTGATCTGGACCATATGGCGTCTCCCATAGAGTTGCTCTAATAACACCGTTAACCGTACGTGGTTTTATTTCTGAAATGGAACTGAGGATCCTCTTAAAAGAAAGCAAACACCGTCGTGTATTTAGATCAGAACGGACGCACTCCTAAACTCTCTTATCTCATTTAAGACGAGGGAGCAGACTACGATTTTCTTTTGTAACTCGGAAGTTGCTCTCATAGAACCCTAGAGAAAACGAGATGCACCCGACTTTCCACACCCCGGAAAGAAGGAAAGAAATATCAGCCTACATGGTCCACGAGAAAGAACCTTGATGCCAGGGTGAGGATGGAAACATTGCATGCATCGCTATTATTTTCAATTCATTTTTGTGGAATGATGTCTACACATAAGATGTCTTAATTTTTTCTGAATCAGATGTATGTATGTATATAGCTATTTCTATGATTTAGTCTGTTTATTCACTCATTCAGTCTATATGTAGTCTATTTTGAATTATCTAAAACATGTTTATACTTGTGAACGAAGGGAGTATAAAAGACATTCGGGGAGTATGAAATATTGGGAGGTTAAAAGATCGGATGGGCGAGCGAGGAGGTGGAATCACGAGGATAAGAACGGGGGAAGGGGCCAAACGAGAGAGGAGGCGTGCAGCTCACCTGCTCAAGTGCTCAGGTGAGGTGGCGGGAGACCGGTCTCCATCGTGTGGTTCGTTGTCGAGCTGGATGGGGGAAGCCCGCCGGTGAATGGTACCGTTAATAATCCACCGCGCGCCATCGGTTCGAGCACACAGGACACACTCTTCTATAATGTGGGCCCACTTTGGTGGGTGGAGTGGGGCCGGTCCAGCTCAAGTTGTACTAGTAGCAGTACTAGTAGATCTGAAAGGCGTGGCGCTGCATGCTCACTTGACGCTTCGCCGCACCAAGCGCATGATCATTGATCGGTGAGAGGCAGGCGCGCTTCTAGAAGCCTTATCCTCCAAGGGAGGTTGATAGCAGTCCGTTGTCGTTTAGGACTGGACATTTTATGCTGTCGACTGAGTGATGTGCCAGAGCCAAAGATCCCAGGAGCACCAGCGCTGCCTGTAGGGTTTTGCGCTGCATCATTGGCCATGGACACTACTGGGATACATTTGTCAAGGAGAGCGCGTACCACAACTCGGGCGATGGATCTTAGCAGCAGGGGAGAAAAATGCGTAACGGTGGCGCTATCAGCTGCACCTTTAAACACATGTGTGGTTCAGGCGCTCTCTCCGGCCACGTAACGATGGATCGAGCCGTGACATCCATAGATCCGGGCGGGCGCTCACTGTGACTCAGGCCACGATGGATAATTGCACTTGCCTAACCGGACTACGAGAGGCTACTTGTCAATCAAACAAAATAATAATCGCGCTTGCGGATCGATCGTTAAGAGCGACGGTTAACTTATATACACACTTACGAAAGCCACCGGCCGGTTTATTAAACCACATCACCGTCATCCTGTCCAGGTTCATCGATCTATGTCTATCGCCCTATCGGTCAGATCGTAATAATAAATTACCGTTGTACCACTGGAAATGTTATCCACAAGCAAGCTCCTGCTTTCAGAGCTGCTGAGAGGCCAACAGCCTTCTAGAAGGAAGAGGTTAACGTCAGGAGCATCGATAATACTAGGTCTTGCGAGCTGGAACAAATTATCTTATCTACTCCCTCCGTTCCTAAATACTCCGTCCGTCTCAAGTCGCTTAGTATAATTTTATACTAAAGTTAGTACAAAATTGAGACACTTATTTTGAAATGGAGGGAGTATAAGTCTTTCTAGAGATTTCAATATAAACTACATACAAAGCAAAATGAGTGAATTTACACTCTAAAATATATCTATATACATCCGTATGTAGTTCGTATTGAAATCGTTAAAAAGACTTATATTTAGGAACAAAGGAAGTATATTGGTGCTTTTGATCTCATTATCTTAGCCGTGTTATTGTGCACAACGCTTGTTGGTTAGGGTTTTCTTGTTGGAGGGATATCCAGCAGAACAAACTTTGTTAAACGGTCGGCGCGGTACAGCGTCAATCTGTGGGTTCCAAACCGTCAAAGGATTCATCTTGCAAAAAAAAAACGTCAAAGGATTCCGTTGCTTTATTATTGCTCTATCTATCATCTCTTATTAAACCCTATACCAGTAGGACTAGCAAAGCATCTTAGAGCATCTTCAGCCGTTCGTCCCCCCAGGGGCTTGAAAAAGCGCCGCGTGTGGGCGCGCCGGCGAAAATATGGGCGTGGGGGCGGTCGGTTTCCCAACCGCCGACCCAAGCCGAACCCAGACGCCATTTTTTGAATTAAAAAGTCGGCCACACACGACACAGATCGGGCAAAATAGGTGATTTTTCATTAATGTGTGTACATTAAAGTCTTAAAAACATAATAAAAAACTAGAACATGCGCCGCAGCCCCCCGCCCGCCCTACAGGCCGAAGAACGCGCCGAAGGCGCTGTAGTCGTCGCCATCGTCGGCTTCCTCCTTCACGCCGCCGTCCCTGCTGCTCCCCTGCCCTGCGTCGCCTTGGCGGACGGGCTTCGGTGGCGGCGGTGGCGCGTCCTCGTCACTGTCCTCGAGGACGATGACGCCGCCCTCATCGCGGCCGCGGCGCCGGGCGGCGATCTCCTCGAGGGCGCGGCGCTGGCGCTCTATCTCCAGCTTCGCGTAGTCCTCGCGCGCCCACTTCAGGGCGGCCTCGTCGTCGTACTCGTTCTTGACGGCGACGAGGCCCGGCTCCGTCTTGGGCTTAACGACGCGGGAGGAGGAGGCGCCGCCGCCGCCGCCCTCGTTGATGACGATGCCGCGGGTGCGCCGCACGAGCGGCGTCTGTAGGAGATATGCCCTAGAGGCAATAATAAGGGATAATTAACTTTATGCCCTTAGTTGGGTCCCACTCGTCTGTTTTACCCCTAGTTTCAGAAACTCACCTCTTCAGTTCAAACCACTTTGCAATTCTTATACTTTTGCCCTTCGATCATTTGACCGTCACTTTGAAAAATTCATAACAAATTCATACTAACTCAGAAAAATTCAAATAAGATATCAAAATGTTTGTAAAAACATCACCTATATGTGCATGTCATTTTCATTCTTAACAAAAGTGTTGGAAAGTCCCCATCTCAGTTTTAGCTCATATGCTCTTAGCATGAACAGTAAAATCTAAAAAAATTCAAAAAAATCTAAAAAAATTTGGTGGCAAACATTGACCAATGTTTTGAGTGCTTGCCTAGTTTCATAATGGAATGACATTCGTGGAGGTCGTGGCAAAAAAAAGAAAATCAAAGCTCCAAAATTTCTATTTTTTGCCACGACTTCCACGAATGTCATTCCATTATGCAACTTGGCAAGCAGTCAAAACATTGGTCAATGTTTGCTACCAAATTTTTTTTGATTTTTTTTAGATTTTACTGTTCATGCTAAGAGCATATGAGCTAAAACTGAGATGGGGACTTTTCAACACTTTTGTCAAGAATGAAAATGACATGCGCATATAGGTGATGTTTTTCCGAACATTTTGATATCTTATTTGAATTTTTCTGAGTTAGTATGAATTTGTTATGAATTTTTTAAAGTGACGGTCAAAGGGTCAAAGGGCAAAAGCATAAGAATTACAAAGTGGCTTGGACTGAACAAGCGAGTTTCTGAAACTAGGGGTAAAACAGACAAGAGGGACCCAACTAGGTTCATAAAGTTAATTATCCCCAATAATAAATGTTATTGATTATCTCCCTGTTCATAATTAGGTTTATGTTCCATGCTATAACTGCTATGGTTCTTGAGTCTACAATAACCACGAGGCTCGGAGGAAGACCCACGTGCACGTGTGGAATAATAAACGGTAAAAAGTATTCCTAGTCATGCCTCTAAGACTAGCTCAAGTGTTGCATGATGATCACGTTTTCCTGATCATGAGCATGTCTATGCCAGCAATTTTAAGGGCACAATGTTAGTAGAACATTTGTGTTGAATCGACCCGAATTGATGTTATGCTATGAGACACATTCGTCACAAGTTAATGATTAATAACACAGAGATGGTTAACGTTTGCATGATTCCTTAGACCATGAGAGTATCGAGTTTCTTCATGCTTGCTTCATGAACTTTTTGTTAAACGTCATCCGTAAATGGGTGGCTATTACGGCGGCTTACGGGTTGGTGAAAAAGTATGTCAAGTAACTTGATGGCTCAAGATTGGGATTTGCTCCTCCGACGATGGAGAGATATCTCTGGGCCCTCTCGGTGTTATGGTATCCATCATCGTCTGGCCAGACACAATGTGATTTGATCACAGGGATGACGGAACATGGGAACGAGAAAAGAGAACAATACCGGTAACGAGGTGACTGGCATAGTGGACAAGTTGTTGATCCACGGGGATGCCAACATGTCTTACCTCGGGTATTTGTAACATATTGCGAAGCAACGGGAATAGCACACGGCAACTAGAGGTTCACTCGAATATTCTTCGTGTGGGTATAGGGGTCAATATGGGTGTCCACGGCTTCGATGTTGATCATTGATCGGAAGGGGTTCCGGGTCATGTCTATACTTCACCAAACCTATAGGGTCACACGCTTAAGGGTCATCTATCTGCTGAATACTAGACAGGGAGTCTGAGAGAAAGTTTCCGAAAAAAGTTTTCGGAGACAGCGGAAAAGTTCCGCAAAGAGAGAGGTCACCGGATGAGTTCCGGTAAAACTAAAAAGTTGTTTCAGGGGATACCATTAAGTCAAATTGGTTTCGGCACATGCCGGATAATTCTTGGAGGGTGCCAGAATCATTCTGGAAACTTCTGGGAATTTTCTGGAATGAAAACCGGAAATGTTCCGGAGCTGCCGGAACCGCTTCAGATGCTTTTTGCAGATGAAAATCACTAATCTGGAATTGTTTCGGAACGCGTTGAAAATTATTTTAGTGGGTCCTGGGAATGTTCTAAGCCCACATAAATATTTTCAGTTCGAACGGACACTGAAAAATGTTTCCGTGAATAGTGAAAGTGTTTTTTGGATTACTTTTTGGAAAGCCATTATTTTGGGCTTTGTCCCAAGATATTTTTGGGGATGACATGGAAGGATAAGGCCCCTTTTGAAGGGGCCCTACTAGGAGTGTCCGGCCACATGGGGGCTCCTCCATGGAGCCCCCACTTGTCCCTTGGTTTCACTTTTGGGTCCTTGGGAAGGACTCCTTTTCATGTGGGTTTTGGGTTTTCTTATAAAACCACCCTACCCCTTGGGTTTCCTATAAAAGGAGGTGGAGAGGAGCTCTCCACACTCATCCTTGCTCTCATAAACATGCCATAGACTTGTATGGCTTCTCTCTCCCTCCCAGCAAAATTGTTTCGTAGAGCCGAAAGGCTGTCTGGGTTCCGGCAGGAACTAGTTCTGGATGGCGAAGCCCTGCCGGATAGATGACACCGTATGTGTGCAACTCTATAGAGAGATCGTAGTTTCCATCTTAGTTCGAGAGTGCCTCCCGAAGGGCTGTCCGTGTGACCGTCCGAGTTTCGAAGGTCCTCCCAAAGGGTTGTCCGAGTGACCGTCCGAGTTTCGAAGGTCCTCCCGAAAGGGCTGTCCGCCACACAGTCCGGGGGACTGTCCGACCGCCTCCCGGAGGGCTGTCCGAGGGGCGGATGAGGGTATACATCCTCGCGGTTGGGAGGTTGTAAATCCTAGCTACGCGGATCTGCACCGCCAATCGTCATCGACTCTACTTCTGCTGCGCTACGAGTCGGTAACGAAAAAGATGAAACCTTGTATGCAGTCTCCATAGTGGTCCTGGGTTGGTGCGTAGGTGGAATTTTTTTGTTTTCTGCCGCGTTCCCCTACAGTGGCATCATGAGCCGTGCTATGCGTAGATGCAGGTTGCGACCTAGAATACATAGAGATGTATGGGTGTTGCATAATATAATTAGGTAGTAGATGAGTTTTATCACTGAAAATTATTTGTGCGGGTAGCAGATGAAATCTGTTACCCGATGTTCTTGTTGCTTCCCTGGAATTTGCATATTTCTGATCTTGATAACAGCATGGTGGAGTTTCAATGTTCTGGCAATCCACGATCCTAATTGATCAACGAAGTGCTAACAGTTCATTGAATTGCACCGCAGTTAAAAAGAAAGATGAAATTTCGCAGACGAAAGGGCAATGCAGATATGATCTGCACGGGGGTCATGCGTATGACAAAGTTTAGTATGGGGGTCGAGATTTTATTATCTCGTGTTTCATACACCCCGCGAAGTTAATCTAGTGACTTGAATTATCATACTTGATGATGGACGTTGGTAGCTTCGGTTTGTTTCGAAACCTTAGAAGCCACGTAAAACAAGTTTTTGCTGAACCGATTAGAGGCATCTAATTTGGTTTTGCAGCATGGTTTGCATGTGCATGTGATGTGGTATAGCAGTGCTCATAATAATTTGATTATGTATGAGATGACTATATAATGTAAATTGATTAACATGACCTGCGTGTCATGATTCGGCATGATGGCTGGAGCCATATGATTGTCACTTTAATGACCTGTGTGTCAACCTTAAGTAATACACTTATTTTATTAGCTATAGAGATAGCAATATTATCTGGTGCATCGACAAGGTGGTGGCAATCTTCGCGAAGGTGAACACCGATGCGAATGCCGAAGACGAAGAAATACAAGACTTCTTCGTCAGAAAGGGCTATACCATATCGTGCTATTATGAATTGCCTGAGATGTTTATCCCTTATGATGCACCCTTCTTGATTGCGTGGTAGTCGCTTTTATTAGGGTGATCTCTCATAAAAATATCAAGTAGTTAGTGTTCTCCCAAGTGTAGCACCGTCACGGCACCTAACTTTTCGGGGTGCGCCATGTCCACATGGGTACGAACGATTAGGGAAGTGTGAGGCGGGTGAGGTCAGACCTCGCAGCGAGATCACTTGGTTGTCTTGACGTTTTGGCTTGATCGTCCTGAGCTCGGAACACGCCCATCGAAAGATGAACAGGAGTCACATAGAGATGTGATCGGCATGTTTGCCCACCAATTGAAATTCTCGTTGTCAGTGATGTCCACATCAATGCCGTTGAATTGAAATGTGGATCTTGTATCACTCACAAATCAATTATGAGAGATGGGAGCGCACTGTTGAATTAACTTGTTTAATTCTCAGTGCAATTAATTATGAACTCTGTCTAAGTGTGATTTGCATAATAGTTGTAGAAGAATGGCTCACGTTTCCACCTTCCCTATTAAAATTGAATAGTTGTTAAATATCTGGTTAAAAGTTTACGGTTGGTAACGTAATGTGAGGATTATCCTCAAGAGTGCCAAGAAGGACTTTGTCCTATCGCATGCTTTCGGTATTCTCTCGCTAATGCTATGGATCATGTGACTCTCGTCTTTCGATCCAAAAACTAGAATTCCGTTACGGTCAAAGTGCAATATGTTTGCTTCCATGAGACCCGAACTTTGAAAGATTGGGATAGTTATATGATATTCATGGATCTGAAAATCATTTTCAGATACAAACAAAGCAATGTTTGTTTGCAAGTATTAGTAAAAGTGTTTACTATGCATTTTGACTGATAAGAGAGGGATCTAGAAGAACGCCTGTCATATGATGAAAGTTGAATAAAACAACAACTTAAAGAGAAAGGAAGTGTCCGAAGGGTGTTAGTGAAACTTTCACGCCTAGGAAGTCCGGGGCTAACGCCACTCTTAAGTTGAGTGTTTCTTCTGAGAGTAGGAGAAATACTAAAAGTTAAACTGTTAGAAGTGTAAAGGCAAAAAGAAAGAAGACTGGAATATCCAGCTCATGTATGAATGTCATACAAGTTTTTGATGTATAGAAGGCTGGTCAAAGATATAGTTCTTGGAAATTATTGTTAAACATGTTAATCACTAATTCTTGTGTATTGTGAGACAATCACAAAGATACCCGCTCGATTGCATTCTGTTGCAACTCGATGTAAGAACTACTATGGCCTGAAAGACTAGCCAGGAATGAGGTTAAGATACACACAGGGAACATAGTAAATGTTACTATACCTTCCATCGGTGTATTACTTATGCATTTACTTTCATAATTCATTTTAGAGTTTCACACTCTAGCCCTTTGCATAAGGTATCTTGCAAGAAGGTTGTTCATAAGAGAACTTTTGATGTTCGGTGTTATGAATAACATAAGGACCATACTTTCATTATGAATGAGACGTATGTTATGAATATTGATAATAATACATTACCTCTGGGTTTACTTTCATAATTCATTTTAGAGTTTTATACACTCTAGCCCATTGCACAATGTTTGTTGCAAGAGGGTTGTTCAGAAAAGAACAATTGTTGTTCAGAATTATGAATAACGTAAGGGCCATACTTCCATCATCGATGGGATGTATGTTATGAATTTTGATGGTAATATGATACATCCATAACACTGACGCTAAATGTCGCAAGACTAAAAGAATACCACACAAGTGTGGCACTACATTTGGTCACATTGGAGAAACCCGCATGGAAAATTCCATTATGATGGATTTTGAAGTCGTTTGATTTTGAATCATTTGACACTTGTAACTTTCCTCCAAAAAGTAAAGTGACTGAAATACCGTTCATAGGCCATAAGGAACGAGCAACAAACTTATTGGTGATCATACATTTTTTATGTGTGTAGTTAAATAAATGTTGTTGCAAGTAGTGGATTTATCTATCTTCATAAATGACTCAAGTAGATATATGGATATTTACTTGATGAGACGTAAGTCTGGATATTTTGAAATCATTCGAAAGGTTTTCAAAACGAAGAAGAAATTATTGTAACAAGAAAATTATGTTTCTGCAATTAGATTGCAGAAAGGAATATTTGAGTTACAAGTTTAGCGAATGTCTGATGAGTTGTGAAAGGGGTTTCATAACTTGCACCTCCCGGAACACCACTACAAGTGGAAAGTCCGTGAAGATGTAATCGAACCATTTATGACATGGTAAGATCAAAGATGACATAAATAAATTTGCCACTATCCCTTTTAAAGTGTGCTTTAGAGACTGCGGCTTTTACACTGAAAAGAGCTCCATCGGGTCTGTTGAAATGATGCCATGGTATGGTACGCCCAACCATGTTATATCTTTTCTTAAACATTTGGAATATGGGGCTTGTGTAAAAGGTGACAAACCTATTCCAAATCAGACAAGTGCTACTTTCTAGGTTATCCCAAGTAATTGGGTATTCCTCCCTCACTATACCGAGGCAAATAGGTTTGCCACAAAGAACGGTATGCTTTTTGAAGAAAATGGTTCTTTCAAAAAGGTGAGTGGGAGGACAGTGCTACTCGACGAGATAACCAGTATTTTCGTCATCAGATCAAAGGAAAGGAACCTTGAAAGTAATTCTAGAGTTTCCTACTACGACTGATACGGAAGCCTCTAAATGAGATGTATGGACTTCGGTCGAACTTGCAGCTGAACAACGTAGGCAAAGCTCGTGCAAACCTCTCAGGTGCGCAAACGAGATATTGTTGTTAGACAACAGTATACCTACAATACACAAGGAAGTGTTGATGGGCCCTGACGCCGGAATTGGCTAGATGCCAATACAATCCGAGATAGTTTCCATATAAGTGATTCAAGATTAAAATCTTGATACACCTTTCGGAAGACTTAAAGTCTAACGAATATTTATGGAACTAAAACTGATACGGATAAAAATGTTTTATCCATAAAGCTCGATTTGTTGCAATAACGAGTTCAAGGAGTTGACTACGATGAGGTTGTTTCATCGTAGTGATGCTTAAAGTAGATTCGGGTTGAACTAGCAATTAATACATATTTCAATCATGAGATATGAAACATGGATGATAAAAGAATTTTCATCTGATGGAAATGAAACCAAGGACTTGCATGTGTTACAGTCCAAAGTATTTTATCAATCCAGAGGATGCTAGTGAGTGTGCAAACTTCAGAGTTCCAGCAATGGACAGAAGAGAGCAAAATGGAGTTGGAATCTTTGTGTTTTGATGAAATGGTCAAAAGGGTTTTTGACTTCATCAATGGGTAAGGAAGATGCTTGTGATTCAACAAAGTAAGTGGGAGCATAATAATATTTCTAAAAATGTTGTGTGCTTGACACATTGTTAATTGGAAATAAATTTCTTGACAGGAATTAGGACTTCATTTGAAAATAGTTTTTCGATGAAGTGCTTGGGCTAAATAGCCTTGATATTAGGCATGATGATCTATGGAGATAGATTTACCTAATGGGGCTGAGCAAAGATACATATTGACAAAATGCTGAAACCTTTCAGCATTAAAAACGTCAAGGAGTGATTCTTGCCGAAGTCACATGGAAAGAGTTTTTGCAAGACTCGGTGTCCCAAAACACTGATGAGCAAAATACATGATGGAGATTCCACACACTCTTGTGTTTGGATTAATCATGTATTCCATGGTATGTAAAAACAACCAGATATGTCCAATACTCCAAAGTTGTTGCAAGTTTAGATACCAAAGTGATCAAAAGTACTGATCATGGGACAACAGTGAAAAGGGGTCATTGAGTACTAAAGTAGCACTGATGACAAGTTTTCTCGCAAGCGGAGATCATGAAGAGCTCGTTGTAAAAGGTTAAATCGATACAGTCTTCATCTTTTCTCCACGCGATTTTCAATTTCAAATTGAGGGTTTTGTGTTACACACAATATGGTGGCACGGTAGTTGGAAATTTTTCCAAACAGGTTACTGTGGCGAATTCTATGACAAATGGCTAAGTATGTTGGCGCTTTATAAGCGACAAAGAAGTTGTTGAATCATATAGTTCATTCATGAACTTAGTGTGGTTCCAAGATGGCTTTGGTCAATGGGACACTATTGCAGATAGTTGCTCTATAGCTCAGTCTGAGGAATCAGGTTTCGACCAATGATTCACACATATGCAAAGCCAAGTCCACACAAAATATGAATTTTATGAAAGCGTGAAAAGGCGAGGATATGCAAAGATACACACGGATTTGAAGTTGTCAGATCTGTTGGACATCAGGCTATACCACAAGAGAAGCATATTTACACCGGTGTGCCATAGGTGTAAATTGCATTAGCATTAACTAGATTATTGACTCTAGTGCAAGTGGGAGTCTGTAGGAGATATGCCCTAGAGGCAATAATAAATGTTATTGATTATCTCCCTGTTCATAATTAGGTTTATGTTCCATGCTATAACTGCTATGGTTCTCGAGTCTACAATAACCATGAGGCTCGGAGGAAGACCCACGTGCACGTGTGGAATAATAAACGGTAAAAAGTATTCCTAGTCATGCCTCTAAGACTAGCTCAAGTGTTGTATGATGATCACGTTTTCCTGATCATGGGCATGTCTATGCCAGCAATTTTAAGGGCACAATGTTAGTAGAACATTTGTGTTGAATCGACCCGAATTGATGTTATGCTATGAGATATATTCGTCACAAGTTAATGGTTAATAACACAGAGATGGTTAATGTTTGCATGATTCCTTAGACCATGAGAGTATCGAGTTTCTCCATGCTTGCTTCATGAACTTCGGGGTTTGTTAAACGTCATCCTTAAATGGGTGGCTATTACGGCGGCTTACGGGTTGATGGAAAAGTATGTCAAGTAACTTGATGGCTCAAGATTGGGATTTGCTCCTTCGACGATGGAGAGATATCTCTGGGCCCTCTCAGTGTTACGGTATCCATCATCGTCTGGCCAGACACAATGTGATTTGATCATAGGGATGACGGAACACGGGAACGAGAAAAGAGAACAATACCGGTAATGAGGTGACTGGCATAGTGGACAAGTTGTTGATCCACGGGGATGCCAACATGTCTCACCTCAGGTATTTGTAACATATCGCGAAGCAACAGGAATAGCACACAGCAACTGGAGGTTCACTCGAATATTCGTCGTGTGGGTATAGGGGTCTATATGGGTGTCCACGGCTCCGATGTTGATCATTGATCGGAAGGGGTTCCGGGTCATGTCTATACTTCACCAAATCTATAGGGTCACATGCTTAAGGGTCATCTATCTGCTGAATACTAGACAGGGAGTCTGAGAAAAAGTTTTCGGAGACAGCGGAAAAGTTCCGCAGAGAGAGGTCACCGGATGAATTTCGGTAAAACTGAAAAGTTGTTTCAGGGGATACCATTAAGTTAAATTGGTTTCGGCACATGCCTGATAATTCTTGGAGGGTGCCAGAATCATTCTGGAAACTTCTGGGAATTTTCCGGAATGAAAACCGGAAATGTTCCGGAGCTGCCGGAACCGCTTCAGATTCTTTTTGCAGATGAAAATCACTAATCCGGAATTGTTTTGGAATGCGTTGAAAATTATTTTAGTGGGTACTGGAAATGTTCTAAGCCCACATAAATATTTTCAGTTCGAACGGACGCTGAAAAATATTTCCATGAATAGTGAAAGTGCTTTTTGGATTACTTTTTGGAAAGCCATTATTTTGGGCTTTGTCCCAAGATATTTTTGGGGATGACATGGAAGGATAAGGACCCTTTTGAAGGGGCCCTACTAGGAGTGGCCGGCCACATGGGGGCTCCTCCATGGAGCCCCTACTTGTCCCTTGGTTTCACTTTTGGGTCCTTGGGAAGGACTCCTTTTCATGTGGGTTTTGGGTTTTCTTGTAAAACCACCCTACCCCTTGGGTTTCCTATAAAAGGAGGTGGAGAGGAGCTCTCCACACTCATCCTTGCTCTCATAAACATGCCATAAACTTGTCTGGCTTCTCTCTCCCTCCCAGCAAAATTGTTTCGTAGAGCCGAAAGGCTGTCTGGGTTCCGGTAGGAACTAGTTCTGGATGGCGAAGCCCTGCCGGATAGATGACACCGTATGTGTGCAACTCTGTAGAGAGATCATAGTTTCCGTCTTAGTTCGAGAGTACCTCCCGAAGGGCTGTCCGTGTGACCGTCCGAGTTTCGAAGGTCCTCCCGAAGGGCTGTCCGAGTGACCGTCCGAGTTTCGAAGGTCCTCCCAAAGGGCTGTCCACCACACCGTCCGGGGGACTGTCAGATCGCCTCCCGGAGGGTTGTCCGAGGGGCGGATGAGGATATACATCCTCGCGGTTGGGAGGTTGTAAATCCTAGCTACGGGGATCTGCACCGCCGATCGTCATCGACTCTACTTCCGCTGCGCTACGAGTCGGTAACGAAAAAGATCAAACCTTGTATGCAGTCTCCATAGTGGTCCTGGGCTGGTGCGTAGGTCAGAATTTTTTTGTTTTCCGCCACGTTCCCCTACAGCGTCCCCACGGGCTCGGCCTTCACGCTGGCGAGCGCCGGCGAGCCGGAGGAGAGGGAGGAGGATGACGATGACGACGACGAACCCGTCATACACCGCGGCAGCCAAACGCCGCCGCTCCGGCGGGGGGCAGGCGCCATGGCCGCCGGGTATTAGAGCGGCGGCTCATTGCCACCCTCGAGGTGCGACATGACGTAATGGAGCGTCCGCCCTAGGACGCCCCACCACAGGCAACGACCGTCGGCGTTGTGGCGCCCCCTCACCGGCGCGCTGTTGGTGGAGGCGAGCTGCTGCTCGTGGCAGCGTTGGAAGTACGCCGCCCAGCTCGCGTGGTTGTCGGCGGCGTACTCCGGGCGGCCGCGCACCTCCTGCAGCAGGGAGGCCCGGACGGCTCGATCTCGTCGTGGAAGTGGCCGGGGTGCTCGGGGTCGGGCCGCGGGGGAACTGGGACGCCTTCGGCGGTGAGCCTCCACCTCCCCGGCGCGCGCATGTCCAGCGTTGCCGGGTAGTTGGCCTCATGGAGGAGGTGCGTGTGACGCCCCGGCTTAATCGTGCACTAATCATACATGCAAATGCACATGCTCAAGCCTAGGACTCACTTGAAGAAATCACAACACAACTCTAAAACACAAATAAAGTCATACAAGCTTTATATTACAAGCCAGGGGCCTCGCGGGCTCGAATACATAAGCTCGCGAACAAACGTCAGCGGAAGCATCAGATATCTGAGTACAGATATAAAAGAAAGACAGATAAGCCTTTAGAAAGGCGGGGCAAAAGAAAACACTATGATCGAAAAGGCGCAGGCCTCCTGCCTGGGACCCTCCGATCCTACCCCTGGTCGTCGGCAAGCTCGTAGTAGTAACCACCCTCGGGGTGGTAGTAGTAGTCGTCGGCGGGGGCAGCTGTCTCAGGGGCTCCGTCATTTGGTTGCATCAAACGGATATGGGGAAAAAGAGGAAGCAAAGCAACCGTGAGTACTCATCCGAAGTACTCAACAAGCAAGGATCTACACTACATATGCACATTATCAAGGAGAGGCTGTATATGTGGACTGGGCTGCAGAAATGCCAGAATAGAGAGAAGGCCTAGTCCTATCGAAGACTAGCATCTTTAGCAGTCTTGCAGCATTAGAAGAGTGTAGATCAGTACATCATAAAGTAGTAGCTGTAATCAGTATCAACCTCGGCCAGAGATCCTTTCTCGACTCCCTGCGAGAAAGCAATCCCAGAGCCCTAGTATCCATTTCTCATCTCAAGTATCCAGTTCTAGTTGTATCGATCAGGATACAACTCCGAGCGTCCGTTACCGAGGATCGGCTATGCATAGATTAGTTCTTCCCTACAGGGGTGCACCAACTTACCCACCACGCTCGATTAACTCCGGCCGGACACACTTTCCTGGGTCATGTTCGGCCTCGGCCAAACAATACGCCGCAACCCGACCGAAAACTTAACAAAGAGATCAACATGCCGGACTAACCTATGCCCCAGGGGTCTTGGGCCATTGCCCCGGACGCTCCTGCACATTGCGAACGCGGCCGGTGAGCAGACCTAGCAGCCTCCAGTACAACGGAGGGTGCTTAACGTTCCAACCCAGCGCGCGCCGCTCAGTCGCTGACATCTATTAAGCTTCGGCTGATGCATACGACGCAGAGTGCCCATAACTGTTCCCACGTGATGGTTAGTGCTATCGGGCCAGAGGCCCACTCGGATCAAATATCCAAACCGTTAGTGAATTAGGAGCGCGCGATAACGAGCAGAGACTCACGATCGATGTGACCCCGTCGCCCCGTCTCGAGGACTTGCGGTAAGGGCTAAGAATGCACGGCCACGCCTCGTAATTATCTCGCGGGTACTCTCTCTGGTCACCCGACTACACATCAATCGCATCACTTGCTCGCGCGGGTACCCCTCAGGGCCGACCCGACTTTAGTATCATGGTTATGTTGTATAGTCATAGTATCTGTGTGTCTAGAACACCACGGGGCAACCCTGAGGAATCACCCTCGATGGAATTCCACCTGATGTAATCGTCAAGGTGAACTAAGGAGGAATCACCCTCGAGGTCCACTCTTGAGGAGTTGCATGACAACGTCGTTACTGGGAGTGGAGAAAGAGGAATCACCCTCGAGGACCACAACCGATGAACTAACCTACAAGGTTAACATCAGAAGTGCTGACGAGGTATCACCCTCGGCACTCGATAGTAACCCGGTAGTGTCGTACAACTAGGGGGGTGATGTGCGGTGCCGGGGCCTGGTCTTCAATCCCGCTGATCGGGTCTTCTGAAAATCCAGCGGGGCAGTTGGGGTCAAAATGGGGTCTCTAACGGGTCTCTAACTAGCCTATGCTAAACAGTTTAGGAAAGCAGGTAATTATCAACAGCAGGTTACAAAATCAGGCTATGCATCAGAATAGGTAAAGCAGTAGTAGCAGCAGTTCTAATGCAAGCATAAGAGAGAAGAGAATAGGCGATATCGGAATGTTCAAAGGGGGGGGGGGCTTGCCTGGAAGCTCTGCGGCAAGGATCTGGTCGTCAACTGTGTAGTCGTACTCCGGAGCTGCGTCGGCCTCGGGGACTACGTCGGTGTCGGGGTCTACCGAGAGAAAAGAGGGGGAGGAAACAAATAAATTCACAGCAAACATATGCAAGACGGAGCATGCTATGCTTAAGGTGCATTGCAGGGTTGCCTAAAAGTATATCTAAGTCATATTAGTTAATTTAGGATTCAAGTTGGAATTATTAACCAGTATATATGCACTATTCATCTACCGGAAACAGGCTAAAAGTTGCGGGTTCACCTCCGTAGAGGGTTCCGACATGGAAACAGACGACACGATCAGATTCGTCTCGTCGTTCTGACCAACTTCCATGTAGAAAGTTTTCTGATCCGAGCTACGGTTTATTTATTCTGAATTTTTAAAGATTATAGTATTTTCTGGATTTATTTAAAATTAACAGAAAAGGAATTATGATGTCAGCATTGTGTAGGAATGACGTCAGCAGTCAACAGACTCGCTGACCCGGGTCAAACCTGACCTGTGGGTCCAGTGGGACCCACATGTCAGCCTCTATTAGGACTAACAGTAGATTAGCTAGCTAACAGGGTTAATTAGGGGAGTGGGCCCAGCCTGTCAGTGACTCAGCTATCTAACAGGATTAATTAAATCACTAATTAGCTTAATCATCGCAGGGGGCCCACATGTCAGCCACAGTGAGTGAACAGTAATTATCGTTGACCAGGTCAACGTGGTCAACCGAAGCGCTGGGGCCCACTGGCAGCCTCACAGGAGTGGGCCCCACGCTTGCCAGCTCAGCGGTGGCGCCGGAGGAGCTCCGACGACCAAATCCGCGGCGGCGCGTCGCCGCGGATTTCGTCTACAGAGGGTCTTTTCGCGCGCGCTTGGGCGCGTTGGAACGGGCGTTCGACGCCACACCCATCTGGGCTAGAGAGAGGCGCCGGGGACGACCGGAACGGCACCAACGACAAGCTAAAGCGGCGTCAGGGTTCGTGCGCTAGTGGAACCAGCGCTAGGGGGAACGGGGAAGCACGTGCTCGTGCTCGCTGGGCTCCTAGAAGCACCAGGAGCACGATGTCGTGCTCAGACGAGCACGAGAGGGGCCATGGCCACGGCGGCAGGGTGATCCGCAGCGACGAGCTCGCGGCAACGGCGACGAGCTAGCTACGGTGCGCGAGGGGTGTTAACGAGGAGGAGCAGGAGGCAGAGGAGCTCACCGAGCGGCACGCAAGTTGGCCCTTGAAAGATTAGGAGCTGCAGATGCGTCGCCGGAGCCGGTGAAGAGCGGCAGTGATCGGAGAAGGGAACGGAGGAGGCCCGGTGCTGCAGGTGGTGGACCTCTACGGCATCATGGCGGGTCGAGGCGATGACGGTGGCCGCGGTGGCGACAGAGAACGGCGGCGAGGGCGCTCGGCCTCGACGGATCTGGTGGGAGAGAGGGGAGGAGCGAGCGAGGGGAGAGGAAGGAGTGAACGGGGAGGACCAGGGGGACGCACAAGGCCGGGGCCTTATCCCCACGTCGGTGGGCGTCGGTGGCCGTCGCGCTGTCGACGCCTCGGCGGCGCGGCGCGCGGCGACCAGGGGCGAGGTGACACGCATGTGAGAGAGAAGGAGGGATGGGCCTGGTGGGCTGGCTCGGGGCACTGTGCACTTAGGCCCAGTGCACAGTGCCTCTTTCTTTTATCTTTTCTGTATCTGCTTTTTCTTTTTACAGAGATGGTTTGGCATTATTTTGAGCTAACAAATGATTTTGCAAAAATGTGAAACTTGCTCACATAAGTGCAATGCAATATCCAGCACTGCCACAAAAAGTTTGGGCATTTTTTGAAGTTCATTTGAATTTAATCAAAAATGAATAGGGCATTTTAGGTGCTGATTTGGCTATGTTTTAAATGCTCTGGCCCATTTCAAGTTGATGGTGATGTTGTGTTCCTTAACAACATTTGTTTTGGAATATTTGCTAGATAGTGAACATTTTTCCAGCAAATTTGGAGCAACTTTATTTTGCCCTTGAATTTGAATTGATTTTCAAAGAGAAATTTGAATTGATTTGTTTAACCAATATGATCAAGCTCTACAAATGAAAATGACTTGGCAATATTAGCAGAGTATCACAGTGATTATTACACAGGGGTGTTACAAATTCTCCTCCTCTAAAAGAAATTCTCGTCCCGAGAATTCAGGAGGTAGAAGGAAAGAGCTCGGGATATTCTTCCCGAAGATGATCCTCACGTTCCCAAGTGGCTTCATCTTCAGTATGATTTGACCACTGCACTTTGAGAAACTTGGTCATCTTCTGACGGGTTCGCCGTTCTGATTCATCGAGGATGCGGATCGGATGCTCCTTATAAGAAAAATCATCTTGCAATTCGAGCATCTCGTGATCCACTGCTCGGTGCGGAGACTCCTTGAAGCAACGGCGAAGTTGCGACACATGCAAGACGTCGCGGATATGAGAGAATTGCGGTGGCAACTCCAATTTATATGCCACCTGACCACGTCTTGCAACAATGCGGAAAGGGCCGATGTAGCGTGGAGCTAGCTTGCCCTTGATTCCGAAACGAC
The DNA here is from genome assembly GCA_011799875.1 of Thinopyrum elongatum. NCBI lineage: Eukaryota > Viridiplantae > Streptophyta > Magnoliopsida > Poales > Poaceae > Thinopyrum > Thinopyrum elongatum. The sequence continues at coordinate 79,652,771 of CM022300.1, read as the reverse complement.
GAGTGCCCTTCATAGGGGTGACACACAGATAAGCTTGATCACCAGGATGATAAGTCAAACACCATCATTTGCGATCATAGTTGCTCTTCTGGCGGTCCTGAGCCGCCTTGAGATTTTCTCGAACGACACGGACTTGCTCTTCGGCGTGTTGGATAATGTCTGGACCCACAAGTGGTCGTTCCCCCGTTTCTGACCAATTCAGAGGGGTTCGACAGGCAGAAAATGTGCAACCTTAGAGAGTTGGTCGACGATGACAAGAATAGCATCGCGACCCTTCTGTGACTTGGGAAGGCCAGTAATGAAATCCATTTGCACTTTATCCCATTTCCATAAAGGAATAGGTAATGGTTGCAAAATTCCAGCAGGCTTCTGATGCTCTGCTTTAACACGACGGCAAACTTCACATTCAGCAACGTATCGAGCAATATCCTGCTTCATTTTGGACCACCGGTACCTTTGACGAAGATCACTATACATCTTGGTGCTACCCGGATGAATAGACAGCGGTGTATCATGTGCCTCCTTCATGACCTTGTCAGTCATAAGCTCGAAGCGAGGTACGACAATGCAATCCCGATCGATACTTGAACAGAGTGTGAAAAGGGGTTCAGAGCATTGGGAACAGATTGTCTCTCAGAGGGTGGCTCGTGATAACACACAAGGCCAAGGTCATATGATACTTCGGACTCAATGATATACGGGAGAGTCAGGTTACGATCCTATGGAGCCGTGGAGGGGTGTCGATCAAAAGTAGGGAGAACGGTGGCATCTTACCGGTCATGACAACAATTAAGCAGTGTAATAGATACTTAACAGTAGCCAATTAAGACATACAGATCCATACACAGAGTCGGGTACATGCGAATAGCATAACGGCACAAATTCAAAAGCTAGATATGCTAGGCGGCGCGCAGGCACGCGGTAAGGAAGTACACCACGCGACATAGCAAACGCTACATCAACGTCGGGAAGAACCACTGAAACGGGGTAACTGCAAGTGCGGACGATGAATCCTCATCGCGGAAAGATCCTGCTCTCCATGTGCACTCTGATGCAGAATCTAGTCTCAAGCTGGAAGAAGAGGTCCACGTGCAGGTGTGTGACCTCCAACAGTAGGCCAATCAATACCAGCATACATCTGAGTCCTGCGCGGGTAAAGGATGTGCTCCGGATGTATCCCTGCATGAACAGCTGGTAGCAACTGTGTCATAGCATCGTAGAGACGTGCTCGAGTGGCAAACAACTCGACGGCAAGAGCCCGAACAGTGCGATCCAGAGCCTGAGTGCACTGAATCAGAACCTGTGGGTCGTAACGACGACGCTCGTACGGGTCGCAGATAGCTGTGTAGTACCCGGTAGCATCTCCAGCAGGGGCATACGGAATGTATCGGAACTCAGAGTCATCCAAGCTAATGTTATGCTCTCCTCGGAGATGTGCGACAGCAGAGTAGGCGGCATCATGGATTGCCATCTCAATCGTCACGCCGATACCGTGGAAAAGGTGCAGCTCAGTGTCTGAGTCATCGTGCTGATCATAGATACGAACATCAGCATGGTACTACTCCTGGTTGAACTCGCGATAATCCTCGTAGACCATGTACTCAGGATACCAGCGGTAGCCCAGTCTGGTCATGAGAGCGATCAGGATAGCTAGAAAACCAGGGGCATCACGAGCCCAAGTGCGAAGCACAAGCTGCGTCGCAAGGCATGGTGGAAACAAACGATCCATCTGAAACAGAGGAAATTCAGGATTGTCAAATGACAGTGAGAAGTATAACACAACTCGGAGAGAAAGGTTAAACAAATCAATGGAAAGGAAAATAATTATCAGGCTAATCAGATCAATGGTAAGGAATTAAGCACATATATCCAGCTCTCCGGGCAGACAAGAATTACGAGATCCTAAGTGTCGGCGTTAGTAAATTCATTTAACCCGAAAGGAAGAGAGATCAGAGTCCCAGAGTATAGACGAGGAATAAAAGATCCTAAAACCACCCAATTGGCGACGTGGGCCGGTAAGCCACACAGCCAAATTAGTAAAACGGTTTTGGACCACTAGACTCAACTTCGGCCAAGGAGTTGGAAAGGGGGATTCCTAAAGGCAGTCAGCTCTGATACCAACTTGTGATGCACCGGCTTAATCGTGCACTAATCATACATGAAAATGCACACGATCAAGCCTAGGACTCACTTGAAGATATCACAACACAACTCTAAAACACAAATAAAGTCATACAAGCTTTATATTACAAGCCAGGGGCCTTGAGGGCTTGAATACATAAGCTCGCGAACAAACGCCAGCGGAAGCATCAGATATCTGAGTACAGATATAAAAGAAAGACAGATAAGCCTTTAGAAAGGCAGGGCAAAAGAAAACACTATGATCGAAAAGGCGCAGGCCTCCTGCCTGGGACCCTCCGATCCTACCCCTGGTCGTCGGCAAGCTCGTAGTAGTAACCACCCTCGGGGTGGTAGTAGTAGTCGTCGGCGGGGGCAGCTGCCTCAGGGGCTCCGTCATCTGGTTGCATCAAACGGATATGGGGAAAAAGAGGAAGCAAAGCAACCGTGAGTACTCATCCGAAGTACTCGGCAAGCAAGGATCTACACTACATATGCAACATTATCAAGCAGAGGCTGTATATGTGGACTGGGCTGCAGAAATGCCAGAATAGAGAGAAGGCCTAGTCCTATCGAAGACTAGCATCTTCAGCGGTCTTGCAGCATTAGAAGAGTGTAGATCAGTACAGCATAAAGTAGTAGCAGTAATCAGTATCAACCTCGGCCAGAGATCCTTTCTCGACTCCCAGTGAGAAAGCAATCCCAGATCCCTAATATCCATTTCTCATCTCAAGTATCCAGTTCTAGTTGTATCGATCGGGATACAACTCCGAGCGTCCGTTACCGAGGATCGGCTATGCATAGATTAGTTCTTCCCTGCAGGGGTGCACCAACTTACCCACTACGCTCGATTAACTCCGGCCGGACACACTTTCCTGGGTCATGCCCGGCCTCGGCCAAACGATATGCCGCAACCCGACCGAAAACTTAACAGAGAGATCAGCACGCCGGACTAACATATGCCCCCAGGGGTCTTGGGCCATCGCCCCGGATGCTCCTGCACGTTGCGAACGCGGTCGGTGAGCAGACCTAGCAGCCTCCAGTACAACGGAGGGTGCTTAACGTTCCAACCCAGCGCGCGCCGCTCAGTCGCTGACGTCTATTAAGCTTCGGCTGATGCGTACGACGCAGAGTGCCCATAACTGTTCACACGTGATGGTTAGTGCTATCGGGCCAGAGGCCCATTCGGATCAAATATCCAAACCGTTAGTGAATTAGGAGCGCGCGATAACGAGCAGAGACTCACGATCGATGTGACCCTGTCGCCCCGTCTCGAGGACTTGCGGCAAGGGCTAAGAATGCCCGGACACGCCTCATAATTATCTCGCGGGTACTCTCTCTGGTCACCCGACTACACATCAATCGCATCACTTGCTCGCGTGGGTACCCCTCAGGGCCGACCCGACTTTAGTATCATGGTTATGTGGTATAGTCATAGTATCCGTGTGTCTAGAACACCAAGGGGGAACCCTGAGGAATCACCCTTGATGGAATTCCACCTGATGTAATCGTCAAGGTGAACTAAGGAGGAATCACCCTCGAGGTCCACTCTTGAGAAGTTGCATGACAACGTCGTTACCGGGAGTGGAGAAAGAGGAATCACCCTCGAGGACCACAACCGATGAACTAACCTACAAGGTTAACATCAGAAGTGCTGACGAGGTATCACCCTCAGCACTCGATAGTAACCCGGTAGTGTCGTACAACTAGGGGGGTGATGTGCGGTGCCGGGGCCTGGTCTTCAATCCCGCTGATCGGGTCTTCTGAAAATCCAGCGGGGCAGTTGAGGTCAAAATGGGGTCTCTGACAGGTCTCTAACCAGCCTATGCTAAACAGTTTAGGAAAGCAGGTAATTATTAATAGCAGGTTACAAAATCAGGTTATGCATCAGAATAGGTAAAGCAGTAGCAGCAGCAGTTCTAATGCAAGCATAAGAGAGAAGAGAATAGGCGATATCGGAATGTTCAAAGGGGGGGCTTGCCTGGAAGCTCTGCGGCAAGGGTCTGGTCGTCAACTGTGTAGTCATACTCCGGAGCTGCGTCGGCCTCGGGGACTACGTCGGTGTCGGGGTCTACCGAGAGAAAAGAGGGTGAGGAAACAAATAAATTCACAGCAAACATATGCAATACGGAGCATGCTATGCTTAAGGTGCAGTGCAGGGTTGCCTAAAAGTATATCTAAGTCATATTAGTTAATTTAGGATTCAAGTTGGAATTATTAACCGGTATATATGCACTATTCATCTATCGGAAATAGGCTAAAAGTTGCGGGTTCACCTCCGTAGAGGGTTCCGACATGGAAACAGACGACACGATCAGATTCGTCTCGTCGTTCTGAGCAACTTCCATGTAGAAAGTTTTCTGATCCGAGCTACGGTTTATTTATTATGAATTTTTAAAGATTATAGTATTTTCTGGATTTATTTAAAATTAACAGAAAAGGAATTATGACATCAGCATTGTGTAGGAATGACGTCAGCAGTCAACAGACTCGCAGACCCGGGTCAAACCTGACCTGTGGGTCCAGTGGGACCCACATGTCAGCCTCTGTTAGGACTAACAGTAGATTAGCTAGCTAACAGGGTTAATTAGGGGAGTGGCCCAGCCTGTCAGTGACTCAGCTATCTAACAGGATTAATTAAATCACTAATTCGCTTAATCATCGCAGGGGGCTCACATGTCAGCCACAATGAGTGAACAGTAATTGTCGTTGACCAGGTCAACATGGTCAACCGAAGCGCTGGGGCCCACTGGCAGCCTCACAGGAGTGGGCCCCACGCTTGCCAGCTCAGCGGTGGCGCCGGAGGAGCTCCGGCGACCAAATCCGCGGCGGCGCGTCGCCGGAGAGCGTCGGATTTCGTCTACAGAGGGTCTTTTCGCGCACGCTTGGGCGCGTTGGAACGGGCGTTCGACGCTACACCCATCTGGGCTAGCAAGAGGCGCCGGCGACTAGCTAAAGCGGCGCTGGGGTTCGGGCGCTAGTGGAACCAGCGCGAGGGGGAACGGGGAAGCACGCGCTCGTGCTCGCTAGGCTCCTGGAAGCACCAGGAGCATGATGCCGTGCTCAGACGAGCACGACAGGGGCCATGGCCACGGTGGTAGGGTGATCCGCGGCGACGAGCTCGCGGCAACGGCGACGAGCTAGCTACGGCGCGCGAGGGGTGTTAACGAGGAGGAGCAGGAGGCGGAGGAGCTCACCGAGCGGCACACAAGTTGGCCCTTGAAAGATTAGGAGCTGCAGAGGCGTCGCCGGAGCCGGTGAAGAGCGGCGGCGATCGGAGAAGGGAACGAAGGAGGCCCGGTGCTGCAGCGCCTCCGAGCTCCAGCTGAGGCCACCAGACGACGACGAGGACGATGGCGGACCTCTACGGCATCACGGCGGGTCGAGGCGATGACGGTGGCCGCGGTGGCGACAAAGAACGGCGGCGAGGGCGCTCGGCCTCGACGGATCTGGTGGGAGAGAGTGGAGGAGCGAGCGAGGGGAGAGGGAGGAGTGAACGGGGAGGACCAGGGGGGACGCACGAGGCCGGGGCCTTATCCCCTCGTCGGTGGGGCGTCGTTGGCCGTCGCACTGTCGACGCATCGGCGGCGCGGTGCGCGGCGACCAGGGGCGAGGTGACACGCTAGTGAGAGAGAAGGAGGGATGGGCCTGGTGGGCTGGCTCGGGGCACTATGCACTTAGGCCCAATGCACAGTGCCTCTTTCTTTTATCTTTTCTGTATCTGCTTTTTCTTTTTACAGAGATGGTTTGGCATTATTTTGAGCTAACAAATGATTTTGCAAAAATGTAAAACTTGCGCACATAAGTGCAATGCAATATCCAGCACTGCCACAAAAAGTTTGGGCATTTTTTGAAGTTCATTTGAATTTAATAAAAAATGAATAGGGCATTTTAGGTGCTGATTTGGCTCTGTTTTAAATGCTCTGGCCCATTTCAAGTTGATGGTGATGTTGTGTTCCTTAACAACATTTGTTTTGGAATATTTGCTAGATAGTGAACATTTTTCCAGCAAATTTGGAGCAACTTTATTTTGCACTTGAATTTGAATTGATTTTCAGAGAGAAATTTGAATTGATTTGTTTAACCAATATGATCAAGCTTTGCAAATGAAAATGACTTGGCAATATTAGCAGAGTGTCACAGTGATTATTACACAGGGGTATTACAGTGCGCCTCCCACTCGTGCAAAGTGCGGCGGCCGAAACTGTTGGCCGCCGCAGCGTCGCTGGGGAACCGTTCACCCATCGGAGGTTGGTGACGGGGGGAGGGAGAGACGAGAAGGGCGTCGGCGATGAGAGAGAGAGACAGAGGGCGACGGAGTGTGCGTCCACCGGCGAGGAGGGTGGCTTTTTATAGCTGCTGGGGGGGGGTGTGTGTACGCGTGGCGGGAGGGGAATCAGCGGAAGGTTGACCGACGGCATTACTGCGGCGCCCGTGGGGAATCACAGCGGAAGGCTGACCCGGCGGCATCCTTGGCATTTATTCCCCGCGGGAAAACGAGGCGACGAGGGAGGACGACGATGCGCCGTGTGTCGCTGACTCGGCGGTCCCATCGGGCTTTCGCGCCAAAACGCTTCCCCCGGCGCCCCCAGACGCCCCCAGCGCGCCGGGTTCGGCCTGAGTCCGCCGGCGCCGATTTTGGGCCGAACCGACGAAAAATGGGCTTCTGGAATGCGGTTGGGCCGTTTTTTTAGCTCCGGCACTAAAAAAGTGCCCTGCGGGACCAGTTGGGGGCGCAGGTGGAGATGCTCTTAGGATCTGAGGCTGGAGGCCGTCGGTTCGCGTGCATGCATGATGCGCATGGCGGGTCATCGACCCGGCTCCCACAGAATTGTTCGGTCGAATTGTAGGAAACCCCACAGAAGCGACGTCGAGTCGAGTCGAGTCGGTGGAAAAAAAAACGTACCTTGTCGGAGAGGCACCGCTGCCTGCCTTGTCTGACGCAGCATCAGCATGCTTTGTGTGCATGCAGATGCAGCAGCGGCACATCACATGCGTGTGCCTCGTGCCCCTGGTTTCTTCTCTTGTTGGTTGAGGAAAGGAAGCTGGATTCTCCTCCTCCCACGGCATACAGAGGCCGAAGCCAGCTATCATGATAAGAACTAAAATAACTCAAGATACTGTCCCCGATTCATTTTCTTTTTGGAAAAAACTGTGCGCGGCCTACTCAATCGTACGGCCCAGATACAGAAGAACCTATGACAGCCAACACAGGTTGACCTCAACCCCTGATGATATATACTACTAGTAGTTACTAACCTTGGCATGGCAACCAAGCACAAGCGTCGGCGTCTCTCTATGATCTCTGCACCTAGATTCAGTTCTTCCATGGTGACTTGAGCACGAAGTGAATAGTTGCTCTGCTCCGGCCTTCACGGACCGTTGGCGAACTTAATAAACGTATTTTTATTGAAAACAAATCTGCATCCGATCGGAGAACTTGAGCCCACAAGTAAACGCGCGCCAACCGAGTAAACTTAACGAATGCCGAGCCACCATCACCATGAAACCCTACAAGTCTCCCTGCTAGACACTATTGGATTGGATATACGTGCATGGCTGGTACTGACACGATCACACGACGCAGTGGCAAGCACGTCCATTCTGCCACGCGACCGGGAGAGTAGAAAGTTGAGTCCGGCTGAAACCGGGACCTGCACACCGATCGCAGTCAGACAGCGGCGAGGGAACGACGCCGCGTTGACCCGATCTAGTGCCGCCACAAGTCTCCGGCTCCAAGCAAGCGGGGCCGCCACAAAATAGAAGAACTTGAGCCTCCAATCATGAACTGATCTAGTGCCCGTCCACCGCAGGCTCCTCCCTTCCCTTGATTTCTTTTCCTTTCAGCACAAGCAATGGCGCGTGGGTCCCACCCACGTGCGCTTCCCCTCTCCGCGCCATGTGGCCCCGCGTTCGGCGGTGGCGGGCCCGGTGGTCGACGGACAAAGCGGTGGAGAAATCCTTGTTGGCTTGCAGCTCCAGGATGGGGTGGGTCCCGCCCGGTGGGATGTGCCGCGCTGGCCGCCTGATCTTTTGTGAGTGTGACGGTGCGGCCACGGGCAGGCCACTTCACTTCACTGGTGATGATTCACAGCCCGTGCTTTGACAATTTGGACTCGTCGATCCGCTCGCCGCCGGTGAATGCTGATCCTGTTTCGAGTTTAGGCTCTTGTTCCATGTGAATCATTATGTAGTTTTTTCTTCTTGTTGTTGTTTTATATTGAAGGGTTTATTGGTTTGTTTTTGGTATAATTAAGTTTCGTTGAAATTAAGCGAAAGATCTAGTCTTCGGTTTCAATGAGACAGAGAGAAAAGACTAGTTCGTCTTGTCATGTAAGACGTTTTTGCAAACTAACACAGCTTGCAGAAATGTCTTACACTATGAAACGGGGGGAATATCTGAGTGATTTGATCTGATCCCTTGCGGGTGGCTTTGCTTCCTCCCAGCGTGTGGGGTACGTACATGCAGCAGGCACATATGCTCTGGTTGTAGGGCAGGGCATGATGACTAAGCGCAGAGTGGATGCTGACATGTGATCTGATCTGATCTCCCAGCTCAATGGTGATCGACATCGCGACTGGTGCAGCAGCATGTCATGTGTTGGATAGATCAATCAGATATTTACAATGGGTCGTTTGGCGACCCCATGAGAAGCACGGTCTTTCTGCGACAGGACACTACCCTCACATGCAATTGGCCCCTCCACCTACAGGCTAGAGCTGATCCACCACACTAGGTGCTTATCTCCCTTGACTCGTCTAATAATAATTCGTCAGCCTTTATAGCGTCGTCGTACCTACAAACTAAAGTCCCCGTGTACCGTTGCTTGTACACAAATTTAGAGCGTCGCAGTACACCCATGTTGAATGCCGCGTGAGTGCTACGTACAAGGACTACGCACCAAATGGTGTTTGTCCCCAGTCCCCACCATGGCACCACATGGAACACGTCATCATTAGTTGGATATGTGTGTGTCAATTTTTCTCTGCTTCTTCCAACATTATATCTTACTTTACTCCCTTGCATACACAACAGATCGAAGCGATAAGATGATGACATGTAAAGCTAATTGGGTCGAGAATCTGGATCATCACAAGTAGTATTAGTATGCCACTGACAATGGCGGGCATAATTTGGTACACTTCCTTATCAGGCAGTTGATCCAGAAGACTGGATAAGCTGTTTAACAGTATCATTTGATCCACAAAAAGGTTCCACTGATAATAACTGATTACGCCCAGCAAACAATAAGATAAGCACAAGGGACCATCATGAATAATAATAAAGAAGATAAAGGTGCGTTCGTTTGGTACATATACTAAGTTTAGGTTTATAAGCATCCATCCAAATATCTGCCGACTACGACTAATTTTGCTTATCTCTCTAGAGGTAAAGGGTTTAGCTTTTTATCCTCAGTAGTGGGGTAGCACAACGATAGTAACAGTCCCAGATAGACATAATGATGTGTACTGCATACGTGAAGCAAACGACCATTCAGTTCCAGGTTTCCTTCAAGGTTGCAAGCAGACGAAAGTGTTCCATTCAATCTGAGCTGGCACAAAAGGTGAATCACCTAGTGTAATTTGCTTCTAGAAGCAGTCCAACACATTATAAAAAAACGTCGCTCCTAAATGCTACAAACACAGAGACCCACCACAAACGTATCAATACAAAAACCAGAGATCAAGGACAGAGAATAACGATGATATGATATCCTTACATGGATCATTTTAATGTTTTATTGCTCCTGGTCTCTACATTTAGGATGCACATAACATTCGAAACAGGCTTTTGGTCTGCTTTATATATAAAGCAACAGCCAAACCAAATACTCGGTCAAACGATACAAGTTGTGAGATGACCCTCTTACAAAGCCGGTCCCAAGATACACGGATCACATACACCGCAAGAGGCTGCGCTACCGAAACGAAACATAACAAAGGAAGATCCGAGCGCACCGCCACACTACGCCCTAGTACACCTAAGCTCCACGACAACACCCTCAGGAGGGAAAACGGCGCATAGCGGCGTCGCTGCCGAGTCCACAACGGACAAAGGTCTCCACCTGAAACCCAAACACGGAGAAGAGCACCATGACGACTTTTTAAGAAGAGAATGACGCCCATAGGGGTCACCGTCGTCGGCACCACGGCGCAGGGCTTTCACGCGATAGCTCCCACGAGTCACCATGAGGCCTTCATGAATAGCGCGACGAGTCCCGAACCCCATATCTAGATCAGGGCGCCGCCATTGTCATAGACAAAGAGCGCGCCCGTGCCACCCGTCGCTATGACTCCTACTGCCCACACGACCAAGAGAAATGGACACCATCACCGCCATGGTGTCCCGCCGAAGAGCCAACCACGCGGACCATCTTTCAGAGCTGCCGCCCTGGCATCCAAGCCACGAGACATCACCGACCACCCACATCCTAGTGCACAGATCGTGGAGAAAAAGCCCGGCCTCGGTCCCCGAGCCCGGGTCAGTGCCACCATCATAGGGGCGCCCACGCCAAGAAAAAAATCATGTTTATTTTGTAGTATCTGTCTCTACATAAGAGCAAGTACAATAGTGTGACATAAGCAGGCTATAATGAATAGAATAATATATCTTTATTTAGTTGAAGGAGAGAGAAGAGAAGAGAGAAGAGAAGAGGACTCTTGGTTAGTAGCCAGCTGAACACGAGACCCAAGACGCTTGTGAGGATGTAAGGTGGGCCAACTATTGATAAACTACTCCCTCCGTTCCTAAATATTTTTCTTTTTGAAGATTTCAAATGAACTAGCACATACGGATGTATATAAACATATTTTAGAGTGTAGATTCACTCATTTTGCTCCGTATGTAGTTACTTGTTGAAATTTTTAGAAAGACAAATATTTGGGAGCGGAGGGAGTAGTATATATTTAAAACTTACTATTGTACATGCCGGCTAAGAGGTTGGCTGTAATTAACATGGCAACTTCTTATAGCCGACCGTTTGCTGTATTATTAACTATGCTCTAGCTACAGGAAGTACTAGTAGTACATATGACAAAAGCGGCAGGCACAAGGCAGGTAAGTCCGATTAATAATCCTAGGAACCCGCAGTTGAAATGTTGTCGCGGTAATCTATTCGTGCGCTGCGACATGCCGCTCCCTCGAAAACGACGGATCGATCGGTCTGACGCTGCGAAATGCTGTGCGTCCATATGTACCTTGCGCACGGCGCCGGCGCTGCGCCGTTCCCGGAGTGTGAGGCAAGCGCTGACTCCAGCGATTACGCACGGCAGACGCGCGCCCAAGTATCTCGCGAGGTTTGAACTGCGCGCCATACAACTCGAGAAGTCAGGTCAGTGTGATGTGGTGAAGATGTATCGATGCGTGCAAAGATTCCGAACTCACGTTGCATGTTGCTTGCTATAGAAAAGTAAAGCCGTCCCTTCGACGGGCGACCGGCGGGATCCCGTGGCGTTTGTCCCTTGCATCGGCGCCCGTCGCCCGCCGTTTGAACTTGACCGTTTTCGAGGTTTTTCTTCAGATTTTTTCCCTTGGAGTACGTAAGTACTAGCAGAACATTCCAATGTGACATCGGCATTGGCCATGTGTTTCCATGGTCGTATGCAACAGGGTTGAGCGTGCTGTACTTACTACTACTACTAACATCTGGCCACGGGTTCAGGCTTCTCCGACAATGTTCCACGCAAATGATGGACTACACGCGTGCCCGCACTGGAGGGTCTCCGTCCGTCGGTGGGACGCGACGGATCCACTATACTTTCCTCTGTCCAAAAAGCAACAATTGTTACATATTAGAGTGGTACGAGCTGTTGAATTCGAGTATTGCGGGCCGAGTTCGATACCTAGAAAGTTGAGATTGCGTCGACATAATTCAACCAAGGGAAGTGAGGGTGGTTTGGTAAAGACGTCAGCAAGTTGTTTCTTCGAAGAGATGCACTTGATCTGTAGTAGCTTCTGTGCAGCATGCTCCCTCACAAAATGAAAATCAACTTCGATATGCTTCGTCCGTGAATGGAAGACATGATTGGACGAGAGATAGGTGGCTTCAAGATTGTCACACCAGATAACCGGAGGCATGTGTTGAGGAACACCCAACTCTCGAAGTAATGACTGTACTCAAATGAGTTCAGCAGTAGCATTAGCAACGGCCTTATACTCAGCTTCCGTACTACTCCGAGAGACAGTGGCTTGCTTCCGAGCATTCCAGGCGATCAAATCTGAACCAAGAAACACAACATATCCCCCCGTTGATCGCCGATCATGAAGACTCCCTGCCCAGTCTGCATCAGAAAAGGCAGACAACAACATAGAAGATGTAGACCATACGAGGCAGTGAGGCAAACATAACGTAGTATGCGTTTAACTGCAGACCAATGAGTATCACACGGTGCATGAAGATACTAGCAGACACAGTTAACTGCAAAGGAAATGTCTGGTCGAGTGATAGTTAGGTATTGCAGTCCACCAAGAATACTGCGATATTCAGTAGTACCATCATCATCAAGAGGCACACCAGTATCCGCAGAAAATTTCTGGGTCACATACATGGGTGTAGAGACGGGCTTGCACTTCAACATCCCAGCACGTCAAAGGAGATCCAAGGAATGTTTTTTTCTGAGTGAGGGAGAGACCATCAGCAGTATGTGCGACCTCCAGACCCAAAAAATAGTGAAGTTAACCAAGATCCTTCACCGCAAAGTCATGTCAAAGATTTAATATTAGTCGATCGGCGGCAGCAGAAGAAGAACTGATGAGAATAATATCATCGACATAAACCAATAGATACATAGTGACCTCAGGGCGCTGAAGAAGAAATAAGGACGTGTCTGCAGTAGACGAACAAAATCACTGAAGCAGTCGGTCTCGTTGGTTAAATTTATGATCAAACTTAAATCTCAAAAAGTATGGCCGCACTATATTGTGAAATGAAGGGAGTAGCCGCTAGAGAAATCACATTTGGTCTGGCTTCCGCTCCTGGTGCCAATGGGCCGTAGCCCAAAAAGCCTGACGCCAGTGATGCCAAGAAAAAAAATCCTGGGAATCCGCAGTTGAAATAGGTACAGGAGTATGACAAAGTAATCATGGGAATCCGCAGTTTTTTTTAACATAAGTATAGACGCAAGCGCTCATACATGCGCGCATATACTCACCCCTATAAACGCACACACACACACCCTACCCCTATGAGCACGTCCGAGAGACTGAGCCGGCATGTCATCTTGAAATTTACGAAGTCACCATAGGCACCTCGTCGTCGACGGGAACGTCTCCTCCCACTGAAAGCGCATCGCCGGAAATTCTGAAATAAATCCAGGAATAATGCGAGCACCAGGACTTGAACCCTGGTGGGCTGGGGATACCACTGTCCCTCTAACCATCCAACCACAGGTTGGTTCGCGGGGGAATCCGCAGTTGAAATGTTCTCGCGGTAATCTATTCGTGCGCTACGACATGCCGCTCCCTCTAACCATCCAACCACAGAATGGCTAAGGACGGAACACAGTGCGTGCTCGTGCATACCGCCAGGCACCTTGACGGTAGGGTTATACAGGAAAAACTTACGGTAGGGCGTGCAACCCTGGCGGTAGGCTGTCATACCGTACCACTATAGACTCTGGCGGTAAGAAAGGAGTTAGATCCAAAAAAATTTATAAACTAGATCAGATCTGGACTAACTTTCAGAAAAGGATCAAAACATGAAATTTAGCCATTCCTGGGGTGTGAGGCAAGCGCTGACTCCAGTGATTACGCCCGATACACGCTCGCCCAAGTATCTCGCGAGGTTTGAACTGTGCGCCATACAACTCCAGAAGTCAGGCCAATGTGATGTGGTGAAGACATATTAATGTGTGCAAAGATTCCGAACGCACGGTGGATGTTGCTTGGTTGGGAAGCAGCACGGCAGCAGAGCCGCAGATGATGTCCAATGTTGCTTGCTATAGAAAAGTAAAGCCGTCCCTTCGACGGGCGACCGGCGGGAACCCGTCGCGTTTGTCCCCTTGCATCGACGTCCGTCCCCCGCCGTTTGAACTTGACCGTTTTTCGAGGTTTTTCTTCAGTCTTCTTTCCTTGGAATACGTAGGTAGTAGCAGAACATTCCACTGTGACATCGGCATTGGCCATCTGTTTCCATGGTCGTATGCAACAGGGCTGAGCGTACTGGGTTCAGGCTTCTCCGACAATGTTCCACGCAAATGATGGACTGTGAGGGCCAAAAGCACGCGTGCCTGCGCTGGAGGGTCCCCGTCCGTCGGTGGGACGCGGCGGATGCGCCGTGCACCCACCCAACCAAGTGCCACTGACCCACGCATGCTCTGCTTCTGCTTGGTCCGCAAGTTTCGGCGGGTCCGACCGACGGGTGGCAGACCCGGCCTTGGGGATAAACGAGAGACGCTACGCCGGCCGCATCGATGATTCTCCCGGTCTCGACGTTGCCGGCGCGGGGTGCTGTGCATGCAGCGTGAGCAGATAGATATTCTGCTTCTAGAACGTGCATCATGACCACTGTACACATGTTTGGGTGTCGACGTGGGATATCTCTCTCCATGCTGATGATCTGGAGCGCACATGCAGGCATGCAGCTCATGTGCCGGGCAGATCTATCTGATCTCAACTTATCTGCGCCCCGCCAAACGAAACCATGAGGAACACTGGTGATAACTCCGCCCCTTCGCATGCACGATGCATGGCGTTGATTACCATCTCTACCTACAGAACCAGGGTAGTCACTGTGACTCCCTCCAACAACTCAATTCACGTGTACCGGCGCATCCACAAACGTTACAACAAATTTGACACGTGGAAGGAAGGAACATTTCAAATTTAGTAGTGCGACAGCCATGTTTTTTAAACACAATACAGATGCAGACGCTCATACATAGGCACATACACTCACTTATACGAACGGATGCACAACCTATCACTATGAGTCCCTTCGAGATATTGAGCTGGCAGAGGATCTTGAGATTAACGAAGTCGTCACTAACGTCTTCGTAGCGGACGGCAACTGTGTTGAGTGGTGACCTAATTTACAGCCCCTCCGCACCGTGTCATCATCACAAATTAGTACTCCCGTAAGTTACTTTTCTCTCTGTTTTTTCATTAGTTGTTTGTTAACTTTTCTCTGGTGCATGCGCACAACGGATGAAAATGTAAACGAGCTCCGCAAGCGATAAGAAGATGACATGTAAAGCCAATTGGTTTGGGAATCCGCATCATCACAATTCACAAAGTACTCCTACTACTATGCCATTACCTTTTACCAAAGGCGGCAAAATTTGGTATACTTCCTTGATCGTCAGGTGGTCGATCTAGATGACTGGGTAAGCTGTTTGTCTTCATCTGATGAACACAAGAGTCCCACTGAGTACGGGAAACAAGAAAAACATCAGCCTTGCTTTTGCTATATATATTACTCCCTCCGTCCCATATAATATAATAGTAAAGTTTTTGACACTAGATTTTAGTGTAAAAACACTCTAATATTACGAGACGGAGGGAGTACACTAGTGTCAAAAACACTCTTATATTATGGGATGAAAGGAATACTACGCTATAATTAAGCAACCATCCAAGTGCTTACATTTTCATCGGTGCGCCGGGCAGCGAGGCAAAACTATCACACAACAGCACGGATAAGTATGGTGCATCTTTGTAATTTTGTATCCACGGACGAATGACAGCTTCTAAAACAACTCCCACTTAGGCATGGAGGAGGATACGGAAAGCAACCGAGCGGGGGAGGATTTAGATTCCAGGTCTCCTTCATGACTGCAAGGAGTACATCACTGTTTATTAAGATGCCACCACCAGATCGCTTGTCAAGATGAAGGCTTGATTTCCCTTCAAAAAAAAAAAAAAAAAGATGAAGGCTTGATTGTATTCGCTTCATAAACCCTAACTAAGGACCCACCTCGCACTTTGTCAACTGATCACAACACCAGGTTACGATATTATCATCACTAATACAGTATTACCCTTCGATCCAAATATAGACATAAAAATCTTGCTTCACTCCTCTCTCTTTTTAAAAAAAAAGAAAAAATGGCCCCCTTTCTTGTACAGAAATTGATCATGATTCCTCCTGACTGATCACTCATGCATCTATCCACATCTGAGCTGGTACAAAGGCTCCATCCATGTCCAGAGCAATGTGCTTCTAGAAGCATTTCAACATCTTAGCGGCCAAAGCATCCATCCTGAACGGTATAGAAGCAGAAAAGAGACCACCACCCAGCACGAATCAATCAAAATGTCCACCGGAAAGAGAGGTAGAGAAAGTGCAGAGACCGGACCGGAGGGCACCCCTCCACTTTCTTACACATAAAAATCCAAGAGAGAGAGAGCTACGAGGTGGCAAGTAAAGCAACCACAAAAAGGTGATGGTCCATGAGTTGTAAAGCAAGAAAACACTGGTAAATCTAGGTCGCAATCAACTGGCGGCTAAAATTCGTGTTTTGACCCTTTTCGTATACTATTTCGGGATCTGACCCTTATTAAAAAAAATCGGGATCTGACCCTTTTCTCACCGCCAGGCACCTTGGCGGTAGGGTATAATAGCCTACCGCCATGGCCCTTGACGGTAGGGTTGGACACCCTACCGCCAAAAAGTTCTAAGTTCCCAACACAGAGCGTGCCCATGGCCTACCACCAGACCCCTTGGCGGTAGGGTATAACAGCCTACCGCCATACCCCTTGACGGTAGGCAGGAACCCTACCGCCAAGCCCCTTGGCGGTAGGCAGGAACCCTACCGCCAAGGGGTCTGGCGGTAGGAAAAGGGTCAGATCCCGAAATATTTTCAAACAGGGGTCAGATACTGAATTTGTTAGCAAAAATGGTCAAAACACGAAATTTTGCCTCAACTGCCATGGGTGCCACCACCAGCACATGAACATGTCTGCTAATATTTTATTTTGCCTTCTAGAAACGTTTCAACGGCTCAGTGTGCAGACAACAACAAAAGCTCCCACGAAAAAATGGTACTACGAGCACCTCAAGCCCAAGGAAGGAGTGGTATGAGAATGCAAGGGAGGAGGATACAAATTTTATCTAGGGAACCCAAATTCTCTCGCTCAATAGATTATTGCTACAATTAATCAATGCAAAGTACAGTAGGTAGCAGCCTGCCTAGCATATCCAAGAATACGTGAATTCGGCATTTTTTTTCCAAATAAATGTAGAGCTATTTAACTATAGCTACATGAACACGACTGCTACAGCGACAGAGATGGAGACGCCAACTTTTGCCTGCAGCGTCTCAGATTATAAAATCGCCCATCTTGGACAGCAGCCGTCCTGGTCATGGCCTCTGGTGCAAACGGCCCGTGGCAAAAATCCAAAGGAAAATACTGCTTCAGCCGTGGAATCAATCTTGCATGCAGAACAGTCCAACAGTACAGGAACGCAGCGCCGTGTATTGCCCGGCAAGCTTCGCCAGCGCCAAAACCTCGGCGCTTAATCTGAAGCGGCGGGTCTTCTTGTCTGCCTTTGATCGTTCTCATGCTTCTGGTCGTGAGCTGAAGAACTGAGCTCGTTCGCAATAACCATCCAATCACCGCCAGATCAACTCCCCTTTCTATATTCAAGATACTACAAGTGAATACAAATCTGGGGGCGCCAAAGTCGTCGCGTGACTTGCATTATGTACGCCGCATCCATCACGGTACATGCCAAGGCAAACATCACTGGAGGATATGGTAGAGTAATCACACTTGGCCCGGCACCACCATTTTTTTATCGCCGGATGCCAACGGATGCACAGCCCAAAACAATGGGGTGGCGCCAATGGTGCCAGCCTGGGTCCAGGGAAAGTCCGCGCCCGCGGCAGTTTTGTACTACCATTTGGCGCCACGAGGCAAGGCACGCACGATTTCGATTACTAATCCTCGGAGAGAATTTCTTGGGTTGAAATTTTCTCGTACTGGTAATCTGTTCGTGCTCACCACATCTCCTCCGCGAAAACGATGGGATTAACTAGAGATGGATGCTTGTTACGTCGTACCATGTGCTGCGTCCATTTGGACCTTGTGGGCGGCACCGGCGACGTGCGGTTTCGTGCCTCCCATGGGGTGCCGTTGGCATTGCCATTGCCATCCCGTGCGAGACGCTGACTCTAGTGATTGAGAAGGAGCCACGAGCGTCGCTTGTGAGCACAGAGGCAAGTTTGCTCGCCGTCGTCAGCTCACATGTTTGTTTGGCTTGTACCGGAGGAGTATCAATATCATGGTGCCATCGCCGTGCAGGAGAATTATCTATCTCACACCACACCGTTCTATGTGTGAATTAATGTGGGCGATGGAAAGGAGGCGAAGCGAATTAATGCTCATGACTTTGGTAGATGAAAGATGTGCGAGTGTGTGCGAACATCCCGGCAGATTCTATGGTGCTCCGTCCTCCGGCTCCGGAGTCGGGCAGGTCGTGCTCCGGAGGTCATGCTCCGGAGTAGGAGAGGCAAGTATGATGGAGGCCAGGGCGCATGTCATACCGATTTTCCCGCGCCCAGGGGGGCACGCAGTCCGTGCTTGCCGTGGGCATCGGCGCGGCGTCTGTTGCACGCCGCTTGAATTTGTGTCACGTGATAGCTCATTTTGGAAGATTGACGCCGATGCATAATTTCATCAAAAATATTCCTTGAACATAAGAACATTCCATAGATAAGAACATAAAAAATATTCCATGCATAATTTGTTGCACGCCGCAGGTCATAAGCCTTTTTTTTCCTTCGAAAAGTCCTAAGACCATACATTAAGGTTCACACGACCTTACAAACACACCTATGCAGAAAAAATAAGATTACACTCAAAGACTTGGGGGAGCCGAAATCTTGTTCCTCCTTCATCCACTGATGGGCGTTGTGAGCCCGTGAGCATAGCGTAATGCCACCTCTGGGCCTTCACCATGAGGGGACAAACTTTCTAAAACCCAGGAGCTTGTAGAAACAGCGGCCGAAAATCATTTGAATCCAGACAGATGGACCGAAAACATAAATCGAGTGGATCTCGAGAAAACCACACGCCTTTCGCCGGTGATAAACACACGGGGCAACAAAAAAGTTATTTGTAAATAGGAAAGTGCTGCTGCCAGCCACGTCGTCCCAAACCAAAACACAAAGGCTCCCTGAAGACAACCCGAGACAAATTTATATACACTAGTTAATGCGCACGTGCAACTCACGTTAATATTTAGGCAATATATTAATTGCACACGGATATTATGTATGCTATTATTTGTGTGTTAATTCTATGATTAGTGCAATATTTGGTATGATATTAATTGCACGTTAAACACGTTTAACGCTCGTCATTGGAGCAATCCGGGTCGTTGGATTGACTTAGTTCGATGGCCGAGATCAGTTGGATATGTCCCTTTAGGTCTTTTTATATTGGTATAGATATAGATATACACAGGTCTTGATCTGAGATCGAACTCTCCTGTCCAGGGTCATGTGCCAACACTGTTCTTGGATGGCCGCGGCCGGCTTCACCAAAGTGGCCGCCGAGCATCGCCTGCCAAAGACATCCAATCAAGCCCTCATCTTCTCCTTTGAATGCAGCAACCTTCCAAAACCTTCAAAACTTCCCAGCAAGCAACCCTGAACCAGACCTCCCCACCGGCGGCGAGACTGGAAGGCGGCTAGCTAGGTTTTCATGATCGCCTTTCCCCCCTTCTCACGAAACGTTTGGTAGCTGCGCTTTGGACATTCCATTAAACCGACCAGACAATGGCAATGATAGTCCAACAAGGAGAAACAAAACCACGGTCGAATTACTATGGTGGTCAGGAGGAGATCCAAGGAGAAACAAAGCCACTGCGTGTTCTTCAAGTTACACTTGACTGCATTATGAAATGCTAAGAACAGAGTCCAATCAAGCAAAGGCAAACTGACGCTGAAGAATCCGAGCAAAACCCTCAAGTTTCACTTTGTATTTTGGTGTTTCTCAAAGCCCGAACTGGGCACATTTGGTTGGTACTCTCATGAGATGTATCCACGAACCCACAGTGTTGCCTGTTTTTACCTGTTCCCGACGTAGTATTTTTGACTGAAGAAGACGGATAAATGTTGTTTGCCAATAACAATCAGGTAATCCAACCCTTATAGATTCGAAAAACAAGGATTACTACACCCGAATTCAGTTCTGCGGCTGCAACGGAGGCAGATGAACACAGCTGAGCTAACTACGCTACCTCTCTTCGCCTTCGATGCCGTCGACTACTCGCATCTCTCTGCCTTCCGCTCATCTCCGCACACATGACATGACTAGCAAGAAGTCTCCTTGGACAGGAGAGCGGTCCGAGACATCACACGCGCACGGATCCAATGGAGAAGACGAAGCCAGCGAACTGCGGCGGCGGCCGCACCACGGTCCAGTTCTTGGACTTGACGTCGAACACCCACAGGGCGTGCCCGGTGCCTCCTCCCTCGGACTCCATGGCGCCGGTCACCACCACGCGCTCGCCGCCGCCGACGGCGACCGCGCGTGCCGTGCCGGCCTTGAGCCCCGGCGGGGACGGCCCGACCTCGCGCCAGCTGCGCCGCTCCCCGCGGTACTCCATCACGGCCGTGCCCTCGATGCACCACACCCGGCCGCGCACCACCACGTGCGCCGCCGACGGCGGCGCGCGCACGCGCTCCAGGCGGCGCCACTCGCGGGACGCCGGGTCGAACCACTCGGCGTCGCGCTCGAACCCGCCCTGGCGGCCCGTGCGGTACCCGCTCACGGCCAGGAACCGGTCGCCGGCGACGGTGGCCATGCCGTCGCACTCGTCGCGCTCCTCGGACATGTCCGGGAGCGGGTCCCAGGCGTCGGCGCCCGCGTCGTACGCCTCCGCCGTCTTCAGCGCGTTCTTGAGCTTGTCGTGGCCTCCCGCGACGTAGATCTTGCCGCCCGCCTCGGCGCAGGCGAAGAAGGACCGCGCCGACCGCATCGGCGCGCCGCGGCGCCACACGCCGGTGGCCGCGTCGAGCACGTGCACGTCCGCCACGGGCTCGAAGGTCTTGGGGTCCCACCCGCCCAGCACGGCGAGGCGGTTCCCCACGGCCGCGCACTGCGCGAACATCGGCACGGGCGGCGCGGCGCCCTCGCTGCGCCACTCCCCGGTGGTGACGTTGTACACCGACACCCCGTACGCCTGGGCGTTCTCCGGCGCGACCCCGTCCGCGGCCGCCGGGTTCCCGAACTGCAGCAGGTAGACCAGATCCTCGTTGGCGCCGGCCTCGGCGCGCGCCAGCGCGAAGTCCGGCGCGGTGGCGGCGCTGTTCCAGCCGCGGCAGACGCCGCGCATCGAGCGGAAGGAGGCGTGCGGGACGCGCGCCAGGCAGTCGACGGCGACGTCGTCCGGCATCCCCGGGATGAGGTCGATGTGCTCGACCTTGCACTCCTGGACACGGCTCTTCTGGTTCCTCATCTTCGTTATCTCTGGGACTGGATTGGGATTGGGAATGGAGATGGATGGCTCTCTGGCTCGGTGGAAGGGTGGCATAAATAGAGCGCTGAGAGGGCACGTGGCGCGGCGTGACTGGAGCTGAGGACACATCGAAAGCTGTATATTGAAGAGATGAAAATTCAGAGCACTGGTGCCAATCGAAATGCAGTTCACCGCGGATTTTTTGTCCAGAGAGACCACCTGCGCGAATGAATTGTCAAAAAGAACCACATGCAAATGAATTTGACAAAAAAAACCCCCTCGACGGTGGCGGCAGGCGCGGCAGGCGACACGTGGCACCTGTCGTCACGCCTGCAGGCGGCCACCGGGACAGAACGTGTTTACTACATTTCCTCGTGCCGGGACGAAACGGGGCGGGCCTGGTGGGCCCTGCCGCCACAAGAGCGGCCGGCGCTGCTCCTGCCGCTCGCAGGCCGACAAGCCTGCTGCTCGCGGGCCCAGCTGGTGGGCCACGCCGCCACTGCGGGAGGCGGCATCTCTGCTACACGCGCGACAACGGACGCTGACGGCGCTGATTCCCAGGCGCGACACCGACGCTGACGGCGGTGATTCCCACGCGCGGGAATATGGATGCTGATGCCCTGCTTTTGGTTCTTTCACCCGGGAATCAGTCCTGCTTTTGCTTCTTTTGCCTCAGCGGATGCGACAGCACTGCGAGAATCGCTCTGGCTATTGCTTGAGCGGATGTGACGGCACTGCGGGAATCCGATGCTGCGGGAACCTGTTGTGCCGACACTACAGGGATCCTAAAATTTCCCGCCTAATTTCGTCTGTTCGCGCTTATTTTCTCGCCATCGTTTGTCGTCTGAGCCTATAAAAGAAGACACCGAGGCTCTCATCCAGCCATCTTCGAAATCGCCACTGCGCAAAGTGTGTAACACATTTTTTCAGTCGGTATGAGTTTGCCTTGCTCGGATTAAAGCATTAGGCCGAGGAAAATGAAGAATGCAAGTTTGCCTCCGGGGGTGGCAATCCTGCGGTGTTGGTGTGGCGATCTTTGCAAGGTGAAGGAGGTGACGGATTTTTCAGATTGGTTGGGCATGAAGTTTTTCATGTGCGCCAATTATGAGGAAGATCCACCCATAGCTATTTCAGAGTACGACAAGCCTCCGATATGCTTTAACCATCACAAATTGATATTGTTGGTATTTTGATTGATTCTTTAATAACATTCTTGTTTCTTGTTGTAGTCTCCTCCGCCTCTGTGCATGTACTATCGTTGGATTGACACGGAGATGCCGGCTTGGGCAGTGACTGAGATTCGTGAAAGAAGTCACCGTGCATGGAATAGTTTCTATGCGGAAGAGCGACGCGAGAAGGCGGAAGCTGAGGAGAAAGCAGAGAAAGAGAGAGAGTTAAAATAATACTATGCGGAGCAACACCGTTTTTTTTCAGGATTTAGGAAAGAAAAACAGGGAAGAGGCTCGTCGCATGGAGGAGCAGGAACGACAGTGAAAGGAGGCTCGTGAGGCGGAGAGACAGAGAAAGAAAGAAAGGGCTCGTGAGGCCAAGGCAGCAGAAGAAGCTGGCGATGGAAAAGGAAAATATCCACGCTGGACTCAGTAGATTCCTATGGTAGTATTTTAAATTTCGCAATCGTTTGTATCTTAATTTCTGCAGTTTAATGTAGCTTTATTTCAGTAGTTAAATGTAGCTTTATTTCAATAGTATGGTGTATCTTATTTTCAGTTGTACCGTGTAGTAATGAAAAAAAAATAGTTTTAGAGTAAAATGTGGCATTTTCTTTCCCTCCACTAATTATCAAACGTCGTGCAACAACAACAACATGAAATTAAGATAGAACATAATGCCCTACAATAAGACAGTACAAACTAATAATGCAAGTACATCTGAATTAAACGGTAGAACTGGACTTGCTTAAAAACTACATGAAGGCATCATCATCATCCTCCGTCGATGCAGAACTATTGCCCTTTGAGGATCCAGAAATCTTACCCTGGGACGATGCAGAACTCTTGCCCTTCAAGGATGCAGAACTCTTGCCCTTGGACGATGCAGAACTCTTGCCCTTGGACGATGCGGTAGTTGTGGCCTTGGTGCTGGGCATGAAGATATCATCTTCATCCTCGCTATCGTTAGTCCATAAAAAAGTATGTTTTGCTGCAAACACACTCTTATGCTCTATCTTCTTCCATCTTCCATGCAACCTGAGAAATTCTTTTCGTATCTCCTCAAAGGTCCTGGAAGGCCACCCACACCTAGATAATGCGTGACTCAGCTCATTCATGAGAGTGCCACTACTGATGAGTTCATCCCATGGAACTATTGTATTGTCTATCTTGAAATTGGCGGCTAAACGCAGAAGACATTGGGACATACTAGGGTGAAAACTACGATCAAAAGGATAACCGGACATCTTGAGGAGACTAGGAGACTACACTGAAGTGTGTATCGACCTTAGTGTGGAGGGGAGTTTTATAGGTTCAGAAGAGAAGAATAGGCGGGAACTCAGAAGCGGGAAAGTATGGTGGGAGATATAGGCGGGAATCGGCGGTGCGAGGTATACGCGGAAACACAGAAGCGGGAAAGTATGGCGGGAGATATAGGCGGGAAAGGGCGGTGCGAGGTGTACGCGGGAACTCAGAAGCGGAAAAGTATGGCGGGAGATATAGGCGGGAAACATTGTTGCCGACTGGTGCATTTTTATTTCAGCATACATAGATGTTTCTTACATAAATCGGAAAGTCTGATACTGACATATGTAGATACAATGGGTCGCACAAGTAGATAGATGAATCACCCTAGTCGACGACGGCCACCTGGCCTTTCCTTAGGACCGGAAAGCGACAAGCGATTAGGTGGTCGAGTTACACGAAGACCGCGGCCGTACTCCACTCCGGCTTCCTGTGTCTGCGACTCCAGCGTAGGTGGTGGAGTCTGGAATCCTTGTTGCGAACCTGATGCGTAATTGTAGGCGTATGGTTGTGACTCCTCGGGGATAAAAGATGGGCCAATAACGTCCCCTCCAAAGAATTCTGTAACTACTGTTGTAACCGTGTCGCCGTGATCATGTGATGCTCCCCGGATGCGTGTGTTTAGGCCACGTTGGGTGTCCTCATCGTCCCATGTACGACCAGGTATGTCCTGCACATAGAAATATTGTAAACAAACTGTTAGAGGATAATATGTGATATCATTGTAAATGCATTAAAATGTAAACATGACTACCTGATCAGATCCCTCGCATGTACTGTCTGGCCATTGTACGTGGTACTGGTTTAAGTCTGGGACACGAGTCTCCTCGGGCATGGAGATCCCTCGCGTGGAGAGATACGACTGAGATCCCTCACCTTGGGTGTATGCGCCATATCATGTGTACGCATATGGGTTCAGGGAAAGAGTCTGCTCGGGCATCGAATCCAAACCCGTGCCATGGTCCTGAGATGTCTGCCCCTGACGAAGCTGCACCGAAGAAGAGCGATGCAGTGGCAGAGATGAGTCATGTCGTGGCAATGTCATTGTAGTACTCGGACCCTCCCCCCACTGCCCATGGCTCGTACGCGCCTCGCTCGGTCTGGACGACGGCGCCGCACTCGGTCTGGCTGACCTCGCTACCGGCATGTTGTACGCTCCAGTGACAATGTCGTCGCCTCTACCGCATCTGAACTTTGTTGCCACGTACTCTTGAAGACGTTTGCGAAATGACCTGCGAGCTGGGCCCCGGGCCGGCATGCTTTCCGCCGCCATCTGCCCTACTTCGTTGCAAGTTTGAAGCTGAACAATATTTGGTTGTTATTTGATTGAAATGATTATGAAATGATGGACCTGAAAAAGTTACTACTGATTACCAGCTGGTCACGATAGTAAGCTGCATGCAGCTCAACATGTCTCTGCATCTGCTCCTCCTGTGTGAGGTTTGTTGGTATCGCAGCTGGTTGACTGGCCAAGCTAGTACGCGTGCTGATGCAGTACCACTGCTTGTACGCTTGAGTTGTACTTCCATCGTACGGTCTGCAAAATTAAATAATTACATCAACCGTTGTGATGAAAGCAAAGCATCTTCACGCATCGTATGGTCATCGTAATAAAATAATGTAAATAAAATGTACCTAAGTTGATGCACTATATCTGCTAGCGCTTCATTTTCCCACTTGTGTACCCATTCAATGTTGCGTTCCCTCCAATCGTAACCACTCCAACCCCTTCCCATATTGGTTAGCCTGCAAATTATGTAACAAAGTGTGAGTTTAGTAAATTAAAAAAGACAGTAACTATTTAGGGAGGTCACATCTTACTTATGGGTTTCCTCGTCGGTACATCTTGGAAAAGGTGGTGGAATCTGTTGATAGAGACCGAACTGTCTCATGACACACTCTGGGTTGTAAGGCTCAACACACCACAGGAACAATAAGTTGCAGCGAGTCAGCCAGAATGCACTATCGCTCAAGATGCCTTCTGTGATGGGTCGTATATCAAAGACCATTTGTATCTGCTCCTGAGTCCACGGGTTCCATGTGACTACTGACTCATCAAGTATCTCAAACTGCTGGTGGTATATAGGGTAACAATTTTTCGCAATATTTGGAGACCATTGTTTTCGTGGCTTTGTCCACCTGGTGGCCATAGTTACACTGTTGCCCTCGCTACAGTCGTATGGGTGTACAGGATTTAGTATACGAGGTCGTCCTACAGGGAGGTATTCCCAGGACCACAACTGTAGAAACTCGTAGGCGACACAAAGTAACGGAGCTTTTTGTGCGAAAGAAGTTTTTTGTGTGGCATCACACAAGCCTCTATATGTATGACATAGCATGGCAGAACCGAAGCTGTATTTTGGCTGCTCGGGTAAAGATTCATCTACCATATTCTCTACAATGTAGATGAGACCAGGGAGAACTACGTCCCCGTGTGAATTTGGAAACATAGTCCCGAGGAGCCACAACAAATACGCAAACAGATGTCTTTTTCTCGTCTCAGAATCAGCGCAGCTAGATAAAATATGAAAGTTATCATGAAGCCAGGCGAGTGGGATACCCCGAGGGCCACCAGGACGTTGTGATTCTGGCATTGCCATCCCAAGACGGGCTGATATTGAAGGAAATATGCCCTAGAGGCAATAATAAAGTTATTACTTATTTCCTTATTTCATGATAAATGTTTATTATTCATGCTATAATTGTATTAACCGGAAACTTAGTACATGTGTGAATACATAGACAAAACATAAGTGTCCCTAGTATGCCTCTACTTGACTAGCTCGTTTATCACAGATGGTTATGTTTCCTAACCATAGACATGTGTTGTCATTTGATGGACGGGATCACATCATTAGGAGAATGATGTGATGGACAAGACCCATTCGTTAGCTTAGCATTATGATCGTTACAGTTTCATTGCTACTGCTTTCTTCATGACTTATACATGTTCCTCAGACTATGAGATTATACAACTCCCGAATACCGGAGGAACACTTTGTGCGCTATCAAACGTCACAACGTAAATGGGTGATTATAAAGATGCTCTACAGGTGTCTCCGAAGGTGTTTGTTGGGTTGGCATAGATCGAGATTAGGATTTGTCACTCCGAATATCGGAGAGGTATCTCTGGGCCCTCTCGGTAATGCACATCATATGAAGCCTTGCAAGCAATGTGACTAATGAGTTAGTTACGGGATGATGCACTACGGAACGAGTAAAGAGACTTGCCGGTAACGAGATTGAACTAGGTATGATGATACCGACGATCGAATCTCGGGCAAGTAACATACCGATGACAAAGGGAACAACGTATGTTGTTATGCGGTTTGACCGATAAAGATCTTCGTAGAATATGTAGGAGCCAATATGAGCATCCAGGTTCCGCTATTGGTTATTGACCGGAGAGGTGTCTCGGTCATGTCTACATAGTTCTCGAACCCGTAGGGTCCGCACGCTTAACGTTCGATGACGATTTGTATTATGAGTTATGTGATTTGATGTACCGAAGATTGTTCGGAGTCCTGGATGAGATCACGGACATGATGAGGAGTCTCGAAATGGTCGAGACATAAAGATTTATATATTGGACCATGTTATTCGGACACCGGAAGTGTTCCGGAAAGATTCGGGTAAAACCGGAGTGCCGGAGGGTTTACCGGAACCCCCCGGGGGAACTAATGGGCCTCTATGGGCCTTAGTGGAGAGAGAGGAGGGCAGCCAGGGCAGGTCGCGCCCCCCCCCTTGCAGTTCGAATTGGACAAGGGAAGGGGGGTGGCGCCCCCCTTTCCTACTCCCTCTCCCTCTCCTTCCTTCCCCCTCTCTCCCTTGTGATGGAATCCTACTAGGACTAGTAGTCCTAGTAGGACTCCCCCTCCTCCTAGGGCCGGCCGGCCTCCCCCTCCCTCCTTTATATACATGGGGAGGGGGCACCCTAGAACACCAAGATTTGTCTTAGCCGTGTGCGGTGCCCCCCTCCACAGTTACACACCTCGGTCATATCGTCGTAGTGCTTAGGCGAAGCCCTGTGCCGGTAACTTCATCATCACCGTCGCCACGCCATCGTGCTGACGGAACTCTCCCTCGTCCTCAACTGGATCAAGAGCTCGAGGGACGTCATCGAGCTGAATGTGTGCTGAACTCAGAGGTGTCGTACGTTCGGTGCTTGATCGGTTGGATCGCGAAGACGTTCGACTACATCAACCGCGTTAAGCTAACGCTTCCGCTTTCGGTCTACGAGGGTACGTAGACATACTCTCCCCTCTCGTTGCTATGCATCTCCTAGATAGATCTTGCGTGAGCGTAGGAATTTTTTTGAAATTGCACGTTCCCCATCAGTGGTATCCGAGCCAGGTCTATGAGTAGATGTTATATGCACGAGTAGAACACAAAGAGTTGTGGGCGATAATAGTCATACTGCTTACTAGCAATGTCTTACTTTAATTCGGCGGTATTGTTGGATGAAGCGGCCCGGACCGACATTACATGACCGCGTTCATGAGACTGGTTCTACCGACGTGCTTCGCACACAGGTGGCTAGCGGGTGTCTGTTTCTCCAACTTTAGTTGAATCGAGTTTGACTACGCCCGGTCCTTGTTGAAGGTTAAAACAGCACACTTGACGAAAAATCGTTGTGGTTTTGATGCGTAGGTAAGAACGGTTCTTGCTAGAAGCCCGTAGCAGCCACGTAAAACTTGCAACAACAAAGTAGAGGACGTCTAACTTGTTTTTGCAGGGCTTGCTGTGATGTGATATGGTCAAGACATGATGTGATATAATTTGTTGTATGAGATGATCATGTTTTGTAACAGAGTTATCGGCAACTGGCAGGAGCCATATGGTTGTCGCTTTATTGTATGCAATGCAATCGCCATGTAATTGTTTTACTTTATCACTAAGCGGTAGCGATAGTCGTAGAAGCAATAAGTTGGCGAGACGACAACGATGCTACGATGGAGATCAAGGTGTCGCGCCGGTGACGATGGAGATCATGACGATGCTTCGGTGATGGAGATCATGAGCACAAGATGATGATGGCCATATCATGTCACATATTTTGATTGCATGTGATGTTTATCTTTTATGCATCTTATTTTGCTTAGTACGGCGGTAGCATTATAAGATGATCCCTTACTAAATTTCAAGGTATAAGTGTTCTCCCTGAGTATGCACCATTGCGACAGTTCGTCGTGCCGAGACACCACGTGATGATCGGGTGTGATAAGCTCTACGTTCACATACAACGGGTGCAAGCCAGTTTTGCGCACGCAGAATACTCGGGTTAAACTTGACGAGCCTAGCATATGCAGATATGGCCTCAGAACACTGAGACCGAAAGGTCGAGCGTGAATCATATAGTAGATATGATCAACATAGAGATGTTCACCATTGAAAACTACTCCATCTCACGTGATGATCGGACATGGTTTAGTTGATTTGGATCACGTGATCATTTAGATGACTAGAGGGATGTCTATCTAAGTGGGAGTTCATAAGTAATATGATTAATTGAACTTTAATTTATCATGAACTTAGTCCTGATAGTTATTTTGCATGTCTATGTTATTGTAGATCAATGGCCCGTGCTACCGTTCCTTTGAATTTTAATGCGTTCCTAGAGAAAGCTAAGTTGAAAGATGATGGTAGCAACTACACGGACTGGGTCCGTAACTTGAGGATTATCCTCATTGCTGCACAGAAGAATTACGTCCTGGAAGCACCGCTAGGTGCTAGGCCTGCTGCAGACGCTACTGATGACGTTAAGAACGTCTGGCAGAGCAAAGCTGATGACTACTCGATAGTTCAGTGTGCCATGCTTTACGGCTTAGAATCAGGACTTCAAAGACGTTTTGAACGTCATGGAGCATATGAGATGTTCCAAGAGTTGAAGTTAATATTTCAAGCAAATGCCCGAGTTGAGAGATATGAAGTCTCCAACAAGTTCTATAGCTGCAAAATGGAGGAGAATAGTTCTGTCAGTGAACACAAACTCAGAATGTCTGGGTACCATAACCACTTGACTCAGCTGGGAGTTAATCTTCCTGATGATAGTGTCATTGACAGAGTTCTTCAATCACTGCCACCAAGCTATAAAGGCTTCGTGATGAACTATAATATGCAAGGGATGAACAAGACAATTCCCGAGCTCTTCGCAATGCTAAAGGCTGCGGAGGTAGAAATCAAAAAGGAGCATCAAGTGTTGATGGTCAACAAGACCACTAGTTTCAAGAAAAAACGGCAAAGGGAAGAAGGGGAACTTCAAGAAGAACGGCAAGAAAGTTGCTGCTCAGGAGAAGAAACCCAAGTCTGGACCAAAGTCTGAAACTGAGTGCTTCTATTGCATAGGGACTGGTCACTGGAAGCGGAACTGCCCCAAGTATTTGGCGGATAAGAAGGATGGCAAAGTGAAAGGTATATTTGATATACATGTTATTGATGTGTACCTTACTAATGCTCGTAGTAGCACCTGGGTATTTGATACTGGTTTTGTTGCTCATATTTGCAACTCGAAACAGGGGCTACGGATTAAACTAAGATTAGCTAAGGACGAGGCGACGATGCGCGTGGGAAATGGTTCCAAGGTCGATGTGATCACCGTCGGCACGCTACCTCTACATCTACCTTCGGGATTGGTTTTAGATTTAAATAATTGTTATTTGGTGCCAGCGTTGAGCATGAACATTATATCTGGATCTTGTTTAATGCGAGACGGTTATTCATTTAAATCAGAGAATAATGGTTGGTCTATTTATATGAGTAATATCTTTTATGGTCATGCACCCTTGCTAAGTGGTCTATTTTTGTTGAATCTCGATCGTGATGATACACATGTTCATAATATTGAAGCCAAAAGATGTAAAGTTGATAATGATAGTGCAACTTATTTGTGGCACTGCCGTTTAGGTCATATCGGTATAAAGCGCATGAAGAAACTCCATGCTGATGGGCTTTTGGAATCACTTGATTATGAATCACTTGGTGCTTGCGAACCGTGCCTCATGGGCAAGATGACTAAAACTCCGTTCTCCGGAACAATGGAACGAGCTACAGACTTATTGGAAATAATACATACCGATGTATGTGGTCCAATGAGTGTTGAGGCTCATGGCGGATATCGTTATTTTCTTACCTTCACAGATGATTTGAGCAGATATGGTTATATCTACTTAATGAAGCATAAGTCTGAAACATTTGAAAAGTTCAAAGAATTTCAGAGTGAAGTGGAAAATCATCGTAACAAGAAAATAAAGTTTCTACGATCTGATCGTGGAGGTGAATATTTGAATTACGAGTTTGGTCTTCATTTGAAACAATGTGGAATAGTTTCACAACTTACGCCACCTGGAACACCACAGCGAAATGGTGTGTCCGAACGTCGTAACCGTACTTTATTAGATATGGTGCGATCTATGATGTCTCTTACTGATTTACCGCTATCGTTTTGGGGTTATGCTTTAGAGACGGCTGCATTCACTTTAAATAGGGCACCATCAAAATCCGTTGAGACGACACCTTATGAACTGTGGTTTGGCAAGAAACCAAAGTTGTCGTTTCTTAAAGTTTGGGGCTGCGATGCTTATGTGAAAAAGCTTCAACCTGATAAGCTCGAACCCAAATCGGAGAAGTGCGTCTTCAAAGGATACCCAAAGGAAACTGTTGGGTACACCTTCTATCACAGATCCGAAGGCAAAATATTCGTTGCTAAGAATGGATCCTTTCTAGAGAAGGAGTTTCTCTCGAAAGAAGTGAGTGGGAGGAAAGTAGAACTTGATGAGGTAATTGTACCTTCTCCCGAATTGGAAAGTAGTTTATCACAGAAATCAGTTCCAGTGATTCCTACACCAATTAGTGAGGAAGCTAATGATGATGATCATGAAACTTCAGATCAAGTTACTACAGAATCTCGTAGGTCAACCAGAGTACGTTCCGCACCTGAGTGGTACGGTAATCCTGTTCTGGAAGTCATGTTACTAGACCATGATGAGCCTACGAACTATGAGGAAGCGATGATGAGCCCAGATTCCGCGAAATGGCTTGAGGCCATGAAATCTGAGATGGGATCCATGTATGAGAACAAAGTGTGGACTTTGGTTGACTTGCCTGATGATCGGCAAGCCATAGAGAATAAATGGATCTTCAAGAAGAAGACTGACGCTGACGGTAATGTTACTGTCTACAAAGCTCGACTTGTTGCGAAAGGTTTTCGACAAGTTTAAGGAGTTGACTACGATGAGACCTTCTCACCCGTAGAGATGCTTAAGTCTGTCCGAATCATGTTAGCAATTGCCGCATTTTATGATTATGAAATTTGGCAAATGGATGTCAAAACCGCATTCCTTAATGGATTTTTTAAAGAAGAGTTGTATATGATGCAACCAGAAGGTTTTGTCTATCCTAAGGGAGCTAACAAAGTGTGCAAGCTCCAGCGATCCATTTATGGACTGGTGCAAGCATCTCGGAGTTGGAATATACGCTTTGATGAAGTGATCAAAGCATATGGTTTTATACAGACTTTTGGAGAAGCCTGTATTTACAAGAAAGTGAGTGGGAGCTCTATAGCGTTTCTAATATTATATGTGGATGACATATTATTGATTGGAAACAATATAGAATTTCTGGATATCATAAAAGGATACTTGAATAAAAGTTTTTGAATGAAAGACCTCGGTGAAGCTGCTTATATATTGGGCATCAAGATCTATAGAGATAGATCAAGACGCTTA
Organism: Thinopyrum elongatum; assembly: GCA_011799875.1. NCBI lineage: Eukaryota > Viridiplantae > Streptophyta > Magnoliopsida > Poales > Poaceae > Thinopyrum > Thinopyrum elongatum. The sequence goes on along the minus strand of CM022300.1, from coordinate 79,620,050 downwards.
ATAGGACATTCACAAAGCACATACCTTGATAAAGTTTTGAAGAAGTTCAAAATGGATCAGTCAAAGAAAGGGTTCTTGCCTGTGTTGCAAGGTGTGAAGTTGAGTAAGACTCAATGCCCGACCACTGCAGAAGATAGAGAGAAAATGAAAGTCATTCCCTATGCCTCAGCCATAGGTTCTATCATGTATGCAATGCTGTGTACCAGACCTGATGTGTGCCTTGCTATAAGTTTAGCAGGGAGGTACCAAAGTAATCTAGGAGTGGATCACTGGACAGCGGTCAAGAACATCCTGAAATACCTGAAAAGGACTAAGGATATGTTTCTCGTTTATGGAGGTGACAAAGAGCTTGTCGTAAGTGGTTACGTTGATGCAAGCTTTGACACTGATCTGGATGACTCTAAGTCACAAACCGGATACGTATTTATATTGAATGGTGGAGCTGTCAGTTGGTGCAGTTCCAAGCAGAGTGTCATGGCGGGATCTACGTGTGAAGCGGAATACATAGCTGCTTCGGAAGTAGCAAATGAAGGAGTCTGGATGAAGGAGTTCATATCCGATCTAGGTGTAATACCTAGTGCATCGGGTCCAATGAAAATCTTTTGTGATAATACCGGAGCAATTGCCTTGGCGAAGGAATCCAGATTTCACAAAAGAACCAAACGCATCAAGAGACGCTTCAATTCCATCCGCGATCAAGTCAAGGAGGGAGACATAGAGATTTGCAAAATACATATGGATCTGAATGTTGCAGACCCGTTGACTAAGCCTCTTCCATGAGCAAAACATGATCAGCACCAAGACTCCATGGGTATTAGAATCATTACTATGTAATCTAGATTATTGACTCTAGTGCAAGTGGGAGACTGAAGGAAATATGCCCTAGAGGCAATAATAAAGTTATTACTTATTTCCTTATTTCATGATAAATGTTTATTATTCATGCTAGAATTGTATTAACCGGAAACTTAGTACATGTGTGAATACATAGACAAAACATAAGTGTCCCTAGTATGCCTCTACTTGACTAGCTCGTTTATCAAAGATGGTTATGTTTCCTAACCATAGACATGTGTTGTCATTTGATGGACGGGATCACATCATTAGGAGAATGATGTGATGGATAAGACCCATTCGTTAGCTTAGCATTATGATCGTTACAGTTTCATTGCTACTGCTTTCTTCATGACTTATACATGTTCCTCAGACTATGAGATTATGCAACTCCCGAATACCGGAGGAACACTTTGTGTGCTATCAAACGTCACAACGTAAATGGGTGATCATAAAGATGCTCTACAGGTATCTCTGAAGGTGTTTGTTGGGTTGGCATAGATCGAGATTAGGATTTGTCACTCCGAATATCGGAGAGGTATCTCTGGGCCCTCTCGGTAATGCACATCATATGAAGCCTTGCAAGCAATGTGACTAATGAGTTAGTTACGGGATGATGCACTACAGAACGAGTAAAGAGACTTGCCGGTAACGAGATTGAACTAGGTATGATGATACCGACGATCGAATCTCGGGCAAGTAACATACCGATGACAAAGGGAACAACGTATGTTGTTATGCGGTTTGACCGATAAAGATCTTCGTAGAATATGTAGGAGCCAATATGAGCATCCAGGTTCCGCTATTGGTTATTGACCGGAGAGGTGTCTCGGTCATGTCTACATAGTTCTCGAACCTGTAGGGTCCGCACGCTTAACGTTCGATGACGATTTGTATTATGAGTTATGTGATTTGATGTACCGAAGATTGTTCGGAGTCCCGGATGAGATCACGGATGTGACGAGGAGTCTCGAAATGGTCTAGACATAAAGATTGATATATTGGACCATGTTATTCGGACACCGGAAGTGTTCCGGATAGTTTCGGGTAAAACCGGAGTGCCGGAGGGGTTACTGGAACCCCCCGGGGGAACTAATGGGCCTCTATGGGCCTTAGTGGAGAGAGAGGAGGGCAGCCAGGGCAGGCCGCGCCCCCTCCCCCCTCCCCCCTTGCAGTTCGAATTGGACAAGGGAAGGGGGGCGGCGCCCCCCTTTCCTACTCCCTCTCCCTCTCCTTCCTTCCCCCTCTCTCCCTTGTGATGGAATCCTACTAGGACTAGTAGTCCTAGTAGGACTCCCCCTCCTTGGGCACGCCCCCTAGGGCCGGCCGGCCTCCCCCTCCCTCCTTTATATACGTGGGGAGGGGGGCACCCTAGAACACCAAGATTTGTCTTAGCCGTGTGTGGTGCCCCCCTCCATAATTACACACCTCGGTCATATCGTCGTAGTGCTTAAGCGAAGCCCTACGCCGGTAACTTCATCATCACCATCGCCACGCCGTCGTGCTGACGGAACTCTCCCTCGTCCTCAACTGGATCAAGATCTCGAGGGACGTCATTGAGCTGAATGTGTGCTGAACTCGGAGGTGCCGTACGTTCGGTGCTTGATCGGTTGGATCGCAAAGACGTTCGACTACATCAACCGCATTAAGGTAACGCTTCCGCTTTCGGTCTACGAGGGTACGTAGACATACTCTGCCCTCTCGTTGCTATGCATCTCCTAGATAGATCTTGCATGAGCGTAGGATTTTTTTTGAAATTGCACGTTCCCCATCAGATATAGCTAATGTCCAAGATGGAGACACTCGTGGACAGACTAACGGCTCACCTCTAATTGGTAGAGCAGTGATCATAGAAACATCTTTCAGTGTAGGTGTGAGCTCCCCAAAACGAAAGTGAAATGTGTGGGTTTCAGGTCTCCACCGGTCAACGAGGGATGTCAAAAGGGATGGGTCCGAACGTAATTGGTCTTCGCATGATGTGAGCCTAGCAAAACCATGTAGTCCATAAGCGTCAAGGTGAGCATGGAAAGATTTGTGTATTGGCCATGTTTTCTTTACAGTTCGAAGTCTGAAAGTCCGATAATCATGATTAGTATTTGGGTTCAAAAATAGGTGGCAACGGTGGCCGGCGTCATGGGGCCCCTGCAAAAGCACTGGCACTTCAGCCATAACCTGCACACAAACATACAAATAAAAATTATGAGGAAGACACAAATACAAATGCAAATAAAAATTAACTTAAAAAATACAAAGAGATACAATTTACATTAATTATCTGAAGTTAACATCACGAGTACAATAATACAAAGAGATTCAATTTAAATTAAATATAATTACACATAACGAGTACAAATATAAGTAGACATAGCGAGTACAGATATATCAAAATCATGCGGTGTTGTTGGCTCGATACGGGCATTCCCTACGTGAATGTTCAGGACACCTGCAAACGCGGCATCGCCTTGGTTCTCCCATCTGGCTATGGTCCATGTCATTGCGATGACGCCTACACTGACGTCGTCCCTTGGCGGTTCTCATCAAGTTGGCGTTCGGAACCCATTTCGGCCCATCTGGCCACAGCATTTTGTAGTTCATATCAATGCCCCAGGCCCAGAACTCACCGTTCCAAGTGTTGTACAGATTGTACATGTTGAAGTACGGTGATATGTATGGCTCGACACTGATTTTTTGATCTGCAGCCGCCCGGAGCACATGACTGCAAGGGTAGCCCTCAAGCTTGGGCTTGTTACAACTGCACTCACAGGACGTTGGGCCGAGGGTGGCAGCTTGCTTTTTTGATCCTCTGTGGTGACCCTTAACATACTTGGCCCGCACATTGACCTCCCACTTATTCCTAAGTACGTCCACTTTCCTGCAGCCATGACTTTGGGACTTCTTTGCTTTCTCGTCCAGATGTCTTTGCATCTTCTCGGACCATGGCTTGTTCAATTCAACTTGTGCTTTGGCGACGGTGACCCTGTCTGCAAAGTATGACAGGGTCCGGTTCCAAGTTTCTTCAATTAGGGCTGTGATAGGCAGTGCTCGCACGCCTTTAAGAACACCATTGTACACCTCTGACATGTTACTGGTCATTATTCCATACCAAGCTCCGGTGTCGTGAGCCTGCGCCCACTTGTACAAATGAGGGCAATTCTCGCCGATCCACTGGCTCAAATTTATGGGCGTCCTACGACCCTCCGGTCTTCTCTCTGCGGCAAGGCCGCGTGGTCGATCTCACCATTGATACCTGCCCAGATCGCATTCATTTTTGCTTCAGTTTTCTGCATGCACATCCTCTTGAATAACTTGAACCAATCCTTGTTTTTGAATTTGGAGTAAAAGTTTGCTGCCAAATGCCTCATGCACCACCTTCCCTCTAGATCTGGCCACCCCACTCTTCTGACGACTCCTTAATTATGTCGAGAGCGCTTAATAATCCAGTGTTGCGATCAGAGATGATGCAAACACCTCGACGCTCTTTCACGACACCCATCTTCATGCAGCTCAGGAACCACAACCAGCTATCTTTGTTCTCGCTCTCGACCAATGCATATGCAATAGGAAGAAGCTGATTATTTGCATCTGCTGCAATCGCCACCAATCGTGTGCCCTTGTACTTTTCAGTGAGAAAGGTACCATCAACTGATAATACCGGGCGACAGTGCCTGAATGTTTGTATAGTCTGGGCGAATGCCCAGAATAAGCGGTCTAGGATTAGCTCACCCGGGTTCATTGGGTTTGGACATTCTCTCCGCCAAACTTGAGTCCCCCTATTAGCACTTGCTATCTGATGAAGCAATCTGGGGGCATAAGAATAGGCCTCCTCATAGGTTCCATACAAGTTCTGGAATATCTTTTCCTTCGCACGCCTAGCCTTGCTGTAGCTGACAGGGAAGCCAATTTGATCTGCTGCAGTTTCCTGCAAAGCTCTAATACTAATGTTCAGACTTTGCTGCACAATCGTTTCCATCCTCTGTGACACATATCTTGCAGTCACATTGCAGTGATCTGAAAGGGTCCCAGTTTGCTCACAGCTATGCTCCACTATCTTTGTGATATGCCATGACTGACATACCCCAGGCTTCAGTCTAGCGAGAACTCTTCCGCGGCAACCATTCGCGGAATGGATGCATATGACCTTCAACTCTTTTTTATCAGACTGCTTCACTCTATGCTGGCGGTGGAGGGCGATTGCATAGCTATCTATTGCCTGGTAAGCACACTTCTTGTCTGGGAAAACCTGCCCAACCTCCAGGCTGCCCGCTTCTAGGCCAGAAACAGAGTGAAACTCATTGGTGATGCTCATATCCTGTAAAAACCCAGGTTGCAGTGCCGCCGCCACCACCCTCTAAGGAGGAACATCTTCTTCTTCGCTAGAGTCCGAAGACACGGAAGAATGATCGTCATCATCTAGCGCCTCCGGCAATCCCTCAACGTGTTCGCTCATGTCAACGGCCGCAGACCAATATCCTGTGTCATACATAGGCTGGCCGCCTGTCGGTTCCGATGGGCCGCCGCTAGGGGCTGATGTGATGGCCAACTCGACCTCACCACCCCTGCTACTGCATCCGGCAACATCAGTGACTGAAATGAACTCCACATACACCATCGGCTGACCAAACATTGAGTTATTGGGATTGCTTGCAAATCTCATGTACGACCCCCACGACTGATCACCTGTGACTGGCCGCAAACCCCAATGGGCAAATGTCCCATCATTTCCTCCGTCAACGACGAAGGCCTCCATTGTCATTTTCCCCCCTGCATCCTTGGGCCAAACACCGCTCGGATGCACCTTCTGACTGCTGCGTAACCCACGTTCACCATGTATCTCACTACAACTGTAGTCGACTCGCACAAGGACACATCCACCCCAAAAGGACCGTCGCGTAAGACGTCCCCATAGTACACTAACAAATTTTCCATAGTACCTAACCAACATCCATATTTACATTTCAAATAATTAGTAACTGAACATTTAGTAGTAGTACGATGACAACATTTACATATCATACGACTAAAATAATAATCGTATTTTCGTTACAAATATTCGGTTTGTTTTTAGAATCATTTGCTTAGACTTTAAGAAGTTGTTTGGTTAACGGGTATTTAGAGATCTATTTTTTCTGAAACTCGTCTAGCAGCGTAACAAACTAAAACTCTGTTTGCTTTTCTCTAACTACCCCAAAAACATCCTAAACTGGTTCTCGTTACAAGCAAAAACTGAGCTTTTTGAAAAATGACTATTAGTAAAAACTGGTTTTCTACAAAATTTTCTTACAACAAGTTTTGACAAAACCGAGGGTAATTACTCGCTATTCAAACAACCACTAAACATAAGAGTACGATAATAACATTTAATTATCATATGAGTAAAACATTTAATTTCTTCCGGTTTTATATAATTTTTTCATATCATACGATAACAATCATTTATTTACAAATAATAATATTCGCAGCGGCATGCACATTGTTCACACCAGTACATCAATATAAAAAATATTAACAAAATTACGGCGTCATTTATACCTCAGCTCCAATATGGATGTGCTTGCGAATGCAATTAAGCGTCAAAATAGTTCAAATAAATATCTGTCACCAGTATTATATGAACGGAGTCAACCTATTATCACATGAACATCAATATTACACACGGATTTTTCTTTCTGCTATCAAAAGTATGAAAATAGCACTTGCATGTATGTGGTCATCATCTCAAAAGGGACAGCGAAGATGGAAACACAATTTCTTCAATCACGTCATCTCCTCCTTGTTTGCTACTAAGATGAATTATTTTACCTAATTACATACATCATTCAGTACATTAGCACGTAATCTTAACATAGAAAATTTAGATTATTGCGACATAACAAAGTAGACCTACGGTTTCCTAACTATAGACTTATTAATAAACATACCACATGAAATAACATACCACATGCAATGAACAATTACAGTACAATTTTTTGTTAATAACCGTATTAAGATCTTCTCGCATGTCAATACTAATGGACGCAACTAACATTGATACAACATCTTCAACCTACTCTTCTAAAAAAATAGTATAAATGAAACATATATCGTTTGAAATCATTTCTAACTTCCAATCACTAACATCGCATAGCTAATGCCGAGCTAAAAGACTAACTAATTACCACCGTGCATGCACACAAAAAATTGCCAAGCTCATACCTCGATCTTCCCCTTCGTACTTCACTTTGCACGGCAAATCCTACTCCAGAAACTCCAAATGACTCCTCCGAGTGCTGAAATAATGCTTAAAACAACAGATAATACACACTTAGGAACTAATCAAACAGAACAAAAACATCAAGCATGCGAACGAAACCAAGAAAAATGGATACATCTTACCTTAATCTATCTTTTCTTCAACTTCACCATCTTCGAAATCCAACTCTAATTCGGCCAAAATCATGAGTGAAAGTGGCTACCAAGTTCTTCTTTCTGTGTATTCTTGTAGACTTACAGAGAGCAGAGAAGGCAACTAGAGATATTCGATAGAGAGTGTATGCGCACGGAGCTGCGGTTGTGCGTATAAAAAGAAGAGGAGCACTGTATTGTCGGCAGAACGAGCCAGAACTCACCTACCGCGGCCTCGGATTCCAGCATCGTGGTGTCTCATCACACGCAGCAACAGCAACGCTCTTGAGTGTGCGGCAGGAAATCACGCGTAGAAAGCAGCACGCCTGAGTGCTGTCGCTTCGGCTGCGGCAATAGACGGAAGCGGGAATCACGCAGTGCTTTAATCAGTGTCGTCTATGTAGACAGGAATCATGCACTGCTTTAATCAGTGTAGTCTAGCGGGAATCCGATTCCTGATAATCGAAACTTGTGGCAGAAAGCAAAACAAGGCATCGTCGAAATCAGCGCCGTCTGCGTCCTTGTCGCGCGTGCAGCAGGAACAGCGTTGCCGCCTCCTGTAGTGGCGGCGTGGCACACCTGCTGGGCCCGCGCGCAGCAGGCCGTGTCGGCCAGGGAGCGGCAGGGCCAGCGTTGGCCGCCTCGCCCGGTGGTGGCTGGGCCCACCACGGCTGGATCGTTCCGTCCCAACCACGACACTGTGAGGAAAACGTTATACCCCGCGCGGCCGCCTCCCGCCGTGGCGGCAGGGCCTGCCGCCTCCTGGCGTGGCGGTAGGTGCCACGTGTCGCCTGTCGCGCCTGCCGCCATGGCTGAGGGGGTCCTTTTTGTCAATTGCGTCCAGAGGGGGTCTTTTTTGGCAATTCCACTGGGCAGAGGGTCTCTTTCGACAGGAGGCGGCGGGCCCTGCCGCCACGGCGGGAGGCGGCCGCGCGGGGTATAACGTTTTCCTCACAGTGCCGTGGTTGGGACGGAATGGTCCAGCCGTGGTGGGCCTAGCCGCCACCGGACGAGGCGGCCAGCGCTGGCCCGGTCGCTCCCGGGCCGACAAGATTTTTTGTCGAAAGTGACCACCTGCGCGAACGAATTGCCAAAAAGGACCACATGCAAATGAATTTGACAAAAAAGACCCCCTCGGCCGTGGACGACAGCACCGACGACAGGCCGATCTCTGTCTTGGCTTGTTCGCTTGCTTGATTCTTGCGACGATTGAACCTTTTGTTTTAAATACACATTTCGTTCGTAAACGCATTCATATAAAATTCGAAGCATCTTTATATTTCGCAAAGCAACAGCTGTCCCGAGCAAAACCCTAGACCACGCGCCAGCGTCCTGCATTTCCATCTACGCCGGTGTAGCACATGGGAGGGGGAGTAAGAGCATCTCCAGTCGTTCGGCCGACCAGAGACTTGAAATAGCGCCGCCTGAGGGTCAACCAGCGATAAAATCAGCGTGGGGACAGTTGGTTGGTTTTCCAACTGTCTCCTCGAGCTGGCCCCAGACACCGATTTTTGAAAACCAAAGCCGGCTAAAATTCGGCCAAACTTCATACAAAACGACACAAATTTGAAGGAAATTCAGGCGTATTCATTGATATTTATACAAATTGATAACATAATTTAAAAACAAACTAAAAACAACAACTACTACTACTACGCCGCCGCCGCCTTGAGCCTTCTACATGCCGAGGAGCCTGTAGAAGTTGGTGTAGTCGCCGTTGTCGTCCTGCACGCCGCCGCCATCCTTGCTGCACCCCTGCCCTGGGTCGCTGTGGCGGACAGGGTTGGACGGCCCGAGCGCCTCCTCGTCGCTGTCGAGGATGACGCCGCTGCCCTCCTCGCGGCCGCAGCGCCGGGCGGCGATCTCGTCGAGGGCGCGGCGCTGGCGCTCCATCTCCAGCTGGACATAGTCGTCCCGCGCCCATTTGAGGCCGGTCTCCTCGTCGGCGGCCATGGCCTCTTGCTCCTTCTTCACGGGAAGGAGCGCCGGCTCGGTCTTCGGCTTGACGAGGCAGGAGGAGCAAGGAGAAGGGACGCCGCCCTCGTTGATGACGAGGGCGCCGCTGCGGGTATGCCGCCCGAGCGGCGTCTCCCGTGGCTCTGGCATGACGGGGAGGAGTGTGATGACCCACAAGTATAGGGGATCTATCGTAGTCCTTTCGATAAGTAAGAGTGTCGAACCCAACGAGGAGTAGAAGAAAATGACAAGCGGTTTTCAGAAAGGTATTCTCTGCAAGCACTGAAATTATCGGTAACACATAGTTCGGTGATAAGATAAATCGTAACGGGTAACAAGTAAATAAAGTGACTAAGGTGCAGCAAGGTGGCCCAATCCTTTTTGTAGCAAAGGACAAGCCTGAATGAACTCTTATATAAAGCAAAGCGCTCCCGAGGACACATGGGAATTGTTGTCAAGTTAGTTTTCATCATGCTCATATGATTCGCGTTCGTTACTTTGATACTTTGGTATGTGGGTGGACCGGTGCTTGGTTGCCGTCTTTCCTTGGACAAGCCTCCCACATATGATTAACCCCTCTCGCAAGCATCCGCAAGTACGAAAGAAGAATTAAGGTAAACCTAACCATAGCATGAAACATATGGATCCAAATCAGCCCCTTACGAAGCGACGCATAAACTAGGGTTTAAGCTTCTGTCACTCTAGCAACCCATCATCTACTTATTACTTCCCAATGCCTTCCCCTAGGCCCAAATAATGGTGAAGTGTCATGTAGTCGACGTTCACATTACACCACTAGAGGAGAGACAACATACATCTCATCAAAATATCAAACGAATACCAAATTCACATGATTACTTATAACAAGACTTCTCCCATGTCCTCAGGAACAAACGTAACTACTCACAAAGCATAATCATAATCAAGATCAGAGGAGTATTAATTATCATTAAGGATCTAAAAATATAATCTTCCACCAGATAAACCAACTAGCATCAACTACAAGGAGTAATCAACACTACTAGCAACCCACAGGTACCAATCTGAGGTTTTGGGACCAAGATCGAATACAAGAGATGAACTAGGGTTTGAGAGGAGATGGTGCTGGTGAAGATGTTGATGGAGATTAACCCCCTTTCGATGAGAGGATCGTTGGTGATGATGATGACGATGATTTCCCCCTCCCGGAGGGATGTTTCCTCGGCAGAACAGCTCCGTCGAAGCCCTAGATTGGTTCTGCCCAGGTTCCGCCTCGAGACGGCGGCACTTCATCCCGAAAGCTCCTCTCTGATTTTTTCCAGGTCAAAACACACCATATAGCAGAAGATGGGCACCGGAGGCCTGCCAGGGGGCCCACAAGGTCGGGGGGCACGCCCTCCACCCTTGTGGCTGGCTGGTGGCGCCCCTCTGGATCTTTCTTCGCCCAATATTTTTTATATATTCCAAAAACATGCTCCGTGAAGTTTCAGGACTTTTGGAGTTGTGCAGAATAGGTCTCTAATATTTGCTCCTTTTCCAGTCCAGAATTCCAGTTGCCGGCATTCTCCCTCTTCATGTAAACCTTATAAAATAAGAGAGAATAGGCATAAGTATTGTGATATAATGTGTAATAACAACCCATAATGCATTAAATATCAATATAAAAGTATGATGCAAAATGGACGTATCAACTCCCCCAAGCTTAGACCTCGCTTGTCCTCAAGCGAAAGCCGATATCGAAAAATATGTCCACATGTTTAGAGATAGAGGTGTCGATAAAATAAAATACGGACATGAGGGCATCATGATCATCTTTCAGGACAGCAACATATATTTTCATATAGATACTTATGATAGAGTAACAATTCGTTCACAAAGTAGAGTATGAATCAGAAACTTCATTGAAAACTAACAAACTATGATCTCAGTCATTGGAGCAATTGCAATTTATCATAACATCGGAAAGAGTCAAATAAAGAGCTTTTCAGCAAGTCCACATACTCAACTATCATTTAATCTTTCACAATTGCTAACACTCACGCGATACTTATGGGTTCAAAGGTTTAATCGGACACAGAGAAAGATAGGGGTTTATAGTTTCGCCTCCCAACTTTTTACCTCAAGGGTAATGTCAACAATAATACTTTATGAAAACCTATATCCGAGTGGATATATATATCCAGATCTCTCCAACATATAGTGCTTGCCAAAGGAAAAAGTGTAAAAAGGAAAGGTGATGATCACCATGACTCTTGTATAAGGGTAGGAGATAAAAGTAAAAGATAGGCCCTTCGCAGAGGGAAGCAGAGGTTGTCATGCACTTTTATGGTTGGATGCACAAAATCTTAATGCAAAAGAACGTCACTTTATATTGCCGCTTGTGATAAAGACCTTTATTATGCAGTCCGTCGCTTTTATTTCTTCCATATCACAAGTTCGTATAAAGCTTATTTTCTTCACACTAATAGATCATACATATTTACAGAGCAATTTTTATTGCTTGCACCGATGACAACTTACTTGAAGGATCTTACTCAATTCATAGGTAGGTATGGTGGACTCTCATGGCAAAACTGGGTTTAGGGATGTTTGGAAGCACAAGTAGTATCTCTACTTGGTGCAAATAATTCTGGCTAGCATGAGAGGGAAAGGCAAGCTCAACATGTTGGAGGATCCATGACAACATAACTTCTATTCGGATATAAGAAAACATAAACCATTATGTTGTCTTCCTTGTCCAACATCAACTTTTTATCATGTCATATTTTAATGAGTGCTCACAATTACAAAAGATGTCCAAGATAGTATATTTATATGTGAAACCTCTCTTTCTTTATTACTTCCTATTAATTGCAACAATGACCAAAACTATGTTTGTCAATTCTCAACAACTTTTATTCATCATAGTCTTTATATGTGAAGTCATTACTCTCCATAAAATCAATATATGATCTTTTTATTTCTTTTTATTCTTTCTTTTATTTAGTTCCCTCAAGATCATAGCAAGAAAGCAAAGCCCTTGACTCAAAACTATTCTTTATTATATAACTCACGGACTCGATTACATGGATAGAGATCGAAGCGAAACTCAAAGCTAGATCATGCTAAAAACTTTATTCTACAAGATCAAGATATAACCAAAAGGATCGAACTAAGAAAAATGATAAAGATAAAGTGTGATGGTGATACGATACCGGGGCACCTCCCCCAAGCTTGGCAGTAGCCAAGGGGAGTGCCCATACCCATGTATTTATGTCTCTTTCTTCGGGGGTGGTGATGATGGAGTTGTTGATGAAGTAGTGCCACACATCGAGCGTAGGAGATTCTCCAACTTGCGAATAATGCCCTTGAGTGCGGTGATATGCTCTTGCAATAGAATATTTTCACGGGTGAGATATTTATTTTGCACACGGACTATTTCAATGACCTTGAAAGCTTCAATTTCAGTAGGGGTAAGACGATTGTAATAAGGTTGAAGGATGTCTTCTTCTTCTACTGCCGGAACTTGATCTTCCGTGGCCTTCTTAATTTTATCACCCTCGTTGATTTCCGCAAGTTCTTCTCTCTTCATCTCTATCTTCATTAACCAAGCATCGTTGCCCGCATTGTTGGAGGAGGGGGACGACATGATGCCTGGCCTTGAAAACTCTGGCAGAAAACAGCTCAAAACGAAGACAGGGGATTTTGTCGAGGTGCGGTGGTCAAAACCTTCGGGAGATTATATAATGAATTTTTACCGACCAAAAGAAGTATTGTGCAAGAAAACAGAGTCCGGAGGGCACACGAGGTGGCCACAAGGTCGGGGGGCGCGCCCTCCACCCTTGTGGTGGCCTCGTGTCTCTCTCGGACTACTTTTAATTTTCCTAATTTTTTAAATATTCCAAAATGGAGAAAATTTATCATTGGAAACGTTTTGGAGTCGGTTTACTTACCGTACCACATACCTATTCCTTTTCGGAGTCTGAAACGTTCTGGAAAGTGTCTCTTATGTACTCCTCCGGTGTTACGGTATTAATTATATTGGTCTCAGCATTTATGGGAGTACCTGAGATATAATGTTTGATTCTTTGACCGTTTACCACCTTCGGATTTGTGCCTTCGGCGTTGTTGATTTTTATGGCACCGGAACGATAGACCTCCTCGATAATGTAAGGACCTTCCCATTTAGAGAGAAGTTTTCCTGCAAAAAATCTTAAACGAGAGTTGTATAGCAAAACATGATCACCTACATTAAACTCACGCTTTTGTATCCTTTTGTCATGCCATCTTTTAACTTTTTATTTAAGCAACTTGGCATTCTCATAGGCTTGGGTTCTCCATTCATCAAGTGAGCTAATGTCAAATAACCTCTTCTCACCGGCAAGTTTGAAATCATAATAGAGCTCTTTAATAGCCCAATACGCCTTATGTTCTAGTTCAAGAGGTAAATGACATGCTTTTCCATAAACATTTTATACGGAGACATACCCATAGGATTCTTATAAGCAGTTCTATAAGCCCATAATGCATCATCAAGTTTCTTAGACCAATTCTTTCTAGATCTATTAACAGTCTTTTGCAAAATTAATTTGATCTCTTTGTTGCTCAATTCTACTTGACCACTAGACTGAGGATGATAAGGAGATGCAATTCTATGGTTAACGTCATACTTAGTAAGCATTTTACGGAAAGTACCATGAATAAAATGTGAACCACATATCTAGGGACACCAAACCTCGGAAAAATAACTTCTTTAAGCATCTTAATAGAAGTGTTATGATCAGCACTACTAGTTGGAATAGCTTCTACCCACTTAGTAACGTAATCAACAACAACTAAAATATGTGTATACCCATTAGAGGAAGGAAAAGGTCCCATATAATCAAAGCCCCAAACATCAAATGGTTCAATAACAAGTGAATAGTTCATAGGCATTTCCTGACGTCTACTAATATTACCAATTCTTTGGCATTCATCACATGACAAGACAAACTTACGAGCATCCTTAAAGAGAGTGAGCCAATAGAAACCGGATTGCAATACCTTGTGTGCAGTTCTATCTCCAGCGTGGTGTCCTCCGTAAGACTCGGAGTGGCACTTGCATAGGATCTGTTCCTGTTCATGCTCAGGTACACAATGTCTAATAACACCATCTACTCCTTCTTTATAAAGATGTGGGTCATCCCAGAAGTAATGTCTTAAATCATAGAAAAACTTTTTCTTTTGCTGGTATGTGAAACTAGGTGGTATAAATTTAGCAAAAATATAATTCGCATAATCAGCATACCAAGGAGTATTACGAGAAACATTTACGACATTTAATTGTTCATCAGGAAAGCTATCATCAATAGGCAGTGGGTCATCAAGAACATTTTCTAACCTAGACAAGTTGTCTGCAACGGGGTTCTCAGCTCCCTTTCTATCAATAATATGCAAATCAAATTCTTGTAGCAAGAGAACCCATCTAATAAGTCTAGGTTCAGCATCTTTCTTTTCCATAAGATATTTAATAGCAGCATGATCAGTGTGAACAGTTACTTTGGAATCAACAATATAAGGTCTGAACTTATCACATGCAAATACAACTGCTAAAAATTCTTTTTCAGTGGTAGCATAATTTCTCTGGGCATTGTCTAGAGTTTTACTAGCATACTGGATAACATTTAATTTCTTATCAACTCTTTGTCCAAGGACAGCACCAACAGCATAATCACTAGCATCACACATAATTTCAAAGGGTAAATTCCAATCAGGTGGCTGAACAATAGGTGCAGAAATCAAGACTTTCTTAAGTATTTCAAATGCTTCTACACAATCATCATCAAAAACAAAAGGAACATCTTTTTTGCAAGAGATTAGTGACAGGCCTAGAAATTTTAGAGAAGTCTTTAATAAACCTCCTATAGAAAACCGCATGACCAAGGGAACTTCTTATACCTTTGATATCTTTAGGGCATGGCATCTTTTCAATAGCATCTACTTTAGCTTTATCAACTTCAATACCTCTTTCAGAAATTTTATGCCCCAAGACAATACCTTCATTAACCATAAAGTGGCACTTCTCCCAATTCAAGACAAGATGTGTTTCTTCACATCTCTGTAAAACATGGTCAAGGTTGCTTAAGCAATCATCAAAAGAAGTTCCGTAAACGGAGAAATCATCCATGAAAATATCAACAATCTTTTCACAAAAATCAGAGAATATAGCAGTCATACATCTTTGAAAGGTAGCAGGTGCATTGCATAAACCAAAAGGCATACGTCTATAAGCAAAGGTACCGAAAGAGCAAGTAAAAGTGGTTTTCTCTTGATCATCTTTTGACACAGGTATTTGAGAGAAACCAGAATAACCATCTAGAAAGCAAAAATGTGTATGCTTGGATAACCTTTCTAGCATTTGATCAATAAAAGGTAGAGGGTAATGATCTTTTCTAGTGGCTTTATTTAATTTGCGAAAATCAATTACCATTCTATAACCTGTAACAATTCTTTGAGGAATCAATTCATTCTTATCATTAGGAACAACAGTAATACCTCCTTTCTTAGGGACACAATGAACAGGACTTACCCATTGACTATCAGCAATAGGATAAATTATACCTGCTTCCAGAAGCTTTAGTATTTCATTTCTTACAACTTCTTTCATCTTAGGATTTAACCGTCGTTGATGATCAACAACCGGTTTAGCATCTTTCTCCAATTTAATTTTGTGCTGACATAGAGTGGGACTAATGCCCTTAAGATCATCGAGAGTATATCCAATAGCAGCACGGTGCTTCTTCAGAGTTTTCAATAATTTCTTTTCTTCATGCTCTGAAAGGTTAGCACTAATAATAACAGGATATATCTTCTTTTCATCAAGATAAGCATATTTCAGAGTATCAGGTAATTGTTTAAGCTCAAACACGGGATCACCCTTGGGTGGAGGAGGATCCCCAAGGATTTCAACAGGTAAATTGTGTTTCAAAATAGGTCCTTGATTAAAGAATACTTCATCTATTTCCCTTCTTTCATTCATAAACATATCATTTTCATGGTCTAGCAAATATTGTTCGAAAGGATCATTAGGAGGAACGGCAATAGAAGCAAGACCAATAATTCCATCCTTACTAGGCAATTCTTTATCATGGGGTTGTCTACGAAATTTAGAGAAATTAAAATCATGGGACATATCCCCCAAACCAACAGTAACATTATCCTTCTCGCAATCTATCTTAGCATTAACGGTATTCAAGAAAGGTCTACCAAATATAATGGGATAAAAATTATCTTGTGGGGAAGCAAGAACAAGAAAATCAGCAGGGTATTTTATATTCCCACAAAAGACTTCAACATCTCTAACAATCCCAATTGGTGATATAGTATCTCTATTGGCAAGGTTAATAGTAACATCAATATCCTCTATCTCAGCAGGTGCAATGTCATTCATAATTTCTTTATATAAGGTATAAGGGATTGCACTCACACTAGCACCCACATCACATAAGCCATGATAACAATGATCTCCAATTTTAACAGGAACAACGGGCATGCCAACAACAGGTCTATGTTTATCTTTCATATCAGGTTTGGCAATTCTAGCAGCTTCATCACAGAAATAAATAACATGCCCATCAATATTATCAACCAAGAGATCTTTTACCATAGCAATACTAGGTTCAACTTTAATTTGCTCAGAGGGTTTGGGTGTTATAATATAACTTTTGTTGACCACAGTTGAAGCTTTAGCATGATCCTTTATTCTAACAGGGAAAGGTGGTTTCTCAATATAAGCAGTAGGAACAATAGGATCAACATTATAAGTAATAGTTTCTTCTTCAACTTTAACAGGTTCTACTACTTTAACTTCAATGGGAGGATGATATTTAAACCACTTCTCCTTAGAGAGATCAACATGAGTAGCAAAAGATTCATAGAAAGAAGCTACTATCTCAGAGTCAAGTCCATATTTAGTGCTAAAATCACGAAAGGCATCGGTATCCATAAAAGATTTAACACAATCAAACTTTAGGTTTATACCTGACTCTTTACCTTCGTCGAGTTCCCAATCTTCAGAATTGCATTTAATTCTTTCCAATAAATCCCATTTGAATCCAATATCCTTCTTCATATAGGAGCCAGTACAAGAAGTATCGAGCATGGATCGATCATTATGAGAAAGCCGAGCATAAAATTTTTGAATAATAATTTCTCTTGAGAGCTCATGATTGGGGCATGAATATAACATTGACTTAAGCCTCCCCCAAGCTTGAGCGATACTTTCTCCTTCACGAGGCCAAAAATTATATATATAATTCCAATCACGATGAACCAGATGCATAGGATAAAACTTCTGATGAAATTCCAATTTTAATCGATTGTAGTTCCATGATCCAATATCATCCAATAGCCTATACCATGTCAATGCCTTTCCCTTCAAAGATAAAGGGAAAACCTTCTTCTTGACAACATCCTCGGGCATACCTGCAAGCTTAAATAATCCACAAACTTCATCCACATAGATTAGGTGCATATCAGGATGTAATGTTCCATCTCCTGCATAAGAATTAGCTAGCAGTTTCTCTATCATACCCGAAGGAATTTCATAATAAATATTTTCAGTATGTGCAGTAGGTTGAGGAGCAACTCTTTTCTCTTTCGGTCGAGGTGAACATACCCCGAACAAGCCCCTCAAAGGATTATTTTCCATAGTAACAAGTGACAGTAAATTTCAGCACACTATATAAATGTTTCCTTACCAAATTCCACTTACCAAAGGCGCTTCACTCCCCGGCAACGGCGCCAGAAAAGAGTCTTGATGACCCACAAGTATAGGGGATCTATTGTAGTCCTTTCGATAAGTAAGAGTGTCGAACCCAATGAGGAGCAGAATGAAATGACAAGCAGTTTTCAGCAAGGTATTCTCTGCAAGCACTGAAATTTCCGGTAACAGATAGTTCGGTGATAAGATAAATTGTAATGGGTAACAAGTAAATAAAGTGACTAAGGTGTAGCAAGGTGGCCCAATCCTTTTTGTAGCAAAGGACAAGCCTGAACGAACTCTTATATAAAGCAAAGCGCTCCCGAGGACACATGGGAATTGTTGTCAAGTTAGTTTTCATCATGCTCATATGATTCGCGTTCGTTACTTTGATAATTTGGTATGTGGGTGGACCGGTGCTTGGGTGCTGTCGTTCCTTGGACAAGCCTCCCACTTATGATTAACCCCTCTCGCAAGCATCTGCAACTACGAAAGAAGAATTAAGGTAAACCTAACCATAGCATGAAACATATGGATCCAAATCAGCCCCTTACGAAGCAACGCATAAACTAGGGTTTAAGCTTCTGTCACTCTAGCAAACCATCATCTACTTATTACTTCCCAATGCCTTCCCCTAGGCCCAAATAATGGTGAAGTGTCATGTAGTCGACGTTCACATAACACCACTAGAGGAGAGACAACATACATCTCATCAAAATATCGAACGAATACCAAATTCACATGATTACTTATAACAAGACTTCTCACATGTCCTCAGGAACAAACGTAACTACTCACAAAGCATAATCATAATCAAGATCAGAGGAGTATTAATTATCATTAAGGATCTGAAAATATAATCTTCCACCAGATAAACCAACTAGCATCAACTACAAGGAGTAATCAACACTACTAGCAACCCACAAGTACCAATCTGAGGTTTTGGGACCAAGATCGAATACAAGAGATGAACTAGGGTTTGAGAGGAGATGGTGCTGGTGAAGATGTTGATGGAGATTAACCCCCTCTCGATGAGAGGATCGTTGGTGATGACGACGACGATGATTTCCCCTCCCGGAGGGATGTTTCCCCGGCAGAACAGCTCCGCTGGAGCCCTAGATTGATTCTGCCCAGGTTCCGCCTCGAGACGGCGGCACTTCATCCCGAAAGCTCCTCTCTGATTTTTTCTAGGTCAAAACACACCATATAGCAGAAGATGGGCACCGGAGGCCTGCCAGGGGGCCCACAAGGTCGGAGGGCACGCCCAAGGGGGTAGGGCGCGCCCTCCACCCTTGTGGCTGGCTGGTGGCCCCCCTCTGGATCTTTTTTCGCCCAATATTTTTTCCATATTCCAAAAACATGCTCCGTGAAGTTTCAAGACTTTTAGAGTTGTGTAGAATAGGTCTCTAATATTTGCTCCTTTTCCAGTCCAGAATTCCAGCTGCCGACATTCTCCCTCTTCATGTAAACCTTATAAAATAAGAGAGAATAGGCATAAGTATTGTGATATAATGTGTAATAACAGCCCATAATGCATTAAATATTAATATAAAAGCATGATGCAAAATGGACGTATCAGAGCGCCGGCGACCCGGAGGAACGGGAGCCCGACGAGGAGGGCGACACCGTCTCCATTCGCCTCGACATCTAGGAACTGTCGCGGCGGTGAGAGAAGGAGGGGGCGCTGGGTACTCCATCCGCGGCGAGTTGTCGGCCTCGATGTGCTCGAGGATGGCTTCGAGCATGCGCCCGGGGACGCCCCACCATTGGCGCCGCCCCTCAGAGTTGTGGCGGCCGCGTAGTTCAGCGTCGTTCGTGGCAGCCACCTAGTCGGCGTGGCGGCGCTCGAAGTACGCCGTCCACAGGTTGTGGTTTGATACGTCTCCAACGTATCTATAATTTTTTATTGTTCCATGCTATTATATTATCCATCTTGGATGTTTTATATGCATTTATATGCTATTTTATATGATTTTTGGGACTAACCTATTAACCTAGAGCCCAGTGCCAGTTTCTGTTTTTTCCTTGTTTTTGAGCTTCGCAGAAAAGGAATATCAAACGGAGTCCAATTGACCTGAAAATCCACGGAGAATATTTTTGGAAAATATAAAAAATACTGGAACGAAAAGGTTTCGGAGAGGAGTCCCGAGGCCACCACAAGGGTGGAGGGCGCGCCCCCCCAGGGCGCGCCACCTGTCCTTGTCGTTGCCTCGTGGGCCCCCTTGACTTGTCCCCGACGCCAACACCTCCTATAAATCCCAAAACCTCCAGAACATAACCTAGATCGGGAGTTCTGCCGCCGCAAGCCTCTGTAGCCACGAAAAACCAATAGGGACCCTTTTCCGGCACCCTGCCGGAGGGGGAAATAATCACCGATGTCCATCTTCATCATCCCGGCGCTCTCCATGACGAGGAGGGAGTAGTTCACCCTCGGGGCTGAGGATATGTACCAATAGCTATGTGTTTGATCTCTCTCTCTTGCGTGTTCTTGATTTGGCACGATCTTGATGTACCGCGAGCTTTGCTATTATAGTTGGATCTTATGATGTTTCTCCCTCTCTACCTTCTTTTAATGGATTGAGTTTTCCCTTTGAAGTTATCTTATCGGATTGAGTCCTTAAGGATTTGAGAACACTTGATGTATGTCTTGCATGTGCTTATCTGTGGTGACAATGGGATATTCACGTGATCCACTTGATGTATGTTTTGGTGATCAACTTGCGGGTTCTGTGACCTTGTGAACTTATGCATAGGGGTTGGCACACGTTTTCGTCTTGACTCTCCGGTATAAACTTTGGGGCACTCTTTGAAGTTCTTTGTGTTGGTTTGAATAGATGAATCTGAGATTGTGTGATGCATATCGTATAATCAAACCCGCGGATACTTGTGGTGACATTGGAGTATCTAGGTGACATTAGGGTTTTGGTTGATGTGTATCTTAAGGTGTTATTTTAGTACGAACTCTAGGGCTATTTGTGGCACTTATAGGAATAGCCCAATAGATCGATCAGAAAGAATAACTTTGAGGTGGTTTCGTACCCTACAATAATCTCTTCGTTTGATCTCCGCTATTACTGACTTTGGAGTGACTCTTTGTTGCATGTTGAGGGATTGTTATATGATCTAATTATGTTATCATTGTTGAGAGAACTTGCACTAGTGAAAGTATGATCCCTAGGCCTTGTTTCTAAGCATTGCAATACCGTTTTCGCTCACTTTTGTTACTTGCTACCTTGCTGTTTTTACATTTTCAGATTACCAAAACTTATATCTACTATCCATATTACACTTGTATTACCATCTCTTCGCCGAACTAGTGCACCTATACAATTTACCATTGTATTGGGTGTGTTGGGGACACAAGAGACTCTTTGTTATTTGGTTGCAGGGTTGTTTGAGAGAGACCATCTTCATCCTACGCCTTCCACGGATTGATAAACCTTAGGTCATCCACTTGAGGGAAATTTGCTACTGTCCTACAAAACTCTGCGCTTGGAGGCCCAACACGAGTCTACAAGAAGAAGGTTGCGTAGTAGACATCAAGCTCTTTTCTGGCGCCGTTGCCGGGGAGGTGAGTGCTTGAAGGTATATCTTTAGATCTTGCAATCGAATCTTTTAGTTTCTTGTTTAATCCCTAGTTAGTTCTATAAAAGAAAACTATAAAAATAATGGAATTGAGGTTGCCTCATATGCTTCATCTTTATAATGTCTTTCGTGAGAATGATGGAAAGGAAAATTGTGTTCAAGTGTTAGAAGAAGAAGTCTAGAAAATGTTTGGCACTAAATATTTGAATGATGAGCATGATTGCAATGTTGTTAGTATAAATTCTTTGAATATCCATGATGCTAATGATATGCAAAGCCACAAGCTTGGGGATGCTATGTTTGATGAAGATGATATTTTTTGTCCCCCAAGTTTTGATGAGCAAATTTATTATGATGAAAGCATGCCTCCTATTTATGATGATTATATTGATGAAAGTGGGTTTGGAAGAGTGTCAACTCTAGGTAATTATCCCACTATTTTGGAGGGTGTTGAATCTTATAATATTTATGAAAGTGGATTTGGAGAGGTCATGACTTTATTTAGTGATGAATCCACTATTTCGGAAGAGGTTTCAATTGATTATGAGAACAAAGTTGCTATCTATGATGATTATTGTGATGACATGTATGCTTTAAAGAATAATGATAACCATGAAACTTGTCATCATGATTTTAATTTTCAATTGGATTATGCCTCACATGATAGTTATTTCGTTGAGTTTGCTCCGACTATTCTGAATGAGAAGAATTTTGCTTATGTGGAGAGTAGTAAATTTTCTATGCTTGTGCATCATGAAAATAATGCTTTATGTGATGGTTATATTGTTGAATTCATTCATGATGCTACTGAAAATTATTATGAGAGATGAACATATGCTTCTACATATTGCATTAATATCAAGTTTCCTCTCTATATGAGGAAAATCTTGAAGTTTTGCTTGTTTTACCTTCCTATGCTAGTTTATTCTTGTTCCCATAAGTTGTTTGCTCACAAAATCCCTATGCATAGGAAGTGGGTTAGACTTAAATATGCTAGTCATATGCTTCATGATGGTCTCTTTGTGTTTCAATTCTTATCTTCTATGTGAGCATCATGGAAATCATCATGCCTAGCTAGAAAGGCATAAAAGAAAAGCGCTTATTGGGAGACAACCCAATATTTACCCCTACTGTTTTTGTGTGTTCACATGATTAATCTACTATAGTAATCATGTTTTATAGCTTTTGTTTCAATAAAGTGCCAAGTAAAGCCTTTGGGATAGTGTGGATGATAGTTGACTTGATTCTGTGCAAAAACAGAAACTTTTGCGTCCAGTAAAAGAATTGTTGAAATTCACTGGAACGTGGAAAAACTCTGATTTTTTACATAGGATTGATATACAAATTGTATACGTTGTCCCTATGTTTCAGAATTTTTGGAGTTACATAAGTATGATTTCAATTCAGATCTTCACAGACTGTTCTGTTTTTGACAGATTCTGTTTTCGATGCATAGTTTGCTTGTTTTCTAGTTTCTATGGTTTATATTGCTTAATATAAATTGTAGAAATGATAGGGTACAGTAGGAATAATGTGAGAAAAAATTTGAATCTTGTCTTGACAGTACCAAAGTGAATGATTTGTTTTATTATACTAACGGATCTCACGAAGGTTTTGTTAAGTTTTGTGTGATTGAAGTTTTCAAGTTTTGGGTGAGATATCGATATGGGGAGAATAAGGAGTGACAACACCCTAAGCTTGGGGATGCCCAAGGCACCCCAACTTAATATTCAAGGAATATCCAAGCAACTAAGCTTGGGGATGCCCCGGATGGCATCCCCTCTTTTGTCTCCAACGTTATCGGTAACCTTACTTGGAGCTATATTTTTATTCGTCACATGATATGAGTTTTGCTTGGAGCGTCATTTTATTTTATTAGGATTTGCTTGCTGTTATTTATAGTAATGTTTTGTATCTTTTAGTTCAATAAAAGTGTCAAGTATAGCCTTTACCATGCTTATTTTGCATGTCTATATGTTGCTGTTTTGAAAACAGAAAGTTTTCTATCATTGTCTGAATTATTCTGGAAAGTAAGAACGTGGTAAAATCTTGAAATTTTTAAACAATGAGTAACAACAAATTTTCTACAGTGTGGTAACTTTTCAGAATTTTGAGAGTTAGGGAACTATGAGTACAATTGCACTCTTTACAGACTGTCCTGTTTAGACAGATTGCTGTTATGTTTGCATTATTTGCATATGTTTGCTTGTTTAATGATTCTATTTGAGGATAGGAATATTAAATATGCAGAGGCATTTAGTATGCAATGTTAAATAATAATTTTAGTGATTTGCTACATTAGAGAATGATAAGGTTTTGCATTTGAATTATACTAACTTTTCTCACGAGTTCTTGTTGAGTTTTGTGTGGATGAATTTTTTAAGATTTAGGGAAATCATCATATAGAAGGAATTAAGGAGACACAAAAGCTCAAGCTTGGGGATGCCCAAGGCATCCCAATACAATATTTCAAGAAGTCTCAAGCATCTAAGCTTGGGGATGCCCCGGTTGGCATCCCACCTTTCTTCATCAACAATTATCGGTTAGCCTCGGTTGGGCCTAAGTTTTTGCTTCTTCACATTGGTTGTGCTATACTTGGAGTGTCATTTTATTATGTTTTGCTTGCTGTTTGAATAAAGTACTTAAGATCTGAAATTTTATTTATGAGAGAGAGTCTTCACATAGCTACATAATTATTCAACTACTCATTGATCTTCACTTATATCTTTTTGGAGTAGTTTGTCATTTACTCTCGTGCTTCGCTTATATCCCATGAGTAAATGGTTGAATGAATTGAATATCATAAATCTGAATTTATATATGTTTCATATGCTTATCCCAAGGGGAGTAATGACTTTACATATAAGAAGTAGAGGTGGTAAATTTATTGAAAGTTAGCAAACACAGTATTGGTCACTTGAACAATTCATGAAAGAATATTGAAGGAAGAGAGATTTCACATATAAATATACTATCTTGGACATCTTCTATGATTGTGAGCCCCATTAATTATTTTCAAACTTGAGCAAATTAGTTGAAGTTGGACAAGGAAGACAACGTAATGAGTTATGCTTTGGTATATTTGTATAGAAGTTATATTGTTATGGATCCTCCAACATGTGGTGCTTGATATTTAGAATCTTTTGCTATCCAAAATTTCTGTACTAAGCGGGAATACTGCTTGTGCATCCAAACTCCTTGAACCAAGTTTCTTCCATGAGTGTCCACCATATCTACCTATATGCGGTATTTACCTGCCGTTCCAAGTAAATTTGCATGTGCCAAACTCTAAACCTTCAAATAATAATCTGTTTTGTATGCCCGAATCGCTCATGTAGCGACTAGGGGCTGTTAGTATTTTCCATGCTAGGTAGGTTATTCTCACGATGAGTGTTTATTCACTTATCATTCATGAGAGAGTGGCTGGTAATTGGGATGCCCAGTCCTATGATCAAAAGATCAAAAACAAAATCGCAAATAAATTAAACAAAACTCCCCCAGGATTGTTGATAGTTGGACGGTACCCGTTGTTTCGGACAAGCCGTGGAATGTGATTGTTGGTGGAGGGGGAGTAACATCTTTACCTTTCTGTTTGGGAACCGCCTATAATGTATCTAGTATGGAAGATATTGGGAACTCTTGGTTGTTATGTTGACAATGAAAGCATACCTCTCAAAATTATTTTCATCTCTGTTTTAAAAGCTTCGAGCTCTGGCACCTCTGCAAATCCCTGCTTCCCTCTGCGAAGGGCCTATCTTTTACTTTTATGCAAGAGTCAGTAGTATTCCTTCTCATTCCAACCTACTCTTTAGTTGGCAAGCATCATGTGGTGGGGAAAGATCTAAGCATATATGGCCATTCAAATATATTTGATCATGAATTATTATTGTTGACAATTATCTATATGATAAATAAGTTGGGAGGTGAAACACTAAGCCCCAATCTTTCTTTGTGTTCGATGGATGCTATTTGTTCTAAAAATATGCTTTGAGTGGTAGCAATCATGGAAAACTATATGATAGTTGAGTATGTGGGATTTGCTAAATCAAAGCTCTTACATAGACCCTTCCTGAAAATAAGATGAATTGCAATTGTTTGATGACTGAGAACCCAGTTTGTTAATTTTCAAGAAAGTTTATGATCTATGCTTTAACATGTGAATAGCTTGCTACTTGATCATGAGAAGTTTTATGAGATGAGCTACTGTTTATGATTTATAATGATGCTAGAAAAAAGTGATTGCAATTACCATTGATCAAACTTATGCACTTGCTAGCATTCCACATCAAAAAATTTGCTTTTATCATTTACCTACTCGAGGACGAGTAGGAATTAAGCTTGGGGATGCTTGATACGTCTCCAACGTATCTATAATTTTTGATTGTTCCATGCTATTATATTATCCATCTTGGATGTTCTATATGCATTTATATGTTATTTTATATGATTTTTGGGACTAACCTATTAACCTAGAGCCCAGTGCCAGTTTCTGTTTTTTCCTTGTTTTTGAGTTTCGCAGAAAAGGAATATCAAACGGAGTCCAATTGACCTGATAATCCACGGAGAATATTTTTGGAAAATATAAAAAATACTGGAACGAAAAGATTTCGGAGAAGAGTCCCGAGGCCACCACAAGGGTGGAGGGTGCCCCCTCGAGGGCGCGCCACCCGTCCTTGTTGTCGCCTCGTGGGCCCCCTTGACTTGTCCCCGACGCCAACACCTCCTATAAATCCCAAAACCTCCAGAACATAACCTAGATCGGGAGTTCCGCCGCCGCAAGCCTTTGTAGCCATGAAAAACCAATCGGGACCCTGTTCTGGCACCCTGCCGGAGGGGGAAATCATCACCGGTGGCCATCTTCATCATCCCGGCGCTCTCCATGACGAGGAGGGAGTAGTTCACCCTCGGGGCTGAGGGTATGTACCAGTAGCTATGTGTTTGATCTCTCTCTCTCATGTTCTTGATTTGGCATGATCTTGATGTACCGCGAGCTTTGCTATTATAGTTGGATCTTATGATGTTTCTCCCTCTCTACCTTCTTGTAATGGATTGAGTTTTCCCTTTGAAGTTATCTTATCAGATTGAGTCCTTAAGGATTTGAGAACACTTGATGTATGTCTTGCATGTGCTTATCTGTGGTGACAATGGGATATTCACGTGATCCACTTGATGTATGTTTCGGTGATCAACTTGCGGGTTCTGTGACCTTGTGAACTTATGCATAGGGGTTGGCACACGTTTTCATCTTGACTCTCCGGTATAAACTTTGGGGCACTCTTTGAAGTTCTTTGTGTTAGTTTGAATAGATGAATCTGAGATTGTGTGATGCATATCGTATAATCAAACCCGCGGATACTTGTGGTGACATTGGAGTATCTAGGTGACATTAGGGTTTTGGTTGATGTGTATCTTAAGGTGTTATTTTAGTATGAACTCTAGGGCTGTTTGTGGCACTTATAGGAATAGCCCAATAGATTGATCAGAAAGAATAACTTTGAGGTGGTTTCGTACCCTACAATAATCTCTTCGTTTGATCTCCGCTATTAGTGTCTTTGGAGTGACTCTTTGTTGCACGTTGAGGGATTGTTATATGATCTAATTATGTTATCATTGTTGAGAGAATTTGCAATAGTGAAAGTATGAACCCTAGGCCTTGTTTCTAAGCATTGCAATACCGTTTTCGTTCACTTTTGTTACTTGCTACCTTGCTGTTTTTATATTTTCAGATTACAAAAACTTATATCTACTATCCATATTACACTTGTATTACCATCTCTTCGCCGAACTAGTGCACCTATACAATTTACCATTGTATTGGGTGTGTTGGGGACACAAGAGACTCTTTGTTATTTGGTTGCAGGGTTGTTTGAGAGAGACCATCTTCATCCTACGCCTCCCACGGATTGATAAACCTTAGGTTGTCCACTTTAGGGAAATTTGCTACTGTCCTACAAAACTCTACGCTTGGAGGCCCAACACGAGTCTACAAGAAGAAGGTTGCGTAGTAGACATCATGGTTGTCGGGGCGTACCTCGGCTCATGCCGCGCAGGTTCCGGCAACGACGACCTGATGCGCGCGATCTCGGCGAGCCGTTTAGCATCGGAGGGCGGCGGTGGCACCGGGACTCCATCGGCGCTGAGCCTCCATGAGCCCGGTACCCGCATGTCCGGCGGTGCTGGGTAGTCCGACTCGTAGAGGAGGCGGGCTTCCGCCTCGTGCAGGTGGCGTCGGCCGAAGCCATTGGCCTCCGCTTGAAAGGATCGAGAAGAGGGGTCTAGAGGGGGGGGTGATTAGACCCTCAACAAGTAAAAGTAGCAATTTTTAAGTTCTTTACGTTGAGGTGGAGTTTTAGCACAAGTTTAAGCATTCACAATACATTTCAAGCAAGCATGGCAAGAGTATGAGCACCGGAAAGAGTAAAGCATGCTAATTGCAAGAAAGTAAAGGGATGGGATTGGAGTTAGCAAACACAATGAAGACATGGAGATTTTTGGTGTGGTTCCGATTGGTGGTGCTATCGTACATCCACGTTGATGGAGACTTCAACCCACGAAGGGTAATGGTTGCGCGAGTCCAAGGAGGGCTCCACCCACGAAGGGTCCACGAAGAAGCAACCTTGTCTATCCCACCATGGCCATCGCACACGAAGGACTTGCCTCACTCGGGTAGATCTTCACGAAGTAGGCGATCTCCTTGCCCTTACAAACTTCTTGGTTCAACTCCACAATCTTGTCGGAGGCTCCCAAACGACACCTATCCAATCTAGGAGACACCACTCTTCAAAAGGTAATAGGTGTTGTGTTGATGATGAACTCCTTGCTCTTGTGCTTCAAATGATAGTCTCCCAACACTCAACTCTCTCTCACAGATTTGGATATGGTGGAAAGATGATTTGAGTGGAAAGCAACTTGGGGAAGGCTAGAAATCAAGATTCTTGTGGTTGGATTGGAATATCTTGATCTCAACACATGAGTAGGTGGTTCTCTCTCAGAAAATATAAGCTGGAAGTGTAGGCACGTTCTGATGGCTCTCTCACTTATGGAGAAGGGGGTGGAGGGGTATATATAGCCTCCACACAAAATCCAACCGTTACACACATTTGACCCAACTCGGTCAGACCGAATAGAAGAACTCGGTGAGACCGATTCGGTTAAAAATGTGAACGTTAGGAATCTCGGTGGGACCGACTGGAACAACTCGGTGGGACCGATGTGCTAGGGCTAGGGCAAAACCTCATCTCGGTGGCGCCGATTGCGTGAACTCGGTGAGACCGATTTCAGCAAAGAGCAAACAGAGAGTTGGTCAAGCAAACTCGGTGTGACCAATCGCTCATTTCGGTGAGACCGAAATGTTACAAAAGGGAAACATAGAGTTTGCAGGGCCATCTCGGTGAGACCGAGATCCGTATCGGTGTGACTGAGGTGTTAGGGTTTCTGGCAGTGGCTATGTCATATGAACTCGGTGGCGCCGGGTGGAAGATTTCGGTGGGGCCGAGTTTGACTTTGGGTTTTGGACATATTTGGAATGAGAAAGTGGTTGAGGGTTTTTGGAGCAATATCTCTAAGCATTTTGAGCAAGTAGTCCATTAAGCAACACCTCATCCCCTTTTAATAGTATTGGCTTTCCTATGGACTCAATGTGATCTTGGATCACTAAAATCTAAATGAAGAGTCTTGAGCTGTTCCCAACATGCGTCCTTAGCCTTTTGAGGGGGTTCCACATCCTCTTGTCCATTCCACGTCATTGTTGAACTTGTCTGAAATGCACTAGATAAAACCATTAGTCCAACAAGAGATATGTTGACATTAATTACCAAAATCACCCAGGGAGCACTTGTGCTTTCAATCTCCCCCTTTTTGGTAATTGATAACAACATCAAAGCTTTAGATTAAAGATATACAGAGTAATGGGTAAAGCTTTGGAGAGACATGTAACATGCATAAGCTCCCCCTACATGTATGCAATCATGTGAAGTTAGAATATACTAACGTGCGAATGCATTAGCATGAAAGAGCAAGCAATGAGTTACATGTATCTTGGCTATATGCATCAGAGCAAATGATGTGGTTAAGGAGTGTACCTCCATGTTTATGAATCCCTCTTGCAAACAATATGTACAACAACAAGAGATCATCATGCACATGAGTGTGATGCATATACTTACCTTGTGGTCTTGAGCTTGCTTTGGAAGGAGTGGGCTTGAGAAAACAGGGTTAGGTAACACAAGAACACTCTTAGTAAAGCAGTTTTAAGAAACCACAAGAGTACCAAGACTGGGATGACATGAGTGAGTACTTAGTACTTCCTTTGGATATAGACATGTCCCCAAAGATTTAAAGATATGCAATGAATTTCAAAGATTTTTCTCCCCTAGACATAGACTCTGTCTCCCCCTGAATCTAATATTGGATAATGGGAGAAGGTAGGGTGAGAGAAAATCAGAGCAAGAAAGGGTAATATTAACCACAACCAGAGCAACAAGAATATTCAATGGCAATAACTAAGATCAAATATATTGACATGTCTTTCCCCTCTAAAAGACATGTGACTTCCCTCCTCTTGTTTTACTAGCATCTGGAAGAGCCTAGATGTGCTCATATGATAAGCTTTGATGTGCTCTCTCTCCCCCTTTGACATCAATTTCCAAGAAGGGCACTTCTGGAGCATGAGTCAAGTAGGTGTGGTCCTTGAGAGACACTACAAAGTAGTAGGTGTTTCAGGATGCTTGTAGAGGAAAGAATCATTGCGTGGAGCTGAAGAAAATAGGCAGTAAAAAAATGGCAAAACATTTTCTCAGAGTTGAAATCGGTGACGCCGATTGTCTTCCGTCGGTGACACCGAGATACCAGAGTCACAGAAAGTCTCGATCGCTGAGATCGAATCAGTCCATGTCGGTTGTACCGATGAACTATTCACAAGGAGACCTTGTGTTTCGGTCGAGCCGATGGTTTGGATCGGAGGGACCGAATTCAACACAGAGTAAAAAATTTGTCATCTCAGCTCACTTAGCAAATGAAATCTCACAAGGATTTGCAAGAAATTAACAGAAAGATTTGCAATGAATTTATGAGAAAGAAAAACAGAAAAGAGAACTAGATGAAGTTTTTTTTTTGTTTAAAAAGAGATAAACTAGCAAGAAAGATATGCAAGAACATAAAGTAAATGAGCAAAGGAATAATAGAGAACTTCATCTAGAAGGGGTCGGCGACAAAGTCACCTATGTTAGAGTATATTGACTGAGGATTCAAGTGATAGCACTTGATCGTAGGTCATACTCATCGTTTAAGCTCAAAACGGGGTTACCATTTTTCGTTTAGGCATTTTGATGTATTCACATCTTGTTGAGTTCCTTTGACTCATTTCTTGGAGTAAAGCTTCTCTAAGATGGAATAACATACCTTAGGTTGTGGTGTTGATCTTGATCATATAGTCGAACTTGTGTTGGATGCTCAAGGTTGATGTAGTCCATCAAGAGTTGGGAGTACCACTTGTAGTTTGAGTTCATCTTCCTACATGGGTTAGTCTTGCAAGAAACAGCACTTGTGTATCCAAAATGACAATCATGAAACTTGATACCAAATGAAATTTGATATATTGAAATTGTCAACGGATATGTTGAGTGAGTTCATGCTTCCTTGTATTCAACAACCATATCATAGGAACTTGGTGATGTTGAGATTGCTCAAAATGTGAGTGACTTGCAATCTCATAGATTTGGGCTCATCCAAGTACCTACAAGGGTTAGATAACATGCAAGGGTACAAGTATAGATCCAAGACATATGATCATCATCATAAGAGAAACATCAAGGATTAGTCATAAATGGCTCATGCCTTGCACGTATCCAAATGAAGTTTCTACTCCAAGTTTGAGGCATCAATGGTATTCAATTCACCTCTCAAACGGCAAAATACTTTCTCATCAAGCAGTTTGGTGAATATATCCGCCAATTGCTTATCGGTACGAACATGCTTAAGATTGATGTCTCCTTTAGCAACACGATCTCGAATGAAATGATGACGAATTTCAATATGCTTAGTTCGAGAATGTGGCACGGGATTGTGAGCAATCTTAATAACACTTTCATTGTCACAAAGCAATGGAACATGTTTCACATGTATCCCATAATCCTTAAGGGTTTGGGTCATCCAAAGTAATTGAGCACAACATGATCCGGCGGCAATGTATTCGGCTTCGGCAGTGGATAAGGATACCGAGTTTTGTTTCTTGGAGGACCAAGACACAAGGGATCTACCAAGAAATTGACAAGTACCCGAAGTGGACTTTCTATCAACCTTGTCATCGGCATAGCCCGAATTGGAGTAGCCAACAAGATCAAAAGATGACCTCTTAGGATACCAAATGCCAAAGTTTGGTGTATGAATTAAGTATCTCACTATCCTTTTCACGGCCTTAAGAAGACATTCTTTAGGGGCCGCTTGATATCGTGCACACATGCACACACTTAGCATAATATCGGGATGGGAGGCACATAGATATAACAGTGAGCCAATCATAGAGCGGTAAACCTTTTGGTCAATCGGTTTGCCATCCTTAGTCAAGTCAAGATGTCTACTAGTCGGCATGGGTGTTTTCATACCTTTGCTTTCTTGCATGTTGAACTTTTTGAAAAGATCCTTGATATACTTTGTTTGAGAAACAAAAGTACCTTCCTTAGTTTGCTTGATTTGCAAACCAAGGAAAAATTTGAGTTCACTCATCATAGACATCTCAAACTTCTCCGACATTAGCCTTCCAAACTTTTCACTAAAATGGGGGTTAGTAGAACCAAATATGATATCATCCACATAAATTTGGCACACAAATAATTCACCATTGACCCTTTTAGTAAAAAGTGTAGAATCAATCTTCCCAATGTCAAAGCCTTTTTCAATAAGGAACTTGGTCAAGCATTTATACCATGCTCTAGGAGCTTGTTTAAGACCATAAAGAGCTTTGTGAAGTTTGTAGACATGATTAGGTTTCTTGGGATTAACAAAGCCGGGAGGTTGTTTAACATAGAATTCCTCCTCAATTTCTCCATTTAGAAAAGCACTTTTAATGTCCATTTGGTATAAAGTGATGTCATGGTGATTGGCATAAGCAAGTAAGATGCGTATGGACTCAAGTCTAGCAACGAGGGCATATGTTTCACCATAGTCCATACCTTCGACTTGAGTGTAGCCTTGAGCGACGAGACGGGCCTTGTTGCGTACAACTTGTCCATCCTCATCCTGCTTATTCCAAAACACCCATTTGGTTCCAATGACATTGTGCTTGTCGTCGGGCTTCTCAACCAATGTCCACACTTGATTCCTCTCGAAGTTGTGTAGCTCTTCGTGCATAGCTTTCACCCAATCCGGATCCTCAGGAGCTTCTTCAACCTTCATGGGTTCAATACTAGAAATGAATGAGTAGTGTTCACAAAAGTTAGCTAAACGAGTTTTAGAGCTAGTAATTCTCCCGGTTTGACTATCATCAAAGATTTGTTCGACGGGATGGTCTCTTGTGACTCTTGCTCTAACTCGTGAGAGCTTTTGTTTGGGTTGGGGTGGAACATCCTCTTCATTGTCTTCTTCTTCTTCTTCTTCTTGTGCTCCTTCAATGTTGTTGGCGTTGTCGTTCTCTTGTGGAGGTGGAGAGGGAGGTCGATGTGGTTCATCTTGTTGTACTTCCTCATTTCCTTCATCTTGACGTGTTCCACTTGTGGATGCCTCCAAGTCAACTTATGGTTCACCTTGATGTGAAGTTGAGGCTTCCACTTGAATGGACGAAGTACTCTCCTTCACCTCCGTTGGGCGAATCTTGCCAATCGACAAGTCTTGAATTGCTTCCGAAGGATCTTTGTCTCCTACATCAATTGGCAATTGCTCTACTTGCGAGCCGTTAGATTCATCAAACTTCACATCTACCATCCCTTCAACCTTTCGGGTGAAATTGTTGTAGAAACGGTAAGTGTGAGAGTTTGAGCCATAACCGAGTAGGAAACCTTCATGAGATTTAGGAGCAAATTTTGAGCGACGATGCTTATCAAGAATTTAACACTTTGAGCCAAATACTCGAAAGTATCCAACTTGGGGTTTGTTACCGGTGAGAAGCTTGTATGCCGTCTTGCCGAGAAGCTTGTAAAGATATAGTAGATTCGTGGCATGACAAGCTGTCTCAACCGCTTCCGCCCAAAAGTGTCTTGGCGTCTTGTATTTGTCAAGCATCGTTCTTGCCATCTCAATAAGTGTCCGGTTCTTCCTCTCAACAACTCCATTTTGTTGAGGAGTGTACTTAGCCGAGAACTCATGTGAAATCCCTTCTTCATCAAGAAAGGTATCCACATTGGCGTTCTTGAACTCCGTTCCATTGTCGCTTTGAACCTTCTTGATCTTTACTTCAATTTGGTTTTGGGCCTTCCTGGTGCAGTTCTTGAAGATCTTTTGGACCTGCGATTTGTCATCAAGAAAGAACACCCACGTAAATCTTGAAAAATCGTCAACAATGACCAAACCGAACGAGTTACCACCGAGACTCTTGTAGGCGTTGGGACGAAAAAGATCCATATGAAGTAGCTCAAGCGGTCTTCTCGTGGTCATGATGTTCTTCATGGGATGACTTCCTCCAACTTTTTTTCCTGCTTGACAAGCACTACAAAGTCTATCCTTGTCAAATATGACATCTTTAAAACCAAGGATTTGATCACCTTTAATAAGCTTATCAAGTCGCATACCCATGTGACCTAACCTTCTATGCCATAACCAATCTTTAGAAGATTTAGCAATTAAGCACGTACGAGGTTGAGCTCTCTTAGTGAAATCAACAATGTATAGACCATCTCTACGGATACCGGTAAAGACCATATTATGATTATCTCTTCGAAACACTTGGCAATCTACTTCAGTAAATAGAACATTGAGACCGAAATCAGCTAATCTAGATACAGAAAGTAGATTATAACCAAGAGATTCAACGAGCATAACATTCTGGATGGAGCCATCATGAGAGATGGCCACCTTACCAAGGCCAACTACCTTACCCTAGGAGTTGTCACCAAAAGTGACATACTTGCGGTGACCGTCGTTCTCAGCAAGCTCACGGAACATATCCTTATCTCCGGTCATATGATCAGTACATCCACTATCAAGAACCCATTCCTTTCCTCCGGCCATGTAACCACGAAGGTTAGCCATAAGACCAAAGTGTCTCATTGACTCATCAAGATCAAAGTCACTATCATCATCCTCATCATAATATCCATGTTCAACATCATCATGTGAATGATCATCACCTAGAGAGAGTGACTCATTAGATTTATGACCATGACAATGTGCATCTTTATGAATTCTAATAACTTGTGAGATGATGCTACTAATGACTCCAACATCTCCTTTGGCACGCATAAGATCACGGAGCTCAAATAGGCAATCACCAAATTTAGGATCACCAGGATTCATTTTATGAAAGGCAATGGACTTTTGAAGAATCTCATCTAGATTTTTCAGGGAATAGTTTGGAAAGCGCTCCTCAAGGTATCTCCATATAGTGTAAGCACATTCAAATGCAGGCAAGCATATAAGCAAATTTCTAGGCAAACCTGTAATGATAAGATCAATAGTTCTTAGGTTGCGGGTCATGTCAAGATGCTCATCGGGGGTAGGATGCAAGGGATCAATGGGAGGCGCACAAGGACTAGTAATATACTTGTTCAAATTATATTCATTGAAAATCTCAAGCATCTCATTCTCCCAAGAATTATAGAGCTCTCCGTCAAGCATAGGCACTCTACGTCTAATACTCCCAATCGTAGACTCATCCATCTTCCTCCAATGGTGATTAAACCAAAGCAATGGAAACCTGGCTCTGATACCAATTGAAATGATCGAGAACAGGGGTCTGGAGGGGGGTAATTAGACCCTCAACAAGTAAAAGTAGCAATTTTTAAGTTCTTCATGTTGAGGTGGAGTTTTAGCACAAGTTTAAGCATTCACAATACATTTCAAACAAGCATGGTAAGAGTATGAGCACCGGAAAGAGTAAAGCATGCTAATTGCAAGAAAGTAAAGGGATGGGATTGGAGTTAGCAAACACAATGAAGACATGGAGATTTTTGGTGTGGTTCCGATTGGTGGTGCTATCGTACATCCACGTTGATGGAGACTTCAACCCACGAAGGGTAATGGTTGCGCGAGTCCAAGGAGGGCTCCACCCACGAAGGGTCCACGAAGAAGCAACCTTGTCTATCCCACCATGGCCATCGCACACGAAGGACTTGCCTCACTCGGGTAGATCTTCACGAAGTAGGCGATCTCCTTGCCCTTACAAACTTCTTGGTTCAACTCCACAATCTTGTCGGAGGCTCCCAAACGACACCTATCCAATCTAGGAGACACCACTCTTCAAAAGGTAATAGGTGTTGTGTTGATGATGAACTCCTTGCTCTTGTGCTTCAAATGATAGTCTCCCAACACTCAACTCTCTCTCACAGATTTGGATATGGTGGAAAGATGATTTGAGTGGAAAGCAACTTGGGGAAGGCTAGAAATCAAGATTCTTGTGGTTGGATTGGAATATCTTGATCTCAACACATGAGTAGGTGGTTCTCTCTCAGAAAATATAAGCTGGAAGTGTAGGCACGTTCTGATGGCTCTCTCACTTATGGAGAAGGGGGTGGAGGGGTATATATAGCCTCCATACAAAATCCAACCGTTATACACATTTGACCCAACTTGGTCAGACTGAATAGAAGAACTCGGTGAGACCGATTCAGTTCAAAATGTGAATGTTAGGAATCTCGGTGGGACCGACTGGAACAACTCGGTGGGACCGATGTGCTAGGGCTAGGGCAAAACCTCATATCGATGGCGCCGATTGCGTTGACTCGGTGAGACCGATTTCAGCAAAGAGCAAACAGGGCGTTGGTCAAGCAAACTCGGTGTGACAGATCGCTCATTTCGGTGAGACCAAAATGTTACAAAAGGGAATAATAGAGTTTGCGGGGCCATCTCAGTGAGACCGAGATCCGTATCGGTGTGACCGAGGTGTTAGGGTTTCTGGCAGTGGCTATGTCATATGAACTCGGTGGCGCCGGGTGGAAGATTTTGGTGGGGCCGAGTTTGACTTTGGGTTTTGGACATATTTGGAATGAGAAAGTGGTTGAGGGTTTTGGAGCAATATCACTAAGCATTTTGAGCAAGTAGACCATTAAGCAACACCTCATCCCCTTTTAATAGTATTGGCTTTCCTATGGACTCAATGTGATCTTGGATCACTAAAATATAAATAAAGAGTCTTGAGTTTTTGCCAACATGTGTCCTTAGCCTTTTGAGGGGGTTCCACATCCTCTTGTCCATTCCACGCTATTGTTGAACTTGTCTGAAATGCACTAGATAAAACCATTAGTCCAACAAGAGATATGTTGACATTAATTACCAAAATCACCCAGGGAGCACTTGTGCTTTCACCGCTCCATCACCGGGGTAGCGCTCGGACATGGTCGCGTCGAGACAGGGGGAGTGAGGGGAGAGGGGTGTCGGCGGCTAGAGGGCGAGAGGGGCGTCGGGGGCGAGAGGGGAAGAGGGGCTGTGGCGAGGGAGTGTGCGGCCACCGGCGATGGAGGGGCGGTTTTATAGCGGCGGGTGGGCGGCGAGCGGGCGGCAGCCTTGTGGACGCGTGGCGGGAGGGGGCGGGACGCGCGTCTGCGCGCCTTCACTGCGCTGCCCGTGAGGAATCAATGGAAGGCTGACCGGCGGCAGCCTTCGCATTGATTCCCACGGGATACCGAGGCGATGAGGATGACGAAGGCGCCCAGTCACTGACTCGGCGGGTCCACCAGGCTTTCGCTCCAAAATCGTTTCCCCCGGCGGCCCGGGCGCCCCCAGTGCGCCGGGTTCGGCTTGGGTCTGCCGACGCCAAATTCGACCCTAACCGGCGAATAATGGGCTTCTGGGGGCGCGACTGGGCCAATTTTTTCATGCCGGTGATAAAAAAGCGGCTTGGGGGCCTGTTGGGGGGGAGTGGAGATGCTCTAGAGCATGATTGATTCGATGCCAAAAGTTGGCATGCCAATATTTGGCAAATATGAAATGCTGGCTAGTGATTGGTTGGCTACCAAATTTTTTGCCAACCTCACAAAAAGTTGCCAACATTTGGCAACTTTTGATTTTGCCAAATGTTGGCATCAAACCAATTATGCTCCTAATCTTGGGTCTGCCAAGCATTTTTTTACGGGTCGTGTGTTGTTTTGATTTTTCATTTAATTTTGTGCTATTTGAGTAATTCTGGCAAGTCTCCATAAAGTTTCGAATTCCCATAATAACTCTCCGGTTGGCACTTGAGATTCGAAAAACAGGTCAAGCAAAGTATGAATTCTGAGAGAGGACGCAAAAATGGTCTGAGTGGGTCAAGAAGGACGTGCCCCACAAGGCTGACTAAGCCATTGGGCCGAAGCGCCTCCCAGCCGCCCATTACTACCTTTTCTGCATGACGACAATCGCCTTGGCAGAGAGGGACACTACGCTCACGGAGGGCTACCATTATGCCCCTCGTGGCCTTCTCACGTATCAAGGATGTCATGTGTTCGTAAACCACCGAAGTGGAAGAAGCCGAAGCATGCTTCATTCGAGTGTTCACTTCCGAACGAAGGAATAGTCTCGTTGTTGAAATCATACTAGGAATCTTTATTGAAATCCTTGTTAAAATAAAGTTGAAAGTTTTTTCAATTGTTATTTGGTGAGATGGAGAAGACATAGTTCTTGATAGAGAATGACAAACGGGTCCCACATGGAGATTATTTTTTGTAGGCTCGGTATATGGCGGTTATGTGTTTGCGCAAAGGCCCGCCAGCCTACAAAACATTATTGTGTGTGTTCCATATGCATTATGTCGACTCTGCTAGAATTGTTCTTAGTGGCTATAGGCCAATTGTCGGTGTCAGGTTGCGAATTAATGGTTCTCCATCCTTGTGTGACACTCGTGGTTGATGTCTAGAGGCTAGTGGTGTCTTAGTTTCTCCAGCTTCACTATATTTTTGCTATGGTCTTCTCATTCGACGTTACTTGAGTTTAAAGATCTCAGTTCATTTGGTGATCGGGTGGTGATGAAGTGCATAGCAAAGCTTATGAGATGTGTGTTCCCAGTCACAATGCGTTTAACATCAGCAGATTTTTATAATTCTCACCACTCATGGGGGGCGCCTCATGCAACTACGAAAACTTTTAAGGTTAGTCAAGCTTATGCAAATATAACCATCTATTAATTCTTTACTGTCTTAAGAAAGAGCACCGACATGAGATTGATAACTAGAGATGGCGTCTTCAAAATGTTGTGATGGAACTTTAGAGTTTGACAACGCTTATTTGATGGTCGGATTTATTTCAATTCTTCTGTCACGATGTAACATCTTCTCTAAACTAAGTAAGTCCGATTTTTGGCCTCAAAAAAAGTTGAAACATCGTCGGGGTGGGCTTTACGCCAACATAAAATGCGTTTACATATCTACCCTTGTCAAAAGTGAAAGTAAATAAAAAATCTTCATACTCCTATCCGCCATCCACGTATTCTTATCCCGGAAAAACATACAAATTGTTTTTTGCTTTTCTCTCTTTATCGAATGTAAGGAGCATAATTAATCCCTCTGGTTTCATTTGCACCAATTTGATAAATCAAGCATCCGCAAGGTCCACGGTAAACTCCAGGGTGGGTATACATCCCTGCCCTGACATCAAAATGGCACTTAGCACAATTTTAGGAAAATAATGAAAAGGAAAACATATTGGAGATGTTGTAAGTACTCTAGGCAGGCTCTTGTCCTTGATCACATAAACAAATAGAAAGTCTTACTTCATGATGTTAAAATATCTATTTGCATATCCTCCAACCCCCACTCTTTGTTACCCAACAATTATCCTTACCAACGCCCCCAATCCTATCTTATATGAAACAACTCAAAAGTAAATGATGCAATTTTCTTGCCCATTGGCGATATATGTATTGAAGTTTTTTATTATGTAACCCAGAGAAATATGCTAACCAATAAGAAATCTGTGACATAATGCTAGTAGGATAATATAGTGATACATTCTAGAACATGGTGCATTTATAACCTTCCATAAAGACCATTACACAGCTACATCTACCAATAAAATCACATACCCAATTACAAGACTTTGAGACCGATAGTATATTTATCGTGACTCCAACACACATCTCACTATATCCCAGGCATATATAGAAATCATGCAACGAAGAATAACCGATCAACACACTCCTCACGATAGAATGGGCATTTAGCATTTCCTCCCAGACCCTCTTGGCTAGGTTATCTCTAGTGAGAACATTGTTTCCAAGAATAATAGTGTTGAGAGGGGTGGGAGGATGGTGGTAGCACTTCGGAGGTGAGGGTACAAGATTTGCAAGATTAACAAGTCATAGTTGGGAGAGAGAGAAGAGGATAAATGTGAAGGGTTGACACATGTATAATGAGTGCAGTAGCTAACTTCAGTTATAAAATTTTCTAGACAACCTTACATGATCATGGAACGAACCGCTAAACTTTTTACATGTAAAGAATGTCCAAAATGTAACTTAGGAAGTTGTATACACAATTGCAAGAAACCGATTCACCATAGTTAAAATTATAATTAATCAAGGA
Source organism: Thinopyrum elongatum (assembly GCA_011799875.1). NCBI lineage: Eukaryota > Viridiplantae > Streptophyta > Magnoliopsida > Poales > Poaceae > Thinopyrum > Thinopyrum elongatum. The sequence goes on along the minus strand of CM022300.1, from coordinate 79,579,958 downwards.
TGACCCAAAATGTAACTCGGAAAGTTGTACACACAATTGCAAGAAGCCGTTTCACCATAGTTAAAAGTATAATTAACCAAGGACGACCTAAAATGTAGTTGATGAGAATTTTACATGTCAATGCTATTTATTCTACAAAAGGTATCCAAAGTGTAATACGTGCCAAGTTTTACAGAGAATTACCAACAAGTGCAACGGATGTATCCATGGGAAGTCCAATATGTACTCCGTAAAAGTTCTCTAAACCAGGCGCATGCTCTAAAAACAAACTATTTTCTCCCAATCCTTCGGTTCACAAATATAGGATGTTTCGTATATATATATATATATATATATATATATATATATATATGTATATATATATATATATGTATATATATATATATATATGTATATATATATCAATATGGACTCCGTACAGATTGAAATGAGAAACAAACAAGCTAAAACGTGCATATATACATCTGGTTCGCAAAAAAGTTAGAACATCGTATATTTGTGAAGGGGGGGAGTTTAATATAATGTAGCCGGTAGTAATCTTCTTTGTTACGTTACCAGCCAGCGTCATACCATATGCTTGATTGGTCTCCATGTTATTCTGTCGATTACGCCGGTGGCTAGACCGTGGCGTCGGATGTTAAGCAAACGATGTGAATGGTTTAAGACCAACAACGCATCAGCATCTTATGATTCTTATCCCTTTGTGATCAGCCATGTTTTCTGTCACCATATATTAGATAAGACATGTGTTATCGCTGTATTATGGATGAGTACAAACACCCTAGTAAACGCTTATCTCGTGTTTGACTAATGGTGGCAGATTCGTTTCTTCTGCCCCTCTGATAACCTGTTGCTCTCGTAAATTACCCATTTTCCAAGGCAAGGATCATCCAACTTGGTCCATGACAACGAACATTGATGCAGCCTGGATGGAGATGCTGCGCTATATTATCTCGATATATATTTGCCAGTTAATCTTTTCGTAAAATTATTACTGTTTGTGACCAGGCCACTTGGGGTTAGATTTTTTGGGCAAGAAAACTGGATAAGGGCTCCTTTGATTCAAGGTAATTTTATAGGATTTTTGGAGGATTGAAATCCTTTGAAATTTTTCCTATGTTTGTCCTTTGATTCATAAGATTGAATCCCATAGGAATTTTTCCAATGAAATCTTTTATACTACATTTCATAGAAAATCTAACATCCACTCTAACCTCTTTTTACAATTCCTTTGCTTTTCCCGTGAAATCAAACGCTCCTTGCTAATCCTATCGGATTCAAGTGGGCATGACACTCCAATCCTATATTTTTTCTATTCCTGCGTTTTCAAAATCATGCGAATCAAAAGGTCCTAAGATCGAGAGCGGGTTATTGTCAAAAAAGAAGATCTAGAGCGGGCTGGACCAATCAGGAACAGGGGCCTATGGAGACAGCCCATGTGAGGGTGTGGAGGGAGAGAGTGGCCTCCACGAAGAAGATGAAGAGATACTTCAGCTGCAACAGTTGATTTTGTTCGAGTGCAAAAGAAAACACGTGAGTCCATGCTGGATGGCAGGTGGGGCAGTGGATCTGAACGAACAGTAGAGTTTGTTACTATATGGTGGTCCTCACTTCAAGTTTCCTCACGCAAAGGGCATGATCGGGGGTGCTTCTAGAAGCTTTCCTCTCATTGTACATGTCACATGCTTATCCTGCGTTTAACTTTCAGAAGCACAGGCATATGTTGCCGAGAGTTTCAAGATTTCTGGATCTCACATGCTTCTGTGATCAAAGATTTGGAGAGTTGACTTGTCAAAGTCAATAGCCGGAGATAAACGAAAACGATTCGAGTGGTACCCAGCCTCGGTGTACTACCGCTACCAGTATGTATGTCTGAAGAAATCAACACACGAGATTTGTCCCGTCCAACCAAGCATTTCTCAGCGGAATTGAAACGTCAAACGCAATTTGGACGTGGACGTGGCTGGAAGCATCTATCGAGACGAGTAGGAGTGAGATCTACAACCAGAAAACTCTGCTGCTGGCGGGCCTGCTCTAACCAATTCCAACTGTTTGCGCGGTGGTGCGGCTGTGCCGGCCGTCATCATGGCTCGGTAAAAACGCGTACGGGTGGCGACGTGCGTTGCACCGGCCGGCCGGTTTATGCAGTTCACCAGTCACCAGGGGCCAGGCCACCGTGACGCCACGGTGGACTGTTAGGCTTGCCTAAGCGGATCGATCACGAGAGCTTAGCTGCTCACCTTTCTCATTATAAATAAAGTAGACGCTTCCGGTAGGCGGTCGCCATGATCGGCAGTTAATCCTAATTCTTGATCAGCTTCTTATCACGCTAGACTAATTATTACCTCTGATAATGTTATCCTCCTGAAGCAAGCTCTCCCTGCTTTTAGTTTGCGACATGGCCACGTGCTTCTAGAAGGCAAGGCAGTGGAGTAGTACTTCAACATCTTCCAAAAGGAAAAGTACTCACTGGTGACTGGAGTGCTTCAGCAGAATGCACGTCTGAATCTTGAATCTCATGCATGTGGCGTGAGCCTGCTTACACGATTTTCCCGCAGAAATGAAGACCTTTCCTAGGCGATGCACATGCCCTGCCTTTGCTTGGGGAGTGGTGGATTATAGTCGCGCATAGGCTGCAAGCCAGCCGAGTACTGGTCGCTGCCGGTAATGCAGAGGCAGCTATTGATGAACGGCGAAGGAACAACGGCAGCACAACTCCGGGCCGCCGCTGTTGCCATCGTGGACATGCAGAGTTTGCTTGCATTCCCCTCCAAGCAAAGCCTCCGCGTCCGTCCGTCACCGGCGCTGAATCTGTAGCCGCCACACAAGCAATGGAGGAACCCGCCTCGGTCAGGCCGGCCGGGGACGGGTTCAACAGCAATGGCCGGCTGCGGGAAAGGACGGAGATGTTGATGCGACGTGGCGGGCAGGAACGGCCAACATCCGCGATCCATGCGCGACGTACATACAGTCAGGGGGCGGAAAAGTCCTGCTTGGCGTGAGTGCGGCGTTGCAGAGGCCGGGCCCCGTTGAGCCCGTTTTGCCAAAAAAATATCAAGATATACTTAAAAGTTTCAAAAAATATCAAATATTTTTATACAAATACATATGCATGTTCGTCAAGTATGCAAAAAGTTTCATCAGGTAATTCGATTATTTGCATGCTACACAAAAAAAAATATCTGGCCTAAAAACAACAAAGATAAAGCCTATTTTAATCTGTGCATTTATCTTTTTTGTATACACTACATGAGAACATGTATGTTCATGAAATTTTATACTTGTATACTACAAATACACATGTATGTATATACTTTTTTCAGATTTTTTTTTATATGTGGAAATAGTATTTTCGCTGAAAAAAAATAAAGAGCTATGTGGAGCTCGGCCTCTGCACTGCTTAATCGTGCTTGGCATCCGCATCCCGGGATAAGAAAGCCACGTTGGCCGGCTGAGCCGTGGGCGAGGGCCGTGGGAAGACGTTAACAGGTTTTTTTTTGAGACAATCAGCGAAGCTTTATTAAGTCATCACAATGTTTACAGGGACAAAATGAAGTTCATCGGGGTGGCCTAACCAAACATGACGATCAGGACCCCGTTGTAGTGCATGCCTCGCTAGATTGTGAGCTTTGAAATTCGAGCTCCTAAATTCATGAACAAAATTACATAAAGCAAAATTCCTCGCATACTCTCTAATCTCTTGCACGATCGCTCCATATTCTGCTCCACTCCTCCTCTTGATCTCTTCTACCACAACCGAGCAGTCTGATGCAACATGGATAACGGAGATATGCAGATCTTCCGAGAGTGCCAAAGCTTCCCTCGCCGCAAGGGCCTCCAGCGTAGTGGGATCGACTATACCTCTGAAAACAATCGCCGAAGCTCCCTGGAACATGCCGTCCCTGTCCCTGCAAATTGCCCTCACTGCTCCTACTCCCAAACGTCCTGCCACGGCCGCATCTACATTAATCTTCATTGTGTTCTCCGGTGGCTGGATCCACTGTCTCGGCCGGGCCGACCTTGGAGGGTTCTGATGCAGGTTCGGTTTCTTCGTGAGTTGAAGATCGTTCCAGTAAGACTGGATAAATTGGTGAGTTGACATGGGACTTTGGAAAATGTCCTCATACACCGCTTTCCTCCTTGCTCCCCATACAACCCAAAGAGTAATTGCCATACGAATCAGCTGGTCATGAGACAACGTTGCAATCATCTTGAAGAACCAGTCTTTGGCGTTGTCACTGTCACATTGGATCATCTTTTCCACCATCTCCTCTTCAGCCAATGCCCATACACTTCTGGCCATAGAGCAGTTTATAAGTGCATGTCTCCACGAGTCTGCCGCCCCACATAATTTACACGCCGAAGACGTGGCCATGTTTCGATGCTGAAGAAGATCCGTCGTGGGTGTAGAGCATCTCGCTAGGCGCCACAGAAACATCCTGATCTTGGAAGGGACCTCGATCTTCCATAGCTTTGTCCATTCGTTTGCTTCCTGCTCCTCCCCTGACGAGCCTTCAACCTCATCAATCCAATTTTCCCTCGTGATTTTCGTATGCAATATCATTCTGTACGCCGACTTGACAGAAAACGGCCCCCTCTTCTCCGCACTCCAGGCCCAAAAATCATCAATAGATCTTGTGCAGAGAGGGATAGAAAGGATGACCTCCGCATCTATAGGTAAGAACACCTGGTGAATGAGATTCTCGTTCCACGATGCTGTTGCTGCGTTGATCAACTCAGAGCAAGGTTTTGGATTCCGAATGGAAGAATTTTCTCGTGGGGGGGCGAGATTCTCGGTTACCATGGTTACCGAGAAATACCGAACATATTTCGAACGAAATATAAAACTGAATTTTGAATTCAAATTCTTTTAAAGTAGATATAGATCAGATTTGAACCTGTATGGGGCATGAATTTGGTGGCATCGCAGTGGAACGTAGTGCACGCGCTGAGCGAGGAGGTCGCGAGTTCTATTCCTGCCGTGTCCTTGTTTTTTATCATGTACGTATTCTGAAAAATAAACGAAAAAAGTTGTGCAAAACTTGGGACTCGAACCTGCGTCCCCTCAACGAGGAAAGTGCAGAGCTACCACTACGCCACAGCATCTGTTGGAGATAATCTTGAGATACTAAGAGTTATTGTAGTATACTTTGTACGTAAAAATTCAAAAATTTCGGAATTTTTTGCTCGGGATACATCTTTTCCGTGGGACGAGAAGCTCGGTAACCGCCCGGTATCCGTTTTTCTCGGGCGGTACCCAAAACCATGACTCAGAGACCATCTGAGGAGGGTTCGCTAACAAAGAGACAATCGGCCTCAGCATGCCTTTGCGAGGAAGCCAGTTATGTCTCCATATCTCTGTCGAAGTGCCATCACCAATTCGTCTGATTATTCCTTGCCGCATAAATCCCGTCCATCCAGTATCGCGCGCCAGATCTGAGAGGGCCGGCTCCCTAGTTCAGCCTCGAGCAGGGACCCCTCTGGAAAGTAGGCTGCCTTCAGAATGCGTGCACTTAGCGAGGTTGGTTCGCTCAACACCCTCCAGGCCTGTCTCGCTAGTAAAGCTAGATTGAAGATCTCCATGTCACGGAAGCCAAGACCCCCAAGGTGCTTTGGTCTCACCATGATATCCCATGCAACCCAACTTGGCTTTCGTTTCCCCGCTTTACTTCCCCACTAGAATTGGCGGATGATGGATGTGATGTTCTCACAGAGACCTCGGGGTAACCTGAAGCAAGCCATAGAAAACACTAGTAGAGCTTGGGCAACTTCCTTGATCAATATCTCTTTACCAGCAGAGGATAAGAGTTTCTCCATCCATCCCTTGACTTTCTCCCAGACTCGATCTCTGAGGTATTTAAATGTGCCCATCTTGGACTGCCCTACATCCGTAGGCATTCCCAAATATCGTTCACTCAGAGATTCATTCTGTACATTGAGGATGTTCTTGATATTTTGCCTCATCTGTTGCGGACACCCTTTGCTGAAAAAGATTGATGACTTACCATGATTTATTCTTTGACCAGAAGCATTGCAATAAGTATCCAATAGGTTTGATACCGCTGTAGCCCCCTCAACACTTGCCCTGAATAGCAACAGGCTATCGTCAGCAAAGAGAAGGTGGTTCACAGTCGGAGCTGTCTGCGCCACCTTAATCCTACTGAGCACTGACGATTGAGAACTGAGTTTTAAAAGGCACGAAAGGCCCTCTGCCGCTATAAAAAACAAGTAAGGGGATATCGGATCTCCCTGTCGAATACCACGTGATGGTTTAAAAGATTCCAACTTCTCTCCATTAAACAGAACTGAAAAGGATACTGAGCTGATCATCCTCATAATTACCTCCACCCATCTCTGGTCAAATCCCAGCTTGGCCATGATTGCCTGAAGATAAGCCCACTACACCCTATCATATGCCTTCATCATATCCAACTTCAAAGCACAATGACTGTTTGTTTTAGCCTTGCTTCTCTTCATGAAATGCAAACATTCATATGCGCATATGATGTTATCTGTAATGAGTCGTCCTGGAACAAAAGCTGACTGCTCCTCTGATATGATGTCCGGAAGAATTACCTTTAACCTGTTTGCAACAACCTTGGACGCAATTTTGTATATAACGTTGCACAAACTAATAGGGCAAAACTGGGACAAGAGAGTTGGGTTCATCACCTTGGGGATAAGCACAAGGACTGTGTCATTTACACATTCTACACTCTCTTCTCCTCTAACAATCCGAAGAACAGCCCTGGTTACCTCGTCTCCACATAAGTCCCAGTGGCGCTGGTAAAACTGTGTAGGGAAACCGTCGGGCCCAGGAGCCTTGGTTGGGCACATTTGGAACAAGGCTGTCTTCACTTCTTCCTTACTATATGGTGCCAACAGCTGCTCGTTCATGCTCTGTGTGACCTTCCTCGGGACGTGCTGGAGAACCTGGTCCATGTTGGTCACTCCCTCGGAGGTATATAATGTTTGGTAAAACTCGGACACCATGGCTTTCAATTGCGCCGGGTCTGACACAGCAACACCAAGAGCATTTGCTAGGGCTTTGATCATATTTTTCTTCCTCCTCATGCTAGCTCTCATGTGAAAAAACTTTGTGTTTTTGTCCCCCGAAGTCAGCCACTCTAGTCTCGACCGCTGGCGCCACATCAGTTCCTCCCGGTGGTAAAGCTCGACCAGCTTTTCATTGATTTTAAGCTTCGGATGGGATGGTCCAACCCTGGCCGGATCACTTCGCAGTCTCTTCAGTTCTAAAGTTAGCTGTTTTATTTCCTTGCGAACACTTCCAAAGGTGTCTCTGTTCCAACGACCGAGATTAGTTGATATATCCTTAAGTTTTGTTTGCAGCTCTTGCACGCTCGAAACTGGCTGGCCATCAGTCCAACACCGAGCAATAGTATCCTGCCACTCCGCATGCGTTTCCCACATGACCTCGTACCGGAAAGGCGGCTTAGCTGGCGGCCGTGTTTCTTCATCATTCAACGTCAACAGAATCAGGCAATGGTCCGAAGAAGTAGCCGTTAAGTGTTTCAAGAAAGCAGTTGGGAAACGTAGCGTCCATTCACTCGAGGCTAGTGCTCGATCAAGGCGCACTCTGGTATAACTCCCTCCCCTCACTTTCTTTTCAAAGGTCCAAAAATTGCCCTGATAGCCCAAATCTTCTAACATGCAAACATCCACCGCTTCTCTAAACCCTTGAATCTGAGCATTAATCCTTTCTCCAATACCCTCTTGTTCATCCGGACGTAAAACTTTGTTGAAGTCGCCCATACAGACCCAAGGAAGAGGGCTCAAACTTGCAATCCCGTTCATTACATCCCAGGTTTGATATCGCATGTGAGTTTGCGCCTCACCATAGAAAACTGTAGCTCTCCACGGATCCTGATCAGGAGCTGTATGTGACGCCCCCGGCTCAATCGTGCACTAATCATACACGCAAATGCACACGATCAAGCCTAAGGACTCACTTGAAGATATCACAACACAACTCTAGACACAAATTAAAATAATACAAGCTTTATATTACAAGCCAGGGGCCTCGAGGGCTCGAATACATAAGCTTGCTTACAAGCGTCAGCGGAAGCATCAGATATCTGAGTACAAATATAAAAGAAAGACAGATAAGCCTTTAAAAGGCGAGGCAAAAGAAAGCACTACGATCGAAAAGGCGCAGGCCTCCTGCCTGGGACCCTCCGAACCTACTCCTGGTCGTCAGTCATCTCGAAGTAGTAACCACCCTCGGGGTAGTAGTAGTAGTCGTCGGCGGGGGCAGTTGTCTCAGGGGCTCCGTCATCTGGTTGCATCAAACGGATATGGGGAAAAAGAGGAAGCAAAGCAACCGTGAGTACTCATCCGAAGTACTCAGCAAGCAAGGATCTACACTACATATGCAACATTATCAAAGAAAGGCTGTATATGTGGACTGGGCTGCAGAAATGCCAGAATAGAGAGAAGGCCTAGTCCTATCGAAGACTAGCATCTTCAGTCTCTTCAAGCATCTTCAAGCATCTTGCAACATTTAGAAGAGTACATAATAGCATAAAATAAAGTAATAGTAGTGTTATCAACCTCACCCAGAGATCCTTCCTCGACTCCCTGCGAGAAAGCAATCCCAGAGCCATAGTAGTAGTGTTATCAACCTCGCCCAGAGATCCTTCCTCGACTCCCTGGGAGAACGCAATCCCAGAGCCATACTAACCATTTCTCATCACAAGTATCCAATTCTAGTTGTATCGATCGGGATACAACTCCGAGCGTCCGTTACCGAGGATCCGGCTATGCATAGATGTTTTCTTCCCTGCAGGGGTGCACCAACTTACCCACCACGCTCGCTTAACTCCGGCCGGACATACTTTTCTGGGTCATGCCCGGCCTCGGCCAAACGACACACCGCAGCCCTACCTAGAGCTCAGCAGAGAGGTCCCCGCCGGTCTACATCCTAAGCGCTCAGGGGTCTTGGGCCATCGCCCTGTGCACTTCGGGTCGTTGTGCGACGAGCCGGGACAAGCACCACCTCATCATGGATGGCACTGGTCCGACAGGCCCACCATGCTGAACTGGACGTCTGACAGAGCTTTCGGCTGATGCCACGATGCAGAGTGCCCATAACTATTCCCACGTGATGGTTAGTGCTATCAGGCCAGAGGCCTACTCGGATCAAATATCCAAATCGTTAGTGTAATGGGGTTGTGCGGTAACGAGCAGAGACTCACGATCATGTGACCCCGTCGCCCCGTCTCGAGGACTTGCGGCAAGGGCTAAGAATGCCCGACCACGCCTCGTAATTATCTCACGGGCACCCTCCAGGTCAACCCGTCTCCACATCACTCGCATCTTATGCTCGCTCGGGTACCCCTCAGGGTCGACCCGACTTAATCATGGTTCATGGATAAATTCATAGTAATTGTGTGTCCAAACACCAGGGGGAAAACTGAGGAATCACCCTCGACGGATTCCACCTGATGTAGTCGTCAAGGTGAATTTAGGAGGAATCACCCTCGTGGTTCACACTTGAGGGGTTGTACGACGGTGTCGTTATCGGAAGTGGTGAAGGAGGAATCACCCTCGGTGACCACGACCGAATAGCTACTCTACAGAGTTAACATTAGAAGTGCTAAACGAGGTATCACTCTCGGCACTCGATAGTAACGCTGCAGTGTCGTTCAACTAAGGGGGTGTTGTGCAATGCCGGGGCTGGCTGTCGATCCCGTTGATCGAGTCATCTGATAATCCAGCGGGGGCAACTGGGTCAAAGTGGGGGTCTCTGGTGGGTCTCTATCCAGCCTATACTATGCAGTTTAGGATAAACAGGTAGGTATCAACAGCAGTTACAAAAACAGGCTATGCATCAGAAATAAGATAAACAGTAGCAGCAGCAATTTCTAATGCAAGCATAAGAGAGAAAGAATAGGCGATATCGGCATGTTCAAAGGGGGGTGCTTGCCTGGTTGCTTTGCAAACACCAACGGTCTTCGCCGAGGTAGACGTTCATCGGGTCATCATCGGTCTCGGGGTCTATCGAGAGAGAAGAGGGGGAAGAAACAATAAATAAAGGCAGACAATGCAATCACAGAAGCATGGCATGGTAGCACGTTATTCGGGAGGTGCCCTAATGCAGTACTACGCAAGTTAGTGGGAGCGGGAAACTATCCGGGAGTGTTCTCCCAGCTCTGGGTGATTATCGGACAGATGAGACGGAGGGGAAAGTTCCATGTTCATCATGCTAGAGGCATGTGACAGGTATGAGGAAGGCATATTCGGATTCGTCTCATTTTTCTGATCAACTTTCATATAGAAAGTTTTTCGATCTGAGCTACGGTTTAATTTCTACGAATTTTCAAAGATTAAGACATTTTCTGGATTTATTTAAAATTAACAGAAAAGGATTTACTATGTCAGCATGATGTCAGCATCGCGTCAGCAGTCAACTGAGCTGCTAACTGGTCAAACTGACAGGTGGGGCCCACCTGTCAGCCTCTGTGGTTTTATCAGTGCTTAGATTATAAACTAAAAGACTAATTAGGGGGGTGGGCCCCAGTGTCAGAGACTAACTAACTAACTAATTAATTGATAGATTTTAATTAACAGATTTATTTATATATAAAAAATGTTTAACAGGGGTGGGGCCCACCAGTCAGTGACTGGGGGTTGCCCAGTCAGCGTTGACCTGGTCAACTGGGTCAACTGGGCCCGCGGGGCCCAGCTGCCGGTGACCCAGGGGGTGCCATGTGGGCACCACATCAGCGGGCGGTGCCGGAGCTGCTCCGGCGGCCCTTTTCACGGCGGCTCCTCGCCGGAGTTGGCCGGAAATGCGGCACAGACACCCACTTGGGATGCGGTTGGTTGCTTTCAAACGAGCGTGGTGTCGCGCATCTGATGGGACAAGCGGGAGGTCGCGGGGTGGCCCGTGGTGACGGCGGTGTCGAGCGACGCGGCGGCCGGAGCTCGGCCGTCGATGGATCCGGGCGTCCAGGGCATGGCACGGGTGGCGGAAGGGCGCATCAAGCAGCTAGGAGCTCCAGGAGCTCGGTGGTGGAGTTAGCGCGGCACGAGGAGCATCAGAGCGACGGCAATGAGCTCGCCGGCGGTGACCAGATTACGGCCAGGGCGACAAGGTGGCTACGGGGAGGTACGCGGCGCGAGGAGAGGAACGGAGGAAGAATGGTGCTCACCGCGCTGCTACGTAAAGCCTTCGGGGGTTTAGGAGCTGCCGAGGCGTTGCCGGAGACAAGGGAGACGGCGGCGACCGAAGGGGAAGGAGGCCGTTGGCGACAGCTCGAGGGCGCTCCGGCTCGTGTGCGTCAACGAGGAGGTCTAGGATGGCGAGGCGCAGCCGCTGGACAGCAAATGGCGGCTCGAGGAGGCCGGTGGCCGTGGCAACGGCAAGCGACGGCGATGGCTCCACTCGGGATGAGCCAGATCGACAGAGGGGAGGGGAACGGGGAGGAATGGGGGCTAGGGTTCGCTGGGAGAGAGCGAGGGGGCCCAGGGTAGGCCTTATCCACGCGGGGAACCGGCGGATGCCCGACGCGTGCGGCGTCGGCGGCGTGTCAGCGGGGGCGGCCGACACCGCGCGAGGTAGGGGGCGAGCGCGGTGGTGGGCTGGGCTGGTTACTGTAGCCCATAGGCTTGAGTGCACAGCACGTTAAACCTTTTCCCTTTTTCTATTTCTGTTTTTCTTAACAGTAGCTATTTTGCATTTATTTTAAGCCATCAATGACTTTGCCAAAAATGTGCCACTGGTCAAAATAATTTCAAGGGAATATTGTGCACTGCTACGAAAAGTTCGAACCTCATTTGAATTCATTTGATTTATGGTTGGAATTTAAAAGTGATGGAAGGGTGTTGTTGGGTCATTCAAAAATAGCTAGGGCATCTTTGGAGTCTCAATTAATGCTTGTTTTATTTTTATAATAGCTTGGGGAATTTTTGTAATACTATGAACATTTTAATTTTCAATTTGAACAACTTTTATTTTCACTTTAATTTGAATTGATATTTGTTAATGGGCTATGATCAAAACGATGATCAAGCTCTGTTAATCATGGTGACTTGGCATGATCAGAGGGTGATCACTGTGGTGTGAGACTGGGGATGTTACACTGTAACCGAGCAATCGATGTGATACACAGAGTAGCCCAACACCTCAATTATTCCAGAAGATTCCGAGCCCACCACTACGGCCCTGACTACTGACATCATAAGCATTATCAAAACCAAGACTACTAGCTAAATTTTCTACCCGAGCTCTCTCAAGCTGTGTTTCTACAATACAAAGCAGGGTAGGGGCAAATTTCTTTGCTAGCTCACGAAGCTCTCGAACTGTCGCAGCCTTGCCCGCGCCATGACAGTTCCAACTGAGGATACTCATTGTGCCCGGCGGTGCTCCACCTGGGAGCCCGCCGATGTTGCATCATTGTTCTTTCCACCCTTTTTGTTGTTGCCCTTGTCTTGGTCTTGCTGCTCCCTAGATGCTGTTTTTGGCCTCTTCTGATCTTGCTTGGGCGGGGGACTCATAGCTGTCTGCGGCGCTGGGAGCATCAATACTTTCCCCCCGCTAGTGTTTCCTGCAGGAGGCGTGCTCATAGCAGGGGTCTGAGCTGTCTCTTGGTTCCTCTTCCTGTTCTGATCCACCTCCATCATGGCCGCGTCCTTGTTCCCCGCTGGTACCCCCTTGTCCCCCAGAGTACTAGGGTTCCGGGTGCTCTTTCTCTCCCTATTCCTTGCTCCCCCTGGTCCTGGTCCTGCTCCACGGAACCACGGCGCCTTCAGATTTTTGAAAACGAGCGCAGATGGGGGATGCACCCCGTCTCCATGTTCCTTGTAGAGATGGCCAAGTTTCCCACAGACTGCGCACCAATCCGGGAGACGTTCGTACTTAACACGGAACAGCATACGCTTGTCTCCAATTCTGAGGGAGACATTGTTCTTCAGGGGCTTATTCACGTCAATCTTGACTCTCACTCTGAAGAAGTTCCCCTCAAAATCATGTGAGGCAGGTTCAGCATATACAAGCTCACCAATCTTGGCTGCCAGCGAGGGAATTTGTGAAACATATCCATCTGGGAAGTCATGGATTTGTGCCCATATCTCTAGTTTGTCCAGATTGATAGTTGACGGCTTTGTGAAACCATCATACTCGGCGATTACCACCGCATCACCTCTGAACGCCCATGGGCCCTCCTGCATCACACGTTCCCAATCACCCAAACAAGAGAACTGCAGGGTGTAGAGATTGTCCTCCAGTGGACGGATATTCACCTTTTGCGCCAGATCCCATACAGCCCGCATGTTCTTGTAGAACCAGAATTGACTGTAGGGTTTTTCATTATGAACCCTAGCAATCGCCATCCACCGAGTTGCCTCCGGCGGGACCGATTTCTGATCTACCACCACATCATCAAGGTCCTCCTCCGAGAGACCCAATTCTTTCATCATCGCCTCCAGATCATCTTGATTGCCTGATCCCGAAGCCTCTGTCGCCATACTTGATCCCTAGCCCGAAGAAAAACACTCCGCCGGGCCCCGTTTCCAAACCCTAGCCGCCCCTCCAGCCGGTAAACCCCACGACCAAGATCGGGTAGCAGTGCCAGGACTGCCCCTTAGTCGATCCGAGAAGAGGGAGATCACCGGAGTGGATGGGGGAGGGAAGAGAATCTCTACGTCGGCTTAGATCGCCGCCGAGAGGAGAGGAACCCTAACGAGAGGGAAAAAACTAGCCCTGGGTAGTGTAGTGGGGGTAGCCGGATGAATGTCTCCTGGAAGACGTTAACAGGTGATGGGATTGGATCTGGACGTGTGTTTTTTTTTGCGGGGATTGGATCTGGACGTGTTTATAGTACACTAAAATAAATTACTCATATGATGCCACCTCAAAAAAGAAAAAAAGAAACTCACATGATGCTGATCCTGCCTCAAGTTACTTCACCATTTTTCTCTCTAGCTTTCTTCGTCTTTCCTTTCCTTTTTCTTTGGTTTTCTTTAGCTTTCTTCTTTCTATCTTGATTTTCAACCGTTTTCTTCGCCTTTTATCTTTTATCTATTTTTGTTCAATTTTTTCAACATGTGTCTACTTTTTTTAAACTATTTGTATGGTTTTAACTTTCTTAATACATATTTAACATTTTTTAATATATGTTTTGATGTCCATTTTTTTCGTACATACTGTACATTTTCGTATACATCTAAAACATTCTTTATACACATTTATTATTTTTCAAATACATGATTAAATGTTTTCTAAATACATGTTTTGAAGATTTTCTTTAATACTCCCTCTGTTCTTAAATATATGTCTTTTTAGAGATTTTAAATGGACTACCACATACGGATGTATATAGACATATTTTAAAGTGTAGATTCACTCATTTTACTCCGTATGTAGTCACTTGTTGAAATCTCTAGAGAGACAAATATTTAGGAATGGAGGGAGTATGTGTTAAAGATATTTCGAATATACGTTGATTTTTTTGAATGACGGGTAACTTTTGAAGCTACGTGAACAATTTATTACATTGTATAAACTTTACTTAAAATGTTTTAAAAATATTTATGAAATGTGTGAACATTTTTAATGCAATGTACATTTTTTGGATTGGTATGGAGCATTATTTTTGAATTACACGAGTATGTATTTTTACATTGTATAACATCTTTCAAAAATGTTGAGCACACTTTTTTTGGAATGTGTGATAATTTCATAGATGCCTTATTTTTTTGAAGTGTACAAACATTTTTTAAAGTTGAGCGTACACTTTTAAAATGTTAGATGAATATTTAAAAATTAACTAAATTATCTTTTGTAATATATGTATTTGTTATTTTTAAATTATAAATAAAAGTAAAAAAACACGTACTCCTACTAAATCTGTCCAGTATGCAAGGCAGCAAGTATAGTAACACTAGAAAAGAAAAACGTACTTCAACAAGAGTTTTTCTTAGGGGTACTTCAACAAGAGCTAAGTGCACGCTGACAAAAAACAATATGCTGGGCCAGCCCACTTTTGACTGCGAGGCGAGCCATATGTGTAGCGAGAGCAACTAATTAATGAGCGCTCCTTCGGGAGCCTCGCAACGATCAGTGCCACTTGGCGCGCTCCCAGCCACCTGCCACGTGTCGCGCTCTGGACGCTCCCTCCGAAATTTATTATTTTTTATTTTTCCGCACGCGTTTTCAGCTTTTTAAATGGTTTTTTTTTTGTTTTTTTGACGTTTCGGTTTTTTATTGGTCTTGCTGAACTTTTGGACCAAAATTTTTTTTTAAATTTTTTTTCGTGAAAAAATGCGTTTTTTTCCTTTCGCGAGAGGCACGGTTTTGCTTCGCGAGAGTCATGGCCGTGCCTCTCGGAAACGAAAAAAAACGCATTTTCTGTTTTTTTTTCCTTCCGCGAAAGGCACGGTTTTGCTTCCGAGAGAGGCACGGTTGTGCTTTCGCGAGAGTCACGGCCGTGCCTCTCGGAAACAAAAAAAAATGTATTTTCCTTTTTTTTTCCTTCCGCGAGAGGCATGGTTTTGCTTCCGCGAGAGGCACGGTTGTGCTTTCACGAGAGGCACGGCCGTGCCTCTCGAAAACGAAAAAAATGCGTTTTTTGTTTTTTTTTTCACGAGAGGCACGGTTTTACTTCCGTGAGAGGCATGGTTGTGCTTTTACGAGAGACACGGCCGTGCCTCCTCTGAAACGAAAAAAAACGCGTTTTCTATTTTTTCTCCTTCCGCGAGAGGCATGGTTTTGCTTCCACGAGAGGCACGGTTGTGGTTTCGCGAGAGGCACGGGCGTACCTCTTTCGAAAAGCGGAAAAACCCGTGCTCCCAGTTCGGTTTTTTCGTCCGATTTTTTCATGAAAGAAAAGTTCGTCAAAACCTATCAATATGGTATCTAATTTTGAAGATTTCGACGTGAGGAATCCAACGGTGAAAACGGTTTGAGATTTGGACGCACAGTTAAAGAGATAAAATATTTTGAATAAACAAATCTACGAAAAAAGGAAAAACTCCCATATTGCGACAAGTGGCGTATATACAGCACGCCACTTATCGCAACCTGAGAATGTGGGAGTGATCTTTGCAACGAGTACTCTTAACTAGTGATTTCGATGTGTAGCTTGGAGTAGGCGAGACACAGACGCACTGACATAGCCGCTACCAAGCACAAATGAGCCGGCACCGTTTGACAACTCTTCAACAGCGTGCTCCGTTCGGTCGTTGGTTTTCTTTTTTTTTCCTGCTGATTTGTTTTACTAGATAATTATCCGTGCGTTGCAACTAAAGTATAACAATCTACTACCTTCGTCCTGGTTTATTGGTTCCCTTCGCATTTTATGCTAAATTTTGATCATAGATTTAACTAACAAAATGTTAATGCATGTAACAAAAAATATATTATTAGAAACTATGTTCAAATACGAATCCAAGGATATAATTTTTGATAACATGTATTATTATTTTTTTGTTAAATTTATGGTCAAAGTTTGGCACAAAATATTAAGGGGACCAATAAATCAGGACGGAGGTAGTAGCAGATTAGTCCATGACTGCACATCTATTATTACATTGATGCACTAAAAAATCTTAGAAAGTTTGGTAAGAATTTCTTGACTTGCCATTTTTTTTTTGATAAGTTAATGAAACGTGGGACGGTTAATTCTATTTTAGAGAAAATTGATTAGGGAAAAATTATAGATAGGAGAAAAAAATCAAAGAGGAGAAGGGAATCAACCGCCCTTCTCTTTGTAGGCGAGCGCTACGTGTAGCTCGAAGTAGGCGAGACACAGACACACTAGCATAGCCGCTACCGAGCACCAATAAGCCGGCACAATTAGGCAACTCTTCAATATCGTACTTCATTCATTCGTTGGTGTTCGTTTCTTTCGTTCATTCTTGCTGATTATTTTTACTAGATAATTATATGTGCGTTGCAATGCGAGTATAAACAATCTAGTAGATTAGTCCGTGACAACACATCTATTATTACATTGAAGCGCTAAAATCTTAACAAGTTTGTTAAATCATTTATTGACTTGCCAATTTTTTTGACAAGTTAATAAAATGCGGGACAGTCAACTTCATTTCAGGGAAAATTGATTGGACAACAATCAAGTTTGGGAGGAAAAAAATCAAATAAGAGAAGGGAAGAGCGGGGGCGATATAAGGAGGTTGGACGAAAGACAGGTGAAATGGGAAACTTACTTTCTTTTTAAGTGGGATATAAAGATTCATTTGGTTTTATTTTTAGTTCGGTTTTCTTTTTGAAAAAGTAGTTATTGGTTTTTTTGTTCATTTTTTTAAGTGTTTGGTGCGTAATTTAACAGAGTTTCATGTCTATTAAAAAAATATTCAACATATATTAAAAATGTTCACCATACATGAAATAAAGTTCGACATATAAAGAAAAAAACCATCGTACATTAGAAAAAGTTTGGTTTGTATGAAAAAAATTGTCACCATAGGTGAAAGAAATTTATTGCACACTAAAATAAAATTGACTATATATATAGTAAATTTTCAAGTGTATTACACATAGTTCGTCCTACACTAAAAAGAGTTCGGTTTGTATTGAAAATGTTCATCGTATGTCAAAATTAAAGAGTTCATTGTTATATTAAAAAAAATCTATGAAAAAAATATATATTTTTTTGCGAAAATATTCAGATTTCATATTATAATATCCAAATTATATTATATTGAAGAAATTTTTGTAGTATAGAAACATTTCGAAAAAGCAAGAAAACCCTAAAGGAAAACCACACTGGAAGAAAAGGAACAAAAAAGAGAAAAATAGAAGGAAAAAAAGCTGGAAGAGGGAAAAACAAAAAATAAGAAGGAAATAATCAAAATCAAAATTAGAAGAAAAAACCAAACCAGAAAAAAGAAATAAAAAATGAAGAAGAAGAAAGAAAGAAAGAACACCCAGCGAACAAAATGAAAGCGAGTGACTCGCACGCAAAACCTGAAACTGGGCCCGCCCAACTCATTTCCTTGCAGGTTTGGCCTCAACTATATCGAGATGGTAGCTTCTCTCGCCTTAGGCCTTGTTCGTTTACTCCCTCCCCCGCGAGGTTTGGGGCCCAACCCCCGCGGATCCACGGGGATCGCCCCCGCCTGGGTGTGACCCAACCAATCTGTTAATGCATGTTGGTTAAGCCTGGCGTGGGTCGTTTCCCCGACTGAAACCCTTCCAGTCTTCACAAAACGCACGGGGAAAATATCATCATCTCCCCACCCGCGGAGAGAAACCCCGAGCGACCTGAGGCGAACTCTTGCTTGCGGTGCAGGCCAAATCGAACTCGTTCTGTGCCTGCTGAGAGGGGTTAACCGAACGTGATCTATTGAGGGACGGATTTAGGAGATTACGGGGTTTAATCCATGTAGGGATTTGGTGACGGTGTAGGGGTCACCCGATCCCTGGGTGGATTAAATCTGCTAGGGGGTTGGTCCTCTGCCTACCGAACAAGGCCTGAAGGGTTTTCTCTCTTGGCTAGCTATTGGACTGACCCATTTCTTCTCATCCATCGCCCGCTCAGGATCGATCGAACTCTTGCTCCCCACTCGCCCACTGCACTGGTTGGGTTCGGTTATCTTCCTTTTTTGTATTTTTGTATATTTCTGTTTTACTTTATAACTTTTCTTTGGTACTTTGTTTTTTCATCTTTTTTTCATGGCTCTTACAGGTTTTTGTTTGTTTCTACACGGTTTTCCTCCTTTTTGTTTTTATCAGTTTCCATCTTTATTTTTTGATTTTCACCGGGTTTTTCTTTTCTCCAGTTTTTTCTTTCTTTCTTCGTTTTCTTTGGTTTTTCTTGTTTCTATGTTTCCTTTCCTTTTTCTTCTTTTTTTCTTGCAGGAGACATTCAACATTTTTCTTGTTTTTATACACCTGTTTAATATTGTATATTTTCTTGTTTTCTTACATGGAGACATTCAACATTTTCCGTATAGATCAGAAACTTTTTTTGTATACACGTTTAATATTTTTAAATACATGATTAACATTTTTAAAAACTATATTTTTTATGTCTTCTTTTTCTGGTGAATAGTACTTTCACGCCACCCCTCTCCTTCTCCATCTATAAATAGAGGAGGCAACCATCCAAAGCACACCAGTTGGTCACCCTATTAGGCATGCAATGATCTGCCCTCTTTTTCGTTTCTCCATGAAATAGTTTCATTCTGCGCAAGGCTGCTCCACCCCTTCCTAGTCTACGGCGATGATTAGTTCTGGACGGCAAACACTGTCTGATCGGTGACACCGTATGCGTGCAACCCGGTAGAGAGATTGTGCCTTCGATCTTTGTTCGAGGGAGAAAATTCTCACGGTTAAGAGGTTGTAAATCCAATATGCAGGGATCTGCCCCAACGATCTTCACCAATTGTCCTTCCGCTACTACTCTGAGTTGGTAATGATCAAATCTAACATTGTATGCATCTTCATAATGGTTCTGGGCTTGTACATAGGACGGAATTTTTTTGTTTTCTACTGCGTTACCCCACATTGTGTTCCACAACATGATCGAACGGGTTTAAAAATCTTGATGTGCCAACTTTTCTAGTCTATGACGATCTTCGCTACAAGTCTCCCATACACACCGCATAACTCTATATTGTGGGCACCAATGACGAGATATCCCTACTAGTTTGTTGTTTCAATGACTTTATTTCATCTTATTACTTCTGAATACAAGCAAGAATGGAGTTATTATTCTCGGAAATGAAGCTAATTAGTGCAGCCACCTGGGCCCCCATAGTAAAACATGTTGCCCTCAACCTGGAGCTTAAATACACCAGTTCGATAGCAGTTCTTGTGGGTCTCAGTAGCCTGCAGACTACCCATAGGAGGATCATAACCATGACCATTCGTGTCAACAAACTGAACATGGCGAAAAGATGCTGCTGAATTGCTTCTTGGCCACTGCCCGTTGCCCATTGGTGGGATAATATCCCAATTGTAGGAAGCAGTAGCCCCCCCCCCCCCCCCCCCCTCCGATTGTATTTTGTTGGCATCATCTTGCATGCTAATGAGAATATTTTTTGGCCAATACCCCACTGGGCTAAGATTATTGATATCATGTCCAAAGTGGAGCCACCAATCTCCATCTTCTTTACTCTGTAGTACCAATGTAAATAAAAACACTTAGATGAAATTTCAGCGGTTACAAAATATGCCCAACTACAACAACAAAAATGCCATCCGGAAGTTGAATTTCTTATACTTTGGTGTTAAATCGTAAAATAGGCATGTATAAAGCATACAAACCGCGTACACTTGTCATTTCTGGGACAATTTAAGGTGTACCAGGTCGGAATAGCCCATGTAAGCACTCTATCTAAACCTGGTCAACTCAATGTTTAATTATTTTACTCTCCTGCTTATAGTTTTAACTTTACTCTAGAATATCTTTCTGGTTAATGGAACTACCAGGATAATGTCTACATCTGTGTCTGAGTTACCTTGTTTCAGAATCATACCTTAAATATCTTCACTGTAATACTCAGTTGTCCGTTAGATGGCTTCAGTGTATCTCCAGGAGTAATAGTAGCCTTGTTTACTGGTACAAACCCGACACAATCCAAATTCCTACATCCATCCTTCCCATTAGCCTGTCCATTCAAATTAAAATGCATTTTAAGAACATATCAATCAGATGCAGTCTTCATGGAAAGAAACATGGTACTAACTAAACGCATCATACCGTCCAGTATATGAAGAAATGTGTTTGGCTATCACCATATACTTCTGGATCGATCTGTAAAAAAATGTGTTAAGTTCTTATATTATCTGCATAACAAGATTGCCACCCTGTGCAAGTGCACTGTTTGATAACTTGCGAAATAGACAATAAGCTTACCTCCCATCCTGATATAACTTCGGTATTCCTGTTACCCACCCAGATTTGGGTTGCAATTGATTGCCGCTTCTTCAAATTTGGAAAAGAATAGACACCAAACGTCGCTATAGCACCGGCATATGCAGTTTCTCTTGATTTATATCCACAATACTGCACCATAAAAGGTTGTATTTTAGTGGGAAGTTAAAAAAGGATGTGTTTTAATTGACATGTGTTCTGCTTCAATCTCCTAAAAAAGAAAAACTAGCAGATTAGGTAGTGTTTCTATTAAAAATGAATCCTTGAGCTCTTATAATATAGCATCCCCCTTAAAGAATACAAGTTTTAGTGTACTGTCAAAATTTATGGTTTGACCTACAATATGCTACACAAAATAGAAACCACTAGATTTTTATTCAAGAGCACTCTCATATGATTATGATTTGACAATCGTTGGCTAAATATTATATGGGGAGTTATGTCTAAATCATGAATTTGGCACTTTATAGTTTAAAAGGAGGGAGTATCAGTAACCTATGGTAAGTGCCAAGTTAGTGGTTAAGTAGCTGTTTGCACATAGACAAAACGGATAAAACACATACCAATATATCATACCTTGTAAATTATGCCATCGTTATCGTATTTGAATTTGCTATGTTGAACTTATTTTTGGTTGGGTACCCTAGAAGAAAGGACTAGTGTTAACGTAAATTAAACTTAAGGAAATATAATACTTCTTCAAAGCATGTCAACCTGATTCTTTGAATAATAATACAAATAATGCATGATCCAAAGATTTAAATTACTTATCGTAAAGTCTGTAGGAGACATAATTTCCGAAACAAAAAGGAAGTATGAAAGAGACTAGAAAAACATAATAACAAGAGCATTTAAAACTTACATGTGTTATTTGATCAACCGCATGGGTCGAAGCTGATGCTATCTTGGGACCTGTAGGTGTCTCCTTGGAACTACTATTCAAGGATGACATTTGCATGTGATTTAATAATCTCCTCGGATGTTCATAATAGCTTGATGTTGCCGAGTTTGATGCCACATGATTCAAAGAAACTACAAAGAGTACTAGTACCAAAAGGGGCACATCCCGTGGCATTTTGCATGCGTCCTTGTGATCTTCAACAAATTCTGTGTGAAATGTAGTGTTCAGCACAATCTTAAATAGTAGATTTATATGCACATGTCATTTGCTTGGAAGAATTTATCATTGTATATTCGAAATATTTTTTTTAATCAATGTAATATCTTCTCTTTTAATCAAGATATATAATTATGTTTGTGATACGGAAAATATTTGAAAATTAATTATTTCAAGTTATGGAACAAATTCCATATCTTGAACTATTTAATTTCCATTATCTTCCATATCTCAAAGATAATGATTTTCATGAAATTACTTCTGTATCTCAAAAATAATTAATTTATGTGATTAAAATAAATGTGTTGTGTATATCTTCCATATCTCAAAATGATTAATTCCGTTCATTACAAGATTTCTCCCCATGTACATCTTTTTACATAATGATGCAATAAAGGAGTGCTACTTCCTTTTAACTAACTACTCCCTCTATAAAGAAATAATGATTTAAACCCCCTTATATTTCTCTATAGAGGGTAGGGCCGGCCCAGGGCCCAGGGTTTGATGGGGCCATGATCTGGTATACAAGTGTACCAGATGAACGATATGGGCTAGGCCCAGACGCGGCTACCGGCACGCGTACGCGTGAATCGAATCGATCTGTTTCGCGGAATTTCCTATTCGCCGCACATTGCGGCAAACTGTCGAGGTTTCGCACAGGGAGATCCAGTCCAGCTGGGCCAGCCCGTTTAAGCGCGTTTCAACGTCCCCGGTTTTGGGAACCTTCTAGAGGTTCCCAGCCGGTTTTTTTGGTTTTGGAAAACTTCTAGAAGGTTCCTGATCCGGTTTTTTTCCTTGTTCTGTTTTTCTTTGTTTTCCTTTTTCCTGCTTTTTTTCTCTCCTTTTCCCTTTTCTGTTTATTTTTCTTTTGTTTCTATTTTGTTTTTTTTCACTTTCCTTTCTTTTAAATTTTTTATTTTTTATTTTACTTTTTTCTTCAACTAGCAAACATGCCCGTGCGTTGCAACGGGAGAAAAAAAATATCTCAGATACAAGTTTTCTATTTCAACATGGCACCCTAATCACTGGGTATCCTCCTTCAAGCCCTCAAAGTGATGGTCCTCTTGTCCATGTAGTCACAATGCATCCAAACATGATCAATCGTGACACGGCCCACAAACATCGATCCCTCCTGGGCATGAATTCTAGAAGAGAGGCCACTAAGGCACGACCACGGCAACGCCCTCCGACACGTGCGTGGCGCGCTTTCTTCGGCCAACTATTATATGAGAACTATAAACTTTGACGCACATACCATCTACAATTTATACAATCCACCTTCATTCTCTAGCATTAACTCTGTGTTGTATATGTGCTCTCTCATTTTATCTTTGTTAGCAAATCATCATTTTTGCACTCTCTTTTCTCGGCAACACGGCTATTTTTTGTTCCATCGTTAATTTTGCATATATATAGTTGGACCAGTGGCCGAAATTGTGAGGAGTTTTGTAAGTGGATGGAGCCTTGGGTTGTATGAGCTGATATATAAGAAACACAGAGTAAGCAACCTAGTTACTTCTCACTTCCATGAGAATAAAATCACGATAACATGTCTCTGGATTTTGCTTAGACCATAACATAGTATATATGGAAAGTTACTAATGATTAACCGCACTATTTACTGGATCAAACTCTCACACATAATCGTCATACAATCTTCATCTAACTCGTACCAATATTTGCAACAGTTTGTGTTTGTGCATGTAGGCATATTAGCTTCCCTTGTTAGTTCATATCTTATAGCTATATGCATTTAAGAAAACTAAATGATGGAAAATAACGACTTGGATATCCTGATACATGCAATATGTACATAGGTATCATTCAAAATTCAGAAGCTAAAAGAGGGGATTGATTAAGGTCGTTGATGCATGCTGCATGCATTAGGTGAGCCTGGTAGTCGAGGGAACTTTCGCCAGTTAGTATGGCTGGCACAAATCGAGATGAATCTTTTGGCCAGCTCTTCCAGATCATGAGCCTCAGCCCCAGGAGCATCCAACTGCTGATCGCCCACGCCATTCCTCCACGGGCTCATCATGAAGGCCAGCTCGATGCCCTCCAGATCAAGGTCGATCGAACTGATCGACATGCGGTCTCCCAGCTTATCCTCGTCGGCGACGTGCTCTGGCACACGGTCGTGGTCGCGCCCCTCTGCTGCTGCTAGCACCATGGTGCACCGCAGCGCCTTGGTCCGTATCGTACTGCTGCTCATTGTTTTGCCCAGTCCCGACGTCGAATACTTCCGGCGACGGCGACGTGCGACGTGCGACGACGACGATGAACAGCGCACGCTGGATATCTTGGTTTCTGCCGCTGAAGTAATACACACGTAGTCATGTACGTAACTAACCTAGCCAGCCAGCCTATCGACTTGACTGATTCTAGACGTAGCAACGTACACACACAAAGGCACTCGACGTATTGATAGCCACAGGAACGTTAAAAAAAAAAAGGAACGTGATGTTCCTGATTTTTTTTTCTCAATGAGGTACACGATTACAGGGAATACGTGGACTTATATAGTAAGCGAAGCTAGCCTACCTCTACAAGTCCTAATCGGTGATTAATCTCTACTCCTAAAGGAGAAGTCTCCGGTTGCGATGGTACGTTTCGTACGTCCTTCGTTTCGTTCGCCTCCCCTTCGTCCGTCCATATAGCGCTAAAAAAGGAAACAAACTCAAAAGAATCCTAACAATAATAGCCTGCCTTACGTAACAACCTCGAGAATCTCTACTCCTAAAGAAGGAGTCTGCGGTTGCGATGGTACGTTTCGTACGTCGTTCGTTTCGTTCGCCTCCCCTTCGTCCGTCCATGTGGCGCTAAAAAAGGAAACAAACTCAAAAGAATCCTAACAATAATAGCCTGCCTTACGTAACAACCTCGAGAAACAATATTTGGGCGTAATTACATCCTAGAACAGCAGGCACAAGATATGGAAAACAATCACGTCCAACGTTGTGGCACTAAATGGAAACAAACTCGAAAAAATCCTAACAACCCCGCAAAAAAAAGCAATAAGCAGCCTGATTTACCTCCTAAAACAGCAGACACAAGGTATGGACAAGAATCACCGGTTATCATAGAGTATTTCGTTGCCAAAGAAAAAGGATAATCTCCTCAAATATCTCCGTCATATTGAGGTTGTTATTTAAGTACGTACTATTTGTTACGGGGTTGGTCATTCAAGGATACCCCTGGATCAAGCGCTCCCCATCAAGCACAGCACAACAAAAGATCACTGGGAGATCACACGAGGTCAACAGTTGTGGAGATCACACGAGGTCACCTGTTGTAGCAATCACGTGTTTATTGTCACCCACGCCCGTTGTGGTCTATCTTCACCTGGAGGTCACATGTGTTTACAATCAACCAACTGTGCAGTCTCGCTTTCATTCGCCTCGAAGTGAGTTCAACTTTGACACCGGCTCTGCTATTCCGTTTTTGTCAAAGCAATCTAATTCTCTGGTTCCATGGTGTTGTTCCCCAGTGATCTTCATACTCCTGATACATGCAAGTGAATTATAAGCTTAGATGATGGCATTATTCATTTATATTGCTCACAAAAGAAAATGCATACCACTACGAAAATGACCTCATAGTTTCTGCAATTCATGGTCAGATAGCTCTTATATCAAGTAATGGTAGCAATAACATTTGCTTATAAGATGTCACATGATAAGGGAAAAGGAGTTGTCTACTTTCTAACAAACTGTGTACGAATAATGTCTTGATTGGCAATTTGTATCTGAGCATGAAATAATCTTGACAGTTGTTAGGTATGTTCCTATGTGAAACATCCACATACCAATGGATACAATGCTTCCCACAGCCATTACTCTCATACCATTGGAGACAAGAGAGCATGCGGAAACATCAAATGGTATCACCCCTTCACACTGACATATTTTTATTTGGAGTATAGTTATCTGTATATCTAGATTTATTAAATCCAACTATGCGCTGCATATATTGATTTAAATCCGGGTCTTGGGTTTAACAATTTACACAATGGCCATGCAGAAAACCCTATAACACTTCAGCTTCAAGGAACACCGAATGGTCTTGAACATATTGCTTCCAATGCAAGTGGGACACAAGACAAAAAACAACAAAGGAGGAATCGTGATAAAGCGCAGCGAGATAGGCTAACACCCGAGCAAAGAGAGGAAATGAATGCACGTCGAAGAGCAGCTAGACGAAATAAAACTTATGAAGAGAGGAATGCGAGCCAAAGGGCAGCCAGACAAAATCTAACAACCGAGGAGAGGCAGGAGATGAACGCTCGTAGAAGGACATCCAATAAAAATATACCAGTTGATCAGAGGCAAGACACGAACGCCGCCAAAGAGCACGCAGGCATAGCATGCCACCTGACGAGAGGCAGGCGTTGCGAGCTCAGCGCAACGCAGACCTCGCTGCTAAGCGGAAGACCCCGTGTGCTGAATCCATCGCAATGCCTCGCCCAGATGCACATCTCTTATGAATCACCATGTTATGTTACTGAGGTTTCCATATGTCCTGTCTATATTTCTTAGTTACTTGTTAATCATGCTCTGTAGGATTTAGTTGTAGTATATTCTTGGTTACTTGTTAATCATGCTCTGAATGAAAATGAAAATATTCGGAACAGGGTTCACGGCTAATGCAAACTTCAATTCGACACAGCTTCAATGAAAATGAAAAATATTTAGAACAGGGTTCCAATGTTATGTTCGAACAGCCATAATGTTAGCCTCTAACACGGCTTCATAAGGATCTATGTTGCATAAAAAACTAGACATGATGGTTAAAGTGATTTTCTTTGTATGGACGTGTTGTCAACATGATTTATTTCCCAGCTGTATTAAAAAAAATCAATGACAAATGATATTCTGTCCAGGATCAACTGCGATACCTATGTTCTATCCATTTTATTTCCTTCCTAATAATGCGCACTAACTCTGCAATTATTGTTACAGGATCACCTTCCTGTCCATTGTTGCATATCAACCTAATCCCACGCACAAAGGAGATCCGTATCCATTTTTGCAGTGAGCCTTGATTTCCATACGGCACACACTATTGGTACTATTGGTTTCAGATCGTAGCCCCGTTCTCCAGTTGATCTTTCCCCACCTCTGATACAGTCAGCGCAACTATCAACCCGGGTGCCACGCAGCTCAAGATTAACGGCACACAGACACCTGCCGAAATGGGTTACAGTAAGTCGATTTATTTATTCATGTTTACCATTTATAACTACCATCATGTTTATCTGCATCGATTATTTCCAAAACACACCATGTTTACTGTTCCAAAGCACTGAATATTTGAGCCATGAGGAAGAAACTGAAGATAATATCCGGCTGGAAACCAGTAGTACAAGAAGGAATGAATCATACCCATATAAAGAGCATCGATCAGCATGCTCGACGACGACTCCATGGCCTTTGCGCTGTGCGAGCTGCCGCTCCTCTCCAGTCCGCGTGCGTTGCCCATTCAAGTGTACGGCGGCGAGAGCAGCCTCCATCACCCAGCGACCTCCTGGCCACCGTCTCCGCGCAGACCCCGTCTTCCGGCCACCGCACCGTCACCGTATCGCGCGCAGCCGCCGTTTGCCGGCCACCGCACCTACCATTAATGGGCGGCGGCCTACGCAGCCTCCATCACCATGGCCAGAGCACCTGCCTTCAGGGACGGCGGCCTGCGCATCCTCGATGAGCAGGGCGTGCAGAGCTCCGAGGAGCCGGCCGCAACGTCACATCGACCCAAGATGTCGAGCATGCCGACCACGCCGGCATGTAAATCGGCGCCGATGCCGCCACAATCTCCTTTTTTTTTTACAATCGCCGCCACTATCTCCTTCCTTCCGTGAAAAGCGGCCAGATTGGGAGGACATTGTGCATAGGGTTTCCATTGGAACTTTTTTTGCTCATCCGACGGCCGATCTGGGTCGTCCAGAAGATCGAATGTTGTGCACCGGCCGGTAACAGCGGCGGCGGGCCGAAGTTGGGCCAAATTGAATGGATGGCGACCCACGTTATTTTAGTCATTGGAACATTTTTTTTGCGTGAGGTCTCGCGGCTAGGCCAAATGTTAGGCTGTGTGTTTTCTCTTGTGGAACTGGGCCAAATTTGTTACATTTTCGCCTGTTCTTTTTTTCTAATTTAGTCTTTCAACGTGGGCTGACACTAATATGGAAATATTGTTTACATTATCTGAAAAAAATAACAGCAAGAAATTTGTATTACCATATGCTATTAATTTTATGGCAATTACTATGTATCATTTTAACTATATCAGAGATTAAATCATTATTGATGTCACTGTACCAGAATTAATTTGGTACAAATGTGACTTATCTGAGATTAATTTGAAAATCATTTTTACAGTATGCTATTAATTGTTTCAATTATAAAATCAATGTTATTGGGCTATATTAATAGCAAGTGCATTTCACTATTGTTGAAGGCTTTGTAAAATACAATACCGCCAGTGATATGGAATGATTGTATTATGTGGTGCTTACTTATATTTTCAAAATAAGAGAAACATTTTTTGACACAATCTTCCTTGCAGATGAAGTCTCCGACACGATCCAGTGAACATACTCCCTTGAAAGACACGTCAGACTCTATGAACACGAGTAATATTTATTGATCAAATGATGGGTAAGTGTACTACATTCTGATGGGTGTCATTGATATTACTAATGGAGGGAACCTATAGATGTGAAAGAACATAAGCGGCAACATGCTAGAGAACGATACACGCAAATGTATAATTGGTTTGCCAGTTCAAAACAAAGAAACGCCCGTTTCCTATTAGGCTCAACTTTGCCATGACGGTTAACAAGGCACATGGACAAATTATCCCGAACATCGGTATTTACTTGCCCGAGCCAGTGTTTTGTCATGGGAGGTTGTGTGTCGCACTATCTACATCCACCGCTAGACAAAACGTCACGATTCTTGTCGTCCCGGATGTTGGTAATAAGAAAAAGAACTCAGTTGATTGCAAAAAAAAAAATTCAAATTGCAGCAAAAAATATCGTCTATAGAGATATCCTTACATCATAGGGGAGATATTGGCACTTATACTACCAGTAATCATACTCTATTTTTTTATTATGTATAGCTGCGTTTTTGAATAAAAATAAGATAATTGTATGCTTTTTTTAATTTTGAGAGATTTAATTTGTGCAGGTCACCTCCGTCATGGGGAGTCATTTGTGTTTAATTTGCAACTTCATGTGTTACTGAGAGAAACTGAACCGGTTGTGATATCAAATAATTGGGCAATCATTTATCTTTTTTAGAATCTATTTTTTATAATTGTTAAAATGAGATTATTCAAGGACAGGTCCATGATTTATACATGTACCGTCATCCGTGGCAACGCACGGGCATTTTACTAGTTCCTATAAGATCCGAACATGACACCATACGACGATTGAGCACAACATGTTGCCGTTTTAAGTCCAACACTTGCAAGTCCTAATCGGGTATTAGGAAGCCCACACCACGCACGGAAGCAGCTGGCCCATTATAACACATGAAATCGGGCCGGACGACGGAAGGAAAAAACCTTAACAATAGATCTTAAATCTCAACCGTCAATCTTCATCATTCACATAAAATCAACGAATATAAAGAAGTGATAGAAGGAGAACTATGAAATCTTCCACCCTTTAATATTAGGTATAGATTTTTTTTTAAAAAAATTGTTGTGTTTTATTGTTTTGTTCATAAATCCGAAAAATTTCCAGGATTTTCATTTTTTTGTACTTTTCAATAAATTTTTAGAATTTCAAAAAAATGTTCTCATTATAAACAATTGTTCACAAATTTAAAAAAATCATGTTTCAAAAATTGTCCTCAAAATCTCCATTTTTCAGGGGTTAAAAAATTGTTCATGTTACAAAAATTGTTCGCAATTTTCAAAAATTGATCGTTTTTCCAATTTTGTTTGGTACGTTTTTCTTCAAAATGCGCACAACTTTTTGAAAAATTATTCAGAATTTCAAAAAATGTTACTACTTTAAAAATGTTCCTACTTTCAAACAATTTTCCTGCTTAAATAAGGGTTCATGTTTCCATTTTTGCAGGAGTTGCAAAAATTGTTTCGTAATTTTCCAGAAAATGTTCGTGGTTTCAAATTTTGTTAGTGTTTTACAAAAATTGTTCCGAAGGTTATTTAAAAATTATTCAGATCCTCAGAAAATGTTCCCGTTTTCAAAGATTGTTCGCAAATTTTAAAAAATGTTCGAGTTTTGAAATAATTTATCGTAATTTTGAGAATGTTCCTTTTTAAAAAAAGGTTGCATTTTTGACAAAATTGTTCTTAATTTTGAAAAATGTTCTCGTTTGCAATTTCTTTCCTTTTTTGCAAGAAAATGTCTGAGAATCCCAAATAATATTCGCGTTTTCATAAAATGTTGGAGTTTTTAAAATTTGTTCACAATTTTAAAAATGTTCTTGTTTCAAAAAATATTAAGTTCTTCCAAAAGAAATCATGTTTGAAATTTAAAAAATCTTAAATTGGCTGGAGCTTACAGTTCATATACACCGGGCGGCAATTTTATACACAAATTCCCAGGAATTATAGTGGCTAGCGACCGGGTTCCCTATCAGGAGGTGATCATTTTGATCCCTTAGCGGGACTTTAGTTTTTGGTATTTTTTTAGAAAATGTTAAGTTTTATAGTTGTTGTTTGTTTCTTTTAGAGTTGCGCTGCACATTTTAGCACAAGAGCTTGTTGGCCGTTGTGGTTAGCGCAGCGCGCGCAACACCGGGAAGATATCGGTTTGATTCCCAGCGGGAGCGTGTTTCTTTTTTCGCATTTTTCATCTCGCGAAAACCAAATGGGCCGGCCCAGTTGTGCTACGCCTATGAGAACCCTCGACTCTTCGACGCAAGCAGCTTCACATAGGAGCTCCCCTGTTTCGCTTCGCTTCCTCAGTTCGTTCGCCTTGAACCGTCGCTCGGCGCCTCGGCCGCTCGGAATTTAGGATCAGGAGTGCCTTGTTCGCTGTCGATGTTGCGTGTGGCAGGCCGGCAGCTTGCTCTTGCGCCGTGCGCCCGTGCCGGTAACCCGGCCATCCGGCATCCGGCCGCAGGGAGTTCATCCGGTCTTTTCATAAAATCATAAGTATGTATTCATCCATGATCCATCCCCAAATTTTGGTGTACATGATTAGGGTATTGATGTATAGGTTTCTAATTTAGTCTTTCACAAGTACGTATTCGTCCATCCTAAATTGTTGTGTACTATTCATGCCTAGGGTTGTAATGTATAAATTTCTAATTCTTTTTATCCTCGTTTCTTCATAATTATAGAACATTAGCATGCCTTACAATGTTGTCTAAGAAGCATTTGTCAGATGCTGAAAAATAAGAAAAAGAAAGAAAGCGATCTGAAAATTCAAACACTTAAGCGGCTCATGTCGTCGAGTAAGCCCTAGGGCCATTCGAAATATAGGGCCGGCCCTGATAGAGGGATCTGACGCTCGCTAGCGTCAAACCGACGAGCTTCCGCGCAGGATGCTATCTGAATGAATAGCAAAAACTGATGTTTGATCGAGGAATCAAACTCGCAAACACACGATCGAGAGTTAATGTTCTCTACCACTTGAACTACTGCAGGTTGATGATTACTTGGCCGTGCGAATATTTAAGAGCTAAACACAGTGACAAATCGATTTTTTTTTTAAAAAAAAAATCTTCCATTAAACATTTTTGTGATATACGCTGAATAACTTTGAAATACACATTGAACATTTTTGTGATCTACGATAAACAATTTTCAAATACACATTCAACATTCTTATGATATAGGCTGAACAACTTTTAAGTACACAATGAACATTTTTTTAACTACGTTGAACTTTTTCTTAATATATGCTGAACATTTTCACGTTGAACATTTTTTTAATACACGATCAACATTTTTATAATGCTGATGAACTTTTTCATAAAAACAATGAACATTTTTCTTAATATATGATGAACATTTTTATAATACATGGTGAACTTTTATATACCACACAAAAAAGAGAAGAAAAAAAGATAAATATAATAGAAAATAAACAAAAAAGCGAAGGAAAAATAAATCAAAACAAAAAAAAGGAAAAAAACAACTGAAAAACCGAACAAAACATTGAAAAAACTAGAAGAAAAAAACCACCGAAGAAAAACGAAAAAACCTGCAGGAAACAGCGAAGGAGGGAACAGGGAACGAAGAAGCATCAATCCCGTACGTGGGCCGGCCCAACCGCAGGCTCGTCTCAGTTTGAGGCTGACGAGCGTCAAATACGATCGGCGAATCCTATTTAGCGCCGCAGGCGCCGGTACTGCTGTTTCTTAATTCGCAAAAATCGTGGCGTTGCCTTTCCTTTTTAATTTTTTCGAACCTGTGACCTCCCGCATACAGGTAAGTTGCGGTAACCACCACGCCAACGAGTGGGATTCGGTAACCTTTATCTTTTCTCCTCTTTTATTCGTTCCCTTTCCTTTTTTTCTTTTTTTCGATTTTTCCTTTTTTGTTTTCTTTTTTTTCTTCTTACAAGTTCAATGAATTGTTCGCAAATACGTGAACATTTTCTTCAAATAAATGATTTTTTTTTAAATTTGATGAACCTTTTCAGTTTTGATGAATTTTTTTAAATCGATGAATTTTTTTTCAAAATCCATGAACTTTTTTCAATTTTTGATGAATGTTTTTGAAAATCGTTGAACTTTTTCAAATTTGATGAACTTTTTTCAGTTCGATGAATTTTTTTCAAAATCCATGATTTTTTTTTGAAATTCGATGAACTTCATTCTGTTCGATGAACTTTTTTCAAAATCGATGAACTTTTTTTTGAAAACATTTAAATTTTTCCAAAATCAGTGAACTTTTTTCTTTTTTTTGAACTTTTTTTTTCAAATGAATGAAACTTTTTCCAAATTTGATGAACTTTTTTCAAAATCGGGGAACTTTTTCTAAAAATCGATGAACTTTCTTTACTCGTCAAATTGGATCGAGCGAAGCTGCGATCGAGAAGGAAGCAGCCATTGATGGAAGGAAACAGGGAGCGATCTTTCTTTTTGTTCAGACGAAAAGCAGGGAGCGATCGATCGAAGGAAGCGGCGAGCGCCCAGCAAGATGGGCCGACCCAACTACACGGCTGCGTGAGCGCCAGTTCTCATTCAGTATGTGATGGCCCAGGAGCATCTAACCCAACAGCTAATGGATTATCTTCATTATCTTGCTGTCATGAATCCCCAGATCGCCATTGGTGGACCACCCTTACCAACTCCGGAAGGGCATGTTCTTCGTTTGCTTCCTCCACTTCCCCCGGAAGAAGAAGAATGTGCTCCAGCACCAGGGACCCTTCCACAAGACCCTATAGATCTCACCTTCGAACCATAGACAGTCATGAGTGTGGTTGTTGCTGTGTCTACACGCTTGTTTATATAATGCAACCTTTGTATTGTACTTTAGGGCATATGTCATAAGTGCATTGCTATGTTTGCATTCTGCATATGATTGTTTGTTGTGATATACATTTAGTTCTTCCGCCCTTAACAAATCTCGAGGACGAGATTTTCTTAAGGGGGGTAGAGTCTGTAACACCCCAAAAATTCAACCATATTCTTATTAAGTAAAATATGGCCAGATTTTTTTTGAATTATATTAGGTCTTCTAGTAATTTTAGAGTATTTTATGTTTTCTATTTTCCAAAATTCTTCCCTTCATATAGAATTTTTGTAAAACATTATGGGCTTTGGTAGTTTTCTTAAATCTTTTCATTTATATTTTAATAACAATGGGAAATAATTTCATAATAAAACTTTGCCCTGGAATAATTCTGTTAATAGCATTTTCAACCTTTGAAATACTTCTGTTGCACTACAATTATTTTAAATAATTGTTTTAAAATCCCAAAAAATTATGAGGAGTCATTTGATGCCTATAGATCACCTTTATGCAAAAATCTATCTTGGTATTCTAATTTTTTTGAGCAAAACATCCTATTTTCATTTCTGCTCCATCCTTAAGTTATAACTACAACCCTAATTTTTCTTGCTCCAATTATTCTGAAAATTTTGCAACTTATAGTCCTTCCAACCAAATCCTTAAGTCCAGGAGATCAGCCTCAAATTCATCTTTTAAGTCCACCAAATGATTTCTCCAAGTATGGGTCCAGAACTGAATTCTTCCAAAAGTTGCACTAGCAAGTTTTGTTTTTTCTCAAACCAACACCACCATCATCTCTATCATCCAAAGAGACCCTACCCTGCCAATTTTCAAGTCTAACAAAATCTTCTAGGTCACCCTAGCATTCTGTCGAACAACTCATGTGCATGACAGGAATCTGCAAGTTCATAAACTTGCATTGGGAACTTGCTCTTATGGCCAAACCAGCATGTCCAGAAATCTTGCCATCTTAGTAAGCACCACCCTGCTAGATTCTAACTCAAATAGAGCACCCTAGTGTGCCCTGGCATTTGGTCGAACACTCTACCTGCGTGCAGAGAGCGCGGCCAGAGTGCACGAACTACAGCTGTGGGCATCGAGCTATTGATGTCCCTCTGTTGCTCCTCTATATCGCCTTAGCCTTTTTACGGATTGCCCCGTCCACCCTGAGCCCTGCCGACACTCTCCCTCGTCCTCTAGCGCCGGCCACCACCGTCCACGATGACCAGGAGCGCCGCCCGACGAGTCCCGCTCGGCCACGTCTCCGCCAGAACCGCCTCGCCTTAATTGCCAACCGATCGAGCTCATCTGCAGCTCACCGGTCGCACAAAAGCCACACCGGCCACGCCTACCTCGCCACCGCCCTCCTGTTCGCCATGAATGGCCACCGCCGCAGTCTGTTGTGGACGGCACCGCCCAAGCCTCCCGAGCCAGCCAGCGCATCCCCTACGGTAAATTCGGACGGCCACCGTCCATACCAACCCCACCGCCCTCACCGGCCTCAACACCGCCTGCGTTCTGCCATCAATGGCTGCCACCATCGCGGCCACGTTCTGGAACCCGCAAACCGACCTCCCCCGCTCTATATAAGGCCACCCCAGGTTCTCTCCGCTCATCACCACTCCTCCCTCTACGAGCTCTCCCGAGCATCAGAATGACCGGATATGGCCGTCTTCTTCCTCTCTGGCAGCTATGGCCGCCGCCACTATCCGGATGATTCCGACGCCGCCCGGCCCTCCCTCTCCTCGCTTTCTTCACCAATAGCTCCCTGGAGCACCCACAAATCCATCCCCGTGCTCAATTTTGCTCAGGAGCCACCGTAGGAGAAAGCCCCATCCCGCCCGACGCCATCGTCCGCCGAGAAGCTCGCCGTCGACGACTCCGTCCACTTCGGCGACCAAGGAGGGTACCCAGAGGACCGCCTCAGTACCCTGGTCATGCTCGTGGCCTCAATTCACCGTGGGACGCTGCCGCTCGCCGGCGAGCATCATCGGAGCCCCCGCTTCGTTCGGCTAGAGGAAAGAGGCGGGGTGGACTGTGGTCAAATCTGACCAGTGGGCCACGTGGGGTCCACTGTCAGTGACTCACAGCCACGCCACGTGGATAAGTGGAGGCGAGCTTCTCTGGAAACCGTTTTCGCGTGAGGAAAGCGTATTCCCTGAATACGGCGTCAGCATCATCAGCCCGTCTGCGCGGCCGAGCAGCTGGGCCTGGCCTAGTAGCGCCAGGCGGTTAAACCGCGCTCAGGGCGCGCTTCTGCGTTTTTCCTCTTTTTCTTTTCCATTAAGTCTCAAATAATTCTACAACAACCATTTCAAAGCCAAATCTGATGATTCAAATTTCTGCTTATTCCTAAAATCATACTCTATAAATACAAATAGGGTGAACATTTTTCCTAAGCCTGGTTTCTGCTAGATCTATTAAATAGTCCATTTCCTTAATTGTCTCAGCTTAGAAATTTTCTAGGAAAATCATCTGAACTCCAAATCATTTGATTCTTTTTCTGATATTTCTAATTTTTCATCTAGTTTATTTTAGTAATTATTTTATAATTTTCCAAATAACTTTTTGGCACTGTTTTGGCTTTATGTGGTAATTTCAATATTTTGAAAAATAGGTAAATGGAGGGAAGAGAATTTTCAAAACTTTTGGAATGCACCCAACACTTCTGCATGCTCAAGACAAGCATCTTGAACACTTGATATGGTGAATGCATAATTGTTTATTTGCAAGTATAACTGAATTATGAATATGTTGAATTCATATAAAATTTGCATATCACTAGTCATACATGCATGATCCCCTTGATGGTATTTTCTCTTCATTTAAACATGAAGTATAAGTGAGTATGGTTATTTTCACGTGCCACATATGCCTATGTTGGTCCATACTAATCTGCAGGAAGAATCAGTCACGAGAAAAGTGACCGCGAGACTGAAATCTCATTGTGACGAGAGTGATCAGTAAGGGTATGTTGAGACATACCAGACAGTGACCCTGTTGGGAACTACCAAGGAAATATATCGTGCTAATCATTGCAGGAAAATATAAACCTCCTGAGTTGACCATAGACCGGAGTCTTGTTCCGGTAACCCCCATACTTGATTCGTGCTACCACATGCCCCTACCATGGGTAGGGTATGGTTCAGTAAGTTGATAACCCCTTTCCTGCAAACACCGTATAGAGAGGCCATAGGGAATGATACTATTGGCCCTAGTAGTCATGTCACTTGGTTCGGGGACATGAATGTCGGTCTGGGACCGAAGCTGATTATTCATGCTATTGGAGGCCGTGGAGTGAGGCCTTCCCACTTAGAGTTTTACTTTATCTTGTTTTGGGTGATTCCTAGCTTGATGGATTAAAGCTGGTCGTGCGGGTCAGGTGTGTTTTCAACCCAAAGACCGTAATTAGAATTAGTCAACATCTCAGGGTTGACTAAAGAAATCCTTTACTTGTGGGTAAAGAGTGCACCCTCTGCAGAGTATAAGACCTATTCGAATAGCCGTGTCAGCGGTTAAGGACTACAGTCTGGGTTGGTTAAGTGTCGGTCTCAGTGTCAGTCTCCGGAGGAAATAATTAAATTGATCATGGTTCATTTTGCGGGATAATTCTTGTCACTACTGGTGCTATTATGTATATTGTTGTTGACATGAATATTATTGTGGACTAACCTTTTCCTCTTATGTGCAACCTTGAGTATCTCTTGGGATGGCTAGACTACCCGAGATACTCATTTTTTTTCTTTTCTGAGTATCACTTGGGATGGCTAGTCCACCTGGATACTCACTTCTTTTCAAGACCTCTTGAGGCGTCGCATTTAGACACCCGTTTGGCGTTTCTTTTCAAGACCCCTTGAGGCGTCGCATTTAGACACCCGTTTGGCATTTCTTTTCAAGACCTCTCGAGGCGTCGCATTCAGACACCCGCTTGGCATTTTTCTTGGAATTCCTCGGGCGATCCAACACCCGATGTTCCATTTCATTTCCTTGATTTACTACTAACATGATTTATTTATTCTTCCGCATCGTATTAATATTTATCATGCCATGCTTTAACTTTCGGTCAGCACATGCATCAATCTAATTCATCATGAGCATATGCATTCGGTATATCTTTTGTTCATGATGTTTGCGAGTAAATTCAAACGTACTCACTGGCTTGTCCCTGGCTATTGTCTTGGCCAGATCACGATTCAGAGAGGAGCACTACAAAGACACCCCGCAACCTAGGATTCGAAGATAGCAGCCACGCGAGATAGGAGTTATCCAGGTCAGCTGTTCCTGTGGGAATGGAGTCCCATCAACGTTGGAGATCCACGAGTCGCTTCGGTCATCCACCACTAGAGATACTTGTTATATTCAATGGACCTTTATGGTCTTGTACTCAAACTCTTGTAATTGCTTGGAATTCTGTATCAAAGAAGTGTCCACGAGCGAACAGTAATCCTGGGGCTGGTGATGACATAAGGGTCATTTGCTGGGATTTTATTGTTGGGAAACGTTGCATGGAAAACAAAAAAAAATCTACGCACACGCAAGATCTATCCATGGAGATGCATAGCAACGAAGGGGAAGAGTGTGTCTACGTACCTTCGTAGACTGTAAGCGGAAGCGTTTATTAACGCATTTGATGTAGTCGAACTTCTTCGAGATCCAACCGATCAAGTACCAAACGTACAACACCTCCGCGTTCAGCACACATTCAACTCAGTGACATCCTCGCCTTCTTGATCCACCAAGATGGGCGAAGTAGTAGATGAGTTCCGGCAGCACGACGGCGTGGTGACGGTGATGGTGATGCTATCTCCGCAGGGCTTCGCCTAAGCACTCCAAAAATATGACCGAGGGACGAAACTATGGAGAGGGGCACCGCACACGGCTAAGAGATTGTCGTGGTCATTGTGTGCGCCCCCTCCCTCATATATATAGGTGGGGGGAAAGGGAGGCAGCAAGGAGGCGCCCCCAAGGGTGGCCGAATCCCCCTTGGGCTCCTGCCCTTGCCCCCTTCCTTGTTTGTGCGCGGGAGGAAGGCAGGGGGAGGTGGCGTCCCCCCCTTTCCTTTCTCTCATGAGGAGGGAAAGGCAGGAGGGGCCAACCCTCCCCCTTTCCTTCCCCTAGGGCCGGCTGCCAGGGAGAGGGGCGCACCAGCCCCTTGTGGGCTGGTGTGTTCCCCCCTTTGGCCCATTAAGCCCATATAGCCTCCCGGGGCTTCCCGGAACCCCTTCCGGTGATCCGATGACTACCAGTACCTCCCGAAACTCTTCCGGTGTCCAAATATCATCATCCTATATATCAATCTTTACCTCTGGACCATTCCAGAGCTCCTGGTCATGTCGTGATCTCATCCGGGACTCCGAACAACATTCGGTCACCAAATCATATAACTCATATAACACTATATCATCAACGAACGTTAAGCGTGCGGACCCTACGGGTTCGAGAACTATGTAGACATGACCGAGACACCTCTCCGGTCAATAACCAATAGCGGAACCTGGATGCCCATATTGGTTCCTACATATTCTACGAAGAACTTTATCGGTCGAACCTTATGACAACATACGTAATTCCCTTTGTCTGTCGGTATGTTACTTGCCCGAGATTCGATCATCGGTATCTTCATACCTAGTTCAATCTCGTTACCGGCAAGTCTCTTTACTCGTTCCGTAATACATCATCTCGTAACTAACTCCTTAGTCACTTTGCTTGCAAGCTTCTTATGATGTGTATTACCGAGAGGGCCCAGAGATACCTCTCCGATACACGGAGTGACAAATCCTAATCTCGATCCATGCCAACTCAATAGACACCTTTGGAGATACTTGTAGAGCATCTTTATGATCACCCAGTTACGTTGTGACGTTTGATAGCACACAAGTTATTCCTCCGGTATCCGGGAGTTGCATGATCTCATAGTCGAAGGAATATGTATTTGACATTAATAAAGCAATAGCAATAAACTGAACGATCATATGCTAAGCTAACGGATGGGTCTTGTCCATCACATCATTCTCCTTATGATGTGATCCCGTTATCAAGTGACAACACATGTCTATGGTTAGGAAACTTTAACCATCTTTGATCAACGAGCTAGTCTAGTAGAGGCTTACTAGGGACACGGTATTTGTTTATGTATTCACACATGTATTTAAGTTTCCGATCAATACAATTCTAGCGTGAATAATAAACCTTTATCATGAATAAGGAAATATAAAATAATGACTTTATTATTGCCTCTAGGGCATATTTCCTTCAGTCTCCCACTTGCACTAGAGTCAATAATCTAGATTACATTGTACTGAATCTAACACCCATGGAGTCTTGGTGTTGATCATGTTTTGCTCGTGAAAGAGGCTTAACCAATGGGTCTGCTACATTCAGATCCGTATGTATTTTGCAAATCTCTATGTCTCCATCCTTGACCTTTTCACGAATGGAGTTGAAGCATCTCTTGATGTGTTTGGTTCTCTTATGAAACCTGGATTCCTTCGCTAAGGCAATTGCTCCAGTGTTGTCACCAACTGACAGCTCCACCATTCAATATAAATACGTATCCGGTTTGTGACTTAGAGTCACCCGGATCAGTGTTGAAGCTAGCATCGACGTGACCCTTTACGATGAGCTCTTCGTCACCTCCATAAACGAGAAACATATCCTTGCTACTTTTCAGGTACTTCAGGATGTTCTTGACCGTTGTCCAGTGATCCACTCCCGGATTACTTTGGTACCTCCTTGCCAAACTTATGGCAAGGCACACATCAGGTCTGGTACACAGCATAGCATACATGATAGAACCTATGGCTGAGGCATAGGGAATGACTTTCATTTTCTCTCTATCTTCTGCAGTGGTCGGGCTTTGAGTCTGACTCAATTTCACACCTTGTAACACAGGCAAGAACCCTTTCTTTGACTGATCCATTTTGAACTTCTTCAAAACTTTGTCAAGGTATGTGCTTTGTGAAAGTCCTATTAAACTTCTTGATCTATCCCTATAGATCTTGAAGCCCAATATATCCGAGGTCTTGCATTGAAAAATTCTTATTAAAGTATCCTTTTATGCTATCCAGAAATTCTATATCATTTCCAATCAACAATATATCATCCACATATAATATCAGAAATGCTACAGAGCTCCCACTCACTTTCTTGTAAATACAGGCTTCACCGTAAGTCTATATAAAACCATATGCTTTGATCACCTCATCAAAGCATATATTCCAACTCCGAGATGCTTGCACCAGTCCATAGATGGATCGTTGGAGCTTGCACACTTTGTTAGTACCTTTAGGATTGGCAAAACCTTCTGGTTGCATCATATACAACTCTTCTTTAAGAAATCCATTAAGGATCAGTTTGGACGTCCATTTGCCAGATTTCATAATTATAAAATGCGGCAATTGCTAACATGATTCGGACCGACTTAAGCATCGCTACAGGTGAGAAAGTCTCATCGTAGTCAACTCCTTGAACTTGTCGAAACCCTTTTGCGACAAGCCGAGCTTTGTAGACAGTAACATTACCATCAGCGTCAGTCTTCTTCTTGAAAATCCATTTATTCACTATGACTTGTCGATCATCAGGCAAATCCACCAAAGTCCATACTTTGTTCTCATACATGGATCCTATCTCAAATTTCATGTCCTCAAGCCATTTATCAGAATCTGGGCTCATCATAGCTTCTTCATAGTTCGTAGGCTCGCCATGGTCTAATAACATAACTTCCAGGACAGGATTACCGTACCACTTTGGTGCGGATCGTGCTCTGGTCGACCTACGAGGTTCAGTAGTAACCTGATCTGAAGTTTCATGATCATCATCATTTGCTTCCTCTCTAGTTGGTGTAGGCATCACGGGAACAGTTTTCTGTGATGTGCTACTTTCCAATTCGAGAGAAGGTACAATTACCTCATCAAGTTCTACTTTCCTCCCACTCACTTCTTTCAAGAGAAACTCCTTCTCTAGAAAGGACCCATTCTTTGCGACAAAGATCTTGCCTTCAGATCTGTGGTAGAAGGTGTACCCAATAGTTTCCTTAGGGTATCCTATGAAGACGCACTTCTCTGATTTGGGTTTGAGCTTATCAGGCTGAAGCCTTTTGACATAAGTGTCGCATCCCCAAACTTTAAGAAACGACAACTTAGGTTTCTTGCCAAACCATAGTTCATACGGTGTCATCTCAACGAATTTAGACGGTGCCCTATTTAACGTGAATGCGGCTGTCTCTAATGCATAACCCAAAATGATAGTGGTAAATCGGTAAGTGTCGGTGTCAAAACCGGCAGACCTTGGGGTAGGGGGTCCCGAACTGTGGATCTAGGATCGATGGTTAACAAGGGATGATGAACATGATGTTTACCCAGGTTCGGGCCCTCTCAAAGAGGTAATACCCTACGTCCTGCTAGATTGTATTGGATGTATAGTATGATTACAGGGTAAGTCTACCTCGAGATCAGCATGAGCTAAACCCTAAGGTGATGAGATGAATGATGTAGCTCTAGCCCTTAAAGACTACAACCCTCGGTTTACATAGACACCGATAGGGTTAGGGTTACCAGAGATAGATTACAATAAGAGGTAAGGAGATCTGTCTATCCTTGACTTGGACGGCACACCACGGCTTCATAGACCTCCAGTCGCTTTACGGCTTCACCGGTCCATCTCATATACAATGGGCCGGCGCCCCGAGGACCCCTTGTTGGGAAACGTAGCATGCAATTTCAAAAAAATTCTATGCTCACGCAAGATCTATCTAGGAGATGCATAGCAACGAGAGGGGAGAGTGTGTCCACGTACCCTCGTAGACCGAAAGCGGAAGTGTTTAATAACGCGGTTGATGTAGTCGAACGTCTTCGCGATCCAACCGATCCAAGTACCGAACGTACGGCACCTCCGTGTTCAGCACACGTCCAGCACGATGACGTCCCTCGAGCTCTTGATCCAGTTGAGGACGAGGGAGAGTTCCGTCAGCACGATGGCGTGGCGACGGTGATGATGATGTTACCGGCGCAGGGCTTCGCCTAAGCACTACGACGATATGACCGAGGTGTAACTGTGGAGGGGGGCATCGTACATGGCTAAGAGAAGACTTGGTGTTCCTTTGGGGTGCCCCCCTCCCACGTATATAAAGGAGGGAGGGAGAGAGGCCGGCCCCCTAGGGGCGCGCCAAGAGTATGGAGTCCTACTAGGACTTCCAAGTCCTAGTAGGAATCCCTTTCCTTTTCGGAGTAGGAGAGAAGGAAAGAGGAAAAAGAGGGAGGGAGTAGGAAAAGGCAAGGGGGGCGCCGCCCCCTTCCCCTAGTCCAATTCGGACCCATGGGGGGGGGCGCCACCTCCCCTTGGCCTGCCTCCTCTTTTCCCGTATGGCCCAATAAGGCCCATTACTTCTCCCGGTGAATTCCCGTAACTCCCCGGTACTCCGAAAAACACCCGAATCACTCGGAACCTTTCCGATGTCCGAATATAGCCTTCCAATATATGAATCTTTAACTCTCGACCATTTCGAGACTCCTCGTCATGTTCGTGATCTCATCCGGGACTCCGAACAAACTTCGGTCATCAAATCACATAACGCATAATACAAATCGTCATCGAACGTTAAGCGTGCGGACCCTATGGGTTGGAGAACTATGTAGACATGACCGAGACACTTCTTCGGTCAATAACCAATAGCAGAACCTGGATGCTCATATTGGCTCCTACATATTCTACGAAGATCTTTATCGGTCAAACCGCATAACAACATACATCATTCCCTTTGTCATCGGTATGTTACTTGCCCGAGATTCGATCGTCGGTATCATCATACCTAGTTCAATCTCATTATCGGCAAGTCTCTTTACTCGTTCCGTAATGCATCATCACGCAACTAACTCATTAGTCACATTGCTTGCAAGGCTTATAGTGATGTGCATTACCGAGAGGGCCCAGAGATACCTCTCCGATACTCGGAGTGACAAATCCTAATCTCGATCTATGCCAACCCAACAAACACCTTCGGAGACACCTGTAGAGCATCTTTATAATCACCCAGTTACGTTGTGATGTTTGATAGCACACAAGGTGTTCCTCTGGTATTCGGGAGTTGCATAATCTCATAGTCAGAGGAATATGTATAAGTCATGAAGAAAGCAACAGCAATAAACTTAACGATCATAATGCTATGCTAACGGATGGGTCTCGTCCATCACATCATTCTCCTAATGATGTGATCCCGTTTATCAAATGACAACACATGTCTATGGTTAGGAAACTTAACCATCTTTGATCAACGAGCTATTCAAGTAGAGGCATACTAGGGACACTTTGTTTTGTCTATGTATTCACACATGTATCAAGTTTCCGGTTAATACAATTCTAGCATGAATAATAAACATTTATCATGATATAAGGAAATATAAATAACAACTTTATTATTGCCTCTAGGGCATATTTCCTTCAGTCTCCCACTTGCACTAGAGTCAATAATCTAGTTCACATCGCCATGTGATTTAACACCAATAGTTCACATCACCATGTGATTAACACCCATAGTTCACATCGCCATGTGACCAACATCCAAAGTGTTTACTAGAGTCAATAATCTAGTTCACATCGCCATGTGATTTAACACCAAAGGGTACTAAGGTGTGATCATGTTTTGCTTGTGAGAGAAGTTTAGTCAATGGGTCTGTCACATTCAGATCCGTATGTATTTTGCAGATTTCTATGTCTACAATGCTCTACATGGAGCTACTCTAGCTAATTGCTCCCACTTTCAATATGTATCCAGATTGAGACTCAGAGTCATCCAGATCGGTGTTAAAGTTTGCATCGACGTAACTC
Source organism: Thinopyrum elongatum (assembly GCA_011799875.1). Classification (NCBI taxonomy): domain Eukaryota; kingdom Viridiplantae; phylum Streptophyta; class Magnoliopsida; order Poales; family Poaceae; genus Thinopyrum; species Thinopyrum elongatum. The sequence goes on along the minus strand of CM022300.1, from coordinate 79,535,720 downwards.
TTTACGATGAAAAATCTTATCAAGCATCTTGATCTATCTCTATAGATCTTGATGCTCAATATGTAAGCAGCTTCACCGAGGTCTTTCTTTTGAAAAAACTTCTTTCAAATACTCCTTTATGCTTTTCAGAAAATTCTACATCATTTCCGATCAACAATATGTCATTCACATATACTTATCAGAAAGGCTGTAGTGCTCCCACTCACTTTCTTGTAAATACAGGCTTCACCGCAAGTCTGTATAAAACTATATGCTTTGATCAACTCATCAAAGCGTATATTCCAACTCCGAGATGCTTGCACCAGTCCATAGATGGATCGCTGGAGCTTGCACATTTTGTTAGCACCTTTAGGATTGACAAAGCCTTCTGGTTGCATCATATACAACTCTTCTTTAAGAAATCCATTAAGGAATGCAGTTTTGACATCCATTTGCCAGATTTCATAAAATGTGGCAATTGCTAACATGATTCGGACAGAATTTAAGCATCGCTACGAGTGAGAAAATCTCATCATAGTCAACACCTTGAACTTGTCGAAAACCTTTTGCGACAAGTCGAGCTTTGTAGATAGTAACACTACTATCAGCGTCCATCTTCCTCTTGAAGATCCATTTATTCTCAATGGCTCGCTGATCATCGGGCAAGTCAATCAAAGTCCATACTTTGTTCTCATACATGGATCCTATCTCAGATTTCATGGCCTCAAGCCATTTTTCGGAATCTGGGCTCATCATCGCTTCCTCATAGTTCGTAGGTTCGTCATGGTCTAGTAACATGACTTCCAGAACAGGATTACCATACCACTTTGGTGCGGAATGTACTCTGGTTGACCTACGAGGTTCTGTAGTAACTTGATCTGAATCTTCATGATCATCATCATTAGCTTCCTCGCTAATTGGTGTAGGCATCACTGGAACTGATTTCTGTGATGAACTACTTTCCAATTCAAGAGAAGGTACAACTACCTCATCAAGTTCTACTTTCCTCCCACTCACTTCTTTCGAGAGAAACTCCTTCTCTAGAAAGGATCCATTCTTAGCAACGAATATTTTGCCTTCGGATCTGTGATAGAAGGTGTACCCAACAGTTTCCTTTGGGTATCCTATGAAGACGCACTTCTCCGATTTGGGTTCGAGCTTATCAGGTTGAAGCTTTTTCACATAAGCATCGCAGCTCCAAACTTTAAGAAACGACAACTTTGGTTTCTTGCCAAACCACAGTTCATAAGGCGTCGTCTCAACGGATTTTGATGGTGCCCTATTTAAAGTGAATGCAGCAGCATAACCCCAAAACGATAGCGGTAAATCAGTAAGAGACATCATAGATCGCACCATATCTAATAAAGTACGGTTACGACGTTCGGACACACCATTTCGCTGGGGTGTTCCAGGTGGAGTAAGTTTTGAAACTATTCCACATTGTTTCAAATGAAGACCAAACTCGTAACTCAAATATTCACCTCCACGATCAGATCGTAGAAACTTTATTTTCTTGTTACGATGATTTTCCACTTCACTCTGAAATTCTTTGAACTTTTCAAATGTTTCAGACTTATGCTTCAGTAAGTAGATATAACCATATCTGCTCAAATCATCTGTGAAGGCAAGAAAATAACGATATCCGCCACGAGCCTCAACACTCATTGGACCACATACATCGGTATGTATTATTTCCAATAAGTCAGTAGCTCGTTCCATTGTTCCGGAGAACGGAGTTTTAGTCATCTTGCCCATGAGGCACGGTTCGCAAGCACCAAGTGATTCATAATCAAGTGATTCCAAAATCCCATCAGCATGGAGTTTCTTCATGCGCTTTATACCGATATGACCTAAACGGCAGTGCCACAAATAAGTTGCACTATCATTATCAACTTTACATCTTTTGGCTTCAATATTATGAACATGTGTATCATCACGATCGAGATTCAACAAAAATAGACCACTTAGCAAGGGTGCATGACCATAAAAGATATTACTCATATAAATAGAACAACCATTATTCTCTGATTTAAATGAATAACCATCTCGCATTAAACAAGATCCAGATATAATGTTCATGCTCAACGCTGGCACCAAATAACAATTATTTAGGTCTAAAACTAATCCCGAAGGTAGAGGGAGTGTGCGATGGTGATCTTATCAACCTTGGAATCACTTCCAGCACTCATCGTCACCTCGTCATTAACTAGTCTCTGTTCATTTTGCAACTCCTGTTTTGAGTTACTAATGTTAGCAACTGAACCGGTATCAAATACCCAGGGGCTACTATGAACACTAGTAAAATACACATCAATAACATGTATATCAAATATACCTTTGTTCATTTTGCCATCCTTCTTATCCGCCAAGTATTTGGGGCAATTCCGCTTCCAGTGACTATTTCCTTTGCAGTAGAAGCACTCAGTTTCAGGCTTAGGTCCATCTTTGGGCTTCTTCACGGGAGTGACAACTTGTTTGCCATTCTTCTTGAAGTTCCCTTTCTTTCCCTCGCCCTTTTTCTTAAAACTAGTGGTCTTGTCAACCATCAACACTTGATGCTATTTCTTGATTTCTACCTTCGCCGATTTCAGCATTGCGAAGAGCTTGGGAATCGTTTTCGTCATCCCTTGCATATTATAGTTTATCACGAAGTTCTAGTAACTTGGTGATAGTGACTAGAGAACTCTGTCAATCACTATCTTATCTGGAAGATTAACTCCCACTTGATTCAAGCGATTGTAGTACCCAGACATTCTGAGCATATGCTCACTGGTTGAGCTATTCTCCTCCATCTTGTAGGCAAAGTACTTGTCAGAGGTCTCATACCTCTTGACACGGGCATGAGTCTGAAATACCGATTTCAGCTCTTGGAACATCTCATATGCTCCGTGGCGTTTAAAACGTTTTTGAAGTCCCGGTTCTAAGCCGTAAATCATGGCGCACTAAACTATCAAGTAGTCATCATATCGAGCTTGCTAAACGTTCATAACGTTTGCATCTGCTCCTGCAATAGGTCTGTCACCTAGCGGTGCATCAAGGACATAATTCTTCTGTGCAGCAATGAGGATAATCCTCAGATCATGGAACCAGTCCGCATCATTGCTACTATCATCTTTCAACTTAGTTTTCTCTAGGGACATATCAAAAAATAAAACAGGGGAGCTATACGCGAGCTATTGATCTACAACATAATTTGCAAATACTACCAGGACTAAGTTCATGATAAATTAAAGTTCAATTAATCATATTACTTAAGAACTCCCACTTAGATAGACATCCCTCTAGTCATCTAAATGATCACGTGATCCATATCAACTAAACCATGTCCGATCATCACGTGAGATGGAGTAGTTTTCAATGGTGAACATCTCTATGTTGATCATATCTACTATATGATTCACGTTCGACCTTTTGGTCTCAGTGTTCCGAGGCCATATCTGCATATGCTAGGCTCGTCAAGTTTAACCCGAGTATTCTGCACGTGCAAAATTGGCTTGCACCCGTTGTATGTGAACGTAGAGCTTATCACACCCGATCATCACGTGGTGTCTCGGCACGACGAACTGTCGCAACGGTGCATACTCAGGGAGAACACTTATACCTTGAAATTTAGCGAGGGATCATCTTATAATGCTACCGTCATACTAAGAAAAATAAGATGCATAAAAGATAAACATCACATGCAATCAAAATATGTGACATGATATGGCCATCATCATCTTGTGCCTTTGATCTCCATCACCAAAGCACCGTCATGATCTCCATCGTCACCGTCTTGACACCTTGATCTCCATCTTAGCGTCGTTGTCGTCTCGCCAACTATTGCTTCTACGACTATCGCTATCGCATAGTGATAAAGTAAAGCAATTACATGGCGATTGCATTTCATACAATAAAGCGACAACCATAAGGCTCCTGCCAGTTGCCGATAACTTTTATAAAACATGATCATCTCATACAATAACGTATATCACATCATGTCTTGACCATATCACATCACAGCATGCCCTGCAAAAACAAGTTAGACGTCCTCTACTTTGTTGTTGCAAGTTTTACGTGGCTGCTACGGGCTTCTTGCAAGAACCGTTCTTACCTACGCATCAAAACCACAACGATTTTTTGTCAAGTGTGCTGTTTTAACCTTCAACAAGGACCGGCCGTAGTCAAACTCGATTCAACTAAAGTTGGAGAAACAGACACCCGCCAGCCACCTGTGTGCAAAGCACGTCGGTAGAACCAGTCTCATGAACGCGGTCATGTAATGTTGGTCCGGGCCGCTTCATCCAACAATACCGCCGAATCAAAGTAAGACGTTGGTGGTAAGCAGTATGACTATTATCGGCCACAACTCTTTGTGTTCTACTCGTGCATATCATCTACGCATAGACCTGGCTCGGATGCCACTGTTGGGGAACGTAGCATGCAATTTCAAAAAAATTCTACGCTCACGCAAGATCTATCTAGGAGATGCATAGCAACGAGAGGGGAGAGTGTGTCCACGTACCCACGTAGACTGAAAGTGGAAGCGTTTAGTAACGCGGTTGATGTAGTCGAACGTCTTCGCGATCCAACCGATCCAAGTACCGAACGTACGGCACCTCCGTGTTCAGCACACATTCAGCACGATGACGTCCCTCGAGCTCTTGTTCCAGTTGAGGACGAGGGAGAGTTCCGTCAGCACGACGGCGTGGCGATGGTGATAATGATGTTACCGGCGCAAGGATTCGCCTAAGCACTACGACGATATGACCGAGGTGTGTAACTGTGGAGGGGGGCACCGCACACGGCTAAGAGAAGACTTGGTGTGCCCCCTCCCACGTATATAAAGGAGGGAGGGAGAGAGGCCGGCCCCCTAGGGGCATGCCAAGAGTATGGAGTCCTACTAGGACTTCCAAGTCCTAGTAGGAATCCCTTTCCTTTTCGGAGTAGGAGAGAAGGAAAGAGGAAAAAGAGGGAGGGAGTAGGAAAAGGCAAGGGGGGCGCCGCCCCCTTCCCCTAGTCCAATTCGGACCCATGGGGGGGGCACGCCACCTCCCCTTGGCCTGCCTCCTCTTTTCCCGTATGGCCCAATAAGGCCCATTACTTCTCCTGGTGAATTCTCGTAACTCCCCGGTACTCCGAAAAACACCCGAATCACTCGGAACCTTTCCGATGTCCGAATATAGCCTTCCAATATATGAATATTTACCTCTCGACCATTTCGAGACTCCTCTTCATGTCCGTGATCTCATCCGGGACTCCGAACAAACTTCGGTCATCAAATCACATAACTCATAATACAAATCATCATCGAACATTAAGCGTGCGGACCCTATGGGTTCGAGAACTATGTAGACATGACCGAGACACTTCTCCGGTCAATAACCAATAGCGGAACCTGGATGCTCATATTGGCTCCTACATATTCTACGAAGATCTTTATCGGTCAAACCGCATAACAACATACGTCACTCCCTTCGTCATCGGTATGTTACTTGCCCGAGATTCGATCGTCGGTATCATCATACCTAGTTCAATCTCGTTACTGGCAAGTCTCTTTACTCATTCCGTAATGCATCATCCCGCAACTAACTCATTAGTCACATTGCTTGCAAGGCTTATAGTGATGTGCATTACCGAGAGGGCCCAGAGATACTTCTCCGATACTCGGAGTGACAAATCCTAATCTCGATCTATGCCAACCCAACAAACACCTTCGGAGACACCTGTAGAGCATCTTTATAATCACCCAGTTATGTTGTTATGTTTGATAGCACACAAGGTGTTCCTCCGGTATTCGGGAGTTGCATAATCTCATAGTCAGAGGAATATGTATAAGTCATGAAGAAAGCAACAGCAATAAACTTAACGATCATAATGCTATGCTAACGGATGGGTCTGGTCCATCACATCATTCTCCTAATGATGTGATCCCGTTTATCAAATGATAACACATGTCTATGGTTAGGAAACTTAACCATCTTTGATCAACGAGCTAGTCAAGTAGAGGCATACTAGGGACACTTTGTTTTGTCTATGTATTCACACATGTATCAAGTTTTCGGTTAATACAATTCTAGCATGAATAATAAACATTTATCATGATATAAGGAAATATAAATAACAACTTTATTATTGCCTCTAGGGCATATTTCCTTCACCCCTTAGTCCATAACTCCCTCAGTAGCCCCCGAACTAGCCTCCAATGCCGGGGATTATCCTCTGGAATCTTCACATCGTCGGCTTGCGAGGTGAGTTCTTCCGTTTCTTTATTCAGTTTGGAGCCGTATAAATCTCGTCGAACACTATCCGGAACCCGAACTAATATGTGCTCGGGCCCGGACAATTTCAAGATTCTGGGATCCGAAGATATCTCCAGATTGAGGTGGGACCATCAGAGTTTAATGCCATTCCTCGGGGCAAGGGCTTTGTGCACCTTTTCAGAAGGCGTGCGGCCCAATGCCATATTTCCACGAGCCCGTCCTTCTAGCTTCAAGATGAGACGCCTATTTATAGATCCAAAGGCGCGGGGGATAGTTTACCCTTCCTCTTTAACACCGAAGAAATTCCCCGGCGCCATGGCTGACCTCCCAGGTTCATCCTCGCATCCGCACGGCCCACTCCCAGGTGATTGGTCGAGCTGTTCAGTTTCACACCTTGAGTTGAGGCATTTGCAGATGCAGTGCTTCCTCCCTCTAGCAGATTTGGTTTCCGTCCGTGCCGGTCTCATCTCCGTCGATGGTCGCGCCCTCGCTGAGAACTCCCCCGCTACAATAAGGGGGAGAGGGTATGTATCATGCCCTTCCTTCTAAGAGGTTTGGGCTTTCCCATCCATCCCTTTTTACGGGGTTTGTTGGAGTTCTATGGGATCCAACTCCACAACCTCACCCCGGGGTCCATATTGCATATCTCTGGCTTTGTAGTTCTTTGCGAGATATTTTTGAGTTGCGAGGCCCACTTTGACTTGTGGAGGAAGTATTTCTGTCTTGTCCCTTGCCTCCGGGAAGGATCCATATTCAAGGTGGGCGGCGCTGAAGTATAGTGGATAGCTGGGACAGGATACCCCATGAAAAGATCCCGAAGGATGGACTTCGAAATGGTTTATATTGAAGACGTTCCCCTCACCGATCCAATTCGGCAAGGGTTTCCCGAATACTCAAACAACCTATAAAGCGGTTCAACTGGCGGCCCAAAGGCCCTTCCCAACAGGACAGCAAAGAGGTGCGTTCGTTGGCGGCCAAGGTCAGGCTGGTAACCAGCAGCAAGCTGACCATGATCGAAGTGATGGCCATCGCTATTACCCGATGCGTGCAACCCCTCCAGCAAAGGGGTCATCCCTTATGGTGCTATAACAAGACCAACGACGTAACCCGCTACCAACGACAAGGGCCAGACAATAAGGTGGCTCTGGCCAAAATACTGGCCGATCTCTTCAAGGGAGAGGAGGCAGATTTTGCCCGAATGAGTATCCGGGAAGGTTGCTCCGGATACAATCCGGCGGACTGGGTAAGCCGCAATCCACTATCTTGAGCACATGGATTACACCCGCGCTCTAACTGGTTGTATTTGAACAGGGATGGAGGTGTCAAGTTGCGTCCATTAATTACCCTCCTCCTCAACCAGAGGATCATTCCCGCGACGACGATCCAGGGTATCATGACGACCCAGAGACGTTGATTGATTTCGAAGACGGGGTGTTTTATCAGGAGAGCCTTGACAGCACCAAGGTCGCTCTGATAGCCGATCACCCCGGGGCTCTTCCCTCTTCCACAGTAAGTGAAAAGAAGAACCTCTCCCGAACGGAGCGCTCATCTCGCGTTGTTCCCCACGTGTTGACTTCTGCTCCCAAGGGTCGCCGCACTACGCGTCAGACCATCCTAGGAGGAGCGTGGACCGCGCCAGCTTTGGCCCCTAACGGGAGATCAAAGCGGAAGGCCTCCGCCGAAGTGGAAGCACCTACCTCCTCGGCCCAAAGGTGACGTATTTCGGAATCACAGCGAGGGTTGCTCTTAACACCTTTTTATTAAAACTTGCTTTATTTTGCAGAAGAAGTATACCCCTGCATCAGTCCAAAGATTCCCCGGGCACGCCAAATCGCAGCTCTGGTCCTAGGTCTTCGGCACAAGCCGGAGCTTCCTACGAACACGCGGCAGCCGGCGTGCCTCCGACGGATTCCGATGATGTTTCGGTTACCAACTCCGAAGTCGAGAGCGTAATGAATCATCGCCACCGGAGGGAAACTTTACATCATACTGTCTTTGCCGACCAGGAATTTAACGCCTTTAATTTGGTGGATGCGTACCTTGGAGCGGCCCGGACAGGTCTTGAAGGGATCGTCGGTCTTTTTGCCGCCAAAGTGTAGGTATGTAACTAAAATAGCTTGAAGGCATATTATGTTCCCTAACCAACTAGCCCCCAAGCCTTAATTTGGGTGGGACGACCGAGTTAAGGATTTCTAATGGTATGATTTTTGTAGGCCGCGAGAGAGCAGAGCAAAAAGTTGTCCGAGGACCTTGAGGTTAGCCGGACACAGTTGGTTGAAACTAAGGCCGAACTGGATGCGGCTCAAAAAGCCAGCAGCGAATTGTCCGGTAAGTAGAAAGATCTGTTTCCCAACGCGTGGAAAGGTATATGGTGTATTCTATGTATTCACACCTTTGTCTCCATATAGCCGCAGAAGCCACAAGCGAGTTGCGGAAGGAGCTAGAGGCTGGTAAACGAGTGCTGACGCGAAGTCATGAAGAGAAAAATGAGCTCAAGGCAGAGAATCAGCGGAAAGCCGAGGAAATTGAGAGTTTGAAAACTCAGCTGGCACAAGCCTTGGAGGAAAACCAGAAGCTAAAAGGCGGCATATTTGTAAGTCCTGATCTTGCCGTTCTGTTAGTAAGTACCATTAGCGTTTTAATATCGACATGCGACATCTGCTCTTTAGGCCTCTTGACTTGGCGGCCCGAGGAAGAAGTCAACACATATGGTGGGAACCTTTTAAAAGGGCTGACGAAGACTCATGAGAGGGCCCGGAAGGCCATGAAGAGCATGGTCAAGGCGTTATGGCCGTCAGATGTGCCGTCAGAGATTATGGCCGAACTGGCTGAACGCCTTAAAGGAGCCCAGTGATGTTTTGAATTGTGGAAGATCTCAGCTTGCCGAGAAGGAGCGCGCGAGGCATGGGCTATGGTAAAGACTCGTTTCACCAAGCTAGACCCAGAGCATATGGCCCGGGTTGGTCCAGTGGGCCCTGATGGTCGAGAGATACCTCTAAGCTTGGTGTATGATGATGTGATGTCAGCCGCTCGCTATTCTCAGAAGGATTGTGCTTTAGAGCAATTGATAGACAATGTCGATCAAGAGTAGTTTTGTCAATTCTATGTATCTATGTACTTTACATGGACCAAGCTCAATCCGCGTTCTTATTGTTAAAGAATGTTGTCTTAACCGGCCATCGGCTTCTACCTCCCCGACCAGTGATCGGGAAGTGTTCCGTACTACATGCCTTGGGAAACAAGGCAACACTTCGGGAACCAGGCAATCCGGCCATCTGGCTCGAACGGACGAAACATGTGCGGAGAGTTATGTTATATTACTGTTTGACATAAGAAACATCCTCCGATGAAAATAGTTCCTCCAAGGGTTCCTTTCTTCGGGTAAAATTATAGTACGGATACGTAAGATCAACGGAAACCAATGGCTACTAAAAAAACCTGGTAATAAGCACGAGGCTATATTCACGTCCCTTAGGCCGACTTATTGTATTATGTAAGAACGCTAGCTTTCAGCTTCACCCGTCTGAGGTACGGTCCCGGATGACCCGGTCGTAACAATTGCAGAGGTGCTCCCTTTACTCCCTAGCCGAACAATCGAGAACATAGGGGTAAACACATGAGCCAGGCAACCCAGCTTGGCAAAGATCTTAAGTCAAATAAGTGCATATGTTGGCTTAACATGTGTGAGAAGGATGCAATCGGTACGAATGCGGTTTATACATTATTCGGCTCTTCTGAGGGAGCCCCCATGCAAAGCTGGGTGGTACATTCAATGATGTATATAATACAAGCTTGGTATGGTTCGGTTTAGCCGAACTCTCACCATGTAGAAAAGAAAGAAAGAAAAATAAAAGAAAGGAAAAGGTAGGGATGTGTGTCAAACTCAGGCGTAAAAACACCGCAGCCGGGCTGCGTTCCACGGGTTCGGCTCGAGGCAGTCATCGGATGGGTGGCGAAGGCGATATGCTCCTCCTATGAGTACTTCATTGATGATGTACGGTCCCTCCCATTTGGGTGATAGTTTATTCTTCTGTTTTTCGGGGAGTCAGAGGACGAGGTCTCCCATGTTGTATGTCTTCGCTCAGACTTCACGGTTGTGGTAATGTCGTGCTTGCTGTTGATAGAATGCGGATCGAGCCCGAGCTATATCCCATTCTTCTTCAAGAGCATCCAGATCATCCTGCCGATCCAGCTCGGCTTCCTTTTCTTCGTACATGCGCACTCTAGGCGCGACAGCTTCCGCACCGTATACCATGAAAAATGGTGTGTATCCGGTTGACCGGTTAGGAGTAGTGCACAGCCCCCATAGTATGGAATCGAGTTCCTTGACCCAATGGCAGTCTGATTGTTTAAGTGATCGGACTAGGCGAGGCTTAATGCCTCTCATAATGAGCTCGTTGGCTCATTCGACCTGTTATGGGTGGTACACCGAGGCGTAATCGAGCTCAATGCCCATTTTGCCGCACCAATCTTTGACTTCCTGGGTGGTGAAGTTGGTACCATTATCAGTAATTATGCTGTGGGGGACACCACAATGGTGTACGACGTCGAATAAGAAGTTGACGACCGGTCCAGATTTTGCCGAAGTGACGGGCCTTGCCTCGATCCACTTGGTGAATTTGTCGACCATGACCAATAGGTACTTCTTTTTGTTTGTCCCCCCTTTGAGTGGCCCGACCATGTCGAGACCCCAGACCGCGAAAGGCCATGTTATCGGTATCATCCGAAGAGCTATGGGGGGCATGTGGCTTTGATTTGCGAACAGCTGGCATCCGACGCAATGTTGGACTAATGTCCAGGCATCTTCACGGGCGGTAGGCCAGAAGAAACCTGCTTGGAAAGCCTTGCTCACCAAAGCCCGAGCTGCCGCATGGTGTCCACCCATGCCCGCGTGTATCTCTGCCAAGAGCTGCTGCCCCTCTTCTTCGGAGATGCACTTGGTAAGACTCCTGTGGTACTCTTCTTATAGAGCTCACCCTCATGGACCTTGTATGCTTTAGGGCGCCGAACTATACGTCGTGCTTTGGTTTGATCCTCCAGAAGCTGATGTTGTGTGAGTTAGGCTAGCAATGGTTCTGTCCAGGGTGGGATTACGGCCATGACTTCGTGGGCGGAAGGTGTTTCCTCGAGTGCGGAGCCACCGATGACATGGTTGTCCGGTTCATTTTCTGGCGAGACATTGTGAGCGGGCTCATTGGTTGGTGCGCCGATGACGTCGTCCTGCCACACCACGGAGGGCTTAAAGAGCCGCTCGAGGAAGGTGTTTTTGGGAACCGGGTCGCGCTTGGCGCCCATGCGGGCGAGGACGTCCGCTGCTTGATTGCTGTCTCTAGCGACATGGTGAAATTCTAGGCCCTCAAATCGGGCCGATATCCGGAGGACCGCATTTTTGTATGCCGCCATCTTGGGGTCCTTGGCGTCGAATTTGCCATTGACTTGAGAGATCGCCAGGTTTGAATCTCCCCTTACCTCAAGGCGCTGCACTCCCATTGACGTGGCCATACGAAGACCATGTAGTAGCGCTTCGTACTCGGCTGCGTTGTTGGAGTCCATGTACATTATTTGTAGGACATACCGAACAGTGTCGCCTGTAGTGGAGATTAGGATGACCCCAGCCCCCAGTCCGGCTAACATCTTTGAGCCGTCAAAATACATTGTCCAGTGTGAATATGTACTGTACTCCCGGGTAGTTCGGCCTCGGTCCATTCGGCTATGAAATCGGCCGGCACCTGAGATTTAATGGCTCGGCATGGCTTGTATGTTATCTCAAAGGGGAGGAGCTCGATGGCCCATTTGGCGATGTGGCCCATGGCGTACTGATACGTCTCCGTCGTATCTATAATTTTTGATTGTTCCATGCCAATATTCTACAACTTTTACATACTTTTGGCAACTTTTTATACTATTTTCTTGGACTAACATATTGATCCAGTGCCCAGTGCCAGTTCCTGTTTGTTGCATGTTTTTTGTTTCACAGAAAATCCATATCAAACGAAGTCCAAACGCGATAAAAACTTACAGAGATTTTTTTGGAATATATGTGATTTTTTGGAAAAAGAATCAACGTGAGACGATGCCCGAGGGGGCCACAAGGCAGGGGGCGCGCCCTGGGCCCTTGTTGTCACCCTGTAAGGCGGTTGGTGCCCTTCTTTCGCCGAAATAAAGCTAATATCTGGATAAAAATCGTGTTAAAATTTCATCCCAATCGGAGTTACGGATCTCCGGGAATTTAAGAAGCGGTGAAAGGTCAGAATCTGGGAGCGCAGAAACAGAAGGAAACAGAGAGAGATCCAACCTCGGAGGGGCTCCCGCCCCTCCGCCGCCATGGAGGCCATGGACCAGAGGGGAAACCCTTCTCCCGTCTAGGGGGAAGGTCAAGGAAGAAGAAGAAGGAGGGGGGCTCTCTCCCCCTCTCTCCCGGTGGCGCTGGAACACCGCCGGGGCCATCACCGTGACGGCGATCTACACCAACAACTTTGTCGCCGTCATCACCAACTCTCTCCCCCTCTACGCAGTGGTGTAACACCTCTTCTCCCTGCTGTAATCTCTACTTAAACATGGTGCTCAACGCTATATATTATTTCCCAATGATGTATGGCTATCCTATGATGTTTGAGTAGATCCGTTTTGTCCTATGGGTTAATTGATGATCGTGATTGGTTTGAGTTGCATGTTTTATTATTGGTACTGTCCTATGGTGCTCTCCATGTCGCGCAAGCATGAGGGATCCCTGCTGTAGGGTTTGCAATATGTTCATGATTTGCTTATGGTGGGTGGCATGAGTGACAGAAGCACAAACCCGAGTAAGTAGGTTGTTTGCGTATGGGAATAAAGAGGACTTGATACTTTAATGCTATGGTTGGGTTTTACCTTAATGATCTTTAGTAGTTATGTATGTTTGCTAGAGTTCCAATCATAAGTGCATATGATCCAAGAAGAGAAAGTATGTTAGCTTCTGCCTCTCCCTCATATAAAATTGCAATAGTGATTACCGGTCTAGTTATCGATTGCCTAGGGACAAATAACTTTCTTGTGACAAAAATCTCTCTACTAAAACTAACTTAGTTGTTTCTTTATCTAAACAGCCCCTAGTTTTTATTTACGTGCTCTTTATTATCTTGCAAACCTATCCTATCACACCTACAAAGTACTTCTAGTTTCATACTTGTTCTAGGTAAAGCGAACATTAAGTGCGCGTAGAGTTGTATCGGTGGTCGATAGAACTTCAAGGGAATACAAACCCTACCTTTAGCTCCTCGTTGGGTTCGACACTCTTATTTATCGAGAAAGGCTACAACTGATCCCCTATACTTGTGGGTTATCAAGACCTTTTTTTGGCGCCGTTGCCGGGGAGCAACAGCGTGGGGTGAATATTCTCGTGTGTGCTTGTTTGCTTTATCACTAAGTAGATTTTATTTGCTGTTCTAAGTTGTTCTCTATCTTTAGTTATGGGTAGGAAACGCAAAATACCAAAAAAATTAGTTGTACTTGCTAAACCAATGGTTGAAGAACCACCCAAAATCTATCATGCTCTTGACGCTTTTTACTTGGATCATCTTCGATCCCTATGTGCTCGTGCTGAAAACCCAACTAGCTTAGTTGAGGGAAAATCATTAGATGAGCATGCTTATTTTGTGCGACACCGCTTATCTCAAAAAGGGAAACTTTTATGACATCATATTAATACTTTGCAATGCTATGCTTGGAATTTATGCAAAATATATGATTTTACTTGTTGTTCCGAAGACCCTAAAAAACACCTTCCCTATCAATGTGAGTTTAGTGATAATGGATTCTTATCTTCTTATGCTAAAGGTGTTTATAATTACTATGATATTGAGCAAATTGAAGAATTTGTTGCTTTTAAGGGTGCCTATGAAATTGCTTCTTTGATTGAAAAGTATGATGCTACTCTTTACAAATCTGAAATTTTTGTCATACTTAAATATTGCTATGAGAATTATGCTTCTAATGCTTACGTTAAACCATATATAGAGGACTCCTCCGCTGTCCAAGAGGAGACTAATATTTTGCAGGAAACTATGGAAGAAGAAATTGATGACACTGTGAGCTCATTAGATGAAAAAGATGAGGAGGAGAGAGAAGAACAAAAGGAGGAAGAGCGGATTAGCTACCCATGCCCACCTTCTAATGAGAGTAACCCTTCAACTTGTGCATTGTTTAATTTCCCTTCGTGCTTACTGAAGGATGAATGCTATGATAATTGCTATGATCCCTTGGATTCATTTGAAATATCCCTTTTTGATGAAATTGATGCTTGCTATGCTTGTGGCCATGATGCCAATATGAATGATGCTTATGGAGATGAACTTGCTATAGTTCCTTATGTTAAGAATGAAATTGTTGCTATTGCACCCAAACATGATAGTCCTATTATCTTTTTGAATTCTCCCAACTACACTATATCGGAGAAGTTTGCGCTTATTAAGGATTATATTGATGGGTTGCCTTTTACCGTTACACATGATGATTTTGATGAATATAATATGCATGTGCTTGCTGCTCCTACTTGCAATTATTATGAGAGAGGAACTACATCTCCGCCTCTCTACGTTTCCAATACGATAAAATTGCAAGAAACTGTTTATACTTTGCATTGGCCTTTACTTGATGTGCATGAATTGTTCTTTTATAACATGCCGATGCATAGGAAAAGAGTTAGACTTCATCGTTACTTGATATATGTTACTTTGTGCTCACTACTAAATCACAAATCATTGTTAATTAAAATTGGCTTTGATATACCTTGGGATCCGGGTGGATCGATTACTTGAGCACTTTATGCCTAGCTTAATGGCTTTAAACAAAGCGCTGCCAGGGAGACAACCCGAAAGTTTTAGAGAGTCATTTATTTCTGTTGAGTGCTTTTAAAAAGTTTAAAAACAAAAAAATAAAGTGGGGAACCTAAAACTTTTCAAAAAGAAAAGTGAAAGTAAGAAGGACGAGCTCCGTTGAAGTGGGGGAGCTCCTTGAACTTTGTTCATGCCCATGGAAACTTTGCAAATCTTGAATTACAAAAACTTTTCAACAAAAATAATTATCCCCTTGTATAAATCCATTGTATTATAAAAATAATGTGCCAAGATTTGCCTTTAGGATGATTAGATTGCTTGTTTGGTATGTGCGGTGCAAAAACAGAAACTTTGGCTGTAGTGCATGATTTTACATTTTTTACTGGAAAGTTAAAAGCTTCTGAAACTTTTTGAACAGTACTTTTATACAATTGTTTATTTTTTTCCTAATTTTTCAGAATTTTTGGAGTTACAGAAGTATGGTAGATGTTCTGATTGCTACAGACTGTCCTGTTTAAGACAGATTCTGTTTTTGATGCATTGTTTTGCTAGTTTTGATGAAACTATCGATTTTATCGGTGGTATAAGCCATAGAGAAGTTATAATACAGTAGCTACAATGCAAAAATAAAATATGAATGGGTTTGCAATAGTACTTAAAGTGGTGATTTGTTTTATTATACTAACGAATCTCACGAGGGTTTTGTTAAGTTTTGTGTGATTGAAGTTTTCAAGTTTTGGGTGAGATCACGATGGATGAAGGAATAAGGAGGGGCAAGAGCCTAAGCTTGGGGATGCCCGAGGCACCCCAAGGTAATATTCAAGGACTCCCAAGCAACTAAGCTTGGGGATGCCCCAGAAGGCATCCCCTCTTTCTTCCAACGATCATCGGTAATTTTACTTGGAGCTATATTTTTATTCGTCACATGATATGCGTAAATCTTGGAGCGTCTTTTGTGTTTTTTTTTCCTTTTTATTTTATGCACCATGCTGGTATGAGATAGTCCTTGGTTGATTTATAGAATGCTTCATGCACTTCACTTATATCTTTTGAGTATGGCTTTATAGAATGCTTCATGTGCTTCACTTATATCTTTTGAAGTTTGGATTGCCTGTTTCTCTACACATAGAAAACCGCCATTTGTAGAATGCTCTTTTGCATCACTTATATTTCTTAGAGCATAGGCATATCTTTTGTAGAAAGAATTGAACTCTCTTACTTCACTTATATCTATTTAGAGAGTCATCAGGAATTGGTCATTCACATGGTTAGTCATAAAATCCTACATAAAACTTGTAGATCACTGAATATGATATGTTTGATTCCTTGCAATAGTTTTGTGATATAAAGATGGTGATATTAGAGTCATGCTAGTGAGTAATTATGGATTGGTAAGAATACTTGTGTTAAAGTTTGTGATTCCCGTAGCATGCATGTATGGTGAACCGTTATGTAACGAAGTCGGAGCATGATTTATTTTTTATTGTCTTCCTTATGAGTGGCGGTCGGGGACGAGCGATGGTCTTTTCCTACCAATCTATCCCCCTAGGAGCATGCGCGTAGTACTTTGTTTCTATAGCTAATAGACTTTTGCAATAAGTATGTGAGTTCTTTATGACCAATGTTGAGTTCATGGATTATACGCACTCTCACCCTTTCATCATTGCTAGCCTCTTCGGTACCATGCATTGCCCTTTCTCACCTGGAGCGTCAGTGCAAACTTCGCCGGTGCTTCCAAACCCCGTGATATGATACGCTCTGTCACACATAAGCCTCCTTATATCTTCCTCAAAACAGCCACCATACCTACCTATCATGGCATTTCCATAGCCATTCCGAGATATATTGCCATGCAACTTCCATCATCATCATATACATGACTTGAGTGTTCATTGTCATATTGCTTTGCATGATCGTAAGATAGCTAGCATGATATTTCCATGGCTTGCCTGTTTTTTGATATCTTTGCTACGCTAGATCATTGCACATCCTGGTACACTGCCAGAGGCATTCATATAGAGTCATATTTTGTTCTAGTATCGAGTTGTAATATCGAGTTGTAAGTAAATAAAGGTGTGATGATCATCATTATTAGAGCATTGCCCCAGTGAGGAAAGGATGATGGAGACTATGATTCCCCCACAAGTTGGGATGAGACTCCGGACGAAAAAAAAGAGGCAAAAAAACAAAAAAAATGAGAGAAAAAGAGAGAAGGGGCAATGCTACTATCCTTTTACCACACTTGTGCTTCAGAGTAGCACCATGTTCTTCATATAGAGAGTCTCTTGAGCTATCACTTTCATATACTAGTGGGAATTTTCATTATAGAACTTGGATTGTATATTCCGATGATGGGCTTCCTCAAATGCCCGAGGTCTTCATGAGCAAGCAAGTTGGATGCACACCCACTTAGTTTTCAGTTTAAGCTTTCATACACTTATAGCTCTTAGTGCATCTGTTGCATGGCAATCCCTACTCCTCACATTGACATCAATTGATGGGCATCTCCATAGACCGTTGATTAGCCGCGTCGATGTGAGACTTTCTCCTTTTTGTCTTCTCCACACAACCTCCACCATCATATTCTATTCCACCTATAGTGCTATATCCATGGCTCACGCTCATGTATTGCGTGAAAGTTGAAAAGGCTTGAGAACATTAAAAGTATGAAACAATTGCTTGGCTTGTCATCGGGGTTGTGCATGATGAAATACTTTGTGTGGTGAAGATGGAGCATAGCCAGACTATATGATTTTGTAGGGATAACTTTCTTTGGCCATGTTATTTTGAGAAGACATGATTGCTTTATTAGTATGCTTGAAGTATTATTTTCTTAATGTCAAATGATAGACTATTGCTTTGAATCACTCGTGTCTTAATATTCATGCCATGATTAGATTATATGATCAAGATTATGCTAGGTAGCATTCCACATCAAAAATTATCTTTTTTATCATTTACCTACTCGAGGACGAGCAGGAATTAAGCTTGGGGATGCTGATACGTCTCCGTTGTATCTATAATTTTTTATTGTTCCATGCCAATATTCTATAACTTCTACATACTTTTGGCAACTTTTTATACTATTTTCTTGGACTAACATATTGATCCAGTGCCCAGTGCCAGTTCCTGTTTGTTGTATATTTTTTGTTTCACGAAAAATCCATATCAAACGGAGTCCAAACGCGATAAAAACTTACAGAGATTTTTTTTGGAATATATGTGATTTTTGGGAAAAAGAATCAACGCGAGATGATGACCGAGGGGGCCACAAGGCAGGGGGGCGCGCCCCAGGGGGTAGGGTGCGCCCTGGGCCCTTGTGGTCACCCTGTAAGGCGGTTGGTGCCCTTCTTTCGCCACAAGAAAGCTAATATCCGGATAAAAATCATGTTAAAATTTCAGCCCAATCGGAGTTACGGATCTCCGGGAATTTAAGAAACGGTGAAAGGCCAGAATCTGGGAGCGCAGAAACAGAAGGAAACAGAGATAGAGAGAGATCCAATCTCGGAGGGGCTCCCGCCCCTCCGCCACCATGGAGGCCATGGACCAGAGGGGAAACCCTTCTCCCATCTAGGGGGAAGGTCAAGGAAGAAGAACAAGGAGGGGGGCTCTCTCCCCCTCTCTCCCGGTGGCGCCGGAACACCGCCGGGGCCATCACCGTGACGGCGATCTACACCAACAACTTCGCCGCCGTCATCACCAACTCTCTCCCCCTCTATGCAGTGGTGTAACATCTCTTCTCCCTGCTGTAATATCTACTTAAACATGGTGCTCAACGCTATGTATTATTTCCCAATGATGTATGGCTATCCTATGATGTTTGAGTAGATCCGTTTTGTCCTATGGGTTAATTGATGATCGTGATTGGTTTGAGTTGCATGTTTTATTACTGGTGCTATCCTATGGTGCTCTCCGTGTCGCACAAGCATGAGGGATCCCTGCTGTAGGGTTTGCAATATGTTCATGATTTGCTTATGGTGGGTGGCGTGAGTGACAGAAGCACAGACCCGAGTAAGTAGGTTGTTTGCGTATGGGAATAAAGAGGACTTGATACTTTAATGCTATGGTTGGGTTTTACCTTAATGATCTTTAGTAGTTATGGATGTTTTCTTGAGTTCCAATCATAAGTGCATATGATCCAAGAAGAGAAAGTATGTTAGCTTATGCCTCTCCCTCATATAAAATTGCAATAGTGATTACCGGTCTAGTTATCGATTTCCTAGGGACAAATAACTTTCTTGTGACAAAAAGCTCTCTACTAAAACTAACTTAGTTGTTTCTTTATCTAAACAGCCCCTAGTTTTTATTTACGTGCTCTTTATTATCTTGCAAACCTATCCTATCACACCTACAAAGTACTTTTAGTTTCATACTTGTTCTAGGTAAAACGAACGTTAAGTGCGCATAGAGTTGTATCGGTGGTCGATAGAACTTGAAGGGAATACAAACCCTACCTTTAGCTCCTCGTTGGGTTCGACACTCTTATTTATCGAGAAAGGCTACAACTGATCCCCTATACTTGTGGGTTATCATGTACCTGTTGTTGATTATATCATTCAAGGGGACCTCTGATGCCACTGTGACCAAACATTCTTGAAAGTAGTGTCGTAGCTTTCGGGACTCCATAAAAACCGTGTAGGCTATCTTTTGATAGTGCGGGTATCATGATTTGCATGGCGTAAGTACCTCAGACCCATAATAGACCGGCTTCTGGACTTAGAACTTGTGGCCCTCAGACTCCCGCTCCACGACGAGCACCACGCTGACCACCTGATTGGTGGCTGAAATGTATAGTAGCATGGGCTCGCCGATGCTGGGTGCGGCCAGGATAGGGTTGCCAGCGAGAAGTGTTTTAATCTCCTCGAGCGCCGCAGTTGCTTCGTCTGTCCATTGGAAGTTCTTGGTCTTTTTGAGCAGCTTGTAGAGTGGCAATGCCTTTTCTCCGAGGCGAGATATGAAGCGGCTCAAGGCTGCCACGCATCCTGCCAGCTTCTGGACATGCTTGATCTCTGTTGGTATTGCGAGCTAAGATAGCGCTCTAATTTTGGCCGGATTGGCCTCGATTCCTCTATGGGAGACGCTAAATCTGAGCAGCTTTCCGGCAGGGACCCCGAAGACGCATTTTTCCGGGTTGACCCGTATGTCGTAAGCACGCAAGTTGTCAAAGGTTTGGCGTAGGTAGTCTACCAGTTGGTCTATTTGTTTGGTTTTAACAACCACGTCATCCACATATGCCTCGACCGTTCTGCCAATTTGCTTTTCGAGGCATGCTTGAATCATGCGTTGGTATGTGGCTCCTGCGTTTTTCAGCCCGAACGGCAT
This sequence comes from Thinopyrum elongatum, assembly GCA_011799875.1. Taxonomy (NCBI): domain Eukaryota; kingdom Viridiplantae; phylum Streptophyta; class Magnoliopsida; order Poales; family Poaceae; genus Thinopyrum; species Thinopyrum elongatum. The sequence goes on along the minus strand of CM022300.1, from coordinate 79,515,364 downwards.
GGTGTTGAAGCAGAAGGACCCGTAGGGAGTGATGAATGCGGTTGCCGCCTGGTCGGACTCTTTCATCTTGATCTGGTGGTATCTTGAGTATGCATCAAGGAAACATAGCGAGTCGTGTCCGGCGGTGGCGTCGATGATCTGGTCTATTCTTGGCAGGGGGAAAGGATCCTTAGGGCAGGCCTTGTTAAGGTCTTTAAAATCGACACAGAGCCGCCAGGACTTATCCTTCTTGGGTACCATAACCATATTTGCTAACCACTCGGGGTGCTTGATCTCGCGGATGAATCCGGCCTCCAGCAGTTTTGCGAGCTCTTCGCCCATGGCTTGCCGTTTGGGTTCGGAAAATTGGCGCAGAGTCTGTTTCACTGGCTTGAAGCCTTTTAAGATGTTTAGGCTGTGCTCTGCTAGCCTGCGTGGGATTCCTGGCATGTCTGAGGGGTGCCAGGCGAATATTTCCCAGTTTTCACGCAGGAATGTCCTTAGCGCCTCGTCGACTGCGGGTTCCAGTTGTGCTCCTATGGATGCCGTTTTATTGGGATCCATTGGGTGCACTTGAAATTTTACTATTTCATCTGCTGGCTTGAATAATGTGGATTTTTGTCTTTTACTGAGAACCACATCATCCCTGTCGACTGTAGTGCGTAGTGCTGTCAACTCTTCGGCCGCGAGGACTTCGGATAGTGCCTCTAGGGCGAGGGATGCCGTCTTGTTTTCGGCTCGCAAGGCTTTGCTTGGGTCGCTTTTAAGTGAGATTACCCCGTTGGGCCCTGGCATTTTGAGTTTCATATACCCGTAATGTGGTATGGCCTGAAGTCTCGAGAATGCCTCACGCCATAGAAGGGCGTGGTATTCGCTACAGAAGGGTACAATGTGAAATAGCAAGGGTTCGGATCTGTAGTTATCGGGTGTGTCGAACACAATGTCCAGGGTTATGCGTCCCGAGCAGTGTGCCTCCCTACCGGGTATTATACCTTGGAATGTGGTGTGGCTATGTTTGATGCGGGACCTGTTGAACTGCATTTTGACAAGAGTATCCTCATAGACAAGGTTGAGGCCGCTGCCTCCGTCCATCAGCACTTTAGTCAGCCGAAACCCATCGACAATGGGGTCGAGGACCAGTGCGGCCGGTGCGTGATTGCTACGGGGACTTGGCTCATCCTTCTCGTCGAAGGTAATAGGCGCGGCTGCCCATGACTGCGCGGCCGTCACTTGATATATCTGGCTGAGCTCTCAAAGAGCCTTTTTCCTTTTGTTGTTTGAGGTGAACGTCTCGTATACCGTAAGGACCTTGTGGTCCTGTGGTGAAGCCTCGGACTACTTAACTGGAGGTGTAAGGCCCAAGATTGGCTCGCCATATTTGGCCACTTGTCTTACCACCCAACAGGCTCGAAGTCTGTGGGTTGGGTTTGCGTCTAGCAAGACCGAGTGTATTGGGCATGGTTTATCCAGCAACTCATCCAGCACTGATCTAGGTCTGGTTTTCTTTTCGTCGGGCTCGCGTTCCGACGACCGATGTGTGTATGCTCGCTTGACGCGAGACTTTTCGTGCTGTGCGGCGGGCGGTGTCCCCATGTTCATCTGCTGCGCCCTCCACGTGTTTTCCATGGCACAATACTTGTGTACCATGTCTGATAGTTAGGTGAAGCTTTGAACTCGGCGACGAGCGAGGGCGTTCAAGAGGCCCTCATCCCTGCAGGTGAACTGGAAAGCTTTGATTACCTCTTTGTCACATCAAGATGCCATCTTGTTTTTTACAAGGAGAAATCTAGCCCAATAATGATGGACTGTCTTGTTTGGCAGCTGTTTAACATACATGAGGTCCCATATTTCCGGATTTCCCGAATCCGGGGAGTATTCCGCATGGTGGGTGGGTGGGAAAATTTTGGGATTCCCACCCACGGCGGACCCGGATTGTCCTCAATAAGGGGTTGAGTTGAGTCCGGTCTTGATCGCGTGGGGTTCGGGCCCGGACTGATTTGTGGCTGGATCGGCTCGAGGCTGGATCCTGCTTTAGGGCTCAAGTCCGGATGTATATCTGGGCTGGTGTCTGACTCTGAGCTAGAGACTCGAGTGTACACTGTCTTTAGTTTATAAGTCAGTGGCCCCTCCTGGGCCTCTTCGACGGTGGCGACGAGGTGCGTGACCGGAGGGGTGTTGATTTCTCGGTCGTCGGGTTATGCCCGACCTGATCATAGGCCGTGGGCCTGATAATAGAGATTCCCATTGCGCGGAATAGACTTGCAAGGTGGTCTGCCGGCTGGGCACACGAGGGTGCCGAACACTCCGGCAATTCGGCGGGGGATCTCATGAACGGTCTGTCGGGGTCAGGCTTCAAGGCCGGACCCTGAGTGACACTTGATTCCTTTAGGTCTACCGGCTCGGGGGTTGATGCCCCCGAGCCGGCGGGTCCCTCCATGGGGGCGAAATTGTCGATCTGGTCGAGGCGACTAGTGGGATGGGCGCGTAGGAGCATGGCACCGAACACGAAGACATGATCAGTGGCGGGGAAGCCCTCGGCACAGTTGCGGTCTCTAATGACCGGTTGAGCCATCGATCTTTTCGGTGATCCAACAGCGAAACTCTCAATGAAAGCACCAATGTCGGTGTCAAAACCGGCAGACCTCGGGGTAGGGGGTCCCGAACTGTGGATCTAGGATCGATGGTTAACAAGGGACAATGAACACGATGTTTACCCAGGTTCGGGCCCTCTCGAAGAGGTACTACCCTACGTCCTACTAGATTGCATTGGATGTATAGTATGATTACAGGGTAAGTCTACCTCGAGATCAGCATGAGCTAAACCCTAAGGCGATTAGATGAATGATGTAGCTCTAGCCCTTAAAGACTACAACCCTCAGTTTATATAGACACCGATAGGGTTAGGGTTACCGGAGATAGATCACAATAAGAGGTAAGGAGATCTATCTATCCTTGACTTGGAGGGCACACCACGGCTTCATAGACCTCCTGTCGCTGTACGGCTTCACCAATCCGGCCCATATACAATGGGCTGGTGCCCCGAGGACCCCTTAGTCCATAACTCCCTCAGTAAGAGACATCATAGAACGCACCATATCTAATAAAGTACGGTTACGACGTTCGGACACACCATTACGCTGTGGTGTTCTAGGTGGCGTGAGTTGTGAAACAATTCCACATTGTTTTAAATGAAGGCCAAACTCGTAACTCAAATATTCGCCTCCATGATCAGATCGTAGAAACTTTATTTTCTTGTTACGATGATTCTCTACTTCACTCTGAAATTCTTTGAACTTCTCAAATGTTTCAGACTTGTGTTTCATTAAGTAGATATACCCATACCTACTCAAATCATCTGTGAAGGTTAGAAAATAACGATACCCGCCGCGTGCTTCAACACTCATTGGACCGCATACATTGGTATGTATTATTTCCAATAAGTCATTAGCTCACTCCATTGTTCCGGAGAACGGAGTTTTAGTCATCTTGCCCATAAGGCATGGCTCGCAAGTATCAAATGATTCATAATCAAGTGACTCCAAAAGTCCATCCGCATGGAGTTTCTTCATGCGCTCTACACCAATATGACCTAAACGGCAGTGCCACAAGTATGTTGCACTATCATTATCAACTTTGCATCTTTTGGCATCAATATTATGAATATGTGTATCACTACAATCGAGATTCAACAAGAATAGACCATTCATCAAGGGTGCATGACTATAAAAGATATTACTCATATAAATAGAACAACCATTATTCTCTGACTTAATGAATAACCGTCTCGCAATAAACAAGATCCAGATATAATGTTCATGCTCAACGCTGGCACCAAATAACAATTATTGAGGTCTAAAACTAACCCCGAAGGTAGATGTAGAGGTAGCATGCCGACGGCGATCACATCGACCTTGGAACCATTCCCGACGCGCATCGTCACCTCGTCCTTAGCCAATCTTCGTTTATTCCGCAGCTCCTGTTTTGAGTTACAAATATGAGCAACAAAACCAGTATCAAATACCCAGGCGCTACTACGAGCATTAGTAAGGTACACATCAATAACATGTATATCAAATATACCTTTGTTCACTTTGCCATCCTTCTTATCCGCCAAGTATTTGGGGCAGTTCCGATTCCAGTGACCATTCCCTTTGCAGTAGAAGCACTCAGTTTCAGGCTTGGGTCCAGTTTTGGGCTTCTTCATGGGAGCGGCAACTTGCTTGCCATTCTTCTTGAAGTTCCCTTTCTTTCCCTTGCCCTTTTTCTTGAAACTAGTGGTCTTGTTAACCATCAACACTTGATGCTCCTTCTTGATTTCTACCTCCGCGGCCTTAAGCATTGCGAAGAGCTCAGGAATCATTTTCATCATCCCTTGCATATTATAGTTCATCACGAAGCCTTTGTAGCTTGGTGGCAGTGATTGAAGAACTCTGTCAATAACACTATCAACTGGAAGATCAACTCCCAGCTGAGTCAAGTGGTTATGATACCCAGACATTTTGAGTATGTGTTCACTGACAGAACTGTTCTCCTCCATCTTGCAGCTATAGAACTTGTTGGAGACTTCATATCTCTCAACCCGGGCATTTGCTTGAAATATTAACTTCAACTCTTGGAACATCTCATATGCTCCATGACGTTCAAAACGTCTTTGAAGTGCCGGTTCTAAGCCGTAAAGCACGGCACACTGAACTATTGAGTAGTCATCAGATCGAGCCTGCCAGACATTCATAACATCTGCAGTAGCTCCTGCAGCAGGTCTGTCACCTAGCGGTGCATCAAGGACATAATTCTTCTGTGCAGCAATGAGGATAATCCTCAAGTTACGGACCCAGTCCGTGTAGTTGCTACCATCATCTTTCAACTTAGCTTTCTCTAGGAACGCATTAAAATTTAGGGGAACGGTACCTCGGGCCATTGATCTACAACATACATATGCAAAACTATTAAGACTAAGTTCATGATAAATTAAGTTCAATTAATCAAATTACTAATGAACTCCCACTTAAATAAACATCCCTCAAGTTATCTAAGTGATACATGATCCAAATCAACTAACCCATGTCCGATCATCACGTGAGATGGGGTAGTCATCAATGGTGAACATCTCTATGTTGATCATATCTACTATATGACTCACGTTCGACCTTTCGGTCTCTAGTGTTCTGAGACCATATCTGTACCTGCTAGGCTCGTCAAGTTTAATCCAACTATTCTTCATGTGCAAAACTGGCTTACACCTGTTGTATGTGAACGTAGAGTCTATCACACCCAATCATCACGAGGTGCTTCAAAACGACGAACTTTGGCAACGGTGCATACTCGGGGAGAACACTTTTATCTTGAAATTTTAGTGAAGGGATCATCTTATAATGCTACCGCCGTTCTAAGAAAAATAAGATGCATAAAGGATAAGCATCGCATGCAATCAAAATATGTGACATGATATGGCCATCATCATCTTGTGCTTTTGATCTCCATTTCCAAAGCATCGTCCTGATCTCCATCGTCACCGGCTCAACACCTTGATCTGCATCATTGCGTCGGGGTCATCTCGCCAACTATTGCTTCTATAACTATTGCTAACACATACCGATAAAGTAAAGCAATTACATGGCATTTGCATTTCATACAATAATTAAGAGACAACCCTGAGGCTCCTGCCGGTTGTCGATATTACAAAACATGATCATCTCATACAACAACATATATCACATCACGTCTTGACCACATCACATCACAACATGCCCTGTGTCGTGGTTTTGTCATGGCAGATGTCCTAGAGAAAGGACTTAGTCGTGGAGCCATCGCGACGGGTTAGCTTAAAGGGGTTAAAGCGGACAAGGGACGCAGAGAGTTTATACTGGTTCGGCCCCTTGCGGTGAAGGTAAAGGCCTAATCCAGTTGTTGTGGAATTGCTAGGGTTTCGATGACCAGGGAGCGAATCCGCTATGCCTAGCTCTCGAATTGTTGTTGTCTGTCTCAAACCGCCGCCGGGTCGTCCCCTTATATACATGGGTTGACGCCCGTCGGTTTACAGAATCCCGAGGCCGGCTCATAAACGTGTCCGGCTCGGTCTCTACTCTTTTCTTATCTTACAAGTTACATATAATATGGCGGTTTACACCTACAAACCCTTAATCCGCCTTTGGGCCCTGGGCCTTCATAAAGTGCCATACTCCTTGTCTTCATAGGCTTCAAATATAAATAACTCATTATGGGGATAACCCGGCCTCTCCTGGCTGGTTTACGCCCAGTAATAATATCCCCAACATTAGGCCCTAGATTGATTTGAACTTGTTCACATCAATCTTCAATACCTGACTTGTCACAATCTTGCATCACTTGTCTGATAAACCTTGCTGTAACCCGCCATGACGTCAGCTCACAGAATTTTCTTAAACCGCCATGACGTCGCTTCACATTAACCTCGCACGTGGCCCAGAACATCTTAACTGATCTTTCTCTTAATAACCGTCCCGAGAATCGAGGCGTCCATATAGCCATATGATGATTTTGGCCTCCTCGATTCCCGCGCATGCCTTGTATCCACCCCCTTATAAATAGGGACAGGGGTCCTTATCATTTCCCCCCTTGTTTCCTCCTTCGTCTTCCTCCTTCACACAGCCGCACCAGTGCTCGAGCTCCGCCGCCGCGACCTCCGACCGCCGCATCAACGCAGGCCGCTGCATCGACCTGATCGGACCAGAAAACTGCGACGCCTCTCCGCTGTTCCTTTTATACTGGTAAGCCTTCTCTCCTTCCACCCTAGATCTTATCATTAGGGTTTGTACTCATCGGAGTTCTTCAAAGTTCTAGAGTTGTTCTTCCCTGTTCTTCTCAGTAGCGCAAATGGCAAGTTAGATCTGATATTTTCCGGTGCCTTTGTAGTTAAAGCTCCCTTTTTCCCCATTAGAGCATCCCTTTCATACAGAAAAACTCATCTAAACCTGATGAACTGTTTAAGTACCTGAAGTTTAGGTCTGAGTATATTCTAGTTTTCTGTCACGCTGCAGATCTGAAATTATCATATCACTTTGTGAAACTTGTTTTTCCCTCACTTAGGTATTTTAGATCTGTATCTTTCATACCAATATAGGCGGTTTAGCTTTGTCAAAGAACAATAATCCGGTAGGCATCATTAGTCCCCTCTTAAACCGCCGATTCATTGATCTTTGCACCTTCTCCACTGTCAGACTCCGTTTTAGTAATACCAAACTCCGGTTTTACAATATATATATACCTCTGCTTCTGCTTATCTTGCATTGCTTTATGCTCGCCCGTCATAAATCTTAAACCGGCAATAAATGTGTTTCAGCTTCCCATTGAAATGGCCAAACAAGTTTACGAGTGCAACTGGGTTCCTTCCCGGGTTACTGAAGAGCAATTAAACATATGTGTCACAACTGGAGCTTTAGCCAAGAAAGAAGTCATCCACTGGAGGGCCCCTGGTCCGGAAAATCCTCCTGAAACCAAGGACGGAGAAGTAGTTGTATTCACTGACCATCTGGGTCGAGGCTTTAGCCCTCCCGGTTCAAAAAATTTCTGGGATGTGCTGGCCAGCTTCCAACTCCACCCTCAAGATATTGACCAAACTCTGTGTCCAATATTTGCAATTTCCAAGTATTTTGTGAGGCCTATCTTCAAGAGGAACCCATAGTTGAACTGTTCAGGGATTTCTTTTACTTAAACCGTCACATAGAGTTCATAGACGGACCCAACACTGAGCTTGGTGGAATGGCAATTCAAAAGAGGAAGGATGCCAGCTTCCCTCATGCCAAGCTTCATAGTCACCCCAAGGACTGGAATCAGACTTGGTTTTACTGTAAAGACACATCTCCAACTGATGAAAATCCTTTGCCGGGTTACCGTCCCCACCGGCTTAGCAACACTCATCACTTCCCTCAAAGGCTTACTGCCAGGGAACGGTCCAACTATGCACCACAACTGTCAAAGCTCAGAGCCTTTATGGCAAACGGTTTGACAGGTGTCGACTTTGTTCGCTGTTGGATAACTTGGAGCATTCTGCCCTTAAGCCGGCGCCCCGGTTTAATGTGTGAGTACACAGGGGATTTGAAAGACCCTCAATGACACATCGACATTCAGCTAACAGAAGCCGAAATTACTGAGGTTGTCAAGAAAATACTGAATGAACCGGAAGCTGTCTGTAGCCAGACTGGGTTAAGCCCTTTCTGCGTCTCCAATAAACCGCCACCTGTAAGAATCACAACTTTCTTGTTTTAGTTTACCCCTTTTCAGATAGTCTCAAAATTTTGTTCATCTTTCATAGGGCGATGACCCATTCTGGAAGAAAAAACCACAGGATAAACCGGCAAAACCACTTCGCCCGAAGACCAAGGTCACCAAGAAACCTGCCAAGAGGAGGACCACTGAATCTTCTGAACCAAATGCTGATGCGGATCTGGCTAATCCGGACTCAGAGGTAGAACTTGACTCTCTTGGTTCTTTCTTCATACATCTTATTGACAACGACTGTTATCAGGACGACGCCGAGGGCAGCCAGGCTGACGATGCAGAGGTAACTATCCTTTCTTCCGGTTCAGACCCTCTGCCAACATAGAAACTCCGTCAAGCAAACCGGAAAATAAAATTTTCTCACCCCTTAGCTCACTTGGACCCAAACTTTCTTTTGAAGAAACAGCAACACGAAGCCCGCCGCACAACCCGGCACAGTGGCCAGGTAGTTACCTCTGCCGGTTTACCGAACACTCCAGTAAGGAAACGTCGAACAGAGGTCTCTTATACTCCTGATGTTTCTTGCCCCAAGGCGGGTTGTTTTCGATAGCCTCTTAATCCGTCTGATTCAAATTATCAGGGAACACCTAATTCGTCCTCTGGCGAGTCAACGGCCACACAACTTCCAACCCTCAAGACGGTCCCTGGGTAGGTTATGCTTTAATCTTATCCTTAATGTGTTATGTTTGCATACTGTACTGATCTTTATGTTTGTTCTTCTCAGTGCCAAGCCTAGACCCAGTAAGAAGGCCCGGTTAAATAAACCGTCTGATGACAATGTGTATATTGAACCGGAGAAGACTCCCGATCTGGAAAGAACAAATATTGATGTTACACATGATGATCCACCGCCTCAAGATTATAACTTCATAGTTGAACAAACAGAAGTTGACACCACAGGCCACACTGATAAACCGACTAGCCCGGCTCGCGCGGATGATACGTCGGCCAGCCCAGCTAAGGCTGCTGATAAACCGTCAACTCCCGTGAAGGCGGCTGATGATAAAGAAGATGACATTATGATTACTGGCGTCGGCCACACCGCTCCTGGCAATCTTGTTGCTTTATCGAAACATAGTGCCAAGGACGAGGTTTCTGCTATGGGCAAAGGCAAATGGAACACAGATTTGTCAACATATGCTCACCTCAACGCCCAAGACATCCATGCTGGTTTTTTAAACCGCATGTACACAAGCCACGACTTTGAAGCCGGTTTAGTGAATCTAATAAAGGAGCGATATGAGGTAACTGCATAACTGCTTCTCTCTTGTGTTCAATTCCAAATATTAACTCCAGTAGCCCCCAAGTGCCGGTTTATGATAGTCATCTAAACTGGGACTTTGTAATATCTCAACTTTGCATGCTTAGCCTCCAAGGGCCGGGTTATCTTTCTAAGATGAAACGGTACCTTAGAATTGCAATATTACAACTTTCGCCGGTATAGTCCCCAAGGGCCGGTTTAACTGATGAAGATGAACCGGGACTTTTAGAAGAATACTCATAATGTCACTTTGAACCAGCATACATTAGCCCCCAAGTGCCAAGAGTAATACTTGTATTGCACTTGGGACTTGCAGAAATTTCTGATTACGAGCAAATATGCATTAGCCCCCAAGTATTAGGTGCATGACTTGTTATGTGCTTGGTACTTCAAATATGCACTGCCAATTCATGATATGTTTGTCTCTTATAGGCTGAGCTGAGCAAAAGGGAAACTCAAACCGCTGATCTGCAAGAAAACATCAAGTCCCAGCAGGCAGAAACCTCCAAAACCAAAGATGAGCTTACCAGTGCCTTAGCCGCTATGGAAAAGCTGAAGGAGAGTTTCAACAAGGAGCGGGCGGATTGGGACAAAGAAAAATCCGCATTGCAAAAAAGAGCCGAGGACGCAGAAGCAGCTCTCAAACCGGTGGTGGATGAGCTAACTGGTGTAAAGCGGCAAATACATGCCATGACTGCTGCTGTGTTTGGTAAATATCCTGGCTTTAAATTTTCAACATATCATCCCATACATTGTCGGTTTACTGATGTTTGTAATGGCGCAGGAACTCGCATTAGTCATCTGGGCTCTGACGTACAGAAGAAGCTGAAGGCTGCCTATACTCTTATAGAGCAGTTATATACCGACGCGCAACGGATCATCTGCACTGCTTCTCACAACAAGCCGCCCCCAACTTTAATCAAGGAGACCTTAGAAAGGTTGTCAATGTTGCCTGTCCGGGTAGAAGAGCTAAAGAGATCTGCTGCCAGGGCTGGTGCTCTGACCGCACTAACCCGGGCAAAAGCATGGGTGCCTGATCTTGATCCGGTGGATGTGGCTAAAGGCTATCCAAGCTTAAAAGAAGACGGATTAGAATTTGGCCATGAGGACCTCCGAGCAATAAACCGGGAAATACGTCCACTGGCTTGCCAACTGGCTGAAGAAACTGATCTTTCATATTACCAGGCGAGTTATGATGTCAACAACAAACGGGTTGCTGCACCAACCCCTGAGGCTCAAAATCTTATCCTGCCAATCCGTAAGCACACCTATGCCCCTGACGTTGAACCGTCCACACTTATAAGCGATGAAGCTGTGTTCCGAGCCTTAACTGGGATCGATTGGGCCACCATTGACTTCCAGCCGCTGGGTAGAGAAGAAGAGGATGAACCGGCGCAAGGTAATCCACAACCGTCAGGGCAGCCCGGTGACGAGTCATGATCCGGAGGCCGATTTAACCTTCCGTGTGCTGCAATACTTGCCAAAAAACAATTATTCTTTTGGGCACTGAAACGCCTTGTAATAGGCTAGTTTAAACACTTGGTCTGCTATGCCATCGTGCATATTTTCTTTGCTTGATACTGGTAATTCACCATGCTTAAGATATATGATGTTCATAATCCAGAGCGATTTATTCAGGCTGTTCCTGCATACAAAAAGTTGAACTTGTCCTGGCGGTTTACCACCGGACGGGTCATGATGCCCAAGCATATAGCCTGGGTTTATAAACAAGGCTGTTAAAAATAATCAAATATGAAAATAAATGATACCTGTGACATTGAATCACATTGTAGGTTGACCAACTTTTGTAGTAAGGGCGATACCCCAAACATGAGTATTGATAACCCCTTCCATATTGTGCCGGTTTATGACAAACCCATACCGGGTTGTGAAAAACACCGGATTACTCATATATAATACTGGCGACTTATAGTCAAAACCAGACCGAGTTAATAAGCACCGGAATATGACTAATCATGTACTGACAACTTGTAGTTGAAAGCCGAGCCGGGTTGATTAACGCCAGTTTACCAAAATTATCATAAATCTCATCAAAGGAGAAAAAACTTGGCAAATAAAAGCATATGAAAACTTGTAGTCAAGGCTTTTCACGGGCTACTAGGCCCCAAATTCGAGGCTTTTCATGGGCTGCCAGGCCACTGAGTTAAACCATTTTACAAAGCCTTTTAAGATGGACCTCAATCTTTAACCAATCGTCGTTTTAACTTTGACAAGTTCAGGGTCTTATGAGATTGACTTGTTGAAGTTCGACGGGTCATACCAGGTTTACCTGGATGGAGTGACTTACTTAAAAAAAGGCAGGTTAACCCGGGGTTTTAGGTGTATACACCAGGCTTCCAAGCCGTGGCTTGATAGCCTATTACAAGTGTAGATTCTTTGTTCATTGCGATAGCAAAGAATCCCCAAGCAATATTTTGAGCTGTGCTCAGTGGGTGCCTATGTTTGAGTTGTTCTTCTGGAACACTCTCTTTGGCCCCTAAGTAATTTTTCTTTTTTGGCTCTGAGCCAATCAAGAGGTGTAGCTATGGTTCGAATATGACCAAGCCCCCAAGTGATTTTTCTGGTGGCCTTGCGCCTATCAAGAGGTGTAGCTAAGGTTCGAATACGACCAAGCCCCCAAGTGATTTATATATATGGCTTGATAAGCCGAATCAAGGGATAAACCAGACGCCACTTTATAAGCAGAAATCTCCATGTAACCACACCTGATGTAAGAAAAAACCATAGATACCCCGCTTTAGCTGAGGCTCCGGTTTACTATATTGATCATAATATATACATTGTCATAACTATGTACATAGAAGAGCCTAGGGCTCAGGTATAGTAAGGCCGTAGATGAGCGATATTCCATGGCCGGTGGGTCTCCTCCTCTGATTTACGTGAGTCTTTGTGCTCTCGAACATCGATTAGATAGTATGACCCGTTGTGCAGGTTCTTGCTGACCACAAAGGGTCCTTCCCAAGGCGGGGATAACTTGTGCATATCCGACTGATCCTGGATGAGTCGGAGCACCAGATCACCTTCTTGAAAAGTTCTGGTTCTAACCCGGCGGCTGTGATAACGACGCAGATCTTGCTGATAAATCGCCGAACGGGTTGCTGCAATGTCACGCTCCTCATCTAACAGGTCAAGTGCTTCCTGCCGTGCCTTCTCATTATCAGCTTCGACATAAGCCGCCACACGAGGCGAGTCATGACGGATGTCACTCGGGAGAACCGCCTCTGCTCCGTAGACCATGAAGAAAGGTGTGTAACCCGTAGACCTGTTGGGCATGGTATTGATGCTCCATAACACAGAAGGTAACTCCTCCACCCAACACCCTGGCGTCCGTTGCAAAGGAACCATAAGCCGGGGCTTGATGCCTCTCAAGATCTCCTGATTGGCTCTCTCCGCTTGACCATTAGACTGGGGGTGAGCCACTGAAGATACGTCAAGCCGGATGTACTCACGCTGACAGAACTCTTTCATAGCACCTTTGGACATATTAGTACCATTATCAGTTATAATGCTGTGCGGAAAGCCAAACCGGAAAATCACCTTCTTGATGAATTGAACCGCCATAGCTGCATCACACTTACTGACTGGCTCTGCCTCCACCCACTTAGTGAACTTATCAACAGCCACCAAAAGGTGGGTCTTCTTGTCCTTGGATCTCTTAAAGGGCCCAACCATATCCAGCCCCCAAGTTGCAAATGGCCAAGTAATTGGAATCATTCTCAATTGCTGGGCCGGAACATGAGCTCAGCGTGAAAACTTCTGACAACCATCGCACTTTTTCACCAAGTCTTTTGCATCAGCATGAGCCGTCAGCCAATAAAAACCGTGACGAAAAGCTTTAGCTACCAGGGACTTTGAACCGGCATGGTGACCACAATCCCCTTCATGGATCTCATGCAGGATCTCACGGCCCTCTTCCAGAGATACACAATGTTGAAACGCCCCTGTTACACTGCAGTGATGTAATTCGCCATTGACAATAGTCATTGACTTGGATCGCCGGATTATCTGTCTGGCCAAAGTCTCATCCTCTGGTAACTCGCCCCGGTTCATGTACGCCAGATACGGGACGGTCCAATCCGGAATAACATGAAGTGCTGCCACCAATTGAGCCTCCGGATCAGGAACAGCCAGATCCTCCTCTGTGGGAAGTTTAACTAACGGATTATGCAGCACATCCAAAAAGACGTTGGGTGGAACTGGCTTACGCTGGGAACCCAAACGGCTTAAAGCGCTATGAAGTGACCTGCAACAATATCCACCTCTCGACGATATGCAGCCATGAGCGGATCCTTAGAATCCCAAGTACCAGACACTTGTTGAGCCACCAGGTCCGAGTCACCGAAGCACTTAACCCGTCTCAAATTCATCTCCTTAGCCATCCGAAGACCGTGGAGTAAGGCCTCATATTCAGCTGCATTGTTAGTGCAAGGGAACATTAAACGGAGAACATAACAAAACTTATCACCTCGTGGGGAGGTTAATACGACTCCAGCCCCCGAGCCCTCCAATTGCCTGGACCCATCAAAATGAATAGTCCAATAAGTATGATCCGGCTTCTCTTCTGGCGCCTGTAACTCTGTCCAATCATTGATGAAATCCACCAATGCTTGTGATTTGATTGTCGTCCGAGGCACATAATTTAACCCGTGAGGTCCAAACTCAATGGCCCACTTGGCAATCCGGCCAGTCGCTTCCCTGTTCCGGATTATTTCCCCCAAAGGAGCAGAGCTGACCACAGTGATGGGATGACCCTGGAAATATTGCTTAAGCTTCCGGCTTGCCATAAAAACTCCATATACCAGCTTCTGCCAATGTGGGTACCTTTGCTTAGACTCAATAAGTACCTCACTGATTTAATAAACCGGCCATTGAACCGGATACTCCTTTCCGGTCTCCTTGCGCTCCACCACAATAGCCACGCTAACTGCCCGGGCATTGGCAGCCACATATAACAGCAAAGGCTCTTTATCAACAGGAGCAGCAAGGACAGGCGGCTCGGCTAGCTGCCGCTTTAAATCCTCAAACGCTTCATTGGCGGCGTCGCTCCAGACGAAATTGTCCGTCTTCTTCAGCATCTGATATAAAGGGATAGCCTTCTCCCCGAGGCGACTGATAAACCGGCTCAAGGCTGCAATCCAGCCTGCCAAGCGTTGAACATCATTGATGCACTTCGGTTTAGCCAAAGAAGTTATGGCCTTGATTTTCTCCGGATTAGCTTCAATGCCCCTGTTAGACACCAGAAAGCCCAAAAGCTTGCCTGCCGGTACACCAAAGACACATTTGGCCGGATTAAGCATCATTTTATAAACCCGGAGGTTATCAAAGGTCTCCTTCAAGTCATCTATCAATGTCTTCTTCTCTTTGGATTTCACCACAATATCATCCACATAAGCATGAACGTTGCGGCCGATCTGATCATGAAGACAGTTCTGCACACAGCGCTGATAAGTCGCCTGGGCATTCTTTAGCCCAAAGGGCATAGACACATAGCAGAAGGCTCCAAAGGGAGTTATGAAAGCTGTCTTCTCCTGGTCCTTAACTGCCATTTTGATCTGATGGTAGCCAGAATAAGCATCCAGAAAACTCAAACGCTCGCAACCCGCCGTAGCATCAATGATTTGATCAATACGAGGGAGGGCAAAAGGATCCGCTGGACAAGCCTTGCTCAGATCTGTGTAGTCCACACACATACGCCAAGTGCTGTTTTTCTTAAGTACTAGCACCGGATTAGCCAACCACTCAGGATGAAATACCTCAACAATAAAGCCAGCTGCCAAGAGCCTGGCCACTTCCTCACCAATAGCCTTGCATCTTTCTTCATTGAACCGGCGGAGAAACTGTTTGACCGGTTTAAACTTGGGATCAACATTAACAGTGTGCTCAGCGAGTTCCCTCGGTACACCTGGCATGTCAGAAGGCTTCCACGCAAAGATGTCCCGGTTCTCACGGATGAACTCGATGAGCGCGCTTTACTATTTCGTATCCAAGGTAGCGCTGATGCTGAACTGCTGGGATGAATCGCCAGGAACAAAATCAACCAGCTTAGTCTCATCAGCCGACTTAAATTTCAAGGCCGGATCATGCTCTGTAGTTGGCTTCTTCAAGGAAGTCATATCTGTCGGATCAACATTGTCTTTGTAAAACTTCAACTCCTCTGTTGCACAAACCGACTCCGCATAAGCCGCATCACCTTCTTCACATTCCAAAGCGATCTTACGACTCCCATGTACCATGATGGTCCCCTTATGACCCGGCATCTTGAGCTGCAGATAGACATAACAGGGCCTCGCCATGAATTTAGCGTAAGCCGGCCGCCCAAACAGGGCATGATATGGGCTCTTGATTTTCACCACTTCAAAGGTCAATGTTTCTGATCTTGAATCATGCTCATCACCAAAAGCAACCTCCAGAGCTATCTTACCGACTGGATACGCTGATTTACCAGGTACCACACCATGGAAGACCGTGCTGGACGGTTTAAGATTTTTATCTGTTAACCCCATGCGACGGAAGGTTTCATAATAAAGGATATTGATACTACTCCCCCCATCCATGAGTACTTTAGTGAACTTGTAACCTCCCACTTGAGGTGCCACCACCAACGCCAGATGACCCGGATTATCAACCCGAGGTGGATGATCCTCTCGACTCCACACAATGGGCTGTTCAGACCAGCGTAAGTAACGGGGCACCGCCGGTTCAACGGAGTTCACTGCCCTTTTATGAAGCTTCTGATCGCGCTTGCACAGGCTGGTGGTAAAGACATGGTACTGTCCACTGTTTAACTGCTTCGGGTTGCTCTGGTAACCCGACTGCTGCTGCTGCTGTTGGTTCCCCTGATGATTATAACCACCTTGGTTGCCTTGATTGCCTTGATTGTCATGTCCGCTTTGATTACCATGGAACCCTGAACCGGAACTGCCTCTACCATAACCCGGCCCATGAGACCCGGGGCCTGAACCGCCAGCCGGTCCATTATCATTCCGGAAAAAATCTGAATCTTTGAATTCTCGCATAATATAACAATCCTTCCAGAGGTGCGTGGCCGGCTTGTCCCGCGATCCGTGCTTTGGGCAGGGCTGGTTCAACAGGTAATTCAGGCGCTCCGGATTGGGACTTGGTTCTCTTCCACGCGAGGGCGGTTTACCCTTCCGACGCGGACCATTACCCTGCGCGTTGGTATTAGCTACAAAATCTGAACTGTTATCCGCTTTACGCTTACCGCTGTTTGTATGCCCCGCCGAGTTATGCTGCTGCCCTTTGGTGCTGCCACCCTTCTTTCCCTTTCCTGTCTTGTCATCATCAGATTCAGGGTCCTTGGTACTATCAGAGTCAGCGTATTTCACCAGAGCTGCCATAAGCGTCCCCATGTCATTGCAATGACGTTTGAGCCGTCCCAGCTTCAACTTAAGAGGCGTAAACCGGCAATTGCCTTCCAACGTCAAAACGGCCGTATCAGCGTTGATGCGGTCCGATGAATGCAAAATCTCTGAAACCCGGCGCACCCAATGGGTTGTTGATTCTCCTTCCTCCTGGACACAGGCAGCTAAATCCACAATTGACATGGGCTGTTTGCACGTGTCTTTGAAATTCTGAATAAACCGGGCTCTTAGCTCGGCCCATGACCCAATGGAGTTAGCTGGTAGGTTCTTCAACCAAGTGCGAGCTGTCCCTTCCAACATCATGGTGAAGTACTTAGCACATGTCGCATCATCTACGTCCAGCATCTCCATTGCCATCTCATAACTCTCCACCCACGACTCGGGGGATAAATCGGTAGTGTAATTCGGCACTTTACGTGGGCCCTTGAAGTCCTTGGGCAGCCGTACATTGTGTAATGCTGGGACGAGACACGGCACCCCCAAAGAGCTGGAGGTAACCCCTGGTTCCACCGGAGTTGTTGGACGAACCGGAGTAAGCTGACGGGCCGCGTTCTGTGCTGCTAACTCAGCCTCTCGACATGTCCTAGCACGGTCCACCACATCCTGAGCATCAACACCGCCACCCGCCGGGTTATGGCCTCGTAGCGGATTACAATTGCGGGCACTGCTAGACACAGCCAGTTCATCAACATGCCTGCTGTAACTCCGGCTTGGGCGGGGGGTGGAATGAATCCTCTCGCGACTGTACGAGTAAGCCTGTTGCTGAGTCAAAGCTGTCTGAAGGAGCTCCCTAGCCCGTCGCGTCTCCACCGCTACAAGGGACTCACCATCGACTGGAAGGGCTGCCAATCGTGAAGCGGCCGCGACTATGTTATCCAAGGGGTTGGAATAATGACCCTGAGGTGTGGGCACATGCTGGGATGGGTTATTCTGAAGAGGCGGATCCATTGCACGCGGCTGAACCGGTGTCCCCGTTCCAGGCGCTTCTACCCGGTTTACCACTGGCTGGTTGCTGGTTCCGGCCCCTGGCGTATTGAAGAGATTCCTGGCTTCGTAAACCGGAGGCAGGTGAGACCGGTACCGTCTCCTCATTACATCATTGGATGCGTTCTGATCCAACGTAAGCCGATAGGCCTGTGCATCTAACTCGGCCCGCTCTGCAGCCATCCTGGTGTTTTCAGCTGCCAAATCCACCTTGGCTTGGGCTATCTGATCCTTCACCTTCGCCACTTCTGCGTTGTGCCGCTCCTGATCCGCCGGGCGGACTTCGGCCACTAACAGTGCTGCCAAGGTGTCGAATAAATCGGACAGAGCCTGAGTCGGTGATGGTGCAGGGCCTCCTGCCCCAGCGGTCGTCGCCGCTGCTGAACCGGAGATCATCGCCGCAGCGGTCGAAGATTGTGGCGCTGACTGCGTACCGGCCATGAAGATCGCAACCCGGCTTGGCGGGTTGAGAGAGTCCGGAATACTGTCGCCATCGGAACAACCATCAAACCGGCCATCTTGCAGCTGGTACAATGACTCGGTCTCTCCAGTAGATGACTCGTCACCGGAATAAACAATGGTTTCGCCATCATACTCCGATCCATCTTCAGATTCCACTCCATGGATGACTCCCACAAAGGCATGCTTCATGACAGGCTTAACCCGGGCAGACCTCGCACGCTGAGCCGTTTCGATGATGTCGGTGCAGATGTCCGGCTCAGGGCCTGGTTCGCCAATCTTGCCAATGAACACGTGAATGCCGCCGAAGGGGACCCGGTACCCGCGAGCCGTCCTCGGGGCCCCAGCCTGCGTCGTCAATGTAGAGCTTGCCATGACGACTTTTGGTCATCCGGCCCACAGCGTATCCCTTGAGTCCTTTGAAGCTGCCCTCTAAGAACTCGAAACCATCGTGCGATAGCCCCACGATGGGTGCCAATTGTCGTGGTTTTGTCACGGCAGATGTCCTAGAGAAAGGACTTAGTCGTGGAGCCATCGTGACGGGTTAGCTTAAAGGGGTTAAAGCGGACAAGGGATGCAGAGAGTTTATACTGGTTCGGCCCCTTGCGGTGAAGGTAAAGGCCTAATCCAGTTGTTGTGGAATTGCTAGGGTTTCGATGACCAGGGAGCGAATCCGCTATGCCTGGCTCTCGAATTGTTGTTGTCTGTCTCAAACCGCCGCCGGGTCGTCCCCTTATATACATGGGTTGACGCCCGTCGGTTTACAGAATCCCGAGGCCGGCTCATAAACGTATCCGGCTCGGTCTCTACTCTTTTCTTATCTTACAAGTTACATATAATATGGCGGTTTACACCTACAAACCCTTAATCCGCCTTTGGGCCCTGGGCCTTCATAAAGCGCCATACTCCTTGTCTTCATGGGCTTCAAATATAAATAACTCATTATGGGGATAACCCGGCCTCTCCTGGCCGGTTTACGCCCAGTAATAATATCCCCAACACCCTGCAAAAACAAGTTAGACGTCCTCTACTTTGTTGTTGCAAGTTTTACGTGGCTGCTACGGGCTTCTAGCAACCGTTCTTAACTACGAAAAACCACAATGGTGATTTATCAAGTTTGTTGTTTTAACCTTCTTCAAGGACCAGCCGTAGTCAAATTCGATTCAACTAAAGTAGGAGAAACAGACACCCGTCAGCCACCTTTATGCAAAACAAGTTGCATGTCAGTCGGTGGAACCGGTCTCATGTGCATGGACATGTAAGGTTGGTCCGGGCCGCTTCCGTCCCACAATACAGCCGAATCAAAATAAGACGTTGGTGGTAAGAAGTATGACTATCACCGCCCACAACTCTTTGTGTTCTACTCGTGCATATCATCTACGCATAGACCTAGCTCGTGATGCCACTGTTGGGAAACGTTGCATGGAAAAAAAATCTACGCACACGCAAGATCTATCCATGGAGATGCATAGCAACGAAGGGGAAGAGTGTGTCTACATACCCTCGTAGACCGTAAGCGGAAGTGTTTATTAACGCGGTTGATGTAGTCGAACTTCTTCGAGATCCAACCGATCAAGTACCGAACATACGACACCTCCGCGTTCAGCACACGTTCAGCTCGGTGACGTCCTCGTCTTCTTGATTCAGCAAGACGGGCGAAGTAGTAGATGAGTTCCGGCAACACGATGGTGTGGTGACGGTGATGGCGATGCTATCTCCGCAGGGCTTCTCCTAAGCACTCCGAAAATACGACCGAGGGACGAAACTGTGGAGAGGGGCGCCGCACACGGCTAAGAGATTGTCGTGGTCATTGTGTGGCGCCCCTTCCCTCATATATATAGGTGGGGGGAGAGGGAGGCAGCCAGGAGGCGCCCCAAGGGTGGCCGAATCCCCCTTGGACTCCTGACCTTGGCCGCCCCACCTTCCTTGTTTGTGCGCGGGAGGAAGGCAGGGGGAGGTGGCACCCCCCTTTCCTTTCTCTCATGAGGAGGGAAAGACAGGAGGGGCCAACCCTCCCCCTTTCCTTCCCCTAGGGCCGGTGGCCAGGGAGAGGGGTGCACCAGCCCCTTGTGGGCTGGTGTGTTCCCCCCTTTGGCCCATTAAGCCCATATAGTCTCCCGGGGCTTCCGGTGTCCAAATATCATCGTTCTATATATCAATCTTTACCTCCGGACCATTCCAGAGCTCCTCGTCATGTCCGTGATCTCATCCAGGACTCCGAACAACATTCAGTCACCAAATCATATAACTCATATAACACTATATCGTCAACGAATGTTAAGCGTGCAGACCCTACAGGTTCGAGAACTATGTAGACATGACCGAGACACATCTCCGGTCAATAACCAATAGCGGAACCTGGATGCCCATATTGGTTCCTACATATTCTAAGAAGATCTTTATCGGTCGAACCTTATGACAACATACGTAATTCCCTTTGTCTGTCGGTATGTTACTTGCCCGAGATTCGATCGTCGGTATCTTCATACCTAGTTCAATCTCGTTACCGGCAAGTCTCTTTACTCGTTCCATAATACATCATCTCGTAACTAACTCCTTAGTCATTTTGCTTGCAAGCTTCTTACGATGTGTATTACCGAGAGGGCCCAGAGATACCTCTCCGATACACGGAGTGACAAATCCTAATATCGATCCATGCCGACTCAACAGACACCTTAGGAGATACCTGTAGAGCATCTTTATGATCACCCAGTTACGTTGTGACGTTTGATAGCACACAAGGTATTCCTCCGGTATCTGGGAGTTGCATGATCTCATAGTCGAAGGAATATGTATTTGACATTAAGAAAGCAATAGTAATAAACTGAACGATCATATGCTAAGCTAACGGATTGGTCTTGTCCATCACATCATTCTCCTAATGATGTGATCCCATTATCAAGTGACAACACATGTCTATGGTTAGGAAACCTTAACCATCTTTGATCAACGAGCTAGTCTAGTAGAGGCTTACTAGGGACACAATATTTGTTTATGTATTCACACATGTATTTAAGTTTCCGATCAATACAATTCTAGCATGAATAATAAACCTTTATCATGAATAAGGAAATATAAAATAACAACTTTATTATTGCCTCTAGGGCATATTTCCTTCATTTATGTCCCAAAAAACCGGCCCTGACACACCTGAGGCGGCGACTCACCAAAGGACGCCATAATTCTTTACTTGGGAAATAAGACAAGTAGGAAACTGATTAGGGCATGGGTCGTAGTACAACCCGGACTCTGTTGTAAGCCCAAGGCCTCGACCTGTATATAAAGGGGAGCCCCTGAGGCAGAAAGGTTTTAGGTTACAAGCTCTCACGTACTGGGATAGCCAAGTGGGACCCTTGTAATCGGTATCATCATCATCAATATTAATAAAGCAGGAAGTAGGCTATTACCTCCATAGAGAGTGGCCGAACCTGGGTAAACCCTTGTGTTTCGATTCCAGTCAACCCCGTTCAAACTACCACCTTGCGGCGATAGCCTCACGACTAAGTCCTTTCACAAGGACATCTGTCGTGACAAAACCATGACAAGTGCCGAGGCTGATGCCTCGTATCCCACTTACGATGACATCTCTGTAGTGTAGCACATCGAGTGTGGTTAACCAAGGGTGATTCCTCTCTCACCACTCCTGATGATGTCTCTGTCATGCAGCTCTTCAAGCGTGAACCTACCGAGGGTGATTCCTCCAAGTTCACCTCGACATTGTACCTCAGGTGTGAACCTATCGAGGGTGATTCCTCTGAGTTCACCTTGATGGTAAGGACACATTGTTACCTTTAACTCTTACCCCATTAACTGTTACTGCTAGACTAAAGGGACAGGCGGTACCACCCCGGTAGAGGTGGACCTGAGTTCCCGACAGTCTCTTGTGAGTCGGGTTGACCTGGAGGGTACCCGCGAGATAATTACGAGGCACGGCCGGGCAGGCAGACCGCCCTAGAGAGGGATGGGCCTGACCCTTGCCGTAAGTCCTCGAGACAGGGCGACAGGATCACTGATCGTCTCCGCGCGCTCCCAAGATACTAACGGGTTTGGATATATGATCTGAGTAGGCCTCTGTCCTTTTTGCACTAACCACCACGCGGGAATAAGTATGGGCACTCGGCGTCATACGATTCTTTGAAAGCTCTTCGGACATCAGCGATTGAGCGGCGCGCGCCCGGTTGGACGGTAACCACCCGTGCTTGTATAAGGGGGTGGGTCTGCTCCAGGCTGCGTACGCAATGCGCAGGAGTGCAAAGGGCGATGGGCCAAAGACCCCTAAGTGCTTAGGATGTAGACCGGCGTGCTGGCCTCTCTGTTGAGCCTAGGTAGGACTATGGTGTGTCAATCAACCGAGGCCGGGCATGGCCCAAAAAGTGTGTCCGGTCGGAGTTAATCGAGCGTGTTGGGTAAGTTGGTGCACCCTTGCAGGGAAGTATATCTATTTGAATAGCCGTGTCCACGGTAACAGACGCTCGGAGTTGTATCCCGATCTATTACAACTAGAACTAGATACTGGAGACACTAAATGGATATGATGGCTCTGGGATCGCTTTCTCGCAGGGAATCGAGGAAGGATCTCTGGGCGTTACTACAACATACTTATTACTTATGTTATGCTAATCTGCACTATTCTAATGTTGCAAGACACTGAAAGATGCTAGTCTTCGATAGGCTAGGCCTTCTCTGGCATTTTTGCAGTATAATCCACAAATACAACCCCTTCCCTTGATACCGATGCATACTTAGTATAGATATGATTTAAGTCTTGCGAGTACTTTGGATGAGTACTCACGGTTACTTTGCTACCTCTTTTCCCCTCTACCCGATTGATGCGATCAAATGACGGAGTCCAATAGCCCATTGTTCCCGCCGATGACTACTACTACTACCCCGACGGAGCCTACTACTACGCAGAGACCACAGACGACCAGGAGTAGATAGGAGGCTCCCAGGCATGAGGCCTGCACCTTTTCGATCTAGATGTCGTTGTTTTGCTCAGCCTTCTTAAGGCGGACTTGTTTACTTATGTCTGTACTTAGATATTGTTGCTTCCGCTGACTCTTGTGTATTCGAGCTTATGTAGTCGAGCCCTCGAGGCCCCTGGCTTGTAATATAAAGCTTGTATTATTTTATTTTGTGTCTAGAGTTGTGTTGTGATACTTCCCGTGAGTCTCTGATCTTGATCGTGCGCATTTGCGTGTATGATTAGTGAATGATTAAGTCGGGGGCATCACATCTCCCGGCCCCCATCCTGAAGAGGCGCAGGTAGCCGACGCCCGTCGCCTTCCCGGCCTCCTTCTCACCTAGGTGTTTTCTAATGTGCGCGGTCAGCTTGGCGATCTCCTTCCTCGCCGCCGCACTGCCGTCCGCCGTCGCCATGGCCAGCTCCCTCAGCGACCGCGGCGAGATCTTCTTGCGGCGCGCGATGGACAGGCAGGCCACGTAGAGCCTGCCCTTGTCCCCGCAGACGGACATGCCCCCACGCCGTCGTCCAGGAGATCGACGCCACCATTGCCAAGTTGGAGAGCGAGACCGGCGAGAACTTGATGCTCACCGAGACCGTTGGCCTGGAGCAATCGCGGAGATGGTGAGCCGGTGGACCGGCATCCTGGTGACTCGACTCGAGCAGAATGACAAGGAGGGGATGGTCGGCATGGTTGTGTTGAGGTCCAGGGCAGGGCTTCGACGGCCGCAGTAGCTCACCAACTCGTTCCTCTTCCTAGGCCCGACCGGCGTGGGCAATACCGAGCTCGCCAAGGCCCTCACTGAGCAACTGTTTGATGACAAGAACATGCTTGTCCGCATTGACATGTCCGAGTACATGGAGCAGCGCGAGCAACAGCAACCAAGGCATCTCACCCACGCGCCGGGGGAGCTCGTCCGCGGCCAGGAGCTCGACTCGGCGTGGCAGACGGAGCTGCGGCGGCGCTTGGGAAGGGCGAGGCAAGGCGAGGGAGCAAAGGCAGGGGTAGCACGGTCACCGTACACCGCTGGCCGAGGTGCTCTGGTTGAAGCATAGTCGTTAACTCCTAATCACCATATGAAGAAGGCTACCAAACATCGGGTAGAACTTGTTGGGGAACGTTGCATGGAAAACAAAAAATTTCTACGGACACGCAAGATCTATCCATGGAGATGCATAGCTACGAGAGGGGGAGAGCATCTACATACCCTTGTAGATCGCTAAGCGCAAGCGTTTATTACGCGGTTGATGTAGTCGTACTCTTCGCGATCCGATCACGATCCAACCGATCTAGTGCCGAACGGACGACACCTCCGAGTTTAGCACACGTGCGGCTCAATGACGTCTCCTCCTTCTTGATCCAGCAAGCGGGAGAGGAGAAGTAGATGGGATCACAACCAACACGACGGCGTGGTGGTGATGGTGGTGGTGGAGCACCGACAGCGCTTCGCTAAGCGTCGCCGGGACGAGGCGGTGGAACTACGGAGTAACGGGAGAGAGAGGGGCGCCAAGGGCTTGGTGTATCCTCTTGGGGCGCCCCCTCCCCTCTATATATAGGTGGAGGGGTGTGGGAAACAGCCCCTCCAAGCCCTAGGGCGCAGCTAAGGGGGGGAGGACTTGGACTCCAAGTCCAATCCTATTCCTACTAGGACTCCTTCCTTTTTTGCCTTCCCTAGCCACATGGGCTTTTGAGGACTTGATACGCCTAGCCCAATAAGGCCAAGGCCCTCCCCGCAGCCCATGCTAACCCTTGGGTTGTGGTGAACCCACTTATGGACTTTCGTACCCTCCGGAATCCTCCGGGACCTTCTGGAAGCTTCCCGGTACAATACCGAAAAAACTGCACCTTTTTCTGGAACCCAAAATATGACTTCCCATATATAAATCTTTACCTCTCGACCATTCCGACACTCCTCGTGACGTCCAGGATCTCATCCGGGACTCCGAACAACATTTGGTTACCACTCATCAAATATACCAATACTACTCTAGCGTCAACGAACGTTAAGTGTGCGACCCTACGGGTTCAGGAATTATGTAGTCATGACCGAGACACCTTTCTGGTCAATAACCAATAGCGGGACCTGGATGCCCATATTGATTCCTACATATTCCACAAAGATCTTTTATCGGTTGAACCTTTATGACAACATACGTAATTCCCTTTGTCTGTCGGTATATTACTTGCCCGAGATTCGATCGCCGATATCTCTATACCTAGTTCAATCTCGTTACCGGCAAGTCTCTTTACTCGTTCCATAATACATCATCTTGCAACTAACTCCTTAGTCACTTTGCTTGCAAGCTTCTTGTGATGTGTATTACCGAGAGGGCCCAGAGATACCTCTCCGATACACAGAGTGACAAATCCCAATCTCGATTCACACCAACTCAACAGACACCTTTGGAGATACCTGTAGAGCATCTTTATGATCACCCAGTTACGTTGTGACGTTTGATAGCACACAAGGTATTCCTCCTGTATCCGGGAGTTGCATGATCTCATGGTCGAAGGAACATGTATTTGATATTAAGAAAGCAGTAGCAATAAACTGAACGATCATATGCTATGCTAACGGTTGTGTCTTATCCATCACATCATTCTCCTAATGATGTGATCCCGTTATCCAATGAAAACTCATGTCCATGGTTAGGAAACCTTCACCATCTTTGATCAACGAGCTAGTCTAGTAGAGGCTCACTAGGGACACGATATTTGTTTATGTATCCACACATGTATTTAAGTTTTCGGTCAATACAATTCTAGCATGAATAATAAACCTTTATCATGATTAAGGAAATATAATAATAACCATTTTATTATTGCCTCTAGGGCATATTTCCATCAGTCTCCCACTTGCACTAGAGTCAATAATCTAGTTCACATCACCATATAATTAACACCCAAAGAGTTCACTAGAGTCAATAATCTAGTTCACATCACCATGCGATTAACACCCAAAGAGTTCTAAGGTGTGATCATGTTTTGCTTGTGAGAGAGGTTTTTAGTCAACGGGTCTGCAACATTCAGATCCGTGTGTACTTTGCAAATATCTATGTCTACAATGCTCTGCATAGAGCTACTCTAGCTAATTTCTCCCACGTTCAATATGTATCCAAATTGAGACTCAAAGTCATCGGATCAGTGTCAAAGCTTGCATCGACGTAACCCTTTATGACGAACTCTTTATCACCTCCATAACTGAGAAACATTTCCTTCGTCCTCTTTAGGTATCTAAGGATAATTTTGACCACTGTTCAGTGATCCACTCCTGGATCAATATTGTACCCCCTTGCCAGACTCATGGCAAGGCACACAACAGGTCTGGTGCATAGCATGGCATACTTTATAGAACCTATGGCTGAGGCATAGGGAATGACTT
The DNA here is from genome assembly GCA_011799875.1 of Thinopyrum elongatum. Lineage (NCBI taxonomy): Eukaryota > Viridiplantae > Streptophyta > Magnoliopsida > Poales > Poaceae > Thinopyrum > Thinopyrum elongatum. The sequence goes on along the minus strand of CM022300.1, from coordinate 79,488,676 downwards.
TCATTCTCTCTCTATCTTCTGCCGTGGTCGGGCTTTGAGTCTTACTCAACTTCACACCTTGAATACAGGCAAGAACCCTTTCTTTGACTGGTCCATTTTGAACTCCTTAAAAACTTTGTCAAGGTATGTACTTTGTGAAAGTCCTATTAAGCGTCTTGATCTATCTCTATAGATTTTGATGCCCAATATGTAAGTAGCTTCACCGAGGTCTTTCATTGAAAAATTCTTATTCAAGTATCCTTTTATGCTATCCAGAAATTCTATATCATTTCCAATCAGCATTATGTCATCCACATATAATATCAGAAATGCTACAGAGCTCCCACTCACTTTCTTGTAAATACAGGCTTCACCATAAATCTGTATAAAACCATATGCTTTGATCACCTCATCAAAGCATATATTCCAACTCCGAGATGCTTGCACCGGTCCACAGATGGATCGCTGGAGCTTGCACACTTTGTTAGCACCTTTAGGATCGACAAAAACTTCCAGTTGCATCATATACAACTATTCCTCAAGAAACTCGTTAAGGAATGCAAGTTTTTGACATCCATTTTCCAGATTTCATAATCATAAAATGCGGCAATTGCTAACATGATTCGGACAGACTTAAGCATCGCTACGGGTGAGAAAGTCTCATCGTAGTCAACCCCTTGAACTTGTCAAAAACCTTTTGCGACAAGTCGAGCTTTGTAGACAGCGATATTACCATCAGTGTCCGTCTTCCTCTTGAAGATCCATTTATTCTCAATGGCTTGCCGATCATCGGGCAAGTCCACCAAAGTCCACACTTTGTTCTCATACATGGATCCTATCTCAGATTTCATGGCCTCAAGCCATTTTTCGGAATCTGGGCTCATCATAGTTTCTTCATAGTTTGTAGGTTCGCTATTGTCCAACAACATGACTTCTAGGACAGGATTGCCGTACCACTCTGGTGCGGAACGTGTTCTGGTCAACCTACGAGGTTCAGTAGTAACTTGATCTGAAGTTTCATGATCATCATCATTTGCTTCCTCTCTGGTTGGTGTAGGCATCACGGGAACGACTTTCTCTGATGTACTAATTTCCAATTCGAGAGAAGGTACAACTACCTCATTAAGTTCTACTTTCCTCCCACTCACTTCTTTCGAGAGAAACTCCTTCTCTAGAAAGGACCCATTCTTAGCAACAAAGATTTTGCCTTCGGATCTATGGTAGAAGGTATACCCAATTGTTTCTTTCGGGTATCCTATGAAGATACACTTCTCCGCTTTGGGTTCAAGCTTATCAGGCTGAAGCCTTTTGACATAAGCGTCGCATCCCCAAACTTTTAAGAAACGACAACTTAGGTTTCTTGCCAAACCACAGTTCATACGGTGTCATCTCAACAGATTTAGACGGTGCCCTACTTAACGTGAATGCGGCTATCTCTAATGCATAACCCCAAAACAATAGTGGCAAATCAGTAAGAGACATCATATGACGCACCATATCTAATAAAGTACGGTTACGACGTTTGGACACACCATTATGCCGTGGTGTTCCAGGTGGCGTGAGTTGTGAAACAATTCCACATTTTCTTAAATGAAGGCCAAACTCGTAACTCAAATATTCACCTCCGCGATCAGATCGTAGAAACTTTATTTTCTTGTTACGATGATTCTCCACTTCACTCTGAAATTCTTTGAACCTTTCAAATGTTTCAGACTTGTGTTTCATCAAGTAGATATACCCATACCTACTCAAATCATCTGTGAAGGTGGGACTCCATTGTTCCGGAGAACAGAGTTTTGGTCATCTTGCCCATGAGGCATGGTTTGCAAGTATCAAATGATTCATAATCAAGTGATTCCAAAAGTCCATCCGCATGGAGTTTCTTCATGCACTTTACACCAATATGATCTAAACGGCAGTGCCACAAGTATGTTGCACTATCATTATCAACTTTGTATCTTTTGGCATCAATATTATGAATATGTGTATCACTACGATCGAGATTCAATAAACCATTAACATTGGGTGTATGACCATAGAAGGTTTTATTCATGTAAACAGAACAACAATTATTCTCTGACTTAAATGAATAACCATATTGCAATAAACATGATCTAATCATGTTCATGGTCAACGCAAACACCAAATAACATTTATTTAGGCTCAACACTAATCCCGAAGGTAGAGGGAGTGTGCGATGGTGATCATATCAATCTTGGAAACACTTCCAACACACATCGTCACCTCGCCCTTGACCAGTCTCCATTTATTCTGCAACTCCTGTTTCAAGTTACAAATATGAGCAACCGAACCAGTATCAAATACCCAGGCGCTACTACGAGCACTAGTAAGGAACACATCAATAACATGTATATCAAATATACCTTTGTTCAGTTTGCCATCCTTCTTATCCGCCAAATATTTGGGCAGTTCCGCTTCCAGTGACCATTACCCTTGAAGTAGAAGTACCCAGTCTCAGGCTTGGGTCTAGATTTGGGCTTCTTCAGAGGAGCGGCAACTTCCTTGCCATCCTTTTTGAAGTTCCCTTTCTTTCCCTTACCCTTTCTTAAAACTGGTGGTCTTGTTAACCATCAACACTTGATGCTCTTTCTTGATTTCTACCTCCGTCGATTTCAGTATCGCGAAGAGCTTGGGGATCATTTTCGTCATCCCTTGCATATTATAGTTCATCACGAAGCTCTAGTACCTTGGTGATAGTGACTGGAGAACTCTGTCAATCACTATCTTATCTGGAAGATCAACTCCCACTTGATTCAAGCGATTGTAGTACCCAGACATTCTGAGCACATGCTCACTGGCTGAGCTATTCTCCTCCATCTTGTAGGCAAAGTACTTGTCAGAGGTCTCATACCTCTCAACATGGGCATGAGCTTGAAATACCTATTTCAGCTCTTGGAACATCTCATATGTTCCATGGCATTCAAAACGTCTTTGGAGCCCCGATTCTAAGCCGTAAAGGATGACGCACTAAACTATCAAGTAGCCATCAGATCGAGCTTGCCAAACGTTCATAACATCTGCATCAGCTCCTGCAGCAGGTCTGTCACCTAGCGGTGCATCAAGGACATAATTCTTTTGTGTAGCAATGAGGATAATCCTCAGATCACAGACCCAGTCCGTATTATTGCTACCATCATCTTTCAACTTAGTTTTCTCTAGGAACGTATCAAAAAAAATAGGGGAGCTACATCGCGAGCTATTGAACTACAAGATAATTTGCAAAGACATTTTGACTATGTTTATGATAAATCTTAGTTCAATTAATCAAATTAATGAACTCCCACTTAAATCAACATCCCTCAAGTTGTCTAAGTGATACATGATCCAAATCAACTAACCCATGTCCGATCATCATGTGAGATGGGGTAGTCTTCAATGGTGAACATCTCTATGTTGATCATATCTACTATATGACTCACGTTCGACCTTTCGGTCTCTAGTGTTCCGAGACCATGTCTATACATGCTAGGCTCGTCAAGTTTAACCCAAGTACTTTGCGTGTGCAAAACTGGCTTACACCCGTTGTATGTGAACGTAGAGTCTATCACACCCGATCATCACGAGGCGCTTCGAAACGACGAACTTTGGCAATGGTGCATACTCAGGGAGAACACTTTTATCTTGAAATTAAGCGAAGGGATCATCTTATAATGCTACCGCCATTCTAAGCAAAATAAGATGCATAAAGGATAAACATCATATGCAATCAAAATATGTGACATGATATGGCCATCATCATCTTGTGCTTTTCATCTCCATCTCCAAAGCAACGGCATGATCTCCATCGTCACCGGCTCGAGACCTTGATCTCCATCGTTGCGTCGGGGTCATCTCACCAACTATTGCTTCTACAACTATTGCTAACGCATAGCGATAAAGTAAAGCAATTACATGGCGCTTGCATGTCATACAATAATTAAAAGACAACCCTAAGGCTCCTGCCGGTTGTCGATATTACAAAACATGATCATCTCATACAACAACGTATATCACATCACGTCTTGACCATATCACATCACAACATACCCTGCAAAAATAAGTTAGACGTCCTTTACTTTGTTGTTGCAAGTATTACGTGGCTGCTACGGGCAACTAGCAAGAACCGTTCTTACCTACACAAAAACCACAATGGTGATTATCAAGTTTGCTGTTTTAACCTTCTTCAAGGACCGGCCGTAGTCAAATTTCGTTTCAACTAAAGTAGGAGAAACAAACACCCGCCAGCCACCTTTATGCAAAACAAGTTGCATGTCAGTCGGTGGAACTGGTCTCATGTGCGTGGACATGTAAGGTTGGTCCGGGCCGCTTCATCCCACAATGCCGCTGAATCAAAATAAGACGTTGGTGGTAAGCAGTATGAATATCACCGCCCACAACTCCTTTGTGTTCTACTCGTTCATATCATCTACGCATAGACCTGGCTCATGATGCCACTGTTGGGGAATGTTGCATGGAAAACAAAAAATTTCTGCGCACAGGCAAGATCTATCCATGGAGATGCATAGCTACGAGAGGGGGAGAGCATCTACATACCCTTGTAGATCGCTAAGCGGAAGCGTTTATCACGCGGTTGATGTAGTCGTACTCTTCGCGATCCGATCACGATCCAACCGATCTAGTGCCGAACAGATGGCACCTCCGAGTTTAGCACACGTGCGGCTCGATGACGTCTCCACCTTCTTGATCCAGCAAGTGGGGGAGGAGAAGTAGATGGGATCACAACCAACACGACGGCGTGGTGGTGATGGTGGTGGTGGAGGACCGACAGCGCTTCGCTAAGCGTCGCCGGGACGAGGCGGTGGAACTACGGAGTAACGGGAGAGAGAGGGGCGCCAAGGGCTTGGTGTATCCTCTTGGGGCGCCCCCTCCCCTCTATATATAGGTGGAGGGGTGTGGGAAACAGCCCCTCCAAGCCCTAGGGCGCAGCTAAGAGGGAGAGGACTTGGACTCCAAGTCCAATCCTATTCCTACTAGGACTCCTTCCTTTTTTGCCTTCCCTAGCCACATGGGCTTTTGAGGACTTGGTGCGCCTAGCCCAATAAGGCCAGGGTGCCTCCCCGCAGCCCATGCTAGCCCTTGGGTCGTGGTGAACCCACTTATGGACTTCCGTACCCCTCCGGAATCCTCCGGAACCTTCTGGAAGCTTCCCGGTACAATACCGAAAAAACTGCACCTTTTTTCGGAACCCAAAATATGACTTACCATATATAAATCTTTACCTCTCGACCATTCCGAGACTCCTCGTGACGTCCGGGATCTCATCCAGGACTTCGAACAACATTTGGTTACCACTCATCAAATATTCCAATACTACTCTAGCGTCAACGAACGTTAAGCGTGCGACACTACAGGTTCGGGAATTATGTAGTCATGACCGAGACACCTTTCCGGTCAATAACCAATAGTGGGACGTGGATGCCCATATTGATTCCTACCTATTCCATGAAGATCTTTTATCGGTTGAACCTTTATGACAACATACGTAATTCCCTTTGTCTATTGGTATGTTACTTGCCCGAGATTCGATCGCCGGTATCTCTATACCTAGTTCAATCTCATTACCGGCAAGTCTCTTTACTCGTTCCATAATACATCATCTTGAGTCACTTTGCTTGCAAGCTTCTTGTGATGTGTATTACCGAGAGGGCCCAGAGATACCTCTCCGATACACGGAGTGACAAATCCCAATCTCGATTCACACCAACTCAACAGACACCTTCAGAGATACCTGTAGAGCATCTTTATGATCACCCAGTTACGTTGTGGCGTTTGATAGCACACAAGGTATTCCTCCGGTATCCGGGAGTTGCATGATCTCATGGTCGAAGGAACATGTATTTGACATTAAGAAAGCAGTAGCAATAAACTGAACGATCATATGCTACGCTAACGGTTGGGTCTTGTCCATCACATCATTCTCCTAATGATGTGATCCCGTTATCAAATGATAACTCATGTCTATGGTTAGGAAACCTTAACCATCTTTGATCAACAAGCTAGTCTAGTAGAGGCTCACTAGGGACACGGTATTTGTTTATGTATCCACACATGTATTTAAGTTTCCGGTCAATACAATTCTAGCATGAATAATAAACCTTTATCATGATTAAGGAAATATAATAATAACCATTTTATTATTGCCTCTAGGGCATATTTCCATCAAAACTTGCTTTCACAATGACAAGACCCCATATGCACGCAACCAAACAACACGCAAACGTCGTATTTTACTCTGTATTTGCTCAACCAGCCTCCACTTGGCCTGGTTCATTTTTTACATGCAACCACCAAAAATCAATGCAGGTAACCAAACACGCCTCTTCTTGTTCTTGGCATGGGCAACGTGAATTGCAAGGTACGCAGCACGCGGATATCATGCAATGCTGCGCAATCCCCAGAAAATCGATTGTGAGGACGAGCAGTTTCTTCTCTTCTATGCTATTGTGGGGACGACCGATTGTGAGGACGATGGACTGATCACCACATTCCCAGTGAAATGATACCGCCTGCTCGATGTATGTAATCCTGCTGCTAACATACACTCCTTGTTGACAATAAATGAAGTTTTTGTTGTTGATTTCTTTGTTTACTTGTTGTAACGGCACACAAGGAAGCCAAAGGAGGATGACAGGAATCATCGACGCATGAGTCGATTCGATGGTATTCTGATGACCCAACATCGTAGTAAGTTTCACCAAATGGTAGATCGGCATGCGGTCTTTGTTGGCGTTCGGGAAACCAACTCATTTGGTTGCTCTGCGACCTGGCTAGATAGATCCTTCCTTTCCTTTTCTTTCTCAAAACAAAGATTGATCCTTTCTTGTGAGCTCCAGAGAACAACCTTATTTTGTGTGGTTGATTCTTACGCGTCAACACATGCAAGGCGCTACTCTCTGGAAGCAGATCAAAGGGTTCAGTGTCCCGACTCTCGGTTTGATCGCAGCTAATTACTGTTGCCCATCTAACTCCTTTTTATTTACGGTTTTGTTAGGGCAAACTCTTCCCTCCAAGTTACGTAGGCAATTCGCCTCTCCTATGCTTGCCGCTCTGGTGGCTGATGGCGGGGAGGAGAATCCCGGTGCCTCCGCTCTGATTAGTAATTTATAGGTTAGTATTTCTTAGTCCTCGCAGGTGCAGCGCTCACACAGATGGCGGTGCTGTTTCTTCGAGTTTGTCTTCCAGGCTTCGATCCTCATCGAGTTCGTTCATCTGGATGTAGTCGACGGAGCCAGCGTAAATTCCTATCGTCTCCTTGGGGCTGCCACGTTAAGGTTTCTCGTCATGTGGCGAGATTTGGTGTCAGGTGCTTTAGATTTATTCAATAGTTCAACGACAATGACTGCGACTCCAGCTGGTCCTTAGGAGCACGTGGACGAAGACTCCCTGACTATCATCGACAAGGTCAAGCCATCTCCGGTAAAGGAGCGGCGCGTCGGCTGCAGTGGTCCTCCGGCGATGTAATTTTTATTATATTTGAGGTGCTTTATACTTTCGGTTAACTTTTATAATAAATCTAAATCATTTTCGCCAAAAAAATCCCATCTGAGATTTAGTAAAGTCTTAGTCGCCTCCTATACCAGCTGCTCAAAGATATCATGCACTTTGGGGTGATCCGGTGGGCATTCCGTATTTTGCGCTCCAGGCGCCGGTTAAAGGCGTTTTCGAGATCTCCTATTCCGAGCTTCAGACGCTACGGAAGCTCCCTGGCGCCCACGCGCCAATGCTGGTGCGCCGGCCCATCTAGATCCTGGATCCGCTCTGATTCGCCTCGTTCGCTAGATCGCATTTGAAAAAAAAAAATCATAAGAAATGAAATAAATTCTTGAATTCAAAAATGTTCAAAAGAGTACATGGATTTGAAAAAAAAAAGTCCATCGATATGAAAAATTTCTTGGAATTTGAAAAAAAAAGTTCATCGAATTCGGAAAAAGTTTGTGGATTTTTAGAAAAAGTTCATCGAATTTGAAAAAAATCATTAATTTTGAGAAAAGTTCGTTCGATTTTGAAAAAAAGTTCATCGACTTTGACAAAAGTTCATCGATTTTGAAAAAAGTTCATGAATTTGAAAAAAAGGTTCATTGATTGTTTTAGTAAGTTCACAAATTTAAAGTGAGTTGATCTATTTTAAAAAAACTTCATTGATTTTGAAAAAAAAGTTCACATATTAGAAAAAAGTTCATGAATTTGAAAAAAATGATGAATTTTGGGAAAAAAAGTTCATGAATTTGGAAAGATTTTATTTATTTTGAAGAAAGCTCAGACAAGGGGTGTGCTCCGGATGGCGAAAAAGGCCTTTAACCGGCGCCAGAAGCACCAAATAGTAATGCCGGCCACACCATTTTTAAGCTTAGCAAGGAAAAAAATGTTAATGGGCCAGGCCATCTCGAACAGGGGGTGTGCTCTGGATGGCGAGAACGTGGCGTTTCCTATACGACGCCTTAACCGCCCGTTATGGGCGAGCTCGCCAACCAACGCACACCCCACCTTCCGCCATGGGCCGACCCCTTTACACACTTTTTTTTCTTCTTGTAAAATTCAAAAAAAAAATGTGCAGGTGGTGATTCTAACTCGAGACTCTATGCATAGAGCAAACAGTGGCAACTATCGGGACACCTTAGCTCTTGTGACGTTTATACTTATTTCAACTTCTTCAATAAAGCACGAAAATGCTACGGTTTCGCCTTTTGGGGTTTTTGTTTTGGCCGAATTTTCTTCGGTCTTTTCTATTCCTCTTCTTTTCCATTTTATGTCTTTTTAAAGGTTCATGATTTTTTTCATAAAAATCATGAACTTCCTTAAATTCACTAACTCTTTTGAAATTTGATTTCAAATCGATGAACTTTTTAAAATACAATTACCTTTTTTTGAAAATCAATAAACCTTTTTCAAAATTGATGAACTTATTTCAATAATCGATAAAAATCTTCAATTCGATGAACTTTTTTCAAATTGATGAACCTTTTTCCCTAATGGATGAACCTTTTCAAATTCATTAAATTTATTTTCAAAATCAATGAATTTTTTCTTCAAAATCAGTGAACTTTGTTTTTCAAAATTGATGAAATTTTTTCAAATTGTGTGATTTCTTCAGAAGTGATGATTTTTTTTCAAAATTTTGGACATTTTCAAGTTCGTGGTTTTTCCTATATTTTTTAGAATTCTTATTCAAGTTTATTTTTCCCAGATAATTTATACTCAGTATATAATATATGTTATATGCAGTACTAAAAGGATCAAATAGTGTTATTTCCTTGTATTAGACATCAAGGCGAGCTTGGTCTAGCAGTTAACGCGGTAGTACGTTGACTATGTCGTTCTTAGTTCGATTCCTCATTCTGAAAGTAATTTCTGATAACATTTTCTTCGCGCTTTTCGTTTTAAGCATGTGGCTGGGCCGGCCCGCTAGGCGCCGCGTGCCAGCGCGCTTTGAGCGCCAAACAGGAGCACCCCAGCGAGTCTTTCCTTTCAGAGATTTGATCTAGTTTTTGTGCATCGGGAGGCCAACTCTGTGGCTCACCAATGTGCTAGGCATTCGCTCTCTTTACATAATTCTTGTACTATGGACGTAATCCTTGATTTCCTGATTGAGCATGTTCAATCAGAGATGATCCACTTGAATGAATAAATACAATGGAGTGGTTCTCAAAAAAAAAAAAAAGCTACGCAAAACCTCGGTTGGGATCTGTCAAAATTAAAGTCGACGCGGGCTAACTTGGGTACTGCAGCAGCAGTTTGCCGGGACAGAGATGGAGGTTATCACTAGCGCAAGACCTGGGCATGCAATTCCTATCCATTGGGTCTGACTGTAAGCATTTTTGCACGGATTTTGTGGTGGACAACTTTATTAATATAATAGATGCAACATTTTTTTTTGCGGGGGAATAATACTAGATGAAACATACTAGTAACTACTGATTCGTTGAAGCTTATTACAGCAGTGCAAGACAGGTAGACGGGTCGTGGGAACCGGGCAGAGAAGTTCATACTTCAGTGCTGCAGAGAAATATTCAGACTAATTCAGTGGAGGCTCGACGACGGCAGCTCTGCAAACAGGGCAGACTGCATTGTGGCGGCCAACCCACTGAGCGGCGCACGCATAGTGGAATGAGTGTGCACAGCGCAGCTGACCAACCTCCTCCTCGTGCAGGTACGGGCCGAGGCAGATGGGGCACTCCTCGTCGATGATCGCGGCGACGGTGGTCTTGGCGATGGCGTCGACGGCCCGGCGGCGAGCCTTGGCCTCCATGCACCTCCGGTACCACCTGACGATGAGCTTGTAGGTGATGGCGGCGAGGAAAGTCAGGCCGATGGTCCACCCGACGGCTTTGCCGACGGCCAGCGCCGTCGCGTCACCGCCGTCGAAGAAGCCGGACTTCATGGTTGAATCTTGATCCAAGGAGTGCGACAGAGTGTGAGTGTGAATGTGTACCAACAGGCCGGCTCTGGAGACCTGCGCTTTATATATGCGTGTGGCGTCCCAATTCCAACATCAGAGCATCCCAGCAAGGCACATAGTGGCAAGCAGATTATTGTACTAAGAATGTACACTGGAGCAGCTCAGCTAGTTGTATACAAGCAACTGCCTCTACACTGGATCTTTCAACATTATAAATTTATACTTTTGATAAACCTCTACACTGGATCTTTCCACATGATTGTCGATTAATCTGATGGCTTGCTTTTCATTATCTGCCCGATCCACATGGCCATTGCGCAAACAGTGACAACACCGTTCATGGGAATTTTTGCTAAACATAAGATTTTTTGCTCTACAGAGGTGTGATAAAAATAATAGTAATTGAGTAAAAACTCTATATTAGTGCTAGAAAAATAGGCCGGACAAGCTTCCATGTCTATAAAATAGGGCTTTTGGGAGAACTAATTGTACAATGAAATGATCTGTGTTGCAGTATCATTCTCACAATTTTTATTCCCATAATGTCATTCTCACAAATGAGAGGCCCAGTGCATCTAAGTTGACTTTTGGAAAATTAATATATCCTGCGTTTTAAAAATAATAGAAATAACCGTTTGAAATTAGTATTATTTTCTGACTTCATCTGGAAGTCGATTTTGGGATTCCTTGATGCTAAATTTTGATAAAAGGTCCTCTTCTCTAGTCGTGTACGCTTCTCCTCTCTGTATGCGTTGTAGTCAAAAATGTAAGAATGTCTTGTAGTAAAAAATATAAGCATGCCCAAACCTCCATACAAGAACAAGGTTTGTACGCTTCTCTTTTCCTAAAATGTGTGCATTACTAACATGCGTGCTTCTCTTCTACAAAAATGTGTGGTTCTCTACTCCAAAAAATATCCCATGTAACCATTTGGTAAATCAATTAGGAAGAGGCAGTAATACTAACATGTGTGCATTACTTGCTGCAGCATATTTGATTCAACCATGGCAAATTTAGTAACTCTTGCCATGTTCCTTTGATAAATTCATAAAGTTGCGATCCCTTTTTAAAAGAACACATCTCCTAAATTTTGCCATGTGCCCATGGCACATTCCTAAATTTGCCATCTTTTAAACATACAAATCTCCTAATTTTTCCATGTTCCCCATTTACAAATAAACCATAATAACATTATACTTTTGACGAATCTCTACACTGGATCTTTCAACATTATAAATTTATACTTTTGATAAACATCTACACTGGATCTTTCCACATGATTGTCGATTAACCTGATGGCTTGCTTTTCATTATCTGCCCTATTCACATGGCCATTGCGCAAACAATGACAATACCGTCATGGTAACTTTTGCTAAACATAAGATATTTTTCTACAGAGGTGTGATAAAAATGAGAGAACTGATTGTACAATGAAATGATCTGTGTTGCAGTATCATTCTCACAATTTTTATTCCCATAAAGTCATTCTCACAAATGAGAGGCCCAGTGCATCTAAGTTGACTTTTGGAAAACTAATATATCCTACGTTTTAAAAATAATAGAAATAACCGTTTGAAATAATTCATAGTATTATTTTCTGACTTCATCTGGAAGACGTTTTGGGATTCCTTGATGCTAAATTTTGATAAAAGGTCCTCTTCTCTAGTCGTGTACGCTTCTCCTCTCTGTATGCGTTGTAGTAAAAAATGTAAGAATGTCTTGTAGTCAAAAATATAAGCATGCCCAAACCTCCATACAAGAACAAGGTTTGTATGCTTCTCTTTTCCTAAAATGTGTGCATTACTAACATGCGTGCTTCTCTTCTCTTCTACAAAAATGTGTGCTTCTCTACTCCAAAAAATATCCCATGTAACCATTTGGTAAATCAATTAGGAAGAGGCAGTAATACTAACATGTGTACATTACTTGCTGCAGCATATTTGATTCAACCATGGCAAATTTAGTAACTCTTGCCATGTTCCTTTGATAAATTCATAAAGTTGCGATCCCTTTTTAAAAGAACACATCTCCTAAATTTTGCCATGTGCCCATGGCACATTCCTAAATTTGCCATCTTTTAAACATACAAATCTCCTAAATTTTCCATGTTCCTCATTTACAAATAAACCATAATAACATTATACTTTTGATGAATCTCTACACTGGATCTTTCAACATTATAAATTTATACTTTTGATAAACATCTACACTGGATCTTTCCACATGATTGTCGATTAATCTGATGGCTTGCTTTTCATTATCTGCCCTATTCACATGGCCATTGCGCAAACAATGACAACACCGTCATGGGAATTTTTGCTAAACATAAGATATTTTTCTACGGAGGTGTGATAAAAATGAGAGAACTGATTGTACAATGAAATGATCTGTGTTGCAGTATCATTCTCACAATTTTTATTCCCATAAAGTCATTCTCACAAATGAAAGGCCCAGTGCATCTAAGTTGACTTTTGGAAAATTAATATATCCTACGTTTTAAAAATAATAGAAATAACCGTTTGAAATTAGTATTATTTTCTGACTTCATCTGGAAGTCGATTTTGGGATTCCTTGATGATAAACTTGATAAAAGGTCCTCTTCTCTAGTCGTGTACGCTTCTCCTCTCTGTATTCCTTGTAGTCAAAAATATAAGAATGTCTTGTAGTCAAAAATATAAGCATGCCCAAACCTCCATACAAGAACAAGGTCTGTATGCTTCTCTTTTCCTAAAATGTGTGCATTACTAACATGCGTGCTTCTCTTCTCTTCTCCAAAAAAGTGTGCTTCTCTTCTCCAAATTTTATGCCATGTAACCCTTTGGTAAATCAATTAGGCAGAGGCAGCAATACTAACATGCGTGCATTACTTGCTGCAGCATATTTGATTCAATCATGGCAATTTTAGTAACTCTTGCCATGTTCCTTTGATAAATTCATAATTTTGTGATCCCTTTTTAAAAGAACACATCTCCTGAATTTTGCCATGTGCCCATGGCAGATTCCTAAATTTCCATCTTTTAAACGTACAAATCTCCTAATTTTTTCATGTTCCCCATTTATAAAAAAAAACATAATTTGCCATGTTTTTAGAGAACAAAATCCCTAAAATTTGCCATGTGTGCATGGCAAATCCATCTTTTTCAAAGAACACATACCTAAATTTGCCAAGTGCCCACTATAAATTCCAAAAAATTCTTCTTTGTGCCCATGGCATTTTTATTGAACTTACAATGGCAAATTTTCAAATATACCGTGGCAAAATTTATTGACATCTATATGTTTGCAACGACAATTTTTTGAAAATGCAAACAAATTTTTTAGAAGAGCGAACTTTTGTAATTCTAAACATTTAATTGAGAATGTGGCCGGGGGTAATCCTCCTTTACTAACTTTTTTTGGAGAATGTGAACATTATTGTAATTAAAAAAAGATAAAATGCGAATATTTTTTTTTTTTTGAAAAATAAAAAAACTGAGACATTTTTTTGGGAAAAGCTGACCAATTTTAATAAGAAAATATTCGAGTTCCAATTTTTCTTTTAAAAAAATACCAAGATATTTTCAAAATCTGGAAAGTTTTTAGAGCTTTTGAAAAGAATGAAAATACGGTATTTTAACAAAAATAACCTTTTAAAAAAATCATACGATTTTTAGAAAACATAAACACTTTATGAAATCAGGAACAATTTCGAAAGTTCCACCATTTTACAAAATAAATAAAAAGAAAAGACAAAATACAAGATAAACCTGTAAAGAAAAAAGAAACAGAAAACCCGGCCAGGAACTTTCTATAAGGTTTCCAAACCCTAAACCCCAAACCGAGAGAAAACCTGATTGCAAGAAGGTTTCCAAACCCATAGAAAAACTGATTGGAAGAAGGTTTTCGGTTATTTTCCGCATGTATGTGTACAGTGTACTGTCTTTTAATTGATATATAATGTATGCGGTCTCAAAAAAAAATGGATCGGTACAGATCTTTAACGGGCCGGCCCAGTTAAATCATTTGCTCGTCAGCTCTGGGCGGAAAGACAACTGTTTGGCACACCGAGCGGTAAATACGATTTTTCCTGCTTTGCCTTGCTTCTAGCAATACAGAGTGTTCATGCACGCACACTAGGCATTTGCGCGTGCGTTGCAACGGGGGCATATATATTTTAATGGTGCAATATATTTTCTTCATGTGGCCATTTAGAAATTCCCAAAAGTTGCCATGTTTCTAGAAAACAAAATCGATAAATTGGCCATATGCAATTTTATTATAGGTAGCATGGCAATTATATTTCATTTAGACCATTGCAATTTTATTAATTAGATCATGGTAGTCTTTTTGTTGGTAGCATGGCAATTTCATTATATGAGACCATGGCAAATTTATTTATTAGACCATGGTAGTTTTATTTTAGTTAGCATGACAATTTTATTATTTGCACCATCTCAATTTTATCAATTAGACCATGGCAAAAAAAAGGTCTTACAATTAATATTTTGTTTTTGTTTTCTTACCATGGAATATTTGTTGGACTTGCCATGAAAATTTCATTTAACATACCAAGACAAATTATTATTTTATATACCCTATGGAAAATTTCTGCCTCTCTCACAAGCTTACACTTTTTTTACAAAGCAAATTTTGACATGTGAACACTATATAAATGTTTTATAAATTTGCCACGATTTTCTTTAGAGAACCAAATTTTCTCCTCGGTTACCTTGTTAAACACACCTAAGTTTTAGATGACCTAGATAAACATTTTTTCTGTTGAAAATGCCATCGTACCATTTTGAATTAATAATGGTAAGTTTTTAAAATTGGAGTATGTCATTTTTTATAAAGTACAACACGGCATTGTTTTGTAAATTGGAGCATGACAACTGTAAATTTATATTATGTTCCTTTT
Organism: Thinopyrum elongatum; assembly: GCA_011799875.1. Taxonomy (NCBI): domain Eukaryota; kingdom Viridiplantae; phylum Streptophyta; class Magnoliopsida; order Poales; family Poaceae; genus Thinopyrum; species Thinopyrum elongatum. The sequence continues at coordinate 79,473,383 of CM022300.1, read as the reverse complement.
TTATAGGAAAATAATTATCTTTGTTAATGGATTTAATCGCAAAAAAAAACATTTATCTGGGCCTATGGGCTAACTGGAGGTCGAGCTGGGGCTCCCTGGAGCGAACGCTCGACAGTGGGATTTCCTCCGATGGGTGGTACCACCAGAGCTATATATCGCCTACTACGAGGCATACTTCTGGCTCGCCTATCGCGCAGGGATACTGGTCCGGCCCAATACTGCAGCACTACATGCTTTTTTCCTCTCTGGTCTTTATTTTGGTTTTTACTGTTTGCAGTGGGTTTCTTCTGTTTACCTATGGTTTTCCTTCATTTATTTCCGCTTCTTTTGCTATTTTCTCTGGTTTTCTTTGTTTCTTTCTCGGTTTTCTTTGTTTTTTGTACTATGTTTTTCTTTCTTTCTCTCTCTTTTAAAGCACATGTCTACATTTTTCTGAACATTTTTGGTATACATCAAGAACATTTTTTTATACATGGCTAACTTTTTCAAATACATGCTTAACATTTTTCTCCAAATATATGAGTTAATGTCTATTTTATCATATACAATGTAATTTTTTTCTATACATCTAAAACATACTAATACATGTATAACATCTTTTGAATATATGATTCATATTTTTATAAATATATGTTTTAAATAATTTTTCGAATAGATGTAAAACATTTCCCAATACACATTGAAACATTTTGTTAATGATAAGAAAGACTTTTTCAACTATGCAAAAAACAATTACATTGTATAACATTTTTTGAAATGTCACAAACATATGAACTTTTTTTTTAATGGTACTTATTTTTTTAATCCCAAAAACATTTTTTATATCATATAACATTTTTCAGAAATGGCACGTACATTGTGTTGAAACTCATGAATATTTTGAAATGTCACATACATTTTTTTTAATATTGTTGTTTGATTAATAAAGCCGACATTCTCTACAAAAAATCTTCTTTCACAATACACCTTTTTCTTTTCTCCCAAGGCCAAAGAGACCCCGCACACTCGGGAGCCGGGGGCCTCCACGACCACGGCCACTCCACCACAGTGTCCACCTCCGCACCGCTCCGCCATCTCATGTCCATCGCCGCCACGGGGCTCGTCTCCCGCAACCCCTTCCTCGCGCCGTGGCAAGGTTCGGTTTGCTAACGCGTCATCTGCTTGCCTTGGCTAGTTTACGGTTATCACCTACGTTTGTACAGGCTGTCACTGATTCGCGATTCGGTAACCAGTAATATATCGAATGCTTTGTGGTGCCAACTACCAATGGTTATTAGGTCAATGCTGTCGCGTCCCCCTCGCGCCGCTCCCGTGGGCGACCCGGGGGGAAACCCTTGCCGCCCTCCCTCTCGAGCCCTCCCGCCTCCCACCCTTCTCACCGCCGTCTGCGGCGCCACCAGGCAAAGCCTGGCTGGCAGGGCGGCGGCGAGACTTCTTCCCCTTCAAGCATGTCCACCGGCGCGGGACGGTTGGATCGCGAGGAGGCGCTGGGTTTACGTGGGGTCCGGCGGCGCGACGGGCGGGCTACCCTTGCTGACGTCGTGCGCGGCACGGCCGCGGCGACGGGATCCCATCTCGTGGCGTGGTGACGGCTACGTGGTGGGCTCGGCCAGGTGGTTGCGGGTGCCGTCGGGTTCAGATCGGATCTCGTTCTGATGTTGGACGCAGTCGGTCGGTGCGGGGTGGTGGTCTTCGCCGCTGGCCACGTCGGATTGGCTAATTCGGCGCCTGGATATCTACTACGGATGTTCTTCTCAACTCCTGTTGGGTTGAGCCCCATGGCAATATCATCTATGTAGGTTTCGGTTCCTGGCTCGTTGCCAGATCCGGAGCAGACGAAGGTTTGGTGGTATAGGATGGGGACCGGAGGAAACTTTGGTCCGCTGGTCCAGCCCGGCATCGGCGGCGTCCCTCAAACATCGTTACCCTTCATGGAGGCGAAGCTGAGGTCCCTCCTATCCACCTTCGAACACCTCTCGGACGAAAGTCCAAAATTCTGACTGGATTGAGCGGCGGTGGCGTCCTGCGTGTCATAACCTCCATGGAGGCGCCGTCTTAGGAGGCTCAGATGTTCTGGGAGAGGTGCTATGGGTGGTGGGCTCCGTGTAGCTCCAGCAGCGGCGACGGTGTGGAGGTTGGCTGGAGGAGCGGCGTTGTATCTACCGTGTCGATGACGACGAGTATTGGCGGCATGGTGCAGCTGGATCTCGACGACGGATGTGGCTGGATAGACGAGCATAGGGTGGTGGGGTTGTCTGGCGCCGTGACGGCTGATGACCCACAAGTATAGGGGATCTATCATTGTCCTTTCGATAAGTAAGAGTGTCGAACCCAACGAGTAGCAGAAGGAAATGACAAGCGGTTTTCAGCAAGGTATTCTCTGCAAGCACTGAAATTATCGGTGACAGATAGTTGTATGATGAGATAATTCGTAACGGGTAACAAGTAACAAAAGTAAACAAGGTGCAGCAAGGTGGCCCAATCCTTTTTGTAGCAAAGGACAAGCCTGGACGAACTCTTATATAAAGCAAAGCGCTCCCGAGGACACATGGGAATTGTTGTCAAGCTAGTTTTCATCATGCTCATATGATTCACGTTCGTTACTTTGATAATTTGATATGTGGGTGGACCGGTGCTTGGGTGCTGCCCTTTCTTGGACAAGCCTCCCACTTATGATTAACCCCTCTCGCAAGCATCCGCAACTACGAAAGAAGAATTAAGATAAATCTAACCATAGCATGAAACATATGGATCCAAATCAGCCCCTTACGAAGCAACGCATAAACTAGGGTTTAAGCTTCTGTCACTCTAGCAACCCATCATCTACTTATTACTTCCCAATGCCTTCCCTGTAACACCCCCAGTGGTTAGCCACAGTAATTCCATTTTGATTATGCCATGACATCATGATTATCAGTGCCTAAACATCAGTTGCATCATATTGCATTTCAACTCCTAAGTCAACTTCAAATTTAAACTAAAGAGAAAATAAAAGTTGTCCAACATAAAAACTAAAGTGTTCGATAAATAACAAATATTCCAGAGACACTTCTAAAATTGTAACCAACAAAATAATAAGTTAATTAGGTGGCTCTAACATAATTAAAACAGCCAGGATAAATGCATTTTAATTATTATAAAAATATTGTGAACTCAAATTGCCTCCAAACCAATTTTTGGTAGTGGTAGGTATTACCTAGTATTTGTTTGGAGCAATTCCTATGTTTTTACAAAATTCTTTAAGCCCTAACTTTTTACTAACAGGAGCTGTGGTTAAATAAAAAGAAAAAGTAAAGAAAACAAAAAAAAGGAGAAGAAAAGGAGAACCCCCCCCCCCCAAGACCAACTGGGCCGTGGCCCAGCTGACCGCCAGCGCCCACCCACTCCCCATATCCCTCCCCCCCCCACCGAACCCTAATCCCCACCCCCACTCCCCTCGCTCCTCTCCCCCCCCCCCCCCCCTCGTCTGGATCGGGAGAAGCCCGATCCCGCGCTGCCCCGCGCTCCCCCGCCGCCCCGACGCCGGCCCGCCGCCGCCCGGACCCCCCGCCGGCGCCGCCTCCTCCGGCCACCCTCCCCGGCACGCTGCCCGTCCCTGCGCCCCGCTGTAGAGGCCACCTCCTCCCCTCTCTTCCTTCGCCCCCCGCCTCCGGCCGCCGCCCGGCCGCGCGTGCTCCGGCCAGAGCCCCCGCCGCCCGCTCTCCCCCTCTACCTCTCTCCTTGTCTACCTCTCCCCCGCTCCTTCTCTCCTCTCTCTCCTCCTCTCTCTCCACTCGGTCGTTCCCTCGTCTCCTCCTTTCCGCTTCCTCCCTCTTCTCCTCTCCCCGGTTGCTTTGCCTTCTCTCCTCGCTGTCTCTTTTTGGTTGCGCCTCCCTCTACCCCTCTCCCTCTCTCATCTTTTCCTCGGCCTTCCGGTCGGGGGGTCCCGGAGCCGCGTCTCCCCTGCTCGCTGCCCGCGTTCGCCCAGCGCCGCGGCCTCGTCCTCCCGCAGCCGCGCCCCTGCCACTCCCGCCGCCCGCTGCGTGCCGCCCTTGCACAGCCCGCGCCGCCCGTGGCCTCCTCCCCGCGCCGTGGCCCCGCGCTCACCACCGCCCCGTCCAGCCGCGCCTCGCCGGCGCCCGTGGCCAGCGCCCGGGCGCACCCTGGCCGCGCCCGCTGTGGCTGACGGCCGGCCCCCACCCCCTGGGCCTATGACACGAGGGGCCCGCCCCCGAAAACTTTAAAAAAAAGATTTTAAATAGATAAATAATATAAATAAAATTAATAGTTAATTAGTTAATTAATTAGTTAATTAAGTCTGTTTAGATTAATCTAATTTAATTAATTAGTTTTATTAATAGTTAATTAATTAGTCAAACCCTAATTAACCCTAACAGTATGCTGACCTCATGCTGACGTCATGATGACGTCAGCAAACACTATTCTGGATAATGTTGCAATTAAATAATAAAAATAAATTCAGAAAATTAATAAAACTTTAGAAAATCATATTAAATAAACCGTAACTCGGATGAAAATACTTTCTACATGAAAGTTGCTCAGAACGACGAGACGAATCTGAATACGCGGTCCGTTCGCCCGTCACGCGTCCCTAACTATCCGAACTTGCAACCGTTCCCCTCTTATCCTCTGCCCGATAATTCCAAAGACCCGGGAAATATCGTCAGATATTCTCCCGCTCCGTCTGTTACGTGTGATGCTGCGTTAGACTACCCCTAGCACCGTGTATCGTATTTTTCATGCTCATGTTTGCTATATATTTATACTGTTTCCTCCCCCTCTTCTCTCTCGATAGCCCCCGACCCCGACGTCGTCCCCGAGACCGACGCAGCTCCGGATCCCGAAGACACCATAGACGACCTTGCCCCTGCCGCCGAGCAACCAGGCAAGCCCCTCCCTTGAGCATCCCGATATCGCCCATTCTAAATTTCTCATGCTTGCATTAGAATTACTGCTGCTGCTGCTTTACCTATTCTGATGCATAGCCTGTTCATTGTAACCTACTGTTGATAATTACCTACATATCCTAAACTGTTTAGTCTAGGCTGGGTAGAGACCTATCAGTGACCCCACTTATCCCGACTGCCGCGCTGGATCGTCAGAAGACCCGATCAATGGGATTGAAGACCAGGACCCGACACCGCACATCACCCCCCTTAGTTGTAACGACACTGCAGCGTTACTATCGAGTGCCGAGGGTGAAACCTCTTGTAGCACTTCTGATGTTAACTCTGTAGAGTAGCTATTCGGTCGTGGTCATCGAGGGTGATTCCTCCTTCACCGCTTCCGATAACGACGCTGTCCTACAACACCTCAAGTGTGGACCCAGTGAGGGTGATTCCTCCTAGTTCACCTTGACGGATACATCGAGTGGGAATTCAATGAGGGTGATACCTCGGATTCCCTGATGTTATGGACACACGGATACTTGGACCTTACAATGTTACTTGGAAAGGCGGGTCGACCCTGAGGGGTACCCGCGTGTGATGTGAAGGCGGGTTGCCAGTGTGGTGCCCGAGTGGTGAATACGAGGCGCGGCCGGGCATTCTTAACCCTTGCCGCAAGTCCTCGAGACGGGGCGACGGGGTCACATCTTTCGTGAGTCTCTGCTCGTTTTCCGCAAGCCCCTAGGCCACTACGATTTGGATATTTAATCTGAGCCGGCCTTTGGTCGGATGGCACTAACCATCACGTGGGCATAGTATGGGCGTTCTGCATCGTATGCATCAGCCGAAAGCTCTGTCAGACGTCCAGTTCAGCATTGCGGCCGGGACGGACCGGCGCCCTCCTGGTGCCAGGCTTCACCCTGCTCGCAACGACTCGGAGTGCACAGGGCGATGGCCCAAGACCTCTGAGCGCTTAGGATATAGACCGACGGGGACCTCTCTGCTGAGCTGTAGGTAGGGTTGCGATGTGTCGTTTGGCCGAGGCCGGGCATGACCCAGGAAAGTGTGTCCGGCCGAAGTTAATCGAGCGTGTTGGGTAAGTTGGTGCACCCCTGCAGGGAAGAACACTTCTATCGATAGCCGGTCCTACGGTAAAGGACACTCGGAGTTGTATCCTGATTGATACAATTTAGAACTGGATACCTGTGATGAGACCTGTATATATGGCTCTGGGATTGCTTCTCGCAGGGAGTCGAGAAGGGATCTCAGGACGAGGTTGATGAATGTATGGCTCTGGGATTGCTTCTCGCAGGGAGTCGAGAAGGGATCTCAGGACGAGGTTGATGAATGTATGGCTCTGGGATTGCTTTCTCGCAGGGAGTCGAGAAAGGATCTCTGGGTGAGGTTGATATTATTACTGCTACATTATATGGTATTGTTCTACTCTCTTCTACTGCTGCAAGACCGCTGAAGATGCTAGTCTTCGATAGGACTAGGCCTTCTCTCTATTCTGGCATTTCTGCAGCCCAGTCCACATATACAGCCTCCCCTTGAAAATGTTGCATACGTAGTGTAGATCCTTGCTTGCTGAGTACTTCAGAGTACTCACGGTTGCTTTGTTTTCCTTTTTCTCCCCATATCAGTTTGACGTGACCAGAGGACGGAGCCCCCTGAGACAGATGCCCCGACGATCGTTACTACTACTACCCAGAGGATGGATACTACTACGAGTTGACTGACGACCAGGAGTAGGATCGGAGGGTCCCAGGCAGGAGGCCTTCGCCTTTCGATCGTAGTGTTTTATTTTGCCCCGCCTTCCTAAAGGCCTTTCTGTTTCTATTTCATATCTGTACTCAGATATCTGATGCTTCCGCTGACGCTTGTTCGCAAGCTTATGTATTCGAGCCCTCGAGGCCCCTGGCTTGTAATATAAAGCTTGTATGACTTTATTTATGTTTTAGAGTTGTGTTGTGATATCTTCCCGTGAGTCCTTAGGCTTGATCGTGTGCATTTGGTGTATGATTAGTGCACGATCGGGCCGGGGGCGTCACATTCCCCTAGGCCCAAACAATGGTGAAGTGTCATGTAGTCGACGTTCACATAACACCACTAGAGGAAAGACAACATACATCTCATCAAAATATCGAACGAATACCAAATTCACATGATTACTTATAACAAGACTTCTCCCATGTCCTCAGGAACAAACGTAACTACTCACAAAGCATATTCATGTTCATAACCAGAGGAGTATTAATTATCATTAAGGATCTGAACATATGATCTTTCACCTAATAAACCAACTAGCATCAACTACAAGGAGTAATCAACACTACTAGCAACCCACAGGTACCAATCTGAGGTTTTGAGACAGAGATCGGATACAAGAGATGAACTAGGGTTTGAGAGAAGATGGTGCTGGTGAAGACGTTGATGGAGATTGACCCCCTCTCGATGAGAGGATCGTTGGTGATGATGATGGCTTTGATTTCCCCCTCCTGGAGGGAAGTTTCCCCGGCAGAACAGCTCTACCGGAGCCCTAGATTGGTTACGCCCAAGTTCCGTCTCAAGACGGCGGCGCTTCGTCCCGAAGGCTTCCTTCTGATTTTTTTCAGGTCAAAACACACCATATAGCAGAAGATGGGCATCGGGGCCCTGCCAGGTGGCCCACAAGGCAGGGGGGCGCGCCCTCCACCCTTGTGGATGGCAGGTGGCCCCCCTCTGGTGCTTTCTTCGCCCAATATTTTTTATATATTTCAAAATGACTCTCCGTGAAGTTTCAGGACTTTTGGAGTTGTGCAGAATAGGTCTCTAATATTTGCTCCTTTTCCAGTCCAGAATTCCAGCTGCCGGCATTCTCCCTCTTCATGTAAACCTTGTAAAATAAGAGAGAAAAAAGCATAAGTATTGTGATATAATGTGTAATAACAGCCCATAATGCAATAAATATCAATATAAAAGCATGATGCAAAATGGACGTATCAACTCCCCCAAGCTTAGACCTCGCTTGTCCTCAAGCGAAAGCCGATATCGAAAAATATGTCCACATGTTTAGAGATAGAGGTGTCGATAAAATAAAATACGGACATGAGGGCATCATGATCATCTTTAGAAGAACAACATATATTGTCATATAGATTCTTATGCTAAAGTAACAATTCATTCACAAGGTAAAGTATGAATCAAAAACTTCATTGAAAACTAACAAACTATGATCTCAGTCATTGAAGCAATTGCAATTTATCATAACATCGGAAAGAGTAAATTCAAGAGCTTTTCAGCAAGTCCACATACTCAACTATCATTTAGTCTTTCACAATTGCTAACACTCACGCGATACTTATGGGTTCAAAGCTTCAGTTGGACACAGAGAAAGATAGGGGCTTATAGTTTTGCCTCCCAACCTTTTACCTCAAGGGTAATGTCAACAATAATACTTTATGATAACCTACATCTGAGTGGATATATATATACGGATCTCTCCAACACATTGTGCTTGCCAAAGGAAAAGGTGTAAAAAGGAAAGGTGAAGATCACCATGACTCTTGTATAAGGGTAGAAGATAAAAGTAAAAGATAGGCCCTTCGCAGAGGGAAGCAGAGGTTGTCATGCGCTTTTATGGTTGGATGCACAAAATCTTAATGCAAAAGAACATCACTTTATATTGCCACTTGTGATAAAGAACTTTATTATGCAGTCGGTCGCTTTTATTTCTTCCATATCACAAGTTCGTATAAAGCTTATTTTCTTCACACTAATAGATCATACATATTTAGAGAGCAATTTTTATTGCTTGCACCGATGACAACTTACTTGAAGGATCTTACTCAATCCATAGGTAGGTATGGTGGACTCTCATGGCAAAGCTGGGTTTAAGGGATGTTTGAAAGCACAAGTAGTATCTCTACTTGGTGCAAAGAATTTGGCTAGCATGAGAGGGAAAGGCAAGCTCAACATGTTGGAGGATCCATGACAACATAACTTCTATTCGGATGTAAGAAAACATAAACCATTATGTTGTCTTCCTTGTCCAACATCAACTTTTTAGCATGTCATATTTTAATGAGTGATCACAATTACAAAAAGATGTCCAAGATAGTATATTTATATGTGAAGCCCCTCTTTCTTTATTACTTCCTATTAATTGCAACAATGACCAAAACTATGTTTGTCAACTCTCAACAACTTTTATTCATCATACTCTTTATATGTGAAGTCATTACTCTCCATAAGATCAATATATGATCTTTTTATTTCTTTTTATTCCTTTCTTTAATTTAATTCCCTTAATATCATAGCAAGAAAGCAAAGCCCTCAACTCAAAACTACTCTTTATTATATATAACTCACGGACTCGATTACATAGATAGATCTCAAAACAAAACTCAAAGCTAGATCATACTAAAAACTTTATTCTACTAGATCAAGATATAACCAAAAGGATTGAACTAAGAAAAATGATAAAAGTAAAGGTGTGATGGTGATACGATACCGGGGCACCTCCCCCAAGCTTGGCAGTTGCCAAGGGGAGTGCCCATACCCATGTATTTAGATCTCTTTCTTCGAAGGTGGTGATGATGGAGTTGTTGATGATGAAAGAATTTTATCCTCCGTCTTCCAAGGAATAGGTTCACCATCGTAAAAAGATGAACGAGTCTCCGGGATCCGCAAATCTGCAGCCAAACTCTTCCTCTTAAATCTGTATTCATACTCACAGTTTTGGTTTTGCAGGTCATAGATCTGGGCTTGGAGATGCTCGATTTTCTCATGAAGCTTGAAGATGGTCTCCTCGATGTTCTTGGCATCTAGCTTGTGATTGTTGGTGAACTCCGCGATCATCATTTGATTGGCGTTGAGTCCATGTTCCACCATCCCTTGGCACTTGAAAACGTGCTGCTCCATTGCTTCGAGTCTTGTCTCCACGCTTCCGGTCTTCTTCGGCCCCTCAACATCGCGGATGTGCAGCACCCCCTCATGCATCTCAATGGCTTGAGGGTGTCGCAGCACCTCCGCAAGGTAGGGGTTGATGACCTTCTCGAAAAACTTGTCCTTGGGGGCGCTTGGAGATGTCATGGCGGTCTGGATCTGTCAGAAAAACAGCTCGAAACAAAGACAGGAGATATTGCCGTGGTACGGTGGTAAAAACCTTTAGGAGATTATATAATGAATTTTTACCGACCAAAAGAAGTATTGTGCAAGAAAACGGAGTCTGGAGGGCACACGAGGTGGCCACAAGGCAGGGGGGCGCGCCCTCCACCCTTGTGATCTCCTTGTGTCTCTTTCGGACTACTTTTAATTTTCCTAATTTTTTTAAATATTCCAAAATGGAGAAAAATTGCCATTAGAACAGTTTTGGAGTCGGTTTACTTATCGTACCACATACCTATTCCTTTTCGGAGTCTGAAATGTTCTGGAAAGTGTCCCTTATGTACTCCTCCGGTGTTACGGTGTCAATTATATTGGTCTCAACATTTATGGGATTACCTGAGATATAATGCTTGATTCTTTGACCGTTAATCACCCTCGGATTTGTACCTTCGGCGTTGTTGATTTTGATGGCACCGGAACGATAGACCTCCTCGATAATGTAAGGACCTTCCCATTTAGAGAGAAGCTTTCCTGCAAAAAATCTTAAACGAGAGTTGTATAGCAAAACATGATCACCTTGATGACCCACAAGTATAGGGGATCAATTGTAGCTCTTTTCGATAAGTAAGAGTGTCGAACCCAACGAGGAGCAGAAGGAAATGACAAATGGTTTTCAGCAAGGTAATGTCTGCAAGTGCTGAAATTGTAAGTAACAGAGTAGTTTGATAGCAAGATAATTTGTAACGAGCAAGTAACGATAATAGTAACAAAAGTGCAGCAAGGTAGCCCAATCCTTTTGAGGCAAAGGACAGGCCAAAATGGTCTCTTATAGTAAGCAAAGCATTCTTGAGGGTACACGGGAATTTCATCTAGTCACTTTCACCATACTGATTCGATTTGTGTTCGCTACTTTGATAATTTGATATGTGGGTGGACCGGTGCTTAGGTGCTGTTCTTACTTGAACAAACCTCCTACTTATGATTAACCCCCTCGCAAGTGTCTGCAACTACGAGAAAAGTATTAAGAATAAATTCTAACCATAGCATTAAACTTTTGGATCCAATCATTCCCTTACGGAATAGCGCATAAACTAGGGTTTAAGTTACTGTCACTCTCGCAACCCATCATCTAATAACTACTCCACAATGCATTCCATTAGGCCCAAATATGGTGAAGTGTCATGTAGTCGACGTTCACATGACACCACTAAGGGAATCACAACATACATACTATCAAAATATCGAACACATATCAAGTTCACATGATTACTTGCAACATGATTTCTCCCGTGACCTCAAGAACAAAAGTAACTACTCACAAATGATAATCATGCTCAAGATCAGAGGGGTATTAAATAGCATATTGGATCTGAACATATAATCTTCCACCAAATAAACCATATAGTAATCAACTACAAGATGTAATCAACACTACTAGCCACCCACAAGCACCAATCTATAGTTCCAGTACTAAGATTGAACACAAGAGATGAACTAGGGTTTGAGATAAGATGGTGCAGTTGAAGATGTTGATGGAGATTGCTCTCCCCAAGATGGGAGAGTTGTTGGTGATGATGATGACGATGATTTCCCCCTCCGGGAGGGAAGTTCCCCCGGCGGAATCGCTCCGCCGAAGGGCAAAAGTGCTCCTGCCCAAGTTCCACCTCGAGACGGCGTCGCTCCGTCCCGAAAGTCCTCCCTTTATTTTTTCTAGGTCAAAATTATTTATATACTAGAAGATGGGCACCGGAGGTGGGCCTGGGTGAGCACAACCCACCAGGGCCCACCTGGGCTCCCTGGCGCGCCCAGGTGGGTTGTGCCCACCTGGTGGGCCCCCTCTGGTACTTATTGGCTCCAATATTCCTCAAATATTCCATGAAAAATCTCCGTAAAGTTTCAGCTTGTTTGGAGTTATGCAGAATAGGTGGCCTGACGTAGCTTTTCCAGGTCCAGATTTCCAGCTGCCGGAATTCTCCCTCTTTGTGTGTACCTTGCATATTATGAGAGAAAAGGCATTAGAATTACTCCAAAAAGCATTATTATGCGTAAAAACATCATAAATAACAGTAGGAAAACATGATGCAAAATGGACGTATCACACCTACATTAAACTCACGCTTTTGTATCCTTTTGTCATGCCATCTTTTAACTTTTTCTTTAAACTACTTGGCATTCTCATAGGCTTGGATTCTCCATTCATCAAGCGAGCTTATGTCAAATAACCTCTTCTCACCGGCAAGTTTGAAATCATAGTTGAGCTCTTTGATTGCCCAATAAGCCTTATGTTCTAGTTCAAGAGGTAAGTGACATGCTTTTCCATAAACCATTTTATACGGAAACATACCCATAGGGTTTTTATAAGCAGTTCTATAAGCCCATAATGCATCATCTAGTTTTTTAGACCAATTCTCTCTAGATCTATTAACAGTCTTTTGCAAAATCAATTTAATCTCTCTATTGCTCAATTCTACTTGACCACTAGACTGAGGGTGACATGGGGATGTAATTCTATGGTTCACATCATACTTAGCAAGCATTTTACAGAAAGCACCATGAATAAAATGTGAACCACCATCAGTCATTAAATATCTAGGGACTCCAAACCTTGGAAAAATAACTTCTTTAAGCATCTTAATAGAAGTGTTATGATCAGCACTACTAGTTGGAATAGCTTCTACCCACTTAGTAACGTAATCAACAGCAACTAAAATATGTGTATACCCATTAGAGGAAGGAAAATGTCCCATATAATCAAAGCCCCAAACATCAAATGGTTCAATAACAAGTGAATAATTCATAGTCATTTCCTGACGTCTACTAATATTGCCAATTCTCTGGCATTCATCACAAGACAAGACAAACTTACGACCATCCTTGAAGAGAGTAGGCCAATAAAAATCAGATTGTAATACCTTGTGTGCAGTTCTATCTCCAGCATGGTGTCCTCCATAAGCTTCGGAGTGGCACTTGCGTAGGATCTGTTCCTGTTCATGCTCAGGTACACAATGTCTAATAACACCATCTACTCCTTCTTTATAAAGGTGTGGGTCATCCCAAAAGTAATGTCTTAAATCATAGAAAAACTTTTTCTTTTGCTGGTATGTGAAACTAGGTGGTATAAATTTAGCAACAATGTAATTAGCATAATCAGCATACCATGGAGTATTACGAGAAGCATTTATGACAGCTAATTGCTCATCAGGAAAGCTATCATCAATAGGTAGTGGGTCATCAAGAACATTTTCTAACCTAGACAAGTTGTCTGCAACGGGGTTCTCAGCTACCTTTCTATCAATAATATACAAATCAAATTCTTGTAGCAAGAGAACCCATCTAATAAGTCTAGGTTTAGCATCTTTCTTTTCCATAAGATATTTAATAGCAGCATGATCAGTGTGAACAGTTACTTTGGAATCAACAATATAAGATCTGAACTTATCACAAGCAAATACAACTGCTAAGAATTCTTTTTCAGTAGTAGCATAATTTCTCTGGGCACTATCTAGAGTTTTACTAGCATAATGAATAACATTCAATTTCTTATCAACTCTTTGTCCTAGAACAGCACCAACAGCATAATCACTAGCATCACACATAATTTCAAAAGGTAGATTCCAATCAGGCGGTTGAACAATAGGTGCAGAAATCAAGGCTTTCTTAAGTATTTCAAATGCTTCCACACAATCATCATCAAAAACAAAAGAAACATCTTTTTGCAAGAGATTAGTGAGAGGCCAAGAAATTTTATAGAAGTCTTTAATAAACCTCCTATAGAAACTAGCATGACCAAGGAAACTTCTTATACCTTTGATATCTTTAGGACACGGCATCTTTTCAATAGCGTCTACTTTAGCTTTATCAACTTCAATACCTCTTTCAGAAATTTTATGCCCCAAGACAATACCTTCATTAACCATAAAGTGGCACTTCTCCCAATTCAAGACAAGATTAGTTTCTTCACATCTCTGAAAACTCGATCAAGGTTGCTTAAGCAATCATCAAAAGAAGTTCCGTAAACGGAGAAATCATCCATGAAAACCTCAACAATCTTTTCACAAAAATCAGAGAATATAGCACTCATACATCTTTGAAAGGTAGCAGGTGCATTGCATAAACCAAAAGGCATATGTCTATAAGCAAAGGTACCGAAAGGGCAAGTAAAAGTGGTCTTCTCCTGATCATCTTTTGACACATGTATTTGAGAAAAACCAGAATAACCATCTAGAAAGCAAAAATGTGTATGTTTGGATAGTATTTCTAGCATTTGATCAATAAAAGGTAAAGGGTAATGATCTTTTCTAGTAGCTTTGTTTAATTTACGAAAATCAATTACCATTCTATAACCTGTAACAATTCTTTGTGGGATCAATTCATTCTTATCATTAGGAACAACAGTAATACCTCCCTTCTTAGGGACACAATGAACAGGACTTACCCATCTACTATCAGTAATAGGATAAATTATATCTGCCTCCAGAAGCTTTAGTATTTCATTTCTTACCACTTCTTTCATCTTAGGATTTAACCGTCACTGATGATCAACCACTGGTTTAGCATCATGCTCCAAATTAATTTTGTGCTGACATAGAGTGGGACTAATGCCCTTAAGATCATCAAGAGTATATCCAATAGCGGCACGCTGCTTCTTCAGAGTTTTCAATAATTTCTTTTCTTCATGCTCTGAAAGGTTAGCACTAATAATAACAGGATATATCTTCTTTTCATCAAGATAAGCATATTTCAAAGTATCAGGTAATTGTTTAAGCTCAAACACGGGATCACCCTTGGGTGGAGGAGGATCCCCAAGGATTTCAACAGGCAAATTGTGTTTCAAAATAGGCCCTTGATTAAAGAATATTTCATCTATTTCCCTTCTTTCATTCGTAAACATATCATTTTCATGGTCTAGCAAATATTGTTCTAAAGGATCAGTAGGAGGCACGGCAATAGAAGTGAGACCAATAATTTCATCCTTACTAGGCAATTCTTTATCATGGGGTTGTCTACGAAATTTAGAGAAATTAAAATCATGAGACATATCCCCTAAACCGACAGTAACAATATCTTTCTCACAGTCTATCTTAGCATTAACAGTATTCAAGAAAGGTCTACCAAATATAGTGGGACAAAAGTCATCTTGTGGGGAAGCAAGAACAAGAAAATCAGTAGGGTATTTTATTTTCCCACACAAGACTTCAACATCTCTAACAATCCCAATTGGCGATATAGTATCTCTATTGGCAAGCTTAATAGTAACATCAATATCTTCTATCTCAGCAGGTGCAATATCATTCATAATTTCTTTATATAAGGTGAAAGGAATTGCACTCACACTAGCACCCATATCACATAAGCCATGATAACAATGATCTTCTATTTTAACGAAAACAACAGGCATGCCAACAACAGGTCTATGTTTATCTTTAATATCGGGTTTAGCAATCCTAGCAGCTTCATCACAGAAATAAATAACATGCCCATCAATATTATCAACCAAGAGATCTTTAACCATAGCAATACTAGGTTCAACTTTAATTTGTTCAGGGGGTGTAGGTGCTCTAGTATAACCCTTACAAACCATAGTTGAAGCTTTAGCATGATCCTTTATTCTAACAGGAAAAGGTGGTTTCTCAATATAAGCAGTAGGAACAATAGGATCAACATTATAAGTAATAGTTTCTTCTTCAACTTTAATAGGCTATACTACTTTCACTTCAATGGGAGGATGATATTTAAACCACTTCTCCTTAGGGAGATCAACATGAGTAGCAAATGATTCACAGAAAGAAGCTACTATCTCAGAGTCAAGTCCATATTTAGTGCTAAAATCATGAAAAGCATCGGTATCCATAAAAGATTTAACACAATCAAACTTAAGGTTTATACCTGACTCCTTACCTTCGTCGAGTTCCCAATCTTCAGAGTTGCATTTAATTCTTTCCAATAAATCCCATTTGAATTCAATATCCTTCTTCATAAAAGAACTAGTACAAGAAGTATCGAGCATGGATCGATCATTATGAGAAAGCCGAGCATAAATTTTTTGAATAATAATTTCTCGTGAGAGCTCATGATTAGGCATGAATATAACATTGACTTAAGCCTCCCCCAAGCTTGAGCGATACTTTCTCCTTCACGAGGCCAAAAATTATATATATAATTCCGATCACGATGAACCAGATGCATAGGATAAAACTTTTGATGAAATTCCAATTTCAATTGGTTGTAGTTCCATGATCCAATATCATCACATAGCCTAAACCATGTCAATGCCTTTCCCTTCAAAGATAAAGGGAAGACCTTCTTCTTGACAACATCCTCGGGCAAACCTGCAAGCTTAAATAATCCACAAACTTCATCCACATAGATTAGGTGCATATCAGGATGTAATGTTCCATCTCCTGCATAAGGATTAGCTTGCAGTTTCTCTATCATACCCGAAGGAATTTCATAATAAATATTTTTAGTAGGTGCAGTAGGTTGAGGAGCAACTCTTTGCTCTTCCGGTCGAGGTGAAGATACCCCGAACAAGCCCCTCAAAGGATTATTTTCCATAGTGACAAGTGACAGTAAATTTCAGCACACTATATAAATGTTTCCTTACCAAATTCCACTTACCAAAGGCGCTTCACTCCCCAACAACGGCGCCAGAAAAGAGTCTTGATGACCCACAAGTATAGGGGATCTATCATAGTCCTTTCGATAAGTAAGAGTGTCGAACCCAACGAGGAGCAGAAGGAAATGACAAGCAGTTTTCAGCAAGATATTCTCTGCAAGCACTGAAATTATCGGTGACAGATAGTTGTATGATGAGATAATTCGTAACGGGTAACAAGTAACAAAAGTAAACAAGGTGCAGCAAGGTGGCCCAATCCTTTTTGTAGCAAAGGACAAGCCTGGACGAACTCTTATATAAAGCAAAGCGCTCCCGAGGACACATGGGAATTGTTGTCAAGCTAGTTTTCATCATGCTCATATGATTCGCGTTCGTTACTTTGATAATTTGATATGTGGGTGGACCGGTGCTTGGGTGCTGCCCTTCCTTGGACAAGCTTCCTACTTATGATTAACCCCTCTCGCAAGCATCCGCAACTACGAAAGAAGAATTAAGATAAATCTAACCATAGCATGAAACATATGGATCCAAATCAGCCCCTTACGAAGCAACGCATAAACTAGGGTTTAAGCTTCTGTCACTCTAGCAACCCATCATCTACTTATTACTTCCCAATGCCTTCCCCTAGGCCCAAACAATGGTGAAGTGTCATGTAGTCGACGTTCACATAACACCACTAGAGGAAAGACAACATACATCTCATCAAAATATCGAACGAATACCAAATTCACATGATTACTTATAACAACACTTCTCCCATGTCCTCAGGAACAAAGTAACTACTCACAAAGCATATTCATGTTCATAACCAGAGGAGTATTAATTGTCATTAAGGATCTGAACATATGATCTTCCACCGAATAAACCAACTAGCATCAACTACAAGGAGTAATCAACACTACTAGCAACCCACAGGTACCAATCTGAGGTTTTTGAGACAGAGATCGGATACAAGAGATGAACTAGGGTTTGAGAGGAGATGGTGCTGGTGAAGATGTTGATGGAGAATGACCCCCTCTCGATGAGAGGATCGTTGGTGATGATGATGGCTTCGATTTCCCCCTCCCGGAGGGAAGTTTCCTCAGCAGAACAGCTCAGCCGGAGCCCTAGATTGGTTCCACCCAAGTTCCGCCTCGAGACGGCGGCGCTTCATCCCGAAAGCTTCCTTCTGATTTTTTTCAGGTCAAAACACACCATATAGCAGAAGATGGGCATCGGGGGCCTGCCAGGTGGCCCACAAGGCAGGGGGGCGCGCCCTCCACCCTTGTGGATGGCAGGTGGCCCCCCTCTGGTGCTTTCTTCGCCCAATATTTTTTATATATTCCAAAATGACTCTCCGTGAAGTTTCAGGACTTTTGGAGTTGTGCAGAATAGGTCTCTAATATTTGCTCCTTTTCTAGTCCAGAATTCTAGCTGCCGGCATTCTCCCTCTTCATGTAAACCTTGTAAAATAAGAGAGAAAATGCATAAGTATTGTGATATAATGTGTAATAACAGCCCATAATGCAATAAATATCAATATAAAAGCATGATGCAAAATGGACGTATCAACGGCATCGACGGCAGCTAGACCGGGCAAGGTTGATGCGTCAATATAGCTCTAAAGATGGATTGGTGGCATTTGCCAGCGGCGGCCTCTGAGAGTGCGCCGGACCAGTGTGTGTGCCCCATACCTGGCAAGTGGCTTGGTTGGGGTCTCAGGTCTTATATGTTAGGCTTGGCTGCGAGGTCTGTTTGGTATTAGGCCCAGACTATCAGCATCCCTTCATCAACTGGATAGGAGTAGCGACAGATGTGGCCTAGACGGTGGCTTCAGACTTACTGATGTATTTCTTTATAAGGTCTTTTATGAGTAATTAATAAAGTGGCTGCATGCATCGCCCAGATGCAGAGGCTGGGGGTCTTCCTCCTTTAAAAAAAATCTACAACACGCTTGTTGGAACAGTGACACTAGATCATCCTTGCTGATGGCTATTAGTTTCACCAAATTGGCACCAAATCATGTTGTTGAGGAGATAGAGGACATTCATTATGCGGTGGAGAGACATAAGAGGAGATGGAGACAGGGTTTGAGGGGTTTTAATTTTGATGCATAAAACAAAATGAGATGCAAAAAGCAAAACATATGAGTAATTAGCTCTAAATGCAATGAAGATAATCATAACACAGTAAGCAATTGCAAGGAAAGTTCCATTTTTTGTATATTCGTTCATATTTTATGGATGGTTAAGGTGATTAGTATCCCAGCACAACTCATACTTTTGTTTGTAGAGTATCGATGTAGACTTGCAAATGTACTATTTCAAATGGTAAAATATATTTATGTATTTTGCTAAAAACATAATTTACCAAGATTGAAGTTCTTTGCTGGGAAAAGTGTAAGAACATTTCTTCAAAAATAAATTCTGCTTTGGGCCACAACTGTTCTCAAATGATGTGACTGTGGTTTTGTTTGTAGCGATTGCGTTTATGCTATGTTTCTAAAAAAAAGATCATACAACGCGTCAAACTTGTTTATATGTTTCTCTTTGTTGTGTGACACTTTTTATTTCTGAAGGGAACTGGAGGAAAATGACATACCGGTACAAAAAATATTCGATCAATCCGGTTATATCAATCTTTACATCTTCTAGTATTAGAATTCATTAAAAAAGTGTTTAGAGATTTTAAAAATGTTTTTGTGTCTCTGAGAAAAATCCCACAAATCCACTTGAACAAGGGCATGCAAATTAATCCTCTTAAATATTCCACAAATTGATGTAACCGGATTGGTCGGTCTTTTTTATGTTTCTAACATTGTTTAGAAATTATACGGTGGAGACCAAGTTTCCGTGGAAGCCTGTGAAAAACACGCTTCAAATGTTTTGAAATTTCCGGAAAAAATAGTGTGTTGGGGAGGTGATGTTCGACAAACACGTGGAGTTTCAGTTTCAAATTCACTTGGGAATTATAAAAAACAAATTCAGCAACAAAAAGTCAAACATGTGAAATGTGATATATTTGTAAGGTTCTTATATTTGAAAATAAATGTTGAATAAACTAGGTGCTAGAACATAACTAACATAATGAAATCAGAGGAACTTAAATCATGTTAGCGCGGGTTTGGTTGTGAAATATGTGTTAGCCTGAGGGCATATAAACAGAATCGCAAACCGCATCTCACACGACTCGTTGAGGTTAATGAAAGACTAGTTGTACATCTCAAACTGTAGGTTTCCTCTCCCGGCTAAAAAATCGTCGCTTCGATGCCATGAGGTGGAGGAGAGAGGATCCTCTTCTGCCCATGTATAGCGGTGGATCTCGAACAAAAGTCCTCCAACTCGATCCAGTTATGCCTCTATCATGCTTGGTGCAGTTTTTGCCCCCATAGCATGTGTACTCAAGGTGATATCATCATCTTATTTGACAACATCTTCCTTTGAGCCTTTTCGAGTAAGGTCGCCGGCTTGATGTGACGATACTAGCGAGGCGTGGTGATTCCCCACCAATATGATCGGCGTGATTGTGAATCGCCATTGATGAGGACATTTCTAGTTTAGTTACACCTACAACTTCTGCACCATCTCAAATTCCTGAGAAAAAAGGACCAATGACTAGAGCTTGCACAGAACGACTTAATTATCACGTACTTTCATTTCCAGGGACTTCCAATATTGTTCATGAGAATATGATGTTGTCTAAATCAAATTTAGTGTATTACTCAGGAATGAAGGAACTAGCATGGACCAGAGGGACACACACTCGAGTATGATCAAACATGGAGATAGCCGCAGGCGGTACAAGGAGCGAAGACGGAGCTTCAAGTGACTATCTGAGAACTTTGAAGCCACCATGATGACACATGAGAGGCATGGATGAAATGTACAAGATGACACTTTATAGCTTTGTCCATGGCCATCTATAGGTGTTACGCCACCTTAGTTTTGGGCCAGGCCTATGTTTTTCAGAATAAAAGACTCCATGGAGTTTTTAGAGTTTGTTTTGTTAGAGGAGACCGATTTAAGGTTGGATTCGATGCCCTCCTCGGATGGCCAAATCTCCTTTGGCCCCTCTTTAAATACCCCCCTCCCAGGTCATCGTTTCAGGGGTTTACTACTCTTTGCAATAGATAAGAGAGTCGACAAGATTGCATGTACTACACGTCATCAAAACCCACTATGTTAATCGGTGTTGGATTTCTCAATGTTGTCCATTATCGGCGTGAGCTACGGTGGTGCAACGACGACTAGTTCAGTCGCAACTTCATGAAGACTTATGAGACACATAATCGTAGTCATACTCTCTCCTTTGTTTAGGGTCGTTTTTTGTATATGTGAATTTAGTTACTCTATATCTGGTTGTATTCAATGTTTTGTTAATCTAAATATAAACCATATCTAATTAAAAACACACAAAGCAAATAAAAATGGCTTATATTCCTGGCAGTGCATCAGACCTATTAATCTATTTTCCCATCTGGTGTAAAGGTGAACGTTGACGCATCTTTTCATGCGGACACATTGTCCGGAGCTAGTGGTGCAGTTCTACATGATGACCGTGGCGATTTCATCGCTGCTGCATCCTGGTTCATCCCGCATGTCCGCGATGTTGATGCTGCTGAACTATTAGCAATCAGAAATGGTATGTTCCTTCTGGCAAGTATGGGATGCAATTCGGCAGAGGTGGAATCAGATAGCTCCTTTGCAGTTGAATCAGTTAATTTGATGGATGAATATTTGGGACCTGATGCCGCCGTTGTTGCTGAATGTAAGCAGCTATCTCTAGATTTCTCAAAGTTATCTTTCAAACATTGTTTCAGAGAAGCGAATCAAGTGGCTGACGAGTTAGCAAGACACTCCTTTACTACTAGATCTCCTGGTTCTTGGGATGCTGTTATCCCCGATTTTATTTCTCATTTACTTGTAAACGATATGACTATTATGAGAAATAAAGTCTATTTGCTGTCAAAAAAAATGTTGTCATGTGATTATGTCATTTAGAAAGAGAAAATACAGAAATCAAGTCAATTGAAAAACAGTAAAACTGAGCTAGCTATGAGGCACCACAACTATTCAACTCTTTTGGTTGTCCGATCACTTGTTAGATGTCTCAGATCTTTCAATGGTCCCACCAACCATCGCTTGGTCATTTTCACCGCACCTTAGACTGTGTGAATGGTCTGCCAACATAAAAGGGTTGCTGCTCCAGGAAACAACCTATGCGTCATTTCATTAATTGGGACCAGGAACAACCCATTGCTCTTGTACATCACCCCCACGTTCTGTTCCCCTTCCACTTCAAGGGAGAAAAAAAGAACAATTCATCCTTCTCCGCTTGCTCGTATTCCCTCAGCGGCGACCTTATGGCATTCGATTTTATGTTCGTCACCACACCGATTCAACTCTTTCGGCCGTCCGATCACTTGTTAGACGTCTCAGATCTTCCAATGGTCCCACCAACCGTCGCTTGGTCATTTTCACCGCACCTTAGACTGTGTGAATGACCTGCCAACATAAAAGGGATGCTGCTCCAGAAAGCAACCTATGCGTTATTTCATTAATTGGGCCCAAAAACAACCCATTGCTCTTGTACATCACCCCCACGCTCTGTTCCCCTTCCACTTGGACGGAGAGAAAAAAGAACAATTCATCCTTCTCCGCTTGCTTGTATTCCCTCGGCGGTGACCTTATGGTGTCCGATTTCACATGTTCCTTTCATGCTAGGAAGCTCATGGGTATTAAGCAACCGATACAGGCAGTTCGTTGGGGTTTGATCTGTTCCGATGAGAGACAGACATGGCTGACTGAAGGCGTGAATATGGCGTCTGGACTGAAGGATCTGCTCCTTTCCCTCTGTGGTAGCTTCCTGTACCTTTTCACCTGCTTTTATCAGTTGTCTAATTTAGTGAGTTGTTAACTTTTCTGACTGGTTGTAGGTATTCCGCTGCTCGTTTAACACTGCTTTCTTATATATGGATATTCATTATTTGTGTGTGTTACATGATGTGATCCCAATTGACTCCAACAGGCTTGGGCATCCAAGAACCCCACATCTTGTTCATGCAAATGCTCAAAACAACCCAGTAAGTCTATAATGTCACCACCTGTTGATCAAAACGCAATCCGTCTTCTGAGCGCCGATTAGGATTTGATACGTCTCTGTCGTATCTATTTTTTCAAATACTTTTGCTATTGTTTTGGACTCTAATTTGCATGATTTGAATGAAACTAACCCAGACTGACGTTGTTTTCAGTAGAACTACCACAGTGTTGTTTTTTGTACAGAAATAAAAGTTCTCGGAATTGGCCGAAACTTTTTGGACATTTTTTATGGAATATAAAAAAAATACTGGAGCAGAGACCCACTGGAGGGGGGCCACCTGCTGCCCACGAGGCACCAAGGCTTGTGGGGCCCATGAGGCTCTGCTGACCCTAATCTCAACACTATACATTCATAATTCTCGAGAAAAAAATAAGAGAGGAAGTTTCATCACGTTTTACGATACGAAGCCGCTGCCACCTCATGTTCTTCATCGGGAGGCCAGATCTGGAGTCCGTTTGGGGCTCCGGAGAGGGGGATCCGTTGCCATCATCATCACCAACCCTTCTTCATCACCAATTTCATGATGCTCACCACCGACAGTGAGTAACCCCTTCGTAGGCTTGCTGGACGGTGATGGGTTGGATGAGATTTATCATGTAATCGAGTTAGTTTTATTAGGGCTTGATCCCTAGTACCCATTATGTTCTGATATTCATGTCGCTATGACTTTGCTATGCTTAATGCTTGTCAAGGCCCGAGTGCCATGATTTCAGATATGAACCCTTTATGTTTTCATGAATATATTTGTGTTCTTGATCCTATCTTGCAAGTTATACGCACCTATTACGTGTTATGTGATACGTCCATTTTGCATCATGTTTTCCTACTGTTATCTATAATGTTTTTATGCATAATAATGCTTTTGGGATTAATTCTAATGTCTTTTCTCTCATAATATGCAAGGTTTACACAAAGAGGGAGAATACCGGTAGCTGGAATTCTGGACCTGAAAAAGCTATGTCAGAATTACCTATTCTGCACATCTCCAAATGAGCTGAAAATTTACGGAGAATTGTTTTGCAATATATCAAAAATATTGGAGCAAATAAATACTAGAGGGGGCCCATCAGGTGGGCACAACCCACCTGGGCACGCCAGGCAGCCTAGGCGCGCCCTGGTGGGTTGTGCCCTCCTCGGCCCACCTCCGGTGCCCATCTTCTGGTATATAAGTCATTTTGACCTAGAAAAAATCAGGGGGGGACTTTCGGGACGAAGCGCCGCCGTCTCGAGGCGGAACTTGGGCAGGAGCACTCTTGCCCTCCGGTGGAGCGATTCCGCCAGGGGAACTTCCCTCCCGGAGGGGGAAATCATCGCCATCATCATCACCAACAACTCTCCCATCTTTGGGAGGGCAATCTCCATCAACATCTTCAACAGCACCATCCCCTCTCAAACTCTAGTTCATCTCTTGTGTTCAATCTTTGTACTGAAATCTCAGATTGGTACTTGTGGGTGACTAGTAGTGTTGATTACATCTTGTAGTTGATTGCTATATGGTTTATTTGGTGGAAGATTATATGTTCAGATCCATTATGCTATCTAATACCCCTCTGATCTTGAGCATGATTATCATTTGTGAGTAGTTACTTTTGTTCTTGAGGTCACGGGAGAAGTCATGTTGCAAGTAATCATGTGAACTTGATATGTGTTCGATATTTTGATGATATGTATGTTGTGATTCCCTTAGTGGTGTCATGTGAACGTCGAGTACATGGCACTTCACCATATTTGGGCCTAAGGGAATGCATTATGGAGTAGTTATTAGATGATGGGTTGCTAGAGTGACAGAAGCTTAAACCCTAGTTTATGCGCTACTTCGTAAGGGGCCGATTTGGATCCAAAAGTTTAATGTTATGGTTAGATTTTATCTTAATACTTTTCTCATAGTTGCGGATGCTTGCGAGGGGGTTAATCATAAGTAGAAGGTTTGTTCAAGTAAGAACATCACCTAAGCACCGGTCCATCAAATTATCAAAGTAGCGAACACGAATCAAATCAACATGATGAAAGTGATATGATGAAATTCCCGTGTACCCTCAAGAACGCTTTGCTTATCATAAGAGACCATTTTGGCCTGTCCTTTGCCACAAAAGGATTGGGCTACCTTGCTGCACTTTGTTTACCGTTACCGTTACTTGCTCATTACAAATTATCTTGCTATCAAACTACTTGTTATCGACTATTTTAGTGCTTGCAGAAAATACCTTGCTGAAAACCACTTGTCATTTCCTTCTGCTCCTCGTTGGGTTTGACACTCTTACTTATTGAAAGGACTATGATTGATCCCCTATACTTGTGGGTCATCAAGGCTCTTTTCTGGCGCCGTTGCCGGGGAGTGAAGCGCTCTTGGTAAGGAAAAATTATTATTACGTGCTGAAATTTATTGTCACTTGTCACTATGGAGAACCATCCTTTGAGGGGTTTGTTTGGGGTATCTTCACCTCGACCGGAAGCACAATTAGTTGCCCCTCAACCTACTGCACCTACTTAAAATATTGGTTATGAAATTCCTTCGAGTATGATAGAACAACTGCTAGCTAATCCTTATGCAGGAGATGGAACTTAACATCCTGATATGCACTTGATATATGTGGATGAAATTTGTGGATTATTTAAGCTTGCAGGTTTGTTCGGAGATGAAGCTGAGAAGAAGGTTTTTCCTTTATCTTTGAAGGGAAAAGCATTGACATGGTATAGGCTATGCGATGATATTGGATCTTGGAATTGGAATCGATTGAAATTGGAATTTCATCATAAAATTTATCCTATGCATCTAGTTCATCATGATCGGAATTATATATATAATTTGTGGCCTCGTGAAGGAGAAAGTATCACTCTAGCTTGGGGGAGGCTTAAGTCAATGTTATATTCATGCCCTAATCATGAGCTCTCTAGAGAAATTATCATTCAGAATGTTTATGCTCGGCTTTCTCGTAATGATCAATCCATGCTCGATACTTCTTGTACTGGTTCTTTTATGAAGAAGACTATTGAATTCAGGTGGGATCTTTTAGAAAGAATTAAACGCAACTCTGAAAATTGGGAACTCGACGAAGGTAAAGAGTCAGGTATTAAGCTTGAGTTTGATTGTGTTAAATCTTTTATGAATACCGATGCTTTTCACAAGTTTAGCACTAAATATGGACTTGACTGTGAGATAGTAGCCTCTTTTTATGAATCATTTGCTACTCATGTTGATCTCCTTAAAGAGAAGTGGTTTAAATATCATCCCCCTATTAAAGAAGAAATTAAAGAACCGGTCATAGTTAAATATGAAACTATTACTTACAATGTTGATCTAGTTGTGTCTACTGCTTATATTGAGAAACCACCTTTGCCTGTTAAGATAAAGGAACATGCTAAGGTTTCAACTGTGGTTCGCAAAAGTAATATTAGAGCACCTAAACCTGCTGAACAAATTAAAGTAGAACCTAGTGTTGCTATGGTTAAAGATCGCTTGGTAGAAAATATTGATGGGCATGTTATTTACTTCTGTGATGAAGCTGCTATAATTGCTAAGCCTGATGAAAAAGATAAACATAGACCTGTTGTTGGCATGCCTGTTGTCTCAGTTAAAATAGGAGATCATTGTTATCATGGTTTATGTGACTTAGGTGCTAGTGTGAGTGCAATTCCCTTTACTTTATACCAAGAAATTATGAATGATATTGCACCCGCTGAAATAGAAGACATGGATGTTACTATTAAACTTGCTAATAGGGATACCATCACACCACTCGGGATTGTTAGAGATGTTGAAGTCTTGTGTGGAAAAATAAAATACCCTACTGATTTCCTAGTTCTTGGTTCCCCACAAGATGACTTTTGTCCCATTATCTTTGGTAGACCTTTCTTGAACACTGTCAATGCTACTATAGATTGCCATAAACAAACTGTTAGTGTTCGCTTTGGTGATGAGTCTCATGAATTTAATTTTTCCAAGTTTAATAGACAACCTCATAAGAAATAATTACCTAGTAAGGATGAAATAATCGGTCTTGCTTCTATTGTCGTGCCTCCTACTGATCCACTAGAACAATATTTGCTAGACCATGAAAAATGATATGCATATGCATGAAAGAAATGAAATAGATAAAAATTTCTTTGAACAATGACCTCTGCTCAAACACAATTTGCCTATTGAAACTCTAGGAGGTCCTCCTCCACCTAAAGGTGATCTCGTGTTTGAATTGAAACAATTGCCTGACACTTTGAAATATGCTTATCTTGATGAGAAAAAGATATATCCTGTTATTATTAGTGCTAACCTTTCAGAACATGAAGAAGAAAGATTACTGAAAATTCTGAAGAAGCACCGTGTTGCTATTGGATATACTCTTGATGATCTTAAGGGCATTAGTCCCACTCTCTGTCAGGACAAGATTAATATGCAACTTGATGCTAAACCCGTTGTTGATCATCAACGATGTTTGAATCCTAAGATGAAAGACGTGGTAAGAACTGAAATATTAAAGCTTCTGGAAGCAGGTATAATCTATCCCGTAGCTGATAGTAGATGGGTAAGTCCAGTTCATTGTGTCCCTAAGAAGGGAGGTATTACTGTTGTTCCTAATGATAAGAATGAACTTATCCCTCAAAGAATTGTTACTGGCTATAGAATGGTAATTGATTTCAGAAAATTAAATAAAGCAACTAGAAAAGATCATTACCCTCTGCCTTTTATTAATCAAATGTTGGAAAGATTATCTAAGCACACACACTTTTGCTTTCTTGATGGATATTCTGGTTTTTCTCAAATACCCGTTTCACAACCTGATAAAAAAAAACCACCTTTACTTGCCCTTTTGGAACCTATGCTTATAGACGTATGCCTTTTGGTCTATGCAATGCACCTGCGACCTTTCAAAGATGTATGACTGCTATATTCTCTGATTTTTGTGAAAAGATTGTTGAGGTTTTCATGGATGATTTTTCTATTTATGGAACTTCTTTTGATGATTGCTTGAGCAACCTTGATCGAGTTTTGCAGAGATGTGAGCAAACTAATCTTGTCTTGAATTGGGAGAAGTGCCACTTTATGGTTAATGAAGGTATTGTCTTGGGACATAAAATTTCTGAACGAGGTGTTGAGGTGGATAAAGCTAAAGTTGATGCAATTGAGAAAATGCCATGTTCTAAAGATATTAAAGGTATTCGTAGTTTCCTTGGTCATGCTGGTTTCTATAGGAGGTTTATTAAAGACTTCTCTAAAATTTCTAGGCCTCTTACAAATCTTTTACAAAAGGATGTTCCATTTGTTTTTGGTGATGATTGTGTAGAAGCCTTTGAAACACTTAAGAAAGCCTTAACTTCTGCACCTATTGTTCAACCACCTGATTGGAACCTACCTTTTGAAATTATGTGTGATGCTAGTGATTATGTTGTTGGTGCTGTTCTAGGACAAAGAGTTGATAAAAAATTAAATGTTATTCATTATGCTAGTAAAACTCTAGACAGTGCCCAAAGAAATTATGCTACTACTGAAAAAGAATTTTTAGCAGTTGTGTTTGCTTGTGATAAATTCAGATCTTACATTGCTGATTGCAAAGTAATTGTTCACACTGATCATGCTGCTATTAAATATCTTATGGAAAAGAAAGATGCTAAACCTAGACTCATTAGATGGGTTCTCTTACTACAAGAATTTGATTTACATATCACTGATAGAAAAGGAGCTAAGAACCCCGTAGCTGATAACTTGTCTAGGTTAGAGAATATTCTTGATGACCCACTACCTATTGATGATAGCTTTCCTGATGAACAACTAGCTGCAATAAATATTTCTCATAACACTCCTTGGTATGCTGACTATGCTAATTATATTGTTGCTAAATACATACCACCTAGTTTCACATACCAACAAAAGAAAAAAATTCTTCTATGATTTAAGACATTACTTTTGGGATGACCCACACCTTTATAAAGGAGTAGATGGTATTATTAGACGTTGTGTACCCGAGCATGAACAAGAACAAATCCTACGGAAATGTCACTCCGAAGCCTATGGAGGACATCATGCGGGAGATAGAACTGCTCACAAGGTATTGCAATCTGTTTTTTATTGGCCTACTCTCTTCAAAGATGCACGTAAGTTTGTCTTCTCTTGTGATGAATGTCAAAGAATTGGTAATATCGGTAAGCGTCAGGAAATGCCTATGAATTATTCACTTGCTGTTGAACCATTTGATGTTTGGGGTTTTGATTGCATGGGACCTTTTTCTTCCTCTAATGGGTATACACATATTTTGGTTGCTGTTGATTATGTTACTAAGTGGGTAGAAGCTATTCCAACTAGTAGTGCTGATCATAACACTTCCATTAAAATGCTTAAAGAAGTTATTTTCCCAAGGTTTGGAGTCCCTAGGTATTTAATGACTGATGGTGGTTCACACTTTATTCATGGTGCTTTCCGTAAAATGCTTGCTAAATATGATGTTAACCATAGAATTGCATCACCCTATCATCCTCAATCCGGTGGTCAAGTTGAACTTAGCAATAGAGAAATAAAATTAATACTACAAAAAACTGTTAATAGGTCCCGAAAAAATTGGTCTAAGAAATTGGATGATGCACTTTGGGCCTACAGAACAACATATAAAAATCCTATGGTTATGTCTCCCTATAAAATGATTTATGGAAAAGCTTGTCATTTGCCTCTTGAGTTAGAACATAAAGCATATTGGGCAATTAAAGAACTCAACTATGATTTCAAACTTGCCGGTGAAAAGAGGTTATTTGATATTAGCTCATTAGATGAGTGGAGAACCCAAGCTTATGAAAATGCCAAATTGTTTAAAGAAAAAGTTAAAAGATGGCATGACTAAAGAATCCAAAAGCGGGAATTCAAAGTTGGAGAATATGTTCTTTTGTACAACTCTCGTTTCAGATTCTTTGCAGGAAAACTTCTCTCTAAATGGGAAGGACCATATATTATCGAGGAGGTTTATCGCTCTGGAGCTATCAAGATTAATAATGCTGAAGGTACTAACCCGAAGGTGGTCAATGGGCAAAGAATTAAACACTATATCTCAGGTACGCCTATTAATGTTGAAAGCAATATTATTCAAACCATGACACCAGAGGAACACATAAAAGAAACCTTCCGGAACACTCCAGAATCCTTAAAAAAAGGAGGTACGTGATACGGTAAGTAAACGAACTCCGAAAAATCTGCAAAAATATTTTCTGTCAGTTTTGGAATATTACAAAAAATTAGGAAAATAAGAGACAATCAGGAAGGCACCCGAGGGGGGCACAAGACACCAGGGCGCGCCTGGGCCCCCTGGCGCGCCCAGGTGGGTTGTGCCCACCTCAGGAACCTTCCAGACTCCGTTTTCCTCCTGTTTGCTTGTTTCCCAAGATAAAAAATCTTTATATACCCCCCGAACATATTGACCACCGTATCACGGAGAAATCTTCTGTTCTTCTTTCTTGCTATTTTCTGTTAGATCTGTCGAGCCAGGCATCATGTCTTCTCCCTCCTCCGACAAAGTAGAAGGGGATGCTTGGTTAATGAAGATAGAATTAAAGAGAGAGGAACCAGAGGAGATCATCAAGGGTGGCAAGGTCAAGGAAGTCGCGGGAGATCAAGTTCCGGCAGAAGGGCAGGCCGTTCCAGCAGCATAAGAAGAAGACATCCTTCAACCTTACTATGATCATCTTACCCCTACTGAAATTGAAGCTTTTAGGATCATTGAAACGGTTCATGT
Source organism: Thinopyrum elongatum (assembly GCA_011799875.1). Taxonomy (NCBI): domain Eukaryota; kingdom Viridiplantae; phylum Streptophyta; class Magnoliopsida; order Poales; family Poaceae; genus Thinopyrum; species Thinopyrum elongatum. The sequence goes on along the minus strand of CM022300.1, from coordinate 79,443,003 downwards.
GCAAAATAAATATCTCACTCGTGAAAAATATTCTGTTGCAAGAGCATGTCAGCGCCCTCCAGAGCATCATTCGCAGGTTGGAGTACCTCCTGAGCCTGAAAATTGACACTACCTCATCACCACCACTATCATCATCTTCTCCAACAAAGGAAACTTGAGTTCATGGTATGGGCACTCCCCTTGGCTTGTGCCAAGCTTGGGGGAGGTGCCCCGGTATCGTATCATCACTACTATGTTTGCTTTTATCTATTTTAGTTCGATCCTTAGTTATCCTATGATTTAGTTGAATAAAAGTTTAGTTCGATCCTTTCTTTTCGAGTGCTTGCTTAGTGATCTATCTATCTATGTAATCATGTGCGAGATATATAACAAAGAGTAGTTTGAGTTTTGTTTCTTTACTTTTATGTTTCAATAAAAAGAAAGGTAAATAAATGAAAAAGATCATATGCTGATCTTATGGTGAGTAATGACATCATATAAGGAAAAGTGTAAGCGGTAAAATTTGTTGGAGATTGACAAACATAGCATTTGTCAATGATACAATTCATGAAATAATTAATAAAGGAAGAGAAGATTCACATGCAAATATACTATCTTGGACATCTTTTATGATTGTGAGCCCCCATTAAATATTATGTGTCAAAATAGTTGACGTTGGACAAGGAAGACAACGTAATGATTTATGTTTGTTCATATTCACATAGAAGTTATATTGTCATAGATCCTTCAACATGTGGTGCTTGCTCAATATCTTTGCTAGCCAAAAATTCCGCACTAAGTAGAGATACTACTTGTGCATCCAAAAACCCTTAACCCCAAATTCTTATTTTGAGAGTCCACCATACCTACCTATGGATTGAGTAAGATCCTTCAAGTAAGTTGCCATCGGTGCAATAAGGCAATAAAAATTGCTTCTAAATATGTTGGACCATTTAGTGTAAGAGAAAATTGAGCGTTGTACGAACTTGTGATGGCAAAATAATAAAAGCGACAGACTGCATAATAAAGGTTGCTATCATAAGGGGCAATATAACATGACGTTCTTTTGCATTAAGGGATTTGGCATACAAACAAATAAGCGCATGACAACCTCTGTTTCCCTCTGCGAAGGGCCTATCTTTTACTTTTATGCATTTACTTTTATGCTAGAGTCAAAATATTCTTCCATATTCCTTTTTATTTTCTCTTTTTGCAAGCATCATGTGGTGAGGAAAGATCTCGGCACATATATCCAGTTGAATGTGAGTGGGCATGAGTTATTATTGTTGACATCACCCTTGAGGTGAATGTGTCAGGAGGCGAAACTATAAGCCCCTATCTTTCTATGTGTCCGGTTGAAACTTTTTGTTCATGGGTATGCTGTGAGTGTTAGCAATCATAGAAGGTTAAATGATGGTTGAGTATGTGGACTTGCCTAGAGGCTCCGACACATGACCCTTCCTAAAAATACGATGAATTGTAGTTGCAAAATTGACTGAGAACATAGTTTGTTGGTTTCCAATAAGGTTTATGCTTTATACTTCAATGTTGTGATGAATTGTTACATGTTCATGAAAAGTTATATGATAAAAATTGTGTGATAAAGTTTTATGTTAAAGTTCTTTGTTGTTATAATAATAATAAGCATGATGCTTCTATGTTCGTATTTTGTTTTTATCGACACCTCTCTCTCTAAGCATGTGGGCATGTTTTTCGATTTCGGTTTTTCGCTTGAGGACAAGCGAGGTCTAAGCTTGGGGGAGTTGATACGTCCATTTTGCATCATGTTTTCCTACTGTTATTTATAATGTTTTTATGCATAATAATACTTTTGGGAGTAATTCTAATGCCTTTTCTCTCATAATATGTAAGGTTTACACAAAGAGGGAGAATACCGGCAGCTGGAATTCTGGACCTGAAAAAGCTACGTCAGAGTTACCTATTCTGCACATCTCCAAATGAGCTGAAAATTTACGGAGAATTGTTTTGCAATATATGAAAAATATTGGAGCAAATAACTACCAGAGGGGGGCCACCAGGTGGGCACAACCCACCTGGGCGCGCTAGGCAGCCCAGGCACGCCCTGGTTGGTTGTGCCCTCCTCGGCCCACCTCCGGTGCCCATCTTCTGGTATATATGTCATTTTGACCTAGAAAAAACCAGGGGGGACATTCGGGACGAAGCGCCGCCGTCTCGAGGCGGAACTTGGGCAGGAGCACTCTTGCCCTCCGATGGAGCGATTCCGCCGGGGGAACCCCCCCCCCCCCCCCCCGAGGGGGAAATCATCGCCATCGTCATCACCAACAACTCTCCCATCTTTGGGAGGGCAATCCCCATCAACATCTTCAACAGCACCATCCCCTCTCAAACCCTAGTTCATCTCTTGTGTTCAATCTTTGTACCGAAACCTCAGATTGGTACTTGTGGGTGACTAGTAGTGTTGATTACATCTTGTCGTTGATTGCTATATGGTTTATTTGGTGGAAGATTATATGTACAGATCCATTATGCTATCTAATACCCCTCTGATCTTGAGCATGATTATCATTTGTGAGTAGTTACTTTTGTTCTTGAGGTCACGGGAGAAGTCATGTTGTAAGTAATCATGTGAACTTGATATGTGTTCGATATTTTGATGATATGTATGTTGTGATTCCCTTAGTGGTGTCATGTGAACGTCGACTACATGACACTTCACCATATTTGGGCCTAAGGCAATGCATTGTGGAGTAGTTATTAGATGATGGGTTGCTAGAGTGAAAGAAGCTTAAACCCTAGTTTATGCGCTACTTCGTAAGGGACCGATTTGGATCCAAAAGTTTAATGCTATGGTTAGATTTTGTCTTAATACTTTTCTCGTAGTTGCGGATGCTTGCGAGGGGGTTAATCATAAGTAGGAGGTTTGTTCAAGTAAGAACAACACCTAAGCACCGGTCCACCCACATATCAAATTATCAAAGTAGCGAACACGAATCAAACCAACATGATGAAAGTGATATGGTGAAATTCCCGTGTACCCTCAAGAACGTTTTGCTTATCATAAGAGACCGTTTTGGCCTGTCCTTTGCCACAAAAGGATTGGGCTACCTTGCTGCACTTTGTTTACCGTTACCGTTACTTGCTCGTTACAAATTATCTTGCTATCAAACTACTTGTTACCGACTATTTCAGTGCTTGCAGAAAATACCTTGCTGAAAATCACTTGTCATTTCCTTCTGCTCCTCGTTGGGTTCGACACTCTTACTTATCGAAAGGATTACGATTAATCTCCTATACTTATGGGTCATCATTATGATCCACATACCCCAAGGTGATAATAATTGGGATTCTTTCCGGTGATTACCGTAGTTTGAGGAGTTCATGTATTCACTATGTGTTAATGCTTTGTTTCAGTTCTGTATTAAAAGGAGGCCTTAATATCCCTTAGTTTTCTTATGGAACCTGCTGCCACGGGAGGGTAGGACAAAAGATGTCATGCAAGTTCTTATCGTAAGCATGTATGACTATATACGGAATACATGCCTGCATTACATTGATGAATTGGAGCTAGTTCTGTGTCGCCCTAGGTTATAACTGTTACATGATGAATGTTATCCAACATAATTACCCATTACTGATCTAATGCCTACGAGCTTTTCACATATTGATCTTTGCTAAGTTACTACTTTGCTACTACTGTTACAATTGCTAGAAAATTATTACTTTTACTGTTACCGTTATTGTTGCTATCGTTGCTACCACTATCAAACTATTATACTACTGTGCTACTGATCACTCTGCTGCAGATATTTAGTTCTCCAGGTGTGGTTGAATTGACGACTCAACTGCTAAAACTTGCAAATATTCTTTTGCTCCCCTTGTGTCGAATCAATAAATTTGGGTTGAATACTCTACCCTTGAAAACTGTTGCGATCCCCTATACTTGTGGGTTATCAGGATTATATGCAACCGTCTAGCTAGAAAGTAGTGTTAAACCGACGGCAATAATTCTTCTATGGTGGAAAGGATGAGAAGTCGCAGAGTTTTTGAGCTCCAGCTCAAATGAGCTCGGGTGAACGGTAAATTCCGAAAAAAATGAAAAAAAATAAAAAATTCTGAAATTTTTCTGGGGCAAACATTGACAAAAGTTTTCAGTGTTTACAAAAATTCATCAAAGAATCAAATTCGTGGAAGTCATGGCGGAAAAAAAACTGATGCTCCAAAAGTGTTCTTTTCAAAAGCATTTTGAAGTGCTAATTTTTTTTGTCACTACTTCCACGAATATGATTTTATGATGAAATTTTGCAAACACTTAAAACATTTGTCAAAGTTCATCACAAAAAAAATCAGTTTTTTTTCAATTTTTTACTATTCACCCCGAGCTCAAATGTGCTCGGGAACAGAACATGACTTTCGGAGAAGTCAACCCTTTAGACATGAAACACACATAAGTTTTTCCAAGATCGTTTTGTTTCGGATGTCAATAACAGGTATATCAATTTGCATGGACTGTTTACATGTGACAGGCCTTCACTTGCCCCAATTAAGCCTTGCTGGTTTTCCGTCAAATTTAGGAATCTTGCTACACAATTTACGACCCTGTTGTATGGACACTCTATCATTATAAATTAGATGCATGGAATTTGTGAACATATAAATATTCTGGCTGAAGATAGAACCAATTTATGATGGTTTCAAGTACTCCCTCCGATCCATATTACTTGTCACTGAAATTGGTCAGATGTTTCTATAATTCTTTCGATAAGATGTCCCTTTTTTTTTCTAAATGTATATCTAAGATGGGCGGGCGCGGCAACGCGCGCCATTACGGCCTAGTCTCTATATAAAATCATACATCCTATAGTATCAGCCCTCGTGAAGAAACATCTAGAGATGTTTTTTTTACAAGGTTCTCATATTTGTGAAATTTTAGTTTGAACACTTTTTAGATGCACTATATAATTGTCTAATATATGATGGGCATTTTTTAAATACACATGAACATTTTAATATTTAAGCCTGTTTTAACAATATTTAATATGAATGTATTCTCCTATACAATTTCCTATTTGTTTGACACCACAAATTTTTTTTAAAACTTGTTAGTAATATACATTTTTAAAAATGGAGATGTAAATGGACTGCCCAACCCACATAGTGGCATGGGCGTTTGCCCGACTATTTGTTGCTTAAACCACGGTACATTAGCCCGTATTCCCTATTTGATGCATGATGCGTCAAACTGCCGTCAAAAACACACATGGGAGAGGGAAAGAACGAGGTAAATGGGCAGGCCCATTTTACGTAGCAAACAAGATCCGGTTTTGGGAAGGTTCCTGACTGGTTTTTTCGTATTTCTCAAAAAAAAAAAAACTGGTTTTTCGTCTTTTTTTTATTTTTTCCTATTTGTTTCCTTTTTATTTTCCATTTCTAAATGCTATTTAAAAATAATCATGTTTAACAAAATAAAATTCTATTGTTTTGAAAAATGTTTAAAACATAAAAATACTATTAAAAGAAATTGAGAACATATTTTTGAGAAAACATGAACATATTTTGATTTTCGATATTTTTTTCTAAACTTGAGAACATTATTTGAAAATTTAACAATAATTTTATTTTTTAGCATTTTTTAAAATTTCTATAGTTTTTTAAAAGGCATAAACTTTAAAAAAAATACTTAGTTCCAAAAACTGAATGGAAAAACAAGAAAAAGGTCACTACATGCCCGATCACTACAGTAACCTAGACAGAGCTACAGTTCATGTCAATGGGCCAGCCCAATCAAAGGGCTCACCCTGTGCGAAAAGACGCATAATGTGTCACATAGAGGAGGTCCCACCTTTGCCAGCCTGCTTTATGGGAGCAACTAGGTGACGGACACGGCGGGGGGGGGGGGGGGGGGGGGGGGGGTGGGGGGGGGGGGGGGCTCACAACGGACACCGCGGGGGAGTGCTCTAGCGCGCCGTGTGGGGCACCCAATTGCCGTCATGTGTCGCACGCTCGGCGCACCCCCGCGAATGCACAATTTTTGGGTTTATTCCTTTTTGGATTTTCTTGTTTTTTCTCAAAAAAAAAAATCTTGTTTTTCTCTCGCGCAACACACCGTGTGACAAAGCACAATTGCGCTTCATGGTGAAGCATGAAGCAAAGTTGTGATTCCCTAAAACTGAAAGCACATTGTGCTTCATGGTGAAGCATAACTTCTTGAAAAAATGAAAAACAAGGTTGTGCTTTCGCGTGGATCTCAACTGTGCTTTCTGAAAAAGTGAAAAGACACACAATATGCTCTCAGGTTTCCTTGGTTTTCGGTCTTATGTTTTTGTATTTTTTGTTTTTTGGTTCCTGATTTCTATTTTAAAAATCCAAAATATTAACATGGTATCTAGCTTCGATGATCTCGATGTGATAAACACAACGGTGAAAACTGTTCATCATTCGAACGCACGATTCGAGAGATATAATGTTTTTTAATGAATCTAAAGAAAACACAGAACTCTCAGGTTGTACCGTTGTGGCAAGTGTTGCACACGCAATGAGTCACTTGTCATAAACACCAAAAAAGCTGGAAGTGACCTGGTATCTCGTTGATTTATACTATCTCTGCACCAAAATACTTGTAGTTGGAGGGAGTATATATGAATCAAAAATACGCACAGGTCCTCCAGTTTCCAGTTTTTTTTTTCAGTTCCAATTCCAAGTCAAAAGTCCAAGTTCAATCCAGCCTAAGCTGATACGGCGACCTGCACGGCCCACCATCCTAGAGCAGACAGACCACGCTACATTTCTTCTCCGACAATATTTTTTCTTTTCTCCCAAGTCCAAAGCGATCCTCCCGCACACTCGAGAATGTTCTGCAACCCGCGCCGCGCCGCCCTACTCCTCGCCGCCGGCGCCGCCGCGGCGGGAGCCGGGCGCCTCCACGACCGCGGCGACTCCGCCACGGTCGTCACCGTGTCTGCCTCCGCGCGGCTCCGCCATCTCCTGTCCACCGCCGCCACGGGGCTCTTCTCCAGCAATCCCCTCCTCACGCCGTGGCAAGGTTCGGTTTGCTGACGCGTCATCTCTTGCCTGGGCTAGTTTACGGCTATCACCTACACGTTTGAACAGGGTGTCATTGATTCGCGATTATCGGTAACCAATAGTCCTACATGGAATGCTTTGTGGACTGTGGTGCCAACTACCAATGGTTATTAGTTTAAGCTAGCTATTTTTGCAACACAGAACACTTGTTGGAACAGTGACACTAGATCATCCTTGCTGGTGGTTATTAGTTTCCCCAAATTGGCACTAAAGCGTGCTGTTGAGGAGACAGAGGAAGGGACGTTCATTATGCGGTGGAGAGACATATGAGGAGGTGGAGACAGGGTTTGAGGGGATTTAATTTTGATGCATAAAACCAAACCAAATGCAAAAAGAAAAACATATGATTAATTAGCTCTAGATGCAACGAAGATAATCATAACACAGTAAGCAATTGCAAGGAAAGTTCCAAAAAAATTATAGTCGTTCAGATTTTATGGATGGTTAAGGTGATTAGTATCCAAGCGCAACTCGTACTATTTTTTGTAGAGTGTTGATATAGACTTGCAAATGTAGAATTTCAAATGGTAAAACATATTTATGTATTTTGCTAAAAAAATACTGTTGAAGTTCTTTGCTGGGAAAAGTGTAAGAACATTTCTTGGAAAATAAATTCTGTCTTGGGGCACAACTGTTCTCAAATGATGTGACTGTGGTTTAGCTTCTTTTCTTGTATGTTTTCTTAGGGCAGTAAATCATTTTTTTGTCTGCCGTCATATATCTTTTCCTTTTCTACCTTATTACGCGATGATTTCTTGAGAGTACGTAGTAAATGCTATTAATGGATGTGCAACTGTTCTGAGCAAGTAGTTTAGCTGAATTGAGGTGTTATCTGGACTCTGGATTCAACGATGTTATATATTACTCCCTCCGTCCCAAAATAAGTGACTCAACTTTGTACTAAACTTACTACAAAGTTGAGTCACTTATTTTGGGACGGAGGGAGTAATAAACATAGTTGGAGACCAGTTTGGTGGAGGCCTGCATTTGGACATTAGAACACTATTTGTAAGCACATATATGTCACAGAAATGCTGTGTGTGTTACACTTTGTTTCGCCCAATAATGCCTCCATATCTTGCTCTTTACCAAGAGCTTAATTTTCAAAAAATTCATTGTATTCAATTTTTTGTGTACAGGGGGTTTCCTTATACTAAACTCTTTTGCATCTGCATCGGTTCCACCCGCAAACCTGAGCAACCATGCCTCTGGTGGAAACTCTGATGATTCGAGATGTTGCCCAGGATGTCTAGGCAGAAACTCAATTGCCAATGCCGCAGCTGCAGTTGGTCCTGCTGTGGTGAATATTTCTTGTATGCAAGGTGGGAATGTAGCTGCAACGGAAATTGTTAAACTTATGACCAGTTTCACTAGCTATATGTTGTAAACTTGTGCAATTATTTCTGTAGAAAATGGATGGGTGCGAGGGAAGAGCTTTGGATCAGGGACTATAATAGATCCAGATGGGACCATATTGACATGTGCCCATCTTGTTACAGATTTTCAAAGCACAAAACCAGTTCTAAAGGGGAAGGTTAGTAACTTGGCACTGCCAGCACTTTTTGTGTTCATCTTGTGTTATCCATTACGGCTGACATTGCCAATACTGTACAATGCTTATCATCGACAAATGAAACTAGTATTATGATGCATGGATATGACTTGTTGAAGTTCTTAAAACACTGGAAAGTCAAAACTCTAACCTGGAGCACCTGTTCCTGGGTGTAAAGGAAATAATAAATCAAAATGCTTTATGGATGTAAATGTATTCTTATGTGCTTATAAACTTTATGGGGGTGGGGGTTGGGGTGGAATTAATTATGCACCCTATTAAAAAACGATTTAGTGCTATTAATGTTTTGTTTCCTTTTTTATGGCTTGGAAAAAATTAGCGCGCAAAACTGTTCATTTTTTATACAAATTTGCAGGCTTATCAAAGACTCAAAATATGTGTGACTTTTTATAATTCCAAGTATTTCTTTAGAATTTACTTTTCATAAAGGGAGCCATTTCCCCTCACTCTTAGAATATCTCTGAATTTGGAGCAGCGTTGAGCTATCAGTATAGATGTGTATATTATATGTTGGTTATGATGCTTGATAAATCTCGAATGCTAGTATTGAGGTTACTATCACTTACTATGTCTCCATAGATAGTTGGTGTTGACTGTTGAGGTTGATGTGTATATAGTATAAACAATGCTTCTCTACCTTCATCACAGTTAGTTGAGACCATCTCTTTGTAATTGGTAAAGATTCACATAAATGAATTGCATATCATTGTTAGTCATAGCACCTTTTTTTCTCATTCTGTACATCGGAAGAAGAAAAGTTGACATGAGAAACTTCTCTAATCTCGCAAAGTGGAAGCTTTTGAATTAACTCATATTCATTGTTTCTACCCGCATCACTTTCTTTACAGAATAAGACAGATGCGTTGTGACCAATTATAACAGAATTGAAGTTAGAATATGTCTCTTGATTATACATGGATGAATGGACTGTCCTTGGTCCTTGATCATTCTTTCAAGTTATGGAACACTAGAACAGTCAACAACAGTCGATAACCCTATAAAAATGGACAGTAGTCTATAACCTAAGTACAAAGGTTGAAGTTCTGGAATTTTATAGGGTCAAATTTGACCCAAGCCATAGTATATACAATTCAGTGTTTTTCCTAACAAATTACCACATTGTAGCTCTGCTTAAGATAGATTTTTTACTTACACTTCTATCCTCTTCCTTATACTGTTAAAATGTTGTGCCAGCATCTTGGTTCATCCAGTTAAATAGTATAGATATTTGTTTGCTTCCTCAATCTTGCCTAAAAATGGGTCAGTTATAACAGGTTAGTGTGAGTTTACAAGATGGTCGTGAATTTGAAGGCGTTGTTCTCAATTTTGACCACCACTCAGATATCGCTGTTGTGAAGATCAAGTCCAAGACACCTTTACCAGCTGCAAGACTTGGATCCTCATGTAAGCTTCGACCAGGTGACTGGGTTGTTGCTTTGGGCTGCCCACTTTCTCTTCAGAATACAGTTACAGCTGGCATTGTAAGGTTAAGATTTCCCTAAAACTGACCCTTTTTGCTTTACTTTTATCTCATACCCTGGCCATCTTTAACACTACTGGTCCACTTTTGATCCCCGAACTTGCTCTTTATTTTGCTGACTTCAATGTTCCACTTTCACCCCATTTTCCTGTAGTTGTGTTGACCGGAAAAGTAGTGATCTGGGTCTTGGAGGAATACGAAGGGAGTATCTGCAAACAGATTGTGCCATCAATATCGTAAGACCTTCGACCTCATCTTCCTGGACATGATTTTAGCGCACATCCTTCGTGCACTTGGATATTCTGATCTGTTTGGTAATTTTTATATCATTTTACTAGGTCTTGTTACCAGCCATCACACTCTTTTTTCTTCTTCTGTGAACATGCGGAGATATGAAAAAAATAATGATTGGAAACACTAACACTGAATGTATAAATGTATTTGAATTTGTGTTGGGACAATATAGCTTTGAAAAATCATTAATTGAGAAAGATATTCCTAACTGCACCCTATCAGAATGAGGACCATGCACCAAACAGTTTTGAGGAAAACATTAGAAATTACCGTAGCAAATCTGAAAAAAGATAGTAGCAGCTTAAGCTATTTACCTACTGTGCACCTTCATGTTGCAACGTTCAACTTTCTATTCTGATCCATTTGTCACTCGGGTGGTGACCATAGATGTCAGTCTCGATTAATTTTTACCTGCTTTCTATTACAGAATTAAATTTTGTGCACCTGCTTTCTTCTTGGACTAATATTGAAGAGGGCAACCTTTGTTTTTGTTTAAGTTTTTCCTTGGTTCATCTATTTTGTTTTTGCCAATGTAGCCTCATACATATGTAATGCAAACATATGTGGTTTGTTTCCTTGGTGCTTTTGGTTCGGTCTCAGTTTCTCTAGGTCAAACTGCGGACGCATTTGCATGCTGCAGGGTAACTCTGGAGGTCCTCTTGTGAACCTCGATGGCGAGATCATTGGAGTTAATGTGATGAAAGTTAGGGATGCTGATGGTTTGAGCTTTTCAGTACCGATTGACTATGTCGTGAAAATAGTGGAGCACTTCAAGAAAAATGGGTATGCCTTTAGTTGTATGACTCAGGTTGCATTTAACTATTGCACTGTCTTGAATTTCACCTTGCCTTCAGAAATTTCTTTATTTAACTTTAGGCGATTATCTACACTTTTGGAATGATGTTAGAACATGCATTGTGTGAGGTAAGTGAAAGTCGTATGATGATGGTGTTTCCGCTTTGTATACAAGAAGTTAGTTTATAGGTAGTCAGTCTGCATTTACCTTCTGTAAGTAGATTCTTTTGGATTACTTAAATGTTACCGCACGCATACCACCACCAAGTATAGTGTTCAAGATGAAGCGTGCACACTGATACAGCGAAGTATGAGAACATACACGGCCATGCAATTACCTCCAATCTTTTTGTCTCTGTTGCAATATGCCAAAACCATATTTTGATTCACTTGCTTCCTATTTGGTAGATATCTTATACTATAATTTACTCGTGTGGGAATCATCTCCTGTTCACGTTATTTATCATTTTGTGACAACTCAACTATTTGATGCCAAAACCATATTCAAATTATCGCCCATACTTGTCACATGGTAACTTGTCCTGGTTTAGTCCACTAGGCGTAACTTAGATTGAGATACTGAAAGGTCAGTTGATAAAAATGCGATTGATTGAGTTATCTAACTCTTATTTATTTGTGTTTTACCACTCGAGTAACCCGATTAGTGATGAATGAACATCAGTATTACACAAATCTGACTGAAATCCAGCATGATGTTACTTTCTATTGTGCAATGCAGGAGAGTTGTACGCCCATGGCTTGGTCTGAAGATGCTTGATCTTAATCCAATGGTCATTGCGCAACTTAAAGAAAGATCAAGTTCTTTCCCAGATGTAAGCAAAGGTGTGCTTGTTCCAATGGTAAGCTGTTCATAATTCGTCTTGTGCCGTGATGAGACTTTCTGCAGCCCAGAAGACTCACTCTTAAGTTTCTGACTTCTGTGCTCAAATTAAATTTGTTGTAGAATTCTAGTTATCACAGTTCATTGCTTTTTTTTCATATATTCCCTGCTGTTTCTGACCTATTATTTATTCTTGTAATTGTGACTTTGTGGTGTGCTTGAATTAAAAAACTTGTTGTACAATTCTAATTATCACAGTTCAATGCCTTTCTTTCTTATATCTCCTGCTGTTTCTGACTTATTATTTATTCTGATTATAGTTAGGCCATGCTAAGTTGCTGACACTAGATTAATGGATTACCAGGTTACACCAGGCTCGCCAGCCGAGCGTGCAGGATTTGCTCCTGGGGACGTAGTCACTGAATTTGATGGTAAACCAGTGGAAACGATCAAAGAGGTAACTAGGGTAACCTCTGGTTATGTGGGTTTCTTAAATTTCTATCACTTGCAATATTCCTTATTTTGAAAGAAGTAATTATGTCATGTTAGATCGTGATATGGAATTAAGCCTGATGCTAGAATAGTGGCCTCTGGTGCCTGTCGTCTAACATGGTTCATGCGCTTCTGGGGTTATTATTCTAGTGTTCCGTGCATCGAATTCTCAAATCTCAACTCGGGGGGGGGGGGGGGGGGGGTTATCCTTTTATTTGTTTGTGCGGACGAGTTTTTCTTTTTGAGGGATATTTGTGCAGACAAGTTAATAGAGAGTATGCATTGCAGATTATTGGTATCATGGGGGACAAGGTTGGAGTGCCATTTAAAGTTCTTGTTAAAAGGGCGAACAATGTACCTGTGACTTTGACAGTTACGCCAAAGGAAGCAGATGCCAGCAGATGACCCACGATTATCTGCTTGAGGTTAATGAGCCGAGGAGAATTTTGCAGTACAAATATAGTTTTCCTTCAAATTTATTTTATGCTGCCCATGGATATTCTCCTTCCTCATAAGGGAAAGAAAAACTTACCAGTAGATATGGTGGTGCAGTGTTTGACTTGATAAAATTTGAAACTCATCGAAGGATGTGGATGTGGAGTTTCGTAATCTGTCAATACTTATGAACAAAATAGGCAAGAGTAGCAGTAGCGTATGTCTGCATTTTTTTTATAGAACTTCTGTTTCAGAAGCATGGTAAAGGTGGGCAAGAGACTGAAACAGCAGAGTCGTCGAATAATTTTTACTCCCTCCGTTCCTAAATATAAGTCTTTCTTATATTTACGAACGGAGGGAGTACATTCTGCACCTGGCAGTCTGGCACTGCCAAAACCTTAAATGGATGCATGATTTGCATATCTGTTTGGAAGCAATGTTCTTTTTTTTAGTGGAATTTGGAAGCAATGTTCTATCTGTATTTGGAAGGTTTGATTTGCCTGCCGCAAAATCAGGTTGGCACCTGCCGTCCGCCTTGCGTGACACCCTAAAACCTAGGTCCATTTCTATTGGTTGTTAGATGCAGCATCTCATAACTTTTGGTTGAAATGTCCCTCTCATGCTTCATCATGGGGGAGGGGGTTATTTGTGGTAGTTGTACGCTTTCGTCTACCTGTATTTGTATGGTATGGTGCACCAATAGTTGAATATGTTTGAGTCTCGGATTTTTATTTTATATTTTTTTGCATCATGAAGTCTCCGAGCTAAAGTATTACAAAATCCTGCTGTGTATGGTATTCATGCACGTAGTTCTATTGCAGAGTATTGCTCACCTTGTGTGACCCGATTAATTTGTACTACATTTTATACATGTAGCTGTGAGGTCAACAACGAAACAAAAATGTAATTTGCCCAAAAAAGAACTTCCGAAAGAAGAAACCCTTTTTTTTTGTGTGTTGAGCTGACTTGTAGGTTTATGATTGACAGGGCAATCATTTAGAGAAATACTCCTTTATGCATCTGAGGCGACAATGACACTTTTTTTTTTGTTATAGTTGGGTGTGGGGGGCATTAAGAAACTGTCATGTCCGTGGCCTCTGGAGTCCCCGTTTCTAAATAAATAGATATGTCTATAAATGCGATGAAATGCAAGATTTGCATCGTCTGTCCATAATTTTAATGCTTTGGAAGAGCCCAAGTGGTTGTGTCATGTCAACTTATGTAGTACAGGTGTGCATGATCATTTCTCATTAAGCTTGTGTTGTGGATTGGCCATGTGTATCTGGTCGAAGTAACATGCGGATTCTTTTGGGCACAAGATTCCGAACCATGCTTGGGACTTGGGAGTCGTAGGAACTCTGTCGAAATCATGTGTCCGTGAAAGAGAAAAATTCAGTGTATGTCCTGTAACTTACGCCAGTGGTCACTTTACTCCCTGTGGTTTAAAATACCCGAAATATCATCCCTAAACTTGCTCTAGGGGTTCACATACGGTTCAAAATATGATTTTGTCTACGTATCTGTTGATTTGGCGCCGGTCCACTGGATCCACTTGGCGTTGACTGGCCACGTCGTCGCAACAGCATTAATACGCAGGCATTTGAGGGTTTTTGTTGCAAATTCGCCAAAACTAATAAAAAACCGCACCTGGTTAGGCCGCCCGAGCCCGTACGCGTGGGAGTCGCCGACGGCGAGCCCGTGCGGGTACAGGTCGTTCTGCAGGAGCTGGTCGGCGCCCGAGGCAGAGTAGAGCACGGCGCCGGTGGCCGACACCATGCCGCATGCGCGGGAGCGCCCGTCGGCGAGGGACGACACGGAGGCCGCCTGCACAGTGCTACCTCTCAGCCCCCAGCAGCGGACCGCGGAGGAGGGGCCGGTCTCGAGCACGCAGGTGAAGCCGTCGCCGGAGACGAGGGACCTGAACGCGCCCTGGACCAGGTCCGTCGGGAACCGCCCGGACCCCCCATCATCGGATCCCGTGCGCCTGCCCGTTGTACGCCGCGACGTGGTCGGCCCCGACGGCGAGGTCCAGGAGCGGGGCGGGGCCCTGTACACCCGCCTGAGCTGACCTTGCACGGCCGGCGGCCAACAGATGGCGGAGCCCCCCGCGATGACGAGCGTGGCGGCGGAGACGGCCGCGGGCGCGAGCAGCAGTGTCTTCCCGCGGTCCGCAGAGCTCTGCGCGAGCGCACGCAGGCGGCAGCGTGATCTTCCGGCGGCAGCTCTCCCGCGTCATTCGAGTCGGCGCCGTGGCGAGCCCCTACGGTTCGCCGAACGGGTCACGGGCGCGTGGCATCTTCCCGCGGCAGCTCTCCTGCGCCATGACGCGGCAGCGCAGCAGGCCATCGTCCTTCAACTTCAAGGAACAGAATGAGGTTCCTTCAGCAGGCGTGGGCGCGTGGCAGAGCCGCACCCGCGTCCCCGGTGGTCTCGTCGTGGAAACTGCGCATCAAAGATCCTGCTCGAACGCCACCGCCTTCCAGAGCATCGTCTTCCAGAGCATCGTCTTGCAGCACCGCCTTCCAGAGCATCGTCTTGCAGCACGTACGGACCAGAGAAGTTGAGGGCGCGAGCCGTCTTTGCCGCGGAGCCTGAGCTGCCGGCGGTCATGGCCAAGAAGTAGCTGGAGCGGCAGGGGTAAATCTGGTGTCAACAAAGTCGGAGCTCAAACGGCCATCGACGTCGAGGCGAGGTCGGAGAGCAGAGCCTACGATTGAGTAAACTGGAAGCCAAGGCGTTGGCGTATGAGCTGAACTGAACTGCCGGCGAGTAGAGCATTCAGTATCGCTTTTGCGTGCTTGATTAGCAGTGTGATTTATTTGGTCTAAATCATGGATTGTATTACTGCTACTGCGGCAATGGCTTGCTATTGCGGCTGAATAAAAGTATAATGTATTGGAGACTTAAGCAATGTGATGAGTTATCTTCATTTTTTTTCTGTCTTTCCTATTTCCTTGGTGTCATGACTGGTCTTCAAATGAACCGAGTGACTCCGGCTTAATTTTTTGGCAAAAAATGCATACACGTAGGGGACAAATCCAAGCTTGTACGAAACCAAAGTCTGGATAAACTGAGTACACGGCGTCCAGCATGTACAAACCGGTGGCAGCGGTTTCTTCCAAGGAGGAGCTGGAGGAAGGAGCAGAGCTGCAGAGCATGATCAACTGCCGAAGCCGATGCACCCACTGTCACACCCACAAAGCAACGCTGCAGCACCTCGATCGCGGATCCAGGCACAGAAGGCCCAACTCGACCGCCGCAGACCACCACGTTGCCGTGCCTCTGCCCAGGCAGCCATCACTGCAGAACAACCGCCGGGAGCCCCCCGGGGCCGCCGCGCCCACCACACGCCAGATCCGCGCCTAGGACGCCACCAGCCAACCATCCCGCTGCAGGAGCCGCCTCGACCACCACGCAAGCTGGCCGCCATGACCGGCCAGAGGAGCTATCCCGACCGCACACGCCCCAGCCCGCAGCGAGCTCCTCGAACTGAAGGCGGCGGAAGCCAAGCTTGACATGGCGCGGGCGGAGCTCGAGTCTGTCAAAGGGGAGAGCCTCCAGTTCACGGCGTCCATGAGCGCACGCGCATCAAGGTGGCACGGCTCGCTGACGAGGTCCGTCGACTCGAGGAGCAGGAGGAAAGGAGAGCGAGAGGCGGACGTGATAATGTTGTTAGTTTTGGCGAATTTGCAAAAAAAACCTCAAATGCCTACGTATTAATGTTGTTGCGACGATGTGGCCAGTCAACGCCAAGTGGATCCAGTGGACCGGCGCCAAATCAGCAAATACATAGACAAAATCGTATAATGGATCGTATGTGAACCCCAGAGCAAGTTTAGGGATGGTATTTCGAGTATTTTGAACCATAGGGACTAAAGTGGTCACCGACGCAAGTTATAGGACCTACAGTGAATTTTTCTCTTCGTGAAATGTGCAGTTTCATAGTACTATTCTGTAAATTTACATCGCATCCATCCATCTTAGCTGCGTTGTGCCATTCTTGGAGGAGAAAATTACACTTGTGGTCCTCCAAGTATCTGGCGCGTAACACTTTCCTACTGCAACTCGAGAAACACTATAATACGGTCTCTATACATGAAAATACGTAACATTTATGATCCTATCTACGGCCCCCTCGACGGTCGGCCGCTTTAGTGCCCGCCGTGTGGCGCTGCCCTTTTGCGGGAAACACCCTAGCTTTCTTCAAAAAAAGACCGCACTCCAATGTGGCCCCACTCGCCTTGCGTCGTCGGGCCCACATGTCGGCCTCCCGCGTCGAGTAGTCAGCTGCAGCCTTATTCAATAAGCTAGACGCCTCCACTGCACCACTTCAAGCCAATCGCCTCCACTCCACCACTCCTCTTTGTCCGTCTCCAAAATCCCCCATCTCGCCCAAATCCTTCACCCAAGCTCGCCCAAATCCCTAACCCTCGCTAATCGATCTCCCAGTCGTCGCCGTCCAATCTCCAAGCCATAATGGAGATCACTCCTTCACTGACACTAATCCTTGTTCAGGTGGCCGCTGGCGATGCGGAGAAGCTCGCCCGACTGCGTGAGATATGCTTGTGGTTCCCTGACCTGACGATGCTCTACGAGGAGGCGATCGGCATCGCCGGTTATCTCGCGGACGAGGAGAAGGCTAGCATGCGCCCGAACCACGCTCTTCCAGTGGAATACCTCTACTGGGCGATGATGGAGGCGGAGAGTGACGATCCAGTGCAGAGGTACCGTTAGAGGGCCTACAAGTCTAGCATGTATGGCGATGGAGCGGGTCATGGCGCTGGCCAGGGCGCGGCTCAGGGCGGCCACGGCGTTGACGATGGTGTTGGCCACGACGCAACTCTGGACGCGGCTGGTCATGGCGATGCGCCATATGTCATCGCTCTCCCTGCTGCCTCGTCAGCCAATCTGCGTAGGAGCTGCATGCAAAGGAGGTGGCCATGCCTCATCGCTCTCCCCGCTTCTCCCGCCGCTCTCCGAGGAATGCACACTCCACCGACGCACAGTAGTGGTATATCCAATCTCCAAGACTCAATGTTCATGTAGTTAGATAGTTTTTCATAGATGTCTTATGTAGAAAATTTGTACGTAGGGTTTAGTAGACCCCAATGTTAATGTACTTAGAAAGAAAGCATTGAGTTTTCGTCATTTTTATATTATTATTATTGTTAATGTACTGAATTTTGTCATGTAGCCCTGACAAACACATAGCAAGCATGCATAAGTACTTGCATGGAATGAGAAACACATAAAATTTCTCCTAATTTTGTCAAATTACTAATTTTTACATCTTTTTTCAAAGAACAAATCTCCTACATTTGCCATGTGCCCCTGGCAATTCGCCACATTTGCCATCTATGTTAAAGAACAAATCTTCTAAATTTTGCATGTGTCAATTAAAAAAATTGAAAAACATTTCATGTTTTTTATTGATAAAAAATCCTAAATTTGACATGTGTTGTACTATTTAGACCATGGCAATTTTGGGAATGTTTTATACTTTGATCACATGGCAATTTTAAATCTGTTTTACAATCGTGGGAATTTGTCACATGGCAATTTCATTCTAGTTTTTTTAAACATGGCAAAGTTATATCTATTTTTTGCATATAATGTGCACATTGAAGATCCTTTTTTGATTTGTTGTACAATGTTTTTGCCATGTTATTCTAGAAAATATGGCAATTTTCTTTAACTTGGTATTACTTGTACATGGCAAAATAAAGAGAAAATAGATAAAACATTACAAAGGAAACAGATAAAACTTATATAGTTAGTTCTTACTTGATACCTGCATTGTTTACAGATGGAAGTACAAAGAAGTGCAAAATGGATTGAAGAAGTGGAAGAGCCTGCAAGCTGATCTATGTAGTAGTAAGAGATGATGCAAGTTGATGTTTAGACCTGTTGTATGTTAAGACCTGATGCATGATGGTTCATGTATTATGCTTGCCCCAAGATCAATATCATGCATGATTGTTCTGCCTTTTCTCAATCCAGCATCTTTGACCAAATTAATGTGACCATTCTTCTAAATTTGCTTGTGATATTACTAGATATCTTCTTTCTACACATGCTGATGTTGTACATATCTTCCTTGCTTGTGTATCCCATTTTTATAAAAAAATTACAAAGAATTATTTCCCAACAGAAGGGGAGCCTTGGTACCATTGGAAAGCCTGCAGAGGTAGGAGAGCCTGCGTACAATAGACCCAAAGTGGTCGGACCCTTCTCAGGACCCTGCGCAAGCTGGATCGACGTGCACCAGGCTGCCCTTTTTAATTATTTCCCAACAATAATTCAAACAACACAAATTTAATAGAAACATTCAAACAAACAAACAACTAAAGTTTCATTCGAACAATAATTCAAAACATTCCACAATTCATTCAAACATCACATGTTTCATTCAAATTTTAGGATTTTTACAATGTTTTGAACGAAACTCATTAAAAAAACCTAACTACTCGTCGCTCCCGCTCCCATAGAGGTCAATGAATCCGTTGTCACCGTCGTCGCTAAAGTAGCTGAAAAATTCGTCTGGGTTCGCGGCCTCCTGCGCCATCGTCTCCACCAACTCCATCAATGCCCTCGTGTACGCCGACTCATCCGTCGGGTCCACGAACTCCGATTGTGGAACCCAGCCCGGCGC
Source organism: Thinopyrum elongatum (assembly GCA_011799875.1). NCBI lineage: Eukaryota > Viridiplantae > Streptophyta > Magnoliopsida > Poales > Poaceae > Thinopyrum > Thinopyrum elongatum. Next base: position 79,423,400 of record CM022300.1, on the reverse strand, counting down.
CATCCGCCGTGGTCAAGTCGCGGATCGCACGGATGAACCCCGACATGTCCTCGGGTCGCTCGCCTCCTTCAGCGCCGCTAGCTCCAGCGGGAGCTAGGCCTTAGGGGAGGCAGCTGCAGGCGCGATTTGGGAGGGGGGGGGGGCGCTGCACGTGCGCGGCGGCCGATACACGACACAACATGCGCCGCCTGGACGGGCGGGGACGTGGGAGGTGCGGGGAGTGCGAGGGGTGCAGGGGGTGCATCGCCACGGATGGCCCTACACTGGTACTCGTGGAGGACGGCGTAGAGCTCACGCCCTACCACAGAAATGGCGGCGACCTAGGATGTTCCATGGGCCACCAGGGTGCATGCGCCGTTGCCCGAGGGTGACGCCGGGGCCTGGCGTCGCGTAGCTGTCGGCGGTGACATGCCACCCCGTCGCTAAGCACGCTGGCGACGACATCACGATGTTGTACCGGTAGATCGCGACAGTCTCCGGCTAGCTACAAGGCTCAACGGCCACTAGCCGACGGGTGCGGTGCCACCCCCGTGGGTGCTTCCGGCGCCGTGGTTGGTCGTCACCGCTGATAGGAGAGTGAGGGGAGCCGGCGGTGGAGGAGCGCGGTGGCCTAAGAGAAGAACAACGGCAAAGGAGTGTGACGGGGAGAGATGCGCGTAGGGAGAGGGTGGCCGGGGTGGATTTTATATCCGCTCGACTGGGCGGGAGTCGGTGGGCGGTGTAACACCGGCATTAATGGCAATGGCGCTACACAGTGTAGCACCTGAGACATGGGCGCTATCCTGTGTAGCATAGGGCGTACGCGTTAGGAGATACCATGTGTAGCATAGCGTCTACGCGTTGGGCGCTACCCGAAAAGGTTATTTATGGGAAATAGTTTCGCTGAGAGTTTATTTTTTTAATTACTTTCGTATTTGGGTTATTTTTATCCATTTTGTCGCGAGGTTAAAGGACTTGAGCGTGACGGTCTCTCTCTACTAGTACTGCTATGTTTGCTCGCCTAGGCAGGGGTTTCATGTACAGATGACACATGTAGTCAAGAGCAGGGTTACACAGTGGGGCGTCGTGTGGAAGGTCAACGACAAGTTAGTACCATCCCCTTGTTGCGATATTGTTGTCGTCCGTCCTTGGTCGTGACAAGTCGCGGCACCATATTTGACATGCTCCTAATGAGTGACACGCCACTCTTGTGTGTACTGCTAGCCGGTTACTGTTGATAGTTAAGTAACATAACAAGACTAAGTACTGCTACTACTTCTTGCTGCAGCCATAGGTCCTACACTCTATTACCTTACCGTGCCATCTTTTTCTTTCGACAACGCTAACGCCCACACGTGTGGTGGGAGCGAAATTCGCCCACACGCCCTATAATACACAGACTGCGCCACGTCATCGCATGTATGTATGTGGGAATCTTTTTAGATTTTCAGTTTTTAAAATGTTTTATCTCTTAAATGAAAAATCCGATTGAAGATCCGTTTTCATCATTAAATCCCTCGCGACGAGATCTTCGAAACTAGATTTCATATCAATATATTTCGACAAATTTTTTTTGGGTTAAAAATTGCCATGTCTATTGCACATGAATTGCCATGGTGTTTACACTGAAGTTGCCATGATATGTTTCAGCTATTTTCTTCTACATTTAAAAATAAATTTGAACATTTATAAAACAGGGAATTAAGAAACTAGACTTAACATGAATCATAAACTAAAATTGCCATGATACATGCACTTAAAATTGCCATGGTTCATACAAAAAATAATTTTCATGGTCAAAATACTGGAGTTGCCATCATCAAAATACTAAAATTGCCATGCTCTACAAACTAAAATTGCCACATGGCAACTTTAGTTTAAGCACTATGGCAATTACAGTGTAAACATCATGGCAACTTTTGGGTAAAAAAAAATTTCATCGAAACATATCAACATGGGGTCTAGTTTTGAAGATCTCGTCGAGACGGATTTGATGGTGAAAACGGATTTTTAATTCGATTTTTAATTAGGAGATAAAATATTTTTAAGCCGAAAAACCAAAAAGATTTCTGCTGATGTCATCTGTTCACATGTGGCAAAATGAGTGGTAAAGGATGCCACACGTGTGGGCGTTAGTTTTTTCCTTTTCTTTCCAGAAGCGTTGAGTATTAACTTTTTTTTGCGAGCAACGTCGAAGATTAATGGTGACACGGCACATCTGTCAAGAGTCTCTCAAATCTGAGCAAAAAAATTAAAGCTTTGTTTTTACATGACTCTAAAATAAACTTGAATTTCAGGAGGTGAGTACTTGTTTTTTTTTTGCGGGAAGTGAGTACTTGTTCATGTCAGCTAGCTACAGATGGTGAGGCTTATGACGTGGACCGAGGATTAAAAAGGGGTACCAGGTGACTACTACTAATAAAGCCTAATCGCCTCCCCCACAAATAGTTTAATCATCAAGCAGTGCAGTTGCACGGCTCGACAAAGCCGGTTGGGCTGGCTGGCTCCCGCCCGCCCGTCCGTCCGTCCGAGCGGTGCCGTGGGAGCGCACGGTCTCCCTGTCGCCCAATGTTTTAACAATTCGCTTCCTTTTCCTGATATAAGAAAACACACGAAAGCAGCTGGAGCAACAACGACAGGGATGGAAGCAAGCAGGGGGAAACAAGTAGCCGAGGTGGCCGCGAGAGCGACGGCAGTGACGAGGACGCGTGCCGTGCCGATCCACGACATGAGAAAAGAAAATAAAACCGCGGGCGCGCGCGCACACGCACGCGGTGCAGCACCAGCACCAGCCCAGGAACGGAGCATGCATCTACGCACAACAGAAAGCGGGATCCCCGCCGTGCACACCAGAGTACGCGTCCGCGTGGGTTAGGCGGGCGGACAAAAGGCGTTGCAGCTCTACGGTTCGAGAGGCGGCCTGCGTGTTCTTAACAATCTTTTTCTTCCTCCCTAACAATCTTTGGATCGGCTCTTAACAATCTTTGGACCGTCCAGCTTTTTCTTAACAGTCTTTGGATCGTCTCCTCTTCTCTCTTTCTTTCGCGAACGGAAAAGGCACGCACAGCACACGGGGAGGAAAACTACAATGGAACGGGACAAGGGAAAAGGGGAGATGAAAGTGGCCGCGGGTGACGGCATGATGGACGACGACGGGTGGTGGTGCAGCGCAGCGGTCGGTGTGTGCGTACTACGTACCGCGTGACTAGAATCTATCCGTCTCATTCCCCCCGTCATCTCGTCTCATCGCCACCCTAGTGCTAAAAAGCATGCCATCTCTCTCTAGATCTCGCTTCCTTTTCTTTTGTTGTTTCCCCTCGTTTTTTCTTCCCTTTTCCCTCGCTTTTCCTACCGGCTAATTAAGGCTCGTCGAAAATACGAAGAGGGCATTTGGATTTAAGGCAAAGGGTCGGACCAGCCTTGCCTGGCAAGGTTAGCCATTTGCTATGGACAACAAAACCAACTAACTAACAATGCTAGCTAATGAACCAAACGTGAAAAGGTAAAAAGAGCAAATGTTTCAAATTATCTGTTGGAATAAATGCCAAGGGAGCATTTGGATCTAAGGCAAAAGCCTTGCTTGGCAACGTTAGCCATTTGGTATGGACAAGAGAACTTTTTTTTGCGAGAAATGGACAAGAACACCTAACTAACAATACCATTCAGCATGAGTGATGAGCTATATAAAAAAACAAAGAACCTAACTAACAATGCTAGCTAATGAACCAAACGTGAGAAGGGAAAAAGAGCAAATGTCTCGAATTATCTATCAAAATAAATGCCAATAGAACGTTTGGATCTAATGCAAAAGCTAAACTAGCATTGCTTAGCAAGGTTAGCCATTTGGTATGGAACTTTTGATGCCAATCCTGCCACTCTTGCTTGTTCACAGGGCCTACTTTGCAAGTGAATGAGCGCAAAGCTTTACTCTGGCTAAACAATGCTAGCTAATCAACCAAACCTGAAAAACAAAAAATGAGCAAATGTCTCGAATTATCTGTTGGAATAAATGCCAAGGGAGGGTTTGGATCTAAGGCAAGAGCTAAAGTAGCCTTTCTTAGTAACGTTAGCCATTTGGTATGGACAAAAGAACTTTTTTGCGAGAAATGGACAAGAGCACCTAATTAACAATACTGTCCAGCATGAATGGTGAGCTATATAAAAAACAAAGAACCTAACTAACAATGCTAGCTAATGATTCAAACGTGCCCTTAGGGCAAATGTGTGGAATTATCTACCGAAATAAAAGCATTTGAGTCTTTTGAGAACCATTGGATGTACTCTAAAAAGCATAAGGTTTCTATCGTGAGGAATCATCGCCATCTTAAAAAGCAACATCTCCTCAATGAGTTAAATGGACATTGATGGTGCATCTAACCTTTGTGGTTTTTTACAAATCAAAGAGCTTTATTGGTAACCCGGTAAGGGTACAAGGTTATGCATACAATCAACTAAAATAGGTAGTTTTCAAGGAAAATGTGTAACAAGTATAGACTATCTCTTGTAGGGAACTTTTTGACACTCATTTTTTACTAAACTTTGTACATCCGTAAAAACAAAGGAATTAAATACCTGATTTGCGAATATCCATTTCTGAACCTGAGCTCATCTGATCTTGGTGAACAGTAAATAGAAAATACTAAAAAATTCAAAAAACCCAGATTTTTTTTGCATGGAAGATGTTTGAGTACGTGAGGTCCGTGCCAATTTCAGGTCGTTCGGAATCTGATTAGCTCTCAGTAAAAAAATCCATCTGAACAGTGCGTGAACAGTAAACTTTTTCACATACCTCAAATTTGTCTTTTTTTTGCCGATAGCTACTCAAATGTCCAAAACAAGCTGAAAATTGTCACGGACCTCGCACACTAAAAACATCTTCCATGCCAAAAGAAATCTATTATTTTTTCGATTTTACTGTTCATAGTCAGGAGCAGCTGAGCTCGGGAGGCATTTAGCCACTCTCCCTGATTTGACCATAGCTCGAAAAAAGGGTTTGTGCAGGCATGACTTCCAAGGAGCTTCATCAATATTAGTTCGAGGTGCCAAAAAGTTGACTTGGAATTTTTTAAGTGTGACCAAGTTTGTAAAAACCTTAACATGTAAAAGCCACTTGAGGATACCCCAACAATAAAAATGTAGATTGAAAAAAAAAACTTAACATGCTAAAGCCACCCGTGGATACTCCAAAGATAAAATTTTAGCTTGAAAAAAAATAAAATGCTAAAGCCACTCGTGGATACCCCAACAATAAACATGGAGCTTGAAAAAAAAACTCAGCATGCTAAAGCCACCCGTGGATACTCCAAAGATAAAATTGTAGCTTGAAAAAAAACTTAACATGCTAAAGCCACGCCCGGGTACTCCAACAATAAAATTGTAGCTTGAACAAACTTAACATGCTAAATCCACTCATGGATACTCCAAAAAATGTAGCTTGAACAAAACTTAACATGCTAAAGCCACTCGCGGGCACTCCAAAAATAAAAAACTTAGACATCAAGGAGACAATTGTTTTTTCTTAATTGAAGGAAATCAATATTTTTTTAAAGGAAATTGTAACAGAAGCATCGACAATATAACTAGGAATGTAAATATGGTCGATGAGAAATTAAGCTAAGATGGTGGGACTATTAACGCTTGTTTAAGTTAGATTATGTCTATGGTAGTTTGTGTGTCTCTTTTTTAGAAGATCGTGGAGGCTCACCCATGTTCCATTGCATTAACAAAAACTATACAAAGTCTCACATCCAAAGCATCAGATACAAGTTCATGAGAGCCCAATTCACACATCAGAGAGATACACCCCGGCTAGATATTAATGGCCGCGGATCTCCATCCTAGGACATGTCTATGCGATGCTTCAAGTCGGGTACAAGTTATGTAGCATCGGAGGATGATGTTTTGTCCCCTTCATTCACCATCATGGTTGAATGACCATAGTCCGGCTCAAGGACGCATGGAGGGTGTTCACCAGATATGTGACCAAACTTTCCAATTTTACTCGAGCAGCCCTCTTGAAATCATATATAACAAGATTTGTGGATTGCTGATCGAGCAACCCTTGTGTGTAGTAAAAGCCATTTCCTCATGTTTCCAAGAATTCTTCTACACACATATTTAACATTGGGCTATTCCATACCCAGTCCACCCGAATCAACGTCAATGGTAAGCTGACTAGTGCTATATATAATTCACCGAAGAGGTATGCGGCAGGAAGACCCCCTTTCCTTGCTAATACTCTTCGTCATCGCTATGGACTCCCTGGGGGCCCTCTTTTATGTGCCTGCATTCCCTTTCAGGCATCCATCTACACTGACGACATGGTTGTCTTCATCGACCCCTCGGCCACGAAGATGCACGTTGCCATGAGGTTGTTTGAGCTATTTGAAGTAGCAGCAGGTCTGAAGGCGAATCGGCACAAATGTGTAGCGACCCCCATCAAATGCTCAGTGAAGATGCTCAGGAGGTGACCCGGGAACTAACATTCTCCACAATGAACTTCCCTATTCCACACCTTGGCATGCCGCTCTTGGACTCGTGCATGCACCGTATCGAGCTCCAATCCATCGTTCACAAGTCGATGATGCGACTCCATGGATGGAAAGCTAAGCAAATCACCTTACAATGTTGGATAGAATTGGTGAAATCTACCCTCTCCGCATGGTTTTTTATTAGCTCATGCCATTGTCCCTTCGGCATGGTTCATCAAGCAAGTGGGAAACTTAATGAGGATATTTGTTTGGGCGACGGACAAGGAAACGTCGGGAAAATGCTTGGTGAGATGGATGACATCTGCAAGCCAAGGCCATATGGCAGCCTTGACATGTTGGACTTGCAGCGCCAGGGCAATGCCTTACGAGCCAAGTGTAGCCGGCTATTGTGGACTGGTGAAATTAAGCCATGGCATAACCTGGTACTATCTCCCGACCACATGTCTGATGCAATGTTCTGCACCTCATCGGCGGTGATCATTGAGGATGAAAAAAAACATCTCTCTAGAGATCACACTAGGCCTAGGGCATGCAGCCTACTGAAAGATGGAGAGAAAACTTCAAACATTGCAATGTTCAAATGGTCACTATCTTTGATGCCATCGTGGACGATATCTTGATATGATACGCTAATACTAGTACCCCTAATGCTAGCCTCCATGAACTATGTGAGCTGTGGCAGGCGAGTCGAGGGACATTGTCACCTAGAAGTGGATGACATCAGGGTAGTACTCTACGACATCTACGTAGCACATGCAATTCAAAGGTACAATAAGATCCGATGACAAGATGCTAATCTAGTCAACAAAAGCACACCCTCCCCCCCCCCCGACACAAAGTATTTTGGCTGGCTTAATATATAGGGAAGATGTCAGATAGCAGATAACCTTGTCAGGCGAAACATTCCACACAATCCCCTATGCACCCTATGAAATATTGCTCCTAAAATGGCACCACATCTCTTCAGTGAGTGCAGCTTCGCCACTTAGGTATGGGGAAGTATCCACAATGCAATTTGAGCATCACTGAATGTATCACTGTCAAGGCCAGACTGTAACCTGAAGGTTAGAATAAGAGGACAACTTCTGGAGCTGCCATAACTGATGCGACCGACATGGAAGGCGACAAATCTGCTAGTCATATGGATGATACTGAAACAAACAAAAAATGCATGGATCGTCAACTAAAAGAGCTCGACCGCAACACAGGTTATGAGTAGAATCATTGGCGAAGGTCCTGGAGATTTGCACGCTTTGGACCGATGGAGATATTCTTCCAGGACCTCTAAGTAGCACCTGGCGTATATCCCATGGTATCCAGTGCCATGGGTTTCCTTCTTATTTTACCTATAAACTTACAATGTGTACTACACTACTTCTATGTCAAATAAATATCAACACTACCTGCTTTTTCATAAAAAGAACATTGGTCCATAGACCATGGCTAAACACAATGTCATTCTGAATATTTCCGTAGTCCCTAAGAGAGTGCAGAATTTGCCCTTTTTGTGTCTTTAGCATGGCTTCTCGATGGTACATGTGATGCCATAATGTAAATAGTCCTTCGTGTCCACCCTGGACCTAATGTGGCACTTGTGATTGACACACTTGGGAGTCGGTGGTGGTTAACCCACAGATTGATAACTCTTGATCCAACTGGCTATGTTTGGCTCTTCAGCCTGAATATGGTGGCAAGACACGTAGGTGGTGTTGGGGTTCTATGTTGACCACCATCTCACCATTTTAATCCTTCATGCTCTTGGTATTTTTCTTTGGTGATTAGATGATGACGGAGCTACTTAGTATCATGCCTCGCAAGGGCTTATCTCTACCACTATTCATTCAACAGTTTCAGTTTCTACCTCTTGGATCAATAATTAATGAGTCTATTAAAGATCTGTGGGGTAGGTTGAATGTGTAAGCTTAGCTATTTTTTATGGATATTTAGAAAAATGTAGAGATGGGAAACGTGGAGCAGGAAATGATTTCCTACTTCCAAGGTAAAGTGAACATGCCAGATTATATTAGTTTGGTAAAAATAGATAAATGGTGCGCTAATACATGCGCTAGGAATATGGAGGTTCCTCACACCATGTATTCAGAATATCCCTTAGCATGTCTGGCTAATAAATACGTTGCCATATTAGTTTCCCTAGGATAATGCTCGAAACAAACCTTAGTGTAAAGTTATGACATGGCAGTTGCATGTGTTATCGAGTTGCCACTGCCCTCCATGATACCACTTACTTCCATGCAGTCGGAATTTGTCACAGGTCCTTTTCTATCCCATGCAAGAACAAGACCATTTCAAAGGGCTTGAGTTTCAACTGTAGTGGGATCAAACAACTCCTTGTCACCAAGAAAAGGCCACAATCATCATGCAAGATCATGTCAGAGCTACCTACACCTTATTCCTTACTAAATCCTGCATCAATGTTCAACTTTAAAAATTCTTCATTTGGTGTTGTCAAACTTGTCTAGCTTTACGTGAGTTTTTTCTCTTTGATCAGCTATAATTAGGGCATGTTCTATATTGCTCCAACAACCAACTTCTTGAACTCCACAGTTGGAGTTGGGCCAAACATCCTAACTCCATGGAGTTGAGAAGGAGAAGTTGGATGGTCAACAAGTGCAATTTTGGAGGAGTTGAGGAGCTGGGGAGACCCAGCTCCCTGAGAAGAGATGAGGTGGAGTTGTCGGACATTACCTTGCACTACCACCGCAAAGTGATCTCCTTCCCGCATACCGGTTCACAAACAGAAACTCTTGACCACATATCACATATCACATCTCTCGTCACTCTCACATCTCATCCCGATCCCGCCACTAGACCATACACGACGCCTCCGCAACCTTCTTACTATTGTTGCCTGACAACCACCACCCAGTCGCCACTGGGAGGATCTTCACCATCCTCTCCCCCTCCACTTCCTCCCTCGACACCTCCTCCGTAGAGGGTCAATGCCTGGTTTGTCATAGTTCGCATCGCCCCTTCGATGCTCCACTGAGCTCACCATTGTCTAGCCCCCAAATGTATGACGTGCTTTGCATGCTTAGCACGTCGCCGCAGGCCACATGGTTGCAGCAAGCGGTGAGGAAGATGGAGGGGTTGATCATGGTGATTTAGAAGGATGGAACGACGGTGTAGGACGATGACAAAGAGTGATGTAGATAGCCAGGGGCCTACTGTAATCTGGTTTTGTTTTCTAGGGTCGATTCTGCTAATATGTTGTACACCCGTGCTTTCCTAGACCGGGCCTACCCTATCTCCTCTCCCAGGGCACAACCCACCATGCCTTCTCCCAAGTCACGGCCAAAATGGGCCAAAACATTATACATGGGCTTTTCAACCTGATAAGATTGCTTGAGAGCAGAAGCTATTGAACTGAACGGTTCACTCGCTCCAAAATTTATGGTGAGAAGCTGACTACTGGTGATGGAGTCAGGGATTTTGTGGCTGCGGAGCACTATCGAACATGCCCTTAGTGACCAAGGCCACAATCGCTTGAGAGGTTCTTGTAGGTTGATGAATGGTCTCACATTGCATGACATGTTGGTGCTCCCACCAGATATATCACACTGTGTGGCCACCGAATCATTAGTTCTATTACAAAACATATCCTCTAGAACCAATGCATATTCCCTCTGAAATGAGCATGAAGTATGGACAACATAGGACATACCCAGATGCTCCCAAAATTCCTTCACACGCATACATAGGAAGAAAGCATGATGGGTACTCCATTAATCAGTGTTACATAATTGATATTGGGAACTGAGTTGCATATGTTAATAAGCCAAAGCCACATTACATTGAATTCTGCCCAAAACACCTTCTAATAATGGATCTTTATTTTCTTGGCCCATTGTGGCCGTATCATTTTCCAAACTGAGTCGGGAGCTGACATCCTCTAGACACTTGTTCTCATGAGCTTCTGTTAGTGTTCATGCTCACACTTAGTTTTTGGTATCCTAACCGCAGCGAGAAAACTCATGTCGTTGTGAAATGTGAGGAAATGAAATCATCCATCATCCCAATAGCTAGGGGGATATTCAAAATATGTTGAGCATAATAGGCCAAAACACATCCCTAATCAATTGTTCATCCGATGACTGAGTTTGTAGGTCAATTAATTTTGAAATTGATGTCATAACAAAGTTGCCTATTCTCACCATCACTTATTTTGTCAGGCTACTAGGGTTGCCAAATCATCCCATATATATTAATTTTTTACCACTCATCCACCCTCCAAATATGGTGTCTCTTTCACTCCTAGATGCCTACCGAGAATACTCTGCAAGTGCCAAGTGTACAAGCATCCCTTGTTAAGTTCATATTTTAGTAAATCACCAAAAGGGTAGTATTTTCCTTCCGTACTGAAGCTCATAAAGAATCATGCTATGCAAGTAGCCACCAACATTGTTTAGACAACATGGCCAGAGTAATGCAAGTCCCAAATCCCACTCCCCCATTCTTATTTCCAATACACATATTCCATTACGCAAATTAGTGCATATACTTTTGTTGATCATCATCTACCCATCAAATTTGGGACATAGTAGTACATATTCCCTTACAATCCTACTTGGATATCTAGAAGGCAGACATGGCATATGCTGAAATAGTTTGAAGGGAAAGTTTTAACACCACTTCATTCGCACCAAAATAAAATTCTTCTCCTTCCATCTACTAAATCGTCAAACACCCTATCGATTAAGTGTGGGAAGCAACTAGATTTATCGCACCAACCAAGGGGTAATCCAGGACATTTATCTGTTACTATTTTAGTCATAATATTCAAAGTAGTACAAACTTCAACTCTTGACTCAATTGTTCTATAAGGGCTGAAATGTATACATCATTTAACCTCACTTACTAGTTGCCTAGAGTCTACATAGTAGTCACTCAGATCCCTATGCAAACATAATATATTCATAGTATCCAACCTCATAAGAGTTCATGAATCTTCTGCAAATAATAAGTGAGGGACAACTAAGGCATCTCTGCACACCTTGACTCCCCCAAAAAATACGGGAGTCATCTTCATGCTTTAACAAGCTCGACAAACCTTGCCCCAAGTATGATAGATGTGATCCAAATAAGAATTGTTAACCCTAACATGATATTTCACTGGTGATATGCATGCTACCATAAGACCAACCCAGCGGTCATCAAACCCCAGCTGCGCCAAAATCTTCTTCAGAAAACTCCATTCGACCCGGTTATATGTTTTATGCATATCAAGCTTCATTGCAATAATTCCATACTTGTTAGTTTTCTTCTTTTCAATGGTGTGACAACACCCATAAGCCACTAACACATTATCAATGATTAAGCTTCCCTAGACAAACACAGTTTGCGTTTGCAGTACGATCTTTGAGGGAATAGGTTTAAGCCTCCTCACACATATATGACGGCATGCTACCTCATTCGTTGATCTTTTAGTATTAACACAAGGATTTACCTTATTTAAAATATTCAGAACATGATCCACGTGTGTAGACGTAAATTGTTATAATAGCTCGATGTAATAATCAACCTCATCCTCAATACAGTCTTCGACCTCATTGTTCAATTTTTATTCTTTTTTCTCTAGGTTGTTGTGAACCCATGGAAGAAAGTTGTATTTCGACACCATGATGGAAGATGGATCTTGACCCCCCCCCCCACAATTTTCCCAAGTACAAGTGACGAGGCTAAGGACTATTTCAAATATTTAGTCATCCAAGATCATAGTGAGCCCATAGGTATGTGATACTATCAAAAGGGGATCAAGTTTGTGACGGCATGTATTTCTTACAGAGTGCTTAGAGATCAAACTCCAAAGCCACTCAAACGCCTCCCATGTTCCTCACTATCTCTCACTGTTTTACACTGTTGAGAGCAACCAACCCATTCCCATTTGGAGCCTCCGGCTCCATTTCAGAGATATAGCCATTGTGCCCAAGTGTCAGTTAGATACACCAACTCAAGTCCATTCAGAGCCATTGATGGGGCTACACAAGCCTCTGTTGTCCGGTTGGAACCCAAACTATTCCCGACCAAATAATCTGAATGATGCCCAGTAGCATGCACTCTCTTCCAACACTAGTTGGAGCCTACGCTTGCTTTCTAGACGGACCCTCCAAGCTATTTGAAAGTTGCCACTTTGGGTTTAGTCGGTGCCACCAAATTGTATGAAAAAGTGGGCAATAGTCAATTTTTTGGTCCAGCCTATAAATACCCCCACCCATCCCAGTTTCTCACTCAACACTTCCAAGCCTTGTGTTGAGTTTCAAAGTGCATTCTTCACCAACATTCATGTCATACCTTTTATTGACTCTCTCATGTCTGCATCATCAAAACCAGGGTATCCTAGAAATACCAAAGGAAACAAACCCATCCAAATGTCATATCTACTCTGGGAGAGAAATGCTACCAGAGATAAAAATTCACAGACCAATACTACAAGAATGACTCGGCCCAGAACCAAACTGCCTCAGGCCGAGGCAGAAGCAAAGGACGTCAGCGATGACGCCCAGGGCCTCGAGCACCGGCGTCCATGTGCAGCCCCTTAGAAGGGAAAAAGTCCGCAGGCAGAGGAAATTAAAACCCCGACCGAGCATTCAATACGGCCGTAGGCTATGGGCCGCACACTATCACCGGCCTACCCATGTAGCTACAGGCAAGACAGGATGATAAGGTGCAGGCCTTATCGGTCAGAAAGAGATAGTGGGATAGACTTCCATCTTTGGCCAAAAGATGGATGAGGGACCTGCCATGATAAGATAAGCTTTGCATCAAAGAGATAGTGGGGTAGACTTTCATCTCTGGCTAAAAGATTGATGAGGGACCCGCCATGATAAGATAAGCTTTGCGTCAAATAGATAGTGGGGTAGACTTTCATCTTTGGCCAAAGGATGGATGAGGGACCCACCAGGATAAGATAAGCTTTCCGTCAGGTAGTCGTCTGCATCATCAGGAAGGCGAAAGATAAATCACAAAAAACGCAAGGCAGGCGCCCACTTACCCTTTTATCCATTCACACATACTAAACCAGACATTGAGGTACCCCCGGGCCTATGTAAGGGGAGGACCATGGCCACCTTTAGACATGTGCCATCTCATTATACTAGCCAGCTCTACTACACACTCCACATGCCACATGAGAACAAGGTAATTCATCTAGTTTACGAGAAGGAAGAAATTGTGCTCGGGCACTTAGGCTAGGACCCCAAGCACCCCCATTGAATACAAAACCTCGTCTATTCAGTGACAAAAACCCTGGCAACGAAACACGAAATGTCACCTAAAATCATTTTCTGTGACGGTCAACTGTCACCAGCTGTTTTCCTCCCACGGCAGCGACCTCAGCAACTTTGATGACATTCCAGGCTGATTTTAGGCGACGATTTTGGCCATCACTAGGTGTGCCCATATTCCGCGGCCATATGTAGTGTCACAGAACATAATTTGAAAACTAAGGACATTTTTTGATCTCATTTGCTTATATTAAAAATTCCTCAATGTCCCCAGCTAGGTCAAACCCATGGGAGGCTGCCTCTCCCCTTCCCATCTGACCCGACCCCTCCCCGACCCAGCGCGGAGCAATACACATGGCGACCACTGATACTTCTCCAACGTATCTATAACTTTTGATTGTTTCATGCTATTATATTACCAATCTTAGATGCTTTTTAAGCAATTTATATCATTTTTGGGAACTAACCTATTAACCCAGTGCCAAGTACCAGTTGCTATTTTCTGCTTGTTTTTGGTTTTCCAGAAAATCTATACCAAACGGGGTCCAAACGCTATGAAACTTTTTGATGATTCTTTTTCTGGACATAAGAGACCCTGAAAGCTTTGGGAGGAGACCAGACATGAAACGAGGAGACGGCAAGGCAACAGGGTGCGCCCTGGGGGGTAGGTGCGCCTTGATGCCTTGTGGGCCCCACGTGGCTCCGTCTGACCTAATTCCACTGCTATAAATTCTCAAATATTGGGAAAACCCCAGAGAGCTAGCCGAAACAGTTTTTCCTCCACCGCAAGCTTTTGTTCTCCCGTGATCCAATTTGAAGGCCTTTTCAGGTACTCTGCCAGAGGGGGAATCGATCACAGAGGGCATCTACATCAACCTTGTTGCCCTTTCGATGATGTGTGATTAGTTCACCACAAACCTACGGGTCCAGAGCTAGTAGCTAGATGGCTTCTTCTCTCTCTTTAATCTTCAATACAATGTTCTCCATGATCTTCATGGAGATCAATCCAATGTAATTTTCTTTTGCGGTGTGTTTGTTGGGATCCGATGAATTGTGGGTCTATGATCAGGTTATTCATTGGAAGTAATTGAGTCCTTTCTGAACTTTATTATGCATGATTGTTATAGCTTTGTATTTCTCTCTGATCTATCCGTTTAGTTTGGCCAACTAGATTGATTTATCTTCAGAGGGAGAAGTGCTTTGTAATGGATTCAGTCTTGCAGTGTCCTCGTGCTACTTGTGAGTTGCATTGGGATTTCCTCGAAGAGGAGAGGATGATGCAGTACAATAGAGATAAGTATTTCCCTCAGTTGGGAACCAAGGTTATCAATCTAGTAGGTGAATCACGCAAAGCCTCGTGAACAACACCTGCACACAGAAAAGTAAATACTTGCACCCAACGCAAACAAGGGGGTTGTCAATCCCCTTGTAGGTTACTTGCAAGGATTAAATCTCGTAGTGGTAGATAATAAAGTAAATTGAAAAACAAAATAAAATAAATAAAATTGCAGCAAGGTATTTTTGTGTTTTTATATATGATAAAAGTAGACCGGGGGCCATAGTTTTCACTAGAGGCTTCTCTCTCGAACACATAACATACGGTGGGTGAACAAATTATTGTTGGGTAATTGATAGAAAAGCGCATAGTTATGACGATATTCAAGGCAATGATCATGTATATAGGCATCATGTCTGAGACAAGTAGACCGGCTCCTGCCCATGGTGTTATTTTTGTGCAGAAGTCAAACTTCTCGAATTGACCTGAAAATTTACGGAGAATTTTTGTGGAATATATAAAAAATACTGGCGGAAAAAGATACCAGAGGGGGGCCACCCAGGAGCCACAAGCTCTGGGGGCGCGCCTACCCCCCAGGGCGCGCCTCCTAGGCTTGTGGGCCCCTTGGAGCTTCGGCAACCCTAAGTCCAACTCCATATATACCTATTCGCGGAGAGAAAAATCAGAGAGAAGGATTCATCGCGTTTTATGATACGGAGCCGCCGTCACCTCCTGTTCTTTATCGGGTGGGCTGATATGGAGTCCGTTCGAGGCTCCGGAGAGTGGAATCCTTCGCCGTCGTCATCATGAACCTTCCTCCATCGCCAATTTCATGATGCTCACCGTCGGGAGTGAGTAATTCCTTCATAAGCTTGTTGTACGGTGATGGGTTGGATGAGATTTATCATGTAATCGAGTTAGTTTTGTTAGGGCTTGATCCCTAGTATCCATTATGTTCTGAGATTGATGTTGCTATGACTTTGCTATGCTTAATGCTTGTCACTAGGGCCCGAGTGCCATGATTTCAGATCTAAACCTATTATGTTTTCATGAATATATGTGTGTTCTTGATCCTATCTTGCAAGTTATATGCACCCATTATGAGTTATGATCCGCATAACCCAAGGTGATAATAATTGGGATTCTTTCCGGTGATTATCGTAGTTTGAGGAGTTCATGTATTCACTAAGTGCTAATGCTTTGTTACGGTACTCTATTGAAAGGAGGCCTTAATATCCCTTAGTTTTCTTATGGACCCCGCTGCCACGGGAGGGTAGGACAAAAGATGTGATGCAAGTTCTTTTCCATAAGCACATATGACTATATACGAAATACATGCCTACAATACATTGATGAATTGGAGCTAGTTCTGTGTCGCCCAAGGTTATAACTGTTGCATGATGAATGCCATCTGACATAATTTTTCCATCACTGATCTAATGCCTACGAGCTTCTCACATATTGATCTTTGCTAAGTTACTTTCGTTGCTGCTACTGTTACAATCACTACAAAACTGCTACTATCACTATTCCCACTGTTACCGTTACTATCATACTACTTTACTACTAAATACTTTGCTGCAGATATTAAGTCTTTCAGGTGTGGTTGAATTGACAACTCAACTGCTAATAATTGCAAATATTCTTTGGCTCCCCTTGTGTTGAATCAATAAATTTGGGTTGGATACTCTACCCTCAAAAAATGTTGCGATCCCCTATACTTGTGGGTTATCAAGACTTTTTTCTGTAACCGTTGCTGAGAAGCATAGCTCTATTTGCTGAATCACTTGGGATTTATATCTGTTGATCACTATGAAGAGTCTGAAAGATATCAGAACCACGATCGTTCCCTCTAGGACGAGGGGAGGTAAGGAACTGCCATCACACTCTGCACTTGATTCACCTTCTATTTTGAGTAAGCTTGCGACACCACCACCTGCTAGTAATCCAGATATTTCGCAAGTAGTTGATGATGCTACTTCTGCTATGAATGATGTTTATGATGATGCTAGTACTTTGCTTGATGATAATGTGCCACTAGGTGAATTTCTTGATGAACAACTTGCTAGAGCTAAAGAAATAGAGAATGCTGAAACTGATGAGATTATTGAATCTGATGAAATTTATTGAGACTAAATTTTTTGAAACACCTATTAGACCTAGCTATCCTAGATATGAATTGCCTGATATACCTGAGGGTTACGTTATGGATGGAGAGGTAGCTAGGGATTTTCTTTCTTGTAAGGATAGAGAGGATCTTAAGAAGTTACTGGTCAAGTTGAAAAAAAAATCTCTGAATGCTAGAATGAAATATGATCCTAAGTTTGCTACTTCACCTATCTTTGTTACTGATAAGGATTATGAATTCTCTGTCGATCCTGAGTTAATTACTTTGGTTGAATCTGATCCTTTCCATGGCTACGAATCTGAAACTGTTGTGACACATCTTACTAAACTAAATGATATAGCCACCCTATTTGCTCATGAGGAAATAATTCGCTACTATTATATTCTTAAGTTGTTTCATTTCTCATTAAAGGGTGATGCTAAGACATGGTATAATTCTCTTGCTCCTTGTTGTGTGCGTAGTCCCCAGGATATGATATATTACTTCTCTGAAAATATTTTTTCTGCTCATAAGAAACAAGCTGCTCTACAGGAAATATTTAACTTTGTGCAAATTAAAGAAGAGAGTCTCCCACAAGCTTGGGGGAGGCTTCGCCAATCACTTAATGCTTTGCCTGATCATCCTCTCAAGAAAAATGAAGTACTTGATATCTTTTATAATGGACTAACCGATGCTTCTAGGGACCACCTAGATAGTTGTGCTGGTTGTGTTTTTAGGGAATGAACTATTAAACAAGCTGAAGAATTATTGAATAATATATTGAGTAATGATAATGATTGGACTCTTCCCGAACCACCGCCTGAGCCAACTCCAAAGAAGGGAGGTATTCTATTTCTCAGTCCTGAAGATATGCAAGAGGCAAAGAAATCTATGAAAGAAAAAGGTATTAAAGCTGAAGATGTTAAGGATTTACCACCTATTGAAGAAATACATGGTCTCAATATGCCGACACAGGTAGTAGAGGTAAATTCTCTTTATAGATTTGATGAAGGTGATATCCCTTATACTAAATCTGCTAGTCAATGCTTGGATGAATTTGATAACTTTATTGTTACACAAGAAAACTTCAATGCATATGTTAGTAGACAATTGAAACGAAATGCTTACATGATTGAACGCTTGAGTGACTATATGTTTAGAATTGTTAATGATCTCGAAGGTGTGAGTAAACATGCATCCATGATAAAAACTCAAGTAGAACAAGTCCTCAAAGCACAAAATGATTTGCTTAATGAGATGAATAATAAGATGAATGATCATGCTATTAGGGTTGTGACTAGGGGTGGTAAAATGACTCAGGAACCTTTGTATCCTGAAGGTCACCCTAAGAGAATTGAGCAAGATTCTCAGAGAATTAATACGGATGCACCTAGTCCATCTAGAAATAGAAGGAAAGATGATAGGGCTTTGCATGCTTCTATTGAACCTACTGTAGACACACCTGAGAATGCAAATGGTATTTCTATTTCTGATGCTGAAACTCAAATTGGTGATGAACATGAACTTAGTAATAATAATAATGATGATGTTCATGTTGATGCTTAACCTAGTAATGATAATGATGTGGAAATAGAACCTGTTGTTGATCTTGATAACCTACAACCTAAGAATAAAAGATATGATAAGAGAGACTTCATTGCCCGGAAACATGGTAAAGAAAGAGAATGATGGGTTCAGAAACCCATGCCTTTTCCTCCTAAAGCTTCAAAGAATAAAGATGATGAATAATTTGAGCGCTTCATTGAAATGCTTAGACCTATCTTTTTGCACTTACGTTTGACTGATATCCTGAAAATGTCCCCTTATGCTAAGTATATGAAAGATGTTGTTACAAATAAAAGAAAGATACCTGAAGCTAAAATTTCCACAATGCTTGCTAATTATATATTTAAGGGTGGAATACCAAAGAAACTAGGAGACCCAGGAATACCAACTATACCATGTTCCATTAAAAGAAACTATGTTAAAACTACTTTATGCGATCTAGGAGCTAGTGCTAGTGTTATGCCTTTCTCTTTGTACCGGAGACTTGATTTGAATAAGTTGACACCACCTGAAATCTCTTTGCAAATGGCTGATAAATCAACTACTATACCCAGCAGTGTTTGTGAGGATGTGCCTGTCGTAGTTGCAAATGTTACTATCTTGATGGACTTTGTTATTCTTGATATACCCGAGGACGACAATATGTCGATCATCCTTGGTAGACCCTTCTTGAATACTGCAGGGGCTGTTATTGATTGCAATAAAGGCAATGTCACTTTTCATGTCAATGGTAATGAGCATACGGTACACTTTCCGAAGAAACAACCTCAAGTGGATAGTATCAATTCTATTGGAAAAATTTCAACAATCACTATTAGAGGTTTTGAATTCCCTATTCCTACTGTCAAAAAGAAGTATGAAATTCTTATTGTTGGGGACATACATATCCCCGTTGAGGTAACCTAGTGCTATACGAAGATTCTCCGGTTTCATCCCATTCGGAAGAAGTTTGTTAATAAGATTTGATCAACCTTATTAATGGATTCCTTTTGATGGGCATGTGATGGATGAATTTAGTAAACACAACTTTCTGTACCCACATTTACTTTCTGTTATTTAGAGTTAATAATGCAGAATTGCTATTATATTATTGTTTTCTAAATTATCCGTGCAATAAAAATGACCAGAAAATAAAAGTTCTCCAAATGCCGTGAAAATTTAATATGATTTTTTTCTGCAATATTTGAAAATTATTGGCACTAAACACACCCCAGGGGGGTTGATACGTCTCCAACGTATCTATAATTTTTGGTTGTTCCATGCTATTATATTATCTATCTTTGATGTTTTATATGCATTTATATATTATTTCATATGATTTTTGGGACTAACCTATTAACCTAGAGCCTAGTGCCAGTTTCTGTTTTTTCCTTGTTTTTGAGTTTTGCAGAAAAGGAATATCAAACGGAGTCCAAATGAGCTGAAAATTTACGGTGATTTTTTATGGACCAGAAGAAGCCCCCGAAGCAAAAGAGTTGGGCCAGAAGAGTCCCGAGCCAACCACAAGACCGGAGGGTGCGCCCTACCCCCCTGGGAGGGTGCTTCGGTCTTGTGGTTGACTCGTGGACCCCCCTGACATGAAAACGACGCAAAAAATTCCTATAAATACAGAAACCCCCAAAAAGAAACCTAGATCGGGAGTTCCGCCGCCGCAAGCCTCTGTAGCCACGAAAAATCAATCTAGGCCCTCTCTGGCACCCTGCCGGAGGGGGCCATCATCACCGAAGGCCATGGAGGAGGATCCCGGAGGGGGCCATCATCGCCATGGAGGCCAAGGACCAGAGGGAGAACCTCTCCCCATCTAGGGGGGAGGCCATGGAGGAGGAAGCACAAGGGGGAGAACCTCTCCCCCTCTCTCTCGGTGGCGCCGGAGTGCCATAAGGGGAACCATCTCCGCGGTGATCGTCTTCATCAACATCAACATCACCATCCTCATCTCTTTTACGCGGCCCACTCTCCCGCACCCCACTGTAATCCCCTACTTGAACATGGTGCTTTATGCCGCATATTATGATCCAATGATGTGTTGCCATCCTATGATGTTTTGAGTAGATTTCCTTTGTCTTTTGGGTTGATTGATGATCTAGATTGGTTTGAGTTGTATGTTTTATTTTGGTGTTGTCCTATGGTGCCTTCCGTGCCACGCACACGTGAAGGATTCCCGCTATAGGTTGTTGCAATACGTTCATGATTCGCTTATAGTGGGTTGCTTGAGTGACAGAAGCATAAACCCGAGTAAGGGGGTTGTTGCGTATGGGATAAAGGGGACTTGATACTTTAATGCTATGGTTGGGTTTTACCTTAATGATCTTTAGTAGTTGCGGATGCTTGCTAGAGTTCCAATCATAAGTGCATATGATCCAAGAAGAGAAAGTATGTTAGCTTATGCCTCTCCCTCATATAAAATTGCAATGACGACTACCGATCTTGTTAACAATTGCCTAGGACAATTCCGCACACCGATCCATCACTATTCCACACTCGCTATTTATAATATATAGTAATATATTCTAAATTTATATTAACAGCACCTACTTTTATATTTTAGTTCTCCGATATCATGCAAAGTTATCCTCTTCATACCCACAACGTAGTTTTATTTCTCGTTTCTAGATGGAAGCAAACGTTCGGTGTACGTAGAGTCGTATCAGTGGCAGATAGGACTTGAGAGAATATTGATCTTACCTTTAGCTCCTTGTGGGTTCGACACTCCATACTTATCACTTCCACCTTTTGGAAATTGCTACGATGATTCCTTGCACTTGGGGATTATCAAGCTCTTTTCTGGCGCCGTTGCCGGGGAGCAATAGCATGGGGTTGGTATTTTCATGTATGCTTGTTTGCTTTCTTCACTAAGTAGATTTTGTTTTCCCATTTTGTTTTCTTTAGTTGTGGGTGAAACATACAAAAAAAATTATAAAATGTTAAATACAAAAAAATTACTTGCCTCTTATGCTTAAAAAGTTTTTCAAAAAGAGAAGTGATTGGAAGGTTGTGCATTGGAGAAGTGAGGGTCGACCTTGAACACTTGTGTTCATGCTCATGGAAACTATGTAGAATTTTTCATGGAAGTTTCTCAAAAATAATTATCCCCTTGTATATATCCATTGTATTATAAAAATAATGTGCCAAGATTTGGTTTTAGGATGTCTAGATTGCGTGTTTGCTATGTTCGGTCCAAAAACAGAAACTTTGGCTGTAGTGCGTGAATTTAATTTTTTTACTGGAATGTCAAACTCTTATGAAACTTTTTGAAAAGTACTTCTATACAAATTTTTTAGATTGTCCTAATTTTTTAGAATTTTTTGAGCTACAGAAGTATACGAAAGTTCCAGATTGCTACAGACTGTCCTGTTCTTGACAGATTCTGTTTTCTATGTGTTGTTCACTTATTTTGATGAATCTATGGGTAGTATCGGGAGGTATGAACCATGGTGAAGTTGTAATATAGTATATATAATGCTAATATGAAATTGGAATGAGTTTAAAACAGTACCTAAAGGTAGTGATTTGCTTTATTATACTAACGGATCTCACAAAGTTTTTGTTAAGTTTTGTGTGGATGAAGTGTTCGAAGATCGAGGAGTTACCGATATGAGAAGAATAAGGAGAGGCAAGAGTTCAAGATTGGGGATGCCCAAGGCACCCCAAGTAAATATTTCAAGGATACTCAAGCATCTAAGCTTGGGGATGCCCTGGTTGGCATCCCATCTTTCTTCTTCAACAATTATTGGTATACCTCGGTTTTTGTTTTGTTCACATGATATGCGTCTTTTGTGTTTATTTCTCTTTTATTTTCCTATATGCTTCATGCTAGTGTGAGATATCCCTTCATTGATTTGTAGAATGCTCTTTGTGCTTCACTTAAATCTTTTGAGTATGTCTTTATAAAATGCTCTTTGTGCTTCACTTAAATCATTTGAGTACGGCTTTATAGAATGCTTCGTGTGCTTCACTTATATATTTTGAGCTTGGATGTTGGTAAATTTATATTAATTGTAGAATGCTCCATGAACTTCACTTGTATATTTTGGAGTATGAATAAGACAATCATCGGAATTGGGCTTGGAAGAGTATCATCATAATATCATGCCTAGCTAAAAAGGCATTAAAGAAAAGCGCTTGTTGGGAGACAACCCAATATTTATCTTTACTGTTTTTGTGTGTTCACATGATTAAGCTACTGTATTAATCATATTTTATAGCTTTTGTTTCAATAAAGTGCCAAGTAAAGCCTTTGGGATAGTGTGGTTGATAGTTGATTTGATTCTGTGCAAAAACAGAAACTTTTACGTCCAGCAACAGAATTGTTAAAATTCACTGGAACGTTGAAAAACTCTGAATTTTTTACAGAGGATTGATATAAAAAACTTATACGTTTTCCTAATTTTTAAGAATTTTTGGAGTAACATAAGTATGATATTAATTCAGATATTTACAGACTGTTCTGTTTTTGACAGATTCTATTTTTGATGCATAGTTTGCTTGTTTCCTAGTTTCTATGGCTTATATTGCTCAATATAAATTATAGAAATGATAGGGTACAGTAGGTATCATGTTATGAATTTTTTGAATCTTGTCTTGACAGTACCAAAGTGAATGATTTGTTTTATCATACTAACCCATCTCACGAAGTTCCGTTAAGTTTTGTGTGATTGAAGTTTTCAAGTTTTGGGTGAGATATCGATACGAGGAGAATAAGGAGTGGAAAGACACTAAGCTTGGGGATGCCCAAGGCACCCCAAGGTAATAATCAAGGAAGATTCAAGCGCCTAAGCTTGGGGATGCCCCGGAAGGCATCCCCTCTTTCGTCTTCAAAACCATCGGTATACCTTACTCGGAGCTATATTTTTATTCGTCACATGATATGTGTTTTGCTTGGAGCGTATTTTCATTTTACTTGCTGTTTGAATAAAATCATTGGATCTGAAATCTTGAATTAGAGAGAGTCCTCCCATGGCTAGTTAATTACTTGACTACTCATTGTTCTTCAATTATATATTTTTGGAGTAGTTTGTCATTTACTCACGTGCTTCACTTATATCCTATGAGTAAATGGTTGAATTAATTGAATATCATAAATCTGAATTTATATATGTTTCATATGCTTATACCATGGGGAGTAATGACTTCACATATAATAAGTATAGGTGGTAAATTTATTGAAAGTTAGCAAACATAGTATTGGTCACTTGAACAATTCATGAAAGAATATTGAAGGAAGAGAGATTTCACATATAAATATACTATCTTGGACATCTTCTATGATTGTGAACCCCATTAATTATTTTCAAACTTGATCAAATTAGTTGAAGTTGGACAAGGAAGACAACTTAATGAGTTATGTTTGGGTATATTTGTATAGAAGTTATATTGTTATAGATCCTCCAACATGTGGTGCTTGCTTTTTAGAATCTTTTGCTAGCCAAATTTTTTGTACTAAGTAGAGATACTACTTGTGTATCCAAAAACCCTTGAACCAAGTTTCTTCCATGAGTGTCCACCATATCTACCTTTATGCGGTATTTACCTGTCGTTCCAAGTAAATTTGCATGTGCCAAACTCTAAACCTTCAAATAATAATCTATTTTGTATGCCCGAATCGCTCATGTAGCGACTAGGGGCTGTCAGTATCTTCCATGCTAGGTGGGTTATTCTCACGATGAGTGGACTCCGCTCATCATTCATGAGAAAATGACTGGTAACCGGGATGCCCATTTCCATGTTCAAATCAAATCAAATTATAATCACAAACAAAACTCCCCCAGGATTGTTGATAGTTGGACGTACCCGTTGTTTCGGACCAGCCGTGGAATGTGCTTGTTGGTGGTGGGGGAGTAAAAACTTTACCATTCTGTTTGGGAACCACCTATAATGTGTCTAGCATGGAAGATAGTGAGAACTCATGGTTGTTATGTTGACAATGAAAGCATACCTCTCAAAATTATTTTCATCTCTGTTTTAAAAGCTTCGAGCTCTGGCACCTCTGCAAATCCCTGCTTCCCTCTGCGAAGGGCCTATCTTTTACTTTTATGCAAGAGTCAGTAGTATTCCTTCTCATTCCAACCAACTCTTTAGTCGGCAAGCATCATGTGATGGGGAAAGATCTAAGCATATATGGCCATTCAAATATATTTGATCATGAATTATTATTTGGTGACAATTATCTATATGATAAGTAAGTTGGGAGGCGAAACATTAAGCCCCTATCTTTCTCTGTGTTCAGTGGATGCTATTTGTTCTAAAAATATGCTTTGAGTGGTAGCAATCATGGAAGACTATATGATAGTTGAGTATGTGGGATTTGCTAAATCAAAGCTCTTACATAGACCCTTCCTGAAAATAAGATGAATTGCAATTGTTTGATGACTGAGAACATAGTTTGTTAGTTTTCAAGAAAGTATGGTCTATGCTTCAACATGTGAATAGCTTGTTACTTGATCATGAAAAGCTTTATGATATGAGCTACTGTTATGATATATAATGACGCTAGAAAAAGTGATTGTAATTATCATTGATCAAACTTGTGCACTTGCTAGCATTCCACATCAAAAATTCTGTTTTTATCATTTACCTACTCGAGGACGAGCAGGAATTAAGCTTGGGGATGCTTGATATGTCTCCAACGTATCTATAATTTTTTATTGTTCCATGCTATTATATTATCTATCTTGGATGTTTTATATGCATTTATATGCTATTTTATATGATTTTTGGGACTAACCTATTAACCTAGAGCCCAGTGCCAGTTTCTGTTTTTTCCTTGTTTTTGAGTTTTGCAGAAAAGGAATATCAAACGGAGTCCAAATGAGCCGAAAATTTACGGTGATTTTTTATGGACCAGAAGAAGCCCCCGAAGCAAAAGAGTTGGGCCAGAAGAGTCCCGAGCCAACCACAAGACCGGAGGGCGCGCCCTACCCCCCTAGGAGGGTGCTTCGGTCTTGTGGTTGACTCGTGGACCCCCCTCAGGTGAAACCGACGCCAAAAATTCCTATAAATACAGAAACCCCCGAAAAGAAACCTAGATCAGGAGTTCCGCCTCCGCAAGCCTCTGTAGCCACGAAAAATCAATCTAGGCCCTCTCTAGAACCCTGCCGGAGGGGGCCATCATCACCGGAGGCCATGGAGGAGGATCCCGGAGGGGGCCATCATCGCCATGGAGGTCAAGGACCAGAGGGAGAACCTCTCCCCCATCTAGGGGGGAGGCCATGGAGGAGAAAGCACAAGGGGGAGAACCTCTCCCCCTCTCTCTCGGTGGCGCCGGAGTGCCATCGGGGGAACCATCGCCGCGGTGATCGTCTTCATCAACATCACCATCTTCATCACCATCCTCATCTCTTTTACGCGGTCCACTCTCCCGCACCCCGCTGTAATCCCCTACTTGAACATGGTGCTTTATGCCGCATATTATGATCCAATGATGTGTTGCCATCCTATGATGTTTTGAGTAGATTTCCTTTGTCTTTTGCGTTGATTGATGATCTAGATTGGTTTAAGTTGTATGTTTTATTTTGGTGCTGTCCTATGGTGCCTTCCGTGCCGCGCACATGTGAAGGATTCCTGCTGTAGGGTGTTGCAATACGTTCATGATTCGCTTATACTGGGTTGCTTGAGTGACAGAAGCATAAACCCGAGTAAGGGGGTTGTTGCGTATGGGATAAAGGGGACTTGATACTTTAACTCTATGGTTGGGTATTACCTTAATGATCTTTAGTAGTTGCGGATGCTTGCTAGAGTTCCAATCATAAGTGCATATGATCCAATAAGAGAAAGTATGTTAGCTTATGCCTCTCCCTCATATAAAATTGCAATGATGACTACCGATCTTGTTAACAATTGCCTAGGACAATTCCGCACACCGATCCATCACTATTCCACACTCGCTATTTATAATATATAGTAATATATTCTAACTTTATATTAACAACACCTACTTTTATATTTTAGTTCTCCAATATCATGCAAAGTTATCCTCTTCATACCCACAACGTAGTTTTATTTCTCGTTTCTAGATGGAAGGAAACGTTCGGTGTACGTAGAGTCATATCAGTGGCAGATAGGACTTGAGAGAATATTGATCTTAGCTTTAGCTCCTTATGGGTTCGACACTACATACTTATCACTTCCACCTTTTGGAAATTGCTACGATGATTCCTTGCACTTGGGGATTATCAGGGGTGCACTGCTACTTCTTGAGCTTGCGTTGGTTTTTCCCTTGAAGAGGAAAGGGTGATGCAGCAAAGTAGAGATAAGTATTTCCCTCAGTTTGAGAACCAAGGTATCAATCCAGTAAGAGACAACGCACAAGTCACCGAATACCTGCACAAACAATCAAACAACTTGCACCCAATGCGATAAAGGGGTTGTCAATCCCTTCACGGTTATTTGCAAAAGTGAGATCTGATAGAGATAGATAAACGATAAAGTAAATATTTTTGGTATTTTTGGTTTATAGATCGGAAAGTAAAAGATTGCAAAATAGTAGATCGGAAACAAATATTGTAGATCGGAAACTTATATGATGGAAAATAGACCCGGGGGCCATAGGTTTCACTAAAGGCTTCTCTCAAGATAGAAAATATTACGGTAGGTGAACAAATTACTGCCGAGCAACTGATAGAGAAGCGCAAAGTTATGACGATATCTAAGGCAATGATCATGAATATAGGCATCACGTCCGTGTCAAGTAGACCGAAATGATTCTGCATCTACTACTATTACTTCACACATCGACCGCTATCCAGCATGCATCTAGAGTATTAAGTTCATAAAGAACGGAGTAATGCATTAAGCAAGATGACATGATGTAGAGGAATTAACTCAAGTAATATGTTGAAAACCCCATCTTTTTATCCTCGATGGCAACAATACAATACGTGCCTTGCTGCCCTACTGTCACTGGGAAAGGACACCACAAGATTGAACCCAAAGCTAAGCACTTCTCCCATTGCAAGAAAAACCAATCTATTGGCCAAACCAAACCGATAGTTCGAAGAGAATTACAAAGATATCAAATCATGCATAAAAGAATTCAGAGGAGATTCAAATAATATTCATAGATAAGCTGATCATAAATCCACAATTCATCGGATCTCGGCAAACACACCGCAAAAAAAAGTATTACATTGAATAGATCTCCAAGAACATCAAGGAGAACATGGTATTGAGAATCAAAGAGAGAGAAGAAGCCATCTAGCTACTAGCTATGGACCCATAGGTCTGTGGTAAACTACTCACGCTACATCGGAAGGGCAATGGAGTTGATGTAGAAGCCCTCCGTGATCGAATCCCCCTCTGGCAGGACACCGGAAAAGGCCCCTAGATGGGATCTCACGGGTACAGAAGGTTGCGGTGGTGGAAAAGTGTTTTCGTGGCTCTCCCTATTGGTTTGGGGATATAAGAGTATATATAGGCGAAGAAATTAGGTCAGGAGGTGCACGAGGGGCCCACAAGGGTGGGGGGCGCGCCCTACCCCCCTGGGCGCGCCCTCCGTCCTTGTGGCTGCCTCGTGGCTCCTCCGACTTCATCTCCAAGTCTTCTGGTTGTCTTCTGGTCCAAGAAAAATCATCGTGAAGGTTTTATTCCGTTTGGACTCTGTTTGGTATTCCTTTTCTGTGAAACTCAAAAACAAGGAAAAAGCAGGAACTGGCACTGGGCTCTAGGTTAATAGGTTAGTCCCAAAAATAATATAAAATAGCATAATAATGCATATAAAATATCCAAAATAGATAATATAATAGCATGGAACAATCAAAAATTATAGATATGTTGGAGACGTATCAAGCATCCCCAAGCTTAATTCCTGCTCGTCCTCGAGTAGGTAAATGATAAAAACAGAATTTTTGATGTGGAATGCTACCTATCATATTTATCCATGTAATTTCTTTATTGTGGCATGAATGTTCAGATCTGTATGATTCAAAACGAAAGTTTAATATTGACATAAAAACAATAATACTTCAATCATACTAACAAGGCAATTATGTCTTCTCAAAATAACATGGCCAAAGAAAGCTTACCCCTACAAAATCATATGGTCTGGCTATACTCCATCTTCATCACATAAAATATTTAAATCATGCACAACCTCGTTGACAAGCCAAGCAATTGTTTCATACTTTTGATGTTCTCAAACTTTTTCAATTTTCACGCAATACATGAGCGTGAGCCATGGACATAGCACTATAGGTGGAATAGACGGTGGTTGTGGAGAAGACAAAAAGAAGGAGATAGTCTCACATCAACTAGGCGTATCAACGAGCTATGGAGATGCCCATCAATAGATATCAATGTGAGTGAGTAGGGATTGCCATGCAACGGATGCACTAGAGCTATAAGTTTATGAAAGCTCAAAAAGAAACTAAGTGGGTGTGCATCCAACTCGCTTGCTCACGAAGACCTAGGGCAATTTGAGGAAGCCCATCATTGGAATATACAAGCCAAGTTCTATAATGAAAATTCCCACTAGTATATGAAAGTGACAATATAGGAGACTCTCTATCATGAAGATCATGGTGCTACTTTGAAGCACAAGTGTGGTAAAAGGATAGTAGCATTGCCCCTTCTCTCTTTTCTCTCATTTTTTTGGGCCTTCTCTCATTTTTTTGGCCTCTTTTTTTTTCTCGTCCAGAGTCTCATCCCGACTTGTGGGGGAATCATAGTCTCCATCATCCTTTCCTCACATGGGACAATGCTCTAATAATGAAGATCATCACACTTTTATTTACTTACAACTCAAGAATTACAACTCGATACTTAGAACAAATTATGACTCTAAATGAATGCCTCCGGCGGTGTACCGGGATGTGCAATGAATCAAGAGTGACATGTATGAAAGAATTATGAACGGTGGCTTTGCCACAAATACGATGTCAACTACATGATCATGCAAAGCAATATGACAATGATGGAGCGTGTCATAATAAACGGAATGGTGGAAAGTTGCATGGTAATATATCTCGTAATGGCTATGGAAATACCATAATAGGTAGCTATGGTGGCTGTTTTGAGGAAGGTATATGGTGGGTTTATGGCACCGGCGAAAGTTGCGCGGTACTAGAGAGGCTAGCAATGGTGGAAGGGTGAGAGTGCGTATAATCCATGGACTCAACATTAGTCATAAAGAACTCACATACTTATTGCAAAAATCTATTAGTTATCAAAACGAAGTACTACGCGCATGCTCCTAGGGGGATAGATTGGTAGGAAAAGACCATCGCTCGTCCCCGACCGCCACTCATAAGGAAGACAATAAATAAATAAATCATGCTCCGACTTCATCACATAACGATTCACCATACGTGCATGCTACGGGAATCACAAACTTTAACACAAGTATTTCTCAAATTCACAATTACTCACTAGCATGACTCTAATATCACCATCTTCATATCTCAAAACAATCATAAGGAATCAAACTTCTCATAGTATTCAATGCACTTTATATGAAAGTTTTTATTATATCCCTCTTGGATGCCTATCATATTAGGACTAAATTTATAACCAAAGAAAATTACCATGCTGTTTAAAGACTCTCAAAATAATATAAGTGAAGCAAGAGAGTTCATGTAACATCCCAAAATTCTAAATTTTGGAATGTTATATTAAATAAATAGTTTTGATTGTTTGTTTGATTGTGGTGTGATTGCTTGTGTGAAATTGAGTGAAAATTGAAACTTTTGAAAGTTGAATGAGACGGAATGATATGACTTTCCCAAACTTTCACCTTACATCTTGATCTCCATGATTTTAAAATTCATTTCAATTACAAAATCCTAGAGTGAAGACAATATGACTTCTTCCATTTGAAATGAAAAGTGGTTTTTGGAGAGATTTGAATTTCCTTTTTAAAAACACTTCAAAGTCATAAACTTTATGCAACTCAATGATCCTCATGAGAGAAGATAAAATGACTTCTTCAAAGATGAGTTGGAAGTTCAAAGGAATCAAAATGAAACTCCCTTTGAAGGTATTTTGAAACCTACTATCAATTTGGAGTTATTTGGCTTTATTTCAAATTATTTTTCTCCTAAAAATAAAATACATGTACAATAGGTAAAAATGATTCCCTACAGTAGAAAAGTGGAGAAAAATAAATTTGAAATAATTTTGGTATTTTAAAAATGAATTTTATTGGGTTTTACCGCAACAGTAGCACTGTTTGCCTTATCTGAATTTTTCTAATTTTATTTGGACTTTAAAAATAGTACATGTTTTAGGATTTCATTTTCTGAAAATTTTGATTTATAATATGCTTATATAATTTTTTTTATTTATTGATCTTTATTTCAGTTTTCCTTGTCTGTGTTTATAAAAGAGAAAAAAAACTGGCAGAAGTCCAGCCGCACCAGGCCCAGCCTCGTCCACGACCCAACAGGGTCGTCTTCCTCCTACAAAGGAGCAGGACGCACGCACGGCCGCACCCCACCCCACGCCCCACCCCCTTCCCTCCTTCCCCCTTCCCCAAGAATCCTCTGAATGGATCCACCTCCTTCCCCTACACATCCTTCTCCAAGTAAAAAGGCCATTAATACCCAGGATTTTCTCGCCGGAGATCCGAACTTGCCGATTTTGCTCGCCATGGCTGCACGCATCTGGACACCCCCTCGCCCTATAAATACATGCCTCATGTTTCCCTCTCCGCTGTCGTCCAAAGCCCTCTCCTATGGGAGCTTATCCTCCTCCCTATCCCGCATAATTACTCATCGGAGTTCATAAACTCCGGCGGCTTCTCCGTCGCCGCCCGAGGCTCGGTTGGTCCTTCCTTACTCTCCCCTGAGGTTGCTGAGATCTCCTCTGCACCGTCCCGTTCTCTCCTTCCTCTAGGAGCCCCCACAACCCCGGATCCGATCTTCTTCCCCAACTCCGGCGACTACTCCGGTGAGATCAAAGAAAATCCCGTAATTCTTTTTTCAGAAAAGTAGCGATCTTAGAAAATTCATATCTATTAGCCTACTTATCCAAATTGAGTGATTCAAATTGCTACGGTTTCATAAAATTGTGTAGCTTCTGTTGGATCCAAAAGTTTTCACGTTTGAAGATTTTTTAAATTTGAATTTGAACTGATTTACTTAAAACCTTAATTTGCTTGTAACTTTTATTTAAAAATAGGTTTTTGCTTGATTCTTTTTGCTCCTAGTCACTAGTAGAATTGTTTATCCAGTAATATTTTGTTTTTAGGGTATTTTCAAGTAGGGTTTTAGTGAAAACAGTACTGTTTTCTATGTAGTTTTGTTTTGTTTGTTACTTAGTGATTTTTATTCAGATTTAATTAATTCTTTTTGCAAAGTTTTGTTGATTGTAATATACTTCTGTTAGACTTCAGTAGCTAATTTTAGAAATTATTTTGATTAGTTTTGCTACTGTTTAGATTTCAGTTTAGCATAGCTAGTATATAGTGTATGTAATAGCTAGTATTGTAGTTATTTTTGCTAAAAATTATTTTAGGTAATTTCTTTCTGTTGTTTTGATGGAAATAGATTTTATTTTCTGTTTAGTAATTGTTTAGATAAATTTAGTGTGGTTATGAGAGTTATTGGTTGATATTGTGTGTGTTGGTTTTCCCTAGTTTTTCTTTAAAGTTTTCTTTGGATATTTATTATGGCCTTCTTTGATTTCATTATTGTTTTCTTTATTTCTTTTATTTGGTTGAGTGTTATTTTGATTGATAGTATTTATTGCTAGAATTGATTGCTTATGTGAATACTATGTTTGATTATATAGATTTCAACGGAGTGACGAATAGTTATAGCAAGTCATTATTCTGAGAGCGTTATTATCTTCAACAAGTTATACCAGGCAAGTTCACTTTGACCATGCTTTCATACCTATGTTTTATTGCATTTAGTGGCATCTTTGCAACAATCCCTCCAGTGGTGATATTGAATCCTTGTAGTTGAGTAGTATGCATGAGGTAGGAACCCATCTCCCTATTACCAAGCCAGGGACGTTATTTATTTTAATGCTACGCTATAGTAGACGGGGTTGGTATGAGTGCTCGGGAGTGGTGTGAGTATGAAGGACCCCCTACGTAAATGTCGACAACTTCATGATGGCATCGGCAAGGACTACATCTTCAGGACTTCAAGACCTCAAGATTTCGAGACTCGAGACAAGAATTCAATACACACTACTGGGTGAAGGACGGATTTGATGGGCACCCTGGAGCAACCAGTGGATGGCCGGGATGCATGGAGAAACGCCATGACATCTTGCGGAAAGCTTCAGCCAGACTCAAAGAGACGGAAGAATACTTCATGCCCGGAATCTTACCCGTGCAACCGCAAGTCATTATGGGCTCTGGCTTGGTTGACCTTAGTTGTGACTCTGGCTGGGACGGTGCTAGCAGATGTAGAACTATGGTAGGATTGGATGAGCACCGGAAAGTGGCCAGGGAAACTCTTCGGAAGACCATGTTTCGATCATCTTGTTCTCCAACACCCTGAAGTGCGAGAACGTAAAAAAGAGGGATCAAATCTTGCGGGTAAAGTGTACAAACCTCTGCAGAGGGTTAAAAACCTAATCGATTAGCCGTGTCCCCGGTTACGGACAATTTGAGCATCTGGACTTGGATCTATCTCGGAACTCTCAACACCGGACTGATAATTTAATTGTGGGCAACTTATGTTGATTTTGGGCTATGAGACATCGGTTGGCGGAACCATGTCATGATAGAAAACTCCGTAGTACAGACTCCTGATATTCCTTTGATGTAGGAAAAAATAAAACCAGCTTTTACGCAAAACAAAACTCAGACACAGAGCCACAAAGCCATACTGCATATAGTATAGTTTTTATCATCTGTTTTTCTTACAGTGATCTTGCCGGTACATTCAATGTACTGACCTACACGGCTGCAACGTCTCATGTTGCAGATATTTTTCTCCGACGAGTAAGAGTTACGATACAGGGTTACGGTCTACACTCAACTTGCCGATGGCGTTGATGGGACTCCACACCTGTTGATTGTTTCCGCTGAGACTTATGAGGTATATATCAGTTTTATGATATTTATACATGTGATTGCACTTTGATATATACATTGATGTACTGTGTGTGCCAGCATACTGATCCAGGGAGGGCACAGAGACACAGAGACTTGACCGTTTGAGGTCGGGTCGCTACAGTTCATCAATTTCTATAAAATAAAACCACCGCCGTGCTCTAAAAAGATATAAGTGAAGCACTAGAGCAAAATTGCCTAGCTCAAAAGATATAAGTGAAGCACATAGAGTATTCTAATAAATCATGATTCATGCGTGTCCCTCTAAAAAGGTGTGTACAGCAAGGATGATTGGGGCAAACTAAAAAACAAAGACTCAAATCATACAAGACGCTCCAAGCAAAACACATATCATGTGGTGAATAAAAATATAGCCTCAAGTAAAGTTACCGATAGACGAAGACGAAAGAGGGGATGCCTTCCGGGGCATCCCAAGCTTAGGCTCTTGATTGTCCTTGAATATTACCTTGGGGTGCCTTTGGCATCCCCAAGCTTAGGCTCTTGCCACTCCTTATTCCATAGTCCATCAAATCCTTACCCAAAACTTGAAAACTTCACAACACAAAACTCAGCAGAAAATCTCATAAGCTCCGTTAGTATAAGAAAATAAATCACAACTTTTGATACTGTTGTGAACTCATTCTTTATTTATATTGGTGTAATATCTACTGTATTCCAACTTTTCCATGGTTCATACCCCCCGATACTACCCATAGATTCATCAAAATAAGCAAACAACACATAGAAAACTGTCAAAAACAGAATAGTCTACGAAGATCTGAATTGTTCTAATACTTATTTAACTCCAAAAAGTCTGAAAATTAGGAAAACAGAGGTAATTTGTATATAAATCTTGTGTAAAAAATTCAGAGTTATTCCACGCTCCAGTGAATTTAAACAATTCTGGGACTGGG
Source organism: Thinopyrum elongatum (assembly GCA_011799875.1). Lineage (NCBI taxonomy): Eukaryota > Viridiplantae > Streptophyta > Magnoliopsida > Poales > Poaceae > Thinopyrum > Thinopyrum elongatum. Next base: position 79,388,825 of record CM022300.1, on the reverse strand, counting down.
CGCAAAAGTTTCTGTTTTTCAGCAGGATCAAATCAACTATCATCGTAAGCCATCCTGAAGGTCTTACTTGGCGCAAACACTAATTAAAACACAAAACCACATCTAACCAGAGGCTAGATGAATTATTTATTGCAAAACAGAAGCAAAAACAAAAAATAAAATTGGGTTGCCTCCCAACAAGCGCTCTTGTTTAACGCCCTTATCTAGGCATAAAAACACGAATAGATCTAGGTATAATCGTAATAATGATAAGGCAAATCTCGAAAACTCATCTCATATTCCCTTCGTTCAGCAGCAAGTTTTCTTTGTGGTAAGCAAAAGTAATCAAAAGGGCTAAATTTAATAGGATAAGAATCCCCAAGATCAATCTCGGGAGGAATAAATTCCTCCTTTGGCCCTTCATATTGTATGACCAACTCATCATTATAAGCATTCTTTTGGCAAAAAGTCATGAGCTTGTGTCCAAGAGAGAAACCCAACCCGTTGTTTTGTATAGCAAAATTATCATTAAGCTCAGAAATCTTATCAACTAAAACATCGGTAGGGACTCTCTTTCTTAAATTTTCATTATATGCAGCATGATCTAGAGATCGTAAACGCATTATGTCCTCTTGATTAAAAAGAATTCCCTCTATAGGAGGACGACCACCATCTACTTTATAATGCGCAAAAATTTCACTAGCTTCTTTCATAATAAATCTAAATTCATGTGCTAGAAATATAGTGGCGGCGCGCTTAACAGAAGAATGCTCAATATTAGAAAACTCTAGGAAAATCCTTTGAATGGATGGATGCATATGAACAAATTGTCTTTCAAGTTCAACTACGAGCAAAGATATAGCATCCGCGAGACTACCAGTTTTATGGAGAATAGACCCACCCAAGGTGGGAAGCGCACTGGCACAAGTAAAGAAATCTTGAATAACCCCTTTCTCAATAATATTGCCGCTACCTATGCAAAGCTTTTTAGTGTGTAGAATAGTAGATTCTTCATGAGGATTAGTATTGGCAAAAGCATCAAAGTTTCCCCCATTGTTACTACTATCTTTTTCAGCGATAACCTCCCCAATTTCAGACATGGTGACAGTAAACAAATCTAGCAAATGAGCACCCAAAAGGCAAACGAAGAAGACGAACGGAGGAAGGGACGGAAGAAGGGAGATAGAAGGGCGAATAAAAAGAAAAATCTTTTCAAAAACCATTTTAGAAGTGGGGGAGAGGAAAACGAGACCCGAATGGCGAATAATGTAATGCAAGAGATGAGAGTTTATGATGGGTACTTGGTATGTCTTGACTTGGCGTAGATCTCCCCGGCAACGGCGCCAGAAATTCTTCCTGCTACTTCTTGAGCTTGCGTTTGTTTTTCTCTTGAAGAAGAAAGGGTGATGCAGCAAAGTAGAGATAAGTATTTCCCTCAGTTTGAGAACCAAGGTATCAATCCAGTAGGAGACAACGCACAAGTCACCGAATACCTGCACAAACAATCAAACAACTTGCACCCAACGCAATAAAGGGGTTGTCAATCCCTTCACGGTTATTTGCAAAAGTGAGATCTGATAGAGATAGATAAACGATAAAGTAAATATTTTTGGTATTTTTGGTTTATAGATCGGAAAGTAAAAGATTGCAAAATAGTAGATCGGAAACAAATATTGTAGATCGGAAACTTATATGATGGAAAATAGACCCGGGGGCCATAGGTTTCACTAGAGGCTTCTCTCAAGATAGAAAATATTACGGTGGGTGAACAAATTACTGCCGAGCAATTGATAGAAAAGTGCAAAGTTATGACGATATCTAAGGCAATGATCATGAATATAGGCATCACGTCCGTGTCAAGTAGACCGAAACGATTCTGCATCTACTACTATTACTTCACACATCGACCGCTATCCAGCATGCATCTAGAGTATTAAGTTCATAAAGAACGGAGTAACGCATTAAGCAAGATGACATGATGTAGAGGAATTAACTCAAGCAATATGATGAAAACCCCATCTTTTTATCCTCGATGGCAACAATACAATACATGCCTTGCTGCCCCTACTGTCACTGGGAAAGGACACCGCAAGATTGAACCCAAAGCTAAGCACTTCTCCCATTGCAAGAAAAACCAATCTAGTTGGCCAAACCAAACCGATAGTTCGAAGAGAATTACAAAGATATCAAATCATGCATAAAAGAATTCAGAGGAGATTCAAATAATATTCATAGATAAGCTGATCATAAATCCACAATTCATCAGATCTCGGCAAACACACCGCAAAAAAAAGTATTACATCGAATAGATCTCCAAGAACATCGAGGAGAATATGGTATCGAGAATCAAAGAGAGAGAAGAAGCCATCTAGCTACTAGCTATGGACCCGTAGGTCTGTGGTAAACTACTCACGCTTCATCGGAAGGGCAATGGAGTTGATGTAGAAGCCATCCGTGATCAAATCCCCCTCTGGCAGGATGCCGGAAAAGGCCCCTAGATGGGATCGCATGGGTACAGAAGGTTGCGGTTGTGGAAAAGTGTTTTCGTGGCTCTCCCTGTTGGTTTGGGGATATAAGAGTATATATAGGCGAAGAAATTAGGTCAGGAGGTGCACGAGGGGCTCACAAGGGTGGGGGGCACGCCCTACCCCCCTGGGCTTGCCCTCCATCCTTGTGGCCACCTCGTGGCTCCTCCGACTTCATATCCAAGTCTTCTGGTGTGTCTTCTGGTCCAAGAAAAATCAGCGCAAAGGTTTTATTCCGTTTGGACTCTGTTTGGTATTCCTTTTCTGCGAAACTCAAAAACAAGGAAAAAGTAGGAACTGGCACTGGGCTCTAGGTTAATAGGTTAGTCCCAAAACTAATATAAAATAGCATAATAATCCATATAAAACATCCAAAACAGATAATATAATAGCATGGAACAATCAAAAATTATAGATACGTTGGAGACGTATCATGCACCTGTGAGCCACAAGCTCACAGGGTGCGCCCACCCCCTGGGCGCGCAATGCAGGCTTGTGGGGCCCATGTAGGCCCCCTCACTTATTGCTACTACCCATGCACTTCTTCTTCCTCCAGAAAAAATCACTCGACTGCTCAAACATGTGTTCTTGCTCATCTTGCTGCCATTTTCGATCTCCTTGCTCGGAACTTCATTTTCGAAACTGTTTTGGGGGATTGCTCACCGGTATGTGACTCTTCCGATGGTTAATTAGTTTTTGTTCTAGTGGTTTATTATTTGCACATTTAGCTACTATTGGTGAACATGTTCTTGAGCTTGCATATCAAATTTATATGGTTCAAACTAGTTTTGGTGCATGATATGGCCTCTAGACACTTGTAGGAGTAGTTGCTATCAATTTTGTTGAGTTTTGTTCACTTTTATTTTGAGTCACTAAAAATTTCAGAAATTTTTCAGAGGAAGAAAATGTTTAGGAAAATGTTCCAAGGAGGTTCCTCGAAGAAGAAAGCCCCGAGGCTCGCGATATGGGAGCCGGACCTTGAACCACTACGGGAAGCTCTAGTGCAACCTTGCGAATGGCCGTCGGATCATTTCATGACTCGTGCAGGTTTCAAGGAAGGATTTGATATGTACGTGCACAACGCCGACCTGACGGATTTCGTGTCAGATAAGTGCTTGCAATACTACAATCTTACTGATTCTTTTGTACGGAGATTTGAGTATTCGGTTCATCGCAATACACATTCTGTTTTATTTGATCTCTATGATAAATCATTTCGCATGGACCTTGAAGAATTTAATGAAGCATGCAAAATTCCGCAATGGGGCATTTATACTGAACCTTGTAAATCTGATTATGTTGAGTTTGTTGCTAGCATCACTAGGGGTGAAACTAGAAGTGTAACACAAGCTACTATAGGGAGCATCCACTTTCCTGCTTTACATTATTTAGCTCTCTTTATAGGTAGATGCATTAATGGTAAACATGACCTTAGCCACCTTTGCGCTCCCAATTTGAGTGTTCTTAAGAGCGCGGTAATGAGTGACAAACAATATAACTTGGGGGCCATTGTTGCACGGAAGTTACATAATAATGCTTTAGATGGAGATTTCTTTGGTGGAATTTATGCCACTCGTTTAGCTGATTATCTTGGGGTTCCGATAAAATAAAATGATATTAAGCTGCCTCCTGCTTTCCTTGATTATGGCGCTATGGAGCATTTCCAGTTTTTTGAGAGGGGCGACCTGCCATTCCAGTACAGACTAATCTTTGACAGGCAGCACGTCTTCCATATTACGCTTCCTGCTCCTGCTTTCTTTGACTTTCAGGTAAAACGAAGATATTTCATACTCATATAGGAGGCAGAGGAGTATGAGGGGACGAGGGAGACCGCTCGCCTCAACGAGGCAGCCCGCCAAGCGGTGGCGGCTGCAATCCAGTTCAACCCCAACTATGACTTTGGATATCACCCCGGTCAGCCGTGGCAGTAGACCATCTTAGGCCAAAAGCCTAAGCTTGGGGGAGTACGTATTTCCCACCGACATTACATTCATGCATCACACAGTTGTCGGTGTTCATACTTTTTCATTGTATAATCCATGCTAGTTTATTTTTCTTGCTCTCTTCTTGTGTGTTTGAAAAAACTTTGATAAAATCAAAAAAAAGTATTGCTCGCTTCTTTTTAGTTTTTATTTCTAGTTCAATTAGCTGTAGTATTAAAATAAAACCCAAAAAGATTTCTCGTTCTTCTTATGCTTGTTGGGAGCTTTCCCGTGTAAATAGTTTTTCTCATTCTTGTTTTCCTTTCATTAATTTGCTTTCCTCAAGAAAAAAAACCCCCAAAATATTTCAGTGTGCTTCTCTGAAATTCTTTTCTTTTCTTTCGGTTGTAAGGAGAAGACCACGATGAAAATGTTGAGTGGCTCTCATATGCATTATTGTTGATCTAACGAAGAGCCCATATTACCTTGTCTTCTCCTTTGAATAAATGTTTGCAGATTCCAGCTTAGTCTGATGCACGCGCACTCTTACTATTATTCACATCATTCGGTCGTGCAAGTGAAAGGCAATAATGACGAAATTTGATGAAATGATTGAGATGAAGAAAAGCTGGTATGAACTCGACCTACTTTGTTTTTGTAAATATGATTAGCTCATCGTTCTTGATTCAGCCCATTATGAATGAACATGTTTGCAATGACAATTAGAGATCATAGTTACTCATGCCATGCTTAAATAGCTAGGAGTGGATAATGGTTTATCTTGTATGTCAACATGCATTTAAAATGGTTATGATGTAGTATGATAGGATGGTATCCTCCTTTGAATGATTCAAGTGCCTTGACTTGGCACATGCTCACACATGTAGTTGAATCAAAACCAACATAGCCTCCACGATATTTATGTTCATGGTGATTTATATCCTACTCATGCTTGTATTCAATGTTGATTAACCTCAATGCATGTTTATGACCGTTGTCGCTCTCTAGTTGGTCGCTCCTCAATCTATTTGCTAGCCTTCACTTGTACTAAGCGGGAATACTGCTTGTGCATCCACTTCCTTAAACCCAAAGTTGTTTCATATGAGTCCACCATACCTACCTATACGCGGTATTTACCTGTCGTTCCAAGTAAATTTGCATGTGCCAAACTCTAAACCTTTAAATAATAATCTGTTTTGTATGCCCGAATCGCTCATGTAGTGACTGGGGGCTGTCAGTATCTTTCATGCTAGGTGGGTTATTCTCACGATGAGTGTTTATTCACTTATCATTCAAGAGAGAGTGGCTGGTAATTGGGATGCCAAGTCCTATGATCAAAATCAAAATACAATAATGAAACAAAACTCCCCCAGATTGTTGTTGGTATGGAGGGCACCCGTGGATTCGGCTAGCCATGGCTTGTGTTTGTTGGTGGAGGGGGAGTAAAAACTTTACCATTCTGTTTGGGAACCACCTATAATGTGTCTAGCATGGAAGATAGTGAGATCTCTTGGTCGTTATGTTGAAAATGAAAGCATATCTCTCAAAATTATATTCATCTCTGTTTTAAAAGCTTCGAGCTCTGGCACCTCTACAAATCCCTGCTTCCCTCTGCGAAGGGCCTATCTATTTATTTTTATTGTTGAGTCATCATCCTCTTATTAAACCACCAGCTGAGAGCACTATTGTCATTTGTATGCTTTGTTTTTAGTCGATGTTGAGTATGAGTGTGACTGGATATCTTTTGCCATGGGTTACAATGTCTAGTCAGTGCTTCAACTTCAGGGGTGCTCTACATTTATGTTTTGCGGTCTCAGAAAGGGTAGCGAGATACCATTATATCATATTGTATCATGATTGTTTTAAAAAAGTGTTGTCATCCGAGATATCTTATTATTGCTCGCTAGTTGGTTATGTCATTGATATGAGTAAATGAGAGACCTAAGTGTTATTGTGAATGTGGTTAGTTTACAATCTTGCTGAAAACCTGAACATTGGTTAGACATATTTGCAACAACAAGATCAAACAGAGTTTGTAAAACTTTTTCTTTGTCACTTTCAGTTTGTCAACTGAATTGCTTGAGGACAAGCAATGGGTTAAGCTTGGGGGAGTTGATACGTCTCCATCGTATCTACTTTTTCAAACTCTTTTGCCCTTGTTTTGGACTCTAATTTGCATGATTTGAATGGAACTAACCCGGACTGACGCTGTTTTCAGCAGAATTTCCATGGTGTTATTTTTGTGCAGAAATCAAAGTTCTCGGATTGACCTGAAAATTTACGGAGAATTTTTGTGGAAATATATAGAAAATACTGGCAGAAAAAGATACCCGAGGGGGGCCACCCAGGAGCCACAAGCTCTGGGGGCGCGCCTCCCAGGCTTGTGGGCCCCTTGGAGCTCCGGAAACCCTAAGTCCAACTCCATATATACCTATTCACGGAGAAAAAAAATCAGAGAGAAGGATTCATCGCGTTTTACAATATGGAGCCGCTGTCACCTCCTGTTCTTCATTGGGAGGGCTGATCTGGAGTCCGTTCGGGGCTCCGGAGAGGGAATCTGTCACCGTCGTTATCATCAACCTTCCTCCATCACCAATTTCATGATGCTCACCGCCGGGAGTGAGTAATTCCTTCGTAGGCTCGCTAGTCGGTGAGGAGTTGGATGAGATTCATCATGTAATCGAGTTAGTTTTGTTAGGGCTTGATCCCTAATATCCATTATGTTCTGAGATTGATGTTGCTATTACTTTGCTATGCTTAATGCTTGTCACTAGGGCCCGAGTGCCATGATTTCTGATCAGAACCTATTATGTTTTCATGAATATATGTGTGTTATTGATCCTATCTTGCAAGTTATATGCACCTATTACGAGTTATGATCCACATACCCCAAGGTGACAATAATTGGGATTTTTTCTGGTGATTACCATAGTTTGAGGAGTTCATGTATTCACTAAGTGCTAATGCTTTGTTCCGGTACTCTATTAAAAGGAGGCCTTAATATCCCTTAGTTTCCTTATGGACCCTACTGCCATGGGAGGGTAGGACAAAAGATGTCATGCTAGTTCTTTTCCATAAGCACGTATGACTATATACGGAATACATGCCTACATTACATTGATGAATTGGAGCTAGTTCTGTGTCGCCCTATGTTATAACTGTTGCATGATGAATGCCATCCGACATAATTTTCCATCACTGATCCAATGCCTACGAGCTTCTCACATATTGATCTTTGCTAAGTTACTTTCCTTGCTGCTATTGTTACAATCACTACGAAACTGCTACTGTCACTATTGCCACTGTTACCGTTACTATCATACTACTTTGCTACTAAATACTTCGTTGCAGATATTAAGTCTTTTAGGTGTGGTTGAATTGACAACTCAACTGCTAATACTTGCAAATATTCTTTGGCTCCCCTTGTGTCGAATCAATAAATTTGGGTTGAATACTCTACCCTCGAAAACTGTTGCGATCCCCTATACTTGTGGGTTATATCATGCATCTAGGGTATTAAGTATAAAACAGAGTAATGCCTTAAGCAAGATGACATGATGTAGACAAAGTAAACCCAATCAATTTGAATAAATCCCGTCGTTTTACCCTTAATGGAAACAATAAAAATACGTGTCTTGTCCCCTACTTTGTCACTGGGATAGAGCACCGCAAGATTGCACCCATCGCAAAGAACCTCTCCCACTGAAGATAAATCAATCTAGTTGGCCAAACCAAAAGGATAGATCAGATAGAAATACAAAGCTATAACAGTCATGCATAATAAAGTTTAGAAAAGACTCAATTAATATTCATGAATAATCTAATCATAAACCCACAATTCATCGTATCCCAGCAAACACCACAAAAGAAGATTACATCGAATAGAACTCCAAGAACATCGAGGAGAACATTGTATTGAACATCAAAGAGAGAGAAGAAGCCATCTAGCTACTAGCTATGGACCCATAGGTCTGTGGTGAACTACTCATGCATCATCGGTAGGGCAACAAGGATGATGTCGTAGCCCTCCGTGATCGATTCCCCCTCTGGCAGAGTACCGGAAAAGGCCTCCAGACGGGATCACGGAAGAACAAAAGCTTGTGGCAGCATAGAAAGTGTTTCGAGTGGCTTTCTTGTATATTGGGAGTATTTGGGAATTTATAGAGGCGGAATTAGGTCAAGAGGTGACACGAGGGGCCCACATGCTCAGGGGGCGCCCCCCTGGGGCATGCCTGGTGAGCTTGTCACTCCTACATGACTCTTCTGGTCTTCTCCCGAACCTTCGTGGGTCCCTTCTGGTGTATAAAAAATTGACGTAAAGTTTCATCCTGTTTGGATTACGTTTGATATTGATTTTCTAAAAAGCCAAAAAGAAGCAAAAAACAACAACTGACACTGGGCACTAGGTTAATAGGTTAGTCCCAAAAAATGATATAAAATAGCATATAAATGCATATAAAACATCCAAGATTGATACTATAATAGCATGGAACAATAAAAAATTATAGATACATTGGAGATGTATCAAGCATCCCCAAGCTTAATTCCTGCTTGTGCTCGAGTAGGTAAATGATAAAAACATAATTTTTGATGCGGAATGCTACCTAACATGTCTATCATGTAATCTTTCTTTTATGGTATGAATATTAAGATCCGAATGATTCGAAGCAATAGTCTATAATTTGGCATAAAGGCATCAATATTCAGGCATACCAACAAACAATCATGCCTTTCAGAATAAAAATACTAAAGAACGTTATCCCTACAAAATCAAATAGCCTTGTCATGCTCCATCTTATTAATACAAAATATAAATCATGTAAAACCCCAGTGTTAGCCAAGCAATTGGTTCATACTTTTTAACGCGCTTCAGCTTTTTCAACCCCCACGCAATACATCAGCGCAAGCCATGGACATTGCACTATGGGTGGAATAAAATTAGCATGGGGGCCGAATGTAGTGTCGCAGGAAAAAGGGGATATCTCTTCATACAAGGAAGCTGAAGATATGGATAGTGTCAATAGTTTGGACACTGGAGTTGTCACTACTGAGATTGCATCATCTGTAGAGGACCCGAAATCTACATCTCAGGTACATTTTATTTTACAATTACTTACTGGTTGTGTGACATTGTTATTTATGAACATATGTCTTGTGACCTAAAATGTGTGAAGAACACACTTGTATGCCTACAGGAAGTACCTGAAGCTCCAAGAAGACCCTGACACACAAGCTGGATGAATTGAGGCTATGAATATTTCCGTGGCAAAGCTTCATGAACAGATCCAGTCTACAAAGATTGCACTTAAAGTCTACACCAAAGAACATGAAGTCGTCTACAAAGGCATCAAAGAGATTTTTTTGTTGTCGAAAAGACTCTTCAAGATACTGAGGGAGCTCTTCGCTACATCATCAGGAATGAAAGATCGTGGATGTAGCCTAGAGGGGGGATGAATAGGCGCTTTAAAATAATTACGGTTTAGGCTTGAACAAATGCGAAATAAAACTAGCGTTTAATTTGTCAAGATCAAAACCTAAATCGACTAGGCTCACCTATGTGCACCAACAACTTATGCTAAGAAAGATAGACAACCAATTGACAGCAAGATATATGACATGAAACAATAAGGCTATCGCAAAGTAAAGTGCATAAGTGAAGGGCTCGGGTAAGAGATAACCGAGGCACGCGGAGACAATGAAGTATCCCAAAGTTCACACCCTTGCGGATGCTAATCTCTGTTTGGAGTGGTGTGGAGGCACAATGCTCCCCCAAAAGCCACTAGGGCCACCGTAATCTCCGTACGCCCTCACACAATGCCAGATGCCGTGATTCCACTAAGGGACCCTTGAGGGCGGTCACCGAACCCGTACAAATGGCAACCCTTGGGGGCAGTCACCGGAACCCCTACACTTTGGCAACCGTTGGGGGCGGTCACCGGAACCCATACAAATTGCTCGAGGCGATCTCCACAACCTAATTGGAGACCCCGACACTTGCTCGGAGCTTTACACCACAATGATTGAGCTCCGAAGCACCACCAACCATCTAGGGCGCCCAAGCAACCAAGAGGAACAAGCTCTAGGGTACCAAGCACCCAAGAGTAATAAGGTTCTCAACTTTCACCTCCACGTATCACCGTGGGGAACTCAAACCGATGCACCAAATGCAATGGCAAGGGCACACAGAGTGCCCAAGTCCTTCTCTCCCAAATCCCACCACAACAACTAATGCTATGGAGGAAAATGAGAGGAAGAACGAATAAGAGAACACGAAGAACTCCAAGATCTAGATCCAAGGGGTTCCCCTCACATAGAGGAGAAAGTGATTGGTGGAAATGTGGATCTAGATCTCCTCTCTCTTTTCCCTCAAGAACTAGCAAGAATCATTGGTGGGATTGAGAGTTAGCAAGCTCGAAGAAGGTCAACAATGGGGGAAGAACACGAGCTCAAGTAATTTAAACCATTGGGGAAGAAGACCCCTTTTATAGGAAGGGAAAAATCCAACTGTTATGCCTTCGGCCCATGCATAAGCGGTAGTACCGCTCGGGCGAGCGGTACTTCCGCTGGCACGGAAATTTTAGCACTGCGTGTTCAACTGAGCAAGTCAGAGAGGCGGTAGTGTCGCCGGAGCGGTACTACCGCGTAGTGTTGAGTGAGCAGGTGAGACAGCGGTAGTAGAGTAAGGCAGTGCAGTAGTGCCACACGGAGCAGTACTACCGCCCGTTACTGCTGCTCTACTTCCACCCGAAGGATAGAGCAGTACAGAAGGCATAAAACAAGTGGTACTTCAAGCGGTAGAGAAACAACGGTAGTTCCGCCTGAGCGGTACTACCGTGGGGCAGAGCGGTACTACCGCTTATATGCCTCAAGTAAGCCCAAGCAAACAGATGGATGCAGGAAAACCAGAACTGCCGTAACTTCAGCATATGAGCTCCAAATTGAGCAAACTCAAGCTTGTTGAATAGATGACGACAAGTACTATCCAAACAGCGATTGGTTATAGTAAGAAGAGGTGGTAGAAAAATACCAAAGGTATAGAGATGAGGAACCTCCATGAATGAAGAACCAACAAAAACCTCAACATCGAAAACATCATAGAAGATGCATGTGAACTTCGTTTTCGATGAACTCGAGCTTTTCATGAAGATGACCATAAGCTCCAAATCTCGCAAGGAGAAACACCAAACAAGAACCAAGAAAGATGATGCAAGGATGCAATGGTTTGAGCTCTCTATGAACGATATGATTAAGCTACTCACTCAAGAGCCCCCCTTGATAGTACGGCAATTGATCCTATAATCCGGTCTCCCAACTACCACCATGAGACCAGTAAAATAGAAAAACCTATCAAGGGCAAACCTTTGCCTTGCACAATGTCCACTTGAGCTAGATGATGACGATCTTGGCTTCCTCAAGATGGACCACCTTTCTTGATTGCGTTGGCTCGATGAAGACTAGTTGATTGCTCCCCCATACTCCATTATGGGTGAGCCACTCTTTGGCACATCTTCACAAGTCCATTGTCACCACAATGGGCGGCAAGCTTCTGATGGAAATATGCCCTAGAGGCAATAATAAAATGGTTATTATTTTATTTCCTTAATCATGATAAAGGTTTATTATTCATGCTAGAATTGTATTAACCGGAAACTTAAATACATGTGTGGATACATAAACAAATACCGTGTGCCTAGTGAGCCTCTACTAGACTAGCTCGTTGATCAAAAGATGGTTAAGGTTTCCTAACCATAGACATGAGTTGTCATTTGATAACGGGATCACATCATTAGGAGAATGATGTGATGGACAAGACCCATCCGTTAGCTTAGCATATGATCGTTCAGTTTATTGCTACTGATTTCTTAATGTCAAATACATGTTCCTTCGACCATGAGATCATGTAACTCCCTGATACAGGAGGAATGCCTTGTGTGCTGTCAAACATCACAACATAACTGGGTGATTATAAAGATGCTCTACAGGTATCTCCAAAGGTGTCTGTTGAGTTGGCATGGATCGAGATTGGGATTTGTCACTCCGTGTATCGGAGAGGTATCTCTGGGGCCTCTCAGTAATACACATCACAAGAAGCTTGCAAGCAAAGTGACTAAGGAGTAAGTTACGAGATGATTTATTACGGAACGAGTAAAGAGACTTGCCGGTAATGAGATTGAACTAGGTATGAAGATACCGACGATCGAATCTCGGGCAAGTAACATACCGATAGAAAAAGGGAATTACATATGTTGTCATAAGGTTCGACCGATAAAGATCTTCGTAGAATATGTAGGAACCAATATGGGCATCCAGGTTCCGCTATTGGTTATTGACCAGAGAGGTGTCTCGGTCATGTCTACATAGTTCTTGAACCCGTAGGGTCCGCACGCTTAACGTTCGTTGACGATATAGTGTAATATGAGTTATGTGAGTTGGTGACCGAATGTTGTTCGGAGTCCCGGATGAGATCACAGACATGACAAGGAGCTCCGGAATGGTCCGGAGGTAAAGATTGATATATATGACGATGCTATTTGGTCACCAGAAAGGTTTCGGGATGTATCGGGTATTCATCGGTAAGTGGTGGGCCTTATGGGCCAAAAGGGGGGAAGCATGATACGTCCATTTTGCATCATGTTTTTCTTACTATTATTTATGATATTTTTATGCATAATAATGCTTCATGGAGAAATTCTAATGCCTTTTCTCTCATAATATGCAAGGTTCACACAAAGAGGGAGAATACCGGCAGCTAGAATTCTGGACCTGAAAAAGCTACGTCAGGCCACCTATTCTGCACAACTCCAAATGAGCTGAAACTTCACGGAGAATTTTTATGGAATATTTAAGAATTATTTGAGCAAATAACAACCAGAGGGGGCCCACCAGGTGGGCACAACCCACCTGGGCGCGCCTCTTCTGGTATATAAGTCATTTTGACCTAGAAAAAATAGGGGGAGGACTTTCAGGATGAAGCGCCGCCATCTCGAGGAAGAACTTGGGAAGGAGCACTTTTGCCCTCCGGCGGAGCGATTCCGCCAGGGGAACTTCCCTCCTGGAGGGGGAAATCATCGTCATCATCATCACCAACAACTCTCCCATCTTTGGGAGGGCAATCTCCATTAACATCTTCAACATCACCATCTCCTCTCAAACCCTAGTTCATCTCTTGTGTTCAATCTTTGTACTGGAACCTTAGATTGGTGCTTGTGGGTGACTAGTAGTGTTGATTACATCTTGTAGTTGATTACTATATGGTTTATTTGGTGGAAGATTATATGTTCAGATCCATTATGCTATTTAATACCCCTCTGATCTTGAGCATGATTATCATTTGTGAGTAGTTACTTTTGTTCTTGAGGTCACGGGAGAAATCTTGTTGCAAGTAATCATGTGAATTTGATATGTGTTCGATATTTTGATGGTATGTATGTTGTGATTCCCTTAGTGGTGTCATGCGAACGTCAACTACATGGCACTTCACCTTATTAGGGCCTAAGGGAATGCATTGTGGAGTAGTTAGTATATGATGGGTTGCGAGAGTGACAGAAGCTTAAACCCTAGTTTATGCGCTACTTCGTAAGGGACTGATTTGGACCCAAAAGTTTAATGCTATGGTTAGATTTTATCTTAATACTTTTCTCATAGTTGCGGATGCTTGCGAGGGGGTTAATCATAAGTAGGAGGTTTGTTCAAGTAAGAATAGCACCTAAGCACCAGTCCACCCACATATCAAATTATCAAAGTAGCGAACACGAATCAAACCAACATGATGAAAGTGACTAGATGAAATTCCCGTGTACCCTCAAGAACGCTTCGCTTATCATAAGAGACCGTTTTGGCCTGTCATTTGCCATAAAAGGATTGGGCTACCTTGCTGCATATTATTTGTCATTACCATTACTTGCTCATTACAAATTATCTTGCTATCAAACTACTCGTTACTTATAATTTCAGTGCTTGCAGAGAATACCTTGCTGAAAACCACTTGCCATTTCCTTCGCTCCTTGTTGGGTTTAACACTCTTACTTATTGAAAGGACTACGATTGATCCCCTATACTTGTGGGTCATCAAGGCTCTTTTCTGGCGTCGTTTCCGGGGAGTGAAGCGCTCTTGGTAAGTGGAAATCGGTAAGGAAAAATTATTACTACGTGCTGAAATTTATTGTCACTTGTTACTATGGAGAACAATCCTTTGAGGGGTTTGTTCGGGGTATCTTCACCTCGACCGGAACCACAATTGGTTGCCCCTCCACCTACTGCACCTACTGAAAATATTGGTTATGAAATTCCTTCGGGTATGATAGAACAACTGCTAGCTAATCCTTATGCAGGAGATGGAACCGAACATCCTGATATGCACTTGATATATGTGGATGAAATTTGTGGATTATTTAAGCTTGCAGGTTTACCCGGAGATGAAGCTAAGAAGAAGGTTTTCCCTTTATCTTTGAATGGAAAGCATTGGCATGGTATAGGCTATGCGATGATATTGGATCTTGGAAATGGAATCGATTGAAATTGGAATTTCACCAAAAAATTTATCCTATGCATCTAGTTCATCGTGATCGGAATTATATATATAATTTTTGGCCTCGTGAAGGAGAAAGTATCGCTCTAGCTTAGGGGAGGCTTAAGTCAATGTTATATTCATGCCCCAATCATGAGCTCTCAAGAGAAATTATCATTCAGAATATGCTCGGCTTTCTCGTGATGATCAATCCATGCTCGATACTTCTTGTACTGGTTCCTTTATGAAGAAGACTATTGAATTCAGGTGGGATCTTTTAGAAATAATTAAACACAACTCTGAAGATTGGGAACTCGAAAAAGGTAAAGAGTCAGGTATTAAGCTTGTTGTTGGCATGCCTGTTGTCTCAATCAAAATAGGAGATCACTGTTATCATGGTTTATGTGACTTAGGTGCTAGCGTGAGTGCTATTCCTTTTACCTTATATCAAGAAATTATGAATGATATAGCACCCGATGAAATAGAAGACATAGATGTTACTATTAAACTTGCTAGTAGAGACACCATTGTAACATCCCCAGATATCAACCCGGTCATCAAGCTAATTAGTTAGCTATGTCATAATGATCATCCAAAATAAGTTACCCTTAGGAAATAATTCAAACTTCAATTCAAAATTTAAAGTGTTAGTCAAATATTTATTTCATCAAACAGCAAAACAAAATAGTTCATAATGTTGCAAATAATCCCAAGGTAATTATAAAATTGAAACCAACATTTTTGGAATCCCCAAAATGCCTCTGGATTTTATTTACTGGTCCAGCAGCATTTAATTTGGCCTTTCCAATTTAAAAAAAAGCCTAATCTCTTTCTATGGCCCTGAAACTTTTGTGGCAGAGCCGAAAAATGGCAGGGATTTAAGTGGACTAGTCCCACATTTTTCCTTAACCATTTGGTAGTCTGATTAAATCCTTTTCCATCTCTGTTGATAAATAAAAGAGAAAACAGAAAGTGAAAGGGTAAAGAAACTTACCTGGCGCTCATCTGAGGCCTGAGACGGCCTAGCCGACCAGTGGGCCTCTCCCCACCTACTCCCGCCTCGCTATCGCCACAGCCATGGCCGAGCTCGCGTCGCTCCGGCCATGGCTCGACACCGCGGCAGAGCAGCTGGGCGAGGGGATAAGGGCGCCCTCGTCCACCCCCCCTGGACCCCCTGCTCACTCTCCTCCACTCCTCGCTCCCCATCGCCTCCTCCCTCGAGCTCTCCTTCCTCTCTGCTTCCTCTGGTCCGAACGGAGCCGTCGCCACCGCGTCAACGTGCCGCGCTTCGGGAGCTCGCCGGGCCGTAGCAAGCCGTCCAGGAGGGCTGCCACGGTCGACCTCACCCTTCCCCTACCGTGAATCGAGCCGGGACGCCCGCGAGCTGCCGCTTTCTTCGAGGATCGCCGGATGCATCCGAAGTTTGCCGCCGGGTTGATTCGGTCGACCCCAACCACTCCTGCTACCTCTCTGTGAGCCCTGCACTTCCTCCTCTCTGGTTCGAGCTCGGCCCCGAGCTCTAGCTAGCACGCCGTTGCGCCCGAAATCTGGCTCCGCTTCGGTCAACGCCACCGACGCAGTAGGACGTCTCAGCCACCACCGTTTGTTCCTCTGGACGCGCGCGGGCGCTAGCTCTCGGACGCGTGTAATCGCGCCTGATTTGGCGCGCCGTGGCGAGATTCCGAGCGGTTCCGGCCAGAACACCGCCAGGGGAGGCTCGCCGGAGCTGTTCCGGCGCCGGCCGCCTACATGGCAAGGCCTGGGCCCACCCAGAGCCACTGCCAGTGGGCCCCAGGCCTCCGTTGACCGCGTTAACCATGGTCAATGGGCGCACTATTCACCACCTGCCACTGACATGTGGGCCCCGTTAGACTAAGTACTGTTTTTGGCTAATTAATTAACTCTGTTAGATTAGTTAGTCACTGACAGTAGGGCCCCACCTAACTAATTAACACTGTTAGTTAATTCAGTTTAGTCTCTGTGTATGACATGTGGGCCCCACCTATCTGTTGACCAGTCAGCTAGTCAGCCGCCTGCTGACGCAAGGATGACATCAGCATGATGTCATATTCCATTTAAGGCAATTTTTGTTAATTCAAATAATTCCAGAAAATAATTTAATCTTTGAAAATTAATAACTTTTAAACCGTAGCTCAGATTGAAAAACTTAAAACATGAAAGTTGCTCAGAACAACGAGACGAATCTGATTGTGTCATCTGTTTCCATGTCGGAACCCCCTACGTCGGAGAACTCGTAACTTTGAGCCCGATTCCAGTAGATGAATAGTGCAAAATCACCGGTAAAAAAATCCCACCTTAATCCTATAATAATTTAAATGACCTAGATGCATCTTTAGGCAACCCTGCACTGCATACTAGGCGTAGCATGCCCTGTGTTGTATTTGTTTACATTATGTTTACCTATTTCTTCCCCCTCTTCTCTTTCGGTAGACCCCGACGTCGACGTAGCTCGAGAGGCAGACGCCGCTCCGGAGAACGACTACGTCCCCGAAGACCTTGCCCTTGCCGCAGAGCAAACAGGCAAGCACCCCCATTTTGAGCATTCCGATATCGCCCACTCTCTGCTCTCTTATGCTTGCATTAGAAATACTGCTGCTACTGTTGTCCTATATCTGCTGCATAGCCTGTTTTATTGTAGCCTACTTTTGATACCTGCATGTTCTCCTAAACTGTTTAGTATAGGATGGGTAGAGCCTGATCAGAGACCCACTTGTCTCGACTGCCCCGCTGGACTCTCAGAAGACCCGAGCAACGGGATCGAAGATCAGACCCTGGCACCGCATGTCACTTCCCCCTTAATTTGCTCGACACTACTAGGTTACTATCGAGTGCCGAGGGTGATACCTCGTCAGCACTTCTGATGATAACCTTGTAGGTTAGTTAATCGGTCGTGGTAAGCGAGGGTGATTCCTCCTACACCACCCCCGATACCGACGCCGTCGTGCAACCGTTCAAGTGTGGACCTCGAGGGTGATTCCTCCTTTGTTCACCTTGATGATAGCATCGAGTGGGATTCCATCGGGGGGGGGTGATTCCTCAGGGTTCCCCCTTGGTGTCAAACACACGGAGACTTTGGTTACTATGACTGAACACTGAACCTTGATACTAAAGACGGGTCGGCCCTGAGGGGTACCCGCGCGAGCATGAATGCGAAGTGATGTGGAGTCGGGTTGACCTAAGAGGTGCCCGCGAGATAACTACGAGGCGTGGCCGGGCATTCTTAGCCCTTGCCGCAAGTCCTCGAGACGGGGCGACGGGGTCACATCGATCATGAGTCTCTGCTCATTTCCGCGCGCTCCTAAACCACTAAACGGTTTGGATATTTGATCCGAGGGGCCTCTGGCCTGATAGCACTAACCATCACATGGGCATAGTATGGGCGTTCTGCGTTGTATACTTCAGCCGAAGCTTAATGGACGTCAGCGATTGAGCGGCGCGCGCCGAGTTGGACTGGTTACGCAACTGCACTTGTATTAAGGGGTTGCTAGGTCTGCTCTCGGCCGTGAACGTAACGTGCAGGAGTTCCCGGGGCGAAGGCCCAAGACCCCTGGGGGCATAGGTTTAGTCCGGCGTGCTGACCTCTCTGTTAAGTATTTGGTCGGGTTGTGGCGTGTTGCTTAGCCGAGGCCGGGCATGACCCAGAAAAGTGTGTCCGGCCGGAGTTAAGCGAGCGTGGTGGGTAACTTGGTGCACCCCTGCAGGGAAGAAACAATCTATCGATAGACTGTCCTACGGTAACGGACACTCGGAGTTGTATCCCGATCGGTACAACTAGAACTGAGATGGGCACTGGATAGTATGGCTCTGGGATTGCTTTCTCGCAGGGAGTCGAGAAAGGATCTCTGGCCGAGGTTGATGATACTACTACTACTTTACATTATGTTAATCTGCACTCTTCTAATGCTGCAAGACCGATGAAGATGATTGAAGATGCTAGTCTTCGATAGGACTAGGCTTTCCCCCTATACTCTGGCATTTCTGCAGCCCAGTCCACATATACAGCCCCCTTTGAAAATGTTGCATATGTAGTGTAGATCCTCGCTTGCTGAGTACTTCGGATGAGTACTCACGTTTGCTTTACTTTCTTTTTCCCCCATATCCAATTGACGCCGCCAGATGACGGTGCCCCTGAGTTAGCTGCCCCCGTCGACGACTACGGCTACTACTACTACCCTCCAGGCGAGTACTACTACGAGGAGCCGACTGACGACCAGGAGTAGGATTCGGAGGGTCCTAGGCAGGAGGCCTACGCCTTTCGATCATAGAGTTTTATTTTGCCCCGCCTTCTAAAGGCTTATCTCTATTTCTATATTATATTTGTACCCAGATATCTGATGCTTCCGCTGACACTTGTATGCCATCGAGCTATGTATTCGAGCCCTCGAGGCCCTGGCTTGTAATATAAAGCTTGTATGAATTTATTTATGTTTTAGAGTTGTGTTGTGATATCTTCAAGTGAGTCCTAGGCTTGATCATGTGCATTTGCGTGTATGATTAGTGCATGATTAAGCCGGGGTCGTCACAGGTTGGTATCAGAGCCGACTGCCTATAGGAGTCCCCCTTTCCAACTCTTTGGCCGAAGTTGAGTCTAGTCATCAAAAACTGTTTTACTAACTTGGCTGTGTGGCTTACGGGCCCACGTCGCCAACTGGGTGATATTAGGATCTTTTATTCCTCGTCTTTACTCTGGGACTCTGATCTCTCTTCTATTCGGGGTTAAAGATTTTACTAACTCTGGCATTTGGATCTCATAACCATTTCCTCCCGGAGAGCCCCTTTCACTACAGATGATCGTCTGCTTCATCAGAAGACTCCGAAGATACTCCTCGACGTTAACCGAGACCCTGTGCCCACTGCTTTGTAGTTCCTGACCACCGATAAACTCCGACGAATAACTACTTACACTTATCGCACATATATTCATTCTAGTTACTCTTTGGTTCTATCCGACATATCGAAATACTATCCGACATTACGAGAATTCTCTGAACCTACTGCCTTGCAGTTCCTTTTCGTCTGAACATACTTATGAATAATTCCTCACATTTTCGGGGATCCATTCATCCCCAGTTGTTATTGTGTTTTATGAAATATTTCGTATTGCTATCCGATCACCCGAAAATCCTTTGCAGCTTATTCCTCTCAAAATTCTTGCCTGCTTGCCTTATGATTAATTCCATATGTCTAGTAATCCCCGTCAACATCCTTTGCCAATTACCATTTTGAATCCCCTGAACCAATATGCTGCGAATGTTCGCCATCATCAGTCGATTCCTAGAATTCGTCCTTCTGGCTCAGTCACCATTCCGGACATGAGCTGGTTCTCAGCCAATCAAGTATTGATTGATTGTCCAGCTAAGCATGTACAAATCACTCGTCCCTCTGCCCAGGTGAACTAATTGTCACTCCCAGTTTTGGAAATCGTGAACCCTCTGAATTTTATACTTGGGTTGTTCAAGTGCTTCCTTAATTCGATGTGCTTGCCTCCCGTCCTTCCTCAGGAGGACTCTCAGGGGGACCAGTTGTTAAAACCTTACCCCGTTAGTTCTCATGGATCACTTGATTCCTTTTTGTGGACAATTATCCGACCGATTCTTTTCTATTCTAAGTACCTTATCGGTTCCTTCCCCGTTGACATTGCCTTTGGCACTGAAGCATCCTCTACTTCATGTCATCTGTATATCCGCCCTGCTTGCATGGCATGGAGAGGCGGTGCATTCCTTCTCCATATTAACTAGGAACTGACTACTGACCAGAACATGTTCCGTAATCATGGGAGGAGATCTCTGCAAGACGGAACACCAAAGTTGTCCATCTAGTTCTGTTCAACCTACTCATATTTGGACAGAGCTTTTACTTCTGATCCTTCATTTCTGAGCCATAACTCCTTTGTACTTAAACATCAGATTATTCCGATGTTTCTATAATCTGATTCTGTTACATTCTTTCTTCTTTGGTTGAGTACCGCTAATCACGACAGATCCTATGTCGTCTACCTGATCTTTCGTTGGATTATTATCCGACAATGTTATTCATCTTCTATCTTTGAGAGTTCTTCCCCTGTTACAATTGCCTTCGGCAATGCGGTATCATTTAATTCTTTTCTTCCATATCCAATTTTGAAATGTGGTATGTTGCTTCTATAAGCGTGTGGTATAGATCCGTAAAAATGCCCCTATGGGTAGTGTCTATGCGTTCGCTAAATGAGAGAACCCTCAAGGCTTCATGTGCCATACCTTCTGATATTCCACCACTTAAACTTACAAACTCTAAACCTTCTTAACAAAGAGCAGTGAATGAGAAGTTGTTCATTGAAGAAGTGGGAATCGACCTTGAACCATTGTGTTCATGCCCATGGACCCGATGTAGAACTTATCATGGAAGCTGCTCATAAAAATAATTATTTCCTTGGTACAAGTTCATCTTGAATCTACGAATTGATCCTTTGCAATCGTGGTTCCGACCATATTTCCTCCTTGATTCCATTTCCCTGATAAGATAAAATACTTATCCTCTGCAAATCATTTCCCCCGTCCAACCTCTACTCCGATTTACCTTCTGGTATTATCCCTAGTATTTGTTACTGGGAAGTTAAATACTCCATTACATCATTCCTAGCCTGATCGGCTATATCATTATCGTGCCAACTTTTAACTGTGCTACCTGATCCTTCTTCCCGGAGCACAATTTTTGACGATGAGCTAAGCTTGCGTCAATCTTCCTCATCTTGTCATTTCACCTTGAACAACAAGCTTGACTTCGAGCCTGTGTCGTATCCGTGGTTCCAATAACCTTTCGCTTCATCATTCCTTTGATTTGATGTCATCACCGATCGATTACATCTTCTTGAAACCTCTCGACAAATGAGTCATGATCATCATCAACATTCCGAGCTCTAACAGGTTATCAATTGAATTCATGGCTAGAAATATCATCCTTGCCCCGCGATGATTTGTAATATCATCGACCTCCCTCTTGTCTTCTTTCTAACACATGTTGATCATGTCTTGCTTATACACTGATCCCCTAACTAATCTCGCAATTGTTCCTTGAGTAATTCTTGTAATCTTCAACTCCAACCCTTACTTGAAACACCGTCTAATTGCTACCTCGAAGCATGATAGTGGTATTCCGAATATCAACAAGAACATTGGAAGCACATTGCCAAATGTTTCCCGATCAATTATCCAAACACCATTGTATGGGTAACATCATGATTCTTTCTTGGCCCCTCTATCTAAATGCTTTTGAACTTGCTGTCCCATCATGAATATCCTGCTCCGCTTTCCCTTGGGAAGGATATACTCCCAATTCTTGTGTGTAAACACATTTTCCTTTCCATTGTTCTGTTTAATCTGATAATCACATTTTCCTTTCCATTGTTTTGTTTAACCTTTCCAGTAATCTAGCTTATTTAAGCAGAAATAATTCTCTGCCTATGAAAACATCTCGGTCTACAACTCTGTCAGTGTGACCCTGTTACTATTGTTGATGACATTCCGGTAACCACCGATAGACGAGAACTTTGCCTATTGGTCCGCCTCGTTTAACGAGCAGGAAAATGGTTCTCTTCATCCCTCGCCCTTGGTACCGACGATGTTGACGACATAGCTGACAAGATACCTTCTGACATACCTTGTTGATGTGACCAGTAAAATGTCACCGTTTCCACTACTTTTGATCGACACCCCTCCACAGTTCCGCAGGATCGGAACCTGACTCTTCCATACAACGTTGATTCCGAAGTTTCCTATGATAATGACTTTATGTGTTATCACGAGCCACCCCTTGAGAGATGATCTACTCCCGGTACTCTGAACCACTGTTCACACTTCGTTCAGGTATCGATCGAATGTCCATTCGCTTGATACTTCTTATCGTACCTTCATACTTTGCTCTCGATGATTTCCTTAAGTTTCAGCTCGAGAGATTCCCTCTGCCACAGTCCCTGAGTTGTCTACCAAATAATCGACCCTATGAAGGGCAGTTCTCCCGAAGTTACTCTTTACTTCCCCACTTAAATCTCGGGACGAGATTTCTTGTAGTGGAGGAGATTTGTAACATCCCCAGATATCAACCCGGTCATCAAGCTAATTAGTTAGCCATGTCATAATGATCATCCAAAATAAGTTACCCTTAGGAAATAATTCAAACTTCAATTCAAAATTTAAAGTGTTAGTCAAATATTTATTTCATCAAACAGCAAAACAAAATAGTTCATAATGTTGCAAATAATCCCAAGGTAATTATAAAATTTAAACCAACATTTTTGGAATCCCCAAAATGCCTCTGGATTTTATTTACTGGTCCAGCAGCATTTAATTTGGCCTTTCCAATTTAAAAAAAATGCCTAATCTCTTTCTATGGCCCTGAAACTTTTGTGGCAGAGCCTAAAAATGGCAGGGATTTAAGTGGACTAGTCCCACATTTTTCCTTAACCATTTGGTAGTCTGATTAAATCCTTTTCCATCTCTGTTGATAAATAAAAGAGAAAACAGAAAGTGAAAGGGTAAAGAAACTTACCTGGCGCTCATCTGAGGCCCGAGACGGCCTAGCCGACCAGTGGGCCTCTCCCCACCTACTCCCGCCTCGCTGTCGCCACAGCCATGGCCGAGCTCGCATCGCTCCGGCCACGGCTCGACACCGCGGCAGAGCAGCTGGGCGAGCGGATAAGGGCGCCCTCGTCCACCCCCCTGGACCCCCTGCTCACTCTCCTCCACTCCTCGCTCCCCATCGCCTCCTCCCTCGAGCTCTCCTCCCTCTCTGCTTCCTCTGGTCCGAACGGAGCCGTCGCCGCCGCGTCAACGTGTCACGCTCCGGTACCTCGCCGGGCCGTTGCAAGCCGTCCAGGAGGGCTGCCACGGTCGACCTCACCCTTCCCCTGCCGTGAATCGAGTCGGGACGCCCGCGGGCCGCCGCTTTCTTCGAGGATCGCCAGATGCATCCGCCGTTCGCCGCCGGGTTGATTCGGTTGACCCCAACCACTCCGGCGCTCCCCCGAGCTCACTGGCCTGCCCTGCTACCTCTTTGTGAGCCCCGCACTTCCTCCTCTCTGGTTCGAGCTCGGCCCCGAGCTCTAGCTAGCACGCCGTTGCGCCCGAAATCTGGCGCCACTCCGGTCAACGCCACCGGCGCTGTAGGACGTCTCAGCCACCACCGTTCGTTCCTCTGGACGCGCGCGGGCGCTTGCTCTCGAACGCGTGTAACCGCGCCTGATTTGGCGTGCCGTGGCGAGATTCCGAGCGGTTCCGGCGAGAACGCCGACAGGGGAGGCTCGTCGGAGTTGTTCTGGCGCCGGTCGCCTACGTGGAAAGGCCTGGGCCCACCCAGAGCCACTGCCAGTGGGCCCCAGGCCTCCATTGACCGCGTTGACCGTGGTCAACGGGCGCACTGTTCACCACCTGCCACTGACATGTGGGCCCCGTTAGACTAAGTACTGTTTTTGGCTAATTAATTAACTCTGTTAGATTAGTTAGTCACTGACAGTAGGGCCCCACCTAACTAATTAACATTGTTAGTTAATTCAGTTTAGTCTCTGTGTATGACATGTGGGCCCCACCTATCTGTTGACCAGTCAGCTGGTCAGCCGCCTGCTGACGCAAGGATGACATCAGCATGATGTCATATTCCATTTAAGGCAATTTCTGTTAATTCAAATAATTCCAGAAAATAATTTAACCTTTGAAAATTAATAACTTTTAAACCGTAGCTCAGATTGAAAAACTTAAAACATGAAAGTTGCTCAGAACAACGAGACGAATCTGATCGTGTCGTCTATTTCCATGTCGGAACCCTCTATGTCAGAGAACTCGTAACTTTGAGCCCGATTCCGGTAGATGAATAGTGCAAAATCACTGGTAAATAAATCCCACCTTAATCCTATAATAATTTAAATGACCTAGATGCATCTTTAGGCAACCCTGCACTGCATACTAGGCGTAGCATGCCCTGTGTTGTATTTGTTTGCATTATGTTTACCTGTTTCTTCCCCCTCTTCTCTTTCGGTAGACCCCGACGTCGACGTAGCTCCCGAGGCAGACGCCGCTCCGGAGAACGACTACATCCCCGAAGACCTTGCCCTTGCCGCAGAGCAAACAGGCAAGCACCCCCATTTTGAGCATTCCGACATCGCCCACTCTCTTCTCTCTTATGCTTGCATTAGAAATACTGCTGCTACTGTTGTCCTATATCTGCTGCATAGCCTGTTTTATTGTAGCCTACTTTTGATACCTGCCTGTTCTCCTAAACTGTTTAGTATAGGATGGGTAGAGCCTTATCAGAGACCCACTTGTCCCGACTGCCCCGCTGGACTCTCAGAAGACCCGAGCAACGGGATCGAAGATCAGACCCTTGCACCGCATGTTACTTCCCCCTTAATTTGCTCGACACTACTGGGTTACTATCGAGTGCCGAGGGTGATACCTCGTCAGCACTTCTGATGATAACCTTGTAGGTTAGTTAATCGGTCGTGGTAAGCGAGGGTGATTCCTCCTACACCACCCCCGATACCAACGCCATCGTGCAACCGTTCAAGTGTGGACCTCGAGGGTGATTCCTCCTTCGTTCACCTTGATGATAGCATCGAGTGGGATCCCATCGGGGGGGTGATTCCTCAGGGTTCCCCCTTGGTGTCAGACACACAGAGACTTTGGTTACTATGACTCAACACTGAACCTTGATACTAAAGATGGGTCGGCCCTGAGGGGTACCCGCGCGAGCATGAATGCGAAGTGATGTGGAGTCGGGTTGACCTGAGAGTTGCCCGCGAGATAACTACGAGGCGTGCCGGGCATTCTTAGCCCTTGCCGCAAGTCCTCAAGACGGAGCAACGGGGTCACATCGATCGTGAGTCCCTGCTCGTTTCCGCGTGCTCCTAAACCACTAAATGGTTTGGATATTTGATCCGAGGGGCCTCTGGCCTGATAGCACTAACCATCACGTGGGCATAGTATGGGCGTTCTGCATCGTATACTTCAGCCGAAGCTTAATGGACGTCAGCGATTGAGCGGCGCGCGCCGAGTTGGACTGGTTACGCAACTGCGCTTGTATTAAGGGGTTGCTAGGTCTGCTCTCGGCCGTGAACGTAATGTGCAGGAGTTCCCGGGGCGAAGGCCCAAGACCCCTGGGGGCAGAGGTTTAGTCCGGCATGCTGACCTCTCTGTTAAGTATTTGGTCGGGTTGCGGCGTGTTGCTTAGCCGAGGCCGGGCATGACCCAGAAAAGTGTGTCCGGCCGGAGTTAAGCGAGCGTGGTGGGTAACTTGGTGCACCCCTGCAGGGAAGAAACAATCTATCGATAGCCTGTCCTACGGTAACGGACACTCGGAGTTGTATCCCGATCGGTACAACTAGAACTGAGATGAGCACTGGATAGTACGGCTCTGGGATTGCTTTCTCGCAGGGAGTCGAGAAAGGATCTTTGGCCGAGGTTGATGATCCTACTACTACTTTACATTATGTTAATCTGCACTCTTCTAATGCTACAAGACCGATGAAGATGATAGAAGATGCTAGTCTTCGATAGGACTAGGCTTTCCCCCTCTACTCTGGCATTTCTGCAGCCCAGTCCACATATACAGCCCCCTTTGAAAATGTTGCATATGTAGTGTAGATCCTCGCTTGCTGAGTACTTCGGATGAGTACTCATGTTTGCTTTACTTTCTTTTTCCCCCATATCCAATTGACGCCGCCAGATGACGGTGCCCCTGAGTTAGCTGCCCCCGTCGACGACTACGGCTACTACTACTACCCTCCAGGCGAGTACTACTACGGGGAGCCGACTGACGACCAGGAGTAGGATTCGGAGGGTCCTAGGCAGGAGGCCTACGCCTTTCGATCGTAGAGTTTTATTTTGCCCCGCCTTCTAAAGGCTTATCTCTATTTCTGTATTATATCTGTACCCAGATATCTGATGCTTCCGCTGACACTTGCATGCCATCGATCTATGTATTTGAGCCCTCGAGGCCCTGGCTTGTAATATAAAGCTTGTATGAATTTATTTATGTTTTAGAGTTGTGTTGTGATATCTACAAGTGAGTCCTAGGCTTGATCATGTGCATTTGCGTGTATGATTAGTGCACGATTAAGCCGGGGTCGTCACAACCATCACACCACTTGGGATTGTTAGAGATGTTGAAGTCTTGTGTGGGAAAATAAAATATCCTACTGATTTTCTAGTTCTTGGTTCCCCGCAAGATGACTTTTGTCCCATTTCTTTGGTATACCTTTCTTGAATGCCTTTAATGCTAAAATAGATTGTGAGAAACAAACTGTCGGTGTTAGTTTTGGTGATGAGTCTCATGAGGTTAATTTTTCTAAGTTCAATGGAAAACATCATAAGAAAGAATTGCCTAGTAAGGATGAAATAATTGGTCTTGCTTCTATTGCCGTGCCTCCTAATGATCCACTATAACAATATTTGCTAGACCATGAAAATGATATGCATATGCATGAAAGAAATGAGATAGATAAAATTTTATTTGAACAACAACCTCTGCTTAAACACAATTTGCCTATTGAAACTCTAGGAGGTCCTCCTCCACCTAAAGGTGATCCTGTGTTTGAATTAAAACAGTTGCCAGACACTTTGAAATATGCTTATCTTGATGAGAAAAAGATATATCCTGTTATTATTAGTGCTAACCTTTCAGAACATGAAGAAGAAAGATTATTGAAAATTCTGAAGAAGCACCGAGCTGCTATTGGATATACTCTTGATGATCTTAAGGGCATTAGTCCCACTCTCTGTCAGCACAAGATTAATATGGAACCTGATGCTAAACCCGTTGTTGATCACCAACGACGTTTAAATCCTAAAATGAAAGAAGTGGTAAGAACTGAAATACTGAAGCTTCTGGAAGCAGGCATAATCTATCCCATAGCTGATAGTAGATGGGTAAGCCCCGTTCATTGTGTCCCTAAGAAGGGAGGTATTACTATTGTTCCTAATGATAAAAATGAACTTATTCCACAAAGAATTGTTACTGGCTATAGAATGGTAATTGATTTTAGAAAATTAAATAAAGCAACTAGAAAAGATCATTACCCTCTGCCTTTCATTGATCAAATGCTAGAAAGATTATCTAAGCACACACACTTTTGTTTTCTCGATGGATATTCTGGTTTTTCTCAAATACGTGTTTCACAACCTGATCAAGAGAAAACCTCCTTTACTTGTCCTTTTGGAACTTATGCTTATAGACGTATGCCTTTTGGTTTATGCAATGCACCTGCTACCTTTCAAAGATGTATGACTGCTATATTCTCTGATTTTTGTGAAAAGATTGTTGAGGTTTTCATTGATGATTTTTCTGTTTACGGAACTTCTTTTGATGATTGCTTAAGCAACCTTGATCGAGTTTTGCAGAGATACGAGCAAACTAATCTTGTCTTGAATTGGGAGAAGTGCCACTTTATGGTCAATGAAGGTATTATCTTGGGACATAAAATTTCTGAACGAGGTATTGAGGTGGATAAAGCCAAAGTTGATGCAATTGAGAAAATACCATGTCCCAGAGATATTAAAGGTATCCGCAGTTTTCTCGGTCATGCTGGTTTCTATAGGAGATTTATTAAAGACTTCTCTAAAATTTCTAGGCCTCTTACAAATCTTTTACAAAAGGATGTTCCATTTGTTTTTTAGGATGATTGTGTAGAAGCCTTTGAAACACTTAAGAAAGCCTTAATTTCTGCACCTATTGTTCAACCACCTGATTGTAACTTGCCTTTTGAAATTATGTGTGATGCTAGTGATTATGTTGTTGGTGCTGTTTTAGGACAAAGAGTTGATAAGAAATTAAATGTTATTCATTATGCTAGTAAAACTCTAGACAGTTCCCAAAGAAATTATGCTACTACTAAAAAAGAATTTTTAGCAGTGGTGTTTACTTGTGATAAATTTAGATCTTACATTGTTGATTCTAAATTGATTGTTCACACTGATCATGCTGCTATTAAATATCTTACGGAAAAGAAAGATGCTAAACCTAGACTCATTAGGTGGGTTCTCTTGCTACAACAATTTGACTTACATATCACTGATAGAAAAGGAGCTGAGAACCCCGTAGCTGATAACTTGTCTAGGTTAGAAAATATTCTTGATGACCCACAACCTATTAATGATAGTTTTCCTGATGAGCAATTAGCTGCAATAAATGTCTCTCATAACACTCCTTGGTATGCTGACTATGCTAATTATATTGTTGCTAAATATATACCAGCTAGCTTCACTTACCAACAAAAGACAAAATTCTTTTATGATTTAAGACATTACTTTTGGGATGACCCACATCTTTATAAACAAGGAGTGGATGGTATTATTAGACGTTGTGTACCTGAGCATGAACAGGGACAAATCCTACGAAAATGTCACTCCGAAGCTTACGGAGGGCATCATGCGGGAGACAGAACTGCTCACAAGGTATTGCAATCTGGTTTTTATTGGCCTACTCTCTTCAAGGATGCATGTAAGTTTGTTTTATCTTGTGATGAATGTCAAAGAATTGGTAATATTGGTAAGCATCAGGAAATGCCTATGAATTATTCTCTCGCTGTTGAACCATTTGATGTTTGGGGTTTCGATTACATGGGACGTTTTCCTTCCTCTAATGGGTATACACATATTTTGGTTGTTATTGATTATGTTACTAAGTGGGTAGAAGCTATTCCAACTAGTAGTGCTGATCACAACACCTCTATTAAAATGCTTAAGGAAGTTATTTTCCCAAGGTTTGGAGTCCCTAGATATTTAATGACTGATGGTGGTACACATTTTATTCATGGTGCTTTCCGTAAAATGCTTGCTAAGTATGATGTTAACCATAGAATTGCATCCCCCTATCATCCTCAGTCTAGTGGTTAAGTTGAACTTAGCAATAGAGAAATAAAATTAATTTTACAAAAAACTGTCAATAGGTCCCGAAAGAATTGGTCCAAGAAATTAGACGATGCACTTTGGGCTTACCGAACAGCATATAAAAATCTCATGGGTATGTCTCCTTATAAAATGGTTTATGGAAAAGCTTGTCATTTGCCTCTTGAGTTAGAACATAAAGCATATTGGGTAATTAAAGAACTCAACTATGATTTCAAACTTGCCGGTGAAAAGAGGTTATTTGACATTAGCTCACTAGATGAATGGAGAACACAAGCTTATGAAAATTCCAAATTATTTAAAGAAAAAGTTAAAAGATAGCATGATAAAAGAATCCAAAAGCGTGAGTTCAAAGTTGGAGAATATGTTCTTTTGTACAACTCTCGTTTCAGATTCTTTGCAGGAAAACTTCTCTCTAAATGGGAAGGACCTTATGTTATCGAGGAGGTTTATCGATTTGGAGCTATCAAAATAAATAATGCCGAAGGTACTAACCCGAAGGTTGTCAATGGGCAAAGAATAAAATATTATATCTCAGGTACTCCCATTAATGTTGAAAGCAAAATTCTCCAAACTATGACACCAGAAAAACACATAAAAGAAACCTTCCGGAACACTCCAGAATCGTGAAAAAAGAGGAGGTACGTGATACAGTAAGTAAACGGACTCCAAAAAATCCGCAAAAATATTTTCTATTAGTTTTGGAATATATTAAAAATTAGGAAAATAAGAAACAACCAGGAAGGCAACCCTGGTGGGCACAAGACTCCAGGGCGCGCCTGGCTTGCCAGGCGCGCCCAGGTGGGTTGTGCCCACCTCGGGTGTAACACCCCCTTGTAATAAGCTCTGTGACACTCTGTTAAAACTGTCAAGTCATGATCATTTGCAGTGCCAAGTCATATGGGTTAATGATCCAATTCAAATTCACATCTGAAAATCAACTCAAATTCAAAAGTGAAATATAAAGTTGATCAAACACTGTTGGAAAAATGTTCATTAAATGGCAAATAATCCAGGAACATTTCTGAAATCAACACCAAAATAATTGGAGTTGGACAAGTGAATCAAACAATTTGAAACAGCAACAAAATAGCAATATTAAATCCATTTAAAATCATTTCAACTTCAAATGAGAACCAAATCTGTCCAAACCACTTTTCGGTGAAGGGTAATATTGCATTACAATATTTGGGACAGTTCTCATATTTTACAAAATGGCAGCAGTGGCCTAATCATTTGGCCACAGAAAAGAAAAGAGAAAATGAAAAGAAATAAAAGAAAAAGGCTAAAGCTGGACTGGACCAAGTGCACAGTGCACTGGCCCAGCCCAGCTGGCCCATCTCCTCCTCTCTCCCTCGTCGTGTCATTCTCTTCGTGGTCGCGCCGGCGCGCACCGGTCAGAGCGCGACACGCCGACGGCCACCGACGCCGCAGCCACCCGAGGGGATAAGGGCAAGCCCCAATGCTTCCCCCCTGGCCACTCTATCCACTCCCCCGTCCTCTCCCTCGCTCGCCTCGCCTTCTCTTCCCCTCCAGATCCACGGCACCCGAGCGCCGCCGTCGCCGCGCTTCGGCACCGCCGTGGCCACCGGTCTCCCCACGTCGCCTGGAGGTGCCGGGAAGGAGCGCCACGGACGACCGCGTCCCCTGGAGCAACCGGACGGAGCTGAGGAGCACGGCAACGCCAGATCTCCGTCATCTTCCTCCTCGGGACACCGTCGGCTTTCTCCGACTCCGGCGAGCGCGGCAGCTACTAATCCCCCCAATGGCCTTACGTGCGTGCCGCAAGGTGAGCCTGCCGCCCTTCTCCTCCCTCCAGAACCCTTGATGCGCGCCGTAGCTAGGTGCCCCAAGCCCGTGCTCTGCCCGCCGCCGATGAGCTCGGGGCCGTCGTTGTGGCCTTTGTCATCGCCGCCAGAGGCCACCGTTGTGCTCCTGACGCCTCCAGGAGTCCGATGAGCTCGAGCCCGAGCTTTCCCGTACCCCCTAGCGTGTCACCTGTCGAGGACCCGACAACGCCGCCGCTGCGCTCGTCGCCGGCGCCGTTCCCGGCCAACTCCGGCGAAACCACCGCCTCCGTTCGACGCGCGGGCAAGCGCTCGTTCGAACGCACCCAACCCCGAGCCAAACGGTCCACGGATGGCGATTCCCGACGGGAGCCCGAGCCGCGCCGCCGCATTCTCACGCCCGCCGTCGTTTAAACGCCGGCCGGCCGACGTGGCATACCTGGGGCCACCCCTGGGTCACTACCAGTGGGCCCCACGGGCCCCCTTTGACCGCGTTGACCAAAGTCAACGCGAGGCACTATTTCCCCATGTAGCTGACATGTGGGACCCACTCAGTTAATTAGTCTAATAATGTTTATTTAAATAAAATCCAAATAGATATGCTGATGTTCCACTGACAGGTGGGGTCCACCCCCTAATTAACTCTGGTGATTAATTTAAATGCACTGTTAAGATAACAGAGGCTGACATGTGGGTCCCACTGGACCCACATGTCAGGTTTGACTGGTCAGCCGTCCTGTTGACTTGCTGATGTCAGCATGACATCATGCTGACGTCATATATCATTTTCTGTAAATAAAATAAATTCTAGAAATTCAAATAATCTTCAAAAATTTATATCTTTTAAACCGTAGCTCAGATCGAAAAAGTTAAAACATGAAACTTGCTCAGAACGACAAGCCGAGTCTGGTCGTGCCGTCTGTTTCTCCATCGGAACCCCCTACGTAGAAGAACTCGTAACTCCAGACCCGAATCCGGCCGATGAATAGTGCACACACGTCGGATATTAAATCCCAGATTAATTCTAAAAATAACTAAAATGACTTAGATGCATAATTAGGCAACCCTGCACTGCATCATAGCATCACACGCACCATTTGTTTGCATTATGTTTACCTATTTCTTCCCCCTCTTCTCTCTCGGTAGACCCTGACGTTGACGTAGCTCCCGAGGCAGACGCCGCATAGGAGTACGACTACGTCCTCGACGGTACCACTGAAGACCTTGTCCTTGCCCCAGAGCAAACAGGCAAGCACCCCCATTTTGAGCATGCCTATATCGCCTATTCTCTTCTCTCTTATGCTTGCATTAGAACTGCTACTGCTACTGTTTTCCTATATCTGCTGCATAGCCTGATTATTGTACCCTGCCTTGCTACCTTACTGGTTATCCTAGACTGCTTAGTATAGGCTGGGTAGAGACACGACAGAGACCCCCACTGGATCCCGACTGCCCTGCTGGATATCAGAAGACCCGATCATCGGGATTGAAGACTAGACCCCGGCACCGCACATCACTTCCCCTTAGTTGCCGACACTGCTGGGTTACCGTCGAGTGCCGAGGGTGATACCTCGTCAGCACTTCTGATGTTAACCTTGTAGGTTAGTTACTCGGTCATGGTAAGCGAGGGTGATTCCTCCTACATCACCCCCGATAACGACATCGTCGCGCAACCTCTCAAGTGTGGACCTCGAGGGTGATTCCTCCTTCGTTCACCTTGATGATAACATCGAGCAGGAATTCCATCGAGGGTGATTCCTCAGGGTTCCCTTCGATGTCAGACACACAGGTACGCGAGCTTATTGCGAAGTGATGTGGAGTCGGGTTGACCTGGATGGTGCCCGCGAGATAACTACGAGGCGTGGCCGGGCATTCTTAGCCCTTGCCGCAAGTCCTCGAGACGGGGCGACGGGGTCACATCGATCGTGAGTCTCTGCTCATTTCCGCGCGCTCCTAATCCACTACGGTTTGGATATTTGATCCGAGGGGCCTCTGGCCCGATAGCACTAACCATCACGTGGGCATAGTATGGGCGTTCTGCGTCGTATACATCAGCCGAAGCTTGTTTGACGTCAGTAAGGAGCGGCGCACGCCGAGTTGGACTGGTAACGCAACCGCGCTTGTATAAGGGGTTGCTAGGTCTGCTCTCGGTGGCCCCGTAACGTGCAGGAGTTCCCGGGGCGATGGCCCAAGACCCCTGGGGGCATAGGTTTAGTCTGGCGTGCTGACCTCTCTTATAAGCCTAGGTCGGGTTGCGGCGTGTTGCTTAGCCGAGGCCGGGCATGACCCAGAAAAGTGTGTCCGGCCGGAGTTAAGCGAGCGTGGTGGGTAAGTTGGTGCACCCCTGCAGGGAAGAAACTTCTATCGATAGCCTGTCCTACGGTAACGGACACTCGGAGTTGTATCCCGATCGGTACAACTAGAACATATGATGAGAACTGGATAGTACGGTTCTGGGATTGCTTTCTCGCAGGGAGTCGAGAAAGGATCTCAGGTCGAGGTTGATGATACTATTACTACTACTTTACATTATGTTCATCTGTTCTCTTCTATTGCTGCAAGACTGTCGAAGATTGTTGAAGATGCTAGTCTTCGATAGGACTAGGCTTCCCCCTCTATTCTGGCATTTCTGCAGCCCAGTCCACATATACAGCCCCCTTTGAAAATGATGCATATGTAGTGTAGATCCTTGCTTGCTGAGTACTTCGGATGAGTACTCACGTTTGCTTTATTTTCTTTTTCCCCCATATTCCATTTGATGCCTCCAGACGACGGAGCCCCTGAGCCAGACGCCCCAGCCGACGACCAGTACTACTACCCGCCTAGCGGGTACTACTACTACGAGGAGCCGTTTGACGACCAGGAGTAGGATCGGAGGGTCTAGGGCAGGAGGCCTACGCCTTTCGATCGTAGTATTTTATTTTACCCCGCCTCTGTGAAGGCTTATCTCTCTCTCTCTCTGTAATATATCTGTACTCAGATATCTGACGCTTCCGCTGACACTTGTATGCCATCGAGCTATGTATTCGAGCCCTCGAGGCCCTGGCTTGTAATATTAAGCGTGTATGACTTTATTTATGTTTTAGAGTTGTGTTGTGATATCTTCAAGTGAGTCCTTAGGCTTGATCGTGCGCATTTGCGTGTATGGTTAGTGCACGATTAAGCCGGGGTCGTCACAGGTTGGTATCAGAGCCGACTACCTCTAGGAATCCCCCTTTCCAATTCCTTGGCCGAAGTTGAGTCTAGTGGTCAAAAATAGTTTTACTAACTTGGCTGTGTGGCTTACGGGCCCACGTCGCCAACTGGATGGTATTAGGATCTTTTATTCCTCATCTTTACTCTGGGATTCTAATCTCTCATCTATTCGGGTTTAATAAAGATTACTAACACCGACATTTAGGTTCTCATTAATTCTATCCACCCGGAGAGCTGGATTCAGTGCGATTTCCCTGTCTTTGATCTGATTAGTCTGATAATCATTTTCCTTTCCATTGTTTTGTTTAACCTTTCCTTCCGAGATCGGTTATAATTCTCATTGTCTTATGACAACCCTGAATCTCTCTGATTCAGATGGATCGACTGTTTCCACCGCGGCCTACGACCCAGCTTGTGCTTCGCACTTGGGCTCGTGATGCCCCTGGGTTTCCAGCTGTTCTGATCGCCCTCCTGAGTAGACTGGGTTACCGCTGGTATCCCGAGTACATGGTCTATGAGGTTTACCGCGAGTTCAACCAGGAACAGTACTATGCTGAAGTTCGGATCTATGATCAGCAGAACGACTCAGACACTGAGCTACACCTTTTCCATGGTATAGGCGTGACGATTGAGATGGCAGTTCATGATGCCGCCAACTCAGCTGTCGCACGTCTCCGAGGAGAGCACAATGCTAGCTTGGATGATTCTGTGTTTTGGTACATTCCGTATGCACCTGTTGGAGATGCTACTGGATACTACACAGCTATCTGTGCCCCGTACGAGTCTCGACGCTACGACCCGCAGATTCTGATTCAGTACACTCAGGCTCTGGATCGCACTGTTCGGGCTCTTGCCGTCGAGTTGTTCGCCACTCGAGCACGCTACTACGAGGCTATGACACAGTTGCTACCAGCTATTTGTGCAGGGATACATCCGGAGTATATTCTTTACCCACGCAGGACCGAGATGCCGCCAGGTATTGATTGGCCTGCAGTGGGAGGTCACACGCCTGCACGTGGACCTCTTCTTACAGTTCAAGACCGGGTTCTGCATCAGAGTGCACATGGAGCACAGGATCCTGCCGCGACGAACATTCATCGTCCGCACTTGCCGTTACCCCGTTTCAGTGGTTTTTCTCCGACGCTCATGTAGCCTTTGCTATGTCACGTTGTGTACTTCCTTACCGCATGCCTGCGTGCCGCCTAGTGTGTCTCTAGTTTTTCAATTTGCGCCGTTATGCTGCCCGATTTTAACCGACTGTGTATGGATCTGTATGTCTTAAGTGACTACTTTAAGCATCTATTGCACTCTTTCAATAATGTCGAGTTACATCATGTTTATTGTTAAACACTTGCATAAGCTATCGCTGAAATACCCCTGTTGAAATAGCAGGATGGCTGACAACAACCCGCCACCGCCGCCACCACCTGATTACATGGCAGCGATGATGCAACAATTTGAACTCAACCGCCAGTTTATGACGGGAATTATGCAGCAATTCCCTCGTCCTGATGCTAATCAGCAGCCACCATCCATTACCTTGCCAGAAT
Organism: Thinopyrum elongatum; assembly: GCA_011799875.1. Classification (NCBI taxonomy): domain Eukaryota; kingdom Viridiplantae; phylum Streptophyta; class Magnoliopsida; order Poales; family Poaceae; genus Thinopyrum; species Thinopyrum elongatum. The sequence goes on along the minus strand of CM022300.1, from coordinate 79,352,469 downwards.
TTATGAGGCTCAGTCCATCATTTTTCCGCAACACAGTCAACCCACTGGATGCAGATGACTGGCCGCGTGACATCTCTCATGAGATGGAGTCTGCTGGTGTCGCCGAAGTTAACTATGTCACTTTGCGACTTATCTTCTGAAGGGTCCCGCAGCCCAATGGTGGGCCACCCACCGACAGACTCTGCCGCCTGGTACTGTCGTCACTTGGGCAGAGTTCAAGATTGCTTTCCGAGCCCGCTACATTCCTCTAGCTGTCATAGCTAGGAAGAAGGCCGAGTTCCGTAGCCTTGTTCAAGGAAACAAGACTGTGGAAGTCTATCAGCGCGAGTTTCTGGACTTATCTCGCTACGCTGAAGAGGACATTCCTACTGATGAACGCAGACAAGAGAAGTTCCGCGAAGGATTGCATCATGATATACAGTTGGCACTGCTTGTTCAAGATTACCCTGATTTCGCCACTTTGGTGAATAAGGCTATTATGGTTGAAACTGGACTTAAGAAGCATAAGGAAGCGTCCAGACGCACCCGTGAGTCGGGCTCATCTTCGGGCTCGTCTTCCCAGAAGCGACGCATCTGGTTTCCCCAAGGCATGTTCCGTTCAGCAGCCCCTGCAAACAGGCCCTCTTATGCTGCACCACGCCTGCCACCTCCACCACCGAGACAGCCTCTGCCAACTCCAGCACCTCGAGCTCCAGCACCTCGTCCTGACAGCGGACTATGCTTCAAGTGTGGCAAGCCAGGTCACCGTGCTAGAGATTGTTCTCAAAATCAGAATCAACTGGCTCTCCCTTCTGCTGGCCATGGAATTGGCCGTGGTATTCCTCAACAGCGCAACAATAATGCCAGACCTTCTTATGGTCATGGGCAGTACTACCACGTCAACATGTCTGAAGCTCCAGATCAACCAGATACTGTGATGGGTACACTTCTCGTTAATTCAGTACCAGCTTCTATTTTATTTGATTCAGGAGCATCGCATTCCTTCATGTCAGAACATTTTGCACGCATGCATGACATTAAATGCGAATACATGAACACACCCTTATTGGTACACACTCCCGCGGGTGGTTGCCGAACCTCTGCGGTTAGCTATAATGTTCCCGTTGAAATCGAAGGGTTGGAGTTCAGTGCGTCTCCCATTATTCTGAAATCGTCCAAGATTGACCTTATTCTGGGAATGGATTGGTTGAAGGCCCATTATGCCTCAATCAATTGCGCCACCAAAGTTGTTCACCTCTTGCACCCCTCGAATGAGATGGTGAATTACCATGCTCATATCACTCAGAACACCAAGGCTCAAATTTATGCCTTGAACGCGTTGAACACTTCCCCGCTTGATGGGATCGAGAATATCCCAGTTGTCTGTGACTTCCCGGATGTTTTTCCAGAAGAACTTCCAGGAATACCCCCTGCTAGAGCTGTCGAGTTCCTCATCGACTTGAAGCCGGGCACCACTCCTATTGCGAAGCGTCCCTACAACATGCCTCCGCACCACCACATCGAGCTTAAGGAGGAAATCGATAAATCCTTAAGGAAGGGTTTCATTCGCCCTAGTTCCTCTGCCTGGGGAGCACTGTCTCTTTTCGTCAAGAAGAAAGATGGAACGAATAGGTTGGTCCAAGATTACCGTCCAATCAACCAGGCAACTATTCAGAATAAATATCCACTTCCCCGGATCAACGATTTATATGATCAACTCGCAGGATCTTCGGTGTTTTCTAAACTCGACTTGAGGTTGGGTTATCACCAGATCCGAGTCCGCGAAGAGGATATTCCGAAGACTGCATTCGTTACCCGTTATGGCTCTTACGAGTACACAGTCATGTCGTTTGGCTTAACAAACGCTCCAGCTACCTTCTCCCACTTAATGAATTACATATTCATGGATTACCTCGACAAATTCGTCGTGGTATATCTGGATGATATTCTGGTTTATTCGAAGAACAAAGAAGAACATGCTGAGCATCTTCGCCTAGTTCTGGAGAGATTTCGAGAGCACCAATTATATGCCAAGTACTCTAAGTGCGAATTCTGGCTTTCTGAGGTAACCTACCTTGGACATGTCATCTCCAAGGATGGTATCGCAGTTAACCCGGAACGAGTTCAGGCTATTATTGACTGGACCCCTCCGAAGAATGTCAAGCAAGTCAGAAGTTTCCTCGGGCTTGCAAGTTATTGTCGCCGTTTCATCGAGAATTTCTCCAAGATTGCTAAGCCCCTGACTAATCTGCTCCACAAAGGCGTTAAGTTTGAGTGGACAGACAAATGTCAGGAAAGCTTCCAGACCCTCAAGGACAAGCTGACATCTGCTCCAGTCCTTGCTCCTCCAGACTCTCGCAAAGATTTTGTGATCTTTTGCGACGCATCTCGCCAAGGACTAGGTTGTGTCCTAATGCAAGAGCGAAGAGTAATTGCCTATGCTTCGCGACAACTGCGTCCACATGAAGAGATTTACCCAGTGCATGACCTCGAACTTGCTGCTGTCATTTATGCTTTGAAGCAGTGGCGTCATTACCTCCTTGGTAATCGGTGTGAGATTTACACCGATCATCAGAGCTTGAAGTACTTATTAACTCAACCGGAACTTAATCTTTGTCAGCAGCGTTGGTTGGAAACAATCACTGATTATGACTGTGGTATTTCCTACACTCCTGGCAAAGCTAATGTGATGGCTGATGCCTTGAGCCGCAAGTCATATTGTAGTAACCTCATGGTAAAGCAAGCTCAACCCCAGCTATATGAAGAATTGCGCAAGCTGAACCTTTGTATCATTCCTCAAGGTTCTCTTAATAACCTTGTGATACAACCAGATCTTGAGAAAGCTGTCAAGATTGCGCAAGCTAAAGATGCTGAAATTGGCCTAATGAAGAAAGAGCTTCACCTCCAAAAGTACAGGGATTTCTCGATTGCTGGAGATGGAACCTTGTACTTCCGAGACCGCATTGTAGTACCTCGCTTCGAACTGATGACTGACAAAGTCATGAAGGAGGCCCATGATACACCGCTATCTATCCATCCGGGTAGCACCAAGATGTATCAAGATCTTCGTCAAAGGTACTGGTGGTCTAGAATGAAGCAAGATATTGCTCGTTATGTTGCCGAGTGTGACGTTTGTCGTCGCGTGAAGGCAGAACATCAGAAACCTGCTGGAATTCTACAACCGCTCCCTATCCCTCTACGGAAGTGGGATAAAGTGCAAATGGACTTCATTACTGGTCTTCCCAAGTCTCAGAAGGGTCACGATGCTATTCTTGTCGTTGTCGATCAACTTTCCAAGGTTGCACACTTTCTGCCAGTTAAGGAGACTATTACTGCTAGTCAGTTAGCAGAGCTATATATCTCCAGAATTGTTTCACTCCATGGTATCCCCAAGGAAATCAGTTCAGACCGTGGCAGCATTTTCACTGGCCATTTCTGGGAAAGTTTCCAGAAAGCAATGGGAACTCATATTACCTGGAGTTCAGCTTATCATCCACAATCCCAAGGTCAAGTTGAGCGCGTTAATCAAGTGCTTGAAGATATGCTTCGAGCCTGTGTTATATCCTTCTATAAGAAATGGGAGGAATCTCTCCCGTATGCCGAGTTCTCTTATAACAACAGCTACCAAGCCAGCTTGAAAATGGCCCCCTTTGAGGTTCTTTATGGTCGTAAATGTCGAACCCCTCTGAATTGGTCAGAAACTGGGGAACGATCTCTTGTTGGACCGGACATTATTCAGCATGCCGAAGAACAAGTCTGAATTGTCCGGGAGAATATCAAAGCAGCTCAAGACCGTCAGAAGAGTAATTATGATCGTAAGCGATGGGGTGTGATCTATCAACCTGGTGATCAAGCTTATCTTCGTGTCACTCCAATGAAGGGCACACGTCATTTCAGAATTAAGGGCAAGCTAGCTCCTCGCTATATTGGTCCTTTCCGCATCGTGGCTAGACGTGGACAGGTGGCATATCAATTGGAGTTGCCACCGCAATTCTCCCATATTCATGATGTCTTCCATGTGTCGCAACTCCGAAAGTGCTTCAAGGAATCCCCGCACCGTGCAGTGGATCATGAGATGCTCGAGCTACAAGATGATCTTTCCTATAAGGAGCATCCGATCCGCATCCTCGACGAAGCTGAGCGCCGTACTCATCAGAAGACGACCAAGTTCCTAAAAGTGCAGTGGTCGAATCACACTGAAGATGAAGCCACTTGGGAACGCGAGGATCATCTTCGGGAAGAATATCCCGGACTCTTTCCTTCTACCTCCTAAATTCTCGGGACGAGAATTTCTTTTAGAGGAGGAGAACTTGTAACACCCCCTTGTAATAAGCTCTATGACACTCTGTTAAAACTGCCAAGTCATGATCATTTGCAGTGCCAAGTCATATGGGTTAATGATCCAATTCAAATTCACATCTGAAAATCAACTCAAATTCAAAAGTGAAATATAAAGTTGATCAAACACTGTTGGAAAAATGTTCATTAAATGGCAAATAATCCAGGAACATTTCTGAAATCAACACCAAAATAATTGGAGTTGGACAAGTGAATCAAACAATTTGAAACAGCAACAAAATAGCAATATTAAATCCATTTAAAATCATTTCAACTTCAAATGAGAACCAAATCTATCCAAACCACTTTTCGGTGAAGGGTAATATTGCATTACAATATTTGGGACAGTTCTCATATTTTACAAAATGGCAGCAGTGGCCTAATCATTTGGCCACAGAAAAGAAAAGAGAAAATGAAAAGAAATAAAAGAAAAAGGCTAAAGCTGGAGTGGACCAAGTGCACAGTGCACTGGCCCAGCCCAGCTGGCCCATCTCCTCCTCTCTCCCTCACCGTGTCATTCTCTCCGTGGTCGCGCCCGCGCGCACCGGTCGCAGCGCGACACGCCGACGGCCACCGACGCCGCAGCCACCCGAGGGGATAAGGGCAAGCCCCAGTGCTTCACCCCTGGCCACTCTATCCACTCCCCCGTCCTCTCCCTCGATCGCCTCGCCTTCTCTTCCCCTCCAGATCCACGGCACCCGAGCGCCGCCGTCGCCGCGCTTCGGCACCGCCGTGGCCACCGGTCTCCCCACGTCGCCTGGAGGTGCCGGGAAGGAGCGCCACGGACGACCGCGTCCCCTGGAGCAACCGGACGAAGCTGAGGAGCACAGCAACGTCGGATCTCCGTCATCTTCCTCCTCGGGACACCGTCGGCTTTCTCCGACTCCAGCGAGCGCGGCAGCTACTAATCCCCCCAACGGCCTTACGTGCGTGCCACAAGGTGAGCTTGCCGCCCTTCTCCTCCCTCCAGAACCCTCGATGCGCGCCGTAGCTAGGTGCCCCAAGCCCGTGCTCTGCCCGCCGCCAATGAGCTCGGGGCCGTCGTTGTGGCCTTTGTCGTCGCCGCCAGAGGCCACCGTTGTGCTCCTGACACCTCCAGGAGTCCGATGAGCTCGAGCCCGAGCTTCCCCGTACCCCCTAGCGTGTCACCTGTCGAGGACCCGACAGCGCCGCCACTGCGCTCGTCGCCGGCGCCGTTCCCGGCCAACTCCGGCAAAACCACCGCCTCCGTTCGACGCGCGGGCAAGCGCTTGTTCGAACGCACCCAACCCCGAGCCAAACGGTCCACGGATGGCGATTCCCGACGGGAGCCCGAGCCACGCCGCCGCATTCTCGCGCCCGCCGTCGTTTAAACACCGGCCGGCCGATGTGGCATACCTGGGGCCACCCCTGGGTCACTGCCAGTGGGCCCCGCGGGCCCCCTTTGACCGCATTGACCAAAGTCAACACGGGGCACTGTTTCCCCCTGTAGCTGACATGTGGGACCCACTCAGTTAATTAGTCTAATAATGTTTATTTAAATAAAATCCAAATAGATATGCTGATGTTCCACTGACAGGTGGGGTCCACCCCCTAATTAACTCTGGTGATTAATTTAAATGCACTGTTAAGATAACAGAGGCTGACATGTGGGTCCCACTGGACCCACATGTCAGGTTTGACTGGTTAGCCGTCCTGTTGACTTGCTGATGTCAGCATGACATCATGCTGACGTCATATATCATTTTCTGTAAATAAAATAAATTCCAGAAATTCAAATAATCTTCAAAAATTCATATCTTTTAAACCGTAGCTCAGATCGAAAAAGTTAAAACATGAAACTTGCTCAGAACGACGAGCCGAGTTTGATCGTGCCATCTGTTTCTCCATCGGAACCCCCTACGTAGAAGAACTCGTAACTCCGGACCCGAATCCGACCGATGAATAGTGCACACACGTCGGATATTAAATCCCAGATTAATTCTAAAAATAACTAAAATGACTTAGATGCATAATTAGGCAACCCTGCACTGCATCATAGCATCACACGCACCATTTGTTTGCATTATGTTTACCTGTTTCTTCCCCCTCTTCTCTCTCGGTAGACCCCGACGTTGACGTAGCTCCCGAGGCAGACGCCGCACAGGAGTACGACTACGTCCTCGACGGTACCACTGAAGACCTTGTCCTTGCCCCAGAGCAAACAGGCAAGCACCCCCATTTTGAGCATGCCTATATCGCCTATTCTATTCTCTCTTATGCTTGCATTAGAACTGCTACTGCTACTGTTTTCCTATATCTGCTGCATAGCCTGATTATTGTACCCTGCCTTGCTACCTTACTGGTTATGCTAGACTGCTTAGTATAGGCTGGGTAGAGACACGACAGAGACCCCCACTGGATCCCGACTGCCCTGCTGGATATCAGAAGACCCGATCATCGGGATTGAAGACTAGACCCCGGCACCGCACATCACTTCCCCTTAGTTGCCGACACTGCTGGGTTACCGTCGAGTGCCGAGGGTGATACCTCGTCAGCACTTCTGATGTTAACCTTGTAGGTTAGTTACTCGGTCGTGGTAAGCGAGGGTGATTCCTCCTACACCACCCCCGATAACGACATCGTCGCGCAACCTCTCAAGTGTGGACCTCGAGGGTGATTCCTCCTTCGTTCACCTTGATGATAACATCGAGCGGGAATTCCATCGAGGGTGATTCCTCAGGGTTCCCCTCGGTGTCAGACACACAGGTACTGTTGATGAGTTGAATTGCACTAAACCATGATACTAAAGACGGGTCGGCCCTGAGGGGTACCCGCGCGAGCTTATTGCGAAGTGATGTGGAGTCGGGTTGACCTGGATGGTGCCCGCGAGATAACTACGAGGCGTGGCCGGGCATTCTTAGCCCTTGTCGCAAGTCCTCGAGACGGGGCGACGGGGTCACATCGATCGTGAGTCTCTGCTCGTTTTCGCGCGCTCCTAATCCACTACGGTTTGGATATTTGATCCGAGGGGCCTCTGGCCCGATAGCACTAACCATCACGTGGGCATAGTATGGGCGTTCTGCGTCGTATACATCAGCCAAAGCTTGTTTGACGTCAGTAAGGAGCGGCGCACGCCGAGTTGGACTGGTAACGCAACCGCGCTTGTATAAGGGGTTGCTAGGTCTGCTCTCGGTGGCCCCGTAACATGCAGGAGTTCCCGGGGCGATGGCCCAAGACCCCTGGGGGCATAGGTTTAGTCCGGCGTGCTGACCTCTCTTATAAGCCTAGGTCGGGTTGCGGCGTGTTGCTTAGCCGAGGCCGGGCATGACCCAGAAAAGTGTGTCCAGCCGGAGTTAAGCGAGCGTGGTGGGTAAGTTGGTGCACCCCTGCAGGGAAGAAACTTCTATCGATAGCCTGTCCTACGGTAACGGACACTCAGAGTTGTATACCGATCGGTACAACTAGAACATATGATGAGAACTGGATAGTACGGCTCTGGGATTGCTTTCTCGCAGGGAGTCGAGAAAGGATCTCAGGTCGAGGTTGATGATACTATTACTACTACTTTACATTATGTTCATCTGTTCTCTTCTATTGCTGCAAGACTGTCGAAGATTGTTGAAGATGCTAGTCTTCGATAGGACTAGGCTTCCCCCTCTATTCTGGCATTTCTGCAGCCCAGTCCACATATACAGCCCCCTTTGAAAATGATGCATATGTAGTGTAGATCCTTGCTTGCTGAGTACTTCGGATGAGTACTCACGTTTGCTTTATTTTCTTTTTCCCCCATATTCCATTTGATGCCTCCAGACGACGGAGCCCCTGAGCCAGACGCCCCAGCCGACGACCAGTACTACTACCCGCCTGGCGAGTACTACTACTATGAGGAGCCGTTTGACGACCAGGAGTAGGATCGGAGGGTCCAGGGCAGGAGGCCTACTCCTTTCGATCGTAGTATTTTATTTTACCCCGCCTCTGTGAAGGCTTATCTCTCTCTCTCTCTGTAATATATCTGTACTCAGATATCTGACGCTTCCGCTGACACTTGTATGCCATCGAGCTATGTATTCGAGCCCTCGAGGCCCTGGCTTGTAATATTAAGCTTGTATGACTTTATTTATGTTTTAGAGTTGTGTTGTGATATCTTCAAGTGAGTCATTAGGCTTGATCGTGCGCATTTGCGTGTATGGTTAGTGCATGATTAAGCCGGGGTCGTCACATCGGGTACCTTCCGGACTCTGTTTTTCTCCCATTTGCTTGTTTCCCAAGATAAAAAAAATCTTTATATACCCCCGAACCCATTGGCCACCGTATCGCGGAGAAATCTTCTTTTCTTCTTTCTTGCTGTTTTCTAGCAGGTATGAAAGTATGTCATCTCAAGATTCGGAGGGTGAAAGCTATGTTGCTGATTATATTGCAAACCCCAAGGTTTATGGAGATGTGGAACATAACGGTTGGACCACGGAGGAAGAAGAGGATTATGATTCTAAAAGGAAAGAAGAGACAAGTTCAGATGAAGATGAAGTTCCATTACCCCAACCTGGGGACATGCACATGGAATTCAAGAAGTCAAGTCTCCATAATAAAGCAAAGAAACCTAAGATCCAGTTTATCCCTTTTCATCTCTTGCAGGAATATAAGCAAGAATTATGCAAAAAGGTACTAAGGCTTGAGCAGGAGATCGGTGACTTGAGGGAGGAGAATTCCATCCTCAAGCGTAAGCCGAGGAAGAAGAACGCTACTACCTCATCATCACCACCACCTTCTTCATCGCCAAAGGAGACTTGAGTATCGGGTATGGGCACTCCCCTTGGCTTGTGCCAAGCTTGGGGGAGGTGCCCTGGTATCGTATCACCATCACTATCTTTTGCTTTTATTTATCTTAGTTTGATCCTTAGTTATCTTTCGATTTAGTTGAATAAAAGTTTAGTTTGATCCTTTCTTTTCAAGTGCTTGCTTAGTGATCTATCATTGTAATCGTGCGCGAGATATATAATAAAGTTTAGTTTGAGTTTTGTTTTCTTTACTTTCATGTTCAATAAAAAGAAAGGAAATAAATGAAAAAGATCATATGCTAATCCTATGGCAAGTAATGACATCACATAAGGAAGAGTATAAGTAGAAAAATTTATTGGAGATTTACAAACATAGCATTGGTCAATGATGCAATTCATGAAAGAATTAATAAGGGAAGAGAAGATTCACATGCAAATACACTATCTTGGACATCTTTTATGATTGTGAGCCCCCATCAAAATATTATATGCCAAAATTATTGATGTTGGACAAGGAAGACAACGTAATGATTTATGTTTGTTCATATTCACATAGAAGTTATATTGGCATAGATCCTTTAACATGTGGTGCTTGCCCCCATCTTTGCTAGCCAAAAAATTCCGCACTAAGTAGAGATACTACTTGTGCATCCAAAACCCTCAACCCAAATCTTGATCTGAGAGTCCGCTATACCTACCTATGGATTGAGTAAGATCCTTCAAGTAAGTTGTCATCGGTGCAATAAGGCAATAAAAATTGCTTCTAAATGTGTTAGATCATTTAGTGTAAGAGAAAATTGAGCGTTGTACAAACTTGTGATGGCAAAATAATAAAGGCGACAGACTGCATAATAAAGGTTGCTATCATAAGGGGCAATATAACATGACATTCTTTTGCACTAAGAGATTGAGCATACAACCAAAAAGCGCATGGCAACCTCTGCTTCCCTTTGCGAAGGGCCTACCTTTTACTTTTATGAATTTACTTATATGCAAGAGTCAAAGTATTCCTCTATTCCTTTTTATTTTTCTCTTTTGGCAAGCACCATGTGGTGAGGAAAGATCTAGGCACATATATCCAGTTGGATATGGGTGGGCATGAGTTATTATTGTTGACATCACCCTTGAGGTGAATACGTTGGGAGGCGAAACTATAGGCCCCTATCTTTCTATGTGTCCGATTGAAACTTTTTGCTCATGTGTATGCGGTGAGTGTTAGCAATCATAGAAGACTATATGATGGTTGAGTATGTGGACTTGCCAAAAGGCTCTGATATGTGACCCTTCCTGAAAAGATGATGAATTGTAGTTGCAAAGTTGACTGAGAACATAGTTTGTTAGTTTTCAATAGAGTTTATGCTTTATACTTCGATGTTGTGATGAATTGTTACTTGTTCATGAGAAGTTTAAGATAAAAGTTATGTGATAAAAAATTTATAATAAAGTTTGTTGCTGTTATAATAATTTACATGATGCTTCTATGTCCGTATTTTGTTTTATTGACACCTCTCTCTCTAAGCATGTGGGCATGTTTTTCGATTTCGGTTTTCGCTTGAGGACAAGCGACGTCTAAGCTTGGGGGAGTTGATACGTCCATTTTGCATCATGTTTTTCTTACTGTTATTTATGATATTTTTATGCATAATAATGCTTTATGGAGTAATTCTAATGCCTTTTCTCTCATAATATGCAAGGTTCACACAAAGAGGGAGAATACCGGCAGCTAGAATTCTGGACCTGAAAAAGCTACGTCAGGCCACCTACTCTGCACAACTCCAAATGAGCTGAAACTTCATGGAGAATTTTTATGGAATATTTAAGAATTATTGGAGCAAATAACTACCAGAGGGGCCCCACCAGGTGGGCACAACCCACCTGGGCGTGCCAGGGCCCCCAGGTGCGCCCTGGTGGGTTGTGCCCTCCTCGGCCTACCTCCGGTGCCCCTCTTCTGCTATATAAGTCATTTTGACCTAGAAAAAAATAGAGGGAGGACTTTCGGGACGAAGCGCCGCCGTCTCGAGGCGGAACTTGGGCAGGAGCACTTTTGCCCTCCGGCGGAGCGATTCCGCCGGGGGAACTTCCCTCCCGAAGGGGGAAATCATCGTCATCATCATCACCAACAACTCTCTCATCTTGGGGAGGGCAATCTCCATCAACATCTTCAACAGCACCATCTCCTCTCAAACCCTAGTTCATCTCTTGTGTTCAATCTTTGTACCGCAACCTTAGATTGGTGCTTGTGGGTGACTAGTAGTGTTGATTACATCTTGTAGTTGATTACTATATGGTTTATTTGGTGGAAGATTATATGTTCATATCCATTATGCTATTTAATACCCCTCTGATCTTGAGCATGATTATCATTTGTGAGTAGTTACTTTTGTTCTTGAGGTCACGAGAGAAATCTTGTTGCAAGTAATCATGTGAATTTGATATGTGTTCGATATTTTGGTGGTATGTATGTTGTGATTCCCTTAGTGGTGTCATGTGAACGTCGACTACATGGCACTTCACCTTATTAGGGCCTAAGGGAATGCATTGTGGAGTAGTTATTAGATGATGGGTTGCGAGAGTGACAGAAGCTTAACCCCTAGTTTATGCGCTACTTCGTAAGGGACTGATTTTGGATCCAAAAGTTTAATGCTATGGTTAGATTTTATCTTAATACTTTTCTCGTAGTTGCGGATGCTTGCGAGGGGGTTAATCATAAGTAGGAGGTTTGTTCAAGTAAGAATAGCACCTAAGCACTGGTCCACCCACATATGAAATTATCAAAATAGCGAACATGAATCAAACCAACATGATGAAAGTGACTAGATGAAATTCCCGTGTACCCTCAAGAACGCTTCACTTATCATAAGAGAATGTTTTGGCCTGTCCTTTGCCATAAAAGGATTGGGCTACCTTGCTGCATATTATTTGTCATTACTGTTACTTGCTCGTTACAAATTATCTTGCTATCAAACTACTCGTTACTTATAATTTCAGTGCTTGCAGAGAATACCTTGCTGGAAACCACATGGCATTTCCTTCTGCTCCTCGTTGGGTTCGACAGTCTTACTTATCGAAAGGACTACGATTGATCCCCTATACTTGTGGGTCATCAAAGCACACCAGCCCACAAGGCGCTGGTGCACCCCTCCATCCTTGCCCACGCACCAAAGAGAGTGGGAAAGGAAGGGGGAGGCGCCCTAAGGCAGCCAACCCCCCTTTCCTTTCCCCCCATGTTCAAACTAAGGAAGAGGGGTGCGGCCAGGGCAGGCGCCCTAGGGCTCCCGACAACCACTTGGGGCGCCCTAGGGGCTGCCTCCTCTCCCCCCTCCACCTATATATATGAGGGAGGGGGCGCCACACATAGGCCACGACAATCTCTTAGCCGTGTGCGGCGCCCCTCTCCACAGTTTCATCCCTCGGTCATATTTTCGGAGTGCTTAGGCGAAGCCCTGCGGAGATAGCATCACCACCACCGTCACCATGCCGGCGTGATGCCGGAACTCATCTACTACTTCGCTCGTCTTGCTGGATCAAGAAGGTGAGGACGTCACTGAGCTGAACGTGTGCTGAACGCGGAGGTGTCGTACGTTCGGTACTTGATCGGTTGGATCGCGAAGATGTTCGACTACATCAACCGCATTAATAAACGCTTCCGCTTACGGTCTATGAGGGTACGTAGACACACTCTCTCCTCTCATTGCTATGCATTTCCATGGATAGATCTTGCGTGTGCGTAGAATTTTTTTTGTTTTCCATGCAACGTTCCCCAACAGTGGCATCAGAGCCAGGTCTATGCGTAGATGATATGCACGAGTAGAACACAAAGTAGTTGTGGGCGGTGATGGTCATACTGCTTACCACCAATGTCTTATTTTGTTTTGGCGGTATTGTGGGATGAAGCGTCCCGGACCAACCTTACATGTCCACGCACATGAGACCGGTTCCACCGACTGACATGCAACTTGTTTTGCATAAAGGTGGCTGGCGGGTGTCTGTTTCTCCTACTTTAGTTGAATCAAATTTGACTACGGTCGGTCCTTGAAGAAGGTTAAAACAGCAAACTTGATAATCACCGTTGTGGTTTTTGCGTAGTTAAGAATGGTTCTTGCTAGAAGCCTGTAGCAACCACGTAAAACTTGCAACAACAAAGTAGAGGACGTCTAACTTGTTTTTGCAGGGCATGTTGTGATGTGATATGGTCAAGATATGATGTGATATATGTTGATGTATGAGATGATCATGTTTTGTAATATTGACAACCGGCAGGAGCCTTAGGGTTGTCTCTTGATTATTGTATGAAATGCAAATGCCATGTAATTGATTTACTTTATCGCTATGCGTTAGCAATAGTTGTAGAAGCAATAGTTGGCGAGACGACCCCGATGCAACGATGGAGATCAAGGTGTCGAGCCGGTGACGATGGAGATCATGACGATGCTTTGGAGATGGAGATCAAAAGCACAAGATGACGATGGCCATATGATGTCACATATTTTGATTGCATGTGATGTTTATCCTTTATGCATCTTGTTTTGCTTAGTATGGCGGGAGCATTATAAGATGATCCCTTCACTAAATTTCAAGATAAAAGTGTTCTCCCCAAGTATGCACCGTTGCCAAAGTTTGTCATTTCGAAGCACCTCGTGATGATCAGGTGTGATAGACTCTATGTTCACATACAACGGGTGTAAGCCAGATTTACACACGCGGAATACTTGGGTTAAACTTGACGAGCCTAGGATGTACAGACATGGTCTCGGAACACTGGAGACCGAAAGGTCGAACATGAGTCATATAGTAGATATGATCAACTTAGAGATGTTCACCATTGATGACTACCCCATCTCACGTGATGATCGGACATGGGTTAGTTGATTTGGATCATGTATCACTTAGATAACTTGAGGGATGTTAATTTAAGTGGGAGTTCATTAGTAATTTGATTAATTGAACTTAATTTATTATAAACTTATTCTTAATAGTTTTTGCATATCTATGTTGTAGATCAATAGCTCGCGATTTAGCTCCCCTATTTTTGATATGTTCCTAGAGAAAACTAAGTTGAAAGATGATGGTAGCAATAATGCGGACTGGGTCCATGATCTGAGGATTATCCTCATTGCTGCACAGAAGAATTATGTCCTTGATGCACCGCTAGGTGACAGACCTGTTGCAGGAGCTGATGCACATGTTATGAACGTTTGACAAGCTCGATATGATGACTACTTGATAGTTTAGTGCGCCATGCTTTACGGCTTAGAATCGAGGCTCCAAAGATGTTTTGAACGCCATGGAACATATGAGATGTTCCAAGAGCTGAAATTGGTATTTCTGGCTCATGCCCATGTTGAGAGGTATGAGACCTCTGACAGGTACTTTGCCTACAAGATGGAGGAGAATAGCTCAGCTAGTGAGCATGTGCTCAAAATATCTGGGTACTACAATCGCTTGAATCAAGTGGGAGTTAATCTACCACATAAGACAGTGATTGCCAAAGTTCTCCAGTCACTATCACCAAGATACTAGAGCTTCGTGATGAACTATAATATGCAAGGGATGACGAAAACAATTCCTGAGCTCTTCGCGATGCGGAAATCAGCGGAGGTAGAAATCAAGAAGGAGCATCAAGTGTTGATGGTTAACAAGACCACTAGTTTCAAAAAAAAAGGGCAAGGGAAAGAAAGGGAACTTCAAGGAGAATGGCAAGCAAGTTGCTACTCCCATGAAGAAGCCCAAAGCTGGACCCAAGCCTGAAACTGAGTGCTTCTACTGCAAAGGAAATGGTTACTGGAAGTGGAATTGCCCCCAAATACTTGGCGGATAAGAAGGATGGCAAAGTGAACAAAGGTATATTTGATATACATGTTATTGATGTGTACCTTACTAGCATTCGTAGTAGCCCCTGGGTATTTGATACCGGTTTAGTTGCTAAGATTAGTAACTCGAAACAGGAGTTGCGGAATAAACAGATACTAGTTAAGGGCCAGGTGACGATGTGCGTTGGAAGTGATTCCAAGGTTGATACGATCACCATCGCACACTCCCTCTACCTTCGGGATTAGTGTTGAACCTAAATAAATGTTATTTGGTGTTTGCGTTGAGCATGAATATGATTAGATCATGTTTATTGCAATACAGTTATTCATTTAAGTCAGAGAATAATTGTTGTTCTGTTGACATGAATAAAACCTTCTATGGTCATACACCCAATGTGAATGGTTTATTGAATCTCGATCGTAGTGATACACATATTCATAATATTGATGCCAAAAGATACAAAGTTGATAATGATAGTACAACAAACTTGTTGCACTTTCGTTTAGGTCATAGTGATGTAAAGCGCATGAAGAAACTCCATGCAGATGGACTTTTGGAATCACTTGATTATGAATCATTTGATACTTGCGAACCATGCCTCATGGGCAAGATGGCTAAAACTCCGTTCTCCGAAACAATGGAGCGAGCTAATGACTTATCGGAAATAATACATACTAATGTATGCGGTCCGATGAGTGTTGAAGCACACGGCGAGAATCGTTATTTTCTCACCTTCACAGATGATTTGAGTAGGTATGGGTATATCTACTTGATGAAACACAAGTCTGAAACATTTGAAAAGTTCAAATAATTTCAGAGTGAAGTAGAGAATCATCGCAACAAGAAAATAAAGTTTCTACGATCGGATCATGGAGGTGAATATTTGAGTTATGAGTTTGGCCTTCATTTAAAGCAATGTGGAATTATTTCACAACTCACGCCACCTGGAACACCACAGCGTAATGGTGTGTCCGAACATCGTAACCAT
The DNA here is from genome assembly GCA_011799875.1 of Thinopyrum elongatum. Classification (NCBI taxonomy): domain Eukaryota; kingdom Viridiplantae; phylum Streptophyta; class Magnoliopsida; order Poales; family Poaceae; genus Thinopyrum; species Thinopyrum elongatum. The sequence goes on along the minus strand of CM022300.1, from coordinate 79,336,617 downwards.
ACTTTATTAGATATGGTGCGTTCTATGATGTCGCTTACTGATTTACCACTATCGTTTGGGGGTTATGCATTAGAGACAGCCGCATTCATGTTAATTAGGGCACCGTCTAAATCCGTTGAGATGACACCATATGAACTATGGTGTGACAAGAAACCTAAGCTGTCATTTATTAAAGTTTGGGGATGCGATGCTTGATAAGCTTGAACCCAAAGCGGAGAAGTGCGTCTTCATAGGATACCCTAAAGAGACCATTGGGTATACCTTCTACCATAGATCCGAAGGCAAGATCTTTGCTGCCAAGAATGGGTCCTTTCTAGAGAAGGAGTTTCTCTCAAAAGAAGTGAGTGGGAGGAAAGTAGAACTTGATGAGGTAGTTGTACCTTCTCTCAATTTGGAAAGTAGCACATCAGAGAAAACCGTTCCCATGATGCCTACACCAACTAGAGACGAAGCAAATGATGATGATCATGAAACTTCAGATCAAGTTACTACTTGACCTCATAGGTCGACAAGAACACGTTCCGCACCAGAGTGGTACGATAATACTATCATGTAAGTCATGTTGTTGGACAACGGTGAACCTACGAACTATGAAGAAGCTATGACAAGCCCAGATTTCGACAAATGGCTTGAGGCCATGAAATCTGAGATAGGATCCATGTATGAGAACAAAGTGTGGACTTTGGTGGACTTGCCCGATGATCGGCAGGCCATTGAAAATAAATGGATCTTTAAGAGGAAGACGGACGCTGATATCACTGTCTATAAAGCTCGAATTGTCGCGAAAGTTTTTTGACAAGTTCAAGGGGTTGACTACAATGAGCCTTTCTCACCCGTAGCGATGCTTAAGTCTGTCCGAATCATGTTAGCAATTACTGCATTTTATGAAATCTGGCAAATGGACGTCAAAACTGCATTCCTTAATGGATTTCTTAAAGAAGAGTTGTATATGATGCAACCAGAAGGTTTTGTCAATCCTAAAGGTGCTGACAAAGTGTGGAAGCTCCAGCGATCCATCTATGGACTGGTGCAAGCATCTCGGAGTTGGAATATATGCTTTGATGAGGTGATCAAAGCATATGGTTTTATACAGACTTACGGTGAAGCCTGTATTTACAAGAAAGTGAGTGGGAGCTCTGTAGCATTTCTGATATTATATGTGGATGACATAGTATTGATTGGAAATGATATAGAATTTCTGGATAGCATGAAAGGATACTTGAATAAGAATTTTTCAATGAAAGACCTCGGTGAAGCTACTTACATATTAAGCATTAAGATCTATAGGGATAGATCAAGACGCTTAATAGGACTTTCATAAAGCACATACCTTGGAAATGTTTTGAAGAAGTTCAAAATGGACCAGTCAAAGAAAGGGTTCTTTCCTGTGTTGCAAGGTGTGAAGTTGAGTAAGACTCAAAGCCCGACCACGGCAGAAGAGAGAGAGAGAATGAAAGTCATTCCCTATGCCTCAGCCATAGGTTCTATAAAGTACGCCATGCTATGTACCAGACCTATTGTGTACCTTACCATGAGTTTGGCAAGGGGGTACAATAGTGATCCAGGAGTAGATCACTGGACAACGGTCAAAATTATCCTTAGTTACCTAAGAGGACTAAGGAAATATTTCTCGATTATGGAGGTGATAAAGAGTTTGTCGTAAAGGGTTACGTTGATGCAAGCTTTGACACCGATTCAGATGAATCCGAGTCTCAATCTGGAAACGTATTGAAAGTGGGAGCAATTAGCTAGAGTAGCTCCATGCAGAGCATTGTAGACATAGAAATTTGCAAAATACATACAAATCTGAATGTGGCAGACCCGTTGACTAAACTTCTCGCACAAGCAAAACATGATCACACCTTAGTACTCTTTGGGTATTAATCACATGGCGATGTGAACTAGATTATAAACTCTAGTAAACTCTTTGGGTGTTAGTCAAATGACGATGTGAACTATCGGTGTTAATCACATGGTTATGTGAACTAGATTATTGACTCTAGTGCAAGTGGGAGACTGATGAAAATATGCCCTAGAGGCAATAATAAAATGGTTATTATTATATTTCCTTAATCATGATAAAGGTTTATTATTCATGCTAGAATTGTATTGATCAGAAACTTAAATACATGTGTGGATACATAAACAAATACTGTGTCCCTAGTGAGCCTCTACTAAACTAGCTTGTTGATCAAAAGATGGTTAAGGTTTCCTAACCACAGACATGAGTTGTCATTTGATAATGGGATCACATCATTAGGAGAATGATGTGATGGACAAGACCCATCCTTCAGCTTAGCATATGATCTTTCAGTTTATTGCTACTATTTTCTTAATGTCAAATACATGTTCCTTCGACCATGAGATCATGCAACTCCCGGATACCAGAGGAATGCCTTGTGTGCTATCAAACATCACAACGTAACTGGGTGATTATAAAGATGCTCTACAGGTATCTCCAAAGGTGTCTGTTGAGTTGGCATGGATCGAGATTGGGATTTGTCACTCCGTGTATCGGAGAGGTATCTCTGGGCCCTCTCGGTAATACACATCACAAGAAGCTTGCAAGCAAAGTGACTAAGGAGTTAGTTACGAGATGATGTATTACGGAACGGGTAAAGAGACTTGCTGGTAACGAGATTGAACTAGGTATGAAGATATCGATGATCGAATCTCGGGCAAGTAACATACCGATAGACAAAGGGAATTACGTATGTTGTCATAAGGTTCGACCGATAAAGTCTTCATAGTATATGTAGGAACCAATATGGGCATCTAGGTTATGCTATTGGTTATTTACCGGAGAGGTGTCTCGGTCATGTCTACATAGTTCTCGAACCCGTAGGGTCCGCACGCTTAACGTTCATTGACGATATAGTGTTATATGAGTTATGTGAGTTGGTGACCAAATGTTGTTTGGAGACCCGAATGAGATCACGGACATGACGAGGAGCTCCGGAATGGTCCGAATGTAAAGATTGATATATAGGACGATACTATTTGGTCACCGGAAAGGTTTCGGGATGTACCGGGTATTCATCGGAGTGCCGGAAGGGGTTCCGGGAGGCCAGCGGTAAGTGGTAGGCCTTATGGGCCAAAAGGGGAGAAGCACACCAGCCCACAAGGGGCTGGTGCACCCCTCCATCCTTGCCCACTGATGACCCACAAGTATAGTGGATCAATCATAGTCCTTTCGATAAGTAAGAGTGTCGAACCCAACGAGGAGCAGAAGGAAATGACAAGTGGTTTTCAGCAAGGTAATATCTACAAGCACTGAAATTGTAGGTAACAAGTTGTTTGATAGCAAGATAATTTGTAACAAGCAAGTAACGGTAATGGTAACAAAAGTGCAGCAAGGTAGCCCAATCCTTTTGAGGCAAAGGATAGGCCAAAACGGTCTCTTATGATAAGCAAAGCGTTCTTGAGGGTACACGGGAATTTCGTCATATCACTTTCATCATGTTGGCTTGATTCATTTTCGCTACTTTGATAATTTGATATGTGGGTGGACTGGTGCTTAGGTGTTGTTCTTACTTGAACAAACCTCCTACTTATGATTAACCCCCTCGCAAGCATCCGCAACTATGAGAAAAGTATTAAGATAAAATCTAACCATAGAATTAAACTTTTGGATCCAAATCGGTCCCTTACGAAGTAGCGCATAAACTAGGGTTTAAGCTTCTATCACTCTAGCAACCCATCATCTAATAACTACTCCACAATGCATTCCCTTAGGCCCAAAATATGGTGAAGTGCCATGTAGTCGACGTTCACATGACACCACTAAGGGAATAACAACATACATATCATTAAAATATCGATCACATATCAAGTTCACATGATTACTTGCAACATGACTTCTCCCATGACCTCAAGAACAAAAGCAACTACTCACAAATAATAATCATGCTCAAGATCGGAGGGGTATTAAATAGCATAATGGATCTGAACATGTAATCTTCCACCAAATAAACCATATAGTAATCAACTACAAGATGTAATCAACACTGCTAGTCACCCACAAGCACCAATCTAAGGTTCCGGTACAAAGATTGAACACAAGAGATGAACTAGGGTTTGAGAGGAGATGGTATTATTGAAGATGTTGATGGAGATAGCCCTCCCAAAGATGGGAGAGTTGTTGGTGATGATGATGACTATGATTTCCCCCTCCGGAAGGGAAGTTCCCTCGGTGGAATCACTCCACCGGAGGGCAAAAGTGCTCTTGCCCAAGTTCCGCCTCGAGACGGCGGCGCTTCGTCCGAAAGTCCTCCTCTTATTTTTTTTCTAGGTCAAAATGACTTATATACCAGAAGAGGGGCACCGGAGGTGGGCCGAGGAGGGCGCGCCTGGGCTCCCTGGCGCGTCCAGGTGGGTTGTGCCCACCTGGTGGGCCCCCTCTGGTAGTTATTTGCTCTAACAATTCTTAAATAATCCATAAAAAATCTCTGTGAAGTTTCAGCTTATTTGAGTTGTGCAGAATAGGTAGCTCTGACGTGCTTTTTCAGGTCCAGAATTCCAGCTGCCGGTATTCTCCCTCTTTGTGTAAACCTTGCAAATTATGAGAGAAAAGGCATAAGAATTACTCCCAAAAGCATTATTATGCATAAAAACATTATAAATAACAGTAGGAAAACATGATGCAAAATGGACCTCGCTTGTTCTCAAGCGAAAACCGAAATCGAAAAACATGTCCACATGCTTAGAGAGAGAGGTGTCGATAAAAACAAAATACAGACATAGAAGCATCATGCATATTATCATAACAGCAAGGAAGTTTAACACGAACTTTATCAAATAACTTTTATCACATAACTTTTATCATATAATTTATATCATATAACTTCTCATGAACAAGTAACAATTCATCACAACATTGAAGTATAAAGCATAAACCTTATTGAAAACCAACAAACTATGTTCTCAGTCAACTTTGCAACTACAATTCATCATATTTTCAGGAAGGGTCACGTATCGGAGCCTTTAGGCAAGTCCACATACTCAACCATCATTTAATCCTCTATGATTGCTAACACTCATAGCGTACCCATGAACAAAAAGTTTCAACCGGACACATAGAAAGATAGGGGCTTATAGTTTCGCCTCCCAACATATGCACCTCAAGGGTGATGTCCACAATAATAACTCATGCCTACTCATATCCAACTGGATATATGTGCCTAGATCTTTCCTCACCACATGGTGCTTGCAAAAAGAGAAAATAAAAAGGAATAGAGAAGAATACTTTGACTCTTACAAAAAAGTAAATGCATAAAAGTAAAAGATAGGCCCTTCGCAGAGGGAAGCAGAGGTTGTCATGCGCTTATTTGTTTGTATGCCAAATCCCTTAATGCAAAAGAACGTCACGTTATATTGCCCCTTATGATAGCAACCTTTATTATGCATTATGTCACTTTTATTCTTTGCCATCACAAGTTCGTACAACGCTCAATTTTCTCTTACACTAAATGATCCAACACATTTAGAAGCAATTTTTATTGCCTTATTGCACCGATGACAACTTACTAGAAGGATCTTACTCAATCCATAGGTAGGTATGGTGGACTCTCAAAATGAGATTTGGGTTAAGGATTTTTGGATGCACAAGTAGTATCTCTACTTAGTGCAGAATTTTTGGCTAGAAAAGATATTGAGCAAGCACCACATGTTAAAGGATCTATGACAATATAACTTCTATGTGAATATGAACAAACATAAATCATTACGTTGTCTTCTTTCAAGATTTTCAGTTTCAAGTATTTCATCAGTTTCAGTGATCTCATCAGTTTCAGTAATTTCATTTTCTCTAACTCTAGCAATTTGTTCATCAAGAAAATCACCTAGTGGCACACCATCATCAAGCAAGGTACTAGCATCATCATGAGTAGCATTCATAGAAGTAGCATCATCAATAACTTGCGACATATCAGGATTAATAGCATGTGGTGTTGTTGCAAGTTTACTCATAACAGAAGGTGAATCAAGTGCAGAGCTAGATGGCAGTTCCTTACCTCCCCTCGTCTTAGAGGGAAAAATATTAGTCTTGGTATCCTTCAGATTCTTCATAATGTTAAATTGATAATAATCCCACGTGACTCAACAAATATAGCTATGCTCCCCGGCAACAGCGCCAGAAAAAGGTCTTGATAACCCACAAGTATAGGGGATCGCAATAGTTTTTGAGGGTAGAGTATTCAACCCAAATTTATAGATTCGACACAAGGGGAGCCAAAGAATATTTGCAAGTATTAGCAGCTGAGTTGTCAATTCAACCACACCTGGAGATTAATTATCTGCAGCAAGATGATCAGTAGCACAGTAATATGATAGTTTTGATAATAGTAGCAACACTAGCAATAAAGGTAACAATGATAGCAATAGTTTTGTAGCAGTTGTGACAGTAGCAATAGCAATAGTAACTTAGCAAGAACAATATAAGAGAAATTCGTAGGCATTGGATCGGTGAATTCGTTGGATGATATTCATCATATAACAGTCATAACCTAGGGCGATACGGCACTAGCTCCATTTCATAAATATAATATAGGCATGTATTCCACAAATAGTCATACGTGCTTATGGAAAGAACTTGCCTGACATCTTTTGTCCTACCCTCCCGTGGCAGCGGGGTCCTATTGGAAACTAAGGGATATTAAGGCCTCCTTTTAATAGAGAACCGGAACAAAGCATTAGCACTTAGTGAATACATGAACTCCTCAAACTACGGTCATCACCGAAAAGTATCCCGACTAATGTCACTCCGGGGTTTGCGGATCATAACACGTAATAGGTGACTATAACTTGCAAGATCGGATCTAGAACATAGATATAATGGTGATAACATAAACGGTTTAGATCTGAAATCATGGCACCCGGGCCCAAAGTGACAAGCATTAAGCATGGCAAAGTCATAGCAACATCAATCTCAGAACATAATGGATACTAGGGATCAGGCCCTAACAAAACTAACTCGATTACATGATGAATCTCATCCAACTCCTCACCGACTAGCGAGCCTACGAAGGAATTACTCACTCCCGGTGGGGAGCATCATGGAATTGGCGATGGAGAAGGGTTGGTGATGACGAAGATCGAAGATCCCCCTCTTTGGAGCCCCAAACAGACTCCAGATCTGGCCTCCCGATGAAGAACAGGAGGCGGCGGCGACTCCGTCTCGTGAAACACGATAATTCTTTCTTCCTGATTTTTTCTCCGAAAATAGGTATTTATGGAGTTGGATTCAGGGTCTGCGGGGCCACTAGGTGGGCATAACCCACCTGAGCACGCCAGGAGAGGGGCGCGCCCTGGTGGATTGTGCTCACCCAGGGGCCCCCCTCTGGTGGTTCTTGGCTCCAGTAATTCTCTTTTATTATATAAAAAATCCTCGCAAAGTTTCGTTCCAATCCGAGAACTTTTATTTCTGCACAAAAACAACACCATGTTAGTTCTGCTGAAAACAGCGTCAGTCTAGGTTAGTTTCATTCAAATCATGCAAATTAGAGTCCAAAACAAGAGTAAAAGCGTTAGGAAAAGTAGATACGACGGAGACGTATCAACTCCCCCAAGCTTAAACCTTTGCTTGTCCTCAAGCAATTCAGTTGATAAACTGAAAATGAAAAAGAAAAACTTTTACGAACTCTTTTGCTCTTGTTTACATAAATAAGCTTAAGTAGCACCCAGATTTTTAGCAAAGATTATGACTAACCATGTCGACAATAACCCTTAAAAATTATATTAACTCATATCAATGGCATAAGCAACTAGCGAGCAATAATAAAGCATCTCAAATAACAACACTTTGCCAAAACAATCATGATATAATATGACAACAGTGGTATCTCGCTAGCCCTTTCTGAGACCGCAAAATATAAATGCAGAGCACCTCCAAAGTTCAAGTAGCGACTAAACATTGTAATTCATGGTAGAAAAGATCCAGTCATGATGCATCCAACATTAGCTACACACAATGCATGAGGATGACAATAGTGCTCTCAGATATGGCGCTTATTTGAGAAGGTGATGACACAACATAAAGTAAATAGATAGTCCCTTCACAGAGGGAAGCAGTGATTTGCAGCGGTGCCAGAGCTCAGGTTTTTTTTTAAACAAAGATAAATAAATTTTGAGAAATGCACCCTTCCTGTTTACTTCGTGACCATTAGTTATCGATATCTTCCATGCTAGACACATTAGCGGCGGTTCCCAAGCGATAAAAGTAAAGGTTTACTCCCCCTCCACCAACAAACACACTCCACGGCTAACCGAATCCATGGGTGCCGTCCATACCAACATCAGTCCTTGGGGGGGGGTTGTTTAATTATTTGCAATTTTGAAGTCGGGACTGGGAATCCCTATTACCGCCCCTCTCGTGCAAGGACGAGTGAATAAACACTCATCATGAGAATAACCCGCTTAGCATGGAAGATATTGACTACCTCCTGTCACTCTATGAACAATCCAGGCACACAAAATCGAATGTTTATTTGAAGTTTTTAGAGGTGGCACATGCAAATTTACTTAAAACGGCAAGGTAATACCGCATATAGGTAGGTATGGTGGACTCATATGGAATAACTTGGGTTTTAGGATTTTGATGCACAAGCAGTATTCCCGCTCAGTACAGGCGAAGGATAGCAAATAGGTTGAGAAGCGGCTAGCTAGAGAGCGAAAACGGTCATGAACATGCATTATGCATAAGTAACATTGGATACTAGCATGAGTAGGATATGAACACCATGAACATAAATATCATAGAGGCTATGTTGGTTTTGATTCAAGTACATGCATGAACATGTGCCAAGTCAAGCCACTCGAACATTCGGAGGAGGATACCATATCATCATACTACATCACAATTATTTTAACGCAATGTTGACATCCAAGATAAATCATTATCCACTCCTAGCTACTTAAGCATGGCATGAGAAACTATAATCTCTAATTGTCATTACAAACATGTTCGATCATAATAGGTTGAATCAAGGATACTAGGTTAAACATATTTACAAAAACAGAACAAGTTGAGTTCATACTCGTTTCTCTCTGCCACAACCAGTTCATCAAATATCGTCATTATTGCCTTTCACTTGCATGACCGAATGATATGAAAATAATAATAGTGCCAGAGTGCCGTGGACTAAGCTGGAATCTGCAAACATTTTATTCAAAGAAGAAGACAAGGTAATTTTGACTCTTTGTTAGATCAACAATAATGCATATGAGAGCCACTCAACAATTTCATCGTAGTCTTCTCCTTGGTATGACTCAATAAAAAGAAATTCAGAGAAACACACTGAAATATTTTTGGAGTTTTTAGTTTTTTCTAGAAGAAAGAAAATTAAAGAAAAAGAAAAATAAGAAAAATAAGAAAAATTATTTACACGGGAAAGCTCCCAACAAGCAAAAGAAGAACAAGGAAATCTTTTTGGATTTTCTTTTAAATACTACGACTAACCAAGCTAGAAAGAAAAACCGAAAAGAAGCAAGAAATATTTTTGGGTTTTCTCAAAGTTTTTCAAACACACAAGAAGAAAGAGCACTACAAGAAATATGTCAACTTGCGACCATCAATATTGGTCATCGAATGGTCATTGTTTTTCATTTGCGACCTTTTTGTGACAAAAACAGTTGGTCAAAAGCTAACCGTCTTTAATGGAACTTGACGACCTTTGTTGTGAAATGGTCGTAGAAGGCAACGACCAAAATAAAAGGTCGTTGGTTCAACGACCAATTATTTTCGTCATTGGTTGTCTGCCCAGGCCACGTCGGATCCAACGTGGCAAGCTGACGTGGCAAAATTGCGACCAAATGAAAAGGTCGTTGATTAGAATCAGCCAGGTCCAATTTGGTGTTTTACATGGGCCGAGCCCAACAATTCAGCCTTTTTATTTTTATTTTCTTATTAATTTTGGTCAGCTACATGGGCCTGGCCCAACATTTTAGCCTTTTTATTTTTGGGATGTAGCCTTTGTTTTTTGTTTTTTTAATCCACCTCAATTGCCTGGTAAGTGGGTCCCAAATGTCACGTTCTAGTTTGTGGGTCCCTGTTGTCAAGGTCATGTTCTTCAGATTTCAATATGCCGATAACTAAACAATCAATATTTAAATCAAAATAGACAGAAAATAGACGCAATACTTGAAATAACAGCAAGAAGCAATCTGCTACATCATATAACACACATACAAATGTGATCAACATCAAGTTTACAATCAGATAACAAGCTCTACAAGTGTACAGTCTATCACATGAGCCAAGTTCTGCTACATCATATAACACACATACAAATAGGATCAACATAAAGGCTTCATTATTCCTAGAACTAGCTCCAATGAGCTAGAACTATGCTTCTTCCTACTTCTTCCTGATGCTCACGACGAAACATGAAAGGCCAGCATCTGCACGTTATAGAACAAAATGGTTAGGAACAAAATAAAAGCAAATCTAACAGTAGATACAAAATAATGAATGCCAATCTGTGTGCATAAATACCAGCAGAACACATAAACCCATCCATCAAAATCTTGTTTCTTAATATTGGCATCTAATCAACACAAACACTGAATTAACATGCACAAAAGGAAAGAGCTAATACAGCGCAGGTATATGGGTATCAAAACAAACAAGAAAGGAACGACAATCTATTAGAGGGATGGTGGAAGAAGGTCCAGCTACTACAATAAGAGATTGCCAATTGACAATAAGCTCGATTTAACAACACAAGATTTTGATATATTTATACGGTTCATATGGTCAGCTGGCTATTAAGGGATTTCCCTTAGATTACAAATAATTATGTGTACAAGGCAATTCAGCATTTAAGTTGAAGGTGTTCAGTAGCAAAACAGAACATGATATATACTAAACAACTTGAACTGGTAATACACAACTAAATTGGCTATTAAGGAAGTTCAGTTTTCTTATCCAAAGAAGGATGAGAAATCTGCTCCTAAAATAACAATGCTATGTGCAGACTTGGAGAATGACATGAAAGGCACGTAGTATTCGCATGGTATCACAGATTTCTCCATAAGTACACAAGTAGTATTTGCATCAGTACAACTACACTAGCACGTAGTACAAATATGGTATCACAGACATTCTCTAATTGACTGGCACCCAAATACATACATGCACCAGTTCAGGAAATTCATGACTTAGACAGTGTATTAACGAAAAATCAGTGTTGCACGGTTAGTGATTGAATTTCAACGGGAACAACTTGATTCTACTAGATATGTGATCCTAGGCATTCAAGAGAGAAACTAGACATCACAGAGAGAAGGAAGAGTAAAGAGAGGGGAGTTCCCTGGATCTTGATTGTTCTTCTCTCTGATCCTAGTTCTAGGCTTGAGACAATCAGCAGCAACATCGTTGCTGGGGAAGAGCAGCGGCGGATCCTCAGAGATCAGCGGCAAGTCGTCGAGGAGGCGTCGTGGTCTGAACAGCGGCGGTTGTTGGAGAAGATCTGTGGCGGCCATCAGAGATCAGCGGCAAATATGAGCATTCCTCTTCTGCCTCTCACTCCCAATTGGTGCCTGCCAAATAAATTCAAATCCTTGAGTTGACAGTTACCTATGTTGCTCAGATTCTTGGTTCAAACAAGGTAAGGTGAAATCATCTGAACAAAATCTACAGGGCACTGATGCTAAAGATGGAAAATTTACAGCTAACCCAATTGAACCTACATTAATATCATACCATATTTAAAAGTGAGCACCCAGTTCAGCTAAAATACTATTCATGATATACTCCTACTACTTACCTAAATTTGCTAGAACTACATTAAACCTACAACTACAGTAGCATATAGGAGTATCATGCAAGCAGAGTGTTCAATGAATTGTAGATATAATAATACTGATGCGCACCTACATTTTCTTTCTTTTCCTGATCCAACACCAAATCACCTGATTGATGGTGAATTGGTGATGGAGCTCTACTGTAGTTGATTGATGGTGAATTGGTGATGGAGCTCTACTGTAGTTGCCAGACCAACAACAAACCACAGACCAAACTGAATTATGCATGAAGTGTTTAAAAGCTGTGGATGATATAATTATTCATCAACTGACGCAACTAACCAATTTTCCCAATGGCAGAACACACAAGAACATACTAGAAATCATATCCAGAATATACCTGTGCAGTTCCCAGACCAAACTGAATATGCAAACTTACAAAATCAGTGGATATTAGGACTCGTCAACCATGAAATCAAGTGATATGAGCGAGAAGAGGATAGGGGAACAAGGAGACGGGGAGGAGGAGTGTGTGGTGTTACTAACGTCGGGGTGTCCCTAAGGCACTTGCGCAGCTCATCGCTCTCTCTGGCGAGCTCGTCGCAGGACTCCACGCACCCTGCAGTCCAGAGAGTTTGGCTGCAAGGGCAGCAGCGGCTGCCTCGATGCGTCCGCACTGTTGAAATCGATGGCCAGACCGACCGGGCTCGTCTCCTTCAGGCTCGACGACTTGCGCTTCTGCTGCAACACAAAGGACGACATTGTTAATATAGTCAAGGTAACCCGACTCACAGTAGGGTAATTCATGGTTTCGACTAACAGTTATACTGCCTGTGTGTGTACTAAATTAAATTAAATCAGTACACACTTGAGCTTTTATGTTAGGTTGGTGTTTTTACCTTGGTGGAATTACTGGCGAAGTTCTTTCTTTCAGACCGATGTTTCTACTGCTCCTTCTCCAGCAAGCACATCAGCCTCTTGTTCGCTTCGTCGAGGGCTCTGTTCTTCTCGAATAGCAGCTTAACCTTAAATTGAAAAATGCAAGAAACTTCTAACCGTCAGAACCACATTACTGTCGCACAAATCTATTGACATTCACTGAGAAGGTGATAAGAGTCGCAGGTGCAGAACATGGGTGTTGCAAGCACAAGAGAGGTTCGGTATATATCGTACCTCCTCTGCTTTGTTTAGGATGGTCTCGAGTATCTCCTTGTCCCTCTGCAGCGCTTCCACTTGTTCAGTAAGCTACTGGTGAGTAAGATGAATGTTGGAGGATCAGGTTGGTTAAACAGATACAGTGGATGGAACATAGCAGAGATAGGCTAGTACAGTTTCATGCAAGAAATGAACCAAAATGTTCAATTGGCACCATTACACAATACACTTTATATAAGTTTATTAGAATATGTTGTCGATGTCCATTTAAATCAGTGTTCCTAATTGTTCTGCTGCAGAGCAGACTAGCCGTAATCAGCCTCCCAAACTATGCCCATTCAACTCTGTGCAGCAGCTTGCACAATCAACCCCAAAAAAGTATGCCCATCCAGATATGGTCTTTGAAATGCATAGCACAACCCACAAGTACTAGTAAACAGAGCAAGCCCTTGTAAAAGTATTCAGTGGATGGAACATAGACACGTGAGAGTTTAACTATTGGTGCTTGAAATTTGAAATCCATGGAAACTCCAGTTTTCGTCATAGTTGAATCAAAACGTGATATGTACATTGGATAGAGACAGAGTTTCGTTCATCCAAAAGCTCCAGTTTTAGTCATCCCAAAGGGATATTCATAGCAGAGCAAGATAGGTTGAATCTAGACAAGCGGATTTCGAGTGCTGATAAGCAAATCTGAGCATTGCACGTGCATACAAAACTGAACAAACTTTGATTTGGATCTGGGGGTAGAGAGGGGAATCTCACCACGTTCGCTAGGCGGGGAAGAGGAAGCAGCAACCGGCCCATGTGCTGAGGGAGAGGAGGAAGGGGCGAAGTGCTCCTCCACCTCCTCTGGCCACTAGGAGGGCTCACCGGGGACGGCTGCTTTGGGAGGAGGACGCGAATCCGCGTGAGGACGTCGCCTTCGCTGGTGGGGACGTAAGGGGCCGGAGAGGATTCGCTGGTGGGGGGCCCGTGGCCGGCGCGTAGCTTGGGCAGATCCTCCTCGAGGAGCTTGGCCTTGGCGCGGCGGATCTCGGCATTGAGCACGACGAGCGCGGCCCGGTGCTTCTCGGCGTTGTACTTGTCGTACTTCTGGCAGATGGCGTCCACCCGCGTGAGGATGTCGATCACCGTCATCTCCGTGCCCCGATCTCCGCCCGCTCCGACGAGATCAAGGGGAGGATCGGGCTTGCATGAGGACGGGGGACGACGGAGTAGAAGAGGTGGACGACGGAGTTGAGTCTGGCGAGCGCGTGCAGCTTGAGCTCCTTCGCCGGTTCGTGGAGCATGGCGAGGATCCCGCCATGGCCGCGTCGCGAAGACGGGCTGGGGGCGCGCGAGGGTTTGCTGGGCTCGGTGCGGGACGTCGCGTCGTGGTAGTCGGGCATCGTCGTTGGCGTCCCGGCGAGGAAATGGGGACGAGGAGATGGCGGCGTCGGTGGTGGCGGCGAGGAGATGGGGACGAGAAAGGAGGAGTGCGATGGGATCCGAGTTAGGGTTTGGGTAGTTGGCCTGTGGGTGGGGTTTCCCTTTTTCATTTTATTTTTTCTTCTTCCTTTCTGTAGATAGATGGATGGATGAATGTGGGATGAAGAGATGGATAGATGGATGGATGGATGGGCGCCATGTCATCGATCCGTGTGATAACTAATTCCATCAATGAGAATAGAGCACATATAATTGTGTTTTTCTTTTTGTTTTTCTTCTACTTTTTCACATGAAAAATAAAAAAATGATCTCTTATTGTACACAGCGGTGCATATTGGAACGACAAACAATGTTCCAAAGGGAGTTTTCATTTTCTTTGCACGAAAATTTCATTTATCATTTTTTGAGTGCCCAAAATGAGTTTTTTTGTGAAGGACCTACCAAATATTTCTTGCCAATTTGGACCAAATAAATTTTCTAAAATATTAAGCCATATTTAATGTATAAATAACCAAATGGTTAGGTGTTAAAAGCTTTCCACCCACCTCTCGTGAAAAAGACAAATTTTCACCGATTTAGTAGGAACCGTGTAAAATTTAAACTGCAGTTGCATCATAGTTTGCTCTTTATTTTTTGCAAAAATTACTTTTAGGTACATAAGTATCTATTTCATAAGAGATACTCCGAATTTTTTTCATGATTCAACCCCTAGCTATGAACGGTCATGCCCGTCGTTTTGACCCTATTTTGAAACGGGCATAAGAAATTAAAAAAAATGAAAATTTTGAAAACCTTCACATTGTGTCATTATATGTGACCTAGTTTCCAGGAAAAATAATAAACTTGGACTACGGCAAATATCTTTAAAAAGTGTTCTTAGAAATGAGCTATCATGTATGAAGATTCATGCCTTTCAAGGAAAATGCCCACTGTTATGACAATATTCATGGCATAGTTTGTTTAAATGACCTAATGTTTTGCACAAGGGTGCATATTGGAATGGCAAACAATGTTGCCTAAGAAATTTTTTCATTTTCTTTGCAGAAAAATTCATTTTGCATTTTTTTTAGTGCCCAGAATGGTGTTTTTTGTGAAGGATCTACCAAATATTTGTTGCAAAATTGGACCAAATCAATTTTCTAAAATATTAGGCCATATTTAGTGTACAATTGACCAAATGGTTGGGTGTCAAAAGTTTTGATCCACCTCTCGTGAAAAAGACAAATTTTCGCCGATTCAGTAGGAAGCGGGTCAAATTTGAACTGCAGCTGCCTCATAGTTTGCTCTTTATTTTTTCCAAAAATCATTTCTAGGTACACAATGTTGGGGAACGATGCATGGAAAATAAAAAATTTCTACGCACACGCAAGATCTATCCATGGAGATGCATAGCTACGAGAGGAGGAGAGCATCTACATACCCTTGTAGATCGCTAAGCGGAAGCGTTTATCAACGCGGTTGATGTAGTCGTATACCTTCACGATCCGTCCCGATCAAGTACCGAACGTACGGCACCTCCTCATTCAGCACATGTTCAGCTCGATGACATCCTCGCATTCTTGATCCAGCAACAGGGGCGAAGTAGTAGATGAGTTCCGGCAGCACGACGGCGTGGTGATGGTGGTGGTGAAGAACAATCTCTGCAGGGCTTCGCCAAGCACAACGGAAACTATGATGGAGGATAAACTAGGAGGGGCGGGGTTGCCGGCACATGGCTTGATGAATCTTGATGTGTTCCGGGTGCTAGCCCTGCCCCTCTATTTATATGTTGAGCCCTGGGGTCATTTCTTGGAGAAAGAGCCTCCTCAAAGTCGGTTTGGCACGCAAGGCAAGAGTCCTTCTCGGACTCCAGGACCAGATGCCAGGGTCCTCAGCGTCTGGCCCAGACGCCAGGGTCCCTGGAATCTGGGCCCTGGCCTTCGCAAAACTTCCTTTTGCACCTTCCTAAAGCCCCGTGGGCTTTACCCCTTGGCCCAAATAAAGTGTTCTCGCACCAGAACATTTCGGGAAACGTCTGAAACCCCTTCCGGAAACCAAACACTATTATCCCATATGTCAATCTTTACCTCCGGACTATTCTGGAGCTCCTCGTCATATTCGTGATCTCATTCAGGACTCCGAACAACATCCGGTCACCAACAAACATAACTCATATAATACTATATCATCAACGAACGTTAAGCGTGCGGACCCTACGCGTTCGAGAATGATGTAGACATGACTGAGACGCTTCTCCGGTGAATAACCAATAGCGGGACCTGGATGCCCATATTGGTTCCTACATATTCTACGAAGATCTTTATCGGTCGAACCTTTATGACAACATACGTAGTTCCCTTTGTCCGTCGGTATGTTACTTGCCCGAGATTCGATTGTCGGTATCTCCATTCCTAGTTCAATCTCATTACCGGCAAGTCTCTTTACTCGTTCCGTAATACATCATCCCGTAACTAACTCCTTAGTCACTTTTCTTGCAAGTTTCTTGTGATGATGTATTACCGAGAGGGCCCAGAGATAACTCTCCGTCATACAGAGTGACAAATCCCAGTCTCGATCCATGCCAACTCAACAGACACCTTCGGAGATACCTGTAGAGCACCTATATGATCACCCAGTTATGTTGTGATGTTTGATGGCACACAAGGCATTCCTCCAGAGTTCGGGAGTTGCATGATCTCATGGTCAAAGAAACATGTATTAGACATTAAGAAAGCAGTAGCAATAAACTGAACGATTATATGCTATGCTAACGGTTGGGTCTTGTCCATCACATCATTCTCCTAATGATGTGATCCCGTTATCAAAAGACAACTCATGTCTATGGTTAGGAAACCTTAACCATCTTTGATCAACGAGATAGTCTAGTAGAGGCTCACTAGGGACACGGTATTTGTTTATGTATCCACACATGTATTTAAGTTTCCGGCCAATACAATTCTAGCATGAATAATAAACCTTTATCATGATTAAGGAAATATAATAATAACCTTTTTATTATTGCCTCTAGGGCATATTTCCATCAGTCTCCCACTTGCGCTAGAGTCAATAATCTTGTTCACATCGCCATGTGATTAACACCCAAAGAGTTCACTAGAGTCAATAATCTGGTTCACATCGCCATGTGATTAACACCCAAAGAGTTCTAAGGTGTGATCATGTTTTGCTTGTGAGAGAGATTTTTAGTCAACGGGTCTGCAACATTCAGATCCGTGTGTACTTTGCAAATATCTATGTCTACAATGCCCTGCATAGAGCTACTCTAGCTAATTGCTCCCACGTTCAATACGTATCCAGATTGAGACTCAGAGTCATCCGGATCAGTGTCAAAGCTTGCATCAACGTAACCCTTTACGATGAACTCTTTATCACCTCCATAACCGAGAAACATTTCCTTAGTCCTCTTTAGGTACCTAAGGATAATTTTGACCGCTGTCTAGTGATCCACTCCTGGATCACTG
Organism: Thinopyrum elongatum; assembly: GCA_011799875.1. NCBI lineage: Eukaryota > Viridiplantae > Streptophyta > Magnoliopsida > Poales > Poaceae > Thinopyrum > Thinopyrum elongatum. The sequence goes on along the minus strand of CM022300.1, from coordinate 79,318,834 downwards.
TTGTACCTCCCTGCCAAACTTATGGCAAGGCACACATCAGGTCGGGTACACATCATGGCATATATTATAGAACCTATGGCTGAGGCATAGGGAATGACTTTCATTCTCTCTCTATCTTCTGTCGTGGTCGGGCTTTGAGTCTTACTCAATTTCACACCTGCATATTATCTACGCATAGACCTGGCTCATGATGCCACTGTTGGGGAATGTTGCATGGAAAACAAAAAAATTCTACGCACACGCAAGATCTATCCATGGAGATGCATAGCTACAAGAGGGGGAGAGCATCTACATACCCTTGTAGATCGCTAAGCGGAAGCGTTTATCAGCGCGGTTGATGTAGTCGTATACCTTCACGATCCATCCCGATCAAGTACCGAACGTACGACACCTCCGTGTTCAGCACACGTTCAGCTTAATGACGTCCTCACATTCTTGATCCAGCAAGAGGGGCAAAGTAGTAGATGAGTTCTGGCAGCACGACGGCGTGGTGACAGTGGTAGTGAAGAACAATCTCTGCAGGGCTTCGCCAAGCACAACGGAAACTATGACGGAGGATAAACTAGAGGGGGCGGGGTTGCCGGCACATGGCTTGGTGAATCTTGATGTGTTCCGGGTGCTAGCCCTGCCCCTCTATTTATATGTTGAGCCCTGGGGTCATTTCTTGGAGAAAGAGCCACCTCAAAGTCAGTTTGGCACGCAAGGCAAGAGTCCTTCTCGGACTCCAGGACCAGACGCCAGGGTCCTTGGCGTCTGGCCCAGAAGCCAGGGTCCCTGGCGTCTGGCCCAGAAGCCAGGGTCCCTGGCGTCTGGCCCAGAAGCCAGGGTCCCTGGCGTCTGGCCCCTAGCCTTCGCAAAACTTCCTTTTGCACCTTCCTAAAGCCCCGTGGGCTTTACACCTTGGCCCAAATTAAGTGTTATCGCACGAGAACATTTTGGGAAACATCTGAAACCCCTTCTGGTGAATTTCGGAACCCTTCCGGAAACCAGACACTATTATCCCATATATCAATATTTACCTACGGACTATTTCGGGGCTTGTCGGTGTACTAAGTATTGGGCCACTAGTACCCCGTACTTGTGCACGGGCAGTTGTAGCCATCCTCGCGGCAAGGCTTGCCGGGGAACAGTTCGAGGTCGATTCAAGCCACCAAAGAAATCATCAAGTCAGAGATCTGAGGATCAACAGATAAGAAGAGCCGGAATCCGAAGGCCAGCTTCCCCGGCAAGGCTTGGCGCCCGGCAAGGCTTGGCGCCCGGCAAGGCTTGGTGCCCGGCAAGCTTCGGCGCCCGGCAAGGTTTTGTTGCTGTGCCACTGCTCTAGCACAGCGACAAACCCGACATTCTGGGTCCTTCCTTGGACGCGTGGCGACGCGCCAATGGAAGAGAGCTTAAGCAGTGCTGATGGGATGGCCCCTTTTTCCATCCCCAAGAAAGTGAGGACACCTAAACGGACACCTCACGGTGCATTAAATGCATTTGTCCTAATCCGTCAGGGGTTAGGTATGATACCCTGTAGCTACTTTACACCTCAATGTATGTACATTTTGCCACTGTGGTGACCCCTTTGAGCGTATAAAAGGAGGCCCAAGGCAACTGCTACAGGGGAGGAGAACTGCTGGCCCATTCTACATGCGTAGCTGCTCTTTGAATGTACTGTTCACAGCGAGCGCTCCTGAAGGCTGGGCTCAAGAACATTAATAAGAACACAAAGCAGGAGTAGGGTTTTACGCTGGTCAGCGGCCCGAACCTGGGTAAAAACTTCCCGCGTCGATCGTTGGTTCTGCTCTTTGCGTATACCTCTCCCCCCGCCGAATTGTAATGGGGTCTCTCGGGATCCCATAGGTGTCATACCCCGACATCTTTGGCGCGAACTCCGGCAAGCGCACCTCCTCGGAGTGCTGCGCTTTCGTCGAGGACGCACCAGAGAGTTCCACCGGCAAGAACAAGAAATCCAAGGCTGCTCCGCCGGAGACCAAGAAGGTGCCCGTCAGGGAGGACGGAACGGGGGGAACTTTCACCATAAGTTCCACCCTAGATGACAAATAAGAAAGCGCGCTCGTTGCTTTCCTGCGGACGAATGTCGACGTGTTTGCATGGCAACCGTCTGACATCCCCGGTGTTCCCAGGAAGGTAATTGAGCACCACCTTGCTGTCTGTCCTCATGCGCGGCCGGTCAAGCAAAGGGTCAGGAAGCAAGCCTTGGAGCGGCAAGAATTCATTGCCGAAGAAATCAGAAAGTTGGAGGCGGCAGGATTGGTCAAAGGAGTGCTTCATCCAACCTGGTTGGCCAATCCGGTTGTAGTGCGGAAAGCGAATGGGAAATGAAGGCTTTGTATCGATTATACAGATATCAATAAAGCATGTCCAAAAGATCCCTTTACCTTGCCGCGCATCGACCAGATTGTGGATTCCACCGCTGGTTGTGATCTCCTGTCCTTCCTTGATGCCTATTCAGGGTATTATCAGATTTTTATGGCAAAAGAAGATGAAGAGAAGACCGCATTTATCACCCCATGTGGTACGTATTGTTTTATACGAATGCCTTTCGGGTTGAAAAGTGCTGGTTCGACATTTGTGAGAGCAATCCAAATTGGTTTTGAGCCTCAACTCCATAGAAATATGGAGGCGTATATGGATGATATAGTGGTCAAAACCAAAGACAAAGCGACGCTCATTCAAGATTTAGAAGAAACATTTGTAAATCTGCGCAAGATCAACTTGAAGCTCAATCCTGAGAAGTGCGTGTTTGGTGTTCCTTCCGGCAAGCTCCTCGGATTCTTTGTATCTTGCCGGGGAATCGAAGCGAACCCCGACAAGATCAAAGCTATTGAGAAAATTGAAGCGCCAAGACGCGTCAAAGATGTGCGTCGTCTTGCCGGCTGTGTTGCTGCTCTAAGCAGATTTATTTCCAAATCTGCTGAGCGCGCCCTGCCCTTCTTCAAAATTTTGAAGAAGGCAGGTCCAATGAAATGGACTCCGGAGGCGGAGGCTGCACTGCAAGATTTGAAGAAATACCTTTCCTCTCCGCCGATGCTAGTCGCGCCTAAACCATAAGAGCCGTTGCTGCTGTATCTGGCAGCAACAAATCACGTGGTTAGTGCTGCGCTAGTGGCGCAGAGAGAGGCTGATGAGGAAGCAACACCAGCGGCAGGACCGCCAGGTGACACGGCAAGATCTTCCCCGGCAAGGGTTGATCCCGGCAAGACAGGATCCGCGCAAACAGAAGAACCAGTGTAGAAGAAGAAGGTGGTGCAGCGCCCAGTTTATTTTGTTAGCTCTCTTTTACAAGGAGCTAGGTCAAGATATTCTGGTGTGCAGAAGTTGCTTTTCGGCCTTCTTATGGCCTCGAGGAAGCTGCGCCATTATTTTCAAGCACATGAAATCACCGTCGTCACTCGCTTTCCGTTGCAACGGATTTTGCAAAATCCAGAAGCAACCGGCAGGATCGTGGAGTGGGCGTTGGAGTTGTCGAGCTTTGGCCTCAAGTTTGAAAGCACTTCGACGATTCAGAGCAGGGCCTTAGCGGAGTTCATTGCGGAGTGGACCCCAACGCCAGACGAAGAGGCTCAGGAAACAACTCTTCCCGGCAAGGAAATCGATCAGCAATGGGTTATGTACTTTGACGGGGCTTTCTCGCTGCAAGGCGCAGGTGCTGGTGTGCTGCTTGTCGCACCCACCGGAGAGCACCTCAAGTACGTAGTCCAAATGCATTTTCCCCGGGAGAGTTCGACCAACAACACTGCAGAATACGAGGGTTTGCTTGCCGGTCTCAGGATCGCGGCAGACCTTGGTATCAAAAAGCTCATCGTCAAAGGCGATTCACAACTTGTCGTCAGGCAAGTTAACAAGAGTTATCAAAGTCCATTGATGCAAGCCTATGTGGATGAAGTGAGGAAATGGAAGAGCGCTTTGACGGTATGCAAATGGAGCACGTTCCTCGTGCCGAGAACAGTGTTGCTGACGACCTGTCAAAGCGTGCCGCCCTCAAGTTGCCTGTGGAACCAGGAACTTTTGTGCTCCAATTAACTCAACCATCCGTGGCGCCATCGATGCGGCAAGAAAAGAGAAGAAAGTTGAACTCTGGCCAGTACTTCCCGGCAGAGCTCCCCGGAGCCGCCGACAAGGAAGTTGCCGGGATCGACATGCATGCCGGGGAACAACAGGCTCCGGCAGGGCCCCAGGCCCTTGCTGTCGAGACAAACGTTCCCCCGGCGGAGGAGATGCCTTTAGTCCTAGCTGTCGAGCCTCAGGCTCCAGCATGGGCGCAGCACATTGTCCATTTCCTTCAGACAGGGGAACTCCCGGAGGAACAGGAAGAAGCAGAAAGAGTAGCCCGTCGGTCTGTTATGTACAAGTTCGTCGATGACGTCCTGTACAGAAAGAGACCAAACGGTGTGAAATTGAAGTGCATTCCTCGGGAGGATGGACTAGAGCTGTTGGCAGAGATACATGGAGGCATATGTGGTTCTCACATAGGATCAAGAGCACTTGCCGGGAAAGCATTCCGGTAAGGTTTCTTTTGGCCCACCGCTCTCCAAGATGCAACTGCACTAGTCACCAAGTGTGAAGCGTGCCAGTTTCATTCAAAGAAATCACATCAACCAGCTCAAGCTCTTCAGACAATCCCTCTCTCCTGGCCATTTTCGGTCTAGGGGCTCGACATACTGGGCCCTTTCCCCCGTGCTACCGGGGGCTTTGAGTACTTGTACGTTGCTATCGACAAGTTCACAAAGTGGCCGGAGGTGAAAGCAGTGAGGAAGGTGACATCACAATCAGCTGTCAAGTTCTTTAAAGGGATAGTTTGCCGTTTCGGTGTACCCAACAGGATCATCACCGACAACGGCACATAGTTCACAAGTCGCACCTTCATGCAGTACGTCCAAGACTTTGGCGGCAAGATTTGTTTTGCCTCTGTTGCTCACCCAAGAAGCAACGGCCAAGCAGAAAGGGCTAATGCTGAAGTGCTGCGCGGTCTCAGGACCAGGACTTTTGACAGACTAAGAAAGTGCGGAAGATGCTGGATTGATGAGTTGCCGGCGGTTCTTTGGTCAATCAGAACGACACCTAATCAAGCCACCGGCCAGACGCCCTTCGCTCTGGTCTACGGAGCGGAAGCAGTTCTCCCCACGGAACTCACGTACGGATCACCTCGAGTGCTCGCTTATGATGAGCTTGAGCAAGAGCAACTGCGGCAAGATGACGCTGTGCTCCTTGAGGAGAATAGTCTTCAGGCTGTTGTGCGAGCTGCACGCTACCAGCAAGCTTTGCGCCGCTACCATAGCCGCAAAGTTCATGCCTGAAGCCTTGAGGAAGGCGACCTTGTTCTTCGGCGGATTCAGTCCGCCAAGAATTCAAACAAGTTGACGCCAAAGTGGGAAGGCCCTTATCGGGTAGTACGAGTCACCAGGCCCGGCGCTGTCCGCTTGGAGACCGAAGATGGCATTCCAGTGAGCAATTCCTGGAATATCGAACATCTTCGCAAGTTCTACCCATAAGGCGCGGTTGTCGGGGGCTCCCGACAACCACCCTTTTGTACAAGTCTTGCCGGCAAGGCATGTGATCCTTTGTACAAAGCCAGGCGCAGACCCTGAGCGCAGATGAATAAATTTAAGTGTTGTACATTCCCTTATGGATTCCCATGTTCATATTTATGCATGTTTGTCTAAGATGTTGTATAACACCTACTCCCGGTAAGTTCTAACGAACCGCCAAGGTTTCATGTCTTTATTTTCTCTTCTTTCTTTTTTAAAGACAGAAGGATTCCTCGCGTGCACATTTGCCGGGGGGGGGGGGAAGGGAGATATGAGTACCAGTTGGCGATGTTCGGAATCGACGCTTGCCGGAGGAAGGATAGCGACAGAAAGCTAAGTTCTAAAAACTTAGAGCAAGTTTCTTTTATTACAAAGTTATTTCCTTGGACGATTCCGACTCTTGTATGGAAAATCTGCACGCGAAGGAACCCTTGTTGTAATCAGTTGCGCCCTTATTTTGTTTCGAGCCCGCTCAACGATTTAAGTGGCTGCACTAAGAACGCCAAGGAGTCTTGCCAGCCGCTGCGCCTCCAGCAGGCTGCTGAAGTCCCGCACCCAGCACTCGCGGCAGGTTGCGCGTCGGCAAGTTTTTTCAGTAAGCGTAGGGTGAACTCCATACATAAAGGAATCAAACGAGGAAAATAGCAAGCATGAACCTAAACATAGGCGAGTTATATTACATTCATGAGCTGCCGCAATTCTAATTTGAGACTTAATTGTCTTTTACATGGAATGGTGACGGCAAGAAAAGGGGGAGCACTTAATCCCTACGTTGGCCTTCAATCCTTTTGATGGAGTCCACCTTCTCAAGGATAGGCGTGATGCATTCTTCAAGCGCCTCAACATTTGCGTCCCTTGGAAGATGGCCGAGCGCGTTGGAGAGGTCGATGCCGGGATTGCTGTGTACCACCTTGATAAGCACCTTGCGAAGGACGGCCCGGCAAAGCCGGCGAGTCTCGTTGGCCAATTGGGTCGCCCGGCTAGACCGGAGCACCCTCAAGGCGTCGATGATGCTTTCAAAGAACATCGTCAACCTGGCACTTGGAGATACCCTTTCCTCGGAAGAATACCTGAAGTTCGACAGGCCCATGGTTGACAGTTCTGCCGTAAGCTTCTCCGCAGTGGCGATGAGACGTCCAGTCCAGATCTCCACCCCCTTCTCGTAATCGAGTTGGGCGGCGGCAGCGCTCTTGAGCAGGTTCCTCTCTCCTTGGAGATCCTTGAGTAGAGCTTTCTCACGGGCCCTGCCGGCCTCGAGAGACTTCTGCAACGTGGTCAGCTTCAATTCCAGAACTGCAATGTCATCAGCCGCAGAGGAGAGCTGCTTGGTTTTGTTGGACAGGGCAACTTGCATCTCCGCCAAGGAGTGGAGGGTTTTTTCCCTATCACCTTCGAGCGTCGAGAGCTCCTTGCCGTGCTCTTCGAGATCTGTTTCCAGTTTCTTCACCTTGTCGCTCAGCTCATTCTTGGCGGCCTCTGCAGCTTTGGCAGCATCGACGGCCTCCTTGAGCTTGCCGGCATGACTTGCAGTCAGAGCTTTGAGCGCCTCTTTATGTTTTTGCTCCAGCTCCTGGGTCCGCCGCGTGACAAGCTTCTCGATATCTTTATCTTTGCTGTGAAGCTTGGCGGCGAGCGCCTGCTCACGTGCGGTGAGATCTTCCTCATGAGCATCAAGAGCAACGCGGCGCCCCGTCAGGAGGGCATCTTCAGTGGCAATCCTTTGAGTAGCTTCATCCTGCGCCTTCTCCATATCAGATTGCTTCAGGAGGATTTCTGTCCACTGCTGGCTCACTTGTTCCCGGCCAGCAACCAACTCTTGGAGGGCCTCGGCGTGCCAGACTTGCATTTGTTCGACGCGCCTTTGAAAATCTGCTTCGGCCGCCTCGACAACTGCCATTCTGGAGTCCGCCTTATCTTTCCGGGCGCGGTGGAGAGCCTGGAGCTTGCGGGAATTCTCACCCATGGCCTGAAGGAGCTGATCCTCTTCAGATTTGCCGCTGCTAGCGCTGGGATCGTCAACAACTTCGAGCCCGGCAGCAGCGATGATTTCTTCGTCAAAAACTTCTCCTTCGACTGGTGCCCCAATGCTTGCCGTCCCCGACAAGTTGACGAACAGGTTCTCGCCAACCTTGAGGTATTTGCTGGATGAGGGGCCTTCAGATGTTGACGGTTGGTCTTCAGCGACCGCCTCACCAGTGGCAGGGGGCTCCGTGGCCGGTGCAGCGCCTGGCGCTCCTGCGGCAGGAATGCCGTCAGTACGGTCATCAGCCTCCCTGTCGCCCCCTTCAGTAGGTTCCTTGGCGGGTTCCTCTTGTGCAGCCTTGGCGGCCTCCCCGTCAAGAGCACCACCAGCCTCGACAGTGTCATCCTTGGTGGCCTCGCTGGCAGCGATCCTGTCTGCTTTGGCAGCGGCGTCCCTGGCGGTCTCCTCGATGACAACGTCGACGTCCATGTGTTCCGTCACAGGGAACTCTGAAGGACGAAGGAGGAGAACAGAATAAGATCAAGATTGAAGTTTGAAGCAACTAAAGATAGAGAGATACGGGAAAGAGTAACAAGCACTCTGAGGCAATCAGTTACCTGCGTCGAGCTGTTGGGAGGTGGCCTCGCCCCTCCCGGCAACTTCGGTTGCCGGAGGTGGGTTGCCGGTGTCCATGCTTGCCGGATCCTCCTCAGTTAGGATGGGCTCGTCGGTAGGATCTCTTGCCGGGGACGTGCTTGTGGGCGGCATGGTCGATGAAGGTGGCACGACGGAGATGTCTTCCGACAACTCTCCTTGTTGCCGTTCTTCTCCTGCGAGCCCAAGGATATCAGCGGCAAGAATGGAAGCCTCAGCACCCGCCAGCGGAAAAAGAACAGTGAACTTACGCTGGGGGCTGCGCTGGGGGCTGTGCTGGGGACTGCGTTGAGGACTGGCCTCCGGGCTGACGACGACGGTTTCTGGCACGCTCATGGAGCCTGCCGGGGGCTCGTCGCCCGTGGAAGTCTTTGTCCTCTTCGCCATCCTCTCCAGCAAGGTTTCTGCATCACTACAGAGACAATACGAGCAAGTCAGTAAGATCGACCCAAGATTGGAATATAAAGGCTGTGGCAACGTACTCACTCTTCTTCTTCTCGCTCCGGACTAAAGCCGGAGATGTCGAAATCGGCCTCCGCTGCAATGTCTGAGTGGGGAGGCGGAGGAGGGGTCCTAGGCCACTTGGCTGTGGCAGGCGCCGGAGCAGCTTCCGGTGTGGTGGTGCGAGACACCCCTGCCGCCCCAGCAGTGGCCGCTGGTGTGGGTCTCGCGCGCCGCGCAGGTTGTTGATGAGCCCCTTGCCGCGGTGCAGTCTTGTCGGCCACTTTCTTGCCGGGAGCCTCACCGCTCGAAGAAGGCTGGCTTGCCGGGATGCCAGACGCAGCCTTCCGAAGAACACGCTTCGTCTTCTTCGGGGCTGGGAGCTCTTCTCGCGTTTCTTCTTCGGCCATGTCCTCGTCGGACGAGCTCTCAGCGGCTGCGCTGCTCTGTTCCCCGGCAGCTCTGTCCTTCCCGGCAGGTTTTACTTCCACTACTACCTCTGCGTCGCTGGCTTCCCATTCTGTGAAGCCAACACTGCCGGCCTCCGCGGCAAGATTTGCCTCCTCCACCCTAGTAGCAATGTAAGCTACTTCTTGGTCGGTGGTGGCTCGGATGAAATCTGCCTCTTGCCGGACGGGTCTCTCCGTCAAGTTGTCAAAAAACTTCTGTGCTTCCTCCTCGGTTGGCTCAGCCCAAGTCACATCAAGACCGTGGGCGTTGAACATCGGCATGAAGGCGATGATTGACCCCAAGGCGGAGTTGTTGCACAAAGGGACGATCCTTGCCGGCAGCCGATGCTTGTCTTCGCGCTGGAATAGTTTTTGACGGAGAGCGCCAAGCTGCATAGTGGTCAGATTATTATTCAGCCCGGGGCGCAATCTCATAATATCTGCCGCGTTTCGGTATTCCCAAGCTGGCCTTCCCCTATTCTGCAAGGGGGCGATGCGGCGGCGGAGAAAGTCGAAGCCAATCATCTCCATTGTCAGCCCGGCAGCTTTCAGGCGAAGGATCCTGGTGGTGGCGATTGTGAGCCTCTCGTCCTCTGCGGCGAGATCGCTCCAGTCCTTGCCGCGGACCACCTTCTGTTGCCGGGGAAGACAAAACGGATGGGGATCTGCTTCCTTGATCCAGCACCATTCAGCCCGCCATTCGTCCCACTTTTCGCGGTAAACTCCTTCTGGGTATATTTCCTTATTCCAAGCCCTTGGGATCCAGGCGATAGAACCAGAGAGGGCCTCTCCTTTTTGGATGCGGGGGAAGAAGTAATGGCGAAAAAGAGTAGAGTTGGGAATCACGCCGGCAAAATTTTCACAAAGATGGACATGCATAGTACTGCATTCGGCGTGAAATTGAGAAGATGAAAGCCGTATGTGTACATGATATCATTGAAGAAGTCAGAAAATGGGGGGCAGAGCCCGCAATAGAAATAAGCGACGAAGAAAGGGTATCTGTCCGATCCACTTTTGGAACAAGCACCTGGAATCACGCGTGTGGCGGGGTGAGCTTGCGTCTCCTTCGCCCACATGCACTGGTACCGCCCCTTCAGAGCTTCAGCATCAAGCGATGGGGGGAAGACGACATATTTCTTCCGCATCTTCACCAGTTCGCTCTCCGGGACGTCGGCTTTCGCTTCCTTGCCCTTGCCTTTGCTGGCCTTGGGCGGCATGGCGGCTGTGAGGGCGGAAGCCGGGGGTGGAGCGAGCGTGGAAGCGGCGGGCGGAAGAGAAAAAAAAGCTTCGCTCTGAGCTTGAGAGGAGGAAGGCGATGGCGACAGCCAGATTGAGAAGAAGAAGGGGGTAAATAGGCTTGTGCCTCTGCGACTTCTCCTTTTTATGGGGAAGGAGCGGGGCCGCCTCTTTTATTCCCCAATGTGAATGCGCCTCTATAGGCGCGTTGCAGTTGCAGCCTTTGAGGCACGCTTCCCACGTCGCGCGCTCGGTGCGTGTAGTGGGGGGCACAGTAAACGAGATATTTACGAGCAGTTAATCCCCTGCCACGCGTGCCCGTGCACTGTTTGGGCCTAGCCCAACAACGCCTCGCACTCGTGTATGGCCTAGGCCCGGGGGCTCCTGTCGGTGTACTAAGTATTGGGCCACTAGTACCCCGTACTTGTGCACGGGCAGTTGTAGCCATCCTCGCGGCAAGGCTTGCCGGGGAACAGTTCGAGGTCGATTCAAGCCACCAAAGAAATCATCAAGTCAGAGATCTGAGGATCAGCAGATAAGAAGAGCTGGAATCTGAAGGCCAGCTTCCCCAGCAAGGCTTGGCGCCCGCCAAGGCTTGGCGCCCGGCAAGCTTCGGCGCCCGGCAAGGTTTTGTTGCTGTGCCACTGCTCTAGCACAGCGACAAACCCGACATTCTGGGTCCTTCCTTGGACGCGTGGCGCCGCGCCAATGGAAGAGAGCTTAAGCGGTGCTGATGGGATGGCCCCTTTTTCCATCCCCAAGAAAGTGAGGACACCTAAACGGACACCTCACGGTGCATTAAATGCGTTTGTCCTAATCCGTCAGCGGTTAGGTATGATACCCTGTAGCTACTTTACACCTCAATGTATGTACATTTTGCCACTGTGGTGACCCCTTTGAGCGTATAAAAGGAGGCCCAAGGTAACTGCTACAGGGGAGGAGAATTGCTGGCCCATTCTGCATGCGTAGCTGCTCTTTGAACGTACTGTTCACAGCGAGCACTCCTGAAGGCTGGGCTCAAGAACATTAATAAGAACACAAAGCAGGAGTAGGGTTTTACGCTGATCAGCGGCCTGAACCTGGGTAAAAACTTCCCGCGTCGATCGTTGGTTCTGCTCTTTGCGTATACCTCTCCCCCCGCCGAATCGTAAAGGGGTCTCACGGGATCCCATAGGTGTCGTACCCCGACAGAGCTCCTCGTCATGTCTGTGATCTTATTCAGGACTCTGAACAACATTCGGTCACCAACAAACATAACTCATATATAATACTATATCATCAATGAACGTTAAGCGTGCGGACCCTACGGGTTCGAGAATGATGTAGACATGACCGAGACGCTTCTCCGGTCAATAACCAATAGCGGGACCTGGATGCCCATATTGGTTCCTACATATTCTATGAAGATCTTTATCGGTCGAACCTTTATGACAACATACGTAGTTCCCTTTGTCAGTCGGTATGTTACTTGCCTGAGATTCGATCGTCAGTACCTCCATACCTCGTTCAATCTCATTACGGGCAAGTCTCTTTACTCGTTCCTTAATACATCATCCCATAACTAACTCCTTAGTCACTTTGCTTGCAAGCTTCTTATGATGTTGTATTACCGAGAGGGCCCAGAGATACCTCTCCGTCATACGGAGTGACAAATCCTAGTCTCAATCCATGCCAACTCAACAGACACCTTCGGAGATACCTGTAGAGCACCTTTATGATCACCCAGTTATGTTGTGACGTTTGATGGCACACAAGGCATTCCTCCGGAGTCCGGGAGTTGCATGATCTCATGGTCGGAGAAACATGTATTAGACATTAAGAAAGCAGTAGCAATAAACTGAACGATCATATGCTATGCTAACGGTTGGGTCTTGTCCATCACATCATTCTCCTAATGATGTGATCCCGTTATCAAATGACAACTCATGTCTATGGTTAGGAAACCTTAACCATCTTTGATCAACGAGCTAGTCTAGTAGAGGTTCACTAGGGACACGGTATTTGTTTATGTATCCACACATGTATTTAGGTTTTCGGCCAATACAATTCTAGCATGGATAATAAACCTTTATCATGATTAAGGAAATATAATAATAAACTTTTTATTATTGCCTCTAGGGCATATTTCCATTACATAAGTATCTATTTAATCAGAAAAACGCCAAAAGTTTTCCAAGATTCAACCACTAGCTAGGAACGGTCATGCCCGCCGTTTTGACCGCATTTTGAAATGGACATGAAAAATTCAAAAAAAATTGGAAAACCTTCGCATTGTGTCATTATATGTGACCAAGTTACCAAGAAATATAATAAACTTGTAATACGGCAATTCTTTTAAAAAAGTGTTCTAAAAAATGAGCTATTATGTGTGAAGATTCATGGCTTTCAAGCCAAATGATCAATCTTATGGCCACATTCATGGCATAGTTTGTTCAAATGATCTAATGTTGTGCACATGGGTGCATCTTGGAATGGCAAACAATGTTTCCTAAGGAAGTTTTCATTTTCTTTGGACGAAAAAACCATTTTTCATTTTCTGAGTGCCCAAAATGAGTTTTTTTGTGAAGGACCTACCATATATTTGTTGCAAAATTGGACCAGATCAATTTTCTAAAATACTAGGCCATATTTAATGTACCATTAACCAAATGGTCGGGTGTCAAAAGATTTGATCCACCTCTCGTGAAAAAGACAAATTTTCGCCGATTTAGTAGGATGTGGGTCAAATTTGAACTGGAGCTGCCTCATAGTTTGCTCTTTATTCTTTCCAAAAATCATTTCTAGGTACAGAAGTATCTATTTAATCAGAGAAACACCAAAAAAATTCCAAGATTCAACCACTAGCTAGGAATGGTCATGCTCGTCGTTTTGACCGCATTTTGAAATGGGCATGAAAAATTCAAAAAAAATCAAAAAATTGGAAAACCTTTGCATTGTGTCATTATATGTGACCAAGTTACTAGGAAAAATAATAAACTTGTGATACAGCAATTCTTTTAAAAAAGTGTTCTAAAAAATGAACTATAATGTGTGAAGATTCATGGCTTTCAAGCCAAATGATCAATCTTATGGCCACATTCATGGCATAATTTGTTCAAATGATCTAATATTGTGCACACGGGTGCATCTAGGAATGGCAAACAATGTTGCCTAAGGAAGTTTTCATTTTCTTTGGACGAAAAATTCATTTTCCATTTTTCGAGTGCCCAAAATGAGTTTTTTTGTGAAGGACCTACCATATATTTGTTACAAAATTGGACCAAATCAATATTCTAAAATACTAGGCCATATTTAATGTACCATTTACCAAATGGTTGGGTGTCAAAAGTTTTGATCCACCTCTCGTGAAAAAGACAAATTTTCGTCGATTTAGTAGGAAGTGGGTCAAATTTGAACTGGAGTTGTCTCATAGTTTGCTGTTTATTTTTTCCAAAAATCATTTCTAGGTACATAAGTATGTATTTAATCAGAGAAACACCAAAAAAATTCCAAGATTCAACCACTAGCTAGGAATGGTCATGCCCGTCGTTTTGACCGCATTTTGAAATGGGCATGAAAAATTCAAAAAAAATCAAAAAATTGGAAAACCTTTGCATTGTGTCATTATATGTGACCAAGTTATTAGGAAAAATAATAAACTTGTGATACAGCAATTCTTTTAAAAAAGTGTTCTAAAAAATGAACTATTATGTGTGAAGATTCATGGCTTTCAAGCCAAATGATCAATCTTATGGTCACATTCATGGCATAATTTGTTCAAATGATCTAATGTTGTGCACACGGGGGCATCTTGGAATGGCAAACAATGTTGCCTAAGGAAGTTTTCATTTTCTTTGGACGAAAAATTCATTTTCCATTTTTCGAGTGCCCAAAATGAGTTTTTTTAAGGACCTACCATATATTTGTTGCAAAATTGGACCAAATCAATTTTCTAAAATATTAGGCCATATTTAATGTACAATTGAACAAATGGTTGGGTGTCAAAAGATTTAAACCACCTCTCGTGAAAAAGACAATTTTTTGCCGATTCAGTAGGAAGTGGGTCAAATTTGAACTGCATCTGCCTCATAGTTTGCTCTTTATTTTTTCCAAAAATCATTTCTAGGTACATAAGTATCTATTTAATCAGAGATACATGGTGTGGTGGTGACACGTTGAGGTTTGGACGATGGTCGAGGGCCCCAACTCCAGAGCGCGTAAACTGGCATGCCCGCCGCGTGGTCACCGCGTGACCGTGGAATTGCCACGCATTCTGGGCGGCCTAGGCATGTCTGGTTGGTCGGGAACTCCCCCGGTAGGTGTTAGGAAGAAGAAGGCAATAGAAGAATCTCACGAGGAGACAGAACTAAGCTCAAACATGAATTAGCAGCCAAGTGTTTGATTAGTGGTGGGAAAAATGCACATGCCCAATGGGCCTGAGTTTTGGCCGAGCATGATCATCTACTAAGGAGACTGTCTTGGCAAATTTGCAGCTCAAATGGATGAGCCTAGGTGTCACTTGCTTTGCAAAGTACCACAGTGGACAAAAATATGAATGTTGAAGCTGGGCTCAAATGAATGAATAGATTGAGCTGAAATTTGCAGGAGGATGATAATTTGGGCATATGAAGGCACTGTAAAAATTTCATACCATTTGGATAAATAAAAATTGTACTTCCTTCATAGTGCTCTCCACTGAACAGAAAATTGAGAAAAATATTGAGGGAAATTGGCTAAATTAAATGAGCTAACATTTGGTGGAGGGAGGTTCTATGGGCAAGGTCATGTCCTGGTAAATTCTCAGCAATTATAAATTAATATAAAATATAGTTGCTTCACAAACTGAAAAAATTACTAGAAACAAAGATTGGATGGTGAGCTCACATGGATTGTTAGATGGGGCTCAACTTTTTTGGAGAGCTATGATTTGGGCATATAGAATATGTGGCAAAAATTCAACTCATTAGGATATGCCTAGGTAGTACTTCTTTCACAATGGTTCCAGCTGAACAGAAACATTGGAAATTTGCTGAGGAAGATTTACAAGGCAAATGGAGCTAAATTTTGTCATGAGGCAATGGTTTGGATAGTAAAGAGTGCCCAATTTTATTGGGACTTTTGGGAATGGGAGAAATATAGGCTGCTTCACAACCTAGGGCAAAAATTGACACATGGACATGACACATAGGCAAAATTGATGAGGTGGCGCCTAGTCATAGCAATGCACCACAATTTACAAGGCTATGACCATCTTCATTGGTCGTGATCAGCTAGAAATAAGGCAGTGGACCAGTGCTGTCTGCTTTACGACCATTTCGTGTAAGAAAATTACGACCTTTCTGACCAAAATGGTCGTTATGGTTTAGGGTTTGGAGCCCCCCGAACAGCTTATGATCAGTTGGTCTCAAATGGTCGTAGATTTATGACCATTTCTTCCAGGGTCACTGACAGAAGGTCACAAGTTGACATATTTCTTGTAGTGGAGAAAATAAATCTAGCATGGATAATACAATGAAAAGTGTGGACACCGACAACTGAAATGAAATGTGTGAACATGAATGTAATGTCGGTGGAAATACGTACTCCCCCAAGCTTAGGCTTTTGGCCTAGCTTGGTAATCACCACTCGTAGTAGCCGTCCGGTCCCACATGGAAGTGTTGGGGGGCAGGCACCTAAGCGTCCCACTCCTGAGGCTCCTCCTCTGCTGCTGCCTGGGCGTTCCGGTAGGCGATAATGTCATCTTGCATGATCCTATATCCGCCCCTGGCAATAGAATCAAACAAAGCAGGTGCAGACAACGGAATAATATCACGGGTAACCACACTGAAAACCAAGTTGTAGGAAATATCAATAGTAGTGTTCTCGCCATCAATAAACTGATGAGTTGCCGTAGCCTGTCGATCCAAGTAAACCTTGGGCAAGCGATAATTATGCTGGCGAATCTGAATGTTAAAGTGACTCGCTAAACGAGTGGCATAGATACCGCCATGAATTTTACCCTTGGTCCTGTTAAGGTGCAAGCGACGTGCAATGATAGCCCCTAGGCTATAAGTGTTGTCGCCATATAATGCACAACGTAAGACAGTGAAATCAGGGGCACTAAGTGCGCCAGCCTTCTCTCTAGCAAGTAAACACTTAGCAATGAATAGAGCAAAATAATGCACAGAAGGAAACTGCAAGCTAGTGGCGGTGACACCCGATACCCCTCTCTCATCTCCCACTGTCAAAAGACGATAAAAGTCCTCGAACTCTGCAGGCCTAGGCTCTCTTATTTCCCTGTCAGAAGGGATCAAGCATACATCGCAAAACTCAGTAAGAGGCATCTGATGGGTTTCAACATATAAATTAAACTGCACCTCAGGGTTCCTACTCAGAAAATGGAAATTTTGCACAAAGGAATTTGTAAGGAGATGGTATTGTTCACACTCAGCTGCGATGAAGTCGTTAAGCCCAGCATTGGCAGCAAATTGTGCGAACTCTTGACAGATCCCGGCCCCATCCATGAAGGGGTTGTGTGGCCATTCGCACGGCCGCACCTCCGCCATTCTCCGGGTGCGGAGATCATTGTCCGATGACTCCCCACCCTTGGAGTTCTTTTTGGAAGCAAACTTCCTAAAGAGACTCATCTTATTCCTATAAATAAAATTCTAAAATTTTTAGTCCACAATTTTTTTGTCAACAAAACTTTGCAAGATTGATAGCAACTACTCATAGGGATGCATAGAGGCCAAATTAAGCATTCAAACCACTTAGAACTCTAAGAATTCAACATGCAAGCTCATCTACAGTAGCACCAAGAGAAGCTAATTATTCAAAATATAATCCACTAAAGCAAAAACTAATTAGACCAATGGAGGAGTCACATACCAAGTAGCAATCCCCCAAAACAGTTTCGGAAATGGAGCTTCGAGCAAAGAGATCAAAATCCACGGGTTTGAGAGCAAGAACACGAGAGAGAGAGCAATGTTGATTTTTTTTCTGGTGGTAGGTGATGACATGGGCTAAAGAGGTAAGTGAGGGGGCCCACGTGGGGACCACAACCCACCAGGGCGCGCCTGGGGGTGCTGGCGCGCCCAGGTGGGTTGTGCCCACCTGGAGCACCCCCCCTCTGATGTTATTTGCACTAAAAATTCAGAAATATTCAGAAAAAAATCGTATTAAATTTTCATGGCATTCTGAGAACTTTTATTTTTGGGTCATTTTTTATTTCACAGAAAATTCAGAAAACAGACAAAACATGGTATTTTATTTTATTTAACTAAGAAAAACAGAAAACAAGAGTGGGAAACAGAAGGTTGTGCCTACTAGGTTCATCAACTTCATACCTTTCAAAAATGATCCATTAATAAGGTTGATCAAGTCTTATTAACAACCACTTTCGATTAGCATGAAACCGAAGAACTTTCGTAAACACTAAGTTACCTCAACGGGGATATGCATGTCCCCAACAATAAGCATTTCATATTTCTTTTTGGCAGTAGGTAGAGGTAGTTGAAAACTTCCAATAGTGAGTGCCGGAGATTTTTCAATAGCATTAATACCATTCACTTGGAATTGTTTCTTCGAAAAGTCACCGTATACTCATTACCATTGATATGAAAAGTAACCTTGCTTTTATTGCAATCAATAACAGCCCTTGCAGTATTCAAGAAGGGTCTACCAAGGATAATCGACATGTTGTCATCCTCGGGCATCTCAAGTATAACAAAGTCAGTCAAGATAGTAACATTTGCAACAACAACGGGCACATCCTCACAAATACCGATAGGTATGGCAGTTGATGTGTCATCCATTTGCAAAGATATTTCAGTAGGTGTGAGTTTATTCAAATCAAGTCTTTTATATAAGGAGAAAGGCATAACACTAACACCAGCTCCTAAATCACATAAAGCAGTTTTCACATAGTTTCTTTTTATGGAGCAAGGTATAGTTGGTATTCCCGGATCTCCAAGTTTTTTAGGTATTCCATCCTTAAAAGAATAATTAGCAAGCATAGTGGAGATTTCAGCTTCTGGTATTTTTCTTTTATTAGTGATGATGTCTTTCATATATTTTGCATCAGGGGCCATCTTTAAAATATCAGTCAAACGAGTGCTCAAAAAGACTGGCCTAAGCATTTCAGTAAAGCGTTCAAATTCTTCATCATCCTTTTTCTTACTGGATTTAGGTGGAAAGGGCAAGGGTTTTTGGACCCATGGTTCTCTTTCTTTTCCATGTTTTCTAGCAACAAAGTCTCTTTTGTCATATCTTTTATTTTTAGATTGTGGGTTATCAAGATCAACTGCTGGTTCTATCTCAACATCATTATCTGGTTGTTTATCATTATCTAGTTGAGTATCTTCATGAACATTATCATTATCTTTTTCATTATCACTAGGTGAATGTTCATTACCAGATTGAGTTTCAGCATCAGAGATAGAAACATCATTATTATTATCAGGAGGTTTTTCTATTTCAGGTTCACTAGAGGCATGCAAAGTCCTATCATTTTTCCTTTTCTTTTTCTTTTTAGATGGACTAGGTGCATCAGTGTTAATTCTTTGAGAGTCTTGTTCAATTCTTTTAGGATGTCCCTTAGGATAAAGTGGTTCCTGAGTCATTTTACCTCCTCTAGTTGCTACTCTAACAGCAAAGTCATGTATGTTGTTGTTCATTTCAGCAAGCAATTCTCTTTGAGATTTAGCAACTTGTTCTAGTTGAGTTTGAACCATAGAGGCATGTTTTCCTACACCTCTAACATCATTTGAGATTCTAAATAACAAGGCACTCAAGCGAGCAATCATATCAGAATTATATTTCAATTGTTTCATAACATTGGCATTGAAGTGATCTTGTTTTCTAATGTAGTTGTCAAACTCATAAAGGCAGTGACTAGGATGTTTATTATAAGGATTATCATTGTCATTGAATTTCATTAAATAATTTACCTCTACCACCTTAGGTGGTGGTGGTGTATCAATCCCATGTATTTCTTCAGTAGGTGGTAAAATTTTAACATCTTCTGCTTTAATATCTTTTTCCTTCATAGATTTCTTTGCCTCTTGCATATCTTCAGGACTGAGATATAAGATACCTCTCTTCTTTGGAGTGGGTTTAGGCGGTGGTTCAGGAAGAGTCCAATCATCATAATTTTTCAAGATATTATTAATAATTCCTCAGCTTGCTCAACAGTTCTTTCCCTGAAAACACAACCAACACAACTATCTAGGAAGTCCCTAGAAGCATCGATTAGTCCATTATAGAAGATATCAAGTATTTCATTTTTCTTAACAGGATGATCAAGCAAAGCATTAAGCAATTGGAGAAGCCTCCCCCAAGCTTGTGGGAGACTCTCTTCTTCAATTTGCACAAAGTTAAATATTTCCTGTAAGGCAGCTTGTTTCTTATGAGTAGGAAAATATTTTTTAGAGAAGTAATAAATCATATCCTGGGGACTATGCACACAACCAGGAGCAAGAGTATTGTACCAAGTCTTAGCATCACCCTTTAATGAGAATGGAAATAACTTGAGGATATAATAATAGCAAATTTTCTCATCATGAGCAAAAAGGGTGGCTATGTCATTCAACTTAGTAAGGTGTGCCACAACAGTTTCAGTTTCATAACCATGAAAAGGATCAGATTCAACCAAAGTAATTAACTCCGAGTCGACAGAGAATTCATAATCCTTATCATCAACAAAGATAGGAGAAGTAGCAAACTGAGGATCACATTTCATTCTAGCATTCAAAGATTTTTCTTTCAGTTTGCATAATAATATCTTAAGATCATCTCTATCATTGCAAGCAAAAAAGTCTCTAGCTGTCTCCTCATCCATAACATAACCTTCAGGTACTTTAGGCAATTCATATCTAGGAGAGCTAGGTCTAATAGGTGTTTCAAGATTTTCAGTTTCAAGTATTTCATCAGTTTCAGTGATCTTATCAGTTTCAGTAATTTCATTCTCTCTAACTCTAGCAATTTGTTAATCAAGAAAATCACCTAGTGGCACACCATCATCAAGCAAGGTACTAGCATCATCATGAGTAGCATTCATAGAAGTAGCATCATCAATAACTTGCGACATATTAGGATTAATAGCATGTGGTGGTGTTGCAAGTTTACCCATAACAGAAGGTGAATCAAGTGCAGAGCTAGATGGCATTTCCTTACCTCTCCTTGTCTTAGAGGGTAAAATCTTAGTCTTGGTATCCTTCAGATTCTTCATAATGATAAATTGATAATAATCCCAAGTGACTCAACAAATATAGCTATGCTCCCCGGCAACGGTGCCAGAAAAAGGTCTTGATAACCCACAAGTAAAGGGGATCGCAATAGTTTTCGAGGGTAGAGTATTCAACCCAAATTTATAGATTCGACATAAGGGGAGCCAAAGAATATTTGCAAGTATTAGCAGCTGAGTTGTCAATTCAACCACACCTGGAGATTAATTATCTGCAGCAAGATGATCAGTAGCACAGTAATATGATAGTTTTGATAATAGTAGCAACAGTAGCAATAACGGTAACAGTGATAGCAATAGTTTTGTAGCAGTTGTGACAGTAGCAATAGCAATAGTAACTTAGCAAGAACAATATAAGAGAAATTCGTAGGCATTGGATCGGTGAATTCATTGGACGATATTCATCATAAAACAGTCATAACCTAGGGCGATACGTCACTAGCTCCAGTTCATAAATATAATGTAGGCATGTATTCCGTAAATAGTCATACATGCTTATGGAAAGAACTTGCATGACATCTTTTGTCCTACCCTCCCATGGCAGCGGGATCCTATTGGAAACTAAGGGATATTAAGGCCTCCTTTTAATAGAGAACTGGAACAAAGCATTAGCACTTAGTGAATACATGAACTCCTCAAACTACGGTCATCACCGGAAAGTATCCCGACTATTGTCACTCCGGGGTTTGCGGATCATAACATGTAATAGGTGACTATAACTTGCAAGATTGGATCTAGAACATAGATATAATGGTGATAACATAAACGGTTCAGATCTGCAATCATGGCACCCGGGCCCAAAGTGACAAGCATTAAGCATGGCAAAGTCATAGCAACATCAATCTCAGAACATAATGGATACTAGGGATCAAGCCCTAACAAAACTAACTCGATTACATGATGAATCTCATCCAACTCCTCATCGACCAGCGAGCCTATGAAGGAATTACTCACTCCCGGTGGGGAGCATCATGGAATTGGCGATGGGGAAAGGTTGATGATGACGAAGATCAAAGATCCCCCTCTCCGAAGCCCCAAACGGACTCCAGATCTGGCCTCCCGATGAAGAACAGGAGGCGGCGGCGACTCCGTCTCGTGAAACGCGGTAATTCTTTCTCCCTGATTTTTCTCTCCAAAAATAGGTATTTATGGAGTTGGATTCAGGGTCTGCGGGGCCACCAGGTGGGCATAACCCACCTGGGCGCGCTAGGAGGGGGGGCGCGCCCTGGTGGGTTGTGCTCACCCAGGGACCCCCCTCCGGTGGTTCTTGGCTCCAGTAATTCTCTTTTATTATATAAAAAATCCTCGCAAAGTTTCGTTCCAATCCGAGAACTTTTATTTCTGCACAAAAACAACACCATGGTAGTTCTGCTGAAAACAACGTCAGTCCGGGTTAGTTTCATTCAAATCATGCAAATTAGAGTCTCAAAACAAGAGTAAAAGTGTTAGGAAAAGTAGATACGACGGAGACGTATCAGTCCCCCTTGAGAGCTTCCTTTGGTCCTTCTCTCTTTAGTTCCATCTTCATCAACCAAGCATCTCCTTCTACGTTGTTGGAGGAGGGAGAAGACATGAAGCCTGGCTTTGAGAAACCTTGACAGAAAAACAGCAAGAAAGAGGAACAGGATATTTCTCCGTGATACGGTGGTCAATACGTTCAGGGGGTATATAAAGATTTTTTATCTTGGGAAACAAGCAAACGGGAGGAAAACGGAGTCGGGAAGGTTCCCGAGGTGGGCACAACCCGCCTGGGCGCGCCAGGGGGCCCTGGCGCCCCCTGGTGTCTTGTGCCCTCCTCGGGTGTCTTCCTAGTTGTTTCTTATTTTCCTAATTTTTAATATATTCCAAAACTGACAGAAAATATTTTTGCGGATTTTTTGGAGTCCGTTTACTTACCGTATAATGTACCTCCTCCTTTTTAATTATTCTGGAGTGTTCCGGAAGGTCTCCTTTATGTGTTCCTCCGGTGTCATGGTTTGGATAATATTGCTTTCAACATTAATAGGCGTACCTGAGATATAGTGTTTAATTCTTTGACCATTGACCACCTTCAGGTTTGTACCTTCGGCATTATTTATTTTGATAGCTCCAGAGCGGTAAACCTCTTCGATGATATATAGTCCTTCCCATTTAGAGAGAAGTTTCCCTGCAAAGAACCTGAAATGAGAGTTATACAATAGAACATATTCTCCAACTTTGAATTCTCTCTTTTGGATTCTTTTGTCATGCCATCTTTTAACTTTTTCTTTAAACAACTTGGATTTTCATAAGCTTGGGTTCTCCATTCATCTAGTGATGTAATATCAAATAACCTCTTTTCTCTGGCTAGTTTGAAATCATAGTTGAGTTCTTTTATTGCCCAATATGCTTTGTGTTCTAACTCTAGAGGCAAATGACAAGCTTTTTCATAAACCATTTTATACGGAGACATACCCATAGGATTTTTATAAGCTGTTCTATAGGCCCAAAGTGCATCATCTAGTTTCTTAGACCAATTCTTTCGGGACCTATTAATGGTTTTCTGTAATATTAATTTTATTTCTCTATTGCTAAGTTCAACTTGACCACTAGATTGAGGATGATAGGGTGATGCAATTCTATGGTTACATCATATTTAGCAAGCATTTTACGGAAAGCACCATGAATAAAGTGTGAACCACCATCAGTCATTAAATATCTAGGGACTCCAAACCTTGGGAAAATAACTTCTTTAAGCATTTTAATGGAAGTGTTATGATCAGCACTACTAGTTGGAATAGCTTCTACCCACTTAGTAACATAATCAATAACAACCAAAATATGTGTATACTCATTAGAGGAAGGAAAAGGTGCCATATAATCAAAACCCCAAACATTAAATGGTTCAACAGCAAGTGAATAATTCATAGGCATTTCTTGACGCTTACCAATATTACCAATTCTTTGACATTCATCACAAGATAAAACAAATTTACGGGCATCCTTGAAGAGAGTAGGCCAATAAAAACCGGATTGCAATACCTTGTGAGCAGTTCTATCTCCCGCATGATGCCCTCCATAAGCTTCGGAGTGACATTTTCATAGGATTTGTTCCTGTTCATGCTCAGGTACACAACATCTAATAATACCATCTACTCCTTCTTTATAAAGATGTGGGTGATTCCAAAAGTAATGTCTTAAATCATAGAAGAACTTTTTCTTTTGTTGGTATGTGAAACTAGGTGGTATGTATTTAGCAACAATATAATTAGCATAGTCAGCATACCAAGGAGTATTGTGAGAAACATTTATTGCAGCTAGTTGTTCATCAGGAAAGCTATCATCAATAGGTAGTGGGTCATCAAGGATATTCTCTAACCTAGACAGGTTATCAGCTACGGGGTTCTCAGCTCCTTTTCTATCAGTTATATGTAAATCAAATTCTTGTAGTAGGAGAACCCGCCTAATGAGCCTCGGCTTAGCATCTTTCTTTTCCATAAGATAATTAATAGCATCATGATCGGTGTGAACAATAACTTTAGAATCAACAATGTAAGATCTGAATTTGTCACAAGCAAGCACAACTGCTAAGAATTCTTTTTCAGTAGTAGCATAATTTCTTTGGGCGCTGTCTAGAGTTTTGCTAGCATAATGAATAACATTTAATTTCTTATCAACTCTTTGTCCTAGAACAGCACCAACAGCATAATCACTAGCATCACACATAATTTCAAAAGGCAAGTTCCAATCAGGTGGTTGAACAATAGGTGCAGAAGTTAAGGCTTTCTTAAGTGTTTCAAAGGCTTCTACACAATCATCATCAAAAACAAATGGAACGTCCTTTTGTAAAAGATTTGCAAGAGACCTAGAAATTTTAGAGAAGTCTTTAATAAACCTCCAATAGAAACCAGCATGTCCAAGGAAACTACGAATACCTTTGATATCTCTGGGACATGGCATTTTCTCAATTGCATCAACTTTAGCTTTATCCACTTCAATACCTCGTTCAGAAATTTTATGCCCCAAGACAATACCTTCATTAACCATAAAGTGGCACTTCTCCCAATTCAAGACAAGATTAGTTTGCTCACGTCTCTGCAAAACTCGATCAAGGTTGGTTAAGCAATCATCGAAAGAAGTTCCATAAACAGAAAAATCATCCATGAAAACCTCAACAATCTTTTCACAAAAATCAGAGAATATAGCAGTCATACATCTTTGAAAGGTAGCAGGTGCATTGCATAAACCAAAAGGCATATGTCTATAAGCATAAGTTCCAAAAGGGCAAGTAAAGGTGGTTTTCTCTTGATCAGGTTGTGAAACAGGTATTTGAGAAAAAGCAGAATATCCATCAAGGAAGCAAAAGTGTGTGTGCTTAGATAATCTTTCTAACATTTGATCAATAAAAGGCAAGGGGTAATGATCTTTTCTAGTTGCTTTATTTAATTTTCTAAAATCAATTACCATCCTATAGCCAGTAACAATTCTTTGTGGAATAAGTTCATTTTTATCATTAGGAACAATGGTAATACCTCCTTTCTTAGGGACACAATGAACAGGACTTACCCATCTACTATCAGCTATGGGATAGATTATACCTGCTTCCAGAAGCTTTAATATTTCAGTTCTTACCACTTCTTTCATTTTGGGATTCAAAAATCATTGATGATCAACAACGGGTTTAGCATCAGGTTCCATATTAATCTTGTGATGACAGAGAGTGGGACTAATGCCCTTAAGATCATCAAGAGTATATCCAATAGCAGCATTGTGCTTTTTCAGAACTTTCAATAATCTCTCTTCTTCATGTTCTGAAAGGTTAGCACTAATAATAACAGGATATATCTTTTTCTCATCAAGATAAGCATATTTCAAAGTGTCAGGCAATTGCTTCAATTCAAACACAGGATCACCTTTAGGTGGAGGAGGACCTCCTAGAGTTTGTGCAGATTATGTTTGAGCAGAGGTTGTTGTTCGAAGAAAATTCTATCTATCTCATTTCTTTCATGCATATGCATATCATTTTCATGGTCTAACAAATATTGTTCTAGTGGATCAGTAGGAGGCACAGCAATAGAAGCAAGACCAATTTTTTCATCCTTACTAGGTAATTCTTTCTTATGAGGTTGTCTATTAAACTTAGAAAAAATAAACTCATGAGACTCATCACCAAAACTAACACCGATGGTTTGTTTCTCACAATCTATTTTAGCATTAACAGTGTTCAAGAAAGGTCTACCAAAGATAATGGGACAAAAGTCATCTTGTGGGGAACCAAGAACTAGAAAATCAGTAGGGTATTTTATTTTCCCACACAAGACTTCAACATCTCAAACAATCCCAAGTGGTGTGATGGTGTCTCTATTAGCAAGTTTAATAGTAACATCTATGTCTTCTATTTCAGGGGGTGCTATATCATTCATAATTTCTTGGTATAAGGTAAAAGGAATAGCACTCACGCTAACACATATGTCACATAAGCCATGATAACAGTGATCTCCTATTTTAACTGAGACAACAGGTGAAAGGACATGCGGTGCCCCCATGTGTGGTTTTGGTAATTGATGACATTCTCTATGGACTAATGGTTGCATTGAGTTATATTTGAAGGATTTGTCCATAGGCATTTCTTGAAGTCCATGTGTTGGTTTCAAGGAGTTTATGTGTTGACCAAGGTGCTATTAAGGAATTATTCAAAGATTGGTCATGTGAGAGTTGAGCTTATTGCAAGCATGTCTTGAAGAAGAAGATTGTGTGATCGTTCATGCTTACCTTCAAGGCATCATCCAAATAAAGAGAGTTGGAAAGGTTCAAGGTTGATCAAGACTACGTCAAGAGTGAATCAAGTTGATCAACACACAAAGCGTAGAAGATGTACCGAGAGGGATCAAGCGATCCCATGGTATGTTCAAGTGGATCATCACGAAGAGATCATATGCTTGAAGCTTGCCGTCCATTGTGGTGGCAATGGACTTGTAAAGATGAGCCAAAGAGTGGCTCACCCATAGTGGAGTATGGGGGAGCAATCACTTCACCGAGCCAACGGAATCAAGAAAGGTGATCCAACTTGAGGAAGTCAAGATCGTCATCATCTAGCTCAAGTGGACTTTGTGCAAGGCAAAGGTTTGCCCTTGATAGGTTTTCTATTTTTTTGGTCTCATGGTGGTAGTTGGGAGACCGGGTTATAGGATCGATTGCCGTACTATCAAGGGGGGGCTCTCGATGAGTAGCTTGATCGTATCATTCGTAGAGAGCTCAAACCATTGCATCCTTGCATCATCTTTATTGGTTCTTGTTTGGTTCTTCTCCTTGTGAGATTTGGAGCTTTTGATCATTTTCATGACAAGCTCGTGTTCATCGAAAACAAAGTTCTCTTGCTTCTTCTATGATGTTTTCAATGTTGGGGTTTTTGTCGGTTCTCTTTGTGAGTCTTAGAGCTTATGGTCATCTTAATGACAAGCTTGAGATCATCGAAAACGGAGTTCACATGCATCTTCTATGATGTTTTCGATGTTGGAGGTTATGCCGGTTCTTCTCTGTTGGAGGTTTCACTCCTCTATAAGCTAGGCATACCTCCCCTGCCTCTTCTTACTATAACTCTCATCGTCCTCTATCCAACAAGCTTGAGTTTGCTCTATTCGGAGCTCATTTGCAGAAGTTATGGCAGTTCTGGTTTTATTGTATCCTTCCGTTTATCCGTGTCTTTACAAAATGAAGGCCTCCAAGTGCTATAGTTCTGTGGCGTGCAGTAGTACTGCTCAACGGAGCAGTAGTACCGCAGTGGCCCACGGTAGTACCGGCCAGGGAAGCGGTAGTACCGCGCTATGCGGTAGTACCGCTCCTCAGGTGCGGTAGTACCGTGGCCTCTAGCCCAGCACACTGGCATGCGCGGAAGTAGGTGCGGAAGTATTTTTTTACATCCGCGCCCTACGCGGTAGTACCGCTCCCAGCGTGCGGTAGTACCGTGTCGGACTTTTGCACTGACCCAACCTCAGCGGATGTAGGCGCGGATGTAATTTTTTACATCCGTGGTTTCGCGGTAGTACCGCTATCCCCAGTGGTAGTACCGCTGCTGCACCTGTGTGGCCGTTGAATACTACCCTTACGGTAGTACTGCAAGGGCAGGCGGTAGTACCGCTCCGGCAGTACTACCGCCCTGTTGCCCCGTTGCAGTAGTGTTTCATTTGGCTACTGCCGCCCCAGCGGTAGTACCGCTCCTTGGAGCGGTAGTACCGCTCGGTGTGGGCTGTGAGGATAACGGTTGGGTTTTTTCCCACCTATAAAAGGGGGTCTTCTTCCCCAATGGATCCAATCTTTTTTGAGCTTGTGTTCTTCCCCCATTGTTGACCTTCTTCGAGCTTGCTATCTCTCAATCCCTCCATGGATTCTTGCTAGTTTTTGGGGGAAAAGAGAGAGGAGATCTAGATCCACATTTCCACCAATCACTTTCTCCTCTATGTGAGGGGAACCCTTTGGATCTAGATCTTGGAGTTCTTCGTGTTCTCTTCTTCGTTCTTCCTCTCGTTTTCCTCCCTAGCATTAGTTGCTTCGGTGGGATTTGGGAGAGAAGGACTTGGGCACTCCGTGTGCCCTTGCCATTGCATTTGGTGCATCAGTTTGAGTTCTCCACGGTGATACATGGAAGTGAAGTTGAGTAGCTTATTACTCTTGGGTGCTTGGTACCCTTGAGCTTGTTCCTCTTGGGTGCTTGGACGCCCTAGATGGTTGGTGGTGTTCGGAGCTCAATCATTGTGGTGTAAAGCTCCGGGCAAGCGTCGGGGTCTCCAATTAGGTTGTGGAGATTGCCTCAAGCAATTTGACGGGTACCGGTGACCGCCCCCAAGGGTTGCCAAAGTGTACGGGTTCGGTGACCGCCCCCAAGGGTTGCCATTTGTACGGGTTCGGTGACCGCCCTCAAGGGTCCCTTAGTGGAATCACGGCATCTTGCATTGTGCGAGGGCGTGAGGAGATTACGGTGGCCCTAGTGGCTTCTTGGGGAGCATTGTGCCTCCACACCGCTCCAAACGGAGATTAGCATCCGCAAGGGTGTGAACTTCGGGATACATCGTCGTCTCCGTGTGCCTCGGTTATCTCTTACCCGAGCCCTTTAGTTATGCACTTTACTTTCTGATAGCCATATTGTTTCTTGTCATATATCTTGCTATCACTTAGTTGTTTATCTTGCTTAGCATAAGTTGTTGGTGCACATAGGTGAGCCTAGTTGTTGTAGGTTTTGTGCTTGACAAATTAACCGCTAGGTTTATTCCGCATTTGTTCAACCCTAAACCGTATTTATTTTAAAGCGCCTATTCACCCCCCCCCCCCTCTAGGCGACATCCTTGATCTTTCAACAGGCATGCCAACATCAGGTCTATGTTTATCTTTTTCATCGGGTTTGGCAATTCTAGCAGCTTCATCACAGAAGTAAATAACATGCCCATCAATATTTTCTACCAGAAGATCTTTAACCATAGAAACACTAGGTTCTACTTTAATTTGTTTAGCAGGTTTAGGTGCTCTAATATGACTTTTATTGATCACGGTTGAAACCTTGGCGTGCTCCTTTATCCTAACAGGGAAAGGTGGTTTTTCAATATAAGCAATAAGCACAACTGGATCAACATTGTAAATAATAGTTTTATCTTTAGCTATGTCGGGTTCTTTAATTTCTTCTTTAATAGGTGGGTGATATTTAAACCACTTCTCCTTAGGGAGATCAACATGAGTAGCAAATGATTCACAAAAGGAGGCTACTATCTCAGAGTCAAGTCCATATTTAGTGCTAAACTTGTGAAAAGCATCGGTATTCACAAAAGATTTAACACAATCAGATTCAAGCTTAATACCTAACTCTTTACCTTCGTCGAGTTCCCAATCTTCAGAGTTGCATTTAATTCTTTCTAAAAGATCCCACCTGAATTCAATAGCCTTCTTCATAAAAGAACCAGTACAAGAAGTATCGAGCATGGATCGATCATCATGAGAAAGCCGAGCGTAAAAATTCTGAATGATAATTTCTCTTGAGAGCTCATGATTGGGGCATGAATATAACATTGACTTAAGCCTCCCCCAAGCTAGAGCGATACTTTCTCCTTCACGAGGCCAAAAATTATATATATAATTCCTATCACGATGAACTAGATGCATAGGATATTTTTTTTGGTGAAATTCCAATTTCAATCGATTCCAATTCCAAGATCCAATATCATCGCATAGCCTATACCATGCCAATACTTTTCCCTTAAAAGATAAAGGGAAAACCTTCTTCTTAGCTTCATCTCCATGCAAACCTGCAAGCTTAAATAATCCACAAATTTCATCCACATATATCAAGTGCATATCAGGATGTTCAGTTCCATCTCCTGCATACGGATTAGCTAGCAGTTGTTCTCTCATACTCGAAGGAATTTCATAACCAATATTTTCAGTAGGTGCTGTAGGTTGAGGGGCAACTAATTGTGGTTCCGGTCAAGCTGAAAATACCCCGAACAAACCCCTCAAAGGATGATCCTCCATAGTAACAAGTGACAATAAATTTCAGCACGTAGTAATAATTTTCCCTTACCAATTTCCACTTACCAAGAGCGCTTCACTCCCCGGCAACGGCGCCAGAAAAGAGCCTTGATGACCCACAAGTATAGGGGATCAATCATAGTCCTTTCGATAAGTAAGAGTGTCGAACCCAACGAGGAGCAGAAGGAAATGACAAGTGGTTTTCAGCAAGGTAATGTCTGCAAGCACTGAAATTGTAGGTAACAAGTTGTTTGATAGCAAGATAATTTGTAACAAGCAAGTAACGGTAATGGTAAAAAAAGTGCAGCAAGGTAGCCCAATCCTTTTGAGGCAAAGGACAGGCCAAAACGGTCTCTTATGGTAAGCAAAGCGTTCTTGAGGGTACACGGGAATTTCGTCATATCACTTTCATCATGTTGCCTTGATTCGTGTTCGCTACTTTGATAATTTGATATGTGGGTGGACCGGTGCTTAGGTGCTGTTCTTACTTGAACAAACCTCCTACTTATGATTAACCCCATCGCAAGCATCCGCAACTACGAGAAAAGTATTAAGATAAAATCTAACCATAGCATTAAACTTTTGGATCCAAATCGGCCCCTTACGAAGTAGCGCATAAACTAGGGTTTAAGCTTCTGTCACTCTAGCAACCCATCATCTAATAACTACTCCACAATGCATTCCGTTAGGCCCAAATATGGTGAAGTGCCATGTAGTCGACGTTCACATGACACCACTAGGGGAATAACAACATACATATCATCAAAATATCGAACACATATCAAGTTCACATGATTACTTGCAACATGACTTCTCCCGTGACCTCAAGAACAAAAGTAACTACTCATAAATAATAATCATGCTCAAGATCAGAGGGGTATTAAATAGCATAATGGATCTGAACATGTAAACTTCCACCAAATAAACCATATAGTAATCAACTACAAGATGTAATCAACACTGCTAGTCACCCACAAGCACCAATCTAAGGTTCCGGTACAAAGATTGAACACAAGAGATGAACTAGGGTTTGAGAGGAGATGGTGTTGTTGAAGATGTTGATGGAGATAGCCCTCCCAATGATGGGAGAGTTGTTGGTGATGATGATGACGATGATTTCCCCCTCCGGGAGGGAAGTTCCCTCGGTGGAATCGCTCCACCGGAGGGCAAAAGTGCTCCTGCCCAAGTTCCGCCTCGAGACGGCGGCGCTTCATCCCGAAAGTCCTCCACTTATTTTTTTCTAGGTCAAAATGACTTATATACCAGAAGAGGGGCACCGGAGGTGGGCCGAGGAGGGCACAACCCACCAGGGCGCGCCTGGGCTCTCTGGCGCGCCCAGGTGGGTTGTGCCCACCTGGTGGGCCCCCTCTGGTAATTTGCTCCAACAATTCTTAAATAATCCATAAAAAATCTCCGTGAAGTTTCAACTTATTTGGAGTTGTGCAGAATAGGTAGCTCTGACGTGCTTTTTCAGGTCCAGAATTCCAGCTGCCGGTATTGTCCCTTTTTGTGTAAACCTTGCAAATTATGAGAGAAAAGGCATTAGAATTACTCCCAAAAGCATTATTATGCATAAAAATATATTATAAATAATAGTAGGAAAACATGATGCAAAATGGACGTATCACCCATGCACCAAAGAGAGTGGGAAAGGAAGGGGGAGGCGTCCTAAGGCAGCCAGCCCCCCTTTCCTTTCCCCCCATGTTCAAAATAAGGTAGGGGGCGCGGCCAGGGCAGGCGCCCTAGGGCTGCCGCCGACCACTTGGGGCGCCCTAGGGGCTGCCTCCTCTCCCCCCTCCACCTATATATATGAGGTAGGGGGCGCCACACATAGGCCATGACAATTTCTTAGCCGTGTGCGGCGCCCCTCTCCACAGTTTTGTCCCTCGGTCATATTTTCGGAGTGCTTAGGCGAGGCCCTGCGGAGATAGCATCACCACCACCGTCACCACGCCGTCGTGCTGCCGGAACTCATCTACTACTTCGCCCACCTTGCTGGATCAAGAAGGCGAGGACGTCAGCGAGTTGAACATGTGCTGAACGCGGAGGTGCCGTACGTTCGGTACTTGATCGATTGGATCGCGAAGAAGTTCAACTACATCAACCGCATTCATAAACGCTTCCGCTTACGGTCTACGAGGGTACGTAGACTCTCTCCTCTCGTTGCTATGCATCTCCATGGATAGATCTTGCATGTGCGTAGATTTTTTTTTGTTTTCCATGCAACGTTCCCTAACACAAGCATGATCTCTTCGTGATGCTCCACTTGAACTTGCACACCGCAATCTTGATGACGATCACCACTTGATGTCATCCTCCATGGGATATATGATATCTTCCTTTTGATGCACGATCATGGAAACATACCTAACCCCACAAACAACTCTCACATAGACCATGAGTTAGTACACAAAGCGTAATGGGCAATGCTTACCGTACCATGAGATCACTTGATCCCGCTTGGTACATCTTCTACGCTTTGTGTGTTGATCAACTTGAATCTTTGTCCTTTGTCTTGATCAACCTTGAATCTTTCTAACTCTCTTCATTAAGATGATGTCTTGAAGGTAAACATGAATGTTCGCACAATCTTCTTCTTCAAGACATGCTTGCAATAAGCTAGCACCTTGGTCAACACATATTCTTCTTCTAATAACCTTGAAACCAACAAATGGTATTCAAGAAATACCTATGGACAAACCCTTCAAATATAACTTAAGGCAACCATTAGTCCATAGAGATTGTCATCAATTACCAAAACCAAACATGGGGGCACCACATGTTCTTTCAAGGAAGCTATCACAATAATTCATTACCCATAGCTAAAAAACACCGCTATCATAATAGTGCATTGTTTGAAGGTGATGAAACTGTGTCCAACTGTCTAATTTTATTTTGTGACTCTGTGTTAAAATCTCACATGTTTGAGAGACAATTATTATGTTTCCGATGTAGTCTCTGGTGCGAGGGCTGAATTTCATTAAAATTCAAAATTTGCGCAAATTCATATTAAATTTTTCAAATTTTACAATTTTGTATCAAATATGCTCGCCAATTTTGCAAAATAAAACAAATTGAACATGCTTACTAACTGTGACGGTTATGGAAGTCGTCATCAGCATATGGTCTACAATGGGCCCACATGTCAGAATCACTAATCGGTCAAGCAACACATCATCACCGAAAAAACAATGCCTGGTCCCACTTGTAAGCATCCACGTCAGCAACCTTTGGGCTCATATGTCAGCAGTGTTGACCGGTCGAAACTGACGCCTGACTTATTACTGACGGGACTGTCAGCGATAAAACTCACGGAAGACCCACATGGAAGCAGCCACATCAACAACAGCTGGCCCCACCTGTCAGAATCTTTAACCGGTCAAACCCACAGACCGATCACTCATGACAGATTATCATCACCAAAAACGATCATAGGCGACATATTGGCCTATGATAGATGACATTCTAGGCCTTCACCGAAAACGGCCATCAGTGACAATTTTGGGTTCGTCACCTAAGACACGATCTTGCATGACGGAGGAAGTGCTACCGTCAAGATTTTATATTTATGATGGCACTTTAGTGACGATGGGGGTGACGGCCGAAAAACGTCACTGGGGTATTTTCCGTGATGAAAAACGGTTTTGCGTGACACAAGTGAAACGTCGCAAAATAGACAAGATTTTGTAGTGACCGAGCACCACATTGTAACACTTTAGCACTTGTAATCCCCCATTTCCATATCAATGAAAAACATGACATAGAGTTTTACGCTATCAATGGCGGCTAGAATTTCCATATCAATGAAGAACATGACTTAGAGTTTTACGCTATCAATGGCGGCTAGAACATGTATAAAATCCTTTTGTCTTCTGTTTTCCTTACCCAAGGAATCAAGATCGTTTTAGTCCCTGGCGAAACACAAAAATACAGGGTATCCTTGATCCCTGGTGTTGCGAGTTTACACTCCGACACCTCCCTTGATTTAAAGCCTACCTTTCAAACACCCAACCTCTCCAAATCCAACAGTCCATCCTATGGGAGTTTGAGTGTGAAGGAGATTATCTTTTGAAGCACGAGCAAGGGATTCATCCACCAAGCAACCTTATCTTATTACTTTTTGAAGTGTGTGTGTAACACCCTGGCCTCTCACTCAGACTGATGGTCGTTACTCCTAGCAGGACCTAGACTGGCCTCACAGACCAACGCTAGTCTTTCCCGCGCAGTTTTTCCTCACTTATGTGCACCCGGGAACAACTTCCTAGTCGATCAACCATCCTCAAATTACCCCAGGCCAAGCACACTTAATCTGGAGGTTCTATGGAAATGAGCTCCAGGAAAAAGAAGGTGCACCTTATTTATATGAGTAGTCTAGAAATCCTATTAACCAGGATGTCACATACACCCCCTTAAAGGATCTGACATCCTCATTGGCCCAGCAGGAACATTCCCTCTTAGCAAATGCCCATGTGTCTAGTGTTGGTACATGTGCCATGACGAAACATAGGTACCATACGCCCCATGCACTCACCAGTGTAACCGAGAGGGACGGCTCTGGTACCATTTTGTAACACTCTGGCCTCTCACCCGGGCCAGTGGTCGTTACTCCTAAGATGATCTAAACTGGCCTCAGAAACCAACATTGCTCTTTGTTGCGCACTTTGTTCTCACTCATGTGCACCTGGGAATAACTTCCTTGTCGGCCACCCATCCTCAAATTATCCCAAGTGAAGCATGCTTAACCTGGAGGTTCTTTGGATGAGGTTTCGGAAAAGAAGGTGTGCCTCCTATGAGTAGTCTATCAATCATATTAACTAGGATGTCGTGCCTCCTAGATTAGCTAGGTACGCTGGGAAGATCAAGATGTGAAGGAACAATTTTTTTGTGTGATGGCTTGGAGATAACCTACTTCGTGAAGATCTATCCCAAGTGAGGCTTTGAACTTGGTGGTATCAAGCCATGGTGGCGTATGTGGGTATAAAGCCCTTTCTCGAGAGTGATATGAACTATCCTTATCAATGGCCTATGCAGCCTAACTTTCACCCTGATCCCGACGAAATCCTCCATGACCCCCCTGATCAAGCCTCCAAATCCTCCTACTTTCTTTGCTAAGCAGATCTCCAACAAATTGTTAATCAATCCACTAAAAACCATCATGTAAACAAAAACTTCCAATGAGTACATATTCAAGGTATAGACCTAAAAAAAACATCATATTCCTGCATAAGAACCGCGAAAATCCACATCCCTTCTCCACCGCCCGGTGCCAATCGCCAAAGCATTGGAATTGCACCATAAAATTGTTATTTTCAACCACACGATAGCGAACCTGGCGCCCTAGAGCTCACACAAAGTTCATCATCATAATGATTGAGTTGGTGGTATGGATCTTCGCAGTCACGATCCACCTCGCTTCCACCTTTAAGTTTTCATACATGCTTTCCAGGGTAATTTACCCATCTTCCTCGCCTTCGAGATGAACATATCATCAATCCTTTATCCAACCTCTGCCGAAGAAGCACCACCCTCCGAGCCCAACTTCAAAGTGTTGATATGTGGAACCCTTGATCATCTTTCGCTAGAACATGTTGGAGGAAGGTGAGAAAAATTTCCTCTGAGCCCCAAAAGGGGCCTAATGTGGACTAAAACATCGTCGTACTGGAGGAGAACTCTGATCCAATGTAGGTATGGTGGCCTCGCTATAGGATCACCGTAGGAGTAGAAACTCTAAATAAACCCTATGTATCCTTCCTATGGCGGAGCTAGAAACGACTTACAAGTATCTTAATTGAACTTTTCTTTCTTTCTATCTGAATCTTTGTTTTTTGAGTTTTCTCATTAGTGTTATGTCTTATATTCGAGTAATTAATGAAGTTATTTCACTCAAAAGTGCAATTGTAAGCAACACACAGTTAGCGGTTTCACCGGGAAAAGGCTACGCCTCTCCTGCAGGTTTCTTTGATTCTCAAGATAAAAAAATTAAGAATACGATAGAATTGCATGTGCAAAACAAATGGTTATGAAATAATGTGTTTGATTTGAAGTAATAGGAAAATATAGAAATCCTTAAAACATAGTAAAACCAAGGTTTAAACATGTGTATCCATAAAAAAGTTTTTAGCACATGCAAAGGTAAGATTTACATTCTAATTAGGGAAAAGCTTGTGTTCAACCGACGGATCGGTGTGTTCCGTCCTCCACCTTCTATGCTGGCCACGTGTCCTCTAGGCCCCAAGCCTTATCTCTTTTATCTCCAAAGGTCCACAACATCACACCCTATCTTCTTCCTGTACTTGTTCGTCTCCGCCGCTGGATCCCAAGCACCCGCCATGCTCGTCGCGCCGCCCCACCGGTGAGAAGCTACGC
Source organism: Thinopyrum elongatum (assembly GCA_011799875.1). Lineage (NCBI taxonomy): Eukaryota > Viridiplantae > Streptophyta > Magnoliopsida > Poales > Poaceae > Thinopyrum > Thinopyrum elongatum. Next base: position 79,282,519 of record CM022300.1, on the reverse strand, counting down.
CCCGCCTCCTCGTCTTCTTCATCTCCTCCTCTTCCTGTCTCCCTTTCCCTCTCCTCTAACCTCGCAGCCTCTCTGTCCCTCTCCAGTTCGCATGGTGGTGAGTTACTATGCCCGAGCTCGTACGGGGAGGGTGCGTGTTGCCGCCTCTCACCGGCCGGCGAGCACTCCTTTCCGCCCCCTCGACCCCCTGCTCCCAGACTTCCCGCATGTCGGGCCCGAGGCCTGGCGTGGCAGCAACTGCTCCCGATTGCAGGCACCCGTTTCTGTAACAATGGTGTTATTGCAAATCTTGGCACGATTTGACTACTGTGACGGCGTTGTATTGTAAAAATAATCCTGCAACAAGATCAGTGTTGCAAAAAAAATTGCAACAAAACGCTTGTTGCAAAAAAAAAATTGAAACAAGGCCTCTGTTGCTGAAAAAACTGTAACAAAACTTCTGTTGCAAAAAAAATTAATTTGCAGCAAGACCTCTGTTGCAAGAAAATCAGTAACAAAACATACATTGCAAAAAATAATCTGCAACTTGATCTATATTTTGCAAAAAAAAAACCTGAAACATGACCCGTGTTGCAAAAAAAATCCGCAACACGACCTGTGTTGCAATGGTAAAGAGTGCAGCTCGGCCACTCCATCCGTCAGATCCAACGGCTCGCGAGGTGGCGGATCTTTTTAAAAGATCCACTGGCCGACGCGTAGCAGTGCCCTTCTAATTATGCAACTTATGACCGTTGCCTTGTTCTATGTGCATACTGCATAGGAATAGGAAAAGGAGGCTTAAGGGAAAACCAAATGAAAGTTTTCTTCATTTTTCATACTCCCTCTGGTTGGGAATATTAGTTTGGCACAAGAATTTTAGTCATTAATTTAACCACCAAAATATGTATAATATGACAAAAATATATGAGGGGCGCTGTGCTCGGTCGGCTGATAACAAAAATAGATTAACCGCCTCGCTCACCGTTAGATGGAGTCGCGAATAGCCATCTGATCTACTCACGTGAGCAGTGCCATCCTTTTGCAACAAGAGTAATGTTGAAGTAGGCCCTCTACCAAAGATTACTTGTTGCAAATGACCTCGAAACATTATTTTTCTTCTGGAAATATTTGCAACAAAGATAATGTTGCAGAAATCTTCGCAAGAGAGGATGTGTTGTAGAAACATTGCTGACCGTTTTCTACCATAATGTTTGCAACATAGCTTGTGTTGCAAAAAACCTTTTGCCGAGGGCGAGCGCTGGTGGCGGCGGTCGGAGCAATGCGGCGAGGCAGTGGCTCAACAGGGAGCTCGATCTCTATGGTCGCACACCGTGTAGAACGCGACTTGCATGTGGTCGCCGAGCACGTCTGATGCCGACCTCGTCGACATGCTTGTCGGCGGCTAGCGCCAGTGGCGGCGGTCCGAGCAGCGCGGGAGGTGGCGAATCGACCGGGGGCTCTGGAGAAGCACGAGAGGCGACTGCTCTAGAGGATCCAGATTCTGCAATGTACCAGTTGTTGTGATGGGGGAGATTGCAACACAACCCAGTTGCAAAACATAGACTGTATAATAGGTCGCTCTTGAACCGTCTGTTCAAAATCAGATCCGGCGGCCATGAAGGCGGCAGACATGCGCGACGTTGTCATTCGGTTGATGCCTAGCGTTTCCGAAAAATACATGTTTAAAAAATTCATTCGACGATGAATCTAAAAATATATTTTTATGGTATACAACACATTTTCCCCCAAAATCGAAGACCTAAAAATCAATGCCCGATTCATATTTCCATCCGATGGGTGTATATGCGATTGTTTTGAATCACAAATGGATGACCAGTTCCACCAAAAGAAAATATTCCCTCTAATCCATATTAATTGTCACGCAAATAGATATATCTAGCACTGAAATATATTTAGGTACATTCATTTTAGAGACAACTAATACAGAGGAGTATTATATATATATATATATATATATATATATATATATATATATATATATATATATATATATATATATATAGGTAAAATGTTTGGGGCACCAAGGTGCCTGGGCACCTTGGCCATTGAATGTTTCACTTTCCAAATTATCTATGCATGCACTAGCACCTCCACGCCAATTGATTGCCTTCCAAAAACATCACATGCAAATTGCTTGTTGTCAATTGATTGATTTCCAAAAAAGACATGTTACATATTACATGTGGGCAATCTTTTATATGCTAATTTGAATCTCGTACACTGCCTCCCAGCATATGGACATGGACATTGTTATAGGTACGACATATTAGTACATACATACACTAGCTATTTGTACCTATAAATATAGTATGCAGATACCTGAAAATATTTTGAATGTGCACAATTTTTTTGTATATATACCTATAAATATAGTATTTGCGAGTATGCAAAAATTTTTAGTACCCAAGATATTCTCAGGAAACTTATTAGTATATATACCTATAAATTGATATATTTTTGGGTATGTGCGACTTATTAGTACGTACATACACTAGCTTATCTACATATATGAAACTTGAAATGATGTACTCATTTACCCTTTTAAGTATGTTTATATATTTTTTAATACAATAAACTTGAGAATACATAATATATTTCAGGTACCTACATTCTTTTAATAAGAGGATACATGTATGAACTCTAGATACCTCAGACAACAGAAATGTTACATTCCTAAAAAATTGAGATATACGACATATCGGAAAATGTGATATCCAAAGTAAAATATGTATATACCCGACTAAAAATTTGAGATATACAACATACCGGAAAATGTTAGTTCCACATACATCAATAGTATACCCAATGTTTATGTACATGTATATACCCCATTATGTAAATGGTACGAAAATGTTGTAGGTATCTAGTCAAACTGTATACCCAAAGTAAAGTACGTATATACCTATCTATGTATATATCCGGCTAAAAATTTGAAATGTACGACAAACTGTAAAATGTTAGTTTGACATAGATCAAGAGTATACCCAAATGTTTCTGTACTTGTATATACCCGGCTATGTAAACCGTACGAAAATGTTGTAGGTATCCAAGTATATGGACATACCTCAAATCATATATGTACAAAAATAAAATGTCCATGTACCCAAGTATATGGACATTTACACTGTTTAGTATACAACCATGAGGCATTATTTTCTAGCTTTCCTCTCTCCTAATTATATACAAGGAAGGATGAAATGTATGTCATTTATTTTGCATGCCAGAAATATGTTATCATGCATGGCGTGGGCTAATAATACCCATTTATGATTAGCGTTGTTATTGTTTCCAAATAAGTATACCCATTAATTTCAATATCCATATAACAACACGCATCTAAATGCAATCTAACGGTGGAGAGGTAAGGAGCCTGGGCACCTAGGTGTCCCAAACGGTCTATATATATATATATATATATACTTTGCTATTCCTATATATACGAATCAAAAGGCCTCAACTTATAAAAAGCCTAGGGTTTTCTCTGCCTCCCGTCGGCGCTGCCGTAGGTCCGCCTCGTCTTCGGTGGCCTTAGGGTCATGGTGGCGTGGTGGATCCCGGCCCTTGCCGGCGGGAGGGTTCCGTCTTTAGATGTTCCTTTCAGTTTTGTTAGGTTTTGTGTCCTACTTAGGAAGACGAGACGGTGACGCCTCCCTAAAGATGAAATAAGGTTCTCTCCGCCTAGCCCCCGTCCTGGTGGTGCGTCTAAAATCGTCGGTGGGCGTGTGAAGATGTGTCTTCAGCGGATCTGTCATTGGTGGATTTGTTCGGATCTGGTCGTAGTTCGTCTATATTTGCGCGTCTTCAAGTTGGATCGTTCCGATATATGCTACTCTTCAACAACGACGGTTGTTGTTCTGGTGCCTATGGGGCCTTAGCACGACGACTTCCTGACTGTTTATTACAACAAATTTTGCCCGGCTCCGGCGATGGAGGGGTGATGACGGCGGCGCGCCTTCGGCTCGCTTCAGTGCTTGTAGTCGTCGCTAGGTGGTCTACAGATCTAGATGTAATTTTTATTATTTTCGATGTTCGTTGTACTGCCATGATTGAAGATGAAAATAGATCGAAAGTTTTGTAAAAAAAAGCCTCAACTCAGGTGGTCCTACATGATTCTCCTTCGTGAGTGACACTTAGGGCCTGTTCGGTAGCTCGCCAGCTCCCAGCTTCCGCGTATCCGCGAGCAGAGCTGGCCCGAACGGCCGGCGCCAGGAAGCTGGCTTCCCGGATCGAACCAGCATCCACGTACGAAAACTGGGAGCTGGTGTTTCGTCGATCCCAGAAATCGCAAGAGTTGGAGTTCGAGTTATTTACGGCGAGCTGCCACCGCGAAGTGGAAGAAAACGTTTCGTCAAGCGAAGAAAAGACCGGAGTGACTCCCTTCCCTCCCTACCAGGCCAGAAACGAGCTTAATGGGCCAGCCAGCTCCAACTTGGGCCAAGTTTGGCCTGTCCTCAACTCCCAATAGGCCAAAATCAACTGAAAAAGGCTGCCAGCCCATGCGTTGTGAGAGAAAAAGCTGGCACACCGAACGGTTTTCTGATCGCTAGCTTTCATTTGGGAAGCTGGCATACGAAACGGGAAGCTGGATTTCAGGATTTTCAGGAGTTGGCAAGCTGCCGAACAGGCCCTTAGTACTGCCTTGCGTCAAGCAGTGTTGGCTCCACCGCGCGCACATACACAGGGAGTGAATCAGAGGGGGTATAGTCTCCCTGCGTACGTGTAAGCATAAGCATCTACAATAAATAGTGGGAGTATAAAAACCAAAATAAGATTTGGCCGTAGCAAGTGCATAATTTGCACCTGTGACGCAGACCAAAAGCTGGAATTCTCTGTGGCGCCCGTGTGCAGCTGCCCCCCGCACTGCATTCGCTCCCTCTCTCCTCGTATATGTTGTGGCCCGGTTCTTGTGTTGCCCAACTTGCTGCTGCATGCCGTCACAAATTTCAAGCATTTCCCACTTTTGGAACCAGGTAAGTGGCCTAAAGGCAACCAACTTGTTTCACCATGATTTTGAAGTAACTTTTAATTATTTTCTTACGATAAAACTTCTGATCTATTCATCTTCAATCACTATATTATATTACCTTCGTCCTGGTTTATTAGTCCCCTTCGTAATTTGTGCTAAATTTTGACCAAATATTTAACCGATAAAATGTTAGTACATGTCAACAAAAATTATATTGTTTGATTCGTATTTGAATATAGTTTTCAATGATATTTTTTTGACATGCATTAATATTTTGTTAGTTAAATTTATGGTTAAAATTTGGCACACATAACAATGGGGACCAATAAACCAGGACGAAGGTAGTAGTGATCTAAACGATCTTATATTTCTTGACACCCCAATCTCGAGGGAGGGCTTTTTGTGAAGCATTTTGGTAACAATGTGATCACAGAAGCAGCATAATACAAATGAGATGTCTTCAAATTCATTCATGAAAATATTGACGTTGAGTCTCTTCCAAATATTCCAGAGAGTTGAGATCTTGCACAACTAGTTTACTAAAATAGTACTCATGTGTCCCAAAATATAATATGTTTTTGTAGTTTAATTTGAAATGAAAAACGTCTTATATTTTGGGAGAGAGGTAGTATTAGTTAACCAAAATGAATGTGTTGCATGAAAAAGGAACAACACTAACACCATGTTACTGGACTGGAGCAAACATACCCAACATCCCAACTGCCGTGGAAGCAAAACAACTAGTTTTTATCATTGATAAATACCATTTTTTATAAAGTATATATGTATTAATCTTTTTTGAAGGACCTGTACACTTGTAATGGATACTACTGGTTACATTTTTGCAAGGACACTATTATTCATTAATCTATGTGAATAAAAACTTGCTACATGTAGCTCTTTTTTTTTTTGAGAATCATAATACAGACGTAGACGCTGATATTTGTACATACACACTTATGAGAGAGTGAGTCGGCGGGTCTTGAGATTGACGAAGTCACCACAAACACATCGCTATCGACGAGAACGTCGCCTCCACTAATCTAGTTCCGTATTTGTAGCAACAAACTATGTTTTGGTTTCCTAGCAAAAGAAAAATTAAAAATCAAATTATGGGTAGTACAAAAGCAAAAAATATGAATTCCACTTGTACAACGGGGTAGACATTTGTCACCTTAATACTCTGTGTCTTTACCCGTGAAAAGATACTCTATGTTTTATACGCCTAACTAGTTATTCTTATACGTAGAAAATATATTTTTTGCCCTACAAAAATACCTAAATATGCATACTTTTTCCTGGACAAACATAGGCGGGGCCATATTGTGGTTGGCCATAGAAGATGATGCTCTGAAAGAGGGCATTGTAATTATTGGAGTGGGCCCGAAAGGTTCCTAATGAAAACAGTGGGTCCCAGGTTGAGAGGGACGTGTGTTTGGTGGTGGCCTCTGATGGAAGACGACTCTCACTTTCGTGAGCTGATGAGAGTGAAATAAAGCATGAAAACGTCTCCTCCCAAGTACTACTAGTGTGTATTATTTATACATTTTCCACCATATATTCTAACCCATCACCTTAATTGCCAAAGGAGACCAAGCACAAATTGATGGAAGGAAACATCATATCACATGATCACCACTTCATTTTTATGCCATAAGGTGGATCAGAAGATAAATACTTTATGGGATTCGTATTATTTACCCATAATATTAAAGTGTGCACGAGAATCGATGGTTGGATGGTGAAGAGTGTGGTGGCACCTCAATCACAGAAAGGGATCAACTTCAAGTTTGACGTTTTAATGTCTTATTATGTGGATTATTCTTTCAATAGAAGGCGATGTTCTCGCCCGTAACATGTGGTGACTTCGCTAATTTTCAAGCTCCCAAACTCAACTCCGGTCTTCGGTAGGGTTGTGTGTATGATGGTGTGAGTGTGTGCGTCTATGTTATAATTCATATTCTAAATAAGAATCAAAGTGTGCACATGTAGATTTGTTAGATGGATCCTTGATATTATATGCAAATTATATAAATATATAAATGTGGCCTCTATTTTTCTGCTTGTGATAACAAAATAATAATTAGTTATCATGTTTTAATTCTCAAAACACTAAGGTACACATACACACATACTTTCGTAGGTGCTCATAGGGTGTGCATGCTTTCGTAGGTGTGAATGTATGTGCGTGCTTGTGAACATCTATGTTGTACTGTGCTAAAAAAGATTTTGCTCCTAGTTTTTTCTTTCAAGATATTTTACTCCTAGCTAGCACAATAAGTTATGCACTTATATAAAGATAAAGAAAGGTATAAAGACATAATTTTACAGGTACATACATAAATTTGCAGATACACAAATAAGGGTGTAAATGCGAATCTCTCCTCTCATTTATTCGAACAAAAATCGAATCTGAACATACGATTTGTGCAAACATCTATCGATCCGACAGCTACCCCATCATTACTATCTCCGAAAAATGGCCCAAACTGATTAGGTGGTTGAAGCGAGAAATTGTGATTCATCATCACAATAAAACATACGTACCTTTCAACACAAAACCATCCGCAACGAGCTCAAAACCTCTGGCCAAGTCTTGTGTAAAATGTGTAAAAAGGGTCACATGTTAGTGCACGGAGGGTGAAACAGCAGAATTACCCCGTGCATATAACAACAACAAATTTTGTACTGCCAGCAGTGGCTTTGTTCCCCTCCAATAAAACCATGTTTCAACTAGTAGAATGCCCGTGCGTTGCTACGGGCAAAAGCAGAATACCCATGCGTTACCACGGAATAATAAAAATATGGACACATTGATCAAATTATTCTTCTAATTTAGAAATACGGGTTAAGCGGTTACATCCAGTTTTCATCATGCAACGACAAATATAAATTCTCTTCCACTTTTTTTCCTTCTCGGCAATCTTCCTATCTCCTTAAGCAGCCAAATCGCTCGCCACCCGAGAACTTATAACTGGATATATATCATCCATTTATAAATAGTATTAGTATTCTCATTGTAAAGAAATATAAGAGTGTTTAGATCATAGTGATCTAAACACTTATATTTCTTTACGGAGGGAGTATCACTCAACTTCACGCATCCACGTGTCACTATTACAAGGTACACAAAGATTGACAGTCACTATTACAAGGTACACAAAGATTGAAAAATTCATAAGCCTCTTATTTCAGTAATAATAGCATAATCGATGCAACCTTCAATAATAAGCTCATTGTATATAGGAAATTTCCATTTATCTTGAATCAAGAATTTGAATAATAAGTTGGATAATCTAATGTTTTCGAAGCTGGGGGATTTGTATACAATTAGTATCTTTATTACCAACACAATCATCATTGTCGTGGTCATGGCAGCAGTCGTCGCGGTCTTCACGGCGCCACCGCTCTCCTTCTGCGCAGTGGCGGAGACAAGCCCCAGGCTGCCCGGGCGGCGGCCTGGGTCCTGAGGCTTGGCTCATTCGTTTACTGTAGTGGATTTTACACTGTTTAGCACTGTACCAAGTGATTGGCCTGGGGCTTGCCCGGGTCGTGGCTTGATCCTAGCTCCGCCACTGCTTCTGCGTCTCCACCAAGTTCAAAGACGGCGCTACAACGGCGAACCTATCACCGGCATTTAGGTTTGTCAGCTTTCATGCTGCCCATGATGGCCAACTTCGCCCCGGGTTTCGACTTCTTCAGTTGCGTGATGGCGGTTGCCTCGCTCTCCCTTGAAAACACCACGATGGCCACGGTCGCCCCTGCCCTGCCCACCGGCTTGGTCGCCATCGCAGGCATCACCTTCCCGTCCAGCCCATGCTAACCAACCGTCTCTCCCACGACCCGCTCCACAACTACTCCGCTCCTGCTTCCATGAAAACGCAATATATTTCATATTCACCAAGAAGCAACAGAAGTTAGATCACTAATTAAATCCTAGTATGATGAACCATTTATGCTAAAATAGCTACAGAGCAACTCGCGTAGATTAAAGTTAAATCTAGCAATATAGTACACTTGACACTGGAGTAAACCCCAGATTAAACAATGTACTATGACTTCAGAAGAATATACATTAATCTGCCATATTGTAGGAAAACAAATCTGGAGCACAAAGTAGAGAGAAACACCTGTAACACACATGCATGATATAACATGACCTAAATGTAACAAAATATAGTTGTATTTTCTAATGGAACAAAATATGTATCTAGGGATGGTACTCAAGATGCTTCTTTATTTTTTTTGCCTCTCATTATTATTTTTGTTGGAGAAGAAGTTACATTTGTTACGCACTAAAAGGCACCTGGTAGCATATCATGTCATCAGATAATCTTCTGGATTCCCTGCTTCGGTCCGAGAGAGGAAAAGGGAGGAGCCCCGTCTTCCACCTAGTTTTCGCCGGCGCAGCCGTGGTCCCCTCTCCCTCCGCCGGCCGTTCTGGCGGCGGGAGGGTGGGGGACCGGGGATCTGGTCGCTCGGCGTGTAAATAGGGGTTGGAGTTGGTTTGCTAGGGGCGTCGTCTTCGGGGTGCCACCGACACCGCGTCTGCTCCGCCTGCCTCAGCTCCGGCGCCACGGCGATGTCGGTTTCGGCATCGGGGAGCTGGATGGTGTAGATTCCTGCCGCTTCATCGGAGGCGGCGAGGCTAGGTCTGTTCGTTGGCCGCGTGTGGCGGCGAGCTTTGTCTTCCCGGTTGTCGTTGCCGAGGTGGAGGCGTCAACGGCGACAGGGGATTTTGTCCCTCAACCTCGTCCCCGCTGCAGCGGCGTGTGCTCCGGCGCCGGTGGGAGGTTGGTTTGGCTTTGTATAGGAGCTGTGGTTCGTCTCGGCTGCCCCTTTCTTCGGTTCATTTGCGAGCTGTTTCGCCGGCCATGGTCGGTGTCGTCGGCTCGACTGCCTGCCTAGGTCGGGGCATGCCCCCCGCCGATGTGCCTTCCACGACGCCAAGGGCTCGCCGGCGAGGCGAGTGGATCATGCGGCGACTTCAACGGGTGTGACTCCGGTCCCCTATCGGCCTGTGCAGGTGATTCAACGGTCGTCCTCTTGCTCTTCGTCCTCCTCCGGGGTTCCGGCGGCGTGATGACGAGAAGTTGGACGGCGGCGGATCGGTTGCTGCAGAAATATCCTAGGGATCTGGTTGTATTCTGTGCTTCTTTCAGGGTGTTTTCTGCAAAAGGGGACAGTTGTCCCGTATCTGGATGGTTCCAGTGTAATCCCTTTGTTTCCTTGCTTAATTAATCCAGATATGGTTTTCAAAAAAAAAGATAATCTTCTGGACTGTTTTCCTACTTCCTACTTTCTTGTAGTTGCTAGAAAAATGAGATGTGTCAAACAGAAGCTTCCTTCCGCCTGCCACTGACATGCCACCGATGATGTGTGAATATTACGTGAGCAGCTACAACCTTTTTTTTATGGATGAGACGATGAGCAGCTACAAACTTGATACTGTTCCTGGTAGTCTCATTCTTCCAAAAAAAATAGGAAAACAAACTCATACATTTCAACACAGCTCCTTCTTCACATAAACTTCCAGTTTAAATGAAATACTATTATTTTTCAATGAAGGGCGCTTTATTACTTAAAAGATTTAAGCATTATACCCGGCCCCTCTGCATAAATGAAAATACTAATAGCAACAAAAAAACTTAATAAGAAAACTCCGACAATGTGGACCAAGATTGACTTGGTAGTAGATCAAATCACACGCGTTCAATCTTTGCTCAATGAGAACTGAGGAACAACTCTGTAAAAAAAACTACCCTACTCCACACTGATCATTGCATGACATCAATATTTCTCTTACAGAACTAAATTTGGACAGCCATGTAAGCTCTAAACATTGTTCTTGATTAAACGGACAAAAGATAAAGGAATTGGAAGTCTCACCATCAGTACTCAATAATGTTTGCACGCAATATTTTTGTCCGAACAACCACAATCAATATCCATTACATCCACACTTGCCTCAAGAGGGAGAGTAGAACCCCCTGCACAATAGAGACTATAGAACATTCACATGAAGTGCTCAACAATGCAATACCAAAATTTAATATAATGAGGAAGCAGAGCCCGCCGCCGCAAAGGAGGAAGCAGAGCCCGCCGCCGCATCCATGTATGGCCACCAGGGGAGTCTCCAGCGTCGTGCGACGTCGACCTGCCGCAAGGGCCCGGCCAGGCAACGACACACGCATCCACCCGGTGCCCTCCCCCCACCCACGAGCCATGGTAGGGAAGGCCGACCGCGACCCAGGTCGCCCGCAACTCGCGGCGCCAGAGGCGGATCTGGGCGCGCCGCCGCCACCACCAGCCTCCAGCCCGCACCACCACCGCACCGCCCGTCGCATCGCTGGCATGCGCCGCCGGCAGCCCACGTCGGCGCGCTGCCGAGCTGCCACGCCCAGCGCCAAGCGCCGCATCCGGCCAGAGGTGTCCGGCCCGCGCCGAAACCCCCACGCGCGGAGACGAGAAGGCCCTGCCGCCGCCAGCGACGAGCGGGCTTCGCCCACTCGCGCCCCCGGGCGGCGGCGAGGGAGGAGGGAGAGGAGGAGGGGGGACCGGCGGCGGTGCTAGGGTTGCACCCCGGACGCCCGCGGGAGCGTCGCGGGAGGGGGGAGGGGAGGTTCCGGTTCTTCAGTCCCTTCAAAAGCTGCTCTACAATGGAGTATCAATTTCAGAAAATAAACAACATACTGACCAAAATATATTAAGAAGTAAGTTGTACAAGATTCAGCTTACCTTATGCTTGGAAAGAGCCTTTCCAATCATTTTATTGGTTCATCTGTCTCTAGTAAGGCACAAGCCAACTTCCCTCTATTTGTAGTCTGTAGAAATGATCCTAGCGTAAGGTTGAGCAAGCAAACAACTCACATATTGCTGGAAATGTTTTAGAAATTATATATTTTAGTAAACATGGCTGACCTGTAAAAAGTTATGGGTCTTTCTTAGTTTTGTAGTGCAGAGCTCAACAACTGAAACAAAAAATACATGCTGGGTCGAGACAAGCTGAAACATGGCTTAAAGCACATCACATGAAACATGGGTGTGGTGTGGTGGGGGGATGGAGTTCGTTGTCACTGCTCGCTGAAGGTTGATAATATAACTGGAATTTCAATCGTCGGAAGCACATAAGCTAATTTCAACCCTTTGTCAAAAGCCAAAATGAAGGCAACCACATCACATCCCATGAGATAGAAGATTAGAGAACTTACCATCAAGATGGAAACCGGGACGGGTTCCCTTCGTCGGATGTTGGTAGACGACGTCAAAATCGGGGCAAGTCATACTATGCCTCTGATGCGTCGGACATTACCAAACGGACAACGGTGGCTTGGCAGTTCACGAACCCATGGCGTCTACTCCTCGTCGACTCTCGTTCCTTCGTCGGCATCATGGGTCGGGCATCAACGACAGTCTCCCATTGCTGCTCAGCGCGGACTCCAATGTGACAACACCAAAGTTGCAAATTGTCTTGATTGGACTACAACACAAAAAACATCATTCAAATGGCACATTATAAATATGCAAGAGAAAATTATATTGCGCTATCGGATATATCAGACAATCTCTGTCTTCTCCATGCCTTGAGTTAACTGATGCATGGTAAATAGTAGATCGTGATCCAAAATTTGTACATGCCTTGAGTTTGTTTATGCAAATGAAATAGTATTGATCATCTATGAATTTTACAGTATACTTCTTTATGACTACAGGGAGATGGAAGTGCAGTTTGTTTATGTACGTACGAATTTAGGTAAGCTTACAACCGATCGAGTTCAATCAAGTTACCATTTCCAGCTAAAGCGTAGAGGTTATAGAACATACACCTATTGCATGTTATTCCAGAAAGTGCTTAACGACGCAATACTAAAATTTAATCTAATGAATACGCTGATCTCGAACATGAAAAGGACGAGAATAGAAGGCCAGAACATGCATATATCTCTACAACAAACTTTCCTTGCTTAGATATATCTATGAAACAACAACTTCACACCAATAAATCAAAAGAGAAATTTCTTCAAACAGGTTGTGGCCAACGTGAGTGAATATAGTCCATTATATCTACTGAAATCCAAATGGACGGATTGGTTAGTGAGCTTGCAGAGTGATATAAAGTAGAAATCTAGGATCCTAAATCTTTTTTCGTCGGCCAACACAAACAATCTGAAGACTTAACAGAATAAATGCAAAGAGAAAAAAGGCAAACCTTATTGTGAAATTTTGAAGCAGATGAGCCTCGTCAAAGTTTTGTATATTATACTGCCGTTCCATCGCAATATGGCACCCATGCATCAAAGAAATGCCGGCCGACGAGCCTCCTAGCCTCCGCCGAGCCAGCTGCATCATCCTACCAAGGAGGCGCCGCGCCTGGCAGAGAAAGGCCCCCCTACGCCATGGAAGGGGACACTTCAGTTCTCTTTATTTCCAGTTTATAGTAGTGGTCCTGCAAGTCACATCAGGTCAATGTATTTTAGAAAGAAACCAAATATTGTTACTCGGAGAAAGACATTAGTGTAGCTTTGATAGCAATGACAACATACCATGATTCCACCAGGGTCAACGGCTGATAATTATGTGATTGTTGTATTTGTTGCCTAGCGATGACCCTGTGAGCCGGTGCTTATCTCAATTTGATGGGATCTTGCAGTAGATCTGAGATATTGTGAAATTTGTCAACACAGATGCTGGATTATTGAAAATTAGTTGCACAGATGGATCATTTGTGCTGTGTGTACCTTCCTAGAATAGCTGCCGCTTCAGAAATAGTTGGATTTATGTACCATCGAGTTGCCAGACAGGACTTGAAGGCCAAGTTTCCTGTACAAAAAATTTAACAGGTAATTTTAATTTCTTATCTAAATTGTGCAGGATGGATATAAGATGACGATAAGTACTTACATTAAATTCATGTACTGGCATGCCAACAAATAGAACTATAATGGGTTCTTGAGCAGACCACCGTTGTAGCTTGTCTGCATCAAGGGCATCTGCTAATTTTCCCCAAAACGTCACAACGGCAGGCATTCTGGAAAGATATATCATTGTTTCAGTGGAGAGATAAGAACACGGAATGAAAAAAGATAAAAGTTGGCGAACATTTGTGATGTGATTTTCTCATATCTGGTCAATCGATCCGCCGCTCGGCGCAAATATTCTTGTGATGCTGGTAACTAATCCAACATTCACAAGTTCAGTAAATTGTAAGATGTAAGAAGTGGAAAATTATACAATAAAAACAATTCTTAAGAGTTGCTGACCTGACAACAAAATGATTTGTTTAATGCGGCTTTGATACTGTGTACATTGTAGGTGGTATATCCATACTTGGGAAAGTTTGGTGGCTGAGGCACAATTGGTTCCACGGTAGTTTTTTGGGCAAACACTATTCTCCATGGACGATCTACAGTTTTGTATCTTTCCCTAGCATATTGAACCTGGTAAGCGCCAAGCTTGTAAATTGTTGTTCCTTCAGAGATCCTGTTCTTGAAGAGCTGTACTTGGAAGTGTGCCTTCCATTGTTCCGCCCTATAAAGGAAGTAAATATGTGTATGGTAAACAGGTCACTGCCTTCAGGACCCCAATGTTCTCATATCCTTGTAATGCGGATGGTAAGGATGCCTCTGCTGGAATATCTTGTAACGTCTCAGCAGCATTTCATCCATCTATGAATTTTCAAAATAAATATATGTATAAGAAAACCTGCTCAGCAGAGCAACAAAATTACTGTGATTTAACAGAGACTATTGAACTCATGGCAAAAAAAATATAAATCTAAACGCATGCATCTCCAATATATATGTTTCTTTCTTTCCAAAGGAAGTGACCACCCCAGCCGGCACAATCCAGTGCAATTTTTTTCTGAAACTGAAAAAATGGAGATGTATTACTTGTAAGCTTACATACACAACGAACCACAACGTAAGCATCCTAACTTAACAAATAATAACAGGGCACCGACTACAGCTATGCTAACTATTAGCACCTTTTAGTAACATGAGGGCATTTGAACAGTTTAGTTTACTTTACATGACTATGTTAGGTAATACTAAACCAAGAAAAACACTCTTTTCAGTAAATAAACAACACCAAAGAAAAAGGGAAGAAACTGCCAACATTTATAGCTAGCTATAGGAGAGACCACCATGCTAGAATGCAAATGAAGCCCAAAATGGTTCACTGAGTGTTGTCACATGTGAAGAACACATTACAACATCTAAGAGGGGAAAAGGACAACCTGACATAGGAAAATCAGCAAGTACTTCCGCAGATGCACCCAGCCACAAATTTGAGTATCGCCTTCTCCGGTGGTGATCGAGAGTAACGAACAATAAAGTGATTAAGCAAACAAATTACATGTATGTTGTTCTTTAAGTTTCTATAAACAGAAGCATGATTTGTTGAACTTGACAGATTCTTGAAATCACCATCTTTGAACACATGAGCTGTGGGAAAATTTGTATTGGTGAGAGCAAGCTAAACTGAACCTAGTTCAACAAACAATTGAGCCATCCAATGCATGTTATCAACAAAAATTCCAAATCACTTGATATTGGCTACCAACTCTCAGTTAACATGGCAGCAGCAGCAAACTATGGCAGAGGACAAATAATGGCCTCCAACATGTTCAGGTCATGAAGAGAAAAGATTTTTTTTCCGGGAAGAGAAGAGAAAAGACTGCCTGAGCATGGCCCGAACAGAGAGAGGGAAGGGAAGGGCCTTCCATAGCGAGCCATGGCCTGCACGCCCGCCATGGTGCTCCTCCGTCACACTCGCAGCCTGCAGAAACCAACCGCACGGATCAAATCAAAAAATCCAGAAGAAGAAGATGAGGTGAGGGGAGGGGAGGCGAGGGGAGGAGGATGGAGGGCGTCAGTACCTTTGATGTCTACGTGCTGCAACCCGTCACCGACGTCGATGTCCACCACGTCAGCAAGCACCGAGAGAAGGCCGCCGCCGCCGCCCCATCCCCATCCATCCATGGGTGGGTGTTGGGCTAGGGTTTCATCCCCATCCATCCATTGGTCGGGCCGGACCTCCATGGCCGACCTCGAGGGTCAGGTGGACGAGGGCGCGGTGGTGCCGCTGCGGATCTGGGCGCCCCCTCACCTTGTCGCGCGATATGGAGCCTTCTCTCCTATAGCCCCACACCTTGTCGCGCGGATCCAGGCTGAGAAGGTGAGGGGCTGGAGCGGCGGCGCTAGAGGAGGAGGAGGCCGGCGGCGGTGGGATTGAGGCGGCGGCGGGGTTGGGGCAGAGGAGAGCGGCGGTGGGCAAGTGCATTGAGGGCACGAGGCTTCGGGTGCGAGCGTCTGGCTAATTTTCGTAGGTTTATTTTCGTAGATTTTTTTCAGAACGAGTTTTTTTCGATCAACCGGAGGGTTTAGCACTGGACAACGTGGGAGCCTAGCGTTTTTTCTTTACTGGTTCGAGAGGGCGAGGGGGGGGGGGGTATCGAGGGATGGGGATGGTGATTGAGGACGAAAAAAACCCGTCTCTGATGGGACGAAAATTGACCGGCGGAGACTACCAACTGCTCCATTGGGAGTAGAGATAATGCGTAAAGTACCACCACCCTGCTTTTCAGTTAGGGTTTTCCCTTTTTAAAAGATTTAAATAGCCCAGAAACGCAGCGCAGGCGAATCCAGCACCCCTAAAAAAGTTGCGAGAGAGAGAGAGAGAGAGAGAGCGAGAGCGCCCGAGAGGGAGAGAGGCGAGGCGAGGCGAGGCGAGCGTATTTCTTCTTCCCCCTCTCAGAGGAGGAGGAGGGCTCCGTAGTCGCAGGGGCTTCTCGCGAGCGAGGCTCCTCCCCCCACCTCGTTCATCAGCAGCTCGTCACCACCTCCGGCCGCATACTATTATTACCATCGCCCCCGCAAATCCTCGTTCCCTCCCTGTTCGTCCTCCGGCTGATTGATTACCCCCCCTAAGAATCGAAAATAAAAAATAAAGATCTCCGCTTTGGCTGTCGATCTCCGGTGAGGACCCGCGCCGCCTGCTCTCGATTTGTTTTTTTAGTTTTCTTGCTTTCCGAGGCGTTCATCCGGGGATCCGATGCCCGGCGCCGCGCCTCCTTTTGCTCACCCGATTCCGATTTGTGTTCCTGCAGGTGATTGATTCTGTGAGCGTCCGCTGCTGGTTCGTCCAATCCGTTCGGCCGGCTCCTCTCTTCGGTTTCCTTTCTCAGGTGAGTTGGATTCGCTCTGTTGGCCTCAGCTGTTTCTTCTCTCTCCCCATGATTCGTCTGCGTAATTGCGCGCATGTTTCCGTTTCGCAGGTTGGATCGAGGGCATTAGGCAGGAGATGGACGTGGAGGGCAAGATGAATTTGGAGGTGAGTGGTCACTCTGAATCGGAATTCTGATGAATTATTCCGTTTCTCTTTGAGTTCCAATTGGAAAGCCTGATGGATGCTCTGTTGATTTGGGAGTAGATTGGATCCAAGGACATGGAGGTGGAGAGCAAGAACCTGAAGCTGGAGGAGCCACTGCCTTCCTCCGAGATGGACATGGACGAGCCTGGTGTTGCGGAGAGTGGCGAGGTGGATGACAGCAATGGCAGCTCCAAGGAGTGCCCCTTGACCCCCAGGGATTCCATGACCTCCAAGGTTCCTGTGGCCAAAGAGCCGAGATCAGTCAGCACCGACTTTGGGGATGAGCTGGACCTTGAGCTTGGGAGTGGAGAGCCAGAGCCCGGCAGGCAGCAGGATAGGAAGCTCTCAAGGCAAGACCGGATGGAGCTCAGCCGGTTGTTCCAGCATGCCGTGAGCTCTCATGATTGGGAGTGCGCCGATGGCTTGCTGGCCACAGCTGATGCACAGGGACTCAATGATGTGCTCTGCGTGGCGGTCGATGCCATTTGGTTCTTGAGCGACAAGGAGGAGCTGTATGCCATCGTCGCCTTGATCAAGAGGATTGTGTCGGCAGGTGCGAATGATTTCACACGCGCCGCGCTCCGGACATCGTTCCTGGCATCGTGTGTGTCGGCATGCAGGGGGCGGACGACCAGCCTTGCCGATGCCGTGAGCTTCATGGGTCAAAAGTAAGTCTGCCCATAATGGTTTGTGATCGTTACAGTTTGTCTTGAATCGCATGCTTTGCAATTGTATTACTTGTGTCGAATTCGATAATTCCAATTCATGGATTTGATCGTTACAGTTTGTCTTCGCATGCTTTGCAATTGTATTACTTGTGTCGAATTCGATAATTCCAATTCATCTTTACACCTTATATAGTGTACTATTGTGACGCGGCCTTTGAATAATTCTTAGGTTGCATGAACGCCTCCAAGAATCCCATGGCGATGAGGTATTGAAGGCAGAGGCAAGTGCAAAGGTACATAAGTTCACAGAATGGGCTCTAAAGTGCATTGGATTACACGCCCGTGTGCGGGCGAGTAGGGGCAAAGGAAACCATGGCACAATCATTGAGGTTCAGCTTCAGCTATCTGCTTTCAAGACATTTCTGGATATTGCTGATAATGATCTTACCGGGAAAGATTTCACTGAGGCCTTTGATGCTGCATGCTTTCCTCTTACACTGTTCTCAAGCACCTTTGACCAAGGATGGGCAGCAGGGATCTCGGCAGCTGCTATACAAGGTCTGTTAGAGTTGTTGGTAGAGGGTGGCGCAGACAATGTGAACCAATGCTTTCTTGAAGCTGCACGCTATGGAAGCACTGAACTCGTCCGCATCTTACTTCAGGTAATGACAAAGCATCGTCCTCATGTGCATCTTATTCTTACTTCAGGAGATCATAAAGCATAGTGAGACAATTTAGGTTAATGACACCTGTTGAGCATAATGTAGGTGCAACACAACTAAATGGTTGTTAGTTGCTTCCAGCACACAGTAGTCCCCTGGTATACATGTATATGGAAAGTCTGAAACATTTTCTGGCTTACCTTATTTCCTCTGCTAGTAACTGGACCTTTTCTTTTGACTGGGAATTAGACCTTTCTTGTGGAGCTTGCCATCATGTTTGAATGTATTTGGCGTAAACTGCTTCAGTCTTCATGCACAATGCATTGTGAATATACTTGCGCCTAAACCTTTAAAAATTGTGTGTAGACCATATAATTATTCTCATGAATAAGTTCATAGACTGCTTACTGATGACGGCCTACTTCATGTGGTGTTCATCATGGCAATTTAGGTGGAATGGCTCCTGCTTACCTTAGAGAGCTTCAGAAATTTGCGTGTTACTAAGTTGAGTTAGTGCTTTGAAGATATTAAAGTGAATATTTGAAATATTAATTGAAGATGGTCATCTTGATGACTAATCTTCCCATTATATAGAAAAAATAACTAATTTCATACTTTTACTTGCATGGATGATCAATCGTATTAGAATGGTGGAAGATATTACAGAGTTGACCTGGAAAGTATGATACACTATTTAGGTAGCTAACACAAATGGAGACATTGATTATTTTCACAACTGATTTCTGTATTGCATCGCTATTCAGGCCAGATTAAGAAAGCTATGTAGGTTCACTATGTATAAGGCATGAGGCAAAAATGAGCAAAGCTTTGCATACTCCCTCAGTTTCCTTTCTAAGGCATATTGTTTTCGTCGTTTTATTTCACTCTCCTTTTACAATCTCCCCCATTTCAATGGTACTTACGACAAGGATAACATGGCCATTTGCTCATCTTAATATATGGTCAACTTAATCCATGCCCCGCCTAAAATATGAGTTGTATGTTTGGAATGAAGGTAGTAAATTTATCATTTGTTTATTTGAATTAGAGTAAATTTATAATTGTTAGGCTATTTTTCAAATATGGCAGATGGTGATATTAATTTAGCGGCGCTTGTGGATATCAATTAAATCATTTGCTTCCTTCCCTTTTCTATTATATGTAAGAATCCTCTAAAAAAATATTTATGAGGATTAACACTTTCCTCTAAAATTTTATATAAAATTTTTGAACGCCGTAATTTAGAAGCTATATATCTTTTAAAGAAGATTTTCCTATTTATCTTGTGCTTTCTGACATATGAGAAATTTTCTTTTTCTCTTGGCACAAATGTATCGTCAATCATTGGCAGCATTTAATGTATTTAATGTTTTCACTTTTGTTCAGATTGCTCAAAGGAACAGCTTGGACATTGATGTGGATCTAGCCCTTGGCTTTGCTGCCCACTATGGGAAACTCGAAACCATGGGGTGCTTAGTTGAGGAAGGTAATACTGTCGCCTTCCTTGGCCCTTTAATGCGGGCCGCTGAGCGTGGATGCCTTCAAGTTGTGGAGTGGTTCGTGAACCGTGGCTGTCGGGACATGGAGCTTTGCCTGGCCCTTACTGCTGCCACCTCTAGTAGCCAGGTTGAAGTTGCTGCCTATCTCCTGCCTCTAGTCCCTCAACTTGTTCTTGCCCCACTCAGCATTGAGATTGTGAAGGCTGCTGGCGAGAGGAGCACAGGTTCCCTCCAAGGTGTGGATTTTCTTCTCCGGTCGGATTTCCTCAATGACCCAGCCGCCACATATGCTGTAGCAGACAGCATAGCAAGATGTGCTGATGAGGCTGTAGATGCGAAGCTTAGGCTGTTCATGCTCGAGCAGTGGTCAGAGGAAGCCTTCAACAAGGGATTCGTGTCTTCACAAGAGCACTTTGTCAACATTACAAGGATAATGCAAAGGGGTGAGTCGCCGGTCGTCCTGAGACAGCTCCCGCTTCAGCTGGTGATCGCCATGGCCTACCTGCCACTGTACAGGGAATGCGTCGGGTCAGGTGGGCGGCTTCTGCCGCAGAGGCTAAGAGGCCAGCTCGTGGAGGCTGCAGGCAGGTTGGAGGGCCGGCAACTGGACAGGGGCACCCAGCAAAGCGAGCTGCTGGCCATCCTGGAGCACCACCTCCCGCGTTTTCTCGTTCAGACTTGAATGAAGGTCGCAACCTGTACTCAAACCGCATCGGCATCGGCATCGTCATCGGTCATCGCAAGCAAGTAGCGAAGGGCGTCGCACCCACCATCCATCTTCATCGTACCCTGCTTGTCGACATCCGCAATGATAGCACCACCCTGAGAGGCTCGCCCACCGCCTGACTCTCCTGCAGGCGCTCTTCGGAGAGTATATAGTTTTGGTACAAGGTGTTGTGTCGTCTGTGTGTGTGTGTGTGTGTGTCTTGTGCGAGACATCTGTTGAGTATTTACCGGAACCGCAACCGCAACCGTCAGAAAAAAAATGATATAAGCGTCGTTGAGAACATGTTTCTCCAGTTTTCGGTAAACCGTACATATGGCCTTCTCTGTTGTTATTGTGACTGAAACATGGACTGGTCGTCTGTAATCTTGTCTTGCCAAACATAAAACTGAAACCAAATGAAAGGTGGCTGCTCCTTCAGCTGATGGGTGACTGTTCCTGTGACTGTGTGCTGCATGTACGGACCCACTGCCTGAGTTAATTTGGGGAAACCAAAATTGATGGAGCCTGAGACATGACGCAGCCTCCATTCATTCATTTGGATGTCTTGCAAGTTGCAACCAACAAGTCGGGGCAGTACTGGAATGCGTTCAGAGGGGGACCCTCGCCCGGGCGTAAATGGTCTTTAGATGTCCTGTCCCTTGATGCCAGCTGAAACCCTGCAACGAGTGAGAGAGAGACAGAGGAGTTCAGAAATCTGGTCAGTTGAAAAGTCCAGCTCGTTGGTGACAGAGAAATGTTGTTTTTAGGAGAACAAATAATGCAATCTTTGATTATTAGTATTGTTGTTGTTATTATTTTTGGGGCGTTGAGGGAATATATCGTGTGTAGTGGAGCTGAAAAGAGAATCAAAGCAAGCAAAGGTTAGGAGAGGAAAAACGATAGGTGTCGTTGTCGTCGCGCTTCAGAAATTCCTTGAATATTTTGCTTGCGGGTTGGGGTCAGTGACGAGTTCGAGTTTGACGGCGCGGGAGAGGAAGAGAATGAACTTGGGCGTGTGCTCAGGATGTGACACCAGTCAAGGGTAACTAGGAGTACATGTTTATTCTAACCTAGGTCGTTTGCGCCATCTTATAGTGCTTTCTTCTTATGCAAAATACATGCTTCCCGGCGTGTTTGGGAAAAAGTTAGCAACGTTTGCAAATTCAGTTTGAAAATGACTTTTCTTCTCTGTTTTGAAGCTGCTGCACAAAAAAAAAATCAAGTTATGCAAAAAATGGATGGCCTACGTGGTGGGCCGGTGGGTGATTAGGCCGCGTAAGGCGATCCATAGGAGCTGGTGCAGTGTGAAATTTGCTGTATTTTCATTTTGTTCGTGAAGAGTTCATTTAACCCTCTCAAGTATTCACTTCGACTTCGCTTCCTCGATTATTCTTGGGACATCCTACCTTCTGAACTTTCAATAGTGCTGCAAATACTCTCCTACTCCCTCCGTCCCATAATGTAAGATGTTTTTTTTGACCCCACAGAATTACCAAACAAAGGTTATTCAGAGGGTGGGATGGCCCAAATGACAATTGAGGAGGGAAAAGTGGCTGAAGAAAAATACTTGAGGGTGCTAAATGGGCTTTTCTCAAGACATTTTTATGATAGGCTGAAAAAGAACACGAAGTCACTGGGCCTCGCTACTAGCTCAGTCCGTCAGTTATTGCACATTGGTTGCCTAAAAAAAAGTTACTGTACATTGGCGGGCACAAAACCCTCAACCTTTCAAGGCCCTGACCACACCACACCAGGCTGGGCTCAAATTCTAGTTTTAAGTGAGAAGAGTTTGGCTCATTTTTTCTTTACTTCTTCTTTTATTGTGTCTCAAAAAAAAAATTCTCCTTTTATTGAGCTGTTTAATGCTTCATTACAGAAGGAAATGTACTACAGTTTACAGATTCTTCGAGATTGGCACAACAGCAACCCCTAATGTCGATGGTTTTCTGAACTTTGATAATGGTGTTTTTTCTATCAAGATCTGAAGTTCAGTTTCAAGGCTCTATATAAATATTTGCGGCAAATGAGTTTATATTTTATCTACAGCCCCTCAATTGATTTGTCTTTGGGAATTATTCTAGACCTAAGATATAAATATTACAGTGGATGCAACATCATTGTTGCAAAACAAAATAAATAATAAATAAACAGTTGTGGTGCTATAATCAGTTGGTGGGCCGGTGGGTGATCCGTGATCGGGCCGCGTAAGGCGATCCATAGGAGCTGTTGTGGTGTTGAAATTTGCTGTATTTTCATTTTGTTTGTGAAAAGTTCATTTAACCCTCTCAACTCTCAAGTATTCACTTCTACTTCGCTTCATCAACTATTCTTCAGGATATCCTACCCTCTGAATTTTCAACACTGCTGCAAATAGTCTCCTGGTTTGGATTTGGAGGGCGGATCAGCCACAGAATTACCAAACAAAGGCTATTCAGAGGGTAGGATGGCCCCGTCATATTATTAATATTTTTTTTGAGAATCTTGCCCCATGATAGTTGAGGAGGGAAAGTGGCTGAAGAAAAATACTCGAGGGCTTTAAATGGGCTTTTTTCAAGACATTTTTTATGCAGGCTGAAAAAGAAGAACACAAAGTCACTGGGCCTTGAGAATAGGCAATCTATTATAAACTTCATAAAATCGGCTGGGTCGTTCGCGAAAAAAACGATTGCTCGCTCAGGTTGTGCAGTCAAAGAAGGATTTTTTTTAAAGGCTGAGCCCAAGTGTGTGTGTGTGTGGGGGGGGGGGGGGGGGGGTGCGCCGGTTTACAGTATAACTTTCTAAGGCCCTGACAACACCAAACCAGGCTGGGCTTAAATTCTAGTTTTAAGTGAGAAGAGTTTGGCTAATTTTTTCTTCTTTACTTCTCCTTTTATTGAGCCGTTTTATGCTTCGTTACAAAAGGAAAATGTACTTGGTTTAATGAACTTTGATAATGGTGTTTGTTCTATCAAGATCTAAAGTTCAGTTTCAAGGCTCTATACAAATATTTGCTGCAATTGAGTTTAACTTTAGCCCTTCAATTGATTTCTCTTCTGGGAATTATTCTACCGATCTAAGATATAAATGTTACGGTGGATGCAACATCATTGTTGTAAAACAGAAATAAATAATCAGTTGAGGTGCTATAATACTTGTTGCCAGGACATATTCAGCTGCTGACCATGCAATGGTGGTAGTAACACCATCTGAAATTTCTTCATCTCAACAAAATTTCAAAGGTCGCCTTGTACAGTTAAAAAAAAGAATAACACAAAATTTCAAAGTCTTACAAATTTGGTCCATGCTCCTGGGAGAATATAAAGCATGTGATTTATTATTTATCCCACATGTTCTATTTCTTATAGTGAACCCTACTTAAATTGCTTACTGTGATAGCAACCCTGCAGTTGCTTATAATGGTCAGTCATCATGCGTTCTTGGACCGAAACAGCCCCTTCATGCTTACTTAGGCTAGAATTATCCTCTGAAATGAATCAGTCAACACTCAACATTGCATTGCCATTGACACAACCTGGTAGTGGTACAGTGACAGAAACTGTTAAGGCAACACAATTCTTTGGGAGCTTGCTGGAGCACAAACTGAGGAACCTGCAATTATGTTTTGTCACTAACAATAAACCGCTTGCAGATCAACCTAATAATAATCTAGCCAAGCTAACTTGACGACGCATAATATAACATTCTAAGCATGCATAAATGCCTTAACACGTTACTGAAAGCGGACATTTCAAAACATTTGACTAGACGGCCCTGCTGAGTGAAGCCAAATCATGATACAAATAAGATTTAGGATACATTGACCAATGATTTTGAAAGAACTATGTGCACTTTGCTGGTCAACATAAGAGAATAGTCACTTATCAAGAACTAATATAAATGGTCAAGTTGAGGTGGATGCACATCCAATATAGCAGAGGCTTTTGATTTACTCAGCAGATTGGTTCCATGACAGAAAATCTGCACAATCTTGTTCAAGCAATGCACCAAAATGTCCAAACGCCAACCAATACTCTGTGAAGTTACTGAACTTCACCGTTCAAAATATAATATTCCGATATAAAGATGCTTCATATTGCACTCATCTTATGCCAACACACAATCAGAAACAAAAAGCACGCAGCAAGCCTATTTACAAGTAAGAGGTGGCCATGCTCCGCACATCGGTCGGCATGAAGGCCAGCACCACCAACAGGATGAGCAAGCAGACCGGCAAGAGCAGCAGCAGCGACGGTGGTGGGGGCAATGGAGGCAGCACCAATGGCAGTATGAGCAATGAAACGGTGAGGCAGGCGAGCACAAAGAACGCTTCGATGCCGAAGTAGTTCGGTATGACAACCTTCTTGTCAGCAGCATTTGCCCTCTGATGCTGCATATGCCTCTTTGCAGTATTTGGTCTGGCTAACACAGGGCTCCTCCTCTGCCTAGTACCTCCTCTTTCCAGTGCACCGAACTGGCTATCCATCTATTGTTTGGCGAGTCCAGATCAGCAGCTATCCAGGAACTGAGATGAATAAGAACTCTTGTGGATTCTGAAAGTTTTTAACAGATCTGAAGTCTCTGTGAGTCTGTGACCGAACTGCACATCATCTGCTTTGGAAGAACTGCACCGCAAGTGGCAATACCTGCGGGGCGAAGAAAATTGTTAGAGAACAAGAAAACCATCTTCACCTATTAACCAAACATTCAGGTATGTTATATGCCATCCAAATTTTCAAGAAATACTAGGTGAAAGGTCATACATCTCCACGCAAATTTGTACAAACAACCTAGCTACATGAACCAACAAACTGATGAACCAACCAAAACTAAAATATGGCAACAGCGTGGACAATCAAGCATAAGAAAAAAGGTAGTACCTTCGATCCTGAAACTTGCATTTTGGTGACGTCCGTACCACGCATCCACCTCTGCCCCAAGAGCCCCCTCTCCTCCAAATCAACACTCCCAACCAAGAAAGATACCAAGATCACGAATGGGGGGACGGCAGCGGAAAGAAATCAATACTCCCGTTCCGAACACGATGCTCCCGGATTGGATTCCGCCGCCCACCAGCAGCAGCCACGAAACGGGATTAGTTTACGGTGGCGCGGGAGAAAGGAAGAGACCGGCAAAGGCGGATCCCGCTGACGGCGAAGCAGATATCGTGCGCGGGGGCGGTGCCTCGTGTATCCCCTGTGGCGACGCTGCTGCTGTGGACGGATGGAGACGGAGACGGAGATGGGGATGGGGATGGGGGGAGGAGAGGCCAAGCATGATGACGGAGGAAGCGAGAGAGGGGAGACAATTTTATGAGTGGGGTTTGAAATCTCGGGGGAGCTTGGAGGGGAGGCGAAGGGGGGCGGATACATTGCATCAAGGACCAACTTGAGGGGGCAGGCAAGCTATGCATGCATGATGGAACAGGGGTGGGGATGGGGTGGGCCATAAGCCTCCTTCCTCTCCTTTTGGCAGTGGATGTTACTGTAGTTGGGTTTACTTCCCCTAATTGCAGTTAGCATCTGCTTGTTAGCACTCATGAAGCATTTTACTCTTAGTGTGAATCTAGAAGATTCTTATTAGTTGTTGGTAGAGGTAGGCCTGGTGATGTGGCATCTACATGGGTGTTGTTGTCGGTGTAAAGCTTAGCAGGTTAGCGGTGAAGCGTCACAAACCCTATGTCGACTCGATATTTTCGTCGTCGCGACAAACGATGGTGGAAGATGATCTAGAATCATTATGTTAATCCTGAAACTAGCCTTTGAATGCAGTTGAGAAATAAAAAAAAAATGGACGAGAAAAATTCTGTAATATTTGTAGTGTGTTAGGATTGACATTGTTAATTTGTTACTAACCAAAGTTGCATTTGTACTCCCTTTATGTTCTACAAAGATTTATTGTATAATCTTTTGATGACAAGGGTATTTTGACAATTTTGGTGGAAAACATTGACATATTTCTTAGGGAACTTTACAAGACAAGCTTTACATTGTTATGCTGGTTACTAAGAGTGTATTCTATGTATTTGTACCAACTGAGACATTGTTTACGTTTAGCGGTGAAGAGCCACAAACCCTAAGTCGATGACATATTTTAGTATGTTGTATGTATTTGTGCCGACCCAATTAGTGGTGTAAATGATAGCGGTGATGTGCCGCAAACCCTATGCTGACGGGATATTTTTGTTGCCGAAACAAATGATGGTGGAAGAGCATTAAGAATTGCTATTATTTTAATCCTAAAGGTAGCCTTTGTAGTTGAGAAATAAGGACGGATGAGCAAATTATGTAATTTCTTAATGTCGGGATGGATATTATGTAATTTGTTAGTAATAAGAATTGCATTTGTCCACCTTAAAATCTTTTGAAGTCATTTTTCGGCCATTGTGACGGAAAACATTGAGATGAAGATGATAAATATCTTTGTTCTTGGCAAGACAAGCTTTTATTTGTTACGACGGTTAGTAGGAGTATCTTGTATGGATTTGTATTGACCCAGTCACATGTGTAAAGGTTAGCATCAAAGCACCAAAAACTCTACGTCGATTGAATGTTTTCGCTCTGCTACAATAAGTCTTGTCGAGATAAAATAAATAAATGGTGAAGAGTACCAAGAATCAAATCCTAATGTTAGCCTTTGAATGTAGCTGAGAATAAAGACCCTCGCAAAAAAAAAAGAGAGAATAAAGAAGTCATGGATAAATTCTATTATATTTGATGTGTTAGGATTGATATTGTGTATCCCTCCAAAAAAAGATTGACATTGTGTAATTTGTTAGTAATAACAATCACATTTGGACTTTCATTATGTTTCTTTTAAACGGAGGCAAAAGCTTTGTCTCATCTCATTAAATAAGAAGGTGAAAGAACATAGTTTCGATCATTACAGGACCACACAGGTCCGAAACAAAGGGATTACTCTCCCGGTAAAATATTTCCCAAAAATATAGCCCCTGCTATCACCCAAGTCTTTGCCTCGTCTCTAATCGTCGCCGCTACCCGCGAGGGTAGGGAAGCCTTGTTGCGAAAGACCCTAGCATTCCTTTCGTTCCAAATCTCCCAGCAGATGAGCATTTGCAAAGAGTTGATCGCCTTCCAAGAGTAACCCGGTTGTCCCTCGCTCGAAATCCACCATTGGTTCACCATCTGAAGGCTACTCTAGGATGGGGTCGCCGATTGCCAACCCAGGCAACCGAAAATGAAGTTCCACACCCTGATAGTGAAGCGGCACTTGAACATGATATGCGCTGCGAATTCCGGTTCCCTTTTGCGTAGCTGACAAAGACCGCAATTTGGCCAACCTCTGCGCTGGAGCCTATCGTCCATTCAGATTCTATTTTGCAGGACAAGCCATGAGAAGAATTTAATATTTGGAGGTGCCCAGATCTTCGAAACCATGTGAGGCATTGCAGACTTGATCAAACCAGCAAACTGCATCTTGTACGCAGTGGCGGCAGAGTAGCATCCATCCGCAGTGAACTTCCAATGGATGCCATCCTTAGTACCTAGAGTCAGATGCACCGTCTGAGTTTGGCACCAAAGGTCATAGAATTGTTGGATCAAAACAACCAAGAGGCCGTCTTGCATGTTAATATGTGTGACTCAAACATTGTTGGCCATTGCCTTGGCGACGCAAATGTTGGTGTGCTTTGAAAGGGCGAAGATGCTCGATGCGATATCTTTTCGTTTTTTCCCATTAAGCCATGGAGAGTGCCAGAAGCTCGCCGACAGGCCGTCGCCGATGTTGATTGTCGTGGCCGCATAGAAAAGATTCTTGTCCTCGTCGTCACATGGGGTTTCAAGGCCAACCCAGGCCCTCTGAGGGTCCACCCAAGCAAACCATGGCCATCTAAGTGTAAGCACCCGGGTGAACTTGTCGAGGTCAAGGATGCCTAGGCCGCCCATACTTGTAGGGCGACACACAATTTTCCAATTGATCTTGCATTTGTCGCCCGAGATCTGATCCGTTCCAGCTCATAGAAATGCCCGTTGTATCCTGGTGATGCTTTGCTTGATACCCGGCGGCATATCAAGCGCAGTGATGTGGAAAATTCATAAGAGATGTTAGGACTGACTTGACCAAGGTCATCCGACCAGTAGTGTTGATGTTATTCCCTTGCCACGGCGGAAGTTTGGCCGCCACCTTATCCACCAGGAACTGAGAGTCAGCACTCTTGAGACTGTGAGTTGAGAGTGGGAGGCCTAAGTATCTTAGGGGGAAACCCACTCGCTTAGCCGGGAAGCTCTGTAGAATTGCATCAAGGTCAAGATTGCCACAACGTATAGTGGCGACCACACTCTTGAGGGGATTAGCGACCAGACCCGTGATCTCTTTGAAATTGGTCAGGATGGCCGCTGAAAGGATCGAGAAGAGGTGTCTAGAGGGGGGGGGGGGGGGGGGTGATTAGACCCTCAACAAATAAAGGTGGCAATTTTTAAGTTCTTCAAGTTAAGGTGGAGTTTTAGCACAAGTTTAAACATTCACAATACATATCAAGCAAGCATGGCAAGAGTATATGAGCAGCGGAAAGTAAAGCATGCAACTTGCAATAATGTAAAGGGATGGGATTGGAGTGTGCAAACGCAATTGGAGACATGGAGATTTTTGGCGTGGTTCCGATAGGTGGTGCTATCATACGTCCACGTTGATGGAGACTTCAACCCACGAAGGGTAACGGTTGCGCGAGTCCACGGAGGGCTCCACCCACGAAGGGTCCACGAAGAAGCAACCTTGTCTATCCCACCATGGCCATCGCCCACGAAGGACTTGCCTCACTAGGGTAGATCTTCACGAAGTAGGCGATCTCCTTGCCCTTTCAAACTCCTTGGTTCAACTCCACAATCTTGACGGAGGCTCCCAAGTGACACCTAACCAATCTAGGAGACACCACTCTCCAAAAGGTAATAGATGGTGTGTTGATGATGAACTCCTTGCTCTTGTGCTTCAAATGATAGTCTCCCCAACACTCAACTCTCTCTCACAGATTTGGATTTGGTGGAAAGATGATATGAGTGGAAAGCAACTTGGGGAAGGCTAGAGATCAAGATTCTTATGGTTGGATTGGAATGTCTTGGTCTCAACACATGAGTAGGTGGTTCTCTCTCAGAAAATGAATGCTGGAAGTGTAGGCACGTTCTGATGGCTTTGCTCACGAATGGAGGAAGGGTGGAGGGGTATATATAGCCTCCACACAAAATCTAACTGTTACACACAATTTACCAAACTCGGTGGGACCGAATAGTGAAACTCGGTCAGACCGATTTAGTTCAAAATGTGAACATTAGGGTTTTCGGTGGGACCGATATGATCAACTCGGTGGGACCGATGTGCTAGGGTTAGGGTAAAACCTCATCTCGGTTTGACCGATTACACAAACTCGGTGAGACCGATTTTAGTAATAAGCAAACAGAGAGTTGGCCAAGCAAACTCGGTGGGGCCGACTACCTATTTCGGTGAGACCGAAATAATTGCAGTAGGCAACAGAGAGTTTGCAAGCCCATCTCGATGAGACCGAGATCCCATTGGTGAGACCGAACTGATTAGGGTATCTGGCAGTGGCTATGTCAAGTGAACTCGGTGGCGCCGGATAGATCAAATCGGTGGGGCCGAGTTTGACTTTAGGTTTAGGACATATTTGGAAATGAGAAAGTGGTTGAGGGCTTTAGGAGCATATCACTAAGCACTTTGAGCAAGCAAGCCATTAAGCAACACCTCATCCCCTTTTAATAGTATTGGCTTTCCTATGGACTCAATGTGATCTTGGATCACTAAAATGAAAAGAGTAGAGTCTTGAGCTTGAGCCAATATGTGTCCTTAGCATCTTGAAGGGGTTCCACATCCTCTTGTCCTGCCACTCCACTGTTGAACTTATCTGAAATATACTAGATAAAAGTATTAGTCCAACAAGAGATATGTTGACATTAATTACCAAAATCACCCAGGGAGCACTTGTGCTTTCAATCTCCCCCTTTTTGGTAATTGATGACAACATACATCAAAGCTTTAGATAAAGATACAAGGAATAGCAAGTAAAGCTTTGGAAAGACATGTAACATGCATAGGCTCCCCCTACATGTATGCAATCATGTGAAGATAGAATATAATACCATGTGAATGCGTAAGCATGACAGAGCAGGCAATGAGTTACATGTATCTTGGCTATATGCATCAGAGCAAATGGTGTGAATATAGGAAGTGTACCTCAATATTCATGATTCCTTCTTGCAAACAATATGTACATCAGCAAGAGATCATCATGCACATGAGTGTGATGCATATACTTACCTTGTGGTCATGAGCTGGCTTTGGAAGAGATGAACCTGAGTAAACAAGGTTAGATAACACAGGAATATCTACTAAGCAGAGCAAGAACAGGAAACCACAAGAGTACCAAGATTGGGATGACATGTAGTGAGTGAGTACTTAGTACTCTATTTGGATATTGACATGTCCCCAAAGAGTAAAGATATGCAATGAATTCCAAAGATTTTCTTCCCTTAGAAATGAGCTCTCTCTCCCCCTGAATCTTATATATTAGATAATGGGAGAAGATAGGGAAAAGAAAATCAGAGCAAAAACAAAATCAGAGTAAAACAATCATAATAAACATAACACATGCTAACATGTCTTTCCCCTCTTGAAGACATGTGACTTCTCTCCTCTATGGAAAATAAGCATCTGGAGAAGCTTAAGGTGTGCATTCTCTCTTATGTGATAAGCTTTGATGTGCTCTCTCTCCTCCTTTGACATGAATTTCCAAGAAGGGGTCTTCTGGAGCATGAATCAAGTAGGTTTGGTCCTTGAGTCACAGTACAAAGCAACATGTAATATAAGATGCTGGTAGAGGACAAGAATCATCGAGTGGAGCTGGAACAAATATGCAGGATGAAAATGGCAAAGTGTTTTCTCAGTATTGAATTCGGTTACTCCGAGTTGTTTGCTTCGGTGGCACCGAGTTGTTTCGGTTTGGCCGAGAAGAACAAATCGGTGAGGCTGATTTCAACACAGAGAGAAAACAATTGTCATCTCAGCTCACTTAGGCAAAAAAGATCTCACAAGGATTTGCAAGGAATTAACTGAAAGATTTGCAATGAATTGGATGCAGGGAATGCAGAAAATAATGAGAGAAAAGAAATGAAATCTAGATGAAGTTTTTTTTGAAAGGGGAATATGTATGCAAGAAACAAATGCAAAAACACAGAAAAACACAAGAGAGCTTCATCTAGAATTGGTCGGTGACAAAGTCACCTATGTTAGAGTATATTGACTTAGGAGTCAAGTGAAGACACTTGATCATAGGTCATACTCGTCGTTTAAGCTCAAAATGGGGTTACCATTTTTTGTTCAAGCATTTTGATGTATTCTCATATTGGTGAGCTGCTTTAACCCATGTCTTGGGGTAAAGCTTCTCTAAGATGGAATATCATACCTTGGGTGGTGGTGTTGATCTTGATCATGTAGTTGAACTTGTGTGAGATGCTCAAGGTTGATGTAGTTCATCAAGAGTTTGGAGCACCACTTGTAGTTTGAGTTCATCTTCCTACATGGGTTAGTCTTGCAAGGAAAAGCACTTGTGTATCCAAAATGACAAACATGATATTGATACCAAATGAAATTTGATATAAAGAAGTTGTCAAAGGATATATTGAAAGGATTCATACTTCCTTGTCTTCAACCACCATATTGTAGAGACTTGGTGATGTAGAGATTGCTCAAGATGTGAGTGAGTTGCAATCTCATAGACTTTGGCTTATCCAAGTACCTACAAGGGTTAGATGACATGCAAGAGTACAAATATAGATCCAAGACATATGATCATCTTCATAAGAGAAACATCAAGGATTAGTCAAAACTCATGCCTTGCATGTATCCAAATGGAGTTTCTACTCCAAGTTTGAAGCATCAATGATGTTCAATTCACCTCTCAACCGGCAAAAAACTTTCTCATCAAGCGGTTTGGTGAATATATCCGCCTATTGCTTATCGGTACGAACATGCTTAAGATTGATGTCTCCTTTAGCAACATGATCTCGAATGAAGTGATGACGAACTTCAATATGCTTAGTTCGAGAATGTTGCACGGGATTGTGAGCAATCTTAATAGCACTTTCATTATCACAAAGCAATGGAACATGTTTCACATATATCCCATAATCTTTAAGAGTTTGGGTCATCCAAAGTAATCGAGCACAACATGAACCGACGGCAATGTATTCCGCTTCGGCGGTGGATAAGGATACCGAGTTTTGTTTCTTGGAGGACCAAGACACAAGAGATCTACCAAGAAATTGACAAGTACCCGAAGTGGACTTTCTATCAACCTTGTCTCCGGCATAGTCCGAATCGGAGTAGCCAACAAGATCAAAAGAAGACCTCTTAGGATACCAAATGCCAAAGTTTGGTGTGTGAATTAAGTATCTCACTATCCTTTTCACAGCCTGAAGATGACATTCTTTGGGGGCCGCTTGATATCGTGCACACATGCACACACTTAGCATAATATCGGGACGGGAGGCACATAGATATAACAATGAACCAATCATAGAGCGGTAAACCTTTTGGTCAACCGGTTTGCCATCCTTAGTCAAGTCAAGATGTCCACTAGTAGGCATGGGTGTATTCATACCTTTGCTTTCTTGCATGTTGAACTTCTTGAATAGGTCCTTGGTATACTTTGTTTGGGAAACAAAGGTACCCTCCTTAGTTTGCTTGATTTGCAAACCAAGAAAGAACTTGAGTTCACTCATCATAGACATCTCAAACTTCTCCGACATTAGCCTTCCAAACTTTTCACTAAAATGAGGGTTAGTCGAACCAAATATGATATCATCCACATAAATTTGGCACACAAATAATTCACCATTAACCCTTTTAGTAAAAAGAGTAGAATCAATTTTTCCAATCTCAAAGCCTTTTTCAATAAGGAATTTAGTCAAGCATTTATACCACGCTCTAGGAGCTTGTTTAAGACCATAAAGAGCTTTGTGAAGTTTGTAAACATGGTTGGGTTTCTTAGGATTAACAAAGCCGGGAGGTTGTTTAACATAAACTTCCTCCTCAATTTCACCATTTAGAAAAGCACTTTTAATGTCCATTTGATATAATGTGATATCATGATGATTGGCATAAGCAAGTAAAATGCGTATGGACTCAAGTCTAGCAACGGGGGCATATGTCTCACCATAGTCCATACCTTCGACTTGAGTGTAGCCTTGAGCGACGAGACGGGCCTTGTTGCGTACAACTTGTCCATCTTCATCTTGCTTATTCCGAAACACCCATTTGGTACCAATGACATTGTGCTTCTCATCGGGCTTTTCAATCAACGTCCACACTTGGTTCCTCTCGAAATTGTGTAGCTCTTCATGCATAGCGTTCACCCAGTCCGGACCATCAAGCGCTTCTTCAACCTTCATAGGTTCAATGCTAGAGATGAATGAATAGTGTTCACAAAAATTAGCCAAACGAGTTTTAGAGCGAGTGATTCTCCCGGTTTGAATATCATCAAAGATTTGTTCGACGGGATGATCTCTTGAGACTCTTGCTCTAACTCGTGAGAGCTTTTGTTTGGGTCGGGGTGGAACATCTTCTTCATCATCTTGTTCTTCCTCTTGGCCTTCTTCGTTGTTGGTGTTGTTGTTCTCTTGTGGAGGTGGAGAAGGAGGTTGATGAGGTTCATCTTGGTGTACATCCTCGTTTTCATCATCTTGGCGTGCCCCACTTGTGGATGTTTCCGAGTTAACTCGTGGTTCACCTTGTCGTGAGGTAGAAGCTTCCACTTGGACGGACGAGGTACTCTTCTTCACCTCCATTGGGCGAATCTTGCCAATAGACAAGTCTTGGATTGCTTCCGAAGGGTCTTTGTCTCCTACATCAATTGGCAATTGCTCTACTTGCGAGCCGTTAGATTCATCAAACTTCACATCTACCGTCTCTTCAACCTTTCGGGTGAAGTTGTTGTAGACACGGTAAGTGTGAGAGTTTGAGCCATAACCGAGTAGGAAACCTTCATGAGATTTAGGAGCAAATTTCGAACGACGATGCTTATCAAGAATATAGCACTTTGAGCCGAATACTCGAAAGTATCCAACTTGGGGTTTGTTACCGGTGAGAAGCTCGTATGCCGTCTTGCCGAGAAGCTTGTGAAGATACAATCGATTTGTGGCATGACAGGCTGTCTCAACCGCTTCCGCCCAAAAGTGTTTTGGCGTCTTGTACTCATCAAGCATCGTTCTCGCCATCTCAATAAGAGTTCGGTTCTTCCTCTCAACAACTCCATTTTGTTGAGGCGTGTACGTAGCCGAGAACTCATGTGAAATCCCTTCTTCATCAAGAAAGGTGTCCACATTGGCGTTCTTGAACTCTGGTTCCGTTGTCGTTGCGAACTTTCTTGATCTTCACTTCAAATTGATTTTGGGCCTTCCTAGCGAAGTTCTTGAAGATCTTTTGGACCTGCGATTTATTATCAAGAAAGAACACCCACGTAAATCTTGAAAAATCATCGACAATGACTAAACCGAACGAGTTACCACCGAGACTCTTGTAGGCATTGGGACCAAAAAGATCCATATGAAGTAGCTCGAGCGGTCTTCTCGTCGCACCCCGGTATCCTCTCTCATGCCTCTCCGTACCCCTTCTTCTCTCGCATCGTCGTCGGTGATGGTTCCACCCTTCCCATCACCCACCACGGCGCGTCTTCCCTCCCCCTCCCATCGTCATCATTACCTCTTAACAATGTTCTTGTGTCTTCGTCCTTAATAAAAAATTTATGTTTAGTTTGTACTCTTACTCGTGAACACCCTATTACGGTTGAGTTTGACAAACATGGTTTTTCTGTTAAGGATGCTCACTCCCAGAAGGTTCTTCAACGATGTGATTCTCCCGGCGACCTCTATCCATGCGGTCCAACGACGAGCAGCGGTCCCGTCGCCCTTCATGCCGACGTCTCCCTCTGGCATGCTCGTCTTTGTCATCCCGGCGCCGACGTTCTTCATAAATTTTTGCGGACTTTTCCGTTTTCATGTAATAAATCGGAGGCACACACTTGTCATGCCTGTCGCGTAGGAAAACACGTTCGTTTGCCGTTTTCATCTTCATCATCAATTGCCACTTTTCCTTTTGATGTTATTCACTATGATGTTTGGACATCTGCCGTGCCTAGCAATTCGGGTCTATCATATTACCTCGTGATTTTGGATGATTTTTCTCACTTCACTTGGACTTTTCCGTTAAGCCGCAAATCCGATGTCGCCTTGACTCTCCATGCTTTTTACGCATATGTTGCCACCCATTTTCATCGCACCATTGCCCATCTCCAAACGGACAATGGAAAAGAATTTAATAACCTCGCTATTCGCACTCTTTTATACACTCATGGCACCATTTTTTGCCTCACATGTCCATATACATCACAACAAAACGGTCGTGCCGAGCGTGTTCTTCGCACCTCAATGAGAGTGTTCGCGCCTTGCTTTTCCATGCAAACATGCCTGCCCGGTTTTGGCCCGATGCTCTTGCCACCGCCACACTTCTTCTCAACATCCGGCCTTGCAAACCCCGGTGGAACTACACACCTCATCATCTCCTATTCGGGTCATCTCTGTCATATGATGATCTTCATGTTTTCGGTTGCCTTTGTTATCCTAACATCACAGCCACGGCACCACATAAGCTGGTGCCTCGTTCCCTTGCCTGTGTCTTTCTTGGGTACCAACCTAACACCAAAGGCTTCCGCTGCTACGACCCGGTGTCCCATCGTGTGCTCGTGTCCCGGCATGTTTATTTTGATGAGGTTGTTTTTCCTTTTCAGCAGGCATCGACGGGTTCCCCTTCGTCTCCGGACGCTCCTCCTTGACGGATTTGTGGAGCCCATGCGCTCCCTCCGCCGCGTCGCTTGGGCACGACTGCGACCTCATCGGACTCTTCGTCCTCGGTCGTGGCCCCGCCGCCCTCGGCATCCCCCTTGTTGGCTCAGGAGGAGCCGGCTTCCCAGGCCTCGCCAGACTCTCACTCCCCGGCTCAGGAGGAGCCGGCCTCCCCAGGTCCGGTGGTGCTCCCAGCCTCGCCCCCAGCCGGGCCTTTGGGGGTCTCATCACCGACCACGGCGTCGCCCTCGGCTGGGCTCCCGATGGCTTAGGAGGAGCCGGCCCTCTCGGCCCCGTTGGCGCCTTCGTCGCCGCCCATGGCCGGGCTCTCCGGTGCCTCTTCGGCCGCCCCTTCGGCCTTGCTGTCCGCGCCCTCTACTCCGACGCCCGTGGCCTCGCCCGCCTCTTCATCGTCATCTGAGCCGCCGGTTGTGGCTCCTCGCCGCGGTCCACGCCCGCCTCCCCCGCCGCCTCATCACTCCATGGTGACGCGTGCCAAGGCCGGGGTGCATCAGCCAAACCCGCGCTACCACAACCTCAGCGTCACGACCATCTCTCCAATTCCGCGCTCAGTGCGTTCTGCATTGAGTGATCCGCATTGGACCGCCGCCATGCACGCTGAGTATGATGCTCTTGTCGCCAATCGGACTTGGACCCTTGTTCCTCGTCCTCCCGGGGCGAACGTCATCTCTGGCAAGTGGGTCTTTCGTCATAAACTCCTTCCGGACGGTTCTCTCGACAGGTACAAGGCTCGCTGGGTTGTCCGTGGCTTTGCACAGCGTGCCGGCGTTGACTTCTCCAAGACTTTTTCTCCGGTTGTCAAACCCGCCACGATCCGTGTTGTCCTCCAGCTGGCCGCCTCTCGTCGCTGGCCCGTACATCAGCTCGACATCAACAACGCTTTCTTGTACGACCATCTTCAGGAGCGGGTTCTCTGTCAGCAGCCGGCTGAGTTTGTTGACCCTCAGCGTCCGGATGACGTCTGCCTGTTGTCACGGTCGTTATACGGCCTCAAACAGGCTCCGCGCGCATGGTACCAGCGCATCGCGGCGTTCCTCGGTCTTCTCGGGTTTCGCAGCACCACGTCTGACACATCGTTGTTCGTGCTCCATCGGTCTGATCATGTGGCTATGCTCCTGCTGTACGTCGATGATATTGTCATCACTGCCTCCCGAGAGGATCTTCTTCGCGACATCATTGGTCGTCTTGGCTCTGAGTTTCGGCTGAAGGACCTAGGCGCGTTGCACTTCTTCCTCGGCATTAATGTGCGACGCGATGCCTCTGGGTTCTTCCTTCATCAGGGGCAGTATGCTCTTGACCTTCTGGACCGTGCTGGCATGACTGACTGCAAGCCGGCCGCCACACCCGCTGAGGCCAAGCCGAAGCTCTCTGCCACCACTGGACAACCTGCTACTGACGCCGCCCTCTACCGCAGCATCGTTGGTGCTCTTCAGTACCTTACGCTCACCAGAACAGACATTCAGTTTGCGGTGCAGCAAGTCTGCTTGCACATGCACTCGTCCCGTGATGTTCACTGGTCTCTGGTTAAGCGCATTATTCGGTACTTTCGCGGCACGCCGACCTACGGTCTTCGCCTCTGCGCCTCCGCCTCGACTGAGCTCATTGCTTATACTGACGCGGATTGGGTTGGCTGTCCTGACACCCGACGTTCTACGTCTGGCTATTGTGTCTTCTTCGGTGACTCTCTTGTCTCATGGTCCTCTAAACGACAACCTACTGTCTCCCGTTCGAGTGCTGAGGCTGAGTACCGGGCTGTTGCCAACGTGGTCGCGGAGACCTGTTGGCTTCGTCACCTTCTTGGTGAGCTTCGGATTTCCCTTTCGAAGGCTACTGTGGTCTTCTGCGATAACGTGTCGGCCACCTACCTCGCGGCTAATCCGGTGCAGCACAAGCGCACCAAACACATTGAGCTGGATGTTCACTTTGTGCGCGAGAAGGTTCAGTTGGGTCAGCTTCGTGTTCTTCACGTACCGACTACCCAACAGTTCGCCGACATCATGACCAAGGGGTTGCCAACTACTGCATTCCAGGAGTTTCGTTCCAGTCTTTGCATCGCCGATGCCGACGCTTCGACTGCGGGGGGTGTTGAACCGTGACATATCTGTATTTATTACCGACTGATTCTCCTATCATCTCTAGCCTTGTATAGCTTGACTTCTAGAGATATTGTAGGGTTAGTTGGCTTGTCACGTAAGACATCACTTGTATATATTGTAACAGACTCCGATAAATACAATTGAGTTGCATCCTATAGTCTTCTACATCTCGTATGGATTTGTGTTGACCCCTTCTGGTAATGTTAGACTAGTAAGATCTCTCCTACAAGATTGTCCGTCACATATCCAATTTTGGAAGCCACAAATGTCAAGTATTTTGCTTGAGGAATATATTCCGTAAAATATGATGTTTATATATCATAACAAGCAGTGGCGGAGCCAGGAATGACACAAACCCCGGGCCCAATTTTTTTCCGACAACATGAAAAAACTTTGGCACTTAAAACTACCTCATACAATTTCTAAAAAAAGTACCTGATGTGAAAGCATACAAAATAAATTTTAAATTCCCAATAAATCTACAATTTAAACTTGATGTCCAATGGTCCAAAACATAGATGAAACATGGTAGAAGTACAAATAGTAATACGAGAATACAAACAAATACCAAATCAATTGATTACTTCGTCGGTGCCCCCCCATAACTTATCAACGCAAGAAGAACCAACACCTTCAAGGCATTAAAAAATGTATTTCATAAAAAATAAACATTAAGTGAAACAATTATCATCGATACAAATCTAAAACCTTACCACTTCGACGAGTTAAAGGCCCAGTTCTCTCCATCTGAAATGATAGGTGTAGACACCTCTGTTGCGGACACGGGTGAAGAAAAATCTCTTCATCTTGTTTTTCTACAGTATATGAATGAAATTGGCAATTGCATCAATTTAAGTTCAACACTACCCTAGGGATACATACACGCCCTCCCCCTCTGCCCGCCACGCAGCCGACAGCCACAACAAACAGACGGAAGACCCCATGCCCACCGTCGCTGGTTGCCGGCAACGCCGCAGTTCTGCGATGGTTCCCTTGACGCAGTATTCTCTGGGGTTCGGCATGCCCCAGAGGTCAATTGATATTGTAGAACGCGATACAAGTGGAAAGCATCAGGGAAAACCGGGAAAGCATCAAAGAAAAATACCAAGCTGCGTCAGTCAAGCAGCCAGCAGGGGATGGCGTGCCTCGTGCGGGCGAACGACGTGTAGGAGGGCGGTGACGGGGAGCAGGGGGAAGTGGGACTGTGGGTGTGCGGAGCCGGACGGTGGACGACACCACCACGGCCATTTGAGGCGGCGGCACGAGCGCTGGAGATTGATCGAGTGTGCCAGTTAGATCGGCGGTGGCGGCGTGAGCGCTGACAGCTCCTGTGCCTACCTGCGAGTTAGATCGTGCGTCGTGCGATGGTCTTGCCTCGTGCGCGCATGCGTTTCAAGTGAGCCAGCCCATCAGGCTTTGGGCCTCCTTCCTTTTCACTGGGCTGCACCCCGGGCCGGTAGAAAAAACTACATATGTAATAGCCTGTTAGACTTTCCACGCCCCGGACCTGGGCCCTAGGTGCCCGGGGCCCAGCTCCGCCCCTGATAACAAGTGTAACTAAAGTTCACTCCTGTCTGCATTTGGTCACATGTCTTGTCTCTCCTAGAGTGAGGTACAAAGATCATTACTCCAAGCAATTCCCCTCGGAGAGGTCAGTCTTGATGTGCAAGGGTTCCTCTCCCCTGGTTGCCTTTTTTGTGCATACCCAATGTGCTCATCCTTTAACTTGCAACATGCAAAGTCTTTGTTCCGGCCACCTTGTCAGCTCCTACGAGACATCACACGTTTTCTTCATTTTTCCCCATTTGAGAAGCCTCGAAAAAACAAAGATAGAAATGACTGATTTATCCCGGCCAAAAATTCCTACACCTGCACTTGGTTATCCTAGTCATCCTCCAAATTCAGCAACCGAATGATTTCATGGGATGAAATCTCATAACAGGCCTTCAAGCGCAGCTGTTAGCTACAGGATAGGAGCATCCACTTGCCACCTGTTAGAGCATCTATAGCCGGACCTCTCAAACCCGTCTCATACGCCCGGGCAGGCCACCCGGTCACTGACCGGTCACGTTTTTTCGACCCAGACGGACGCCTCAAACGCCCGGGCTGACCGGCAGCCCGCATATCCAGCCAAAATATGGGGTGGATATGGGGGCGCCCGGACGCGCCTGGGCACGCCCGCCACGTCGGACTGACGAAGGGGTCCCAGCCGGAAACGCCCTGAAACCCGGCGGTCCGAAACTTGTCTCCTCCGTCGGACAGGTGGCGCGCGTGGCGCAGCTCCGGCGGGCCGCGTAGTGCATTGCCTGGCTATTTAAGTCGACCGGCGGCACCGAAACCCTACCATCCATCCACATTTTCCTCCTCCTGTCCGCCGCCGCCGCCACTTTCCACTCCACCCGTCCGCCTAGTAGCCATGCCCCCACGCCGCCGGGTGTGGAGCGAGCCATTTTTTACGCTGGAGCGCCTGCTCGAGCTCCTTGAGCAGATCCGGGCTAGGCGCGAAGCCCGGATTGCCGCGGGGCTACCTCCGGATGCAGTGGATCCGGAGGAGGAGTTGGAGAAGGAGGAGGAGGTGGAGGAGGAGGACTTTGAGGAGGAGGGGGATGAGCCAGAGGAGGAGAATGTGGGGGACGCAGGCGACGGGGATCTGCAGGCGGAGCAGCAGGCCATCCTCGATTCCCTCCGGTCGGGGTCAGCTGCGTAGGCAAGACACCGTCGCTGGCAGGAGATGGAGGCGCAAGAGGCCGCGGAGGAGACGGAGATGCTCGCCTACATGGATGAGGTCGAGCAGGAGGAGGATGAGCCGGAGCCCTCCTACCCGCCCATCTAGCCAGCGCCCTGCACCGTCGTCGTGGACATCTCAAGAGTAGCTAGGGTAGTACGTAGGATTTTTTTTTTATGCTTTGTATGGATTTAAGAGATGAAATATGAGAGAGGTGGATGCAAAGTGTCTAGTTTGAGGCGTGCCCGGTCAATGCCCGCGGATACGTCCGGACGCGTCTGCGGGCGTTTGAGGGGATTTGCCAAGTTCGACCGTAGATGCTCTTGCTATAGAAATGCACATTTTAGGTAGTTTCCAAGACATTGCTTTCGAAAAAATTGGTTCCGTAGACTACGAAAATCTACATTTGTTTTATGGTTTTGCTGAATGTCAATCGTGCGAGATTTTCTAGGTGCTCATCGACAGTGAGAACCACCAGCCCAAGTTAAGATTCATGCAAGATTTTCCCCACACACAAAAAAGAAAGAAGAAGATTCATGCAAGGTTTTACATTTTCCGAACTATGTACAATTTTTGTTTCTTTTCTTTTTCTCACTAGGATACAAACCATTATCGCACAGTGAACAGTTTTCTAGATCCGTATGAACAAAATTGTAAAGTTGATTGGGATAAGGCCATATACTAACTATTTGCAGTGATGAGCAAATTATTACAACACAGTCAGCATCATTTTAGATCTGTATGAATACATATATAAAGTCAAATGAGAAATGAGGTTTTTCAGTCGACTGATATAGGCAAACTCTTTGTTTTATACTCCCTCCGTCCCAAAATAAGTGTCTTAACTCTAGTACAACCTTGTACTAAAGTTAGTACAAAGTTGAGACACTTATTTTGGGACGGAGGGAGTATTTCTTCTTGGCATATCTCAAAAAAAAAAAAATGGTGGCTTACCACCTTCCAAGGGATAGTTTGGTACTTCCATTGTAAATCGCCAACCCACTTGTAGATTCATAATTTTTGGAGGGAAACCAGCTACCCTGAAACCATAGGCGGCGAAAACACATCACGTTTCATAAATAATTTTCAAGTATGTCTCGGAAAGTAATTGGGAAGCAAAATTGAACAGTTTTTGAGTTGAAAAAAAAAGCAACTCTAACCAATGAGTCCATCACCCGCCCGGCAGATTTTGATCAATTTCCGTGGCAACATTTCAACCACGTGTGTTCAGTCTTATTGCGTTCAGCAGAGCCTATGTTTGGAGAGGTCCGTCCAACATGGCTGACTTGTCAAGTTGTCGTTGTCAGAAAGATTGTTCCATAGTGTGCTATTTCTTAGGGTAAAATCGGGGATTAATTATCATGGATACCCATACAACTTTGAGTCATCCCTTTGCAATTGGTCAATTGGCCACGTGAGGTTGTGCTCTTAGAAAGGAACAGAGCAGTGAGTCATGGCACGGCTCAAGTTGCATTGGCACCACTACAGTTCGCACGGTTGCATTATCCCATCCCATGTCATGCATTTTGGTTACAGATCATTAACGAAGCCTGAAAGATACCCCAACCCAAACTCACAAAAACTTAAAATAAAATAAACCCCAAGTGCCATCACCCTCGGAAAGATCAGTCTTCTCCCCTTCTCTGTGCTGCTCCGGCACCATGGATTGGTGGCGGAAGGTAGTTGAATCTCTTCTCTCGTCCGTTGTATACTAGCTTTTGGTGTCGCAGCGATGTTGCTTCGATAGTGATGACAATGTTATCGCTAATAGAAGTCTTGGCTTCAATTCCCTCTCGGTGGCGCTTAGTGCGGTGTTGTTGGGAGCTTGGAGTTTTTATCCCCTTCGTTCTTCATGAACTATGGGTTAATTAGTTATGTTGTCTGTCATATTGTTCCATGGGCATTGTTGGAGTCTTCTTCAATAACCATTTTGTCGAGTCCTAGCAAACAAGGAATTCGGTTGGCGTTTGTCTTCGGTGGTCCACTTGGATTCGGTCTTCGTTTGTCTGTGTTCGTGTGTCTACATGTTGGATCGTTCTGATCTACGCTTCTCTTCACCGGCGACCGTTACTGTTTTGATGCGCTGGTCCTACGAGGCTTTAGCATGACGACTTTTCGACTGTCTATTACAACAAGGTTTGCCCGACTCCGGTGAGGTAGGGACGATGACGGTGACGCGTCTTCGGCTCGCTCGGGTGCTTGTAGTCGTCGTTAGGTGGTCTACGGATCTGGATGTATTTTTACTCCTAGTGTTCTTTGTATTACCTTGAGAATTGATAAATAAATCAAAAGTTTTTCTTACAAAAAAAGTGGTCGAACTGGTCCGGTGATACTAACGGGCTTGCTTGTTATGACCCTGTGCTCACTGGAATTGAAACGATAGAATGTGCATGAAGGATATAAAGCACAAGTCCTATGCGATCTACGCGTGAAGTGCTAATTTTTATGATAATTAATTATGTATTGTCTAACACCCATGTTATTTTAGTTTACACGGAGATAAGTGCGGATTTTTTTCCTTTTCTACTCCCTCTGTCCCGTAAGGCTGCCTTAATGCGTAGTATTATAAGTTGGTATCATCTATATGATAGTAGAGTATGATACTACATCCATAATGCATAGTACTATAAATTAGTATCTTAGATGAATGCGTCATTTTGGAACGTGGGCTCAGATAAGCCCGGAGATGAACAGTAAAAAATAGATTTTTTTGTTCAAAAGAAAACCTATTCTTTTTGTGGTGCAAGATGCTCCTTCGAGTAAACTCCGTGCAAAATTTTGTGAAGTTTGGACATTTGAGGAGCTCGTGGCAAAAAAGGCAAATTTTGGGTGCCTGAGAAACTTTTGAAAATCACACTGTTCACATTAGATTTTGCCTTCTTTTCCACAAGCTCCTCAAGTGTCCAAACTTCACAAAATTTTGCACGGAGCCCATGCATAGGAGCATCTTGCACCACAAAAAGAATGATTTTTTTCTATTTTATTTGATTTTACTGTTCATCAGGTGCATCTGAGCTCTGGTTCCGGATTGAATTATTGACCTTATATGACCTTATTCATTGTCATGTAAGACATATAGTAGTACACTATTTCTTATGATACGGTATCTTGATATAATATTTAATTATATGCCACCTCATCAAAA
The DNA here is from genome assembly GCA_011799875.1 of Thinopyrum elongatum. Taxonomy (NCBI): domain Eukaryota; kingdom Viridiplantae; phylum Streptophyta; class Magnoliopsida; order Poales; family Poaceae; genus Thinopyrum; species Thinopyrum elongatum. The sequence goes on along the minus strand of CM022300.1, from coordinate 79,237,820 downwards.
TTGTCTAGCTGACATGCATGATACTAGCTATGATACTCACATTACGGGCATCCTAATATAAAATTTTATTACATTTAATATATTTCTCTTCCTTTTTTTATGTGCATACAAATACACTTGCTCATTCAATCGGCCGCATGCAAGTGCAGTTGCATGTCCACCGGTTATGCGCAATTGCATATCTACCGACTGCACACAATCACAGTTGCACACTCATGCCTACGCGCAAATGCATGTCCATCGAGCATATGCTCCATCGGCCATATGCAACCGCATGTTTATCGGCCGCCTACAACTATAGTTGCACGCCCTCATACTTATGAGCAACTGCATGTCCATCGTGTGGGGAAACAAGGTATGCTACACATGCGGAAAACAAAAAATTCTGCCATGAACGCCGAGGAGCATGTTACAGAAATAGATCACAGGGGTGGATTTACCACTAGACACGCAACCCCGTCATGGGGAGAAGAGTTGGCGAAGCGCGTTCACCGTCTCCTGCTGTCGATACCCCCACAAACGGTCCTTCCAAAAGATGTAGCCACAACGCCTTCAAGGCGTCCACACTTTTGTGATCAAAGTTGGCTAGGCAGAGGTGTGCTAGCAACTCAAAACATCAGCTGATGAGGTAGAGGCGTGCTAAGGTTTCTGAGACCCTGAGCGGGAGTGGAGGGGGTGGGGATGCGCTAGAGCAGCTACCCTTTTAACACGTTCGCTCCTCCCCACACCCTAACTTTTATATGCACCAGTAGAAAACAGGGCTTTCGTTCTAGCCGGATCGGAACAATAGTCCCGGTCGCGTTACGAACCGGGACTAATGTGAGCATCAGTCCCGGTTCGAGCGGTTAGGACACTCGCCAGGGTTCGGCAGGCATCAGTCCCGGTTCGAATGAGACCTTTAGTCCTGGTTTCAGACACCAACCGGGACTAAAGGGTATCGCGTCTGCCGCAACCCCTTTAGTCCCGGTTGGTGTTTGAAACCCGCGATACCCTTTAGTCTCGATTGGTGTCTGAAACCGGGACTAAAGGTCAGTCTTCAGTCTCGGTTTTAGACACCAACCGGGACTAAAAATTTGCCTATGTATATCCTCGCCCATGCCCGCCCTCTCCTCTGTTCGCCCTCTCCTCTGTTTTTTCCTCATAGAAGGTGGAAGGTGTGTGCTACTTTGTTCTCCCTTCCTATGCACAAGAGGTGTTCGATGAAATGCCTGAGAGCATGATGCCACTTGAGTTCACACAAAACAAGCATGATGCCGCACTTAAGCTTTCTCCTCTTTCTTCTCCTCTGTTCTTCCTCCAAGCTCGACCTTCAAACTTCATTTTCCCCAAGATTTGTCTAGATATGACGATGCACCAACTATTCAAGTGTTCTAAAAGGTTAGCAACTTCATCCTTTCATCTCTCATTGCTAGTTTAGCTCATTTCATGCTCTAGAAGTAGAGTGGTTTGTGGGTTTAGTGGAGGAGTGTATGTGGGAGTTTATTTGATTTAGATGTACAATTTGAGCTCAAATTAACTTCTTAGTTTGCATATGTGTAGGGTGCCGTCCTGTCCCCGTCCTCACCATCGTCGGTCGCCCGCGCCGATCTCGTCGCTGGCACCACCGTGGTGAGCCTCTTGTTCTAATCTTTTTTTTAAAAAAATATCTTACTTGTATGATTTAGGTAGTTACTTGTATAATTTTCTTACTTGTATTATTGTTTGTTATTATATAGTGCCATGGTTTTGATATCCGCCTCCATCGGCTCTCGTCCAGTCTATGATTCGGATGTGGTATATTATATTTTGTAACTATTTGTTTCATTTAGTGTTTATGACAATTATACCGACCAACTTGACATAGACATTTTTATCTAGGAGGTATGTGAACCGGAAATTCCAACCGACCCTCTTGTCGAGAGGTTAAATTTAGTTGAAAAATAAAACAATTATTTGAAAGAAAAATTGAAAAGAATTGAAGAAGAGAAGATGAAATTGGAGTTGCATGTTGCCTATGTCATCGATCTACACAAGATCCAGATGGATGCAATGTGCTTGAAGATTAGAAAGATTAGAAAATATGCCATTGATAAAGATGCTTGGTATCATTATGTTGTTGGATCAATTGTTACCTTAGTTGCGATTTTGATCGCATTTGTTGTTGCATTTAAATGTTTTACATAGTTGTATGTTAGTTTCAATGTATGTTTTAGATGCTCTAGATAGTTGTATGTTGTTTTATGAGAACTATGTATAAACTTTATGTATTTATTTTTTGCAGTAACAACATTTGATCACTACTGTACTTTGGTTTTAATGTGATGAACTTGTATTAATTTGGTCATTTCTCTATTCATGATGTTCTGTAATGGTTTTTGATATACTTAATTATATAATGCAGATGAACTGGCAATGGATGTACGGTGACCGACGCATTTCCGAGTACATTACGGGCCTACATAATTTTATCGATGTGGCTCAGGCAAACAGTCTGAATGGTTTTATGTGTTGTCCATGTGTTGTCTGTCGGAATGATAGGGATTACTCTTCCACGAAAATTCTTCACACCCACCTGCTTAAAGACAGTTTCATGCCCAGCTAGAATTGTTGGACCAAGCACGGAGAAAGAGGGGTTACCATGGAAGACAATAAAAAAGAAGAGGATGATGACAACTATCCTATGTTCCCTGAATACGGTGATACTGCAACGGGGAAAGCTGAAAATCAAGAGGCACCAAATGTGCCCGCTGATGATCTTCGCCGGGTCATTGTTGATGCACAGAGAGAATGCGAAAGTGAAAAGGAGAAGTTGAAGTTTGATCGCATGTTAGAGAATCACAAAAATTGTTGTACCCAAATTACGAAGATGGCAACACAAAGCTCGGTACCACACTGGAATTGCTGCAATGAAAGGCAGAAAATGGTTTATCTGACAAGGGATTTGAGAAGCTACTGAAAATAATGAAGAAGCTTCCAAAGGATAATGAATTGCCTGACAGTACGTATGAAGCAAAGAAGGTTCTCTGCCCTCTAGGATTAGAGGTGCAGAAGATACATGCATGCCCTAATGACCGCATCCTCTATCGCGGTGAGGAGTTCGAGAATTTGAATGCATGCCCGGTATGCGGTGCATTGCGGTATAAGATTAGACGAGATGACCCTGGTGATGTTGAGGGCGAGCGCCCCAAGAAGAGAGTTCCTGCCAAGGTGATGTGGTATGCTTCTATAATACCACGGTTGAAACATCTGCTCAGAAACAAAGAGCATGCCAAGTTGTTGCGATGGCACAAAGAAGACCGTAAGAAAGACGGGATGTTGAGAGTACCCGCTGATGGGTCGCAGTGGAGAAAAATCGAGAGAAAGTGGCCGAAGTTTGCAGATGACGCAAGGAACTTATGGTTTGGTATAAGTACAGATGGCATCAATCCTTTTGGGGAGCAGAGCAACAATCATAGCACCTGACCTGTGACTATGTATTTATAACCTTCCTCCTTGGTTGTGCATGAAGCGGAAGTTCATTATGATGCTAGTGCTCATCCAAGGCCCTAAGCAACCCGGCAACGACATTGATGTGTACCTAAGGCTATTAGTTGAAGAAATTTTACAGTTGTGGGATATAAAAGGTGTACGTGTGTGAGATGAGCACAAACAGTAGGAATTTGACCTACAAACATTGCTGTTTGTAACCATCAATGATTAGCCTGCTCTTAGTAACCTTTCAGGACAAACAAACAAGGGATACAATGCATGCACACACTGTTTAGATGAGACTGAAAGTATATATTTGGATAAATGTAAGAAGAATGTGTACCTGGGACATCGTCAATTTCTTCCGATCAGGCATCCCTTAAGAAAACAAGGCAAGCATTTCAAAGGTGAGGCGGATCACCGGAAGAAGCCTGTCCCCCGTACTGGTGATGATATATTTGATATGGTCAAAGATTTAAAAGTAATCTTTGGAAAGGGTCCTGGCGACAATCTGTTCCGAATGACGCTGACGGACACGCACCCATATGGAAGAAGAAATCTATAATTTGGGAGCTACTCTATTGGAAAGTCCTAGTGGTCCGCTCTGCAATCGACGTGATGCACGTGACGAAAAATCTTTGCGTGAACCTGCTAGGCTTCTTGGGCGTGTATGGGAAGACAAAAGATACACCGGAGACATGGAAAGATCAGCAACGTATGGACGAAAAAGACGGCATGCATCCAAAGCAGTATTAAGGTCCTGCCAGCTACGCTCTTACCAAACAGAGAAGGAAATCTTTTTTGAATGCCTGCTCAGTATCAAGGTCCCGTCTGGCTTCTCGTCAAATATAAAGGGAATAATAAACATGGCAGAGAAAAAAAAATCAAAATCTAAAGTCTCATGACTGCCACGTGATTATGACGCAATTGCTTTCAATTGCATTGAGAGGGCTTCTACTAGAAGGGAAATACTATTTCCTTACAACTTCAAGTGAGTGTTACTGTCTTTTGTACACATTCTATTTTGCTTACTCGATATTAAATGTAATTGATGAGTTATGCATGCGCAGGTTCCACTTTATTCTGCTAGTCATTCAGGTTGACGCAGGATTAGTACTTGTCATGGACTCGAAACGTAAAGACCCTCAGATGTGGGCGGACCAGAGTGAAATGCTCCAGAGGTAAGTTCAATCATTATCGCACTATATCGGCAACTTTCGTTCATTTCCTGATATCAAGTAATTAATAACTCCTTTATTTATTTTATTTGCCGGGCATGGTTTGGAAAAAGTTCACCAAGCAGGTTAGGGGTGAATGGAAAGAGAAGCTCCGATTTCGACACCTCAATGTAAGTAGTAGTAGCTAGTTCCGCGCATCTCTCTTTGATTCTAGTTTCAATACCATTATCATGCTTGATTATTATTTTGATTGAACTATATTCTCGTAAAGTGTTTGAGGCAGGGAGACAGGAATAATTTATGTGGATACTACTTTTGCGAGTTCATTCGCCAGACGACCTGTGAGAAGGGCAGAATTTTAGAAAAACTTCAAGTACGTAAACAACATTCACAATTTTATTTTATTACCATCAGTTGTGTTGAGTTTCATTCATATATATATATATATATATATATATATATATATATATATATATATATATATATATATATATATATATATATATATATATATATATATATTGACCCCCTTCTTTAAATTGGATCGAACGGATGCGGGACGATCTCCTACCAAAGGATCGCGTTCGAGCAATTCAAGAGGAATTGGCGGAATTCTTACTTGAAGAGGTCATATCTAAAAACGGAGAATACCATCAGGAATTGGTAGGGAATTTTGGTAATTAGATATTAGGGATCGTAAGAGATGTTATATTATATATATGCATGAACGTGTATTATATGTAGTAGCGTCGAATATATATACGAAAACTTGTTGTTCGATCAAGCACGGAGAAAGAGGTCACTTCTCTATATTCATGACGATATTGTGTAATAGTTCCTTCATTGCTATATGTAGTAGCGTAGAGTTGAATGGAAAACATAAAATAAAAATGAAAACCCTAAATGTAAAAGAATTGAATGGTAAACACAAAAAGAAAAGGGAAACACAAAATGAAACCCCTAAACCCTCCAAAATCCTAAACCCCTCCTTAAAAAAAAAACCCTAAACCCCAGCGCTCGGCAGGGGCTGACGCGTGGCGGCCTTTAGTCCCGGTTCGTGTTACCAACTGGGACTAAAGGTCCTCCTGCCTGAGCGCTCCACAACGGCCACGTGGAGCCCCTTTAGTCCCGGTTCGTAACACAACTGAGACTAAAAAGGGGGGCCTTTAGTCCCGGTTTCCCAACCGAGACTAAAGACCCTTACGAACTGGGACTAATGTCCCTTTTTCTACTAGTGATGGGACGACCACCCCTCCACTATTTCGAATACAACAAATAATTCAAATGTAGTAAACAATCCGATCAAATAAATTATTCAAGTAAAAAAATAATGAATTTTAAATAATTTAAAACACATTATATCACAATTAGCTACCAATGATGCTCAATCAGATCTTCCTTTAGCTGATGTGTAACACCCCCTTGTAATAAGCTCTGTGACACTCTGTTAAAACTGCCAAGTCATGATCATTTGCAGTGCCATGTCATATGGGTTAATGATCCAATTCAAATTCACATCTGAAAATCAAATCAAATTCAAAAGTGAATTATAAAGTTGATCAAACACTGTTGGGAAAATGTTCATTAAATGGCAAATAATCCAGGAACATTTGTAAAACCATTTTCAAAATATTTGGAGTTAGATAATTGGCTCAAACCATTTGGAATAGCACCAAAACAGAATATTTAAATCTATTTAAAATCATTTTTAATTCAAAAGAGTTCCAACATTTCCCAAACCAATTTTTGGTGAAAGGCAATGCTGCATGGTGTTATTTGGGTCAACTCCCATATTTTACAAAATAGTAAAAGAGGCCTAACCATTAACAAAACAGAAAAGAAAAGAAAACAGAAAATAAGAAAAAGAAAAAAAGGCTAAAGCTGGACTGGTCCAAGTGCACAGTGCACTGGCCCAGCCCAGCCGGCCCACCACACCTCCCTCCTCGTGCGTGTCGCCACGCCCGTGGTCAGACGCGCGCTCGCCGCTCCGGCGCCGACAGCGCGACGCCGCCGACACTACAATGAGGAGGAGGGGATAAGACCGACGCCCTCCACTCCTCCCTGGCCTCTCCGTCATTCTCCCCTCTCCTCTCACTCGCCCCGCCTCTTTTCCTCCTCAGATCCGGGAGCAGCCGAACGCAGCCGCCGCCGCTCGACGCCGTGCTCGCGGCCATCGGCCTCGCCCTGCCTCGTCTAGGTGTCCCTCGTCTCCGCCGTCGTCTGCTCGATCGTCTGGCGCACTCAGGTGGAGCGGAGGAGCCCCGTTGGTGCCGCGCGACGCCATCCCCTTCCGCCTCTGCTCCGACGATCTCCGTCGTCCCCGGCGAACTCCGGCAGCTACTAAGCCTAACGAGGGCTTTTCTTAGCCGCACGGTGAGCCACTCTACCTTCCCCGTCTCTCTGTTTGGCCTCGCACGCTCCCTAGCCCTAGTCTCACCGGCGCCCGAACGCGCCTCCGCATGAGCTCGCCGCCGGCGCCCTTCTGGTGACCAAATGGTCACCGGGCCGAGCCCTTTGCGCTCAACGCATCGAGTAGGTTCCCAACAACCTCGCCATTTGGTCACTTGCGCGCTGCTGCCTCGATCCCGTCGATGACCGAACTCCGGCGCCCGCCGCAAAGCTCGCCGTCGGCGACACACGTCGTTTCCGGCCACCTCACCGCCACCATTAGACGCGCCGACGAATGGCCGTTCGAACGCACCTGGCCCCATCCCTTTTGGTGGCCTGTGGGCGAAGTCCGGCGAGCCCCGGGCCGCGCCGCCGCTGTTTTGGTCACCGGCGACCTGCCGCCGGCCGTCCGCTGACCTGGCCGCCACGTAGACCCGTCTGGGTCGCTGGCCGGTGGGCCCCGCTGCTCCTTTGACCGCGTTGACCAAAGTCAACGCGGGGCACTGTTTCCCCCTGTAGCTGACATGTGGGACCCACTCAGTTAATTAGTCTAATAACGTTTATTTAAATAAAATCCAAATAGATATGCTAATGTCTCACTGACAAGTGGGGCCCGTCCCCTAATTAACCCTGGAATTAAAATTAACCCACTGTTAAAAGTAACAGAGGCTGACATGTGGGTCCCACTGGACCCACATGTCATATTTGACCAGTCAGCGCCACTGTTGCATGCTGACATCATCCTCACGCAATGCTGACATCATCAGGCACTATTCTGGATAATGTTAAGTTTATTAAATAAATAAATTCCAGAAATTCAAATAATCTTCAAAAATTCATATCTTTTAAACCGTAGCTCAGATCGAAAAAGTTAAAACATGAAAGTTGCTCAGAACGACGAGCCGAGTCTGATCGTGCCGTCTGTTTCTCCATCGGAACCCCCTACGTAGAAGAACTCGTAACTCCGGACCCGAATCCGGTGGATGAATAGTGCACACACGTCGGATATTAAATCCCAGGTTAATTCTAAAAATAACTAAAATGACTTAGATGCATAATTAGGCAACCCTGCACTGCATCATAGCATCACACACACCGTATTGCATTTGTTTGCATTATGTTTACCTGTTTCTTCCCCCTCTTCTCTCTCGGTAGACCCCGACGTTGACGTAGCTCCCGAGGCAGACGCCGCACAGGAGTACGACTACGTCCCCGACGGTACCACTGAAGACCTTGTCCTTGCCCCAGAGCAAACAGGCAAGCACCCCCATTTTGAGCATGCCTATATCGCCTATTCTCTTCTCTCTTATGCTTGCATTAGAACTGCTACTGCTACTGTTTTCCTATATCTGCTGCATAGCCTGATTATTGTACCCTGCCTTGTTACCTTACTGGTTATCCTAGACTGATTAGTATAGGCTGGGTAGAGACACGACAGAGACCCCCACTTGATCCCGACTGCCCTGCTGGATTTCAGAAGACCCGATCATCGGGATTGAAGACTAGACCCTGGCACCGCACATCACTTCTCCCTATGTTGCTCGACACTGCTGGGTTACCATCGAGTGCCGAGGGTGATACCTCGTCAGCACTTCTGATGTTAACCTTGTAGGTTAGTTACTCGGTCGTGGTAAGCGAGGGTGATTCCTCCTACACCACCCCCGATAACGACATCGTCGCGCAACCTCTCAAGTGTGGACCTCGAGGGTGATTCCTCCTTCGTTCACCTTGATGATAACATCGAGCGGGAATTCCATCGAGGGTGATTCCTCAGGGTTCCCTTCGGTGTCAGACACACAGGTACTGTTGATGAGTTGTATTGCACTAAACCGTGATACTAAAGACGGGTCGACCCTGAGGGGTACCCGCGCGAGCTTAACGCGAAGTGATGTGGAGTCGGGTTGACCTGGATGGTGCCCTCGAGATAACTATGAGGCGTGGCCGGGCATTCTTAGCCCTTGCCGCAAGTCCTCGAGACGGGGCGACGGGGTCACATCGATTGTGAGTCTCTGCTCGTTTCCGCGCGCTCCTAATCCACTACGGTTTGGATATTTGATCCGAGGGGCCTCTGGCCCGATAGCAGTAACCATCACGTGGGCATAGTATGGGCGTTCTGCGTCGTATACTTCAGCCGGAGCTTAATGGACGTCAGCGACTGATGCGGCACACGCTGGGTTGGACTGGGAACGCAACCGCGCTTGTATAAGGGATTGCTAGGTCTGCTCACCGGCGGTGCACGTAACGTGCAGGAGTTCTCGGGGCGATGGCCCAAGACCCCTAGGGGCATAGGTTAGTCCGGCGTGCTGACCTCTCTGTTAAGTATTTAGTCGGGTTGTGGCGTGTTGCTTAGCCGAGGCCGGGCATGACCCAGAAAAGTGTGTCCGGCCGGAGTTAAGCGAGCGTGGTGGGTAAGTTGGTGCACCCCTGCAGGGAAGAAACTTCTATCGATAGCCTGTCCTACGGTAACAGACACTCGGAGTTGTATCCCGATCGGTACAACTAGAACATGTGATGAGAACTGGATAGTACGGCTCTGGGATTGCTTTCTCGCAGGGAGTCGAGAAAGGATCTCAGGTCGAGGTTGATGATACTACTACTACTACTACTATACATTATGTTGATCTGCTCTCTTCTAATGCTGCAAGGCTGTCGAAGATTGTTGAAGATGCTAGTCTTCGATAGGACTAGACTTTCCCCTTCTATTCTGGCATTTCTGCAGCCCAGTCCACATATACAGCCCCCTTTGAAAATGATGCATATGTAGTGTAGATCCTTGCTTGCTGAGTACTTCGGATGAGTACTCACGTTTGCTTTATTTTCTTTTTCTCCCATATTCCATTTGATGCCACCAGACGACGGAGCCCCTGAGTCAGACGCCCCAGTCGACGACCAGTACTACTACCCGCCTGGTGAGTACTACTACTACGAGGAGCCGACTGACGACCAGGAGTAGGATCGGAGGGTCCAGGGCAGGAGGCCTACGCCTTTCGATCGTAGTATTTTATTTCACCCCGCTTCTGTGAAGGCCTAATTCTCTCTCTGTAATATATCTGTACCCAGATATCTAATGCTTCCGCTGACGCTTGTATGCCATCGAGCTATGTATTCGAGCCCTCGAGGCCCTGGCTTGTAATATAAAGCTTGTATGACTTTATTTATGTTTTAGAGTTGTGTTGTGATATCTTCAAGTGAGTCCTTAGGCTTGATCGTGCGCATTTGCGTGTATGATTAGTGCACGATTAAGCCGGGGTCGTCACATGATGTTGGGAAGCCCATACTTCAATATTCTTGTACGCCTCAAGAAATGCTTGAATGTGGCATGTGTGTCTCTGAGGCCCGACGATTATGGCAATATCTTCATACATAATGGGGCTTAGCATATCCCACTCATTCTCTATGATCATGTTGTGTAGGATCACATAATATGTCATGATATTTGCCAAGACATCATTTATCCATAAACGGGCAGCCCCCGGATAATTGAAAACCTTGTATGCAACACTCCAAATGCCCTTTCAAGCTTCTTGCGCCCTGGCAAAATGCATGTGTTTCTTATGCCCTTTTAATGTCTTTTCTCTGAGCTTCTCGTGACTTGGCAAATTGCATGTGTTTCTTACTCGCAGGATTATATATTGTCTTCACAAATGTTGACCAAGATAGATATATGCCATCGGCTAGATAGTAGCCCGCGTCATAGTGATGGACATTCACCATGAAGTTGCAAGGTGGAGAAGTACCACCAGCTAGCCTTGCAAATAGATGAGATCTTTGCAAGTGACTGGTGTCATTGTGAGATCTAGGCAACCCAAAGTAGCAATGCCAGATAATCTTCAAAGAGAATATCTTTCAAAATAATTGTTGGATCCTTGCAACTCCCGGTGAATTGGACGTTCCAAGCTGCAGGCAATTCTTCCACCTTCAGTCCATATATTTGTTGACACCAGATTTTGACATGGCAAAAAAGTAATTAAGATGGCCTCAGATGAAAAGGTTTTCAGCATGAACGTTCTACATATCGTCGAAGTGGACATTTTGGTTTTTTGGGTCATCTTAATTCGAGTTCATATGCTGCCTTAGAAGTCAAAATAGTGTGTTGCATATGAGCAATCTGAAGATGGCCAGATTGTTCGGCCCAACCCAGACAAGTCGTGGGACAAAGGCCAGACAAAAGGTCAGAGGATAAATATGTCTCGCTCAAGCCAGACAAATGGCTCGACAAAAATTGAAAGGAATTATTTGTCTGGCTAAAGTTCCATGTTTTTTCAGTTACAACAGTTAGAAAATGAGCCTAAGCGTCTTCAATATGACCTCAAATCAAAATACTTTCAACATAAAAATTGTTGGTCTGGTCGAAATGAACAAATTTGCGTTTGGTGACATCTTCATCCGATGTCATATGCAACCTATGGAGCCCAAAATCGTGTTGTTGTATGCAAACCTGGGGATGGCCGGACTGTCCGGCTTGACGCTCGTGGTGATTCCGAGTTAGGTCAAATTTTGGTACTTTGGGTAGGAATTGACGTCCTTTTCTTGTATGAAAAGTCCAGCCGCCTCTTATATAGATTAGAGGTGACGGTCGATTGAAGAACCCACAGTCGATCAACCAATCTACCAATTTTTAACTTTACCTTTTTTTCCTTCTCTCTCGTTTTTCTTCTTGTTCTTCATGCTGTGAGGCAGTGAACCTCGAGGCCTTAGGTCCGATCTGGTCAACCTAGTACATCCCATAGCCAGCGCACTCCCTGGAGGGATCCCTTTCGGTCGTGTGGGGTTCTATATTTCTAAAAGATCTCGCCAACATGTTATGCATATCGCACTCCCAGCGAGACTCCTTCGACAATGTGTATTGTGTACCATGCTCGACCCCACGGGTACACGGTGACATGTTTGTGTGTGAACAACTGCCAACACTCCCTACCATCCCATGCCAGACATTTGCTTCATGCATTTCTAGAAGTCAGATCGTGTCATCGGTACTGGGTGCTCGCACAAACTGCTCTCCATAAACCCGCCATACAGTTTCAACGCACACTTTCGTGCACTTTATAATTGTATTTTTGGCCATTCAAAGTGACTCATCTCATGAATCTACCGGAGAACCATATGCAATCATCCTAAGTGTCGCGGTCCCCTTTTATAAAGGAAAAAAACCTACGAGACCGACGATATTTCTCCGTCGGTGGAAGAAAAGTTTGTTGGCTTTCATGTCCTCGACAGTTTGACGGAATATCCATCCAGTAATGCGGAAACGTCACCGGAACACGTACGGATGGAAGTACAACCCGCCACAAAATAGTTGAGTATGAGTAGCTCGTGGCCTACGATCTTGTTTTGGTGAAATGTCGTCTGACCAACCACGATCCCGGACGTTTCCTCTTTGTTTCGGTTGATGCTATCCATTCAACAACCATCAATATTACCTGATCTACTTTGGCGTCCATGATTTCACTCTCGAACTCATAGCTCGAATCCGACGAAGAATCGCCAAAAAACATTAGCTCCACCATCGAATCCATCTACACATAATGTGAATCCTATGCCATGTGCACGGATATATGAGCCGCTAAAATAAATCTACAAGAAAAGGTTGGGTAAATTTACCTCAAGCAAGGGATCAAACACCTTGAAGTCGCATGGCGGAAGGGGTAGTGCAGCTGGGCGGCGGGAAGAAGGAGCGGCGTTATGGTGAAGCGTGGCAGGTCTGAGAATGTCTCAACAAAGGCGACGACGGCCAAATCATGATGGTCGTGGCTTTGTAGGTGGCTAGAAATGAAGGCGGCACGGGGATACGGCCTACGACTAAAGGGCGCTCGTGTCCTGAAATGTCCGTGATGACAATATTTTGATAGATGAAAGGCGTGTTATATCTGCGCGTTCAACATCCAAATATGAAGCTTCGTTGACTAGATTAGGAGCGCCGTCAAGAAGTTACGATGATTGAGGATTGAACAACGACTCCGCAGGAATGGTCTTTTCAGACAAATTCGATATAATGCTATTATAAAGATCTGGGCGATATGGCCACTCTACTAGAGTTTCTCTAGTATGACCGCATCCTGAAAAGCTTGGGTGACCTGTCTGTCTAATTTTGAGCACCAAGTGCATGCACAGCTACAAACCTCAAAATTACTAGTACTGTGAGAAAAGACGTGACGAGTAGACATCCTACAACCTCCATCCCTTCTAGATAGTCCGTGCTGACCTGTGCAAGCGATTATCCACCCTACCCTACCCGTCCTAATAAAGGCGGGCGACGCAGCGAGGATTTCACGCAATTGGCTGTGACTCGACCAGAAAGGAAATGGGAGTGTGACGCGAATCAACTAGCTACGCACCTCCCGCTGCAAGGTTCAGTGCACCTCTCTCTCTCTCTCTCTCTCATCAGATCAGAATACGATAAAGGCGGTCTGCTTCCGTTGCCTTTCGCCGCTGCTGCTCAGCGCGGCCGGCGTGTGTCCAGGTGCGCGTCATGCTGCCGCCCGGCCGCTTGCGTGCATCACAGGACCAGAGTGTGGTCACGGCCACGAGAGACACGGCCGGCCGGCCGGCTCGGCATGCTGTGTGACCGTGGCTGCTGTCCACGTTAACTAAATTTTCTTGCTTCGGGTAAGCTAGACGCTGGTCCTGGCCTGCCCCGGTCAAATCTCAGGTTCTGAAATCTTGATGTTCACTTAGTAAGTAATAAGGATTGTTTAGTTAAAAAAGAATGACATTCATTAGAAGGCGACGCTCTTGTCGAGAGCGAGACGATTGTGGTGTTTTGGTTAACCTTGAAACTCCACGGCTTTACTTTTCAGCAAGCATTGTGCATTTTTGCTTGCGTGTCATGGTGTGTGGGTGTGCATCTACAATGTATTCAACATTTCTAATAAAACTACATGGCAACGCTAGGTAGGAGACCGAGACCTTGCTATTAAGGTTAGGGCAGAGACCTTGCTATTAAGGTTAGGGCATCTCTAGCCCATCCGTTATAACTTAATATGCCTCCTTATAATTTGAGGAGCTAAATGGTGGAAGGGTTTCCTTTTCGAAAAAAAGAGGGTGGAAGGGTTTAGCCGAATCCCTATATTTAACTCCTTAAGAAAAAAAAATTGATCGATCCTTCTAGACTTTGTCGCATACATCTCAAACAATTACACGGTGTGTCGTCAATCATTCGAACGATCGGGTTGACCACCAACTTTCAGAAGAGCTCGGTGGTCGCCATCCGTTGTGGCCAGTTAGACCTTGATGACATACTCCATTGCATCCCTGCCGCGCGGACGTCCTTCCCGATGAAGTGCCTTGGGCTGCCTCTCTCCATCTGGCAACTCAAGAGGGTAGACTTAGGACATTAATTAAGAGGGTGAACTTTTTCTATCTCTGATGGGCTATGATGTGGAGCCAGTGTGATGTATTTCGAACTATTTCCCTCTCTTAATTAATGAATGAGGCAAATCTTTTGCCTCGGTTTAAAAAAAATTAAACATACACAACAAATCAACCATGAACATGCATATAGTTCATCCAATTGAGTAATTCAAATTTAAACATGCATAGTATTCATCCAAAATACACCATGATACGTCTCCAACGTATCTATAATTTTTGATTGTTCCATGTTGTTATATTATCATTCTTGGATGTTTTACAATTATTTTATAGCAATTTTATATCATTTTTTGGGACTAACCTATTGACATAGTGCCCAGTGCCATTTGCTTGTTTTTAATTCGCAGAATATCAGTACCAAACAGAGTCCAAACGCAGCAAAACTTTTTTAAGAATTTTTCTGGATAAGAAGACACCTGTTGGGCCAAAGAAGTACCAGAGGGGGGCTCCGAGGGGAGCACAATCCACCTGGGCACGCCTGGGGGCCCAGGCGCGCCCTGGTGGGTTGTGCCCACCTTGGCCGCCTCCCGCACCGCCTCTTTGCTTTATAAATACCCTGAAAATCCAAAAATCCTAGGGGAATCGACAAAACACAATTCCAACAGCCGCAAGTGCCAGAACCACCAGATCCAATCTAGACACCATCATGGAGGGGTTCATCATCCTCGTTGGTGCCTCTCTGATGATGCGTGAGTAGTTCATTGTAGACCTACGGATCCGTAGGCAGTAGCTAGATGGCTTCTTATCTCTTTTTGATTCTCAATACAATGGTCCCTTGGAGATCTATTTGATGTAACTCTTTTTGCGGTGTGTTTGTTGGGATCCGATGAACTTTGAGTTTATGATCAGATCTATTTATCCATGAAAGTTATTTGAGTTTCTTTGATCTCTTATATGCATGATTACTTATAGCCTCGTATTTCTTCTTCGAATCTTTGGTTTAGTTAGGCCAACTAGATCGATTTTTCTTGCCATGGGAAGATGTGCTTTGTGATGGGTTCGGTCGTGCGGTGTTCTTTCCTAGTGACAGAAGGGGCAGCAAGACACGTATTGATCGTTGCCATTAAGGATAACAAGATGGGGTCTATTCCTACATGAATAGATCTTGTCTACATCTTGTCATCGTTCTTATTGCATTACTCTGTTTTTCCATGAACTTAATACACTAGATGCATGCTGGATAGCGGTCGATGTGTTGAGTAATAGTAGTAGATGCAGGCAGGAGTCAGTCTACTAATCTTGGACGTGATGCCTATATAATGATCATTGCATGGATATCATCATAATTATTTGAGGTTCTATCAATTGCTCAACAGTGATTTGTTTACTCACCATATGCTATTTTCTCGAGAGAAGCCACTAGTGAAATCTACGACCCCCGGGTCTATTTTCTCATCATATATTTTCAGATCTATATTGCTATTTGCCTTTTTATTTATTTGCATCTTTTATTTTCAGATCTATATTACCAAAAACCCAAAAATACCTCGCTGAATTTTATTTGCCTTTATTCTATTTGCATCTACCAATCTATTACTTTACCAATCTTTTACCCGGGAGGGATTGACAATCCCTCTTTCGCGTCGGGTTGCAAGTATTTGTTCTTTGTGTGCAGGTACCGTTTATATAGTGTTGCTTGGTTCTCCTACTGGTTCGATAATCTTGGTTTCATAACTGAGGAAATCTACCTACCTTAGCTGTACTGCATCATCCCTTACTCTCGGGGAAAATACTGACGCGGATACAAGACATCAAAAGGAAGGATCACACCACATCGATCAAGTTTGATCCAAAATCACCATAACATAGCATGTCTTATGTCATGGATCGAGCCCTACCAAAGGCATGCAACATGAACTCAAGCACTTTCGTTCTTGTCACCACCACCATCCCCTCCAAGAAAATCATCACGATCCCCACGGCCACCGCCATCACCACCACGAGGGACATCCAATTGGGCTATGATATCTAAGCGAGTGAGTTCCCAATACTTGTCGTTGCATCCATCATGCAAGGGTTCATGAACATGATAGCCCACTCTCCGGCCTTCTTCTCTTTTGTAAGCCTCTCCTCCTAGAGAGCAATCGTACGCTCCTTTACCTTCACCTTCCTCTCTTCGGCGGCCAACTTTGATATCCACTTCTTGTCCTCCAAGCACTTGAGCTCGCTCCACCTAGCCGCCTTCTCTTCTTTGCGTTCAGACACCAATGCTTTTTTTTGTCTCAAACATAGCACAAAGCTCCTCCTTGTAGAGCATCAACACCTCCGCGGTTCTTCCTCTCTTTCGTAAGCCTTTTCCCATTTGGCCTCTTGTATGGATTTTCATCCTCCTCATCATCAGCTTCCATGCATATGCTAATCCGTGATCTCTTCAGTGTGGCCTCAAAGTTCCTCCGGATCCACTTATCATTGCCAACTAGTTCCTTGTAGCAATGGTGCAATGTGAAGGCCTTGCCACCGTTCTTCTTGTTGCGTTGCTTGCAGAGGTCTTGGATGATAGGCCCATACTCCGTGATTTGCACCCCACTCAGTGGTGCATGGTTGACTTGATCAATACAACCGGACCACAGTTGCATTACTCTTGATGGTGCCCCAACGATGTCCAAGAGATCCTTTAGTGCAGTTGGATGAGACGGTTACAGACTCATAGTGTTGCAATAGTAATCTTCAATCCTACTCCAGAATATCTCCTTGGTTTGTCTATGCCAACCGATACATCAGGTGACACGTTCATCCAAGCATGTCACAAAGCAAGTCTTGGGAGTAGTTTTGTGTCCTTGATCTCTTGGTGCTTGCTTGAGTATCCACATGATCTTCGACCTCCTCCAAACCAGGATCATTGTTCTCCTCGGTATCTTCTTCTTGAGCATACCTATCACTATCATAATCTAGATCGTCGAGGCCTTGGATGTGTGACTAATGCAATTGAGACATGAAACTTGGAACCCCCCACCCCCCACACACACTACAATAAATAACAACAAGCTCAAACCCCATGGGCACAAACCATCATCAATGTGACCAAAAAAGAAAAGGCACAAAAAATTACCTCTCCGGCATATCATCGAGCACTTGACGGCCATGGTCCTCGATTGCGACTACAGCGGCCAAACGCACCGGAGCAATGTAGGGGTGACTGGAGCGGGGCTATGAGCCACCGAACGAGAAGGAGGTGGTGTAGGCGTCGGCGTGACTGCCTTCCTATTCTTCTTCTTCGTCACCTCTGTGAGCGCATTCATCGCCTCCATCGGTTTCCTCATCTGCTTGCCGTCGGTCGGATCAGTGGGAGGGCGACCGGGCATCATCGCGCCCACTGGGGCCTTTACACTGGCCTTTGATGACGGTGTATCAGTCCGTAGCAAGTTTTTGTCCCCAACCTCTTCCTTGGTGCATGCGGCGTAGGAGAGTCAATTCTAGTGGCGTCGAGCCGGCGGCAGTGGCCGGTGGGGTAGCGGAGTCGCCTTTTGGTTCCATTTTGGTCGGAATCAAGGGCAACGGTGGCGGCGACAACGAGGTTGGGTGGTGGTGGCGGCAGGATAGGGAAGCAGCCAAAATTACCCTTAGATGTTGCGTCAGGTATATTTGAGAGATTTGGTATGCTTTTTGGGGATAACTCCTTAAATTTTTACTACACTAAACGTCTAAGAGTTCGGCTAGGTGTGGTTAGCTTCTTATTTTGCCACTCCAAGGGTTTTTAGGTCAGCTAGAGATGCCCTTAGGTCGTGGTTTTTATGCATACAGTAGACGAGGAGAGCGTGGCCATTCGGTCCATTCTCACATGGTGTGCATTCCTCCTATAAAGAGGGCACTTGTGTGCTGCCCTTCATAGATCATCCGATCTTTCAATTGTTGGTATGGTTTACTTTCTTGTCAATTTATCATTCGTTGCTTTGTTTGTCACATTTGTGCTATCTACCAAAGTAGATGATTGATGGACCTTGCTAGGCGCGGGGTCCCAAAATAAGGTGATTTTGCTCCTGTTTCGTGTACGCATGGTCTCGAAACATAAAGTCACCAGTGGTAAAAAGCGACGGGCTTAGATGATGTGCATTAGAAAACCCCTTCTCTCTCCTCCCCGCTTCTCTTGAAAGTCGCTCATAGATCCCCAAATCCTTGCCCTTCTTCTCTAATGGTCTAGCCGGCTGAAGTGGTGATAGGATATAAGGTTGGGTCAACGTTGTAAATATTAGGTCTAGGTTTAGTTTTGCCCTTGTGGTGTCTGGTGTTATACTACAATGGAGCTTTGCTTTGATGCTTGCAAGTGGCATCAGGTAGCTGCATGGTTATGCTTTCGATCGTTCTTCAATGAGAAAGCTATTGCGCGTTAGCGCATCCATTTTCTGGACAACTGCTACTGGAGGTAGAGATTTGGCGGGAGCTTCAAGAATAAACTCGGTAGTCCGTTAGATAAAGATGAATCGTATTCCCCAGGCCCTTTTTTTTCTTCATCGTTGTGGAGACGAAAGGAGATAGGGATGGAAATCCTCGTTCCATCCCTTCTAGTCTGGATCATTGTGTGTATAAGTGAGTTTGCATGGATGTTGCTCATGTCTCTTTGAAGTCTATAGCGACCTCAATGGTTGGAGTTGATCAACTCATTAAGTATCTTTGTGTACTTATTGGCATGCTAGGGTTGATCATTGTCATCCTACCCTTTGCGGCCACCATTTTCAACCTTCATTCTAGGGAGGTCCTACCAATGGCATGGCTTTTGGTCATAAATGGTGGCCACAACATCTTTGATGAGATCACAGTTTGCGTCGGGACTGAATTGTGCTCTTCTATCTTCTTTAGGGTCATGTCTGCAAATAGGAAGGGCTTGATTATTAAATTACTTTTTTGGGGGTCCTTTGTCTAGTGTTGTAATGATTTGCGATATTAATGCCAGCTTTTGGAACCTTCAAGTCCCCCTATTCAAAAATAAAGTTTCATGTACTTTTGAATGTAACAAACATTAAAAGTACCTTTTATGCATTCTTTGAAGGATGTGTTGTTTTCTTGACAGGACTATCACTGTATTTTTACTTGATAGCGTAGAATCCATGCCATCAAATTTCTGCAAAAGTAGTTACCGATAGTTATGAAAATGTCTGGATGGGCTATGTAGTACTCTCCCCGTTCGCAAATATAAGATGTTCTAACTTTTTCTTAATCGAATGTGTATAGACACGTTTTAGTGTGTTTGTTCACTCATTTCAGTCTGTATGTAGTCCATATTAAAATATCCAAAAACATCTTATATTTGTGAAGGGGAGAGTAATTATATGTTCCATCCTGATCCCGTGCCACCGCCAGACGAAGCCCGCGCGGCCGGCAGTGACGGCGGAGGGTCTTCACACAGCCTCCCTATGGTTGGGGCGGCGATTCCTAGAGAAGAT
Source organism: Thinopyrum elongatum (assembly GCA_011799875.1). NCBI lineage: Eukaryota > Viridiplantae > Streptophyta > Magnoliopsida > Poales > Poaceae > Thinopyrum > Thinopyrum elongatum. The sequence continues at coordinate 79,218,058 of CM022300.1, read as the reverse complement.
CAGCGGTGCCCCGTGCGTGTGTGGCAGGCATGCGGCGGCGGGGCTCTGCGGGCACGGTGTTTGGCACGGCTAGAGGCGCCAGGCAGTGTGGCGACGCGAAGGTTCACCTGGTGATGCGGCGCCTCTCACCAGCTTGGTACTCTGGGCCATTGCAGCTACATCGGGCAGAGCGGATTGGGCCTAATCCGGTGTTTGGTAGCATTGCTCTCGAGGTGCAATCTATGGACGTTGGCTTGAAGCAAAGGCCATTGATATGTAGTGGCAGTAATGGATTTTTTGTTTGGGTCGGTAATCTCTGGTGGTGAGAGTTAGTGGCCACGATTCCATCTACAGGTATGCTGGTGGCAGCGTTGGCCTACTGTGTCCTACTATGGCGATTCTCTACTTGGGTGCGCAGTTGATGGCGTGGTCCTACGTTGGAGATGATTGTTGAGGTGGAGCCAGGGATCTTGAATCTTCATATTTGGCGGCAATGATGAGAATGTTTTGGTGATTAATTATGCCGCCAGAGATGAGGACGATGGAGCAAGAGGATGGTGCGGGACTACCGGAGCGTCCTAACTTGGTACTTTGTAGTGTCCGTAACCTTCCTAGTTCATTTCCATTGCAATGTGCAGCGGCAACCATTGTTGTTCGGAGCTGTTGGTGGAGACCAACTCTTGTCATGGCTCGACTGCGTGCTTGTGCAAGCATGGTATTCACTTCTGTGGCATCTCATGTTATGACCGAGCTATACATGTAGTTTTTGGGATCACCAAAAGTGATGGTGACAACACAAGATGACTTTGATTTGGTGGTGCTTCTCAAGCTCACGTGAAAATGCGAGGTCCGGCCTGTTGGGAAACATAGTAGAAAACAAAAAAAAAATCACACCTACGATCACCCAAGATCAATATGAAGATGCATTACGGGTTGGGATGATGATCGTTACCATCACCGAGTTGCAGCGGAAGAAGAACATGTCGGTGTAGATCATACTTGGAGTCCCTCGAAATATTGATGAACGATCCCTCGTACCGCCCACGACCGATCCCTCGAACCGAAGACCAAAATCACGGCCTCTCTACTTGGTTGCAAGCGTGCAACCTTCACGATCCGGTAGCGCTTTGCTGTCCACAGCTAATCATCACCGGAGAGTTAGAGGGAGGAGAATATAACCACACTGGGCTTCAAATTATGAGGACAAGAGGATTAGCCAAGCTCTAATTAGTCAGCTAGGACCAACAAGAACATGAACTAGAAGAACTAGAGGAGGCTCCAAAAACTATATCTCACAATAGAGCAAAACCCCTAGTATATATAGGTTGGAGGAGGAGGAGAGGGCAGCCACCAAGGGGGGAAGCCCCCCTTGGGGCGCCGGCCTTGGGGAGGGAGCAGGACTCCCTCCCCTTGTCCAATTCGCCCCCCCCCACACGCACACAAGGAAAGGGGGCGCCTTCCTACTTGGGCCCTTGTGGCCCAAGTTGCCTTCTGATACGTCTCCAACGTATCTATAATTTATGAAGTATTCATCCCATGTTTACAACAATTTTATATGGTTTTGGTATGATTTGATTAGAACTAACCCGGACTGACGTTGTTTTCAGCAGAACTACCGTGGTGTCTTTTTTGTGCCGAAATAAAAGTTCTCGGAATGGGCTGAAAATTTACGGTGATTTTTTATGGACCAAAAGACACCCCCGAAGCACTGGAGTTGGGCCAGGAAGTGGCCTAGGGATCCACAAGCCTGGGGGCGCCCCCCTTAAGCTTGTGGGCCCCTCGGGCACCCCCTGGTGTGAGACCGACGCCAAAAATTCCTATAAATACCCCAAACATCGAAAAGAACCCTAGATAAGAAGTTCCGCCGCCGCAAACCTCTGTTTCCGCAAAAAACTCAATCAGGATCCCGTTCCGACACCCTGTCGGAGGGGGAAATCATCACCGGAGGCCATTTCATCATCTCGAAGGTCTCCATGACGAGGAGGGAGTAGTTCACCCTCGAGGCTGAGGGTATGTACCAGTAGCTATGTGTTTGATTTCTCTCTCTCGTGTTCTTGATTTGGCTCGATCTTGATGTACCGCGAGCTTTGTTAATATATTTGGATCTTATGGTGTTCTTCCCTCTCTACCTTCTTGTGATGAATTGAATCTTTTCCTTTGAGGTTTTGTTATGTCGGATTGAATCTTTTGGATGTGAGAGCACTTGATGTATGTCTTGCGATGGGATATCCGTGGTGACAATGGGATGTTCTATTGATTCACTTGATGTATGTTTCGGTTATGAACTTGCGGATTCCTGTGATGACATTGGGGTAATCTATGCATAGGGGTTGATACGCGTTTTCATATTCCTTTCTTCGATAGAAATCTTGGGGTACTCTTTGAAGTTCTTTGTGTTGGATTGAATATTATGAATCTGAAGTTGTTTAATGCATATCATATAATCAACTCACGGATACTTGTGGTGACATTGGAGTATCTAGGTGACATTAGAGTTGGTTGATGTGTATCATGGTGTTATTTTAGTACGAACTCTAGGGTTGTTTTTGACACTTATAGGAATAGCTCAATGGATTAATCGGAAAGAATAACTTTGAGGTGGTTTTGTACCCTACAAACAATTTCATCTTATGTTCTCCGCGATAAGAACTTTGGAGTGATTCTTTGTTGCTCATTGAGGGATTTTTATATGATCCAATTATGTTATCATTGTTGACAGATTTTGCACTGGTGAAAGTATGAACCCTAGGCCTTGTTTCAAGCATTGCAATACCATTTTTTCTCACTTTTGTTACTAGTTACCTTGCTATTTTTATATTTTCAGATTACAAAAACCTATATCTACTATCCATACTACACTTGTATCACCATCTCTTCGCCGAACTAGTGCACCTATACAATTTACCATTTGTATTGGGTGTGTTGGGGACACAAGAGACTCTTTTTTATTTGGTTGCAGGGTTGTTTGAGAGAGACAATCTTCATCCTACGCCTCCCACGGATTGATAAACCTTAGGTCATCCACTTGAGGGAAATTTGCTACTGTCCTACAAAACTCTGCGCTTGGAGGCCCGACACGAGTCTACAAGAACAAGTTGTGTAGTAGACATCAAGCTCTTTTCTGGCGCCGTTGCTGGGGAGGTGAGTGCTTGAAGGTATATCTTTATATCTTGCAGTTGAATCTTTTAATTTCTTGTTTTATCACTAGTTTGGTTTATGAAAGAAAACTACAAAAAATGGAATTGAGGTTGCCTCATATTATTCATCTTTATCATGTCTTTCTTGAAAATGATGGATCGGAAAATTGTGCTGAATTGTTAGAAGAAGAATTCAATAAAATGTTTGGCATAAAATCCATGAATGATGAGCATGATTGCAATGTTGCTAGTATGAACTCTTTGAATATCCATGATGCTAGTGATATGCAAAGCCATAAGCTTGGGGATGCTATGTTTGATGAAGATGATATTTTTCGTCCCCCAAGTTTTGATGAGAAAATTTATTATGATGAAAGCATGCCTCCTATTTATGATGTTTATATTGATGAAAGTGGGTTTGGAAGAGTGTCAACTCTAGATAGTAATGATCCCATTATTTTGGAGGGTATTGAATCTTATTGTAATAATTATGAAAGTGGATTTGGAGAGGTCATGGCTTTATTTAGTGATGAATCCACTATTTTGGAAGAGGTTTCAATTTATTATGATAACAAAGTTGCTATCTATGATGATGATGGTGATGACATGTATGCTATAAAGAATAATGATAACCATGAAACTTGTCATCATGATTTTAATTTTCAATTGGATTATGCCAATCAAATATCTCATGATAGCTATTTTGTTGAGTTTGCTCCCATTACTATTCATGAGAATAATTTTGCTTATGTGGAGAGTAATAAAATTTCTATGCTTGTGGATCATGAAAAGAAAGCTTTATGTGATAGTTATATTTTTGAATTCATTCATGATGCTACTGAAAATTATTATGAGAGAGGAACATATGCTTTTACATATCTCATTAATATCAAGTTTCCTCTCTATGTGTTGAAAATCTTGACGTCATGCTTGTTTTGCCTTCCTATGCTAGTTGATTCTTGTTCCCACAAATTTGCTCACAAAATCCCTATGCATAGGAAGTGGGTTAGACTTAAATGTGCTTCCATATGATTCATGATGCTCTATTTGTGTTTCAATTCTTTACTTCTATGTGAGCATCATTGAAATCATCATGCCTAGCTAAAAGGCATTAAAGAAAAGCGCTTGTTGGGAAACAACCCAATATTTATACCTACTATTTTTGTGTGTTCACATGATTAATATACTTTAATCATGTTTTATAGCTTTTGTTTCAATAAAGTGCCAAGTAAAACCTTTGGGATAGTGTGGATGATAGTTGACTTGATTCTGTGCAAAACAGAAACTTTTACGCCCAGTTCTGGAATTTTGTAAATTCACAAAAAAGTGATTTTGCTCTCAATTTTTTTACAAATAATTGATATACAAATTTCCCACGTTTTCCTAATTTTTCAGAAGTTTTAGCGTTGCAGAAGTATGAGCATAATTCAAGTTTTTACACACTGTTCTGTTTTTGATAGATTCTGTTTTCAATGCATAGTTTGCTTGTTTTAGTGTTTCCATAGCTTATATTAAGCGATTTAAATTGTGAAAACAATAAGGTACAATAGGCATTATGTGAGAAAAATTATGAGTCTTGTCTTTGACAGTACCCAAGTGAATGATTTGTTTTATCATACTAACCTATCTCACGAAGTTCCGTTAAGTTTTGTGTGATTGAAGTTTTCAAGTTTTGGGTGAGATATCGACATGAGGAGAATAAGGAGTGGCAAGACCCTAAGCTTGGGGATGACCAAGGCACCCCAAGATAATATTCAAGGAATACCCAAGCAACTAAGCTTGGGGATGCCCCGGAAGGCATCCCCTCTTTCGTCTCCAACATTATCGGTAACCTTACTTGGAGCTATATTTTTATTCATCACATGATATGTGTTTTGCTTGGAGCGTCATTTTATTTTGTTGAGATTTTCTTGATGTTATTTATAATAAGGTTTTGTATCTTTTATTTCAATAAAAATGTCAAGGATAGCCTTCACCATGCTTAGTTTGCAAGTATATGAGTTGCTGTTTGAAAACAGAAAGTTGCATGCTATTGCATAAATTATCCAGAAAATTCAGAATGTGATAAAATGTTGAAATTTTGACACAATGAGCTATGATAAATTTCTACAGTGTTGTAAATTTTCAGAATTTTTTGTGTTAAATAAGTATGGATCTTCCTTAATACTTTACGGACTGTTCTGCTTAGACTGATTGCTGTTATGATTGCATTGTTTGCATATGTTTGCTTGTTTAATGATTCTATTTGAGGATAGGAGTATTAAATATGCAGAGGCATTTCGTATGCAATTTCAAATTTTATTTTTAGTGATTTTCTACAGTAGAGAATGATAAGGTTTTGCATTGATTTATACTAACTTATCTCACGAGTTCTTGTTGAGTTTTGTGTGGATGAAGTTTTTAAGAATTAGGGAAACCGTGATATGAGAGGAATTAAGGAGACACAAGAGCTCAAGCTTGGGGATGCCCAAGGCATCCCTAGTTAATATTTCAAGAAGTCTCAAGCATCTAAGCTTGGGGATGCCCCGGTTGGCATCCCACCTTTCTTCTTCAACAATGATTGGTCAGGTTTGGTTGAGCCTAAGTTTTTGCTTCTTCACATGATATGTACTATCCTTGGAATGTCATTTTATTTTGTTTTGCCTGCTGTTTGAATAAAATACTTAATATCTAATTTTTTTAATGATAGAGAGTCTTCACATAGCTACTTAATTATTTGACTACTTATTGATCTTCACTTATATCTTTTTGGAGTAGTTTGTCATTTACTCTCGTGCTTCACTTATATCCTATCCCATGGGGAGTAATGATTTCACATATAAGAAGTATAGGTGGTAAAATTTATTGAAAGTTAGCAAACACAGCACTAGTCACTTGAACAAATCATGAAAGAATATTGAAGGAAGAGAGATTTCACATATAAATATACTATCTTGGACATCTTCTATGATTGTGAGCCCCATTAATTATTTTCAAACTTGAGCAAATTAGTTGAAGTTGGACAAGGAAGACACGTAATGAGTTATGTTTGGGTATATTTGTATAGAAGTTATATTGTTATGGATCCTCCAACATGTGGTGCTTGCTTAGGATATTTTGCTAGCCAAAAATTGTACTAAGTAGAGATACTACTTGTACATCCAAAAACCCTTAAACCTAGTTTCTTGCCATATGTGTCCACCACATCTACCTATGAACTGAATAAGATCCTTCAAGTAAGTTGTCGGTGCAAAAAGCAATAAAAATTGCTCCTAAATATGTATGATATTTTATTGTAAGGGAAAATAAGTGTTGTACGAACTTGTGATGGTAAAGAAATAAAAGCGACAGACTGCATAATAAAGGTTGCTATCACAAAGGGCAATATAACATGACGTTCCTTTGCATTAAGGGTTTGCACATCCAAAAATAAAAAGCACATGACAACCTCTGCTTCCCTCTGTGAAGGACCTATCTTTTACTTTTATGTATTTACTATTATGAAAGAGTCAATAGTATTCCTTCATTTCAACCTCAATTATTCTCTAGTTGGCAAGTATCATGTGGTGGGGAAAGATCCAAGCATACATTGCCATTCAAATATATTTGATCATGAATTATTATTGTTGACAATTATCTATATGATAAATAAGTTGGGAGGTAAAACATTAAGCCCCAATCTTTCTCTGTGTTCGATGGATGCTATTTGTTCTAAAAATATGCTTTGAGTGTTAGCAATCATGGAAGACTATATGATAGTAGAGTTTAGAATTTGCTAAATCCAAGCTCTTACAAAGACCCTTCCTGAAAATAAGATGAATTGCAATTGTTTGATGATTGAGAACATAGTTTGTTAGTTTTCAAGAAAGTTTATGGCCTATACTTTAACATGTGAATAGCTTGTTACTTGATCATGAGAAGTTTTATGAGATGAGCTACTGTTTATGATATATAATGATGCTAGAAAAAGTGTTTGGAACTATCATTGATCAAACTTATGCACTATACTAGCATTCACACTTCATAAATTATTTGTTTTATCATTTACCTACTCGAGGACGAGCAGGAATTAAGCTTGGGGATGCTGATACGTCTCCAACGTATATATAATTTATGAAGTATTCATGCCATGTTTACAACAATTTTATATGGTTTTAGTATGATTTGATTAGAACTAACCCGGACTGATGCTGTTTTCAGCAGAACTACCGTGGTGTCGTTTTTTGTGTAGAAATAAAAGTTCGCAGAATGGGCTGAAAATTTATGGTGATTTTTTATGGACCAAAGAGACCCCCAAAGCACCGGAGCTGGGCCAGGAAGTGGCCGAGGGAGCCACAAGCCTGGGGGGCGCGCCCACCCCCCTAGGGCGTATTCCTAAAAAAAAACCTAGGGCGTACCCCCGAGGTTATGGGCCCCTCGGGAACCCCCCTGGCGTGAGACCAATGCCAAAAATTCCTATAAATACCCCAAACATCGAAAAGAACCCTAGATGAGAAGTTCCACTGCCGCAAGCCTCTGTATCCATGAAAACTCAATCGGGACCCTGTTCCGGCACTCTGTCGGAGGGGGAAATCATCACCGGAGGCCATCTTCATCATCTCGGCGGTCTCCATGATGAGGAGGGAGTAGTTCACCCTCGGGGCTGAGGGTTTGTACCAGTAACTATGTGTTTGATTTCTCTCTCTCGTGCTCTTAATTTGGCACGATCTTGATGTACCGCGAGCTTTGTTAATATATTTGGATCTTATGGTGTTCTTCCCTCTCTACCTTCTTGTGATGAATTGAATCTTTTCCTCTGAGGTTTTGTTATGTTGGATTGAATCTTTTGGATGTGAGAGCACTTGATGTATGCATGTCTTGCGATGGGATATCCGTGGTGACAATGGGATGTTCTATTGATTTACTTGATGTATGTTTCAGTTACCAACTTGCGGATTCCTGTGGTGACATTGGGGTAATCTATGCATAGGGGTTGATACGCGTTTTCATATTCCTTTCTTCGATAGAAATCTTGGGGTACTCTTTGAAGTTCTTTGTGTTGGATTGAATATTATGAATCTGAAGTTTTTTTATGCATATCATATAATCAACTCACGGATACTTGTGGTGACATTGGAGTATCTAGGTGACATTAGAGTTGGTTGATGTGTATCATATGGTGTTATTTTAGTACGAACTCTAGGGCTGTTTGTGACACTTATAGGAATAGCTCCTACATACTCTGCTTCTGTCGTAGAATCTGCAATATACTCTGCTTCTGTCATAGAATATTCAACAGTATTCTGTTTCAAACTCTTCCAAACAATTGCACCACCATTAAGTGTAAAAACATACCCTGATTGAGATTTATAGTCATCTATATCAGTCATGAAGCTAGCATCGGTGTAACCATTTACAACGAGTTCTTCATCACCTCCATAAACAAGGAGCATATCCTTTGTTCTTCTGAGGTACTTAAGAATATTCTTAACTGTTGTCCAGTGAGCCAATCCTAGATCACTCTGGTATCTGCTACTAACACTTAGCGCATAAGAAACATCTAGTCTAGTACATATCATAGCATACTTGATGGAGCTAATTGTAGAGGCATATGGTACTCCCACTCATTTGCACTTGCTCATCAACTGTCTTGGGACATTGATTTATGCTAGGTGTTACGCCATGTGACATTGGGAGAAAACCTTTTTTTAGCATTCTCCGTTTTAAACCTCTTTAAAACCTTGTCAATGTATGTGCTTTGACTTAGTGCTATTTAGACGTCTTGATCTATCTCTATAGATCTTTATGCCCAATATATATGCTGCTTCACCTAAGTCCTTCATTGAAAACACACTCTTTAAATAGTCTTTTATTGTTCCAAGATACTTAGTATCATTTCCAATCAATAATATGCCATCCACATATAATATTAGAAATGCTACAGAGCTCCCACTAAACTTCTTGTATACACAAGCTTCTTCATCGTGTTTAATGAAGCCAAACTCTTTTACTACTTCATCAAAACGTTGATTCCAGCTCCTTGATGCTTGCTCCAAACCATAGATTGACCTTTGAAGCTTGCACACCTTTCCAGCATCCTTTGGATCTACAAAACTTCTTCATCATTTTTAATGAAGCCAAACTCTTTTACTTCTTCATCAAAACATTGATTCCAGCTCCTTGATGCTTGCTTCAAACCATAGATTGACCTTTGAAGCTTGCACACCTTTTCGGCATCCTTTGGATCTACAAAACCTTCTGGTTGTATCATGTATACATCCTCTTTTAGACTTCCATTTAGGAAATTTGTTTTGACATCCATCTACCATATCTCGTAGTCGAAATATGCATCTATAGCCATCGTAATCCATACAGACTTTGGCATTGCTACTGGAGAGGAAGTTTCATCATAATCGACTCCCTCAACTTGCGAAAACCCTTTCGCAACTAGCCTTGCTTTGTAAATGGTTGGATTACCATCTGCGTCTATTTTCCTCTTGAAGATCCATTTACATTGTATAGGTTTTATACCCTCTGGAGGATTGACCAAGTTCCAAACTTGATCTCATACATGGACTCCATTTCGGATTGCATGGCTTTGAGCCATTCTTTTGAGCTGGGCACCGCCATCGCTTCCTTGTAGTGTGCGGGCTCATCTTCTTCTAAGATGAATATTTCATTATGAAACCATTCAGGAGGTTCGATAACTCTTCCTGACCTACGCGGTTCAGCCACAGTCTCAACTGGATTTTCTACAACTGGTGCAGTAACTTCTAGTTCAGTTGTGCGGACTAATTCTAGAACATATTCCATACTGTCAGTCCTATTCACTTCTGGAGATTCAGTAATCTCGTTAAGCTATACTGTCCTCCCACTTACTTCTTTAGCGAGAAACTCATCCTCAAGAAAGTGTCCACCTTTTGCGACAAACACTTTGTGACTAGACTTTTGGTAGAAGGAATACCCAAATGTTTCTTTGGGATAACCTACAAAGTAGCACTTGTCTGCTTTAGGATCGAGCTTGTTTAGTTGTAAACGTTTTACATAAGCTTCACAACCCCAAATTTTGAGATGTGACAAATTTTGGTTTCTTGCCATTCCATAACTCATATGGTGTCATCTCAACAGATTTAGACGGTGCTTTTTTAGTGTATATATTGTTGTTTCAAGTGTATATCCCCAAAATGGTAATGGTAGATTGGTAAACGACATCATTGACCTGACCATGTCTAACAAGGTTCAATTATGCCTTTCCGATACACCGTTTCTATGCGGAGTTCCGGGAGGGGTAAGTTGTGGGACGATCCCACAATCACTTAGATGCTTGCTAAACTCGTGGCTTAGATATACTCCTCCACGACCAGATCATAATTTTTTTTATCTTTTTGCCACGATGATTCTCAACTTCGTTCTGAAATTCTTTGAATTTTTCAAATGTTTCAGACTTATGCTTCATTAAATAGATATACCCATATCTAGTCAAATCGTCATTGAAGGTGACGAAGTATAAGTATCCACTGCGCACCGGAACACTCATTGGTCCACATACATCACTATGTATTATATCCAATACTTCTAGCGCCCGTTCAGTATGACCAATGAACGGTGTCTTGGTCATTCTACCCATCAGACAAGCTTCGTATGTATCAAATGATTCAAAATCAAATGATGTTAACACTCCATATTTATGAAGTTTTTGCATGGGTTTCTTTCCAATATGACCAAGATGGCAGTGCCACATGTAAGTGGTATTATCAGTCTTCTTAAGGCGTTTAGCATTAATGTTGTAGACTTCTTTCTCACGTTCAAGATCTAATATGAACAATCCACCAATCATGGGTGCAAATCCATAAAACATATCCTTAGTGAACAACCATTGCTCTCAGATTTATAAGAATAACCGTCATTTATCAAACATGATCCAGAGATAATGTTTTTGCATAAGTTTGGAACAAAATAACAATTATTCAGTTCTAAGATAAATCTTGAAGGTAAGCTTAATGACATGACACCGACGGCCTGAGCGGAGATCCCATCATGATTTCTGACACGCATCACAACTTCATTCTTTCGTAGCTTGCGAATCTTCCGTAGTCCCTGTGTGGTGTTGCATATATGAGCAACCGACCCGGTATCAAATACCCAAGACTTGGAATTTTCAGCAAGTAGAATATCAATAACATTAACTTCTATAACTTTTGTACCTTTACCAGAAGAGTTCTTCTTATCTGCTAGATACTTTGTGCAATTTCTTTTCCTGTGTCCTTTCTCCTTGGAGTAGAAGCAAATAGTCTCGCAAGAAGCTCCACCCTTGTTCCTCTTGGTGTTATGCTTTCTTTTGAAACTCTTTGTCTTGTTTACAAGCAACTTTTGTTGGTTCTGTAACCCGATCTCGTTGGTTTTGAGCATCGCTTCATGAAGTGATGAAAGGATTGATAACCCACAAGTATAGGGGATCGTTTGTAGCCCATTTCGATAAATAAGAGTGTCAAACCCAACGAGGAGCTAAAGGTAGAACAAATATTCCCTCAAGTTCTATCGACCACCGATACAACTCTACGCACACTTTAACGTTTGCTTTACCTAGAACAAGTATGAAACTATTTTGCAGGTGTGATGCTAGAACTACTTTGCAAGAATAAAACTACGAGTACTTTGTGAGATAATAAAAGTTAGTTGTTTAATAAAAAGGTTTTGTCATGCAAGAAAGCTATTTGTCCCTTGGTGATCGATAACTAGACCGGTAATCATTATTGCAATTTTATATGAGGGAGAGGCATGAGCTAACATACTTTCTCTACTTGGATCATATGCACTTATGATTGGAACTCTAGCAAGCATCCGCAACTACCAAAGATCATTAAGGTAAAACCCAACCATAGCATTAAGTATCAAGTCCTCTTTACTCCCATACGCAACAACCCACTTACTCGGGTCTGTCCTTCTGTCACTCACGCCACCCACCATAAGCGAATCATGAACGTATTGCAACACCCTACAGCGGGGATCCCTCACATTTGTGCGACACGGAGGGCACCATAGGACAGCACCAAAATAAAACATACAACTCATACCAATCACGATCATCTATCAACCCATAGGACAAAACAGATCTACTCAAACATCATAGGATAGCCACATATCATTGGGAAATAATATATAGCGTTGAGCACCATGTTTAGTAGAGATTACAGCGGGGAGAAAAGGTGTTACACTACTGCATAGAGGGGGAGAGAGTTGGTGTTGACGGCGGCGAAGTTGTTGGTGTAGATCGCCGTCACGATGATTGCCCCGACGGCGCTCTGGTGCCCCGGGAGAAGGGGGGAGAGCCCCCTCCTTCTTCTCCTTCCTTGGCCTCCCCCTTAGATGGGAGGAGAGTTCCCCCTCTGGTCCATGGCCTCCATGGCGGCGGAGGGGCAGGAGCTCCTCCGAGATTAGATCTCCCTCTCTGTTCTCTTCTGTTTCGCGTTCCCCAGATCTGGCCAAAAATCGTTTCTTAAATATCTGGAGATTCGTAACTCCGATTGCGCTGAGATTTTAACACAATTTTTTTCCGGATATAAGCTTCCTTGCACCCGAAGTAGGGAAGCAACCGCCTTACGAGATGACCACAACCCACCACCATGCGCCAGGGGCCCTAGGCATGCCCTAGTGTCTTGCGGAGCCTGTGGGCCTCCTTTTGCGTTGATTCCACCTCCCAAAAATCACATATATTCCAAAATAATTCTCCATAAAATTTTATTGCATTTGGACTTCGTTTGATATGGATATTTTGCAAAACAAAAAACATGCAAAAAACAGGAACTGGCGCTGGATCAATATGTTAGTCCTAAAAAATCATATAAAATGTTGCCAAAAGTATGTGAAAGTTGTATAATATTGGCATGGAACAATAAAAAATTATAGATACGACGGAGACGTATCAGCATCCCCAAGCTTAATTCCTGCATGTCCTCGAGTAGGTAAATGATAAAAAAGATAATTTTTTATGTGGAATGCTACCTAGCATAATCTTGATCATATATCTAATCATGGCATGAATATTAAGACAGGAGTGATTCAAAGCAATAGTCTATAATTTGACATAAAGACATTAATACTCAGGCATCCCAACGAACAATCGTGTCTTTTAAAATATCAACGGTAAAGAAAGCTATCCCTACAAAATCATATAGTCTTGTCATGCTCCGTCTTCTTAACACAAAGTATTTATCATGCACAACCCCGATGACAAGCCGAGAAATTGGTTCATACTTTTTAATGCGCTTCAACTTTTTCAACCCCCACGCAATACATGAGCGCAAGCCATGGATATAGCACTATGGGTGGAATAGAGTATGATGATAGGGGTAAACATAGAGAAGACAAAAAAGTAAGAAAGTCTCACATCAACGCGGCTAATCAATGGGCTATGGAGATGCCCATCAATTGATATCAATGCGAGGAGTAGGGATTGCCATGCAGCGGATGCACTAAGAGCTATAAGTGTATGAAAGCTCAATATGAAAACTAAGTGGGTGTGCATCCAACTTATTTGCTCATGAAGACCTTGGGCATTTGAGGAAGCCCATCATCGGAATATACAAGCCAAGTTCTATAATGAAAAATTACCACTTAGTATATGAAAGTGACTACATAGGAGACTCTCTACATGAAAAACATGGTGCTACTTTGAAGCATAAGTGTGGAATTAGCATGCCCCTTCTCTCTTTTCTCTCATTTTTTTCTTTTTTCTTGGGCTCTTTTTGGCCTCACTTTTTTTTCTCTCTTTTTTCTTTTTTTATATTTGTCCGGAGCCTCATCCTGACTTGTGGGGGAATCATAGTTTCCATCATCCTTTCCTCACTGGGACTGATGTCGCTTGAAACTGCGTCGGTATTTCTCAAACATGTCATTCTCATCAAACATAGCATCCACAATCTTGTGGCTTGGCATATCATAAGCATAATCACTCTCATCATTAATAGTATGAATAGCACCAATAGAATAACAATTATTATCATCATAATTTCCCAAGTTGGTGCCAAAAAGATTTTCAAGATTATAAGAAGTATCATTATCTTCCCAATCATAATCATTACAACAAGCAATAGGCATAACAAAATCATCATCAATAGTTCTTTCAGACATTGTGCCATAAGACAAAGAAGCAATATCATCATCAAGTGCATCATCTTCCACAATTATTTTTGATTCATTTTCATGAGGCACAACTATAATAGGAGCAACATTATTTGGGAGAGATACTTTTTTACCTCTTCTCTTTCTTCTTTTCTTCTTCTTCACCACATCATGTGTGGGTTTAATTAATTTTTCCGAGCTTCTTTTTGATGAGATTGATTGAATAGGGAGCTCCTTCTTGTCACCTATTTCATCATGAGAGACAATAGGATGGAAAGTAGAGATATTTACCCTTTCATTAGTACTCCTTTTATATTCTATTGGTTTTCCCATCTTTCTATAGTTGGCAATATAAGCATTCTCATTGCAATTTACCATGCAAAACATATAGATATTTTTTAGATTAGTTTCAATGTCGTCCGTGAGAATGAATACTTCAAACCAACTATTTTTATGGGTCAATTCTTCACTCCCCCAAAATAGACAAAGCTCATTATAAAGTTCAAGGGTGATCAAATCATTACAATATTTGGCCATGATTCGATCATGAAAAAGTTTGCATTGGAAATTAAGATGACCAACCTTATTGCAAAGTTCACAAGTAATAGGACAAAGAGAACATAATTTTGTAGCGAATTCATCTATCACTTTGAGCAAAAAATTGGTTCTATCATGTTTATGCTTCTTACTAAATCTATCTTCCCTATAAGGCACGTTTTCACAAAGTCTTTGCAGTCCACAAAAATTGACATGCTTATAAGAATTTTTTTTGTCATGACTTGTGCAACCATCATTAGCATTTTGGATATTCAGAGAATTCATACTAACAACATTGCAATCATGATCATCTTTTATGCCAAACATTTTATTGAATTCCTCTTCTATCAATTGAGCACAATTTTCCTTTCCATCATTTTCACGAAAGACATTATAAAGATGAATAATATTATGCAACCTCAATTCCATTTTCTTTGTAGTTTTCTTTTACGAACCAAACTAGTGATAAAACAAGAAACTAAAAGATTCAATTGCAAGATCTAAAGATATACCTTCAAGCACTCACCTCCCCGGCAACGGCGCCAGAAAAGAGCTTGATGTCTACTACACAACTTGTTCTTGTAGACTCGTGTTGGGCCTCCAAGCGCAGAGTTTTGTAGGACAGTAGCAATTTTCCCTCAAGTGGATGACCTAAGGTTTATCAATCCGTGGGAGGCGTAGGATGAAGATGGTCTCTCTCAAACAACCCTGCAACCAAATAACAAAAAGTCTCTTGTGTCCCCAACACACCAAATACAATGGAAATTTGTATAGGTGCACTAGTTCGGCGAAGAGATGGTGATACAAGTGTAGTAATGATAGTAGATATTGATTTTTGTGATAGTAACTATAAAAAACAGCAAGGTAGCAAGTAACAAAAGTGAGCACAAACGGTATTGCAATGCTTGAAAATGAGGCCTAGGGTCCGTACTCTCGCTAGTGCAATCTCTCAACAATGCTAATCTAATCGGATCATATAACCATCCTGTGGCGCCCCCGGCTCAACCATACACTAATCATACACGCAAACGTGTACGATCAAGCACAGGGACTCACGGGAAGATATCACAACACAACTCTAACACAATTTAAACGGAGATCCACAATATTATAGACCAGGGATCCGAAGATCCGAATACATAAGTCAGTCATACAAATATTATCTGAGTACAGACATAGTTAGACAAGTTTTGCCTTAAGAAGGCTAGCACAAACAACGACACTAGATCGAAAGGCGTTGGCCTCCTGCCTGGGAGCCTCCGATCCTACTCCTGGTCGGCTGGCTTGATCCAGTAATACGTGCCCTCAGGACCCTCCTGGTAATAAGCTCCTGAGGTGGCATCTGGCTCCGGGGCTCCATCGTCTGATGTATCATCAAAGTGGGATATGGGGAAAAGAGAAAGTAAAGCAACCGTGAGTACTCATCCGAAGTACTCAGCAAGCAAGGATCTATACTACATATGCAAAATTATCAATGGAGAAAAGCTGTATATGTGGACTGGGCTGCAGAAATGGTAGAATAGAGAGAAGGCCTAGTCCTATCGAAGACTAGCATCTTCAAACATCTTCACGAGGCCATCATCTTGCAGTAGTAGAAGAGAGTAGAATAGCGTTTTATTTAGCAAACATGTTGAAGCAAAGCCTAGAGATCCTTCCTCGACTCCCAGCGAGAAAGCGATCCCGAAGCTTCAATTAAGTAACAAGTATCCAGTTCAAGTAGTAGACCGGGATACACAAACTGAGCGTCCTTTACCGTAGGACCGACTATCGATAGATCATTCATCCCTGCAGGGGTGCACTACTGTTACCCAACACGCTCAATCAACTCTGGCCGGACACACTTGATGGGTAATTCCCGTCCTCGGAAGATCAACACGAAGCAACGCCCTACCTAGGCTCGGCAGAGAGGTTAGCACGCCGGACTAACCTATGCACCCAGAGGTCTTGGGCCATCGCCCTGGGCACCCTGCACATTGCGAGACTGGCCGGGGTGCAGGCGCGACACTAAACTCGTCAGTGAAGTATCCAGCCCAATCCCGACAATCAGCCCGCACGATGAATCGTGACGTCTGACGAGCTTTCGGGAGAAACATACATCGCAGAGGGCCCCATAACCATTATCCCGCGTGGTGGTAGTGCGTACGGGGCACGTCGACCCTCTCAGATCATACACCCAAATCCAATAGGCTCATTTAGTATCACGCGGAGGCAATCAGAGTCTCTGATGCTCCGCCACAGTATCACACTCGAGTGCCCTTCCGGCACACCCGACATCATAGATCCCCAGCGGGTACCCACCAGGGTGGACCCGCCTGTAACAAAGGTCTAAGTAACCGTGTGGTCATAACATCAAGGGGGAAACCCGAGGAATCACCCTCGGTGGATTCCACTCGATGAAATCATCAGGGTGAACGTATGAGGCATCACCCTCGAGGTTCACACTGAGGGTTGCACGACAGAGTCGTATCAGAAATGGAGAAGGAGGAATCACCCTCGATGACCACGACCGAACAGCTACACTGCAGAGTATTCATCGGGAGTGCGTTACGAGGTATCACCCTCGGCACTTGATAGTAACTATGCAGAGTCGTACAACTAAGGGGGTGTGAAGTGAGGTGTCGGTCTCTGGTCGACGATCACGTTGATCGAGTCGTCGATGATCAAGCAGGGGCAACAAGGGTAAGGTGGTGGGGGTCACTGATGGTTCACTACCAACCTATATTAAACAGTTTATCATAGGCAGGTAAGGTAACAATGAACAGGTTACAAAAGCAGGCTATGCATCAGAATAGGAGCATACATTAACAGTAGCAAAATCTAATGCAAGCAGGAGAATAGAATGGGCGATATCTGGATGCTCAAGGGGGAGGGCTTGCCTGGTTGCTCTGGCAAGAGAGAGGGGTCGTCAACGGGCTGCTCGTCTGTAGTGTAGTCGTACCCAGGTGCAGCGTCGTCGGTCTCGGCGCCTATCGAGAGAGAAGGGGGGGGGGGAGAGAAACAATAAATTCACGGCAATAATGCAAACAATATGTATGATATGCCGGGGTGTTTTACTGCCTAACTAAATGATTTAGTTAATTTAGGAATTTATTCGGATTTATTTAATTAAAGTTGGGCACTATTCATTTATCGAAATCGGTCTAAAAGTTCAATGTTCTTATAGCTAGAGGCATCTGACAGGAATACGGAGGGCGTATTCGGGTTCGTATCGGAATTCTGAGCAAGTTTCATGTATAAAGTATTTTCATCAGAGTTACGGATTATTTAATATGATTTTCTAAAGTTTTAATTAATTTCTGAAATTTAATTATTTATTTAAATTAAACATTATCCGAAACAGTGTATGCTGACGTCAGCATGACATCAGCAGTCATCCTGACATGTGGGGCCCACCTGTCATACTCTGACCAGCTAATTAGTGATTAACTAATTAATTACTGTTTAACTAAACTAACTAATTAATTAGTTAACCTAATCAGAGTTAATTAACTTAATTAATTTGCTATTTAATTAATTAATTAATTTTTATTAATTAATTTTTTTCTATTTTTTTAAATCATTTCTGGGCCGTGGGCCCGTTCGGTCAGTGGCACAGGGGGGTGGGGCCGGCCGTCAGTGGCCCACGCAGCCACAGCGGGCGTGCGGGCACGCGGGTGCGGCCAGGGGGCGAGCCCGGCGCTGGGCGCGGGCGTCGGCGAGGCGCGGCAGGACGGGGCGGTGGCGAGCGCGGGGCCACGGCGCGGGGCGGCACCACCAGCAGCACGCAACTGCGAGGCGAGGCGGCGAGCAGCGGCAGCGGGCGCTGGGGAGGGGGGGGTGCGAGCGCACGCGGGCACGTGGGCGTCGGCCGCCCGGACGGGGCACGCGCGCGTGGGCGCAGCGAGGCGCCGGCGGGTGCGGGCGAGCACGGGGGGGCGCCGGACGGTGGCGGAAGCGACAGGGGCGGGTCGGGCAGCAGCGGCGTGCGACGAGCGCGAGCGGAGGCGAGCGCGTCTAGCACAGCAGCCGGCGGCACGGGCGCGCGTGGATGGGCAGGTGCGGCAGCTGGAGTGGGCGCGATCGGGCGGCGGTGAGCGCGCGCGAAGGCGGCGGTGACCGAGAGGAGAAGGGGCGGGCGATGGAGGCCGGTGGCCTCACCGTGGGGTGCAGGGTCAGGGCAGCGGGCTCGAGCTTGAGGAGGAGGACGGGGAAGACGGCGGGGCAGCGCCGGCGAGGTCCAGGCGGCGAGGCGACGTGCGGCGACGGGGACGAGGGCGAGGCGGCGTCGAGCGACGGGATCGGGGTCGATCCTGATCCAGATGGAGGGGGGAGGAGGAGAGTGAGCGAGTGGGGATTAGGGTTTCGGGGTCCAGGGGAGGGGGCCTTGTAGGCCAACAGGGTGGGCCGACCAGCTGGGCCATGGCCCAGTTGGGCCAGGGGTTTCCCTTTTTCTTTTTCGTTTTATTTCTGGTTTGTCTTTTTCTTTTTATTTATTTCTATCTCCTGTTTTGTAATTAGTTAGGCCACAATATGATTTTTGTAAAACATGGCAATTGTTCCATTAATTACTAGGCATTATCTGCTACTACCAAAAATTGGTTTGGAGGGAATTGGAGTTCACACAAATTTTATAATAAATAAAATGTATTAATCCTTGCTGTTTTGGTAATGTTAGAGCCACCTAATTAATTTATTAATTGTTGGTTACAATTTTAGAATAGTCTCTGGAATATTTGTCATTTATTGAACATTTTAGTTTCAATGTTGGATAACTTTTATTTTCCACTTTCATTTAAATATTGAATTTGTCTTAGGAGTTGAAATGCAATATGATGCTAATGATGATCAAGCACTGTTAAACTTGCTGACTTGTCATTATCAAAAGTGATTACTGTGGCTAATGACATGGGGTGTTACACATCCCTCAATGTGTGATGAAGAATCACTCCAAAGTTCTTATCTAGCGGAGATAATAAGAAGAAATTGTTTGTAGGGTACGAAACCACCTTAAAGTTATTCTTTTCGTTCGATCTATTCAAGAGTTCGTACTAAAATAACGCAAAGTTATTCTTTCCGTTCGATCTATCCAAGAGTTCGTACTAAAATAACACCATATGATACGCATCAGCCAACTCTAATGTCACCTAGATACTCCAATGTCACCACAAGTATCCATAAGTTAATTATACGATACGTATCAAACAATTTCAGATTCATAATACTCGATCCAACACAAAGAACCTCAAAGAGTGCCCCAAGATTTGTACCAGAGAAACAAGGACGAAAACATGCATCAACCCCTATGCATAGATTACCCCAATGTCACCTCGGGAATCGGCGAGTTGAGTGCCAAAATATATATCAAGTGAATCAATATGATACCCCATTGTCACCACGGGTATTCATAGCAAGACATACATCAAGTGCTCTCAAATCCATAAAAGTATTCAATCCGATAAAACGAAATCTCAAAGGGAAAACTCAATTCACAACAAGATAGAGAGGAGAAAACACCATATGATCCAACTATATTAACAAAGCCCGCGATACATCAAGATAGTGACATCTCAAGAACACGAGAGAGAGAGATTAAACACATAGCTACTGGTACAAACCCTCACCCCGAGGGTGGACTACTCCCTCCTCATCTTGGTGGCTGCCGGGATGATGAAGATGGCCACCGGTGATGATTTCCCCCTCCGGCAGGGTGCCGGAACGGGGTCTAGATTGGTTTTTCATGGCTACAGAGGCTTGCGGCGGCGGAACTTCTGATCTAGGGTTACCCCCTGGGGTTTTGGAATATTTGGGAATTTATAGGACGAAGAGGCGGTGCGGGAGGCCACCGAGGTGGGCACAACCCACCTGGGCGCGCCTGGGCCCCCAGGCGCGCCCTGGTGGGTTGTGCTCCCCTCGGAGCTCCCCTCTGGTACTTCTTTGGCTCACCGGGTGTCTTCTGGTCCAGAAAAAATCTCCAAAAAGTTTCGCTGCGTTTGGACTCCATTTGGTATTGATTTTCTGTTATGTAAAAAACAAGCAAAAAACAGCAACTGGCACTGGGCACTATGTCAATAGGTTAGTCCCAAAAAATGGTATAAAGTTGCTATAAAATGATTGTAAAACATCTAAGAATGATAATATAAGAGCATGAATACTTCATAAATTATAGATACGTTGGAGACGTATCAAGGCATCACGTCCAAGATTAGTAGACCGACTCCTGCCTGCAACTACTACTATTACTCCACACATCGACCGCTATCCAGCATGCATCTAGTGTATTAAGTTCATGGAGAAACAGAGTAATGCAATAAGAACGATGACATGATATAGACGAGATCTATTCATGTAGGAATAGCCCCCATCTTGTTATCCTTAATAGCAACGATACATGCGTGTCTAGCTGCCCCTTCTATCACTGGGAAAGAACACCGCATGATCGAACCCATCACAAAGCACCTCTTCCCATGGCAAGAAAAATCAATCTAGTCGGCCTAACTAAACCATGCATATAAGTAATCATGCATATAAGAGATCAAAGGAAACTCAAATAACTTTTGTGGATATAGATCTGGTCATAAACTCAAAGTTCATCGAATCCCAACAAACACACCACAAAAAGAGTTACATTAAATAGATCTCCAAGAGACCATTGTATTGAGAATCAAAAAGAGAGAAGAAGCCATCTAGCTACTGCTTACGGACCCGTAGGTCTATGGTGAACTACTCATGCATCATCGGAGAGGCACTAATGAGGATGATGAACCCCTCCGTGATGGTTTCTAGATTGGATCTTGTGGTTCTGGAACTTGCGGCGGCTGGAATTTTTTTCATCGACTCCCCTAGGGTTTCTGGAATATTTGGGTATTTATAAGGTGAAGAGGCGGTGTGGGAGGTCACCGAGGTGGGCACAACCCTTCAGGGCACGCCTGGGCCTCCAGGCGCGCCTGGTGTCTTGTGCTCACCTCGGGCCCCCTCTTCGGTACTCTTTGGCCCACTGGATGTCTTCTGGTTAAAAAAAATCTCCAAAAAGTTTCGCTGCGTTTGGACTCCGTTTGGTACTGATATTCTGCGAAGTAAAAACAAGCAAAAAATAGCAATTGGCACTGGGCACTATGTCAATAGGTTAGTCCTAAAAAATGATATAAAGTTGCTATAAAATGATTGTAACACATCCAAGAATGATAATATAACAACATGGAACAATAAAAAATATTAGATACGTTGGAGACGTATCAGCATCCCCAAGCTTAATTCCTACTCGTCCTCGAGTAGGTAAATGATAAAAACAGAATTTTTGATGTGGAATGTTGCCTAACATGTTCATCACATATTCTTTTCTTTTGTAGCATGGACATTTGGACTTTTATATGGTTCAAAGCAATAGTCTAGTTTTGACATGAAGATTTAAATACTCAAGCATATCAACAAGCAACCATGTCTTTCAAAATATCAAGACTAAAGAAAGTTATCCTTAGCCCATCATGCTCAATCATTGATCCATTCATGAAACACACTCGCATATTAGCTACATCCAATGCTCAAGTACGATCATAGTGCCCCTTAGTTGGTGATTTATAAGAGAAGATGGAGACTCAAATAAAAATTTCATAAAGTAAATAGATAGGCCCTTCGCAGAGGGAAGTAGGGATTTGCAGAGGTGCCAGAGCTCAAAGCTAAAATTGAGAGAAAAAATAAATTTGAGAGGCATACTTTTCCCGTCAACGAAAATGACCGAGTAATTCCCAACACTTTCCATGCTAGATATATCATAGGCGGTTCCCAAACAAAAAAATAAAGTTTATTCCTTTTCCACCATTCTTTCACAATCCATGGCTAGCCGTATCCACGGGTGCCCTCCATACCAACACTTTTCAAGGAATTTCTTATTTGACAACATAAATTAAATTTCTTTTTCATTTCAGGACTGGGCATCCCTATTACCGCCGTACTCTCGTGCAATGACAAGTGAATAAACACTCATCTTGAGAATAACACATCTAGCATGGAAAATATTGGCCACCCCCTGCCGCTTCATGAGCGGTACGAGCACACAAAAGGGAAATTATTTTGAAAATTAGAGATGGCACATACAAATTTGCTTAGAACGGCACGGGAATACCGCATATAGGTAGGTATGGTGGACTCATATGGCAAAATTGAGTTTAAAGATTTTGGATGCACAAGTAGTATTTCTACTTAGTACAAGTGGAGGCTAGCAAAAGATTGAGAAGCAACCAACCAAGAAACAAAAAATCACATAAGCGAGCATTAAACATAACTAACACCGAATAATGCACCACAAGTAGGATGTAATTTCATTGCATAACTATTGAATTTCGTGCTTGCATAGGGAATCACAAACTTTAACACCAATATTCTTACTAAAGCATAATTACTCACCAACAAGACTCACATATCACTATCATCACATCTCAAAACTATTACAAAGAATCAAGTTTAGTTTGTCCAATGATCTTCGTGAAAGTTTTTATTATATCCCTCTTGAATATCTATCACTTCGGGACTAGTTTCATATATTGCAATTGCTTTTGACAGGCTGAAACAAATTTAAGTGAAGAACATGAGCATAAAGTTTTTCATCTCTCAAAATAATATAAGTGAAGCATGAGAGAATTTCTTCAAAATTACTAACTCTCAAATAAATCTAAGTGAAGCATGAGAGTATTTCTTCAAACATAATAAAGCGCACCGTGCTCAAAAAGATATAAGTGAAGCACCAGAGCAATTCCATAGCTAAAAAAATTTAAGTGAAGCATAAAGAGCAATTCTAACAAATCATAGCATAATTTTGGCTCTCTCAAATAGGTGTGTCCAGCAAGGATACTTGTGACGAACTAAAAAGCAAAACAAGCAAAGACTCATATAATACAACACGCTCCAAGCAAAACTCATGATATGTGACGAATAAAAATATAGCTCCAAGTAAAATACCGATGGTCGTTAGAAGAAAGAGGGGATGCCACTCGGGGCATCCCCAAGCTTAGTTGCTTGTTCATTCTTGAATATTATCTTGGGGTGCCATGGGGCATCCCCAAGCTTAGGCTCTCAATACTCCTTATTCCTTCATCCATCGTGATCTCACCCAAAACTTGAAAACTTCAATCACACAAAACTTAACAAAACCTTCGTGAGATCCGTTAGTATAATAAAGCAAATCACCACTCTAAGTACTGTTGCAAACCCATTCATATTTTATTATTGCATTATACCTACTATATTCCAACTTTACCATGGCTTATACCCCCCGATACAAACCATAGATTCATCAAAATAAGCACACAATGCAACGAAAACAGAATCTGTCAAAAACATAACAGTCTGTAGTAATCTGGAAATTTACCATACTTCTGTAACTCAAAAAATTCCGAATTAGGACAACATGGACAATTTGTATATCAATCTTGTGTAAAAAATTCAGACACTTTCGTTACTTCTGTGATTTTTAAAAATTCTGCTACTGGACGCAATTTTTTTTGTTTTCCAACAAGATCAAATCAACTATCATCAAACATGATCCCAAAGGCTTAGCTTGGCACAAAAACTAATTAAAACATAAAAACATAATTAAAACAGTAGCATAATTGTGCAAACACTCAAGAACAGAAAGAAAAAGACAAAAATAAATTTTATTCATTGGGTTGCCTCCCAACAAGCGCTATCGTTTATAGCCATTAAGATAGGCTTGAGATTTTATTGATGCTCACATGAAAGATAAAAGTTGAAACATATATAGAGCATCATAAATCATGTGATAAACACATTTAAGTCTAACATACTTACTATGCATAGGCATTTTATAAGAGAACAAATTATCAAGACAAGAAAAACCTAACATATGCAAGGAAAGAGAAGGAAACAATAGTGATGTCAACATGACGAGAGGTAATTTAGTAACATGAAAAATTTCTACAACCATGTTTTCCTCTCTCATAATAATTACATATAGGATCATAATCAAATTCAACAATATAACCATCACATAAAATATTCTCTTCATGATCCACATACATGCAAAGTTGACACTCTTCCAAAATAATGGGATTATCATCAAATAAAGTCATGACCTTTCCAAGCATAATTTTTTTCATAATATTGATAATTCTCCAAAGTAGTGGGATCATTATTACCTAGAGTTGACACTCTTCCAAACCCACTTTCAATATTATTGGAAACACTATTATCAATAAAATATTCTTCATGTGGCTCAAATAAATTTTCGAGATCATAAGAAGAATCACTCCAATCATGATCATTACAATAAGTAGTGGACATATCAAAATTAGCATCCCTAAGCTTGGGGTTTTGCATATGATTAATGCAATTTACCTTAATAGAAATTTATAATAACATCATTGCAATCAGGCTTTTCATTGAAAGAGATATCATGAATCACTTTATCAATTTCTTCTTCCAACACTTCATCACAATCTTCAGATTCATGAATTTCAAGCAAAACTTCATAGAGATAATCAAGTGCACTCAATTCACTAGCAATTGGTTCATCATAATTGGATCTTTTAAAAACATTAGCAAGTGGATGAGGATCCATATCAATAGATTTTTAGCAAGCGAAGATGCAAGCAAATAAAAGGCACATGGTAACACAAGCAAACAAAAGATCGATCGAACAAAAGGTAAACAAAAAGAAGGCAAATAAAAAGGCAATTTTCTGTGAAGTGGGGGAGATGAAAGCGAGAGGCAAATGACAAATAATGTAAATTGAAAGGAGATGAGGTTTGTGATTAGGAACCTGATAGATGTTGATGATGTCTCCCCGGCAACGGCGCCAGAAATTCCTTTTGATGTCGCTTGAAACTGCGTTGGTATTTCGCCAAAGAGGAAGGGATGATGCAGTACAGCTATGGTAGGTATTTCCCTCAGTTATGAAACCAAGGTACCAATCCAGTAGGAGAACCAAGCAACACTATGTAAACGGTACCTGCACACAAAGAACAAATACTTGCAACCCGACGCTTATGAGGGGTTGTCAATCCCTCTACGTGTAACGGCGCTAGAAATTGTCAAGTTGACGGGATAAAAATTGTGATAGATTGGATAAATAGATCTTGATAAAACACGAAATAAAATAAGTAATAAAAAAGTGCAGCAAGGTATTTTAGGGTTTTTGGAATAATAGATCTGAAAATAAAAGCGAATAAAAATAGATCTCAAAAGCAAGTATGATAAAGAATAGACCCGGGGGCCATAGATTTCACTAGTGGCTTCTCTCAAGAAAATAGCGCACGGTGGGTAAACTAATTACTGTTGGGAAATTAATAGAACATCGAATAATTATGACGATATCCAGGCAATGATCATTATATAGGCATCACGTCCAAGATTAGTAGACCGACTCCTGCCTGCATCTACTACTATTACTCCACACATCGACCGCTATCCAGCATGCATCTAGTGTGTTAAGTTCATGGAGAAACGGAGTAATGCAATAAGAACAATGACATGATGTAGACGAGATCTATTCATGTAGGAATAGCCCCCATCTTGTTATCCTTAATAGCAACGATACATGTGTGTCTTGCTGCCCCTTCTGTCACTGGGAAAGAACACCGCACTATGGAACCCATCACAAAGCACCTCTTCCCATGGCAAGAAAAATCGATCTAGTCGGCCTAACTAAACGAAAGATTCGAAGAAGAAATACGAGGCTATAAGGAATCATGCATATAAGAGATCAAAGAAAACTCAAATAACTTTCATGGATATAGATCTGATCATAAACTCAAAGTTCATCGGATCCCAACAAACACACCGCAACAAGAGTTACATCAAATAGATCTCCACGCTCTAGTGAATTTAAACAATTCTGTGACTGGATGCAAAAGTTTCTGTTTTTCAGCAAGATCAAATCAACTATCACCGTAAGCCATCCCAAAGGTCTTACTTGGCACAAACACTAATTAAAACACCAAAACACAATTACTATAGAGGTAATAATGTGTATTTTGTTCAAGAACAGAAGCAAAACAAAAAACACAAAAATAAAATTGGGTTGCCTCCCAATAAGCGCTATTGTTTAACGCCCCTAGCGAGGCATATTGCAATAGATCTAGGTATTGTCATCTTTGGTATGCAATCCATAAGTAGCTCTCATAATAGATTCATATGGCAACTTAATTTTGTTTCTTGGAAAGTGTTCCATGCCCTTCCTTAATGGAAATTGAAATCTAATGTTTCCTTCTTTCATATCAATAATTGCACCAATCGTTCTAAGGAAAGGTCTACCAAGAATAATAGGACATGTAGGATTGCAATCTATATCAAGAACAATGAAATCTACGGGTACATAATTCCTATTTGCAACAATAAGAACATCATTAATCCTTCCCATTTATTATGGAATCCGCAAGATGCAAATTTAAAGAACGATCATCAAATTCACGGAAACCTAGCACATCACATAAAGTTTTTGGAGTCGTGGAAACGCTAGCACCCAAATCACACAAAGCATGGCACTCATAATATTTAATTTTAATCTTAATGGTAGGTTCCCACTCATCATAAAGCTTTCTAGGGATAGAAACTTCCAACTCAAGTTTTTCTTCAAAAGATTTCATCATAGCATCAACAATATGTTTAGTGAAAGCTTTATTTTGATTATAAGCATGAGGAGAATTCAACATGGATTGCAACAAGGAAATACAATATATCAAATAAAAATTATCATAATTAAAGTCCTTGAAATCCAAAAGAGTGGGTTCATTGCTACTTAAAGTTTTGACCTCTCTAATCCCACTTTTATCAATTTTTGCATCAAGATCTATAAACTCCGAATCATTGGGACGCCTTCTAACTAAAGTTGACTCATCTCCAGTCTCATCTTTATCAAGATTTATATTAGAAAACAAAGATTCAATAGGAGTCACACCAATCACTTTCAGGTCTTCATCATTATTTTCACGAAAACTAGAAGAACACGCTTTCATAAACCAATCTCGCTTAGCACGCATCTTAGCGGTTCTTTCTTTACACTCATCAATAGAAACTCTCATAGCTTTTAGAGACTCATTAATATCATGCTTGGGTGGAATAGATCTAATTTTCAAAGAATCAATCTGAAGAGAAATTATATCCATGTTCCTAGCCAAATCATCAATCTTAAGCAATTTTTCTTCAACCAAAGCATTGAAATTCTTTTGGGAACTAATAAATTATTTAATATTGTTCTCAAGATTAGAGGGAATATTATTATAATTTCCATAAGAATTGTTGTAGGAATTACCATAATTATTAGAGGAATTACTAGGAAACGGCCTAGGGTTGAAATTACCTCTATACGCGTTATTACCAAAATTGTTCCTACCAACAAAATTCACATCCATAGATTCATTATTATTTCCAATCAAAGTGGACAAAGGCATATCATTAGGATCAAGAGGAGCACTCTTACTAGCAAATAATTTCATTAATTCATCCATCTTTCCACTCAAAGTATTTATTTCTTCAATTGCATGCACCTTTTTACTAGTGGGAGATCTTTTGGTATGCCATTGAGAGTAATTTGCCATAATATTATCTAGGAGTTTAGTAGCTTCTCCTAACGTGATTTCCATAAAAGTACCACTCGCGGCGGAATCCAAAAGATTTCTAGATGCAAAATTCAATCCCGCATAATTTTTTTGTATAATCATCCATAAACTCAAACCATGCGTAGGACAATTTCTTATCATCAATTTCATCCTCTCCCAAGATTGTGCAACATGCTCATGATCAAGTTGCTTAAAATTCATTATATCGTTCCTAAGGGAGATGATCTTAGCGGGCGGAAAGTACTTGGAAATAAAAGCATCTTTACACTTATTCCATGAATCAATACTATTTTTAGGCAAAGATGAAAACCAAGTTTTAGCACGATCTCGTAGTGAGAACGGAAATAGCTTCAATTTAACAATATCATTATCCATATCTTTCTTATTTTGCATATCACACAATTCAACGAAAGTATTTAGATGGGATGCGGCATCTTCACTAGGATGGTCGGAAAATTGCTCTTTCATAACAAGATTCAACAAAGCGGCATTAATTTCATAAGATTCCGCACTAGTGCCGGGAGCAATCGGAGTACTAATAAAATCATTATTATTAGTGTTGGAAAAGTCACACAACTTAGTGTTCTCTTGAGTCATCGTGACAAAGCAAGCAATCTAGCACACGAGCAAACAAAAAGCAAACGAAAAGACGAATGAAAGAAGGGCGAATAAAAAGGCAAATCTTCTTGTATTTTTTTGAATATCGTTTTAGAAGTGGGGGAGAGGAAAACAATAGGCAAATGGCAAATAATGTAATGCAAGAGGTGAGAGTTTATGGTGGGTACTTGGTAGGCTTGATGTAGACCTCCCCGGCAATGACGCTAGAAATTCTTCTTGCTACTTCTTGAGCTTGCGTTGGTTTTTCCCTTGAAGAGGAAAGGGTGATGCAGCAAAGTAGAGATAAGTATTTCCCTCAGTTAGAGAACCAAGGTATCAATCCAGTAGGAGGTACAAGCAAGTCCCCAATCTATGCACCTGCACAAACAATCAAACACTTGCACCCAACGCGATAAATGGGTTGTCAATCCCTTCACGGTCAAAGGTGAGATCTGATAGAGATAGGTATATAAGATTGCCAAAATGTAAAACAAAATAAAAGTAAATAAATTGCAGCAAGGTATTTTTTGTATTTTTTATATATAGATCTGAAAATATATGATGGAAAATAGACCCGGGGGCCATAGGTTTCACAAGAGGCTTCTCTCGTGAAGGCAGATAATACGGTGGGTGAACAAATTACAGTCGAGCAATTGATAGAAAAGCGCAAAGTTATGACGATATCCAAGGCAATGATTATGCATATAGGCATCACGTCCGTGTCAAGTAGACCGAAATGATTCTGCATCTACTACTATTACTCCACACATCGATCGCTATCCAGCATGCATCTAGAGTATTAAGTTCATAAAGAACAGAGTAACGCCTTAAGTAAGATGACATGATGTAGAGGGATAAACTCAACCAATATGATCAAAACCCCATCTTTTTATCCTTGATGGCAACAATATAATATGTGCCTCGCTACCCCTACTATGTCACTGGGTGAGCACACCGCAAGATTCAACCCAAAACTAAGCACCTCTCCCATTGCAAGAAATACCAATCTAGTTGGCCAAACCAAACTGATAATTTGAAGAGAAATACAAAGATATCAAATCATGCATATAAGAATTCAGAGAAGATTCAAATACTATTAATAGATAATCTGATCATAAATCCACAATTCATCGAATCTCGACAAACACACCGCAAAAGAATATTACATCGGATAGATCTCCAAGAACATCGAGGAGAACATGGTATTGAGAATCAAAGAGAGAGAAGAAGCCATCTAGCTACTAGCTATGGACTCGTAGGTCTGAGGTAAATTACTCACGCTTCATTGGAGAGGCAATAGGGTTGATGTAGATGCCCTCCGTGATCGAATCCCCCT
This sequence comes from Thinopyrum elongatum, assembly GCA_011799875.1. NCBI lineage: Eukaryota > Viridiplantae > Streptophyta > Magnoliopsida > Poales > Poaceae > Thinopyrum > Thinopyrum elongatum. Next base: position 79,187,846 of record CM022300.1, on the reverse strand, counting down.
CCGGCAGATCGCCGGAAAAGGCCCCAAGATGGGATCTCACGGGAACAGAAGGTTGCGGTGGTGGAAAAGTATTTTCGTGGCTCTCTCCTAGGGTTTTGGAATATATGTGAATATATAGGACGAAGAAGTAGGTCGGTGGACTCCCGAGGGGGCCACAAGCCAGAGGGCGCCCCCTAGGGCGCGCCCCTATGTCTTGTCGTCGCCTCATGGGTCTTCTGACTTCGACCCAAGTCTCGTAGGTGTCTTCTGGTCCAAGAAAAATCATGGTAAAGTTTTATTCCGTTTGGACTCCGTTTGATATTCCTTTTCTGTGAAACTCAAAAACAAGCAAAAAACAGAAACTGGCACTGGGCTCTAGGTTAATAAGTTAGTCCCAAAAATAATATAAAATAGCATATTAATGCATATAAAACATCCAAAACAGATAATATAATAGCATGGAACAATCAAAAATTATAGATACGTTGGAGACGTATCACTATCTTACGATCATGCAAAGCAATATGACAATGAATGCTCCACTCATCAAAATGGAAGCGGTGGAAGTTGCATGGCAATATATCTCGGAATGGCTATGGAAATGCCATAATAGGTAGGTATGGTGGCTGTTTTGTGGAAGATATAATAAGGCTTATGTGTGATAGAGCGTATCATATCACGGGGTTTGGATGTACCTGCGAAGTTTGCACCACATCTCGAGGTGTGAAAGGGCAATGCACGGTACCGTAGAGGCTAGCAAATTGCGGAAAGGTAAGAGTGCGTATCCATGGACTCACATTAGTCATAAAGAGCTCATATACGTATTGCGAAAGTTTATTAGCCCTCGAAACAAAGTACTACTATGCATGCCCCTAGGGGGATAGATTGGTAGGAAAAGACCATCGCTTGTCCCCGACCGCCACTCATAAGGAACATAATCAATAATAAATCATGCTCCAACTTCATAGCATAACGAGAGACTATACGTGCATGCTTCGGGAATCGCAAACCTTAACACCAATATTCTTACTAACCACAACCGTTTACTAGTACCTCCCACATATTATCATCTCTATATCGCAAAACTATTGCAAGGAATCAAACATATCATATTCAGTGATCCATAAGTTTTATGTAGGATTTTATGACTAACCATACAAATGGCCAATTCCTGTTGACTCTCTAAATAGATATAAGTGAAGCATGAGAGTTTAATTATTTCTACAAAATACCATGCTCTAACAAATATAAGTGAAGCAAAAGAGCATTATACGAATAACGGTTTTCTATTTGAAGAGAAACAGGCAATCCAAACTTCAAATGATATAAGTGAAGCACATGAAGCATTCTATAAAGCCATACTCAAAAGATATAAGTGAACTGCAATGAGCATTCTATAAATCAACCATGGACTATCTCATACCAGCATGGTGCATAAAACAAAAGTGAAAACTAAACACAAAAGACGCTCCAAGATTTACGCATATCACGTGAACGAAACAAAGACGAAAACATACCGATACTTGTTGAAGAAAGATGGGATGCCTTCCGGGGCATCCCCAAGCTTAGACGCTTGAGTCTCCTTGGATATTTACTTGGGATGCCTTGGGCATCCCCAAGCTTGAACTCTTGCCTCTCCTCCTTCTCCACATATTGAGACCTTCTCGATCTTTGAACACTTCATCCACACAAAACTTAACAGAAAACTCGTGAGATCCGTTAGTATAATAATGCAAATTACTACTTTAAGTACTGTTGAAAACCCATTCATATTTTGTTTTTTCATTATAGCTACTGTATTATAACTTCTCCATTGCTTATTCCACCGATATAATCGATAGTTTCATCAAAATGAGCAAAACAATGCATCAAAAACAGAATCTGTCAAAAACAGGACAGTCTATAGCAATCTGAACATTGACCATACTTCCGTAACTCTAAAAATTCTGAAAAATTAGGAAAGTATAAAATTTTTTCATATCAGTTCTGTGTAAAAATTTCAGAAACTTTTGACGTTCCAGTAAAAAATGTAAATTCATGCACTCAGCTGAAGTTTCTGTTTTTGCACCGCACATACCAACAAGCAATCTAATCATCCTAAAGGCAAATCTTGGCACATTATTTTTATAATACAATGGATTTATACAAGGGGATAATTATTATTTTTGAAAAGTTTCTGTAATTCAAGATTCACAAAGTTTCCATGGGCATGAACAAAGTTCAAGGCATGGTCTCGCTTCCACGATGCTCGTCTTTCTCACTTTCACTTTTCTTTTTGTTAAGTTTTAAGTTCCCCACTATATATTTTTTGTTTTTAAATTTTATAAAATCACACAACAGAATAAAATAAATCTCTAAAACTTTCGGGTTGTCTCCCTGGCAGTGCTTTCTTTAAAGCCATTAAGCCAGGCATATAGTGCTCAAGTAATTGATCCACCCGGATCCCAAGGTATATCAAAGCCAATTTTAATTAACAATGATTTGTAATTTAGTAGTGGGCACAAAGCAACATGTATTATGCCATGATGAAGTCTAACTCTCTTCCTATGCATCGGCATGTCCTAAAAGAACAATTCATGCACATCAAGTAAAGGCCAATACATAGCATAAGCAGTTTCTTGCAATTTTATCATATTGGAAACATAAAGAGGTGGAGATGTAGTTCCTCTCTCATAATAATTGCAAGTAGGAGAAGCAAGCACATGCATATTATATTCATCAAAATCATCATGTGTAGTAGCAAAACGCAACCCATCAATATAATCCTTAATAAGAGCAAACTTCTCCGATATAGTGTAGTTTGGAGAATTCAAAAAGATAATAGGACTATCATGTGTGGGTGCAATAGCAACAAATTCATTTTTAACATAAGGAACTATAGCAAGTTCATCTCCATAAGCATAATTCATATTGGCATCATGGCCACAAGTATAACAAGCATCAAATTCATCAAAAAGGGATATTTCAAAAAAAATCAATGGGATCATAGCAATCATCATAGCATTCATCCTTCGGTAAGCACGAAGGGAAATTGAACAATGTATGAGTTGAAGAGTTACTCTCATTAGAAGGTGGGCACGGGTGATCAATCCACTCTTCCTCCTTTTGTTCTTGGCTCTCCTCCTCATCTTTTTCATCTAATGAGCTCACAGTTTCATGAATTTGTTCTTCCATAGCCTCCTGCAAAATATTAGTCCCTTCTTGGACAACGGAGACTTTCTCAATAAAATCATTAATATTGACATTATATTCAAAATTCTCATAGAAATATTTAAGTATAACAAAATTTTCAGGTCTATAAACAGCATCATCATAATCCTCATACTTTTCAAACAAAGATTCAATTTCATAAGCACCCTTAAAAGCAAGAAATTCTTCTATTCGTTCCACATCATAGTAATCATGTCTACCATTAGCATAAGAAGCCAAGGTTTCATTATCATTAAATTCACATGAAAAGGGAACGTGTCGAACCTTCATCCTAGAGCAACAAGTATAATCATATCTCGAGCATAGATTCCAAGCATACCATTGCTACATTTCAATTTGATCCCATAAGAGTTTTCCTTTTTTAGTCAAGCAATAATCCCAAAAGTATTCACGTTGATCCAACATGTCTCCCATTATCAAGTTGAACGGGGTTTTCTCAGGGTTATCAAAGTAGTGCTTAATATTTTCCACATAACGAGCATCGAGGGTTTTAGGAGGTTCCCCATATCCATGAGTAGCAAGTACAACTAATTTTTATGGTATTTCATGTTCCATATCTGTCGTGTGGGAACACGATCACCTATGGGGCCACTGGCCCCTTTGTGGTTTGGCAAGGTGGGAGATCGCGTTGCACAAAGAGCGGAGGCCAAGATGCAACACGACGATGAGACTCTGGTGGTTTTTACCCAGGTTTGGGCCGCTGGGAAGCGTAAAACCCTACTCCTGCTGTGGTGGATTGGATGGAGGAGCACAAAGAACACGCAGCGCTTAAGCCCGGCAAGGTGGCCTCGGGGAGAGCTGCTACGCGCATACAAGTGTGCAAGGGTCCGAATCCTTTGCTAGGTAGCCTTGGACCTCCTTTTATAGTTTAAGGGGTAACCACAGTGGCAAAACAGTCATTATCCTATGATTAGATAGCTAACAGTGCTATCATACCTAACTCTGGCAGTTAGGACAAAGTGCATTAAATGCACTGCTAGGTGTCGTGCTAAGGTGAAACCCGGCAAGCCTGGCGTGCCGCTTATCCAGCTTCTGCTTATCATCTTGACACGCCTCTGGACGGGTGTCAAATGGGTGTGATCTATCTTCCAATGGGCCGCAACGTGCTTAGTGGAAGCCACTTAATCGTCTGGGGGCTTGACACCGTGTTGATAAGTGACTTGCCTTGTGGTGCGGTGGAGCGGTGACGCCTTGGCGGGGATCTTGATCTTGGCGACCCCGGCAGGCCTGCCGGGGTTATTCTGGATTTGCTTCCGGGGCAGCCTCGACCTGGCCGAGCTCTCTTGCTCGGCAAGGGAGGCTTTCCCACAGTGGTATCTTGCCGTCTTGATATTCTTAATGTGCTCCTTGAACTCACGAAGAGCGGCTTCTCTGGTCTGGGCCTTGCTTTGTAGTTGTGTTGGACATATAATCGTTAACACGCCTGTGTATAAGTCTAGTCGATGAACGCTGGTGTATGTTGTACCGACAAGAGCCCCCGGGCCTGGCCCATACATGCTGCCAGGCATCGTTGGGTTAGGCCCCAACAAATACATAGGTGAGCACTCCGACCGGGCCGCAAAAGGGGTTCATTTCTTCTTTGACATCTTCCTTTGCTTCTTCATTAACCTAAGATTGAATCAGTTCCCGGTTTTCCCGCGAGTTGTGGTGAATGATGTGGGGCTACCCACGTAATGGCCCGTGGGCCACCTATATTCACAGGGAGGTAACTGCCATTTTACTCACCCCACTACTGCCGTTTCTGCCATGTACGCCGCATGCATTGCGCAGGGTTGGTGGTGGATGCATAGGGCACGGGAATGAGTGCCATGGCAGAAAGCTCGACGTTGTGGATAGGCGCAGGAGGGCGGTCGGCGATCCTGGATGCTACCAAGGACGCGGATGGCATGAATTGGCGGAGCATGGCGGTTGCCATGGGGGAGTGGGGAGCCAGCCCCCAACCATACTCCACTATAAAAGAGGGTGCAGAGGTGGGCGAAAGGATCCACCCACGCACATCTTCCTTCCCCTTCTAGTGCTCCTCCCCCATTATGGTGAGAGGAAGAGGGCGCGGTCGACCCCCGACGACGGCGACAATAGCCTCCTTTAGGCACCGTACCCCTGCCCCCGTTGGAGATGTGGGGGTAGAGTCCAGTGCGCAAGGTGGGGCCGCAGGGCGTGGTCGTGGCTGTCGCGGCGTTCGGGGACGAGGGGGACGCGGCGGTGGCGTGACCACTCCTCCTCCAACTTCCTCTACTCAAATGGAGGGCCATGTTGGGGACACGCCGCTGGAATTCCTCGTTAGGCTGCACAAGCCCCCACGCGGTTGTCTTCATCTTCCTATGCCTTTTGCAAGGGTGATGGAGCTCGAACAGCCGCGCGCACTGAAATTGCACATGAGGGGTTGCTGTAATGGCAACATGCGGGTGGACGTGCAGTTCCTTGCACCTCACGTCATGCTTCTCCGGCGCGGCTGGAAAACCTTTGCTCGTGCCCATAGCTTGGCGGAGGGGCACATCCTCCATTTTAAATTAATGGAGGCCGATCTGCTCTCCGTCAAGGTCTTCGGGTGTTCGGGTGCTTGTTTAGGGTGCTGCGCGGAGAGCTCGACTAACGACGAAAGCTCCTCCTCGAGCGACACCGACGAAGAGGACACTGACGGCGAAGACGATGGCGTCGAGCGAGAGGACGGCGGCTCGGACTCCAGCTGAGCACCGAACGCACCATCATCGTCAGCCAGGCGCCGGCAGCACCATCATCTGGACCTGGTCTTCTCCCCGGCAGAGCGATTTGTCGGGGGCTGGGTGTGGATGCCTTCGCCTCCTGCAGCTGTCTTCCAGCTGGACCTCGGCAGGCTTCCTCGTGGACTCCGGCTTCATCTTCCCCGCCGGTGTCCTTCCTGCCGCGTTCCTCTAGTCCTGGCGGTGGTGACCAGGGCGTCGCCTAGCCGCTCTCTCCGTCCGCCGTCCCCGTCCTCTCCTGCCGGGACGTCACCCTCTCGATCTTGTCAGGCTGCGTCCCACAGGCCCTGACGGGGTCAGGCTGGGCTTCTGCCTAGGCGCCCCTTTTGCCCTCTTCACCTCCCACTGTAGCTCCTAGGAGGAGAGGGACAAGAAAGGCATTACGGGGCACTTATCTTTTTTCAATCTAAAACATGTAGGCACTTGCCAATCTTTATCTTAAATTATGTAATCTTCCATCCATGCTTGTACTCTGTATGACGTGTACTTGTTTATCCGCGTAATAATGAAAAAAGAAATGCTTGTCGGGTACTTGTACATGTATTAAGTCCATGTTGAGGAGAGATCCCTCAATACTTTCAAGTAAACAAGGGTTCCCGGCAAGACACCTTGCCGGTCCCTTCCGTGGCTACCGTTGGACCCGGCTTGACAGGTTAGGAGCGAGGAAGGGAACCAGCCCCTTATCGCACCTCCTTCAACTACTGCTACGACCACCCTGACTGGGGCAAATTCCCAAATCAAGGGAAGGGAACACAGATGTTAAGGGCGGCGAGGTTTTTCTATGCACAAGACTTTCATATAGGGACGCACTTGTGGACGGGGAAGAAAACTTATCTGTGTTTGCTGTCCTTCTTATCGTTTCGACAGGAAGGAGTTGCCAAGGAACGTAATGCTAGGCTGCCCTTACTCTTTCCCTTCGTGGAGTTTGTCCGCGGCAGGGGCCTGTTGGCAATACAGGGGAGAAGACAGTAGCATATGATCCTACTTATAGCAAAATCTTATTTAATAAAATATGCATGCAAGTTTTAGATGCCAGCGCCTCGTTTTATTATCTTTGCGCCGGGTCTGCGCCTGGCTTTGTACAAAGGGTTACACGCCCATCGGCAATGCTTGTACAAAAGGTGGTTGCCGGGGACTGAGCCCGGCAGCCGCGCCTTACGGGTAGAACTTACGAAGATGCTCAATATTCCATGAGTTTTGCACTTGGATGCCATCTCCGGTCTCCAGACGGACTGCGCCAGGTCTGGTGACTCATGCTACCCGGTAAGGGCCTTCCCACTTCGGCGTCAACTTGTTGGAACCCTTGGCGGACTGAACACACCTAAGGACAAGGTCGCCTTCCTCAAGGCTCCGGGCATGCACGCTGCGGCTATGATAGCGGCGCAGGGCTTGCTGGTAGCGTGCAGCACGCACAGTGGCCTGGAGACGATCTTCCTCGAGGAGCACATCATCGTCTTGCCGTAGCTGCTCTTGCTCTACCTCATCGTAGGCAAGTACTCGAGGTGACCCGTATATGAGTTCCGTTGGGAGTACTGCTTCTGCCCCATATACTAGGAAGAAGGGAGTCTGCTCGGTAGCTCGATCTAGTGTCGTTCTAAGGGACCAAAGAACCACCGGCAGCTCATCGATCCAGCACTTGCCGCATTTTTGCAACTTATCAAAAGTTCTTGTCTTGAGGCCTTGCAGCACTTCAGCATTCATCCTCTCGGCTTGCCCGTTGTTTCATGGATGGGCAACAAAGGCGAAGGAGACCTTGCTTCCAAGGCTTTGGATGTATTGCATAAAGGTGCGGCTCATGAACTGGGTGCCGTTGTCAGTAATCACTCTGTTGGGAACCCCAAAGCGGCACACCAATCATTTCAAGAACTTGACAGTTGATTGTGCGGTCACCTTCCTTACTGGCTCCACCTCAGGCCACTTTGTAAACTTGTCGATTGCTACGTACAAGAATTCAAATCCCCCGGCAGCACAAGGGAAGGGGCCCAAGATATCGAGCCCCCAGAACGAGAATGGCCAGGATAAAGGGATCATCTGGAGAGCTTGAGCTGGTTGATGAATGTTTTTGGAGTGGAACTGGTAGGCTTCACACTTTGTGACTAGCTCAGTTGCATCCTGGAGTGCTGTGGGCCAATAGAAACCCTGCCGAAAAGCCTTTCCGACCAGGGCTCTTGATCCAATGTGAGAACCACACACACCCCCATGTATCTCTGCCAGCAGCTTCTGCCCATCTTCCCGGCTAATGCACTTCAATTTCACACCGTTTGGCCTTTTCTTGAACAGTGTGTCATCGACAAACTGGTACATATTTGACCTTCGGGCTTCTCTTTCAGCTTCTTCTTGCTCTTTGGGAAGTTCTCCTATTCGAAGGAAATGGACTATGTGCTGCGCCCAAGTTGGAGCCTGCGGCTAGACAACAAGGACTAAAGGCACCTCCTCGTTCGTGGGAGCGCTCACCTCGACCGCAAGAACTTGTGGTTCCGCGGGAGGGCGCTGCTCACCAACCGAAGTAGGATCGTCCCCAGCAGCCTCTCTTCCAGCGGCTTCGGGAAGCCCTACCGGGAGATACTTGCCGGAGTCCAACTTTTTCCTTTTCCTGGCCATCATTGAAGGGGACACTGAAGGTTGAGTTAGGTGGAGGACAAAAGTTCCTGGTTCCACAGGGAGCTTTTGCGCAGCGCACTTTGACAAGTGAACAGCGATACTGTTCTCCGCATGTGGCACGTGCTCTGCTTGTAACCCATCAAAGTGCTCTTCCAGCTTTCTCACCTCCTCTACATATGCCTCCATCAACGGACTCTGGTAATCCTTATTGACTTGCTTCACCACGAGCTGCGAGTCTCCGCGGATGATCAATTTCTTGATTCCCAATTCCACCGCAATTCTAAGCCCGGCAAGGAGCCCTTCATACTCAGCAGTGTTGTTGGTGGCTCTCTCTCGGGGAAAGTGCATCTGATGCGCATATTTGATATGCTCTCCGATGGGCACAACAAGAAGCACGCCGGCTCTGGCGCCCTGTGATACGTCTCCGTCGTATCTACTTTTCCTAACGCTTTTCCTCTTGTTTTGGACTCTAATTTGCACGATTTGAATGAAACTAGCCCGGACTGACGCTGTTTTCAGCAGAACTACCATGGTGTTGTTTTTGTGCAGAAATAAAAGTTGTCGGATTGGAACGAAACTTTGCGAGGATTTTTTATATAATAAAAGAGAATTTCTGGAGCCAAGAACCACAGGAGGGGGGCACCTGGGTGGGCACAATCCACCAGGGCGCGCCCCCCTCCAGGCGCGCCCAGGTGGGTTGTCCCCACCCGGTGGCCCCGCAGACTCCAACCCTGATGCTATAAAGTCATATTTTCGGACAAAAAAATCGGGGAGAAAGAATTATCGTGTTTCACGAGACGGAGCCGCCACCACCTCCTGTTCTTCATCGAGAGGCCAGATCTAGAGTCCGTTTGGGGCTCCGAAGAGGGGGATCTTCGATCTTCATCATCGCCAACCCTTCTCCATCGCCAATTCCATGATGCTCCCCACCGGGAGTGAGTAATTCCTTCGTAGGCTCGCTGGTCGGTGAGGAGTTGGATGAGATTCATCATGTAATCGAGTTAGTTTTGTTAGGGCTTGATCCCTAGTATCCATTATGTTCTGAGATTGATGTTGCTATGACTTTGCCATGCTTAATGCTTGTCACTTTGGGCCCGGGTGCCATGATTTCAGATCTGAACCGTTTATGTTATCACCATTATATCTATGTTCTAGATCCGATCTTGCAAGTTATAGTCACCTACTACGTGTTATGATCCGGCAACCCCGGAGTGACAATAGTTGGGACACTTCCCGGTGATGACCGTAGTTTGAGGAGTTCATGTATTCACTATGTGTTAATGCTTTGTTCCGGTTCTCTATTAAAAGGAGGCCTTAATATCCCTTAGTTTCCAATAGGACCCCGCTGACAAAAGATGTCATGAAAGTTCTTTCCATAAGCACGTATGACTATTTACGGAATACATGCCTACATTATATTTATGAACTGGAGCTAGTGCTGTATCGCCCTAGGTTATGACTATTATATGATGAATATCATCCAACGAATTCACCGATCCAATGCCTACGAATTTCTCTCATATTGTTCTTGCTAAGTTACTACTGCTATTGTTACTCTTGCTACAAAATCATTGCTATTACTGTTACCATTACTATTGTTGTTGCTACTACTATCAAAACTACCATACTACTTTGCTACTGATCACTTTGCTGCAGATAATTAATCTCCAGGTGTGGTTGAATTGACAACTCAGCTGCTAATACTTGCAAATATTCTTTGGCTCCCCTTGTGTCGAATCAATAAATTTGGGTTGAATACTCTACCCTCGAAAACTGTTGCGATCCCCTATACTTGTGGGTTATCAAGACCTTTTTCTAGCGCCGTTGCCGGGGAGCATAGGTATATTTGTTGAGTCACTTGAGATTATTATCAAATTATCACTATGAAGAATCTGAAGGATGCTAAGACTAAGAATTTTTCCTCTAAGACGAGGGGAGGTAAAGAACTGTCATCCAGCTCCGCTTTAGATTCACCTTCTGTTATAAGTAGAATTGCAACACCACCACATGCTACCAATTCTGATATGTTGCAAGTTATTGATGATGCTACTTCTGCTATGAATGCTACTCATGATGATGCTAGTTCCTTGCTTGATGATAATGTTCCACTAGGTGAATTTCTTGATGAAAAAATTGCTATAGTAAGACAGAATGAGATTGTTGAAACTGATGAAGAGCTTGAAACTGAAAATCTTGAAACACCTATTACACCTAGTTCTCCTAGATATGAATTGCCAAAGGTACCGGAAGGTTATGTTATGGATGAGGAGACAACTAGACACATTCTTGCTTGTAAGGATAGAGATGATCTGGAAAAATTATTATGCAAATATAAAGAAAAGACTTTGAATGCTAAAATGAAATGTGATCCTCAGTTTGCTACTTCACCTATCTTTGTTGATGATAAGGATTAAGAATTCTCTGTCGACCCAGAGTTAATTACTTTGGTTGAATCAGATCCTTTCCATGGTTATGAAACCGAAACTGTTGTGGCATATCTTACTAAGTTGAATTATATAGCCACCCTTTTTTCTCATGATGAGAAGATTCGCTATTATTATATTCTCAAATTATTTTCATTCTCATTAAAGGGTGATGCTAAGGCTTGGTATAATACTCTTGCTCCTGGTTGTGTGCGTAGTCCCCAGGATATGATTTATTACTTCTCTGAAAAATATTTTTCTACCCATAAGAAACAAGCTGCCTTACAGGAAATATTTAACTTTGCGCAAATTGAAGAAGAGAGTCTCCCACAAGCTTGGGGGAGGCTTCTCCAATTACTTAATGCTTTGCCTGATCATTCTCTTAAGAAAAATGAAATACTTGGTATCTTCTATAATGGACTAACCGATGCTTCTAGGGATTTCCTAGATAGTTGTGCTGGTTGTGTTTTCAGGGAGTGAACTGTTGAACAAGCTGAAGAATTATTGAATAACATATTGAAAAATTATGATGATTGGATCCTTCCTGAACCACCACTTAAACCTACTCCAAAGAAGAGGGGTATCTTATATCTCAGTCCTGAAGATATGCAAGAGGCAAAGAAATCTATGAAGGAAAAAGGTATTAAAGCAGAGGATGTTAAAAATTTACCACCTATCGAAGAAATACATGGGCTTGAAACACCACCACCACCTAAGGTGATAGAGGTAAATTCTTTACTAAAGTTCGATGAAGGTGATATTCCTTATAATAAACATCCTAGTCAATGCCTTTATGAGTTTGATAGTTGCATTAGAAAGCAAGATCACTTCAATGCAAATGTTATGAAACAATTGAAATACAATTCTGATATGATTGCTCGCTTGAGTGACTTGTTATTTAGAATCTCAAATGATGTTAGAGGTGTAGGAAAGCATGCTTCTATGGTTCAAACTCAATTAGAACAAGTTGCTAAATCTCAAAGAGAGTTGCTTGATGAAATGAATAATAATATCAATGATCATGCTGTTAGAGTAATGACTAGAGGAGGTAGAATGACTCAGGAACCACTTTATCCTGAGGGACACCCAAAAAAGAATTGAACAAGACTCTCAAAGAGTTGACACTGATGTACCTAGTCCTTCTAAAAAGAAAAAGAAGAAGAAAAATGATAGGACTTTGCATGCCTCTAGTGAACCTGAAGTTGAAAAACCTCCTGATAATGATAATAAAGTCTCTATCTCTGATGCTGAAACTCAATCTGGTAGTGAACACTCACCTTCTGATAATGAAAAATACAATGATGAGGTTCATGAAGACACTCAAATAAATAATAAAGAACCAGATAATGATGTTGAGATAGAACCAGCAGTTGATCTTCATAACCCACAACCCAAGAATAAAAGATATGATAAAAGAGACTTTGTTGCTAGAAAACATGGTAGGGAAAGAGAACCGTGGGTTTAAAAACCTATGCCCTTTCCACCTAAGTCAACCAAAAAGAAAGATGATGAAGAATTTGAACGCTTTGCTAAAATGCTGAGGCCAGACTTTTTGCGTACTCGCTTGACTGATATCTTAAAAATGCCTCCTTATGCAAAGTACATGAAAGACATCATCACCAATAAGAGAAAAATACCGGAAGCTAAAATCTCCACCATGCTTGCTAATTATACTTTTAAGGATGGAGTACCTAAAAAACTTGGAGATCCGGGAATACCAACTATACCTTGCTCCATCAAAAGAAATTATGTGAAAACTGCTTTATGTGATTTAGGAGCTGGTGTTAGTGTTATGCCTTTCTCTCTATATAAAAGACTTGATTTGAATAAACTCACACCTACTGAAATATCTTTGCAAATGGCTGACAAATCAACTGCCATACCTATCGGTATTTGGGAGGATGTGCCCGTTGTTGTTGCTAATGTTACTATCTTAACTGACTTTGTTATACTTGAGATGCCCGAGGACGACAACATGTCGATTATCCTTGGTAGACCCTTCTTGAATATTGCAGGGGCTGTTATTGATTGCAATAAAAGCAAGGTCACTTTTCATATCAATGGTAATGAACATACGGTGCACTTTCCGAAGAAACAATTCCAAGTGAATGGTATTAATGTTATTGAAAAATCTCCTACAATCACTATTGGAAGTTTTCAACTACCTCTACCTACTGCCAAAAAGAAATATGAAATGCTTATTGTTGGGGACATCCATATCCCCATTGAGGTAACTTAGTGTTTTACGAAAGTTCTTCAGTTTCATGCTAATCGGAAGTGGTTGTTAATAAGACTTGATCAACCTTATTAATAAATCATTTTTGAGAGGTATGAAGTTGATGAATTCAGTGAGCACTACCTTCTGTCCCTACCTTTTGTTTTCTATTTTTATTAGTTAAATAAAATAAAATGCCATGCCTTGCCTGTTTTCTGAATTTTCCGTGCAATAAAAAAGGCCCAAAATAAAAGTTCTCAGAATGCTCTGAAAATTTAATATGATTTTTTTTGAATACTTAAGAATATTTAGTGTAAATAACATCTGAGGGAGGTGCTCCAGGTGGGCACAACCCACCTGGGCGCGCCAGCACCCCCAGGTGCGCCCTGGTGGGTTGTGGTCCCCACGTGGCCCCCCTCACTTATCTCTTCGTCCCACATCATCACCCACCTCCAGAAAAAATTACCATTGCTCTCTCTCTCGTGTTCTTGCTATCAAACCCGCTGATTTCGATCTCTTTGCTCGAAGCTCCGTTTCTGAAACTGTTTTGGGGGATTGTTGCTTAGTATGTGACTCCTCCATTGGTCCAATTAGTTTTTGCTTTAGTGGTTTATATTTTGAATAAATAGCTACTCTCGGTGCTGCTGTAGATGAGCTTGCATGTTGAATTCTTAGAGTTCTAACTAGTTTGAATGCTTGTTATGGCTGATACGTCTCCAACGTATCTATAATTTATGAAGTATTCATGCTGTTATATTATCATTCTTGGATGTTTTACAATCATTTTATAGCAACTTTATATCATTTTTTTGGGACTAACCTATTGACCCAGTGCCCAGTGCTAGTTGCTGTTTTTGCTTGTTTTTTACATCGCAGGAAATCAATATCAAACGGAGTCCAAACACCGCAAAACTTTTTGTGGATTTTTTATGGACCAGAAGACATCCAGTGGGCCATAGAAGCATCTGGGGGTGCCCCGAGGGGGCACAACCCACCTGGGCGCGCCTGGGGGCCCAGGCGCGCCCAGGTGGGTTGTGCCCACCTCGGTGGCCTCCCGCATCGCCTCTACGCCCTATAAATCACCAAATATTCCAAAAACCCTCGGGGTAACCCTAGATCAGAAGTTCCACCGCCGCAAGCCTCTGTAGCCACGAGAAACCAATCTAGACCCCGTTCCGGCACCCTGCCAGAGGGGGAAATCATCACCAGTGGCCATCTTCATCATCCCGGCGGCCACCATGATGAGGAGGGAGTTGTCCACCCTCGGGGCTGAGGGTTTGTACCAGTAGCTATGTGTTTAATCTCTCTCTCTCTCTCTCATGTTCTTGAGATGCACAATCTTGATGTATCATGGGCTTTGTTAATATAGTCGGATCATATGGTGTTTTCCCCTCTCTATCTTGTTGTGATGAATTGAGTTTTCCCTTTGAGATTTCATTTTATCGGATTGAATACTTTTATGGATTTGAGAGCACTTGATATATGTCTTGCATACGAATACCCATGGTGAAAATGGGTTATTATATTGATTCACTTGATATATGTTTTGGCACTCAACTCGCGGATTCCCGAGGTGACATTGGGGTAATCTATGCATAGGGGTTGATGCACGTTCTTGTCTTTGTTTCTCCGGTAGAAATCTTGGGGCACTCTTTGAGGTTCTTAGAGTTGGATTGAGCATTACGAATCTGAATTTGCTTTGGTGTTATTTTAGTACGAACTCTTGGATAGATCGATCGGAAAGAATAGCTTTGAGGTGGTTTCGTACCCTACAAACAATTTATTCTTATGTTCTCCGCAAGATAGGAACTTTGGAGTGATTCTTCATCGCACGTTGAGGGATGGTTATATGATCCAATTATATTAGCATTGTTGAGAGATTGCACTAGCGAAAGTACGGACCCTAGGCCTTGTTTTCAAGCATTGCAATACCGTTTGTGCTCACTTTTGTCACTTGCTACCTTGCTGTTTTTATTTATTCAGATTATAAAAATATATTTCTACCATCCATATTACACTTGTATCACCATCTCTTCGCCGAACTAGTGCACCTATACAATTTGCCATTGTATTGGGTGTGTTGGGGACACAAGAGATTTCTTGTATTTTGTTGCAGGGTTGTTTGAGAGAGACCATCTTCATCCTGTGCCTCCCACGGATTGATAAACCTTAGGTCATCCACTTGAGGGAAAATTACTACTGTCCTACAAAACTCTGCGCTTGGAGGCCCAACACGAGTCTACAAGAATAAAATTGCGTAGTAGACATCAAGCTCTTTTCTGGCGCCGTTGCCGGGGAGGTGAGTGCTTGAAGGTATATCTTTAGATCTTGCAATCGAATCTTTTAGTTTCTTGTTTTATCACTAGTTTGGTTTATACAAAGAAAACTACAAAAAAAATGGAATTGAGGTTGCATCATATTATTCATCTTTATAATGTCTTTCGTGAAAATGATGGAAAAGAAAATTGTGCTCAATTGATAGAAGAAGAATTCTATAAAAAATTTGACAAAAAATCTTTGAATTATGAGCATGATTGCAATGTTGTCGGTATGAAATCTTTGAATATCCATGATGCTAATGATATGCAAAGCTACAAGCTTGGGGATGCTATGTTTGATGTAGATGATATTTTTAGTCCCCCAAGTTTTGATGTACAATTTGTTATAATGGTAGCATGCCTGCTATTTATGATGATTATGTTGATGAAAGTGGGTTTGGAAGAGTGTAAACTCTAGGTACTAATGATCCCACTATTTTGGAGGGTGTTGAATCTTATTGTAATAATTATGAAAGTGGATTTGGAGAGGTCATGACTTTATTTAGTGATGAATCCACTATTTTGGAAGAGGTTTCAATTGACTATGACAACAAAGTTTCTATCTATGATGATTATGGTGATGACATGTATGCTATAAAGAATAATGATAACCATGAAACTTGTCATCATGATTTTAATTTTCAATCCCATGATAGTTATTTTTTTGAGTTTGCTCCCACTACTATTCATGAGAATAAATTTGCTTATGTGGAGAGCAATAAAATTTATATGCTTGTGGATCATGAAAAGAATGCTTTATGTGATAGTTATATTGTTGAATTCATTCATGATGCTACTGAAAATTATTATGAGAGGGGAACATATGCTCTTACATATTGCAATAATATCAAGTTTCCTCTCTTTATGTTGAAAGTTTTGAAGTTGCACTTGTTTTGCCTTCCTATGCTGGTTGATTATTGTTCCCATAAGTTGTTTTCTCACAAAATCCCTATGCATAGGAAGTGGGTTAGAATTAAATGTGCTAGTCATATGCTTCATGATGCTCTCTTTGTGTGTTTCAATTCTTATCTTTTATGCGAGCATCATTGAAATCATCATGCCTAGCTAAAAAGGCATTAAAGAAAAGCGCTTGTTGGGAGACAACCCAACATTTACCCCTACTGTTTTTGCATGTTCACATGATTATTCTACTGTATTAATTATGTTTTATAGCTTTTATTTCAATAAAGTGCCAAGTAAAGCCTTTGGGATAGTGTGGATGATAGTTGACTTGATTCTGTGCAAAACAGAAACTTTTGCGCTCAGTCCAGGAATTTTGAAAATTCACTGAAACGTTATTTTGATCTGAAATTTTTACAGGTGATATATATACAAATTACCTACGATGTCCTAATTTTTCAGAATTTTTGGAGCAGCAGAAGTATGATTGGAGTACAGATTGTTACAGACTATTCTGTTTTTGACAGATTCTGTTTTCAATGCATAGTTTGCTTGTTTTCTAGTTTCTATGTCTTATATTGCTCAATATAAATTGTGGAAATGATATTCTATGGTAATAATTGTGTGGAAACAATTATGAATCTTGTCTTTGACAGTACCAAAGTGAAATGGTTTGCTCTTTATCATACTAACCTATCTCACGAAGTTCCGTTAAGTTCTGTGTGATTGAAGTTTTCAAGTTTTGGGTGAGATGTCGATATGAGGAGAATAAGGAGTGACAAGACCCTAATATTGGGGATGCCCAAGGCACCCCAAGGTAATATTAAAGGAATATCGAAGCAACTAAGCTTGGGGATGCCCCGGAAGGCATCCCCTCTTTCGTCTCCAACATTATCGGTAACCTCACTTGGAGCTACATTTTTATTCGTCACATGATATGTGTTTTGCTTGGAGCATCATTTTCTTTATTAGTATTTGATTTCTTTTATTTATAATAATGTTTTGCATCTTTATTTTCAATAAAAATGTCAAGGATAGCCTTTACCATGCTTATTTTGCAAGTATATGAGTTGCTGTTTCAATACAGAAGGTTTATCGATGTTGCAAAATTTCCCGAGAAAAGTCAGAATGTGTTAAAATGTTGAAACTTTTTGCACAATTATATCTGATAAATTTTCTACAGTGTGGTAAATTTTCATAATTTTAGGAGTTAAAGAAGTATTGATACTCTTGCATTCTTTATAGACTATACTGTTTGGGGAGATTGCTGTTATGTTTGCATTGTTTGCATATGTTTGCTTGTTTAATGATTATATTTGAGGATAGGAGTATTAAATATGCAGAGGAATTTAGTATGCAATGTTGAATAATAATTTTTGTGATTTTCTACAGTAGAGAATGATAAGGTTTTTGCATTGGTTTATACTAACTTATCTCACAAGTTCTTGTTGAGTTTTGTGTGTATGAAGTTTTTAAGATTTAGGGAAACCGTGATATAAAAGGAATTAAGGAGACGCAAAAGCTCAAGCTTGGGGATGCCCAAGGTATCCCAAGATAATATTTCAAGAAGTCTCAAGCATCTAAGCTTGGGGATGCCCCGGTAGGCATCCCACCTTTCTTCATCAACAATTATCGGTTAGTATCGGTTGAGCCTAAGTTTTTGCTTCTTCACATGAGTTGTGCTATTCTTGGAATGTCATTTTGTTTTGTTTTGCTTGCTGTTTTAATAAAATACTTAGATCTGAAAGTTTTTAAATAAGAGAGAGTCCACAATTAGCTACCTATTTACTTAACTACTCGCTTGATCTTCACTTATATCTTTTTGGAGTAGCTTATCATTTACTCTTGTGCTTCACTTATATCCTATGAGTAAATTGTTGAATGAATTGAATATCATGAAGTTGAAATTATATGTTCATATCATGCCTAGTGGTAGCTTCACATTGGGTTCAGAAAGTGAAATCTTTTGATGCTTGACAATCACAATATTGGTCATACAAGCAATTCATGAATGATTAGTAGAAGGAAGAGAACTTTCACATGCAAATACACTATCTTGAAAATCTTTTGTGATTGTGAGCCCCCATCAAAATATTATATGCCAAAATTGTTGACGTTGGACAAGGAAGACAACGTAATGATTTATGTTTGTTCATATTCACATAGAAGTTATATTGTCATAGATCCTTCAACATGTGGTGCTTGCCCCCCCATCTTTGCTAGCCAAAAATTCCGCACTAAGTAGAGATACTACTTGTGCATCCAAAAACCCTTAAACCCAAATCTTATTTTCAAGAGTCCACCATACCTACCTATGGATTGAGTAAGATCCTTCAAGTAAGTTGTCATCGGTGCAATAAGGCAATAAAAATTGCTTCTAAAAGTGTAAGATCATTTAGTGTAAGAGAAAATTGAGCGTTGTACGAACTTGTGATGGTAAAGAAATAAAAGCGACAGACTGCATAATAAAGGTTGCCATCACAAGGGGCAATATAACGTGACATTATTTTGCACTAAGGGGTTGAGCATACAAACAAATAAGTGCATGGCAACCTCTGCTTCCATCTGCGAAGGGCCTATCTTTTACTTTTATGTATTTACTTTTATGCAAGAGTCAAAGTTTTTCTCTCTATTCCTTTTAATTTTTCTCTTTTGGCAAGCATCATGTGGTGAGGAAAGATCTAGGCACATATGTCCAGTTGGATATGGGTGGCATGAGTTATTATTGTTGACATCACCCTTGAGGTGAATACGTTGGGAGGCGAAATTATAAGCCCCTATCTTTCTATGTGTCCGGTTGAAACGTTTTGCTCATGTGTATGCGGTGAGTGTTAGCAATCATAGAAGACTATATGATGGTGAGTATGTGGAGCTCTTACTTAGACTCTGTTGAATAAGTTGAATTGCAATTGTTTGGTGACTGAGAACATAGGTTGTTGAGTTTCAAGAGAATTCATTGTTTGAACCATAACATGTGAATTGGTTGCTACTTTAACATGAGAAGTTTTATAAGAAAGAATTGCTGTTATGATGCTAGGAAAAGTGATTGAAATTGTCATTGATCAAACTTGTGCACTTTGCTAGCATTCACACTTCATAAATTATTTCTTTTATCATTTACCTACTCGAGGACGAGTAGGAATTAAGCTTGGGGATGCTGATACGTCTCCAACGTATCTATAATTTATGAAGTATTCATGCTGTTATATTATCATTCTTGGATGTTTTACAATCATTTTATAGCAACTTTATATCATTATTTTGGGACTAACCTATTGACCCAGTGCCCAGTGCCAGTTGCTGTTTTTGCTTGTTTTTTACATCGCACGAAATCAATATCAAACGGAGTCCAAACACCGTGAAACTTTTTGTGGATTTTTTATGGACCAGAAGACATCCAGTGGGCCAGAGAAGTACCTGGGGGGTGCCCCGAGGGGGGCACAACCCACCAGGGCGGGCCTGGGGGCCCAGGCGCACCCAGGTGGGTTGTGCCCACCTCGGTGGCCTCCCGCACCGCCTCTTCGCCCTATAAATCACCAAATATTCCAAAAACCCTCGGGGTAACCCTAGATAAGAAGTTCCGCCGCCGCAAGCCTCTGTAGCCATGAGAATTCAATCTAGAACCCGTTCCGGCACCCTGCCGGAGGGGGAAATCATCACCGGTGGCCATCTTCATCATCCCGGCGGCCACCATGATGAGGAGGGAGTAGTCCACCCTCGGGGCTGAGGGTTTGTACCAGTAGCTATGTGTTTAATCTCTCTCTCTCTCTCTCTCATGTTCTTGAGATGCACAATCTTGATGTATCGCGGGCTTTGTTAATATAGTCGGATCATATGGTGTTTTCCCCTCTCTATCTTGTTGTGATGAATTGAGTTTTCCCTTTGAGATTTTGTTTTATCGGATTGAATACTTTTATGGATTTGAGAGCACTTGATATATGTCTTGCATACGAATACCCGTGGTGACAATGGGGTATTATATTGATTCACTTGATATATGTTTTGGCACTCAACTCGCGGATTCCCGAGGTGACATTGGGGTAATCTATGCATAGGGGTTGATGCATGTTCTTGTCTTTGTTTCTCTGGTAGAAATCTTGGGGCACTCTTTGAGGTTCTTAGAGTTGGATTGAGCATTACGAATCTGAATTTTCTTTGGTGTTATTTTAGTATGAACTCTTGGATAGATCGATCGGAAAGAATAGCTTTGAGGTGGTTTCGTACCCTACAAACAATCTATTCTTATGTTCTCCACTAGATAGGAACTTTGGAGTGATTCTTCATCGCACGTTGAGGGATGGTTATATGATCCAATTATATTAGCATTGTTGAGAGATTGCACTAGCGAAAGTACGGACCCTAGGCCTTGTTTTCAAGCATTGCAATACCGTTTGTGCTCACTTTTGTCACTTGCTACCTTGCTGTTTTTATTTATTCAGATTATAAAAATATATTTCTACCATTCATATTACACTTTTATCACCATCTCTTCGCCGAACTAGTGCACCTACACAATTTGCCATTGTATTGGGTGTGTTGGGGGCACAAGAGATTTCTTGTATTTGGTTCCAGGGTTGTTTGGGAGAGACCATCTTCATCCTACGCCTCCCACAGATTGATAAACCTAAGGTCATCCACTTGAGGGAAAATTGCTACTGTCCTACAAAACTCTGCGCATGGAGGCCCAACACGAGTCTACAAGAATAAAGTTCCTTAGTAGACATCAATGGCCTATATGCATCCCTATGAGTAGTTGCTATCAATCTTGTGAAGTTTTGTTGAAAAAATTTTGTGACCCAAATTTTTTCAGAAATTGTACACAAATATGATGAACCTCTTTGGAAGGAGTTCTTTGAGGAGGAAATCCTCGGAGGCATCTTCTAGTAGCAGCTCCGTTCGCCGGTCTTATGTTGAACCAAGTGAAAATTCCATTCGAGATGCCGCCACCAAATCATGTTTATGGCCATACAATGATTATATGGTGCGTGTAGGTATTAAAGAAGAATTTGAGCAATATGTTCACTATGCCGAGCTCGGTCCCTACATTGCACATAAGTGCAACCAACACCTCAGTCTCACTGAATCATTTACTAAAGAATTTAAATTCCATCCTCGTGAGTCTAGAGTGTCATTTAAGCTATACGACTATCCTTTCACTCTACCCTTAGAGACATTTTCTAATCACTGCAAAATTCCATTTTGGGGTTCATTGGACGAGCCACCAAGGTCGGAGTTTGAGATATTCTTGACTAGCCTTTGTTATGGTGAGACTAGAGGAGTGACTCAAAGTAGAATAAAGAGCATTCATTTTCCCTTAATCCAATACTTTGCACTATTTAATGGAAAATGCATTGTAGGCAAACAAGATTGTAGTACACTTTGTGCTCCAGACTTGAGCCTTATCCGCACCACTCTCACTGGTGACAAAAGTTACAACCTTGGAGCGATAGTGGCACGTAGATTGCAACACAACGCTGGTAGTGGATATTTTTATGGTGGGATTTACGCCACATGCTTAGCAAGAGAGCTAGGTGTTTCACCTTGGCCTTATGACCCCATCTTACCCACGCAATACTTTGACTTTGATGCTATGAAATATCATAAGATCCTTAGTGGTGAACCCCGTAATTTTACTTATAACATGTTGTTTAATAAAAGTTCCGTTGTGGACACCTTTTTGCCTACACCTGCTCTCTTTGATGTTCATAGCAAGGGAAGATATTATGTTCTTGAGAGCGAGGCCCGAGCACATAACGCGGCAGTTGTGGTTGCACGACGGGCTGAGACATCAGCACCTAGAGCCTCCGTGAGCTATCACTCCGACTATTATGCAGGCTACTGATGGAGATTACTAAGTTAGGCCAAAAGCCTAAGTTTGGGGGAGTACGTATTTCCATCGACATTACATTCATGTTCACACATTTCAATCCAGTTGTCGGTGTCCACACTTTTTCATTGTATTATCCATGCTAGATTTATTTTCTCGCCTTCTTCTTGTGTGTTTAAAAAACTTTAAGAAAATACAAAAATATTTCCTGCTTCTTTCTTTTTATTTTTCTTTCTAGTATAATTAGCTGTAGTATTT
Source organism: Thinopyrum elongatum (assembly GCA_011799875.1). Lineage (NCBI taxonomy): Eukaryota > Viridiplantae > Streptophyta > Magnoliopsida > Poales > Poaceae > Thinopyrum > Thinopyrum elongatum. The sequence goes on along the minus strand of CM022300.1, from coordinate 79,165,395 downwards.
AAAAAGAAAACCCAAAAAGATTTCCTCGTTCTTCTTTTGCTTGTTGGGAGCTTTCCCGTGTAAATAGTTTTTCTCGTTTTTGCTCTTCTCATTTTTTATTTTGCTTCCTTCAAGAAAAACCAAAAACTCCAAAAATATTTCAGTGTGTTTCTCTGAATTTCTTTTCTGTTATTTGAGTCTTACCAAGGAGAAGACCACGATGAAAATGTTGAGTGGCTCTCATATGCATTGTTGTTGATCTAACAGAGATCCCATATTACCTTGTTTTCTTTTTTTTGAATAAAATGTTTGTAGATTCCAGCTTAGTCCACGGCACTCTTGCACTATTATTATTTTCATATCGTTCGATCATGCAAGTGAAAGGAAATAATGACGATATTTGATGAACTGTCTGTGGCAGAGAGAAACGGGTATGAACTCAACTTGTTCTATTTTTGTAAATATGTTTAACCTAGTATCCATGATTCAGCTCATTATGATCAAACATGTTTGCAATGACCCTTAGAGATTATAGTTTCTCATGCCATGCTTAAGTAGCTAGGAGTGGATAATGATTTATCTTGGATGTCAACATTGCGGTAAAATAATTGTGATGTAGTATGATGATATGGTATCCTCCTCTGAATGTTCGAGTGGCTTGACTTGGCACATGTTCATGCATGTAGTTGAATCAAAACCAACATAGCCTCTATGATATTTATGTTCATGGTGTTCATATCCTACTCATGCTAGTATCCAATGTTACTTATGCATAATGCATGTTCATGACCGTTTTCGCTCTCTAGCTGGCCGCTTCTCAACCTAATTGCTAGCCTTCGCCTGTACTAAGTGGGAATTCTGCTTGTGCATCAAAACCCTGAAACCCAAGTTATTCCAAATGAGTCCACCATACCTACCTATATGCGGTATTACCCTGCCGTCCTAAGTAAATTTGCATGTGCCACCTCTAAAAACTTCAAATAATTATCCTTTTTTGTGTGCCTGGATTGTTCATAGAGCGACAGGAGGTAGTCAGTATCTTCCATGCTAAGCGGGTTATTCTCATGATGAGTGTTTATTCACTCGTCCTTGCACGAGAGGGGCGGTAATAGGGATTCCCAGTCCCGAATTCAAATTGCAAATAATTAAACAAAACTCCCCCAGGACTGTTGTTGGTATGGACGGCACCCGTTGTTTTGAACAAGCCGTGGAGTGTGATTGTTGGTGGAGGGGGAGTAAACCTTTACTTTTATCGCTTGGGAACCGCCACTAATGTGTTTAGCATGTAAGATACCGATAACTAATGGTCGCAAAGTAAATAAGAAGGGTGCATTTCTCAAAATTTCATTTACCTCTGTTTTAAAACTTGAGCTCTAGCACCTCTGCAAATCACTGCTTCCCTCTGTGAAGGGACTATCTATTTACTTTTATGTTGTGTCATCACCTTCTCAAATAAGCGCCAGAACCTGAGAGCACTATTGTCATCCTCATGCATTATGTATAGCTAATGTTGGGTGCGTCATGACTGGATCTTTTCTACCATGAATTGCAATGTTTAGTCGCTGCTCGGACTTTGGAGGTGCTCTGCATTTATGTTTTGCGGTCTCAGAAAGGGCTAGCGAGATACCACTATTGTCATATTATATCATGGTTGCTTTGACAAAGTTGTTGTTTGAGATATCTTATTATTGCTCGCTAGTTGATTATGCCATTGATATGAGTTAATATAATTTTTAAGAGTTATTGTTGACATGGTTAGTTATAACTTTTGCTGAAAACCTCGGTGCTACTTAAGCTTATTTATGTAAACAAGAGCAAAAGAGTTCATAAAAGTTTTTCTTTTTCACTTTCAGTTTATCAACTGAATTGCTTGAGGACAAGCAAAGGTTTAAGCATGGGGGAGTTGATACGTCTCCGTCGTATCTACTTTTCCTAATGCTTTTCCTCTTGTTTTGAACTCTAATTTGCACGATTTCAATGAAACTAACCCAGACTGACGTTGTTTTCAGCAGAACTACCATGGTGTTGTTTTTGTGCAGAAATAAAAGTTGTCGGATTGGAATGAAACTTCGCGAGGATTTTTTTGTGTAATAAAAGAGAATTTCTGGAGCCAAGAACCATAGGAGGGGGGCACCTGGGTGGGCACAACCCACAAGGGCGCGCCCCCCTCCAGGCACGCCCAGGTGGGTTGTCCCCACCTGGTGGCCCCGCAGACTCCAAACCTGATGCTATAAAGTCATATTTTCGAAAAAAAATCAGGGAGAAAGAATTATTGCGTTTCACGAGACGGAGCCACCGCCACCTCCTATTCTTCATCCGGAGGCCAGATCTGGAGTCCGTTTGGGGCTCCGGAGAGGGGGATCTTCGATCTTCGTCATCACCAACCCTTCTCCATCACCAATTCCATGATGCTCCCCACCGGGAGTGAGTAATTCCTTCGTAGGCTTGCTGGTCGGTGAGGAGTTGGATGAGATTCATCATGTAATCGAGCTAGTTTTGTTAGGGCTTGATCCCTAGTATCCATTATGTTCTGAGATTGATGTTGCTATGACTTTGCCATGCTTAATGGTTGTCACTTTGGGCCTGGGTGCCATGATGTCAGATCTGAACCGTTTATGTTATGACCGTTATATCTATGTTCTAGATCCGATCTTGTAAGTTATAGTCACCTACTACGTGTTATGATCCGGCAACCCCGGAGTAACAATAGTCGGGACACTTCCCGGTGATGACCGTAGTTTGAGGAGTTCATGTATTCACTATGTGTTAATGCTTTGTTCCGGTTCTCTATTAAAAGGAGGCCTTAATATCCCTTAGTTTCCAATAGGACCCCGCTGCCACGGGAGGGTAGGACAAAAGATGTCATGCAAGTTCTTTCCATAAGCACGTATGACTATTTACGGAATACATGCCTACATTATATTTATGAACTGGAGCTAGTGCTGTATCACCCTAGGTTATGACTGTTATATGATGAATATCATCCAACGAATTCACCGATCCAATGCCTACGAATTTCTCTCATATTGTTCTTGCTAAGTTACTACTGCTATTGTTACTCTTGCACTTGCTACAAAATCATTGCTATTACTGTTACCATTACTATTGCTATTGCTACTACTATCAAAACTACCATACTACTTTGCTACTGATCACTTTGCTGCAGATAATTAATCTCCAGGTGTGGTTGAATTGACAACTCAGCTGCTAATACTTTCAAATAATCTTTGGCTCCCCTTGTGTCGAATCAATAAATTTGGATTGAATACTCTACCCTCGAAAACTATTGCGATCCCCTATACTTGTGGGTTATCACCCTGCAACGAGAAAGCACCATCAAAATACATGATCCACTCCTGAGGTGCCTCCCTGCCGGGGATAACTGTCTCTGGTGTTTCTTCGTCTGGAGTGGGCGTCCATTCTGCAATGAACTCTGCTAATGCTCTACTTTGAATAGTTGAGGTAGTTTCATACTTCAGGCCGAAACTTGATAGCTCCAGCGCCCATTCAACTATCTTGCCGGTGGCTTCGGGATTCCTCAGCATGCGTTGCAGTGGGAAACGGGTGACAACTATGATCTCGTGGGCTTGGAAGTAGTGGCGCAGCTTCCTCGAGGCCATGATGAGGCCGAAGATCAGCTTTTGTACCCCAGAGTACCTTGATCTGGCTACTTGTAGTAAGGAGCTGACAAAGTAAACTGGTCGCTGCACCACTCTCTTCCTTGCCGCAGTCTCGGGATTGCTCTTAGCAGTTTGCCTTGCTTCCCCTTGATGTGTGTCATGCCTTGCCGCAGGTGTTTTGGTTCCTTCCCCGGAAGAGTCAGTTGCCGCGGCTGCTTCCTCATCCACTTCTCGCTGTGCCACCAGTGCCGCACTAACCACTTGATTCGTTGCAGCTAAGTATAGCAACAACGGCTCTTGTGGTTTAGGTGCAACCAAAGTGGGAGCAGAGGAATGGTAAGTTTTTAGATCTTGCAGTGCTGCTTCAGCCTCCGGGGTCCACTTCATCGGGCCAGCCTTTTTCAAGATTTTGAAGAAAGGCAAGGCACACTCAGCAGACTTGGAGATGAACCTACTCAGTGCAGCAATGCATCCAGTTAAACGCCTTACATCCTTGACAGTCTTGGATTGGCTTCTATTCCCCGGTGAGATACAAAGAAACTGAGAGATCGTGGATGTCGCCTAGAGGGGGGGGGGGGGGGTGAATAGGCGCTTTAAAATAATTACGGTTTAGGCTTGAACAAATGAGGAATAAACCTAGCGGTTAATTTGTCAAGCACAAAACCTACAACAACTAGGCTCACCTATGTGCACCAACAACTTATGCTAAGCAAAATAAACAACTATGAGATAGCAAGATATATAACATGAAACACTATAGCTATCACAAAGTAAAGTGCATAAGTAAAGGGCTCGGGTAAGAGATAACGGAAGCACGCGGAGACGACGATGTATCCCGAAGTTCACACCCTTGCGGATGCAAATCTCCGTTTGGAGCGGTGTGGAGGCACAATTGTAACACCCCCAGTGGTTAGCCACAGTAATTCCCCTTTTAATAATGCCATGCCATCATGATCAACAGTGCTTAAACATCATTTGGATCCTATCTATTTTCAAGTTCAAATTTTAATGGAAATTCAAACCTAAGTGAAAATAAAAGTTGTTCAAATCTAGGAACTAAAATGTCCATCATGTTACAAATATTCCCAAGGCATTTAAATAATAATAGCAACACTAATCAAATTAATTAAATTGCTCTAACAACAAGGAACAACAGTAAAACAGCACTATTTAATACCTTTTTAATTAAATAAAATCCCAAATGAAAACCTTTGGACTCAAAACCATTATATTGAAGTGGCTTATAATGCACCATATTTATTTGGGCTAGTCTCATATTTTACAAAAGTGGTTTGAAATAAAAACAAAAGACAAAAGACAAAACAAAACAGAAAACAGAAAAACAGAAACAGAAAAGAAAGAAAAAGAAAAAGGCCGCCATCGACTGGGCCTAAGTGACACAGTGTGGCCCAGCCCGCCTAGCTCCTCCTCCCACCTCTCGCCACTGCTCACCGCGCCTCGCTGTCGAACAGCTAGCGCGCGCGCCCGCCCCCCTGCACCCCTCCTTGCGGTCGACAGCGGCCTCGCCTGCGCCGCGCGGATAAGTGCATCCCCGCTGACCCCCTGGTTCACCCTTCGCCATTCTCTCCCTCTCTCCCTCGCCTCCCACCGCGGCAGAACGCGGCCATGGCTCCGCCGCCATAAAACACGCAGCCCCCGTACCCCGTTCGCCCCGCCGTGCTATCCACCGTCCTCCCCGGCCTCGACTACGCCTCGGCCTCGACTGGTGGGAGCTCGGAACCACCGGAGCGGCTTCCCCGAGCCCTTCTTCCTCCTACGGCCGCCGTCGATCATCGCCTCGATTTGCCGCCGTCGCACTTCCCCGAGCTCACTCCCGCACACCTACAAGGCCATTGTGAGCTGCCGCGTCGATCCCTCCTCTCCCCGCTCTCTCTCCGTAGCCGTAGGCGCCGCCTCCTTCTCGCCCGAGCTCACCGCCGCGTAGCTCATCGCCGGCGACGTTCCGGCGACCTTTGGGCCTTGTGCTGCTGCCCGTCTTGCTCGCCGCATCACGCTGGCCTCGACTGCCTCTCCGCCTTGCCCGTTGGCGCACCGTCGCCCCCTTCCCGTAGCGCACCTGAACCCATCGCCGCCGCCGTCATCGCCGCCGTCCATCCCGGCCTCCCTAGCTCCGGCCGTGGGCGCCATTGCACGCGGCGTGGAGCGGCCATTCCAGCGCAGCAAACCGCGCGCCAAACCGTGCCCCGTAGACGAAATCCGGACTCGCCGGAGTTGTCGCCGTCGTGCGGCCTCGCCGGCGTACTCCGGTGGTCGGCGCCCAGCTGGCGCCGACGTGGCAGCCATGGGCCCCGCCCTTGAGTCGCTGCAACTAGGTCCCACAGGGCCCAGTTGACCTGGTCAGCGCGGCCCCGCCCGCTGACATGTGGGCCCCGCTGTTAAAACATTTTAAAATAAATAGAAATTCTAATTAAAATGCTAATTAAGTTAATTAGTTAATTAAAATACTAATCTATCACTGACTAATGGGGCCCACACCTAATTAATCTGGAAATAGTTTAAATTAAACATAATTAACTTCTGTCTCACTGACATGTGGGTCCCACTGGACCCACCTGTCAGGTTTGACTCTGGTCAGCCAGGGTTGACTGCTGACATCATCTTTTCGTCATGCTGACATCACCATTTACTGTTTTGGATAATTTGAATTTAAATAATTAAATAAAATTCATAAAATCAATTAAACTTTAGAAAATCATATATTTTAAACCGTAACTCCGATGAAAATAATTTATATATGAAAGTTGCTCAGAATTTCGATACAAAGCTGAATACGCCCTCCGTATTCCTGTCAGTTGCCCCTAGCTAGATGAACATGAAACTTTTTGCCTGTTTTCGATAAATGAATAGTGCCTGGCTTTATAAAATAAATCCAAACAAATTCCAAAAATAACTAAATGACTTAGACATGTCTTTAGGCAACCCTGCACTGCATGTTAGCCTAGCCTGCATTGTGTTACTCATGTTTGTTGTGTATTTATACTGTTTCCTCCCCCTCTTCTATTCCGATAGACCCCGAGACCGACGCAGCTCCGGTGATTGGCTACATTACTGACGACTCTGCCTTTGCCGCCGAGCAACCAGGCAAGCACCCCCCTTTGAGCATACCGATATCGCCTATTCTTTCCCTCTCATGCTTGCATTAGAAATGCTGCTGCTGCTTTACCTATTCTGATGCATAGCCTGTTTATTGTAACCTGCTATTGATACCTTACCTGCTTATCCTAAACTACTTAGTATAGGCTGGGTAGAGACCTATCAGTGACCCCACTTATCCCGACTGCCCCGCTGGATTATCAGAAGACCCGATCAACGGGATTGAAGACCAGGCCCCGGCACCGCACATCACCCCTCCCTTAGTTGTAACGACACTGCAACGTTATTATCGAGTGCCGAGGGTGAAACCTCTTGTATCACTTCTGATGTTAACTCTGTAGAGTAGCTATTCGGTCGTGGTCATCGAGGGTGATTCCTCCTTCACCGCTTCCGATGACGACGCCGTCGTACAACTCCTCAAGTGTGAACCCAGCGAGGGTGATTCCTCCGAGTTCACCTTGACGGATATATCGAGTAGGAATCCAACGAGGGTGATACCTCGGATTCCCCTGATGTTATGGACACTGGATACTATGGCTCTGGGATTGCTTCTCGCAGGGAGTCGAGAAGGGATTTTAGGACGAGGTTGATGACAGTATGGCTCTGGGATTGCTTTCTCGCAGGGAGTCGAGAAAGGATCTCTGGGTGGGGATGAGACTTAACGATACTATTACTTTATACTGTGCGGATCTACTCTCTTCTAATGCTGCAAGACCGCAGAAGATGCTAGTCTTCGATAGGACTAGGCCTTCTCTCTATTCTGGCATTTCTGCAGCCCAGTCCACATATACAGCCTCCCTTTGATAATGTTGCATATGTAGTGTAGATCCTTGCTTGCTGAGTACTTCGGATGAGTACTCACGGTTGCTTTGCTTTCTTTTTCCCCCATATCCCTTTTGATGCAACCAGATGACGGAACCCCTGAGACAGCTGCCCCATCGACGATCGCTGCTACTACTACCCCGAGGGTGGATACTACTACGAGTTGGCGGACGATCAGGAGTAGGTTCGGAGGATCCCAGGCAGGAGGCCTGCGCCTTTTGATCGTAGTGTTTTTTTTCTTTTGCCCTGCCTTCTAAGGGCCTATCTGTGTTTTCTTTATATCTGTACTCAGATATCTGATGCTTCCGCTGACGCTTGTATGCGAGCTTATTTATTCGAGCCCCCGAGGCCCCTGGCTTGTAATATAAAGCTTGTATGACTTTATTTATGTTTTAGAGTTGTGTTGTGATATCTTCCCGTGAGTCCTTAGGCTTGATCGTGTGCATTTGTGTGTATGATTAGTGCACGATTGAGCCGGGGGCGTCACAAGTTGGTATCAGAGCCGACTGACCGTAGGAACCCCCTTTCCAACTCCTTGGCCGAAGTTGAGTCTAGTGGTCCAAAAACTAATTTACTAACTTGGCTGTGTGGCTTACGGGCCCACGTCGCCAATTGGGTGGTATTAGGATCTTTTACTCCTCAACCTTTACTCTGGGACTCTGACCTCCCTCCTATTCGGGTTAAAATTTTACTAACTCCAATATTAGGTTCTCGCGATCACATCCACCCGGTGTTCTGAAATTTCCCCCCTTCCTTCAAGATTGCGGGCCAGGTTCTGCTTACAGGATCCTCTTATCGAGGGCACCCTGTGTTGTCACTTGCAGATTCCTCGCCCCAGCAGTTTTCTCCGACGTGGATGTAGCCTTTGCTATGTCTCGTTGTGTGCTTCCTTACCGCGTGCCTGCGCGCCGCCTAGTTTGTCTAGCCGCGTGCATTTCCGAACTCCTACCGCCGTTTGTGTCCAATTCCGTGCATCGTTCTGTATGTCTTTAATGACTACTAATATGCACCTAATGCCTTCTTGTTTGTCACTTGTGTTACATCATGAATAACTCCATTCACATGCAGTTTTTCTTGCTAAACTGCCCCTGTTGATTTGGCAGGATGGCTGACGATCCCCCGCCTCCACCTTATATTGCCGAAATGATGCAGCAGTTTGAACTGAACCGTCAGGTTATGATCGGGATATTGGCTCAGTTTCCAAGCCAGAATGCTCATCAACAGCCTACCCCAATAACACTGCCAGAATTCGTGCGCCTCAATCCGTCCACTTTTCGCAGCTCGACTGATCCAATGGATGCTGATGATTGGTGCCGTGACATTGCCTTCCAGATGAAGTCGGCCAATGTTATCCCCGGCAGTTACGTCACCTATGCAACGTATCACCTGAGGGGATCAGCTGCTCAATGGTGGGAAAGCCACAAGGGTATGTTGCCTGCTGAAACAGTAACCACTTGGCAGGAATTTCAGTCAGCTTTTCGTGCATGGTACATTCCTCAAGGTCTGATGGACCAGAAGAAGCAGGAGTTCCGCAAACTCTCTGAGGGCACAATGACTATGGATGAATATCAGAGGAAATTTCTTGAATTGTCCCGCTATGCTGAAGATGACGTCTGCACTAACGCACGCAAGCAGGAGAAATTCCGTGAAGGACTGCGTACTGATATAAACCTTGCACTTGTTGTCCATGATTGCACAGACTTCGCAACACTTGTCAGCCAATCTTTCCAAGTTGAAACTGCTCTGACTAAGTACCAGGAGTCGCTCAAGCGCACTCATGACATTGGCTCATCCTCGGGTCAGCCTGTTCAGAAATGTCGAGTCTGGATCCCACATAATGTTCATCACCGACCTGCTCCAACACCAAGGCCGTCTTATGTTGCACCTCGTCTGCCTCCGCCGCCAAGACAGCTAATGATCCAGGGTGGACAGTCCAATGCCGTAGCTCCTCTCCATAATGATGGTTTATGCCGCAAGTGTGGACAGCCAGGGCACCGTGCTTTCAGCTGTCATCAGGGTCAGCCTCAGAATGCATCATGTCATCCCGTTGGTCGTAGGAAGGGCCATCGGACCCATCATTCCAGGAATCGTAATGCCAGACTACCTGCTAATCAGCGTGTTCATGTCAACCAAGTCAACATGGAAGAAGCTTGACAGGACCCCAAAATTGTGATGGGCACCCTTCTAGTGAATTCAATCCTAGCTTCAGTCCTCTTTGATTCTGGAGCATCGCACTCCTTCATGTCCGAAAGTTTTGCGCGAAGCCATGATATACCTTTCGAGGAGATGTGCACCCCATTAGTATTCCAGTCACCTGGGGCTAATTGGCAAACTACCATGGTAAGCCACGGTAACCACATTGTGATTGGAGGATTGATGTTCCCCGTTTCTCTCATTGCTCTCAAGACCTCCAACATAGACATTATTCTGGGTATGGACTGGTTGAAACCTAATAAAGATTTGATTGACTGTGCCACTGAATCAGTCCGCATCACACACCCTTCTGGCCAAACCGTCACATACTCAGCTCGAACAGTTCAGAACGCCGAAGCTCAGATTTATGTTCTGAATGCATTGAATGCTTCACCTCTTGAAGGCATTGAGAACGTTCCAGATGTTCGTGATTTTCAAGTTGTCTTTCCAGAAGAACTTCCAGGAATACCGCCTGCTAGAGCTGTCGAGTTTGTCATTGACTTGAAACCAGGCACTACTCCTATTGTGAAGCGTCCTTATAAAATGCCTCCGCACCATATTCTCGAGCTTAAGGAAGAAATCGACAAGTCACTTAAGAAGGGTTTCATCTGCCCCAGTTCCTCTGCTTGGGGAGCACCTTCACTCTTCGTTAAGAAGAAGGATGGAACTAACCGATTGGTTCAGGATTATCGGCCCATTAACCAAGCCACAATCCAGAACAAATATCCGCTTCCTCGGATCAATGATTTGTATGATCAACTTGCTGGATCATCGGTATTCTCTAAACTTGATTTGAGGTTGGGTTACCATCAGATCCGTGTTCGTGAAGAGGATATTCCGAAGACTGCATTTGTTACTCGCTATGGCTCTTATGAGTACACTGTAATGTCATTTGGCTTAACAAATGCTCCAGCCACATTCTCCCGTCTGATGAATTACATCTTCATGGATTACCTTGACAAGTTCGTTGTGGTATATCTAGATGATATTCTGGTCTATTCTAAGAATAAAGAAGAACATGCCGAACACCTCCGTCTTGTACTGGAAAGGCTCCGAGAACACCAGTTGTATGCCAAATACTCCAAATGTGAATTCTGGCTTTCTGAAGTAACCTACCTTGGTCATGTGATTTCCAAGGATGGAATTGCTGTTAACCCGGAGCGGGTTCAGGCTATTCTTGACTGGACTCCTCCGAAGAATGTCAAGCAAGTCAGAAGTTTTCTCGGCCTTGCAAGTTATTGCCGTCATTTTGTCGAGAATTTTTCAAAGATTGCTAAGCCTTTGACTGATCTGCTTCACAAAGGCATTAAGTTTGAATGGACTGACAAATGTCAAGAAAGTTTTCAAACACTCAAAGACAAGCTCACATCTGCCCCAGTACTTGCTCCTCCAGATTCCCGCAAAGACTTTGTGATTTATTGTGATGCATCCCGTGAAGGATTAGGCTGTGTCCTAATGCAAGAGCGTAAGGTGATTGCTTATGCCTCTCGACAGTTGCGCCCACATGAAGAAAATTATCCGGTACATGATCTAGAACTTGCTGCTGTCATCTATTCACTGCAGTTGTGGCGACATTACCTTCTCGGTAATCGTTGCGAGATATACACGGATCATAAAAGTCTGAAGTACTTGTTCACTCAGCCATCTCTGAACCTCCGTCAGCAAAGATGGATGGAGGCCATTGCGGACTATGATTTGGGTATTTCCTATACCCCTGGCAAGGCTAACATGATGGCTGATGCCTTAAGCCGCAAGTCCTATTGCGACAACCTCATGGTTAGGCGAGCTCAACCTCGTCTTTTTGAAGAACTGTGCAAGCTGAATCTGTGTATTGTTCCACAGGGCTCTCTTAATAACCTTGTGATACAACCAGATCTTGAGAAAGCTGTTAAGAATGCGCAAGCTAAGGATGATGAAATAGATCTGATGAAGAAAGATCTTCACCTTGAAAAGTACAGGGATTTCTCGCTGTCTGAAGATGGAACCTTGTATTTCAGAAACCGCATTGTGGTACCTCACTTCGAACTCATGACTGACAAGGTCATAAAGGAGGCACATGATACACCGCTGTCTATTCATCCGGGTAGCACCAATATGTATCGTGATCTTCGTCAAAGGTATTGGTGGTCTAGAATGAAGCAAGACATTGCTCGTTATGTTGCTGAATGTGATGTGTGTCGTCGCGTTAAAGAAGAACATCAGAAGCCTGCTGGAATTCTGCAACCACTTCCTATTCCTCTATGGAAATGGGATAAGGTTCAGATGGATTTCATTACTGGCCTTCCCAGGTCACAAAAGGGTCATGATGCTATTCTTGTCGTCGTTGACCAACTTTCCAAAGTTGCACACTTTCTGCCTGTCAAGGAGACGATCACTGCTAGTCAGTTAGCAGAATTATATATCTCCAGAAATGTTTCACTCCATGGCATTCCGAAGGAGATTAGTTCGGACAGTGGCGGCCATTTCACTTCTAAGTTCTGGGAAAGTTTCCAAGAAGCTATGGGAACTCATATTACCTGGAGTTCAGCTTATCATCCCCAATCCCAAGGCCAAGTTGAGCGAGTCAATCAAGTGCTTGAAGACATGGTGCGAGCTTGTGTTATTTCTTTCGGCAAGAAGTGGGAAGAATCTCTTCCGTATGCCAAGTTCTCTTATAACAACAACTATCAAGCCAGCTTGAAAATGGCCCCGTTCGAAGTACTCTATGGACGTAAGTGTCGAACCCCTCTGAATTGGTCAGAAACGAGGGAACGACCACTCGTGGGACCGGACATTATTCAACACGCCGAAGAACAAGTCCATATTGTCTGTGAAAACCTCAAGGCGGCTCAGGACCGCCAGAAGAGCAACTACGATCGCAAACGATGGGGTTTGACTTATCAATCCGGTGATCAAGCTTATCTGCGGGTCACTCCTATGAAGGGCACTCACCGTTTTGGAATCAAGGGCAAGTTAGCTCCACGCTAAATTGGTCCTTTTCGCATTATTGCTAGACGTGGTCAGGTGGCATATAAATTGGAGTTGCCACCGCAATTCTGTCATATCCACGACGTCTTCCATGTGTCGCAACTTCGTAAATGCTTCAAGGAGTCTCCGCACAGAGCAGTGGATCATGAAATGCTCGAATTGGAAGATGATCTTTCTTATAAGGAGCATCCGATCCGCATCCTCGATGAATCTGAACGTCGAACCCGTCAGAAGGTTACCAAGTTCCTCAAAGTGCAGTGGTCCAATCATACTGAAGATGAAGCCACTTGGGAACGCGAGGATAATCTTTGTGCGGAATACCCCGAACTTTTTCCTTCTACCTCTTAATTCTCGGGACGAGAATTCTTGTTAGTGGAGGAGATTTGTAACACCCCCAGTGGTTAGCCACAGTAATTCCCCTTTTAATAATGCCATGTCATCATGATCAACAGTGCTTAAACATCATTTGGATCCTATCTCTTTTCAAATTCAAATTTTAATGGAAATTCAAACCTAAGTGAAAATAAAAATTGTTCAAATCCAGGAACTAAAATGTCCATCATGTTGCAAATATTCCCAAGGCATTTACAAAAATAATAGCAACACTAATCAAATTAATTAAATTGCTCTAACAACAAGGAATAGCAGTAAAACAGCACTATTTAATACCTTTTTAATTATATAAAATCCCAAATGAAAACCTTTGGACTCAAAACCATTATATTGCAGTGGCTTATAATGCACCATATTTATTTGGGCAAGTCTCATATTTTACAAAACTGGTTTGAAATAAAAACAAAAGACAAAAGACAAACAAAACAGAAAACAGAAAAACAGAAACAGAAAAGAAAGAAAAAGAAAAAGGCCGCCAGCGACTGGGCCTAAGTGACACAGTGCGGCCCAGCCCGCCTAACTCCTCCTCCCACCTCTCGCCACTGCTCACCGCGCCTCGCTGTCGAACAGCTAGCGCGCGCGCCCGGCCCCCCTGGCCCCCCTCCTTGCGGTCGACAGCGGCCTCGCCTGTGCCGCGCGGATAAGTGCATCCCTGCTGACCCCCTGGTTCCCCCTTCGCCATTCTCTCCCTCTCTCCCTCGTCTCCCCACCGCGGCAGAACGCGGCCATGGCTCCGCCGCCATAAAACACGCAGCCCCCATACCCCGTTCGCCGCGCCATGCTGTCCACCGTCCTCCCCGGCCTCGACTACGCCTCGGCCTCGACTGGTGGGAGCTCGGAACCACCGGAGCGGCTTCCCTGAGCCCTTCTTCCTCCTACGGCCGCCGTCGATCATCGCCTCGATTCGCCGCCGTCGCGCTTCCCCGAGCTCACTCCCGCACACCTACAGGGCCATTGTGAGCTGCCGCGTCGATCCCTCCTCTCCCCGCTCTCTCTCCATAGCCGTAGGCGCCGCCCCCTTCTCGCCCGAGCTCACCGTCGCGTAGCTCATCGCCGGCGATGTTCGGGCGACCTTTGGGCCTCATGCTGCTGCCCGTCTTGCTCGCCGCATCACGCTGGCCTCGACTGCTTCTCCGCCTTGCCCGTTGGCGCACCGTAGCCCCCTTCCCGTAGCGCACCCAAAACCATCGCCGCCGCCGTCGTCGCCGCCGTCCATCCCGGCCTCCCTAGTTCCGGCCGTGGGCGCCATTGCACGTGGCGTGGAGCGGCCGTTCCAGCGCAGCAAACCGCGCGCCAAACCGTGCCCCATAGACAAAATCCGGACTCGCCGGAGTTGTCGCCGTCGTGCGGCCTCGCCGGCGTACTCCGGTGGCCGGCGCCCAGCTTGCGCCGACGTGGCATCCGTGGGCCCCGCCCCTGTGTCGCTGCAACTGGGTCCCACAGGGCCCAGTTGACCTGGTCAGCGCGGCCCCGCCCGCTGACATGTGGGCCCCGCTGTTAAAACATTTTAAACTAAATAGAAATTCTAATTAAAATGCTAATTAAGTTAATTAGTTAATTAAAATACTAATCTGTCATTGACTAATGGGGCCCACACCTAATTAATCTGGAAATAGTTTAAATTAAACATAATTAACTTCTGTCTCACTGACATGTGGGTCCCACTGGACCCACCTGTCAGGTTTGACTCTGGTCAGCCAGAGTTGACTGCTGACATCATCTTTTCGTCATGCTGATGTCACCATTTACTGTTTTGGATAATTTGAATTTAAATAATTAAATAAAATTCAGAAAATCAATTAAACTTTAGAAAATCATATCTTTTAAACCGTAACTCCGATGAAAATAATTTATATATGAAAGTTGCTCAGAATTTCGATACGAAGCTGAATACGCCCTCCGTATTCCTGTGAGTTGCCCCTAGCTAGATGAACATGGAACTTTTTGCCTGTTTTCGATAAATGAATAGTGCCTGGCTTTTATAAAATAAATCCAAACAAATTCCAAAAATAACTAAATGACTTAGACATGTCTTTAGGCAACCCTGCACTGCACGTTAGCGTAGCCTGCATTGTGTTACTCATGTTTGCTGTGTATTATACTGTTTCCTCCCCCTCTTCTATTTCGATAGACCCCGAGACCGACGCAGCTCCGGTGATTGGCTACATTACTGACGACTCTGCCTTTGCCGTCAAGCAACCAGGCAAGCACCCCCCCTTTGAGCATACCGATATCGCCTATTCTTTCCCTCTCATGCTTGCATTAGAAATGCTGCTGCTGCTCCTGCTTTACCTATTCTGATGCATAGCTTGTTTATTGTAACCTGCTATTGATACCTTACCTGCTTATCCTAAACTGCTTAGTATAGGCTGGGTAGAGACCTATCAGTGAGCCCACTTATCTCGACTGCCCCGCTGGATTATCAGAAGACCCGATCAACGGGATTGAAGACCAGGCCCCGGCACCGCACATCACCCCTCCCTTAGTTGTAACGACACTGCAACGTTATTATCGAGTGCCGAGGGTGAAACCTCTTGTAGCACTTCTGATGTTAACTCTGTAGAGTAGCTATTCGGTCGTGGTCATTGAGGGTGATTCCTCCTTCACCGCTTCCGATGACGACGCCGTTGTACAACACCTCAAGTGTGAACCCAGCGAGAGTGATTCCTCCGAGTTCACCTTGACGGATATATCGAGTAGGAATCCAACGAGGGTGATACCTCGGATTCCCCTGATGTTATGGACACTGGATACTATGGCTCTGGGATTGCTTCTCGCAGGAAGTCGAGAAGGGATTTCAGGACGAGGTTGATGACAGTATGGCTCTGGGATTGCTTTCTCGCAGGGAGTCGAGAAAGGATCTCTGGGTGAGGATGAGACTTAACGATACTATTACTTTATACTGTGCGGATCTCCTCTCTTCTAATGCTGCAAGACCGCAGAAGATGCTAGTCTTCGATAGGACTAGGCCTTCTCTCTATTCTGGCATTTCTGCAGCCCAGTCCACATATACAGCCTCCCTTTGATAATGTTGCATATGTAGTGTAGATCCTTGCTTGCTGAGTACTTCGGATGAGTACACACGGTTGCTTTGCTTTCTTTTTCCCCCATATCCCTTTTGATGCAACCAGATGACGGAACCCCTGAGACAGCTGCCCCATCGACGATCGCTGCTACTACTACCCCGAGGGTGGATACTACTACGAGTTGGCGGACGACCAGGAGTAGGTTCGGAGGGTCCCAGGCAGGAGGCCTGCGCCTTTCGATCGTAGTGTTTTTTTCTTTTGCCCTGCCTTCTAAGGGCCTATCTGTGTTTTCTTTATATCTGTACTCAGATATCTGATGCTTCCGCTGACGCTTGTATGCGAGCTTATTTATTCGAGCCCCCGAGGCCCCTGGCTTGTAATATAAAGCTTGTATGACTTTATTTATGTTTTAGAGTTGTGTTGTGATATCTTCCCGTGAGTCCTTAGGCTTGATCGTGTGCATTTGTGTGTATGATTAGTGCACGATTGAGCCGGGGGCGTCACAACAATGCTCCCCAAGAAGCCACTAGGGCCACCGTAATCTCCTCATGCCATCGCACAATGCAAGATGCCGTGATTCCATTAAGGGACCCTTGAGGGCGGTCATCGAACCTATACAAACGGCAACCCTTGGGGGCGGTCACCGAACCCGTACACTTTGGCAACCCTTGGGGGCGGTCACCAGTACCCGTCAAATTGCTCGGGGCGATCTCACAACCTAATTGGAGACCCCCAAGAGTAATAAGCTACTCAACTTCACTTCCACGTATCGCCGTGGAGAACTCAAACCGATGCACCAAATGCAATGGCAAGGGCACACGGAGTGCCCAAGTCCCTCACTCTCAAATCCCACCAAAGCAACGAAAGCTATGGAGGAAAATGAGAGGAAGAACAAGAAGGAGAACACCAAGAACTCCAAGATCTAGATCCAAGGGGTTCCCCTCACATAGAGGAGAAAGTGATTGGTGGAAATGTGGATCTAGATCTCCTCTCTTTTTCCCCCCAAAAACTAGCAAGAATCCATGGAGGGATTGAGAGATAGCAAGCTCGAAGAAGGTCAACAATGGGGGAAGAACACGAGCTAAAGAGATGAGGTTGAATGGGGAAGAAGACCCCCTTTTATAGGAGCTCCCGAATCCAACCGTTATGTGCTCAGTCCGCACACAAGCGGTACTACCGCTCAGGGGAGCGGTACTACCGCCCGGGCGGTAGAACACAGAGAGCAGAGCAAAACAGAGGGTGAGGCAGAGCCGCATGAGCGGCACTACCGCTAGAGCCACCGACACTACCGTTGGCCGCAGCGGTACTGCCGCTTGACCCAGCGGTACTACCGCTGGGACCGTGCACAACACCTACCACGAGCACAGGGAGAATGGACAGGGAGGAGGGCCCTTGAGCGGTACTAGCAGCGGTGGTAGGCATACTACCGCT
This sequence comes from Thinopyrum elongatum, assembly GCA_011799875.1. NCBI lineage: Eukaryota > Viridiplantae > Streptophyta > Magnoliopsida > Poales > Poaceae > Thinopyrum > Thinopyrum elongatum. The sequence continues at coordinate 79,147,850 of CM022300.1, read as the reverse complement.
TATAAGCGGTACTACCGCTCCTACTGCCGCTCAACCCGACACGAGAAACACAGGTCTCGAGTCGAGGTGGTACTACCACGAAACCGGAGCCGTACTACCGCTTATGGCCATGGGCGGTATTGCCGCTGTGAGACAGCGGTACTACCGCTTGGGGCGATAAGCGGTACTGCCGCTCCGGCCCAGCGGTACTACCACTGGCGCCTTCCTAATGCCACTTCCACGAAAACAAGTTTACTCCAAGGAGAACCAGAGCTGCCACAACTTTTGTAAATGAGCTCCGAATTGAGCAAACTCAAGCTTGTTGGATAGATGACGACGAATACTATCCAACAACGACTGGTTATAGTAAGAAGAGGCAGGGGAGGTATGCCAAACATATAGAGGAGTGAAACCTCCAACAGAGAAGAACCGACATAACCTCCAACATCGAAAACATCATAGAAGATGCATGTGAACTCCATTTTCGATGAACTCGAGCTTGTCATCAAAATGACCATTAGCTCTAAGACTCACAAAGAGAAATGCCAAACAAGAACCAAGAAAGATGATGCAAGGATGCAATGGTTTGAGCTCTCTACGAATGATATGATCAAGCTACCAACTTGAGAGCCCCCCTTGATAGTACGGCAATCGATCCTATAACCCGGTCTCCCAACTACCACCATGAGACCGGTAAAATAGAAAACCTATCAAGGGCAAACCTTTGCCTTGCACATAGTCCACTTGAGCTAGATGATGACGATCTTGACTTCCTCAAGTTGAACCACCTATCTTGATTGCGTTGGCTCGATGAGGACTAGTTGATTGCTCCCCCCATACTCCACTATGGGCGAGCCACTCTTCGGCACATCTTCACAAGTCCATTGTCACCACAATGGACGGCAAGCTTCAAGCACTTGATCTCTTCGTCATGCTCCACTTGAACTTGCACGCCGCAATCTTGATGACGATCACCACTTGATGTCATCCTCTCCATGGGTTCTATGATATCTTCCTCTTGACGCAAGCCCATAGAAACATACCTAACCCCACATAGAACTGTCATGTAGACCATGGGTTAGTACACAAAGCGTAATGGACAATGCTTACCATACCATGGGATCACATGATCCCTCTCGGTACATCTTCTACGCTTTGTGTGTTGATCAACTTGAATCACTCTCTGTACTTAGTCTTGATCAACCTTGAATCTTTCCAACTCTCTTCATTTGGATGATGTCTTGAAGGTAAACATGAATGATCACACAATCTTCTTCTTCAAGACATGCTTGCAATAAGCTCAACACTCACACGACCAATCTTTGGATAATTCCTTAATAGCACCTTGGTCAACTCATAAACTCCTTGAAACCAACACATGGACTTCAAGGAACGCCTATGGACAAATCCTTCGAATATAACTCAAGGAAACCATTAGTCCATAGAGATTGTCATCAATTACCAAAACCACACATGGGGGCACCGCATGTCCTTTCAGAAACCAAGTAGCTTGCCGGACGGGACACCAAATACACATTTGCCAGGGTTTAACTTTAAATTTATCTTGCGTAAGTTTGCAAAGGTCTCTTCCAAGTCTTGAATAAGTGTTGATCTATCCCGAGTCTTGACCACTATATCATCCATATAAGCTTCCATGTGTTCTGTGCAGCTGTTGTTCGAAACCGATCTGTACTGCTCTTGCAAAAGTGGATCCAGCGCTCTTTAACCCGAAAGGCATACGTACAAAGCAGTACATGCCACATGGAGTTATGAACGTGGTTTTCTCTTCGTCCTCCTTGTACATGAATATCTGATGGTATCCGGAGTACGCATCCAAAAAGGAAAGCAGATCACACCCGGAAGTAGAGTCCACAATCTGATCAATGCACGGCAGGGGGAAAGGGTCCTTCGGGCATGCTTTGTTCAAGTCAGTGAAATCAATACAGAGCCTCCATTTCCCATTTGCCTTGCGCACTACTACTGGGTTTGCTAACCATGTTGGGTGCAGCACTCCTCTGACCAAACCAGCTGCTTCAAGTTTCTTGATCTCCTCGGCAATGAACTACAGCCGCTCTAAAGCTTGCTTCCTGACTTTCTATTTGACAGGCCGAGCATGAGGGCAGACAGCAAGGTGGTGCTCGATTACCTCCCTGAGAACACCGGGGATGTCAGATGGTTGCCAAGGGAACACATCAACATTCGCCCGCAGGAAGGCAATGAGCGCGCTTTCCTATTTGTCACCAAGGGCGGTGCTGATGGTAAACGTACCATCAGTGCCATCCTGTCTTGCTGGGACCTTTTTCACAGCAGGTGAAGCAATTTTGGGCCTCTTGCTAGTGGAACTCTCCGGCGGGTCCTCAACAGGTGCGGCGCGCTCTGAAGAGGCATGCTTCCCGGAGTCTTTGCCAACATCTCTGCTAGCTTTCTTCCCCTTCTTTGTCTCCTTGGCGGCAGCTGCGGCTTCAGCGGCCTCAGCTGCTACCGTGTCTCAATACATCTGATCCACACATATAATTGCATCTCTTTTATCTGATGGGATGGAAATGATACCCATCAGCCCTGGCATCTTCAAGGTGTTGTAAGCATAGTGGGATGCTGCCATGAATTTTGCCAGAGATGGACGACCAAGAATTCCATTGTAAGGCAAGGGAAGCTCAACCACGTCAAACACGACCCTTTCAGTCCGATAGTTCAGCTCCCCGCCAAATGTCACGGGCAAAGTGACCTTTCCCTTGGGCCGGCTCCTGCCGGGGTTGATTCCTTGGAAGGTGCCCGTGGCCTTAAGCTCCTCGTCAGGGATCTGCAGCTTGGCAACCACCTTAGGGGAAATCAAGTTCAACCCAGCCCCACCGTCAACTAACATCTTGGTGACCATGAGGTTGCAGATTGTTGGGGAAACCAACAACGGCAAACATCCAACCGCAGTAGTGCGGTCAGGATGATCCTCTTCATCAGAAGATGATAGGCGTGCGGGACCACTTCAGCGGCCTCCGGGAGTGTGCAGCTGGCTCCACGGTGTTGACCTCACGCGCCCACTGCTTGAGCTGGTGGTGAGAGGAGTGCAAGGATGCACCCCCGTCAATACACATGGCCTCAGTTGCTTTCTGGAATTCTTGCTCGCTGGTTTCTTCTTCATCTCCATCATCACTCTCATCATCTCTTTCTTTCTTCTCACGGCCTCTAGAAGATTTTTCTTTTTGCTGCAGGGCCTTGCCGCGGTGGCCCCCTCTACTACCGCAGCCTTTTCCGCCAGCACCCTCTTGGTCCCTCTCCCTGTCGCGCTTCTCATACTCTGCCTTCTGCTTCTTAACAAGCTGCTCAACCTGATGGCATTCTTGGAGATCATGACCTTTGGTGTGGTGGATCTTACAGTACGGCCCATCGGACTTTTCGGTTTTCTCTGCCACCGCTGCCTCCCGGCAATCAGCACATGCGGCAGCTTCCTTGCCGGGGGTCTAGGTTTTAGCCTTCTTGACGGCGCTGAGATTGCCAGAGCCCTCAACGGCCAGTACTGACTTCTCTTTGCGTTTCCTGTTGCTCCTTCGGTTTCTCCTCTTCGGGTTAGAGGTCTCGTCGTCGTCCTCCGAATCAACCTCGATGCCATCCTCCTCCCCGGGGAGCCGCCTTCCTTCCTTAGCCCGAGCGCACTTATTTGCCAAGGTGTACAACTCATTGACGGTCTTGGGCGGTCAGACGTTCATTTTTTACTGTATCCTTCTATTGTGCATGTTCGAATGGAATGCGGCAATCATAGCTGATGGGTGTATCTCTGGGATGTTACGGTGTACTCGGTTGAGCCTCTGCATATACTTTCGCAAGCTCTCTCCTTCCTTCTGTGGAAGGACTTGCAAGTCAATGGGCCTCCCAGGTTCTTGGTGGCCACCTGTGAAGGCACCAACAAATTCATTGCACAAGTCAGCCCATGACGAAATGGAGTTCTCCGGCAGGTGCATCAGCCATGACCTCACATTTGGCTTGAGTGCCAAAGGGAAGTAGTTGGCGAATACTTTCTCATCCCTGCCCTCGGCGACTTGAACGGCAATTGTGTAAATGCTGAAGAACTCTGTCGGGTTTAGCTTTCCATCATACTTTTCTGGTAGTTCGGGCTTGAAGACTCGGGCAGATGGCCAGCGGACCTGCCGCAGCTCACGAGTGAAGGCGGGGCACCCAACCTTGTAAGGCAAGTACCCGCCATCACTGGGCGTGAGCTCATCAACGACTGGGCCATTGTGCATGTCTGATTCATGGCGTGTCTCCCGATGTCGCTCTATATTGACGCGTGCATCTTCCCTCCGTCGATCTTCCAAAACTCGCCGCTGATCTCGATGAGCTCGCGGACCAGACGAGGCCATCAATGTCTCGTCGGGCTCGTTGGCACACTGCTCTTGCTGTGGCTGCCTCTGGGTCTGCTGTCGTGGAGGGGACTGCACCGTTGGTGTGGCCCCCTCGACACAACCATCAGTCCGGATTACCGTTGCATTCGCGGGTACCGCGATGGCTCTGCCTGCTGTGACCTCCCAGCGTCAAGGAAGCTGATCAAACTTTGGATAGTGGCTCTCCACTCATCCATTTGATCAGCTGCCGGTGGGAATCTCAACAGGAGTTGGGCTCGCGCCATGGCTTCAGTAGCTGTGCTCGGCATAGCTGACGAGGCAGACAGTGACGTCGCTCGACTCCTGGTAGAACCAGCAGGAGCGTCGCCGCATTCCTGCCACCGTGAGCCGGTCGCCACGGCAGTTTGACGATGAGTGGGCTCTGTTCGGGGGTTGGCGACCCTGTTCGGCACCCTGTCTTGTCCGTCACGCTCTGGGCAAGGGGTGTGTCCAGCAGCCGTGCCTATGGAAAGCATAGTTGGAGGGTCACGGCTTGCACCAGAGCGGGCGTCGTTGTTGCGGTTGCCCCCGCTGGCGCGGCGGGGAGGTGGAGACTGAAGGTTCCCTCCACCCACGGCCTGCAGGCCATGCTCGTCAAGATGCTGTTGATGTTGCCCATCCCCGGCACCTCCTGCTCTAACTTCAGCCACGGGCGACACAACGACGGCACCGCCTGCACCGGTCGTGTCTCCCGTGGTACCCGCCTCGCCCAACGCCGTCGCGGTGCCTACGACATCCGTGGTTGCGTGCGAGGGAGCCTTCGAAGTGGAAGGGTGCACAGTCGCGCCGGGTTTCTTCTTGGACGCCATGGACAAAGGAGGTGATGATGAGGATCGACGCGCTGATCGCAGCCTTGGGTTCGCGCAAGCATTTCCCCCTACCTGGTGCGCCAAAGATGTCGTGTGGGAACACGATCACCTATGGGGCCACTGGCCCCTTTGTGGTTCGGCAAGGGGGGAGATCGTGTTGCACAAAGAGCGGAGGCCAAGATGCAACACGGCGATGAGACTAGTGGATTTTACCTAGGTTCAGGCCGCTGGGAAGTGTAAAACCCTACTCCTGCTGTGGTGGATTGGTTGGAGGAGCACAAAGAACATGCAGTGCTCAAGCCCGGCAAGGTGGCCTCGGGGAGAGCTGCTACACGCGTACAAGTGTGCAAGGGTCCGAATCCTTTGCTAGGTAGCCTTGGACCTTCTTTTTATAGTTTAAGGGGTAACCACAGTGGCAAAACAGTCATTATCCTGTGATTAGATAGCTAAAAGTGTTGTCATACCTAACTCTGGCAGTTAGGACAAAGTGCATTAAATGCACTGCTAGGTGTCGTGCTAAGGGTGAAATCCGGCAAGCTTGCCGTGCCGCTTATCCAGCTTCTGCTTATCATCTTGACACGCCTCTGGACGGGTGTCAAATGGGTGTGATCTATCTTCCAATGGGCCGCCACGTGCTTAGTGGAAGCCACTTAATCGTCTGGGGGCTTGACACCGCGTTGATAAGTGACTTGCGTTGCAGTGCGGTGGAGCGGTGACGCCTTGGCAGGGATCTTGATCTTGGCGACCCCGGCAGGCCTGCCCGGGTTATTCTGGATTTGCTTTCGGGGCAGCCTCGACCTGGCCGATCTCTCCTGCTCGCCAAGGGAGGCTTTCCCATAGTGGTATCTTGCTGTCTTGATATTCTTAATGTGCTCCTTGATCTCACGAAGAGCGGCTTCTCTGGTCTTGGCCTTGCTTTGTAGTTGTGTTGGACATATAATCGTTAACACGCCTGTGTATAAGTCTAGTCAACGAACGCTGGTGTTCGTTGCACCGACAATATCCATAACTAAAGATAGAGAACAACTTAGAACAAAAAATAAAATCTACTTAGTGATAAAGCAAACAAGCACACACGAGAATATTCACCCCATGCTATTGCTCCCCGGCAACGGCGCCAGAAAAAGGTCTTGATAACCCACAAGTATAGGGGATCGTTTGTAGCCCTTTTCGATAAATAAGAGTGTCGAATCCAACGAGGAGCTAAAGGTAGAACAAATATTCCCTCAAGTTCTATCGACCACCGATACAACTCTACGCACACTTTAATGTTTGCTTTACCTAGAACAAGTATGAAACTATTTTGCAGGTGTGATGCTAGAACTACTTTGCAAGAATAAAACTATGAGTACTTTGCGAGATAATAAAAGTTAGTTGTTTAATAAAAAAAATTTGTCACGCAAGAAAGTTATTTGTCCCTAGGTGATCGATAACTAGACCGGTAATCATTATTGCAATTTTATATGAGGGAGAGGCATGAGCTAACATACTTTCTGTGTTTGGATCATATGCACTTATGATTGGAACTCTAGCAAGCATCCGCAACTACCAAAGATCATTAAGGTAAAACCCAACCATTGTATCAAGTACTCTTTACTCCCATAAGCAACAACCCACTTACTCGGGCCTGTGCTTCTGTCACTCATGCCACCCACCATAAGCGAATCATGAACATATTGCAACACCCTACAGCGGGGATCCCTCACGTTTGCGCGATACGGAGGGCACCATAGGACAGCACCAAAATAAAACATACAACTCATACCAATCACGATCATCTATCAACCCATAGGACAAAACGGATCTACTCAAACATCATAGGATAGCCACGTATCATTGGGAAATAATATATAGCATTGAGCACCATGTTTAAGTAGAGATTAAAGTGGGGAAAAGAGGTGTTACACCGCTGCATAGAGGGGGAGAGAGTTGGTGTTGATGGCGGCAAAGTTGTTGGTGTAGATCGCCATCACGATGATTGCCCCGGCGGCGCTTTGGCGCCACCGGGAGAGAGGGGGAGAGAGCCCCCCTCCTTCTTCTCCTTCCTTAGCCTCCCCCTAGATGGGAGGAGAGTTCTCCCTCTGGTCCATGGCCTCCATGGTGGCAGAGGGGCAGGAGTCCCTCCGAGATTGGATCTCCCTCTCTGTTCTTTTCTGTTTCACGTTCCCTAGATCTGGCCGAAAACCGTTTCTTAAATATCTAGAGATCCGTAACTTCGATTGTGTTGAGATTTTAACACGATTTTTTTTCCGGATATAATCTTCCTTGCGCCCGAAGTAGGGAAGCAACTGCCTTACAAGGTGACCACAACCCACCACCACACACCAGGGGGCCCAGGCGCGCCCTGGTGTCTTGTGGAGGTTGTGGGCCTCCTTTTGCATTGATTCCGCCTCCCAAAAATCACATATATTCCAAAATAATTCTCTGTAAAATTTTATTGCATTTCGACTTCGTTTGATATGGATATTCTATGAAACAAAAAACATGCAAAAAACCGGAACTGGCACTGGGCACTGGATCAATATGTTAGTCCCAAAAAATCATATAAAATGTTGCCAAAATACGTGAAGGTTGTATAATATTGGCATGGAACAATCAAAAATTATAGATACGATGGAGACGTATCAAGGATGAAATCATTTTTCGGTGTCCTGGGAAAATCTATTTCCATTGCATTGATACTATCATAATAGTCTGCAAGTCTAACACTTTTCTCACCAACTTCAGCTATTTTGCATTCATCCAATGCTTCAGTCATCTCATGAACTTCAGCTGGATCATTATGATACAGAACTTCTAGTGCTTCAATAATTTCAAAAGCACTTAGATGTTTGTAGGATCGGAGAAGATAGGTCTAGAGGGGGGGTGAATAGACTCTCAACTAACCAAAGGTGCAATTTTTAGTTCTCTTGAGGTTTAGGCAGATTTTGGCACTAGTTAAGATAATACCAAGACTTCCTACACATGCATATCTAAAGATAAAGCAGCGGAAATAGTAAAGCATGCAATAGTGCGGAAATTAACGGGTAGAGATGGAAGATCAAATGTCATGAGGACAGGAAGATTTTGATGTGGTTCCGATAGGTGGTGCTATCGTACATCCACGTTGATGGAGACTTCAGCACACGGAGGGTAATGGTTGCGCGAGTCCACGGAGGGCTCCACCCTCGAAGGGTCCATGAAGAAGCAACCTTGTCTATTCCATCATAGCCAACGCTCACGAAGGACTTGCCTCACTCGGGTAGATCTTCACGAAGTAGGCAATCTCCTTGCCCTTACAAACTCCTTGGTTCAACTCCACAGTCTTGGAGGCTCCGAAGTGACACCTAACCAATCTAGGAGACACTACTCTCCAAAAGGTAATAGACAACATTGTTGATGATGAACTCCTTGCTATTGTGCTTCAAATGATAGTCTCCCCAACACTCAACCACTCTCTCACAGATTTGGCTTTGGTAGGAGAGAGGATTGAATGGAAAGCAACTTGGGGAAGGCTAGAAATCAAGGTTCAAATGGTTGGATTGGAATCTCTTGATCTCAACACATGAGTAGATGGTTCTCTTCTCAGAAAATGAATGGTGGAAGTTGTGTTTCATTTTGATGGCTCTCTTAGAGAGTAGGTGGTGGTGGAGGGGTATAAATAGGCAACACCAAAAATCCAACCGTTACAAGTCTTTGACCCAACTCGGTGACACCGACATGAGAATCTCGGTGAGACCGACTAGAGCAAAAGACTTGACCGTTAGGATTTTTGGTGAGACCGATCATACCAACTCGGTGGGAGCAAAGTGCGATGTCTAGGGTAAAACCTCATTTCGGTAATTCTAATCAGTTCATCTCATTGATTCCAAAATGAAGCAACTTCATCACAGAAACTTGGTTAGGCCGTCTCGGTGATATCAAGAACCATTTTGGTTACACCAAAGTGTTAGGGTTTGGCATGTGGCATTGTATGGGATCATCTCGGTGGGTCCGGATAGGATTGGTTCGGTGGGACCGAGATGGACATTTAGGGTTTTGGATATGATGGAAGTGGAAAAATATTTGAGGGTTTGGAGCAATATCACTAAGCACTTGAGCAATTGAGTCATGATCAAAACCTCATCCCTTTTTAATAGTATTGGCTTTTCCTATGGACTCAATGTGATCTTGGATCACTTAACCAAAAATGTAGAGTCTTGAAGCTTTGCCAATCTTTGTCCTTTGTATTTTGAAGGGGTCAACATCCTCATGACCTTGCCATGCCACTGTTGAACTTGTCTGAAATATACTAGGTAAAAGTGTTTAGTCCAACAATATGTATGTTGACATTAATTACCAAAACCACCAAGGGAGGAAATGTGCTTTCAATCTCCCCCTTTTTGGTAATTAATGACAACATACATCAAAGCTTCAAGTAGGGATGTAGCAAATAGTACATTAGAGCTTTGAGAGAAACATGTAACATGCATACGCTCCCCCTAAAAGTGTGCAACCATGCAAGTTTTAGCAGCTTATGAAGTATGAGTGCACAACAGGAAGGAATGAGTAATGAGTTACGTGTATCTTGGCTATGTGCATCAAAGCAACATGATGAAAGAGGTACCTCCATGTCCATGATTCCTTCTTGCAAACAATATGTGCAACAAGCAAGAGATCATCATGCACATGAGTGAGATTCATATACTTACCTTGAGGTTCTTGAACTGGTTCTTGAAGAAATAAGCTTGAGAAAACAAGGTTAGATAACACAAGAAAAATTCAACAAGAAGGGAGCCACAAGATCCACAAGGGTACCAACATTGGGATAACATGTGTAAGGTAAGTATCACTGGGTGAGTACTCCTTTAGATGTAGACATGTCCCCAAAAGGATTAAACAAGATTTGCAATAAAATTTCAAGGATTTTCTCCCCTAAACTTGAACTTACTCCCCCCTGAATGTAGCATTGGATAATGGGAGTAGGTAGGGTGAGATAAAATCAGAGCAAGACTGGAAATAGAGCAGACTTCACTTATCAGGCTAAGAGAGCAGAGACTCAACTTGAATTATCAACATGTTTCTCCCCTCTTAGAAACACGTAGGTTATCTCCTCTTTTAGAAATGCATCTCTCTTCCTTAGGATATGCCTTTTGATATGGAAGAGATTTGAAATAAGCTTTGATGTGCATCTCTCTCCCCCTTTGCCATCAATTTCCAAGAAGGGTTGACTTAAAGGTTATGAGTCAATTGGATGTGGTCCTCGAGAGGCACAACTAGGCATAATGCAGCTTTAGATGCAGTCAGAGGGAAAGAATCATTGGGTGGAGCTAGCAACAGGTAAACAAAATTTTGACAAAAGATTCTTTCAGCAGTTAAATCGATGACTCCGACATGTTTCAATCGGTCACTCCGAAATGGGAAGATCACGAATAGAGCACATCGGCTAGTCCGAGTTAGTCCTTTTCGGTTGTACCAATGAACTGTGTGCAGGGTTTAGATGCACTTCGGTGTGACCAATGTAGTTTAGGTCGGAGAGACCGAGTTCCACACAAAAGGATTTTTTTATCAACTTAGCTCACTTGCAATTGAGATCTCACAAAGATTTTCAGGGAATTTGAATAAGATTTGCAATGAATTGACGAAGAACAAAAAAAAGAAAGAAGTCTAGATGAAGCAAGAGGAAGGCAAACTAAGGAAACACTAGAGAACTCCATCTAGAAAGGGGGTCGGTGACTAGGTCACCTATGTTAGAGTATATTGACTTAGGAGTCAAGTGAGATCACTTGATCATAGTAGGGTTGCGGTGTATCGTTTATTCGAGGCCGGGCATGACCCAGGAAACTGTGTTCGGCCGGAGTTAAGCGAGCGTGGTGGGTAAGTTGGTGCACCCCTGCAGGGAAGAACACATCTATGATAGTCGGTCCTACGGTAAAGGACACTCGGAGTTGTATCCCAATCGATACAGCTAGAATTTGAGATGATACCTGGATATGTGGCTCTGGGATCGCTTTCTCGCAGGGAGACGAGGAAGGATCTCTGGGCGAGACTGTTACTTGATACTATTACTACTTTACATTATGCTGATCTGCACTCTTCTAATGCTGCAAGACCGATGAAGATGCTGAAGATGATAGTCTTCGCTAGGACTAGGCTTTCCCCCTCTATTCTGGCATTTCTGCAGCCCAGTCCACATATACAGCCCCCCTTTGATAATGTTGCATATGTAGTGTAGATCCGTGGCTTGCTAAGTACTTCGGATGAGTACTCACAGTTGCTTTACTTTCTTTTCCCCCAATATTCTTTTGATGCCCCTCAGACAGCTGCCCCGCCGACGACTTCCACTACTTCCCCGAGGGTGGATCCTTCTACAAGTTGGCCGACGTCCAGGAGTAGGAACGGAGGGTCCCAGGCAGGAGGCCTGCGCCTTTCGATCGTAGTGTTTTATTTTTGTCCCTCCTTTCTAAAGGCTTCTCTGTTTTCTATTTTATGTCTGTACACAGATATCTAATGCTTCCGCTGATGCTTGTATGCCATCGAGCTATGTATTCGAGCCCTCGAGGCCCTGGCTTGTAATATAAAGCTTGTATGACTCTATTTATGTTTTAGAGTTGTGTTGTGATATCTTCAAGTGAGTCCTTAGGCTTGATCGTGTGCATTTGCGTGTATGATTAGTGCACGATTAAGCCGGGGTCGTCACATATATTAATCGGTAATACCCGATATTCACCAAAACCCTTCCGGTGACCCCGAAACGCTTCCGGAACCTCTCGGAACTATTCCGGATATTAATGAAACAATTCCACAAATGTATTCTCATCACTCCCATCCTACTAACACTCAGCAGATCATGATTACCTTAAGATTGTGACCTCGTAGGTTCGGTAACCATAGACATGAACGAAACCCCTTCGTTCAATGACCGATAGCGGAACCGTGGACATCCATATCGGTCCCTATGATTACACGAATGATATTCGAGTGAACCTTTGGTTATCATGTGATGTTCCCTTTGCTTCATGATACTTTACAAAACCCGATGTGCATCGGTATCCTCCAGAGTCATCACCATGCTTAGTATACCGTTGCTCCCGTTACCGGTTTTGTTCTTCTTTCTCGTTGATGTGTTCCGGCATCCCCGTGACGTAGTCACCTGTGTCTGGCCAGACGATGATGGATGTTGTCACACCGAGAGGGCTCTAAGAATATCTCTCCATCGTCGAAGGAGCAAATCCCACTCTCGAGTTGTCCAATCACTTGTCAAACTTTCCGGTGTGCCTGAAAGTTGTCGTTATGATCACCTTGTTACAGATGACGTTTGAGCAACCCCAAAGCTCACCGTCTGGTAGGAAGTGACCGATACACTCTCATGGTCTAAGGAAATAAAACACATGCTAACACTCCGTGTTATAACAGATGATTTTAGACGATGTAATCACATAGTATAACAGACAAGTATTGGGTCGATTCAATATGATCATTCTTCTAACGTCATACCCTCAATGTTGTTTTAGGACTATCGTTATCCTTAACGATATCCTAAGATCCGGAAAACATGATCACCAACAACACTTGAGCCGGTCTTAGAGGCGAGATCGGGAACCTATTGTTTTACCGTTTATCATTTCACACGTGCATATGAGTTTTCCACTGAATCGCATATTCCAGGATCATAGCAGTTATAGCATGAAATATAAACTCTTAATTATGAATAATGGAAATATAATAATACAATATTATTGCCTCTAGGGCATATTTCCAACATGATGTTCTTCACGGGATGACTTCCTCCAACTTGTTTTCCTGCTTGGCAAGCACTACAAAGTCTATCCTTGTCAAATATAACATCTTTAACACCAAGGATATGATCTCCTTTAACAAGTTTATCAAGATTCTGCATGCCAACATGTCTTATTATTCTATGCCATAGCCAACCCCTTTAGAAGATTTTGCAATAAGACAAGTATGAGGTTGGGCTCTTTTAGTGAAATGAACAATGTATAGATCACCTCTATGGATACCTGTAAAGACCATATTATGATTATCTCGACGAAACACTTGGCAATCTACTTCGGTAAATAAAAAATTGAAACCAAAGTCGTCTAGTCTAGATATGTAAAAAAGATTGTATCCAAGAGATTCAACAAGCATAAAATTTTGAATGGAGCTACCATTGGATATGGCCACCTTACCAAGGCCAAGTACCTTAGTTGTCTCCAAAAGCACATACTTGCGTGGACCATCATTTTTGGAAAGCTCACGAAACAGGTCTTCGTCTTCGGTCATGTGATCGGTGCATCCACTATCAAGGATCCACTCTTTTCCTCCGTCCATGTAATTTCGAAGATTTTCCATGAGGCTAAGATTTCTCATAGTCTTCTCATATTCGATGTCGGATTCTTCGTCTTCATCACAATTGCCATATTCAACATCATCATCATCATGCATGTGATCATCACCTAGGGCAAATGATTCGTAAGATTTATGATCATGATAATGTGCAAGTTTGTGAATTCTAATGGTTTTCGTGATAATGTTGCTAATGGTTCAAACGTCTCCTTTAGCATGCATGAGATCACGAAGCTCAAATAGACATTCATCAAACTTAGGATCACTAGGCTTCATCTTATGAAAAGCAATGGACTTATGAATAATTTCATTGAGGTTCTTTAATGAGTAATTCAGAAAGCGTATCTCAATGTCCTTCCATAGGGTATATGCGCATTCAAATTTCTGCATGCAAATAAGCACACTTCTAGGTAAACCCCTCATGATAAGATCAATGGTTCTAAGATTATGAAGCATATCAATTTTCTCTTCATAAGTGGGATGCAAGGGATCAATAGGAAGCACATAAGGATTTTGAACATACTTACTCAAGCTAAATTCATCAAAGATAGCAAGCATTTCAATTCTCCAATAGTTATAGTACTCTCCATCAAGAATGGGCACTCTACGTCTAAGACTCCCCAAAGTAGACTCATCCATCTTCCTCCAATGGTGATAAAACCAAAGCAATGGAGACCAAAAGCTCTAATAACAATTGTAGGATCGGAGAAGATAGGTCGAGAGGGGGGTGAATAGACTCTCAACTAACCAAAGGTGCAATTTTTAGTTCTCTTAAAGTTTAGGCAGATTTTGGCACTAGTTAAGATAACACCAAGACTTCCTACACTTGCATATCTAAAGATAGAGTAGAGGAAATAGTAAAGCATGCAATAGTGCGAAAAGTAAAGGGTAGAGATGGAAGATCAAATGCAATGAGGACACGAAGATTTTGGCATGGTTCTGATAGGTGGTGCTATCATACATCCATGTTGATGGAGACTTTAACCCACGGAGGGTAACGGTTGTGCGAGTCCACGGAGGGCTCCACCCACGAAGGGTCCACGAAGAAGCAACCTTGTCTATCCCATCATGGACAACACCCAAAAAGGACTTGCCTCACTCGGGTAGATCTTCACGAGATAGGTGATACATCTCCAACGTATCTATAATTTATGAAGTATTCATGCCATGTTTACAACAATTTTATATGGTTTTGGTGCACTTTTATATGGTTTTCATGGACTAACATATTAACCTAGTGCCCAGTGCCAGTTGTTGTTTTCTGCTTGTTTTTTGGTTTCCATAAAATCCATATCAAATGAAGTCTAAAGTAGCGAAAGGAGTAGTTCACCCTCTGGGCTGAGGGTATGTACCAGTAGCTATGTGTTTGATCTCTCTCTCTATCTCTATCTCTCATGTTCTTGATTTGGCACGATCTTGATATACCGCGAGCTTTGTTAATATAGTTGGTTCATATGGTTTTTACCTTTGAGGTTTCACTATTATCAGTTTGAATACTGATAACCCACAAGTATAGGGGATCGTAACAGTTTTCGAGGGTAGAGTATTTAACCCAAATTTATTGATTCAACACAAGGGGAGCCAAAGAATATTAGCAAGTATTAGCAGTTGAGTTGTCAATTCAACCACACCTGGAGACTAAATATCTACAACAGAGTGATCAGTAGCACAGTAGTATGGAATTTGATAGTGATAGCAATAACAATAGCAGTGGTAATGGTAACAGCAGTAGCAATAGTTTGTAGCAATTGTAACAGTAGTAGCAACAGTAGTAACTTAGCAAGAAACAATATGTGAAAAGCTCATAGGCATTGGATCGGTGATAATGTTGGATAATATTCATCATATAATAGTCATAACCTAGGGCGACACAGAACTAGCTCCAATTCATCAATGTAATGTAAGCATGTATTCCGTATATAGTCATACGTGCTTATGGAAAAGAACATGCATGACATCTTTTGTCCTACCCCCCCCCCCCCAGTGGCAGCAGGGTCCATAAGGAAACTAAGGGATATTAAGGCCTCCTTTTAATAGAGAACCGGAACAAAGCATTAACACATAGTGAATACATTAACTCCTCAAACTACGGTAATCGCCGAAAATAATCCCAATTATTGTCACCTTGGGGTATGCGGATCATAACACGTAGCAGGTGCATATAACTTGCAAGATCATATCAAGAACACAAATATATTCATGAAAACATAAAGGGTTCAGATCTGAAATGATGGCACTCGGGCCCTAGAGACAAGCATTGAGCATAGCAAAAGTCATAGCAACATCAATCCCAGAACATACTGCATACTAGGGATCAAGCCATAACAAAACTAACTCGATTACATGATGAATCTCATCCAACCCATCACCGTCCAGCAAGCCTACGAAGGAATTACTCACTCTCGGCGGTGAGCATCATGAAATTGGTGATGGAGGATGGTTGATGATGACGAAGACGGAAGATCCCCCTCTCCGGAACCCCGAACGAACTCCAGATCTGGCCTCCCGATGAAGAATAAGAGGTGGCGGCGGCTCCATGTCGTAAAATGCGATGAAACTCCCTCTCTTATTTTCTCTCTCGAGAAATAGCAATTTATAGTGCTGAGATTAGGGTCAGCGGAGCCACGCGGGCCCCACAAGCCACCAGGGCACGCCCAGGGGGTGGGCGCGCCCTGGTGCCTTGTGGGCACATGATGGCCCCCCTCCAGTGGGTCTTGGCTCTAGTATTTTTTATATATTCCATAAAAAATCTCCAAAAAGTTTCATCCAATTCCGAGAACTTTTATTTCTGCACAAAAACAACACCATGGTAGTTCTGCTGAAAACAACGTTAGTCCGGGTTAGTTTCATTCAAATCATGCAAATTAGAGTCCAAAACAAGAGCAAAAGTATTTGGAAAAGTAGATACAACGGAGACGTATCAACTCCCCCAAACTTAACTCATTGCTTGTCCTCAAGCAATTCAGTTGACAAACTGAAAGTGATAAAGAAAAACTTTTACGAACTCTTTTGTTCTTGTATCTATATATATGCTTAAATAATACCCAGGTTTTCATCAAAGATTATAACTAACCATGCAAATGATAACTCTTAGAAATTATATTCACTCATATCAATGGCATAATCAACTAGCGAGCAATAATAAAATATCTCAAATGCCAACACTTTGTTAAAACAATCATGATATGATATGACAATAATGGTATCTCACTAGCCCTTTCTGAGACCGCAAAACATAAATGTAGAGCACCTCCAAAGTTCAAGCAGCGACTAAACATTGTAATTCATGGTAGAAGAGATCCAGTCATGATGCACACAACATTAACTATACACAATGCATGAGAATGACAATAGTGCTCTCAGGACTGGTGCTTGTTTGAGAAGGTGATGACTCAACAATAAAAGTAAAATAACATAAAATTAAATGGATAGGCCCTTCCTAGAGGGAAGCAGGGATTTGCAGAGGTGCCAGAGCTCAGAGAGTTTTCAATTTTGGGAGGTATACCTTTCCTGTTAACGTTAGCGGCGGCTCCCAAGTGGTAAAAGTAAAGTTTACTGATTTCTTGTATCTATGTTTTTAATTCCCCGAAGAGGAGAGGATGATGCAGCACAGCAACGGTAAGTATTTCCCTCAGTTATGAAACCAAGGTTATCAATCCAGTAGCAGAACCAAGCAACACTATGTAAACATCACCTGCACACAAATAACAAATACTTGCAACCCAATGCGTAAGAGGGGTTGTCAATCCTCGGTATTGAGATAGATTAAATTGTATTAGATTTGATAAATAGATCTTGCAAAAACACAAAATAAAATAAATAAAGAAAAAGTGCAGCAAGGTATTTTTGGGTTTTAATATGATAGGAAATAGACCCGGGGGCCGTAAATTTCACTAGAGGCTTCTCGCGAGAAAATAGCATACGCTGGGTAAAACAAATTACTATTGGGCAATTGACAGAAGAGCAAATAATTATGATGATATCCAAGGCAATGATCATGTATATAGGCATCATGTCCAAAATTAATAGATCGACTCCTGCCTGCATCTACTACTATTACTCCACACATTGATCGCTATCCAGCATGCATCTAGTGTATTAAGTTCATGGGAAAACGGAGTAATGCAATAAGAACGATGACATGGTGTAGACAAGATCTATTCATGTAGGAATAGACCCAATCTTTTTATCCTTAATGGCAACGATACATGCGTGTCATGTCTCCTTCTATCACTGAGATTGAGAACCGCAAGATCAAACCCATCATAAAGCACCTCTTCCCATTGCAAGAAAAATCAATCTAGTTGGCCAAACCAAACCAAAATTTCGGAGAAGAAATACGAGGCTATAAAAATCATGCATAAAAGAGTTCAGCAAAGACTCAAATAATATTCATGGATAGATCTGATCATAAACTCACAATTCATCGGATCCCAACAAACACACCGCAAAAAGTCATTACATCAAATAGATCTCCAAGAACATCGAGGAGATCATTCTATTGAAGATCAAAAAGCGAGAAGAAGCCATCTAGCTACTACCTACGAACACGTAGGTCTGTGGTAAACTACTCACGCATCATCGGAGGGGCAAGGGTGATGATGAAGAACCCCTCCGTGATCGTTGACCCCTCCGGCAGAGTGCCGAAAAAGGCCTCTAGATTGGATCTCGTGGTTCTGGAACTTGCAGCGGCTAGAATTGTGTTTCGTAAACTACCCTAGGGTTTTTGGGATTTTAGAGTATTTACAGAGGTGATAGTCGGTGGAGAAGCCTCTCGTGGGCTCCACTACCGACCAGGGCATGCCTGGGCTTTCTGACGTGCCCTGGTGCCTAGTGGGCCCCACGGGCCTCCTCCCGTGCACCTCTTTGGCTCCCTGGGTGTCTTCTGTCCAGAAAAAAATCTCCAAAAAGTTTCGTGGCATTTGGACTTCATTTGGTATTGATATTCTGCAAAGTAAAAAACAGGCAGAAAACAACAACAACTGGCACTGGGCATTATGTCAATAGGTTAGTCCCAAAAAAATGATATAAAGTTGCTAGTAAGTGAATATAAAACATCCAAGATTGATAATATAACAACGTGGAACAATCAAAAATTATAGAAACGTTGGAGACATATCAGCATCCCCAAGCTTAATTCCTGCTTGTCCTCGAGTAGGTAAATGATAAAAACAGAATTTTTGATGTGGAATGCTGCCTAACATGTTCATCACATATTCTTTTATTTTGTAGCATGGACATTTGGACTTTAGATGATTCAAAGCAATAGTCTATAATTGACATGAGGACTGTGACGACCCCGGCTTAATCATGCACTAATCATACACGCAAATGCACATGATCAAGCCTAAGGACTCACTTGAAGATATCACAACACAACTCTAAAACATAAATAAAGTCATACAAGCTTTATATTACAAGCCAGGGCCTCGAGGGCTCGAATACATCGCTCAATGGCATACAAGTGTCAGCGGAAGCATCAGATATCTGGGTACAGATATTACAGAGTTACAAATAGGCCTGTAGAAAGGTGGGGCAAAATAAAACACTACGATCGAAAGGCGTAGGCCTCCTACCTAGGACCCTTCGAACCTACTCCTACTCGTCGGTCGGCTTCTCATAGTAGTACTCGCCGGGAGGGTGGTAGTAGTAGCCGTAGTCGTCAACGGGGGCAGCGGTCTCAGGGGCTCCGTCATCTGGTTGCGACAAATGAATAAGGGGAGAAAAAGAAAGCAAAGCAAACGTGAGTACTCATCCGAAGTACTCAGCAAGCAAGGATCTACACTACATATGCAACATTTTCAAAGGAGGGCTGTATATATGGACTGGGTTGCAGAAATGCCAGAATAGAGGGGAGAGCCTAGTCCTATCGAAGACTAGCATCTTCAAGCATCTTCATCGGTCTTGCAGCATTAGAAGAGTGCAGATTAACATAATGTAAAGTAGTAGTAATGTCATCAACCTCGCCCAGAGATCCTTCCTCGACTCCCTGCGAGAAAGCAATCCCAGAGCCATACTATCCAGTATCATCTCAAGTCACCAGTTCTCGTTGTACCAATCGGGATACAACTCCGAGTGTTCGTTACCGTAGGACAGGCTATCGATAGATTGTTTCTTCCCTGCAGGGGTGCACCAACTTACCCACCACGCTCGCTTAACTCCGGCCGGACACACTTTACTGGGTCATGCCTGGCCTCGGCTAAGCAACACGCCGCAACCCGACCTAGGCTCTAAAGAGAGGTCAGCACGCCAGACTAACCTTTGCCCCCAGGGGTCTTGGGCCTTCACCCTGGGAACCCTGCACATTGCAAGGACGCTCCGAAAGCAGACCTAGACCCCTTAATACAAGCGCAGGCTTAACCAGTCCAATCCAAAGCGGGCCGCTCCTCGCTGACGTCTATATAGCTTCGGCTGATGTATACGACGCAGAACGCCCATACTATGCCCACGTGATGGTTAGTGCTATCAGGCCAGAGGCCCCTCGGATCAAATATCCAAACCGTTAGTGTGTTGGTAGTGCGGTAACAAGCAGAGACTCACGAAAGATGTGACCCCGTCGCCCCGTCTCGAGGACTTGCGGAAAGGGCCAAGAATGCCCGGCCACGCCTCGTGTTCAACTCTCGGGCACCATCCAGGTCCACCCGACTCCACATCTCTCGCAATTAAGCTCGCGCGGGTACCCCTCAGGGCCGACCCGTCTTTATCTACAATAAGCAGTATCAACAGTAATGTAAAGGCATCCGTGTGGCTACCATATCAAGAAGGAATTCGAGGCATCACCCTCGTTGGATTCCCACCTGACATAAACATCAAGGTGAATGAAGGAGGAATCACCCTCGAGGTCCACACTTGAGCAGTTGCACGACGATGTTGTTTTCGGGGGTGGTGTGGGAGGAATCACCCTCGCTGACCATGACCGATTAACTAACCTACAAGGTTATCATCAGAAGTGCTGACGAGGTATCACCCTCGGCACTCGATAGTAACCCAGTAGTGTTGAACAACTAAGGGGGAGTGATGTGCGGTGCCGGGGCCTGGTCTTCGATCCTGTTGATCGGGTCTTCTGATGATCCAGCGGGGCAGTCGGGATACAGTGGGGTCTCTTATGGGTCTCTACCCAACCTATACTAAACAATTTAGGATAAGCAGGTAGGTAACAATAGCAGGTTACAATAAACAGGCTATGCAGCAGAAATAGGAGAATAGCAGCAGCAGTAACTTCTAATGCAAGCATAAGAGAAAAGAGAGTGGGCGATATCGGAATGCTCAAAAAGGGGGGTGCTTTCCTGGAAGCTCGGCGGCAAGGGTCTGGTCGTCAGGGGCGTAGTCGACCTCCGGAGCTGCGTTGGTCTCGGGAGCTACGTCGACGTCGGGGTCTACCGAGAGAGAAGAGGGGGAAGAAATATATAAATACACAACAAACAATGCAATACAGGGCATGCCATGCCTAGGATGCAGTGCAGGGTTGCCTAAAGTATGTCTAAGTCATTTTTAGTTACTTTAGGATTTAAGCTGGATTTATTACCCGGTGTATATGCACAATTCATATACCGGAAACGGGTGGAAAGTTATAGGTTCAACTATGTAGGGGGTTCCGACATGGAAACATACGACACAATCAAATTCGTCTCGTCGTTCTGATCAACTTTCATGTATAAAGTTTTTCAATCTGAGCTACGGTTTATTTATTATGAATTTTTGAAGATTAAAGCATTTTCTAAAATTATTTTAAATTAACAGAATTATCTAAAATGTATTATGATGTCAGCATGACTAAAGGATGATGTCAGTAGATCAACTGGTCGGTTGACCAGTCAAACCTGACAGGTGGGTCCAGTCCGACATGGAAACATACGACACGATCAAATTCGTCTCGTCGTTCTGATCAACTTTCATGTATAAAGTTTTTCAATCTGAGCTACGGTTTATTTATTATGAATTTTTGAAGATTAAAGCATTTTCTAAAATTATTTTAAATTAACAGAATTATCTAAAATGTATTATGATGTCAGCATGACTAAAGGATGATGTCAGTAGATCAACTGGTCGGTTGACCAGTCAAACCTGACAGGTGGGTCCAGTGGGACCCACATGTCAGTGGCAGTGGCTTTAATGTTAAATAGGTTAATTAGTGGGTGGGGCCTATTGGTCAGTGAGTGTTTAGTAGTTTAAATAACTAATTAGCTAATTAACTAATTACCTATTTAATTTAATTCATTTATTTTAGGCGGGACCCACATGACATAGACATAGGGGGCGGCCACGTCAGCGTTGAACCAAGTCAACAGGTCAAAGTGGTCCCCTGGGCCCACCAGTCAGTGGCCCAGGCAGTGCCACGTGGGCGCCACATCGGCGACGTCGCCGGAATCGCGCCAGCGACCATTCCCGCGGCGGGGCATCGCCGGAGCGGGCCGAAAATCTGCAACGGGCGGCCGTTCGCCGCGTTTTCGGTCTCGTTCGAGAGCCGGAGCGGGGCCGCATCGAGTGGAGGTGGTGGCGATGCCGAAGACGCATCGGAGCGGCGACGACGAGCACGGAGGCTGACGGCGGTGTTCGGGCATGGTGGCAAACAGCGGTACGACGTGCGCACGAGCCAACTAAGCAACTAGGGAGGGCCTTCTCGACGCGGCGAAAACGATGGGCAACACCGTGTGACCAAAAGGTCACCGGAAACGTGCCGGCAACGGGCTCGCACGGCGGCGAGCTCGGTTGCGATGGCCACGGCGTCTACGCATGCGGAAACAGCACGGAAGCAGAGGGGAAAGCGGCGAGGCTCACCGAGCAGGCTCACGGAGACCCGGCGAGAGGCTTAGTAGCTGCACACGGGCTCGAACTTGTCAGAGTCGCGCCGGAGATGCAGAAGAAGGGCGGAGCTCGATGCGGTCACGGCAGGGCTTCTCCGGCTCCGGCTGGTAGGCGTGGACGATGAGGTCGGCCACGGCGCTCCTCCCAGACACAGTAGCGGCCCGCGGGGATGCCGGTGGCCACGAGAACGACGGAGGGGTGGCGATGGTTGCGCTCGGGCACCGATGAAATCAAGGAGGATCTCCTTTCGCCTGTCAGTGGGCGTCGGCGTGTCGAGGAGCGGCCGGAGCGCGCGCGGCGGCCACAGGGACGATGACAGCGCGAGGGAGAGAGAAGGTGGAGGGAGGAGTGGGCCGGCTGGCTGGCTGGGCCTGCCACTGTGCACTAAGGACCAGTCAGTCCGGGCCCTTTTCTTTTCTTTTTATTTCTTTCTCTGTTTTCTTTTATTCTTTTCTGTTTTGTTAATTGTTAGGCCACTTTTGCTCTTTTGTAAAATGTGAAACTTGGCCCAAATATTACAGTGCAATGTTAACTGTCACCAAAAACTGGTTTGGGCAAAGTAGGATTTTATTTGGATTTGATATTATCATAAATGGATTAAATAATTCTATTTTGGTGCTGTTTCATGTTGTTTGAGTCATTTAGCTAACTCAATTATCTTTGTTTATATTTTTATAATTGCTTCTGGATTATTTTTTAGTTAATGAACATTTTTCCAACAGGATTTGAATAACTTCATATTTCACTTTTGAATTTGAGTTGATTTTCAGAATAGAGTTTGAATTGAATGTTTAACCAAAGTGCTTAAGCACTGCAAATGAAGATGACTTGGCATACTTAGCAGAGTGTCACAGTGCTTATTACATAGGGGTGTTACAAGGACATCAATACTCAAGCATATCAATAAGCAACCATGTCTTTCAAAATATCAACACTAAAGAAAGCTGTCCCTAGCCCATTATGCTCAATCATTGATCCATTCATGAAACACACTCAAATATTAGCTATATCCAATGCACAAGTATGATCATAGTGTTCCCTAGTTGGTGCTTTGTAAGAGAAGATGGAGACTCAATAAAAATAAAAATTGCATAAACTAAATAGATAGGCCCTTCGCAGAGGGAAGCAGAGATTTGTAGAGGTGCGAGAGCTCAAAGCTTAAATTGAGAGATAAAATTGTTTTGAGAGGCATGCTTTTCCCGTGAACGAAAAATGACCGAGAATTCCTAAATACTTTCCATGCTAGATAAATCATAGGCGGTTCCCGAACATAAAATAAAGTTTATTCTTTTTCCACCATTCTTTCACAATCCATGGCTAGCCGTATCCACGGGTGCCTTCCATACCAACACTTTCCAAGGAATTTATTATTTGACAACATAATATTTTTTTTCATTTCAGGACTGGGCATCCCTCTTACCTGCCACACTCTCGTGCAATGACAAGTGAATAAACACTCATCTTGAGAATAAAATATCTAGCATGGAAAATATTGGCCACCCCCTGCCACTTCATGAGCGGTACGGGCCCACAAAAAGGAAATTCATTTTGAAAATTTGAGTTGGCACATACAAATTTACTTGGAACAGCATGGAAATACCGCATATAGGTAGGTATGGTGGACTCATTTGCACAACTTGGTTTAAGGAGTTTGGATGCACAAGCAGTATTCCCGGTTAGTACAAGGAAAGGCTAGCAAATAGATCTAGAAGCAACCAACCAAAAAACAAAAATGATCATAAACATGCATTAAACATAACTAACACCGAATAATGCACCACAAGTAGGATGTAACTTCATTGCATAACTATTGACTTTCGTGCTTGCATAGGGAATAACAAACCTTAACACCAGTATTCTTACTAAAGCATAATTACTCACCAACATGACTCATATATTACTATCTCCATATCTTAAAACTATTACAAGGAATC
The DNA here is from genome assembly GCA_011799875.1 of Thinopyrum elongatum. Lineage (NCBI taxonomy): Eukaryota > Viridiplantae > Streptophyta > Magnoliopsida > Poales > Poaceae > Thinopyrum > Thinopyrum elongatum. The sequence continues at coordinate 79,123,643 of CM022300.1, read as the reverse complement.
AAGTCTATAATATCCAATGATCTTCATGAAAGTTTTTATCATATCCCCCTTGAATATCTATCACTTTGGGACTAATTTCATATATTACCATTGCTACTAACAAGCTCTCAAACAAATTTAAGTGAAGAACAAGAGCATAAATATTTCTTCAAAATTTTCATCTCTCAAAATAATATAAGTGAAGCATGAGAGAATTTCTTCAAAAATATTTTTTTACTAACTCTCAAATTGATCTAAGTGAAGCATGCGAGTATTTCTTCAAAATTAAAGCACCACCGTGCTCAAAAAGATATAAGTGAGGTACTAGAGCAATTCCATAGCTCAAAAAATTTAAGTGAAGCACATAGAGCAATTCTAACAAATCATAGCATCATTATGGCTCTCTCAAATAGGTGTGTCCAGAAAGGATGATTGTGACAAACTAAAAAGAAAAACAAGCAAAGACTCATATAATACAAGATGCTCCAAGCAAAACTCATGATATGTGACGAATAAAAATATAGCTCCAAGTAAAATTACCGATGGTTGTTCGAAGAAAGAGGGGATGCCTTCCGGGGCATCCCCAAGCTTAGTTGCTTGGTACTCCTTGAATATTACCTTGGGGTGCCATGGGCATCCCCAAGCTTAGGCTCTTGACACTCCTTTTTTCTTCATCCATCATGATCTCACACAAAACTTAACAAAAACCTTCATGAGATCCGTTAGTATAAGAAAACCAATCTTTACTTTAAGTACTGTTGAAAACCATTCCATATTTTGTTATTGCATTATACCTACCGTATTCTAACTTTACCATGGCTTATACCCCCCCAATACAATCCATAGATTCATCAAAATAAGCACACAATGCAACGAAAACAGAATCTGTCAAAAATAGAACAGTCTGTAAAGACTCGAATTTTGCTCATACTTATGTAACTCTAAAAATTCTGAAAAATTAGGAAAACATGGAAAATTTGTATATCAATCCTGTGTAAAAAAATCAGATCAAAAGACATTTTTGTGAATTTATAAAATTCCAGAACTGGGCGTAAAAGTTTCTGTTTTTCAACAGGATCAAATCAACCATCATCCAACATAATCCTAAAGGCTTTACTTAGCACAAACACTAATTAAAACATAAAGCACAATCATAACAGTAGCACAATTGTGCAAACACACAATAATAGAAAGAAAAAGTGAAACATTTATTTTATTCATTGGGTTGCCTCCCAACAAGCGCTATTGTTTTATGCCCATAGCTAGGCACAATGCATAGATTCAAGTATCGTCATCTTAATTCTTATTTTCCATAGATGTGTTTTTGTCAGGAGGTTTTTCCAATATAACTTGAAACACATTATCCATAGAAATTTTAGCATTATCAAGTTGCCCATCTGCATATCCCCTTTGATTCCCGGCTACAATCCAAGAATATTGTTGATTAACATCATTGAAAACTTGTTGGATCATATCCAAAACGGGAATTTTCTTTTTAAGGTTCTCATCAAAGATTTGATTATTGCCAAGAAAATGTCTTAACATAATCACTATTGTAAAGGATCTCATCTATCACCGGTTTTTCACGGTTCATACCATAAAAAACAAAGATCTCCCAAGCTTCCTGCACTATATGATCAAATTCATTCATAAGGACAAGGGTGGCTATCTTTTTAGCCCTAGGATCCTTTATAACAGGTAGCTCATAAAACAATCTTTGCAAGGTAGGATGAGTACGAATAAATCTATTCTCAAGTTTCAGAACTAGTGCTGAAATAGCTTCTACATAAGTTTTACTTCTTTTAAGTATAGGAGAATCATCACAAGTCAAAGTTCCAACGGAATTAAAGAATTCTTGGATGGCACCTTTTCCTATAACATTCCCTTGTCCCAAAAAAAAATTTTAGCATCCAGATTCCCAGAACGTCCAATTTTAGGAGTTCTGCCATCATTTGTTTCTGCCATACCAAAATCACTCATGATGACCACTCAGAACAAGCAAACAAAAGATCAAACAAGAAAAGGCAAACGGAAAGAAGGCAAATATTTTTGTGTTTTTCTGAATACATTTTAGAAGTGGGGGAGATGGAAATGAGAGGCAAATGGCAAATAAAGTAATTTCAAGGAGATGAGATTTGTGATTGGGTACTTGATAGATGTTGATGATGTCTCCCCGGCAACGGCGCCAGAAATTCTTCCTGATTGCTTGTATCTGCGTTGGTAATTCCCTGAAGAGGAGAGGATGATGTAGCACAGCAACGGTAAGTATTTCCCTCAGTTATGAAACCAAGGTTATCAATCCAGTAGGAGAACCAAGCAACACTATGTAAACAGCACCTCACACAAATAACAAATACTTACAACCCAACACATAAGAGGGGTTGTCAATCCCTCCTCGGTATTGAGATAGATTAAATTGTATGAGATTTGATAAATAGATCTTACAAAAACACAAAATAAACTAAATAAATAAAAAGTGCAGCAAGGTATTTTTGGGTTTTAATATGATAGGAAATAGACCCGGGGGTCGTAGATTTCGCTAGAGACTTCTCTCGAGAAAATAGCATTCGGTGGGTAAACAAATTACTGTTTGGCAATTGACAGAAGAGCAAATAATTATGACGATATCCAAGGAAATGATCATGTGTATAGGCATCATGTCCAAGATTAGTAGACCGACTCCTGCTTGCATCTACTACTATTACTCCACACATCGACCGCTATCCAGCATGCATCTAGTGTATTAAGTTCATGGAAAACGGAGTAATGCAATAAGAATGATGACATGATGTAGACAAGATCTATTCATGTAGTAATAGACCCCATCTTTTTATCCTTAATGGCAATGATACATGCGTGTCATGTCTCCTTCTGTCACTGAGATTGAGCACTGCAAGATCGAACCCATCATAAAGCACCTCTTCCCATTGCAAGAAAAATCAATCTATTTGGCCAAACCAAACCAAAGTTTCAGAGAAGAAATACGAGGCTATAACAATCATGCATAAAAGAGTTCAGCAAAGACTCAAATAATATTCATGGATAGATCTGATCATAAACTCACAATTCATCGGATCCCAACAAACACACCGCAAAAAGTCATTACATCAAATAGATCTCCAAGAACATCGAGGAGATCATTGTATTGAAGATCAAAAAGAGAGAAGAAGCCATCTAGCTACTACCTATGGACCTGTAGGTCTGTGGTAAACTACTCACGCATCATCGGAGGGGTAAGGGTGATGATGAAGAACCCCTCCTGATTGTTGACCCCTCCGGCAGAGTGCCGGAAAAGGCCTCTAGATTGGATCTCATGGTTCTGGAACTTGCGGCAGCTAGAATTGTGTTTCGTCGACTCCCCTAGGGATTAGGATTTTAGAGTATTTATAGAGGTGATAGTCAGTGGAGAAGCCTCTCGTAGGCTCCACTACCCACCAGGGTGCGCCTGGGCCTTCTGACGTGCCCTGGTGCCTAGTGGGCCCCACAGGCCTCCTCCCATGCACTTCTTTGGCTCACTGGGGGTCTTCTGTCCAGAAAAAATCTCCAAAATGTTTCATGGCATTTGGACTTTGTTTGGTATTGATATTCTGCAAAGTAAAAAACAAGCAGAAAACAGCAACTGGCACTGAGTACTTCAATAGGTTAGTCCCAAAAAATGATATAAAGTTGCTAGTAAATGAATATAAAACATCCAAGATTGATAATATAACAGCATGGAACAATAAAAAATTATAGATACACTAGAGACGTATCATTTACTCCCCCTCCACCAACAAAAACACAAGCCATGGCTAGCCGAATCCTCGGGTGCCCTCCTTACCAACAACTGTTCGAGGGAGTTTGTTTCATTATTACTGCAATTTTAATCATGGGATTGGGCATCCCGATTACCGGCCCCCCTCGTGCAAGAACGAGTGAATAAACACTCATCATGAGAATAACCCGCTTAGCATGGAAGATACTGACCGGCCCCTGTCGCTCCATGAGCGGTACGGGCACACAAAACAGATGTTCATTTGAATATTTAGAGGTGGCACATGCAAATTTACTTGGAATGGCATAGTAATACTGCATATAGGTAGATATAGTGGACTCATCTGGAATAACTTTTGGTTTAAGTATTTTGATGCACAAGCAGTATTCCCTCTTAGTACAGGCGAAGGCTAGCAAATAGGTTGAGAAGTGACCAACTAGAGAGCGAAAATGGTCATAATCATGCATTATGAATTATCAAGATTGAATACTAGCATGAGTAGGATATAAACACCGTAAACATAAATATCGTGGAGGCTATGTTGGTTTTGAATCAAATGCATGCATGAACATGTTTCAAGCCAAGCCACTTGAAACATTCAGAGGAGGATACCTTATCATCATACTACATCACAATCATTTTAATGCATGTTGACACCCAAGATAAATCATTATCCACTCCTAGCTACTTAAGCATGGCATGAGCAACAATAATCTCTAATTGTCATCATAAACATGTTTAATCATAATATGCTGAATCATGGATACTGAGTTAAACATATTTAGAAAAACAAAAAAGTTGAGTTTATACCCGCTTTTCCTTGCCACAGTCACTTCATCAAATATCATCATTATTGCCTTTCACTTGCACGACCGGATGATATGAAAATAATAATAGTGCAACAGTGTCGTGGACTAAGCTGGAATCTGCAAACATTTTATTCAAAGGAGAAGACAAAATAATATGGGCTCTTTGTTAGATCAACAATAATGCATATGAGAGCCACTCAACATTTTCATCATTGTCTTCTCCTCACAATGACTCAACAAAAGAAAAGAATTTCATAGAAACACACTGAAATATTTTTGGAGTTTTTTTCTTGAAGGAAACAAATTAAAGAAGGAAAAGCAAAAATGAGAAAAACTATTTAGACGGGAAAGCTCCCAACAAGCAAAAGAAGAAATGGGAAATCTTTTTGGGTTTTCTTTTAGTGCTACAACTAATTTAAACTAGAAAGAAAAAATGAAAAGAAGAGAGAAATATTTTCGGATTTTATCAAAGTTTTTCAAACATGCTAGAAGAAAGCGAGAAAATAAAACTAATAATGGATTATACAATGAAAAGGATGAACACCGACAACTGAAATAAAATGTGTGAATATGAATGTAATGTCGGTGGGAAATACGTACTCCCCCAAGCTTAGGCTTTCGCCTAGCTTGGTAATCACCATGCGTAATAGCCATCCAGCCCCATGTGAAAGTGTTGAGGCGGTGGCACCTGAGCGTCCCAATCCTGGGGCTCCTCCTCTGCCGCTGCCAATGTGTTCCAGTAAGCAACGATGTCCTTCGGTAGGATGGTGTATCCGTTCCTGGCATGAGAATCAAACAAAGCAGGGGCAGACAACGGAATAATATCGCGAGTTTCCTCGCTAAAAAATAAGTTATAACAGATGTGGTGTGGAGGCACAAGAGCATCAATAAAGTGGTGGTCCTCCATCGACTGGTGATCTAGATAAACTCTAGGCAACAAGTAATCAGGGGGGCGTATCTGAACATTAAAACGTCTCGCTAGGCGAGTAGCATAAATGCCACCGTGAATTTTGCGCTTAGTCATGTTAGTGTGCAGGCGGCATGCAACAATAGCGCCAAGGCTGTAAGTGGTATCATTGTGAAGTGCACGACATAAAATGGCGAGGTCGGGGGCACATAGTGCGCCACCTTTCTCTCTAGCAGTCAAGCATTTCCCTACGAATAAAGCAAAGTAGTGCATAGTAGGGAATTGCAAGCTAGTGGCGCGGGCATGCGACACGCCCCTTTCCTCACCCACAGTTAAAGTGTCGAGGAAGCCCTCAAACTCCTCTGGTCGAGACTCTCTCATTTCCCCATCAGAGGGAATCAAGCATATCTCACAAAATTCAGTAAGCGGTATCTGGTGATGCTCAACATATAAATCAAAGCGCACCTCAGGGGGCTCAAGCCTATTCAAGAAATGAAAGTTTTGCACAAAAGAATTTGTGAGGATGTGGTGTTTGTCACACTCATCTGTGAGGAAGTCGGTAAGCCCAGCATTTGCAATGAATTGCGCGAACTCTTGGTAGAATCCAGCTCCATTCATGAAGGCACTGTGCGGCCATTCACACGGCCGGACCCCCATCCTACGCGGAGTGTTGATGTCATTGTCCGAGGATTCCCCGAGGACTCCCTTGGCATTCCGCTTCGAGGAACTCCTCTAGAAAATATTCATTTTCTCTATGAATAAATTTCTAAAAATTTTGGGCCACAAATTGATGTCAACAAAACTTCACAAGATTGATAGCAACTACTCATATGGATGCCTAGAGGCTATATCAAGCATTCAAACTACTTGGGACTCAAAGAATTCAACATGCAAGCTCATTTTCAGTAGCAACAAGAGCAGCTAATTATGCAAAATATAATCCACTAAAACAAAAACTAATTGGAGCAATGGAGGAGTCACATACCAAGTAGCAATTCCCCAAAACAGTTTCAGAAATGGAGCTCCGAGCAAAGAGATCGAAAATCTCAGCTTTGGGAGCAAGAACACGCGAGAGAGAGAGCTACCAGGAATTTTTGCTGGAGGTAAGAGACGAAATGGGCTAAAGGGATGAGTGAGGGGGTCCCTGTGGGGCCCACAAGCCACCTAGGCGCGCCCAAGGGTGGGCGCGCCCTGGTGCCTTGTGGGCACCTAGGGCATCCCCCTCGGATGATTTCAGTGCCAAAAAATCTTAAGTATTTAGTAAAAAATCATGTAAAAATTTCAGGTCATTTTGAGCACTTTCATTTTTTGGCACTTTTTTATTGCACAGATAACTCGGAAAATAGGATAATCATGGTATTTTATTGCATTTAACTAAAAATAACAGAAAATATAAAGTGGGTACAGAAGGTTGTGCTTACTAAATTCATCGACCACATGTCTCTCAAAAAGAATCCATTAATAAGGTTGATCAAGTCTTATTAACAAACCATTTTTGATTAACATGAAGCCGAAGAATCTTCGCAAAACACTAAGTTACCTCAACGGGGATATGCATCTCCCCAATTATAAGAGTTTCATATTTCTTTTTGACAGTAGGAAGAGGAATTTGAAAACTTCCAATAGTAATTGTCGGAGCCTTTTCAATAATATGAATACCATTTACTTGAAACTGTTTCTTTGGAAAGTGCACTGTGTGTTCATTACCATTGATATGAAAAGTGACCTTGCTTTTGTTGCAATCAATAACAGCCCCTGCAGTATTTAAAAAGGGTCTACCAAGGATAATCGACATGTTGTCGTCCTCGGGCATATCAAGTATAACAAAGTCTGTTAAGATAGTAACATTTGCAACTACAACGGGCACATCCTCACAGACACTGATAGGTATGACAGTTGATTTGTCAGCCATTTGCAATGATATTTCAGTGGGAGTGAGTTTATTCAAATCAAGTCTTTTATATAAAGAGAAAGACATAACACTAACACCGGCTCCTAAATCACACAAAGCAGTTTTGACATGATTTCTTTTAATGGAGCATGGTATAGTTGGTATTCCTGGATCTCCTAGTTTCTTAGGTACTCCATCCTTAAAAGAATAGTTTGCAAGCATGGTGGAGATTTCAGCTTCAGGTATTTTTCTTTTATTGGTGACAATATCTTTCATGTATTTAGCATAAGGGGCCATCTTTAAAATGTCAGTCAAACGAGTACGCAAAAATACTGGCCTAAGCATTTCAGCAAAGCATTCAAATTCTTCCTCATCCTTATTCTTAGATGGTTTAGGTGGGAAAGGCATGGGTTTTTAAACCCATGGTTCTCTTTCCTTACCATGTTTTCTAGCAACAAAATCCCTCTTATCATAACGTTTATTTTTAGAAGGTGGGTTATCAAGATTCTATTTCAACATCATTATCATGTTCTTTATCATTGTCTGGTTGAGCATCTACATGAACATCATCATTGTCATTATCATTATCACTTGGTGAATGTTCATTACCAGATTGAGTTTCAACATCAGAAATAGAAACATCATTACTATCCATAATTAGGGTTTTATAGGATTAATTTAGTGGGACCGAGATGGACATTTAGGGTTTTGGATATGATGGAAGTGGAGAAATATCGGAGGGTTTTGGAGCAATTGAGTCATGATCAAAACCTCACCCCCTTTTAATAGTATTGGTTTTTCCTATGAACTCAATGTGATTGGATCACTTAACCAAAAATGTAGAGTCTTGAAGCTTTGTCAATCTTTGTCCTTTGTATTTTGAAGGGGTCCAAATCCTCATGTCCTTGCCATGCCACTATTGAACTTGTCTGAAATATACTAGGTAAAAGTGTTTAGTCCAACAATATGTATGTTGACATTAATTACCAAAACCACCAAGGGAGCAAATGTGCTTTCAATGTTCAATTTTTTTTGTAAAACTTGAACCATGCAAGATAGCATAATACTTTTCACAACACTGAAATCATTCTTGCGAGATATGAACACATTGATGACATCTTAAGATGCTCCTGGACCGGGTAGTCACCAAGTGGTTGATCAAGCAAATATTCTTTCTTAGCACTTTTGAGAACATATCTCAGAGTGTGGATCCAATCCTCATAGTTTCCACCACTTGCAGACAGCTTTTCTTTCTCAAATAGGGGTGCTAAATTTAAACTATTGCAAGCTATTGATCTACAACAACAAACACAAGATTCATTTAGACATTTATCCTTAATTAATGTTGCACTAGTGTTTAAAATTTTAATATAAAGTGCACTCCCACTCAAATAAATATCTCTCATAATTGAAAGTGGGTGATCCAAGATCCTAATTTCATTCACACCCATGGATGGTAGCATTGTTGGGGAACGTTGCATGGAAAACAAAAAATTTCTACGCACACGCAAGATCTATCCATGGAGATGCATAGCTATGATAGGAGGGAGCATCTACATACCCTTGTAGATCACTAAGCGGAAGCGTTTATCAACGCGGTTGATGTAGTCGTACAACTTCACGATCCATTCCGATCAAGCACCGAACGCACGGCACCTCCGCGTTCAGCACACGTTCAACTCGATGACGTCCTCGCCTTCTCGATCCAGCAAGAGGGGCGAAGTAGTAGATGAATTTCGGCAGCACAATGGTGTGGTGAAGGTGGTGGTGAAACTATTTTCGCAGGGCTTCGCCAAGCACAACGGATTAGAGCGGAGGATGAACTAGAGGGAGAGGGGGCGCCGGCACACGGCTTGGGGATTCGTGGTGTGTGGCGCCCCCTCCTCTCCTCTCATATATATAGGTGGAGGGGGAGGGGAGGCAGCCCTAGGCGCGCCCCAAGGGAGCCAGCGCCTGCCCTAGGGCGCCTACCCTAGCCCCCCCCCCCCCCCGCCCTTCCTTCTTTGCTCGTGGGGAAGAAGGCAGGAGAGGCCGGCCCTCCTCCTTCCTCCTTTGGCGCATGGAGAGGAAAGGTAGGAGGGCCTGGCCCTCCACTTTTCCTTCCCTAGGGGCACCGGTGGCTAGAGGTGGGGCGCGCCAGCCCCTTGTGGGCTGGTGTGCTCCCCTCGTGGGCCCAATAAGCCCCCGTGGCCTCCCGGAACTCCTTTCGGTCATCCGATAATTATCCGATGCATTCCAAAACTCTTTCGGAGACCAAATAATATCATCCTATATATCAATCTTTACCTCCGGACCATTCCGGAGCTCCTCGTCATTTCCGTGATCTCATCCGGGACTCCAAATAACATTCAATCACCAACATACATAACTCATATAGTACTATATCGTCAACGAACATTAAGCGTGCGGACCCTACGGGTTCAAGAATGATGTAGACATGGCCGAGACGCTTCTCCGGTCAATAACCAATAGCGGGACCTGGATGCCCATATTGGTTCCTACATATTCTATGAAGATCTTTATCGGGCGAACCTTTATGACAACATACGTAGTTCCCTTTGTTAGTATGTTACTTGCCCGAGATTCGATCGTCGGTATCTCCATACCTAGTTCAATCTCATTACCGGCATGTCTCTTTACTCGTTCCGTAATACATCATCTTGCAACTAACTCCTTAGTCACTTTTCTTGCAAGCTTCATGTGATGATGTATTACCGAGAGGGCCCAGAGATACATATCCGTCATACGGAGTGACAAATCCCAATCTCGATTCACGCCAACTCAACAAACACCTTCGGAGATACCTGTAGAGCACCTTTATGATCACCCAGTTACGAAGTGACATTTGATAGCACACAAGGTATTCCTCCGGTATCCAGGAGTTACATGATCTCATGGTCAAAGGAACATGTATTTGACATTAAGAAAGCAGTAGCAAAAACTGAACGATCATATGTTATGCTAATGAATGGGTCTTGTCCATCACATCATTCTCCTAATGATGTGATCACATTATCAAGCGACAATTCATGCCTATGGTCAGGAAACCTTAACCATCTTTTGATCAACGAGCTAGTCTAGTAGAGGCTTACTAGGGACTTATTATTTGTTTATGTATTCACACATGTATTTAAGTTTCCGATCAATACAATTATAGCATGAATAATAAACCTTTATCATGATTAAGGAAATATAATAATAACCACTTTATTATTGCCTCTAGGGCATATTTCCAATAGTCTCCCACTTGCACTAGAGTCAATAATCTAGATTACATAGTAATGAATCTAACACCCATGGAGTCTTGGTGCTGATCACGTTTTGCCCGCGGAAGAGGTTTAGTCAACGGGTCTGCCACATTCAGATCCGTATGTACTTTGCAAATTTCTATGTCTCCATCCTTAACATAATTACGAATGGAGTTGAAGTGTCGCTTGATGTGTTTGGTTCTCTTGGGAAACCTGGGCTCCTTGGCTATGGCAATTGCTCCAGTGTTGTCACAAAAGATTGTCATTGGACCCGATGCACTGGGTATTACACCCAGATCAGATATGAACTCCTTCATCCAGACTACTTCATGCGTTGCTTCTGAAGCAGCTATGTACTCCGCTTCACATGTAGATCCCGCCACGACGCTCTGCTTAGAACTGCACTGACTGATAGCTCCACCATTCAATATAAATACATATCCGGTTTGCGACTTAGAGTCATCCGGATCTGTGTCAAAGCTAGCATCGATGTAACCCTTTACGACGAGCTCTTCGTCACCTCCATAAACGAGAAACATATCCTTGGTCGTTTTCAGGTACTTCAGGATATTCTTGACCATTGTCCAGTGATCCACTCCTGGATTACTTTGGTACCTCCCTGCCAAACTTATGGCAAGGCACACATCAGATCTGGTACACAACATGGCATACATTATAGAACCTATGGCTGAGGCATAGGGAATGACTTTCATTCTCTCTCTATCTTCTGTCCTGGTCAGACTTTGAGTCTTACTCAATTTCACACCTTGCAACACAGGCAAGAACCCTTTCTTTGACTGCTCCATTTTGAACTTTTTCAGAACTTTGTCAAGGTATGTGCTTTGTGAAAGTCCTACTAAGCGTTCATTGAAAAATTCTTATTCAAATATCCCTATAGATCTTGATGCCTAATATGTAAGCAGCTTCATCGAGGTCTTTCATTGAAAAATTCTTATTCAAATATCCTTTTATGCTATCCAAAAATTCTCTATCATTTCCAATCAACAATATGCCATCCACATATAATATCAGAAATGCTATAGAGCTCCCACTCACTTTCTTGTAAATACAGGATTCACCGTAAGTCTGTATAAAACCAAATGCTTTGATCACCTCATCAAAGCATATATTCCAACTCCGAGATGCTTGCACCAGTCCATAGATGGATCGCTGGAGCTTGCACACTTTGTTAGCATCCTTAGGATTGACAAAACCTTTTGGTTGCATCATATACAACTCTTCTTTAAGAAAGCCGTTAAGGAATGCAGTTTTGACGTCCATTTGCCAGATTTCATAATCATAAAATGCGGCAATTGCTAACATGATTCTAACAGACTTAAGCATCGCTACGAGTGAGAAAGTCTCATCGTAGTCAACCCCTTGAACTTGTCGAAAACCTTTTGCGACAATTCGAGCTTTGTAGACAGTGATATTACCATCAGCATCTGTCTTCCTCTTGAAGATCCATTTATTTTCAATGGCTTGCCGATCATCAGGCAAGTCCACCAAAGTCCATACTTTGTTCTCATACATGGATCATATCTCAGATTTCATGGCCTCAAGCCATTTGTCAGAATCTGGGCTCATCATAACTTCTTCATAGTTCGTAGGTTCGCCGTTGTCTAACAACATGACTTCCAGAATAGGATTACCGTACCACTCTGGTGCGGTACGTGTTCTGGTTGACCTACGAAGTTCAGTAGTAACTTGATCTGAAGCTTCAAGATCATCATTTGCTTCCTCTCGTGTTGGCGTAGGCATCACGGGAACGGTTTTCCCTGATGTGCTACTTTCCAATTTGAGCGAAGGTACAACTACCTCATCAAGTTCTACTTTCCTCCCACTCACTTCTTTCGAGAGAAAATCCTTCTCTAGAAATGACCCATTTTTAGCAACAAAGATCTTGCCTTCGGATCTGTGGTAGAAGGTATACCCAATAGTTTCTTTAGGGTATCCTATGAAGACGCACTTCTCCGCTTTGGGTTCGAGCTTATCTGGCTGAAGCCTTTTGCCATAAGCGTCGCATCCCCAAACTTTAAGAAACGACAACTTAGGTTTCTTGCCAAAACATAGTTCATATGATGTCGTCTCAACGGATTTAGACGGTGCCCTATTTAACGTGAATGCGGCTGTCTCTAATGCATAACCCCAAAATGATAAAGGCAAATCTTTAAGAGACATCATAGAATGCACCATATCTAATAAAGTATGGTTGCGATGTTCGGACACACCATTACGTTGTGGTGTTCCAAGTGGCGTGAGTTGTGAAACAATTCCACATTGTCTTAAATGAAGGCCAAACTCGTAACTCAAATATTCACCTCCGCGATCGGATCGTAGAAATTTTATTTTCTTGTTACGATGATTTTCCACTTCACTCTTAAATTCTTTGAACTTTTCAAATGTTACAGACTTGTGTTTCATCAAGTAGATATATCCATACCTAGTCAAATCATTTGTGGAAGTTAGAAAATAACGATACCCGCCGCGTGCTTCAACACTCATCGGACCGCATACATCGATATGTATTATTTCCAATAAGTCACTAGCTCGCTCCATTGTTCCGGAGAACGGAGTTTTAGTCATCTTACCCATGAGGCATGGTTCGCAAGTATCAAATGATTCATAATCAAGTGATTCCAAAAGTCCATCCGCTTGGAGTTTCTTCATGCGCTTTACACCAATATGACCTAAACGGCAGTGCCACAAGTATGTTGCATTATCATTATCAACTTTGCATCTTTTGGCATCAATATTATGAATATGTGTATCACTACGATCGAGATTCAACAAGAATAGACCATTCACTAAGGGTGCATGACCATAAAGGATGTTACCCATATAAATAGAACAACCATTATTCTCTGGCTTAAATGAATAACCATCTCGCAATAAACAAGATCCAGATATAATTTTCATGCTCAACGCTGGCACCAAATAACAATTATTAAGGTCTAAAAATAATCCCGAAGGTAGATGTAGAGGTAGTGTGCCGGCGGCGATCACATCAACCTTGGAACCATTTCCAACGCGCATCGTAACCTCGTCCTTAGCCAATCTTCGTTTATTCCGTAGCTCCTGTTTCGAGTTACAAATATGAGCAACCGAACCAGTATCAAATACCCAGACGCTACTACGAGCATTAGTAAGGAACACATCAATAACATGTATATCAAATATACCTTTGTTCACTTTGCCATCCTTCTTATCTGCCAAGTACTTGGGGCAGTTCTGCTTCCACTGACCATTTCCCTTGCAGTAGAAGCACTCAATTTTAGGCTTGGGTTCAGCTTTGGGCTTCTTCACAGGAGCAGCAACTTGCTTGCCATTCTTCTTGAAGTTCCCTTTCTTTCCCTTGCCCTTTTTCTTAAAACTGGTGGTCTTGTTAACCATCAACACTTGATGCTCTTTCTTGATTTCTACCTTCGCTGATTTCAGCATTTCGAAGAGCTCGGGGATCGTGTTCGTCATCCCTTGCATATTATAGTTCATCACGAAGCCTTTGTAGCTTGGTGGCAGTGACTGAAGAATTCTATCAATAACACTCTCAACTGGAAGATCAATTCCTAGCTGAATCAAGTGGTTGTGGTACCCAGACATTCTGAGTATGTGTTCACTGACATAACTGTTCTCCTCCATCTTACAGCTAAAGAACTTGTTGGAGACTTCATATCTCTCAACCCGGGCATTAGCTTGAAATGTCAACTTCAGCTCTTGGAACATCTCATATGCTCTACGGCGTTCAAAAAGCTTTTGAAGTCCCGGTTCCAAGCCGTAAAGCATGGCACACTGAACTATTGAGTAGTCATCAGATCGAGCCTGCCAGACGTTCACAACGTCTGCATCAGCTCCTGCAGCAGGTCTGTCACCTAGCGGTGCATCAAGGACATAATTCTTCCATGCAGCAATGAGGATAATCCTCAAGTTACGGACCCAGTCCGTGTAGTTGCTACCATCATCTTTCAATTTAGCTTTCTCTAGGAACACATTAAAATTCAAGGGAATGGCAGCACGGGCCATTGATCTACAACATAGATTTGCAAAAACTATTGGGACTAAGTTCATGATAAATTTTTGGTTCAAATAATCAAATTACTAATGAACTCCCACTTAAATCAACATTCCTCAAGTTGTCTAAGTGATACATGATCCAAATCAACAAACCATATCCGATCATCACGTGATATGGGGTAGTCTTCAATGGTGAACATCTCCATGTTGATCATATCTACTATATGACTCATGTTTGACCTTTCAGTCTCCAGTGTTCTGAGACCATGTATGTACATGCTAGGCTCGTCAAGTTTAACCCAAGTATTCTGCATGTGCAAAACTGGCTTACACCCGTTGTATGTGAACGTAGAATCTATCACACCCGATCATCACGAGGTGCTTTGAAATGATGAAGTTTAGCAACGGTGCATATTCAGGGAGAACACTTTTATCTTGAAATTAAGTGAAGGGATCATATTATAATGGTACCGTCGTTCTAAGCAAAATAAGATGCATAAAGGATAAACATCACATGCAATCAAAATATGTGACATGATATGGCCATTATCATCTTGTGCTTTTGATCTCCATCTCCAAAGCAACGGCATGATCTCCATCGTCACCGACGCGACACCTTGATCTCCATCGTTCCATCGGGGTCATCTCGCCAACTATTGCTTCTACAACTATTGCTAACGCATAGCGATAACGTAAAGCAATTACATGGCACTTAGTGATTGACACGCAGGTCATACAATAATTAAAGACAACCCTAAGGCTCCTGCCAGTTGTCGTACTCATCGACATGCAAGTCGTGAACTTAATACAAAACATGATCATCTCATACATCAACATATATCATATCACATCTTGACCATATCACATCACAACATGGCCTACAAAAACAAGTTAGACGTCCTCTACTTTGTTGTTGCAAGTTTTACGTGGCTGCTACGGGCAACTAGCAAGAACCGTTCTTACCTACGCAAAACCACAATGGTGATTATCAAGTTGCAATTTAATCTTCTGCAAGAACTGTCGTAGTCAAATTAGATTCAACTAAAGTGGGAGAAACTGACACCCGCCAGCCACCTTTATGCAAAACAAGTTGCATGTTAGTCGGTGGAACCGGTCTCATGTACGTGGACATGTAAGGTTGGTCCGAGACGCTTCATCCCACAATACCGCCAAATCAAAATAAGACATTGGTGGTAAGCAATATGAACATCACCGGCTCACTGCCCACAACTCCTTAATTTGTGTTCTACTCGTGCATATCATCTACGCATATACCTGGCTCATGATGCCACTGTTGGGGAACGTTGCATGGAAAAATAAAAAAATTCTACGCACACGCAAGATCTATCCATGGAGATGCATAGCTACGAGAGGGGGAGAGCATCTGCATACCCTTGTAGATCGCTAAGTGGAAGCATTTATCAACTCGGTTGATGTAGTCGTACAACTTCACGATCCGTTCCGATCAAGCATCGAACGCACGGCACCTCCGCGTTCAGCACACATTCAGCTCGATGACGTACTCACCTTCTTGATCCAGCAAGAGGGGCGAAGTAGTAGATGAGTTCTGGAAGCACGACGGTGTGGTGACGGTGGTGGTGAAACTATTTCTGCAGGGCTTCGCCAAGCACAACGGATTAGAGCGGAGGATGAACTAGAGGGAGAGGGGGCGCCGGCACACGGCTTGGGGATTCGTGGTGCGTGGCGCCCCCTCCTCTCTTCTCATATATATAGGTGGAGGGGGAGGGGAGACAGCCCTAGGCGTGCCCCAAGGGGGCCGGCGCCTGCCCTAGGCGCCCCCCCCCCTTCCTTCTTTGGGCGTGGGGAAGAAGGCAGGAGAGGCCAGCCCTCCTCCTTCCTCCTTTGGCGCGTGGAGAGGAAAGGCGGGAGGGGCTGGCCCTCCCCTTTTCATTCCCCAGGGGGGCCGACGGCTAGAGGTGGGGCGCGCCAGCCCCTTGTGGGCTGGTGTGCTCCCCTCGTTGGCCCAATAAGCCCCCGTGGCCTCCCGGAACTCCTTCCGGTCATCCGATAAGTATCCGGTGCATTCCGAAACTCTTCCAGAGACCAAATACTATCATCCTATATATCAATCTTTACCTTCGGACCATTCCGGAGCTCCTCATCATGTTCGTGATCTCATCCGGGACTACGAACAACATTCGGTCACCAACATACATAACTCATATAGTACTATATCGTCAACGAACGTTAAGCGTGCGGACCCTACAGGTTCGAGAATGATGTAGACATGACCAAGACGCTTCTCCGGTCAATAACCAATAGCGGGACCTGGAGGCCCATATTGGTTCCTACATATTCTATGAAGATCTTTATCGGTCAAATCTTTATGACAACATACGTAGTTCCCTTTGTCTGTCGGTATGTTACTTGCCCGAGATTCGATTGTCGGTATCTCCATACCTAGTTCAATCTCGTTACCGGCATGTCTCTTTACTCATTCCGTAATACATCATCTTGCAACTAACTCCTTAATCACTTTGCTTGCAAGCTTCTTGTGATGTTGTATTACCAAGAGGGCCCAGAGATACCTCTCCGTCATACGGAGTGACAAATCCCAATCTCGATTTGTAACGACCCAAGACTGATGCTCCAGAAGCCTTCCAGCTATTTCGTTGTCGTCGTGTGATTTGTTTTGCTTGTTGCATTTCATCATGGCATCATGTGCATTGCATCCGCATGTTATCATAAAACTCGTAGTTGTTCGTAGTTGCCGGTTCTCTCTTTGTCTCCGTTGATCTTTTGTCAGGCCCTTTGTCTTTGTCTATCTCTCTCAAACCCCTCGCGTGTGTCCGAAAGCTGTCCCGAACCCGACCCGGGCAGTCGTGACCGATGGGTCCGGATCATCTCCAAACATCCCTAAAATATCTCTGGGTCATTGTTTGGACTTCCTAACCTATTTATCTCGGACCGTTCGATTTTGATCGGAGGGACCAAAATAGCCCTAACCTAAGCCTAACCCTATATCCTAGGACGCTGTCCCATCCAATCCTCCTTCCCGCCGCCACTCCTCTTGTCTCCCCTTCCTCGGGATCCTTCCCGATCCACCTGCTCCTCTCCTTCCGCGCCCAGCCACTGCTCTTCATCGATCCATCCATCCAACCAGCAGCTCCAGCCGCCGCATGAGGCAGTGCCTCCCCGCGTCTCCCTCCACGCTCGTGCCCGAGCAGGAGCGCTCGGCCTTGTCTCCTCGTCCCCGCCACCGTCGTGACCAGTAGGTCCATGGCGTCTCCTTCTGCTTCCCCCCTACTACAGGGCTCCATCGCCCTGCTCCTCTTCATCTCGCGCACCAGCCGCCCAGGACCACGTCGGCCTGCCTCCTGGCCCGAGGCCCTCCTCCCGCTCATCTCCGACACCAGCGCCGAACCCCGCCGTCCTCGTCTGTCCGGTGAGCCGCCCGAGTTCCAGGCCTCTGCCGTTCCTGGCCTCGCCCACAGCTCCGCCACGTTCCGGTGCCGCCGGCTACCTCCAAGAACTCCGCCGCCCCAACCACCAGGTCCGGCCGGCCTTCGCCGCTCCTTGCCGTTCCGAACGGATCCGGCTGCATCTACGCCATCCCCGTCGCCAAGACCGCCGGATCTTGCCGCCCCGCCATGTTCCTGGAGCCGTAGCGCCCACTCGTCCTCTGCTTCAAGCGACCGCACGCGCCTGGGAAGCCTCCCCTTCACCGTTGACCAAGCCCTCTCCTTCCTGTTCTGCGGCGTTGAACACCAGCAGATCCGGCCTCCAATGCTTCGCCTGCCGCGCCACCGTTGCCAGCCATCGCCCTCGTCCTCTGCTGCCATGGCCGCACCAACCGCAAGCCGCTGCCATTGAGCCTCTGCATCAAGCCACTGCGTCCCTCTATTCGTCTCGCGCACAAGTCCCGCTCGCTCCACCCGCGCCCGTTGACCGCGTCGTTGCCTCCAGATCCGGCCCAATCAGCGCCTCCTCAGCCGGCCTGCCTCCTCCACCCACTGGGCCTTGGCCTATGGTGAGAACCCCCAGCCCAGTGTGCCTTGTTTCAGCCCGTTACGTTTATTTCCAGTTCTGGACGATTTGCTAATTATCCCAGGATTTTCTGTTTTCACAGAAAACACCCTAGAGTTCATGCATTTAATAAATCACAAACCATGCATTGGATTAAAATGTTATATATATATATATATATATAATGCTTAGAATTTCATCTAGTTTCATAATATGCAACTTTCATCCATGTTAAAAAAAATTAAAATGTTGTTTGCATTTAATTTGCTAAATGCCATGTTAAAATGATTTATTTCATAACTAAATAACCGTAGCTCTGAATTAAATAAACTATATATGTAAATTGTCTAAGAAAATGCATAGATTAACATGGTGGCATTACTTTGCATGTTTAACAACTTTAAAATTGTGTATAGGGCAGAACAGTACTAAATTGAAATATGCACATGGGGATTTTCCGGAATTGTTGTTTGTTATTTCCGGCCTAATTTAAACTTGCCTAAATAGTTAGTTTACTTATGCCTCACCTCTTGCCATGTTTAACAACATTTAATATTGATGCATAGAATAAATGAGAGCGAACTAAATAAATGAATGTGGTGTTTCGTCAATATGCAACTCGTTGCATATTGAGCTCCACTTAACTTGTAGTATTGTTTGTTGCACTTTGCCATGCCATGCCTCATTAAACCGGACATGCATCATACTTGGTTGTGCATCATGCCATGTTTACGCTTGTTGGTTTACCATGTTGTTTGCTTCTTTCCGGTTGTGCTTCTTCTCGATGGTTTCGGTTACGTTATGATTGTGAGGATCCGTTTGACTACGCCTGTCCGTCTTCTTCATGGATTCGATATTCTTCCTAGCGGAATTTCAGGCAAGATGATCATTATCCTGGATACCACTACTATCTTTGCTTTGCTAGTTGTCTCGATGCTATCGCTATGTCACGCTACCTACCACTTGTTTATCAAGCCTCCTAAATTGCCATGTTAGGCCTCTAACCCACCTTCCTAGCAAACCGTTGTTTGGCTATGTTACCACTTGCTCAGCCCCTTTTATAGCGTTGCTAGTTGCAGGTGCAGTGCAGGTTGTTCCATGTTGGGACATGGATATCATGGGATATCACAATATCTCTTATTTAATTAATGCATCTATATACTTGGTAAAGGGTGGAAGGCTTGGCCTTTTGCTTGGTGTTTTGTTCCACTCTTGCCGCCTTAGTTTCCGTCATACCGGTGTTATGTTCCTTGATTTTGCGTTCCTAACACGATCGGGGTTTATGGGCCCCCCTCGATAGTTTGCTTTGAATAAAACTCTTCCAGCAAGGCCCAACTTTGGTTTTACCATTTGCCTAATAACAACTAAAACTTGCATAGGGACTTACCGGTACCCGAGGATATTTAATCAACAACCCGGGCCAGTGCTCCTCATGAGTGTTGGTCCAAACTAGAGCAGCTTGCGGCCGTTATGATTGACTCGTAAGTAGTTCAGGATCACTTCTTGATCATTACTAGTTGCGACCGTTATGCGTAGTTGCTCTTCTTACTCTTGTATTCGTAAGTTAGCCACCATACAATGCTTAGTGCTTGCTGCAACCTCACCACTTATCCATTCCATACCCATTAAGCTTTGCTAGTCTTGATACCCATGGTAATGGGATTGCTGAGTCCTCGTGGCTCACAGATTACTACAACAACAGTTGCAGGTACAAGTAATGCGATGATCTGACGTGAGAGCGATGCTAGCTTGTTTTGGAGTTCTTCTGCTTCTTCTTCGATCAAGGGATAGGTTCCGGGTCGGGAGCCTGGGATTAGCAGGGTGGATGTTGTTCTTCATTTTCGTTTGTTTTCATCCGTAGTCGGATCCTGCTCTTATGTATGATGATTGCTATGTATTGATGTATTCATGTATTCATGTTGTAGCTTGTGGCGAGTGTAAGCCTTTATCTTGTATTCTCATCTATTCAGTACATGGTATGTTGTAATGATATCCACCTTGCTAAGCGCTCGAAATGCGGTTGTGCCGCAGTCATGAGTTCATCACGTGATTGGGATAGAATCGCATCTTGGGCGCTACAAGTTGGTATCAGAGCCTTACCGACCTCAGGAGCCCCCTTGATTGATCGAACCGTTGCCGTTGTCGAGTCTAGAAAAAAAACTATTTTGAGTCTAGTTATATATCGGAGAGTAGGAATTCTTTTTACTCCTCATGCCCTTTGTCGCTCTGGTGAGGACTCGTGACGTAGGATTTTTGGATCCATCACTCTGCTTTTTCACTCAATTTTTTAGGATCACGCGGGTATTGTGGAATCGAACCGATATCATTGTGACGAGAATTATGTCTTGGTGCCTCTTGACATTTAGGGGTTGTGGCAGTGTCCTGGGGAGTTGAGCTCCAAGGTGTTTTTGTCACATTGCTTATCGTTTCAGTTCCGGAATACCAGAGGATGCCAACATCGAAAACGCTTCTATACTCTTTGTGGTGAGAGTAGTTTGGCACCACCCAGTACTGGGGAGAGCGATCAGATGTATTGCCACAGCTAGTATATCGGATGTTTTTCGAAGGCCTGAGGTACATGATTTCCAAGGTTTTCTTGGTTATGTGTTGATGGATGGATACAGTTGGAGTGTAGGATTTGTTAGTTGTGTGAGATATTTGTGCCTCCCTGTATCCCCAACACTAGATTGCATAACCAGAAAGTTTCGGGAGTTCATAGGTGGGAATTCAAGTAGTTACGTAGGATATCTTTCCGACAAATGCATGATATGAGATTGGGGTTCGACGTCTAGTGGTCCGCCTGTCCACGGTCGTTTTTATAGTGGTCTCGTTGTGTCTTAAAGAGTCCTTGGCTATGCTGACTCGGGGACGCTTCGTATGTCATGTGCACTGCCTTGTACATGATGGTGCTGTACGATCGAGCCCGTGTGGGCCCCACCACAAAAAATTCGAATGAAATATCTATCATATGTTTGTTCCGGCTTATTCTACAAGCCAATTCTTTTGTTTTGTTTTGGTTGTGGTATTCGAGTTGCTTCTATGTCAAGTGTTGATTCCATACCTTTCCTGAGCGGCGTTCTCATATTTCTATGTGAATACTAACCCTTCATGATAATCGAGATTGTCATGTCAATCCTTTTCAACCGGTGCACTTCTCTTCAAGTTATTCCATACGGGCGCTGTTGAGAAGCCTGAGAATTTGTCCGTTTCATCCGTCCCAAGTTGCCTTTGTTTTCCCACCATCCCACCCTTTTCTTCAAGGACTAAGATATCTTAATCAAGTATCCATTTTATTCATGTGAAGTTTCTTCATTCTTTCCTTCGATGATCTTAGCCGGTGATTTCTCGTGGAGATCCTCAGGAGTTTCAAGTTAATCGTTCTTTCATTCTCGTTTTTTTTTCTTTTCTCCAGTGGATTCAATGCAAGCTTTCGGTGTTGATCTTATCCCTTTCCTTGTTTCAAATTCTTTCCCATGCCGGTGCCCCTCATAATCGTTCCCCGCTTGCTATTCAATTGTTTCGGAGTGGTGAAGATATCTCAATAGACTCATGTTTTCCATATTAAATCCATTCAAGCTATTTCGAGGTTGTTATCTCATTCAAGCCATTTAATTCAACCGGTGCATTATCCCTTCCTAAGCAATCATTTCAATGGTGTTCTTTTTGAGTGGGCCCATAACCCATAGGTCTTTCCCAGAATCCTACCTGACTCTTCTATTTTTTCCAGAGCTATTCTCAAATACTTTTAAAGTTTGACGTAAGAATGAATTTCATCAGTCAGATGCCTTCTCCAAGATCGCTTTCAAATTATTTTCATCTTTGGCTCAACCTTTATATTCTTCATTTTTCCGGAGTATCTCACAAAAAATTTCATGGTGGTGTTTCCCATCGTCATTCTCAGCTTTTGAAGATGGAAGTCGAGTTTATCTTAAATCTTGGTCTGTTCTCTTGAAGATTCATGGTTCTAGCTTCATGCCATCCTCTCATAATTGTTTTCGATTGTGAGAATTATTTTCACCCATCCGACGCATTTCAGAAGTTGCTTTCCTTTCTCGATCATCCGAAGGCCATCATTTCTGAATATTACTCATTCTCAGCTTTCAGCTCTCGTTCTCCCAATCTTACTGGTGCATCGTTCAAGTTTTCTCTACTCAGCTTGTCATCTCTTCATTCTCCTGTATCTAAATTCACTCAAGTATCTTTGTTCATTTTCTAATTCTTCCCGGTGTTTCGTTATCTTTTCTTCGTTCGGTTTTTTTAACTTCTTATGGCGGTTAGTTCAATATTTCTCTTCCCTTGTGTTCGTATCAATTCATTTGTTCTTTTCAAAGTCCTACCAGTGATTCATTGAAGACTATCTCAAGTTTGCGCTATATCTCTCCTTAATCCTTTTCAACGAGTATAAGTAGTATGCCAAATCCATTGCTTGTCATCAATTCAAATTGATGAAGGATACGCATAACATAATTCTTATTCTTGTTTCATCCAAGTGATTAATTCTTTCCTTTCGAGTTTGTTCTTGAGGAATAAATTCTTGGTTTCAATTGTTCATCTTTCTTTCCGGAGTTCCAAGTTCTCCCGGTTATCTCGTCACGAAGCTCCATCTAAATCATTGCAAGGCTCCAATATTCTTCTCTTCAATTTTCACTTCCTTGCTATCATTCTTTTTAACCAGAGTTCATGGTGGTTCGTTAAGGACTTAATTCATTCTCGAATTGTTTGTCAAGAATTTTGTTGGGAGAGCTCAAATAGTATTCTTCATCTTGCATTTAGAAGTGCAATTCTTTCTACCTTATCTTTGAGGTGTCGGTATGTCATTCTTGACAATTTTCCTTCGTGTTTTAAGATTCACAAGTTGTCAAGAATGCGGTATTTTAAATCCATCAATCTCTTCGTTGGAATTATCTTGGTTAGATTTCACCTAAATCCTATCCTAAGGATGGTTGCTATTGTGGTGCTTATCAATGATCCAAGTTATCTCTTCATCAATTTGATGGAAGAAGTTTTTCATCTCTTCGGTGCTCTCAATCAAATCAATTGTTTCCATTAGTGGCAGAAATTCACCTCAAGTTTTGAGATGTTTACATAAGCCGACATGAATCACATCTTTTCATTGTTGGTTTTCCAACAACTCCGTTCTAACCTTCTTGCAAGGATGCTTTCCAAATTCAGTTGTGGTAGAAGTTGTCATTTCCTTCTCCGTTCTCTTATTCCAACGATCTAGCTTCTATTCGTTCGTTCCGGAGGCATTGTGATGTTGCTCTCTTCAACCAATCATCTCGTTTTCTCAAGATCATGTTCTTTTCCTTGCTTTTCCATTCAACAGGAGTGTGGTGTCCTCTATCCAAGTTCCTTTTATCTTATCAAGTCTTGCCCCTCTTTTCAGTCGGAGTGCTGCCGAATTCTTCTTTCCTTGCTTCTCTTCAACCAAAGTGGGTTCAAGTCTATCTTGTCCCATAAGCTCTTGGTTATCATCGTATTCCTTGTTCCTCTTGTCCAACGGACTGTTTGCAATCTTGTTCATCTCCGTTGTATTCTTTCCTTGAAATTGTTTAACCTCTCAAGGTTCTTTGGTTTCACTCGTTTGTCAAGAAGCAACTTAGTATTACCTCTTCCTCTTCCCTTCTGTTTTTCATCCCTAGATCTCGGGGCGAGATCTCTTGTAAGTGGAGGAGAGTTGTAATGACCCGAGACCGACGCTCCAGAAGCCTTCCAGTTATTTCGTTGTCGCCGTGTGATTTGTTTTGCTTGTTGCATTTCATCATTGCATCATGTGCATTGCATCCGCATGTTTTCATAAAACTCATAGTCGTTCGTAGTTGCCGGTTCTCTCTTTGTCTTCGTTGATCTTTTGTCAGGCCGTTTGTCTTTGTCTATCTCTCTCAAACACCTCGCGCGCGTCTGAAAGCTGTCCCGAACCCGACCTGGGCAGTCGTGACCGATGGGTCCGGAACATCTCCAAACATCCCTAAAATATCTCTGGGTCATTGTTTGGACTTCCTAACCTATTTATCTCGGACCGTCCGATTTTGATCGGAGGGACCAAAATAGCCCTAACCTACCCACTCGCTATATATATCAGCCTAACCCTATATCCTAGGACGCTGTCCCATCCAATCCTCCTTCCCACCGCCACTCCTCTTGTCTCCCCTTCCTCGGGATCCTTGCCGATCCACCTGCTCCTCTCCTTCCGCGCCCAGCCACTGCTCTTCGTCGATCCATCCATCCAACTAGCAGCTCCAGCCGCCGCATGAGGCAGCGTCTCCCTCCACGCTCGTGCCCGAGCAGGAGCGCTCGGCCTCGTCTTCTCGTCCCCGCCACCGTCGTGACCAGTAGGTCCATGGTGTCTCCTTCTGCTTCCCCCCTGCTGCAGGCCTCCATCGCCCCTGCTCCTCTTCATCTCGCGCGCCGGCCGCCATAGGACCACGTCGGCCTGCCTCCTGGCCCGAGGCCCTCCTCCCGCTCGTCTTCGACACCAGCGCCGAACCCCGCCGTCCTCGTCTGTCCGGCAAGCTGCTCGAGCTCTAGGCCACTGCCGTTCCTGGCCTCGCCCACAGCTCCGCCACATTCCGGTGCCGCCGGCGACCTCCAAGACCTCCGCCGCCCCAACGACCAGGTCCGGCCGGCCTTCGCCGCTCCTTGCCGTTCCGGACGGATCCGGCTGCATCCGCGCCATCCCCATCGCCAAGACCGCCGGATCTCGCCGCCCCGACATGTTCCTGGAGCCGCGGCGCCCTCTCGTCCTCTGCTTCGAGCGACCGCACGCGCCTGGGCGGCCTTCCCTTCGCCGTTGACCAAGCCCTCTACTTCATGTTCTGCGGCGTTGAACACCAGCAGATCCGGCCTCCTCTGCTTCGCCTGCCGTGCCACCGTTGCCAGCCATCGCCCTCGCCCTCTGCTGCCATGGCCGCACCAACCGCAAGCCGCTGCGTCCCTCTGTTCGTCTCGAGCACAAGTCCCGCTCGCTCCACCCGCGCCCGTTGACCGCGTCGTTGCCTCCAGATCCGGCCCAGTCAGCGCCTCCTCAGCCGGCCTGCCTCCTCCACCCACTGGGCCTTGGCCTATGGTGAGAACCCCCAGCCCAGTGTGCCCTGTTTCAGCCCGTTACATTTTTTTCAGTTCTGGACGATTTGCTAATTATCCCGGGATTTTCAGTTTTCACGGAAAACACCCTAGAGTTCATGCATTTAATAACTCACAAACCGTGCATTGGATTAAAATGTTTTATATATGTAAAATACTTAGAATTTCATCTAGTTTCATAATATGCAACTTTCATCCATGTTAAAAATGTTGTTTGTATTTAATTTGCTAAATGCCATGTTAAAATGATTTATTTCATAACTAAATAACCGTAGCTCCGAATTAAATAAACTATATATGTAAATTGTCTAGAAAAATGCATAGATTAACATAGTGGCATTACTTTGCATGTTTAACAACTTTAAAATTATGTATAGGGCAGAACAGTACCAAATTGAAATATGCACATGGGGATTTTCCGGAATTGTTGTTTGTTATTTCCGGCCTCATTTAAACTTGCCTAAATAGTTAGTTTACTTATGCCTCACCTCTTGCCATGTTTAACAACATTTAATATTGATGTGTAGAATAAACGAGAGCGAACTAAATAAATGAATGTGGTGTTTCGTCAATATGCAACTCGTTGCATATTGAGCTCCACTTAACTTGTAGTATCGTTTGTTGCACTTTGCCATGCCATGCCTCATTAAACCGGACATGCATCATACTTGGTTGTGCATCATGCCATGTTTATGCTTGTTGGTTTACCATGTTGCTTGCTTCTTTTCAGTTGTGCTTCTTCTCGATAGTTCCGGTTACGTTGCGATTGTGAGGATCCGTTTGACTACGCCCGTTCATCTTCTTCATGGATTCGATCTTCTTCCTAGCGGGATTTCAGGAAAGGTGATCATTATCCTGAATACCACTACTATCTTTGCTTTGCTAGTTGTCTCGATGCTATCGCTATGTCGCGCTACCTACCACTTGTTTATCAAGCCTCCTAAATTGCCATGTTAAGCCTCTAACCCACCTTCCTAGCAAACCGTTGTTTGGCTATGTTACCGCTTGCTCAGCCCCTTTTATAGCGTTGCTAGTTGCAGGTGCAGTGCAGGTTGTTCCATGTTGGGACATGGATATCATGGGATATGACAATATCTCTTATTTAATTAATGCATCTATATACTTGGTAAAGGCCTTTTGCTTGGTGTTTTGTTCCACTCTTGCCGCCTTAGTTTCTGTCATACCGGTGTTATGTTCCTTGATTTTGCGTTCCTAACACGGTCGGGGTTTATGGGCCCCCCTCGACAGTTTGCTTTGAATAAAACTCTTCCAGCAAGGCCCAACTTTGGTTTTACCATTTGCCTAATAACAACTAAAACTTGCATAGGGACTTACCGGTACCCGAGGATATTTAATCAACAACCCGGGCCAGTGCTCCTCATGAGTGTTGGTCCAAACTAGAGCAGCTTGCGGCGCCGCCCCTTGGCAACTTGGGGTATTTGGCCGCTGTAACCATAGCTCATCCGTCGTGGCCTGAGATGAGATACGCGCGGCTACTATCAGGGTGTCGGCACGTCGGGAGGTCTTGCTGGACTTGTTTTACCATTGTCGAAATGTCTTGTGCACCGGGATTCCGAGTTTGATCGGGTTGTTCCGAGATGGAGGATTGTCTTCGCGGATCATGAGAGCTTATCATGGGCTAAGTTGGGACACCCCTGCAGGGTTTAAACTTTCGAAAGCCGTGCCCGCGGTTATGTGGCAGATGGGAATTTTTAATATCCAGTTTTAGAGAACTTGACACCAGATCCGAAATAAAATACACCAACCGCGTGCGTAACCGTGACTGTCTCTTTTCGAGTGAGTTCGAGAAGAGAACACGGTGGGGTTATGATTGACTCGTAAGTAGTTTAGGATCACTTCTTGATCATTACTAGTTGCGACCATTATGCGTAGTTACTCTTCGTACTCTTGTATTCGTAAGTTAGCCACCATACAATTCTTAGTGCTTGCTGCAACCTCACCACTTATCCATTCCATACCCATTAAGCTTTGCTAGTCTTGATACCCATGGTAATGGGATTGCTGAGTCCTCATGGTTCACAGATTACTACAACAACAGTTGTAGGTACAGGTAATGCGATGATCTGACGTGAGAGCGATGCTCGCTTGTTTTGGAGTTCTTCTGCTTCTTCTTCTTCGATCAAGGGATAGGTTCCGGGTCGGGAGCCTGGGATTAGCAGGGTGGATGTCGTTCTTCTTTTTTGTTTGTTTTCATCCGTAGTCGGATCCTGCTCTTCTGTATGATGATTGCTATGTATTGATGTATTCATGTATTCATGTTGTAGCTTGTGGCGAGTGTAAGCCTTTATCTTGTATTCTCATCTATTCAGTACATGGTATGTTGTAATGATATCCACCTTGCTATGCGCTCGAAATGCGGTTGTGCCCCAATCATGAGTTCATCACGTGATTGGGATAGAATCGCATCTTGGGCGCTACACGATTCACGCCAACTCAATAGACACCTTCGGAGATACCTGTAGAGAAACTTTATGGTCACCCAGTTACGAAGTGATGTTTGATAGCACACAAGGTATTCCTCCGGTATCCGGGAGTTACATGATCTCATGGTCGAAGGAACATGTATTTGACATTAAGAAAGCAGTAGCAAAAACTGAACGATCATATGCTATGCTGACGAATGGGTCTTGTCCATCACATCATTCTCCTAATGATATGATCCTGTTATCAAGCGACAACTCATGTCTATGGTCAGGAAACCTTAACCATCTTTTGATCAACGAGCTAGTCTGGTAGAGGCTTACTAGGGACTTAGTATTTGTTTATGTATTCACACATGTATTTAAGTTTCCGATCAATACAATTATAGCATGAATAATAAACCTTTATCATGATTAAGGAAATATAATAATAACCACTTTATTATTGCCTCTAGGGCATATTTCCAACAAGCATCTCATATGATGTGAATTTCAACTGGTAGGCAATCTTTTGCCAATTGTATCTTCATATGACTCTTGTTCATCTTTCGATGCTTTGTGCTCCGAGCTCAGAACTTTTCTGCTAGAACTTCAAGACAACCGAGTGTTTCCTCTGTGAAGTCCTACCTCACCCGCCTTACACTTCACTTCTCGTTTGTACTCATGGTAGCATGTAGTACTCCGAAAGTCCACATGTTATACATGGTTGCAACACTGGGAAGAGCACCTTTTAACTTGATATTTACTGTGAGAGATCACCCTAATAATTGAATACTACGCAATCAAAGGGTGCAAAGAACAAAGGGATAAACATCTCAGGCAGTTCATAAAAAACATGATATGGCATAGCCCTGGGCGTCGGGAATCTCCGTGATCATCTTAAATCTCCAGTTGAAGCGTCGTGATGGCCAATATTTCGTTGTCGTGGCAACCGTTTCAAAAATGATGCCATGGAGGCAATTTCAAAAAATGTTGTCGTGGCGACCGTTTCATAAAATGTTGCCGTGGCACCAAATTCAGAAATTCCGCCGTGGCACGAAATTGTAGCTCCTCGGCCCGCGCCATGTACACCTTCTCTTCGTCGAGGTCCTCCGTGTACGGTTGCCATCGTCGCCTGTAACCTGTAGGCTATCTCTACGAAATGTACATTAACATGGCAATCTTGTGGCTCCAGCCATCATGCCATGACGCGCAGGCCACTTAACATTACAATATATAACCATCTCATATATAAACTCATTATCATGACGAAGGCTATACCACATCATATGCATACCCTGCGAAATCAAGTTAGACGTCCTCCAATCGATTTTAGCAAAATTTTAGTTATGTGGTTAACCAGTTTCAACAATTAATACTAGCTACCTACGTCCACAACATAGGCGATGATTCTTGATGCTAGATTAAGTTTCGGGGTGTGTGAAACAAGAGACTTAATTAAAATGTTCTAGCCCCACACCAAACTTCGTCAATACGCATGACCTCCTAGAAGATCATCCATCTTTGGCACCCTCTTGTGTACGTGAAGGATCACTATTCTCAACTATGGTGAAGCCCAAGGAACTGTTAGCAGATCGTCGATAGCCAGAGCTGATCGATTGTCAGAACCTTGTGAAAAGCGACACATGTCGTTGATGAATTGAACTGAATCAACACTCAAGGGAAGCATAGCAAGAACATCAACCCTCACAATAACATGTGATCTAGATCACAACCTGCACCTACTCATAAAACCTCTCATGATGCCACTTTTGGGAAACGTAGTAGAAAACAAAAAAATCGCACCTACGATCACCCAAGATCAATATGAAGATGCATTACGGGTTGGGATCATGATCGTTACCGTCACCGAGTTGCAGCGGGAGAAGAACGTGTCGGTGTAGATCGTACTTGGAGTCCCTTGAACCGTTGATGAACGATCCCTCGTACCTCCCACAAACATTCCCTCGAACCGAAGACCGAAAGCACGGCCTCTCTACTTGGTTGCAAGCGTGCAGCCTTCACGACCCGGCAGCGCTTTGCCGTCTAGAGCTAATCGTCGCCGGAGAATTAGAGGGAGGAGATTAGAACCACATTGGGCTTCTCATTATGAGGACAAGAGGA
Source organism: Thinopyrum elongatum (assembly GCA_011799875.1). Lineage (NCBI taxonomy): Eukaryota > Viridiplantae > Streptophyta > Magnoliopsida > Poales > Poaceae > Thinopyrum > Thinopyrum elongatum. The sequence goes on along the minus strand of CM022300.1, from coordinate 79,093,430 downwards.
TTATCCGAGCTCTAATTAGTCACCTAGGACCAACTAGAACATGAACTACAAGAACTAGAGGAGGCTCCAAAAGCTATATCTCACAATAGAGCAAAACCCCTAGTATATATAGGTTGGAGGAGGAGGAGAGGGAAGCCACCAAGGGGGAAAAGTCCCCCCTTGGACTCCCTCCCCTTGTCCAATTCACCCCCCCCCCCCACACACAAGGAAAGGGGGGTGCCTTCCTACTTGGGCCCTTATGGCCCAAGTTGCCTTCCACCTCTTGGCCTTTTTAGGCCCATTGATATTTTAATTAAATATCAAATTTTCCAAATACCTCTAGACCATTATATGTATATATTTTAACATCTCTGGAAACATTTTCCACCTATATAAAATTTATCAGTAATACCCGGCATTACCCGATACTCTCCGAAACCCTTCCGGTGACCCCGAAACGCTTCCGGATATCCGGACATTTTGCCGTCTGCTGGCGGACGGCAAAGAGGTTTGCCGTCCGTGATCTATGCCTTTGCCGTCTGCCGTGGCGGACGGCAAAGAAGCTGATTCCAGTAGTGGATCCTCTCGAAACTATTCCAAATATTCATGAAACAATTCCACAAATATATTCTCATGACCCCCATCCTACTAACACTCAGCAGATCATGATTTTATTAAGCTTGTGACCCCGTAGGTTCGGTAACTCGTAGACATGAACGAAACCGTTCGTTCAATGACCGGCGGCGAGACCGTGGACGTCCGTATCGGTCCCTATGAGCACACGAATGATATTCGAGTGAACCTTAGGTTATCATGTGATGTTCCCCTTGCTTCGCGATACTTCACAAAACCCGGGATGCATCGATATCCTCCCAAGTCATCACTATGCTCGTTATACCAAAATCCTCCGTTACCGATTTTGTTCTTCTTTCTCGTTATTGTGTTCCGGCATCCCTGTGACGAAGTCACGTGTGTCTGGCAAGACGATGATTGATGCCATCACACCGAGAGGGCCCTAAGAATATCTCTCCATTGTCGGAGGAGCAAATCCCACTGTCGAGCTATCCGGCCACTTGTCAAATTTTCCGATGAACCTGTAAGTTGTCGTTATGACCATCGTGCCACAAGTGACGTTTGAGCAACCCCAAAACCCATCTTACGGTAAGAAGTGACCACGATACTCTCATGGTCTAAGGAGCAATATCACACATTAACACTCCGTGTTATTACAATTGAATGTAGACGATATTAACTCAATTCATAACAAACAAGATTGGGTCGGTTCAAATGTTCGTTCTTCCAACGTCATAATCTCAATGTTGTTTTAGGATCATCGTTACACTTAACGATATCCTAAAATCCGGAAAACATGATCGCCAACAATACTTGAGCTACTCTTAGAGGCGAGACTAGGAACCTTTTTTATTTTACCGTTTATTATTCCACACGTGCCTTTAGGGGTTGATCTGGTGATGGCGGTGCTTGAACATTGTGCCTTTAGGGGTTGATCTGGTGATGACGTCTTAATATGACCTGAACATGAAGTTTCTGCTCCGCAGCTCCAATGCATCCTCATGAACAGTTAAGTCGAAAAATAAGTAACTTTTTTTAAAAAAAATCTGAATTTTTACAACAAACATTGTTAAATATTCTACATACGTGCAAATTTTAGTGAAGAAAAGCATTCCTAATACTCTGATAAAAAACAAAATCAGTGCTCAAAAAGAATCTTTTTGAAAGCATTTTGAGGTATTGATTTTATTATTATTATTCCCCGACGTTCAAGAATGCGACTTCATCATGAAATTTTGCATGCAAAAAGAAAATTAGGCAGTGTTTGTTTAGAAAAAACAGATTTTATTTTGCTATTTTGTATATTTTGTTGTTCATAGAGGAACATCCGAGCTCGGAATTAAAAGAGCAGTTTCACACTTGACTATGATTTCCACTTATAATGTCTGTAATATTAGCAGAAGACATACGACAAAAAAAATTGTTATCAAAAGACCATATGGTAGAAAATTATTTTACAAGACAAATACATTTATATTTTCCATACATGCTCGGCCCATATACTTCGTACTATATATTAGTGATTTAAGTTTTAAAACGTCGACCACATATACTGATTGACTCCATGAAAGTAATATCTCATTAGATTCCCGTTGTGATTTTTCTCTTCATATTATCTGATGTTCTTCATATCATATCATGGTTGTAATTTTTCCGCAAAAAAATATATCATGGTTGTAATTTAATGTATTGCATGGAAAGTATGAAATGTAAAAAAAAAAGCATAATTTCTGAATGCTGGGGTTTTAGAAAACACAACATTTATCATTTCTTGGGTCTCTTTTGCCTCTTGCAAGGCGACTAGGGCAAAACCTTCCTCCCACGATCATCCCTGGCATGAAGTGTCCACCACAATTTACCGATTCTTTTTTTACGGGGAATGTTTCCTTTTATTTGGAACTATTAAATGCATTTGCTATAATTATTTTCAAATAAAAGGAATCAGTGATCGGCTCTTCTTCGGAAGCTTCTGTAATGGTGGACCATATTGCCCCTTTTTTAACAGCCATATTGCCCATTCGTCGACACCATTATCGTAGGTATGGCTCTCTCGGAACATATATGTTCGTTGCACATTGCCAAGCAGACAACCTAAGCTAGTTGGTCTCTGATTGGATGGCAATCCCACATGGCCACAATTTAGTCATGTCGAGTGGATGCACTGAATCCATTTTTTCTCTTGGGTCCTTGATTCCTAGTAAAGCCACATGCTCCGGGTCCAATTCAAAGAACCTTCCAAAACAAAGTACAAGATACATTCTTACTCTGTCATGTATTTTATTTTATTTTTTGCGGAAAGGATCACAACTTCTAAAAGTTTCGAAAGTACAAAGCATCTTAAACATAAAAAATTACATTGAGATTCTGAGACCACGGAACGGCCGCTATTGCGCCAGAACGAGTCGCTGACACGCCGCTCCCCTATCGGAGGCGGCTTGACCTTGTCGATGACAACCGGGAAGTTTTCGTGCGCGTGCCCCTAAGGACCAGCGCCCTGGAACCTCAATCGTCGCCTTTGACCCCTTGCATAGATCTGAAGCATCTGACATCAAATCTCGTCACATGACGAGAAACCCTAACCTCACCACCCCAAGGAGACGGTAGGAATCTACGCCGGAGCTCCGTCGAGTACATCCAAACGGACGAACTCAAGGAGAATCGAAGCCCAGAAGGCAAACTCGAAGAAGAAGCGCCGCCATCCGCGCGAGCGCCGCACTTGAGAGGACTAAAAAAACCTAACCTAAACTACTAATCGGAGCGGAGGCACCGGGATTCTCCTCCCCGCCACCGCCGCCGGAGCGGCTGGCAGAGGGGAGGCGAATCCACGACCTTGCTGGTGAAGTCTGGAGGGGAAAGTTGCCCTAGCGACCTAGGATTAGAGAAGGAAACGAGAGGTGTCATGGATTTTTTGGGCAGGGAAATGAGCTAACTGGAAATTCAGTTTTCATCATGTGAATATTGCAATTTATAATGTTCATAGGCTAGCATGCAATGAGCTAGGGCATTAAGTTTTCTTTTTATCACAAAAGGGCATGAAGTTAGATGTGCATTGAAAGATGTCAATATAACTTTCACACACACAAAAAATGTCGATATAAAAAAACATATTTCAGCATGCATTCTACTTATTTTAGTTGCTGGCTTGACCTTGAATAATAATAATAATGAGATGTACTCTGAAAATGCTAAATGGAGGATGAGCCCCATGGAGCTCTTCTAAAAAAAATATTTAAATATCACATTTTGAAGTTTCAAAAAATTCTAAAAAAAATCACACGCTCATACGGATGTTTGTTACATGTGTGTCAAATTTGAAGATGATATGCATTAAGGCGAGAGCTACACAAAAAGACAAGATCATGATTTTTAAAATGGTGAACAATATAAGGACTGTTCACTATTAAAAATGCACGAATTATCATGTCAAAATGCCCTACTCGATGTACTCATCTCACTTTAATCTTGTCAAAGCCCTATTACTATGCCACGCAGTCTGGCCAATGGCAAGTGGACTACTCAGTTAATGGAAGTCCATTACCATATATGAAGGGAGGGGTTTGATTCTTTAGATGTTCTATTTTTGGATTAAATTCAAAACAAAACAAAAACAATGTAAACCAGTCTGCCAAGCCCAATAGCCGAACTTCTGATAATCTCATATTTGGAAAGAGAGTTAACTGAATCAGTTATCCCTAAAAAAAAAACTTCTTGATTATCCTGGAAAAAAAAAGGTTTTGGCTTGCATGCAGTGAAACCATTTTTTACCAGTCTAATGCTAGAATACTTATCCTACTCGTTGACCTTGGAGATGGTAGCAGCCTACTATGTAATCTATCATTTGAAGATAATTGAAGTGCAGATGAGTATTTCTCAAGTCGTACTATCATGCAAAGGAATCTTCCTGGAACTAGCTAGATTTCCGGGGGATCATGTGGATCTGTCTGTCTGGCACAGATCTCTCTACATTTTCTATGCACATGCTTCGTACCATTGTGGTGCATCTGATTCTTGTTCTCCAAGAACGGAACATACTTTGGTGCTTAATAACCACACTCTATTGCCTGCACTTAGACTAGGTACCCATGCAAATGCAATGTTTTGTTGCCATTCCAGCACTGAATTTAGACGCACTGCTGGAAAGGAAATCGAAGAATCTTTTCAGGTCAGTTTACACAAGCAGCAATATATGAAAATATGACTTGTTATAGCATGAGGAGATCACAATCCGCTAAGAGTTCAACGCTATCCTGTTTCAGGGAAGTTTCTGAGGGCATAGATTCTCTACGCCCTTGCAGTAGAAACAAGGGTCGGTAACAAATTTCCAATGATAATGATACTCTTAACTACTCGATGAACCTTGTAGGTTGGACACAACAGACAACCCACCTGCACAGATAGAAAATGAAAATAAAAGGAAATGGCAGCAGAGAGAGGTTGCACATCATCTTGACCAATTTTTTCAGTTCAAATCTTTTCGTCAGATTAGTGGAGGGAACTGCAGTGAACAACGAGCACATCCCGTATTGCCGAGATAAAACAAATATCACTGGAGCTAATCGTTTCATTCCATTTCAATTTTTTCAATTTTGTATACAGAATACAAATGAGTACATGACTGTCATGTCTGGATCTACTTTGTCAGTCTTGCACAACTCAATTTTTGAGCTTCCCAGCTGCACATATGCAAAAAAATCCCCAGTATACTTCTAACTTCTTATGACCAACTCGGCTACAGCAAAGGATATCCCTCACATGCAATCTCTTATAACTTCCTTGGTTACATATCGATCAGAACTCTCCAGCTTTTCTCTAAAAAAAACTTGCCATGCCATGGACATAATAAGAATCATGTTTCCTTTGGCTCTGGCTCTAACTCTGCCTCTGATTCTGCCACTGCCACTGCCTCTGCCTCTGCCTCTCCCTCTGCATCTGCCTGTCCCTCTCCCTCTCCCTCTGCGTGTGGCTCTCGCATTGGGATCCTCTGGAAGCAGGCAAGAAACTCTATGTTCCCTTCTGCGCCCTTCAGCGGAGACTCGATCCAGCCCCCATTGCGGAATCCAAACTGCTCAACGCCTGAAATTATCCTATCCAACACCTGTAATGAATCGATTGAACAGGTTGGTCTACAACTCAAAGAAGGAACTTCAGGTAAAAGGAAACAACAAACAAACACTACACGCATGGGATCCTTCCTCAGGGTAGTCCGATATTCTGAGGCGGAATTTTCTTATTTGCAGGTGTACTATTTGATGGTGGATTTCAAGGGAAAGCAGGAATCCATCATAATCAAAAAGAAGATCTATAGCAGGCTAGCAGCCTTAGCCAAGGGAAACTCACATAAAGGAATAACAAGTAATCCATGAAATGCTTAATGCCATTAGAAAGGCACAAAACAGGATGATGAACAACGGAAGTAAAATATCCCCCGTCAACAGAAAAAACAAAAGCAAAGTATCATTACCTCCTTATGAACCAGAGGGTCTCGAACAATCCCACCTTTTCCTACCTGAACAGGATAAAAACAGATATAGTGGCTTGTGCATCAGTATTATTGTGCTTATCCAGACGATCATTAACTGAAAAATTATAAAGAAAACGAAGAGGGAACTCGTTTTATACCTGAGATCTACGGGCTTCAAATTGAGGTTTGATAAGTGTTATCAATGTTGAGTCTGTCTTCATTACTTTGACCACAGCAGGCATAACCTAGATTCCACATATATATTATCACTGAATACTGGACAATAGTATGTTACAGCAGTTTCTTTAAGCTTACAGTGAAAAGCCTTTGTGCGTGCAAAATATTTGGAGAACATGAAAAACAGCACATCTTAGGCATGCACAATATTGGAGAGCATGAAAAATGACACGACATGAATTGCAAAAGCGTGTGCACCTTGTTATTACCAGTTTACCACAGAACTACATCATTTCCTCATAATGCATGCATTTTAACTATTTTGGTCAGTGAAGCTGACCTAGTGTGCCTAAATACGAACTACAACCTTATAGCTTCAATGCATACACTGATGCAATTAGGTTGGCCATCTGTCAGTTGATTGTGTTGCTCAGGATACGCTATAGACAACTTCACATGAACTGGATTTTACAGCATTGTGATCTTTTACATCACACTAACCATATGAAGAAAGCATAACAAAAGGTAATCTCATGCACATAAGCATGATAAAAGAACAGAGCAATAAATCAGGAACAGCCTAGTGTACTCTTTCATTAACTGTGGAAAATAAATCAATATGAACATATAGTAAGGCCACTATAAAAGTGTAAATGTATCATAACCATGTGCAAACCAAACCATACCACAAGAATGGAGATGAATGATAGGTCCAGCGTCACCAAGTCAACCAGTTGTGGCAGCTTAGAAAGATGTCTTAAATTCGTCCGTTCAATTACTGAGACATGTTCATGCACACGAATTTTTTCAGCCACCTGAAATGAAGTAGAGCATCTTGAGATTTAATTAGTTATGCTGCTCCAACAGGTAGCAACCACGCTCAGCCGACAAATAAAGGAGAGGAGCTGGAATTAAATAGACATCTCAATGAGTAATGTAACCTGTCCATAGCCAACATCAACACCGTACACATGTGATGCCCCATGCTGAAGTAAACAGTCGGTAAAACCACCTGTAGACAGCCCTGAATCAAGGGCTACCTTTCCATCACAGTCGACTCCAAATTCTTTGATAGCTGCCTCAAGCTTATGCCCAGCCCTGAATTAGGTCACAACAAATGATACAATTATGAACTTTGTGAACCTGATGTTACTATTACTTTTCCATAGGATAATGAACCTAAATATAAAGCTAATTATTTAGAGCATCACCTACATACATATTTCGGGATTTCAGCCTTGATTTCTATGACCGACTTGTCAGATACTTGCGTTCCAGCTTTGTTCACAACTCTTCCATTCACATGGACCTTACCTATAACATACACGAGGTTGAATAATGCAGGGTAATTTACAGATATGGTTGTACATACAAAATATATAAGGTTCAAAGGTCACATGTGAAAGGTTAAGTGTCTAAATAATTCCAGAAATTGCTTGGACATATCAAATGTGGCAGTAGCATGAGAATCATGTATAAGTATACAACCTGCTGCAGTAGGGAAGTTTAAGTGCCGCGAATTTGAAGTTTTGCCCAACCAATTTCACAGAGGCTACCTTAACACATTAGGTACTACCAATGTAGACATGCTGAAGACAGACAACTAGACAACAATGCTTAATACCCCCTCTGTTCCAACTACAAGGTGTAGTTCTCACTAGCACAGGGAATAAGGAATCCTTAGTTGGCTCCAATTAAGGGATGTAATGTCTGTTATCTTAAAGTTAGGAATAGTATCATTCAAGTTAGTTAGTTGTCAGTTAGAGATAAGATATCCCTTAGCCTGGGCCTTAAGCCAAAGATAAGATATTTTGTTTGTTAAGACTCTATACAGAACTACACTGTTAACTGTCTAGAAGGATGAGATTTAACTTCAGTGCGACAACATGCTATATGAGGCATCAAACACCACTGCAATTGGAAGTCCCCTGGGTCCATATTGTCAAGAAGCAAGAATGATTCATGGTATTTGTGTCAAGGACAAAATCCTGATCTCTGTGGTGGATGAGCTCCTTAATGAGTTTAATGGTAGCGGGTATAATCATGTATTTATGCACATGCGGGACATCGAGAAGACCGTGTTTCAGATGCACCATGGCCATTCAGCATGAACACGCACACCTCCTATACACCAGTGATATTGTGACACGCCATTAAAACGGGTGCACAGACAAGTAAAAATCAACCTTTGTTTCGAAAGTGCACCTTTTCTTTCGGCGCTTGTTAATATAGATTCATCAATATATTATATATGAGCAAGAGTGGCCATTCTCTTTGTTCTTGATTTGGTTCTGAATGAAAAGCTAATAACATGCCATACGTTTCGGCTTATTTGGCATGGTCTGAGTTTGCTTCTTGAAGTAGAGGTTATTAAAACGTAAAGTAGCCAATTAATTTATGCAAGTATGTAGGATTTATGAAGATTCAAATGCACAGAACTGTGTGGGAAGACTAACCCTGAAGAATCCATGACTGGATGTACGTTCTACTGTATTGTTGATACCTCTCAAGGCACGCCTCGTCCAATCTCTTTTTCCTGAGTGAGAAGAACAAAAAAAACATTAGCTGAACAAAATATTCCAAAAGAGATCGTCATCCTACTAACACCTTTTTGTACCACAATTACACCCCCGTTATTTATGACTAAGCTGAGATAACCACCACATCGATAAGCGGCGAAAAAGAATTAGCCAGGTAATAAATAATGCAAGAACTTCCTAGAGGCTGAAACTGTCTTATTTTATCGTATTACTACATAACCACCTTACAACCTAGTATCAAAATGTTGCTGCAATGGCATGCTTATTGATGTTCCGAATATACTAGCATCACATTCATCCTAGACAAGTACACAGACGAGGAACGTAAATGAGGCACACACCACACATGATACCATTGCCAACTGTAAATCTACAAGGCACTAGCAGCTCTTCGGTAGCACGAATATGAGAAATCTGAAAAGAAAAGAGGAAAACGATAGAAAAGCTGGAAGCTTACTTCTTGGGGGGCTGGATTTTCTGGGATTTGACAGCCGCAAAGTTCCTGGACGGAGAGCAGCAGGTCGGCCGGACTCCAACCAGCCTAACTGTGGAAGAAAAGAGCACCTGGTTGATTAAGCGATGGAACGATACACCTGGTTCCACCAGAAGAAACATTTGTAACAACTCAGTGATATTTCAGAGATGGGTGCTCTAGTTTCATGGATACAGATAAACTGAAGAAGGGAGAAAGGGAATGTGGGGAAGGCAGCAAAACAAAAGATTGCGGCGGCGGAGCTCTGGTCTATGCAAAACGAAAAAGAAAAAGAAAAAGGATAGAGAAGAAGCTTTAGGAGGGGAAGCTCTTACGCTGGTGGAACCGTAGCCGGCAAGCCATCATCGCCACCTCCTTCTCGACGGCGGACCCTAATCTCGGATTCTGCGGCCGCGCCGGCGACTGGGACTGAGAGAGATGCAAAGCGCCAAGCCGCCGAGACCAAAGGACTGAAGGGAGGGGGATAGGGTTTGATACTGGCTGGTGGGCCCCGCGTGGCAGCGTGACGGCGAAGCGCACGCTCGTATTTGATGGAGATCTCTATTTGATGCCACGGCGCGTCGGCTGCAGTCATCGCAGCAGTGCAGGTGCAACGCTGGCGCACGTACGTCAGGGCCGGCCGTCCGCACTCCGCAGTCCGCACCCGCAAAATTTTGTGCAAATTTGTGTGAGAAAAACGGACAGATTTGACCCTTTTCTGAAACTCAGCACAAAATGAACCGGATCTGCAAAATATTTTCACAAAATGACCTTTTTTTCATGGCGCCTGAACCTGAAATGTCACCTAAATAGCATTGACGCCCTTTGTCGAGGTAGCTGCCGCGCCATCAAGTATGCCGCCTCAGGGCCAGGGTGGCATGCTATCTAGCATGGCACCCCAGCCCAGGGCATCGTGCAAAAGGGTCATTTTATGAATTTTGTACAGATTCGATTTATTTTTTGCTTAAGTTTTAGCAAATGGTCAAATTTGTCCATTTTCATCAAAATTGTTGGGTACTTGATGCAAATCATCGTACAATTTCTGCACATCATCACATGATGAACCCCAACTCAATAAAAAAAATTACAGGACAAACCCTTTCATTTTATATGGAACTGAACTGGGTAGGAGCAAACTTCAGGTTTCTTTCAGAAATGAAACGAGTGGAAGAAACCTCAAGGCCCCTCAGGACCTCCCAGATCCCAATGCATGTCTGTCGAGAGAACAAACCATGATGTGTGGGTGTGTTCTTCCAAGAACCTCAGGACGCAGATACTGAATTTTAGACAAACAAGTTTATGAAGGACTGTGATATTCTTCCAAGAAATCAGAACACCGTAAACTCCAGATTAATGCTTTCTGATGCGTACTTGTTCAGAAGAATTACATGCCGAATGCCACCCAGCCAGTGGCTGCTGCCATACTCATGTTACTCTGAACTGTGAGCTCACTGGGTTCAAAAATGAACCAGGAGTGGTTATATTCCAGAAACAAATGTTCATCTGCCAACAATAGTATTTACATGCGCTGCCGGAAAAAGATAAAGATGAACTCATATCTCGAAAATAAGTGTACAAGGCTGGGAGGGGCAAACACAAGATCCCAAAATCATGTGCTTCCTCCTGACATAAACTAACTAGTAGTACACAACATCTGAACAAGGATGATAACCCTCTAACCTCATGTTTCAAACAAGCCATTCTTGTACAAGAGAGTCCAATCCGAGTCATCGGACGAGACGAGCTCGAATCCTTCTGCTCTCATAGACTCTGCTACTTGAACAGGGTTTGGAGTAGCCTTACTGTCATAATTTAATCCACCATCACTGCAACCAAACTCGACGGAGCCGAACCCGAATTGCTCGCTATCCTCTTGCAAGCAACAAGCACTAGCTGCCTGAAAAGTTGTATCGGGCAACGCCTCGGCATTGCCCAGGATAACTGGTCCATCTTCATCATCAGACAACCATTGGCAGCAATCCAAGTCACCCATATCAAATATTCTGCTAACTAGCCCTTCTCGCCAAGATATCCGAGCCTCACTTGATGCAGGCTTCCGGAAACTTGCCTCCTTCCCCTTCAATTCTGTGTCACAAGGAGATCTCTTGAAAGAGCTCAAGTCTATGGATTCCAGAGGTGTCGAAGCACCAGCAAACTGGAAGTTGAGCTCAGGCAATGTAGCAGGCAGGGCACCATCTTCACCATTTTGATCATAATCAGCTTCCCCGGGCCTTGGGGACAAACTCATCATCTCGAGGCATTCTACCACTGGATCCATCCTCGTTAGTGGGCGACTGCTAACCCTCGCTAACCCTGAGCACTTGCCTGTGCTGCCATTTTCAGACCATGACTCGCCAGAGTTCCGTGTCGGATCTGTTGCCGAATCGTAGCCATAGCTGCTGCCCAGTCCTCGCTGGGCACACAAGGAGCTTAGCCTAGAGGAATGTGATGATGCCCTCTTCACAATAAGCGAGAAGGGGCTAATGCTGTCACCAGTGCTCGGTGTCCTCTGCACCGGAAGAAATCCGGACGACGGTGTCGTTTCGGACAATTCCGACGCTGGCGTGTCAAAATCCAGCAGACCTCCAAGGACCGGCGACCCCAGCAACCCCGTGTAGTCAGGGGAGAGTTCCCAGAATGGGTCCTCCGATGAGCGTCTGGGCAGGAAGATCTCTTCGTCGAACAAACACGCCGCACCATCATCGCGTGGAGATGACAGCCAGATAACTGACGCCTCCTTTCCGCATTTCGTCGAACACGTACCGGCCTCGCCCGATGGCGAGGACAGCCAGTGGATCGACGCCCGGGACGGCTCAGGGTCGAGCTCCTCGCTGGTGCCCTCGCCGGCGATGTCAAGGATGCCCCTCGCCCGGCATTTGCGCCGGTCGCGGACGCCTGGCACGACGTGGTGCCCGGCCGCGAAGCACGCCGGCGTCGCGGCGCCGCCGGCCAGCACCTCCGGCGAGATCGACGCGTGGATCGGGGGCGTCGCTCCAGAGGACGGGTTGGACCCCGCGTCCGCCTTCCTCTCCGGCGTCAGGGCCTCGAGGTGCTCCTGCTGCTGCTGCCTCCTCGCCAGCCCCTGCTGCTTCTTGTCCGGCTCCACCCTCCTGATCTGACAACCGATCGGATCGTCCCTCCGTCTTCTGAGTTCACGATCCGGCCACTGCTCCGCCTTGGTCCTCGACTCCTGATCCGGCAGACGGCCAGCGGCCGCCACGCGCCTCTTGGCCTCCGCCCGGGGCATCGGGCCGGGCGCGGGGGTCCTCGGGGTGGACGCGCACCGCGGCTTGGAGCCCGAGGCGGAGGAGAGGAGGAAGCGGAAGCATCCGGCCCGCGCGGCGGAGGCGTCCACGGAGTTGAGGTCCGACAGGGGGCTGCGGCGGCGCTGCGCCGCGGCGCCGGGGTTCTTGGGCCTGGGCGCGGTGGCCGGGGAGGGGGTGGGCGAAGGGGAGGCCCTCCTGGGCTGGGACGTGGAGGAGGGTGCCTTGGAGGATGGCCTGGGCATGGCGGCGTCGACGGCGGTGGGCAGGCGAGGCGCGGCGGCGAGGGAGGATGGAATGGGGTTAATGGGGCAATGTCATCGGGGTTTGGACAGGAGGAGAGAGCCGTTGGAGGGGGGAGGAGAGGGGGGAGGGGTATCGAGATCTGCGTCCGTAAACTGACCCCTCGAAGCATTCAATTTGCTGTAACGGTGATTGGGCCGATGACGACGCATTGATTATTTTTTGATTATTTGTAGTATAGTAGTAGTAAATTATTATTGTACTATGTTTATTCTCACACTAATACTATACTCCAAGAGCTGGCATGATTTATCTACGAGTATTTAATATTATATATACTTCCTCTATAAAGAAATATATGATCCAAAAGATCACTAATACTAGTATGCAGTGATCTAAAAAAATCTTATATTTCTTTACAAATGGAGTACTCATGTGTATTATATTGGTTTCAAAAAAAAATATCAACATCTACAATACTAAAGTTAATACAACATGAAAATTAAATTTGGCGCATCTAATGATGTTGATTCTGTATTGTGAATGTTGGTATTTTTCTTCATAAAATTGGTCAACCTTTATGAAGTTTGACTTCGGACTCATATGCGGAGTAAAAAGGACCAGAGAGAGTATCTAACATCACATGCCACTCCAATGATGTACTCCATTCACCACATCACCAACAATCTGAAAATAACTTTGATTACAATTAATCTTGAAAATAACATTAGTTGTATTAACTACGACTAATTTCATAATGGCAAGGTATCAACCCACACAAGTACCATGAAGCAACTCATTTTTTTGGCGAGGAAACTTTCAATCTATTCATCATGCCATGGCGGTAAAAAAACACAGAAACAATAAAAATTACATTCATGTCCATAGACCATCTAGCGTATATTGACTTTCACAATCATACAACTAAGTAAATTTAATCTGCCAACTAAGTAACCAATAACTCGACGAGTAACAATAATCTAAGTATCAACAAAAACAAAAGTTGTAGAAACATGGAATTTAGTCTAAAAGATGTTGCCCCGAGAAAGTTAAAGTTGAAAGAGACGCTTTAGGAGATAAAACCTTTTTAATTCAAATTTAAGATCTTTGTTGATATCAAGCCGCCAAAAGAAGAAGAAAAACTTTGTTGATATCATGTTTATGTGCATCGTTGCATGCAAGATAGAAGAAGTTGCTCATGAGAAGATAACAATGCACCGCTTCTAATCCTATCCAAAGTAACAGTTGCCAGGAACACCCCTCCAGCAACCCCTCTAGATGCCACACGATCAATGTCTGATGGTGGAAGTTTCTAGATGAAAAATACACTAAAATGTCTGCTTTTTGTAAAACTACCATCTCCAAAAACACTAAAACTACCATCTAGGCGGTTCGCAAATACCACCCCTAGCTGGCGAACAGTCGCCAGCTAGAGGGGTCCAAGTAAAATTGGGTTGTCACGTTTTGATTACAATGAGGCAACACACGACGCTGCTCGATGCCACACTAGCTACTTGTCAGTCGCCTGAAAATAGTTTTTGGTTTAGTCGATTTTGGAAGGAGGAAGAAGCCGGTGGAGAGAAGGAAGAAGCAGTCGACGTCTATATCTTAGGGTGGCAAGGCGACCTCACTATCTATCTTAGGATGGCAGGCGACCCCATTATCTATCTTAGGGGTGTTGGCGGTGGGGTGCAGGTTCGTCAAAAAAGTGGTTCATGGCTGGGGTGACGGGGGCACGACCGTGGGTGGCAGTTGGGGGGAGGGCGAGGCTTGGCACGGGAGCGCCGGTGGCCGTAGGCGGCAACGGCAGGCGGTTAGTCCGGTGATAGATCTGGCGGTTCAAGGTTAAAGAAGATGAACAATGACCATTTTCAGAGGTTGAAGAATCTGATCTGGCCATCCATCGGCGCACAGCGAATCGACTGACCCAAATTGAATTTTCAGTCACTTGACATCTAGCCAGTCCCGCTCAATGCTAGCTCGTCGTCGCGCTAGTGAAGCCCTTAACTAAAAGTTCCAAATGGATTGTACAATTATTTGTTAGAATTGTGATCAAGGAAATATTTTCTGTCTCTTCTCTTTGCTACACTCTTTTGAATCAAACCGATGAATAGTGTCCCCCAAAGAAAAATCATGTGTTTCTCAGGAAGCGGATTTGTAGCACCTGGGTGCTCCACACTCCTATACGAACATTAAATTCAAAAAATTACCGAGAAATTTGAAAAGAAATCTGAGATTTTGGGATATCAAGCCTGGGTTCCGATCTACTCCCATGTGAAATTTCGTGAAAAAAATACCAGAAATGTATTCGTGGCAAAAAAAAAAAATCCTATGTAGCCACGGATACGTTTCCTGGTATCTTTTCACGAAACTTCGGAGTAGATTGAGACTGACACATACAGAACAAGAAACTTGTCAATAACAGGATATGTATAAATCAGGCGTCATTTTATAATTTACTTGCAAAAATATTTGCTAAACACCATCAATCTCACTCAGCTGAGCAACGGAGTATAAAAGCGCACTACATAAAACATCACCCTCTTTTATCATGTTCCTTTTATTTTCTTTACCTTTTCTGTGCCCAAATGACCTTTTACTTCTACTACAATCTTACAGTCAAAGAGGCAAAAAGGAGCAAAAAAATAGGAGTTACAAAATGGTGGCCATAATCACTCCGAAACCACTGCGCTACCGGTTTTAAAGTACACACAGCACGCGCAAAACCATATTATGGTCTGTAAATCAGAAAGCACACTCAAAAGACAAGACTTCTAAAAGACAGTCTCTCGCCATCTCTCTATCAACATGGCAATCAGCAGCACAAGCTGTGTCTCGTCTCTCCTGTGGCACGAATCAAGTTCAAGGTTCACTAGTCGGTATGCTGGGCGTCGATGTTTGCGCCATTCCTCTGCCCATTGAGAACCCACGGGTGCCGTCTGGCATACGCGGCCCTGGAAGCTGTTTGTTCGCTCCCGCGGGAGGCGATGACTGTGTCTGCTGCTGCTCGGCCTTCACTGGGTGGCTGGAAGGTGGGGTTCCGACAGGATGGGCGCCACTCCGGTTGTTGTTACCTTGATTGTTGCTGTTTTGGTAGTGCTGCTGCTGCTGCGGATGGTTGTTATGGTGGTATTGATTGTTGTTATGGTTGTTATGGTAGCCACGCCCTCTGCCTCTACCTCCACGCCCTCGGCCTCTGCCACGCACACGGCCTGTATCTCCAGTGCTCTCCTCGGACTGTACAAAATCAATCGCTTTCAGGTCTATGGGGAAAAGTCCCTTCAAACAAGCTTGGAGGTACATAAACAGACACAATCAATTGAATCTCAAAACATTCAGATGACAACTCAAAGAAAAACAGGTAACCTTGCAGCGATGTACTGTTGAAACTACAGGGCAAGTACCAAGTTGAAATATTCTTCTGGTATTAGCTGGTTGACAGCAAACACACAGACTGCTCTTCCAAATTGGGCCTATATTTGGGCAATGGTACTTTTTAAATTCTTTCTATGGTGTGTTCAATAATGTTGGCAAAGGTGCACTCTGGTCAGGCTGGGGATTAATTAGCTTATAAAGTAAGAGAATGGTAGGAAAGAAAAAGTTTGACTCAGAGGGGGGGGGGGGGGGGGGGGGGGGGTGGGGGGGGGGGGGGGGGGGGGGGGGTGGGTGGGTGGGGGTTGGTGGGGTGTGGGGGGTGTGTGGGGGGGTTTGTGTTGGTTGTTGGGGTTGTGGGGGTTTTTGGCTGGGTGGTTTGATTGGTTGTTTTTTGTTGTTTTTTTTTTTTTGTTTTCTGTTTTTTTCTTTTTGGTTCCTTGTTTTTGTTTTTTTTGTTTTTTTTTTTTTTTTTTTTTTTTTGTTTTTTTTGTTTTTTTCCTGTTTTTTTTTTTTGTTTTTTTTTGTGTTGTTTTTTTTTTTTTTATTTTTTTGAGTTTTTTTTTTTTTTTTTTTTTTTTTTTTTTTTTTTTTTTTTTTTTTTTTGTGTTTATTTTTTGTTTTTTTTTTTTTGTTGTTTTTGTTTTTTTGTTTTGTTTTTTTTTTGTTTTTTTTTTCTCCTTTTTTTCTCCTCCCCCCCTTTTTCTCCCTCCCTTCTCTCACCGCTCAGTTCTCAGATAATGGTAGAAACGAGGGAGCATATGAATCAAGATAAAATATCATTAAATCTCATGCTCAGCTTTACTAAACAAGACTGGAAAAAAAATACTGTATGTTCCGAAACGGCAGAAGGAATACTTACAACATGCTCTCCTATTGCATCTGACGGTTGAGATGTTTCTTCTGAATGTTTATCATTTGGTTGATCAGAAGTGGAAACATCCTCCTCACCATGTACATCAGTTTCATGCCCACCCTTCTTACCTTTGCCTCCCTTAGCCTATAACACAAAACACATTATAATGTTCTAGGAAACAGTTTTTTTATGCAACATGCAAACAAACAAAACAAAGGATTGTTGGCATATATTGAGCAAAGTTAAAAGAAAAGCACTATGCCTTAATTGTGTGCTTTACCACCACCTTGCGCTTTTCTGACCAAAGCGCAATTAAGCGCTGAGCGTTTTGCCATCGCCTAGAGCCTAGGTGCACTTAAGGAGGGCACCCCGTTTTTAACTATGATATTAAGCTACTTCTACAATGCACAAACAAATTTTAAAAGCACTGTATCATATTTTAAGCTGCTATTGATGTAATCTTCAAATGATATATCAAATTTATGATTCTTCCTAATAGGTCAGAAGTGAAATACACGGGTCACTGTTTGAAGTTTGAACATACTGTAGGGAGAAGGTTTGATTAAACAGGGAGGCGGACTACTTATGTTAAAAGATGCCTTGCTAACAGCAAAAGGTTCATGATTTTTTTTTAGAACAAGGTTCATGATTTTGATCCCAATGCATATCAAATATCCATTTTTGTAAGTTACAGTTTCTAAAAGGCAAATGCCTTTTGTTTTCATATTAAGTTATTAACAAGCTAAACTTATACATGTTATAACACATCAATCTTATAGAGTATATTAGTCGTAATTTCCTTGGAGGTGCATCCAACAAAGATGGAGAAATTTTGTGGTGATACCTCATATGGACACGAATTATACCAAGTAAAAGTATAAAACATAGTTGCAACTTCAAGTAACGACAATCTTCAAAAGGCATGCCGAGCCAAAAAAAGATTGGCGATGCTAGTATTAATTCTTGCATAACGGTTCAAGCCTAACGCATCCTCGATTTCACATCCATAACCTCAGAGAAAACTCAAATGCGGGTTTTTAACAGTAGAAAACCATACAATGGTGAAGTTTGGCTTGAATACAGCCACAATTTAGTGCCAGCTGGTTTGAAACACAAACCATGCATAAACATCACCTGGCATACTTCCAATTTCGTTCCTTGACATAATTGATTATGTCAACTGGTGCTGGATGCCATTATGAAGTGAAGTAAATGCAACTAATGGTACTTTCATTATGGCAGACTTCATATTCATATGCCCGGAGGGTTCAAAATGGATAGTGTTGAGCCACTACAGTATTTTATTCCAAGGGAATTGCAACATTCTTTTCTCAGAGCAAATCTGGAATGCATATTTCTTATAGGGGGGCAAGTGGTATTCCCATATACTTTACATATTCAATTACTGCCGATTAACATCCAATCAAACAAGATGTTATTTCTGAGCGAACTAGGGCATGATTAAATCAGCCTATAAGGACATGTCTCAAACAAAAGATGCTCGAATAAAGAATTTTGTGTAGTGTAGAAAGTCACCGAAACAGGGTGGAGGGGTGTAACAATGAGCATGACTGAAAATTCCATCACTTGAACAGTTGAAACGAAAATTCCATCACTTGAACAGTTGAAACCATCTCCATGGGTCAACTATATATGATTACTACGTCCGTCCGGGTTTATTAGTCCCCCTTGTATTTTGGGTTAAACTTTGACCTTTGATTTAACTAACAAAAAAATGTTATGTACCACAAAAATAGTATCATCGGAAACCTCTTTCGAATATGAATCCACAATATAAGTTTTGTGACATACAACATATATTTTGTTAGTCAAATTTACGGTCAAAATTAGGCACAAAATACGAAGGGAACCAATAAACCCGGACGGAGGTAGTATGTGCCAAACATGCTTACTGCAGAAGCTTATGCCTACCATTATGGAGTCCAGGTGACGCAACATGAATTATAAGCTTGTCGCGATTGAGACAGATTGCTAGGCTTTGGAGTTGCTGAGGAGAACAGGTGAGAATCATAAGGGAAGCATTTTGCCGATTCTCAAACAGATCCAACAGCTTGGCGCAGGTGGTGGTAGTGGGTGGTTATTTTGACATTGTTTTTGTGAGCCAGGGGGCGGGGAGGATGTGGAAGTTCAGCCCTTGCCAAATTTGTTGCGCTGTTCACAACCAGACAGTGTCTGGCTGTCCAATGCTCTGAACTTTGTAACCCCTTGCATTCAGTATGAATTATGATTGTAATTGCCAATCAATTAATATATATATATTTGGCTCCTAAATGAAGAAACAAGTATTTTTAAACACACTTTGACCTTGGATCCTAGTAAATGAACATACGTAAGGTGAGCTACAAGAACTATGGAGAAAATATGATCATTCCAAATGTAAACGGAGTCACATTTTGCAAAATGACAGAATTACGAGTATAAGAAATAAAGTTGTACAAATGCTTCATTCTTGTAGCCTCATCGCAACCTGATGACTTGAGATGTTATGGCAAGTACTTATCATCATGGGGTTTTGCTTAAGCAGTTAAGCACCAAAACTATCTCATGTCCAACTGATTAAACCCAATGGATGATTACCATGCAAGAATTCAACAACCGAACTCTAAGCCCGCTTCTCCAGTTCCTCTCATCATTAAGCACCACAATCTGTATTGGATGAAGTGATGTCATTGGTAATACAGGCAAGCAAGTAATTATGCTATTAAAGAGGTTATGTGAAGATAAATACCGCCTTTTCAGCATCCTCAATAGTCTCATACTCAACAAAAGCGTGCAGCTGCCATCAGGGCAAAACTATTAGCTTGACATGCATCAATCAGCAAAAGGTGCACTAACACACATCAAGGCAATGGTGAAAACAAAGACTATGATAATAACAGTTTAACTGCAAAAATGCAATCATTCCTTTAAACCAAGCTGCATATCATAAAATTATTGGTCAATCTGTTTAGGCATCTGAAGCCATACTGCATAACAGAGAGAGGATGTGTGCGACCGTCTGGTGGGGGAGGCAATGTACATGTATTAAGGGCCAGTTCTTTTTGTGGCTTGTTTGGGCTTCTAGAATAAGCTGCCCCCTAGCCAGCTTATTTTAGAAGCCCAACCAAAAATATTTTTTTAGAAGCCTACTAGTCAAGTCTTAATTAGTAGGCTTCTAAAAAATGGTTGGGCTTCTAGAATAAGCTGGGTAGGGGGCAGCTTATTCTAGAAGCCAGCAAAAGAACTGGCCCTAACTCTTCTATCTTATTGTATCATTGGTAATGAGAAAATGGCACATGACATTAAAACCTTTTATGGGGACGTGGTGGCCTCTTATAAAGTACTTATCCAGCTGATCTTAAAATCTCAATTTTAATTGGATTGTTTTATTGTATGGAGAGAGGCCACTTAACAGGCCTAGTCCGCAACCCCCCCTCTCCGTTTTGATTTTATTTTCTTCTCATCCCTGATTTTTTTTCCACTGGTTTTCCGTAAAAACCACATCAACAGCCCCACCTCTTATTGGCTTACCAAATAAAATTCTGTTTTCTTTGGTAAGCCAATAGATGATTACCAAATAAGAGTTTCCAAATAAAATCTTATATTTTTACACAATCGCACTGATATGATACATAACTCACAGACTAACCCACGAGAATAATTATGCCCCTGTTGCAACTCTCAGGCAATTATCTAGTCTAATAATACCATGTAAATAATGCATCCACACATATCCACCACTACTTCACATCAAATGAACTATGTTGTACTGAAGTTAGTCCATTCAGGCTGTCCAAGGATACAGGGTTCAGGGAAGATTCAATTGAACAAAAATAGTTACCCATGCAACCATCACAAAACAATTGCCATTAAGAATATGATATTTGAGTGTTATAAACAGGAATAATAATTACCTTGTTGGCAAAAAGCATATCTAGTTTAGCAGATCTATTAGTAACTGGACCACTGCCATTTGGGGTCTGAGGATAGCATGTTCTGATTGTCTTTACACTGCAACATGGAAACAAGAATCAGCAGAGAAACATGTATCAGTTTTCTCAAGACAGGAAGAGAATAGCTGCACTTTTTTCTGATCTACAATAATTATTACCTGCCAACAGATGAGAAAATCTTCATAAGGTTCTGGTAACAATGATCATCTGGAAGATTTTCTGCAACAACAATTCGGGCCTACAAGACATAGCAAGTCTTCCTTATTACAGTCCAGCTATTTTATCCATAAAAGGAAACTAAAGCATATGGTTGTTGCATGTAATGTATAAAGACCTCATAATTACCTGTAGTTCCTCTAAATCTGATTCTGTAAATGGCTGTACACGCTTTACTCTGTTTCCATCTTCACTAACCACCTGCATGTATAACCAAACAATCATAAATGTAACTGCAGTCATAAGTAACATGCAGGGGAATGACAAGCAAGCAGTAGTAGATGTGCTGCGATTGGTCATATTCTTATGACTTATGAAGTACCCTGTTGATGAATGAAATAATTTCAAAAATAATAAAAGTCCGTTCTGAGGTCTGGCTACATTATACAACAGGATTATCATTGAACTTACAAGCTTTGATGAAGTTCGAAGAGCTGAAGCAAGCATGGAACTATTTTGCACCAGAGCCTTAATTTTCTTAAAGGAAGCAACAACTGACATCGGTACTGCATTGAGGGAGAATGTAAATCAGATACCAATTTATATTTGTTTGTCCAAGTATCAAAGGTGGTAATTTTTCTCTATAATAGACAGAACTTGATTTCCCGTTCTTTATCAAAATAAAGTAAACAAAACTAGCATATGGAAGTCACACACTCACAGTTGAAAGATTTTCATATGATAGAACTAGGTCAAATAAGATTAAGATGCTCCGGAATGGAAACGAGGGAATGTCCACAATACCCGGATTTAGTCAGATCCAATTCGAGGGATTTTGTAGGTTCATTAATCAAGCCTTGGCAGAAGAACTTGACAAGTTTCCAACAATTAAAGATCCAGATCACGAAATTGCATTTCAATTATTTGCGAAAGGATATCAATTGCTAGAACCCTCGATAAAAGAGGTACTCCATCCGATCCATATTACGTGTCACTGCTTTAGTACAACTTTATGGCAGCAAGTAATATGGATCGGAGGGAGGGAGTAACTATTTTCTGATCAGTACGGCAACCATTGTCCTGTTAATAACTGAGGTAGTAGAAGATAATAATACATGATAAGATTAAAAATTATTTATCTTGATTTGTCAATTGGTATTGGACAAATCATAGTCCAATCCTTTGAACCAATTTTAGAATACAATGAATCAATGCAATTCTAATTCCTAATTAGGTCAAAGACAGTCCAAGAGAAATTCTATCCAAAGTAACATAATATACTGCAAAAAGAAAAGCACGATCTATATTATGTTAAGTACGATGCTATCTTCATTTCAAAGAAAGAAACATGTATCTTCTAGGAAAGTAACGAAACAGTAACATGCATAATATATCCAGTTATTCATTTCTGGAAGCCTCTTTTGAGTTCTCACTGTCAGCTGAAAGCTTTAAAGTAGCAAGATCATAAACATGATAATTTTTTCTATTCATGGAATAGAAAGCTACAAAAATAAAAATAAAGAGTGAATGAATGATGACACCTTCCAGAAGCAATCATACAATCAACTTAATCAGTTTGATGAATTTGCATTACATGTCTCGACGAAATAGCTTGAGATGCAAGCATACAACTCACCATATCCTTCAGGATCCTTAGAAATAAACCTCATCAAATGTTCTGTAGTGGCCAGGTTTATATCACTGAAGTAATACTCCACCTGCAAGGTTTGTAAATTTGTGAAATGAAGAAGTAGAGAAAAAACTATTCTTGTAACATAATAAATGAAAAACAACAACATTTATCAGTAAAATATAACGATGTACAGAAGAGTTGAAACTTGACTGAATTGCAGTTTCAAATAAAGACACTACTCACAATATGGACCTATTTAATTGACATGATTGGCTCCATGAAACTTCGCATGTAATTATATGTTACAGCCCCTAGAACAATCACTGCTCCTGCTCTGATTGCACCTATTCGAAATCGAGCAACACAACAACTAAAAAGAGGAGCACCAACCTGCTTGGTGATCTTGTGCAGCACGTCGTCCGTAGTCAGCTCTCTCCCCTGCTGGTGTGCCTGGGCCGGCGGCGGCACCGCTTGCTCGGGCCCCATCTCATGCTCAGGCACGGCAACGAAGCCCGGGCCAGCAGCACCGACCGCCGCGTAAAACTCGAACGGCGGCCGGGGCGGGGGCGGGGGCGGGCCCGCGGCAAAGAACGACGCAGGGGGCGGCGGGGGAGGCGCGGCGAAGACGTGGATCACGGGCTGCACCGGCGGGGGCGGCGGCGCCGCGGCGACACGCGGCACGAACTCCGGCGCCTGCGCGTTGAGCCGGCTGGCGGAGCTGCTCCGCGAGAGGCCCCCCGGCAGCTCCTCCCCGGCAGCCGGATCCTGCTGCGACATCGGGCGGGGCTAGGGTTTCGGCGCCAGTTAGCAGCAGCAGCAGCAGGAGCAGCCGACGCTGCCGTGGCAAAAGGGTAGTGGTGGGATTAGTAGCAGCGGCAGCAGCGCGGTGCTAGTGCTAGGCGGGCGGCGGGTTAGGGTTCGGGCGCGGCGGAGAAGGGGAGTTCTCGGAGGTCGCGGGCGCCGGCGAGGTCGGATATTTATGGGGCGCGACACGCGGAGGCTTCCACGGGGGATCGGCGCCGCGGCCACGCTCCGTCTCCGATCGGAGAGGGAGGTGACTGGCGTGGAGGACGGGTCGACCCGGCGTATGGTCTGGCGGGTGAGCCGACGCAGGGCGTGGCGTCCGCGTGGGTATTGGTGTGTGGGCCGGGCGTAGGGAGGGGAGGAGCGAGCAGGGCGTGGGGCCGGGGGGGCAAGCGAGGATTGGATCGAGGCGGACCGCACCCGTTGGGTGTCGTGTCCGTATGATTCCTCGTGCGCGAGCAAATCGGGTGCCTGTTTGTGTAGGCGCGTGTGCGGGCAGGAGTAGGCCCTGTTTGTTCAGCTTTCGGAGCAGTTTTTGATTTGGAAAAAATTGAAACTGAAACAAACAGCTATTTTAGAACAGTTGTGAAACTACAATCCAAAACTGTTTCGGGCTATTTTCAGTGTAACAGCCTAAATCACGTCTCAGGGTACTTCACAGCCAAAACTGTTTCCCTAGCCCCTCTGCTTTTGGCATTTGGTCGTAATTATGTCATCAATGTCGCCGCAGGCACGACCTATCTCTCCCTTCGCCCCTCCTCCTGAAACATAGCGTTTTCACCAGCCCATAGTCGTTTCCACAGCTACGTTGCCAAACAGCTAACTTTCACTGCAGCTGTTTTCTCAGCACAACAGTTTTGCCAGCACAACAAGTTCACAGCTGAATCTGTCGAAACTGAATCTCAAACAAACACAGCCAATATCCCTCCTGGGTAGACTTGGTTCGTGCACGCTTGTAGTTTGCCTATACTCACCAATGAGGCTGTCGGGTGTTTTATATATCCTTTGGTTGGGAGCTTACAAGGGCATCTCTAGCAGAACCCCTATCATAAAAGTCCGGAATCTCTCCCTTATCCCATCGGCTTCTTCACCCCCTTCGTCACGCCTTCGTTGATGACAATAAGCCCTTGTCCCCCTGATTTAGGGATCCATGTAGGCATCGATTTAGACTTGAGGGTTCGATTTAGGTGTCGACTCGGGTTTAGGGTTTCATACAACTCGACTAGGGTGTCAATTAAGGGTTTCATTCGACTCAAAGTGCCTATAATGTAGTGTGAATGCTTGTTCAAAGTGCTTTTGTCGTGGCTATAAGTAGTGTCACGTCCACGCTGTCAGAACGTTGCAGCCACTTGTGTCACAGACCCACGCCACTGCAGCCAAGCCAAACAAGCACAACCTGAAATTCTCCACCGAGCGACTCACACCGTCACACTCCCTCGCGCTCACATTCAGCAAGAGAACGCGCCGCCACCACGGACCACGCACCACCCGACAGCCGAGAATGCTCCTCCTCTTCGCGCTCCTCGCCGGCGCCGCCTTCCTCCTCTTCAAGTTCGCCACCGCCGATGGTAAGCAGCGCCGCGTCTCCGTTCTCTCCCCCCTTCCGCCCACCGATCGAACCTAGGCCTATTCAAGTATCCCCCTTCGTGCTTCGTTCCCCCCTCTATTCTTCGCTGCTGGCTGGGGGCTAATCGCTCTTGTTCTTGGCTGGGCGCAGGGGATTTCACCCTCTTGTCGTGCGGCCGGCCGCGGCGGGACAAAGTGGACGGCAAGGTTGGCGTTTGCTGCTCCGTTGTCTTGCTTATCATCTCGTTGGATTCGTTGTCTGAATTCCGTATGCTTGCGTTTTCCTTTCTTTGGTGCCCTTCAGGTTGTATGGATTACGGGAGCCAGCCGTGGGATTGGTGAGTTTACTTGTCTGTCTCTTGAATTGGGTGAATTTCATCGCAAGAAAAAAAGGAAGAGGGAATTTGGTCATAGTAAATTGGGTGTCATATGATTTCTTAGGTGTCAACCCTTTTGTTGTGGTTGTGATTTATGACTGTAGAGTTGTTGAACTTGATCGTTATTTTAAGCGCATGCCCCGATTGCTAAACTTTAGGTGTATTGCTTCGGTTAGGGTGACGGTCACAAAATAAAGAATTGCGCCCGATGATGAGATCATGCTATAGTACATATGCTTTTTTAGCATTAATGCTGTATAGATTGCATATTCTCTAGTTATAGACAGAGGAAGAATCGAGAGAACTTGCTTTTTGTGCTAGTTTATTAAGGAGGATAGTGATTTTCACCATTAAACAGTGGTTAGAAGATTACTTTTTATATCCCTGACCTGGCCTTGTTTCCAGTTTTATCTGCCATGCTCATGCTTGTTTCGATAGGAACCTTAATTTGGAAAACCTTGTAATACAACTATCTTGCTCTGAGAACTTTGGTGTGCATATCTGTAGATCTGTAATGACATTGGTCAATGGTCATAGAGGGGGTGTCTGCATCATAACTGATATTGCAAATATGCTAATCAGTGAACGGTAATAACGAAAGGGAATTATAGATTTTGTCATGACCTGCTAAGCTGCTTAAAGCAAAATTGCACTTCTTAAAGCTGATTGTATGATTTTTTAAGCCAGATGGAGGCATTACACGTTGTTCATTAGTGAAAGGTATTTTGTAGGTTTAGTGTCTGCCTGATGTTTGTTGCAGTGTAGTTTTAAATGGTTAATTCACGTAGAACCTATTCATGGATCACTTTCAGTTTTGATAATTGGATATATGTTATTTACATGTCATCCATTTGCTAAATTTCATGATATGTTTGCTAAATTTAGCATATTGTTCCACGATAACCAGAATGATTTCTTGTAATGCCAGGGGAGGTTCTTTCAATGCAGTTTGCGAGTTTAGGAGCAAAGCTCATACTATCTGCACGTAACAAGGAGGAGCTTGAGAGAGTGAAACGTAACATCATCAGTAAGTTTGAGAAGCTCATGTTGTCTTCTAGTAGGGTAGTGGAAATCTGAGTTCTGGACCAAGTTTGAATTTCATGTTTTTTCTGTTCTCTTTATTCTTCAAAGGCAAGCATCCAGATAGCAAAGTTGAAGTGTTACCCATGGATTTATCATCTGATGAAGAATCTCTGAAAGAAGTTGTACATTCAGCGGAATCACTCTTTTCCAGTGCAGGCATTGACTATATGATGCACAATGCGGCCTTTGAGTGTCCAGTAAATATTATCATACACTTTCTATCAGCCTAAATCCCTTTTAGTCTAACTACACAACCACCACCAGTTTTTGCTTGCTAAATAAATCAATAAAATTGCAGAAAAGGGGGGCCCTGGAAGAAACTGAGGAAGGTCTTAAGGTATGTGAACCATCTTTTACTTTGTTCTTTATATCGCTATCGACAACGTAACTTCCTGCTAATTATTTCTTGTTACGCAGGCTACTTTTCATGTCAATGTCTTTGGAACAATTACTTTGACTCGCCTTCTTGCACCTTTCATGTTGGATAGAGGGATGGGTCATTTTGTTGTGGTATGTCTGTAATGGAATTTATTGTCAACATGATTTCTATTAGGTTATTATTGTAGCTAACTCGCTATTCACAGATGAGTAGTGCAGCTGGAAAGGTGCCCACACCTGGTCAGGCTCTTTACTCTGCTTCCAAACATGCTCTCAATGGCTACTTTGCTTCTCTGCGATCTGAGGTATTAAAATCATACCTTTAGCTCATTAAGCTTGCAACATAATACATTCTGGGTATGCTAAATTTATATGCATATGAATTATCCACTTCTGTTATCGACAGGTATTCATAGACAATCTTTCTTCTGTTATCAAGAGCATTGACTGTATTTTCTGCTCAAATGGAATTTCGTGGTTAGATGGTTCTCTGTAGATATTTAGTTGTTTTCCTGTAAGTTTTGTTTGTTTTTTCGCGACTATGTTGCTCAAGCTATATATCTTCCATGCTGCAGTTATGTACGAAAGGCATTAAGGTCATGTAACACCCCCTTGTAATAAACTCTGTGACACTCTGTTAAAACTGCCAAGTCATGATCATTTGCAGTGCCAAGTCATAAGGGTTAATGATCCAATTCAAATTCACATCTGAAAATCAACTCAAATTCAAAAGTGAAATATAAAGTTGTTCAAACTCTGTTGGGAAAATGTTCATTAAATGGCCAATAATCCAGGAACATTTCTAAAACCAATATCAAAATATTTGGAGTTGGACAAGTGACTCAAACAAGGTGAAACAGCACCTAAACAGAATATTAAAATCCATTTAAAATCATTACAGATTCAAATGAACTCCAAATCTGCCCAAACCACTTTTTGGTGAGAGATAATATTGCATTGCAATATTTGGGCCAACTTCCACATTTTACAAAAGAGCACAAGTGGCCTAATCATTTTGAAACAGAAAAAGAATAAAAGAAAAGGAAGAAGAGAAATAAGAAAAAGGAAAACGCTACTGTTGGCTGGGCCTAAGTGCACAGTGTGCGGCCCAGTCCAACAGCGGCCCACCTCACCTCCCTCCTCGTGCGTGTCGGCGCGCCCCTGGCCGCGCACACCCGCGCCAGCCGGGCGGCGACACGGCGATGGCGCCGACGCCACCGACAGCCAGAGGATAAGGAGGAGCTCGATCCACCTCCTCCCCGTTCCTATCCACTTCTCTCGTTCACTCTCCCCTCTCACACCTCGCTCGCTCCGCCCCTCGCTCCCTCCCAGATCCGGCCACCGAGCGCCGTCGTCGCCGCACTTCGCCGTTTGTCGTGGCCACAGGCGGTCCCGTGCCTGCCGACCGTGTCCGCCAGCCTCGCTGCGGTCGGACACTTCCTCTGGTGCTTTCAGCTGGAGCGGGGAGGCCCTGCAGCTGCCGTTCGGCGTCGTCTTCCTCCTCGGACTCCGGCGATCCCCTTCCTCTCCGACGAGCCCTGCTGCTACTAACCTGACAACGGTCTTTCGTGACCACTCGGTGAGCTTCCCTTCTCCCTCCCCGATGCCTTGCGCTGCCCGTCGACGCCTACAGCTAGCTGGCGTCGATGCCATGAGCTCGCCGCCGCTGAGCGCCTCGTCGCCGTGGTCCTGACCTCTGCCATGCCTGCCTGAGCACGGCATCGTGCTCCTGGTGCTTCCAGGAGCCGAACGCACTCGCACACGCACTTCCCCGTGCTCTCTAGCATCTAGCCCGGCGAGTGCTCAAACGCGCCTCCGCCTCTGCTCGTCGCCGGCGCCCTTCCGATGACCAAATGGTCACCGGGCCGAGCCCTTTGCGCTCAGCGCATCGAGTAGGTTCTCGTTAGCCCCGCCACTTGCTCACTTGCGCGCTGCTGCCTCGATCCCGTCGATGACCGAACTCCGGCGCCCGCCGCAAAGCTCGCCGTCGGCGACACACGTCGTTTCCGGCCACCTCACCGCCACCATTCGACGCGCCGTCGAGCGGCCGTTCGAACGCACCCGGCCCCGTCCCTTTTGGTGGCCTGTAGGCGATTTCCGGCCACCGCCCGAGCGCGCCGCCGCGCGAAATGGTCGCCGGAGCGTTCTCCGGCGCCGGCGCCGACGTGGCCGCCACGTAGGTTGCCCTGGGTCACTGACCCGTGGGCCCAGGGGCCCGCGTTGACCACGTTGACCACGGTCAACCGTGGTTACTGTTCATCCCCTCTCACTGACATGTGGGCCCCCGCGATTAATTAGACTAATTGAATAGTTAAATAAGTAAAATTAATTAGATTAACCTAATGTCAGGTTTGACCCTGGTCAACCGCAGTTGACCTGCTGACGTCACTATGACGCAATGCTGACGTCATAATTCATTTTCTGATAAATAAAATAATTCCAGAAATTCAAATAAACTTTAAAAATTAATAACTTTTAAACCGTAGCTCGGATCGAAAAAGTTAAAACATGAAAGTTGCTCAGAACGACGAGATGAGTTTGATCGTGCCGTCTGTTTCTCCATCGGAACCCCCTACGTAGAAGAACTCGTAACTCCGGACCCGAATCCGGCAGATGAATAGTGCACACACGTCGGATATTAAATCCCAGAATAATTCTAAAAATAACTAAAATGACTTAGATGCATAATTAGGCAACCCTGCACTGCATCATAGCATCACACGCACCGTATTGCATTTGTTTGCATTATGTTTACCTGTTTCTTCCCCCTCTTCTCTCTCGGTAGACCCCGACGTTGACGTAGCTCCCGAGGCAGACGCCGCACAGGAGTACGACTACGTCCCCGACGATACTACTGAAGACCTTGCCCTTGCCCCCGAGCAAACAGGCAAGCACCCCCATTTTGAGCATGCCTATATCGCCTATTCCCTTCTCTCTTATGCTTGCATTAGAACTGCTACTGCTACTGTTTTCCTATATCTGCTGCATAGCCTGATTATTGTACCCTGCTTTGTTACCTTACTGGTTATCCTAGACTGCTTAGTATAGGGTGGGTAGAGACACGACAGAGACCCCCACTTGATCCCGACTGCCCTGCTGGACATCAGAAGACCCGATCATCGGGATTGAAGACCAGACCCTGGCACCGCACATCACTACCCCTTAGTTGCCGACACTGCTGGGTTACCGTCGAGTGCCGAGGGTGATACCTCGTTAGCACTTCTGATGTTAACCTTGTAGGTTAGTTACTCGGTCGTGGTAAGCGAGGGTGATTCCTCCTACACCACCCCCGATAACGGCATCGTCGCGCAACCTCTCAAGTGTGGACCTCGAGGGTGATTCCTCCTTCGTTCACCTTGATGATAACATCGAGCGGGAACTCCATCGAGGGTGATTCCTCATAGTTCCCTTCGGTGTCAGACACACAGTTACCTTGGATATTATGACTTGACTATGAACCACGATACTAAAGACGGGTCGGCCCTGAGGGGTACCCGCGCGAGCTTATTGCGAAGTGATGTGGAGTCGGGTTGACCTGGATGGTGCCCGCGAGATAACTACGAGGCGTGGCCGGGCATTCTTAGCCCTTGCCGCAAGTCCTCGAGACGGGGCGACGGGGTCACATCGATCGTGAGTCTCTGCTCGTTTCCGCGCGCTCCTAATCCACTACGGTTTGGATATTTGATCCGAGGGGCCTTTGGCCCGATAGCACTAACCATCACGTGGGCATAGTATGGGCGTTCTGCGTCGTATACTTCAGCCGGAGCTTAATGGACGTCAGCGACTGATGCGGCACACGCTGGGTTGGACTGGGAACGCAACCGCGCTTGTATAAGGGGTTGCTAGGTCTGCTCACCGGCGGTGCACGTAACGTGCAGGAGTTCCCGGGGCGATGGCCCAAGACCCCTGGGGGCATAGGTTAGTCCGGCGTGCTGACCTCTCTGTTAGGTATTTGGTCGGGTTGCGGCGTGTTGCTTAGCCGAGGCCGGGCATGACCCAGAAAAGTGTGTCCGGCCGGAGTTAAGCGAGCGTGGTGGGTAAGTTGGTGCACCCCTGCAGGGAAGAAACTTCTATCGATAGCCTGTCCTACGGTAACGGACACTCGGAGTTGTATCCCGATCGGTACAACTAGAACATGTGATGAGAATTGGATAGTACGGCTCTGGGATTGCTTTCTCGCAGGGAGTCGAGAAAGGATCTCAGGTCGAGGTTGATGATACTACTACTACTACTTTACTTATGTAATCTGCTCTCTCCTCGTGCTGAAAGACTGCTGAAGATTGTTGAAGATGCTAGTCTTCGATAGGACTAGGCTTTCCCCCTTTATTCTGGCATTTCTGCAGCCCAGTCCACATATACAGCCATTCCTTTGACAATGATGCATATGTAGTGTAGATCCTTGCTTGCTGAGTACTTCGGATGAGTACTCACGTTTGCTTTATTTTCTTTTTCCCCCATATTCCATTTGATGCCACCAGACGACGGAGCCCCTGAGCCAGAAGCCCCAGCCGACGACCAGTACTACTACCCGCCTGGCGAGTACTACTACTACGAGGAGCCGTTCGACGACCAGGAGTAGGATCGGAGGGTCCAGGGCAGGAGGCCTACGCCTTTCAATCGTAGTATTTTATTTTACCCCGTCTCTGTGAATGCCTAATTCTCTCTATGTAATATATCTGTACCCAGATATCTAATGCTTCCGCTGACGCTTGTATGCCATCGAGCTATGTATTCGAGCCCTCGAGGCCCTGGCTTGTAATATTAAGCTTGTATGACTTTATTTTATGTTTTAGAGTTGTGTTGTGATATCTTCAAGTGAGTCCTTAGGCTTGATCGTGCGCATTTGCGTGTATGATTAGTGCACGATTAAGCCGGGGTCGTCACAGGTCACTGTTGTCTCTCCTGGACCTATTGAAACACCAGTATCTTCTGGTGCAACTTCTTCATCACAAAGGCATTCATCCGAGGTTATGCTTTGTTTATTAGACTTCTCTTTATTTTTTACGAACAAACGGAAGTAGTTTGCTAGACAAAGTCACACAAAGACCTCACCTTAGCTAAGCATAGTTTGCAGTGCTTATTTCCAAATCTTATGTGAAAATGAAGCTATGTAAAATTCTATTAGCTGAAGGGGAGCCTTGGCACAGCGGTAAAGCTGTTGCCTTGTGACCATGAGGTCACGGGTTCGAGTCCTGGAAACAGCCTCTTGCAGAAATGTAGGGAAAGGCTGCGTACTATAGACCCAAAGTGGTCGGACCCTTCCCCGGACCCTGCGTAAGCGGGAGCTACGTGCACCGGGCTGCCCTTTTTTTTTTAAATTCTATTAGCTACCATCTTTTGTGTTTCATAGTATTAAAGTTAGATAAATTCTTTTATCCAGACATTTCATCCCACATGTGTTAGAACAAGCCCAATAATTGCAACTGCTGAATCGAACGAGGTTATCATAATCCAGCAGTGTTCTAAAATGCATGTTGTTTGTGTCTAGACTTGCTTTAATGTTTTTTTGTTGTACATACGTTATCACATTCTGCTCACGTCCTAACATCTTGTACTTGCTTAACTATTGGAAGTTGGTTCTCAGTACCCTTTTCTAATCGTTGTTTCTTATATTTACTCATTCTTGTTAACCTATGCAGAAAATGTGTTTCAGTGGAAAGATGTGCTGAACTGACAATAGTTGCCGCAACTCATGGACTAAAAGAAGCATGGATATCATATCAGGTATATTTCATTCTGAACATTACTGCTTGGACCATTTAAGAAGCCTGAAGTCTTAATTTATTATGCTCATATATTATATATTATGCTAGAAACTTACCACCATATCTGACTCATTTACACAATATAAGCTTTCCCTAATGGATCCTTGAAACTTTGTGCCCACGTTTTTCCTGAGCAATAACATCAGTTAGCTAGTGCATGTACTAACATAAAAGCTTCTATAATATAATAATGTGTTAAGTACAATCACTATGTTGTAGTAACCTACGGGTTTGTAGCTTGTATCACTATGTTATACTATTGGTTCAAGTATCTATGACATGATGTTTCTATTTTATGTCTGGCACTCTGCATAGTGTATTTTTCATTCTATATTTATGTTACATATTGAATCTGAATTTTAGTGACTTCCTTTGCAGCCTGTGCTGGCTGTTATGTACGTGGTGCAATACATGCCAACAATTGGATGCTGGTTTATGGACAAGGTAGTCTTTTCTAGTTTAGTGGTTTTCTTTTCCTTACTACTGGTGAATTGTCTTTGCATCCTCCAGTCAGAACAAACTTGTCACAGGTAGAAATCGTGTGGACAAACTTGATGGGTGTATTTATCTTTAAAGCACTGTCATGATGTCACACTTATATGACTTAAAAATTGAAAAGGTTTGCTTTTCATACCGCAACTACGGTCAGCCCATTTGGAACAATGATAGGAAAAATTCAAAAACATGGAAAATTCATGAATTAGAGCGGCATGGCTCAGATCTCACACATCCTGTACGGATGTAAACACGTGAATAGAGAAGACAAGCCAGTTGGGATATAGGACAGGTATAACATGGAAACTTGTGGAGGGAAGAATCACTTGAAAGGAAACATGGGGGGATATTGCCTTGGATTTCAAAGTGGAAATTTTCCGTGTGTTTTGAACAATAGTTGATATTTTTCCTTTGTTTGAAGTGGGGCCTTAAATTTCACCCCTCAACCTTCAAACAGGCAAGTCTAAGGGTGTCTGACCCTAAACACTGGAAGCCCCTTTTTTGAGGAATTTTTCTTTGAAGAATAGGAATCTCCTTTTTCATCCATGAGATCTAGCAAGGCTGTTTTTTATGATGCAGTGGTTTTGAAGGAATTTAATATTCTGGCAAGTGGCAACTTTATAAATACTCTGAGATAGAAGGGAAAATTGCTACGAATATAATTTTTTTGGAACTGGGAATTTGAAGAAAATAATTTACAAGTACAGGCTGTACAATGAATGCAACAATTAGGCTAAATAGAGTGTTTCCACGCACTTCAAAAATGTTTGGTTTTCTTACAAATGTGTATAAATCATTGTGAGTTTACTGTATTATCTTGTTTGTTCAGAATACTAATGATTTTTTCCTTCCAAGTTTCTGCTGTTGTTACCATTTCTTAAAATCCTCTAATTCTTTAGTAATTTTTCTGGAATATTTCGTATTTATAAAATTCAATTCCCCGTACTTCTCTTTGTTAAATTTTGTAATAATATTTTTGCTATTTTTTATTTGTTCCTTGTCTCTTGCAGTTTCTTCTATATTATCCAACTTTTTCTCTAAATTATTGGTGTTCCACCATTTTGTCCCTCTAAATTACCTTAGTTTTTCAAGGTTTATTTGTTGAATATACTGACTGGGTTGTGCCTTGCTTTGCGTTCATGGTAGTTCAAGAGTTGAGAAATAAATAAGTAGGATCAGTGGCATGGTTAAAACTTGTTGTTGGTCAAGCTGATGCGTCTAGGGGGCTGAAATCTAGGAAGTTGTGCAATTTTGAGGACTGCAGTAAAAAAAAAATTAAACAAATTTTGAACAGCTATTTTTATTCTATCAACTACTACCTTGCATTGTCAATATAATCTGATGGTTATTTTGTTTTTACCCAGGTTGGTGCAAAGCGAGTGGATGCCGCTGCAAAGAAAGGCAACGCCTACAGTTGGAATCTCCTCTTCGGTGGCAAAAAGTCGGCTTGACAATGAAGTTGCTCATTGCGCCTACAGTTGGATTCTCATTGAGATTCTGAAATAGTCATACACATCTATCTATATAGATTATGAACCTTGTTACCCTTTTTCATCTTTATGTGCGAAATGACCAACGGGAAGCAAGCATTCCTTGTAATGTCACCTAGTCAGCGAGTTGAAGTATTTTAGAACTCTGGATACAAGTCAGCATACCAGCTTTGCATTTCCATGAAAGAATAAATCGTGCAAGATGGATTACTATTTTATCTGTTGTGTTTCCTGTGTAAATCTTTTTAATGTGCTACTATCTGGGTGCTTTCATGTTCCGGTTGTTGTGCCGACAGTCGACAGAATAAGCGATTGATGTATAAACGAACCTTGATTCTTGAAGAAAATGCAGCTGCTATTAACCGTAATATAAGAAAGTTCAGGCCTCAGGCTGCTTATGAACACCTTACAAGTTACAACATAGAAATCTGTTTGATGCTTTCAGAGTTGATGTGCACCAGAATTACAATGTTCGCATGGTGCAGTTGCATACGTTGTGCAACGCAACGACATTGCCTATTGAAGACAACAACCCCTATAACCAGATTTTGGAAAAAGTATTGGAAGTAACTTCAGTCCTTACGAAAGACATTTCCTTCGACCTTGAATAAGACATACAACATATCTTCAGACTTCAGTCCGCCATTCTACAGAACATTTGAACTAGTGTACGTCACTCAGATCGCACTCTAGTGTTTCCAACCGTTGAGAAAGCCATCTGGAGTGTAAGGCTCCAAGAATCCAATGAACTGCAAAATCATATGACAAGGAATCAAGGAACAGTCAAGTAACCGATTAACAAGAAACATGGCGAAGCTGGAGCACACATAATAAGACCTAGAAATCTTTTACTTCTCATGGTCTTCTATCGAGTACGTCATTTCTCATCTTGTGCTCCAAATTTGTATGTAACATCACAATGCCTACTCTACACTATAAATTGATTATAAAAATCAAATGTGTCATGTGCCTTCGTCCAAACTATTACATGGTTTCCAAATTCAAGTTAAATTTGGTACCATTTTGATTTTCATATCCGGACTCACCCTGCAGGGTCCAGGCACTAATATTTTGTAACCCTGTCACGGTGCCTTGCCCTTCTCGAGTCCAATCTCGAAGAGCCATTTGGGAAAGCTTTCCCTCGGGCTAGTTTTCTTATATCTGATTTGTAAATAAGACAGGGAAGGCAAACAATGAGTAATTTCTTTAGAAAAACAAGGATTGGCCAGCGGCCAACAATGTTGCTCGAGTGATAAAAACAATAATAGAAGAACTATCATGCGGGTTGAGGTCTATCACTTTTTACATTAGAGCCCACCACAATCAACAAAAGAACAAGAAACTAATAGATGTACCTTCAAACCATCATGAGACCATCGGGCACCATAACCTTCATGCACACGAATTTCAAAAACAGGCCTATTGGGCTGTGTCAGATGAATATTTATCCAACAGCCCTCACGTAACAAACGGTCAATGACTTCGGACGAAAGTTGATTCTTCTTTGGATCTGTAGATAAATAGTTTTAACTAAATATACCATAATGCGAGTCTTCAACTTGATGATTGTTAAGCAGGAACACATCTTTACCACTTCCATGGAGGCAGCCCCACCACCCATCCCTACTCCTGTGAACATGTTTGGCCAATGCCCTTGCAGCATCAGTTAAAGAACAACTTTTCACCTCCAGTACAATGCAACACCATCAATCTTAGTTACAAGAGAAATTTCACAAGGTGGAAGCTTGGTAATATTCAAGAACAGCAAAATGTTTGGATGGGACAGCATTCAATAGAACTGAGAGGTAGTTGCTAAAGCTGAACTTACAGTTGGTTTGTGTAGTTTCATACAAGATGAAATCAACATGGATTTTGGAGGAGGCAATCCATCTGGAACTGTTCCTGATGTGTTTGCCAGACCAAGGAGTCTACCTAATCCATCGTAACCCAATCCCTAGAAAATAACAAGAGATAAGTTCACGAAGCACAGAACCAGCTACATACCTAGTACAAGTGCCCATATATGATTATTCAACTTAAAGCAAACTAACGGATCTAAAAACGTTACTCCCTCATCCCACATATAAAAGGCCCCCCTCGAAATTTGGGCTTAACTCCACGAATTTGACTTATTAAATATGAGTCATATACAACAAATATTATTATACCATTGGAAACCCTTTGAATACGAATCCAATGTCATATTTTTTTGTGCCATGTGTAACATTTTTAGTCAAATTTGTAGTCAAAGTTGAGCTCGAATTTTGATGTGGCCTTTTAGATGTTGACGGAGGGAGTATTATGAATTATGATAACCAGAACATGAATCAATACAAATATTACTGGTTAAAAGACGACCCATTAAGGTTTAACTAACATTCAGTAAAACTCCAAGCTACAAAGCTTGCAATTGACATGCAAAGGCCAAAGGGGTAAGCGAGCTGGCTGTTTTGAGTGCATAAATAGTGACACTTAGTGTAATTCAATGTGTATTTACAAAGTACTCCCTCCGTCCCATAAGGTAAGACGTTTTTTGACACTTGTGTAGTGTCAAAATACGTCTTACATTATGGGACGGAGGGAGTACATACATAATGAATTTAGATATATCAGCCTTGTATGCCCCATAAAAGATATGTCGCTATAAATATGATTATAAATGATCTGGTAACATTACAAACAGAAGAAACGTGGAATGAAATGTTAAAGTGTGCCACTCACAGCAAGAAGCTTGGTCATGGTTATGTAAGGTTGGATTTGCGGCTTTGAGACCGATATTGCCAAGACTCCATAAGAGTACTCCTTTTCCTCTGTGTAAAATTTTCTATAAACTTTGACACCTGTATATGCAGATAATTTAGTCGATTGTCTAGGGGTCCTTTACAGCTGCATATAGAACCTTTTATATCAAAAAGATAATAATACTAGTGAGAAAGAACATTATGCGATATCAACATGGGTATGGACTTGAGATGCTTCAGAAATGTGTACCCATCAACATATCACAAGAGCTCAGTTGTGTTTTTGTGGTACAATAAAGTCTGAAGATTAAAGAGGTAGCATGCCTAGCATGCACCCTTCGAGCTGAATTAAATTATTATCTAAGGTGCCTGCCAAACCAAGAACATTATGCGATATCAACATGGGTATGGACTTGAGGAATTCTTCTTTTTCTTGTCGTCAGAATCATATTCCTTGCTCTTCTTCTTTTTCTTGGCTTTCTTGTCCCATTGAGGACATTTAGATATGTAGTGGCCTGGCTTCTTGCATTTATGGCATGTTCTCTTCTTGTGGTCACGAGAGGAAGCCTCATCATTCTTGGAACTGGATCTTGAAGACCTTCCGAAGCGATTCTTCTTGGAGAACTTTTGAAACTTCTTCACAAGCATTGCTAGCTCTCTGCCAATGTCTTCAGGATCACCAGAACTGCAGTCAGATTCTTCTTCAGATGAGGAAACAACTTTTGCTTTCAAAGCACGGGATCGGCCATAGTTGGGGCCATAGATATCTCTCTTCTCAGATAGCTGGAACTCATGTGTGTTGAGCCTCTCAAGTATGTCAGATGGATCAAGATCTTTGAAGTCAGGGCGTTCTTGAATCATCAGGGCCAAAGTGTCAAATGAGCTGTCAAGTGATCTCAGTAGCTTCTTCACAATTTCATGCTTGGTGATCTCAGTGGCGCCGAGTGCGCGAAGCTCATTCGTGATATCAGTGAGGCGGTCGAACGTGAGCTGGACATTCTCATTATCGTTTCTCTTGAAGCGGTTGAAGAGATTGCGAAGAACATCAATCCTTGAGTCTCTCTGGGTTGAGACGCCTTCGTTGACCTTGGACAGCCAGTCCCAGACTAGCTTCACAGTTTCCAGTGCACTCACACGGCCATACTGTCCTTTGGTCAGATGACCACAGATGATGTTCTTGGCGGTTGAGTCCAGTTGCGCGAACCTCTTGACATCAGTAGCGGTGACACCTTCACCGACCTTGGGAACACCTGTCTTGATGACATACCAGAGGTCAATGTCAATGGCTTCAAGATGCATGCGCATCTTATTCTTCCAGTAGGGGTAATCAGTGCCATCGAAGACGGGGCACGCAGCGGAGACCTTGATTATCCCTGCAGTCGACATAGCTAAAACTCCAGGTGGTTAAACCGAATCACACAGAACAAGGGAGCACCTTACTCTGATACCAATTGAAAGTGCTAGTTATCGACTAGAGGGGGGTGAATAGGCGATTTTTATGAAAGTCTTCAAAGCACGAGGACTTTGAAGATAAACAATCAAATTGAACCTATATGATATGCAGCGGAAGATGAACTACACTAGATAAACCATAGTCAAGTGAGCATAGTAATGAAAGCACGAAGACTAATAGCAACTAGGTAGTACAGATTGGAATGGAAGACAGAATGAAGCCAAACAGATAATAGTCTTCGCACAGTGAAGTCAAACAGATCAGACAAGCAAGCAATGACTTCACGAAGACAAACTGAAAATGTAAAGGAGGAGGGGGATAGAACCAGAAGCTTGGTGAAGACAAGGATTTGGTAGACCAGTTCCAGTTGCTGTGACAACTGTACGTCTGGTTAGGGAGGCTGAGATTGAACTCAGAAGACCACGTCTTCACCTTATTCCCCTTGAGCTAAGGACACCCAGTCCTCGCCCAATCACTCGGGTAAGTCTTCAAGGTAGACTTCCAAACCTTCACAGGCTCCGTTCATCGGCAATCCACAATGACTCTTGGATGCTCAGAACGCGACGCCTAACCGGCTGGAGGATGCATAGTCCTCAAGTGTAACAAATCTTCAGGTCACGCATACAGAAAGACTTCAGTGATGCCTAACACTCTTTGGCTCTGGGTGTTCTGGGCTTTATCCTCGCAAGGATCTTTCTCTCAAAGCCTTCGGAGGTGGGTTGCTCTCAAACGACAAAAGCCGTGCACTAACTCTGAGCAGCCACCAATTTATGGTGTAGGGGGTGGGCTATTTATAGCCAGGAGGCAACCTGATCTGATATGTCCGAAATGGCCTTGGGTCACTAAGGAACTGACACATGTCCAACAGTCGGATTTCAAACACACGCGGCAGCTTGGCTTGGGCTACAAGCAAAGCTGACTCATCCAACTCTGGATAAGATTTGCTCTCATTGTCTTCGCTCGAAGACATAGGATTTGGGTTGAGCATCACGTCAGTCTTCTGACTTTGTTCACTTGGACCCCACTTAACAGTTCGGTGGTTCCTATGACTCAATGAAGAAGAAAAGGAAACTACGAAAGAAACTATGTCTTCGCACTCCATAGTCTTCAAGTGAATGTCTTCACACGTCATTATCTTCAACGTGAATGTCTTCACGAACCACCATTGTCTTCAATGTCTTCATACATTTTTAGGGGTCGTCTCTGGTAGGAAAACCGAATCAATGAGGGACTTCTACTGTGTTATCCTGCAATTCTCACAAACACATTAGTTCCTCAACCACGTTTGTCGTCAATACTCCAAAACCAACTAGGGGTGGCACTAGATGCACTTACAACTTTCTTGTTTTAACTCTGATTCATCCCTGGTTTGTTTCCTTCTTCGAGGAGAAGATAAGGAAGCTATTCAGAGGATATAATCCACCTTCTAGCCCTTGGATGGAAGTGGGTGGTCAATGAGGGGGAGGGTTTGGCATGAGCTATATATATGCATCTATCTTGAGGGAGCCGCACATAAGTCACCTAGCACGCAAGGAGGGGCAGCCTCCATTTCGCCCCACCTTGAAGCCTCCATTTCGTCCAAGAGCAAGGGAAGAACACATCCACGTAG
Source organism: Thinopyrum elongatum (assembly GCA_011799875.1). Taxonomy (NCBI): domain Eukaryota; kingdom Viridiplantae; phylum Streptophyta; class Magnoliopsida; order Poales; family Poaceae; genus Thinopyrum; species Thinopyrum elongatum. The sequence continues at coordinate 79,052,991 of CM022300.1, read as the reverse complement.
AGATCCAAGGAGGAAGAAGAAGGGAGAAGCCTCCACCTCTGACGTGGTCTCAGGGCTGGCGCCAGTGTACCTCCTCCCACTCCACGGTGACTACTCCACCACCTCCCTTCAGTTGGGAACCAATGAATAAATCTGTATAAATAATGCCACTAGTCTTGGTCAAGCAATGTTACAAAACAAGTTAAGAATCCACTCGTGCCCCAGCCGATTCTATTGAGGTTGTCAATATTGGCCATGTTTGTTTCAGCTTTGGGAGCAGTTTTTGGACTGGAAAAAGTTGAAACTGAAACAAACAGCTATTTTAGAACAGTTGTGGAACTACAACCCAAAACTGTTTCGGGCTATTTTCAGTGTAACAACCCAAATCACGTCTCGGGTTACTTCACAGCCAAAGCTGTTTCCCTAGCCCCTCTGCTTTTGGCGTTTGGTCGTAATTATGTCATCAATGTCGCCGCAGGCACGACCTATCTCTCCCTTCGCCCCTCCTCCTGAAACATAGCGTTTTCACCAGCCCACAGTCGTTTCCACAGCTACGTTGCCAAACAGCTAACTTTCACTGCAGCTGTTTTCTCAGCACAGCAGTTTTGCCAGCACAACAAGTTCACAGCTGAATCTGTCGAAACTGAAGCTCAAACAAACACAGCCGTAGCCTACTCGTGGAAAACGGCTTTCTATTGGCGTATGATGGACCGAGACTGCTACTGCTAGGCAACGGCTATGACCGAGACTGCTACATGGCGGCAGTCCATCAGGCTACTCGTAACAGGATTATTTTGAATTGAAAAGTAGTACTCCCTCCGTTCCATAATAGTGTTACGCTCTAATATTATGGGACGGAAGGAGTAGCTCAGGACAGAAAAATGAGAAGTTACTATTTCATGAGAAATTTTCTCATCGACTATGTCGCATTTTTTCTTTGAATTGAAATCTTAAGACATCATGGATTATGGTACAACCTATCTAAAAAACGGTACAACCTATCTATATATAGTGTCATTGTCTTGTTATCTGAGCTCTCCGCCAGGGTAGGTTGAGAAATCATAATTTCTCCTTTAACCCCCTCCTCGTTCTTCTAGCATTTTTCGTTGTCACAGTCGTCGACGAGATAGGAATTGTATCCCATATCTCTATGCATTGACCTACTAGAAATATTACAAATGTCCTAGAGGCATTTGGGGCCATGTTGTTTTCCGGGAGCCTAAACCCTAAAAACCCAAACATTTCGACGTCATGTTGTTTCTCAAGTTACTTTTGTCGTTGTCTTCATCGATGTCCTGGTCGTCATTGGCAATGAGAGGGAAGTGGCGCTCCATCAGTAACTAATTTGGTGTAGATCTTCATCTCCAGGATCATCCCCTTCACGTTCTCTTTCGACCACAACCTATGGTGGTCCTCCGAAGGGAGTTAGGGGTGCTCAACCCTCATTGATTGGTGGTTTTGCCTTTCCTTTCTTGCTTCCAATACCTCACTTTTTTTATTTCCCTTAAGAGATATCGGTTTGTGCTTCCATGCAGCGACTGCCCTAAATTTTTGGTCCTCGCGGTTGGAGCAAGACATTTTGAATAAGACAAAATAATGTGCCTCGCCATATTTTTCATCATGGGTCAAAATATGCTGCTTGCGCGGGTGATACACTCACGTTGCATCCGCTGCATATGCACAAGGACAACCTCTACCCGAGTTCTTGTTAATGTTGATATGGCCTCCTTGTCATGTTGTGGTTCTTGGAAGCAACTCACCAGTGGATTTTTCTGCAACACTTCAACTTCCACAAGAGACCACTCCCCAAATTTTGGGGTTCCATCTTCCTATGGTTCAGACCGACTGTGTGGGGGTGCGAGGCAAACGCGATAGGCGTGTTGTGAGTGTTCCAGTTTCTCATTCTAAATTTATAAAGTGTAACACTTCGTTTTGCACCTTCACGCGATTGATCGGGGGAATTCCTAAATTAAAAAGTGTTGCCTTTTACACTACTCATGTCAACCACCGTCCTCTTCATCCCTCCGGCCCCAACCATTTGGTTTAAAAATACCTCTCCTTGTCTTCCTTACCTAGTATGGTAACATTGACGATATCGCGATTGCGGGCTTTTCCGAAGTGCGTTCGATGGAGCGCACCATTGAGGCAGACAATAGTGATGTCATTCGCAAGTGCCGCCTAGAAGCCTAGACCATCGCCTTTTTGCATGTGTTTGTTAGAGCATACTTGGGCGTGCTTCGAGGCGTATGTGGCAGAGCCGGATGCCCGCCAACCTCCCATACATTTGTTTCTAGTTTGTGTGATGTCATACGGCCGGACTGATTCAGAGATTTTAGGTAGACGTCTGAGTTGGTGCGGACATTTTTCGTTACCGGCAATGGATGGGCAAAAAAATGTTCAGACTGTCTAGTTCGGACATTTATGGAGCAATTTGATGATTGATGTCTTGCAAGTGCACAAGGTTTAGTTGTATCCTTTCCGAAGTAAGATTATCGATCCCACATGAAGCACATGAATCAGTCTTTGTCTCTTTTAAAGATTTAGATTATAGTGTCTGCAAGTTAGTTGCGATCCAAAGCAAAGTGAAATGAAAGTTTGAAATATTGAGAGGTAGGTGCGAAGGACAAATTAAACTGCAAAAGTAAAATAATGTAGCGTGAGACTTGAGTTGTTAGAATCAATAGGAGTAAAGCGTTTCCAGGGAGTTCGAATTCCCAGTAGTATATCTCTAACACGACCAATGCCTAAGCATAATTCTAAGTCGGATCCCTAAGCCACTTTATATGTTTCTCTTTGCGGGCGCAGCCAAGTATAGATATGTGCATACATGCAGTAGTCCCCTAGCCCATGCGCCACAACCATTCATCCCCACTCCGGATATCGAATGATAATTAAGGGTTTCCCTGTTGTCGGGGGGATGACCCCCGGGTATGCTCAAGGAAGCAAGTCAACATTTTAAAGCATCAGGACGGCTCGGATCCCTTAGACTGGCTAGTCCTCTAGCCGCCTCCTCCCGTTGGAGGCTGACTGGGTGTGGCGCCTCGCCCGGGCCGGCCGGCAGCCGGCGGGGTCAGCGACCGTCAAATCCAACCGTACGACAAGACATCCCTGTTACTTGTGAGCTGCGTTGGGATTTTCCTCAAAGAGGAGAATGCAATACAATAGAGATAAGTATTTCCCTCAGTGAGAACCAAGGTTTATCGAACCAATAGGAGAATCACACAAAGCCTCGTGAACATCACCTGCACACACAAAAGCAAATACTTGCACCCAACACGGGCAAGAGGGTTGTCAATCCCCTTAAACTCATTAATTACAAGGATCAAATCTAGTAGTGGTAGATAGATAAATTGCAAAATAAAATAACAGTAATAAAATTGCAGCAAGGATATTTTGGTTTTTTATACACGATAAAAGTAGACCCGGGGGCCATAGTTTTCACTAGAGCCTTCTCTCTCGAACACATAGCATACGGGGGGGTACACAAATTACTGCTGGGCAATTGATAGAAAAGCGCATAGTTATGACGATATTCAAGGCAATGATCATGTATATAGGCATCACGTCTGAGACAAGTAGACCGACTCCTCTACCTGCATTTACTACTATTACTCCACCCATCGACCGCTATCTAGCATGCATCTAGGGTATTAAGTTAAAAATAGAGTAATGCCTTAAGCAAGATGACATGATATAGACAAAGTAAACTCAACTAATATGAATAAACCCCATCGTTTTACCCTTAATGGCAACAATACAAAATACGTGTCTTGTCCCCTACTTTTTCACTGGATATCACTACTGGGAAAGGGCTTATAAGTGAACTATAATTAGTGGCGGGCAGGACCTGTCACCCGCCACTGTTAGTTTTCGAAAATAGCAGTGGCGAGTAGCAAAACATGACCGCCACTGTAATTGACATTGCAGTGGCATGCCAAAATAATCACCCGCCACAAATGTGCTCCCCCCAGATGTGCTCGCATGCTAAAAGTGCGTGGTGGCGGGCGGCAAGTGCCACCCGCCACTGCTGCTTTAGATAGCAGTGGCGCTTTATACTTGCTGCCCGCCACTGATGGAAATATGCCCTAGAGGTAATAATAAAATGGTTATTATTATATTTCCTTATTCATGATAAAGGTTTATTATTCATGCTAGAATTGTATTGATCGGAAACTTAAATACATGTGTGAATACATAAACAAATACCGTGTCCCTAGTAAGCCTCTACTAGACTAGCTCGTTGATCAAAGATGGTTAAGGTTTCCTAACCATAGACATGTGTTGTCATTTGATAACGGGATCACATCATTAGGAGAATGATGTGATGGACAAGACCCATCCGTTAGCTTAGCATATTGATCGTTCAGTTTATTGCTATTGCTTTCTTCATGTCAAATACATATTCCTTCGACTATGAGATTATGCAACTCCCGGATACCGGAGGAATACCTTGTGTGCTATCAAACGTCACAACGTAACTGGGTGATCATAAAGATGCTCTACAGGTATCTCCGAAGGTGTTTGTTGAGTTGGCATAGATCAAGATTAGGATTTGTCACTCCGAGTATCGGAGAGGTATCTCTGGGCCCTCTCGGTAATACACATCATAAGAAGCCTTGCAAGCAAAGTGACTAATGAGTTAGTTACAGGATGATGTATTACGAAACGAGTAAAGAGACTTGCCGGTAACAAGATTGAACTAGGTATGAAGATACCGACGATCGAATCTCGGGCAAGTAACATACCGATGGACAAAGGGAATTACTTACGTTGTCATAACGGTTTGACCGATAAAGATCTTCATAGAATATGTAGGAGCCAATATGGACATCCAGGTTCCACTATTGATTATTGACCGAAGAGGTGTCTCAGTCATGTCTACATAGTTCTCGAACCCGTAGGGTCCGCACGCTTAATGTTCATTGACGATATAGTGTTATATGAGTTATATGATTTGGTGACCGAATGTTGTTCGGAGTCCCGGATGAGATCACGGACATGACGAGGAGTCTCGAAATGGTCGAGAGGTAAAGATTGATATATAGGACGATGGTATTCAGACACCGGAAGAGTTTCGGGATGCACCTGGTAGTTATCGGGTCACCGGAAGGGGTTCCGGACACCCCCCGGTAGGTATATGGGCTTAATGGGCCAAGGAGGGGACAGACCAGCCCACAGGGGGCTGGTGCGCCCCTATCCCTGGCTGGCCAGCCCTAGGGAAGGAAAGGGGGAAGGCTAGCCCCTCCTGCCTTCCCCTTCTCATGGGAGAAAGGAAAGGGGGGGCGCCTCCCTCCCCTGCCTTTCCCCCGCACCTATATATGGAAGGGGGTGCGGCTAGGGGAGTACCCCAAGTAGGATTCAGCCTACTTGGGGCGCCTCCTTGGCTGCTCCTCCCTCCCTCCCTCCCACCTATATATATGTGGGGGGGCGCCTAGCACAACCAGAACAATTGCTTAGCCGTGTGCGGCGCCCCCTCCACCGTTTACACCCTTGGTCATATTTTCGTAGTGCTTAGGCGAAGCCCTACGGAGATAGCTTCACCATCACCGTCACCACGTCATCGTGCTGCCGGAACTCATCCACTACCTCGCCGTCTTGCTGGATCAAGAAGGCAAAGGACGTCATCGAGCTGAATGTGTGCTGAACGCGGAGGTGCCGTACGTTCGGTGCTCGATCGGTTGGAACGCGAAGAAGTTCGACTACGTCAACCGCGTTGTCAAACGCTTCCGCTTACGGTCTACGAGGGTACATAGACACACTCTCCCCTCTCGTTGCAATGCATCTCCTTGATAGATCTTGCGTGTGCGTAGAATTTTTTTTGTTTTCCATGCAACGTTTCCCAACAGTGGCATCATGAGCCAGGTCTATGCGTAGATGATATGCATGAGTAGAACACAAAGAGTTGTGGGCGGTGATAGTCATACTGCTTACCACCAACGTCTTATTTTGATTCGGCGGTATTGTGGGATGAAGCGGCCCGGACCAACCTTACATGTCCACGCACATGAGACCGGTTCCACCGACAGACATGCAACTAGTTTTGCATAAAGGTGGCTGGCGGGTGTCTGTTTCTCCTACTTTAGTTGAATCGAATTTGACTACAACCGGTCCTTGAAGAAGGTTAAAACAACAAACTTTATGAATCACCGTTATGGTTTTTGCGTAGGTAAGAACGGTTCTTGCTAGAAGCCCGTAGCAACCACGTAAAATTTGCAACAACAAAGTAGAGGACGTCTAACTTGTTTTTGCAGGGCATGTTGTGATGTGATATGGTCAAGATATGATGTGATATATGTTGATGTATGAGATGATCATGTTTTGTAATATCGACAACCGGCAGGAGCCTTAGGGTTGTCTTTTTATTATATGAAATGCAAGCACCATGTAATTGCTTTACTTTATCACTATGCGTTAGCGATAATTGTAGAAGCAATAGTTGGCGTGACGACCTCGACGCAATGATGCTACGATGGAGATCAAGGTGTCGAGCCGGTGATGATGGAGATCATGACGATGCTTTGGAGATGGAGATCAAAAGCACAAGATGATGATGGCCATATCATGTCACATATTTTGATTGCATGTGATGTTTATCGTTTATGCATCTTATTTTGCTTAGAACGGCGCTAGCATTATAAGATGATCCCTTCACTAAATTTCAAGATAAAAGTGTTCTCCCCGAGTATGCACCATTGCCAAAGTTCGTCGTTTCGAAGCACCTCGTGATGATCCGGTGTGATAGACTCTACATTCGCATACAACAGGTGTAAGACAGTTTTGTACATGCAGAATACTTGGGTTAAACTTGATGAGCCTAGCATGTACAGACATGGTCTCGGAACACTGGAGACCGAAATGTCGAACGTGTGTCATATAGTAGATATGATCAACATAGAGATGTTCACCATTGATGACTACCCCATCTCACGTGATGATCGGACATGGGTTAGTTGATTTGGATCACGTATCACTTAGATGACTTGAGGGATGTTTATTTAAGTGGGAGTTCATTAGTAAATTGATTAATTGAACTTAATTTACCATGAACTTAGTCTTAATAGTTTTTGCATATCTATGTTGTAGATCAATGGCCCGAGCTACCATTCCCCTGAATTTTAATGCGTTCCTAGAGAAAGCTAAGTTGAAAGATGATGGTAGCAACTACACGGACTGGGTCCATAACTTGAGGATTATCCTCATTGCTGCACAGAAGAATTATGTCCTTGATGCAGCACTAGGTGAAAGGCCTGCTACAGGAGCTGAAGCTGATGTTATGAACGTCTGGCAAGCTCGATTTGATGACTACTCAATAGTTCAGTGTGCCATGCTTTACGGCTTAGAACTGGGACTTCAAAGACATTTTGAACGTCATGGAGCATATGAGATGTTCCAAGAGTTGAAGTTAATATTTCAAGCAAATGCCCGGGTTGAGAGATATGAAGTCTCCAACAAGTTCTATAGCTGCAAGATGGAGGAGAATAGTTCTGTCAGTGAACACATACTCAAAATGTCTGGGTATCATAACCACTTGACTCAGCTGGGAGTTGATCTTCCAGTTGATAGTGTTATTGACAAAGTTCTTCAATCACTGCCACCAAGCTACAAAGGCTTCGTGAGGAACTATAATATGCAAGGGATGAATAAAACAATTCCTAAGCTCTTCGCAATGCTTAAGGCCGCGGAGGTAGAAATCAAGAAGGAGCATCTAGTGTTGATGGTTAACAAGACCACTAGTTTCAAGAAAAAGGGCAAGGGAAAGAAAGGGAACTTCAAGAAGAATGGCAAGCAAGTTGCCACTCCCGGGAAGAAGCCCAAAGCTGGACCCAAGCCTGAAACTGAGTGCTTCTACTGCAAAGGGACTGGTCACTAGAAGCGGAACTGCCCCAAATACTTGGCGGATAAGAAGGATGGCAAAGTGAACAAAGGTATATTTGATATACATGTTATTGATGTGTACCTTACTAATGCTCGTAGCAGCGCCTGGGTATTTGATACTGGTTCGGTTGCTCATATTTGTAACTCGAAATAGGAGCTGCAGAATAAATGAAGATTGGCTAAGGACGAGGTGACGATGCACGTCGGGAATGGTTCCAAGGTTGATGTGATCGTCGTCGGCACGCTACCTCTACATCTACCTTCGGGATTAGTTTTAGACCTGAATAATTGTTATTTGGTGCCCGCGTTGAGCATGAACATTATATCTGGATCTTGTTTATTGCGAGACGGTTATTCATTTAAATCAGAGAATAATGGTTGTTCTATTTATATGAGTAATATCTTTTATGGTCATGCACCCTTGATGAGTGGTCTATTCTTGTTGAATCTCGATCATAGTGATACACATATTCATAATATTGATGCCAAAAGATGCAAAGTTGATAATGATAGTGCAACATACTTGTGGCACTGCGGTTTAGGTCATATTGGTGTAAAGCGCATGAAGAAACTCCATACAGATGGTCTTTTGGAATCACTTGATTATGAATCATTTGATACTTGCGAACCATGCCTCATGGGCAAGATGACTAAAACTCCGTTCTCTGGAACAATGGAAATAATACATACCGGTGTATGCGGTCCGATGAGTGTTGAGGCACGCAACGGGTATCGTTATTTTCTGACCTTCACAGATGATTTGAGTAGATATGGGTATATCTACTTAATGAAACACAAGTCTGAAACAATTGAAAAGTTCAAAGAATTTCATAGTGAAGTGGAGAATCATCGTAACAAGAAAATAAAGTTTCTACGATCTGATCATGGAGGCGAATATTTGAGTTACGAGTTTGGCCTTCATTTAAAACAATGTGGAATTGTTTCACAACTCACGCCACCTGGAACACCACAGCGTAATGGTGTGTCTGAATGTCGTAACCGTACTTTATTAGATATGGTGTGATCTATGATGTCTCTTACCGATTTACCACTATCATTTTGGGGTTATGCATTAGAGACAACCGCATTCATGTTAAATAGGGCACCATCTAAATCCGTTGAGACGACACCGTATGAACTGTGGTTTGGCAAGAAACCTAAGCTGTCGTTTCTTAAAGTTTGGGGTTGCGACACTTATGTCAAAAGGCTTCAACCTGATAAACTCGAACCCAAATCGGAGAAGTGCGTCTTCATAGGATACCCTAAGGAAACAATTGGGTACACCTTCTACCACATATCCGAAGGCAAGATCTTTGTTGCCAAGAATGGGTCCTTTCTAGAGAAGGAGTTTCTCGCGAAAGAAGTGAGTGGGAGGAAAGTAGAACTTGATGAGGTAATCATACCTTCTCTCAAATTAGAGAGTAGCACATCACAGAAAACTGTTCCAGTGATGCCTACACCAACTAGAGAGGAAGCAAATGATGTTGATCATGAAACTTCAGATCAAGTTACTACTGAACCTCGTAGGTCGACCAGGGCACGATCCACACCAGAGTGGTACGGTAATCCTGTCCTGGAAGTCATGTTACTAGACCAAGGCGAACCTACGAACTATGAAGAAGCTATGATGAGCCGAGATTCCAAAAAATGGCTTGAGGCCATGAAATCTGAGATAGGATCCATGTATGAGAACAAAGTGTGGACTTTGGTGGACTTGCCCGATGATCGGCAAGCCATAGAAAATAAATGGATCTTCAAGAAGAAGACTGACGCTGATGGTAATGTTACTGTCTACAAAGCTCGACTTGTCGCGAAAGGTTTTCGACAAGTTCAAGGAGTTGACTACGATGAGACTTTATCACCCGTAGCGATGCTTAAGTCTGTCCGAATCATGTTAGCAATTGCCGCATTTTATAATTATGAAATCTGGCAAATGAACGTCAAAACTACATTCCTTAATGGATATCTTAAAGAAGAGTTGTATATGATGCAACCAGAAGGTTTTGTCGATCCTAAAGGTACTAACAAAGTGTGCAAGCTCCAGCGATCCATCTATGGACTGGTGCAAGCATCTCGGAGTTGGAATATACGCTTTGATGAGGTGATCAAAGCATATGGTTTTATACAGACTTATGGTGAAGCCTGTATTTACAAGGAAGTGAGTGGGAGCTTTGTAGCATTTCTGATATTATATGTGGATGACATATTGCTGATTGGAAATGATATATAATTTCTGGATAGCATAAAAGGATACTTGAATAAGAATTTTTCAATGAAATACCTTGGTGAAGCTACTTACATATTGGGCATCAAAATCTATAGAGATAGATCAAGACGCTTAATAGGACTTTCACAAAGCACATACCTTGACAAAGTTTTCAATGAGTTCAAAATGGATCAGTCAAAGAAAGGGTTCTTGCATGTATTCAAGGTGTGAAGTTAAGAATCAAAGCCCGACCACGGTAGAAGATAGAGAGAGAATGAAAGTCATTCCCTATGCCTCAGCCATAGGTTCTATAAAGTATGCCATGCTGTGTACCAGACCTGTTGTGTGCCTTGCCATGAGTCTGGCAAGGGGGTACAATAGTGATCCAGGAGTGGATCACTGGACAGCGGACAAATTTATCCTTAGGTACCTAAAAAGGACTAAGGAAATGTTTCTCTGTTATGGAGGTGATAAAGAGTTCGTCGTAAAGGGTTACGTCGATGCAAGCTTTGACACTGATCCGGATGACTCTGAGTCTTAATCTGGATACGTATTGAACGTGGGAGAAATTAGCTAGAGTAGCTCTATGCAGAGCATTGTAGACATAGATATTTGCAAAGTACACACGGATCTGAATGTTGCAGACCCGTTGACTAAAAACCTCTCTCACAAGCAAACACATGATCACACCTTAGAATTCTTTGGGTGTAAATCACGTGGCGATGTGAACTAGATTATTGACTCTAGTGAACTCTTTGGGTGTTAATCACATGGCGATGTGAACTAGATTATTGACTCTAGTGTAAGTGGGAGACTGATGGAAATATGCCCTAGAGGCAATAATAAAATGGTTATTATTATATTTCCTTATTCATGATAAAGGTTTATTATTCATGCTAGAATTGTATTGATCAGAAACTTAAATACATGTGTGAATACATAAACAAATACCGTGTCCCTAGTAAGCCTCTACTAGACTAGTTCGTTGATCAAAGATGGTTAAGGTTTCCTAACCATAGACATGTGTTGTCATTTGATAACAGGATCACATCATTAGGAGAATGATGTGATGGACAAGACCCATCCGTTAGCTTAGCATATTGATTGTTCAGTTTATTGCTATTGCTTTCTTCATGTCAAATACATATTCCTTCGACTATGAGATTATGCAACTACCGGATATCGGAGGAATACCTTGTGTGCTATCAAACATCACAACATAACCGGGTGATCATAAAGATGCTCTACAGGTATCTCCGAAGGTGTTTGTTGAGTTGGCATAGATCGAGATTAGGATTTGCCACTCCGAGTATCGGAGAGGTATCTCTGGGCCCTCTCGGTAATACACATCATAAGAAGCCTTGCAAGCAAAGTGACTAATGAGTTAGTTATAGGATGATGTATTACAGAATGAGTAAAGAGACTTGCCGATAACGAGATTGAACTAGGTATGAAGATACCGACGATCGAATCTCGGGCAAGTAACATACCGATGGACAAAGGGAATTACGTATGTTGTCATAACGATTCGACCGATAAAGATCTTCGTAGAATATATAGGAGCTAATATGGACATCCAGGTTCCGCTATTGGTTATTGACCGGAGAGGTGTCTCGGTCATGTCTACATAGTTCTCAAACCCGTGGGGTCCGCACGCTTAACGTTTGTTGACGATATAGTGTTATATGAGTTATATGATTTGGTGACCGAATGTTGTTTGGAGTCCCGGATGAGATCACAGACATGACGAGGAGTCTCAAAATGGTCAAGAGGTAAAGATTGATATATAGGACGATGGTATTCGGACACCGGAAGAGTTTGGGGATGCACCGGGTAGTCATCGGGTCACCGGAAGGGGTTCCGGACACCCCCCGGTAGGTATATGGGCTTAATGGGCCAAAGAGGGGATAGACCAGCCCACAGGGGGCTGGTGCGCCCCTGTCCTTGGCCGGCCAGCCCTAGGGAAGGAAAGGGGAAGGGCTAGCCCCTCCTGCCTTCCCTTCCCATGGGAGAAAGGAAAGGGGGGCGCCTCCCTCCCCTGCCTTTCCCCCGCACCTATATGGAAGGGGGGGGGCGGCTAGGGGAGGACCCCAAGTAGGATTCGGCCTACTTGGGGCGCCTCCATGGCTGCTCCTCCCTCCCTCCCGCCTATATATATATGTGGGGGGGGGGGGGCGCCTAGCACAACCAGAACAATTCCTTAGCCGTGTGCGGCGCCCCCCTCCACCGTTTACACCCCCGGTCATATTTTCTAGTGCTTAGGCAAAGCCCTGCGGAGATAGCTTCACCATCACCATCACCACACCATCGTGCTGCCGGAACTCATCCACTACCTCGCCGTCTTGCTGGATCAAGAAGGTGGAGGACGTCATCGAGCTGAACGTGTGCTGAACGCAGAGGTGCCGTACGTTCGGTGCTCGATCGGTTGGAACGCGAAGAAGTTCGACTACATCAACCGCATTGTCAATCGCTTCCGCTTACGATCTATGAGGGTACGTAGACACACTCTCCCCTCTCATTGCTATGCATCTCCTTGATAGATCTTGCATGTGCGTAGAATTTTTTTTGTTTTCCATGCAACGTTTCCCAACAACCACGAGTATAGATTTTATATATTCACAAATTAGAACCGGCGGGTCCTACGTGTTGCCCGCCACAAGCAGTTCAGCACCAAAAAAAATGCAAGGGTGTTGATGTGGCGGGTAAATTCTAGTGCCTTTCGCTGCTATTGCTGGCCCCGGCACCCTTCCAATTTCCCCTCAAAACCACATTTGGAAAATTAAACTATCTCCACTCTTCCGAATCCGGCCCGCAACCCCCTCGCTGCCGCCGGCCGTCATCCACCGTGGCCCGGCCCCCTCACGGCCACCGCGACTACCGTCCTCCACTAGGGCCCGCCCCCTCGCCGCTGCCGCCCTCCTCCACCGCGACCTGTCCCCCTCGCCGCCACCGTCTTCGTCCGCCTCGTCTGTAGTGGTCCTTGGCCTCCTCGGCTCGGCCCCCTCGTCCGCCGCGACCGCCCTCTACCGCGGCCGCCCTCCTCTGTCGCGGCCCCCTTATCGTGCCCGCCCTCCTTCCTGATGCCGGAACACGAGGGCCTCTGCCAGCAGCGGGGTCATGACACCGCCGCCAGCCAACTCCTCCTCAGCCGAGGCCATCAATCCCTCATCTGCCTCGTGCTCAAGTAGTGTGCAGGTAATTAAATTTCATTCATGTTAGATTGTAGGTTAATGTTGGTGTTTATATGCATGTTAGTATAGATTGTAGATGAATTGATTAACAAGGCTTCAAAGAAGTGTCTAAAATATCGCGAAACGTTGATTATTTTCGTTTCGCAACATTTTTTACACTCATTTTTTTTTTCATTTTTTAGTAGAAGTCATGGCCAAATTTTTTGTCCTTCCGTACTCTGTATTATTATAATACATAGAAAATAAGAAATATGAATCATTGTAATACACACGGTAAAAAATTATATAAATCATTGTAATACATAGTTAAAGAAAGAATTTATTCTACAAAAAATCTAAAAAACCAATGATCCTAGTCTTCATCTTCCGAATCGGAATCTTCATCAGAACTTATTACTTGCCTTCCAACTAGTGTAATAGATTTGAATCTCAATGTCACTTCTTACCTATTGTTTCAGGAATAACAACTATTACAACCCACCCCTCAACATCTATCTCATGTTGACATACAAAATTATTGCCACCCATAACATTTTTTCCACCGCTGCAAGTCTCCGTTCTTCCGCGATCCCACCTGGAGACCTTTTCCGGTACTCTGTTGGAGGGGGAATCGATCACAGAGGGCTTCTACATCAACCTTGCTGCCCTACCGATGATGCGTGAGTAGTTCACCACCCGACCTGCGGGTCCATAGCTAGTAGCTAGATGGCTTCTTCTCTCTCTTTGATCTTCAATACCATGTTCTCCTCGATCTTCTTCGAGTTCTATCCGATGTAATCTTTCTTTTGTGGTTTGTTTGTTGGGATTCGATGAATTGTGGGTTTATGATCTGAATATTTATGAATCTTAATTGAGTCTTCTCTGAACTTTATCATGCATGATTGTTAGAGCAACTCCAACGGGGCGACCCATTTCGTCCGCCCATGTCTGTTTCGGTCGCCGTGGACAAAAACACCGGCCCAACGCATCGACCCAAACCCAAAATGCGTCCGCTTCGTCACCGCACCGATGCATTTCAGGCCCAAATTCACGCTGCGCATCCCCTTGGTGTCCATCGCGGCCCCACAAGTCAGCCGGCCAACCACTACACGCGGTCGTATTAAACGCGGCCACCTACCTCGGGCCTGCCTCACAGTGTGTGGAAGGGTTGCGTGCCCTGTCCTTTTTAATGGAAGCGTGCGGCGGGGCCGACCTCATCGACTTCCATCTCTCCCGTCCACATCTAGCCATGCTTGCTTCCTCGCAGGCGACCAGAAAACCCCAGCCAGCCAGCCAATAACCATGGGCTTCTTCAGCAGGAAGGGGAAGGAGAGGTTCAGCTCCGGCGCAAGCTCTTCCCGTGCGCTGCCTCCTACGCCGGCTAGACGCGGCTCGCCACCGCGGGAGCGGGAGCGGTTGTACATATTAGTCTACCAGGCGCGGTGGCACTGGCAGTACCATCGGCCACTGCAGTATTCGGATGTCAACCTGCCGCACGGCTGGCATCTGGACCCGCACCGGATCCCCATTCCAGCGGCACCGCGCTCGGCGCGGGCGCATGCCGAGGAGGTTCGCCGGCGTCGCGAGGTCCTTATGGCCGAGCAGCGCGTGGTGCGTGCCTACGCGCCAGACTCCCCCAACTGGGAGTGCTGGTTTGCACTACAGCACGAGGAGGAGCACCGCCGCGGCGTCCACATCCTCCACGACGTTCTGCCACCACCCCCACAGGTTTTTCCAGAGGAGGAGGAGTAGGCGGCGTACCAAGTCACCCTCGAGGAGGCCCTGCGACACGCGCTCACTACAAACTTTGCTCTATTTTGCGACGCTTCACTTGTGTCATTTATAACCCGTTTCATTATGGAAAATACACTAGCAACGTTATCCAGTCATCGCACCCACCGTCACCGAAGCGCCTTCATAGAAAATAATTTTGACGGTACCACTTTTTTTGACATGCAAGTTCGCATATTAGGTGACGGACCCAAAAAATGTCACTGGTGGTCGTGTTCGGTGACGACCCAGAATGTCACCAATGATGGCTGATAACCCACAAGTATAGGGGATCGCAACAGATTTCGAGGGTAGAGTATTCAACCCAAATTTATTGATTTGACACAAGGGGAGCCAAAGAATATTTGCAAGTATTAGCAGTTGAGTTGTCAATTCAACCACACCTGGAGAATTAAATATCTGCAGCAGAGTGATCAGTAGCCAGTAGCACAATAGTATAAAAGTTTGATAGCAATAGTAGCGATAGCAATAGTAACAGTAACAATAGCAATTTGGTAGCAATTGTAATAGCAGCAGTAGTAGTAACTTAGCAAGGATCAATATGTGAAAAGTTCGTAGGCATTGGATCGGTGATGGATAATTATGTTGGATGACATTCATCATTTAACAGTTATAACCTAGGGCGACGCAAAACTAGCTCCAATTCATCAATGTAATGTAGGCATGTATTCCGTATATAGTCATGAGTGCTTGCGATAAGAACTTGCATGACATCTTTTGTCCTACCATCCCGTGGTAGCGGGGTCCATAAGGAAACTAAGGGATATTAAGGCCTTCTTTTAATAGAGAACTGGAACAAAGCATTAACACGTAGTGAATACATGAACTCCTAAAACTACAGTAATCACCGAAAAGAATCCCAATTATTGTCACCTTGGGGTATGCGGATCATAACACGTAATAGGTGCGTATAAGTTGCAAGATAGGATCATGAAATCAAATATATTCATGAAAACATAAAGGGTTTAGATCTGAAATCATGGCACTCGGGCCCTAATGACAAGAATTAGGCATAGCAAAGTCATACCAACATCAATCTCAGAACATAGTGGATACTAGGGATCAAGCCCTAACAAAACTAACTCGATTACATGATAAATCTCATCCAATCCATCACCGTCCAGCAAGCCTACAAAGGAATTACTCACTCCCGGTGGTGAGCATCATGAAATTGGTGATGGAGGAAGGTTGATGATGATGACGGCGTCGAATCCCCCTCTTCAGAGCCCAGAACGGACTCCAGATCAGCCCTTCCGATGAAGAACAGAAGGTGGTGGCGGCTCCGTATCATAAAACGTGATGATTCCTTCTCTCTGATTTTTTCTTGACGAATAGGTACTTATGGAGTTTGGATTAGGGTTGCGGGAGTTGCCAGGGGCCCACAAGCCTGGTAGGCGCGCCCTGGGGGGTGGCGCGCCCCCTGGGCTTGTGGCACCCTGGTGTCCCCCCCTCTGATAATTCTCTTCGCCCGTATGTTTTTATATTCTGAAATAATTCTCCATAAATTTTCAGCTCAATCCGAGAACTTTTACTTTTGCACAAAAACAACACTATGGCAATTCTGCTGAAAACAACGTCAGTCTGGGTTAGTTCCATTCAAATCATGCAAATTAAAGTCCGAAACAAGAGCACAAGTGTTTGGAAAAGTAGATACGTTTGGGACGTATCAACTTCCCCAAGCTTAACTCACTGCTTGCCCTCAAGCAATTCAGTTGACAAACTAAAAGTGATAAAGAAAAACTTTTACAAACTCTTTTTGTTCTTGTTGGTTTGAATATGCATAACTAATGTTCAAGTTTTCAGCAAAGATTATGAACTAACCATATTCATGATAACACTTAGGTCTCACATTTACTCATACCAATGACATAACCAACTAGCGAGCAATAATAAGATATCTCGGATGCCAACAATTTGTCAAAACAATCATGATACAATATGATAACATGGTATCTTGCTAGCCCTTTCTGAGACTGCAAAACATAAATGCAGAGCACCTCTGAAGTTCAAGCAGCGACTAAACATTGTAATTCATGGTACAAAAGATCCAGTCATGTCACACTCAACATTAACTATGCTCAATGCATAAGAATGACAATAATGCTCTCCAACTGGTGCTTAAATGAGAGGGTGATGACTCAATAATAAAAGTAAAATAACATAAAAATAAATGGGTAGGCCCTTTGCAGAGGGAAGCAGGGATTTGTAGAGGTGCCAAAGCTCAAAGCTTAAAATAGAGATGAATATAATTTTGGGAGGTATTCCTTTCCTGTCAACGTCACGACCGCGAGTTTTCAATATCTTCCATGCTAAACAAATTAGTGGCGGTTCCCAAGTGGAAAAAGTAAAGTTTACTCCCCCTCAGCCAACAAACACAAGCCATGGCTAGCCGAATCCTCGGGTGCCCTCCATACCAACAACTTTTTGGGGGAGTTTGTTTCATTATTTTGTGATTTGATCATGGGACTGGGCATCCCGAATACCAACCCCTCTCGTGTAAGGACAAGTGAATAAACACTCATCGTGAGAATAATCCTCTTAACATGGAAGATATTGACCGCCCCCTGTCGCTCCATTGGCGGTACGGGCACACAAAACAGATGCTTATTTGAATGTTTAGAGGTGGCACATGCAAATTTACTTGGAACGGCAGAGTAATAGCGCATAGGTAGATATAGTGGACTCATCTGGAACAAATTTGGTTTTAAGGATTTGGATGCACAAGCAATGTTCCCGCTTAGTACAGGTGAAGGCTAGCAAATAGATTGAGAAGCGAACAGCTAGAGAGCGAAAACGGTCATAAACATGCATTGAGAATAATTAACATTGAATGCGAGCATGAGTAGGATATCAAACACCATGAACATAAATATCTTGCAGGCTATGTTGGTTTTGAATCAACTACATGCGTGAACATGTGCCAAGTCAAGCCACTCGAATCATTTAGAGGGAGATACCATACTATCATACTACAGCATAATCATTTTAATGTATGTTGAGACTCAAGATAAATCATTATCCGCTCCTAGCTATTTAAGCATGTAATTAGCAACTATAATATGTAATTGTCATCACAAACATGTTTACTCATAATAATACTGAATCAAGAACGATGAGCTAAACATATTTACAAAAAACAAAAACAGGAATAGTTCATACCAACTTTTCTTCTCCTCAATCACTTCATCAAATCATCATCATTATTGCCTTTCACTTGCACGACAGAATGATATGAAAATAATAATGGTGCAAGTGTGTCATGGACTAAGCTGGAATCTGCAAACATTTTATTCAAAGGAGAAGACAAGGTAATATCGGCTCTTTGTTAGATCAACGATAATGCATATGAGAGCCGTTCAACGATTTCATCATGGTCTTCTCCTTACGACGACTCAAAGAAAATAGAAACAATTCCTTATTTAACACTATCTTAAATTTCGTTTCCTTATTTGACACTGCGAAACTTTTCTTTCCTTATCTAACAACAAGTTTAAACTTTATGCCTTTTATAACACTTTCGTCCATTTTAAGCCTAAATGACACCTGAAAAGACCCTTTTGCCCCTTATATGGTATGTGTGTGTGCGGGCCAATAGCACACACATGCACCATCAGTGCGAGGGCGGTAGCACACACGCATTAGCACATACACACATCAACACACACAACATCACGCACGCACGCAGCACACTAACACGCAACAGCGCACACACACAGCACACTCACACGGAGCAGCAGCACACGCACGCATCAGCAACACACGCGCACACAACACACAAGCACACACAGACGCTGCAGCACGGACGCACTTACCCAGTGGCGAAGCCAGCTATTTGGCAAGGTTTGGCGCTTGCAATACCTAAACTCTGGTGCAAATACGTACGTACAGTTTTTTTTTTTTGAGAGAAACGTACGTCCAGTAATTAATTCGATAGATTTTTTAAGTTCTGAGCTGGGCCATGCCTCTTGCTGGGCCGTTTCCCTGTATAATGTATTGGATTGCATGTAATGGATTACGTCCGTATCACCACCCTTTTGCGATCAAGGGTATGCAGTCGTTCATCGACCGTGATCTGCGTGGCGGTGACGGCAGCAAGCAGGGCACTAGGGCACTAGTAAGTTCTTTCAAAATTATATTATACATGATTTTCTCCTTCATAAACTCACCAGAAAAATATTCCTGCCTCCGCCCCTGCACGCACCACGCATGCACACAACAGCACGCACGTACACACGTACTAGAAAACACAAACGAAGCAGCAAACGCGCGCACACACACGCAGCACTAGCAGACTCGTGCGCGCACACAAACATGCGCAACATCACACGCGCGCACACAAATATACCACGTGAGGGCAAAAGGGTCATTTCAGGTGTCATTTAGGCTTAAAATGGACATAAGTTTTATAAAAGGCATAAAATTTAGACTCGTTGTTAGATAGGGAAAAATTATTTGTCGATGTCAAATAGGGCATAAAATTTAGACACAGTGTTAAATAAGGAATTCTCTCAAGAAAAGAAGAGAATTTCAGAGAAACACACTGAAATATTTTTTCATTTTTCTGAAGAAAGAAAATTAATGAAGTAAAGAAAACAAAAACGAGAAAAATTATTTACATGGGAAAGCTCCCAACAAGTAAAAGAAGAACAAGAAATCTTTTTGGGTTTTCTTTTTAATACTACAAACTACTAAACAAGAAAGAAAAGTCAAAAAGAAGCGAGAAATATTTTTGGATTTTCAAAGTTTTTTAAACACACAAGAAGAAAGCGAGAATAAAACTAGCATGGAGTATACAATGAAAAAGGGATGAACACCGACAACTGGAATGAAATGTGTGATGCGTGAATGTAATGTCGACGAGATATGTACTCCCCCAAGCTTGGGCTTTTGGCCTAAGTTGGTCTATGGCCACGGATCGAAGTATCCATCTCCAGGATAGTACTGGGGCTCCTCAGGGTTCCACTGATAAACAGGGTCCTGCAGATCCCACTGGTAAACAGGCTCTGCGGCAGCCACGGGCTGAGGTGCCGGCTCTGGCTCGTCCACTTGGGGCGGCTCCAAGCCCCAATAAGCATAAATGTCATCCGGCATAATAGTGTACCTGCCTGAAGAAAGATCAAACAAAGAAGGCGCAGGTAGGGTAATAGTCTCATGAGTGCCCTGACTAAAAACCAAGTTATAGCGAAACCGTGGCTCGCCACTGTTAATAAAATCATGCCCAACCATGCTAGTGTAGTCAAGGTATCTAACAGGTAGAAGCCTATCCTTTGCCTCATCGTGCCTAATAGGAATCTCAAAATGTCTAGCGAGGCGGGAAGCATAAATACCACCATAAATAGCCCTTCGAGCGGTTAGTGTGTAATCGTCGAGCAATCGTAGCACCCAAACTAAAAGTTCTATCGCTGTAAAGAGCATGGCGCAAAATAGCAAGGTCTGGAGAGCTAAGTGCTCCACTCTCCCACCATCTAGTCAGACACCTCGGGGCAAATAAGGAATAATAGTGCAAAAATGGGGAAAATGTAAACTAGCAACTCTAGCCTCATAAACTCCTCTTGTCTCCCCCACAGTGACTTCAGATATAAAATCTGCAAGGTAACGGGGATGTGGCTCTAGAGGGCTGCCCTCAGGTGGAATCAAACAAGCCTCACAAAACTCATCAAGTGTCATCTCTCTAGGAACATCATATAAGTTGAATGTAACAGTAGGTGGTTGTGCCCTAGAGTGGAAGTGAAAACTTTGCACAAAGGTATTTTTGAGGAGAAGGTACTGGTCACACTTATCTTTGAGGAAGGGAAGGATACCAACGTTGTTCGCCAAATGATAGAAGTCATCAAGAATTCCCGCATCCCTCAAGAAAGTGTTGCACAGCCATTCGCACGGTCATACTTCAGCTGCACGTGGAAGGTGGTATTTTGGCTTCGGAGCCTCCTTAGGAGTCCGGCTCAAAGATCCTCTTAACCTCCACTTGAGCATTTTCTTTTTCTGAAAAATTTCTGAAATTTTTAGTGACTCAAAATAAAAGTGAACCAAACTCAACAAAATTGATAACGACTACTCCCATAAGCATCTAGAGGCTATATCATGTGTCAAAACTACCTTGGACCATCTAAATTCAACATGCAAGCTCAAGAACATGGTCACCACAGCAACAAAAATTTGCAATATATAAAGCACTAGAACAAAAACTAATTGGACCATTGGAGGATTATCGGCACGTCCGCATGACAGTTTTTGCAGTGGGTAACTACATCGTGGCACCGTGCCCGACGCAACCGCATGCATAATGGCAGCACGAACGTACGTGATCATGCACCGGCCCCAAATGCTGGCAGCACGTGTGGAGGGACGCGGGCAGAGCGCACGAAGGGACGCGAGAGCAGAGCACACTGCGGCTGCCTCAATTACGTGCAACCACACGCATAGAGCAGTTGAATACGCAGGGAATGGTCATCTACAAGCCAGCCGGCAATTCCGAGCCGGCGGCATGATGTGAAACTATGTCGTGTTCCACATCACACAGTGGTCAAACAATCATTCGGGAAGCTGCGTACAGAGAAGCCGTGTGCTAGGTAATTAAATCACAAACATTTTCCTTTTATTAACTGTATGTGTACGTGTCATTTCGTCCTCCTCTCGCACGTCTTGTCACCCCGCTGCCGCAGAAGGCTTCAAGCGCAAGTTTGTGCACCGCACATGCGTTCTTTTGGCCAAACGGTGGCTCGAAGTGGCACCAATGAATCATCGGTGAGCCCATTCCCGCGCAACCGCGCAGGTTCCCGCGCAAGCTTCCCACCCAACTTGGCGAAGTCCCCCAAAATCCCAATGCTTACCGGTCTGCTATATAAACCATCACGGCCGGCGAGTCCTGCGTTGCATTTTCCCCTTCCTCATGTAGCTTATCTCGGCTGCTTCTCCCACAATCGCCAATGGCACCAGTCCGTCGTCGTCGCTCAGCCACTCCGCTGTCATCAGAGGACAACTCCAGCTGGGAGGCTACACCGCGGCGGTGGCGCAGTCTCCGGCGTCGTGTAGTGCGTCTGGTGTCCTTTTTGGGTGTGCGCACAACACCCACCACACGCTCTGCCGCCCGTCGGCAGCTGTTGCTGGCCGTCGTTGCCGCCACCCCACCGTCTGCAGCTGTGGCCTCCACACCACCATCGAAAGCCAGGGCCATCGCCCACTCCACCACCGCTGCCCGAAGGTGGGAGGTGGCCGTCGTGGCCGCTACCCCATTGCCGGCTACCATGGCCATCACCCGCTCCGCCACCGCGGCCCGAAGGCGGGAGGTGGCCGTCATGGCCGCCACCCCACCATCGGCCGCCATGGCCGCCACCCCACCGCCAGCCGCCGGGGTCATCACCCGCTCCGCCACGGCCTCCCGAAGGCGGGAGGTGTGACGTGGCTTAGACTGCGTCGGTATTTCCCCAAAGAGGAAGGAATGATGCAGCACAGCTATGGTAAGTATTTTCCTCAGTTATGAAACCAAGGTTATCAATCCAGTAGGAGAACCAAGCAACACTATGTAAACTGTATCTGCACACAAAGAACAAATACTTGCAACCCGACGCGTAAGAGGGGTTGCCAATCCTCCTCGGTAAAAAGATAGATTAAATTGAATGAGATTGGATAAATAGATCTGAATAAAACACGAAATAAAATAAGTAAAAAAAATGCAGAAAGGTATTTTTGGGTTTTTGGAATAATATATCTGAAAACAATATGATAAAAGATAGACTCGGGGGCCGTAGATTTCACTAGTGGCTTCTCTCGAGAAAATAGCATACGGTGGGTAAACAAATTACTGTTGGGCAATTGTGATGGAAATATGCCCTAGAGGCAATAATAAAGTTGTCATTATTATATTTCTTTATTCATGATAAAGGTTCATTATTCATGCTAGAATTGTATTGATCGGAAACTTAAATACATGTGTGGATACATAAACAAATACCATGTCCCTAGTAAGCCTCTACAAGACTAGCTCGTTGATCAAAGATGGTTAAGGTTTCCTAACCATGGACATGTGTTGTCACTTGATAACGGGATCACATCATTAGGAGAATGATGTGATGGACAAGACCCATCCGTTAGCTTAGCATATGATCGTTCAGTTTATTGCTATTGCTTTCTTAATGTCAAATACATATTGCTTCGACTATGAGATCATGCAACTCCCGGATACCGGAGGAATACCTTGTGTGCTATCAAACCTCACAACGTAACTGGGTGATCATAAAGATGCTCTACAGGTATCTCCAAAGGTGTCTATTGAGTTGGCATGGATCGAGATTAGGATTTGTCACTCCGTGTATCGGAGAGGTATCTCTGGGCCCTCTCGGTAATACACATCACAAGAAGCTTGCAAGAAAAATGACTAAGGAGTTAGTTACGAGATGATGTGTTATGGAACGAGTAAAGAGACTTGCTGGTAACGAGATTGAACTAGGTATGAACATACCAATGATCGAATCTCGGGTAAGTAACATACCGACAGACAAAGGGAATTACGTATGTTGTCATAAGGTTCGACCGACAAATATCTTCATAGAATATGTAGGAAACAATATGGGCATCTAGGTTCCGCTATTGGTTATTAACCGGAGAGGCGTCTCGGTCATGTCTACATCATTCTTGAACCCGTAGGGTCCGCACGCTTAACGTTCCTCGACGATATATCATTACATGAGTTATGTGATTTGGTGACAGAATGTTGTTCGGAGTCCCGGATGAGATCACAGACATGACAAGGAGCTCCAAAATGGTCCGGGGGTAAATATTGATATATAGGACGATGCCATTTGGTCACCAGAAAGGTTTAGGATTGTATCGGGTAGTCATCGGATCACTGGAAGGGATTCCGGGAAGCCCCGGGAGGTTAATGGGCCTTATGGGCCAAGAGAGGGGAACACACTAGCCCACAAGGGGCTGGCGCGCCCCTCCTCTTGGCCGCCGGCCCTATGGATGGAAAGGGGGGAGGGCTAGCCTCTCTTTCCTTCCCTCTACCTAAGAGGAAGGAAAGGGGGGGGGGGCACCCCCTCCTGCCTTCCCCCCGCAGGCAAACAAGGAAGGGGGGGGGGGGGCGCCAAAGGGCAGATGCCCAAGGGGGCCGGCCAGCCACCTTGGGAAGCACCCAAGGCTGCCTCCCCTCCCCCACCTATATATATGAGAGGGAGGGGCGCCACACAATGCACGACAATCTCTTAGCCGTGTGTGGCGCCCCTCTCCACAGTTTAGTCCTCCGTCCAGTTTTTCCGCAGTGGACGACGAAGCCCTGCGGGAACAAGTCCACCACCACCGTCACCACGCCGTCGTGCTGCCAGAACTCATCTATTAGTTCGTCGGTATTTCTGGATCAAGAAGGCGAGGACGTTATCGAGCTGAACGTGTGCTGAACGCGGAGGTGCCGTACGTTCGGTACTTGATCGGTTGGATCGCGAAGGTGTTCGACTACATCAACCGCGTTGATAAACGCTTCCGCTTTATGGTCTACGAGGGTACGTAGACACACTCTGCGCTCTCGTAACTATGCATCTCCATGGATAGATCTTGCGTGTGCGTAGAATTTTTTTCGTTTTCCATGCTACGTTCCCCCACAGTGGCATCCGAGCCAGTTCTATGCGTAGATGATATGCACGAGTAGAACACAAAGGAGTTGTGGGCCGTGATAGTCATACTGCTTACCACCAATGTCTTATTTTGATTAGGCGGTATTGTGGGATGAAGCGGCCCGGACCAACCTTACATGTCCACACACATGAGACCGGTTCCACCGACTGACATGCAACTTGTTTTGCATAAAGGTGGCTGGCGGGTGTCTATTTCTCCTACTTTAGTTGAATCGAATTTGACTACGGCCAGTCCTTGAAGCAGGTTAAAACAGCAAACTTGATAATCACCGTTGTGGTTTTGCGTAGGTAAGAACGGTTCTTGCTAGAAGCCCATAGTAGCCATGTAAAACTTGCAACAACAAAGTAGAGGACGTCTAACTTGTTTTTGCAGGGCATGTTGTGATGTGATATGGTCAAGACGTGATGTGATATACGTTTTTGTATGAGATGATCATGTTTTGTAATATCGACAACCGGCAGGAGCCTTAGGGTTGTCTCTTAATTATTGTATGAAATGCAAGCGCCATGTAATTGCTTTACTTTATCGCTATGCGTTAGCAATAGTTGTAGAAGCAATAGTTGGCGAGACGACCCTGACACAATGATGGAGATCAAGGTGTCAAGCCGGTGACGATGGAGATCATGACGATGCTTTGGAGATGGAGACCAAAAGCATAAGATGATGATGGCCATATCATGTCACATATTTTGATTGCATGTGATGTTTATCCTTTATGCATCTTATTTTGCTTAGAACGACGGTAGCATTATAAGATGATCCCTTCACTAAATTTCAAGATAAATGCATTCTCCCTGAGTATGCACCATTTTCAAAGTTTGTCGTTTCAAAGCACCTCGTGATGATCGGGTGTGATAGACTCTACGTTCACATACAACGGGTGTAAGACAGTTTTGCACATGCAGAATACTTGGGTTAAACTTGACGAGCCTAGCATGTACAGACATGGTCTCGGAACACTGGAGACCGAAAGGTCGAATGTGAGTCATATAGTAGATATGATCAACATAGAGATGTTCACCATGGATGACTACCCCATCTCACGTGATGATCGGACATGGGTTAGTTGATTTGGATCATGTATCACTTAAGATAACTTGAGGAATGTTAATTTAAGTGGGAGTTCATTAGTAATTTGATTAATTGAACTTAATTTATCATGAACTTAGTCTTAATAGTTTTTGCATATCTATGTTGTAGATCAATGGCCCGTGCTACCGTTCCCCTGAATTTTAATGCGTTCCTAGAGAAAGCTAAGTTGAAAGATGATGGTAGCAACTACATGGACTGGGTCCGTAACTTGAGGATTATCCTCATTGCTGCACAGAAGAATTATGTCCTTGATGCACCGCTAGGTGACAGATCTGCTGCAGGAGCAACTGCAGATGTTATGAACATCTGGTAGACTCGATCTGATGACTACTCAATAGTTCAGTGTTTCCATGCTTTACAGCTTAGAACCGGGACTTCAAAGACGTTTTGAACATCACGGAGCATATGAGATGTTCCAAGAGCTGAAGTTGATATTTCAAGCTAATGCCCGGGTTGAGAGATATGAGGTCTCCAACAAGTTCTATAGCTGCAAGATGGAGGAGAACAGTTCTG
This sequence comes from Thinopyrum elongatum, assembly GCA_011799875.1. NCBI lineage: Eukaryota > Viridiplantae > Streptophyta > Magnoliopsida > Poales > Poaceae > Thinopyrum > Thinopyrum elongatum. The sequence goes on along the minus strand of CM022300.1, from coordinate 79,026,738 downwards.
CCAGTGAACACATACTCAAAATGTCTGGGTATCATAACCACTTGACTCAGCTGGGAATTGATCTTCTAGTTGAGAGTGTTATTGACCGAGTTCTTCAATCACTGCCACCAAGCTACAAAGGCTTCATGATGAACTATAATATGCAAGGGATGACAAAATGATTCCCGAGCTCTTCGCAATGCTTAAGGCCGTGGAGGTAGAAATCAAGAAGGAGCATCAAGTGTTGATGGTTAACAAGACCACTAGTTTCAAGAAAAAAAGGGCAAGGGAAAGAAAGGGAACTTCAAGAAGAATGGCAAGCAAGTTGCCGCTCCCGTGAAGAAGCCCAAAGCTGGACCCAAGCCTGAAACTGAGTGCTTCTACTGCAAAGGGAATGGTCACTAGAAGCGGAACTGCCCCAAATACTTGGCGGATAAGAAGGATGGAAAAGTGAACAAAGGTATATTTGATATACATGTTATAGATGTGTACCTTACTAATGCTTGTAGTAGCACTTGGGTATTTGATACTGGTTCGGTTGCTCATATTTGTAACTCGAAACAGGAGCTGCGGAATAAATGAAGGTTGGCTAAGGACGAGGTGACGATGTGCGTCGGGAATGGTTCCAAGGTCGATGTGATCGCCATCGGCACGCTACCTCTACATCTACCTTCGAGATTAGTTTTAGACCTCAATAATTGTTATTTGGTGCCAGCATTGAGCATGAACATTATATATGGATCTTGTTTATTGCGAGATGGTTATTCATTTAAGTCAGAGAATAATGGTTGTTCTATTTATATGAGTAATATCTCTTATGGTCATGCACCTTTGATGAATGGTCTATTCTTGTTGAATCTCAATCATAGTAATACACATATTCATAATATTGATGCCAAAAGATGCAAAGTTGATAATGATAGTGCGACATACTTGTGGTACTGCCGTTTAGGTCATATTGGTGTAAAGCGCATGAAGAAACTCCATACGGATGGACTTTTGGAATCACTTGATTATGAATCATTTGATACTTGCGAACCATGCCTCATGGGCAAGATGACTAAAACTTCGTTCGCCGGAACAATGGAGCGAGCTAATGACTTATTGGAAATAATACATACCGGTGTATGCGGTCCGATGAGTGTTGAGGCACGCGGCGGGTATCATTATTTTCTAACCTATACAGATGATTTGAGTAGGTATGGGTATATCTACTTAATGAAACACAAATCTGAAACATTTGAAAAGTTCAAAGAATTTCAGAGTGAAGTAGAGAATCATCGTAACAAGAAAATAAAGTTTCTACGATCTGATCATGGAGGTGAATATTTGAGTTACGAGTTTGGCCATCATTTAAAACAATGTGGAATTGTTTCACAACTCACGCCACCTGGAAAACCACAGCATAATGGTGTGTCCGAATGTCGTAACCGTACTTTATTAGATATGGTGTGTTCTATGATGTCTCTTACCGATTTACCACTATCGTTTTGGGGTTATGCATTAGAGACAGCCGCATTCGAGTTAAATAGGCACCGTCTAAATCCGTTGAGACGACACCGTATGAACTATGGTTTGGCAAGAAACCTAAGCTATCATTTCTTAAAGTTGGTGATGCGACGCTTATGTCAAAAGGCTTCAGCCTGATAAGCTCGAACCTAAATTGGAGAAGTGCGTCTTCATAGGATACCCTAAGGAAACTATTGGGTACACCTTCTACCACAGATCCGAAGGCAAGATCTTTGTTGCCAAGAATGGGTCCTTTCTAGAGAAGGAGTTTCTCTCGAAAGAAGTGAGTGGGAGGAAAGTAGAACTTGATGAGGTAATTGTACCTTCTCTCGAATTGGAAAGTAGCACATCACAGAAAACCGTTCCCATGATGCCTACACAAACTAGAGAGGAAGCTAATGATGATGATCATGAAACTTCAGATCAAGTTACTACTGAACCTCATAGGTCGACTAGAACACATTCCGCACCAGAGTGGTACGGTAATCCTGTCTTGGAAGTCATGTTATTAGACCATGGCGAACCTACGAACTATGAAGAAGGTATGATAAGCCCAGATCCCGATAAATGGCTTGAGGCCATGAAATCTGAGATAGGATCCATGTATGAGAACAAAGTGTGGACTTTGGTGGACTTGCCCGATGATCGGCAAGCCATTGAGAATAAATGGATCTTCAAGAAGAAGACAGACGCTGATGGTAATGTCACTGTCTTTAAAGCTCAACTTGTCGCGAAAGGTTTTTGACAAGTTCAAGGGGTTGATTATGGTGAGACTTTCTCACCCGTAGCAATGCTTAAGTCTGTCCAAATCATGTTAGCAATTGCCGCATTTTATAATTATGAAATCTGGCAAATGGACGCCAAAACTGCATTCCTTAATGGATTTCTTAAAGAAGAGTTGTATATGATGCAACCATAAGGTTTTGTCGATCCTAAAGGTGCTAACAAAGTGTGCAAGCTCTAGCGATCCATCTATGGACTGGTGCAAGCATCTCAGAGTTGGAATATACGCTTTGATGAGGTGATCAAAGCATATGGTTTTATACAGACTTACGGTGAAGCCTGTATTTACAAGAAAGTGAGTGGAAGCTCTGTAGCATTTCTGATATTATATGTGGATGACATATTGTTGATTGGAAATGATATAGAATTTCTGGATAGCATAAAAGGATACTTGAATAAGAATTTTTCATTGAAAGACCTCGGTGAAGCTGCTTATATATTAGGCATCAAGATATATAGGGATAGATCGAGACGCTTAATAGGACTTTCACAAAGCACATACCTTGACAAAGTTTTGAAGAAGTTCAAAATGGATTAGTCAAAGAAAGGGTTCTTGCCTGTGTTGCAAGGTGTGAAATTGAGTTAGACTCAAAGCCCGACCACGGCTGAAGATAGAGAGAAAATGAAAGTCATTCCCTATGCCTCAGCCATAGGTTCTATCATGTATGTTATGCTGTGTACCAGACCTGATGTGTGCCTTGCCATAAGTTTCGGCAGGGAGGTACCAAAGTAATACAGGAGTGGATCACTGGACAGCAGTCAAGAACATCCTGAATTACCTAAAAAGGACCAAGGATATGTTTCTCATTTATGGAGGTGACGAAGAGCTCGTCGTAAATGGTTACGTCGATGCTAGCTTCGACATTGATCCGGATGACTGTAAGTCACAAACTGGATACGTATTTATATTGAATGGTGGAGCTGTCAGTTGGTGCAGTTCCAAGCAGAGCGTCGTGGCGGGATCTACGTGTGAAGTGGAGTATATAGCTACTTCGGAAGCAGCACATGAAGGAGTCTGGATGAAGGAGTTCATATCTGATCTGGGTGTAATACCACTACAGAAAAAATACACTTCCGTGATGATACGTGTTTGTCACAGTAGGTCACATTTTCTGTCATGCATGTACATCCATGACGATTTTATGACAGAATCAAGATAGTCATACCTGTGCTATCGTAGAAGTGTTCCATGACATTACCAAAATTATCATCACGAAAGTGTCCACTTCTAGGACGATAAATCGCGCGTCATAGAAGTGCTTTCGTCTAGGGTAATCGACACATGGCATCGACCGTAACGGGTCACCGTTAAGCTATCGGGTTCTGGTTTGGATCCGATAACCCGTTAATAGCCCCGACCAATGGGGATTTTCCACATGTAAAATTGTCATTCGCCGGATAATCCCCGTGTCAGCTCATCGTTGGGACAGATGTCATCCCTACAATGGACGGAAGACGCCTATGATATGTCGACACATGGCACAGCTCAACAGTGGCCCATTTAAGGTAAAAAGGCCGGCCCAGCTAAAGGCCCACCATATTTTTTCAGACACTAGTGGGCTGGCCCTTTAACAACCTGCCATGTTTTGGGTCAAATTGAGGCCCATATCAGATCAGGCCCGTTCACAGCCTATCGTGTTTTGGGCTAAATTACGACCCATATCACATCAGGCCCGTTAATAGGCCACTGTTCTTTTGGGCCCATTCTAAGCCGGGTTTGTATTTCAGCCTGTTAAATGCCCGTTTACCAGTTCGGCCCGATAATAGTTTCGGCCTGTTAGCGGCCCGTGGTGCATCTGGGCCGTTGTCGGCCCGGTTTCACTTTAGGCCATTTAATGGCCCATGCAGAAACTGGGCTATTTCTTGTCCGAAGTAACTTTAGGCCTCTTAACGGCCCGTAGTCTTCGTGGATAAATTTCAGCCCAACTAGCCTATCGGCCTATTAATGGCCCATGTAATAGTTGGGCCTAATTACATCCCGCGTTGAATCCAGCCTGCTTACAACCCATCTGTTAATGGCCCGTGACACTATTGGGCCTATGACCTGCGTTGATACCGACCTGCTTAAAGCCCATAATTTTATTGGGCCAAACAGGGCCCGAGATATATTTTGGCCTGTTAACGGCTCATTCTATTTGGGCCAAACATGGGCCTTAGGCAGTTTCGGCCTGTATTGGCTCATGAATTTTTCGGCTCAACGCTAGCCCAATCTAGTTTTTAGCCTTTTAAAATCCCATGGTATTCTCTGGCCTAGCTAGCCAGAACTTTACTCGGCCTTTTAAAGCCGGAAAACTACTATACGTTTAGACCTAGTAATGGCCCAAGATGATTATAGGCCCATGTTTTGGCCCATATATAGCAAGTTACAGGCCGATCTGAAGACCGACAACATTGAGATCCATTGAAGCTTCCGGCCTAAATTACAACATACCGACCAAGAATAAAACTAGACTATACAATAAAGAAATTACGTCATATTACATCCACTGGGCATCAAAGTTCGCCACCGGTGATAATAAAGCACAACGTGACCGCAGATTACATACACTGGGCATCAAAGGTTGCCGCCAGTGCATATAAACGCGTCGACAAAAGAATATACAAAATTGAGAGCACTTCAGAAGGCATTAGGCCTGGCCTGGACATGCACCGCAAGCAGCCGAACAAGCTGATGAGACCTCAGTTGTGTCAACGATAGATGCTCTATCCCTAGCTGTATAGCACCAAAGCCCACAAGGCAGTCCTCTGAGATCTTCTTTGCATCATTGACATCAAGTTGGAGCTGAGCTGAAGCAAACCTTTCCGCTTTAAGTTGAGACTGAAGAATTCGAACTGATTGAGGCAGCAACTGCACAGAGGTTGTCTCACAGCTGCTGGTGAGTAGCTTCAACTCACTGTCTTCATCAAGACATGACCTTGGGGTCATCTCGCTCTCTTCAAGATGGTTTGGCTCACTATCTTCCCTAAAGTTCTGCCTGGCATAAGAGATATGACTCTGAAAGAGAAACAAGGAGACACGTAACAGGTTTCACAATTATATTAGCAAATAAATGTATCTGTTCTGCATAAGGAACATGTTTTTACAACTACAATTTAAAACTGGTAGTTGTTGCAAACATCCAATCAGATGTAAACACCAAAGTAAACAGTAGTGGAGGAAATGATGCCTATCCAAATCTATACTAGAACAAAGTTTGAAGGCTTGAGAAGGATGAACTTACATTACATGTTAACACGGGCTGGACAAAGCCCTTCTCCATGTCGATGGAAGGATAATTCAATAAATTCCACAAAGAAACTTCTTTATAAGCGTTGCCATTATTCTACATTTTGTAAAGAGTAAATATAGATCAAATAATATTGGAAGAAATAGAGGATAATGAAGCTCAGGTGCAGAGTGACGATACATAATCAAATAGCAATTAATTAAGTACAGCGTTACAAGGCAAAAGGTACTGAAAAGAGGAATGCAGACATTAACGTGTGCAGTGGCATTGTCTTTATTCAACATTTTGGTAACAGTAAATGTAGATCTGATAATTTGGAGAAAGTGGAGGGCAGGGCAGATAAGATGCAGAGTAATGCTAGACAATCAACTATCTTGCAATGCAAGTACAGTAATACTACCATTGTCCGTTATTACTTGTCGCTCAAATGGATGTATCTAGCACTATTAAGTTCTAAATACATCCAATTGAGCAACAATTAATTCGATACAGAGAGAGTACATGACAACATGTACTTACATGAGCAATCCAAAACTTCATAACCATTGTGTTAATTCTACATTTATATAAGAGTAAATATAGATCTTATAATTTCGAGCAAAGGGAGGATAAAGAAGCGAACATTTACAGTGATGCTACATAATCAAACAGCAATGAGTGTAAGTATGCTGACAAAGGGCAAGATGTACTGACAAGAGCAATGCAGTGCCCAGTATTGTTGTGAGATCCTATGATCCTTTGAGAAAGGAGATTCATCTGAAATTAGTTTTCATACAAGAGAGAAGGTAAGGCACATGCAGAAATTTAGGAGTTCAAATTTTGAATTGATATCATAGACAGTACCTGATACTGGGCTCTCTGCAGTTCTAATAGGGGGTTGGCCAGTGGAGTAGGGGTAAAGTGTGGTACAGTTGGGCCTGTGTTTTCTGTGGCTGCTAATCTATCTGATTTAACATGTATCACTACCTTTTCCAAATACCTAGTTTGTACTCCTTGAGGATCTGCACTCACCCTCTTCCTTTTGGACATCTATTACGAAAGAACAACATTTGACTGGAAAAACATAGTATGATGACACATGGAATAGGTATAGAAAATGGATAGGTATGGCATATACTCATATATGATGCTTAAACTAAGAAGATGGTGGTGTAACAAAGTAGAAGTAATGCAAGAGGTCATATGCAAAATATGTGCGACCAATACAACATTGCCAAGTTAGAGCAAGCACCTTGATGGGTGAATAAGATAGGCCATCCTCCACCATGCCAAGTTTGTTAGCCAATGGATTGTTCTGCAATATTCCTCTCGTGCGCCCATTCTCATATTAATTTTGATCATGTTCAATACCTGACATGCATGAAAACATAAAAACAAGTGAGATTATCTTTGTAATGCAGAAGTGATTCTAATCCAATACTACCTCCCTGTAAACCCCTTTGTGCTATCTCTGCAATTCTTCTAAGAGATGCCATGCATGCTGTAATTTGGTGTATGCATTAATATAATGTGGCCTACTACTCAAAATATGAGAGCTCCAGAAGTGATGATACTTCGCAGATGATAGCTTCAACATATAGTAAAGAAGAACAAGTCGACCTGACCTGACAGATTCAAAATATACTAAGGGAGAACAACTCGACCTGACCAGTCGATCGCAAATGTCTCTGCTACTCTTCCCAACAAGGAACATACTTATTAAAGAAGAGAAGAGGATCATGTTAAAGAAGAGCAGAAGAGCAAGCAGATTGAAGATATTACAAGTCTTTCTATACAATGTCGGTTGCCCACCCATTATGAACCAGAGCGCACAGAGAAATACTATTCCTTCCGGTCTCTCCATATGTGGCTCACATGCATTTCGAAACTAAAGTAGGAACATTTAGCTGACCAATTAAACATGTCTCAGTTTTACTAATATCAGCATAATATCAGATTTGAATTTGTACAACTAAGCTTGTTTAGCTCGATGCGTGGAGCAGTGCTATTACGACACAAACCACGTAGGCTGATCTGGTCATCATAAAATGGGGAAACCGTAAGCATGATGAGTATAGTGTTGACCGTGGTAGTGGGATGGCAGATCTCTGAAGCTGCAAACCGCGCAAAGGGTAGTTAGCAACCGATGTTTGCTTTGAAATAACAACTAAGATTTGGTATGGACAAGAAAGTACAGTTAACAAGTGACAAAGAAATGCAATTCTGCTGTCTCTCTATATGTCGCGACATGCATTTGGAAACTCAAGTGGGACCTTTAGCTAACCAATTAAATGTGTCTATTAACTAATATCAGTATCATATCACAATCATATTTGAACAACTAAGCTTTGGAATTATGAGTGCTGTGTTGTTTAACTTGAAGGGTGGAGTACTGCTAGTACGACAGAAAGCACCTACGCAGATCATAGTAGGGTAGATAAAAGGAGAAAACCCTAAGCATCAAGAGTAAAATCAGGAAAGTGGAACTAGCTGGACCATATGGGCTTGTATTGCCAGTACGACAAGAAAGGGTTTGGAAAGGCTTTGGCCCCAAAAGGGGCAGCTCTATTCAACTGAAGGCACAATATTGTTACTATCAGTCTAGACTATCAAAGACGACATAGCTCCCAGCATTTCCCGGATATTATGGCAGACCATCTAGAATCGTTGAAAGCATCCATCTGAAGCGACCCAATAGACCTGTCGACTGCAAATGTCCCTGCTCCACTTCCCGACAAGGAACATACTGTACTACTCCCTCCGTTCTTAAATATAAATCTCTTAGAGATTCGAATGCGGACTACATATGGAGCAAAATGAGTGAATGTACACTCTAAAATATGTCTATATACATCCATATGTAGTTCTTATTGGAATATCTAAAAAGACTTATGTTTTACCCAAAAAGGCTTTCACCCCGCTTTATAAATAAAGCAACGATGAACAACACCCGGTACAAACGCACGCCACCACAACACACGCATGCACCCAAGGTAGTTTAGGAATGGAGGAAGTAATATACTTATTAAGAAGAACAGAAGAGGAACATGATAACAAAGAGCAAGCATATTTCTCTACTCTTATACTCTTATCTCTATCTATCTACTCTTATAAAAACAGAGTTGGTGATGATGGTGTGCCTTCCATCCTGCAATATAGGCCGTCCGATTTATATCTGACGGATAGGAAGGAAACTATGGCAATTTTGCAAAAAGATACCCACACCCCTCTCCACATTTGCAAATAAGGCCTTCCCACGTTCATCCTTTTCTCCCACAAGATAAACTACTCATACAAATGCATCTTGATGTTCTGTGCAATGCACGGGGCATCTTGCTAGTTAGATAATACAATGTGTGTTGCCCACCCATGATGAACCAGAGCGCACAGAGAAATGCAAATCCCTGCTGTCTCTCTTTATGTGGCGCACATGCTTTTTGAAACGAATATAGGAACATTAGCTGACCAATTAAATGTTCTCTGTTTTAGTAATATGAGCATCATATCAGATTCATATTTCAACAACTAAGCTTTGGAATTATGAGTGGCATGTTGTTTCGCTTGATGGGTTGAGGTCTTGAGGAGCAGTGCTAGCACGACACGAAGCACCTACGATGATGGTAGTGAATATAAAGGGGGAAAACCATAAGCTTTACGAGTATAGTGACCATGCCATGGCGGATCTGAAGGTGCAAACCGGACAAAGGCTACTTTGCAACCAATGTTTGCTTTCATCTAGCCACTACGATTTGGTACGGACAAGAAAAGTACACTAAACAAGTTACGTTCTATTTTTCGGGTGAGATCAATAACTTAAGCAGATATGAAAGAGTACCACCTCTCTTGCGACGCCATGTAGGCCCCTGCTAATACGTTGAGGGTGCTGCGGGTGCGATCGCTGTCGGCGGCGCGGAAGAAGACTTTAGACGGCAGACGGCCGGGTCGGGGGATAAGTCCTGTTACCGTGGACAAGGCGGTTGTAGGAGTGGCAATGGCAAGGTGGACGATGGTGCCGATGAAGCGAGAGGACGCGATGAAAGGATCCTGGTCCGGCGCCGTGGATGAGAGACGTCCATCTCTTGCAGTGGACGACGGGGTAGGGGTAGCGGCTCCGGCAAGGTGGAGGATGGGGTGGCGGACGGAGGAGGCTGGCCGGAGTGGGGAGGTTGTTGTGGCGCCAACGGTGTATGAATGGGGAAATGGAGGGGGGGGGGATCTCAAACTTTGGGACGCGCTTGTCTGAAATGTGGGAAAGTTATGAACTTATCCCCCGTTTAAAATTTCGGACATCTCATCGGTTGGGGATAGGACGGTAATCTCGCATCTCCCCAATATTTGTCGGTAGCGATTTCGGGCGAGGAGAGGGTGTTTTGCTTCCCACGGTTGGCGCCCATGGTGTATGAACGGGGCTGACAGGTAGGGCGGTTGTGTCACGTCTGAGGGAAGTTACACATCTGCCCCTATTTAAAATATTTGCCTACATCGATTTCGGACGAGGAGAGTTTGTTTTGCCGCCCACCGTGTATGAATGGGGAAATGGAGGGAGAGACACAGGTCTTTCGGATGAGCTTGAATCAAATGTGTTTTGCCGCCCACGTTTGGCGCCCACCATGTCTGAATGGGCTCAGAGGCGGTCGTGTCATGTCTGATTGAAGTTACTAGTCTACCCCTATCGACAACAGTGGAAATCGGGTCGATTAGGATGTGAAGTGTCAGGGGTAGACAGTAATTTCCATCTCACAAACACTTGCTTCGGGCAGCCGACAAATGATAGTGGGTGTTTTGCCGCTTCGTTCAAAATTTGGGAGAATTAGCATTCACGTTTACCCTGGGCCCTGGCAACTAAATTCAAATCCAATTTGTATTCGATTACGAATATCCATACATCATTCTATGTTTTGTTATTTATTTCTTCAAAACCACGACAAAGATTTATTCCACCTTTATATATGAATATGATTTAGAAATGCTGTGATCTTTGAATTCAGTAGGTTGGATACACTTTGAGTCAAACAATTATTTCATCCAATACAATATGCTCACACAAAAAATAGTTCACCTTATGTCAATCATACAAGTACTGAGGATTACCTCGCCTAAAAAATTTAGATCATTACAACACATGGACAACATAGGGGGTCTTACAACATAATCCATTCAGAGACATGACACAACATGCAAGTATACTAATCTAATGACAATTTCAACTGGTATCTAAAGAAGAACTGGGATTACCCTGGGCTTCAGATAGCAGAAGCAGCAGGACCTCCTCCGTCTTCAAATGCAACATTCTTACTTCCTCCAATTCTTGGGTTGCTTGCATAATGCGTGCAGCTAATTGCATAATTTCTAGCCTCAAGATCAAGATTACCTCATTCATGGCAGCCACACCATCTCTTTCTACCTCTAGTAGAGCCTCAAGAACTATAATATCTGTGCTCAGACTGCTCTCCGGCGGTGTTGCCTCTGAACTGCTACCATCTGGTAACATGGATGGTGCACTGCTTCCACAAATAGATTCTGGGGTTGTACATTGTGTCCTAGTGTGAACGGCATCCTGAAAGGTTTTCGCTGGACATAAGTAAGAGATAGTTATCGCATGATCCAAGCAGTAAGGTTACATGGTAAATGACATACGAATTATTGCCGAGCATGGCAAGCTATATTTAAATGGTTCGAAGCAGCATCAGCCGGAAATAAATTAAAATGGTAAGATGAAACTAGGGATGTAAGTGGCAAATAAACGGCATCCGCCAGTCCCATCTAGTTATTTTTTGCTAGCTCGCTAGTTCATTTTCCTCAAAAAACAAAAACTCTTTTGAAATATCATACCACTAGTGGACTTTAATTGGGATTAAACGGGACCCAGTTGACATCCCTAGTTGAAAGGGAGTGTACCACCGCTATATTTAAGTTGCCAAGGCATCTAAGCAGTTGAAATAATCTGAGAAAGCACTTAACAGTGTGGCCTCATATAAAGTATGAAGATAGTCTTGTGATGAAGTTCATAGGAAAAGTTAAGGAGTCAAATGAACTAGGCATGCATTTCTTTATGATAGTACAGCAGGCACTGCTGACATATTGGCCAACTCAGGTATAGCCTAACAAGTAACAAACAAGCATTCGAATCAAGCAATACATCAAAGCAGACAACTGAACTATTTGTAATTCTGTAGGATTACAGGTTGAGAGCTCAAGCCAAGAAAGCAGCCCACACGCATTACATTTCACATGTACTAAAACACACTGGCTTACCATATGTTGCTGTGAAGCCTCGCTGCTGTTGCAATGTTCTTTGAAGATATCGTCAGCATCCCGTGGTTGCAAATCTAGTTGTTGTAGTTTATTCTGCACCCTCTATTTAGGTAAAATTAATTTTAATCACATGCACTGGTTCAAATTGATCATCAATGGTTCATCTAAACTAATGAAAGAAGGGTGTGTGCTTACACGACAATATATGTGCTTCACTCTGTTTTTATGCTTGTTCGAGGTGCCAGCCCCAAAAGAACAAATATTTTGCTTGATGGGGTTGGCAGCTCCATAATTAATAGAAGCATCAAATTAGTCAGGAAACTTGGGAAGATCAAGAATGCACAAAAAAGTAATGAACAGAGGCTCGGAGCAGTGATGTAATAGCTAGCATCAGAAAATGTAGGGTAAAACGAACAAAAAGCAGCGGAACCACATGCTAGTTTGCTGATGTGTAATTAACCATAGAGAACATGAAGCAGTCTGATGGAACCAACAGGTGGCATCAGAACAACACCATTATCATAAATATAGCATGCAAGAAGTAAAATAGTAGGCAGTGATATCTAGGAAGTACAGTAATACTTAGGACAAAACAAAAGCATTGTAACTATATGTGCACTGGTTTGTAATTTAGCACATGTAACATGTTCACTGCCAGAAGTATGGCCCTACAGGTGCAAGCAGAATAATGCGTCTCATGAAAAATTGAATGATTCCCTGAAGAAATTCAAAGGTGCGGTGCTTATGCTAAGAAAGTGAACGTAGGCGCCGGCCGTTGGATAATAGTACCTGATTCTCGATGGCGTATGGGTATCGTTGTCATACTTGATAGCTAAGGATCATCGATGGAGCTCGTGTTCCGATTGAGTTTGGGCCGGCTGTCGCCGTTGCTGAAGCGGCTCCGGTGCTTCGGTTGCGGCGCCTGTCGACATACAAGAAAGCTTATTTGTGGTAAGTGAACAGTTCCATGATAAAGAAGAGAAAAACCAAAGGAGTACAAATCGAAATAACCTGATGAGGCTGCGGCGTCAGTAAAGCAGGGCCAGTGGAGTTGAATATGGCGCCCGTGGAGCGGGTCCGGTGCAGTGGACGAAGGCGTCGGCGAAGCACATCCGGCGTGGTGTACAATGCTTTCGGTGAGGCGGATCTATTGCGGCGGATGAGGGCTTGTATGAAGGGCCAGCGATGGGGCGGACGAGGGAGTCGGTGAAGGGCCTACACTGTGGTGGACGAGGGCGCCGGTGAAGCAGATCCGGTGCGGTGGACCATGATGGCGGTCAAGGAGATCTGGAGCGGTGGACAAGCCAGTCGCTGAAGCGGCTCCGGTGAAGTGGTGAGTTGGCAGTTGGGGGTTCCAAGGTGCGGAAGGTAGATCCGGCGGGGTGTGAGGTTGATAACCCACAAGTATAGGGGATCGCAACAGTTTTTGAGGGTAGAGTATTCAACCCAAATTTATTGATTCGACACAAGGGGATCCAAAGAATATTTGCAAGTATTAGCAGTTGAGTTGTCAATTCAACCACACCTGGAGATTAATTATCTGCAGCAAAGTGATCAGTAGCAAAGTAATATGATAGTTTTGATAGTAGTAGCAACAACAATAGTAACAGTAACGGTGATAGCAATGATTTTGTAGCAAGTGTAACAGTAACGATAACAGTAGTAACTTAGCAAGAACAATATGAGAGAAATTCGTAGGCATTGGATCGGTGAATTCGGTGGATGATATTCATCATATAACAGTCATAACCTAGCTCCAGTTCATAAATATAATGTAGGCATGTATGCCGTAAATAGTCATACGTGCTTATGGAAAGAACTTGCATGACATCTTTTGTCCTACCCTCCCGTGGCAGCGGGGTCCATATGGAAAGTAAGGGATATTAAGGCCTACTTTTAATAGAGAACCGGAACAAAGCATTAACACATAGTGAATACATGAACTCCTCAAACTACGGTCATCACCGGGAAGTGTCCCCACTTCTGTCACTCCGGGGTTGCCGGATCATAACACGTAGTAGGTGACTATAACTTGCAAGATCGGATCTAGAACATAGATATAATGGTGATAACATAAACGGTTCAGATCTGAAATCATGGCACCCGGGCCCAAAGTGACAAGCATTAAGCATGGCAAAGTCATAGCAACATCAATCTCAGAACATAATGGATACTAGGGATCAAGCCCTAACAAAACTAACTCGATTACATGATGAATCTCATCCAACTCCTCACTGACCAGCAAGCCTACGAAGGAATTACTCACTCCCGGTGGGGAGCATCATGGAATTGGCGATGGAGAAGGGTTGGTGATGACGAAGATCGAAGATCCCCCTCTCCGGAGCCCCAAACAGACTCCATATCTGGCCTCCCGATGAAGAACATGAGGTGGCGGTGGCTCCATCTCGCGAAACGTGATAATTCTTTCTCCCTGATTTTTTCTCCAAAAATGTGATTTTATAGTGTCAGGGTTGAGGTCCGTGGGGCCACCAGGTGGGGACAACCCACCTGGGCGCGCCAGGAGGGGGGCGCGCCCTGGTGGGTTGTGCCCACCTAGGTGCCCCCCTCCGGTGGTTCTTGGCTCCAGAAATTCTCTTTTATTGTATAAAAAAATCCTCGCAAAGTTTCGTTCCAATCCGAGAACTTTTATTTCTGCACAAAAAACAACACCATGGTAGTTCTGCTGAAAACAGCGTCAGTCCGGGTTAGTTTCATTCAAATCATGCAAATTAGAGTCCAAAACAAGAGGAAAAGCATTAGGAAAAGTAGATACAACGGAGACGTATCAACTCCCCCAAGCTTAAACCTTTGTTTGTCCTCATGCAATTTAGTTGATAAACTGAAAGTGGAAAAGAAAAACTTTTACGAACTCTTTTGCTCTTGTTTACATAAATAAGCTTAAGTAGCACCCAGGTTTTTAGCCAAGATCATGACTAACCATGTCGACAATAACTCTTAAAAATTATATTAACTCATATCAATGACATAATCAACTAGCGAGCAATAATAAGATATCTCAAATGACAACACTTTGTCAAAGCAACCATGATATAATATGACAATAGTGGTATCTCACTAGCCCTTTCTGAGACCGCAAAACATAAATGCAGAGCACCTCCAAAGTTCAAGCAGCGACTAAACATTGTAATTCATGGTAGAAAAGATCCAGTCATGATGCACCCAACATTAGCTACACACAATGCATGAGGATGACAATAGTGCTCTCAGGATCTGGCACTTATTTGAGAAGGTGATGACACAACATAAAAGTAAATAGATAGTCCCTTCATAGAGGGAAGCAGTGATTTGCAGCGGTGCCAGAGCTCAAGTTTTTAAAACAGAGGTAAATGAAATTTTGAGAAATGCACCCTTCTCGTTTACTTCGCGACCATTAGTTATCGGTATCTTCCATGCTAAACACATTAGTGGCAGTTCCCAAGCGATAAAAGTAAAGGTTTACTCCCCCTCCACCAACAATCACACTCCACGGCTGGTCCGAAACAACGGGTGTCGTCCATACCAACAACAGTCCTGGGGGAGTTTTGTTTAATTATTTGCAATTTTGAATTCAGGACTGGGAATCCCTATTACCGCCCCTCTCGTGCAAGGACGAGTGAATAAACACTCATCATGAGAATAACTTGCTTAGCATGGAAGATACTGACTAGCTCCTGTCGCTCTATGAACAATCCAGGCACACAAAAAAGGATATTTATTTAAAGTTTTTAGAGGTGGCACATGCAAATTTACTTAGGACGGTAGGGTAATACCGCATATAGGTAGGTATGGTGGACTCATCTAGGATAACTTGGGTTTCAGGATTTTGATGCACAAGCAGTGTTCCCGCCTAGTACAGGCGAAGGCTAGCAATTAGGCTGAGAAGCGGCCAGCTAGAGAGCGAAAACGGTCATGAACATGCGTTATGCATAAGTAACATTGGATACTAGCATGAGTAGGATATGAACACCATGAACATAAATATCATAGAGGCTATGTTGGTTTTGATTCAACTACATGCATGAACATTTGCCAAGTCAAGCCACTCGAACATTCAGAGGAGGATACCATATCATCATACTACATCACAATCATTTTAACGCAATGTTGGCATCCAAGATAAATCATTATCCACTCCTAGCTACTTACGCATGGCATGAGAAACTATAATCTCTAATTGTCATTGCAAACATGTTTGATCATAATAGGCTGAATCATGGATACTAGGTTAAACATATTTATAAAAATAGAACAAGTCAAGTTCATACCCGTTTCTCTCTGCCGCAGCCAGTTCACCAAATATCGTCATTATTGCCTTTCACTTGCACGATCGAACGATATGAAAATGATAATAGTGCAAGAGTACCATGGACCAAGCTGGAATCTGCAAACATTTTATTCTAAAGGAGAAGACAAGGTAATTTGAGCTCTTTGTTAGATCATCAGTAATGCATATGAGAGCCACTCAACATTTTCATCGTGGTCTTCTCCTCGGTATGACTCAATAAAAGGAAAAGAATTTCAGCGAAACATACTGAAATGTTTTTGGAGTTTTTAGTTTTGTTCTTGAAGAGAGCAAATTAAAGACACAGAAAAAAACGAAAACGAGAAAAACTATTTACACGGGAAAGCTCCCAACAAGCAAAAGAAGAACAATGAAATCTTTTTGGGTTTTCTTTTAATACTACCACTAATTAAACTAGAAAGAAAAACCGAAAAGAAGCAGGATTTTTTTTTGGATTTTCTCAAAGTTTTTCGAACGCATAAGAAGAAAGCGAGAAAATGAATCCAGCATGGATAATACAATGAAAAAGTGTGAACACCGACAACTGGAATGAAATGTGTGAACATGAATGTAATGTCGGTGGGCATACGTACTCCCCCAAGCTTAGGCTTTTGGCCTAGCTTGGTAATCACCGTCTGGAGCCTGCGTAGTAGTCAGAGTGGTAGCTCACGGAGGCTCTTGGTGCAGCCTCCTCAGCCTGCCGAGCAGCCACCACCCATGCGTTGTGTGCTCGGGCCTCGCTCTCAAGAACAAAATATCTTCCCTTGCTATGAACATCAAAGAGAGCAGGTGCAGGCAAAAATGTATCCACAACAGACTTTTTATTAAACAACAGATTATATGTAAAATTATGGGCTTCACCACTAAGGATCTTATGACGTTTCATAGCATCAAAGTCCAAGTACTGCGTGGGTAGGATGGGGTCATAAGGCCAAGGTGAAACACCCAGCTCCTTTGCTAAACGTGTGGCATAAATTCCACCATAAAAATATCCACTACCAGCGTTATGTTGCAACCTGCGTGCAAAAATCGCTCCAAGGTTATAACTTTTGTCACCAGTGAGAGCCGTGCATATGAGGCTCAAGTCAGGAGCACAAAGTGTACTACAATATTGTTTGCCTACAATGCATTTTCCATTAAATAGTGCAAAGGATTGAATTGAGGGAAAATGAATGCTCTTTATTCTACCTTGCGTCACTCCTCTAGTCTCACCATAGCAAAGGCTAGTCAAGAATATCTCAAACTCCGATCTTGGTGGTTCGTCTAACGAACCCCAAAATGGAATTTTGCAGTAATTAGAAAATGTCTCTAAGGGTAGGGTGAAAGGATAGTCGTATAGTTTAAACGACACTCTAGCCTCACGAGGATGAAATTTAAATTCTTTAGTAAATGATTCAGTGAGGCTGAGGTGTTGGTTGCACTTATCTGCAATGTAGGGACCAAGCTCGGCATTGTGAACATATTGCTCAAATTCTTCTTTAATACCAATGCGCACCATAAAATCGTTGCAAGGCCATAAACATGATTTGGTGGCTGCATCTCGTATGGAATTTTCACTTGGTTCAACATAGGACCGACGAATAGAGCTGCTACTAGAGGATGCCTCCGAGGACCTCCTCCTCTAAGAACTCCTTCCAAAAAGGTTCATCATATTTGCGTACAATTTCTGGAAAAAAATTGGGTCACAAAATTTTGTTGACTAAACTTTACAAGATTGATAGCAGCTACTCATAAGGATGCATAGAGGCCATATCAAGCATTCAAACTACTTAGAACTCTAAGAATTCAACATGCAAGCTCATCTACAGCAGCACCAAGAGTAACTATTTATTCAAAATATAAACCACTAAAGCAAAAACTAATTGGACCAATGGAGGAGTCACATACCAAGTAGCAATCCCCCAAAACAGTTTCGGAAATGGAGCTTCGAGCAAAGAGATCGAAATCCGCAGGTTTGAGAGCAAGAATACGAGAGAGAGAGAGAGAGAGAGAGAGAGAGAGCAATGGTGATTTTTTCTGGAGGTAGGTGGTGACATGGGCTAAAAAGATAAGTAAGGGGGCCCACGTGGGGACCACAACCCACCAGGGTGTGCCTGGGGGTGCTGGCACGCCCAGGTGGGTTGTGCCCACCTGGTGCAGCCCCCTCCGAAGTTATTTGCACCAAAAATTCTTAAATAATCAGAAAAAATAGTATTAAATTTTCAGAGCATTCTGAGAACTTTTATTTTTGGGTCATTTTTTTATTGCGCAAAAAATTTAGAAAACATACTAAGCATGGCATTTTATTTTATTTATCTAAGAAAAACAGGAAGTGAAAGTAAAGGACAAAAGGTAGTGCTCACTAAATTCATCAACTTCATACCTCTCAAAAATGATTCATTAATAAGGTTGATCAAGTCTTATTAACAACCACCTTCGATTAGCATGAAACCGATGAACTTTCATAAACACTAAGTTACCTCAACGAGGATATGAACGTCCCCAATAATAAGCATTTCATATTTCTTTTTGGTAGTAGGTAGAGGTAGTTGAAAACTTCCAATAGTGATTGTCGGAGATTTTTCAATAACATTAATACCATTCACTTGGAATTGTTTCTTCGGAAAGTACACCGTATGCTCATTACCATTGATATGAAAAGTGACCTTGCTTTCATTGCAGTCAATAACAGCCCCCGCAGTATTCAAGAAGGGTCTACGAAAGATAATCGACATGTTGTCGTCCTCGGGCATCTCAATTATAACAAAGTCAGTTAAGATAGTAACATTAGCAACAACAACGGGCGCATCCTCACAAATACTGATAGGTATGGCAGTTGATTTTTCAGCCATTTGCAAAGATATTTCAATAGGTGTGAGTTTATTCAAGTCAAATCTTTTATATAGAGAGAAAGGCATAACACTAACACCAGCTCCTAAATCACACAAAGCGGGTTTCACATAATTTCTTTTGATGAAGCAAGGTATAGTTGGTATTCCCGGATCTCCAAGTTTTTTAGGTAGTCCATCCTTAAAAGTATAATTAGCAAGCATGGTGGAGATTTCAGCTTCTGGTATTTTTCTCTTGTTGTTGATGATGTCTTTCATGTATTTTGCATAAGGAGGCATTTTTAAGATATCAGTCAAGCGTGTATGCAAAAAGACTAGCCTAAGCATTTCAGCAAAGCGTTCAAATTCTTCATCATCTTTCTTCTTAGTTGATTTAGGTGGAAAGGGCATAGGTTTTTGAATCCAAGGTTCTCTTTCCTTACCATGTTTTCTAGCAACAAAGTCTCTTTTATCATATCTTTTATTCTTGACTTGTGGGTTATCAAGATCAATAGCTGGTTCTATTTCAACATCATTGTCTGGTTCTTTATCATTTGTTGGAGTGTCTTCATGAATCTCATCATTATCTTTTTCATTATCAGAAGGTGAGTGTTCATTACCAGATTGAGTTTCAGCATCAGAAGTAGAGACTTCATTATCATTAATAGGAGGTTTTTCTACTTCAGGTTCACTAGAGGCATGCAAAGTCCTACCATCCTTCTTCTTCTTTTTCTTTTTAGAAGGACTAGGTGCATCAGTGTTGACTCTTTGAGAGTCTTGTTCAATTCTCTTAGGGTGTCCCTCAGGATAAAGTGGTTCCTAAGTCATTCTACCTCCTCTAGTCATCACTCTAACAGCATGATCATTGATATTATTATTCATTTCATCTAACAACTCTCTTTTAGATTTAGCAACTTGTTCTAATTGAGTTTGAACCATAGAGGCATGTTTTCCTACACCTCTAACATTATTGGTGATTCTAAATAGCAAGTCACTCAAGCAAGCTATCATATCAGAATTGTATTTCAATTGTTTCATAACATTTGCATTGAAGTGATCTTGCTTTCTAATGTAATTATCAAACTCATAGAAGCATTGACTAGAATGTTTGTTATAAGGAATATCACCTTCATCGAACTTTAGTAAGGAATTTACCTCTACCACCTTAGGTTGTGGTGGTGTTTCAAGCCCATGTATTTCTTCAATCAGAGGTAAAATTTTAACATCCTCTGCTTTAATACCTTTTTCCTTCATAGATTTCTTTGCCTCTTGCATATCTTCAGGACTGAGATATAAGATACCCCTCTTCTTCGGAGTAGGTTTAAGTGGTGGTTTAGGAAGGATCCAATCATCATAATTTTTCAATATGTTATTCAATAATTATTCAGCTTGTTCAACAGTTCATTCCCTGAAAACACAACCAGCACAACTATCTAGGAAATCCCTAGAAGCATCTGTTAGCCCATTATATAAGATATCAAGTATTTCATTTTTCTTAAGAGGATGACCAGGCAAAGCATTAAGCAATTGGAGAAGCCTCCCCCAAGCTTGTGGGAGACTCTCTTCTTCAATTTGCACAAAGTTAAATATTTCCTGTAAGGCAGCTTGTTTCTTATGAGCAGGAAAATATTTTTCAGAGAAGTAGTAAATCATATCCTGGGGACTTCGCACACAACCAGGAGCAAGAGTATTATACCAAGTCTTAGCATCACCCTTTAATGAGAATGGAAATAATTTGAGAATATAATAATAGCGAATTTTCTCATCATGAGAAAAAAGGGTGGCTATGTCATTCAACTTAGTAAGGTGTGCCACAACAGTTTTAGTTTCGTAACCATGGAAAGGATCAGATTCAACCAAAGTAATTAACTCTGGGTCGACAGAGAATTCATAATCCTTATCATCAACAAAGATAGGTGAAGTAGCAAACTTCAGATCATATTTCATTCCAGCATTCAAAGATTTTTCTTTCAGTTTGCATAATAATTTCTTAAGATCATCCCTATCATTGCAAGCAAGAAAGTCTCTAGTTGTCTCCTCATCCATAACATAGCCTTCTGGTATCTTAGGCAATTCATATCTAGGAGAACTAGATCTAATAGGTGTTTCAAGATTTTCAGTTTCAAGCTCTTCATCAGTTTCAACAATTTCATCAGTTTCAGCATTCTCAAAAGCTTTAGTTCTAGCAAGTTGTTCATCAAGAAATTCACCTAGTGGCACATTATCATCAAGCAGGGTACTAGCATCATCATGAGTATCATTCATAGCAGAAGTAGCATCATTAATAACTTGCGACATATCAGAATTAATAGCATGTGGTGGTGTTGCAAGTCTACTTATAACAGAAGGTGAATCAAGTGCAGAGCTAAATGGCAATTCCTTACCTCCCCTCGTCTTAGAGGAAAAAATCTTAGTCTTAGCATCCTTCAGATTCTTCATAGTGATAATTTGATAATAATACCAAATGACTCAACAAATATAGCTATGCTCCCCGGCAATGGCGCTAGAAAAAGGTCTTGATAACCCACAAGTATAGGGGATCGCAACATTCGAGGGTAGAGTATTCAACCCAAATTTATTGATTCGACACAAGGGGAGCCAAAGAATATTTGCAAGTATTAGCAGTTGAGTTGTCAATTCAACCACACCTGGAGATTAATTATCTACAGCAAAGTGATCAGTAGCAAAGTAATATGATAGTTTTGATAGTAGTAGTAACAACAATAGTAACAATAACGGTGATAGCAATGATTTTGTAGCAAGTGTAACAGTAATGATAACGATAATAGTAGTAACTTAGCAAGAACAATATGAGAGAAATTCGTAGCCATTGGATCGGTGAATTCATTGGATGATATTCATCATATAATAGTCATAACCTAGGGCAATACGGCACTAGCTCCAGTTCATAAATATAATGTAGGCATGTATTCCGTAAATAGTCATACGTGCTTATGGAAAGAACTTGCATGACATATTTTGTCCTACCCTCCCGTGGCAGCGGGGTCCATATGGAAACTAAGGGATATTAAGGCCTCCTTTTAATAGAGAACCGGAACAAAGCATTAACACATAGTGAATACATGAACTCCTCAAACTACGGTCATCACCGGGAAGTGTCCCGACTTCTGTCACTCCGGGGTTGCCGGATTATAACACGTAGTAGGTGACTATAACTTGCAAGATCGGATCTAGAACATAGATATAATGGTGATAACATAAACGGTTCAGATCTGAAATCATGGTACCCATGCCCAAAGTGACAAGCATTAAGCATGGCAAAGTCATAGCAACATCAATCTCAGAACATAATGGATACTAGGGATCAAGCCCTAACAAAACTAACTCGATTACATGATGAGTCTCATCCAACTCCTCACCGACCAGCGAGCCTACGAAGGAATTACTCACTCCCGGTGGGGAGCATCATGGAATTGGCGATGGAGAAGGGTTGGTGATGACGAAGATCAAAGATCCCCCTCTCCGGAGCCCCAAATGGACTCCAGATCTGGCCTCCCGATGAAGAACAGGAGGTGGCGGCGGCTCCATCTCGCGAAATGCGATAATTCTTTCTCCCTGATTTTTTTCTCCAAAAATGTGATTTTATAGTGTCAGGGTGAGGTCTGCAGGGCCACCAGGTGGGGACAACCCACCTGGGCGCGCCAGGACGGGGGAGGGGGTGCCCTGGTGGGTTGTGCCCACCAGGTGCCCCCCTCCGGTGGTTCTTGGCTCCAGAAATTCTCTTTTATTGTATAAAAAAATCCTCGCAAAGTTTCGTTCCAATTCGAGAACTTTTATTTCTGCACAAAAAACAACACCATGGTAGTTCTGTTGAAAACAGCGTCAGTCCGGGTTAGTTTCATTCAAGTCATGCAAATTAGAGTCCAAAACAAGAGGAAAATCGTTAGGAAAAGTAGATACGACGGAGACGTATCAGAGGTCCACCGCTGCGGCGGAGAACTAGATTCGGCGGCTTGGCGTGGTTGGGGGGGGGGGGGGCGGGGAGGGGCTCTGGGGAAGAATGTTGGGGGCAAAGAGGGGAAAACAATGGAGTTACCAAAGCAGCCCTTTTCCGTTCATGTGGCAGGGGTAAAACAGGAATATCGCAGGGCTAAACTTTCGGGCGCGAGATATTTCGATGTGAGCGGGAAGTTTGAAAGCTTTTGGCACCTGAAATTAAGTGTTCTGCTCTTGTACGGCCGACTATGATATCATGGCCGAGAATTATTTGTTTTGCACGCAAAAAAGTGCAAGTTTGGAAAATCAATGTCTCCAACTCGAAACTTAGATTGTCCATTCAATTCAAATATGGATCATTGAGCTAGTGGAAGCAAATACCATCATATGGTCCAATTCAAATGAAATTCCAAATGTGTTTATCCTGAATATGATGAAAAAAACAAAAATGTGTATGTGTATGAATAAAGTGGATGATTATAAAGTTTGAACATGCCTGTATGTGTATATCTCTAGGTTTGATATATGAATTTGAAATCACGAAATCCCGGCTTAAAAAATGTACCTCCATTTAAATGAATTACAAAAGCTAATGATGGAGTCGAATTCCAAAATTCCAATCTTAGGTTTGTAATTCTGGTACTTCAAAGTATATCACGCATGTTCAAAAGTATCGTTATCTCATAGTCCAAACTGTGAAACAAATTGATCAACCATGAGTGCACACACTATTGACCATATATATCTCAATTACGCTAAAGTCTCTCAAATATAGACACCTCACTCTTTATCTGAAGCCACCCACCCCGTCCCCCCCACAAGTCGTTCTCTCCCCCGGACATGAACACAGGAGCACATTAACACCCCCCCTCTCTTCTAAAGTCCGGACCCCAATATAGGTCTCTATCACTTTGTTTCTCGGGCATGCACACATCTCTTCCCCCACTCTCTAGGTCTCCCGGCATCTCTCTTTCCCAAGCACACGCACTATATAGAGTGTATCTTTCCCATATACACAAAACATCACCCCCAAACATCTATCTCCCTAGTTATGTGGTTCTCGCACACTCACCTCACTCACCACCCCCACTGCAAACAAGCACCCTTTGTCTCCTTGTGCACCACTCTCCTCTTTCTATCTCTCCCACATGCGGACCCGCCCCAGCTCCTTCCCTATATACATATATGTCATGACTCTTTCCATAGCTCCCTAATGTATCATCGTTCTCAATCTCGCATGTTGTTCTCTACACCATCTATTATAGATCTCTCATGAAGTCTCTATCACACACACGATGACTCGCTTCCCTTGCGTCTCCGTAACTAGGCCACTTTCGAACAACATCAACCTTGTCTCCCTATCTATACGCCACTTCCGCACACAAATGACCCCTCTCTCTCCCCCTCTCTTCCTCTCTCTCTCCCTCGCTAGCTCTCTCTCTCGCTCTCACACCCCTCTCCCACACACACTCGGTGTCTCTTCCAAATAGTCTGCTCCCTGCCCGCACCCATGCTATCCTGCTACTACACATGCCTTTGTCTCTCTTTGACACACATGTCACACCATTCCCCCTTCCCTACTAGGTTTACATCATTAGTGTTCTCTCTTCTCCACATACACACACTCCCTCTCACACACACACGCGCGCACAAACACACACAGACACGCACAAATACCCATCTATCTGGATCCTTCTTTTAAGACACACACCCTTGCATATTCTCTCCAGCTCTATGTATGTATATATCCCCCCTCTCTCTAGCTCACATGCACACCAAAATTCTCCATCTCTCTAACTCACACATCTCTCCCCATGTCCGCATGTGTATCTCACACACTCACTCTCTGATTATGTCTATGTGTCTCCACGTTACACAACACAAAGCCCCATGCACATGTCTCTCTCTATCCTCCACACACAGAGACACAAAGAATCTCTTATCATTGCCTCAGTCTCTACACATATCACACACGCACGCTGTCTCTCTCTCTCACGCACGCTCAACAAAGGTTTTCCCATGAATAACTTACCGTCTATTCATCAACAGTCGTGGCAGTACGGCGAACACGAGACGTGAAAAAGAATAAATCTACACGTGCGTAGACCACCTAGTATGACTACTAGGACTAGAGCAAGCCGAAAGCGCACCGCCGTCACCCCCTCCTTATCGGCGACGGGAAAACCTTTGTTTTACATAGTCGAGAAGTCATCGTGCTAAGGCCCCACATGCTCAACCATTGAATAGAATGTAGATCCAAGTTTATGGAAACAAGTATCGATAATACGTTTGTATCTCCATACTTATATCTCTTCTCTTATAAAAAAACTCGAGTTGGTGATGATGGTATGCCTGCCATCTTGCAATATAGACCGTCCGATTTATATCTGACGGATAGAAATTAAACTAAAAGATACCCGCACCTCTCTCCATATTTGCAGACAAGGCCTTCCCTCGTTCATCCTTATCTCCCACAACCTCATTGTTGAGCAATTAAAAAAGGAAGCCTCTAGAACAAACTGGCATGGTGGTCGCTGCCGGCGTCGTCCATCCCCATGCCCCCGCTCAGTCCGACCACCAATCACCACCACGCCCCACTCCTCCTCACCTTATCTCTCCTCTTTCTCGAGATATCATTAGTTTTTACACATGGGATTACTCCCGCATGGGTCAATCACAACAGGTGTTTTATAAAAAAATGCATCTTGATGTTCCTTGCAATGCACGAGCATCTTGCTAGTACTCCTACAGAAGACTTAGTCGGTGATGATGGTGTGTCTGCCATCCGTCATTTCTGACCATTAGATCTACATCTAATGACTATGAGGTAAGTTGTTGCCTTTTCTCAACAACATCCCACTTATCTACCAATTTGCAGAAAAATCCTTAATTAGTATCTTAAAACCAACCACATCCCTCCCTCACCTCACCAAAACAGCCCAAGGAATATATTCTGATTGAAACTTAATATATTTCTAGTGATATATGTATATCAAAATTAGAGTGTTTTCTATCAAGTTTGTGAATAAGTATTATTCTAATTATGATCCGTTGCAATGCATGTGAACATTGCTAGTATTTCCAACCATGCAAAAAAATGCTAGTATTTCCATAGTTTCGAGTTTTCCATCAAGATATTAGTCACTCATGGTTGATATTTAGTTTGAATTACGTACACATAGGCACTATGTAACTAGCCGTGCTTATTGGCTTCCAAAGCTTAACTTTCACTCCTACTTACAGTATGTAGAGTATTTAACAAAAAACTACCACTTTCAACTAGCCCTAGGAAGAAACTATTGTACAAAAAATAGTAAAAACATACCCAAAATTTCTTAATCCGCGCCAAAAAACTACTATCTAGTGCCGATTAGGCTCGTTTAAACCCATTTATGACAGGGTTGCCCCACACGTTCGTGCTGACGAGGCAGCTTAAACCAACACATTTTGTTTGACCGTTGACACGAGGGACCCACATCTGACCTTCTATCCTATTCTTCCTCCTCCAATCATTATGTTTCCTGAACATTACTTCAAACAGTTCTTATGCGTGTTCGTCAGTGGCGCCGGTGATGAGCGAGCTGGCCGCCGCTCCGCCAGACGGGCCGGACGCCGCGCTGGCCTCCACACCGGTTGGCTGGCTGGCCCGAGCGTGGCTCACGTGCGAGCAAGCCGCCGCGCTGGCCTTCGCTCGAGCCAGATGGCTGGCTTTAGCGCAGCGCGCGTGAGCAAGCCGCTGCACCGCCATGCCAACCTAGCTAGCAAACCTTGCAGACAAGCTGCTGGATGCATCTAGTAGGGTGTGTGCTATCTTGGCTAGCTAGCGGCCGCGAGCGCTGGACGGAGCTAGCATCCGGGCTACCGCAAGATGGGCTCCGCGCCGCCGGCGCTTTTGACCTCGCCTTCTGCCGGCGGCGGTAGCTGCGTTCCATGGCCGAGGATGACTTGGTGGACGGGCCGGAGGTAGGAGGTCACTCTGGGATTTTTGTCCAGACTGACATGTAGGTCCCACAAGTCATAATGCCTAACTTGCCGGTCGAATAGAAGGCATTGACTTAAGGGGCGACATGGGTTGAAATGTGCCTATAACGACACTTTGTAGAGTAGTCGTTTCTTGGTAGGGCTAGTTGGTAAGTGGTAGTAGTTAATCTTGGTATTAGTGGTTTCTTGTAAAGAACAATGTACTAGCGACAAAAGGCGATTCTAGGTAGCGTTGTACTCCAACGAGTACTACTAGTGGTCGCAGGAGTGTATAGTTCATTTTGTGGGTTCGATCCCGGCCGAACGCACGGCGGCCTTTTTTTTAAATAGTAACCTCGCTGCGAGCCAATATTGTACACTGGTAGTTTGACTTTTGAAGTCGAACGGACGTGTCGCACCACAATCTGGGTGCACTGGATAGCCCAGCCACGTGAACGGGTTTTCCCTCCCATCATCTCGTGGCTCACGTACTAGAGTAGTACTCCTATATATCAATTCACACCATGCAAAGTTTCTCGCCTGCGTGCTCGCCCTAGCCGCACCTCGTTGCAGCTTCCTCATCAGCTACCATATTTAAACTAGCGCCTCCCAATTAAGTCCGAGGAGCCAGAAAAGCCTGGCATGGCATTGGGAACTATGCAATATGGCTCTGTACGTAAAGTGCTACTCTACTACTCTGTAGCTTGTGGCGTTGCACGCATGGACTTCGCTCCATTATCGGCTCTATAAAAGAAATTCCTCTTGACATGATTTTTTTTGTTTTGAAACGGAAGCAAAAGCTTTGCCTCATCTCATTCATAAAGAAGGAACTAACAAAGTTCGATGAGATCCATTACACCTCCACAAATGGAAGCGAAAAGCCTAGTCTCACTGTATCAAAGAACTCAAATGTTCTGCCCCCGCAGTAACCATCGCTGATAAACAGGCTACTAGTGTGTGCGTGAGAGGAGCGGCTGAGTAGGCCAGCTACACGCTTGAATAGAGCATGGAGAGTACGCACTACGCAGGTGTACTTTCCCTGCATTGATAGTACAGCGATGGTTCTAGAGAACAGTAGTACCCTCCACTTGCAACTGTAGCTCCTTGGCCTTGAGATTCAAGAGTTCAAAACTGGTGCACTATAGAAGTACAGTACATCCTACTACTAGTTGAGAAAGTAGTACTACTACTGCTACAGTACGAGTACATAGTAAATAATGGCCTCACCATCGCGGGGCACTAGGCACTACCACTATGCGTGCCCGCATAACTTCCTTATCTCCTCCTCGCCAGTTCCCCTCCCCCCGAAGAGACCAAGGCAGTTCGTCGCTGCTCCCATGGATTCGCCAGGCGGTTCTCCTCCTCATCGGGGATGGGAGACCTTGGACGATGATCCTCTGGGAGAAATCGCACGCCGCTCCGACGTCCTCACTACCGCAACAGCAACTATTTTAAGATGGTGCTTAAACAGGCTTGGGAAAAGGCCATGCTTGTTGGTCTTCCATGCGTCCTCGAGGAGAAGGTTATTCTATGGGACAATCCATCGAACAGTCCACCGCTCCCTGGCCATGGTTGCACGTTGACTCCGCTAGAGTTGCCGACGTTGAGAGGTAGTCGGATTTTGTCCGATGAGTAGGTCAGTCATGGAGTTTGATCATGTAGTGTATATTCTAAATATAGTACTTAGTTATTCCATCCCGTAATTTCTCCACTGCCCACCATCTTATATATAGGTCTGGGTTGGTGCCAACGAAGATTGGCTTGCATACCTCCGGCCGGATACCACCATCATTTTGCACAACATCCACAGCAGTGTGGCCGTTCCCGTAGACCCCTTCTCCACCATTGGGATCGGCCTTCCGGACTGGCTGGATTGAATACGTATGATGATGCCTACATGAGATTGAAGAAGATAGCAATTGCGGACCCGCCGACAAAGCGACGTGGCTACGGCGATTACTATCTCATCGTGGTGTTCGACATAAGGATTGCCATCAATACAAGAGGCAGTAACGGCAGAGGCTGGCACATGTTGGCCGCGACAGATTTGTACCCCTACACATTCGAAGACGCCGTGTGCCATGTAGGCCGCATCTTCGTGGTGACAAGCCAGCGGACTTGTTTCATCTGGTTGCCATCCTACGGTACGGGAGATTACAAACGGAATTCACAAACCATCATTTGCATCCCTAACGGTACTCCATTATTTTGCAGGGACCAGTCATCCCTCGATCAAAATAAGATCGCCGATCCTGGATGTGCATTTGCATCCACGATTCGGTCTAACCTGGAACCTTGTAGCTGACTTTGGCATATTGGGATCAACTATCTTAGCAGTCGTTACCCATGGTACCACTAATGTGCAACATGGTCACACAATCTACCATGATCGGACCGTCACCATCTACCCAGGTATTCCATTTTCTCATTGCTGTGTGTTAGAGTAGTAGTACTTGTTAGTTATTTTCTTTTCTTGACTGGGACATGTTTACTGTACTAGTACTACAATTTAGTATTATATTTTTTAACCCTCTCGCCTTCTCTTTCATTGTAGTACTACTTACTAGTACTAGTAGTACTTTTTACCTTGGAGGACGCGTATAGCTAGCTAGGCCCTTGAAGACTTGAACCCACTAGCTCCCACCATTTTTGTTTTTCCATGTCTTACTATCTCATCCATGTAGCCAAGAGTGGCTATATATAATAAGTCGGTTATTTTACTTCCTCTATACCGGAGTAGTACTATTTGCTACATAATATTACTGACCGCCATATTTGAGCACAACATTATTATGCATGGACCTTAACCATGTACGTCACCATGTGTCAAGATCTGAGATGCCGCGTGTACCAGATGAACGGCGCCGAGTTTGACCCCAGTGATGCTATGTGGGTGCCAAGGAACACTCTTGGAGAGTACTCGCTTTTCATTGGGGACAGCTACCCCATTGTGAAGCGGATGCCACCTTCCGTGCACGACACTGAAGGCCTACCGTTCATGAAGCATGGTTGTGTCTTCAGTGCGCACCGCCGGATGAACGACAAGCTGGGACACGCTATCCCTGATTTATGCCGCTTCAGCTTGGATGAGCCTCCATCGTGTGGAACCGGACTAGAAAGCTGTGACAATGATTCCCGTTGCCCACCGCTATGGATCGTGCCATCTATGGAGAACAGCTGGGACTGGAACCTGGAGGAGGACATGGAGCCCATCTATAACGTGTAAGTGGAGTATGGTGAATTGTGAATGGTAGCGCTGTGAATATATGTAGACTAGTCATGCACAAATTTATCACATGAAGTGGAGATGAACTTGTGTGGCATATTGGCATTTGTCCTTTAGAATTTATTACTAGTAAATGTGTTATGTGTACGTGCAACTTGTGTGGCTGTTGCACGGGCTCCAACACACTTTGTGAGAAAAAAGGTGGCACAACTTTGGATATAGGTGACGTGGCGGCATCATACAGTAGCATCGTTCGCTATAGTTGTAGTACTCCTACTAGGACGACAACTCCTATAAAACCTTGCGCTTGGCTCTTTGTCGCTTCGGGAGGTTCAACAGTTCATACTCCTGTGAACCTTGCACTTGGCTCTTCACCTCTTCGGAAGGTCCAACAATGATGATACTACAGTACAATATGCTTCTGGCAATCTGACACCGAATGAACTGCTGCACGTCCACCGCGAGGGCGAGGGCGAGGGAGAGGGAGAGGGCGCTGTAGTCAAAACCCTCTCCTCGTCCTATGAGCCACCGCGCGCGTGGGCGAGGGAGAGGGCGTAGGCGTACGTAGTAAGCAAGCTTCTCCTCATCCTGTGAGCCACCGCACGTGCGCGAGGGAGAGGGCGTAGTAAGCAATCTTCTCCTCGTTCGGCGAGTTGATGGGACACATCAAAGTAGTAGTACTAGTCCATACTGCGTCCTTTCCGGTTAATATGGCTTAATTTCAAACGAGAAAAATACACTGGCGATCAACGTATGTAACAATACGCTCATTACGGTCACTATATAGTTTTGCGGTGATTATACGGTCACTAGCTCACCGTAGAGCACCATATTGCACCCTACTGACCGGCCACATAGTCGACGTGGCACTTTGTTGACTGGTTATGACACCTGGTTTCTGGGTCCCACCTGTCAGTTGGCAGAGCAAAGAAATCAGTTAAACAAAACTTTACGCAGGCGCGACAGGAGTCCAATCCTTGCGCGCGAACCACCCTGGCTGTGTATGTGAGTGCATGCACGTGTACTCCCTCGGTCCGTGAAAAACTGTAATCCATCTAGCGCTAGAAAATTTTCCAACAAAGAGTGTACATCTACACTTCCAATGCACTTAGCCTTTAATCTAATCGATATTGATTGACTAATGCACCAACTTGTGCTCTAGCTATAGGCTACATGTCTATCCTTAATTACAGCATGCAACAACCTTCATTTAATCTTCTTCTCTCAATGGTCGCATGCACACATAAGTCTGCTACTTTTGGGCGTTAATTATGCCATGAAGTTCTGGTTCCTCTTGGTCAATGTGTAAATCTCTATATGTACAGTCTTTCACGGACGGAGGGAGTAGGTTGAGCACTTGAGCGTGAGCGTGTGTGTTGCGTCATGTGCTGTGTGCCGCATGGATGCGTGAGTGTTGCGTGTGTGCATGTGTACGTGTGAGTGTTGTATGTTGCATGCATGCATGCATGCATGAGGCTTTTACTCCCTCCCATTGACATGTTCATATTTCAAGCTTCATTAAAACGTTGCATGCAAGAATTAAGAGAAAACTCACCAATGCGTGTAAAATTTCTGGTCATTTGTTCCTCACGCATGCATTCCAATTAATACGTTTGTAAACACAATTTTCTTGAGGAAAACGAGCCCATTATTGAGTACTTTCGGAAAAAAAAATCTTCGGGCACTCGTAATTTACTACTACCTTGGTTGATGATTTTTTTATTGACCTGTATATAAACCTCCGTCCTGGTTTAATGGTCCCCTTCGTATTTAGTGCAAAATTTTGACCGTAAATTCAACTAACAAAGTGTCAATGCATGTCATAAAAAACTATACCATTAAAAACTATGTTCAAATATGAATCCAGTGATATGATTTTTGGTGAAATGCATTAATATTTTATTAGTTAAATAGATGGTCAAAGTTTGACACAAAATACTACTAGTACTCCTACATTATTGGCGCTCGGTGCCTTGGCCAGTGTTTCATCTTGTTGGACAGGATGAGAGTAGAGGCATAGGGATACTGTAGATAGGAAGTCTTGGTGATCCATTATTCCCCATCTCGGTCAGAGAGAACTATTCAACTAGTCTTCACAGTGAAGTGACAATACACGCTGCAGCAGATGGGACACTTAATTAATAAGCTGAACCAGCGTATTGGTGTTACTAAATCAGCCTTACCCAGTACTGCCATCATGTTTGCCAGTGGAGCACGCTTCCGCCAATACGCCTACGCACCTCTCTCTTCCATTAACTGACATATGGGCCCTCTTGAGGTAGACCCACATGTCATTGGCTTAACTATTTACACTCCGAAGGACGGTATATCCTGGTAGTAGTACTAGTAGAATTGAGATTTAATGCACTTTCTTCCCTGTATTTCCCTCTTCTTCCTCCTCTCTTCTTCTTCCTCCTTTCTTCCCCATCGTCGACCGCACACCATTTCCCCACGCTCACTGCTCGCCCGCCCGCGCCATCTTCCTTGGTAGCTCGCGCGTACCATATCCCCCCCGCTCACTGCTCGGCCACACACGCCTTCTTCTTCGCTCGCCCGCCCGAATCCACTTCCCCGCTCGCTCGCAGGCACCGAAAACCCCAATCACTCAGCGCCCTAAAAAACCCTATGGCAGAACCAACTGACACGCAGAGCCACGATTGGAATTCCCTCCCCGATATTCTCTTGGAGCAGATCTGTAATCGTATGGACCTGCTCAGCACCGTGCGTCTGGCCGCATGCTTGGTGTCTTTGTACCGTCTACTCGTCTGCAACCGGCCAACCCTTTTCAAGACACCCTGCTTGCTGATGCCCGATCCTCGTAGGTGGCCCAGACACCGACTTGACGATCCTACGGAGGTTTCCGTGGTGCCCCTCGACATGCTACCACTACCCGTCCACCTGTCCTTCATGCGCGGCCACTACTGGGCAGGCATGAAGGCCAACTGGATCGTCCTCATCCACCAATCCGGTAGTCCGTGGCGTCTCGTGGATATCTACACCCAGTGAGAGATCGCCCTTCCATCGTTGGATACCGCCGCCATCGAGCCTCACGGCCCGCCGGACACTCCTGCCTACTACGCACGAGACACGTCGAGCTTTTGGTGCGACCTCTGTTTGCTGAAGGTTGTAATCTGCTAAGTGCCCACACCATCAGAAGACTACATGGATTACAAGATCATTGCCTTGTTCGACATGGGATTAGTCTATCTGGAATCCGGTTGCCATACATGGTTATGGCTCATCATCAATCCTGTTGAGCCTCCATTTCTGTCTGATGGTATAGTGCACGATGGCATCGTTTACGCGGTCGACGCACAGATTGGCTGCCTATACTGGTGGAATCTATCGTCGTGTAATTGTTCTATCTCATCTCATCTTTACCTTATGAATATGACTGCCTGTTGATTGTTAGAAATTTAGAATAGATAGTATGTCTATAACCACGTCATTGCTATATGTTACTCTCATTTCCAAGATTTTTATAACCACGCATGTTATTGTTAGAGTTGATATGAGAACAGTAGTAACTGCTATGGTAGAATATGAGTAGGCCCTGTCATAGCTGTTTTCCTCTCATTTTTACATGATGTTTGAACCATGACATATTGCTAGAATATGAAAGCCATTGGCTTAATTTTTTTAACTTGGGGTATGATTATGACCACGGCATTGCAATTCTCTGTCTATGATATGTGTCACTGTTATAATAATCTTAATTCCACACATACTCTGAACATGATTGTATATTTTTTTCCTTTTGGTCTCCAATTTGATTTGTTGCAGCAGACGCAAATGCGCTGGCCTTCATGATTCCAGGACCTGGAAATATACAAGTCAATGGGTGGTGGTTTATCGCTCGTTCAACTGACGGTGGTCATTTGATGCTCATTCGCAAGCACCAAATTGACCAAACCATTTCATCAAACCACATGCAGTACAATGCCTGGGGCGTTCGTGACTATGATGGCTATGGCTGCTTCATGTTCGAGAAAGATCCCAGATCCGTTAGGCCAGGCGTATTCAACTGGAGGTGGGTTTACAGCCTCGGCAACCACTCCATGTTCCTCGGGCTCAATTACCTGATCATCCAACCAATCATCGATCATATCACCGGCGATGATTACCATGCTATGAAACTTCCATTCACCAGGGGGAACTATGTTTACACATTGTACCATGGGTTTCATGAATCACCACATCCAGAGATTCGTCGACACAGCTTGTTGCCAGATAATCATCAGTGTGTGAAAGGCATCAAGCTTCCATGCGATGAATGGCTTTTGCAAACCCGACATGCGGCGATGTGGTTCATGCCAATAGCAAATATGCACAACTTGATTCATAGTGATATCTAGACTGAGCCATGTATCCTGCTACTGTAGCATGACCCTCTTTTGTTGGATATTATGTACTGTAGTTAGTTTGAAGGATAGATACCTTTCTGGGATCAAGTGCATCCTAACTCACCTGCGTAGGATGTACTGATAATGATGATAGAGATGCTGTGCAGAAGCCATATATATATATATCAATTAGGCTTCAAGTGCGTACTTGTTGGTGAAAGTGTTGTCCAATGGGAATTATATTTTGTATTACTCATGTAGCCTACAAAGTCTGTCGCACAACCTTGTAACTTCATACTCCATTTCTAAATTTGTACTAGTCCTCTATACCATATATTGCGCTACTCGTACTACTACCTCCCTCCTAGTTTATTGGTCCCCTTTTGTAATTTGTGTCAAATTTTGACCATAAATTTAAGTAACTAAATGTTAATGCATGTCACAAAAAATTATATTGTTGGATTCGTATTTGAACATAGTTTCCAATGGTATAACTTTCGGTGACATGCATTGACATTTTGTTAGTTAAACCTATGGTTAAAATGTGAAACTAAATACGACTAGTAAGTAGTACAGTAGTAGTACTAGTATACGTCGGTCAAATTATTCATCATGTCCTCACATTGAATTGATGTGACAACACGCTGCGCGTGAGGTGACACAAGAGTCCCGGCGGTGTCTTCGGTTCACCAAGGTGACACAAGAGTCCCCTCTCGTACTACAACAGCACTCTCGCATTCTCTACAAAATCACTCTCCCATTCTCTCCCGGTCTCCCCGCCTCCCAGCCGCCGCCTTGTTCCGATCCATTTGGTACGATGAGCGATGAGCTACTGGAGTTGCTATACTTCATTGCAAGTAGTCAAAAGGAAGACGCTGAAAAAATCGATCTGAACAAGGATGCTCTTCAAGCTAGCCGGATGAAGGAAGGAACCAGCGAGGCCGCTCCTGTGAGTATTCGTCCCGTCGCCCTGTATTATGATTTCGATCTTTATGGGGGTTTTCAAGTCTTTAGAGTCTACATGTAGTAATGAAGCCGAGACCCCAGTTTGTTCGGGTATTGTGGACTTCAGATTTGGAGTACCACTTATCTGTCAAAATCTTTCATCATTTACTTAAAACAGTTGATTGATCATACATTGAGTACCATTTAACTGGAATTAACCGATGCAAGTCCAAGAAGGATTGGCCGGTGCTGCCGGCTAGCGTCAAGTTCGATCCCACGGATCAGGAGCTGATCAAGCACCTTGAGGCCAAAGTGAGTGCTGACAGCATGAGATCTCACCCTCTCATCGATTTGTTCATACCAACCATCGACAGCGAGCACGGCATATGCTACACCCATCCTGAGAAACTTCCAGGTGAGACACCGATCGGCCGTCTACTTGCACAAACATATTCCTTTGTTTATAGCTCTATTTTTCTTTTTAGACGCAGACCTAGTGAAGCAATTACAATTTGACAGTTAATAAAAAGTGAAACAAGTGACTGCAACATGCCAAAGATGTTATAAAAATGCCAACTACGTACACTAAAACCTGTATTTGACAATACTGCAGGTATCACACTTAGTGGCCTAAGCAAGCATTTTTTCCAGTGCAACTCCAGTGCGTTCAAAAGGGGCACGCGGACGCGTCGCAAGATACGGTCGGAGTGCGGCATGCATGCGATGTGGCACAAGACCGGCAATACCTTGCCGATGATGGTCAACGGTCGGCAAACGGGCAGCAAAAAGGTTCTGATGCTGCACACCAACAAGAACTTCGACGAACAGAGCACCAACTGGGTGATGCACCAGTACCACCTCGGGGACCTAGAGTAAGAGAAGGAGCGGGAGCTGGTCCTCTGCAAGATTTTCTACCAGACGAACACTAGGGCCAGGACTAAAAAGATTATAAGTTAGTTTGGTATTGGTACTTGTACTACCTGGTCGTCTGCAAGTTGGTATTGTTGTTAAGGATCTTTCGGTATGAACTTGGCATTTGCTTCCAACCATCATGTCAAGGGTCGACGTGGATATAAAGCTGAATCATTTGTTTCGAAACGAATTTTCAGGCACCTGATTTTTATTTGATGGGTACCATAAGCACCTGCCGTTCGAATTCCCAGTTCTCCAAATTTTTTACATCTTTGAAGTACGCAGGGGATCCATCCAGTTTCACAGGCTGATAGTTGGACGCAGCACATCGGAACCGGGCTGTGGCATGCCAAGCCCAGCTGCAAATTGTTAAAAGAGAGGAGCGATGTATTTGGGTCTTCCAGAACAGTTAAGTGTCGCGACCTCGATCGTGAAGCGCCTCCCATGGACTAAAAAAAGGCCTAGTCCGTTATTATTAGTTGAAATATGTAAAATATTCCATAATGAAAAGAAATATGTAAAATGCAATGAATTTAGTCCGCTTTCATTGAAAACCATCCGATTTGCATGAAATTCGTTCGTGGAACCACAAGATGGCTGTCCATACAGAGCCTAACCATACGGAACCAGCAGGTCCATGGCCGTACGCAAGCAAGTTCATGCACTTATTATCACAATGGAAAAATAATGCTGACGTCTGAGACGGTGAAACCCATGAAGTTTTCAACGTAGTCAATAAACGAGAGAATTCTGCAAGTGCAAACTGATAACTGAGATCCAGCAGGTATATTGTTTTTTTAGGTCGAGCAAGTTTCAACTGGGCTGTAGACTGCCCAGGCTTGGTATTGTTTTTAACAGGCCCAGCCCATGACGACAATGGGGCACAAAGATCCAGCAGGTATCAACTGGCCTCTCGCCCGCCAGCCTTAGTTATATTTTCTCTTAGAACATCCACAGGCAGTTTTTTTACTGAATCAAACACACAACCCAGTTCTATTTTCCTCTTGAAACGCCATGTCCTACTTCCGTTTTCTAATCTCTACCTATAGTTTTACTAGTTCATATACACGTATTATTATATTGAAAATACATAAAGTTCCCTTTTCATCTTTACATCCTTATTTTTTTGTTGTTGTTTTCCCTCCCAGCGCTGATTTTTTTACCACTGGTTTTCCCTAAAACCAACTCGATTGTCCCACGGCTTATTAGCTTACAAAAACAAAACCATATTTTATTTGGCAAATCAATAAGTTCTTAAAAAATAAATGTTTATCAATTCTGGATTAAAATAGTTCGGACTCCACTGAGATATGCAAAATAAGGTTGAACTTTTTGACCGTGGTCCTGGGCAGAAAATGGGCTGTAATAAATTCCTTAAGAATTAGCAAATGGGCTGCAAATTATTAAAAAATAGCAAATGGGCTCTATGTTGTCTGCCACAGATTTGGAGGCTGACTTGTGGGCCTACTAAGTTCATGCGTACACAAGGTTTCTCAAAAAAAGAAACTTAGTCAACAATCGACTCTACCAGCGTCAGACCGTTAGATGTCAATCTAACGGCAATCGTGCTTCTTCAGTCTCTGATCTTCCTGCTCCAGCCGCCCAAATCAGCGCCGGCAGAACTGCCTGCTCTCGCCTCCCATGGCCGGCTGTGCTGCCGGGCAGGCCTCACGGCCTGACCATACTCGCATCCCTGGCCTGGCTATCCCTCTACTCACCCACACCTCCTATTATTCTCCGGCGACGGCAGCCTCACACTACGGCCGAACAAGTAAACCCTCGTACCCACTCCACGTGGGAAACAACTGCCGAGTCTTCCTCGGCTCTAGGTCGTTCCCTTGGCCTCGCCGTTGTCCACCGCCTTGGTGCTCTCGGCACGACGTGGTTAACAAACGACATCCATCGAAAGAGGACTGTACGTGGAGAGGCTGACAGCTGGGTCCACGGCCGCACGCAAAGAAGTGCCTCCTTTTTTTTGCGAGTAGGAAGTGCCTCCTTATTACTTGCAAAATAATGATTCCTCCTCCTGACAGCTGGGACCGACCGGAAGGGCCTCTGTATTTCGTGAAAAAAACATTCCCCCCGCTGACAGCTCGGATCCACCAGCTATTACGCACAAAAATAATGAATACCCCCGCTGCTAGGTCAGTCCCACCATATTTGGAGGCTGACTTGTGGGCCTACTAAGTTGATGCGGACGCAAGGCTTTGTCAACTTAGTCAATATAAATGATTCTAGCTGCGGTGACCGTACGATGTCCATCCAACGGTCGTCGTGCTTCTTCAACCTCTGGTCTTCTTGCTCCAGCCGCCCAAACCAGAGCCGGCCGTGCCGCCTGCTCCTGTCTCCCATGGCCGGCTGTGCTGC
Organism: Thinopyrum elongatum; assembly: GCA_011799875.1. Lineage (NCBI taxonomy): Eukaryota > Viridiplantae > Streptophyta > Magnoliopsida > Poales > Poaceae > Thinopyrum > Thinopyrum elongatum. The sequence continues at coordinate 78,988,207 of CM022300.1, read as the reverse complement.
CACATAGGCCTCACCGCCCCACCCTCCTCCCACCGCTGGCCAGGCCTTCCCTCTACTCACCCACACCCCCTATTATTCTCCGGCGACGGCAGCCTCAAACCGCAGCCGAAGCAGTCAACCCTCATACTCCCCTCCGCGTGGGCATCCACTGCTGCGTATTCCACGGCTCCGGGTCGTTCCCTTCCTAGGTCGCACCGTCGTCCACCACCTTGGTGCTCTCGGGCGGTATGGCGTCATCAACGCGGTGAACGAACGACAGCCATCAGAAGAGGACTGTAAGTGGAGAGGCTGACAGCTGGGTCCATGGCCGCACGCAAGGAAGTGCCTCCTTATTACGCGCAAAATAATGATTCCTCCACCTAACACCTCGGACCTACCAGAAGGGCCTCTGTAATTCGCGAAAAAAATGTTCCCCCTGACAGCTGGGACCCATCGGCTTTATCTTCGCACGAAAGGAACTGCCTTCTTACCCCCTGACAGCTAGGACCCACCAGGTTGAATCGAAGGTAGCGTTATCTGTCCGGCCGTGAATGTTTACGTACATAGCGGTCGATCGGTCTCTTTGCAGCGACGTACCATGGCCGAGTAAGGAGCGGCACGTGTTGAAGTAGAGGCGCCGACGTAGCATGTCACGCAGTCCCGTCTATATCGTGTACACGTACGTATGGCCACACTGCAAGATAGTAAATACGGCTACATACGTACGTACGGGCGGGGTCTCTAACGCGTACAACAACGTCGTCCTGTTCATTGGCAGCCAACCGACTGGGTCGGAACGGAGTAAACAGCGTCGTGTGTTCATCGGGAGCCAACCGGCTTGGACGTAACAGCCGAAATGAGGTCTGGCGTACCGCAGAACAGAGGAAACGGCCTTCTGTTTGACCGCGTACGGTCGATACGGGGTCCTGTTCATCGGGAAGGGTCTGGCGTACCGTAGAACGGAGGAAACGGACTTCTGTTCGAGTGCCTACGATCGAAACAGGGTCCTGTTGATCAGGAGGGGTGTGGCTGTTGGGAGACGTTGCATGGAAAACAAATTTTTTTCTACGCACACACAATGATCTATCCATGGAGATGCATAGCAATGAGGGGGAGAGTGTGTCTACGTACCCTCGTAGACCGTAAGTGGAAGCGTTTCATAATGCGGTTGATGTAGTAGAACTTCTTCGTGCTTCAACCGATCAAGTACCGAACGCACATCACCTCCGCGTTCTGCACATGTTCAGCTCAGTGATGTCCCTCGCCTTCTTGATCCAGCAAGACATCGAGGTACTAGATGAGTTCTGTCAGCACGACGGCGTGGTGACGGTGATGGTGAAGTGATCTCTGCAGGGCTTTGCCAAAGCACTATGAAAATATGACCGGGGGTGTAAACGGTGGAGGGGGCGCCGCACATGGCTAGGAAATTGTCCGGTGTGTGCTAGGCGCCCCCCTCCCACATATATATAGGTGGGAGGGAGAGGGGAGGCAGCCAGGAGGCGTGATAACCCACAAGTATAGGGGATTGCAACAATTTTCGAGGGTAGAGTATTCAACCCAAATTTATTGATTCGACACAAGGGGAGCCAAAGAATATTTGAGAGTATTAGCAACTGAGTTGTCAATTCAATCACACCTGGAGATTAATTATCTGTAGCAAAGTGATCAGTAGCAAAGTTGTATGATAGTTTTGATAATAGTAGTAGCAGCAACAGTAACGGTAATAGTGATAGCAGTAGTTTCGTAGCAAGTGCAATAGTAACAGCAGCAGTAGTAACTTAGCAAGATCAATATGTAGGAAAATCGTAGGCATTGGATCGGTAATTTGTTGGATGATATTCATCATGAGACAGTTATAACCTAGGGCGATACGGCACTAGCTGCAGTTCATAAATATAATGTAGGCATGTATTCCGTAAATAGTCATATGTGCTTATGGAAAGAACTTGCATGACATCTTTTGTCCTACCCTCCCGTGGCAGCGGGGTCCATATTGGAAACTAAGGGATATTAAGGCCTCCTTTTAATAGAGAACCGGAACAAAGCATTAACACACGGTGAATACATGAACTCCTCAAACTACGGTCATCACCGGGAGTGGTCCCGACTATTGTCACTCCGGGGTTGCCGGATCATAACATGTAGTAGGTGACTATAACTTGCAAGATCGGATCTAGAACATGGATATAATGATGATAACATAAACGGTTCAGATCTGAAATCATGGCACCCGGGCCCAAAGTGACAAGCATTAAGCATGGCAAAGTCATAGCAACATCAATCTCAGAACATAATGGATACTAGGGATCAAGCCCTAACAAAACTAACTCGATTACATGATGAATCTCATCCAACTCCTCACCGACCAGCGAGCCTACGAGGGAATTACTCACTCCCGGTGGGGAGCATCATGGAATTGGTGATGGAGAAGGGTTGGTGATGACGAATACCGAAGATCCCCCTCTCCGGAGCCCCAAACGGACTCCAGATCTGGCCTCCCAATGAAGAACAGGAGGTGGCGGTGGCTCCATCTCGTGGAACGCGATAATTCTTTCTCCCTGATTTTTTCTGGAAAAATGTGATTTTATAGCGTCGGTTTCAGGGTCTGCGGGGCCACCAGGTGGGGACAACCCACCTGGGCGCGCCTGGAGGGGGTGGCGGGCCCTGGTGGGTTGTGCCCACCCAGGTGCCCCCCTCCTGTGGTTCTTGGCTCTAGAAATTATCTTTTATTGTATAAAAAATCCTCGCAAAGTTTCGTTCCATTCCGAGAACTTTTATTTCTGCACAAAAACAACACCATGGTAGTTCTGCTGAAAACAGTGTCAGTCCGGGTTAGTTTCATTCAAATCATGCAAATTAGAGTCCAAAACAAGAGGAAAAGCATTATTAAAAGTAGATACGACGGAGACGTATCAACACCCCCAAGCTTAAACCTTTGCTTGTCCTCAAGCAATCCAGTTGATAAACTGAAAGTGAAAAAGAAAAACTTTTATGAACTCTTTTGCTCTTGTTTGCATAAATAAGCTTAAACAGCACCCAGGTTTTCAGCAAAGATTATAACCAACCATGTTGACAATAACTCTTAAAAATTGTATTAACTCATAACAATGACATAATCAGCTAGCGAGCAATAATAAGATATCTCAAACAACAACACGTTATTAAAACAACCATGATATAATATGACAATAGTGGTATCTCTCTAGCCCTTTCTGAGATCGCAAAACATAAATGCAGAGCACCTCCAAAGTCCGAGCATCGACTAAACATTGTAATTCATGGTAGAAAAGATCGAGTCATGATGCACCCAACTTTAGCTACACACAATGCATAAGCATGGCAGCAGAGCTCTCAGGTTCTGGCGCTTATTTGAGAAGGTGATGACACAACATAAAAGTAAATAGATAGTCCCTTCACAGAGGGAAGCAGTGATTTGCAGAGGTGCCAGAGCTCAAGTTTTAAAAACAGAGGTAAATGAAATTTTGAGAGATGCACCCTTCTTGTTTACTTCGCGACCATCAGTTATCAATATCTTCCATGCTAAACACATTAGTGGTGGTTCCCAAGCGATAAAAGTAAAGGTTTACTCCCCCTCCACCAACATTCACACTCCACGGCTTGTCCGAAACAACGGGTGCCGTCCATACCAACAACAGTCCCGGGGGAGTTTTGTTTAATTATTTGCATTTTGAGTTCGGGACTGGGAATCCCTATTACCGCCCCTCTCGTGCAAGGACGAGCGAATAAACACTCATCATGAGAATAACCCGCTTAGCATGGAAGATACCAACTACCTCCTGTCGCTCTATGAACAATCCAGGCACACAAAAAGGATATTTATTTGCAGTTTTTTAGAGGTGGCACATGCAAATTTACTTAGGACGGCAAGGTAATACCGCATATAGGTAGGTATGGTGGACTCATCTGGAATAACTTGGGTTCAAGGTTTTTGATGTACAAGCAGAATTCCCACTTAGTACAGGTGAAGGCTAGCAAATAGGTTGAGAAGCGGCCAGCTAGAGAGCAACAACGGTCATGAACATGCATTATGCATAAGTAACATTGGACACTAGCATGAGTAGGATATGAACACCATGAACATAAATATCATAGAGGCTATGTTGGTTTTGATTCAACTACATGCATGAACATGTGCCAAGTCAAGCCACTCGAACATTCAGAGGAGGATGCCATATCATCATACTACATCACAATCATTTTAACGCAATGTTGACATCCAAGATAAATCATTATCCACTCCTAGCTACTTATGCATGGCATGAGAAACTATAATCTCTAATTGTCATTGCAAACAGGTTTAATCATAATGGGTTGAATCATGGATACTAGGTTAAACATATTTACAAAAATAGAACAAGTCGAGTTCATACCCGTTTCTCTCTGCCACGGCCAGTTCATCGAATATCGTCATTATTGCCTTTCACTTGCATGACCGAACGATGTGAAAATAATAATAGTGCAAGAGTGCCATGGACTAAGCTGGAATCTGCAAACATTTTATTCAAAAGGAGAAGACAAGGTAAATTGGGCTCTTTGTTAGATTAACAATAATGCATATGAGAGCCACTCAACATTTTCATCATGGTCTTCTCCTTGGTATGACTTTATAAAAGAAAAGAAGTTCAGAGAAACACACTAAAATATTTTTGGAGTTTTTGGTTTTCTGAAGGAAAGCAAATAAAAGGGGAAAAACAAAAACGAGAAAACTATTTACACGGGAAAGCTCCCAACAAGCAAAAGGAAATCTTCTTGGGTTTTTCTTTTTAGTGCTACAAGAATTTAAACCAGGAAGAAAAATCAAAAAGAAGCAAGAAATATTTTTGGATTTTCTCAAAGTTTTTCAAACACACAAGAAGAAAGCAAGAAAATAAATCTAACATGGATAATACAATGAAAAAGTGCGGACACCGACAACTAGAATGAAATGTGTGAACATAAATGTAATGTCGGTGGGAATACGTACTCCCCCAAGCGTAGGCTTTTGGCCTAGCCTGGTAATCACCAGGCGTAAAAGCCATGAGGTCCTATGTTGAAGTGCTGAGGTGCGGGCACCTGTGGATCCCACTGCTGAGGCTCCTCCTGTGCTGCAGCCTGGTTGTTCCGGTAAGCGATGATGTCCTCAGGCATAATCCTATATCCGTGCCTGGCAAAAGGATCAAACAAAGCAGGTGCAGGCAGCGGAATAATATCACGAGTTTTCTCACTAAAAACTAAGTTATAAGGAATAGGAATATCAGGGTAGTCAGCAGCAATAAACTGGTGGTGTTCCATGGCCGCGCGGTCTAAGTAGACTTTGGGCAAAGGATAATCATGCTGGTGTATCTGAATATTAAAGCGAGCTATCAAGCGAGTAGCGTAGATACCACCATGTATTTTACACTTGGATTTATTAATGTGGAGGCGGCGTGCCACAATAGCTCCCAAGCTATAAGTGTTGTCGCCTTCCAGTGCATGAAGTAAAATGGCAAGGTCTGGGGCACTGAGTGCACCCACCTTCTCTCTAGCAAGCAAGCACTTTGTAATGAAAAGAGCAAAATAATGAACAACATGAAATTGCAAGCTAGTGGCGGTGACACTCGACACTCCTCTCTCATCCCCCACAGACAGAGTACGATAAAAACCTTCAAACTCTGCAGGCCTAGGCTCTACTAACCCACCATCAGAAGGAAGCAAGCATATTTCACAGAATTCGGTAAGCGGTATCTGATGGGGTTCAGCGTATAAATTAAACTACACTTCAGGGGGATTATTCCTAGGAAGGAAATTAAAACTTTGCACAAAGGAATTTGTGAGGAGATGATACTGTTCACACTCAGCTGTGATGAAGTCGGTGAGGCCGGCATTAGCAGCATATTGTGCAAACTCTTGGAGGATTCCGGCCCCTTCCATGAATGGGGTATGCGGCCATTCGCACGGCCGTAGCTCTGCCAACCTTCGGGTGCGGAGATCACTGTCAGATGACTCTCCAATCACCCCCTTGGAGTTCTTCTTGGAAGCAAACTTCCTAAAAATACTCATGTTTTTCCTATGAACAAAAATTCTGAAATTTTTAGTCCATAAAATTTTCTTAACAAAACTTTACAAGATTGGTAACAACTACTCATAGGGAAGCATAGAGGCCATAACAAGCATTCAAACTACTTAGAACTCTAAGAATTCAACATGCAAGCACATCTACAGCAGCACCAAGAGTAGCTAATTATTCAAAATATAAACCACTAAAGCAAAAACTAATTGGACAAACGGAGGAGTCACATACCAAGCAACAATTCCCCCGAAAGAGTTTCGGAAACGGAGCTTCGAGCAAAGAGATCAAAATCCGTGGGTTTGAGAGAAAGAACACGAGAGCAAGAGCAATGGTGAATTTTTTCTGGAGGTAGGTGATGATGTGGGATGAAGAGATAAGTGAGGGAGCCCACATGGGGACCACAACCCACCAGGGCGCGCCTGGGGGTCCTGGCGCGCCCAGGTGGGTTGTGCCCACCTGGTGCACGTCCCTCTGATATTATTTGCACCATTTTTTTTTAAATATTCAGAAAAAATCGTATTAAATTTTCAGAGCATTCTGAGAACTTTTATTTTTGGGTCATTTTTTTTATTGCACGGAAAACTCAGAAAACAGACAAAACATGGCATTTTATTTTATTTAACTAATAAAAATAGAAAACTAAAGGTAGGGACAGAAGGTAGTGCTCACTAAATTCATCAACTTCATACCTCTAAAAAATGATCCATTAATAAGGTTGATCAAGTCTTATTAACAACCACTTTCGATTAGCATGAAACCGAAGAACTTTCGTAAATCACTAAGTTACCTCAACGGGGATATGAATTTCCCCAACAATAAGCTTTTCATATTTCTTTTTAACAGTAGGTAGAGGTAGTTGAAAACTTCCAATAGTGATTGTCGGAGATTTGTCAATAACATTAATACCATTCACTTGGAATTGTTTCTTCGGAAAGTGCACCGTATGCTCATTACCATTGATATGAAAAGTGACCTTGCTTTTATTGCAATCAATAACAACCCCTGCAGTATTCAAAAATGGTCTACCAAGGATAATCGACATGTTGTCGTCCTCGGGCATCTCAAGTATAACAAAGTTAGTCAAAATAGTAACATTAGCAAAAACAACGGGCACATCCTCACAAATACCGATAGGTATGGCGGTTGATTTGTCAGCCATTTGCAAAGATATTTCAGTAGGTGTGAGTTTATTCAAGTCAAGTCTTTTATATAAAGAGAAAGGCATAACACTAACACCAGCTCCTAGATCACACAAAGCAGTTTTCACATAATTTCTTTTGATGGAGCAAGGTATAGTTGGTATTCCCGGATCTCCAAGTTTTTTAGGTACTCCATCTTTAAAGGTATAATTAGCAAGCATAGTGGAGATTTCAGCTTCTGGTATTTTTCTCTTATTGGTGATGACGTCTTTCATGTACTTTGCATAAGGAGGCATTTTAAGGATATCAGTCAAGTGAGTACGCAGAAAGACTGGCCTCAGGATTTCAGCAAAGCGTTCAAATTCTTCATCATCTTTCTTTTTAGTTGACTTAGGTGGAAAGGGCATAGGTTTTTGAACCCATGGCTCTCTTTCTTTACCGTGTTTTCTAACAACAAAGTTTCTTTTATCATATCTTTTATTCTTGGGTTGCCGGTTATCAAGATCAACTACTGGTTCTATCTCAACATCATTGTCTGGTCCTTTATTATTTGGTTGGGTATCTTCATGAACCTCATCATTATCTTTTTCATTATCAGAAGGTGAGTGTTCACTACCAGATTGAGTTTCAGCATCAGAGATAGAAACTTCATTATCATTATCAGGAGGTTTTTCTACTTCAGGTTCACTAGAGGCATGCAAAGTCCTATCATTTTTCTTCTTCTTTTTCTTTTTAGAAGGACTACATGCATCAGTGTCAACTCTTTGAGAGTCTTGTTCAATTCTTTTTGGGTGTCCCTCAGGATAAAGTGGTTCCTGAGTCATCTTACCTCCCCTAGTCATTACTCTAACAACATGATCATTGATATTATTGTTCATTTCATCTAACAATTCTCTTTGAGATTTAGCAACTTGTTCTAACTGAGTTTGAACCCTAGAAGCATGCTTCCCTACACCTCTAACATCATTTGATATTCTAAATAACAAGTCACTCAAGCGAGCAATCATATCAAAATTATATTTTAACTGTTTCATAACATTTGCATTGAAGTGATCTTGCTTTCTAATGTAGTTTTCAAACTCATAAAGGCATTGGCTAGGGTGCATATTGTGAGGATTATCATTATCATTGAATTTCATTAGAGAATTTACCTCTACCACCTTAGGTGGTGGTGGTGTATCAAGCCCATGTATTTCTTCAATAGGAGGTAAATTTTTGACATCCTCGGCTTTAATACCTTTTTCCTTCATAGATTTCTTTGCCTCTTGCATATCTTCATGACTGAGATATAAAATACCCCTCTTCTTCGGAGTGGGTTTAGATGGTGTTTCAGGAAGAGTCCAATCATCATAATTTTTCAATATGTTATTCAATAATTCTTCAGCTTGCCCAATAGTTCGTTCCCTGAAAACACAACCAGCACAACTATCTAGGAAATCCCTAGAAGCATCGGTTAGCCCATTATAGAAGATATCAAGTATTTCATTTTTCTTAAGAGGATGATCAGGCAAAGCATTAAGCAAATGGAGAAGCCTTCCCCAAGCTTGTGGGAGACTCTCTTCTTCAATTTGCACAAAGTTAAATATTTCTTGCAAGGCAGCTTGTTTCTTATGAGCAGGGAAATATTTTTCAGAGAAGTAATAAATCATGTCCTGGGGACTACGCACACAACCAGGAGCAAGAGTATTGTACCAAGCTTTAGCATCACCCTTTAATGAGAACGGAAATAATTTGAGAATATAATAATAGCGAATTTTCTCGTCATGAGCAAAAAGGGTGGCTATGCCATTCAACTTAGTAAGATGTGCCACAACAGTTTCAGTTTCATAACCATGGAAAGGATCAGATTCAACCAGAGTAATCAACTCTGGGTCGACAGAGAATTCATAATCCTTATCATCAACAAAGATAGGTGAAGTAGCAAACTTAGGATCACATTTCATTCTAGCATTCAAAGATCTTTCTTTATACTTGCTTAATAATTTTTCTAGATCATCTCTATCTTTGCAAGCAAGAATATCTCTAGTTGCCTCCTCACCGATAACATAACCTTCCGGTACCTTAGGCAATTCATATCTAGGAGGGCTAGTTCTAGTAGGTGTTTCAAGATTTTTAGTTTCAAGCTCATCATCAGTTTCAACAATATCATGCTGTCTTACTCTAGCAATTTCTTCATCAAGAAATTCACCTAGGGGCACATCATCATCAAGCAAGGTACTAGCATCATCATGAGTAACATTCATAACAGAAGTAGCATCATCAATAACTTGCGACATATCAGGATTAATAGCATGTGGTGGTGTTGCAAGTTTACTTATAAAAGAAGGTGAATCTAAAGCGGAGCTGGATGGCAGTTCCTTACCTCCCCTCGTCTTAGAGGGAAAAATCTTAGTCTTAGCATCCTTCAGATTCTTCATAGTGATTATTTGATAATAATCCCAAGTGACTCAACAAATATAGCTATGGTCCCCGGCAATGGCGCTAGAAAAAGGTCTTGATAACCCACAAGTATAGGGGATCGCAATAGTTTTTTAGGGTAGAGTATTCAACCCAAATTTATTGATTTGACACAAGGGGAGCCAAAGAATATTTGAGAGTATTAGCAACTGAGTTGTCAATTCAATCACACCTGGAGATTAATTATCTGCAGCAAAGTGATCAGTAGCAAAGTAGTATGATAGTTTTGATAATAGTAGCAGCAGCAACAGTAACGGTAACAATGATAGCAGTAGTTTCGTAGCAAGTGCAATAGTAACAGCAACAGTAGTAACTTAGCAAGATCAATATGTAGGAAAATCATAGGCATTGGATCGGTAATTTGTTGGATGATATTCATCATGAGACAGTTATAACCTAGGGCGATATGACACTAGCTCCAGTTCATAAATATAATGTAGGCATGCATTCCGTAAATAGTCATACGTGCTTATGGAAAGAACTTGCACGACATCTTTTGTCCTACCCTCCCATGGCAGCGGGGTCCATATTGGAAACTAAGGGATATTAAGGCCTCCTTTTAATAGAGAACCGGAACAAAGCATTAACACACGGTGAATACATGAACTCCTCAAACTATGGTCATCACCGGGAGTGGTCCCGACTATTGTGACTCCAGGGTTGCCGGATCATAACACGTAGGAGGTGACTATAACTTGCAAGATCGAATCTAGAACATGGATATAATGATGATAACATAAGCGGTTCAGATCTGAAATCATGGCACCCGGGCCCAAAGTGACAAGCATTAAGCATGGCAAAGTCATAGCAACATCAATCTCAGAACATAATGGATACTAGGGATCAAGCCCTAACAAAACTAACTCGATTACATGATGAATCTCATCCAACTCCTCACCGACCAACGAGCCTACGAAGGAATTACTCACTCCCGGTGGGGAGCATCATGGAATTGGTGATGGAGAAGGGTTGGTGATGACGGATACCGAAGATCCCCCTCTCCGGAGCCCCAAACGGACTCCAGATCTGGCCTCCCGATGAAGAACAGGAGGTGGCGGCGGCTCCGTCTCGCGGAACGCGATAATTCTTTCTCCCTGATTTTTTTCTGGAAAAATGTGATTTTATAGCGTCGGTTTCAGGGTCTGCGGGGCCTCCAGGTGGGGACAACCCACCTGGGCGCGCCTGGAGGGGGTGGCGCGCCCTGGTGGGTTGTGCCCACCCAGGTGCCCCCCTCCTATGGTTCTTGGCTCCAGAAATTATCTTTTATTGTATAAAAAATCCTCACAAAGTTTCGTTCCATTCCGAGAACTTTTATTTCTGCACAAAAACAACACCATGGTAGTTCTGCTGAAAACAGCGTCAGTCCGGGTTAGTTTCATTCAAATCATGCAAATTAGAGTCCAAAACAAGAGGAAAAGCGTTAGGAAAAGTAGATACGACGGAGACGTATCAAGGCGCCCAAGTAGGCCGAATCCTACTTGGAGTCTTCCCATGGCCGGCGCCCCCCTTCCTTATTTACCGGAGGGGGAAGGAAAGAGGAGGGAGGAGGGACGGAAGGGGGAGGCCGAATCCCCCCTTTCCTTCTCCCTTACCCTCTTTCCTTCTCCTCTAGTGCGGCCCATATGGGGGGCGCAACAGCCCCTGCTGGTTGCTGCGTCTCCCCTCTTGGCCCATTAGGCCCATATCTTTTGCCGGGGGTGCCTGGAACCCCTTCCGGCGACCCGATACATACCCGGTACCCTCCGGAACACTTCCGGTGTCCGAATACCATCGTCCTATATATAAATCTTTACCTCTCGACCATTTCGAGACTCCTCGTCATGTCCGTGATCTCATCCGGGACTCCGGACAACATTCGGTCACCAAATCACATAACTCATATAATACTAAATCGTCATTGAACGTTAAGCGTGCGGACCCTACGGGTTCGAGAACTGTGTAAACATGACCGAGACACTTCTCCGGTCAATAACCAATAGCGGAACCTGGATGCTCATATTGGCTCCCACATATTCTACGAAGAACTTTGTCGGTCGAACCGTTATGACAACATACGTAATTCCCTTTGTCCATCGGTATGTTACTTGCCCGAGATTCGATTGTCGGTAACTTCATACCTAGTTCAATCTCGTTACCGGCAAGTCTCTTTACTCATTCTATAATACATCACCTCGTGACTAACTCCTTAGTCATTTGCTTGCAAGCTTATGATGTGTATTACCGAGAGGGCCCAGAGATACCTCTCCGATACTCGGAGTGACAAATCCTAATCTCGATCTATGACAACTCAACAGATACCTTCGGAGATACCTGTACAGCATCTTTATAATCACCCAGTTACGTTGTGATGTTTGATAGCACACAAGGCATTCCTCTGGTATCCGGGAGTTGCATAATCTCATAGTCGAAGGAATATGTATTTGACATGAAGAAAGCAATAGCAATAAAACGAAACGATCATTATGCTAAGCTAACGGATGGGTCTTGTCCATCACATCATTATCCTAATGATGTGATCCCGTTATCAAATGACAACTCTTGTCCATGGTTAGGAAACCTTAACCATCTTTGATTAACGAGCTAGTCAAGTAGAGGCTCACTAGGGACACAGTGTTTGTCTATGTATTCACACATGTATTTATGTTTCCGATCAATACAATTCTAGCATGAATAATAAATCTTTATCATGAATAAGGAAATATAAAATAACAACTTTATTATTGCCTCTAGGGCATATTTCCTCCAGTCTCCCACTTGCACTAGAGTCAATAATCTAGTTCACATCGCCATGTGATTAACACCAATAGTTCACATCGCCATGTGACCAACACCCAAAGGGTTTACTAGAGTCAATAATCTAGTTCACATCGCCATGTGATAGAACACCCAAAGAGTACTAAGGTGTGATCATGTTTTGCTTGTGAGAGAAGTTTAGTCAACGGGTCTGCCACATTCAGATCCGTATGTATTTTGCAAATTTCTTTGTCTACAATGCTCTGCATGGAGCTACTCTAGCTAATTTGCTCCCACATTCAATACGTATCCAGATTGAGACTTAGAGTCATCTGGATTAGTGTCAAAGCTTGCATCGACGTAACCCTTTACGACGAACTCTTTATCACCTCCATAACTGAGAAACATTTCCTTAGTCCTCTTAGGTAACTAAGGATAATTTTGACCGCTGTCCAGTGATCCACTCTTGGATCACTATTGTACCCCCTTGCCAAACTCATAGCAAGGTACACAATAGGTCTGGTACACAGCATATCATACTCTATAGAACCTATGGCTGAGGCATAGAGAATGACTTTCATTCTCTCTCTATCTTCTACCATGGTCGGGCTTTTGAGTCTTACTCAACTTCACACCTTGCAATACAGGCAAGAACAACTTCTTTGACTGATCCATTTTGAACTCCTTCAAAATCATGTTAAAGTATGTACTCATTGAAAGTCTTATCAAGCGTCTTGATCTATCTCTATAGATCTTGATGCCCAATATGTAAGCAGCTTCACCGAGGTCTTTCATTGAAAAACTCTTATTCAAGTATCCTTTTATGCTATCCAGAAATTCTATATCATTTCCAATCAATAATATGTCATCCACATATAATATCAGAAATGCTACAGAGCTCCCACTCACTTTCTTGTAAATACAGGCTTCACCGTAAGTCTGTATAAAATCATATGCTTTGATCACCTCATTAAAGCGTATATTCCAACTCCGAGATGCTTGCACCAGTCCATAGATGGATTGCTGGAGCTTGCACACTTTGTTAGCACCTTTAGGATCGACAAAACCTTCTGGTTGCATCATATACAACTCTTCTTTAAGAAATCCATTAAGGAATCCAGTTTTGACGTCCATTTGCCAGATTTCATAATCATAAAATGCGGCAATTGCTAACATGATTCGGACGGACTTAAGCATCGCTACAGGTGAGAAAGTCTCATCGTAATCAACTCCTTGAACTTGTCAAAAACCTTTTGCGACAAGTCAAGCTTTGTAGATAGTAACATTACCATCAGCGTCAGTATTCTTCTTGAAGATCCATTTATTCTCTATGGCTCGCCGATCATCGGGCAAGTCCACCAAAGTCCACACTTTGTTCTCATACATGGATCCTATCTCAGATTTCATGGCCTCAAGCCATTTGTTAGAATCTGGGCTCATCATAGCTTCTTCATAGTTCATAGGTTCACCTTGGTCTAGTAACATGACTTCCAGTACAGGATTCCCGTACCACTCTGGTGCGGATCGTGTTCTGGTTGACCTACGAGGTTCTGTAGTAACTTGATCTGAAGTTTTATGATCATCATCATCATTAGCTTCCTCTCTAGTTGGTGTAGGCATCACGGGAACGGTTTTCTGTGGTGAGCTACTTTCCAATTCGAGAGAAGGTACAATTACCTCATCAATTTCTACTTTCCTCCCACTCACTTCTTTCGAGAGAAACTCCTCTAGAAAGGTTCCATTCTTGGCAACAAAGATCTTGCCTTCGGATCTGTGGTAGAAGGTGTACCCAATTGTTTCCTTAGGGTATCCTATGAAGACGCACTTCACCGATTTGGGTTCGAGCTTATCAGGCTTAAGCCTTTTGACATAAGTGTCACAACCCCAAACTTTAAGAAACGACAGCTTAGGTTTCTTGCCAAACCACAGTTCATACGGTGTCGTCTCAACGGGTTTAGACGGTGCCCTATTTAATGTGAATGCAGCTGTCTCTAATGCATAACCTCAAAACGATAGTGGTAAATCGGTAAGAGACATCATTGATCACACCATATCTAATAAAGTACAGTTACGGCGTTTGGACACACCATTACGCTGTGGTGTTTCAGGTGGCGTGAGTTGTGAAACTATTCCACATTATTTTAAATGAAGGCCAAACTCATAACTCAAATATTCGCCTCGCGATCAGATCGTAGAGACTTTATTTTCTTGTTATGATGATTCTCCACTTCACTTTGAAATTCTTTGAACTTTTCAAATGTTTCAGACTTGTGTTCCATCAAGTAGATATACCCATATCTGCTCAAATCATCTGTGAAGGTCAGAAAATAACGATACCCGCCGCGTGCCTCAACACTCATCGGACCGCATACATCGGTATGTATTATTTCCAATAAGTCATTAGCTCGCTTAGTTGTTCCGGAGAACAGAGTTTTAGTCATCTTGCCCATGAGGCATGGTTCGCAAGTATCAAATGATTCATAATAAAGTGATTCCAAAATCCCATCTGCATGGAGTTTCTTCATCCGCCTTACACCAATATGACCTAAACGGCAGTGCCACAAATATGTTGCACTATCATTATCAACTTTGCATCTTTTGGCATCAATATTATGAATATGTGTATCACCACGATCAAGATTCAATAAAAATAGACCACTCTTCAAGGGTGCATGACCATAAAAGATATTACTCATATAAATAGAACAACCATTGTTCTCTGATTTAAATGAATAACCGTCTCGCACTAAACAAGATCCAGATATAATGTTCATGCTCAACACTGGCACCAAATAACAATTATTCAGGTCTAAAACTAATCCCGAAGGTAGATGTAGAGGTAGCGTGCTGACGGCGATCACATCGACCTTGGAACCATTCCCGACGCGCATCGTCACCTCGTCCTTAGCCAATCTTCGTTTAATCCATAGCTCCTGTTTCGAGTTACAAATATGAGCAACCAAACCAGTATCAAATACCCAGGTGCTACTACGAGCATTAGTAAGGTACACATCAATAACATGTATATCAAATATACCTTTGTTCACTTTGCCATCCTTCTTATCCGCCAAATACTTGGGGCAGTTCCGCTTCTAGTGACCAGTCCCTTTGCAGTAGAAGCACTCAGTTTTAGGCTTGGCTCCAGCTTTGGGCTTCTTCCCGGGAGTGGCAACTTTCTTGCCATTCTTCTTGAAGTTCCCCTTCTTTCCCTTGCCCTTTTTCTTGAAACTAGTGGTCTTGTTAACCATCAACACTTGATGCTCCTTCTTGATTTCTACCTCCGCAGCTTTGAGCATTGCGAAGAACTCAGGAATTGTCTTCTCCATCCGTTGCATATTATAGTTCATTACGAAGCCTTTGTAGCTTGGTGACAGTGATTGAAGAACTCTGTCAATAACACTATCATCTGGAAGATTAACTCCCAGCTGAGTCAAGTGATTATGATACCCAGACATTTTGAGTATGTGTTCACTGACAGAACTATTCTCCTCCATCTTGCAGCTATAGAACTTGTTGGAGACTTCATATCTCTGAACTCGGGCATTTGCTTGAAATATTAACTTCAACTCCTGGAACATCTCATATGCTCCATGATGTTCAAAACGTCTTTGAAGTCCCGATTCTAAGCCGTAAAGCATGGCACACTGAACTATCGAGTAGTCATCAGATCGAGCTTGCCAGATGTTCATAACATCAGCATCTGCTCCTGCAGTAGGCCTTTCACCTAGCGGTGCATCAAGGACATAATTCTTCTGTGCAGCAATGAGGATAATC
The DNA here is from genome assembly GCA_011799875.1 of Thinopyrum elongatum. Lineage (NCBI taxonomy): Eukaryota > Viridiplantae > Streptophyta > Magnoliopsida > Poales > Poaceae > Thinopyrum > Thinopyrum elongatum. The sequence goes on along the minus strand of CM022300.1, from coordinate 78,972,076 downwards.
CTCAAGTTACGGATCCAGTCCATGTAGTTGCTACCATCATCTTTCAACTTAGATTTCTCTAGGAACGCATTAAAATTCAAGGGAACGGTAGCACGGGCCATTGATCTACAACATAGATTTGCAAAAACTATCAGGACTAAGTTCATGATAAATTAAGTTCAATTAACCAAATTACTTAAGAACTCCCACTTAGATAAACATCCCTCAAGTCATCGAAATGATACGTGACCCAAATCAACTATAGCATGTCCGATCATCACGTGAGATGGAGTAGTCATAAATGGTGAAAATCTCTATGTTGATCATATCTACTATATGATTCATGTTCGACCTTTCGGTCTCCAGTGTTCCGAGGCCATGTCTGTACATGCTAGGCTTGTCAAGTTTAACCCGAGTATTCCACATGTGCAAAACTGTCTTGCACCCGTTGTATTTGAACGTAGAGTCTATCACACCCGATCATCACGTGGTGTCTCAGCACGATGAACTGTCGCAACGGTGCATACTCAGGGAGAACACTTATACCTTGAAATTTAGATAAGGGATCATCTTATAATGCTACCGTCGTACTAAGCAAAATAAGATGCATAAAAGATAAACATCACATGCAATCAAAATATGTGACATGATATGGCCATCATCATCTTGTGCTTTTGATCTCCATCTCCAAAGCATCGTCATGATCTCCATCATCATCGGCTTGACACCTTGATCTCCATCGTTGCATCATGGTCGTCTTGCCAACTATTGCTTCTACAACTATCACTAACGCATAGTGATAAAGTAAAGCAATTACATGGCATTTGCATTTCATACAATAAAGCGACAACCATAAGGCTCCTGCCAGTTTCCGATAACTTTTACAAAACATGATCATCTCATACAACAACGTATATCACATCAAGTCTTGACCATATCACATCCCAACATGCCCTGCAAAAACAAGTTAGACGTCCTCTACTTTGTTGTTGCAAGTTTTACGTGGCTGCTACGGGCTTCTAGCAAGAATCATTCTTACCTATGCATCAAAACCACAATGGTGATTTATCAAGTTTGCTGTTTTAACCTTCAACAAGGACCGGCCGCAGTCAAATTTGATTCAACTAAAGTAGGAGAAATTGACACCCGCCAGCCACCTTTATGCAAAACTAGTTGTATGTCTGTCGGTGGAACCGGTCTCATGAACGTGGTCATGTAAGGTTGGTCCGGGCCGCTTCATCCAACAATACCGCCGAATCAAAATAAGACATTGGTGGTAAGCAGTATGACGATCATCTCCCACAACTCTTTGTGTTCTACTCGTGCATATCATCTACGCATAGACCTGGCTCTGATGCTACTGTTGGGAGATGTTGCATGGAAAACAAAAAAAATTCTACGCACACGCAATGATCTATCCATGGAGATGCATAGCAACGAGGAGGAGAGTGTGTCTATGTACCCTCGTAGACCATAAGCGGAAGCGTTTCACAACGCGGTTGATGTAGTCGAACTTCTTCGCGCTTCAACCGATCAAGTACCGAACGCTCATCACCTCCGCGTTCTGCACACGTTCAGCTCGGTGACGTCCCTCGCCTTCTTGATCCAGCAAGATGTCGAGGTAGTAGATGAGTTCCGTCAGCACGACGGCGTGCTGACGGTGATGGTGAAGTGATCACTGCAGGGCTTCGCCTAAGCACTACAAAAATATGACCGGGGGTGTAAACGGTGGAGGGGGGCGTCGCACACGGCTAGGCAATTGTCTGGTGTGTGCTAGGCGCCCCCCTCCCACATATATATAGGTGGGAGGGAGATGGGAGGCAGCCAGGAGGCGCCCAAGTAGGCCGAATCCTACTTGGGGTCTTCCCATGGTCGGCGCCCCCTTCCTTATTTACCGGAGGGGGAAGGAAAGAGGAGGGAGGAGGGAAGGAAGGGGGAGGCCGAATCCCCCCTATCCTTCTCCCTTCCCCTCTTTCCTTCTCCTCTGGTGTGGCCCATATGGGGGGCGCTGCAGCCCCTGCTGGCTGCTGCGTTTCCCCTCATGGCCCATTAGTGAAAGTGCGTTATATCAACTAGAGGGGGGGGGTGAATAGGCGATTTTTACAAATTCGTCACTGAGGAATTTCAAGGTGAGGAAATTCCTAAGCAACGAGCTACTTAGCAGCAGAATAAGTACTCAGATGCAAACATAACATGGCATAAGCACAGTCATCATGATGAAATGAAATAGGCACAGAGTACAGGTAGCATGAAACACAGGATAAGCAGGCTGAAGACTAAGTGACTGAAGAATTGGGATTGAGGAAATTTAGAAAGTCTTCAGTCAAAGTCTTCAAACAGTAACAATCAAGTTCATCAACACATGAATGAGGAAATGAAATGGTTGAGGAAATAGAACCAGTAGCTTGGTGAAGACGATGATTTGGTAGACCAGTTCCAACTGCTGTGACAGTTGTACGTCTGGTTGGAGCGGCTAGGTATTTAAACCTAAGGACACACAGTCCCGGACAAACAGTCCTCACCGTATTCTCCTTGAGCTAAGGTCACACAGACCTCGCCCAATCACTCATGGTAAGTCTTCACAGGTGACTTCCAAACCTTCACAGACTCGGTCACTCGGCGATCCACAATTCCTCTTGGATGCTCTAGACCATGACGCCTAACCGTCTGGAGGATGCACAGTCCTCAAAGATAACAAGCATCGGTTCCACACAGGAACAATCTCTTCAGTGATGCTCAATCACTTTGGGTTTGTAGGTGTTTGGGTTTTTGGGTTTTCCTCACTTGATGATTTTCGCTCAAAGTCCTCGGAGGATGGGATGCTCTCAATGACAAGTGTCAGTTTTTCTCGGAGCAGCCAACCAGCTAGTGGTTGTAGGGGGCGGCTATTTATAGCCTAGGGAGCAGCCCGACATGATAAGACATAAATGCCCTTCAATGATATGACCGTTAGGTGGATAGGATATTTTGGACAGCTGGCACATAGCATAGCAACTGTCAGAAATTTGAGCTCTCAAATTCCGCAGGGCTATCATGTTCCTCACTTGTAGGCAATCCGCACTGGCGAATTCCTAACTCCTCAGCCAGAACAAATTCCTCAGAGAACAAAAGAACTTCATCTCTGTCACTAAAGAAATTGACTGAACTGTATGAGATTTCCAATGGCTTCACTCGAAAGGATTGGGTAGGTGTAGGATTTTGAGATGAGCATCACTTGGAAACTTTTCCTTAGTTTTACCTCGACCCCCTTTAATAGTACGGTGTTTCCTATGACTCAATAAGAAGAAAATGAAACTACGAAACAAAAGTCTTCACGCTTCATAATCCTCGCATGAATATCAAGTCTTCAAGGTCACACCAATTTCTTCACGTTCAAAGTCTTCAAGAAAACCAAAGTCTTCAACTGAAGACATTCATTTTTAGGGGACAACTTTCATTGTAAATATCAAACTCCTCATAGACTTATACAACCTGTGTACACTCACAAACGCATTAGTCCCTTAACCTATAAGTCTTCAATACACCAAAATCACTAAGGGGCACTAGATGCACTTACAATCTCCCCCTTTTTGGTGATTGATGACAAATAGGTTAAGTTTTCAACGGGGATAAAACATATGAAGTGTAAATACTGATATTGAGGAATTTGATTGCAAGATATAGAGGAACTCCCCCTGAAGATGTGCATATTGAGGATTTTGCTTTCGATTGCAAATGCACATTGTAGAGTAATATCATGGAGATCTCCCCCTATATCTTGTAATTCATACATGCATTTAACATATGATATCAAGAATTTGAAATGCATGATGAAATATTGTGTCTGACGAAATTCAGCATGCGTGCATTAAGGTACTTGAGGAAATAAGCATGCAGAAAGCAGTTCAAAAGTATCAGACCACCATAGGACTTAAATTTACAACTCATCAGAGCAAACACCTCAGAAAAGCAAGAGTTGTAACTTAACAAAAAAACGCCCATATATATAGACCCGCTTGAAGACTAACTCAAATTTCTCCCCATTTGTCATCGAATGACCAAAAGGGACGAAAAATGAGGACTAACGCCCCTGAAGAATATCATCATGATGTCGATGGAGGAGCGCCAGCGTTGTTGGGGTCGTCTGTTGAGGTAGGGCCTGCCGCGGTGTCATTCAAGTCATCAACTTCATCCGTCTCGCGTGATGAAGAATATGAACTGGCAACAAGCTAAGGAACTTTGACCTTCTTGAATTTCTTCGAAGGTGGCTGAGACCAGTCAAAGTCCTGTTGGAAGCCCATCTCCTTGAGATCTTCAGCACTACAATGATTCGACAGAATAGCCCAAGTGCGGTCAAAGACTTCATGCAAGTAGTAGTGATTCTTCTTCACAGTATTTTGAGTGACTGTCATGTTTTGAAGAATTGTACCAAACTGACGCTTGACCCACTTGTGATTTCGATCAACTTTCTGATGAAGACTAAGGAGAAGTTCACGATCAGTCATCACACGCGGAGCTGTGGCTTGAGGATTTTGTTCTGAAGCTTTGGCGACAGAATCTTGTGTTGCAGAGTCATCATTGGTGGAATATGAAGTAGCTTTGCGAAACTGTCCATCCAATGGACGAGTGCCTTCATCTATAACAGCAGCCTTGCCCTTCTCATCAGCTGAGGAAATAGTTCGTTTGAGGATTTCAATAGGGGGCAAATAGCTGAGATGATTTTGAAAGTCAGCCTTATAATGAATTGAAGACCTTGATCTGATGAACTTCATGATCCAGGGAGCATAAGGCTTCAACTCAAAAGGTGACAGAGCAGCATTGGCCAAAGTCCTCATGAAGAAATCGTGGTAGTTGATAGGAATACCATGAATGATATTGAACAACAGATTCTTCATAATGCCAACAACCTCTTCGTCATCAGAGTTGTGGCCCTTGATTGGACTGAGGGTTTTGGTCAATATGCGATAAACTGTCCTTGGCACATAGAGCAATTCCTTGACAAGGAATTTGGTCCTTGGAGCTTGGCCTGGCTTCAAAGGCTTCATTAACACTTGCATCATATGATCGGATAGTTCAGGTTCAACATAGATGAGCCTTGCACCTTCAGTGGGAGGACTGACTGGGACGGCATGAAGCAATTCAGAGGCCGGTGCTTTGAAATGAGTATTATAGGTCATCCAGTCCAATACCCATGAATTGACATCATCAACATTTCCAATAATATGCAGCGTGGCGAAGAATTGAAGAATGAGTTCTTCATTCCAATCGCAGATGTCGGTGCAGAAGTTGAGTAACCCAGCGTCATGAAGAACACTGAGGACTGGGGTGAAGCACGACAGCAATTCCATATCCACATGAGGAATTTGCTCATGGTCAAAGATCTTGTCCTTATCAAACAACAGTGAGGAATAGAAGTTCATCTGGCTAGCAGTCCAGAAGCGCTTGCGACGAAGTCGAGCAGAGTCATAGGGATTGTAGTCAGTGAAGAATATGTGCTCATTGAAGAATTCTACAGCATTGAACTTCTGCTTCTTGGAGTGAGGGTTCTGTGGCTTGGGCTGAAGATTAACAGTTGAAGTCTTCACAGCCTCTTGAGGTATAGCCACTGGAGCCATAGGCTGAGGAATTTCAGGAGCAAAGGCATCAGCAGCAGCCTTGGCCTCCATTTCTTCAGAAACATGTACATCAACACTAGTGGCTGGAACTTCTTCAGGAATAGAATGGAGTGAAGCTTGACGTTCTTCAGAGCCCGTGTGAACTTCTTCAGTTTGAGCAGGGGACTGAGGAATTTGTTGCAGTGGAGTCATCAGTGGTGAATTGGGGTGATGACTTTCCCAGTAGTCATCATTCAGAATTGGTGTAGTACACCCAATGTCCACATCTTCATCTTCATCATCAATTTCCTCAACGCCTACCTCTTCAGATGTGAACTGAGGCATGGGCGATGATACCAGCAGAGTTGAAGTGATATTGTCCACTTCAATTTCTTCATCTAACTGCTCTGTCGAAGCAGCAGAAGGATCTTCTTCATCAGATTCACTTGGAATTGCATATTCCTCACCAAAGGGAATAATCTCCTTTGATGGCATGCTTGATATTGGGACAACATCTATAGGATTTGTATAAGAGCTCGTCAAAGTCTTCACTTTCTTTGGAGCTGAAGACTCTGAGGAGGTAGATGCTTTCCTTTTCTTCACAGCTGCTCGCTCCGCAGCCTTGGTTTTCTTCGCTTCTATTGCAGAAGGAAGGTTGATGCTTGTCATCGGTGCAGGAGGAGCAGAGGAAATTGGTTGAAATCCTTCAGGCACTACTGATGCAGTTTCCCTGGCATTTTCTTCAGAGACTGGAATTTCTTCATCAGCCCTGGTGCTTTCATTTTCTTCGACAGTCTGATTTTCATCAGCTGTGCTTGCATGTTCTTTAGTAGGCTGAGTAGATGTTTCAGTCGGAGGAAATTTGGATTGCGATGAAGCTGCAACATTTGGAGTGAATCCCTTTGCCATTCTGACGAATCTGACTTTGTCACCTAGCCAATCTGCATGATAAGCGTCAAATTCATCACTGAGTGCTTTGATCTTAGCCTGCATATTCACAAGTTCTTCAGGAGACATATTCACAACATGCTTCTTCAGAAAGCGCTCCTTCTTGTATTGAGCTTTCTTGACATGCCTGGCCTTCTCAAATTTCCATTTTTCTTCGGCTATGAAGGCCGTCAACATGTGGCTCTGGCCAGGAGTGAGGTTCAATTCAGGCAAAGGAGTATTTGGATCCTTGTGCCATAGATCAATGAAATCAAGGATCCTCCTTGGATCCAGCATGAGGGGCACAGCACTGCCTTTGGCACTAGCGGCCCTTTGTTGTCGATCTCTGATGATCTCAGCTAATTCTTCATCATCAGCTTCGTCTTTGCTTGATGGAACCTGAAAGGCGACCTGCTTCTTGTGAGGACTTGGCATTGTGCCTCGTCCAGCAGTGGCCTTTTTCTTCAGCAAGGTCGGAGCTGTTGAAGACTAAGGTGGAGCTGAGGAACTTGCAGAGGTTCCTGAAGCAATTGAGATTCCAGTAGTCCTTTGGCACGTGGCAAGATGCACAGGTGCTGAGGACTTTACAGGAGCAGCTGAGGTTTTTGCAATTGAGGGAGTTGGAGCTGCTTTTGAAGAAGTTGCTTGAGGATCAGGCCGTGAGGGCTTTGAAGAGCTTGGCCGTGAGGGCATTGCAGCTGAGGATCTTGTCTTGACAGCTGGTTTCTTTGTCATAGCCTTCTTAGGCTTGCTAGCAGAGGCCTCAGCAGCGGCAGTAGCAGAATCTTCGTTGAATTTCTTCACTGCCTCTTTAGCCATTTTGGCCAGCTTGGCTTGACACTTAGCCCACTCCTGAGGAAATTCCTCACCCCTTCTGATGCTTGTGGGATCAGCTTCTTGGCCTGGAGCCAATGGAGGTCTTGGACATGGAGGGTTGACAGCGAATTTCTTCATGTATTTTGGAGTCACATATCGATACTCCGTCCATTCTCTTGCCCATGTCCTCTCAATCTTCTGAATGCGCACTTTGCGCTGATTTTTGTTCTACTTGCCATGAGTTGCTTCATCAGGAGTACAATATTCATCATAGATGTCTTCAGGGATCTCAAAAGCAGTATTTGTCTTTGGCCTCTTTCCTCCCTTCTGAGGTCTCTTCCCGTCAGCCATTTTCTTCACTTGAGGATTTTGAACAATGGATGTTTCTGAGGAAGTGTGCAACTTATCTTCGAGAAATGCTGCAAATGAGTTAAGTTGATGAGAACCTAGTGATTCAGCAGCAGACATGTGTACCTGTGAACAGAATATAGGTGCGAAGAATTTGGAGAGGTCATATGCGTTCTCAGAAGTTTTTCAAAAGTATCAAGTTTGAGGAATTTGACCAAGGGTGTCTTGAGGAATTTCACTAAGAGTTCTTTGACTTAGGTTCCAGAGTTGTATAGATTGAAAATCCACACAATTGAGGAATCTTGAAGAAAAACGTTGCTTAGAGAAATAGATCAAGAACAGAAGCAAGTTGGTGTTTAAGAACATGAAAGTTGAAGAATAAACACCTTTTGAAGATTTTGTGAAAATCATCAGAATCAACAATGGCAGTAAAAATAGATTTTATTTACCCTTGACGAAGAACACGACGAACTGAGAGTAGCAGTGGAGAAGCTCGTCCGTTCAGATCTTCCACGCCCTAACTTGGCGATGGAAAACAGCTACGGCGGCGACGGAGTGAAGATTTCCACGGCCGGCGTGAGTACGACGGCAACGAGGTCGAGGCAGTGAAGCTCTTCCTCACCGGCGACGATGGAGTGTAGCAGCGGTGCTAGGTCTGAGAGCTCGAGCGAGGGGAGTAAGATCGAGCGGGGTAAATGAGATCTGAGGAGGGCGAGGGGTATTTATAGCCGAGGTGAAAAACCGTTCGTCCGAAGAAAATGGACGAACTTGCCCCTGACCCTTCTCATCCTAGCGACATGTGTCACCCACGTACTGTGAAGTGGAGATCATGTTAGATCATGGGTGAATAGATAAATCTTATCGAGGGATATGGAACGGTTTGAGCGGCAAAAGCCGAAAATTCAGATAAGAATATTTTAATGTTTCGTTCGCAAATTCTTCAGCTGTCAAGGACACAGTGAAGACTTTGAACGGGTTTCAAATAGAACGCACATGAAGAATTTGTGAATAGACTGGGTTGAGTTTAGCATAGAGGGGGAACGGGTCCGATCACATTCACTTAGAAGAAAATCAACTTGAAGAATTAGCAATAAGTGAATGCTGTTGAGGACATGAAAAACTCAATTATATATAAATAGTCAATGAAGAACACAGTCGGAAAGAGTGAAGACTTTGCAAAGTTGAAGAATTTGAAAATTTGAAGAATTTGCAAAATGAAGAAAAACTCAAATTGAAGATTTTCATCTTTTGTTGGTGGCGTGACCCACCGTGTAAGAATGGTGATTTCAGACGCTGCGTACAATTGTCGTAGGGCTCTGAGAATCAAATTCTTCGTTAATTTCTTCACACTTAGAGGGTTAGTCTTCATTGATTGAATAAAAACGTTTCTTCATGTGTTGCACATCTAAGTCATCAATTTGCATAAGTGTTAGGATGTGTGTCCTTTTCAAAGAACATTCGAAGATTCTAAGATATTTAGCTCACACCGCAACTTGCTAAATCTCTTCTCATCCAAGGGCTTTGTGAAGATATCGGCTAGCTGTTCTTCAGTCTTCACGTGCTCGATTGAGATGTCGCCCTTCAACACATGATCACGAAGAAAGTGATGACGAATCTGGATGTGCTTTGTCTTTGAGTGCTGAACTGGGTTATGAGCAATTTTGATGGCACTCTCGTTGTCGCAGTAGAGTGGCACATTCTTCACATTGATGCCGTAGTCCTTGAGGGTTTGCTTCATCCATAGCAATTGAGCACAGCAAGAACCAGCAGCAATATACTCAGCTTCAGCAGTAGAGAGTGATACACAGTTCTGCTTCTTCGAGGACCAACATACTAAGGATCGTCCGAGGAAATGGCATGTGCCTGATGTTGACTTGTGGTCCACACGATCACCAGCATAGTCAGAGTCAGAATATCCAATGAGATCAAAAGCCGAGCCCTTGGGATACCATAATCCAAGTGTTGGTGTGTGAGCTAGATATCAAAGAATATGCTTCACAGCCTTATGGTGTGATTCCTTCGGTTTAGCTTGAAAATGGGCACACATGCAAACACTAAGCATAATATCTGGCCTAGATGCACATAGATACAGTAAAGAGCCAATCATGCAGCGGTATACCTTTTGATCGAAGTCTATACCATTTTCATCAGTGCATAGGTGGCCATTTGTGGGCATAGGGATTTTGATGCCTTTGCATTCTTGCATACCGAATTTCCTCAGAACGTCCTTGAGGTATTTCTCTTGAGAAATGAAGATGCCGTTGCATTGTTGACGAATTTGAAGACCTAAGAAGAATTTCAATTCTCCCATCATAGACATTTGATATTCCTCACTCATCGTATAAGCAAATTCATCATTGTAACGTTGGTTAGTACAGCCAAAGATAATATCATCAACATATATTTGGTACACGAATAATTCATCATCATATGTTTTGGTGAAAAGAGTTGGGTCGAGTGAACCGGGTTTGAAGCCTTTCTTCATGAGGAATTCCTTCAGAGTATCATACCACGCCCGAGGGGCCTGCTTGAGGCCATAGAGGGCCTTATTGAGTCTGAAGACTTGATCAGGATGCTTAGGATCTTCAAAACCTGGGGGTTGAGCAACATATACTTCTTCCTCAAGCTTACCATTGAGGAATGCACTTTTCACATCCATTTGATATAAGATGATATTATGATGGTTAGCATAGGCAAGCAATATGCGAATAGCCTCAAGTCTAGCAACAGGTGCAAAAGTTTCATTGAAATCAATTCCTTCAACCTGTGTGTAGCCTTGAGCTACAAGACAAGCCTTGTTCCTCACCACTAGGCCATTTTCATCTTGTTTGTTGCGGTAGATCCATTTGGTGCCGATGATATTGTGCTTGCGTGGGTCTGGTCGCTTGACAAGCTCCCACACATTGTTCAGCTCGAATTGATGTAATTCCTCTTGCATCGCTTGAATCCATTCAGGCTCCAGAAATGCCTCATCAACTTTGGTGGGCTCTGTGATAGAGACGAAAGCAAAATGCCCACAAAAGTTAGACAAATGTGAAGCTTTTGAGCGAGTAAGAGGACCTGGTGCGTTGATGTCGTTGATGATTCTCTCAATCTGTACTTCATTTGCAACGCGAGGATGAGCAGGTTGGCTACTTTGATTTGGCTCAGCATTTTCTTCAGAGCCATTTTCTTCAGATGCACCAGCATGATTTTCTTCATGATCTGGAATGACTTCTTCAGCAGATTCTTCAGTAGGTATGACATCATCAGTAGCCTTTAGCTTGATGGATTCCTCAGGAGTCATTTCATCTAGCACAAGAGGTAGGTGCTCTCTTTGCGAGCCATTAGTTTCATCGAACCGCACATCTACAGTTTCAACAACCTTGTTGTGATAGGTGTTGAAGACCCTGTAGGTGTGAGAGTCCTTTCCGTAACCAAGCATAAAACCTTCATGTGCTTTCGGTGCAAATTTAGAAATGTGATGGGGATCTCTAATCCAACATTTAGCACCGAAGACTTTGAAATAACTCACATTGGGTTTCTTGTCAGCGAGGAGTTCATATGAGGTCTTCTTGAAGAATTTGTGTAGATATACCCTGTTGATAATGTGGCATGCAGTATCAATTGCCTCAGGCCAGAAGTGACGAGGCGTCTTGTATTCATCAAGCATAGTGTGAGCCATCTCAACAAGAGTCCTGTTCTTGCGCTCCACGACGCCATTCTGTTGAGGAGTGTATGGGGAAGATAACTCATGAGTAATACCAAGTTCATCAAGATAGTCATCAAGACCAGTATTCTTGAACTCGGTCCCATTGTCACTCTGAATATGCTTGATCTTCACACCGAAATTCATCGAAGCCCTTGAGGAAAATCGTCTGAAGACTTCCTGCACTTCAGTTTTGTAAGTAATGACATGCACCCATGTGTAACGAGAATAATCATCAACAATGACAAAGCCATATAGAGATGCTGCATTTGTTAGTGTGGCACAATGAGTAGGGCCAAAGAGATCCATATGAAGCAATTCAAAAGGACGAGAGGTGGTCATGATAGTCTTGGAGGGGTGCTTGGCTCTGGTCATCTTTCTAGCCTCACAAGCCCCATAAAGATGATCTTTGAGGAATTTAACACCCTCAATGCCAATGACGTGCTTCTTCTTCACGAGCATGTGTAAGTTCCTCATGCCAGCATGACCTAGTCATCGATGCCATAGCCAGCCTTCTGAAGCTTTTGCAAGTAGACAAGTGGCAGGCTGTGGTCCTGCAGAGAAATCAACAATATACAAGTCTCCTCTCCTAAAGCCTTCGAAGACTTCGGAATTGTCAGATTCCATGAGCACTAAGCAGCGATATTTGCCAAAGACAACAACCATATCAAGATCACAAAGCATTGAGAGAGACATGAGGTTGAATCCGAGGGACTCGACAAGCATGACTTTGTCCATGTGTCGATCCTTTGAGATTGCAACCCTACCTAGACCCAATACCTTGCTTTTGCCTTTGTCTGCGTAGGTGATATGCTTCAAATGTGATGGAGATAAAGGAGTGTTCATCAGTAAGCTCTTGTCACTGGTCATGTGATTAGTACATCCACTGTCGAGGACCCACTCAGTAGCTTTGGGTAAATCATCCTGCAGATGAATTAGTGCATCTTACGAACACATATCTTCAGAGTGAAGAATATGACATCAATTTCATCAGACAGAAATTCATCAGTTAATGCAACATATGTATATATAGCAGTATGAGGACGTGAGAAATGAATGAATCATTTCTTCATGATTAGCTTGCGTCCTTTCAAGCATTTCAGGTCTCCAGAAAATTCTTCAGACGATTTAGTTCGTCTGGAGACCTGACCCTGCATAAGAGGTTAGTTCTTTTTCTTCACCACCCACATCTGGAGGGGTGGCAAAGAGTTCATCATTTTGTGAGCTCCGTAAGAGAAAGGTGGCATTGAATCCAAAGCGCTTCGTTTCACAGGAGAGGGATTAGTATAGGCATATGAGTAAGCAGAGAAATTCTTTGAGGACTTATGAACATAATGATTTGAAGAATAATGCACATAATCAGAACTCTTAGATTTTCCCTGTGAAACAGAAGCGTTAGCATGATGATGATCATATGAGGACTTGGATCCATATGAAGACTTTGGTCCATATGAAGAATTTGATCTGGGGTTCTTATTCTTCACAGGTGGTGTCATGAGGACATTCACCTGAAGACTTTCAAGGCACCTTTTGGGAACCCAGATTTTCTTCATAGGGGGACCATTCCTGCAGTTAGTTCCAACATATCTAGCAAATACTTCACCATTCTGATTTTTGAACAGTTTATAGTTGGAGTCAAATGACTCATCAGATGAATGTGAGAATTCACAAGTAAAGCCAGATAAAGTGGATGGATCTATGGGAGGTCCCTTCGCAGCAACCCATGAGGTTTTGGGATACTGCTCAGGTTTCCAGTAGGATCCATCAGCATTGAGTTTCCTCTCAAAGGCAATACCCTCTTTCCTAGGGTTCCTGTTCAAGATCTGCTTTTTGAACACATCACAAAGAGTCTGATGCCCTTTGAGGCTTTTGTACATGCCTGTCACATACAATTCCTTCAACCCTGCATTTTCGTCAGTGATACTAGTGGTATCCTCAGATGAGGAATTTGTGACCACAGAGATAGTTGAAGAATTTGCAGCAATAGAAGCATTTGAACTTTCAGGTGAAGAATTGGCAGTTTCACGTTCAATGCATTTCAAGCATGGTGGAATAAATTCTTCCTGAGCGGAACTGATCTGTTGAGCAAGCAATGAATCATTTTCCTTCTGAAGATCTTCATGACTCACCCTTAGCTTCTCAAGATCTTGCTTTCTTTGAAGAAATTCATAAGAAAGCTTCTCATGATCAGCTAAGAGAGTTTCATGATGACTTTGAAGGTTGTCAAACTTAGACTGTAGTTGCTGAAGATTATCAGTCAATGTTTGAGTTCTATCCATTTCCTCACCTAACAGGTCATCGCTTTTGTCTAGCATATTTTGAACCTTTTCCAAAGCCTTTTGTTGTTTAACAGCAATATTAGCAAGTTTGGAATAGCTGGGTTTGAGGTTATCATCAGATTCATCCTCACTTGATTCAGAGGAGGGATATTTGAATACCTTGGCACCTTTTGCCATGAAGCAATAGGTGGGAGCATAGTCATCGTTGCCGTCATCAGCAGTGTTGGGGAAGCCATTTTCCTCAGTGTTGAAGATGGACTTGCTGACGTAAGCAGTAGCTAGGGCTAGGCTCACCACACCAGAGTCTAACTCCTCAGATGCCTCCTCTTCCTCATGTTCCTCAGATTCAGCTTCAGAGTCCATTTCCTTGCCAATGAATGCCCGAGCCTTCTTGGAACTTCTCTTCTTGTGAGATGAAGACTTTGAAGATTTTGATGATGAGGACTTTGAAGATTTCTTCTTCTTCTTTGAGTCATCTGAACTATCATCCTTGTATTTCTTCTTCTTTGATTCCTTTGCCCACTGAGGACAATCAGTTATGTAGTGACCAGGTTTCTTGCATTTGTGGCAAGTCCTCTTCTTGTAATCACGGGATGAGGAATCTGATCTTGTGTCATCACCTTTTGAAGATTTTACAAAGCGACCACGCCTTGAGAACTTCTGGAATTTCTTCACGAGCATTGCTAGCTCCTGGCTTAGTTCTTCAGGGTCACCAAGACTGCTATCAGAATCTTCTCCTTCAGATGAGGAAACTGCCTTGGCCTTCAGTGCACATGATCTTCCATAGCTTGGCCCGTAGAGATCTCTCTTTTTAGCTTGTTGGAATTCATGAGTGTTCAGCCTCTCAAGAATATCAGCAGGATCAAGTGACTTGTAGTCTCCACGTTCTTGAATCATCAGTGCCAGTGTATCGAATGAAGAATCGAGTGACCTCAGCAATTTCTTCACCACCTCATGGTCGGTGATGTCAGTGGCACCCAGTGCTTGAAGCTCGTTTGAAATGTCAGTGTGGCGATCAAAGGTTTGCTGAACATTTTCATTGTCGAGTCTTTTGAAGCGGTTGAAGAGATTGCGAAGAACGTCAACTCGAGAGTCACGTTGAGTTGAGACTCCTTCGTTGACCTTGGACAGCCTATCCCAGATAAGCTTAGCTGTCTCCAAAGCACTCACTCTGCCATATTGCCCTTTGCTCAGATGGCCACATATGATATTCTTCGCTTGAGAGTCGAGTTGCTTGAATCTCTTCACATTAGCAGCGTTCATGGAAGGAGTGACGGAGGGAACGCCATTTTCCACAACGTACCAGAGTCAATTGCCTCAAGATGCATGCGCATCTTATTCTTCCAGTAGGGGTAGTCTGTCCCATCAAAGGTAGGACACCCAGCCGAGACCTTGATCATGCCTGCAGTCGACATAACTAAAACTCCAGGTGGTTAAATCAAAATCACACAGAACAAGGGAGTACCTTGCTCTGATACCAATTGAAAGTGCATTATATCGACTAGAGGGGGGGTGAATAGGTGATTTTTACAAATTTGTCAATGAGGAATTTCAAGGTGAGGAAATTCCTAAGCAACGAGCTACTTAGCAGCGGAATAAGTACTCAGATGCAAACATAACATGGCATAAGCACAGTCATCATGATGAAATGAAATAGGCACAGAGTACAGGTAGCGTGAAACACAGGATAAGCAGGCTGAAGACTAAGTGACTGAAGAATTGGGATTGAGGAAATTTAGCAAGTCTTCAGTCAAAGTCTTCAAATAGTAACAATAAAGTTCATCAACACATGAATGAGGAAATGAAATGGTTGAGGAAATAGAACCAGTAGCTTGGTGAAGACGATGATTTGGTAGACCAACTCCAACTGCTGTGACAGTTGTACGTCTGGTTGGAGCGGCTAGGTATTTAAACCTGAGGACACACAGTCCCGGACACACAGTCCTCACCGTATTCTCCTTGAGCTAAGGTCACACAGACCTCACCCAATCACTCGTGGTAAGTCTTCACAGGTGACTTCCAAACCTTCACAGACTCGGTCACTCGGCGATCCACAATTCCTCTTGGATGCTCTAGACCATGACGCCTAACCGTCTGGAGGATGCACAGTCCTCAAAGGTAACAAGCGTTGGTTCCACATAGGAACAATCTCTTCAGTGATGCTCAATCACTTTGGGTTTGTAGGTGTTTTGGTTTTTGGGTTTTTCCTCACTTGATGATTTTCGCTCAAAGTCCTCGGAGGATGGGATGCTCTCAATGACAAGTGTCAGTTTTTCTCGGAGCAGCCAACCAACTAGTGGTTGTAGGGGGCAGCTATTTATAGCCTAGGGAGCAGCCCAGCATGATAAGACATAAATGCCCTTCAATGATATGACCATTAGGTGGATAGGATATTTTGGACAGCTGGCGCATAGCACAGCAACGGTCGGAAATTTGAGCTCTCAAATTCCTCAGGGCTATCATGTTCCTCACTTGTAGGCAATCCGCACTGGCGAATTCCTAACTCCTCAGTCAGAACAAATTCCTCAGAGAATAGAAGAACTTCATCTCTGTCACTAAAGAAATTGACTGAACTGTATGAGATTTCCAATGGCTTCACTCGAAAGGATTGGGTAGGTGTAGGATTTTGAGATGAGCATCACTTGGAAACTTTTCCTTAGTTTTACCTCGACCCCCTTTAACAGTATGGTGTTTCCTATGACTCAAGAAGAAGAAAATGAAACTACGAAAACAAAATTCTTCACGCTTCATAATCCTCGCATGAATATCAAGTCTTCAAGGTCACACCAATTTCTTCACTTTCAAAGTCTTCAAGAAAACCAAAGTCTTCAACTGAAGACATTCATTTTTAGGGGTCGACTTTCATCGTAAATATCAAACTCCTCATAGACTTATACCACCTGTTTACACTCACAAACGCATTAGTCCCTTAACCTATAAGGCTTCAATACACCAAAATCACTAAGGGGCACTAGATGCACTTACAATTAGGCCCACATCTTTTGCCGGGGGAGCCCGGAACCCCTTCCGGTGACCCGATATGTACCCGGTACCCTCCGGAACACTTCCAGTGTCCGAATACCATCGTCCTATATATAAATCTTTACCTCTCGACCATTTAGAGACTCCTCATCATGTCCGTGATCTCGTCCAGGACTCCGAACAACATTCGGTCACCAAATCACATATCTCATATAATAGTAAATCGTCATTGAACGTTAAGCGTGCGGACCCTACGGGTTCGAGAACTATGTAGACATGACCGAGACACTTCTCCGATCAATAACCAATAGTGGAACATGGATGCTCATATTGGCTCCCACATATTCTACGAAGATCTTTGTCGGTCAAACCGTTATGACAACATACGTTATTCCCTTTGTACATCGGTATGTTACTTGCCCGAGATTCGATCGTCGGTATCTTCATACCAAGTTCAATCTCGTTACCGGCAAGTCTCTTTACTCGTTCCGTAATACATCACCTCGTGACTAACTCCTTAGTTGTTTGCTTGCAAGCTTATGATGTGTATTACCGAGAGGGCCCAGAGATACCTCTCCGATACTCAGAGTGACAAATCCTAATCTTGATCTATGCCAACTCAACAGATACCTTCGGAGATACCTCTAGAGCATCTTTATAATCACCCAGTTACATTGTGATGTTTGATAGCACACAAGGCATTCCTCTGGTATCCGGGAGTTGCATAATCTCATAGTCGAAGGAATATGTATTTGACATGAAGAAAGCAATAGCATCAAAACTGAACGATCATTATGCTAAGCTAACGGATGGGTCTTGTCCATCACATCATTATCCTAATGATGTGATCCCGTTATCAAATCACAACTCATGTCCATGGGTAGGAAACCTTAACCATCTTTGATTAACGAGCTAGTCAAGTAGAGGCTCACTAGGGACATAGTGTTTGTCTATGTATTCACACATGTATTTAGGTTTCCGATCAATACAATTCTAGCATGAATAATAAACCTTTATCATGAATAAGGAAATATAAAATAACAACTTTATTATTGCCTCTAGGGCATATTTCCTTCAGTGGCGTACCGCAAAACGGAGGAAACAGACTTGTGTTGGAGCGCTACGGTCGAAACGGGGGTCCTGTTCATCGGGAGGGGTGTGGCGTACCGCAAAACGGGACTCCACGGGCTACTGTTCATCCACCGTCGACTTCCTCCAGCCTCCACCCGCTATTGTTCATCCACCGTCGACTTCCTCCTGCCTCCACCAGCTACTGTTCATCGACGGGGTCCTGTTCATCCAGCCTCCACCGGCTACTGTTCAACCAGCCCTCCACGGGGTCCTGTTTAACCAGCCCTCCACGGGGTCCCTCTACCGGATACTGTTCATCCACCCCACCTCCTCGATTGGGGTCCTGTTCATCCAGCTGCAATGGCCTCTACTACCACGGGATCCTGTTCATCCAACCCCCACCAGGAACTATTCATCCAACCCCCACCGGGGACTGTTCATCAAGAGGCAGCTTCGACCGGCTTCAGTTAGCAGCAGTAGCGAAGGAATCACTCGGGTTCAGTTAATAGCAAGGGATCAATCGGGGTTCAGTAACGTAGCTAGTGCAATCGGTCGGGTTCAGTTAGAGCCCAACGCCTCGCTCGGGTTCAGTTTGTGCCCAACGCCTCACACACACGCGCGTACGTCTACGAGAGAAACGCGCAAACCTCCGTGCATCGCTCGGCACCGACCACCCACCGTAACCGGGAACTCCCCGAAATTTTCCTCTCCCTCGCTTCTACCATGATTTTTTCCGTCATGGATGGCCCAAAGAATGTCATGTAGGTGCGTCCCCGGCCCGCCCAGGATGAAAAGCCCATTTTCTGTCATGATTTTTTGTCATAGAAGTAGGAGCCCACCACATCTATGATGATACATGCTTTTGTCACAATTATCGTCATAGAAGTGTCATAAGCATGACAAAATTTTTCTTCGTTCGGCCCAAAATGTCACGGATGTGTCTTTTTTTTTGTAGTGTACCCAGTGCATCGGGTCCAATGAAAATCTTTTGTGACAACACTGGAGCAATTGCCTTAGCAAAGGAATCCAGGTTTCACAAGATAACCAAACACATCAAGAGACACTTCAACTCCATTCATGAAAAGGTCAAGGATGGAGACATAGGAATTTGCAAAATACATACGGATCTGAATGTAGCAGACCCGTTGACTAAGCCTCTTCCGCGAGCAAAACATGATCAACACCAAGACTCCATGGGTGTTAGATTCATTAGAATGTAATCTAGATTATTGACTCTAGTGCAAGTGGGAGACTGATGGAAATATGCCCTAGAGGCAATAATAAAGTAGTTATTATTATATTTCCTTATTCATGATAAAGGTTTATTATTCATGCTAGAATTATATTGATCGAAAACTTAAATACATGTGTGGATACATAAACAAATACCGTGTCCCTAGTAAGCCTCTACAAGACTAGCTCATTGATCAAAGATGGTTAAGGTTTCCTAACCATGGACATGTGTTGTCACTTAATAACGGGATCACATCATTAGGAGAATGATGTGATGGACAAGACCATCCGTTAGCTTAGCATATGATCGTTCAGTTTATTGCTATTGCTTTCTTAATGTCAAATACATATTCCTTCAACTATGAGATCATGCAAATCCCGGATACAGGAGGAATACCTTGTGTGCTATCAAACATCACAATGTAACTGGGTGATCATAAAGATGCTCTACAGGTATCTCAGAAGGTGTCTGTTGAGTTGGCATGGATCAAGATTAGGATTTGTCACTCCGTGTATCGGAGAGGTATCTCTGGGCCCTCTCGGTAATACACATCACAAGAAGCTTGCAAGCAAAATGACTAAGGAGTTAGTTACGAGATGATGTATTACAGAATGACTAAAGAGACTTTCCGGTAACGAGTTTGAACTTGGTATGAAGATACCGACGATCGATTCTCGGGTAAGTAACATACCGACAGACAAAGGGAATTACGTATTTTGTCATAAGGTTCGACCGATAAGGATCTTCATAGAATATGTAGGAACCAATATGGGCATCTAGGTTCCACTATTAGTTATTGACCGGAGAGGCATCTCAGCCATGTCTACATCATTCTCGAACCCTTTGGGTCCGCACGCTTAACGTTCGTTGACGATATAGTATTATATGAGTTATGTGATTTGGTGACCGAATGTTGTTCGGAGTCCCAGATGAGATCACGGACATGACGAGGAGCTTCGGAATGGTCCGGAGGTAAAGATTGATATATAGGACGATGCTATTTGGTCACCGGAAATGTTTTGGATTGTATCGGGTAGTCATCGGATCACCAGAAGGGGTTCTAGGAAGCCCCGGGAGGTTAATGGGCCTTATGGGCCAAGAGAGGGGAACACACCAGCCCACAAGGGGCTGGCGCGCCCCTCCTCTTGGCCGCCGGCCCTATGGATGGAAAGGGGGAGGGCTAGCCCCTCTTTCCTTCCCTCCACCTAAGAGGAAGGAAAGGGGGGGGAGGCGCCACCCCCTCCCGCCTTACCCCCGCAGGCAAACAAGGAAGGGGGGCGCCAAAGGGCAGGCGCCCAAGGGGGCCGGCTGGCCACCTTGGGCCGCACCCAAGGCTGCCTCCCCTCCCCCACCTATATATATGAGAGGGAGGGGCTCCACACACCGCACGACAATCTCTTAGCCTTGTGCGGCGCCCCTCTCCATAGTTTAGTCCTCCGTCCGGTTTTTCCGCAGTGCACGGCAAAGCCCTGCGGGAACAAGTTCACCACCACCGTCACCACGCCATCATGCTATCGGAACTCATCTACTACTTTGCCCATCTTGCTGGATCAAGAAGGCGAGGACGTCATCGAGCTGAACGTGTGCTGAACGCGGAGGTGCCGTATGTTCGGTACTTGATCGGTTGGATCGCGAAGGTGTTCGACTACATCAACCGCGTTGATAAACGCTTCCGCTTTACGATCTACGAGGATACGTAGACACACTCTCCCCTCTCATAGCTATGCATCTCCATGGATAGATCTTGCGTGTGCATTGAATTTTTTTGTTTTCCATGCTACGTTCCCCCACAAATTGATAGAAGAACAAATAATTATGACAATATCCAAGGCAATGATCATGAATATTGGCATCACGTCCAATATTAGTAGACCGACTCCTACCTGCATCTACTACTATTACTCTACACATCGACCGCTATCCAGCATGCATCTAGTGGATTTTGGATGCACAAGTAGTATTCCCACTTAGTACAAATGGAGGCTAGCAAATAGATTAAGAAGCAACCAACCAAGAAACAAAAATTCTCATAAATGAGCATTAAACATAACTAACACCGAATAATGCACCACAAGTAGGATGTAATTTCATTGCATAACTATTGACTTTCGTGCTTGCATAGGAAATCACAAACCTTAATACCAATATTATTACTAAAGCATAATCACTCACCAACATTACTCACATATTACTATCATCATATCTCAAAACTATTACAAAGAATCAAGATTATTTTGCCCAATGATCTTCATGAATTTTTTTATTATATCCCTCTTGAATACCTATCACTTTGGGACTAGTTTCATATATTGCAATTGCTTTTGACAAGCTCCAACAAATTTAAGTGAAGAACATGAGCATAAAGATTTTCATCTCTCAAAATAATATAAGTGAAGCATGAGAGAATTTCTTTAAAAATTAACTAACTCTAAAATAAACCTAAGTGAAGAATGAGATTTTTTCTTCAAAAAATTTAAAGCACACCATGCTCAAAAAGATATAAGTGAAGCACTAGAGCAATTCCATAGCTCAAAAAATTTAAGTGAAGCACATAGAGCAATTCTAACAAATCATAGCATAATTTTGGCTCTCTCAAATAGGTGTGTCCAACAAGGTTAATTGTGATAAAATAAAAAGCAAAACAAGCAAAGACTCATATAATACAATATGCTCCAAGCAAAACTCATGATATGTGACAAATAAAAATATACTCCAAGTAAAATTACCGATGGTTGTTAGAAGAAAGAGGGGATGCCTTTCGAAGCATCCCAAGCTTAGTTGCTTGGTTCTCCTTGAATATGAAATTGGGGTACCATGGGAAACCCCAAGCTTAGGCTCTTTTCACTCCTTATTACTTCATCCATCGTGATCTCACCCAAAACTTGAAAACTTCAATCACACAAAACTTAACAAAACCTTCGTGAGATCCGTTAGTATAATAAAGCAAATCACCACTCTAAGTACTGTTGCAAACCCATTAATATTTTACTATTGCATTATACCTACTGTATTCCAACTTTACCATGGCTTATACCCCCCGATACAATCCATAGATTCATCAAAATAAGCACACAATGCAACGAAAACAGAATCTGTCAAAAAACAGAACAGTCTGTAGTAATCTGGACTTTGTCCATACTTCTGTAACTCCATTTGTTTTTAAAAATTAGGGAAACGTAGGAAATTTGTATATCAATCTTGTGCAAAAAAATTCAGAATTTTATCATGCTTCTGTGATTTTTTTAAAATTCTGCTACTGGGCGCAAAAGTTTCTGTTTTTCAACAAGATCAAATCAACTATCACCAAACATGACCCCAAAGGCCTTACTTGGCACAAACACTAATTAAAACATAAAAAACACAATCATAAAAGTAGCATAATTTTGCAAACACTCAATAACAGAAAAAAAGGCAAAAATAAATTTTATTCATTGGGTTGCCTCCCAACAAGCGCTATCGTTTTATGCCCGTAGCTAGGCATAATGCATAGATTCAAATATTGTCATCTTTGGTTTTTGCCCCATAGGTTGCTCTCATGATTGATTCATATGGCGTCTTAATTCTTATTTTAGGGAAGTGTTCCATACCCTTTCTTAGTGGAAATTGAAATTTACTATTGCCTTCTTTCATATCAATCACGACACCTATAGTTCGTAAAAACGGTCTACCAAGTATAATGGGACAAGACGGATTGCAATCAATATCAAGAACAATAAAATCTATGGGCACATTGTTCCTATTTGAAAGAATAAGAACATCATTAATTCTTCCCAAAAGCTTTTTAATAGTAGAATCCGCCAAGTGCAAATTAAGAGAACATTCTTCAATATTGGTAAGACCAAGCACATCACATAGAGATTTCGGAATTGTGGAAACACTAGCACCCAAATCACATAAAGCAAAACACTCATATATTTTAATTTTGACTTTAATGGTAGGTTCCCATTCATCATATAATTTTCTAGGAATTGAAATCTCTAACTCTAATTTTTCTTCTAAAGCTTTCATCATGGCATCCACAACATGTTTAGTAAAAGATTTATTTTGTTCATAGGCATGGGATGAATTTATCATGGATTGCAACAAAGAAATACATTCAATCAAAGAGCAACTATCATAATTAAAGTCTTTGTAATCCAAAAGAGTGGGCACATCACTACTTAAAGTTTTGACCTCTCCAAACCCACTTTTATCAATTTTTTCATCGAGATTTTCACCCTCCGAATCACGGGGACTCCTTCTAGCTAAAGTTGTCTCTTCTTCAGTCCCTTTATCATCAATTTTAATCTTACTAAATAAGGAATCAATAGAAGAAACACTAATCATTTTAAGATCTTCGTCATTATTATGAAAGCAATCGGTAGAAAACGCTCTTTCTAAAAAAATTCTTTTAGCTCTAAGCATAGCGGTTCTTTTCTTACTTTCATCCATAGAAACATATAAAGCTTTAATTTATTCATTGACATCAACCTTAAGTGGGAAAATTTTAATCTTGAGATTTTCTACATCATGGGAAATTTCCAGGAAAAGGCCTAGGATTAAAATTACCTCTATAAGGATTATTAATGAAATTGTTTCACAAGACAAAATTCACATCTACGGGATCACTATTTTGCTCAATCAAAGTAGACAAAGGCACATCATTTAGATCAATAGGAGTATTTTACTAGCAACCAATTTCATAAGAGCATCAACTTTTTCACTCAAAGTACTAATTTCTTCAACCGAATTAACATTTTTTACTAGTAGGTGCTCTTTTGGTATGCCATTGTGAATAATTTTCCATGAAATTATCTAGAAATTTAGTAGCTTCACCCAAAGTAATTTCCATAAAAGTACCACCCGCGGCGGAATCTAAAAGATTTCTAGAAACGAAATTCAATCCCGCATAAATTTTTTGTATGATCATCCAAAGATTTAAACCATGAGTAGGACAATTTCTTAACATCAATTTCATTCTTTCCAAAGATTGTGCAACATGTTCATGCTCAAGTTGCTTAAAATTCATGATTTGAGTTCTAAGGGAAATAATTTTCGTGGGCAAAAAATACCTAGTAATAAAAGCATCCTTGCACTTATCCCAAGAATCAATACTATTGCGAGGCAAAGAAGAAAACCAAATTTTTGCACGATCCTACAAGGAGAAAGGAAATAATTTCAACTTCACAATATCATTGTCCACATCTTTTTTTATTTTGCATATTACACAATTCTACGAATGTGTTTAAATGGGACGCGACATCCTCATTAGGAGTACCAGAAAATTGATCTTTCATAACAAGATTCAACAAAGCGGCATTAATATCACAAGATTCCGCTCTAGTGGCGGGAGGAGCAATCAGAGTGCTAATAAAATCATTATTATTGGTATTGGAAAAATCACACAATTTGGTATTTTCTTGAGACATCGTGACTATGCAAACAAGATTGCAAGCAAATAAGAGATCTGACGAGTAAAAGGCGAACGAAAAAGAAGGCGAATAAAAAGGCAAATTTTTGTGAAGTGGGGGAGATGAAAATGAGAGGTAAATGACAAATAATGTAAATTGCAAGGAGATGAGATTTGTGATTAGGAACCTTATAGATGTTGATGATGTCTCCCCGGCAACGGCGCCAGAAATTCCTTTGACGTGGCTTAGACTGCGTCGGTATTTCTCCAAAGAGGAAGGGATGATGTAGCATAGCTAAGGTAAGTATTTCCCTTAGTTATGAAACCAAGGTTATCAATCCAGCAGGAGAACCAAGCAACACTATGTAAACGGTACCTGCACACAAAGAACAAATACTTGCAACCCGACGCGTAAGAGGGGTTGTCAATCCCTCCTCGATAAAAAGATAGATTAAATTGTATGAGATTGGATAAATAGATCTGAATAAAACATGAAATAAAATAAGTAAAAAAATGCAGCAAGGTATTTTTGGGTTTTTGGAATAACATATCTAAAAACAATATGATAAAAGATAGACCCGGGGGCCGTAGATTTCACTAGTGGCTTCTCTCGAGAAAATAGCATACGGTGGGTAAACAATTACTGTTGGGCAATTGATAGAAGAATAAATAATTATGATGATATCCAAGGCAATGATCATGAATATAGGCATCACGTCCAAGATTAGTAGACCGACTCCTGCGTGCATCACTACTATTACTCGTAGGTCTATGGTGAACTACTCACGCATCATCGGAGAAGCACCAATGAGGATGATGAACCCCTCCGTGATCATGTTCCCCTCTGGCAGAGTGCCGGAATAGGGCTCTAGATTGGATCTCGTGGTTCTGGAACTTGCAACGGCTGGAATTGTGTTTCGTCGACTTCCCTAGGGTTTCTGGAATATTTGGGTATTTATAGAGCTGAGAGGCGGTGGGGGAGACCCCCGTGGGCCCCACCACCCATCAGGGCGCGCCTGGGGCCTCTGGCGCGCCCTGTTGTCTTGTGGGCCCCACGGGCCTCCCCTCTAGTTCTTCCTTGGCTCCCAAGTTGTCTTCTGGTCCAAAAAAGTCTCCAAAAAGTTTCGCTGCATTTGGACTCCGTTTGATAGGGATATTCTGTGAAGTAAAAAACAAGCAAAAAACAACAACTGGCACTGGGCACGATGTTAATAGGTTAGTCCCAAAAACTGATATAAAGTTCCTATAAAATGATTGTAAAACACCCAAGAATGATAATATAATAGCATGGAACAAGAAAAAATTATAGATACATTGGAGACTTATCAAGGTGGAGGTGGAGCCCCACATGTGCGTCAGCGACCTTGCACGCTACATCAAGTTCCTGCGGGAGGAGGAGGAGCGCATGGTCAAGCACGCAAAGAGTCTTACCGCCGCTGTGGCCGCAACACACTCCGCCACAGAGGCACGGAATGAGGAGATCTATGGGGAGTCCCGCTGCTTTGATAGGGGACGTCTGCAGCGGCAGAGGGCGTTCGAGGTGAGCATCGCTAAAGGTGCAGCAGCGGCAGGCACCAAATTCCAGGTGTCTAGCCCATCGGTAGGCTCCTCCTCCACTGCCTCTTACTGAGCACGCTCGGCAGAGGAGAGGCTGCTGGAAGTAGTACAAAGCCCCTCCGCAGTAGTAGTATTTAGGGACTATTTTGTTCAGTTCATCTGACTATAGATATGGTTGAACTGTACTACGTACTTGAAATTAGCTAGTATATATAGTTGAACTAGCTATTTCAGTGCGTGGTTGGCAACAATTGGGGAAAAGTTTGTTCGGTTCAGCTGTCAAGTTGAACTGTTTGTATAAAGAATGACTGCTTAATCTATGAATTAAATCTATGCTTATTGAATTTTAGTTGCAAAATTAAATAGTGCTAGTGATTTTTAGCTGCAAATTTTGACAAATGGCAGTGTTACAAGGTTTACAAATGGCAATGTTACTAGATCGACAAATGCCAATGTTTCTAGTTTGACAAATGGCAATATACCCAATATGACAGATGCAAATCTTACCAAATTGTCTGTACGTGGTTGCACATGGGTCATCATAAAAAATCGTTTGTGATGAAGGGATGTACAAATCATGTGGGCCAGATTTTCTCTTGGCTTAGTGGCGAATGAACCATAGCTCTCGCTTTGCATATCATCTTCAATCTGAACTGTTTGTGATGAAGAGATGCACAAATCCTGCGCGGCAAATTTCCCTTGGCTTACTGGGGATCATAGCTCTCGCTTTGCATACGGGTGTTCTATCTAAAACATTTGCGATGAAGAGATGCACACATCTTGCGCCGAATTTTTTTCCTTGGATTGCTAGGGAAGAGCTCTCGCATTGCATACGGGTGTTCTATCTAAAATGTTTGCGATGAGTGTTTGAATTTAAAAAACATTGATTCTTTTTGAAAAAAATTCTTTGATAAGTCTGTACATTCAGAGATTAAAAAAGCAAGTTTGTTCAATCCATATAGGTTTCATTCAGTCACAGTGTGACTTTACATTCATACGATCGAGATACAATATTAAACCCCAAAAAACTAATTGGGACAGCTGTCGGCGTTCTGGGAACCAGGGTACCCAGACTTGCCTGCCTGCGGCCCACGGCGTGGCTCCATCAACGGCCTGGTACGGCCCATCTTGAGCATCGACCAAGCAAGACCCACGCGAGGGGCCAAGCCTCGCAAGGCGGACGAGGCCAAGACCTCCAGAGGGAGCGGCCTCCCAACGCAGGCTCCTGAGGAGCAGAGATTTCTATGCAGGCGCTCACCTCATGAGCTTAAGGTGACGCAAGCCATGACGACCAAGGCCAGGCGGGTGCCAGCGGGCGCAGTACAGCAGGTTTCCTCTTTGGTGCTAAGGGGGCAAGCGTAGGTGCAGAGTCCCAAGGAATCAGCCAAAGGTTTCCATTCCCGTGCTATAAGACCAGGACCGCCAGGACGGAGGTCATCGCCGAGCCCACCACAACGTCACGACCAGAAGCTTTGCAGACGAAGACCACCTTTCGTCAGGATAAGATGTACTATTTGTCTCCCTTCAAACTTGGCCGTTGTGGGATCCCTTCCCGCCTCTATTTTAGGGGAAGAAAACCAAGGCCACTATAAATATAGCCTAGCCACCACCATGGATGGGGATCGAGCCATCCGAACCCTCACCAGCTCACACCCACACAAGAACAGACCTCCTGAGGTAGTTCTTCCCCTGTACTAGTTCATCCTCAGCCCATCGCGAGGCCAATCCACCACAAAGCAGGAGTAGGGTATTACACCGCAAGGTGGCCCGAACCTGGGTAAACTGCCGTGTCCCTTTTCCTTCCAGTTCATCGAGCTAGGCCGTGAGATCGACGGGTTGGCAGACTGGGGAGATCGAGTTCTTCGCACGCACCCCAGAGTTCGAATCTTTCTTGGGTCTGCAGAGCCCCGAATCCGACATTTGGCGCGCCAGGTAGGGGTGCGTCAAAGATTCACCTCCTTGTCTGCTGCACCTCGCGCTCGCTGTTTGGTTCCCATGGCGGGCATGGCTCCATTGGCCGGGCCGCCGGGCACGTCCGGGAGTACTACGGGCCACCGGGCTTTCTCCCCCACCTTGCGGCAGGTGCGATGGCCGCCAAAGTTCAGGCCGGAGCTGCCGCCTCGATACGACGGCATGGCGGATCCGGCGGTGTTTCTCCAGGCGTATGCGGAGGCTGTCTGGGTGGCCAGCGGCGATGACAAGGTCATGGCGAATTGGCTCCCCATGGCCCTTATGGGAGAGCCGCGTGCCTGGCTCATGGGCTTTCCGGAGTCTTCAGTGTCCTCCTGGGAGGAGCTGTGCGGCCTCTTCATCGCGTGTTTCACGGCACCAGCGCCCCACGCCGTCGCGGCCATCCTTGGCGGGTCGCAGGCGCCAGCCTCAGACCGCCACGCCAAGCAGTTCTTCCGCCGAGTGGGTGCCGCCCACGCGCAGCGGGGAGCCCCTCCGAGCTGGGTGGCGCCTAAGGCCGACCTCACCTTCGACTCAAGGGACCACCTCAAGACCACGGTCGGCACCGACGCGCTCCCTATGCTCTGCACCCCCACCATTTGCAACATGGCAGTCACCCGGACCCTCATCGACCGCGGCGCTGGCCTCAATATCCTCTCCATGGAGGCGTTCGGCCTGCTTCATGTGCCCTATGGCCGGCTCCTCCCCACCAAGCCCTTCTCTGGGGTCGTTGATGGCTCCACCTGCCCCCTAGGGCAGATCCGCCTCCTTGTCACCTTTGGCACACGCGACAACTACCGCACCGAGCTCATCGACTTCGACATCGCCCGCATTGGCCTCCCGTACAACGCCATTCTCGGGTACCCGGCCCTGGCCAAGTTCATGGCGGCAACCCATCCTGGCTACAACCTCATGAAGATGCTGCGAAGCAGCGGTGTCCTCACCGTGGAGGGGGACACCAAGGACGCGCTCTCGGCCCTCAAGCTCGTCTACAAGGCCGCGGCGGCCGCGCAGCCAAACGGGGAGGGGGCTCCAGAGGGCCCGGGGGCTGCACCGACAAAGAAGAAGCAATTGTTCTCTCAAGACAAGGCTGAGACGAAGCAGGTGCCGGTCGACGAAGACGGAGGATCGGGCTCTACCTTCACCATAGGCGCCAGCCTCCCTCCGGACAAGGAGGAGGCGCTGGTCAGCTTCCTCCGCGTGAACAAGGACGTTTTTGTGTGGGAAGCGGCGGACCTGGTCGGGGTTCCACGTGGGGTAATCGAGCACCACCTGATGGTGTGCCCCAACGCATGCCCAGTAAAGCAGAAGGCGTGGCGGCAAGCCCTGAAGAAGCAATCGTTCATCGTCCAGGAGACCCGCAAGCTGCAGGAAGCCGGCGTCATTCAGGAAGTGCTGCATCCAGATTGGCTTGCGAACCCGGTTATCGTCCCCAAGAAGGGCAGGAAGGAGCGCATGTGCGTCGATTTCACCAACCTCAACAAGGCCTGTCCTCAAGACCCTTCCCTCTCCAGCGCATCGACCAGATCATCGACCCCACCGCTGAGTGCGATTTACTGTGCTTCCTGGACGCCTTCTCAGGCTATCACCAAATCAAGATGGCGGTGCAGGATGTCGAGAAAGACGGCTTCTCTAACCCCGTGTGGGGTGTACTGCTACACCTGCATGCCGTTTGGGCTGCGCAATGCCGGAGCAACCTTCCAATGGTTGATGCACATCACCCTGGGTCAGTAGCTCGGGAGGAACACTGAGGCATATGTCGACGACATAGTGGTGAAATCTTGGGAGGCAAGAACCCTTATCGAAGACCTGGAGGAGACATTCGCCAGCCTGCGCAAAGTGAACCTGCGGCTCAACCCGGAAAAATGTGTATTTGGCGTCCCGTCTGGCAAGCTGCTGGGTTTCCTAGTGTCGCATAGAGGGATCGAGGCCAACCCGGAGAAGGTCAAGGCCATAGAAAGGATGAGTCCGCTGCAAACCCTCAAGGAGATGCAGAAGCTGGCAGGCTGTGTAACCTCACTCGGGCGTTTCATCTCCAAGCTAGGCGAGCGCGCCCTCCCTTTCTTCAAGCTGATGAAGAGGAAGGGCCCGTTCGAATGGACTCCGGAGGCTGAAGCGGCCTTCCAAGACCTCAAGAGGTACCTCACCAGCCCGCCGGTGATGGTAGCCCCGTGCCCCCTCGAACCCTTGGTGCTCTACCTGGCTGCCACACCTCACTCTGCTAGCACGGCGCTGGTGGCGGTCCGGGAGGAGCGTGTGGTCAATGGCTTGCGGAGCAGCACCTCGCACCCGGCCGAGATGCCGCAGCCTCAGGACGGCGCTCCTGAGGCCTCGGCCATTCCACTGATCAGCGAGGCTCCTGAGGATGGTGCCCCTGAGACCACGGCTGCCCCAACAGATGACAAGGCTCCTGAGGTCCCCTAGTCTCAGGAGATACAGGACCCCGCCAATGCCTCCACCCTCGTCGAGCACCCGATGTACTTCGTCAGCACGGTGCTGCGCGACGCGCGGGCGCACTACCCCATGCCACAAAAGCTCTTGCTCGCACTCCTCGTCGCCTCCCAAAATCTGCGTCACTACTTCCAAGGCCACCCCATCAAGGTTGTCTTAGCTTACACCTTGGAGAGGGTACTCCGGAGCCCTAACGTCGTGGGAAGGTTCGCCGAATGGAACATTGAACTGCAGGTGTTCCAGTTGGAGTTCAGCACCACCAGGATCATCAAAGGTGCGGCCCTCGCTGACTTTGTGGCAGAGTGGATTGACACCCCTCATCGGGAAGTGGGCGAGGACCGCTCTCTTGTGCCCGGAAGCGAAGCGCCGGAGGGTTGGGTCGTGTACTTCGACGGTGCATTCGCGCGTCAGGGCGAGGGGGCTGGAGTCGTGCTCATCTCGCCCACCCAGGACAAGCTCTACTACACCGTGTAGCTCTGCTTCCAGCATGGCGAGAAGGTTTCCAACAAAATCGCGGAATACGAAGACCTGATCACCGGCCTCAAGGCTGCGGCGGCTTTGGGGGTGAGGCGCCTCACCATCAGGGGCGATTCCCAGCTCCTCGTCAACTTCTCCAATAAGGCGTACAAGCCAAAGGACAAGCACATTGAGGCATACCTTGAGGAGGTACACAAAATTGAGAAACGATTCTTGGGCTTGGAATTGCAGCACGTGCCGCACAGCACAAACAAGGAGGCGGACGACATCGCCAAGAGGGCGTCCCGGCATCTACCTCAGGAGCCCAGCGTCTTTGAGGAGCGGCTCTTCAGGCCGTCAGCAGTTCCCCCCGCTGTGGGACCGGCATCACCTCAGGAGGAGCTCCCTCAGCGCCCCCCTTTGGCGCCCCAGCCTGTGGCCCAACCTCGAGAGCCCGCCTACTCCTCGCGCTCGAGCCTCAGGAGGGGGGCTGGTCCGAGGAGTTCAAGACGTACCTGCTTCGGTGCGTCCTGTCGGAGGAGGAAGACGCGGAGCGTGTGGCCCGCCAGGCCACAGCATACTGAATCCAGGACGGTGAGCTATACCGAAGGCGCCCAAACGATGTTTCTCTATGATGCATCTCCAGGGAGCAGGGGTGTGAGCTGTTGGCCGACATACATGGCGGGGACTGCGGGCACCACTCTGCATTGCGCACCCTCATGGGCAAGGCGTTCCGCAGCGGATTCTAATGGCCCACGGCGCTCAACGATGCAACTGAGCTGGTGAGATCTTGCGAGGCCTGCCAGTTCCATGCTAAGCAGATCCACCAGCCTGCTCAGGGCCTCCAGACCATCCCGCTTTCATGGCCATTCGCGGTCTGGGGGTTGGACATCCTGGGCCCATTCCCCCGAGCGCCCGGGGACTACCGCTACCTCTACGTCGCCATTGACAAGTTCACCAAGTGGGCGGAGGTGGACGCCGTCCGCACCATCCCAGCCGGATTAGCCGTCAAGTTCATCAAGGGCCTCGTGAGCCACTTTGGGGTTCCTAACCGCATCATCACCGACAATGGCTTGCAGTTCACCAGCAACCTTTTCAAAACATATTGTGCTAACCTTGGAACGCGGATATGCTACGCTTCAGTGGCGCACCCTCGGAGCAATGGCCAGGCTGAGCGCGCCAATGCGGAGGTACTGAGAGGCCTCAAGGCAAGGACCTTCAAGAAGAAGCTCGAGGCCTGCGGCAGGGTCTGGCTCGATGAGCTCCAGTCCGTGCTGTGGTCCATCCGCACCACCGCGACCAAGTCCACGGGCGAGACTCCATTCTTCCTCGTCTACGGAGCCGAGGTGGTCCTCCCTCACAAGGTCAGGCATCGCTCCACGCGGGTCTTGGCGTTTGATGAGGCACGCCAGGATGCCTCCCGGGGGATGGACCTCGTGTTGGGGGAGGAACATCGCTGCCAAGCCTCGCTCCGTGCAGCGAGGTACCAGCAGGCGCTGTGGTGGTATCACTGCCGTAGCGTCCGCTCCAGGACGCTCGAGGTGGGTGACCTCGTCCTGAGGCGGGTGCTCTCCAGGGAAGGGCTGCATAAGCTCTCACCCATGTGGGAGGGCCCGTTCAGGATCACCCGTGTCTCCAGGCCTGGCGCCGCGCGCGTGGAGACGTAGGACGGGGTCCCCATCTAGAACGCCTGGAACATCCAGCACCTCCGGAAGTTCTACCCATAAAGAAGGCCCCGCGCCTGTGAAGGTCTCCGCTCCTGAAACTCTCACGTAATAATGAGTTGGGGCTGTACACACCCCGGAGTCTCCTGAGTGCCGCCCCTGGGCCTCACGGGGGCTCCCACCCACGTCCTAGTGGAGGCCCCATGCTCCGCGCTGGTGGGAAGACAAGAAGATTAGTCTAGGTGCCGGACGCGGCTTTTCTTTCGCTTGCTTTCTGTATCTGGTTTGCAACTTCTTGAATGAAATTTGGAGCTTTCGTGTCTTTCGTTCGCAAGAGTTGGAAACATCTCTTTCTTTCCTCTCTTCGCAGTATTCGCCCTTTGAAACCTTGCCTTAGGACGAGCGGTAGTTGCCCGTCGCTCTTCCTCGCACGTCCCGCGCACGGGGTCTGGGTACGGTGTATGCGCCTAGGCTCACCTGCGACCACACCTCGCCAAAACCTTGCTGCCTCAGCTTTGGCGCCTCAATCCTCGCGGGACGCTCTCAAGAGAGCTCACGGGCTTGCGCGCCCTCTTAAGTCCGTGCCTCCGGGCATCGCGAGGTGGTGTACTAGCCACAGCCAACCCACGCTTGGGGGCTTGCGCGAGGTATGGCACCTCATGAGGTTTTCTGACCCTGCAGCCACCTGACGCCTCTGGAGTTTCAACGACCCTCGAGTTCAAGCAAGGAAGCCCTTGGAAGACGCCCCTGGAAGGGCATGCCCTCGCCACATGGGAGTCCACCACGAGCACATCGAGCTAAGTTACCCTAACCACACCCAGTAGCAGCACGGATATCACAACATAATATGAAAACAACGAGCATAGCATAATGGCGCGAGCGCCATGATCCATTACACGCCCCAACAGGGCCTTCTACTTTTTTTTGCAGGAGAAAGAAAGAAACACAAGCAAGCCGCATGACTACAGCGACTCCTGAGGCCTAGCCCTGGTGACGCCCGAGTTCATTCGGAGTCTTCCTCCTGCTTCACCGGGGCGTGCCGGTGATGCGGCTCGTCGCCCTCCCCGGTCTGAGCCTGGCGCCGCGGTGGCTCGTCGTAGTCGCCGTCGCTCGTGCTCTGCCCAGAAGAGGAGCCTCCGCTGCTAGAGGCGGCCCGGCCATCGCCAAGGGCAAGCCCACTGCCAGCGACGATGCCGTCTTCATCGTCCCCGTCGTCACTGTCGCTCTCCGGGCAACACCCCAGCAGCCGGCCGTCCTCCCCGAAGACCCTGACATAGAGGGTCGCGACGCCGTCATGCCTGAAGTGGAGGGTGCACCTCCCATGCAGGCCCCACGTGCGGGCAAACGGCTGCCACCCGCGGTTCAGGAACACGTTGCGAGTGGTGGTGACTTCAACGTCTACCCATGAAGCCTTGGTGCAGTAGCCGTCGGCCTGCAGCCAGAGGCCACCAGACCCTCCAGCCAGCGGCGCGCTCGCGAAGGAGCGCGGAAGCTGGAACCAGATGCCCGCTGGCTTCCCCGACCACACGACGAACTCTGGAGCTGCGTCGGCTGAGTGGGAGCACGGCCGTGGTGCCCGGGCAATTGCCGCGCACCTCCCCCCATCGCTGCGGTCGCCCCGTCTACGACAGCCCCTGCCGCGAGAAGAAGCACCACCATGGTCGCCGGAGGCAACACCGGCCATAGAAGGGGTGTGCACGCGCCTCTGAGGGGCCGCTGCCGGAGTCGCCCACAGACTCTCCTGGGCGGCGGTGAGCCTGGCCCCTCCTTGGGGGCCTTCCCTTTCTCCGCCGCGGAAAACCTCCTCACTGGCGCCATGGACACTTCGACGAGACGGCGAGACAAGAAGGAAGAAGAAGGAGCAAGCAGCGGGAAGACAGAGATGAGCTGGGGGCTCCACCCCCCATTTATAGCCAGAGGGAGGCCAACCGCCGGCCTCCACGATCCCCGGCAATGATGATCTTTTTTGCATGCAGCAGGCTATTGTCAAGTCGAACGGTTGCCGAGGCTGCGTGGGGAAGTAGAGACGCCCACATCCCATCAAGCGCCATGCGGTGGCTCGGTCCGCAGGTGATTGGGTCCCGCGGCGCTTCGCCCTTGCCCTTTGGCTTCGCCCCGAAGCCAAGTCCGAGCGCGCCTTGGGCTCGGGGGCTACTGTCAGCGTTCTGGGAACCAGGGTACCCAGACTTGCCTGCCTACGGCCCACGGTGTGGCTCCATCAACGGCCTAGTACGGCCCATCTTCAGCATCGACCAAGCATGACCCTCACGAGGGACCAAGCCTCGCGAGGCGGACCACACCAAGACCTCCAGAGGGAGTGGCCTCCCAAGGCAGGCTCCTGAGGAGCGGAGATTTCTATGCAGGCGCTCACCTCATGAGCTTAAGGTGATGCAAGCCATGACGACCAAGGCCTGGCGGACGCCAGCGGGCGTAGTACATCAGGTTTCCTCTTTGGTGCTAAGGGGGCAAGTGTAGGCGCAGAGTCCCAAGGAATCAGCCAAAGGTTTCCATTCTCGTGCTACAAGACTAGGACCGCCAGGACGGCAGGACGGAGGTCATGGCCGAGCCCACCACGACGTCACGACCAGAAGCTTTGCAGGCGAAGACCACCTTTCATCAGGATAAGATGTACTATTTGTCTTCCTTCAAACTTGGCCGTTGTGGGATCCCTTCCCGCCTCTATTTTGGGTGAAGAGGACCAAGGCCACTATAAATATAGCCTAGCCACCACCATGGATGGGGATCGAGCCATCCGAACCCTCACCAGCTCACACCCACACAAGAACAGACCTCCTGAGGTAGTTCTTCCCCTATACTAGTTCATCCTCAGCCCATCGCGAGGCCAATCCACCACAAAGCAGGAGTAGGGTATTACACCACAAGGTGGCCCAAACCTGGGTAAACTGCCGTGTCCCTTTTCCTTCCAGTTCATCGAGCTAGGCTATGAGATCGACGGGTTGGCAGACTGGGGAGATCGAGTTCTTCGCACGCACCCTAGAGTTCGAATCTTTCTTGGGTCTGCGGAGCCCCGAATCTAACAACGGCGGCGGAGGCGGCATGCTGCGCTGGCGTTGTCGTCCTCCAGGACGCCATTGTTCAAGTCTTCAAGCCAACCCAGAATGGTCGTGACTTGGAAATCAAAGACCCCATCGTCGCGCGATAGACGGGCGAGGCGCAGGAGGACGGCGCCTCGCGACGCTGTGAGGTAGCGGTCGACAGCGGCGTCCCATGATGCCGAGGGGGGCATGTGCATGGGCACGGGCGCTACAGATGTAGGCAAACACGCGGGGACCGGCGGCGTGGTGGCTGCAGGGGCGCGCACGGGCACAGGCGGGGGCGCTCGCGCTGGCATGTACACGAGCTCGTGCAGGTCCGTGGGAACCTCACTGACGCCCGCGGCTTCCAGCTCTACGATAGTGCTCGGTGACCAGCCCGTCAATGCTACGGGGATGGTCGTTGGCGCGGGCGTGGGGATGGGAGCTAGGACGGGCATGGGGGCAGCATCCGCCGCGCCCTGCTCGTTCAGGGCCATCTCCATGAGGTCCCATTCCTCCTTATTTTCTATCTCCTCTGGCTCGGAGGCAGAGTCGACTTCACCAAACTGGAAGACTAGTGGCAGATGATCCTTCTGCGCCATGGCGTTGGTGGAGGTCTGCGAGAGGGGAATGGGATGCAAAGAGTAAGACGACCCGTACTAAACAGCGGCTCGGGCGCCATTAATGGAGGGGTTGGGAGCGATGCGGGCGGCCATGGAGTCAAAGGGATCGCTTCCCAGTGAGCCTGCACAGTGTACACCTTGCATGCTTCCCGGAGAGCCAGCGTAGCGGAGGACTGCTTGCACGCCTCCTGGTCAGCCTACGCAGTGGACTACACTCGCACGCCTCCCGTCTACTCAAGCAGCTGTGCGCATGGCACCTCCTAGCCAGTAAAAGTGTGACGCGTGGCGTCAAGTGAATGGTTAGCGGAACGCCCATGATTTAAATTATATAAACATTTGAGATGATGATGTGGCAGCTACAGTATTTGTTTTTGTCGGTGTCAAAACCGGCAAATCTCAGGTAGGGGGTCCCGAGCCGTTGATCTTGGATCAATGGAGAACAAGGGACTAGGGACACGATGTTTACCCAGGTTCGGGCCCTCTCTAAGAGGTAAAACCCTATGTCCTACTTGATTATATTGCTTGTGTATATGAGGATTATAGAGTCGATCTACCACGAGATCAGATGAACTAAACCCTAGACTAGTAGGATGATGGTTGTTGTTCTAGCCTCTACGGAATAAACCCTCTGTTTTATATAGGCACCAGGGGTACTAGGGTTACACATGGTCAGTTATAACAAGAGGATAAACATGTCGAGTCTCCTATCTTGACTTGGAGTACACACCAAGGCACAAAAGGTCTCCTATCCGAATACGACGTTGTCCAATAGTCTGGCCTTCTAGCAGCTGTAGTGCGGCCTGACTCCCGGCCCACAGGAGATAGGCCGGCAGCCCAAGGACCCCCTAGTCCAGGAGTCCCTCAGTAGCCCCCGAACTAGCCTCCAACGCCGGAGTTTGTAATCGTCAGCCGTCTTGCGTGTCCCAAAGTCTTCGGCTTGCGGGGCGAGTTCTTCATCCTTTCCCTGTTCGGCCGCTTCATTAGTTCGGTCGCCGATGACCTCCTAATCCGTCAAGTGATAGTGGGACCCCTAGTATTAATTTTTATCACGGGTTAAAGACATCCTTCGATTTGCGTGCGCCCTTTAGAAGGCGAAAAGTCCAATCTTCTTTTACAGAAATGCCCCTCCAGGACCAGAAGGCGTACCTATTTAATAGATCAGGAGCGCGACGGGTGGTTAATCTATCCCCAAGCAAGAAACCAAGGCCATCCCAAAGAAATCTCAGGTCAAATGGCCAGCGCCCCAGGTTCATCCTCACGCCGTCATGGCCCTTTCCCGGGTGACTGGGTGAGCTGCTCAGTTTCATGCCTTCAGCTAAGCAATCTCCAAACACAAGGATATCTCCCTGCGGCAGATTGATACATCTCCAACGTATCTATAATTTTTTATTGTTCCATGCTATTATATTATCCATCTTGGATGTTTTATATGCATTTATATGCTATTTTATATTATTTTTGGGGCTAACCTATTAACCTAGAGCCCAGTGCCAGTTTCTGTTTTTTCCTTATTTTTGAGTTTTACAGAAAAGGAATATCAAACGGAGTCCAAACGAGCTGAAAATTTACGGTTGTTTTTTATGGACCAGAAGAAGCCCACGGAGCATCGGAGTTGGGCCAAAAGAGTCCCGAGGTGACGACAAGGGTGGAGGGCGCACGCCCAAGGGCGCGCCCCCCTGTCTTGCCGCTGCCTCGTGGACCCCCCTGACGTGAGACCGACGCAAAAAATTCCTATAAATCTCGAAACCCCCAGAAATAAACCTAGATCGGAAGTTCCGTCGCCGCAAGCCTCTGTAGCCATGAAAAACCAATCGAGAGCCTATTCCGGCACCCTGCCGGACGGGGAAACCATCATCGGTGGGCATCTTCATCATCCCGGTGGTCTCCATGACGAGGAGGGAGTAGTTCACCCTCGGGGCTGAGGTATGTAACAATAGCTATGTGTTTGTTCTCTCTCTCTCTCTCTCTCTCTCTCTCTCTCTCGTGTTCTTGATTTGGCACGATCTTGATGTACCGCGAGCTTTGTTACTATAGTTGGATCATATGGTGTTTCTTCCCTCTCTATCTCTTGTTGTGATGAATTGAGTCTTTGCTCTTTGAAGTCTCGTTATGTTGGATTGAGTATTGGATTTGAGAACACTTGATGTATGTCTTGCGATGGGATATCTGTGGTGACAATGGGATGTTCTATTGATTCACTTGATGTATGTTTTGGCACTCAACTCGTGGATTTCTGAGGTGACATTGGGGTAATCTATGCATAAGGATTGATGCATGTTTTCGTCCTACGTTCTCTGATAGAAACTTTGGAGTGATTCTTTATTGCACATTCAGGGATTGTTATGTGATCCAAATATGTTATCATTGTTGAGAGAATTTGCACTAGTGAAAGTACGAACCCTAGGCCTTGTATTCAAGCATTGCAATACTGTTTTTCCTCACTTTTGTTACTAGTTACCTTGCTGTTTTTATATTTTCAGATTACAAAAACCTATATCTATCATCCATATTACACTTGTATCACCATCTCTTCGCCGAACTAGTGCACCTATAAAATTTACCATTGTATTGGGTGTGTTGGGGACACAAGAGACTCTTTGTTATTTGGTTGCAGGGTTGTTTGAGAGAGACCATCTTCATCCTACGCCTCCCACGGATTGATAAACCTTAGGTCATCCACTTGAGGGAAATTTGCTACTGTCCTACAAAACTCTGCGCTTGGAGGCCCAACACGAGTCTACAAGAAGAATGTTGCGTAGTAGACATCAAGCTCTTTTCTGGCGCCGTTGCCGGGGAGGCTA
Organism: Thinopyrum elongatum; assembly: GCA_011799875.1. Classification (NCBI taxonomy): domain Eukaryota; kingdom Viridiplantae; phylum Streptophyta; class Magnoliopsida; order Poales; family Poaceae; genus Thinopyrum; species Thinopyrum elongatum. Next base: position 78,933,253 of record CM022300.1, on the reverse strand, counting down.
GGTAAGCGGCACTCACATCCCGTCAACGAAGCTCTTTTCTGGCGCCGTTGCCGGGGAGGTTAGTGCTTGAAGGTATACCTTTAGATCTTGCAATTGAATCTTTTAGTTTCTTGTTTTATCACTAGTTTAGTCTATAAAAGAAAACTACAAAAAAATGGAATTGATGTTGCCTCATATGCTTCATCTTTTTAATGTCTTTTGTGAAAATGATGGAAAGGAAAATTGTGCTCAAGTGTTAGAAGAAGAAGTCTATAAATTGTTTGGCACTAAATCTTTGAATGATAAATATGATTGCAATGTTGTTAGTTTGCTTGCTATGAATATTCATCATACTAATGATGATTGCACTAGTTATGGTAAAAATGTTTCTTATAAGCATTCCAATTTTTGTGGAGTGAATAGAATTTGTGAAGACATGCCTTATAGGGATGATAGATTTTGTAAGAAGCATAAACATGATGAAACCAATCGGTGGCTTATGGTGATAGATAAATTTGCTACAAAATTATGCTCTCTTCATCCAATTACTTGTGAACTTTACAATAGAGTTAGTCATCTTAATTTTTAATGCATACTTTTTCATGATCGAATCGTGACCAAATATTGCAATAACTTGATCACCCTTGAACTTTATAATGAACTTTGTTTATTTTTGGGGTGTGAAGAATTGTCACATAAAAATAGTTGGTTTGAAGCGTTCATATTCACCGACCATGCTGAAACTACTCTTAAAGAAATCTATATGTTTTGCGTGGTAAATTGCAATGAGAATGCTTATATTGCCAACTATAGAAAGATGGGAAAACCATTAGAATATAAAAGAAATACTAATGAAAGGGTAAAGCTCTCTACTTTCCCTCCTATTGTCTCTCGTGAAACAGGTTACGAGAATGAGCTTCCTATGCAACCAATCTCATCAATAAGGAGCTCCAAAAAGTTGATTAAACCCACACATGATGGGGAGAAGAAAAAGAAAAGATGGAGAAGCAAAGGTAAAAAGGTATCCCTCCCAACTGATGTTGCTCCTATTATTGTTATGCCTCATGAGAATGAATCCAAAATAAATGTGGAAGATGATATACTTGATGATGATATTGATTCTTTGTCTTATGGTACAATGTCCGCAGAAACTATTGAGGATTTTGTTATACCTATTACTCATTGTGATGATTATGATTGTGAAAATAATGATACTTCTTATAATCTTGAAAATCTTTTTGGCACCAACTTAGAAAATTGTGATGATAATAATTGCTATACTATTGGTGCTATTCATACTATTAATGATGAGAGTGATTATGCTTATGATATGCAAAGCCACAAGCTTGGGGATGCTATGTTTGATGATAATGACATGTTTGAGAATTTATTTGCTGCAATTAATGTTTGTCCCAAGCTTGGGGATGCTATGCTTAATGAAGATGATATTTTTAGTCCCCCAAAGTTTTGATGTGCAAATTTATTATGATGATAGCATGCCTCCTATTTATGATGAGTGCAATATTTATGAAAGTGGGTTTGGAAGAGTGTCAACTTTAGATAATAATTATCCCACTATTTTGGAGGGTGTTGAATCTTATTATAATGATAAAAGTGGATTTGGAGAGGTCATGACTTTATTTAGTAATGATTCCACTATTTCGGAAGAGGTTTCAATTGACTATGATGAGAACAAAGTTGCTACTTATGATGATTATTGTGATGATACTTATGTTATAAAAAGTAGTGATAATTCTTGTCATAATTTTGAATATCCTTTTACTGAACATTACTCTTTTAATGTGGAAACAATTTATAGTATTCAAGTTTCATATGATGCTCCCACTACTATTCATGAGAATAAATTTGCTTATGTGGAGAGTAATAAAAATTCTATGCTTATGGATCATGAAATGAATGTTGTTTGTGATAGTTATATTGTTGAATTCATTCATGATGCTACTGAAAATTACTATGAGAGAGGAACATACGCTTTTACATATTGCAATAATATCAAGTTTTCTCTCTATGTGTTGAAAGTTTTGAAGTCATGCTTGTTTTGCCTTCCTATGCTAGTTGATTCTTGTTCCCATAAGTTGTTTGCTCACAAAATCCCTATACATAGGAACTGGGTTAGACTTAAATGTGCTAGTCATATGCTTCATGATGCTCCCATTATGTATCAATTCTTATCTTTTATGTGAGCATCATTGAAATCATCATGCCTAGCTAAAAAGGCATTAAAGAAAAGCGCTTGTTGGGAGACAACCCAATATTTATACCTACTTTTTGTGTGTGTTCACATGATTAAGCTACTGTAGTAATCATGTTTTATAGCTTTTGTTTCAATAAAGTGCCAAGTAAAGCCTTTGGGATAGTGTGGATGATAGTTGACTTGATTCTGTGCAAAAACAGAAACTTTTGCGTCCAGTACAGAAATTCCTATATTTTACTGGGACGCGTAAAAACTTTGAATTTTTTACAGAAGATTTATATAAAAATTTAATACGTTTTCCTAATTTTTCAGAATTTTTGCAGTTACATAAGTATGACCTTAATTCAGATCTTTACAGACTGTTCTGTTTTTGACAGATTCTATTTTCAATGCATAGTTTGCTTGTTTTCTAGTTTCTATGGCTTATATTGCTCAATATAAATTGTAGAAATGATAAGTTACAGTAGTAATTGTGTGAGAACAATTATGAATCTTTTCTTTGACAGTACCCAAGTGAATGATTTGTTTTATTATACTAACGGATCTTACGAGTTTTCTGTTGAGTTTTGTGTTGTGAAGTTTTCAAGTTTTGGGTAAAGATTTGATGGACTATGGAATAAGGAGTCGCAAGAGCCTAAGCTTGGGGATGCCCAAGGCACCCCAAGGTAATATTCAAGGACAACCAAGCATCTAAGCTTGGGGATGCCCCGGATGGCATGCCCTCTTTCGTCTTCAATCCATCGGTAAATTTACTTGAGGCTATATTTTTATTCACGACTTGATATGTGTTTTGCTTGGAGCGTCTTGTATGATACGAGTCTTTGCTTTTTAGTTTGCCACAATCATACTTGCTGGACACACCTTTTGAGAGAGACACACATGAATTGTGAATTTATTAGAATACTCTATGTGCTTCACTTATATCTTTTGAGCTAAGTAATATGCTCTAGTGCTTCACTTATATCTTTTTAGAGCACGGCGGTGGTTTTATTTTGAAGAAATTGATGAACTCTCATGCTTCACTTATATTATTTTGAGAGTCTCTAAACAGCATGGTAATTTGCTTAGGTTATGAATTTAGTCCTAATATGATGGGCATCCAAGAGGGATATAATAAAAACTTTCATATAAGGGATAATTAATTTGGTGCCCTTAGTTGTGTCCCACTCGGCAGTTTTGCCCCTAATTTCGAAAAACCCTTGGTCTTGCCCAGGTGCGTTTGGTCCCCTTATGCTTTTGCCCTTCCGTTCCAATTCCGTCTAGTCAAAGCCGTTAGTCAGACATTTTTCTAGACCATTTTGCCCCTCCTTACGTGTTGGCAATGACGAGTCAAATAGGGCAATTGGATCAGTGGGTCCACCTATCATAGAGAGAAAAAGGCCTCTTTGCCAGCCCCGATTCCTTGCTCCCTCCCAGACAGCGCCGCCGCCAGAAGGGGATGCGTGCCGCGCCGGCCGATCCGGCGCCCGCCCAGGCCACCGCACCACTGGACCACCGCCGGTGACGAACAACAGGACCCCGCCGCCCTTCTCCTTCCTTTTCCCCATCTGCTCCTACCGCTGCTCTTTGCTGTTGTCACTACCTGTGCTGTTGCTTCCGCTGGTGTTATGCTCTACTGCTACTGATGCACGCATCCCGAGCTGCGCGTGGCCTCGTTGTCGCTGCTGCTTGCTCTGCCCGCAGCTCTCTCCCCGCGCGCGCCTAGCCACTTCTGGCCGAGCCGCCTCAGCCCGGCCGCGCACGCGCCCTGCCCTGGCCTCGCCCCCGCCGCTCGCAGCCACGACCCGTGCTCGCCTCTGCGCGCGCCCCGCCCTGGCCTCGCCCCCGCCGCGCGTGCCCCGCTCCTGGCCTCCCCTGCATCTGCTGCCGCCCCTTGCAGTTGACCTCACTTGACGCCGCCTCGCACCCTTCGGCCGAGCTCGCCAACTCGTCGGCCTACCCCGACTTTCCGATGGCACTTGCTCGCCATCGCTGCTGTTGTTTGCCCGGCAACAGAGAGAGAGAGGAGAGAGGGGTGAGGAGAGAGAGACTAATTTTTCTATTTGGCTTTTTTTCTTTTCTATGTGGTTGGGACCCACTTGTAAGTGTCATGTTTTTTCTCTTTATCTTTTCACCGAAGTAGTAAGGAGGGGCAAAATGGTCCAAAGAAATATCTCTCTAACGGTCAAACGCCTTTGACCGGACGGAATTGGAACGGAAGGGCAAAAGCATAAGGGGACCAAACGCACTTGGGCAAGACCAAGGGTTTTTTGAAATTAGGGGCAAAACTGCCGAGTGTGACCCAACTAGGGGTATAAAATCAATTATCCCTTCATATAAAGAGCATTGAATAAGATGAGAAGTTTGATTCCTTGCATTTGTTTTGAGATATAAAGATGGTGAATTAGAGTCATGCTAGTGAGTAATTGTGGATTGGTAGAAATACTTGTGTTAAAGTTTGTGATTCCCATAGCATGCACGTATGGTGAACCGTTATGTGATGAAGTCGGAGCATGATTTATTTATTGATTGTCTTCCTTATGAGTGGCGGTCGGGGACGAGCGATGGTCTTTTCCTACCAATCTACCCCCCTAGGGGCATGCGTGTAGTACTTTGTTTCAATAGTTAATAGACTTTTGCAATAAGTATGTGAGTTCTTTATGACTAATGTTGAGTCCATGGATTATACGCACTCTCACCCTTTCACCTTTGCTAGCCTCTCTAGTACCGCGCAATTCTCACCGGTGCATTAAACCCACCATATACCTTCCTCAAAACAGCCACCATACCTACCTATTATGGCATTTCCATAGCCATTCCGAGATATATTGCCATGCAACTTCCACCGTTTTGTTTATTATGACATGCTTCATCATTGTCATATTGCTTTGCATGATCATGTAGTTAACATCGTATTTGTGGCAAAGCCACCATTCATATTTTTTTATACATGTCACTCTTGAGTCATTGCACATCCCGGTACACCGTCGGAGGCATTCATATAGAGTCATATATTTGTTCTAGTATCGAGTTGTAATTCTTGAGTTGTAAAGTAAATAAAAGTGTGATGATCATCATTATTAAAGCATTGTCCCATGTGAGGAAAGGATGATGGAGACTATGATTCCCCCACAAGTCGGGATGAGACTTCGGACAAAAAATAAAAAAAATGAAAAAATGAAAAAAAGAGAAAAAATAGGCCAAAGAGCCCAAAATAAAAAAAATGAGAGAAAAGAGAGAAGGGACAATGTTACTATCCTTTTTCCACACTTGTGCTTCGAAGTAGCACCATGATCTTCATGATAGAGAATCTCCTATGTTGTCACTTTCATATACTAGTGGGAAATTTTCATTATAGAGCTTGGCTTGTATATTCCAATGATGGGCTTCCTCAAATTGCCCTTGTTCTTCATGAGCAAGCGAGTTGGATGCACACCCACTTAGTTTCTTTTTGAGCTTTCATACACTTATAGCTCTAGTGCATCCGTTGCATGGTAATCCCTACTCACTCACATTGATATCTATTGATGGGCATCTCCATAGCACGTTGATACGCCTAGTTGATGTGAGACTATCTCCTTCTTTTTGTCTTCTCCACAGCCACCATATTCTATTCCACCTATAGTGCTATATCCATGGCTCACACTCATGTATTGCGTGAAAGTTGAAAAAGTTTGAGAACATCAAAAGTATGAAACAATTGCTTGGCTTGTCATCGGGGTTGTGCATGATGAAATTGTCATGGTATTTTCGCGGGAGTGGCCAGGGGGCACCGCGTCACAGCAGATGCCAGTGGGTGGCTTATCGTGGGTGGAGCAAGGCTACGGTGGAATATCCGGGACGGGTATGCGAATAGCACGCGGTGGTTTACCCGGGTTCGGGGCTCTCCAGAGAGATAATACCCCTACTCCTGCATGTCTGTATATGAGGTATATTTGCAGTACAATGTTGCTCCTGGAGCTGTATTATGGATGAAGCAGTAGCAAAGAGTTAGCTAGCTAATGTGGCGTGTGAGCCTGGGCTTCATGCCCATGAGTGTGTGTGTGTCACGGTGTGTGTGAGTGAGAGTGAATGGAGTGTGGGCATGGTGCCCTTTTTATAGTGTGGGAGTAGGCATGGTGGGTGGTGGCCCACCCACCAACTACACTATGCGAGGTGTCATGCGAGGCGACGTGTGATGTAGGCTATATTGCACCACTATTGCTCAACAGTGCCAGGTACAGCCGTCTCGTCCGTGTCGGGTCAGATGTGATGTCGCGGTTGACTCCGGGCAGCCGGCTGGCTGGAGCAGCCAGACGGGGAGCAGGTTGGAGCAGCCGGGTGGCGAGCCGGCCGGGGCAGCCGGACAGGGAGCCATCTGGAGCGGCCGGGTGGCAAGCCGGCCGGAGCAGCCGGACTGAGGGGCGTCGGCCGCCCCGATGTTTTGAAGCGTCGTTTCGCTGTCTTGGGCCTACCTGGGGGTCATCCCCCTGACAGTAGCCTCCGAGCCTCCGGGCAACTTGGAAAAGTTGCGCGGAGGTTTTTTAGCGGGCGTCGATGAAGCAGAAGATGTCGATGACGGCTGACTGCGGACCGCAGCCGGAGCGGCTTGCTTCCGGCGGGGGCGCGTGAGCGCACCCGCTGTGTGTAGCCTCCGAGCTTTCGGGCAACTTTGGAAAAGTTGGGCGGAGGGTCTTGCTGTTGATGATGAAGCTGTCGGCGACGTCGAGGGTGCCGGGCGCGGATACGGAGTCCGCCGGTGGGTGGGCGCGAGGCCCTGCCAGGCGCGGACGCGGAGTCCGCCGGCTGATGCTGTCGGGCTCGGACGCGGAGTCCGCCGACTGATGCTGTCGGGCGCGGATGCAGAGTCCGCCGACTGATGCTGTCGGGCGCGGATGCGTAGTCTGTCGACTGATGCTGTCGACGACAGCCGGCTGCGGGCTATAGCCGGCGCGGCTTGCTTCCAGTGGGGGCGCGCAAGCGCACCCACTGGGTGTAGCCTCCGAGCCTCCGGGCGACTCGAAGAGTCGGGCGGAAGCTTTTAGCTGTTTTTTCTTGTCCCACAAGGTTCGTGCCGCTTGACGGGCGTGGAGCACCGCCAGGCGCGGATGCCTGCTGGTGGGCACATGGTGCTGCCGGGCGTGGACGCAGGGTCCGCCGGCTGATGCTGTCGGGCGCGGACGCGGAGTCCGCCGGCTGATGCTGTCGGGCGCGGACACGTAGTCCGCCGGCTGATGCTGTCGGGCGCGGACGCGTAGTCCGCCGACTAATGCTGTCAGGCGCGGACGTGGAGTCCGCCGACTGATGCTGTCGGGCACGGACGCGGAGTCCGCCGACTGATGCTGTCGGGCGCGGACGCGGAGTCCGCCGACTGATGCTATCGGGCGCGGACGCGGAGTCCGCCTACTGATGCCGTCAATGATAGCCGGCTGCGGGCTGCAGCCGGCGCGGCTTGCTTCCAGTGGGGGCGCGCAAGCGCACCCACTGGGTGTATCCTCCGAGCCTCCGGGCGACTCGAAGAGTTGGGCGGAGGCTTTTAGCTGTTGATGTAGCAAAGACAGCCGGTCGTGAGCCTATAGCCGGCGTGGCATTTTCCCAGCGAGGCGTGCCGGCACACCCGGCGCACCCGCTGGGTGTAGCCTCCGAGCCTCCGGGCAAGGAGGGGGAGTTCCCCACGGAAATGATCATGCAAAATACAAAGTTAGCCAGTGCAGATATATCAAATGTTTGCTTTTAGCAGTGCAAGTTTTATGCGGAGGGTGCCGACTCGGTTTCGTCCGAGCCCCCTTCAATCTTTTTCATGTCCTCTCCGCTCTTTGGCTTGTGCTCTCGCTAGCCGGACAGCCACGCGACGGTCTATGGCTGAGAGCTGGCCGCAGAGTGAAGCATACAGTACTCGGACTGTCGGGACTAGACTCGACCGAGCAGATACTCATAAAGCAAACAGCCGGGTCGCCCGAACCATTTTCTCTCGGACGTTTTTCGCGTGGGCGGCCTCCAGCGTTTGCTTTTGCTAGCCGGACAGCCGCGCTGCAGTCTGTAGCTGAGATGAAGAGTGAGCCTTCGGTACCGTGCACGCTACTAAGCCGTCTGTGGGAACGAACGTCTCAGGCCAATCGGCCAGCCTCCGGGCCGAAACTAGCTGGGCTCGGGGTGAACAGCTAAGCAGCTGGAAAGAATGCGGGGATAGCCCCTGAGAGTCGCTTGGGGTTATCTGATTTAGTTTGCGGTGCAAAGACACACGGATGGGAGCTCACATTGCTTTTGGCATAATCGGGGTGGGGATGATCTCCGGCAGGCGGCCCGAGCCTTCGGGCGCTCGAGGGATGCCATAGCCGGTCAGCCCGAACCGGCCGGATTGCGGAGCGGGGGCAGCCGGACCGGCCCCTCAGCCGGCCGGGCGTCGAAGCGGACAGGCGAGCCAGCCGGCCGAGCGGCGACATGGGCAGTCGACCAGAGCAGCCGACGGGACTGTAGTCCGCGCAGCCGGCTATGCACGCGGCTGTGTAGTCGGCCATGCACGCGGCCGTGCTTGTGGACGTGCAACTGGCCATGCATGCAGGCATGCACGTATATATATATATATATATATATATATATATATATATATATTGTTTTCTCTCTTTTTTCCAGCCGGCACAACTTTCTCTCTTTTTTTTGGCCAACCCGGCAGCCGGACCCTTTTTCTTTTCCGACTGGGCACTCGGCCTTTGACTTTACCAGCCGGCCCTTTTCTTTCTTGTCTTTTCAGCCGGCCTGCGCAGCTGGTCATGGCAGGGAGCTGGCGTGGGAGCCGGCACGGCAGGCCGGCGGCAGGGCGGGCCGAGCCGGTTGGCGGGCGAAGCCGGCCGTCCGGGTGGGCGGCAGCCGGCGGCGGGGGAGGCCGGCTACGGGAAGGCGGCAGCCGGCAGCAGGGGAGGCCGGCACAATGGGGCGGAGGGTACCGTGACGTGGCTGAATGTGGGCGGGCGGGGCCGCACGCGAGGCGCGTAGGTGGCGGCCGTGGGAGCGGAGGAGCGGGGCGAGGTGGTGCAGCGACGCGGGAGCCACGGGCGCGGTGAGGAGGGGCGACGTGGGCGCGACCGTCGGGGTCGCGCAGAGCTGGGGCGGCGCGGCGGCGCGAGCGAGCCGGGCCGACGCGCAAGGATGGAGCGGACCTGCGGCCGCGGGCGGGGCCGTCGGGGTTGCGCGCGATGCGGGTAGCGCCGTGGCCAGGGAGGAGGTGGGCCCGCGCGGTGTGGCTGAGGAGGAGGGCGCCGAAGGAGGTGGATTTGGCTTGGCAGCGGCGCTCGAGGTTCGGCAACAGTTGGGTTGAGCGGAATGGCGGGGTTGAGATAGGGAGCCGCGGACGCGCGGGGGCGAGGCCGAGTTCGGCGAGGGCCGGGCGCCGGCATGCAACGGCTGAGCGCCCTTAATTCGCGGACGGCGATTGGAGCTTGAAGAAAGTGTGCCATGGAGTTGCGGCTGCTCCCGGTGAAGATCGGACCACCACGGGGTCAACCGCAGCGCATAGGCGGAGGGCAGCAGGCCAACGACGGAGCGGCCGTGCGAGGCGGCGCCGAGGCCCGCGCGCTGGCAGGATGGTGCCGCAGCCGGAGGCCACGGTGGAAGGTGCACGAGGAACTCCTTTCCTCAGACGTGCTCACAACGGTGGTAGCGGCGCAAGGCCCGCGGGTGCGCGGCCGGAGCGGCGACGAGGTGTGCCGGTGGTGGCCGCGGGCACGAAGGAGTGACAGGACACCGCGGGCGCACGGTCAGAGTGGCGGTGGGGACACACAGGCGACCGCGCCGGAGCGAGACGCAGCGCGAGAATCGTGGCCCCGGGGGTGAACGCAGGTGGAGGGATGGCGGCGATGCCGCGGCGGTGGAGATGAAAAGGGTCCCACCTGGACCGCGATTCCAGTAGCAGCTTGCCCCACGGTGGGCGCCAACTGTCATGGTATTTTCGCGGGAGTGGCTAGGGGGCACCGCGTCACGGCAGATGCCAGCGGGTGGCTTATCGTGGGTGGAGCAAGGCTACAGTGGAATATCCGGGACGGGTATGCGAATAGCACGCGGTGGTTTACCGAGGTTCGGGGCTCTCCGAAGAGATAATACCCCTACTCCTGCATGTCTGTATATGAGGTATATTTGCAGTACAATGTTGCTCGTGGAGCTGTATTATGGATGAAGCAGTAGCAAAGAGCTAGCTAGCTAATGTGGCGTGTGAGCCTAGGCTTCATGCCCGTGAGTGTGTGTGCGTCACGGTGTGTGTGAGTGAGAGTGAATGGAGTGTGGGCATGGTGCCCTTTTTATAGTGTGGGAGTAGGCATGGTGGGTGGTGGCCCACCCACCAACTACACTATGTGAGGTGTCATGCGAGGTGATGCGCGATGCAGGCTATAGTGCGCCACTATTGTTCAATAGTGCCAGGTACAGCCGTCTCGTCCGTGTCGGGTTGGATGTGATGTCGCGGTTGACTGCGGGCAGCCGGCTGGCTGGAGCAGCCGGACGGGGAGCAGGTTGGAGTAGCCGGGTGGCGAGCCGGCTGGAGCAGCCGGACAGGGAACCGTCTGGAGCGGCCGGGTGGCGAGCCGGCCGGAGCAGCCAGACTGAGGGGCGTCGGCCGCCCCGATGTTTTGAAGCATCGTTTCGCCGTCTTGGGCCTACCCGGGGGTCATCCCCCCGACAGAAATACTTTGTGTGATGAAAATGGAGCATAGCCAAACTATATGATTTTGTAGGGATAACTTTCTTTGGCCATGTTATTTTGAGATGACATGATTGCTTTATTAGTATGCTTGAAGTATTATTGTTTTTATGTCAATATTAAACTTTTGTTTTGAATCTGATGGATCTGAATATTCTTGCCACAATAAAGAAGATTACATGGATAAATATGTTAGGTAGCATTCCACATCAAAAATTCTGTTTTTATCATTTACCTAGTCGAGGAGGAGCAGGAATTAAGCTTGGGGATGCTTGATACGTCTCCAACGTATCTATAATTTTTTATTGTTTCATGCTATTATATTATCCAGCTTGGATGTTTTATATGCATTTATATGCTATTTTATATTATTTTTGGGACTAACCTATTAACCTAGAGCCCAGTGCCAGTTTCTGTTTTTTCCTTGTTTTTGAGTTTTATAAAAAAGGAATATCAAACGGAGTCCGAACGAGCTGAAAATTTACGGTGATTTTTATGGACCAGAAGAAGCCCACGGAGCATCAGAGTTGGGCCAGAAGAGTCCCGAGGTGACGGCAAGGGTAGAGGGCGCCCCCTGTCTTGCCGCTGCCTTGTGGACCCCCCCTGACGTGAGACAGACGCCAAAAATTCCTATAAATCCTGAAACCCCCAGAAATAAACCTAGATCAGAAGTTCCGCCGCCGCAAGCCTCTGTAGCCACGAAAAACCAATCGAGAGTCTGTTTCGGCACCCTGCCAGATGGGGAAACCATCACCGGTGGGCATCTTCATCATCCCGGCGGTCTCCATGACGAGGAGGGAGTAGTTCACCCTCGGGGCTGAGGGTATGTAACAGTAGCTATGTGTTTGATCTCTCTCTCTCTCGTGTTCTTGATTTGGCACGATCTTGATGTACCGCGAGCTTTGTTACTATAGTTGGATCATATGGTGTTTCTTCCCTCTCCATCTCTTGTTGTGATGAATTGAGTCTTTGCTCTTTGAGGTTTCGTTATGTTGGATTGAGTATTGGATTGGAGAACACTTGATGTATGTCTTGCGATGGGATATTTGTGGTGATAATGGGATGTTCTATTGATTCACTTGATGTATGTTTTGGCACTCAACTCGCGGATTTCCGAGGTGACATTGGGGTAATCTATGCATAGGGGTTTATGCATGTTTTCGTCCTACGTTCTCCGATAGAAACTTTGGAGTGATTTCTTTATTGCACGTTGATGGATTGTTATGTGATCCAAATATGTTATCATTGTTGAGAGAATTTGCACTAGTGGAAGTATGAACCCAACTACCCTATTCCTTGTTTTCAAGCATTGCAATACCATTTTTGCTCACTTTTGTTACTAGTTACCATGCTGTTTTTATATTTTCAGATTACAAAAACCTATATCTATCATTCATATTACACTTGTATCACCATCTCTTCGCCGAACTAGTGCACCTATAAAATTTACCATTGTATTGGGTGTGTTGGGGACACAAGAGACTCTTTGTTATTTGGTTGCAGGGTTGTTTGAGAGAGACCATCTTCATCCTACGCCTCCCATGGATTGATAAACCTTAGGTCATCCACTTGAGGGAAATTTGCTACTGTCCTACAAAACTCTGCGCTTGGAGGCCCAACACGAGTCTACAAGAAGAAGGTTGCATAGTAGACATCACAGATCTCGTTCCTATCCGCGCCGGGTTGATTTCCGTGAATAGCGAGGCCTTCGCGGAGAACTTCCCTGCTCCAAGTAGGGAAGAGAGGGTATGTTTCGTGCCTTTATTTCTACGAGGCCAAGGCTTCCCCATTCACCCCTTTCCTGCGAGGCTTGCTTGAATTTTACGGGATCCTGCTCCACCACCTCACCCCTGGATCCACACTGCACATCTCCGGCTTCGTTGCCCTTTGTGAGATGTTTTTGGGCTGTGAGACCCACTTCGAGTTGTGGAGGAAGTATTTTTGTCTCGCCCCCTGATACGTCTCCAACGTATCTATAATTTTTGATTGTTCCATGCTATTATATTATCTATTTTGGATGTTTTATATGCATTAATATGCTATTTTATATTATTTTTGGGACTAACCTATTAACCTAGAGCCCAGTGCTAGTCTTTATTTTTTTCCTTGTTTTTGAGTTCTGCAGAAAAGGAATATCAAACGGAGTCCAAACGGAATAAAACTTTACGATGATTTTTCTTGGACCAGAAGACACCTACGTGACTTGGAGAGAGGGCCAGAAGAGTCCCGAGGAGGCCACAAGCCTCTAGGGCGCGCCCCAGGGGGGGCGCCCGGAGGGCTTGTGGGTCCCTCGAGAGTCCCCTAACCCTAGTTCCACCTCTATATATTCTCAAATATTCCCCAAACATCAGAAGCGTCCACGAAAATACTTTTCCGCCACCGCAAGCCTCTGTTCCCATGAGATCCCATCTTGGGGCCTTTTCCGGCGATCTGCCGGACGGGGATTCAATCACGGAGGGCCTCTACATCAACCTTGCTGCCCTTCCGATGAAGCGTGAGTAGTTTACCACAGACCTACGGGTCCATAGCTAGTAGTTAGATGGCTTCTTCTCTCTCTTTGATTTTCAATACAATGTTCTCCTCGTTGTTCTTGGAGATCTATTCGATGTAATATTCTTTTGCGGTGCATTTGTTGAGATCTGATGAATTGTGGATTTATGATTAGATTATCTATGAATATTATTTTAGTCTTCTCTGAACTCTTTTATGCATGATTAAGATATCTTTGTATTTCTCTTCGAACTATCGGTTTGGTTTGGCTAACTAGATTGGTTTTTCTTGCAATGGGAGAGGTGCTTAGTTTTGGGTTCAATCTTGCGGTGTCCTAACCCAGTGACAGAAGGGGTAGCGAGGCACGTATTGTATTGTTGCCATCAAGGAAAAAATATGGGGTTTATATCATATTGCTTGAGTTTATCCCTCTACATCATGTCATCTTACTTAAAGGGTTGCTCTGTTCTTATGAACAAAAAACTCTAGATGCAGGCAGGAGTCGGTCGATGTGTGGAGTAATAGTAGTAGATGCAGAATAGTTTCAGTCTACTTGTCACGGGCGTGATGCCTATATTCATGATCATTACCTTAGATATCGTCATAACTTTGCGATTTTCTATTAAATGCTCAACAGTAATTTGTTTACCCTTGATATGCTATTTTCAAGAGAGAAGCCTCTAGTGAAACCTATGGCCCCCGGGTCTATTTTCCATCATATATTTTCAGATCTATAAACCAAAAAACCCAAAAAATACCTTGCTGCACTTTATTTATATTTACTTTAGTTTGCTGTTTTATTTATATTTTAAACCTATCTCTATTAGATCTCACTCTTGTTCGTGACCGTGAAGGGATTGACAACCCCTTTTTCGTGTTGTGTGCAAGTGTTTGTTAGTTTGTGCAGGTGCATATAATGGAGACTTGCTTGTGCCTCCTACTGGATTGATACCTTGGTTCTTAACTGAGGGAAATACTTATCTCTACTTTTGCTGTACCACCCTTTCCTCTTCAAGGGAAAAATCAACGCAAGCTCAAGAAGTAGCAGGAAGAATTTCTGGCACCGTTGCCGGGGAGGTTCTACTTCAAGCCTACCAAGTACCTATCATAAACTCTCATCTCTTGCACTTACATTATTTGCCATTTGCCTCTCGTTTTCCTCTCCCTCACTTCTAAAATGTTTTCAGAAAAAGACACAAATATTTGCCTTCTTTTCATTTGCCTTTTATGTCTTACTTGGTTTGTTTGCTTGTTTGCTTGGAATAATTGTGTATCTATTGAAAATCAAAAGAAAAAAGATTATGGATCCTCATCCACTTGCTAATCTTTTTAAGAGATCCAATTATGATGAACCAATTGCTAGTGAGTTGTGTGCACTAGATTATCTTTATGAAGTTTTGCTTGAAATTCGTGAATCTGAAAATTGTGATGAAATTTATGAAGTGATTCTTGATAGCTCCTTGGATGAAAAGCATGATTGCAATGGTGTTATTAATTCTATTAATGTGAATTATGCTAATAGTATGCAAAACCCTAAGCTTGGGGATGCTAATTTTGCTATGTCCACTACTTGTTGCAATGATCATGATTGGGGTGATTTTTCTTATGATCTTGAAAATTTATTTAATCCTCATGATGAATATGTTTGCGATAATATTGACAGTGGGTTTGGAAGAGTGTCAACTATAGGTAATAATGATCCCACTATTTTGGAGAATGATCAATCTTATGAATTTTTGATAAAAGTAGGCATGGAGAGGTCATGACTTTAGTTGATGATAATCCCACTATTTTGGAAGAGTGTCAACTTTGCATGCATGTGGATCATGTGGAGAATATGTTATGTGATAGCTATATTGTTGAATTTGAATATGATCCTACATGTAATTATTATGAGAGAGGAAAATATGGTTGTAGAAATTTTCATATTACTAAATTACCTCTCATAATGATGAGATTGCTATTGTTTCTTTCTTCTTGCTTGCATATGCTAGATCTTGCTTGTCTTGCTAATTTGTTTTCCTATAAAATTCCTATGCATAGGAAGTATGTTAGACTTAGATGTGATTTACACATGTTTTATGATGCTCTCTTTGTGTTTCAATTATTATCTTTCATGTGAGCATCATTGAAATCTCAATGCCTAGCTAAAAGGCTTTAAAGAAAAATGCTTGTTGGGAGACAACCCAATATTTTTCTTTTTTGTTTTTGTGAGTTTACACATTATTACCTCTGTATTAATTGTGTTTTGGTGTTTTAATTAGTGTTTGAGCCAAGTAAGACCTTTGGGACGGTCTGCGGTGATAGTTGATTTGATCTTGCTGAAAAACATAAACTTTTGCGCTCATTGCCAGAATTTTTAGAAAATCACAGAAACGTGCTTTTGATCTAAATTATCTTGCACAAGATTGATATACAAATTTCCCAGGCTGTCCTAACTTTTCATAATTTTTGGAGTTACAGAAGTATACGAAATTTCCAGATTACTACAGACTATTCTGTTTTTCATAGATTCTGTTTTCTTTGTGTTGTTTGCTTATTTTGATAAATCTATGGGTAGTATCGGGGGGTATGAACCATTTATAAGTTGGAATACAGTAGATATAACAGCAATATAAATTTATAATGAGTTCACAATAGTACCTAAAGTGGTGATTTATTTTATTATACTAACGGATCTTATGAGTTTTGTGTTGTGAAGCTTTCAAGTTTTGGGTAAAGATTTGGTGGACAACGGAATAAGGGTGGCAAGAGCCTAAGCTTGGGGATGCCCAAGGCACCACAAGGTAATATTCAAGGACAACCAAGCATCTAAGCTTGGGTATGCCCCGGATGGCATCCCCTCTTTCGTCTTCAATCCATCGGTAAATTTACTTGAGGCTATATTTTTATTCACCACATGATATGTGTTTTGCTTGGAGCGTCTTGTATGCTATGAGTCTTTTCTTTTTCGTTTGCCACAATCATCCTTGATGTACACACCTTTTGAGTGGGACACACATTAATCGTGAATTTATTAGAATACTCTATGTGCTTCACTTATATCTTTTGAGCTTGGCAGTTTGCTCTAGTACTTCACTTATATCTTTTAAGAGCACGGCGGTGACTTTATTTTATAGAAATTGATGAACTCTCATGCTTCACTTATATTATTTTGAGAGTCTTAAACAGCATGGTAATTTGCTTAGGTTATGAATTTAGTCCTAATACGATGGGCATAGAAGAGGGATATAATAAATCTTTCATATAAAGAGCATTGAATATATGAGAAGTTGGATTCCTTGCTTTTGTTTTGAGATATAAAGATGGTGATATTAGAGTCATGCTAGTGAGTAATTGTGGATTGGTAGAAATACTTGTGTTAAAGTTTGTGATTCCCGTAGCATGCACGTATGGTGAACCGTTATGTGATGAAGTCTGAGCATGATTTATTTTTGATTGTCTTCCTTATGAGTGGCGGTCAGGGACGAACGATGGTCTTTTCCTACCAATCTATCCCCCTAGGAGCATGTGTGTAGTACTTTTTTTCGATGGCTAATAAATTTTTGCAATAAGTATGTGAGTTCTTTACGACTAATGTTGAGTCCATGGATTATACGCACTCTCACCCTTCCACCATTGCTAGCCTCTCTAGTACCGCGCAACTTTCACCGGTGCATTAAACCCACCATATGCCCTTCCTCAAAATAGCCACCATACCTACCTATTATGGCATTTCCATAGCCATTCCGAGATATATTGCCATGCAACTTCCACCGTTCTGTTTATTATGACACATACCATCATTGTCATATTGCTTTGCATGATCATGTAGTTGGCATAGTATTTGTGGCAAGGCCACCATTCATATTTTTTATACATGTCACTCTTGTTCATTGCACATCCCGGTACACCGCCGGAGGCATTCATATAGAGTCATATATTTGTTCTAGTATCGAGTTGTAATTCTTGAGTTGTAAGTAAATAAAAGTGTGATGATCATCATTATTAGAGCATTGTCCCATGTGAGGAAAGGATGATGGAAGCTACGATTCCCTCACAAGTTGGGATGAGTCTCCGGACTTTATAAAAAAATAAAAGAGGCCAAATAAGCCCAAATAAGAAAAAGAAGAGGCCAAAGAAGCCCAAACAAAAAAAAAGAAATGAGAGAAGGGACAATGTTACTATCCTTTTTCCACACTTGTGCTTCAAAGTAGCACCATGATCTTCAAGATAGAGAGTCTCCTATTTTGTCACTTTCATATACTAGTGGGAATTTTTCATTATATAACTTGGCTTGTATATTCCAATGATGGGCTTCCTCAAATTGCCCTAGGTCTTTGTGAGCAAGCAAGTTGGATGCACCCCACTTAGTTTCTTTTTGAGCTTATAGCTCTAGTGCATCCCTACTCACTTGCATCAATATCAATTGATGGGCATCTCCATAGCCCATTGATTTGCCTAGTTGATGTGAGACTTTCTCCTTCTTTTTGTCTTCTCCACAACCACCATATTCTATTCCACCTATAGTGATATATCCATGGCTCACGCTCATGTTTGCGTGAAAGTTGAAAAAGTTTGAGAACACAAAAAATATGAAACAATTGCTTGGCTTGTCATCGGGGCTGTGCATGATGAAATACTTTGTGTGATGAAGATGGAGCATAGCCAGACTATATGATTTTGTAGGGATAACTTTCTTTGGCCATGTTATTTTGAGAAGACATGATTACTTTATTAGTATGCTTGAAGTATTATTGTTTTTATGTCAATATTAAACTTTTGTTTTGAATCTTATGGATCTGAATATTCTTGCCACAATAAAGAAGATTGCATTGATAAATATGTTAGGTAGCATTCCACATCAAAACTTCTGTTTTTATCATTTACCTACTCGAGGACGAGCATGAATTAAGCTTGGGGATGCTTGATACGTCTCCAATGTATCTATAATTTTTGATTGTTCCATGCTATTGTATTATCTGTTTTGGATGTTTTATATGCATTAATATGCTATTTTATATTATTTTTGGGACTAACCTATTAACCTAGAGCCTAGTGCCAATTTCTTTTTTTCCTTGTTTTCGAGTTTTACTGAAAAGGAATATCAAGCGGAGTCCAAACGGAATAAAACTTTACGATGATTTTTCTTGGACCAGAAGACACCTACGTGACCTAGAGAGAGGGCCAGAAGAGTCCCGAGGAGGCCACAAGCCTCTAGGGCGCGCCCCAGGGGGGGTGAGGGCTTGTGGGGCCCTCGGGAGTCCCCTAACCCTAGTTCCACCTTTATATATTCTCAAATATTCCCCAAACATTAGAAGCGTCCACCAAAATACTTTTCCGCCGTCACAAGCCTCTGTTCCCGTGAGATCCCATCTTGGGGGCTTTTTCCGGTGATCTGCCGGAGGGGGATTTGATCACGGAGGGCCTCTACATCAACTTTGCTGCCCTTCTGATGAAGCATGAGTAGTTTACCATAGACCTACGGGTCCATAGCTAGTAGCTAGATGGCTTCTCTCTCTTTGATGTTCAATACAATGTTCTCCTCGATGTTCTTGGAGATCTATTCGATGTAACCTTCTTTTGCGGTGCATTTGTTGAGATCCGATGAATTGTGGATTTATGATCAGATTATCTATGAATATTATTTGAGTCTTCTCTGAACTCTTTTATGCATGATTAAGATATCTTTGTATTTCTCTTCGAACTATCTGTTTGGTTTGGCCAACTAGATGGTTTTTCTTGCAATGGGAGAGGTGCTTAGTTTTGGTGTTCAATCTTGCGGTGTCCTAACCCAGTGACAGAAGGGGTAGCGAGGCACGTATTGTATTGTTGCCATCAAGGATAAAAAGATGGGGTTTATATCATATTGCTTGAGTTTATCCCTCTACATCATGTCATCTTACTTAAAGTGTTGCTCTGTTCCTATGAACTTAATGCTCTAGATGCAGGCAGGAGTCGGTCCCTGTGTGGAGTAATAGTAGTAGATGCAAAATAGTTTCAGTCTACTTGTCACGGGCGTGATGCCTATATTCATGATCATTGCCTTAGATATCGTCATAACTTTGCGCTTTTCTATTAATTGCTCAACAGTAATTTGTTTACCCACCATATGCTATTTTCAAGAGAGAAGCCTCCTATGGCCCCCGGGTCTAGTTTCCATCATATATTTTCAGATCTATTAACCAAAAAACCCAAAAAATACCTTGCTGCACTTTATTTATATTTACTTTAGTTTGCTCTTTTATTTATATTTTATACCTATCTCTATTAGATCTCACTCTTGTTCGTGACCGTGATGGGATTGACAACCCCTTTTTCGTGTTGTGTGCAAGTGTTTGTTAGTTTGTGCAGGTGCATATACTGGAGACTTGCTTGTGCCTCCTACTGGATTGATACCTTGGTTCTTTACTGAGGGAAATACTTATCTCTAATTTGCTGCACCACCCTTTCCTCTTCAAGGAAAAAATCAACGCAATCTCAAGAAGTAGCAGGAAGAATTTCTGGCGCCGTTGCTGGAGAGGTTCTACATCAAGCCTACCAAGTACCTATCATAAACTCTCATCTCTTGCACTTACATTATTTGCCATTTTCATCTTGTTTTCCTCTCCCCTACTTCTAAAACGTTTTCAGAAAAATACAAAAAATTTTGCCTTCTTTTTGTTTGCCTTTTATGTCTTACTTGGTTTGTTTGCTTGTTCGCTTGGAATAATTATGTATTTATTGAAAATCAGAAAGCAAAAAGTTTATGGATCCTCATCCACTTGCTAATCTTTTTAAGAGATCCAATTATGATGAACCAATTGCTAGTGAGTTGTGTGCACTAGATTATCTTTTTGAAGTTTTGCTTGAAATTCGTGAATCGGAAAATTGTGATGAAATTTATGAAGTGATTCACGATGGCTCCTTGGATGAAAAGCATGATTGCAATGGTGTTATTAATTCTATTAATGTGAATTATGCTAATAGTATGCAAAACCTTAAGCTTGGGGATGCTAATTTTGCTATGTCCACTACTTGTTGCAATGATCATGATTGGGGTGATTTTTCTTATGATCTTGAAAATTTATTTAAGCCTCATGATGAATATGTTTGCGATAATATTGAAAGTCGGTTTGGAAGAGTGTCAACTCTAGGTAATAATGATCCCACTATTTTGGAGAATGATCAATCTTATGAATTTTTGATAAAAGTGGGCATGGAGAGGTCATGACTTTAGTTGATGATAATCCCACTATTTTGGAAGAGTGTCAACTTTGCATGCATGTGGATCATGTCGAGAATATGTTATGTGATAGCTATATTGTTGAATTTGAATATGATCCTACATGTAATTATTATGAGAGAGGAAAATATGGTTGTAGAAATTTTCATGTTACTAAATTACCTCTCATAATGATGAGATTGCTATTGTTTATTTCTTCTTCCTTGCATATGCTAGATCTTGCTTGTGTTGCTAATTTGTTTTCCTATAAAATGCCTATGCATAGGAAGTATGTTAGACTTAGATGTGATTTACACATGTTTTATGATGCTCTCTTTGTGTTATAATTATTATCTTTCATGTGAGCATCATTGAAATCTCAATGCCTAGCTAAAAGGCTTTAAAGAAAAATGCTTGTTGGGAGACAACCCAATATTTTTCTTTTCTGTTTTTGTGAGTTTACACAATATTACCTCTGTATTAATTGTGTTTTGGTGTTTTAATTAGTGTTTGAGCCAAGTAAGACCTTTGGGATGGTCTGCGGTGATAGTTGATTTGATCTTGCTGAAAAACAGAAACTTTTGCGCTCGTTGCCAGAATTTTAGAAAATCACAGAAACGTGATTTTGATATCAATTTTTTACACAAGATTGATATACAAATTTCCCAGGTTGTCCCAATTTTTTAGAATTTTTGGAGTTACATAAGTATACGAAATTTCCAGATTACTACAGACTGTTCTATTTTTGATAGATTCTGTTTTCTTTGTGTTGTTTGCTTATTTTGATAAATCTATGGGTAGTATCGGGGGGTATGAACCATGGATAAGTTGGAATACAGTAGATATAACAGCAATATAAATTTATAATGAGTTCACAACAGTACCTAAAGTGGTGATTTATTTTACTATACTAACGGATCTTATGAGTTTTCTGTTGAGTTTTGTGTTGTGAAGTTTTCAAGTTTTGGGTAAAGATTTGATGGACAACGGAATAAGGAGTGGCAAGAGCCTAAGATTGGGGATTCCCAAGGCACCCCAAGGTAATATTCAAGGACAACCAAGCATCTAAGCTTGGGGATGCCCCGGATGGCATCCCCTCTTTCGTCTTCAATCCATCGGTAAATTTACTTGAGGCTATATTTTTATTCACCACATGATATGTGTTTTGCTTGGAGCGTCTTGTATGATATGAGTCTTTGCTTTTTAGTTTGACAAAATCATCCTTGCTGTACACACCTTTTGAGTGTGACACACATTAATCGTGAATGTATTAGAATACTCTATGTGCTTCACTTATATATTTTGAGCTAGGCAGTTAGCTCTAGTACTTTACTTATATCTTTTTAGAGCACGGCAGTGGCTTTATTTTATAGAAATTGATGAACTCTCATGCTTCACTTATATTATTTTGAGAGTCTTAAACAGCATGGTAATTGTCTTAGGTTATGAATTTAGTCCTAGTATGATGGGCATCCAAGAGGGATATAATAAATCTTTCATATAAAGAGCATTGAATATATGAGAAGTTGGATTCCTTTCTTTTGTTTTGAGATATAAAGATGGTGATATTAGAGTCATGCTAGTGAGTAATTGTGGATTGTTAGAAATACTTGTGTTAAAGTTTGTGATTCCCGTAGCATGCATGTATGGTGAACCGTTATGTGATGAAGTCGGAGCATGATTTCTTTTTTGATTGTCTTCCTTATGAGTGGCGGTCGGGGACGAGCGATGGTCTTTTCCTACCAATCTATCCCCCTAGGAGCATGTGTGTAGTACTTTGTTTCGATGGCTAATAAATTTTTGCAGTAAGTATGTGAGTTCTTTATGACTAATGTTGAGTCCATGGATTATACGCACTCTCACCCTTCCACCATTGCTAGCCTCTCTAGTACCGCGCAACTTTCGCCGGTGCATTAAACCCACCATATACCCTTCCTCAAAACAGCCACCATACCTACCTATTATGGCATTTCCATAGCCATTCCGAGATATATTGCCATGCAACTTCCACCGTTCTGTTTATTATGACACATACCATCATTGTCATATTACTTTGCATGATCATGTAGTTGGCATAGTATTTGTGGCAAGGCCACCGTTCATATTTTTTATACATGTCACTCTAGATCATTGCACATCCCGGTACATCGCCAGATGCATTCATATAGAGTCATATTTTGTTCTAGTATCGAGTTGTAAGTAAATAAAAGTGTGATGATCATCATTATTAGAGCATTGTCCCATGTGAGGAAAGGATGATGGAAGCTATGATTCCCTCACAAGTTGGGATGAGTCTCCGGATTTTATAAAAAAAATAAAAGAGGCCAAAGAAGCCCAAATAAATAAAAAGAGGCCAAAGAAGCCCAAACAAAAAAAAAGAGAGAAATGAGAGAAGGGACAATGTTACTATCCTTTTTCCACACTTGTGCTTCAAAGTAGCACCATGATCTTCATGATAGAGAGTCTCCTATTTTGTCACTTTCATATACTAGTGGGAATTTTTCATTATATAACTTGGCTTGTATATTCCAATGATGGGCTTCCTCAAATTACCCTAGGTCTTCGTAGTTTCTTTTCGAGCTTATAGCTCTAGTGCATTCCTACTCACTAGCATCAATATCAATTGATGGGCATGTCCATAGCCCATTGATTTGCCTACTTTGTGTGAGACTTTCTCCTTCTTTTTGTCTTCTCCACAACCACCATATTCTATTCCACCTATAGTGATATATCCATGGCTCACTCTCATGTATTGCGTGAAAGTTAAAAAAGTTTGAGAACACAAAAAGTATGAAACAATTGCTTGGCTTGTCATCGGGGTTGTGCATGATGAAATACTTTGTGTGATGAAGATGGAGCACAGCCAGACTATATGATTTTGTAGGGATAACTTTCTTTGGCCATGTTATTTTGAGAAGACATGATTACTTTATTAGTATTATTGTTTTTATGTCAATATTAAACTTTTGTTTTGAATCTTATGGATCTGAATATTCTTGCCACAATAAAGAAGATTGCATTGATAAATATGTTAGATAGCATTCCACATCAAAAATAATCTATTTTTATCATTTACCTACTCGAGGACGAGCAGGAATTAAGCTTGGGGATGCTTGATACATCTCCAACGTATCTATAATTTTTTATTGTTCCAAGCTATTGTATTATCTGTTTTGGATGTTTTATATCCATTAATATGCTATTTTATATTATTTTTGGGACTAACCTATTAACCTAGAGCCTAGTGCCAATTTCTTTTTTTCCTTGTTTTTGAGTTTTATAGAAAAGGAATATCAAACAGAGTCCAAACGGAATAAAACTTTACGATGATTTTTCTTGGACCAGAAGACACCTACGTGACTTGGAGAGAGGGCCAGAAGAGTCCCGAGGAGGCCACAAGCCTCTAGGGCGCGCCCCAGGGGGGGCTGAGGGCTTGTGGGCCCCTCGGGAGTCCCCTAACCCTAGTTCCACCTCTATATATTCTCAAATATTCCCCAAACATCAGAAGCGTCCACCAAAATACTTTTCCACCGCCGCAAGCCTCTGTTCCCGTGAGATCCCATCTTGGGGCCTTTTCCGGTGATCTGCCAGAGGGGGATTTGATCACGGAGGGCCTCTACATCAACCTTGCCACCCTTCCGATGAAGCGTGAGTAGTTTACCACAAACCGACGGGTCCATAGTTAGTAGCTAGATGGCTTCTTCTCTCTCTTTGATCTTCAATACGATGTTCTCCTCGATGTTCTTGGAGATCTATTCAATGTAATCTTCTTTTGCGGTGCATTTGTTGAGATCCGATGAATTGTGGATTTATGATCAGATTATCTATGAATATTATTTGAGTCTTCTCTGAACTCTTTCATGCATGATTAAGATATCTTTGTATTTCTCTTGAAACTATCGGTTTGGTTTGCCCAACTAGATTGGTTTTTCTTGCAATGGGAGAGGTGCTTAGTTTTGGGTTCAATCTTGCGGTGTCCTCACCCAGTGACAGAAGTGTTGGGAAACGTAGTAATTTAAAAAAAAAATTCCTACGCACACACAGGATCATGGTGATGCATAGCAATGAGAGGGGAGAGTGTGTCCACGTACCTTCGTAGACCGAAAGCGGAAGCGTTAGCACAACGCTGTTGATGTAGTCGTACGTCTTCACGATCCGACCGATCCAAGTACCGAATGCACGGTACCTCCGAGTTCAGCACACGTTTAACTCGATGACGTCCCGCGAGCTTCGATCCAGCAAAGCTTCACAGGAGAGTTTCGTCAGCACGACGGCGTGGTGACGGTGATGATGATGCTACCGACGCAGGGCTTCGCCTAAGCACCGCTGTGATATGATCGAGGCGGATTATGGTGGAGGGGGGCACCGCACACGGCTAAGAGATCAATGATCAATTGTTGTGTCTATGGGGTGCCCCCTGGCCACGTATATAAAGGAGTGGAGGAGGGGGGAGGGCCGGCCTAGCTATGGCGCGCCCTGGAGGAGTCCTACTCCCACCGGGAGTAGGATTCCCCCCCTTCCAAGTAGTAGGAGTAGGAGAGAAGGAAGGGGAAGAGAGAAGAGAAGGAAGGAGGGGGCACAGCCCCTCCCCTAGTCCAATTCGGACTAGGCCTTGGGGGGGCGCGCGGCCTACCTCTCTCTCTCCCCTAAAGCCCAATAAGGCCCATATACTTCTTCCCCGTATTCCCGTAACTCCCCGGTACTCCGAAAAATACCCGGACCACTCGGAACCTTTCCGATGTACGAATATAGTCGTCCAATATATCGATCTTTACGTCTCAACCATTTCGAGACTCCTCGTCATGTCCCCGATCTCATCTGGGACTCCGAACTACCTTCCGTACATCAAAACACATAAACTCATAATACAAATCGTCACAGAACTTTAAGCGTGCGGACCCTACGGGTTCGAGAACTATGTAGACATGACCGAGACACATCTCCGGTCAATAACCAATAGCGGAACCTGGATGCTCATATTGGTTCCTACATATTCTACGAAGTTCTTTATCGGTCAAACCGCATAACAACATACGTTGTTCCCTTTGTCATCGGTATGTTACTTGCCCGAGATTCGATCGTCGGTATCTCAATACCTAGCTCAATCTCATTACCGGCAAGTCTCTTTACTCGTTTCGTAATGCATCATCCCGCAACTAACTTATTAGTTACATTGCTTGCAAGGCTTATAGTGATGTGCATTACCGAGTGGGCCCAGAGATACCTCTCCGACAATCGGAGTGACAAATCCTAATCTCGAAATACGCCAACTCAACAAGTACCTTCGGAGACACCTGTAGAGCACCTTTATAATCACCCAGTTACGTTGTGACGTTTGGTAGCACACAAAGTGTTCCTCTGGTAAATGGGAGTTGCATAATCTCATAGTCATAGGAACATGTATAAGTCATGAAGAAAGCAATAGCAACATACTAAACGATCAAGTGCTAAGCTAACGGAATGGGTCAAGTCAATCACATCATTCTCCTAATGATGTGATCCCGTTAATCAAATGACAACTCATGTCTATGGTTAGAAAACATAACCATCTTTGATTAACGAGCTAGTCTAGTAGAGGCTTACTAGTGACACTCTGTTTGTCTATGTATTCACACATGTATCATGTTTCCGGTTAATACAATTCTAGCATGAATAATAAACATTTATCATGATACAAGGAAATAAATAATAACTTTATTATTGCCTCTAGGGCATATTTCCTTTAGTCTCCCACTTGCACTAGAGTCAATAATCTAGATTACACAGTAATGATTCTAACACCCATGGAGCCTTGGTGCTGATCATGTTTTGCTCGTGGAAGAGGCTTAGTCAACGGGTCTGCAACATTCAGATCCGTATGTATCTTGCAAATCTCTATGTCTCCCACCTGGACTTGATCCCGGATGGAGTTGAACCGTCTCTTGATGTGCTTGGTTCTCTTGTGAAATCTGGATTCCTTTGCCAAGGCAATTGCACCAGTATTGTCACAAAAGATTTTCATTGGACCCAATGCACTAGGTATGACACCTAGATCGGATATGAACTCCTTCATCCAGACTCCTTCATTTGCTGCTTCCGAAGCAGCAATGTACTCCGCTTCACATGTAGATCCCGCCACGACGCTCTGTTTAGAACTGCTCCAACTGACAGCTCCACCGTTCAATATAAACACGTATCCGGTTTGCGATTTAGAATCGTCCGGATCAGTGTCAAAGCTTGCATCAACGTAACCATTTACGATGAGCTCTTTGTCACCTCCATAAACGAGAAACATATCCTTGGTCCTTTTCAGGTATTTCAGGATGTTCTTGACCGCTGTCCAGTGATCCACTCCTGGATTACTTTGGTACCTCCCTGCTAAACTAATAGCATGGCACACATCAGGTCTGGTACACAGCATTGCATACATGATAGAGCCTATGGTTGAAGCATAGGGAACATCTTTCATTTTCTCTCTATCTTCTGCAGTGGTCGAGCATTGAGTCTTACTCAACTTCATACCTTGTAACACAGGCAAGAACCCTTTCTTTGCCTGATCCATTTTGAACTTCTTCAAAACTTTGTCAAGGTATGTGCTTTGTGAAAGTCCAATTAAGCGTCTTGATCTATCTCTATAGATCTTGATGCCCAATATGTAAGCAGCTTCACCGAGGTCCTTCATTGAAAAACTCTTATTCAAGTATCCTTTTATGCTATCCAGAAATTCTATATCATTTCCAATCAACAATATGTCATCCACATATAAGATTAGAAATGCTACAGAGCTCCCACTCACTTTCTTGTAAATACAGGCTTCTCCAAAAGTCTGTATAAAACCATATGCTTTGATCACACTATCAAAACGTTTATTCCAACTCCGAGAGGCTTGCACCAGTCCATAAATGGATCGCTGGAGCTTGCACACTTTGTTAGCACCCTTTGGATCGATAAAACCTTCAGGTTGCATCATATATAACTCTTCTTCCAGAAATCCATTCAGGAACGCAGTCTTTACATCCATTTGCCAAATTTCATAATCATAAAATGCGACAATAGCTAACATGATTCGGACGGACTTAAGCATCGCTACGGGTGAGAAGGTCTCATCGTAGTCAACTCCTTGAACTTGTCGAAAACCTTTCGCAACAAGTCGAGCTTTGTAGACAGTAACATTACCATCAGCATCTGTCTTCTTCTTGAAGATCCATTTATTCTCGATGGCTTGCCGATCATCGGGCAAGTCAACCGAAGTCCACACTTTGTTCTCATACATGGATCCCATCTCAGATTTCATGGCCTCAAGCCATTTTGCGGAATCTGGGCTCATCATCGCTTCCTCATAGTTCGTAGGTTCGTCATGGTCTAGTAACATGACCTCCAGAACAGGATTACCGTACCACTCTGGTGCGGATCTTACTCTGGTTGACCTACGAGGTTCGGTAGTAACTTGATCTGAAGTTTCATGATCATCATCATTAGCTTCCTCACTAATTGGTGTAGAAGTCACAGGAACCGGTTTCTGTGATGAACTACTTTCCAATAAGGGAGCAGGTACAGTTACCTCATCAAGTTCTACTTTCCTCCCACTCACATCTTTCGAGAGAAACTCCTTCTCTAGAAAGGATCCATTCTTAGCAACGAAAGTCTTGCCTTCGGATCTGTGATAGAAGGTGTAACCAACTGTCTCTTTTGGGTATCCTATGAAGACACATTTCTCCGACTTGGGTTCGAGCTTATCAGGTTGAAGCTTTTTCACATAAGCATCGCAACCCCAAACTTTAAGAAACGACAACTTTGGTTTCTTGCCAAACCATAGTTCATAAGGAGTCGTCTCAACGGATTTAGATGGTGCCCTATTTAACGTGAATGCAGCCGTCTCTAAAGCATAACCCCAAAACGATAGCGGTAAATCAGTAAGAGACATCATAGATCGCACCATATCTAGTAAAGTACGATTACGACGTTCGGACACACCATTACGCAGTGGTGTTCCGGGTGGCGTGAGTTGTGAAACTATTCCGCTTTGTTTCAAATGTACACCAAACTCGTAACTCAAATATTCTCCTCCACGATCAGATCATAGAAACTTTATTTTCTTGTTACGATGATTTTCCACTTCACTATGAAATTCTTTGAACTTTTCAAATGTTTCAGACTTATGTTTCATTAAGTAGATATACCCATATCTGCTCAAATCATCTGTGAAGGTGAGAAAATAACGATACCCGCCGCGAGCCTCAACATTCATTGGACCACATACATCAGTATGTATGATTTCCAACAAATCTATTGCTCGCTCCATAGTTCCGGAGAACGGCGTTTTAGTCATCTTGCCCATGAGGCATGGTTCGCAAGTACCAAGTGATTCATAATCAAGTGATTCCAAAAGTCCATCGGAATGGAGTTTCTTCAAGCGCTTTACACCAATATGACCTAAACGGCAGTGCCACAAATAAGTTGCACTATCATTATCAACTCTGCATCTTTTGGCTTCAACATTATGAATATGTGTATCACTACTATCGAGATTTAATACAAATAGACCACTCTTCAAGGGTGCATGACCATAAAAGATATTACTCATATAAATAGAACAACCATTATTCTCAGATTTAAATGAATAACCGTCTCGCATCAAACAAGATCCAGATATAATGTTCATGCTCAACGCTGGCACCAAATAACAATTATTCAGGTCTAAAACTAATCCCAAAGGTAGATGTAGAGGTAGCGTGCCGACGGCGTTCACATCAACTTTGGAACCATTTCCCACGCGCATCGTCACCTCATCCTTAGCCAGTCTTCGCTTAATCCGTAGTCCCTGTTTCGAGTTGCAAATATTAGCAACAGAACCAGTATCAAATACCCAGGTGCTACTGCGAGCTCTGGTAAGGTACACATCAATAACATGTATATCACATATACCTTTGTTCACCTTGCCATCCTTCTTATCCGCCAAATACTTGGGGCAGTTCCGCTTCCAGTGACCAGTCTGCTTGAAGTAGAAGCACTCAGTCTCAGGCTTAGGTCCAGACTTGGGTTTCTTCTCCTGAACAGCAACTTGTTTGCCGTTCTTCTTGAAGTTCCCCTTCTTCTTCCCTTTGCCCTTTTTCTTGAAACTGGTGGTCTTGTTGACCATCAACACTTGATGCTCCTTCTTGATTTCTACCTCCGCAGCCTTTAGTATTCTACATGTGCAAAAACTGGCTTGCACCCGTTGTAGATGAACGTTGAGCTTATCACACCCGATCATCACGTGGTGTCTCGGCACGATGAACTTTGGCAACGGTGCATACTCAGGGAGAACACTTTTACCTTGAAATTTAGTGAGAGATCATCTTATAATGCTACCATCAAACAAAGCAAAATAAGATGCATAAAGGATAAACATCACTTGCAATCAATATAAGTGATATGATATGGCCATCATCATCTTTGTGCTTGTGATCTCCATCTCCGAAGCACCGTCATGATCACCATCGTTACTGGCGCGACACCTTGATCTCCATCGTAGCATCATTGTCGTCTCACCAACTATTGTATCTACGACTATCGCTACCGCTTAGTGATAAAGTAAAGCAATTACAGGGCGATTGCATTGCATACAATAAAGCGACAACCATATGGCTCCTGCCAGTTGCCGATAACTCAGTTACAAAACATGATCATCTCATACAATAAAATATAGCATCATGTCTTGACCATATCACATCACAACATGCCCTGCAAAAACAACTTAGACGTCCTCTACTTTGTTGTTGCAAGTTTTACGTGGCTGCTACGGGCTGAGCAAGAACCGTTCTTACCTACGCATCAAAACCACAACGATAGTTCGTCAAGTTAGTGTTGTTTTAACCTTCACAAGGACCGGGCGTAGCCACACTCGGTTCAACTAAAGTTGGAGAAACTGACACCCGCTAGTCACCTGTGTGCAAAGCACGGCGGTAAAACCAGTCTCGCGTAAGCGTACGCGTAATGTCGGTCCGGGTCGCTTCATCCAACAATACCGCCGAACCAAAGTGTGACATGCTGGTAAGCAGTATGACTTGTATCGCCCACACTCACTTGTGTTCTACTCGTGCATATAACATCTACGCATAAAACCAGGCTCAGATGCCACTGTTGGGAAACGTAGTAATTTCAAAAAAAAATTCCTACGCACACACAGGATCATGGTGATGCATAGCAACGAGAGGGGAGAGTGTGTCCATGTACCCTTGTAGACCGAAAGCGGAAGCATTAGCACAACGCGGTTGATGTAGTCGTACGTCTTCACGATCCGACCGATCCAAGTACCGAACGCACGGCACCTCCGAGTTCAGCACATGTTCAACTCAATGACGTCCCGCGAGCTTCGATCCA
The DNA here is from genome assembly GCA_011799875.1 of Thinopyrum elongatum. Taxonomy (NCBI): domain Eukaryota; kingdom Viridiplantae; phylum Streptophyta; class Magnoliopsida; order Poales; family Poaceae; genus Thinopyrum; species Thinopyrum elongatum. The sequence goes on along the minus strand of CM022300.1, from coordinate 78,902,398 downwards.
GCAAAGCTTCACAGGAGAGTTTCGTCAGCACGACGGCGTGGTGACGGTGATGATGATGCTACCGACGCAGGGCTTCGCCTAAGCACCGCTGTGATATGATCGAGGTGGATTATGGTGGAGGGGGGCACCGCACACGGCTAAGAGATCAATGATCAATTGTTGTGTCTATGGGGTGCCCCCTGGCCACGTATATAAAGGAGTGGAGGAGGGAGGAGGTCCGGCCTAGCTATGGCGCGCCCTGGAGGAGTCCTACTCCCACCGGGAGTAGGATTCCCCCCTTCCAAGTAGTAGGAGTAGGAGAGAAGGAAGGGGAAGAGAGAAGAGAAGGAAGGATGGGGCGCAGCCCCTCCCCCTAGTCCAATTTGGACTAGGCCTTGGGGGGGCGCGTGCCTACCTCTCTCTCTCCCCTAAAGCCCAATAAGGCCCATATACTTCTTCCCCGTATTCCCGTAACTCCCCGGTACTCCAAAAAATACCCGGACCACTCGGAACCTTTCCGATGTCCGAATATAGTCGTCCAATATATCGATCTTTACGTCTCGACCAGTTCGAGACTCCTTGTCATGTCCCCGATCTCATCCGGGACTCCGAACTACCTTCCGTACATCAAAACACATAAACTCATAATACAAATCGTCAAAGAACTTTAAGCGTGCGGACCCTACGGGTTCGAGAACTATGTAGACATGACCAAGACACGTCTCCGGTCAATAACCAATAGCGGAACCTGGATGCTCATATTGGTTCCTACATATTCTACGAAGATCTTTATCGGTCAAACCGCATAACAACATACGTTGTTCCCTTTGTCATCGGTATGTTACTTGCCCGAGATTCGATCGTCGGTATCTCAATACCTAGCTCAATCTCGTTACCGGCAAGTCTCTTTACTCGTTTCGTAATGCATCATCCCGCAACTAACTTATTAGTTACATTGCTTGCAAGGCTTATAGTGATGTGCATTACCGAGTGGGCCCAGAGATACCTCTCTGACAATCGGAGTGACAAATCCTAATCTCGAAATACGCCAACTCAACAAGTACCTTCGGAGACATCTGTAGAGCACCTTTATAATCACCCAGTTACGTTGTGACGTTTGGTAGCACACAAAGTGTTCCTCCGGTAAACGGGAGTTGCATAATCTCATAGTCATAGGAACATGTATAAGTCATGAAGAAAGCAATAACAACATACTAAATGATCAAGTGCTAAGCTAACGGAATGGGTCAAGTCAATCACATCATTCTCCTAATGATGTGATCCCGTTAATCAAATGACAACTCATGTCTATGGTTAGAAAACATAACCATCTTTGATTAACGAGCTAGTCTAGTAGAGGCTTACTAGTGACACTCTGTTTGTCTATGTATTCACACATGTATCATGTTTCCGGTTAATACAATTCTAGCATGAATAATAAACATTTATCATGATATAAGGAAATAAATAATAACTTTATTATTGCCTCTAGGGCATATTTCCTTCAAGAAGGGGTAGCGAGGCACGTATTGTATTTTTGCCATCAAGGATAAAAAGATGGGGTTTATATCATATTGCTTGAGTTTATTCCTCTACATCATGTCATCTTACTTAAAGTGTTGCTCTGTTCTTATGAACTTAATACTCTAGATGCAGGAAGGAGTCGATCGATGTGTGGAGTAATAGTAGTAGATGCAGAATCATTTTGGTCTACTTGTCATGGACGTGATGCCTATGTTCATGATCATTGCCTTAGATATCGTCATAACTTTGCGCTTTTCTATCAATTGCTGAACAGTAATTTGTTTACCCACCGTATGCTATTTTCAAGAGAGAAGCCTCTAGTGAAACCTATGGCCCCCGGGTCTATTTTCCATTATATATTTTCAGATCTATAACCCAAAAAACCCAAAAATACCTTGCTGCACTTTATTTTTATTTACTTTGGTTTGCTCTTTTATTTATCTTTTATACCTATCTCTATTAGGTCTCACTCTTGTTCGTGACCGTGAAGGGATTGACAACCCCTTTTTCGTGTTGTGTGCAAGTGTTTGTTAGTTTGTGCAGGTGCATATATTGGAGACTTGCTTGTGCCTCCTACTGGATTGATACCTTGGTTCTTAACTGAGGGAAATACTTATCTCTACTTTGCTGCATCACCCTTTCCTCTTCAAGGAAAAAATCAATTCAAGCTAAAGAAGTAGCACCCCCCGTACCCGTGGGGGGTCAATTTTTTAAGTAGGCACGACCGAGGTATGGTGTATAGCTGGAACAGTGTATCCCATCGGGACCCTGAAGAAGGATTCCGAAGAATGCACCTCGGAATGGTTTTATATCAAAGACGTCCCCCTATCCGACCCGGTTCGGATGGGGCTGTCTGAATACTCAAATGCTCCTTTAAAGAAGCGGTTCAACTGGTGGCCCAAGAGCCCCTCCCAAAAACAAAGTGCCGAAGTGCTACACCTGGCTGCCAAGGTCTGGCTGCTAACCCACAACAAGTTGACAATGATTGACATGATGGCCGCCGTCATATCTCGGTGCGTATAGCCTCTTCAAAAGAGAATGCACCCTTTGTGGTGTTACAACGGGACAAGTGACGTGACCCGCTACAAAAGACAAGGGCCAAATAATCAAGCAGCCATGGCTGCAATACTAGCCGATCACTTCAAAGGAGAAGAAGAAGAGTTTGCCCGTTTAAGGAACAGGGATGGCTACGCGAGTTACAACCCCATAGAATCGGTAAGTTCAACTTCCTATTGCACAGTCTGGATGTTGCATCCGTATACTTACCGGATCTACTATTTTTCTGAACAGAATTGGAGGCGCCAGGTTGAGTCCATTAGCTGCCCTTCTCCTCAACCGAAGAGCCATTCTCATGAAGATGACCCTGGATTTCATGATGATCCCGAGACGTCCATCAATTTTGAGGACGGGGTCTTTTTTCAGGAAAGCCTTGATGGTACCAAGGTGGCCCTCATCGCTGATCACCCTGGGGTTCTCCCCTCTTGCACTGTAAGTAGCAAGAAGGCCACTTCCCGAACATGGCGTTTGCCTCACGCTACTCCAAGTGTGCTGACTTCTACTCCCAAGGGCCGACGCACCATGCGCCGAACACCAACGGGAGCGGCGCCAAATGCGTCAGCACCAGCCAACAACGGAGCTTCCAAGCGTAAGGCAGCAACAAGAGCTGCATCGGAAGCACCCTTAGCCCAAAGGTAGTATGTCCGAAGCCATTGCGAACGTTGCCACCACGGGTCCTTTTTAACATAGTGAGACTTGCAGAAGAAGAGTACCACCACCACCGTCCGAAGACGTCCAGGAGGTGTCAGGGTGTAACCCCGGGCTTGGGTCCTTGACATGGGCTGGGTCAATGCAGGAGGTGCTGCTGCAGACCGCCTCTGGAGGATCTAGAGGATGTCTTGGTTACTATTCCGAAGTCAAAAGTGTGATGAATCACCGTCGGCGGAGGGAATCCTTGCGTCATGTCACCTTTTCCAATCAAGATTTCAATGCGTTTAATTCAGTGGACGCATGCCTCATAGCAACCCGAACAAGACTTGAGGGGATTGCCAACCTCTTGTCCGCTAATATACATGTGCGAGATTGGTTTTTTAAAAACCGATCATAAATCCTAACCCAGTAGCCCCTGAGCCTTGATTTGGGTGGGACGGCCGAGTTAAGGATATGTAACCATATGTATTGTTGGTACTGTGTAGGCTACGAGGCAATAGAATGAGAAATTGTCCAAGGACCTCGAGCTGAACTGAAGACAGTTGGCTGATGCGAAAGCCGAACTAGAGGCGGTCAAGAAATTCACCAGCGAAGCTCATGGTGAGGAAGAAAGCTTTTAGAATGCTTGAATTAAGGTACCTTGTTTAACACATGCTTTCCTTATAGCAGCTGAATCCATAGGTCAACTACAGAAGGACCTGGACGTAGCCAAAGAGTCTCAGAGGTACGCCGAGTCGCAGTATGAGGCTGGCCGCCGAGTACTGACACGAAGCCATGAGGAAAAGAACAACCTGAAGGTGCAAAACCGGCAACAAGCCAAAGAAATCGAGAGTTTAAAATCTCAATTGGTGCAAGCCCTTGAGGAGAACCAGAGATTGAAAGGCAGCATGTTTGGTAATTGATAGTTTGACGTACATGCACATAGATACTTGCGGTGTTTTAATGTAAAGGACATGCCGTGTCTTGTGATAGGTTTCCTGACGGGGCATCCCAAAGAAGAGGTCAGCTCCTTTGGAGGGAACCTTTTGAAGGAGCTGTCCATTATGCACGAGAGAGCTCGGAAAGCCATGAAAGGTATGGTCAAGGCGTTATGGCCGACAGAGACACCTCTGGAAGGCATGGCCGAATTGGCCAATCGCTTTAAAGGAGTGCGGCGCCATTTTGAGCTATGGAAGATATCAGCTAGTCAAGAAGGAGCGTGCGAGGCCTGGGCGATGGTGAAGACCCGATTTACCAAACTCGAACCAAATCACATGGCTCGTGTTGGACCGGTGGGGCCGGACGGGCAAGAAATCCTGCTTCGCCTAGTGTACGACCAGGTGATGCCTGCGGCTCGGTACTCCCAAGAGGACTGTGCCCTAGACGGCTTGATAGACAATATTGACAAAGAGTAGGGTGCTTGATTCTATGTATCTATGTACTGTACATCAAGCCTTCTCGATCCACATTAAAAACGCTCTCTTAACCGGACATCGGCTTCTGCCTCCCCAGCCAGAGGTCACGGAGTGTTCCGTACTATGTGACCTGAGAAACAGGGAATCACTTCGGGTAACCAAGCAATCTGGCCGTTTGGTGCAAACAGACAAAAGCGTGTGCAGATAGTTACGTTATATTACTTTTTGACGTAAGAAACATCTTCCGAAGAAAATAGTTCCTCCAAGGGTTCCTTTCTTCAGGCGTGACATGTTGACCATAAACATTTTATCCGGATACATGTAGTATGTGGGTGTTAGTCATGTTGGGAACTGACCCCAGGATATTGGTGGTAAACACCTAATTATTTTCACTTCCCTCATGGCCGACCCATTATTTTCTTAAGAACGCTAGCTTTCGGCTTCATCCGTCTGAGGTACGTACACGGTTGATCCGGTCGTAGCAATCTCATAGGTGCTCCCTTTACCCCCTAGCCAAACAATCGGGAACGTAGGGTGTAAGCACAGGAGCCAGGCAACCCAGCTTGGCAAAAACTTAAGTCAAATTGGTGCATATGATGGCTTTAAAGGTATGGGAAGGGTGCAAACATGGCATAGATGAATTCGTGCATGAAGAGTATAATAGTTGGCTTCTTGAAAGGAGCCCCCAGGTTGATCTGGGTATTACATTTGAAGATGTATACTTAAAAGGCCTAGCGCAGTTCGGTTTATCCGAACATAGCCCTAGAGGTTACAACTCCAAAAAGTAAAAACAAAAATTATGACAAAGAAAATGGGAGTGAAGGTGACGACACCGGACTAGCCGTAGAAGTGCTGAAGCTGAGCTGCATTCCATGGGTTTGGTTCGAGGCGATTGTCCACTGGATTGCGAAGATGATATCCTCCTCCTGCTAGTACTTCATCAATTATGAAAGGACCCTCCCATTTAGGCGAGAGCTTGTGCTTCTGCTTCTCAGGGAGTCGGAGGACTAGTTCGCCCACGTTGTATGCCTTCGCCAGAACTTCCCTGCTCTGGTAGCGCCGAGCTTGCTGTTGATAGAATGTAGATCGAGCCTGAGCTATGTCACGCTCTCCTTCCAGGGCGTCCAGGTCGTCCCACCGATCCATCTCGGCTTCCTTTTCTTCGTACATGCGCACTCTAGGCGCGTCATGGATGAGATCGGATGGGAGGACTGCTTCCGTGCCGTACACCATAAAGAAGGGTGTGTATCCCGTTGACCAATTGGGGGTGGTGTGCAGCCCCCATAATACGGAATCGAGTTCCTCTACCCAGTGGAAATCAGATTCCTTCAGGGAACGAACCAGACGTGGCTTTATGCCACTCATGATGAGCCCGTTGGCTCGTTCGACCTGTCCATTGGTCTGTGGGTGATATACCGAAGCATAGTCGAGCTTGATGCCCATCTTAGCGCACCAGTCTTTAACTTCCTGGGCTATAAAATTGGATCCATTTTCCGTGATTATGCTATGGGGAACACCGTAACGGTGCACCACCCCGGATATGAAATCGACAACTAGTCCGGATTCAGCTGAAGTTATTGGTTTTGCCTCGATCCATTTAGTGAATTTGTCGACCATAACCAATAAGTATTTCTTTTTCTTGGATCCCCCTTTAAGTGGTCCAACCATGTCGAGCCCACAGACCATGAACGGCCAGGTGATCGGTATTGTCCGGAGAGCCGTGGGGGGCATATGGTTTTGATTCACGAAAAGCTGGCATTCAACGCAGTATTGGACTAGAGTACGTGCGTCCACGCGAGCGGTGGGCCAGAAGAACCCTGCTCGGAAGGCCTTGCTTACCAAAGCCCGAGCAGCCGCGTGGTGGCCGCCCATGCTAGCGTGTATCTCAGCCAAAAGTTGTCGCCCCACCTCCTCGGATATGCATCTTTGGAGGACTCTAGTAGTGCTTTTCTTATACAGCTCACCCTCGTGGACCTTGTAGGCTTTAGATCGCCGGACTATGCGCCGTGCCTCGGTCTGATCATCGGGGAGCTCTTGCCATAGAAGATAGGCAAGGAAGGGCTCGGTCCATGGTGCGATTACGGCCATGACTTCATGAGCCAAAGGTGTTTCTTCGAGTGCTGAGCCGCTGATGATGTCATCATCTGGCTCAATTTCCGGAGGGACGATCTGTTCGGGCACATTGGCTATCGCGCCATTGTCCCCCTCTTGCCACACCACGGATGGATTAAAGAGACGTTCCAAGAAGGTGTTTTTAGGGACTGGGTCACGCTTAGCACCCATGCGGGCGAGGACATCCGTGGCTTGGTTGCTTTTTCTAGAGACACGATGAAATTCTAACCCTTCAAATCGGGCTGATATCTTCAGGACGAAATTTCTATATGCCGCCATTTTTGGGTCTTTGTCGTCGAATTCGCCGTTGACTTGGGAGATGGGTGAGGTTCGAGTCTCCCAGCACCCCGAGCCACTGTACGCCCATTGACGTTGCCATCCGAAGACCATGCAACAGGGCCTTGTATTCGGCTGCGTTGTTAGAGTCCGTGTACATGATCTGTAGGACGTAGCGAATGTTGTCACCCGTGGGAGATGTAAGGATCACCCCAGCCCCCGGTCCTGCTAACATTTTAGAGCCATCAAAGTACATTGTCCAATGTGAATATGTACTATATTCCCGGGGGAGCTCGGCTTCTGTCCATTCGTCTAGGAAATTGGCCGGCACCTGAGATTTGATAGCTCGGCGTGGTTTGTACACAATTTTGAAGTGAAGGAGCTCTATGGCCCATTTGGCAATGCGGCCTATGGCGTCCCTATTATTAATGATGTCATTCAAGGGTACCTCGGATGCCACTTTAACCAAACAATCTTGAAAGTAGTGTTGGAGTTTTCGGGATGCCATGAAAACTGTATAGGCTATCTTCTAATAATGTGGATACCGAGACTTGCACGGGGTAAGCACTTTGGATACGTAGTAGACTGGCTTCTGTTCTCGGAACTTGTGGCCCTCCGATTCTCGTTCTACCATGAGTACCGCGCTCACCACTTGGTTTGTGGCTGAGATGTATAACAACATGGGTTCGCCAATGCCGGGTGCAGCTAATATAGGGTTACCTGCTAGTATTGTTTTTATTTTCTCCAGTGCAGCGGTTGCCTCATTGGTCCACTTGAAGTTTTTGGTCTTTTTGAGCAATCTATAGAGTGCCAGTGCCTTTTCACCAAGGCGGGAGATGAAGCGGCTCAGGGCTGCCACGCAGCCTGCCAGCTTCCAGACGTATTTTAAGCTCCGTGGGTATTGCTAGCTGGGACAGGGCTCGGATTTTAGCCGGATTGGCCTCGATCCCTCTGTGAGAACCAATAAATCCGAGTAATTTTCCGGTGAGGAACCCGAAGACAAATTTGTCCGGGTTAAGCCATATGTCGTAAGCTCGCAAGTTTTCGAAGGTCTGGCGGAGGTCATCCACGAACTGGCTGACGTGTTTGGTTTTAATGACCACATCGTCTACATATGCTTCGACTGTTTTGCCGATTTGGTTTTCGAGGCATGTTTGAATCATGCGTTGGTATGTGGCTCCTGCGTTCTTTAATCTAAAGGGCATCATGTTGAAGCATAATGGCCCACAGGGGGTGATGAACGCATTTGCGGCTTGGTCGGACTCCTTCATCTTGATTTGATGGTATCTGGAGTAGGCGTCGAGGAAGCATAATGAGCCGTGTCCGGCGGTGGCGTCAATGATCTGGTCTATCCGGGGTAAGGGGAAGGGATCCTTAGGGCAGGCCTTATTTAGGTCTTTGATGTCGACGCATAGCCGCCAGGATTTATCCTTCTTGGGTACCATGACCAGATTTGCCAACCACTCGGAGTGTTTGACTTCACGGATGAATCTGGCTTCAAGTAACTTTGCTAATTCCTCCCCCATGGCTTGACATTTGGGTTCGGAAAATCGGCGCATCGCCTGTTTGACTGGCTTGAAGCCCTTTTTATGTTCAGGCTATGTTCCGCTAATCTTCATGGGATTCCTGGCATGTCCGAAGGGTGCCAGGCAAATATATCCCAATCCTCATGTAGGAATGTGCGTAGTGCTTCATTAACTGCAGGGTCCAGCTGGGCTCCGATGGACGCTGTTTTATTGGGATCCGTTGGATGCACTTGGAATTTGACTATTTCGTCAGCTGGTTTGAACGATGTGGATTTGGATCTTTTAATGAGGACCACATCATCCCTGTCTACCGCTACGCGAAGTGTAGTTAGTTCCTCGGCTGTGAGAGCCTTGGATAATGCTTCGAGGGCGAGCAATGCTATTTTGTTTTCGGCTCGAAGGCTCTATCCGGGTCGCTTGCGAGTGAGATCACACCATTGGGCCCTGGCATTTTGAGTTTCATATACCCGTAATGTGGTATGGCTTGGAACCTGGAAAATGCCTCACGCCCCAATAGGGCGTGGTATCCGCTATGGAAGGGCACAATGTGGAAGAGTAATTCTTCGAACCTGTAATTATTGGGAGTTCCGAATACTACGTCAAGCATGACTCGTCTGGAGCAGCGCGCCTCTCTGCCAGGGATAATTCCTTGAAAGGTGGTATAGCTTTGTTCGACGCGAGATCTATCGAATTGCATTTTGTCAAGGGTGTCCTCGTAAATGAGGTTTAGACCACTGCCTCCGTCCATGAGCACCTTGGTTAATCTGAATCCGTCGACTACGGGGTCAAGGACTAGTGCGGCGGGTGTCTAGACGGGGCGGGCCCTTGGTTCGTCTTCTTCGTCGAAGGCCATCGGTGTGTTCATCCATGAGTTGGCGGCTGTAACCCGGTGGACTTGGCCGAGCTCTTGAAGTGCTCCTTTCCTTTGATTTTTTGAGGAGAATGTATGGTAGATCATCAGAACATCATTGTCGCCATATGGGGGTGTTGCTGATCATCGACTGGGGGTGTGAGTCCAAGGATAGCTTTGCCACTCTTAGCCACCTGCCTAACCACCCAGCAAGCTTGAAGCTTGTGGGTTGGATTCGTGTTCAGCAAGGCCGAGTGTATGGGACATGGTTTTGTTCAGTAGCTCATCAAGGACTGATCTATGTCCGGTGAGGGATCTATTCTTCTTCCCGGCGGGCTCATGATCGGGCGACCGCCATGGGTATACGCGTTTTGCCTGAGCTTTTCTGGATTGCTCATCATGGGTTGAATCCGTGCGCATTTGCTGTGCTTTCCAGACGCTTTCCATGGTGCAATATTTGCGTACCAGGTCTGACAATTCAGTGAAGCTTTGCACATGGCAACGGGCGAGGGCATTCAAAATTCCTTCATCCCGGCAGTTGAACCAAAAGGTCTCTATTATTTCTTGATCGCAACATTCCATCATTTTATCTTTGACCAGGAGGAATCTCGCCCAGTAATGGTGGACTGTTTCTCCAGGTTGCTGTTTGACGTACATCAAATCCCATACGTCAAGGTTTCCCCAATTACTCGGGGAGTACTCAACGTGGGGGTGGGTGGGAAAAAACTCCGTGCTCCGGCTAGTGGTGTATCCGGAATTTTAGCGGCGGTGTTGAGCATCCCTCGGATATTCGGTGTGCCGTGTGCGGATTCTGAATTGTCCACATAATGCAGCATGGACTCAAGGTCGTATTTTGAATTGAGGTCTGGTTTCGAGCTCTCTTCGGGGCAAAAATCGGATTCCAGGCTTGGAGCCTAAGCGAGGTTGTCGCCAATCGGGATGTAGCTTGTTTTCAATTTTGGCGACTATGAGCCTTCGGCCAATTCCTCGATGGCGGCGACAAGGTGTTTGATAGGCGGGATGTAAATTTCCCTATTGTCGGGCTTGAGCCCGATCTGGTCATAGACCAAAGGCTGGCCGTCGGAGATTCCCATGGCTCGGATCCGGTCTAGTAGATCGTTTAATGATGAAAGATCTGACGGGTCTGTGCCCTCCGAATATTCGGGACCGACTCGTAGCACGGCCGCTGTTGGGACGCTCAAGGTTGTGCCCAGGCGGTGTTTGGCCGGGATCAACTCGTTCGAACTGACGGAGTCGGGCTTTAGGGCCGGGCTTCGTGTTGCATCAGCCCCTGGTGAGTTTGCCTCCCCCGATGTTAAAGTATCAGGATCGGCGAGTTTTTCTAAGGGAGTTGAGGTTCTTGACAGGGTGAGGTCTCCCCGGGACCTGGCTGTGAACTCTAGTCTCCTGAACCTGACCTTCTGACCGGGGGCGAAGTTTCCAACTTGGCCGAGGCAGCTGGTCGGATCGGTGCATAGTATGACACTGCCAAACACGAAATCTTGGCCGAGGACGGAGGTGTCCTCAGCATGGATGGCGTTATTGATGAACAGGCGAGCCATTAATCCTTTCGGCGATCCAACAGCGGAACTCTCAATGAAAGCACCGATGTCGGTGTCAAAATCGACGGATCTCGGGTAGGGGGTCTCGAGCTATGGATCTTGGATCAATGGGGAACAAGGGACTAGGGACACGATGTTTACCCAGGTTCGGGCCCTCCCTAAGAGGTAAAACCCTACGTCCTGCTTGATTATATTGCTTGTGTATATGAGGATTACATAGTCGATCTACTACGAGATCAGATGAACTAAACCCTAGACTAGTAGGATGATGGTTGTTGTTCTAGCCTCTACGGACTAAACCCTCTGGTTTATATAGGCACCAGGGGTACTAGGGTTACACATGGTTGGTTACAACAAGAGGATAAACATGTGGAGTCTCCTATCTTGACTTGGAGTACACACCAAGGCACAAAAGGTCTCCTGTCCGGATACGACGCTGTCCAATAGTCCGGCCTTCTAGCAGCTGTACTGCGGCCCAACTGCCCGGCCCACAAGAGATAGGCCGGCAGCCTGAGGACCCCCTAGTCCAGGACTCCCTCAATTTCAAAATGCCTTTTTTGGCTGTTAATTCATGCACCTTCTCTCAAATTGGACACGAAAAATACCTTGGTGCCATTCCATGATAGCATGCCAAGTTTCATGAATATCAGACAAGTTTTAGATTTACTAGAATTTAAAAACCAAGTATCTCAATGTTTGCGGCCGAGCCACGATGTCGAGGTGTTTGAAGTTCATTCCCATTTCTTGCATTGCATGGGACCTAATCATGCACCCAAGGACACACATATGATTTTTCAACCCATTTTGCTGCACTGGAGCATGTGCATGTAGCTCAAATTTGAATTATGCACATAAAATGCCTAGAAAACTCAGTTAATGTGTAGAAATGTCCAAACGAACCCTGAATAATTCCAAATTTTAACACAACACTCATATTGGTCTATATTGCATCTAGAAAAAATTAAGGCGAGAAGAGGCAACAAATGTCGTTTCGTCCACAAAGGTGACGCACGTTCCCTACCAGAACCACGAGGCTTCTTGTGAGAAGCTCTTGTTTGTGAGGAGTGTATACCAAAACCTGCCCCAAATGGGACAATTTTTTTACCACGGCATGTTGGTGCCATTCCATGATAGCATGCCAAGTTTCATGAATTTCATACGCGTATTGGATTTACTAGAATTTAAAAACCAAGTATCTCAATGTTTGCGGCTTAGCCACGATGCCGAGGTGTTTAAAATTCATTCCCATTTATTGCATGGGACCTAAGCAAGAACCCAAGGACACACATTTGATTTTTCAACCCATTTTTCTGCACTTGAGCATGTGCCTGTAGTTCAAATTTGAATTATGCACATAAAATGCCTAGAAAACTCGGTTAATGTATAAAAATGTGCAAACGAACCCTGAATAATTCCAAATTTTAACACGACACTCCTATTAGTCTATGTTGTATCTAGAAAAAAATCAAGGCGAGAAGAGGCAACGAATGTCCTTTCCTCCACAAAGGTGACACATGTTCCCTACCGAAACCACGAGGCTTCTTGTGAGAAGCTCTGGTTTGTGAAGAGTGTATACCAACAACCTGCCTCAAATGGGACAATGTTTTACCACAGCATGTTGGTGTCATTCCATGATAGCGTGCCAGGTTTCATGAATTTTAGACGAGCTTTGGATTTACTAGAATTTTAAAAGCAAGTATCTCAATGTTTAATTTGCGGCCGAGCCACGATGCCGAGGTGTTTGAAACTCATTCCCATTTCTTACATGGGACCTAAGCAAGCACCCAAGGACACACATTTGATTTTTCAACCTATTTGTTTGCACTGGAGCATGTGCCTGTAATTCAAATTTGAATTATACACATAAAATGCCTAAAAATATAGTTAATTTATAAAAATGTCCAAACGAACCCGCATAATTCCAAAATTTAACACGACACTCTTGTTGGTCTATTATGTATCCAGAAAAAAATTTGAGCCGAGAAGAGGCAACGAAAGTCGATTCGTCCAGAAAGGTGACACACGTTCCTTACTGGAACCACGAGGCTTCTGTGAGAAGCTCTGGTTTGTGAGGAGCGTATACCAAAACCTGCCCCAAATGGGACAAAAAATTTACCACACCATGTTGGTGCCATTCCATGATAGCATGCCAAGTTTCATGAATTTCAGACGAGTTTTGGTTTTACTGGAATTTAAAAACCAAGTATCTCAATGTTGGCGGCCGAGCGACGGTGCCGAGGTGTTTAAAATTCATTCCCATTTCTTGCATGGGATCTAAGCAAGCACCCAAGGACACACATTTGATTTTTCAACCCATTTTTCTGCACTGGAGCATGTGTCTGTAGTTCAAATTTGAATTATGCACATAAAATGCCTAGAAAACTCAGTTAATGTGTAAAAATGTCCAAACGAACACCGAATAATTCCAAATTTTAACATGACACTCCTGTTGGTCTATGTTGCCTCTAGAAAAAAATTGAAAGCAAGAAGGGGCAACGGATATCGTTTCACCCACAAAAGTGACACGTTCCCTACCGGAACCATGAGGCTTCCTGTGAGAAGCTTTGGTTTGTGAGAAGCTTATATGAAAACCTGCCCCAAATGGGACAATTTTTTTACCACAACATGTTGGTGCCATTTCATGATAGCATGCCAAGTTTCATGAATTTCAGACGAGTTTTGGATTTACTAGAATTTCAAAACCAAGTATCTCAATGTTTGCCGGTGAGCCACGGTGCCGAGGTATTTGAAATTCATGCTCATTTCTTGCATGGGACTTAATCACCCATGGACACATATATGATTTTACAACCCATTTGGTGCACCGTAGCATGTGCATATAGTTTAATTTTGAATTATGCACCTTAAATGCCTAGAAAACTCAGTTAATGAACAAAAATATCTAAACGAACCCTGAATAATTCCAAATATTTTGACAACACTCCTATAGTTACATGTTCACTGCAGGTAAAAGTTCTAGCAATTCAAACACCCTCCTTTGCCGCTGTGACCCCATGATGTAGTTCAAATCAAGAAGAAAAATCAAGTACAACACACATTATATTATCACCAACTGTGTGAGATGCAGTACAAAATATCTTGGAGCAATGTCATAGTATATGGCTTACGTGAGAAGGTTCATTGGCTACAGTCCAGAACCGGCGTGTTAAGCACACTAGCTCCACAAATATCACTTCAGTGTTCAATTGTCGCCAGTCAAAGATGGGGACATGGACCCGCGTCATGAGGGCAGCTTCGGCGGCCCACTCTTGCGAGAGCGCGACCATAGCCACCATGAGCGTGCTAACAACCTGCATGAGCGTGGCCACAATCTACGATCGGGTGGCCGCGGCAACCCAAACGGCTGCTGTTGCAGCTCAGATGGCGGCAGGAACATCTGCAACGGGGATAGCAAATGGCGAGAGCGGCACAACAGCTGTCTGTTCCGCAGCGGCCGCCTTAGCCCTGATGGAGGCCGTCCACACCCACATTGAGGCTGCCCACACCCAGCTCCTGGCGGTCACCACACAAATCGCATAAAGCTTCTCCGACAATGGTCGGCAACCCACGACCGAAGAGTTGGCAATCGCCATGAGCGTTTGAGCAGCCGTCCGTTCGTTCGCGGCATACCTTGCCATGATGGAGCCTGTCCAAGCCTAGACTGCGGCCGCCCATGCCTAGCTCGTGGCGGCCTTTTCCAAAGAGATGGAGAATGTGGATGGCGAGATGCTTGCTGAGTATGGTGCGATGGATGCCATGGAGCCCCTTCCTAGGAGATCGTCGAGTGCGAGCTGGACATGGAGGAGGCGGCGGAGATCGACGAGCGCCAGCCGGAGTACTACTCTTTGTTTAGAGCGCTGGTCTTTTGTTAGAGTAATGTTTAGGTCAGCTAGCTCTGTTTAATTTCTGAACTTGGTCAATTAAGAAGTGTGGGTGTGTTGTAGGCTCTTTTGTGTACCCAAATTATGCAATGACGTGAATGACCACTATAACCAGGGAAATTCAGACCAACATTTCCATGTTCAAACTCATCACACATGGGGTAAGCTATATGAATCATTTGTTATGTTCACATATCATACACAGTGCTGAATAAGGGGCCATGTATGACGACACTTCGCACGCAAATTTTTCGCTGCACCGAGCCAAATTTTTTGGCTTCCACGGAAATATCTACCTCCCCCCTCCTCCTCCTCCTCACCAAAAGCCATATTTCTCCTGTTTTCGCCTTCCTTTCCAAGTTCAAACCTACAGTGCTTTCCTGCAACGCCACCTCCTCGTCGGCGATGCTCCTTCCCACTGTTCTGCCTCATCGATCTAGGCAAGTAATCCACACCTGACCCCAATCCTCCTCCTCCTTCTAGATCCCACATGGCCCGACCGCCGGTGCGACACCTTCCACCCAAATCACTGACCCATCCTCCAAATAAGCGCCACCCTAAGCCATGGTGCACGAAGTATAGCCAGTAGCTCAAGGAGCATTTGGCAGCGGAGAAGCAAATCATGGCCGCACGCGCGGATGAGGTCGCGATGGCTACCATTCGTGCCGACCCCCAGATCTTGGAGGAGCACCTCGCCATCGAGGCCACCATCGATGCCTCGCGCGCCGACACCGCCACGTGGTTGGCTGCTTTAAACGACAATTCGTGGCATTTTCTCGAGGCCACCGTCGGTGCCATCAATGAAGACTACGAGGTGTTTTCTCAGCGTGCCTGTGCTTACCTCAACTCAAGAGCTAGCAGGTTGGTGCCCTGAGCGGGTAAGAGAACTCACCACTACGAGGAGGGCACCCATGATGTGGAGGCCTCGCCCTCTTCCAAGTCCAAGGGTCCAATCATCATCGATATCTTTGACGATGAGGAGTAGCTTGTCTTATTAGCTCACTATAAGGACCTATGTTCAGCTAGCTAGTTACGCTGGTTAAGCATGTTCGGTTTACCTGTTGCATGTGCTACTCCTGCCTTTCCTTAACAAATTCTAGTGAATTGTACTATGTACTGTTACCATGCAATCTGATCCCCCAGTATATATGTTCTATATATCATGCAATGTGGTGCTGACTTATTAACTGTTTGGTTAATTTGTTATCATGTTCAGTTAATTGTTTGGTTCAATTATGCAATGTGATGTTCAATTCTTGTGGGTGAAATTTTGTATTGTCTTCCATGTGAGAAATAAATCGAATTTGGCTGTGCAAACTACATGAGAAACAAATACAATTGCTATATTTCCAAGTTGTTAAGCATGCTTGGTTTTGTTGACTGCCTGATCTTCTAGTATGTTATATAGTGTGTAATGTGGTGCTCAGTTATTTTGGTTCAATTCTATAATGCGATGTTCATCTGTTGTGGGTGCAATTTTGTATTGTCTTCCATGTGAGAAATAAATCGAATTTGGTTGTACTAAATACATGAGAAACAAATACAATTGCTATATTTCCAAGTTGTTAAGCATGCTTGGTTTAGTTAACTGTCCGATCTTCTATTAGGAGTATGTTATATATTATGCAATGTGGTGCTCAGTTAATGTTTGATTCATTTGTTGTGGTGTTTAGTTAACTATTTGGTTCAATTCTGCAATGTGATGTCCAATTATTGTGGGTACAATTTTGTATTGTTATGCATGTGAGGAATAAATTGAATTTGGCTGTACTAAATACATGTGAAACATATACAATTGCTATATTTCCTAGTTCCTAATCATGCTTAGTTTGGATAAATGGCTTTTCCATGTGGCTCGAATTAATCTGCTGAATCTGCAATGTATTTATTTTTCATCAACATATTTTACTGATAGTATGCCAACCCTCACTTAACCTGATCAATAACTACCTTATATGTGCTGCAGGGAAACAATGGGAAGTACCGAGGTTTACCATCGAGGTTTGCACATGCATGGTCCTTTGTCTAATAGCATACTTGCAGGAACCATTCTAATATTTAGGTTTTTTACAATTTGGTCTTGCACATGTAGGTCCTGCTGTCAGAGGTCTTGACCCACTATTCGACCCATTTTGCATATGGGGAAATGAGTTGTCCATGAATACCAGTCAAGTCAAGAAACTCAGAAAGATTGTTAGGATAAAGAAACTAGCGACGAAAAACAACAAGATCTTTGTCTGCACAATGAAGAAGACATCAGTGAACTGCAGGATGGCACTAACTCTTATACCTTGTCTTTTTTATTCCTTTTCGCCATTTCGAAATTTAGAGAAGATATTTATGCATATCTTGGTTTTCAGGCCTTTCCAAAGCAGTTGACTGATTATTACCTCTCAAATCACCTGTATGGTCAGGAGGCGAGGAAGGTATTCATACAACACCCACGGTACAATATTGAAGTCTTCCTCAAGAGAACGAAGGACGGACGGTTAATCATGCACAGGTACTGGCCTAAAGTTGCAAGGACCTTCAACATCATTGAAGGCTCAATATTCGCCTTCGCTTCAGCAGTTTTCCAGACGAGATTCATCTGTCTATCTACCGTCTATGATGCTAATTTCCAAAGGTTATAGATGTTGCATGTGAAACCTGGTGCTGGTGCAGTTGTGTAATGGGGTAGCTAGCTATATGCCTATATGGTGTAACTGAGTGCTGAAGCTATATGATGTTCTACTCTGATGTATTTCAATTATGAAATCCTGGTTCTGTAATACGAAAATGAAACATATTGTGTGCTTAATATGGAATGTCAATTTGATTAAGAAATGTATTAATAATAATAGGACAATTAGCCTGCTTATTGGGGTTTTCTATTGCAAACGGTTATTAAGACAACACCGTGGGCGATGACCTCAGATAGCCCACACAGTTTCTAGGAAGTAAACGTGTTGGATCAATGAACAATCACACACGACTTCCCCTAGAAAATTGTTTGCGGTAGGACACCTTGCGCAAACATTTTCCACATAAAAAGTGTGTGTGATGGACAGCCTATGCCACACAGTTTCTTCTAGGCACCATGCGTGATGCATTCAATAATGCAAACGATAAAATTATTAATATCGTTTGCAATGGCAACGCTATCACATATGATTTGATGGGGAAAATGGTGTGTGATGTACGTGCGAACAGAAACATTTGTCTGGGATTCACCTGAAGGAAATATGCCCTAGAGGCAATAATAAAGTTGTTATTTTATATTTCCTTATTCATGATAAAGGTTTATTATTCATGCTTGAATTGTATTGATTGGAAACTTAAATACATGTGTGAATACATAAACAAATACCGTGTCCCTAATAAGCCTCTACTAGACTAGCTCATTGATCAAAGATGGTTAAGGTTTCCTAACCATAGACATGTGTTGTCATTTGATAACGGGATCACATCATTAGGAGAATGATGTGATGGACAAGACCCATCCGTTAGCTTAGCATATTGATTGTTCAGTTTATTGCTATTGCTTTCTTCATGTCAAATACATATTCCTCCGACTATGAGATTATGCAACTCCAGGATAACGGAGGAATACCTTGTCTACTGTCAAACGTCACAATGTAACTGCGTGATCATAAAGATGCTCTACAGGTATCTCCGAAGGTGTTTGTTGAGTTGGCATAGATCGAGATTAGGATTTGTCACTACGAGTATCGGAGAGGTATGTCTAGGCCCTCTCGATAATACACATCATAAGAAGCCTTGCAAGCAAAGTGACTAATGAGTTAGTTGCAAGATGATGTATTACGGAACGAGTAAAGAGACTTGCCGGTAATGAGATTGAACTAGGTATGAAGATACCGATGATCGAATCTCAGGCAAGTAACATACCGATGGACAAAGGGAATTACGTATGTTGTCATAACGGTTGGACCGATAAAGATCTTCGTAGAATATGTAGGAGACAATATGGGCTTCAGGTTCCGCTATTGGTTATTGACCGGAGAGGTGTCTCGGTCATGTCTACATAGTTCTCGAACCCGTAGGGTCCGCACGCCTAACTTTCGTTGGCGATATAGTGCTATATGAGTTATATGATTTGGTGAACGAATGTTGTTTGGAGTCCTGAATGAGATCACAGACAAGACGAGGAGTCTCATAATGGTCGATAGGTAAAGATTGATATATAGGACGATGGTATTTGGACACCGGAAGTGTTTCGGGACGTACCGGGAAGGAATCAGGTCACCGGAAGGGGTTCCGGGCACCTCCCGGGAAGATATGGGCCTTTTGGGCCAAAGGAGGGGACAGACAAGCCCACAAGGGGGCTGGTGCGCCCCTCCCATGGCTGGCCGGCCCTAAGGAAAAGGAAAGGGGAGGGGTGGCCCCTCCGCCTTTCCCTCCTCAGGAGAGAAAGGAAGGGGGGCGCCACCTCCTCCTTCCTTCCTCCTGCGCTCCAAATAAGGAATGGGGGCGCGGCTTGGGAGAGACCCCAAGTAGGATTCTTCCTACTTGGGCGCCCCCCCCTTGGCTGCTACTCCCTCGCTCCCACCTATATATATGTGGGAGGGGGCCGCCTAGCAGACAACAGACAATTGCTTAGCCGTGTGCGGCGCCCCCTCCGCCGTTTACACCCCCGGCCATATTTTCATAGTGCTTAGGCGAAGCCCTGCGGGGATAGCTTCACCATCACCATCACTAGTCCATTGTGCTGCCGGAACTAATCCACTACCTTGCCGTCTTGCTGGATCAAGAAGGCGGAGGACGCCATCAAGCTGAACGTGTGTTGAACGCGGAGGTGCCGTACATTCGGTGCTTGATCGGTTGGAACGCGAAGAAGTTTGACTACATCAACCGCGTTGTCAAACGCTTCCTCTTATGTTCTATGAGGGTACGTAGACACACTCTCCCCTCTTGTTGCTATGCATCTCCTTGATAGATCTTGTGTGTGCGTAGAAAATATTTTGTTTTCCATGCAATGTTTCCCAACAGTGTCATCATGAGCCAGGTCTATGCGTAGATGATATGCACAAGTAGAACACAAAGAGTTGTGGGCGGTGATAGTCATACTGCTTACCACCAACGTCTTATTTTGATTCGGCGGTTTTGTGGGATGAAGCGGCCCGGACCAACCTTACATGTCCACGCACATGAGACCGGTTCCACCGACAGACATGCAGCTAGTTTTGCATAAAGGTGGCTGGTGGGTGTCTATTTCTCCTACTTTAGTTGAATCGAATTTGACTACGGCCGGTCCTTGAAGAAGGTTAAAACAGCAAAATTGATGAATCACCTTTGTGGTTTTTGCCATAGGTAAGAACGGTTCTTGCTAGAAGCCCGTAGCAGCCACGTAAAACTTGCAACAACAAAGTAGAGGACGTCTAACTTGTTTTTGCAGGGCATGTTGTGATGTGATATGGTCAAGATATGATATGATATATGTTGATGTATGAGATGATCATGTTTTGTAATATCGACAACCGGCAGGAGCCTTAGGGTTGTATCTTTACTGTATGAAGTGCAAGCGCCATGTAATTGCTTTACTTTATCACTATGCGTTAGCGATAGTTGTAGAAGCAATAGTTGGCGAGACGACGCTGACGCAACGATGGAGATCAAGGTGTCGAGCCAGTGATGATGGAGATCATGATGATGATTTGGAGATGGAGATCAAAAGCACAAGATGATGATGGCCATATCATGTCACATATTATGATTGCATGTGGTGTTTATCCTTTATGCATCTTATTTTGCTTAGAATGACGGTAGCATTATAAGATGATCCCTTCACTAAATTTCAAGATAAAAGTGTTCTCCCCGAGTATGCACCATTGCCAAAGTTCGTTGTTTCGAAGCACCACGTGATGATCGGGTGTGATAGACTCTATGTTCACATACAATGGGTGTAAGACAGTTTTGCACATGCAGAATACTTGGGTTAAACTTGACGAGCCTAGCATGTACAAACATGGTCTCGGAACACTGGAGACCGAAAGGTCGAATGTGGGTCATATAGTAGATATGATCAACATAGAGATGTTCACCATTGATGACTACCCCATCTCACGTGATGATCAGACATGGGTTAGTTGATTTGGATCACGTATCACTTAGATAGCTTAAGGGATGTTTATTTAAGTGGGAGTTCATTAGTAATTTGATTAATTGAACTTAATTTATCATGAACTTAGTATTAATAGTTTTGCATATCTATGTTGTAGATCAATAGCTCGCGATATAGCTCCCCTATATTTTTGATATGTTCCTAGAGAAAACTAAGTTGAAAGATGATGGTAGCAATAATGCGGACTGAGTCCGTGATCTGAGGATTATCCTCATTGCTGCACAGAAGAATTATGTCCTTGATGCACCGCTAGGTGACAGACATGTTGTAGGAGCTGATGCAGACGTTATGAACGTTTGACAAGCTCGATATGATGACTACTTCATAGTTTAGTGTGCCATGCTTTACGGCTTAGAATCGGGGCTTCAAAGACGTTTTGAACGCCATGGAACATATGAGATGTTCCAAGAGCTGAAATTGGTATTTCAGACTTATGCCCGTGTTGAGAGGTATGAGACCTATAACAAGTACTTTGCCTACAAGATGGAGGAGAATAGCTCAGCCAGTGAGCATGTACTCAGAATGTCTGGGTACTACAATCGCTTGAATCAAGTGGGAGTTAATCTTCCAGATAAGATAGTGATTGACAGAGTTCTCTAGTCACTATCACCAAGCTACTAGAACTTCGTGATGAACTATAATATGCAAGGGATGATGAAAATGATTCCCGAGCTCTTCGCGATGCTGAAATCAGCGAAGGTAGAAATCAAGAAAGAGCATCAAGTGTTGATGGTTAACAAGACCAGTAGTTTCAAGGAAAAGGGCGAGGGAAAGAAAGAGAACTTCAAGAAGAATGGCAAGCAAGTTGTCGCTCCCATGAAGAAGCCCAAAGCTGGACCCAAGCCTGAAACTGAGTGCTTCTACTGCAAAGGAAATGGTCACTGGAAGCGGAACTGCCCCAAATAATTGGTGGATAAGAAGGATGGCAAAGTGAACAAAAGTATATTTGATATACATGTTATTGATGTGTACCTTACTAGTGTTCGTAGTAGCAGCTGGGTATTCGATACTGGTTCAGTTGCTAAGATTAGTAACTCAAAACAGAAGTTGCAGAATAAACAGAGACTAGTTAAATGCGAGGTGACGATGTGTGTTGGAAGTGATTCCAAGGTTGATACGATCATCATCGCATACTCCCTCTACCTTCGGGATTAGTGTTGAACCTAAATAAATGTTATTTGGTGTTTGCGTTGAGCATGAATATGATTAGATCATGTTTATTGCAATACAGTTATTCATTTAAGTTAGAGAATAATTGTTGATCTATTTACATGAATAAAACCTTCTATGGTCATACACCCAATGTGAATGGTTTATTGAATCTCGATCGTAGTGATACACATATTCATAATATTGATGCCAAAATATGCAAAGTTGACAATGATAGTGCAACATACTTGTGGCACTGCCGTTTAGGTCATATTGGTGTAAAGCGCATGAAGAAACTCCATGAAGATGGACTTTTGGAGTCACTTGATTATGAATCATTTGATACTTGCGAACCATGCCTCATGGGCAAGATGACTAAAACTCCGTTCTACGGAACAATGGAGCAAGCTAATGACTTATTGGAAATAATACATACCGATGTATGCAGTCCGATGAGTGTTGAAGCACGCGGCAGGTATCGTTATTTTCTGACCTTCACAGATGATTTGAGTAGGTATGGGTATATCTACTTGATGAAACACAAGTCTGAAACATTTGAAAAGGTTCAAAGAATTTCAGAGTGAAGTAGAGAATCACCGTAACAAGAAAATAAAGTTTCTACGATCTGATCGCGGAGGCGAATATTTGAGTTACGAGTTTGGCCTTCATTTAAAACAATGTGGAATTGTTTCACAACTCATGCCACCTGGAACACCACAGCGTAATGGTGTGTCTGGACATCGTAACCGTACTTTAGTAGATATTTTGCGATCTATGATGTCTCTTACCGATTTAGCACTATCATTTTGGGGTTATGCATTAGAGACAGCCGCATTCACGTTAAATAGGGCACCGTCTAAATCCGTTGAGATGACACTGTATGAACTATGGTTTGGCAAGAAATCTAAGCTGTCGTTTCTTAAAAGTTTGGGGATGTGATGCTTATGTTAAAAGGCTTCAGCCTGATAAGCTCAAACCCAAAGCGGAGAAGTGCATCTTCATAGGATACCCAAAAGAAACTATTGGGTATACCTTCTACCACAGATCCGAAGGCAAGATCTTTGTTTCCAAGAATGGAATCTTTCTAGAGAAGGAGTTTCTCTCGAAAGAAGTGAGTGGGAGCCTGGGAGGAAAGTAGAACTTGATGAGGTAATTGTACCTTCTCTCGAATTGGAAAGTAGCACATCACAGAAAACCGTTCCCGTGATACCTACACCAACTAGAGAGGAAGCAAATGATAATGATCATGAAACTTTAGATCAAGTTGCTACAGAACCTCGTAGGTCTACCAGAGCATGATCCACACCAGAGTGGTACGGTAATCCTGTCCTGGAAGTCATGTTACTAGACCAAGGCGAACCTACGAACTATGAAGAAGCTATGAAGAAGCCATGAAATCTGAGATAGGATCCATGTATGAGAACAAAGTGTGGACTTTGGTGGACTTGCCCGATGATCGGCAAGCCATTGAGAATAAATGGATCTTCAAGAAGAAGACTGACGCTGATGGTAATGTTACTGTCTACAAAGCTCAACTTGTCGCGAAAGGTTTTCGACAAGTTCAAAGAGTTGACTACGATGAGACTTTCTCACCCGTAGCGATGCTTAAGTCTGTCCGAATCATGTTAGCAATTGGCGCATTTTATAATTATGAAATCTGGCAAACAGACATCAAAACTGCATTCCTTAATAGATATCTTAAAGAAGAGTTGTATGTTTTGTCGATCCTAAAGGTGCTAACAAAGTGTGGAAGCTCCAGCGATCCATCTATGGACTGGTGCATGCATCTCGGAGTTGGAATATACACTTTGATGAGGTAATCAAAGCCAAGGTGGTCAGAGTCGGGATTCAGAGTCTGATCGATTTTCCTTAGACAGAATCGAGTCGTGGAATCGAGGATTCTACTAGATTTTCTCAAATAAGATATTTTGTATCCATGTTGGAAATTTATACGGGTTCTATAGATTTTTAACACTAAATATAGAGCAAAAAACGTACACGTCAATGCTAGCTTTATTCCACTTCTTTTCATGGCTAACCTACTATCTATCTTGCATGTATGGAACACATATGAGAGGAAAACATATAGAATATTTAAATCTTCAATGCGTAAAATTTACATAGGATGTTTTTTAAGAGTTCGTGAATAGCCGATCACTTGTATAGCTAACCTGCAGTACTGAACCTGAAGGGTCTTGCTCTCCTTCTCCAATCAATATTGACGCATCCTCCTTCTGACGCCAATTCCATCCGTCGACAAGCCTGATCCTTGGTTTTGATCTAGGGTTTCTAAGAGCCATATCAAAGATGTCGGCGGCTGAGCGTTTGGGCTTGGGAGGGCAGTAAAGGGCGATGAGGCATGTGAAAAAGGGTTTGGATGATGGCATACTATTCTACTACAACTAAACAAATGGCTTAGATAAATTAGTAGAATCGGACATAGTCCATTGCATAGTCGGGATTCTACTGTTTTGTATAGGATTCTATGATTTGGATCGTGATTCAACACTGATTCCATCTGATCAGGATTCATAGTGGGACTTGGATCGACATGCTTTCGTAGGGTCACGAAGTAGTAGGATTCTAGGAGTTGAGTCGGGATTCTGACTACCTTGATCAAAGCATATGGTTCTATACAGACTTACGGTGAAGCCTGTATTTACAAGAAAGTGAGTACGAGCTCTGTAGCATTTCTGATATTATATGTGCATGACATATTGTTGATTGGAAATGATATAGAATTTCTGGATAGCATAAATGGATACTTGAATAAGAATTTTTCAATGAAAGACCTCGGTGAAGCTACTTACATATTGGGCATCAAAATCTGTAGAGATAGATCAAGATGCTTAATAGGACTTTCACAAAGCATATACCTTGACAAAGTTTTGAAGGAGTTCAAAATGGATCAGTCAAAGAAAGGGTTCTTGCCTGTATTCAAGGTGTGAAGTTGAGTAAGACTCAAAGCCCGACCACGGTAGAAGATAGAGAGAGAGTGAAAGTCATTCCCTATGCCTCAGCCATAGGTTCTTTAAAGTATGCCATGCTGTGTACCAGACCTGTTGTGTGCCTTGCCATGAGTCTGGCAAGGGGGTACAATAGTGATCCAGGAGTGGATCACCGGACAACGGTCAAAATTATCCTTAGGTACCTAAAGAGAACTAAGGAAATGTTTCTCGGTTATGGAGGTGGTAAAGAGTTCGTCGTAAAGAGTTATGTCGATGCAAGCTTTAACACCGATCTGGATGACTCTGAGTCTCAATCTGGATACGTATTGAAAGTGGGAGCAATTAGTTAGAGTAGCTCCATGCAGAGCATTACAGACATAGAAATTTGCAAAATACATACGGATCTGAATGTGGCAGACCCGTTAACTAAACCTCTCTCACAAGCAAAACATGATCATACCTTAGTACCCTTTGGGTGTTAATCACATGGCGATGTGAACTAGATTATTGACTCTAGTAAACTCTTTGTGTGTTAGTCACATGCCGATGTGAACTATGGGTGTTAATCACATGGCAATGTGAACTAGATTATTGACTCTAGTGCAAGTGGGAGACTAAAGGAAATATGCCCTAGAGGCAATAATAAAGTTGTTATTTTATATTTCCTTATTCATGATAAAGGTTTATTATTCATGCTAGAATTGTATTGATCGGAAACTTAAATACATGTGTGAATACATAAACAAATACCGTGTCCCTAGTAAGCCTCTACTAGACTAGCTCGTTGATCAAAGATGGTTAAGGTTTCCTAACCATAGACATGTGTTGTCATTTGATAACGGGATCACATCATTAGGAGAATGATGTGATGGACAAGACCCATCCGTTAGCTTAGCATATTGATCGTTTAGTTTATTGCAATTGCTTTCTTCATGTCAAATACATATTCCTCCGACTATGAGATTATGCAACTCCCGGATACTGGAGGAATACCTTGTGTGCTATCAAACGTCACAATGTAACTGTGTGATCATAAAGATGCTCTACAGGTATCTCCGAAGGTGTTTGTTGAGTTGGCATAGATCGAGATTAGGATTTGTCACTCCGAGTATCGGAGAGGTATCTCTGGGCCCTCTCGGTAATACACATCATAAGAAGCCTTGCAAGCAAAGTGACTAATGAGTTAGTTGCAAGATGATGTATTACGGAATGAGTAAAGAGACTTGCCGGTAACGAGATTGAACTAGGTATGAAGATACCGACGATCGAATCTCGGGCAAGTAACATACCGATGGACAAAGGGAATTACGTATGTTGTCATAACGGTTTGACAGATAAAGATCTTCGTAGAATATGTAGGAGCCAATATGGGCATCCATGTTCTGCTATTGGTTATTGACCAGAGAGGTGTCTCGGTCATGTCTACGTAGTTCTCGAACCCGTAGGGTCCGCACGCTTAATGTTTGTTTACGATATAGTGTTATATAAGTTATATGATTTGGTGACCGAATGTTGTTCGGAGTCCCGAATGAGATCACGGACATGACGAGGAGTCTCGAAATGGTCGATAGGTAAAGATTTATATATAGGACGATGGTATTTGGACACCGGAAGTGTTTCGGGACGTACCGAGAAGGAATCAGGTCACCGGAAGGGGTTCCGGGCACCCCCCGGGAAGATATGGTCCTTATGGGCCAAAGGAGGGGACATACCAGCCCACAAGGTGGCTGGTGCGCCCCTCCCATGGCTGGCCGGCCCTAAGGGGAAGGAAAGGGGAGGGGTAGCCCCTCCTGCCTTTCCCTCCTCAGGAGAGAAAGGAAAGGGGGGGGAGGGGCGCCACCTCCTCCTTCCTTTCTCCCGCGCTCCAAATAAGGAAAGGGGGGAGGGGCTTGGGAGAGACCCCAAGTAGGATTCCTCCTACTTGGGCGCCCCCTTGGCTGCTCCTCCCTCCCTCCCTCCCACCTATATATGTGTGGGAGGGGGTGCCTAGCAGACAATAGACAATTGCTTAGCCGTGTGCGGCGCCCCCCTCCACCGTTTACACCCCCGGTCATATTTTCGTAGTGCTTAGGCGAAGCCCTGCGAAGATAGCTTCACCATCACTGTCACCAGTCCGTCGTGCTTCTGGAACTCATCCACTACCTCGCCGTTTTGCTGGATCAAGAAGGCGGAGGACGCCATCGAGCTGAACATGTGCTGAACGCGGAGGTCCTGTACGTTCGGTGCTCGATCGGTTGGAACGCGAAGAAGTTCGACTACATCAACCGCGTTGTCAAATGCTTCTGCTTACGTTCTACGAGGGTACATAGACACACTCTCCCCTCTCGTTGCTATGCATCTCCTTGACAGATCTTGCGTGTGCGTAGATTTTTTTTTGTTTTCCATGCAACGTTTCCCAACATCACCGTTTGAGATGTACATACGAACGGAAAAGTATTTCTTGGATTGACTGTGTGGGATGTACATACAAATGGAAACGTATTTGTTGGATTGACTGTGTGGGATGTACATACGAACGGAAACATATGGCTTGGATTCATTGTGTGGGATGTACTTACGAACATAAACGATTGGGCCTGTATATTTGTCTGCGATGGCTCGCCCGATCGCACACGAGCTCTTTTTGCCCCGCGTGTGTGACCGGAGGGCCTATCCCCGATGGTTTCTGGGTCATGTGGGAAGGACCCCCCTATCATACAAACTAGCAAGGCGACAGTTTAAAATGCCATCGCCGAAAGGGGATAAAAACCGTTTGTATAGCACCTCGCTGTACCAGTCTGTTGTCATCCTCAGGCATATCAAGTATAACAAAGTCTGTCAAGATAGTAACATTTGCAACTACAATGGGCACATCCTCACAAATACAGATGGGTATGGCAGTTGATTTGTCAGCCATTTGCAATGCTATTTCAGTAGGTGTGAGTTTATTCAAATCAAGTCTTCTATATAAAGAGCAAGGCATAACACTTACATCGGCTCCTAAGTCACATAAAGCAGTTTTGACATAATTTCTTTTAATGGAGCATGGTATAGTGCGTACTCCTGGATCTCCTAATTTCTTAGCTACTCCATCCTTAAAAGAATAATTTGCAAGCATGGTGGAAATTTCTTCTTAAGGTATCTTTCTTTTACCAGTGACAATATCTTTCATGTATTTAGCATAAGGGGCCATCTTTAAAATATCAGTCAGACGAGTACGCAAAAAGACTGGCCTAAGCATTTCAGCAAAGCATGCAAATTCTTCTTCATCCTTATTCTTAGATGGTTTAGTTGGGAAAGGCATGGGTTTCTGAACCCATGGTTCTCTTTCCTTACCATGTTTTCTAGCAATGAAATCTCTTTTATCGTAATGTTTATTCTTAGGAGGTGGGTTATTAAGATCAACTGCAGGTTCTATTTCAACATCATTATCTGGTTTTATCATTGTCTGGTTGAGCATCTACATCAACATCATCATTGTCATTATTATTATCATTATTGTTATCACCAGGTGAATGTTCATTACCAGATTGTGTCTCAGCATCAGATATAGAAACATCATTACCATTCTCAGAAGGTTTTTCTACCTCAGGTTCACTAGAAGCATGCAAAGTCCTATCATTTTTCTTTTCCTTTTCTTTTTGGATGGACTAGGTGCATCTATATTAGCTCTCTGAGAATCTTGTTCAATTCTTTTATGATGACCTTCAGGATATAGTGGTTCCTGAGTCATTCTACCTCCTCTAGTAACTACTCTAACAACATGATCATTCCTATTACTATTCATTTCATTAAGAAAATCATTTTGTGACTTAGCAACTTGTTCTAATTGAGTTTGGACCATGGAAGCATGTTTTCCTGGACCTTTGACATCATTAGCAATTCTAAACATCAAGTCACTCAAACAATCTATCATGTAAGCATTGCGTTTCAATTGTTTCACAACATACTCATTAAAATTTTCTTGCTTAACAATGTAATTGTCAAATTCATCCAAGCATTGACTAGCAGACTTATTGTAAGGGACTAGTAAGAATGTAAGATGCCCGTGCGTTGCATGGAACATTGAAATGCATTGATCCGAGAGTTGTTTATTTGACAAAGTATGTGGGGGGGGGGGGGTCATCTCATGTGTAACAAATATCGATAGGTTTCTTCGGATATTATTTCTTCTCTAGAGCTCACAAGCATCCGGGTGAATAGTAAACATAGGCAAAATTGATAAAAGAATATCTTTTGCAAACAGAAGAGTTCAAGTGTTCAACCTGCATCCAAAACTTTTGAAGAAATAACACTTATTGTGATTTGCAAAATATGATCTTTAAGAATTAATTGTTGAGTATCAATTTTGTTTATTTTTTCTAGACCACCATGAATGTAACTCAGGATGACTTGGAAGGGGCCAGAGGAGATGGCGAGGAGGTGGGGGTCGTGGTGGTGTCGGCAATGCAGCCTGAGAGAAGGCTGTCGGGGTACGACACCTATGGGATCCCGAGAGACCCCTTTACGATTCGGCGGGGGGAGAGGTATACGCAAAGAGCAGAACCAATGATCGACGCGGGAAGTTTTTACCCAGGTTCAGGCCGCTGATTAGCGTAAAACCCTACTCCTGCCTTGTGTTCTTATTGATGTTCTTGAGCCCAGCCTTCAGGAGCGCTCGCAATGAACAGTACGTTCAAAGAGCAGCTACACATGCAGAATGGGCCAGAAGTTCTCCTCCCCTGTAGCAGTTGCCTTGG
Source organism: Thinopyrum elongatum (assembly GCA_011799875.1). Lineage (NCBI taxonomy): Eukaryota > Viridiplantae > Streptophyta > Magnoliopsida > Poales > Poaceae > Thinopyrum > Thinopyrum elongatum. The sequence goes on along the minus strand of CM022300.1, from coordinate 78,872,651 downwards.
GCCTCCTTTTATATGCTCAAAGGGGTCTCCACAGTGGCAAAATGTACATACATTGAGGTGTAAAGTAGCTACAGGGTATCATACCTAACCCCCGATGGATTAGGACAAACGCATTTAATGCGCCGTGAGGTGTCCGTTTAGGTGTCCTCACTTTCTTGGGGATGGAAAAAGGGGCCATCCCATCATCACCGCTTAAGCTCTCCCCCACTGGCACGTCGCCACGCATCCAGAGAAGGACCCAGAATGTCAGACATGTTACTGTGCCGAAGCGGTGGCACAGTGGCAGAATCTTGCCGGGCGCCGAGCCTTGCCGGACGCCAAGCCTTGCCGGGCGCCAAGCCTTGCCGGGTGCAAAGGGCCGTCCCGGCAAGGATCTTGCCGGGAAGGCTGGCCTTCGGATTTCAGTCCTGCTTATCTGCTGATCCTTGGATCTCTGACTTGATGACTTCCTTGATGGCTTGAATCGACCTCGAGCTGATCCCGGCAAGCCTTGCCGCAAGGATGGCTACAACTGCCCGTGCACAAGTACGGGGTACTAGTGGCCCAATACTTAGTACACCGACAGGAGCCCCCGGGCCTAGGCCATACACGAGTGCGAGGCGTTGTTGGGCTAGGCCCAAACAGTGCACAGGCACGCGTGGCAGGGAATTAACTGCTCGTAAAAGATCTCGTTTTACTGTGCCCCCCACTACGCGCACGGAGCGCGCGACGTGGGAAGTGTGCCAAAAAGGCTGCAAACTGTCTCGCGCCCATAGGGGCGCATTCATATTGGGGGGTAAACAAGGCGGTCCCGCTCCTTCCCCATAAAAAGGAGAAGTCGCGGAGGCGCAAACCTATTCACCCCCCTCTTCTCCCCAATCTGGCCATCGCCATCACCTTCCTCTGCTCGAGCTCAGAGCAAAACCTTTTTCCTCTTCCGCCCGCTGCTCCCGCGCTCGCTCCGCCCCCCCGGCTTCCGTCTTCACAGTCGCCATGCCGCCCAAGGCCAGCAAAGGCAAGGGCACGGACAAGGAGGCGAAAGCTAAAGTTTCGGAGAGCGAACTGGTGAAGATGCAGAAGAGGCTCGTCGTCTTCCCTCCGACGCTCGACGCCGAAACTTTGAAGGGGCGATACCAATGCATGTGGGCGAAGGGAACGCAAGCTCACCCCGCCACACACGTAATCCCAGGTGCTTGTTCCAAAGGTAGATCGGACAGATACCCCTTCTTCACTGCATATTTCTATTGCAGGCTCTGTCCACCTTTTTCCGACTTCTTCAACGACATCATGTACACATACGGCTTCCGCCTTCTTGATTTCACGCCGAATGTCGTATTCTGCATGTCTATCTTTCCCCATCTCTATGAAAATTTCGCCGGCGTGATCCCCAATTCTGCTCTTTTCCGCCATTATTTCTATCCTCGAATCCAAAAAGGAGAGGCTCTCTCTGGATCTATTGCCTGGATTCCAAGGGCTTGGAACAAAGAGATATACCCAGAGGGGGTTTACCGCGAAAAGTGGGACGAGTGGCGGGCCGAATGGTGCTGGATCCAGGAAGCAGATCCTCATCCTTTTTGTCATCCCCGGCGACAGAAGGTGGTCCGCGGCAAGGATTGGGGCGATCTCGCCGCAGAAGACGAGAAGCTCACAATCGCCACTACCAGGATCCTTCGCTTGAAGGCTGCCGGGCTGACAATGGAGATGATCGGCTTCGACTTTCTCCGCCGCCGCATCGCCCCTCTGCAGAACAGGGGGAGGCCAGCCTAGGAATACAAGAACGCGGCAGATGTCATGAGGCTGCGCCCCGGGCTGAACAACAATCTGACCGCTATGCAGCTTGGCGCTCTCCGCCAAAAGTTATTCCAGCGCGAAGACAAGCACCGACTGCCGGCAAGGATTGTCCCCTTGTGCAACAACTCTGCCTTGGGGTCAATCATTGCCTTCTTGCCGATGTTCAACGCCCACGGCCTTGACCCGACCGTGGTCGAGCCAAGCGAGGAAGAAGCGCAGAAGTTCTTTGACAATCTGACGGAGAAGCCTGTCCGGCAAGAGTCAGATCTTATCCGCGCCACCACTGATCAGGAGGTAGCCTACATTGCTACCAGAGTGGAGGAGGCGAATCTTGCCGCGGAGACCGGCAGCGTTGGCTTCACAGAGTGGGAAGCCAGCGATGCAGAGGTGGTAGTGGAGGCAAAACCTGCCGAGGAGAACAAGGTTGCTGGGAAAGAAGGCGGCGCAGTCGCTGAGGGCTCATCCGGCGAAGACACGCCCGAAGAGGAGACGCGAGAAGAGCCCTCGCCCCCGAAGAAGACAAAGCGTGTCCTTCGGAAAGCCGCATCAGGCGTCCCGGCAAGCCAGCCTACTTCGAGCGGCGAATCCCCCGGCAAGAAGGTGGCCGGCAAGACCGGACCGCGGCAGGGGGCTCGTCAACAGCCCGTGCGGCGCGCGAGACCCACGCCAGCGACCACTGCTGGGGCGGCAGGAGGGTCTCGTACTACCGCGCCGGAGGCTGCCCCGGCGCCCGCCACAGCCAAGCGGCCCAGGACTCCTCCTCCGACTCCCCACTCAGACATCGCAACGGAGGTCGACTTCGACATCTCCGGCTTTAGTCTAGAGCGAGAGGAAGAAGAGTGAGTATTTGCCACAGCTTCTACCTTCCAATTTGCATCAATCTTACTGTCTTGCTTGTATTGCTTCTGCAGTGACACAGAAACCTTGCTGGAGAGGATGGCGAAGAGGTCAAGGACTTCTACGGGCGACGAGCCCACGGTGGGCTCCACGAGCGCGCCGGAAACTGTCGTTGTCAGCCCAAAGTCCAATCCTCAACACAGCCCCCAGCACAGCCCCCAGCGTAAGTTCATCATCCCTTTTTCTGCTGGCTGGTGCCGAGGCTTTCATTCTTGCCGCTGATATCTTTGGGTTCACAGGAGAAGGACGGCAACAAGGAGAAGATATCCCCATTGTGCCTCCTTCATCGACCGCTCCGCCCACAAGCACATCCCCGACAAGAGACCCCGCCGGCGAGCCCGTCCTGATTGCTGAGGAGCCGACAAGCACGGACTCCGGCAACCCACCCCCGGCAACCGGAGTTGCCGGGAGAGGCGAAGCCACCTCTCGACAGCCCGACACAGGTACTCAATCGCCTCGGAGTGCTCGTTATTCTTTTCCTCTTATCTCTTTATCTTTAGTCACCTTAAAATCCAAACTTCGACCTTATTCTGTCTTCCTCCTTCGCCCTTCAGAGTTCCCTGTGATGGAACATATGGACATCGACGTCGTCATCGAGGAGACCGCCAGCGAAGCCGCCGCCGAAGCGGACAGGATCGCTGCCAGCGAGGCCACCAAGGATGACGTTGCCAGGGCTGGTGATGCTCTTGACGGGGAGGCCGCCAAGATAGCACAAGAGGAAATCGCCAAAGAACCTGCCGAAGAGGGCGACAGGGAGGTTGAGGACCACACTGACAGCATTCCTGCCGCAGGAGCGCCAGGCGCTGCACCGGCCACAGAGCCCCCCGTCACTAGTGAGGCGGCCACTGAAGACCAACCATCAACATCTGAAGGCCCCTCATCCAGCAAGTATCTCAAGGTTGGTGAGAATCTATTCATCAACTTGCCAGGGACGGCAAGCACTGAGGCACCAGCCGAAGGAGAAATTTTCGAGGAAATTATTGCCACTGCCGGGCTCGAAGTCGTTGACGATCCCAGCGCTAGCAGCGGCAAGTCTGAAGAGGATCAGCTCCTTCAGGCCATGGGCGAGAACTTCCGCAAACTCCAGGCTCTCCATCGTGCCCGAAAAGAGAAGGCAGACTCTAGAATGGCAGTTGTCGAGGCAGCTGAAGCGGATTTTCAAAGGCGCGTCGCACAAATGCAAATCTGGCATGCCGAGGCCCTCCAAGAGCTGGTTGCCGGCCGAGAACAAGTGAGCCAGCAATGGAATGAGATCCTCCTGAAGCAATCAGATATGGAGAAGGCACATGATGAAGCTGTTCAAAGGATTGCTGCCGAAGATGCTCTCCTGACGGGGCGCCACGTTGCTCTTGACGCTTACAAAGAAGATCTCACCGCACGTGAGCAGGCGCTCGCCGCCAAGCTTCGTAGCAAGGATGAAGACATCGAAAATCTTGTCGCGCGGCGGACCCAGGAGCTGGAGCAGAAACACAAGGAGGCGCTCGAAGCTCTGACTACAAGTCATGCCGACAAGCTCAAGGAGGCCGTCGATGCTGCCGAAGCTGTAGAGGCCGCCAAGAACGAGCTGAGCGACAAAGTGAAGAGGCTGGAAATAGATCTCGAAGAGCACGACAAGGAGCTCTCGACGCTCAAGGGGGACAGGGAAAAAACCCTCCACTCCTTGGCGGAGATGCAAGTTGCCCTGTCCGACAAGACCAAGCAGCTCTCCTATGCAGCTGATAGTATTGCGGTTCTGGAGCTTAAGCTGACCACGCTGCAGAAGTCTCTCGAGGCTGGCAAGGCCCGTGAGAAGGCTCTACTCAAGGATCTCCAAGGAGAGAGGAACCTGCTCAAGAGCGCCGCCGCTGCCCAAAACGAGTACGAGAAGGGAGTGGAAATCTGGACTGGCCGTCTCATCGCCACCGCGGAGAAGCTTACCGCAGAACTGTCAACCATGGGCTTGTCGAACTTCAGATATTCTTCCGAGGAACGAATATCTCCAAGCGCCAGGTTGATGATGTTCTTTGAAAGCATCATCAATGCGTTGAGGGCGCTCCAGGCCAGCCGGGCGACCCAACTGGCCAATGAGACTCGCCAGCTTTGCCAGGCTGTCCTTCGCAAGGTGCTCATCAAGGTGGTGCACAGCAATCCCGGCATCGACCTCTCCAGCGCAATCGGCCATCTGCCAAAGGATGCAAATGTTGAGGCGCTTGAAAAGTGCATCGCGCCAATCCTTGAGAAGGTGGACTCCATCAAAAGGATCGAAGGCCAGCGCAGGGATTGAGTGCTTCCCTTTTATTCTTACCGCCATCATCTCATGTAAAAGACAATTAAGTCTCAAGTTAGAACTGCGGCAACTCATGGATGCAATATAATTTGACTATGTTTAGGCTCATGCTTGCTACTTTCCTTGTCTGATTCCTTTATGTATGGAGTTCATCCTACGCTTACTGAAAAACTTGCCGGTGCGCAACCTGCCGCGAGCGCTGGGTGCGGGACTTCAGCAGCCTGCTGGAGGCGCAGCGGCCAGCAAGACTCCTTGGTGTTCTCAGTGCAGCCACTTAAATCGTTGAGCAGACTCGAAACAAAATAAGGGCGCAACCGATTACAGCAAGGGTTCCTTCGCGTGCAGATTTTCCATACAAGAGTCGGAATCGTCCAAGGAAATAGCTTGGTAATTAAAGAAAAACTTGTTCTAAGTTTTTAGGACTTAACTTTCTGGTTTTGTTCTTCCTCCGGCAAGCGGCAATCATCGATTCCGAACGTCACCAACTGGTATTCATATCTCCCCCTTCCCCCCCAGCAAATGTGCACGCGAGGAATCCTTCTGTCTTTGAGAAAAAGAAAGAAGAGAAAATAAAGGGATGAAACCTTGGCGGTTCGTTAGAACTTACCGGGATCAGGTGTCATACAACATCTTAGACAAACACGCATATATGAATATGAACATGGGAATCAATAAGGGAATGTACAACACTTAAATTTATTCATCTATGCTCAGGATCTGTGCCTGGTCTTTGTACAAAGGATCACATGCCTTGCCGGCAAGACTTGTACAAAAAGGTGGTTGCCGGGATCCCCCGGCAACCGCACCTTATGGGTAGAACTTGCGAAGATGTTCGATATTCCAGGAATTACTCACTGGAATGCCATCTTCGGTCTCCAGGCGGACAGCGCCAGGCCTGGTGACTCATACTACCCGATAAGGGCCTTCCCACTTTGGCGTCAACTTGTTTGAATTCTTGGCGGACTGAATCCGTCGAAGAACAAGGTCGCCTTCCTCAAGGCTTCGGGCATGAACTTTGCGGCTATGATAGCGGCGCAAAGCTTGCTGGTAGCGTGCAGCTCGCACAGCAGCCTGAAGACAATTCTCCTCAAGGAGCACAGCGTCATCTTGCCGCAGTTGCTCTTGCTCGAGCTCATCATAAGCGAGCAATCGAAGAGATCCGTATATGAGTTCCGTGGGGAGAACTGCTTCCGCTCCGTAGACCAGAGCGAAGGGCGTCTGGCCAGTGGCTCGATTTGGTGTCGTTCTGATTGACCAAAGAACCGCCGGCAACTCATCAATCCAGCGTCTTCCGCACTTTTTCAGCCTGTCAAAAGTTCTGGTCCTGAGACCGCGCATCACTTCAGCATTGGCCCTCTCCGCTTGGTCGTTGCTTCTCGGGTGAGCAACAGAGGCAAAACAAATCTTGCCGCCAAGGTCTTGGATATACTGCATGATGGTGCGACTTGTGAACTGCGTGCCGTTGTCGGTGATGATCCTGTTAGGTACACCGAAACGGCAAACAATTCCTTTGAAGAACTTGACAGCCGACTGCGCTGTCACCTTCCTCACTGATTCCACCTCCGGCCACTTTGTGAACTTGTCGATAGCAAAGTACAAGTACTCAAAGCCCCCGGTAGCACGGGGGAAGGGGCCCAGTATGTCGAGCCCCCAGACCGAAAATGGCCAGGAGAGAGGGATTGTTTGAAGAGCTTGAGCTGGCTGATGAGATTTCTTCGAATGAAACTGGCACGCTTCACACTTGGTTACTAGTGCAGTCGCATCCTAGAGGGCGGTAGGCCAAAAGAAACCTTGCCGGAATGCCTTTCCGGCAAGCGCTCTTGACCCTATGTGAGAGCCACACATGCCCCCATGTATCTCTGCCAACAGCTCTAGTCCATCCTCCCGAGGAATGCACTTCAATTTCACACCGTTTGGTCTCTTTCTGTACAGGACGTCATCGACGAACTTGTACATAACAGACCGACGGGCTACTCTTTCCGCTTCTTCTTGTTCCTCAGGGAGTTCACCTGTCTGAAGGAAATGGACAATGTGCTGCGCCCATGCTGGGGCCTGAGGCTCGACAACTAGGACTAAAGGCATCTCCTCTGCCGGGGGAACAGTTGTCTCGACAATGAGGACCTGAGGCCCTGTCGGAGCCTGTTGTTCCCCGGCAGGCGTGTCGATCCCGGCAACTTCCTTGCCGGCGGCTCCGGGGAGCTCTGCCGGGAAGTACTGGCCAGAGCTCAACTTCCTTCTCTTTTCTTGCCGCATCGATGGCGCCACAGATGGTTGAGTCAATTGGAGCACAAAAGTTCCTGGTTCCACAGGCAACTTGAGGGCAGCACGCTTTGACAGGTCGTCAGCAATATTGTTCTCGGCACGAGGAACGTGCTCCATTTGGAGACCGTCAAAGCGCTCTTCCAATTTCCTCACTTCATCTACGTAGGCTTGCATCAATGGACTTTGATAGCTCTTGTTAACCTGCCTGACGACAAGCTGTGAATCGCCTTTGATGATGAGCTTTTTGATACCAAGGTCTGCCGCGATCCTGAGACCGGCAAGCAAACCCTCGTATTCTGCAGTGTTGTTGGTTGAGCTCTCCCGGGGAAAGTGCATTTGAACTATGTACCTGAGGTGCTCTCCGGTGGGTGCGACAAGCAGCACGCCAACACCGGCGCCTTGCAGCGAAAAAGCCCCGTCAAAGTACATAACCCATTGCTGACCGATTTCCTTGCCGGGGAGAGTTGTTTCTTGAACTTCTTCGTCTGGCATCGGGGTCCATTCTGCAATAAATTCTGCCAAGGCCCTGCTCTGAATTGTCGAAGTGCTTTCAAACCTAAGGCCAAAGCTGGACAGCTCCAACGCCCACTCCACGATCCTGCCGGTAGCCTCCGGATTTTGCAAAATCCGTTGTAATGGAAAGCGAGTGACGACGGTGATCTCATGTGCTTGAAAAAAGTGGCGCAGCTTCCTTGAGGCCATAAGGAGGCCGAAAAGCAGCTTCTGCACCCCAGAATATCTTGATCTAGCCCCTTGTAAAAGAGAGCTAACAAAATAAACTAGGCACTACACCACCTTCTTCTTCTGCATAAGTTCTTCTGTTTGCGCAGATCCTGTCTTGCCGGGATCAACCCTTGCCGGGGAAGATCTTGCCGCGTCACTTGGCGGTCTTGCCACTGGTGTTGCTTCCTCATCAGCTTCTCTCTGCGCCACCAGCGCATCACTAACCACTTGATTTGTTGCCGCCAGATACAGCAGCAACGGCTCTTGTGGTTTAGGCGCGACTAGTGTCGGCGGAGAAGAAAGGTATTTCTTCAAATCTTGCAGCGCAGCCTCCGCTTCCGGAGTCCATTTCATTGGACCTGCCTTCTTCAAAATTTTGAAGAAGGGTAGGGCGCGCTCAGCAGATTTGGAAATAAACCTGCTTAGAGCAGCAACACAACCGGCAAGACGACGCACATCTTTGACGCGTCTCGGCGCTTCAATTTGCTCAATGGCTTTGATCTTGTTGGGGTTCGCTTCGATTCCCCGGCAAGATACAAAGAATCCGAGGAGCTTGCCAGAAGGAACACCGAACACGCACTTCTCAGGATTGAGCTTCAAATTGATCTTGCGCAAGTTTGCAAATGTTTCTTCTAAGTCTTGGATGAGCGTTGCTTTATCCTTAGTTTTGACCACTATATCATCCATATATGCCTCCATATTTCTATGGAGTTGTGGCTCAAAACCAATCTGGATTCCTCTGGCGAATGTCGAACCAGCACTTTTCAACCCGAAAGGCATTCGTATAAAACAATACGTACCACATGGGGTGATAAAGGCGGTCTTCTCTTCATCTTCCTTTGCCATAAAAATCTGATGATACCCTGAATAGGCATCAAGGAAGGACAGGAGATCACAACCAGCGGTGGCATCCACAATCTGGTCGATGCGCGGCAAGGGAAAAGGATCTTTTGGACAAGCTTTATAGATATCTGTATAATCGATACAAAGCCTCCATTTCCCATTCGCTTTTCGCACTACAACCGGGTTGGCCAACCAGGTTGGATGAAGCACTCCTTTGACCAGTCCTGCCGCCTCCAGCTTCTTAATCTCTTCGGCGATGAATTCTTGCCGCTCCAAGGCCTACTTCCTGACCCTTTGCTTGACGGGCCGCGCATGAGGACAGACAGCAAGGTGGTGCTCAATCACTTTCCTGGGAACACCGGGGATGTCAGACGGTTGCCATGCAAACACGTCGACATTCGCCCGCAGGAAAGCAACGAGCGCGCTTTCCTATTTGTCATCTAGGGTGGAACTTATGGTGAAAGTTCCCCCCGTTCCGTCCTCCCTAGCAGGCACCTTCTTGGTTTCCGGTGGAGTAACCTTGGATTTCTTGTTCTTGCCGGTGGAACTCTCTGGTACGTCCTCGATGGAAGCGCAGCACTCCGAGGAGGCGCGCTTGCCGGAGTTCGCGCCAGGGTTCCTACCGGTCTTCCTCTTCCCCTCGGGAGTTCCAGCGGCAGGAGCAGATGCCTTGACGGCAGGTGCTGCAACTGCTTCCCGGTAAAGTTGATCGGCACAGATGAGCGCGTCCTTCTTATCGGAATGGACAGTAATGACGCTCAATGGCCCGGGCATCTTCAACACATTGTACGCGTAGTGTGATGCCGCCATAAACTTAGCCAGCGCTGGCTGACCAAGGATCCCATTGTATGACATGGGGATCTTGGCGACATCAAACACCACCTTTTCGGTCCTGAAGTTAAACTCGCTGCCGAATGTTACCGGCAACGTGATCTTGCCCTTAGGCTGGGTTCTTCCCGGATTGACCCCTTGAAACGTACCCGTTTCCTCGAGGTCTTCGTCGGGAATCTGAAGCTTTGTGAGCACATCTGGCGAGATTAGGTTTAGGCCGGCCCCGCCGTCAACTAACATCTTCGTCACTTTGAGGTTGCGAATTGTTGGGGAAACCAACAATGGCAAGCACTCGACCGCAGTTGTGCGATCAGGGTGATCCTCGGCGTCAAAGATGATAGGCGTGCTGGACCACTTCAGAGGCCTACATGCATCGGGGGATGGCTCTGCCGCATTGACCTCCCGCATCCACTATTTAAGTTGGCGGTGGGAAGAATGCAGTGAGGCACCCCCATCAATGCACATAGCCTCCGTAGCCTTCTGGAATTCCTGCTCACTGGATTCATCATCTTCCTCGTCATCATCTCCTTCTTTATCTCGGCCCCGAGCGGGCCGATCCTTTTGTTGCTTGGCCTTGCCGCGGCGACCCCCTCGGCCACCGCGTTTCTTGCCGGACCCCTCAGCACCATCTTGGGCCTTCTCCTTGTCTCGCCTCTCGTATTCGGCCCTCTGCTTCTCGGCAAGCTGCTCAACTTGCCGGCAGTTCTGGAGATCGTGGCCCTTAGTGTGATGGATCTTGCAATACTGCTTGCCGGAGTTCTCCGACTTGTCGGCAGCCGCCAAGGCCTGACAGGAAGGGCACCCGGCAAGATCCTTGCCGGGGTCACCAACCTTGGCCTTCTTGGCGGCGCCGGGGTTGTCGGATTCCTCGACAGCAAGCACGGCCTTGCCTCCGCGCTTCCTGTTCCGCCGCCGGCCTTTCCTTGACGGGGCCGCGGCGTCCTCATCCTCGGAGTCGCCTGCCGCGCCAACAGCCTCACCGGGGAGTTTCCTCCCCTCTTCAGCTCGAGCGCACTTGTCAGCCAGAGCATAAAGCTCGGCAATACTCCTGACTTTGTTCATCGCCAGCTCTTCCCGCATTCTGCGGTTACGCACGTTCTGGTGGAACGCGCTAATGACAGCGGCAGGATGAACATCGGGAATGTTGTACTGCACTCGGCTGAACCTCTGCATAAACTTGAGCAGGGACTCGCCCTCCTTCTGAGGGATGATGTGCAAATCGCTCTCTTGGCCAGGAGATTGGTGGCCTCCTACGAAGGCGCCAACAAACTGATGGCACAAATCTGACCAAGAAGAAATGGAATTCTTCGGCCGATGCATCAACCATGACCTGACGTTGGGCTTGAGCACCAACGGGAAGTAGTTGGCAAGTATCTTGTCATCTCGGCCCCCGGCAGCCTGCACTGCAATGGTGTAGATGCTCAGGAACTTCGAGGGATGGGTCTTTCCGTCATACTTCTCCGGAACCTCTGGCTTAAAGGTTCGGGAATTGGGCCACCGGACTTGCCGCAGCTCACGGGTAAACGCCGGAGTCCCTACCTCATAAGGCAAGTCTCCTACGTCCCCTGGCGCAGGCTCGTCGACAGCCGGCCCCGTGCGCTTATCAGAGTGATAGCGCGCTTCCCATCGCCGCTCGATGGTTGTTCGAGCGTCCTCTTTGCCTCGTTCCTGGAGAACCAGACGCTGATCACGGCGCATCCGTGGATCGGACGACGCCGTGGAAACTTCTTCATGGCGGTCGACTTGCTGAGTTGTCGGCCGCCGCTGATGCCGCGGAGGGGAGTGCACTGTAGTTGCAGCACCTCCGATTTTCTCTGCACCGGCTCGCGCCGGATCGATGGGCCTCCGCTGTGAGGGCCCTGCCTCTTGCGGTCCATCCTTGTTAGCGAAGCCGATAAGGCTCTGGATAGTAGTTCGCCACTCCTCCATCTTCTCCGGTGCGGGAGGAAAATCGAGGAGCAGCTGCGCACGTGCCAAGGCTTCCGCTGGCATAGGTGGCGGCGACAAGTGCGAGGTACGTGAGGTGCTCTGACTCCTAACCAAGTTAGAAGGAGCACCGCCACGGTCACGCGACCGCGCACCACCTCCGCCGGCAGCTTGGTGTGCATGCTGGTCCCGCGCATCTTGGGATCTATGCGCAGAAACCTTTTCGTGGGGATGCCCCGAACCACCAGCGCCATGATGTCGCCCATCTCGCACAACCTGAGTAGGTTGCGAGGCTTGCACCGGCGTGGGAGCTCCAGCAGGTGCCCTTCGATCCCTAGAGTTAGTTGTGCCACCCGTAGGCAACACGGCACCATCTCTAGATCCAGCGACGCGCAAGTTACCACTGCCACTGCGAACGATACCGCTCGCTTGGCTTGGGTCACCAGAACGTCGCGGGGGTTCTAGTCCTCTTCCTTCTGTACCCACACCGTCCCCTATTTGCGAAGGTGCAGGCAAAACGGACCCGGACGGTTGCGCTGTCGCAGCGCTCTTCTTCTTGGGTGGCATGATGATGAAGATGATGAAGGAACTAGGGCGCCGACCACCAGATCAGGTTCACGCAACCTTCAATCCCCCTACCTGGCGTGCCAAAGATGTCGGGGTACGACACCTATGGGATCCCGAGAGACCCCTTTACGATTCGGCGGGGGGAGAGGTATACGCAAAGAGCAGAACCAATGATCGACGCGGGAAGTTTTTACACAGGTTCGGGCCGCTGATCAGCGTAAAACCCTACTCCTGCTTTTTGTTCTTATTGATGTTCTTGAGCCCAGCCTTCAGGAGCGCTCGCAATGAACAATACGTTCAAAGAGCAGCTACGCATGCAGAATGGGCCAGAAGTTCTCCTCCCCTGTAGTAGTTGCCTTGGGCCTCCTTTTATATGCTCAAAGGGGTCTCCACCGTGGCAAAATGTACATACATTAAGGTGTAAAGTAGCTACAGGGTATCATACCTAACCCCTGACGGATTAGGACAAACGCATTTATTGCGCCGTGAGGTGTCCGTTTAGGTGTCCTCACTTTCTTGGGGATGGAAAAAGGGGCCATCCCATCATCACCGCTTAAGCTCTCCCCCACTGGCGCGTCGCCACGCATCCAGAGAAGGACCCAGAATGTCAGACATGTTACTATGCCGAAGCGGTGGCACAGTGGCAGAATCTTGCCGGGCGCCGAGCCTTGCCGGACGCCAAGCCTTGCCGGGTGCCAAGGGCCGTCCCGGCAAGGATCTTGCCGGGAAGGCTGGCCTTCGGATTTCAGTCCTGCTTATCTGCTGATCCTTGGATCTCTGACTTGATGACTTCCTTGATGGCTTGAATCGACCTCGAGCTGATCCCAGCAAGCCTTGCCGCAAGGATGGCTACAACTGCCCGTGCACAAGTACGGGGTACTAGTGGCCCAATACTTAGTACACCGACAAAGGCATGAGAGGAGTTGGGGGCAAACGGGCGCCGAAGGCAGTGATCTCTCTAGATCCTTCTTATTTTTTCCTGAGATGGCTACATGAGGTGAGAGGGAGAGATGGCTGAACATGAGAGATAGGGGGTTATATACAAATGAGGAGCGGAGTACGGGGATCTTTTTGCAAAACTGACATAGTTTGTCTCAGATGCGTTGGATGTAAATCGAACGATTGTAAATGAAGGATGGCAGGCACACCATCATCACCAACTCATCTTTTTATAGGAGTAGAGATATCACCTTCATCAAATCTTACAAGAGAATTTACCTCTACTACCTGTGTCGGGATGTCGAGCCCATGTATTTCTTCAATAGGTGGTAAATTCTTAACATCTTCAGCTTTAATACCTTTTTCCTTCATAGATTTCTTTGCCTCTTTCATATCTTTAGGACTGAGAAATAAAATGCCCCTCTTCTTCGGAGTTGGTTTAGGTGGTGGTTCAGGAAGTGTCCAATCATTATCATTTGTCAATATATTATTCAATAGTTCCTCAGCTTGTTCAAATAGTTTGTTCCCTGAAAACACAACTAGCACAACTATCTAGGTAGTCCCTAGAAGCATCGGTTAGTCCATTATAAAAGATATCAAGTACTTCATTTTTCTTGAGATAATGATCAGGCAAATCATTAAGTAATTGGAGAAGCCTCCCCCAAGCTTGAGGGAGATTCTCTTCTTCAATTTGAACAAAGTTAAATATTTCTTGTAAGGCAGCTTGTTTCTTATGAGCAGGAAAATATTTTTCAGAGAAGTAATAAACCATATCGTGGGGACTATGTAAACAACCAGGAGCAAGAGTATTAAACCATATCTTAGCATCACCGTTTAGTGAGAAAGGAAACAACTTATGAATATAGTAGTATCAAAATTTTTCCTCATGAGCAAATAGGGTGGCTATGTCATTTAATTTAGGAAGGTGTCACAACAGTTTCAGATTCATAACCATGGAAAGGATAAGATTCAACCAAAGTAATTAACTCAGGATCAACAGAGAATTCATAATCCTTATCAGTAACAAACATAGGTGAAGGAGCAAACTTAGGATCATATTTCATTCTAGCATTCAGAGATTTTTCTTTCAGCTTACATAGTAGTTTCTCAAGATCATCTCTATCATTACAAGCAAGAAGTTCTCTAGTTATCTCCTCACCCACAACATAACCCTCGGGTATCTTAGGCACTATTCAAGAATTCATCTAGTTAACCAGTTAACGGACCAGTTAATCGCTACTCGTAGGGTGACCAAATCGAATAGCACCTATTCATCGTGTTAACTTGTCAGGCCAATTAATTGGCCCGTTAGACTGATTAATCTGTTGTTAGGCCGATTAATCATTGCTGACCCACTAACTTGTGGGCAAACAAAGCCCAAAATATTTGCCTGTAACCCCTCCCATCCCCCTCTCACTCCTCAATAGCTAGGGGTCGACCAAACAATAGTATATTTTGGTATATTACATAGCTGAGGGCATGAGAGTATGGTATAATACATAAAAAACTAGATATATGTTGGCAATTCCTATTTAATCTAACGATTAATGGTCAACCAATTAATCCAGTTAATAGGCCGATTCACCAATTGATCACTACTCCCAAGCAGACCGAGCAGCTACCAGTTACCGATTTCCTTAACAACGATCTTAGGCATTTCAATTCTAGGGTAGCTAGGCCTAATAGGTGAATCGTAATTTTTAGTTTTAATAATTTCATCAGTTTCAGCATTCTCAAATTCTTTAGCCTTAGCAAGTCGTTCATCAAGAAATTCACCTAGTGGCACAGTATAATCAAGCAAAGTATTAGCATCATCAATAGCACCATTCATAGCAGAAGTAGCATCATCAATTACTTGCAACATATCAGAATTTATAGTAGGTGGTGGTGTTGCAAGTCTATTCAAAATGGAAGGTGAATCAAGTGCAGAGCTAGATGGCAGTTCCTTGCCTGCCCTCATCTTAGAGGGAATGATCTTGGTTCTATCATCCTACAGATTCTTCATAGCGATCAACAGATATAAATCCCAAGTGACTTAGCAAATAGAGCTATGCTCCCCGGCAACTGCGCCAGAAAAAGGTCTTGATAACCCACAATAATAGGGGATCACAACAGTTTTCGAGGGTAGAGTATTCAATTTCAACCCAAATTTATTGATTCGACACAAGGGGAGCCAAAGAATATTTGCAAGTATTAGCAGTTGAGTTGTCAATTCAACCACACCTGGAGAACTAAATATCTACAGTAGAGTGATCAGTAGCATAGTAGTATAATAGTTTGAAAGCAACGGTAGCGATAACAATAGTAACAGTAACAGTAACGGTAGCAATTGTAACAGCAGCAACAGCAGTAGTAACTTAGCAAGGATCAATATGTGAAAATCTCGTAGGCATTGGATCGGTGATGGATAATTATGCTGGATGAGATTCATCATGTAACAGTTATAACCTAGGGCGACACAAAACTAGCTCCAATTCATCAATGTAATGTAGGCATGTATTCCGTATATTGTAGCGGCCCGACCCGAAATCGGTCAAGTCTCTGTGTAGCTGTACCATCCCAAGATCATGCTGGCACACACAGTACATTGATGAAAAGATTCAAAGTTCAATCACAACTGAATTTATTACACGATTCTCATATCGAGTCTTTATTACATCATAATAAATTTGGTCGAAGGCCAACTCATGAGAAGTAAACTAAAATAAAGCTGCGGAAGCATAGACGATAAGTGAGTCCATCCAACTCCATAGGGCAATCACCGAGCGTAGATCGTAGCCTCACTCCTGGTCCGAAAACTCCTCTGCAACAAGAGACGTTGGAGCCGTGTAGGTCAGCATTTTGAATATGCCGGCAAGTCATAGAGAGAACAATAATATTATTGCTAACATTATATGCTATTTGGCTGTGGGGCTCTAAGTTTGATGTTTTTGTGAAAAAGCCAATTTTTTCCTACAACGAAGGACTTGCTTGCAATTACTACAAAATGTTGGTTGTTATTGAGATGGTTCTGCCAACCAATGTCTCATTCCCAATTATTAAAAAATTTGTTCGGTGTTGAGATTTCCAAAATACTCCAATTCCAGAGGCTCAGTTGTCCGTAACCGGGGACACGGCTAATCGATTAGGTTTTCACTCTGCAGAGTCTTGTGCACTTTACCCGCAAGAATCGTTCCCTCCTTTGAGTCCTCGCACTGCATGGTGTTTGAAGACGGGACGAACGAAATAGGGTCTTCCGAAGAGTTCCTCTGGGCCACTGCCGGTGCCCATCCAATCCTACCGTTCTTCTACATCTCGTAGCACCGTCCGGCCAGAGTCACGCCTAGGGTCGACCAAGCCAGAGCCCATAATGGCTTGCGGCTGCACAGGTAAGCTTCCGGTCAAGGTGTATCCATCCGTCTCTTCGTGGCTGGGTGAAGCTTTCCGCAAGATGTCATGGCGCTTCTCCATGCATCCCGGCCATCCGCTGGTTGCTCCAGGGTGCCCATCAATTCCGTCCTCCACCCAGTAGTGAATTTGAAGTCCATCTTGAGCATCTTGAAATCATGGGGTTGTCATCATCTTGACTCTCACATCTCCCATATGAATCACTCAACCAACCCCGTCTACGAAAGCATAGCAATCAACTACAACGCCCGGGCATTGGTAACAAGGGGAAAATGGGTTCAACCTACCTCATGATACTACTCAAGAACATAACTTAAAAATTCTCCTACTGCATGCATGGTGGGGAGGAAAAATTCTAATGCAAGAAATCATAGGTACTGTAAAACATGATCAAATGACTTGCCTGGCTGACGGTCTTCGAACGCTAGTGACTCGTGATAGCAAGCTTCACACTCCGGGAATTCTATTCGAAGCAAACAATAAACACATAAGCATACAACGGTATAACATAACAGCAAGCTAATGTAATTCACACAAGCAATCATACCAAAACCCAAGAAAACTCGAAGAACTCAATTCAAGGTTTTCATTACTTCAAGCAAACAACTAGAAAATAGTTTTATCCTACTAAAACTTTTCTTAACAGAACCAAAACAATAGTTTTGTTAACTAACAGAAAGAAAAACAGTAAATAAATTTAATGCAAAAAGAAACGCATTAAAAGCTATTTTAAAACTACTTATGCCTAAAACAAAACTAGTAAGAAAATAAAATAAAACATTGTCTTTTTCTGTAAATAAAAGTTCACCCTCTGTAACTACAGAAACTAATCTGAAACAAAAAATAGCAGAGGTGAAAATAAAATTTTAAAATATTTAAAACAACAGAAAATAGCAGCAAGTTAAAATAACCAGAATAGGCTTGTTTTCGTGTAAAACTAATTTAATAAAAGCTATAAATACCCAAATAAATCCTACTGCTAGGCAAGGTCAAAACCAAACAGTGGCAAAAAGAAACATTAAAAAAATTTAATCCTAGCTCATTTTATAGCAGAAATACTAATCTGACTAAAACTAAAATAAAGCAATTTTTAAAAACTAAAACATGGCCGAAACTATTTTATGCAGAAACTTTAGGAAATTTGAAAACTAGATAAAAAACAATCAACTAAAAATATTTAATAACATAAAAGTTATAGATTTTACAAGATCAGAACTATTCTGTTTTAAAAACAGAAGCTAAAACTAAAACTAAAAAAAACTAAACGGCTAACGGGCCGAACAGGTGGGCGATCGGAAACTAAATAGCGCTCAAGCGTTTAATAGGCTCATAGGTCTATGGGCTAAATAGAAAAATCGATCGGCCGGTTTCACTAAACCACTAAACTAAACCGGAATAGACCTAAACATTAAAAAAAGTACCCCTTTGGGGTTCTAATCTCGTGCGTTGATGCGAGATCTAACGGCAGAGGGGGCTCGGGCTTACAGTGGACGGCGGTGATGGACGGGGACAATGGCGGCGGCTCGGGCGTGGTCGGTGGCATCGCTCCGGTGGTCGGGGAAAGCGGCGGAGACGTCGGGGCGAAGTGGAGGAAAGTGGCGGAGGCGGTGGTGATGTCGAGGTGGCTCGGGGTCGTCGGAGGCGGTCGGGGCGAAGACGACGGCTTCCTGGTGAGCTGCAGCTCTGGTGGGCGGCGGTCGAGCTCAGGGTCGACGGTGTGGTGCTCCTGGAGGAAGAAGGGGGTGTCAGGGAGGTGTGGAACGAAGAGGGGGTTCGGGTGGAGGTGCCTGGAAGCAAGGGGGGGGGGTCCTCACCGGTGTCGGTAGCGGCGGCGAGATGCGTTTTGCGAGGGCGCGAGCTACGGCGGGGTTTGGTGTTAGGGTTTTAGGGGGTTCGAGGGAGGAAGGGTAGGGCTTTATATAGGACACGATTTCATGGGGAAGGGGCAGCTCGGGCTAGGGTTTAGAGGTGGGCGCGGACGCGGCCGGCGTCGGGTGCAGCGGGATACGGCGTGGGAGAATCGGGAGGAGGGAGACGGGTGCGGGGTCCACGGGTCAGTGAGAGGGAGAGAGGGAGGTGTGCTCGGGCGACTGAGGCGGAGGGGACTCGGGTGCGGGCGCAGTGCTGGGCTGGCCGGCTCGGGCGCTGCTGGCTGGGCCGGTTGGCCTGGCCAGCTCGGGGATTCTCTCTTTTTTTTTTGAAATAGACAGAGAAGAAAATAGCTATATATAGAAATATATAATATCTTTATATAGGAGATATATATATCAAAAAGATCAGAAAAAATAAATCCCAGAAGATGAACATTTTTCCCAGAGGCAAACGGAAACTTTTATAAAACATTTTTCTGAAAATCCCAAATAAAATTCAAATTGGAATTCAAACCTTTTGGCATTATTTTCTTCTGACATTTTTGGAGTGTCATGTTAGCTCCTCTCATACTTTTGCTCAAGTATTGGCCAGGTATTTTTGAAATAAATTTCAATGCCAATTTGAATCCAAATTCAAATAAAACTCAAAGTGCCTCTGGAATTTCAAATGCCACTCAAATTCAAACAACATGCATAGATGCTTAGCTAATAATTGTAAAACATTCCAAATTGAAAATTTGGGATGTTACAAACCTACCCACCTTAAGATGAATCTCGCCCTCGAGATTCGAATTGGCTAGCAAATAGGTGCGGGTTGTCTCGGCGGAGATCTTCTTCTCGCTCCCAGGTGGCTTCCTCCTCGGAATGATGAGTCCACAGAACCTTGCAAAACTTGATGATCTTGCTGCGGGTAACTCTGTTCGCAGTCTCGAGAATTCTGACGGGTTTCTCCTCATAAGTCAAATCACTGTCAAGCTGTATGGCCTCTCGGGGCACTGTATCTCTCAAAGGAATATCGGCCATCTCAGCATGGCATTTCTTCAGCTGGGAAACGTGAAAGACATCATGAACTCCTGACAATCCTTCTGGCAATTCCATCTTGTATGCAACTTCTCCTCTACGTTCAAGAATTTTGTATGGGCCTATGAATCTGGGTGCTAACTTTCCTTTAACACCGAACCTCTTGATTCCTTGAAGTGGAGACACACGGAGATATGCTCGGTCTCCCGCTTCATATGTTACTTCCTTGCGTTTACTATCGGCATAACTCTTCTATCTCAACTGAGCTACCTTAAGTCTGTCTCGAATCAGCTTGACCTTCTCTTCGAAGTCTCTGATAAGGTCGGGACCAAAAAGTTTTCGGTCTCCAACACCATCCCATAGCAATGGTGTTCTGCACCTCCTTCCGTATAGGGCTTCGAAAGGGGCCATCTTCAGACTGGTCTGATTGCTGTTGTTGTACGAGAACTCTGCGTATGGCAGATTATCATCCCAGCTAGACCCGTAGTCTAGCGCACAGGCTCTCAACATGTCCTCCAGAATCTGGTTGACTCTCTCGGTCTGTCCATCTGTCTGCGGATGAAAAGCTGTACTGAACTCCAGCCTCGTACCCAAAGTTTCATGCAACTGATTCCAAAACTTTGAGGTAAATTGTGTTCCTCTATCTGACACGATACTCCTCGGAACTCCATGCAGACATACGATCCTGGTCATGTATATCTTGGCTAACTTAGCGCTGGTATAAGTGGTCTTCACGGGAATGAAATGAGCTACCTTGGTCAAGCGATCAACCACTACCCAGATGGAGTCATAACCTGAACGAGTCCTGGGTAATCCTGTGATAAAATCCATTCCAAGTTTCTCCCATTTCCACTCGGGTATCGGCAGAGGTTGAAGTAACCCTGCTGGCTTCTGATGTTCCGCCTTTACTCGCTGGCAAACATCGCATACTGCTACGTGCTCAGCAATATCCTTCTTCATACCTGTCCACCAGAAACTTTCCTTCAAATCCAAATACATCTTTGTGTTGCCTGGGTGAATCGAGTACGGTGAATCATGCGCCTCCTGAAGAATTAGCTTCCTGAGTTTGGGATCATTGGGTACATAAATACAATCCTCAAACCATATAGCTCCGTATTCATCCTCACGAAAACCTTTAGCCTTTCTGTTACTCATCCTTTCCTTTATCTCAGCAATTTCCTTGTCCGACTTCTGGGCTTTGCGAATTCTTTCGGCCAAAGTGGACTGAACTTCCAGTGCTACAATATATCCTCTCGGAACTATCTCCAGTCGAAAATCTCTGAGGTCATCGACTAACTCCTGGGGTAATCCTCCCGCTGTAAGGGTATTCACATAACTCTTACGGCTCAAGGCATCTGCTACAACATTAGCCTTTCCTGGGTGGTAATGCAATCTCATGTCATAGTCCTTGATCAACTCTAGCCATCTCCTCTGCCTGAGGTTCAACTCCTTCTGCGTGAAAATATACTTCAAGCTCTTATGATCCGTGTAAACATCACAACTGTTTCTGACAAGGAAATGTCTCCAGGTCTTGAGTGCGTGCACTACGGCTGCTAACTCCAAATCGTGTGTGGCGTAATTCATCTCATGAGGTCGTAGCTGTCTAGAGGTATAAGCTACAACTTTTCCTTCCTGCATGAGTACTCCTCCGAGTCCTTGACGAGAAGCGTCACAATATACCTGGTAATCCTTGTGTATGTCCGGCAAAATTAGCACTGGGGCTGTAACCAAACGTTTCTTCAACTCCTGGAAACTGGCTTCACAATCCTCGGTCCAAATGTACTTGGTTTCCTTCTTCAGCAGCTCGGTCATGGGTTTAGCAATCTTGGAGAAATTCTCAATAAATCTCCGATAATATCCTGCGAGTCCGAGAAAACTGCGGATCTCCTTGACCGAGGTGGGTGACTGCCATTTGGTGACCGATTCAACCTTGGTGGGGTCGACAGCTATTCCCTCTCCTGAAATAACATGTCCGAGGAATCCGACTTCCTTCAACCAAAATTCACATTTGCTGAACTTGGCATATAACTGATGTTCTCGGAGTTTCTCCAGAACTAGACGCAAATGTTCCTTATGCTCTTCCTCGCTCTTGGAGAAAACCAATATGTCATCGATGAACACCACGACAAATTTGTCCAGATATTCCATAAATACCTTGTTCATCATGCTCATAAAATACGCAGGGGTATTAGTCAATCCGAATGACATGACGGTATACTCATATAAACCATACCTGGTGGTGAAAGCTGTTTTGGGTATATCCTGTTCACGAATCTTCAACTGATGATACCCTGATCGAAGATCGATCTTGGAGAATACTTTGGCTCCAACTAGCTGATCAAATAAATCATTAATCATCGACAGAGGGTACTTGTTCTTGATGGTCACGTCGTTCAATGAACGATAATCCACAACCATTCTCAGGGTTCCATCCTTCTTATCTACCAAAAGAACTGGGGCTCCCCAAGGTGACGAGCTTGGCCGAATATATCCCTTCTCCAATAGCTCATTAATTTGCTTCTTGATCTCTTCCAAATCATTCGGGGGCATCCGATAAGGTCTCTTGGATATTGGGGCTGTGCCGGGCAATAACTCAATCAAAAACTCAATGTCTCTGTCCGGTGGCATTCCTGGTAATTCCTCTGGAAATACATCGGGAAAATCTTGCACTACTGGCACTTCCTCCTGTACAACTCCTGTGAGGGAATTCGCCTGATTCTTCATTGGTGTGCGTCTGGATACATACTTGATCCTCTTCTGCTCCGGGGTGGTGAGCAAAATCATCTTGCGAGCACAGTCGATGTTTCCTTCAAACTTCATCAGCCAGTCCATTCCTAGGATTACGTCCAAGCTCTGGGATTCCAATACTATGAGGTCTGTGGGGAAATCATGGTTTCCGATGCTGAGGGTCGAATGACAGCCTAAGCCTGCCATCATCTCTCCTCCTGGGGAACTGACCTGAAGAGGGCTTCTAAGAGTTCTAGTGGGCAACCCGTACTTTTCCACAACTACCCTCGATATGAATGAATGTGTTGCACCAGAATCAAAGAGTACCAATACTGGACGTGAATTTAATAAAAACTTACCAACCACAGTTTCTGGCTGATCATAGACGTCCTCCACGTCAATGTGATTCACCTGAGCACGGGGAAAAGGGTTGGGCTTCTTTGCTGAGCTTCCACTGCCGTTGCCGTTTCCATTCCTCTGCTTGGCCTCCGGGCAGTCGGTGGCATAGTGTCCTGTCTTCTGGCACTTGAAACAGGTGATGTGACTCATATCCTTCTGAGCCGGAGCAGGACGGTGCTGGTTGCCATTGCCTCCAATGCCTGACTTGGAGTTGTTGTCGTGGTTGCAATTGTTCCCATTCCCTCCATGGTTATGTCCTCCATGATTATGTCCTCCATGGGTGTGATGGGTGTGTCCTCCCGAGTATGGGGCATAGCGGGGCTTCTGCTGAGCTCCGGAGTTGTACTTCCCCTGGCTATACTTCCTCTTGCGGCTGTCAATCTGCTGCTGCTTGCCTTCAAGGATGATGGCTTTGTCTACCAGCTCCTGGTAGTTGTTGAAGGTAGCCACCATCAGCTGCATTCCCAGCTCATCATTCAGTCCTTCGAGAAACTTCTCCTACTTTGCGGCATCTCTGGCCACATCACCCGGGCATAGCGAGCTAACTGGCTGAACTCATCCACGTACTGCCCCACAGTATGATTCCCCTGGCGTAAGTTGCGGAACTCACGCTTCTTCAGGCTCATGGCTCCAGCTGAGACATGAGCGGTGCAGAAGGCCTGCTAGAACTGATCCCATGTGATGGTGGCGAGAGGATAAGTGGCGGTGTAGTTCTCCCACCAAGAGGCTGCAGGTCCATCAAGCTGATGTGCGGCAAAGTGCACCTTCTCTGCATCTGTGCATCCTGCAGTTACTAACTCCCTTCAACCTTGCGGAGCCAATCATCAGCTACAATCGGCTCGGTGCTGCTAGAGAACACCGGCGGATTCAGCCTTAGGAAACGGGTCAGGTTGTCGACAGGGGGTGCTGGCGGTGGATTGTTGTTGTTGTTGTTGTTGTTGTTGTTGTTGCCTTGGTTCTGGATGAGCATCTGCATCAAGGCATTCTGCTGCTGGATCAGCTGGGTGAGCTCCGGCGGGAAAGTGTATCTGGGGTCACGTCTCGAAGGCATCTGGTGTTTTGGAGTGGATGAGAAATTAGAATAGAACCAGGATCTAAAAGAAACAGCACTACCCATATGAATGCACAAACATTATCACACCAATTATTTATTCAATCATCTCAAACATAGTTCAATCTCGGATTACAAAATCTCACGACTAATCGAAAAACATAACGTCCTAACTGATCAACGAAAGAAAAAATTAAAACATGGTGGTCGACTAAATGTCTTCATCAATTATCCTTGCGTCCTCCGGTGCGGCGTCTTCTGGTGCGGCGTCCTCTGGTGCGGCGCCTCCTCTTGCGGCTTCCTTCGGTGGAGCTCTCTTCATAATCCTGGTCATTGCTCACGAGGGGTCCATCATCTCCACTCGGAAAAAGGTCTTCTCCCAGGTCCATCTTCTCCTCCAATGCGGCAACATCAATCTTCAGCTTGTCGAATCTCTCCATGAAATCCTTGACTTCATCCTCATGCTCATAATGGGCTTCACGTGCTTCATCCTCCAGTTGAATTTCACGAAGCTGCAACTTTTGAACCGTCTTCAAGCTCCTGCGCATCTGAATCTCTAGAGCCCTGATGTGAGCCTCCAAGTCTTGGACATATGAGCGAACGGAGTCGTCATCTATGGTGTGGATGATCTCTCCATCTGCAGTCCTGCGAGAAATCATGGTGTAGTCTGATCCAACGATCTCGGCCCTGTATTCCTCTTGGATGCATCCAAGTGCACTATGAACTGCTATGTCTCTCCTGAGGATCCAAGTGGGAGCAGTGAACCTGAAGTCAATGGGCGCCGAGAGGTTTCCGAAAGTCCTCGTTGGTATGTGCACCTTAATCCTATAGCGACGGTCTTTTGGAAATGCCATGATAGGGGTCCCGGTGATAGAAGGCAGAGCAATCTTTAATTCCTTGGTGATCTGGACCAGCCTCCTGCCGAAAAGCATCGTCTCATCTGGCTGGCAAAACTCCGGGAGCAGAACTGGGATGAACTTGACGGCCATCTAGAATGTTGAAATCGGAGGGAAGTCAGAAATGAACAGGGGAGAATTACGGAATAATAAAGACATAAAATAGTTTCTTCCTATGGCTTTCCGATCCTAGGGGTTACGTCCTACGGTCAGCGTGTGCTCTGAATACCATCTCTGTAGCGACCCGACCCGAAATCGGTCAAGTCTCTGTGTAGCTGTACAATCCCAAGATCATGCTGGCACACACAGTACATTGATGAAAAGATTCAAAGTTCAATCACACCTGAATTTATTACACTATTCTCATATCGAGTCTTTATTACATCATAATAAATTCGGCCGAAGGCCAACTCATGAGAAGTAAACTAAAATAAAGCTGCGGAAGCGTAGACGATAAGCGAGTCCATCCGACTCCATAGGGCAATCACCGAGCGTAGATCGTAGCCTCACTCCTGGTCGGAAAACTCCTCTGCAACATGAGACGTTGTAGCCGTGTAGGTCTGCATTTTGAATATGCCGGCAAGTCATAGAGAGAACAATAATATTATTGCTAACATTATATGCAATTTGGCTGTGGGGCTCTAAGTTTGATGTTTTTGCAAAAAAGCCAATTTTTTCCTACAACAAAGGACTTGCTTGCAATTACTACAAAATGTTGGTTGTTATTGAGATGGTTCCGCCAACCAATGTCTCATTCCCAATTATTAAATAACCCATCAATTAACTTATTTGTTCGGTGTTGAGATTTCTGAAATACTCCAATTCCAGAGGCTCAGTTGTCCGTAACCGGGGACACGGCTAATCGATTAGGTTTTCACTCTGCAGAGTCTTGTGCACTTTACCCGCAAGAATCGTTCCCTCCTTTGAGTCCTCGCACTGCATGGTGTTTGAAGACGGGACGAACGAAACAGGGTCTTCCGAAGAGTTCCTCTGGGCCACTGCCGGTGCCCATCCAATCCTACCGTTCTTCTACATCTCGTAGCACCGTCCGGCCAGAGGCACGCCTAGGGTCGACCAAGCCAGAGCCCATAATGGCTTGCGGCTGCACAGGTAAGCTTCCGGTCAAGGTGTATCCATCCGTCTCTTCGTGGCTGGGTGAAGCTTTCCGCAAGATGTCATGGCGCTTCTCCATGCATCCCGGCCATCCGCTGGTTGCTCCAGGGTGCCCATCAATTCCGTCCTCCACCCAGTAGTGAATTTGAAGTCCATCTTGAGCATCTTGAAATCATGGGGTTGTCATCATCTTGACTCTCACATCTCCCTTATGAATCACTCAACCAACCCCGTCTACGAAAGCATAGCAATCAACTACAATGCCCCAGGCATTGGTAACAAGGGGAAAATGGGTTCAACCTACCTCATGATACTACTCAAGAACATAACTTAAAAATTCTCCTACTGCATGCATGGTGGGGAGGAAAAATTCTAATGCAACAAATCATAGGTACTGTGAAACATGATCAAATGACTTGCCTGGCTGACGGTCTTCGAACGCTAGTGACTCGTGATAGCAAGCTTCGCACTCCGGGAATTCTATTCAAAGCAAACAATAAACACATAAGCATACAACGGTATAACATAACAGCAAGCTAATGTAATTCACACAAGCAATCATACCAAAACCCAAGAAAACTCGAAGAACTCAATTCAAGGTTTTCATTACTTCAAGCAAACAACTAGAAAATAGTTTTATCCTACTAAAACTTTTCTTAACAGAACCAAAACAATAGTTTTGTTAACTAACAGAAAGAAAAACAGTAAATAAATTTAATGCAAAAAGAAACGCATTAAAAGCTATTTTAAAACTCTACTTATGCTTAAAACAAAACTAGTAAGAAAATAAAATAAAACATTTTCTTTTTCTATAAATAAAAGTTCACCCTCTGTAACTATAGAAACTAATCTGAAACAAAAAATAGCAGAGGTGAAAATAAAATTTTAAAATAATTAAAACAACAGAAAACAGCAGCAAGTTAAAATAACCAGAATAGGCTTGTTTTCATGTAAAACTAATTTTAATAAAATCTATAAATACCCAAATAAATCCTACTGCTAGGCAAGGTCAAAACCAAACAGTGGCAAAAAGAAACATTAAAAAAAATTAATCCTAGCTCATTTTATAGCAGAAATACTAATCTGACTAAAACTAAAATAAAACAATTTTTAAAAACTAAAACATGGCCGAAACTATTTTATACAGAAACTTTAGGAAATTTGAAAACTAGATCAAAAAGAATCAACTAAAAATATTTAACAACATAAAAGTTATAGATTTTACAAGATCAGAACTATTCTGTTTTAAAAACAGAAACTAAAACTAAAACTAAAAAAAACTAAACGGCTAACGGGCCGAACAGGTGGGCGATCAAAAACTAAACAGCGCTCAAGCGTTTAATAGGCTCATAGGTCTATGGGCTAAATAGAAAAATCGATCGGCCGGTTTCACTAAACCACTAAACTAAACCGGAATAGACCTAAACATTAAAAAAAAACGTACCCCTTCGGGGTTCTTATCTCGTGCGTTGATGCGAGATCTAACGGCAGAGGGGGCTCGGGCTTACAGTGGACGGCGGCGACGGACGGGGACAACGGCGGCGGCTCGGGCGTGGTCGGTGGCGTCGCTCCGGCAGTCGGGGAAAGCGGCGAAGACGTCGGGGCGAATTGGAGGAGCGTGGCGGAGGCAGTGGTGATGTCGAGGTGGCTCGGGGACGTCGGAGGCGGTCGGGGCGAAGACGACGGCTTCCTGGTGAGCTGCAGCTCCAGCGGGCGGCGTTCGAGCTCGGGGTCAACGGTGTGGTGCTCCTGGAGGAAGAAGGGGGTGTCAGGGAGGTGTGGAACGAAGAGGGGGTTCGGGTGGAGGTGCTTGGAAGCAAGGGGGGGTCCTCACCGGTGTCGGTAGCAGCGGCGAACCGAGGCGGCGGCGGCGAGATGCGTTTTACGAGGGCACGTGCTGCGGCGGGGTTTGGAGTTAGGGTTTTAGGGGGTTCGAGGGAGGAAGGGTTGGGCTTTATATAGGACACGATTTCATGGGGAAGGGGCAGCTCGGGCTAGGGTTTAGAGGTGGGCGCGGACGCGGCCGGCGTCGGGTGCAGCGGGATACGGCGCGGGAGAATCGGGAGGAGGGAGATGGGTGCGGGGTCCGCGGGTCAGTGAGAGGGAGAGACGGAGGTGCGCTCGGGCGATCGAGGCGGAGGGGACTCGGGTGCGGGCGAGGTGCTGGGCTGGCCGGCTCGGGCGCTGCTGGCTGGGCCGGTTGGCCTGGCCAGCTCGGGGATTCTCTTTTTTTTGAAATAGACAGAGAAGAAAATAGCTATATATAGAAATATATAATATCTTTATATAGGAGATATATATATCAAAAAGATCAGAAAAAATAAATCCCAGAAGATGAACATTTTTCCCAAAGGCAAACGGAAACTTTTATAAAACATTTTTCTGAAAATCCCAAATAAAATTCAAATTTGAATTCAAACCTTTTGGCATTATTTTCTTCTGACATTTTTGGAGTGTCATGTTAGCTCCTCTCATACTTTTGCACAAGTATTGGCCAGGTATTTTTGAAATAAATTTCAATGCCAATTTGAATCCAAATTCAAATAAAACTCAAAGTGCCTCTGGAATTTCAAATGCCACTCAAATTCAAACAACATGCATAGATGCTTAGCTAATAATTGTAAAACATTCCAAATTGAAAATTTGGGATGTTACATATATAGTCATATGTGCTTGCGATAAGAACTTGCATGCCATCTTTTGTCCCACCCTGCCGTGGCAGCGGGGTCCATAAGGAAACTTAGGGATATTAAGGCCTCCTTTTAATAGAGAACCGAAACAAAGCATTAACACATAGTGAATACATGAACTCCTCAAACTACGGTAATCACCAGGAAGAATCCCAACAATTTTCACCTTGGGGTATGTGGATCATAACACATAATAGGTGCGTATAACTTGCAAGATAGGATCAAGAACTCAAATATATTCATGAAAACATAAAGGGTTCAGATCTGGAATCATGGCACTTGGGCCCTAATGACAAGCATTGAGCATAGCAAAGTCATAGAAACATCAATCTCAGAACATAGTGGATACTAGGGATCAAGCCCTAACATAACTAACTTGATTACATGATAAATCTCATCCAACCCATCATCGTCCAGCAAGCCTATGAAGGAATTACTCACTCCCGGCGGTGAGCATCATGAAATTGGTGATGGAGGAAGGTTGATGATGACGATGACATCGAATGCCCCTCTCCGGAGCCCAGAACGGACTCCAGATCAGCCCTCCTGATGAAGAACAGGAGGTGGAGGTGGCTCAGTATCGTAAAACGCAGTGATTCCTTCTCTCTAATTTTTTTCTTGACGAATAGGTACTTATGGAGTTGGGATTAGGGTTGCGGGAGTTGCCAGGGGCCCACAAGCCTGGTAGGTGCGCCTTGGGGGGGGGGGGGTGGCGTGCCCCCTGGGCTTGTGGCGCCCTGGTGGCCCCCTCTGGTAACTCTCTTCGCCATTAATTTTTATATATTCTGAAGTAATTCTCCATAAATTTTCAGCTCGATCTGAGAACTTTTATTTCTGCACAAAAACAACACCATGGAAATTTTGCTGAAAACAACGTCAGTCCGGGTTAGTTCCATTCAAATCATGCAAATTAAAGTCCAAAACAAGAGCAAAAGTGTTTGGAAAAGTAGATACGTTTGGGACGTATCAATGGCCCAATGTCGCCTAAAATCTTTTTGGCGATGATAATCCCATCATCGGTGATCGGTCCAGGGGGGTGACTTGTCTAAGATTAAGACAGGTGGGGCCATGAGTTGTTGAGGTGGCTTCTTCCATGTGGGTGTGGCTTGGGTTTTATCGCCGACAGTCCCGTTAGTAATAAATCAGCATCAATTTTGACCGGTCAACGTTGTTGACATATGGGCCCAGAAGATGCTGACATGGCTGCTTACATGTGGAACCAGGCATTGTTTTTTTGGTGATGATGTGTCGTCTGACCGGT
Source organism: Thinopyrum elongatum (assembly GCA_011799875.1). NCBI lineage: Eukaryota > Viridiplantae > Streptophyta > Magnoliopsida > Poales > Poaceae > Thinopyrum > Thinopyrum elongatum. The sequence continues at coordinate 78,843,212 of CM022300.1, read as the reverse complement.
CAACGGTCCTGACATGTGGGCCCATTGTTGTGCTGATGTGGATGCTGGCGGGCAGGTCCATACCTTAGTGACGTGGTTTCTTAAACGTGGGACCATACGCCGGTAACAACGTCCATAACCATCACAGTTTGTACATGCGGTCAATTTGTTTTACATTGCAAAAATTGGCGGGAATATTTGACAATTTTCATATGAATTTGTGCAAAATTTGAATTTCAATGCAAATTGAGATGTCGCTGCTTTTATTAAAACACAAACTTGACAATTGTCAAACAGACTCTCTCAAACTTTACAATTACCAGCCATGGTAAAAAACCGCAGTGTAAAATTAGACACATGACTAAGTATCACGGCATCCTGGCACTGAAACCCTGACGATGTACTAACCGGGGCATCAAGTTCATCAAGTCTCTTTTCGATAGACGTAGTTTTCTCTTCGTTCGCATTCTTGATGACTGCAAGTTTTTCCTGCTGCTCTCGGAAGCCATTGTTGATAGATCGCATATGGTTGTACTGGTCAAACACCCCCAATTTCAGGTCCTCAATGTCATTTTGTTGCTCTGACAGGGCATTCTTGACATTTTCAAGTACTTTTTGCTTCTCTAGAATTGTATTGTTGACAGATTCAAGTTGACGTTGCGCATCTAGTAGGAGACCCTTCGCAACTTCACGTTCTTGTTGCTGCTCTGCGAGGGCCTTCTTGACAACTTGAAGTTTTAGCCGCTGCCATGCCAGGGCCTTCTTCATAGCATCTAGTTCGTCATGCTGGTTTATCATGCCATGCTTGAGTGCTACTGGTTCTTCGTGCTGCACTGCCAGTGGACTAATGACTGGTTCTTAGGCAAATGACCTGCAGTAAGGCCATCATTTGAGCGTCCTAACTTTCCCTACAGAAAAATACATGCAGGTTACATCATATGGGAGAATTCTAGAAGCTATAGATGCATCTACTGCAATGTACCGTTACATGGGTGAACAAAGGTCAACAGTAAGGAAGTGTTTACACAAAAGAGTTGGCCTACTCACCAGGTGAACCCGCTTTCTCTTTGATTTGCTTGAGCTAGGTAACACATATGCATTCAGAGACATGAGCTGTTTGAACTCTTGAAACAACACATGTAGACCCTTAGTCACCGAATCCAGTTGATGACGATAATATTGATGCCATAATGTACTTAAAGACATTAGATTGTAGTGCACAATTTATATGCCGTGACACATGACATAGAAAGTAGGCATATTCTAACCATAGATGGAGAATTTCCTATAACACTGACCTGTACATCTTTACTACTGACCGGATGTGCGTCTTTTTGTTCACTATCACTGCCACATTCATTCAGTTCTTCATGTTGTGTACATCTAAGTGAAGGACCACATGCTTGTAGATCTGATAAAGATGGGTAATCTGTCATACGACGACAATACCAAGCTAGTAACTTGAGAAGCTTCTCCTGTCGATACAAGTTCTTCTTCTTCATGTGGTCCATATGCTTGTCCCACTCTGTTGTTGACAGTTGGTGCAAAACAAGGTGACGATAATTTCAAATATTGATGCCAAAATGAGTAAACACTAGCTGGATTCACCAGTAGTCTTAACCCAATTAAGAACCCTCAATTCCATATCTTGTAAACACAAAAACAACATTCATATGGGAAACTGACTAGATTTGGTAATGTGAACACACATGAAAATTTGGTGGGTTACCAGGGGAATAATTGAGAGATACGAGAGGACGTCTTGTTTCTTGAAGGGGACGTGACTGTTGAATAAATAAGTGGTGGTATTTGGTGAGTTTTAGCATATACATGTTCTACGATCCAGGAAACGAACAAGCATATTGTCAACATAAATTAGTTGAGACCAAAAGCATCTTGAGAGAACATACCGACTTAATTAGAAGAAGATATACTCATAGATTACATCAACGATTTGCTAATCAATGAACCATACACTACAAAAAAAACCACTTCCGTGATGATATGTGTTTGTCACAGTAGTTCAAGTTTTCTGTCATGCATGTACATCCATGACGATTTTATGACAGAATCAAGATAGTCATACCTGTGCTATCGTAGAAGTGTTCCATGACAATACCAAAATGATCATCACGGAAGTGTTCACTTCCATGACGATAAATGATGCGTCATGGAAGTGCTTTCGTCAAGGGTAACCGACACGTGGCATCCACCATAACGGGTTGTCGTTAAGCTATCGGGTCCGGTTTTGGATCTGATAACCCGTTAACAGCAACGACCAATGGCGATTTTCCACGTGTCAAATTCTCATTGGCCGGAGAAAACACGTGTCAGCTCATCATTGGGTCAGATAGGTGCCTATGATATGTCGACATGTGCGACGGCCCAACACTGGCCCATTTAGCTTACAAAGGCTGGCCCATTTGACTTGGTCAAAAGCTAGCGGGCCAGCCCATGAAAAGCCTATTAATGGTCTGTTCGCATATAGCCCATTTTACGGCCCGGTAACTCACGGCCTGTTATGCCGTTCCCGAAATCGGCCCAACAGCCTCATGTGGGCCATCCAGTATAATACCAGCCCGTTTCATTTTTGGCCCATGTATGGCCCACGACATCTTTCGGCCCATACAAGGCCTTTCGTATCTTTGGGCCCTTTAACGGGCCGCGGTGACTCTGGCCCATAATAAACAGTAAATTTCTTTATGCCGAGTAATGGCCCATAATTCACATGGGCCGTTTCCAGCCCGTGTTAGCTTTCGGCCTACTGACGACCCATACATTCTTGGGCTCCTTTCCGGCCCTCGATTACTTCCAGCCCGGTACTGGCCTATTCCCCTAATGGGCCAAATTTGGCCCGTGGTTAGAATCGGCCCGTTTGTGGCATGTTAACCCGTTGCGCCGTTTCCAGCCCGTCCTATATTCTGGCCCATTAACGACCCGTTATGCGTGTTACAGAATTAAGCCTTTGCTGTCTTTTGGCCTGTTAATAGCCAGTTACCTGGCTAGCCGGATACGAATTATGCCTGTTTATGGCCCATGTGGGCCCATTTATCCGACGGCCCGAGCCCACTGAATCTACGGCCCATTTATCCGACGGCCCGTAGGAGGCCCATGGATCCTACGGCCCGTAGCAGGCTAAAGGTTACCACGGTCCGTATATGGCCCATGGTTGTTGAGGCCACTAGCAAACCAAGGAAAAAGAAGACTAGGGAAATAAATAAGCCAGAAACTAACACTAGGCTATTAAGGCGATTGCACAGATTACATCCACTGGGCATCAAAGTTCGCCACCAGTGCAAATATAGGGAACACCCTACACTATACAAAAATGGCTTGCTGTTTTCTTGAGCTAGTGGCTGCACGTTAAGAACAAATTTTGTATCACAACAAAACAAATTACAACCATAAAACAAAAGGAAGGTTGGCATAAAAGTTAATAGTCCGACAGATAAATGCACCACTAGAAGTTCAGAAGCTCAGTTCATTTGACCTGATTGTTACGTTTTCATGCTGTAGTGTCCGATGGAGCACCATAACCTTCGCCTTCATTTATCCTAGGCTCCTGAACAACATAGCAAATGTCTGATAGTCTAGTTTCAAAACCATGCATATCTTCACGACATCGAACAATGGTTGTCCTTGTTTCACAAAGGGTCTCTGATAGGGAATGGACTTGTGTCTGGAGCGCATATATAACATTGTTTTGAGCTTGCATATCTTGATCATGAGGCAGTTTGGACGAGATTGCCTTAACAACCAACCCAGTATTACACAGGAACGTGCTTTTGGCACTGTTAGTGGACAGGTACTGACCCACTGCAGCAAGAGGTGACATTGCGGTTATAGTTGCCTCGTCACCTTCAGAAGGTGGTGGTTCCACCATTTGTTCCATAGCTTGCTGAAAAGTTGAGTTTTTACATTAGTAGTACGAGAACAGAAGATATTAAGGAGGAAGCAAAACTAAACAAAATAGCTTTGCTCTATATACAGAACTTATTCTGGTGAACCCATGTAAAATATTAGTTGTATTTTACTGCAAAGTACATAATAAAACCAGGTTCCAAACATATGACCATGTACCATGGCTAATGTATTGTCTATTTCTTCACATTGTATTGACTGCTAAGGATAAAGAGACAAAGTTTATAATACGGTAAGCATAGTATGACATCATTCATATCACAAAACAACTGAGAACAGACAAACAGGCAATTGTAACATTGTGTAGACAAGTCCAGCACGGAACTAGATTACAGATCAAGATCAAAGGAACATCACTCCTCTCTTTTAAACCTTGTAAGGTGCAATGATACGCTAAGACAATTGTGTATAAAATTGAAAAGAGTAATAGACATTGGCTGCAAACCGTGCAGGTCAATGCACAAGTCAGAGTAAGTAGTAGTTAAAAGGCATGAGGATTAAGGACTTACAACAGCGGCTTTGACTGGTGTAGTCATGCCCTTCGTCTTGCTGGTGTGACAGTCCTTGAAGATTTCCACAGCATTTGGTTAAGGTACTTTTTGGTCCTTGCGGGCTTTCCTCTGCATTTGGAACAAGTCAATATAGATCTAATAATATGGCACAGCGAAAAGAGTGAAACAACAGCTAATTACAAGAGCCTCGTAGTGTGCAATATAGCTACGAGATCCTGTCGTCTGTTGGAATTTCACTTTCGTACGGTTGGCCTTGTTCTTTGAACAGTTCACCTACAAGAAGATAGATTTGTGAGGCACATGCGTAAATAGGAGTTCAACATGTGATCTGATCACACACATATAACGTACTTGATACTTTGGATCAGACTAGTGTTTAATGAGGCCTCTCCAGTCTTCATCTGATATATTTTCCACTAGAGATGTTTGGGGAAGTTCACTGTTAGCCTTGCCTTCAAAGTGAGTTTTCCTCAAGTTATACCGATACTGTCGCAGAGCAGACTTCAAAACATGGGTGCATGCTTGTCTGGTTGCATCATCTTGGCTATCCAACTTGAACCTCATATGTTGAAAATTATGGGAGTCTCATTACCAGCAGCCTAGAAAGTATGGGACAGAGCAAGACAATATTACTAATTTCCATACATAATCATACTTACAGATAAATGGTCGAGGAAGGTGTTGAACTGGGTTTCGTCTCTATCATTCCTGTACTGAATCCATGTTGGGAGGATACGTGCATGACACCTAACGGCAACCGCTGCCTCTGATACTAACTTGGCTAACTCTGTAGCATCACATGGACTTTTTAAACCTGCCTCAAAACGGATCTCCATTCTTCCTCCTCTAGATTTAGTTAACCTATCGAGCATTATCCCTGATGTCTGTTTCCTCTTGCGCCTAAGTGCTAGTCCAACAACGAACATAGGAAGTGTTAGTGTACATCAAACTGTGAGACAACATATAAAGAAGGATGCAACTGTAACTTGACTCCAGCAACTACCTTCTTGCTGTTAAAGCTCACAAGGTTCATTTGATCTTGCCAATTCGTCTTGTGTCAAGAGTGCTTCGGAAGTAGTGTCAGGTGGCAAGGGAGCTTGGGAACTTGCCGCTAGCTAAGTTGACAAACGAGTAACTCATGCAGCTGTTGGTATTGTGGAAGGTGTTGCAACAACTAGGGTTGTCGCTGCTTGTTTGGTGGCAGCTATTAGTTTCTGTTTGGATTGTTTTGTAGCTGGTGTAGCACGGGATACCGTGTTTGTACAATTTTTTGGTGGACTTTGACCTTCTATTGCACCATCAGTACCAGCAGAATCTGCATAATTCTTCCGCTTCCATTTTTGTGCGTCCTGAGTACTAACACCATCCCCTGCCATTCTGTGTTCCTTCCTCTTTCTCTGTGCCATGTCAAGTCAAGCCGACAAGAAAAAGGAATAAAAATTTAGTTCTTCAGAACAAATTGATGCGTGATACAGACGAAACTGAACTTTGATGTTAGACAACCGCATGATAGGAGGTTGTAATATGTATGAAAAACAGGACGACATGAGATAATCAGAACTATGATGTGTAAACTAAGCAGAAGGCATTTCAATAAATTAGAAGCAATGCAAAGGAAGGTAGACACCATATGAAAGATGCTACAAATATCGCTCTGCCAAGTTAACAGTGTCTCGTCATAACTGGCATTTAAACAAATGTGAAGCAGTACAAGAAATAAATCATATGCAAGATGCAAACAACATCACACTACCAAGTTAAAGGTCGCTCGTCATTAGTGCCATTGCATATTCACGTCATTGCATATTCACAGCTATGATGTGTAAACTAAGCAGAAGGCATTTCAACAAATTAGAAGCAATGAAAGCTAGACACCATATGTAAGATGCAACGAATATCACTCTACCAAGTTAAAACTGTCTCGTCATTAGTGCCATTTCAACAAATTAGTAGTACAAGCTAGAAAAAATGCGAGATGTAAACTATATCTGACTCCCAAGTTAAACGTGTCTTGTGAAAAGCGATTGTTGCAGGTTACACAACAGTAGTACTTTGATGTAAGAACATGGTGTGATAGACATATATTGTATGTTCTAGAAACAGGAACACGTGTCTTATTCACAAGTATAATGTGTAAAGTAAGCAGATGGAATTCAACAAAATTAGAAGCAATACAAGCTAGACGTCATACATAACATGCAACCAAATATAACAGTGCCATGTTAGAGGGAGCACTTGTGATGGTGGACAAGGGGAGACGTGCTCATCATCAACACAGCTACGTTGAGTGTCTATGCATGTGTTGTCTTCCAAATCTTGTTGGGGGGATGGCAGAGTAGAATGTGTAGAGGCCCTCCGTTTCAGTTGTTTGGAAGGAGCACCTTTATCCACTGCCTTGCTAATTTCCTTATGCTTTATTGATTTTGCATTGTCAAGTAAAATCGACAAGAAAAAGCAATAAAATTCACTCTTCAGAACTCATTCATGCATGATACTGACAATCACTACCTTGATGTAAGGCAAACACATGATACGAGGATGGAATATGTACAAAAAACAGGACGGCATGGCATATTCACAACTATTTGTGTAAACTAAGCAGAAGTAATTTAATCGAATTACAAGCAATACAAGCTAGGCACCGTATGTAACATGCAAGACAATATCACACTGCCAAGCTAGAGAAAGCACCTGGGATGCCGGTTTCACCGGAAGAATGCCATCAGTCCCTGCCTTAATTTTTTCCTTCCTCTGACTTAAATTTATTGCCTTGTCAAGTCAAACCGACAAGAAAAATGAATAAAAATTTGCTTTTCAGAACTCACTGATGCAGGATGCTAACGAGCACTACTTTAATGTAAGGCGACCGCATGATAGGATGATTGAATGTGTAAGAAAAAAGGACATCATTGCATATTCACAGCTATGATGTGTAAACTAAGCAGAAGGCATTTCAACAAATTAGAAGCAATGAAAGCTAGACACCATATGAAAGATGCAACGAATGTCACTCTACCAAGTTAAAATTGTCTCGTCATAAGTGTCATTTCAACAAATTAGAATTAGTACAAGCTAGAAAAGAATGCGAGATGTAACCTATATCACACTCCCAAGTTAAACGTGTCTTATGATAAGTGATTGTTGCAGGTTACACAACAATAGTACTTTGATGTAAGAACTTGGTGTGATAGACATATATTGTATGTTCTAGAAACAGGAAGACGTGTCTTATTCACAAGTATAATGTGTAAAGTAAGCAGATGGAATTCAACAAAATTAGAAGAAATACAAGCTAGAGATCATACATAACATGCAACCACATATAACAGTGCACAGTGCCAAGTTAGAGGGAGCACCTGTGATGGTGGACTAGGGGAGATGTGCTCATCATCAACACAGCTACATTGAGCGCTATGCATGTGTTGTCTTGCAAATCTTGTTGGGGGATGGCGTAGTAGAATCTGTAGAGGCCCTCCATTTCAGTTGTTTGGAAGGAGCACCTCTATCCACTGCCTTGCTAATTTCCTTCCGCTTTATTGATTTTGCATTGTCAAGTAAAACCGACAAGAAAAAGCAATAAACTTCACTCTTCAGAACTCAATCATGCATGATACTGACAATCACTACTTTGATGTAAGGCAAACACATGATACGAGGATGGAATATGTACGAAAAATAGGATGGCATGGCATATTCACAACTATTTGTGTAAACTAAGCAGAAGCCATTTTAACAAATTAGAAGCAATGCAAGCTAGACACCACATGAAAGATGTAACCAATATGACTCTGCCAAGTTAAAAGCGTCCCATCATAAATGGCGTTTCAACAAATTAGAAGCAGTGCATGCTATAAATCATGTGAAAGATGCAACCAATATCACTCTGCATATACTAAAGGTGTCTCGTCATAATTGATTGATGCGGGATACAAAAAAACAGTAGTTTTATGTAAGGACATGCTTAATAGACAGATGTACTATATACCAAAAATAAGAAGGCATGTCACATTAACAGGTATAATGTATAAACACTACAAAAAAAGACACATCCATGACATTTTGGGCCTAACAATTTTTTTTTCTGTCATGCTTGTGACACTTCTATGACGATAATTGTGACAAAAGCACGTATCATCATAGATGTAGTGGGCTCCTACTTCTATGACAAAAAATCATGACAGAAAATGGGCTTTTCGTCCTGGGCGGGCCGGGGACTAACCTGCATGACATTCTTTGGGCCGTCCATGACGGAAAAAATCATGGTAGAAGTGAGGGCGAGGAAGATTTTGGGGAGTTCCCGGTTACGGTGGGTGGTCGGGGCCGAGCGATGCACGAAGGGATTGTCCGTTTCTCTCATACACATACGAGCGTGGGTGCGAGGCGTTGGGCTCTAACTGAACCCGAGCGAGGCATTCGCTTACTGAACCCGAGCGATTGCACTAGCTACGTTACTGAACCCGAGCGATCGATCCCTAGCTGTTAACTGAATCCGAGCGATTCCTTCGCTACTGCTGCTAACTGAAGCCGATCGAACCTGCTGCTGCCTCTTGATGAACAGTAACCGTTGTTGGGGTTGGATGAACAGTTCCCGGTGGGGGTTGGATGAATAGGACCCCATGGTAGTAGAGGCCGTTGCCGCTGGATGAACAGGACCCCGATCGAGGAGCTGGTGGGGGTGGATGAACAGTAGCCGGTGGAGGGACCCTGTGGAGGGCTGGTTGAATAGGACCTCGTGGAGGGCTGGTTGAACAAGACCCCGTGGAGGGCTGGTTGAACAGGACCCCGTGGAGGCTGGATGAACAGGACCCCGTGGAGGGCTGGTTGAACAGTAGCCGGTGGAGGCTGGATGAATAGGACCCCCTTGGATGAACAGTAGCTGGTGGAGGCAGGAGGAAGTCGATGGTGGATGAACAGTAGCAGGTGGGGGCTGGAGGAAGTAGACGGTGGATGAACAGTAGCCCGTGGAGTCCCGTTTTGCGGTACGCCACGCCCCTCCCGATGAATAGGACCCCCGTTTCGACCGTAGAGCTCCAACACAAGTCTGTTTCCTTCATTTTGCGGTACGCCACACCCCTCCTGATCAACAGGACCCCGTTTCGACCGTAGGCACTCGAACAGAAGTTTGTTTCCTCTGTTTTGAGGTACGCCATATCCTTCCCGATGAACAGGACCCCGTTTCAACCGTTCGCGGTCAAACAGAAAGGCTGTTTCCTCCATTCTGTGGTAAGCCAGACCTCGTTTCGGCTGTTCCGTCCAAGCCGGTTGGCTCCCGATGAATAGGATGCTGTTGCTGCCGTCCGCTGCCTCTCCATGTACACGAGCCCTGGCCGTACGTATGCGCGAGTACGCGTTCGAGACCCCGCCCGTATGTACATACGTGGCCGTATTTTTTGCGATCGGGTTGTACGTACGTGTACACAGTTTAGAAGGGACTGCCTAAACTGCTACATCGGGGGGCTCTACTACTACACGTGCCGCTGCTTGCTCGGCCATGGTTCATCGTTGCAGAGAGACCGATCGACCAGTATGTATGTACACGTTCGCGACCAGACAAATAACGCTACGTACGCTTCGACCGGGTGGGTCCCAGCTGTCAAGGAGGATAAGGACAAACTTCCGTGCGTGCGAAGATATAGCTGGTGGGTCCCGGCTGTCAGGGGGAGGAATCATTTTTATTTTGTGAGTAATAAGGAGGCATTTCCTTGTGTTCGAAGATGTAGCTGGTGGGTCCAGCTGTCAGCCTCACAGCCTAAAGTCCTCTTCCGATGGCTGTCATTCGTTGACCATGCCGCGCCGAGAGCACCAAGACGGTGGACGACGGCGAGGCCTCGGAAGGGAACGACGCGGAGCCGGGTAAGACGCGGCAGTGGATGCCCACGTGGAGGGGAGTACGAGGGTTGACTGCTTTGGCTGCGGTGTGAGGCTGCCGTCGTCGGAGAATAACAGGAGTTGTGGGTGAGTAGAGGGATGGCATGGCCAGCGGTGGCAGCACAGCCGGCCACGGGAGGCAGTAGCGCTGGTTTCGGCGGCTGGAGCAAGAAGATCAGAGATTGAAGAAGCAGTGCGGCCGTTGGATGTTAATCCAACGGTCACTACTGCTAGAATCGTTTGTTGACTAGATTAACAAAGCCCTGCGTACGTGTCAACTTAGTAGGCCCACAAGTCAGCCTCCGAATCAGGTGGGTCCGAGCTAGCAGGGGAGGAATCATTTTTCTTGCGCGTAATAAGGAGGCACTTCCTTCAGTGCGAAGATGTAGCTCGTGGGTCCCAGCTGTCATGGGGGGACTTTTTTTCGCGTAATAAGAATGAACATCTTTGTGTGTGAAAATTGTAGCTGGTGGGTCCAACCTGTCAAGGGGAGGAATCATTTATTCCCGCATAATAAGGAGGCACTAGCTTGCGTGTGAAGATGTAGCTGGTGGTTCCCAGCTGTCAGACTCTCGACGTACTCCATGTTGGCTCTCGTTGTTGACCACGCATCGTCAAGCGGTCCACGGCGGTGGACGACGGCGAGGCATAAGATGGGAACGATCTGGAGTCGTGGAACAAGGGGCACTGGAGTCCCTGGCGGAGGGGAGTACGAGGGACTGGTTCGGCTGCCGGGTGAGTCTACCTTCGCCGGAGAATAACAGAAGGTGTGGGAGAGTACAGGTATGACCTGGCCACCGTTGGCAGTAGGGTGGGGCGGTGAGGCCTGCGCGACAGCACAGCCGGCCACGGGAGGCAGATGCATGCACTCCAGCCAGCGATGGTTTTGGCAGCTGGAGCAAGAGCAACTAGACCAGAGCTTGAAGAAGCAGGATCGCCATTGGATGTCAATCCAATGACTACAGATGTCAGAATAATTTGTTGACTTTTTTGTTTTAGACCATAAAATCATTTTGTTCACTAAATGGACAACACCTTGCGCAGGCTTTGTCTAGTGGGCAAGCAAAGTCAGCTTCGAAAGCTATGGCGGAATGCAGCCCATTTATTTAGGTTTTACAGCCCATTTCATTTTGTTTGCCAATACATCAATTTCCTGGGCTTTGACTCAAAAAATAATCTATTTCCTAGGCTGGGTAAAAATAATAATATTGATTTACTATTTATGATAATTTACAGCGCATTTTATTATTTATTCGAATACACCTATTTACTGGGCTGGGTGAAAAATAATATTGCGTACATGAAGCCCATTTATCTTTTCTGATAATTTACAAGCCATTTGATTTTAGTAGAAATGGACCCATTTTCGGGGATGGGTGAAAAAACAATGATGGTCTGGACTAAGCATTTCGTATAAAAAATAATATTGAGATAGGAATATTATAAAAAAATTAAGTTGGGCTTGGTAATCTTATTATATAAAAAATGAACTGAGCTGTGCATTTTATTAAAAGAAACATAGGCTAGGCTGCACTTATTTTAGGATCTTGTGTACAACTATCGGCCCAGTTGCATTGCTGATGTTCAACGAAAAAGCCCTATGTAGTACAGTACAACTTTACATGGCTACTCAGCCCACATTCAACGACGCCTGAAAAGGCCCAAACAAGGCTTCTGTACAACTTTTTGAAGTCGTTGACCTGAATTAATAACTTAAGAAAAAAGTTAGAGTACAGTGGAACCTAATTAAAAGTTGTCACGAGCGAAGAAATAATTCAACGGTCCCACTTGTGTGTGTGTGTGTGTGTGATAGATAGAGAGAGAGAGAGACCCATCGGTCGATGCTCGTAAATACATCTTTTAGCCATATGCATTGTTGATGCTCAGTAAAAACTTACATAGTTGACACAATCATATAGAACATCATAGCACACTGAACTTGCATACAAAAATTTCACGCAGGCAGCACAATCAGGGTGGAAGCAGTGGATCCCTACGGGTAGGGCTATGTTGAAACCAACGAACTCATACATAACCATTCATCATCTTTATCAATGACAGGGAAATATCTTGAATGTTGTGCAAACAAAACAGACAGACAACACAATAAGTTGTGCTAGCACATTAAGTTGACGTACAGCCCTTTCTAAAAAATGTTCAAGTACAAAAATAGAACAGGTCACAATCAAATGTACTGGCACATCAGTGCTTCACACCGGTAGCTCGGATTTAACTAGTTTCTAAGAAGATTCAGTTGTTACCTCAAATTAGAGCACATCCAGGCAGCCAGCCCTGCCTCTTCTCCCAAAGAGGCAGTGGCCTCTGCCGCGCGATAGAGTAGGCCCTGTGCCATCGATCGTTCTAAGCAACATGGGGAAAGTCTGATGTTGACTCCTGTAATGGACGTCGTCGACGGACCCTGGCACCAGCAGCGGCGGCAGGTCTTCGATTGATGGATTGACCACTTCTTTGACATGCACGAACACTCGATACAGGTACATCCCTAACATGGTCTGCGGCGGCTTTGGTGGCGACGAATAGTACAACCCCGATTCCTGCACCGGTATCTCAACACCAATCACCTTCGGTATGGTGGACGGCTTCTTCATCCATGCCATAACCATCAGAGCCCAGCTGTCTGGAGGAACAAACATACTTACGAGCTCACCTCCTAGGTCATTGATAAGCTCATTCATGGACTCGCTGTTCCAAGCACGTCGAGGCATGCTGTCGAAGGTAAGCTTTGTTAAAAATTCAAGCTCAGTAGGCACCGAGCCCCATCCTAGGTGCCACTGATCAAAGCTCACCAGCGCGCCATCGCAGAACAAACGCCGGGAAGATTCGAACACACGACTGCAGTCGAAAGTTTTCTGGAACCTGACGAAGAGATCAGCCGGTGGCGGACAGACTTCAACGAGCAAGTCACTTATTTGGATGTCGTGCACAATGCCAAGAGCTTTGACAAGGTCATCTGGCGAGACGGGAGGCCGGTCGCCATTGATGGTTACCATCAGCACTTTGCCGGCAAACTAGTCGTCAAGCGCCGCCATGCCACTGTTGAGCGACAGCACGCAGCGCCCGAATGCAGGACGGACCTCAGGATCTCCCGCTCGGAGATCCGCGTTGACCGGCGACATGATAGCTAGTACGATTGAGTACAGGGAGTAGAGGAGGGGGATTTGGGGGAACTGGAGTAGGAATCGAGATTCCAGAGGTGGGGGAGGCGCGGGAGATCGGGGATGAAAAGGTAGCATGAATTTCAAACACGCGCCAATATGCTCTCGGCGTGCAAGCGCACGAAAACACCGGTGGCGCCCACATGTCAGCCTAAGAGTCCTTTTTCTTTCTTTTTTTTTGAGTGCCCGACCTCAGAGTCATAATTGACCTGTTTGGCATTGCGTTACTAGTCGGCCCATATTCAACGACATCTCGCTGGCCCAAACAAGTGTACATCATCGAAAACACACTGAGCTCAAATTATATAACTTGCAAAAAGGAGATATACTCTGAACACTGGAGAATGGTGATGCCCTCATTTAGCCCACCAGCAGTTCGAGACAATAAACAGTTCGAAACAACGATATATACAACATTCAAACACTGACTAGTGACTACTACTGACATAAACAGCAAGACATGATAGTTCATAAGAAGTCTTGCTACACCACCAAAACGCACCCATCTGCAGTGCTCAGACTCTCGTGATCCAGACGAGAATGACATTCTAAATAGAGGCAACTATTACATAGTAAGAGTGACATAGACGAGGATGACCAAATGACTAGGAGTATGCATACAAAAGAGAGAACTATCCATCCAGAACAAGCAGCAAAGACAACAAGTCATTCGAAGAGGGATGATCCAACACCATCATAATTTGCAGCCCCGCTTCAGCCACCAGTGATTCGGAGACACCAGAACTCCACCCTTTCGACGCAACAGCCCAATTACCTATCAACCTGAAGGCTTGAACCACATCACTGCCTGTCAGACTTGAGACATCCAAGGATCAAAGTTAATCCATATGACTTTGTCATTCTCACCTTCTTTTGGCTGCAGGCTGTATCGTTGACAATCAGGGGAGTCTGCTCCTGAAGTCCTAGGGCTCCCCGTGTAGACACAATTTTCCCTAGCAAACAAAGCCTCTCTACCATCAAGGTCCTTGCCAACAGTGATCTCCTGGTTAATCGGATAACTGAGTCCAAGAAACAGAGAGTGTGAACCAAGGCTGTTTACCCGCCTCCAACTCAAAAATCCTGAAGGCCCCAACAAGCTGGTATCCTGCTCATAGACATAACAGCCACTGTCCAGATACTCACGTATTTCACGGTGCTTATACACAGTGGGGTTTTTGCAATATAACTCTTCCGGCTCATGTGTGCGAATGATCATCAGTCTTTTGCCGTCGTCTGATCGAGCGAGGAACCAGTTGTGCTTCCCTATTTTTGGCAAAGGTGGTGTGATTACAAAGGGCAGTAACTGTAGGGACATTGTATCATATCAAAAAGGACAAGCATTGTTAATGTAAGATCAGCATTGTTCAGAGTATGAGTAGGATAATGCAAGAAACAACATTGATCTATCCCTGTTGGAACTAAGAGTAAAATACAGGGAAATGTATACTGGGTTCGAAAATATACAAGTGCCATGCATGGTTATACTCATGTTATCTCACAATCGATTCTTCATAGGAAACTACCATGTCATGCATGTTATGTAATCATGTTCTATCCTCACAAAAAAATTCTTTAACGAAACTAATAGACCATGCATTGTTATATACTCATGTTCTGTGGGCAAAATTCTTGTGAGGATATTATTCTAGCCATTGATTGCTGAAGGGCGAATATAGGTATGTACACATGGTAAGCATTACAGGATTTCCCTACTTCCAAATATAGAGTTCTCCATATGCACATTTACTTCCCTAATGTATGGTTAGATGAAACCAACAGTGTGATGCATGTTTCTACATCATGAAAATGAGGAAACTAACATGGCTATTGACACACACTCATATTTAGTAGTATATAGATTACTATAAAGTAAGGAGAATATCCATATCTTCCTAACCGTTTGATTATTCAAGGGTACAAATTGGCTGTAATGACATGGTCACAATCGCATGAATTAACTCATTCCAAATATAGCTGATTTACGGCGTCTCTAAAACATTGCCATAGTTCTACTCAAATTGTGCTCAAACAAGGATATGTCAATCATCACAAAAAGTTCAAACAGTGTCATGCTGTTATCATTAACATCAGAAGAAAACAACTTACACGCTCTGTCCCAGCAATACGTGGTGCCATCTACTTTATCGACCACGTAGATGATGCCATTATGTTCAATAGCATCACAGAAGTGTGTATCAGCTTTGACGATCCACTGCGAGCTGAGTCGTCTCCAGCTAAAGATGGCACCGGCGTAAAGATAGGCGAGTCCGCGGTCGAACAAGGCAATTATCTTGAAGTTTGCGTAATTCACATGTCGTGTGGCCACTAGGCAGATTACAATCTTCTGCAAAACAAGGTCCGTCCACTGACGTGGTAATCTAGATGACTTGGACCACGACGATAAAACCCTATATAATCCAACGAAGGAAGGATAATCTCATGGGAGGTCTGGAAGTTCACAAGCACCAACTTTCTCCCGTCTTCTCTGATGGAAGCCATCCAGTGGGAGTTCATGCCGACCCAGTACATACCTGCCAAGAAGTTTCGGGCAATGGTGATCGGATCGAAGTCGAGGGAAATGATGTACGGCGACCCACTCCATACCTGCAAAGAAGTTTCGGCTAATGGAGGTCGGATTGAAGTCGAGGGGCATCATGTACACCTCCGTATCATGGTGAGCAAATCTCGCAAGACCAGATAACAGCAAGCAGGGTGTCTTGAAAAGCTTAGGCCTCGCTTCGACGATGGCCGTGTGCATGTCCCTCGAGCATGCAGCCAGCCGCAAGGCGCTCAACATATCCATACACGAACAACAGAGGTCGAGGATGTCACTAGGGAGATTGCTCCAATCGCGGCTCATATGGATGCTGCGCGGTTCGCGTTCGACCATGGTGGAGTTTGGAAGGTGGGGTTTTTGGGGGCTTGATTTACGGGGGAGAAGGCTCTCGGTGCTGGAGCGGCTAGCGAGGGAATAGTGGTACTGGGGGAGGCGAGCGAGGCGAGGGTACGCGGGGGCAAAGTGAGATGATGAAGAGTGACCTCAGGATCTCCGGCGAGATGGAGTTAGAGATGGATTGGTGCTAGGCGGGGAGAGGGAGACGAGGCGAGGCATGCTATACAGCGGCTGTGACAGTGATTGCGTAGTGCACAAGGTGAGGCTGACTTTGGTAACCCGAACACGCCGCCTGGACTAGTGTCACCTCGGGCGCAGGGTCTTGTCACTTCACTGTGAGGACCGGATGAATAATATTTTGACCATCAAGTGTACCATAGTTGTACTACTACTAGTACTAGTAACATACGTACAGAGTAGTACTATATAGCGGAAATAGGTCTCCCGTGCTAGCATGCCTCTGGGTTCACTTCATCCTCCAGGTAGCATCCATCTTGCGAGCAGAACCAAATTCTCATGCATGCAGAAGCGCGAAGAAGGGATTTTTCTTTTTTTATTATAACCGCATATATTCCTTAACCAGAAAAGGTTGTGTCTCGCAAGCACGCGCCAATATCAATCCGAACCAGCTACGACATATTTTTTGTGTGCAAAGAGATGGATATGTTTGTATATCTGTTCGTCCACCCAAGTGGGTTTTGCATAGATCCCACCTGTCAGGAGGGGTGCAGAAATAAAAAGTAATCATAAAATGTTTCGCTACGGTGATTCGAAAGAGTGACCTCAACTAACCAGTGGCACATGTAGCGATAGAAGGATGGGCACGTACATGGACCACTCCTCAGTACGCTACCCGCATAGCCTTTTCGTTTTGCAGGTTGGTCTACCTAGCTGTCTAATCAACTGCCTGCATGCCACTTCTCCCATTTACTTCTCCATCGGGAACTGATTTTCTTTGGCTTCTTCACCTCTCCTTCATTTGCATTCAAACCCCACTGGACTGGATTCACATCCTCCTTGAGTAATTCCCAAGACCCTTTAAATAATCATCTTCTTCAGTTAGACTAGCCATCTTAATCCTAATTCTCCAAACCATAGGCCTCCGGTCCAGTGGTTCCAAATGGTGAAAGAGATCCCTATGCAGGTTTTTAGCGTCAAACATGTCCTCGTTGAAGGCTTGTTGAGCATAGTTGCCACCATCACCGACCACCCAAGGGTTGTTCGGGAGTGGATCAACAATGTATCCAACTCCCTCCAAAAGGTGGAGATGAAGGTCGTCGGTCTCGACGCAGAGTACACGGAGCGTGCCACTGGGAAGATCCAACGCACCGCCGTCCTTCAGCTGTGCCTCGAAGATGAAATTTTGGACATCGTACACGCGCCCTCCATACCAAGTGAGCTCCATGATTTCATGTCTCGGGAGGACATATACTTCTGTGGGGCAGCCATCGAAGGGGACAAAGAGAAGCTGGCGCCGTACAACCTTGACTTGAAAAACATCGCTGACCTACAAAACAGAATTCCTGTAGAGGGTTGTGATAAAAAAACACCACCCCTGTTCGACGTAGCAAATTCTGTGCTCGGAACAAATCTTGAGAAGGGTGACGAGACACTGGGATTAAGGTCGTCTGGATGGGAGAATTATCCCTTGACCTACGAGCGGATAAAATATGATGCCCTCGATGCCCGTGTGAGTTTTGAGATAGCTACAAGGTCGAAAGAGCTTGTTGCGAAGCCGTCTCCCACAGAAAATGAGAAGAAGAAGAAGAAGAAGAAGAAGAAGAAGAAGAAGAAGAAGAAGAAGAAGAAGAAGAAGAAGAAGATGAAGAAGAAGAAGAAGAAGCTGCACCAGCAGCAGGGCATTATAGATGGACGAACTATTTCCTCTCTTGTAAAAATTATATTTCCTCTCTGTGTACATTGATATAGATGAACTATTTCACTGGTGTGCATGTCTTTGGAACAAGTGTACTCTGTGTACATTCATATAGGTCCGCTTGACTATAATAAACTATTTATCCGCCTAGTTTTCTCTACTACGACTTGCAGTCAGCGGTATGCAATGCATGTGTCATGTCTACCACGGTCGTCTACCGCAATGCATGTGTCAGTAGACATGACAGCTTGTCCATGGAAGTTGAACCACGGCGACCATCACATTTCTACCACTACCACACGCGATTCCCACGACGCCGCTCCAACCCACGCCACCACATCCCCCGATGTGCGCCTCACCCCTCTCGGCCCCACCGCTCCTCTGCCTTTGTGTGCATGACATGTGGGCCAGCTGAACTGCGGCGACCATCAAGTTTCTACCACAGCCACACGCGATTGGACGCGGCTTGCATGGGCTGCTCCTGGCTCCGATCCGTACTCCCGCACCATCCAATTTTCATCCAGCGGCTGTAACACATTTCGTCCCGGGCATCACTCCTCAGCCACAAATATAATAAATAAAATAAAGGCCGTCTTTGCCTTCTACTTCTGTAATACATGTAGTACCCGCCGGTGTGGCCATCTACGCCTCGTAACACCCCGATGTCTAGCTGTGGCACCCTCACCATGGCCAGGCCACCACCGGCCGGTTCATCTCGAATGAGTGAGTCGCGAACGCCGCCGCGACAATGGCCAGCTGGGCATCTCGAACCACACCGATGCCGATTCCCCGTAGCCAACCTACGCTGGCCTGTGGCCGCACGCCGTTGAGTCGCGCGTCAACGTACGATGGCAGGAACGGCTCCAGGCTCGCTGGCTCAACTACGTCGAGTACATCACGTTCGCAAACCAGTATCCATTGAGCAGGTTGCTCCCGCCCATGAGCACACGCCTATACATATCCAGCATTCCAGCCTCACTGCTGAGTGATACATCCTTAGTATGGTGCAAGCAGTCGGAATCTCGAGCCCAAGTCGAGCTATGTGCCCCGGGTAGATCACTGGCTCCCGCCCGAGCTCATCCGGAGCGCGAGCTAGTAAACGTCGTGTGACACGTCAAAACAGACAAGGACCTCGACATGCGTCGACCGGGCAGAGACTTTTCTTGGCCACAAGCTCCATGGTCTCGTCCAAGATCAATGTGGTACTGCAGTCGAACATGCGGTAAAATACTATGGGAGCAGCTGCATATGCATGGCCCAGACGCCGATGTTAGCATGGAGGAGGTGCTACTCGCTGGCGGCGCAGCGTGCTACATGGGTTAGGTAGGCACCTGTTGCCACACTCGGAGGACGAGTAGGAATGGAAAGGGTCTTGCATGCATGTACAGATTCATGCAGGAAATGATTTCCTGGAAATACGGCCTTTGTTTACCTTTTTTTGAGGCTATAGATGACCCACACGAGGAAATCTATTATAGTATAACTGTTGGATGAAAATTAGTGGTGCATGAGTATGGATCGGAGCATGGGAGGGGAGTAGGCAAGCCTCGTCCCACTCGATTCCAACGACGCCGCTCGAACCCATGACACCACATGTCCGCCGACCTGCGACTCACCCCTCTCGGTCCCACCGCCCCTCTGCTTTTATGAGAATGACATGTAGGCCAGCCGCATTTAGGGTCCACATATCATTGACTCAAAGGCAGGTGCAATAGCCACTAAAGCTCGGTCGCGTGGGCCCCGAGAGGGAAATGTAACTCCTGCGCCAGGCCTTGTGGTACTCCCACAGTACGAACTCGTGCCAAACCCAGAATTTGTTTCTTACTACTACCAATGTGCCGGCCCGTGCGTTGTAATGGATCCAAAGTAGTAGAATAATACTTGTTCACAAACTTGAAATATAAACACTCTAGTTTTGATATACATATATCAGTAAAAATAAATTATGCTTCACTGAAGACATATTCCTTGGGCTGGTTTGATGAGGTGAGGGGCGGGTGTGGCTGGTTTCAAGATAATAATAGATTTTTAAAACATTGGAGCAGATATTTTTTCTAACATTTTGTAGCGTGGCACGGCATCCGGTGCACCTAAGCGTCTGAAAAAAAGTGGAGTGCACTCTACAGATATTTACATGCTCCCATTTAGTGGAGTGCACTCTAAACACATTATCTATTTGTTTTTCTCTAGCCTTTCCTAGCCATGCAACCAAGCCACATAAGCTAGTCATGCATGCAATCCATAAATTGCAATATACTCTAGCATGCAATGTTGCCACATCATCTATTTATGCCTATTAGTCATAGGTTGTTTTTTGCATTAGTCCAAATATTAATGTTCCATAAAACTAAACTCCAAATGTTCGCTAGAGCCGAGGCAGAGGACGTACGACGGGGGCGGTAGAGGCGTCTTCGTAAGAGGAGGAGAGCTCGAAGGATAATCTTGCATGTCTGCCGCCACCTGCATATCGGCGCGGGACTCCTCAAGCACCCACTGGAGCTCGCGCTCCTCCAGGGAGCGGTGGAGTCACGGGATTTTCCTAAACCACGATGGGCACCATGCAGTACTCCTCGTAGCCGGGGGCGCGGTGCTCGTGTCCCAACTCCTGGGGTACTGAGCACCCGCTCAACCACCTCGTGAGCCATGAGGATGCCATGCTCGCGGCCGTGCTGTTGGAGCACACGCTCGTACGCCTGAGCGGCGAGGATGCGATGTTCGCGGGCATGCTACCGGAGCACACACTCGTCCACGTCGAGAGTGGCGATGATGCGATGTTCGTGGGCGGCGATGATGCAATGCTCGCGGGCATGCTGCTGGAGAACGCGCTCGTCCACATTGTGAGCGGTGAGGATGCGTTGTTCACGGGCGTGCTGTCGAAGCACGCGCTCGTCCATGTTGAGAGTACCGACGATACGATGTTCGCGGGCAGCGATGATGCGATGCTCGCGGGCATGCTGCTGGAGAACGCGCTCATCCACATTGTGAGCGGCGAGGATGCGATGTTCGCGGGCGTGCAGCCAGAGCACGCGCTTGTCCAAGTCGAGAGCGGCGATGTTGCGATGTTCGCGGGCGTGCTCTCGATGATGCAATTCTCGCGGGCATGCTACTGGAGAACCCGCTCGTCCACATTGTGAGCGGCGAGGACGCGATGCACCTCCTCGTGACCGACCAGGGCGTGCTGCTGGAGCACAACTACCCCTCGTGGCCGACGAGGGCGAGCTGCTAGATCACACTGTCCTCCGCGTGGACAGTCAGCACGCACTACTCGCTGCCGTAGAGGGTGTGCTCCACCTCGGCGATGTCGGAGACTCCGTCCTCTTCCCAGGCCACGGTGCCGTCCACTTCGGCAACGACTGCGTGCTCCGGTGGGTGTTGTGTCCATATGGGAGCTTCGAGCTACAGTACCAGTGGGGGCGGGGGGTGACCTTTTCGTGGTTTCACATGGACTAAGGATAAAAATAGAATCGGAAGTAGCACAATATGTTGGAACGTGTCAGAGGAAGGCTGGCAGGAGCAGTACAACAAACATCGCATGCACACCATATTTTGAGAAGGGTTTAATGTAATTTTTGTGAAATGGGTCTCTGTGATGTACGAGTAGTACATCCATATCATTGACATTCATGCACACAAGAAACATTTGTGTGCAAGATTTCACCCTATTTTCTTATTCTGTTTGGGAGTGGATTTGATTTTTGTAATTGGAGCTCATTTTTGTACTTGATTTCAATTTAGACTATGCATGTATTATTGCGAGAGATATATATAGAGAGAATATTTGTGTGACAAAGAGGGGGGCGGGGGCAGCGATACCAAACGAGAGAGGGGCATATGCGTGTTGGAAATACTTTGTGTGTCGTAGAGAGAGGAGTGTCCGAAAGGGAGAGAGAGGGTGTGTGTGTGTGTTAGAGAGAGAGAGAGGGGTGCGTGTAATGTCGGGATCGATGAGGTTACGAGGTTGCGGATATGGGAGAGCGATAGTGTGTGTGCGATGAAGGGACACACAGACAGCGTCTGTTTGCATGTGAGAGAGCTGGATAGACCTCGACAGCATGGTGATCTTGTCGTATGCACAAATTCAACCTGAATAACGAGATGGAGTTCCTCCAAGCAACCGAAGAATTGGCTAGCACTAAGATAATGCAATCGTAATTGCCAATATGAAGTAATTAAGGATAATGGTGGGGTTGCTGGTACTGAAAAAAAGGCGGTAGTCCTACACAGACCCCGCAAATGCAAATTATAGCGAAAACAAAACAAAGTGTACACAACAACACGAGTTCTAACGTAGAAAAAGGGTAGTAGCCTTATTTATATCTATAGACTATATTACTATATTTTTTATTTGTATAGTTATATCTATATCTATTCCACTCCCTCCATTTGTAATTTAGTCCACACATATATAGCTTTGACAGCATCCAAATTTTATAAAGCTTGACCGAATTTGGTGAAAACAATATGAACATTTACACTAACAAATTTACACGATGTGGAAATAAAAGCAATGATGAATCAAATGATATATATTTGGTGGTTTATATGTTAATACTTTTTCCTAAAAATTGTTGAAAGTATATAAAGTTTGACTTTAGAAAAACCCAATATGCGGTATATGTATTATACATTCTATATTCATTATTTTTCCGGAGTCAATGCGTGTATTTGCACGTACACGATATAAACCGTTGATTGATGTTGATCCAATGGTCCAGGTGGCTGCGATTCAGATCTACTATAAGTACCCATACATGTTCTTCTCGAACAACCAGCACGACAGTGTGATCGATCCACACAAGGTCTAAATAAGACCTCCAGACGTGCCACGTGGCTTCATGGGTGCCCCCCACATCATATTATTCATACTACGTTGACTGAAATAAAGATAAATCACCCAAAACAAGATCTTCCCGTTTTTTGTTCCTACGATGCTGTGCCGTGCACGTACCTAGTTGTATAGTGGTAGTAGTAGTAGTAGTACAAACTTTGTAGTAGGTGTAGTACGGAGTGCTCCTACTCTATTAACGAGTCCCATCTGACACCAAGTTTCTTGGCTTCCGTGCTACAGCTAGATCTTCCCCTCCTCGTTTCTGTTTTCCAACGCGGCGGGCGGGGTGCGGTTTGCCGATAGTCGGTTTGCTCAATTGCGGTCCCACATCAAAGTGAAAATGCTAGGCAACACGCCTTCCCTAGGTATGTGGTGTGCCGGATGGGCCATGGAGTAGTCCCGATTCCCGGGCGTGGGGGGGGGGGGTGCGACGCGGCAGGCCTTTTCCTTTTACTAGCAATGTGCCCGTGCATTGCAACGGATCCAAAGTAGAATACTACTTGTTCACAATCTTGAAAGAAAACACTCTTGTTTTGATATACATATATACCACTAAAAATATATTACTTTTCACTCAAAATATATTTCTCTGGCTGTTTTGATGAGGTGAGGGAGGGATGTGGTTGCTTTCAAGATAATAAGGGGTTTTCTACACATTGGAGCAGAGAAGTGGGCTATTGTTGCAAAAATGCCACAACTTACCTCACAGCCGTAGATGCAGATCTAATGGTCAGAAATGATGGATGGCAGACACACCACCATCACCAACTAAGTTTTTTATGGGAGTAGAGAAACATGTATAAATTTTAGGGATAATTAGATTTATGCCCCTAGTTGTGTCCCACTCGTCTGTTTTACCCCTAGTTCCCAAAAGTCAACGATTCTGTCCAAGTCAGTTTGCTCCTCTTATGCTTTTGCCCTTTGACCGTTTGACCGTCAGTTTGAAAACTTCTTAACTAATTCATATTAAATCAAAAAAATACAAATAAGATACCAAAATGTTTAGAAAAACATCACCTATATGTCAGTGTATTTGCATTCATGGAAAAAGTGTTGGAAAGTGCACATCCGAGTTTTAGCTCTTTTGATACCACCATGAATAGTAAAATCAAAAAAAAATCAAAAAAAATATGGTGGCAAAGAACGACAAATGTTCTAAGTGCTTGCCAAGTTTCATCAGGGAATGACATTCGTGGAAGTCGTGGCAAAAAAATAATCTATTTTGGAGTGCTGATTGTTTTTTTTTGCCGCGGCACCCACGAATGTTATTCCTTCATGAAACTTGGCAGACACTTAAAACATTTGTCATTCTTTGCCACCAATTTTTTTTTTAATTTTTTGAACTTTTTTAAATTTTACTATTCATGGTGGTAGCATAAGAGCTAAAACTTGGATGGGCACTTTCCAACACTTTTTTCATGAATGCAAATAACACTCACATATAGGTGATGTTTTGCCGAACATTTTGGTATCTTATTTGCATTTTTCTGATTTAATATGAATTAGTTATGAAGTTTTCAAACTGACGGTCAAACGATCAAAGGGCAAAAGCATAAGAGGAGCAAAGTGACTTGGATAGAACCGGTGACTTTTGGAAACTAGGGGTAAAACAGACGAGTGGGACACAACTAGGGGCATAAATCTAATTATCCCTAAATTTTAACATTTGGTTCTGCTCCTTGGCACGATCGATAGAAATAACAATTGGAAACGCTAGGGCGGGGCTTTTCCCGCCAGATAAGCAGGGTAGTAGCTAGGTTGGCGCATCGTAGGTTTGGTCACATGTGGTCCCACATGTTGTAGTGATATAAAGCCTAGCCAATGCGCGTTGACCGGGGGGGGGGACAACAATGTGGTATGCGACGGGGAAGGGACATGCTTCATGTACGTGTTCCAGTTTCTCGTTTTGAACTTGCGAACGTGACAGGCGTGCTGCACGAGTAGGTTTGAATTTATAGGTTTGGTCTCTGTTTTTGAATTTAGGAGTAGTTCATAGGTCGGGTCAAGCATCGAACGTAAATTACGAAGTTGATGGAAAAGGTAAGCACAACTTATAAATTGACGGATGGGGTACTAGTTACAGTGATGCATATAATTGACTGCAAATGTGAGCAAAGGGATCACACATGTTTGTATTGACTGAAACGAGAATGCAATAGCACAATAAGAATTAAGGCCACGATGATGCGATCGCAGTGGTGGTTACAGGAGGCAAGAAGAAAGATGAATCCATCAACGTACGACCTCCTCCTCCTCGACTCAGTGCGCCGGGCCACCGACCGACGGCTTAGGAGTGGCGGCTTTTGTGGCGAGGTCAAGGTGCTTCTCAACAAAGGTGTCCAAGGCTTCCAGCTGGTTGACGAAGGCCAACGTTGTAGCGTCCTCACTGGCCTTGTAGATACCTATGTACACAACTTCCTCGTACATGTGGATGTGTAGGTCGACGAATTCTTGCAGGGCGAGGCGCCTCGCGGCGAGCGCGACGTCCAGGTGGACATTCTTTGTTGCGTCGGCGGGAAGTCCCAGGGACACCAGTGCTTGAAAGAGGTTCTCACCATGGAGGCCGATTAGGGTGGCAGGCAATGAGGAGCCCGGGTGCGTGGGCTGGTGGAGTACGGCGATGTCATCCGCGAGCTTCTTGACGATGGTGAACTTGTTGATGGTGGCAACGATCATCTCGTCCAACTGAGAGTCGTAGCTGGCGTCGACGATGGCCATGAACCAGCCGGTCGCCAACACCATCTAGAGACGATCCTCGGTGCCATGCCGTAGGCCGGTGTCATGGACCATCTGGCACAGCCGCTGGCCGCTCGCACGCATCACCGCCATGGGTCTGGAGTGAGCACTTTTGCGCTTAGTGTAGGTGCTTAGGTGCGTACAATGTGGTAGATGCATTGGAATGGAGGGGCGCCTTTATATGAGTGCAAACTACGTAGCATTCACATCGTGCTGCCTCTTTTCCCCGTCCTCCTCCCATTACTTCCCTCATGCATTCAGGATGCTAATTGAAGGAGGATGCATCATTGGCCGTTCAACATTTTGGGAACCGCTACCCTCTCCCTCATTTGCATTAAAGCCGTATCGGGAACTGTCCTGGTTTACTAGTAGCTGTCAAATCAAATAGTACTGCGCCGCTCGCTGCACGCCCGGCTGAACACGCCTCCTCGCCTCCATCAAACGCCTCCATTAAACCCCGCATGCAAACCAAGAACCTACTCCGGCCACATGTCCGTTCATGAGCGGGCCGAAATTAAACGCAACGCCGACCAACCTCCTCCCGTCCGCCCTTAGTTTAAACAAGGCCAGACACCAGCCAAGCTCCTACCGTCCACCCTCTATTTAAACTAGGCCAGACAGCGGGCAAGAATCGCACCCCTCCGCCGCTCCCCCATCTCCTCCTTCACCATTTTCTCCACTCTTCCGATGGCTTCCAAGGAGCCGTTCTCCGGCATACTACCCGGCTAGGTGGCCCGCCGAGCCCTCCGGATATGAGCGAGGCCGCTCGATGCTTCACCTACCTCGCTTGGCCCGACGGAGCCAGTTGCTGCCCCAAGCCAGCGCGTGGTTCAGCAACTCGCCGCTCCAGTTTAGCTCGATGAGGTGTGGCGAGCTGCTCCACGCCGGCACGGGCATCGTCGCTGCCGCGTCGTACCACGCCACCAGTGTCTGCGGCCGCGCCTCCCGTTTCTGCGGTGGCTGGGCCTCCCGTGTCTGTGGGCGCGCCTCCCGTGCCTACGGCAGCGCCATGCAGGCAGATACAGAAGCCGGGTGCACGGAGAGCAACGAGTTGGTGGCCAGCTTCTCCGTGTCCGCAGCCATCATCAAGGAGAAGTAGAACACGGGAGGCCGCCACCACTTGGGTCCCATGAAGGCCACCCCCGAGGCGACGACTGCGTATTCAAGTGGTTTCTTTGCTGCTTCGTCTCTTCCGAGGACCTTCGTCGACCCTGCAAGTGTCTTTCCCAAGTGTCTGCCGGACATGAGGAAGACAAAGGGATCCGCGGGCGGCCATTTAGATTAGGTATTAATTATACCACCAGAGCCGGATTAGCACTGCTTAGTTCATGTAAATGTAATGAAATCCATCATGTTTATATGAAGATCTAGCTTTTTTATACGAAATCATTCATGCTTATATGAAATCAGTCCGTGTTTGCATGAATTTCATCTGGTTGGTTAGAGTTATGAAAATGTATGCCGCTGGCGTTGGATGTCGTCCTCCGCAGAAGGAAGCGGGAGGAAATTTGTCGGTTGCCGTTGGAGATGCTCTTATGCTGGAAATAATAGAGTCACATCCAATCCATTTGAGTTAATTGCGTGTATGATTCTCCCTCTATAAAAAGTTAATTGCATGTACAGTGTACATGACTTGCAGGGTGGCTACAGATTCGTACAGAAAGTTAAAAAGAAACAAATCCATCCTTAATCTTGTATTCTAAGTACTCTGTGGATTCCACTGTCAGTACAGTAGCGAACGAAGTATATATTAAAAAAATATAATATAAAAACCTAAAGTTTAGGACAGAATTCGAACTCAGGTCATCGCGTTGCGAGCATCCGGCGCTAACCAGTCCAGCAGATGTTCGTCGTGGACGATGCTGCAGATATATCTCTATGTCTACTCTTATACTAGAAAACAGAGTTGGTGATGATGGTGTGCCTGCCATCCTGCAATATAGGCTGTCCGATTTATATCTAACGGATAGGAAGGAAACTATGGCAATTTTGCAAAAAGATACCCACACCCCTCTCCACATTTGCAAATAAGGCCTTCCCTCGTTCATCCTTTTCTCTCACGAGATAAACTACTCATACAAATGCATCTTGATGTTCCATGCAATGCACGGGCATCTTGCTAGTTTCTTTTTAAATAGTTACTACGATAATTGGGTTGAGTGATATATTTTATGTCTGCTCCGAATGATCTCAAATTCACTAGTATTAACAAAGAAAAGGTTGCCTTGTTAATTAACAGAAAACAGGGTGAAAACTATCACATGAGGCCGGTAAAAACAAGGCACACTGGGTTCAGCGTCATCGTCACTACAGCTGTGTGCACGCGAGAAGTCTACATATATCGAGGGGGCTACGGAGAGAAAGACGTATCGAGTGTGTGTCAGCGAGGCACAGAGACACAACTAGCGTGTGTGTGTGTGTGTGTGTGAGAGAGAGAAGCCAATTGATAGATTAAGATCAAGATCGAGTTGTCATCAACCTTTCGTGCTGTCATTGTTTGGGGTGGGGAGGGGGGAGGAGAGAAAGACGTATCGAGTGTGCGCGCGGTAGGCACAGTGGCACAACTAGCGAGTGTGTGTGTGTGTGTTTGAGAGAGAAGCCAGTAGATAGATTACTATCAAGATCGAGGTGCCACCCTACTCCTTCGGTGTCGGGTAGTGTGTGTGTGTGTTTAAGAGAGAAGCCAGTAGATAGATTAGTATCAAGATCGAGGTGTCACCCTACTCCTTCAGTGTCGGGAAGTGTGTGTGTGGGGGGGGGGGGGGGCAGTGACACTTGATATAGGGAGAAGGAGATTGTGTGATACATATCTATATTAAGGGATAGGTAGATAGCATGTGTGCGAGGCATACTTAAAGCATCACGGAGATAAACAAGCGGTGTGCATGCAAGTGCCGGAAAAAAATGAAGAGAGAAACAATGTCTACGCGCGTGCGCGCGCGCGCGTGTGTGTGTGTGTGTGAGAGAGAGAGAGAGAGAGAGAGAGAGAGAGAGAGAGAGAGAGAGCAAAATCTCAAAACAAAAGATGCTCTGCCGGAATCCCATTGTATGTATTCATATGGTTCTGGGACTCGAGTTAACCTTAGGCATATGTGTGCTAGACAGTGTTATACTTTGAGACATTAGTGGCGGTGGGTGGGTGGAATTAAAGGGGTGGGCGTGTTCGACAGAGAGAGCGTGTGTGTTTCTGTGTGAGAGACTTGTAGCACGGGGTAGAAAGACGAATTCTAACCTTGATGGAGGGAGAGAAATACACGAAGTGCGCGTGTGTGATTCCGATGCCCACGGAGATATGAGATATGTATGCGTGTGAGAGAGATTGCGCAATTCATTCATGTATCACTATCTAGCGAGCGTGGACGTGCATCGCTTGAACATAAATCAATATCTACTTCGTATCATGGACAAAGATACAATATCGATTCAACGCTATAAAGATTGGACACTCACATATCGCATTTTTTCCAAATAATCATTTTCAATTGTGCATGCCAAAGTTACAGTGATGTTTCTTCAAACAACCACTGTAGCTATCATGTACATGCACCATTGTTAGTTTTGCATTAAAATTCATTAGTCTTGGATGATTTAAGGTTCTATTATGAAGTAATATATGTAATATTCATATATGAATTCAACGGGTACGCAATTTATGAAATGGAGGCCATGTAATCATATGAGGTAACACTTTTAAGTAGCGGACTACAATATCCATTTCTTTTGTGGGATCACAATATCCATTTCTTTTTGTGCGCCTCTACAATAACACGTCAATGCATTATGTTTAAAGTAAATAACCAATGGCACTAAATTATATATTTACACGAGAAATACATAGGCGGAGCGTTTGATCCGTTTTTTGTGAACGCGCCTCTACACCCGTACGATTGGCCGCGCCCGTGTGAACGTCCAAGTTATCGGTGCATCATCCCGAGTTATTGTCTTTTTCTCTGGGGTGGACTTCATACCAGTTATTAACTGCTGACGTGTGCCCCGTGTACACAGTCTCGCATGACCTTCTCGATAGCACTGTCCAAAATTAGTTGAAACTCGATACGGACGATCCCGCGGGCGGCAAAATCTCCCGCCTCCTTCTAAAATTTCCGCCACCTAGTCTTTAGCATGCAAAATTCCCCTTTTGTCCTTGGTGCATGAAGAACAATAGTTACAATACGGCCGTCATTTACATAATAGGTCGGGGCTGCTTTGGTAACTTCCAGTTCCCCCCACCACACAGCACCCCCATTTCCTCTCCCCCTCCCGCAAATACGACTAACTCCACAGCACCAGAGCATCTTACATCATGCCGTCCGTACTTCATCGGCCTTTCTACCCCTCCCCTCTTGAAACCCTAGACTGCTCATCCACCGGCGTACCAGACCCATTCACTGCCAGCGGCGTCCACCTCACCGGATCTGCTTCTGCGGCCGCATCTACCCCTCCCACCTCCACTAGAAACAAGCAAACTGCTCATCCACCACTGTACCATAGCCCATTCAGTGCCGGCCTTGTCCACGGCGCCGGATCTGCTTCGCCGGTACTCTCGTCAACCGTAGCGCATCTACAACGGCTCCTTCGTACTCCCCACTGGAGATGCTTCGTCCACACCCCCGGAGCCGCCCCACCGACGCCCCCGTCGACGGCCTCTGCTCCTCTTCGCCGACACCTTCCTCAACCCTATCGGAGCCGCTTCGCCGACACCATCCTCAACCCTACCAGAGTAGCTTCGCCTATACCATTCTCAACCCTACCGGGGCCGCTTTGCCAACGCACAAGTCCATGGCCCCAGATCCGCTTCGTCGCACCCTCGTCCAACCTACCGGAGGAGCTTCTGACGCCCCATCCATGGCCGCAGATCCGCATCGTCGACACCATCCTGAACCCAACCACCGGAGCAGCTTCACTGATGCCCTCGTCCACGGCCTTAGATCCGCTTCGCCCACACCATAGTCCACCCTACCGCAGCCGCTCCACAAACACCCTACTCGATGGTTCTAGATCTCCTTACCGGACCCCGACAGCCAGCGCAGCATCATCACCCTTGACCTTTCTAACCTGATTCCCACCATCTGGCAAGATGCCAAGCACCCGTCACGGCCTAGGTACTTGTCACCTTTAAACCCATCCAGCATCACACGCCCGATGTACTTCAAATATACTAACAGGTCGCTGTTACATGTTATGCAGCTGGCAAAAACTACAAGGACGATGTTTCTTCTGGATCTAATAGCTTGGCTAACCAAGATCCTGGACTGAGGCATTGCTATGATCTTGTAAGTGCGTCTCTCTCTCTTGTATTGTTGTGTGCCTGCCAGCGTGCTTTGCTAGGATTTTTGACCAGTAATCCCTTTGTGCAGACAATGATTTCCACTACTGGCTGCTAAATTAGAGATGTAGATGTCATACATGATACTCCCTCCGTTCCTAAATATAAGTCTTTCTAGAGATTCCACTATAGACTACATACAGAGCAAAATGAGTGAATCTACACTCAAAAATGCATCTATATACATCTGTATGTGGTCCATACTGGAATCTCTACAAAGACATATATTTAGGAACAGAGGTAGTACATTACAAAAAATTGTAGGTGGCATGTAGGAATTCCAGTGCAGTACATTAGGCTCCCTTAGAGTGCCTGCTAGTCCAGCACACAGAGTCATGGCTAGTTTATGCTACGCACACAATCATTAATTGGTGGTTCAAATATGCGCAAGGGATATGCAATGTATTATCATGTAGAGATATCTGAAATTAGCCTTGTCAACTTGCATATAGGGTTACACAATGAAAAAGTACAAGATGTATGTGGCAATTTCATGGAACATCGCAAAAAAAGGAGAGGCAGCGGTGAGCCTATACAGTGTGCTATGGTAGGTCACTCCGGCACAGTTCTTTTGCAGGATTCTCCCAGAATCTGCCCCTCTCTAGCTTCTCCTATAATCTTTGACCCCCTTTTGTTTTACAATCCTAACTAATTAGACCCTAACTAGATAGGATTTTAAAACAAATGGGGCTCAAAGATTCTGGGAGAATCTGGGTAGGGGTCAGATTCTGGGAGAATCGGGCAAAAGAACTGAGCCAGAATTGCAATCATCGTGACATGTTATTTGTATGTCAGTTCTATTGACCAAGTTTCTTAGGGACAGTTATTTCGAGTTATCCTAAGAAAATAAGCACCTTTGAATATAAGCTCCAGATAATAAGCCAACCAATTCTTTTCATTGCCTGCCTTTTCAGCTTATTTGTGGTATGATCAGTGAAAAGTCTAGATTGCATTATATTTTGTCATTTTGCTGCCCATATGAAAATTAATTTGACTTGCAAACATCACAAATTGAACCCAGTGTAGTAATTAATATAATAGGAAAACAAACCATCAATATTTGTTCAAAATGCAAATACAAAGATACCATCTAATTGTCACAATCTACTTTGGTCAATGTCTTCCATAGAGATCCTATTGCCTAATTTAAATGAAGAACGCATGACCAAAATTTAAATGAAGAACAATTATTTATCGAAATTTGATGGTCCAAGTGGCTGGTTATTATCATATAGCAGCACCACCTGAAAGCATCATATAGCAGCAGCAACAGCTCATAGCAACTCATCATACAGCAACAACAGCTAGCAATTCATCATATACCAGCAGCAGCTCATATCAATTCATCATATAGCAGTAGCAGGAGCAGCTCATAGCAATTCATCATATAGCAGCAGCAGGAGCAGCTTATAGCAACTCATCATATAGCAGCAGCAACTCATAGCAATTCATCATATAGCAGGAGCTCATAGCAATTCATCATATAGCAGCAGCAAGAGCAGCTCATAGCAATGCATCATATAGTAGTAGCAGAAGCAGCTCATAGCAATTCATCGTACAGTGGATCAGAATGAAAATTTGGCAAAAAATCAGAGGAGATCCTCACCTTGTTGGATGAGCTCATCCTTCAACAGCACCTCAAGGCCATGTCCTGGGAGGAGGGGAGGGGGAACGAGGTGCCTTCTGCCGGAGTGGGGTATCGGCCGTAGTTGTGCGGCGCCCGCCGGAGTAGTGCGTTGGACGGACCACATCGGAGCAGCTGCTGGAGACCATGAGAATGAGGGGCGCCAGAGGGAGGAGCAGCCGGGGAGATTTGGCCCTACCCGCCGACCATGTAGCCTAGCTGGACAGAGCATCATCGAGGACCAGGCCAGATGGGACCAGTGGCGACGGCTCGCTGGAGGAACCCTAGCGCTGCAGGCAGGGGATCAAGGTAGATGGAAATGGGAGAGGAGATGCAAACAGGCAGGGCAATGAACGCTTTCATGTTTGTTTTTACTTGAGGGTCAGGTGTGACGCGGGCGTGAGCAGTGGCATTTTGAGTGTAATATAGGCAGACAACAGAGTCATTTCACTATTCCCCTTCCCTTCAATTTTTAGTGAGCTTCTACCCGAAGCACCCCCCTCCAAAGCGAAATAAGTTAAGCCCAAGCCCATAACTCAAAAATGGCTTCTTTACATCTTTTATGGCTTATTTTGACAATAAGCTCTAAAAAGGCGGAATAGAACTGGCCCTTAACCTGCAATTCAATTGTGCTAGCAATGATGAATCAGTCCTGCCTGCTATAGTGTACATTTAGGCATCATACATGGCATAACCTAATACATGTGCATTTCATTATAGAATCTGAAATATGCAATGTTTATGTTAGTTCATACGTTGCACATGATGTTTAAATGCCCCTTAAATCTGGTCAGTCAAGTGATGGTCTTTAAGCCTCCTTCTATGCTTCTTTTCTTGATATGTAAGATTTGCTCACACATCTGTTCAATTGCTTGTTTGTATCAGCCAGCCATACTAGGACTGTTTGCTTTGATTACTTGCTATTCTTGACCTAACAGAGCTTGTCAACGATTTAAACACTAAGGGATGCTGTAGTGGGGGCTTGTATAACTCATAGGTGACATAAAGGTTTGGCTGTACACTAAAGTAGGCTCTCCAAGAGTACCTGGAGATCCAGTTCGAAGGTATGCCTAGTTTTTACACAGTGCACACTTAGTAAATGCTCATTTCATTGTGTGTAAGAGATGTGGCATGTTTCATTATGTGGTGTTGTTTTGTTATAAACTCATCCTTTTGTGTTGTTCACAGACTGGAAAGTGTGCATATTTATCTTCCAAGGAGACAAGTAACTAGTTTGTGTCACCTTGCAGAGGGGGTGCAATGAGGATAAGATTGAGGATTTCCAAGTACAAGATGTTAGGAAGGAGCCTTGCAAGAGAAGGAGGAGCAGCGCTGAGCCTGTTCAACCAGTTATGGTAAGTCATTGTATTACAATTACCAGGACATCCTATTTGTCTGACATTGTGCTTGCGTAGGGTTCTTCACCTGTAACCCAGTCATTGGGCTATTGATTAAAACCCCCTCCACTCACTACTATATGATGTTCTAACTTTTTATAAATCAGATGTATGTAAACACATTTTAATGTGTCTGTTCACTCATTACGGATGTAGTCTACTTTTAAATATCTAAAACGTCTTATAGTAGTGAATAGTGTAAAACTGCTTCCTGCCATGGTAGAGTTGTCGATGTCATAAATGTCATAACCAAACGCATATTCACATCATTAGCCTCCCTATCATTACTAGGATATTGATTACATACTAGTCGAGATACTTCATAGGGGGAAAACAATATTACATTACTTGTTCCTTTATATAGTAAATGTAGCTAGGCCATGGATGTTATTGAGGCGTGCATGTATGCATGATGCCAACTCAACAGTTCAATTGCTTGTTTGTTTCAGGCATAGTTAAATTGCTCTTTTCAATTGCTTTATTTGTCCTCAGTTAATGAGATGCCCAAACAATGATGCCTGATGTTGGGTACTTGTATAACTATTAGCTGACATAATTAAAGGCATTACCATTTAATTACTCTGGCGAAGTGTGCCTGAAGCTTCGAAGTCTATTAACCAATTATTACTACATGAGGCTCACAATCTAGTTTATACTAGGCTAATAATTGCATAGTTTTGCTTGCTGTAGTAGGTTGTATGAATCCCTCTACCATTCATTATGCTCCCTAAGACTTTAATTGAGGTACAGAATGGCCAACTGCTTGCTTACTTGCATGCAATATATATGTTCAGTAGCTGCGTGTGGTCTAAATTTGTAACCTGTCTGTGTTTTGGATTTGGCCCCAACATCATGCTCCTCTGGTGAGCTAAGAGAGATTTATGTATGCGGGCTGCACAGACTACCATTTTTATAATTTTTAAAATATCACCTGCTTATGCTTCATGACGTGTAACATTATTGTTAGTCCTCTTGCCATGTACAAAATAGTCTGTCTTGCTCGCTTCACTGTTGTAACTATATTTTTGCCCTAGTCATGTGTACTTACAGAAACATTTCAGGATGAAGTGACATCAACACAAAGATCTGCGAGCAGTGCGGCATGGCCGTTACCAAATGATTATGGATTGGAATTGGAATGTGCTGATGTTCTAGAGCATCAACTAGAGGTGGCAAGACAACGTGTAGATGATTCTCGACATGCAATCAACAAGTTGAGACTGGAGTTGCAGGTATTAGATGCAGGAGTCAAAAAAATGAAATGAGACACTAAGGTAACCACGAAGGAATTGGAGATTTTGCAGACTGAAATTTGTGCTATCTGAATCCGGCCAATCCTATTTTCTGAAGAAATTATAGTTCAAATGGTAAGTTCTGTTGATGCGTGTCCATGATGTATGAGCTTTATTTGCCCAGTGTATGTAATTTGCTGTTTGTGTACGCTTTATTATCACTGGTGCCGAACTATAATGCCCAGTGGGTATAATCGGATGTAATTTCTTTATTGTATAGTGTAGGATTATTCTACGTTTCTATGCCTTAGTCTCTTTATTGTATAGTGTATGTTTTTAGAGGCGATAGTATAGAGTAGGATAATTCTTTGAATATGCTATATCGTTGAAACGGGGGCCAACACGCCCAAACATTACCTGGACGCCAACCGAATGAACAAACATGTGTAGTTAAAGTGGGCCTTAATTGAGCTGGTCAAATTAATATTTAGTGGATCCCAAATGATGTGGCCCACCATAACAACGGCTCTTAGCAGGCCGTTAATAGGACGAAAGCTTGATAGGGCCGTATAAATGGAAATGGCCAGCGGGCCTCTAGCAGGCCGAAATAAATGTCAATTTTGTCTCGGCCCTTTTACTTTACGGGCCAGTAAGAGGCCGAAAGTGTTTTGGGCCAGAAGAGGCCCAATTTGCAAACTAGGCTTTTAACAGGCCGAAAGTCGCGTCGGGCTGAAATTGTGCCCTGCGGAATGTGGGCCGCTAATGGACCCAAATTAGGTTGCACAGTCAAAGGCCCAACTGTTGTGTGGGCCGTTAACAGGCCGAAAGACAAAATGGGCTAGGAATTGCCCATTTACCGAATGGGCCGAGGAAAGGCCTAAAGTCACAACGGGCTAGAAGTTGGCCCAACTGCAGAATGGGCCGAGAAAACGCCAAAAGATGTTTCGGGCCATTAACGGGCTGGAACTGACAATGTGCTTCTAACAGGCCGAAAGAAGGCCGGGCCGTAATTGGGCCCAAAGACGTAGCAGGCCATTAACGGGCTGGAACTCACGATGGGCTGGAAATTATCAAATCTAGAATGGGCCTTTGATGGGCCGATTCTGTGCAACTTGTATGTGCCGTGCTTGTGAATGGGCCTGACTCAAGTAGGCCGCTAATGGGCCGACCCACTTATTTTGAAAGGCCCGGCCTTTTAACCTAAACGGGCCACTGCTGGGCCGAGCCACGTTTCGACGTACCATAGGCTCATCCCTTCCACTCGCTTGATGAGACCTGTCTCAACGCAGAGCTGACACGTGGATAGTAAGGCGAATCAGAATTTTACACGTGGAAAATCCCCATTGGTCCGGGCGGTTAACGGGTTATCGGATCCAAACCAGAACCCGATAGCTTAACGGCAACCCGTTACGGTGGATTCCACGTGTCGGTTACCCTTGATGAAAGCACTTCCATGACGCGCCATTTATCGTCATGGAAGTGGACACTTCCGTGATGATAATTTTGGTATTGTCATGGAACACTTCTACGACAGCACAGGTATGACTATCTTGATTCTGTCATAAAATCGTCATGGATGTACATGCATGACAGAAAACGTGGCCTACTGTGACAAACACGTATCATCACGGAAGTGGTTTTTTCTGTAGTGAAACTAAGCAGAGTAGCACATGCAATTTAACCAGATTGGAAGAATTACTATCTAGACACTATATGCAACATGCAACCACATATCACACTGCCAAGTTAGAGCAAGCACCTACGATGGTGGTGTAGGGGAAATGCGGTCATCAACTACAGAGCTACGTTGACTATCTTCATCTAGCATTGCTGTTTCTTGAGAATCATGTGGGGAGGCTGACACTGCATTCTTTAAAAGAGGATCTTTTCTTACAGCAGTCCACGAGCCTGACTGTCTCATCATAAGTGATTGATGAGGGATACACAAGAACATTAGTTTGATGTAAGAACATGGTTAATAGACAGATGTACTAGTATGTACCGAAAACAGGAAGGCATGTCATATTCAAAGGTATAATGTGTAAGCTAAGAAGATGCAATTTAACCAAATTGGAAGCAATACAAGCTAGACACCCGACTGGAGTGGTGAGCATGATCATCGAGGACCTGAGAGCCTGGTGGGAGGTGGGCTGCTTCGCCACCACCGTGGCTTTTTAGTTGGCTTGCAGGTGATGCACGTCTGTGCTAGGCTTGTCACTGGCTCGGCCAGTGCCCTGACTAGCTATTTGGCTTCTGGTGCTCCTGGGATGGTGGTTCATGCAAAATATATATTTTTCCTTATCTTAATAAAGACCGACTTCGGCCTTTCGAATACAAGCTAGACACCATATGAAGGAAATATGCCCTAGAGGCAATAATAAAGTTGTTATTTTATATTTCCTTATTCATGATAAAGGTTTATTATTCATGCTAGAATTGTATTGATCAGAAACTTAAATACATGTGTGAATACATAAACAAATACCGTGTCCCTAGTAAGCCTCTACTAGACTAGCTCATTGATCAAAGATGGTTAAGGTTTCCTAACCATAGACATGTGGTGTCATTTGATAATGGGATCACATCATTAGGAGAATGATGTGATGGACAAGACCCATCTGTTAGCATAGCATATTGATCGTTCAGTTTATTGCTATTGCTTTCTTAATGTCAAATACATATTCCTTCGACTATGAGATTATGCAACTCCCGGATACCGGAGAAATACCTTGTGTGCTATCAAACGTCACAACGTAACTAGGTGATCATAAAGATGCTCTACAGGTATCTCCAAAGGTGTTTGTTGAGTTGGCATAGATCGAGATTAGGATTTGTCACTCTGAGTATCGGAGAGGTATCTCTGGGCCCTCTCGGTAATACACATCATAAGAAGCCTTGCAAGCAAAGTGACTAAGGAGTTAGTTACAAGATGATGTATTACGGAATGAGTAAAGAGACTTGCCGGTAACGAGATTGAAC
The DNA here is from genome assembly GCA_011799875.1 of Thinopyrum elongatum. Lineage (NCBI taxonomy): Eukaryota > Viridiplantae > Streptophyta > Magnoliopsida > Poales > Poaceae > Thinopyrum > Thinopyrum elongatum. The sequence goes on along the minus strand of CM022300.1, from coordinate 78,804,865 downwards.
TAGGTATGAAGATACCGACGATCGAATCTCGGGCAAGTAACATACCGATAGACAAAGGGGATTACGTATGTTGTCATAAGGTTCGGACGATAAAGATCTTCGTAGAATATGTAGGAGCCAATATGGGCATCCAGGTTCTGCTATTGGTTATTGACCGGAGAGGTGTCTCGGTCATGTCTACATAGTTGTATGATTTGGTGATATAATGTTGTTCGGAGTACCGGATGAGATCACGGACATGACGATGAGCTCTGGAATGGTCCGGAGGTAAAGATTGATATATAGGACAATGATATCCGGACACCGGAAGAGTTTCGGAGTGCACCGGCTAGTCACCGGGTCGCTGGAAGGGGTTCCGGATACCCCCGATAGGTCTATGGGCCTAATGGGCCAAGGGGGGACAGACCAGCCCACAAGGGGGCTGGCGCGGCCCTCTCCCTTGCCACCGGCCCTAGGGAAGGAAAGGGGGAGGGCTAGCCCCTCCTGCCTTTCCCTCCACATGGGAGAAAGGAAAGGGGGGGGGGGGCGCCACCCTCCCCTGCTTTTCCCCGCTCACCTAATAATGAAAGGGGGGTGCGCGGCTTGGGGAAGACCCCAAGTAGGATTCGGCCTACTTGGGGTGCCTCCTTGGCTGCTCCTCCCTCCCCCCACCTATATATATGTGGGAGGGGGTGCCACACAAGACCATGGCAATCTCTTAGCCGTGTGCGGCGCCTCCCTCCACAGTTTCGTCCCTCGGTCATATTTTCATAGTGCTTAGGCGAAGCCTTGCGGAGATAATTTCACCATCACCACGCCTTCGTGCTACCGGAACTCATCCACTACTTTGTCGTCTTAATGGATCAAGAAGGCGAGGACGTCACCGAGCTGAACATGTGCTGAACGCGGAGGTAACATACGTTCGGTACTCGATCGGTTGGATCGCGAAGGAGTTCGACTACATCAACCGCGTTACTAAATGCTTCTGCTTACGGTCTACGAGGGTACGTAGACACACTCTCCCCTCTTGTTTCTATGCATCTCCATGGATAGATCTTGCGTGTGTGTAGATTTTTTTGTTTTCCATGCAACGTTTCCCAGCAGCAGCATCAGAGCCAGGTCTATGCGTAGATGATATGCATGAGTAGAAGACAAAGAGTTGTGGGTGGTAATAGTCATACTGCTTACCACCAACGTCTTATTTTGATTCGGCGGTATTGTGGGATGAAGCGGCCCGGACCAACCTTACATGTCCACGCACATGAGACCGGTTCCACCGACTGACATGCAACTAGTTTTGCATAAAGGTGGCTGGCGGGTGTCTGTTTCTCCTACTTTAGTTGAATCAAATTTGACTACGGCCGGTCCTTGAAGAAAGTTAAAATAGCAAACTTGATGAATCACCGTTGTGGTTTTTTGCGTAGGTAAGAACGGTTCTTGCTAGAAGCCCATAGCAGCCACGTAAAACTTGTAACAACAAAGTAGAGGACGTCTAACTTGTTTTTGCAGGGCATGTTGTGATGTGATATGGTCAAGACGTGATGTGATATATGTTGATGTATGAGATGATCATGTTTTGTAATATCGACAACCGGCAGGAGCCTTAGGGTTGTCTCTTTATTGTATGAAATGCAAGCGCCATGTAATTGCTTTACTTTATCGCTATGCGTTAGCAATAATTGTAGAAGCAGTAGTTGGCGAGACGACCCCAATGCAACGATGGAGATCAAGGTGTCGAGCCGGTGATGATGGAGATCATGACGATGCTTTGGAGATGGAGATCAAAAGCACAAGATGATGATGGCCATATCATGTCACATATTTTGATTGCATGTGATGTTTATCCTTTATGCATCTTATTTTGCTTAGAACGGCGGTAGCATTATAAGATGATCCCTTCACTAAATTTCAAGATAAAAGTGTTCTCCCCAAGTATGCACCATTGCCAAAGTTTGTCGTTTCAAAGCACCTCATGATGATCAGATGTGATAGACTCTATGTTCACTTACAACGGATGTAAGATAGTTTTGCACATGCAGAATACTTGGGTTAAACTTGACGAGCCTAGCATGTACAGACATGGTCTCGGAACACTAGAGACCGAAAGGTTGAACGTGATTCATATAGTAGATATGATCAATATAGAGATGTTCACCATTGATGACTACCCCATCTCACGTGATGATCAGACATGGGTTAGTTGATTTGGATCATGTATCACTTAGATAACTTGAGGGATGTTAATTTAAGTGGGAGTTCATTAGTAATTTGATTAATTGAACTTAAATTTATCATGAACTTAGTCTTAATAGTTTTTTCATATCTATGTTGTAGATCAATAGCTCGCAATATAGCTCCCCTATTTTTGATATGTTCCTAGAGAAAACCAAGTTGAAAGATGATGGTAGCAACTACACGGAATGGGTCCGTAACATGAGGATTATCCTCATTGCTGCATAGAAGAATTATGTCCTTGATGCACCGCTAGGTGACAGACCTGCTGTAGGAGCTACTGCAAATGTTATGAACATCTGGCAGGCTTGATCTGATGACTACTCAATAGTTCAGTGTGCCATGCTTTACGGCTTAGAACCAGGACTTCAAAGAAGTTTTCAACGTCATGGAGCATATGAGATGTTCCAAGAGTTGAAGTTAATATTTCAAGCAAATGCCCGGGTTGAGAGATATGAAGTCTCCAACAAGTTTTATAGCTGCAAGATGGAGGAGAACAGTTCTGTCAGTGAACACATACTAAAAATGTCTGGGTATCATAACCACTTGACTCAGCTAGGAGTTGATCTTCCAGTTGATAGTGTTATTGACAGAGTTCTTCAGTCACTGCCACCAAGGTACAAAGGCTTCGTGATGAACTATAATATGCAAGGGATGAATAAAATGATTCCTTAGCTCTTCGCAATGCTTAAGACCGCAGAGGTAGAAATCAAGAAGGAGCATCAAGTGTTGATGGTTAACAAGACCACTAGTTTTGAGAAAAAGGGCAAGGGAAAGAAAGGGAAATTCAAGAATAATGGCAAGCAAGTTGCCACTCCCGGGAAGAAGCCCAAAGCTGGACCCAAGCCTGAAACTAAGTGCTTCTACTGCAAAGGGAATGGGCACTGGAAGTGGAACTACCCCAAATACTTGGCGGATAAGAAGGATGGCAAAGTGAACAAAGGCATATTTGATATACATGTTATTGATGTGTACCTTACTAATACTCGTAGCAGCGCCTGGGTATTTGATACTGGTTCGGTTGCTCATAGTTGTAATTCGAAACAGGAGATGCGGAATAAATGAAGATTGGCTAAGGACGAGGTGACGATGCGCGTCGGGAATGGTTCCAAGGTCGATGTGATCGCCGTCGGCACGCTACCTCTACATCTACCTTCAGGATTAGTTTTAGACCTCAATAATTGTTATTTGGTGCCCGCGTTGAGCATGAACATTATATCTGGATCTTATTTATTGCGAGACGGTTATTCATTTAAATCGGAGAATAATGGTTGTTCTATTTATATGAGTAATATCTTTTATGGTCATGCACTCTTGATGAATGGCCTATTCTTGTTGAATCTCGATCGTAGTGATACACATATTCATAATATTGATGCCAAAAGAAGCAAAGTTGATAATGATAGTGCAACATATTTGTGGCACTACTGTTTAGGTCATATTGGTGTAAAGCGCATGAAGAAACTCCATGCAGATGGACTTTTGGAGTCACTTGATTATGAGTCAGTTGATACTTGAGAACCATGCCTCATGGGCAAGATGACTAAAACTCCGTTCTCTGGAACAATGGAGTGAGCTAATGACTTATTGGAAATAATACATACATACCGATGTATGCAGTTCGATGAGTGTTGAGGCACGCGGCGTGTATCATTATTTTCTGACCTTCACAGATGATTTGAGTAGGTATGGGTTTATCTACTTGATGAAACACAAGTCTGAAACATTTGAAAAGTTCAAAGAATTTCAGAGTGATGTGGAGAATCATCGTAACAAGAAAATAAAGTTTCTACGATCTGATCACGGAGGCAAATGTCGGCGTTCTGGGACCAGGGTACCCAGACTTGCCTGCGTGCGGCCCACGACGTGGCTCCATCGACGGCCTGGTATGGCCCATCTTCAACACCAACAGGACAAGACCCTCGCGAGGCAGACGACGCCAAGACCTCCTGAGGGAGCGGCCACCCCTGGGCTGCTCCTGAGGAGTGGAGTTTCCTATGCAAGTGCCCAACCTCATGAGGTTGCGGTGACGCAAGCCATGACGACCAAGGCCAGGCGGGCGCTAGCGGGCGCAGAGGAGCAGGTTTTCTCTTTGGTGCTAAGGAGGCAAGCGTAGGCGCGGGGTCCCGAGGAATCAGCCAAAGGTTTCCATTCCCATGCAATGAGACCAAGACCGCCAGGACGGCAGGACGGATGTCATCGCCGAGCCCACCGCAGCGTCACGACCAAAGCTTTGCAGGAGAAGACCACCTTTCGTCAGGATAAGATGTACTACTTGTCCCCTTTCAAATTGGCCGTTGTGGAATTCCTTCCCACCTTCATTTTCGGGGAAGAGGACCGAGGCCGCTATAAATATAGGTTAGCCACCACCATAGAATGGGTCGACTCATTCTCACCAGGGCGAGCCTCGCGAGCTTGTTCATCCTCTGTACTAGTTCATCCACAGCCCCTCATGAGGCAAATCAACCACAAAGCAGGAGTAGGGTCTTACACCGCAAGGTGGCCCGAACCTGGGTAAACTGCCGTGTCCATCTTCTTTCCTATTCATCGAGCTAGGCTGTAGGGCGATGGGTTGGTTGGCTGGAGAGGTTGAGTTCTTCGCACACGCCCCAAAGTTCGAACCTTCTTCGGGTCTGCGGAGCCCCGAATCCAACATTTGGGGCGCCAGGTAGGGGCATGTCGAAGTTCTACCCCTCTCATCAACCGTGCGCCGCCTGCACTGCGTGTCTCCCATGGCGGGCGCTGCTCCACTCACTGAGCCACTGGGCGCAATCGAGGCTGCCGCGGGCCACCGGGCCTTCTCCCCCGCCCTACGGCAGGTGCGGTGGCCGTCGAAGTTCAGGCCGACGCTGCCCCCATGGTACGACGGTGCGGGGGACCCCGCGGTGTTCCTTTTCCTGTATGAGCTGAGCATCAAGGCGGCAGGTGGCGATGAGAAGGTCATGGCGAACTGGCTCCCCATGGCTCTCATGGGCGTGCCGCGTTCCTGGATGCTTAGCCTGCCGGAGTTGTCGGTGGCCTCTTGGGAGGAGCTGCGCAATCAGTTCATCGCGCGCTTCGCGGCACCGGTGCCCCATGCTGTTGCGGCCATCCTCGGTGGGTCGCAGGCGCCGGCCTCAGGCCACCACGTCAAGCAGTTCTTCTAGCAGACGGGGGCCGCCCAACCACGGCAGGGGGCTCCTTCGGGGCGGCTGGCGCCTGAGACCGACATCATCTTTTACTCCAGGGATCACCCCAAGACTATGGTCGGCGCGGGCATGCTTCCCTTGCTGTGCACACCCACCATCAGCAGTGTCGCGGTCACCAGAACCCTCATCGACGGCGGCGCTCACCTCAACATCCTCTCCATGGAAGCCTTCAACCTGCCCCAGGTGCCTTACGACCGGCTCGCCCCCACCAGGCCCTTTTCAGGTGTGCTCGACGGCTCCATCATTCCCCTAGGGCAGATCTGCCTCCTTGTCACCTTCGGCACGTGCTGCAACTACCGCACCGAGCTTGTCGACTTCGACGTCGCCCGCATCGGCCTCTCGTACAATGCCATCCTTGGGTACCCAGCCCTTGCCAAGTTCATGGCGGCAACGCACCCCGGCTACAACGTCATCAAGATGCCTGGGAGAAGCGGCATCCTCACTGTGGTGGGAGACACCAAGGATGCCCTCCTGGCCCTCAAGCTCGCTTTCAAAGCCCCGGCGGCCACACAGCCAGACGCGAAAGGCGCTCCGAAGATCCCGGAGGCCGCGCCCGCGAAGAAGAAGCAACTGTTCTCTCAGGAACGGGCTGAGACGAAGCAGGTGTGGGTTGACGATGAGGGGTCAAGCCTCACCTTCACCATAGGCATCGGCCTCCCACCGGACCAGGAAGAAGCGCTGGTCGGCTTCCTCTGTGCGAACAAGAATGCGTTTGCATGGGAGGCGACAGACCTGGTTGGCGTCCCGCGAGACGTGATTGAACACCACTTGATGGTATGCCCCAGCGCGCGCCCGGTGAAACAAAAGGCATGGCGACAAGCCCCAGAGAAGCAATCGTTCATTGTCTAGGAGGTCCACAAGCTGCAAGAAGCCAGCGTCATCCGAGAAGTGCGGCACCCGGATTGGCTGGCCAACCCGGTCATCGTCCCCAAGAAAGGGGAAAGGAGCGCATGTGCGTCGACTTCACGAGCCTCAATGAAGCTTGCCCTCAAGACCCTTTCCCTCTTCCATGCATCGACCAGATCATTTACTCCACCGCTGAGTGCAACCTGCTGTGTTTTCTGGACGCCTTCTCGGGCTACCACCAGATCAAGATGGCAGTGCAAGACGTCGAGAAGACAGCCTTCCTTTCCCCGTGCGGGGTGTACTGTTACACCTGCATGCTGTTCGGGTTACGCAACGCCGGCGCGACCTTCCAGCGATTGATGCACATCGCCTTGGGAAAGCAGCTCGAGACGAATGCCGAGGCATACGTCGATGACATAGTGGTCAAGTCACGGGAAGCAAGAACCCTCATCGAAGATCTAGAGGAAACATTTGCCAACTTACGCAGAGTAAACCTGCGCCTCAACCCGGAGAAGCGCGTGTTCGCCGTTTCGTCTGCCAAGCTGCTGGGTTTCCTGGTGTCACACAGAGGGATCGAGGCTAACCCTGAGAAGATCAAGGCGATAGAGAGAATGAGCCCACCGCAGACCCTCAAGGAAATGCAGAAGCTCGTGGGCTGCGTGACCTCGCTGGGGCACTTCACCTCCAAGCTCGGTGAGCGCGCCCTCCCGTTTTTCAAGTTGATGAAGAAGAAGGGCCCGTTCGAATGGACTCCGGAGGCTGAGGAAGCCTTCCAAGACCTCAAGAGGTACCTCACCAGCCCTCCAGTGATGGTGGCGCCTTGACCTCTTGAGCCGCTAGTACTTTACCTGGCCGCCACACCCCACTCGGCGAGCGCGGCACTCATGGCGGTCCGGGAAGAGCGCGTGGGCGCAGGTGCGCGGCACAGCACCTCGTCTTCAACCACGCCATCGCCACCTCAGGACGGTGCTCCTGAGGCCCCGATTACCCCGATAGAAGGCGAGGCTTCTGAGGCCCCCATGCCTCAGGCAGGGCCGAACACCATCGACACCTCTTCCCTTGTCGAGCACCCCGTGTACTTCGTCAGCACGGTGTTGCGTGACACACGCGCGCGCTACCCTATGCCGCAGAAGCTGCTGCTCGCACTCCTTGTCGCCTCCAGGAAGCTGCGCCACTACTTCCAAGGCCACCTCATCAAGGTCATCTCCGCGTACCCCCTGGAGAAGGTGCTCCAGAGCCCTAACACTGCGGGAAGGTTTGCTGAATGGAACATCGAGCTACAGGCTTTCCAGCTGGAGTTCAGCACCACTAGGGTCATCAAGGGCATGGCCCTCGCTGACTTTGTGGTGAAATGGACTGACGCCCCCAACCGAGGGGAGGGCGAGGACTGTTCCCTCATGCCCGGGGACGAGGCACCAAATGGCTGGGTCATGTACTTTGACGGCGCGTTCGCACGCCGGGGCGCGGGGGCTGGAGCCGTGCTCATCTCGCCTACCTAGGACAAGCTATACTATGCCGTGTAGCTCTGCTTCCAACATGGCAAGAAGGTCTCCAACAACATCGCGGAATATGAAGGCCTGATCATGGGCCTCAGGGCCGCGGCGGGCCTGGGGATCAAGCGCCTCACCATGAAGGGCGACTCTCAGCTCCTCGTCAACTTCTCCAACAAGGAGTACATGCCCAAGGACGAGCACATGGAGGCATATCTGGAGGAGGTACGCAAAATTGAAAAACGGTTTTTGGGTTTGGAGTTGCAGCATGTCCCGCATGGCACGAACAAGGAGGCAGACAACATAGCCAAGAGAGCGTCGCGGCGTGACCCCGAGAAGCCTGGCGTCTTCGAGGAGAGGCTATTCAAGCCATCGGCGGCCCCCTTCGTTTCGGGCCCGACGTTGCTCCGGGAGGAACTGCCCCCGGCCCCCTCCTCGGGCGCCCCGACCTATGGTCCAACCTCCGGAGCCCGCCTGCTCCTGGCACTCCAACCTCAGGAGGGGTGCTGGACCGAGGAGTTCAAGGCGTACCTGCTCCAAGGCACCTTGCCAAAGAAGGAGGAAGACACGGAACGCGCGGCCCGCCAGGCCATCGCCTACTGCTTGCAGGATGGCGAGCTCTACCGAAGGCGCCCAAACGACACGTTGCTGCAGTGCATCTCCAAGGAGCAGGGATGCGAGCTGCTGGCTGATATCCACAGTGGGGATTGTGGGCATCACTCTTCGTCGCGCACCCTCGTGGGCAAGGCATTTCACAGCGGGTTCTACTGGCCCACGGTGCTCAACGATGCCACCGAGCTGGTGAGGTCCTACGAGGCATGCCAGTTCCACGCCAAACAGATCCACCAGCCTGTTCAGGGCCTCCAGACCATCCCGCTCTCATGGTCGTTCGCGGGTATGGGGGCTGGATATCCTGGGACCGTTCCCTCGAGCAGCTGGGGGCTACCGCTACCTCTACGTCGCCATCGACAAATTCACCAAGTGGGTGGAGGTGGAGCTCGTGTGCACCATACCAGCTGGCTTGGCCGTCAAGTTCATCAAGGGCCTCGTGAGCTGATTTGGGGTCCCAAACCGTATCATCACTGACAATGGCTCTCAGTTCACGAGCAACCTTTTCAAAACATATTGTGCTAACCTTGGAACGCAGATATGCTACACTTCGATGGCGCACCCACGGAGTAACGGCCAAGCCGAGCATGCCAACACGGAGGTCTTGAGAGGCCTCAAGGCGAGGAGCTTCAAGAAGAAACTCGAGGCCTGCGATAGGGGTTGGCTCGATGAGCTCCAATCCGTGCTGTGGTCCATCCGCACCACCGCAACCAAGCCTACCGGCGAGACCCCATTCTTCCTCGTCTACGGGGCTGAGGCGGTCCTCCCGCATGAGGTCACACATCGCTCTCCGCGGGTCTCGGCGTTTGACAAGGCACGCCAGGACACCTCGCGGGGGATGGACCTCATGCTCGGGGAGGAGGGCCGCCGCCAAGCCTCGCTCCGTGCCGCGAGGTACCAGCAGGCGCTGCGGTGGTACCACTGACGTAGCGTTCGCTCCAGGACCCTCGAGGTGGGTGACCTCGTCCTGAGGCGGGTGCTCTCCTGGGAGGGGCTTCACAAGCTCTCGCCCATGTGGGAGGGCCCATTCAGGATCGCCCGTGTCTCCAGGCCTGGCGCCGCGCGCCTAGAGACGCAGGACGGGGTCCCCATCCAGAATGCTTGGAACATCCAGCACCTCCGGAAGTTCTATCCGTGAACAAGGCCATGCGCCTTTCAAGCCTCCGCCCGTGACACTCTCACGTAATAATGAGTGGGGCTGTACACGCCCCGGAGTCTCCTGAGCGACGCCCTTGGGCCTCACGGGGGCTCCCACCCACGTCCTAGTGGAGGCCCCATGCTCTGCACTGGCGGGAAGACCAGAAGACTAGTCTAGGTGCCGGACACGGCTGTTCTTTTGCTTGCTTTCTGTAGTTAACTTGCCACTTCTTGGAATGAAATTTGAAGTTCTCACGTCTTTATTTGAAAGGGTTGGGAATTTTTTCTCCTCGCAGCACTTGCTCTTTCCAGGCTCGTTTTAGGGAGAGTGACGGTTGCCTGTCGCTCTTCCTCGCACATCTCGTGCGTGGGGGCTGGGCACGGTGTGTACGCTTGGGGCCGCCCGTGAACACACCTCGCCAAAGCCTTGGCATCTTAATCCTCGCGTGACGCCCTCGAACGAGCCAACGGGCACGTACGCCCTCCTGAGTCCATGCCTCTGGGCATCGCGATGTGGCGTACAGTGACCCACGCTCGGGGGCTCGCGCGGGGCATGGCACCTCTAGAGGTCCCTTGACCCCGCGGCCACCGGCTGCCTCCCGAGGCCTGGGAAGGCTCCAGAGAAGCACGCTCCCGCGATGTGGGAATCTACCACAAGCACACTAAGCTAAGTCATCCCAATCACAATAAGCAAGAACCCGTTAATTAGCAGCAACACGGATATCAGGATGCAATATAAAAACAATAATATAGCGGCGCAAGCGCCATGGTTCATTACACACCCTAGCAGGGCTTTCTAATTTTTGATGCAGGCAAAAGACAGAAGCAAAAGAGGCCGCGCGACCACCGCGGCTCCCGAGTCCGCCTCTAGCCGTGCCCGCGCTCAGTCAGAGTCCTCCTCCTGCTTCACCGGGGCGCGGTGGCGGGGCGGCTCATCTCCGTCCCTGGTCCGAGCTCAGCTGCGTGGTGGCTCGTCGTAGTCGCCGTCGCTCGTGCTCTCCCCAGAGGAGGAGCCGCCGCCGCTGGAGGCGTCGCGACCGTCGCCAAGGGCAAGCTGACCGCCAGAGATGGTGCCGCCCCTCTGGCCATCGCCGTCGGAGGGGTGGACGTTGTCGTCATCGCTGTTGCTCTTCGGGCAGCACCCCAAGCGCCTGCCATCCTCCCCGAAGACCCTGATGTAGAGGGTCGTGGCGCCGTCGTGCCTGAAGTGGAGGGTGCACCTCCCCCGCAGACCGCGTGCGCGAGCGAACGGCTGCCACCCGCGGTTCAGGAACACGTTGCTGGCGAGGTGACCTCGACCCCCACCCAGGAGGCCTTGCTGCAACAGCCATCGTCCTGCATCCAGAGGCCGCCAGGTCCCCGGCCAGCAGCGCGCCTGCAAAGAAGCGTGCAAGATGGAACCAGGCGCCGGCAGGCCTCTCCGCCCACACCACAAACTCCGAGGACACGTCGGCTGAGTGGAGTCACGGGCGCGGTGACCGGACGGCTGCCGCGTGCCTTCCCCCTTCGCTACGGCTGCCCTGGCTGCGACAGCTTCCGCCGCGGGAAGGAGCACCCCCACGGCTGCCGGAGGCAGCGCCAGCCTTTGAGGGCATGTGCCCCCGCCCTCGGGGGGCCACCGCTGGCGGCGCGGCATACTTACGGGGGCGGCCGCGGCCTCTCTTGGGCGGCGGCGATTCTGGTCCCTCCTTGGGAGCCTTTCCCTTCTCCACGGCGGAAAACCTCCTCACTGGCGCCATGAGCGCTCTGGCAAGATAGCGGAGCGAAGGAGAAGGGGAAGCAAGAAGATGAAGACGAGCTGGGGGCTCCGCCCCCTCTTCCATTTATAGCCGGAGGAAGGCTAACCGTCGGCCCCTCACGTTCCGAGCAATGATGGCTGATCTGCAGGCACCAAGCATTTGTCAAGTCATGCGGTTGCCGAGGCGACATGGGGAAGTGGAGACACCCACGTCACATCAAGCGCCATGCGTCGGCCTGGCCTGCAGGCGATTGGGGCCCACGTAGCTTCGCCCTTGCCCTTTTGCTTCGCCTCGAAGCCAAGTCTGAGCGTGCCTTGGGCCCGGGGGCTACTGTCGGCGTTCTGGGAACCAGGGTACCCAGACTTGCCTGCCTATGGCCCACGGTGTGGCTCCATCGAAGGCCTGGTACGGCCCATCTACAGCACCAACAAGACAAGACCCTCGCGAGGCAGACAACGCCAAGACCTCCTGAGGGAGCGGCCATCCCTGGGCTGCTCCTGAGGAGCGGAGCTTCCTATGCAAGTGCCCAACATCATGAGGTTGCGGTGACGCAAGCCATGATGACCAAGGCCAGGCGAGCGCCAGCGGGTGCAGAGGAGCAGGTTTCCTCTTTGGTTCTAAGGAGGAAAGCGCAGGACCGGGGTCCCGAGGAATCAGCCAAAGGTTTCCATTCTCGTGCAACGAGACCAAGACTGCCAGGACGGCAGGACGGATGTCATCGCCGAGCCCACCGCAGCATCACGACCAGAGCTTTGCAGGAGAAGACCACCTTTCGTCAGGATAAGATGTACTACTTCTCCCCTTTCAAATTGGTCGTTGTGTAATCCCTTCCCGCCTTCGTTTTCGGGGAAGAGAACCGAGGCTGCTATAAATATAGGTTAGCCACCACCATAGAAGGGGTCGACACATTCTCACCAGGGCGAGCCTCGCGAGCTTGTTCATCCTTTGTACTAGTTCATCCTCAGACCCTCATGAGGCTAATCAGCCACAAAGCAGGAGTAGGGTCTTACACTGCAAGGTGGCCCGAACTTGGGTAAACTGCCGTGTCCATCTTCTTTCCCCTTCATCGAGCTAGGCTGTAGGGCGATGGGTTGGTTGGCTGGAGAGGTTGAGTTCTTCGCACCTTCTTCGGTTCCGCAGAGCCCTGAATCCGACAGCAAATATTCGAGTTACGAGTTTGGCCTTCATTTAAAACAATGTGGAATTTTTTCACAACTCACGCCACCTGGAACACCATAGCGTAATGGTGTGTCCGAAAGTCGTAACCGTACTTTATTAGATATGGTGTGATCTATGATATCTCTTACCGATTTACCACTATCGTTTTGGGGTTATGCATTAGAGACAGCCGCATTCATGTTAAATAGGGCACCATCTAAATCTGTTGAGACGACATCGTATGAACTATGGTTTGGCAAGAAACCTAAGCTGTCGTTTCTTAAAGTTTGGGGTTGCGACAGTTATGTCAAAATGCTTCAGCCTGATAAGCTCGAACCCAAATCTGAGAAGTGCGTCTTCATAGGATACCCTAAGTTAACTATTGGGTACACCTTCTACCACAGATCCGAAGGTAAGATCTTTGTTGCTAAGAATGGATCCTTTCTAGAGAAGGAGTATCTCTCGAAAGAAGTGAGTGGGAGGAAAGTAGAACTTGATGAGGTAATTGTACCTTATCTCGAATTGGAAAGTAGTACATCAGAGAAAGCCGTTCCCATGATGCCTACACCAACCAGAGAGGAAGCAAATGATGATGATAATGAAATTTAGATCAAGTTACTACTAAAACTCGTAGGTCGACCAAAACACGTTCCGCACCAAAGTGGTACAGCAATCCTGTCCTGGAAGTCATGTTGTTGGACAACAGCGAACCTATGAACTATGAAGAAACTATGATGAGCCCAGATTCCAAAATGGCCTGAGGCCATGAAATCTGAGATAGGATCCATGTATGAGAACAAAGTGTGGACTTTGGTGGATTTTCCCGATGATCGGCAAGCCATAAAGAATTAATGGATCTTTAAGAGGAAGACGGACACTGACGGTAATATCACTGTCTACAAAGCTAGACTTGTTGCAAAAGGTTTTCGACAAGTTCAAGGGGTTGACTACGATGAGATTTTCTCACCCGTAGTGATGCTTAAGTCTGTCTGAATCATGTTAGCAATTGCCACATTTTATGATTATGAAATCTGGCAAATGGATGTCAAAAACCTTGCATTCCTTAACGACACTGGTGTAGAGACGTGCTATACAAACGGTTTTTACCCCCTTTCCATGATGGAGTTTTAAACAGTCGCCTAGTGTCTGTGCGATAGGGGGGTCCTTCCCACACGACCCAGAAACCGTCGGGGATAGGCCCTCCGGCCACACCGGCGGGGGCAAAATGAGCTCGTGTGCGATTGGGCGAGGCATCGAAACCCAATTGTTTCCGTTTGTATGTATATCTCACACAGTGAATCCCAGAAAAATGTTTCTGTTCGTATGTATATCACACACATTTTTTTGTGTGGAAACTTTTGTGCAAGGAGGCCTAACGCAAACAGTTCTCTGCTAGAAGCCGTCTGTGATTGTTAGTTGATCCAACACGCCTTCTTTCTAGAAACCGTGTGGGTTCTTTGAGTTCATCGCCCACGGTGTTGTTTGAGTAACCGTCTGTAATAGAAAACCCCAATAAGCAGGGTAATTAGCCTATTATTTGATAATCCATCTAGTAATCAAATTGACATTTCTTGTAAAACACACCATATATTTCATCTCCGTATAACGGCAACCAGGAATTCATAATCGAATTACATCAGATAGCTTCAGTACTAAGTTACACCAAAGAGGGATATAGCTAGCTACGCCATTACACAACAGCACCAAGTTTCACATGCAACATCGAAAACCTTTGGAAAAGTAGCATCATACACGGTAAATAGACAGATGAATCTCATCTGGGAAACTGCAGAAGCGGAAGGTGATTATTGAGCCTTCAGTGATGTTGAATGTCCTTGCAACTTTAGGCCAGTGGCTATGTATAATTGCCCATCCAACCTTCTTCCTCTTCAGGAAGACTTCAATATTGTACCATGGGTGTTGAATGAATACCTTCCTCGCCTCTTGACCATGCAGGTGGTTTGAGAGGTAATCATCGGTGAACTGCTTTGAAAAGTACTAAAAACAAAGATATGCATAAATCGCTGTTATAAATTTTGAAATGGCGCAAGGGGTAAAAACAAGGTAAAAGAGTTAGTACCATCCTATAGTTGACTGATGTCTTCTCCATTGTGCAAACAAAGATCTTGCTTTTATTCGTCGCAAGTTTCTTTATCCTAACAATCTTTCTGAGTTTCTTGACTTGACTAATATTCATGGACATCTCATTTCCCCATATGCAAAATGGGTCGAACAGTGGGTCTAAGCCTCTGACAGCAGGACCTACATGTGCAAGACCAACTTGTAAGACACCTAAATATTAGAATGATTCCTGCAACTGCACAATAATGTGCTATTAGCGAAAGGACCATGCATGAGCAAACCTCGATGGTAAACCGTAGTGTCTCCCATTGTTTCCCTGCATCACATATAAGGAAGATCTTTATCAGGTTAACTGAGAGTTGCCATACTATCAGTAGAATATGTATTGAGTACAGCAAAATTTGATTTATTTCTCACATGCATAACAATACAAAATTGTACCCACAACAAATAAAAATCAAATTGCAGAATTGAACCAAACAGTTAACTGGACAGCAGACCAAATGAACCAAAACAGTTAACTGAGCACCATATTGCAGAATAGAACATGTACTAGAAGATAAGACAGTTAACGAAACCAAGAATGCTTGAGAACAGTACTATGAAATGTAGCAATTGTTGGACCAAACTGTTAACCAAACTTTACATTTCAGAATATCAGATTGCATATTAACATTACAGAGGACAAATCACTAGAAGGCACTGGCGGTTGCCTCCAGAAAACAGCACGCACTGTATTTTAATGTAGACAACCGCGTGGCGGTGTCGACGGTGACCTCGAAGACGAGGTGCTCCTCCAAGATCTGGCGGTCGGCATGCATGGAAGCCATAGCGACCTCATCTGCACGTGCGGCCGATTTACTTCTCCGCTACCAGATGCTTCTGAGCTCCACGTTATACTGCGTGCAAAATGGCTGTGGGCGGCGCTTAATTGGAGGACGGGGCCAATGATTTCAGCGGAAGGTCTCGCGCCGTTGGTCAGGGCATGTGGGATGGGGAAGGAGGAGGATGGTGTGGGTGGGGTGTGGATTACCGGTCCATATCAATGAGGCCGTGCAGCAAGGAAAAGGGTCGACGGCGAGGAGGCAACGCTGCAAGAAGAAGGGTCGTCGACGAGGAGGCGGCACTGCAAGAAGAAGGGTCGTCGACGAGGAGGCGGCACTGCAAGAAGAAGGGTCGCCGGCGAGGAGGTGGGACTGCAAGAAGAAGCATCGTCGGCGAGGAGGTGGCGCTGCCAGTTAGCAGTAGTGAAGGTTTGAACTTGGAAAGGAAGGAGGAACAGTGGAAATGTGGCTTTTGGTGGGGTGGGGGGCGGGGAGATAGATATTTCCACGATGGCAGAAAAATTTCGCTTGGTGCCACGAGAAACTGGCGCCCAAGTGTGGTTCAAGCGCGAGCGGTGGACTGTAGACAATGAAGCTTCTAGCATAAGCCAGACAAGACGATGCGCCAAGATATTTTATATCGCATCCCACACGATTCTTGCTAGTAAACCTGTTTGTGGTATACCAGATTTTTTTCATTTTGTTTTGAAAGACAAAATGGTGTTACGGAGGTAAAGGATGTTGTTTGAATTGCTAGAACATTTATCTATAGTGAACATGCAACTATATGAGTGTCGTGTTAAAATTTAGAATTATTCCGGGTTCGTTTGGCATTTTTATGCATTAATTGAGTTTCCAGGCATTTAATGTGCATAATTCAAATTTGAACTACAAGCACATGCTCCAGTGCACCAAAGTTTGTTGAAAAATCACATGTGTGTCTTTGGGTGAATTTATAGGTCCCATGCGAGAATGGGAATGAAATTCAAACATCTGGGCATCATGGCTCGGCTGGAAACATTGAGAACCTTGGTTTTTAAATTCCTGTAAATCCCAAACTCGCCTGAAAATCATGAAACTTGGCATGGTGTCATTTCACGGCACCAACATGCTGTGGTCAAAAAGTTGGCCGAATTGGGACAAGTTTTGGTATAAGCTTCTTGCAAATTAGAGCTTCTCTCAAGAAGGCGTGTGGTTTCGAGAGGGAACGTGTCACCTTTGTGTGCGAAACGACATACGCTCCCCCCTCTTGATTTTTTTACAGAGCAAACATAGAACTATATGAGTGTCGTGTTAAAATTTGGAATTATTTCGGGTTCGTTTGGCCCTTTTATGCATTTTGACTTTCTGGGCATTTAATGTGAATAATTCAAATTTGAACTACAAGCACATGCTCCAGTTCACCAAGGTTGGTTTAAAAATCATATGTGTGTCCTTGGGTGAATTTCTAGGTCCCATGCAAGATATGGGAATGAAATTTAAACATCTGGGCGTCGTGGCTCGGCCGGTAACATTGAGAACTTGGTTTTTTAAATTCCTGTAAGTTCAAACTCGCCTGAAAATCATGAAACTTGGCATGGTGTCATTTTCATGGCACCAACATGCTGTGGTAAAAAAATTGGCCGAATTGGGACAGGTTTTGGTATAAGCTTCTTGCAAACCAGAGCTTCTCTCAAGAAGACTCGTGGTTCCGAGAGGGAACAGGTCACCTTTGTGTGCGAAACAATATACACTGCCTCCCCCCCTTCATTTTTTACAGAGGCAACATAGAACTATATGAGTGCCGTGTTAAAATTTGGAATTATTCCGGGTTCGTTTGGCCTTTTTTATACATTAATTGAGTTTCTGGGCATTTAATGTGCATAATTCAAATTTGAACTACAAGCACATGCTCTAGTGCACCAAAGTTGGTTGAAAAATCACATGTGTGTCCTTGGGTAAATTTCTAGGTCCCATGCAAGAAATGGGAATGAAATTCATACATCTGAGTGTCGTGGCTCGACCGAAAATATTGAGAAACTTGGTTTTTTAACTCCTGTAAATCCAAAACACGCCTGAAAATCATAAAACTTGGCATGGTGTCATGACATGGCACCAACATGACGTGGTAAATTTTTTGGCCGAATTGGGACAAGCTTTGGTATAAGCTTCTTGCAAACCGGAGCTTCTCTCAATAATGCTCGTGGTTCCGAGAGGGAACGTGTCACCTCCGTGTGTGAAACGACATACACTGCCTTCTCCCGCCTTGATTTTTTTACACAGGAATCTTAGACCAATAGGAGTTTCGTGCTAAAATTTGGAATTATTCCTGGTTTGTTTGGCCTTTTTTATACATTAATTGAATTTCCAGGCTTTTAATGCACATAATTCAAATTTGAACTACAAGCACATGCTCTAGTGCGCCCAAGTTAGTTGAAAAATCATTTATATGTACTTGGGAAAATTTCTAGGTCCCATGCAAGAAATAGGAATGGAATTCAAACATTTGTGCGTCCTGGCTCGGCCGGAAACATTGAGAAACTTGGTTTTAAAATTCCCGTAAATCCAAAACTCGCCTAAAAATCATGAAACTTGGCATGGTGTCATGGCATGGCACCAACATGCTGTGGTAATTTTTTTGTCCGAATTGCGAAGGCGCACACATTAACAATCAACAAAGTCAATTTGGAAAAAGTGCTGTCACGTTACAATCGGAAACACAAGTATTATTGAAACCGTGGGCGTTCTACTTACCATTTACGCGCTGCCACACATCCCCTTTTTTATTGGCTAGGAGGTGCCGTGCGGGGGAGCTATTTGAGTACGGGAGGCGTGCGATCAGACCCCTGCGCATGCTCATCGGGAGGAGAGCCCTTTGACCTCTAGCCGCCACGCACCTCTCTCCCAATGTCTCCATTAATGGCGCCCGAGCCCCTGTTTAATGGCGTGGCTATATATGTCTCACTCGACTGAGATTTAAGAGAGAAAAAAGAAAATCTGAAAAGAAAGTTTTGCACGGATCTTGATGTAAGATCCTACGGACCTATATAGCATCGACTGCGACTTATAGCAAGACTGATGAATATAAGGACGATGACAGTGGATAATAATTGTCTTACATATTTAGGAAGATAATTTAAAAAGCCACATGCGGCAACGCCCGAAATACACAAGGGCAAAAGAAGAAGGAAGACGCAGACAATGATCTGGCTCGCTGATCTCTACTTTCTTGATGCGTTGCTATAGGCCGCGGAGACTAGTTCTCGCGGCGAGTGGCGATGAGCTCTTTCGTGTCCTCAAGACACTGCTTGAGACCTTCCACGGATTCCTCCACCAGCCTTTGTTGCTCTATGCGGAGCATGGCATTCTCGTCCATAAGTTTCTTGATGATGACGCCGGTCCTCTTTAACAAGGCAGTGGTCTCTTTGTGCTGCTTCGTCCTTCCAGCGATCTTCGCCCTCAGCAGGTCGCGCTCAGTGCAGAGCTTAACCTTGTCCTCCCCTAGTCCCCAGATGACGTTGGTAGCATTTTCAAACGAGGCATTCATCTCGTCATGCAGCTTCATCCAGTCGGAGATCCGACCCATCAGGTCATCGAGCATAGCACGCATGTGCCTGTGAGGGTCCTCACCTGCCCGGGAGACATTTTCCTAGGCCGCCGCGGAGTGGGAGGACATCTCTGCTGCATTCGCGGTGCGACGGGACATCTCTGCTGATTCCGCGGCATGACCGGACCAGTCTGCTGCATCGACTGCGCGGCGGGACCTCTGTGCTGCTTCAGCGGTGCGGCGGGACCTCTGTGCTGCTATGGCCACGCGGTGGGACATGTCGGCTACTTTCGCGGTGAGGCGGGACATCTCTCGTGCTTCCGCTTCCATGCTCGCCTCTTCTTGGTAGTAATCTCTCAACCCAAAACTCATGCGGGCCATGGCAGATGCAAGGGAATGACGATGAATGACTTGTTTGTTTTTGTGGATGAGGAGTTGAGGAGGAATGTGCAGTCATCTTGGAGTAGGTAGTATTTATAACTGAGTACTAATACACTCCTAAGTGGGAAACCATTTAGGTTTTGATCGGTGTGAACAGGTTTGCAATTAAATATAGCATGGTAGTAATTTGGAATGTGACGGGACGCAGGCTCCAAATTTATTGATGGTTCTATAATTTCTAAGTGTGGCACTATTCCCGGATGGCGTGACGCGTGGGCACGCGTTCTCGGCCGCGTACATGGCGTTTGCAAGGTGCACCGCATTAGGCAATGTCAGCACACGTCTTGTTCCATCAACCATGCGCGCTCGTTATTACCATCGCGCACGCTTCTTTTGATTAGAATGTGTGCCCGTCTAGTGCACACACGTTGATCTGTCTAACTGTTTCTGTTTGTTGTGGCTAATCGCAAACAGTTCATCCGTGTGAAGTGTATGCCGTCAATCGCAGACACCTTGATCTGGCTGACCGTTTCTGTTGTGTTGCCTAATCGCAAACAGTTCATCTGTCTGAAGTGTATGCCCTCAATCGCAGACACCTTAATCTGGCTGACCATTTCTGTTGCGTTGCCTAATCACAAATAGTTAATCCGAGTGAACTGTATGTCGTATATCGCACACACCTTCATCTGGCTGCCCGTTTCTGTTGTTCTGCCTCATCGCAAACAGTTCATTGGAGTGAACCGTATGCCCCTCATCGCACACACCACTAAAATATGAACCGTGTTTGATGTATCCTTCATCGCAAACGTTTTGCTTATCTTTTGACAGTTTTTTTAAATCACTATTTGCGATTAATGCATCGCACACAGTTTCGTCAAAGGGTCTCTGATCGTAGTGTCGCATTAGTAGCATCCTGCAGTAGTGCGGGTTTCTTGAGGAAGAGTTGTATATGATGCAACTGGAAGTTTTTGTCGATCCTAAAGGTGCTAACAAAGTGTGCAAGCTCCAGTGATCCAGCTATGGACTGGTGCAAGCATCTCGGAGCTGGAATATACGCTTTGAGGAGGTGATCAAAGCATATGGTTTTATACAGACTTATGGTGATGCCTGTATTTACAAGAAAGTGAGTGGAAGCTCTGTAGCATTTCTGATATTATATGTGGATGACATATTGCTAATTGGAAATGATATAGAATTTCTGGATAGCATAAAAGGATACTTGAATAAGAATTTTTCAATGAAAGACCTTGGTGAAGCTGCTTACATATTAGGCATCAAGATCTATAGAGATAGATCAAGACGCTTGATAAGATTTTCAATGAGTACATACCTTGACAAGATTTTGAAGGAGTTAAAAATGGATTAGTCAAAGAAGGAGCCCTAGCCTGTATTGTAAGGTGTGAAGTTGAGTAAGACTCAAAGCCCGATGACGGCAGAAGATAGAGAGAGACTGAAAGTCATTCCCTATGCCTCAGCCATAGGTTCTATAAAGTACGCCATGTCATGTACCAGACCTATTGTGTACCCTGCCATGAGTTTGGCAAGGGGGTACAATAGTGATCTAGGAGTAGATCACTGGACAGCAGTCAAAATTATCCTTAGTTACATAAGAGGACTAAGGAAATATTTCTCGTTTACGGAGGTGATAAAGAGTTCGTCGTAAAGAGTTATGTTGATGCAAGCTTTGACACCGATTCAGATGACTTCGAGTCTCAATCTGGATACATATTGAAAGTGGGAGTAATTAGCTAGAGTAGCTCCATGCAGAGCATTGTAGACGTAGAAATTTGCAAAATACATACGGATCTGAATGTGACAGACCCGTTGACTAAACTTCTCTCACAAGCAAAACATGATCACACCTTAGTACTCTTTGGGTGTTAATCACATGGCGATGTGAACTAGATTATTGACTCTAGTAAAGTCTATGGTTTTTGGTCACATGGCGATGTGAACTATGGGTGTTAATCACATGGCGATGTGAACTAGATTATTGACTCTAGTGCAAGTGGGAGACTGAAGGAAATATGCCCTAGAGGCAATAATAAAGTTGTTATTTTATATTTCCTTATTCATGATAAAGGTTTATTATTCATGCTAGAATTGTATTGATCGAAAACTTAAATACATGTGTGAATACATAAACAAATACCGTGTCCCTAGTAAGCCTCTACTAGACTAGCTCGTTGATCAAAGATGGTTAAGGTTTCCTAACCATAGACATGTGTTGTCATTTGATAACGGGATCACATCATTAGGAGAATGATGTGATGGACAATACCCATCCGTTTAGCTTAGCATATTGATCGTTCAGTTTATTGCTATTGCTTTCTTAATGTCAAATACATATTCCTTCTACTATGAGATTATGCAACTACCGGATACCGGAGGAATTCCTTATGTCCTATCAAACGTCACAACGTAACTGGGTGATCATAAAGATGCTCTACAGGTATCTCCGAAGGTGTTTGTTGAGTTGGCATAGATCGAGATTAGGATTTGTCACTCCGAGTATCGGAGAGGTATCTCTGGGCCCTCTCGGTAATACACATCATAAGAAACCTTGCAAGCAAAGTGACTAAGGAGTTAGTTGCAAGATGATGTATTACGGAATGAGTAAAGAGACTTGCCGGTAACGAGATTGAACTAGGTATGAAGATACCGATGATTGAATCTCGGGCTAGTAACATATTGATAGACAAAGGGGATTATGTATGTTGTCATAAGGTTCGACCGATAAAGATCTTCGTAGAATATGTAGGAGCCAATATGGGCATCCAGGTTCCTCTATTGGTTACTGATCGGAGAGGTGTCTCGGTCATGTCTACATAGTTCTCGAACCCGTAGGGTCCGCACGCTTAACGTTCGTTGACGATATGGTGTTATATGAGTTATATAATTTGGTGACTGAATGTTGTTCGGAGTCCCGGATGAGATCGCGGACTTGACTATGAGCTCCAGAATGAGCCGGAGGTAAAGATTGATATATAGGACGATGATATTCGGACAGCGGAAGAGTTTCGGAGTGCACCGGGTAGTCATCGGGTCACCGGAAGGGGTTCCGGACACCCCTGGTAGGTGTATGGGCTTAATGGGCCAAGGGGGGGTGACAGACCAGCCCACAAGGGGGCTGGCGCACCCCTCTCTCTGGCCGCCGGCCCTAGGGAAGGAAAGGGGGGAGGCCTAGCCCCTCCTGCCATCCCCTCCACATGGGAGAAATGAAAGGGGGGGGGGCGCCACCCTCCCCTGCTTTTCCCCGCTCACCTAATAATGAAAGGGGGCGCGCGGCTTGGGGAAGACCACAAGTAGGATTCAGCCTACTTGGGGCACCTCCTTGGCTGCTCCTCCCTCCCCCACCTATAAATATGTGGGAGTGGGGCGCCACACAAGAGCACGGCAATTTCTTAGCCGTGTGCAGCGCCCCCCTCCATAGTTTCGTCCCTCGGTCATATTTTCGTAGTGCTTAGGTGATATTCAAGGAAGACTCAAGCGCCTAAGCTTGGGGATGCCCCGGAAGGCATCCCCTCTTTCGTCTTCAACACTATCGGTATACCTTACTCGGAGCTATATTTTTATTCGTCACATGATATGTGCTTTGCTTGGAGCGTATTTTCATTTTACTTGCTGTTTGAATAAAATCATTGGATCTGAAATCTTGAAAGAGAGAGAGTCCTCCCATGGCTAGTTAATTATTTGACTACTCATTGTTCTTCACTTATATCTTTTTGGAGTAGTTTGTCATTTACTCACGTGCTTCACTTATATCCTATGAGTAAATGGTTGAATGAACTGAATATCATATATCTGAAATTATATATGCTTCATATGCTTATACCATGGGGAGTAATGACTTCACATATAAAAAGTATATGTTGTAAAATTTATTGAAAGTTAGCAAACACAACATTGGTCACTTGAACAATTCAAGAAAGAATATTGAAGGAAGAGAGATTTCACATATAAATATACTATCTTGGACATCTTCTATGATTGTGAGCCCCATTAATTATTTTTAAACTTGAGCAAATTAGTTGAACTTGGACAAGGAAGACAATGTAATGAGTTATGTTTGGGTATATTTGCATCGAAGTTATATTGTTATGGATCCTCCAACATGTGATGCTTGCTTTGGATCTTTTGCTAGCCAAAATTTTGTACTAAGTAGAGATACTACTTGTGCATCCTAAACCCTTAAACCCAGTTTTATGCCATGAGTGTCCACCATATCTACCTATGGATTGAATAAGATCCTTCAAGTAATTTGTCATCGGTGCAAAAAGCAATAAAAATTGCTCCTAAATATGTATGATCTTTTATTGTAAAGGAAAATAAGCGCTGTACGAACTTGTGGTGGTAAAGAAATAAAAGCGACGGACTGCATAATAAAGTTTGCTATCACAAAGGGCAATACAACATGACGTTCCTTTGCATTAAGGGTTTGCACATCAGAAATTAAAAAGCGCATGACAACCTCTGCTTCCCCCTGCGAAGGGCCTACCTTTTACTTTCATGTATTTACTTTTATGCAAGAGTCAATAGTATTCCTTCTTATTTCAACCTCAATGATTCTTTAGTCGGCAAGCATCATGTGGTGGGGAAAGATCCAAGCATATATGGCCATTCAAATATATTTGATCATGAATTATTATTGTTGACAATTATCTATATGATAAGTAAGTTGGGAGGCGAAACATTAAGCCCCTATCTTCCTCTGTGTTTGACGGATGTTATTTGTTCTAAAAATATGCTTTGAGTGTTAGCAATCATGGAAGACTATATGATAATTGAGTATGTGGAATTTGCTAAATCAAAGCTCTTACATAGACCCTTCCTGAAAATAAGATGAATTGCAATTGTTTGGTGACCGAGAACATGGTTCGTTAGTTTTCAAGAAACTTTATGGTCTATACTTTAACATGTGAATAGCTTGTTACTTGATCATGAGAAGTTTTATTAGATGAGCTACTATTTAAGATAAAGAATAATGCTAGAAAAGGTGTTTGGAACTATCATTGATCAAATTTATGCACTATGCTAGCATTCACACTTCATAAATTATTTCTTTTATCATTTACCTACTCGAGGACGAGCAGGAATTAAGCTTGGGGACGCTGATACGTCTCCGACGTATCTATAATTTATGAAGTATTCATGCCATGTTTACAACAATTTTATATGGTTTTGGTATGATTTGATTAGAACTAACCCAGACTGACGATGTTTTCAGCAGAACTACCGTGGTGTCGTTTTTTGTGCAGAAATAGAAGTTCTCGGAATGGGCTGAAAATTTACGGTGGTTTTTTATGGACCAAAAGAGAACCCCGAAGCACAAGAGTTGGACCAGAAGAGTCCCGAGGCGACGACAAGGTAGGGGGCGCGCCCTACCCCCCTGGGAGGGTGCTCCTACCTTGTCGCTGCCTCGTGGACCCCCTTGACGTGAGACCGACGCCAAAAATTCCTATAAATACCAAAACCCCCAAAAATAAACCTAGATTGGGAGTTCCACTGCCGTAAGCCTCTGTAGCCACGAAAAACCAATCTAGGCCCTCTCTGGCACCCTGCCGGAGGGGGCCATCATCACCGGAGGCCATGGAGGAGGATCCCGGAGGGGGCCATCATCACCATGGAGGCCAAGGACCAGAGGGAGAACCTCTCCCCATCTAGAGGGGAGGCCATGGAAGAGGAAGCACAAGGGGGAGACTCTCTCCCCCTCTCTCTTGGTGGTGCCGGAGTGCCACCGGGGGAACCATCGCCGCGGTGATCGTCTTCATCAACATCACCATCTTCATCACCATCCTCATATCTTTTAAGCGGTCCACTCTCCCGCACCCTGCTGTAATCCCCTACTTGAACATGGTGCTTTATGCCACATATTATGATCCAATGATGTGTTGCCATCCTATAATGTTTTGAGTAGATTTCCTTTGTCTTTTGGGTTGATTGATGATCTAGATTGGTTTGAGTTGTATGTTTTATTTTGGTGCTGTCCTATGGTGCCTTCCGTGACACGCACACATGAAGGATTCCCGCTATAGAGTGTTGCAATACGTTCATGATGCCCTTATAGTGGGTTGCTAGAGTGACAGAAGCTTAAACCTGAGTAAGGGGGTTGTTGCGTATGGGATAAAGGGGACTTGATGCTTTAATGCTGTGGTTGGGTTTTACCTTAATGATCTTTAGTTCTTGCGAATGCTTGCTAGAGTTCCAATCATAAGTGCATATGATCCAAGAAGAGAAAGTATGTTAGCTTATGCCTCTCCCTCATATAAATTGCAATGACGAGTACCGATCTTGTTAACAATTGCCTAGGATGATTCCGCACGCCGACCCATCATTATTCCACACTCGCTATTTATAATATATAGTGATATATTCTAACTTCATGTTAACAGCACCTACTTTTATATTTTAGTTCTCCGATATCATGCAAAGTTATCCTCTTCATACCCACAACGTAGTTTATTTCTCGTTTCTAGATGGAAGCAAACGTTCAGTGTACGTAGAGTCGTATCAGTGGCAGATAGGACTTGAGAGAATATTGATCTTACCTTTAGCTCCTTGTGGGTTCGACACTCCATACTTATCACTTCCACCTTTGGGAATTGCTACGATGATTCCTTGCACTTGGGGATTATCAGCAGGCTTGATCTGATGACTACTCGATAGTTCCGTGTGCCATGCTTTACGGCTTAGAACCGGGACTTCAAAGACATTTTCAACGTCATGGAGCATATGAGATGTTCCAAGAGTTGAAGTTAATATTTCAAGCAAATGCCCAGGTTGAGAGATATGAAGTCTCCAACAAGTTCTATAGCTGCAAGATGGAGGAGAACAGTTCTATCAGTGAACACATACTCAAAATGTCTGGGTATCATAACCACTTGACTCAGCTGGGAGTTGATCTTCCAGTTGATAGTGTTATTGACAGAGTTCTTCAGTCACTGCCACCAAGCTACAAAGGCTTCGTGATGAACTATAATATGCAAGGGATGAATAAAATGATTCCTGAGCTCTTCGCAATGCTTAAGGCCACGAAGGTAGAAATCAAGAAGGAGCATCAAGTGTTGATGGTTAATAAGACCACTAGTTTCAAGAAAAATGGCAAGGGAAAGAAAGGGATCTTCAAGAAAAATGGCAAGCAAGTTGCCACTCCCGGGAAGAAGCCCAAATCTGGACCCAAGCCTGAAACTGAGTGCTTCTACTGCAAAGGGAATGGGCACTGGAAGCAGAACTGCCCCAAATACTTGGCGGATAAGAAGGATGGCAAAGTGAACAAAGGTATATTTGATATACATGTTATTGATGTGTACCTTACTAATGCTCGTAGCAGCGCCTAGGTATTTGATACTGGTTCGGTTGCTCATATTTGTAAACAAGACAGGAGATGCGGAATAAACGAAGATTGGCTAAGGACGAGGTGACGATGCGCGTCGGGAATGGTTCCAAGGTCGATGTGATCGCCGTCGGCACGCTACCTCTACATCTACCTTCGGGATTAATTTTAGACCTCAATAATGTTTATTTGGTGCCCGCGTTGAGCATGAACATTATATCTGGATCTTGTTTATGGCGAGACGGTTATTCATTTAAATCAGAGAATAATGGTTGTTCTATTTATATGAGTAATATCTTTTATGGTCATGCACCCTTTATGAAAGGCCTATTCTTGTTGAATCTCAATCGTAGTGATACACATATTCATAATATTGATGCCAAAAGATACAAAGTTGATAATGATAGTGCAACATATTTGTGGCACTGCCGTTTATGTCATATTGGTGTAAAGTGCATGAAGAAACTCCATGCAGATGGACTTTTGGAGTCACTTGATTATGAATCATTTGATACTTGCGAACCATGCCTCATGGGTAAGATGACTAAAACTCTGTTCTCCGGAACAATGGAGCGAGCTAATGACTTATTAGAAATAATACATACATACCGATGTATGCGGTTCGATGAGTGTTGAGGCACACAGTGGGTATCATTATTTTCTGACCTTCACAGATGATTTGAGTTGGTATGGGTATATCTACTTGATGAAACACAAGTCTGAAACATTTGAAAAGTTCAAAGAATTTCAGAGTGAAGTGGAGAATCATCGTAACAAGAAAATAAAGTTTCTACGATCTGATCGCTGAGGCAAATATTTGAGTTACGAGTTTGGCCTTCATTTAAAACAATGTGGAATTGTTTCACAACTCACGCCACCTAGAACACCATAGCGTAATGGTGTGTCCGAACGTCGTAACCGTACTTTATTTGATATGGTGCGATCTATGATATCTCTTACCAATTTACCACTATCATTTTGGGGTTATGCATTAGAGACTGCCGCATTCATGTTAAATAGGGCACCGTCTAAATCCGTTGAGACGACACCGTATGAACTATGGTTTGGCAAGAAACCTAAGCTGTCGTTTCTTAAAGTTTGGGGTTGCGACACTTATGTCAAAAGGTTCAGCCTGATAAGCTCGAACCCAAATCGGAGATGTGCGTGTTCATAGGATACCCTAAGGAAACTATTGGGTACACCTTCTACCACAGATCTGAAGGCAAGATCTTTGTTGCTAAGAATGGATCCTTTCTAGAGAAGGAGTTTCTCTCGAAAGAAGTGAGTGGGAGGAAAGTAGAACTTGATGAGGTAATTGTACCTTCTCTCGAATTGGAAAGTAGTACATCAGAGAAAGCCGTTCCCGTGATGCTTACACCAACCAGAGAGGAAGCAAATGATGATGATCATAAAACTTTAGATCAAGTTACTACTGAAACTCGTAGGTCGACGAGAACACGTTCTGCACCAGAGTGGTACGACAATCCTGTCCTGGAAGTCATGTTGTTGGACAATAGCGAACCTGGGAACTATGAAGAAACCATGATGAGCCCAGATTCCAAAATGGCTTGAGGCCATGAAATCTGAGATAGGATCCATGTATGAGAACAAAGTGTGGACTTTGGTGGATTTGCCCGATGACGGTAATATCACTGTCTACAAAGCTCGACTTGTTGCAAAAGGTTTTCGACAAGTTCAAGGGGTTGACTATGATGAGACTTTCTCACCTGTAGCGATGCGTAAGTCTGTCCGAATCATGTTAGCAATTGCAACATTTTATGATTATGAAATCTGGCAAATGGATGTCAAAAACCTTGCATTCCTTAACGACACTGGTGCAGAGACGTGCTATACAAATGGTTTTTACCCCCTTTCTGCGACGGATTTTTAAACCGTCGCCTAGTGAGTGTGCGATAGGGGGTTCCTTCCCACACGACCCAGAAACCATCGGGGATAGGCCCTCCTGCCACACCGGCGGGGGCAAAATGAGCTCGTGTGTGATCCGGCGAGGCCTAACACAAACGTTTTCGTTCGTATGTATATCACACACATTTTTTGTGTGGAAACGTTTGTGCAAGGAGGCCTAACACAAACAGTTCTCTGCCGGAAGCCATGTGTGATTGTTAGTTGATCCAACACGCCTACTTTCTAGAAACCGTGTGGGTTCTTTGAGTTCGTCGCCCATGGTGTTGTCTGAGTAATCGTCTTCAATAGAAAACCCCAATAAGCAAGGTAATTAGCCTACTATTTGATAATCCATCTAGTAATCAAATTGACATTTCTTATAAAACACACCATATATTTCATATCCTTATAGCGGCAACCAGGAATTCATAATCGAAATACATCAGATAGCTTCAGCACTTAGTTACACCAAAGAGGGATATAGCTAGCTACGCCATTACACAACAGCACCAAGTTTCACATGCAACATTGAAAACCTTTGGAAAAGTAGCATCATACACGGTAAATAGACAGATGAATCTCATCTGGGAAACTGCAGAAGCGGAAGGCGAATATTGAGCCTTGAGTGATGTTGAATATCCTTGCAACTTTAGGCCAGTGGATATGGATAATTGCCCATCCAACCTTCATCATCTTCAGGAAGACTTCAATATTGTACCGTGGGTGTTGAATGAATACCTTCCTCGCCTCTTGACCATGCAGGTGGTTTGAGAGGTAATCATTAGTGAACTGCTTTGGAAAGTACTAAAAACAAAGATATGCATAAATCGCTGTTATAAATTTTGAAATGGCGCAAGGGGTAAAAACAAGGTAAAAGAGTTAGTACCATCCTATAGTTGACTGATGTCTTCTTCATTGTGCAAACAAATATCTTGCTGTTATTCGTGACAAGTTTCTTTATCCTAACAATCTTTCTGAGTTTCTTGACTTGACTGATATTCATGGACATCTCATTTCCCCATATGCAAAATGGGTCGAACAGTGGGTCTAAGCCTCTGACAGTAGGACCTACATGTGCAAGACCAACTTGTAAGAAACCTAAATATTAGAATGATTCCTACAACTGCACAATAATGTGCTATTAGCGAAAGGACCATGCATGAGCAAACCTCGATGGTAAACCGTAGTGTCTCCCATTGTTTCCCTGCAACACATATAAGGAAGATCTTGATCAGGTTAACTGAGAGTTGCCATACTATCAGTAGAATATGTATTGAGTACAGCAAAATTCGATTTATTTCTCACATGCATAACAATACAAAATTGTACCCACAACAAATGAAAATCAAATTGCAGAATTGAACCAAACAATTAACTGGACAGCAGACCAAATGAACCAAAATAGTTAACTGAGCACCATATTGCAGAATAGAACATATACTAGAAGAAAAGACAGTTAACAAAACCAAGAATGCTTGAGAACAGTACCACGAAATGTAGCAATTGTTTGACCAAACTGTTAACTGAACATTACATTTCAGAATATCCGATTGCATATTAACATTACAGAGGACAAATCACTAGAAGGCACTGGCGGTGGCCTCCAGAAAATAGCATGAACTGTATTTTAAAGTAGACAACTGCATGGCGGTGTCGACGGTGGCCTCGAAGACGAGGTGCTCCTCCAATATTTGGCGGTCGGCATGCATGGAAGCCATAGCGACCTCGTCCACGCGTGCGGCCGTGATTTGCTTCTCCGCTGCCAGATGCTACTGAGCTTGCCGTTATACTGCATGCAAAATGGCTATGGGCGGCGCTTAATTGGAGGACGGGGCCAGTGATTTCGGTGGAAGGTGTCGCACCATCGGTCGAGGCATGTGGGACGGGGAAGGAGGGGGATGGTGTGGGTGGGGTGTGGATTACCTAACCATATCGATGAGGCCGCGCAGCAAGAAGAAGGGTCACCGGCGAGGAGGCGGCGCTGCAAGAAAAAGGGTCGCCGACGAGGAGGCGGCACTTCAAGAAGAAGGGTCGCCGACGAGGAGGCGGCACTGCAAGAAGAAGGGTCGCAGCGATGAGGCGGCGTTGCCAGTAAGCAGCAGTGAAGGTTTGAACTTGGTAAGCAAGGAGGAACATTGGAAATGTGGCTTTTGGTGGGTGGGGGGGCGGGGAGATAGATATTTCCGCGATGGCAGAATTTTTTTGCTCGGTGCCGCGAGAAACTGGCGCACAAGTGTGGTTCAAGCGCGGGCGGTGGACTGTAGACGACGAAGTTTCCTGCGTAAGCCAGACAAGACGGTGTGCCAAGATATTTTATATCGCATCCCACATGATTCTTGCTAGTAAACTGTTTGTGGTATACCTGATTTTTTCATTCTGTTTTGAAAGACAAAATGGTGTTACAGAGGGAAAGGATGGTCTTTGAATTGCTAGAACATTTATCTACAGTGAACATGCAACTATATGAGTGTCGTGTTAAAATTTGGAATTATTCCGGGTTCGTTTGGCATTTTTATGCATTAATTAAGTTTCTAGGCATTTAATGTGCATAATTCAAATTTGAACTACAAGCACATGCTCCAATGCACCAAAGTTTGTTGAAAAATCACATGTGTGTCTTTGGTTGAATTTATAGGTCCCATGCGAGAATGGGAATGAAATTCAAACATCTGGGCGTCGTGGCTCGGCCGGAAACATTGAGAAACTTGGTTTTTAAATTCCTGTAAATCCCAAACTCGCCTGAAAATCATGAAACTTGGCATGGTGTGGTAATTTTTTTGGCCGAATTGGGACAAGCTTTGGTATAAGCTTCTTGCAAACTAGATCTTCTCTCAAGAATGCTCCTGGTTCCGAGAGGGAACATGTCACCTCCGTGTGCGAAACGACATACACTGCCTTCTCCTGCCTTGATTTTTTTACACAGGCAACTTAGTCCAATAGGAATTTCTTGCTAAAATTTGGAATTATTCCGGGTTCGTTTGGCCTTTTTTATACATTAATTGAATTTCCAAGCATTTAATGCACATAATTCAAATTTGAACTACAAGCACATGCTCTAGTGCGCCAAAGTTAGTTGAAAATCATTCATGTGTACTTGGGCGAATTTCTAGGTCCCATGCAAGAAATAGGCATGGAATTCAAACATCTGGGCATCTTGGCTTAGTCGGAAACATCGAGAAACTTGGTTTTAAAATTCTCGTAAATCCAAAACTCGCCTAAAAATCATGAAACTTGGCATGGTGTCATGGCATGGCACCAACATGCTGTGGTAATTTTTTTGTCCGATTTGCGAAGGCGCACACATTAACAATCAACAAAGTCATTTTGGAACAAGTGCTGTCATGTTACAATCAGAAACACAAGTATTATTGAAACTGTGGGTGTACTACTTACCATTTACGTGCCGCCACACGTCCCCTTTTCTTATTGGCTAGGAGGTGCCGTGTGGGGTAGCTATTTGAGTACGGGAGGCATGCGATCAGACCCCTGTGCATGCTCATCGAGAGGAGAGCCCTTTGACCTCTATCCGCCGCGCACCTCTCTCCCAACGTCTCCATTAATGGCGCTTGAGCCCCTGTTTAATGGCGTGGTTATATATGTCTCACTCGGCTGAGATTTAAGAGAGAGAAAAGAAAATCTGAAAAGAAAGTTTTGCACTGATCTTGATGTAAGATCTGACGGACCTATATAGCATCTACTATGACTTATAGCAAGACTGATGAATATAAGGACGATGATAGTGGATAATAATTGTCTTACATATTTAGGAAGATAATTAAAAAAGCCACATGCGGCAACGCCCTAAATACACAAGGGCAAAAGAAGAAGGAAGAAGCAAACAATGATCTGGCTCGCTGATCTCTACGTTCTTGATGCGTTGCTGCAGGCCGCGGAGACTAGTTCTCGCGGTGAGCGGCGATGAGCTCTTTCGTGTCCTCAAGATGCTGCTTGAGAGCTTCCATGGATTCCTCCTCCAGCCTTTGGCGCTCGATGCAGAGCATGGCATTCTCGTCCATAAGTTTCTTAACGATGACGCCAGTCCTCTTCAAGAAGGCAGTGGTCTCCTCGTGCTTCTTCGTCCTTCCGGCGATCTTCGCCCTCAGCAGGTCGCGCTCGGTGCGGAGCTTAACCTTGTCCTCCCCTAGTCCCCGGAAGACGCTGGTTGCATTTTCAAACGAGGCATTCATATCATCCTGCAGCTTCATCTAGTCGGAGATCCGACCCATCAGGTCATCGAGCATAGCATGCATGCGCCTGTGAGAGTCCTCGCCTGCCCGCGAGATATTTTCCCAGGCCACCGTGGCACGGGAGGACATCTTTGCTGCCGTCGCGGCACGGCGGGACATCTCTGCTGCTTTTGCGGTGCTGCCGGACCAGTCTGCTGCATCGACGATGCGGCAGGACCTCTTTGCTGCTTCGGCGGCGCGGCGGGACCTCTGTGCTGCTATGGCCGCGCGGCGGGACATGTCGGCTGCTTTCGCGGCGAGGCGAGACATCTCTCGTGCTTCCGCTTCCATGCTCGCCTCTTCCTGGTAGTAATCTCCTGACCCAAAACTCATGCGGGCCATGACAGACGCAAGGGAATGATGATGAATGACTTGTTTGTTTTTGTGGATGAGGAGTTGAGGAGGAATGTGCAGTCATCTTGGAGTAGGTAGTATTTAAAACTGAGTACTAATACGCACCTAGGTGGGAAACCGTTGAGGTTTTGATCGGTGTGAACAGGTTTGCAATTAAATATAGCATGATAGTAATTTGGAATGTGACGAGACGCAGGCTCCAAATTTATTGACGGTTCTATAATTTCTAAGTGCGGCACTATTCTTGGATGGCGTGACGCGTGGGCACGCGTTCTCGGCCGCGTACGTGCCGTTTGCAGGGTGCACCGCAATAGGAGATATCATCACACGTCTTGTTCCATCAACCGTGCGCGCTCGTTATTACCATCGTGCACACTTCTTTTAATTAGAATGTGTGCCCGTCTAGCGCACACACATTGATCTATCTAACTTCTTCTGTTTGTTGTGGCTAATCGCAAATAGTTCATCCGTGTGAAGTGTATGCTGTCAATCACAGACACCTTGATCTGGCTGACCATTTCTGTTGTGTTGCCTAATCGCAAAGAGTTCATCCGTCTGAAGTGTATGCCCTCAATCGCAGACACCTTAACCTGGCTGACCATTTCTGTTGTGTTGCCTAATCACAAAAAGTTAATCCGAGTGAACTATATGTCGTATATCGCACACACATTCATCTGGCTGCCCATTTCTGTTGTTCTGCCTCATCGCAAACAGTTCATTGGACTGAACCGTATGCCCCTCATCGCACACGCAACTAAAATCTGAACCGTGTTTGATGTATCCTTCATCGCAAACATTTTGCATATCTTTTGGCAGTTTTTTTACATCACCGTTTGCGATTAATGCAACGCACACAGTTTCGTCAAAGGGTCTCTGATCATAGTGTTGCGTTAGCAGCATCCTGCAGTAGTGCGGGTTTCTTGAGGAAGAGTTGTATATGATGCAACCGGAAGTTTTTGTCGATCCTAAAGGTGCTAACAAAGTGTGCAAGCTCTACTGATCCATCTATGGACTGGTGCAAGCATCTCGGAGTTGGAATATAAACTTTGAGGAGGTGATCACAGCATATGGTTTTATACAGACTTATGGTGAAGCCTGTAATTACAAGAAAGTGAGTGGGAGCTCTGTAGCATTTCTGATATTATATGTGGATGGCATATTGCTGATTGGAAATGATATAGAATTTTTAGATAGCATAAAAGGATACTTGAATAAGAATTTTTCAATGAAAGACCTCGGTGAAGCTGCTTACATATTAGGCATCAAGATCTATAGAGATAGATCAAGACGCTTGATAAGATTTTCAATGAGTACATACCTTGACAAGATTTTGAAGGAGTTCAAAATGGATCTGTCAAAGAAGGAGCTCTAGCCTGTATTGTAAGGTGTGAAGTTGAGTAAGACTCAAAGCCCGACCAAGGCAGAAGATAGAGAGAGAATGATAGTCATTCCCTATGCCTCAGCCATAGGTTCTATAAGGTATGCCATGTCGTGTACCAGACCTATTGTGTACCCTGCCATGAGTTTGGCAAGGGGGTACAATAGTGATCCAGGAGTAGATCACTGGACAGCAGTCAAAATTATCCTTAGTTACCTAAGAGGACTAAGGAAATATTTCTCGTTTATGGAGGTGATAAAGAGTTCATCGTAAAGAGTTATGTTGATGCAAGCTTTGACACCAATTCGGATCTTCGAGTCTCAATCTGGATACATATTGAAAGTGGGAGCAATTAGCTAGAGTAGCTCCATGTAGAGCATTGTAGACATAGAAATTTGCAAAATACATACGGATCTGAATGTGACAGACCCGTTGACTAAACTTCTCTCACAAGCAAAACAGGATCACACCTTAGTACTCTTTGGGTGTTAATCACATGGCGATGTGAACTAGATTATTGACTCTAGTAAAGTCTTTGGGTGTTGGTCACATGGCGATGTGAACTATGGGTGTTAATCACATGGCGATGTGAACTAGATTATTGACTCTAATGCAAGTGGGAGACTGAAGGAAATATGCCCTAGAGGCAATAATAAAGTTGTTATTTTATATTTCCTTATTCATGATAAAGGTTTATTATTCATGCTAGAATTATATTGATCGGAAACTTAAATACATGTGTGAATACATAAACAAATACCGTGTCCCTAGTAAGCCTCTACTAGACTAGCTCTTTGATCAAATATGGTTAATGTTTCCTAACCATAGACATGTGTTGTCATTTGATAACGGGATCACATCATTAGGAGGAGGATGTGATGGACAAGACCCATCCGTTAGCTTAGCATATTGATCGTTCAGTTTATTGCTATTGCTTTCTTAATGTCAAATACATATTCCTTCGACTATGAGATTATGCAACTCCCGGATACCGGAGTAATTCCTTGTGTGCTATCAAACGTCACAACGTAACTGGGTGATCATAAAGATGCTCTATAGGTATCTCCGAAGGTGTTTGTTGAGTTGGCATAGATTGAGATTAGGATTTGTCACTCCAAGTATCAGAGAGGTATCTCTGGGCCCTCTTGGTAATACACATCATAAGAAGCCTTGCAATCAAAGTGACTAAGGAGTTAGTTGCAAGATGATGTATTACGGAACGAGTAAAGAGACTTGCTGGTAACGAGATTGAACTAGATATGAAGATACCGACGATCGAATCTCGGGCAAGTAACATACCGATAGACAAAGGGGATTACATATGTTGTCATAAGGTTCGACCGATAAAGATCTTCATAGAATATGTAGGAGCCAATATGGGCATCCAGGTTCCGCTATTGGTTATTGACCGGAGAGGTGTCTCGGTCATGTCTACATAGTTCTCGAACCCATAGGGTCCGCACGCTTAACATTCGTTGACAATATGGTGTTATATGAGTTATATGATTTGGTGACTAAATGTTGTTCGGAGTCCTGGATGAGATCATAGACATGACGAGGAGCTTTGGAATGGTTCGGAGGTAAAGATTGATATATAGGACGATGATATTCGGACACCGGAAGAGTTTCAGAGTGCACCGGGTAGTCATCGGGTCGCCGGAAGGGGTTCCGGACACGCCCGGTAGGTGTATGGGCCTAATGGGCCAAGGGGGGACAGACCAGTCCACAAGGGGGCTGGCGCGCCCCTCTCCATGGCCGCTAGCCCTAGGGAAGAAAAGGGGGGAGGGCTAGCCCCTCCTACCTTCCCCTCCACATTGGAGAAAGGAAAGGGGGGGGGGGCACCCTCCCCTGCCTTTCCCCGCTCACCTAATAATGAAATGGGGGCGCGCGGCTTGGGGAAGACCCCAAGTAGGATTTGGCATACTTGGGGCGCCTCCTTGGATGCTCCTCCCTCCCCCACCTATATATATGTGGGAGGGGGGTGCCACACAAGACCACGACAATCTCTTAGCTATGTGCGGCGCCTCCCTCCACAGTTTCGTCCCTCGGTCATATTTTCGTAGTGCTTAGGCGAAGCCCTGTGGAGATAACTTCACCATCACCGTCACCACGCCATTGTGCTGCTAGAACTCATCCACTACTTCACCACCTTGCTGGATCAAGAAGGCGAGGACATCACCGAGCTGAATGTGTGCTAAACGCGGAGGTGCCGTACGTTCGGTACTCGATCGGTTGGAGCGCGAAGAAGTTCGACTACATCAACCGCGTTACTAAATGCTTCTGCTTACGGTCTACGAGGGTACATAGACACACTATCCCTCTCGTTGCTATGCATCTCCATGGATAGATCTTGCATGTGCGTAGAATTTTTTTTGTTTTCCATGCAATGTTTCCCAACACCATATGCAACATGCAACCACATATGACACCGCGAAGTTAAAGAAAGCACCTGGGATGGTGGTTCATGGCGAGCGAGATCATCAACTCCAGAGCTACGTTTACCGTCTTCATCTACTGACATTGCACCCTTTATAGTGCCCAAATTTGTCTTTCCTAAGCACGAAGAAAGCTGGAGCGACTTCTCTCTTTTATTTCGTGCTTCTATCAACTGTTTGGCAAAGGCTGAAATACCCATGCATAAAAAAGCAATAGTGAGAGTATGGGTGAAGTGTGTGCAGAACTAGTGCACTATAAAAGTAGCTGATAACAGGTGGCTGAAAAATAAATGACAGCAGACATATGATAGCTCTACAACATTGCATGGCAAACAAAATTAGATTCTACTTCGTATGATTTTGTAATATATGAGCACAGGGATGGCTGGGAAATGTAGGTACTCCTCCAGCACACCACCACATGTGGTCCTATCAAAATAATAGTCGACTGAAAATAAATAGGTCTGTCGATTTTTTATGAACCGTCCGATCTACAAGGAACGGGCAGATGGCCTTCGTCTACCTCCCGCCAATCACTGTTGATGATCTTTCTTGAACCGCCAGCGACCACCGGCCCAGACCCCTGCCTCTGCCT
This sequence comes from Thinopyrum elongatum, assembly GCA_011799875.1. NCBI lineage: Eukaryota > Viridiplantae > Streptophyta > Magnoliopsida > Poales > Poaceae > Thinopyrum > Thinopyrum elongatum. The sequence continues at coordinate 78,767,448 of CM022300.1, read as the reverse complement.
CCCTGCCCTCCCCTTGACCTCACACCACTACCGTGCTTGGCAGCGCCCCCGGCCATCCCTTTAAGCCTAGCCGACCTCTAGATCGGACGCCAGCAGCTCCTAGGCCCCACACACCCCTAAGATAAACACCGAGGCGCTACTTCCCCGGTGTAATAGGCAGACTAGTGCCTGTTACGCTAGGGAATGCTTCCTTTAATTGGGAATCAACTAACCAGGAATTGAAATCCAGGGGGGCGACGGACCTCTAGCTAAGGTGAAATAGTATATGAGGAGAAACCTTGTGCATCGCGAGTTACTAGGAACATCTAGTATCAGGAAGACGGTGTAGGAAGAAATGATCAACTAGTGTCTTTTGTGGGATGAATACCGTGCAAGTAGACACATAAGATTTACACGAATAAGGGAAGAGGAGTACCAGTTCCGGTTGCCAGTGATGTGCCCTCCTTATTTCGTGGCGATGTTCTTCTTTTTACCGGGGGGAACCGATGTTTTGGAGGAGGGTGGAGCCTTGGACGAACCCATGGCCAAATTGTTGACTGTGTTGTGGTGGCCTTCTGTCGGTGGAGGGGAAGCAGATCCGAGGCGGTGAAGGATGGCGTAGCGGGAACAGCTCCGGTGCGGTGGATGGTGGCGACGTTGGAGCGGCAACGGTGAGGCGCAGGACGCTGTGGTTGAACTGGCTCGGGTATGGCGCACGTCGGCGTCCTGGAGGCAGCTCGGCCTCGGCTTCAACTACTAGCCATGGAGGGCGTTGCGGTTGCGGTTATGGTGGACGACGACGTCGGGGTATCGGCTCCGGCGTGATGGAGGAGGGCGGCGGTTGATGGGTGGGATGGGGTGGCGGACGGAGGACGTCGGGGTTTTGCGGCTGGTGGAGAGGTAGTTTTGGCGCCCACGGAGTATGAATGGGGAATCGGACGGGGGGGGGGGGGGGGGGGGGGGGGGGGGTGGGGGGGACCTAAGGGGGAACCATGTTTCGGCCTGGGACGCACTTGTTTTTGTTTTTTTAACAGATGGGACGCGCTTGTTTGAAATTTGGGGAAAGTACAAACTTTGCCCCCCTCTTAAATTTCGGACCTACTTCGGGTCAGGGGTAGGACAGTAATCCCAGGTGTCCCAAATAATGGGCGGGAGCGATTTCAGCCGAACGCATGTGTATTTAGGCGGCCATGGTGTATTAATGTTTTTCGGAGGTGGTTGCGTGGCGTCTAGATGAAGTTACAAACCTACCCCGGTTTAAACCTTTGGACGTCAGGCCGGTAGGTTTCACGGGTCAGAGTTAGAAAAGTAATTTCCTTCTACCAAACATTGGTCTCAAGCAGTTTTGGGCGAGTAGAGGCTCTTTTGGCACTTCGTTCGAAACTTTGAAACAGAAGCATTCACGTTTAGAGTACTCTTGAACTTTGAGGATTGACCTAAATAGACAATGTTAAATTTGACCTTGTATGTTTGAAAACCTCATTAAATTATGCGCTTCTTTTTGAAATTTTGACACTTGAAAATCCTATAACTACGATTATTTTGGAATGGAGGAGGTAAATTTGAATCTATTTTGTACACGACTATATATGCTATTATGTACAAAAGCAGAGCAAAGATTGGTGCCCCCATAATTTAGGTATGATTTACAAATGCCATGATCTCGAATTCAAATAATTGAATAGACTTCATGTTGAATTTGAATTTTTTAAACCACCTTAAGTTGAATTCAAATGTATGCTAGTTCCTAGCTAGCTATTTATAATGTTCATTGTGTAACTTTTGTATGTATAATGTGCTTTACACACACAACATGAACTATACTCACGTTTATATTCTAATTGCTAAAGCAATGCATTGTCTGGAGTTCAAAATACTGACTCTATGGATCAATTATGTTGAATAATAACATAGACATGCTCAAATTCGATAGAATATAGATGTCTGATGGATCAATGATTGTTCCTTATGCAAATTGCAAATATCATGATCCCATCCTAATATTTGGATACCATTTATATTTTTAATCAATGCGTACATCAGTCTTTTACATGTAGTTTCACTCTCCATAGGCCCCTCCTCACACACGCGCTAACTTTCTCTCTCTCACATAAGCGCACATGGTGTATATCCATCGGTGGTCTCTCACACATGCTCACACACTCTCTCCAGAGGTGTCTTTCTCGCACACATGCTCTCGATATCACCCTCCCTCCCTCTCGCAATCATTTACGACTGTTTTCACTAACCTTTATCACAAGCACTCTTCCTCTCACACGCATACGCACACACGGTCCCCATCGACCCTTTCTCTATACATAGACCTACCTATGTGTATCCCGCACGCACATTATCTTTAGGCCTGTATCGCATGCATTGTCTCCACCTCTCTTCCTAATTGACGAATATGATTCCAGCAGAGCATTCTGTAGGATGCCCCTTAAAGTTAGGTTGGATGAATGGTAATATCAGAGAGAAGGGGTTACCTTAGTCCGAGGATCTAGGGTTACAAATCCTAGCCGGCTTTGTCAGTGGACACAGAGTCCTTCATGACTCTGGTATCTTTGTCTTGTACGACTAGTCCTCCATGGGTCTCCCTGAATGCGTCACTGGCCGACCAATGTGGCGTAGGATGGAACTGACCCAAGGGCCTCACCTCGGCCCACCGGACCTCATGCAGTGACACACCCTCTGCCCTTAGGTCTCGTTATCTTCTCACACCCACACATACCAACACAGACACCACACAAAGTATTTTCTCCTCATGCCTCTATCCCCTCCCCCCTTGCATGTACACACTCAAGGGCATCTCTCGCATGACATCCTATTCGTCTCTCTCTCTCTAGACCACTCTCGTTTCTCGTGCTATCTCTCCCACGTCGCCCCCCCCCCGGCCCCTCTATCCATGCCTCTCTCGAATACGTAATACGTACACATACACTCTCTAGGCCCTGCCAAATACGTCAACTACACATTCACACATGTTACATCTTATCACGTACCCCATTGATCTAAAAGCCCTCTCTTCACGTTTACTTCGCATACAACATTCCTTTTGAATAAAACCACACAAAGTGTGGCCAAAAAAATATTTTAGAATTTCTACATATATACAACATTACAAAGTTATATGGAGTATGAAAGTTAATTTGCATTGCATGGTGCACCCAATGATATTTATTCCGCACTCTGAGTTTTTATATTTTTATACTATATATAAAGTTAGTCATAATAAAGAGAAACGAAGAGCATCTCTCTCTCCATCGCACACCCCCCCTCTACGCCCCTTTCACGTATGCACACAAACTATCTCCGGGTCCTCTAAAAGTACGCCCCCAACACATTCATGCATGTTTCACCTTTCTCTCGCGATATATACAGTGACGATCATTGTATTTGAAGCGAAAGCACGATACGTACATTGGACTTCAGAATCCACTCATTACGGTCACCATTTACGTTTTGGGGTTATTATACATTCACGGGCTCACCGTACAGCTCTGTATTTGTTCAAGCCATGACTAGTTGACCAGTTAAACGCTCCACGTGGCACCTATAGTGTTGCATCACATTTTCTCACTACTATTGGGCCCACCTGTCGGCGTGTATAAGAATGAAAACAAACGATAAAAAAATATTGGACGGTGGTTCGAAGTCATGACTGCGGGCATAGCGGACAAGGTGGCCTTGTATTGGTATGCTGAGCCGTCTGTTTTATCACACAAGAGCTGGTGTGGTGATTATACACACGCGCACGCATGCACACGAACTACATGCACGCAACACTCACACGTACACAGGCAGCCACGCACGCACGCAACACTCACACGCACACACGCATGCATGCATGCATGCACACACCACACGACCAACACACACGCTCATGCTCAAGTGCTCAACCTACACGTGCATGCGCACACATCAGGCCCTGATGGACACATACACAACCAGGTGGTTCCCGTGCACGGGTTGGAGTCTTGTCGCACTTGCGTAAATTTGTGTTTATCTTACTTTTTTCCTATGCAAACTGATAGGTGGGACCCACAAGGAACATGGTCAATTTAACCAGTCAACATAGTGCCACGCAGACTATTTGGCCGGTCAATAGAGTGCAATCCGATGCTGAACGATGAGCAAGTCCGTAATGAGCGTATTATGAAGTCCGGTGACCGTATTACGCTTTTCGCTTGAAATACACTAACCGCCAATGTATTTATCTCTTCTCTCGCTCTCCCTGTGGAGCCGAGTAGGCCAACGTGCCAGTGCCTAAATTGGCGCACGCCACCCCATTATTGTTGTACTAGTTTCGTAAGAGCGAACAAGCATTCACGTCTACCGTACAAACTACAAATATTTGAATCCACTTTATGCCCAATTTCTATCTGTAGGCCCTCCAAAAGTACATCTCTACACGTTCTCGCATGTTACATCTAACAACTATGCAATACAACACTACTACTACACTCTAACACAATAAATTATATGTGTTTTTAGCTTTACTAGATCGCATATTGTTACTTAATTATTCAGTTTGCATACATTAAAATTGCCTTTGAAATGTATGGCTAGTATCATCTACCGCGCGGGAAAAATCCCGCCCTTACCTATTTAATCTGGTTTGTATCGATGGATCATGTGAAACAGCAAAACTATAGTAGTACTACAGTACAAGTAACAGTTCACTGGGCCGCCGTGTCGTGTACTCCTCTGTCGTATGAGTGGAGCGCTCGCTTTCATAAATATTCTAGTCCCTTTCGCCAACATGTGGGACATCAAGCAACCAGGTCCATGTGCCATACCAAAATAATAGTGCAGAGCAAGAGGTGTGAAGCACCCCAGTCATGGCACCGGCGTAGTAATGAGCAATGAGGTGTCAAATCACAAAGCTGCACCTTTCCCACAGTTAAGTTGGAGGGACGAAGTGATGCTAAAAAAAGAAGTTGGAGGGACGAAGCTACCATCATTTCACTCGTTGTTGAATCCGCTTCTCCCTCATCTTCTTCAAGTTAACCACGTGTTGCTTCTGCCGTTATTCTGCCTCATGTGTGACCTGGATCGGCTTGGTAAATCACTGACATGTGGGACCGCATGTTAGCAAACCGCCAGGCCAATGTCCTCTAAAAATAAGAAACCTCCCCCGCCTTCCACGCGGCAAAATCACCTCCTTTTTACTAATCTTGATATAATTTTTTAGATCAATATAATCGAGATTTGTATAGATAGCACACAGGAGAAAAACCAAGTGGTACAGTTAAGGGCATCCACAATGTGTAGCCAAATGTGAAAATAGGTTTTGGCATTGATGGGAACCATTGTGGAGGGTGCTGCCAAAGCCAAAAAGATGGAGCCGAAGCTCCCTAATTGATTGATTGAAGGAATAGAAAAATGCAACCTCTCTCCTCTTTCTCCCGTGCTTGGACGCATGTACAGTATAGAGCACAGAGTCTACCCCCTATCCCTTCTATCACAAATTAGAAAGCAGTGAGGCGTCAAATCACAAAGCACGGACGAAGCAACCATCATTTCAGTCTTCACTGACTCCGCTTCTCCATCGTCTTCTTCGAGAAACCACCTTACCGCACTAAGCTGGACGGACGACGCTATTGTGTAGTAGTACATTTACGCCTCCTTTGGTTCAACGGACTTCCTAGATGCAAAGAAGGCGGTTGTCTTGGCTTGCAGGCGGCACTTGCGAACGACTTATCGTGGTCTCCCTCAATGGTGTGCTCCGTCGAACGCACTTCGCCAAAGCCACAACATTCGAGATATCGTCGACATCACCGCAATGGGGAAGGAAGTCAAATAGTTACTACCTCCATTTTTTTATACAAGGCCAGTATCAAAATTACAATTTGTAGAAGGCCACTAACACTAATCGAGGCAAAATTGATGGGGTTTGCCTCATACTAGCAACCAAGGACATTAATATACCCTTGCATGCATGCGGAAGTGAGAAGGTTGGTTTGCATGGCGCTGCATTAATCAATTAATGAGGAGTGAGATGGTTAGCTCTTTGGGCGTTGGAGAAAAAATACGCATTAATTGACACGTCAAACAAGGATTTGTATCGATCAATCCCGCGAAGGAAAACCCCGCATTTCTTTTTTAACACAAGTAGTACGTACTTGTATCCTGTTTGGGTCTAGGCCTTGCATTGCCAGACTTTGCCACACATTTTTGCCAAGCTTGCCTAAAGTTTTTCAAAATGAAAAGGAGGTACACTTGCGCATGGCTGTCGCGGTCGCACCGCACCCTCACACAGTCGCTCCTGCATGCCGCAAACCCAACCAAGGGAACGCACCCTCACTGACACGTGCTACCGCATGTGATCAAACCAAACTCAGCCATCCTACCGCTGACACATAATTTTCATTCATACAGTATGTTTATCCAACCGCATGTTGGGGAAGATCTGTGCGGCCCGTGCGGTGGTCTGTTGGGAAGAAGAAGAGGTGTGGAAGAATAAGGGTTAGGAGACGTAGGATATTCATCCAACCGCCTGAAATGGTCGACTGACCCAAATGATGAAAGTCAGGCGACTTGCATAAATATATGTTTTTACACAGCAAAAGATGCCTAAAAACAACAACATAAAGAAAAACTATCACTGCTCGCAGAACGAGCCGGCCTCGTCGTCTTTGGCTGCCGACGCGAACCAGCCGTAGCTGTCGACGTGTGTCTCCGCACCATGCTTGTCCTCGGCCTCCAACTACTTGTTCACGCGGAGCGTGCGGGCGCTCTGCACGGACACGAGCACCGCCTGGTTCACATCCACGACGTTCGGTTCGGCTTGCAGGAGGGCCTCGATGGCAGCGGCATCCGCGCGCTCCGCGTCGAGTTGAGCCTCCGCTGCCTGGTTCAAGTCCAGGACGTCCGGTTCCACTTGCAGGAGGGCCTCGATGGCAGCGGCATCCGCGCGCTCCCCGTCAAGTTGAACCTCCGCCGCCCGGTTCATGTCCACGACATCCGGTTCCGCCTGCAGGAGGGCCTCGATGGCAGCGGCATCCGCGCGCTCCGCGTCGAGTTGAGCCTCTGCCTCCCGGTGCTCCTTTAGGATCGCCAGGTTGAACCGCTGGTCCGCCTGCACCATGGGGGACCCGGACACCGGCACGAAGTCGATGTCCATTGTCTCATATGCATCGGGGGCCTTCTGCGCCGACCTCCGCCATGAACATTGGATCGGCTTCCTCCTCCTTGTAGCTTGGCTCCAGACAACTCAGGGATTGGCCTGCCGCAAAGCGAGCTTGTGAACGAAGGTCTGTGGCGCCGACCGCCGCCGTGATTTTTGCGTGGCACTCCGGCGTCAGCATCTTGTAGTACGTGATCTTGCGGCGCACCATGGATTTCCGGCGAACTAGGGGACGACTGATGGCTAGGGGATCGAAAGGTGGCGGAATGGGCTGGAGAGGAGGTGTGGTTTTGGGGCAGTAGTGACCGGCCGGCAAGTAGCTGGCGTAGGCCGAGCAGCGAAGGTTCTAGTGTGAATAGTGGTTCCAATGATGACCGGTCAATCGGTTTTGACTGTGCGGAGTTTGCAAAGCCGGACGGCTAGAGCCTGGAGGGTTCTGGGGTGGGATGGGACCAAAGTTTCGGAGATTCATGTGGCATACGTACAGACCTCCCCACCGTTCCTGTCGACGACAAGGCGGTGACTTCGTAAATCTCAAGATGACTAGCAAGATGCCCGTGCATTGCACGGAACACCAGCATGCATTTTTTTTACAAAACACCTGTTGTGATTGACCCATGCAGGAGTAATCCCATGTGTAAAAACTAATGATATCTCGAGAATTTCATAATGGTATCTCGAGAATTTCATCAAAAAATGATATCTCGAGAAAGATGAGAGATAAGGTGAGGATGAGTGTGGCGCGGTGGTGATTGGTGGTCGGACTTAGCGGAGGCATGGGGATGGACGACGCCGACAGCGGCCACCATGCCAGATTGTTCTAGAGTCTTCCTTTTTTAATTACTCAACAATGAAGTTGCGGGAGATAAGGATGAATGATAGAGGTGCGGGTATCCTTTTGCAAAATTGCCATAGTTTGCTTTCTATCCGTCAGATATAGATCGGACGGTCTATATTGCCAGATGGCAGGCACACCATCATCACCGAGAGTAGAGATAGGACTAGAGATAGAGGTATGACGGCTCAGTCTCTCGAAGGTGCTCATAGGGGTAGGCTGTGCGTCTGTGCGTTCATAGGGGTGAGTGTATGCACGCATGTATGAGCGCTTGCGTCTGTAATGTGTTAAAAAAAAGGAGTACACGAAGTATGCATGTTCATAAGGAATGGATGGTGTACATCACTCTTGTCGCATTCATGTTGCACCCCAGTATGCTGGACCCTGCACATCGCTCACCGAATGGAACGCGCTTCGTCTTGCGTTTTCGCTCGCTTGTGGGACCGCAGTTGAGATCAAACCGACGTCCCTCCCCCTCCCCCGCCCACGTCATTTATACTACTACTAGAAGAGAGAGAGAGGTCGGCCGAGTATTACTAGTACTCCCTCCGTTTTTATTTACTTCGCATATTAGTTTTGGTCAAAGTCAAGCTTTACAAACTTTGACAAAGTTTATAGACAAAAATATTAACATATACAATAACAAATAAATACCATTAGATTCGCTGTTGAATGTACTTCCACATCATATAGATTTGTTATGCTAAATATTTATATTCTTTTCAATAAATTTGGTCAAACTTTACAAATTTTGACTTCAGTCAACTCTAATATGTAGAGTAAATAAAAACGGAGGGAGTGGTATACTACTAGTACTATGAGCACTGCATACTCCACTAGTACTACTACTTCTACTACTATTGGACAGGGATCTTAAAAAAGTTACTATTGGACTAGCTATACATGGCGAAATCCTAGTAGGAAGAGCATGAGCGAGAACAAGCATTCACGTGTTTGAATACAAATTGGAAACCATTTCTATTTGTATACAAATCTAGGAGTACGTATGAATCTAACAATATTGATTGGGCATTGTTGAATGTTGATACTTTTTTATGTAAGTTTGATCAAAGTAGAGATACTTTGACTACACACAAAACTTATATGTAAACTAAAAAGGATCGGAGGGAGTATATTGTACGTTCAAAAGCGAAACGAACATTGAATACCCTTTATATATGATTTGCTGATGCTATGATCACCGGTTCAAAATTTTGAATCCGCCTTAGGTATCACACATGCACCCACTCGTTCTCTCTCGATTTCATCTCGGGGTCTCTCTCTCTCCCTCCCTCTCTCTCTCCCCCCCTCTCTCTCTCTCTCTCTCGCACACACACACATACCACCTCCTTCCTCTTTGTGCTTGTCAAACCTAATTGATCTCCCGAGGTATCGGGATTGTATCTCGCTCGTCGTCAGGTCGCTCTTCGACACACGCCTAGGTCACTCTACCATTCATTAATTGTAACCAAGCCTTTCATCTATCTTTTTTTAAGCATACATTCATCCTCTCCGCCCCTCTCTAGATCGGTCGATCTCTGGACCCACCCTAGTCCTCTTTCAATCGATCTAGCTAGATGGTAGATGACTGACGGGCACCCACAGACCCCCCCCCGCCCTTCTCTCCACCCCACACGATCATTTCTATCATAGAAACACACCAAACCTTTATCTCTATGCACGACACGCACTCGATCTCTCAACATCTATCAATCTCATCAAGATGTTTCGGGGCATGAACTGAATGGGATGTCAAAACTAAGATGGGAAGTGGCACGTAGTGGAGGCAAAGCGAAACTTTAAACGAATCGTTTGTCTGTATGCATGTCGGAAAAATTACAACATTGGAAATACAAGCATGGTCTAGGCCCACATGCGAATGACACTCGGCGAAATGTTCAAATGAGGCATGCGGGAGGATGGACTCGACTGGAGGGTGCCATGATCGATGGAGAAGAGGGTTGGAGAGGAATGAGAAATAAGCAACGCCACATGATTATACTTGGACGGCTCAAATTAACATTAAGTTGTCTTGTTTTCCCTTCTGTCTTGGTCACGGAGTAAGATACTCCCTCCGTTTTTATGTACTCTGCGTATTAGGTTTGACTGAAGTCAAACTTCATAAAATTCGACCAAATTTATAGAAAAAATATGAACATTTACAATAGCAAATCTATATGATGTGAAAGTGTATTCAATAATGAATCTAATGGTATTGATTTGTTATTGTATATGTTATTATTTCTGTCTATAAACTTTGTCAAAGTTTACAAAGTTTGACTTTGAGCAAAGCTATATGCGGAGTAAATAAAAGCAGAGGGAGTACGTAGGGACTAGTATAGTTACTACTGCCGGAACATGGTAGGTTGGACCCCTAAATGCGGGCACGGACCAGGCACACCTCAATTATTCCTTTAAACAGTCGGACACCTAAATTAGCACACCATCCGGCTTCTTAATCAAGTGTTATGCTTCACGAGTTGAAAAGGAAAAGGGTGGTACTGTACCCAAAACCACCACACTTGGGGCTAGGGTAAAAACTTGGTACTGTACCACATTTGAACCAGGGCACAAAAACCACCTGTTCTGCGCCTAATGCGTAACGCGGAGCACTGACGCTCGAATTTGGCTGGGAAAACAGGGAAACCGACATGAGGGGCACACCTGTCGGGATGACATGGCACAGACTAGTCCAATGGGGTAGCTGGCCCACGACCTCCTCGCCACCGGCAACCGTTCATGTGGGTCGTGGGGGCCAACAACGTGGCGCAGCTCCTGCACCACCTCTGGACACGGCGACCGCGGTGAGCGACACACTCATCGTCGCTGGACATGCTCGGCTTCAGGGTGCCGAGGGTGGCACTACCGCTGTGGCATGACCAGCAAATCAACACCCGGCTCGTCGAGGGTGCACGGGGCGCCAATGTGCGCGCGCACCACGACGCGTCCGTGGAGTGTTCTAGCGCGGCCAACTGCATCCCCAGGACCCAAGACCATGCCGGGTCGTCTTGCTTTTTCAATGAAATGTGGGGATCGCATGTGAGCAAAGGGAATCTCCAATGTTGCCACGACCACAGCTTACTACCCTGGCACACCAAAAACCCTCATCACTCACGCTGTCGCGCGCGTGCATTCCCAGCCAGCGCTAGCTGCCCGCATTCATGCCATCCGTCTGTCTGCCAACATTAAGCAGGCTCGGTGCCTGAGGAACCAACTCCGATGACTTAATGACGCACCCAGACGCTTGGCCTCACCAGAATGCGCTACTTAAAGCGGCAACGCCCAGCTAAACTCCAAACCATAGCGCATCCTCCTACCTGGCAGCACATCCACCATGACCGCGAGCGGGAACGCTCTACGGGAGAGCTTGTCTTCGGGGATGAAGCTCGAGGTCGCCGCCCTCGCTCAAGTCGCCACTCACAATGCAATAGCGGCGTAGCCGGACACGAACGCGACCGCACAAGCAGTGGCCACGCTGGCGGCCGATGACGGGAGCACCATCAGCCACGCGTCCTACTTGCTGCCGTCCAATGTTCGGTGGCGCACGTGGCAGGTGAAGCGACGGACCATCCACGTCCATCATCATCAACCTCACATCCACCGGCACCGCCGAGGTCGAGGACTCCTACGAGGATGAGTAGGGCATGGGAGGCAGCAGGGAATGGTGTGCCAACCGGCCGGTCCGTCTCCCGTGTTCTACTCTTCCTCGCCGGAGACCACACCTTCACTTCACGGGTCTTGAACCCCGCCCCCGTACATGGAGACGGCATATGGAGGACGTCGGTCGCCGCCGTAGAATAGGTTTAGGGTCGGGTTTCTTTTCTTTTTTTGTCCTATAAAAGTTCAAAATGTAATGAAAATCTGCCATGTTTGCATGAATCTCGTCCGATGTATATGAACTTTCACAATAATAGTAAGGTTTGACCCGAGACAAAGCTAACATGCGAAGTAAATAAACACATAGGGTCTACATACACAATTTATCTTAGGCACTCCAATAGTACGTCCACTACACATTCACGCATTTCACATCTTTCTACATCTACGGGAACCTATGAAAGGGTTAACATAAATTGCCTCTCTCTCCCCCCTAATTTTCATGGTGGTAGGGCCATCCTTCCCCCCAAACTCCAATCAACAGCCCACACATTTCACATTACGTTAATTATGTAACTAGGATTACATAGGTGTAGCATTACTCGTCCTAAAAAACCAACTAAGCCAACCTCCAATCATATCGCGCGGGAAAAGACCCGGCCGCACCGTTTTAGTCGGGATTACCGGATTACTAGTAGTAGTATCGATGGATCGCGCGAAGCACCAAGTTTAAAAGGAAAAAGGCGGTACACTCACAGCAAGCCTATTGCGGTCTCATTGCTCCCCTCACACGGTCGGTCCTGCACATGGCTCACGCAAACGGAACGCACTTCGGCTTGCCTCTTCACTGACACGTGGAACCGCACTTGGAGAAACCTACCATGCGCCAAACTCCCCCGCCCACCGCGCAAAAATTCCCCCCGAATCCCAAATTCAACTGCCCTTCGGCCAAATAGCCAATAATATTCCCCAAACCCCCTCCCCCTCGGCCCCTCCACTCCATTCGCTCCGCCAAAGCTGCCCTCCCCGCCGCGGTTCGTCGAGGGGATGCACGGCGATCCTCTCGCTCCCACAGTATGCTCTCGTAGACTGCTATCCTTCAGCCACGCCGCTGCCGCTGGCGACATTCTTGTGGAGACGCACGGCGGTCAGCTTCTCCCACGGTACGCGCATTCTAGACTGAGGCCCCGTGCATGTCAGAGTAGCACTGGATGTTAGCTGATAGACGATGTTAATCTCACTGTTTGCCGAAATAGTTTACAGTCAATATGCTCTGCTTAAGAAGCTTCCTTGCCCTGTTCTGCACTGAATCTGCTTTACTGAGATGGCATGCCACGCCCGATTAGTTGCTAAAATATCCTGCCATATATTTATTGTGAAGTCGATTGCCATGGTCTAGTAGCCAATCTGTTAGGTGAAATAGCTCGACACCGTTTTATACTCGATCTTTGTTGCTGAGATGGCCTTCGATGGCTGTGTGCTTGGCCTTGTTGACTGCTGAAATAGCCTGTCATAATTTAGCACTCAAATCTGTTTACTGAATTAGCTTTACCTATATTTCGTTACTTAGATCTGCTTGTCCAAATATCTTGCCATAACTTTAGACATCGACCTAGGTATTTTTTTCTGGACTTTATAAAAAAGCATATATGTTTTTCCTGTAATATCTAGTAGAAGAACTAATTTGTATGTCTAACAGATGGACAGGACTTGGATAACTTCTGCTCGAAGATTCTCCACTGCATATGTCGAGTGGGTTGAAAACTTCATGAACTTTATCAGAGCTGAGTACGGTGGTCCGAAATCAGATGTGCTCTGCCCGTGTAGCAGTTGTATGAATTCAGTTACAAGACCCCAGTCAACTGTGCATAATCATGTACACTTGTATGGGATGTTGGTCACATATACTAGGTGGGTTCATCATGGTGAAGCTGTGAACGTCAATGTTACTGACTATGTGGAAGCAGCAGATCACCATCTTGATCTGCTTGATGCTCAGGTGGAAGAGGAGGAGGAGGAGGAGGTGGTGGCGGCGGAGCCAGTGAGTTTGACCAACATTGAAACAATGCTATGAAATGCTTGCGCATTTTGTGAACTTTCACCTGAAGAAGAAAAACGGTGGGCACGCATGTTGGAACAATGCAACATGGCAGTCACCCCAGGAAATAAGCTGCCAGTATTCTCAGCTATGGTCACCTTTCTTCAGGTGAAGACATCTGAGAGGATGACCAACAAATCATTTGATGCAATGTTGGCTGCTTTCCGCAAATCTTTCCCAGATGCGTCTGAGCTGCCACACGCCTACAGTAAAATGAAGAATTTCCTTCGTGTAGTTGGAATTGGATATGATATGATCCATGTTTGTAAGAATAATTGTGTTCTGTTCTGGAAGGATTATGCCAACTTAAGTGAATGCCCAAAATGCAAATCATCAAGATGGAAAGATGGCGATGCTGTGAAGAGGATTCCTCATAATGTTCTGAGACATTTTCCAATTATACCAAGACATTACTAGGGAAAAGCCTAGCAGTAGCGCGGGTATTTGGTGTATCAGTAGTGCGGGTACCCGCGCTACTGATACATCACTACAGCTAACATGTAGCAGTAGCATGGGTGGGCCCATGCTACTGCTATACATGGGTAGCAGTAGTGTGCAGAGGTTGTTTCATGATGCTGAAACAAGAGAGGATGTACTGTGGCATTCTAGGAACCAGGAGTACATAGATCAGAATGTAATGAGCCATCCATCTCATGGTAGTGACTGGAAAAGCTTCAATCAGAAACACAAAAAGTTTGCTACTGACCCGAGAAACATTAGACTTGGCTTAGCTACAGATGGATTTAACCCATTTGGCCACTATAGCACCACATATAGCATGTGGCCAGTGCTTGTTATCCCTTACAACATGCCACCAAATGTCTGCACCAAAGAATCAAACTACATGATGGCTTTGCTCATCCCAGATCCAAAAAGTCCTGGAAAGGATTTTCATTTATTCATGGAGCCTCTTGTGGAGGAACTTCAACAGCTATGGAGGGGTGTTCTCACTCGAGACCTATATAGCAGCTTACCAGCTGATTTCTTTCTGTGTGCTGTTATAATTTGGTGCATCCATGATTATTCGGCTTTGGGCACTATGTCAGGGCGAATGACACATGGTTACAATGCATGTGTTCGTTGTAACAAGAATCCGCTGTCATACACAATACTTAGCAAGATCTGTTACATTGGACACCGACGTTTCCTTGCCAAGGACAAGCCGTGTCCTACAAAATACCGAAGACATGTGTTCAATGCAAAGCATGAAAACCGTGATGCACCAAAGAGGCTCACCGGCGATGAGTTGCAGGAGGAATTAGAGAACGTCAGGCATATTACACCATGAAACCATACTGATAATGGTAGCGGGAAAAGGAAGCGTGGCAGGGCAAAAGAGAGATTATTGTTTATCCGCAGGACCACTTTGTGGGACTTGGAGTATTGGAAAGATTTGGATCTGCGGCATAATCTTGATGTGATGCACATCAAGAAAAATATATGCGACAGCATTATCGGCACACTTCTTAATATTGAAGGCAAGACAAAAGATACCTTAAAATCTAGGATTGATTTAACACACCTGGGTATCAGAACCAATTTGCAGGTGAAGGCTGATGTTGCATCACGGGATATGGCACCAGCTGTGTATGTCTTGGACAAGGGAAAAAGAAAAGAATTCTGCAAGATCCGGTCACGTGTGAGATTCCCACATGGATTTGCTTCCAACCCTTAAAGGAGAGTCAGTGCAGATGGAAACAAGGTACAAGGGTTGAAAACTCAGGACTGCCATGTCCTACTTCAAAGGGTTTTACCTGTTATCCTTAGAGGATTGGGCCGCCCTGACTTATACAGAGCAGTTGCAGAGTTGGGACAATTCTTCAGGGAACTCTGCAGTAGAAATATCAGGATAGATGCTTTGGAGTGTCTTAGAGACAAGATACCAACTATCCTATGCGACCTTGAGAAGATATATCCTCCAGCCTTCTTTGATGTGATGGTGCATTTGGCTGTTCATCTACCTGATGAGGCATTACATAGAGGTCCAGTACAGTATGGCTGGATGTACCCTATTGAAAGGCGGCTAGGCACTTTCAAGGGCTATGTTAGGAACAGAGCTAGACCTGAGGGTTCCATCGCAGAGGCCTACATTGCTACAGAAGCATTGACATTCTGCTCAAAATACATTGAAACAGCTGATCAGCTTAGCAAAAAGGTGGGTGAAGACAATCCTGAGCTCAATGTTTTCGATTGTTCTGTTCGAGTTACAGGGAAGAGTCGACAAGATGAAAAACCTAAAGATTTGGACAAAATGGTTTGGTTTGTGTTGAATAACTATCCTGAGATTCTACCTTATATCGAGTAAGTGCTAAGTACTGCAGCTTATACATCGTAATCTACTAAACTTGCAGCACATTCTTATATATTTAGATGTTTGACGCGATCACTATGTTGTGCAGCATCTACAAAAAGGAGTTACTAGCGCAAAATCCAAGAAACATTGACAAACTGGTTATGGCAGGATTTGCGAAATGGTTCAAGAGCCGTGTAAGCTTTTGAATTGCACTGTCAGTTTTTTTAATATATTGAGTACATAAGATGACCAGCTTGTCTATTTTCTAACCATAGATTCAGAAGATGCGGGAGGATGGGCAGGCAGTTAATGATGCCCTTTACGCACTAGCAATGGGTCCTGATACTCGGGTAAGACATTATGAATCTTGCGTTGTTGGAGATGTGCGCTACAACACCCTTGCACGCGACGCAAGCAGGAAGACACAAAACAGTGCCGTCATGAGCACGGATATGTACAGCGATGACACAACTGAAATGTATGCTAACATAACAAACATTGCTCAGTTGCAATATATCTCCAGTTTCGAGGTTCATCGATGTGTGGTTCTGTTCTGCTGTCATTGGTACAACCTGTTTTCCAGGATTGCAAAACCCAAAGCTGATGATTATTTCAAATCCATCAATGTCAAGGCGGCGTACCACACCGACTAGCCTTTTATTTTGGCAAATCAGGCAACACAGATATTTTTCTTGGAAGACATGCATGTAGTGATGACTGGAGAGTATTGCAAAGATTTGAGCAGAGGAATTCGTTTCATGAAGCTGCACAACAAGATGATGCTTACACTGCTCCTGATGTAGAAGATTCATGTCGATGCAACAGACCTTGGGTCCATTGCACGGACTATGCACAGGCCAGAGACAAGATTACAAGACCAAGATCAGAACTAGCAAGGAGGATCAATTCCTTTGAAGGATCCAAGTGCAAGTCGAGAAGACTAAGGTGAGCAAGAGGAACGAGGCATCGCCAAGGGAAGGACCTACCTTGCCAGGCAGGCGAGCCTGGCAGGGTTGGGTTTTGCCCCGGAAGCAAGCTCCCAGATCGTCCCGGCAGGCCTGCTGGGGCTGGCGGAGGCAAGCCACTCCACCGCTCCACCTCACAAGCAACACAAGTCAGTAATCGAAGCGGTGTCGAGCTCCAAGGTGACTAAGTGGCTGCTTTCTGCCACATGGCGGCCACTTCCTACAGCAAAGGCCTCCATATGACACCCGTCCTGAGACGTGTCAAGCGAGTAGGCACAAAGCTGGCAAAACAGCCCGGCAGGGCCTGCCGGGCGAGCTATGATGTGACACTGAGCGGCACTTTCAATGCGCTCTGTCAGCCTGCAGAGTTAGATATGATAGCACTGTTAGCTATCTAATCAGTACGCAAAGACTGATTTGCCACTGTGGTGACCCCTTTATCTATAAAAGGAGGCCCATGGCGACCGTAGAAAGGGTTGGACCCTCGCATATCCATATGCGCGTAGCCACTCTTGCCCCCAGAGCGACCTTGCCGGGCGAGTGTGCTACGTTCACCTCCATTATCCACCATCAATCCACCAAAGCAGGAGTAGGGTTTTACGCCTCACAGCGGCCCGAACCTGGGTAAAGACTGCCTGTGTGATCTCTGTCGTGCTACGCGACGCTTCTCCGCTCTTTGTGCAACATACCCATCCCCCCGCCGAACCAAAAGGGGCTCATGGCCCCATAGGTGGCCGTGGTTTCCCACGACATCTTTGGCGCACCAGGTAGGGGGATCACTTGCGCGAAACCGAGAGCGTACACTACGCGTCATCTTCACCGACATTTTCGTCGTCGACGGCGTCATCGACTATGGCGCCCAAGAGGTAGCCCGGAGCTACAAATCACCCGTCCACCTCGAAGGCTCCGCCGCCCGCGACCGCCGATGTCACGGGGAATACGGTGGCTCGCGAGGGTGTGGATGCTGCGGGGGACATGGTCGGCGTAGGCGGCGCCGTCACCACCTCCCCCACGGCTGAAGCAGGAACGGGAGGTACCGGGGAAGGACAACATCAGCAACATCCCGATGGCCATGCTACACGAGGTACGGATGGAGGGATCGTTCCGCCTGAACCCCTTGTCCTCGCCAACGGGCACAGCCGCAGTGATGATGCTCGTTCTAGGGCGAATCGCAACCCTCCGTCCGCCCCCGCTGCGGGTGCGACCGTAGGGCACGCGCCACCCCCGGGGCGGGCTGACCCAGCTACTATGCCCAATGGAGCCGCTGGCCCCCAGGCGCCTCCGCCGTGTTACCATGCCGTCCAAACAGCTGGTTCACAGCAGCAAGGGCGCGGCACAGTCGCCACCGGCAACGTCAGGAGCCGAGCGACACTACGATCTACATCGTCATCACCTATGCCAAGCACTGCCTCAGAAGCCATGGCGCGAGCCCAACTGCTATTGAGATTTCCACCGTCGGCATACCAGATGGATCAGTGGCGAGTCACCATCCAAAGTTTGATTGGTTTTGCCGAGGTGGAAGGATCATAGTGGGCCGGACCGCCACGGCCTTCCCAGCCAGCAACGATGGTTCGTGCGGCTGGTCGTGCGGGAGGGGCCACCCTCACGGTGCAATCCCCACCATGGCAAGCCGCCCAGGAGCCACAAAACCAAGCGCCCTATGACGTCTCAATGGCCTTGTCAGATCCTTGAGCGCGTCAAGGCCGACAGTGTACCCCGGGGGGCAAGCGAAGGGAAGGCGCGCGCATCATCGACGAGCGGCGCCGTGACAACCCCCGCCGGTCCAATGAGTGCAATGGCCCCGACGTCGACGAGCCCACGCTCAGAGATGGCGGGTGCCTAACTTTCGAGGTTGGGTGCCCTGCCTTCACCCGTGAGCTGCGGCAAGTCCGTTGGCCATCCACTCGCATGTTCAAGCTAGAGATACCCGAGAAGTATGATGGGAGACTAAACCCGGCAGAGTTCTTGAGCATCTACACCATCGCTGTTCAAGCTGCCGGGGGAAGAGATGAGAAGGTGTTCACCAACTACTTCCCTTTGGACCTCAAGTCAAATGTGAGGTCTTGGCTGATGCACCTGCCGGAGAACTCCATTTCGACCTGGGCTGACCTATGCCACGAGTTCATTGGTGCCTTCATGGGCGGCCATCAAGAACTAGGGCGGCCCAGCGACTTGCAGCTTCTCTGGCAGAAAGATGGAAAAACTCTGCGGAAGTACTTGCAGAGATTCAGTCGAGTCCACATAAATATCCTAGATATCCACCCAGCTGCCGTGATAGCTGCCTTCCAATCCAACGTGCGCAACCGCAGGATACGTTCCAAGATGAACGTTCGGTTGCCCAAGACTGTGAAGGAGCTCTACACTTTGGTGGACAAGTGTGCTCGGGTGGAGGAGGGGAGGAAATTTCCTGGAGAGGAAAATTACGTCGACATCGACTCAGAAGATGACGACAAAACCATCAGTAAGAAGAAGAAGAACAAGAAGCACAACAAGAAGCGTAAGGATAAGACAGTGATGGCTGTTGAGGGATCAGGCACGCCTAGTACCGGCAAGAAGGCCAAGGCTGAAGCCCCCGGCAAGGAGGCTGCCGCATGCGCTGACTGCCGGGAAGCGGCGGCTGCCGAGAAAGCTAGGAAAGGTGATGGGCCATACTGTAAGATTCATCGGACCAAGGGCCATGATCTCTTGGAGTGTTTTCAGGTTGAGCAGCTCGTCAAGAGACAGAAGGCTGAGTATGAGAAGTGCGATAAGGAAAAAGGCCAGAATGGCGCTGGCGGGAAGGGCCGGGGTGGTGAAGCAAATCGCCCCGGCAAGGCTCCTCAGAACCAAGGGAAACCCACCAAGGGCTGAGAGAAGGAGGATTGCAGTAATGAGAGTGATGGAGGGAATGAAGAGGAAACCAGAGAGCAGGAATTCCAGAAGGCCACTGACGCCCTGTGCATTGACGGGGGTGCATCTTTGCACTCCTCTCACCACCAACTTAAATAGTGGGCGCGTGAAGTTAATGCCATGGAGCCAACGGCAGATTCTCAAAAGCCGCTCAAGTGGTCATGCATGCCCATCATCTTTGACAAAGATGACCACCCCGACTGCATTACTGCGGTAGGGTGCTTGCCGTTGTTGGTCTCACCAACAATTCGCAACCTCAAGGTCACAAAGATGCTGGTTGATGGCGGGGCCGGGTTGAATCTGATTTCCCCAAAGGTTATCAGCAAACTCCAGATAGCAGAGGAAGAACTTAAGGCCACAGGCACGTTTCAAGGAGTCAATCCCGGCAGGAGCCGTCCTAAGGGAAAGGTTACATTGCTAGTGACATTTGGAGGAGAGTTGAACTACAGGACTGAGAAAGTTGTGTTTGATGTGGTTGACCTCCCTCTGCCGTACAACGGGATCCTTGGGCGCCCGGCCCTGGCCAAATTCATGGCAGCATCCCACTATGCCTACAACACCTTGAAGATGCCTGGGCCGATGGGCGTCATTTCCGTTCCGTCAGACAAGAAAGACGCAATTATTTGCGTGGATAAGATGTAGCGGGATGCGGTCGCGGCAGAGGTCGCGGAAGCCACAGTTCCCGCCAAGGAAAAGCATAGCAGAGGCACTGGCATGGAATCCAGGAAGCATACCTCTGTGGAATGTGCCGCGCCAATTGATGACAAGCCAGAGAGTTCCAACAGCAAGAGATCCAAGGCTACTCCACCCCAAGTGAAAAAGGTCACGGCAGGGCTGGCTGGCGCTAATGGTACTTTCACTATTCACGCCACCCTTGATGACAAATAGGAAAGCGTGCTCGTTGCCTTCCTGCGGGTGAATATCGATGTGTTTGCCTGGCAACCATCTGATATCCCCGGTGTTCCCAGGGAGGTAATCGAGCACCACCTTGCTGTCTGCCCACATGCCCGGCCCGTCAAGCAGAAGGTTCGGAAGCAGGCCTTGGAGCGGCAGTAGTTTATTGCTGAGGAAATCAAGAAACTTGAAGCAGCTGGTTTGGTCAGAGGAGTACTGCATCCAACATGGTTAGCAAACCCAGTGGTTGTGCGCAAGGCTAATGAAAAATGGAGGCTTTGCATAGATTTTACAGATCTGAACAAGGCATGCCCAAAGGACCCATTTCCCTTGCCGTGCATCGACCAGATAGTGGATTCTACTTCAGGATGTGAGTTGCTCTCTTTTCTGGATGCATATTCCGGATACCATCAGATTTTTATGTCCAAGGAAGATGAAGAAAAGACCTCATTCATCACCCCATGCGGCATGTACTGCTTTGTGCGCATGCCTTTCAGGTTGAAGAGTGCCGGGTCCACTTTTACAAGCAGTCCAGATTGGCTTTGAACCATAGTTGCACAGGGACATTGAAGCCTATATGGATGATATTGTGGTCAAGACCAAGGACAGATCAACCCTCATCCAGGATTTAGAAGAGACATTTGCTAATCTGCGCAAGATCAACTTGAAACTGAATCCGGAGAAGTGTGTGTTTGGCGTTCCCTCCGGCAAACTACTTGGTTTCTTTGTGTCCCACCATGGGATAGAGGCCAACCCCGATAAGATCAAGGCTATTGAGCAGATACAGGCACCCAAGACAGTTAAGGATGTGAGGCGTTTGACAGGATGTGTTGCCGCGCTGAGCAGATTCATCTCCAAGTCTGTCGAGCGCGCCTTACCGTTCTTCAAGATTTTGAAGAAGGCAGGACCCATGAAGTGGACCCCCGAAGCAGATGCAGCACTGCAGGATTTGAAGGCCTACTTGTCTTCTGTGCCTACTTTGGTCGCACCCAAACCACAAGAGCCATTACTGCTATATCTTGCAGCAACTAATCAAGTGGTTAGTGCGGCCCTAGTAGCACAGCGAGAAGTGGAAGAAGCAGCCGCCGCAGCAAGTGTCCCGCCCGGGGAAGAGGAAGAGAGCGGCCCGGCTAGGCCAGATACGGATCAGGACAAAGAAGAGCACGGCAGCGGAAACAACCGCAAGGACATAGCAAGGAAGAAGGTGGTGCAGCGCCCAGTATACTTCGTCAGCTCCCAGTTGCAGGGGGCTAGATCCAGGTATTCTGGCGTGCAAAAATTGATCTTTGGCCTCGTCATGGCCTCAAGGAAACTGCGCCACTACTTCCAAGCCCATGAGATCATGGTTGTCACCCGCTTCCCGTTGCAAAGGATACTTCAAAACCCAAAGGCCACCGACAGGATAGTGGAGTGGGCATTGGAGTTATCCAGCTTTGGCCTGAAGTTTGAAAGCACATCAACAATCTAGAGCAGGGCGTTGGCAGAGTTTATTGCAGAATGGATGCCAACCCCTGATGAAGAAGTACAGGAAACAGTTATCCCCGGCAAGGAAGCGCCACAAGAATGGATCATGTATTTCGATGGTGCCTTCTCCCTACAAGGTGCAGGGGCTGGCATGCTTCTCATGGCTCCCACTAGAGAGCACCTGAGGTACATCATCCAGATGCACTTTCCCCGGGAGGAGGCGACCAACAATACTGCAGAATATGAAGGGCTTCTTGCCAGGCTCAGGATTGCCACAGAATTGGGAATCAAGAAGTGGATCATTCGAGGAGATTCACAACTAGTGGTGAGACAAGTCAACAAGGATTAGCAAAGCCCATTGATGGAGGCATACGTCGAGGAAGTGAGAAGATTGGAGGAGCGCTTTGACGGGTTGCAAACAGAGCACGTACCCCGTGTGGAAAATAGCATTGCTGATCACCTGTCAAAGTGCGCTCCGCTGAAGCTTCCTGTGGAACCAGGGACTTTTGTTCTCCATCTTACTCAGCCCTCCATATCCCCGACAACAATGGCCCGAAAGAGGAGGAAATTGGACTCCGGTAAGCCTCTCCCGGTAGAGCCTTTCGGGGCTCCTGGCAAGGACACTGCCGGGAACAACTCCCCTTCGTTTGCCGGGCTGCACCCTCCTGTCGGGCCATTGGTCCCCGCAGTCAAGGGATGCACCCCCATGAATGAGGAGGTGCCGCTAGTCCTCGTTGCCGAGCCTCAGGCTCCAACTTGGGTAAGGCACATAGTCCATTTCCTCCAAACCGGAGAACTTCCCAAAGAGCAAGAAGAAGCTGAAAGAGTAGCCCAGAGGGCCAGTATGTATCAGTTTGTCGATGACACACTATACAGAAAAAGGCCCAACGGTGTGAAATTGAAGTGCATTTGCTGGGAAGGAGGAAAGGAACTACTGGCAGAGATACACAAAGGCATGTGCGGCTCCCACATTGGATCAAGGGCTTTGGTTGGGAAAGCATTCCGGCAAGGATTCTATTGGCCCACAGCCCTCCAAGATGCGGTTGAGCTCGTCACCAAGTGTGAATCCTATCAGTTCCATTCCAAAAATATCCATCTGCCTGCCCAAGCACTCCAGACAATCCCTTTGTCATGGCCGTTTTCGCTCTGGGGGCTTGATATCCTCGGCCCTTTCCCCCGAGCTGCCTGGGGCTTTGAATTCTTGTTCGTTGCAATCGACAAGTTTACAAAGTGGCCGGAAGTAGATGCCGTGAGAAAGGTGACTGCTCAGTCAGCTATCAAGTTCTTGAAAGGATTGGTGTGCCGCTTCGGGGTCCTTGCCCGGATCATCACCGACAATGGCACCCAGTTCACGAGTCGCGCCTTCATGCAATATGTTCATGCCCTCGGAAGCAAGATCTCATTTGCCTCTGTTGCACATCCCAGAAGCAAGGACAAGCTGAGAGGGTGAATGCTGAAGTGCTGCGGGGACTCAAGACAAGAACGTTTGATAAGCTGCGGAAGCACGGCAGGCAATGGATCAATGAGCTACCAGTGGTTCTTTGGTCCCTCAGAACGACAGCAAACCGAGCTACCGGGTAGACTCCCTTCTTCCTAGTCTATGGGGCAGAAGCAGTTATCCCCACGGAACTCATTTACGGGTCACCTCGAGTGCTTGCCTACGATGAAGTAGCACAGGAACAGCACATGCGTGACGACGCCGTGCTTCTCGAGGAGAACCGTCTCCGGGCTGCTATGCGTGCTGCACGCTATCAGCAAGCCCTGCATCGCTATCATATCGCAGGGTTCATGCCCTGTGTTTTGAGGAAGGCGACCTTGTCCTTAGGCACGTTCAGTCCACCAAGGGTACAAACAAGCTGTCGCCGAAGAGGGAAGGCCCTTACCAGGTAGTACGAGTCACCAGACCTGGTGCAGTCCGTCTGGAGACCGGAGATGGCATTCAATTGCAAAACTCATGGAATATTGAGCATCTCCGCAAGTTCTACCCGTAAGGCGCGGCTGTCGGGCCTGCCCGGCAGCCACCCTTTTGTACAGGCCTTTCCTTAGCTGCATGTAACCCCTTGTACAAAGCCAGGCACAGACCCTGAGCAACAGAGAAATAAATGAAGCACTGGGCCCCCCGATAAGTTGCATGCATGCATAAGCATTTCATAAGCATTGCATGATTCCTATAGATAGGTTGCATGATCATGTAGATAGATTGCATTTGGCATCATCTTCATTTGCATAAACTGCAGGCTCCTGCCGTGGACTTAATCCTAGGAAGAGGATGCGAAGACAAACCAGCACTGCGGTCTCCGGCAAGCCAAACAGATAAGTTCCATCTCTTATCCATACATGTTTCGTGAGTAGGACTTGTGCATATGAAAACCTCGCCGCCTCGGAAACAAAGGTGCTCCCATCTACTGACACGAACGCTGCTTCGGTCAGGATGGTCGTAGTGGCCTTTGGCTGAAAGGGGTTGGCGGGGGGCTAGTCTCTCCCAATGGGTTCTGCACCCGGCAGGCTCAGCCTCACGGCAGCGGTCCTATGGGGTGCCGGCAAGGTAGCTTACCGGGATCTACTTGTTTACGTGAAAGTATGGAGGTGTTTCACCTCTACATGGATATCATACATGCACAAGTGCCCGGCAAAGCTTATCTTTTTCATTAATATGCTGATCAACAAGTACAAATCTCGTGAAACATAAACATGGATACAAGAGATTACATTATTTGAACTAAAATTTGGCAAGTGCCTACAGATTTAAGACTGAAAAAAGATAAGTGCCCCGTAATGCCTTTTCTTGTCCCTCTCCTCCTAGGCATGGCGGTAGAAGGCGAAGAGGGCAAAAGGAGTGCCTGGGCAGAAGCCCAGCCTGACCATGGCGGGCTCCAGGAGAGGATGCCCGGTGGGGGCGGGAAGGCGTGGACGAAGACGTCGACGGAGAGCATGGCGGAGGTGACCCGACGACCGCCACCACCAAGGCCAGCAGGGCACAGTAGGGCTAACGGAGCTGTAGCCCGAGAGGAAGCCTACCGGGATCCAACTGGAGGACTGCTAGAGAAGCCAGGGGGCACCATCACCACCTCTGCATCCAACTTCCCGGCAAACCACCTTGCCGGGGAGAAAACACAGGTGCAGATGATGGTGCTGCCGCCTGATGAAGATGGTGCGGGTGACGTTCAGCCAGAGATGGAGTCGTCGCCCTCCCGGTCACTGTCGTCGTCATCACCATCAGTCTCCTCATCGTCGCTTTCGCTCGAGGAGGACCTTTCGTCGTCGGTCGAGCTCTCCGCGCAGCACCCTAGGCGAGCTCCCGAGCGCCCAAAGACCTTGACGGAAAGCAGGCCGTTCTCCATTAATTTAAACTGGAGAATGTGCCCCTCCGACAAGCTATGGGCTTGAGCAAAGGTCTTCCAGCCGCAGCGGAGGTACATAACATGAGGAGCAGGGAAGTCAACATCCACCCGCATGCCGCCATTCCCACAGCCCCTCATGTGCAACCTCAGCGCACGCGGCTGTTCGAGCTCCATCACCCTTGCAAATGGAGTAGAGAGGTGGAGGCGGCCGCGCGAAGGCTTGTACAGCCTGATGACGAACTCCAAGGGTTGATCTCTGATGTGGCTTTCCATCGGGGGAGGAGCGTCCAGTGCGGGCGCAATTGAGGCGCCGCCCCAGCCTCCTCGGTCGCGCACACCACGACGACCTTGGCCACGCCCCCTTCCACCTCCTCTCACAGCAGGTTCCGCCCCCACATCATCGAGAGGAGGGGGAGACGCTGTCGAGCAGAAGTTCTCGTCTCCACCACCGGAGTACTACCACGCCCTCGCCCCCTCACCATGGCAAGCAAGGGAAGCTTCGAGGAAAGGGAGAAGGAAGGTGTGTGAGCAGACACACTACTCCTATCCCCTTTTATAGGAGAATGAGGCAGGAGGCTGGCCTCTCATTTAGCAGGAGACCGCCTTGCTCCTCCAATGCGGTTCCCCTTGCGCCTCCAACGGCTCGGGAAATCAGAGCCGCCCCTCTACACCACTCGGCGACGCCTGGCTTTCTACCATGGCGCCCGTTCCCGCGCCCTCCGCGTCCACCACCTACCCTGCGCAATGCATGCGGTACACGTGGCGGAGGTGCTCCGGGGCAGGAGGCAAGTGGGATGGCAGTTTCCTACCCCATGATCGTGGGGCGTGGGCTGCCCACAGATCGTGGTTCAGCTTCTCCCCTAAAAGTTTTACACGACGTGCGGGAAAATCGGAAACTGACCCAAGCTCAAGTTAATGAAGAAGCAAAGAATATCTCAAAGGGCGGAGCCGTCCTTACATTTCTGCCTGTGCACTGGTTAGGGCCTACCCCGACGACGCCCAGCGACGCGTCCGTGCCAGGCCCGGGGGCTCCTGTCGGTGCAACAGACCCTGGGTCCATTGCATGGACTGTGCACAGGCCAGAGACAAGATTACAAGACCAAGATCAGACCCAGCAAGGAGGATCAATTCCTTTGAAGGATCCAAGTGCAAGTCAAGAAGACTAAGGTGAGCCAGAGGAACGAGGCATCGCCAAGGGAAGGACCTACCTTGCCGGGCAGGTGAGCCTGGCAGGGTTGGGTTTTGCCTTGGAAGCAAGCTCCCAGATTGTCCCGGCAGGCCTGCCGGGGCTGGCGGAGGCAAGCCACTCCACCACTCCACCTCACAAGCAACACAAGTCAGTAATCGAAGTGGTGTCCAGCTCCAAGGTGACTAAGTGGCTGCTTTCTGCCACATGGCGGCCACTTCCTACAGCAAACGCCTCCATATGACACCCGTCATGAGACGTGTCAAGCGAGCAGGCGCAAAGCTGGCAAAACAGCCCGGCAGGGCCTGCCGGGCGAGCTGTGCTGTGACACTGAGCGGCGCATTTAATGCGCTCTGTCAGCCTACAAAGTTAGATATGATAGCACTGTTAGCTATCTAATCAGTACACAAAGACTGATTTACTACTGTGGTGACCCCTTTATCTATAAAAGGAGGTCCATGGCGACCGTAGAAAGGGTTGGACCCTCGCATATCCATATGCGCATAGCCACTCTCGCCCCCAGAGCGACCTTGCCGGGCGAGTGTGCTACATTCACCACCATTATCCACCACCAATCCACCAAAGCAGGAGTAGGGTTTTATGCCTCATGGCGGCCCGAACCTGGGTAAAGACTGCTCGTGTGATCTCTGCCATGATGCACGACACTTGTCCGCTCTTTGTGCAACGTGCCCATCCCCTCGCCAAACTAAAAGGGGCTCATCGCCCCATAGGTGGCTGTGGTTTCCCACGACAATTCCACAGAAGTTTGTAGTATCTTTGAGGACCATCACATCAATAAGGCTGGCGAAAAGATTCCCTGTCGGGCTGTGGACGTACAAGAGTTGATGGATAAGAGGCCAACGTTCAAGGACATTGAGGATGAAGAAGAAGATGACACTGGGGGGGAATTACGATTCAGACTGATACACATGGCGAAGATGTCGACGCTGCTGCTGCAGATGATGATTAGATTGCTTTTGTCGTATTTGCCTGTGAGAAGGCAACTTTTTATCTACTATATGTGAAATTGTGTTTGCTATGACAACTGAAACCTGATGAAGTTGTTGTTTAGTATTTTGCTATGAGCACATCACTTATTATGTATGTTGATTTGTGTTTGGTGATTGTATGACGACTAAAACATGATGACATTGTTGTTTAGTTGTACTCATATTTGGCTGTGAAACTTGTATTTGATGACATAGTTTGCTGTTGGACTGCAATTTGCTCTACGTCTTTGAATGGGAACGAAGCTGACCCGCAGGGCCTCTGCTAATTTATTTATTTATTAGCAAAAGGGCCTCTGCTATTTATTTATTTATTTATTTATGAGCAAAAGGGGATACCCCCGATTTCCATTAATAGAAATCATTAGATGTTCACAACACTACGCCCAGCCTACTAAACAGGTTTCATTCATTACTAGTTTCAGCAAAGTGCTCATGTCATAGCCACTGAATACATCACGAGTGCTACATACACTGCAAATAAAGTGACAATCATCCTACATAGCACAACGATTTTGCCCATTATCTTCACAAGCTCTTTCATCTCCTCATTGCTGTCAAGGCCGTTCAACAACTGTTGCTTGGCCATGATCAGAGTAACTGCATCTTTAACCTTCTGCTCTGCATCTTCCTCTTCTGCCGTTCCTTCAGTTACTTGTCCAACACCCCAACCTGCTGGTATTGGGATTCCTTGGCTAACCAAATAATCAGCGTAGTTTCATTCCCCCACATCAGCGACTTCCCGGAAATACAAATCACACGAATCTTCCCTTTTCTGCATGAATCAAATTGGAAGATCATCAACCAAACTATTAAAAAATCAGCAACTGAAAGCAAGCGAACAACACTTAAACATATTATTACCCCATGATTCGGGCATTTGTAGAAGACTCGGCCAGGGTTGAGGATTATGGTTGAGACGCGACGGATGACTCTGCGTGATTTGCAGCAGTGGCACCACACCAAGGGCAGCGGGTTGCGATGAGCAACCGACTGCGGTGCGTGTGCTGGTGGGGGTGTGATGAGACCCACAGGCAATGGTACGGGTGGCGACTTGGCGCATATCTGGTTGTTGCCTGTTGAAGAGCAGGTGGATGAGCCGCCAGCGGACATGGTTGCTGCAGCCAGAGCTTCTGAAGCTAGGCAAAGTAAGTAGAGAAGAGGAGAAGCGAACGTTGGATATGTCAGTTTCATTACTTGCAGAGTAGCATAGCACTATATATAGTCATAGTCTAGGTTTGGATTCGAACTAGCTACAGGAGCACGTCTCTCTTTTTTCTAAAACTCATCAACGTCTCTTTACTGGTACACTAGCTTGTTCTGTACGCCTTCTCAAGTCTTTGATTTTCTTTTTTTTGCGAGGAAGGAAGGAGAAGAAAATTGAGGGTTCATGTGACTCCAACCCAAGACCTCTCAGTTGAAAACCAAGGGTGCTAGTCACTTATGTGGCGAACGTTCCCTGGGAGGAGGACGGCAAAAGAACGCATTTTCCTAGCAGTTTTAGTTGCGACGCAAGATCAAACGGTCGCAGTTTTGGGAATGTTATCTGGCGAACGATCCCAGTTTTTCTTTTCTTCCTATAAAAAAGTATGCTACGTGGTGTCGGCTTAGTCAACAAACGATTGTGCCAACCTTGACCGTTGGATTCACATTCAACGTTTGTCATGTTTCTTCAGTCTCTTCTTCCTCCTGCCGCCAAAGCCAAACCAGCGCCAGCGGGACCGCCTGCTCCCGCCACCCATGGCTGGCTATGCTGCCGCGCACGCATCACAGCCACATCGCACCCTAAAACTCTGCGCATCTTCCCCAGCTCCTGTTCATTCCCGTCCGAAGCCTCACCATCGTCCTCCGCCTTGGTTCGCTCACCGCGGCGCCGCCCTCCGGTGTTGTCAACATGGTCAACAACCAAGAGGAATAAGGAGATGACTGTACATGGTGAGGATAACAGTAGGGACCCACCAGGATCATGGCAGCAGGCAAGAAAGTGCCTCCTTTATTACAAGAGAAAAAAGGGTTCCTCCTGATAGTTTCCTGACATCTGGGTCGCATGCCACTGTCGACGTAGTCAATAAGCAAGATAACTGCATAAGGAGCGGCTGACACCCGGGACCCAGCAGCGCGCGCATTATTTTCTTTTTTTGTTTTCGGGATGGAGAAGGGTATCAACTAGGTTGTGCAGGAGCTGTGGCCCGTCTAGCCTAGGCTTTTATTTCATATGTTTACCACATGACCAGCCGAGTTTTTTTTCCTTTCTGAAAATAGCTAGCCCAGCTATTTTGTTTTTTGCAGAATAACCAATGTAGGCCTACTTGCTTTTCTACGCCCTGCTGGGCCGGAAATCTTTCAAGACGAGGAGGGATGCATTCGGGCTTGCCCAGAAAATGGGCTATAAGTAATAAGAAATGGGCTATAAGTAATAAGAAATGGGCTGTAAAATGAAAAAATACAGCAAACAAGCAATTAGTTGCAAAATACTTTTTCCTTTCGGATTTTGATATTCTAAATTTCATTGTTTTTGTGCGGGTAAAATTTCATTGGATTTAAATTAAGGTATCTTTAGTTTTTAAATTAATTTGAATCTGGCTAGAAATTTTGGGCTGTATGCTGTTTGGGACAGATTTGGAGGCTGACTTGTGGGTCTACTAGGTTGATGTGTACGAAAGGCTTTGTCAACTTAGTCCACAAACGATTCTAGCAGCAGTGACCGTTGGATGTTAATCCAATGATGTGCTGCTTCTTTAATATCTGATCTTCTTGCTCCAGCTGCCCAAACCAGCATCGGTGGGACTGCCTGCTCCCGCCTCCCGTGGCCGGCTGTGCTGCCGCACAGGCCGTACCGCTCCACCCTACTCCATCATTGGCCTTGCCATTCCTCTACTCACCCACACCTCCTGTTATTTTCCGGTGACGGCAGCCAAACCAGTAAACCCTCATACTCCCCACCGCGTGGGCAACCGCTGCTGAGTCTTCCCCGGCTCCAGGTCATTCCCTTCCTAAGCCTCGCCGTCGTCCACCGCCCTGGTGCTATCGGCGTAGCATGGTGAACATGGTGAATGTGGTCAACGAATGACATCCATCGGAAAAGGACTTTACGTGGAGAGGCTGACAGCTGGGTCCACGACCGTACGCAAATTAGTGCCTCCACCTGACAGCGGGGACCCACCGGAAGGGCCTCTGTATTTTGAAAAAAGAATACTCCCCCTGCTAGCTGGGACCCACCATATTTAGAGGCTGACATGTGGGCCAACTAAGTTGACGGGGACGCAAGATTTGTCAACTTAGTCAATATAAACGATTCTAGCTGCAGTGACCGTACGATGTCCATCCAACGCCCGTCGTGCTTCCTCAACCTCTGGTCTTCTTGCTCCAGCCGCCCAAACCATCGCCGGCCGTGCCGCCTGCTCCTGCATCCCGTGGCCGGCTGTGCTGCCGCGCACGCCTCACCGCCCCACCCTACTACCATCGCTGGACTGGCCATCCCTGTACTCACCTTGTCACCTAGACCTCCTGTTGTTCTCCGACGACGGCAGCCTCGCACTGTAGCTGAAGCAGTAAACCCTCGTACTCCCCTCCGCGTGGGAAACAACTGCTGAGTCTTCCCCAGCTCCTAGCCATTCCCTTCCTAGGCCTCGCCGTCGTCCCCGCCTTGGTGCTCTCGACGCGGCATGGTCAACGTGGTCTAGGAACGACTTCCATCGGAAGAGGACTGTACGTGGAGAGGCTCATAGATGGGTCCATGGCCGCAGCAAGGAAGTGCCTCCTTATTACGCGCAAAATAATGATTCCTCCACCTGTCAGCGGGGACCCATCGGAAGGGCCACCGTATTTTGCGAAAAAAAAACTTTTCCCCCTCTGACAGCTGGGACCCACCAGCTAAATCTTCGCACGCAAGGAAGTGCGTCCATACTACGGGCAAAAAAATGATTCTTCCCGCTGACAGCTGGGACCCACCAGCTATATCTTCGCACGCAAGGAATTGCGTCCTTATCCTCCCTGACAACTGGGACCCACCTGGTTGAAGCGTATGTAGCGTTGTCTGTCTGGTTGCGAAGGTGTACGTACATACTCGTCGACCGGTCTCTCTGCAGCGATGAACTGTGACCGAGTAAGGAGCAGCACGTTTCGTAGTAGAGGCGTGGACGTAGTATGTCACGGTGTCCCATCTATATCGTGTACACGTACGTACATCCACACTACAAGAAAGTAAATACGGCTACGTACGTACATACGGGTGGGGTCTCAAATGCGTACAGTGATGTCGTCCAGTTCATCGGCAGCCAACCGGCTAGGTCGCAACGGAGGAAACGTCATCGTGTTCATCGGGAGGCAACCGACTGTGTCGGAATACGTCGTGTTCATCGGGAGCCAACCAGCTTGGACGGAACAGCCGAAATGAGGTCTGGCATACCGCAGAACGGAGGAAACGGCCTTCTGTTCAACCGCGTACGGTCGAAATGAGGTACTGTTCATCGAGAAGGGTCTGGCGTACCGCAAAACGGAGGAAACAGACTTCTGTTTGAGGGCCTATGATCGAAATGGTGTCCTGTTGATCGGGAGGGGTATGGCGTACCGCAAAACGGAGGAAACAGACTTCTGTTGCAGCAGCTACAGTCGAAACGGGGTCCTGTTCATCCACCGTCTACTGCCTCGCTCCAGCCTCCACGGGCTACTTTTCATCCACCGTCGACTTCCTCTAACCTCCACCAACTACTGTTCATCCACGGGCTACTGTTCATCCAACCTCCACCGGCTACTATAGAGCCTCCACGGGGTCCTGTTCATCCACCCCCAACTGGCTAGGGTGCGGCAGCCTCCTCGGGGTCCTATTCATCCAGCGACAACGGCCTACTACTATGAGGTCCTATTCATCCAACCCCCACCGAGAACTGTTCATCCACAGCCAACCAACCGGCTCGACTCACCACGTCTCGACTCGTTCTATGCACCGCGCGCACGGTAGCAATGGTCACTGTTCATTGAGAGGCAACCCAACACCGGCTGGCTATGTCTCGCACGGGGGCTCGATCGGCTTCAGTAAGCAGCAGCAGTGATCGATCGCTCGGGTTCAGTTAGCAACAGCAGCGAAGGAATCGCTCGGGTTCAATCAGCAGCGAAAGAATCGCTCGGGTTCAGTTAACAGCCAAGGGATCGATCGCTCGGGTTCAGTAACGTGCGATCGCTCGGGTTCAGTTAGCCAACGCCTCGCACACACGTGCGTACATGAGAGAAACGCGCAAACCTCCATCCATCGCTCGGCCCCGACCACCCACCGTAACCGGGAACTCCCCGATATTTTCCTTACCCTCACTTCTACCATGATTTTTTCCGTCATGGACGGCCCAAAGAATGTCATGCAGGTGCGTCTCTGGCCCGCCCAGGACGAAAAGCCCATTTTCTGTCATGATTTTTTGTCATAGAAGTAGGATCCCACCACATCTATGATGATACGTGTTTTTGTCACAATTATCGTCATAGAAGTGTCATAAGCATGACAGAATTTTTTCCGTTCGGGCTAAAATGTCACGGATGTGTCTTTTTTTGTAGTGATAGATAGAATGACATGAAGTGTTTATCCGGGGTGCAATAAGAACCCTAATCGTAAACCCGAATAAGAACCCAAAGTTTTTACTCCATCTGATTGATCCATACTACTTGTCGCTCCAATGGATGTATCTCGACGTATTTTAGTGGTAGATCATCCATTTGAGCGAGAAGTAATATGCATCTGATGGAGCAGTTGAAACTCAAGAAAGCAAAGAGAAATCATCAATTTGCTTGAGATCTTGGGGTACTTTTACCGTCATAGCAAATGGGGCGCAGCAGAACACCGTCCGTCGAGAGCGGCTCCCTGACCAAACGATTTGTGGCCATAGCTAGCGAGAACCACCGGCGGGGAGGGGGTGGATCTGGAGGCGGAGAGAGAGATAGAGGTGATACATCTCCAATGTATCTATAATTTCTGAAGTATTCATGCCATATTTGCAACAATTTTATATGGTTTTGGTATGATTTGATTAGAACTAACCCGGACTGATGTTGTTTTCAGCAGAACTACTGTGGTGTTGTTTTTTGTGCAGAAATAAAAGTTCTCAGATTGGGCTAAAAATTTATGGTGTTTTTTATGGACCAAAAGAGACCCCCAAAGCTTCGAGGAAGGACCAGAAGTCTCAGGAGGAAGCGACAAGCCTGGGGGGTGCCCCCCTCCCCCCCAGGGCGTGCGGAGCAGGCTTGTCGCTCCCTCGTGGCCCCCATGACGTGAAACCGACGCTAAAAGTTCCTATAAATTCCAAAACCCCCGAAACTTGACCTAGATGAGTTGTTCCGCTGCCGCAAGCCTCTGTACCAAAGCGATCTCCATCGGAGACCTTTTCCGGCACCCTGCAGCAGGGGGAAATCATCACCGGAGGCCATCTTCATCATCCCCGGCGGTCTCCATGATGAGGAGGGAGTAGTTCACCCTCGGGGCTAAGGGTATGTACCGGTAGCTATGTGTTTGATCTCTCTCTCTCTCTTGCTCTCTCTCTAGTGTTCTTGATCCGGCACCGGCACGATCTTGATGTAACCATGGGCATTGTTAATATAGTTGGATCATAAGATGTTTTTCCCTCTATATCTTGTTGTGATGAATTGAGTCTTGCTCTTTGAGGTTTTGTTTTCTTGGATTGAATATTTGGATTTGAGAACACTCGATGTATGTATTGCATATGGATACCCGTGGTGACAATGGGGTATTATATTGAGTCACTTGATATATGTTTTGGTATTCAACTTATGGATTTCTGTGACATTGGGGAATCTATGCATAGGGGATGATACATGTTTTCATCCTGCGTTCTCTGATAGAAACTTTGGAGTGATTCTTTGTCGCACGTGAGGGATTGTTATATGATTCAATTATGTTAGCACTGTTGAGAGATTGCACTAGTGAAAGTATGAACCCTTGGCCTTGTTTTCAAGCATTGCAATACCGTTTGTGCTCACTTCTGTTACTTGCTACCTTG
Organism: Thinopyrum elongatum; assembly: GCA_011799875.1. Taxonomy (NCBI): domain Eukaryota; kingdom Viridiplantae; phylum Streptophyta; class Magnoliopsida; order Poales; family Poaceae; genus Thinopyrum; species Thinopyrum elongatum. The sequence continues at coordinate 78,732,770 of CM022300.1, read as the reverse complement.
TTGTTTTTATATTTCCAGATTACAAAAACTTATATCCACTTCCATAATACACTTGTATCACCATCTCTTCGCCGAACTAGTGCACCTATACAATTTACCATTGTATTGTGTGTGTTGGGGACACAAGAGATTTCTTTTATTTAATTGTGGTGTTGTTTGAGAGAGACCATCTTCATCCTATGCCTCCCATGGATTGATAAACCTTAGGTCATCACTTGAGGGAAATTTGCTGCTATCCTACAAAACTCTGCACTTGGAGGCCCAACACTCTAGAAGAATAAAGTTGTGTAGTAGACATCAAGAGGTAAAGGAGGAGACAATTCATTTTATGGTAGGGGATGTGATTGCTGTGGAAAAAAGAGGCGGTATTTGGGGAGGGTTGGGATTAGGTGGGCGTGTTGGGAAACGTTGCATGGAAAACAAAAAATTTCTACGCACACGCAAGATCTATCCATGGAGATGCATAGCTATGAGAGGGGGAGTGCATCTACATACCCTTGTAGATCGCTAAGCGGAAGTGTTTATCAATGCGGTTGATGTAGTCGTACACCTTCACGATCCATTCTGATCAAGCACCGAACGTACGGCACCTCTGCGTTCAGCACACGTTCAGCTCGATGGCGTCCTCACCTTCTTGATCCAGCAAGAGGAGTGAAGTAGTAGATGAGTTCCGACAGCATGATGGTGTGATGACGGAAGTGGTGAAACTATTTCCGCAGGGCTCCGCCAAGCACAACGTGTCGGATTCAGGGCTCCGCAGACCCAAGAAGGTTCGAACTCTGGGGCGTGTGCGAAGATCTCAACCTCTCAAGTCTCAAGCTCGTCGCCCTACAGCCTAGCCTCGACGGATGCATGCTCGAGCGGGGAAGAAGATGAACACAGCAGTTTACCCAGGTTCGGGCCACCTTGCGGTGTAAAACCCTACTCTTGCTTTGTGGTGGATTGGCCTCACGAGGGGTTGAGGATGAACAAGTACAGTGGATCAACTGCCTTGCGAGGGCTCTGGTGGTGAGGGTGGAAAGGATCCGATCCCCTTCTATGGTGCTGGCTAACCTATATTTATAGTGGCCTTGGTCCTCTTCCCTCAATACTTAGACGAGAAGGGATCCCACAGTGGCCAATTCGAAAGGGGACAAGTAGTACATCTTATCCTGATGAAAGGTGGTCTTCGCCTGCAAAGCTTCTGGGCGTGATGCAGCGGTGGGCTCGGTGATGGCATCCGTCCTGCCGAGCTCGTGGTCTTGATCTTGTTGCACTGGAATGGAAGACAGAAGTGCCGTGGGCCCCAATCACCTGCCGGCCAAGCTCGACGCATGGCGCTTGACGGGACGTGGACGCCTCCACTTCCCCACGTCGCCTCGGCAACCGCCCTTGCTGACAAAGGACTGGCACACGCCCGCATGGCCATCATTGCTCGGGCGTGAAGGGATGCCGGTTGGCCTCCCACTGCCTATAAGAGGGCGAGGGGGCGGAGCCCCCAGCCCATCTTCGTCTTCTCGCTCCTCATTTTTCCGTCTTGCAGCAGCATCCATGGCGCCGGTGAGGAGGTTCTCTGCCGCCGAGAAGGGGAAAGCCCCCCAGGGAGGGCCAGGCTCGCCACCTCCCAAGAGGGAGCGCGACCGTCCCCGCAAGTCCGACGTGACGGCGGCGGTGGTCTTCCAAGGGCGCGGGCGTGGCCCCATGAGTGTTCGCATTGCCTTCGGCAGTCGCGGAAAGGGTCCCTCCCACGAGGGCGGCAGCGGAAGCCATAGTGGCCGCGGTCGAGGTGGAGGGCTTGTGGTGGCCGCCCGACCACCGCGCCCGCTATCCCACACGGCTGACGTGGCCCGGGAGTTCGTGCCATGGGTGGAGAGGCCGGAGGGCCTCTGGATCCACCTACCATGCTTCTTCGTGGAGGAGCTTCCGGCCGGGGGCTTGGTGGCCTGTGGCTGCAAGCCGACGGGTGTTGCAGCAAGGCCTCATGGGTGGAGGTCGAGGTCACCCCCGCGGGCAACGTGTTCCTGAACCGCGGGTGGCAGACCTTTGCCCATGCCCGCGGCCTGCAAAGGATGCGTACCCTCCACTTCAAGTATGATGGAGCAGCGACGCTTTTTGTTAAGGTCTTTGGGGAAGACGACCGACTCTTGGGGTGCTGCCCGAAAGGCGACGACAGTGACAGCGACCACCTCTCCGACGGCGGTCGTCACAGCGGTGCCGCCCTTCGCGGTGAACTTGCCCTTGGCGACGGCCGCGACTCCTCCAGTAGCGGCGGCACCTCCCCAGGGAAGAGCACGAGCGACAACGACTACGACGAGCCGCCACGCTGCCGCGCCCGGACCAGGGAGGAGGGTGAGGCGCCATGCCGCCGGGCCCCCGTCGAGGAGTAGGAGGACTCCGACTGATCGCGGGCAGCGCTAGAGCTGGGTCTTGGGAATAGCAGCCCTCTGGAGGCCACTCCTTTTGTTTGTTTTTGTTTCCTGCACCAAAAATCAGAAGAGCCCCGCGGGGCGTGTAACGAACTGCGGCACTTGCGCCTCTATATTATCGTTTCTTGCGCTTATCCTAGTATCCGTGTAGCTATTAATTGAAAGGTTCCTGTCTGGAGTGATTAGGATAACTTAGCTTGATGTGCTTGTGACCCTTGGCAGGTCCCTCCGTCGCGGGAGCGCGCCTCTCTGGAGCCTTAGCTCCGGGTACACCCCTGGGGTCCAGGGAGGCCCTCCTCCTCCGGGGCTGGGCCGCTCCAGGGTTTTGAGGGGCCTACACCTCGCGAGATTCCTGGAGGACTCATGAGGCCGCGGGATTTCCGGAGATGCCTCCGCCAAGTGCCAGACTTCCCGTAGGTGCAGGCAGTACTTGTCGTGAGGTTCCTCTAGGAACGAGCCAAGCCGCGACTGTTCTTTCTCCAGCCATCCTCCTTTGGCGCTCATCCCGTGCCCAAGCTCCCGAGCGAGGGTCGATCATCGCTGGTATGCCGGGTCGCGATGCCCGGCAAGGCCATGAGGTGGACGCTCCCAAAGCCGGGGGCCGGGAACCAGACTTGCCTATTGGCTCGCTCAGGAGCGTCGCACAAGGATTCGAACGCCAAGGCCTTGGCAAGGTGTGCGTGCGGGCGGATCGGCAGCCGTTGTGACAACGTTGTCGGGTTTGCCCTGAGTGCAACACCGTGCCCAGCCCCCGCTCGTGAGATGCGAGGGAGGGAGCAATGGGCCATTTGTAACTTCCTCCGACAACAAGGTTGGAAAGGGAAAACGCCGCAAGAAGAAAAAATCCTGACCCCCCATTCAAATAAAGATGCGGAAACTTCAAACTTCATTTTGAGAAATAGCAAATTTTGGTTACAAGAGAAAGCAAAGAACAGCCGCGCCCGCCACCTATGCTAGTCTTCCCATCAGTGCGGAGCATGGGGCCTCCACTTGGCGTGGGCATAGTCGTTGTTTGATCGTGTCGTCCGCGAACGTTGAGCATGGGGCTTCCACTTGGGAGCGGGTGGGAGCCCCGTGAGGCTCAGGGGCAGCACTCAGGAGACTCCGGGGCGTGTACAACCCCACTCATTATTACGTGAGAGTGTCACGGGTAGAACTTCCGGAGATGTTGGATGTTCCAAGCATTCTGGATGGGGACCCCGTCCTACGTCTCCAGGCGTACGACACCATGCCTGGAGACGCTGGTGATCCTGAACGGGCCCTCCCACATGGGTGAGAGCTTGTGAAGGCTCTCCCTGGAAAGGACCCGCCTCAGGACAAGGTCTCCAACCTCGAGGGTCCGGGAGCGGACACTACGGCAGTGGTAGCACTGCAGCGCCTGCTGGTACCTCACTACGCGGAGCGACGCTTGGCGACGGGCTTCCCCCGAGCACAAGATCCATTCCCCATGAGGCATCCTGACGTGCTTCATTGAATGCCAGGACCCGCGGGGAGCGATGCTTGACCTCGTGTGGGAGGACCACCTCAACCCTGTAGACGAGGAAGAACGGGGTCTCGCCGGTGGGCTTAGTCGTGGTGGTGCGGATGGACCACAACACAGACTGAAGCTCACCGAGCCAACCCCTGCCGCAGGCCTCAAGCTTCTTCTTGAAGCTCCTCGCCTTGAGGACCCTCAGGACCTCCATGTTGGCGCACTCAGCCTGGCCGTTGCTCCGTGGGTGCACCATCGAAGCGAAACATATCTGCGTTCCAAGGTTAGCGCAATACGTCCTGAAGAGGTTGCTCATGAATTGGGAGCCGTTGTTAGTAATGATACAGTTGGGGACACCAAAACGGCTCACGAGGCCCTTGATGAACTTGACGGCCGAGCCAGCGGGGATGGTGCGTACGGGCTCCACCTCCACCCACTTGGTGAACTTGTCGATGGCGACATAGAGGTAGCGGTATCCACCGGCTGCTCGAGGGAAAGGGCCCAGGATATCCAGCCCCCAGACCGTGAACGGCCACAAGAGCGGGACAGTCTGGAGACCTTGCAAGGGCTGATGAATCTGCTGGGCGTGGAACTGGCAGGCCTCGCAAGATTGCACTAGCTCGGCGGCGTCGTTGAGTGCCGTCGGCCAGTAGAAACCGCTGCGGAACACCTTGCCCATGAGGGTGCGCAATGAGGAGTGGTGCCCACAATCCCCGCCGTGGATATCGGCCAGCAACTTGCACCCCTGTTCTTTCGATACGCACCGCAGCGAGACATCGTTGGGCGTCGCCAGTATAGCTTGCTGTCCTGCAAGCAATAAGGAGTGGCCTGGCGGACCACGCGCTCCGCGTCTTCCTCCTGCTCCGGTAAGGTGCCGCGGAGTAGGTACGCCTTGAGCTCCTCGGTCCAGCAGCCCGCCTGAGGTTCCAGCGCCAGGAGTAGGCGGGCTCCCACGGTCGGACCACAAGTCGGGGCTCGTGAGGTCGGGGCCGGCGGCGGCTCCTCCCTGAGCAACGGCGGGCCCATGGCCGAGGGTGCCGCTGATGGCTTGAAGAGCCTCTCCTCGAAGACGCCAGGCTTCTGAGGCTCGTGGCGGGACGCCCTCTTGGTGATGTCGTCTGCTTCCTTTTTCACGCCGCGTGGGATGTGCTACAATTCCAAGCCCAGGAAGCGCTTTTCGAATTTACGTACCTCTTCCAGGTAAGCCTTCATGTGCTCGTACGTTGGTTTGTACTCCTTGTTGGAGAAGTTGACGAGGAGTTGGGAGTCACCCTTGATGGTGAGGCGCTTGATTCCCAGGGTGGCCACGGCCCTGAGGCCAGAAATCAAGCCCTCGTACTCTGCAATGTTGTTGGAGACCTTCTCGCCACGCTGGAAGCAAAGTTTCACGGCATAGTAGAGCTTGTCCTTGGTTGGTGAGATGAGCACGACTCTAGCCCCCGCGCCCTGCCGTGCGAAGGCACCATCGAAGTGCATGACCCATCCATCTGGTGCTTTGTCACCGGGCATGAGGGACTGGCCCTCATCCAGCGCCCGATCAGGAGCGTCAGTCCACTCCACCATGATATCAGCCAGGGCCACTCCCTTGATGACCCTTGTTGTACTGAACTCCAGCTGGAAGGCCTGCAGCTCGATGTTCCACTCTGCAACCCTCCCCGCGGCATTGGGGCTGCACAACACCTTCTCCCGGGGGTACACCGAGACGACCTTGATGGGGTGGCCTTGGAAATAGTGGCACAGCTTCCTTGAGGTGGCGAGGAGTGCGAGCAAGAGCTTCTACTGCATAGGGTAGCACGTGCATCGCGCAACACCGTGCTGATGAAGTACACCGGATGCTCGATGAGGGGCGGGGCCTTGGGGACGCCTCGCTCTGCGGGGGGCATGAGGGACTCGGGAGGCCCGCTGGTTGATGAAGCAATGGGATCCTCAGGAGCGCCGTCCTGGGGTAGCGAATGTCGCGCGACTTCTCGCAGACCACCTTGCTTCGTGCTTGCACCGGCGTGCTCTTCCTGGACTGCTATGAGTGCCGCACTGGCCGAGTGGGGAGTGGCCGCCAAGTAAAGCACCAGGGGCTCGCGTGGGCGAGGCACCACCATGACAGGTGGGCTTGTGAGGTATCGCTTGAGGTCTTCGAAGGTCGCCTCAGCTTCCGGTGTCCACTCGAACGGACCCTTCTTCTTCATCAACTTGAAGAAAGGGAGGGCGCGCTCGCCAAGCTTGGAGATGAAGCGCCCCAAGGAGGTCATGCACCCCGCAAGCTTCTGCATCTCCTTGAGGGTCTAAGGCGGGCTCATCCTGTCTATCGCCTTGACCTTCTCGGGGGTGGCCTCGATCCCTCTGTGCGAAACCAGGAAACCCAGCAGCTTGCCGGACGAAACCCCGAACACACACTTCTCCGGGTTGAGCTTCAGGTTTATGCTGCGCAGGTTAGCGAATGTCTCTTCCAGGTCTTTGATTAGAGTCCTTGCCTCCCGCGACTTGACCACAATGTCATCGACGTATGCCTCTGCATTCCTCCCCAACTGCGGCCCAAGCGTGATGTGCATTAGCCGCTGGAAGGTCGCACTAGCGTTCCGCAGCCCGAAGGGCATGCAGGTGTAGCAGTACACGCCGCACGGGGATATGAAAGTTGTTTTCTCGATGTCCTCTGTCGCCATCTTGATTTGATGATACCTTGAGAAAGCATCTAGAAAGCACAGCAGGACGCATTCAGTAGTGGAGTCCACGATCTAGTCGATGCGCGAGAGCAAAAAAGGGTCCTGAGGGCAAGCTTTGTTGCGGCTCATGAAGTCAACGCACGTGCGCTCCTTCCGTCCTTTCTTAGGGACAATCACCGGGTTGGCCAACCAATCCGGGTGCCGCACTTCCCGAATGATGCCGGCTTCCTGCAACTTACGGACCTCTTGGACGACGACTGCTTGCATCTCCTGCGCCTAACGCCGTGCCTTTTGCTTTACTGGCCACGCTTCGGGGCATACCATCAAGTGGTGCTCGATCACCTCCCTCGGGACGCCAACCAAGTCAGACGCCTCCCACGCGAAGACGTCCTTGTTGGCCCTCAGGAAGCCAACCAATGCCTCCTCCTGGTCTGGGAGAAGGCCTGCGCCAATGGTGAAGGTGGGGCCCGAGCCCCCGATGTCGACATGCACCTGCTTTGTCTCGGCCCGGTCCTGAGAGAATAGTTGCTTTTTCTTTGCGGGCGCAGCCTCCTGAGCCTCCGCGGTGCCCCCTCCGTCAGGGCACGAAGCCGCCGCGGCCCTGTAGGCGAGCTTGAGGGCCCGGATCATGTCTTTCATATACCCGACCACCGTGATAATGCCACCGCTGCCTGGCATCTTGACAACGTTGTAGCCTAGATGGGTCACCGCCATGAACTTGGCGAGGGCCGGATACCCCAGGATGGCGTTGTATGGGAGGGCGATGCGGGCCACATCGAAGTCGATCAGCTCGGTGTGGTAGTTGTCGCGCATGTCGAAGGTGACGGGGAGGCCTATCTGCCCCAGGGGGTGGCCGAGCCCTTGACCACCACGGAGAAAGGCTTGGTGGGAGTGAGCTGGTCGTACGGCACCTGGAGCAGGTCGAAGGTTTCCACGGAGAGGACGTTCAGGCCGGTGCCGCTGTCGATGAGGGTCTTGGTTACCGCGACGTTGTTGATGGTGGGCGTGCATAGCGTGGGGAGGGCACCCGCAACCGCCGTGGTCTTGGGATGATCTCTGGAATCGAAGGTGATGATAGCCTCAGGTCCGGCGCGGCCCCGCATAGCCTCACTCTGTGGTCAAGTAGCGCTTCCTCGACGGAGAAACTGCTTGATGTGGCGGCCGGAAGCGGGCGCCTGCGACCTGCCGATGATGCACGCGACCGCTTGGGGCGCCGGAGCCGCGAAGCGTGCGACGAATTGGTCGCGGAGCTCCTCCCAAGAGGAGATCGAGGTGCGCGGGAGGCCGCGGAGCCAGGAAAGAGGGGCCTCCGTGAGGACCAGGGGGAGCCAGTTTGCCATGGCCTTGTCGTCGCCGCCCGCCACCTCGATGGCCTGTGCGGTCCGCAGCGCCGTCGTACCGCGGGGGCAGCGCCGGCCTAAACTTCATGGGCCCCTCACTAGTACAGCGAGGTGCTATACAAACGATTTTTAACCCCTTTCTGCGACGGCGTTTTGAACCGTCGCCTAGTGAGTGACTGTGATAAGGGGGTCCTTCCCACATGACCCAGAAACCGTCGGGGATAGGCCCTCCTGGCACACACGCTCGGCAAAATGAGGTCGTGTGCGACGGGCGAGTGATCAAATACGGTTATACGTACAACTGTGCTAAAAAAAATACAATTATACAGGCCAAATCGTTTCCGGTCGTAAGTACATCCCACACAGTCAGTCCCGGCTAAACATTTCCGTCCGTATGTACATTCCACACAGTCAATCCAAGGAATACATTTCCGTTAGTATGTACATCCCAAACAGTTAATCCAAGAAGTACGTTTCCGTTCGTATATACATCCCACACAGTCACTCCAAGGAAAACGTTTCCATTCGCAGGTATATCACACACAATTTTCCCCATTAAATCATTTGTGATAGCATTGCCATTGCAGACGATATTAACAATTTTATCATTTGACTTATTGAATGCATCACACACGGTGCATAGAAGAAACTGTGTGGCCAAGGTTGTCCATCACACACACTATTTATGTGGTAAACGTTTGCGCAAGGTGGCCTAACACAAATAGTTTTCAAGAGGATGTCGTGTGTGATTGTTCATTGATCCAACACGGTTTATTCCTAGAAACTGTGTGCGTTGCCTGAGGTCATCGCCCACGGTGTTTTCTCAATAACCGTTTGCAATAGAAAAACCCAATTAGCAGGCTAATTGGCCATTAGCTGGCTAAATGTCCTATTATTAATAATCCATTTATTAATCTAATTGGCATTTCATATTAAGCACACAATATATTTCATTTTCATATTAAGGAAGCAAGATTTCATAATTGAAATACATCAGAGTACAACGTCATATAGCTTCAGCACTCAGCTACCCCATTACACAACTGCACCAGCACCAAGTTTCACATGCAACATCTATAACCTTTCAAAATTAGCATCATAGATGGTACATAGACAGATGAATCTCATCTGGAAAACTGCTGAAGCGGAAGGCGAATATTGAGCCTTCATTGCTGTTGAAGGTCTTTGCAACTTTAGGCCAGTGCCTGTGGATGATTGACCGTCCATCCTTCATCTTCTTCAGGAACACTTCAATATTGAACCATGGGTGTTGTATGAATACCTTTCTCGCCTCCTGAACATACAGGTGGTTTGAGAGGTAATCATCAGTGAACTGCTTTGGAAAGGCCTAAAAACAAGGATGTGCATAAATATCTTCTCTATATTGGAAACGGGGCAAAGGAATAAAAAAGGCAAGGTATAATAGTTAGTACCATCCTGTAGTGAACTGATGTCTTCTTCATTGTGCAGACAAAGATCTTGTTGTTTTTTGTCGCTAATTTCTTTATCCCAACAATCTTTCTGAGTTTCTTGACTTGACTGATATTCATGGACAACTCATTTCCCCATATGCAAAAAGGGTCGAACAGTGGGTCAAAACCTCTGACAGCAGGACCTACATGTGCAAGACCAAATTGTTAAAAACCTAAATATTAGAATGGTTCCTGCAATTGCATAATAATGTGCTATTAGAAAAGGACCATGCATGTGCAAACCTCGATTGTAAACCTCAGTGCTTCCCATTGTTTCCCTGCAACACATATAAGGTAGTTAGTGATCAGGTTAAGTGAGGGTTCGCATGCTATCAATAAAATATCTTGATGAAAAATAAGCACATTGCAGATTCATCAGATTAATTCAAGCCACATGGAAAACCCATTTATCCAAACCAAGCATGATTAAGAACTAGGAAATATAGCAATTGTATATGTTTCTCATGTATTAAGTGCAGCCAAATTCGATTATTCCTCACATGCACAACAATACAAAATTCAACCCACGACAATTGGACATTGCATTGCAGAATTGAACCAAGCAGTTAACTAAACACCACAACAAATGAACCAAACATTAACTGAGCACCACATTGCACAATATAACATACTCCTAATAGAAGATTAGATAGTTAACCAAACCAAGCATGCTTAACAACTTGGAAAATAGCAATTGTATTTGTTTCTCATGTATTTAGTACAGCCAAATTCAATTTATTTCTCACATGGTATACAATAACATAATGCACCCACAACAATTGAACATCACATTGCAGAATTGAATGAAACAGTTAACTAAACACCACAACAAATGAACCAAACATTAACTAAGCACCACATTGCACAATGTATAACATACTAGAAGATCAGACAGTTAACCAAACCTAGCATGCTTGACAACTTGGAAATATAGCAATTGTATTTGTTTCTCATGTATTTTGTAAAGATAAATTCGTTTTATTTCTCACATGGAAGACAATACAAAATTGCACCCTGAAGAATTGAACATCACATTTGCAGAATTGAACCAAATAGTTAACTGAAGATGACAACTAATTAACCAAACAGTTAATAAGTGAGCACCACATTGCATGACATATAGAACATATACACTAGAGAAACAGATTGCATGGTAAAAGTAGATAGGACAATTCACTAGAATTGGTTAAGGAAAGGCAGGAGCAGCACATGCAATGGTTAAACTGGGCATGCTTAACCAGCGTAGCTAGCAAACTGAACATAGGTCCTTATAGTGAGCTAATAAGACAAGCTACTCCTCATTGTCGGAGATACCGATGATGATTGGCTCCTTGGACATGGAAGAGGGCAAGGCCTCCACATTGTGGGTACCCTCATCGTAGTGGTGAGTTGCCTGAGCCGCTCCGGGCACCAACCTGCTGCCTCTTGAGTTGAGGTAAGCACGGGCACGCTGAGAAAACACCTCGTAGTCTTCGTCGAAGGCACCGACGGTGGCCTCGAGGAAACACCACGAACTGTTGTTTAAAGCAGCCAACCGCATTGCGGCTTCAGTGCGTGAGGCGTCGACGGTGGCCTCGACGGCGAGGTGCTCCTCCAAGATCTGGGAATCAGCATGAATGGCAGCCATCGTGACCTCATCCGCGCGTGCAGTCGCGATTTGCTTCTCCGCTGCCAAATGCTCCTTGAGCTCCTGGCTATACTGCGTGCACCATGGCTTAGGGCGGCGCTTATTTGGGGGAGGGGGAGGTGATTTGGGTGGAAGGTGTCGCACCGGCGGTCGGGGCATGTGGGATGTGGAAGGAGGAGGAGGATGGGGGTCGGGTGTGGATTACCTGCCTGGATCGACGAGGCCGAGCAGCGTGATGGAGGGTCGCCGGTAGGGCCTAGTCGCCGGCGAGGAGGCGGCGCTGCAAACAAGGAGTGAAGGTTTCAACTTGGAAAGGAAGGCGGAAATAGGGGAAATGTGGCTTTTGGTAAGGGGGAGGGGGCGGGGAGGTAGATATTTCCGCGGAAGCCGAAATTTTTGAATCGGTGCAGCGAAAAAACTGGCGCGCAAAGTGTCATCAGACACAGTCCCTTATTCAGCACTGTGTACGATATGTGAACATCACAAACGATTCATATAGCTTAACCTGTGTGTGATGAGTTTGAATGTCAAAAATTTTGGTTCGAATTTCCCTAGTTGCAGTGGTCATCCATGTCATTGCATAATTTGGGTACACAAAGGAGACTACAGCACACCCACACTTCTTAATCGAGCAAGTTCAGCAATTAAACAGAGCTAGCTGACCTAAACATTACTCTAACAAATTAAACACCGGTGCCCTTAATTAAACAAAAAAAAGAGTACTACTACGGCTGGTGCTCGTCGATCTCCGCCACCTGCTCCATGTCCAGCTCGCGCCCCACGATCTCCTGGGGAAGGGGCTCCATGGCATCAATCACACCATACTCGGCAAGCATCTCACCATCCATGTCCGCCATCTCTTTGGAAAAGGCCGCCACGAGCTGGGCATGGGCGGCCGCTATCTGGGCTTGGACGGGCCTCGTCATGGCAAGGTATGCCGCGGAGGAACGGACGGCTGCTCGAACGCTCTCGGCGATTGCCAACTCTTCGGCCGTGGGTTGCCAACCGTTGTCGGAGAAGCTTTGTTCGATTTGTGCGGTGACTGCCATGAGCTGGGCGTGGGTGGCCTCGACATGGTCGTGGGCAGCCTCCATCAGGGCTAAGGCCGCCGCTGCGGAACGGACAGCTGCTGTGCCGCTCTCGCCAGTTGCTATCCCCGAGGCAGATGTTGCTGCCGCCACCTGAGAAGCAACAATGGCCGTTTGGGCTGCCTTGGCTGGCCGGTCGCAGATTGCGGCCGCGCTCATGCAGCTTGTTAGCACGCGCATGGTAGCTGCGGCCGTGATCTCGCCAGAGTGGGCCGCCGAAGTTGCCCTCACGACGTGGGTCCACGTCCCCATCTTTCACCGGCGATGATTAAACAGTGAAATGATATTTGGGGAGCGAGCTAGTGTGCTTAACACGCCGGCTGTAGTCTGTAGCCGACGCACCTTCTCATGTAAGTCATAGGCGTACTATACTCCGACGGTGCTCGAAGATATTTTGTACTGCATCTCACACGGTTGGTGATAATAAACTGTGTGCGATCTACTTGATTTTTCATCTTGATTTGAATTACATAATGGGGTCATAGCGGCAAAGGAGGGTGTTTGAATTGCTAGAACTTTTATCTGCAGTGAACATGCAACTATAGGTGTGTCATAAAAAAATTTGAATTATTCAGGGTTCGCTTGGACATTTTTATACATTAACTTGGTTTTCTAGCCATTTCAGGTGCACAATTCAAAATTAAACTACATGCACATGCTCCTGTGCACCAAAATGGGTTGTAAAATGATATATGTGCCCATGGGTGTCGGGGTACGACACCTATGGGATCCCGAGAGACCCCTTTATGATTCGGCGGGGGAAGAGGTATACGCAAAGAGCAGAACCAATGATCGACGCGGGATGTTTTTACCCAGGTTCGGGCCGCTGATCAGCGTAAAACCCTACTCCTGCTTTGTGTTCTTATTGATGTTCTTGAGCCCAGCCTTCAGGAGCACTCGCAATGAACAGTACGTTCAAAGAGCAGCTACGCATGCAGAATGGGCCAGAAGTTCTCCTCCTCTGTAGCAGTTGCCTTGGGCCTCCTTTTATATACTCAAAGGGGTCTCCACAGTGGCAAAATGTACATACATTGAGGTGTAAAGTAGCTACAGGGTATCATACCTAACCCCTGACGGATTAGGACAAGCGCATTTAATGCACCATGAAGTGTCCGTTAAGGTGTCCTCACTTTCTTGGGGATGGAAAAGGGGGCCATCCCATCATCACCGCTTAAGCTCTCCCCCACTGGCGCGTCGCCACGCATCCAGAGAAGGACCCAGAATGTCAGACATGTTACTGTGCCGAAGCGGTGGCACAGTGGCAGAATCTTGCCGGGCGCCAAGGGCCGTCCCGGCAAGGATCTTGCCGGGAAGGCTGGCCTTCGGATTTCAGTCCTGCTTATCTGCCGATCCTTGGATCTCTGACTTGATGACTTCCTTGATGGCTTGAATCGACCTCGAGCTGATCCCAGCAAGCCTTGCCGCAAGGATGGCTACAACTGCCCGTGCACAAGTACGGGGTACTAGTGGCCCAATACTTAGTACACCGACAATGGGTTTATGCTTATGTCCCATGCAACAAATGGGGATGAATTTCAAACACCACGGCACCGTGGCTCTCCAGCAAACGTTGAGGTACTTGCTTTTGTAATTCTAGTAAATCCAAAACCTGTCTGAAATTCATGAACCTTGGCATGCTATCATGGAATGGCATCAACATGCTGGGGTAAAAAATATTGTCCCATTTGGGGCAGGTTATGGTATAAGCTTCTCACAAGAAGCCTCATGGTTCCATTAGGGAAACGTGTCACCTTTGTGGACAAAAAGATATTCGTCGCCTCTTCTTGCTTTCAATTTTTTTTCTGGTGTCAACATAGAACAACAGGATTGTCGTGTTAAATTTTGAAATTTTTTAGGGATCGTTTGGACATTTTTTATACGTTAACTGAGTTTCTAGGCATTTGTGTGCATAATTCAAAATTGAACTACATGCACATGCTCCAGTGCATAAAAACGGGTTGAAAAATCAAATGTGTGTCCTTGGTTGCAAGCTTAGGTCACATGCAAGAAATGAGAATGAATGTCAAACACCTTGACATTGTCTCTCGACCGCTAATATTGAGATACATGGTTTTAAAAATCTAGTAAATCGAAAACTCGTCTGAAATTCATGAAACTTGACATGATATCGTGGAACGGCATCGACATGCCGTGGTAAAAATATTGTCCCATTTGGGGCAGGTTTGGGTATAAGCTTCTCGCAAACCAGAGCTTCTCACAACAAGCCTGATGGTTTCAGTAGGGAACGTGCCACCTTGGGGGACAAAACGATATCCGTTGCCTCTTCTTACTTTCAAAAATTTTCTCATGTCAACATAGAACAACAGGAGTGTTGTGTCAATTTTTGGGATTTTTCGGGGATCACTTGGACATTTTTATAAATTAACTGAGTTTTCTATGCATTTATGTGCATAATTCAAATTTGAACTATATGCACATGCTACAGTGCATATAAATGGGTTCAAAATTGAAATGTGTGTCCTTGGTTGCATGCTTAAGTCCCATGCAAGAAATGAGAATGAATGTCAAACACCTTGCCACCGTCGCTCGGCCGCTAACATTGAGATACATGGTTTTTAAATTCGAGAAAATCGAAAACGTGTCTGAAATTTATGAAACTTGACATGCTAGCATGGAACGGCATCAACATTCCGTGGTAAAAATATTGTCCCATTTGGGGCAGGTTGGGTTATAAGCTACTCACAAACCAGAGCTTCTCACAACAAGCCTCATGGTTACGGTAGGGAACGTTTCACCTTTCTGGACGAAACGATATCCATTGCCTCTTCTTGATTTCAATTTTTTTCTAGTGTCAACATTAAATAACAGGAGTGTTGTGTTAAATTTAGGAATTTTTTGGGGTTCTTATGGACATTTTTATACATTAACTGAGTTTTCTATGCATTTATGTGCATAATTCAAATTTGAACTACAAGCACATGCTCCAATGCATGTAAATTGGTTGAAAAATCAAATCTGTGTCCTTGGTTGCATGCTTACGTCCCATGCAAGAAATGGGAATGAATGTCAAACACCTTGCCACCGTCGCTTGGCCGCAAACATTGAGATACATGGTTTTTAAATTCTAGTAAATCCAAAAGTCATCTGTAGTTCATGAAACTTGACATGCTATCATGGAGCGGCATCAACATGCTGTGGTGAAATTTTTGTCCCATTTGCGGCAGGTTTGGGTATAAGCTTCTCGCAAACCAGTGCTTCTCACAACAAGCCTGATGGTTTCGGTAGGGAACGTGCCACCTTTGGGGATGAAACGATATCCGTTGCCTCTTCTTTCTTTCAAAATTTTTCTAGTGTCAACATAGAACAACAGGAGTGTCGTGTCAATTTTTCGGATTTTTCGGGGTTCGCTTGGACATTTTTATACATTAACTGGGTTTTCTAGGCATTTTATGTGCATAATTCAAATTTGAACTACATGCACAAGCTCTAGTGTAGAAAAATGGGTTGACATATCAAATGTGTGTCGTTGGGTGCATGCTTAGGTCCCATGCAAGAAATGGGAATGAATTTCAAACACCAGGGCACTGTTGATTGCCGGCAAAATGTTGAGATACTTTGTTTTTAAATTCTAGTAAATCCAAAACTCGTCTGAAATTCATGAAACTTGGCATCCTATCATGGAATGGCACCCGACATGCTGTGGTATTTTTCGTGTCCATTTTGAGAGAAGGCACACTCGAATAACAGCCAACAAAGGCATTTTGAAACAAATAGCTACCACTTTAACATCTCAAACGTTAATGGCTATAGGAGGTGCCGTGCGGACAGCTGCTTGGCTGAACGGGAGGCGTGTGAGCGCAGTCCGGTGTGCAGGCTGACCGAGAGGCATGCAAGTTGTCCTCCAATGCGCAGGCTCACTCGGAAGCGTGCGAGCTGTACACTGCGCAGGCACACTGGGAAGCGAGCCCTTTGACTTCCATGGCCGCCCTCCTTCCTTGCATCCTCTTCGTTAATGGCGCCCGAGCTGCTGTTTAATACGGGTGGCCTTACTGTTCGCCTCCCATTCCCCTTCCTCCCGCAGACCTCCACCAACGCCATGGCGCAGAAGGATGATCTGCCAATAGTCTTCCAGTTTGGTGAAGTCGACTCCGAGCCGGAGGAGATAGAAAATAAGGAGGAATGAGGTCTCATGGACATGGCCCTGAACGAGCTGGCCACGGCGGTTGATGCTCCCGCGCCCGTCCCAGCTCCCATCCCCGCGCCCGCGCTAGTGACCATCCCCGTAGCATTGACGGGCTGGTCGGCGAGCACTATCGCAGAGCTGGAAGCCGCTGGCATCAGCGAGGTCTCCGCGGACCCGCGCGAGCTTGTGTACATGCCAGCGCCCGTGCTCGTGCCCGTGCGCGCCCATGCACCCACCGCGGCGCCGGTCCCCGTGTGTTTGCCTGCACCCGCCGCACCCGTGCCCGTGCGCGCGCCCCCCTCAGCGGCATGGGACACCGCCATTGACCGCTACCTCGCAGTGCCGCGAGTTGCTGTCCTCTCGCGCCCCTCCCGTCGATCACGTGATGACATGATGTTTGATTTCCAAGTGAAGAACATTCTGTGCTGCCTTGAAGACTTCAACAACAGCGTCCCGGAGGACGACAACGACAACGCCGGCGCGGCACACCGCCTCCGTCGCCGCCGAATTAGTTTTTTTTTGGGGTTTAATACTGTATCAGTGTATCTCGATCATATGAATATAAATTCGCAGTGTGACTGAATGAAAGATATGGTTTGAACGAACTTGTATTTTTCTCTCTGAATGTATAGACTTATCAAACAATTTTCTTTAAAAACAACATAAATGGTTTTTAAATATAAAACACTCATCGCAAACGTTTTAGATAGAACAAACGTATGCAAACCGACAACTTCCCCAGGAAGCCAAGGGAAAATGTGCCGAGCAGGATTTTGTGTAGCTCTTGATCGCAAACGTTTTAGATAGAACACCCGTATGCAAAGTGAGAGCTATGGTCTTATGCAGTAAGCCAAGGGAAAATTCGCAGCGCAGGATTTGTGCATCTCTTCTACGCAAACGGTTCAGATTGAATATGGTATGCAAAGCCAGACTTTGGTGCTAAGCCAAGAGAAAATGTGCCGAGCAGGATTTGTACATCCCTTCAACGCAAACGGTTGTTTTGGATGACCCGTGTGCAAGCACGTACAGACAATTTGGTAAGATTTGCATCTGTCATATTGGCTATATTGCCATTTGTCAAACTGGAAAGATTGACATTTGTTGATCTAGTAACATTGCCATTTGTCAAGCTTGTAACACTGCCATTTGTCAAAATATGTAGCTAAAAATCACTAGCACTATCTAATTTTTGCAACTAAAATTCAGTAATTAAGCATAGATTTCATTCATAGATTCAGCAGTCGTTCTTTTATACAAACAGTTCAACTCGACAGCTGAACCGACCAAACCTTTCCCCAATTGTTGCCAACCACGTACTGAAATAGCTAGTTCAACTATATATACTAGCTAATTTTAAGTATGTTGTACAGTTCCACCACATCTATAGTCAGATGAACTGAACAAAATAGCCCCTAAATACTACTACTATGGAGGGGCTTTGTACTACTTCCGGCAGCCTCTCCTCTACCGAGCGCGCTCAGTAAGAGGCAGAAGAGGAGGAGCCTACCGCCGAGCTGGACAACTACAATACGGTACCTGCCGCTGCTGCACCTTCAGCAACGCTCACCTCGAACGCCCTCTGCCGCTCCAGACGACCCCTCTCAAAGCAGTGGTTCTCCTCGTAGATCTCCTGATTCCTCGCCTCTGCGGCGGCGTGTGCTACGGCCACGGCGGCGGTAAGGCTCTTTGCATGCTCGACGAGGCGCTCCTCTTCCTCCCGCAGGAACTCGATGTAGTGCGCAAGGTCGCTCACGCACATGCGGGCCTCGACCTCCGCCTCCCGCCTTTGGGCGGTGGTGGCGGAGCGGGTGATGACCCCGGCGGTCGACGGTGGGCTGGCGTCCATGGCGGCTGACGATGGGGTGGCGGCCACGACCACCACCTCCCGCCGTCGGGCCACGGTGGTGGAGCGGATGATGGCCACGGTGGCCGCCAATGGGGTGGCGGCCACGACGGCCACCGCCCACCTTCGGGCCGCGGCGGCGGAGCGGGCGATGGCCCAGGCTTTCGACAGTGGTGTGGCGGCAGACGGTGGGCTGGCGGCAACGGCGGCCAGCAACAGACTGGTGCAATTGGCGATTGTGAGAGAAGCAGACAAGATAAGCTACAAGGAGGGAGGGGAAAATGCGACGCAGGACTCGCCAGCCGTGAGGGTTTATATAGCAGGCCGGTAAGCATTGGGATTTTGGGGGATTTCACCGAGTCGGGCGGGAAGCTTGCGCGGGAACCTGCGAGGTTGCGCGGGAACGGGCTCACTGACGATTCATTGGCGCCACTTCGAGCCACCGTTTGGCCAAAAGAACGCCCCCGCGCGCTGCGCAAGCTTGCGCTGTAAGCCGTTTGCGGCAGCGGGGTGACAAGACGTGCGAGAGGAGGACGAAAGGACACGTACACATACGGTTAATAAAAAAACGTTTGCAATTTAATTACCTACTACCCCCGTCCTAGTTTATAAGTCGTCTATGTATTTTTGTGCCAAATTTTGACTAGAGATTTAACTAATAAAATACGAATGCATGTCGCCAAAGATTATATCGTTGGATTCGTATTTGAACATAGTTTCAAATTATATAATTTTTATAACATGCATCAACATTTTGTTGGTTAAATTTAAGGTCAAAATATGGCACAGAATATAAAGGGGACTAATAGACGAAGACGGAGGTAGTAGCACACGGCCACTCTCTACGCAGCGTCGCAACCATTCCCTGCGTGTTCAACTGCTCTATGCGTGTGGTTGCTCATGGTTGAGGCGGCCGTGGCATGCTCTGCTCACGTCCCGCCGCGCGCGCTATGCTCTCGCGTCCCTCCGGGCGCTCTGCCCTCATCCCTCCATGCGCGGTGCCAGTGTTTGGGGCCGGCACATGATCACGTACGTTCGTGGAGCCATTATGCATGTGGTTGCGCCGGGCATGGCGCCACGATGCATTTACCCGCTGCAAAAACTGCCATGCGGACGCGCCGAGAATCCAGGCCGCCCAGCCCCCATTTATTTCTGCGGCCATTTACCTTCATCTCTCGCGCCACATGACACAATAAGCACACCCATGACGACACATACAGAGAGGACATCCAGCGGTTCCAATGGCGCTCCCCGTGGCTCCAATGGCGCTCCCAGCGGCCGACAACAACAACGGGGGGCAGTTCACAACGCATCATGTAGTGGACACCCACGTGAGGGGGAAGGCCCTCTCGGTGGTGTACACGAACGAGCCAGTCTTGGTGGAGAGCTCCATCCAAACTATGGAGCAGTTGCTTGCTGAGGACAAGTACCATGTGGTCGGCTTCAACCTCGAGTACACCATCGGTCGTGCCAGGCACGATCAGAGGGTTGCCGTCGCCCAGTTGTGTGTGCGACATGACATCCTCATCTACCACTACCACCTGGGCACAAGGCCTTGCGAGCATTTCTCTAGGTTTATCGACAGCTCCGACTATAGTTTCGCTATGGTGGACACCACCAATGATCTAAAAGCGCTCAAGGTTTCAGGCTTGAAATGCCAGAATCATGTCAACATCCAGAACCACTAAAAGGTCTGGAGCAGCGACAACAACAAACAGAACTACCTAGTTGACCTCGCCTTGGCCATCATCAACCCCTACTACATGAAGATGAAGGATGAGAGCAAGAAGGACAAGAACGGCTGGCACAGTGTTTGGCATCAGAGACTGGATGAACAACACGTCAAGTACATGGCCAAGGACGTGTACACAAGCTACGAGATGTACAGGGGGATCGTTTTACATGAGGAAGTGTCTTCTTCCTGCCCCAGACGAGGGATCGATCCACAGAGCAGTGGCTAGAGCGTCACAAGAAGTAGATGACTAGACGATCGTTTCTCCTAGTTTAGAATGCATGCAATTGTTTATTGAGGTGTGTGTGAATTATCTGTATAGTCACTTATGTAATTGGATGTTTATTTCAGTTATATATATATATGTTATTCTTCTATAAGCAAAGCAAATCACACAACTCATTAGCAACAATCGTCTATGTTATTATTGGTCTTTGCACACATTTCTGATTATGGACCTGTTTGCCGCGTATCACACACATCTTGTTCAGTCGAAGTGTTTCTGTTGTCTTGGCTCATCGCAAATAGTTCATCCGACTGAAATGTATGCCCTCCATCGCACACACCCTGATTTGGCTGACCGTTTCTATTGTGTTGGCTAATCACACACAGTTCATCCTAGTGAACTGTATGCCGTATATCACACACACCCTCATCTGGCTGCCCGTTTCTGTTGTTCTGCCTCATCGCAAATAGTTCTGCTGGATTAACCGTATGCCACGCATCGCACACGCAACTCTAATCTGAACTGTGTTTGATGTCACCGCCATCACAACCATTTTGTATCTTTTTTGACGGTTTTATTACATCACCGTTTGTGATTAATGCATCGCACACAGTTTCGTCGAAGGGTCTTTGATTGGACTGTCGCGTTTGGACCAACCTGCAGTAGTGACTGCACCCGGCGCAGGCCGGGGGTGAAGGTCGAGCAACCCGCGACGCTCCCGTACGCTTCCGGCGGTCATGCCTGCGAGGCGGCACCCTCCATCGAGGTAGCGAAGCGAGGGCAAAGCATGGTCGGTGGAGAAGCGAAACTTCGACACGCCCCTACCTGGCGTGCCAAATGTCGGATTCAGGGCTCCGCAAACCCAAGAAGGTTCGAACTCTGGGGCATCTGCGAAGATCTCAACCTCTCAAGTCTCAAACTCGTAGCCCTACAGCCTAGCCTCGACGGATGCACGCTTGAGTGGGGAAGAAGATGAACACAGCAGTTTACCCAGGTTCAGGCCACCTTGCGGTGTAAAACCCTACTCCTGCTTTGTGGTGGATTGGCCTCACGAGGGGCTGAGGATGAACAAGTGCAGTGGATCAACTGCCTCGCGAGGGCTCTGGTGGTGAGGGTGGAAAGGATCTGATCTCCTTCTATGGTGGTGGCTAACCTATATTTATAGTGGCCTTGGTCCTCTTCCCTCAAAACTTAGGCGGGAAGGGATCCCACAGTGGCCAATTCGAAAAGGGACAAGTAGTACATCTTATCCTGACGAAAGGTGGTCTTCGCCTGCAAAGCTTCTGGCCATCACACAGCGGTGGGCTCGGTGATGACATCCGTCCTGCCGAGCTCATGGTCTTGGTCTTGTCATACAGGAATGGAAGCCTTTGGAGGACTCCTCGGGAACCCACGCTCGTCCTTGCTCCCTTAGCAGTGAAAGGGAGACTGTCTCCTCTGCGCCCGCTGGCGCCAGCCTGACCATGGTCGGCATGGCTCACATCACCATAGCCTCATGAGGCTGGGTACCTGCATAGAAATCTCTGCTCCTTAGGAGGCAGCCTGGGGAGGCCGCCCCTCTAGAGGTCTTGGCGTCGTTCTCCTCGCGAGGCCGGGGGGCCCTCGCGAGGGTCTTGTCTTGGAGGCCCTGCCACTGGGCCGTACCAGGCCGTCGAGGGAGCCACGCCGTGGGCTGCAGGCAGGCAGATCTGGGTACCCCGTTCCCAGAACACTTACGCAACGGTTTTAGAGTGGATGATGAACTAGAGGGAGGAGATTAGAACCACACTGGGCTTCTAATTATGAGGATTAGAGGTAGCTAGGGCTAGCTCTAATCAGTCAACTAGGACCAACTAGAGGAGGCTCCCAAACTTGTATTCTAGGGGCTAGCCCTGCTCCTCTATTTATATGTTGAGCCCTGGGGTCATTACTTGGGGAGAGGGCCTCCCCAAAGTCGGTTTGGAACGCAAGGAAGAGTCCTTCTTGGATTCCAGCACCAGACGCCACGTTCCTCGGCGTCTGGCCCAGACGCCATGGTCCTTGGCTTCTGGCCCAGGGCCAGACGCTAGGGTCCCTGGCGTCTGGTCCCTGACCTCTGCAAAACTTCCTTTTGCATCAGCCTAAAGCCCCGTGGGCCTTACCCCTTGGCCCAACGAAAGTGTCCTCGCACCAGAACATTTCTCGAAACATCCGAAACCCTTCCGGAGACCAAACACTATCATCCAATATATCAATCTTTACCTCCGGACCATTCGGGAGCTCCTCACCATGTCCATGATGTCATTCGGGACTCCGAACAACATTCGGTCACCAACATACATAACTCATATAATACTATATCGTCAACGAACGTTAAGCGTGCGGACCCTACGGGTTCAAGAATGGTGTAGACAAGACTGAGACGCTTCTCCGGTCAATAACCAATAGCGGGACTTGGATGCCCATGTTGGTTCCTACATATTCTACGCAGATCTTTATTGGTCGAACCTTTATGACAACATACATAGTTCCCTTTGTCTGTCGGTATGTTACTTGTCCGAGATTCGATCATCGGTATCTCCATACCTAGTTCAATCTCGTTACCGGCAAGTCTCTTTACTCATTCCGTAGTACATCATCTTGTAACTAACTCCTTAGTCACTTTGCTTGCAAGCTTCTTGTGATGCTGTATTACCGAGAGGGCCCAGAGATACCTTTTCGTCATATGGAATGACAAATCCCAATCTTGATCCATGCCAACTCAACAGACACCTTCGGAGATACCAGTAGAGCACCTTTATGATCACCAGTTATGAAGTGATGTTTGATACACACAAGGCATTCCTTCGAAGTCCGGGAATTGCATGATCTCATGGTCAAAGGAACATGTATTTGACATTAAGAAAGCAGTACCAATAAACCGAACGATCATATGCTATGCTAACGGATGGGTCTTGTCCATCACATCATTCTCCTAATGACGTGATCTCGTTATCAAACGACAACTCATGTCTATGGTCAGGAAACCTTAACCATCTTTGATCAACGAGCTACTCAAGTAGAGGCTTACTAGGGACTTAGTATTTGTTTATGTATTCACACATGTATTTAAGTTTCCGATCAATACAATTATAGCATGAATAATAAACCTTTATAATGATTAAGGAAATATAATAATAACCACTTTATTATTGCCTCTAGGGCATATTTCCAACAGTCTCCCACTTGCACTAGAGTCAATAATCTACATTACATAGTAATGAATCTAACACCCATGGAGTCTTGGTGCTGATCATGTTTTGCCCGTGGAAGAGGTTTAATCAACGGGTCTGCCACATTCAAATCCATATGTACTTTTCAAATTTCTATGTCTCCATCCTTGACTTTTTCATGAATGAAGTTGAAGTGTCGCTTGATGTGTTTGGTTCTCTTGTGAAACCTGGGTTCTTTGGCTATGGCAATTGCTCCAGTGCTGTCACAAAAGATTGTCATTGGACCCGATGCACTGGGTATTACACCTAGATCGGATATGAACTCCTTCATCTAGACTTCTTCATGCGCTGCTTCCAAAGCAGCTATATACTCCGCTTGACATGCAGATCCCGCCAAGACGCTCTGCTTAGAACTTCACCAACTGTTGTGGTTTTGTCACGGCAGATGTCCTAGTGAAAGGACTTAAGCGTGAAGCCATTGCAACGGCGATTAGCTTGTCGGGGTTGATGCGGGACAAGAGACACGGGTTTACCCAAGTTTGGCCCCTCACGATGGAGGTAAAAGCCTACTCCTGCTCTTGTTGCTTATTGCTTGAGTATCTATTACAAGGGAGCGGATTCACTTGACCTAGCTATTGATTGATTGTAACCTGTCTGTTCTAAGTCGGGAACTCGCCTTTATATACAGGTCGAGGCCGCCGACTTACAATAGTCCAGGCCGGGTTATGACCCGCGACCGAGTCATATTCTAAACCAACTTGACTCATAAGGCAAGTCGCCATAGGGCGGCTTACGCTTCTGGGCTTCCTTCTCGCTCTGGGCCTTGAGCCGGCCCATCCTGTGAACCGCCACTTCAGCCTTATATCTTGATTACTCTTGCTTGTCTGAAGCCCATCATTAAGATTCGCCAGCGGCCTAACCCGCCCCTTTTCAGGGCAGGTTATATCGCAGGGTTATATCCCCAACATTAGGCCCTAGATTGATTTGAACTTGTTCATGTCAATCTTCAATCCTTCCGTCTGGCAAGTCTTCTCTTTGTCCTGTTTAATCTCAGTCTTGAATGCCTTCATAACCCGCCATAAGGAAAGATGACATCATCCCCGTGATTTCAGGAAAACCTTCATGATGACATAACGAATCTTTGTATGAATCCACCATTCCGAAAATCAAGGCGTCCCTTTTGTTGTAAAATTTATTGCGGCTCCTCGATCTTTGCACCAGCCATTCACTGTTCTCCCCTTTCCTTATAAATAGGCACGAGGGCCCCCTCTTTTTACCTTTTACCTAGCCTTCTCCACTTCTTCTTCTTCCTCGCAAGTTCCTTTGCGACTGGAGCTCCGCCGCGTCCATCGAGCTGTGCCAGCTTTCTCCAGCCAAGGTCGTGACTCCAGTCCGTCGTCGGCTCAGCGGTACACCTCCGCTTTCCTTCATCATCGTCAGGTACCACCTCCTTTCCTTCTCAGATCTACATTAGGTCACCTGAGTTCATCATGTTCATCGGAGTTCATCTGTTTCTCCGTTCATCATAGCTTGAATAGAGGTCGTTTTGATCCAAAAACACCGTAGAAATACTGCGGCCGCCAGTTCGGCATCCATCTTATATCTTGAAATAACCGTACCTTCCTTAGAACCAATAGGTAGCTTGCTAGTCCTTCCATCACCATGTTTTTAGGTTTAGCAATTATTTTCCTTTTTTGAACTGGCCTCAGATCCGTAAATATAGCTGCTCCAAATTGAATCTTGTTTGCTCCACATTTAGCAATTTTTTTAGCAATTTTGAATCTTAACTGACCCGCCCATTGCATCTTGGGCGGCTTATCAACGTATTTGTAACCCGCCAAAGTTCCAGAAATTGCCTCTTTTAGTTAACTCGCCATTAGCTCAAGGCGGCTTTGTCTTTACACTGCTCGTTCTTGTACTGTTGATGAATCAGTATCCCCTTCTTTTTTTAAATAACTTGTCTTCCTATTGTCTTTTAGGCGACTCAATATGGCAAAAACCACCGTCTGCAACTGGGGCCTTTCTCTAGTCACTGAACAAATTCTCAAAGATTATGTGGATCAAGGTCTCTTGGCGACTCAGGAGGAGATTGGCTGGCGACTCAGCCAAGGAGAAAATGTCCCCAACCCTGCTGAAGGAGAGGTGATTATTTTTACTGATCATATCCTCAGAGGCTCCGCCTGGGTCGAAATTTTTTCCGGATGTCTTGCACTATTTCAGTCTCCATCCTCAAGACATAGGCCCAAACTCAGTAACAAACCTTTGCCACTTTCAAATCTTTTGTGAAGTTTATTTGCAAGTAGAGCCCACCGTTGCTCTCTTCAAGGAATTCTTCTACCTAAACCGCCAGACTGAGTGTGCTAGCGGTCCGACTAAAGAATTATGCAGGATCTCAATCCAGAGACGCAGAGATGGCTGCTTTCCTGCAACTATCTTGTTAAGCCATCCCAAGGGATGGATAAAAACCTGGTTCTACTGTAAGAACACCGCCCCGGCCAATGAGAACCCTCTGCCGGGTTATCGGGTTGATCGCCTCCCCATCAACTTTAAACCGCCAAGCCAACTTATTCCAGCTGAACATACTGAAGCACTCCAATATTATCCCAAGGTAACAGCCTTGTTAGCCAATGGGTTGACCGGAGTAGACTTTGCCCGCTGCTGGGTCTCATTGAAAATTCTTCCCCTAAGTCGTCGGCCCAGTTTAATGTGTGAATATTCTGGCGAGTCAGATGACCCTCAACGATACAACTCTAACAACTTTACTACTGAGGAGGTCTTTCAAGCTGTGAACTCCTTACTCAGGGAGTCACAAGAAAATTGTAACAAGATAGGACTACCTCCGTTCTTCAAGCTTAACCCGGCCCCAGCTGTAAGTACTATTCTATGTCCAGTTTTAAATATCCTTGATTCTGTTTTGTGTCTCACTTGTCAATCTTTTCTTATTACATAGCTCGACTCTGCTTTTTGGAAGAGGAAAATAAAGACTGCTGTGGCAAAGACCAAGACTGGCCCAAAGTCTAAGAAGAACAAACCAGCTGCTGTGATTAAGCCGGCTGCTATGGGCGAGTCAATGGATGTTGATGAGCAGTTTGAGGTAGAACTGGACTCTCTTGGCTGCCTTTTTAATGACTTAGCTGACACTTCTTACTCTCAGGATGAGGGTGCATCAAGCGGGGCTGACAATCCATAGGTAATTTCTATCTCTTTCGGCTTAGACTCACCACCACCTGAGAGATCAGGCGGGTTGTCTGGAAAGTACCATTTTCTCACCCAAATGCTTACTTAGACCCAAACTTTGTTTTGAAAAAGGCTCAATATGATGCAAGATGCCAAACACGGAGTAGCGGCAGCGAAGAACTGGTGACCGGGTTAACTCATAATCCTTCTCGCAAGCGACATACTGAGGTGCCACATAGCCCAACTATGTCTTTACCCAAAGAAGGCCTTATCAGACAACCCCTTAATCTGTCTGACTCAAATTATCAGGAGTCATCTCCGTCTTCAGACGGCTCATCTCAAACTTAGCTTCCTGCTTTCGTTGTTAACCCGAGGTAAGTATTTGCATTTGTTGACAAAAAACTTGTTGTCATATACTCATAAACCTTTTATCCTTGTTATAGGGCCAAAGCAAAAAATAGTAAGAAGCAAAAGGTAGGCGGCTCTTCCAAGATCCCCGGAGTCTCTGAGCCGGAGAAACAGGTGCTGGAAACCCCTGAGGTCCCAACCCAGAATACTGAAGAACCTCTCAATCAACAAAATGATCCGCCTCCACAGATTGACACAACGGCTTCTGAGGCCATGGATACTGAAGCTAACCCGGCAGATAATCGTGACCCGCCAAGTCCTACCTCAACTCCTATCAAGCCAATTGAAGAAATTTCTTCTGAGAAGAACACTGATGATATTACTATCACTGGGGCGAGTTATAGGGTACCGGGAATCTCCAATGTGCTAGCTAAGAATGCTACTAAGGAAGAAGCACCCTTATTGGAGAAGGGCAAGACAAAACTAGATCTGCAAAGCTATGCAGAGTTCAGTGCGAGCGAGTTGCACGGGGGATATCTAAGCCACCTTCATACAAGCCGTGATATGGAAGCTGGCTTAGTAAACATGATGAAGCAAAAATATGGGGTATGGATGAACTTAACCCCTCTCAATCTTGTATATATACTCATATAGCCCCCAAGTCTGAAGCATAGGAAAATCATTCAGTATGTTTGAGACTTATGAAAATTTACAAAATGTAGCCCCCAAGGGCCGGCTTATCCTTATAAGATGAGTCGGGTCTTTGAAATGATCACTTTGAAGAATTGCCTGTAGCCCCCAAGATGAGTTGGGTCTTTCAAATGACCACTTTGAAGAATCGCCTGTAGTCCCCAAGGGCTGGCTTATCTTTATAAGATAAGTTGGTTCTCCTATAGCTCAGACTTAAAAAATCATCGTACATTAGCCCCCAAGTGCCAAGGATATTGCTTGCAATGTGCTTGGGACTTAAATATTTTCAACCATAACACAACTGTTCAATGCTGGTTCAATCAACCTAGCAATCATTTGAATGACATTATTATTTGTAATCCTTGGCAGGAAGCTTTAAGTCTGGGCGAGTGAAACATGGCCGGCTTAAAGAGAAATTTTGAAATAGAACAAGCTGAATGCACCAAGGCGGAGTCAAATTTGAGATCTTCCTTGGAAGATATTGAAAAGATCAAGGCCAACTTTGATGCTGAAAGAGCCGTCTGGGACACTGAAAAGGCCACGCTACTGAAAAGAGCAGAAGATGCTGAAAGCCAGCTTAAATCCATGACTGAGGAATTGGCCGGCTTAAAGAGTCATATTTTCCAAATGACAGCCACCATTTTTGGTAAGAGAAATCATTCAATGAATTAAGACCAATTAGCACAGCGACTTATAAGTTCTTAATCTGCCTGGCGACTCAAAATCCTTTATTTATTAACTTGCCTGACTATTCTTGTTTTATATGCACGACAGGTGCCAGGAGTGCCAATCTTGGACAAAATATGTTGGTGAAGCTGAAGGTAATCTACACTTTGACGGAAAAATTATATGCAGGCAGCCTGCATACTCTCGTGGTGGTGTCTAATGGTAAATTACCAACATAGCTTATCAAAGAGGTGTTGGATCAACTGTCCACAGTACCCAGTCAGATTGAAGAACTGAAAAGATAAGGCACCCGTGAGGAGCTATAGTCGGGTTAGGCCGGGCAAAAGCTTATCAAACTGAGCTTGATCCTGAAGAGATGGCAGGCGGGTTCCCAGAATACAAGGATGATGGCTCTGCTTTCAATGAACTAGATTACGCCAAATGCCTCAAGGAAATGTGTCCCTTGGTGTGCAAACTTACACAAGAACTTGATCTGCAGATTTACCAGTTGGCTTATGATAGCAACAACAAACGAATCAAGTCGCCATCGTTTGACGTTGTCGACCTGACTCCCCAAAGGTGTAAGCATACCTTTGCCTCTGACATTGATCCTTGTATTGTCATGCATGATGAAGCGACCTTTGAGGCCTTAACCGGTATCGAATGGACTTCGGACAATCTTCAGATTGCAAGCGAAGAACCGCCGGCACAGGATGACCCGGGAACCTCCAGCACAGGACGCCAAGATGATGTTAACCAAGCGGGATCTAACCTAGACGGCTCAGAGGCCAGTTCAAAGGAGTGATATAACTCCTGAAAAACTTAGCTGAAGAACTTTTGGGCTCAGCTATAGCCTTGTAATAGCTTAGTTAAAAACATTGTGCTTCCTTGTCATGCCTTCCAGCATGTCATGCCAATTGTTTGATCCAACAGCTGAGCTTCTTTGTATGCTTGATCTAGTCATCTATGCATATCTTGTCTTGCAATAACTCTGAATTTACTTGAGGTCTTTACATATAATCTGTAAAAGATCCATCAATTCTTGTACCGGCGACTTATAGTAGAAAGCCAGGGCGGGTTAATAACCCAATGACTCATGGTCATAATTTTTTTTAACAGATCACTTGGCTAGTCAAGGATAATATAAACTCAATTTTGAGCAATGTTAACCCAGACCTTCTTTGATCCAGGGACTTATAGCCTTCATATGATGAAGAACATAAAACTCCTGTAAAAACAAGAAACACAGAATATACACATGTATATCTTCAATACTTATAAGCTGGCTGTTAAAGCTCGACCGAAAGAATCTGGCCTTTTATGGCTCAAATTCTTGCTTTCATGAAGCATGGCTTAAAAGCCTTGGTTTATCCTCGCTATCAGTAAGCTGGCCCTCACATGACTTTAAACCGCCGTTTTAACCTTGACTAGTTCAGGGTCATAAAAGATTGACTGTCAAGAGTACGGCGGGTCATCTTGTTCGGAGTAGCATCAAGCATACAGTCAGGTATAACCAATAATGTGGCGTTTCGCTGGGTCAAAAGGGTTTTGTAAGCTAAACACATTGAGTTGGAAGCCCCCTACTGCCCTTATGATCAATTAATCAAGACTCATACCCAGAAAATATGAGATGAAACGACAGAGGCCCCAATTTGGGGATGCCAGCTTTATTATTTTGATCATAAAAAGATATATACATTGACAAAAGTATGTACAATAGTGAGAGCCAGTGGCTTAAGTATAATAAGGCCGAAGATGAGCAATATTCCAAGGCCTGTTGGTCTCTTCCTCGGAGGTACGTGACTTCTTGGGCTCACGTATGTCGATAAGATAATATGTCCCATTGTTTAGGTTTTTGCTGACCACAAAGGGCCCTTCCCAAGGAGGTGAGAGCTTATGCATCCCTGTCTGATCCTGAATCAAACAGAGCACTAAGTCGCCCTCCTGGAATGTCCGGCTTCTAACCTGGCGGCTATGATAGCGACGTAGGTCTTATTAATAAATCGCTGAGTGAGCCGCCGTATGATCACGTTCTTCTTCCAAAGCATCAAGGGCGTCTTGACGCGCTTTTTCATTATCTGCTTCAACATAAGCCGCCACCCTGGGCGAGTCATGACGAATATCATTTGGAAGAACCGCCTCTGCGCCGTAAACCATGAAGAAAGGCGTGTAACCTATTGATCTGTTGGGGGAAGTCCTGATACTCCATAGAACTACAGGAAGCTCTTCGACCCAACAACCCGAAGTTCGATCCAAAGGCACCATGAGCTGGGGTTTGATTCCTTTTAAAATCTCCTGGTTAGCACGCTCAGCTTGCCCGTTGGACTGTGGGTGAGCTACTGAAGAAACATCAAGCTGGATGTGCTCTCTCTGACAAAATTCTTTCATAGCCCCCTTGGACAAGTTCGTCCCATTATCGGTAATGATACTGTGAGGATAACCAAAATGGAAAATCAGCTTTTTAACAAACTGAACAGCAGTTTCCGCCTCACAATTGCTTACAGGCTCAGCTTCCAGCCACTTTGTAAACTTATCAATCGCTACCAGCAGGTGGGTCTTCTTATCCCTGGACCACTTAAAAGGCCCAACCATATCAAGCCCCCAGACCGCAAACGGCCAAGTTATTGGGATCATCCGTAGTTCCTGAGCCGGCATGTGAGTCTGTCTTCCAAATTTCTGACACCCGTCACACTTGCGCACAATATCCTTAGCATCAGCATGAGCCGTCAGCCAGAAAAAACCATGCCTAAATGCCTTAGCCACTAGAGATCGATACCTAGTATGATGACCATAATCACCTGCATGAATTTCCTGTAAGATCTCACGGCCTTCTTCACGGGAGACAGAACATTGGAACACGCCAGTCACACTACATCTGTGTACTCGCCATTGACAATAGTCATGGATTTAGACCGTCTCGTGATCTGCCTTGCCAGATTTTCATCTTCTGGTAACTCACCCCGAGTGAGATAAGCCAGATAAGGGAGCGTCTAGTTAGGAATAGCACGTAGAGCCACCACCAACTATCCCTCCGGGTCAGGAATAGCGAAATCTTCCTCTGAAGGCAACTTAACAGAAGGGTTGTGCAACACACCAAGGAACATATTGGGTGGAACCGGCTTACGCTGAGACCCAAGTCGAGACAATGCATCAGCCACCTCATTTTTCCTCCGATCTATGTGATCCACTTGATAACCCTTAAAGTGAGCAGCAATATTGTCGACTGCCTGACGATAAGCCGCCATAAGCGGGTCTTTAGAATCCCACTTCCCTGAAACCTGTTGTGCAACAAGATCTGAGTTACCCAGGCACCTAACCCGGCTCAAGTTCATCTCTTTGGCCATGTGGAGCCCATGCAACAAGGCCTCGTACTCAGCTGCATTATTAGTACAGGGAAACATAAGTCTCAAGACATAACAAAACATATCACCTCATGGAGATTCCAAAATAACTCCAGCCCCTGAGCCTTCCAACTGCCTGGACCCATCAAAGTGAATAGTCCAATATGTATTATCAGGCTTCTCCTCGGGTGCTTGTAATTCTGTCAAGTCATTTATAAAAATCCACCAAAGCTTGAGACTTGATGGCTTTGCGAGGCACATACTTCAGATGATGTGGCGCAAGTTCAATTGCCCAGTTAGCAACCCGGCCAGTAGCTTCTCTATTTTGAATTATGTCGCCAAGTGGAGTAGAACTAACCACTGTGATCGGATGCCCAAGGAAATAATGTTTAAGCTTGCAACTGGCCATGAACACCCCAAACACTAATTTCTGCCAATGTGGGTATCTTTGCTTGGACTCCATGAGCACTTTACTGACATAATAAACTGGCCGTTGGACTGGATACTCTTTACCCGCCTCCTTGTGCTCCACAACAACTGCCATGCTGACTGCTTTATTATTAGCCACCGCATACAGGAGCAAAGGCTCTTTCTCTGTAGGAGCAACCAAGACGGGTGGCTCAGCCAACTGCTTCTTAAGCGCCTCAAATGCCTCATTAGCAGCATCGCTCCAGATGAAGTGATCAGTCTTCTTCATCATCTGATAAAGGGGAATCACCTTCTCTCCGAGGCAGCTTATAAACTGGCTCAGAGCTGTAATACGACCCGCCAAACATTGAACATCATTAATGCACGCTGGCTTAGAGACAGATGTAATTGCCTCAATCTTCTCCGGTTTAGCCTCAATGCCCCGCTCTGAGATCAGGAAACCTAACAACTTGCCTGCTGGCACTCCAAAAACACACTTGGCCGGGTTAAGCATTATCTTGTACACCCTGAGATTATCAAAGGTCTCCTTGAGGTCATAAAGTAAAGTTTCCTTCTTCCTTGACTTAACAACAATATCATCCACATAAGCATGAACATTTCAACCAATCTGCTTGTGAAAACAATTCTGAACACAACGCTGGTAAGTCACCTGGGCACTCTTGAGCCCAAAAGGCATAGACACATAACAAAAAGCTCCAAAGGCGGTGATAAAAGATGTCTTTTCCTGATCCACTACCATCTTAATTTGATGATGACCAGAATAAGCATCCAGAAAGCACAAACCCTCACAACCTGCCGTGGCATCAATGATTTGGTCAATGCGAGGGAGAGCAAATGGGTCAGCTGGACATGCCTTTATTAAGATCTGTGTAATCAACACACATATGCCAAGTGCCGTTCTTTTTAAGCACAAGCACCGGGTTAGCCAGCCACTGAGGATGAAAGACCTCAACTATGAACCCGACAGCTAGGAGCCAGGCTACTTCTTCCCCAATAGCCTTACGCCTCTCTTCATTAAAACGATGAAGGAATTGGCGAACAGGTTTCATATTAGGATCAATATAAAGTCGGTGCTCAGCGAATTCTCTCGGTACACCTGGCATGTCAGAAGGCTTCCATGCAAAAATGTCCCGATTCTCACGGATGAACTCGATGAGTGCGTTTTCCTATTTAGGATCCATCCCTGTCCCAATGGTGAACTACTGAGAAGAGTCGCCAAGGGCAAAATCAACTTGCTGTGTATCCTTCGCTGACTTAAATTTGAGGGGCGGGTCAGACTCTGTGGTGGGTTTCTTCAGAGGGGTCATATCAGCCGGGTCAACATTGTCCTTATAGAACTTGAGCTCTGTAGTGGCACAAGTTGCTTATGCATAAGTAACATCACCTTCCTCGCACTCCAGGGCGACTTTTTCGATCACCATGTATTGTAATTGTCCCCTTCAGCCCTGGCATCTTAAGCTGCAGGTAAATATAACAAGGTCGGGCCATAAACCGAGCATAAGCCGGCCGTCCAAACAAGGCATGATATGGACTCTTGATTTTGACCACCTCAAACCACAACGTCTCTGCTCTATAATTGTACTCATCACCAAAAGCCACTTCTAGTGATATCTTTCCAATAGGGTAAGCCGACTTGCCAGGCACCATGCCATGGAATACTGTGGAGGACAGCTTGAGATCCTTGTCAGTCAGATTCATCCGATGAAACATATGATAGCACAGTATGTTGATGCTGCTACCACCGTCCATAAGCATCTTGGTGAATTTATAACCACCCACCTGGGGGGCCACTACAAGGGCTAAGTGACCCAGGTTATCAACCCGGGGCGGGTGATCCGCCCTGCTCCACATTATCGTGTGCTCAGACCATCTCAGATACTACGGAATAGCCGGCTCTACTGCATGAACCGCCCGCTTATGAACCTTCTGGTCCCGTTTGCAATGACTTGTAGTGAAGACGTGGTATTGACCACCATTGAGCTGCTTAGGGTTACTCTGATATCCAGACTGATTATCCTGCTGATGATTCCCATGACCTAACTGTTGATTTCCCTAGCTCTAATAATTGGAGTTTGAGCCGCCACCACCAAAGCCGGCTCCTTGTGACCCGGGGCCTGACCCACCAGGCGGCCCATTACCGTTATCGTGATGTCGTGAAAACCCTTGATTCCTAAACTCCTTCATAATGTAACAATCCTTCCAAGCATGTTTGGACGGCTTATTTTGGTAACTATGCTTGGGACAAGGGCCATTAAGCATGTCCTCAATACCCTGTGACCTTCCTGGATTGAAAGGCGGCTTGCCATTGCCATCACGACGCTAATTCTTATAGCCAGTGTTGGTGTTAGCCACCAGATCAGACCCACCATCAGGGTATCTGCGCTTATTATGATTGCCCTGGTTATTGCCATTGTGCCCTGCCACATTCTGCTGTTGGCCCTTAGCACCACCATTTTTCTTGCCCTTGTTAGATATATCATCATCAGAGCTGGGATCCTTTGTGGTGTTAGAATCCGCATATTTGGTGAGAGCATTCATGAGGTCACCCATATCCTGGCACTTACGCTTGAGCCACCCGAGCTTCTGCTTAAGGGGCGGGAAATGACAGTTCTTCTCAAGAATTAGAACAGCCTGAGCCGCCACGATATTATCTGATGAGTGGATGATAGCTGAGACCCGCCGGACCCAATGATGGGCCGACTCATCCTCATGCTGCACACAATGATCCAAATCAACAATCATCAGTGGTTGCCTTCATGTTCCTTGAATTTTTTTTGGTAAAACGCGCCATTAACTCAGCCCATGAGTTGATAGAATTAGGAGGCATGCCTTTCAACCACGAGCGCGCCGGTCCTTCCAACATCATGGTGAAATATTTGGCACATACTGCATCACTGACCTCTAACATATCCATAGCTAGCTCATAACTCTCAATCCAACCTACAGGCTCTAGATCAGCTGTGTAATTAGGTATCTTACGGGGACCTTTTAAATCCTTAGGCATACGCTCATTGCGTAGGGTCGGCACTAGACACGGCACCCCGAGACTTCTAGTGCTTAACCCGGCTTCTGTTGAGGTTGAAGGAATCACAAGAGGCGACTCATAAGCCCCCTGGTTTGCTGCTCCCACCTCTCGATGGGCCCTCACATTGTCCACGAGTGCTTGAGCTGCGTCCTGAGGATTGGGCGGGTTTCGGCGCCGTTCACTGCTGGAGACTACGGGCGACTCAATACGCCGGCTATAACTACGGCTCGGGAGAGGAGTTGAGTGCACACGATCACGGCTGTACGAATAGGCGGCCTGCTATGCAATGGCTGTTTGCAGGAGCTCGACTGTGTTTCGGGTTTCCAATGCAGCCAGTGACTCGCCAGTAATAGGAATCGCCGATAGCCGGGTCTCCGCTGCTAGCATCTTATCCACCGGGTTAGAGAAGTGCCTCGGTGGTGTCAGAAAACGCTGCGGCAGTGTCTGATCAGGGGGCGGGTTGGGTGCTGGCTCTTCCCTTTGTGTCGGCTCAGGCTGCCGAGGTTGAGCCGTTGCCCGATTTCCTGGCAAATCCGGGTTTAACTGGGGGTTCACCCGGGCATCTGGAGTACTTGGTCCTGCTCCGGGAGTGTCAAACAAGCGCCTCGGGTCATACATCAATGGTAGACGACTCTGGTGCCTTCTCTGGAATACTGCATTGGATGCGTTCTGGTCCAAATTTAAGCGCCAAGCCTCTGCCTTGACATGCTCTGCCTCTACATCAACTTGAGCCTTCAGCACACCTGTCTAGATGTTCTCAGCTACGAGATCCTCTTGGGCCTTGGTTATCTCCTCACGAATCTTTGCAATCTCCGTGTTGTGTTCTGCTTGATTCGCCACAGTAACCTCTGTTGCCAATAAAGCTGTCAAGGTGCCCATGAGATCCAACAGTACCTGAGCCGGCAGCCTGGCTGAGCCGGACCCACCAACCCTTGTGGCAGCCGGCTCAGAGGTCATTGCAGCTGTTGTTGAAGAGTTGAGAGCCGGCCCTGTGCCAGCCATGAAGATAGCAGCCCTGCATGGCTGCTCATAGGGGTCCGGAATACTATGGCCATCGGAATAGCCCCCAAGCCCGCCATCTTGAAGCTGATAAATTGACTCCATCTCTCAAGTTGAGGACTCATCACCTGAGTTGATGAGAGTCTCTCCCCCGGATGCAGAATTTTCTGCAAGTTCCATCCCTTGCGTGAAGCCCACAAAAGCATGCCTCCGCCCGGCTTGGCCCCGGGTAGGTTGCGTGTGCCGAGCCACCTCTACGATGTCGGTGCTGAGGTTCGGCTCAGGCTCTGACCCACCGATCTTGCCGATGAAGATGTGGATTCTGCCGAAGAGGACCCGGTACCCGTACTCGATTGAGTCGGCCTCGAGGCCCCAGCCGGCGTCGTCGAAGTAGAGCTTGCTGCGGTGACTCTTGGTCATCCTGCCAATGGCGTACCCCTCGATCCCTGGGAAAGAGCCCTTCAAGAACTCAAAACCACCATGCGCTGGCCCCACGGTGGGCGCCAACTATCCTGGTTTTGTAACGGCAAGTGTCCTAGTGAAAGGACTTAAGCGTGAATCCATCGCAACGGTGATTAGCTTGTCGGGGTTGATGCGGGACATGAGACACGGGTTTACCCAGGTTCGGCCCCTCACGATGGAGGTAAAAGCCTACTCATACTCTTATTGCTTATTGCTGGAGTATCGATTACAAGGGAGCGGATTCGCTTGACCTAGCTATTGATTGATTGCAACCTATCTATTCTACATCGGGAACTCGCCTATATATACAGGTCGAGGCCGCCAACTTACAATAGTCCGGGCCAGGTTACGACCCATGACTGAGTCATATTCTAAACCAACTTGACTGATAAGACAAGTCACCATAGGGCGGCTTACGCTTCTGGGCTTCCTTCTGGCTCTGGGCCTTGAGCTGGCCCATCCTGTGAACTGCTACTTCAACCTTATATCTTGATTACTCTTGCTTGTTTGAAGCCAATCATTAAGAGTCGCCAGCGGCCTAACCCGCCCCTTTTCAAGGCGGGTTATACCGCGGGGTTATATCCCCAGCACCAACTGACGGCTCCACCATTCAATATAAATTCGTATCTGGTTTGCGACTTAGAGTCATCCAGATTTGTGTTGAAGCTAGCATCAACTTAACCCTTTACGACGAGCTCTTCGTCACCTCCATAAATGAGAAAAATATCCTTGGTCCTTTTCAGGTACTTCAGGATTGTTGTGGTAGAACACGGTCACCTATGGGGCCACCGGCCCCTTTGTGGTTCGGCAAGGGGGAAGATCATGTTGCACAAAGAGCAGAGTCCATGGAAGAACACGACGGTGATGACGCTGATGGTTTTTACCCAGGTTTGGCCCGCTGAGAAGCGTAAAACCCTACTCCTGCTTTGGTGGATTGGATGAGGGAACACGACGAGCACGCAGCGCTCAAGCTCGGCAAGGTCGCCTCGGGGAGAGCAGCTACGCGTGTACAAGTGTGCAAGGGTCCGAATCCCTTGTTAGTTTGCCTTGGACCTCCTTTTATAGCTTAAGGGATGACCATAGTGGCAAAATAGTATTTATCTAATGATTAGATAGCTAACAGTGCTATTAAGGATGGCAATGGGTAGGGTATGGGGCGGGTAGAGAAATATCATACCCATACCCGTGTAGTCAATGGGTACAAAATTCTACCCATACCCGTACCCTTGGGTATGAAACTTTACCCGTACCCATACCCGACGTGTACCCATACCCATTGGGTACCCAACGGGTAGATCAAACAACACACAAGTTATTCACCATTTTACATTCATTGTTAGCACATTTGACGAAAAAAACTTTGACGGAGACGATAGGATTCCGTATGATGGTGTGAGGCTTAATTACGGGAGTAGTTGGGTCACCCAGCTCCTTTGTCGCTACCGACCTTTGCACATATGCTAGAGCTCCACGGATAAGGTCCACATGTCTGTATAAACGGGTAGGGTATGGGTATATCCATGGGTACAAGGCTATACCCGTACCCTGCCCACGACTTAACAGGTAGGGTATGGGTACTACCCATGGTTATAAAATTGTGCCCATACCCTGCCCCATGCGGGTACGGTATCCGCGGGTACCCGTACCCATGGGTAAAATTGCCATCCTTAAGTGCTATCATACCTAACTCTGGCAGTCAGGACAAAGTGCATTAAATGCACTGCTAGGTGTCATGCTGAGGATGCAGCCCGGCAAGCCTGCCGTGCCGCTTAATAATCTTCTGCTTTTCTGCTTGACACACCTCTGGACGGGTGTCATATGAGGGTAATCTGTCTTCCGAATGGCTGCCACATGCTTAGTGGAAGCCACTTAATCACTTGGTGGCTCGACACCGCACTGATAACTGATTTGCGTTGCGGTGCGGTGGAACGGTGGCGCCTTGGCGGGGAGATTCTCCCTTGGCGGACCCAACAAGCTTGCCGGGGAAATCTTGGACTTGTCCCTGTGGTGGCCTTGACCCGGCCAGGTTCTCCTGGCTGGCAAGGGAGGCTTTCTCAAGGTGATGCTTTGCTGTCTTGTTTGTCTTGGTCTTCTCGATCCGCCCTTTGATATCACTAAGAGCTGCTTCTCTGGCTTGGCCTCGCTTTGCATGTTGGTGTAGCTATTCCTTTGCCGAGCTTTGGCTGCCTGGGCGGAGGCCCTTCGTCCGTTCACAAGTCAAGGGAAACATACACCCCTATTTGTGTACCCCGATAGAAGCCCCCGGGCCTGAGCCATACGTGTCACCGGGCACGTTGGGTTAGGCCCCATACAGTGCACGGACACATGTCGAAGAAGTGTTGCGCATGCAGCGGTTTGTCATGATGACTAGTCAATCCAACGTCCACTCCATGTAATTACCGCAGGTCATGGGGGCGTGGAATAGTAGCAGTTAATGGGTAGTGTGCCTGCAGAAATGGTAACTTTTTGAGAAAAGAAAGCGAAGTGCCAGCCCCGCGTCAGTTCCCCATAAAAAGGCAACACGCAGGGGCGCGGTTCATTCATGTATATCTCTCTTCCCTTCATCTACTTCCTCCAGCCAAGCAACTGCTCCCACGCCAACATCCACCTCCAACGCCCTGCTAGATCTTCCACTCTCCCTGCGATCCCAAAAGATGGGAAAGAAAGCCACCGCTGCATGGGGAATCGGGCGGTCCCTGCCAAAGATGCCGCTGCAGAGGGGAGGAAGAAGAGGGCGGAGGAGCTGGACAGGAAGCGGCGGAAGATGTGGTCGTCTTCCCGTCGAACTTGGATGGTAACACTCTGATCACAAAGTACGCGTACATGTGGGGGAAAGAAGTTCCAAAAGGGCACGGAATGCCCGTGGTCTTGCCGGAGGGGAACAAGGCCACATCAAACTCGTACCGCTTCTTCTGCGCGTATTTCTACTGCGACCTCACCTGCCCCTTCTTTGATTTCTTCTGCGCCATGATGACGGTGTATGGTTTCCACCTTCTGGACTTCACGCCCAATGCAATGGCGTGCATGGCGATCTTTGCCCATTTGTGCGAGAATTTTTTTGGAGTTGCCCCCAACATGGATTTGTTCAGGCACTTTTTTAGCCCACGGATTTAAGACAAATCCCACCACTCAGGAAACATAAGTTGGATCCCAAAAGGCAGGAAGGATGAATGGGATTATCTCCCTGGCCAGTAGCGCAGCAGGTGGGAGGAATGGAGGGCAGATTGGTGCTGGATTCAGGATAAAGACGCCCCAGAGTTCTGCGCAGGGTGGACTGAATGCGTTGTATGCGGCAGCGATTGGAGCAAACCAGGCCTCACTGATGATAGGCTTCACCCGACGTTGAACCGAATCACTCGTCTCAAGGCTGCCGGGCTAACCATCGAGCATGTGGGGGCGGATTTTCTCCGGTGCCACATCGCACCGCTGCAGAAGAGGGACATATTTGCTTGGGAGTATGGAGATGCTGCTGACAGAATGCGTCTGTACCTGAGCCTTGTCAATAATCTATCGATATATGGCCACAGCTGGTTGTGCGAACAGCTCTTCGGTAGCCTCGGGCCATTTCATTTGCCGGCAAAGGTCGTCCCGCTGCATATCAACTTTGCTCGGGACCAAATTCTGAAGTGGATGCCTGACTACAATGCTTATGGAGTCGAGGCTGACTGGCAACTTGCCGAACTGGATGCAGAGATGTAGTGGGTCTCCGGTCTAGAAGAAAGGGCTTCCAGGGTGGAGGGCAACATGCTCAAGCGTACCTCCAAGGCAGAGGCAGAATTTATCAGGAAGCGAATCGAAGAGGACAAAGCACTCAGGGCTGCCGGGAAGACGAGGTCTGGAGAAGAGGAGGAGGAGGAGGAGGCTGAAGGGGAAGGCTCTTCTGACAAAAGGAGCGAGGAGCACAGTGCAGAGGAGGTTGCCCGGCTCGACCCTACTGGGGTTGAAGTTCTTCACGCTGCGGCACCAGAGGCCCAAGGAGGAGGCGGGGCCGAGGAAGCAGAGCAGCCCGAGGAAGAATGGCTCGCAATGGGTCCTCAGGCCCCAAAGCTAGATCTGGACCAGCGCCCCCGCAGGCAGGCCAACCGGGGAATAGCGGCCCCTGCTCCCCCGTCGGCCACCAAGAGGGTGAAGAAGATTGCTTCCAAGAGCGACAACCCAGATGTGGTATGCCGCCACTCCTCCCGCCTTTCTGAGGCCAAGACTCCTCCCGCCAAGCGACGAGCGGTTACGGGGGTTGATCCTAGCCCCCAGTCCAGTCCAGCTTCCTTGCGCAGTTCAATCCTACTAGAGCCCTCGGCTCCATCAAAGAGCTCAAAGCTGCCGGGAAGCTCTGCTCCTCCAACTCTGAAAAGGGGCAGGGCGACTCCACCACCTGCCATGTACGCACTAAACTCCATGCTCGTGGACCCAGAGTATGGGGAACAATCTGAGCTCTTCTTTGTTGAGGTACTACACCTTTGACAACTTGTTGATTTAATCTTGTTTTGCTGTCTTCGACAGAGATGAAGAACCCCTCGCCCAACGGGCCAAGTAAACCAAGCACACGGCAACGCCGGGGCCCTCAGTGAGCACGGGCCTGGCAGGTGATAGGATAGGAGATCATGTGCCCAGCCCCCAGCGTGAAGGCGTGGGGCAAGTTTCGCCCGCCCGGAGAGATGCAGAAGAACATGTTTCATCCACCGCCAAGGGAGGAGAGGAGGTTCACCAAGGCGGGGCCCACCAAGAAGGGACTACCCCAACCAAAGTCCAAGCAGAGAGATCACCGGAAAGGGCCTCCACCGAGGGGTCTGCCCATACTGAGGTCACGGCTGCCGAGGGAGTGATCATGGACCAAACAACGGCAACCGATGTTGCCGGGGAAACCGATGCTCCTCTGTAGAAAACCACCGGGTAATCCACTTACTCTTCCCTATCTTACTTGAATTGCTTCGCTTTATGGTCTCTGGCTTATCAATTTCTGGTATCTGATCATCATTGTTTGTTGATTTTGTTTGTAGCCCCATCGACTGACGAACCGAAGCTGTTGGAGGAGGTGGCCGGTATTGGGAAGGATGCCGCCAAGGAGGCCACTAGGATTGCTGCCGCGAAAGACCAAGATCGGACTGCCGGGGCTATACAGGAATCCCCCGAAGAAACAGAGAACATCCCGAGCAGCACATCCAGCCAAGGCATAGTCATTGAGGAGAAAACCCCTCTCCAATCCATGGGACCCCTTCCCTTGCTTGGCACACATGCCACAGTTCCTCAACCATCCTTAAGCAAGCTGGCGCTGGTCCTTGCTCAGTACGGACCAGCCGCTCCAGGCTCATCTGTTACAGTGGGTGCAGTTTTTGATAAGGAAATCAGACGCATACTTGCACCAGTGTCTCAGAGAGTTGAAGAGGCTGGTGACCCTGCTGATGGCTCCAAAGACTTAGCTTTCCTGGAATCCATGGCTTCCAGGCTCAAAGACATGCAACACAGGTATAATCTCAAGGCGCAGGCAGTCAAGGAGCAGCGTGATTCTGCTGATCTTATGAACAAGAAGCTGGCGGACAAGGGCAACGAGATGCGCGAATGGTACAAGAAGCAGTCCCATTCCCTCATGCGGCAAGAGGAGGTGTTGGCCATGGCCAAGGAGGATATCACTTCCCGGGAGGTCCGCTTGACAGAGCGCGAAGCGCTTCTGAACGCCGAGGAGAAGGACATCTCTTCCCTTGGAAGGAAACCTCGAAGCCACCCTCCACGGCAAGGATGAGGAACTGGAGGCTCTTGTCCAGCAGCGTACCAAGGACCTAGAGGACAAGCACAAAGCAATGCTTGACACGCTTACCCTTGAATCTTCTACTCAGCTGAAGAAGGTTACTGATGAGCTTGCTGCCGCGTCCGCCGCCAAGATTGATCTTGATCACAAAGTGGCCAAGCTGACGGAGGACCTTGCCGGGAGCAACAAAGAAATCATGGCTCTCAAAGAGGAAGCGCAGAAGGCAGAGACCACCCTGAAGGAGGCGCAATCGCATCTTTCCTCCAAGAGCCAGGACCTTGATACTGCCAACAGCACCATCACTGACATGAAAGCGCGGCTTGGCACCTTGGAGAGGGAGATTGAGTCTGTCGGCGCCCACGAGAAGTTGCTGATGAATGACTTGACCAATGCGAGAACTCTCTGACAAGATGTAGAGGATAAACTGCAGAACCAAATCCAGCAGTGCGACCTCTGGATCAAGAACTTGGTTGACATCGCCGAGCGCCTCACTGCCCAGATCTTGAAGATGGGCATGCAGAGCTGGGCTTTCTCCGTCAACAATCATGAAGTTCCAAGTGTCAAGCTGACGCTTTTCTTTGAAGGTTTGCTTGAAGGGCTGAAGATGTACGAGGATGATGACCCACAAGTATAGGGGATCAATCGTAGTCCTTTTGATAAGTAAGAGTGTCGAACCCAATGAGGAGCAGAAGGAAATGACAAGTGGTTTTCAGCAAGGTATTTTCTGCAAGCACTGAAATAGTCGGTAACAGGTAGTTTGATAGCAAGATAATTTTAATGAGCAAGTAACGGTAACGGTAAATAAATTGCAGCAAGGTAGCCCAATTCTTTTCTGGCAAAGGACAGACCAAAATGGTCTCTTATAATAAGCAAAGCGTTCTTGAGGGTACACGGGAATTTCATCATATCACTTTCATCATATTGGTTTGATTCGTGTTTGCTACTTTGATAATTTGATATGTGGGTGGACCGGTGCTTAGGTGCTGTTCTTACTTGAACAAACCTCCTACTTATGATTAACCCCCTCGCAAGCATCCGCAACTATGAGAAAAGTATTAAGATAAAATCTAACCATAGCATTAAACTTTTGGATCCAAATCTGTCCCTTACGAAATAGCGCATAAACTAGGGTTTAAGCTTCTGTCACTCTAGCAACCCATCATCTAATAACTACTCCACAATGCATACCCTTAGGCCCAAATATGGTGAAGTGCCATCTAGTCGACGTTCACATGACACCACTAAGGGAATCACAACATACATATCATCAAAATATCAAACACATATCAACTTCACATGGTTACTTGCAACATGACTTCTCCCATGACCTCAAGAACAAAAATAACTACTCACAAATAATGATCATGCTCAAGATCAGAGGGGTATTAAATAGCATAATGGATCTGAACATATAATCTTCCACCAAATAAACCATACAGTAATCAACTACAAGATGTAATCAACACTACTAATCACCCACAAGCACCAATCTAAGGTTCCGGTACAAAGATTGAACACAAGAGATGAACTAGGGTTTGAGAGGAGATGGTGCTGTTGAAGATGTTGATGGAGATGGCCCTCCCAAAGATGAGAGAGTTGTTGGTGATGACGATGACAATGATTTCCCCCTCCGGGAGGGAAGTTCCCCCGGCGGAATCGCTCCGCCGGAGGGCAAAAGTGCTCCTGCCCAAGTTCCTCCTCGAGACGGTGGCGCTTCGTCCCCAAAGTCCTCTCCTTATTTTTTCTAGGTCAAAATGACTTATATACCAGAAGAGGGGCACCGGGGGTGGGCCGAGGAGGGCACAACCCACCAGGGCGTGCCTGGGCTCCCTGGTGCACCCAGGTGGGTTGTGCCCACCTGGTGGGCCCCCTCTGGTAGTTATTTTCTCCAATATTCTTCATATATTGCAAAATAATTCTCCGTAAATTTTAGCTCATTTGGAGATGTGCAGAATAGGTAACTCTGACATAGCTTTTTCAGGTCTAGAATTCCAGCTGCCGGCATTCTCCCTCTTTGTGTAAACCTTGCATATTATGAGAGAAAAGGCATTAGAATTACTCCCAAAAGCATTATTATGCATAAAAACATTATAAATAATAGTAGGAAAAAATGATGCAAAATGGACGTATCAGAGGACGATAGGGCTGAATGCTTTGCTAATGAGTCCCGGAAGCTTGCCCGTGATGCCCTCTTCATGGTCTTGAGCAACCTTGCTTTCCGCCATCCAAACCTCAACCTTGCCGATGGCTTCAAGAAGTTGCCGTCGGGTGCTGATACTTCTGCAGCTGCAGAGAAGGCCAACCCCCTTGCTGATAAGGTTCTCTTCGTCCCAAGAGTTCCCAGAGATCGCCAGGCCAAGCCTTGAACTAATTTTATGGCCTTGGTGCCCCTGTAATAAGACACAATAAGTATCTCATTTTTAGGCTTCACACTGATCTTGTTTTAATGCGTTGTCAAACTGATGTTTATATGCCAACGTGCGTTATCCCTCTTGTGTTTACCCATTGGTATACGTATGATTAGTTTCCCTTTCGTACTTTGGTTGCCCACCTACAGCATGCTGTCGCGATTGCTCTAAGGAATGGGTCCTTAGCATTCAGCTGGCAAAG
This sequence comes from Thinopyrum elongatum, assembly GCA_011799875.1. Taxonomy (NCBI): domain Eukaryota; kingdom Viridiplantae; phylum Streptophyta; class Magnoliopsida; order Poales; family Poaceae; genus Thinopyrum; species Thinopyrum elongatum. The sequence goes on along the minus strand of CM022300.1, from coordinate 78,688,105 downwards.
GCACGCTGTCGGTGAGTTTTTCCTCAGCAGTCCTTGATGCTGCCACCCACTTTGTTGAGCAGGCTCGAAACAAAGCGAGGGCACAGATAAGCACAATAAGGTTCCATCATACGAGGGACTTGCCATACAAAACCTTGGTTGTCCAAGGGATGCGCAAGTGTAAGCTATAAAGAAGAGTTAACAAGCATGTCAACTTAGCTTTTGTCTATGCTCCCCTCTTGCCGGGGTGTACTTTAGACCGCGCACTTCGTCTCCTCTTCCACCCGTGGCCGCCCCTTCAGTTCGCGTTTCCTAAGGTGTCCGTGCTCGCATACCCATTCTCGCTCTATGAAAATGAAAAAGACGAGAAGGAGCACAAGAGAGGGACTAGGCTATCCATTAGTTATGTACCCAGCTCCGGTACGAGCTGGAGGTTTCAGCAAAAATGCTTGCAATTAATGACATATAGCGAAAAAAGGAGAAGAAACGACCCCTTCCTCCTGATCTTTCACTTCCAATGACCTCTCGGCAACTCACGCGAAGGACACGCTGGCACAAAAAGCCTTGCCGGGGTTCGCCTTGCCGGGGGTGCCAGCCAACGGATTTGCACCAGCGTTCACTTAGGATTTACCCTTATCGGGCAAATACAAGACTAAGTTCCACGCGGGCTTATCGACGCCGGCGGTCTCACCATGGCGCGACCCAGCCATTGGAGAGCAAAGAGCAAGAGGGAGGTCAGGTACGCACCTTTTTCTCGTTCGTTCAAGTGATACCCTTCGGTATCGGACGTGCTTGACAGGAGCCCGCGAGGAGGGTGACATCGCCGCACATCTCGCTTCTTCTTCTGATCGCGGGTAGCATGATGACCATGCCATCCGTGCCGCCCGTGGTCATCGCATCGCCATCATCTTTTACACCTGTCCTTGTCGCGGCTGTGACAGAGACGAGTGACAGAATCTGGGTAGGACGAGGCTAGGGAGCGACGCTGTTCTTTCTCTTCGAAGCCGTTGACGAAGAGAGTGTCGATGAAGATAATGATCGACACATTGTTCACAACCTCAGGTACGCGCAAGCGATTGCCCCTACCTAGTGCACCAAAGATGTCGTGGTAGAACACGATGACCTATGGGGCCATCGGACCCTTTGTGGTTCGGCAATGGGGAAGATCACGTTGCACAAAGAGCAGAGGCCATGGAACAACACGACGGTGATGATGCTGATGGTTTTTACCAAGGGTCAGGCCGCTGAGAAGCATAAAACCCTACTCTTGCTTTGGTGGATTGGATGAGCGAACACGACGAGCATGCAGCACTCAAGCCAGGCAAGGTCACCTTGGGGACAGCAGCTACGCGCGTACAAGTGTGCAAGGGTCCGAATCCCTTGTTAGGTTGCCTTGGACCTCCTTTTATAGTTGTCGTGGTGGGTGCACGGCAGATGCCAAAGGATGGCTAAAGAGAGGGATAGGCTCGAGGGCACCGGTGGGCTCCAGAGGCGAGGTCGGCATGAGCGAGCGCGGGACACAAGACATACCCAGGTTCGGGGCTCTTCGGAGAGATAACACCCCTAGTCCTGCCGAGAGTGGTTTATATGTATCAGTACAGAGGTGCTCCTGGAGCTGCTTAGGGGAGGAAGGGAGGCAGGCCAAGGCTTAGGCCGCTCCTTCTCCTTGTGCGTGTGTGTTCTACTGGTGGATCATCTCATGTGTTCGTCCGTGTACATGGAGGGCTCCTCGGGGGTTTTATAGGTCAACCCCCCAGGGTTACGATGGTAAAGATACAAGGGCGCGGGGCCGGGATGTCAGTGTTTGGGAAGCCAGTGCTGGGACCCGCCGGGTACCAGGATTCGCCGGGTTCTCCGGGCGCGAGCCCCGTGCGCCAGAGGGCACTATTCCCCGTCTTGTCTTGTGTCACGGAGTGGTTGAGCCGGCTCAGCTATAGTGGCACATCGCATGGTCTCCATCGGCTTGCGTCAACAGGATGAGGGACGCATTGTTGCCACGCCGGCCCTGGTCAACGGGGTAGGTGGGGCACTGTTGCCATGCTCCTGCCGGTCAGAGGGGTTGGTAGGCCACTGTAGCCGTGCTCATCTCCCTTACAGGGACTTGATCCGTCGTATGCCTTGGATGGGACGGGAGCTGACCCGAGGCCGGGTTGAGGAGGTCTTGGTTTGGCGGGGCCAGCCGGCATGTGCCAGCAGGACCGGCTAGGTTTCGGGGTTTGGCCAGGTTGCGGGGCTTGGTCGGGTCGAGGAATCCGGCCAAGCGCAAGTCGGATTGAGGGGCGAGGCCGGCCTTGATGTTTTTGAAAAGGATCCGGGTTCCGTTGCCTGCCCGGGGTTCATCCCCCTGACAGTAGTCCCCAAAGCTGTGATGCCTCGCCGGCTTCAAGCAGGGGGGCCTTCGCAGTTTCACCCCCCAAGAAGGTGGTAGATGCTGATGAAGCTTGTGACCGCCGGGTCCGGCAACACCCACTGTATGCCGGCTTCCGGAAGCCAGATCGTGGCATCCCGACATGGGCGGGAAATTCAAGAGTCCACCGAATCTTGAGGGGCAAGGATGCGATCTCTTAGTTTTGGCGCAGACGACACGTGGAGCCCAGAAGCTGAAGAGGCCCTGACAGGCCAAGCGCGGGACGGGACATAATGGTGGGCTGTGGCCCGCGACTTCGCGCCCTCGGCCCACGCGCGGGGATTTAATGCGGCGGCCACAGGTGGTTGCCCTTCTTGGCGCAGTTAATTGACGCGTAGATCGTGCCCACTTAATGCGGGGAAGTGGGAGGGGTGGGCGCAACCGATCCCACTTCCCCACGTTCAGTTCATGGCTTATAAATTGGGGGAAGGGGGCGGCGGAAATCATTCACGCACGTGCCCCATCCATCTTCTTCTTTCTCCCTTGCTCTCGCCTCCGAGCCCGTCGCCCGCTGCAATGCCCCGCTGCTCTCGAGCAAAGTACTGCCGCCGCTCCGCAGCGCTCGGCGGCCGCCTCTTTCTTCTTCTCAGAGCCCACGCGCCTCGCACCCGCGTCGAGCGCCACCGATGGCGCTGCCGAAAGGCTCGTGGGACGGATCCACCATGACCACCGAGGATGTTCAGTACCTGCGCGACACGCAGCAGCTGGTGCCGTGGCTGGAGGGGACTGAACGTGTGGTCTTCTACTCCCATTTTAAGCGCGGGTTTGGTCTCCTGGTGTGCGACTTCTTCCACGCGTTCTTGGAGTTCTTCGGGCTCCAGCCGCACCACTTGGGGGCGAATGCGGTGCTGCAGCTCTCAGGGTTCGTCACCCTGTGCGAGGGCTACCTGGGAGTCAAGCCCAGCGTCGATCTTTGGGTCCACTTCTCCTTCTTGAAGCAGCAGGGGCCAGAGGCCGGCGTCATGTCTGCCTGCGGGGCCGCCGTTGTCTCATCGCGGCCGCACGGGGTGTGCCCCAAGATGCCGCTGGAGGATTCTGCCAAGAAATGGCAGAACACCTTCTTCTACGTCCGCAACCTCGGTGCGGACCGTATCAACCTGCTACGCTTCCTTGACGTGACGCCGCACGCCAAGACCAACTGGACCTACTACCCCAAGAGCCCGGCGCAGGAGGTGCTGAACATGAGCAGCCAGGTTGCTGATATGGTGGCGCGCGAGGGGCTCACCGGGACAGACCTTATCGCGGCCTTCATCGCGCGTCGGGTGCTGCCGCTGTAGCGCCGGACGCATATCATCGACTAGATGTCTGGCCTTCAGGACCCCGACCGGATGTCGTCCCGGTGGCTGACGCAGGAGGAGATTGCCGGCCGGGTCAATGACATCTCAAAGGCCGGGATGAAGGAGGGGTGGCAGTTCGGGATGGCCCCCTATAGCCACGGGAACCCGGTGCCTGCGGTGAGTGCTTGGTCTCCATTCTTTGCTATGTCCCAACTTTTTCTCCGTCCTGACACGACGAGGGAGGCGCTATTGAATGCAATCCGGCATCCATATGACGGGACGACGACACAGGTAGCGGACGCCCAGCCAGGCGGCACAGAGGAGGCGGGCGGCCTCACCGAGGACCCGGAGATGGAGGACGCCGACGCACGGCGAGGTGCGCCATACGGGCAAGTTTCTGCATCCTGATCCCTCGTGAGATCGAATGGAAGGTGACGCGGGGGGCTCTGATGCATGCCGACGATGCAGCGCCACCGAGGGGAGGAGACGGCGGTGCAGCCGGGGCCGGGTCATCCTGCATGCCGGTCACAGCCAGCCGGCCGCACGAGAAGGGGGACATGGCGCCGAGGAAGCCGGCCGCCAAGCGCACGGCGGACCCGGCTGCGGGCGGCAAGCCGGGTGCCAAGAAGAGGCGCCGCGTCGTCCTGGTGGCACCGGCAAGGCCGGCCGTCCCGATCGTGACCGGATAAGTTTAGCTTGCAGGCCTCGGCGTACTGCCGAGCTGTTCCTTTCTCATACTTCTCTTGCTATGATCCAGGTCGCCGCTGGCATTGGCACTGGCCGCGACAGACGCCGTGTCCGGGGGCGCCTTTGCGTTCCGAAAGACCTGGACCAGCGCCATCGACCTGCCCGAGGACTCGGCCGGGGAGGATCTCGGCCTAGACCCGGCGGATATGGAGCGTTGCGCCTGGAGGGACTGGAACAAGGCCCTTGAGGAGCTGGAGGCGGAGGCCTAGGCCTGGCCGGAGACGACGGTGGGCACGGACCCGGTGGTCGTGCTGTCGTCGACGGAGGAGGAGCGCAACCTGGGCGGCCGGGCGGAGATGGCGGTGGACGACCGGGAGGTCATGGTGATCGGTGATGACACCCCGCCGTGGACCGACATGGTTGACCGGGCGGAGGTGGCTGGAGGTGGAGGGGGGATCCGGCCTAGAGGGGGCGCCGCAGGCGACGCCGGACGCGGCGCCGCAGACGATGGCGGATGCGACGCCGTAGGCAACGCCGGTCGTGGCGCTGCAAGTGACGCCGGCCGTCATGCCAAAGTCAAGGCCGGTCGCGGAGGAGACGGCGGGCGACAGTCGCTCCCTGGTGGTCAGGCAACCGCAGGCGGCGCTGGGAGGCCGTCCTACCGCCGGGTCACAGCAGGCGTGGGCCGGGTCAAGCGCGGAGGTCGCCTTCGGTCTGCAGACGCAGGAAGAGGCGGCCATGGCCGCCGTGAGCCAGCGTCTCCGCGGGCGCGCCGAGCGGGTTCAGGCCTTCGCCCAGGTCAAAGCGGAGCGGGCATGGGAGCTGGAGCGCTCCGTGCTGGTGAGTATTTTCATCCTCTAGTTTCTCCTTTGCAGTTGGTCAGTGGGGGCGCGCCAGCGCCCCCACTGGGTGTAGCCCCCGAGGTTCGAGCCAACTGCGTTGTAGTTGGGTCGAATCTTCATATGCTCTGTCTCATGTTGGTTTTTTTGCTTCCTCACAGCAACTGAACACCTTCCGGGTCGGCGTCTACAACCGGCTTCTGGACAAGCACCAGCAGCTCACGGCGCGGCTTGCCGCTAGGGAGGAGGCACTCCGCCTCGCTGAGGGTATGTTTCGCATGCTCTTAGTGGGGGCGCACCAGTGCACCCACTGGGTGTAGCCCCCGAGATTCGGGCCAACTACGTAGTAGTTGGGTCGAATCTTAAGTGTTCTTGTTCTTTCTTTGTTTTGACTTCGAATCCTTTCTGTGTAGCCGCTGTGGCCGAGATGCAAGTCTGGCGAACCTGGCTGATCAGGGCCGGTCATCAGCGTGACCTGGCCGTTGCCTACGCCGACTGGCTTCGGGTCGAGGTGGGGGAGCTGAAGGCGGAGGCCGCGAAGCTGGCGGAGGCCCAGCGGGCGCTTTTCGAGGCTGGCCGGTAGCGCGAGCAGCTGGCTGGTGACAAGAGCTAGCTTCAGGCTGAGGTGGAGCGCCTGGCGGCGGAGGCCCAGCGGGAGCTCGTCGAAACAGCCCAGCAGCGCGATTGGTTGGTCGACGACAAGGGCCAGTTCCAGGCCGAGGTCGAGTGCCTGAAGGCGGAGGCAGCCAAGACGACGGAGACCCACCAGGCGGAACTCCTCTGCCTTAAGGAGGAGCACAGGAACGCGACCACCGCCAAGGACGCCGAGCTGAAGGAGGCTATTGACAAGGGCGCCGAGTTGGAGAGGGTGCTAAAGGCGCGCGACCGTGCTGGCAACCTGGAGTGGCATGGTACGTTGCTTGAGGCGCAGCACCTGGACGAGACCTTCGCCAGTAAGTGCTTTTTTGTTGGTTTCGCCGGGTTGTGAAGCCGGCTTTGCTTTTTTGTTGCTGACTGTCTTGCTTTTCCTCTTGACAGGGCACTTCCCGGAGACGCAGAGGACGGCGGAGGAGGCCGTTCGTGCTCAACGTTCGCCCCAGGGGATCGTTGGCGCTCCGCTCGATCCGAACGTTGCCTGGAGCTTCTCGGAGATCATGAATGCCACCGAGGCCCGCCTGCAGGTCTTGGGTGAGAAGATGGGGCAGGTCTCCGCAGCCGACGCGGGGATGGCGGCGGCCCTCTGGACCGTCGTCATCGTGCCCAACAGCTTTACGCGGCTGGCGCGGTGGTTGGAAGTCGGACCGGAGCGGCTTCACGCGTGGCGTGTCTCTGCCACCCATGCCGACGCTGACGTGGCATAAGGTTCATCATGTCTTGGTACCCAGACCTGGCGCTGGACCGGCTGGTAGGCCAACAAGCCGATGCGGAGCCCTAGCTGCAGGCGGAGGCAGGCTGGATCGCCGCCAGGGCCAGCTACCTAGCCTCGTTCACACTCCACAACGAGTTCCAGGTGGAGCTGACTGACGATGGTGGGGTGGTGCCGTGATAACCCACAAGTATAGGGGATCAGTTGTAGCCTTTCTCGATAAATAAGAGTGTCGAACCCAACGAGGAGCTAAAGGTAGAACAAATATTCCCTCAAGTTCTATCGACCTCCGCTACAACTCTACGCACGCTTAATGTTCGGTTTACCTAGAACAAGTATGAAACTAGAAGTACTTTGTAGGTGTGATAGGATAGGTTTGGAAGATAATAAAGAGCACGTAAATAAAAACTAGGGGTTGTTTAGATAAAGAAACAACTAAGTTAGTTTTAGTAGAGAGCTTTTTGTCACAAGAAAGTTATTTGTCCCTAGGCAATCGATAACTAGACCGGTAATCGTTATTGCAATTTTATATGAGGGAGAGGCATAAGCTAACATACTTTCTCTTCTTGGATCATATGCACTTATGATTGGAACTCTAGCAAACATCCGTAACTACTAAAGATCATTTAGGTAAAACCCAACCATAGCATTAAAGTATCAAGTCCTCTTTATTCCCATACGCCATAACCCACTTATCCGTGTTTGTGTTTCTATCACTCACGCAACACAGACAATAAGCAAACCATGAACATATTGCAAACCCTACAGCGAGGATCCCTCATGCTTGCGCGACACAGAGAGCACCATAGGATAGCACCAATAATAAAACATGCAACTCAAACCAATCACGATCATCAATTAACCCATAGGACAAAACAGATCTACTCAAACATCATAGGATAGCCATACATCATTGGGAAATAATATATAGCGTTGAGCACCATGTTTAAGTAGAGATTACAGCGGGGAGAAGAGGTGTTACACCTCTGCATAGAGGGGGAGAGAGTTGGTGATGACGGCGGCGAAGTTGTTGGTGTAGATCGCCATCACGATGATGGCCCCGGCGGCTTTCTGGCGCCACCGGGAGAGAGGGGGAGAGAGCCCCCCTCCTTCTTCTTCTTCCTTGACCTTCCTGCTAGATGGGAGAAGGGTTTCCCCTCTGGTCCATGGCCTCCATGGCGGCGGAGGGGCGGGTGCCCCTCCGAGATTGGATCTCTCTCTCTGTTTCCTTCTGTTTCTGCGCTCCCTGTTTCTGGCCTTTCACCGTTTCTTAAATTCCCGGAGATCTATAACTCCGATTGGGCTGAAATTTTAACACAATTTTTATCCGGATATTAGCTTTATTGCGGCGAAAGAAGGCCACCAACCACCATACGGAGTGGCCACAAGGGCCCAGGGCGCACCCTACCCCCTGGGGCACGCCACCTGCCTTGTGGACTCCTCGGGCATCGTCTCGTGTTGATTCTTTTTCCCAAAAATCACATATTTTCCAGAAAAAATCTCCGTAAGTTTTTATCGCATTTGGACTCCATTTGATATGGATTTTCTTCGAAACAAAAAACATGCAACAAACAGGAACTGGCACTGGGCACTAGATCAATATGTTAGTCCCAAAAATAGTATAAAAAGTTGCCAAAAGTGTATAAAAGTTGTAGCATATTGGCATGAAACAATAAAAAATTATAGATACGACGGAGATGTATCAGCATCGCCAAGCTTAATTCCTGCTCGTCCTCAAGTAGGTAAATGATAAAAAAGATAATTTTTGATGTGGAATGCTACTTAGCATAATCTTGATCACATGATCTAATCATGCCATGAATATTAAGACACGAGTGATTCAAAGCAATAGTTTATCATTTGACATTATGACAACAATACTTCAAGCATACTAATAAAGCAATCATGTCTTCCCAAAATAACATGGCCAAAGAAAGTTATCCCTACAAAAATCATATAGTCTGGCTATGCTCCATCTTCGACACACAAAATATTCAAATCATGCACAACCCCGATGACAAGCCAAGCAATTGTTTCATACTTTTTGATGTTCTCAAACCTTTTCAACTTTCACGCAATACATGAGCGTGAGCCATGGACATAGCACTATAGGTGGAATAGAATATGATGGTGGGGGTTGTGTGGAGAAGACAAAAAGGAAGAAAGTCTCACATCGACGCGGCAAATCAACGGGCTATGGAGATGCCCATCAATTGATGTCAATGCGAGGAGTAGGGATTGCCATGCAACGGATGCACTAGATCTATAAGTGTATGAAACCTCACAAATGAAACTAAGTGGGTGTGCATCCAACTTGCTTGCTCATGAAGACCTCGGGCATTTGACGAAGCCCATCATCGGAATATACAAGCCAATTTCTATAATGAAAATTCCCACTAGTATATGAAAGTGATAACTCAAGAGACTCTCTATATGAACAACATGGTGCTACTTTGAAGCACAAGTGTGGAAAAAGGATAGTAACATTGCCCCTTCTCTCTTTTTCTCTCATTATTTATTTATTTATTTGTTTTCTCTCTCTTTTTTTTGGAGCGGCTTCTTTGGCCTCTTTTATTTTTCCTCACATGGGGCAATGCTCTAATAATGATGATCATCACACTTTTATTTACTTACAACTCAATATCTAGAAGAAAGTATGACTCTATATGAATGTCTCTGGCAGTGTACCAGGATGTGCAATGATCTAGCATAGCAAAAGATATCAAAAAACGGACAAGCCATGAAAATATCATGCTAGCTATCTTACGATCATGCAAAGCAATATGACAATGAATGCTCAAGTCATGTATATGATGATGATGGAAGTTGCATGGCAATTTATCTCGGAATGGCTATGGAAATGCCATGATAGGTAGGTATGGTGGCTGTTTGGAGGAAGATATAAGGAGGCTTATGTGTGACAGAGCGTATCATATCATGAGGTTTGGATGCACCGGAGAAGTTTGCATCGACTCTCGAGGTGAGAAAGGGCAATGCACAGTACCGAAGAGGCTAGCAATGATGGAAGGGTGAGAGTGCGTATAATCCATGGACTCAACATTAGTCATAAAGAACTCACATACATATTGCAAAAATCTATTAGTCATTGAAACAAAGTACTACACGCATGCTTCTAGGGGGATAGATTGGTAGGAAAAGACCATCGCTCGTCCCCGACCGCCACTCATAAGGAAGACAATCAATAAATACCTCATGCTCCAACTTCGTTACATAACGGTTCACCATACGTGCATGCTACGGGAATCACAAACTTCAACACAAGTATTCTTACCAATCCACAATTACTCACTAGCATGACTCTAATATCACCATCTTTATATCGCAAAACTATTGCAAGGAATCAAACATATCATATTCAGTGATCTACAAGTTTTATGTAGGATTTTATGACTAACCATGTGAATGACCAATTCCTGTCAACTCTCTAAATAGATATAAGTGAAGCAAGAGAGTTTAATTATTTCTACAAAAGATATGCCCATGCTCTAACAAATATAAGTGAAGCAAAAGAGCATTCTACAAATGGCGGTTTTTTATGTGTAGGGAAACAGGCAATCCAAACTTCAAATGATATAAGTGAAGCACATGAAGCATTCTATAAAGCCATACTCAAAAGATATAAGTGAAGTGCAAAGAGCATTTTATAAATAAACCAAGGACTATCTCATACCAGCATGGTGTATTATTAAAATAAAAGTAAAAAGCACATGACGCTCCAAGATTTACGCATATCATGTGACGAATAAAAATATAGCTCCAAGTAAAATTACCGATGATTGTTAGAAGAAAGAGGGGATGCCTTCCAGGGCATCCCCAAGCTTAGTTGCTTGGGAGTCCTTGAATATTACCTTGGGGTGCCTCGGGCATCCCCAAGCTTAGGCTCTTGCCACTCCTTATTCCTTCATCTACCGTGATCTCACCCAAAACTTGAAAACTTCAATCACACAAAACTTAACAAAACCCTCGTGAGATCTGTTAGTATAATAAAATAAATTACCACTTTAAGTACTGTTTCAAACTCATTCATATTTTATTTTTGCATTGTAGCTACTGTACTATAACTTTTCCATGGCTTATACCACCGATACAATTGATAGTTTCATCAAAACGAGCAAAACAATGCATCAAAAATAGAATCTGTGAAAAACAGGACAGTCTGTAGCAATCTCAAAATCTACCATACTTTTGTAACTCTAAAAAATCTAAACAATTAGGAAAAAATAAAAAAATTGTATAGAAGTACTGTGCAAAAAGTTTCAGAAGCATTTGACTTTCCATTAAAAAATGTAAAATCACGCACTACAGCCAAAGTTTCTGTTTTTGCACCGCACATACCAAACAAGCAATCTAATCATCCTAAAGGCAAATCTTGGCACATTATTTTTATAATACAATGGATTTATACAAGGGGATAATTATTTTTGTTGAAAAGTTTCTGTAATCAAGGTTCACAAAGTTTCCATGGGCATGAACAAAGTTCAAGGTGCTCCCCCACTTCAACGGTGCTCGTCTTTCTTACTTTCACTTTTCTTTTTGAAAAAGTTTTAGGTTCCCCACTTTATTTTTTTGTTTTTAAACTTTATAAAAGCACACAACAGAAATAAATGACTCTCTAAAACTTCCAGGTTGTCTCCCTGGCAGCTCTTTCTTGAAAGCCATTAAGCTAGGCATATAGTGTCAAGTGATGGATCCACCCGGATCCCAAGGTATATCAAAGCCAATTTTAATTAACAATGATTTGTAATTTTGTAGTAAGCACAAAGTAATATATATCATGCAATGACGAAGTCCAACTCTCTTCCTATGCATCGGCCTGTCATAACAGAACAATTCATGCACACCAAGTAAAGGCCAATGCATAGTATAAACAGTTTCTTGCAATTTTATTGTATTGGAAACATAGAGAGGCGGAGATGTAGTTCCTCTCTCATAATAATTGCAAGTAGGAGCAGCAAGCACATGCATATTATATCTATCAAAATCATCATGTGCAATAGTAGAACGCAACCCAACAATATAATCCTTAAGAAATGCAAACTTCTCCGATATAGAGTAGTTGGGAGAATTCAAAAAGATAATAGGACTATCATGCGTAGGTGCAGTAGCAACAATTTCATTCTTAACATAAGGAACTATAGCAAGTTCATCTCCATAAGCATAATTCATATTGGCATCATGGCCACAAGCATAGCAAGCATCAAGTTCAGCAAAAAGGGATATTTCAAACGAATCCAAGGGATCATAGTAATTATCATAGCAATCATCCTTCGGTAAGCACGAAGGGAAATTAAACAATGTATGAGTTGAAGAGTTACTCTCATTAGAAGGTGGGCACGGGTGATCAATCCGCTCTTCCTCCTTTTGTTCTTCGCTCTCCTCGTCATCTTTTTTGTCTAATGAGCTCACAGTATCCTCAATTTCTTCTTCCATAGTTTCCAGCAAAATATTAGTCTCTTCTTGGACAGCAGAGACTTTCCCAATAAATGCATCAATATCGGAATTATATTCATAATTCTCATAGAAATATTTAAGTATAGCAAAATTTTCAGGTCTATAAACATCATCATCAAAAGCTTCATACTTTTCAAACAAAGATTCAATTTCATAAGCACCCTTAAAAGCAACAAATTCTTCTATTCGTTCCACATCATAGTAATCATATCTACCATTATCATAAGAAGCCAAGGTTTTATTATCATTAAATTTACAAGAAAAGGGAAGGTGTGGAGCCTTCATCCTAGAGCAACAAGTATAATCATATCTCAAGCATAGTTCCCGAGCATACCAATGCAACATATGAATTTGATCCCATAATAGTTTCCCTTTTTGAGTCAAGCAATAATCCCTAAAGTATTCACGTTGATCCAATGTGTCTCCCATTTTATAATTGAATGGGGTTTTCTCAGGATTATTAAAGTAGTGCATAATATCTTTCACATAATGAGCATCGAGGGTTTTAGGAGGTTCCCCATCTCCATGAGTAGCAAGTACACCTAATTTTTTTGGTATTTCATGTTCCATATCCATAACTAAAGATAGAGAACAACTTAGAACAGCAAATACAATCTACTTAGTGATATAGCAAACAAGCACACACGAGAATATTCACCCCACGCTATTGCTCCCCGGCAACGGCGCCAGAAAAAGGTCTTGATAACCCACAAGTATAGGGGATCAGTTGTAGCCTTTCTCGATAAATAAGAGTGTCGAACCCAACGAGGAGCTAAAGGTAGAACCAATATTCCCTCAAGTTCTATCGACCACCGATACAACTCTACGCACGCTTAACGTTTGCTTTACCTAGAGCAAGTATGAAACTAGAAGTACTTTGTAGGTGTGATAGGATAGGTTTGCAACATAATAAAGAGCACATAAATAAAAACTAGGGGCTATTTAGATAAAGAAAAAACTAAATTAGTTTTAGTAGAGAGCTTTTTTTCACAAGAAAGTTATTTGTCCCTAGGCAATCGATAACTAGACCGGTAATCGTTATTGCAATTTTATATGAGGGAGAGGCATAAGCTAACATACTTTGTTTTCTTGGATCATATGCACTTATGATTGGAACTCTAGCAAACATCCGTAACTACTAAAGATCATTAGGTAAAACCCAACCATAGCATTAAAGTATCAAGTCCTCTTTATTCCCATACGCCATAACCCACTTATCCGTGTTTGTGTTTCTATCACTCACGCAACACAGACAATAAGCAAACCATGAACATATTGCAAACACTATAGAGGGGATCCCTCATTCTTGCGTGAAATGGAGAGCACCATAGGACAGCACCAATAATAAAACATGCAACTCAAAGCAATCAAGATCATCAATTAACCCACAGGACCAAACGGATCTACTCAAACATCATAGGATAGCCATACATCATTGGGAAATAATATATAGCTTTGAAAACCATGTTTAAGTAGAGATTACAGCGGGGACCGCTGCATAGAGGGCGAGAGAGTTGGTGATGACGGCGGCAAAGTTGTTGGTGTAGATCGCCGTCACGATGAAGTCCCCGGCGGCGTTCCGGCGCCACCGGGAGAGAGGGGGGGAGATCCCCCCTCCTTCTTCTTCTTCCTTGACCTTCCCCCTAGATGGGAGAAGGGTTTCCCCTCTGGTCCATGGCCTCCATGGCGGCGGAGGGGCGGGAGCCCCTCCGAGATTGGATCTCTCTCTCTCAGTTTCCTTCTGTTTCTGCGCTCCCTGTTTCTGGCCTTTCATCGTTTCTGAAATTCCCAGAGATCCGTAACTCCAATTGGGCTGTAATTTTAACACAATTTTTATCCGGATAGTAGATTTCTTGCAATGAAAGAAGGGCACCAACCGCCTTACGGAGTGGCCACAAGGGCCCAGGGCGCGCCATACTCCCTGGGGTGCACCCCCCTGCCTTGTGGACTCCTCGGGCATCGTCTCACATTAATTCTTTTTCCCAAAAATCACATATATTCCAAAAAAAATCTCCGTAAGTTTTTATCGCATTTGGACTCCGTTTGATATGGATTTTATGTGAAACAAAAAACATGCAACAAACAGGAACTGGCACTGGGCACTGGATCAATATGTTAGTCCCAAAAATAGTATAAAAAGTTGCCAAAAGTGTATAAAAGTTGTAGCATATTGGCATGAAACAATGAAAAATTATAGATACGACGGAGACGTATCATGCAGCCTAACGACTTCGGCTTGCTGCTGGACGACCCAGAAGGCAGCTCTGAGGAGACGGGCGTCTACGCGGACGACGAGGATGCCGGGTTGGCTGATACCGGCACCTCGGCGAACCCGAAGGCCATCGAGGACGAGCCGGCAGCTGCGCAACCCGGCGTGGGAAATGCCTGAAGCTGTCCTGTTTTATCTTTATCATACTTTTGTTAAGCAGCAGGTCCACCCACCCACTAGGGTGTTGTTGGTGAATGTAATGAACTACTGGCCTTGGGCCCATATTCTCGTAATGTAAACATTTGTGCGAATGTTTGCGCTTTTGCTCTTTGTTTTCTGATCCTTTTTTCTTGCTTGACCCTTCCTTGGACCTCCCCCCCGTGAGTCGAACAGCCGGGTTCCGGTCTGTGACAAGGAGTTCGGTCCTTGGGAGGGGCGCACAGTACTTAGGCCCTTCAGACGTTGAGCGTGAGCGAAACACCCAGTCGGAGTGAAAATGTTTTCGCAAATCCTTACGCCTTTGCTCTCTGTCCTTTAGGCTTCTTTCTTGTTTGCTCCTTCTTTGGGCTTCCCCCCTCCCCCCCCCCCCCCCGCTATCGCACAGCTGGGTTCCGGTCTGTGACAAGAGGTTCAGCCCTTGGAAAAGAGCGCGCAGTACTTAGGCCCTTTGAACATTAAGCGCGATCGAAACACCCAATTGGCCGGCTGGCGGCAGCCGACGAAGCCGGCTAGCGAGCAGCCGATCGTGCAGCAACTGAGTGCAAATGAGGCCAGGTCGGCCAGTCCAGCGGGTCCAACTTAGTGTTTCGCGGTGTGTAGGTGCTTTGGCCCATAGTTTCTGCCAGCCAACAGCCGAAGCCGGACTGTGGCGTAGGGCGAAGTGGAGGGCCTCGGTGACCCGAACACGCCGGAATGTGCTAAGGAGGACGGCGGGTTGTGGCCAAGCCGGCTAGCCCCCGAGCCCCCGGGTTGGTCAGACCAACCCGGTGGTGGAGGTTTTTAAGGAAATTTTTAAGGGTGTGTAGAACACCATAACTTAGCAGAAAAAAGGGGAGCCCTCAAGTGTCGTTCGGGGTCCCATTGTCTTTTACGGAATTACAAAAGACAACGATACATACATGCATACAGCTAACTGTAAAATAGGCGGAGCAGTTCTGCATTCCAGGGCCGGCTTGTTTCTTCCCAGGCGGTGTCTCTCTTGCGCTTGTTCGTCTTGCGGGCGTCGATGAGATAGTACGTGTTGCGGTCGCACAGGGCCTTGCTGATGATGAAGGGGCCCTCCCATGGGGAGGCCAACTTGTGCTGGCCGGCTTGCTGTTGGACAAGCCGGAGGACGAGGTCTCCTTCACGGAATGCGAGGGGCTTGATCTTTCTGCTATGGTAGTGCCTTAGGTCTTGCTGATAGATGGCAGATCGGCTGAGTGCCAAAAGGCGCGCTTCTTCGAGTAGGTAAACGCCGTCTTCACGGGCTTCCTTGGCTTGTGCTTCTGTGTACATTGCGACTTGTGGCGAGTCGAACTCGATGTCGGTCGGGATGATGGCTTCTGCTCCATAGATGAGGAAGAACGGGGTGAACCCAGTCGATCGGTTTGACGTTGTGCGGAGACTCCAGAGGACGGCCGGTAGCTCATCAAGCCAGGTGCCGAGTGAATGGAAGGGGCTCGACGAGCCATGGTTTGATGCCGGATAGGATGAGGCCATTGGCCCGCTCGACCTGGGCGTTGGACTGACGATGAGCTACGGAGGCCAGGTCGAGCCGGCTGCCGGAGATGGAGCAGTATTGCGCCAAAGCGCCCTTGGCGAAGTTGGTGCCATTGTCCATGATGATGCTGTGCGGGACGCCGTAGCATACCGCAATGTCTTTGATGAACCGGACGGCTGTTGGCCCATCCAGTTTCTTGATCGGCTACACCTCAATCCACTTGGTAAACTTGTCGACCGCCACCAGCAAGTGCGTCATGCCACCCCGGACGGTCTTGAAGGGTCCTACCATGTCGAGCCCCCAGACCGCGAAGGGCCAGGTGATCGGTATGGTTTGCAGGGCCGAAGACGGCTGGTGGCTGCACTTGCTGAAGCGTTGGCATCCCTCGCACTTGAGGACGAGCGACTCAGCGTCTTTGAGGCATGTGGGCCAGTAGAAACCATGGCGAAAGGCCTTGGCCACCAGGGACCTGGAGGTGGCGTGGTGCCCACACTCGCCCTGATGTATGTCGAGGAGGATTTCTATACCCTGGTCTTGCTCTACGAAGCGCTGGAACACGCCTGTCGCGCTGCGCTTGACGAGCCCGTCATTGATGATGCTGTAGGTGGACGCCCGGCGTTGCACTTGCCGGGCCTCGGTTTCGTCCACGGGAAGCACTCCATTTTCCAGGAATGCTAAGATTGGCTGGGCCCATGAAGGGGCCGTCACCACGATGAAGATGGCCACTATGGCGGGTTCTGGGGCGGTAGCCCCCGAGCCGGAGGCGGCAGCCCCGGGCTGGGGATGACGGCGGCCGGGTTGAGCATGGTAGCCCCTGGGCCGGGTTCGGCAGCCCCCGGGCCGGGATGAGCAGTCCTCGGGTAGGGTTCAACAGTCCCCGGGTCCGGGTTGGGGACGGCAGCCCCCGGGCTTGGACCGGCAGCCCCCGGGTCCGGGTTAGGGAGAGGCACTACAGGGTTGTCCGGGATGAAGATGGACTCGGAATCCGGAGACGGCTTGACAGATGGCTTGCGCAGGTACTCGAGGGAGACGCCGGATGGTATGGCATGCCGGGATGAGCCAATCTTGGCTAGCGTGTCGGCGGCCTCGTTTTCTGCGTGCGGAACATGGAGGAACTCACAGCCGTCGAAGGCGCCGAAGAGTTGCTGCACCAGGAAGCGGTAGCTGGACATGTTGGCATCCCGGGCGTCCCACTCGCCGGAACACTGCTGCACCACTAGGTCCGAGTCACCGTAGCATAGGATGCGCCGGACGCCGAGCTCCTTGGCAAGCCAGAGGCCGTGCACAAGGGCTTCGTACTCGTCGACATTGTTGGAGGTGATGAAGTGGAACTGGAATGCGTACCGCATCCGGTCGCCCTTCGGGGAAGACAGCACGATGCCGGCTCCCAGGCCGGAGCGCATCTTGGAGCCGTCAAAGTGCATGCACCAATGCGTTGAATCCGGCGGCGGTGGTAGGTATTGGGTCTCCGTCCAGTCGACAAGGAAGTTGGCCAGGGCTTGGGACTTGATCGTGGTGCGGGGCTCGTAGAGGATGGTGTGGCCGGCTAGCTCGATGGCCGACTTGGCAATCTGGCCAGAGGCATCTCGGCAGCCCATGATCTCACCGATGGGGGCCGTGCTGACCACGGTGATGACATGCTCTTGGAAGTATTGCTTCAGCTTCTTGGCGGTGAAGTACACGCCGTAACACATCTTTTGGTAGTGCGGGTAGTTCTGCTTGGAGGCGAACAGCAGATCGCTCAAGTAGTAGACCGGGCGCTGAACAGACTGGATCTTGCCCTTCTCTGGTCACTCGACCACCAGGTCCGTGCTGACCGACCATGAGGTGGCGGTAATGGATAGCAACAGCGGCTCCTTGTTTGCCGGCGCGGCCAGGATGGGTGCGGTGGAGAGCATGCGTTTGACATCCCAAAAAGCTTCGTCCGCCTGGTCGTTCCACACGAATGGCGACATCTTCTTCATCAACTGATATAGGGGCAGGACCCTCTCGCCCAGCCGACTGAGGAACCGGCTAACCAAGGCCAAGCAACCGGTGAACTTCTGGACATCTCGCAGCCGGGCTGGCTTGCGCATGCGCTCGATGGCCTTGATATTCTCCAGATTTGCCTCGATGCCGCGCTCCGAGGCGAGGAAGCCGAGCAGCTTCCCGGCCGGCACGCCGAAAACACACTTCTCCGGGTTGAGCTTGATCTGGTACTCGCACAGATTGGCAAAGATCTCCCTCAGGTCATCGAGGAGCGTGAGGTGCTGCTTGGTCTTCACCATGATGTCGTCCACGTAGACGTGGATGTTGCGGCCGAGTTGCGTCAGCAAGCATTTCTGCATGCAACGCTGGAAGGTGGCGTCGGTGTTCTTCAAGCCAAATGACATGGTGATGTCGCAATACGCCCCGAAGGGCGTGATAAAGGATGTCTTCAGGGCTTCGGCCGGGTCCAGCTTGATCTGATGATAGCCGGAGTAAGAATCCAGGAAGGACAGGAGCTCGCAGCCGGCAGTGGAATCGATGACTTGATCAATCCGCGGGAGGGTGAAAGGATCGTTGGGGCAAGCCTTGTTCAGGCTAGTATAGTCAATCCACATGCGCCAGGTGTTGTTCTTCTTCAGGACGAGGACCGGGTTGGCTAGCCACTCGGGATGAAACACTTGCATGATGAAGCCAGCTACGAGTAGCTTAGCGACCTCTTCACCGATGGTTCTTCTCTTCTCCTCTGAAAAGCGACATAGGGGTTGACGGACGGGCTTGGCGTCCTTGCAGAGGTGTAGTTTGTGCTCGGTGTACTTCCTCAGAATTCCCGACATGTCCTTTGGGGTCCATGGAAAGATATCCCGATTCTCACGGAGGAAGTCAACGAGCTCGCCTTCCTATTTGCTGCCGAGGCGGGTGCCCACAACAACGTACTTGCTGCAGCTGCGGTCTTCCGGGTTCAGCTTGACCTTCTTGGTCTCCTTAGACAGCTGGAATGAGGCCTTGCTGGCCGGCTCCTTGGTTGAAGCCGGCACGGCCAGCGTCTCATTGGCCAGCGCGACGATCCGGTCGAGCTAGCGCCACTCCTCGGCTATGATCAGTGACTCGGCCAATCTGGCACTGGCTTAAGCGCAATCCAGGGACTTGCGATAGTTGCCGACGATGGTGATAAGGCCCTTGGGACCCGGCAGCTTCATCTTTAGGTAGGCATAGTGGGGGACCGCCATGAACTTGGTGAGTGCAGGCCAGCCCAGCAGCGCGTGGTACGCGCTGGACAGGTCCACCACCTCGAACCAGATCGGTTCGCGCCAGAAATGGTCGCTCGTGCCAAAGAGGATGTCGAGCCGGACCCGGCCGATGGGGGAGCAGGAGAGACCCGGCACGATGCCGTGGAACACCGTCTGGGTTGGCTACAGGTCCTTGGTCTCGAGGCCGAGCTTGGTCATCGTGTCGCGGTAGAGGATGTTGATGCTGCTGCCGCCATCGATGAGAACCCGCGAAAGCTTGCAAGTGCGCCTGGTTGCGACGATAGTGGTGTCGAGGATGAGGGCGTAGCCACCCGGATTCGGCATGACGGCCGGGTGGTCTTCCTGGGTCTAGCTGATCAGGCGTTCCGACCAGTGCATGTACTCCGGCATGGCAGGGACGACGGTGTTCACCTCCTGCCGGAGCAGCCGCTCGCTGCGCTTGTCATCGCCAAGGCTGGTGAAGATGACGTAGTTTGCGTTCTGGTTGGGGAAGATGTCATTGCACATCGCGCCATTTGCCGGGGGCGGAGGAGGAGGAGGCGGAGCTGGCTGCCCCGCACCCGGAGCCGGAGCTGGAGGCGGCAGGATGTCGCCCCTCATGATGCGCTTGGTGATGGCGCACTACCACAACATGTGTGTGGACGGTCTCGCACCGCTGTGGTGCTTCCAGGGAGCGTCGAGCATCTCTCGAAAACTCATGGCGGGTTGCCATGTCGTCTTGCCGGCTTGCCGGCACTTGCCGGCTGGCTCGGCCACGGGCGCCTGCTCGGCGGTCGCGATGAGGCGGCCGTCATAGCGTGGGGCCTGCTGGTCGGCCTTGCGCTTGTTGTTGTGCTGGTTGTTCTGCTGGCGGCTACTCTCGCCAGCCGGCTTGGGGGGTGGTACCGGCATTGCCTTGCCAGCTTCATCCAGCACCACCTGGATTTCCATGGCGGAGTCGGCGTTTGCGTACTTGTCCGCGATGACCATGAGCGCGGCCATGGTGGTCGGTTCGAAGCGCAGGAGCTTGTTCTTGAGGAGGGTGCCATCCCGGCAACCGCTCACGAAGTATTGAATGGCCTGGACCTCATGGACGCCCTCGCAGCTGTTCTGGAGCTTGGTCCAACATGCGAGGTACTCGTGGCCGGTTTCAGCCGGCACCTGCACGCACATGGCGAGCTGGCTGGGACAGCCATGATGCTTGTAGGTGCCGGTGAAGTTGCGCATGAAGGCCTGCTCGAAATCGACCCACGTGTTGATGCTGCCGACCGGCAGGCTGTTCATCCACGTGCGGGCCGAACCCTGGATCATGAGCGGGGCATAGCGAACGGCAAGGCGGCGATTGCCGCCCGCGATGCCGATGGCGGTGGTGTAGCTGATGAGCCAGTCCTCCGGCTTGACGGTGCCGTTGTACTTGGGGGTGTCACGGGGCAACGTGAACCCTTTGTGGAAGGGCTCGTCCCGAATACACGGGCCGAAACAAGCCGGACTGACAGCGTTGTCCTCCTCCAGCTCGAGGGAGAGGGCGAGCTGGTCGAGGCGATGGCGAGCGTCAGCGTCGTCGATGGCGCCCGGGCCGAGCCAGCTTGCGACGGGACCACGAGGCGCCGGGTTGGCCGAAGCTGGGTTGCCACTCCGGCCGGACGGCGGGGGAGGGTCTTGTTGGTGCCGGACTCCGGTAGCCGGCTCGTTGCCCAGGCTGTCTCCAGCCATCGGGGCGCGGTTGTGCCGGGTACGGGTCTGACCGGACTGAGCTTCGTCCGGGCGCGGGGAAGACACCATGTTCTGTCGCTCACGCTCGGGGTCCTTGGTGCGCTGCGAGGCAGACGCGGCTGGATGGTCAAGGCAGTCTTGCAGCGCGTTCGCGTCACCGAGAAGCTCGTTCAGGCGCTGCACGCGCTCCTGCAGCTCCTCGCCCTGCAGCTGCTCCAGGCCAATGGCGGCCGCCTCCGCGGCACGCATGTTCTTGACCGGGGTGTCGTAGACGGTTGGGACTGTGCTAAGGGCACGGCCAATGGCGCCGCCACGGGCCCGCACCTCGACAACCCGGCTGGGCTCGGTGGCGTTCGTAGTGAAGCCGTACGCAGCTTTGCGCTCCCGCTGGGTGGCCTCCAGCCGGTGCTGCGTAGCAGCGAGCGTCTCGGCCATGTCCAGCAAGCGCTTGCGCTCCTCCTCGAGCTAGGCACGGGCCTTCGCGGCGTCGGCGGCATCGATGTTGGTGGCGATGGGGACGCTGAGGATCTACATCGTGGCACACAGCGGGTCGGCCACGCTAGCGCGCTCCGCTTCGGCCCTCGCGGCGGCGGCCTTCTTGCTAGACGAAGAAGAGCCGAAGCTGGTGACGAATACTTCTACCCGAACGCAGAGGTCCGCCGCCCCGGCGGAGATGTCATCACCAAGGGGGACGGGCGAGTCGGAGACGTTGAGCACCCCGCTGGGATACTCATCAGCCGCGGGCGCATCGGAGATGCGCAGCGCGGCGAAGGAGGTGATGAGCGCGTCAATGACGTCGGCCGCCAGCACGACGGGCTCGGGGGACGCGCAGCGCGCAACGAGCTCACCGGAATCAATGTGGGGCCCCGTTTGGAACATGTCTCCGGCCGGGACCTCGAGCTGCCCCACGGTGGGCGCCAACTGTCGTGATGGTTGCACGACAGATGCCAAAGGATGGCTAAAGAGAGGGACAGGCTCGAGGGCACCGGTGGGCTCCAGAGGCGAGGTTGGCATGAGCGAGCACGGGACGCAAGACATACCCAGGTTTGGGGCTCTCCGAAGAGATAACACCCCTAGTCCTGCCGAGAGTGGTTTATATGTATCAGTACAGAGTTGCTCCTGGAGCTGCTTGGGGGAGGAAGGGAGGCAGGCCAAGGCTCAGGCTGCTCCTTCTCCTTGTGCGTGTGTGTTCTACTGGTCAATCATCTCATGTGTTCGCCCGTGTACATGGAGGGCTCCTGGGGGGTTTTATAGGTCAACCCCCTAGGGTTACAATGGTAAAGATACAAGGGCGCCGGGCCGGGATGTCAGTGTATGGGAAGCCGATGCTGGGACCCGCTGGGTAACAGGATTCGCCAGGTTCTTCGGGCGCGGGCCCCGTGCGCCAGAGGGCACTATTCCCTGTCTCGTCTTATGTCACTGAGTGGTTGAGCCGGCTCAGCTATAGTGGCACGTCACCTGGTCGCCATCGGCTTGCATCAGCAGTACGAGGGACGCACTGTTGCTACGCCGGCCCTAGTCAGCGAGGTAGGTGGGGCACTGTTGCCACACTCCTGCCGGTCAGAGGGGTTGGTGGGCCATTGTAGCCATGCTCATCTCCCTTACGGGGACTTGATCCGTCGTACGCCTTGGATAGGACGGGAGCTGACCCGAGGCCGGGTTGAGGAGGTCTTGGTTTGGCGGGGCTGGCCGGCATGCGCCAGCGGGCCCGGCCGGGTTGCGGGGTTTGGCCGGGTTGCGGGGCTTGGCCAGGTCGAGGAATCCGGCCAAGCGCAAGCCGGATTGAGGGGCGAGGCCGGCCACGATGTTTTTGAAAATGATCCGGGTTCCGTTGCCTGCCCGGGGTTCATCCCCCCGACAATAGCTTAAGGTGTGACCACAGTGGCAAAACAGTCTTTATCTAATGATTAGATAGCTAACAGTGCTATCATACCTAACTCTGGCAGTCAGGACAAAGTGCATTAAATGCACTGCTAGGTGTCATGCTGAGGATGCAGCCTGGCAAGCCTACCGTGCCGCTTAATCATCTTCTGCTTATCTGCTTGACACGCCTCTAGACGGGTGTCATATGAGGGTAATTTGTCTTTCGAATGGCTGCCACGTGCTTAGTGGAAGCCACTTAATCACTTGGGGGCTCAACACCGCACTCATAACTGATTTGCATTGCGGTGCGGTGGAGCAGTGGTGCCCTGGCGGGGAGATTCGCCCTTGGCAGACCCAGCAAGCTTGCCGGGGAAATTGTGGACTTGTCCCTGGGGTGGCCTCGACCCGGCCGGGCTCTCCTGCCCGGAAAAGGACGCTTTCTCAAGGTGATGCTTTGCTGTCTTGTTTGTCTTGGTCTTCTTGATCCGCCCTTTGATCTCACTAAGAGCTGCTTCTCTGGCTTGGCCTCACTTTGCATGTTGGTGTAGCTGTTCCTTTGCCGAGCTTTGGCTATCGGGGCGGAGGCCCTTCGTCCGTGCACAAGCCAGGGGAAACATACATCCCTGTTTGTGTACCCCGACAAGGATATTCTTGACCGCTGTCTAGTGATCCACTCCTATATTACTTTGGTACCTCCCCGCCAAACTTATGGCAAGGCACACATTAGGTCTGGTACACAGCATGTCATACATTATAGAACTTATGGCCGAGGCATAGGGAATGATTTTCATTCTTTCTCTCTATCTTTTGCCGTGGTCAGACTTTGAGTCTGACTCAATTTCACACCTGGCAACACAGGCAAGAACCCTTTCTTTGACTGGTCCATTTTGAACTTCTTCAGAACTTTGTCAATGTATGTGCTTTTTGAAAGTCCTATTAAGCGTCTCGATCTATCCCTATAGATCTTGATGCACAATATGTAAGTAGCTTCATCGAGGTCTTTCATTGAAAAATTCTTATTAAAATATCCTTTTATGCTATCCAGAAATTCTATATCATTTCCAATCAACAATATGTCATCCACATATAATATTAGAAATGCTACAGAGCTCCCAGTCACTTTCTTGTAAATACAGGCTTCACCGTAAGTCTGTATAAAACCAAATGCTTTGATCACCTCATCAAAGTGTATATTCCAACTCCGAGATGCTTGCACCAGTCAATAGATGGATCGCTGGAGCTTGCACACTTTGTTAGCACCCTTAGGATCGACAAAACCTTCTGGTTGCATCATATACAACTCTTCTTTAAGAAACCCGTTAAGGAATGCAATTTTTACGTCCATTTGCCAGATTTCACAATCATAAAATGCGGCAATTGCTAACATGATTCTGATAGACTTAAGCATCGTGATATGTCTCCAACGTATCTATAATTTTTTATTGTTCCATGCTATTATATTATCTGTTTTGGATGTTTTATATGCATTAATATGCTATTTTATATTATTTTTGGGACTAACCTATTAACCAGTGCCAGTTTCTGTTTTTTCCTTGTTTTTGTCTTTTACAGAAAACAATACCAAATGGAGTCCAAATGGAATAAAACTTTACGATGATTTTTCTTGGACCAGAAGAAACCCATGAGACTTGGAGAGGAGGCCAGAAGACCTACAAGGCGGCCACAAGCCATAGGGGCACCCCCAGGGCTTATGGGCCCCTCGGAGACCTTCCAACCCTAATTCCACTACTATATATTCTCAAATATCCCCCCTATACCAGAGGGCAAACCAAAAATACTTTTTTGCCGCCGCAAGCTTCTGTTCCCATGAGATCCCATCTTGGGGCCTTTTCCGGCACTCTGCCGGAGGAGGATTCGATCACGGAGGGCCTCTACACCAACTTTGCTGCCCTTCCGATGATGTGTGAGTAGTTTACCACAGACCTACGGGTCCATAGCTAGTAGCTAGATGGCTTCTTCTCACTCTTTGATCTTCAATACAATGTTCTCCTCGATGTTCTTGGAGATCTATTCGATCTAATCTTCTTTTGCGGTGCGTTTGTTGAGATCCGATGAATTGTGGATTTATGATCAGATTATCTATGAATATTATTTGAGTCTTCTCTGAACTCTTTTATGCATGATTTAGATAGCTTTGTATTTCTCTCTGATCTATCGATTTGGTTTGGCCAACTAGATTGTTTTTTCTTGCAATGGCAGAGGTGCTTTGTGATGGGTTCAATCTTGTGGTGTCCTCACCCAGTGACAGAAGGGGTAGCGAGGCATGTATTGTATTGTTGCCATTAATGATAAAAAGATGGGGTTTATATCATATTGCTTGAGTTTATCCCTCTACATCATGTCATCTTGCTTAAAGTGTTGCTCTGTTCTTATGAACTTAATACTCTAGATGCAGGCTGTAGGAGTCGGTCAATGTGTGGAGTAATAGTAGTAGATGCAGAATTGTTTTGGTCTACTTGTAACGGACGTGATGCCTATATTCATGATCATTTCCTTAGATGTCTACATAATTATGCGCTTTTCTATCAATTGCTCAACAGTAATTTGTTTACCCACCGTATGTTTTCTTCAAGAGAGAAGCCTCTAGTGAAACCTATGGCCCCCGGGTCTATTTTCCATCATATATTTTCAGATCTAGAAACCAAAAAACCCAAAAATACCTTGCTGCAACTTATTTATATTTACTTTGTTTTACTCTTTTACTTATCTTTTATACATATCTCTATTAGATCTCACTCTTGTTCGTGACCGTGAAAGTATTGACAACCCCTTTTTCGCGTTGTGTGCAAGTGTTTATTAGTTTGTGCAGGTGCATATATTGGAGACTTGCTTGTGCCTCCTAATGGATTGATACCTTGGTTCTTAACTGAGGGAAATACTTATCTCTACTTTGCTGCATCACCCTTTCCTCTTTAATGGAAAAATCAACGCAAGCTTAAGAAGTAGCACATCGCTACGGGTGAGAAATTCTCATCATAGTCAACCCCTTGAACTTGTCGAAAACCTTTTGCTACAAGTCGAGCTTTGTAGATAGTGATATTACCATCAGTGTCCGTCTTCCTCTTGAAGATCCATTAATTCTCAATGGCTTGCCGATCATCGGGCAAGTCCACACTTTGCTCTCATACATGGATCCTATCTCAGATTTCATGGCCTCAACCCATTTGTTAGAATCTGGGCTTATCATAGCTTCTTCATAATTCATAGGTTCACCGTTGTCTAACAACATGACTTCTAGGACAGGATTACCGTACCACTCTGGTGCAATACATGTTCTGGTTCACCTACGAGGTTTAGTAGTAACTTGATCTGAAGTTTCATGATCATCATTTCCTTCCTCTCTGGTTGGTGTAGGCATCACGGGAACAATTTTCTCTGATGTGCTACTTTCCAATTCGAGAGAAGGTACAACTACCTCATCAAGTTTTACTTTCCTCCCACTCACTTCTTTTGAGAGAAACTCCTTCTCTAGAAATGACCCATTCTTAGCAACAAAGATCTTGCCTTCGGATCTATGGTAAAAGGTATACCCAATAGTTTCTTTAGGGTATCCTATGAAGACGCACTTCTCCGCTTTGGGTTCAAGCTTA
This sequence comes from Thinopyrum elongatum, assembly GCA_011799875.1. Lineage (NCBI taxonomy): Eukaryota > Viridiplantae > Streptophyta > Magnoliopsida > Poales > Poaceae > Thinopyrum > Thinopyrum elongatum. The sequence goes on along the minus strand of CM022300.1, from coordinate 78,661,786 downwards.
TCAGGCTGAAGCCTTTTGACATAAGCATTGCATCCTCAAACTTTAAGAAATGACAACTTAGGTTTCTTGCCAAACCATAGTTCATACGGTGTCGTCTCAACGGATTTAGACGATGCCCTATTTAACATGAATGCTGCTGTCTCTAATGCATAACCCCAAAATGATAGCGGTAAATCGGTAAGAGACATCATAGAACGTACCATATCTAATAAAGTATGGTTACGATGTTCAGACACACCATTACGCTGTGGTGTTCCAGGTGGCGTGAGTTGTGAAACAATTCCACATTGTCTTAAATGAAGGCCAAGCTTGTTACTGAAATATTCTCCTCCGTGATCAGATCATAGAAACTTTATTTTCTTGTTATGATGATTCTCCACTACACTCTGAAATTCTTTGAACTTTTCAAATGTTTCAGACTTGTGTTTCATCAAATAGATATACCCATACCTATTCAAATCATATGTGAACGTAAGAAAATAATGATACCCGTCGCGTGCTTCAACACTCATTGGACCGCATACATCGGTATGTATTATTTCCAATAAGTCATTACCTCGCTCCATTGTTCCGAAGAACGGAGTTTTAGTCATCTTACCCATAAGGCATGGTTCGTAAGTATTAAATGATTCATAATCAAGTGATTCCAAGAGTCCATCCGCATGGAGTTTCTTCATGCGCTTTACATCAAGATGACCTAAACGGTAGTGCCACAAGTATGTTACACTATCATTATCAACTTTGCATCTTTTGGCATCAATATTATAAATATGTGTATCACTACGATCGAGATTCAACAAGAATAGACCATTCACTAAGGGTGCATGACCATAAAAGATGTTACTCATATAAATAGAACAACCATTATTCTTTGACTTAAATGAATAACCGTCTCGCAATAAACAAGTTCCAGATATAATGTTCATGCTCAACGCTGGCACCAAATAACAATTATTGATGTCTAAAACTAATCCCGAAGGTAGATGCAGTGGTAGCATGTCAACAGCGATCACATCAACTTTGGAACCATTCCCGACATGCATCGTCACCTCGTCCTTAGCCAATCTTCCTTTATTCCGTAGCTCCTGTTTCGAGTTACAAATATGAGCAACCGAACCAGTATCAAATACCCAGGCGCTACTACGAGCATTAGTAAGGAACACATTAGTAACATGTACATCAAATATACCTTTGTTCACTTTGCCATCCTTCTTATCTGCCAAGTACTTGGGGCAGTTCCGCTTCTAGTGACCATTTCCCTTGTAGTAGAAGCACTCAGTTTTAGGCTTGGGTCCAGCTTTGGGCTTCTTCACGGGAGCAGCAACTTGAAGTTCCCTTTTCTTTCCCTTGCCCTTTTTGTTGAAAATGGTGGTCTTGTTAACCATCAACACTTGATGCTCTTTCTTGATTTCTACCTCCGCCGATTTCAGCATCGCGAAGAGCTCGGGAATCGTTTTCGTCATCCCTTGCGTATTATAGTTCATCACGAAGCCTTTGTAGCTTGGTGGCAGTGACTGAAGAACTTTGTCAATAACACTCTCAACTAGAAGATCAATTCCCAGCTGAGTCAAGTGGTTGTGGTACCCAGACATTCTGAGTATGTGTTCACTGACAGAACTGTTCTCCTCCATCTTACAGCTAAAGAACTTGTTGGAGACTTCATATCTCTCAACCCCGGCATTAGCTTGAAATATCAACTTCAGCTCTTGGAACATCTCATATGCTCCATGGCATTCAAAACGCTTTTTAAGTCCCGGTTCCAAGCCAGAAATCATGGCACACTGAACTATCAAGTAGTCATCAGATAGAGCCTGCTAGGCGTTCATAACATCTGCATCAGCTCCTGCAGCATGTCTATCACCTAGCGGTGCATGAAGGACATAATTCTTCTGTGCAGCAATGAGGAGAATCCTCCAGTTACGGACCCAATCTGTGTAGTTGCTACCATCATCTTTCAACTTAGCTTTCTCTAGGAACGCATTAAAATTCAAGGGAACCGTAGCACGGGCCATTGATCTACAACATAGATTTGTAAAAACTATTAGGACTAAGTTCATGATAAATTTTAGTTCAAATAATCAAATTACTAATGAACTCCCACTTAAATCAACATCCCTCAATTTGTCGAAGTGATACATGATCCAAATCAACTAACCCATGTCCGATCATCACATGAGATGGGGTAGTCTTCAATGGTGAACATCTCCATGTTGATCATATCTACTATATGACTCACGTTCGACCCTTCGGTCCCTAGTGTTCCGTGGCCATGTCTGTACATGCTAGGCTCGTCAAGTTTAACCCAAGTATTCTACATGTGCAAAACTGGCTTACACCCGTTATATGTGAACGTAGAGTCTGTCACACCCGATCATCACGAGGTGCTTCAAAACGATGAACTTTTGCAACGGTGCATACTCGGGGAGAACACTTTTATCTTGAAGTTAAGTGCAGGGATCATCTTATAATGCTACCATCATTCTAAGCAAAATAAGATGCATAAAGGATAAACATCACATGCAATCAAAATATGTGACATGATATGGCCATCATCATCTTGTGCTTTTGATATCCATCTCCAAAGCAACGGCATGATCTCCATCATCACCGGCGTGACACCTTGATCTCCATCATTGCGTCGGGGTCGTCTCACCAACTATTGATTCTACAACTATTGCTAACGCATAGCGATAAAGTAATGAAATTACATGGCACTTATTTTTGGCCCTTTTTTTTCATTTGAATTTCTTTGAGATTTTATTTGAAATGGCTTTTCTGTGGCTCTGTAGTCCGGAAACTTGGGAAGATCATCTCTTCCTAGTCTCCAAAGTGGCTTGCCATCCTCAAAATCATCCCTAGCTCATGTCATTTCCCATATAGGACCAACCCCAATATTCTTTTTATTGGGAATATTCCTTCTCTATTTTAGGAATACCCCTATTTGCCCTAGGTTGTGAAGCAACATATATTTATGTCACTCTCAAAATTCCCAAATAATTCTCATAAATTGTTTGGGTCATATATTCCACAGATATGTCAAAACCCTCCCTTGGCATCATAAAAAATAATTCATTAATATTCCTTTTCCTATTCTGCCCTAGCTGGCACTTGGTGAAGGAAGTGCCATTTATCTTTGCTTGATTGCTCCAAAACTTTTTGGACACTCTCTCCTATCCATATAATTGCCTCATGCCAAAATTCAACTCAGTTAGCCTAGTAAATATTTCTTAGCAATTTTCCAAAGTTTCTGACCAGAGAGAAACTTTGTGAAGGAGGTACAAGCTAGGCATATTCAAATGAGTTGAAATTTTGTCACAACCTCCATATGATCAAATCCTAGCTCTCCTTCAAATTTGAGCTCATGTAACCCCTCCATGTGAGCTCAACATCAAATCTTTGCTTATGGTCATATTTTTAGTTAGTGAAGCAAATATATTTTATATTGCTTCATTATTGCTGAAAATTTACGAGGACCTTCTCCTATCCATATAACTCATCTCTACCAAATTTGGGCACATTTCATTTTGCTATTTTCCCTCAAGAATGTTCCTAAGATTCTGTCTAGAGGGATGCTTTGTGAAGCAAGTATTATTTTGGCAAGTCCAAATGGTATGAAATTTTCACAACATCATTATATGCCGAAATGATCATCCTTTTCGAAGTTTTAGCCGAATACAACACTCCTAGTCAGTGCTACTTCTTGATCTTGATTCTAGACCAGATTTGGCAGTTGAAAAGCAACTATGTTTAATATTTGTCTAAATTATCTCAAACTTAACAGGATTATAGTCCTTCCTTCCCTAAGTATCTCTGACATCTCTTTGTCTCTAATGCCCATGTATTTTTCCCTAGCATCTGTCCCAAGTTTGCTACAGCAAACTTTAGGTGATCACTCCCATCTAACCACAGTATCCCTAGTCGAGGCATCTTGGAAGGACAACATGTTGGGCACGGTAGGCCGAGCTTAGTCACCGTGCATGCCTCGGTGCACACGGTGACCGCGCTACTGGCATAACATTGCGCGCGCTCTGCTGCCGTTGGCCGCGTCCAGGGCGTCGCCTAGCTCCGGCCCCTCCCCCTCTCATTGTTCTCTCGCGCCTGTGCATGTTTGGTAGCCTCCTCGAGCTGTCGCCCTCGCTCTGGACCCCTGTCCCCCTCTGGATTCTTCCCCGGCGAGTCGTCCCTGTCATTGCACAGTGCGTGCGCGTATCCGCCGTCGCCTTCCCTCCCCTGGCTTCTTCTTCCTCGTGACCTTGGTGCAATGCTCTGCTCCCTGACCTCCTCTGCTCTCGCCCGTCCCGACCACGCCCTCCCATGAGCACTGTCGCCGCCAGAGCATCTGCCGGACTCGGACGGCGGCAGCCGAGCTTGGGCCCCTCGGCCACGGCTATATATAGCCCTCCCCTCGTCTCCCGAGTGCACCAGCGGCCTCCTCCTCCTCCCAGTACCCCGCCCAGCCACTCCGGCAAGCTCGGGGATCCCTCTAGCCCTCCCATGGCCACCACGGTCACCAACATCCCCCTCCTAAATTCGCTCTATGACGAGCATGTCTCCCTCCCTTTCTTCCACCAGAAGATCTCCTAGACTCCGGCGATCCTCCTCCGCTCTTCAGCCCTTCCTCCGGCGCACCGAGGAGCCGTGCCCATCGCCGCCCGTTGCCGTCGTCCGCAGTTGCTCATGCCACGGTCGACCCGGCCCTCCTCGGCATCCGCGCTTGGCTTGGGTGGATGCGGCCCTCCATTCCGAGCCCACCGGTAGCCGGATCCTCGCCGGAGGTGACCCGTGCCGCCGAGGGTGGTCACCGACGTGCGCTCTGCCTCTGCCTCATGGGTGACAGCGAGGAGGGAGACAACCTCATCCCCAGCCGGCCCGTGGACCCCGCGGCCCCAACTGTCAGCTAGTAGGCATTGACCAGCCCCTGGGCCCGCGCTCATTAAGTGGAAGCGTAGTCCCCAGAATACGCTTTCCCGTTCAGTAAGCTTACTCCTCTGCTTCTTCAGTCATGTTTACGCTTTCTCTACTGTGAAGACGTATTTCTCAAAAAGACGCTTTATGTTTAACCGCCAAGGGCCTGTTTGTGACTATTCTTTTAACAGATTGGTCCCTGGTGTTTAACCGTCCTTATCTTTTCAACCCTAACTCCGAATGAGGTGATTCCAAAGCCCACTTCTTCATCTCGTCGAGGCCGTCATGTTCGTGCCATCTTCGTAATGTTTTCACATAGTGAAAATCACCATTTTTCCCTTGCCCATAAACAGCCCCCTCGGGAGAGAACTGTTTCCGGTGAATCTTTCCACGATCCTTCCGCACTTCTTCCCGGTGACCTCTTCATTCCTAGGCAAGCCACGACAGCCACTTGCATGAGAGCCTTGCAGTAGCCATGGTTTTCAACTTGAATATTTAAATAGTTTGTGCATGTTAATATGTGCTGAGTGCTATATATATGCTCATGAATCCATGCTTATCCATATGATATGATCATTTTGCATCGGTTGCTTAAATAATTACTTGGTAGTATTTTTATCATGTCCTTTTATGGTAACTGTTTCCGAAGCTAGTGGCATGCTATGTTCATATGTAGTATAATGGTGTTATTCATGGTCATTGTTATGCCATGCTCATGTGCACCCAGTAGGGTAAATGATTTGTTGTTGCTAATATGCTAAAGAATGATGTTGCTCACCCATGCTCTTGTTGATATCATGCTCATATGCATTGTTATTACATCATGTTATTGTGACTCAGCTCAATACATTCAAGTTAAACCGGACTTTAATACAACTTGAACATCTGTTGACTAAGTAATAGTGCCATCGAATCGAGCTGACCAGTGCAGCCACACTTGCCTTATAGGGGGGCCCTGATTGGGTTTATTGTCATGCCTCTCGCCGGTGCCTCCAACTAGGGAAGATTATGGGTGCGCGCTACCCTGATCAAGTAGGAGGACATAAGCCTTGTGTGCTCGTGTTGGTATTGAGCTCATGTCCCCGTTTCGGACCGTTTTTGTTTTGCCACGACGGTGGCCGTTGGATGTCCAGAGTGGCATCGGGGCCACCCATGACTTAGCCCAAAGGGGAGTTTGTCGGAGTAGCCGGGAGAGTGTCATGCAATAGATCGGTTTGGTCGGAACGCCGTTGGTCCACCTGAATGGGAGTATGAGGCCTTGGGTTCCGTGGTGTGGGTACAATGTACTAACATCTCTAGAGTGTATAATCTATCGATAGCCGCGCCCGCGGATATGGGCCTAGTTCGTAGTAGGTCACACTATGAGTCAACAGTAATTAAAACCTGACTAATAAACAACCCTGGTTTGATGAGGAAAAAAGTTGGTTAATCTTTATGTGGTCACAGGAGGATCACAATGGTATTCTTGATAATGATGAGGTGATCTTGTGAGGATCCCAATGGTATTCTTGATAATGATGAGGTGATCTTGTGAAGATCCTGATGGTATTCTTGATAATGATTGAAGTGATCCCGTGACCACGATGGTAAGTAAGAGTGGCATATATTTGGTGGTTACACGGTAACCCCGAACAGAGTAAGTGATATTTGTAAGCATGTTGCATGCTAGTATCATCATCGTTCATGTCTCGAGTAATATGTTCATGCCATGCTGATCTTGTACTAGCTGTATCATGTTCACCTTGTGCATGCCATGTTGTTCTAGTAGTATCATGCTCATCATTGCTAAGTAACCTATAAATGCCATGTTATTGTTTGTCTTGATTGCTTTGGTTGCTGTTAGCTTGCGAGTACATTCAAAGTACTCACCTGGCGTGTCATGCCAGTTTGCAGGTCATGCCGTGAATGCTTGCTTGTCGAGGATCCCGAGTTTGCGAGCTAGGATAAGCGTTCCAGCCAGAGTCCCTGCGGAGTGGAGTCCATCGCTATCATCGTCGTTCCGCTGCTTTGAGTTGTTCGGCTGCTAGCATAGAGCAACCTGAGCAGGCGTAGTGTCGCCGTGCCGATGTAATTCCATGTTATATCTGAACCCTTGTATCCACATAGATTGTAGTAAGAGTTGATTTTTTCTATGCCAAGCAGTGCCGTATTCCAGAAGACTTGATCTCTGGGTTGGAATACGGGGTGTTCCGGTTCCTCTGAGCCGGGGTGCCACAAGCGTTGGTATCAGAGTAGGTCTGCCTATAGGACGCCCTAGTCCACGCGAGCGTTAGAAGACGGTAGTATAGGGTCTTGTCAGTCTGCTGCAATTTGTTGTTGCAATTGTTTGTCGCATGGCATGCATATAGACTCATTATCTTGTCACTAACAGTTAATCTTGTGAGTGTAGGTGGCATCGGTTTTGATCCACTACCTGCACCCCTCCAGTTTTGCATACCTGCTCTTCGGTGCTTGGCATCATCTCTGTCCCAGCGGAGTGATGCTGAGGTACCAAGTGTTCCAGACACCATTTGCAGGTATCCCATCCTTATCCTTCTGCCAGTCACCCCTATCATTTCGGTGATAGCCATGTTTCTATCCCGAATCGTGCCTTTCGACTCGCCGCTTCGGCAACCCTTACTGATCTTTGCTATCAGAAAAGGGCAATGCCAGCTCGCCCAGTTTTCCACCTGTATCCTACCCTATCACCCCGTTCTTTGGATGTGTATGGTTCCCTTCCATACGCTTGATGATGCTGTGGTCGTGACCTCCGTGTTCCGCCACATGATCACCAAGTCTGTTCTCACCTCCGTGTCTGCCCAGATGTGACCGGTGTTAGGCCAGCGCTTGGTGTAACCTTGTTTACACCAACTCTTTCCACACTTGGATTCACTTTCGTGCACACCGCCATAGCATATTAGATCGTAGAACCGGAGTTTTCACGAGATTTGTGTGCTTAAGTATGCATGCATATTATTTTTGTGAGTAGCAGTAATATGTGATGTTGCTTGAATATGATATTGCTTGTATATAATCTTGATTGCCTTGTGTGCTTTTGTTCCATTCGTTTCTTTTGTTTCTTTCTTTGGGCCCTCGGTGTTACCTTATTTTCCCCTTATTAAAGTTGCTCATCAACCGACACCGGACCTAAAGAATCAGTGAGGAGTTTAAATATTTGGAAGATCAGCTAAGCACTATGGAATTCTCAGCCGACTGCATTATATTGGGCATATCTGGTCTAAATGCAAATGCTACTCTGGCTTGATTATCAGCGTCAAGCCTACATCAGTGTGCAATTTTCACAGCAGTAATGACGTAAACAACAAGAAGACAAATTGTGTGCCTGACCAACCGTATCTTTCGAGTCAAAAGGTATGGTTCATACACAAGGTTTGAATACACTCTGAAACATGTTATACCCGGAAGCCAGTCAGAACATGCTATGAATTCAGTGCTCAGCAAGAAGGATACTCGAACAACCCCTTTCATACAAGTGACTTGCAGCAGAAATATTAAAGGATATATATGATATTCAGTCTGCCTATCACATTAAGAAGCTTCTGGTGCAAGCAACCCAGTCTTCCCTGGCAAGCTACCAGAGAAGCTTATAATGCAAGTCTCCTCAGTCTTCCTCGGTACGATATGTGGATGACTTCCAGCACAAGATACTCCGTCTTCCTCGGTAAGCTACCGCAAAAGCTTCCAGCATAAGAAATTGAGTCTTCCCCAGCAGGCCACTAAGGGGGGAAGCTTCTGAAGTATGGTACCCAACCTTCTTTAGCAAGCTGTCTGACGAAAGCTTCGAGCACAAGCTATTCAATCATCCTCAGCGCGATGGCTTTCAGCACAAGCTTCCTCAGTATGGCACTGGTACAAGGTATTACACAGCGAGTTGACAGCATATGGCAGTGCATCTTAAAAATCAGATCCACAATAGTTTGGTCAGGAAACCGAGCCAGTCTGGACACAAGTGTCTCCCTCAGGAACCAAATGCTCAACTACACATGCTTTCATTGTGAGCACACAAGCAAGGTCTTGCGAGTCACTCGAACGATGATGTAAATAGAATCTGACAACCACATGAGTATTGTTAAAAGAAGGAAGCCAAATATACACCTCAGTGTGACAAAGGACTATGAAGATTGACGACAACAGTGAGCTCTGTACAAATACCTGTGAACCTGGTATATGATCTTGATGAGCCCTTGTCTACTTTTCTCCGGTGACGGCACCACGCCTGTGTTCTGAGCTATTTTTGGCCATCCGGGGTGGACGCCGACTTTATTTCTCTCTATTCAACCATTGTTATGAGTTTTGAGCTGCTTTCCGGCCGTCTCGTCCAGCTGCTGAGTTTCTTTTTGTGATAGTGGCCCTATGCTCTGAGCTGCTTTTCAGTCATCTTAGGGAACTGCCACTTTCTTCTTATCAACCCGGTCTCATGCCCTGAGCTGCTTTTCGGCCGTCTTGAGCCGTGGTTGAGTTATTTCAGTAATGTCCCAGATCCGAGTTGTAAAGACCGTTCTGGTGGCTACTGATTTATTTGCCGATTTCTTGCAAGGGTTCGGATGATCATTTCCCTACGGTTAAAACTTGAGAGACGATGAACCTGCCATTTAAACGATGTTACCATGTCAGGAGATGAGGATAAAAGTACGCCTGTCGAAATATTTCCCCTGACAGTACCTATGGTCCCACAAAGAATATATATATGGCTAAGGTCCTTCCAGCAAAGGATCCAGACAAAGAAACCAATGATGAAGGAGCCATACCGGCAATACAGCTATGGTACTTGTTGCATGACCAACGTGGTACAGATACCCCGTACAGCCTGAGTTAGTATCGATCACCAGAAATACCTGCAAGAAAGTCAGATTCTGCCAGAAGAACAGTTATGATTCACGACACTGTGTTGAACCTAGAGGACATGCATCTAAGTGAGCAACCCGATGCCAGGATGAAAAGAATCTGTGCCCACCAAGAAAATTGGTTCATGAATCCATGGAATGTTGTCTGTACTGGATGACACATCCATCAGAAACCACTCACGGACTTGTGAAAAGGGCATATATCTCTGTCACGATAATCTATCGCCCCCAGTTAAGTCAGCAGATATGAAAGAAATTGGAGCCAGTATAAGCATGAACATATCAGGTAAGATCTGTCAGAATATCGGATACGGTGAAGCAAACCACCCCCGAGCCAGGCAGTCAAGTCATATAAATCCAGTAGGAACAATCAATAAAGGAGAAAGGATACCTGAGTTGGAAACGGTTTCCTTAAGTCCGATATATTCATACTTGTTCCCTGAGCAACCAAATCTCGAGGACGAGATTTCTTTAAGGGGGGAAGGTTTGTCACACCCTGATTTTTGGCCTTTTCTTTTTCAGTTGAATTTCTTTGAGATTTTATTTGAAATGGCTTTTCTGTGGCTCTGTAGTCTGGAAACTTGGGAAGATCATCTCTTCCTAGTCTCCAAATTGGCTTGCCATCCTCAAAACCATCCCTAGCTCATGTCATTTCTCATATAGGACCAACCCCAATATTCTTTTTATTGGGAATATTCCTTTTCTATTTTAGGAATACCCATATTTGCCCTAGGTTGTGAAGCAACCTATATTTCTGTCACTGTCAAAATTCCCAAATAATTCTCATAAATTGTTTGCGTCATATATTCCACAGATATGTCAAAACCCTCCCTTGGCATCATAAAAAATAATTCATTAATATTCCTTTTCCTATTCTGCCCTAGCTGGCACTTGGTGAAGGAAGTGTCATTTATCTTTGCTTGATTGCTTCAAAACTTTTTGGACACCCTCTCTGTAGCACCCAAGATGCGATTCTATCCCAATCACGTGATGAACTCATGATTGGGGCACAACCGCATTTCGAGCGCATAGCAAGGTGGATATCATTACAACATACTATGTACTGAATAGATGACAATACAAGATAAAGGCTTACTGAGGGAGTCCCGGATTAAGGGGTCCTCGGGCGTCCGGGTAATGTGACATGGGCCGGACTGATGGGCTGTGAAGATATAAGATAGAAGGCCTTTCCTCGTGTCTGGATGGGACTCTCCTTTGCGTGGATGGCAAGATTGGCATTCGGATATGTAATTTCCTTCCTCTGTAAACCGACTTTGTACAACCCTAGCCCCCTACGGTGTCTATATAAACTGGAGGGGTTTAGTCCGTAGAGGCAATCATAACTCCCATAGGCTAGACATCCATGGTTTAGCCATCATGATCTCGAGGTAGATCAACTCTTGTAACCCCCATACTCATCAAATACAATCAAGCAGGACGTAGGGTTTTACCTCCATTAAGAGGGCCCGAACCTGGGTAAACATCGTGTTCCCTTTGTCCCTTGTTACCTTCGATCCTCAGACGCACAGTTCGGGACCCCCTACCCGAGATCAGCCGGTTTTGACACCAACATTGGTGCTTTCATTGAGAGTTCCTTTGTGTCATCGGCGGAAGGATCGATGGCTCGCCTTGTCATCAATGACAACATCACCTTTGGAGGAGCCCTAGTTCCGGGATAGATCCTCCAACTCGGCGGTTTTTCCATGGGCGCTCGCCCGACCGTTAAGCCAAAGGCGGCCCCCCAAATTGCCAAACATCATCTCCGCATCGGCCTTGAACACTTCGAAAAGATGGATCCGGCAGATGTCTCGTCCTTGAACGAACTGCTAGATCGCATCACCGCCCTGGGGGTCGCAATAGACTATGATCGGATTGGGCTTAAACCCGTTCAGAGGGAAATCAAGTCCCCATTGATCACCCATCTGGAAGCGGTCATGGAGGAACAAGCCGAGAATACTTCTCCCCCTAAGTTGATAACAAGCTATGTTCGGATTTCCGAGCCCTGTGAGCCGGATACCCATCTTCGGGAAGAGACCATGTGTCCTCCGAACATAGAATCAGGCGTTGAGCCCAAAAACCACTAGGACCCTCCTAATCCTGGACTAGTGACCTCGGAGATTCTTCAAACTCCAGATCCAATAGTGGGTCAGGGCTCGAATACCGAACTAACACATAGCCTTCGGGCATGTTGGGTACTCCGGCAGGTGGCTAAGAGCGGCGAGGCCATCCTCACCAACACCACCCGAAGAAGCACTCTTCGGAGGATGACGACCTCAATGTCTTTACGGTTTTTGAGGCCTTTTCTTCAAGTAATCGGCGCAAAAGGGCGCTCCGCGACCTCGCCGAAGTTAACCAAGTAGCCGCAGTAAATCCTTGGAACGATACGGCAATAACTTTTACTGCCGACGACGAACCAAAGGCCAGATCAGTCTGAACACCTGCCGCCTTGGTCTTAAACCCAATTGTAGATGGCTTTCGACTCACCAAGGTGCTCATGGACGGCGGCAGCGGACTAAACCTCATCTACGAAGACACGCTCAATAAAATGCAAATGGATAAGAGGCGCATCGAGCAAAGCATCACCACCTTTCGAGGGATTATCCCCAGTCGTGAAGCACGATGTTTGGGGAAAATTAAACTTGATGTAGTATTCGGCACGCCGGAGAACTATAGGTCCGAAGAGTTGCTCTTCCACATGGCACCTTTCAAAAGCGGATATCACGCCTTGTTGGGGCGAGACGCCTTCACACGCTTCCAAGCCAGACCACATTACGGGTATATGAAGCTCAAAATGCCAGGGCCCAACGGAGTTATCACCATCACCAGTGATCCGGATATAGTGCTCCGCACCGAAAACAAAATGACATCCTTGGCCCTCGAGGCATTATCTGAGGCCCTAGCGGCCGAGGAGCTAACCACTCTGCATTCCACAGTGGACAAAGATGATGTAATCCTCAATAAGAGGCCCAAGTCCACTTCTTTCAAACTAGCAGACGAAATAATAAAATTTCAAGTACACCCGACGGATCCCAACAAGACAGCCTCCATTGGAGCACAGCTGGATCCAACGATCGACGCCGCACTAAGAACGTTCCTGCGCGAAAATTGGGATATCTTTGCCTGGCACCCTTCGGACATGCCCGGGATCCCACGCAGACTGGCCGAACATAGCCTCAATATTATAAAGGGGTTCAAACCAGTCAAGCAAACGTTGCGGTGATTTTCCGAAACCAAACGACAAGCTATGGGGGAGGAGCTAGCTAAACTTCTCGAAGCAGGGTTCATCAGGGAAATCAAACACCCGGACTGGCTGGCAAACCTGGTCATGGTACCGAAGAAGGATAAATCCAGGCGCCTTTGTGTCGATTTCAAAGACCTCAATAAGGCCTGCCCTAAGGACCCCTTCCTGCTGCCTCGCATTGACCAAATCATTAACGCGACTGTAGGACACGATTCACTATGTTTCCTCGATGCATACTCCGGATACCATCAAATTAAAATGAAGGAGTCCAACCAGCCCGTAGCGGCATTCATTACCCTGTACGGGCCTTTTTGCTTCAACACCATGCCATTTGGACTCAAAAACGCTGGCGCCACTTACCAACACATGATTCAAACATGTCTGGAGAAACAAATTGGCAAGACAGTGAAGGCATACGTAGATGATGTAGTCGTCAAGACTAAACATGTCGAATCATTGGTGGACGATCTACGCCTCACATTCGACAACCTCCGAACATATGACATACGGCTCAATCCGGAAAAATGTGTCTTCGGCGTTCCAGCCGGAAAACTACTCGGGTTCATTGTTTCCAATAGAGGAGTCGAAGCAAACCCGGCCAAAATCCAAGCCTTGTCACAATTGACAACCCCAACAGACCTAAAGCAGGTCCAAAAACTAGCTGGTTGCGTGGCAGCTTTGAGCCACTTTATCTCCAGATTGGGAGAAAAGGCACTGCCACTTTATCGCCTACTCCGACGAACCGACCAGTTCGAGTGGACGGATGCGGCAGCGGCCGGATTGGAAGAAATAAAAACTCTGTTAGCGAGCAACCCAATCCTCGCCGCACCAAACATCGGCGAACCTATGTTGCTCTACATATCTGCAACTCACCAGGTGGTGAGCGCGGTGCTCGTCGTCGAATGAGAGGAAGAGGGATATAAATTCCCACTCCAAAAACCAGTATACTATGTATCGGCGGTCCTTACACCGTGCAAATCTCGATACCCCCACTACCAAAAGATAGCGTATGCGGTCTTCATGGCATCCCGAAAGCTGTGGCACTACTTTCAAGAGTGTCCGATCACGGTGGCATCCGAAGTACCACTCAATGATAGCATAAATAATCGGGACGCCACCGGCCGCATAGCCAAATGGGCCATCGAGCTCTTACCATTTGAAATAACATACAAACCATGCCGAGCTATTAAATCTCAGGCGTTGGCCGACTTCGTCGCCGAATGGACGGAAGCCGAACTCCCTAAAGAATACAGCACATACTCCAACTGGGTAATGTACTTTGACGGCTCTAAAATGTTAGCCGGGCTGGGAGCCAGTGTCATTTTAACCTCCCCTACTGGGGACACAATCCGCTATGTATTGCAAATAATGTACACGGACTCCAACAACGCAGCCGAATATGAGGCACTACTGCACGGTCTCCGGATAGCTGTTTCTATGGGCATTCAACGCCTAGAGGTGTGTGGGGATTCGAACCTCGTAATATCCCAAATAAATGGAGATTTCGATGCAAAAGATCCAAAGATGACGGCATACCGCAACGCCGTACTCAATATATCAGCTCGATTTGAGGGGCTCGAGTTTCATCACGTTGCTAGTGACAGTAATCAGGCAACGGACATCCTTGCTCGAATGGGCGCTAAACACGACCCCGTCCCACCTAACACCTTTGTGGAAAGGCTCTTCAAGCCATCCGTGGTGTGGCAGGACGAGAGTGGCAACACTAGTCCGGGGCCGATCATACCCCCAGATGCCGAACACATTTCTGATATCATCGGGGGCTCGGGCACCGAATTGACACCTTCCGCCCATGTAATCATGGCTGTCATTGCTCCATGGACCGAACCCTTCCTGGCCTACCTTAATAGGCGGGAGCTCCCTGAGGACCAGAATGAGGCCCGTCACATAGTTCGACGCTCGAAAGCCTACAAGGTTCATGAAGGAGAGCTCTACAAGAAAAGTACTACTGGAGTTCTTCAAAGATGTATCTCCGAAGAGGCGGGACGGCAGCTCTTGGCCGAAATACATGCTAGTCTCGGTGGCCATCACGTCACCGCTCAGGCCCTCGTAAGTAAAGCCTTCCATATAGGTTTCTTTTACCCTACGGCCCGAGCAGATGCACAGGCTCTTGTACAACGCTGTGTCGGATGCCAGCTTTTCGCCAATCAAAGTCACATGCCGCCCACCGCCTTAAAAACAATCCCCATTACGTGGCCTTTTGCGGTCTGGGGGCTGGATATGGTCGGACCCCTTAAAGGGGGAAGCCACAAGAAGAAATATTTGCTGGTTATGGTGGACAAATTCACTAAGTGGATAGAGGCCAAACCAGTAAAAACGGCTGAAGCTGGACTGGTGATCAACTTTATATCTGGCGTTGTACACCGTTATGGTGTCCCTCACAGTATCATTACTGAC
Organism: Thinopyrum elongatum; assembly: GCA_011799875.1. NCBI lineage: Eukaryota > Viridiplantae > Streptophyta > Magnoliopsida > Poales > Poaceae > Thinopyrum > Thinopyrum elongatum. Next base: position 78,646,381 of record CM022300.1, on the reverse strand, counting down.
AATGGCTCTAACTTCACAGCCGATGAGGTGAAAACTTGGTGTGCTAACTTGGGTATCAAGCTCGATTATGCCTCCGTATATCACCCTCAAACAAACGGTCAGGTCAAATGGGCTAATGGCCTGATAATGAGCGGCATCAAACCCAGACTAGTGCGATCCCTACAGGAGTCAGATAAGCACTGGGTCGAGGAACTCGATTCCGTACTCTGGGGACTGCGGACCACCCCCAATCGCACGACCGGATACACCCACTTTTTTATGGTGTACGGCGCAAAGGCTGTTTTGCCCTGCGATATTATTCATGACTCACCTCGAGTGCGCATGTATGAAGAGAGAGAAGCCGAGCTCGATCGGCAGGATGACCTAGATGCCCTAGAGGAGGAGCACGATGTTGCAAAGGCCCGTTCCGCATTCTATCAACAACAGGCCCGGAGATATCAAAGCAGGGAAGAACGGGCAAAGACTTATAATGTCGGTGAACTCGTCTTACGCCTCCCAGAGAAGAAAAAGGACAAGCTCAAACCAAAATGAGAGGGTCCCTTCATTATCGATGAAGTTCTCACTGGAGGAGCTTACCGCCTTCGTAATGCATCGGATAACCGGTTAGAGCCAAATCCATGGAACGCTGCTCGGCTCCGAAGATTCTACGCATAAAGTTCAGCCATACTTCTTTTTCGTCCCCTTTTTCTCCTCTTCATTTTGTTTTTTCTTGTTTTTTCATTTTTATACGATTTCCAGGAAGTGTTTGGATAAGCCGAACACTTGAGGGGTACACATCTTTAAATGTACATACTCCACCATAACCGGGGGCTTCTTTAACCGAGGCTTATTATTATTTCGAGCCTGGAGCTCAAAATATAAATGTCATTTGCTCATATACATCCTTTTTGCCATTATATGCACCTCTATGACTTAAGTTTTTGCCAAGCTGGGTTGCCTTGCTCCTGTGTTTATGCCCTACGTTCCCGATTGTTCGGCTAGGGCATAAAGGGAGCACCTCTGCGATTGTTACAACCGGGTCACCGGACATGTACCTCAGACTGGTGAAGCCGAAAGCTAGCGTTCTTAAGAGGATAGGTGGTCGGCAATCAAACGACAGATTGTTACATTCTTGTAACCACTCCAAATACTATGGGGTAGTTTTTCTGTATAACGGACCAAAGCCCCGGCACGCATAATTACTGCCTGCTAACCCAAGGAAAGGAACCCTTAACGGAATTATTTTCCTTGGAAGATGTTTCTTACATCTGTAATATAACATACATCCCGAACTACAGTTTTTTGTCTGTTCGAGCACAATGACTGGGTTGCCTGGTTTTCGGACATAGTGAATGTTTCTTTTCACTCCCAATAGTGTCCGGAAACACTCCACCATTTTGGTCCAGAGGTTAAAGCCGAAAGCCTGCCATGACAAAACTTTTCACATGTTCGGATAAAGGCACAGGTTGATCATAATGTACTCTAATACATTTGCATCAAATACCTATTCCTTATCTATTCCATCTATAAGACTGTCTAACCTACAGTCTTCCTTCGAATACTTTGCAGCTATCATTACTTGGTCATACACCAAACTCACTGGAATCTCTTTCCCGTCTGGTCCCTGTGGTCCCACTCGGGCCATATGATTTGGATCTAGCTTGGTGAAGCGTGTTTTCACCATGGCCCAGGCTTCTCGTGCGCCCTCACGGCAGGCGGATGTCTTCCATAGCTCAAACTGGCGTCGGGCACCTTTGAACAGGTTTGCCAAGCCCTCCATACTCTCTGGAGGGGTACCGGATGGCCATAAAGCCTTCACCATACCCTTCATGGCCTTCCGGGCCCGAGCATGTACCACGGACAACTCCTTTAGCACGTCGCCTTGAAATCTGGATACTTCCTCTTCCAGCCTACCAGTTAACAGACCTGCAGCAACAGAGTCATTATATTCTGAATTATGGATTAAACATGAGCACCTAGGGAGGTTCTGAATAAAAGAGGAAGACATACCGAATATACCACCCTTCAGTTTTTCATTTTCTCTTTGAGCGACAGATAACTGAGCCTTCAAGCTCTCTATCCCTTCAGATTGTTTGTCCTTTTCCTCCTTGAGATTTTTCTCCCTGGACGCACTCGTTGCAATCTTTTTCATCTCCGCCAGTTCGGCGGTAACAGCATTCAGCTGCATTTGGTTTGTTTTCAGCTCCTGGGCTAGCGCAGTGTTCTTTTCTTTAAGGACCTGCAGGGTATATCGATCCTTAAATCGGTTTGCCTCACCGCTTCAAGTCTCGGGGGCTACTGGCATATGACTATCCAAAATTGCATAAATGCTTACCTGTATGTCCTTTGAGAACAACTAAGTGACTCCGGCAAGTCCATCTCGAGCGGCTCGGATATATGCATCCACCGTGCTGAGTGCGGTAAACTCTTGCTCGGAAAAAGCCGGGGCACGCATGGCTTCCTTTAATCGACGGTGATTCATCACGCTCTCCACTTCAAAATTCATGATAGATACGTCTCCGAATCCTCATGAGGACTCGGATCTAGCATTGCCTCGGTTCTCATCCTAGGTGGCGAGTCCGGCACCGGATTGGTGGACGTCCGGCTAGCAGGGCGTTTTCCCACCGTCTGCCGCGTGTTTCTCCTGACATCAAAGATAAGAAGGAGACCTTAAGCAATCCGGACTCATGCCTAGGCATGTATTAAGCGGGCATACCTCTTGGAAGACTATGGGGTTTCTGCAGCACTCCCGATCCGCTTTCATTTTGAACGGCTGCCTTGTGTAGGGGCCGCCCTCGAGGAAGTACGGTCTGCCGAACGCCGATCCTGTTAAAAGTTCGGAACGGTATAATAAGCAAAAGTGCAGATAAGGGTTTCCTTTCAAGAGCCCTCCGAATACTTACGATGTAGAAGGGATAGAGGCGGGGGTAGTCGGCGGTGATAGCCACTCTTAAGCCGTCAAGGCTCGCTTGATAGAATACTCCATCATCGAACTCTATGTATATGTCCGGATCCTCGTGAAAGCCAGGGTCTCCATTGCGGCTATGATCCTTTGGCCGTGGAGCGGGACAGCGGACGTCCTCGATCATCTTCCTCCATGACTGTTTTTGGTAACAAAGGGCAAAGTTGATTAGTATCTGTGACAGCAATAAGGCAGTGCAGACAATCAAAATCTTACCCATTCTACGGGGTTGTACATGGAATAGCCATCCCGGCATTTTAAGCGGAGAAAGTCTTCTTTCTCACCCTTATACAGATCGGCCAGGATTGTGGCCAGTTCGGTAGGGGTATCCAGACCCTTCTGTCTGTAACGGGAAGCGTCATCTTCTCCATTATAACACCATAAGGGAGTTACTCTGGATTGGAGAGGCTGGATGCACCTCTTTATTGCAATAGCCATGACCTCGACTATCGAGAGCTTGGTATGGGCTAGTAACCAGATCTTGTTAACCAACCTTTTTATTTCCGCACTGTCTTCCTCCTTGGGACTTCGGGGACGCCAGTTGAGACGCTTCTTTAAAGGAGCACTGGAAAATTCGGGAAGGCCGCGCCGAACTGGGTCCGGCAGTGGGACATCGTCCATATAAAACCATTCCGAAGGCCACTGTGGGTATACCTCCTTGGGAGTTCCGATGAGGTATCCGGATCCGGCTATACGCCATACTTCGGCACCGCCCACTTAAAAATAGAGCCTCCTCGATGGCGGGGAATAAGGCAAAAGAACTTCCTCCATAGTTCAAAATGGGCCTCGATGCCTAAGAACAGTTTGCAGAGGGCAACAAAACCTGAGATGTGCAGAATCGAACCTGGGGTAAGGTTGTGCAGTTGGATGCCATAAAATTCCAGTAGGCCCCTGAGAAAGAGGTGGATTGGAAATCCTAGGCCCCGCAGCAGAAAGGGGATGAAGCACACCCTCTCATCCTTGTTGGGGCTGGGGAAATTCTCAGCCATCACATCATTGCTAATTGAGGCCAATCCCGCTCGAACGGGGACTAGATCCGCGAGGGGAAGGTAGCCCTGCGTCTGGAGTCGACTCAGCTGAAGATGAGGCACGGAACAACTCTGCCAATTACCCTCTTGAGGGCCATGGGGGCGCGAAGATGAGCCTGGAGCACTGGCCATGCTGGAAAGCTTTGTTCGCAGCTAATCTTGATGGTCTTTCTTTTGGGGATCTAGCTCTCCTTATATAGATGCCGTCCCAATGTGGTGAGGGGCTTATTTGCAAAAAATCATAGACCATTCGCATTCGCCCGGCGCGCGGAAATCGAAGCGACCACAGAAAAGGATCATAAAGGTAGCACATCAAGGTCAGAACCGGACTATCGTCAATCCATAGTACAAATGAAGAACCCGCCTTGCAAAGCCGAAGACATAAGCCGGATACTATGTCGTCATTGAAGGCAAGTTCGGGGGCTACTGAGGGAGTCCCGGATTAAGGGGTCCTCAGGCGTCCGGGTAATGTGACATGGGCCGGATTGATGGGCCGTGAAGATATAAGATAGAAGGCCTTTCCCCGTGTTTGGATGGGACTCTCCTTTGCAGGGATGGCAAGATTGGCATTCGGATATGTAATTTCCTTCCTTTGTAAACCAACTCTGTACAACCCTAGCCCCCTCTGGTGTCTATATAAACCGGAGGGGTTTAGTCCATAGAGGCCATCATAACTCCCATAGGCTAGACATCTAGGGTTTAGCCATCACGATCTCGAGGTAGATCAACTCTTGTAACCCCCATACTCATCAAATACAATCAAACATGACGTAGGGTTTTACCTTCATTAAGAGGGACCGAACCTAGGTAAACATTGTGTTCCCTTTGTCCCGTGTTACCTTCGATCCTCAGACGCACAGTTCGGGACCCCCTACCCAAGATCAGCCGGTTTTGACACTGACACTTACACAAGCCACAAGCTACAACATGAATACAACAGTTCATCAATACATAGCAATCATCATACAGAAGAGCAGGATCTGACTATGGATGAAACCAAACGAAAAAGAAGAACGACATCCACCCTGCTAATCCCAGGCTCCCGACCCAGAACCTATCCCTTGATCGAAGAAGAAGCAGAAGAATAGCTCCAAAACAAGCATGCATCGCTCTCGCGTCAGATCATCGCATTACCTGTACCTGCAGCTGTTGTTGTGGTAATCTGTGAGCCACGAGGACTCAGCAATCCCATTACCATGGGTATCAAGACTAGCAAAGCTTAATGGGTATGGAATGGATAAGTGATGAGGTTGCAGCAAGCTACTAAGCATTGTATGGTGGCTAACTTAAGAGTACAAGAGTAAGAAGAGAAACTACGCATAACGGTCGCAATCTAGTAATGATCAATAAGTGATCTTGAACTACTTACGAGTCAATCATAACCCCACCGTGTTCCCTTCTCGACCTCACTCGAAAAGAGACGGTCACGGTTACACACGCGGTTGGTGTATTTTATTTCGGATCTGGTGTAAAGTTCTCTACAACCGGATATTAAAAACTCCCATCTGCCACATAACCACGGGCATGGCTTTCGAAAGTTTAAACCCTGCAGGGGTGTCCCAACTTAGTCCATCACAAACTCTCACGATCAACGAAGGAAAATCCTCCTCTCGGAACAGCCCGATCAAGCTCGGAATCCCGGTTCACAAGACATTTCGACAATGGTAAAAGAAAACCAGCAAAAGCTCCCGAAGTGCCGACACCCTGATAGTAGCCGCACGTATCTCGTCTCAGGCCACGGTCGGATGGGACAAGCTACGAGTAAAACCAGACCTCGAGTTTCCCCGTGGTGGCCCCGCAGGCCGCCCGTTTTGGACGAACACTCATGAGGAGCACTAGCCCGAGTTGTTGATTAAGAATCCTCGGGTTAATTACTCCCTATGCAAATTTTAGTTGTTATTAGGCAAATGGTAAAACCAAAGTTGGGCCTTGCTGGAAGAGTTTTATTCAAAGCGAACTATCCAGGGGGGCCCATAAACCCCGATCGTGTTAGGAACGCAAAATCAAGGAATATAACACCGGTATGACGGAAACTAAGGCGGTAAGAGTGGAACAAAACACCAAGCAAAAGGCCAAGCCTTCCACCCTTTACCAAGTATATAGATGCATTAATTAAATAAAAGATATTGTGATATCCCATGATATCCATGTTCCAACATGGAACAACCTGCAACTAGCAACGCTATAAGAGGGGCTGAGCAAGCGGTAACATAGCCAAACAACGGTTTGCTGGGAGGGTGGAAAAGGTTAGAGGCTATTTCATGGCATATTGGGAGGCTTGATAAACAAGTGGTAGGTAGCGTGACATAGCGATAGCATCGAGGCAACTAGCAAAGCAAAGATAGTAGTGGTATCCAGGGTAACGGTCATCTTGCCTGAAATCCCGCTAGGAAGAAGACCGAATCCATGAAGAAAACGAACGGGCGTAGTCGAACGAATCCTCACAATCGCAACGTTACCGGAACTATCAAGAAGAAGCAACACCGGAAATAAGCAAACAACATGGTAAACCAACAAGCATAATCATGGCATGATGCACAATCAAGTATGATGCATATCCGGTTTAATGATACATGGCATGGCAAAGTGTAACAAAAATACTACAAGTTAAGTGGAGCTCAATATGCAACGAGTTGCATATTGACGAATCACCACATGCAATTATTTGGTTCGCTCTCATTTATGTACCCAACAATATTAAATGTTGTTAAACATGGCAAGAGGTGAAGCATAATTAATTTAACTATTTAGGCAAGTTTAAATGAGGCCGGAAACGACAAACAACAATTCCGGAAAATCCCCATGTGCATATTTCGAATTTGGTACTGTTCTGCCCTATACATAATTTTAGAGTTGTTAAACAGTAAAATAAAGTGCACCATGTTAATCTATGCATATTTCTACCCCATTTACATATATAGTTTATTTAATTCGGAGCTACGGTTATTTATTTATGAAATAAATCATTTTAACATGTCATTTATGCAAAATAAATGCAAACAGCAATTTAAACATTTTAACATGGATGAGAGTTGGATATTATGAAACTAGATGAAATTCTAAGCATTTTACATATAAAGTTTGTTTAAATGCGATGCCCGGTTTGTGAAATATTAATGCATGAACATGGAGGGCTTTTCTGTAAAATAGGCAGTCTCTGGATAAATAGATAATTCGCAGACGCTGAAAAAAAACATCATCGGGCTGAATCTGAGTGGACTGGGCGCGTTCCCTGTTCTGGTGAGGCAGCGATGTCGGCGAGGGGCTCCGAGTCGACGCAACGGTGGTAGATCCGGGCGCGGGGACCCTGTTCCCAGCAGCGGCGGCGTGGTTCGAGGCCTTTGCGTCGGAGCTCCGGGTTTATGGCGGCTCGGGTACCTGAGAGAGAGGGAGTGATGTGAGGCGAGAGAGAGAGAGGGCGCACCGGCAGAATAAAAGGAGGAAGGAGAAGGAGCAGGTCAGGGTCAGGGGGCGACCTGGTGGTCGTCCGGTGGTTCTTTAGCAAGGCGGCCGGAGGTGCTCGGGTGTTGTTGGTCTTCGGGAAGGACGAACGGGAGGCACGGGAGCTTGGCTCCATGGAAGTGCTCGAGAGGTAGGGGATCCGGGGGCGCGGGGTGAGGGTGGCGCTCGGGGTTGGCTGCGGCTTGCTGGGGATTTGGGTGGCGCGGAAAACACGGGAGGTGGTCGGAGACTGCGGTTGGAGCGGGTGGATCTGAGATGGATGGTGGTTGGCTCGATAGGGAAGACGAGGAGGAGACCAGGTGGGCTGGTGGCGGCGCTATGGGAAAGCATGGATGGGACAGGAGGCTAGTCTAGGGTTTAGACTGTTTATATAGCAAGTGGATTTTGCGTAGGGGCTATTCGGTCCCTCCGATCGTAATCGGATGGCCCAGAATAAATAGGTTAGGAAGTCCAAACAATGAACCGAAGATGTATTAGGGTTGTTTGGGGATGATCCGAATCCAACGGTGACGACAGCTCGGGTCGGGTTCGGGACAGCTTTCGGACGCGCACGAAGGTTTGACGAAAGAGAGGGGAGTTTGGTGAGCTCAGAGAAGAGAGAGAAGAAAAGGAAGAGAGCGGTCCGGTTGATCTGAGAGGGGTCAACACGGACAAGGAAGAAGTGGCAACTACGAGCAAATGCAAGTTTTATGAAAACATGCGAATGCAATCCACATGATGACATGATGAAATGCAATAAGGAAATTAAAAAAAAACACGGCGACAACGAAAAACATGGAAGGCGTCTGGAGCGTCGGTCTCGGGTCGTTACAACACTCCTCCACTTACAAGAGATCTCGCCCCGAGATCTAGGGATGAAAATGGAAAGGGAAGAGGTAAACAAAGTTGCTTCTTTGACAAACGAATGAAACCAAAGAACCTTGGAGGTTGAAAAACTTGAAAGAAAGAATACAACTGAGATGAACGAAGTTGAAAACATTCCGTTAGAAAAAAGGAACAAGGAACATTACAAGAACCTTTTAGGTTGAAAGACATATGAAAATAGTTACAATGGGCAATAAGAACATGCAAGCATGTCGGTTGAAATGAGATAGACAAGGAATAAGAACAAAAGAATTCGAACAGCACTCTGACTGAAAAGAGAAGGAAGTAGCATGAATTTGGCAAGAGGGGACGATACTTGATGAGAGCACAAACAGAATGCCTCCGGAAGAAATGAAAGAATGAAATGAAAAGAACGGAGAAGAAAATAACATCTTCTACCACAAATGAATTTGAAAAGCCTCCTTACATAGAAGGGTTGAACGGGGTTGTTGAAAAAAATCAACAACCAAAGAATAAGCCTATTGTGGGCTTATGAAAAACATCTCAAAATTACGAGGTGACAACCGGCCACTAACGGAAACAGTTTATTGGATTGAGATCAATAAGGAGATGAAAACTTCTTTCGCCGAGAGGAAAGGAGAAACCTTGGATCATTGATAAGAACCACAAATAGCAACATTCCCAATTGAAGGCTTTAGGTGAAATCTATGCGAAGATAACCTCCAACGAAGAAATTATGATGGGTTGAAACAACTCATGAGCGAAGAGAAAACGATGGTTTCAAAATACCTCATTCCTGACAAGTCGTGAATCGTGAAGCACGAAGAGAAAATTGTCAAGAATGACATAACACCACCTCAAAGTATAAGATAGAAAGAATTGCATTTTTGGAATGCACGATGAAGAATGCTTGAGCTTCTACAACAAGAATCTTGATGAACACTTCGAGAAAGAAAGAAAACTTTGATGAACCACCATGTAGAGCCTCCATGAAGAACTCCGGTAATAAAAATGATGATAAAAAGAAAGAGAAGTTGAAAGAACAAGGTGAAGCCTTGAAATGATTTAGATGGAGCTTCACGACGAGATAACCGGGAGAACTTGGAACTCCGAAAAGAAAAGATGAACAACTTAGAACTGAGAAATTGATATCATGAACGAACTCTGGAAGAAAAGAATTGAATCACCTCGAGGAAACAAGAATAAGAATTATGTTATGCTTATCCTTCACCAAATTAAATTGATGACAAGCAACGGATTTGGCACACTACTTACTCCCATTGAAAAGGATTGATATAGCGCAAACTTGAGAAAGTCTTCAACGAATCACCGGTAGGATTTTGGAAAGAACAAATGAATTGATACGATAACGAAGGAAGAGAAATCTTGAACGAACCACTGTAAGAATTGAAATCAAACGAAGAAAAGGGAACGAATCGCCGGGAAGAATTAGGAAAAAATGAACGAAGATACTTGAGGGAATTTAGATGCAAGAGAATGAAGAGATGACAAGCTGACTAGAGAATACTTGAACGATGCACCAGAAGAATTGGGGAATGAGAGCTGAATGTTGAGAATGAATAAATCTTCTGAAATGATTGTCTTCGGAGGAATAAAATGGGAAGAACTCACAAAAGGCTTCGGATGGGTGTGAAAATAATTCTCACAATCAAGACAATTGTGAGGATGGCATCAAGCTCAAACCACGAATCTTCAAGAGAAAGGACCAAGATTTAGAGGAAACGCTACTTCGATCTTCAAAAGCTGAGAATGACGATGGGAAACACCACCATGAATTGTTTAGACACTCCGGAAGAATGAAAATAGAAAAGGTTGAGCCAACGATGAAAAGAATTTGGAAGCGATCTTGAAGAAGGCATATGACTGATGAATAATTCATTCTTACGTCAAAGTTTGAAAAGAATTTGAGAATAGCTCTGGAAAATTAGAAGAGTCAGGTAAGATCCTGGGGAAAGACCTGTGGGTTAGGGCCCGCTCAAGGAAACACTGTTGAATGATTGATTGAAAGGGGAGATTGCACCGGTTGAATTAAATTACTTGAATGGGATAACAACCTAAAAATAGCTTGAACGGATTAAGAATTGGAACACGAATCTTCTGAGATATCTACAGCACTCCGGAGAAGAAGAAAAAAAACAGAGGGAGGTGAATGATTAAGAGATGCACCGGCATGAGAAAGCATTTAAAAGGAGGAAAAGGGATATGATCAACACTGAAAGCTTGCATTCAGTACACCGGGGAAGAAAATGATAACGAAGAATGATGAACTTGTAGCTCCTGAGTATCTTCATGAGAATCACCGGGTGAGAACATTAAAGGAAACGAATGAAGAGACTTTACATCAAAATGGATACTTGATTAAGAAATCGAAGTCCTCGAAGAAAAGGGTGGGAGGGTGGCAAAACAAAGGCAACTTGGGACGAATGAAACGGACAAATCCTCAGGCTTCTCAACGGCGCCCATATGGAATAACTTGAAGAGAAGTGCACCAATTGAAAAGGATTGACATGATAATCTCGATGATCAAGTAGGATTAATATTCACATAGAAATATGAGAAAACCGCTTAGGAAAGGTATGGAATCAACACTTGACATTGAAGCAACTCGAAAACCACAACTCAAAACAAAACAAAGGATTGGCTTGCAGAATAAGCCGGAAACAAACATCTGATAGAGATTTCGCCCAAAGTGTTCGCGATGAGGCCCCACGGGCACGACGTACAATGGACATCCTAAATGACAAATGATATGTCCCCGAATCAATATAGCCAAGGATTCTTTAAGACGTCTCGCGACCACTGTAAATTGACCGTGAAAAATGAACCACTAGATGTTGGACCCCAATCTCAACTCATACATCTGTCGAAAAGAAATCCTGGGTAACTACTTGAATTCCCACCTAAAAACTCCCGAAACTTTTTGGTTATGCAATCTGGTGTTGGGGATACAGTGAGGCACAAATATCTCACACAACTAACAAATCCTACACTCCAACTGTATCCATCCGTCAACACCTAACCAAGAAAACCTCGGAAATCGTGTACCTCAGACCTTCGAAAAACATCTGATATACTAGCTGTGGCAATACATCTGATCGCTCTCCCCAGTACTGGGTGGTGCCAAACTACTCTCACCACAAAGAGTATAGAAGCGTTTTCGATGTCGGCGTCCTCTGGTATTCCGGAACTGAAACGATAAACACTGTGACGAAAACACCTTGGAGCTCAACTCCCCGGGACACTACCACAACCCCTAAATGTCAGGAGGCACCAAGAATAGAATTCCCGTCACAATGATATCGGACCGATTCCACAATACCCGCGTGATCCTAAAAAAATTGAGTGGAAAAGGAGAGTAATGGAAACAAAACACCTATGTCACGGGTCCTCACCAGAGCGACGAATGGGATGAGTAGTAAAATGAATTCCTACTCTCCGATATTACTAGACTCAAAATAGTTTTTTTTCTAGACTAGACAACGGCAGCGGTTCGATCAATCAAGGGGGCTCCTAAGGTCGGTAAGGCTCTGATACCAAGTTGTAGCGCCCAAGATGCGGTTCTATCCCAATCACGTGATGAACTCATGATTGGGGCACAACCGCATTTCGAGCGCATAGCAAGGTGGATATCATTACAACATACCATGTACTGAATAGATGAGAATACAAGATAAAGGCTTACACTCGCCACAAGCTACAACATGAATACAACATTTCATCAATACATAGCAATCATCATACCGAAGAGCAGGATCCGACTATGAATGAAACCAAACGAAAAAGAAGAACGACATCCACCCTGCTAATCCCAGGCTCCCGTCTTGGAACCTATCCCTTGATCGAAGAAGAAGCAGAAGAAGAGCTCCAAAATAAGCATGCATCGCTCTCGCATCAGATCATCGCATTACCTGTACCTACAGCTGTTGTTGTAGTAATCTGTGAGCCACGAGGACTCAGCAATCCCATTACCATGGGTATCAAGATTAGCAAAGCTTAATGGGTATGGAATGGATAAGTGGTGAGGTTGCAGCAAGCTACTAAGCATTGTATGGTGGCTAACTTAAGAGTACAAGAGTAAGAAGAGAAACTACGCATAACGGTCGCAATCTAGTAATGATCAATAAGTGATCCTGAACTACTTACGAGTCAATCATAACCCCACCATGTTATCTTCTCAACCTCACTCGAAAAGAGACGGTCACGGTTACGCACGCGGTTGGTGTATTTTATTTCGGATCTGGTGTCAAGTTCTCTACAACCAGATATTAAAAACTCCCATCTGCCACATAACTGCGGGTACGGCTTTCAAAAGTTTAAACCCTGCAGGGGTGTCCCAACTTAGTCCATCACAAACTCTCACGATCAACGAATGAAAATCCTCCTCCCGGAACAACCCGATCAAGCTTGGAATCCCGGTTCACAAGACATTTAGACAATGGTAAAATAAAACCAGCAAGACCTCTCGATGTGCTGACACCCTGATAGTAGCCACGCGTATCTCGTCTCAGGCCACGATTGGATGGGACAAGCTACGAGTAAAACCAGACCTCGAGTTTCCCCGTGGTGACCCCGCAGGCTGCCCGTTTTGGACCAACACTCATGAGGAGCACTAGCCCGGGTTGTTCATTAAGAATCCTCGGGTGAATTACTCCCTATGCAAATTTTAGTTGTTATTAGGCAAATGGTAAAACCAAAGTTGGGCCTTGCTGGAATAGTTTTATTCAAAGCGAACTGTCAAGGGGGGCCCATAAACCCCGACTGTGTTAGGAACGCAAAATCAAGGAATATAACACCGGTATGACGGAAACTAAGGTGGCAAGAGTGGAACAAAACACCAAGCAAAAGGCCAAGCCTTCCACCCTTTACCAAGTATATAGATGCATTAATTAAATAAGAGATATTGTGATATCCCATGATATCCATGTTCCAACATGGAACAAGCTGCAACTGCACCTGCAACTAGCAACGCTATAAGAGGGGCTGAGCAAGCGGTAACATAGCCAAACAACGGTTTGCTGGGAGGGTGGAAAAGGTTAGAGGTTGTTTCTTGGCATATTGGGAGGCTTGATAAACAAGTGGTAGGTAGTGTGACATAGCGATAGCATCGAGGCAACTAGTAAATCAAAGATAGTAATGGTATCTAGGGTAACGGTCATTTTGCCTAAAATCCTGCTAGGAAGAAGACCGAATCCATGAAGAAGACAAATGGGCGTAGTCGAACGAATCCTCACAATCGCAACGTTACCAGAACTATCAAGGAGATTCAACACCGCAAAGAAGCAAACAACATGGTAAACCAACAAGCATAATCATGGCATGATGCATAATCAAGTATGATGCATGTCTGGTTTAATGATACATGGCATGGCAAAGTGCAACAAACAATACTACAAGTTAAGTGGAGCTCAATATGCAATGAGTTGCGTATTGACGAATCACCACATGCAATTATTTGGTTCGCTCTTGTTTATGTACCCAACAATATTAAATGTTGTTAAACATGGCAAGAGGTGAAGCATAATTAATCTAACTATTTAGGCAAGTTTAAATGAGGCCGGAAACGACAAACAACAATTCCGGAAAATCCCTATGTGCATATTTCGAATTTGGTACTGTTCTGCCCTATACATAATTTTAGAGTTGTTAAATAGTAAAATAAAGTGCACCATGTTAATCTATGCATTTTTTACCCCATTTACATATATAGTTTATTTAATTCGGAGCTACGGTTATTTAATTATGAAATAAATCATTTTAACATGTCATTTATGCAAAATAAATGCAAACAGCAATTTAAACATTTTAACATGGATGAGAGTTGGGATATTCTGAAACTAGATGAAATTCTAAGCATTTTACATATAAAGTTTGTTTAAATGTGATGCACGGTTTGTGAGATATTAATGCATGAACATGGAGGGCTTTTCTGTAAAACATGCAGTCTCTGGATAAATAGATAATTCGCAGACGCTGAAAAAAAAAACATCATCGGGCTGAATCTGGGCGGACTGGGCGCGTTCCCTGTTCTGGCGAGGCAGCAACGTCGGCGAGGGGCTCCGAGACGACGCAACGGTGGTAGATCCGGGTGCGGGGACCCCGTTCCCAGCAGTGGCGGCGTGGTTCGAGGCCTTGTCGTCGGAGCTCCGGGTTCATGGTGGCTCGGGTACCTGAGAGAGAGGGAGCGATGTGAGGTGAGAGTGAGAGAGGGTGCACCGGCAGAATAAAAGGAGGAAGGAGAAGGAGCAGGTCAGGGTCAGGGGGCGCCTGGTGGTCATCTGGTGGTTCTTCGGCAAGGCGGCCGGAGGTGCTCGGGTGTTGTTGGTCTTCGGGAAGGACAAACGGGAGGCACGGAAGCTTTGCTCCATGGAAGTGCTCGAGAGGGAGGGTATTCGGGGGCGTGGGTCCTGCCGGCGCTCGAGGGTCAGGGTGGCGCTCGAGGTTGCCTGCAACTTGCTGGGGATTTGGGTGGCGCAGAAAACATGGGAGGTGGTCGGAGACTGCGATTGGAGCGGGTGGATCTGAGATGGATGGTGGTTGGCTCGATAGGGAAGATGGGGAGGAGACCAGGTGGGCTGGCGGCGGCGCGATGGGAAAGCATGGATGGGACAGGAGGCTGCTCTAGGGTTTAGACTGTTTATATAGCAAGTGGATTTTGCGTAGGGGCTATTCGTTCCCTCCGATCGTAATTGGGCGGCCCGGAATAAATAGGTTAGGAAGTCCAAACAATGAACCGAAGATGTTTTAGGGATGTTTGGGGATGATCCAAATCCAACGGTGACGACAGCCCGGGTCGGGTTCGGGACAGCTTTCGGACGCGCACGAAGGTTTGACGAAAGAGAGGGGAGTTTGGTGAGCTCAGAGAAGAGAGAAGAAAAGGAAGAGAGCGGTCCGGTTGATCTGAGAGGGGTCAACAGGGACAAGGAAGAAGCGGCAACTACGAGCGAATGCAAGTTTTATGAAAACATGCGAATGCAATGCACATGATGAAATGCAACAAGCAAATAAAAAAACACATGGCGACAACGAAAAACATGGAAGGCGTCTGGAGCGTCGGTCTCGGGTCGTTACACTCTCCTATCCATATAATTGCCTCATGCCAAAATTCAACTCAATTTTCCTAGAAAATATTTCTCAACAATTTTCTAAAGTTTCTGGCCAGAGAGAAACTTTGTGAAGGAGGTACAAGCTAGGCATATTCAAATGAGTTGAAATTTTGTCACAACCTCCATATGATCAAATCCTAGCTCTCCTTCAAATTTGAGCTCATGAAATCCTAACTCAAATCTTTGCTTCTGGTCATATTTTTAGTTAGTGAAGCAAGTATATTTTATATTGCTTCATTATTGCTGAAAATTTACCAGGACCTTCTCCTATCCATATAACTCATCTCTACCTAATTTGGGCACATTTCATTTAGCCATTTTCCCTCAAGAATTTTCCTAAGATTCTGTCTAGAGGGATGCTTTGTGAAGCAAATACTATTTTGGCAAGTCCAAGTGGTATGAAATTTTTACAGCGTCATTATATGCCCAAATGATCATCCTTTTCCAAGTTTCAGCCCAATCCAACACTCCTAGTCAGTACTACTTCTTGATCTTGATTCTGGACCAGATTTGGCAGTTGCAAAGCAACTATGTTAAATCTTTGTCTAAATTATCTCAAACTTAACAGGATTATAGTCCTTCCTTCCCTAAGTATCTCTGACATCTCTTTGTCTCTAATGGCTGTGTATTTTTCCCCCAGCATCTGTCCCAAGAATGCTATAGCAAACTTCAGGTGATCACTCCTATCTAACCACGGTTTCCCTAATCGAGGCATCACCTTAGTAATGAGCTATCTTGGAAGGACAACACGCTGGACACGGTTGGCTGATCTCAGTCACCGTGCATGCGCCGGTGCTTGCGGTGACCGCGCTACTGGCATAACAGTGCGCGTGCTCTGCTGCCGTTGGCTGCGTCCAGGGCGTTGCCTAGCTCCGGCCCCTCCCCCTCTCGTTGTTCTCTCGCATTCGTGTATGTCTGGTAGCCTCCTCGAGCCATCGCCCTTGCTCTGGACCCCTGTCCCCCTCTGGATTCTTCCCCGGCGAGCCGTCCCCGTCGTTGCACAGTGCGTGCCCGTGTCCGCCGTCGCCTTCCCTCCCCGGGCTTCTTCTTCCTCGTGACCTTGGCACAATGCTCTGCTCCCTGAACTTCTCTGCTCTCCCCCGTCTCGACCACTCCCTACCGTGAGCACTGTCGCTGCCAGAGCATCGGCCGGACTCGGACGGCAGCAACCGAGCTCGGGCCCCTCGGCCACGGCTATATATAGCCCTTCCCTCGTCTCCCGAGCGCACCAGCGGCCTCCTCCTCCTCCCAGTACCCCGCCCAGCCACTCCGGCGAGCTCGGGGATCCCTCTAGCCCTCCCATGGCCGCCACGGTCGCCGGCAACCCCTCCTAAATTCACTCTATGCCGAGCCCTTCTCCCTCCCTTTCTTCCACCAGAAGATCTCCTAGACTCCAGTAATCCTCCTCCGCTCTTCAGCCCTTCCTCCGGCGCACCAGGGAGTCGTGCCCGTCACTGGCCGACGCCATCATCCACAGCTGCTCATGCCACCATCGACCCAGCCCTCCTCGGCGTCCGCGCTTGGCCTGGCTGGATGCGGTCCTCCATTCCGAGCCCACCGGTAGCCGGATCGTGCCCGGAGGTGACCTGTGCCGCCATGGGTCGTCGCCAGCGCGCGCTTTGCCTCTACCTCACGGGCGACAGCGAGGAGGGAGACGACCTCGTCCCCAGCCGGCCCGTGGACCCCGCGGCCCCGCTTGTCGGCCAGTAGGCGTTGACGAGTCGCTGGGCCCACGCGCGTTAAGTGGAAGCGTAGTTCTGAGAATACGCTTTCCCGTTCAGTAAGCGTACTCCTCTGCTTCTTCAGTCATGTTTACGCTTTCTCTACTGCGAAGACGTATTTCTCAAAAAGACGCTTTCTGTTTAACCGCCAAGGGCCTGTTTGTGACTATTCTTTTTACACATTGGTCCCTGGTGTTTAACCGTCCGTATCTTTTCAACCCTATCTCCGAATGAGGTGATTCCAAAGCCCACTTCTTCGTCTCGTTGAGCCCGTCATGTTGGTACAATTTTCATAATGTTTTCACATAGTGAAAACGACTATTTTGCCCTAGCCTATATACAGCCCCCTCCGGGAGAGACTATTTCCGGTGAATCTTTCCGCGATCCTTTCACAGTTCTTCCCGGTGACCTCTTCATTCCCAGGCAAGCCACGATAGCCACTTGCATGAGAGCCTTGCAGTAGCCATGGTTTTCAACTTGAATATTTAAATAGTTTGTGCATGTTAATATTTTCTGAGTGCTATATATATGCTCGTGAATCCATGCTTATCCTTATGATATGATCATTTTGCATCGGTTGCTTAAATGATTACTTGCTAGTATTATTATCATGTCTTTTTATGGTAAATGTTTCCGATGCTAGTGGTCATGCTATGTTCATTTGTAGTATAATGGTGTTATTCGTGGTCATTGTTATGCCATGCTCATGTGCACCCAGTAGGGTAAATGATTTCTTGTTACTAATATGCTAAAGAATGATGTTGCTCACCCATGCTCTTGTTGATATCATGCTCATATGCATTGTTATTCCATCATGTTATTGTGACTCAGCTCATTACATTCAAGTTAAACTGGACTTTAATACAACTTGAACATCTGCTGTCTGAGTCATAGTGCCATCGAATCGAGCTGACCAGTGCAGCCACACTTGCCTTATGGGGGGGCCCTGATTGGGTTTATTGTCATGCCTCTCGCCGGTGCCTCCAACTAGGGAAGGTTATGGGTGCGCGCTACCCTGATCAGGTAGGCGGACATAGGCCTTGTGTGCCCGTGTTGGTATTGAGCTCAGGTGCACGTTTGGGACCATTTTTGTTTTGCCACGACGGTGGCCGTTGGATGTCCAGAGTAGCATCGGGGCCACCCATGACTTAGCCCAAAG
Source organism: Thinopyrum elongatum (assembly GCA_011799875.1). Taxonomy (NCBI): domain Eukaryota; kingdom Viridiplantae; phylum Streptophyta; class Magnoliopsida; order Poales; family Poaceae; genus Thinopyrum; species Thinopyrum elongatum. Next base: position 78,628,121 of record CM022300.1, on the reverse strand, counting down.
GGGAGTTTGTCAGAGTGGCTGGGAGAGTGTCATGCAATAGATCGGTTTTGTCGGAACACTGTTGGTCCACCCGAATGGGACTATGAGGCCTTGGGTTCCGTGGTGTGGGTACAATGTACTAACCTCTGTAGAGTGTATAATCTATCTATAGCCATGCCCGCGGATATGGGCCCAGTTCATAGTAGGTCACACTATGAGTCAACAGTAATTAAAACCTAACTAATAAATAACCCCAGTTTGATGAGGAAAGAAGTTGGTTGATCTTTGTGTGGTCACGGGAGGATCACGATGGTATTCTTGATAATGATGAGGTGATCTTGTGAGGATCCCAATGGTATTCTTGATAATGATGAGGTGATCTTGTGAAGATCCCGATGGTATTCTTGATAATGATTGAAGTGATCCCGTGACCACGATGGTAAGTAAGAGTGGCATATATTTGGTGGTTACGCAGTAACCCCGAACAGAGTAAGTGATATTTGTAAGCAAGTTGCATGCTAGTATCATCATCGTTCATGTCTCGAGTAATATGTTCATGCCATGCTGATCTTGTACTAGCTGTATCATGTTCACCTTGTGCATGCCATGTTGTTCTGGTAGTATCATGCTCATCATTGCTAAGTAACCTGTAAATGCCATGTTATTGTTTGGCTTGATTGCTTTGGTTGCTGTGAGCTTGCAAGTACATTCAAAGTACTCACCTGGCGTGTCATGCCAGTTTGCAGGTCATGCCGTGAAAGCTTGCTTGTCGAGGATCTCGAGTTTGTGAGCTAGGATAAGCATTCCAGCCAGAGTCCCTACAGAGTGGAGTCCATCGCTGTGGTCGTTGTTCCGCTGCTAGAAGTTATTCCGCTGCTTCGAGTTGTTCAACTGCTAGCATAGAGCAACCTGAGCAGGCGTAGTGTCGCCGTGCCGATGTAATTCCATGTTATATCGGAACCTTTGTATCCACATAGATTGTAATAAGAGCTAATTTGTTCTATGCCAAGCAGTGTCGTATTCCAGAAGACTTGATCTCTGGGCTGGAATACGGGGTGTTCCGGTTCCTCTGAGCCGGGGTGCCACACATGCAAGTCGTGAACTTATTACAAAACATGATCATCTCATACATCAACATATATCATATCATGCCTTGACCATATCACATCACAACATGCCCTGCAAAAACAAGTTAGACGTCCTCTACTTTGTTGTTGCAAGTTTTACGTGGCTGCTACGGGCAACTAGCAAGAACTGTTCTTACCTATGCAAAACCACAACAGTGATTATCAAGTTGCTATTTAACCTTCTGCAAGGACCGCCGTAGTCAAATTAGATTCAACTAAAGTGGGAGAAACAGACACCCGCCAACCACCTTTATGCAAAACAAGTTGCATGTCAGTCGGTGGAACCGGTCTCATGTACGTGGACATGTAAGGTTGGTCCGAGCTGCTTTATCCCACAATACCGCCGAATCAAAATAAGACATAGGTAGTAAGCAGTATGAACATCACCGCCCACAACTCCTTTGTGTCTACTCATGCATATCATCTATGCATAGACCTGGCTCAGATGCCACTGTTGGGAAACGTTGCATGGAAAACAAAAAATTTCTACACACACGCAAGATCTATAATGGAGACGCATAGCTACAAGAGGGGGAGTGCATCTACATACCCTTGTAGATCGCTAAGCGGAATCATTTGTCAACGTGGTTGATGTAGTCGTACACCTTCACGATCCATTCCGATCAAGCACCGAACGTACGGCACCTCCGCATTCAGCACACGTTCAGCTCGATGACGTCCTCGCCTTCTTGATCCAGCAAGAGGAGCGAAGTAGTAGATGAGTTCCGGCAGCACGACGGTGTGGTGACAGAAGTGGTGAAACTATTTCCGCAGGGCTTCGCCAAGCACAAAGGTTTTAGAGAGGATGATGAACTAGAGGGAGGAGATTAGAACCACACTGGGCTTCTAATTATGAGGATTAGAGGTAGCTAAGGCTAGCTCTAATTACTCAACTAGGACAAACTAGAGGAGGCTCCCAAACTTGTGTTCTAGGGGCTAGCCCTGCTCCTCTATTTATATGTTGAGCCCTGGGGTTGTTACTTGGGGAGAGGGCCTCCCCAAAGTCGGTTTGGAACACAAGGAAGAGTCCTTTTCGGATTCCAGCACCAGACGCCAGGGTCCCTGACATCTAGTCCCTGACCTCCACAAAACTTCCTTTTGCACTGACCAAAAGCCCCGTGGGTCTTACCCCTTGGCCCAACCAAAGTGTCCTCACACCAGAACATTTCTGGAAACATCTGAAACCCTTCCGATGAATTCCGGAACCCTTCCAGAGACCAAACACTATCATCCTATATATCAATCTTTACCTCTGGACCATTCCAGAGCTCTTCGTCATGTCCATGATCTCATCCGGGACTCTGAACAACATTCGGTCACCAACATATATAACTCATATAATACTATATTGTCAATGAACATTAAGCGTGCGGACCCTACGGGTTCGAGAATGATGTAGACATGACCGAGATGCTTCTCCGGTCAATAACCAATAGCGGGACCTGGATGCCCATATTGGTTCCTACATATTAGACGAAGATCTTTATCGGTCGAACCTTTATGACAACATACGTAGTTCCCTTTGTCTGTCGGTATGTTACTTGTCCGAGATTCGACAATATCTCCATACCTAGTTCAATCTTGTTACCGGCAAGTCTCTTTACTCGTTCCGTAGTACGTCATCTTGTAACTAACTCCTTAGTCACTTTGCTTCCAAGCTTCTTGTGATGCTGTATTACCGAGAGGGCCCAAAGATACCTTTCTGTCATACAGAATGACAAATCCCAATCTTGATCCATGCCAACTCAACAGACACCTTCGAAAATACCTATAGAGCACCTTTATGATCACCCAGTTATGAAGTGATGTTTAATACACACAAGGCATTCATCTGGAATCCGGGAGTTGCATGATCTCATGGTCGAAGGAACATGTATTTGACATTAATAAAGAAGTAGCAATAAACTGAACGATCATATGCTATGCTAATGGATGGGTCTTGTCCATCACATCATTCTCCTAATGATGTGATCTTGTTATCAAACAACAACGCATGTCTATGGTCAGGAAACCTTAACCATCTTTGATCAACGAGCTAGTCAAGTAGAGGCTTACTAGGGACTTGGTATTTGTTTATGTATTCACACATGTATTTAAGTTTCCGATCAATACAATTATAGCTTGAATAATAAACCTTTATCATGATTAAGGAAATATAATAATAACCACTTTATTATTGCCTCTAGGGCATATTTCCAACAGGGCGAGCGTGCAGTTCAAAAACGAGTGGAGGGAAGGGAAAATTTGAGGGAACGTTTTTTTTATGGAACGTTCAGTATGGGAGGCAAGGATAAAACTGATCTATGTTCAGTTTCAGATTATTTTTTCCTTCATATTATGCAAGAACAACTTTCTGTAAACTTGCAGCACCTTCACAAATAGTCGTGACCACTTTCATAAGAAAAAATAAACCATAGTTCATGTGACGTCACGTGCCTCGCATAAATGTTGGTTCTACGTTGCTTTGTACCGTGTTCATCACTATTTTTTTTAGGTTTGCAATGCACAAGCATTTTTTCATGCATGTCTCTTGAAGAAAGCACATTATTCATGTGAGTGTGTCATGGATGTTTACAAATTCAAGCTCACGATACCTGTTGTCATGTCACAATTTCAGATTATACTTCGCACATGGCAAGATGCCACTGTCAGAAGGATTTGAGAGAGCATGAATCCAGACATGATACATACTTTGCAATCATGATCCAAACCACTTAGTGATGTGAATTTATTTTAAAAAGTACCATTCATTGTTTACATCACACTATGGACTTTCTGCGTGTAGACATGCTTAGGTTATGCATGGTATCATATATCGAACATAGTTGATTGGTGGTAAAACTATTTGTATTTGACATTTGTTTGCTTCTATAATTCCGATCATGGCAATATGTGTTCATGTGGTACCATGTTCCTCACATATTCATGGTGAACCCAAGAGGTTTTGATATGCGCAATTATTTTGTTCGTTTATCATGTGAAGTGTACTGTTTACACACTATAGTGTGTATGGCCGGTTGTAACGTCATACTCTGAGCATATACCACGAGCATGTGGAAAGGTGCCTCCATAGGTGAATATTCACAGAAGTATGTGCATTTGAAATTTTATTTTTGCTTATGTACTATTGATGGGTAAATGCTCATGTATTGGGATGTTCATTGCATATGTAAGGTGATCCCAATTTGTTTGCAATGCACATATGTTTCGCTTGTGTGGGTATCTTGAATAAAGCAAGTTCATCGTGTCAAGTGTCACGTCCGGTTAGAAATTAAAGTCCGAACTGCCAGTTGTGACATCATAATTTGATATATCCTTTAAAACAAAACAAGCGGATTGTGCCATATGAAGACCACACAGAACGCAGGCACATCGAGCATGCAATGTCGGTGTGACACGAAATATATCGCCCAAACCCACCTAAAAATTTGCTTGAACTAAAAAAATTGCTCGAACAGACGCCTGATTCCCGTGCATCCTGGAACCTCTGGGCGACGTCCAAACTGCTCTGGTCGATTACCTTTTTTGCATGAGAAATTAACAATCACATTCCTTTTACCGCATCCATTTGCATCTTCTTCCTCGGTCATTCATCGTCCTTGACAACCCCCACCGCCTCCATATAGCCATGGACGACAAGAAACTAACAACGGAGACCCACCACATCACTGCCCATGGCACAACCATGTTGGAGGTGGTGTACACCAACGAGCCTAGGACTGTGGAGCGAGTCATCACCATGTATGAGCAATGGCTCCAGGAGGAGAAGAAGAAGTACGTTGGACTCGACCTTGAGTACACCCTTTCGAGCAGTTACAGACGACAAGGGGTCGCCGTCGTGCAACTCGCAATGCGCGAGCATGTCCTTGTGTACCACTACTGCAGGTCCGTGTGGTGCCAGGCGTTGGCTCAATTCCTGCAACACAAATCGATAACTTTCACAAGTGTGGACATGAGGGGCAACAAGATCATGCTTGCCCGTGCATGGATAATGATTCCCGACGAACACCATGTCGACATCCAAGAGTAGTTCTGCATCAAAGGTGGTGGAGAAAGGGACTCCGTGGGTGACCTTGTAGCGGCCATCATCGACTCGTCGTACAAGAACATGAAGAAATCATTCCCAAGGGACAAGCACCAGTATTGAGAGTGGAAGCCGCTTTCCCGCTGAACCTCGAGTATGAAGCAAAAGACTGGTACATTAGCCAAGAGTTGTACCATAGGATCCTAATCATTAGGGATGGGCTACGTCACCTTCTCCAACCACCATTGAGGGAACGACTTCGCCCCCATAAGAACAATGACGAGGGATCTTCGAGCGGCTCGAAGCGCCAGAACAGAAACAACGATGCTGAATGATACGTCCATTTTGCCTCATGTTTTTATGTTGATATTTATTGCATTATGGGCTGTTATTACACATTAAGATACAATTCGTATGCCTTTTCTCTCTTATTTTACAAGGTTTACATGAAGAGGGAGAATGCAGGCAGCTGGAATTCTGGACCGGAAAGGAGCGAATCTGAGATACCTATTCTGTACAACTCCAAATGTCTTGAAACTTTACGGAGAATTATTTTGGAATATATAAAAAATAATGGGTGAAGAAACAACAGAAGGGGACCCACCAGGTGGCCACAAGCCTGGGGGCGTGCCCCTTGAGCTGGTGGGCCCCCTGGCCAGCCCCTGGTGTCCATCTTCTGCTATATGAAAGGTTTTGACCTAGAAAAATCAGAAGGAAGCTTTCGGGATGAAGCACCGCCGTCTTGAGGCGGAACCTGGGCAGAAGCAATCAAGGGCTCCGGCAGAGCGATTCTGCCAGGGAAACTTCCCTCCGGGAGGCGGAAATTGAAGTCATCGTCATCACCAACGATCCTCTCATCGAGGAAGGGTCAATGTTCATCAACATCTTCACAAGCACCATATCCTCTCAAACCCTAGTTCATCTTTTTTATTCAATCTTTGCCTCAAAACCTCAGATTGGTACCTGTGGGTTGCTAGTAGTGTTGATTACTCCATGTAGTTGATGCTAGTTGGTTTATTTGGTGGAAGATCATATGTTCAGATCCTTAATGATATTTATTACCCCTCTGATCTTAAACATAAGCATGCTTTGTGAGTAGTTACATTTGTTCTCGGGGACATGGGAGAAGTCTTGTTATAAGTAATCATGTGAATTTGGTATTTGTTCGATATTTTGATGAGATGTATGTTGTTTTTCCTCTAATGGTGTTATGTGAATGTCGACTACATGACACTTCACCATGATTTGGGCCTAGGGGAAGGCATCGGGAAGTAATAAGTAGATGATGGGTTGCTAGAGTGACAGAAGCTTAAACCCTAGTTTATGCGTTGCTTCGTAAGGGGCTGACTTGGATCCACATGTTTCATGCTATGGTTAGATTTATCTTAATTCTTCTTTCGTAGTTGCGGATGCTTGTGAGAGGGGTTAATCATAAGTGGGAGGCTTGTCCAAGTAAGGACAACACCCAAGCACTGGTCCACCCACATATCAAATTATCAAAGTAACGAACGCGAATCATATGAGCATGATGAAAACTAGCTTGACGATAATTCCCATGTGTCCTCGGGAGCACTTTGCTTTATATAAGAGTTCATCTAGGCTTATCCTTTGCTATAAAAAGGATTGGGCCACCTTGCTGCACCTTTGTTACATTTGTTACTTATTAACCATTATGAATTATCTCACTACCAAACTATCTGTTACCGATAATTTCAGTGCCTGCAGAGATACCTTGCTGAAAACCGCTTGTCATTTCCTTCGGCTCCTCGTTGGGTTTGACACTCTTACTTATCGAAAGGACTACAATTGATCTGCTATACTGGTGGGTCATCAAGACTCTTTTCTCGCGCCGTTGCCAGGGAGTGAAGCGCCTTTGGTGAGTGGAATTTGGTAAGGAAAAATTTATATTACGTGCTGAAATTTACTGTTACTTGTCACTATGGAAAATCATCATTTGAGGGGTTTGTTCGGGGTATCTTCACCTTGACCAGAAGAACAAAGAGTTGCTCCTCAACCTACTACACCTACTAAAAATATTTATTATGAAATTCCTTCGGGTATGATAGAGAAAGTGCTAGCTAATCCTTATGCAAGAGATGGAACACTACATCCTGATATGCATCTAATCTATGTGGATGAAATTTGTGGATTATTTAAGCTTGTAGATTTACCCAGAGATGAAGTCAAGAAGAAGGTCTTCCCTTTATCTTTGAAGGGAAATGCATTGACATGGTATAGGCTATGTGATGATATTCGAGCTTAGAATTACAACCGATTGAAATTAGAATTTCATCAGAAGTTTTATCCTATGCATCTGGTTCATCGTGATCAGAATTATATATATAATTTTTGGCCTCGTGAAGGAGAAAGTATCGCTCAAGCTTGGGGGAGGCTTAAGTCAATGTTATATTCATGCCCCAATCATGAGCTCTCAAGAGAAATTATTATTCAGAATTTTTATGCTTGGCTTTCTCGTAATGATCAATCCATGCTCGATACTTCACTACTGCAGGATGCTGCTAACGCGACACTACGATCGGAGGCCCTTTGACGAAACTGTGTGCAATGCATTACTCGCAAACGGTGATGTAAGAAAACGTCAAAAAAGATGCAAAACATTTGCGATGGCGGATACATCGAACACTGTTCAGATTTTAGTTGCGTGTGCGATGCGAGGCATGCGGTTCAGTTCAATGAACTGTTTGCAATGAGGTAGAAGAACAGAAATGGGCAGCCAAATGCAGGCGTGTGCGATATACAACATACAGTTCAGTCGGATTAACTATTTGTGATAAGGCAGAACAACAGAAATGGGCAGCCAGATGAAGGTGTGTGCGATATACGGCATACAGTTCACTCGGATGAACTGTTTGTGATTAGGCAACACAATAGAAAATGGTCAGCCAGATCAAGGTGTGTGCGATATACGGCAAACAGGTTCCTAATCAGAAATGTGTGCTAAGATCCATAATAACATAGACAATTTCTGCTAATAAAGCCGTGTGTGTTGTGGGCAAACGTTTGCTGGTATACGATTGTCAACGATTGATGATTTCATCACCGACGTGTTTCCTAGTATGGTCTGTGTGCGTTGTCATTGCATACAGAACAACAATATGTACTTATAAGGACTTGATTCCATAACCAAATTGAACATCCAATTACATAGGTGGCTAGTAGACACATGACCTTTGCACACACCAAAGTGTGTTAAAAAATGCCTAGAAAACTCAAATAATGTATAAAAAAGCAAAACGAACGCTGAATAATTACATATTTTTTAGGACGACACTCCTATAACTGCATGTTGCCTCTGAAAATAAATCAAGGCGGGAAGAGACAGCGTATGTAGTTTCGCACACATATAGGTGACAAGTTCCCACTCGGAACCATGAGGCTTCTTGAGAGAAGCTCCAGTTTGTAAGAAGTTTATACCAAAACTTGTCGCAAGTTGGACTATTTTTTTACCACAGCATGTTGGTGCCATGTCATAACACCATGCCATGTTTCATGATTTTGAGGCTTCTTGAGAGAAGCGACGGTTTCTCATTGTTTACTGTCGAGTCGGCACCACCCTGGATAGGCTTTTTCCTCGTGGGTCCCAAATGTCAGAATCCAAATCTGTCACTATCATGCAGCTTTTACTATTAAGAATTACATCCCATTTGGTGTGCTAGCTGAACATAAGTTTGGTGGGTGCTGGCGGGCGCTAAGAACTTGCGGGTTCTGTAATGAACAAAGATCAAAGCCCAGTATGAAAGAAAATATGGGTCAAACCCTAGTTGAAAAGGGCAACAATGTCTAACTCCAGCTTACAAAAGGTACAAAAGCACGAGGATTAATTGTTCATCAGGTTTACACATAACCCGGATTGAATAGGGCAATAACATCTAACTCAACCAAAGTTTTTCGCAGTCACAATCAAATGGATCGGTTCGATCCATAAAATCAAGATCCCAGTACAAAAGATCTACTAGTCCATGATGATGACAAGTTGTTGTAAATATAAGCCGAGCATGATCAGAAGCCCTTAGGTCCACCTGAAACTTATTTTTATGCTGTTCAACAAACAGTTCTGTGAGAAATTTCTTGTTGAAAAAATTAATCCTCACGAATAATAGTGCCCTCGCATTCCTCATGAAGAATGTGACAAAGCTAGTGTTTACATGGTTGGATGCATATCCTTCCACCGATATTGTCTTCAAACAAATGCCATGAGATCTGAGAAAATCCTTGTGCTTCCTCTGCCATCGATTGGTTAGACCTTTTTCTCGATGTCCTAGTACCTAAATAGACATGAAGATTGAAAACAGTTAATGTCTAAAATAGAGTATGTCGAAGGAGCGACAGCTGAACGGTCAATTCTAGTACATTATATATGGCTTTCAATGTGTGTGAAATCATCACCTTTATATACAAATTCTCCAGACATGGAAAGCATCGCAGCAAGCCAATAGTGGTGTTCAGATCAAGACACCCTATATAAATATATAAGGTCTTGACAGAATCCAGCAACCCTGATACGCCATCCATGGACAAGCTCTTCATTTAGCATAGAACATAATATTAGCACCGAAAGTGTACTCCAAGATGATATTTAACGTATGCGCACAAATGAAAAATGCATATTACTAAAGTGTACATGGATAACATATAGTACCTGAATAAGTGTCGAGCCAACCACCAACTTGTAACCTTCAAACGGATCACGAAATACACCCAAGGTCTCCAGTTTAGGCGCAGAGACCACAGTTATTTGCGAAGGTTTATAACAACAATCAAGGAGAAACCTTTGAAGTGAAGGGGCATCTTCGATGATGAGCTCCTGTCCTTCAAAATGAATTCCAATGCTTACAAGGTGAGGCGACTTTATTTTGAGACAAGGGATATGGATTCCTATTCCAAAAACAAGCACCAAACGCTCCAGTGCAGGGCAGCTGGAGTGGATGATGTGCAGTGAGGCCACCGACAAATCAACCAACACAAGCGCAAGTTTTTTCAGCAGTGGGAGTCAAAGCATTTGTAACAGATTGTCTGCTAGATGGCACCGGGTCAAGGTGGAGGTGTGGAGAGAGGAGGAAAACCATGAGATGGGCATCGATGGTGAGGGCACAGATGCAGCTCTTGGTGGTAACCTATCTCTATAGTAATGGTAGAACTCAAGCTGCTGGAGTTTCTCGAATTGACGGGATGTCAGCCAGGCGGCCACCATGCAGGGTATGTCCAGCAGGTAGCATGCTGGGATGAAGATGTGTTGAATGGAGCCCTGGTGGGAGGAGATGATGGCTTCGGGGAGTTCAGAATCATCATCGACAGATAGCTGATGACAGTCGAGATTAAGAGGCACGGCGCACCACTGAGTGCGCCACCGAGATGCGAGGACTTGTGTGCGGCAGCCATCCTTGGTGGGGAGAAGGTAGATGATCTCCCCAAGGATGGTGTCCGGGAGATCGCTGATGCGGTCCGCCGGAGATTCTACTGGTTCCTCGGGTCCAGGCGGCGTGGCCGCTTCTGGCCACGCAGCCGGGTCCAAGATCTACATCCAGTGGCGGTGCTGGTCGGAGCCTCATCTGTGTACATACCAATCTGAAAGAGAAAAATGGCAGAAACATACATGTAGGACATTCAAAATCAATTCTCAAGATCTGGAAGAAAAAAAGGCACAAACATATATGTAGGACATTCAAAATCAATTCTCAAGATCTGGCCCCGAATTATTAGCACGCACGCTAACCCTATTCGGATTATTAGCAAAAATCATTTGTATAGAACGAACAATTAATCACTAACCCTATACGGATACCATTCAAACAATCAATACACTACCTGCATCTAACAGAGCTTAATTACTCTGATTTCATGCACTGAGAGAACATAACCATAGGATTTATATTCCAAAAAAATTAGAGAGGGGGGTAACTAGAGAAAACACTTGATATGTTTGCCGCATAAATGGGTATATAGATGACTAACCAGTTTTCCGTTGGAGTCGCAGTCGTTGCCGGAGTTGCTGTTGACCTCTGGCTCTGGCTGGGGGGCACGACGGTGCCGACAAAGTCAAGGTCATGCTGCAGCTCGTGCGAGACCTTGTCGGCGGCAACGGCAACCTCTGTGCCCAACTTCATGTGTTGCACGGGTGCTTCACCAGCCCCAGTGTCGCCACTCCCTACGATGGTATGCTTCAGCGGCATCCTCATACACTCCAGAGTCCAGACGTTGGTGACCACTGTGGGACTGGGGGTGCGGCTGCCTATTATGGCCGGCGGCTCGGGCACGCCATTAATACGGACCAGTGGCAGCGAGGCGGGCGGCGGTCAAAGGCTGTCTCGCCTCCCGGTGAGCCTGCACATCAGACTTCTGGCATTCCTACCATCATTTCACACAGCTACTCGCACGCCTCCCGGTGACACTGTGCAGTGAAAATGCCTCCCATCAATTCACACACCTGCACGCACGCCTCCCGGTCTGCCTGCGCGGCGGACTGCTTGCATGCGTCCCGTCAACTCACGCCTACTCGCACGGCATACGGGGCGCGTGGCAGCACGTATATTTTTTTTGTTTTTTGATGACTCATTATGCCGCTTTACTGCTTAACCAAAGCATGGCACGGTCTAACGCACACGGTTCGAATAAATAATCCAAATGAGATATTGGTTGCCAGTTATTAACAATCTCCCCTTTGTAAGAAGATTATATCAAAACATGTCACAAATTTGACAAAAAAATACAATATCACTGTCTACTGGTTTCCATATATGACACCACGATAAGTTTCATGAATTTCAACTAAGTTTTGGATTTACTGAATTTTAAAAATCTATATTCTCAATGTTTTGAAATCTCTTGCATGGGGAAACATGCACCCAGGGACACACATATGATTTTGCAATCCATTTTGGTGCACATGTAGCTCAAATTTGATTTTTTTCACATTAAATCCCTAGGAAATCAATCAATGTATAAAAATGGTCGAATGATCTTTGTTTTTTTTAATTTTAACACGACACTCCTTTGGTCACATGTTCACTGCAGAAAAAGTTTGACATGCCTCAGAGTGGCTGTGGTGGTGCGGGATGTGTGTGTCTCTGTGTGTGTGTGGGGGGGGGGGTCCGGCAGTACACTATGAGTCGTGAGCCTCCATGTGGGATTATTGATCATTTTGTGAGTCATATATGCCACATCAAAGTCGTGAATTGGTTATTTAAATCATTACACAACCCTTTCATACATACATGTTCGGGCCACATGCATGCATTCGTGGTCCTCTCGGACACTCCCTCGTGCGGTTATCAGTGACGTGCCCATTCATTAGCCTGCAAAGGTTTTCAGTTTCCACTGACAATGAGAGGCATTTGACCAAAGGTGGATTCATCTTGGCATGTGTGTGGTGTGGATCATGGTGATATTCCATATCAAAGTTCAGGCACGTGCGTACACATGAGTCCCTCCCACAGGCTTGAAGTGAGGGGGCTACGCATTGTGGTGTAGTGCGTTTCCGGTTTGCAAAGCATGTGCCATGTCATAGTTGTGCATTGGGTATTCAAACATCACATAACACACGGGCACATGCACGCGGTGGTTTTGTCCTATGACACTCACTCGCGTGTGACTCTCTCTGTGGGCCCGCGAGGTTGTCGCCGATCAGTTGAACGTACAGTGAGAGAGAGGTTAATTTGACCAACAAGGATGGTTCTGTTTTGGTTTGTGTTACGTATATGCACGGCAGGAGTAGGTAGTACATGTCAAAGAGGGGGCAACATGAATACTCTATATATATGCATACATCATAACCTCGCTCCATGTGGGGACTTTTCGGTTCCCGGGGCAGGTGCCACATCAAAGTTGTGCATTGGTATTCAAACATCACGCAATACCATGCAGGCGGTGGTTGCCCTATAGGAACTCACTCGCGTGTGGCACTTCCATCTGTGGGCCTGCGAGGTTGTCCTCCATCACTTTGACCCAACGAGAGAGAGGTTAATTTGACCATCAAGGAATGATTCTTTTTTGGCTTGTGCTATATAGTAGAAGTACATATATACCACGCGTCGAATGGGGGCGTACATATAGCACATACCACGCATCATGAACCTTGCTCTCTGTGGGGACTTTTCAGTTTCCGAGGTATATATATATATATATATATATATATATATATATATATATATATATATATATATATAGGTGCCACATCAAAGTTGTGCATTGTGTATTCAAACATCACACAAACACCTCTTTGGGCCACATGCAGACGGTGGTACGTAGTCGTATATAGGATGCTCACTCATGTGTGACATACGCTTCGCTTTCTATGAGCCCGCGAGTTCGTCGTCCATCACTTTGACCCAACGAGAGAGAGGTAGGTACAACGAACAAGGAGGATTAATTCTTTTAGGGCTGTGTTACTAGGTGTATATTACGTGTCGAAGGGGGGGGGGGTGACCAGCATATATATACTAGGTGTCACATGAACCTCACTCTGTGTGGGGACTTTGCGGTTTTTGAGGCAAATGCCACATCAAAGTTGTGCATTAGGTATTCAAAACATCACAACCACACACCTCTCATTATATATATGTTCTGGCACACATGCAAGCGATATGATGGTTGTTGTCCTCTGGCACTCACTCACGCGGTTATCGGCGATGCTTCCATCTGTCGGCCCGCTTGGTCCATCACTTTCACCGACAGCGAGGTTAATTAATTTGACTTAGGAGGGGATTGATTTTTTTGTTTGTCTCACGATATAGATCATGATGTGAGATTACATATATATAATAGCGCATGTGTATACACATGAATCCATCCCACTGGATCGAAGGGGGGGGGGCGAGCACACGACATGTCATGAACCTCTTGCTCTGTGTAGGGACCTCTGCGATTTTCAACACATGCACCACATCAATGTTGTGCATTGGGCCAGGTATTCAACACATATGCATGCATCACACACCTCCATAAATATGTTCGGGATACACACATGCAATGGTTGTCTTTGGACACACTCTCACTCGCTTGGTTATGGGCGGCAAGCCTATATATATTCGTCGGCCCGCGTGGACGACCATCATTTCGACCAAGGATGAGAAAGGTTACCAGGGTGGATTCTTCTTCTTTGCTTCGAGTTACCGTATAGTAGGTCGATCATTCCAAGCCTAATTAAGTTTGAGCACATGCTACGCGTCGTGAACCCTCGCTCAATGTGGGGATTTTACGGTTCCAAAGCACGGTGCCACATCAAATTTGCGCATTGGGTATTCAAACACCACACACACCACTTCCATATACATACTTGGGCCACATACACAGAGTGGGTTTGTCTTCATATAGTACTCCCTCGCGAGGTTATCGGCGCCAAGCTAGCCCATTTTGCGGGGCCGTGTGGACGTCCATCACTTTGACCAACAACGAGTGGGAGAGGTTGTACGACCAAGTTGGATTCTGCTTGGTCCATGTTACAGTACATCTTGGTGAGATGCCCTCCCCCCCCCCCCGACGTGTGTGTGTGGGGGGGGGCTACTTCGCATGACCTGCAACCTCCGTGGGGTCAGGGAAGTCCGGTTAATTTGCCGAGGCACACGTGCCACATCAAAGTTGTGAATGGTAGTTAAATATCACACCACACCCTTTTCATACATATAGTAGGGCCACCCGCAGGTGGTTCGTATGTGGTCTCACACATCTCGCGCCACAAGCACACATTTGTGGGTCGGCACATGGTCCACCTTTGTCGGGAAGTGAAAGGGGAAGTTTGACCATATATATGATGGACTCCTATAGGTTTTGTGTGACGGTAGGGTGAGATTTCAGACCTAGCTATTTGGGGGCATGCATTCGTAGCTAGGATTCCCTTACCGCCGACACGAAGTGGGTTCGTAGGGGGTGGCTGACTAGCAATACTGTGCTTTTGTGCGACAGGTGCCACATCAAAGTTGTGCATTGGGTATTCGAACATCAAACCACCCTTTTCATACATATATTTGGTCCACATGCAAGTGTGTTCGTGTTCTGACCCTATCCTGCGTTATTCTTTTTGCCAAATTTATAAACAACACACGAGTTGGATGCAGAAACCGTTTGCAATTGGGGACGCAATAGACACGGTTCGTCTAGACTACCTGTGTTCCACGCCCGTACCCCTGCAGTCACTCACATCAGCATAGTAGATTGGGCTCCATGAGGCTTTCCTCCCACTCTCGAAAATATCTACTGCCTCGTAATCTCGAAAATATCTACCGCCTAGAAGGTTTTTATGTTTGATAGCACACAATTAGTATGTGTGGACCATGTGCGATGTCTGTTACTCCCTGTCGTGGTTCAACACGGCCACCTATGGGACCATCGGCCCCTTGTGGTTCGGCAAGGGGGAAAGGTGCATTGCACAAAGAGCGGAGACCATAGAGCAGCACGACAGTGATGACACAGGCAGTTTTACCCAGGTTCGGGCTGCCGCGAGGCGTAAAACCCTACTCCTACTTTTGGTGGATTGATGAAAGGACCGTGGTGGAGACGCAGCGCTCGAGCCCGGCAAGGTTGCCTCGGGACGAGAGCAGCTACACGTGTATGAGTGTACAAGGGTCCGAACCCTTTCTAAGGTTGCCATGGCCCTCCTTTTATAGGTCAAGGGGTTACCACAATGGCAAAACAGTCATTATCCAGTGATTAGATAGCCACAGTGCTATCATACCTAACTCTGCAGCCAGTACAGGGTGCATTAAATGCACTGCTTAGTGTCACATCACTTGGGAGCCCGGTAAGCCTTGCCATGCTATTCATCGACCTTCTCACCTGCGTACGTGACACACCTCTGGACGGGTGTCGTTTGGGGGTGATCTTCATCAGAAATGGCTGCCACGTGCCAAATAACAGCCACTTAATCACTTGGGGGCTCGACACCGCACCGATAGGAGACTTGCGTTGCTGTGAGGTGGAGCGGTGGAGCTTTTGGCGGGGTGATCCGCCCTTGGCATCCCCGGCAAGCTTGCCGGGGGAGTCTTGAGACTTGTCTTCGGGGTGACCTCGACCTTGCCAGGCTCGCCTGCCCGGCAAGGGAGGGTTTTCCTTGATATCTTGCCTCTTTGGCTTGTCTTAGTCTTCTTGATCTGCCCTTTGATTTCCCAAAGATCTATATTCTTCTGCTTGGCCTTGACTTGGATGCTGCAACCTTACACTCGAGTCTATGTACAGTCTGGGCAACATACACTATGGTTTGTTGCACCAACAGGAGCCCCCAGGCCTGGTCCAAACGCGCTGCCAAGCATCGTCAGGGTAGGCCCTATCACTACAAGAAATATGACAACTTGTGACCTTCTATCAGTGACCCTGGAAGAATTGGTCATAAATCTACGAGCATTTGAAACCAATTGGTCATGAGCTGTTTGGGGGGCTCCAAACCCTAAACTATAACGACCATTTTGGTCAGAAAGGTCATAATTTCCTTACACGAAATGGTCGTAAAGCAAACAGCACTGGTCCGCTGCCTTATTTCTAGCTGACCACGACCAATATAGATGGTCATAGCCTTGTAAATTATGGTGCATTGCTATGACTAGGCGCCACCTCATCAGTTTTGCCTATGTGTCATGTCCATGTGTCAATTTATGCCCTAGGTTGTGAAGCAGCCCATATTTCTGTCATTCCCAAAATTCCCAAAAAAATCGGGCATTCTTTACTATCCAAATCATTGCCTCATGACAAAATTTAGCTCCATTTTCCTAGTAAATCTTCCTCGGTAAATTTCCAAAGTTTCTGTTCAGCTAGAACTGTTGTGAAGGAAGTACTAGCTAGGCATATCCTAATGAGCTGAATTTTTTCCACATCTTCTATATTCTTAAATCATAGATCTCCACAAAATTTGAGCCCCATCTAACAATCCATGTGAGCTCACCATCGAATCTTTGTTTCTTGTAATATTTTCAGTTTGTGAAGCAACTATATTTTATGTTAATTTATAATTGCTGAAAATTTACCAGGACATGACCCTACCTATATAACCTCCCTCCACAAAAGTTTAGCTCATTCAATCTAGCCAATTTCCCACAACAATTTTTCCCAATTTTCTGTTCAATGGAGAGCACTATGAATTACCATTTTTATTTATCCAAATGGTATGAAATTTTGACAGTGCCTTCATATGCCCAAATTATCATCCTCCTCCAAATTTCAGATCAATCCATTCATTCATTTAAGTCCAGCTTGAATATTCATATTTCTGTCCTGTGTGGTACTTTGCAAAGCAAGTGACACCTAGGCTCCTCCATTTGAGCTGCAAATTTTCCAAGACAATGTCCTTAGTAGATGATCATCCTCGGCCAAAACTCAGGCCAATTAGCCATGTGCATTTTCCCTACCACTAATCAAACACTTGGTTGCTAATTCATGTTTGAGCTTAGTTCAGTCTCCTCATGAGATTCTTCTATTGCCTTCTTCTTCCTAATACCTATCGGGGGAGTGCCCAACCCACTAGACATGCTTAGGCTGCCCAGAACGCGTGGCAACGCCATGGTCACGCGGTGACCACGCGGCAGGCATGCGAGTTTACGCACTCTGGAGTTGGGGCCCTCGGCCACCGTCCAAACCTCAACGTATTGCCACCAAACCATGTATTTGTGATTAAATATATACTTATGTACCTAGAAATGATTTTTGGAAAAAATGAAGAGCAAACTATAAGGCAGCTGCAGTTCAAATTTTCGCCGATTTGACCCGCTTCCTGCTGAATCGGCGGAAATTTGTCTTTTTCACGAGAGGTGGATCAAAACTTTTGACACCTAACCATTTGGTCAATTGTGCATTAAATATGTCCTAGTATTTTATAAAATTTATTTGGTACAATTTTGCAACAAATATATGGTAGGTCCTTCACAAAAAACTCATTTTGGGCACTTGAAAAATGGAAAATGAAATTTCCGTCCAAAGAAAATGAAAACTTCCTTAGGCAACATTGTTTGCCATTCCAAGATGCACCCTTGTGCATAATATTATATCATTTGAACAAATTATGCCATGAATGTGGTGTGACGCCCCCGATTCAATCATACACTAATCATACACGCAAACGTGTATGATCAAGATCAGGGACTCACGGGAAGATATCACAACACAACTCTAAAAGTAAAATAAGTCATACAAGCATCATAATACAAGCCAGGGGCCTCGAGGGCTCGAATACAAGTGCTCGATCATAGGCGAGTCAGCGGAAGCAACAATATCTGAGTACAGACATAAGTTAAACAAGTTGCCATAAGATGGCTAGCACAAACTGGGATACATATCGAAAGAGGCACAGGCCTCCTGCCTGGGATCCTCCTAAACTACTCCTGGTCGTCGTCGACAGCCTGCACGTAGTAGTAGGCACCTCCAGAGTAGTAGGGGTCGTTGTCGACGGTGGCGTCTGGCTCCTGAACTCCAGCATCTGGTTGTGACAACCAGAAAGAAAAGAAAGGGGGAAAAGGGGGGAGCAAAGCAACCGTGAGTACTCATCCAAAGTACTCGCAAGCAAGGAGCTACACTACATATGCATGGGTATATGTGTAAAGGGCCATATCAGTGGACTGAACTGCAGAAAGCCAGAATAAGAGGGGGGATATCTAATCCTGTCGAAGACTACGCTTCTGGCAGCCTCCATCTTGCAGCATGTAGAAGAGAGTAGATGGTAAGTTCACCAAGTAGCATCGCATAGCATAATCCTACCCGACGATCCTCTCCTCGTCGCCCTGTGAGAGAGCGATCACCGGGTTGTATCTGGCACTTGAAAGGGTGTGTTTTATTAAGTATCCGGTTCTAGTTGTCATTAGGTCGAGGTACAACTCCGGGTCGTCCTTTTACCAAGGGACACGGCTATTCGAATAGATAAACTTCCCTGCAGGGGTGCACCACATTACCCAACACGCTCGATCCCTCTGGCCGGGCACACTTTCCTGGGTCATGTTCGGCCTCGGAAGATCAACACGTCGCAGCCCTACCTAGGCCTAACAGAGAGGTCAGCACGCCGGTCTAAATCCTATGCGCGCAGGGGTCTGGGCCCATCGCCCATTGCACACCTGCACGTTGCGTGGGCGGCCGGAGAGCAGACCTAGCAACCTCCATTACAAAGGAAGTTGCGTTACGCGGTCCAACCCGGCGCGCGCCGCTGAGTCGCTGACGTCTAGGAGGCTTCGGCTGATACCACGACGTCGAGTACCCATACTGTTCCCGCGTGGTGGTTAGTGCGTATAGGCTCGTAGCCAGACTCAGATCAAATACCCAATCTCGTTAAGCGTGTTATTTGGAAGTAACCGCGGACGCCGACCAGGGCCAGGCCCACCTGTCTCCTAGGTGGTCACAACCTGCCCTGTCGCTCCGCCACAAAGTAACACTCGGGGGCCGTCGGGAACCTAGGCCCACCTCTGCCTGGATGGAACCACCTGCCCCTTCAGCCCCCATCTCCGAACAGTAACATAAGTATGTAATGGTATATAGTATATGTACCCGTGATCACCTCCCGAAGTGATCACGGCCCAGTAGTATAGCATGGCAGACGGACAAGAGTGTAGGGCCACTGATGTAATTCTAGCAACCTATACTAAGCATTTTAGGATTGCAGGTAAGGTATCAACAGTAGTAGCAAAGACAGGCTATGCAGCAGAATAGGATTAACCGAAAGCAGTAACATGCTACACTACTCTAATGCAAGCAGTAGAGAGAAGGAATAGGCGATATCGGGTTGATCAGGGGGGGGGGGCTTGCCTGGAAGCTCGGCAGAGAAGGACGGGTCGTCAACGCTGTAGTCGTACTGGGGGTCGCCGGCAGTCTCGGAGTCTACCAGGGAGAAGAGGGGGAAGAAACAATAAATATAATGCAAACAGATGCATAACGATGCATGACAAGACATATAACGGTGCTAGGTGTGCCCTAACGCGCTGATAGGTGGTACCGGCGAAGGGGCGATACATCCGGGAAGGTATTCCCGGTGTTTCGCGTTTTTGGACAGACGGACCGGAGGTGGTTTGTTGCATGTTCGCTATGCTAGGGACGTGTGGTGAACGAACGGACCGCGTTTTTGAATTTGTCTCGTCGTTCTGAGCAACTTTCATGTACAAAGTTTTTTCATCCGAGTTACGGTATATTTTCTATTAATTTTTTAAAGATTTAATCAATTCTGAAATTACTATTAATTAAATTAATTCGAAAATACATTTATGACATCAGCATGACATCAGCGTGACGTCAGCAGTCAACAGGATAGTTGACTGGGTCAAACTGATGGTGGGTCCCGCATGTCACTGACACGCTGTTAATCCAGGGTTTAAATTAACCTAATCTAATTCAAAC
Source organism: Thinopyrum elongatum (assembly GCA_011799875.1). Lineage (NCBI taxonomy): Eukaryota > Viridiplantae > Streptophyta > Magnoliopsida > Poales > Poaceae > Thinopyrum > Thinopyrum elongatum. The sequence goes on along the minus strand of CM022300.1, from coordinate 78,607,679 downwards.
AGTGGGGTGGCCCACATGTCAGTGACCTAACTAACTAAAATTAATTAACATAATCTGTTTTTAATTAAAACTAATTAAACAGGCCATTGACCGAGTCAACGGTCAACGACGGGCCCACGGGCCCATATGTCAGCGAGCCAGGGGAGGGCCCAGGGCGCCCACGTGGCGTGCCACGTCGGCCAGGCCGGCCGGAGCGCCCTGGCGAGCGCCAAAAACGCCGGCTGAGCCACGGCGAGGCTCGGGTTTGCTCTGTAGGCGGCCGTTTCGAGCGCGGCCGGTGGCGTTCGAACCGCCCGAGCGTCGCGGTTCGTGTGGTGGTGGTGGCCGGGGCAACGGTGGCCGGAACAAACGCCGGCGACGATCGAGGCGGAGGCGAGCTCAGGCGTGTGATGGGGAGGGAGCTACGGCGTTTGTTAGCGAGGGGTTTTGGTCGCGCTCGAACGAGCGATCCGCGGTGGTTCAAACGGGGCAAAGGCCAAGTAGAAACGACGACGAGGAGGGCCGGACGGTGAAGAGCGGCGGAGGACCCAGCACGGGCTCGCGGCGAGCATTCCACGGCGAACGAGGCGGCGAGCAGAGGAGCAGGGGAGGAAGGGGGATCTCACAGCGAGGTGTAGCCGACAGAGTGGGCTCGGAGGAGAGGCGGAGCAGGTGGTGGCGGAGGAGATCGACGGCGGCGTCCCGAGGTGGGGGACGAAGCAGTGGCGGCGAAGGAGGGCGCCCGGGCTCGAATCGGCGGTGCAGCCCGACGTAGTCGACGTCAAGCGAGCTCCCAGACAACGCGGCCGAGTGAGACGGGGCCGATGGCCACATCTACGCCGGCGACGAGGCCATGGCCGCGTCGGCTAGGAGGAACAGAGGGGTGGCGGCGGATCTGGGAGAGAGGGGAGGAGTGCTAGGGTTCGGGGGAAGGAAGGGGGAGCCGGGGGAGGCGCTTTATACCGCCGGCGAGCTGGCTGGGCGGCGACGGCGCGCGTCGAGCACCTGTAGCGACCGCTCTGGTCGCTACAGGGGAGGGAGATGAGCGAGAGGGGTTAAGTTGGCCGGGCCGGCGCAGAATAGCAGGAAATGCCCACCTCTCACTCCCCCATCTCCTTTCCAGTTTTGGTTTTATTTTATCAACTAAATCCACTTCACAAACATTTTGGCCAGAGAAAAACGTGGGACCACCACCTAAAATACCAGTAGCATTTTGTCAAATGCTACAAATAGTTTAGGGCAATTTTGAACTTGTTTGATATTTTAAATAATAGTAAAACCAATTCAAAAATAGTTTTGACCACTGTTTTAATTTTTGGGACATTTTAACTATGTCAAATAAACTTGGATCTTGTATGACAATTATCCAAAGAATATTAGCCCCATGTTGAACATTTTTGTTCACATGTTGGAGAGTTTGGAATTTTCAAGTTAAATTTGAATTTGAATCCCAAGGTGGAATTTGAAAAGAGATATGATCAAATGATGATCCACGCATCATTAGCAAAAGATTATCATAATCCCCTGATCACTGTAGCATATTACAATTAGGGTGTCACATGTGGTGAATGTGGCCATAAGATTGATCATTTGGCTTGCAAGCCATGAATCTTCACACATGATAGCTCATTTCCGAGAACACTTTTTTTAAAGAATTGTTGTATTACAAGTTTATTATTTTTCCTAATAACGTGTTCACATATAATGACACAACGCGAAGGTTTTCCAATTTTTTGTTTTTTTTGAATTTTTCATACCCGTTTCAAAATGCGGTCAAAACTGCGGGCATGACCGTTCCTAGCTAGTGGTTGAATCTTGGAAAAATTTTGGTGTTTCTCTGATTAAATAGATACTTATGTACCTAGAAATGATTTTTTGAAAAAATAAAGAGCAAACTATGAGGCAGCTGTAGTTCAAACTTAATCCACTTCCTGCTAAATCGGCGGAAATTTATCTTTTTCATGATAGGTTGCTCAAAGCTTTTGACACCCAACCATTTGGTCCATTATACATTAAATATGTCCTAATATTTTATAAAATTGATTTGGTCCAATTTTGCAACAAATATATGGTAGGTCCTTCACAAAAAAACTCATTTTGGGCACTCGAAAAATGGAAAATGAATTTTTCATCCAAAGAAAATGAAAACTCCCTTAGTCAACATTGTTTGCCATTCTGATATGCACCCTTGTGCACAATATGAGATCATTTGAACAAACTATGCCATGAATGTGGCCATAAGATTGATCATTTAGCTTGAAAGCCATGAATCTTCACACATGATAGCTCATTTCTGAGAACACTTTTTAAAATAATTGCCGTATTACAAGTTTATTATTTTACCTGATAACTTGGTCATATTTAATGACACAATGCGAAGGTTTTCCATTTTTTTTATTTTTTTATTTTTCATGCCCATTTCAAAATGCGGTCAAAACGGCGGGCATGACCGTTCCTAGCTAGTGGTTGAATATTGGAAAACTTTTGGTGTTTCTCTGATTAAATAGATACTTATGTACCTAGAAATGATTTTTGGAAAAAATAAAGAGCAAACTATAAGGCAGATGCAGTTCAAATTTGACCCGCTTCCTACTGAATCGGCGAAAATTTGTCTTTTTCACGAGAGGTGGATCAAAGCTTCTGACAACCAACCATTTGGTTAATTGTACGTTAAATATGGCATAATATTTTAGAAAATTGATTTGGTCCAATTTTGCAACAAATATATTGTAGGTCCTTCATAAAAAAACTCATTTTGGGCACTCAAAAAATGGAAAATGAATTTTTCGTCCAAAGAACATGAAAACTTCCTCAGGTAACATTGTTTGCCATTCCAAGATGCACCCTTGTGCACAATATTAGATCATTTGAATAAACTATGCCATGAATGTGGCCATAAGATTGATTTTTCTATCTGTGTTTCAAAATGCGATCAAAACGGTGGGTATGATCGTTCATAGCTAGGGGTGAAATCATTCATAACTATTTCTATGATGAAATTGCTACTTATGTATATATAAAAGATTTTTCAAAAAAATAAAGAGCAAACTAGGACGCATCTGTAGTTCAAATTTGACCCGGTTCCTGCCGATTTGTTAGAATTTTGTGAATTTGACGAGAGGTGAATGCATTTTTTTAACATGCAAACAATTAGTTAATTGAACATAAAATATTGTCTAATATTTTTGAAAAATGGTGCGGTCCAGTTTTGAAACAAACATTGGGTATCTTCTTCTCAAAAGAGAGGTGAATAATAAACCGATTGAAAAAAAGAGAGAAAAAAAGACAGAGGTGTGTTGGATGAGGGGAGGGTTTTGGAGCGTTGGATGTAGGTGGAGTGGATGGCTAAGATTTGTTCTAGGGGAGGTATCTGTGGCCTCGCATGTGATTGGCTGGCTGCCAGAGTCAAAAGAAACGAGAGAAAAAATAGGAAGAGAGAAACCCCCACGACCCCTCTCTTCTTGCGAGCCCCATTTCTCTCTCCCCCGTGACTCCTCGCCGCCGCCGCCATCTACGACGACCGATCCAGTGAGTTTTGGTGGCAATCTGCGGCTCCCAGCGCACCACTGTGACCCCCTACCTCCACTTCATCCTCCCCTCAGACTAGATCCGATGTGCGCATCCTACAGCGGCCACACGCCACCCTCAGACGGCTAGGGTTTCGGCATCCTTGTCGCCGGCGAGGCTCCTCTGGTCGTTAGCCGCCGTGACATGGACGGATCCGCGGCGTCGCAGCGAGGGCCTCCCTCCTCTAACCTCCATCTATGGCCATGGCGAGGTGAGCTCTCTTTTCCCTGGATCCCCCTCCTTCATTCTCTCTCTGATTACCATGTTTCCCCCTTGGTTTGATTCGATTCGATCCGGGGCTGTAGGTTCGATTCGATTCGATCTAGGACACGCAGTGGCAGGAAGCACTGATGGAGGTCCGGCTTCCGATCCGCGCGCCAGGAGGGGAGATGAGGACGACCACAACCTCTCCACGCAGTAGCCTCCCTCCTATGTCGCCTTCACCGACTCTGAGAGGCTCATCGGCGATGCAGCCAAGAACCAAGTCGCCATGAACTCGATCAACACGGTTTTCGGTGAGCAATCCCACCACCTTTCATGATTACTGTTGTTTCTGTGCTTTAGATCTGTCGATTGGGGCTCTGTCTAGTGTGCGGATTGAGCTTAGTTCAGCCCGTCCGGATCGATTTTGTACGGTTTGCTACAGTTTATTGCTTCAGTAGTTTAGCCTTTCGAATCTGTTCTGGTGTCAACTCGTGCTTCGGTTGTTTTGATTTGTTGACTAGTTATATGATTCCCTACCTTAGCCTCCTTGTGGATTGGCTGCTTGTTTCTCAAGAAGAACCATGTGAGATGTGTGCTTTGTGTTGGTGGAGGTTAATTACCTTGATTGCCTGCTGTTTAAGGCTCATTAACTTAATTACCTATTGTCTCAGGATGAATATACGAGTATATGAGCTACTGTATGTTTTAGTAGAGATATACAAATCAATGTGAATTCTGAACTGAGTGACCCATGAGTTCATCCATACAAATATTCATCCCGACAGTCCACTGTTTACTACAGTAGTAGTTATTTTAGTTTTTACAGATCAGTTATTCTGAATTCCCAGTCACAGCTAACTGCGAAACCGTACAGCTTAATTTTACACTACTGGAAAAGGGTGCAAGTTATGATTCCTTTGCTGAAGCCTGCACGTCTCTATCTAAATTGCTTGTCATGAGTTTTCTGACTTTAATCGATCGCAGTAGCTGGAAGATGGAGCCTGACCAGAGTGGCACCGGGCAGACTTCTCCCCGTGGGAACGACTGAGAGGTCGTGCAACTCACCGCGTGGCTTGCCTAGGGTTTCCGGTGGCTACACGCAGGCCACGGGTCTTCGAACACCATGAAGGCGGCGGTGCTGATTCGATTCGATCCTCAAGGTAGCACTTCCCTTCCCCTTCTCTCTTCGATTTGATTCGATCTGGCAGCCATGGATGAACACTGATAGTGCATGTTGCTCTATTCTTCGTGTTCTGCTATGCTGCAGGACACCCATGGATCTTGCTACAGGAGGTGGGTTTTGGAGAACCAACCTGAGATGCAGGAGGTGGGTTCTTGGGCCGTGCTTTGCTCGAGCAGGAGGGGCATGAGGGGTTTGCTCCTCAGCTCCTAGGGTCACCAAGGGGTCCTGCCCCGAGCTCAAGCATGTCCACCCTGACCCACCACGATAGGTAGCATCTCCATCTCCCTCTCATCTTCCTCTGCTCGCTACTGCTGCTCCGAATTATACATGTTGGCAAAGAGATGTCCCTTTTTTCCTCAGTACTATGCACTGCTATATTTATGTGGTTGTCTTTGTGTGCATCTTATTTTGAAACCAAGTGAGACACCTCCATCCCCTACATCTTGACGATCCCTCTAGTAGTGTATATCTTGCGCTGCTCTCACTACCTCCTGCCCCTAGATTTCCAATTGCCTTTGTTGCCTGCTCATTTAATTAATTAAAACTGCATGTGTGCGTGTAAGTATGGCTGTGAGAACGAGATAAATGGTGGCTTCCACCAAACAGATCGAACTTTTAATGCTTGCTACACACGCTTGTGTACCTAAACATTTTGTACACTTGTTGTTGTTGACCGTGCAGTCTAAAAAACAACACCCGTTCAGTCTCATTATTGTGTACCTGATTGTGTATGAGATGATTATAGTGATGATCTTTGACATTTGAAAGATAAATGGCATGTTCCTAGTTCTCACCTTTGAGTAGTTGTGATATTGCATTAAAGAGTCATTTCTCATTTGTTCTGTTAAAGTTGTCTACACTCTTCCCAAGAGATGTTGTTTCTTATTATTCATACTTAAATGGCTTAAAGTTGTAGAAACCATGTTTTCTGAACAACTATAGTTGCTTTCAAAAGCTCCAATTAATTGGAGAGGGTACCTTATTATTTGCACTCTTTAATTATTTTTGCAGGTCCATAACATCTCGCTGAATCAGTATTGGCTGTGACGTCGACGGAGAACTAAACCTTGCTGCCACACTCCGCAACATCAACATGTACTACTTGAGCTAGTGATGTTTGATTGCATGCGCTGCCTAGAATTACTAGGTCATGTTAGTTGAATGGGTAGTAGTAGAATACTAGTTTCTTCAGATTGATCTATCAGGATAACAGCGGCAATTTAGTTTGTCCAATATAATTATTGGTACATAATTTTCTGCACTTGTACACACAAAATAGATAGAGGTGATGTGTGGTTATATTCTGTCTGTTTTGATCTTAACTAGCTATTCATTGTGGTTGTTACTGTTACATGTACATATGCTTCAGGATTTAGTCCCTAGCTGCTTTGTATATTTGTTTTTAATTTGTTTCTAACTCTTTTGGTTTATTGTTAGGTGCCTTCGTTCGGACTCTATGAACATACCCGAAAATGGTGTTTCCTCTCATTTACAGGAGCTCTAGCCTGGAAGTGAAGTAGGAAGTATATTTGAAGTTCAAGGCCGTGTAGCAAAGAGTTGTATGTTTTGTCTATGTGTAATAGACTGTAAATATTGTAATAGACTATGTATAGATTATAGTAGACTTATTTAGTGTTCTTTGATGAACTACATTTGTTATGTTCTGTTTGAAATAATGATTATGTGATTTGAAAATCAGTGAAATGGAAACTTGACTCGTGGGACCAACTTATGAAAATAATATGAGCAATTTTGAAATTTCTGTCATGTGGGTCCAATGTGTGGCAGTATGACAAGTGGGACCCATCTGATTGGTGGGTCCTGCTCCAAAATATAATAGCCCAAACAATGTTAAAAGGACACGACCCAGAAATAAAAAGGCCAAATTATTGGGTCAAGCCCATATATCTAACCAAAGTTAAAGAGAAAAAAACATATTAAATGGGCTGAATTTTTGGGCTAGGCCCATGTAGAACAGCGAACTGGACAAGGCTGATTCTAATCAATGACCTTTTCATTTGGTCGCAATTTTTCCACATCAGCTTGCCACGTCGGATCCGATGTGGCCTGGGCAGGCTACCAGCGACCAAAGCAATTGGTCATAGGATCAATGATCTTTTGTTTTGGCCGTTGCCTTCAATGACCTTATCACAAAGAAGGTCGTTAATTTCCATTAAAGACGGTCAGCTTTTGACCATCTATTTTTTGTCACAAAAAGGTCGCAAATGAAAAACAATGACCATTCAGCGACCAATAGTGATGGTCGCAAGTTGACGTATTTCTTGTAGTGTATCCAGTACACAGGCAAAGAGTTTGTGGTCGCTCATCCTTGAGATTTTCTTTGCTTCTTCATTAACCTATGCATGAGTCAGTTTTCGGTTCTTCCGCGCGTCGTGCATAACGTTATGAGGGAGTTGCAAGCCACGACCTATGGGCTATCCATGTCCCACGTTCATGGGGCGGTAACTGCCACTGCATTAGCTTCTCCACTTCTGGCGTTTCTGCCACGTTTAATGCATGCATTGCCCAGGGTTGGTGACGTGCGCGGAGGGCGCGGAAATGTGTGCCAAGGCAGAAAACCAGACGCCATGGATTGACTCATGGGGTCGGCCTTGATTAAACGAGTCGTTGATGGCGCGAGGGAGCCGGATTGGCAGAGCGGGGCGGTTGCCTCCCCAGAGTAAGGAGCCAGCCCCCGGCACCGTTTGCCTATAAAAGGGGACACGGGCGAGGTGCTGGCTCACACCTATCTCCTCCTTCCTTCTTCTGATCTCATTTTTCCATCATGGTGAGGGGCAGAGGTCGTGGTGGTACTCCAGCGGCGGCGATGAGGGATTCTGCTCGACAGTGCCTCCCTCCTCCTGTCGATGACGCGGGGGCTGTGCCCGCTGGGAAGGGAGGCGGGAGAGGACGGGGACGTGGCCGTCGCAGCGTTTGGGGTCGAGAAGGACGGGGTGGTGCGCTGATCGCACCTCCTCCGGCCGTCCAGGACCCGAACGAAGGCCACGTTGGGAACCAACTGCTAGAATTTATTGTCAAGCTGCGAGGGCCTCCGCATTTGCAAGAGTGATGGAAGTTGAGCAGCCGCTGGGGCTGAGGCTGCACATGAGGGGCTGCTGTAATGGCAGCATGTGGGTGGACGTGGAGTACCCCGCCCCTCATGTCATGCTTCTCCGGCGCATTTGGAAGACCTTTGCTCGTGCCCACAGCTTGGCGGCCAGGCACGTCCTCCATTTCAAGTTAATGGATGCCACCCTGCTCTCCATTAAGGTCTTCAGACACTCGGGTGCTCGCTTAGGGTGCTGCGCGGAGAGCTCGACCGACGACTCCTGCCTCCCTTGAAAGGTGCCAGTAACCTTGAGCTCTTCTTCTGTTATCTGTAGCTTGCTGATGACCTTGGAAGAAATCAGATTCGACCCGGCCCCGCCGTCAACCAACATCTTTGTGACCTTGAGGTTGCGGGTCGTTGGTGAAACCAACAACGGCAAGCACCCTACCGCGGTGGTACGGTCAGGGTGATCCTCTTCATCAAAGATGATGGGCGTGCGGGACCATTTGAGTGGTTTCCGAGAATCTGCTGCTGGCTCCACAGCATTGAACTCACGCGCCCACTGTTTAAGCTGGCGGTGAGAGGATTGCAAGGACGCACCTCCATCAATGCACAGGGTGTCAGTGGCCTTCTGGAACTCCTGCTCACTAGTTTCCTCTTCATCCCCTTCATCACTCTCATCGTCTCATCCTTTTTTCCCAGGAACTCTGGCAGGCTTTCCTTGATGCTGAGGGACCTTGCCGGGGCGACTTCCTCTGCCACCTCGGCCCTTCCCGCCAACTCCATCTTGGTCTCTCTCTTTGTCATGCTTCTAGTATTCAGCCTTCTGCTTCTTGATGAGTTGCTCAACTTGATGACACTCTTGGAGATAATGGCCCTTGGTCCGATGGATCTTGCAGTATGGCCCGTCAGCCTTCCCAGCCTTCTCGGCCGCCGCAGCCTCCCGGCAGTCATTGCACGCGGCAACTTCCTTGCTAGAAGCTTCGGTCTTGGCCTTCTTGCCAGTACCAGGAATGCTAGACCCTTTGACAGCCAGTACTGTCTTCTCCTTGTGCTTCTTATTGCATTTCGTGTTCTTCTTATTCTCGTTGGTAGCATCGTCGTCATCCTCCGAGTCAATGCCGACGTCGTCTTCTTCTCCGGGGAGTCGCCTCCGCTCCTCTGTTCGGGCACACTTATCCCCCAAAGTGTACAACACATTCACAGTCTTGGGCAACCAAACGTTCAACTTGGAACGTATCCTGCGGTTGCGTATGTTGGACTGGAACGCAGCTATCATAGCTGCCGGGTGGATGTCCGGAATGTTCCTGTGTACCCAGCTGAATCTCTGCATATAATTCCACAAACTCTCTCCTTCCTTCTGTGGGAGGAGCTGCAAGTCACTGGGCCGCCCTGGTTCTTGATGGCCGCCCGTAAAGGCGCCAACAAACTCATTGCACAGGTCAGCCCAGGTCGAGATGAAGTTCTCCGGCAAGTGCATCAGCCATGACCTCACGTTTGGCCTGAGTGCCAAAGGGAAGTAGTTGGCGAATACCTTCTCATCTCTTCCTCCGGCGGCTTGAACAGCAATGGTGTAGATGCTCAAGAACTCTGCCGGGTTCAGTCTTCCATCATACTTTTCTGGTATCTCTGGCTTGAACGTACGGGCAGACGGCTAATGGACTTGCCGCAGCTCGCGGGTGAAGGCAGGACACCCGACCTCGAAAGGCAGGTATCCGTCCCCACAAGGTGTGGGCTCGTCGACGTTGGGACCATTGCGCCTATCCAACTGGTGGTGGGTTTCGCGGCGCCGTTCTATGGTGACGTGTGCGTCTTCCCCTCTCCTGTCTTCCAGGACCCGCTGCTCATCTCGATGGGCTCGAGGATCAGACGAAGCCATTGATACCTTGTTGGGTTCTTGATCGCGTGGCTCTGGCCGCGGCCCCTGCGCTGGCTGCCGCGGAGGGGACTGCATCGTAGGAGTGACCCCTTCGGTACGTCCAGCGGTTCGGGCCGTGGTCGCTGCCTGTGGAGGCCGCGACGGGCCTACCCGCTGTGATCCTCCTGCCTCAGCGAAACCAATCAGGCTTTGAATGGTGGATCTCCACTCATCCATTTGATCAGCCGCTGGCGGAAATCTCAATAGGAGTTGGGCCCGCGCCATGGCTTCCGTAGCGGTGCTTGGCATAGACGACGCTGTAGATCGTGACATCGCCTAACTTCTGACGGTGCCGGCAATGGCGGCACCGTGCTCTCATCGCCGCGAGCCGGTCGCCAGGGTGGCGTGGCAATGAGCCGGAAGTGCTTGGGGATTAACAACCACATTCAGTGCATCATCTTGGCCAGCTTGCCCCGGGAATGGTGTGTGCCCCGCAGCCGCACCCGCAGCAGGAGCAGCTAGAAGGTTGCGATTCGCACCAGAGCGAGCGCCATCGCTGCAGCTGCGTCCTTCAGCGAGGTGGAGAGGCGAAGATGGAATATTCTTCCCACCCGCATTTGGTGGAGCATGGCCGCTAGGATGCTGTTGGCGCTATCCTCCCCCGGCGCCTCCCGCTCCCGGTTTGGCTGCAGGGGGAACGGTGATGGCGCCGCCTACACCGGTCATGTCCCCCGCAGCGCCCACTTCCTCGTGCGCCCCCGTAGCCCCCACGGCATCAGTGGCTGCATGCGAGGGGGCCTTTGAGGCAGACGGGTGAGCTGTAGCGCCGGACTTTTTCTTGGGCGCCATGGATGATGAAGCCGTCGATGAAGAAGATGATGATGAAGATGACGCGTTGCTTACACCCAAGGGTTTGCACAAGCGCTCCCTCCTACCTGGCGCGCCAAAGATGTCATGGTTCAACATGGCCACCTATGGGACCATCGGCCCCTTGTGGTTTGGCAAGGGGGAAGGGCGCGTTGCACAAAGAGCGGAGACTGTAGAGCAGCATGGTAGTGATGACACGGGCAGTTTTACCCAAGTTTGGGCCACCGCGAGGCGTAAAACCCTACTCCTGCTTTTGGTGGATTGATGAAAGGACCATGGTGGAGGTGCAGCGCTCGAGCCCGGCAAGGTTGCCTCAGGACGGGAGCAGCTACGCACGTATGAGTGTACAAGGGTCCAAATCTTTCTAAGGTTGCCACGGCCTTCCTTTTATAGGTCAAGGGGTTACCACAATGGCAAAACAGTCATTATCCAGTGATTAGATAGTCACAGTGCTATCATACCTAACTCTGCAGACAGGACAGGGTGCATTAAATGCACCGCTTAGTGTCACATCGCTTGGGAGCCAGGTAAGCCTTTCCGTGCTATTCATCGACCTTCTCGCCTGCCTGCGTGACATGCCTCTGGATGGGTGTCATTTGGGGGTGATCTTCCTCAGAAATGGCTACCACGTGCCAAATAACAGCCACTTAATCACTTGGGGGCTCGACACCGCACTGATAGGTGACTTGCGTTGCTGTGAGGTTGAGCGGTGGAGCTTTTGGCGGGGTGATCCGCCCTTGGCATCCCCGGCAAGCTTGCCGGGGGAGTCTTGAGACTTGTCTTCGGGGTGACCTCGACCTTGCCAGGCTTGCCTGCCCGGTAAAGGAGGTTTTTCCTTAGTGATATCTTGCCTCTTTGGCTTGTCTTGGTCTTCTTGATCCGCCCTTTGATTTCCAAAAGAACTATATTCTTCTGCTTGGCCTTGACTTGGATGTTGCAACCTTACCCTTGAGTCTGTGTATAGTCCGGGTAACATACACTACGGTTTGTTGCACCGACAGGAGCCCCCAGGCCTGGTCCGAACGCGCTGCCAAGCGTCGTCGGGGTTGGCCCTATCCAGTACACAGGTGAAGAGTTTTTGGCCGCTCATCCTTGAGATTTTCTTTGCTTCTTCATTAACCTGTGCTTGAGTCGGTTTCCGGTTCTGCCACACGTCATGCATGACGTTATGAGGGAGTTGCAAGCCATGACCTGTGGGCTATCCACGTCCCACGTTCACGGGGCGGTAACTACCACTCCATTAGCTTCTCCACTTCTAGCGTTTCTGCCATGTTTGCTGCATGCATTGCCCAAGGTTGGTGACGGGCATGGAGGGCGCGGAAATGTGTGCCAGGGCAGAAAGCCAGACGCCACGGATTGGCTCAGGGGGTCGGCCTTGATTCCACGAGCCATTGATGGTGCAGGGTAGCCGGATTGGCAGAGCGGGGCGGTTGCCTCCCCCGATAAAGGAGCCAGCCCCCGGCCCCGTTTGCCTATAAAAGGGGACGCGGGCGAGGTGCTAGCTCACACCTATCTCCTCCTTCTTTCTTTTGATCTCGTTTTTCCATCATGGTGAGCGGGAGAGGTCGTGGTGGCACTCCAGCGGTGGTGATGAGGGCTTCTGCTCGACAGCGCCTCCCTCCTCCCGTCGGGGACGCGGGGGCCTCGCCCGCTGGGAGGGGAGGCGGGAGAGGACTGGGACGTGGCCGTCGCGGCGCCCGGGGTAGAGGAGGACAGGGTGGTGCGCTGATCGCACCTCCTCCGGCCGTCCAGGACCCGAACGAAGGCCACGTTGGGAACCAACCGCTGGAGTTTATTGTTAAGCTGCGAGGGCCTCCACGTAGCCGGCTTCGGCTCCCCACCACATTTGCAAGAGTGATGGAAGTTGAGCAGCCGCCTGGGCTGAGGCTACACATGAGGGGCTGCTGTAATGGCAGCATGCGGGCGGACGTGGAGTTCCCCGCCCCTCATGTCATGCTTCTCTGGCGCGGTTGGAAGACCTTTGCTCGTGCCCACAGCTTGGCGGCTGGGCACGTCCTCCATTTCAAGTTAATGGACGCCACCCTGCTCTCCGTTAAGGTCTTCAGATGCTCGGGTGCTCACTTAGGGTGCTGCGCGGAGAGCTCGATCGACGACGAAAGCTCCTCCTCGAGCAATAGCGATGAGGAGGACAGTGACGGCAATGACGACAGCGCCGACGGGGAGGATGATGGCTCCGACTCCAGCTGAACACCAGCCGCACCATCACCGTCAGGCGGCAGCACCACCATCTGCACCTGCATCTCCTCTCCGGCAAGGCGATTTGCCGGGGAGTTGGATGTGGAGGTGTAGACGGTGTCTCCGGCTCCTCCAGCAGCCTTCTAGCTGGGCCTCGGCAGGCTTCCTCGTGGGCTCCGGCTTCGTTCGCCCTGCCGCGTCTTGCTGGCCCTGGTGGCGGTGACCAGGGGGTCGTCTTCGCCACTCTCTTCACCATCTCCTTCTCTCGCGCCCTCTCGATCTTGTTAGACTCCGCCTCGCGGGTTCTGATGAGGTTAGGCGGGGCTTCTACCCAGGCACTCCTTTTGCCCTCTTCGCCTCCCGCAGTAGTTCCTAGGAGGAGAGGTACAAGAAAGGAATTACGGGGCACTTATCTTTTTTTAATCTAAAATATGTAGGCACTTGCCAAACTTTAGTTTAAAATATGTAATCTCCTTTATCCATGTTTGTGTCTTGTAAGATCTGTACTTGCTTATCCACATATTAGTGAAAAAAGACAAGCCTTGCTGGGTACTTGTGCATGTACCATGTCCATGCAGAGGTGGGATGCCTCTATACGTTTAAGTAAACAAGTTTTCCCCGGCAAGTTATCTTGCCGGGCACAAAACTATGGAAAGGGACCAGCTCCTCATTGAACCTTCTCCGTCAAAGGCCACTACAACCATCCTGACCGAACCAATGTTCGAGCCACTGGATGGGAGCACCTGTGCTTTGAAGGTGACGAGGTTTTCACTTGCACAAGTTTTCACCTTATTGAACAAGTATGGATAAGAAAAGAACTTACCTGTGTGGCTTGTCGGGGACCGATATGTAGGCTTGTCTTTGTTTCTTCTCTTCGGGACTGGGTCCACGGCAAGAACGCTGCAGTTTAGCACAGTGGAAAACAATGCTACATATGCCCTTATCTATATGATCATGCGATGCTCATATTATGCTTATGCATGCATGCAAGTTTTTGGGGCCCCAGCGCTTTGTTTATTTATCTGTTGCTCAGGGTCTGCGCCTGACTTTGTACAAAGGGTTACATGCAACATCGGCAAGGCTTGTACAAAAGGGTGGCTGCCGGGCAGGGCCTGACAACCACGCCTTACGGGTAGAACTTACGGAGATGCTCAATGTTCCATGAATTCTGCAACTGAATGCCATCTCCAGTCTCCAGACGGACTGTGCCAGGTCTGGTGACTCGTACTACCCGGTAAGGGCCTTCCCACTTCGGCGTCAACTTGTTTGCACCCTTGGCGAGCTGAATGCACCTAAGGACAAGGTCGCCTTCCTCAAGGCTCCGAGCATGAACCCTGCGGCTGTGATAGCGACGCAGGGCTTGCTGGTAGCGTGCAGCATGCGTAGCAGCCCGGAGACGGTTCTCCTCATGTAGCACAACATCGTCACGCTGGTGTTGTTCTTGCGCTACTTCATCGTAGGCAAGTACTCGAGGTGACCCGTATATGTGTTCCGTGGGGATCACTGCTTCTGCCCCATAGACTAGGGAGAAGGGAGTCTGGTCGGTAGCTCGATTTGGTGTCGTTCTGAGGGACCAAAGAACCACCAATAGTTCGTCGATCCATCGCCCGCCACAATTCTGTAGCCTATCAAATGTTCTTGTCTTGAGTCCTCACAACACTTCAGTGTTAGCCCTCTCAACTTGTCCGTTGCTTCTAGGATGGGCAACAGAAGCGAATGAGACCTTGCTTCTGAGGAAACGAACGTATTGCATGAAGGCGCGGCTTGTGAATTGGGTGCCATTGTCGGTGATGACTCTGGCGGGTACTCTGAAGCGGCACACCAATCCTTTCAAGAACTTGATAGCTGATTGTGCGGTCATCTTCCTCACGGGCTCCACTTTCGGCCACTTTGTAAACTTGTCGATTGCAACGTACAAGAATTTAAAGCCCCCGGTAGCACCGGGAAAGGGGCCCAAGATATCGAGCCCCCAGACCGAAAATGGCCATGAAAAAGGGATCGTCTGGAGAGCTTGAGCAGGCTGATGGATATTCTTGGAGTGGAACTGGCAGGCTTCAAATCTGGTGACTAGCTCAATTGCATCTTGGAGGGCCGTGGGCCAGTAGAAACCTTGCCGGAAAGCTTTTCCATCTAGGCCCCTTGATCCAATGTGGGAGCCGCACATGCCTTTGTGTATCTCTGCCAACAGTTCCTTCCCTTCTTCTCGACAGATGCACCTCAATTTCACACCGTTGGGCCTTCTTCTGTATAGCGTGTTGTCGACGAACTGATACATACTGGCCCTCTGGGCTACTCTTTCAGCTTCTTCTTGCTCTTCGGGAAGTTCTTCTGTCTGGAGGTAATGGACTATGTGCCTCGCCCAATTTGAGCCTGAGACTCGACAACAAGGACCAGTAGCACCTCCTCGTTCACGGGATCACACGCCTCAACCACGAGGATTGACAGTTCGGCGGGAGGGTGCTGCCCGTCAAGCAAAGTGGAGTTGTTCCCGCCAACCTCTCTGTCGGGGGCTTCTGGAAGCTCTGCCGGGAGAGGTTTGCCGGAATCCAGTTTCGTCCTCTTTCTGGCCATTGTTGCCGTGGATACGGAGGGCTGAGCCAGATGGAGAACAAACGTCCCTGGTTCCACATGAAGCTTTTACGCAGTGCACTTTGACAGATGATCAGCAATGCTGTTTTCCGCAAGGGGTACGTGCTCTGTTTGCAATCCATCAAGGCGCTCCTCCAACTTTCTCACTTCCTCCATGTATGCCTCCATCAATGGACTCTGATAATCCTTGTTCACTTGCCTCACCACAAGCTGTGAGTCTCCTCGAATGATTAACTTCTTAATTCCCAGTTCTGTTGCAATCCTGAGCCTGGCAAGGACTCCTTCATATTCTGCAGTGTTGTTGGTTGCCTCTTCCCGAGGGAAATGCATCTAAACCACGTACTTGAGGTGCTCCCCAGTGGGTGCTACGAGAAGCACGCCAGCTCCTGCACCTTGCCGGGGATAACTGTCTCCGGTGTTTCCTCATCTGGAGTTGGTGTCCATTCTACAATAAACTTCGCCAAAGCCCTGCTCTGAACAGTTGATGTGCTCTCAAACTTCAAACCAAAGCTTGATAACTCCATAGCCCATTCCACTATTCTGCCAGTGGCCTCAGGGTTCCTCAGTATGTGTTGCAAGGGGAAACGGGTGACAATAGTGATCTCGTGGGCTTGGAAGTAGTGGCACAGTTTCCTTGAGGCCATGTTGAGGCCAAAGATCAACTTTTGCACACCAGAGTACCTCGATCTAGCCCCCTGCAATAGGGAGCTGAGAAAGTACACTGGCCGTTGCACCACCTTCTTCCTTGCCGTGATCCTGGAATTGTCTCCGTTGCCCCGCTCCTCTTCGTTCTAACTTGCACCTGATCTTGCCGGGATGAGTTCACTTTCCTCTTCAGAGGGGATGGCAGCCGCGGTTGCTCCTTCATCTACTTCCTGCTGGGCTACCAGCGCTGCGCTAACCACTTGATTGGTTGCCGCTAGGTATAGCAGCAACGGCTCTTGTGGTTTAGGAGCGAGTAGGGTGGGAACAGAGGATAAGTAGGTCTTCAAATCTTGCAGTGCAGCGTCCGCCTCCGGGGTCCACTCCACGGGCCCTGCCTTCTTCACGATTTTGAAGAATGGCAAGGCATGCTCGGCAGACTTGGAAATGAACCTTCTCAGTGCAACAACACATCTAGTCAAACATCTCACATCTTTGACTGTCTTGGGTGCTTGAGTCTGCTCGACCGCCTTGATCTTGTCGGGGTTGGTCTCTATCCCCTGATGGGATACGAAGAAGCCAAGTAGCTTGCCGGAAGGAACGCCAAACACACACTTCTCTAGGTTGAGCTTCAAGTTGATCTTGCGCAAATTTGCAAAGGTCTCTTCCAAGTCCTGAATGAGAGTTGATTTGTGCTTGGTTTTGACCACTATGTCATCCATGTAAGCTTCAATATTCCTATGCAGCTGGGGCTCAAAACCGATTTGCACTGCTCTTGCAAAAGTGGATCCAGCGCTCTTCAACCCAAAGGGCATCCGTACAAAACAGTACGTGCAGCATGGGGTTATGAACGTGGTCTTCTCTTCGTCTTCCTTGGACATAAAAATCTGTTGGTACCCGGAGTAGGCATCCAAGAAGGAAAGCAAGTCACACCCGGAGGTGGAATCCACAATCTGATCGATGCGCGGCAAGGGGAATGGGTCCTTCGGGCATGCTTTATTAAGATCTGTGAAATCTATGCGAAGCCTCCACTTCCCATTCGCCTTGCACACCACCACTAGATTTGCCAACCATGTTGGATGCAATACCCCTCTGACCAAACCAGCAGCTTCAAGTTCTTGATCTCGTCGGCAATGAATTCCTGCCGCTCCAAGGCTTGCTTCCGGACCTTCTGCTTGAAGGGCCGGGCATGAGGGCAGACAGCAAGGTGGTGCTCAATTACCCCCTTGGGAACACCGGGGATGTCAGATGGTTGCCAAGCAAACACATCGACATTCGCCCGCAGGAAGGCAACGAGTGTGCTTTCCTATTTGTCATCCAGGGTGGAGCTAATAGTAAATGTACCATCAGCACCACCCAGCCCTGCCGGGACCTTCTTCACAGCAGGCGCAGCAACCTTTGATCTCTTGCTAGTGGAACTCTCCGACAAGTCATCGACAGGCGCAACACACTGCGGAGAGGCGCGCTTCCCAGATTCCTTGCCGGTATCCTTGCCAGCTTTTCTCCCTTGCTTGTTTTCCTTGGCGGGGACTACGGCTTCCGCGGCCTCGGCAGCGACCGTGTCCCGGTACATCTTGTCCACGCATATAATTGCGTCCTTCTTGTCCGATGGGATAGAAATAACGCCCATTGGTCCTGGCATCTTCAGGGTGTTGTAGGCATAGTGGGATGCCGGCATGAACTTTGCCAGAGCAGGTCGTCCAAGTATCCCATTGTACGGCAACGGAATCTCAACCACATCGAACACAATCTTCTTAGTCCGGTAGTTCAATTCACCTCCGAACATCACTGGCAGCGTGATCTTCCCCTTCGGACAACTCCTGCCGGGGTTGATCCCTTGAAATGTGCCATTAACCTTGAGCTCTTCTTCTGTTATATGCAGCTTGTTGATGACCTTGGGCGAAATCAGATTCAACCCAGCCCCACCGTCAACCAATATCTTTATGACCTTGAGGTTGCGGCTTGTTGGTGAAACCAACAACGGAAAGCACCCTACCGCGGTGGTATGGTCAGGGTGATCCTCTTCATCAAAGATGATGGGCGTACGGGACCATTTGAGTGGCTTCCAAGAATCTGCCGCTGGCTCCACAGCATTGACCTCGCGCGCCCACTGTTTAAGCTGGCGGTGAGAGGAGTGCAAGGATGCACCTCCGTCAATGCACAGGGCGTCAGTGGCCTTCTGGAACTCCTGCTCACTGGTTTCCTCTTCATCCCCTTCATCGCTCTCATCGTCGCATCCTTTCTTCCCAGGACCTCTGGCAGGCTTTCCTTGATGCTGAGGGACATTGCCGGGGCGACTTCCTCTGCCACCTCGGCCCTTCCCGCCAATGCCATCTTGGTCTCTCTCGTTGTCACGCTTCTCGTATTCAGCCTTCTGCTTCTTGACGAGTTGCTCAACTTGATGACACTCTTGGAGATCATGGCCCTTGGTCCGATGCAATGTTCAAAAAAGCGGAAAGCGTAAGCGAAGCGGAAGGCCACAGCTTAGAGCAATGGGCGCTTAAGCGTAGCTTAACCACGCTTAAGCGTTTTTTGAAATTGGCTAGAATTTGTCATATTTTGAATAATATACACAGGAAAATAGGAAACATGGCACATGGGTAATTAAATAGCATCTAAAATACAGTTCACACCATAGAGAATACACATTAGGTTCACATGGCAAGCAAAATAACAACTGAATTGTAGTTCAGTTCAAGCAGACAAACAAAAGTAGCTCAAAAATAGCCAAATTCTGGCCAAATTTAAAAAAAAATGCTTAATCTACCGCTTAGGGCAAAAGCGAAGCGCTTTGCCATCGCTCAGCGCTTAAGCGTGCTTAAGCGTCGCTTAAAAATGCTTTCTTGAACACTAGTCCGATGGATCTTGCAGTATGGCCCGTCAGCCTTCCCAGCCTTCTCGGCCGCCACAGCCTCCCGGCAGTCATTGCACGCGGCAACTTACTTGCCGAGAGCTTCGGTCTTGGCCTTCTTGCCGGTACCAAGAATGCCAGACCCTTCAAAAGACAGAACTATCTTATCCTTGTGCTTCTTGTTGCGTTTGTTGTTCTTCTTCTGGTTGGTAGCATCGTCGTCGTCCTTCGAGTCAATGCCGATGCTGTCTTCTTCTCCGGGGAGTCGCCTCCCCTCCGCTGTTCAGGCACACATATCCGCCAAAGTGTACAGCTCATTCACAGTCTTGGGCAACCGGACATTCATCTTGGAACATATCCTGCAGTTGCGTACGTTGGACTAGAACGCAGCTATCACAGCTACCGGGTGGATGTCCGGAATGTTCCTGTGCAGCAAGCTGAATCTCTGCATATACTTCCCCAAACTCTCTCCTTCCTTCTGTGGGAGGAGCTACAAGTCGCTCGGCCACCCTGGTTCTTGATGGCCACCCGTAAAGGCGCCAACAAACTCATTGCACATGTCAGCCCAGGTCGAGATGGAGTTCTCCGGCAAGTGCATCAGCCATGACCTCACGTTTGGCCTGAGTGCCAAAGGGAAGTAGTTGGCGAATACCTTCTCATCTCTTCCTCCGGCGGCTTGAACAACAATGGTGTAGATGCTCAAGAACTCTGCCGGGTTCAGTCTTCCATCGTACTTTTCTGGTATCTCTGGCTTGAACATACGGGTAGACGGCCAACGGACTTGCCGCAGCTCGCGGATGAAGGTAGGACACCCGACCTCGAAAGGCAGGTATCCGTCCCCACTAGGCGCAGGCTCGTCGATGTTGGGACCATTGCGCCTATCTGACTGGCGGTGGGTTTCGCGGTGCTGTTCTATGGTGACGCACGCGTCTTCCCCTCGCCTGTCTTCCAGGACCTGCCGCTAATCTCGACGGGCTCGAGGATCAGACGAAGCCATTGATACCTCATCGGGTTCTTGATCGCGTGGCTCTGGCCGCGGCCCCTGCGCTGGCTGCCGCGGCGGGGATTGCACCGTAGGAGTGACCCCTTCGGTACGTCCAGCGGCTTAGGCCGTGGTCGCTGCCTGTGGAGGCCGCGACGTGCCTGCCCGCTGTGATCCTCCCACCTCAGGGAAATCTATCAGGCTCTGAATGTTGGCTCTCCACTCATCCGTTTGATCGGCCACTGTCGGAAATCTCAACAGGAGTTGGGCCCGCGCCATGGCTTTCGAAGCGGAGCTTGGTATAGACAACGACACAGATTGCGATGTCGCCTGACTTCTGATGGTGCCGGCAGTGGCGGCGCCGTGCCCTCGTTGCCGCGAGCCAGTCGCCAGGGTGGCGTGGCGATGAGGCGGATGTGCTTGGGGATTGACGACCCCATTCGGTGCATCGTCTTGGCCAGCTTGCCCCAGGGATGGTGCGTGCCACGCACCCGCACCCGTAGCGGGAGCAGCTAGAAGGTTGCGATTCGCACCAGAGCGAGCGCCATCGCTGCGGCTGCGTCCTTGAGCGAGGTGGAGAGGCGGAGAAGGATTATTCTCCCCACCCGCATTTGGTGGAGCATGGCCGCTAGGATGCTGTTGGCGCTGTCCTCCCCCGACGCCTCCCGCTTCCGCTTCGGCCGCAGGGGGAACGGTGATGGCGCCGCCTGCACCGGTCGCCTACCCAGGTTCGTGCCGCCGCGAGGCATAAAACCCTACTCCTGCTTTTGGTGGATTGATGAAAGGACCGTGGTGGAGACGCAGCGCTGGAGCCCGGCAAGGTTGCCTCGGGACGGGTGTAACTACGTGCGTATGAGTGTACAAGGGTCCGAATCCTTTCTAAGGTTGCCACGGCTCTCCTTTTATAGGTCAAGGGGTTACCACAATGGCAAAACAGTCATTATCCAGTGATTAGATAGCCATAGTGCTATCATACCTGTCTCTGCAGACATGACATGGTGCATTAAATGCACCGCTTAGTGTCACATCACTTGGGAGCCCGGTAAGCCTTGACGTGCTATTCATCGACCTTCTCGCCAGTCTGCGTGACTCGCCTCTGGACGGGTACCATTTGGGGGTGATCTTTCTCAGAAATGGCTGCCACGTGCCAAATAACAGCCACTTAATCACTTGGGGGCTCGACACCGCACTGATATGTGACTTGCGTTGCTGTGCGGTGGTGCGGTCGGTGCGGTCGAGCTTTTGGCGGGATGATCCGCCCTTGGCATCCCCGGAAAGCTTGCCAGGGGACTCTTGAGACTTTTCTTCGGGGTGACCTCGACCTTGCCAGGCTCGCCTGCCCGGCAAGGGAGGTTTTTCCTTAGTGATATCTTGCCTCTTTGGCTTGTCTTGGTCTTCTTGTTCCGCCCTTTGATTTCCCAAAGAGCTATATTGTTCTGCTTGGCCTTGACTTGGATGCTGCAACCTTACCCTCGAGTCTATGTACAGTCCAGGCAACATACACTAGGGTTTGTTGCACCGACACTCCCACTCTGCTTCAATCCCTTGATTCAAATTTTCAATAGCCCCACCTTGTTACTCCCGCCACTGCGTCCCTCGCAATCTCAAAAATATCTGCCCGCCCTTGATCCAAATTTTCAGTAGCCCCGGCATTTTACTCCTGCCTCTGCATGCCTCACAATATCAAAAATATCTGCCCACCCTTGATCCAAATTTTCAGTAGCCTGGCATTTTACTCCCGCCTAATAAAATTTTCACTTGCCGCGGTATTTCCTCAAACACCACCTTGCCCCCTCCCTCCACACACCACACACATCCCAAAACCTCCGCTCACACAGACACACACCACCCCTCCCTCACTCAAAACCATCATTGCCGCCGCCTCCATCCTCAACCTCTGCCTGTGTGTCGGGGAGCTCGAGGAGCTAATGGCCCAAAAGAGGTTTATCATTGCCTCTTTGCCCAACGCTGGTGAGGTGGCCACCGAGGTGTTCCTGTCGTCCTCCGCGGGCTCTTTATCTATCCGCCGTCGCCGGTCGCCCGATCTGCCCGCCGTCGCGCCCCTACGCCGGTTCGAGGACTTCCCTATCCTCCCTCGGGCCTAGCCACCAACGAGGTCCTACCTTGGGGTCCGGCAGCGGCGGTGGGGGACGTGGGTCGCCAAGATTATGGATCGGGAGACCCATACCCGTCGGTGGCTCGATAGTTTCCACACGGCCGAGCTCGCGGCCATGGAGTACGACCGCTGGCAGGTCCGCTACCACGGCGCGGTGGCTAGGCTCAATTTCCCCTTTGGCACATGTCCGGTCGACCTCATCCCGCCGGAGTCAGGGTGGTGAGCTCGGCTATGGCGCGGGAGGACCGCCAGGCATGGGAGCGCCTCGAGGCCGAGGCCGCCGACGAGGCCTACATGCAAGAGCTCCGCCAGCACCCGGAGCTCGTGGAGGCGGAGCGGATGATCTTTGCTGGCGAGGAGGGCGGCGAGGTTATCGTGCTCTCCTCCGATGATGAGGTCGAAGGTGGCGAGGACGGCGGCATAGAGGGCGCCGAGGTGGGCTGCGAGGATGATGAGATCGACATCGACGAGTGGAGGAGTGTCTTCCCCAACGACCCCGACGACGGCACCGGCCCGGACCCGGCTCACGGCACACCGTACTTGACGAGGAAGGATTGGCTCGACCTCCACTTCGACCAAAAGTAGTTTAGTTTAGTTAAAATTTATGTTCTATGTTCAGTTATGCAAAACTATCTATGTTTATGTTTGAATGCATGCTACTTTCAGTTGAACCTGGTTTGAACTTGATCAAATTGAAGTTTACAACGTTAATTTGGGGGATCGACTAGAAACGGCAAAAAATTGCTGGAGTATATATATACTCCACTAAGGGTTTTAGTCCGTTAACTTTTAGGGGATCGGCTAGAGATGGCCTTATGCCTTGTTTATTTCAGTTCTTCACAATGTGATGCTCTATATGTGCAACTATTTGTCGTGCAGTTCAATTTCATCAATAACAGTTTCAACAATACCACTATGAATTATGATATTTGGTTGCTGTTAAGGATGTTGTAGTTAACACGCCTTTTCATTTTTTTAACAATAACTAGTGTACTTTAGACCTGCACAATACCAGTTTGAATGACTATATTTGCTTGTTTTTAAATGTTATGCCTGTTACGGTTAACACACCTTTCCACTTCTTGTTTTGCTTAACTAGCATGCTTAAACCTGCACACTAAAGCTATCATTTGTAGATTACGTTGTCTACCATGGATATATTTGGTTGATGTTTAGCCTGTTGTGCTTAACATGCCTTTATATGTACTCATAGAGGACAATATTGAGAACAGCTGTTGTTTTCCATCAAGGTTAGTTTCATCGCATTCCTTATATATACTCACTATTCAGGATATCGGTAGCTAGTACCATATAGCGTAGGGGCTGATAAGGGATTAATCGTCGAATCGGACATTTCACTGAATATATCTTTAACCCATTTATCGGTAGATTAACTAGGGCCATATTTAATATATCTGAGGCTACATAGCAACATGCACTGTACTGAATGACTAAATATGCAATCCCAGGCTACATAGCAACAAGGAAGAGTGTTACCTTAATGTTCTGATGATGTCTAGATATACACGTAATAAGATCTTATATAATGGGATGGAGGGAGTGTTGTACTACATCATTTTGCAATTGTTGTTTAGCTTCTAATATTAACTTGGTGCTTTTAAGTACGTATGTCATTGCCAAAGATCCACACTTTGACCCTTTCTGCGTATGGGGCAATGAGATATTCATGAACCAGCATCAAGTGAGGAAACTCATAAAGATTGTTATTAAAATGGGTCAAAAGATGTCAATCAAACTATTTGTTTACACTTTATGCAAGACAACAGTGAACTGTAGAATGGTAATTAAGAACTTTGTAGCCTTCTTCTTACTGCCCGTAATGAGTTGTGTTAGATGACAATGTCTGAATCTTTTTCCTTTGCAGTGGATCCTGAAGTAGTTTACTCAAGATTACCTCTCAAACTACATGATTGGCGGCCGGCCATCACAAGGGGTTGGACTAGAGTCATGGGGGCCTTCTGCATTGAGGAGAGCACAATAGGGCCATTCCGCTTCACCTTGTTCAGCAACCAGAATGTCTCTCGCCTCTTTCTTTACCGTCTTTAATAGTACAAGTATACAACCCTGGTTCATCATTCTTTATTTGGTGCTTACGTAATTCTCGAACATATGTACCTATGAATCGAATAATGCATTGGTTGTTTGAACCTGATGGATATGAATAAAGCTATAGCCTACTTTCAAATCCAAATTAGGTACAATTTTAAATAGCATCAATTAAATTAGGGTGATATTACGCTCTGCAGGTCATTACGGCGCACACGGTCTATAAAGCACAACGTATGTGATATACATCATAATCCGACACGGTTCACAGAGAGGAAACATGTGTAACCATGCACATAGTTGTCGTTTGCAAAGCGTGTGTGATGTCAGACAATATCACAAACGGTGCGGGAAAACTAAATGTGTGTGATTGTCGACCTATCATACACGGTTTACAATCATGAACTGTTTGTGATGTGCCAGGCATCATAAACGTAGAGCTAGTTTGGTACATGCCTGGAAAAATCCCATGCTTGGAATGTGTGGACTACGCCTGGTTTTAGGTAAAACCACAGAAGTTCGACTGCGATGGCAATGCTAGCACAAACGAGTTGCAAGGATGAAGCGTTTGGGATATTCGAGATATCAGAAACAGTTTTATAGGGACAACTGTATGCATCATGGCTCCCTATCCCCGACGGTTTCTGGGTCGTGTGGGAAGGACCCCCCTATCGCACACACTCACTTGGCGACGGTTCAAAATGCCATCGCGAAAAGGGGTTAAAAACCGTTTGTATACACCTCGTTGTACCAGTCCTTCTTGTACTAGTTCTTTTATGAAGAAGACTATTGAATTCAAATGGGATCTTTTGGAAAGAATTAAACGCAACTTTGAAGATTGGGAGCTCGACAAAGGTAAGGAGTCAGGTATAAAGCTTGAATTTGATTGTGTAAAAACTTTTATGGATACCGATGCTTTTCAGAATTTTAGCACTAAATATGGACTTGACCCTGAGATAGTAGCTTATTTTTGTGAATCATTTGCTACTCATGTTGATCTCCCTAAGGAGAAGTGGTTTAAATATCATCCTCCCATTGAAGTAGAAATATTAGAACCCGTTGAAGCTAGAGAAGAAACTACTACTTATAATGTTGATCCAGTTATTCCTACTGCTTATATTGAGAAACCACTTTTTCCTGTTAGGATAAAAGTACATGCTAAAGCTTTAGCTGTGGTTCGCAAGAGTTATACAAGAACACCTACACCCTCTGAAGAAATTAAAGTTGAACCTAATGTTGCTATGGTTAAAGATCTCTTGGCTGAAAATATTGATGGGTATGTTATTTATTTGTGTGATTAAGCCACGAGAATTGCTAAACCCGATGAAAAAGATAAACATAGACCCGTTGTTGGCATGCATGTTGTCTCTGTTAAAATAGGAGATCATTGTTATCATGGCTTATGTGATTTGGGTGCTAGTGTGAGTGCAACCCCGTTTACTTTATACCAAGAAATTATGAATGACATTGCACCTGCTGAGATAGAAGACATTGATGTTACTATTAAGCTTGCTAATAGAGATTGTCGTGGTGGGCGCACGGCAGATGCCAAAGGATGGCTAAAGAGAGGGACAAGCTCGAGGGCACCGGTGGGCTCCAGAGGCGAGGTCGGTATGAGCGAGCGAGGGACGCAAGACATACCCAGCTTCGGGGCTCTGTGGAGAGATAACACGCCTAGTCCTGCCGAGTGTGGTTTATATGTGGAGGATAAAAGCTTGCTCTTGGAGCTATTTCGGGGAGGAAGGAAGACTGGCCAAAGCATAGGCTGCTCCTTCTCCTTGTGTGTGTTCTACTGATGACCTCTCTCTCTGGTGTTTCGCGTTCGCCTTCGCCCGTGTACATGGAGGGCTCCTGGGGGATTTTATAGGTCAACCCCCTAGGGTTACAATGGTAAAGTTACATGGGCGCGGGGCCGGGATGTCAGCATTTGGGAAGCCGGTGCAGGGGCCGCCGGGTACCAGGGTACGCCGGGTTCTTCGGGAGAGGGCCCCGTGTGCCAGAAGACTACTATTCTCCATCTTGTCGTGCGTCACGGGGTGGGTGGGCCGGCTCGGCTACAGTGGCGCGTCGCCTGGTCGCCATCGGCTTGCGTCAGAAGGACGAGGGATCCACTGTAGCTATGCCGGCCCTGGTCAGCGGAGTAGGTGGGCCACTGTTGCCATGCTCCTGCCGGTCAGCGGGGTTGGTAGGCCACTGTGGCCATGCTCATCCCCTCATGGGGACTTGTTCTGTCGTACGCCCTGGATGGGACGGGAGCTGACCTGCGGCCGGGTTGAGGGGCGCACCATGGTTACGGTTGCTTGTTGAAGAAGTCTTGGCTTGCTGGGACCGGCCGGCATGCGCCAGCGGATCTGGCCGTGTTGAGGAACTCGGCCGAGGACAAGCCAGATTGAGGGGCGTTGCTTGCCCTGAAGTTTTTGAAAAGGGATCCGGGTTCCGTTGCCTTCCCGGGGTTCATCCCCCCCGACAATAGTCCCCGAAGCTGTGAAGGCTCGCCGGCTTCGAGCAGAGGGCCTTTGCAGTTTCACCCCCTGAGGAGGCGGCTGATGTCGATGAAGCTTGTGACCACTGGGTCCGGCAACACCCACTGTGTGCCGGCTTTCGAAAGCCGGATCGCGGCATCCCGGCATGGGCGGGAAACCGAAGAGTCCGCCGAATCTTGGAGGGGCAAGGGACGCGGCCACTTGGTTTCGGCGCGGGCGCCACATGGTGAATAGTAGCTGAAGAGGCCCTAACAGGCCACGCGCATGACGGGACACGACAGCGGGCTGGGGCCCGCCACTCCGCGCCCTCGGACCCCGCGCGGGGATTTAATGTGGCGGCCGCGGACGGTTGCCCTTCTTGGTGCAGTTAATTCGCACACAGATCGTGCCCACTCGATGCGGGGAAGTGGGAGGGGTGGGTGCAACTGATCCTACTTCCAAACATTCCGCCCGTGGTTATAAATCGGTGGGAGGGGGCGGCGGAAATCATTCACGCACGCGCCCCCACCCCATTCTTCTTCCTTCGCCCAGTTCCCGAGCTCGCCGCCCACCGGAGAACTAGGTGCCGCTCGAGCCGCCCGCCTGCCGCGCTAGCTCCTTCTTGCCAACGCGCTCTGCACCCACGCCGAGCACCACGGATGGCACTGCCGAAAGGCTTGTGGGAGGGATCCAATGTCACTGATGATGATATCTAGTATCTTCGCGACACCCGACTCCTGCCGCCAGCGGCAGAGGTGGCCGCACGCGCGCTCGGAGGGGAGGTGGAGCCGCAGCCGCAGGACGGTGAGCGCGTGGTTTTCTATAGTCACTTCAAGCGCGGGCTCGGCCTTCCTGCGAGCGCCTTCTTCCACGCCTTCTTCTCCTTCTTTGGGCTGTAGCCGCACCACCTAGGCGCGAACGCCGTGCTGCAGCTCTCGGGCTTCGTCACCCTTTGTGAGGGGTATCTGGGGGTGGAGCCAGATGTGGAGCTCTGGAGCCGCCTCTTCTTCCTCAAGCAGCAGGGGCCGGAGGCTGGGGTT
Organism: Thinopyrum elongatum; assembly: GCA_011799875.1. Taxonomy (NCBI): domain Eukaryota; kingdom Viridiplantae; phylum Streptophyta; class Magnoliopsida; order Poales; family Poaceae; genus Thinopyrum; species Thinopyrum elongatum. The sequence continues at coordinate 78,580,027 of CM022300.1, read as the reverse complement.
ATGTCAGACTGCGGGGCCGCCGTTGTCTCAGTCCGGCCGAACGGGGTGTTCCCCAAGATGCCCATCGAGGAATCTTCCAAGAAGTGGCAGAATACCTTTTTCTATGTTCGCCGCATCGGCGGAGGAGGCGACGCCATCAACTTGCCACCGTTCATCAACAAGCAGCCGCTCGCCAAGATGAACTAGGGCTACATGCCCAAGAACCCACCGCAGGGGATGCTGAATCTGTGTGACCGGATTCAGGAGATGACGGTGCAGGAGGGCCTCAAGGGGACATACCTTGTCGCCGCCTTCATCGCGTGCCGCGTTCTGCCACTGCAGCACCGAGCACACATCAAAGGCCTGATGAGTGACCGCCGGGACCCACCTGGATGTCGTCCGGGAGGCTGGACCTGGAGCAGGTCGCCGAGAAGGTGAATGCCATCTCCAAAGCCGGGTTGGCTCCGGATTGGCGCTTCGGCAAGGCGCCCTACAACGCCGAGTACCCGGCGCCCGCGGTGAGTTCTTGGTCCCCATATTTCGCTATGTGCCATCTCCTTCTTCGTCCGGATGCGACGCTGGAGGTGCTACTGAACGCGATCTGGCCAACACATGACTGGACTAGGGTGCAGGTACTTGCCATCGAGCGGGGCCGATCGGAGGGAGAAGAGTCCCACGCCGAGAACCCGGAGCCGGCCGACGCTACGGCCGACGCGACCCACCGAGCGGGTAAGTCTTCGCGCCCAGATCTCTTGTGAGACTAGTCGGATGACGACGACATGGAGATTCTGACACAACCTAGTGGTGCAGCGCCATCGAGGAGCAGAGACAGCAATGTCGCCCCCCAAGATAGCCGAAGAACACGGCCGAGGCCGGGTCGTCCCGCGTACCGGCCGCGGCTAGCCGGCCGCACGGGAAGGTGGACGTGGCACCAAGGAATCTGGCCACGAAGCGCTTGGCGGACCCGGCCGTAGGTGGCAAGCCGATCGCCAAGAAGAGGCACCGCGCCATCCCGGCGGCGCCGGCAAGATCGACCATCCCGACGGCGATCGGGTACGCTTTCTTGCTGACCCCGGCGAACCGCCGATCTATTCTTTTCTCATGCTATTCTTGTTGTGATCCAGGTCGCCGTTGGCACTGGCGCTGGCGGCGACGGACGCCGCGTCCAGGGGTGGCTTCTCATTCCGGCGGACCCGGAGCAGCACCGTCGACCGGGATGAGGAGGCGCCCGAGGAGGACCTTGGCCTGGACCCAGAGGACACCGAGGGCATGGCCTGGCGGGACCGAAACAGGGCCATGGAGGAGATGGAGGTGGCGTCAACCCAGGCTTGGGCCAGGGCCATGGAGGCGAGGGAGCGGGCCGTCGGGGACCCGACTTGGCCGGAGATGCCGGCGGGCTTGGAGCCAGCGAGGACGGTTTTCATGCCGCCGACGGAGGAGGGACGCAACCCGGATGGCCAGGTGGAGGTGGCGGTGGGCGACCGGGAGGTCGTGGAGATCGACGACGACACCCCGCCCTGGGACGACGTGGCGAGCGGGTGGAGGTCGGAGGAGGCGGCGGGGGGTCCGCCCCGGAAGGGGCGCCACACGCGACGGTGGACGGCGTGCCGGAATCGAGGCCCGCTGCGGAGGAGACGGCGGGGGGCTAGCATGCCTTGTTGATCAGGCAGCCGCCAGTGGTGCCGGGAGGCCGCCCCACCGCCGGGTTGCAATCGGTGTAGGCCTGGTCCAGCCGGGCTGCCATCGGGCCACTGACGCATCGATGGACGCCGTGCGCCAGGATCTCCGCGGGCGCGCGGAGCGGGTTCAGGCCTTTGCCCAGGCCGAGATGGAGCGGGCGCGGGAGCTGGAGCGCTCCATGTTTGTGAGACTTCTTTCTTTAATTTTTTCCTCTATAGCTCTTAGTGGGAGCGCACCAGCGCACACACTGGGTGTAGCCCCCGAGATTCGTGCCAACAACGTAGTAATTGGGTCGTATCTTCAGTAAGTGTCTTGTGTTTATTCTTGCTTTTTCGCAGCAACTGGATGCCTTCCGGGTAGGCGTCTACAACTGGCTTCTCGAGAAGCTACAGTGGATCACGGCGCGGCTCGCCGCCAAGGAGGAGGCGCTCCGCCTTGCTGAAGGTACATCTTGCATGCTCTTAGTGGGGGCGTGCTAGCGCACCCACTGGGTGTAGCCCCCGAGATTCAGGCTAACTATGTAGTAGTTGGGTTGAATCTTCATATGCTTTGTCTTTTCCTTTTCTTCCGTCATCCTGACTTAGAGTCTTTACCGCGCAGCCGCCGTGGCCGAGGTGCCGGTCCTATGAACCCAGCTGGCCAGAGCCAGCCAGCAGCGTGATCTGGCGGTCGCCGACACCGGCCGGCTCCGGCCGAGGTGGGGCGGCTGAAGGCGGAGGCCGCCAAGGTGGCGGTGGCCTAGCGGGCGCTCGCCAAGCCGGCCAACGGCGTGACCAGCTAGTTGGTGACAAGAGCTAGCTCCAGGCTGAGGTGGAGCGCCTGAAGGCGGAGGCCGTCAAAGAGGTTGAGGCCCACCAGGCAAAGGTGGAGCACCTGAAGGAGGAGGCCGTCAAGGCGGCGGAGGCCCACCAGGCGGAGCTCCTTCGCCACAAGGGGGAACATGAGGAGGCGGCCGCCGCTAAGGACGGCGAGCTGAAGGCAGCCGTCAACAAGCGCGCAGAGCTGGAGAAGGCGCTGGAAGCGCGCGACCATGCTAGGGACTTGGAGTGGCATGGTACGTTTCTCAAAGCGCAGCACCTGGATGAGGCATTCGCCAGTAAGTATTTCTTTGTTGGTTTCGCCGGGTCGCGAGCCGGCTGAGTTTTCGTGTAGCTGATCATTTTCCATTCTTGCTTGCCAGACTACTTCCCAGAGACACAGGGCAGGGTGGAGGTGGTCGTGCTCGCCGACCGGGCAGCCCAAGGGGACGCGGGCGCCGGCGTCGATCCGCATGCCGCCTGGTCCTTCCTGAAGATCATGCGCGCCGCGGAGGCCCGCCTGCAGGCCCTGGACGAGCAGACAGCGCGGCTGTCTGAGGCCGGGTTGGAGATGGCGGTGGCCCTTTGGCCCGGAGCCGTTGTGCCTGCCAGCTTCTTTTGGCTGGCGTGCTGGCTGGAGGCTGGGCCGGTGTGGCTCCACGCCTGGCGCATCTCCGCGACTCGAGCTGGCGCCGACTTGGTGCTGAGGTTCATCATGTCCTGGTATCCAGATCTGGTGCTGGACCAGCTGGCGGCCCAGCGAGTCGGTGCGGAGCCCCAGCTGCAGGTGGAGGCAGGCCGGATCGCCGCCCGGGCCAGCTACCTGGCCTCGTTTGCATTGCATGATGAGTTCCAGGTAGAGCGGTGTCGGGGGGATGTACCCCGAGTAGCCTCATCCGCACCGAATAACGTTTCAAGACATCGGGGCTGGCAAAGCCCCTCAAGCCAGCTAGCCGTATGGCCGGCTCCCTGGGCCGGTTAGGACCATGTGGCCGGCTTCCAGAAGACGGCGCTCTCTCAGAAGATGGCATTGGGGGCGGGCCGAATCCCAGTAGCCGGCCCCTCCTCCTCCTCGGAGTCTGCACTCACCCACTACAACGAGACAGGGCATGGCTACAGTGTCGCCTGCTCCCCCGAATCCCAGAGGGACATGGCTACAGTGCGTGCTGACCAAGTGGCCACCTACCCGCACGGCGCGGGACTGTAGCCATACGACGCATGACGCGGCCCTCGTCAGCAAGGACCACGTTATAGCAAAAGGCAATCAGCATGGCCCGCAGGCAGCGGGCCCTACTTGTCGGCCGGATTCTCAGCTGCCGGCGGGTCCCTCCAGAGGCGGTCCCTAGCAGCCGGCGGAGAACCCGACAACCTTAAACACTAACATCTGGGTCCTACACCCGGCCGTATTACCATTGTACCCCTGGGGTGTCGGATTATAAGACCCCCCGGGCTCACCCATGCAAAGGGTTCAGCTCTCATTCCACACACCCACACCATAGCTAGGAGAAGAGGGAAAGCCCTACCCTTCTTCCTCCTCTAGCAATACAGCTCCAGTAGCAACTCTGTATACTCTTGATCATAGTCATCACAGTAGGACTAGGGGTATTATCTCCCCGGAGAGTCCCGAAGCTGGGTACGTCTCATGTGCTCCCGAGCTCGTGCTCACTCTTGCTTCCGGAACGCGACGACGTCCTCATGGCTCCACCCACGATAAGCCACCCCCTGGCATCTGACGTGAAATTACCACGACAGTTGGCGCCCACCGTGGGGCCATCCGCGGGGTCAGCTGGAGTGGTGTTCCGGACGGGAACCACCCTTCCCTCCGGCGAGCGCGTCGCGTCTGGCTTGATCAACCAGCCCGATGTGTTTGCTTGCGCTTGCACCGGCGCATCGCCCGACGCGGGAGCCTTTTGCCGCGTGGGCCGCCTCATCGACCTCTTTGGGAAGCTCAGCCTCTCCGACGCGGTCGCCACCGACGGGTTCCCTGATGGCGTGGTGATCATCGATGACCCGCTCCCTCCTGTCGCTAGCGACGCCTCTGCCGGCGCGCTCGACGCTCGCGTCTTCGTGGAGGTGATGGTCAGGGGCGACAGCTAGGACACTGGCGGGGCCACCAGGGACCCATTGCAAGCAGCAATGCAGGACCTAGCTGCTCCCGTCGGCGCCGACGTCGGCCCGGCAACGCTAGAAGAAATCCGTGTCAAGCTCCTCGACAGCGCCTTCAAGATGGCGGCCATGAAGCGCCGCGCTGAGGCTAACCAGCACGAGATTGACCGTATAGAGGGCTGCACACTAGCTGCAGGTGAGCCTAGCTGAGCCAGCGATGTTCGGCAATGCGGCGCGGCCATCGCCAGCATGCTGGGAGTCGGACGTCTGATTTACGACACCCCAGTGCAGAACTTGCGCGCCGCGCAGGCCGCGGCAGAAGAACTCGAGACCCTGGAGGGCGATGAGCGGTGCAGCCAGATGGACCGCCTCCTGGAGCTCCTCAACGCTGCGAACGCACAGCAAGACGCATGCAACAGTGTGGTGGGGGCCGGCCAGCAGGCCGACCTCCCGAAAGGAAACCTTCCACCCCGCCGCGAGAATGGAGCGACCTCCCGGTCCCCTAGTGGCGGCGGCCGTGGCCAGCGGAACCCAGAGCCGGCAGCTAGCCGCAGCCGGCGCTGTCACGAGACAGTTGTGAACAGCCGGCAAGTTCCTCTAAGAGCGGAGGGCCGGCGCCAGCAGGATGAACGTCTGCCTCCCCCCCGCAGGGAGAGGCTGGCTTCTCCGGCGCCGGTTGACCACCCGACTTTGGGGGGCCGGCTAGGTCCCCATGAAGCAGTTGGCGATAATGACGCTCGTCGCCGGATCGAGCAGCTGGCTCGGTCCTTGGCAACGGAGGATGAGGATATAGTCGGCCCGGCCTACTTCGGCCCCCGCATCCGTGATGAGCCCTTCCCCAAAGGGTTCTCGCTTCCTCGCGACACTCCCAAGTACAACGGCACGGTGAAGCCAGAAGATTGGTTGACCGACTATGCCACAGCGGTCAGCATAGCGAACGGCAACAAGCGCGTTGCCGTGAGGTATGTTCCGCTCATGTTGCTGGGCACGGCCCAGACATGGCTAAACAGCCTCAAGGCCAACAGCATCAACAGTTGGCTAGACTTCAGCGAAGTCTTCATACGCAACTTCAACAGCACCTACAAGCGGCTCCCCAAGCCTAGCCAGCTCTCCATGTGCGTTCAGGGCCCGACCGAGTCCACCCGCGACTACCTGATGCGCTGGGCCGAGTAGCGCAACTCCTGCGAGGGGGTGCACGAGGTGCAGGCCATCGAGTACTTCACCTTCGGGTGCAGAGAGGGCACCCTGCTCAAACACAAGCTTCTGTGCGACGAGCCGGCTACCTTGGACGAGCTCCTGGTTGTGGCAGACAAGTATGCCACAGCCGACTCTTCCATGAAGTCAGAGTTCCGGATCGACGCTTCCGGGAAGGTGATCCCGCCAGCTTCTCCGGCGCCGGCTGGTGACTCCAATCGGCGTCAGCAGCCGAACGACAACAAGCGCAAGGCCCAACAGCCGGCTTCTAACAGCCGACAGGTGGCGACCGTCGAGGACCAACAGCCGGTAGGTCAACCCGGCCCCAAGCGTCCGCGGGGCGGCAAGGGTGCCTGGCTGCCGGCCTTCTCCTTTGAGCAGGCCCTCGACGCTCCATGCAAGTTCCACAGCGGCGCGAAGCCGTCCAACCATACAACCCGGCAGTGCAGCTGGCTCACCCGAATCACTAAGGGTGAGGGCTTGCCACCTCCTCCAGCCGGCCCGGCGGCTCCAACTCCTCAGCAGCCGGCCCGCCCCGTCGGCATGCTCCAAGATGAATTCCCCAATGAGAACGCCACTTACGTCGTCTTCACAAGTGAAGCCGGTGACAAGAACAGTCGGCGTTAGTAGCATCACGAGGTGAATGTTGTTATTCCTGAAGTCCCCCAATTAATGCACTGGTCCAAGAGGCCCATCACCTGGAGCCGAGATGACCATCCGGCCGTGATGCCTTCACCGGGTGCTCATGCCATGGTGCTGGACTCCACCTTCTCAACCGAGAGGCGGGCATGCTGCTTCTCCCGAGTCCTGATAGACGGCAGCAGCAGCATCAACATCCTCTACCGCGACACCATGGAAAAGCTGGGCATCAAGGAGAAGCAGCTCCAGCCCAGCCGGACCATGTTCCATGGCATCGTCCCTGGGCTTTCCTGCTCTCCAATCGGCAAGATCAAGATCGATGTTCTGTTCGGCGACAAGACCCGCTTCCGCCGTGAGCCTATCTGGTTCGAGGTGGTCGACTTGGACAGCCCCTACCACGCGCTCTTGGGTCGGCCAGCGATGGCCAAATTCATGGCGGTTCCACACTATGCGTACCTAAAGATGAACATGCCGGATACCATTGCCGGCGACTACAAGAAGTCGCTCGTGTGCGCCGCAGCCAGCTCCCGGCTGGCCGAGTCCCTCATCATCGCCGAAGAGAAGCGCCTCCTTGACCGGGCTGTGGCCATGGCCAGCGAGCAGCCGGCCATGCCGACTGACCCCAAGGTAGCTGAAGGTGACGCTCCTTCCAGCCCGCTAAGGAAACCAAGAAGATCATCTTGGACCCGGCGCACCCGGTGCAGTACGCTGTCGTGGGGTCCAACCTCGACAGCAAATAGGAAAGCGAGCTTGTCGACTTCCTCCGTGAGAATCGGGATATCTTTGCGTGGTCCCCCAAGGACATGCCGGGTGTTTCGAAGGAGTTCGCCGAGCACAAGCTGCATGTACGGCTGGATGCTAAGCCAGTCAAGCAAACCCTCCGCCGCCTATCAGAAGAGAAGAGAAGGATCGTTGGTGAAGAAATCGCCCGGCTTCTGGCAGCCGGCTTCATCATGGAAGTGTTCTACCCGGACTGGCTTGCCAACCCAGACCTCGTTTTGAAGAAAAACAACAAGTGGCACATGTGTATCGACTACACGAGCCTGAACAAGGCCTGCCCCAAGGATCCGTTTGCCTTGCCCCGGATTGATCAAGTGATCGACTCCACAGCCGGCTACGAGCCGCTGTACTTTTTGGACGCCTACTCCGGCTACCACAAGATCAAGCTGGACCCGACCGATCGACTAAAGACCGCCTTCATCACCCCTTTCGGTGTGTTCTGCTACATCACCATGACATTTGACTTGAGGAACGCCGGTGCCACTTTCCTACGCTGCATGCAGAAGTGCCTCCTGCTACAGCTCGGTAGGAATGCCCATGTCTACGTGGATGACATAGTGGTGAAGACGGAGAAGTGCGACACCCTTTTGGAGGATCTCAAGGAGACCATCGCCAACCTGCGCCATTTCCAAATCAAGCTCAACCCGGAGAAATGTGTTTTCGGGGTGCCAGCCGGTCAGCACCTGGGCTTCCTTGTTTCTGAGCGCGGGATAGAGTGCAACCTCGTGAAGATCAAGGCCATCGAGCGGATGAAGAAACCGACCAAGCTGCGGGACGTCCAGAAGTTCACCGGGTGTCTGGCATATCTCAACCGGTTTGTCAGCCGGCTGGGCAACAAGGCCCTCCCTCTGTACCAACTGATGAAGAAGACCAAGTGCTTCGAGTGGACTGACCAGGCGGACTAGGCGTTCCTCCAGCTCAAGTGGATGTTGTCCACACCGCCTATCCTGGCCGCCCCGACTGCCAAAGAACCAATGCTCCTCTACATTGCCGCCACCAATCGGGTCGTCAGCACGGTGATTGTTGTCGAACGCCCAGAAGTCGACAGGGCGCAGCTGGTCCAGAGGCCGGTCAATTACTTGAGCGAGGTGCTGTCCGCCTCCAAGCAGAACTACCCCCACTACCAGAAGATGTGCTACAGTGTATACATCGCCACCAAGAAGCTGAAGCAGTACTTTCAGGAGCACTCCATCACGGTCATCTGCACCGCCCCTCTTGCCGAGAGCATTGTCAACCGAGATGCCTCGGGCCGAGTGGCCAAGTGGGCCATCGAGCTGGCTCCCCACACCATCCACTACCAGCCCCGTACCACCATCAAGTCCCAAGCACTGGCTGACTTCCTTGTCGACTGGGCCGAGACCCAGTACCTGCTGCCAGCGCCGAATTCCACGCATTGGCGGATGCACTTAGATGGCTCGAAGATGCGCACTGGTTTGGGAGCCGGCATCGTCCTCACCTCTCCCAATGGCGATAAGCTGAAGTACGCGCTGCAGATCCACTTCGCCGCCTCCAACAACATAGCCGAGTATGAGGCACTCGTCCATGGGCTCCGGCTAGCCAAGGAGATCGGCATCCGCCGCATCCTGTGCTACGGCGACTCGACCTTGTGGTCCAACAATCCTTTGGCGACTGGGATGCCAAGGACGCCAACATGGCTAGCTACCGCTTCCTCGTCCAGCAGATCAGCGGGCACTTTGATGGGTGCGAGTTCATCCATGTGCCACGGGTCGACAACGAAGCAGCCGACGCCCTGGCACGGATTGGCTCCACCTGGCAGGCCATTCAAGCTGGCGTCTCCCTTGACTGCTTGCGAAAGCCGTCTATCCAACCTTCGCCGGAATCAGAATCCATCTTCATGCCGGCTGACTCTGGAGCAGCCGGATCCGGCTCGGGGACTTCAGCAGCCGGCCCGGGGACTTCTACAGGCGGCCCGGGGGCTGCAACACCTAAACCCGGCCCGGGGACTCTAGCACCCGGCCCGAGGACTCCAGCACCCGGCCCCGGGGACTGCTGTAGCTGGCCCGGGGACTTCCACGACGCAACAAGGAGCGGCTGGCTCCAACCCGCCGCCTCCCAACCCTGCCACCCTAACACCGGCTGCTGTCATGACGGTGGTGGCAGCCCCGTCTTGGGCGCAGCCCATCCTCAACTTTCTGGTGAGCGGCGAGCTCCCAGCTGACGAAGTATTGACCCGGCAGGTGCGACGTCGGGCGGGTGCATACACGATCATCAACAGAGAGCTCGTCAGGTGCAGCGCGACACACCTTTCTTCCTCGTGTACAGGGCCGAGGCCTTCATCCCAACGGATATCGAGTTTGACTCGCCTCGCTTCACCCTATACACGGAGGCGGAAGCAAAGGAGGCACGCGAAGACGGCGTCGATCTGCTCAAAGAGGCCCGGCTGCTAGCACTCAGCCGGTCCGCCATCTACTAGCAGAGCCGGCGCCGCTACCACAGCAAGAAGATCAAGCCTCTTGCTTTCCTCGAGGGTGACCTCATGCTCCGACTGATCCAGCGATCAGCCGGCCAGCACAAGCTCTCTGCTCCTTGGGAGGGTCCCTTCATCGTCAGCAAGGCCCTCGGCAATGATTCCTACTACCTAATCAACGCACAGAAGCCCAGGGCATGCAAGAGAGACACAGCGGGCCAAGAGTCGGAGCGCCCATGGAACGTGAACCTTCTCCGCCCGTTTTACAGTTGATGCAGTGTATGTACCACGCTATCTTTTGTACTAAATAAAGACAACAGGTACCCCGAGGCGCACTCGGGGGCTACCTTTTTATCTCTATGATAAGCTTCTCCTATGCATGAGTATTTATTCTCTCGCCCTGCCCGGGTCCGGTCAACCGGCCTGGGGGCTCGCCGACTCGGCCCAAGGTGGCATCGTCCGAAGTCGGTCCAGTAATGTGCCGACGCCAAAGCCCTCTCTTCAAACCAGTCACAGCTCGCAGCGCGACTGTCCGACTGGCAACAGCTAAAGGCCGGAAATGTTGTCCACATGAAAAACAACTAAGAAAGAACACTGATTCGGGCCAAGCCGGCCTTCCGCCTCCCCCGTCCGGTTGCCCAGCAGCTGGCCGGCCGGCTTCTTGCTTGACTAGCATACGCTCTAAACGGCTGAAGTAATTTGCCTATTCTAAACGGCCAAGTCCCTGACTTGGCCATAGAACGCAGCGTGGCTGTCCGGCTGGCAGGGCGGCAGCCAAAGGAACACGGCAAAGGAAAAAAGCCAAAGAGAGCAAAGGCAAAATCGAGTTAGAACTCAGCATAGCACACAAGCATGTGGGGAAAGTAAATCCATTTACATTCCAAAAGGCCCGCACCCGACATTCATCAAAGTTTAAAGTACACCCCCAGTGGGTGGAACTGCGCATAAATAACTTTGTTCTTGAGCACAAAATAGAAAAAATGCAAACAGATAAGGGCCGCCTAGGCCGGAGGTACTGCGGGCTGCTCGGACAAGTCAGCGGTGGCTATAGCACCGGCTGGCGGGGCCTCCGGCTGGTTGGTTCCGGTCTGGTTAGCGGCGGTGGCCGACGTGGTCTCCCGCTGCTCGCCGGCTGGGGCCGGATCGGGCTGGTTGCTCCGTCATCTGGCGCGACGCCGTCACCTTCCTCGTCCTCATCCTCCTCTGCGGCCTCGTCGCTGGAGGCGATCTCCTCTGCCGGGTTCTCCTCCTTGTTTGGGTTCAGCCCGAACCAGGACGGTGGCACCTCGTTGCCGTCTTCTGCTCGCTTCGGGACAAAGACGTCGCCGTTGGTGTACTCAGCGAGGGCTGACGCACGAATGGCGATCCCTTCATGCTCCACCTCCAACTCCGGTGTCGCCTCCTGGCAGAAGGTGGCCAGCTGTGCCACGCTCACACCCGGATACCACGCCTTCATGAACTCCAGCGCCACCTTGGCGCTGGCCCGTGCCGCGGCACCCTTCCAGGCGTCGAGACGCTCCCACACCATCTCCAGACAGTCGGCAGTCCAGTTGGGAGTCTGGGGGACCCGCACGCTCGGCCAAAGCCCTTCCAAGACCTGCGACCCGGCATGCTGAAACCGGCGGAGCAGCTGACGCACCGGCTCAAGGCGCAGCCGAACGGCCTGGAACTGTTCGCCCAAGTTCCGAGGCCGGTCCGGCGCAATCTCCACACCCTCCTGCCTCTGTTGCTCATGCCGCACCTCGCTGGCTGATGGCGCCGGTGTGGTCCGGGAAGTACTCTGCTTAAAAGAAGACAAAAGAATAAGAAGCCGGCTTCCCGCAACAGACGGCAACCAACCAATCGAGAAAGAAAGAAGCCTTACCTTCGAGCAGGTCCTCAATGACCATATAGCCCTCCGACAGGTACTTCACCTTGTCGGCCCAGCCCGAGCGCTGGGACTCGAACTCGGCCATGAGGTGCTCCTCCTCGCCCTTCAGCCGCTTGACCTCCTCCGCATGCCGGGTCGCCTGGTCGGCCAGCTCCTTCTCAAGCCGGTCGCGCTCCGCGGCCGCCTGGCTACGCTCCAACTCCTTGGCCTGAAGCTGGCCCTCGAGCTCCTACATGCGGCCCTGCAGCTGGGAGGCGTCCTCTATGAAAACAAAGAAGAATCATCAAAAACAAGAAGCTGCCGGGAAGATCCGGCCCGACTGCTCAGCAGTCGGCCCGAATCTCGGGGGCTACACCCAGTGGGTGCGCTTGCGCGCCCCCACTAAAAGCCAGACTGCGTACCTCGGCTCCTCCGCAACTCGGCGGTCCGGTTGGCGAGCGTCTGGTTCTGGGAGTTGTAGGCGGCCGCACGAAGGTTGTGGTAGTCCTGCGTAAAGAACGACATCTCAAACATTCAGAAACATGCCTTAAAGTTCTAAATCGCCTGCTCAGCAGCCGGCTTGGAACTCGGGGGCTACACCCAGTGGGTGCGCTGGCGCGTCCCCACTGAAGATCGCAAAAAATAAAAAAGCAAATCCAGGGCGTACCCAGATGGATGTCTGCATCTCCACCATCTCGCTCCTCGCCTTCAGGAGGATGGCGCCATGGGCGGCGAACTTGTCTAGGACGTCCTACACCGCGAGGTTCAAGGCGGCCGTGCCGGCTGCTGGCGTCCAGCCCGGCGGGGCGGAACTCGTGGCCCCGGTGCCGGCCTCCTGCGAGCTCGCGGCCCTCATTTCCGCCGGCTTCGGCTCGGAGGATGCTCGCGCCTGGCGCTGGCACATGGGGTGCGCGCCGTCGTGGCCTGGCTCATGTCCATCCCGGCGCTAGCCAGTGGCGTCTCTGGCCTTTCGAGATGGCCGTCATCCCGCCCACCGGCACCGGGCGTGCGCCGGGTCACCTCCGCCTTTGAGGCTGCCGAGTCGGCAACCACTCATCCAGTCGGCGCCTGGGCCACCACCACCGGTGGCTCCGGCTGCTCAAGATTGGTGGCCTCCGCCTGCGCCTTGGTCGCCGACGCCGCGGCCTGGGCCTCCGCCTACGCTGATGCGGCGGCCTGGGCATCGGCCTCCTCCCTCGCCTCCCGCGCATTCCTTTCCATCGCCTCCCAGAGGGCGGCGGCTAGGTCCACACACCAGGCATCCTCGGGGCCGCCTGTTGATCCAACCAGCAAGGCGGATAGAGCCCGAAATATGGAGATGGCGGCCCTGCACAGCAAAACAATCAAAGATGAGAAATTCGCAAAAGGGAATAAATGATTAAGACAGTGCAATGAACGCACTTACTCGGACACCATGGGGCGCTCCTTCGGGGCCCTCCGGGTTGGCCCCTTGGTGGCGGCCGCCTTCGCGGCCTCTTGCCGCCTGGTCGCGGCCGTCTGCTTGGCCTTCTTGGGCGGCTTGTTGCCGAACAACCCCTCGGTGTGACGTTTAGCCGTCCGGGTGCGTCAGCCGGCGCTCCGCTGGACGGCCGCACCGTCGAAGAGCCGGCTCCCGTCCTCTCGGTGCCTTCGGGGCGGCGTTGCCCTTCGCCGTCTTCATCATCATCCGGCCAGGACCGAACGTTGCCGTCTCCTCCTGTGCCGCCTCCTACGGCTCCGCCTCCTCCAGCGCCGCCTCCCCAGGTGGCGGCGTCCTCAACTCCGTCTTCCAACACGGCCCCCCCAGCTCGGGATCGCCCACATCGCTCTCCTCGCGTTCCGGCATCCATTGATGGCCTGGAGCCGGCGCGTTGGCTACCACCTGGCCAGGAAAGCGCTGCCCCGTAGCCGGGTGTTCAGGTTGAATGAAAAGCATGGCGTGAGCAAAGAAGGGAGACCAGATACTGACCGGCAGTGGCGGGTTGGATCGACTGTACGACAGCTTGCCGAATGTCCAGTCGGTCTCGCTGAGCTTGCTGTCGGAGAAGAAGTTGACATGGCGGACCACCTCAACCATCGGCAGCTCCTTGGTCGACATCCGGCATGGATCTCGGTGGCCGCTCATGTTGCAGATCCGGTGCTGCCGGGCCTGGAGAGGGGAAACCCGGCGGTAGACGAAGGCGGCCAGCAGGTCTGCCGGCTTGAGGCCCTCCACGTCTGTCATCTCCTAGAGCCGGACCAGGATGTTCGTGATGGCAGCCGGCACTGGCTTCGGTTGCTGCCCCCAGTTATCATGCGGCTCGCCCGGCAGACTGGCTGCGTAAGCCGGCAAGTTGATGTAGTCTCGAGTCGGATGGAGGTTGCGGACGTTGAAGTATGACTTCTACCACAACTTCGCTGACTCCAGCAGGGCGATGAACGGGAATCAGGTCCCGGAGCCGCTGCACTGCACGGCGACGCAGGATCCGCACTGGGCCGGTTCGCCGTTGGCCCGGGTCCCCAGCTTCAAGTAGAAGAACCTGCCCCATAGCTCGAGGGTGGGCAGGAGGCCTAGGTAACCTTCGCAGAAGGTTACGAAGGTGGAGAGAAGAACGACGGTGTTGGGGTGAGATGATGCGGCTGGAGGCGGTAGAAGTCGAGGAAGCTGTGGAAGAAACCGCTTGCGGGCAAGCCAAACCCGCTGAGGAAGTGGCTTTGGAACACTACAAACTCACCAGCCCTCGGCGCCAGCGAGATCTCCCTAGTGTCGGGGATGCACGTCCCTAGGACCGCCTCAACCGGAATCCTCCACGTCGAGCGGAGGAACTCGATGTGGCCATCGTGGACGTTGGATCCGTCCCATTCGCCTCGCGCCATAGCTCATGGCGGTCCGGCGGCGGCTTGGCGATGCTGGACGGTGACGAGGTCGCGGCGGCGCTCCGGTGGCGTGTGGCACAGCGGCGCGGCAGCGACAAGGAGGCGAAGTTGCACAGGAGAAAGAGAGAGTGGGAGGGGGCGCGCGTGCGTTTGGCCGCCCCCTCCCCTCCATTTATACGGCGATGGCGGGGTCGAGGCGACTCTTCGGGGGGCGTGGGATTAACTGCTCACATGTCCCACGCGCCCCCGCAATATTCGCGCCTTTATGGCGCGTAATCAATTTGCCCTGGAAGGGCAATAGATTGCCTCGGCCGCAGCCGATCCGCGTGCGTGCTGAGGCTGTGTAGTGGCCGGCCCGGGCCTGTGGCGGCGTCCCATCACGCGCGTGGGCTGGCAGGTTGGCCCGGCCCGCTGGCGACGCGTGGCATGCAAGCAACGGGCGGCTGGCGCGCTACCCGGTGGCGTACCCCTGACGCCCGCCATGACGGTTCAAATTCATCAGTCGGCCGGCTTCGCCTCGGCCGGCTCCCGGCGCGTGGCTTCTTCAAGCCGGACAAAATAGAGACACAGGATCTCTCGGACGGGGAAACTGCTGAGGCACTCCGGCTTCAAGCCATGGCGCCTCACCAGCTTCGGGGACTACTGTCAGGGGATGTTCCCCGGGTAGCCTCATCCGCACCCAATAACGTTTCAAGACATCGATGTTGGCAAAGCCCCTCAAGCCAGCTAGTCGCGTGGCCGGCTCCCTGACCCGGTTAGGACCATGCGGCCGGCTTCCAAAAGACGGTGCTCTCACAGAAGACGGCATTGGGGCGGGCCGGCTCCTAGCAGCCGGCCCCTCCTCCTCCTCGGAGTCTGCACTCACCCACTACGATGAGACAGGGCGTGGCTACAGTGCCGCCTGCTACCCTGAATCCCGGAGGGACGTGGCTACAGTGCACGCTGACCAAGCGGCAACCTACCCGCACGGCACTGGACTGTAGCCATACGACGCATGACGCGGCCCTCATCAGCAAGGACCGCGCTACAGCAGAAGGCAATCGGCAAGGCCCACAGGCGGCGGGCCCTACTTGTCTGCCGGATTCTCGGGAGCCGGCGGGTCCCTCCAGAGGCGGGCCCCAGCAGCCGGCGGAGAACCCGGCGACCTTAGACACTGACATCCGGGTCCTACACTCGGCCGTATTACCATTGTACCCCTGGGGGGTCGGCCTATAAGACCCCCCCGGGCTCACCCATGCAAAGGGTTCACCTCTCATTCCACACACCCACACCATAGCTAGGAGAAGAGGGAAAGCCCTACCCTTCCTCCTCTAGCAATACAGCTCCAGGAGCAACTCTATATACTCTTGATCATAGTCATCACAGCAGGACTAGGTGTATTATCTCTCCGGAGAGCCCCGAACCTAGGTACGTCTCGTGTGCTCCCGAGCTCGTGCTCACTCTTGCTTCCGAAACCCGACGACGTCCTCATGGATCCACCCACGATAAGCCACCCCCTGGCATCTGACATGAGATTACCACGACAAGCGGACCGAAGACGGCGAGATGGTGCCACCTGACAACTTCGGCTTGGCGCTCGATGACCCGGCGGGCAGTGCCTAGGAGTCGGGCCCCTACGCGGACGACGAGGCCGGGTTGGAGGATACCGGCGCCTCGGTGGACCCGGGGGCCACTGTAGAGACACTGGCAGCTGCGCAACCCTGTGCGGGAGATGCCTGAAGCCGCCCTGCTTATCTTTCTTGTAGTTTTGTTAAGTGGCAGGTCCACCCACCCACTGGGGTGTATTGGTGAATGTAATGAACTCTGGCCTTGGGCCCATATTACTGTAATGTAAATATTTTCGTGAATGTTTGCGCTTTTGCTCTTTGTTTTCTAAGCCTTTTTCCTTGCTTGCTCCTTCTTTGGGCCTCCTCCCACGAGTCGACCAGCCGGATTCCTGTCTGTGACAAGGAGTTCGGTCCTTGGAAAGAGCGCTCAGTACTTAGGCCCTTCGAACATTGAGCGCGAGCGAAACACCCACTGGGCCGGCTGGCGAGCAGCCGGTCGTGCGGCAACTTAGTGCGGTGAGGCCGGGTTGGCCAATCCGGTAGATCCAACTTAGTGTTTCGCGGTGTGTAAGTGCTTTGGCCCATAGTTCTTGCCAGCCAACAGCCGAAGCCGGACTGTGGCGTAGGGCGAAGTGGAGGGCCTTGGCTACCCGAACACGCCGGGATGTGCTAAGGAGGATGGCGGGTTGTGGCCAAGCCGGCCAGCCCCCGAGCCCCCGGGTTGATCGCATCAACCCGGCGGTGGAGATTTTAAGAAAATTTATAGGGGTGTGTGAAACCCAATAACTTGATAGGAAAGGGTAGCCCCGAGTGTCGTTGGGGGTCCCATTGTCTTTCATAAAATTATGAAAGGTAGCGATACATACGTGCATACAGCTAAATGTAAAATGGGCGGAGGAGCTCTGCATTCTAGGGCCGGCTTGTCTTTTCGCCGGCAGTATCTCTCTTGCGCTTGTTCGGCTTGCGGGCGTCGATGAGGTAGTAGGCGTTACAGTCACACAGGGCTTTGCTGATGATGAAGGGGCCCTCCCATGGGGAGGCCAACTTATGCTGGCCGGCTTGCTGCAGATCCAGCTTGATCTGATGATAGCCGGAGTAAGCATCCGGGAAGGGCAGGAGCTCACAGTCGGCAGTGGAGTCGATCACTTGATCAATCCACGGGAGGACGAAAGGATCCTTGGGGCAGGCCTTGTTCAAGCTGGTGTAGTCTATGCACATGCGCCAGGTGTTGTTCTTCTTGAGGACGAGGACCGGGTTGGCCAGCCACTCGGGGTGAAACACCTCCATGATGAAGCCGGCCGCGAGTAGCTTGGCGACCCCTTCACCGATGGTTCTTCTCTTCTCTTTAGAAAAGCAATGTAATGGTTGACGGATAGGCTTGGCATCTTTGCGAACGTGTAGTTTGTGCTCGGCGTACTTCCTTGGAATTCCCAGCATGTCCTTTGGGGTCCATGCAAAGATATCCCGATTCTCACGGAGGAAGTCGACGAGCTCGCCTTCCTATTTGCCGTCGAGGCGGGTGCCCACGACAACGTACTTGCTGCAGCTGGGGTCTTCCGGGTTCAGCTTGATCTTCTTGGTCTCCTTGGACGGTTGGAACGAGGCCTTGCCAGCCGACTCCTTGGCTGAAGCTGGCACAGCCGGCGTCTCGTTGGCTAGCGTGATGATCCAGTCGAGCTGGCGCCGCTCCTCGGCTATGACCAGTGACTCGGCCAATCTGGCACCGGCTTGAGCGCACTCTAGGGATTTTCGGTAGTCGTCGACGATGGTGAATAAGCCCTTGGGTCCCGGCAGCTTCATCTTTAGGTAGGCATAGTGGGGGACCGCCATGAATTTGGCGAGCGCAGGCCGGCCCAGCAGCGCGTGGTATGCTCTGGACAGGTCCACCACCTCGAACCAGATCGGTTCGCGCCGAAAATGATGGCTCGTGCCGAAGAGGATGTCGAGCCGAATCCTGCCGATGGGGGAGCAGGAGAGACCCGTCATCATGCCGTGGAACACCGTCCAGGATGGCTCTAGGTCCTTGGCCTCGAGGCCGAGTTTGGTCATGGTGTCGCGGTAGAGGATGTTGATGCTGCTGCCGCCGTCAATGAGGACTCACGAGAACTTGCAGGTGCGCCTGGCAGCGACATTGGTAGTGTCGAGGACGAGGGTGTAGCCACCCGGGTTGGGCATGACGGCCGGGTGGTCCTCCCGGGTCCAGCTAATCGGGAGCTCTGACCAGTGCATGTATTCCGGCAGGGCCGGGACGACGGTGTTCACTTCCTGCCGGAGCAGCCGCTCGCTGCGCTTGTCGTCACCGAGGCTGGTGAAGACGACGTAGCTCATGTTCTGGTTGGGGAAGACATCATCGCGCATCGCGCCATTTACCGAGGGATGGGGAGGAGGCGGAGGCGGCTGCCCTGCACCCAGAGCTGGAGCCGGAGGCGGCGGGATGTCGCCCCTCATGACGCGCTTGGTGATGGCGCACTACCGAAGCGTGTGCATGGAAGGCCTTGCACCGCTGTGGTGCTTGCAGGGAGCATCGAGCATCTCCTCGAAGCTCATGGTGGGTTGCCATGCCATCTTGCCGGCGCTTGCCGACCGGCTCGGCCGCGGGCACCTGCTCGGCGGCCGCGACGAGGCGACTGTCGTAGCGGGGGGCCTGCTGGTCGTCCTTGCGTCTGTTGTTCTGCTGGTTGTTCTGCTGGCGGCTGCTCTCACCAGCCGGCTTGGAGCGGGATGCCGGCAACACTTTGCCGGCTTCATCCAGCACCACCTGGATCTTCATGGCGGAGTCAGCATTGGCGTACTTGTCCGTGATGACAATGAGTGCGGCCATGGTGGTTGGCTCGAAGCGCAGGAGCTTGTGCTTGAGGAGGGTGCCATCCTAGCAGCCGCTCACAAAGTACTGAATGGCCTGGACCTCATGGACGCCCTCGTAGATGTTCCGGAGCTCAGTCCAGTGTGTGAGGTACTCGCGGCCGGTTTCAGCCGGCCCCTACACGCACATGGCGAGCTGGCTAGGACGGCCGGGACGCTTGAAGGTGCCGGTGAAATTGCACACGAAGGCCTGCTCGAAGTCAACCCACGCGTTAATGCTGCCGACTGGCAGACTGTTGAGCCACTTCTGGGTCAAACCCAGGAGCATGAGCAGGGCGTAGCGCACAGCAAGGCGGCAATTGCCGCCGGCGATGCCGATGGCGATGGTGTAGTTGATGAGCCAGTCCTCCGGCTTGACGGTGCCGTTGTACTTGGGGGTGTCACAGGGGAGCGTGAACCCTTTGTGGAAGGGCTCATCCCGGATGCGTGGCCCGACAGCTTTGTCTTCCTCCAGCTCGAGGGAGAGGGCGAGCTGGTCAAGGGGGTGGCGAGCGTCGGCGTCGTCGATGGCGCGCGGACACAGCCGGCCTGCGACTGGGCCGCGGGGGGGCGGGTTGGCCAAAGCCGGGTTGCTACGCCAGCCGGATGGCGGGGGAGGGTCTTGCTGGCGCCGGTCTCCGGTAGCCGGCTCGTCGCCCAAGCCATCACCGATCATCGCGGCGCGATTGCGCCATGTTCTCGTCTGGCCGGACTGGGCCTCGGTCAGGCGCGGGGAAGACGCCGTATTCTGCTGCTCGGGGTCCTTGGTGCGGAGCGAGCCGGACACGGCGGGGCGGTCGAGGCGGTCTTGCTGTGCATTCGCGGCATCGAGAAGCTCGGTCATGCGCTGCAGGCGCTCCTGCAGCTCCTCGCCCTGCAGTTGCTCCATGCCGACGGCGGCTGCCTGCGCGGCGCGCATGTTCTTGACGGGAGTGTCACAGACGGGTGGGACCGCCCCCAGCGCGCAACCGATAGCAGCACCACGGTTTCGCACTTCGGCAACTCGGTTGGGTTCAGCCGCGGCTGGGGTGAAGCCGTATGCGGCCTCGCGCTCCCGTTGGGCAGACTCTGTCGTGGGAAACCACGGCCACCTATGGGGTCAAGGGCCCCTTTTGGTTCGGCAGGGGGACTGAGCACGTTGCACAAAGAGCGGAGGAGCGCAGCGCAGCGCGGTAGAGATCACACGGGCAGTTTTTATCCAGGTTCGGGCTGCCGCGAGGCGTAAAACCCTACTCCTGCTTTGGTGGATTGATGGTGGATGGTGGTGGAAATGCAGCGCTCTTGCCCGGCAGGGTTGCCTCGGGGCGAGAGCAGCTACGCGTGTATGAGTTTACAGGGGTCCGAATCCTTTCTATGGTTGCCATGGGCCTCCTTTTATAGATAAAGGGGTCACCACAGTGGCAAATCAGTCATTGTGTATAGATTAGATTGCGAACAGTGCTATCATATCTACTCTGTAGACAGAGCAATACGCATTAAATGCGCCGCTTAGTGTCACATCATGGCCTGCTCGGCACGCCTTGCCGGGCTGTTTGGCCACCTTCTCTCCTGTTTGCATGACACGTCGCTGGATGGGTGTCATTTGGAGGCGATTCCTGTAGGAAATGGCTGCCATGTGGCACAAGGCAGCCACTTAGTCACTTTGGGGCTTGACACCGCACCGATCGATGACTTGCGTTGCTGCGAGGTGGGGCGGTGAAACCCTGGCGGTGTGTTTTGCCTTTGCTGGACCCGGCAGGCCTGCCGTGGCAGTCTTGAGGCTAGCTTCCGAGGCAACCTTGACCTCGCCAGGCCCTCCTGCCCAGCAAGGGAGGTTTTCTCTAAGTGGTGCCTTGCTCCTTGGCTTGACTTGGTCTTCTCAATCTGCTCTTTGATTCCTCAAAGAGCCTAGTTCTTCATCTTGGTCTTGTCTTGGATGTTGCAATCTTGATCTTGGGCCTGTGCACGGTCTGGGCAACAGACCCAGGGTTTGTTGCACCGACAGGAGCCCCCGAGCCTGGCCCGAACAAGCTGCTGGGCATCGTCGGGGTAGGCCCTAACTTGTGCACAGGCGAGGGGAAATAGCCGCTTGCCCTTTGAGATCTTCTTTGCTTCTTCATTAATCTAAGCCCAGGTCAGTTTCCGGTTCTTCCGCGCATCGCATAATGCTGACCGCAGTGATGGAGATAATGGGCAATGACGGGTGTAGTTACCCACATCCCTTGTTTGCGGGGCGGTAACTGCCACCCCATTATCCCTCCCCGCTCCAAGTGCTTCTGCCACGTGTATTGCATGCATTGCGCAAAGTTGGTGGCGCATGCGGGGGGTGCGGGAATGAGTACCATGGCAGAAAGCCAGGGGTCATGGATTGGCGTAGGGGGTCGGCCTCGATTCTTCGAGCCATTAATGGCGACAAGGAGCTGGACTGGCCGAGCGGGGCGGCCACCTCTACGAAGGAAATCCAGCCCCCTGCCATGCCCGCCTATAAAAAGGGGGCGTGGTGCGAGATGTTCCTTCACACCTCCTTCCTTCTCCATTTCTGCAGTTGCCCACGTCTGTCATGGTGAGAGGTCGGGGGTCCGGTGCTCCCCAAGTGGCGACGAGAAATTCTGCTCGACCGCGTCTCCCTCCTCCCTCTGAAGATGCGGGGACAGAGCCCGCGATGAGGGGAGGTGGGAGAGGACGAGGTCGAGGCCATCGTGCCGCACGGGGCCGAGGAGGACGGGGTGGCACTCTGATTGCGCCCCCGCAGGCCGCCCCTCCCCTGATGGAAGGCCACGTTGGAGACCAACCTCTGGAGTTCGTCGTTAGGCTGTATAAGCCTCCACGCGGCCACCTCCGTCTCCCCACTCCATTCGCAAGGGCGATGGAGCTCGAACAGCCACGTGCGTCAAGACTGCACATGAGGGGCTACGGGAATGGCAGCATACGGGTGGATGTGGATTTCCCCGCCCCTCATGTCATGTACTTCCGCCGTGGCTGGAAGACCTTTAACCGCGCCCATATCTTGTCGGAAGGGCACGTCCTCCTCTTTAAGTTAATGGAGGCCGATTTCCTTTCCGTCAAGGTTTTCAGGAGCTCGGGTGCTTGTTTAGGGTGCTGCGCGGAGAGGTCGACTGACGACGAAAGCTCCTCCTCGAGTGATAGTGACGAGGAGGACAGTGATGGCAATGACGACAGCATCGGTCGGGAGGGCGACGACTCTGACTCCGGCTGAGCACCAGCCGCACTGTCACTGTCAGGCGGCGGCACCATCATCTGCACCTGCATCTCCTCCCCGGCAAGGTGATTTTTTGGGGAGTTGGATGCAGGGGTGGGGGTGGCACTCCTGGCTCCTCCAGCAGCCTTCCAGCTGGACCCCAGCAGCCTTCCTCATGGGCTGCAGCTTCGTTCGCCCTGTCGTGTCCTGCTGGCCCTGGTGGTGGTGGTTGGCGGGTCGTCTCCACCGATCTCTTCACCGTCGCCTTCGCCCGCGCCCTCCCGCTCTCGCCAGGCTCCTCGTCAGGGGACCCGACGAGGTCAGGCTGGGCTTCCGCCCAGGCGCTCCTTTTGCCCTCTTCACCTCCTGCGGCAGTGCCTAGAAGGAGAGGGGCAAGAAAGGGCATCACGGGGAACTTATCTTTTTTCAATCTAAAATATGTGGGCACTTGCCAAACTTTAGTTCAAATTATGTAATCTCTTTTATTTGTGTTCTGTATGGTCTGTACTAGTTGATCAGCATATTAATAAAAAAGATAAACCTTGCCGGGCACTTGCGCATGTAACATGTCCATGCAGAGGGAGAATGCCTCTATACGCTCAAGTTGCTGCCGCGGGGCTAGGCCTGCCGGGCACAAATCATGAAGAGGGACTAGCCCCCCACCAACTTTCTCGCCAAAGGCCACTACAACCTCCCTGACCGAAGCAATGTTCGAGTCAAGGGACGGGAGCACCTAAGTTTTAAAAGCGGTGAGATTTTCCTATGCACAAGTTTTTTACTTACGGAACATGTATGGATAAGAGAGAGAGAGAGAGAGAACTTATCTGTTTGGGCTTGCCGGGGATCGCAATGTAGGCTTGTCTTCTCTTCTCCTTTTTTGGGACTGAGTCCACGGTAGGATCCTGCAGTTTGATGTAGATGAAAATGATGCCTCATGCGATCTTATCTACATGAACATGCAATGCTCATGATATGCTTATGCATGCATGCAATTTGTCGGGGGCCCCCCAGCGGTTCATTTATTTCTCTGTTGCTCAGGGTCTGCGCCTGGCTTTGTACAAGGGGTTACATGCAACAGAGGCAAGACCTGTACAAAAGGGTGGCTGCTGGGCAGGGCCCGAGAGCCGCGCCTTACGGGTAGAACTTGCGGAGATGCTCAATATTCCATGAGTTTTGCAACTGAATGCCATCTCCGGTCTCCAGACGGACTGCATCAGGTCTGGTGACTCATACTACCCGGTAAGGGCCTTCCCACTTTGGCGTCAACTTGTTTGCACCCTTGGCGCACTGAACGCACCTAAGGACAAGGCCGCCTTCCTCAAAACACCGGGCATGAACCCTGCGGCTGTGATAGCGACGCAGGGCTTGCTGATAGCGTGCGACACGCGTAGCAGCCCGGAGACGGTTCTCCTCTTGTAGCACAGCGTCGTCACGCCGGTGCTGATCTTGCGCTACTTCATCGTAGGCAAGCACTCGAGATGACCCATAAATGAGTTCCGTGGGGATAACTGCTTCTGCCCCATAGACTAGGGAGAAGGGAGTCTGCCCGGTAGCTCAATTTGGTGTCGTTCTGAGGGACCAAAGAACCACCGGCAGCTCATCGATCCACCTCCCGCCACACTTCTGCAGCCTATCGATTATTCTCGTCTTGAGTCCTCGCAACACTTCGGCGTTCACCCTCTCAGCTTGCCCGTTGCTCCTTGGATGGGCCACAGAGGTGAACGAGATTTTGCTTCCGAGGGCATGAACGTATTGCATGAAGGCGCGACTCGTGAACTGGGTGCCGTTGTCCGTGATGATCCGGACAGGAACTCCGAAGCGGCACACTAATCCTTTCAAGAACTTGATAGCTGACTGAGTAGTCACCATTCTCATGGGCTCTACTTCCGACCACTTTGTAAACTTGTCGATTGCAAGGAACAAGAATTCAAAGCCCCCGGCAGCACGGGGGAAAGGGCCGAGGATGTTCAGCCCCCAGACCGAAAACGGCCATGACAAAGGGATTTTCTGAAGAGCTTGGGCAGGCAGGTGGATATTCTTGGAATGGAACTGGCAGACTTCACACTTGGTGACAAGCTCGACCACATCTTGGAGGGCTGTGGGCCAGTAGAATCCTTGCCAGAAAGCTTTCCCAACCAACGCCCTTGATCCAATGTGGGAGCCGCACATACCCTTGTGTATCTCTGTCAGCAGTTCCTTTCCTCCTTCCCGGCAAATGCACTTCAATTTCACACTATTGGGCCTCCTTCTGTACAGCGTGTCATCAACGAACTGATACATACTGGCCCTCCAAGCTACTCTTTCAGCTTCTTCTTGCTCTTCGGGAAGTTCTCCAGTTTGGAGGAAATGGACTATGTGCCATGCCCAAGGTGGAGCCTGTGGCTCGGCAACGAGGACTAACGGCACCTCCTCATTTGTGAGAGTGCAATCCTCGACCGCGGGGACCGGTGGCCTGGCGGGAGGATGCAGCTCAGCGACCGAAGGGGAGTTGTGCCCGACAAGCTTTCTGTCGGGATCCTCGAGAGGTTCTACCGGGAGAGGCTTGCCGGAGTCCAGTTTCCTCCTCTTTCTGGCCATTGTTGCTGGGGATACAGAGGGCTGAGTCAGATGGAGAGCAAAAGTTCCTGGTTCCACAGGGAGCTTCTGCGCAGTGCACTTCGACAGATGATCAGCGATGCTGTTTTCCGCATGGGGTACGTGCTCTGTTTGCAATCCGTCAAAGTGCTCCTCCAACTTTCTCACTTCCTCAATGTATGCCTCCATCAATGGACTTTGGTAATCCTTGTTGACTTGTCTCACCACAAGCTGTGAGTCTCCATGGATGATCATCTTCTTGATCCCCAGTTCTGTTGCGACTCTGAGTCCGGCAAGGAGCCCTTCATACTCTACTGTATTGTTGGTAGCCTCCTCCCGGGGAAATTGCATCTGGACGACGTACTTCAGGTGCTCTCCAGTGGGAGCAACGAGAAGCACGCCAGCCCCTGCACCTTGCAGGGAGAAGGCACCATCTAAATACATGATCCATTCTTGGGGTGCTTCCTTGCCGGGGATAACTGTCTCCAATACCTCTTCGTCAGGAGTTGGCGTCCATTATGCAATAAACTCTGCCAATGCTCTGCTCTGAATGGTTGACGTGCTCTCAAAGTTCAAACCAAAGCTGGACAATTCCAAAGCGCACTCCACTATCCTGCCAGTGGCCTCAGGGTTTCGGAGTATCCGTTGCAAAGGGAAACGGGTGACAACTGTGATCTCATGGGCTTGGAAGTAGTGGCGCAGTTTCCTTGAGGCCATAACAAGGCCAAAAATCAATTTCTGCACGCCAGAGTACCTAGATCAAGCTCCCTGCAATAGGGAGCTGATGAAGTATACTGGACGCTACACCACTTTCTTCTTTGCCGTGACCAGAGAACTGCTTCCGATGCTTTGCTCTTCTCCACCTTGATCTGCATCTGACCTTGCCGGGGTGTGTTCACTTTCCTCCCCGGAAGGGACACCAGCTATGTCTGCTGCTCCATCCACTTCCCTCCGAGCCACCAGTGCTGCGCTAACCACCTGATTAGTTGCCGCCAAGTATAGCAGCAACGACTCTTGAGGTTTTGGCGCAACCAAAGTAGGCACAGAGGAAAGGTAGGCCTTAAAATCTTGTAGTGCAGCAGCTGCCTCTGGGGTCCACTCCATGGGCCCTTCCTTTTTCAAAATCTTGAAGAACGGCAAGGCATGCTCGGCAGACCTGGAAATGAATCTGCTAAGCACGGCAACACACCCAGTCAAACACCTCACGTCCTTGACTGTCTTGGGTGCTTGAATCTGCTTGATAGCCTTGATCTTGTCGGGGTTGGCCTCTATCCCCCGGTGGGACACAAAGAAGCCCAGTAGCTTGCCGGAAGGAACACCAAACACACACTTCTCCGGGTTTAGCTTCAAGTTGATCTGGCGCAGTTTACCAAATGTCTCTTCTAAATCCTGAATGAGGGTTGATCTGTCCTTGGTCTTGACCACAATGTCATCCATGTAAGCCTCAACGTTTCTGTGCAACTGTGACTCAAAACCAATCTGGACTGCTCTTGTGAAAGTGGACCCGGTGCTTTTCAACCCAAAAGGATTCCGCACGAAGCAGTATGTGCCACATGGGGTGATGAACATGGTCTTCTCTTCGTCTTCCTTGGACATGAAGATCTGATGATACCCAGAGTAGGCATCCAAGAAGGAAAGCAGGTCACACCCGGAGGTGGAATCCACAATCGGGTCGATGCGCGGCAAGGGAAATGGGTCCTTCGGGCATGCCTTGTTTAGATCCGTAAAATCTATGCATAGCCTCCACTTCCCATTAGCTTTGCGTACCACCACAGGATTTGCTAACCATGTTGGATGCAACACTCCTCTAACCAGACCAGCTACCTCAAGTTTCTTGATCTCCTCGGCAATAAACTATTGCCGCTCCAAAGCTTGCTTCCGGACCTTCTGCTTGACGGGCCGGGCATGTGGGCAGACAGCAAGGTGGTGCTCAATTACCTCCCAGGGAACACCGGGGATGTTAGATGGTTGCCAGGCAAACACATCGACATTCGCCCGCAGGAAGGCAACAAGCGCGCTTTCCTATTTGTCATCGAGGGTGGCGCTGATAGTGAAAGTACCATCAGTGCCAGCCAGCCCTGCCGGGACCTTTTTCATAGCGGGTGCAGATGCCTTGGACCTCTTGCTATTGGAAATCTTCGGCGAGTCATCAAAAGGCGCAGCATACCCCGAAGAGGTACGCTTCTCGGATTCCTTACCAGCGTCCTTGTTAGCCTTCTTCTTTCCATCACTTTCCTTGGCGGGGATTGCAGCTTCAGTGGCCTCTGCCACAATTGCATCCCGGTACATCTTGTCCACGCAAATAATTGCGTCCTTCTCGTCTGATGGAATGGAAATGACGCCCACCGGCCCTGGCATTTTTATGGTGTTGTAGGAATAGTGGGATGCCGCCTTGAACTTGGCCAGAGCTGGGCGACCAAGGATTCCATTGTATGGCAGGGGGAGGTCAACCACATCAAACACAATCTTCTCAATCCGGGAATTCAACTCCCCCCCCAAATGTCACTAGCAACATGATTTTCCCCTTAGGACGACTCCTGCCGGGGTTGATTCCTTGAAACGTACCAGTAACTTTGAGCTCTTCTTCTGCTATCTGGAGTTTGCTGATGACCTTTGAAGAAATCAGATTCAACCCAGCCCCGCCATCAACCAACATCTTTGTGAGTTTGAGGTTGCGGATTATTGGTGACACCAACAACGGCAAGCACCCTACCGCGGTGGTGCGGTCAGGGTGGTCCTCTTCGTCGAAGATGATGGGCGTGCGGGACCACTTGAGCGGCCTTCGAGAGTCTGCCGCTGGCTCCACGGCATTGACTTCATGCGTCCACCGTTTAAGTTGGCGGAGGGAGGAGTGCAAAGATGCACCCCCGTCAATGCACAGGGCGTCAGTGGCTTTCTAGAATTCCTGCTCGCTGGTTTCCTCTTCATCTCCTCCATCGCTCTCATCGTTGCAATCCCCCTTCTCACGACCTCTGGCGGGTTTCCCTCGATTCTGAGGAGCCTTGCCGGGGCGGCTTGCTCCGCCACCCCGGCCCTTTCCGCTAGCGCCATTCTGACCTTTCTCTTTATCTTGCTTCTCATATTCAGCCCACTGCTTCTTGACAAGCTGGTCAACCAGATGACACTCCTGGAGATCGTGGCCCTTGGTCTGATGGATCTTGCAATACGGGCCATCGCCTTTCCCAGCCTTCTCGGCAGCCGCGGCTTCCCGGCAATCAGTGCACGCGGCAACTTCCTTGCCGGGTATCTCAGCCTTGTCTTTCTTGCCGGTACTAGGCATGCCCGATCCCTCAATGGTCATCACTGCTTTATCCTTGTGCCTTTTGTTGCGCTTCTTGTTCTTCTTCTTTTGACTGGTGGCCTCATCATCATCCTCTGAATCGATGTCGACGCCATCCTCTTCTCCGGGGAGCTTCCTCCCCTCCTCTACTCGAACACACTTATCCACCAAGGTGTAAAGCTCCTTCACAGTCTTGGGCAATCGAACATTCATCTTGGAACATATTTGACGATTGCGCACATTGGACTAGAACGCAGCTATCACAGCTGCCGGGTGGATGTCTGGAATATTCCTGTGGACTTGGCTAAATCTCTACATGTATTTCCACAGGCTCTCGCCTTCCTTCTGCGGAAGAAGCCGCAAGGTGCTGGGCTGCCCTGGTTCTTGATGGCCGCCCGTGAAGGCGCCAACGAACTCATGGCACAGGTCAGCCCATGTCGAAATGGAGTTCTCCGGTAGGTGCATCAGCCAAGACCTCACATTTGGCTAGAATGCCAAAGAGAAGTAGTTGGCGAATACCTTCTCATCTCTTCCCCTGGCAGCTTGAACAGCGATGGTGTAGATGCTCAAGAACTCTGCCGGGTTCAGTCTCCCGTCATACTTCTCTGGTATCTCTGGTTTGAACATGCGAGTGGATGGCCAACGGACTTGCCGCAGCTCGCGGGTGAAGGCAGGGCACCCAGCCTCGAAGGGCAGGTACCCGCCCTCAGCGAGTGCGGGCTCGTCGATCTCAGGGCCATCGCACTTGTCGGACTGGCAGTGGGCGTCGCGGTGTCACTCGGTAATGACACGTGTGCCTTCCCTCTGCCTGTCCTCCAGGCCTCACCGTTGGCCTTGACGCGCTCGAGGGTCGGACGAAGCCATCGAGACGTCATCAGGTTCTTGGCTGCGCTGCTCCTGCGCCGGCTGCCGCGGAGGGGACTGCACCGTAGGAGTGGCCTTGTCCGCATGGCCAGCAGCGTGGGCCGTTGTCGCGGCCTGGGGAGGCCGTGGCGGGCCAGCCCGCTGTGATCCTCCCACCTCGGTGAAGCCAATCAGACTCTGAATGGTGGCTCTCCACTCATCCATCTGATCGGCTGCCGGCGGAAATTTCAACAGCAGCTGAGCCCGCGCCATGGCCTCCGTAGCGGTGCTTGGCATGGATGTCGATGAAGATGGTAACGTCGCCCGGCTCCTGACGGTGCCGGTAGCGGTCGCGTCGTGCTCTTGTCGTCGTGAGCCACCCGCCTGGATGGCGTGGTGACGAGGTGAAGGCGCTGGAGGACCAGCAGCTCCATTTAGCGTAGCGGCTGGGTCGGCTCGTTTCGGGGGTGGCGCATGTTCTACGGCCGCACCCGCGGTGGGAGCGGTCGGGGAGTTGCAATTCCCCCCAGGGTGAGTATCCCCGCTGCGGCTATGCCCCTTGGCTGGACGGGGAGGTGCAGATGGAATGATCTCTCCTCCCGTACCTCGTGGGGTGTGGTCACTGGGATGTAGTTGGTGCTGCCTTCTCCGGTGCCTCCAGCTCCTGCTTCGGCCGCATGGGAGGTGGTAACGATGCCGCCTGCGCCGACCACGTCCCCCGAAGCGTCCACACCCCTAGGCGTCCCCATAGCCCCTGCAGTGTCGGTGGTCGCGTGCGGCGGGGCCTTCGAGGTGGATGGATGAGCTGTGGCGTCGGGCTTCTTCTTGGGCACCATGGACGATGGAGCCATTGATGAAGAAGATGGCGGTGAAGATGACGCGCTACGAACACTTCTCGGGTTCGCGCAAGCGCATCCCCCTACCTGGCGCGCCAAAGATGTCGTGGGAAACCACGGCCACCTATGGGGTCAAGGGCCCCTTTTGGTTCGGCAGGGGGACTGAGCACGTTGCACAAAGAGCGAAGGAGCGCAGCGCGGCAGAGATCACACGGGCAGTTTTTACCCAGGTTCGGGCCGTCGCGAGGCGTAAAACCCTACTCCAGCTTTGGTTGATTGATGGTGGATGGTGGTGGAAACGCAGCGCTCTTGCCCAGCAGGGTTGCCTTGGGGCGAGAGCAGCTACACGCGTATGAGTGTACAGGGGTCCGAATCCTTTCTATGGTTGCCATGGGCCTCCTTTTATAGATAAAGGGGTCACCACAGTGGCAAATCAGTCATTGTGTACTGATTAGATAGCGAACAGTGCTATCATATCTACTGTGCAGACAAAGCAGTATGCATTAAATGCGCCGCTTAGTGTCACATCATGGCTTGCCCAGCACGCCTTGCCGGGCTGTTTGGCCACCTTCTCTCCTGTCTGCATGACACGTCGCTGGATGGGTGTCATTTGGAGGCCATTCCTGTAGGAAATGGCTGCCATGTGGCAAAAGGTAGCCACTTAGTCACTTTGGGGCTTGACATCGCACCGATCGATGACTTGCATCGCTGCGAGGTGGGGCGGTGAAACCCTGGCGGGGTGTTTTGCCTTCGCGGGACCCGGCAGGCCTGCCGGGGCGGTCTTGAGGCTTGCTTCCGGGGCAACCTTGACCTTGTCAGGCCCTCCTGCCCGGCAAGGGAGGTTTTCCCTTAGCGGTGCCTTGCTCCTTGGCGTGACTTGGTCTTCTCAACCTGCTCTTTGATTCCTCAAAGAGCCTATTTTTTCATCTTGGCCTTGTCTTGGATGTTGCAATCTTGATCTTGGGCCTGTGCACGGTCTAGGCAACAGACCCATGGTTTGTTGCACCGATAGACTCCAACCGGCGCTGCATAGCAGCGAGCGCCGTGGCCTCGTCCAGCAGGCACTTGCATTCCTCCTTGAGCCGGGCCCGCACCTCTGTGGTGTCGGCAGCATTGATGTCGGTGTTGATGGGGACGCTGAGGTTCTACACCGTGGTGCGTAGCGGGTCGAACCCACCGGCGATTGCAGCTTTGGCCTGGGCATCCTTCCGCGCGGCGCTGGATGAGCCGGAGTCGGAGTCGGTGACGAGCACCTCTGCCCTGGTGTAGAGGTCCGCCACCCCAGTGGAGATGTCGTCGCCGAGGGCAATGGGCGAGTCAATGACGTCGAGCACCCCGCTAGGGTACTCATCAGCCGCGGACACATTGAAGATGCGTAGCGCGGCGAAGGAGGCGGTGAGCAGGTCGATGAAGTCGGCCATCGGCGCACCGGGCGCGGTGAACGTGCAGTGCGCGATGGGCTCACCGGAGTCGATGAAGGGCCCCGTTTGGAACATGTCTCCGGCCGGGACCTCGAGTTGTCCCACGGTGGGCGCCAACTGTCGTGGTGGGCGCATGGCAGATGCCAAAAGATGGCTAAAGAGAGGGATAGTCTCGAGGGCACCGGCGAGCTCCAGAGGCGAGGTCGGTATGAGCGAGCGAGGGACGCAAGACATACCCAGGTTCGGGGCTCTCCGGAGAGATAACACCCCTAGTCATGCCAAGTGTGGTTTATATGTGGAGGATACAAGCATGCTCCTGGAGCTGTTTTGAGGAGGAAGGAAGACAGGCCAAAGCATAGGCTGCTCGTTCTCCTTGTGTGTGTTCTACTGATGACCTCTCTCTCTAGTGTTTTGCGTTCGCCTTCGCCCATGTACATGGAGGGCTCCTAGGGGGGTGTATAGGTCAACCCCCCAGGGTTACAATGGTAAAGTTACATGGGCGCGGGGCCAGGATGTCAGCTTCTGGGAAGCCGGTGCTGGGGCCCGCCGGGTATCAGGGTACGCCGAGTTCTCCGAGCGAGGGACCCGTGCGCCAGGGGACACTGTTCTCCATCTTGTCATGCATCACAGAGTGGGTGGGCCGGCTCGGCTACAGTGGCGTGTCGCCTGGTCGCCATTGGCTTGCGTCAGCTTGACGAGGGATGCACTGTAGCCATGCCGGCCCTGGTCAGCGGAGTAGGTGGGCCACTGTTGCCACGCTCCTGCCGGTCAGCGGGGTTAGTGGGCCACTGTGGCCATTCTCATCCCCTCATGGGGACTTGTTCCGTCGTACGCCCTGGATGGGACGGGAGCTGACCCATGGCTGGGTTGAGGGGCGCACCGTGGTTGCGCTTGCTTATTGAAGAAGTCTTGACTTGCCAGGACCGGCCGGCATGCGCCAGCGGATCTGGCTGGGTTGCGGGCATTGGCCGGGTTGAGGAACCTGGCTGAGGACAAGCCTGATCGAGGGGCGTTGCTTGCCCTGAAGTTTTTGAAAATGGATCCGGGTTTCGTTGCCTGTCCGGGGTTCATCCCCCCGACAGAGATACTATTACACCACTTGGGATTGTTAGAGATGTTGAAGTCTTGTGTGGGAAAATAAAATACCCTACTGATTTTCTAGTTCTTGGTTCCCCACAAGATGATTTTTGTCCCATTATATTTGGTAGACCTTTTCTGAACACTGTTAATGCTAAGATAGATTGTGAGAAAGAAATTATTAGTGTAAGTTTTGGTGATGTGTCTCATGAGTTTAATTTCTCCAAATTCCGTAGACAGCCTCGTGATAAAGAATTACCTATTAAGGATGAAATTATTGGTCTCGCTTCTATTGGCGTGCCTCCTACTTATCCTTTAGAACAATATTTGCTAGACAATGAAAATGATATGCATACGAATGAGATAAATGAAATAGATGAGATATTCTTTAAACAAATGCCTGTTTTGAAGCACAATTTGCCTGTTGAAACCCTTGGAGATCCTCTTCCACCCAAGAGTGATCCTGTATTTGATCTTAAACAATTACCTGATACATTGAAATATGCTTATCTTGATGAAAAGAAGATATATCCTGCTATTATTAGTGCTAACCTTTCAGAGCATGAAGAAAAGAGATTATTGAAAACTCTAAGGAAGCACCGTGCCGCTATTGGATATACTCTTGATGATCTCCCAGGCACGCCCAGGTGGGTTGTGCTCCCCTCGGAGCCCCCCTCTGGTACTTCTTTGGCCCAACAGGTGTCTTCTGGTCCAGAAAAAATCTCCAAAAAATTTCGCTGCGTTTGGACTCCGTTTGGTATTGATTTTCTATGAAGTAAAAAACAAGCAAAAAACAGCAACTGGCACTGGGCACTATGTCAATTGGTTAGTCCCAAAAAATGATATAAAGTTGCTATAAAATGATTGTAAAACATCCAAGAATGATAATATAATATCATGGAACAAGCAAAAATTATAGATACGTTGGAGACGTATCAGCATCCCCAAGCTTAATTCCTACTCGTCCTCGAGTAGGTAAATGATAAAAACAGAATTTTTGATGTGGAATGCTGCCTAACATGTTCATCAGATATTCTTTTCTTTTGTAGCATGGACATTTGGACTTTTATATGGTTCAAAGCAATAGTCTAGTTTTGACATGAAGATTTCAATACTCAAGCATATCAACAAGCAACCATGTCTTTCAAAATATCAACACTAAAGCAAGTTATCCCTAGCCCATTATGCTCAATCATTGATCCCTTCATGAAACACACTCGCATATTAGCTACACCCAATGCTCAAGTATGATCATAGTGCCCCTTAGTTGGTGCTTTATAACAGAAGATGGAGACTCAAAAAAAATAAAAATTGCATAAAGTAAATAGAAAGGCCCTTCGTAGAGGGAAGTAGGGATTTGTAGAGGTGCCAGAGCTCAAAGCGAAAAAAGATAGAGATAAAACATTTTGGGTGGCATGTCTTTCCTGTCAATGAAAACGATCGAGTAGTTCCCAATACTTTCCATGCTAGATATATCATAGGCGGTTCCCAAACAGAAAATAAAGTTTATTCCTTTTTCCACCATACTTTCACATTCCACGGCTTGCCGTATCCACGGGTGCCGTCCATACCAACAATTTCCAAGGAATTTATTATTTGACAACATAAAGTAAATTCATTTTTCATTTCGGGACTGGGCATCCCTAGTACCTTTGCCGTACTCTTGTGCAATGACAAGTGAATACACACTCATCTTGAGAATAACACATCTAGCATGGAAAATTATCAGCCACCCCCTACCGTTTCATGAGCGGTACGAGCACACAAAAAGAAAAATATTTTGAAAATTAGAGATGGCACATACAAATTTGCTTAGAACGACACGGAAATACCTCATATAGGTAGGTATAGTGGACTCATATGGAAAAATTGGGTTTAAGGATTTTGGATGCACAAGTAGTATTCCTACTTAGTACAAATGAAGGCTAGCAAAAAGATTGAGAAGCATCCAACCAAGAAACGAAAAATCACATAAGTGAGCATTAAGCATAACTAACACCGAATAATGCACCACAAGTAGGATGTAATTTCATTGCATAACTATTGACTTTTGTGCTTGCATAGGGAATCACAAACCTTAACACCAATATTCTTACTAAAGCGCAATTACTCACCAACATGACTCACATATCACTATCATCATATCACAAAACTATTACAAAGAATCAAGTTTATTATGTCCAATGATCTTCATGAAAGTTTTTATTATATCCCTCTTGAATATCTATCACTTTGGGACTAGTTTCATATGTTGCTTTTGATAGCTCAAACAAATCTAAGTGAAGAACATGAGCATAAAATTTTCTGTCTCTCAAAATAATATAAGTGAAGCATGAGAGAATTTCTTAAAAAATTTACTAACTCTCAAATAAATCTAAGTGAAGCATGAGAGAATTTCTTCAAAAATATTAAATCACACCATGCTCAAAAAGATATAAGTGAAGCACTAGAGCAATTCCATAGCTCAAAGGATTTAAGTGAAGCACAAAGAGCAATTCTAACAAATCATAGCATAATTTTGGCTCTCTCAAATAGGTGTGTCCAGCAAGGATACTTGTGACAAACTAAAAAGAAAAACAAGCAAAGACTCATATAATAAAAGACGCTCCAAGCAAAACTCATGATATGTGACGAATAAAAATATAGTTCCAAGTAAAATACTGATGGTCGTTAGAAGAAAGAGGGGATGCCACTCGGGGCATCCCCAAGCTTAGTTGCTTGTTTAACCTTGAATATTACCTTGGGGTGCCGTGGGCATCCCCAAGCTTAGGCTCTTCTTACTCCTTATTCCTTCATTCATCGTGATCTCACCCAAAACTTGAAAACTTTAATCACACAAAACTTAACAAAAACCTTCGTGAGATCCGTTAGTATAACAAAGAAAATCACCACTCTAAATATTGTTGCAAACCCATTCATATTTTATTATTGCATTATATCTACTGCATTCCAACTTCGCTATG
Source organism: Thinopyrum elongatum (assembly GCA_011799875.1). NCBI lineage: Eukaryota > Viridiplantae > Streptophyta > Magnoliopsida > Poales > Poaceae > Thinopyrum > Thinopyrum elongatum. Next base: position 78,545,180 of record CM022300.1, on the reverse strand, counting down.
GCTCATACCCCCCCCCCCGATACAACCCATGGATTCATCAAAATAAGCACACAATGCAATGAAAACAGAATCTGTCAAAAACAGAACAGTCTGTAGAAATCTGAAAACTTCGTATACTTCTGTAACTCTAAAAATTCTGAAAAATTAGGACAACGTAGGCAATTTGTACATAAATCTTGCCTAAAAACTTCCGAATTTTTCGTCACTTGTGTGATTTTTCAAAAAAAAGTTACTGGATGCAAAAGTTTCTGTTTTTCAACAAGATCAAATCAACTATCACCCAACATGATCCCAAAGGCTTTGCTTGGCCCAAACACTAATTAAAACATAAAAAACACAATCATAACAGAGGCATAATTGTGCAGACACTCAAGAATATAAAGAAAAAGGCAAAAATAAATTTTATTCATTGGGTTGCCTCCCAACAAGCGCTATTGTTTTACGCCCCTAGTTAGGCATAAAGCATAGATTTAAGTATTGTCATCTTTAGTTCTAGATCCATAGGATGCCCTCATGATTGATTCATATGGTGGCTTGATTCTTGTTCTAGGGAAGTGTTCCATTCCCTTTTTTAGTGGAAATTGAAATTTAATATTGCCTTCTTTCATATCAATCACGGCACCAATAGTATGTAAAAACGCTCTATCAAGTATAATTGGACAAGACGGATTGCAATCAATATCAAGAACAATAAAATCTATGGGCACAAAATTCCTATTTGCAAGAATAAGAACATCCTTAATTCTTCTCATAGGCTTTTTAATAGTAGAATCCGCCAAGTGCAAATTTAAAGAACACTCTTCAATATTAGTAAGACCAAGCACATCACATAAAGATTTCGGAATTGTGGAAACACTAGCACCCAAGTCACATAAAGCAAATCACTCATAATTTTTAATCTTGACTTTAATGGTAGGTTCCCATTCATCATGTAAATTTCTAGGAATTGAGATCTCTAATTCCAACTTTTCTTCCAAAGCTTTCATCATAGCATCAACAATATATTTTGTAAAAGCTTTATTTTGTTCATAAGCATAGGGTGAATTTATCATGGATTGCAACAAAGAAATACAATCAATCAAAGAGCAATTATCATAATTAAAGTCTTTGTAATCCAAAAGAGTGGGCACATCACTAGTTAAAGTTTTGACCTCTCCAAACCCACTTCTATCAGTTTTTTCATCAAGATTTTCACCCTTCGAATTATCAGGACGCCTTCTAACTAAAGTGGACTCTTCTTCAGTCCCTTTATCATCAATTTTAATCTTACTAAACAAGGAATCAATAGAAGAAACACCAATCACTTTAAGATCTTCATCATTTTTATGAAAGCAATCACTAGAAAAAGCTCTTTCTAAAAATTCTCTTTTAGCTCTAAGCATAGCGGTTCTTTTCTTACTTTCATCCATAGAAACATATAAAGCTTTAATTGGTTCCTCAACCTTAGGCACAAAAAATTTCAACTTGAGATTTTCTACATCATGAGAAATTCATCAATGCTTCTAGACATATCATCAATCTTATTCAACTTTTCTTCTATCGTATTATTGAAAACCTTTTGAAATTGATAATTCTTTATATTATTCTCAAGATCAGAGGTGTTCCTATTATTATTATTATAGCAGGATTACCATAGGAATTACCATAATTATTAGAGGAATTTCCAGGAAAAGGCCTAGGATTAAAATTACCTCTATAAGCATTGTTATTAAAATTGTTTTGCGAGACAAAATTCAGATCTATGGAATCACTATTTTTCTCAATCAAAGTAGACCAAGGCACATCATTAAGATCAATAGGAGCATTTTTATTAGCAACCAATTTCATAAGAGCATCAACTTTTTCACTCAAAGAATTTATTTCTTCAACCGAATTAACCTTTTTACTAGTAGGCGCTCTTTCGGTATGTCATTGTGAATAATTTGCCATAATATTATCAAGCAATTTAGTCGCTTCACCCAAAGTAATTTCCATAAAAGTATCACCCGCGGCGGAATCTAAAAGATTTCTAGAGACAAAATTCAATCCCGCATAAAAAATTTGTATGATCATCCAAAGATTTAAACCATGTGTAGGACAATTTCTTAGCATCAATTTCATTCTTTCCCAAGATTGTGCAACATGTTCATGCTCAAGTTGCTTAAAATTCATGATTTGAGTTCTAAGGGAAATAATTTTCGTGGGCGGAAAGTACTTAGTAATGAAAGCATCTTTGCATTTATCCCAAGAATTGATACTATTGCGAGGCAAAGAAGAAAACCAAAATTTTGCACGATCTCACAAAGAAAATGGCGAACAAAAAAGAGGGCGAATAAAATGGCAAATTTTTGTGAAGTGGGGGAGATGAAAACAAGAGGCAAATGGCAAATAATGTAAATTGCAAGGAGATGAGATTTGTGATTAGGAACCTGATAGATGTTGATGATGTCTCCCCGGCAACGGCGCCAGAAATCCTTTCTTGATGGCTCGTGTTCGCGTCAGTTTTTCCCCGAAGAGGAAGGGATGATGCAGCATAGCTACGGTAGGTATTTCCCTCAGTTATGAAACCAAGGTTATCGAACCAGTAGGAGAACCAAGCAATACTATGTAAATGGTACCTGCTCACAAAGAACAAATACTTGCAACCCGACGCGTAAGAGGGGTTGTCAATCCCTCTCGGGTAAAAGATAGATTGATTTGTATGATTTTGGATAAATAGATCTCACAATAAAACAAAATAAAATAAAGAAAGAAAAAGTGCAGCAAGGTATTTTTGGGTTTTTAGAATAATAGATATGAAAACAAAAGCAAATAAAAATAGATCTCAAAGCAAATATGATAAAGAATAGACCCGGGGGCCGTAGATTTCACTAGTGGCTTCTCTCGAGAAAAATAGCATACGGCGGGTAAAGAAATTACTGTTGGGCAATTGATAGAACTTCAAATAATTTTGATGATATCCAGGCAACGATCATTATATAGGCATCACGTCCAAGATTAGTAGACCGACTCCTGCCTGCATCTACTACTATTACTACACACATCGACCGCTATCCAGCATGCATCTAGTGTATTAAGTTCATGGAAAAACGGAGTAATGCAATAAGAACGATGACATGATGTAGACAAGATCTATTCATGTAGGAATAGACCCCATCTTGTTATACTTAATAGCAATGATCAATAGGTGTCTTGCTGCCCCTTCTATCACTGGGAAAGAACACCGCACGACTGAACCCATCACAAAGCTCCTCTTCCCATGGCAAGAAAAATCGATCTAGTCGGCCTAACTAAACCAAAGATTCGAAGAAGAAATACGAGGATATAAGTAATCATGCATATAAGAGATTAAAGAAACTCAAATAACTTTCATGGATAAATAGATATGATCATAAACTCAAAGTTCATCGGATCCCAACAAACACACCGCAAAAAGAGTTACATCAAATAGATCTCCAAGCGACCATTGTATTGAGAATCAAAAGAGAGAGAGGAAGCCATCTAGCTACTAACTACGGACCTGTAGGTCTACAATGAACTACTCACGCATCATCAGAGAGGCACCAATGAGGATGATGAACCCCTCCGTGATGGTGTCTAGATTGGATCTGGTGGTTCTGGAACTTGCGGCGGCTGGAATTGTGTTTCATCAACTCCCCTATGGTTTTTGGATTTTTGGAGTATTCATAGAGCAAAGAGGCGGTGCGGGAGGCAGTCGAGGTGGGCACAACCCACCTGGGCGCGCCTGGGCCCCCAGGCGCGCCCAGGTGGGTTGTGCTCCCCTCGGAGCCACCCTCTGGTACTTTTTTGGCCCAACAGGTGTGTTCTGGTCCAGAAAAATCTCCAAAAAGTTTCGCTGCATTTGGACTCCGTTTGGTATTGATTTTCTGCGAAGTAAAAAACAAGCAAAAAACAGCAACTGGCACTGGGCACTATGTCAATAGGTTAGTCCCAAAAAATGATATAAAGTTGATATAAAATGATTGTAAAACATCCAAGAATGATAATATAAAAGCATGGAACAAGCAAAAATTATAGATATGTTGGAGACATATCAGTCCTATATATCAATCTTCACCTCCGGACCATTCCGGAGTTCCTCGTCATGTCCGGGATCTCATCCGGGACTCCGAACAACCTTCGGTCACCAACACAATAACTCAACTATACTTAGATCGTCAACAAATATTAAGTGTGTAGACCCTGCGGGTTCGAGAACTATGCAGACATGACCGAGACACCTCTATGGTCAATAACCAATAGCGGGACCTGGATGTCCATATTGGTTCCGACATATTCTATGAAGGTCTTTATCGGTCGAACCTCGATGCCAAGGATTCAGCTAATCCCGTATGCAGCTCCCTTAATCCATCGGTATGTTACTTGCCCGAGATCGGTATCTCCATACGTAGTTCAATCTCATTACCGGCAAGTCTCTTTACTTGTTATGTAATACAAGATCCCGTGATTAAATCCTTAGTCACATTGCTTGCAAGCTCATAGTGATGTTGGATTACCGAGTGGGCCCCGAGATACCTCTTCGTCATACGGAGTGACAAATCCCAGTCTTGATCCATGCCAACTCAACAGACACCCTCGGAGATACCTGTAGAGCATCTTTATAGCACTACAAAAAAAGACACATCCATGACATTTTGGGCCGAACAATTTTTTTTTCTGTCATGCTTATGACACTTCTATGATGATAATTATGACAAAACCCGGTATCATCATAGATGTGGTGGGCTCCTACTTCTATGACAAAAAATCATGACAGAAAATGGGCTTTTCATCCTGGGCGGGCCGGAGACGCACCTGCATGACATTCTTTGGGCCGTCCATGACGGAAAAAATCATGGTAGAAGCGAGGGCGAGGAAAATTTCAGGGAGTTCCCGGTTACGTTGGGTGATCGGGGCCGAGCGATGCATGGAGGGATTGCGCATTACTCTCGTACACGTGTGTGCGAGGCGTTGGGCTCTAACTGAACCCGAGCAAGGCGTTCACTTACTGAACCCGAGCAAGGCGTTCACTTACTGAACCCGAGCGATTGCACTAGCTACGTTACTGAACCCGAGCGATCGATCCCTCGCTGTTAACTGAACCCGAGCGATTCCTTCGCTACTGCTGCTAACTGAAGCCGATCGAAGCTGCCTCTTGATGAACAGTCCCCGGTGGGGGTTGGATGAACAGGATCCCGTGGTAGTAGAGGCCATTGCTGTTGGATGAACAGGACCCCAATCGAGGAGGTGGGGGTGGATGAACAGTAGCCGGTGGAGGGACCCCGTGGAGGGCTGGTTGAACAGGACCCCGTGGAGGGGTGGTTGAACAGTAGCCGGTGGAGGGCTGGTCGAACAGTAGCCGGTGGAGGCTGGATGAACAGGACTCCGTCGATGAACAGTAGCTGGTGGAGGTAGGAGGAAGTCGACGGTGGATGAATAGTAGCAGGTGGAGGCTGGAGGAAGTCGACGGTGGATGAACAGTAGCCCATGGAGGCTGGAGCGAGGCAGTAGACGGTGGATGAATAGTAGCCCGTGGATTCCCGTTTTGTGGTACGCCACACCCCTCCCGATGAACAGGATCCCGTTTTGACCGTAGGCGCTCCAACACAAGTCGGTTTCCTCCGTTTTGCGGTATGCCACGCCCCTCCCGATCAACAGCACCCCGTTTCGACCGTAGGAGCTCGAACACAAGTCTGTTTCCTCTGTTTTGTGGTACGCCAGACCCCATTTCGGCTGTTCCGTCCAAGCCGGTTGGCTCCCAATGAACACGACACATTCCGACCCAATCTGTTGCCTCCCGATGAACATGATGTTGTTTCTCCGTTCCGACCCAGTCGGTTGGCTCGATGAACAGGACGCTGTCGCTGTACGTGTTCGAGACCCCGCCCGTATGTACGTACATAGCCGTATTTACTTTCTTGCAGCGTGGCTGTACGTACGTGTACACGATATAGACGGGACTACATGAACAGCTATCGCTCCTTACTGGGCCACGGTTCAACGTGGCAGAAAGACCGATGGACCAGTATGTACGTACATGTTTGTGACCAGAATGAGAACGCTACGTACGCTTCGACCGGGTAGGTCCTAGCTGTCAGGGAGGATAAGGAGGCACTTCATTGCGTGTGAAGATATTGATGGTGGGTCCAAGCTGATAGGGGGAGGATTATTATTTTTTGCGTGTAATAGGGAGGCACTTCCTTGCGTGCGAAGATGTAGCTGGTGGGTCCATCTGTCGGCCTCACCGCGTACAGTCCTCTTTCGATGGCTGTCGTTCAATGACCATGTTGACCACGCCGCGCGGACAGCACCAGGCGGTGGACGACGGTGAGGCAGGGAATGACGCGGAGCCTGGGAACACGCAGAGGGTGGTACGATGGTTGACTGGTTCGGCTGCGGTGTGAGGCTGCCGTCGCCACAGAATAACATGGGGTGTGGGTGAGTAGAGGGATGGCCTGGCCAGTGATGGGAGTAGTAGGGGGCGGTGAGGCCTGTGCGGCAGCACAGCCGGCCATGGGAGGCAGGAGCACGCGATGGTTTGGACGGCTGGAGCAAGAAAATCCGAGGTTGAAGAAGCAGGACGACCATTGGATGTTAACAATCCAACGGTCACTGGTGATAGAATCGTTTGTTGACTAAGTTGACAAAGCCCTGCGTACGCGTCAACTTAGTAGGGCCACAAGTCAGCCTCCATATCTGGTGGGCCCCAGCTATCATGGGGAGCACTCGATATTTTTCGCATAATAAGGAGGCACTTCCTTCCGTGACAAGATATAGCTGGTGGGTCCCAGCTGTCATTGGGAGGATTCATTCGTTTCGGCGTAATAAGGAGGTACTTGCTTGCGTGCGGCCATGGACCATGTGGGTCCCAACTGTCAGCCTCTCCATGTACATCCCTCTTCCAATGTTATCGTTTGTTGACAACATTGACCACGTCGTGCCGAGAACACCAACGCGATGGACGACGGCGAGACCCAGGAAGGGAATGACCCGGAGGCGGCGAAGCCACAGCAGTGGACGGATGTGGGTGAGTAGAGGGATGGCCTGGCCAGCGGTGGGAGTAGTAGGGGCGGTGAGGCCTGCGCGGCAACATAGCCGGCCACGGGAGGCGGGAGGAGGCGGTCTCGCCGGCGCTGGATTTGCCGGCTGGAGCAAGAAGATCAGAGATTGAAGAAGCACGACGGCCGTTGGATTGACATCCAATGGTCACGTCTGCTAGAATCGTTTGTTGATGTATATAATAAGTAAAAAATCTTGCATACGCGTCAACTTAATAGGCCCACAAGTCAGACCATTCCGTATTTTTTAAATAATTTACACCTCATTGCAACTTCTTATGCAATTTATTGCAGTCGATTTTTTTTGTTGGCCAGGGCCAGGGTTAAAATTTTAAACAAAATTTCACATATTTTGGTGGGGTCCAAACTATTTTTAATACAAAAATGTTGAGCCAGATTTAAAGTACTTTGAAGATATATTTAAATTAGGTTAAATCCCAGTGAAATTGGAATCTGAAACTGTGAAAAAATTCAGAAATTTGAAAGTAACTGCCAATTTGTCGCCTATTTTTTATATTTACAACCCATTTCATATTACTTTCAAGATTTGCAGCCGCCTTAAAAGAGTTGTAGCCCAGCAGGGCGTAGAAAAATAAGTGGGCCTCGATTGGGTATTCTTCAGAAAAAATAAACTAGGCTCATTTTCACAAAGAAAAAATAGTTGGGCTGGTCATGTGGTGAACGTAAAATAGAAGCCTGGGCTAGACACGCCACAGCCCAGTTGAAACCCTGCTCCGTCTCAACAATAACAAAAAAAATACTGCTCGAGCAGCTACATCCCAGGTGTCAGCCGATCTTGTGCTGTTCTCTTGTCTATTGACTATACGCTGACAATGTCGTGGGTCCCAGATGTCAGCAAACCACTAGGAGGAAGCATTTTCTTTTTCTATACGCTGACAATGGAGTATATAACAAAAAATGAGGAACTTGCTTGCGTACGGCCATGGACATGGTGGGCCCCTATTGTCATCCTCTCCACGTACAGTCCTCTCCCGATTCCTCTTGTTTGTTAACCATGTTGATAATGCGAGAGGGCGGTGTCGCGGCGAGTGCACCAAAGCGCGCGGAGGACAACGGCGAGGCCTCGGACGTCAGCGTTAATGATTTAGGAGACGGTGGGGCGGTGATGCGTGCACTGAGGCGCAGCCAGCCGTGGGAGGCGGAAGCAGGCGGCCCCACCGGCGCTGGTTTGGTTTTGGCGGCTGGAGGAAGACAGGACTGAAGAAAGACGACAGACTGTAAAAGCAGCAGGAGTACTTAACAACCTTAACTGAAACCAGCAGGGGCACTTAACAACCATAGCTGAAAGCAGTATGAGTACTTATACAGGTTCAACCGTACAAAGCACGCCTCGAACAGTGCTACTTTGCCTACAGTTAACCAAGGGTGAGGCCACCAAGCCCCGGGACAAGGCCCAGGCACCACCCCGCGCATCCACAACCTTCTGAAAGCGGCTTCATCTCGCAATGTGGTCAATAAACAGGATATTCGCTTTAGAGCCATGGAAAAGCATGAGCATAACCTTCTGTCCTATTCTCCAAGTTGGACAGGCCTTCATTATTTGAGACCACCCATGAATAAGTATCTTTTCACCTCCAAGGGAAATGGAGTAGGTCGACATAAACATCATGTTGTGACCAACCGCAAGTCTGACCCGACCATGGTCAGGCATCTGTATAGGAACAATAGAACTGGGCAGTTTCTGTTTCAAGAAGATCACAGCTGTAAAACTGTGTATAAGCAAGAGTTTATGAACAACATATATAACAAAAAACAGGTCGTACCATAAGTTTCTCAACACAGTTGGACCTGTTCAACGTGTGCAGCAATGGCACACATATCCCACGTGGCCTTCCACCATTGAAACGCCCCACAAGCACCTCAAGACGATCAATAAAGTGTAGGAACTGGTGGATGTCATCCCAGTCAACTTCAGTGCCATCAGTAACAGTCGAGTTCTTATAGAATAACAAACGAGTAGCGTGCTTAAGTTGGAAATAACCTACATGTGCCACCAATTATAAGAAATATTAGTTAGAAGTAGCATCTTCCTAAGAGAAGGGAATCACAAATCGTTGCTACTTCTAAAGTTAAATTGTGATTAGTTAGATAGAATAGGTGCATTAAGAAGTAATCGAGGCAACATGCAAGAACCAGATACAAAACTAACATGGATGAACTACTGGAACAACGTCAGGGTGGAAGATCACAGTGAAGATGAGACCAGGTTCTGCTATTTCTATCAACATTCGTGCGCCAACTTTTAGTCCGTAACACTTGAGAAAGTTTATCCAAGTTCGGCCATAAAAAAAGCAGCGATCTTCTTGGTTCATGAACCCAACTCGGAACTTATATCCATGGCTTGTCTTTAATGTGACCATTAAACTAGTGTATTCAGTTATGGCAAGGCCGACCATCTTGAGTACATGTGTTCTGGCAGAGCAAGGAATGCACTGCAGGAAAAATAATATGAGAACACAATGTATTCGCTATCCAAATCTAGAAATAATTTCGTTCTTCACGTCAGTGTTGACCATGGTACTAGTACCTTTTATCCAAATATAGCAATCCAAATTTCCAAATTAGTCGACAGCATGTTCAAAAACCCCCACCCTCCCAGATAGAAAAGAGGATTCTAGGAACATACTGTGCGTGTTTTAAAATCCTGTGTTAGGATGAGAAGGAACAAGTGTGGCGTCTCGCCGAGGGCGCAGAAACCTGTAGGGTCCTCGCACTTTCGGCACTGCAAATGAAACACACTAGATTCAGTAGGAAGAAAAATGCATCAATGGCGGCGGCTGCCATCCTAGGATTACCCGCGACCAAGGGACTAGGATTTATCGGGGATGGATGAAGAATTCGTACCTGGTTCTCCATGAGAAAACCCTACGCAATCGCCGAGAGCGGTTTTTCTCTGAACAAGCAGACGAGGGAGAAGGGGATTCAGGCCCAGTGAAATATTGCTACTTCGTCCGTTTAGCTTACTGCTAAAGCTGGAAAGGTGGGAGTTTTTGTGATTTGACGGCTCATTGGGCATTACTGCGGCGCTACGACCGGGGTGAGCCTACCGTGCAGTTCTGCACTCTAATTTGGTGCATGGCATGTGGACCCCGTTGCCGGATGCCCCACATATCAGCGAAAGGAAATAGAAAGGCAGGAGTAACTAGTTACACATAAATATATTTTTGACAGAGAGATACTCCCTCTGTAAAGAAATATAAAAATCTTTTATATCACAACTTTATACATAAGAAAAATCAAGGGGAATATATATAACATAATATGGGGGTTCAGCTAAGAATATAATACTCAGACAGGCTCACAGTTCTGGACTTTTGGCCACAAGCCGGTGGACCTGCATGTTTGGGGGCCCATGTGTTCTAACTCAGCGCATGTCATATTGCAAGCGATCGGTACGGCGCTGGTTTTAGATATTGTCGCAAGGCGAATACAGAAAATTAAATAAAGCATGGCAGCTATTAGAATGAAATCAAACGACAGTTCCTAACCAGCAATCAGAGTTGCAATTCTTTCACGATATCCTACGTGATAAATAATACTGTCGTACAACTTATACACACAGGACACTTGTTTCACCATGCCATATTATTACATCAAAAGCTCTCGGAGGATAGATCAGTTCGGCAGTTGCGTGCTGCTACTGAAGAATTTCAAATTTGATTTGGACCAGCTTTCCTTGCCGAGAAAGTTCGATTTTGACATCATCCCCTACCGCAAGATTTGATAGAGTTTTGAACCTTGACCATCCTTTAGCATCAATGATCATGCGACCATCCTTTGTACTTACGGTATATTGAGCAGGTTCATTCACACCAAGGCTGCGCATGGTAAGAGAAACTTGGCCATGGTCACCTGGATTATTGAATGACTCCCTCGATGCTCTAGGAATTCTCTGTTTGCAAACAAGAAGACATACACAAACAGTTAGATCAACACAGTGAATCATGTGAAACAACATGGAAAGAAAAAAGAATGAAGCACTTGGGTGGCCAATGCTTACCAAGAAGGTGGAGATGTCGGTTTTTGTAAGGACTTTGGTATATGCAGTGTGAACTGCAGCCCAGTCTGTTGCTGGTGCAACTGCTGGTTCCGTTGCCGCTGCACGGGCCAGAGCAGATGCAAGTGCAACTTCAAGTGTTGGTGCGGGTGCTGAAGCCGTTGCTGGTGCCCATGCTGGTGTGACTGGTAGTGCCGCCGCTGCTGCCGGAGATGGTGCTCCTTGTGGAGCTAGTGCCGGTGTCGGAGCAGGTGCCCGTGTCGGTGCCCGATCCTCCGGTAGATCAGCCTGATCCGCTGACGTGATCGGTGCCCAATCCTCTGGTGGATCAGACTGATTTTCTACCACTGTCAGTGCTAGAGCCAGTGCCGTCTGAGAAGGTGCCGGTGCTCGATCCAATGCTGAAGGTGGTACCAATGTGCGACACAGCAGCGATCGTCTCTGATCTGCTATGATTTCATACTTCAGCTTTCTAACTTGACTAGGCTCCGTGATCTTGATCCAGTCTTTTTCTTCATTTCTTTTAAACGCGAGAAGGACTAATTGTGGCATGTTTTTTAAACCAAACTGCAGTTCATCATAGGGCTTCAGATTGTACTCAGACAACAGACTGATCCAATTGTGTCCAGTAATATAAATGATGGACAGTGCCTTTGTTACTGACATGACATAAGAAGTGAAACCTGCAAAAGTAACCATCATAGAGCAAACCAAACGGTTTATTCTGTAACAAATGTCACATGGCAAAACCTGCATCGTAAAATTGCAGCAAAAGTAAGAAAACATGAGATTAAATCAATAAGATTTAGACAGTAAATCAATAAGATTTACTTCATGTGACACGAGTGAATCCTTACCAGGAAATCACTATGTTCAAGTTCTAAACAGAAGGTTGATCGTCCAAATACGGGTGGCATGCAAGGCCCCCGCTTACTCCCACAAGCAGGACAGTGCAAAGGTCGTGACAAATCATATGGACCGAACATCCATGGGACTGGAAATCCTGGTGGGTGCGATAAACCCTGCAATGCATACAGATATTGGAGTGTAACCATAATTGATAAACCGTCCTCCCAAAAAAGATGATCTGGATACTTCAAAATATACAGACTGAATTGAGTGGACAGACATTAACATATACTGTTCTCAGGACTCACCACACAACAAAAGCGGCAGTAATAAACAATACAAGGTTCACACACACAAATCAGGTACTGAACAATAGTACTTACTACAGACAAGCAAAGTTGCACTAATTAAAATCTACAGACTATTTCTTGCCACCGACCTACGGGATGTACCCCACATAACTGACTAGGTCATGGACTTCGTGAGAGATGTCTACCAGCACCATCGCCATCTCGTCAACCTTGGAGATCCTAACAGAGTGGTCTTTCCACTCATAAACATGACGATGAAGACAGTCCGCATCAGATTTGTCGAGAAGCTTTACAAGAACCACACCCTTCGTAATCGAAGGCACAGCTAGGAAATTGTTGTGGTGAAGTACACCCTCGAGAACACGCCTGACAACAATGCTACAGGAAAACACTAGTTCACGACATGTGGCGACAAGGACACAGCAGCTGGATAGTTTAGTAGTAGAACTCATCCTCAGGTCTTCCAGTTCACACGGCATGACTTTGAGAACTTCATCTCCACCGCGGACCTGGTTCTAATTCAAACAGAAACCAAATATTTTATTACTACCTCCGTTCAGAAATATAAGATGATTTTTGATATTTTACTCCATATAAGAGTACATATACGGACAGAAATGAGTGAACAAAGACACTAGAACATGTCTTCAAAGGCATGAGAGCAGAGGGATTACTTGCAATATCCATAACACAAGTTACTGAGGCTAATATACTCTCTTCAAAGGCATGAGAGCTAAAATCTTGCATTTCCTATAGCTAGCATTGATGTTCATAAAGTAGTTGAAAGTAATCTATAAGAAATTAGTGTCAACCTCTCGCATGTTTTGGTCAAAAGAGCAATTTAGAACCGTCATTTGGCACACAAAAATCACATGCAAGATCACCCAAAAAGTTGTATTACTAGTACTAGTACTGCGTGTTAGATGAAAAAACACGATCAAGATCGCCAAAAAGATCGTCAAGAAGAGATATTACCTGGACTTGCTTAATGAGGGATCCCAGAGAGGGGGGATTGGATAGGGCGATGGCCTTGAGCTTGTCTGCGGTAGTCTCCGCGGGGTGCTTGCGCTTCTTCATACCCTGAGCCTTGAAGGTTTTGGCCAGATCCATAGACATCACTTCGGCCGGTGCTCTAGGGCCCATCAAGAAACTGTCAAATAGAAATAAAAGAGAAGAAACCATAATCACAAACCCAAAAGAAGAACAGAGAGGGAGTTATAGGATCAGTCTTGGGGTTGCAAGACCGGGCGTTGGCCAGAATCAACACCATTGATGCGCTCACCTTTCCTTCTTTGGGAGAGAAGAACAATGGCAGAAGCGCGTCGGGGTTTTCTTGAAGAAATGAGAAACAAGATGAGGGAGAAGCGAGTTGGGGTTTTCTTCAAGAGAGGAAGCTGAGGGAGAAGAGTGAAATGATGGTTGCTTCGTCTGTCCAACTTACTGCTGGAAAGGTTGGGCTTTTGTGATTTGATGGCTCATTGGGCATTACTGTGGCGCTTCGACCGGGGTAGTCTACCGTGCAGTTGTGCACTCTATTACGGAGTAATTTCATGCATGGCAAGTGGACCCCGATGCTGGCTTCCCACACATCGGTGAAAGTGAGTAGCAAGGTTCCCGACGACCGTCGAGGAGGATCCGCACGGTAGAGCGTGTCCACTGTTTCTGAAGAAAAAAAATGATTACAGCAAGCGTTTCCACTCTTACGACGGAGGTGTACGAAACACGGCAGCCACTTGAACTTACACAGTACTCCTACTACTAGGCATGTGCAGTGGTTCATATGTCAGTACTACATAATCTTGTTGCTAGTGTAGTAAGATATGACGATAACAAATGATGTTGTGCGCATGTCAACTATATGAACAGTAATGTAACATACCCCTTTTTTGACTGTCCGGTCGAGAATGAACGGTGAGATCAATGTTAACAGAACTAGGTCTACAGCGCACGGAGAGTACGGTGCTACAGTACTCCATGGAACATGAACCATATGAACCACGAATCAATGTTAGGCAGGGTGTATGAAGGGTGCATGGGATGGGAGCAAAAGTTCCCTTCTCGACCCACTTTTGGGTGTTTGGCAGAGTGCATGAAGGGTGCATGAGTCCACACTAGTAGGTTAACACAAATACACTAGGAGCATGCATGAAGAGGGGTGCTGAGATGAGCATGCACGAAGAGGGAACAACTATATTGAGATGAGAATGCAATCAAACACACCCACACGCTTTATGCTACAATGACTAATCTGCACCATCTGAGTTTGATCCAACGGTCATGTTGCACCGAGACATGGACATGCCCATGCAAATGACACCTAAACACCACCGAAGTCCCTCTACTTCTCGAGGCACACGACGTTGGTGATGCAGGGTGCCACTGCCCGAAGAGCCTGCTCCCGGTCGACGGGAGCCAGCTCGTCAAAGACGGCGTCCAATGGCACAAATGGATTCCGGTGACGAAGCCCTGAGAGGGTTCGCGCGGCAACGACGACGGCAGCCTGCAACCCTTCCTTGTCCAGCTCCACCCCCACCATCACGTAGAGACGGCTCAGCTCCTTGGAGATATAGGTGAAGAAGGAGACCAGGTCAGGAAGCCGCGGCTCGTTGAAGTCGACGGGGTGGTCGAACGGGTTTAGCCCGACGGTCGGCATGGTTGCGCTGGCACGACGGCAGACATCGCGGAGCTGCAACACGTGCGTGGCAACATGGTCCACCAAGTGGTTGAGGCGATCCTGGACCTTGTCACGATTGGCCCGCTCGCGCTCCAGCCGCCTCGCCTGACTGCCTATCGTATCTCCCGCTTTCTACAGTAATGCTGTCGATGCCTCGAGCATTTTTGTGGTGGACGCCTGCCGCTTTTGAAGCTCCGTGAACTCTCGCACATAAAGGAGGAGCATGGCACTCCTCTCCTCCTTGAGCTCACGGAGCTCCACGTCCTTGGCCCTGAGCACTGCATCCTTGGCCTGGAGCTCCTGTGTCAGGCGCCTCACCTCAGACTCTGTGATCTGGTGCGCCGCCATGGAACTAGGTAGAAGCAATGGGGAGAGAAAGCAAAGGGGGCGAAATGGCTGAAAGGCAATGCAATCTACGGGAAGGCAGAGGGAGCCAGCTGAGAAGCGGGGTGAATCTTTTGGTTTTCACCATGGGAAAACACCAATCGACGACTTTTCACATCTGGGATCAGTGGGTTTTACAGGCGCAGTCATCATGACTAATTGCTGCCGCGCCTGCTCCCGTCAATCAAAAAAATAAAAATCTTGCCGCTCCTGCCGCACCCAAAGACCAAAGCAACGCCGCGGTGGATATTTAAATTTACCTGCCGGCAAGGAGAGAAAAAAAGGGGTGAAAAAACAAATGTGGTGGCGGCCGAGCTAATCGGTCGCACTAGCCCAACTAGCTCGCCATCCTGCTTCACTGATGTACTCAGCGGCAAAGGTGGGCTTTTGTGATTTGACGACTCATTTACTTGCTTCAGCGCTACGACCGAGGAGGACCCAGAAAACGCGCGGTAGGGTGTCCCACGTCTCGGCAAGGAAGAAAATATGCGTGCACCACCCGGGAGGACCAAGAAACCGTGTGGTAGGGTGTGCCATGTCTCGGCACAGAGGAAAAATGTGCGTGTAAAAATACACTGTATCAGGCATACTACCTATGGTTCGACCTCGGGACCCAGCCAGTCGGTCGAAAACACCCCACTAGCCACACAGCTTCATCATGCTAACATGGCACGGAGGATAGGTGTGGTTAGCTCCGTCTCGACCAGCCACAATGTCTCTTGTTCTAGGTGATTCTTCTATTTCCAAGCATTTTTTTTAGTTACTGGCAATGTGCTCGTGCGTTGCAATGGATCCAAAGTAGAATAGTACTTGTTCACAAACTTGAAAGAAAACACTATTGTTTTGATATACATATATACCACTAAAAATATATTACTTTTCACTCAAAATATATTTCTCAGGCTATTTTGATGAGGTGAGAGAGGGATGTTGTTGCTTATAAGATAATAAGGGGTTTTCTGCAAATTGGAGCAGAGAAGTGGGCTATTGTTGCAAAAATGCCACAACTTACCTCACAGCCGTTAGATGAAGATCTAATGGTCAGAAATGACGGATGGCAGACACACCATCATCACAAACTGAGTCTTTTATAGGAGTAGAGATAGAGATAATAACACCACGGCAAACTCGCGCCACTCTTCGTGTGTGCCCGTGCGTCTAAAGGTTAGACGATGGAGAGGAGAGAGAGATGGCAGACATGGGACCCACCAGTAAGTAAGTCAACGGTCATGCACGTGTTGACAAGCCACTCCCTCTACTCTACTCAACGTAATACTGTATAAAATCAAGTTATGCGACAAAGCCAATAACTGTTGCTGTTTCAGGTTATTGACTTACGCTTTGTAGTCCAGGTTGCCAATTCAAATCTCGTCTTTCAGATTTGTTAGTTTTAGGTCCAAATTTGATCAATGACAAGTGGGATCCCCATGTGTTGTTCCGATATTTCAGTGTAGGATAGTTTTTTTGCACAAACACTTTGCGCGGTTAGACAAGTAATGGCAAAAGTTACATGTATTTTGCAAGTTTAGGAACAAAAATGGCAGCTGCATAGAATATCACATCCACCCCGCAGCTTAGATGCTATGGTGATACGAGTTTTTACGTCATTGGATCTGAGATCCAATGGCTTGGGAGTAGTCTTTGTAATTATGCGCAATTTCCAAACTCTCCAGGTTTTTTTTTGCAATTAAAACATTCAGGTCTTGTGTGTGCCGCTGCATCTTGGATCCAACGGCTCCCAGTAGCTCATATTAGGTGCTCCCAGTAGCTTAATTAGCCGCTACGGTGATACGAGCATCTTGGTCGTATGATCTGTGATCAGATGCCACATGCGTAGTACTTGTACTTTCTACACAATTCCCAAACTCTTTGAGGCCTATATTGCAAAAACATTCAAACCTCCTACTGTGAGCCGTTCGATCTCCCGAGAACTCGTATCACCATAGAATCTACGGTGCGGGAGCACCTCATATTCTCCCATTCGAGAAAACATCAGATGCTCTCGCAGCTTGGATGATACGGTGATACGAGCTTCGAGGTTGTTCGATGTGAGATCCAATGGCATCTGAGCTATCTTTGTGCTTGTAAGCAGTGGCCAAACTCTTTGGGGGCTTTTCTGCAAAAAAAACATTCGAACCACCAAGGAGTTGTTGGATCATAGATCCAACAGCTCCGAAGAGCTTGTATCACCAAAGCATCTAAGGTGTGGTAGCACATGATATTCTTACATACAGGAGAATATGAGGTCCTCCTTCATCTTAGATGCTACGGTGATATGAGCTTCGAGGTCGTTGGATATGGGATCCAAGGGCATCTAAGTAGTTTTTTGTACAAACTGTGTGCAATTCTCAAACTCATTAAGGTTTCCTATAAAAATATTAAGACATCCTGCGAGCTGCTATATCTCAGATCTACAAGCTCCAATGAACTCCTATCAGCATATAGCATCTAAGGTGTGGGGGCACCTGATATTCTCCCAGGAAGGGGGGGTGCACAACCAATCGGTGTTTGGGAGGGTGGGGACAAATATAATGTTCAAAAAATATAATCTAAACAATCCTAAACAGAGCTTCACAATTTTATCTAAGGTCGAGGGGTAACCCCCGACAATCTACATAGCTCCGCCTATGAAAGAGGTGTAGTGCGAGCGTCTATGTGTGAGAGAGATGACACGAAAAAGCGAGGTCAATCGAGTCATTTAAAGAGGGAGAGATCGAGGGAGTGTGGCCTAGCGTACACTCGAATATTAAAGACGATACACCGAGATATTGTGCGGTGAAGCTGTGGTGAGGGCTGGAGGGAGATAGTTACCGAGAGAGTGGCCTAGATAGACTTTGTGTGTGCGTGCACGGTGAAGGTGTTTTACAAAGGCAACACATGTGTCTTGAGAGAAAGAGAGGGAGCGTTCGTCATGGAGGGCACGACGAGGTTGTGTGTGAGAAATACATTTGTTGAGAGTGTGAGGGCGGGAATGACATAAATGGAGATCGGAACATGAAGAGCAATAATGAGCGCGCGTGTGTCGGATACCAATAGCTCTATTAACAAAGAAATGAACATCAATCGATACATGAAGTATGTGTGTGTGTGTGCGTGGGGGTGGGAGGGTCGATGGAGAGACCTAAACACAACATTCGCATGTATGTAGTACTAGACTTAATATTCATGTTTCAGTTTCCTGTTCATTTTAAATATTGAATTGAGGACCATGCATGGCTTACATTTTACTCCCTTCGTTCATAAATATTTGTCTTTTTAGAGATTTCAAATGGACTGCCACATACGGATGTATATAGACATATTTTAGAGTGTAGATTCACTCATTTTGCTCCGTATGTAGTCACTTGTTGAAATCTCTAAAAGACAAATATTTAGGAACAGAGGGATTATTTTTTAATTCGTATCATACATGCATGGTTTGGAAAAATAGATACACTATACTTACTGGATTGTTGTTGTATTCGTGTGTGTGTGTGTGGTCATATGCTTGATACATACAAAGTTTTCTCAACACCATACCGTTCGTCTTTTAAATTTGAATTTGCAATGACAAACTTACTGGGATACCATGAAATGTGAAATCCACGTTGAGAACACTATATCACAAACTCACTCTAATTCAAGAACTCGTCATAAATCAATTACCGTGCCTTTTGGAATGACCAGTAATTTGCAAGGAAAATACGGGAATTGTAATACATATAGATTTGTTCAGCAATTTAAAAGATTCCTTTCGTATTCTCGAATGGTAGCACCCAATGGCGTACTAGCCAGACCCGGGCTCATGTTGATCCTAAAAAAAACGGGCTCGTGTCCTTCTGGTGGCGTGCGTGGTACGCACATTAGCCAACCCCAACCACTCGAGCCTCCGTGTTTCGAGTCAAAATATCTGGCGGCCAGAATTCGAGCCCTAGGAAATTCCCCTCATGTCCCCGGTCCATAATGACTACCGATGAACAATGGAGGGATGCTTTAGTAGCTAGACAACGCTACCTATCATGCTGAGCACGGTTCAATTCCCTCGGTCACCGCTACCCAAGGTCACCCCTCAACTCCATTGCCTAGTACTAATAGGAGTACTACACCAGGATGAGCACAAAATTGAGCCGTGTTTGTTCATGCCTAGTACTTGAGTTAATATATCAGGCAATGCACTGGTACAGAGGGATTATCCTTTTACTCTGCATATATAACTTGTCTGAACTCTAACTAAGCAAAATGTTTGACCAAATCCTTTATTAAGAAATATTAACATCTACAACAGTAAAGATGTATCGCTTGAAAATTTATTGCATGATGCAGGTTATGATATTGTTTCGAATCCTGGATTTTAAATTTCAAAAAATCCAAAAGTGACCTGAAATTCATGAAACTGAGCATGGTCTCGTGATATGGCACAAATATGCTGTCGTAAATTTTTTGTTAAATTTGAGACAACCTGCTTATGAAAAGTTGCACAAATGAAGAGCCAAGGTATTTTGGAACAAAGACCTGTCACGTTAACGCGAACGATTTCACTATTCAAACTATGGGCATTTACGTGCTGCCACGAGTCCCGCTTCTCATTGGCAGGTGCCATCTGAGCAAGCGTGTGAGCAACGGGAGGCGTGCGAGCAGACCGCTGCGTCGGCTGACTGGGAGCATGCGAGCAGGCTGCTGCGCAGGCTCATCGGGAGGCGAGCCCTTTGACCAGGCTCCGCCGCCACCTTCGTCCCAACTGCCCCCACTTTTAATGGCACCGGCGCCGCAGTTTCAAATCACCCCTGCACTACCCGGTATCGCTACAATCTTCTCTCTTCCTCTCCAATTCTCCTGTCGTTTACCTCCAACAAGCCTGACCTAACCGTACGCCATGCCGCATCACGATGGTCTGCACTTAGTCTTCTAGTTTCCTGAGGAAGAAACCCAGCCAGAGTCTCAAGAACATAAGGCGCTTTCGGACAAGCTTGAACTGGCCTTGCGGGAAGACGCCGCGGCTGTCCCCACTCCCGTTCCGGCTCCCGTCGCCCCGACTGCGCCAGCGCCCATCCCTGTGGCATTGATGGGATGGGAGCCGCACATTGTCGCCGAGCTTGATGCCACGGGGTTCCACGAGGTTCCCACCGACTTTCACGCGCCCGTGCACCTGCCAGCGCATGCGCCTACACGTGCACTGATGCGCGCGCCCGTGCCCGTGCCCGTGCCCCTGCCAGTACATGCGCCTGCGCGTGCACTGACGCGCGCGCCCGTGCCGGTGCCCGTGCACCTGCCAGCGCATGCGCCTGCGTGCACTGACGCGCGTGCCCGTGCACACGAATGTCTCCGCCGTGCCGTTGCCTGCGCCTGTCCCCGCGCGGGTGCCAGTGGCCCCCTCAGCGGCATGGATCGCCGCCGTCGACCGCTTCCTTGCACCAATGCCAGTCGCCTCCTCCCGCCAGTTGACTCGCTCCTGGAGACCGAAGTCCAGAACATTCTGGCCTTCCTTGAAGCTAGGGCCAACATCTAGGAGTACGCCAACAACGGCGCAAGATGCCACCGTCGCCGTCGGTCAGTGGCCCGACGGCACACAGAGCACGGCAGAGGAGCCGTTTCCCACCGCAAGACGCCCCCGCCGCCGCCCCCTAATCTAAATTTGCCATGAAAAACGTTCAGATTGCCATGCTTAAAATCCGAATGTTTGGGATTTATCATGTCCGTTTATTTTAGTTCGATCGTCGTATGAATGTAAAGTCAGAGTCAGACTGAATGAAAATTTATGGTTTGATCGATTGAATGTTCTGCTAGAGCCGTATCAAATTAAATATAAAACGTCATCAAGCCACATGTATTCCTTCTCATCGCAAACATTTCATATCAAATACCATGTCAATTCCAAATATTTTTTAGGGAAGTCAATTCCAAATACTTGTAGGGCGCGACCAGTCCCCTTGTTCGAGCACTAGGCAATACATCTATTTATCCATGCGTTTAATTATGCGGAGTAGTAGATAAATAGTACTACAACTAGCCTAACTTGTCCGTCACGGTCACTTTTGTTCCTAAACTTGTTACATGTATAATACTACTAGTACGTGAAACTGGTGCCGTAACTTGTGAATGCGTCCAGATATGGTCAACGACAACATCGCCCGCGCATTCTTCGTGTTTGCCCGTGCATCTAAACGTAGAAGGGGAGGAGAGAAAGAGAGAGAGAGAGAGTAGACATGGAACCCACCAGTAAGTGAAGGCAAATAGTACGTGCTAACGAGCCGGTCCCACTAATGTACTAAAATTAATATTAAAACATGTTATCCATTAAATAGGCTGTGGTAATATAAAAACATTATATCAACAAAGGGGGGGGTACAATAAACGTTGCTACTATGTTGCCTATTTACGTGCGGCTTGAAGGCCCTGGTCGCATGTTCGATCCTCGTCCTTTTTCATTTTTAATTTATATATGGGTCCAAATTTGTTCCATGACAGGTGGGCCCCTCGGTGTGTAGTTTGTAGCACTTTAATTTGTTGATCAAAATTTGTTCCATTACAGGTGGACTATCGGTGTGTAGTTTGTAGCTTATTTGTAATAATTAAAGAGAACAACAGATTTTTTTTCAAAAAATACCATGGTGCGATGTGGAAGGTGAGAAAGGACGTGCGAGAGAGCGGTGACCGAGCCAGAGGGAAATCAATTGGGGGAGGTGCGGGGGTTGCAACGGTGTCTGGAGTAGTTGTGGGCCGAATGCTACGAAAATATAATCTAAACCCACCGGAATAAATGCCTTCGCAAATTAATCCAAGGTTGGAGCCCCCCTCGCAATGTAAATAGCTTCAGCTCTGCGAGGGATGGAGAGGTAGCTTCAATGTGTGGAAGATACGGCGTGAGAAAGCAAGGTCAATCGAGACACAGATAGATAGAGAGACAAAGTGAGTGTGGTCCGGCATTCGTTGAAAAGATATATATGCTCTGGAGCGATATTGTCCGGTTGAGCTTTTGGGAAGGGTGAGGGCTGTAAGATAGAGCTTGAGAGATGATCCAGTCATAGACATGTAGATATATTTTGTGCGTGGGAGGAAGCAAGGTCAATCAATACATAGATAAAGGGAGAGAGATTGACCGAGTGTGGGTCATCATGCGATCGAAAGAGTGAGACGGGTTGGAGAGAGTGACCCTAGATAGACAATGTGCGTGAGAGAGTATACAATATGAATATGTCGAATTGGGCTCAAACATGGAGATATATCGTTTGTGTCTGAGAAAGAGCGAGGTCAATCGAGACATACATAGAGAGAGAGAGAGAGAGAGAGAGAGAGATTGAGCCAGCGTGGCCCGCCATGAGGTCAAAAGAGTGGGGCGGCTTGGATGGACTGACCTAGATAGACAATCTGCGTGAGAGAGTATAGAGTGTGTCGATCGAGGCCCGAACAGGGAGATATATCATTTGTGTGTGAGAGAAAGCGAGGTTAATCGAGACTTAGATAAAGAGAGCGAGATTGAGCGAGTGTGGGCCGCCGTGCGGAAGAAAGAGTTAGACAGTCTCGAGAGAGTGACCTAGATAGACAATGTGCGTGCGTGCACACGAGAGGGGGTCTAGATAGGCAATGCATGTATCCAACAAGAGAGGGTGGGAGAGAGAGAGAGAGAGCTCGGCATGGAGTGCAATGGCGGGTGTGTGAGAGAGATACATTTGGTAACAGAGTGGAAAAAGGGGGCTGTGTAGTTGAGAGAGTTAGAGATCGAAACATGGAGAGAAAGAATGAACGTGTGTCGAAAACCTATAGCTTTCTAAGGTGGTTAGAGAGGAAGATTGATCGATATAGGAAGTATGTAGCGTGCGTGCCGAGGGGGGGGGGTGGGCTAAAAACAACATTTGAATGTAGATAGTATGAGACTTAATATCGATGTTTCAATTTAGTGTACATTGTAAGATTTGAATTGAGGACCATGCATATGGCTTCGGTAATTATTTTGAATTCATGCCATACTAGGTTTGGAAAAGTTGACATTGACTCGATTGTTGTGCTATTTTGTAGGTCATATGTTTGAATCCATCCAAAGATTTCTCACTACCATGGTGTTCATCTTATACATATGAATTTGTATTCAAAAAGTAGCGTGGATACCATAAAATGCGAAATCCACTTTAGAATTGGAGATCGCTATGTGACACACACTCTAATTCAAATAACTCATTAATTAATTTATAGTATCTCGTTTCGAATGACTAATTATTTGCAAGGAAAACACGGGCATAGTAATACATACAGATTCATATGCAAATGAAAGAAGATTCGTTTGCATTCTCAAATGTAGGCGCACCAGGCAGACCAGGGTCGTGTCGTGGTGGTCGCGTGTGTCGTACGGATGCTAGCACCCAGCCACCCACCCCCTCCCTCCTCTCCCTTCCCCCCCCCCCCAACACATAACGCGACAAAAAATGTTCGCGCTTCCACATTTTGGATTGAAATATCTGGCTGCCCCAATTCCAGCCCTGCAAAATCTCCCTTCTCCACCGTCCCCTTCCACGCCCAGAGCGCTCAAATCCCTAATTCGCCGCCAACTCAAGCAAAGTTCGAATCGCCCCTCGTCTCGTCTCTTTCCCCACCTCTGTGTCGGACAACGATGACGAAGACGACGGTCACGCTTCACCACCGCACCGGAGCTACCACATCTACGCCCTCATCCACCGCACCGGGTGGTCCACCGACAACGTCGGCCACCGCAACCGACGTGCCTCACAGACACCGACTTCCACCGCATCAGGTGCGCTTCACCGACACCGTCTCCCACCTCACCGGGGCTACTTCACCGAGCACATCGTCACACCACCACCCCCCGCGGCCGTTGGGGCTTCACCAATGGTCTCGTCCACCGCATCGTTGCGCTCCACTGCCGCTCAAGATCTGCATCCGTGCGCGGCCAGCCAACGCCAGCGCATCACCCTCAACGGCTCTGAAGTGACCCGCACTCTTGCTAGGTGAGCATGCCCAAACATCGGCCCGAACTAGGTATCCACATATCACTCCCTTGTGCACTGTTCCGATGATGTTTGGATATCCTTTACTGCTCTCTTAGCTTACACGCCTATGCAACTCTGACTTTAACTCTTATTTCTTCTAGAGATATCATCTGAAACAAGCAAAACCATTTTTTAGCGAAGCATGACGGCGCTACGGGATCTGGTACACATCCTGCACACCGGTATAACCTTGTAAGTACCTGTCCTCCGGTACAACAGCAAGGTCGATTCCTCTTATTAGATCAACCATTCGTTGTGTCAAAAATGCAGAGGGGGGGGTGCAAGGAGCACAAGGCCTGCACATCCAAGCAAGTGGTAACATGGACTTGTACATGGAACATCCCAAGCGCAAGCAGAGCTGCAGTGAGCCTGTACAATGAGCTAGCGTAAGTCCCTGCATTTCATTTAATTCGTACTGGCGTGCATGTATGATTTGTGTGTAGTGGCGGATCCACGAATTCAAGTAACCAGGGGCAAAAATTTAACTTAAAAAATACGAAGGCACTTGCACTCCAGAAATCAACATAACTTGAGAAATGTGAAGCTACATGCACTTTGAAAACCAGCTAATGATCCAAAGTAGTTCCAGATTATAAAACACTAAATGATGTAAGCACCAAAAAACACAAAATGCAACATGGTGTACAAGGGCTACTAACATAGACTGTACCTGCTTGAATTATTCGTTCTCTGGCTGAAAATATCGAAGTGTAATTGCACCTATAACCAGTGCGCAAACTGCATATCAATATATCTATCCTGCACAAGTATGCCAATAGTTTCAAACAACAGATTAGAAAAGTATTTATGCTACGTTGTCATGATACGGGGACTTTCTGGTAGATGGCCTTGATGTTTCCTCAAGCCATGAAAATGTACTAAAATTTGATTGTCATCAATTCCTACAAATCTCTATCTCTCTCTCAACATAGCAGATCATCATAAGACACTAAATCCTTCAATGGGAGCTTGCAAAATGCTTGCATTAGATCCCTCATTAGACACTATATGTTCATCACCAGGAGCATGTAAAATGTTTGCATCAAATCATTCATTAGCAGTCTGTTCATTAGACACTTCAGGCTCAAGAACAACATGAGCTTGTATGTTTGCACCAAAAACTTGATTAGACACATCATGTTCAGTTAGTTCAGTATTGATTGGGGGAGTTATAAAATAAGCAGAAATTGGTTTCATTTTCTTATAGATTTCCTACATACAAGCAGTTTTACAACACCGGCAGGTTTAGCTATTGGCCAGAAATTGAACAGTTGAATTAGATATAATCAGGAATGTGATGTACCTGCTCATTGCGCATGCTGCTCTTGCAAGCTACGACTGTCCGTTTGCGCAAGCTCGATGCCATGCCCGTGTTGCCGCCGCTGCCTCCCACGCAGGCTACACGCAGGGTTGGATCTTCATCTTCTTGTCCTTCCATTCGCTTGAAGCCCAACGACCGGCGTCCAATGAGGGCACGAGGAAGTGTTGTGTCGGTCTGTCCAGCGGCGGCTAGGTTAGGAGCAAACCAGACTGGAGGCTGGAGCGAACGAATTGGGATTTTTCCTGCTGTCGATCGATATGGGAGGCGCTCGTTTTGGCCGTGAGCCTGCTATAGGGCCTGCCTTGCACTTACATTATTGGCCCATCCAAATTGAAACGTTTTTCTTCATTTTTTACATTGCCTGCTCGTGTGATGGGACGAACAAAACTAGCCTGGGCCAACCTGGACGACTCAAACTAGGTGCACACTTTCCAGCCACCCGAGGCGGCCGCCCATACCAGCCCCTACGGTGGCGTTGCCCCTTTTTGCGTGTATGATTGGGGTAGTGAAAAATATTCCAGTGGCGCTTTTGATTTACCCACAGGATGGTTGAATTGCTTGTTTCTATGAACTGAGCTCGCCAATAATGTGAAGGATGCTAGTCTTTTCATCCTATTGTAGATTGCTTAGATCTCGATATGCCAAATGTAATCGCATGAAATATACAGTAAAAGCCAGTGTGATGTATGTTGCTACAACTAGTCTGACAACCCATCCTCATATAACATATCAAGGACGCACCATCTTATCAGATTAACCATTCAACTTACCAATACAGTGTGGGAAGAAAGAAGTATTGGGACTGCGTATCCAAGCAATTGATGCCATGGACTCCTTCCTAGAACATTGTAAGTGAAAAAGAAGTTGCAGTGTGCGTGTACAAAGAGCTAGCGTAAGTTCAGTTACCTGCTTCTCGGAATTTTAGTTAGCCACTTATTGCAAAATTGTTCAATTACG
The DNA here is from genome assembly GCA_011799875.1 of Thinopyrum elongatum. NCBI lineage: Eukaryota > Viridiplantae > Streptophyta > Magnoliopsida > Poales > Poaceae > Thinopyrum > Thinopyrum elongatum. Next base: position 78,518,651 of record CM022300.1, on the reverse strand, counting down.
TTGCTTGGCTTAATTTAATTTGCTACTGATTACATAATTCCATAGCCTGTTAATCCTATTACAGACTGCGCCTATCTATGTGTTTGATACTTACTGTTAAGAATTACCTGTTTTCCTGAACTTAAATAGCTACTTAAGCACGTAGATAGCTGGTCATATGTACTTCTAGGGTGCAGCAAAATTCACGTGTAATTTACGTTCTGATACCCTGTTTGTTTAAATGGTTTGCTGTTATCACTTGTAGCACTAGTAATGTTTGCATGTTCATAGATAGACAACTGCCAGGTTTATATGAGGGACATCGTCTTTTTAACTTATATATATATATATATATGTGTGTGTGTGTGTGTGTGTGTGTGTCGGAATCATTTTGCTTACATCAAAGAAATTTACAGATGTCTGTGCTGCTGGTAAACGGTACCGACTTGTTACTTTAATACATTGCCAAGAACTTGTTAGTTTTACTAGTTCATGTGTAATTAAATATGTTGTCAAAACTGGTTAGTTTTACTAGTTTGATGTTAGTTTCTTATGGCTCTTGCAACACTTTATTTATGATTGCTAACATTCAAGTTCGCAGGATCCAACTGAAACTCTGTTGGCACAACATGTATGTTTTCAGAAACTTCCTTATTTACCTGGTTTGCTGCTGTAACTTGTTGCTGTAATCATCTTACCAACTTCAAGTTTTCAGGATCCAATTGGAAGTCCAATTGCACAGCAGGTACATTTTCAAAAATATATTTGTGTAATAGGTTTGCTGCTGTAACTTATTGCTCTAATCAAGTTACTGACTACTCAACTTTTTAGGATCCAAGAGAAACTCCGATGCCACAACAGGTTCCTTTTGCAAAACTTGCTTCTTTATCTGCTTTGCTGCTGCAACTGGTTGCTCTAATCACGTTACTGGCTACTCAACTTTTCAGGATCCAAGAGAAACTCCAATGCCACAACAAGTACCTTTTGCAAAACTTGTTTGTTTAACTGCTTTGCTGCTGCAACTGGTTACAATGATGTTAATAACTACTTTTCAGCATCCAATCAAAACTCTTTAATTCATTGTTTGTTTAACTAGTTTTCTGTTCTAACTCCTAGTTGAGATGTTTTGCTAACTTCAACTTTTCGGAATCCAATCGGAACTTTAATGGCAAAATAGGTTAGCCCAAGATCAAAGAGCGAGGTCCCCATGGACGTTGTATCATCCCACAGCAGTGGCACCGGCCCAATCGTGCATCATGAATTGCCAACTTCTGATGCTCTAGAGGCTAAACTATTGGTAGAAAGAGATTCTGCTTCTGCACTTAGAGATGAAGTTGACATGTTGAGGAAGCACACAGCACAAACACAAGCAGTACTCAAGACAACCATTAAATATTTGGTGGATTTCAAAACGAAGCAAGCTGAGACTGACCGCATTGTTAAGGTCCTGAAGGAAAAAAGGAAATTAAATTCCCACTTGGTAAATCATAGGTGAAATGTTTTTTTCATCGTTGAATAACCTTTGTGTTGTTTGTTCATGTAATCAATCAAACCATTTGTTTTAGAGATCATGTAATAATTGTTTTTTGTTTTTTGGTTTGTAATTTTTTTTAGCACGAGTCTGTATTAATTGATAAGACTCTGAGACATTTCATTTTGATTGTTGTGCCAGACCTACAAATATGCCAATCGGGCTAAATGTGCATTCAGCAATAATAGTAGTATAGATGGTCCTTAAGTGGCACGCATCTGAAAGGGCCAAGCTGTTGTACTAGCTTCGCTAAAAAAAATGATGCGCTTCTAGCAAAAAAAAGTACAGCAGCCTGGCTTATGTATGTTAGTTGATATTATTGATCCATATACTCTATAAGTGTTTATATGTCTGTTAGTTTTGTACATTATTGGTTGATTGACTCGGTATTTTGAATATTGAGACATCGCTTGTGTACATATCTAAATGGGAGTACACATTATGCTGCGTGTGACACTTGAGTGGGACATAAAGTGGTTTCAAATATTCGAATTCACCTTAAACTGGATTCTAGCTTCTGAATTTGAGTATCGGTGTTTGTAAATCATATTCATATATGATAGTGGAATACATCTTTGTTGTGCTTTTGAAGATATATAAAAATAGATATAAAGATTTATAAAGATTCGTATAAGAATACAAAATGGATTCGAATTTAGTTGCCAGGGTAAACGTGGATGCTTATTGTCCCAAAATTCGAAAGAAGCTGCAAAATATCCACTCCCACATCGGCTGCCCGAAGCCAGTGTTTGCGAGATGGAAATTACTGTCTATCCCTTGCACGGACAATCCATCGGCCCGATTTCCACTGCTCTCAATAGGGGGTAGGTTAGTAACTTCAATTAGACGTGACACGACCGCCTCTGAGCCCATTCAGACACGGTGGGCGCCAAACGTGGGCGGCAAAACACATTTGATTCAAGCTTGTCCGAAAGACCTCTGTCTCTCCCTCCATTTCCCCATTCATACACGGTGGGCGGCAAAGCAAACTCGACTCGGCCGAAATCGATGTAGGCAAATATTTTCAATAGGGACAGGTTTGTAACTTCACTCAGACGTGACACAACCGCCCTACCCGTCAGCCATGTTCATACAATGTGGGCGCCAACCGTGGGCGCCAAAACACCCTCTCGTCGCCCGAAATTGCTCTGGGCAAATATTTGGGAGATGTGAGATTACCGTCCTATCCCCAACCGACGAGACGTCCAAATTTTAAACGGGGGCTAAGTTCATAACTTTCCCATATTTCAGACAGGCGCGTCCCAAAAACATGGTTCCCCGTACCTCTCCCTCCATTTTCCCATTCATACACCGTCCGCGCTAGAACACCATCCCCACACCAGCCTCCTTCGTCCGCCACCCCATCCATCGCCGCCGTCCTCCACCCATCCATCGCCACCGTCCTCCACCATGCCGGAGCGCCTACCAAGACTGCATCGTCCACTGCTAGAGATGGACGTTTCTCATCCACGGTGATGGACCTGGAGCCGTGCATCGCGTCCTCTCGCTTCATCGGCGCCGTCGTCCTCCTTGCCGGGGCCGCCCCCATGACCTTCTCGTCCACTGAAATGGGACTTATCCCCTGATGCACCTGTCTACCATCGTAGATCTGCTTCAATGCCACCGACAGCCATCACACCCCCGATGCCTACCCAGCGCCACAAGAGAGGTGGTACTACTTCATATCTGCTCAACTTTTTGATCTCAACCAGAAAATAGATCGTAACTTGGTTACTGTACTTTCTTTTCAGCTCTTAGAATTTAGTTCTTAGTTTGAAGCAAACAATGGTTGCTAAATAGCATTTGTACGGTTTGCAGCTTCAAATCTGCCATGGCACAGTCATAATAGGGTTTAATTGATCATGCTTAGGGTTTCCCCCCTTTTATGATCACTATACGATTAGCATACGTGCTTCGTGTCATAATAGCACTGCTCCACCCATCAAGCTAAGCAAGCTTAGTTGTTCAAATATGAATCTGATATTACTAAAACAGAGTCATTTAATTGGTCAGCTAAATGTTCCTAATTTAGTTTCAAAAATGCATGTACACCGCTCGGGTGTGGATCTACAGGGTGCCCACGGTGGGCCGCCGCCCACCCTGGGATTTTGGCTCGGCCCAGGCCCCGATTCCCCTCTGTTCTGCTGCGCTTTCGACCTCTACTCGCCCCCAGCCGCCTGCCTCGCCGGCGACTTGCCGTCCCCGGACGGCATGACTCTAGGAGGAGACGCCGGACTAACAGGAGGTCAGGAGCCGCTCGCCCAACAGCGTCACCGCTGCCCGGGCGCGCCGCCATGCCTACCTTCCCAGTCCGTTCAGGGCTCAGGCGTGCAGCAACCACTAAGCCAACCCGATTTATCCTGAGATACGTCCTCAACACTCAGCAGCCACTCCTCATCACCCATTTTCTAATTGATTCATTACTCATTAGGCAGGACTGTCATTAGGGTTTGTTGTGTACTGAGTGCTACCTACACTTAATGGTTCAGATGTATTTCAGTAATCTTTAGTACCTGTAAAGTTCACAGGGTTTCAAAATTCCGGCCCTAGGAACAGACACTAGTCATTTTGGATTGTTGGTCATAGTGACATTGACCCAGATTACTACTGTGGCCAGGTTTGTTGATAGTTTTACTTGTCTTTCTTACTCATTTGATATGATATCCAATTATTCACGTCGATTAGTTGCAAACAATAAGTGCTAGACCAACTTCTTGATTCAGATTTTGGACGGTCTCTTACTACAGTTACAATTCTGCATACTTGTCCTAGTAAGCTCACAAGTAATGATTGATTCACAACCTCTATGCTTGCCTTGTCATATTTGTTGTCAATATTCTTTTAGGGTGGACCACCCTGTTTCAAAATACTGGAACCACAGACATGAGTGAATAGTATTTCTCTGTGTGATCTCTTCCATCATGTGTGGGCAACGAACACTGCATTGTTTAGAAAGAAAGTGTCATTTCCATCTTTTACATAGACTAGGATCTTTTACATGGAATACAATCTGCCTACTTGCTCTGTGTCGCACTACCAGCACTCCACCCTTGAAGCTAAACATTATCCCACTCATAATTCCTTAGTTTATTTTTTCAAATACGAATTTGATATGATTCTAATGTTCCTACTTCAGTTTTGAAATGTGTGTCTGCCTGTTATAGAGACACAAGAGGTTTGTATTTCTGTGTGTGGTCTGGTCAGCACGGTTGGGGGTGAACTTTGCATACGCAGGGGTTTATAGGGAGACACTCTTCGAGTTGAATCCGCAATGCATTCCATAAATAATCTGACTACTTTTTATGTTTTCATGAATCTCAGATACTGAACAGCATCATAATGATTATGAGCTTGCGCGCATGAAAAGAATAAAGCAGAACAATGCCATCGCTATCAAACTTGGCATTAAGGGACTGAAATCAAGTCTGGATGCAATGCAATGCAAACGCTCTCCACCTACAAATTCATGCTCAGAATTTGATCCTAACAGTGATTCTGAGCTAGAGGGAGACCTAAGTCAATGTAGCTCCCTAGTGGAGGAGTCAGAGGCAGGTGCCCTATCTTATTCACCCATCAAGGTGCTTGCTCTAACTTTCCAAGGTTATATTGGTCGCACATATCTTGCAACTGATGCTTTGCATTGCTTCTACTTTGTTGCACTGCCATTAGCTTAGTTTACACATTGTGTATGTGAATACGCCCTGCCTATCCATTTTTAGTACATATTCCATCTATCATCATACCATATTTATCCATTCAAATGTTGTTCTTGTGTATCAGACATTCAAAAGGAAGAGGGCGATTGATGATCGCGGAGGAGCACGAACAAAGTATTTGGAAAAGGTAGTGACACCTGATAAATCAAATTGCCCATTAGGTGTAGTTGCAATATCACCAGACCCAGAAAACATGGCCACAACTCTAGCAGACTCTAGCCCTACTACACTGGCCATCTCTGATGCCCCAACTCAGCAGACCCCAACTGCCGCAAACAGTATGATGATGCCAGTTGACATAGCACTAGCTCTACGACGCAAAACCCCCATTCCAGCAAAGAGTACACCAAATCCAGTTGCCAAATCCCTTTTTGAACGAGAGAGAGCCCCAATTGCAGCAAATAGGACTCCTGTTCCACTTCTTCCCAGTTTACAAGACGAAGCTTATATTGTTGTCAGGAACTTTGTGCGCATCTTTCCTTCATGGAAAGATTATACCACAGACAAAGAACAATTTCCAATCTTCCTCCGCAACTTACGCGTAAGTAATGTACTAATGTTATTCATGGTAATTACTGCATATGTTTCTGCTGACAGAAGACACAAGATTTCATTCTTTTAAATAGGTGAGGACCAAACTAGATAGTCAAGACGAGCAAGGGTTGGTTGCACTTTTCAAGCACTCGTTGATGAAGTATCGTTCCTACCTGAGGGAAGCGCACTTCGATGACAAGCCTCTAAACGAAATTTCTGTAAAGTCTCTGGTGCTACATTTATCAGACAGTGACTGGAATAATCTTGTTACACATTGGTCTCGTCTGCAGCGTAAGGTACTATCTATGATATCACATCACAATTTGAACTACATTTCTGCATGTGCCTTAATGTCTCACTTGTACGAAAACTATTTGCAGAAGAACATTCATTCTAAAGGGACCACAGAATCTCGCAACTATACTGCACACTACATTGCTCTTGTGAGTACCTCTTACCCTGTATGACCATACTTACTTTCATAGCTGGTTGATTATGTAGCATCACTGCACATGTTAGCCTCGTTATCCTCCATTTGGTGGACATTATAAGATCTGTATCGACTCTTACATAAATTTAGAATCAACCCAATGCTTTTGAAGAGGTTTAGCTCTGCAGTCCTCTTGTAAGGACTGAACATCGTCTATCACTGTACTTAAATTAACAGCTACTTCCTCCATCCCATAATATAAGAGCATTTTGTATAGTACACCAGTGTTCAAAACACTCTTATATTATGGGAAGAGGGCTTGGTTCATTGTGTAGCATTCTACATCTTATCTCCCTCGCCCACCATTTACTAAAAAATATCAGATCTATATTTAATCTTACCAAAAAGTTGAATACACAGACAATGCCAGTGCAGAAGTGTAGCCCATTGCTCTTGTCAGTACATTTTATCCTGTAACACTTGTACTTCCAGGGATTGGTAGTTGATTATGTAGCATCAATCTGCATCTTATCTTCATTATCCTCTATCCCTTCCAGTATTATCATATCTATAATTACTCTCTACAAAATGTAGAGTATAGGCAATGCTTATGAAGAAGATTCTGTGCTGAAATTCTTGAGTTATCCTTCCCTTGACATGGAGAAGGGCATTATAAAGCCGGTGTTAACTGTTAATGTAAGTCAGTCCTTCTAAAGTCTTTATCCTCAACTGCTGTTTAATTTGCTCATACTCCCTATTGTTAATTGTTGTTTAGTTTGTTGTTTCTATCAAAATGCATGTTCGCAACAACTGTAAGTTCCAAGTTTTACTTGTAAAACCAAATTCCTTATTCATACCATGCACATTACTCAATACTCCCTATATGTATGCTTGTTTTTGTGGATCTATAATCCAGTGTGTGGTGAAGCAGCCCATGTTTGCACCTTGTCATCTCCTGTTTTATCTTAGTGATGTGGCTGATGATATGAACAACATGCCATGCACATTAACCAAAATAGATACAATGATTGTCTTTGCCCTTCATCTATGCTTGTTTTGTTGACATGGTAATCCACTAGTGTGGTGAAGCTCCCCGCATTATGAACAATGCCAAATTATGCTCTTGATATTTTGAACTTACTCTTTATTTTCTAATTTGAAATTGGATGGAATTGACAGCACAGTTATTATCTTTGTTTATACACGTGCAAAACCTGTCATCTCTCTGCTTGTTTCAGGGTGATATGCCTGATGGCATGCACAAGTCTGCTGAAGGCTGTGAGACAAACCCAACATATATTGCAGCAAAGAAGGCAAAATATCTTGAAGATAGCGAGACAACCCCAAAGTCTTGTCTTGATGCAGTGTTCAAGTTACTTGAGACTAGCAGTCAGACAAGCTCACAAAATTCGCTATCTGAATCAGTTCGACTTTTTCAGTCCCAAGTTCTAGCAGAAAGGCATTCTGCAACTCAACTTCGACTTGAAGTCCTATCTCTAAGAAAGATTGCGTAGAACACCAATGAGAATCTCATTGCTAAACAGCTACACCTAGAAGCTATGACCGACATGCTAGGCCGGTCTCAAAGCCTTGCTCAGCAGCTTGCGCAGCAGTTACCGTGCAAGGCTAACCTTTCTTGAACTGTCTTGGAAGTGGTCTTGGTTCAGTATTATTTTGTTACGCTGCAATGGCGCCCAGTTTTTGTAATCTGCTTCTTCGTTGCGCTTTATGATCACTGGTGGCGAACTTCAATGCCCAGTGGATGTAATATACCATAAATCCTTTATTGTATAGTGTAGGTTTATTCTAAGTTACTATGCCGTAATTTCTTTATTGTATAGAGTAGGTTTGTTCTTAATTCCTACTAGTTACCGTATAAGCCATCATTCGCTATCTGAAAAAAAGGGCAAAAATCTGATGTAGTCGACCGGGCTGAAACATTCGCCTCTAACGGGCCTGCATTTTAGCGGGCCACAATTGGGCCGGCCTGCAACTTTCTTGGGCTTGAAAGGCCATTGGGGCCTTCACACTTTGCGCCAGGCCCACAACTTACATGGGCCTATATTCGGCCCAAAGTTTAGTTGGGCCTTTAGTGGACCCAGCACTTAGTTGGGCCCACGTAGCTTCGGGCCATTAACAGGCTGAATTTTTTGCTGGCCTGTTACTGCCCAGAAGAAACCATGGGCCTTTAGCAGGTCGAAATGCATGTTGGGCCTCAATTTTCACTAGTCGTCGACGGGCCTTCAGCAGGCTGAAATGTAGACCGGGCCATTATTGGCCCAGTTATATGACGGGCCATTACCAGGCTAAAACATATCTCGGGCTTTAGTTGGCCCACTGATATCATGGGCCTTTAAGAGGCCGAAAGCTTAGTAGAGGCATCAACGGGCCGAATTATACGACAGGCGTTTAACAGGCACAAAGTCACGTCGGACCATATATGGCCCATGGGCAGCACAGGCCATTCCCAGGCCGAAAGACACACCGGGCTGAAATGGGCCCATGTCTACATCGGGCCTCTAACAGGCCGAAATGTCACTGGGCCGTAATTGGGACCAAATATTCGGCGAACAATTAATGGGCCAGATCTGGCTTCGGGCCGTAAATGGGCCATGTTTAAACAGGCCTTTAGTGGGCTAGCCCACTAGTGCCTGAGTAAATACTACGGGCCTTTGACTGGGCCGGCCTTTTTAACCTATATGGGCCTCTACTGGGCCCTTCCACGTGTCGACGTATCATAGGCACGTCTCCTCCATTGGACGGGTGACATCTGGCCCACCGAGGAGCCGACACGTGTTTCCTCCAGCCAATGATGATTTTACACGTGGAAAATCCCCATTGGTCCGGGCTGTCAACGGGTTATCGGATCCAAACCGGAACCCGATAGCTTAACGGCAACCTGTTACGGTGGATGCCGCATGTCGGTTACCCTTGACGAAAGCACTTCCATGACGCGCCATTTATCGTCATGGAAGTGGACACTTCCGTCATGATAATTTTGGTATTGTCATGGAACACTTCTACGACAGCACAGGTATGACTATCTTGATTCTGTCATAAAATCGTCATGGATGTACATGCATGACAAAAAATGCGACCTACTGTGACAAGCACGTATCATCACGGAAGTGGTTTTTTTTGTAGTGTAGTCACCCAGTTACGTTGCGATGTTTGATACACACAAGGTACTCCTCCGGTGTCAGTGATTTGAATGATCTCATGGTCATAGGAACGAATACTTGACATGCAGAAAACGATAGAAATAAACTTGACACGATCATATGCTATGCTTATAGTTTGAGTCTTGTCCATCACATCATTCTCCTAATGATGTGATCCTATTATCAAATGACAACTCATGTCTATGGCTAGGAAACCATAGCCATCTTTGATAATGAGCTAGTCCGGTAGAGGCTCACTATGGACATGTTGTTGTCTATGTATCCACACATGTATTTGAGTTTCTAGTCAATACAATTATAGCATGGATAATAATGATTATCTTGAACAAGGAAATATAATAATAACCACTTTATTATTGCCTCTAGGGCATATTTCCATCAGGTAATTGATTTTAGAAAACTAAACAAAGCTACTAGGAAAGATCATTATCCTCTACCTTTTATTGATCAAATGCTAGAAAGACTATCAAAACATACACATTTCTGCTTTCTAGATGGACTCTAGTTTTCCCCAAATACATGTGTCACAAAAGGATCAAGAAAAAACTAATTTTACATGCCCTTTTGGTACTTTTGCTTATAGGCGTATGCCTTTTGGTTCATGCAATGCGCCTGCTACCTTTCAAAGATGTATGACTGCTATATTCTCTTACTTTTGTGAAAAGATTGTTGAGGTTTTCATGGATGATTTTTCTGTTTATGGAACTTCTTTTGATGATTGCTTAAGCAACCTTGATCGAGTTTTGCAGAGATGTGAAGAAACTAATCTTGTCTTGAATTGGGAGAAGTGCCACTTTATGGTTAATGAAGGTATTGTCTTGGGGCATAAAATCTCCGAAAGAGGTATTGAAGTTGATAAAGCTAAAGTCGATGCAATTGAAAAAATGCCATGTCCTCAAGATATCAAAGGTATAAGAAGTTTCCTTGGTCATGCTGGTTTCTATAGGAGATTTGTTAAAGACTTCTCTAAAATTTCTAGGCCTCTTACTAATCTCTTGCAAAAAGAGGTCCCATTTGTTTTTGATGATGATTGTTTAGAAGCCTTTGAAATACTTAAGAAAGCCTTAATCTCTACACCTATTGTTCAACCACCTGATTGGAACCTACCCTTTGAAATTATGTGTGATGCTAGTGATTATGATGTTGGTGCTGTTCTAGGATAAAGAGTTGATAAGAAATTAAATGTTATCCATTATGCTAGTAAAACTCTAGACGGTGCTCAAAGAAATTATGTACTGCTGAAAAAGAATTTTTAGTAGTTGTGTTTGCTTGTGATAAATTCAGATCTTACATTGTTGATTCCAAAGTAATTGTTCACATCGATCATGCTGCTATTAAATTCCTTATGGAAAAGAAAGATGCTAAACCTAGACTTATTAGGTGGGTTCTCTTGCTACAAGAATTTGATTTACATATTACTGATAGGAAAGGGGCTGAGAACCCCATAGCAGATAACTTGTCTAGGTTAGAAAATATTCTTGATGACCCACTACCTATTGATGATAGCTTTCCTGATGAACAACTGGCTATCATAAATGCTTCTCGTAGTACTCCTTGGTATGTAGACTATGCCAATTATATTGTTGCTAAATTTATACCACCTTGTTTCACATACCAACAAAAGAAAAAGGTTTTCTATGATTTAAGACGTTACTTCTGGGATGACCCTCACCTTTATAAAGAAGGAGTAGATGGTGTTATTAGACATTGTATACCTGAGCGTGAACAGGAACAAATCATACGCAAGTGTCACTCCGAGGCTTACGGAGGACACCATGCATGCTTGAGACAGAACTGCACACAAGGTATTACAATCTGGTTTTATTGGCAACTCTTTTCAAAGATGCCCATAAGTTTGTCTTGTCTTGTGATGAATGTCAAAGAATTGGTAATATTAGTAGACGTTAGGAAATGCCTATGAACTATTCACTTATTATTGAACCATTTGATGTTTGGGGATTTGATTATATGGGACCTTTTCCTTCCTCTAATGGGTATACTCATATTCTAGTTGCTGTTGATTACGTTACTAAGTGGGTAGAAGCTATTCCAACTAGTAGTGCTGATCACAACACTTCTATTAAAATTCTTAAAGAAGTTATTTTTCTGAGGTTTTGAGTCCCTAGATATTTAATGATAGATGGTGGTTCACACTTTATTCATGGTGCTTTCCGTAAATTGCTTGCTAAGTATGATGTTAACCATAGAATTGCATCTCCATATCATCCTTAGTCTAGTGGTCAAGTAGAATTAAGTACTAGAGAAATAAAGTTGATCTTGCAAAAGACTGTTAATAGATCTAGGAAGAGTTGGTCTAAGAAACTTGATGATGCATTATGGGCTTATAGAACTGCTTATAAAAATCCTATGGGTATGTCTCCATATAAAATGATTTAAGGGAAAGCATGTCACTTACCTATAGAATTAGAACACAAAGCTTATTGGGCAATCAAAGAGCTCAACTATGATTTCAAACTTGCCGGTGAAAAGAGGTTATTTGACATTAGCTCACTTGATGAATGTAGAACCCAAGCCTATGAAAATGCCAAGCTATTTAGAGAAAAGGTTAAAAGATGGCATGACAAAAGAATACAAAAGCGGGAATTTAATGTAGGTGACCATGTCTTGCTATACAATTCTCGTTTAAGATTTTTTGCAGGAAAGCTTCTCTCCAAATGGGAAGGTCCTTACATTATCGAAGAAGTTTATCGTTCCGGTGCCATCAAGATCAACAACGCCGAAGGCACTAATCCGAAGGTGGTGAATGGGCAAAGAATCAAACATTATATCTCAGGATGCCCATAAATGTTGAAACTAATATTATTCATACCATAACACCGGAGGAGTACATAAGGGAAACCTTCCAGCATGCTCCAGAACCGTGAAAAGGAATAGGTATGTGATACGGTAAGTAAACCGACTTCAAAAGTTTTCCAAAAGCAATTTTACTCCGTTTTGGAATATTTAAAAAATTAGGAAAATAAAAAGTAGTCCGAAAAGTGCACGAGAAGGCAACAAGCCTAGGGGCACGCCCTACCCCGCTGGGCGCACCTCAAAGCTTGTGGCCACCTCGTGTGCCCTCTGGACTCCATTTTCTTCCAGATTACTTGTTTTGCACGGTAAAAATTCATTATATAATCTCCCGAAGTTTCGACCACCGTATTACGACAATATTCTCTGTTCTTGTTTCAAGCTATTTCTGTAGTGGATTTAGAGCAAGATGTCACCACAGGAGTCGGTCGGGGATAGTCGGGTCTCTCACCCAACACCGGATCCAAGAGCATACAACGAAGCTAATCCCTTTGGGTGGTTAATGGAGGAAGAGAGGGAAGCCAACCTAAAAAGAGTGGATGCCATGGAAGAGGATCAAGAAGTCACTTCTCTCCCTCAACCTGGAGCCCTGCGTGTGGAACTCGATGACTCGGTCCTCCCAAATTCGATCAAACCTCCTGGTGCTAAATTTATATCTTACAATAACTTGAAAAAGAGTGTTGCTTCTTCCTCTGCAGCAAGGATGCATCAGTGGGTGGACGGTGCCTTAACTATCACCAGAAAGCTACGTAAGGAAATCATGGATCTCAAACAGCAAAACAATAAGCTCGAGGAGGAGAATCGCATCCTGAGGGGCATCATTGCCAAGAATATTGCACCACCACCTCCGAAGAAGGAGACTTGAGTACAGGGGTATGGGCACTCCCCTTGGCTTGTGCCGAGCTTGCGGGAGGTGTCCCAGTATCGTATCACCATCACTTCTTTATCATTATCGCTTATCTTAGTTCAATCCTTTTGGTTAAATCTTGATCCAGTAGAATAAAAGTTTTAGTATGATCTAGTCTTTGAGTTTTGCTTTATGTTCTATCTATGTAATCGAGTGCAAGAGTTATATAATAAAGATTAGTTTTGAATTAAGGGCTATGCTTTCTTGCTTTGATCTTGGAAGAGGAAAAGAAATAAAGAAAGGAATAAAAGGAATAAAAGAAATAAAAGATTATATATAATCTTATGGAGAGTGATGACTTCACATATAAAAAGTATGATGCATAAAATTTGTTGAGACAAACATAGTATTGGTCATTGTTGCAATTAATAGGAAGTAATAAAGAAAGAGAGGTTTCACATATAAATACACTATCTTGGACATCTTTTGTGATTGTGGGCACTCATTAAAATATTATATGCTAATAAGTTGATGTTGGACAAGGAAGACAACATAATGTGTTATGTTCCCTTATATCCGAATAGAAGTAATATTGTCATGGGTCTTTCAACATGTTGAGCTTGCTTCTCATCCTATGCTAGCCAAAAATTCCACAACAAGTAGAGATACTACTTGTGCATCCAAAAACCATCAACCCAGTTTCATGCCATGAGAGTCCACTATATCTAGCTATGGATTGAGTAAGATCCATCAAGTAAGTTGTCATCGGTGCAAGCAATAAAAAATTGCTCTCTAAATATGTATTATCTTTTAGTGTGAGGAAAATAAGCTTTATACGAACTTGTGATATGGAAGAAATAAAAGCGATGGACTGCATAATAAAGTTCTCTATCACAAGCGGCAATATAAAGTGACGTTCCATTGCATTAAGATTTAGTGCATCCAACCAAAAAGCGCATGACGACCTCTGCTTCCCTCCGCGAAGGGCCTATTTTTTCTTTTTCTTTTTACCTTCATACAAGAGTCATGGTGATCTTCACCCTTCCTTTTATATTTTCTCCTTTTGGCAAGCACTATGTGTTGGGGAAAGATCCAGACATACATATCCACTCGGATGTTGGTGATCACAAAGTATTATTGTTGACATTACCCTTGAGGTAAACGCTTGGGAGGCGAAACTATAAGCCCCTATCTTTCTATGTGTCTGATTAAAACTTTGATCTCATAAATATCGCGTCAGTGTTAGCAATTATGAAAGACTAAAAGATGGTTGAGTATGTGGACTTGCTACAATAGCTCTTACATTGACTCTTTACGATGGTATGATAAATTGCAATTGCCTCAATGATCAAGATCATAGTTTGTTAGTTTTCAATAAAGTTTTTGAGTTCATACTTTACCTTGTGAATGAATTATCACTTTGGCATAAGAAGTTACATAACAATATGTTGTTGTTCTATGGATGATCATGACGCCCTCATGCCCGTATTTTATTTTATCGACACCTCTATCTCTAAACATGTGGTCATGATTATTGATTTCGGCTTTCGCTTGAAGACAAGCGAGGTCTAAGCATGGGGGAGTTAATACGTCCATTTTGTATCATGTTTTTATGTTGATATTTATTGCATTATGGGCTGTTATTACACTTTAAGATACAATTCTTATGCCTTTTCTCTCTTATTTCACAAGGTTTACATGAAGACGGAGAATGCCGGCAGCTGGAATTCTGGACCGGAAAGGAGCAAATCTGAGATACCTATTCTGCACAACTCCAAATATCTTGAAACTTTATAGAGAATAATGGGCGAAGAAACAACAGAAGGGGACCCACCAGGTGGCCATAAGCCTGCGGGGCGCGCCCTACCCCCAGGGCGCGCCCCTTGAGCTTGTGGGCCCCCTGGCCAGCCCCTGGTGTCCATCTTCTGCTATATGAAAGGTTTTGACCTAGAAAAAATTAGAAGGAAGCTTTCGGGATGAAGCGCCGCAATCTAGGGCTCCGGCAGAGCGATTCTGTCAGGGAAACTTCCCTCCGGGAGGGGGAAATCGAAGCCATCGTCATCACCAATGATCCTCTCATCGAGGGAGGGTCAATATTCACCAACATCTTCACCAGCACCATCTCCTCTCAAACCCTAGTTCATCTCTTGTATTCAATCTTTGCCTCAAAACCTCGGATTGGTACATGTGGGTTGCTAGTAGTGTTGATTACTCCTTGTAGTTGATGCTAGTTGGTTTATTTGGTGGAAGATCATATGTTCAGATGTTTAATGATATTTATTACCCCTTTGATCTTGAACATGAGCATGCTTTGTGAGTAGTTATGTTTGTTCCTGAGGACATGGGAGAATTCTTGTTATAAGTAATCATGTGAATTTGGTATTCGTTCGATATTTTGATGAGATGTATGTTGTTTTTCCTCTAGTGGTGTTATGTGAACGTCAACTACATGACACTTCACCATGATTTGGGCCTAGGGGAAGGCATTGGGAAGTAATAAGTAGATGATGGGTTGCTAGAGTGACAGAAGTTTAAACCCTAGTTTATGCGTTGCTTCGTAAGGGGCTGATTTGGATCCACATGTTTCATGCTATGGTTAAATTTATCTTAATTCATCTTTCATAGTTGCAGATGCTTGCGAGAGGGGTTAATCATAAGTGGGAGGCCTGTCCAAGTAAGGACAGCACCCAAGCACAAGTCCACCCACATATCAAATTATCAAAGTAACGAACGCGGATCATATGAGCATGATGAAAACTAGGTTGACGATAATTCCCATGTGTCCTCGGGAGCGCTTTGCTTTATATAACAGTTCTTCCAGGCTTATTGAAGGAAATATGCCCTAGATGCAATAATAAAGTTGTTATTTTATATTTCCTTATTCATGATAAAGGTTTATTATTCATGCTAGAATTGTATTGATCGGAAACTTAAATACATGTGTGAATACATAAACAAATACCGTGTCCCTAGTATGCCTCTACTAGACTAGCTCCTTGATCAAAGATGGTTAAGGTTTCCTAACCATAGACATGTGTTGTCATTTGATGATGGGATCACATCATTAGGAGAATGATGTGATGGACAAGACCCATCCATTAGCTTAGCAATATGATCATTCAGTTTTATTGCCATTGCTTTCTTCATGTCAAATACATATTCCTTCGACTATGAGATTATGCAACTCCCGGATACCGGAGGAATACCTTGTGTTCTATCAAACGTCACAACATAACTGGGTGATCATAAAGATGCTCTACAGGTATCTCTGAAGGTGTTTGTTGAGTTGGCATAGATCGAGATTAGGATTTGTCACTCCGATTATCAGAGAGGTATCTCTGGGCCCTCTCGGTAATACACATCATAAGCTTGCAAGAAAAAGACTAAGGAGTTAGTCATGATGTGATGTATTATGGAACGAGTAAAGAGACTTGCCAGTAACGAGATTGAACTAGGTACGAAGATACCGACGATCGAATCTCGGGCAAGTAACATACCGATGGACAAAGGGAATTACGTATGTTGTCATAACGGTTCGATCGATAAAGATCTTCGTAGAATATGTAGGAGCCAATATGGGCATCCAGGTTCCGCTATTGGTTATTGACCGGAGAGGTGTCTCGGTCATGTCTACATAGTTCTCGAACCCGTAGGGTCCGCACGCTTAACGTTCGTTGACAATATAATGTTATATGAGTTATATGATTTGGTGACCGAATGTTGTTTGGAGTCCTGGATGAGATCACGAACAAGACAAGGAGTCTCAAAATGGTCGAGAGGTAAAGATTGATATATAGGACGATGGTATTCGGACACCGGAAGTGTTTCGGAGGGTACCAGGTACTTATCGGGTCACCGGAAAGAAGTTTCGGGCACCCCCAGCAAAGATATGGGCCTTATGGGCCAATTGAGGGAACACACCAGCCCACAAGGGGCTGGTGCGCCCCTATAGAGGCCGGCCCTATGAGGAGGAGAAGGAAAGAGGGGAGGGAAAGGAAAGTGTGGAGTAGAACTCCCCCTTCCTTCCCTCCCCCCCCCCCCCCCTCTTTCCTTCCACCTTGTTTGTATATGGTAGGGGGGCGCGGCTTGGGAGGGACCCCAAGTAGGATTCCTCCTACTTGGGCACCTCCTTTGGCTGCTCCTCCCTCCCTCCCACCTATATATATGTGGGAAGGGGGCGCCTAGCACATCCCAGATCAATTGTTAGCCGTGTGTGGCGCCCCCCTCCACCGTTTACACCCCCGGTCATATTTTCGTAGTGCTTAGGCGAAGCCCTACGGAGATCACTTCAGCATCACCGTCACCATGCCGTCTTGCTGACGGAAGTCATCTACTACCTTGCCGTCCTGCTGGATCAAGAAGGTAGAGGACGTCACCGAGCTGAACATGTGCTGAACGCGGAGGTGCCGTACGTTCGGTACTAGATCGGTTGGATCACGAAGAAAGTTCGACTACATCAACCGCGTTGTGAAACACTTCCACTTATGGTCTACGAGGGTACGTAGACACACTCTCCCCTCTCGTTGCTATGCATCTCCATGGATAGATCATTGCGTGTGGGTAGAATTTTTTTTTGTTTTCCATGCAACGTTTCCCAACAGTGGCATCAGAGCTAGGTCTATGCGTAGATGATATGCACGAGTAGAATACAAAGAGTTGTGGGCGGTGATGTTCATACTGCTTACCACCAATGTCTTATTTTGATTCTGCGGCATTGTGGGATGAAGCGGCCCGGACTAACCTTACATGTCCACGTACATGAGACCGGTTCTACCGACTGACATGCAACTAGTTTTGCATAATGGTGGCTGGTAGGTGTCTGTTTCTCCTACTTTAGTTGAATCGAATTTGACTGCGGCCGGTCCTTGAAGAAGGTTAAAATACCAAACTTGATAATTCACCATTGTGGTTTTTGCCGTAGGTAAGAATGGTTCTTGCTAGAAACCCGTAGCAGCCACGTAAAACTTGCAACAACAAAGTAGAGGACGTCTAACTTGTTTTTGCAGGGTATGTTGTGATGTGATATGGTTAAGACATGATGTGATATATGTTATTGTATGAGATGATCATGTTTTGTAAGTTATCAGCAACCGTCAGGAGCCTTATGGTTGTCTCTTTATTGTATGAAATACAAACGCCATGTAATTGCTTTACTTTATCGCTATGCGCTAGCAATAGTTGTAGAAGCAATAGTTGGCGAGACAACCACGACGCAACGATGGAGATCAATGTGTCGAGCCGGTAATGATGGAGATCATGACGATGCTTTGGAGATGGAGATCAAAAGCATGAGATGATGATGGCCATATCATGTCACATATTTTGATTGCATGTGATGTTTATCTTTTATGCATCTTATTTTTCTTAGAACGACGGTAGCATTATAAGATGATCCCTTCACTAAATTTCAAGATATAAGTGTTCTCTCCGAGTATGCACCATTGCGAAAGTTCATCGTTTTGAGACACCACGTGATGATCGGGTGTGATAGACTCTACGTTCACATACAACGGGTGTAAGACAGTTTTGCACATGCAGAATACTTGGGTTAAACTTGACGATCCTAGCATGTACAGACATGGTCTCGGAACACTGGAGACCGAAAGTTCGAACATGAGTCATATAGTAGATGTGATCAACATGAAGATGTTCACCATTGAAGACTACTCCATCTCACGTGATGATCGGACTTGGTTTAGTTGATATGGATCATGTATCACTTAGACAACTTGAGGGATGTTGATTTAAGTGGGAGTTCATTAGTAATTTGATTAATTGAACTTAATTTATCATGAACTTAGTCTTGATAGTTTTTGCATATCTATGTTGTAGATCAATAGCTCGTGTATAGCTCCCCTGCTTTATTTTGATATGTTCCTAGAGAAAACTAAGTTGAAAGATGATAGTAGCAATGATGAGGCCTGGGTCCGTGATCTGAGGATTATCCTCATTGCTGCATAGAAGGATTATGTCCTTGATGCACCGCTAGGTGACAAACCTATTGCAGGAGCAGATGCAGACGTTATGAACGTTTGGCAAAGCCCGATATGATGACTACTTAATAGTTTAGTGCACCATGCTTTACGGCTTAGAACCGGGACTTCAAAAACGTTTTGAATGCCACGGAGCATATGAGATGTTCCAAGAGCTGAAATTGGTAATTCAGACTCATGCCCGTATCAAGAGATTTGAGACCTCTGACAAGTACTTTGCCTATAAGATGGAGGAGAATAGCTCAGCCTGTGAGCATGTGCTCAGAATGTCTTGGTACTACAATCGCTTTAATCAAGTGGGAGTTAATCTTCCAGATAAGATAGTAATTGACAGAGTTCTCTAGTCACTATTGAAGGAAATATGCCCTAGAGGCAATAATAAAATTGTTATTTTATATTTCCTTATTCATGATAAATGTTTATTATTCATGCTAGAATTGTATTGATCGGAAACCTAAATACATGTGTGAATACATAGACAAACACTGTGTCCCTAGTGAGCCTCTACTTGACTAGCTCGTTAATCAAAGATGGTTAAGTTTCCTAACCATGGACATGAGTTGTCATTTGATAACAGGATCACATCATTAGGAGAATGATGTGATGGACAAGACCCATCCGTTAGCTTAGCATTATGATCGTTCAGTTTTATTGCTATTGCTTTCTTCATGTCAAATACATATTCCTTCGACTATGAGATTATGAAACTCCCGGATACCGGAGGAATGCCTTGTGTGCTATCAAACATCACAACGTAACTGGGTGATTATAAAGATGCTCTATAGGTATCTCCGAAGGTGTTTGTTGGGTTGGCATAGATCGAGATTAGGATTTATCACTCCGAGTATCGGAGAGGTATCACTGGGCCCTCTGAGTAAGGCACATCATAAGAAGCCTTGCAAGCAAACTGACTAATGAGTTAGTCACTGGATGATGTATTACGGAACGAGTAAAGAGACTTGCCTATAACGAGATTGAACTAGGTATGAAGATACCGACGATCAAATCTCGAGCAAGTAACATACCGATGGACAAAGGGAATAACGTATGTTGTCATAACGGTTCGACCGATAAAGATCTTCGTAGAATATGTGGGAGCCAATATGAGCATCCAGGTTCCACTATTGGTTATTGACCGGAGAAGTGTCTCGGTCATGTCTACATAGTTCTCGAACACGTAGGGTCCGCACGCTTAACGTTCAATGACGATTTAGTATTATATGAGTTATGTGATTTGGTGACCGAATGTTATTCGGAGTCCTATATGAGATCACGAACATGACGAGGAGTCTCAAAATGGTCGAGAGGTAAAGATTGATATATAGGACGATGGTATTCGGACACCGAAAGTGTTCCGGAGGGTACCGGGTACATATCGGGTCACCGAAAGGGGTTCCGGGCACCCCCGGCAAAAGATATGGGCCTAATGTGCCAAGAGGGGAAACGCAGCAGCCAGCAGGGGCTACTGTGCCCCCCATATGGGCCGCACCATAGGAGAAGGAAAGAGGGGAAGGGAGAAGGAAAAATGGGGGATTCGGCCTCCCCCTTCCTTCCCTCCTCCCCCCTCTTTCCTTCCCCCTCCGGTAAATAAGGAAGGGGGGGCGCCGGCCATGGGAAGACCCCAAGTAGGATTCGGCCTACTTGGGCGCCTCCTTGGCTGCCTCCCCTCTCCTCCCACCTATATATATGTGGGGGGGGGGGGCTAGAACACCCAAGACTATTGCATAGCCGTGTGCGGCGCCCCCCTCCACCGTTTACTCCCACGGTCATATCTTCGTAGTGCTTAGGCGAAGCCCTGCGTGGATCACTTCACCATCACCATAGCCACGCTGTCGTGCTGACGGAACTCATCTACTTCCTCGACACCTTGCTGGATCAAGAGTACGAGGGACGTCATCGAGCTGAATGTGTGAAGAACTCGGAGGTGCCGTACGTTCGGTACTTGATTGGTCGGAGCTAGAAGAAGTTCGACTACAACAACCGCGTTGTCAAACGCTTCCGCTTTTGGTCTACAAGGGTACATAGACACACTCTCCCCCTCTCGTTGCTATGCATCTCCTAGATAGATCTTGCGTGAGCGTAGGGATTTTTTTGAAATTGCATGCTACGTTTCCCAACAGTGGCATCCGAGCCAGGTCTATGCGTAGATGATATGCACGAGTAGAACACAAAGAGTTGTGGGCGGTGATCGTCATAATGCTTACCACCAATGTCTTATTTTGATTCGGCGGTATTGTTGGATGAAGCGGCCCGGACCAACCTTACATGACCACGTTCATGAGACCGGTTCCACCAACAGACATGCAACTAGTTTTGCATAAAGGTGGCTGGCGGGTGTCAGTTTCTCCTACTTTAGTTGAATTGAATTTGACTGTGGCCGGCCCTTGTTGAAGGTTAAAACAGCAAACTTGATAAATCACCATTGTGGTTTTGATGCGTAGGTAAGAACGGTTCTTGCTAGAAGCCCGTAGCAGCCACGTAAAACTTGCAACAACAAAGTAGAGGACGTCTAACTTGTTTTTGCAGGGCATGTTGTGATGTGATATGGTCAAGAAATGATGTGATATACGTTGTTGTATGAGATGATCAAGTTTTGTAAAAGTTATCGGCAACTGGCAGGAGCCTTATGGTTGTCGCTTTATTGTATGAAATGCAAACGCCATGTAATTGCTTTACTTTATCACTATGCGTTAGCGATAGTTGTAGAAGCAATAGTTGGCGAGACGACCACAACGCAACGATGGAGATCAAGGTGTCGAGCCGGTGATGATGGAGATCATGACGATGATTTGGAGATGGAGATCAAAAGCACAAGATGATGATGGCCATATCATGTCACATATTTTGATTGCATGTGATGTTTATCTTTTATGCATCTTATTTTGCTTAGTATGGCGGTAGCATTATAAGATGATGACTGATCTAAATTTCAAGGTATGAGTGTTCTCCCTGAGTATGCACCGTTGCGACAGTTCATCGTGTTGAGACACCACGTGATGATCGGGTGTGATAGACTCTACATTCAAATACAACGGGTGCAAGACAGTTTTGCACATGCGGAATACTCGGGTTAAACTTGACGAGCCTGGCATGTACAGACATGGCCTCGGAACACTAGAGACCGAAAGGTCGAACGTGAATCATATAGTAGATATGATCAACATAGAGATGTTCACCATTGATGACTACTCCATCTCACGTGATGATCGGACATGGTTTAGTTGATTTGCATCACGTATCATTTAGATGACTTGAGGGATGTTTATCTAAGTGGGAGTTCTTAAGTAATTTGATTAATTGAACTTAATTTATCATGAACTTAGTCCTGATAGTTTTTGCATATCTATGTTGTAGATCAATGGCCCGTGCTACCGTTCCCTTGAATTTTAATGCGTTCCTAGAGAAAGCTAAGTTGAAAGATGATGGTAGGAACTACATGGACTGGGTCCGTAACTTGAGGATTATCCTCATTGCTGCACAGAAGAATTATGTCCTTGATGCACCACTAGGTGAAAGGCCTGCTGCAGGAGCAGATGTTGATGTTATGAACGTCTGGCAAGCTCGATCCGATGACTACTCGATAGTTCAGTGTGCCATGCTTTATGGCTTAGAATCGGGACTTCAAAGACGTTTTGAACGTCATGGAGCATATGAGATGTTCCAGGAGTTGAAGTTAATATTTCAAGCAAATGCCCGAGTTGAGAGATATGAAGTCTCCAATAAGTTCTATAGCTGCAAGATGGAGGAGAACAGTTCTGTCAGTGGACACATACTCAAAATGTCTGGGTATCATAATCACTTGACTCAGCTGGGAGTTAATCTTCTAGTTGATAGTGTTATTGACAGAGTTCTTCAATCACTGCCACCAAGCTAAAAAGGCTTCGTGATGAACTATAATATGCAAGGGATGGAGAAGACAATTCCCGAGCTCTTCGCAATGCTCAAAGCTGCGGAGGTAGAAATCAAGCAGGAGCATCAAGTGTTGATGGTTAACAAGACCACTAGTTTCAAGAAAAAGGGCAAGGGAAAGAACGGGAACTTCAAGAAGAATGGCAAGCAAGTTGCCACTCCCGGGAAGAAGCCCAAAGCTGGACCCAAGCCTGAAACTGAGTGCTTCTATTGCAAAGGGACTGGTCACTGGAAGCGGAACTACCCCAAGTATTTGGCGGATAAGAAGGATGGCAAAGTGAACAAAGGTATATTTGATATACCTGTTATTGATGTGTACCTTACTAATGCTCGTAGTAGCACCTGGGTATTTGATACTGGTTCAGTTGCTCATATTTGTAACTTGAAACAGGAGCTACGGATTAAACGAAGATTGGCTAAGGACGAGGTGAAGATGCGCGTCGGGAATGGTTCCAAGGTCGATGTGATCGCCGTCGGCACGCTACCTCTACATCTACCTTCAGGATTAGTTTTAGACCTGAATAATTGTTATTTGGTGCAGCGTTGAGCACAAACATTATATCTAGATCTTGTTTAGTGCGAGACGGTTATTCATTTAAATCAGAGAATAATGGTTGTTCTATTTATATGAGTAATATCTTTTATGGTCATGCACCCTTGAAGAGTGGTCTATTTTTATTGAATCTCGATCGTGGTGATACACATATTCATAATATTGATTCCAAAAGATGCAAAGTTGATAATGATAGTGCAACATATTTGTGGCACTGCCATTTAGGTCATATTGGTGTAAAGCGCATGAAGAAACTGCATGCAGATGGGCTTTTGGAATCACTTGATTATGAATCATTTGATACTTGCGAACCATGCCTCATGGACAAGATGACTAAAACTCCATTCTCCGGAACAATGGAGCGAGCTAATGACTTATTGGAAATAATACATACCGATGTATGCGGTCCGATGAGTGTTGAGGCACACGGCGGGTATCGTTATTTTCTGACCTTCATAGATGATTTGAGCAGATATGGGTATATCTACTTGATAAAACACAAGTCTGAAACATTTGAAAAGTTCAAAGAATTTCAGAGTGAAGTGGAGAATCATCGTAACAAGAAAATAAAGTTTCTATGATCTGATCGCGGAGGCAAATATTTGAGTTACGAGTTTGGCCTTCATTTAAAACAATGTGGAATAGTTTCACAACTCACGCCACCTGGAACACCACAGCGTAATGGTGTGTCCGAACATCGTAACCGTACTTTATTAGATATGGTGCAATCTATGATGTCTCTTACCGATTTACCACTATCGTTTTGGGGTCATGCATTAGAGACAGCTGCATTCACATTAAATAGGGCACCTTCTAAATCCGTTGAGACG
The DNA here is from genome assembly GCA_011799875.1 of Thinopyrum elongatum. NCBI lineage: Eukaryota > Viridiplantae > Streptophyta > Magnoliopsida > Poales > Poaceae > Thinopyrum > Thinopyrum elongatum. The sequence goes on along the minus strand of CM022300.1, from coordinate 78,494,336 downwards.
ACACCGTATGAACTGTGGTTTGGGAAGAAACTGAAGCTGTGGTTTCTTAAAGTTTGGGGTTACGACACTTATGTCAAAAGGCTTCAGCCTGATAAGCTCGAACCCAAATCGGAGAAGTGCGTCTTCATAGGATACCCTAAGGAAACAATTGGGTACACCTTCTACCACAGATCCGAAGGCAAGATCTTTGTTGCCAAGAATGGAACCTTTCTAGAGAAGGAGTTTCTCTCGAAAGAAGTGAGTGGGAGGAAAGTAAAACTTGATGAGGTAATTGTACCTTCTCTCGAATTGGAAAGTAGCTCATCACAGAAAACCATTCCCGTGATGCCTACACCAACTAGAGAGGAAGCTAATGATGATGATCATGAAACTTCAGATAAAATTACTACAGAACCTCGTAGGTCAACCAGAACATGATCTGCACCAGAGTGGTACGGGAATCCTGTACAGGAAGTCATGTTACTAGACCAAGGCGAACCTACGAACTATGAAGAAGCTATGATGAGCCCAGATTCCGACAAATGGCTTGAGGCCATGAAATCTGAGATAGGCTCCATGTATGAGAACAAAGTGTGGACTTTGGTGGACTTGCCCGATGATCGGCGAGCCATAGAGAATAAATGGATCTTCAAGAAGAAGACTGACGCCGATGGTAATATTACTATCTACAAAGCTTGACTTATCGCAAAAGGTTTTCGACAAGTTCAAGGAGTTGACTACGATGAGACTTTCTCACCCGTAGCGATGTGTAAGTCCATCCGAATCATGTTAGCAATTGTCGCATTTTATGATTATGAAATCTGGCAAATGGATGTCAAAACTGCATTCCTTAATGGATTTCTTAAAGAAGAGCTGCATATGATGCAACCAGAAGGTTTTGTCGATCCTAAAGGTGCTAACAAAGTGTGCAATCTCCAGCGATCTATCTATGGACTGGTGCAAGCATCTCGGAGTTGGAATATACACTTTGATGAGGTGATCAAAGCATATGGTTTTATACGGACTTTCGGAGAAGCCTATATTTACAAAAAAGTGAGTGGGAGCTCTGTAGCATTTCTAATATTATATGTGGATGACATATTGTTGATTGGAAATGATGTAGAATTTCTGGATAGCATAAAAGGATACTTAAATAAGAGTTTTTCAATGAAAGACCTCGGTGAAGCTGCTTATATATTGGGCATCAAGATCTATAGGGATAGATCGAGATGCTTAATAGGACTTTCACAAAGCACATACCTTGATAAAGTTTTGAAGAAGTTCAAAATGGATCAGTTAAAGAAAATCTTTTGTGACAATACTGGAGCAATTGCCTTAGCAAAGGAATCCAGATTTCACAAAAGAACCAAACACATCAAGAGACGCTTCAACTCCATCCGTGATCAAGTCAAGGAGGGAGACATAGAGATTTGCAAAATACATACAGAACTGAATGTAGCAGACCCGTTGACTAAGCCTCTTCCACGAGCAAAACATGATCAGCACCAAGACTCCATGGGTGTTAGAATCATTACAATGTAATCTAGATTATTGACTCTAGTGCAAGTGGTAGACTGAAGGAAATATGCCCTAGAGGCAATAATAAAGTTGTTATTTTATATTTCCTTATTCATGATAAATGTTTATTATTCATGCTAGAATTGTATTGATCGGAAACCTAAATACATGTGTGAATACATAGACAAACACTGTGTCCCTAGTGAGCCTCTACTTGACTAGCTCGTTAATCAAAGATGGTTAAGGTTTCCTAACCATGGACATGAGTTGTCATTTGATAACGAGATCACATCATTAGGAGAATGATGTGATGGACAAGACCCATCCGTTAGCTTAGCATTATGATCGTTCAGTTTTATTGCTATTGCTTTCTTCACGTCAAATACATATTGCTTCGACTATGAGATTATGCAACTCCCGGATACCGGAGGAATGCCTTGTGTGCTATCAAATGTCACAACATAACTGGGTGATTATAAAGATGCTCTACAGGTATCTCCGAAGGTGTTTTTTGGGTTGGCATAGATCGAGATTGGGATTTGTCACTTCGAGTATCGAAGAGGTATCTCTGGGCCTCTCGGTAATGCACATCATAAGAAGCCTTGCAAGCAAAGTGACTAATGAGTTAGTCACAGGATGATGTATTATGGAACGAGTAAAGAGACGTGCCTGTAACGAGATTGAACTAGGTATGAAGATACCGACGATCGAATCTCGGGCAAGTAACATACCGATGGACAAAGGGAATAACGTATGTTGTCATAACGGTTTGACCGATAAAGATCTTCGTAGAATATGTGGGAGCCAATATGAGCATCCAGGCTTCGCTGTTGCTTATTGACCGGAGATGTTTCTTGGTCATGTCTACATAGTTCTCGAACCCGTAGGGTCCACACGCTTAACGTTCAATGACGATTTAGTATTATATGAGTTATGTGATTTGGTGGCCGAATGTTATTCGGAGTCCCGGATGAGATACGGACATGACGAGGAGTCTCAAAATGGTCGAGAGGTAAAGATTGATATATAGGACGATGGTATTCGGACACCGTAAGTGTTCCGAAGGGTACCGGGTACATATCGGGTCATCAAAAGGGGTTCCGGGCACCCCCGGCAAAAGATATGGGCCTAATGGGCCAAGAGGGGAAACGCAGCAGCCAGCAGGGGCTGCTGCGCCCCCTATATGGGCCACACCAGAGGAGAAGGAAAGAGGGGAAGGGAAAAGGAAAAAGGGGGGATTCGGCCTCCCCCTTCCTTCCCTCCTTCCTCCTCTTTCCTTCCCCCTCCGGTAAATAAGGAAGGGGGCACCGGCCATGGGAAGACCCCAAGTAGGATTCGGCCTACTTGGGCGCCTCCTTGGCTGCCCCCCCTCTCCCCCCCCACCTATATATATGTGGGGGGCGCCCCTAGCACACCCAAGACTATTGCATAGCCATGTGCGGCGCCCCCCTCCACCGTTTACTCCCACGGTCATATCTTCGTAGTGCTTAGGCGAAGCCCTGCGTGGATCACTTCACCATCACCGTCGCCACGCCGTCGTGCTGACGGAACTCATCTACTTCCTCGACACCTTGCTGGATCAAGAGTACGAGGGATGTCATCGAGCTGAACGTGTGCAGAACTCGGAGGTACCGTACGTTCGGTACTTTTTCGGTTGGAGCTAGAAGAAGTTCGACTACATCAACCGCGTTGTCAAACGCTTCCGCTTTAGGTCTACGAAGGTACGTAGACACACTCTCCCCCTCTCGTTGCTATGCATTTCCTAGATAGATCTTGCGTGAGCGTAGGAATTTTTTTCAAATTGCATGCTACGTTTCCCAACAACTATCACCAAGCTACTAGAACTTCGTGATAAACTATAATATGCAAGGGATGATGAAAACGATTCCCGAGCTCTTCGCGATGCTGAAATCGGCGGAGGTAGAAATCAAGAAGGAGCATCAAGTGTTGATGGTTAACAAGACCACTAGTTTCAAGAAAAAAGGCAAAAGGGAAAGAAAGGGAACTTCAAGAAGAATGGCAAACAAGTTGCCGCTCCCACGAAGAAACCCAAAGCTAGACCCAAGCCTGAAGTTGAGTGCTTCTACAGCAAAGGAAATGGTCACTGGAAGCGGAACTGCCCCAAATACTTGGCGGATAAGAAGGATGGCAGAGTGAACAAAGGTATATTTGATATACATGTTATTGATGTGTACTTTACTAGTGTTCATAGTAGCCCCTGGGTATTTGATACCGGTTCAGTTGCTAAGATTAGTAACTCGAAACAGGAGTTGCAAAATGAATAGAGACTAATTAATGGCGAGGTGACGATGTGTGTTGGAAGTGATTCCAAGGTTGATAAGATCACCATCACACTCCCTCTACCTTCGGTATTAGTGTTGGACCTAAATAAATGTTATTTGGTGTTTGCGTTGAGCATGAATATGATTGGATCATGTTTATTGCGATACGGTTATTCATTTAAGTCAGAGAATAAATGTTCTTCTGTTTACATGAATAAAACCTTCTATGGTCATACACCCAATGTAAATGGTTTATTGAATCTCAATCGTAGTGATACACATATTCATAATATTGATGCCAAAAGATGCAAAGTTGATAATGATAGTGCAACATATTTGTGACACTGCTGTTTAGGTCATATTGGTGTAAAACGCATGAAGAAACTCCATACAGATGGACTTTTGGAATCACTTGATTATCAATCATTTGATACTTGTGAACCATGCCTCATGGGTAAGATGACTAAAACTCTGTTCTCCAGATCAATGGAGCGAGCTAATGACTTATTGGAAATAATACATACCGATGTATGTGGTCCGATGAGTGTCGAAGCACACGGAGGGTATCGTTATTTTCTCACCTTCACTGATGATTTGAGTAGATATGGGTATATCTACTTGATAAAACACAAGTCTGAAACATTTTAAAAGTTCAAAGAATTTCAGAGTGAAGTTGAGAATCATCGTAACAAGAAAATAAAGTTTCTACGATCCGATCGCGGAGGCGAATATTTGAGTTACGAGTTTGGCCTTCATTTAAAACAATGTGGAATTGTTTCACAACTCATGCCACCTGGAACACCACAGCATAATGGTGTGTCCGAACGTCATAACCGTACTTTATTAGATATGGTACGTTCTATTATGTCTCTTACCGATTTACCACTATCGTTTTGGTGTTATGCATTAGAGACAGCTGCATTCAGGTTAAAATAGGGCACCGTCTAAATCCGTTGAGACGACACCGTATGAACTATGGTTTGGCAAGAAACCTAAGTTGTCGTTTCTTAAAGTTTGGGGATGCAACGCTTATGTCAAAAGGCTTCAGCCTGATAAGCTCGAACCTAAATCAGAAAAGTGCGTCTTCATAGGATACCCTAAGGAAACTATTGGGTACACCTTCTACCACAGATCCGAAGGCAAGATCTTTGTTGCTAAGTTTGGATCCTTTCTAGAGAAAGAGTTTCTTTTGAAACAAGTGAGTGGGAGGAAAGTAGAACTTGATAAGGTAATTGTACCTTCTCTCGAATTGGAGAGTAGTACATCACAGAAAACCGTTCCCGTGATGCCTACACCAACTAGAGAGGAAGCTAATGATGATGATCATGAAACTTCGGATCAAGTTACTATAGAACCTCGTAGGTCAACCAGAACATGATCCGCACCAGAGTGGTACGGGAATCCTGTACTAGAAGTCATGTTACTAGACCAAGGCGAACCTACGAACTATGAAGAAGCTATGATGAGCCCAGATTCCAACAGATGGCTTGAGGCCATGAAATCTGAGATAGGATCCATGTATGAGAACAAAGTGTGGACTTTGGTGGATTTGCCCGATGATCCGCAAGCCACTGAGAATAAATGGATTTTCAAGAGGAAGACGGACGTTGATGGTAATATCACTATCTACAAAGCTCGACTTGTCACAAAAGTGTTTTCGACAAGTTCAAGGGGTTGACTACAATGAGACTTTCTCACCCTTAGCGATGCTTAAGTCCGTCCGAATCATGTTAGCAATTACCGCATTTCATAATTATAAAATCTGGCAAATGGATGTCAAAAAACTGCATTCCTTAATGGATATTAAAGAAGAGTTGTATATGATGCAACCAGAAGTTTTTGTCGATCCTAAAGGTGCTAACAAAGTGAGCAAGCTCCAGCGATCGATCTATGGACTGGTGCAAGCATCTCGGAGTTGGAATATATGCTTTGATGAGGTGATCAAAGCATATGGTTTTATACAGACTTATGGTGAAGCCTGTATTTACAAGAAAGTGAGTGGGAGCTCGGTAGCATTTCTGATATTATATATGGATGACATATTATTAATTGGAAATGATATAGAATTTCTAAATAGCATAAAAAGGATACTTGAATAAGAATTTTTCAATGAAAGACCTTGGTGAAGCTACTTGTATATTGGGCATCAAGATCTATAGAGATAGATCAAGACGCTTAATAGGACTTTCACAAAGCACATACCTTGATAAAGTTTTGAAGAAGTTCAAAATGGATCAGTCAAAGAAAGGGTTCTTGCCTGTATTACAAGGTGTGAAGTTGAGTCAGACTCAAAGCCCGACCAGTGAAGAAGATAGAGAGAGAATGAAATTCATTCCCTATGCCTCAGCAATAGGTTCTATAAAGTATGCCACGCTGTGTACCAAACCTATTGTGTACCTTGCCATGAGTTTGGCAAGGGGGTACAATAGTGATCCAGGAGTAGATCACTGGACAGCGGTCAAAAATTATCCTTAGTTACCTAAGAGGACTAAGGAGGTATTTCTCAATTATGGAGGTAATAAAGAGTTTGTCGTAAAGGGTTACGTCGATGCAAGTTTTAACACTGATCCAGATGACTCTAAGTCTCAATCTGGATACGTATTGAAAGTGGGAGCAATTAGCTAGAGTAGCTCCATGCAGAGCATTGTAGACATAGAAATTTGCAAAATACATACGGATCTGAATGTGGCAGACCCATTGACTAAACTTCTCTCACAAGCAAAACATGATCACACCTTAGCACTCTTTGGGTGTTAATCACATGTTGATGTCAACTAGATTATTGACTCTAGTAAACTCTTTGGGTGTTGGTCACATGGCGATGTGAACTACGGGTGTTAATCACATGGTGATGTGAACTAGATTATTGACTCTAGTGTAAGTGGGAGACTGAAGGAAATATGCCCTAGATGCAATAATAAAGTTGTTATTTTATATTTCCTTATTCATGATAAAGGTTTATATTCATGCTAGAATTGTATTGATCGGAAACTTAAATACATGTTTGAATACATAAACAAATACCGTGTCCCTAGTATGCCTCTACTAGACTAGCTTGTTGATCAAAGATGGTTAAGGTTTCCTAACCATAGACATGTGTTGTCATTTGATGATGGGATCACATCATTAGGAGAATGATGTGATGGACAAGACCCATCTGTTAGCTTAGCATTATGATCGTTCAGTTTTATTGCTATTGCTTTCTTCATGTCAAATACATATTCCTTCGACTAAGAGATTATGCAACTCCCGGATACCGGAAGAATACCTTGTGTTCTATCAAATGTCACAACATAACTGGGAGATCATAAAGATGCTCTACAGGTATCTCCGAAGGTGTTTGTTGAGTTGGCATAGATCGAGATTAGGATTTGTCACTCCGAGTATCGGAAAGGTATCTCTGGGCCCTCTTGGTAATACACAGCATAAGCTTGCAAGAAAAAGACTAAGGAGTTAGTCACGAGGTGATGTATTACGGAACGAGTAAAGAGACTTGCCGGTAATGAGATTGAACTAGGTACAAAGATATCGACGATCGAATCTCTGGCAAGTAACATACCGATGGACAAAGGGAATTACGTATGTTGTCATAACGATTCGACCGATAAAGATCTTCATAGAATATGTAGGAGCCAATTTGGGCATCCAGGGTCCGCTATTGGTTATTGACCGGAGAGGTGTCTCGGTCATGTCTACATAGTTCTCGAACCCGTAGGGTCCGCACGCTTAACGTTCGTTGATGATATAGTGTTATATGAGTTATATGATTTGGTGACCGAATGTTGTTCGGAGTCCCGGATGAGATCACGAACATGACGAGGAGTCTTAAAATGGTCGAGAGGTAAAGATTGATATATAGGACGATGGTATTCGAATGTCGGAAGTGTTTCGGAGGGTACCGGGTATTTATTGGGTCACCGGAAAGAAGTTTCGGGCACCCCCGGCAAAGATATGGGCCTTATGGGCCAAGTGAGGGAACACACCAGCCCACAAGGGGCTGGTGCGCCCCTATATAGGTCGGCCCTATGAGGAGGAGAAGGAAAGATGGGAGGGAAAGGAAAGTGTGGAGTAGGACCCCCCCTTCCTTCCCTCCCCCCCCCTTTCCTTCCCCCTTGTTTATATATGGCAGGGGGGCGCGGCTTGGGAGGGACCCCAAGTAGGATTCCTCCTACTTGGGTGCCTCCTTTGGCTGCTCCTCCCTCCTTCCCACCTATATATATGTGGGAAGGGGGCGCCTAGCACATTCTAGATCCATTGTTAGCCGTGTGCGGCGCCCCCCTCCACCGTTTACAACCCTGGTCATATTTTCGTAGTGCTTAGGCGAAGCCCTACGGAGATCACTTCACCATCACCGTCACCACGCCGTCATGCTGATGGAACTCATCTACTACCTCGCTGTCTTGCTGGATCAAGAAGGCGGAGGACGTCACCGAGCTGAATGTGTGCTGAACGCGGAGGTGCTGTACGTTCGGTACTAGATTTGGATCGCGAAGAAAGTTCGACTACATCAACCGCGTTGTGAAACGCTTCCGCTTACGGTCTATAAGGGTACGTAGACACACTCTCCCCTCTCGTTTCTATGCATCTCCATGGATAGATCATTGCGTCTGCGTAGAATTTTTTTTGTTTTCCATGCAACCTTTCCCAACACTTATCCTTTGCTATAAAAAGGATTGGGCCACCTTGCTGCACCTTTGTTACATTTGTTACTTTTTACCCGTTACGAATTATCTTACTACCAAACTATCTGTTACCGATAATTTCAGTGCCTGCAGAGAATACCTTGCTGAAAACCGCTTGTCATTTCCTTCTGCTCCTTGTTGGGTTCGACACTCTTAGTTATCGAAAGGACTACGATTGATCCCCTATACTTGTGGGTCATTAGTGAATTGCAAGAACTTGGGTGTGCACATTAAACTAGTAGTATGTTCATTTAGATTGAGCGATCATATGTTCTAATGATTGTACTAGGTCAAAGATGTTGTGTATTATTGCAACAACTTGGGTGTCTACATTCAGCTAGTAGTATGTTTATTTATATTGAGCAATCATATGTTCTAACTATGATTGTACTAGGTCAAAGATGTCGTGTGTTATTGTATTATATATACTTATTTACATACACTAAGTGGTGTGATGATGTACAAATTAATGGTGCTTATGTAAAAATATGTGATTGTATCTTTGTTAACTTTCTGCAAATGTTTTTTCCTGAATAGTGTGAGCACTTTTAGAAATATTTGCAAGGGCCTTCAAAATATGCATGACCAGCCTTCAGAAACAATATGAGCGCTTCCACAATACACCGAGAGCACTTTAATAGTCTTTGCACGTTAAAAAAAAGGAATGCATTGTCACGTCTCCGTGTGTACAAAGAAAAAAAGCAACGGACGATCAAGTCTTCCTGTGCCTCCTCATCTGCCTCGTATGAATGGGGTGCGGTTAGATCGTGGCAACACAGCGCACGCCTAGTATGGCCGTCGTTCAAACTGCTTCGCGGCCTCCTCGTCTCCCACCATGATTTAAGCGGTTGCCAACTCCCCTCTCCATCGCTTTCCCCATTCCACTCTCAATCTCTCCCCGCATCCTTCTATCACTAGCACCATGTCTCCCGCTAGATATTTCGGTGACCTCGGCGGCGACAGGACTGTTATGCCGGGCTTACTAGCCCCGTTCACTCGGGAACGCCGTGTCGACCTCCACAGCGGCCACACCATCCACATCGTGTACACCAATGAGATCAACGTTGTCTACACGTGGATACAAGAGAGCGAGCCGTACATGCGAGCGTATGAATTGGTCTTCGTCGGCATAGACCTCGAGTACACTCCCTCGAATGACAAGGCAGCAATCATCCAGCTTTGCAGCGGCTCTAGTTGTCTTGTTTACCAGGTATGACAGTCGCCAAGGGTGAGCACATCCTTGTGGAAGTTCCTCCTCAAGGAACAGTATACATTCGTAGGTTTTTCCATCTGGCGTGATAAAGAATTGTTGGAGCTCTTGGGCTTAAGGGTCACAAACTACAAGGACATCCAGGCCGAATGGGCTGTTTTGGATGCCTCAAACAAGCCTTTGAATTCGCTCGGGGAATTAGCCGGATTGATCATTGATGAATTCTATGATGAGATGAAGAATTTGTTAGATAAGGAGTATCACTAACGTTGGGATGTGGAGCTATGTGATGCACAAATCGCGTACGCGTGCATCGCGCATATGCATGCTTAGCCGTATGGAGACGGATCTACCTCATCGAGCAGGGTCGGCTTGAAGCAAAAGATAGGCAAGTGAAGCTGGCCATCCATGAAAACATCAAGAAGAAGGAGAGGATGCAACGCACAATACAGAAGGCGCGACATGGAAGATATTAGTTTTGAATAGATTAGTTTTATTATGATTTATGTAATTTAAATTCTGCTGAACTTGGCCGATTTATGCCGAAGTTGTGTGTTACAATGTTATGAACATTTGTGGTATTGTACTATTAAGTCAATTAATGTACCTGTCGGCCCTTAAAAGCGGTACCTTCGAATACTACCTTGTCAAATCTTTATCTTTCCCATTCACCATCACGCCCCAAGCAAAACCCTAGCCTCCAAGGGGTGAAAGATGTCCGTGCATGGAGGCAAGAAGGAGGGTCGACGGATTGTAGGATCGACGGGGGTGACAAGCAATCTGCTACTTCTTGAGCTTGCATTGGTTTTTCCCTTGAAGAGGAAAGGGTGATGCAACAAAGTAGAGATAAGTATTTCCCTCAGTTTGAGAACCAAGGTATCAATCCAGTAGGAGACAACGCACAAATCACCGAATACCTGCAAAAACAATCAAACCACTTGCACCCAACGCGATAAAGGGGTGGTCAATCCCTTCATGGTTATTTGCAAAAGTGAGATCTGATAGAGATAGATAAATGATAAAGTAAATATTTTTGGTATTTTTGTTTTATAAATCGGAAAGTAAAAGATTGCAAAATAGTAGATCGGAAACTTGTATGATGAAAAGTAGAAGATTATATGATGGAAAATAGACCCGGGGGCCATAGGTTCACTAGAGGCTTCTCTCAAGATAGAAAATAATACGGTGGGTGAACAAATTACTGCCGAGCAATTGATAGAAAAGCGCAAAGTTATGACGATATCTAAGGCAATGATCATGAATATAGGCATCACGTCCGTGTCAAGTAGACCGAAACGATTCTGCATCTACTACTATTACTCCACACATCGACCGCTATCCAGCATGCATCTAGAGTATTAAGTCCATAAAGAACGGAGTAACGCATTAAGTAAGATGACATGATGTAGAGGAATTAACTCAAGCAATATGATGAAAACCCCATCTTTTTATCCTCGATGGCAACAATACAATACATGCCTTGCTGCCCCTACTGTCACTGGGAAAGGACACCGCAAGATTGAACCCAAAGCTAAGCACTTCTCCCATTGCAAGAAAAACCAATCTAGTTGGCCAAACCAAACCGATAGTTCGAAGAGAATTACAAAGATATCAAATCATGCATATAAGAATTCAGAGAAGATTCAAATAATATTCATAGATAGGCTGATCATAAATCCACAATTCATCGGATCTCGGCAAACACACCGCAAAAAAGTATTACATCGAATAGATCTCCAAGAACATCGAGGAGAACATGGTATTGAGAATCAAAGAGAGAGAAGAAGCCATCGAGCTACTAGCTATGGACCCGTAGGTCTGTGGTAAACTACTCACGCTTCATCGGAAGGGCAATGGTGTTGATGTAGAAGCCCTCCGTGATCCAATCCCCCTCCGGCAGGGTGCCGGAAAAGGTCCCTAGATGGGATCTCACGGGTACAGAAGGTTGCGGCGGTGGAAAAGTCTTTTCGTGGATGCCTCTGTTGGTTTGGGGATATATGAGTATATATAGGCGAAAGAATTAGGTCAGGAGGTGCATGAGGGGCCCACAAGGGTGGGGGGGCGCGCCCTACCCCCCTGGGCGCGCACTCCGTCCTTCTGGCCGCCTCGTGGCTCCTCTGACTTCATCTCCAAGTCTCCTGGTTTTCTTCTGGTCCAAGAAAAATCATCGCGAAAGTTTTATTCTGTTTGGTATTCCTTTTCTGCAAAACTCAAAAACAAGGAAAAAACAAAAACTGGCACTGGGCTCTAGGTTAATAGGTCAGTCCCAAAAATAATATAAAATAGCATATTAATGCATATAAAATATCCAAAATAGATAATATAATAGCATGGAACAATAAAAAATTATAGATACGTTGGAGACGTATCAAGCATCCCCAAGCTTAATTCCTGCTCGTCCTCGAGTAGGTAAATGATTAAAAATAGAATTTTTGATGTGGAATGCTACCTAACATATTTATCCATGTAATTTTCTTTATTGTGGCATGAATGTTCAGATCCATAAGATTCAAAACAAAAGTTTAATATTGACATAAAAACAATAATACTTCAAGCATACTAACAAGGCAATTATGTCTTCTCAAAATAACATGGCCAAAGAAAGCTTATCCGTACAAAATCATATAGTCTGGCTATGCTCCATCTTCATCACACAAAATTCTCAAATCATGCACAACCCCGATGACAAGCCAAGCAATATTTTCATACTTTTGACGTTCTCAAACCTTTTCAACTTTCACGCAATACATGAGCGTGAGCCATGGACATAGCACTATAGGTGGAATAGAATATGGTGGTTGTGGAGAAGATAAAAGAGGGAGATAGTCTCACATCAACTAGGCGTATCAACGGGCTATGGAGATGCCCATCAATAGATATCAATGTGAGTGAGTAGTGATTGCCATGCAACGGATGCACTAGAGCTATAAGTGTATGAAAGCTCAAAAAGAAAACTAAGTGGGTGTGCATCCAACTTGCTTGCTCATGAAGACCTAGGGCAATTTGAGAAAGCCGATCGTTGGTGTGACGCCCCCGGCCCGATCGCGCGCTAATCATACATGCAAATGCACACGATCAAGCCTAAGGACTCACGGGAAGATATCACAACACAACTCTAAAACATAAATAAAGTCATACAAGCTTTATATTACAAGCCAGGGCCTCGAGGGCTCGAATACATAGCTCGATGGCATACAAGCGTCAGCGGAAGCATCAGATATCTGAGTACAGATATAAAAGAGAAACAGAAAGGCCTTTAGAAAGGCGGGGCAAAATAAAACACTACGATCGAAAGGCGTAGGCCTCCTGCCTGGGACCCTCCGAACCTACTCCTGGTCGACAGCCAACTCGTAGCAGAAGCCATCCTCGGGGTAGTAGTAGTAGTCGAACGTCGGCGGGGGTAGCTGTCTCAGCGGCTCCGTCATCTGGTCACGACGAACTGACATGGGGGAAAAAGAAAGCAAAGCAACCGTGAGTACTCTGAAGTACTCAGCAAGCAAGGATCTACACTACATATGCAACATTATCAAAGGGAGGCTGTATATGTGGACTGGGCTGCAGAAATGCCAGAATAGAGAGGAGGGTCTAGTCCTATCGAAGACTAGCATCTTCAGCGGTCTTGCAGCAATAGGAGAGAGTAGAACACTACCATATAATGTAGCAGTAATACTATCAACCTCACCCAGAGATCCTTTCTCGACTCCCTGCGAGAAAGCAATCCCAGAGCCATAAAGTCATAAAACCTCGTCCTGAGATCCCTTCTCGACTCCCTACGAGAAGCAATCCCAGAGCCACATATCCAGGTATCATCACGGGTAACCAGTTCTAGTTGTACCGATCGGGATACAACTCCGAGTGTCCTTTACCGTAGGACCGGCTATCGATAGAAGTGTTCTTCCCTGCAGGGGTGCACCAACTTACCCATCACACTCGCTTAACTCCGGCCGGACACACTTTCCTGGGTCATGCCCGGCCTCGGCCAAACAACACATCGCAACCCGACCTACAGCTCAGCAGAGAGGTCCCCGTCGGTCTACATCCTAAGCGCTCAGAGGTCTTGGGCCATCATCCTGTGCACTCCGAGTCGTTGCGTGCAGGGGGAAGCCAGGCACCAGGGGGGCGCCGGTCCGTCCCGGCCGCAATGCTGAACTGGACGTCTGACAGAACTTTCGGCTGATGCTACGATGCAGAACGCCCATACTAAGCCCACGTGATGGTTAGTGCTATCAGACCAGAGGCCTGCTCGGATCAAATATCCAAATCGTAAGTGGCCTAGGGGCTTGCGGAAAACGAGCAGAGACTCACGAAAGATGTGACCCCGTCGCCCCGTCTCGAGGACTTGCTGCAAGGGCTAAGAATGCCCGGCCGCGCCTCGTATTCATCACTCGGGCACCATCCAGGTCAACCCGTCTCGTAAAAGACTGTCGGGAACTCAGGTCCACCTCTACTGGGTGGTACCGCCTGTCCCTTCAGTCCTGTAGTAAAAGTAACTTCCTCAGGTCCCCCTTCGGGGCCGACCCGTCTATATCAAGGTTCAGCAGTAAAGTCACAGGTCTTCAATCCCGTTGATCGGGTCTTCTGATAATCCAGCGGGGCAACAAGGATCAAAGTGGGGTCCTCTAGTGGGTCTCTACCCATCCTATACTAAGCAGTTTAGGATAAGCAGGTAAGTATCAATGGCAGGTTACAATAAACAGGCTATGCATCAGAATAGGAGCAAACAGTAACAGTAGCAAATTCTAATGCAAGCATGAGAATATAGAATGGGCGATATCGGGATGATCAAAGGGGGGCTTGCCTGGTTGCTCTGGCAAGAGAGAGAGGGATCGTCAACGATGGCGTCGGGCTCCTGAGTTGCGTCGATCTCAGGGACGACGTCGGTGTCAGGGTCTACCGAGAGAGAAGAGGGGGAGGAAACAGTATAAATATAGAGCAAACTTGAGCAACACAAAGTACGACATGATAATACGCAGTGCCGGGTATGTCCTAACATATGGTTGTATGTCACTGAGGAAGGAGGAATCCATCCGGGAATGTTTTCCCGGATCCGGGCATTTGTCAAACAGATGACCGGAGGGGAACGGTTCCATGTTCGGATAGTTAGAGACGTGTGGCGGACAAACGGACCGCGTATTCAGATTCGTCTTGTCTTTCTGAGCAACTTTCCTGTTCAAAGTTTTTCGATCTGAGCTACGGATTATTTTATATGATTTTCTAAAGATTTTATTAATTTTCCGAATTTATTTTTATTATTTAATTTCGAATTATCCAGAATAGTAACTGATGACATCAGCATGACATCATGCTGATGTCAGCAGTCTTTAGGGTTAAGTTAATTAATTACTACTTAATTAAACTAACTAATTAATTAGACTAATTAATTAAATTAATTAATTCACTAATTAATTATTTAATTAACTAATTATTTTTATTTTTATTTAGTTATTATTTTCCCTTTTTATTATTTAGGAAAAAGGGGCGTGGGGCCCCGTGGTCAGTGGCCCAGGGACGTTAGCGGGCGTGGGCGACGGGTGCGGGCGCGGCGTCGCCCGACGGGCGCGTGCCCGAGCGCCGGCAGGGGCGCGGCGACGCTGGGGTGGGCGGCGACGGGCGCGCGGGCGGCGGCGGCGGGGCCGCGGGCAGCGCGCGCGGGGCGGTGGCCGGAGGCGGGGCAGCGCGGCGTGACGCGGCGCGGCAGGGGGAGGCGGGGGCGAGCGGCAGCGCACAGCGGGCGGCGCGAGCGGAGGCCCGGCGCGGGGCGAAGCAGCGCGCGAGCGGCGCGGGGAGTGGACGCGGCTCGTGGGCGCACGCTGAGGACGGCCGGCGAGCGGGACCACGGCGGGCGGCACGACAACGGCGAGGTCACGACGGGGGTTTTCTCACCCGCGTTGAAGGGGAGGCCCGATGCAGGGGAACGCGACGGCGGGGAGGCGGCGCGTCGGGGTCGAGGAGGCGACGTAGGGCGGCGACGGGAACGGCGTGCGGTTTGAGGCGGCGCGGCGTCGGCGGCGCCGTCAGGCGCGCGGGCGAGAGGGAGGAGAGGGGGATCGGGGGGGAGAGTGGGGGTGTTCGGGGTTAGGGTTTGGGTGAGGGGGGTTATGGGCGCTGGTGGGCGGCCGTTGGCCTGCCGGCCCAGCTGGGCCATGGCCCAGTGGGGGGGGGGCTTTTCCTTTTCCTTTTTTAATATTATTTATTTTCCTTTTCTGTTTTCTCTTTTATTTTATTCCAAAGACTTTTGTAAAATATGAGACTTGCTCATTAGTTACATGCATTATCTGTCACTGCTAGAAATTGGTTTGGGGTCCATATCTTTTTGTTTGGATTTTATTTAAATTGAAAAAGGATTAAACAGTGTTATGTTGCTGCTGTTCCTTGTTGTTTGAGTCCTTTTACAATTCCAACAAATGTTGCAATCATTTTTATAAATGCTATGGGAATATTTGCAACATGATGCACATTTTAGTTTTCAGGTTCAGGCAACTTTTATTTTCCACTTTCACTTAAATTTGGGTTTTGACTTAGGAGTTGAAAAGCAATATGATGTTAAAGATGATTATGCATTGTTAATCATGCTGACTTGGCATTATCAAAAGGGTGATTACTGTAGTTAACCACTGGGGGTGTTACAAATCTCCTCTACTAAAAAGAATTCTCGTCCCGAGAATTAAGAAGTAGAAGGAAAAAGTTCGGGGTATTCCGCACGAAGATTATCCTCGCGTTCCCAAGTGGCTTCATCTTCAGTATGATTTGACCACTGCACTTTGAGGAACTTGGTAACCTTCTGACGGGTTCGACGTTCAGCTTCATCGAGAATGCGGATCGGATGCTCCTTATAGGATAGATCATCATGCAACTCGAGCATTTCATGATCCACTGCTCGGTGTGGAGATTCCTTGAAGCATTTACGGAGTTGCGACACATGAAATACGTCGTGGACATGAGAGAATTGCGGCGGCAAATCCAATTTATACGCCACTTGACCACGTCTAGCAATAATGCGGAAAGGACCAATGTAGCGCGGAGCTAGCTTGCCCTTGATTCCAAAACGGTGAGTGCCCTTCATAGGAGTGACGCGCAGATAAACTTGATCACCAGGTTGATAAATCAAACCCCATCGTTTGCGATAATAGTTGCTCTTCTGACGATCCTGAGCCGCCTTAAGATTTTCACGGACGATACGGACTTGTTCTTCGGCATGCTGAATAATATCCGGACCCACGAGTGGTCGTTCCCCAGTTTCTGACCAATTCAGAGGGGTTCGACACTTACGTCCATAGAGAACTTCAAAGGGGGCCATTTTCAAGCTGGCTTGATAGCTGTTGTTATAAGAGAACTCGGCATATGGAAGAGATTCTTCCCACTTCTTGCCGAAAGAAACAACACAAGCTCGTAGCATGTCTTCAAGCACTTGATTGACTCGTTCGACTTGGCCTTGGGACTGAGGGTGATAAGCTGAACTCCAGGTGATATGAGTTCCCATAGCCTTTTGAAAACTTTCCCAGAACTTAGAGGTGAAAAGTCTGCCACGGTCCGAACTGATCTCCTTCGGAATACCGTGGAGTGAAACAATTCTGGAGATATATAACTCTGCTAACTGACTAGCAGTGATCGTCTCCTTGACAGGCAGAAAGTGTGCAACTTTGGAGAGTTGGTCGACGACGACAAGAATAGCGTCGTGACCCTTCTGTGACCTGGGAAGTC
Organism: Thinopyrum elongatum; assembly: GCA_011799875.1. Classification (NCBI taxonomy): domain Eukaryota; kingdom Viridiplantae; phylum Streptophyta; class Magnoliopsida; order Poales; family Poaceae; genus Thinopyrum; species Thinopyrum elongatum. The sequence continues at coordinate 78,476,964 of CM022300.1, read as the reverse complement.
CTGTAATGAAATCCATCTGAACCTTATCCCATTTCCATAGAGGAATAGGCAACGGTTGCAGGATTCCAGCAGGCTTCTGATGTTCTGCTTTAACGCGACGACACACATCACATTCAGCAACATAACGAGCAATGTCCTGCTTCATTCTAGACCACCAGTACCTTTGACGGAGATCACGATACATTTTGGTGCTACCCGGATGAATAGACAACGGGGTATCATGTGCTTCCTTCATGACTTTGTCAGTCATAAGCTCGAAGCGAGGTATGACAATGCGGTTTCTGAAATACAGGGTTCCATCTTCAGACAGCGAGAAATCCCTGTACTTTTCAAGGTGAAGATCTTTCTTCATCAGATCAACTTCAGCATCTCTAGCTTGCGCATTCTTAACAGCTTTCTCAAGATCAGGTTGTATCACAAGGTTATTAAGAGAACCCTGTGGAACAATACGCAGATTCAGCTTGCACAGTTCTTCAAAAAGACGAGGTTGAGCTCGCCTAACCATGAGGTTGTCGCAATAGGACTTGCGGCTTAAGGCATCAGCCATTACATTAGCCTTGCCAGGGGTATAAGAAATACCCAAATCATAGTCTGCAATGGTCTCCATCCATCTTTGCTGACGGAGGTTCAGAGATGGCTTAGTGAACAAGTACTTCAGACTTTTATGATCCGTGTATATCTCGCAACGATTACCGAGAAGGTAATGTCGCCACAACTGCAGTGCATAGATGACAGCAGCTAGTTCTAGATCATGTACCGGATAATTCTCTTCATGTGGGCGGAATTGACGAGAGCCATAAGCAATCACTTTACGCTCTTGCATTAGGATACAGCCTAATCCTTCACGGGATGCGTCACAATAGATCACGAAGTCTTTGCGAGAATCTGGAGGAGCAAGAACTGGAGCAGAAGTTAGCTTGTCTTTGAGTGTTTGAAAACTTTCCTGACATTTTTCTGTCCATTCAAACTTAACGCCCTTGTGAAGCAGATCAGTCAAAGGCTTAGCAATCTTTGAGAAATTCTCGACAAAACGACGGCAATAGCTTGCGAGGCCGAGAAAACTTCTCACTTGCTTGACGTTCTTCGGAGGAGTCCAGTCCAGAATAGCCTGAACTCGTTCTGGGTTAACGGCAATGCCATCCTTGGAAATCACATGGCCGAGGTAAGTTACTTCAGAAAGCCAAAATTCACATTTGGAATACTTGGCATACAACTGGTGTTCTCGGAGCCTTTCCAGTACAAGTCGGAGGTGTTCAGCATGTTCTTCTTTATTCTTCGAATAAACCAGAATATCATCCAGATATACCACGACAAATTTGTCGAGATAATCCATGAAGATATAGTTCATTAGACGGGAGAATGTGGCTGGAGCATTTGTTAAGCCAAATGACATGACAGTGTACTCATAAGAACCATAGCGAGTAACAAATGCAGTCTTCGGAATATCCTCTTCACGAACACGGATCTGATGGTAACCCAACCTCAAATCAAGTTTAGAGAATACCGATGATCCAGTAAGTTGATCATACAAATCATTGATCCGAGGAAGCGGATATTTATTCTGAATGGTGGCTTGGTTAATGGGCCGATAATCCTGAACCAATCGGTTAGTTCCATCCTTCTTCTTAACGAAGAGTGAAGGTGCTCCCCAAGCAGAGGAACTGGGGCGGATGAAACCTTTCTTAAGTGATGTGTCGATTTCTTCCTTAAGCTCGAGAAGATGATGCGGAGGCATCTTATAAGGACGCTTCGCAATAGGAGTAGTGCCTGGTTTCAAGTCAATGACAAACTCAACAGCTCTAGCAGGGGGTATTCCTGGAAGCTCTTCTGGAAAGACGTCTTGAAAATCACGAACAACTGGAACGTCCTCGATGCCTTCAAGAGGTGAGGCATTCAATGCATTCAGAACATAAATCTGGCTCTCAGCATCCTGAGCTATTCGGGCTGAGTATTTGACTGTCTGGCCAGAAGGGTGAGTGAGCTGGACTTTCTTAGTGGCACAGTCAATCAAAGCATTGTGGGCGGTCAACCAGTCCATACTGAGAATGATGTCTATGTCGGAAGGTCCAAGAGCAATAAGGGAAGCAGAGAACATCAACCCTTCAATTTTTATCTGATTGTTGTGACTTACCATCTTGGTTTGCCACCTGGAACGGGGAGTGATAATCTCTAATAGTGTGGGCAATAACTCTAGAGGTAGCTCATGTCGCTAAGCAAATTGTTGAGACACAAAGGAATGTGATGCCCCGGAATCAAAGAGAACAGAAGCTGTAACTGAATTAACTGACAGAGTTCCCATCACGATTTTTGGAGACTCACGAGCTTCTCCCATTTTGACATGAGTGACCTGGCCTCGGTCCATAGCAGACATCCTGGCCTTACGATTTCTGCATCGATGGGTTCGATGGCCCTTCGTACGACCATCAGGGGGACATGGTGCATCCTGAGGAGAAGCCATAACATTAGGCGGTCCATCATGAACCGTTAGTTGTCTCGGCGGTGAAGGCAGGCGAGGTGCAACATATGACGGCCTTGGGGTTGGAGCAGGTCGGTGGTAAACATTGTGTGGGATCCAGACTCGACGTTTCTGAACAGGCTGACCCGAAGATGAGCCTACTTCACGAGTGCGTTTGAGCGACTCCTGGCATTCAGTCAGAGCTGTTTCAATTTGGAAAGATTTGCTGACAAGCGTTGCGAAGTCTGTGCAATCAAGGACTGCAAGTGCGAGTTTTATGTCAGTACGGAGTCCTTCATGGAATTTATCCTGCTTGCGGGCTTCAGTGCAGACGTCATCTTCAGCATAGCGGGACAATTCGAGAAATTTCCTCTGATATTCATCCACAGTCATTTTACCCTGAGAGAGTTTGCGGAACTCCTGTTTCTTCTGGTCCATCAGACCTTGAGGAATGTACCGTGCACGAAAAGCTGATTGGAATTCTTGCCAAGTGAGTACAGATTCAGCAGGCATAATACTCTTGTGACTTTCCCACCATTGAGCAGCTGGACCCTTCAGGTGGAATGTCGCAAAGGTGACGTAACTGTCAGGGGCAACATCAGCTGACTCCATTTCAAACATGATGTCACGAAGCCAATCATCAGCATCCATAGGATTGGTGGAGCTGCGGAAAACAGACGGGTTGAGGCGCACGAATTCTGGCAGAGTTATTGGAGCATTCTGTTGCTGAGCATTCTGAGTTGGGAACTGAGCCAATATCCCAGCCATAACCTGACGGTTCAGTTCAAACTGCTGCATCATTGCGGCAATATAAGGTGGAGGTGGAGGATCGTCAGCCATCCTGCCTAATCAACAGGGGCAGTTTAGCAAGTAAAACTGCATATGTATGGAATTATTCATGAAGTAACACGCACGACAGAAGGAAGTGCAATAGATACTTCATCATAGTCACACCAGACATTCAAATCCACACATAGTCTCGATTACGAACCGGCATTACGACAGTTGAGAAGAGAAGGCTAGACAACTAGGCGGCGCGCAGGCACGCGGTAAGGAAGTACACAACGAGACATAGCAAAGGCTACATCAACGTCGGAGAAAACTGACGGAGCGAGGAATCTGCAAGTGACAACACAGGGTGCCCTCGATAAAAGGATCCTGTATGCAGAACCTGGCCCAAAATCTTGAAGCAAGGGGGAGTATTTTCAGAACTCCGGGTGGATGTGATCACGAGAGCCTAATGTTGGAGTTAGTAAAATCATTTAACCCGAATAGAAGAGAGGTCAGAGTCCCAGAGTAAAGGTCGAGGAGTAAAAGATCCTAATACCACCCAATTGGCGACGTGGGCCCGTAAGCCACACAGCCAAGTTAGTAAAACAGTTTTCCGGTTTCTAGACTCAACTTCGGCCAAGGAGTTGGAAAGGGGATTCCTACAGGCAGTCGGCTCTGATACCAACTTGTGACGCCCCCGGCCCGATCGCGCGCTAATCATACACGCAAATGCACACGATCAAGCCTAAGGACTCACGGGAAGATATCACAACACAACTCTAAAACATAAATAAAGTCATACAAGCTTTATATTACAAGCCAGGGCCTCGAGGGCTCGAATACATAGCTCGATGGCATACAAGCGTCAGCGGAAGCATCAGATATCTGAGTACAGATATAAAAGAGAAACAGAAAGGCCTTTAGAAAGGCGGGGCAAAATAAAACACTACGATCGAAAGGCGTAGGCCTCCTGCCTGGGACCCTCCGAACCTACTCCTGGTCGACAGCCAACTCGTAGCAGAAGCCATCCTCGGGGTAGTAGTAGTAGTCGCGTCGGCGGGGGTAGCTGTCTCAGCGGCTCCGTCATCTGGTCACGACGAACTGACATGGGGGAAAAAGAAAGCAAAGCAACCGTGAGTACTCTGAAGTACTCAGCAAGCAAGGATCTACACTACATATGCAACATTATCAAAGGGAGGCTGTATATGTGGACTGGGCTGCAGAAATGCCAGAATAGAGAGGAGGGCCTAGTCCTATCGAAGACTAGCATCTTCAGCGGTCTTGCAGCAATAGGAGAGAGTAGAACACTACCATATAATGTAGCAGTAATACTATCAACCTCACCCAGAGATCCTTTCTCGACTCCCTGCGAGAAAGCAATCCCAGAGCCATAAAGTCATCAAACCTCGTCCTGAGATCCCTTCTCGACTCCCTACGAGAAGCAATCCCAGAGCCACATATCCAGGTATCATCACGGGTAACCAGTTCTAGTTGTACCGATCGGGATACAACTCCGAGTGTCCTTTACCGTAGGACCGGCTATCGATAGAAGTGTTCTTCCCTGCAGGGGTGCACCAACTTACCCATCACGCTGCTTAACTCCGGCCGGACACACTTTCCTGGGTCATGCCCGGCCTCGGCCAAACAACACATCGCAACCCGACCTACAGCTCAGCAGAGAGGTCCCCGTCGGTCTACATCCTAAGCGCTCAGAGGTCTTGGGCCATCATCCTGTGCACTCCGAGTCGTTGCGTGCAGGGGGAAGCCAGGCACCAGGGGGGCGCCGGTCCGTCCCGGCCGCAATGCTGAACTGGACGTCTGACAGAACTTTCGGCTGATGCTACGATGCAGAACGCCCATACTAAGCCCACGTGATGGTTAGTGCTATCAGACCAGAGGCCTGCTCGGATCAAATATCCAAATCGTAAGTGGCCTAGGGGCTTGCGGAAAACGAGCAGAGACTCACGAAAGATGTGACCCCGTCGCCCCGTCTCGAGGACTTGCTGCAAGGGCTAAGAATGCCCGGCCGCGCCTCGTATTCATCACTCGGGCACCATCCAGGTCAACCCGTCTCGTAAAAGACTGTCGGGAACTCAGGTCCACCTCTACTGGGTGGTACCGCCTGTCCCTTCAGTCCTGTAGTAAAAGTAACTTCCTCGGGTCCCCCTTCGGGGCCGACCCGTCTCTATCAAGGTTCAGCAGTAAAGTCACAGGTCTTCAATCCCGTTGATCGGGTCTTCTGATAATCCAGCGGGGCAACAAGGATCAAAGTGGGGTCCTCTAGTGGGTCTCTACCCATCCTATACTAAGCAGTTTAGGATAAGCAGGTAAGTATCAATGGCAGGTTACAATAAACAGGCTATGCATCAGAATAGGAGCAAACAGTAACAGTAGCAAATTCTAATGCAAGCATGAGAATATAGAATAGGCGATATCGGGATGATCAAAGGGGGGCTTGCCTGGTTGCTCTGGCAAGAGAGAGAGGGATCGTCAACGATGGCGTCGGGCTCCTGAGTTGCGTCGATCTCGGGGACAACGTCGGTGTTAGGGTCTACCGAGAGAGAAGAGGGGGACGAAACAGTATAAATATAGAGCAAACTTGAGCAACACAAAGTACGACATGATAATACGCAGTGCCGGGTGTGTCCTAACATATGGTTGTATGTCACTGAGGAAGAAGGAATCCATCCGGGAATGTTTTCCCGGATCCGGGCATTTGTCAAACAGATGACCGGAGGGGAACGGTTCCATGTTCGGATAGTTAGATACGTGTGGCGGACAAACGGACCGCGTATTCAGATTCGTCTCGTCGTTCTGAGCAACTTTCCTGTTCAAAGTTTTTCGATCTGAGCTACGGATTATTTTATATGATTTTCTAAAGAATTTATTAATTTTCTGAATTTATTTTTATTATTTAATTTCGAATTATCCAGAATAGTAACTGATGACATCAGCATGACATCATGCTGATGTCAGCAGTCATTAGGGTTAAGTTAATTAATTACTGCTTAATTAAACTAACTAATTAATTAGACTAATTAATTAAATTAATTAATTCACTAATTAATTATTTAATTAACTAATTATTTTTATTTTTATTTAGTTATTATTTTCCCTTTTTATTATTTAGGAAAAAGGGGCGTGGGGCCCCGTGGTCAGTGGCCCAGGGACGTTAGCGGGCGTGGGCGACGGGTGCGGGCGCGGCGTCGCCCGACGGGCGCGTGCCCGAGCGCCGGCAGGGGCGCGGCGACGCGGGGGTGGGCGGCGACGGGCGCGCGGGCGGCGGCAGCGGGGCCGCAGGCAGCGCGCGCGGGGCGGTGGCCGGAGGCGGGGCAGCGCGGCGTGACGCGGCGCGGCAGGGGGAGGCGGGGGCGAGCGGCAGCGCACAGCGGGCGGCGCGAGCGGAGGCGCGGCGCGGGGCGAAGCAGCGCGCGAGCGGCGCGGGGAGTGGACGCGGCTCGTTGGCGCGCGCTGAGGACGGCCGGCGAGCGGGACCACGGCGGGCGGCGCGACAACGGCGAGGTCACGACGGGGGTTTGCTCACCCGCGTTGAAGGGGAGGCCCGATGCAGGGGAACGCGACGGCGGGGAGGCGGCGCGTCGGGGTCGAGGAGGCGACGTAGGGCGGCGACGGGACGGCGTGCGGCGAGGCGGCGCGGCGTCGGGCGGCGCCGTCAGGCGCGCGGGCGAGAGGGAGGAGAGGGGGATCGGGGGGGGAGAGTGGGGGTGTTCGGGGTTAGGGTTTGGGGTGAGGGGGGGTTATGGGCGCTGGTGGGCCGGCCTGTTGGCCTGCCGGCCCAGCTGGGCCACGGCCCAGTGGGGGGGGGCTTTTCCTTTTTCCTTTTTTTTATATTATTTATTTTCCTTTTCTGTTTTCTCTTTTATTTTTATTCCAAAAGACTTTTGTAAAATATGAGACTTGCTCCATTATTTACAGTGCATTATCTGTCACTGCTAGAAATTGGTTTGGGGTCCATATCTTTTTGTTTGGATTTTATTTAAATTGAAAAAGGATTAAACAGTGTTATGTTGCTGCTATTCCTTGTTGTTTGAGTCCTTTTACAATTCCAACAAATGTTGCAATCATTTTTATAAATGCTATGGGAATATTTGCAACATGATGCACATTTTAGTTTTCAGGTTCAGGCAACTTTTATTTTCCACTTTCACTTAAATTTGGGTTTTGACTTAGGAGTTGAAAAGCAATATGATGTTAAAGATGATTATGCATTGTTAATCATGCTGACTTGGCATTATCAAAAGGGTGATTACTGTAGTTAACCACTGGGGGTGTTACAGTTGGAATATACAAGCCAAGTTCTATAATGAAAAATTCCCACTAGTTTATGAAAGTGACAACATAGGAGACTCTCTATCATGAAGATCATGGTGCTACTTTGAAGCACAAGTATGGAAAAATGATAGTAACATTGCCCCTTCTCTTTTTTTCTCTCTTTTTTTTATTTTTCTCTTTTTTTTCTTTTTTTTCTTTTCCCCTTTTTTATCTTTTTTTTTCTTTCACTTCTTTGGCCTCTTGTTTATTTCCTCACATGGGACAATGCTCTAATAATGAAGATCATCATACTTCTATTTACTTACAACTCAAAAAAATTACAACTCGATACTAGAACAAAATATGACTCTATATGAATGCCTCCGGCGGTGTACCGGGATGTGCAATGAATCAAGAGTGACATGTATGAAAAAATTATGAACGGTGGCTTTGCCACAAATACGATGTCAACTACATGATCATGCAAAGCAATATGACAATGATGATGCGTGTCATAGTAAACGGAACGGTGGAAAGTTGCATGGCAATATATCTCGGAATGGCTATGAAAATGCCATAATAGGTAGGTATGGTGGCTGTTTTGAGGAAGGTATATGGTGGGTGTATGGTACCGGCGAAAGTTGCGCGGTACAAGAGAGGCTAGCAATGGTGGAAGGGTGAGAGTGCGTATAATCCATGGACTCAACATTAGTCATAAAGAACTCACATACTTATTGCAATAATCTATTAGTCATCGAAACAAAGTACTACATGCATGCTCCTAGGGGGATAGATTGGTAGGAAAAGACCATCGCTCGTCCCCGACCGCCACTCATAAGGAAGACAATAAAAAAATATCTCATGCTCCAACTTCGTTACATAACGGTTCACCATACGTGCATGCTATAGGACTCACAAACCTTAACACAAGTATTTCTCAAATTCACAATTACTCACTAGCATGACCCTAATATCACCATCTTTATATCTCAAAACAATCATAAGGAATCAAACTTCTCATAGTATTCAATGCACTTTATATGAAAGTTTTTATTATATCCCTCTTGGATGCCTATCATATTAGGACTAAATTTATAACCAAAGCAAATTACCATGCTGTTTAAAGACTCTCAAAATAATATAAGTGAATCATGAGAGTTCAATAATTTCTACAAAACAAAGCCACCGCCGTGCTCTAAAAAGATATAAGTGAAGCACTAGAGCAAAATTGCCTAGCTCAAAAGATATAAGTGAAGCACAAAGAGTATTCTAATAAATCACGATTCATGCGTGTCCCTCTCAAAATGTGTGTACAGAAAGGATGATTGTGACAAGCAAAGACTCAATTTATACAAGATGCTCCAAGCAAAACACATACCATGTGGTGAATAAAAATATAGCCTCAAGTAAAGTTACCGACAGACGAAGACAAAAGAGGGGATGCCTTCCGGGGCATCCCCAAGCTTAGGCTCTTGGTTGTCCTTGAATATTACCTTGGGGTGCCTTGGGAATCCCCAAGCTTAGGCTCTTGCCACTCCTTATTCCATAGTCCATCAAATCCTTACCCAAAACTTGAAAACTTCACAACACAAAACTCAACAGAAAATCTCATAAGCTCCGTTAGTATAAGAAAATAAATCACCACTTTGGTACTGTTGTGAACTCATTATTTATTTATATTGGTGTAATATCTATTGTATTCCAACTTTTCCATGGTTCATACCCCCCCCCCCGACACTACCCATAGATTCATCAAAATAAGCAAACAACATAAAGAAAACAGAATCTGTCAAAAACAGAATAGTCTGCGAAGATTCGAATTGTTCTAATACTTATGTAATTCCAAAAAATCTGAAAAATTAGGACAACAGAGGAAATTTGTATATAAATCTCGTATAAAACATTCAGTGTTTTTAAAGGCTCCAGTTAATTATTAAAATTCTGAGACTGGATGCAAAAGTTTCTGTTTTTCAGCAAGATCAAATCAACTATCACCGTAAGCCATCCCAAAGGTCTTACTTGGCACAAACACTAATTAAAACATAAAACCACATCTAACCAGAGGCTATATGAATTATTTATTGGAAAACAGCAAGTAAAAATATTGGGTTGTCTCCCAACAAGCGCTTTTCTTTAAAGCCTTTTAGCTAGGCATTGATAATTTTGATGATGCTCACATGAAAGACAAGAATTGAAGCACAAAGAGAGCATCATAAAGCATGTGAAAAACACATCTAAGTCTAACATACTTCCTATGCATAGGCATCTTATAGGCAAACAAATTATCAAGACAAGCAAAAACTAGCATATGCAAAGAAGAAGAAAGAAATAATAGCAATCTCAACATAACGAGATGTAATTTAGTTACATGAAGATTTCCACAACCATATTTTCCTCTCTCATAATAATTACATGTAGGATCATAATCAAATTCAACAATATAACTATCACATAAAATATTCTCACATGATCCACATGCATACAAAGTTGACACTCTTCCAAAATAGTGGGATTATCATCAAATAAAGTCATGACCTCTCCAAACCCACTTATCAAAAATTTCATAAGATTGATCATACTCCAAAGTAGTGGGATCATTATATCCTAGAGTTGACACTCTTCCAAACCCACTTTCAATATTATTGCAAACATTATTATCAATCTCATATTCATCATGGGGCTTAAATAAAATTTCAAGATCATAAGAAGAATCACCCCAATCATGATCATTGCAACAAGTAGTAGACATAGCAAAATTAGCATCCCCAAGCTTAGGGTTTTGCATATCATTAACACAATTGACATTAATGGAATTTATAATAACATCATTGCAATCATGCTTTTCATTCAAGGAGCTATCGTGAATCACTTTATAATTTTCTTCTTTCAACACTTCATCACAATTTTCAGATTCACGAATTTCAAGCAAAACCTCATAAAGATAATCTAGTGCACTCAACTCACTAGCAATAGGTTCATCATAATTGGATCTCTTAAAGAGATTAGCAAGTGGATGAGGATCCATAAACTTTTAGCAAGCAAAGATGCGAGCAAAAAGAAGGCACATGGTAACACAAGCAAACAAAAGATCGAACGAAAAGAAGGGCGAATAAAAAGGCAAATCTTTTCGAAAATTGTTTTAGAAGTGGGGGAGAGTAAAACGAGAGGCAAATGGCAAATAATGTAATGCAAGAGATGAGAGTTTTATGATGGGTACTTGGTATGTCTTGACTTGGCGTAGATCTCCCCGGCAACGGCGCCAGAAATTCTTCCTGCTACTTCTTGAGCTTGCATTGGTTTTTCCCTTGAAGAGGAAAGGGTGATGCAGCAAAGTAGAGATAAGTATTTCCCTCAGTTTGAGAACCAAGGTATCAATCCAGTAGGAGACAACGCACAAATCAGCGAATACCTGCACAAACAATCAAACAACTTGCACCCAACGCGATAAAGGGATTGTCAATCCCTTCACGGTTATTTGCAAAAGTGAGATCTGATAGAGATAGATAAATGATAAAGTAAATATTTTTGGTGTTTTTGTTTTAGAGATCGGAAAGTAAAAGATTGCAAAATAGTAGGAAACTTGTATGATGAAAAGTAGAAGATTATATGATGGAAAATAGACCCGGGGGCCATAGGTTTCACTAGAGGCTTCTCTCAAGATAGAAAATAATATGGTGGGTGAACAAATTACTGCCGGGCAATTGATAGAAAAGCGCAAAGTTATGACGATATCTAAGGCAATGATCATGAATAAAGGCATCATGTCAGTGTCAAGTAGACCGAAATGATTCTGCATCTACTACTATTACTCCACACATCGACCGCTATCCATCATGCATCTAGAGTATTAAGTTCATAAAGAACGAAGTAACGCATTAAGTAAGATGACATGATGTAGTGGAATTAACTCAAGCAATATGATGAAACCCCCATCTTTTTATCCTCGATGGCAACAATACAATACGTGCCTTGCTGCCCCTACTGTCACTGGGAAAGGACACCGCAAGATTGAACCCAAAGCTAAGCACTTCTCCCATTGCAAGAAAAACCAATCTAGTTGGCCAAACCAAACCGATAGTTCGAAGAGAATTACAAAGATATCAAATCATGGATATAAGAATTCAGAGAAGATTCAAATAATATTCATAGATAAGCTGATCATAAATCCACAATTCATCGGATCTCGGCAAACACACCGCAAAAAAGTATTACATCGAATAGATCTCCAAGAACATCGAGGAGAACATGGTATTGAGAATCAAAGAGAGAGAAGAAGCCATCTAGCTACTAGCTATGGACCCGTAGGTTTGTGGTAAACTACTCACGCTTCATCGGAAGGGCAATGGTGTTGATGTAGAAGCCCTCCGTGATCGAATCCCCGTCCGGCAGGGTGCCGGAAAAGGTCCCTAGATGGGATCTCACGGGTACATAAGGTTGCGGCGGTGGAAAAGTCTTTTCGTGGATGCCTCTGTTGGTTTGGGGATATCTGAGTATATATAGGCGAAAGAATTAGGTCAGGAGGTGCACGAGGGGCCCACAAGTGTGGGGGGCGCGCCCTACCCCCCTGGGCGCGCACTCCGTCCTTGTGGCCGCCTCGTGGCTCCTCCGACTTCATCTCCAAGTCTCCTGGTTTCCTTCTGGTCCAAGAAAAATCATTGCAAAAGTTTTATTCTGTTTGGACTCCGTTTGGTATTCCTTTTCTGCGAAACTCAAAAACAAGGAAAAAACAAAAACTGGCACTGGGCTCTAGGTTAATAGGTTAGTCCCAAAAATAATATAAAATAGCATATTAATGCATATAAAACATCCAAAACAGATAATATAATAGCATGGAACAAACAAAAATTATAGATACGTTGGAGACATATTACAATCCTCGTCTCGTCGCTGGTAGATGCGACAACATCACAGGCGGCATCGGTGGCGAAAGCATCATTGGCGGAGGCGGCGGCGGCGACTTGCATGGCGAATGGAAGATAACATCGGAGCTGCTGTTTGAAAGGAAAAAGCTAACACAGGTAAGTCAACCCGGCACCCATGTCCCTCATGAAACGCGGTGCATTATTTGTTCACTGAACGATCTAGTATCTGTGAATAGGATGGTGAAATTCTCCCAGTGGTAAACCATAATATTCCGATGTCCGAGCAAAGTTTTCAGTTCAGTGGAATACAGAAAGACAAAGACATGCTGGCACCTGTGTACCCCAATCCGTAGAGTCTGCACGGAGGATTTGATTTCGGGCCTAGGTCTGCCCAAAAGAGGTTTGAAATAAAACAATTTTTTTCTATGTTCTGCGTTCATCAGTTACATCCGCAATTTAACTCCACTTTTTTCTGTACTATAGGGGTATGACACGTGTGGATATTTGAAGTGGATGGACGAAGAATGGAAGGTGAGAGCGAGGATTGTAATCCACAAGCTCACTGAAGAAAATTTGGTGCTACAGAAATCAAATATGGAGAAAGACAAGCAGATAGCTTGCATGAAAGAAGAGAGAAAGGTGGCAAACCTCTACCTGAAGCATGCCATTAAGAGCAAGGATAGAAGAGGTTTAGCTGCACTGTCTGTCATAGGTGGATGTGTACTTATGTATGCTCTCCTGCAAATCTTTGTCAGGTGAATTATATATAGGGATAATTGGTTTTATACCCTTAGTTGTGTCCCCCTCATCAGGATTGCCTCTAGTTTCTGAAAACACGTGGTCTTGCCCAGCCCACTTTGGCATCTTGTGCTTTTGCCCTTTGACCATTTGACCGTCACTTTGAAAACTTCATAACTAATTCATACTAAATCAGAAAAATGCAAAAAAGATACCAAAATGTTCGGAAAAACATCACATGTATGTCAATGTCACTTGCATTCATGAAAAAAGTGTTGGTAAGTGCCCATCCGAGTTTTAGCTCTTATCATACCACCATGAACAGTAAAATCTAAAAAAAATCAAAAATAAAAGTTGGTGGCAAAGAAAGACAAATGTTTTAAGTGCTTGCCAAGTTTCATCAAGGAATGACATTCGTGGAAGTCGTGGCAAAAAAACAATCTATTTTTGAGTGTTGATTGTTTTTTTTTGCCACGACTTCCATGAATGTCGTTCCCTGCTGAAAGTTGGCAAGCACTTAAAACATTTGCCATTCTTTGCCACCAATTTTTTCTTGAATTTTTTTAGATTTTACTGTCATGGTGGTATGATAAGAGGTAAAACTCGGATGGGAACTTACCAACACTTTTGTCATGAATGCAAGTGACATTGACATACAAGTGATGTTTTTCTGAACATTTTGGTATCTTATTTCATTTTTCTGATTTAGTATGAATTAGTTATGAAGTTTTCAATGGAACTGTCAAATGGTCAAAGGGCAAAAGCACAAGACGCCAAAGTGGGTTGGGCAAGACCACGTGTTTTCAGAAACTAGGGGCAATCCTGACGAGAGGGACACAACTAAGGGTATAAAACCAATTATCCCTTATATATAATGATCTGATTACTTTTAGAACTTTTTGTAAACCCTTTTGGAAATAAAATGGATACATTTCGGAACTAGTTTCAAGCACTTTGATAAATATATGATAGCAAATTCAAGAAATGTCTGTGATATTCAACACGAGTCCCCATAATACGACATTACATTAGCATCTTCAACAACCAAGCAACGTGCTAGTAACACAATTTTTAATCAAGACCATTGTCCATCTCATCTGGACGTATTTCCTCCTTGTCGACCAGTTAATCTTGACTCATGTCATAGTCGTCCTTGCCCTAATCAAGTTTACGCCGAATTTCTTCCACAACACTAGCAGGAACTGAAACACCTAATGCTTCATCTCTTTCGCGGTGAACATTTAGTACAACATCATGTTCCTCCTCAACATCTTCGACAGCTTCATGATCCTCCACTTCATCCTCAACATCCGCAGCAAAACGATGTGGTGAAGGATGGGCGTCTTCTTGATAGGCTTGTACAGTCGCGTCCTGCTGACCATCAAAATTTTCTGGAACATCATATGCACCTCTGGACCCGATAGGCACAACCACCTTCCACGGGTGACCAAACTTTGTGTCTTCCCAGTAAATACATGTGGACGCCAGCATGAATGGAGCGTCCTGGTAGCAGAATGCGGAAGTATTCATGCTTCTAAAAAAACTCATCAGACTTCATCTTCAAGCTTTTCTTTTTCAGGCCATCAAGGTCAAACCAATCACATCTAAACAGAAATACTGACTTGTCTCCATAACTGACCTCAAAAACTTGCTTCGGCACCCCGTACAGTTCCCTCTCTTCTTTAGAGTTTTCAACACCTACCTTCATCATGATGCCCGAAATTTGAGTCCTTCGGTCCTTTTTAGAATCAATGGTACGGAACCTAACACCATTTACTGTGCATGCATCCCATGGACGTACACGCATGTCTGGCCCTTTTGATAGCAATTTTATATCTTCGGGCGCATTTCTTAACTTCCTTACATGACCCGCAAACCAGTCAATGAACTCCACCTTGTGCTTCTGCTCCAAGTTTCGCACACCCCTTTTCTTTAATTCTTCCTTGTGAACCCCGTGGAAAAGAAGTAAACTAGTCATGAACTTAGTTAAGATATACTCATTCGCAATGTTGTAGTACGACTTAATTAGGTGATTGAAACTTACTCCATGCACTTCTCTACTTATGGACAATTGTCAAGTATATATCTATGCATTTTGCCCCAATCCTCAGAGCATGTTTTCTTATGGGCAGCCCCAATGCCAACAGGACCACCATCTGAAAATATGCCTAGGCTTCCTCTCGTAGATTTCTGCCTTTTCTTCTTCTTGCCATCCTTACCCATGTTCCTATATGGCTTGTTAAAACTGGGCTCTATGTCTTCTTTCAAATATCTGGAGCAAAAGATCAAGCACTCATCACCGATATAGGACTCCGTAATTGAGCCTTCGGGCCTTGCTTTGTTACGCACAGTTGACTTGAGGTACCCAAGCCTTCTCTCAATTGGAAACATCCAACCATACTGGACAGGTCCCCTTAGTAGTGCCTCATCCGGAAGGTGTACAGCTAGGTGCACAATTACATCGAAGAAAGCAGCTAGGAAGAGCTTCTCAAGCTTGCAAAGAATTTCAGGAATGTCATCTCTCAATTTCTTCCCGACGTCGATTCTTAATGTATTGGCACACAACTCCTTAAAGAATCCTCCTAGTAAAGCGATAGCCTCATACATCTCCTTGGAGACAGTGCCTCTAAGACCAGCTGGTAAGATAGTCTGCAGGAGTATGTGGTAATCATGCGTCTTCAGACCGTGTAACTTACCAGTCTCAACATCCACATATGTAGCCAGGTTTGCAGGATGACCGTCTGGGAATTTGACATTAGCCAGAAACTTGGACAACTTTATTTTGTTTTCCTTACTAAGTGTCCATGGTGCAGGATACTTTTTGTAAGAACCCTCCTTCTTTGGATCTTCTTGCAGCCAATGATCATCCCACATCCCCATATGCTGTAAATCCAGTCTTGCAATGATGGTATGCTTGTTCTTACCATCAAGTTCAAGGAGTATACCAATGATACTCTCACATATGTTCTTCTCAATGTGCATAACATCGAGGTTGTGAGGTAACAAGATATCCTTCCAGTATGGCAAATCATGTAAGCTCGCCCTCAGGTGCCATGTGGGATTGTTATCCATGCACTTTCTCTTTCTACTAGCATTATCAGGGTACTTCCCTGGGTTGAAATTCTCCTTAGAAAGCTGTAAGTACGGATCAACTTCTTTGCTTGTGAACTTCCTTGGTCGACCCCTATGCTCTTTCTTGTTATTAAATGGTATTTTCTGCTTTCTAAAACGATGTTTTGTAGGAAGGAATCGTCGATGGCCAATGTACCCAATTTTATTTTTCAGTTTCTAAAAGCAAGGATTCTCATCACAATGCACACATGCGTAATAACCCTTTGTGCTCCGGCCGAAGGTAGTGCCATATGCAGGATAATCATGAATGGACCAAATAAGCATCACACACAAATTGAAAGGTTTTCATGTGCATACATCTGTTGTTTCCACACCATCCCACAAATTTTGCATATCTGCTATTAGTTGCTGGATAAACACATGAAAATCCTTTCTTGGTGAGTATTTTCCAAGAATCAACAATGCCATCATGAAATTGGAATGGTCCATGCACATCCAGGATGGGAAGTTGTATGGTATGACAAAAATAGGTCACATACTCTATGCATTGCTCATGTGTCCAAAGGGATTGAATCCATCAGTTGCAAATCCTAACCTCAAGTTGCGGGCATCTCTAACAGATCCTCCATGTTTTCCATCGAAGTACTTCCATGCATCGCCATCAGCGGGGTGCCTCATTGCATTAGCCTCTTGAACCCTCTTTTCCTTGTGCCACCGGGTGTGCTCTGATATTTCCCTTGAAGAAAAAAATCTTTGTAAGCGTGGGATTATCGGAAAGTATCGAAGGATCTTGTGAGGAACCTTTTTCTTCCCATCGACATGCCTCCACCTTGATGTACCACAGTGGGGACAGTGAGTACTATTGGCATAGTCTCCCCAATACAAAATGCAGTCATACTTGCATACATGAATTGTCTGGTATCTAAGAACAAGATTAGAAAGAGCTCTCTTAGCATCAGCGTAAGATTTTGGAAAGTCCACCTTAGGCAAAGCAGTATTCAATAGCTGATAAAGCATATTGAATGTCTTGTTGGTCATACGCGTATATGTTTTGATATGAAGCACCCTGATAATGAACGCCATCCGTGTCATACTGCCACATTCCTCATGAAGGGGTTTCACCGCTTCTTCGTCGAGCTTCTTAAAAATGTCCAACCCACCAGATGCATCTTCTTTATTTCCAGTTGTTCTGCCCATTTCATCCACTAGAGCTCCCACCATATCGAACACAGATTGTTGGTACAGCTCAAAATCATCAGAGTCGTCGGATTCATAACCATCATCATTCGTAGTACAATTGCGTGCACCGATGTACACCGATTCCCCATGATAGATCCACATCATATATACATGAGCATACCAGTGACATTTACGTGACATCTGACAACATCAATACTTTCATGGATCCCATTGCGGCAATTTCTGCATAGGCACAACATATCTTCGGCCCCGTTGTTGTGAGCAAGCACGATTTCCATAACTAATTCACGCCAGCCATGTATGGTGGCATGAGGACCGTTCCATGAGTAAACCAACAACGATCCATTGCATGTATAACATGAAAAGTAAATAGAACACACCTGATATTTGCTACTACAATGTTTTTCCGTAAATAGATCTCACCTGAAATCGCTCCTGTTTGACGTTGACGCTGTCGTTCGTTACTTCGGCTTTCAACTGTGGCGCGTGGCCTCGCCGTACCCTCGCAGCCACGTTCACCTCACCGTGCCGGCCTCTCGTCTCGCTGCTGGGGGCGTGGTATGACGGAGGCCCCTTAAGCCGACGATCCTAATTCCCTTTGTTAGGAGGGAACCGGACGATCCCAATTCCAAGTTCCCACTATTATGAAAAGAGATCCCACTAAATGAGTTAGCTGAAAAACAATTAATTGTTATTTTTATATTTACATTAACCAAGAAATGACCTGCCAACATTAACTATGACACTGAGACTCATCCCAGAAAACGGACATGCGTAGCGATGGCCGAATACGTCGCCAAAAATCAGCCCGGAACGCCACCAAAGTTGGCTAGGGCCCTGCCTCGGGAGGGAAACACCTCGTGACGGTGGACCGTCACAGAAAATGGTTTTAGGCGGAGGTTCTTGTTTTGTCGTCAGGGTATTTGTCACTAAATAGACGAAATTTTGTAGTGGCTGGAGGTGAGCCGGCTCGACAAGGACGCCCATTGGGATGGGCTGGACCAAGCCCTCACCTTGTTGGCGGTGGGGGACTCCATCCACGCTCCGCTCTTCGTCTCGCCGCCGCCGCTCGAGTGCAAGGCCAAGCCGGAGACCGAGCCCACGCCCACGCGGAAGCAGCCACCGCCCACCTGGCCCGAGGAGTCCTACTCCTAGACCGATGAGTACTACGAGTGCGTGCGTGTGCCTCCCGTCCACTATGCTGCGACGCCGAAGGAGGAGGCGGCCCACCTTGAGTGCTGGAAAGCGCATTGGCTCGCCGAGGAGGCGGCCGACGATGAGCGGCAGATGCGTCAGGAGCAGGAGCTGCACTGCGACGAAGAGGCACTGTGCCTTGAGGAGGAGGAGGAGGAGGAGCGCGCCCGCGTTGCAGCAATGCCGCCCAAACACCGAAGGAGGCAGCCCTGGCGGCCTATCAAGCCCCGTTCGGGTGGGATGGTCCGCCTCCCGTCTTCATCGACCTCACCGGCGGCGAGAGCGATGGGAAGGGCAAGGGCAAGGCGGAAGCCTAGGGCAGCGTGCGGCCTGCAGTTTTTTTTTATTGTTTACCTAATGTTTAAGTGGACTTTGACCTGCGGTTGACCGGTCATTTATGGTTAATTATGTTTATTTTTTACCACGGATTTATCATACAATTTTTTTCTTTGCACCCGGGAAAATATGGGTCTGCCTCCCGTTGGGCGCACCTGCCGACCCAATCAAAAAATTGGACGCGCCCGTCTGCCTCACCGATCCAAACGGACGAAAAGCGGACAAAGCGCGTGTCCATTTGGGTCGCTGTGTTGGAGTTGCTCTTATAGCTTTGTATTTCTCTCCGATCTATCCGTTTGGTTTGGCCAACTAGATTGATTTAACTTGCAATGGGAGAGGTGCTTTGTGATGGGTTCAATCTTGCGGTGCTCCATCCCAGTGACAGAAAGGGAAAGGACACGTATTTGTATTATTGCCATTAAAGATGAAACGATGGGGTTTATTCATTTTGCTTGGAATACTTTGTCTATATCATATCATCTTGTTTAAGGCATTATTCTGTTTTGTACTTAATACCCTAGATGCATGCTGGATAGCAGTCGATGGGTGGAGTAATAGTAGTAGATGCAGGCGGGAGTCGGTCTACTTTTCTCGGACGTGATGCCTGTATACATAATCATTGCCTTGAATATCGTCATAACTATGCGCTTTTCTATCGATTGCCCAACAGTAATTTGTTTACCCACCGTATGCTATGTGTTCGAGAGAGAAGCCTCTAGTGAAAACTATGACCCTTGGGTCTACTTTTATCATATATAAAATTCAAAAATACCTCATTGCAATTTTATTCACTTATTTTGTTTAGTATTTTTATTTTATCTATCTACCACTACGAGATTTTATCCTTACAAATAACCGCCAAGGGATTGCCAACCCTCTTGATCGCGTTGGGTGTAAGTATTTGCTTTTGTGTGTGCAGGTGCTGCTAACGAGGTTCTATGTGGTTCTCCTAATGGATTGATAACCTTGGTTCTTAACCGAGGGAAATACTTCTCTCTATTGTACTGCTTCATCCTCTCCTCTTCGAGAAAATCCCAACGTAGCTCACAAGTAGCAGTGGGCTAGTTGGTTGATGTCAACACGTCCCGCTCTGTCCGCAATGAAGGTGAAAGATCTGAAGGTTAGGCTCTCCCAGCGGGAGGCCGACGAAAGATGGAAGAGATCCAATCTAGGATAGGTCTCCAGCCGAAGCAACCCATGCCTGGCACGCCAAGTGACATTGCATAATCCGGTCAGTACCATCGGTAGGGTAGCGAGTGTGGCTGGAAGTACCAGATCGGAGGTCGCAGAGAGGTTTTACCCTGGTTTAGGCCTCCAGTGAGGAGTAATACCCTACGTCCTACTTTGTGTTGTTATTCATGGTGGGTGTACCTCATGCGAGGGATTATAATGGGGGGGATGAGTTGCTACCGGGGGTGTAGGTCTACTGGTGTAGATGGGAATGAGAGCCCCGTAGCCCTCCCCTTATATGTACGGTGAGGTCTAGGGTTTTACAGGAGGTAGATCCAATCTTAGCCGCCACCATGCTGACTTGGGGGGCAAGATCATCCTTAGACATGTATTCGTTGCTCCAGAGTCCTTGTCTCTAGCTCTATGGTGGGCCTTCTGGGCCGCTTGGTAGGCCTGCTGCCGGGCTCCCTGCGGAGAAGCCACCCCCGGTGTGTTACACCTTCAGTCCCTGATGTTTGTATGTGTTACCACAACATGTGGGACCGGGTGCCACATCACAACAAAACCACCAACCGATTGTGCCAACGGTCTAAATTGAACGGTATTGGAAGTTCAGGGTTGTATCCTAACCGGTTTTAGAGTTTGGGTTTGTAAACGAAATTAGGGCATGAGTTCAGGAGCAGCCTTTTGTTGTCCCAACCTGTGTCGTCGCCACTGCTCTTACAACTCATCAGGGGAACACGAGAGAAACAAACTTAAGAGCAGGGGGAATGAACATACTTGAGGGCCTTTGCTAGAAAAGAGAGAATGTAACGCTGCAAGGAGGAAGGTTGTTTCGAGTTTTCAAGTTTATCACTAGATTTTGGTTTTCATGGATACTTTCTAGTTCTCATCTCGACTCGAATTAATGCTCAGCTAACTTATTTAGGCGGGAACTCCTATGTGCCGCTCGCTGCGGCGGATTGCTGGAAAACACATAGGGCAAGTCTGACTGGGCCGGCCCATTAGTGAGTGTATGTTAGCGTAGAACAATGAAAAATCCCCATAAACTAGTGCACACGCGAGTGATCGAACACAAACGCTCTCGATAGTATCGCAAGAGGCTAGGTACAATGCTCCTCAGCCTTACTGACTAATGGGGAGCGTGCACATTTAAGAACTAAAGGAAGTGGCATCCGAACATTTTCTTAAATTTCAAACATGAACATTTTTTTTTGGAAAAAATGTCTTTTCTTGAAATGCAACATTTTCCAAATTTGTGAAGATTTTTTCTAAAAAAACTCATATATTATTTGAATATAGAGCAAAGAGAACATGTTTTTAAACTCTGAACAAAAATTGGAAACACGATCATTTTTGGAATCTATGATTTTTCTTTTGAAAACGAGAACAGTTTTTGAAAACTCAAAGAATTTTGTGGAAATGAGAACATTTATTCGAATTAGCGATCATTTTTATGGAAAACATGAACATATTTTCAAATCTTAAACATTATTATGAAATCATGAACTTTTTGTGAAATGTTTCGAAGAAAAGAGAAGCAGAAAAATGGAAAACAAAAAAGAAAAAACAAAGAAGAAAACCGGAAAAATCAATAAGGAAACAAACAGGAAAAAAACCATGTAAAAACCGGATAGAATCCTCCAAAACGTTCCTAGGGCCAGTTCTTTTGGGCGGCTTAACAAATAAGCTGCCTCTCCCCAGCTTAAAAAATAAGCTGATCCCAAAAAAATTTGAGGCTTCTAAATTAGTTATCCCATAACCAGTTCAAAAGCCCCAATGAATGATGTTGATGGCTTATGGGAAAAGCGGGGGAGGAGGCGGCTTATTTTTTAAGCCGCCAAAAGAACTGGCCCCTAAACCGGAAGGTTGTGTTAGCGTTAACTGGGCCGGCCCACTCTGTTCGCGCCTGTGCGATACTCCAGCAATTTGACGCATCGTGCATCATATAGCGAAATCCATAACACATTTTCGGGGCAAGGGAACCTCCAGCCAAAGCCCAAGCCATAACCGGTCAGCTGCAGCGACAAATAGGCCCATCCACACTCAAAAGGAATAAAGAAAACCTGGATTCTCCTGGGCCGCGGTAAGCCAGCTAAATACCGGGGCTTTGCTAAAAAACAACAACTAAATACCGGGGCGGGTAAGGACTTCCAGCGAGGAAAGCCACGCACGCGACTCCGTCTCGGTTTCTAGCTGATTTTCTACTATAAAGAGGGGACGGCTCCGCCACAATCGTGCTAGATTAGTTTGTTCATTATTACTCTGAGACCGCTCCAGAAAAAGTTGGTCTACTCTGAGAAGAGGCGCTGAATTACTCCATCGATTCCGATGGGCGCCACTACCAGCCGCTCGTCGCCGGCGGTCAAGATTAGGCGCATCGTCACCGTCCCTGTCGCCAAGTACTTCGAGGTGACGACAGTTGATACGGTCGACTTTTGTGGCAACCTGTGCCACGCCAACGTGCACCCTACGGGCACTAGTAGAAAAAGGCCCATTTGTCCCGGTCCAGAGGCCCATTTGTCCCGGTTCAGGAACCGGGACTAAAGGGTCGGGACTAAAGCCCAATACCCTTAGTCCAGGTTCGCCTACTAACCAGGACAGATGGGACTCCACGTGGCCGCTGCGGCTTGCCCAGGCAGGAGGGCCTTTTGTCCCGGTTGGTAGCACCAACCGGGACCAAAAAGCATCCACGTGTCAGCAGTTCAGGGGCTGGGGTTTTTGTTTTTTTTTAAAGGGGGGGGGAGTTGGGGGTTTTGGGGGTTTTGTAGGGTTAATTTAGGGGTTTCATATATTGTGTTAGCTAGCTAATAGAGAGAAGTGTCCTCTCTTATCTCCGTGCTTGGTCGACGCTGCATACTATACGTATAGAGTGGACTCGACACGCTAGCTAGTAAGCAAATGAAGGAAACCATTAGGTACACAAGATCGTCATGAACATATACAGAGAGAAGTGATCGACCTCCTCCTTCTCCGAGAGATTGGTCGAACAACAAGTTTTCGTATATCTATCCGACGCTACTAGCTACATATATACAATATAAGATCTCTTACAATCCCTAACATCTGATGTCAAGTTCCACATGGTATTCTCCGTCTTTATTGATGACGTGGTCAAGAAAGAATACCGCCAATTCCTCTTGAATTGCTTTTATGCGATCTTGTGGTAGGAGTTCATCCCGCAGCTGCCACATCTAATTTGAAGAAGGGGGACAATACATATATATGAATGAAACTCAACACAAATGATGCTAATAAAATAAAATTATGAATATTATTGCTTACGCACTTCATATTGTTTTTCAGAGTAGCCCCGCTTAGAGGTCGTCGCGTTGTAGATGTACTCGCAAACGTAGTATCCACAAAAATTATTCCCGCCTTCCTGCCACAACCACTTTACGAGAAATAGAGGTCAATCAAACTGATAATCAAGCATTATAAATGGTATTGATGAAACTAGCTAGAATCAATGGGAGATACGCGGAACTAGCTTGTAGTACTTACTTTCGGGTGTGTAAATCGGGGCTTCCCCGGCAGTCCCGAAGCTTCTGTGGTGAACTCTTTCCAAACCCTGCCAGACAAAGAAAACAATTACTTGATATCAGGAAATGAACAAAGTTGCCGATATGGTGCGATACCGATCGATTGAACTTACTTCTCGAGCACTTTAGTCATGGCTGCATACTCCTTGGGATCTTTTCGTCTCGAGTCTAAGACGGTTACTAGCCCCTGCTCAAGCTTAATCTCTAGGAGAATAAAGTGGAAGCTGCGCACGCATGCATAACTCATCAATTACATTACTATAACCTCGAGTAATAAGGGAAACCGAATATGCACAAGACAGTAACACTCACTTGAAGTTGTAAGGAAAGAGTATTTTATCTTTGTTTTGATTTCGAAGCAACGATTGTAGCAAGTTGGCCTCGGTTTCTTTAGCATTATATTTAACCGTCCATTCATCTATGAGATTTGTGTTAATGAACCCAATATCATAGATTTGTGCATTTCTGCATTCGACGATCTTCAATCTGCATAATATAGTGAGGATAATTATATATACATGCAATGAAAGAGCTGAGCTATATATAGAAACTTAATTATAGAAGTAGTACTTACAGACAGTAGCAAGTGACGATTATTTTATCGAGGGCCTTTTGATTGAAAAACTGGAAGAACTCCTCAAATGGAACAGACAACAAATCAATTCCAACGAGGTCGTGCTCCTCTTTAACTCTCAGCGTCAAAGTATACTTCCCAGACTCGCTGCAGGTGTCCATGTACCACTCATGGAATCTTCACATCATCGTTGTTAGAGGAGGATGACCAGGTTGGACGAGAGGCTTTCCGTGCCGGTATTTGTGTTCGTCCACCTCCATTATATCAAAATGTGCATCATCGGGCAGGTAATCACCAGGATTGGTACCGGGCAGCATCCCCGGCAGATTTGCGACGATATCGCTAGACACCTTGAGCGGGGGGCAGGATTGGTTCGCCTGTTCGTCGAGCTAGGGAATTTTTTCCCACTTCTTCGTTCTTGTAACCTTTTGTCACTTGAAGTAGTTCCCGACCGGCGCGCTCCTTGCACTGCCTTTTTAAGAGCACTGACATGGTTGTCATCCGGCGGAGGCGGTGGTGGTCGCTTCAGGGCATCCAAAGTGCGCTTCAATTTCACCGGTTCTATCTTCTCCTTCGGAGGTGGATTTTTCTTTGCAAAAAAGTCCTTCACTTGGGCTTCACAGATCTGCGTGTTTTCCTCCTCGGTCATCTCATATGGTAACTTCTCTAGAGGCTTGAGAGATGGACCGAATCTATATTGCCTCCCGCCTCTGGCTGTACTGCTAGACGCCGGAGAAGCCAGAGCGGCTGCGGCTGTATTCCTTCATTGCTTACGAGGCGGAGAAGGAGGCGGAGTGCTACGACGCGCCGGAGCAGCCGAAGCGGCAGCGGCTGTCTTCCACTGTTGCTGACGAGTCAGAGGAGGAGGCGGGCTGCTCGGACGCACCGGCGCAGGCGGAGTGCCGCCACGCGCCGGAGCAGGCGGAGAAGGAGGCGAAGGAGGAGGCGGGCTGCTCGGACGCGCCGGCGCAGGCGGAGAAGGAGGCGGAGTGCCGCCACGCGTCGGAGCAGCCGGAGAAGGAGGCGGAGTGCCCTGATCACTCGCCGGAGGAGGAGGTGGAGTGCCCTGACTCACCGGAGGAGGAGGAGGAGGCGGAGGCGTCCAGTTCGGAAGGTTGATGAGCTCCTTCCGCCATAGACATGGAGTCTTCAGAGCAAGACCCAACTGAGTCTCCCCTTCGCCGGTAGGGTGGTCAATCTCGAGCTCCTCAAATCCCTCCGTTATTTCATCGACCATCACAATAGCATAGCCTTGTGGAATCGGAAGGTAGTGAAAAGTTGCGCCGGGTTCAGGAGGTGCAACAGAGCCGACAGCCGCCTTGACTTTGAGGTGCTGCCATTGCGTCATAAGGTGGCAATCTTGAGCCTCCGTGATAGCATCCACGGGGTAGCTGGGAGCCGTGAAGTCAGGCTGCTGAAGGAGCTCGGTGGAAGCCACGCTGCTTCTCCGCTGAGATGGCGGGGTAGCTTCTGGGGTAGCTCCGGCAGGTCGCTGGCTCTGAACTAGTGCTTGTTCCTCTAGCGCTCGTACCCTTGCGTTCAACTTCTGCAGTTTGGTCTGCTCCACTTTCCTCCTCCTCTCCCGAGTTTTGTAACCGCCTGCGCTGGGAAACCCAACCTTCCACGCAACGGAGCCTGCCGTGCCTCGTGTTCGTCCTGGGTGCTTAGGATTCCCGAGGGCCTGTGTGAGCTCGTCGTTCTCTCTGTCGGGAACGAACGTCCCTTGCTGCGTTGCGGCGATATACTTCTGAAGCTTCTTGACGGGTATTTCAAGTTGCTCCTCCCTGTTTCAGGGTCCAAGGTTCCCCCAACCCCGAAGAACCAAGTCCTTGAACGGTCTGGCCAGTTCAATGTCTCTGGTTCGACCCCTTTATCAAGCAGGTCCTTCTCAGCCTTGTCCCACAATGGCCGGGCTTTGAGGTAGCCACCTGACCCCGTGCGATGGTGATGCTCCTTCTTTGCAGCATTTTTCTTGTTTGTCGCTGACATCTTCTTACTCTTCTCCGATGTCTTGTGGGCCACAAATGCAGGCCAGTGATCTCTTATCTTCTCAAATCGGCCGGTGAATTCTGGAGTCTTCCCTTTGTCGACAAACGTTGATTTCAACTCATTCTTCCACCTCCTGAATAGATCTGTCATCTTCTTAAGAGCATGAGCCTTGACCAATGGCTCTATAACTGGCTTATCCGGATCCTCCTCTGGCGGTAGGGTGAAATTTGCCTTCAGCGCGGTCCAAAGATCATCTTTCTGTCTATCGTTGACAAAAGACACTGGAGGGTCTTCGCTCTTAGGCTTATTCCATTGGTGGATGCTGATCAGGATCATGTCCCTAACAAGAATCCCGCACTGAGCAGAAAATGGTTCCTTGGTCCGGCTGGGTTCAATCGGTTGGCCATCGCCCTTGATTGCTGTGATCGTGAACCTTTCATCCTGGCGCAACCTTTTCTTCGGGCCTCTTCTCGTTACCGAAGTTTGGCTCGATCCGGAGGGCTAGAAAAGAAGAAAGAAGAGAGTTAATATGTGTACATACCAAAACAATTAATGCATTAATTAGCTAGTCAGCACAGGCTTAATTAATATATATACCTCGGCGGACTTTGCAACAGCTCCTTCCTCCGTTCGCTCACCGGAGCAGTCATCACGGTCTCCTTCTTCCACCGACATTCCATCACTGGAGCCATCATAATCATGTCCTTCCACCTCCATTGTTCGATCACCGGAGCCTGCTTCACCCTCTCCTTCCAGACCATCGGTGTCGTTGAGATACGACAAGACATCACCTCCGCCGAGGATTATGTCCCCCAACAACTGTTCTTCTTCGATGTCTCGGTGCTCCATAGTTTCTGCAAATATTACAACATGGCAATTAATATACAAACATGACAGATGGATATATTAGTGCAAACGTAGACCTAGCTAGCTCGATGCTTCTACGGTTTGGGGTGGCCTCGACAACGCTTCTAGGGTTTGGGGTGGCCTAGGCAACGCTTCTAGGGTTTGGGGTGGCCTCGACAACACTTCTAGGGTTTGGGCCGGACCGCCTCTCTCATGAATGTCCGACGTCCGGACCGACAAGGGATTTAACAAAATGACGCCATTCTGGATGTGCAGAAAATGGTCCATATTTTTCCTGATCTCATCTACCCTTCTATATGTCACGTTGTCTAGTGTCAAAGAATTCAAGAAAACCATGACTTCATCATTAGCCGGAAATGACAGGCGCATAATGGTACGAAGCTCTTCAAAGTTGTTTTGGAACGGAGTTCCCGATAGAATAATTCGCTTTTTGGTACAAAGTTCAGCAAGAGCCTTCCGAATATTGCTATTTGGAAGGTCTTTGCTGAAATTCGTACCAAAAGGCAAATTATTCTATCAGGAACTCCGTTCTAAAACAACTTTGATGGGGGCATTCTTGATAAATCTGGACCCTCGACCCCTAGACGACCCTCGACCCTCGACCCCTCGGCGACCCTCGACCCTCTACCCTAGTTCACGACCCTCGACCGCTCGGCGATCCACGACCCTCTACCCTAGTTCCCGACCCTCGACCCCCTCATGTCATGTTTGTCTAGTGTCAAAGGATTCAACAAAACCATGTCTTCATCATTAGGCGAAAGTAACAGGCGCATGATGGTACGAAGCTCTCCAAAGTTATTTTGGAACGGAGTCCTAGATAGGATAATTCGCTTTTTGGTACAAAGTTCAGCAAGAGCCTTCCGAATATCGCTATTTGGAAGGCCTTTGCTGAAATTCGTACCAAAAGACGAATTATACTATCCGGGACTCCGTTCCAAAATAACTTTGGAGAACTTCGTACCATCATGCCCCGGTTACTTCCGGCTAATGATGAAGCCATGGATCTCTTCAATACTTTGACACAAGGCAACCTCTCGACCCCTCGGCGTTCCTCGACCCTCGACCCCTCGACAACCCTCGACCCTCGACCCCTCGACAACCCTCGACCCCTTGGTGACCCTCGACCCTCTACCCTAGTTCCCGACCCTCGACCGCTCGGCGATCCTCGACACCCTCGTTCCCGATAAAAATTAAGAAGATGAAGAAGAAGAAAAAACAAAAGAGGAGAAGAAGAAAAAACAAAGATCCGATAATTGGGAGCAATGATCGGAGACTGGCCATACTGCCTCTCGGTAGCAAAGAATAAAAAAGATCATTTTTTCTTCTTCTCCTCTATTCCTTCTCTTCTCCTTTTTTTTCTTCTTCTTCCTCTTCTTATTTTTTCTCCTCTTCTTCCTCTCCTCTTCTTCTCTTCTTCTTCTCCTACTTTCTCTTTCTTATTTTTTTCTCCTCTTCTTCTCTTTTTCTCCCCTTTTTCCTCTCCTCTCTTCTTTTTTCTTCCTTCTTTCTTCTCCTCTTTTCCATACTATAAAAAGTTTAAAAATACATACATAAATACAAAAAATACTACATACATATAAAAAGAAAGCATATATATATAACAAAAAAAACATATACAAAAAAAAGCAACGCGGTGGCGGGGGGGCAGGGGCACGGTGCTCACAGAGGAGGCGTCGGGGCGGGCAGGGGCGGGCCGGGCGGCGTCGGGGCGGCGTCGGCGTCGGGCCGGGGCGGCGTCGGCATCGGGCCGGGGCGGGCAGGGGCGGGCGGGGCGGCGTCGGCGTCGAGGCGGGCAGGGGCGGCGGGCGCTCGTCGTCGGTGTTGCGTGCGTCGTCGTCTGCATGTCGGGCAGGGGCGGAGAAGACAAGTGATTTTTGGAGAAACTGCTAAATTTTTCTTATATACACGAAACATTGGTCCCGGTTCGTGGCACAAACCGGGACCAATGCCCCCCTTTGGTCCCGGTTCGTGCCACCAACCGGGACCAAAGGTCTCTTTTCAGTAGCCCAAAGGGCGGGAAACAGACACCTTTGGTCCCGGTTGCTGGCAAGAACCGGGACCAAAGGGGGGGCATTGGTCCCGGTTGGTGCCACCAACCGGGACCAATGCACCCCTTTTGTCCCGGTTGGTGCTACCAACCGGGACCAAAGGCCTTGCGCTGGCGCGGTGCGGTGGGATGTTTAGTCCCACCTCGCTAGTTGAGAGAGCTCGAGACTGGTTTATAAGCGCTGCTGCGCCCACCCTCTCGAGCTCCTCTCAACTATAAGCTTTCGGGCCTACTCTATCTGTCCTTGCCCGTGGGCCTACTGGGCCTGCTGCGGGCCTGAATCCTTGGCCATGGTTGGGTTCCTAGTCGTATTCAGGCCATGGTGGCCCAGTAGGTGGCATTTTTTTTATTTTTTTCTATTTTTTGGTTTCTTTTTTGCTTTATTTATTTTATTTTGTTTCTACTTACAACAAAATACTTACTGTTTTTCGGTGATTCTTTTTGCTTTTAGGTAATAAAAATTATAAACTTTCTGTTAGTGCCATTAGTTTTCCAATTTGAATAGATTAAATTTGAATTCTTTGAAATTTGTGTGAATCACTAGTTTGTGATTAACTTTACTATAAAAATAGATTTTGGAGTGATTCTTTTTCCTGCTATTTAATATTACTGTGTTTTATCATTATATTCAAAAACAGTTTTTGTTATTTTAGTTTCTAACAAAAAAATCTTTATGATAATTCTTTTTGCTATTAGTTTCTACACAAAAAAATCTTTATGAAAATTCTTTTTGCTTTTAATGTTTGAACAGAAAATACTTTGGTAATTTTAGTTGCATAAATTTTATATAATTTTAGTTTCAATAATACTAGAGGATTATAAAAGCTTTTTAGTTGATTTCTTTTGCTATTAGAGTTTCATTAAAGTTTTCTAGTTCATTCTTTTTTCTATTAGAGTTTCATTAAAGTTTTCTAGTTCATTCTTTTAGTTTATTATTTTTGCTATTAGAGTTTCATAAAAGTTTTCCAGTTCATTCTTTTTTATATTAGTTAATTCTTTGAGCTAAATGACCCTGAAATTGAAAAGCACTTCAGATGAACTCTGAAGAGGTTGAAAATTGGCATGGTATCATCATTTCACCCACATAGCATCTGCTAAAAAGTTGAGAGGGTTACGGCAAAAACTGGATGCACTTCGTGTATAAAATGGACAATCTCTTTCGAAGTATTAGGGTTTCGAACGAAAACTCATCTGTTACAAAAGGGATTTCATTTTTTTGAACTTATTTGAACTCCAGACTTTTTGTGTGTTCAAAATGAACCATTCAAAGCCACATCATCAATTTTCAACCCTTTCTGACTTCATCTGTTATTTTTCATGCATTTACATCTTTTTTTGAGCTAAATGACCCTGAAATTGAAAAGCACTTCAAATGAACTCTGAAGAGATTGAAAATTGGCATGATATCATCATTTCACCCACATAGCATGTGCTGAAAAGTTGAGAGGATTACGGCAAAAACTGGATGCACTTCGTGTACAAAATGGACAATCTCATTCGAAGTATCAGGGTTTCGGACGAAAACTCATCTGTTACAAAGGGATTTCATTTTTTTGAACTTATTTGAACTCTAGACTTTTTGTGTATTCAAAATGAACCATTCAAAGCCACATCATCAATTTTCAACCCTTTCTGACTTCATCTGTTATTTTTCATGTATTTACTGATTTTTTTGAGCTAAATGACCCTGAAATTGAAAAGCACTTCAGATGAACTCTGAAGAGGTTGAAAATTGGCATGATATCATCATTTCACCCACATAGCATGTGCTAAAAAGTTGAGAGGGTTACGGCAAAAACTGGATGTACTTCGTGTACAAAATGGACAATCTCATTCGAAGTATCAGGGTTTCGGACGAAAACTCATCTGTTACAAAGGGATTTCATTTTTTTGAACTTATTTGAACTCCAGACTTGTTGTGTGTTCAAAATGAACCATTCAAAGCCACATCATCAATTTTCAACCCTTTCTGACTTCATCTGTTTTCACTTTTTCTTCGCTTGTGTCCTTTGCTTATTGCGCCGTAACCATGGATATTCTTCATCGCTTAACAGGGTGCTTGGGTCTGCCTTGACTTTGAAGGGAGGAATTTCATGAAACTTTTCATAATATTCAGACATGTCTGTCTTGCCCTCCAATCCCACGATGTCTCTTTTTCCTGAAAGAACTATGTGGCGCTTTGGCTCATCGTATGACGTATTCGCTTCCTTATCTTTTCTTTTTCTCGGTTTGGTAGACATGTCCTTCACATAGAAAACCTGCGCCACATCATTGGCTAGGATGAATGGTTCGTCTGTGTACCCAAGATTGTTCAGATCCACTGTTGTCATTCCGTAATGTGGGTCTACCTGTACCCCGCCTCCTGACAGATTGACCCATTTGCACTTAAACAAAGGGACCTTAAAATCATGTCCGTAGTCAAGTTCCCATATGTCCACTATGTAACCATAATATGTGTCCTTTCCCCTCTTGGTTGCTGCATCAAAGTGGACACCGCTGTTTTGGTTGTTGCTCTTTTGATCTTGGGCGATCGTGTAAAATGTATTCCCATTTATCTCGTATCCTTTGTAAGTCAATACAGTCGAAGATGGTCCCCTGGACAACGAGTACAGCTCATCAGAAACAGTGTTGTCACCTCTGAGACGTGTTTCCAACCAACTGCTGAAAGTCCTGATGTGTTCACATGTAATCCAGTCGTCACACTGCTCCAGGTGTTTGGAGCGCAGAATGTTCTTGTGTTCATCGACATACGGGGTCACCAAGGTAGAGTTCTGTAGAACTGTGTAGTGTGTTTGAGACCAAGAATGCCCATCCCTGCATATTATTGAGTCCCCTCCTAGCGTGCCTTTTCCAGTCAGTCTCCCCTCATACCGCGATTGAGGGAGGCCAATCTTCTTAAGGCCAGGAATGAAGTCAACACAAAACCCAATGACATCCTCTGTTTGATGGCCCATGGAGATGCTTCCTTCTGGCCTAGCGCGGTTACAGACATATTTCTTTAGGACTCCCATGAACCTCTCAAAGGGGAACATATTGTGTAGAAATACAGGGCCCAGAATGACAATCTCGTCGACTAGATGAACTAGGACGTGCGTCATGATATTGAAGAAGGATGGTGGGAACACCAGCTCGAAACTGACAAGACATTGCGCCACATCACTCCTTAGCCTTGGTAGGATTTGTGGATCGATCACCTTATGAGAGATTGCATTGAGGAATGCACATAGCTTCACAATGGCTAATCGAACGTTTTCCGGTAGAATCCCCCCTCAATGCAACCGGAAGCAGTTGCGTCATAATCACGTGGCAGTCATGAGACTTTAGGTTCTGGAACTTTTCTCTGCCATATTTATTATTCCCTTTATATTCGACGAGAAGCCAGACGGGACCTTCATACTGAGCAGGCATTCAAAGAAGATTTCCTTCTCTTCTTTGGTAAGAGCGTAGCTGGCAGGACCTTCATACTGCTTTGGAGGCATGCCGTCTTTTTCGTGCAAACGTTGCAGATCCTCCCGTGCCTCCGGTGTATCTTTTATCTTCCCATACACGCCCAAGAAGCCTAGCAGGTTCATGCAAAGGTTCTTTGTCACGTGCATCACGTCGATTGAAGACCGGACCTCTAGGTCTTTCTAGTAGAGTAGGTCCCAAAATATAGATTTTTTCTTCCACATGGGTGCGCGTCCCTCAGCGTCATTCGAAACAGATAGTCCGCTGGGACCCTTTCCAAAGATTACGTGTAAATCATTGACCATAGCAAGTACGTGATCACCGGTACGCATGGCGGGCTTCTTCCGGTGATCTGCCTCGCCTTTGAAATGCTTGCCTTTCTTTCGACATTGATGGTTGGTCGGAAGAAATCGACGATGCCCCAGGTACACATTCTTCCTGCATTTGTCCAGGTATATACTTTCGGTGTCATCTAAATAGTGCATGCATGCGTGGTATCCCTTGTTTGTCTGTCCTGAAAGGTTACTGAGAGCAGGCCAATCATTGATGGTTACAAACAGCAACGCATGCAGGTCAAATTCCTTCTGTCTGTGCTCATCCCACACACGTACACCGTTTCCATTACACATCAATGTCATTGCCGGGTTGCTTAGGGCCTTGGATGAGTACTGGCATCATAATGAACTTCCGCTTCATGCACATCCAAGGAGGAAGGTTATACATACATAGAGTCATGGGCCAGGTGCTGTGATTGCTGCTCTGCTCCCCGAAAGGATTAATGCCATCCGCGCTTAAACCAAACCATACGTTCCTTGGGTCACCTGCAAACTCAGCCCGGTACTTTCTCTCGATTTTTCTCCACTGCGACCCGTCAGCGGGTGCTCTCAACTTCCCGTCTTTCTTACGGTCCACTCTGTGCCATCGCATCAACTTGGCATGCTCTTTGTTTCTGAACAGACGTTTCAACCGTGGTATTATAGGAGCATACCACATCACCTTCGCAAGAACCCTCTTCCTGGGGGGCTCGCCGTCAACATCACCAGGGTCATCTCATCTGATCTTATACCGCAATGCACCGCATACCGGGCATGCGTTCAAATTCTCGTACGCACCGCGGTACAGGATGCAGTCATTAGGGCATGCATGTATCTTCTGCACCTCCAATCCTAGAGGGCATACGACCTTCTTTGCTGCGTACGTACTGTCGGGCAATTCGTTATCCTTTGAAAGCTTCTTCTTCAATATTTTCAGTAGCTTCTCAAATCCTTTGTTAGGCACAGCATTCTCTGCCTTCCACTGCAGCAATTCCAGTACGGTACCGAGCTTTGTGTTGCCATCTTCGCAATTGGGGTACAACCCTTTTTGGTGATCCTCTAACATGCTATCGAACTTCAGCTTCTCCTTTTCACTTTCGCACTGTCTCTTTGCATCAACAATGACCCGGCGGAGATCATCATCGGGCACATCGTCTGGTTCCTCTTGATCTTCAGCTTCCCCCGTTGCAGCATCACCGTATTCAGGGGGCACATAGTTGTCATCATCCTCTTCTTCTTCGCTGTCTTCCATCATAACCCCTCTTTCTCCATGCTTGGTCCAAATATTATAGTGTGGCATGAAACCCTTATAAAGCAGGTGGGTGTGAAGGATTTTTCGGTCAGAGTAAGTCTTCGTATTCCCACATATAGGGCATGGACAACACATAAAACCATTCTGCTTGTTTGCCTCAGCCACTTCGAGAAAATTATGCACGCCCTTAATGTACTCGGAGGTGCGTCTGTCACCGTACATCCATTGCCGGTTCATCTGCGTGCATTATATATAATTAAGTGTATCAAAAACCATTACAGAACATCATGAATAGATAAGTGACCAAATTAATAGAAGTTCATCATCACATTAAAACCAAAGTACATACATAGTTCTCATTGAACAACATATAGCTCTCCAGAGCATCTAATTAAACCATACATTGAAACTATGTAAAACATTTCAATGCAACAACAAATGCGATCATAATCGCAACCAAGGTAACAATTGATCCAACGGCATGATACCAAGCCTCGGTATGAATGGTATATTTTCTATACTTTCTAATATTGAAGCGCATTGCATTCATCTTGATCTTGTGATCATCGACGACATCCGCAACATGCAACTCCAATATCATCTTCTTCTTCTCAATTTTTTTCAATTTTTTCTTTCAAGTAATTGTTTTCTTCTTCAACTAAATTTAACCTCTCGACAATAGGGTCGGTTGGAATTTCCGGTTCACATACCTCCTAGATAAAAAAATCTATGTCACGTTGGTCGACATAATTGTCATAAATAATAAATGAACCAAATAGTTATAAAATATAATATATACCACATCCGAATCATAGACAGGACGAGGGCCGATGGGGGCGGATACCAAAATCATCGCACTATATAATAACAAACAATAATAAAAGTAAGAAAATTATACAAGTATCTATCTAAATCGTACAAGTAAGAATTTTTTCCTTTTAGAAAGAAGATAAAATAAGAGGCTCACCACGGTGGTGCCGGCGACGAGATCGGCGCGCGCGATCGACGGCGGTGAAGACGGGGACGGGACGTGACAGACCGCTAAATCTAAACAAATCTTGAGGAAAATGGAGCTTGGAGATCGAGTTTGGAGAGGAGAAAGCTTAAGTAGTGTGGCTTGGGCATTTCATCGAACACCTCATGTGCATAGAGGTGAGTTAGAGCATCACAAAGCCCTCCCCTAGCCGGCCAGAAAAAACAGAACAGTGGAGTGCTCTGCTTGCGGGCGAGGGGGTATATATAGCCACACCATTGGTCCCGGTTTGTGGATGGTGCCTTTGGTCCCGGTTCCATCCACGAACCGGAACCAATGGATGTGGGCCAGGAGCGAGGCCCATTGGTCACGGTTCGTGTCTGGAACCGGGACAAAAGGGTCCAGACGAACCGGGACCAATGCCCCACGAGGCCCGGCCGGCCCCCTGGACGCATGAACCGGGACGTATGCCCCAATGGATTCCGGTTCGTGACTGAACCAGGACTAGTGGGCTGGACAGGCCTGAACCAAAGTCCTGTTTTCTACTAGTTGGGGCCACCTAGTGTCCGTCGTGGTCACCTGCGTCGACAAGCAAGACCCATGCTCGGCCTCGGCCACCGACGTCTCCATTGAAATCTTGGACGAGACTGGCCAGCACACCATGTTCCACAGAGAGTACGGACACATGGTGGTCAACATGAGGGAGATTTGAGGCGTCCTCTTGCGTCAACGGCGATGGCGCCTTAACCGTCCGGTGGACGCTGTCGGTCGACGACGTCGAGTGGCCACTTGGAAACTTGTCCACTTCCAAGGTCGAGCCCGTGGACTTGGAGCCCGCCATGGTCTGGCACTGCACTTTCACCATCAACAGCTTGTCCAAGCTCAAGGCGACGCTGCGGAGCTCCGAGTGCGCCTACTCCAAACCCTTCAGCGTGGGCGGTATCGTATGGTTCCTCAAGATCTACCCCAATGGGTACCGGCTCGACGAGGAACGCGTGTCCGTGTTGCTACTTGCTAGTCCGTGAAGATGACCACCAACCGGCAATGACGGCCCAGTTCAACTTTGAGTTTGAGGGGGTCACCAATTATGAGTCTAGTAAGATGACACACACGTTCAACGATGCCAAGTACGAAGTCGAATATAAGCTATCGCCGCTCAACACATCTGCCAAACACGACCCCCTCATCATCCGATGTCGTCTCACCATTATAGGGATGGAGACGCCAAGCTTGCTCTCTTCCATGCTTTAGGTTCCGATCGCCACCCCGAGACAGTTTTAACTCCTTTGTTGAGTGACATGCATGCTTGAGTTTTTTTTTTCTTTTGCCGGTGAGCTTGAATGCATGCTTGAGTTTTTTTTTTCTTTTGCCGGTGAGCTTGAATACTTGTTTAATGCGTATGTATTACTCTCTCTGTTCCTAAATATTTGTCTTTTTAGAGATTTCAAATTGACTACCATATACGGATGTATATAGACATATTTTAGAGTGTAGATTCACTCATTTTGCTCCGTATGTAGTCACTTGTTAAAATCTCTAGAAAGACAAATATTTAGGAACGGGGGGAGTAGGTTTTTATGCTTGTGAGACTTGTGTTCGGATCCACCAAAGGGTTTTGATCTATCCTTATATTCTACTCCCTCCGTCCCATAATATAAAAGCGTTTTTGACATAGTGTCAAAAATACTCTTATATTATGGGACGGAGAGAGTAAAACTTAAAAAGCCAACCTACTATTTGTAGGCATTTACTCTTGGAAAGAAAATCTATGTAGCAATGTGTGTGCCCGGTGTCTTCAATGCTACTATACCTCCCTTAATGAGTTTCGAAAATGATAGGGCGTGAAAGTCGGATTTTTAGAAGTTGCGTCTGAACGTCGTCTGGACCCTAGGATATTAATCACGAATCTTGGAGCAGGATACACTGCCACGTCACCACACAAAGTCGTTCGGTGATCAGTCCATCCGTCACGAACACCACCTCCCACCTCACTTCTATGTCGTCTTTTCCCCCAGTCCTCTGCCTTTTTTCCTCCACTCCTCTGCCCAAACTCACATACACGACCAGATCCCTAGCGAGATGCTCCGCCGACGCGCATGGTCAAGGAAGACGACAACGAGTCATCGGCGGGAGGTGTCGTTAACGGGGAGCGACGACGGCGGTGATCTGGGAGGCGACGGAGGTGCTAAAAAAATCTCTTCTTTTTTCTGCATGGAAGAATTTGGTGCGTGAGGTGCGCTTCAAATTTCAGATCATTTGGACATATGAGTAGCTCTCAGCAAAAAAGACAAATTGTGTGAGAAAATACATGAACAGTAAACTTTTTCATAGAACCTAAATTTGTCTTTTTTGCCAAGAGCTACTCAGTTGTCCAAATGATCTGAAATTTAAAATGCACCTCACGCACCAAATTATCGTCCATGCAAAAAAAAATGAAAATTTTGAATTTTTCTAATATTTTTTTCTATTCATCGCGGGTGCAGCTGAGCCTAGGCATCGAGTCGCCTCGTCCAATGTTTTGTTCATAATTTGATTTTTTACACACACACACACACACGACAAATTTCTCATACGAACATGAAAATTTAAATTAACACCATGGTATTTTTTATTATGAATCTGCCATGGAAAATTCTTTGTTCATAATTTGTTCTTTTTTTAACCAAGGCATATTTCCCATACAACACATGGAAATTTTAATTAAAATACCATGGCAATTTTTTATTATTATGAGTCTGCCATGGCAAATTCGTTTGTTCATGTCATATTTATTTTCACAGACCATGGCAAATTTAGTAACGGGTCATGGCAATTTTAGTGTATGGACCATGGCAAATTTTAATATGCATCTACCATGGCAATTTTTGTTCATAATTTGTCTTATTGTAGATACACGACAAATTTCTGATACCAAGTATGGCAAATTTTAGTTAAAATACCATGGAAATTTTTAATTTCAATTTGCCATGGCAATGTTTTAATATGTTTTTGTTATTGTACTGTTCATTCTATGCTTTCCATGGCATTTTTTCATACAAAGCATGGCAATTTTATAATTAAAAAACCTTGCCATTTTATAATATGCATCTGCCATGTCAATTTTGTTCATTTTTGCGTTCTTACGTACATGGAAAATTTCTCACACAAAACATGGAAATTTTAATTAAAATACCACGGAAATTTTTTTGTAGGCCGTTTCTGCGCGGCCATGGCAAGAACAGACACAACCACATCAAGCAGCACTTCCATCCATGGCGTCCTCCATGCAGGTCACCCCCTGCATCCATCCTTTTTGCATAGGAGGGAAGAGCTCCATCAGGAACTAGCGGTAGCAGCATGTCAGGTTCACCCCCTGGATGCTCACCCTTGCATTTCACACATAGTTCATAGCAAACTTTTGTGATGTGTTGCTTAATCAAACCAAATTTATATCTGAAATTTTATACACTCCGCAAACTATGTGACGTGATGCTAACTTCGACCCAATTTGATGCATTGTACACATAGTTTATGGCAAACTATGTGATCTGATGTAATTTGACAAACCTTTTGTTTGTGCAAATTTCATGGACACACATGCATGGTGTTTTTAAAATTTGCCATGCCAAATTGATGCTGGACAGACATGCATGGTGTTTTTGAAATGTGTCATGGCAATTTTGATGTTGGACACACATGCATGCTATTTTAAAATTTGAGATGGCAAAAATACTTTTCCATATAGATTGTGCCCACCTAATTATGAATGGTTTTTGAAAGCTGCCATGGCAAATTATGGACTTCAATATTTTTGTCATACAACCATGAAAACTTAACTACTCCCTCCGTTCCTAAATATAAGTCTTCTTAGATATTTCAATATGGACTACATACGGATGAATATAGACATATTTAGAATTGTAGATTCACTCATTTTGCTTCCTATGTAGTCCATATTGGAATCTTTAAAAAGACTTATATTTAGGAACCGGGGGAGTACACCGCAGGGAAAATTCTTTAACTCTTATTTTGCCATGGAAAAATGTATTTTTTCATTTATTTTCCATGGAAAATTTACAATAGTTACCATGGAATATTTACCTTTGTTGACATTGCAAATTGAACTACACCGTCATGACAAATGCTTCACTTTTTATTTTTTTTGCCATGAAAAAATGTACCTTTTAATTTTTGCCATGGAAAATTTACATTTGTTGACATGGCAAATCTTTTGTTCATAATTTATTCTTTTTTTTACACACACGGCAAATTTCTCATACAAACATGGAAATTTGAATTAAACTACCATGGCAATTTTTATTAGGAATCTACCATGGCAAATTATTTGCTCATAATTTGTTCTTTTTTACGCAAACGACAAATTTCTTATACAAACATGGAAGTTTTAATTAAAATACCATGGCAATCTTTATTATGAATCTGCCATGACAATTTTTTTGTTCATAATTTGCCATGGCCATTTTCTGACCATGTCAATTTATTCCCACATGCACCATGGCAAATTTTGCTTTTCTAGGCAACGACGAATTTATTTAATGATAGTTGTCCTCTATCATGACATTTTTATTTTTTTTTCCTTTGCTATTTTTTGTGTGAGGTAGGTTTAACAACTATAACAGTGCAATTTTATCATCTAATCCATGGCAATATATATATTTATTCTATCGGCTATTTTTATATGAATTTCAAGATTTTTGTGTGATTTTTATTGTAATTTGTTTTTCAGTTTTTTAGTTGGTTTTCTGTTCTTTCTAGAGTTTTGGAACCTAAATGAGCCTGTTCATTTTTTCATGACAAAATACCACAAATGCCAGCTTGGCCTGCTAGCATGAGTGACAGAAAGGTTCACGTTGGGAGGCCTCCCGCTCTGATCGTAATCATTCGATCATTCCCCCTGCCCTGGGAAACGAGTCGTTCGGTCTAGGAAAGGCTCCCACCATACGTTCGGGCGTTATCGACGTCCTTACTATTTAATTGCTTAATTACCTGTGTGTTGCAACATGTATATAATTTCTAGTAATTTAATATTGACCGTGTCACAACTCAAAAAAAATCACTGGGTCAAATATATACCTTGAGGATCCTCATACACATCAAGGGGCATTATAAGGAATCACTAAAAATATGACGTGAGATTTAAGTGAATCCGGAACGAAAGCTATTGTTGCCATGGGCAACGTGTACCGATCTTGACGCATGATGAGTTGTCACATCACTTTTCCAAATTGTTCGTGTTGGCGTCCCAATCAAGCAAACGAAGCTCAATTCCTTTCACCTCCTCGCTCTCACATTTCCCCTTGCCCCCGAGCTATCGTCCCCCCGTTCACAACTCTCTCCCCGGCGACGACAAAATCATTGTTTTAGCCTTTAACCAAAATATTAGCACAATTTGACCTTGCTTTGAAAGTATTTCACAAATCTGACCCTTTTGCATCACGCCCGCTAGGGGGCGCTATACTCCAACTCATAGCGGCATGACACATGATGTTGTGCACCTGCCAGCGCGGCTCCTGACAAACCATGACGGGAGGTGCTATACCTCCTTACATAGCGCCTTGGTGCGGTGCGGTGCGGGGCACCTTACGCAGCCGCAGCCGACCCACCCATCTGCCTCATCCCCACCCCGAAAACAGAGAGACAGAGGAAGAACATAGTGGCGGCGCCCCTCTCCCCCTTTCTGAAATCTCCATCCAACTCGGCCAGATCTGAACACATTTTCCTGGATTTCATTCCCAGTCCATCCCTAAAGGTATTCTCCTTTGATCCCCCGATTTCATCCGAAAAAATCATCACAATTGCCTTTTTTTTGCATGTATACGTGAAACCCTACTTCATCATGTTTAGGTGGAAATTTAAGCTATCCCATGGTGGAAACAATGATCATG
Source organism: Thinopyrum elongatum (assembly GCA_011799875.1). Classification (NCBI taxonomy): domain Eukaryota; kingdom Viridiplantae; phylum Streptophyta; class Magnoliopsida; order Poales; family Poaceae; genus Thinopyrum; species Thinopyrum elongatum. The sequence goes on along the minus strand of CM022300.1, from coordinate 78,436,004 downwards.
AGGTGCTATGTACTAGTTCTTGGCATTTTCAATCGTCATATGAAATTTGTTGGGAGTTGCACAGCTTCCACAAGCCCTTTTATTTATAGATAATGGAAGAAAACATTTCCATGGTCCCAAACTATATTTTATAATTCTTTATATTATGTGAATCTGCTGACTCTTAATTGGTGTGGGTGTGGTGTGACTTGATGAGTTCCGTGTACTTGTGTCGGTGATGACTTCTGTGTGCATTGAGATACCATGATGTTCGTGTGTTCGCCATATTTCTGTTCATTTTCAGTGAGTAGTATGATGCATACATGTATAGGATATAACTATTTTCCATCTCCAATGAGTGCATAGTTTGGTCTACAGATACTTGGATGTCCTCATATCTATTAAAAAATGCAACCCATCATTGCATTTCCCAGTTTGTAGGATAAGATGAAGTAATAGTACACTGATCATATGTCTTCTATTCTGCAAAGAGAAAAGTCCACATTTCAACCTCAGCTAACCACGTGGTTTGATTTTCAGCCCTGGTCTCTAAAGCCGGTCGGATTCAACCCTCAACTTGTCACAGGGTCCAGATTACAACCCTTGACTCAGTTTCGGGCTGGTCAAGCGGTTTTGACCTAGTGAAGGCTGACTGGGCAGCCCAGTCAGCATGCCATGCACATGTCTATCAAACCATATCCCCATCTCTCTCTCTCTCTCTTGTTCGTTCAGTTCCTCACTCACCGAACGAGAGAGAGAGAGAGAGAGACAGAGAGAGAAAGAGAGAGAGAGAGAGAGGGAGGGAGAGAGGGAGGGGGAGAGAGAGGGAGGGAGAGAGAGAGGGAGAGGGAGAGGGAGAGGGAGAGGGAGAGAGAGAGAGATGGGGATATGGTTGGATAGATGTGTGGCATGCTGACTGGGCTGCCCAGTTAGCCTTCACCGGGTCAAAACTGCTTGACCAGCCCGAAACTGAGTTAAGGGTTGTAATCTGGACCATGTGACAAGCTGAGTGTTGAATCCGACCGGTTTTAGAGATCTGGGTTGAAAATCAAATCACGTGGTTAGTTGAGGGTTGAAAATGTGGACTTTTCTCTTTTGCAAACAATGAATTGCTATCACTGTGTGCTGTGTTAAATTGATATCTCATGACTATGTATGATAAGATGAAGTACTACTACACTTTGGTGCACTATAATTGGATTTGTTTTTCCAAATATGTAGGATGAAAATTCTCATTGATCATTATGGTAAGGATCACCGTGGGCGGCTTATGGCGGAGGAAAGCCAGGTAATGCATATCGATAATGCTAGTTCATACTTGTTAGTACATTGATGTTACTGCCAATTGGAGCGTTCAAATAAAATTGTTAGTATAGTTGAATATTTTGGTACTGATTTATTCTCGTTTGAATTCTTAGTTTTTACAAGGATCTATAATGTTCTAACTTCAATTTTTGCAGATCTTTTGTCCCTGCACCTGAGGGCTCACAAGGCTTCATCCAATAAGATGAGATACGATGAGCGGTACACATAGTACATCGAGAGGCTAGGACTCCTTCCATTCATCCAACTTGTCACTCGGTCGACACCAAACACGAACTTTCGCAATGTTAGTACATAGAGAGTTTGTTAAGGTATGTCGTGAGGCTTTCTCTTTACATGTTTTGTGTTCAAATCCACTAAAATCTCTATTTCGCAATGTCACAACGTAGCACTACTCGGTTACGTTCTTAGCTCATTTTCTTGGTTGTCGTACCATCAAGCCCGACATGCCCACCCGGTCGAGGTCCACTTCTTCTGGAGAAGAGGTATGAAATATGTGTTACTATACATCTTTTCATTCTTGCATATAAAATATTCATCATGTTGTGATTGCAAACATGAATGTTACATCATCATACTTGCACTCGTATATATGTAGAAGCAGAGGCGGAGCCAGGATTTCTCAAAGCCTAGGGCTAAAACTAAGTGGCTATAAAAAACTCCAAATACCACGCATAGTAATGCATGTTAGAAGTACATCACAAATTCACCAGAATGAAAAATATGAAAATTCATATTATGATGAGAGCAAATTTGATAAAATATGAATTCATTGGAAAGTTGGTACCAATTAATGAAGACTTTGTTCATTTGAGGTCATTGTTTGTTCACCAGCAATAATAGAAGGACATGGACTTGTAAATATAAATCAAGTAGTAGTATTTAAAACCAAGACATTGGACAGACTAAATCAATTGTTCATGTGATTTTTTGCAAAAGAAGGACATGGGAACAAATTTCACTAAAGTATTAGAATTTTAACATCACTGATTCATTGATTTAGGCTGATACAAAAGAACTAGGAAAAAAATATATGATACAACAAACTAGAGATTACCTGTCATGTCCAGCCAGTTGTGTAAATGGAGCTGAACATTGGTTTCTTTTCATTATATATGAAATGAAATCGGGGGCATGACCCCTCAATTCGAAAAAAAGTAAATTTTTGTGATAGTCGCCTTATCGTACACAGTTTACAATCATGAATTGTTTCTGATCTCGTACGCATCTTAAATGTTGCACCACAGAATAGCATGTGCGATAGTTATCCTGTACGACACTGGTACAATGGTCCGACGGTTCGTAATCCTATCCGACACTCGTACGATGAGTAGCTAATCTTCTTAATTATATATCGCATACGGTTTCGGAGAAGTGAATGTGTGTGATAGTCTCCTTATCATACACGTTTTATAATTGTGAATTGTTTGTGATGGGGCGCATATCGTAAACGTAGCACCACAGAATACCAACTGCGATGGTAATGCGAGCACAAACGAGTAGCAAGGATGGAGCATATGGGATATTCGATACATCACGAACAGTTGTCCGAAGACTCGTGTTTGGGATAGATGCCGTCATCGCATACTCGTAGTTATGCAAAACGTATGCATTGCTACTCCCTATCCCCTACGGTTTCTGGGTCGTGTGGGAAGGACCCCCCTATCGCACACACAGGCAAGGCGACGGTTTAAAATGTCGTTGTGGAAAGGGGTTAAAAACCATTTGTATAGCAACTCGTTGTGCCAGTGGCTGCCAGATCGTGAAGGTTGCACGCTTGCAACCAAGTAGAGATGTCGTGCTTTTGGTATTTGGTTCGAGAGACTGTTCGTGGGCCGTTAGCGAGATCGTTCATCGACGGTTCGAGGGACTCCAAGTATGATCTACACCGACATATTCTTCTTCCGTTGCAACTTGGTGATGGTAACGATCGTGATCCCAACCCATTATGCATCTTCATATTGATCTTGAGTGTGCATAGGCATGATTTTTTTTGTTTTCTACTATGTTTCCCAACAGTAGCGAGGCACGTATTTGTATTTTTGCCATTAAGGGTAAAATGACGGGGTTTAATCACATTGCTTGATTTTACTCTGTCTACATTATGTCATCATACTTCATGCATTACTCTATTTGTTAAGAACTTAATACGTAGAGAGGCAAGCATAGAAGCGTTCTCGAAGTAGAGTAATAGTAGTAGATGTATAATCATTTCGGTCTACTTGTCACGGACGTAATGCCTATATACATGATCATTGCCATGAATAACGTCATAACTATGCGCTTTTCTATCAATTGCCCAACAGTAGTTTTGAAGGAAATATGCTCTATAGGCAATAATAAAGTTGTTATTTTATATTTCCTTATTCATGATAAAGGTTTATTATTCATGCTAGAATTGTATTGCTCGGAAATTTAAATACATGTGTGAATACATAAACAAATACCGTGTCCCTAGTAAGCCTCTACTAGACTAGCTCGTTGATCAAAGATGGTTAAGGTTTCCTAACCATAGACATGTGTTGTCATTTGATAACGGGATCACATCATTAGGAGAATGATGTGATGGACAAGACCCATCCATTAGCTTAGCTTATTGATCGTTCAGTTTATTGCTATTGCTTTCTTCATGTCAAATACATATTCCTCCGACTATGAGATTATGCAACTCCCGAATACCGGAGGAATACCTTGTGTGCTATCAAACGTCACAACGTAACTGGGTGATCATAAAGATGCTCTATAGTTATCTCCGAAGGTGTTTGTTGAGTTGGCATAGATCGAGATTAGGATTTGCCACTCCGAGTATCGGAGAGGTATCTCTGGGCCCACTCGGTAATACACATCATAAGAAGCCTTGCAAGCAAAGTGACTAATGAGCTAGTTGCAGGATGATGTATTACGGAACGAGTAAAGAGACTTGCCGGTAACGAGATTGAACTAGGTATGAAGATACCGACGATCGAATCTCGGGCAAGTAACATACCGATGGACAAAGGGAATTACATATGTTGTCATAACGGTTCGGCCGATAAAGATCTTCATAGAATATGTAGGAGTCAATATGGGCATCCAGGTTCCGCTATTGGTTATTGACCGGAGAGGTGTCTCGGTCATGTCTACATAGTTCTCGAACCTGTAGGGTCCGCAAGCTTAACGTTCGTTGACGATATAGTGTTATATGAGTTATATGTTTTGGTGACCGAATGTTATTTGGAGTCCCGGATGAGATCACGGACATGACGAGGAGTATCGAAATGGTCAAGAGGTAAAGATTGATATATAGGATGATGATATTTGGACACCGGAAGTGTTTCGGGACGTACTAGGAAGAAATCGGGTACCGGAAGGGGTTCCAGGCACCCCCTGGGAAGTTATGGGCCTTATGGGCCAAAGGAGGGGATAGACCAGCCCACAAGGGGGCTGGCGCGCCCCTCCCTTGGCTGGCCGGCCCTATGGGTAAGGAAAGGGGAGGGGTGGCCCTTCCTGCCTTTCCCTCCTCAAGAGAGAAAGGAAAGGGGGGGGGACGCCACCTCCTCCTTCCTTATCCCGCACTCCAAATAAGGAAAGGGGGGCGCCACTTTGGGGAGGACCCCAAGTAGGATTCGGACTACTTGGGGGCACCTCCTGGCTGCTCCCTCCACCCCCACCTATATATATGTGGGAGGGGGCACCTAGCAAGGACACAACATTGTCTTAGCCGTGTGCGGCGCCCCCCTCCACCGTTTACACCCCGGTCATATTTTCATAGTGCTTAGGCGAAGCCCTGCGGAGATAACTTCACCATCACCGTCACCACGCCGTCGTGCTGCCGAAACTCATCCACTACCTCGCCGTCTTGCTAGATCAAGAAGGCGGAGGACGTCACCGAGCTGAAGGTGTGCAGAACGCGGAGGTGTCGTATGTTCGGTACTTGATCGGTTGGAGCATGAAGAAGTTCGACTACATCAACCGCATTAACAAACGCTTCCACTTATGGTTTACGAGGGTACGTAGACACACTCTCCCCTCTCGTTGCTATGCATCTCCTTGATAGATCTTGCATGTGTGTAGAAAAAATTTTGTTTTCCATGCAACGTTTCCCAACAGTGGCATCCGAGCCAGGTCTATGCGTAGATGATATGCACGAGTAGAACACAAAGAGTTATGGGCGGTGATAGTCATACTGCTTACCACCAATGTCTTATTTTGATTCGGCGGTATTGTGGGATGAAGCGGCCCGGACCAACCTTACATGTCCACGCACATGAGACCGGTTCCACCGACAGACATGCAACTAGTTTTGCATAAAGGTGGCTGGCGGGTGTCTGTTTCTCCTACTTTAGTTGAATCGAATTTGACTGCGGCCGGTCCTTGAAGAAGGTTAAAACAGCAAACTTGATGTATCACCATTGTGGTTTTTGCGTAGGTAAGAACGGTTCTTGCTAGAAGCCCGTAGCAGCCACGTAAAACTTGCAACAACAAAGTAGAGGACGTCTAACTTGTTTTTGCAGGGCATGTTGTGATGTGATATGGTCAAGATATGATGTGATATATGTTGATGTATGAGATGATCATGTTTTGTAATATCAACAACCGGCAGGAGCCTTAGGGTTGTCTCTTTATTGTATGAAGTGCAAGCGCCATGTAATTGCTTTACTTTATCACTATGCGTTAGCGATAGTTGTAGAAGCAATAGTTGGCGAGACGACCCCGACACAACGATGGAGACCAAGGTGTCGAGCCGGTGACGATGGAGATCATGACGATGCTTTGGAGATGGAGATCAAAAGCACAAGATGATGATGGCCATATCATGTCACATATTTTGATTGCATGTGATGTTTATCCTCTATGCATCTTATTTTGCTTAGAACGGCGGTAGCATTATAAGATGATCCCTTCACTTAATTTCAAGATAAAAGTGTTCTCCCCGAGTATGCAGCGTTGCCAAAGTTGGTCGTTTCGAAGCACCTCGTGATGATCGGGTGTGGTAGATTCTACGTTCACATACAACGGGTGTAAGACAGTTTTGCACATGCAGAATACTTGGGTTAAACTTGACGAGCCTAGCATGTACAGACATGGTCTCGGAACACTGGAGACCGAAAGGTCGAACGTGAGTCATATAGTAGATATGATCGACATAGAGATGTTCACCATTGATGACTACCCCATCTCACGTGATGATCGGACATGAGTTAGTTGATTTGGATCACGTATCACTTAGATAACTTGAGGGATGTTTATTTAAGTGGGAGTTCATTAGTAATTTGATTAATTGAACTTAATTTATCATGAACTTAGTCTTATAGTTTTGCATATCTATGTTGTAGATCAATGGCCCGAGCTACCGTTTCCCTGAATTTTAATGCGTTCCTAGAGAAAGCTAAGTTGAAAGATGATGGTAGCAACTACACGGACTGGGTTTGTAACTTGAGGATTATCCTCATTGTTGCACAGAAGAATTATGTTCTTGATGCACCGCTAGGTGACAGGCCTGCTGCAGGAGCTGAAGCAGATGTTATAAACGTCTGGCAAGCTCGATCTGATGACTACTCGATAGTTCAGTGTGTCATGCTTTACGGCTTAGAACTGGGACTTCAAAGACATTTTGAACGTCATGAAGCGTATGAGGTGTTCCAAGAGTTGAAGTTAGTATTTCAAGCAAATGCCCGGGTTGAGAGATATGAAGTCTCCAACAAGTTCTATAGCTGCAAGATGGAGGAGAACAATTCTGTCAGTGAACACATACTCAAAATGTCTGGGTATCATAACCACTTGACTCAGCTGGGAGTTGATCTTCCAGTTGATAGTGTTATTGACAGAGTTCTTCAATCACCGCCACCAAGCTACAAAGGCTTCGTGATGAACTATAATATGCAAGGGATGATAAAACGATTCCTGAGCTCTTCGCAATGCTTAAGGCCGCGGAGGTAGAAATAAATAAGGAGCATCATGTGTTGATGGTTAACAAAACCACTAGTTTCAAGAAAAAGGGCAAGGGAAAGAAAGGGAACTTCAAGAAGAATGGCAAGCAAGTTGCCACTCCCGGGAAGAAGCCCAGAGCTGGACCCAAGCCTGAAACTGAGTGCTTTTACTGCAAAGGGAATGGTCACTGGAAGCGGAACTGCCCCAAATACTTGGCGGATAAGAAGGATGGCAAAGTGAACAAAGGTATATTTGATATACATGTTATTGATGTGTACCTTACTAATGCTTGTAGCAGCGCCTGGGTATTTGATACTGGTTCGGTTGCTCATATTTGTAACTCGAAACAGGAGCTATGGAATAAACGAAGATTGGCTAAGGACGAGGTGACGATGCGCGTCGGAAATGGTTCCAAGGTCGATGTGATCGCCGTCGGCACGCTACCTCTACATCTACCCTCGGGATTAGTTTTAGACCTCAATAATTGTTATTTGGTGCCCGCGTTGAGCATGAACATTATATCTGGATCTTGTTTATTGCGAGACGGTTATTCATTTAAATCGAAGAATAATGGTTGTTCTATTTATATGAGTAATATCTTTTATGGTCATGCACCCTTGATGAGTGGTCTATTCTTGTTGAATCTCGATCGTAGTGATACACATATTCATAATGTTGATGCCAAAAGATGCAAAGTTGATAATGATAGTGCAACATACTTGTGGCACTGCCGTTTAGGTCATATTGGTGTAAAGCGTATAAGAAACTCCATGCAGATGAACTTTTGGAATCACTTGATTATGAATCATTTGATACTTGCGAACCATGCCTCATGGGCAAGATGACTAAAACTCCGTTCTCCGGAACAATGGAGCGAGCTAATGACTTATTGAAAATAATACATACCGATGTATGCGGTCCAATGAGTGTTGAGGCACGCAGCGGGTATCATTATTTTCTGACCATCACAGATGATTTGAGTAGGTATGGGTATATCTATTTGATGAAACACAAGTCTGAAACATTTGAAAAGTTCAAAGAATTTCATAGTGAAGTGGAGAATCATCGTAACAAGAAAAATAAAGTTTCTACGATCTGATCGCGGAGGCGAATATTTGAGTTACGAGTTTGGCCTTCATTTAAAACAATGTGGAATTGTTTCACAACTCACGCCACCTGGAACACCACAGCATAATGGTGTGTCCGAACGTCGTAACCGTACTTTATTAGATATGGTGCGATCTATGATGTCTCTTACCAATTTACCACTATCGTTTTGGGGTTATGCATTAGAGACAGCCGCATTCACGTTAAATAGGGCACCGTCTAAATCCATTGAGACGACACCATATGAACTGTGGTTTGGCAAGAAACCTAAGCTATCGTTTCTTAAAGTTTGGGGTTGCGACACTTATATCAAAAGGCTTCAGCCTGATAAGCTCAAACCCAAATCGGAGAAGTGCATCTTCATAGGATACCCTAAGGAAACAATTGGGTACACCTTCTACCACAGATCCGAAGGCAAGATCTTTGTTGCCAAGAATGGGTCCTTTCTAGATAAGGAGTTTCTCTCAAAAGAAGTGAGTGGGAGGAAAGTAGAACTTGATGAGGTAATTGTACCTTCTCTCGAATTGGAAAGTAGCACATCAGAGAAATCTGTTCCCGTGATGCTTACACCAACTAGAGAGGAAGCAAATGATAATGATCATGAAACTTCAGATCAAGTTGCTACTGAACCTCGTAGGTCGACCAGAGCACGATCCGCACCAGAGTGGTACGGTAATCCTATCCTGGAAGTCATGTTACTAGACCAAGGCGAACCTATGAACTATAAAGAAGCTATGATGATCCCAGATTCTGATAAATGGCTTGAGGCCATGAAATCTGAGATAGGATCCATGTATGAGAACAAAGTGTGGACTTTGGTGGACTTGCCCGATGATCGGCAAGCCATTGAGAATAAATGGATCTTCAAGAAGAAAACTGACGCTGATGGTAATGTTATTGTCTACAAAGCTCGACTTGTCGTGAAAGGTTTTCAACAAGTTCAAGGAGTTGACTATGATGAGACTTTCTCACCCGTATCGATCCTTAAGTCTGTCCTAATCATGTTAGCAATTGCCGCATTTATAATTATGAAATCTGGCAAATGAACGTCAAAACTGCATTCCTTAATGGATTTCTTAAAGAAGAGTTGTATATGATGCAACCAGAAGGTTTTGTCTATCCTAAAGGTGCTAACAAAGTGTGCAAGCTCCAGCGATCCATCTATGGACTGGTGCAAGCATCTCGGAGTTGGAATATACGCTTTGATGAGGTGATCAAAGCATATGGTTTTATACAGACTTACAGTGAAGCCTGTATTTACAAGAAAGTGAGTGGAAGCTCTGTACCATTTTTGATATTATATGTGGATGACATATTGTTAATTGGAAATGATATAGAATTTCTGGATAGCATAAAAGGATACTTGAATAAGAATTTTTCAATGAAAGACCTCAGTGAAGCTGCTTATATATTGGGCATCAAGATCTATAGAGATAGATCGAGACGCTTAATAGGACTTTCACAAAGCACATACCTTGATAAATTTTTGAAGAAGTTCAAAATGGATCAGTCAAAGAAAGGGTTCTTGCCTGTGGTACAAGGTGTGAAGTTGAGTCAGACTCAAAGCCCGACCACTGGAGAAGATAGAGAGAAAATGAAAGTCATTCCCTATGCCTCAGCCATAGGTTCTATCATGTATGCTATGCTGTGTACCAGACCTGATGTGTGCCTTGCCATAAGTTTGGCAGGGAGGTATCAAAGTAATCCAGGAGTGGATCACTGGACAGTGGTCAAGAACATCCTGAAGTACCTGAAAAGGACCAAGGATATGTTTCTCGTTTATGGAGGTGACGAAGAGCTCATTGTAAATGGTTACATCGATGCTAGCTTCGACACTGATCCGGATGACTCCAAGTCACAAACAAGATACGTATTTATATTGAATGGTGGAGCTGTCAGTTGGTCCAGTTCCAAGTAGAGCGTCGTGGCGGGATCTATGTGTGAAGTGGAGTACATAGCTGCTTCGGAAGCAGCACATGAAGGAGTCTGGATGAAGGAGTTCATATCCGATCTGGGTGTAATACCCAGTGCATCGGGTCCAATGAAAATCTTTTGTGACAACACTGGAGCAATTGCCTTGGTGAAGGAATCCAGGTTTCACAAGAGAACCAAACACATCAAGAGACGCTTCAACTCCATTCGTGAAAAGGTCAAGGATGGAGACATAGAAATTTGCAAAATACATACGGATTTGAATGCGGCAGACCCATTGACTAAGCCTCTTCCGCGAGCAAAACATGATCAACACCAAGACTCCATGGGTGTTAGATTCATTACTATGTAATCTAGATTATTGACTCTAGTGCAAGTGGGAGACTGAAGAAAATATGCCCTAGAGGCAATAATAAAGTTGTTATTTTATATTTCCTTATTCATGCTAGAACTACATTGATCGAAAACTTAAATACATGTGTGAATACATAAACAAATACCGTGTCCCTAGTAAGCCTCTACTAGACTAGCTCATTGATCAAAGTTGGTTAAGGTTTCCTAACCATAGACATGTGTTGTCATTTGATAACGGGATCACATCATTAGGAGAATGATGTGATGGACAACACCCATCCGTTAGCTTAGCATATTGATCGTTCAGTTTATTGCTATTGCTTTCTTCATGTCAAATACATATTCCTCCGACTATGAGATTATGCAACTCCCGGATACCAGAGTAATACCTTGTGTGCTATCAAACATCACAATGTAAGTGGGTGATCATAAAGATGCTCTACAGGTATCTCCGAAGGTGTTTGTTGAGTTGGCATAGATCGAGATTAGGATTTGCCACTCCGAGTATCGGAGAGGTATCTCTGGGCCCTCTCGGTAATACACATCATAAGAAGCCTTGCAAGCAAAGTGACTAATGAGTTAGTTGTAGGATGATGTATTACGGAACGAGTAAAGAGACTTGTCGGTAACGAGATTGAACTAGGTATGAAGATACCGACGATCGAATCTCGGGCAAGTAACATACCGATGGACAAAGGGAATTACGTATGTTGTCATAACGGTTCGACCGATAAAGATCTTAGTAGAATATGTAGGAGCTAATATGGGCATCCAGGTTCCGCTATTGGTTATTGACCAGAGAGGTGTCTCGGTCATGTCTACATAGTTCTCGAACCCATAGGGTCTGCACGCTTAACATTCGTTGACGATATAGTGTTATATGAGTTATATGTTTTGGTGACCGAATGTTGTTCGGAGTCCCGGATGAGATCACGAACATGACGAGGAGTCTCGAAATGGTCGAGAAGTAAAGAATGATATATAGGACGATGATATTTGGACACCGGAATTATTTCGGGACGTACCGGGAAGAAATCGGGTCACCGGAAGGGGTTCCGGGCACCCCCCGGGAAGTTATGGGCCTTATGGGCCAAAGGAGGGGACAGACCAGCCCACAAGGGGGCTGGCGCGCCCCTCCCTTGGCTGCCCGGCCCTATGGGGAAGGAAAGGGGAGGGGTGTCCCCTCCTGCCTTTCCCTCCTCAGGAGAGAAAGGAAAGGGGGGGGGGGCACCTCCTCCTTCCTTCCTCCCGCACTCCAAATAAGGAAGGGGGGCGCCACTTTGGGGTGGACCCTAAGTAGGATTCGGCCTACTTGGTGGCGCCTCCTGGCTGCTCCCTCCACCCCCCACCTATATATATGTGGGAGGGGGGCGCCTAGCAAGGACACAACATTGTCTTTGCCATGTGTGGCGCCCCCCCTCCACCGTTTACATCCCCGGTCATATCTTCGTAGTGCTTAGGCGAAGCCCTGTGGAGATAACTTCACCATCACCGTCACCACGCCGTCGTGCTGCCGGAACTCATCCACTACCTCGTCGTCTTGCTGGATCAAGAAGGCGGAGGACGTCACCGAGCTGAATGTGTGCAGAACGCGGAGGTGTCGTACGTTCGGTACTTGATCGGTTGGAGCGCGAAGAAGTTCTACTACATCAACCGCGTTAACAAACGCTTCCGCTTACGGTGTACGTGGGTACGTAGACACACTCTCCCCTCTCGTTGCTATGCATCTCCTTGATAGATCTTGCATGTGCATAGAATTTTTTTTGTTTTCCATGCAACGTTTCCCAACAAGTTTGTCTACCCATGATATGCTATGTTTATGAGAGAAAAGCCTCTAGTTAAAACTATGGCCCCTGGGTCTACTTTTATCATATTATAAAAACCAAAAATAACTTGATGCAATTTTACTCTTTTTATTTTACTTTTCAATTATCTATCTACCACTACCAGATTTGATCCTTGCAAGTAACGAGTTCAAGGGGATTGACAACCCTCTTGCCCGCGTTGGGTGCAAGTATTTGCTCTTGTGTGTGCATGTACTATTTAGGTTTTTGCGTGGTTCTCCTATTGATTCGATAACCTTGGTTCTCACTGAGGGAAATACTATCCACTACTATATTGTTTCACCTTTTCTCTTCGGGGAAAATCCCAACGCAGCTCACAAGTAGCAGCTGGGAGGTCGAAGGTTCAGTCTCGGTTTTGTTCTCTGGGAACTAGAGCTTGAGGAACTTTGGTGTTGAAGGAGATGGGGAGGCGTGAAGCGAATTAGATTCATCCTTCTCTCTTTATAGCCCGGTAGAAATACCAAGGGGCACCACGACGTGCCAATAGAAACAGCCCCGAGCCACGGTAAACCTGACATAATGACTACTGATGGGACCTTTTGGCTCTACAGTGCACGACAATGGTTCAGTTTTCGGTCAAAAGTTTTCAAAGCACTACTGAATCGACGTGCCACGCTAGCACTGCGAAACATTGTTGCTAAGCTATCTAGGGTCGGGAAGGGTCTTCAGATCCAATGATACTAAAATCAGTACTTGAGGATTATGGGTTGGACCTCCTCAGATGTCTAGAGTATCTAACTTCTCGGACTTAAAAGTGAAATTCATGGACACAGTAAAGGAAGATGTCGAAGAGGAGGAATCAATTAAATCTATAAGAGACTTCTGAACAAGGGGAGTCCTCGGACGTGGAATCAAGATGAAGCATCAAGTTTGTCGAACTCGCCTACGAAGCCGAAGACCAAGATGAAGCCACTCCGAGGAGTTTGATGTCCTCGGCTTGAAGACCAATTCAAGGGCTACTGATGGTATCCTGGACTAGGGCGTGCAAACCACGTCGGCCTCATGATAGTGGGCCAGGCCGAGGACCCCTGGATCGTCAACAAAAGGGCCAAGACTGCCATGCCCCTAGGCATGCTCAAGATGGAATCCTCCGAAGACTTGGTGCATACTCCAAGACGTGTTCAAATCTCTGGCATGTTTCTCCCTAGATGTAACCGACTTACATGTAACCCTAGGTACCCCCGGTTCCTATATAAGCCGAGGGGTTTAGAGCAAAGAGGGGAGAGGGGAGAGAGAATGATACATTCACATACGATCTCGAGGTAGATCATCATGTACTTTATACTCCAACACAATCAATACAACAAAATAAGGACATAGGGATTTACCTCTTCGAGAGGGCCCGAACCTGGGTAAACATCGTGTCCCTTGTTCATCCTGTTACCATCTAGCTAAGTTCACCAGCTCGAGATCCCCTACCCGAGATCTGCTGGGTTTAACCCCGATACTGGGCCTTTTGGGCCCCTTGGCAGGCCTGCTGCCGGGCTCCCTATGGAGAAGCCACCCCCGGTGTGTTACACCGCCAGTGCTTGATGTTTGTATTTTTTTTTGTACGAGATGTGGGACCGGGCGCCACCTCACAGCAAAACCACCAACTGATTGCATCAAGGGTGTAAATTGAACGGTATTGTAAGTTTAGGGTTGTGTCTTAACCGGTTTTAGAGTTTGGGTTTGTAAACGAAATTATGGCATGAGTTTAGGAGCAACCTTCTGTTGTCTCAACCTATCTCGCCGCCACTACTCTTACAACTCATCAGAGGGAACACAAGAGAAAAAAACTTAGGAGGAGGGGAACGAACATACTTGAGGGCCTTTGCTAGAAAAGAGAGAATGTAACGCCGCAAGCAGGAAGGTTGGTCAGAGTATTCAAGTTTATCACTAGATATTGGTTTTCATGGATACTTTCTCGTTCTCATGTCGACTCAGAATTAATGCTCAACGAACTTATTTAGGTGGGAACTCCTATGTGCCGCTCGCTACGTTCGAATGCTTGGAAAACACACAGGGCGAGTCTGTCTGGGCCGACCTATTAGCGAGTGTACTTTAGCGCAGAACAATGAAAAATCCCCATAAACTAGTGCACATGCGAGTGATCGAACACAAAACCTCTCGATAGTATCGTGGGTGGCTAGCCACGGGGCTCCTGAGCCTTACTGACTAACACGGAGCGTGCACATTTAAGAATTAAAGGAAGTGGCAGATCCGAACATTTTCTTAAATTTCAAACGCGGACATTGTTTTTTGGAAAAAAGTGTCTTTTCTTGAAATGCAACATTTTCCAAATTTGTGAAGTTTTTTTCTATAAAAACTCATACATTATTTGAATATATGAGCAAAGAGAACATTTTCCGAAACTCCGAACAAAAAATTGGAAACGCGGTCATTGTTGGAATCTATGAACAATTTTTGAAAATGAGAACAGTTTTTGAAAACTCAAAGGATGTTTTGAAAATTAGAACATTTATTCAAATTAGCGATCATTTTTTAAAAAACATGAACATGTTTTCAAATTTTAACCAGTATTATGAAATTATGAACTTTTTACGATATGTTTCGAAGAAAAGAGAAGGAGAAGACAGAAGCAGAAAAATGGAATACGAAAAAGAAAAAACAAAGAAGAAAAGCGAAAAAATCAGTAAAGAAACAAACAGGAAAAATCGTGTAAAAAACCGGACAAAATCTTGCAGAACGTTCCTAAAGCGGAGGCCTATGATAGCATCATAAGTGGGGTGGCCCACTCCGTTCGCGCCCGTGCGATACTCTAGCAATTTGACGCATTGTGCCTTATCTAGCGAATTCCATAACGCCGATATCCACCACACGTGTGGCATCCAGGGGTATGTGCCACACGTCCCGTGTGGCATCGACACAGGCCCGCCTGCACGAGCACGTCCGGGCGCACCCAGTCATAGCCCGCACGTCCGGTGTGCAGCGCGATCGCCCACACGTCCGGGCGAGCAACCCCGCGGCCCGCACGACCTCTCTCGGCCTCCTATCTCACGGTCCCGCATGCCCCGCGTGACAGTCACCGCGTGTCCCCGCAGTTGCCATGGTTCGGACCCTCTTCCATGTTCGTTTAACTGTAGTTGCCATGTTGCTGAACTACAGTTACCATGTCTGACAACTACAATTGCCATGGTTGCTCAACTGCAGTTGCCATCTCAGGTCAAGTGCCAGATGCCATTTTTGGACAACTTCAGTTATTGCCATGTATGGTCTGGTCTACTACAGTTGCCATGATTTGAAAACTTTATGAGTTGCCACCTACTAACACCAGGCAGTTGTCATGTAGCACTATAAAAAGACATGACAAAATAACATGTTCGGGTAAAGAGAGAGTTGCCATCTGCTTACAAGCACACTAGGGCAGTTGTCATGTACCCTACAAAACACATGGCAACTGACATGTTCGGGTAAAGAGAGAGTTGCCATCTGCTTACAAGCACACTAGGGACAGTTGTCATGTACCCTGCAAAACACATGGCAACTGACAGCTTTGGGTGTGGGAGAGGAGACGGGCGTGTGGGCGAACTGATAAACGCCCACACACCAACCCCTCTGCGTGCGTGAAAACTGGCGTGTGGGCGAATTACTAAACGCCCACACACCAGCCCCTCCGCATGGTGAAACGGACGTGTAGGCGACCGGATGAATGCCTACATATTAGCCCAGTCCTACGTGTCATAAAAAATCTGACAAAACATGCCGAGATTCATGCAAACACAAACAGACGTTGATCCATGCGTGTGGGCGAGATGCAAACGCCCACAAGTGTGGACGTTAGTATTTTTGTACTTTTTTGGGGCAAGGGAACCTCCCGCCAAAGCCCAAGCCGTAACCGGTCAGCTGCAGCGACAAATAGGCCCATCCACACTTAAAAGGAAAGAAAAAAACCTGGATTCTCCTGGGGCGCGGAAAGCCAGCTAAATACCGGGGCAGTTAAGGACTTCCAGCGATGGAAAGCCACGCACGCGACTCCGTCTCGGTTTCTACCTGATTTTCGGCTAAATACCTGGGACGGCTCCGCCACAATCGTGCTAGATTATTAGTTTGTTTATTATTGTTACTCTGAGACCGCTAAAAAAAAGTTAGTTTACTCTGAGAAGAGGCGCTGAATTACTCCATCGATTCCGATGGGCACCACTGCCAGCCGCTCGTCGCCGGCGGTCAAGATTACGCGCCTCGTCACGGTCCCTATCGCCAAGTACTCCAAGATGACGACAGTCGACACGATCGACTTTCACGGTAACGTGTGGCACGTCAATGTGTACCCTATAAACAACATAGTGGCCGTCGTGGTCACCTGCGTCGACAAGCAAGACCCATGCTCGGCCTCGGCCACCAACGTCTCTATTGAAATCTTGGACGAGACTGGAGAGCACACCATGTTCCACAGAGAGTACGGAGTCATGATGGTCAACTCGAGGGTGATGGAGGCGTCCTCTTGCGTCAACGAGGGTGATGTCGGTCGACGTGAAGCAGCAGTCAACCAGGTGGCGACTTGGAAACTTGTCCACTTCCAAGGTCAGGCCCGTGGACTTGGAGCCCGCCATGGTCGGGTCCTGCACTTTCGCGATCAACAGCCTCTCCAAGCTTAAGGCGACGCTGCGGAGCTCCGAGTGCGCCTACTCCAAACCCTTCAGCGTAGGCGGGATCAGATGGTTCCTCAAGCTCTACCCCAATGGGTACAGGCGAGACGAGGAACGCGTGTCCCTGTTCGCTAGTCCGTGAACATTACGACCAACCGGCAACGACGGCCCAGTTCAACTTTGAGTTCGAGGGGGTCGCCAATTATGAGTCTAGTAAGATGACACACACGTTCAATCGTGCCAATTACGAAGTCGAATATAAGCTGCCGCCGCTCAGCACGTCTGCCAAACACGACCCTCTCATCATCCCGATGTTGTCTCGCCGTTATCCAGAAACAAGAGAGGAAGGGAGCAGGCCGTCCGATCGAAACGCTTGATGCGTTTCTGGCCGTCGGATCGAGCTCTCGGATGATCTGGGCCGCCAGATCGTGTCGATGACACTGTCGCAATGAATAGTTACCCCCGTTTCGTGCCACCGCGCGTAATTCCAGCGCCTCCACGAGGGTGTTTTCATCATTTCACATGTGGGTATATATTGCAACATCTCCCGTGGAGACCTAGCCGCCCCCTGCTCCTCCCGCACTTGTTCCTCCATCGCCCCTCCTCTTCCCCCCGCACTCGCGCCGCCCCACTCCCCATCGCACAGCCGTCGCCCCCGCGCTTCCACCCCTCCTCCTCCTCGTTCCTCTTCCGTCACCGAGCTCGTCGCCGCCACTGCAATCCCCATGGAGCTCGCCTCTCGCCATCCCCGGGAGGAGAGTGACCAGGATCTCGTGCTGAGGTGAGATGCCATCGCACGGGGGAGAGGCACCCGGAGCTGGTCCGGGGCTCGCCAAGGCGCCATGGTTACTTCTCGTTCCCTTGCTGCCCCCGCCCCCATCTCCTCTCACACTTCTCGTCACCGAGCTCGAGCTGCAGAGGCGCGCCGCTACAGGGATGGACGAGAGGATCTTAGGTCAGCCCACCCCCTCACCTTTTCTTGCTTGTACGCCGCCACCTGTGAGAGCCAGGAAGATGAGGAGGAGGTAGCGAAGGACATGGTTCCCTTTGTTTACGCGTCTTTCGTTGATTTGGAATCTCGTTTGGTTGCAGATCCCTCTTTCTTCCAGTCTTTCCGTTGGATCTACTGATGCACTCGTCGATCTCTAGGTATGTGTCTATTTTCTCCTGTTCTTGGTGATTGGATGCTGCTAATCTCTATTTTTTTTCCCCTTTCTATACCTGCAGATTGGTCCTCTGTGGCTCAATCCCCTAGTCGATGCCTCCTTCGATCTATGCTTGCTCGTCTCCGTTTACTGATCTGCAGGTCAGCCCTTCTTCTCCCCCTCCTTTATGCTCCCCTTCTTTTCCAGAGCTAGGTACACGGTTGTATGGTGATATGCTAGTTGTGCATAGGCTGGCGAATAAGATCCTTCTATTTCTTGTCTTGTTTCTGATACAACCAAAAGTATCATTCACTTTGTGCACTGGGTTTTTTTGTGGTTGCCTTGCCTTTTGTCCCTTCCTGGTAGGGCCGACACTTGTTCCTTTGTGCATGGAATGTTGATGTTTTTGTTCTTTTGTGTATGGATAAGAGTATTTGGGGCCTGGCTTAATTAGGAAGGAAATCCTATGTGGATAAATTGTTACTCGGCCAGTTCTGTTGTTGGCCTCATGTTAGATAAATTTCAGGTTTTGTATTCGCTTTATGAGCTTGGAGATGGTCACCTGTTCAGTTTTTTACTTTCTGCACTGCTCGAGAAATCAATGACTTTTGATTCAATATCTGGCCTAGGTAGCTATTCATCTTGTATCAATCTGTGTGTAGCCGAAGAATGTTGGTTCCATCCATCTTGAGTAGGTTTTCTTGAGCTCAGTAATTAATTTTTATGGAAAGTGTGTTTTGCCAAGTAATAATTATATAGGCTAATGCATGTCCCAATTTAGGATTACTGTTACAATTACTCCATTTGCGGTGTTCCTGGATTCTGGTGATGTAGTTTCAGAATAGCCTTTTTTTAGTCTGACAAAAGGGGATTTTTTGTTTGTACGTTAGCAAGGTGTCTGAAGATATATATCTCGGCAAAAGATACAAAAAAGGGAACGTCATACAGGGAATGGGAACACGATAAGATTAACTGATAGATTACTTTGCTTCAGTTTAGGAGGTTCTGATGTGGTGGTCTTGATGTAACTGGAGTATTCAGTGTAAAGTTTGTGGTCTGCATCTCTTTTTTTTCTTAAGAGAACACCTATATTTTTTATATCTAAAGATTTACTATGACTACCATGGGACTTGAGTATTCAGTCCGTGTACTTCCAAGGTCTACATCTTAACATGAACCAAGCACTAGGACTGACATGTAACTTGAGTATTCAGTCTGTGCAAGGAAATGTGATGCTTGGTCTGAAGCCAATAACAATATTTCTACATGTAAGAAGTTGAGGTAATATATTTGTTTCCATTTGAAAAAAGAATCATATTGTTCTTGTGGATATATGTTACGTATTCTGTCAAAGCATGTGTGCGTGCAAACTTTGCTTTTTTAGTATAGCACGGTTGGGACTTGGGACTGAGGTTCAGAGTTTTGTTTGTGTCCAGGTATATATGTACAGGCTTATTTTAGTACCATGTTCTATTTCTCCCCATCTGTTGTGCAACTTTATTGATATTTGTGCGTAGACATGGTATTTTTTCCTTTAGGTTTCTTCGGCGATTGTATTTTTATGCTCTGCTTATTTGTGCTGCTATGTAATATTCATGTCAATGCCTACTAGGTACATACTTACCTTGTGCATTTGTTGGTCATGTCTTAAAATCTAGACTGTATTGTATATTCTTCTAACAAAATAAGTGGTAGGATGCTTCGATAGTCCACAATATGGACCTTTTAAATTATAACTGAGTTTCAGTACACCACGTCGATTAACCTGTGTCTGAGGCAAAGAATGTACACCACGTCGATTAACCTGTGTCTGAGGCAAAGAATGTACACCACGTCGATTAACCTGCGTCCGAGTTGAACATGAGAATGATACTCTAGATATGGTCCCACTTATTTTGGTTCACAAAATGCAGTAGGTAAGGAATTCATTTATTTTAGCTTCTGAATAGATTACTATTTGTAGTGTCAGTGCAAGGCAAGAAATTATGTAGTTGTCGCCCAGCCACGGGCGAGAAGAAGGGTGCATCATCAGGGGTCATGTATCCGGCTACAGTTCTTATTCTGTGAAAAAAGTATGACTATAAGTTTAGTTGTAGTTTTACCACAGTATCCTAGGAGATGATATGCCTTCAGTGTCCAGTTAGTACATGTCTCTCCTTTTCTTTTCTTGATACAATGTTAGATCCATGATAGTACTATTTTAGGTGGATTTGCTTTGTATGAAACCCTAAGAATAGTTAGTAATAGCTGTGCTTTTGCTCGTGTCGTCTATAACGATGCCTATCTGCGTGGATTATTTCCTTCTTCTGGGGTTCATGGATAACGAGGCTTCCTACTGCCAGCGTGTTTATATGTATATTATGATCATGCTATCTCTGCTTGTGTTAAAGGAGCCCTTAATGATACTTAGCTCTAAATTTTATATACTACTGGCTCTTCAATAACTTTATATATTATGAACAGTCTGGTCTTGTTTTGTTCATAGCTTGCTTCACGATAGAGTTGAATTATGTCTGAAAAAAGGTTATTTCATGTAACACCTTGGCTTTCCCATTCTGCATTATTTATCTCTTGTTTTTTATGAGTATTCTATCTTCTAATCTTTTCTCCAGAGGCTATCTAATATTTGATGATTGCTATTTCTACAGATGGAGTTCAATCTTGTGTCCCTGCTTCGTCAGGGAAATACCATTTGGCGTATCCGTGTGTATGTCTCACGACTATGGCAACACTGTGGTGGGAATTGATAATTGACCCATTAAGGATACATACCGCCAGGGTACAATCATCCTATCGTCTATGTGATTGTTCCCTAGACAGTTCTTTAATGCTTGTTCTCACAAATGCTTACACAATAGTTCTTCGACTGCCAGGGTAACCACATGTACGCTGAGGTGCTAGAAAAGAATGTGCGGTGTAGGAAGTGGTTCCTCGCTGGCTGGACGGCGTTCAGGCGCAACCCCGGCGCCCACTGAGTACTGCCTCGGCTACAGCCTCCCTTGGTGAGCCCCGTCTTCCTCCTGCTCTGCTTCGGCTACTATATTGGGCATGGCCAGAGCTATGATGATCAGTTATGGCTGATATAGGCATGCTCTCGAGCAGTCGAGGCACTTGTGGGTATTAATTTGGATCCCCCTCGTTTCTTTGAGCCATTTTGATCACGTTCTTATTTTAGTGGCTCTGTCCTTGGATGGTCATTTCTGATGAGTGATAACCAGGGCAATTTCACCCTCGTAAGAACATATTGATCTGGTGATCCAGAAACAAGAACCGCAGCAGCTTCCGTGCGTTCTCAGCAATTTGGCACATCCGACCGTGCATTCCGGTTCCTTGATGTGATTCTGGCCGTCGGATCGAGCGCATGGAAGGCCTCAACCGTCGGATCGAACCCGTGCTCCTGTGCCAATTAATAGTTACTCCCGCGGTGAAATATCTCGTGCCACCACCTATAATTCATGTGCCCCACTGGTTGGAAGCCATTCTTGCTAGGGCGATGATGATTAACCATGGTTGAAATAAGTGTGCCTTTGAGCAGTCGAGGCACCTGTGGGCATCAAGTTGGATCCTCCCTCTTGTCTCTAGAATCCTTTTTGATCCTGTGATACTTATTGTTCTGTCCTTGGATGGTCATTCTTGTTGAGTGATAGCCAGGGCAGCTCCACTGTATAAACAGATTGATCTGCTGATAAGAGATGACGGGGGTAGGTTATATGATCGAGGAAAGACAAATCTGAGCCTGCTATGCAATGAACCCTGAGCCCTTTTTATTTGTATTTAAACGTGTTGCCTATTTATGCTCCAGCGTTTATAGCCGTCTTATGTAAAGATTTCTTATCTCTCATGTCTTTATTGCATATAAGTTTTTCTTGATCTTTTATTGTTTGTTGTTGGTCCTTGATTTAGTCTGCTTAAGAGTAAGTTGCACTTTGTTATACTAGAAAGACTCGCTCCCAGCAAGTTATCGGCTCGAGGCACCTGTGGGTATCAAGTTGGATCCTCCCTCTTGTCTCTAAATCCTTTTTGATCATGTGATATTTGTTTTGTCCTTGGATGGTCGTTCTTGTTGAGTGATAACCAGGGCAGCTCCAATGTATAGACAATTTTTTTACTGCTGTGATTAAGTTGCTCGGTTGATCCGAGTCATTGAGCAGACATTTCCTTTTGTTGTCTTTAGTTTGTTCTGAAGCTTTCCCCAATTCTGTTTGTCACCACTGCATTTTTTGGATCATGCACCAGACTAAATGTAGGTGAACTTTGAAGGATGTGTGTTTTGTTAGCTTTGTAACTTATTTCCTTGCTAAGTAAGCGCTTGGGGTTATTTTTTTTTTTGTTGCTACCTTCTGGACGACGGGCGGGCGGGTGGCGGCGGAGCGGAGGATGACGGCCACGCTGTCGCTACTCTCCCATCAGGCTCGCTCCTCGCCATCGCCGGCAGTGTAGGACGCCGCTCGTGTCGGTGCTCCACGGGGTTCGGCAGGAGGAGGGGGAGGAGGAGGAGGAGGAGCGTGGCCGAAAGACGGTGGCCAGTCCGACCACGTCCTCACTTCACCCCCTTCTCGCTTTCGATTTTGGATTCGATCTGGACGCCGCCGTCGCCGTGGTTGCCTCGCCGTCGTGGCTCAGGTGCCCATTGTGATACTCAAAACCTGGTAAATAATATTTTATCACTGAATGTTTGGCATGACCCCATTATCTACAGAAGTAAATTCTAGCACAGAAGCCATATTGTAGATTGAAGAGTTTCAGGTTGACAAGGTAATAATATTGTCAGTATGTTCATGTTTATGGTTAGATTTAGATCATGGTATTTCTCAGATCAATATTTTATGGTCATATGACAGTCACAAACTGATTTAAACCGGACATTAATATGCAATAAGAATGGCCTATTACCTGGTTGAGATGTACAATATGAAAAGTATCCATTATAATTAAGGGTTTAGAATCTGCTACTCCTTGGTTTGTTGTGGATCCATGCTGTTTTAGTGACTATAACTGGTTCCTATAGACGGCCAACTGTAGTTGCCATTGGGGTTGGTGGGGAACTTAATAATAGCCGCATTTCAGTTCTCTATTTGCTTTGACGTAAATAGTAAGAGAGGGTTCTGAACCAAAGGATCAGTTCCTCAATTCTACACTTCGTAAAATTCTTCAGTCACACCACCAGTTACCTGACTAGAATGCTTCCCTGCTCACCTTTCCTACTGAAAGTCAAACAGTAGCATTACTCCTTTTTCGAGTTATATGTATGGAATCAGTGACGACCAAAGCACGCAAATTTACTGTCCTAATTATAAGTAATGTGTCTGTTTTGGATGTTTGCCTACATGACATGTATTCTATAAGGTGCACGTCTCTTTTGTCGCTGCTGTTGTATATGTTTACTGATGAGTGATTATGTCCGAGTAAATGCTCATAAGTGGATAAAACGTGGGTATACATGTTACTATAATTATATTGTTTCGTCAGATGTGTTTGCTCAAATTATAGAGGGTGGTATGGATCCCTCCTCCCCTGCCGTCATCACGAGAGGAGAGGGAGAACGGCCGCACTATGTTGATGTGCAGAAATTCCAGGATTTCTGGACACCGAGTGCTCCCCCAATTGCATGAGATGGGGAGGTGGATGGCATCCCTGTAGATTACCATCTACGAGGAATGGTCTACATGATTTTTTTTCTTCATCATGTGTTTCTGTGTGCAACAAGAATCAGTGATTGCTTGTCTGCTGGTTAGCTAGTACAGATGGAGTCTATTTTTATTCTCAGTAGTGAGACTTCAAATAGATACCACTACTATATATTTAGTTAAATTTGGCCGAGTAACATGTGTATTGCACCTCTGATGGATTACGAAGATCATAAATGGGGCTGATAGTGTGCTACAAACATGCATGCATCTCAAGGTTGTTTAGATGCAGATATGTACCATCCGAATAAAATAATTCATTGCTCCCTTTATCTCATGTCAATGCTTGGCTTATGTGGTTGCAGCGACTTGCGATATGTTCAGCGGATCACCATGTCAAGGAATGAGCAGTTAAATAAGAGTCTTTTCGCCAAAAGTAAAGTGAGATTTATTTCTGTTCATCTTGGTTGGATTTAAATAAGATGTGGCTACGTATAATAATTAATATTCAACTAATGCAATTTCTTTATGAGTCCTATGCTCACTATGGCAAATGTTCAGGCTGACAAATGAATGGCAAGTTCTTTATGCATATAGAATTATTACATTATATTTTGGCATGCAATTTCAGGCCACTCCATCTATCCGTGGAATATACATGTTTGTAGCATATTTTGTGATATTCGAAAGAACCATTTTATCTTATATTCACATTACCTTTATAAAAAATATATACAATAGAGTGCCTGCTACTTGATGCAATTTTAATATCTTCCTAAGAATACACAACTCATGTTTTGTACGAGTTATGAGAGAATAGCCCTTGGCAAGGGCCAAGGTTCGGCTTTGTTTTCTCCTGCTATTGATATTCATGTCAAACTGAACAAAATGCTTCATGTTGTGATTTGAACTGGTTTGTCCTAATAATTTTTTCTTATATTTCCATCTTCGGTTGTATCTCGGATTTCTCATCACCCTTTCTTTGAACATATAGTGCATTCTAATGGTGTTATTTGCCTATCCAATGCCATGCTTTAGATATCTGTTATGGTAGTGCTTTCACTAAAGTAAGTGATCTAAACAATCTTATATTTGTTGCAGAGGGAGTATTTCATAACTGAACATGTGTTATGTACAATTTGTTACTGACTGGCATTGTGAAAAACGTAAAGAGGTACTACCTGCACATGTAAATTTAACTCCATATTTGTGTTATCGTGCTACCGTTGTTTAAGCAGTTACACTCTTCCTTTCATTTCTTGGAAAATTAGGAATTAACTGAAGCTTGTATTGTTATATTATTTCATACTATAAGAGAAATTACTCATGTATCACTGAAGCTTGCATTATTACAGTGTCATCAGAAAAATGAAGCCTGAGGACGCTATCAACCTTTCCTATCAAGTATTGGCCACTACTATCTGCATTAGTTTCACCTCAGAACATGCCCTTTTTCACTTGGAAAGAGGAAGTAGGAGTTCTCAGTGATGATCATCTACAAGATACCATACATGTTTGTTGATTGACTAACAAAGACAAAGGCCGTACCGTTATTGATGTTTCTATAGCATTGTTTCCAGCTGCTGTAACACCTGTTTTTACACTTGCGAGTATGAACTACTTGGCTATATTTTATAGAACTTATGTACCGATGTAGAATGATATATCATGCTTTTATACTTTATGATATACCTTTTCGTTGTAGTATTTTGTAAAGTTGCAATGCTCAACATTTGTATAGACTTCTATAATAATGATCCTCTCCTTGCCAGTTGCCAATGAATTTTTTTGTACCATTGCTCATATGATCTTATCAATGTTGAAGGTACATATTTAGAAACACTCTTTTGCATCAGATTATTGAATAATAACGTCATATTGTCTCTCACAGAGTAAAACCCCAAGTGAATGATTCTTCTTTACTTCATTTTGTTATCCTGTCTGAATGAGCATTACTTGGTTGACCACAACGTTTGCACCCTCATGCCAAGGCGCGCTCCCGATCTAGTAGGGATGGGGCCGCCGAGCTTGCTTTCGTCCATGGTTTAGGTTCCGACCGCCACCCGACACAGCTTTAACTCCATCGTTGAGTGACATGCATGCTTGAATTTTTTTTTGCGGGTGAGCTTAGTATTTGTTTAACTAGATGATAACCCGCGCGTTGCTGCGGGAATTCAAGTCAAGAAAATAAGCAGAAAAAGATACAAAATTGTAAGGCAATTATGATAGCTTGTTATATGGAAAACATACATCTACTTGCCGCCCCTCACCAAGTGGCGAATCTTGTAAGAAAATCTAGGGCAGGCTCAAACTTAATGGTCTGAGAAAAAAGCCACTAACTCCCAACTCTTTTGTCCAAGGAAGGTTAAAAATTGCCAAAATACTAATAGGAACATGTACTATTTACTAGAATTGTTTCAGATTTTTTTGAAAATATAAATTTTGAACTGGGTTAATCTTATATAAATAATAGTTGTATTGGTTCCCTTCTCTAGTACTACTTCAACCAACCCCCTCCCCTCTCTAATTCACGGCATCTCTGGCGTGTGATGTCTAGTCTCGGGCGTGACCACGCGAGACTATGGAACGAGGGAGTCGTGCGCTAGGAATTCATGGCCTGGGTTGGGCTTTGAAACGAGTACTAAGAGCATCTCTAGCAGACCCCGCATAACGCGTGAACCCGCATAATTCCGACGAGTATACGGGCTCGGCCCAATTTTCTGGCCAGAACAAAGCCCGTATACTCGTCCGGCCTGTAAATATTTTTACCGCGGCCCGCAAACGTTACCCCCGAAGCCATATAACTACGGGTTTGCGGGGCAGATGCGGGTCGAAACCCTATCCCCCCGCAGCCGCCCGCCGCCGCGTTTCCCCCCGATTCCCCACCGCCCCGCTCGATTTCTCGCCGCCGGCGAGCCTGCGAAAGCCATGGACGGCTATGGTAGCTCCGGGGATGAGGCTGAGCGCCGCCGCCGCGCCAGATCTGACGCCGCGCGCAAGCGGGGGGCGCGTCGGTGGCTCAACCGCGGTAGTCGGCCGCCGCCGGCGTTCGACCGCCGCGAGCTGGACGATTTCGATCGCGAGCTCACCCGCCGCCGCCACGCCTCCTCCGGCTCCTGGTCTGCGGGGAGCTCATCCGCGGGCGCATCGAGCTCACGGCTCATTCTGGTGAAGAGGGAGCCGGAGGAGGAGCTCTCGCCTCGCGCCGTAGAGCCCGATGCGCCGCCGCGCCGAGGCGTCATCGGGCCTGAGGACTACCTCCCCCCGGGGCAGGAGGAGCTCCTCGAGCGCGTCGTCCTCGAGCGGTCGGCGAGGGAGCAAGAGGAGATGGAAGAGCGCATCCGCCGCGAGCTCGAGTACGAGCAGCTCTTCCTCCAGACGGGCATCGCCACGTCACAGGCGCACGCGTCCAAGGAGGCTGACCTGCGACTGATGAAGGCGGAGCAGGCGAAGTTCTACATCGACCTCGACTCCTCCGACTCCGATTGAGCGCCGCCGCTGGTCAGCTACCGCACGAGCTCCGGTGAGCTCAATTTTGTGTAGTGGTACGGTAACGTAGGCCCGGCCTAGCTCCGGCGTACTTATATGTAATATATGCATGTTGTGCATGTTGTGTACGAACTTATATGAAGAAGAATTGTCTACGCAAGCGAGCTCCGGCGAGTTTTTGCTTAAATTTCTCGCGCGAAACAAGTTTTTTAAATTTTACGGGTTTGGATACATTTTCTGTTCTGCCGCGGCGATTTTGAGCCTGCATAAACGCCCTCGTGCGAACTGTAAACTGCGTTTACAGTTTCACGGAATAGGGGGTCTGCTAGAGTTGCTCTAAAAAACAAAATTGCATCGCTGGAGGGCAGGCTCAAACCTGTTAAATCCTGCCCAGTAAATTTGCCACTGCCCTCACCAACTGATTACTTGAACGTGTGTTTGTTTACTCTTGGTTGTTGCTTACCTGTCTTTGGCTAGTCTGGTTTCATACAATCTTAGATGATATTTTGCTTGTGTTACCATGACTTGGATACATGTGTGTCTTCTCCTTTACCTCAACTCTCAATGTTGTAAGACCAATCAACAACTGGGAAAAAAAATCAGAAACTACAATGGTAATTAGTTACGGCTTGAACAGGGCATTCAATAAGGATGATAACACACGAAAAAGTGGACATTAATGATAAAGAGGACGTCAATTGCAACTATAATCCAAAACATAGAACGTCGTACAATTGAATAAAGATGTCTGACAGTACAACTTGGCTTGGAAGCCAATTAGTATCGTATTGGTTTGTGCATACCTATGTCCAAAAGCTCGGAGAACAGGACCATCTTGCACGAAGACAGAAAGAGGCTCTCTTGGCATAAATTTCATAAAGCTTTGCTTTGAAGGCTTTACTCTACTAATAACTTCCTATGTATAAAAAATCTTGACAATGAGATAGAAGGGCACAAAAAGTCACTTTGGTGGACGGGTGCATTGGAGCCCTCTATTTTGAATAGTGCCAAAATAATATTTTGAAGCCGTAAAAAATTCCAAAAACAATTTCACATGTTCATATGGATGTATGTTACACATGTGCAAATTCTGATGCTGAAATAAGTAACCATGTGAGTTACACATAAATGACAAAATCGTGATTTTGGAAAGATGAACAGTGCATGTACTTATTCACTACTTAGATATCGTCATTTTGTCATTTTTGCATAGCTCACATATTTACTTATTTCATCACCAAACTTTACACGTGTGTCATATCCATCTTCTACTGAAATTTCCAGAAAACAACTGGGGAGGCTACAAATTATCGGCTTGCCCCTGTCTCTGAAAAGTGAAGGTCAGCTCCATGTGGGTATTCCATCCAAACGATGGGAGAAGAGGATGACACTTGTTCGTATTTAAAATATGATTCTTACACTATTTAAAATAAAGTCCTCCAATGCACCCATGTTCCAAAAAACCATTCTCGGTGTAAGGATCTCTCCTTTACATAGCTTGCACCAATGTTTGACAGCTAGAGAGAAAGTTTGGTTCATGAACTCACATCATAGCCCCAATGGAAGCCCCAAATGTCATTGATTTAGCTTCAGCCTGTAATGGTGAATCTGCAGAAGACAAAAAAAAGCATGATGATCTTCTCCTTTCCAATGCGTGAATACTCCAATATCTGCCTTGATTTCTGACTTGTGAAGTGTCCTCGGAAGCTTTCCCGGCCGCATCCAAGTCATCAAGACGAAAAAAGTTGGGCGTTTGTCAACTATATTCCAGTCAAGATGAAGAGTGATTCCCCCATTACTTGTTTTGTTTACAGTCAATGTACTAATACTAATTTATTAATGAAAAAAAATCCAAAGTAGGAGGAAGGAAGGAAGGAAGAAGTTGGAGCCAATACCATTGCCTTTTTGGTGGCAACAACGATGAACGTCTTCTTCACGTCCGACTCTACAACATTTCGGTTGATCATGGGCAGCGCAGTGTCTCCACGCCCTGTCACGAGTCGGTGCGAAGGAAGGCCTGCTCTTCGACCTCCAAAGCCAGCGCCTCACCACCCATCGGCGAGGTGCTGCTGAAGTCGCCGGCGCTGGGGAAGAAGAATAAGATGAAGCCGCAACAGCGGATTGGGGGCAGAAGCAGGACTCGTACCGGCAAGTGCTCCGTGGTCCTCCATGTCGTACGCCTGCAGGAACGCCGTGAAGCTGTACTCGCGAAGCGGACGGACCGACAATGGCAGATGCACTCCATGCCGTCGAAGCCATCGACTCCATGGCAGCGATAGCAGACCAGATCTGTTGCCGCACGACGAGAAACAATATAGTTTTAGAATAGGAGAAATCAAGGATGACAATATTGATTGATCCAGAAACCTAGTCTTTTGAGTCTTGGTCAATCCACCTGCTCATACTCATAGATGGAAGAGGAGACAAGCCGTCGCGCAGACAAACCAGTTGAAGAGGCTGTAATAATTACCGTACGTGCGTGGAGGAAAAACGCCGAGAGGTAAATCTGGGAGGAGGGCAACACGTCTAAATGCGTTAGGTTGCTTGCAAAGTCTTGGTATCGTGATCCCCCGATGGCACCCCACATCTACTTATGTCTCTCATGGTGATGATCCTTTGGTCTGCTAGCTAGGTCGTGACATGTCCCGGGTGTTTTTTTTCTCATCTTCTGTAACTGTGTTACCTGTACGGTTTTTGCCCTGGTTTTCCTCATAAACGGGGTCAACTTGTTTAGATTTTTGATCCGGTTTCCCTTATAAACTGGATCAACCAAAGCTTAAGGGGTGACTCTTGGCTTTGGCAGCTTTTTTGAGCAATATATTCAGGTGGGGAGCCTCTCCCCCCGGTGACCGTTCAAAAAAAAAAAAGAAAATAATTGCTGATTTGGCAGATTGCTGAGGTGGATAGGTCGATTGTCAAGATAAATATATTAGTGTGGATGAACTTCTTAAGTATATAGGATGCGTATGTATTAGGTTTTTATGCTTGTGTTCGGATCCACCCAAGGGTTTTGACCTATCCTTGTATTCTAAAAATAAAAGAGACGGACTGCTATTTGTATACATTTAATCTTGGAAAAATCTGTGTAGCAATGTGTGTGCACCGGTGTCTTCTATGCTAGTACCTCCCTCGACGAGTTTTGAAAATGATAGGACGCGAACGTCAGATTTTTAGGCTGTGTTGGGGACGAAGGAATTTCACAGGAAATGTAGAGGTTTTCTTTCCTGTGGTTTTTTTTCCTTCAGAGGCGTTCGGTACAAAGGAAGCAACTAAAGAAAAACATAGAAATTGAATCTCTAGTGTGCCTATTTCAAAGGAATCTGAACATCCACTCGTACCTCATTTTTTGGCTGAGGCCCGAGGAAGGCCTGCTCAGTTGCACCATTTGTCTATTAAAAAAATTCATACGGACATGGGCTGCTCTATGTGAGATAGACAGTGTTTGCATGGTGCAGATGATTAAAATAATGCAGCTCCAAAGACCCCTTTTCATGTGATCCGAACGGCACATATTTTTTTGTTTCCCATGTTTACAACTCCGTAGGCTCTTGGTCGACACCCACTCCAATTCCTGTGAAGTTGTTATTTCCTTTGTTTTATCATCCTTCATACCGAACAGAGCCTTAGAAGTTCCGTCCGAACGTCTGCTGGACCGTGGGATATTATCACGAATCTTGGAGCAGAGTACACACACCCACGTCACCACACAAAGTCGTTCGACGGTCAGTCCATCCATCGCGAACACCACCTCCCCCCTCACATCTCTGTCGTCTTTTCTCCACTCCTCTGCCTTTTTCCTCTACTCCTCTGCCCAAACTCATCTACACGATCAGATCCCTGGCGAGATTCTACGCGCATGGTCAAGGAAGACGATGAGGAGTCATCGGCGGGAGGTCCTGTTCATGGGGATCGACGATGGAGGTGATCTGGAGGAGGCGGAGGAGCTGCTCGCGGGGAGCGGCGGGTCTGCAGTCCTGGGCCCCTCGTGCCCTTGCCGCGTATCATCTACCTCGTCGACGCACGCCATCTCCTCAACCGCCACACACGTCATGCTCTACCAACCTGCACGAGCAGTGCACGATGTGGATCTCTGGCGAGGCGGACCTACATAGGGTGGTGGGCGCGGTGCTCGACTGGGTCCGGCCGTTGGTAGGCGGCGAGCTAGGAGTGTGGCGTGCGGAAGGCTGCAGGCACTAGAGGAGCTGCATATGGATGCTCGAGCTGAAGGTCTGAAGCGCGTTGGCGGATGATGAAAATATGCCCTAGAGGCAATAATAAAATGGTTATTATTATATTTCCTTAATCATGATAAAGGTTTATTATTCATGCTAGAATTGTATTGACCGGAAACTTAAATACATGTGTGGATACATAAACAAATACCGTGTCCCTAGTGAGCCTCTACTAGACTAGATCGTTGATCAAAAGATGGTTAAGGTTTCCTAACCATAGACATGAGTTGTCATTTGATAACGGGATCACATCATTAGGAGAATGATGTGATGGACAAGACCCATCCGTTAGCTTAGCATATGATCATTTAGTTTATTGCTACTGCTTTCTTAATGTTAAATACATGTTGCTTCGACCATGAGATCATGCAACTCCCGGATACCGGAGTAATGCCTTGTGTGCTATCAAACGTCACAACAAAACTGGGTGATTATAAAGATGCTCTACAGGTATCTCCGAAGGTGTTAGTTGAGTTGGCATGGATTGAGATTGGGATTTGTCACTCCGTGTATCGAGTAGGTATCTCTGGGCCCTCTCGGTAATACACATCACAAGAAGCTTGCAAGCAAAGTGACTAAGGAGTTACTTACGAGATGATGTATTACGGAACGAGTAAAGAGAATTGCCAGTAACGAGATTGAACTAGGTATGAAGATACCGACGATCGAATCTCGGGCAAGTAACATACCGACGGACAAAGGGAATTACGTATGTTGTCATAAGGTTCGATCAATAAAGATCTTCGTAGAATATGTAGGAGCCAATATGGGCATCCAGGTTCTGCTATTGGTTATTGACCGGAGAAGTGTCTCGGTCATGTCTACATAGTTCTCGAACCCGTAGGGTCCGCACGCTTAACGTTCCTTGACGATATAGTGTTATATGAGTTATATGATTTGGTGACCAAATGTTGTTCGGAGTTCCGGATGAGATCACGGACATGACAAGGTGCTCCGGAATGGTCCGGAGGTAAAGATTGATATATAGGACGATGATATTCGGACACCGGAAGAGTTTCGGAGTGCACCGTGTAGTCATCGGATCACTGGAAGGGGTTCCGGGAAGCCCCGGGAGGTATATGGGCCTTATGGGTCAAGAGGGGGGAACACACCAGCCCACAAGGGGCTGGTGTGCCCCTTCCCTTGGTCGCCGGCCCTAGTGATGGAAAGGGGGGAGGGCTAGCCCCTCTTTCCTTCCCTCCACCTAGGAGGAAGGAAAGGTGGGGAAGGGGGGCGCCACCTCCTCCTACTTTCCCCCTGCAGGCAAATAAGGAAGGGGGAGGGCGTGGCTAGGGCAGGAGCCCAAGGAGGATTCGTCCTTCTTGGGGGCGCCTCCTGCTACCTCCTCCCTCCCCCACCTATATATATGTGGGAGGGGGCACCACACATAACCACGACAATCTCTTAGCCGTGTGCGGCGCCCCTCTCCACAGTTTCGTCCCTCGGTCATATTTTCGTAGTGCTTAGGCAAAGCCCTGCGGAGATAGCATCACCACCACCGTCACCACGCCGTCATGCTGCCGGAACTCATCCACTACTTCGCCCGTCTTGCTGGATCAAGAAGGCGAGGACGTCACCGAGCTGAATGTGTGCTGAACACGGAGGTGCCGTACGTTCGGTACTTGATCGGTTGGATCGCGAAGAAGTTCGACTATATCAACCGCGTTAATAAACGCTTCCGCTTACGATCTTCAAGGGTACGTAGACTAATTCTCCCCTCTCGTTGCTATGCATCTCCATGGATAAATGTTACGTGTGCGTAGAAATTTTTTGTTTTCCATGCAACGTTCCCCAACAGTGGCATCCGAGCCAGGTCTATGCGTAGATGATATGCACGAGTAGAACACAAAGAGTTGTGGGCGGTGATAGTCATACTGCTTACCACCAACGTCTTATTTTGATTCGGCGGTATTGTGGGATGAAGCGGCCCGGACCAACCTTACATGTCCACGCACATGAGACCGGTTCCACCGACTGACATGCAACTTGTTTTGCATAAAGGTGGCTGGCGGGTGTCTGTTTCTCCTACTTTAGTTGAATCAAATTTGACTACGGCCGGTCCTTGAAAAAGGTTAAAACAGCAACTTGATAAATCATCGTTGTGGTTTTTGCGTAGTTAAGAATGGTTCTTGCTAGAAGCCCGTAGCAGCCACGTAAAACTTGCAACAACAAAGTAGAGGACGTCTAACTTGTTTTTGCAGGGCATGTCGTGATGTGATATGGTCAAGATATGATGTGATATATGTTGATGTATGAGATGATAATGTTTTGTAATATCGACAACCGGCAGGAGCCTTAGGGTTGTATCTTAATTATTGTATGAAATGCAAGCGCCATGTAATTGCTTTACTTTATCGCTATGCGTTAGCAATAGTTGTAGAAGCAATAGTTGGCGAGACGACCCCGACGCAACGATGGAGATCAAGGTGTCGAGCTGGTGACGATGGAGATCATACCAATGCTTTGGAGATGGAGATCAAAAGCACAAGATGATGATGGCCATATCATGTCACATATTTTGATTGCATGTGATGTTCATCCTTTATGCATCTTATTTTGCTTAGAACGGCCGTAGCATTATAAGATGATTCCTTCACTAAATTTCAAGATAAAAGTGTTCTCCCTGAGTATGCACCGTTGCCAAACACTACTGCAGGATGCTGCTAATGCGACACTACGATCAGAGACCCTTCGACGAAACTGTGTGCAATGCAATAATCGCAAACGGTGATGTAAAAAAAACCGTCAAAAAAGATGCAACACGTTTGCGATGACGGATGCATCAAACACGGTTCAGATTTTAGTTGTGTGTGCGATGCAGGGCATACGGTTCAGTTCAATTAACTGTTTGCGATGAGGTAGAAGAACAGAAACGGGCAGCCAGATGAAGGTGTGTGCGATATACGGCATACGGCTCACTCGGATGAACTGTTTGTGATTAGGCGGAACAAAAGAAACAGTCAGCCAGGTCAAGGTGTGTGCGATATACGGCATACGGTTCATTCGGATGAACTGTTTGCGTTGAGCCAAGAGAACAAAAATGGTTCAATTTAACAAGATGTGTGTGATACGTGGCAAACAGGTCTGTAATCAGAAATATGTGTGAAGACCGATAATAACAAAGACGACTGCTGCTAATAAGACGTGTGTGTTGTGCGTTGGGATTGCATACAGAACAACAACATATATATATACACACTTATAAGGACATGGTTGCATAACCAAATTAAACATATCCAATTACATATGTGGCTACTACACACATGACATTTGCACACACCAAAGTAAACTATTACATGCATAATTACATAGGTGGCTACTACACACATGACATTTCCACACACCAAAGTCAACTATATATTACATGCATGATTAACTAGGATAAACGATCATCTGATCATCATCTACTTCTTGGGACGCTTGCCGCTACTGCTCTGCTTGTGGCTCGATCCGGCCTCGTCGATCTCGGTAACGAGGCACTTCCTCATGTCAACGATCCGCCTATGCATCTCGTAGCATGTGTACACGCTCTTGGCCACGAACCTGAGGTGAGGTTCATCCAGTTGCCACATCCAGGCCCTGTGCCAGGATACGGGACGTGTTCTGTTGGCATCATGCTTCATCTTTTTGTAGTATGGGTCGATGATGGCCGAGGCGAGTTCAACCAGGGAGTACTCCTTCGTGCTGCCCCAGACCCTGTAGTGCTCACGGATTTCGACAAGGTTCTTGCAGGCCAAGCCCGTAACCCTGAGCGCTTTTACATCGTCGGTGGTTTCCACCGTAGCGAACTTGTAGTCGGTGCTGTTGAAAAACCTGGTGAAACGGTCGCAAGGCTCTATGGCCATGCACTAGTGGTAGATGAGGACATGATGGCGCACGCACAACTGGGCGACGGCAACCTTCTGATCTATGTTGGGACGACCGCCGGTGTACTGGAGGTCGATGCCGACCATCTTGTACTTGTCTCGAGCAAGCAACTGCTCAACGGTGTTGATGTAGTCGTCCACCACGACCGGGTCGATGGTGTACACCACCGAGAGATTCGTCTCCCTCGCATGGGTCTCCACTTTATGCTCGCCGAACTCCATTGGAGCGCCGCTAGACATCCCCTCTCTATGTGTCGTCGTGGGTGTGCTTGTTGTGTTGTGGAGCGTGATCGAAAGGTTGAAGAGACTAAGGTTATAATGGCCGCGGGAATTAAAGGGGAAGCCGGACGGCCTGGAATATCGGCACGCCCGGATGGCAGTTCTAATTTGCAGCGTGTAACTCCATCGTGCCGCACGTAACTGCATCGCATGGCGACACACGTGGCGCAACCACATGCATATGGGGGCCCCGACGTGATCGTGCGCAGGCCCAACCGCTGGCAGAGCGCGCGCGGAGGGACGTGAGCAGAGCGCTCCGCGGTCGCCTCAACGACGAGCAACCATATATATGCATATAGCAGTTGAACACGCAAGGAAAAGCTGTCCACAAGCCGAGCGCGCCGACGGACGTGAGCAGAGCGCGCCGACGGATGCTAGCAGAGCACGCCGCGGCGCCTAACGGCGAGCACAGCGCGTTGCGGCGCCTAACGGCGAGCAGAGCTTGCCGAGGGACGCGAGCAGAGGCCGACACAGTGATACGTGGCAAATAAGACGAACTGTGCGAGCGATGTCGGAGACATCAAGCACGAATCAGATTAGAGTTGCGTGTGCGATACGTGGCATACAGTTGATCCATCCGAGCTGTTTGTGATGGAATAAGCCGTGTGTGTTGTGGGCAAATGCTTGCTGGTATATAACCGTTTGCGATTGATGAATTCATCGCCGACGGGTTACCTAGTGTGGTCCGTGTGCGATGTGATATGCTCTGTCTGCAAAACATCTATGCTCTGTGTACAGAACAACAACATATATATACTTGTAACAGGACATGATTGCAATACCAAATTAAACATCCAATTACATTATATAACAAATACCATAAATATTGCATGGTTCAAATTCAAAGATTACAATGCCCAAATTCAAACATTGCAAACCTCGTCATTTCTGCAAAGGGATCAGCCGCTGACAAGTCATGTATGGGTTTGACACAATGACTTCCAATTACTCTGTCATATGCTCTTCCAATACGAAGTTTAGCTTTTTTGGAGCCTCTTTCATTCTGCAGTACCTGCCGGCTCTGATCAACAAACCATTCATCTTTCCTAATTAAAAGCGTGTTCAACCTCAGTACCCTTAGCACCCTTGCTCTGGCAAGAAAGAACCTGGCGAGTGTAATCTCCGGTAAGGTCCCTCGGTAGGAGTTCAAAGTAATATTTGAGAGATGCAGATCCAGGCATTCGATGTGATTGTCGTTATAAACATTATCCACCTCCGAGCCTATTATTATCTGCAAAAGAAGAGAATGTGTTAGTGCCTACATGCAGTTTTGAACACTACTACACGCCTATTTGGTTTGCAGGATTTGTAAAATGCACCAACGTGCCATCTTCGATCTGACATGATTAACATGGGCATTTGATTACAATCTAGAAAAATGTAGCCTTCTTCACAAGAGGTTGGATTGGATGAAAAATTCCCTAAGAAAACTAGTACAGATGAATCCAAAGGAGAAATGCTTATGGATTGTAACCATATGAATCAAGCAACCAATATTGGGTGGGGGGTGTATGTCCTGAAATCCTCCAAAATTCCTTCAGAAATCATAGTACATTGTCATTGTAAACTTGGGAAAAGGTGCAAAAAATTGAACTCCCTTATGGTTAACATTTAACAGGAAAGGAACATCACCTCGATATACAGCTTCTTCAGGCACGAAAAGCATCTCAGGAAACTGACAACTTGGTCCAGGTTGGGGCCGACAGATTCTAGTGCCAAGACCTTCACTGTGCCCAGAATCTGGGTGAAGCTTTCCTGGATGACAGACGAACATACATCTTCAAAACTAGAAATAATGTTGATATCAAGAAGGAGAGGTATAAGGCGACTGTTGTACCTGAAAGTAGTAGTACTTGACAGACGAGTAGCCCACCACTGTCAATTTCGGCGCAGAAATGACATTGATTCTTGTTGGACCTTGTTGATCAACTACAAGTAATCTCTCAAGTGAAGGTGTGTCCTCAATGACCATATTGTGGTCCACCTTTTGTGATCTCTCATTGCAGCACCAGCAACACACATAAATAGTCCGGAGAGTCCTGGAGGTGATGTGGAAGGTACTCGACCAATTCATCGCCTGAAGACAAAGGAACTCGAGTGCAGTACAGTCGCGGAGCAGGCGCTCCATGTCATCCTTTGGGATGCAGACGGCGACGAGCTTGAGGTGCTTCAGTCATGGTAGAAAAAGAGCGGGCGCGTCATTAGGGGGGGGGGGAATGGTAGTTCATGAACTTGGCGAGGCGCAGCGTGGGCGCGAAGCGGAGCGCGGATGTTGGCAGCGAGGGCATATGCCCATCATTAAAACTGAGCTTCTCGAGCTGATCTAGGGCGGGGGATCGGAACCACTCGTCAAGCTTGGCTCGGTCCTTGGCATTGGAACGGAACTTGCCCGTGATAAGGCCTCTGATTGGGCCATGGTGACTGCTGAGGATCTAGGAGAACGCATCCAAGCTTTTGCGATAGCCATGGCAGAGCTCGTGGGCGTTGAGGAGGTCGACAGGGGTGGAGTGCCATAGGGGGCGCCACCGCCGGGAAAAGGGCGGTTGTCCTCGCCCCATA
Source organism: Thinopyrum elongatum (assembly GCA_011799875.1). NCBI lineage: Eukaryota > Viridiplantae > Streptophyta > Magnoliopsida > Poales > Poaceae > Thinopyrum > Thinopyrum elongatum. The sequence continues at coordinate 78,397,769 of CM022300.1, read as the reverse complement.
TTTGATTGGGAGGAGGGATATGATGACTGTCAACATATCATCGGGGAGGCTGCTGATAAAGTCTAGGCCTGCTGGAGTCGCTTGCGGTTCTTTCTCGACCCGCCTCCGCTTGTTGGCAGCCTCGTTCTCCACCTCGTCGGTGGCGACGAAAACCTCTGTCTCCATATTCACGCCGTGCTCCGGTGCTTCAGCAGCCCCGGCGTCGCCACTCCCTCCGATGGGGCGCTTCGGCGGCATCCTCCTGCACTGACGGCTTTGAGGACTGAGAGCGGCGTCGAGGATGCGGGCGGAGAGAGAGGATTGTGTGTGTGGCGAGGATGGGGGGTGCGGCCGCTCGGGCGCGCCATTAATACAGACCAGTGGGAGCGAGGCGGGCGGCGGTCAAAGGCTGTCTCGCTTCCCGGTGAGCCTGCGCGGCGGACTTCTGGTATTCCTATAACATCATTTCACGGAGCAAGGCGGGCACGCCATTAATATGAAGCAGTGGGAGCGTGGTGGGCAGTGGTCAAAGGGCTGGCTCGCCTCCCGGTGAGGCTGCGCGGCGGACTACTGGCACGCCTATCGTCATTTCACACAGCTACTAGCACGCCCCGCACGGTGAGTGCGTAGCGAACACGCGCATGCCTCGGCCTCCCGGTCTGCCTACTAGCATACGTCTCGTCAACTCACGCATGCTCGTACGGCACATGGGACGCGCGCGTGACACGTATTATATTGATTTTTCCTTTTTGATGATTAATTCTGCCGCTTTATTGCTTAATCGAAGCACGGCACTTACATTGTTGGTCTAACGCCCACGGTTCGAATAAAGAGTTCGTTTGCGATATTGGTTGATAATTATTTATAATTTCCTGTATGTAAGAAGATTATATCAAAACTTGTCTCAAATTTGAAAAAAAAATATCACAGTCTATTGGTGTCCATATGACACCACAATAAGTTTCATGAATTTCAACTTAGTTTTGGATTTATTGGATTTTAAAATCAAGATTCTAGATGTTAGAAATTTCTTGCATGGGGACTAAACATGCACCCAGGGACACGTACACATATGATTTTGCAATCCATTTTCGTGCACTATCACAGGTCTCATGTAGATCAAATTTGATTTTGCACATTTAAATCCCTGGGAAATCAATCAATGTATAAAAAACGAATAGATGTTATCTATTTTTTTCAATTTTCAACACTAAACTCCTTTGGTCGCATGTTCGCTGCAGAAAAACTTTGACATGCATCTTTGGGCCACATGCACGCGGTGGTCCTACGACACTCACTCGCGTGGGCCCGTGAGGTCGCCGTCCAGCACTATGACATGCGATGAGAGAGGTTAATTTGACCAACAAGAATGGTCATTTTTTGGTTTTTGTTATACGTATGGTAGGAGTATATATATAGTACGCGTTGAAGAGGGTGGCCGGGGGCAATACTACGCGTCATATAGGACACTCACTCGCGTGCAATGCTTCCATCTGTGAGCCCGCGAGGTTGTCCTCCATCACTTTGACCCAGCAAGGAGGTTTCTTTTTGGGTTGTGTTGCGGTAGGAGTATATAGTACGCGTCGAAGAGGGGAGGAGGGGGCCGGGGCAGCACATATATACTACACACACGTCATGAATCGATCTCGCTCCGTGTGGGGACTTTTCGGTTTCCGAGGCAGGTGCTGCAAAGAAGTTGTGCATTTCGGGTATTAAAAACATCACCAACACATTGGGCCACGTGCATACGATGGTTGTCACTCATTCGCCTGCGACTCTTCACTCCATGGGCCCGCGAGGTCGTCGTCCATCTAATATATGACACAACGAGAAAGGTAGTTTGACGAACAAGGAGGATTATTTTCGGGTTGTGTTACGATACGTACGTAGGAGTATATATTACGCGTCGAAGAGGGGAGGGGGGCAACACACATATATATATACTACATGTCATGAACCTCGGTTCGTCTGTGGGGGACTTAAAGGTTTCCGATGCAGGTGCCGCATCAAAGTTCTGCATATATATTAAGTATTCAAACATCACAATCACACATCTCCATACATATGTGTTTGGCCCACAAGCAAGCGATGGCAGTTGTCCTCTAGCACTCACTCACGGGGTTATTGGCGAGATGCTTCGTCCATCTCTGTGTGCCCGCTTGGTCAATCACTTTGACCGACTGCGATAGAGGTTAATTTCACTTATAATTAGGAGGGGATTAAATTTTGGTTCGTCTTATACGGCTCGGTACATGCAACTATACTTCGTGCGCATGTGTACGCACGAATCCCTCCCACCGGGTCGAAGTGGTGGGGGGGGGGGGATGGAGCACGCAACGCATCATGAACCAGATCTGTGTGGGGACTATGCGTTTTTTGACGCATGCATGCACCACATCAAAAGGTTGTGCTTTTGGTATTCAAACATATATGCATGCATCACGCACGTCCATACATATGTTTGGGACACATACATGCAGTGGTTGTCTTTGGACACTCTCCCTCGCTTGGTTATCATCGACGGCCTATATATTCGTGGGCCCGCGTGGACGTCTCCATCACTTCGACCAACAACGCGAGAGAGGTTACCAGGGTTGATTCTTCTTCTCTTGGTTCGCGTTACCGTATAGTCGTACGTCGATCATGGTGAGATTCGAGACCTAAGTTTGAGGGCTCACATACACATGAATCAAAGTTGTGCATTGGGTATATTCAAACATGACATGACACTTCATACATATGTTTGGGCCACACATGCACGCAGTGGTTGTCTTCAGGCACTCCCTCGCGTGGTTATCGGCGACAAGCTAGCCTATTTTGTGGGGCCGCGTGTGGAACGTCAATGCATGACTTTGACCCAACAAACAAGAGAGGTTATACGACCAAGGTGGTGATTCTTCTTGGTCAGTCTTACAATACGCCTTGGTGAGATGCCCCCTCCCACTGACTCAAAGTGTGTGTGTGTGGGGGGGGGGGGGGGGGGGCTCAGTACTACTTCGTACTAGATGAACCTCCGTGGGGTTGGGGATGCCCGGTTAATTTGCGATGCACATGTGCCACATCAAATTTGTGATTTGGTTATTTAAATATCATAGAACATCATTTTCACACACACACACATCGGGCCACCCGCAGGTGTGGTTGGTAAGTGGTGTCACCCATCTAACGCCAGAAGAACATATCTGTGAGCCCGCACACGGTCCACATTTGATCGGAAGCAAAGGGGGGTGGGGTTGATGTACTTCTTTCGGTTTTGTGTTACGGTACGGTGAGATGTCAGACCTAACTATTTGGGGGCATGCGTTCATAGCTAGGATTCCCCTCCCGGCAACACGAAGTGTGTGTGTTTGGGGAGGGGGGGCTAGCAATAATAACGTGCGCTTTGTGCGACAGGTGCCACATCAAAGTTGTGCATTGGGTATTTGAACATCAAACCACCCTTTTCATATATATTTGGTCCACATGCAAGTGTGTTCGTGTTCTGACCCTTTCCCGCGTTTTTTCCCCAAATTTATAAACAGTAGACTAGTCGGACGCAGCAACCGTCTGCGATCGGGTACGAAACAGACACGGTTCCCTAGGACTACCCGTGTGCCGCGCCCCTGCCCCTGTCACCCACATGATCACAGTAGATTGGGCTCCACGAGGCTTCCCTCCCCCTCTCAAAAATATCTACTCCCTCTCAATCTCGAAAATATCTACCCGCGTCCGCGTAGATGGTTTTTCTGTTTGATAGCACACGATTAGTATGTCTGGACCGTGTGCGATGTGTGTTACTCCCGCTTTGCTTCAATCAGTAGATCCAAATTTTCAGCCCCGGCATTTTACTCCCACCCCGCTCTGCTTCAATCCCTTGATCCAAATTTTCGGTAGCCCCGCCATTTTACTCCCGCCTAGTAAAACTTTCAGTACCCGCGGCATTTCCTCAAACACCACCTTGGACCCCTCCACACACACACCCCAAATCCTTCGCTCACCCCAAATCCCCCGCTCACACACATACACACCACCCCTCCCTTGCTCCAAACCTAGCTAGGTCGCCGCCGCCGCCGCGCCGCCTCCATTGTCAACCTCTACCGGTCTGGCCGTGCACTTTACCCACCGATATACATACCCTTGCCGCCCTGAGTTTCTTAGATGACGCCTACGAAACGCCCCCTTTCCCAAAGATCCCCATCCCCACCCCCTCCCCCACTCCAGAGCGTCGCAGCCTAAGCCCGGCTACGCTTCCCGGGGAGCTCGAGGAGCGAATGGACCAAAAGAGCTTTACCGCGGCCTCTTCGCCCGACATCGGCAAGGTGGCCGCCGAGGAAGCTGACGACGATGACTGGACCTGGATTAAGCCTTTCAATCAGCGGGCTAGAGTATTCTGGCATGTCGCGGACGCCGGCTACAACATCAAGGTCATTGACACCGACGGCTTGACACGGGTTATGTCACAGGTTAAGTTGCGCACCCCCAACTCTTTGGGTTCGACAGCCGTCGATCTCATCGATGGCCCTGCCGATGATCTCCTGTGGCTCGTTATGAACAATTTGCCATCCTTCATCGCCATGGAGCCCCTTTTGTCATTTCTGAAGGACACGTTCTGCGATGCTGGTCTGGGATCCTCAGCTGGCAAGTCAGACCTCATCGACGGCGACCACGAGGAGGGAGCCAATCTGTGACAAGTGAGGAAACCCATGATTTGTTTTCTCGAACCCCTTTTGTAGTGAGAACCTGTCCAGTATTTATTGCTATATTAGGTTGTTTGCATTATGCCTTGTTTATTTCTACGGTTTATGGTTGTTCGGTTCTTTGTAGTTAGCATATGTCCAGTTTCAATTGCCATCTTTGGTTGTTCGTAGTATGCCTTGTTTATTTCAGCTATTAACAGTGTGATGTTCTATATGTGCTAGTATGAACTAAGGATGGCAATTTTACCCACGGGTACGGGTACCTGCGGGTACCGTACCCACCTGGGCAGGGTATGGGCACACTTTTATACCCACGGGTAGTACCCATATCCTACCCATTAAGTCATGGGTAGGGTACGGGTATAGTCTTGTGCCCACGGGTGTATCCATACCCTGTCTGTTTGTGAACTAATGTTAAGTTGTCGTCAATTAGTCATTAATTTTTCATGTGACTCGTCTACTCCTGTTGACTTAAGAGTATGTTGTGATTTCTAAATTTTGATATTGGTCAATTACTCATCTACCTGTTATGGAGCTGAGATAATTGATTTTTTTTGTCAAATGTGCTATCAATGAGCATAAAATTGTGAACAACTTGTGTACTATTTGTTCTACCCGCTGGGTACCCAATGGGTACGGGTACCCATCGGGTATGGGTATGGGTAAAGTTTCATGCCCATGGGTACGGGTATGGGTAGAATTTTGTACCCACTGACTATACGGGTATGGGTATGGTATTGCTCTATCCTGCCCATACCCTGCCCATTGCCATCCTTAGTATGAACTGTGCAGTTCAATTTCATCAATACCAAATTTAACAATAGCTCTATGAATGACTATATTTGGTTGCTGTTAAGCATGTTGTACTCCCTCCGAATCTTTTTAGTTCGCATATAAGATTTGTCTAAAGTCAGGCCTCTTAAAGTTTGACCAACTTTATAGAACAAAATACCAACATTCACGATATGAAATAAATATCAGTACATGCGTCATGAGTTAAATTTTCATATTGTATAACTTTAGCATGCTAGATGTTGATATTTTTCATATAAATAAGGTCAAACTTTATGAAGTTTGACTTCAGACAATTATGATATGCAGAGTAAAAAGGATCGGAGGGAGTATTGAACACGCCTTTCCATTTGATTTAACAATGGCACTGTTTGGATACTCTAACTTAGCTAGAGGTTAGAGTTAGTTTCTAGCTCATGACAGCTAAAAGGGAGAGAGAGAGATTGGTGGAATAGTTGATTGTATTGCTTGAGCCTCATGGGCATATATATATGAGTACATGGTCATCTTGGAGTACAAGTCAAGGTAGAATAAATCCTACGCTATCCTGCGTTTCCTAAATAACAATGATACTCAACAATGACTAACCCTGAACTAACTCTAGCCAAAGAGGTGTTTGGATGACAATGTTAGATTGACAATAAATGCACTAGGAGAACTAGCCCCAATCAGCACCTCTTAGGTGGGATAGATGTTTTGGGTGGGTTTGACGCAACTAGCCCTCATGTTTGGATACTTTAGGGCTATTTGAGCCCAAACTAGCTCAAACTAACTCTATCCAAACAGGGCCAATAACTAGTGTACTTAGACATGCACAATACAAGTTTGAATGACTACGTTTGCTTGTTTTTAAATATTAGGCCTGTTGTTAATAACACACCTTTCCACTTATTGTTTTTAAATATTAGGTTTTTAACAATTTGGTCTTGCACATGTAGGTCCTGCTGTCAGAGGTTTTGACCCACTGTTTGACCCTTTTTGCATATGTGGAAATGAGTTGTCCATTAATATCAGTCAAGTCAAGACACTCAGAAAGGTTGTTACGATAAAGAAATTAGCGACAAAAAACAACAAGATCTTTGTCTGCACAATGAAGAAGACATCAGTTCACTACGGGATGGTACTAACTGTTATACCTTGTCTTTTTAATTCCTTTGTGCCATTTCAAATCTGGAGAAGATATTTATGCACATCCTTGTTTTCAGGCCTTTCCAAAGCAGTTCACTGATGATTACCTCTCAAACCACCTGTATGGTCAGGAGGCGAGGAAGGTATTCATACAACACCCACGGTTCAATATTGAAGTGTTTCTGAAGAGGACGAAGGATGGACGGTCAATCATCCACAGCTGACCGTCCATCCTTCGTCCTCTTCAGAAACACTTCAATATTGAACCGTGGGTGTTGTATGAATACCTTCCTCGCCTCCTGACCATACAGGTGGTTTGAGAGGTAATCATCAGTGAACTGCTTTGGAAAGGCCTGAAAACAAGGATGTGCATAAATATCTTCTCTATATTGGAAATGGGGCAAAGGAATAAAAAGGCAAGGTATAATAGTTAGTACCATCCTGTAGTGAACTGATGTCTTCTTCATTGTGCAGACAAAGATCTTGTTGTTTTTTGTCGCTAATTTCTTTATCCTAACAATCTTTCTGAGTTTCTTGACTTGACTGATATTCATGGACAACTCATTTCCCCATATGCAAAAAGGGTCGAACAGTGGGTCAAAACCTCTGACAGCAGGACCTGCATGTGCAAGACCAAATTGTTAAAAACCTAAATATTAGAATGGTTCCTGCAATTGCACAATAATGTGCTATTAGACAAAGGACCATGCATGTGCAAACCTCGATTGTAAACTTCAGTGCTTCCCATTGTTTCCCTGCAACACATATAAGATAGTTAGTGATCAGGTTAAGTGAGGGTTCGCATGCTATTAGTAAAATATGTTGATGAAAAATAAGCACATTGTAGATTCATCAGATTAATTCAAGCCACATGGAAAACCCATTTATCCAAACCAAGCATGATTAAGAACTAGGAAATATAGCAATTGTATATGTTTCTCATGTATTAAGTGCAGCCAAATTTGATTATTCCTCACATGCACAACAATACAAAATTCTACCCAGGACAATTGGACATCGCATTGCAGAATTGAACCAAGCAGTTAACTAAACACCACAACAAATGAACCAAACATTAACTGAGCACCACATTGCACAATATAACATACTCCTAATAGAAGATCAGATAGTTAACCAAACCAAGCATGCTTAACAACTTGGAAATATAGCAATTGTATTTGTATCTCATGTATTTAGTACAGCCAAATTTGATTTATTTCTCACATGGTATACAATAACAGAATGCACCCACAACAATTGAACATCGCATTGCAGAATTGAACCAAACAGTTAACTAAACACCACAACAAATGAACCAAACGTTAACTGAGCACCACATTGCACAATGTATAACATACTAGAAGATCAAACAGTTAACAAAACCAAGCATGCTTGACAACTTGGAAATATAGCAATTGTATTTGTTTCTCATGTATTTTGTAAAGAAAAATTCGATTTATTTCTCACATGGAAGACAATACAAAATTGCACCCTGAAGAATTGAACATCACATTTGCAGAATTGAACCAAACAGTTAACTGAACACGACAACTAATTAACCAAACAGTTAATAAGTGAGTACCACATTGCACAACATATAGAACATATACACTAGAGCAACAGATTGCATGGTAAAAGTAGATAACACAATTCACTAGAATTTGCTAAGGAAATGCAGTAGCTAGCAAATTGAACATGGGTCCTTATAGTGAGCTAATAAGACAAGCTACTCCTCATTGTCGGAGATATCGATGATGATTGGCTCCTTGGACATGGAAGAGGGCAAGGCCTCCGCATCGTGGGTGCCCTCGTCGTAGTGGTGAGTTGCCTGAGCCACTCCGGGCACCAACCTGCTGGCTCTTGAGTTGAGGTAAGCACGTGCACGCTGAGAAAACACCTCGTAGTCTTCGTCGAAGGCACCGAGGGTGGCCTTGAGAAAACGCCACGAACTGTCATTTAAAGCAGCCAACCCCGTCGTGGCGTCGGCGCGCGAGGCGTCGACGGTGGCCTCGACGGCGAGGTGCTCCTCCAAGATCTGGGGGTCGGCACGAATGGCAGCCATCGCGACCTCATCCGCGCGTGCGACCATGATTTGCTTCTCCGCTGCCGAATGCTCCTTGAGCTCCAGGCCATACTACGTGCACCATGGCTTAGGGCAGCGCTTATTTGGTGGAGGGGTCGGTGATTTGGGTGGAAGGTGTCGCGCCGGCGGTCGGGGCATGTGGGATGTGGAAGGAGGAGGAGGATGGGGGTCGGGTGTGGATTACCTGCCTAGATAGACGAGGCCGAGCAGCGTGAAGGAGGGTCGCCGGCGAGGAGGCGGTGCTGCAAGCAAGGAGTGAAGGTTTCAACTTGGAAAGGAAGGCGGAAATAGGGGAAATGTGGCTTTTGGTAAGGGGGAGGGGGCGGGGAGGTAGATATTTCCGCGGAAGCCGAAAATTTTGAATCAGTTCAGCGAAAAAACTGGCGCGCAAAGTGTCATCAGACACGATCCCTTATTCAGCACTGTGTACGATATGTGAACATCACAAATGATTCAGATAGCTTAACCCGTGTGTGATGAGTTTGAACGTCAAAAATTTTGGTTCGAATTTCCCTGGTTATAGTGGTCATCCACGCCATTGCATAATTTGCGTACACAAAGGAGACTACAGCGCACCCACACTTCTTAATCGAGCAATTTCAGCAATTAAACAGAGCTAGTTGACCTAAACATTACTCTAACAAATTAAAGACCGGCGCTCTTAATTAAACAAAACAAAGAGTACTACTACGGCTGGTGCTCGTCGATCTCCGCCGCCTCCTCCATGTCCAGCTCGCGCCCGACGATCTCCTGGGGAAGGGGCTCCATGTCATCCATCGCACCATACTCGGCAAGCATCTCGCCATCCGCATCCGCCATATCTTTGGAATAGGCCGCCACGAGCTTGGCGTGGGCGGCCGCGATCTTGGCTTGGGCGGGCTCTGTCGTGGCAAGGTATGCCGCGCAGGAACGGACGACTGCTCGAACGCTCTTAGCGATTGCCAAGTCTTCGGCCATGGGTTGCCGACCATTGTCGGAGAAGCTTCGTTCAATTTGTGTGGTGACCGCCATGAGCTGGGCGTGGGTGGCCTCGACAAGGTCGTGGGCGGCCTCCAACAGGGCTAAGGCCGCCGCTGCGGAACGGACAGCTGTTGTGCCGCTCTTGCCAGTTGCTATCCCCGAGGCAGATGTTGCTGCTGCCACCTGAGAAGCAACAGCGGCCGTTTGGGCTACCTTGGCCGCCTGGTCGCAGATTGCCGCCGCGCTCATGAAGCTTGTTAGCACGCGCCTGGCGGCTGCGGCCGCGCTCTCGCCGGAGTGGGCCGCCGAAGTTGCCCTCACGAAGCGGGTCCACGTCCCCATCTTTCACCGGCGACGATTGAACAATGAAATGATATTTGGGGAGCGAGCTAGTGTGCTTGACATGCCGGCTATGGACTGTAGCCGACGCACCTTCTCGCGTAAGCCGTATGCGTACTATACACCAACGGTGCTCCAGGATATTTTGTACTGCATCTCACACGGTTGATGATAATAAACTGTGTGCGATCTACTTGATTTTTCGTCTTGATTTGAATTACATAATGGGGTCACAGCTGCAAAGGATGGTGTTTGAATTGCTAGAACTTTTATCTGCAGTGAACATGCAACTATAGGTGTGTCGTCAAAAAATTGGAATTATTCAGGGTTTGTTTGGACATTTTTATACATTAACTTGGTTTTCTAGGCATTTCAGGTGCACAATTCAAAATTAAATTACATGCACATGCTTTGGTGCACCAAAATGGGTTATAAAATGATATATGTATCCATGGGTTGATGCTTATGTCCCATTCAAGAAATGGGGATGAATTTCAAACACCACGGCACCGTGGCTCTCTGGCAAACGTTGAGGTGCTTGCTTTTGTAATTCTAGTAAATACAAAACTCGTCTGAAATTCATGAACCTTGGCATGCTATCATGGAACGGCATCAACATGCTGGGGTAAAAAAATATTGTCCCATTTGGGGCAGGTTATGGTATAAACTTCTCGCAAACCAGAGCTTCTCTCACAACAAGCCTGATGGTTTCGGTAGGGAATGTGCCACCTTGGGGGACGAAATGATATCTGTTGACTCTTCTTACTTTCAAATTTTTTCTCGTGTCAACATAGAACAATAGGAGTGTTGTGCAATTTTTGGGATATTTTGGGGTTCGCTTGGACATTTTTATACATTAACTAAAATCTGAACCGTGTTTGATTCATCTGTCATCGCAAACATTTTGCACCTTTTTTGAACTTTTTTTACACCACTGTTTGCGATTATTGCATCGCACACAGTTTCATCGAAGGGTCTCTGATCGTAGTGTGGCGTTAGCAGCATCCTGCAGTAGTGCGTGTTGGATCAATGAACAATCACACACGACATCCTCTTGAAAACTGTTTGCGTTAGGCCACCTTGCGCAAACGTTTACCATATAAAAACTATGTGTGATGGACAGCCTTTGCCACACAGTTTCTTCTACGCACTATGTGTGATGCATTCAATAACGCAAATGATAAAATTGTTAATATCGTGTGCAATGGCAGCACTATCACAAATGATTTAACGGGGAAAATTGTGTGTGATGTACCTGCGAACGGAAACGTTTTCCTTGGAGCGACTGTGTGGGATGTATATACGAATGGAAACATTTAGCGGGGACTGACTGTGTGGGATGTACTTACGACCGGAAATGATTTCGCTTGTATAGTTGTATTTTTTTAGCACTACTATACGTATAACCGTATTTGATCGCTCGCCGGTCGCACAAGACCTCATTTTGCCGAGCGTGTGTGCCAGGAGGGCATGTCCGTGACGGTTTCTGGGTCGTGTGGGAAGGACTCCCCTATCGCAGTCACTCACTAGGTGACGGTTCAGAACGCCGTCGCGGAAAGGGGTTAAAAATCGTTTGTATAGCACCTCGCTGTACCAGTGAAAGTTCATCGTTTCGAAGCACCTCGTGATGATCGGGTGTGATAGACTCTACGTTCACATACAACGGGTGTAAGACAGTTTTGCACATGCAGAATACTTGGGTTAAACTTGACGAGCCTAGCATGTACAGACATGGTCTCGGAACACTGGAGACCGAAAGGTCGAACGTGAGTCATATAGTAGATATGAGCAACATAGAGATGTTCACCATTGATGACTACCCCATCTCACGTGATGATCGGACATGGGTTAGTTGATTTGAATCATGTATCACTTAGATAACTTGAGGGATGTTAATTTAAGTGAGAGTTCATTAGTAATTTGTGTTAAGAATAAATGTAATTAAGGGAAAAATCTCCCCTTGTCCAAACCGTCGTTGCGGTTTGTCCCGCAACAGACGCCTCCCTTCGATCTCCTGGAACCGACGCCCCCTCGAAGAATCATCGTGTCTCTTCAGATCGTATAAAGGGCTCGTGTAACCATCAACAGAGACAGAGATTTCACTTTCGATCTCAAACACGTTATCAGCCACGCTAGAACAGCCAGCGAGAGCGAAAAAGGAAACAAAGAAAGGAGAAGAGTGGGAGCACTCGCCGCCGGTGAGATGCCTGGCCTTGTTTCCTTCTTTCTCCGCCTAATCCGTGAGAATGTTCGTCGCTACCGTCATCGCTACCATGGCGTTGGTGGCCTCCAGCGCTTCCGTCGCAGGATGCAGGCCATCCGTCGTTTCGACCGTTGCGCCGCTGGCCGTTGTGGTCACCGCGCCACTGGACGTGGCGCCTGTGGTGGTCACCGCGCCGCTGGACGCGGCCACGGCATCAATGGACGCGCCACTCCTGGTGCTCGCCACACCCACGGGCACGGCCTTGGCGCTGCTGCGCGTGCGCCGTCAGTGAACAGGGGTCTCGACCCATGGCTTGTGGCCGGTCCGAGCGCCCCTCTGGTGCATGGCGCCGCACCCCCCGGGTCTTCGCTTCCACCCCCTCCTCCACCGGCAGGGTAGCTCTCGCCTTCGACGCCGGATGCCGTGGCCGCTGGCCCGAGCTGCCGCCCGCATGGCTATGCCCCGGTGCCGTTGCGCTCCGTGGTGAATGAGGAGGAGGTGCTCGCCTTCGTCTCCGCGCCAACCGGTGCCTCCGGCGTCGTCCGTCTTGGAGCCGACATGGAGGGCGTCAACGCCAACGCCAACGCCCCGCTTTAGCAGGAGACGGCAGCGGGCTCGAGCAGCCGTGCGGCACGGCGCTTCGGGCGTCTCTTCGGGCACGCCGTCGCTGCCATCGACTGCCACCCCAGCCACTGCCCCGGTTTATGGGCTCCGGCGAGCCTCGGCCTCGCCAGCGCCACGCCAGAGGGTGCTCGCTAGGACCCCGTCGTCATCACGTCTTCTTCGGACGAGGAAGGCTCGTCGGTGCTGCGCCGGTGACCTCCGACGCTGCGAGGGGCTACAGCGGCCACTCCAGTCACCGGCGCTGTCGTGCAGGGAAGGGGATCGAGTGGGTGGTGCGGGCTTCGGGTCTCAGACCCTTATCCGTAACCGCCGCTTCCTCCCTCTCTCTTATGCGGTGGGGTTGCGGGTGGGCTGGCCAAAGGCCATGGAGGCCCAGGCCCAGGCGCCTGCTGTGTCCTCCAGCCGCCTCCTTCTGGGCTGGATTCATATTTTTTTTCTTCTTCTCTCTGTTTTTAGTTAAATGTTAGTACTGATTATTGTATTAGTGCATTTTTAGACTATGTTTAGTACTATTTAGTACCTAGTTTGACTGCTACTTACATTCTAGTCCAGTTCTAGATTAAATCTAGGTTAGGACTTGTATAATTATTAGTGTGTTTCTATTATGTAATGGATTGATAATATAAATAAAGTACTGAATTTCATTCGGGAAGAATGACATGATCCATGTGTTTACCACATCTCATTTTTATTGAACATGTTTTTGAATATTTCTCCCTCATCTTATTTGGAATCACAAGGTAATGAGTTGTGATCTACTGCACATTTGCAGACTATCCTCTCTTACTGTGAGGTCTACACTTTGTCAATCCCGACAAGCGATTACCTTCAATGTGTATTCCTTATATCTAAATTGTAGCATACACAAGGTAATGGCCATGTAGCCTATTACTGTGAGATCTAAGTGATCTTCAAAGTGTTATGTTCACACAATTGAGGTTGAGAATTTTTCAAGTTTACACTTGAGTATCAAATTTTTGCATTCTTATTACAGAACCATGATGGGTTTTAATTTACCACCCGTAAATTAATTATCTCTGGTTTTCCCATGTAGGCAAAGATGACTGCCAAAGAGTTTGAGGAGCTTGCCCTCAATGGCCACAATTACCCTACATGGGCTATGGACATCAAGATCAGTCTTGCGTCCCGTGGGATAGCGCGTGCAATACAACCCCCGAAGACTCCTCTCCCGGCTGGGGCCACGCCGCTGACAGAATAGCAGAACTATGATGCTTTATTCATCATAAGGCACCATATTCATCCAGATCTCAAGTCTGAGTATTTACAAGAGGAATCTCCTAGTACTCTGTTTCTGCCCCTCAAAACGAGGTATGAACAGCAGAAGGCAGTAGTCCTGCCAGAAGCACTCCATGATTGGACTCATCTCCGTCTTCAGGATTTCAAGTCCATTGGTGAGTACAATCATGCTGTTCATAAGATATGTTCCAAACTACGTTTTTGTGAGAAGGAACCTACCGAGGGGGAGAAGATAGAGAAAACTTTGTCTACTATGCTCCCTTCAGATAGGGTCCTCCAACAGCAATACCGTGCTCGCACACTGTCTATTCCGAGCTTATTCTCATGTTACTTCAGGCTGAAAAGCATGATGAGCTACTCGCTAAGAATGGCTCTCAGCGCCCAGTTGGGGCACAACCTTTACCTGAAGTTCATCTGAATGTCACGATTAGACAAAATTTTGATGGTACCTTTTGGGGTAAACAATCCAATTTCGAGCACAAGCGAAAGCGCAATGGGAACAGGAGATCCAGAAACCCAGGCAAGAGAAAAGGCACTTCAAAGCCCAGGTTTGATAAATCTAAGTTTTGCAACAAGTGTGGATGCTACACGCATTCTACTGAAAAGTGCACAATGCCCAAGCATCTGGTTATGCTGTACCAGCAATCTCAGGGACGCAAAGCACCTCAAGGGAAAAGGTTTGAAGCCAACTTCAACCTTCATCCACATAGCGCAAAAGGAGCCGGTGGTTCGCACGATGTTCCTCCGAGACCGAGCAACGCCATGATTCCTTATCCACCTGAGGATCCTGCTGAAACGGAGAACATGTTGATTGAGTACACCGCAAACAACTTGTTTGGCGACTTCGACTAGTCCCTCAATCTCCTTAGTGATCTACTTAATTATGTCCATTTGTGATGATTGTAATAAGAACATAAGTTTGTTGTTGTCTTTATATTGTATTGTATCAGCACATTTGATATAATAAGATTGTATTCTATGTATTAACATGAGGTTTTCTTATTGAAAATTCTTTTGTTTTATATAGTTTTCTATGGGGACAATCTGATGGAAGAGGAATTATGCCTTGTGGACAGTGGTACCACAAACTCCATACTGAGGGAGATGAAATATTTCCAAACTCTGAAAAAGATGAATGGAGATATTCTAACTATCGCTGGACGCAAAACACTGATTGTTGGTACTAGACGTGCCATATTCACCCTCCCAAGCGGTACACAAGTGACGATTGAGGATGCTTTATTGTATCCCGACTCATCACATACCCTGATCAGTTATCGAGATATCCGTAAAAATGGTTTTCACATTGAAACCCATGAATACAACAAAGAAGAGTATCTACTCTTTACTAAAGATCACAGATATGGCAAAAAGGTACACGATAAAATTCCTTCTCTATCGTCTGGTTTGTACTATACGTACATCAAACCCATGGAACATGTTGCATACAAAGTAATTTTTCAGAATGTTAACGCATTCCAAACCTGGCATGATCGCCTAGGCCATCCCGGAATCGGGATGATGAGAAAAATTACTAGCAATTCCATTGGTCATAATTTGCTTGAGTCAAAATTTCCTCAATCTTCTGATTTTTTGTGCACATCTTGTGCCACGGGAAAGCTAATTTTTAGGCCCTCGCACCTCAAAATACAAGTTGAACCACTTCAGTTCCTTGAACGTATTCAAGGAGACATTTGTGGTCCCATTCAGGCATTATCAGGACCTTTTCGGTATTTCATGGTTCTGATTGACGCATCTACACGATGGTCACATGTGTGTCTTCTATCCACATGAAACCATGCATTTGCCAAGATAATGAGGCAAGTCATTAAGTTGCAAGCCCATTATCCTGAAAGTCGAATTAAGTCAATTCGAATGGACAATGCTGCAGAATTCTCCTCACGTGCTTTCAATGATTATTGCATGGCTTTGGGGATTGAAGTTCAGCACTCTGTTCCATATGTCCATACACAAAATGGTTTGGCTGAAGCATTAATTAAGAGGATTAAGCCTCATTGCAAGACCTTTGTTGACGAATTGCAACTTGCCAACCTCTTGTTGGGGTCACGCTATTTTACACACTGCTGACTTGATACAATTGAGGCCAACTGCATATCACAGTTCTTCCCCTCTGGAATTGGTACGTGGAAATCCTCCAAGCATTTCCCATCTGCGTAAGTTCGGATGTGTTGCATACATCCCGATCTCACCACCACAGCGGACATCTATGGGCCCACACAGGAAGTCGGGGGTCTATGTGGGGTACAAATCACCATCGATTATCAAGTACCTGAAACCCCTAACTGGGGATATGTTCACAGCCCGTCACGCTGATTGCATATTTAATGAGGAACATTTTCCGGCATTAGGGGGAGATTTCAAGTACCAGAAAGAATGCTTGGAAATTGATTGGAATGCTCATGCCATTTCATCCTCTGATCCACGTACCCAAGAGACTAAACTTCAAGTTCGGAAGATCATTAATTTGCAACATCTTGCAAATAATCTGACAGATTCATTTACTTATCTGAAAGGTGTTACAAAATCCTTAAATCCGGCCAGAAATGCGCCAGAAAGAGTGGAGGTACCAATAAAAACCACTCAACTCCCTATTCCTAAAAAGAGGGGGAGTAGTACGGCCTCTGACCTGGAGCATGCTTCTAGCAAGCATCAAAGGAAAACCGAGGAGAAAAACCTCGGAGTCAGTAAATGCAGGTCAACTCAACGTTGACAAACACATAATGGGTAGTATACACCCAGTGGAAGGGCAACCTCCACAACCCAGCTCTAGTGTGCACAAACTGACTGGGACATCAGAACACCCAGACTCAATTGTATTGGGAAATCACGAAGAGTCACTAGGGGTGCAGGAAATTTCCATCAACTATGTTGATTCTGGAGAATCATTTGACCGTAAGACTACGACTGTCGGCATATATTTTGCTGAAAAGATTGTGGATACCCTTCTCACTGATCATGATCCAAGGTCTATCGTTGAGTGCCAAAAGCGCTCCGACTGGCCTAAATGGAAGGATGCAATCCAAGTAGAAATTGCCTTGCTTAACAAAAGAAAGGTATTAACTGAAGCAATACCGACACCTCCCAGTGTTTTCCCTGTGGGCTTCAAATGGGTTTTTCTCCGGAAACGGAATGAGAACAATGAGGTGGTGAGATACAAAGCAAGGCTCATAGCACAAGGTTTCACGCAGAAACCCGACATTGATTTCACTGAAACATATTCTCCGGTAATGAGTGTAACCACTTTCCGATATCTTATATCATTGGCAGTGCAAAATCGTCTATCTATGCAGTTGATGGACGTCGTGACCGCATATCTTTACGGGTCACTAGATTTGGACATATATATGAAGGTTCCTGACGGAATCTCTATCCCGAATAAAAGTGCAAAACGCAACATGTATTGTGTAAAGCTGAATAAGTCATTATATGGCTTAAGGCAGTCGGGACGGATGTGGTACAACTGACTCAGTGAGTTCCTTCTTCAGAAAGGTTACTCCAATAGCGTTGATTGCCCATGTGTTTTCATCAAAAAGTCCCCTACAGGATTTTGCATCATTTCTGTGTATGTTGATGATCTCAACATTATCGGCAGCACACCAGACATTGATGAAGCACACAATCACCTAAAGATGGAATTTGAGATGAAGGATTTGGGTAAAACCAAATTTTGCTTAGGCATTCAACTTGAGCACCTTCCTCAGGAATCATGGTACACCAATCTGCCTATATCCAGAAAATATTGGAGAAATTCAATATGGACAAATCCTATCCATCTAAATCTCCCATGGTGGTTCGATCTCTAGACGTAGAGAAAGATCCGTTCAGACCAAGGGGTGATGGATAAGAGGTGTTGGGACCTGAAGTTCCATACCTCAGTGCCGTTGGAGCGCTTATGTATCTTGCAAATTGCACAAGACCTGATATTGCATTTGCAGTCAATCTACTTGCTAGACATAGCGCAGCTCCCACCAAACGTCATTGGTCTGGAGTGAAGAATATCTTTCGATATCTCCAAGGCACAAAGGATCTTGGCCTATTTTTCCAGTTCCAGAAAAATCAGGACTCGATATGGTTGGATATGCAGATGCCGGCTATTTGTCTGATCCCCATAATGCCAGATCTTAGACCGGCTTCATGTTCCTACATGGTGGCACTGCTATATCATGGAAGTCTTCAAAACAGACTCTGGTGGCAACATCTACCAATCATTCTGAAATAATTTGATTATTTGAAGCAACATGCGAATGTGTATGGCTTCGTAGAATGATAAACCACATACAACAGTCATGTGGAATTGGTTCGATAGAATCACCCACCATTATCTATGAAGATAATGTGGCCTATGTTGCATAGATGCAAAAAGGATACATCAAGAGTAATATCACTAAGCATATTTCTCCTAAGTGGGTTTCCCCCATGATATTCAGCAAAGCGGGGAAATAAACGTCTTGCAAGTTAAATCATGCGAAAATCTTGCTGATTTATTTACCAAGTCTCTACCAAATTCTACATTCCAGAAATATGTACATGGAACTGGTATGCGACGACTTTGGGACTTGCAAGCATCAGGGGGAGTCTCTTCTTGAGATATCCTTGTTCAAATATCACATTACGCTATCTCTCTTTGTGAGTATATGTTTCAGGATCTCATCAAAGATTTTATGAAGAACTTTTGGAGGAGGATCTTTTGAGATGATAGAGCTTCCCGGACAATCATGAGATGATTCTATATGGCCAAGTGTAGATTAGGGGGAGTTTTAAGAATAAATGTAATCAAGGGAAAAAATCTCCCCTTGCCCAAACCGTCGTTGCGGTTTGGCCCGCAACAGACGCCTCCCTTCGATCTCCTAGAACTGACGCCCCCTCAAAGAATCGTCGTGTCTCTTCAGATTGTATAAAGGGCTCGTGTAACCATCGACAGGGACAGAGATTTCACTTTCAATCTCAAACAATTTGATTAATTGAACTTAATTTATCATGAACTTAGTCTTAATAGTTTTTGCATATCTATGTTGTAGATCAATAGCTCACGATATAGCTCCCCTATTTTTGATATGTTCCTAGAGAAAACTAAGTTGAAAGATGATGGTAGCAATAATGCGGACTGGGTCCGTGATCTGAGGATTATCCTCATTGCTGCACAGAAGAATCATGTCCTTGATGCACCGCTAGGTGACAGACCTGTTGCAGGAGCTGATGCATACATTATGAACGTTTGACAAGATCGATATGATGACTACTTGATAGTTTACTGTGCCATGCTTTACGGCTTAGAATCGAGGCTCCAAAGATGTTTTTAACACCATGGAACATATGAGATGTTCCAAGAGCTGAAATTGGTATTTCAGGCTCCATGTTGAGAGGTATGAGACCTCTGACAAGTACTTTGCCTACAAGATGAAGGAGAATAGCTCAGCCAGTGAGCATGTGCTCAGAATGTCTGGGTACTACAATCACTTGAATGAAGTGGGAGTTAATCTTCCAGATAAGATAGTGATTAACAAAGTTCTCCAGTCACTATCACCAAGCTACTAGAGCTTCGTGATGAACTATAATATGCAAGGGATGACGAAAACGATTCCCAAGCTCTTCGCGATGCTGAAATCGGCGGAGGTAGAAATCAAGAATGAGCATCAAGTGTTGATGGTTAACAAGACCACTAGTTTCAAGAAAAAGGGCAAGGGAAAGAAAGGGAACTTCAAGAAGAATGGCAAGCAAGTTGCTACTCCCGTGAAAAAGCCCAAAGCTGGACCCAAGTCTGAAACTGAGTGCTTCTACTTTAAGGAAATGGTCACTGGAAGTGGAATTGCCCCAAATACTTGGCGGATAAGAAGGATGGCAAAGTGAACAAAGGTATATTTGATATACATGTTATTGATGTGTACCTTACTAGTGTTCCTAGTAGCCCCTGGGTATTTGATACCGGTTCAGTTGCTAAGATTAGTAACTCAAAACAGCAGTTGCAAAATAAACAGATACTAGTTAAGGGCGAGGTGACGATGTGCGTTGGAAGTGATTCCAAGGTTGATACGATCACCATCGCACACTCTCTCTACCTTCGGGATTAGTGTTGAACCTAAATAAATGTTATTTGGTGTTTGCGTTGAGCATGAATATGATTAGATCATGTTTATTGCAATACGGTTATTCATTTAAGTCAGAGAATAATTGTTGTTCTGTTTACATGAATAAAACCTTCTATGGTCATACACCCAATGTGAATGGTTTATTGAATCTCGATCGTATTGATACACATATTCATAATATTGATGCCAAAAGATACAAAGTTGATAATGATAGTGCAACATACTTGTGGCACTGCCGTTTAGGTCATATTGGTGTAAAGCGCATGAAGAAACTCCATGCGGATGGACTTTTTGGAATCACTTGATTATAAATCATTTGATACTTGCGAACCATGCCTCATGGGCAAGATGACTAAAACTCCGTTCTCCAGAACAATGGAGCGAGCTAATGACTTATTGGAAATAATACATACAGATGTATGCGGTCCAATGAGTGTTGAAACACGCGGCAGGAATCGTCATTTTCTCACCTTCACAGATGATTTGAGTAGGTATGGGTATATCTAATTGATGAAACACAAGTCTGAAACATTTGAAAAGTTCATAGAATTTCAGAGTGAAGTAGAGAATCATCGTAACAAGAAAATAAAGTTTCTACGATCGGATCGTGGAGGTGAATATTTGAGTTATGAGTTTGGCCTTCATTTAAAACAATGTGGAATTGTTTCACAACTCACGCCACCTGGAACACCATGGCGTAATGGTGTGTCCGAACATCGTAACCGTACTTTATTAGATATGGTGCGTTCTATGATGTCTCTTACCAATTTACCACTATCATTTTGGGGTTATGCATTAGAGACAGCCGCATTCATGTTAAATAGGGCACCATCTAAATCCGTTGAGACGACACCGTATGAACTATGGTTTGGCAAGAAACCTAAGCTATCATTTATTGAAGTTTGGGGATGCGATGCTTGATAAGCTCGAACCCAAAGTGTAGAAGTGCGTCTTCATGGGATACCCAAAAGAAACTATTGGGTATACCTTCTACTACAGATCAGAAGGCAAAATCTTTGTTGCTAAGAATGGGTCCTTTCTAGAGAAGGACTTTCTCTCGAAAGAAGTGAGTGGGAGGAAAGTAGAACTTGATGAGGTAGTTGTACCTTCTCTCGATTTAGTAGCACATCAGAGAAAACCGTTCCCGTGATGCCTACACCAACTAGAGAGGAACCAAATGATGATGATCATGAAACTTCAGATCAAGTTACTACTTGACCTCGTAGGTCGACCAGAACATGTTCCGCACCAGAGTGGTACAGTAATACTGTCCTGGAAGTCATGTTGTTGGACAACGGAGAACCTACGAACTATGAAGAAGCTATGACAGGCCCAAATTCTGACAAATGGCTTGAGGCCATGAAATCTAAGATAGGATACATGTATGAGAACAAAGTGTGGACTTTGGTGGACTTGCCCGATGATCGGCAGACCATTGAAAATAAATGGTTCTTTAAGAGGAAGACGGATGCTGATATCACTGTCTATAAAGCTCGACTTGTCGCGAAAGTTTTTCGACAAGTTCAAGGGGTTAACTACGATGAGACTTTCTCACCCGTAGCGATGCTTAAGTCTGTCCGAATCATGTTAGCAATTGCCGCATTTTATGAAATCTGGCAAATGGACCTCAAAACTGCATTCCTTAATGGATTTCTTAAAGAAGAGATGTATATGATGCAACCAAAAGGTTTTGACAATCCTAAAGGTGCTAACAAAGTGTGCAAGCTCTAGCAATCCATCTATGGACTGGTGCAAGCATCTCGAAGTTGGAATATACGCTTTGATGAGGTGATCAAAGCATATGGTTTTATACAGACTTACGGTGAAGCCTGTATTTACAAGAAAGTGAGTGGGAGCTCTATAGCATTTCTGATATTATATGTGGATGACATATTGTTGATTGGACATGATATAGAATTTCTGGATAGCATGAAAGGATACTTGAATAAGAATTTTTCAATGAAAGACCTCGGTGAAGCTACTTACATATTGAGCATCAAGATCTATAGGGATAGATCGATACGCTTAATAGGACTTTCATAAAGCACATACCTTGGAAAAGTTTTGAAGAAGTTCAAAATGGATCAGTTAAAGAAAGGGTTCTTGCCTATGTTGCAAGGTGTGAAGTTGATTAAGACTCAAAGCCCGACCACGGCAGAAGATAGAGAGAGAATGAAAGTCATTCCCTATGCCTCAGCCATAGGTTCTATAAAGTATGCCATGCTGTGTACCAGACCTATTGTGTACCTTGCCATGAGTTTGGCAAGGGGGTACAATAGTGATCCAGGAGTAGATCACTGGATAGCGGTCAAAATTATCCTTAGTTACCTAAGACAACTAAGGAAATATTTCTCGATTATGCAGATGATAAAGAGTTCATCGTAAAGGGTTACGTTGATGCAAGCTTTGACACCGATTCGGATGACTCTGAGTCTCAATCTGGATACGTATTGAAAGCGGGAGCAATTAGCTAGAGTAGCTCCATGCAAAGCATTGTAGATATAGAAATTTGCAAAATACATATGGATCTGAATGTGGCAGACCCGTTGACTAAATTTCTCTCACAAGCAAAACATGATCACACCTTAGTACTCTTTGGGTATTAATCACATGGCGATGTGAACTAGATTATTGACTCTAGTAAACTCTTTGGGTGTTAGTGTTGGGAAACGTTGCATGGAAAACAAAAAGAAAATCTACGCACACACAAGATCTATCCATGGAGATGCATAACAACGAGAGGGGAGAGTGTGTCTACGTACCCTCGTAGACCGTAAGCGGAAGCATTTGTTACGCGGTTGATGTAGTCGAACTTCTTCGCGATCCAACTGATCGACTACCAAACGTACGACACCTCCGCGTTTAGCACATGTTCAGCTCGGTGACGTCCTCGCCTTCTTGATCCAGAAAGACGGCGAAGTAGTGGATGAGTTTCGGTAGCACGACGGCGTGGTAACAGTGATGGTGAAGCTATCTCCGCAGGGCTTCACCTAAGCACTACGAAAATATGACCGAGGGTGTAAACGGTGGAGGAGGGCGCCGCACACGGCTAAGCAATTGTTGTGGTTGTGCTAGGTGACATGTCTCCATCGTATATACTTTTCCAAACTCTTTTGCCCTTGTTTTGGACTCTAATTTGCATGATTTGAATGGAACTAATTCGGACTGACGCTGTTTTCAGCAGAATTGCCTTGGTGTTATTTTTGTGCAGAAATAAAAGTTCTCGGAATGACCTGAAACTTCACGAAGAATATTTTTGGAATAAATAAAAAATATTGGTGAAAGAATCAACCAGAGGGGACCCAACGGCTGTCCACAAGGGTGGAGGGCGCGCCCCTGCCTTGTGGGTCCCCTGGACCTCCACCGACCTCAACTCCAACTCTATATACTCAGGTTCGGGGAGAAAAAAATCAGAGAGAAGGATTCATCGCGTTTTACGATACAGAGCCGCCGCCACCTCATGTTCTTCATCGGGAGGGCAGATCTGGAGTCCGTTCGGGGCTCCGGAGAGGGGAAATCATCGCCATCATCATCACCAACCTTTCTTCATCACCAATTTCATGATGCTCACGGCCGTGCGTGAGTAATTCCATTGTAGGCTTGCTGGACGGTGATGGGTTGGATGAGATTTATCATGTAACCGAGTTAGTTTTGTTAGGGTTTGATCCCTAGTATCCACTATGTTCTAAGATTGATGTTTCTATGACTTTACTATGCTTAATGCTTGTCACTAGGGCCCGAGTGCCATGATTTCAGATCTGAACCTATTATGTTTTCATGAATATATATGTGTTCTTGATCCTATCTTGCAAGTTGTAGACACCTATTACATGTTATGATCCGCATACCCCAAGGTGACAATAATTGGGATTCTTTTCGGTGATTACCGTAGTTTGAGGAGTTCATGTATTCACTAAGTGCTAATGCTTTGGTCCGGTTCTCTATTAAAAGGAGGCCTTAATATCCCTTAGTTTCCATTAGGACCCCGCTGCCACGGGAGGGTAGGACAAAAGATGTCATGCAAGTTCTTTTCCATAAGCACGTATGACTATATTCGGAATACATGTCTACATTATATTGATGAATTGGAGCTAGTTCTGTGTCACCCTAGGTTATAACTGTTACATGATGAATGCCATCCGACATAATTATCCATCATTGATCCATTGCCTACGAGCTTTTCACATATTGATCTTTGCTACGTTACTTTGCCGTTGCCACTGTTACAATTACTACAAAACAGCTACTGTTACTTTTGCCACCGTTACCGTTACTTCCATACTACTTTGCTACTAAATACTTTGCTACAGATATTAAGTCTTTCATGTGTGGTTGAATTGACAACTTAGCTGCTAATACTTGATAATATTCTTTGGCTCCCCTTGTGTCGAATCAATAAATTTGGGTTGAATACTCTACCCTCGAAAACTGTTCCTATCCCCTATACTTGTGGGTTTTCAAGACCTTTTTCGGGCGCCTTTGCCGGGGAGCATAGCTCTATTCTCTGAGTCACATGGGATTTATATCTGTTAATCACTATGAAGAATTTGAAAGATACCAAAACTAAGATCTATCCCTCTACTACGAGGGGAGGTAAGGAACTGCCATCTAGCTCTGCACTTGATTCACCTTCTGTTTTGAGTAAGCTTGTGACACCTACACCTGCTATTGATTCTGATATATCGCAAGTAATTGATGATGCTACTACTCTGCTTGATAAAACTGTGCCACTAGGTGAATTACTTGATGAACATCTTGCTAGAGTTAGAACTATTGATTATGTTGAAGATGATGATATTTCTGAAACTGATGAAATTATTGAAATTGAACACTTTGAGACACCTGCTAGACCTAGCTCTCCTAGATATGAATTGCCTATTATACCTGAGGGTTATGTTATGGATGGAGAGGTAGATAGGGAATTTCTTGCTTGTAAGGATAAAGATGATCTTAAGAAATTATTATGCAAGTGGAAAGAAAAATCTTTGAATGCTAGAATGCAACATGATCCTAAGTTTGCTACTTTACCTATCTTTGTTACTGATAAGGATTATGAATTCTCTGTTGATCCTGAGTTAATTACTTTCGTTGAATCTGATCCTTTTCATGGTTATGAATCTGAAACTATTGTGGCACATCTTACTAAGTTGAATGATATAGCCACCCCATTTGCTCATGAGGAAAAAATTCGCTATTACTATATTCTAAAGTTGTTTCCTTTCTCATTAAAGGGTGATGCTAAGTTGTCGTTTAATTCTCTTGCTCCTGGTTGTGTGCGTAGTCCCTAGGATATGATTTACTACTTCTCTGAAAAATATTTCCCTGCTCATAAGAAACAAGCTGCTTTAAAGGAAATATTTAACTTTGTGCAATCTGAAGAAGAGAGTCTCCCACAAGCTTGGGGGAGGCTTCTCCAATTACTTAATGCTTTGCCTGATCATCCTCTCAAGAAAAATGAAATACTTGATATCTTTTATAATGGACTAACCGATGATTCTAGGGACCACCTAGATAGTTGTGCTGGTTGTGTTTTCAGGGAACGAACTGTTGAGCAAGCTGAATTTCTATTGAATAATATATTGAGTAATGATAATGATTGGACACTTCCTGAACCAACTCCGAAGAAAAGAGGTATTCTATTTCTCAGTCTTGAAGATATGCAAGAGGCAAAGAACTCTATGAAAGAAAATGGTATTAAAGCTGAAGATGTTGAGAATTTACCACCTATTGAAGAAATACATGGTCTTGATAACCCGACACAGGTAGTAGAGGTAAATTCTCTCTATAGATTTGATGAAGGTGATATCCCTTATAATAAGTCTGCTAGTCAATGCTTGGATGAGTTTGATAATTTTATTGTTAAACAAGAGAACTTCAATGCTTATGTTAGTAGACAATTGAAACGTAATGCTTACATGCTTGATTGCTTGGGTGATTATATGAATAGAACTGTTAGTGATCTTAAAATTATTAGTAAACATGCTTCCATGGTTAAGACTCAAGTAGAACAAGTACTTAAGGCACAAGATGATTTGCTCAATGAGTTGAATAGTAAGAATAATGATAATGTTGTTAGGGTTATGGCTAGAGGTGGTAAAATGACTCAGGAACCTTTGTATCCCGAGGGCCATCCTAAGAGAGCTGAGCAAGATTCTCAGAGAATTAATACTGATGCACCTAGTCCTAGTAATAAAAATAAAAAGAAAACTGATAGGACTTTGCATGCTTCTAGTGAACCTGTTATAGATACACCTGAGAACCCAAATGATATTTCTATTTCTGATGCTGAGACACAATCTGGTGATGAACATGAACCAAGTGATAATGTTAATGATGATGTTCATGTTGATGCTCAACCCAGTAATGATAATGATGTGGAGATTGAACCTGTTGTTGATCTTGATAACCCACAATCTAAGAATAAATGTTATGATAAGAGAGACTTCGTTGCTAGTAAGCATGGTAAAGAAAGAGAACCATGGGTATAGAAACCCATGCCCTTTCCTCCTAAACCATCCAAGAAACAGGATGATGAGGATTTTGAGCGCTTTGTTGAAATGCTTAGACCTGTCTTTTTACGTATGCGTTTGACTGATATTCTGAAAATGTGTCCTTATGCCAAGTATATGAAAGATATTGTTACAAATAAAAGAAAGATACAGGAAGATGAAATTTCCACCATGCTTGCTAATTACACTTTTAAGGGTGGAATACCAAAGAAACTAGGAGATCCAGGAATACCAACTATACCATGCTCCATTAAAAGAAACTATGTTAAAACTGCTTTATGTGATCTTGGAGCCGGTGTTAGTGTTATGCCTTTCTCTTTATATCGTAGACTTGATTTGAATAAGTTGACACCTACTGAAATCTCTTTGCAAATGGCTGATAAATCAACTGCTATACCCATCGGTATTTGTGAGGATGTGCATGTTGTAGTTGCAAACGTTACTATCTTAACGAACTTTGTTATTCTTGATATTCCCGAGAACGACAGTATGTCGATCATCCTTGGTAGACCCTTTTTGAATACTGCAGGGGCTGTTATTGATTGCAACAAGGGCAATGTCACTTTTCATTTTAATGGTAATGAGCACACGGTACACTTTCCAAAGAAACAACCTCAAGTTCATAGTATCAATTCTATTGGAAAATTTTCAACTATTACTATTGGAGGTTTTGAATTCCCTCTCCCTACTGTCAAAAAGAAATATGATATTCTCATTGTTGGGGACATGCATATCCCCGTTGAGGTAACCTAGTGTCATTCGAAAATTCTCCGGTTCCATGTTATTCGAAAGAAGTTTGTTAATAAGACTTGATCAACCTTGTTAATGAAATTCTTTTTAATGAGCATGAGATGGATGAATTTAGAAAGCACAACTTTCTGTACCCACCTTTTACTTTCTGTTATTTAGAATAAATAAACCAAAAATAGTATTATCCGTCTGTTTTCTGAATTATCCGTGCAATAAAAAAATGTCTCGAAAATAAAAGTTCTCCAAATGCCCTAAAAATTTAGTATGATTTTTTATAGAATATTTTAGAATTTCTGGCACTGAGATTGGACCAGGGGGCTGCACCAGTGGACCACAAGGGTGGAGGGCACGCCCTACCCCCTGGGCGCGACCCCTGCCTTGTGGGTCCCCCTCACTTATTACAGCACCCATCCACTTCGTCTTCCTCTGGAAAAAATCATCCCGTAGCTCAAACCCGTGTTCTAGCTCATTTTGCTGCCATTTTTTATCTGCTTGTGTAAAGCTCCATTTGCAAAACTGTTTTTAGGGATTGTTCTTCGGTATGTGACTCCTCCAATGATCCAATTAGTTTTTGTTCTAGTGCTTTATATATTGCAAATTTTTGCTGCTGAGGTGACCTTGTTCTTGAGCTTGCATGTCAAATTTATATGGTCCAAGGTAGTTTTGATGCATGATAGAGCCTCTAGGCATTTGTAGGAGTAGTTGCTATTAGTTTTGTTGAGTTTGGTTCACTTTTATTTTAAGTCACTAAAAATTTCAGAAATTTTTCAGAGGAAGAAAAATGTTTAGGAAAATATACCAAGGTGGTTCCTCAAAGAAGCAAGGCCCAAGGCTCGCGATACGTGCGCTGGACCTTGAACCACCAAGAGAAGCTCCAGTGCGGCCTTGCGAGTGGCCGTTGGATCAATTCATGGTTCATGTAGGTTTCAAGGATGAATTTGATGTGTACGTGCGAAATGCTGACCTTGAGGACTTCGTGTCAGATAAGTGCTTACAATATTATCACCTCATTGATTCATTCATGCGAAGATTTAAATTTACATCGCAGCGCAATGCTCATACTGTTTTATTTTATCTTTATGATAAATCATATACCATGGACCTAAGAGATTTTAATGAAGCATGTAAAATTCCACAGTGGGGAATTCTTAGTGAACCGCACAAAACTGAATACAATGATTTCCTTGATAGCCTCACTGTAGGAGAAACTAGAGTTATTACACAAGCTACCATGGGGAGCATTCGCTTTCCCGCCATACAATATTTTGCTCTCTTTATAGGTAGATGTATTAATGGTAAACATGATCATAGCCACCTTTGTGCACCAGATCTTAGTGTCCTCAAGTGTGCGGTAACGGGTGATAAACGATATAACTTGGGGGCTATTATTGCAAGGAGGTTACATAATAATGCTATAGATGGAGATTTCTTCGGTGGGAGTTATGCCACCTGTTTAGCTAACTATCTCGGGGTACCCATAAGGGGGGATGACATTGAGTTACCACCTACTTTTCTTGACTATAATGCTATGGTACGCTACCAGTTTCTTGAGAGGAACGAACAGTCTCTCCTGTACCGACTAATCTTTGACAGGTAGCGCGCTGTCTATATTACCCTTCCTGCTCCTGCCTTCTTTAACTATCAGGTAAAAGGGAGATATTTCATAACTAGAGAGGAGGCAAACGAGTATGAGAGAGAGGTGGAGGCTGCTCGCCTCCATGCTGCAGCCCTTCAGGCAGTAGCTGCTGCATCCCAGTACAACTCCGACTGTAACTTTGGATATCCGCCAGGCCAGCCATGGCCGTAGACCAACTTAGGCCAAAAGCCTAAGCTTGGGGGAGTATGTATTTCTCACCGACATTACATTCATGTTCACACACTCATTCCAGTTGTCGGTGTTCATACTTTTCCATTTTATTATCCATGTTAGTTTATTTCTTTTTCTCACTTTCTTCTTGTGTGTTTGAAAAACTTTGTGAAAATCCAAAAAAAAATTAGTTGTAGTATTAAAAGAAAACCCAAAAAGATTTCTCGTTCTTCTTTTGCTTGTTGGGAGCTTTCCCTTGTAAATAGTTTTTCTCGTTCTTGTTTTACTTTCTTCAGAAAAACAAAAACTCCAAAAACATTTTAGTGTGTTTCTTTGAAATTCTTTTTCCTTTCTTTGGGTCGTAAAGAGAAGCCCACGATGAAAATGTTGAGTGGCTCTCATATGCATTATTGTTGACTTAACAAAGAGCCCATATTACCTTGTCTTCTCCTTTGAATAAATGTTTGCAGATTCCAGCTCAGTCCAATGCACATGCACTATTATTATTATCCACATCGTTCAGTCGTGCAAGTGAAAGGAAATAATGATGATATTTGATGAAATGATTGAGATGAGGAAGAGCTGGTATGAACTCGACCTATCTTGTTTTTTGTAAATATGATTAGTTCATCGTTCTTGATTCAGCCTATTATGAATGAAACATGTTTGCAATGACAATTATAGATTATAGTTACTCATGCCATGCTTAATTAGCTAGGAGTTTATAATGGTTTACCTTGCGTTCTAACATGCTTTTAAAATGGTTGTGATGTAGTATGATAGGATGGTATCCTCCTTTGAATGATTCGAGTGGCTTGACTTGGCACATGTTCACACATGTAGTTGAAAGAAAATTAACATAGCCTCCACGATATTTATGTTCATGGTGATTTATATCCTACTCATGTTTGCACTCAATGTTGGTTAATCTTAACGCATGTTTATGACTATTGTCGCTCTCTAGTTGGCCGCTCCTCAATCTTTTGCTAGCCTTCACTTGTACTAAGCGGGAATACTGCTTGTGCATCCACTTCCATAAACCCACAGTTGTTCAATATGAGTCCACCATACCTATCTATATGCGGTATTTACCTGCCGTTCCAAGTAAATTTGCATGTGCCAAACTCTAAACCTTCAAATGATAATCTGTTTTGTATGCCCGAATCGCTCATGTAGTGACTGGGGGCTGTCAGTATCTTCCATGCTATGTGGGTTATTCTCAAGATGAGTGTTGATTCACTTATCATTCATGAGAAAGTGGCTGGTATTTGATGTCTACTACACAACTTGTTCTTGTAGACTTGTGTTGGGCCTCCAAGCGCAGAGTTTTGTAGGACAATAGAAAATTTCCCTCAAGTGGATGACCTAAGATTTATCAATCCGTGGGAGGCGTAGGATGAAGATGGTCTCTCTCAAACAACCCAACAACCAAATAATAAAAAGTCTCTTGTGTCCCCAACACACCCAATGTGACGCCCCCAGCTCAATCGTGCACTAATCGTACACGCAAATGCACACGATCAAGCCTAAGGACTCACGGGAAGATATCACAACACAACTCTAAAACATAAATAAAGTCATACAAGCTTTATATTACAAGCCAGGGGCCTCGAGGGCTCGAATACATAAGCTTGCGTACAAGCGTCAGCGGAAGCATCAGATATCTGAGTACAGATATAAAAGAAAACACAGAAAAGCCCTTAGAAGGCGGGTCAAAAGAAAACACTACGATCGAAAGGCGTAGGCCTCCTGCCTGGGACCCTCCGATCCTACTCCTGGTCGTCAGCCAACTCGTAGTAGTATCCATCCTCGGGGTGGTAGTAGTAGTCGATCGACGGGGCATCTGTCTCAGGGGGCTCCGTCCTCTGGTCACGACAAACTGATATGGAGAGAAAGGAAAACAAAGCAACCATGAGTACTCAGAAGTACTCAGCAAGCAAGGATCTACACTACATATGCAACATTATCAAAGGGAGGCTGTATATGTGGACTGGGCTGCAGAAATGCCAGAATAGAGAGGAAAACCTAGTCCTATCGAAGACTAGCATCTTCATCGGTCTTGCAGCAATAGAAGAGAGCAGAACAGATCAATATAATGTAGCAGTATCATTAAGTCTCAACCTCACCCAGAGATCCTTTCTCGACTCCCTGTGAGAAAGCAATCCCAGAGCCATACAGTCATCAACCTCGTCCGGAGATCCCTTCTTGACTCCCTGCGAGAAGCAATCCCAGAGCCTCATATCCAGGTCTCATCTCAAGTTCTAGCTGTATCGATCGGGATACAACTCCGAGTGTCCGTTACCGAGGATCCGGCTATGCATAAATTAGTTCTTCCCTGCAGGGGTGCACCAACTTACCTACCACGCTCGCTTAACTCCGACCGGACACACTTTTCCGGGTCATGCCCGACCTCGGCCAAACGACACACCGCAGCCGTACCTAGAGCTCAGCAGAGAGGTCCCCGCCGGTCTACATCCTAAGCGCAAGGGGGTCTTGGGCCATCGCCCCTCGCCCTCCGGGTCGTTGCGTGCAGGGGGAAGCCAGGCACCAGGGGGGCGCCGGTCCGTCCCGGCCGCAATGCTGAACTAGACGTCTGACAGAGCCTTCGGCTGATGCATACGATGCAGAGTGCCCATAACTTTTCCCACGTGATGGTTAGTGCTATCGGGCCAAAGGCCCACTCGAATCAAATATCCAAACCGTTAGTACCTTGGGGGTTGCGGTAACGAGCAGAGACTCACGATCGATCTGACCCCGTCGCCCCGTCTCGAGGACTTGCGGCAAGGGCCAAGAATGCCCGGCCACGCCTCGTATTCATCACTCGGGCACCATACAGGCAACCAGTCTTCACAACACTCGCCACTTAGGCGCACGCGGGTACCCCTCAGGGTCGACCCGCCTATCCAAGTAACAGTGTAAGGTCCAAGTATCCGTGTGTCCATAACATCAGGGGAATCCGAGGTATCACCCTCGTTGGATTCCTACTTGATGTGTCAGTCAAGGTGAACTCGGAGGAATCACCCTCGATGGGTTCACACTTGATGTGTTGCACGACAGGGTCGTTACCGGAAGTGGTGAAGGAGGAATCACCCTCAATGACCACGACCAAATAGCTACTCTACAGAGTTAACATCAGGAGTGCTATAAGAGGTTTCACCCTCGGCACTCGATAGTAACGCTGCAGTGTCGTTACAACTAAGGGGGGTGATGTGCGATGCTGGGGCCTGGTCTTCAATCCCGTTGATCGGGTCTTTTGATAATCCAGCGGGGCAGTTGGGACTAGTGGGGTCACTGATAGGTCTCTACCCAGCCTATACTAGACAGTTTAGGATAAGCAGGTAAGGTTTCAATTGCAGGTTACAATAAACAGGCTATGCATCAGAATGGGTAAAGCAGTAGCAACAGCAGTTCTAATGCAAGCATGAGAGAGAAAGAATAGGCGATATCGGTATGCTCAAAGGGGGGGTGCTTGCCTGGTTGCTCGGCGGCAGGGGCAAGGTCGTCAATGGTATCGTCGGTCTCCGGAGCTACGTCGGTACCGGGAACTGCGTCGGTGTCAGGGTCTACCAAGAGAGAAGAGGGGGAAGAAACAGTAAATACAAAGCAATCAAGAGCATGACATGTCAATAAGCAGAGCTAGCAGTGTTCTATCGTGGTGCTACACGATTTAGGTGAAGAGGGAAAACATCCGGGAATGTTTCCCCGGTTCCGGACATTTGTCAGACAGATGACCGGAGGGGAACGGTTCCATGTTCAGGTAGCTAGGCACATGTGATGCACGAACGGACAGCGTATTCGGATTCGTCTCGTCGTTCTGAGAAATTTTCATGTACAAAGTTTTTCGATCTGAGCTACGGATTATTTTATATGATTTTTTTTTAAGTTTTATTAATTTCTAGAATTTAATTATTTATTTAAATCAACATTATCCAGAACAGTGTTTGGTGACGTCAGCATGACATAATGGTGACGTCAGCAGTCAACAGCCGGCTGACCAGAGTCAAACCTGACAGTGGGGCCCACATGTCATAGACACAGGGCTAATCCAGGGTTTAAATTTAACTAAAACTAATTAACAGGGGTGTGGCCCCACCTGTCAGCGAGTAATTAGTGATTAATTAACTAATTAATTAATTAACATTTTAATTAATAGTTTATTTATTTTTAAAATCGATTTAAACAGGCGGGGCCCACATGTCAGCGACATGGGGCCAGTCCAGTCAGCGTGGACTGGGTCAATGGGCCCAGTGGGGGCCCGTGGTCAGTGGCAGAGAGGCGGAGCCCACCGGGGCCAGGTCAGCGCCGGCCGCCGAAGCTCTCCGGCGAGCCCGAACGACGGCGTCTACTCCGGCGAGCTCGAGATCGAGCTATGGTGCACGGTTTTGGGAGATTCTTCTTGCGTTCGAAAGCTGAGCCTGAGCCGCGTCGATCGGTGCTACTGGCCGGAGCTGGGGTGGTCTGAAATGAGCGGCACGACCACATCGGCGGCGACGGTGTTCGGGTGGAGCTCGGGATTGTTGCTACGGCGTGCGGGCGAGCAAACGGAGCAGTCAGGGGGACTCTACGCGCGAGGGTGAGCAAAACGGGCACAGGCACGAGGCCCAATGGTCGTCGTGGCTACGCCGGCGACGAGCTCGCGTGATGGCGGGATCGGGCACAATGGGGACGGCGGCTAGGGTTCGACCGAGAGGGAGAGAGGAGAGGGGAGAGGTAGGGGTGCTCACAGGGAGCCTGCAGGTGTGCGTAATGGGCTCGGGGAAGGCTTGTGGTTGCCGGAATCGATGATGGAGGCCGGCGGGGCAGAGGAGGAAGACGGGGTCGCCGGCGTCGAAGCAGGGGCTCCCGGCTCGGGTGACTCATCGGAGAGGAAGAGGAGGCCGAGGTAGTCCTCTCTGGCGCAGAGGCAAGGCGAGGCGAGGCGAGCATGGTGGCCGCGTGTGCTACGGCGGCGGAGCCATGGCTGCGTCGGCGAGGTGGGGAACAGAAGGGAGAGTGAGAGAGAGTGAGCGAGGGAGAGCCAGGGGGCGCGGGAGCTGCTCTTATCCCTCACGCGTGCGCGGCGACGCGCTGTCGAGCCAGCGAGCAGGGGGGCCAGGGCGCGGTGTGCGCGCGCACCAGGTGCTCGACAGTGAGCCCTGGCATGAGCAGTGGAAGGGGACGGGGTGGCGAGGTGGCTGGGTCGCCACTGTAGCTGGTGGGCTCAAGTGCATAGTAGCTTTTCTCTTTTTCTGTTTTCTTTTCTTTTCTGCTTTGCTAATTGTTAGTGCCCTAAACGAATTTTGTAAAAGGTGTGACCTAGTCCATAAATCACAGTACATTGCACCCTACCATCAAAAACTAGTTTGGGCAAAACATCATTTCATATTTGATTTAGATTAAATAAGAGGCTATTAAATATTGTTTTCAGCCACTGTTAGAGGATGTTCAAGTCACTTATCAAATTTCAATAAGGTTGGTTATAATTTTACCATTGCCTCCAATTTATTTGCTATTTAATGGACATTTTATTTTCTGGATCTGAACAACTTTTATTTTCACTTTTAGTTTGAATTTCCATTTGAATTGGAACTTGAAAAGAGATATGATCCAATTAATATTTAGGCACTGCTGACTGTGATGACATGGCATTATCAAAAAGGGATTACTGTGGCTAACCACTGGGGGTGTTACACCCAATACAATGGCAAATTGTATAGGTGCACTAGTTCGGCGAAGAGATGGTGATAAGAGTGTAATATGGATGGTAGAAATATATTTTTGTAATCTGAAAATAAAAAAACAGCAAGGTAGCAATTGGTAAAACGGAGCACAAACGGTATTGCAATGCTTGAAAATGAGGCCTAGGGTCCGTATTTTCGCTAGTGCAATCTCTCAACAATGCTAATATAATTGGATCATATAACTATCCCTCAACGTGCGATGAAGAATCACTCAAAAGTTCCTATCTAGCGGAGAACATAAGAAGAAATTGTTTGTAGGGTATGAAACCAGCTCAAAGCTATTCTTTCCGATCAATCTATCCTAGAGTTCGTACTAAAATAACACCAAGCTATTCTTTCCGATCGATATAACCAAGAGTTCATACTAAAATAACACCATATGATACACATCAACCAACTCTAATGTCACCTAGATACTCCAATGTCACCGCGAGTATCCGTGAGTTGTTTATACGATATGCATCAAACAATTTCAGATTCATAATACTCAATCCTCACAAAGAACTTCAAAGAGTGCCCCAAGATTTCTACAGGAGAAACAAAGACAAGAACGTGCATCAACCACTATGCATAGATTACCCCAATGTCACCTCGGGAATCCGTGAGTTGAGTGCCAAAACATATATCAAGTGAATCAATATGATACCCCATTGTCACCATGGGTATTCATAGCAAGACATACATCAAGTGTTCTCAAATCCATAAAAGTATTCAATCCGATAAGAATGAAATCTCAATGGGAAAACTCAATTCACAACAAGATAGAGAGGGGAAAACACCATATGATCCAACTATATTAACAAAGCCCGCGATACATCAAGATCGTGACATCTCAAGAACACGAGCGAGAGAGAGAGAGAGATTAAACACATAGCTACTGGTACAAACCCTCAGCCCTGAGGGTGGACTACTCCCTCCTCATCATGGTGGCCGCCGGGATGATGAAGATGGCCACCGGTGATGATTTCCCCCTCCGGCGGAGTGCCGAAACAGGGTCTAGATTGGTTTTTCGTGGCTACAGAGGCTTGCGGCGGCGAAACTTCTGATCTAGGGTTACTTCTGGGGGTTTCTGTATTTATAAGAATTTTTGGCGTTGGTTTCACGCTAAGATGGGCCTCGAGGTGAGCACAACCCACCGGGGCACGGGCAAGGGCCCAGGCACGCCCCGGTGTCTTGTGCCCTACTCCTTCACCTTCTGGCCCTTCCACAAAGCTTCGGGGGTCTCTTTTGTTCCAAAAAAATTGTCAAAAAGTTTCAGCTCATTTGGAGAACTTTCATTTCTGCACAAAAAACAACACCATGGTAGTTCTATTGAAAACAGTGTTAGTCCGGGTTAGTTCCATGCAAATCATACCAAAACCATATAAAATTGTTGTAAACATGCACTACTGGAATCCACTTCTTTGCCGTCTGCCACTTCTTTGTCATCAGCTAGTGGACGGCAAAGAAAGGCTTTGCCATCAGCCACCAGAAAACTGACGGCAAAGAAGCAGCGGACGGCAACGGATGGCTTTGCCATCA
Source organism: Thinopyrum elongatum (assembly GCA_011799875.1). Classification (NCBI taxonomy): domain Eukaryota; kingdom Viridiplantae; phylum Streptophyta; class Magnoliopsida; order Poales; family Poaceae; genus Thinopyrum; species Thinopyrum elongatum. The sequence continues at coordinate 78,361,314 of CM022300.1, read as the reverse complement.
GCATATCCTTGCCGTCCGCTAGCGGACGGCAAAGAGGGTGGGTGGCGGGCGTACGAGGGCGACCTAATGGCATCTTCTTTGCCGTATGCTGGCTGACGGCAAAACATCTTTGCCGTCCGTCAGCAGACGGCAAAGAAGATGGCCGTTAGTTCGTCCGTTTCCCCCCGGCCCCACCCCACTAGGTACGCTATTTGCCGTCTGCTGGCAGACGACAAAGAGCTGTGACCTAGCAGATAAGGGGCCGCGCCCGCGCCCGATCTGTCCATTCCCTCTCTCTCCCTGCCCGAGCCGTCCCGACCCCTCACCCCTGCCGCCGCCCGGCCGCACCGCCGCCCGCCCCGCCCAGCCCAGCCGCCGCCGCCGCCGCCGGCCGCGCCGCCCCGCCCGCCTGGCCGCGCCTGAGCTGCCCCCGCCCCGTGCCACCCACGTCGTCGGCCGCCCGGCCCCGCCCGTCCCGAGCCGTCACCGCCCAGACGAGCCGCCGCTGCCGACCGCTACGCCCCGCCCGCCTGGCCGCGCCGCCCCCGTCCCGAGTCGCCAGCCGCCCCGCACCGCCCCGCCCCCGTCCCGAGCCGCCGCCGCCCGGCCGCACCGCACTACCCGGCTCACCGCCCGGCCCTGCCCCGCCGCCGCCCCGCCCCTCATCATGGTGAGTTTTTTTTTTCTGTTTTTTTAGATTTAGTTTATATTTGTTTAGTTTAGGTTAGTTTAGTTTATTTAGTTTAGTTTAGGTTAATTCAGTTTATTTTAGGTTACATTTAGTTTATAGTTTTGTTTAGGTTTTTTTCCTGTTTTTAAGAATAATCAAGAAAGATGAAAAAAAAGAAAAAGAAGAAGAGGAAGAAGAAGAAGAAGAAGAAAAAAGAACAATAAGTAGTAGAAGAAGAAGATGATGAAAAAAAGAAGTAGAAGTTGAAGATGAAAAAAAGAAGTAGGAAAAGAGGGTGCCCGGGGACGAGCGGGTTAGGGGGTTCCTTGGTGTCGATGGAACCCTAAATAGCAAGTATCGTCGGTGCGAGGTACATGTGGCCGTCGGTGTCGAATACTACATCCACGTCCCACAAGTGACGCCGACGTCCGGCGTCCCAAAGCAACTGTTCTCGGTGTCGATGGCGGTCGAACACCATTGCGAATTTGTCTGGCAGCCTCTGCGATGACGATTAAAAGGCAAGTGTTGAAACTTGAAACACCCAAACTGACTCAAGTCGGTTTGGGTGTTTGAAATTTCAAAACTTGGCTTTAATCCTCATCGCAGAGGCTGCCAGACAAATTCGCCAAGGTGTTCGACCGTCATCGGCCACCAGAACTATTGTTGCGGGACGCCGGGCGCCGGCTTCACTTGTGGGATGTGGATCTAGTGTTCAACGCCGACCGCCTCATGTAACTTGCACCGATGGTAGTTGCTATTTAGTTTACCCGGGGACGAGTGGGTTAGGGGGTCGTTGTCGATGGAACCCTAAATAGCAAGTATCGTCGGTGCGAGATACATGTGGCCGTTGGTGTCGAACACTACATCCACGTCCCACAAGTGACGCCGGCGTCCGGCGTCCCACAACAACAGTTCTCGGCGTCGATGGCGGTCGAACACCATTGCGAATTCGCCAAGGTGCTCGACCGTCATCGGCCACCAGAACTATTGTTGCGGGACGCCGGGTGCCGGCTTCACTTGTGGGATGTGGATCTAGTGTTCAACACCGAGCGCCACATGTATCTCGCACCGATGACACTTGCTATTTAGGGTTCCATCGACGCCAAGGAACCCCCTAACACTTGCTATAGGTGTCTTCAATCATCAGTATGCGTGACCACTATGCGTCTCCCGTTCGAAAGGGTTACATCTATAAATATGCATGCATTTGCATATTTATAATCGTGATTCTTTCGAATTGTCCAACGTTATCCATGGACAGCCCGAGTATGTGTAGATTGGGTTTGTTTTCCCATATGCTCAGCTCCGGATCCGATGCAGAATTTCGTCAGTGCCTCCCTGTTGTTCTCCGGGTACACATTCTCTCTGCTTATTGCCGAGACGTGTATCAGGAGAACAGCGGGGAGGTGCTGCCGAAATTTTGCGTCGGATCCAGAGCAGAGCATGGGAAAACGAACCCGATCTACACATACTCGGGTGGGATTAGGACCTATCTTTACCTATTAGCGTGTAGGTTGCATGGACGTAATAAAACTGACAAACTCCATTAACTGATGGATATGGTTTGCTTAATTATGTATATATTTCTTGTGTGTCCAGTAGGAAGTCAATATGAGTGATTGTGCATGGATGTACACCGGTTACACTAGTCAGAAAGTTTGGACCGAGGAATGGTTAACAAAAACCAAGGGGTTTGTTAGAGCCGCATTTGCAAATGGCCAGGAATTTAGCTGGTGCCCCTGTGCCCGTTGCGACAACTATAAAAAGAGGGACGAGCTTGAAATGAGTAAAGACCTGCAGAAGTTTGGTTTTACGCCTGGTTACACGGTCTGGACATTACATGGTGAGTCTGCCCAATGTGCCAGAGCCGAGGTTTGTCGTCGCACCGACGAGCATGGTACCGGGACCGCAGACATGGTGCAAGACTTTGACGATGCTCGGGACTCGGACGAGGAGATGGAGGAATCTGCAAAGGCCTTCACTGAAATGTTGGAGTCCTCAAAACGTCCTCTCCACGAGCACACTGAGCTTTGTCAGCTGGATGCCATCTCACAAATAATGGCTTTGAAGGCTCAATTCAACTTGGGCAGAGAATGCTATGACGCGATGATGACAGTATTCGGACGATTTCTACCCAAAGGCCATGTGCTACCTCCAAATCTGTACCAGTCAGACAAAATCCTCCGTGCTCTTAAGATGCCCTATGAGAAGATACATGCCTGTGAGAAAGGATGTGTCTTATTTAGGCTTCAGTATGAGGACTTGAACTATTGTCCCATTTGCAATTCTTCCAGGTATGTTGTGGTAGACAACGGTATGGGTGAGAAGACGCAGACCAAAATACCCGTTAATGTTCTTCAGTATATGCCAATCGTACCAAGACTTCAACGTCTTTTCATGGTCGAAGAGACGTCCAGACAGATGACATGGCACAAAACGGGCAAAAGAACCGAACTAGATGCAGATGGGAATGTGATGATGGTGCACACATCGAATGGTGAAGCGTGGAAGCGCTTCGATGCATTACATAAGGAAAAAATGGCAGATCCAAGGCATCCTCGAGTCGCCGTCAGCACAGATGGGTTCAGTGTGTTTGGTCAGATGGCAGCCCCATACAGCTGTTGGCCCGTGTTTGTCATTCCACTCAATCTCCCCCCCGGGCAGATTATGCAACGAAAGAATATTTTCCTGACGTTGATAATTCCAGGGCCCAACTATCCGGGGAAGAATATGAATGTGTACATGCAGCCGCTTAAGGACGAATTGCAAGAAGCTTGGGATAATGGGTTCAAGACATACGCCGCCTTTAGCAAACAGAACTTCATAATGCGTGCCTGGTACATGTACTCGACGCATGACTTGCCGGCGTATGCGCTATTCGTTGGCTGGTGTCTGCATGGAAGGTTCCCGTGCCCTACATGCAAGGGAGCTCTTGAGTTTCGTTGGCTGACGGCAGGGCGCAAGTATAGTTGCTTTGACTTGCATAGACCGTTTCTACATCCTAGCCATAAGTTCAGGAAAGACAAGAAGAACTTCATCAAAGGTAGAGTTGTCAAACACTCTGCACCACCTGCGTTGACAGGCCAACAGACCCTAGATCAGTTAAACGCTCTCGAGCCAGATCCAGAGCGTCCAGGGTATTTCAAGGGGTATAATAAGGAACACGCCTGGACTCACAAGACATGCTTCTGGGATCTGCCTTACTTCAAAGACCTCCTGTGCCCACACAACATCGACGTGATGCACACTGAAAAGAATATCGCCGAAGCCATTTTTGGTACATTGTTCGGCATAGAGGGGAAATCAAAGGATAATCCTAAGGCTAGAGTCGATCAAGAGGAGCTATGTCATAGACCGTTACAAAACATGAAAGAACCGAAAGGAAAGGGGATCAACTGGACGAAGTGAAAGGCATGGTTCAATCTTGGAAGGCCAGCTATGAAGGAAATTATTTTGTGGGTGAAAATGCAGTTGATGTTCCCCGATGGGTATCCAGCAAATCTAAAGAGGGGAGCGAGTCTTCAAAAATTGTAAATATTTGGTCTAAAAAGTCATGATTGGCACATATGGATTGAGCGGATAATGCTGGTGATGTTGCGTGGCTTCATCCCTAAGGATGAATGGCTAGTACTGGCAGAGCTGAGCTATTTCTTCCGTGTTCTTTGTGCGAAAGAACTATCGCCTGGCCTCCTAGAAGAAATGGAACAGTTGGCGCCGGAGTTGATCTGCAAGTTAGAGAAGATCTTTCCGCCAAGCTTCTTTAATCCAATGCAACACTTGATTTTGCATCTCCCGACCGAGGCACGATTGGGGGGGCCCATGCAAAATCGTTGGTGCTACTCAACTGAGAGGATGCAGAAGACGCTTCGAGCAAAATGTAAAAATAAATGTAGAATAGAAGCATCGATGGCGGAGGCATTCATCACTGAGGAGGCGGCAAACTTCGTGACCGCACACTACGAAGCCAAAAATCGTCATTTGCATAATCCGAAGCCTCGGTACAATGCTGAGGAACCTCAAAAGGGTCAATCCAACCTCAGCCTATTCAAAGGGAATCTCGCACCAGCCGGTGGTTGGAAACCAGTAAGGTTGGATGTTGAAGAATGGCGGACCATTTCGTTGTATCTCTTCAACAACCTAACAGAAGTGCGGCCGAACATCGAGTAAGATCTCGGTACATTGTTTCACAACTTCTAATTCCTTTGAACTTCTCTTATTCCTAGATTTTTGATGCAGTCGATACGTCGCCATATTCTCGTATGGAGCGGTGATCCAAAAGGATTCCGTCGAAGAGTATGAGCTTCTGGCAAAACAAGGAGCCGAATTTCCCGGTTTCATCTCTTGGTTCAAAAAAATGGTAATTTCCATTAGACACTTTTTTTCTTTGGCTAATTTGCGACTAATGCAACAATCCTTTCGTATTAAACTTGTAGGCTAATTCAGAGATTATGGATGCCGAATTGAGACAAGTAGCTAATGGTTTTGACTATACGGTCCGTTCATTTGACAAATACGACATCAACGGGTATCGCTTTCGTACCTATGGCAAAGAGCTATCTATGGCCGACCGAAAGTCTACAAATTGTTGTGTCTCTGCTATCGGCGAAGGAGGTATCGAGTATTATGGAAGAGTTGAAGCAATTTATGAACTTGAATTCTATGGTGAAAACCCACCAAACGTCGTAGTCTTCAGATGTTATTGGTTCCAGCCGAGGGAGACTAGAAGGACTCATGAACATATAGGGCTAGTCGAAATCAAACAAAGCACCCATTTGGATGTTCCCGATGTCTATATTATGGCTCAACAGGCAACCCAAGTTTTCTATCTACCGTGGGCCTGTCAAAGTGATCCAAATCTCAGTGGTTGGGACGTCGTTTATGAAGTGCCGCCACGTGTTAGATCACCTCCCCCCAATGAAAAGGATTATGAACCTCACATTAACCAAGACACATATGACGAAGGAGAATTCTTCCAAGAAACACATCTTTCCAAAAAACATTTCAAGAACCGCTCTACTCCACCCCAGAACATTGAACTAGACAACGATAGTGAATCCGACTTCACCCCTGAGCTGGAACAAGAAGAGCCGGAAGAAGAAGAAGTTACTGCTGCAGATGACCTGTCAATGCTTGAACGATTACGTAAAGGTGGCCTTCCACATGATGATACATTTATTAATGATGATGAGCACGTCATTACCGATAGTGATGATGATGATGCTTTTATTAATGATGATGACGAGCACGTCATTACCGATAATGATTATTAGGTATTCAAATTTTTATGTTGTACTTGATTTATATAGTTATTTGTATGATTGTATGATTTATATAGTTGGTATTTATAATTTTCTTACTTTGTATGATTGTTTCTTATACATAGTGCCATGGTCTTGATTTCCGTCCCGGTCGGCCCTCGCCCGCTTTATGATTCGGATGTGGTAAATTCTCTTTCATAACTATTTGTTGCATTTCGCATTTATGCAAATTATGGCCATCAAGTTGACATAGAGATGTTTTAATCTAGGAGGTATGTGAACCAGAATTTGAAATGGACCCTCTTGTCGAGAAGTTAAATTTAGTTGAAAAACAAAATGAGTATTTGAAAGAAAAAATTAAAAGAATTGAAGAAGAGAAGATGACATTGGAGTTGTATGTTGCCGATGCCATCGATGATTACAAGATGAAGATGAATGCAATGCGCTTGAAGATGGATGCAATGCGCCTGAAGCTTAAGAAGATTAGAAAATATGCCATTGATAATGAGGCTTGGTATCATTATGCCGTTGGATCAATTGTTACCTTAGTTGCGATCTTCATCACATTTGCTGTGATGAGGGTAAGTTTTCTCTAGTGTTTTGCTTTATAAATGGATACTTAGCTTATTTTCCTCCTAAATGGCATAATTACCTAAGTTAGATAAAAAATAAGCTATACTTAGCTTATTCAGTTCATTTATGACATACTTAGCATACTTATGTAAAAAATGGCATGATAATCTTTGTTAGCTCCAAAATGATATAGACTTAGCTTATTTTCCTCGAAAATGACATAATAACCTTACTAAGCTCCAAAATGACCTATTTACCTACCTTAGCTCTAAAATGACCTACACTTAGCATTTTTACCTAGCTTAGGAATAAAATGACATTTTTACCTACCTTAGTTAGAAGAAGAAGAAGATAAAGAAGAGGAGAGGAGAAAAAGAAAGAGAAGAAAAAAATATCTTCTTCTTCTTCTAACTAGTCTTCTTCTTCTTCTTCTAACTTTCATCTTTCCCAATTTGCAGATTTGCTTTACATGAGGAAGCTTGGATTCATGGAGTGTACTATTCTTGTGGTGCTTCCTTATTGTTTATGAAAACTTGTTTGGATATGTATGTCTATATGGATATGTTGTTGGAAACTTGTTTCTGGTTATGTATATATGGATATGTTGGACTTTGTTGAACTATGTTGTTGGATTGGATGAAATATGTTGTTGGACATGCTGTTGGATATGTTGGATATATATGCATGTATATCTGTGTTTGAAACCATGTCTAATTAATGGGATTTAAATAAAAATAGGGGATATATAGCCTCTTTGCCGTCCGTTGGCAGACGGCAAAGAGGACACATGGCAGTCACCTGTGCAAACTGGGAACACTAGTTGCCTATTTGGTCATTTTGCCGTCTGCTGGCCGACGGCAAAGTGACCATCTATGCCGTCTGCCAGCAGACAGCAATGATTCAAACCTCTTTGCCGTCTGCTGGCGGACGGCATATCTGGACACGTGGCAGCTTCCCAGTGCTGCCTAGCTAGTCTCTTTGCCGTCCGCAAGATCTTTGACTCTTTGCCGTCCGCTGGCGGACGGCAAAGAGTGCCGTTAACCCCCTAACGGCTCTCACGCCACCGCACTACCGTCAGCTTTCTTTGCCGTCTGCTGGCCTCGGATGGCGGACGGCGTAATCCTTTACCGTCCGTTTCTAAGAAGCGGACGACAAAGAAGGCCTTTGCTGGCAGGCTTTCATCCGGACAGTTTGCAGTCCGTGATCTATGCCTTTGCCGTCCGCCATGGCAGACGGCAAAGAAGCTGATTCCAGTAGTGATGGCATGAATAGTTCATAAATTATAGATACGTTGGAGACGTATCAGCATCCCCAAGCTTAATTCCTACTTGTCCTCGAGTAGGTAAATGATAAAAGAAATAATTTATGAAGTGTGAATGCTAACAAAGTGCACAAGTTTGATCAATGATAATTTTAATCACTTTTCATAGCATCATAACAACAATTCTTTCTCATAAAATTTCTCATGTTAAAGTAGAAATTGAAAACAGAATTTTTTTTGATGTGGAATGCTTCCTATCATATTCATCATATACTCTTTTCTTTTGTAGCATGGACATTTGGACTTGAATGATTCAAAGCAATAGAATATAATTTGACATGAGGACATCAATACTCAAGCATATCAACAAGCAACCATGTCTTTCAAAATATCAACACTAAAGATAGCTATCCCTAGCCCATCATGCTCAATCATTGATCCATTCATGAAACACACTCGCATATTAGCTACATCCAATGCTCGAGTACGATCATAGGGCCCCTTAGTTGGTGATTTATAAGAGAAGATGGAGACTCAAATAAAAAATAAAAAATGCATAAAGTAAATAGATAGGCCCTTCGCAGAGGGAAGTAGGGATTTGTAGAGGTGCCAGAGCTCAAAGCTTAAATTGAGCGAGATAAAATAATTTGGGAGGCATACTTTTCCCGTCAACGAAAACGACTAAGTAATTCCCAACACTTTCCATGCTTGATATATCATAGGTCGTTCCCAAACAGAAAATAAAGTTTATTCCTTTTTCCACCATTCTTTCACGATCCATGGCTAGCCGTATCCACGGGTGCCCTCCATACCAACACTTTCCGAGGAATTTATTATTTGACAACATAAAGTAAATTCATTTTTAATTTTGGGACTGGGCATCCCTAATACCTTTGTCGTACTCTCGTGCAATGACAAGTGAATAAACACTCATCTTGAGAATAACACATCTAGCATGGAAAATATTGGCCACCCCCTGCCGCTTCATGAGCGGTACGAGCACACAAAAAGGAAATTATTTAGAAATTTTAGAGATGGCACATACAAATTTGCTTAGAACGGCACGGGAATACCGCATATAGGTAGGTATGGTGGACTGATGTAGCAAAACTGGGTTTAGTGATTTTGGATGCACAAGTAGTATTCCCACTTAGTACAAATGTAGGCTAGCAAATAGATTGAGAAGCAACCAACCAAGAAACGAAAATTCACATAAATGAGCATTGAGCATAACTAACACCGAATAATGCACCACAAGTAGGATGTAATTTCATTGCATAACTATTGACTTTTGTGCTTGCATAGGGAATCACAAACCTTAACACCAATATTCTTACTAAAGCATAATTACTCACCAACATGACTCACATATTATTATCTCCATATCGCAAAACTATTGCAAGGAATCAAACTTATCATATCCAATGATCTACATGAGAGTTTTTTATTATATCTTTCTTGGATATTCATTATATTAGGACATATTTCAAAGCTTGTGCAAATTTTCATTACTATTATCAACTCTCGAAATAATATAAGTGAAGCATGAGAGTGTTCGACAAACTACTCCAAAAAGATATAAGTGAAGATCAAATGAGTAGTTAAGTAAATAGGTAGCTATTTGAGGACTCTCTCTTATTTAAAAACTTTCAGCTCTAAGTATTTTATTAAAACAACAAGCAAAACAAAATAAAATGACATTCTAAGAAAAGCACACATCATGTGAAGAAGCAAAAACTTAGGCTCAACCGATACTAACCGATAATTGTTGATGAAGAAAGGTGGGATGCCTTGGGCATCCCAAATCTTGAGCTTTTGTGTCTCCTTAATTCCTCTCATATCACGGTTTCCCTAATTCTTAAAAACTTCATCCACACAAAACTCAACAAGAACTCGTGAGATAAGTTAGTATAAATCAATGCAAGAACCTTATCATTCCCTACTGTAGCAAATCACTAAAATTATTATTCAACATTGCATACTAAATGCCTCTGCATATTTAATACTCCTATCCTCAAATAGAATCATTAAACAAGCAAACATATGCAAACAATGTGAACATAACAGCAATCTATCTAAACAGGACAGTCTGTAAAGAGTGCAATTGTACTCATACTCCCCTAACTCCAAAATTTTGGAAAATCTACCACACTGTATAAAATTTATCAGAGCTTATTGTGCAAAAAGTTTCAACATTTTATCACATTCTGACTTTTCTCGGGAATTTTTACAACAGCGCTAAACTTTCAGTTTTGAAACAGCAACATGTAGACTTGCAAAATAAGCATGGTAAAGGCTATCCTTGCCACTTTTATTGAAATAAAAGATACAAAACATTATTATAAATAACATCAAGCAAATAAAAATAAAATAAAATGATGCTCCAAGCAAAACACATATCATGTGACGAATAAAATTATAGCTCCAAGTGAGGTTACCGATAATGTCAGAGACGAAAGAGGGGATGCCTTCCGGGGCATCCCCAATCTTAGTTGCTTGGATATTCCTTGAATATTACCTTGGGGGTGCCTTGGGAATCCCCAAGCTTAGGGTCTTGTCACTCCTTATTCTCCTCATATCGATATTTCACCCAAAACTTGAAAACTTCAATCACACAAAACTTAACGGAACTTCGTGAGATGGGTTAGTATGATAAAGACAAATCATTCACTTTGGTACTGTCAAAGACAAGATTCATAAATTTTCTCACACAATGCCTACTGTACTCTAAAATTTCCACAGTTTATATTAAGCAATATAAGCCATAGAAACCATAAAACAGGCAAACTATGCATTGAAAACAGAATATGTCAAAAACAGAACAGCACATAAAGATCTGAATAAAGGTCATACTTCTGTATCTCCAAAAATTCTGAAAATTTAGGACAACGTAGACCATTTGTACACCCAACAACTGTAAACAATTCAGAGTTTTTCAATGCTCCAGTGAATTTAAACAATTCTGTTACTGGGCCCAAAAGTTTCTGTTTTTGCACAAAATCAAGTCAACTATCATCCACACTATCCCAAAGGCTTTACGTGGCACTTTATTGAAATAAAAGTTATAAAACATGATTGATACAGTAGCCTAATCATGTGAACACACAAAAACAGTAGGTATAAGTGTTGGGTTGTCTCCCAACAAGCGCTTTTCTTTAATGCCTTTTTAGCTAGGCATGATGATTTCAATGATGCTCACATAAAAGATAAGAATTGAAACATAACGGGAGCATCATGAAGCAAATGACTAGCATATTTAAGCCTAACCCAATTCCTATGCATAGGGATTTTGTGAGAAAACAACTTATGGGAACAAGAATCAACTAGCATAGGAAGGCAAAACAAGCAAAACTTCAAGATTTTCAACTCATAGAGAGAAAACTTGATATTGTTGCAATATGTAAAAGCATATGTTCCCCTCTCATAATAATTTTTAGTAGCATCATGAATGAATTCAACAATATATCTATCACATAAAGCATTATTTTCATGATCTATAAGCATATAAATTTTATTACTCTCCACATAAGCAAATTTATTCTCATTCATAGTGGTGGGAGCAAACTCAACAAATTAACTATCATGTGATTGAAAATTAAAATCATGATGACAAGTTTCATGGTTATCATTATTCAATATAGCATACATGTCATCACCATAATCATCATAGATAACAACTTTGTTATCATAGTCAATTGAAACCTCTTCCAAAATAGTGGATTCAGCACTAAATAAAGTCATGACCTCTCCAAATACACTTTCATAATTATCACAATAAGATTCAACACCCTCCAAAATAGTGGGATCATCATTACATAAAGTTGACACTCTTCCAAACCCACTTTCATCAATATAATCATCATAAATAGGAGGCATGCAATCATTATAGCAAATTTGCACTTCAAATCTTGGGGGACTAAAAATATCATCTTCATCAAACATAGCATCCCCAAGCTTATGGCTTTGCATATCGTTAGCATCATGGATATTCAAAGAGTTCATACCAACAACATTGCAATCATGCTCATCATTTAAACATTTATTGTCAAACATTTTATAGAATTCTTCCTCTATTAATTGAGCAAAATTTTCCTTTCCATCATTTTCACGAAAGACATTATAGAGATGAATAATATGATGCAACCTCAATTCCATTTTTTTTGTAGTTTTCTTTTATGAGTCAAACTAGTGATAAAACGAGAAACTTAAAGATTCAATTACAAGATCTAAAGATATACCTTCAAGCACTCACCTCCCCGGCAACGGCGCCAGAAAAGAGCTTGATGTTTACTACACAACTTGTTCTTGTAGACTCGTGTTGGGCCTCCAAGAGCAGAGTTTTGTAGGACAGTAGCAAATTTCCCTCAAGTGGATGACCTAAGGTTTATCAATCTGTGGGAGGCGTAGGATGAAGATGGTCTCTCTCCAACAACCCTGCAACCAAATAATAAAAAGTCTCTTGTGTCCCCAACACACCCAATACAATGGCAAATTATATAGGTGCACTAGTTCGGCGAAGAGATGGTGATAAGAGTGTAATATGGATGGTAGAAATATATTTTTGTAATCTGAAAATAAAAAAACAGCAAGGTAGCAATTGGTAAAATGGAGCACAAACAGTATTGCAATGCTTGAAAATGAGGCCTAGGGTCCGTATTTTTGCTAGTGCAATCTCTCAACAATGCAAATATAATTGGATCATATAACTATCCCTCAACATGCGATGAAGAATCACTCCAAAGTTCCTATCTAGCGGAGAACATAAGAAGAAATTGTTTGTAGGGTACGAAACCACCTCAAAGCTATTCTTTCTAATCAATCTATCCTAGAGTTCGTACTAAACTAACACCAAGCTATTCTTTCCGATCAATCTAACCAAGAGTTCGTACTAAAATAACACCATATGATACACATCAACCAACTCTAATGTCACCTAGAGACTCCACTGTCACCGCGAGTATCCGTGAGTTGATTATACGATATGCATCAAACAATTTCAGATTCATAATACTCAATCCACACAAAGAACTTCAAAGAGTGCCCCAAGATTTCTACCAGAGAAACAAAGACAAGAACGTGCATCAACCCCTATGCATAGATTACCCCAATGTCACCTCGGGAATCCATGAGTTGAGTGCCAAAACATATATCAAGTGAATCAATATGATACCCCATTGTCACCACGGGTATTCATAGCAAGACATACATCAAGTGTTCTCAAATCCATAAAAGTATTCAATCCGATAAGAACAAAATCTCAAAGGGAAAACTCAATTCACAACAAGATAGAGAGGGGAAAACACCATATGATCTGACTATATTAACAAAGCCCGTGATACATCAAGATCGTGACATCTCAAGAACACGAGAGAGAGAAAGAGATTAAACACATAGCTATTGGTACAAACCCTCAGCCCCGAGGGTGGACTACTCCCTCCTCATCATGGTGGCCGCCGGGATGATGAAGATGGCCACTGGTGATGATTTCCCCCTCCGGCGGAGTGCCGGAACGGGGTCTAGATTGGTTTTTCATGGCTACAGATGCTTGCGGCGGCAGAACTTCTGATCTAGGGTTACTTCTGGGGGTTTCTGTATTTATAGGAATTTTTGGCGTTGGTTTCACGTAAGATGGGCCTCGAGGTGAGCACAACCCACCGGGGCACGGGCAAGGGCCCAGGCGCGCCCCGGTGTCTTATGCCCTACTCCTTCACCTTCTGGTCCTTCTACGAAGCTTCGGGGGTCTCTTTTGTTTCAAAAAAAATCGTCAAAAAGTTTTAGCTCATTTGAAGAACTTTCATTTCTGCACAAAAAACAACACCACGGTAGTTCTGCTGAAAACAGCGTCAGTCCGGGTTAGTTCCATGCAAATCATACAAAAACCATATAAAATTGTTGTAAACATGGCTTGAATACTTCATAAATTATAGATACGTTGGAGACATATCAGTATTCGGGATGCCCAGTCCCATGCTCAAATCAAATCAAAATAATTTCAAACAAAACTCCCCCAGGATTGTTGTTTGTATGGACGGTACCCGTTGTTTCGGACCAGCCATGGAGTGTGCTTGTTGGTTGAGGGGGAGTAAAATTTTTGCCATTCTGTTTGGGAACCGCCTATAATGTATGTAGCATGGAAGATACCGAGATCTCTTGGTTGTTATGTTGACAATGAAAGCATACCGCTCAAAATTATATTCATCTCTATTTCAAAAAGCTCGAGCTCTGGCACCTCTGCAAATCCGTGCTTCCCTCTGCGAAGGGCCTATCTATTTACTTTTATGCCAAGTCATCATTCTCTTATAAAAAGCACCAGTTAGAGAGCACCACTGTCATTTGTATGCGTTGTTATTAATTGATATTGAGTATGACTGTGACTGGATCTCTATTACCATGAATTTCAAATGTCTAGTCAGTCCTTGATCTTTAGGGGTGCTCTGCATTTATGTTTTGCGGTCTCAGAAAGGGCTAGCGAGATACCATTTTGTTATATCATATCACGATTGTTTTGAAAAAGTGTTGTCATCCGAGATTTATTATTATTGCTCGCTAGTTGATTATGCCATTGATATGAGTAAATGTGAGACCTAAATGTTATTGTGAATATGGTTAGTTCATAATCTTTGCTGAAAACCTGAATGCTGGCTTTACATATTTGCAACAACAAGATCAAACAGAGTTTGTAAAATTTTTTCTTTATCACTTTTAATTTGTCAACTGAATTCCTTGAGGACAAGCAATGGGTTAAGCTTGGGGGAGTTGATACGTCTCCGTCGTATCTACTTTTCCAAACTCTTTTGCCCTTGTTTTGGACTCTAATTTGCATGATTTGAATGGAACTAACCCGGACTGATGTTGTTTTCAGTAGAATTGCCTTGGTGTTATTTGTGTGCAGAAATAAAAGTTCTCGGAATGACCTGAAACTTCATGGAGAATATTTTTGAAATAAATAAAAAATATTGGCAAAAGAATCAACCAGAGGGGACCCACCGGCTGTCCACAAGGGTGGAGGGCGCGCCCCCTACCTTGTGGGTCCCCTGGACCTCCACCGACCTCAACTCCAACCCTATATATTCACGTTCAGGGAGAAAACAATCAGAGAGAAGGATTCATCGCGTTTTACAATACGGAGCCACCGCCACCTCCTTTTCTTCATCGGGAGGGCAGATCTAGAGTCCGTTCGGGGCTCCGGAGAGGGGAAATCATCGCCATAATCATCACCAACCTTCCTCCATCACAAATTTCATGATGCTCACCGCCGTGCGTGAGTAATTCCATCGTAGGCTTGCTGGACGGTGATGGGTTGGATGAGATTTATCATGTAATCGAGTTAGTTTTGTTAGGGTTTGATCCCTAGTATCCACTATGTTCTAAGATTGATGTTGCTATGACTTTACTATGCTTAATGCTTGTCACTAGGGCCCGAGTGCCATGATTTCAGATCTGAACCTATTATGTTTTCATCAATATATATGTGTTCTTGATCCTATCTTGCAAGTTGTAGACACCTATTACGTGTTATGATCCGCATACCCCAAGGTGACAATAATTGGGATTCTTTTCGGTGATTACCATAGTTTGAGGAGT
Organism: Thinopyrum elongatum; assembly: GCA_011799875.1. Lineage (NCBI taxonomy): Eukaryota > Viridiplantae > Streptophyta > Magnoliopsida > Poales > Poaceae > Thinopyrum > Thinopyrum elongatum. The sequence continues at coordinate 78,345,989 of CM022300.1, read as the reverse complement.
TCATGTATTCACTAAGTGCTAATGCTTTGGTCCGATTCTCTATTAAAAGGAGGCCTTAATATCCCTTAGTTTCCATTAGGACCCCGCTGCCACGGGAGGGTAGGACAAAAGATGTCATGCAAGTTCTTTTCCATAAGCACGTATGACTATATTCGGAATACATGCCTACATTATATTGATGAATTGGAGCTAGTTCTGTGTCACCCTAGGTTATAACTGTTGCATGATGAATGCCATCTGACATAATTATCCATCACTGATCCATTGCCTACGAGCTTTTCACATATTGATCTTCGCTATGTTACTTTGTCGTTGCCACTGTTACAATTACTACAAAACTGCTACTGTTACTTTTGCCACCGTTACCGTTACTTCCATACTACTTTGCTACTAAAAACTTTGCTGCAGATATTAAGTCTTTCAGGTGTGGTTGAATTGACAACTCAGATGCTAATACTTGAGAATATTCTTTGGCTCCCCTTGTGTCGAATCAATAAATTTGGTTTGAATACTCTACCCTCAAAAATTGTTGCGATCCCCTATACTTGTGGGTTATCACTAGGCGCCCAACTCCCACATATATATAGGTGGGGGAGGGAGGAGCAGCCAAGGGGGCGCCCCAAGTAGGCCGAATCCTACTTGGAGTCTCTCCCAAGCAGCCCCCCCTTTCCTTTTTAGGTGAGCGGGGAAAGGCAGGGGAGGGAGGCGCCCCCCCTTTCCTTTCTCCCATGAGAAGGGGAAGGCAGGAGGGGCTAGCCCTCCCCCCTTTCCTTCCCTAGGGCCGGCCGGCCAGGGAGAGGGGCGTACCAGCCCCCTGTGGGCTGGTCTGTCCCCCCCCCCCCTGGCCCATTAGGCCCATACACCTACCGGGGGTGTCCGGAACCCATTCCGGTGACCCGATGACTACCCGGTGCATCCCGAAACTCTTCATGTGTCCGAATACCATCGTCCTATATATGAATCCTTACCTCTCGACCATTTCGAAACTCCTCGTCATGTCCGTGATCTCATCCGGGACTCCGAACAACATTCGGTCACCAAATCATATAACTCATATAACAATATATTGTCAATGAACGTTAAGCGTGCGGACCCTACGGGTTCGAGAACTATGTAGACATGACCGAGACACCTCTCCGGTGAATAACCAATAGCGGAAGCTGGATGCCCATATTGGCTCCTACATATTCTACGAAGATCTTTATCGGTCAAACTTTATGACAACATACGTAATTCCCTCTGTCCATCGGTATGTTACTTACCCGAGATTCGATCGTCGGTATCTTCATTCCTAGTTCAATCTCGTTACCGGCAAGTCTCTTTACTCATTCTGTAATACATCATCTTGCAAGTAACTCATTAGTCACTTTGCTTGCAAGGCGTCTTATGATGTGCATTACCGAGAGGGCCCAGAGATACCTCTCCGATACTCGGAGTGACTAATCCTAATCTCGATCTATTCCAACTCAACAATACATTCGGAGATACCTATAGAGCATCTTTATGATCACTTACATTGTGACATTTGATAGCATACAAGGTATTCCTCCGGTATCCGGGAGTTGCATAATCTCATAGTCGAAGGAATATGTATTTGTCATCAAGAAAGCAATAGCAATAAACTGTACGATCAATATGCTAAGCTAACGGATGGGTCTTGTCCGTCACATCATTCTCCTAATGATGTGATCCCATTATCAAATGACAACACATGTCTATGGTTAGGAAACCTTAATCATCTTTGATCAACGAGCTAGTCTAGTAGAGGCTTGCTAGGGACACGGTATTTGTTTATGTATTCACGCATGTATTTAAGTTTCCGGTCAATACAATTCTAGCATGAATACTAAACCTTTATCATGATTAAGGAAATATAATAATAACCATTTTATTATTGCCTCTAGGGCATATTTCCATCAGTCTCCCACTTGCACTAGAGTCAATAATCTAGTTCACATCACCATGTGATTTAACACCCATAGTTCACATCGCCATGTGACCAACACCCAAAGAATTTACTAGAGTCAATAATCTAGTTCACATCGCCATGTGATTAACACCCAAAGAGTACTAAGGTGTGATCATGCTTTGCTTGTGAGAGAAGTTTAGTCAATGGGTCTGTCACATTCAGATCCGTATGTATTTTGCAAATTTCTATGTCTACAAAGCTCTCCATGGAGCTACTTGTGACGCCCCGGCCTGATCGTGCACTATTCATACACGCAAATGCACACGATCAAGCCTAAGGACTCACGGGAAGATATCACAACACAACTCTAAAACATAAATAAAGTCATACAAGCTTTATATTACAAGCCAGGGCCTCGAGGGCTCGAATACATAAGCTTGCGAACAAGCGTCAGCGGAAGCATCAGATATCTGAGTACAGATATAAAAGAAAGTACAGAAAGGCCTTTAGAAAGGCGGGGCAAAATAAAACACTACGATCGAAAGGCGAAGGCCTCCTGCCTGGGACCCTCCGATCCTACTCCTGGTCGTCAGTCAACTCGTAGAAGTATCCATCCTCTGGGTAGTAGTAGTAGCGATCGTCGGCAGGGCAGCTGTCTCAGGGGCTCCGTCATCTTGGTCACGAAAAACTGATATGGGGAGAAAAGGTAAACAAAGCAACCGTGAGTACTCAAAAGTACTCAGCAAGCAAGGATCTACACTACATATGCAACATTTTCAAGGGGAGGCTGTATATGTGGACTGGGCTGCAGAAATGCCAGAATAGAGAGAAGGCCTAGTCCTATCGAAGACTAGCATCTTCAGCGGTCTTGCAGCAGTAGAAGAGAGTAGATCATTACAATATAATGTAGTAGTAACATTAAGTCTCAACCTCACCCAGAGATCCTTTCTCGACTCCCTGCGAGAAAGCAATCCCAGAGCCATACAGTCATCAACCTCGTCCGGAGATCCCTTCTCGGCTCCCTGCGAGAAGCAATCCCAGAGCCATAGTATCCAGGTCTCATCACAGGTATCCAGTTCTAAATTGTATCAATCAGGATACAACTCCGAGTGTCCTTTACCGTAGGACAGGCTATCGATAGAAGTATTCTTCCCTGCAGGGGTGCACCAACTTACCCAACACGCTCGATTAACTTCGGCCGGACACACTTTCCTGGGTCATGCCCGGCCTCGGCCAAACGACACATCGCAACCCTACCTACGGCTCAGCAGAGAGGTCCCCGCCGGTCTACGTCCTAAGCGCAAGGGGGTCTTGGCCATCGCCCCTCACCCTCCGGGTCGTTGCGCACAGGGTGGATACCAGCATCGCCTCGGGTGGCCGACACGATCCGACCGTGCCGCAGTGCTGAACTGGACGTCTGACAGAGCTTTCGGCTGATGCATACGATGCAGAACGCCCATACTATGCCCACGTGATGGTTAGTGCTATCAGACCAGAGGCCTGCTCGGATCAAATATCCAAATCGTTAGGACTAGGGCTTGCGGTAACGAGCAGAGACTCATGAAAGATGTGACCCCGTCGCCCCGTCTCGAGGACTTGCGGCAAGGGTTAAGAATGCCCGGCCGCGCCTCGTATTCACCACTCGGGCACCACACTGGCAACCCGCCTTCACATCACACGCGGGTACCCCTCAGGGTCGACCCGCCTTTCCAAGTAACATTGTAAGGTCCAAGTATCCGTGTGTCCATAACATCAGGGAATCCGAGGTATCACCCTCATTGAATTCCCACTCGATGTATCCGTCAAGATGAACTAGGAGGAATCACCCTCACTGGGTCCACACTTGAGGTGTTGTACGACAGCGTCGTTATCGGAAGCGGTGAAGGAGGAATCACCCTCGATGACCACGACCGAATAACTACTCTACAGAATTAACATCAGAAGTGCTACATGAGGTTTCACCCTCGACACTCGATAGTAACGCTGCAGTGTCGTTACAACTAAGGGGGGGGGGTGATGTGCGGTGTCGGGGCCTGGTCTTCAATCCCGTTGATCGGGTCTTCTGACGATCCAGCGCGGCAGTCGGGATAAGTGGGGTCACTGATAGGTCTCTACCCAGCCTAGACTAAACAGTTTAGGATATGTAGGTAATTATCAACAGCAGGTTACAATGAACAGGCTATGCATCAGAATAGGTAAAGCAGCAGCAGCAGTAATTCTAATGCAAGCATGAGAAATTAGAATGGGCGATATCGGTATGCTCAAGGGAGGGGCTTGCCTGGTTGCTCTGGCAAGAGAGACGGATCGTCAACGGTGGCGTCGGGCTCCTGAGTTGCGTCGGTCTCGGGGACGACGTCGGTGTCAGGGTCTACCGAGAGAGAAGAGGGGGAGGAAACAGTATAAATATAGAGCAAACTTGAGCAACACAAGGTACGACATGATAATACGCAGTGCCGGGTGTATCCTAACGTATGGTTGCACGTCACCGAGGAAGGAGGAATCCATCCGGGAATGTTTTCCCGGTTCCGGACATTTGTCAGACAGATGACCGGAGAGGGACGGTTGCATGTTCTGATAGTTAGGGATGTGTGACGGACGAACGGACCGTGTATTCGGATTCGTCTCGTCGTTCTGAGCAACTTTCATGTACAAAGTTTTTCGATCTGAGCTACGGATTATTTTATATGATTTTCTAAAGTTTTTATTGATTTCTGAAATTTATTTAATTTATTTAAATCAAACATTATCCGAAACAGTGTCTTGCTGACGTCAGCACGACGTCAGGACCAGTGGGTCCCACCTGTCATACTCACATTAGGCTAATTAGGTTAACTAATTAATTTACTGTTTAATTAACACTAACTACTTAATTAGATTAACCTAATCAGGATTAATTAACTTAATTAATTAACTAATTAATTATTTAATTAATTAATTATTTTTATTTATTTTAATTATTTTTTTATTACATTTTCTTTTAATTCGTTTTTAGGGGCTGGGCCCCATCTGTCATTGCCTCAGGGGGGGCAGGGCCCACCGGTCAGTGGCACGTGGCCACGGGCGCGGGTGACGGGCGCGCGGGCTCGCGGCGGAGCGCGGCGACGGGCCGCAGCGCGGCAGCGCGGTGCGTGGGCGCGGGCTCGCGCGTGCGCGCGCGCGGCGAACGGTGGGCGGCTCGGGGCGGAGCAGGGGACGAGGCGACGGGGAAGGGTGAGGCCGTGCGCGAGCGGGACTGGCGGCGACGTGCGGGCGCGGCGTCAGGGAGAGAGGAGAGGAGAGGGGCGCGGCTCACAGGGGGCCGGACGGGGATGATGGCGAGGCGAGGAAGCGACGGCGACGATGCGGCCGAGTCGGCGACGGCGTCGGGCAGCGGCGACGGGTGCGAGCGCTCGCGCGCTTAGCTGTAATCATTCTGAGGAGACGGGGAGGCAGGTCCCGGCGACGGCGTCCGAGCGCGGCGGCGAGGCGGAAGCGAGCGCGAGCAGCGGCGGGGAGCGCGGCGACGGGCGACGGGATCGGGGCGTTCGCCCGATCCAGAACGAGAGAGAGGGGGGGGGAGGGGAGAAGACCGAGTGGGGGGGGAGTGGACGGGGGGGGATCGGGGGTTGGGCTAGGGTTTCGGGTGGGGGTGGCCGGCTATGTAGGCGCCGGCTAGGCCGGCCTGGCGGCCCGGTGGCTTGCTGGGCCGAGGCCCAGTCGGGGGGGGGGGGGGGGGGGTTCTCCTTTTCCTTTTCTTTTTTTTTCTGCTTTGCTTTTCTTTTAACTTTTTCTTTTCTTTAACCACAGCTCTTGTTTAGCAAATAGTTAGGGCTCTATATGAATTTTGTAAAACTTAGAAATTACTCCAACAAATACTAGGCAATACCTACCACTACCAAAAATTGGTTTGGAGAAAATAGGAGCTCCCACAATTTTTATAATAATTAATATGCATTTATCCTCACTGTTTTAATTATGTTAGAGCCACCTAATTATTTTATTATTTGTTGGTTACAATTTTAGTATTGCCTCTGAATTATTTGCCATAATATGAACAATTTAGTTTCTGATTTGAGCAACTTTTATTTTTCACTTTCATTTAAATTTGGATTTTGAGTTAGAAGCTGAAATGCATTATGATGCAAATGATGATCATGCCCTGTTAATCATGCTGACGTGGCATAATCAAAATGGGATTACTGTAGTTAACCACTGGGGGTGTTACACTACTCTAGCTAATTGCTCCCTCTTTCAATACGTATCCAGATTGAGACTCAGAGTCATCCGAATCGGTGTCAAAGCTTGCATCAACGTAACCCTTTACGACGAACTCTTTATCACCTCCATAACTGAGAAATATTTCCTTAGTCCTCTTAGGTAACTAAGGATAATTTTGACCACTGTCGAGTGATCTACACCTGGATCACTATTGTACCCCCTTGCCAAACTCATGGCAAGGTACACAATAGGTCTGGTACACAGTATGGCATACTTTATAGAACCTATGGCTGAGGCATAGGGAATGGCTTTCATTCTCTCTCTATCTTCTGCCGTGGTCGGGCTTTGAGTCTTACTCAACTTCACACCTTACAATACAGGCTAGAACTCCTTCTTTGACTGATCTATTTTGAACTCCTTCAAAATCTTGTCAAGGTATTTACTCATTGAAAATCTTATCAAGTGTCTTGATCTATCTCTATAGATCTTGATGCCTAATATGTAAGCAGCTTTACCGAGGTCTTTCATTGAAAAATTCTTATTCAAGTATCCTTTTATGCTATCCAGATATTCTATATCATTCCCCATAAAAAATATGTCATCCACATATAATATCAGAAATGCTACAGAGCTCCCACACACTTTCTTGTAAATACAGGCTTCACCGTAAGTCTGTATAAAACCATATGCTTTGATCACCTCATCAAAGCGTATATTCCAACTCCGAGATGCTTGCACCAGTCCATAGATGGATCGCTCGAGCTTGCACACTTTGTTAGCACCTTTAGGATCGACAAAACCTTCTGGTTGCATCATATACAATTCTTCTTTAAGAAATCCATTAAGGAATGCAGTTTTGATGTCCATTTGCCAGATTTCATAATCATAAAATGCGGCAAATGCTAACATGATTCAGACAGACTTAAGCATCGCTACGGGTGAGAAAGTCTCATCATAGTCAACTCCTTGAACTTGTCCAAAACCTTTTGTGACAAGTCGAGCTTTGTAGATAGTAACATTACCATCAGCGTCAGTCTTCTTCTTGAAGATCCATTTATTTTCTATGGCTTGCCGATCATCGGGCCAGTCCACTAAAGTCCATACTTTGTTCTCATACATGGATCCTATCTCAGATTTCATGGCCTCAAGCCATTTATCGGAATCTGGGCTCATCATAGCTTCTTCATAGTTCGTAGGTTCGCCATGGTCTAATAACATAACTTCCAGGACAGGATTACCGTACCACTCAGGTGCGGATTGTGCTCTGGTCGACCTATGAGGTTCAATAGTAACTTGATCTGAAGTTTCATGATCATTATCATTTGCTTCCTCTCTAGTTGGTGTAGGCATCACGGGAACGGCTTTCTCTGATGTACTACTTTGCAATTCGAGAGAAGGTATAATTACCTCATCAAATTCTACTTTCCTCCCTCTCACTTCTTTCGAGAGAAACTCCTTCTCTAGAAAGGACCCATTCTTAGCAACAAAGATTTTGCCTTCGGATCTGTGGTAGAAGGTATACCCAATAGTTTCTTTCGAGTATCCTATGAAGATGCACTTCTCCGCTTTGGGTTCGAGCTTATCAGGCTGAAGCCTTTTGACAGAAGCATCGCATCCCCGAACTTTTAAGAAATGATAGCTTAGGTTTCTTGCCAAACCACAGTTCATACGGTGTCATTTCAACAGATTTAGGCGGTGCCCTATTTAATGTGAATGTGGTTGTGTCTAATGCATAACCCCAAAACGATGGTGATAAATCGGTAAGAGACATCATAGATCGCATCATATCTAATAAAGTACGGTTACGACGTTCGGACACACCATTACGCTGTGGTGTTCCAGGTGGCGTGAGTTGTGAAACAATTCCACATTGTTTTCAATGAAGGCCAAACTCGTAACTCAAATATTCGCCTCCGCGATCAGATCGTAGAAACTTTATTTTATTGTTACGATGATTCTCCACTTCACTTTGAAATTCTTTGAACTTTTCAAATGTTTCAGACCTATGTTTCATCAAGTAGATATACCCGTACCTATTCAAATCATCTGTGAAGGTCAGAAAATAACGATACCCGTCGCGTGCTTCAACACTCATTGGACTGCATACATCAGTATGTATTATTTCCAATAAGTCATTAGCTCGCTCCATTGTTCCGGAGAACGGAGTTTTAGTCATCTTGCCCATGAGGCATGGTTCGCAAGTATCAAATGATTCATAATCAAGTGATTCCAAAAGTCCATCCGCATGGAGTTTCTTCATGCGCTTTACACCAATATGACCTAAACGGCAGTGCCACAAGTATGTTGCACTATCATTATCAACTTTGCATCTTTTGGCATCAATATTATGAATATGTGTATCACTATGATCGAGATTCAATAAACCATTCACATTGGGTGTATGACCATAGAAGGTTTTATTCATGTAAACAGAACAACAATTATTCTCTAACTTAAATGAATAACTGTATTGCAATAAACATGATCTAATCATATTCATGCTCAACACAAACACCAAATAACATTTACTTAGGTTCAACACAAATCCTGAAGGTAGAGGTAGTGTGCAATGGTGATCGTATCAACATTGGAATCATTTCCAACACACATCATCATGTTGCCCTTAACTAGTCTCTGTTTATTCTGCAACTCCTGTTTCTAGTTACTAATCTTAGCAACTGAACCGGTATCAAATACCCAGGGGTTACTACGAACACTAGTAAAGTAGACATCAATAACATGTATATCAAATATACCTTTGTTCACTTTGCCATCCTTCTTATCCGCCAAGAATTTGGGGTAGTTCCGCTTCTAATGACCATTCCCTTTGCAGTTGAGGCACTCAGTTTTAGGCTTAGGTCCACCTTTGGGCTTCTTCATGGGAGCGACAACTTGCTTGTCATTCTTCTTGAAGTTCCCTTTCTTTCCCTTGTCCTTTTTCTTGAAACTAGTGGTCTTTCTAGCCATCAACACTTGATGCTCTTTCTTGATTTCTACCTCCGCCGATTTCAGCATCGCGAAGAGCTCAGAAATCGTTTTTGTCATTTCTTGCATATTATAGTTCATCACAAAGTTCTAGTAGCTTGGTGATAGTGACTAGAGAACTCTGTCAATTACTATCTTATCTGGAAGATTAACTCCCACTTGATTCAAGTGATTGTAGTACCCAGACATTCTGAGCACATGCTCACTGGCTGAGCTACTCTCCTCCATCTTGTAGGCAAAGTACTTGTCAGAGGTCTCATACCTCTTGACACGGGCATGAGTCTGAAATACCAATTTCAGCTCTTGGAACATCTCATATGCTCCATGGCTTTCAAAACATTTTTGAAGTCCCGGTTCTAAGCCGTAAAGCATGGCGCACTAAACTATTAAGTAGTCATCATATCGAGCTCGCCAAACATTCATAATGTCTGCATCTCCTCCTGCAATAGGTCTGTCACCTAGCAGTGCATCAAGGACATTATTCTTCTGTGCAGCAATGAGGATAATCCTCAGATCACGAACCTAGTCCGCATTTATTGCTACCATCATCTTTCAACTTGGTTTTCTCTAGGAACATATCAAAATTATAGGGGAGCTATATTACAAGCTATTGATCTACAACATAGATATGCAAAAACTATTAAGACTAAGTTCATGATAAATTTAAGTTCAATTAATCAAATTACTAATGAACTCCCACTTAAATAAACATCCCTTAAGTTATCTAAGTGATACATGATCCAAATCAACTAACCCATGTCCGATCATCACGTGAGATGGGTTAGTCTTCAATGGTGAACATCTCTATGTTGATCATATCTACTATATGACTCACGTTCGACCTTTCGGTCTCCAGTGTTCAGAGACCATGTCTGTACATGCTAGGCTCATCAAGTTTAACCCAAGTATTCTGCATGTGCAAAACTATCTTACACCCGTTGTATGTGAACGTAGAGTCTATCACAACCGATCATCACGTGGTGCTTTGAAACGATGAACTTTGGCAACGGTGCATACTCGGCGAGAACACTTTTATCTTGAAATTTAGTGAAGGGATCATCTTATAATGCTACCGCCGTTCTAAGCAAAATAAGATGCATAAAAGATAAACATCACATACAATCAAAATATGTGATATGATATGGCCATCATCATCTTGTGCTTTTGATCTCCATCTTCAAAGCATCGTCATGCTCTCCATCGTCACCGGATCGACACCTTGATCTCCATCGTTGCGTCGGGGTCGTCTTGCCAACTATTGCTAACGCATAGAGATAAAGTAAAGCAATTACATGGCGCTGCACTTCATACAATAAAGAGACAACCCTAAGGCTCCTGCCGGTTGTCGATATTACAAAACATGATCATCTCATACATCAACATATATCACATCATATCTTTACCATATCACATCACAACATGCCCTGCAAAAACAAGTTAGACGTCCTCTACTTTGTTGTTGCAAGTTTTACGTGGCTCCTACGGGCTTCTAGCAAGAACCGTTCTTACCTACGCAAAAACCACAACGGTGATTCATCAAGTTTGTCGTTTTAACCTTCTTCAAGGACAGGCCGTAGTCAAATTCAATTCAACTAAAGTAGGAGAAACAGACACCCGCCAGCCACCTTTATCCAAAACTAGTTGCATGTCTGTCGGTGGAACCGGTCTCATGTGCGTGGACATGTAAGGTTGGTCCGGAACGCTTCATCCCACAATACCGCCGAATCAAAATAAGATGTTGGTGGTAAGCAGTATGACTATCACCGCCCACAACTCTCTGTGTTCTACTCGTGCATATCATCTACGCATAGACCTGGCTTGGATGCCACTGTTGGGAAACGTTGCATGGAAAACAAAAAAAATTCTACGCACACGCAAGATCTATCCATGGAGATGCATAACAATGAGAGGGGAGAGTGTGTCTACGTACCCTCGTAGACCGTAAGTGGAAGCGTTTGTTAATGCAGTTGATGTAGTCGAACTTCTTTGCGATCCAACCGATCGAGTACCGAACATACGGCACCTCCGCGTTCAGCACACGTTCAGCTCGGTGATGTCCTCGCCTTCTTGATCCAGCAAGACGGCGAAGTAGTGGGTGAGTTCCATCACCACAATGGCATGGTAATGGTGATGGTGAAGCTATCTCCGCAGGGCTTCGCCTAAGCACTACAAAAATATGACCGAGGGTGTAAACGGTGGAGGGGGGCGCCGCACACGGCTAAGCAATTGTTGTGGTTGTGCTAGGCGCCCCCCTCCCACATATATATAGGTGGGGGGGCGGAGGGAGGAGCAGCCGAGGGGGCGCCCCAAGTAGGCCGAATCCTACTTGGGGTCTCTCCCAAGCCGCGCCCCCCTTTCCTTTTTAGGTGAGCGGGGAAAGGCAGGGGAGGGAGGTGCCCCCCTTTCCTTTCTCCCATGAGAAGGGGAAGGCAGGAGGGGCTAGCCCTCCCCCCTTTCCTTCCCTAGGGCCGGCCTGCTAGGGAGAGGGGCGTGCCAGCCCCCTGTGGGCTGGTCTGTCCCCCCTTGGCCCATTAGGCCCATACAACTACCGGGGGTGTCCGGAACCCCTTCCGGTGACCCGATGACTACCCGGTGCATCCCGAAACTCTTCCGGTGTCCGAATACCATCGTCCTAAATATCAATCTTTACCTCTCGACCATTTCGAGACTCCTTGTCATGTCCGTGATCTCATCCGGGACTCCGAAAAGCATTCGGTCACCAAATCATATAACTCATATAACACTATATAGTCAATGAACGCTAAGCGCGCGGACCCTACGGGTTCGAGAACTATGTAGACATGACCGAGACACCTCTCCAATCAATAACCAATAGCGGAACCTGGATGCCCATATTGGCTCCTACATATTCTATGAAGATCTTTATCGATCGAACCTTATGAAAACATACGTAATTCCCTTTGTCCATCGGTATGTTACTTACCCGAGATTCGATCATCGGTATCTTCATACCTAGTTTAATCTCGTTACCGGCAAGTCTCTTTACTCGTTCTGTAATACATCATCTTGCAACTAACTCATTAGTCACTTTTCTTGCAAGGCATCTTATGATGTGTATTACCGAGAGGGTCCAGAGATACCTCTCTGATACTCGGAGTGACAAATCCTAATCTCGATCTATGCCAACTCAACAAACACCTTCGAAGATACCTGTAGAGCATCTTTATGATCACCCAGTTACGTTTTGATGTTTGATAGCTGATACGAATCCATCGTATCTATAATTTTTTATTGTTCCATGCCAATATTCAAGAACTTTTACATACTTTTGGCAACTTTTTATACTATTTTCTTGGACTAACATATTGATCCAGTGCCCAGTGCCAGTTCCTGTTTGTTGCATGTTTTTTGTTTCGCAGAAAATCTATATCAAACGGAGTCCAAACGCGATAAAAACTAATGGAGATTTTTTTTGGAATATATGTGAATTATGGGAATTGGAATCAATGTGAGAAGATGCCCGAGGGGGCCACAAGGCAGGGGGGCGTGCCCCAGGGGGTAGGGTGCGCCCTGGGCCCTTGTGGTCACCCCGTAAGGCGGTTGGCACCCTTCTTCGGCCGCAAGAAAGCTAATATCCGGATAAAACTCGTGTTAAAATTTCAGCCCAATCGGAGTTACGGATCTCCAGGAATTTAAGAAACGGTGAAAGGCCAGAATCTAGGAGGGCAGAAACAGAAGGAAACAGAGCGAGAGATCCAATCTTGGAGGGGCTCCCACCCCTCCGCCACCATGGAGGCCAAGGACTAGAGGGGAAACCCTTCTCCCATCTAGGGGGAAGGTCAAGGAAGAAGAAGGAGAGGGGCTCTCTCCCCCTCTCTCCCGGTGGCGCCGGAATGCCACCGGGGCCATCATCGTGACGGCGATCTACACCAACAACTTCGCCGCCATCATCACCAACTCTCTCCCCCTCTATGCAGTAGTGTAACACCCCTTCTCCCTTCTGTAATCTCTACTTAAACATGGTGCTCAATGCTATATATTATTTCCTAATGATGTATGGCTATCCTATCATGTTTGAGTAGATCCGTTTTGTCCTATGGGTTGATTGATGATCGTGATTGGTTTGAGTTGCATGTTTTATTATTGGTGCTGTCCTATGGTGCTCTTCGTGTCACGCAAGCATGAGGGATCTCCGCTGTAGGGTTTGCAATATGTTCATGATTTGCTTATGGGGGGTGGCGTGAGTGATAGAAACACAGACCCAAGTAAGTAGGTTGTTTGCGTATGGGAGTAAAGAGGACTTGATACTTTATATTGCTATGGTTGGGTTTTACCTTAATGATCTTTAGTAGTTACGGATGTTTGCTAGAGTTCCAATCATAAGTGTCTATGATCCAAGTAGAGAAAGTATGTTAGCTTATGCCTCTCCCTCATATAAGATTCCAATAATGATTACCGGTCTAGTTATCGATTGCCTAGGGACAAATAACTTTCTTGTGACAAAAAGCTCTCTACTAAAACCAACTTAGTTATTTCTTTATCTAAACAGCCCCTAACTTTTATTTATGTGCTCTTTATTATCTTGCAAACCTATCCTATCACACCTACAAAGTACTTCTAGTTTCATACTTATTCTAGGTAAAGTGAACATTAAGCGTGCGTAGAGTTGTATCGGTGGTCGATAGAACTTGAGTGAATATTTGTTCTACCTTTAGCTCCTCGTTGGGTTCAACACTCTTACTTATAGAGAAAGGCTACAATTGATCCCCTATACTTGTGGGTTATCAAGACCTTTTTCTGGTGCCGTTGCCGTGGAGCAATAGCGTGGGGTGAATATTCTCGTGTGTGCTTGTTTGCTTTATCACTAAGTAGATTTTATTTGCTGTTCTAAGTTGTTCTCTATCTTTAGTTATGGATATGGAACACGAAATACCAAAAAAAATAGGTGTACTTGCTACTCATGGAGATGGGGAACCTCCTAAAACCCTCGATGCTCATTATGTGAAAGATATTAAACACTACTTTGATAATCCTGAAAAAACCCCATTCAACTTGATAATGGGAGACATGTTGGATCAACGTGAATACTATAGGGATTATCTCTTGACTCAAAAAGGGAAACTCTTATGGGATCAAATTCATATTTTGCATTGGTATGCTCGGGATCTATGCTTGAGATATGATTATACTTGTTGCTCTAGGATGAAGGCTCCACACCTTCCCTTTTCATGTAAATTTAATGATAATAAAACCTTGGCTTCTTATGCTAATGGTATATATGATTACTATGATGTGGAACGAATAGAAGAATTCATTGCTTTTAAGGGTGCTTATGAAATTGAATCTGTTTGAAAAGTATGAAGCTTTTGATGATGATGTTTATAGGCCTGAAAATTTTGCTATACTTAAATATTGCTATGAGAATTATGAATACAATGCCGATATTGATGCATTTATTAAGAAAGTCTACACTGTCCAAGAAGAGACTAATATTTTGCAGGATACTATGGAAGAAGAAATTGCTGACACTGTGAGGTCATTAGATGAAAAAGATGACGAGGAGAGCGAAGAACAAAAAGAGGAAGAGCGGATTAGCTACCCGTGCACACCTTTTAATGAGAGTAACTCTTCAACTCATACATTGTTTAATTTCCCTTCGTGCTTACCGAAGGATGATTGCTATGATCCCGTTGATTCATTTGAAATATCCCTTTTTGATGAACTTGATGCTTGCTATGCTTGTGGCCATGATGCCAATATGAATGATGCTTATGGAAATGAACTTGCTATAGTTCCTTATGTTATGAAATAAATTATTCCTATTGCACCCACACATGATAGTCCTATTATCTTTTTGAATTCTTCCAACTACACTATACCGGTGAAGTTTGCACTTATTAAGGATTATATTGATGGGTTGCGTTTTACCATTACACATGATGATTTTGATAAATATAATATGCATGTGCTTTCTGCTCCTACTTGCAATTATTATGAGAGAGGAACTACATCTCCGCCTCTCTATGTTTCCAATACGATAAAATTGCAAGAAACTATTTATACTTTGCATCGGCCTTTACTACGTGTGCATGAATTGTTCTTTTATGACATGCCGATGCATAGGAAGAGAGTTAGACTTCGTTGTTGCATGATATATGTTACTTTGTGCTCACTACTAAATTACAAATCATTGTTAATCAAAATTGGCTCTGATATACCTTGGGATCCGGGTGGATCCATTACTTGAGCACTATATGCATAGCTTAATGGCTTTAAAGAAAGCGCTGCCAGGGAGACAATCCAGAAGTTTTAGAGAGTCATTTATTTCTGTTGAGTGCTTTTATATAGTTTAAAAACAAAAAAGTAAGTGGGGAACCTAAAACTCTTCAAAAAGAAAAGCGAAAGTGAGAAAGACGAGCATTGTTAAAGTGGGAGCTAGCCTTGAACTTTGTTCATGCCCATCGAAACTTTGTGAACCTTGATTACAGAAACTTCTCAACAAAAATAATTATCCCCTTGTACAAATCCATTGTATTATAAAAATAATGTGCCAAGATTTGCCTTTAGGATGATTAGATTGCTTGTTTGGTGTGTGCAGTGCAAAAACGGAAACTTTTGCTGCAGTGCATGAATTTACATTTTTTACTAGAACGTGCAAAAATTCTGAAATTTTTACACAGTATTTATATGCAAATTGTTTATTTTTTTCCTAACTTTTAAGAATTTTTGAGTTACATAATTATAGTGAATATTCAGATTGTTACAGACTGTTCTGTTTTAGACAGATTCTGTTTTTGATGCATTGTTTTGCAAGTTTTGATGAAACTATCAATTTTATCGGTGGTATAAGCCATGGAGAAGTTATAATACAGTAGCTACAATGCAAAAACAAAATATGAATGGGTTTTCAACAGTACTTAAAGTGGTGATTTGTTTTATTATACTAACGGATCTCACGAGGGTTTTGTTAAGTTTTGTGTGATTGAAGTTTCAAGTTTTGGGTGAGACCACGATGGATGAAGGATTAAGGACTGGCAAGAGCCTAAGCTTGGGGATGCCCGAGGCACCCCAAGGTAATATTCAAGGATTCCAAGCAATTAAGCTTGGGGATGCCCCGGAAGGCATCCCCTCTTTCTTCTAACGATCATCGATAATTTTACTTGGAGCTATATTTTTATTCGTCACATGATATGCGTAAATCTTGGAGCGTCGCGTGCTTTTTATTTTTCTTTTAGTAATGCACCATGCTGGTATGAGATAGTCCTTGGTTGATTTATAGAATGCTCTTTGCACTTCACTTATATCTTTTGAGTATGGCTTTATAGAATGCTTCATGTGCTTCACTTATATCATTTGAAGTTTGGATTGCCTGTTTCTCTACACATAGAAAACCGCCATTTGTAGAATGCTCTTTTGCTTTACTTATATTTGTTAGAGCATGGGCATATCTTTTGTAGAAAGAATTAAACTCTCTTGCTTCACTTATATCTATTTAGAGAGTCAACAGGAATTGGTCATTCACATGGTTAGTTATAAAATCCTACATAAAACTTGTAGATCACTGAATATGATATGTTTGATTCCTTGCAATAGTTTTGCGATATAAAGACGGTGATATTAGAGTCATGCTAGTGAGTAATTGTGGATTGGTAAGAATACTTGTGTTAAAGTTTGTGATTCCCGTAGCATGCACGTATGGTGAACCGTTATGTAACGAAGTTGGAGCATGAGGTATTTATTGATTGTCTTCCTTATGAGTGGCAGTCCGGGATGAGCGATGGTCTTTTCCTACCAATCTATCCCCCTAGGAGCATGCGTGTAGTACTTTGTTTTGATAGCTAATAGACTTTTGCAATAAGTATGTGAGTTCTTTATGACTAATGTTGAGTCCATGGATTATACGCACTCTCACCCTTCCACAATTGCTAGCCTCTTCGGTACCGTGCATTACCCTTTCTCACCTCGAGAGTCGGTGCAAACTTCACCGGTGCATCCAAACCCCGTGATATGATACGCTCTGTCACACATAAGCCTCCTTATATCTTCCTCAAAACAGCCACCATACCTACCTATCATGGAATTTCCATAGCCATTCCAAGATATATTGGCATGCAACTTCCATCATCATCATATACATGACTTGAGCATTCATTGTCATATTGCTTTGCATGATTGTAAGATAGCTAGCATGATATTTTCATGGCTTGTCTGTTTTTTGATATCTTTGCTATGCTAGATCATTGCACCTCCTAGTACACTGCCAGAGGCATTCATATAGAGTCATATTTTGTTCTAAGTATCGAGTTGTAATTCTTGAGTTGTAAGTAAAAAAAAGTGTGATGATCTTCATTAGTAGAACATTGCCCCATGTGAGGAAAAATAAAAGAGGCCAAAGAAGCCAACAAAAAAAAGAGGCCAAAGAAGCCAAACAAAAAAATGAGAGAAAAGAGAGAAGGGGCAATGTTACTATCCTTTTTCCACACTTGTGCTTCAAAGTAGCACCATGATCTTCATGATAGAGAGTCTCCTATGTTATCACTTTCGTATACTAGTGGGAATTTTTCATTATAGAACTTGGCTTGTATATTCCGATGATGGGCTTCCTCAAATGCCCGAGGTCTTCATGAGCAAGCAAGTTGGATGCACACCCACTTAGTTTCAGTTTGAGATTTCATACACTTATAGCTCTAGTGCATCCGTTGCATGGCAATCCCTACTCCTCGCATTGACATCAATTGATGGGCATCTCCATAGCCCGTTGATTAGCCGCGTCGATGTGAGACTTTCTCCTTTTTTGTCTTCTCCACACAACCTCACCATCATATTCTATTCCACCTATAGTGCTATATCCATGGCTCACGCTCATGTATTGCGTGAAAGTTGAAAAGGCTTGAGAACATTAAAAGTATGAAACAATTGCTTGGCTTGTCATCGGGGTTGTGCATGATGAAATACTTTGTGTGGTGAAGATGGAGCATAGCCAGACTATATGATTTTGTAGGGATAACTTTCTTTGGCCATGTTATTTTGAGAAGACATGATTGCTTTATTAGTATGCTTGAAGTATTATTGTCTTTATGTCAAATGATAGACTATTGCTTTGAATCACTCGTGTCTTAATATTCATGCCATGATTAGATTATATGATCAAGATTATGCTAGGTAGCATTCCTCATCAAAAATTATCTTTTTTATCATTTACCTACTCGAGGACGAGCAGGAATTAAGCTTGGGGATGCTGATATGTCTCCGTCGTATCTATAATTTTTTATTGTTCCATGCCAATATTCTACAACTTTTACATACTTTTGGCAACTTTTTATACTATTTTCTTGCACTAACATATTGATCCAATGCCCAGTGCCAGATCCTGTTTGTTGCATGTTTTTTGTTTCGCAGAAAATCCATATCAAACGGAGTCCAAATGCGATAAAAACTTACGGAGATTTTTTTTTGTAATATATGTGAATTTTGGGAATTGGAATCAACGCGAGAAGATGCCCGAGGGGGCCACAAGGCAGAGGGGCGTGCCCAGGGGGTAGGGCGCGCCCTGGGCCCTTGTGGTCACCCCGTAAGGCAGTTGGTGCCCTTTTTCGGCCGCAAGAAAGCTAATATCCGGATTAAAATCATGTTGAAATTTCAGCCCAATCGGAGTTACGGATCTCCGGGAATTTAAGAAACGGTGAAAGGCCAGAATCTGGGAGCACAGAAACATAAGGAAACAGAGAGAGATATCCAATCTCGGAGGACCAGAGGGGAAACCCTTCTCCCATCTAGGGGGAAGGTCAAGGAAGAAGAAGAAGGAGGGGGGCTCTCTCCCCCTCTCTCCCAGTGGCGCCGGAATGCCGCCGGGGCCATCATCGTGACGGCGATCTACACCAACAACTTCGCCGCCGTCATCACCAACTCTCTCCCCTTCTATGCAGCGGTGTAACAACCCTTCTCCCCATTGTAATCTCTACTTAAACATGGTGCTCTGATGTTTGCTTGAACTACGTAGGTATTTCCCCAAAGAGGAAGGGATGATGCAGCACAGCAACGGTAGGTATTTCCCTCAGTGATGAGACCAAGGTTATCGAACCAGTAGGAGAACCAAGCAACACTACGTAAACAGATCCTGCACACAAAGAACAAATACTTGCAACCCAACGTGTTAAAGGGGTTGTCAATCCCTTTCGGGTAACGGCGCCAGAAATTGGCAAACGGCGTGAGATAAATTGTAGTAGATTGATAGATGCAAATAAAAGCAAATAAAATTCAGTGAGGTATTTTTGGGTTTTTGGAAATATAGATCTGAAAATAAAAGTGGCGAATAAATAAAAAGGCAAATAGCAAAATAGATCTGAAAATATATGATGAGAAAATAGACCCGGGGGCCGTAGATTTCACTAGTGGCTTCTCTCGAGAAAAATAGCATACGGTGGGTAAACAAATTACTGTTGGGCAATTGATAGAACATCAAATAATTATGACGATATCCAGGCAATGATCATTATATAGGCATCATGTCCAAGATTAGTAGACCGACTCCTGCCTGCATCTACTACTATTACTCCACACATCGACCGCTATCCAGCATGCATCTAGTGTATTAAGTTCATGGAGAAATGGAGTAATGCAATAAGAAGGATGACATGATGTAGACAAGATCTATTTATGTAGAAATAGACCCCATCTTGTTATCCTTAATAGCAACGATACATACGTGTCGGTTCCCCTTCTGTCACTGGGATCAAGCACCGTAAGATCGAACCCATCACAAAGCACCTCTTCCCATGGCAAGAAAAATCGATCTAGTTGGCCTAACTAAACCAAAGATTCGAAGAAGAAATACGAGGCTATAAGCAATCATGCATATAAGAGATCAAAAGACTCAAATAACTTTCATGGATAAAAACATAGATCTGATCATAAACTCAAAGTTCATCGGATCCCAACAAACACACCGCAAAAAAGAGTTACATCAAATAGATCTCCAAGAGACCATTGTATTGAGAATCAAAAGAGAGAGAGGAAGCCATCTAGCTACTGCCTACGGACCCGTAGGTATACAATGAACTACACACGCATCATCGGAGAGGCACCAATAAGGATGATGAACCCCTCCGTGATGGTGTCTAGATTGGATCTGTGGTTTTTGGAACTTGCGGCGGCTGGAATTGATTTTCGTCGACTGCCCTAGGGTTTTTGGAATATTGGGGTATTTATAGAGCAAAGAGGCGGTGCGGGAGGTGGCCTTGGTGGGCACAACCCACCTGCGCGCGCCTAGGCCCCCAGGCGCGCCCTGGTGGGTGGTGCTCACCTCGGAGCCCCCCTCAGGTACTTTCTTTGCCCAACTTGTGTCTTCTGGTCTAGAAAAAATCACCAAAAAGTTTCGCTGTGTTTGGACTCCGTTTGGTATTGATTTCCTGCGAAGTAAAAAAACAAGCAAAAAACAGCAACTGGCACTGGGCACTATGTTAATAGGTTAGTCCCAAAAAATGATATAAAGTTGCTATAAAATGATTATAAAACATCCAAGAATGATAATATAACAGCATGGAACAATAAAAAATTATAGATACGTTGGAGACGTATCATGCTCAACGCTATATATTATTTCCTAATGATGTATGGCTATCCTATGATGTTTGAGTAGATCCATTTTGTCCTATGGGTTGATTGATGATCGTGATTGGTTTGAGTTGCATGTTTTATTATTGGTTTTCTCCGTGTCGCGCAAGCATGAGGGATTGATGTCTACTACACAACTTGTTCTTGTAGACTCGTGTTGGGCCTCCAAGCGCAGACTTTTGTAGGACAGTAGCAAATTTCCCTCAAGTGGATGACCTAAGGTTTATCAATCCATAAGAGGTGTAGGATGAAGATGGTCTCTCTCAAACAACCCTGCAACCAAATAATAAAAAGTCTCTTGTGTCCCCAACAAACCAAATACAATGGTAAATTGTATAGGTGCACTAGTTCGGCGAAGAGATGGTGATAAAAGTGTAGTAATGATAGTAGATATTGATTTTTGTAATAGGAACAATAAAAAACAGCAAGGTAGCAATTGATAAAACGGAGCACAAACGGTATTGCAATGCTTGAAAATGAGGCCTAAGGTCTGTACTTTCGCTAGTGTAATCTCTCAACAATGCTAATCTAATTGGATCATATAACCATCCCTCAACGTGCGATGAAGAATCACTCCAAAGTTCTTATCTAGCGGAGAATATAAGAAGAAATTGTTTGTAGGGTACGAAACCACCTCAAAGCTATTCTTTCCGATCGATCTACCCTAGAGTTCGTACTGAAATAACACCAAGCTATTCTTTCCGATCGATCTAACCAAGAGTTCGTACTAAAATAACACCATATGTTACACATCAACCAACTCTAATGTCACCTAGATACTCCAATGTCACTGCGAGTATCCGTCAGTTGATTATGCGATATGCATCAAACAATTTCAGATTCATAATACTCAATCCAACACAAAGAACCTCAAAGAGTGCCCCAAGATTTCCACCGGAGAAACGAGGACGAAAACGTGCATCAAGCCCTATGCATAGATTACCCCAATGTCACCTCAGGAATCCGCGAGTTGAGTGACAAAACATATATCAAGTGAATCAATATGATACCCCATTGTCACCACGGGTCTTCATAGCAAGACATACGTAAAGTGTTCTCAAATCCATAAAAGTATTCAATCCGATAAAACGAAATCTCAAAGGGAAAACTCAATTCATCACAACAAGATAGAGTGGGGAAAACACCATATGATCCAACTATATTAACAAAGCGTGCGTTACATCAAGATCGAGACATCTCAAGAACACGAGAGAGAGATTAAACACATAGCTACTGGTACAAACCCTCAGCCCCGAGGGTGGACTACTCCCTCCTCATCATGGTGGCCGCCGGGATGATGAAGATGGCCACCGGTGATGATTCCCTCCCCCCCGGCATGGTGCCGGAATGGGGTCTAGATTGGTTTTTCGTGGCTACAGAGGCCTGCGGTGGCGGAACTTCTGATCTAGGGTTACCCTTGGGGGTTTTGGAATATTTGGCAATTTATAGGGCGAAGAGGCGGTGCGGGAGGCCACCGAGGTGGGCACAACCCACCTAGGCGCGCCTGGGCCCCCAGGCGTGCCCTGGTGGGTTGTGCTCTCCTCGGAGCTCCCCTCTGGTACTTCTTTGGCCCACCGGGTGTCTTCTGGTCCAGAAAAATCTCAAAAAGTTTCGCTGCGTTTGGACTCCGTTTGGTATTGATTTTCTGCGATGTAAAAAACAAGCAAAAAACAGCAACTAGCACTGGGCACTATGTCAATAGGTTAGTCCCAAAAAAATGATATAAAGTTGCTATAAAATGATTGTAAAACATGCAAGAATGATAATATAACGGCATGAATACTTCATAAATTATAGATACATTGTAGACGTATCAGGGATCCCCGCTGTAGGGTTTGCAATATGTTCATGATTTGCTTATGGTGGGTGGCGTGAGTGATAGAAACACAGACCCGAGTAAGTAGGTTGTTTGCGTATGGGAGTAAAGAGGACTTGATACCTTATAATGCTATGGTTGGGTTTTACCTTAATGATCTTTAGTAGTTATGGATGTTTGCTAGAGTTCCAATCATAAGTGCATATGATCCAAGTAGAGAAAGTATGTTAGCTTATGCCTCTCCCTCATATAAAATTGCAATAATGATTACCGGTCTAATTATCGATTGCCTAGGGACAAATAACTTTCTTGTGACAAAAAGCTCTCTACTAAAATTAACTTAGTTATTTCTTTATCTAAACAGCCCCTAACTTTTATTTACGTGCTCTTTATTATCTTGCAAGCCTATCCTATCACACCTACAAAGTACTTCTAGTTTCATACTTGTTCTAGGTAAAGTGAACGTTAAGCGTGCGTAGAGTTGTATCGGTGGTCGATAGAACTTGAGGGAATATTTGTTCTACCTTTAGCTCCTCGTTGGGTTCGACACTCTTACTTATCGAGTAAGGCTACAATTGATCCCCTATACTTGTCGGTTATCAATAGCACACAAGGTATTCCTCCAGTATCCGGGAGTTGCATAGTCTCATAGTCGATGGAATATGTATTTGTCATCAAGAAAGCAATAGCAATAAACTGAACGATCAATATGCTAAGCTAACGGATGGGTCTTGTCCATCACATCATTCTCCTAATGATGTGATTCCGTTATCAAATGACAACACATGTCTATGGTTAGGAAACCTTAACCATCTTTGATCAACGAGTTAGTCTAGTAGAGGCTTACTAGGGACACGATATTTGTTTATGTATTCACACATGTATTTAAGTTTCCGGTCAATACAATTCTAGCATGAATAATAAACCTTTATCATGATTAAGGAAGTATAATAATAACCATTTTATTATTGCCTCTAGGGCATATTTCCATCAGTTAGTCACATGGCGATGTGAACTATCGGTGTTAATCACATGTCGATGTGAACTAGATTATTGACTCTAGTGCAAGTGGAAGACTGATGGAAATATGCCCTAGAGGCAATAATAAAATGGTTATTATCATATTTCCTTAATCATGATAAAGGTTTATTATTCATGCTAGAATTGTATTGACCGGAAACTTAAATACATGTGTGGATACATAAACAAAGACCGTGTCCCTAGTGAGCCTCTACTAGACTAGCTCGTTAATCAAAAGATGGTTAAGGTTTCCTAACCATAGACGTGAGTTGTCATTTGATAACGGGATCACATCATTAGGAGAATGATGTGATGGACAAGACTCATCCGTTAGCTTAGCATATGATCGGTCAGTTTATTGCTACTGCTTTCTTAATGTCTAATACATGTTCCTTCGACCATGAGATCATGCAACTCCCGGATACCGGAGGAATGCCTTGTGTGCTATCAAACATCACAACGTAACTGGGTGATTATAAAGATGATCTACAGGTATCTCCAAAGGTGTCTGTTGAGTTGGCATGGATCGAGATTGGGATTTGTCACTCCGTGTATCGAAGAGGTATCGCTGGGCCCTCTCGGTAATACACATCACAAGAAGCTTGCAAGCAAAGTGACTAAGGAGTTAGTTACGAGATGATGTATTATAGAACGAGTAAAGAGACTTGCTGGTAACGAGATTGAACTAGGTATGAAGATACCGACGATCGAATCTCGGGCAAGTAACATACTGATGGACAAAGGGAATTACGTATGTTGTCATAAGGTTCGACCGATAAAGATCTTCGTATAATATGTAGGAGCCAATATGGGCATCCAGATTCCGCTATTGGTTATTGACCGGAGAGGTGTCTCGGTCATATCTACATAGTTCTCGAACCCGTAGGGTTCGCATGCTTACCAATCGTTGACGATATAGTGTTATATGATTTGGTGACCGAATGTTGTTCGGAGTCCCGGATGAGATAACGGACATGACAAGGAGCTCCGGAATGGTCCAAAGGTAAAGATTGATATATAGGATGATGATATTCGGACACCGAAAGAGTTTTGGAGTGCACTGGGTAGTCATCGGATCACCGGAAGGGGTTCCGGGAAGCCCCGGGAGTTATATGGGCCTTATGGGCTAAGAGGGGGGAACACACCAGCCCACAAGGGGCTGGTGCTCCCCTTACCTTGGCCGTCGGCCCTAGGGATGGAAAGGTGGGAGGGCTAGCTCCTCTTTCCTTCCCTCCACCTAGGAGGCAGGAAGGGGGGGGGGGGACGCCACCTCCTCCTGCTTTCCCCCCGCAGGCAAATAAGGAAGAGGGGGGGGGGCGCGGCTAGGGCGGGAGCCCAAGGAGGATTCGGCCTCCTTGGGGGCGCCTCCTGGCTGCCTCCTCCCTCCCCCACCTATATATATGTGGGAGAGGGCACCACACATAACCACGACAATCTTTTAGCCGTGTGCGGCGCCCCTCTCCACAGTTTCGTCCCCTTGGTCATTTTTTTGTAGTGCGAAGCCCTGCAGAGATAGCATCACCACCCCCGTCACCACGCCGTCATGCTGCCGAAACGCATACACTACTTCGCCTGTCTTGCTGGATCAAGAAGCCGAGGACGTCACCGAGCTGAACGTGTGCTGAACGCGGAGGTGTCGTACGTTCGGTACTTGATCGGTTGGATCGCGAAGAAGTTCGACTACATCAACCGTGTTAATAAACGCTTCCGCTTACGGTCTACGAGGGTACGTAGACACACTCTCCCCTCTCGTTGCTATGCATCTCCATGGATAGATCTTGCGTGTGCGTAAAAAAAATTTGTTTTCCATGCAACGTTGTCCAACAGCGGAGAGGCTCGAGGTGAAGCTACACATCAAGGTCCGACGGTTCTCCAGGCCACTGCTCCCAGCAACCACGGCCCTCGTAGTCGGAGGCCTCCATCGACCAGACCATCCACTGGCCCACGCCCGCGCGCCTCCAGGTCTCGCACATAACCGCAACACCCCCTTCCTCCCTCCCTCTATTGATACTGGCGTCCCTGCTTCCAGTGTGTGTTTTCGTTGGTTTAGTTTCCTCAAGGCTGCTTACTGACTTTGTTTCATTCATACTTGTGATGATGATTTTTTTGAAATGGAGACCGAATATTTGCCTTATCCATTAATTAAGCAGAACCGAGTTGCTTCGTTAATTAATGAAAATCGGGCGAAAATCATCACAATCCGCTGAGCGAAACACCTAAGATACCCACACATGCTACTCCAGAGAGGGCATTGTCGAGACAATAAAAGGACGTCAATCTCATCACTTCTCCCCTAGAGGCATCATCGCCTCAAAGACGATCGTCGAACCAACCCACACTGAAAAGACCGCATGGAGTCATATGAAGATCCACACCAGACATCATGCACCACGACGAGATGCAGCTCTGACACCAACGGAGAGCTACGAATGAGAACCAGGCAAGGCTGGCATCGTGAAAGATCACCGAACGGAGGGCCCCGCCACCGCAGATTCGACTTCATAGCAACAGACCAGCTGAGGCCATTCCACGACCACACCGGAGAAGAGCCGACTACCTCAACCAATGTCGCGTCACCTACATTGCTCACAGCAACACCGTTGACATAGAAGCCTAAGGTCAACGACACCCACATCCGTCGCCATCTTTGGTCATGGCACATAGCCGAGACAGGGTCTTCACCCAGGCTCCACGGACACCTCCACCACAAATCAACCGGCACTGGCGCCGACAAGACCACCAACCGCCACCATCGAACCCGTCCACCGACGAAGAAGTGCCGAGACCCGCCACAGCCAACCACCCCTCGCTGAGGCCACCAATGGCCAAGCTCCAACATGAGGCACCAGATCCATCAATGGTCGACCGGACGTAGAACCGCCGGACGCCGCGCGCCACCACGCCCCACCAAGCACCATGCTCGCAGGAAGCAGAGGAGTGCCGCCCGATGCCAAGAACTGCCATGTTCCGGGCAGCAGCCATACAATAGGTGCACCGACACGCCCCATGCGCGCCACCTCACGCCCGCGGGAAACCAGATCCGTTGCACTCATCACATGTAGCCGCCCTTTCGCGCCGCCCTCGCCAACGAGCCGCGCTGCCCGAGCTCCAACGTCCTCGGAGCTGCAGCATCCTGGCGGGCTATCGCCTGACCATCAGGCCCCCGAGGCTCCGACGGACTTGAAACACGCCCCGTGCCTCCTCCACAACCACGCCCAAGCCGCATAATCTCCCCACTCCATGATGCGACCCAAACGCGACAGATCCACGCCGACTGGGCCACCCCATGCCACCGTCGTGCCTTTGCACGGCCCCTTGCGCAACCACCGTGCCTCTGCATGGCCCCCTTGTGCCGCCGAGGGTAGCAGTGTTGCCTGAGCAGCAGCGCCATGGCAGACCTACATCCCGCCGGAGCAGGCAGCTACCAGGCCGCGGATCCTCGTTGCCTGGGTCTCCAACGCACCCTCGCCGGCGCGAACCAGCACACCTTCACCTGCGGAATGCCCCCCAAGCTCCAGATTCACGTTGGCTAGCCATTCCACGCGCCCTCTCCACCCCTGTTGCGCCTGCGCAACCGCACCGCTCGTGGCCGCCGTGATGCCCTCCCCTTGGACCACCATATCCTCTCCTGCGGCGCCAAACTCGCGCCTGCTGTAGCCCGTCACTCCGAATCTTCCCGTACGCCTCCCAGCGAAATGCTCCACCGCCACCATCCCTGGAGCTTGACCGAACTTTGCAGGCGGGCTCCTCAGGCGGCAGCGAGGTGAGGGGGAGGGGTGGGAAGGAGGCGGCACCGGAGGGGCTCCCCCTGTGTCGCCAGAGAGATGCGACGCAGGGGTGGGGAGGAAGGTAGGATGTCTTGTGATGACGATGATTCATGCATGAATGAACAATTCAAATCCACGGTCCAATCATTTCTTGTCTAGGGTGGAAACTATGAATATTTTGTGCAAACTAGCTCCGTGACCTCCAAACGCCCGAATCTCGTCGACCTCGGTGCTGGATGACACATGAATGGCGACGCGCACGACAGCTAGCACCGGGAGCCTCGTCCAGCGAGTGCGGATGTTGGCGCAGCCCCAACTAGCTCTCTCTCTCTCTCACGTAGCTGGAGGTAGAAGAAGGAAAAGGAGAAGGATACACTGGAGTTTCACCCGGCCGCACACACAGCCCCGTTTTTCTTCACCAGAGCACCAACTCAAACACAGTACCGGTACATGGCTTATATAGCTGGACTCACACCAGGCACAGTCGGAGGCACCAACTCCACGACTTGCATGAACACACACTAACCTGGCCATCACATCCGGCTGCTAACAACGCACGCACGCACGCACCACTAACTACTCAGCCTAGCATGCGCTAACCACTAAGCCCCATGCATGCAACACCGCGACTCCGCTCTCGCCAGCTCCCGATCCGCACGTCCTAGCCAGCTCGCACGACGTGCTCACACGCGGCTGCTACGGCTTGGACTCCCAACAGATCACCAACGGCTGCAGCAGACTCGGGTACACACACACGCCACGCCTCTGTGCCCCGCACGTCCTGCGCGCACCCGACGCGCCCGATGAGCCCGACCGCACCAGTGCATCCCGTACGCCCCGCGTGCACCCGACGCGCCCGACGAGCCCGACCACACCAGACGCCGTGGCTTATTCCAACACACCCCCCCTAAGCCACGGCCTAGAGGAGTCCGTCATCGTCGACGTTGGCATCGGCTAGGAGAGCCTGCTCCACCGCCGGTCCTTTCCGCAGCTGCGGGCACTCGCGCCGGAAGTGCCCGTGCTCCCCGCATTTGTAACAGCGTCCACGGCGCTTCCCTCCATTGCCCGACGATGTGCTCGCCGCGCCGTCATTGTCGTGGTCGCCGAAGCCGCGTCCGCCTTGTCGTCGCTCCCAAGCCGCCCACTGTGCCGCCGTCATCATCAGCTGCCCGTCCGCGCGCTCGCCGCCGGCCAGCACGCGCCGCCGCGTCTGCTCCTCGAACGCCTTGAGCCGCCCGAGCGCCTCCTCGAACGCCATCTCCTCCACGTTGCAGAATTGCTCGATTCCGGCCACCGCGGTGTACAGGCGGTCCGGCACGGTGTCGAGCAGCTTCTTCACCATGGCCGCGTCGTCGAGCGTCGAGCCGAGCACCGCGTACCTCGCCGCCATGCCGCTGACCTTCCCGGCGTAGTCGTCCAGCTCGTCGCCGTCGTCCATCCGCAGGCGATCGAACTCGCCGCGCAGTGTCGCGAGCCTCGCCGCCCGGACCCAATCAGCGCCGACGAAGCGAACCTTGAGGGAGTCCCATACCTCCTTCGCGGTTGGCTTCGTCGCCACCTGCATCAGCAAGTCCTCCGGCAGCGCCACCAGCATCGCCGCCCTTGCCGTCTTGCTCTTCCCGGCGTCGACCACCGCGCCCTCCGCCGGAGCCACCGCACTCCACAGCCCCTGGGCGTCAAGGATAGCCTCCGACTTGATCGCCCAGGCGGTGTAGTTCGTCGTCATCAACGGCGGCAGCTGCAACGACATCGCGCCCGCAACGCCGCCGTGTGGAACGAGCGCCATGGCCGCCGGCAGGATCACACCGAAGCTCTGTATACCAAATGTTGGCACAGCCCCAACTAGCTCTCTCTCTCTCTTACGTAGCTGGAGGTAGAAGAAGAAAAAGGAGAAGGATACAGGAGTTTCATCCGGCCGCACACACAGCCCCATTTTTCTTCACCAGAGCACCAACTCAAACACAGTACCAGTACATGGCTTATATAGCCGGACTCACACCAGGCACAGCCGGAGACACCAACTCCACGACTTGCATGCACACACACTAACCAGGCCGTCACATCCGGCTGGTAACAACGCACGCACGCACCACTAACTACTCAGCCTAGCATGCGCTAACCACTAAGCCCCATGCATACAACACCGCGACTCCGCTCTCGCCAGCTACCGATCCGCACGTCCTAGCCAGCTCGCACGACGTGCTCACACGCGGCTGCTATGGCTTGGACTCCCAACAGATCACCAACGGCTGCAGCAGACTCGGGTACACACACACGCCACGCCTCTGCGCCCCGCACGTCCCGCGCGCATCCGACGCGCCCGACGAGCCCGACCGCACCAGTGCGTCCCGCATGTCCCGCGCGCACCCGACGCGCCCGACCACACCACACGCCGTGGCTTATTCCAACAGCGGAGTCAACTTCACCGTGGCCGACGGCGTCAGCTCGCACCGGCATGAGCTCCATCTCCTTCCATGTGGGCGCCACCCATCGGTGCCGGTCGTGACAGGCATCGATGAACTCTAGCAGCGCATCCCTGAACTCGCGGAGGCAACAATCGGTGCACCGCTCCGCCAGCATGGCAAAGGCGTCGGCCGCGCCTCACAGCGTGTCGATGAGCTTGGCGCGCGCTAGGCCGAGGAGGAAGGTGTCGTCGTCTAAGAAAACCTTGCGGAGGTCAGGATGCCCAAAACCGCCACCGGCGCTCCCGATGATGACGGTTTCAATAAGATGGCCGAGGGGCGGGGAGCACGAGCTTTGCTAGACTTACGGACAAATATCACGGATTGAATCCTACAGGCTGATATGCCATGCATTGATTGGAAATAGGAGGGCCGCCTCGATAGAAAATCAGGGGGAAGAGCGATTTATGGGGGAACACGTCCTTCCGTAGACTTGTTTCCGTGGGAACCAGTCCGTAGGTGTAGTATTTTTGCGGGGAGCACTGATAGTTTTCTCCCAAAAGATGATTGACCAGTCAAAGCGCTTATGTGGAATTTTTTGCCACATCACCCAGTCCGGCGGGACCTTGGCGAGGGTGGCGGGTCTAGATGGGGAACACGGAGAGTTTTTTTCACAGAAGAAGATTGACCAGTCAAAGCGCTTATGTGGCATTTTTTTTGCCACATCACGCCTGTCTGGCGGGACCCATCTGTCACAATCGTCATCAAAATGGCTAAAAGCCGTCCATCAGTGTTATTTGTAAATGATTAGGCACTAAACTTGTGCTTCCTGCAAACCTAGCCTATAACACGGTGATTTTCTGCAATTAGCTCCATTTCAGAGGTAAAAGCTCAAAGTAAAAGTACTACAGTGTCACGGTAAAATGGCAGTAAAAAGACCATGTCGTCTTCTCTCCCACTTGCGTACCGGTTGGCCAGAATACAGGGAGCCGCATGATCTTGATCAGATGGTGTAGATTGTGTGTCAGACGGTGAACACCTAACTGAACTTGATCTTCATAGACTGGAGCAACTTGTAGCATGGCAGGTAGTTGCAAGGCGTTGCCGCCCAGGTGGCGGCCTCGGCGGTTGCGCACTCAGATGTACCAGTCGGCCGGGACAGTGTAGCGGCTTTCTGCCCCAACGACGGCGTCGTCATGTGTTCATGCCTAGGTATAAGAACCTCACCGCCGGTGGAAAGGAGTCGCAACTTCTGTCCCACATCGTGCCTGCTCACACCGGAGCCTCAAGTCCAACAACGGTGTCACGAGCACACTCGCCACCAACGGCTCGCCCAACAATTTCAACTTCACGGCGCAGAAAGAGGGCGAGCAGGTGACCATCAAAGCAATGGATGCCTCCGACCACGCCGTCGCAGGTCTGGTCCATGGTGCATGACAAGGATCCCATGGCAATCTACCCGTGAACGCGGTGCTCGAGCCAGCGGGCTCCTCAACGTCGATGTCGGCTTACGGACGCGCCCAATCCCTGCAAGAAGGCGCGTCACTGACCTGTAGCGGTCTAGCGGACACGCCAAGGCCGACCATCAAGGACGCAATGCCCGCGGACCTTTGGAAGAAGTCCAAGAAGAGCGCGGCGTGCCCACCCTGTGTGTACACATCTACGATGACTTGCAGCCCTGCTTGTAGCCATGGCCGTTGTTGCCGCTTGGGCTTAGATACTACTACTAATACTGCCGCCGCCGCCCGTCCTCTACATGCCGAGCAGCCTGTACATCTTGGTGTAGTCGACGCCGCCGTCATCGTCGTCGCAGCCGCCCTGCGTGCCGCCGCCGTCCCTGCTGCACCCCTGACCAGCGTCGCTGATGCGTGGGGGGTTGGACGGCCCGGGTGTCGTGGGAATGATTCCGACAATAATAAGGGATAGGGTAAAGGAGCATGATCTATCGAGATGCATATGGGTGACATGGTGGTTTTAGCGAGTTCGGGCCTCTCGCGATGGAGATAACAGCCCTACGTCTCATGCTCCGGAGAGACTTTGTTTTATCTGAGTATGTATCCGGAGATTACAATGAGAGAGAGAGAGGAGAACGGATCCCCATGCCAGAGCTAAGTCCTGAGACTAATGGCGAGAGAGTCGAGGGAGAAGAATGAGAACCTGTCGAGCTATGCGGTGGGGGGTGGCTTATATAGAGTGCGCCACCCCCTCACCTCTTATGTTGCAAATTAGAGCATCAATGCCATAATATCAGCCCACTATGAAACCTCCACTATGAAGATGACATTTCAACTGCCTTGCCGACTGTTGGTCTTCACACGCCCGAGTGAGTCATACAGCCGAGTGGTTGCCTGCCGTTCGAGTGGATGGTACGTCGATGCGTCCGAGTAGATAGTATGTCTGAATGAGATTTATCTGGACCCACCTGCTGTGTGGACCCCATGCTTTACGATATTTTGACCCTTCGTGGGCCTACCTGTTATGCGTATCCCCAACATTAGCCCCCGAATCGGTTGAGATTTTGCAAAATGAGTTTGTGAAAGACACAATTTGGCCCGAGTGATTACGCAAATACTCGGTACCTATCATCGTGCTTTCAGAAAACCAAGGTTTGAAAAAAATCTCAATGGATTCTGGCACTGTGCTTCCCGACTAATCTGGGGTAAGTGCCCGTGAGGAGCAACTTGGTGACATTCGTTCATCTCTCGGAAGAGGTTAAGTTGTGATCTGAGTATGGGTGTGTCATTAAATCTGGGAACAAGATTGACGCATGGACTGCTCTCTCGGAGTGATGCCATTCTTATCCCGGAGGACCGTCAATACGAGTCAGTTCTAGATCCAAACTTGTGATTTTCACGCTTTGAGTCCTAGAAGAAGGCTCAAAACAGGTCCACGGAGGAGCGTTAAAGTCACCTTATAGGAATTTTTTTGGTAGTCGACGGGAGTCTTAGAACTTGTTTGTTTGTTATTCGTCACTCGGACCGGTCAGGCTGTACCGAGTGGAGATTACTCCAGTGGGGGCACGCTGAGTGCACCCACTGGGTGTAGTCCCCGAGACCGCCGTCGACTGCGGGCAGTTGATACGTCTCCATCGTATCTACTTTTTCAAACTCTTTTGCCCTTGTTTTGGACTCTAATTTGCATGATTTGAATGGAACTAACCCGGACTGACGCTGTTTTCAGCAGAATTGCCTTGGTATTATTTTTGTGCAGAAATAAAAGTTCTCTGAATGACCTGAAACTTCACGGAGAATATTTTTGGAATAAATAAAAAAAATTGGTGAAATAATCAACCGGAGGGGACCCATCGGCTGTCTACACGGGTGGAGGGCGCGTCCCCCTAGGGTGCGCCCCTGCCTTGTGGGTCCCCTGGACCTCCACCGACCTCAACTCCAACTCTATATATTCACTTTCGGGGAGAAAAAAATCAGAGAGAAGGATTCATCGCGTTTTACGATACGGAGCCGCCGCCACCTCCTATTCTTCATCGGTAGGGCAGATCTGGAGTCCGTTCGGGGCTTCGGAGCGGGGAAATCGTCGCCATCATCATCATAAACCATCCTCCATCACCAATTTCATGATGCTCACCGCCGTGCGTGAGTAATTCCATCGTAGGCTTGCTGGACGGTGATGAGTTGGATGAGATTTATCATGTAATCGAGTTAGTTTTGTTAGGGTTTGATCCCTAGTGTCCACTATGTTCTAAGATTGATGTTGCTATGACTTTGCTATGCTTAATGCTTGTCACTAGGGCCCGAGTGCCATGATTTCAGATTTGAACCTATTATGTTTTCATGAATATATATGTGTTCTTGATCCTATCTTGCAAGTTGTAGACACCTATTATGTGTTATGATCCGCATACCCCAAGGTGACAATAATTGGGATTCTTTCCGGTGATTACCGTAGTTTGAGGAGTTCATGTATTCACTAAGTGCTAATTCTTTGGTCCGGTACTCTATTAAAATGAGGCCTTAATATCCCTTAGTTTCCATTAGGACCCCGCTGCCACGGGAGGGTAGGACAAAAGATGTCATGCAAATTCTTTTCCGTAAGCACGTATGACTATATTCGGAATACATGCCTACATTACATTGATGAATTGGAGCTAGTTCTGTGTCACCCTAGGTTATAATTGTTGCATGGTGAATGACATCCAATATAATTATCCATCATTGATCCATTGCCTACGAGCTTTTCACATATTGATCTTTGCTACGTTACTTTGCCGTTGCCACTGTTACAATTGCTATAAAACTGCCACTGTTACTTTTGTCACTGTTACCGTTACTTCCATACTACTTTGCTACTAAATACTTTGATGCAGATATTAAGTCTTTCAGGTGTGGTTGAATTGACAACTCAGCTGCTAATACTTGAGAATATTCTTTGGCTCCCCTTGTGTCGAATCAATAAAGTTGGGTTGAATACTCTACCCTCGAAAACTGTTGTGATCCCCTATACTTGTGGGTTATCAAGACCTTTTTCTGGCGCCGTTGCCGGGGAGCATAGCTCTATTCTCCGAGTCACTTGGGATTTATATCTGTTGATCACTATGAAGAATTTGAAAGACACCAAAACTAAAATCTATCCCTCTACTACGAGGGGAGGTAAGGAACTGCCATCTAGCTCTGCACTTGATTCACCTTCTGTTTTGAGTAAACTTGCGACACCTACACCTACTATTGATTCTGATATGTCGCATATTATTGATGATGCTGCTTCGACTATGAATGATGCTTATGATGATACAACTTCTTTGCTTGATAAAACTGTGCTATTGGGTGAATTACTTGATGAACATCTTGCTAGAGTTAGAACTATTGATTATGCTGAAGATGATGATGTTTCTGAAACTGATGAAATTATTGAAACTGAACACTTTGAGACACCTGCTAGACCTAGCTCTCCTAGATATGAACTACCTATTATACCTGAGGGTTATGTTATGGATGGAGAGGTATCTAGGGACTTTCTTGCTTGTAAGGATAGAGATGATCTTAAGAAATTATTATGCAAGTGGAAAGAAAAATCTTTGAATGCCAGAATGCAATATGATCCTAAGTTTGCTACTTCACCTATCTTTGTTACTGATAAGAATTATGAATTCTCTGTCGATCCTGAGTTAATTACTTTGGTTTAATCTGATCCTTTTCATGGTTATGAATCTGAAACTGTTGTGGCATATCTTACTAAGTTGAATGATATAGCTACCCTATTTGCTCATGAGGAAAAAATTCATTGTTATTATATTCTTAAGTTGTTTCCTTTCTCATTAAAGGGGGATGCTAAGTTGTCGTTTAATTCTCTTGCTCCTGGTTGTGTGCGTAGTCCCCAGGATATGATTTACTACTTCTCTGAAAAATATTTCCCTGCTCATAAGAAACAAGCTGCTTTAAAGGAAACATTTAACTTTGTGCAATCTGAAGAAGAGAGTCTCCCACAAGCTTGGGGGAGGATTCGGCAATTACTTAATGCTTTGCCTGATCATCCTCTCAAGAAAAATGAAATACTTGATATCTTTTATACTGGACTAACCGATGCTTCTAGGGACCACCTAGATAGTTGTGCTGGTTGTGTTTTCAGAGAACAAACTGTTGAGCAAGCTGAATTACTATTGAATAAAATATTGAGTAATGATAATGATTGGACACTTCCCGAACCAACTCCTAAGCCAACTCCGAAGAAAAGAGGTATTCTATTCCTCAGTCCCGAAGATATGCAAGAGGCAAAGAAATCTATGAAAGAAAAAGGTATTAAAGCTGAAGATGTTAAGAATTTACCACCTATTGAAGAAATACATGGTCTTGATAACCTGACACAGGTAGTAGAGGTAAATTCTCTCTATAGATTTGATGAAGGTGATATCCCTTATAATAAGTCTGCTAGTCAATGCTTGGATGAGTTTGATAATTTTATTGTTAAACAAGAGAACTTCAATGCTTATGTTAGTAGACAATTGAAACATAATGCTTACATGCTTGACTGCTTGGATGATTATATGAGTAGAACTGTTAGTGATCTGAAAATTATTAGTAAACATGCTTCCATGGTTAAGACTCAAGTAGAACAAGTACTTAGGGCACAGAATGATTTGATTAATGAGTTGAATAGTAAGAATAATGATAATGGTGTTAGGGTTATAACTAGAGGTGGTAAAATGACTCAGGAACCTTTGTATCCTGAGGGCCATCCTAAGAGAGCTGAGCAAGATTCTCAGAGAATTAATACTGAAGCACCTAGTCCTAGTAATAAAAATAAAAATAAAAATAACAAGACTTTGCATGCTTCTAGTGAACCTGTTATAGATACACCTGAGAACCCAAATGATATTTCTATTTCTGATGCTGAGACACAATCTGGTGATGAACATGAACCAAGTGATAATGTTAATGATGATGTTCATGTTGGTGCTCAACCCAGTAATGATAATGATGTGGAGATTGAACCTGCTGTTGATCTTGATAACCCACAATCTAAGAATAAACGTTATGATAAGAGAGACTTTGTTGCTAGGAAGCATGGTAAAGAAAGAGAACCATGGGTACAGAAACCCATGCCCTTTCCTCCTAAACCATCCAAGAAAAAGGATGATGAGGATTTTGAGCGCTTTGTTGAAATGCTTAGACCTGTCTTTTTGCGTATGCGTTTGACTGATATTCTGAAAATGTCTCCTTATGCCAAGTATATGAAAGATATTGTTACAAATAAAAGAAAGATACCGAAAGCTGCCATTTCCACCATGCTTGCTAATTACACTTTTAAGGGTGGAATACCAAAAGAAACTAGGAGATCCAGGAGTACCAACTATACCATGCTCTATTAAAAGAAACTATGTTAAAACTGCTTTATGTGATCTGGGAGCCGGAGTTAGTGTTATACCTTTCTCTTTATATCGTAGACTTGATTTGAATAAGTTGACACCTACTGAAATCTCTTTGCAAATGGCTGATAAATCAACTGTTGTACCCATCGGTATTTGTGAGGATGTGCCTGTTGTGGTTGCAAACGTTACTATCTTAACTGACTTTGTTATTCTTGATATTCCCGAGGACGACAGTATGTCGATCATCCTTGGTAGACCCTTTTTGAATACTGCAGGGGCTGTTATTGATTGCAACAAGGGCAATGTCACTTTTCATGTTAATGGTAATGAGCATACGGTACACTTTCCGAAGAAGCAACCGCAAGTTCATAGTATTAATTCTATTGGAAAATTTTCAACTATTACAATTGGAGGTTTTGAATTCCCTCTTCCTTCTGTCAAAAAAAATATGATATTCTTATTGTTCGGGACATGCATATCCCCGTTGAGGTAACCTAGTGTCATTCGAAAATTCTCTGGTTCCATGTTATTCGAAAGAATTTTGTTAATAAGACTTGATCAACCTTGTTAATGGATTCCTTTTGATGAGCATGAGATGGATGAATTTAGAAAGCACAACTCTCTGCACCCACCTTTTACTTTCTGTTATTTAGAATAAATAAAGCAAAAAATAGTATTATCCGTCTGTTTTCTGAATTATCCGTGCAATAAAAAATGTCCCGAAAATAAAAGTTCTCCAAATGCCCTGAAAATTTAGTATGATTTTTTATCCAATATTTTAGAATTTCTGGCACTGAGATTGCACCAGGGGGCTGCACCAGTGGACCACAAGGGTGGAGGGCGCGCCCTACCCCCCTGGGCGTGCTCCCTGCCTTGTGG
Organism: Thinopyrum elongatum; assembly: GCA_011799875.1. Classification (NCBI taxonomy): domain Eukaryota; kingdom Viridiplantae; phylum Streptophyta; class Magnoliopsida; order Poales; family Poaceae; genus Thinopyrum; species Thinopyrum elongatum. Next base: position 78,308,617 of record CM022300.1, on the reverse strand, counting down.
GTCCCATGTGGGCCCCCCTCACTTATTCCAGCACCCATCCACTTCGTCTTCCTCTAAAAAAAATCATCCCGTAGCTCAAACCCGTGTTCTAGCTCATTTTGCTGCCATTTTCGATCTCCTTGTGTAAAGCTCCATTTGCAAAACTGCTTTGGGGGATTGTTCTTCGGTATGTAACTCCTCCAATGATCCAATTAGTTTTTGTTCTAGTGCTTTATATATTGCAAATTTTTGCTGCTATGGTGACCTTGTTCTTAAGCTTGCATGTCAAATTTATATTGTCCAAAGTAGTTTTGATGCATGATAGAGCCTCTAGGCACTTGTAGGAGTAGTTGATATCAGTTTTGTTGAGTTTGATTCACTTTTGTTTTAAGTCACTAAAATTTTCAGAAATTTTCAGGAAACAAACGATGAAGAGATGGTTGAGAGGCTCTTCGAGTCGGGGTTCTAAAGAAAATGAGAATGAGGAGAAGAAGAAGCCCAAGTACAACCTACCACGCACCATGGAGGTTCGGCCGTGTGAATGGCCATGTGATGCATTCTTGAGGGCTGCCGGAATTTATGATGATTTCTATTATTTGGCGGAGAATGCAGGCATCACCAACTTCCTCCATGATAAGTGTGATCAATACATCCTACTCACTAATACTTTCGTGCAAAATTTTCACTTTCATGCTAGGAAATCACCACCCATGGTAGAATTTTATTTATACGATGAGTATAAGGAGATGACGCTTTATGATTTTTGTGAGGTTTGCAAATTACATTTTGAGGGCAGCGTCGATGAACCACGTCCTAGAGATGTGGAAGTTTTTATTGATGAAGTTACCGTAGGGGAAGGGAGAAAGGTGTCGGAAGCGAGAGTGGCTAGTTTACATTTTCCTGTTTTGCGCTACTATTCATTATTTGCTGGGCGATGTTTAATTGGTCGCGGGGAGAGTGGAGGCCTTAGTGCTCCTGACCTTGCTATTTTGCACCATGCTTTACTTCGTAATAGAACTTTTAGTTTGGGCGCTATGGTTGCTCGACGATTGAGCTGAAACCGTTCGAGGGGTCCTATATTTGGAGGTATCTATGCCTCCCACCTTGCTAAGCGCTTAGAGATACCCATTAGGCACGATGATAAAGAGAAGATGCTACGACCCACTTTATATTTAGACTATAACAGTATGGTAGCACATGATTTTATTAGCGCTGATAAGGAAAAGAGACTCATCTATAACCTGGTATTCAGCCAGAAAACTTGTCAGATTATTACTTTGCCTGCACCTTCTTTGTTCAATATTCATTCAGGCACGTACCTCATTCTGCCCGAGGACATTTATGCATACTGGGAGAGGACGCGATCCCCAGTTCCTGAGCCAGAACCATCACCTGATCCATATGAGGAGTCTATTTATCAGTGGGAGCCATAGGAGCTCGCTAACCAGTGGAACCCTCAGGACCCACCTCAATACCAAGGAGAGGACTACTTTGATCCATGGGCCTAGACCAACTTGGGCCAAAATCCTAAGCTTGGGGGAGTACGTATTTCTCACCGACATTACAGTCATGCTCACACACTAATTCCAGTTGTCGGTGTTCATACTTTTTCTTTATATTATCCCTATTAGTTTATTTCTTTTTCTCGCCTTCTTCTTTTGTGTTTGAAAACTTTGAGAAAATCCAAAAAAATTAGTTGTAGTATTAAAAGAAAACCCAAAAAGTTATCTCGTTCTTCTTTTGCTTGTTGGGAGCTTTCCCGTGTAAATAGTTTTTCTCGTTCTTGTTCTACTTTCTTCAGAAAAAGAACAACTCCAAAAACATTTTAGGGTGTTCCTTTGAAATTCTTTTTCCTTTCTTTGGGTTGTAAGGAGAAGCCCACGATGAAATTGTTGAGTGGCTCTCACATGCACTATTGTTGATCTAACAAAGAGCCCATATTACTTTATCTTCTCCTTTGAATAAATGTTTGCAGATTCCAGCTTAGTCCAATGCAAGTGCACTATTATTGTTATCCACATCGTTTGGTTGTGCAAGTGAAAGGCAATAATGACGATATTTGATGAAATGATTGAGATGAGGAAAAGATGGTACGAACTCGACCTATCTTGTTTTTGTAAATATGATTGGTTCATCGTTCCTGATTCAGCCCATTATGAATGAAACATGTTTGCAATGGCAATCAGAGATTATAGTTACTCGTGCCATGCTTAATTATCTACGAGTTTATAATGGTTTACCTTGCGTGCCAACATGCTTTTAAAATGGTTGTGATGTAGTATGATAGGATGGTATCCTCCTTTGAATGATTCGAGTGGCTTGACTTGGCACATGTTCATGCATGTAGTTGAAACAAAATCAACATAGCCTCCACGATATTCATGTTCATGGTGATTTATATCCTACTCATGTTTGCACTCAATGTTGGTTAATCTTAACGCATGTTTATGACTGTTGTCGCTCTCTAGTTGGTCCCTCCTCAATCTTTTGCTAGCCTTCACTTGTACTAAGCGGGAATACCGCTTGTGCATCCACTTCCATAAACCTAAAGTTGTTCTATATGAGTCCACCATACCTACCTATATGCGGTATTTACCTGCTGTTCCAAGTAAATTTGCATGTGCCAAACTCTAAACCTTCAAATGATAATCTGCTTTGTATGCCCAAATCACACATGTAGCAACTGGTGGCTGTCAGTATCTTCCATGCTAGGTGGGTTATTCTCACGATGAGTGGACTCCGCTCATCATTCACGAGAAAATGGCTGGTAATCGGGATGCCCAGTCCCATGCTCAAATCAAATCAAAATAACTCTAAACAAAACTCCCCCAGGATTGTTGTTAGTTGGACGGTACCCGTTGTTTCGGACCAGCCGTGGAGTGTGCTTGTTGGTTGAGGGGGAGTAAAAATTTTACCATTCTGTTTGGGAACCGCCTATAATGTATGTAGCATGGAAGATACCGAGATCTCTTGGTTGTTATGTTGACAATGAAAGCATACCGCTCAAAATTATATTCATCTCTATTTTAAAAGCTTGAGCTCTAGCACCTCTGCAAATCCCTGCTTCCCTCTACGAAGGGCCTATCTATTTACTTTTATGTTGAGTCATCATCCTCTTATAAAAAGCACCAGTTAGAGAGCACCACTGTCATTTGTATGCGTTGTTATTAATTGATATTGAGTATGACTGTGACTGGATCTCTTTTACCATGAATTACAATGTCTAGTCAGTCCTTGATCTTCAGGAGTGCTCTGCATTTATGTTTTACGGTCTCAGAAAGGGCTAGCGAGATACCATTTTGTTATATCATATCATGATTGTTTTGAAAAAGTGTTGTCATCTGAGATTTATTATTATTTCTCGCTAGTTGATTATGCCATTGATATGAGTAAATGTGAGACCTAAATGTTATTGTGAATATGGTTAGTTCATAATCTTTGCTGAAAACTTGAATGCTGGCTTTACATATTTGCAACAACAAGATCAAACAGAGTTTGTGAAAGTTTTTCTTTATCACTTTCAGTTTGTCAACTGAATTGGTTGAGGACAAGCAATGGGTTAAGCTTGGGGGAGTTGATACGTCTCCATCGTATCTACTTTTCGAAACTCTTTTGCCCTTGTTTTGGACTCTAATTTACATGATTTGAGTGGAACTAACCCGGACTGACGCTGTTTTCAGCAGAATTGCCTTGGTGTTATTTTTGTGCAGAAATAAAAGTTCTCGGAATGACCTGAAACTTCACAGAGAATATTTTTGGAATAAATAAAAATATTGTCAAAAGAATCAACCGGAGGGGACCCACCGGCTATCCACAAGGGTGGAGGGCGCCCCCCCTAGGGCGCGCCCCCTGCCTTGTGGGTCCCCTGGACCTCCACCGACCTCAACTCCAACTCTATATATTCACTTTCGGGGAGAAAAAAATCAGAGAGAAGGACTCATCATGTTTTACGATACGGAGCCGCCGCCACCTCCTGTTCCTCATCGGGAGGGCAGATCTTGAGTCCGTTCGGGGCTCCAGAGAGGGGAAATCGTCGCCATCATCATCATCAACCATCCTTCATCACCAATTTCATGATGCTCACCACCGTACGTGAGTAATTCCATCATAGGCTTGCTGGACGGTGATGGGTTGGATGAGATTTATCATGTAATCGAGTTAGTTTTGTTAAGGTTTGATCCCTAGTATCCACTATGTTCTAAGATTGATGTTGCTATGACTTTGCAATGCTTAATGCTTGTCACTAGGGCCCGAGTGCCATGATTTCAGATCTGAACCTATTATGTTTTCTTGAATATATATGTGTTCTTAATCCTATCTTGCAAGTTGTAGACACATATTACGTGTTATGATCCGCATACCCCAAGGTGACAATAATTGGGATTCTTTCCGGTGATTACCGTAGTTTGAGTAGTTCATGTATTCACTAAGTGCAAATGCTTTGGTCCGGTACTCTATTAAAAGGAGGCCTTAATATCCCTTAGTTTCCATTAGGAACCCGCTGCCACGGGAGGGTAGGAGAAAAGATGTCATGCAAATTCTTTTCCATAAGCACGTATGACTATATTCGGAATACATGCCTACATTACATTGATGAATTGGAGCTAGTTCTGTGTCACCCTAGGTTATAACTGTTGCATGATGAATGCCATACGACATAATTATCCATCATTGATCCATTGCCTACGAGCTTTTCACATATTGATCTTTGCTACGTTACTTTGCCGTTGCCACTGTTACAATTGCTATAAAACTGCTACTGTTACTTTTGCCACTGTTACCGTTACTTCCATACTACTTTGCTACTAAATACTTTGCTGCAGATATTAAGTCTTTCAGGTGTGGTTGAATTGACAACTCAGCTGCTAATACTTGATAATACTCTTTGGCTCCCCTTGTGTCGAATCAATAAATTTGGGTTGAATACTCTACCCTCGAAAACTGTTGCGATCCCCTATACTTGTGAGTTATCAGCAGTCAGCGGGGGTCTGAGAGAACTAAAAATCTTCTTAGCTGGTACTGATCGAACTTGTTCCTCTCTGACTCGGAGGTCGAGTAGTATTTGTGGATCTGGTATTGGTCAAGCTTGTTCCGCCTCGACTCGGTAGTCGGTTGGAATCTATAGGGTTTGTTGTACTTGAATGTTGGTGCTGGACTTGACCGAGCAAAATGTTTCTTTTTGGCTTCTCTTCCAGTGGGGGCACGCTGAGTGCACCCACTGGGTGTAGTCCCCGATCCTCTGTCGGACTAGATGAGTCTGGCAGAGGGTTTAAGTCTCCTGGTAAACCTCCATGCAGTCAGCATGGCAAATATCTTTTAGTCTAAAATTGAGCCAATCAGATGGAGCGTCGGTTTCACCCTTTTGCATGAAAGGAGTATTTGTCCGAGTGGACGTGTTTCCCGACTGATCGGGGTATGTTGACTACGAGGAAAAACTTGGTGGCACTCGTATGTCTCCCGGAGGAGATAGACTAGTGGTCCGATGTGGACGTGCCATGAAACTCGAGTGGCGAGGCTAGTGCGTGGACTGACTCTCCGGAGAGAGGCCACTCATTATCCCGAGGGAACACCAGCACATGACATCTCCGACTCCAAGTTTGTGAAACTGACGCCTTGGAGCCTAGAAGAAGGCCCAAGTGTATCCGTAGAGGAGCGTCGTTTTCACCCTTTTGCAGTCCTGAAGATGACTCCAGGTAATGATTTGGGCGATCGTCCGAGTGGACGGTTCTACCCTCATAGATCTTTGGCGGACCGAGCATGTATGGTAAGAAAAATATTCCTGATGTGATCAACAGATTGATCAAATGGGCGTAACCCCTGAGGGTGGCATGGCCCACGGTTGTGCGGAGCCCCTGAGTGATGCTCGAAAGAGGTAAGCTTGCTACAGAGTGCGATATGAGGTTTGATCATATGAGTAACTTAGTCGTTCCAGTGTTGGGGGTGTAGTGGTGAAGACATGTCCAACTGATGGTGACGCGCGAGGCGGCCGAGGGGCGAGGATGTGTACAGCCGAGTGACGATGCGCGGGGCGGCCGAGTGGTGAAGACGTGCACAACCGAGTGGCGACGCGCGGGACAGCCGAGTGGTGAAGATGTGCACAACCGAGTGGCGACGCGCGGGGCGGCCGAGAGGTGAAGACGTGCACAACCGAGTGACGACGCGCGGGGCGGCCGAGTGGTGAAGACGTGCACAACCGAGTGGCGACGCGCGGGGCGGCCGAGTGGTGAAGACATGCACAACCGAGTGGCGACGCGCGGGGCAGCCGAGTGATGAAGACGTGCACAACCGAGTGGTGACGCACGGGGCGGCCGAGTGGTGAAGACGTGCACAATCGAGTGACCACACGCGGGGCAGCCGAGTGGTGAAGACATGCACAACCGAGTGGCGACGTGTGGAGCGGCCGAGTGAAGGACTGCGTGTCCAGCCAAGTGGTGACGCACGGCGCGGCCGAGTGGCGACGCGCGGGGTGGCCGAGTGACGACGCACGAGGCAGCCGAGTGAAAGACTACGTGTCCAGCCAAGTGGCAAAAATGGTCCTCGAAGGAGTTAGCCATATGTTTTCGATGCTGATGTACCGACGAGGTCGGTGTAGTTTGGTTGCGGTGCAAGAAGACCGGTGTGCCAACTGATTCTGAGTAGGAACGAAGATGGCGCGCAGAGCATCTGAGTGATCATGTAACTTATCAAAGTGGTGGATCCGAGTGCACTCATTGAAGTGAAGGATCTGACTGGTGTTGAAGTACTCGACCACTTAGGAGAGTGTAATTCCGAATGAGCTGCAGCCGCCGGGTGCGGCGTAGCCCCCTAGCATACTATAGGCTTCGACCGCAGTCCTGTCGGAACACAATTAATATAGTTTTGAATGGATAATTTGTAATTCATCGAGTCGGACTCGAGTAAAGATGAGGAGAAGCTTCCGAGTGATGCTCAAAAGAGGCAAACTTGCAAAGGAGTGAAGTGTGCAGTTTGATTATAAAAGTAACTTATCTGTCTCAGGCTCAACGAGACGATGAGGCCTATGTCATTGACACGATGAAGAGGACTTCACGGAGGGGTAGGCCGGATGTGTTTGAAATCAACAGAGCGGCAAGGTCAGTGTTGTGGTGTGCTAGGATTGATACAGTGACCGAGACCGAGAAGCGATGAAGTTGGCGCACAAAGCCGTCGAGTGGTCGCGTAACTTGTGTATAAAAAAATAGCACAAGCCAACGTAATAATTTCTCAAGGAAATGTGATGTGTGCTGAAATGATTTGTGTAAGTGACACCCATAGACACCCGCTGGGTATGCAAGGGGCTTGCTGGTTCAGAACTAACAAGAATCTAGAAGAGCGAAGGAATTGATTGAACTTGACAAAGTGAATGATCCAATTTGATGTGTTAGAGCGCCAGACTCAAATAAAAGGTAGTGTAGTGTTCCGACTGAGTTGCAGCCTCCGAGGACCGATGCAAACTCAAAATGAAGAACACATGGTGTTCGTGAACGACGTATGTGTTAAAATGGAAGTTGGACTCGGGAACGACGTATGTGTCAAATAACCAGTACTAAACAAGTATGTGAAAATAAGCAGCCGCGCGTAGAGGCACACTCGGTGGCGTGGCCTCCGAGTGAACGTGATGTGTGAATTACGGGATACTCGGGAACGCGGAAATAACAGGATGTAGTTCATGTAGAATGACTTAGCTGTCTGAAGGCGTGCGAGTGGCCGAGTGGAGAAGATGTGTTCAACCGATGGCAATACGCGGGGCGGCCGATTGATGTAGATGTGACTCACCGTGTGGCGACGTGCGGGGCGGCCGAGTGGTGAGGGTGTGTCCAACCAATGGCGACGCGCGGGGCGACCGAGTGGTGAGGACTAAAAGGTTCTCCGAATGATCGGATGTTGTTGATCGCTGAGCAAAACTTGGTGGCATTCATATGTCTCTCGGAAGAGATAGACTTGAGGTCCAAGTGTGGACATGCCATAAAAACCCGACTGACGCCGGCACGTTGTCTGACTCTCCGGAGAGATGCCACCCCTTATCCCGGGGGAACGGCAGCGCAGTCCATCTACGAGTCCAAGTTTATGAGGCATGCGCCTTGGACCCTAATGGAAGGGCCAAGTTAACCCGCGGAGGTGCGTTAAGCTCATCTCATAGCGATCCTGAAGGTGACTTCGGTCGGGTGTTTTACGTGTCCGAGTGCACGGGTCCCCACGGAGGGTGGTCAGTCGGACTGACAGACGTCCTTTCGAAAAGGAACTGTGGGCAATCGATCGGATCGATTTGCTGTGGAAATTCTGGGTGAGGCCTAGCCCAATCGAGTAGCGACCCGTGGGGCGGCTGAGTGGTGAGGACATGCCCAACCAAGTGATGACGCGCGGGGCATCCGATTGATGTAGACGCATCCAGCGGAGTGGCGACGCACGGGGTGTCCGAGTGACGAAGACGCATCCAGCGGAGTGGTGACGCGTGGGGCGTCCGAGTGACATAGACGCATCCTGTGGAGTGGCGACGCGCGGGCCGTCCGAGTGGGTAAGTTGATGAAGATGTGCCCAGCCAAGCGGTGACGCGCGGGGCAGCGAGTGGTGAAGACGTATCCAGCAGACTGGCGGTGTGCGGTAGGAGAATGTCTAGACGTTTTAGCTGTCCGAGTGACGGGTTCCATCTGACTGAGTAAATCCGTGTGAGTGAAAAGCGGAGTGAACGATCTGTCTTGGTGAACTGAAGAGGATAATACCCTCAATATTTTCTCCCGAGTGTTTGTGGACGATGTTTCCTTTGACTTCATCTCCGTTGAGCGCCGAGGAAGGAGGGCAGGGCTACTCGGCGATGGGCGCAGGAGTTGTTTGGTACCCGCGCTGCGTCGCCGAGTGCCTCCACCGCGGAGTCTGCCCCAGGGCGGCGGACACAGGGAAGATGGTCGTGCGCGAGGGTGCGACCTATTGTGCCGCGCCGAGTCTGCACGTCCATCGCGGAAGCCGCCTTCGAGTAACCGGGAAGGTCGAGGCCGTTTCGGTGGACGTTGCTGCCGAGTAGTTGATGCTGGAGATACTCATGTTGGTGCTGGAGGGAGTTGCTGCCGGGCGTCGGGTCTTGTTGACGCAGAGGCGTCCGCGCTACGTCGTTGTGTGCCACTCGGCCGCTCGTGCTGCGCTGGACACGCGTCTCCCTCGCGGAGTCGACCGCTGAGCCACCAACGCCGGAGGAAGGAGCTGCGGCGGCCGGGGGGGGGGGGCGTGGCCAGCCTCTGGCCTCGAGCCGCGTCGAGCCTGCGTCCTTCGCCACGGGTGCTGCTGCCGGGCGGCTGATGCCCAGGGGAGGAGGCAAACGGTGGTTTACTTGGTGCTGGCATCGGCGGTGGGCACGATGGGAGGACCAGCTGGGCTGGTTGTGTGCTGCTTGTGCTTTCTGGTGAAGAAGATGCTGTGGCCAACTTCATCGCCTGGTTGATCTGAAGGGGATGATGCGGCCGTCCTCCTCCTCTGTCCGAGTGAGCATGCGTGTCCGAGTGAACCTGGGTTCTCTCCGTCGGACGCGTCTTCGCGGCGCGGAGGCCACCGTCGATCAGCCGACTGGGCGGAGGAGACCCGCGCTGTCGGTTGCTGTGTCTCGCTGCTAGAGGAGACGGACCGCCAGTCGGGGCCACAAGGAAGATGAAGAAGACGTTATGACGTATTCATGGAGTTGCCAATGTCGAGAATCTGCATGCTATAATCCTTGCTTAATTGACGCCAATGCTTCGCTGTATGTAATGGCAGTTTCCTTCTCTTGGCCACGCACTAATTGACATTGATTTGGCAATCAAAACGTTTTCTTTTTTTCGAGGCATTGACTCTTTTGATCCCGAACGGCCATCGGTTGCAGGTTGTGGGTCGTGCCTGTTTTGTAGGTCGCCGCTGCACCGCGCCTCCGCCGTAGAGACCGTCGCTGGCGACTGGCGCCGGAGGAAGGAGCGATGCATGCCTACGCCGCGTCGGGCCTGCGCCTCCACCGCGGAGGCCGAGAACACGAGGTGGAGTCAACAGCCGTGTGTGGGGGCTCAATGACAAGGTTGAATACGACGATGAAGTGGACGACGCCGGTGGCCGTGCGAGACGACGACGAGGCGGACGGCGCCAGCGGTCACGCGTGGAGGCTCAACGATGACGTCGCAGATGAGGTGCAATCGGTTGTGCCGAGGTCGGAGACGACGATGACGCGGGCGGCGCTGGTGGCCGCGCATGCACTCGGCTGTACCGAGGTTGGAGACGACGATGGGGCGGCCGGCGCCGGTGGCCGCGCATGCACTCGGCTGTACCGAGGTTGGAGACGACGACGGGGCGGACGGTGTCGGTGACCGTGCGCAGAGGTGCAGCCGGTTTCTTGTAAGTGCTTGGATTGATGTCCGTTTCCTTCAGCGGGAATCGATCTGCCACCGGTGGTTGAAAAATAACCATCTACATCATGGCTCGATAGACGCCATGCCCCACGGTGGGCGCTAACTGTCGTGGGAACGATTCCGACAATAATAAGGATTGGGTAAAGGAGCATGATCTATCGAGATGCATATGGGTGACATGGTGGTTTTAGCGAGTTTGGGCCTCTCGCGGTGGAGATAACAGCCCTACGTCTCATGCTCCGGAAAGGCTTTGTTTTATCTAAGTATGTATCCGGAGGTTATAATGTGAGAGAGAGAGGAGAACGGATCCCCATGCCAGAGCTAAGTCCTGAGACTAATGGCGAGAGAGTCGAGGGAGAAGAATGAGAACCTGTCGAGCTATGCGGTGGGGGGTGGCTTATATAGAGTGCGCCACCCCTCACCTCTTATGTTACAAATTAGAGCATCAATGCCATAATATCAGCCCACTATGAAACCTCCACCATGAAGATGACGTTTCAACTACCTTGCCGACTATTGGTCTTCGCACGCCCGAGTGAGTCATATAGCTGAGTGGTTGCCTGCCGTTCGAGTGGATGGTACGTCGATGCGTCCGAGTAGATAGTATGTCTGAATGAGATTTATCTGGACCCACCTGCTATGTGGACCTCATCCTTTATGATATTTTGACCCTTCGTGGGCCTACCTGTTATGCGTATCCCCAACACCAGGTGCCTCCTCGTCGCTGTCGTCGAGGATGACGATGCCGCCCTCCTCGCGGCCGCGGTGCCAGGCAGCGATCTCCTCGAGGGCATGGCGCTGGCGCGCCATCTTCTCGCGGACGTAGTCCTTCCGCGCCCATTTGAGGGCGGTCTCATCGTCGGCGACCATGACCTTGTGCTCCTTCTTCACGGGGAGCAGCCCCGGCTCGGTCTTTGGCCGGACGAGGCGGGAAGAGGGAGGAATGGGGCCACGGCCGCCCTCGTTGATAACGAGGGCGCCGCCGCGGGTGCAGCACCTGAGCGGCGTCTCCCGTGGCTCCGGCTTGACGTGGCGCAGCGCCGGTGAGCTGGAGGAGAGGGAGCCCGACGAGGAGGAGCTCGCCGTCTCCATTCATCGCGGCGTCCAGGAGCTGCCGCGGTGGCGAGAGAAGGAGGGGGACGCCGGGTACTCCAGGCGCGGCGTGTTGCCGGCCTCGATGTACTCGAGGATGACCTCGAGGGTGCGGCTGGGGACGCCCCACCATTGGCGCCGCCCGTCGGAGTTGAGGCAGCCGCAGGGCTCGACGCCGTTAGTGGAGGCGAGCTGCTCCTCGTGGCGCCGGTCGAAGTACGCCGTCCACAGCGCGTTGCCGTCTGGGGCGTACCTCGGCTCGTTCCGCGCCGCCACCGGCAACGAGGACCGGATGCACGCGGATCAGCGCCGGTGGGCGCTGGAGGCACCGGGACGCTGCCGACGCTAAGCCTCCAGGTGCCCGACACCCGCATGTCAGGCGGCGCCAGGTAATCGGCCTCGTAGAGGAGGAGTGCCTCGTCCTTGCGCAGGTGGCGGCGACTGAAGCCGTTGGCCGACGCACCATCACCTGGGTAGCGCTCGGCCATGCTCGTCGTCGGAGGGGGAGAGACGCGCGTCGGTGGTGAGAGTTCAGTAGTGGGAGAGGGTTCTGCGGCGATGGAGTGTGCGCTCACCAACGAGGGAGGGCCGACTTTTATAGCGGCGGGGGGCGGCACGCGTGCGTACGCATGGCGGGAGCAGGCGGGACACGCGTCGCCGCGGCTTCACTGCGCCGCCCGTGAGGCATCAATGGAAGGCTGACTGGCGCGGTAGCGCGGCAGCCTTGGCATTGATTCCCGGCGGGAAACCGAGGCGATGAGGACGGCGAGCGCGGCCGGTCGCTGACTCGGCAGGCCCGCCAGGCTTTCGTGCCAAAACTGTTTCCCCCGGCGCCCCCAGGCGCCCCTAGCGCGCCGGGTTCGACCTGGGTCCGCCGACGCGAAATTCGGCCGTAACCGGCGAAAAATGGGATTCTGGGGGCGCGACTGGGCCGATTTTTCGGCGCCGGCGATGAAAAAGGGCCTTAGGGGGGGGGGCTTGTTGGGGGCGCGGCTAGTGATGCCCTTAGCGGACTCGCCTGGGCCGGCATCGAGGACGCTTTCCCTTCGCGGTGGATCTATATGGCAGGTGGTGGGTGTCGTAGTGATGGGGTTGAATGTAGGTCTCAATATTTATTCTCAAAAAAGAAGGATAACCTCCGAGTGAAGCACACAGTTGTAATCACTCTTATATTAGTTGTAATCACTCTTATATTTCTTTACAAGGGAAATACTTATTTTTTTCTCCAAATCCAACAGCTGAACAACATCGATTCGGGAAAAAAAATAAAAGGACGCATGCCTCAAGACATAACTCCACTAGACACCTACTAAACCTATGATAAAAGACAAAAACAAAATGAAAAATACACAACTCCTAGGTTAAGCTTTCAAGAAGGAATCGCCGCTCGAGGGTCGATGATGATGAGTCCAACCCAAGGTCGATCTTGGGATTTTCATTCCCAAAGCCAAGCTTCGATCCACCTCCTTCGGCAAGGGCATGACGTAGGCATGCGTCAATATAGCCTGATCGAAGATCTAGCGTTTTCACCGCAGTGCGCATGCACGTCATTGAAGTTGCCTGTACTAAACACTTGTCCGGCAACCGACATCTCGCTAGCCAGATACTGCAGGAGGAGAAACTGGAAGACAATGACGTCCCATACCGCCTCGCCTCCCATCACTGTCAAACCACTTTTGATCCAGCAACAACAAGCAAAACATGACACCTTCATCAGAGCCACCATGCAGCACCTGCCGACATCATGCACAACTTGACGTCTCCGCATGAGACGCAGTGGCGGAGCCAGAAATTTGGTCGTCGGTATTATTTCATATTTTATTTTTTGCCAAGGCAATATAATAGAACAATAAATGTATAGTAAGAAGGCAACATCAATAACTCAATGATCATATATCGATAATAGTAGCAAAATATCATTGTGGCAATATCTCTAACAATTAATAAAGATTACAAACAGCAAAGAAAATTACAATATAACTTTACAGTCCCCTTTTTGAAAGAGATTGATGACATCCTCATCTTTCACGTGTTTGAATAATTCTCTATCAACGAATGTAACCAAGCAATTGTTCAAATATTCATCACTCATTTTGTTTCTTAGTGAATTCTTCATGTATTTCATTGAGGAAAATACCCTCTCAATACTAGCAGTGGCTACCAGAAGAATGAGCACCAATTTAAGAAGTTTGTAAAGAATGTAATATTGTTCATTCTTTCATGTCTCAACCATCAAAACCGAAAGCTCAGTGAATAATCCTCAGATTTTTTTTAGAAACAGAGGGAAAGAATAGATGCAGTACTGGATGTGGATGGATGCAAAATGGATGAAGGCCGGACTGCTGGATGGTGGTGCTGCCGCGCCGGGGAACTGGGGATGCCCAAGGACGGTGGCTGGAGGGCTCTGCGGTCGCGCTGGGGAGGCCGGAGGAAGACTGGCGGCCTGGCGCCTGGCAGAGCTATGGAGGAGAGGGCCGGACGCCGGAGGCTGAGGGCAGGGGAGGGAGATGACCGGCCAGAGGGGAGGTGAGGGACCACGGGAGAGGCAAGAGAGGGTCGGCCGCCGGAGCCGAACCTAGAATCGCTTGCCGCCGTTTTCAGCTAGCCCTAGTTTAGGGAAAAGGGATTTATTTGATTTGGGAATCGAGGGAGGGAGATGAGGTGATTGGGCGCTCGGTTGCTCCTTCTCCTAACCAGACGCCCATTCGCTCATGTTTGGTACCGTGTGTGGCTGACGAGGGGCGTTTAGCTGCACTAAGTTCATGGCCGAGTCTTTAGCGTATAATACATGTAGTAGTTTTTTTGCGTGAAATTCTTTTGTATTCTAGGGAATTCCCAGGAAGACCCCCAACTCCGCCATTGATGAGACGTCGTGTGTAGCACCCGCCGGCGACTTCACCTGTCGGTGATAGACATGGCATGACACCTCGAAAAGAGACGCATGTGTCACCCACTGAGCTGCATCGAACCCGGTCTCTTGGTGGAGGGGGCGCCCCATACCGCCGCCAGCCTCATAGAGGCCGTCACCACAGTGAGACCTGGCCACCGCATCATCCACATGACCACGAAGGCCGCTGCCATCAAAGAAGCCGGACCGCCGCCCCATCACCCAACTCATGCAGTGCGCATTAGAAAGCAACAAAATACTGGATTTTTGTCAGATCTATGTAATACTGTTGTTCATTCATCTACTAATAAGGATACTCGAGTGGTAGAACACAATCAAATAAGAGTTTGGTAACTTGAACAATCACATTTTCATCGAGTGACCTTTGATTATCTCAATCTAAGTTCCGCCTAGTGTACTAGACAAGGACAAATTACCACGTGACAAGCATGGGCGATAATTTTAATATGGTTTTTTTGCAGGGAGATTTGAATATGGTTTTGGCATCAACATTTGATAGTTGAATTACGACAAACTGATAAATAAGGTGAACAAGGGATGATTCCCACATGAGTAAGTTGTATAAGATATCTACAATAATAGAAAGCAAGTGTACAATAGCACTGGCATATTGCAAGAGAGACAAAAGATTGGAGATAATTACATGGCTGGGTACATTCTCATATTTCGCTATCAGTGTGCATACTTCATCTTGAACACTATACTTGGTGGTGGTATGTGTGCGGTAACATTTAAGTAATCCAAAAGAATCTGCTCACAGAAGGTAAACTGAGACGTACTACCAATCAACTAACTTCCATGCAACTAAAGTTTAGCAAAATACATGTTCTAACATCACCCCGAAAGTGTAGATAATAGCCTAAACTTGGACAAAGAAATTTCCAAAGGCAAGGCGAAATACAAGACAGTACAATAGTTAAATGTGTTGGGAAACGTTGCATGGAAAACAAAAAAAATTCTACGCACACGCAAGATCTATCAAGGAGATGCATAGCAACGAGAGGGGAGAATGTGTCTGCGTACCCTCATAGAACGTAAGCGGAATCGTTTGTTAATGCGGTTGATGTAGTCGAACTTCTTCGCGCCCCAACCGATCAAGTACCGAACGTATGGCACCTCCGCGTTCAACACACGTTCAGCTCGGTGACATCCTCGCCTTCTTGATCCAGCAAGACGGCGAAGTAATGGATGAGTTCCGGCAGCACGACGGCGTGGTGTCAGTGATGGTGAAGCTATCTCCGCAGGGCTTCGCCTATGCACTATGAAAAATATGACCGAGGGTGTAAACGGTGGAGGGGGGCGCCGCACACGGCTAAGAGATTGTCGTGGTTATGTGTGGTGCCCCCCTCCCACATATATATAGGTGGGGGAGAGGGGAGAGGCCAAGGGGCACCTCAAGTAGGGCCGAATCCTACTTGGGGCTTCCCCAAGTTGCGCCCTCCTTCCTTATTTGAATGTGGGAGGAAGGCAGGGGGAGGTGGCGCCCCCCTTTCCTTTCTCTCACGAGGAGGGAAAGGCAGGAGGGGCCACCCCTCCCCTTTCCTTCCCTAGGGCTGGCCAGCCAAGGAGAGGGGTGCGCCAGCTCCCTAGTGGGCTGGTCTGTCCCCCCCCCTTTGGCCCATTAGGCACATACACTTACCGGCGGTGTCTAGAACCCCTTCCGGCGACCCGATGACTACCTGGTGCACTCCGAAACTCTTCCGGTGTCAGAATAGCATCGTCCTATATATCAATCTTTACCTCTGGACCATTGCAGAGCTCCTCGTCATGTCTATGATCTCATCTGGGACTCTGAACAACATATGGTTACCAAATCATATAACTCATATAACACTATATCGTCAACGAACGTTAAGCGTGTGGACCCTACGGGTTCGAGAATTATGTAGACATGACCGAGACACCTCTCCGGTCAATAGCCAATAGCAGAACCTGGATGCCCATATTGGCTCCTACATATTCTATGAAGATCTTTATCGGTCGAACCTTATGACAACATACGTAATTTTTTTTGTGCATCGGTATGTTACTTGCCCGAGATTCGATCGTCGGTATCTTCATACCTAGTACAATCTCGTTACCGGCAAGTCTCTTTACTCGTTCCGTAATACATCATCTTGCAACTAACTCCTTAGTCATTTTGCTTGCAAGGCTTCTTATGATGTGTATTACCGAGAGGGCCCAGAGATACCTCTCCGATACTCGGAGTGACAAATCCTAATCTTGATCCATGCCAACTCAACAAACACCTTCGGAGATACCTGTAGAGCATCTTTATGATCACCCAGTTACATTGTGACGTTTGATAGCACACAAGGTATTCCTTTGGTATCCGGGAGTTGCATACTCTCATAGTCGAAGGAATATGTATTTGTCATCAAGAAAGCAATACCAATAAACTGAACGATCAATATGCTAAGCTAACGGATGGGTCTTGTCCATCACATCATTCTCCTAATGATGTGATCCCGTTATCAAATGACAACACATGTCTATGGTTAGGAAAACTTAACCATCTTTGATCAACAAGCTAGTCTAGTAGATGCTTACTAGGGACATGGTATTTGTTTATGTATTCACACATGTATTTAAGTTTTCGATCAATACAATTCTAGCATGAATGATAAACCTTTATCATGAATAAGGAAATATAAAATCACAACTTTATTATTGCCTCTAGGGCCTATTTCCTTCAGTCTCCCACTTTCACTAGAGTCAATAATCTAGATTACATTGTAATGAATCTAACACCCATGGAGTCTTGGTGCTGATCATGTTTTGCTCACGGAAGAGGCTTAGTCAACGGGTCTGCCACATTCAGATCCGTATGTATTTTGCAAATCTCTATGTCTCCATCCTTGACCTTTTCATGAATGGAGTTGAAGTGTCTCTTGATGTGTTTGGTTCTCTTGTGAAACCTGGATTCCTTCGCCAAGGCAATTGCTCTTGTGTTGTCACAAAAGATTTTCATTGGACCCGATGCACTGGGTATTACACCTAGATCGGACATGAACTCCTTCATCCAGACTCCTTCATGTGCTGTTTCCACTCACTTTCTTGTAAATACAGGCTTCACCGTAAGTCTATATAAAACCATATGCTTTGATCACCGCATCAAAGCATATATTCCAACTGCGAGATGCTTGCACCAGTCCATAGATGGATTGCTAGAGCTTGCACACTTTGTTAGCACCTTTAGGACCGACAAAACCATCTGGTTGCATCATATACAACTCTTCTTTAAGAAATCCATTAAGGAATGCAGTTTTGACGTCCACTTGCCAGATTTCATAATCATAAAATGCGGCAATTGCTAACATGATTCAGACAGACTTAATCATCGCTACAGGTGAGAAAGTCTCATCGTAGTCAAATCCTTGAACTTGTCGAAAACCTTTCGTAACAAGTCAAGCTTTGTAGACAGTAACATTACCATCAGCGTCAGTCTTCTTCTTGAAGATTCATTTATTCTCAATGGCTTGCCGATCATCGGGCAAGTGATCCACCAAAGTCCACACTTTGTTCTCACACATGGATCCTATCTCAGATTTCATGGCCTCAAGCCATTTATCAGAATCTGGGCTCATCATAGCTTCTTCATAGTTCGTAGGTTCGCCTTGGTCTAATAACATGACTTCCAGAACAGGATTACCGTACCACTCTGGTGCGGATCGTGCTCTAGTCGACCTACGAGGTTCAGTAGTAACTTGATCTGAAGTTTCATGATCATCATCATTAGCTTACCCTCTAGTTGGTGTAGGCATCACGGGAATGGATTTCTCTGATGTGCTACTTTTCAATTCGAGAGAAGGTACAATTACCTCATCAAGTTCTACTTTCCTCCCACTCACTTCTTTTGAGAGAAACTCCTTCTCTAGAAAGGATCCATTCTTGGCAACAAAGATCTTGCCTTCGGATCTGTGGTAGAAGGTGTACCCAATTGTTTCCTTAGGGTATCCTATGAAGACGCACTTCTCCGATTTGGGTACGAGCTTATCAGGCTGAAGCCTTTTGACATAAGTGTCTGATGTTTGCTTGAACTACGTCGGTATTTCCCCAAAGAGGAAGGGATGATGTAGCACAGCAACAGTAGGTATTTCCCTCAATGATGAGACCAAGGTTATCGAACCAGTAGGAGAAACAAGCAACACTACGTAAATAACACATGCACACAAAGAACAAATACTTGCAACCCGACGTGTTAAAGGGGTTGTCAATCCCTTTCGGGTAACGGCGCCAAAAATTGGCAAAAGGACGGGAGATAAATTGTAGTAGATTGGATAAATAGATCGTGAATAAAATAAAGTGAACCAAAAATATTTTTTGGGTTTTTAGAAATATAGATCTGAAAATAAAAGTGGCAAATAAATAAAAAGGCAAATAGCAAAATAGATCTAAAAATATATGATGAGAAAATAGACCCGGGGGCCGTAGATTTCACTAGTGGCCTCTCTCGAGAAAAATAGCATATGGTGGGTAAACAAATTACTGTTGGGCAATTGATAGAACTTCAAATAATTATGACAATATCCAGGCAATGATCATTATATAGGCATCACGTCCAAGATTAGTAGACCGACTCCTGCCTGCATCTACTACTATTACTCCGCACATCGACCGCTATCCAGCTTGCATCTAGTGTATTAAGTTCATGGAGAAACAGAGTAATGCAATAAGAACGATGGCATGATGTAGACAAGATCTATTTATGTAGAAATAGACCCCATCTTGTTATCCTTAATAGCAACGATACATACGTGTCGCTTCCCCTTCTGTCACTGGATCAAGCACCGTAAGATCGAACCCATCACAAAGAACCTCTTCCCATGGCAAGAAAAATCGATCTAGTTGGCCTAACTAAACCAAAGCTCGAAGAAGAAATAAGAGGCTATAAGTAATCATGCATATAAGAGATCAAAAGACTCAAATAACTTTCATGGATAAAAACATAGATCTGATCATAAACTCAAAGTTCATCGGATCCCAACAAACACACCGCAAAAAAGAGTTACATCAAATAGATCTCAAAGAGACCATTGTATTGAGAATCAAAAGAGAGAGAGGAAGCCATCTAGCTACTGCCTACGGACCCGTAGGTCTACAATGAACTACTCACGCATCATCGGAAAGGCACCAATGAGGATGATGAACCCCTCCGTGATGGTGTCAAGATTGGATCTGTGGTTTCTGGAACTTGCGGCGGCTGGAATTGATTTTCGTCGACTCCCCTAAGGTTTCTGGAATATTGGGGTATTTATAGAGCAAAGAGGTGGTGCGAGAGGTGTTCGAGGTGGGCACAACCCACCTGGGCGCGCCTGGGCCCCCAGACGCGCCCTGGTGGGTTGTGCTCCCCTCGGAGCCCCCCTCAGGTACTTTCTTGGCCCAACTTGTGTCTTCTGGTCCATAAAAAAATCACCAAAAAGTTTTGCAGATGTCGGGGAAACGACACGTATGGGATCGAGTGGATCCCTTCTACTGTTTGGCAGGGAAGAGGGGTGCTCAAAGAGCAGATCTAGAGATCAACACGAGGGATTTTTACCCAGGTTCGGGCCGTTGAGGAGCATAAAACCCTAGTCCTGCTTTGTGTGTATATTATGTGTTCTTGAGCTTTGGCTAGCTGCTATGATGCAAGCTGGGCCGGAGAGTCCAAAAAGTCCGAATCCTTCTACAGTATGCCTTGGGCCTCCTTTTATACGTCCAAGGGGCTGCCACAGTGGCACACAGGAGGTGTAAAGTGCTACAGTGCACGTGCTTATCTCTGGCGTCTTAGGAAAAGCGCCTTAAATGAGCTGCTTATGTGCCCCCCTAACTTTATCGGGGACGGAAACAGAGCCCGTCCCATCCGTCGCCGCCTCACTCCGTCCTGACACGCACCCAAGATGACAAGCCATGCGAGTGCCAAGCTGGCTGGCTAGCCGCTGCGCTAGAGCGGTGGCAGGATCTTCACGAAGATCTGCATGCCGCCATGCAGGTGCTCGCCAGGTTGGCTGGCTTATTGTTGTGCCGGGACGGTGGCAAGGCGGTGGAGCCTTGTCGTGTGTGAGCCTTGCCGGGGCCTCGCGGTCGTCCCCAGTAAGAACCTTGCTGGGAAATCCGCTCTCTGGTCTTCACGAAGATCTACATGCCACCACGCATGTGCCCCTGAGTCTTGGTCTTTACGCTGTTGATGGTGTCAGAGCTCTTCAACCTCAAGGGTGGTGTTCTTGTCAGTGCTTCGCAAGTCGTGCCGGCAAAGATCTTACCGGGGCCTCGCGAGCCGCCCCGGCAACGTTCTTGCCGGGGCTCAAGCTTATCTTCTGCTCCCTGGTTACTGGCTTGGACGCCGTCTTTGTTATCTTGCATTCTGCCTCCAGCTGTCCCCATCAAGCCTTGCCGCCGGCGCGGCTACAACTGCCCGTGCACAAGTAAGGGGTACTAAAAGGGCCCAAACTTTAGTACACCGACAGGAGCCCCCGGGCCCTGGCCACACACACGGGCACAACGCGTTGCTGGGCTGGGCCCAAACAGTGCGCGGGCACACGTGGCAGGGGTTAACTATTGTAATCATTTCGTCTGTTGCGCTTCCTCACGATCGACATTGAATGCGCGACGTGAGGGTCATGCGTGGAATGGTCGTAGCACGCCTACGAAAATGCCTTCACATTGGACGGTAAAGAGGTGGCCTCGCGCCTTCCCCATAAAAAGGGGAATCCGCAGAGGCACTGCTCATTGCCACCTTCACTCTTTCCAATCTAGGAACCGTCGTAGTCTTCCTCCTTGAGCCCAAACCAGAGTTTCCTCATCCATCCACCCCCTCTGCGTTCCCACCATCCTCGACCTCCCGCTCCTCCCCAGTCTTTTATGGCGCCCAAAGCGAGCAAGGGCAAGGGAGTGGCCAAGGCGAGCGAGGGGGAAGAGGTGCCGAAGAGCGAGTTGGTGAAGATGCGGAAGGAGAAAACCGTCTTTGCTCCGACGCTTGATGCGCGCACTCTGAAGGAGCGGTACCAGTGCATGTGGGGGAGGAAGACGACGGGGCATCCTGCCACCCGCGTGTCCCCGCTTCTTGCACCGCGCCCGCTCCAGATAAATTTCCTTTCTTCGTCGATTATTTCTACTGCGGGCACTGCCCCCCCATTCTCGGATTTCTTCAATGACATCATGTATACCTTCGGCCTCCATCTCTTGGATTTTACGCCAAATGCCGTGGCGTGCATGGCCATTTTCGCCCACCTTTGCAAGAACTTCGCCGGGGTGGCCCCCAACACGGCGCTCTTCCGCCACTACTTCATCCCTCGCATCCAGCCAGGAGGGGCCCTGTCTGGCTGCGTCACCTGGATCCCGAGGACCTTGTGCAAGGAGACGTACCCAAACGGGACCCAGAAGGAGAAGTGGGACGAATGGCGGCATAGGTGGTGCTGGATCGTGGAGAAGGAGCCAGCGCCGTTCAGCATGCCCCGGCGAGCGCAAGTGGTTCGTGGCGGCAACTGGGGCAATCTCGACCCTCAAGATGAGAAGCTCACAGTCGCAACCACCAGAATCCACCGCCTCAAGGCTGCCGGGCTCACTCTTGAGATGATTGGGGCCAACTTCCTCCGCCACCGCATCGCTCCTCTGCAAAACAAAGGAAGGCCGGCTTGGGAGTTCCGGAACGCGGCGGATGTTATGAGGCTGCGCCCCGGCCTAAACAACAATTTGACGGTGATGCAGCACGCGGCCCTCTGCCAAAGGCTGTTCCAACTCAAGGCTGACAAGGCCAAGAAAGCCACCAAGGCCGAGAGGGCTGAGAAGGCTAGCAAGCCGTTCAAGCTGCCGGCGGGCATGGTTCCCTTGTGCAACAACTCCGCCTTGACTTCCATCATCGCCATGATGCTGGTGTTCAATGCCCATAGCCTTGACCCGACCTGGGTTGTGCCAGACGCGGTAAGGGTGCAGGAGTTCTTCGACAGCTTGTCGGAGAGGCGGGTTCACGAAGAACCGCAACTCATCCTTGACACCACTGACGAAGAGGTGGCGTACATCGCCAGCAGGGCGGAAGAGGTGGCCCTTGCTGAGGAGGCCGGCAGCGTCGGCTTCCAAGAAGATGAGGCCGGCAAAGAAGATGAACTTGCCGAGCCAAAGGAGGTAACCGAAGAGGTGGCTGAAGAGGCAGATGAAGAGGAGGTACACGACGAGCCCCCAGTCCCGGGGAAGAAGAAACGCGTCCTTCGGCGGGCTAGCTCTGATGAGCCAGTCCGGCGAGCCTCTTCGAGCGAAGAGGCCCCCGTCAAGGGAGCGGCCGGCAAGACCGCGCAGCGGCAAGAGGCCCAGCCGCAACCTGTGCGCCATACGAGGCGTACGGCCGCGGTGGCAACGAAAGCAGCGGCCACTGCTTCTGCCTCGGCCAAGCGGCCCAGGTCCCCATCCCCATCTCCACCCCCTAGCCCGGACTCCAGTCCAGAGGTCGACTTTGACCTCTCCGGTTTCAGCCCGAACAGGGCGAGTTCGCCAGAAGCAGAGGATGAGTAAGTGCCTTACTGCTGGCTTTATCTTTTGAGTCTTCGTTTTGATCATCTTATCTGACTTGTTCTCATTGTGGCTTGCCTCTGCAGAGACAAGGAAACACTGGCGCAGAGGATGGCGAAGAGGGCCAAAACCTCAGTGGGCGATGAGCCCCGGCAAGTACTTCAAGTGCGCCGGAGTTGATCACGATCAGCCCAGACCCTAGCCCATGTCGCAGCCCCCGGCTCAGCCCTCAGCGTGAGCACATTACCCACTTTCCGCTAGCGAGCGTCGGGACGTGCATTTTCACCTCTAACCTTGCCGGGGTTGCAGGAGAGGAGCGACAACAGGAGGAACCATTAAGGGCCACCCCCAACATGCCTCCTCCATCAACCACGCCACCTAGGGAGGGGTCCCCGGTAAGGATCCACACCAATGAGCCCACGCCGCCAAGGGAGAGATCCCCGACAAGGGCTTCCACCGACGAGCCCACGCCGCCAAGGGAGAGATCCCCGGCAAGGGCTTCCACCGACGAGCCCACGCGCGCAGAGGAAGGGTCGGCAGGCACAGGTGCCGGCAGCTCTATCCCGGCAACGAGTGTTGTCGGGGAGGGAAAGACCCCTCCACCACTCGTCACAGGTGAGCCGCTCGCTTCCTGGCCTTTGTCGATTCTTCAGTATGATCTCTTTTCTCTATTATTTTTAAAACCCTGGCTCCATCTTGTTTCTCCCTCTTGGCCTCCAGATCCCTCCTTGGCGGATCAGATGGATGTCGACACCACCATCGAGGAGACCGCCAAGGACACTGCCGCCGAGGCCGCCGAGATTGCTGCTGACGAGGCCGCCAAGGGGTCCGCTGGGGAGGCCGACAAGGGGACCAGTGACCGTACTGACGGCATCCCTGCTGCAGGAGCGCCTAGCGCTACATCAATCCCTGGGTCCCCTGCTGCTGGGGAGACGGAAGTTGAAAACCAACCGTCGACATCCGAAGCCCCCCCCTCTAGCAGATATCTGAACATTGGCGATAATCTGTTCGTCAGCATCCCAGGGACGGCAAGCACCGGAGCGCCAACCGATGGGGAGGCTTTCGACGAAGAAGTCATCGCCGCTACCGGGCTCAAGGTTGTCGATAAGCCGAGCGCCAGCAGCAGCGGATCTAAAGAAGACCAGCTCCTCCAGGCCATGAGCGACAACTTTCAAAGACTCCAGGCGCTCCACCGTGCACGTAAGGAGAAACTGAACTCTAGGGCAGCGGTTGCCGACGCGGCAGAGGCAGATTTCCAAAAGCATGTCGAGCAGCTGCAGGTGTGGTTCGCCGAGGCCCGGCAAGAGCTGAGGATTGGCCAGGAGGAGTTAGGCCGGCATTGGGACGAGCTCCTCCTGAAGCAGTCTGATATTGAGAAGGCACAGGAGGAGGCCGCTGCACAGGCCACCAAGGAGGACGCCAGTCTGAATCAGCGCCGTATTCTGCTTGACGCCCAAGAAGAAGACCTCGCCGCTCGCGAGAAGGCGCTTGCTGCCGAGCTCCACGGCAAGGACGAAGAAACTAAGAAGCTTGTCGTGCAGCGGACCCAGGAGCTGGAGCAGAAGCATAAAGACGCACTCGACGCTCTGGTCCTGGATCATGCCGGCAAGCTGAAGGAGGCCATCGACGCTGCCCAAGCCACAGGGACCGCCAACGACGAGCTGGCTGGCAAGGTGGAGAAGCTGGAGGCGGAGCTGGAGAAGCACCGCAAGGAGGTCTCGACGCTAAAGAGCGACAGAGACAAAACTGTCCACACCTTGGCGGAGCTACATGTCGCCATCTCTGACAAGACCAAGCTGCTCTCCGAAGCCAACGACTCCATTGCTGATCTGAAGCTGAAGTTGACCACTCTGGAGGAATCCCTTAATGGCAGCAGGGCTCGTGAGAAGACCCTGGCCAAGGACCTCAAGAATGAGAAGCTGCTGCTTGAGAGTGCCACCGCCACCCACAATGATTATGTAGAGGGCATGAGTCTCTGGACTTCACGCCTCATCGACGCCGCGGAGGGGCTCACCACGCAGCTGTCCGTCATGGGGATGCCGAACTTCAGGTTCTCCCATGACAGGGGGATTTCTGAGAGCGCCAGGCTGGCCATGTTCTTCGAGGCCGTCAACGAGGCTCTGAAGCTGCTCCACTCCAACCGAGCAACCCAACTGGCCAGCGAGTCCTGCAAGCTTTGCCGGGGCGTCCTCCTCAAAGTGCTCACCAAGGTGGTGTACAGGAACCCCGACCTCGACCTGAGCCAAGACAGCTTGCCGGCGGAAGCGGATCACAGGGCGCTTGAAGAGCGTGTCGCGCCCATCGTCAGCATGGTTGACCAAGTCAAGAGGGTAGAAGGCCAGCGCCGGGACTAGTCGCTCCACTTTTCCTTGCCGCTATGAACTCGTGCCCAAGACAGTTTATCTTAAGTTAGAACCGCGGCAAGCATTAATGTAATATAACTTGCTGTATTTTGGATTGAATGCATGCTATCTTCCTTGTTTGATCCCTCCTTGTATGGCATACACCATACGCTTTTTTTGGAAGGGCTTGCCGGTGCGCGCACCCTTGCTGCGAGCGCTTTGAGGAACGGATCCTTAGCAGCCTGCTGGGGGTGTCGCTGCCGGCAAGACACCTTGCCGCTCTTAGTGCAGCCACTTGAACTGCTGATCGGTCTCGAAACAGAGCAAGGACGCAACCAATCGCGACGAGGTTCCTTCGCGTGCAGGTTTTCCATACAGGAATTGAAATCGTTCGAGGAAAATAACTTTGTGTTTAAAGAAAAAATCCTCAAGGTTTTACAACTTAGCTTTTCTGCTGTTGTACTCTTTCCCGCAAGACGCCACTTCGAACGTCGCCTACTGATGCCCACACTCTCTATCCTCCCCGGCAAACTTGTATGCGAGGGAACCTTCTGTCCTTTGAGAAAAAGAAAGAAGAGAAAATAGGAACATGGAACCTTGGTGGTTCATCAGTACTTGCTGGAAATGAACGTAGTATAATATCTTGGACAGGCATGCATATGAATAAACATGGAAATCAACAAGAACTATACATACTTGAATTTATTCAACTACGCACAGGGTCTGCGCCTGGCTTTGTACATAGGCTCATATGCCTTGCCAGCAAAGCTAGTACAAAAGGGGGTTGCCGGGGGTCCCGGCAACCGCGCCTCACGGGTAAAACTTGCGAAGATGTTCGATATTCCAGGAGTTGCTCACTGGAATGCCATCTTCGGTCTCCAGGCGGACTGCGCCGGGCCTGGTGACTCGTATTATCCGATAAGGGCCTTCCGACTTTGGCGTCAACTTGTTGGAATTCTTCGCGGATTGAACGCGCCGAAGAACAAGGTCGCCTTCCTCAAGGCTTCGGGCATGAACCTTGCGGCTGTGGTAGCGGCGCAAGGCTTGCTGGTAGCGCGCGGCTTGTACAGCAGCCTGAAGACAATCTTCCTCAAGGAGCGTAGCATCATCTTGTTGCAACTGCTCTTGCTCAAGCTATACGCGAGCACTCAAGGTGACCCGTATATGAGTTATGTGGGGAGAACTGCTTCCGCCCCGTATACCAGGTAGACAGGTGTCTAGCCAGTGGCTCGATTCGGTGCCGTCCGGATTGACCAAAGAACCGCCGGCAACTCATCAATCTAGCGTCTTCCACACTTGTGCAGCCTGTCAAAAGTTCTTGTTTTGAGGCCTCGCAGCACTTCAGCATTTGCCCTTTCTGCCTGGCCGTTGCTTCGCGGATGTGCAACAGAAGCAAAACAGATTTTGCTGCCGAGGTCCTGGATGTACTGCATGAAGGTGCGGCTCGTGAACTGCGTGCCATTATCGGTGATAACTCTATTTGGCACACCAAAACGGCAAACTAGTCCCTTGAAGAACTTGACGGCTGATTGTGCCGTCACCTTTCTCACTGCTTCCACTTCTGGCCACTTTGTGAACTTGTCGATTGCGACGTACAAGTACTCAAAGCCCCCAACAGCACGGGGAAAGGGGCCCAGTATGTCGAGCCCCCAGACCAAAAATGGCCAGGAAAGAGGGATCGTCTGAAGAGCTTGAGCTGGCTGATGGAGCTTCTTTGAATGGAACTGGCACGGTTCACACTTGGTTACTAGTGCAGTCGCATCCTGGAGAGCAGTTGGCCAAAAGAAACCTTGCCGAAACGCTTTGCCGGCAAGGGCTCTTGATCCTATGTGAGAGCCACATACACCTCCATGTATTTCTGCCAACAGCGCCAGTCCTTCCTCCCGAGGGATGCACTTCAATTTCAAGCCGTTCGGTCTTTTCCTGTATAGGACATCGTCCACAAACTGGTACATGCTGGACCGACGGGCTACTTTCTCTGCTTCTTCCTGTTCCTCAGGGAGTTCCCCTGTTTGGAGGAAACGAACGGTGTGCTGTGCCCATGCTGGAGCCTGAGGCTCGACGACAAGGACTAAAGGAGCATCTTCTACCATGGGAGCAGTTGTCTCTACGGCAAGGGCCTAAGGCCCTGCCGGAGCCTGTGGCCCCCCGGCAAGCTTGGCGTCATCCCCGGCAACCTCCTTGCCGACGGCTCCTGGGAGCTCGGTGGGAAAGTACTTGCCGGGGCTCAACTTCCTTCGCTTATTCTGTCCTGCCGATGGTTCAACGGATGGTTGATTTAGTTAGAGCACAAAAGTTCCTGGTTCCACAGGTAACTTGAGGGCAGCACGTTTTGACAGGTCGTCAGCAATGCTGTTCTCTGCTTGAGGAACATGCTCTGCTTGTAGACCGTCGAAACACTCTTCCAACTTCCTCACTTCATCTACATAAGCTTCCATCAACGGGCTCTGATAATCTTTGTTAACCTGCCTAACGACAAGCTGCGAATCACCTCTGACGATGAGCTTCGTAATTCCAAGGTCTGCCGCGATCCTGAGACCGGCAAGCAGTCCCTCATACTCCGCAGTGTTGTTTGTTGATCTCTCCTGGGGAAAGTGCATCTGGACCACGTACTTGAGGTGCTCTCCGGTGGGTGCGACAAGTAGCACACCAGCACCAGCGTCTTGCAGTGAGAAAGCCCCATCAAAGTACATAATCCAGTCGCGACTTGTTTCCTTGCCGGGGAGAGTGGTCTCTTGAATTTCCTCGTCAGGCATTGAGGTCCATTCTGCAATGAACTCCGCCAAGGCTCTGCTCTGAATCGTTGAAGTTCTTTCAAACCTGAGACCAAAGCTTGACAGTTCCAATGCCCACTCCACAATCCTTCCAGTTGCATCTGGGTTCTGCAGGATCCGTTGCAACGGGAAGCGAGTGATGACGGTGATCTCATGTGCCTGAAAGTAATGACGCAGCTTCCTCGAGGCCATAAGGAGGCCGAAGAGCAACTTCTCCACCCAGAGTATCTTGATCTAGCCCCCTGCAAGAGGGAGTTGACAAAATAAACCGGGTGCTGCACCACCTTCTTCTTCTGTATCACTTTGTTTGTTTGCGCAGATCCTGCCTCGCCGGCACTAGACTCTGCTGGGGGACCTGCCTTGCCGGCACCAGATTCTGCCGGGGGTCTTGCCTCGCTGGCACTAGACCCTGCCAAGTAGAGCTCCAGCTCGTCATCCGGCGATCTTGCCACTGCCGTTGCTTTTTCATCAACTTCTCTCTGCGCCACTAGCGCAGCACTGACCACTTGATTCGTTGCCGCTAGATACAGCAACAATGGCTCTTGCGGTTTAGGCGCGACTAGTGTTGGCGTAGAGGAGAGGTACCTCTTCAAATCTTGCAGCGCTGCCTCCGCTTCCGGAGTCCATTTCATTGGACCTGCCTTTTTCAAGTTCTTGAAAAAGGGCAGGGCGTGCTCAGCAGATTTGGAGATGAACCTGCTTAAAGCAGCAACACAGCCAGCAAGTCGACGTACATCCTTGACTTGTCTTGGTGCTTCAATTTGCTCAATTGCCTTGATCTTGTCGGGGTTTGCCTCGATCCCACGCTGAGATACAAAGAACCCAAGAAGCTTGCCGGATGAAACGCCAAACACACACTTCTCAGGATTGAGCTTGAGATTGATCTTGCGCAAATTTGCAAATGTTTCTTCCAGATCTTGTATCAGTGTCGCCTTGTCTTTGGTTTTGACCACTATGTCATCCATATAAGCTTCCATATTTCTATGTAGCTGGGGCTCAAAACCTATCTGGACTGCTCTGGCAAATGTTGAACCAGCGCTTTTCAACCCGAATGGCATTCGTATAAAACAATACGTACCACATGGGGTGATAAACGCGGTCTTCTCTTCATCTTCCTTTGTCATGAAGATTTGGTGGTATCCGGAGTATGCGTCAAGAAATGACAGCAAGTCACACCCGGCCGTGGAGTCCACGATCTGGTCGATGCACGGCAAGGGGAAAGGATCCTTTGGACAGGCTTTGGTGATATCTGTATAATCAATGCACAGCCTCCATTTCCCATTCGCCTTGCGCACCACAACCGGATTGGCCAACCACGTTGGGTGGAGCACTCCCCTAACCAAGCCTGCTGCTTCCAACTTCCTGATCTCTTCAATAATAAACTCTTGCCGCTCCAAGGCCTGCTTCCTGACCTTCTGCTTGACGGGCCGCGCATGAGGACAGACGGCAAGATGGTGCTCAATCACCTCCGTGGGAACACCGGGGATGTCAGATGCTTGCCATGTAAATACATCGACATTCGCCCGCAGGAAGGCGATGAGCGCGCTTTCCTATTTGCTGTCGAGGGTGGAGCTTATGGTGAAAGCTCCGCCCATGCCATCCTCCTTGACGGGCACCTTCTTGGTCTCTGGTGTGGCAGCCTTGGATTTCTTGCTCTTGCCGGTGGAGCTCTCTGGCACTTCCTCGATGGGAACGCAGCACTCCGAAGAGGTGCGCTTGCTGGAGTAGGTGCAGGAGGTCTTGCCGGTCTTCTTCTCCCCGGGAGCACCAGTGGCAGGAGCAAGTGCCTTGGCGGCAGGTGCTACAACTGCCTCCTGGTAGAGCTGAGCGGCGCAGATGAGTGCATCTTTCTCGTCGCAGTTGACTGTGATGATGCTTAACGGGCCGGCCATCTTCAGCGTGTTGTAAGCATAGTGTGATGCTGCCATAAACTTGGCCAATGTTGGCCGGCCAAGGATCCCGTTATACGGCAACGGGATCTTGGCAACATAAAAAACGATCTTCTCTGTCCTATAGTTCAGCTCACCACCAAACGTAACTGGTAGTGTGATCTTACCCTTCGGCTGGCTTCTTCCCGGATTGATCCCTTGAAACGTGCCCGTCTCTTCGAGATCTCCGTCGGGAATTTGTAACCTCTTGATCACATTGGGCGAGATCAAGTTCAGACCGGCCCCACCGTCAACTAGCATTCTTGTCACCTTGAGGTTGCGAATTGTTGGGGAAACCAACAATGGCAAACACCCGACCACGGTTGTGCGATCAGGGTGATCCTCGGTGTCAAAAATGATAGGCGTGCGGGACCATTTCAGTGGCTTCTGGGCGTCGATCGACGGCTCTGTCGCATTAATCTCGCGCGCCCACTGTTTAAGTTGGCGGTGAGAAGAATGCAATGAGGTGCCACCATCAATGCACATGGCCTCCGTAGCTTTTTGAAACTCATGCTCACTGGAGTCGTCGTCATCTTCGTGGTCATCATCCCCCTCCTTTTTGTCGCGGCCTCGAGCAGGCCTTTCTTGTTGTTTGTCTTTGCCGCCGCGGCCCCCTCGGCCACCACGCTTCTTGTTGGAACCTTCAGCACCATCCTGGCCCTTCTCCTTGTCTCGCCTTTCATATTCGGCCTTCTGCTTCTCGACGAGCAGCTCAACCTGCCGGCAGTTCTGGAGGTCATGGCCCTTGGTGCGGTGGATCTTACAGTATTGCTTGTCGGAGCCCTCCAGCTTGTCGGCAGCCGCCAAGTCCTGGCAGGCAGCGCACCCGGCAACCTCCTTGCCGGGGTCGTCAACCTTGGTCTTCTTGGCGGTGCCGGGGTTGCCGGATCCCTCGACGGCAAGCACGGTTTTGCCCTTGCGCTTCCTATTATGCCGTCAGCCCTTCTTTGCCAGGGCTGCGGCGTCTTCATCTCTGGAGTCAGTTCCCGCGCCGGCATCTTCGCCGGGGTACTTCCTTCCTTCTTCAGCCCGAGCACATCTGTCGGCCAAAACATAAAGCTCGGCAACATCCGTAATCTTGTTCATCGCCAGCTCTTCGCGCATCTTGCGGTTGCGCACATTCTGATGGAATGCGCTAACAACAGTGGCAGGATGAACATTCGGGATGTTGTACTGCACACGGCTGAATCTCTGTATGTATTTGCGTAAGCACTCACCATCTTTCTGGGGAATGATATGTAAGTCACTTGCCTGGCCAGGAGCTTGGTGGCCTCCGGTAAAGGCGCCAACAAACTCGTGGCACAGGTCCGACCAAGAAGAGATGGAATCTACTGGTAGGTGCATCAACCACGACCTGACGTTGGGCTTGAGCACCAACGGGAAGTAATTGGCGAGCACCTTGCCGTCGCGAGCCCCGGCAGCTTGCATCGTGATGGTGTAAACACTCAGGAACTCAGATGGGTGAGCCTTGCCATTGTATTTCTCCGGGACATCTGGTTTGAACATGCAGGTAGTGGGCCACTGGAATCGCCGCAGCTCACGGGTAAAAGCTGGACAACCCACCTCGTAAGGTAAGTCACCAGGATCCCCCGGCGCAGACTTTTCTACAGTGGGCCCTACGCGCCTATCCTATTGATGGCGCGCTTCCCGCCGCCGCTCGATGGTAGTTCGCGCATCTTCTTTGACCCGTTCATGAAGAACTTGATGTTGGTCGCGGCGAGCTCGCGGATCGGACGACGCCGTGGATCCGTCATCGCGGGTATCGACCCGTCGAGCTGGCGACCGCTGTCGTGGTGGTGGAGGGGAGTGCACCGTGGTCGCGGCGCCTCCGTTCTTCCCGTCATCGACACGCGCCGGCTCAGTGGACCGCCGCCGCGAAGGTTCCGCCAGCTACGGCCCATCTCTATTGGCGAGACCGATGAGACTCTGGATCACAGCTCTCCATTCGTCTTGCTTCTCTGCAGCGGGAGGAAAATCCAGGAAGAGCTGTGCTCTCGTCAACGCTTCGGCTGGTGTAGGTGGCAGCGACAGGCACGAAGAACGGGGGGTGCTCGGACTTCTAACCGCGTTAGAAGGAGCCCCATCACGGTTCCGCGGCCGTGCGCCGTTTCCACCAGCATCTTGGCGTGCATGCCGGCCCTGTGCATCTCGAGAATGATGCTGAGGGCCCTTTCCGTGGGGACGCTCGGGGCCCCCATCATTATGGTGCCGCTCATCGCACACGGCCTGGGAAGACCGCGGCGCACGCGCCGGCGGGGGTGTCTTGGAGGTCACTGCGCCGCCCATCGGCAGCACGGCCCCGCCCCCGGACCCAGCGGCGCGCGGTTCGTTGTCGTGGCTGCGGATGATGCCGCTCCCCTGGCTCCGCTCGCCGGAACGTTGCGGATGCTCGTGATGTGCACCCCCGCCGCCATTCGTGTCTACACCGTCGCCCGTCCGTGCTGCCACAGGCAGATCGGCCGCAGATGAATCGATCGCTGCGATCGTCTTCTTCTTGGGAGCCACGGTGATCGAGAAACTGACGCGCTAACCGCTAGATTAGGTTTGCACAACTTCTCTTTCCCCCTACCTGGCACGCCAAAGATGTCGGGGAAATGACACCTATGGGATCGAGTGAATCCCTTCTACGGTTTGGCAGGGAAGAGGGGTGCGCAAAGAGCAGATCTAGAGATCACACTAGGGATTTTTACCCAGGTCCGGGCCGCTGAGGAGCATAAAACCCTAGTCATGCTTTGTGTGTATATTATGTGTTCTTGAGCTTCGGCTAGCTGCTATGCATGCAAGCTGGGCCGGAGAGTCCAAAAAGTCTTTATCCTTCTATAGTATGCCTTGGGCCTCCTTTTATACGTCCAAGGGGCTGCCACAGTGGCACACAGGAGGTGTAAAGTGCTACAGTGCACGTGCTTATCTCTGGCGTCTTAGGACAAGCGCCTTAAATGCGCTGCTTACGTGCCCCCCTAACTTTATCGGGGACGGAAACAGAGACCGTCCCATCCGTCGCCGCCTCACTCCGTCCTGACACGCACCCAAGATGACGAGGCATGCGAGTGCCAAGCTGGCTGGCTAGCCGCTGCGCTGGAGCGGTGGCTGGATCTTCACGAAGATCTGCATGCCGCCACGCAGGTGCTCGCCAGTTTGGCTGGCTTATTGCTGTGCCGGGACGATGGCAAGGCGGTGGAGCCTTGTCGTGTGTGAGCCTTGCCGGGGCCTCGCGGTCGCCCCCAGCAAGAACCTTGCTGGGAAATCCGCTCTCTGGTCTCCACGAAGATCTGCATGCCACCACGCATGTGCCCCTGAGTCTTGGTCTTGACGCTGTCGATGGTGTCAGAGCTCTTCAATCTCAACGGTGGTGTTCTTGTCAGTGCTTCACAAGTCGTCCCAGCAAGGATCTTGCCGGGGCCTCGCGAGCCGCCCTGGCAAGGTTATTGCCGGGGCTCCAGCTGATCTTCTGGTCCCTGGTTACTGGCTTGGACGCCGTCTTCGTTGCCTTGCATTCTGCCTCCAGCTATCCCCGTCAAGCCTTGCCGCGGGCGCGGCTACAACTGCCCGTGCACAAGTAAGGGGTACTAAAAGGGCCCAAACTTTAGTACACCGACAGCTGCGTTTGGACTCCGTTTGGTATTGATTTCCTATGAAGTAAAAAACAAGCAAAAAACAGCAACTGGCACTGGGCACTATGTCAATAGGTTAGTCCCAAAAAATAATATAAATTTGCTATAAAATGATTGTAAAACATGCAAGAATGATAATATAACAGCATGGAACAATCAAAAATTATAGATACATTGGAGACGTATCAGCATCCCCAAGCTTAATTCCTGCTCGTCCTCGAGTAGGTAAATGATAAAAACTGAAATTTTGACGTGAAATGCTGCCTAACATGTTCATCACATATTCTTTTCTTTGTAGCATGGACATTTGGACTTTTATATGATTCAAAGCAATAGTCTAGTTTTGACATGAAGATTTCAATACTCAAGCATATCAACAAGCAACCATGTCTTTCAAAATATCAACACTAAAGCAAGTTATCCCTAGCCCATTATGCTCAATCATTGATCCATTCATGAAACACACTTGCATATTAGCTACACCCAATGCTCAAGTACGATCATAGTGCCCCTTAGTTGGTGCTTTATAAGAGAAGATGGAGACTCAAAATAAAAATTGCATAAAGTAAAAGAAAGGCCCTTCACAGAGGGAAGTAGGGATTTGTAGAGGTGCCAGAGCTCAAAGCGAAAAAAGTAGAGATAAAACATTTTGGGTGGCATGCTTTTCCTGTCAATGAAAACGATCGAGTAGTTCCCAATACTTTCCATGCTAGATATATCATAGGCGGTTCCCAAACAGAAAATAAAGTTTATTCCTTTTTCCACCATACTTTCACTTTCCATGGCTAGCCGTATCCACGGGTGCCCTCCATACCAACACTTTCCAAGGAATTTATTATTTGACAACATAAAGTAAATTCATTTTTCATTTCGGGACTGGGCATCCCTAATACCTTTGCCATACTCTCGTGCAGTGACAAGTGAATAAACACTCATCTTGAGAATAACACATCTAGCATGGAAATATATCAGCCACCCCCTACCGTTTCATGAGTGGTACGAGCACACAAAAGAGAAATTTATTTTGAAATTAGAGATGGCACATACAAATTTGCTTAGAACGGCACAGAAATACCACACGTAGGTAGGTATAGTGGACTCATATGGCAAAACTGGTTTAAGGATTTTGGATGCACAAGTAGTGATCATACTTAGTGCAAATGAAGGCTAGCAAAAGATTGAGAAGCATCCAACCAAGAAACGAAAAATCTCATAAGCAAGCATTAAGCATAACTAACACCAAATAATGCACCACAAGTAGGAGGTAATTTCATTGCATAACTATTGACTTTCGTGCTTGCATAGGGAATCACAAACCTTAACACCAATATTCTTACTAAAGCATAATTACTCATCAACATGACTCACATATTATATCAACATATCGCAAAACTATTACAAGGAATCAAGTTTATTTTGTCCAATGATCTTCATGAAAGTTTTTATTATATCCCTCTTGGATATCTATCACTTTGGGACTAATTTTATATGTTGCTTTTGATAGCTCAAATAAATCTAAGTGAAGAACATGAGCATAAAATTTTCGAGAATTTCTAATTTTTTTTACTAACTCTCAAATAAATCTAAGTGAAGAATGAGGGCATTTCTTCAAAAATACTAAGGCCTTGTTTGTTTGGGCTTTTGCTTCTGCTTTTGCAGCTTTTCCACTTTGACCAAAAAGCCATAAAAGCACCTAAATAGGTGCTTTTGGAGCTTTTATGGCTTTTGATGAATGAATATAACAATATTTGGCTCCAAAAGCTAAAAAAGCTCCAAAAGCTCCTATTTAGAAGCTTTTATGGCTTTTTGGTCAAAATGGAGAAGCTGCAAAAGCAGAAGCAAAAGCCCAAACAAACAGGGCCTAAAGCACACCGTGTTCAAAAAGATATAAGTGAAGCACTAGAGCAATTCCATAGCTCATAAAGATTTAAGTGAAGCATAGAGAGCAATTCTAACAAGTCATAGCATAATTTTGGCTCTCCCAAATAGGTATGTCCAGCAAGGATTCATGAATAAAAATAAAAATAAAAACAAGAAAAGACTCATATTATACAAGACGCTCCAAGCAAAACTCATGATATGTGACGAATAAAAATATAGCTCCAAGTAAAATACCGATGGTCGTTAGAAGAAAGAGGGGATGCCACTCGGGCATCCCCAAGCTTAGTTGCTTGCTTCTCTTTGGAAAATGGCTTGGGGTGCCATGGGGCATCCCCAAGCTTAGGCTCTTCTTACTCCTTATTCCTTCATCCATCGTAATCTCTCCCAAAACATGAAAACTTCAATCACACAAAACTCAACAAAACCTTCGTGAGATCCGTTAGTATAAGAAAACGAATCTTTACTTTAAGTACTGTAGAAAACCCATTCAAATTTTGTTCTTGCATTATATCTACTGTATTCTAACTTTACCATGGCTCATACCCTCCAATAAAAACCATAAATTCATCAAAATAAGCACACAATGCAAAGAAAACAGAATCTATCAAAAACAGAACAGTCTGTAAAGATGCGAATTGTTCTCATACTTCTATAACTCCAAAAATTATGAAAAATTAGGACAACATAGGAAATTTATATATCAATCTTGTGTTAAAACTTCAGAATTATTAGTCGCTTATGTGAATTTTCAAAATTGTTTTACTGGACGTCTGTTTTCCATCAAGATCAAATCAACTATCACCAAAGCTATCCTAAAGGCTTTACTTGGCACAAACACTAATTAAAACACAAAAAACACAATCATAACAATAGCATAATTGTGCAAACCCTCAAGAACAGAAAAAAAAAGACAAAAATAAATTTTATTCATTGGGTTGCCTCCCAACAAGCGCTATCGTTTTACGCCCTTAGCTAGGCATAATGCAAAGATCTAAGTATTGTCATCTTTGGTCTCATTTTCCTTAGAGGTCTTTTTGTCAGAAGGTTTTGCAAAAAAAACATAAAACACCTTATCCATAGAGACTTTAGCACTATCAAGTTGCTTATCATCATATCCCCCTTGATTTTCGGCAACAATCCAAGAATAGTGCTGATTAACATCATTGAAAACTTGTTGGATTATATCTAAAACGGGGACGTCCTTTTTAAGGTTCTCATCAAAGATTTGATTATCCCCAAGCAAATGTCTTAGAACATAATCACTATTATAAAGAATTTCATCTATCACGGGTTTTTCACGATTCATACCATAAAAATCAAAGATTTCCCTAGCTTCCCATATTATGTAGTCAAATTCATTCATAAGAACAAGAGTGGCCAACTTTTTAGCCTTAGGATTCTTTATGACGGGTAGCTCATAAAACATTCTTTGCAAGGTAGGATGAGTGCGAATAAATTTATTTTCATGTTTCAGAACTAGTGCTGAGATAGCTTCCGCATAAGATTTAGTCCTTTTAAGTATAGGAACATCATCAAGACTTAAATTTCCAAGACAATTGAAAAATTCTTGGATACGTTCTTTTCCTATAACATTCCCTTGCCCCAAAACAAAAATTTTAGCATCCAGATTGCCAGATCGTCCAATTTTAGGAGTTAGGCCATCATCTGTTTCTGCCATACCAAAGTCACTCATGATGACAAGTTCAAGCAATTAAGAGATCTGATGAGAAAACGGTGAACGAAAAAGAGGGCGAATAAAACGACAATTTTTTGTGAAGTGGGGGAGAAGAAAACGAGAGGTAAATGGCAAATAATGTAAATTGCAAGGAGATGAGATTTGTGATTAGGAACCTGGTAGATGTTGATGATGTCTGCCCAGCAATGGCGCCAGACATTCCTTTTGATGTTTGCTTGAACTACGTCGGTATTTCCCCAAAGAGGAAGGGATGATGCAGCACAGCAACGGTAGGTATTTCCCTCAGTGATGAGACCAAGGTTATCGAACCAGTAGGAGAACCAAGCAACACTACGTAAACAGCACCTACACACAAAGAACAAATACTTGCAACCCGACGTGTTAAAGGGGTTGTCAATCCCTTTCGGGTAACAGCGCCAAAATTGTCAAACGGATGGGAGATAAATTGTAGTAGATTGGATAAATATATCGCGAATAAAATAAAGTGAAGCAAAAATATTTTTTGGGTTTTTAGAAATATAGATCTGAAAATAAAAGTGGCAAATAAATAAAAAGGCAAATGGCAAAATAGATCTAAAAATATATGATGAGAAAATAGACCCGGGGGCCGTAGATTTCACTAGTGGCTTTTCTCGAGAAAAATAGCATACGGTGGGTAAACAAATTACTGTTGGGCAATTGATAGAACTTCAAATAATTATGACGATATCCAGGCAATGATCATTATATAGGCATCACGTCCAAGATTAGTAGACCGACTCCTGCCTGCATCTACTACTATTACTCCACACATCGACCGCTATCCAGCATGCATCTAGTGTATTAAGTTCATGGAGAAACGGAGTAATGCAATAAGAACGATGACATGATGTAGACAAGATCAATTTATGTAGAAATAGACCCCATCTTGTTATCCTTAATAGCAACGATACATACATGTCGGTTCCCCTTCTATCACTGGGATCAAGCACCGTAAGATCGAACCCATCACAAAGCACCTCTTCCCATGGCAAGAAAAATCGATCTAGTTGGCCTAACTAAACCAAAGACTCGAAGTAGAAATACGAGGCTATAAGTAATCATGCATATAAGAGATCAAAAGACTCAAATAACTTTCATGGATAAAAACATAGATTTGATCATAAACTTAAAGTTCATCGGATCCCGACAAACACACTGCAAAAAAGAGTTACATCAAATAGATCTCCAAGAGACCATTGTATTGAGAATCAAAAGAGAGAGAGGAAGCCATCTAGCTACTACCTACGGACCCATAGGTCTACAATGAACTACTCACGCATCATTGGAGAGGCACCAATGAGGATGATGAACCCCTCCGTGATGGTGTCTAGATTGGATATTTGGTTTCTGGAACTTGCGGCGGCTGGAATTGATTTTTGTCGACTCCCCTAGGGTTTCTGGAATATTGGGGTATTTGTAGAGCAAAGAGGCGGTGCGGGAGGTGGCTGAGGTGGGCACAACCCACCTGGGCACGCCTAGGCCCCCAGACGCGCCCTGGTGGGTTGTGCTCCCCTCGGAGCCCCCCTCAGGTACTTTCTTGGCCCAACTTGTGTCTTCTTGTCCAGAAAAAATCACCAAAAAGTTTCGCTGCGTTTGGACTCCGTTTGGTATTGATTTCCTGCGAAGTAAAAAACAAGCAAAAAACAGCAACTGGCACTAGGCACTATGTCAATAGGTTAGTCCCAAAAAATAATATAAAGTTGCTATAAAATGATTGTAAAACATCCAAGAATGATAATATAACCGCATGGAACAATAAAAAATTATAGATACGTTGGAGACGTATCAGTGTCGCAACCCCAAACTTTAAGAAACGACAGCTTAAGTTTCTTGCCAAACCACAGTTCATACGGTGTCATCTCAACGGATTTAGACGGTGCCCTATTTAACGTGAATGTGGCTGTCTCTAATGCATAACCCCAAAACGATAGTGGTAAATTGGTAAGAGACATCATAGATCGCACCATATCCAATAAAGTACGGTTACGACGTTCGGACACAACATTACGCTGTTCCAGGTGGCGTGAGTTGTGAAACAGTTCCACATTGTTTTAAATGAAGGCCAAACTCATAACTCAAATATTCGCCTCTGCGATCAGATTGTTGAAACTTTATTTTCTTGTTGTGATGATTCTCCACTTCACTATGAAATTCTTTGAACTTTTCAAATGTTTCAGACTTGTGCTTCATCAACTAGATATATCCATACCTACTCAAATCATCTATGAAGGTCAGAAAATAATGATACCCGCCGCATGCCTCAACACTCTTCGGACCGCATACATCGGTATGTATTATATCCAGGAAGTCATTAGCTCGCTCCATTGTTCTGGAGAACGGAGTTTTAGTCATCTTGCCCATGAGGCATGGTTCGCAAGTATCAAATGATTCATAATCAAGTAGTTCCAAGAGTCCATCTGCATGGAGTTTCTTCATGCGCTTTACACCAATATGACCTAAACGGCAGTGCCACAAGTATGTTGCACTATCATTATCAACTTTGCATCTTTTGGCATCAATATTATGAATATGTGTATCACTACGATCGAGATTCAACAAAAATAGACCATTCATCAAGGTTGCATGACCATAAAAGATATTACTCATATAAATAGAACAACCATTATTCTCCGATTTAAATGAATAACCGTGTCGCAATAAACAAGATCCAGATATAATGTTCATGCTCAACGCTGGCACCAAATAACAATTATTGAGGTCTAAAACTAATCCCGAAGGTAGATGTAGAGGTAGCGTGACGACAGCGATCACATCGACCTTGGAACCATTCCCGACGCGCATCGTCACCTCGTCCTTAGCCAATCTTCGTTTATTCCGTAGCTCCTGTTTCCAGTTACAAATATGAGCAACCGAACCAGTATCAAATACCCAGGCGCTGCTACGAGCATTAGTAAGGTACACATCAATAACATGTATATCCAATATACCTTTGTTCACTTTGCTATCCTTCTTATTCGCCAAGTATTTGGGGCAGTTCCGCTTCTAGTGACCATTCCCTTTGTACTAGAAGCACTCAGTTTCAGGCTTGGATCCAGCTTTGGGCTTCTTCCCGGGAGTAGCAACTTGCTTGCCATTCTTCTTGAAGTTCCCTTTCTTTCCCTTGCCCGTTTTCTTGAAACTAGTGGTCTTGTTAACCATCAACATTTGATGCTCCTTCTTGATTTCTACCTCCGCAGCCTTAATCATTGCGAAGAGCTCAGGAATCATTTTATTCATCCCTTGCATATTATAGTTCATCACGAATCCTTTGTAGCTTGGTGGCAGTGATTGAAGAACTCTGTCAATAACACTATCAACTGGAAGATCAACACCCAGCTGAGTCAAGTGGTTATGATACCCAGACATTTTGAGTATGTGTTCACTGACAGAACTGTTCTCCTCCATCTTGCAGCTATAGAACTTGTTGGAGACTTCATATCTCTCAACCTGGGCATTTGCTTGAAATATTAACTTCAACTCTTGGAACATCTCATATGCTCCATGACGTTCAAAATGTCTTTGAAGTCCTGGTTCTAAGCCGTATAGCATGGCACACTGAATTATCGAGTGGTCATCAGATCGAGCTTGCCAGACGTTCATAACATCTGCATCAGCTCCTGCAGCAGGTCTGTCACCTAGCGATGCATCAAGGACATAATTCTTCTGTTCAACAATGAGGATAATCCTCAAGTTACGGACCCAGTCCGTGTAGTTGCTACCATCATCTT
The DNA here is from genome assembly GCA_011799875.1 of Thinopyrum elongatum. Classification (NCBI taxonomy): domain Eukaryota; kingdom Viridiplantae; phylum Streptophyta; class Magnoliopsida; order Poales; family Poaceae; genus Thinopyrum; species Thinopyrum elongatum. The sequence goes on along the minus strand of CM022300.1, from coordinate 78,267,818 downwards.
TCAACTTAGTTTTCTCTAGGAACGCATTAAAATTCAGGGGAACGGTAGCTCGGACCATTGATCTACAACATAGATATGCAAAACTATAAGACTAAGTTCATGATAAATTAAGTTCAATTAATCAAATTACTAAAGAACTCCCACTTAAATAAACATCCCTCAAGTTATCTAAGTGATACGTGATCCAAATCAACTAACCCATGTTCGATCATCACGTGAGATGGGGTAGTCATCAATGGTGAACATCTCTATGTTGATCATATCTACTATATGACTCATGTTCGACCTTTCGGTCTCCATTGTTCCGAGACCATGTCTGTACATGCTAGGCTCGTCAAGTTTAACCCAAGTATTCTGCATGTGCAAAACTGTCTTACACTCGTTGTATGTGAACGTAGAGTCTATCACACCCGATCATCACGAGGTGCTTCGAAACGACGAACTTTGGCAATGGTGCAAACTCGAGGAGAAGACTTTTATCTTGAAATTTAGTGAAGGGATCATCTTATAATGCTACCGCCATTCTAAGCAAAATAAGATGCATAAAGGATAAACATCACATGCAATCAAAATATGTGACATGATATGGCCATCATCATCTTGTGCTTTTGATCTCCATCTCCAAAGCATCGTCATGATCTCCATCATCACCGGCTCGACACCTTGATCTCCATCATTGCGTCGGGGTCGTCTCGCCAACTATTGCTTCTACAACTATTGCTAACGTATAGCGATAAAGTAAAGTAATTACATGGCGCTTGCATTTCATACAATAAAGAGACAACCCTAAGGCTCCTGCCGGTTGTCGATATTACAAAACATGATCATCTCATACATCAACATATATCACATCACGTCTTGACCATATCACATCACAACATGCCCTGCAAAAACAAGTTAGACGTCCTCTACTTTGTTGTTGCAAGTTTTACGTGGCTGCTACGGGCTTCTAGCAAGAACCGTTCTTACCTACGCAAAAACCACAATGGTGATTCATCAAGTTTGCTGTTTTAACCTTCTTCAAGGACCACCCATAGTCAAATTCGATTCAACTAAAGTAGGAGAAACAGACACCCGCCAGCCACCTTTATGCAAAACTAGTTGCATGTCAGTCGGTGGAACCGGTCTCATGTGCGTGGACATGTAAGGTTGGTCCGGGCTGCTTCATCCCACAATACCGCCGAATCAAAATAAGACGTTGGTGGTAAGCAGTATGACTATCACCGCCCACAACTCTTTGTGTTCTACTCGTGCATATCATCTACGCATAGACCTGGCTCGGATGCCACTGTTGGGAAATGTTGCATGGAAAACAAAAAAAAATCTACGCACACGCAAGATCTATCAAGGAGATGCATAGCAATGAGAGGGGAGAGTGTGTCTAAGTACCCACGTAGACCGTAAGCAGAAGCGTTTGTTAACGCGGTTGATGTTGTCGAACTTCTTCGCTCTCCAACCGATCGAGTACCGAACGTACGACACCTCTGTCTTCAGCACACGTTTAGCTCGGTGACGTCCTCGCCTTCTTGATCTAGCAAGACGGTGAAGTAGTGGATGAGTTCCGACAGCACGACGGCATGGTGACGGTGATGGTGAAGCTATGTCCGCAGGGCTTCGCCTAAGCACTACAAAAATATGACCGAGGGTGTAAACGGTGGAGGGGGGTGCCGCACACGGCTAAGAGATTGTCGTGGTTATGTGTGGCGCCCCCTCCCACATATATATAGGTGGGGGGAGAGGGGAGAGGCCAAGGGGCGCCCCAAGTAGGGGCGAATCCTACTTGGGGTCTTCCCCAAGTCGCGCCCCCCTTCCTTATTTGAGTGCGAGAGGAAGGCAGGGGGACATGGCGCCCCCCCCTTTCCTTGCTATCACGAGGAGGGAAAGGCAGGAGGGGACACCCCTCCCCATTCCTTCCCCTAGGGCCGGCCAGCCAAGGAGAGGGGTGCGCCAGCCCCCTAGTGGGCTGGTCTGTCCCCTCCTTTGGCCCATTAGGCCCATACACTTACCGGGGGTGTCCGGAACCCCTTCTGGCGACCTGATGACTACCCGGTGCACGTCTAAACTCTCACTACTGGAATCTGGGTCTTTGCCATCTGCCAGCTCTTTGCCGTCTGCCAGCTGATGGCAAAGAGGCTCTTTGCCGTCTGTCTTCTCAAAGCAGACGGCAAAGAACCAGCTGATGGCAAACAGGGTCTTTGCCATCTGCCAGCTCTTTGCCGTCTGCCAGCAGACGGCAAAGAGTTCTTTGCCATCTGCCAGCAGACGGCAAAGTCCAAAGTGGACCCCACGGGGGTACTGCACTGGGTAGGTCACACGGGCCACTTCTTTGCCGTCTGCCAGCAGACGGCAAAGAGGTAAGAGGGGCCCACAGTTTCACGGCGGTGGCGGTCTAACGGTCATCCTCTTTGCCGTCTGCTGGCGGAACGGCAAGATCTTTGCCGTCCGCCAGCAGACGCAAAGAAGAAAAAAACAGACGGCAATGCGGGGGGTTAATTTGGCCCCGCCGCGCGCCCTCCTCCACATCTCTTTCTCCCGCCTCCCCACCCTCTTGCCTCCCGCACAGGCGCCCCGCAACCGCCTCCCCCAGGTCCACTCCATTTCGCCCTCCTCCCCCACGAGCCCGATCCCTCTCCGCGTCCCCTTGCCTCCGGCCGCCCCCCCCCTCCACCTCTCCGCTCCTCCTCCTGCCCTCCGCGCCCCCAGGCTCCGCGCGGCTCGCCCGCTCCGTGCCATTCCCCCCTCCTCCCCCTCCACCTCCCTCCTCCCCCCCTGCCTCTCCGCCTCCTCCAGCACCTCGTCCAGTTCCCTAAGGGGAGGTGAAAGGTCCCTGCAATGGCTCCTCCCCCCTCCAGCCCTATCCCTCGCTCTCCTCCCACCTCCTCCCCCTGCCTCCGGCCCCCACACCCTTTCCTCCTCCCCCTTGCCTCTCCACCGACCTTCTCCATGGATGTGTCCATCCCCGCCTCCCAGCTATCCTCTGATTCCTAAGTGGGGTAAGAGGGGATGAGGGTCCCGATCCCTCCTCATCTACCGCCTGCCTCACCATCCGGGGACTCCAGGTCCGTCCGCCAGGTCGCTCCACAAGGCGCTCCGTCGATAGGCCTTTCGTCCGCCTTTTCCCCTACTCTCCCAATCGGCTTCCGGGCGTGTCCCCCTCCGCCCCCAGCCCACGGTGAGCACCGGTCCCCTCTTGTTCTTATTTTTTTTGCATGTATGGTTTAGGAGTTTTGGATCTGTGGATGGATGGATAGATTGATGTAAGGATGGATGGATGATGGATGTATGTATACAGGGGCGGTGCCAGACAATCGTGGATGATGTCTGTCTACTGTGATTTTGAACAATTTGTAGTTGTTATATGCATTGCTAGATGGATGTATGCTGTGTAGATGTATGGATGGAAAGATGGATGAATGCTATATAGATGTATGGGTGGATTTATGTATGGATTTTCATTTAAAAAAATAGTGTCTTTTTATTCCGTTAGGTTAGATGTTGTTGATTATATTGTTCTGCGGTGCTTATGTTGGATTGTTTTTCATGTGCAGGGATCTTCTCTTCACCTCCAGGAGCACTGTCGGTCCCGTTGCCATTGTCATCGTCGTTCGACTACCGCCTCTACGGTCTAAGGGTGAGCTCGACTGTCATCTCCTCCCTGACCTTCCCCTATTTGCTCTGTTCCGGGTTCTCTGCCATATGGATACTAGCGACATAATCATATACTTAGAATTTTTTCCTCTAAAATGACTCAATATGCTTAGCTAGCTCAAAAATGACATAATAGGCTTAATTAGCTCAAAAATGACCTATTTAACCTAGGATAGCTCTGAAATGACTTAAACTTAGCATTTATTCCTCCAAAATGACTTAATATGCTATAAAATGAATTAATATGCTCCAAAATGACTTAATATGCTCCAAAATGACCTATTAGCTCCAAAATGACCTATTTAGCTCCAAAATGACTTAATATGCTCCTAAATGACCTATTTAGCTCCAGAATGACCTATTTAGCTCCAAAATGACTTAATATGCTCCAAAATGACCTATTAAGCTCCAAAATGATCTATTTAGCTCCAAAATGACTTAATATGCTCCTAAATGACCTATTAAGCTCCAAAAAACTACCTATTTAGGCTCCAAAATTAATATGCTCCAAATGACCTATTTAGCATATTAATTCATTTAGGAGCATATTAAGTCATTTTGGAGCATATTAGTCATTTTGGAGCTTATTAAGTCATTTTGGAGCTTAATAGGTCATTTAGGAGCATATTAAGTCATTTTCGAGATAAATAGATCTTTTGAGCTAATTAAGCTTATATGCTCCAAAATGACCTATTTAGCTCGAAAATGACTAATATTCTCCTAAATGACCTATTAAGCTCCAAAATGACCTATTTAGCTCCAAAATGCCCTATTTAGCTCGAAAATGACTTAATTGCTACTAATTGACCTATTTAGCTCCAAAATGACCTATTTAGCTCCAAAATGCTTAATATGCTCCAAAATGACCTATTTAGCTCGAAAATGACCTATTAGCTCGAAAATGACTTATATGCTCCTAAATGACCTATTAGCTCCAAAATGACCTATTTAGCTCAAAATGACTTAATATGCTCCAAAGGACCTATTTAGCATGTTAAGTCATTTTGGAGCATATTAAGTCATGTCTGAAGCATATTAAGTCATTTTGGAGCATATTTAGCTCCAAAATGACCTATTTAGCTCCAAAATGACCTATCTAGCTCCAAAATGACTTAATATGCTCCTAAGTGACCTATTAGCTCCAAATTGACTAATATGCTCCAAAATGACTTAATATGCTCCAAAATGACCTATTTAGCTCCAAAATGACTTAATATGCTCCAAAATGACTATCTAGCTCCAAAATGACTTAATATGCTCCAAAATGACCTATTTAGCTCCAAAATGACTTAATATGGTCTCCCAAAATGACCTATACTTAGCTTATTTAGTTCATTTATGACATACTTAGCCTATTTGTCAAAAATGGCCTATTTAACTAGGTTAGATCTAAAAGACACAAGTAAGCATAAGAAGAAGAAAAGGAAAGAGAAGAAAAATTATGCTTCTTTTCTTCTTCTAGTCTTCTTCTTCTTGTTCTTCTAACTTTCTTCTTTCCCATTTTGCAGAGTTGCTTCAGATCACGGAAGCTTGCATTGGAGTCTACTCTTCTCGTTGTCCTTCCTTTTTGTTTTGATTTTGTAGGATGAACAATTTGAAACTTGCTACGTATATATGTATGGATGGATGGTGGCTATATTGTATATGGACCTTTTGCTTAATTGTTGGATATGTTGGACTTTTCATTTGGTGTATATATGTGTTGGATGATGATATATGTGTTGGATATGTTGGATGATCCATATGGCAGGGATATGTTGGCTATATGTACTTGTTGAAATATTTTGAAATGAATATATATATATATATCTGTGAAATTGATTGAATTTAAGAAAAAACAGGGGCTATATAGCCAATTTGCCGTCTGCTAGCAGACGGCAAATTGGCCACGTGGCAGCACGCTGTTCACCTGGTCTGGCCTATTTGGCCTCTTTGCCGTCTGCCAGCAGACGGCAAAGAGGGCAAGGTCTTTGTCGTCTGCCAGCAGACAACAAAGGAGCAGGGTCTTTGCCATCTGCCAGCAGACGGCAAAGGAGCAAGGTCTTTGCCATCTACCGGCAGACGGCAAAGGAGCAGGCTCTTTGTCGTCTGCCAGCAGACGGCAAAGAAGGAAAGCTCTTTGCCGTCTGCTGGCAGACGGCAAAGAGCGCCGTTAGCCCCCTAACGGGGCTGTCACCTTTTTTGTGCCGTCCACAAGCTTTGCCGTCTGCTAGCAGACGACAAAGAACTTTCCTTCTTTGCCGTCCGCCTGCAGACGGCAAAGCGGCCTTTACCGGCATCGGCTTTGCCGGAGTGTTTGCCGTCTGCTGGCGGACGGCAAAGCCTTTGCCGTCCGCCAACAGTGCCTTTGCCGTCTGCTTTGGCAGACGGCAAAGCAGCTGATTCCAGTAGTGTCTTTCGGTGTCCGAATAGCATCGTCCTATATATCAATCTTTACCTCTAGACCATTCCGGAGCTCCTCGTCATGTCTGTGATCTCATCTGGGACTCCGAACAACATACGGTCACCAAATCATATAATTCATATAACATTATATCATCAACGAACGTTAAGCGTGCGGACCCTACGGGTTCGAGAATTTTGTAGACATGACCGAGACACCTCTCCAGTCAATAACCAATAGCGGAACCTGGATGCCCATATTGGCTCCTACATATTCTACGAAGATCTTTATCGGTCGAACCTTATGACAACATACATAATTCCCTTTGTCCATCGGTATGTTACTTGCCCGAGATTCGATCGTCGGTATCTTCATACCTAGTTCAATCTCGTTACAGGCAAGTCTCTTTACTCGTTCTGTAATACATCATCTAGCAACTAACTCCTTAGTCATTTTGCTTGCAAGGCTTCTTATGACGTGTGTTACCGAGAGGGCCCAGAGATACTTCTCTGATACTCGGAGTGACAAATCCTAATCTCAATCTATGCCAACTCAACAAACACCGTCGGAGATACCTGTAGAGCATCTTTATGATCACCCAGTTATGTTGTGACGTTTGATAGCATACAAGGTATTCCTCCGGTATCCGGGAGTTGCATAATCTCATAGTCGAAGGAATATGTATTTGTCATCAAGAAAGCAATAGCAATAAACTGAACGATCAATATGCTAAGCTAACGGATGGGTCTTATCCATCACATAATTCTCCTAATGATGTGATCCCGTTATCAAATGACAACACATGTTATGGTTAGGAAACCTTAACCATATTTGATTAACGAGCTAGTCTAGTAGAGGCTTACTAGGGACACGGTATTTGTTTATGTATTCACATATGTAATTAAGTTTCCGATCAATACAATTCTAGCATGAATAATAAACCTTTATCATGAATAAGTAAATATAAAATAACAAGTTTATTATTGCCTCTTGGGCATATTCCTTCAAAATGCAACCCGAGTAATACAACTAAACACACAGCCAAGCTATGATGAATCAGTCAGAAACTAATGAAACATTAAAATGCTCAAATGTCCAGTTCTCAAATCAAACAACAACCAAAAAAAGGGCTTGATTTACTACTTCTCAAACTAGGACCAAGAAGCAAAAAAACAAAATGACAAGATTTAGTTCTTAACTGGGGAACATAATGGGTTACCAGGGCCAATAAGAGGCAACAAAATAAGTTTCATATGTTATCATAGGACTGTTTACACTCATAAATCTAGGAGCACCAGAAGTCCACAACAAAGCATAAGTAAGCTTCAATATTGCAACCATCACACTATCACTACCACCAGTTTCACACTAGAGCCACATGACATCTCCTGCACTACAATGCACACCACCAACAGTTCATATTAAACACATAAGGTCCAACATTTCTGAACTTAAGGATAACTAGTAGAACGCCCATGCGTTGCTATGGACTATAATGCACATAAATGAATCAAACAAATGATTAAGCTCGTCTCGAAGGTTGAAGCTCATTTCTTCCTCACATTAATTGTATCTTGCATACATATTCAAAATCTTCTAGCACACCAGGCTGCCTTGGCGCCTTATTTTTCATCGCTAAATCACTCTCCTTTTATTTCTTTATCTTTTCACCCAACAAAAATGTTTCTCAGAGTGATGAATGGATATAACTACAACCATAATAAAATATCAAGAGCTAAAAAAATCTTTAATCAAAGAATTTAAGAATGTCTGCAAGATGCATTGGACATTAAAGTTATCGTGTTTGATAGACACTGGGAACAAACACAATGATCACATACGACCAAATCCCATTTTCAATTTTAGAATATGGTTGTCCTACCAATGTGTACTTGCAAGCTCTCTCTCACTCTCCCCTCCCTCTCCCTCCTTCCCTCCCTCGATATCTCTCTTACTCTCTTTCCCAGTCTTCCCCCCTCTCTAGATCAATCTCGCTCTCCAGTACGTTGTCTTCTCAAAAAGGCTCCACCGCTTCAGTAGCTCGCTCATTGTTGCTGGTAGTGGTTGATGCTCTTGATCTCCTCCCTGTGGTCACACTATTATCGCTGAATGGGGTGTTGTTCATCAATGACACAACTGCACCAGGAAAAGAAGAGCCTTAGTGCACTTTAGTATTTGTTCCAAAGCTTGTAATATTACTTTGTTTATTTTCCTGAGATGCTAAAGGCATTAGGTGGTCAATGAATAGACGGGAAACCTTGGCAGGGTAGTAATAGCAAACCATTATCACTTATATTGCAGTGAGGATCACATAAGTAGCATAAAACAGAATCTTTCATATTAACACTACATGCTAGTTTTGTGACTCTTCTGTATATTAATTTCATATATCTTCTACTTATCTTCTAGGAAATGTATTTTCTTAGATGGGAAATCAAAAGCAAGCATGAATATTGATCGTTAGTTTTAGGCCAACTCATTTTCTTTTAGAACTTCCATAGTAAAGAGTCAATAATTGGGAACAGTGATATGTTACAAAATTGCAAGCATGCTTCCAACTTTTCTTTGCTATAGTAAGTGGCTTCAACATACATTTGTAACACTACAATACCTGATCCAGAAAGAAGTTGTTCCCTATTACCATAGAATGAAAGAAAAGCAATGCAAATAAGGCCTTAAAAAGCATATGTCTTACAGTTTCATGATTGCAAAGAGGATAGAACATCCAAAAATAATCAAAAGAGCATCAATCAATAAAAATGTAGGTGCCAAAAAAGAAAAAGGTATACATTTTTTTCATATGCATTATAAATTCATAGTAGAGGAAGAGTAGTGTAGAAACACCCTCATATCATGCTTTGCCAGTTGGACCCTTCTTGCCTATCGAGAAAACAGAATAACACCATGCCCTCACAAGGTTGTCATGTCGTAATTATCAGATTATATGTACTAGCCATTGACTCAACAAATATCCTAGTTATGTGACACTCTTCCTCACACTAACAAACAAAAAAATTAGCATAAGGCACATAGATCGACAATTTGGGTAGTAATTAAGAACAAGGCGGGGTCTTCTGTCGGAGAGAGCATCAAATAGATACATGAAAGTCAGATTTTTATACATCATTAAACTTTTCTTTTTGAAAAAAGGCTAATGCATCAAACAAAAGGATTACTTTGATGACCCTTCTGGATTATCTCCAAAATAAAAGCCCCTCGGAGCCTCTTAACTTGTTCAGCAATCCTTCTCCCAAAATAGACCTTAACATTTTGTGGCTGCTTCCTCGAAATGGAATAGAATGACAGAAAAAGTATATAGAGACCAATGATGATTCCAGCAAAGATCAGAAGAGCACCAATTTTCATATCTTTATAAAAAATATATACGAGATTCAACACTCCTTATGTCATCTGAATAGAAAACAATTCATAGCTCCGTTGGTGCCTGAAGGGAAAAATATTGGGTTCTGAAATTTCATATGCCATATGGAAGACCAACATACATGATCTTGAATTAATTCAACAATCACATTGTTCCCATGTGTGCCCCCAACAGATTGACTTTCTGCAACCAAGAGCAAAAGGAAAGATTGTTCTATTACTGGTGAAAACTGAAACAATCTGAACTGAACTCTCCGTGTTGCACATTTACAAGGGAACAAAAAAGCTAGCTGTAAAATCATATTGGGAGGAAGATAGTTAATTATAGAAAATGTGGAAGTGACGAGCAATGGTAAAGTCAATCATAACTTAGAGTTTATGCAAAAAAATGACCTTAGCCAAAAAATGTGTCTGTTTGGGTCGGCGCGGACAGAAAAGTCATCCCAACGCGCCAACCCAAACGGACGCGCGTTCGCTTTTCGTCCACCGGCCGACCCATTCCCGGCCCAATTTTGAGACTCATTTGCGTCGGCGCGGACATGAAGCATACGAGCGCGGTGCGCGCCTACTCCTCCCACTGGCCGCTAGTCGGTGGCACATTGGCCATCCTCTCCCACCCCATATTGACAGCAAATCCTCACCCGCCTCCGCCCCGTCACCGTCGCCGCCCATTTTTGGTGCCTCTGCAGGCAGCCGGTGCCGACACACCTCCCCCCAATGCCGCCACCTCCCACGTCGCCGCCACCACCGCCTCGCCGCCCGGGCACCGAAGCTTCCCACCCCCCCCCCCCCCGACGCTACCACAAGCAGAAAGTCAGCTCCCTGCCCTGGCCAGCTCCTTCGTCCGACAACGCCCGTTGTCTTGACACCGGCATGCTTGTTGGACGCCACTAATTGCTTGTATCTGTGTTGGTATTTCCCTGAAGAGGAGAGGATGATGCAACACAGAAATGGTAAGTATTTCCCTCAGTTATGAAACCAAAGTTATCAATCCAGTAGGAGAACCAAGCAACACTATGTAAACAGCACCTGCACACAAATAACAAATACTTGCAACCCAACACGTAAGAGGGGTTGTCAATCCCTCCTCGGTACTGAGATAGATAAAATTCTATGAGATTTCATAAATAGATTTGACAAAAACACAAAATAAAATAAATAAAGAAATAGTGCATCAAGGTATTTTTTAGTTTTTGGAATAATAGATCTGAAAATAGTATGATAGGAAATAGACCCCGGGGGCGTAGATTTCACTAGTGGCTTCTCTCGAGAAAATATCATACGGTGGGTAAACAAATTACTGTTGGGCAATTGATAGAAGAGCACATAATTATGACGATATCCAAGGCAATGATCATGTATATAGGCATCACGTCCAAGATTAGTAGACCGACTCCTGCCTGCACCTACTACTATTACTCCGCACATCGACTGCTATCCAGCATGCATCTAGTGTATTAAGTTCTTGGAAAAACGGAGTAATGCAATAAGAATGATGACATGATGTAGACAAGATCTATTCATGTAGGAATATACCCCATATTTTTATCCTTAATGGCAACGATACATGCGTGTCATGTCTCCTTCTGTCACTGAGAATAAGCACCGCAAGATCGAACTCATCACAAAGCACCTCTTCCCATTGCAAGAAAAATCAATCTAGTTGGCCAAACCAAACCAAAGTTTCGAAGAAGAAATACGAGGCTATAAAGATCATGTATAAAAGAGTTCAGAGAAGACTCAAATAATATTCATAGATAGAACTGATGATAAACTCGCAATTTATCGGATCCCAACAAACACACCGTAAAAAGTCATTACATCGAATAGATCTCCAAGAACATCGAGGAGAACATTGTATTGAAGATCAAAAAGAGAGAAGAAGTCATCTACCTACTGCCTACGGACCCGTAGGTATGTGGTAAACTACTCACGCATCATCGGAGGAGCACCAATGAGGATGGTGAACCCCTCCGTGATCGTTTCCCCCTCCGGCAAGGTGCCGGAAAAGGGCTCTATATTGGATCTCGTGGTTCTGGAACTTGCGATGGCTGGAATTGTGTTTCATCGACTCCCCTAGGGTTCTAGAATATCTGAGTATTTATATAGCTGAGAGGCGTGGAAAAGGTCATCGTGGGCCCCACACGGCACCAGGGGGCGCCTGGGGCCTCTGGCGCGCCCTGGTGTCTTGTGGGCCCCATGGGCCTCCTCTGATACACCTCCTAGGCTCCCTGGGTCTCTTCCGGGCAGAAAAAATCTCCAAAAAGTTTCGTGGCATTTGGACTTCATTTGATATGGATATTCTGCGAAGTAAAAAACAAACAAAAAAAACAGCTACTGGCACTGGGCACTATGTCGATAGGTTAGTCCCAAAAAATGATATAAAGTTGCTAGTAAATGAATGTAAAACATCCAAGATTGATAATATAACAACATGGAACAATGAAAAAATTATAGATACGTTGGAGACGTATCAGCCACCAGGCCAGCCACCTGGTCCAAGGGAGGCGCACGTCTCTTCGCCGACTAGCTTCTTCGTCGACGCCCGCAAGCTGTTCGACAGTTTTCCAAGGTACAAAATGGACTCCTACGACGAGTTCTTTTTCCACAATTTCCTTTGCGACTCCGACGATTCCTCGTCCGATGAGGAGGAGAGATCTTGGCTGCCGTGTTGGTCCACCACCACCTTAATACGCAGCGGCCGTTGTTTCGTGGCTCGATCCCGGGCACCTTTCGGTGTTGAATCGCGACCGAGAGAGCGGCCATTTTCTTCTTTGGAAGGACTACTTTGACACAACCAACTCGCTGTTCAAACATCAGAAATTCCGGCAGCATTTCCTTATGGGTAGGCATCTTTTCAACCGTATTAGAGAGGGGGTTGTCGGATACGACAATTATTTCGAGTGCAAAGAGGATGTCCTTGGAAAGATTGGTTTCTCATCTTATCAGATATGCACTGCAGCCATCCGGATGCTTGCAAACGGAGTGTCCGGTGATCTTATTGATGAGTACATCCATATGAGCGGGTCTACAAGCCTAGACTCAATGTACAGGTTCTGCGAGGCTGTGATTGATGTGTTTGGCCCTAAGTACTTGAGAGAGCCGACTGCTCAAGATACAGCCCGCTTGTTGGCGATGAATGCCAGCAAGGGCTTCCTAGGGATGCTTGGCAGCATAGACTACATGCACTAGGAGTGGAAGAATGATATGTCTCCATCGTATCTATAATTTTTGATTGTTTCATGCCAATATTACACAACTTTCACATATTTTTGGCAACTCTTTATATGATTTATTGGACTAACCTATTGATCCAGTGCCCAGTGCCAGTTCCTGTTTGTTGTATGTTTTTTGTTTCACAGAAAATCCATGTCAAACAAAGTCCAAACTCGATAAAAATTTATGGAGAATTATATTGGAATATTTATGATTTTTGGGAGGTGGAATCAACACAAACGGGGGCCCACAATGACCACAACCCACCAGGGCGCGCCGGGCACCCCCTGGCGCGCCCAGGTATCTTGTGCCCTCCTCGAATGTTGGTTGGGGCCCTTTTTCTGGCACAAGGAAGATAATTTATGGAAAAAAATCGTGTAAAAATTTCAGCGCAATTGGAGTTACGGATCTCTAGGAATTTAAGAAACGGTGAAGGGCCAGATCTGGGGAACGCGAAACAGAAGAGAACAGAGAGGTATATCCAATCTCGGTGGGGCTCCCGCCCCTCCGCCACCATGGAGGCCATGGACCAGAGGGGGAACTCTCCTCCCATCTAGGGGGAAGGCCAAGGAAGAAGAAGAAGAAGGAGGGGGTCTCTCTCCCCCTCTCTCCCGGTGGCGCCGGAGTGCCGCCGGGGCAAGGATTGTGACGGCGATCTACATCAACAAACTTGCCACCGTCAACACCAACTTTCCCCCCCTCTATGCAGCGGTGTAACACTCCTTCTCCCCGCTGTAATCTCTACTTAAACATGGTGCTCAACTCCATATATTATTTCCCAATGATCTATGGTTATCCTATGATGTTTGAGTAGATCTGTTTTGTCCTATGTGTTAATCATGATCTTGGTTGGTATAATTGTATATTTTATTTATGGTGCTATCCTACGGTGCCCTCCGTCTCACGAAAATGTGAGGGCCCCCCGCTGTAGGGTGTTGCAATATGTTCATGATTCGCTTATGGTGGGTTGCGAGAGTGACAGAAGCTTAAACACGAGTAAGTGGGTTGTTGCGTATGGGATAAAGAGGACTTGATACTTAATGATATGGTTTGGTTTCACGACCTTAATGATCTTTAGTAGTTGCGGATGCTTGCTAGGGGTCCAGTCATAAGTGCATATTATCCAAGTAGAGAAAGTATGTTAGCTCATGCCTCTCCCTCATATAAAATTACAAGAATGATTACCGGTACTTACTATCGATCGCCTAGGGACAAATGACTTTCTTGTTCACAAAAGCTATCCACTTTTATTACCTTGCAATTTATTCGTAGTTTTATTCTCGCAAAGTACTCATGGTTTTATTCTCGCAAAATAGTTTCATACTTGTTTTAGGTAAAGCAAACGTCAAGTGTGCGTAGAGTTGTATCGGTGGTCGATAGAACTTGAGGGAATATTTGTTCTGCCTTTAGCTCCTCGTTGGGTTCGACACTCTTATTTATCGAAGAAGGCTACAAACAATCCCCTATACTTATGGGTTATCAAGACCTTTTTCTGGCGCCGTTGCCGGGGAGCAATAGCGTGGGGTGAATATTCTCGTGTGTGCTTGTTTGCTTTATCACTAAGTAGTTTTTATTTTCTATTCTAAGTTGTTCTCTATCTTTAGTTATGGATATGGAACACGAAACACCAAAAAAATTAGTTGTACTTGCTACTCATGGAGATGGGGAACCTCCTAAAACACTCGATGCTCGTTATGTGAAAAATATTAAACACTACTTTGATAATCCTGAGAAAACCCCATTCAACATGATAATGGGAGACACGTTGGATCAACGTGAATACTTTAGGGATTATCGCTTGACACAAAAAGGGAAATTGTTATGGGATCAAATTCATATGTTGAAATGGTATGCTTGGAATCTATGCTCTAGATATGATTGTACTTGTTGCTCTAGGATGAATGCTCCACACCTTCTCTTTTCATGCAAATTTAATGACAATGAAACCTTAGCTTCTTATGCTAATGGTAGATATGATTACTATGATGTGGAACGAATAGAAGAATTTGTTGCTTTTAAGGGTGCTTATGAAATTGAATCTTTGTTTTTAAAGTATGAAGCTTTTGATGATGATGTTTATAGACCTGAAAATTTTGCCATCCTTAAATATTGCTATGAAAATTATAAATACAATTCTGATATTGATATATTTATTGAGAAAGTCTCCGCTGTCCAAGAAGAGACTAATATTTTGCAGGAGTCTATGGAAGAAGAAATTGATGAAACTGTGAGCTCATTGGATGAAAAAGATGATCAGGAGAGCGAAGAACAAAAGGAGGAAGAGGGGATTAGCTACCCGTGCCCACGTTCTAATGAGAGTAACTCTTCAACTCATACATTATTTAATTTCCCTTCATGCTTACCGAAGGATGAATGCTATGATAATTGCTATGACCTCGTTGATTCTTTTGAAATAACCCTTTTTGATGATGCTTGCTATGCTTGTGGCCAAGATGCCAATATGAATTATGCTTATGGCGATGAACTTTCTATAGTTCCTTATGTTAAGAATAAAATTGTTGCTATTGCACACACACATGGTAGTCCTTTTATCTTTTTGAATTCTCCAAACTACACTATATCGGAGAAGTTTGTTCTTATTAAGGATTATATTGATGGGTTGCCTTTTACCGTTGCACATGATAATTTTGATGAATATAATATGCATGTGCTTGCTGCTCCTACTTGCAATTATTATGAGAGAGGAACTATATCTCCACCTCTCTATGTTTCCAACACGATAAAATTGCAAGAAACTGCTTATGCTATGTAGTGGCCTTTACTTGATGTGCATGAATTGTTCTTTTATGAAATGCCGATGCATAGGAAGAGAGTTAGACTTCCTCATTGCATGATATATGTTGCTTTGTGCTCACTACTGAATGCCAAATCATTGTTAATTAAAATTGGCTTTGATATACCTTGGGATCCGGGTGGATTCATTACTTGAGCACTTTATGCCTAGCTTAATGGCTTTAAAGAAAGCGCTGCCAGGGAGACAACCCGGAAGTTTTAGAGAGTCATTTATTTCTGTTGAGTGCTTTTATAAAGTTTAAAAACAAAAAATATAGAGGGGAACTTGAAACTTCACAAAAAGAGAAGCGATTGAAAGGTGATGCATTGGAGAAGTGAGGGTCGACCTTGAACACTTGTGTTCATGCTCACGGAAACAATGTAAATTTTTCATGAAGATTCTCACAAAAATAATTATCCCCTTGTACAAATGCATTGTATTATAAAAATAATGTGCCAAGATTTGCCTTTAGGATGATTAGATTGCTTGTTGGTATGTGGGTGCAAAAACAGAAACTTTGGCTGTAGTGCATGATTTTACATTTTTTACTAGAATGTCGAAAGTTTCTGAAACTTTTTGCATAGTATTTCTATACAATTTTTTATTTTTTCCTAATTTTTCAGAATTTTTAGAGTTACAGAAGTATGGTGAATGTTCAGATTGCTACAGACTGTCCTGTTTAAGACAGATTCTGTTTTTGATGCATTGTTTTGCTTGTTTTGATGAAACTATCGATTTTTATCGGTGGTATAAGCCATGGAAAAGTTATATTACAGTAGCTACAATGCAAAAAACAAAATATGAATTGGTTTGCAACAGTACTTAGAGTAGTGATTTGCATTATTATACTAACGGATCTCACGAGATTTCTGTTGAGTTTTGTGTGGATGAAGTGATCAAAGATCGAGGAGGTCTCGATGTGAGGAGAAGGAGGAGAGGCAAGAGCTCAAGCTTGGGGATGCCCAAGGCACCCCAGGTAAATATTCAAGGAGACTCAAGCATCTAAGCTTGGGGATGCCCCCGAAGGCATCCCATCTTTCTTCAACAAGTATCGGTATGTTTTCGTCTTCGTTTCGTTCATGTGATATGTGTGAATCTTGGAGCGTCTTTTGTGTTTAGTTTTCTTTTTTATTTTATGCACCATGCTGGTATGAGATAGTCCATGGTTGATTTATAGAATGCTCATTGCACTTCACTTATATCTTTTGAGTATGGCTTTATAGAATGCTTCATGTGCTTCACTTATATCATTTGATGTTTGGATTGCCTGTTTCTCTTCACATAGAAAACCATTATTTGTAGAATGCCCTTTTGCTTCACTTATACTTATTAGAGCATGGTCTTTTGTAGAAATAATTAAACTCTCTTGCTTCACTTATACCTATTTAGAGAGTCAACAAGAATTGGTCAATTGCATGGTTAGTCATAAAATCCTACATAAAACTTATGGATCACTGAATATGATATGTTTGATTCCTTGCAATAGTTTTGCGATATAGGGAATATGTGGGAGGTACTAGTAAATGGTTGTGGTTAGTAGGAATATTGGTGTTAAGGTTTGTGATTCCCGAAGGATGCACGTATAGTCTCTCCTTATGCTATGAAGTTGGAGCATGATTTATTATTGATTGCCTTCCTTAAGAGTGGCGGTCGGGGACGAGCGATGGTCTTTTCCTACCAATCTATCCCCCTAGGGGCATGCGTAGTAGTACTTTGCTTTGAGGGCTAATAAACTTTTGCAATAAGTATATGAGTTCTTTATGACTAATGTGAGTCCATGGATTATACGCACTCTTACCTTTCCGCAATTTGCTAGCCTCTAAGGTACCGTGCATTGCCCTTTCTCACCTCGAGAGTCGGTGCAAACTTTGCCGGTGCATCCAAACCCCGTGATATGATACGCTCTATCACACATAAGCCTTATTATATCTTCCTCAAAACAGCCACCATACCTACCTATTATGGCCTTTCCATAGCCATTCCGAGATATATTGCCATGCAACTTCCACCGCCTCCGTTTTGATGACTTGAGCATTCATTGTCATATTGCTTTGCATGATCGTAAGATAGCTAGCATGATATTTCCATGGCTTGTCCGTTTTTTGATATCGTTGTTATGCTAGATCATTGCACATCCTGGTACACTGCCAGAGGCATTCATATAGAGTCATACTTTGTTCTAGGTATCGAGTTGTAATTTTTATTTCTTTTGAGTTACAAGTAAATAGAAGTGTGATGATCATCATTATTCATTTTTTGAGCATGTCCCAGTGAGGAAAGGATGATGGAGACTATGATTCCCCCACAAGTCGGGATGAGACTCCGGACAATGAGAGAAAAAAAAGAAAAAAAAAGAAAAAAAAAGAGAGAAGGGGCATTGCTACTATCTTTTACCACACTTGTGCTTCAAAGTAGCACCATGTTTTTCATATCGAGAGTCTATGTAGTCACTTTCATATACTAGTGGGAATTTTTCATTATTATAGAACATGGCTTGTATATTCCGATGATGGGCTTCCTCAAATGCCCGAGGTCTTCATGAGCAAGCAAGTTGGATGCACACGCACTTAGTTTTCATATTGAGCTTTCATACACTTACAGCTCTTAGTGCATCCGTTGCAAGGCAATCCCTACTCCTCACATTGATATCAATTGATGGGCATCTCCATAGCACGTTGGTTAGCCACGTCGATGTGAGACTTTCTTACTTTTTTGTCTTCTCTATATTTACCCCTATCATTATATTCTATTCCACCCATAGTGCTATATCCATGGCTTGCGCTCATGTATTGCGTGAGGGTTGAAAAAGCTGAAGTGCATTAAAAAGTATGAACCAATTGCTTGGCTTGTCATCGGGGTTGTGCATGATAAATACTTTGTGTTAAGAAGACAGAGCATGACAAGACTATATGATTTTGTAGGGATAGCTTTCTTTAGCGTTGATATTTTGAAAGACATGATTGTTTGTTGGGATGCCTGAGTATTAATGTCTTTATGTCAAATTATAGACTATTGCTTTGAATCACTTATGTCTTAATATTCATGCCATGATTAGATATGTGATCAAGTTTATGCTATGTAGCATTCCACATCAAAAAATATTTTTTTATCATTTACCTACTCGAGGACGAGCAGGAATTAAGCTTGGGGATGCTGATATGTCTCCATCATATCTATAATTTTTTATTGTTTCATGCCAATATTATACAACTTTCACATATTTTTGGCAACTCTTTATATGATTTATTGGACTAACCCATTGATCCAGTGCCCAGTGCCAGTTCCTGTTGGTTGCATGTTTTTTGTTTCGTAGAAAATCCGTATCAAACAAAGTCCAAACATGATAAAAATTTACGAAGAATTATTTTGGAATATTTATGATTTTTGGGAGGTGGAATCAACGCAAACGGGGGCCCACAGTGACCACAACCCACCAGGGTGCACCGGGCACCCCCTGGCGCGTCCAGGTATCTTCTGCCCTCCTCGAATGTCGGTTTAGGCCCTTCTTCTGGCACAAGAAAGCTAATTTATGAAATAAAATTGTGTAAAAATTTCAGCACAATCGGAGTTACGGATCTTGGGAATTTAAGAAATGGTGAAGGGCCAGATCTGGGGAACGCGAAACAGAAGAGAACAGAGAGGGAGATCCAATCTCGGAGGGGCTCCCGCCCCTCCGCCAGCATGGAGGCCATGTACCAGAGGGGGAACTCTCCTCCCATCTAGGGGGGAGGCCAAGGAAGAAGAAGAAGGAGGGGGGCTCTCTCCCCCTCTCTCCCGGTGGCGCCGGAGTGCCGCTGAGGCAAGGATTGTGACGGCGATCTACATCAACAAACTTGCCACCGTCAACACCAACTTTCTCCCCCTCTATGCAGCGGTGTAACACCCCTTCTCCCCGCTGTAATCTCTACTTAAACATGGTGCTCAACTCCATATATTATTTCCCAATGATCTATGGTTATCCTATGATGTTTGAGTAGATCCGTTTTGTCCTATGGGTTAATCGTGATCTTGGTTGGTATGATTGTATATTTTATTTATGGTGCTGTCCTACGGTGCCCTCCATCTCGCGCAAACGTGAGGGGCCCCTGCTGTAGGGTGTTGCAATATGTTCATGATTCGCTTATGGTGGGTTGCGAGAGTGACAGAAGCTTAAACCCGAGTAAGTGGGTTGTTGCGTATGGGATAAAGAGGACTTGATACTTAATGCTATGGTTGGGTTTCACGACCTTAATGATCTTTAGTAGTTGCGGATGCTTGCTAGGGGTCCAATCATAAGTGCATATGATCCAAGTAGAGAAAGTATGTTAGCTCATGCCTCTCCCTCATATAAAATTACAAGAATGATTACCGGTACTTGTTATCGATTGCCTAGGGAAAAATGACTTTCTTGTTCACAAAAGCTATCCACTTTTATTACCTTGCAATTTATTCGTAGTTTTATTCTCGCAAAGTACTCGTGGTTGTATTCTCGCAAAATAGTTTCATACTTGTTTTAGGTAAAGCAAACGTCAAGTGTGCGTAGAGTTGTATCGGTGGTCGATAGAACTTGAGGGAATATTTGTTCTGCCTTTAGCTCCTCGTTGGGTTCGACACTCTTATTTATCGAAGAAGGCTACAAACGATCCCCTATACTTGTGGGTTATCAAAGAACTGCCCTTCTTCTTGGCAAGGGCATCATAGACTGCATGCACTAAGTAGTTCAGGTCATGACCTCACAAGATCTTGGGATCTGGCACTCTTTCTTCGGCATGGCCGGATTGCACAATGTATTGTGCTTCAACGATCGCCGGTCTTTGCAAGGCTTGCTGAAGGCAACAGTCCGCCGGTGAATGTTACCATCAACAGCCACAACTACGACAAAGGATACTACCTAGGTGACAGTATCTATCCTCAGTGGACCACTATTGTGAAGACAATCCCCAACCCTGTCGGAGGGAAGAGGAAAAGATTTTCCCAAGAGCCAGCGAGTATATTTTTTAGATTACTGACCGAAGATGGTGTATGGAAAACCGTCTGAGGAGGAAATATGTGGGTTCCAAGGCGATATCCCAAGTATATTGGAAGCCCGGGGATTCTCACTTTTGGGCGGGTCTAATGGCCAGGAAGAAATATTTCTTCTCTTATGGATCCTTCTCGATTAAGGACGGCTCGGAAATTAGATTCTGGGAGGACAAATGGCTAGGAAATACCACACTGCGGGAACTTCACAAGGGTGATACTATCGCCACGGTAATGCAATCATTTCCGCCAAATGTGACATTCGGAAGAGATTTAATTGGACCCAGACTCCAATCGTGGTACATCCTGCTCCAGCGGTTGTCCACGATGCAATTGTCACATGGGTCTGATATATTTCGATGGAACCTACATGAGAATGGACAATTCTCAGTGGAGTCTATGTATAGAGAGTTAATCTAGTCTGATGTGCCAGTTGATAATAACAAGAAGATCTGGAAGATAAAGATACCTCTTAAGAATAAAATCTTTGCGTGGTATCTTCGTCGCGGAGTCATTCTTACTAAAGATAATCTTATTAAGAGAAATTGGCATGAAAGTTCGCAATGTGTCTTTTGTCACCATGGTGAGACAATAAAACATTTGTTCTTCCAATGCAAATTGGCTCGTTCGATATGGTCAGTCATCCAGATAGCTTCTGGCTTGTATCCTCCTTGTAGTGTTGCTAATGTATTTGGCAACTGGTTACATGGGATTGATCACAGGTTTAGAACTCTTCTTAGGGTGGGAGCGCTTGCCGTTATCTGGTCGCTTTGGCTATGTAGAAATGATAAGGTTTTTAATGATAAAAGTACTTCTCTGATGCAGGTTATCTACAGATGTACCGGGACTCTTTGTTTATGGTCCTCTCTACAACGCATGGAGAATCGAGACCTGTTTATGGAGGTGTGTACACGATTGGAGGATACGGTGAGGGATACTTTTACCCAACATGGGTGGTAGCATGATCTTAGGATTGGCCCACCTTCGCTTTAGGCGTTATACGGACTCTACATGTTTCTTTGTATTTCGCCTTTTTATTTTTTGTTCGTGCGAGAGGACTTTGTTTAGCTGTGTGCATCTTAGTTATGCAGAAGCCGGGTGTAATGCTTAAATCTTTTAAGTAATAAAGCACCCCTTTTCAAAAAAAAGAGCAAGAGAGTGCTAGGAAGGACGCCGAGCGTGCCTTTGGTGTTCTGCAATCTCGATGGGGCATCGTTCGGTATCCTGCTAGGACTTGCAGCACTAAGAAGTTGTGGGAGGTGATGACTGCTTGTGTGATCATGCACAATATCATCATAGAGGATGAGCGCCCGGAACATATCTATGATCAAGGATTTCAGTTTCAAGGTGAGAATGTTGTGCCTGAGCATGGAGGAGCGGCAACGTTTGCACAGTTCACCCAATTTCATCATGAAATGCGTGATTGGAAAACTCACATGCAACTGTAAAATGATTTGGTTGAGCACATGTGGGCTCATGTTGGCAACCAATAGATGTATCTTTTTTCCAAATGTATTTGAGACAATTTAATTTTTATTCGGCTTGTAAAACTATGCTAAATTTATTTGGTTGTGAAACTATGCTTTATTTGGTTCTGAGAAACTATACTATTTTTTGTTTGCTTGTGAAACTATGCAAAATGTGTGCATATTTGTTGAAAAATGGCGGTCAACCGGCCACGCCGGCAAATTATGGGTCGGCGTGTTGGGCGCACTGCCAACCCAAATCGTAAATAGGGCGGACGCCGAGCGGACGGCCGACCCAAACAAACAAAAAGTAGACAAAATCATCATTCGTTTGGATCGGCGCGTTGGAGTTGCTCTTAGATAAATAAGGCGATCTTTCATCTTCAAGTTGAACATTCACGTGTCTCTAGCTGGGCTTTGATCTATCTTTCACTTGTGAAAAACAAACAGGTGGGGAGCACGGACAAGTTACCTGACCTTTGACCTCAAGTTCATGGAACGAATTGACCAAGATGTCGGCGACGTCGACCAACCCTTCGAACGGGCCCACCACTGTGTCCGTGAACAGCCGCTACGACTCCGGCGCTGCCAAAAACGATGGCACGTCCATCGCTCAGCAGGCCTCGCAGCACGCCCCTTTCCATGACCGGCGGGTCTACGCGGTCTGCATAGACCTCCATGTAGATGACATCTTGGTCGACCTTCGAACGGGCCCACCATCGAGCAAGGCTGCAAGAAGATTGCGGCTGTCGGCACACCAGCGGCGCATGCCACGCAGCCCGCCCATGGGAGGTGCGGGTCGTACACAAGCACGCGCACGCACACGGGCCTCCCCGTCGTGGCCTCGGAAAGACACAGCGGCTCGAGGGTGTCGGACATGCCGCCATGCCGCCTTCGTCGAAGCCGTCGAAGATGGGGGCTAGAGCAGGATAGTGGCTCGTGCTGATGCATCGGGTTGAGGTGGCCCTACGCCCCCGGGAAGGCAAGGAGGAGGACATGCCTGCCGCCGTCATAGTCTGCTCGGACGGAAGGCGAGGAAGAAGCACCAAGCACAGGTAGACGCACATCCGTGATGTAGGCGGCCTGAAAATGAACGAAACTGACCCTTTTTCGCAACTTCAACACAAAATGGCCCTAATCTAAAAATATTTCACAAACTAGCCCTTTTTCGCATGACGCCCGCGGCTGGGGCGCCATGCTAGATAGCATGACGCCCCGGGATAGGGCGCCATGCTACGCCCTATCCCGGGGCGTCATGCTATCTAGCATGGCGCCCTATCCCCGGGCGTCATGAAAAGGGGCCAGTTTCAGAAATATTTTCAGATTAGGGCCATTTTGTGTTGAAGTTTTGAAAAAGGGCCAGTTTCGTCCATTTTCACGTAGGCGGCTCGATTCAGACCTAGTCGATGGGATGGGGGAGGAGGAGTCAAGTGGGATCAATCAATTTCCACACCAGCTGCGGTGCCAAATGTCGTTCGGAAACCGAGTTGGAAGCCTCCTGAACTGGGGTGGATTAAGCTCAGTATTGATGATGCTATACATATGGCTGCTGGAGCGGCTGGTTCAGGTATTGTGGGCCGAAACTCCACGGGGTATTTTCTAAGCATATGGCCGTTGATGACCTTTTATCTCGGAGCTTTTGCCTTGCCGTGATGCCATGACTCTACCTATGAAAAAAATCTCTATCTCATGTTATAATTGAGTCTGATTGTCAAAACCTTTGCAACCTTTGGATGCAAGGAGATTACCAGTCTGTAGGAGGTCATATTTTCAGAGAGATGCGGTATTATCTCTCAAGTTTTCAGGGATTTAAACTAGTCTACACTAGCAGGGAGGCCAATGTGGTAGCTCACTTGTGTGCTAGACACTCCCTCACTTTAGATGTTAATCATTGTACCTTTTATTTTATCCCCGAGTTTCTGATTGAGCCTGTTCAATCAGTTAGGATCCGCTCCAATGAATAAAATGCCTAATGTGTGGTTCTAAAAAAAATCATAGGCATTTTCAGATTTCTAGGGCATGTGCCCACGATCCCCGCGCGCCGTATCTTTATTTTTGACGTGTATGATTGATGATAAGAAAGAAAAAATCCCATCAATGCTTGATTGATTGTGATTTATTTTTTATAGACATTTTCAAATTTGTAGGGCATGTGCCCATGATCCTCGCATGCCGTACTTTTTTTTAACGTGTATGATTGATGATAAGAAAGGAAAAATCTCATCAATGCTTGATTGAATGTGATTTATTTTTTATATGGAAACCAATCTGATGGGGCCACACGTGAGGGAAGCACTGTATGGGTTTTTTTTTCGTTAAGTGCATGGTGAACCGAATAAGCACAGGGGGAGGGGAGACGAAAAAACCCTGACAAAAGTGGGAGGCGAAAAAAACCTTGGAGGCGAGGCTACCAAGTCCCCCATTAGGAGTAGACACTACAAAAAAATACACTTCCGTGATGATACGTGTTTGTCACAGTAGGTCGCATTTTCTATCATGCATGTACATTCATAATGATTTTATGACAGAATCAAGATAGTCATACCTATGCTGTCGTAGAAGTGTTCCATGACAATACCAAAATTATCATCACGGAAGTGTCCACTTCCATGACGATAAACGGCGCGTCATGGAAGTGTTTTCGTCAAGGGTGACCGACACGTGGCATCCACCGTAACAGGTCGCCGTTAAGTTATCGGGTTCCGGTTTGGATCCGATAACCCGTTAACAGCCCTGACCAATGGGGATTTTCCATGTGTAAAATTTTGATTCGCCGGAGGATCCATGTGTCAGCTCAGCCTTGGGACAGATGTCATCCAGCCAATGGACGGGATGCGCCTATGATAAGTCGACACATGGCTCGGCCCAACAGAGGCCCATTCAGGTGAAAAGTATGGCCCGTTTGACTTGGTCAAAAGGTAGCGGTCCGGCCCACGGAAAGCCTGTTAACAACTTGTTCACATATAGCCCATTTACAGCCCGCTAACTCACGGCCCGTTATGGCCTATCCGAATTGGGCCCAGTGCCGTCATCTGGGCCGTCCAATATGATTCCAGCCTGTTGTCACTTCCGGCCCATGTATGGCCCGTGACGTCTTTCGGCCCACACGAGGCCCTTCGTAACTCTGGACCATTAAAGGCCCGTGGTGAAACTGGCCTATAATGAACAGTGTATCGCTTTACACCCATTAATGGCCCATTATTCCGTTAGGCCATTTCCAACCCGTGTTACCTTTCGGCCTTCTAAGGGCCCATTTATTCTTGGGCTCATTTCCAGCATTCGGTTACTTACGGTCCGTTACTGGCCTGTTCCAGCACTACAAGAAATATGTCAACTTGCTACCATCACTATTGGTCGCTGAATGGTCATTGTTTTTCATTTGCGACCTTTTTGTGACCAAAAACAGATGGTCAAAAGCTGACCGTCTTTAATGGAAATTAACGACCTTCTTTGTGATAAGGACATTGAAGTTAACGACCAAAACAAAAGGTCGTTGATCCTAGGACCAATTGCTTTGGTTGCTGGTTGTCTGCCCAGGCCACGTGGATCCGACGTGGCAAGTTAACGTGCCAAAATTGAGACCAAATGAAAAGGTCGTTGATTAGAATCAGCCCAGTCCAGTTCGCTGTTCTACATGGGCCTAGCCCAACAATTCAGCTTTTTTATATTTTTTTCTATTAATTTTAGTCAGCCACATGGGCCAGGCCCAACATTTCAGCCTTTTTATTTCCAGGGTCGTGATCCTTTTTTTAGACCATTTCTTTTTTTGGTCGCATCTATTTCTCAATTGGGCCTCGCCTTTTTACAGTCCATTTCCTTCATTTTTATTTTTTTCCTGTGAATATTATTTGGAAAATGGCCTTTTTAGATGCCAAATACTATTAGGTCCCACTTGTCAGGTTCTAATTAAAGACATCCCAGGTTTCAATTTCCACACAATTATTTCAGTCAGAACAGCAAAGAAATGAAAATTATCAAACCACATGCCAATTTTGGCTAATAGCGCAATCTTTACATAATTCATTTCACCATCACATGTGATACTATCACAACATATAACTACTACTACAACTATACTCCTGACTTCTTCACTTTCAGGCTGGAGCTTCTTAAATGAGAGGAAACACCATTTATAGGTATGTTCGTACAGGCTGAACGAAGGCGTCTAACAATAAACCAAAAGAGTTAGAAACAAAATAAAAACAAATATAGAAAGCAGCTAGGGACTAAATCATGAAGCATCTCTACATGTAACATGTAACAGTAATAACCACAAAGACTAGCTCACAGAAACAACACAAGAGATAAGAACACATAGTTGTTGCATGAATACCAAAACTCCCAGAATGGTTCTAGATGTTGAATGCAGAAAATGGTTCAATCTTAGATGGTTCATTGAGCACGGCACGAATGATTTAAGATAACAAGACATATGTTCTACACTAATTTTACACAAATCATTATCAATTACAATTTACAACAGACTCAAAACAAAACACCATAGCTTCTGCATCACATAGGGAATCAACACAATAGTATATGTCTTGGCATCATGGCCCATCGACCAAGTAACAAAAGAAAATAATGGGATAGACCGAAGACTTATCTAGTCGGAGAAGATAGCGTTGATGCAGTTGCAGCACGGCTACCTCAAGACTGTGAATGTGGTGCCCTGGTTGGGGTTGATGCGCTCCAGCAAGGTAAGCATCATGGCCTCATCGGGTCTGCGAGAACAACCGAGCAAGGTGTGGGCCAGCAAGCATGAAAGGAGTGTTATCAATGCTGGAGCATTAAACTAGCAATGAACAGTTCTACTTTTATATCGAACCAAGGATCATGTTCAACCAGCAACAAATGTATGGAACACCACAATGTATAATAAGTGATGAAGGACGCCGGTAAGTGAAATCTAACTAGTGTCCTGAGCACACTGCAACTGAACTGATTTACCCTCCTGGATGGCAATTAGCACTTATAAAAAATTGCAATCAATGACTGGCAGTTAGCATGACGCGACGGTGATTCAAAGCACCTAGTGAGATCACTAGAAGAACGAGACCAGTAGCCAAAACCTAGAGAAAGAAGACGCAGCTTGCAGCGACCACGTGATGAATACCAGAGTGACCGAAAGCGCGAACAGAACTATTCTACATGTAGGATCGAAAGTATGTCTAGAGGGGGGTGATTAGACTACTTGACCAAATAAAAATCTAGCCTTTTCCCAATTTTATGTCTTGGCAGATTTTAGCAACTTAACACAAGTCAAGCAATCAACCTACACATGCAACTCTAAGAGTATAGCAGCGGAATGTAAATCATTGCATATGAAGGTAAAGGGGAGGAGTTTGGAGGGAGCAAACGCAATGTAGACACGGAGATTTTTGGCGTGGTTCTGATAGGTGGTGCTATCGTACGTCCACATTGATGGAGACTTCAACCCACGAAGGGTAATGGTTGCGCGAGTCCACGGAGGGCTCCACCCATGAAGGGTCCACGAAGAAGCAACCTTGTCTATCCCACCATGGCCATCGCCCACGAAGGACTTGCCTCACTTGGGTAGATCTTCACGAAGTAGGTGATCTCCTTGCCCTTACAAACTCCTTGGTTCAACTCCACAATCTTGATGGAGGCTCCCAAGTGACACCTAACCAATCTAGGAGACACCACTCTCCAAAAGGTAATAAATGGTGTGTTGATGATGAACTCCTTGCTCTTGTGCTTCAAATGATAGTCTCCCCAACACTCAACTCTCTCTCACAGATTTGGATATGGTGGAAAGATGATTTGAGTGGAAAGCAACTTGAGGAAGGCTAGAGATCAAGATTCTTGTGGTTGGATTGGAATGCCTTGGTCTCAACACATGAGTAGGTGGTTCTCTCTCAGAAAATGAGTAGTGGAAGTGTAGGCACGTTCTGATGGCTCTCTCACAAATGGAGAAGGGGGTGGAGGGGTATATATAGCCTCCACACAAAATCTAACCGTTACACACAATTTACCAAACTCGGTGGGACCGAATAGTGAAACTCAGTGAGACCGACCTGGTTCAAAATGTGAATGTTAGGCTTTTTGGTGGGACCGACAAGGTCAACTCGGTGGGACCGATGTGCTATGGTTAGGGGAAAACCTCATCTCGGTGAGACCGATTGCATGAACTCGGTGAGACCGATTTCAGCAATAAGCAAACAGAAACTTGGTCAAGCAAACTCGGTGGTACGGACTGCGTATCTCGGTGAGACCGAAGTAACTGCAATAGGTAACAGAGAGTTTGCAGGACCATCTCGGTGAGACCGAGATCCCATCGGTGAGACCGAACTGATTAGGGTTTCTGGCAGTGGCTATGTCAAGTGAACTCGGTGGCGCCGGATAGATCAAATCGGTGGGGCCGAGTTTGACTTTAGGTTTAGGACATATTTGGAATGAGAAAGTGGTTGAGGGCTTTGGAGCACATCACTAAGCACTTTGAGCAAGTAGACCATTAAGCAACACCTCATCCCCTTTTAATAGTATTGGCTTTTCCTATGGACTCAATGTGATCTTGGATCACTATAATGAAAATGTAGAGTCTTGAGCTTTTGCCAATATGTGTCCTTAGCATCTTGAAGGGGTTCCACATCCTCCTGTGCTGCCACTCTACTGTTGAACTCATCTGAAATATACTAGATGAAAATATTAGTCCAACAAGAGAAATGTTGACATTAATTACCAAAATCACCCAGGGAGCACTTGTGCTTTCACTACAGCAAAGAAAAAAACTAGATGATAAGACATAACAGAAGTTCCTATTGTCCTCCTCCTTCAACATTTGAAAACCTTCACCTGGCAGTAGATCAATCATGACTGAGAAACAATATAGCAGCAAAAAAATGTTCAGACAATGCAAAAAATAACAGTCATTACACATGGTATTCGGGTACAGATTGTAAGTCATGGATCCATTAAGACCTTATTAAAGTGGCATTCATGCTAGTTTTTGTGTCATCGAGTATCTTCATGCAATTGCTACTTGGTAAGGCATTACGATCCTCCAGGAAATGTACCACACTACAGTCAACAGTCTACGGTATGCACAACTAGGAATTGTAAGTCAGATTGCATATCCACACCAGAAACTAAGTCACACATGCATGCTACTAATCCACTATCCTGTAGTTGTGACAAACCCACCACCATCAGTATTCAGTAGTACTCAACCAATGACAGTAGAAAAATGTACTACCTCGTCACCCATTTCTCGCAGGTGCTTGATGAAGTTCTGGAACTGGTTCTTGTACCCAGAGATGTAGCTGCAAACATGCATGGAAGACGCACACAAAATTAGTTTAAATTGTGAGAGCATACATGGAAAGTCAGCACCATCAACAGTAACCATTAACAAAAGAAAATGAATTCTGTCGATGTTGGAAAGAACATCTCTGGAGTAGTTTTAATTAAAAAAATCTAGAGAATACTCCAGTAATTAGAGTACACAGCTAAGATGCTGGAAAGAACATCACACAGGCAGGACAAACTACTCCATCTCTGCACTACAGGCAGGACAAACTACAGGAGTATACAGCTACTCCTACGGGAGTACTATGGGCAGGACAACTACAGGAGTAAGATGTTGATCATGCTGGAAAGAACATAACTACTCCAGGTACTACATGAGTACAGGAAAGAACACTACAGGCACCAAAAAACGCATCCATCTCGCTTACAGTATTACAGGAAAGAACACTAAAGCGAGCTCACAAGCCTCACATACAGTAAGTCTTGCCTGTCACAACCAAATTACAGGAAAAATGCATCCATCTCACTTACATCTCACATACAGTTAGTCTTGCTTGGCACCACGAGCACCACCGTCGGCGTCGGCCTGGGATTGGAACTCTGAATCGAACGACAACTGAAGCAAACCAATCGATCATCGACAGTAAAACTCTAAAGAAATGTTGACCCTTTTTTCTACTGCTGCTACTTGGTTGATTATTGAATAAATGTTGACAACTAAAGAAATGTTGGCAGAGGAGTACTACTGCTGCTTGGTTGATAACAGAGAGCTCGGTAGAATACCTAGTAGAGGCCCCAATGAGTGCTTGATCTTATCCAAGAAGTCACTAAGCAACAAGCAACTATACTTGCTGCTTTAGGCTACACCGGAGTGAACGATAATGCGAAGGAAATGGTTAGGATTTTAGGCCTTGCTGTTCTAGTGGGAGTCAGAGGAGAGAGGCGCCAAGGAGGAGAGGGAGGGGGATGGGATGGGGTGGGGGTGGGTGTACCTTGGACGATGAAGGATCCCAGGCGCGCCGCCAACGCCAAGCTATGCAGGGGCATCCGCGTCTCCTAACCCGCCGCCGCTGACCTGCAGAAAAACTCGACGCGTAAGCACACGCCCGCAGCCACTCACCAAACTGATCTCTCTCTCTCTCTCTCTTGGACAGCCTAGCAGAAACCTACCTGCGTAGGATCCCGGCGGCTCCGGCGGCGGAAAAGGACGAGGAGGCGGCGAGGGCTAGAAGAGCAGCAGCGCTCGATGTGTCCTGGCGGCGCTCAATGCAGGGGGACTTGATGCATTAGACTCCTCCTGGCGCGACGAAGACGTCGCCAACAGGCGGTGTGGAGACGAGGAGCGACTGGATGCAGGGGAGGAAGATAGCCAGGGAGGTCTGGCGGGCGGCGGGACGGTGGACTTGGGCGGTGGAGCTCGACGCGGCGATGGCTTGGCGCGCGCTCGGCGGGGCATGGAGGAACAAGGGCCGACGGAGGTTGAAGACAGCTTCGAGCGGCGCGGACCTGGAACTCCGGCGGTGGTGAGGTCGGTATGGGCGATGGACGAGGGGACGAGGGAGACGAGGATTGGATATGGGGGCGTGGGCGGCGGCGGCTAGGGTGCGGTGGAGAAGGTGGGGGCGGGTGAGGGGAGGGGAGATGGCGGTGGCAGCGGGGCAGGAGATCGTGAGCGCTGTGATGGAGGGATGGGGAAGGAGGGGGCGGCGACGGAGGGATCAGGGTGAGGGGGAGAGAGAGGTGCCGCGGGCTCCTATGGTTTGGGTGGGGTGATTCGGGAGAGGGATGAGAGTGACCACGGGGATGTGGGCTACCGTTGGATCTAGTAGCATCTGACGGTGTTTAATCCATGATCCGCGTGACATGCTTTTGGACCAATCAGAATGCGGTACCTATTTGATGACGTTACGACCATTCAAATTGGTCGTAATCGATTAAAAATAAGATGCTAAATCATGCCAGTTATTTTACGGTCTAGGAAATTTATAAAACTAAATAGAAAAGAAAAACCTTCGCATTGTGTCACCAAGTGTGACGTACTTTCCAGTAAAAATAACAAATTTTGAATAAAATAAATAACTTAGAAAGTGTTATCATAAATGAGTTTTTTTTACAAGAGAATCATTTTTCGAGTGCTCAAAATGAGTTTTTTTGTGAAGGACCTACCATATATTTGTTGCAAAATTTGACCAAATCAATTTTATAAAATACTAGGCCATATTTTATGCACAATTGACCAAATGGTTGGGTGTAAAAAGTTTTGATCCACCTCTCGTGAAAAAGACAAATTTTCGCTGATTCAGTAGGAAGCGGGTCAAATTTGAACTGCAGCTACCTCATAGTTTGCTCTTTATTTTTTCCAAAAACCAGTTTTAGGTACATAAGTATCTATTTAATCAGAGAAACACCAAAAAGTTTTCCAAGATTCAACCACTAGCTAGGAACGGTCATGCCCGTCGTTTTTCACTGCATTTTGAAACAGGCATAAAAAATTCAAAAAAAATCAAAAAATTGGAAAACCTTCGCATTGTGTCATTATATGTGACCAAGTTACCAGGAAAAATTATAAACTTGTAACACGACAATTGTTTTAAAAAAGTGTTCTCAGAAAAGAGCTATCATGTGTGAAGATGCATGGCTTTCAAGCCAAATGATCAATCTTATGGCCACATTCATGGCATAGTTTGTTCAAATGATCTCATATTGTGCACAAGGGTGCATCTTGGAATGGCAAACAATGTTGCCTAAGAGAGTTTTCATTTTCTTTGGACGAAAAATCAATTTTCCATTTTTTGAGTGCCCAAAATGAGTTTTTTTGTGAAGGACCTACCATATATTTGTTGCAAAATTGGACCAAATCAATTTTATAAAATACTAGGCCATATTTAATGAACAATTGACAAATGGTTGGGTGTCAAAAGATTTGATCCACCTCTGGTGAAAAAGACAAATATCCGCCGATTCAGTACGAAGCGGGTCAAATTTGAACTGCAACTGCCTCATAGTTTGCTCTTTATTTTTTTCCAAAAATCATTTCTAGGTACATAAGTATCTATTTAATCAGAGAAACACCAAAAGTTTTCCAATATTCAACCACTACCTAGGAACGGTCATGCCCGCCGTTTTGACCGCATTTTGAAATGGGCGTAAAAAATTCAAAAAAAACAAAAAATTGGAAAACCTTCGCATTGTGTCATTATATGTGACCAAGTTACCAGGAAAAATAATAAACTTGTAATAAGGTAATTCTTTAAAAAAAAGTGTTTCTAGAAATGAGCTATCATGTGTGAAGATTCATGGCTTTCAAGCCAAATGATCAATCTTATGGCCACATTCATGCCATAGTTTGTTAAAATGATCTCATATTGTGCACAAGGGTGCATATTGGAATGGCAAATAATGTTGCCTAAGGGAGTTTTCATTTTCTTTGGGCGAAAAATCAATTTTCCATTTTTCGAGTGCCCAAAATGAATTTTTTTGTGAAGGACCTACCATATATTTGTTGCAAAATTGGACCAAATCAATTTTATAAAATACTAGGCCATATTTAATGCACAATTGACCAAATGGTTGGGTGTCAAAAGATTTGATCCACCTCTGGTGAAAAAGACAAATTTCCGCCGATTTAGTAGGAAGCAGGTCAAATTTGAACTGCAGCTGCCTCATAGTTTGCTCTTTATTTTTCCAAAAATCATTTCTATGTACATAAGTATCTATTTAATCAGAGAAACACAAAATTTTTTCCAATATTCAACCACTAGCTAGGAACGGTCATGCCCGCCGTTTTGACCACATTTTGAAACGGGCATAAAAAATTCAAAAAAAATCAAAAAATTAGAAAACCTTCGCATTGTGTCATTATATGTGACAAAGTTACCAGCAAAAATAATAAACTTGTAGTAAGGAAATTCTTTAAAAAAAGTGTTTTTAGAAATGAGCTATCATATGTGAAGATTCATGTCTTTCAAGCCAAATGATCAATCTTATGGCCAAATTCATCGCATAGTTTGTTCAAATGATCTCATATTGTGCCCAAGGGTGCATATTGGAATGGCAAACAATGTTGCCTAAGGGAGTTTTCATTTTCTTTGGACGAAAATCAATTTTCCATTTTTCGAGTGCCCAAAATGAGTTTTTTTGTGAAGGACCTACCATATATTTGTTGCAAAATTGGACCAAATCAATTTTATAAAATACTAGGCCATATTTAATGCACAATTGACCAAATGGTTGGGTGTCAAAAGATTTGATCCACCTCTGGTGAAAAAGACAAATTTCCGCCGATTCAGTAGGAAGCGGGTCAAATTTGAACTGCAGCTGCGTCATAGTTTGCTCTTTATTTTTTCCAAAAATCATTTCTAGGTACATAAGTATCTATTTAATCAGAGAAACACCAAAAGTTTTCCAATATTCAACCAGTAGCTAGGAACGGTCATGCCTGCCGTTTTGATCGCATTTTGAAACGGGCATAAAAAATTAAAAAAAATCAAAAAATTGGAAAACCTTCGCATTGTGTCATTATATGTGACCAAGTTACCAAGAAAAATAATAAACTTGTAATAAGGCAATTCTTTAAAAAAAGTGTTTTTAGAAATGAGCTATCATGTGTGAAGATTCATGGATTTCAAGCCAAATGATCAATCTGATGGCCACATTCATGGCATAGTTTGTTAAAATGATCTCATATTGTGCACAAGGGTGCATATTGAAATGGCAAACAATGTTGCCTAAGAAAGTTTTCATTTTCTTTGGACAAAAAATTCATTTTCCATTTTTCGAGTGCCCAAAATGACTTTTTTTGTGATGGACCTACCATATATTTGTTGCACAATGGGACCAAATCATTTTTATAATATATTAGGCCATATTTAATGTACAATTGACAAAATGGTTGGTTGTTAAAAGTTTTTATACACCTCTAGTGAAAAAAGACAAATTTCCGCCGATTCAGTAGGAAGCGGGTCAAATTTGAACTGCAGCTGCCTCATAGTTTGCTCTTTATTTTTTCAAAAATCATTTATAGGTACATAAGTATCTATTTAATCATAAATACATGGTTTAGTGGCGATACGCTGAGGTTTGGACGGTGGCCGAGGGCCCCAACTCCAGAGCGCGTAAACTCGCATGCCCGTCGCGTGGTCACCGCGTGACCGTGGCGTTGCCACGCGTTCTGGGTGGCCTAGGCATGTCTAGTGGGTTGGGCACTCTCCCGGTAGGTGTTAGGAAGAAGAAGGCAATAGAAGAATCTCACGAGGTGACTGAACTAAGCTCAAACATGAATTAGCAGCCAAGTGTTTGATTAGTGGTAGGGAAAATGCACATGGCCAATGGGCCTGGGGTTTGGCCGAGGATAATCATGTACTAAGGACACTTTCCTGGAAAATTTGCAGCTCAAATGGAGGAGCCTAGGTGTCACTTGCTTTGCAAAGTACCACACTAGACAGAAATATGAATGTTGAAGCTGGACTCAAATTAATGAATCGATTGATCTGAAATTTGGAGGAGGATGATAATTTTGGCATACGAAGGCACTGTAAAAATTTCATACCATTTGGATAAATAAAAATGGTACTTCCTTCACCGTGCTCTCCATTGAACAGAAAATTGGGGAAAATGTTGAGGGAAATTGGCTAGATTAAATGAGCTAAAATTTGGTGGACGGAGGTTATATGGGTAGGGTCATGTACTGGTAAATTTTCAGCAATTATCAATTAACATAAGATATAGTTGCTTCACAAACTGAAAATATTACCAGAAACAAAGATTGGATGGTGAGCTCACATGGATTATTAGATGGGGCTCAATTTTTGTGGAGAGCTATGATTTGGGAATATAGAAGATGTGGCAAAAAATCAGCTCGTTAGGATATGCCAAGCTAGTACTTCCTTCACAACAGTTCTAGCAGAACAGAAACTTTGGAAATTTTCCGAGGAAGATTTACCAGCCAAATGGAGCTGAATATTGTCATGAGGTAATGATTTGGATAGTAAAGAATGCCCAATTTTTTGGGAATTTTGGGAATGACAGAAATATAGGCTGCTTCACAACCTAGGGCAAAAATTGACACATAGACATGACACATAGGCAAAACTAATGAGGTGGCGCCTAGTCATAGAAATGCACCACAATTTACAAGGCTATGACCATCTATATTGGTCGTTATCAGCTAGAAATAAGGCAGCGGACCAGTGCTATTTGCTTTACGACCATTTCATGTAAGGAAATTACGACCTTTCTGACCAAAATGGTCGTTATGGTTTAGGTTTTGGAGCCCCTTGAACAGCTTTTGACCAATTGGTCTCAAATGGTCGTAGATTTATGACCAATTCTTCCAGGGTCACTGAGAGAAGGTCACAAGTTGACATATTTCTTGTAGCGTAGTTGTGGGCCAAATTCAGCCCGTGGTTACAGTCGGCCCGTTAACCCGTTGGGTTGGTTCCATAGCATCATCAAATACGGCCCATTAACGACCCGTGATGCA
The DNA here is from genome assembly GCA_011799875.1 of Thinopyrum elongatum. NCBI lineage: Eukaryota > Viridiplantae > Streptophyta > Magnoliopsida > Poales > Poaceae > Thinopyrum > Thinopyrum elongatum. Next base: position 78,232,182 of record CM022300.1, on the reverse strand, counting down.
TGTCGATAGAATTAAGCCCGTTATACATTTCGGCCGATTAACGGCCCGTTATGGTTGGGCCATAAACACACGGTTTCCACTCTAGCCCATTTATAGCCCATTTTGCGGATCGTTATAGTATGGCCCATGTTTAGCCAATCGATCATGCAGCCCGTAGAAGGCCCATTGATTATACAGCCCGTCGAAGGCCCATGGATTCTATGGCCCGTAGGAGGCCCATGGTCACTACAGCAGGTAGCAGGACCATGGTTACAACGGTCCGTATATTGCCCATGGTTATTGTGGCCTAGTTATAAAAAATATGTTATTGTGGCCACTAGAAAAACGCGGAAAAAGAACTGCAGTGACTACAAGCAAACAACTAAACAAGACAATAAGGAAATAAATAAGCAAGCAACTAACACTAGGCTATTATGGCTATTACACATATTACATCCACTGGGCATCAAAGTTCGTCACCAATGCAAATATAGGGAACAAAGCAGCACATCACATACGCTGGTTGTCAAGGTTGTCGACCAGTGCAAATAAATGCCACAGCAAAACAAGTCTAGAACTGAAACCACTTCAGAAGAGCTCAAGAAACAATATCCTGGGTACCCAACCTACTGGCAAGATGCTTAGCAAGCTTATTAACTTTCTCTTGTTTGGCTCTTAAATCCTCCAGCGCTTGTTGTTGCACCAGAAAGTATGCATCTGAATCATGCAGGGACTTCCTCAGTCCTTTGGCTTCCTGTCGCAGCACATCTGATCGATGTCTTTCAACTTGAAGTTGAGACTCAATAAGCCGAACTGATTCATGCAGAGAGTTCAAAGAGCTTGTGCCAGCAGTAGTGGCCAGTAACTCGAACACTACATCAAGACATGACTTTGGGGTTGTCTCACTGTCTTCAAGATAGTTTTTATCAGCTTTCTTGGAGACCAACAGGGATGTCTCACTATCTTGAACCTTATCTGCATTACTTCCTTTACCACTGCATAATGGGGTACTCTTCTCCAATATTTTGTACACATTCTAAAAGAGAAACAAGCAGACACATCACAGGTTTACCATGTTGTATATGAAACTCATTTTGGTAAACCAGTTCAGCAGTAAGGTGGATAGGATAACAGCATGAAACAAACATATATCTATGTACTATGGTCACTGTATGGTCTATATCATTCTAGTGTATGTTGTCAAATCAAGATAGAGATAGTTCAAATCATATATGTTTAAGACAAAGCAATATAGACAGAATATAAGTGCAGGAAACCACACAGCATGACATGAGAACATAACTGTTTACTCAATTGAAACCGAAATCAACATAGAGCAAGTTACAACAGCAAACCAGTTAAAGAAACAGGTTTAAAACATACATGTTGCGCCATTGGAGTTTCAATTGCATCCTTCAAATTTGAAATTAGTTGCTATAAGTAAATACAGTAATGCAAGAGCAAAGGAGTATGAACCATAGCTACGGAACCTGACCTGAGAACAATTCTTCTTCTGCTTTAAGCGTTGAGTTGGGGTTCAGAGTGGTGGTCCTCGTGCTTTGGGCACTGCAGTTGCCTTACTAACTGCTCGTGTTTGGGTGCTTTGTGGTGGAGACGGTGTTGTGTCAACTGGAACTGGGTTACTATCTGCTGGGATTGGGGTTAGAAGAGGTGTAGCTGGTTGTCTGTCGAACTGGGTAGGGGTACAATCTGCAAGAGTCTAGGTTATGTGTGGTGGGGCTGGTTCTTGGGCAAGTACAATCGTAGTTCTATCTGCATCGACAGGTAGCACTATCTTTTTTGAAGACCGTGTTTTTACTCCCTTAGATACTGCCATCACCCCCTACAATTCAAATGGCTGATAAACAAGAAAAGTAATTGAATGTACAGACATTGTATGATAGGCAGGTGCAATGGATAGTGGGGAATAAAAGAGGGCATGAAATAATTCACATTTATGTTGCCTAATCAAACAGCATAGCATGACACAATTTCAAATATATGATGGCTAACTAAACAGGATAGCATGACATAATTTCACATATATGATGGCTAACTAAACAGGATAAAATGACATAATTCAAAATATGATGACTATGTAAACAGGATGACATGATATAACTATATGATGTGTCTATTAAAGTGGTTGGCATGCTATAATTCACATACATGCCGTCTATGGAAACCAGATGGCATGATATAATTCACGGATAGAATGATAAAATTCAAAATATGATGACTATGTAAACAGGATGAGATGATATAACTAATATGATGTCTTTATTAAATGGGATGGCATGGCATAATTTAGATACATGCTGTCTAGGTAAACATGATGGCATGATATAATTCAAATACTGTATATGATTTATGTACTAAGCAAGTAAGCAGATGGCAATCGCATATATGATGTCTAAACTAAGCAGATGGCATTCAATATTTTGTATATGATGTAAAAACTAAGCAATGCAAGACAACCACTACTGCAGGATGCTGCTAAGGCGACACTACAATCAGAGACCCTTCGACAAAACTGTGTGTGATGCATTAATCGCAAACGGTGATGTAAAAAACCATCAAAAAAGGTGCAAAACGTTTGCGATGGCGGATACATCAAACACGGTTCATATTTTAGTTGCGTGTGTGATGCGAGGCATACGGTTCAGTTCAATGAACTATTTGCGATGAGGTAGAACAACAGAAACGGGCAGCCAGATGAAGGCGTGTGCGATATACGGCATACAGTTCACTCGGATGAACTGTTTGTGATTAGGCAACACAAAAGAAACGGCTAGCCATATCAAGGTGTGTGCGATATACGGCATACGGTTCACTCGGATGAACTGTTTGCTTTGAGCCAAGAGAACAGAAATGATTCAATTTAACAAGATGTGTGTGATACGAGGCAAACAGGTCTGTAATCAGAAATGTGTGCGAAGACCGATAATAATACAGACGGTTGCTGCTAATAAGCTGTGTGTGTTGTGGTCAAACGCTTGCTGGTATACAATTGTCAGCGATTGATGAAATCATCACCGACAGGTTCCCTAGCTAGTATGGTCCGTGTGCGATGTCATTGCACACAGAACAACAGCATATGTACTTATAACTTATAAGGACTTGATTCCATAAACAGATTGAACATCCAATTACATAGGTGGCTAGTACACACATGACCTTTGCACACACCAAAGTATGTTTCAAAATGCCTAGAAAACTCAAATAATGTATAAAAAGGCAAAATGAACCCTGAATAATTTCATATTTTTAGGACAACGCTCCTATAGTTGCATGTTGCCTCTGTAAAATAAATCAAGGCGGGAAGAGACAACGTATGTCATTTCGCACACATAGGTGACAAGTTCCCTCTCGGAACCATGAGCCTTTTTGAGAGAAGCTCCGGTTTGTAAGAAGTTTATACCAAAACTTGTCCCAAATTGGACTAATTTTTTACCACAGCATGTTGGTGCCATGTCATAACACCATGCCAAGTTTCATGATTTTGAGGCGAGTTTTGGATTTACAGTAATTTTAAAACCAGGTTTCTCAATGTTTACTGTCAAGTCGGCACCGCCCTGGATAGGCTTTTTCCTCGTGGGTCCCAAATGACAAATCCAAATCTATCACTACCATGTAGCTTTTCTTATTAAGAATTACAACCCATTTGGTGTGCTAGCTGAAAATAAGTTTGTGGGTGCTGTTGGGCGCTAAGAACTTGCGGGTTCTGTAATGAACAAAGATCTCAAGGATCTCGCGAGAGTGATGTTCTTTACCTATGTTGTGAATGCTTATAATATTTATGTCTTAATTAAAGAAATGGCAAGCCATTGGCCCAGTATGAAAGAAAATATGGGTCAAAGCCGACTTGAAAAGGGCAACAATATCTAACTCCAGCTTACAAACAGTACAAAAGCATGAGGATTAATTGCTCATCAAGTTTAGACAAAATCTAGATTGAACATGACAATGACATCTAACTCAACCAAAGTTTTCGGTAGTCACAATCAAATGGATCGGTCTGATCCATAAAATCAAGATCCCAGTACAAAATTTCTATTGCTCCATGATGACGACAAGATGTTATAAATAGAAGCCAAGCACGATCAGAAGCCCTTAGGTCCACCTGAAACTTCTTTTTATGCTGTTCAACACTTGCAGCCGTGAGGAATTTCTTGTCAAAAAACTAAATCCTCATAGACAATAGTGCCCTCGCATTCAACATGAAGAATGTGACAAAGCTAGTGTTTGGATTGTTGGATGCGTATCCTTCCAGCTTTACTGTCTTCAAACAAATGTCATGAGATCTGAGAAAATCCCGGTGCTTCTTGAACCATCGATTGGTTATACCTTTTTCTCCATGTGTTAGTGCCTAAATAGAGATGAAGATTGAAAACAGTTAATGTCTAAAAAAGATTATGTTGAAAGAGTGATAGTTGAACGATTAATTATAGTACATTATATATGGGCTTTCAATGTGCGTGAAATCATCACCTTTATATACAAATTCTCCAGACATGGAAAGCATTGCAGCAAGGCAATAATGATGTTGAGATCAAAACACCACATACTGATATATAAGGTCTTGACAGAATCCACCACCACTGATAGGATGGATAAGCTCTTCATTGAGCATAGAACATAATATTAGCACTGAAAGTGTACTCCAAGATGATACTTAACTTATGCGCATAAATGAAAAATGCAAATTATAAAAGTGTACATGAATAATATACAATACCTCAATAGGTGTGGAGGCAAACACCATCTCGAACCATTTAAACGGATCACGAATTGCACCCAAGGTCTCTAGTTTAGGCGCAGAGACCACAGTTATTTGCGAAGGTTTATAACAATAGTCAAGGGGCAACCTTTGAAGTGAAGGGGCATCTTCGATGATGAGCTCCTATCCTTCAAAACAAATTCCAATGCTTACAAGGTGAGGCGACTTTATTTTGAGACAAGGGATATGGATACCTATTCCAAAAACAAGCACCAAACGCTCCAGTGCAGGGCAGCTGGAGTGGATGATGTTGTGCAGTGAGGCCACCGACAGATCAACCAACACAAGTGCAAGTTTTTTCAGCAGTGGGAGTCGAAGCATTTGTACCAGATTGTCTCCTAGATGGCACTGGGTCAAGGTGGTGGTGTGGAGAGAGAAGGAAAACCATGAGATGGGCATCGGTGGTGAGGGCACAGATGCAGCACTGGATGGTAACCCATCGCTGTAGTAATGGTAGAACTCAAGCTGCAGGAGTTTATCAAATTGACGGGATGTCAGCTAGGCGGCCACCGTGCAGGGTATGTCATCGTCGACAGATAGCTGAAGACAGTCGAGATTAAGAGGCGTGATGCGCCATTGAGTACGCCACCGAGATGCGAGGACTTGTGTGCGGCAGCCATCCTTTGTGGGGAGAAGGGAGATGATCTCCCCAAGGATGGCATCCGGGAGATCGTTGATGCGGTCCGCCGGAGATTCTACTGGTTCCTTAGGTCCAGGGGCGTGGCCACTTCTGGCCGCGCTACCGGGTCCAAGATCTACATCCAGCGGCGGCGCTGGCCGGAGCCTCATCTGTGTACATACCAATCCGAAAAAAATGGCAGAAACATACATGTAGGACATTCAAAATCAATTCTCAAGATTTGGAAGAAAAAAAAGGCACAAACATATATGTAGGACATTCAAAATCAATTCTCAAGATCTGGCCACGAATTATTAGCACGCACGCTAACCCTAGTCGGATTATTAGCAAAAATCATTTGTAGAGAACAAACAATTAATCACTAACCCTATACGGATACCATTCAAACAATCAATACACTACGTGCATCTAACGGATCTTAATTACTCTGATTTCATGGGCTGAGAGAACATAACCATACGATTTGTATTCCAAAAAATTAGGTGGGGGGAGGGGTAACCAGAGAAAACACATGATATGTTTGCCGCACAAATGGGTATATAGATGACTAACCAATTTTTCGTTGGGGTCGCAGCCGTTGCCGGAGTTGCTGTTGACCTCCGGCTCCGGCTGGGGGGGGGGGCACGATGGCGCCGACGAAATCAAGGTCGTGCTTCTGCCCGCGCAAGACCTCATCAGCGGCGACGGCAACCTCTATGCCCAGCTTCACGCGTTGCGTGGGTGCTTCACCAGCCCCGGCGTCGCCACTCCCTCCGATGTTGCGCTTCGGCGACATCCTCATACACTCTAGAGTCCAGACGTTGGTGACCACTGTGGACCGTGGGTGCGGTTGCCTATTATGGCCGGCTGCTCGGGCACGCCATTAATATAGACCAGTGGGAGCGAGGCGGGTGGCGGTCAAAGGCTATCTCGCCTCCCGATGAGCCTGCGCGGCGGACTTCTGGCATTCCTATACCATCATTTCACACAGCTACTCGCACGCCTCCGGGTAACACTTCGGAGCGAAAACGCCTCCCGTCAATTCAGACACCTGCACGCACGCCTCCCGGGCTACCTGCGCGGCGGACTACTCGCATGCGTCCCGTCAACTCACGCCTGCTCGCATGCCACACGGGGCGCGTGGCGACACGTATATTTTTCCTTTTTTTTATGATTCATTCTACCGCTTTACTGCTTAACCGAAGCATGGCACGGTCTAAAGCACATGGTCCGAATAAATATTTCGTATGAGGTATTGGTTGCCAGTTAGTAACAATCTCCCGTTTGTAAGTAGATTATATCAAAACTTGTCTCAAATTTGGCAAAAAAATACAATATCATGGTCTACTGGTGTCCATATATGACACCACGATAAGTTTCATGAATTTCAACTAAGTTTTGGATTTACTGAATTTTAAAAATTAACATTCTCAATGTTTTGAAATTTCTTTCACGGGGAAACATGCACCCAGGGACACATATATGATTTTGCAATCCATTTTGGTGCACATGTAGCTCAAATTTGATTTTTGCACATTAAATCCCTAGGAAATCAACTAATGTATAAAACGGGTCGAATGATCTCTGTTTTTTTTCAAACTTTAACATGACACTCCTTTGGTCGTATGTTCACTGCAGAAAAAGTTTGACATGTGTCCTCAGGGTGGAGGTGGTGGTGCGGGATGTGTGTCTCTGTGTGTGTGTAGGGGGGGGTCCATCAGTACACTACTAGTCACGAGCCTCCTGGGATTATTGATCATTTTGTGAGTCATGTATATATGCCACACCAAAGTCCTGAATTGGTTATTTAAAGCAGTAAACAACCCTTTCATACATACATGTTCGGGCCACATGCATGCATTGGTGGTCCTCTCGGACACTCCCTCATGCAGTTAGCAGTGACGTGCATATTCGTTAGCCCGTAAAGGTTTTCAGTTTCCACCGACAACGAGAGGCATCGGACCGAAGGTGGATTCATCTTTGGCATGTGTGTTATGTGGATCATGGTCAGATTCCATATCAAAGTTCGGGCACGTGCGTACACATGAGTCCCTCCCACCGGCTCGAAGTGAGGGAGTGTCCATCACTTTGACCCAACGAAAGAGAGGCACATTTGATGAACAAGGAGGGTTAATTCTTTTGGGGCTGTGTTAGGGTAGAAGTATATATATAGTACGTGTCGAAGAGGGGATGGGACCAACATATACTAGGTGTCACACATGAACCTCACTCTGTGTGGGGACTTTGCGGTTTTTGAGGCAAATGACACATCAAAGGTTGTGCATTAGGTATTCAAAACATCACAACCACACACCTCTCCATATATATGTTTTGGCACACATGCAAGCGATGGTGGTTGTCCTGTGGCACTCACCCACGTGGTTATCGGCGATGCTTCCATCTGTCGGCCCGCTTGGTCCATCACTTTCATGACAACGAGAGAGGTTAGTTGTTTTGACTTAGGAGGGGATTAATTTTTTGTTTATCTCGCGATATAGGTCATGATGTGAGATTACATATATAATAGCGCATGTGTACACATGAATCCATTCCGCTAGATCGAAGGGGGGGTGGGGCGAGCACACGACACGTCATGAACCTCTTGCTCTGTGTGGGGACCTGTGCGATTTTGAACGCATGCACCACATCAATGTTGTGCATTAGATATTCAACACATATGCATGCATCACGCACCTCCATAAATATGTTTGGGACACTTGCATGCAATGGTTGTTTCTGGACACTCTCACTCGCTTGGTTATGGGCGGCAAGCCTATATATATATACATATTCATGGGCCCGCGTGGACGTCCATCATTTCGACCGACGACGAGAAAGGTTACCAGGGTGGATTCTTCTTCTTTGGTTTGTTTTATCGTATAGTAGGTCGATCATTCTAGGCCTAATTAAGTTTGAGCGCATACATGCTACGCATCATGAACCCTCGATCAGTGTGGGGATTTTATGATTCCAAAGCATGGTGCCACATCAATTTTCTGCATTGCGTATTCAAACACCACACACACCACTTCCATATACATAATTGGGCCACATGCACAGAGTGGGTTTTTTCTTCAGATAGTACTCCCTCGTGAGTTTATCGGCGACAAGCTAGCCCATTTTGCGGGGCCATGTGGACGTCCATCGCTTTGACCAACAACAAGCGAGAGAGGTTATACGATCAAGTTGGACTCTGCTTGGTCCGTGTTATAGTACGTCTTGGTGAGATGCCCTCCCCCCGACACGTGTGTGTGGGGGGGGGGGGCTACTTCGCACTACCCGCAACCTCCGTGGGGTCGGGGAAGTCCGGCTATTTTGTGAGGCACACGTGCCACATGAAAGTTGTGAATGGTAGTTAAATATCACACCACACCCTTTTCATACATATAATATAGGGCCACCCGTAGGTGGTTCGTATGTGGTCTCACCCATCTCCTGCCACAAACACACATTTGTGGGTCGTCACACAGTCCACCTTTGTCCGGAAGCGAAAGTGGAAGTTTGACCATATATATGATGGACTCCTATAGGTTTTGTGTTATGGTAGGGTGAGATTTCAAACCTAACTATCTGAGGACATGCTTTCGTAGCTAGGATTCCCTTATCACCAACACGAAGTGGGGTTCGTAGGGGGTGGCTGACTAGCAATACTGTGCGCTTTGTGCGACAGGTGCCACATCAAAGTTGTGCATTGGATATTCGAACATCAAACCACCCTTTTCATACATATATTTGGTCCACATGCAAGTGTGTTCGTGTTTTGACCCTTTCCCGCGTTATTCTTTTTGCCAAATTTATTAACAGCACACGAGTTTGATGTAGAAACCGTTTGTGATTGGGTCCGCAACAGACACGGTTCGGTTAGACTACCCGTGTGGCACACCCGTGCCCCTGCAGTCACTCACATCAGCACAGTAGGTTGGGCCCCACGAGGCTTGCCTCCCGCTCTCGAAAATATCTACTGCCTCGAAATCTCTAAAATACCTACCGCCTTGAAGGTTTTTATGTTTGATAGCACATGATTAGTATGTGCAGACCGTGTGTGATGTCTGTTACTCCCACTCTGTTTCAATCCTGATGTCTACAATGCAACTTTATCCTTGTAGACGTTGTTGGGCCTCCAAGTGCAGAGTTTTGTAGGACAGTAGCAAATTTCCCTCAAGTGGATGACCTAAGGTTTATCAATCCGTGGGAGGTGTAGGATGAAGATGGTTTCTCTCAAACAACCCTACAGTAGATGCACTAGTTCGGCGAAGAGATGGTGATACAAGTGCAATATGGATAGTAGATATAGGTTTTTGTAATCTGAAAATATAAAAACAGCAAGGTAACTAGGAACAAAAGTGAGCGAAAACGGTATTGCAATGCTTCGAAACAAGGCCTAGGGTTCATACTTTCACTAGTGCAAGTTCTCTCAACAATGATAACATAACTGGATCATATAACAATCCCTCAACGTGCAACAAAGAGTCACTCCAAAGTCACTAATAGCGGAGAATAAATGAAGAGATTATTGTAGGGTACGAAACCACCTCAAAGTTACTCTGTCTAATCGATCTATTGGGCTATTCCTATAAGTGTCACAAACAGCCCTAGAGTTCGTTCTAAAATAACACCTTAAGACACACATCAACCAAAACCCTAATGTCACCTAGATACTCCAATGTCACCACAAGTATCCGCAGGTTTGATTATACGATATGCATCACACAATCTCAGATTCATCTATTCAAACCAATACAAAGAACTTCAAAGAGTGCCCCAAAGTTTCTACCGGAGAGTCAAGACGAAAATGTGTGCCAACCCCTATGCATAAGTTCACAAGGTCACAGAACCCGCAAGTTGATCACCAAAACATACATCAAGTGGATCACGTGAATATCCCATTGTCACCACAGATAAACACATGCAAGACATACATCAAGTGTTCTCAAATCCTTAAAGACTCAATCCTATAAGATAACTTCAAAGGGAAAACTCAATTCATTACAAGAAGGTAGAGGGGGAGAAACATCATAAGATCCAACTATAATAGCAAAGCTCGCGGTACATCAAGATCGTGCCAAATCAAGAACACGAGAGAGAGAGAGAGATCAAACACATAGCTACTGGTACATACCCTCAGCCCCAAGGGTGAACTACTCCCTCCTTGTCATGGAGACCGCCGGGATGATGAAGATGGCCACCGGTGATGATTTCCCCCACCGGCAGGGTGCCGGAACAGGGTTCCGATTGGTTTTTGGTGGCTGCAGAGGCTTGCGGCGGCGGAACTCCCGATCTAGGTTTCTTTTCGGGGGTTTCTATATTTATAGGATTTTTTGGCGTCGAGAACAAGTCAGGGGGGTCCACGTGGAGCCCACAAGACCAGAGGGTGCCCCCAGGGGGTTAGGGCGCGCCCTCCACCCTTGTGGAGGCCTCGTGGCTCTTCTGTCCCAACTCTTTTGCTTCGGGGGCTTCTTCTGGTCCATAAAAAATCACCGTAAATTTTCAGCTCGTTTGGACTCCGTTTGATATTCCTTTTCTACAAAACTCAAAAACAAGGAAAAAACATAAACTGGCACTGGGCTCTAGGTTAATAGGTTAGTCCGAAAAATCATATAAAATAGCATATAAATGCATATAAAATATCCAAAATAGATAATATAATAGCATGGAACAATCAAAAATTATAGATACGTTGGAGATGTATCAAATCCCTTGATTCAAATATTCAGTAGCCCCGCCTTGTTACTCCCGCCTCTGCATCCCTCGCAATCTCAAAAATATCTGCTCGCCCTTGATTCAAATTTTTAGTAGGCCCGCCTAGTTACTCCCGCCTCTTCATCCCTTGCAATCTCAAAAATATCTGCTCGCCCTTGATTCAAATTTTCAGTAGCCCCGCCTTGTTACTCCCGCCTCAGCATCCCTCGCAATCTCAAAAATATCTGCTCGCCCTTGATCCAAATTTTCAGTTGCCCGGCATTTTACTCCCGCCTAGTAAAAATTTTAGTTGCCGCGGTATTTCCTCAAACACCACCTTGCCCCCCCCCGCCCTCCCTCCACACACACCACACACTCCCCAAAACCTCTGCTCACACAGACACACACCACCCCTCCCTCGCTCGAAACCATCGGTAGTTCGCCGGCATCACCGTCGCCACCTCCATCCTCAACCTCCGCCTGTGTGCTGGGGATCTCAAGGAGCCAATGGCCCAAAAGTGGTTTATCACAGCCTCTTTGCCTGACGCCGGCGAGGTGGCTGCCAAGGTGTCCCCGTCGTCCTCTGCGGGCTCTTTATCGATCCGCCGTCGTCGGTCGCTCCATCCGCCCGCCGCCGCGCCCCCTACACCGGTTTGAGGACTTCCCCGTCCTTCCTCGGGCCCGGCCACCGACGAGGTCCTACCTCGGGGTCTGGCAGCGGCGGTGGGGGACGTGGGTCACCGAGATTACGGATCGGGAGACCCACACCCGCCGGTGGCTCAGTAGCTTCCACACGGCCGAGCTCGTGACCATGGAGTACGACTACTGGCAGGTCCGCTACCACGGCGCGGCGGCTAGGCTCAATTTCCCCATCGGCACATATCCGGTCGACCTCGTTCCACTGGAGCCAGGCGTGGTGAGCTCGGCTATGGCGCGGGAGGACCGCGAGGCGTGGGAGCGCCTTGAGGCCGAGGCCGCCGACGAGGCCTACATGCAAGAGCTCCGCCGGTAGCACCCGGAGCTCATGGAGGCGGAGCGGGTGATCTTTGTCGGCGCGGAGGGTGGCGAGGTTATCGTGCGTTCCTCCAATGACGAGGTTAAAGGCGGCGAGGACGGCGGCGCGGAGGGCGTCGAGTTGGGTGGCGAGGATGAGGAGATCAACGTCGACGAGTGGAGGAGTGTCTTCCCCAACGACCCCGAGATGGCACCGGCCCGGACCCGCTCGCGGCACACCGTACCTGATGAGGAAGCATTGGCTCGACCTCCACTTCGACCGAAAGTAGTTTAGCTTAGTTTAAATTTAGGTTTTATGTTCGGTTATGCAAAACTATCTATGTATATGTTTGAATGCATGCTACTTTCGGTTGAACCTGCTTTGAACTTGATCAAATTGAAGTTTACAACGTTAAGTTTAGGGGATCGACTAGAAACGGCCAAAAATTGCTGGAGTATATATATATATATATATATATATATATATATATATATATATATATCCACTAAGGGTTTTAGTCTGTTAACTTTTAAAGGATCGGCTAGATATGGCCTTATGCCATGTTTATTTCAGTTCTTCACAATGTGATGCTCAATATGTGCAACTATTTGCTGGGCAGTTCAATTTCATCAATAACTGTTTCAACAATACCACTATGAATTACGATATTTGGTTGCTGTTAAGGATGTTGTAGTTAACATGCCTTTTCGTTTTTTAACAATAACTAGTGTCTTTAGACCTGCACAATACCAGTTTGAATGACTATATTTGCTTCTTTTTAAATGTTATGCCTGTTGTAGTTAACACGCCTTTCCACTTCTTGTTTTGCTTAACTAGCATACTTAAACCTGCACACTGAAGCTATCATTTGTAGATTATGTTGTCTACCATGGATATATTTGGTTGATGCTTAGCCTATTGTGCTTAACATGCCTTTATATGTACTCATATAGGACAATATTGAGAACAGCTGATGTTTACCATCGAGGTTAGTTTCATCGCATTGCTTATATATACTCACTGTTCAGGATATCAGTAGATGGTACCATATAGCCTGGGGGCTGATAAGGGATTAATCATCGAAACGGATATTTCACTGAATATATCTGTAACCCATTTATCGGTAGGTTTACTAGGGCCATATCTAATATATCTGAGGCCACATAGCAACATGCATTGTATTGAATGACTAAATATGCAATCCCAGGCTACATAGAAACAAGGAAGAGTGTTACCTTAATATTCTGATGATGTCTAGATATACATGTAATAAGATCTTATATAATGGGATGGAGGGAGTGTTGTACTACATCATTTTGCAATTGTTGATTAGGTTCTAATATTAACTTGGTGCTTTTAGGTACATATGCCATTGCCAAAGATCCACACTTAGACCCTTTCTGCGTATGTGGCAATGAGATATTCATGAACCAGCATCAAGTGAGGAAACTGATAAAGATTGTTATTAAAATGGGTCAAAAGATGTCAATCGAACTATCTTTTTACACTTTATGCAAGACAACAGTGAACTGCAGGATGGTAAGTAAGAACTCTGTAGCCTTCTTTTTACTGCCCATAATGAGTTGTGTTAGATGACAATGTCTGAATGTTTTTCCTTTGCAGTGGATCCTGAAGCAGTTACTCAAGATTACCTCTCAAACTACATGATTGGCGGCCGACCATCACAAGGGGTTGGACTAGAGTCGTGCGTGCCTTCTGCATCGAGGAGAGCACAATAGGGCCATTATGCTTCACCTTGTTCAGCAACCAGAATGTCTCTCGCCTCTTTCTTTACCATCTGTAATAGTACAAGTATACAACTGTGGTTCATGATTCTTTATTTGGTGCTTATGTAATTCTTGAACATATGTACATGTGAATCGAATAATGCATTGGTTGTTTGAACCTGATGGATATGAATAAAGCTATAGCCTACTTTCAAATTCAAATCAGGTACAATTTTAAATAGCAGCAATTAAATTAGGGTGAAATTACGCTCTGCAGGTCATTACGGCGCACACGGTCTATAAAGCACAGCGTGTGCGATATACATCATAATCCTACACGGTTCACGGAGAGGAAACGTGTGTAACCATGCACACAGTTGTCATTTGCAAACCGTGTGTGATGTCAGACAATATCACAAACGGTGCGGGAAAACTAAATGTGTGTGATTGTCACCCTATCGTACACGGTTTACAATGATGAACCGTTTGTGATGTGCCAGGCATCGTAAATGTAGAGCCAGTTTGGTACGTGCCTGGAATGTGCCTGGACTGCACCTAGAAAAATCTCGTGCCTGGAATGTGCCTGGAGTGTGCCTGGTTTTAGGTAAAACCACAGAACTCCGACTGCGATGGCAATGCGAGTACAAACGAGTAGCAAGGATGAAGCGTTTGGGATATTCGAGATATCAGAAACAGTTTTATAGGGACAACTATATGCATCATGGCTCCCTATCCCCAACGGTTTCTGGGTCGTGTGGGAAGGACCCGCCTATCATAGTCACTCAATAGGCGACGGTTCAGAACACCATCGTGGAAAGGGGTTAAAAACCGTTTGTATAGCACCTTGCAGTACCAGTGAACATACGCATGATATGAGTAATATAACCCGGCCAAGTTTGAGCATACACCTCAGGGGGAAAATAGGACTGGTCATCTGTCTCTGAATCCTCCTCTGAGGAGCTATCTGTAACCCGCAAGATATCTGCTTGAGCAGGTAGCATTGTCTGCTCTGAAGACCTTGTTTTCACTCCAGATTTTTCCATCACCAATTCAAATGACTGATGCACAGGAAGAGTAGTTGAATATAAGAACATTGTCGACAAATGGAATATGTGATACAAAAAAAGGATGGCATGATATAATTGACATATATGATGCTTGGCTAAACAGTATGGCATTGCATAATTCACATACATAATGCCTTGCAACAAGATAGCATAGCATAATTCACATATATAATGCCTTGCAACAAGATGGCATAGCATAATTCACATATATATGGTAATTAGACACTAAACAGGTGGCATTCACACAAAGAATGTCTAAACTAAGCAAATGACATAGCAAGGCAAGACACCATATGCACGATATGAGCAAGATAACCATGCCAAGTTAAGAGCATACACCTCGGGGGGGGGGGGGTAGGACTGGTCATCTATCTCTAAATCCTCCTCTGAGGAGCTATCTGTAACCAGCAAGATATGCGCTTCGTGAGATAGCATTGTCTGCTCTAAAGACCTTGTTTTCACTCCAGATTTTTCCATCACCGTGTCAAATGGCTGATGCACAGGAAGAGTAGTTGAATTTACTTACATTGTTGACAAATGTACTACGTAATGAAAAAAAGGATGGCATGATATAATTCACATATAAGATGACTGGCTAAGCAGGATGGCATTGTAAAATTCACATATATGATGTGGGGCTAAACAAGATGGTATTGCATAATTCACATATATGATATAGAAAGTACATAGATGGCATTCACACAAAGCATGTCTAAACTAAGCAGATGACATTTTTAATGTATAAAGTAAGCAATGCAAGGCGCCATATGCATGATATGACCAACATCAGCATGGAAAGTTAGAACAAGGATCTCATGGGGTAAATAGGAGTGGTCTGCTCCCTCTGAATCCCCCTCTGACACTACAAAAAAAATACACTTCCATGATGATACGTGTTTCTCACGGTAGGTCACGTTTTTCTTTCATGCCTGTACATTCATGGCGATTTTATGACAGAATCAAGATAGTCATACCTGTGCTGTCGTAGAAGTGTTCCATGACATTACCAAAATTATCATCACGGAAGTGTCCACTTCCATGACGATAAATCATGCGTCATAGAAGTGCTTTCATCAAGGGTAACCGACATGTGGCATCCACCGTAACGGGTCGCTGTTAAGCTATCGGGTTCCGGTTTGGATCCGATAACCCGTTAACAGCCCTGACCAGTGGGGATTTTCCATGTTTAAAATTCTCATTCGCCGGAGTATCCACGTGTCAGCTCAGTGCTGGGACAGATGTCATCCAGTGAATGGACGGGACACACCTATGATACGTCGACATGTGGCATGGCCCAAGAGGGGCCCATTCAGGTCAAAAGGCCGGCCCGCTTGACTTAGTCAAAAGGTAGCGGCCCGGCCCACCGAAGGCCTGTTAACGGCCTGTTCGCATATAGCCCATTTACAGCCCGCTAACTCACGGCCCGCCTATCCGAATTAGGCCCAGTAGCGCCATATGGGCCATCCAATATGATTCCAGCCGGTTATAACTTCCGGCCCATGTATGGCCCATGAAGTCTTTCGGCCCATATGAGGCACTTTCTAAATCTTAGCCCATAAACGGCCCGTGGTGAAACTGGCCCATAATGAACAGTATATAGCTTTATACCCATTAATGGCCCATTGTTCCATTGGGCCGTTTCAGCCCGTGTTATCTTTCGGCCTTCTAACGGCCCATTTATTATTGGGCTCATTTCCAGCATTCGATTACTTAATGTCCGTTACTGGCATGTTCCGCTTGTGGGCCAAATTTAGCCCGTGGTTAAAGTCGGCCCGTCGGTGGCCCTTTAATCCATTGGGCCGTTTTCATGGCGTCATCACATATGGTTCATTAATGACCCGTTATGCCTGCCGTTCGAATTAAGCCTGTTATACACATGGGCCTATTAACGGCCCATAAACAGACGATTCCCATTATAGCCCGTTTACGGCCCATACTGCGGTCTGTTAATTGTCCACAAAAGTATGGCCCATGTTTGGCCAATCGATCATACGGCCCGTGGAAGTCCCATTGAATCTACGGCCCGTAGAAGGCCCATGGATCATACGGACCTTAGGAGGCCCACTACAGCAGGCAGCAGGACTACTTCTAAATAAAAAGGTTACCGCGGAAAAAGAACTGCAACAACTACCAGCAAAAAAATAAACAAGACAATAATGAAATAAATAAGCAAGCAACTTACGCTAGGCTATTATGGCTATTACAAATATTACATCCACTGGGCATCAAAGTTCACCACCAGTGCAAATATAGTGAACAAAGCAGCATATTACATACACTGGGCGTCTAAATTGGCCACCAATGAAAATAAACGTGGCAGCAAAACAAGTCCAGAACTGAAACCACTTTAGAAGAGCTCAAGAAACAATATCCTAGATACCCACCATGCTGGCAAGAAGCTTAGCAAGCTTATTAGTTTTCTCTTGTTTGGCGCTAAAATCGTCCAGCGCTTGCTGTTGCACCAGAAAGTATGCATCTGAATTCTGCAGGGACTTCCTCAGTCCTTCGGCTTCTTGCTGCAGCACAGCTGACTGATGCCTTTCAGCTTGTAGCTGAGACTGAAGAAGCCGAAGTGATTCAGGCAGCGTGTTCGAAGAGCTTGTGCCAGCGGTAGTGGCTAGTAACTCGAACACTACATCAACGCAGGACTTTGGGGTTGTCTCACTGTCTACAAGATCATTTTTATCACCTTTCTTGGAGACCAATAGGGTTGTCTCACTATCTTGAACCTTATCTACATTACTTTCTCTACCATTGCATAATGGGGTGCTCTCCAATATTCTGTTCGCATTCTGCAAGAGAAACAAGCAGACACATCACAGGTTTAGCATGTAGTATATGAAACTCATTTTCGTAAACCGGTTCAGTAGTAAGGTGGACAGGATAACAACATGAAACGAACATATATCTATGTACTATGGTCACTGTATTGTCCATATCATTCTAGTTTATGTTTCCAAATCAAGATAGAGACACAGTTCAAATCATATATTTTTAAGACACAGCAGCATAGACAGAATATAAGTGTGAGAAACTACACAGCACTGGCAACACTTGTAATGTGCATGACATGAGAACATAACTTTTTATATAATTGAAAGTGAAATCAACATAGAGCAAGAAGTTAGAACAGTAATCCAGTTAAAGAAATAGGTTTAAAACATACCTGTTGCACCATTGGAGTTTCAATTGGATCCTTCAAATTCGAAAGTAGTTGGTATGAGTAAATACAGTGATGCAAGAACAAAGGAGTATGGACCATAGCTACGGAATCTGACCTGAGAATAGTTGCTCTTTTGCTTTAAACGTGGAGTTTGGGTTCGCTGTGGTGGTCTTCGTGCTTTGGGCACTGCAATTGCTTTACAAACTGCTCGTGTGGGGGTACTCTGTGGTGGACATGGTGCTGTGTCAACTAGAAGTGGGTTACTATCCGCTGGGGTTGGGGTTAGATGGGGTGCAGCTGGTTCTCTGTCCAACGGTGTAAGTGTACAATCTGGAAGAGTCTCGATTATGTGTGGTGGGGCTAGTTCATGGGCCAGTACAACCATGGTTCTATCTGCATCGATGGGTAGCACCGTCTTTTGTGAAGAACTGGTTTTTACTCCCTTAGATACTGCCATCACCCCCTCCAATTCAAATGGCTGATAAACAAGAAAAGAAATTGAACATACAGATATTGTATGATAGACAGATGTGGTAATTCACATATATGTTGTCAAACCAAACAGGACAGCATGACACAATTTCACATATATGATGGCTAACTAAACAGGATAGCATGACACAGTTTCAGATATATGATGGATAACTTAACATGATATAATGGCATAATTCAACATACGATGAGTATCTAAACATGATGACATGACAAAACTATATGATGTCTTTCTAAAATAGGTTGGGATGAAATAATTCACATACATGTTGTCTAAGTATACAGGATGGCATGATATAATTGACATAATTGATTCATATACTAAGCAGCTGGCACTCGCATGTATGATCTCTAAACTAAGCAGATGGAATTGAATATTGTGCATATGATGTCTAAACTAAGCAATGCAAGACACCATATGCATGATATGAGAAATATAAACATTGCAAGTTAGAGCATACACCTCAGGTGGGATATAGGACTGGTCATCTATCTCTGAATCCTCCTCTGAGGAGCTACCTGTAACCATCGAAATATATGCTTCAACAGGTACCATTGCCTGCTCTAAAGACCTTGTTTTCACTCCTGATTTTTCCATAACCGGCTCAAATGGCTGATACACATGAAGAGTAGTTCAATATACACAGATTGTCGACAAATGGAATACGTAATGAAAAAAAGGATGGCATGAGATAATTCACATATATGATGCCTGGCTACATGGCGGTGCATAATTCACATATATGATAACTGGCTGAAAAACATGGCATTGCATAATTCACATATCTGATATAGAAAGCAAACAGGAGGCATTCACACAAAGCATTTCTAATCTAAGCAGATGGCATGGCAATGCAAGACACCATATGCATGATATGAGCAATATAACCCTGCCAAGTTAGAGCATACACCTCGAGGGGGGGAATACGACTGGTCATCTGTCTCTGAATCCTCCTCTGAGGAGCTATCTGTAACTAGCAAGAAATCTGCATCAACAGGTAGCACTCACTGCTCACAAGACCTTGTTTTCACTCCAGATTTTCCCATGACTGACTCAAATGGCTTATGCACAGGAAGAGTAGATGAATGTATAAACATTGTTGACAAATGGAATACATTATGAAAAAAAATGGCATGATACAATTCACATATACGATGACTGGCTAAACAGGATGGCATTGCATGATTCACGTATATGATGCCTGGCTAAAGAAGATGGCATTGCATAATTCACATATACTCTCTCCGTTCCTAAATATTTGTCTTTTTAGAGATTTCAAATGGACTACCACATACGAATGTATATAGACATATTTTAGAGTGTAGATTCACTCATTTTGCTCCGTATGTAGTCACTTGTTGAAATCTCTAAAAAGACAAATATTTAGGAACGGTGGGAGTATGATATAGAAACCAAACAGGTGGCATTCACACAAAGCATATCTAAACTAAGCTGATGACATATAAGATGTATAATGTAAGTAATGCGAGGCGCCATATGCATGATATGACCAACATCAGCATGCCAGGTTAGAGCAAATACCTCAGGGGGTAAATAGGAGTGGTCGGCTCCCTCTGAATCCCCCTCTGAACAGTTATCTTCCTCTGGAATACAATCTGGAATGGCGGGAGGGGGCACTTCGCCCACCATGGAGCGGCATCTGCATGACCTTATATTCCCATGCAATGGTCTTCTCTTTTTCTCTACATGTTCAGTACGATTGTGTACAATAACTGACATGCATAATAAAAAACATAGTTAGATTATGTAAGGCCTAAGGGGTGCATGCAGAAATCAAGACTGATGGTAGCAAATGAGTGGATAGATCCAAAACTAATGATAGCAGGTAGATTATAGCTTCAGTTTAAAAAGATAGACGATGGATCATCTACTGTTTGTTGCCCACCCAACATGAACCACATATAAGACCCCAGATATGTGCCCCACAGGCATTTTAAAAGTCAAGTTTGAACATTAGTTTGGACCTGACTTGGAGTCTAATAGGTGAACAGGACGATAAAGTAGCAGGTAATAATAACCGATGTATAACGTAAGCAGACACGAAAGAGTGTGACCTCTCTTCCAGAACTGTGTAGTCCTCAGGTTCATCTGCTCAGTCGATGATGGTAATGCACTTGGCATGGCTGCCCGCAACGGGGAAGATGATCTGAGGCAGCGAAAGAAAGTCTGCAGGGGGAATCTCTGCTGCAATGAATGCTTCCGTCGATGGTGCACCTCAGGTGGGGTGGATGACGGCACGGCAGGAGCAGGACATAACACACAGAGTTTTCTTTGACACCTATCTGAAAATGAAGTAAATCTATAAGGGATCCTTAGAATTGGAGGATTCTATAAACGCGGGGATAGGAAAAACACAGGAATAGGATAGGAATGCACGTGCAAAATAGAGCATTTGCAAACATAGGATTTCTGTCAACCTGGGTGTTTGGTTCACATGAATTGGAAGAACACAGGAATGGAGAAACATGGTCAAATTAAAGTCAAACCACATGAAAATGAAAAAATAAGAATCTTATTATGCCAGTAATGCAAGTTCTTTATGCATATTAAGTTGAAAAGTACGTCCAAGTGGATATTAAAATTCCTACGTTTTTTCTTTGAAAGAGACACCAAAGGAAAAAAATCCTCCAGTTTTGCTTTGCTCCATTCCTTCTAACCAAATGCATGAATAGTAGTACCATAGTAAAGTTTCCAATTCCTATGTTTTCCTTCACTTTTTCTTTGAACTAGTGGCGATTCTAGTAGGCAGTCTTCAACAGGCTGAAGCCTGCCCTTGAAATATTTTGTGAGCTTAGATTTGGTCCACATGAGTATCATATAATGGCTATCTTGCTAAACCGATTCAAATTGTGGTTCAAAAGAGCATTTAGTTTTCTCCCTGTTAACTTTGTGACCACGATTCATTTATTTCTAGATTTGCAACTACTTTGAACCAAAGGATCCCTGAGGGATCGACATGAATGCAGAGTAACAAAGTGATGTGATGAGTGTACAACCTCTTTGGCATAGCCTTGTCGACCTCAGTATCATTGGGTTGGACGTGGAGGATGGTGATGCTGGTGTGACTGTCGGAGGCGGGGAAGAAGATCTAAGGCCTCTAGAGACGGCGCCGAGGGTACTGCTCCGCTGTGATGGACGGTTCCGTCGTTGGAGCAGCTCCGATGAGGTGTACGACGGCGAGGCTGAAGCAGGACAAGACAGACAACGTTAATGTGAAGTGGGACTCTAATAACATCTGCAATAGATGATGTAAAATACATCACCAAAAAGTGCTAGATGTAAAATGCATCAGCCGCGCCACGGCCGCTCCGACAGATGCTGTAAATACTGTTCACTCTGAACTTAACTGAAGAAACTGAACTTTACAGTCGAAACTTAATTTTACTATCAAAACTGATTGAACTAGTAGTAGAGCATTGCAATAGAAGTTTAGGGCGTTCGAGCACTAGTAGCAGAGAAGCAGTGATCTAAATCAGCAGCCGCTCGAGTAGGGAATGCACTAGTAGAGAGCAACTCGTGCAACAGCATCGCGAGCGAGTGCTAAAGCAGCAACTCCTGTAGCTGTCGTAGGTCGTGCAGCAGCATGAGCGAGAGCAAGAGCAGAGCAGAGCGGCAGCATGAACGAGAGCAAGAGCGGAGCAGCAGCGTGACCGACAGCAATAGCAGAGCAGCAGCAGCAGCACGAACGAAAGCAAGAGCAGTGCAGCAGCGTGACCGACAGCAAGAACAAAGCCGCAGCGCGAGCGAGAGCTGGAGCAGCAGCAGCAGCGCGAGCGAGAGCCGGAGTAGCAGTAGCTAGTGCTGGTGTGGAAGTCGCCGCCGAGGAAGCAACGACATGGGGGAGAGACGTCGTGGAGGAAGTGGCCGGCGACGGCGCCGTCGATGGAGACCTGCCATGGCTGCTTGGTATCGAGCACCGACAGCCCTGTGAGATCGAACAAAAGATAAAATGCAGCGGTGAGTGCAGAACCTCCTTGGTGGCGCCGAGTAGGCCTCGGCTTCATCGGAGGAATTTGTGAGGGTGTTGCGGTTCCGGTGGGGCAGGTCAAGACGGTGCTGTGGGAATGGAGGTGGTGTGATAGACGAGGCGAACATTGGGGCAGCTCCTTGGAGGTGGAGGACGGGGCAGCTGATCTGGCGGGATGACGAGATCGATGACAGATCCTCATCCGGTGCGGTGGATGAGGGACGGCGAGCTGTTGCTGTGGACGACGTCGTCGGGGAAGAGTCTCCGGCTAGGCGGCGGTCGGGGGGCCGACGGAGGAGCGTGGGGTTTCGCGGGTTTTGGCGGCCTCGGTGTATGAATGGGGGGGACGAAGGGGAAGGTAGGGGAAAGCCATGTCGGGACACGCTTGTCCTAAATGTAGGGTAAGTTACGAACGTACCCCCACCGGTTTTGACCACACGACGTTGAGGCGGCATTTCCGGCTGAGGGGTAGAAGGGGGATTTCGCGTGTGTGGGTTGCGAGACCGATTTCGGATGAGGAGGGAGTTTTCGCGCACGTCGAAATTTCAAGATAACAAGGCGCGGCGCGGGTTGAAGAGGCGGGAGTTTCACAGCAGAAGTGACAAAAGATACTCGAGCTTGAAATTTTTGTGATAACAAGGCGCGGATTACATGTTCGACAGAACAAACTTAACATGTACAAAAAAAATCAATTCATACAAGACACAAGAGAGTCGTGTCCCCTTTTACTATATTGCTATAAATGCCATTGAAAAAACTACAAAAAAAATATTAAAAAAATCGGGAGAACAAGATTAGCCTGTACAGTACCAAATCAATTCGCACTTCCCTCAACAACAACAAAAAACAAATCAATTCCCACCATAAGAAAGAGTCATGTCCCTTTTTATATGATTACAAATGCCAGGATCTCGAATTTCAATTTTTGAATCCATGTTATGTTGAATTCGAATATATATATCATTAGGTGATCTTGCGGTTTATAATGGATGTAGTCCTACATTTTGATCTTCCATCTTATATGAACATTTTAATCCACCCTATGAACATATATATTGTCGTCTACCATATGGACTAAATTTGAATCAATTTTCCTTATTTGAATACGATTGTTGTCAAGTTATATCATCATTTAAATATTATCTTGATAACAGAAAACATGCATATAGTAGTAATCATATTTCTCTATGAACTACATGTACCATACGATCTCCAATTCAAATATTTGTATCCATTTTATGTTGAATTCAAATCACAGTACATTGGTCTAGGTAGCGAGATGTTCAGGATAATCTAAACCCTGTTTTCGTATGTATAATTTTTGGCCGAATTGGGACAAGTTTTGGTATAAGCTTCTTGCAAACCGGAGATTCTCTCAACAAGCCTCGTGGTTCCGAGAGGGAACATGTCACCTTTGTGTGCGAAATGATATACCCTGCCTCCCCCCCTGATTTTCTTTACAGAGGCAACATAGAACTATATGAGTGCCCTGTTAAATTTTGGAATTATTCCGGGTTTGTTTGGCCTTTTTTATACATTAATTGAGTTGCTGGACATTTAATGTGCATAATTCAAATTTGAACTGCAAGCACATGCTCCAGTGCACCAAAGTTGGTTGAAAAATCACATGTGTATCCTCGGGTAAATTTCTAGGTCCCATGCAAGAAATGGGAATGAAATTCAAACATCTGGGTGTCGTGGCTCAGCCGGAAACATTAAGAAACTTGGTTTCTTAATTCCTGTAAATCCAAAACATTCATGAAAATCATGAAACTTGGCTTGGTGTCATGACATGGCACCAACATGCTTTGGTAATTTTGCTATCCGATTTGCGAAGGCGCACACATTAACAATCAACAAAGTCATTTTGGAACAAGTGTTGTCACCTTACAATCGGAAACACAAGTATTATTGAAACCGTGGGCGTTCTAATTACCATTTACCTGCTGCCACACGTCCCCTTTTTTTATTGGCTAGGAGGCCCCGTGCGGGGTAGCTATTTGAGTACGGGAGGCATGTGATCAGACCCCTGCGCGTGCTTATCGGGAGGAGAGCCCTTTGACCTCCATCTGCCGCCCACCTCTCTCCCAAAGTCTCCCTTAATGGCGCCCAAGCCCCTGTTTAATGGCGTGGCTATGTATCACTCGACTGAGATTTAAGAGAGAAAAAGGAAAATTTTGCACGGATCTTGATGTAAGATCCGACGGACCTATATAGCATCTACTGCGACTTATAGCAAGACCGGTGAATATATAAGGACGACGACAATGGATAATAATTGTCTTACATATTTAGGAAGATAATTAAAAAAGCCACATGCGGCTACGCCCGAAATACACAAGGGTAAAAGAAGAAGGAAGACGCATACAACGATCTGGCTTGCTGATCTCTACTTTCTAGTGGTAATCTCTCGACCCAGAACTCATGCTGGCCATGGCAGACACAAGGGAACGATGATGAATGACTTGTTTGTTTTTGTGGATGAGGAGTTGAGGAGGAATGTGCAGTCATCTTGGCATAGTAGTATTTATAACCGAGTACTAATACGCTCCTAAGTGGGAAACTGCTTAGGTTGTGATCGGTGTGAATAGGTTTGCAATTAAATATAGCGTGGTAGTAATTTGGAATGTGACGAGACTCAAGCTCAAAATTTATTGACGGTTCTAGTTTCGAAGTGCGGCACTATTCCCGGATGGCATAACATGGGCACGCATTCTCGTCCGTGGTGTAGCAGTTTTGTAATATGCCATGGTACTTCTTTTTCTACTGCTGTGTACGTGCAATAACTGGCACCGTCGGATACATATCTTATGGTTATTGGGGCCTTCGACAGGAATAGCCTCGTGGCGAGCTATAGACTAGTCTTTTTTCACACGCATTATATCGACACATATCATCTCTCTCCCTATTTCCCACGCACACACCTAGTCTCTCGGGACTTCTCGCACGCACCATCTCTAGCTCCCTAGGTCGATGCCTCCCACATACACTTGTACTCTGAGTTTAGTACGTTATACACGAAGAGAAGAGGTGCACGCACGCACTCGTCCTCTCTCACACACGCATCTGTAGCTACGAATTGTAGTGTTCTCAACCATCCGATTAGCTCTATCATAGGTTCCCGTTGCTCCTTGGCCTTGAGATTGAGAAGTTTAAAACGCGGAGGCTAAGCTGGAGGTGCGAGGTTTTGGTTAATGTGCGGGCCGCACACGGCACCAACACGACACGAGCTTCGTCTGCCTGGTGCGCAGTTGGGTGAGTACTACTACTAGTAGTACTACTTTGATGTGTCGCGTCAACTCGCAGAAGTATGCAACACTTCCTCAACAAACAACCATATAAGTTGCTTATACTTCTTACCCAAAGGATCTTTATATCCAACAGACACAAAATATCCGTTCGACTGTTGGAAATTACTTTAACTGCTGATATGATGTCGAAGTAATTGCTGCATCGCCACCAAAACCCACCATCTCTTAAGCTAAAGTAGACCGAGCTAACCCCTATATTAGCATATTACTAAGATAAATAGAAGGCAGTGTAGAATCATTTAGGTGGTGAGCTTGTCAATCTGAATGTGGAGGGACACCGTCCTCGACAACCCAGCCCCGTCCAGCAGCTTGGGCGGAACTGTGAAGAAGGTCTGCTCCTGCACGGCGACGTCGCCGGGATCCTTGCTGCTTGTCACCTCGATTTCCACCTTGACGGTGTCGGTCCTACCTTTGGGCTCCCCCGGCGGGCTGTTCGCCCACAGCTTGGCTGCGTAGTGCGGCGGTGGGGACACCCCCGCTCTGATGCAGATGACCGACACGACGATAGGCGTGCCGATGTCGAGCACGCAACCGACCAAGAAAAACGCGTGGCCGTCCTCCTCCGTGAACAGCAAGAGCCGCGGCTCCGACACTGGCACTTGCAGCTGGAGCACCTTGCCATACTGGATCCTGTGCACGGGCATGGGATGCACAGTGCTGATGTGGTGGGGGAGCGCCGGCGGCGGGCCTTCGTAGCCGCAGACGGGCACGGGGCATTTGCAGGGCGCGAGCGGACACACGCTCTGGTGACCGGCAAGTTTCTGGTAAGTGACGTAGAGCCCACAGCCTTCATGCAGGCACTGCACCCTCACCGAGAAGAGGACGGCGTCCATCGTCGTGTTCCGCACGTCGAAGCCTCCACTGTGCTCGCACTTCTGGCACTGCCGCTGGTTCCCGGGGCGCTCGCCGCGGCAGTCCGCGCAGGCTAGGAGCCCTCCCTTGCATTGCAGAAATCAATCGAACAACACATCAATCAAGAAACCTGCACCTTGCTCGATCAGCCGAACGAACGAGGTGTATTCAAACCTCATACACTGGAGGCTTCAAGGGGCGGAGGCACAAGGGGCAGTGGAGCAAGGTGAGGCCCATAGAGACCATAGAGAGCTCCATCATCGGGTCCTGTTTCATCGGACTGATCTCGCCCTCCTCATGCACAACCATCTCTCGCTTTAGGGCCGGGGCATTAGAAAGTTTTACCATCACATATTCATACTACTTCAAGGTGCATTAAATCAACACATGCAAGTATCAAAAGTGATATGACACCGTCTCCGAGGGAGAGGGTGAACAAGGGGTGGTCCGATCTTCACGGCGTAGGATCGATAAATGGCAGGGGATAACTAGCTGCAAGCAGCCAGAAAACAGAAAATAAGAGATTATGACCCGACGAGGAGGAGGCTCACCGAAGCTTGCAATCCGAACATTCGCCGATCCACAACCCGCAATACTACCCCACACAACCACGCTCAAGTCGTGGAGCACGGGATAGGTGCAATCCACAAGGGAAACCACAAACTCTAACCCACACAACACGATCTAGTCATGGAGCACGAATTAGGAGCAATTTCTCAAGGAATCACGAGAATAAGGATAACAAGATCTCTCCAATCTCAGGAGGAGTCTATGTCTTTGGTCTTTGATAGAAATGGCAAAAGTCCCCAACAAAGGGAAGAGCTAGCCTATTTATAATCGGGACAACTCCCCCTGGATAGGTGTGAAATTAAACTAGCTTTGGGAACCAGCTTAGGTGTGAAAGAGAACCAGCTTTGGTTTGACTAAATGGCTTAGAGACTTAATGAGGTAGCTTCTGGAAAACTCTTGTTAGAGGTGGTTGGCAGTTCCCGACCAAACATTGTTCACTGGGGTCGAACAATGTTTCCTTCAGCAGCAAACTCGAGTTCTGGGAACCTTTCGCAAGTCGGGATATCCAAACTCGTGCTAAACATTGTTTCGGAATCAGAACAATGTTTCTTCAGCAGACAACTCATTTCTTCATGAATTCCTTAACTTTGTTTCTTTGCCATAAAACATTGTTTTGCGTAGACTGAAATGTGTTTGTCCTTCTTCGATATCGCACCTGAGTTCAACCAACAACAAAGGGGGTGAAGGTACAACCATGTTTTCAAGGTCAAATGATAGACTTAAGTTAGTGTTCACCTGATCATGTATTTGCATTGCGCGATTTCTTGTGATTGGACCGTTGATGGTTGGTGGTGTGGTGCCCATGGTTGGGATGTCCTCATCATCCTCCCCCTCTTGAGAAGGAGTTGTCCTCGACTCTAAAGGCCCAAAGTATGGGGAAAGATCGGAGACATTGAAGGTTGGGCTAACACCATATTCTTCTGGAAGATCGATCTTATAAGCATTGTCGTTGATCCTCTCGAGCACCGCAAATGGTCCATCACCGCGTGGCTGCAACTTGCACTTGCGTTGCTCAGGAAAACGGTCCTTCCGAAGGTGTACCCATACCAAATCACCTTGCTCGAACACCAGCTTCTTCTTGGTCTTATTTACCCGCTTCGTATATTGTTCAGTCATTTTCTCAATGTTCTCCTTTGCCTGGGCATGAAGTTTCTTGATGAAATCAGCACGCTTAATTGCATCAAGGCTGGTTCGTTCCTGCATTGGCAAAGGAAAAAGATCGATGGGAGCAATAGGTTTGAATCCATAAACAAGTTCAAATGGGCAAAATTTAGTGGTCGAATGTACCGCCCTGTTATACGCGAACTCCACATGAGGTAGGTACTCTTCCCACATCTTCAAATTCTTCTTGAGGACTGCTCATAGCATCATGGACAATGTTCCGTTGACAGCTTCAGTCTATCCATCAGTTTGTGGGTGGCATGTCGTGGAAAATAGGAGCTTGGTGCCAAGTTTTCCCCACAAGGTCTTCCAAAAGTAGCTCAGAAATTTGGTGTCACGGTCTGACACAATCATGCGTGGTACTCCATGTAGCCGCACAACTTCCCTGAAAAACAGATCAGCAATGTGTGAAGCATCATCGCTCTTATGACATGGGATAAAATGTGCCATTTTGCTAAAACGATCAACTACCACAAACACCGAGTCTATCTCCCTCTTAGTCCGTGGTAAACCAAGAACAAAATCCATAGAAATATCTTCCCACGGAGTATTCGGAATAGATAGAGGAGTATAGAAACCATGAGGATTCAAGCGGGACTTAGCTTTGTGATAAATCTCGCATCTCATCACGTAGCATTCCACGTCACATCTCATTCGTGGCTAAAAGAAGTGATCAACGAGTACACTTTCAGTTTTCTTGGCTCCAAAATGTCCCATGAGACCACCAGCGTGAGCCTCCTTCAAGAGAAACAAACGAACAGAACAATCTGGGATGCACAATTTGTTAGCTCGAAATAGAAATCCATCATGCAAGTGAAACTTCTCCCATCCCTTTCCCTTGTTACACTTCAAAAATGGTTCCGCAAAGTATGAGTCGTTAGCATACAATTCTTTGATGCTTTCTAAACCAAGGATTTTAACATCAAGTTGGGAAAGTAAAATGTGACGCCTAGACAATGCGTTGGCAACAACGTTATCCTTCCCTTTCTTGTACTTGACAATATAAGGAAAAGACTCTATGAACTCACTCCATTTTGCATGTCTACGGTTCAGTTTGAGTTGGCCATTTAGATGTTTTAAAGATTCATTGTCAGAATGTATTACAAACTCTTTTGGCCACAAGTTATGCTGCCATGTTTCCAGAGATCGAACAAGTGCATACATTTATTTGTCATAGATGGAATAATTAAGAGTTGGACCATTAAGCTTCTTACTAAAGTAGGCAATGGGTTTACCTTCTTGCATTAGAACTCCACCAATACCAACACCACTTGCATCACATTCAATCTCAAATGTCTTACCAAAATCAGGAAGTGAAAGCAATGGGGCTGATGTCAATCTCATCTTCAGTTCTTGGAAGGACTTGTCTTGGGCATCACCCCATTGGAATGGAGTGTCTTTCTTCAGTAACTCATTCATGGGTGCAGCAATGGTGTTGAAATCCTTCATGAACCGGTGGTAGAAACCTACAAGTCCGAGGAAGCAACATACTTGACTCACATTTTGTGGAGACATCCACTCACGAATAGCCTTGATCTTCTCTTCATCGACCTCCACACCTTTTGCTGAAACAACAAAGCCAAGAAACACAACCTTGTTTGTGCAAAATGTGCACTTTTCCATGTTAGCATACAACTTTTCCTCTCGTAGGACAGCAAGCACACATTTTATATGTCCAACATGATCCTCCAAAGTTTTGCTATAAATCAATATGTCATCAAAGTAAACCACTACAAACTTGCCAATGAAGGATCTAAGCACATGATTCATCAACCTCATGAAAGTACTAGGTGCATTCATTAATCCAAAAGGCGTAACCAACCATTCATACAAACCAAATTTTGTCTTAAATGTAGTTTTCCATTCGTCACCCTCTTTCATTCTTATTTGGTGGTAACCACTTCGCAAATCAATTTTGGAAAATATGGTGGAGCCACAAAGTTCATCAAGCATGTCATCGAGCCTAGGAATAGGGTGCCGATATCTCACAGTTATGTTGTTAATGGATCTACAATCAGTGCACATGCGCATGGTACCATCTTTCTTTGAAACTAAAAGTATGGGAACAGCACAAGGAGAAAGACTTTCCCTTACATACCCTCTGTTAAGAAGATCTTCTACTTGCCTCTGAATTTCCTTCGTCTCCTCTGGGTTTGCTCGGTACGGTGGTCGGTTTGGTAGTGGGGCGCCCGGAACCAAGTCGATTGGTGCTCAATGCCCCGCTTCGGTGGCAAACCAGGTGGTACCTCCTTGGGAAACACATCCTCATACTCCTGCAAAAGATCAGAAACAACACTAGGAAGAGTTGAGGGTAAATAGTTAGCAGCCAATAAAGTTTCCTTGTACATGAGTACAAAGAATGGAGTATTAGGTTCTCTCAATTCCCGCATATCCCTTTTCCTAGCCATCTTAACTAATCCCTGTTTTTCCCGAGGCTTGGTCATATTTGGCTGTGGAGCTTTTGGCTGTGGAAACACTCCCTCACTATGTTGGTGGCTCACTCGTTGTGTATGATCACTCTCTCCCTTTTTCTTTCCTTTTGTTTTCTTCTCATCAAGATAGACTTCCTCGACTGTCATGGGCAGCCAAGTGAACTTTTCTCCTTTATGGACAAAACATAAGCGATTCGCATGCCCGCTGATTTGCACATCACGGTCATGCAACCAAGGTCGTCCAAGAAGCAAGTGACAAGCATGCATCGGCACCACATCACACTCAACATCATCTTGATATGTCCCAAATGAAATTGGTATTTGCACACTGCTAATCACCTTAATTGCGCCACAATCATTCAACCATTGCATGCGGTATGGGTGTGGGTGATGTTTTGTTTGCAATTGAAGCTTCTCGACCATCTCCGTGCTTGCAATATTGTTGCAGCTGCCACTATCAACAATCACTCGACATATCTTTGAGTTTATAAGGCAACGGGTGTGGAAAAGATTATGCCACTGCCCCTTTTCCTCCTCCACAACCTGGGCGTTAAGTGAGAGACATACAACCAACTCTTCTCCATCAAGTTCCTCATGAGATAAAATAGTTCCTCCTACTTCCCAACCTTGCTCCTCTTCCACTTCATCATTGCCACCTTCAGGGTCACTTTCAGACTCCCATTCACCTCGTTCATTGATGATCATAGTTCTTTTGCTTGGACATTCCGAAGAAATATGACCTCTTCCTTTGCACTTGTGGCATTGAATGTCGCTGCTGCGTGTAGAACTCTTTTCTGGAGGTGGAGCAGATGATACTCCTGCTGTAGCTGACGACCGCTTATCTTGATTGTGAATAGCAGGTGAGGAAGCCGTCGAGGCATGTGGGTGCCCAGGTGGTGCACCCTTAAACTGAGAACCATATGGCTGTTGTGATTGCTGCCAGGAATGGCTGGTGGTGCGGCCTTGGAGAGCACGAGTACGACCATTACGCAGATTCTTCTTCTCAACTCGTATAGCTTGATGAACCACATCTTGTAGTGTATCATAAGGAAACATCTCCACAAAATCGGATATTTCATCATTCAGCCCATGTAAAAATCTCGACATCTTCGCCTCATCACTTTCACTGGTTCTTGTCCGAATTAGCAGCACCTCCATCTCTTTATATTACTCCTCAACATTGCGGGAACCTTGAGTGAGCCCCTGCAATCTCTTGTACAGTTGCCTCTCATAGTATGATGGAACAAAACGGCGCCTCATGACTTGCTTCATCAAAGTCCAGTTGCGGATATAATTATTGCCCGATATTAATCGATCATCTTGCAGCTGATTCCACCATGTAAGAGCATAACCAGAGAACTCCATAACAGCAAGATCAACCCTTTTGGCTTCAGAAAAACCATGGATGCTATCGGCGTTCTGGGAACGGGGGTACCCAGACTTGCCTGCCTGCGGCCCATGGCGTGGCTCCATCGATGGCCTGGTACGGCCCAGCTTCAGCGACAACAACTCAAGACCCTCGCGAGGGGCCAAGCCTCGCGAGGCGGACGACACCAAGACCTCCACGAGGAGCGGCCTCCTCAGGCTGGCTCCCGAGGAGCGGAGATCTCTATGCAAGCCTCACCTCGTGAGGTCCGAATGACGTGAGCCATGACGACCAAGGCCAGGCGGGCGCTAGCGGGCGCAGTGTACCAGTTTCCTCTTCGGTGCTAAAGAGGCAAGCGCAGTCGCGGAGTCCCGAGGAATCAGCCAAAGGTTTCCATTCCCGTGCAACAAGACCAAGACCGCCAGGACGGCAGGACAGAGGTCATCACCGAGCCCACCATGGCGTCACGACCAGAGGCTTTTGCAGGCGAAGACTACTTTTGTCAGGATAGCATGTACTAGCTGTCTCCCTTTGAATTTGGCCATTGTGGGATCCCTTCCCGCCTTTCATTTGGGAAGAGGACCAAGGCCACTATAAATAGGACTTAGCCGCCACCATAGAGGGGGAGGGCATGGACGGATCATCCAGATCACCCACACACTCACCAGCTCACCCTAGCCCAAGAACACCTCTCCTCCTGAGGCTGTTCGCCACTGTACTAGTTCATCCTCAGCCCCCCGAGGCCAATCCACCACAAAGCAGGAGTAGGGTTTTACACCGCAAGGTGGCCCGAACCTGGGTAAACTGTTGTGTCTCTTTTCCTTACAGGCCGCAGCACCCGGCATGTTGCAGCCACAGCTCAAGCGGCCCCCTCGGCGGCATCTCCTCGGCGAAGAACCTCAGGAGCCGGATCCACGTGCGCAGCGGCATTGCCGCCCACACCACGAACTCGCGCGAGGTCCCCTCGCCATGGGATCGCCGGCCTGCTGGCCGCGCGGCTTCGGTCTGTCCACCAAGACACCGGCCCGCGCGGCGTTGGGCATTGCCGCCCTGTCCAGAGCTCTGCGCACGGGCGTACAGAGGAAGCGGGAAGCCAGGCAGAGGCCGCTCGTACCAAGGCCGCGTGACCCCTTGCCCTTCGCCGGTGTCGTGAGGACGGCCGAGCCTCTTCTTCGGCGGAAGTGGCCCCGGCTCCTCCCGAGGGGTTATTTCCTTCTCCACCGCAGAGAATCTTCTGATCGGCGCCATGGGTGTTGCTGCAAGACGGCGAGACAAGGAAGAAGAAGAAGGAGCGGGCAGCGAGGAGATGGAGATGAGTGAGGGGGGCTCTGCCCCTCCCCTCATTTATAGCCGGAGGGAGGCCAACCACCCGCCTCCACGATCCCACGCAATGATGGTTCTTCTCTGCATGCAGCGGAGTCTCGTCAAGTCGAACGGTTGTCGAGGCAGCGTGGGGAAATGGAGACGCCCACGTCCCATCAATCGCCATGCGTCGACCAAGGCCGCAGGAGGTTAGGGCCGCGGCGCTCCGCACTTGCCCCTTGGCTTCGCCTCGAAGCCAAGTTCGAGCGCGCCTTGGGCCCGGGGGCTACTGTCGACATTCTGGGAATGGGGGTACCCAGACTTGCCTGCCTGCGGCCCACGGCGTGGCTCCATCGACGGCCTGGTATGGCCCAGCTTCAGCGACAACAGCTCAAGACCCTCGCGAGGGGCCAAGCCTCGCGAGGCGGACAACACCAAGACCTCCACAAGGAGCGGCCTCCTCAGGCTAGCTCCCGAGGAGCGTAGATCTCTATGCAAGCCTCACCTCGTGAGATCCGAATGACGTGAGCCATGACGACCAAGGCCAGGCGGGCGCCAGCGGGCGCAGTGTACCAGTTTCCTCTTCGGTGCTAAAGAGGCAAGTGCAGGCGCGGAGTCCCGAGGAATCAGCCAACGGTTTCCATTCCTGTGCAACAAGACCAAGACCGCCAGGACGGCAGGACGGAGGTCATCACCGAGCCCACCACGGCGTCACGACCAGAGGCTTTTGCAGGCGAAGACTACTTTTGTCAGGATAGCATGTACTAGCTGTCTCCCTTCGAATTTGGCCGTTGTGGGATCCCTTCCCGCCTTTCATTTGGGAAGAGGATCAAGGCCACTATAAATAGGACTTAGCCGCCACCATAGAGGGGGAGGGCATGGACGGATCATCCAGATCACCCACACACTCACCAGCTCACCCGAGCCCAAGAACACCTCTCCTCCTGAGGCTGTTCGCCACTGTACTAGTTCATCCTCAGCCCCCCGAGGCCAATCCACGACAAAGCAGGAGTAGGGTTTTACACCGCAAGGTGGCCCAAACCTGGGTAAACTGCTGTGTCTCATTTCCTTACAGTTCGACGAGCTGGGCTATGAGATTAGCGAGTAGGCAGACTGGGGAGGACGAATTCTTCGCACGCACCCCAGAGTTCGAACCTCTCAAGGGTTTGCACAACCCGAAATCCGACAGATGCGAAAGATTTGATCACACTTCTCCTCCCACTCAATATATGCATCCGGATCCTCTTTTCCCGTGAATGATGGCACATGTAGCTTCACTCTTGCTTGGTGGTCACGGTCATCTTGATCTCGGCGGTCATAATGATGACCATTGCGACCAAAAACAGCAGCACGGTGAGGCGGGGAATAGGGTTCATAGTCCCCCATGCCTTCATCTTCGTCACCATGCTCAGAGAGATCTTTAAAGAAGATGTCATCACCATCATGTGCAGCTCGTCGCCGGTGATCAGCGGCAAACCCGCGAGGGTCATTGCCTCGCCCGCGAGCTTCTCCTCCCTGTAGCCTACCCTCACGGGGGGCAGCAAATTCTCCACGCCTCCGTTCAGCCCCAACAGCAGGGGCGCCGTGGGCAGTAGCTCCTGCCGCTCTTCCATGACCATCGTGGCGATTCTCGTTTCCTTGGCGTTGTCGGTTGTCAGCGGCCAGCGAGGCAGCGGGGCTGTGTTGATGTTGATCCTCATTACCCATGATAGGAAGACGGCCTCCGAACATCCTTCGCATAGCTGCAGTTATACTCTCCTCAATAATGTCACCAAGTGTTGCGCGAGTTTTTGGGAGATCATCATCCACATGTTGATGTCCATGTACACTCGAGTGGGATCCTGTCATGTTAACTCTCGCAAACAAGTGGCAAAAGAAAAATATATGTGGAAAAACACTCAGCTCACCTTCTTCCTTACCCAAATTCTAATGATTCCTTGGTGGCTGTGCAGTGGTAGAAAATCAGGAGTGGACGGGCGAATGAAAGGAAAGGAAGCTAACGGTTTCTAGGTGGATCTGGGTGGGGTAAAAAGGGAGGGCTAGTGCTGAGATCCAATCGATGCAAACCAAATAAACAAGAAAAATTTGTAGATCCTTGCACCAGGTTTGAGCTGCAACACTTGCCACTACAACTTCTGAAATTTCTCACCCAACTGAAAATGATTGCACACTTGCTCAACACTTTCTCTTCTCTTTTTTTTTTTGCTTTTTTTCACTCTTTTTTCCTCTCTTTTTTTTGCAGCACAAAAGATCCAACAAGACTCAAAGAAAACAGCAGCAACTTTGGATAGAACTTGGTGCAAACACAAAGAGGAAAGCAAACAACTAGATCTCAGCAAACAAGGGTTTGGATTTTTTTTTGTGGCTTTTTGGCTTTGGACTCTAGGACGGGGAAAAACCAAACTAAAAAGGATAGATCTAGCTAAAAGGATACAGATCCTACCATGTAAACCTTGCTTTGAATACCAGATGATATGACACCGTCTCCGGGGGAGAGGGTGAACAAGGGGTGGTCCGATCTTCACGGCGTAGGATCGATAAATGGCAGGGGATAACTAGCTGCAAGCAGCCGGAAAATAGAAAATAAGAGATTATGACCCGACGAGGAGGAGGCTCACCGAAGCTTGCAATCCGAACATTCGCCGATCCACAACCCGCAATACTACCCCAGACAACCACGCTCAAGTCATGGAGCACGTGATAGGTGCAATCCGCAAGGGAAACCACGAACTCTAACCCACACAACATGATCTAGTCGTGGAGCATGAATTAGGAGCAATTTCTCAAGGAATCACGAGAATAAGGATAACAAGATCTCTCTAATCTTAGGAGGAGTCTATGTCTTTGGTCTTTGATAGAAATGGCAAAAGTCCCCAACGAAGGGAAGAGCTAGCCTATTTATAATCGGGACAACCCCCCTGGATAGGTGTGAAATTAAACTAGCTTTGGGAACCAGCTTAGGTGTGAAAGAGAACCAGCTTTGGTTTGACTAAATGGCTTAGAGACTTAATGACGTAGCTTCTGGAAAACTCTTGTTGGAGGTGGTTGGCAGTTCCCGACCAAACATTGTTCACTGGGGTCGAACAATGTTTCCTTCAGCAGCAAACTCGAGTTCTGGGAACCTTTCGCAAGTCCGGATATCCAAACTCGTGCAAAACATTGTTTCGTCAGAATCGGAACAATGTTTCTTCAGCAGACAACTCATTTCTTCATGAATTTCTTAACTTTGTTTCTTCGCCATAAAACATTGTTTTGCGCAGACTGAAATGTGTTTGGCCTTCTTCGATATCCACCTGAGTTCAACCAACAACAAAGGGGGTGAAGGTACAACCATGTTTTCAAGGTCAAATGATAGACTTATGTTAGTGTTCACCTGATCATGTATTTGCATTGCGCGACTTCTTGTGATTGGACCGTTGATGGCTGGTGGTGTGGTGCCCATGGTTGGGATGTCCTCATCAAAAAGGAAAGTCACGGCATGCATGCATGCGTTGTAATTAATACATCGGTAAACGCAAATTATTGAAATATATCGAGTGCACTACTTTGATGTGTCGCGTCAACTCGTACAACAAGGAGAAGTTTGATTACAATGCCCTCTCCCTCGCCCATGAGTGTGGTGGCTCGCAGGACTAGGAGAAGCTTTCGCTACACGCTCTCCCTCCCGCACGTGGTGGACATGCAGTAGTTCATTCGGTGTCAGATGGCCAGAAGCATACTAGTAGTACTCCACTATAGTAGTACCATCATTGTTCGACTTCCCGAAGAGGCGAAGAGCCAAGCGCAACCCGAACGCTCATGTGGCAGTTTCATGTGTAGGGGAGGTAGTATAGTGACATAGTCTAGGATAGCGTGTACCGTGTCTCAAGCTTAAAATCGTTGGAGTCGGCTCCATGCTATGAGGCCGTCTTGAAGCATTTTTTTGATTAAAATAATCTTCTGGCCCTACCTGTCATCCTGGTGATTGTAGTTTGCACGCTGACCTGGTCAAGACAGGAATATATATTTTAATTTGTGGTGGGGTAAATGTTAGAGGTTGCAGCAAATATATTGTACACTGCGGGTCTTTTAGCCAAGTTTAGAAGCAAGCATGTGGGGCCAGTGCTATGATGTGTCACGTCAACTCGTACAACGAGGAGAAGCTTGATTTTACTACTAGTACGCCCTCTCCCTCGCCCATGCGCGCGGTGGCTCGCAGACGAGGACATGCTTTTGCTTACCACAACAAGCTATCCCTCCCGCACGCGGTGGACAGACATGTAGCAGTTGATTCGATACTATAGAAGTAGTAACATCATTGTTCATCTTCTCGAAGAGGCGAAGAGCCAAGCGCAATCCGAACATGGCAGTTGCGAACGCTCGCGTGGCAGTCTTTGTGTAGGGGTGGGCGTGGTGCGGCAGTTTTGTGGCAATTCTTTTTTATGTCTCTCTCCTCCACATAGACAAAATTGCCATGTAAGCAGGCTATAAGCCCACTATTGTACTTGCTCTTAATAGTATAGCCCTGTTAACCGGAAAGGAGGGACTACTCCCTCCATTCCTAAATATATGTCTTTCTAGAGATTTCAACAAGTGACTACACCATAAATGAGTACATACGGAGCAAAATGAGTGAATCTACACCGTAAATAAATACGTAGTTCTCTCGTTTTCCTCTCCGCCTTGGTCGCGGTGCACAATATTGAGTATACTACTACTGACTAGTCTCTTTTTGACACGCATTTACGTTGATACGGCTTGAATGCCAACGAGGCAGAGGGTAGCAGTTCCTGAAACGTTGAACGATCAATGATGCCTCCGCATTCAATTAGCATGCAGAGGTAAGTAATTGGAGAAGCTGAATGGAGCCAGCATGATGTGAATGCAATGCAGTTTGGACTCTCATATAAAGGTGCCCCACCACTCCAATCCATCTACTCCTAGTCTCTACGCAACACTGCCCACTCCAATCCAAGACCAAGACCAAGTGACCAGAAGCCACAAGCACCCATGGCGTCGATGGACGCGAGCGGCAGTCGGCTGTGCCAGATCGTCCAAGACGCCGGCCTGCGGCCCCGCACCATGCAGCGTTTCCAGATGGTGCTGGCGACCGCCAGCGTCATAGCCCTCATCGACGCCGGCTTCGCCTCTCGCATGTACCAGATGATGGTCGACTCCATCCTCAAGTTCACCGCCGTCAAGAAGCGCGCGGACGACCTTGCCGTACTGCTCCAGCCCGCGCACCCAGGCTCCTCGTTGCCTACCACCCTCATTGGCCTCCAAGGTGATGAACTCTTTGAAGCACTG
The DNA here is from genome assembly GCA_011799875.1 of Thinopyrum elongatum. NCBI lineage: Eukaryota > Viridiplantae > Streptophyta > Magnoliopsida > Poales > Poaceae > Thinopyrum > Thinopyrum elongatum. Next base: position 78,193,413 of record CM022300.1, on the reverse strand, counting down.
GTGGCCTTGCAGCTGCCAGAGGTCGCGATGAAGAATGTGCACCTCGAGGCCGCGCTCGTCGCGCAGCGCCTCGCCATGCAAGAAACCGTCGACCTGCACATCCACGTCTACGAGGAAATTGTCTACTTATGCCACTACAAGGCTAGCAAGGACAGAAAGGCGTTGGCCTTCTTCCAGTGGCTGGAATCTTTGGACGCCATTGTTCAGAAGCACGTCGACCTGGCCACGAAAGCCGCTGCTACTTAGCCTCCGTTCGGTGGGCCGGCGCCCTGAGTCGAGGAGGTGGACGTCGTCGATGGATGCATCTTTCTTCTTGCCTCCTGTAACCAGCACTGCATCACCTCGTGGCCTTAATGTTTTATTAGTGTATGGCATTTTTATTCCAGTCGTAAATGACATGTGTGATCCCTTGCTCTTATTTGGCGTTAATTATATGTAGTGTCATTGTCTTTGACCTAGTGTACTACCTAGGTCCTGGTTTATTAGTCTCTTTTGTAATTTGTGCTAAATTTTGACCAAAGATTTAACTGACAAAATGTTAGTGCATGTCAACAAAAATTATATTATTTAATTTGTATTTGAACATAGTTTTCAATGATATAATTTTGGTGACATGCATGAACCTTTTGTTAGTCAAATTTATGGTCAAAACTTGGCACAGATTATGACGGGGAGAAATAAAACAGGACGGAGGTAGACTGGTCTGTCACCATGTTTTGTGTCTAATTTTGACTTCAGCGACCAAACCTACATGGAGGGAGTACTGTATATATTGGCGCGACAACCAAACTTATATATTCAAAACTGAGCGTTACTACAAGTCACGAGTTCAAAACGAGAAAGTGGAACAAGTACAGCATGCCTGTGCCGTTCGCGTCGCACCCCCACACGGTCGCGGTGCACAATGAAGTAAATGACTAGTCTCTTCTTGACCCGCATTTACATTGATACGGCTTGAATGCCAAGGAGGGAGAGGGTAGTGGTTCCCGAAATGTTGAACGGTCAATGATGCATCCTCAATTAGCATGCAGAGGGAATTAATTGGAGAAGCAGAATGGAGCCAGCATGATGTGAACGCAACACAGTTTGGACTCTCATATAAAGGCGCCCCACCACTCCAATCCATCTACTCCTAGTCTCTGCGCAACACTGCTCACTCCAATCCAAGACCAAGTGACCAGAAGCCACAAGCACCTATGGAGGCGATGGATGCGAGCGGCAGTCGGTTGTGCCAGATCATCCAAGACGCTGGCCTGCGGCCCCGCACCACACAGCATTTCTAGACGGTGCTGGCGACCGCCAGCGTCGTAGCCCTTGCCGACGCCAGCTTCGCCTCTCGCATGGACGACATGACGGTCTGCTCCATCCGCAAGTTCACCGCCGTCAAGAAGCGCGCGAATGACCTTGCCGTACTGCTCCAGCCCGTGCGCCCAGGCTCCTCATTGCCTGCCACCCTCATCGGCCTCCATGGTGACGAAATCTTTCAAGCCCTGGTGGCCCTGCAGCTGCCGGAGGTCGCGACGAAGAATGTGCACCTTAAGGCCGCGCTCGCCGCGCAGCGCCTCGCCATGCAACCGTCGACCTGCACATCCACGTCTACGAGGAAATCGTCTACTTAGGCCACTACAAGGCCAGCGAGGACAGAAAGACGTTGACCTTCTTCCAGCGGCTGGAATCTTTGGACGCCATTGTTCAGAAGCACGTCGACCTGGCCACGAAAGCCGGTGCTACTTAGCCGCCGTTCGGTGGGCCGGTGCCCTGAGTCAAGGAGGTGGACGTCGTCGATGGATGCATCTTTCTTCTTGCCTCCTGTAACCAGCACTGCATCACCTCGTGGCCTTAATCTCTACTCCTAATGTCTGAGTTGGTGAATAGTCTCCATGGTTTATATTCATCCCACCACTTTCAACCGTTTTTTCGCTGGTTTTATTTCGTCCCCCTCCCAACACCCCCTCCTACTAGTTTATTTTCGCATCACCTCTCACACAACCGGAAAAAAATATAAACGGATCAGAACTTTCTATGCAGGTGCAACTTATTTAGTAATGTATTTATATGCGAAAGAATCAATCACAATAAATATCTAAAGATCAAATCTAAATTAATTAACCTTACCATAATTCGTTCAATCACATCTCTACTACTACCTAAAAACGCATAGCATTCCTTTTCCTGCCAACGGACCGCGTCCTGCCTCCCTTCATCGATCGTCCCCCTCCCGCACGCGAGAAAAGTGCTCTCGTCCGCCCTCCCATACTGTTTTCTTTCCCCTCTCTTCCCTCTGGTTTTTTCTTTACACCAGATCAGATCCCGCCGCCACCGGCGTGACCGCATCCAAGCAAAGCCCCCTCTCTCTCTCATGCGCCCATCGCCCTCCCCTATTCTCTCTCGCTCACGCGGCCGCCACCACCACCAACTCCTTCTCCCGTGATCTCACGCTCGTCGTCGTCGAAGCCTTTCTTTCCCTCCCTCTCGCACGCTCACCGATGAGATCGAGCCAACCTGCTAAACCGGAGGAGATCTTTATCGCGAGTATGTGCGACCCAGTCAGACATCGCCACGGTCAGCTCTCGTGGGCATCGTGCACGGGAGGATCACCGATCTGGCAGACTTCCGGTTGTTCTAGCGAAGAAGGTCGGATGCGCCGGGAAGATCATCTCGGAGCAGCACCGATAACTCTTGCAGGAACGGGTAGAGCTCCGCTTACGGCAAGGTAGGACGTACCTTGATTCTGGGCAAAATTTTGTTGAAAATGGATGGGCTGGTCGCTGGGATGGTTTGGGGTTCCACTGCTGGGCAAATAGAGTACGCGAATGAGTTTGCCATCCTCCTCCACCTCCTCTAGATGGACAACCCGGTTTGGTTTTCAGTTCACATATGTAGATTGATTTCTAACCCATGTGAATTTTTGTATAATTTTTGTCTGCAAAATTGTCCACATGGACCACATCTATCCAAATCGTGATGATGATTATGGTCCTTGTGTTTCTTGATTTTTTTAGTACATGATTTGGGAGTATTTCCGCTACATCACGAACATTGGAACCTCGAATTAGCTTAACCTGCTACATGATGAGTATGCTGTTTGTTTGATGATCAACTTAACCTGCTACATGCTGATTGTTTAGCTAAACCATATTATCTCATCGCGAGTTATAGTTGATTCGTCAGTTAAACCAGCTAGACGGCGGTTAATTAAATCAATCTGCCACATGACCTGTCTATGGTTCAGCGATGGTAGATGCATGTTCCGTGGCAAATATTAGTTAGCTAGGAAACTACTTATGCCAATATGCATTGTTTGTTTTATTTGGTACTTGCAGGCTGCAGACTTTGCTCTATCAAAGGAGGCAGTATTTGATGGAAGGAAGTCAGGTCCCAAGGGCACATATGGACAGATGCATCTTGACTGCATGTCCATCAAAAACTTCACAAAGAAGAGCCATAAATCCACCAACAAGTCGGCCTGACGACCACGCACTAGCACTGCCCTCAGACTGTGCGGCCTAATCCAACAAGTAAGCCGTACAGTAGCATATACAATCCTGTCAGAGTGATATTTTGATTTGCTGTCTCGTGTAATTGAAGAAAATGGGAAAAGGAAGTGTAGGCACTAGGCAGAGCTGTTTTATGCAATGCATGCTTCTCGTCACAATAGCATATATCTGTAGTTAGAGGATACCAAGGTAGTACATCACAAGCCAATTCATATGATGGTGTCCACAAGAACCTGTCTATCATGTAGTATATTTTAACATCTCTACTCCTAATGTCTGAGTTGGTGAATAGTCTCCACGGTTTATTTTCGTCCCACCACTTTCAACCGTTTTTTTCACTGGTTTTATTTTGTCCCCCTCCCAACACCCCCTCCTACTGGTTTATTTTTGCATCACCTCTCACACAACCAGAAAAAATATAAACGGATCAGAACTTTCTATGCAGGTGCAACTTATTTAGTAATGTATTTATATGCGAAAGAATCAATCACAATAAATCTCTAAAGATCAAATCTAAATTAATTAACCTTACCATAATTCGTTCAATCACATCTCTACTACTACCTAAAAAACGCATAGCGTTCCTTTTCCTGCCAACGGACCGCGTCCTGCCTCCCTTCGTCGATCGTCCCCCTCCCGCACGCGAGAAAAGCGCTCTCGTCCGCCCTCCCATACCGTTTTCTTTCCCCTCTCTTCCCTCTGGTTTATTCTTTACACCAGATCAGATCCCGCCGCCACCGGCGTGACCGCATCCAAGCAAAGCCCCCTCTCTCTCATTCACCCATCTCCCTCCCATGTTCTCTCTCGCTCACGCGGCCGCCACCACCACCGACTCCTTCTCCCATGATCTCACGCTCGCCGTTGTCGAAGCCTTTCTTTCCCTCCCTCTCGCATGCTCACCGGTGAGATCAAGCCAACCTGCTAAAACGGAGGAGATCTTTATCGCGAGTCTGTGCGACCCAGTCGGACATCGCCACGGTCAGCTCTCGTGGGCATCGTGCACGGGAGGATCACCAATCTGGCAGACTTCTGGTTGTTCTAGCGAAGAAGGTCGGATGCGCCGGGAAGAACATCTCGGAGCAGCCCTGATAACTCTTGCAGGAACGGGCGGAGCTCCGCCTACGGCAAGGTAGGACATACCTTGATTCTGGGCAAAATTTTGTTGAAAATGGATGGGCTGGTCGCTGGGATGGTTTGGGGTTCCACTGCTGGGCAAATAGAGTACGCGAATGAGTCTGCCATCCTCCTTCGCCTCCTCTAGATAGACAACCCGGTTTGGTTTTCAGTTCAAATTTGTAGCTTGATTTCTAACCCATGTGAATTTCTGTATAATTTTTGTCTGCAAAATTATCCACATGGACCACATCTATCCAAATCGTGATGATGATTATGGTCCTTGTGTTTCTTGATTTTTTTAGTACAAGATTTGGGAGTATTTCTGCTACATCACGAACATTGGAACCTCGAATCAGCTTAACCTGCTACATGGTGAGTCTGTTGTTTGTTTGATGATCAACTTAACCTGCTGCATGCTGATTGTTTAGCTAAACCATATTATCTCATCACGAGTTATAGTTGATTCGTCAGTTAAACTAGCTAGACGGCGGTTAATTAAATCAATCTGCCACATGACCTGTCTATGGTTCAGCGATGGTAGATGCATGTTCCGTGGCAAATATTAGTTAGCTAGGAAACTACTTATGCCAATATGCATTGTTTGTTTTATTTGGTACTTGCAGGCTGCAGACTTTGCTCTATCAAAGGAGGCAGAATTTGATGGAAGGAAGTCAGGTCCCAAGGGCACATATGGACAGATGCATCTTAACTGCATGTCCATCAAAAACTTCACAAAGAAGATCCATAAATCCACCAACAAGTCGGCCTGACGACCACGCACTAGCACTGCCCTCCGACTGTGCGGCCTAATCCAACAAGTAAGCCGTACAGTAGCATATACGATCCTATCAGAGTGATATTTTGATTTGCTATCTCGTGTAATTGAAGAAAATGGTAAAAGAAATTGTAGGCACTAGGCCGAGCTGTTTTATGCAATGCATGCTTCTCGTCACAATAGCATATATCTGTAGTTAGAGGATACCAAAGTAGTACATCACAAGCCTATTCATATGATGGTGTCCACAAGAACCTGTCTATCATGTAGTATATTTTAACATGTACTAATTTTGTACTAAATCAACGACAATTAATATGGATCGGAGGGTGAAAATTAATTTATGTAAGTCTTTGCTAATGTAAATCCAAGCTGGATTCTTGACATTTCTCTGAATTTCCTCAACACTTCTCTTTTGAGGGAATTTCCCCCACACTATTAATGAAAAAACAGTGTATATTTTGTTGCTCCTAGCTTGCTAGGCATACTAGGTTCCACGCTTGGAATAGTTTCTGAATAGTTTTACAATGGTGACAAAGAAATAATTCTTTTCCTTTTTCTATTACCGTGGAATCATGAGTTCATGACATATAATGTATTATTTATGTTCATACCTTCAAGGTGGAGATGTATCTTGTCATTTTCTTTTCTTTCATATTCATGCAAACACTTCTTTGAGAATATTGATTTTTTTCACCCGTACTGAATTTTTCTAGAGCTATTGAAATATCCCCTTGCACTGAAAATTTGACTACTACTGATATTGTGTCAAGATACTCATACTTCTTGTTCTTGACTTTAACCTGTTACTACTTTGTTGTACTAAAATTACCAAAAAGGTTGGCTATGTTCCTTTAAAATATGTCGTCTGATGTGCATGTTGATCCTCGTAAAGATATATGTTTGACACAGTCAATGTTGCACCACTACAAATTTATTAACCCCTTGCAACGCAGTGGCAATTTCCTATTAATTAATATTTCCATGCATCTCTACTCCTACTACCACCGCCACTTCAGTACTCCACCTCTTGTTTTTCTCCCTCCACCGATTTGTCTCTATACACAAACCCCTCCACCAATTTTTTCCCAAATTGAAACCCCTCCCGTCTCATCTCCCGGAACGCACCCTCAGACAACTAGGGTTCCATCCACCTTCGCCTCACCTGCGACAACCCAATCTCCTCACCCCACGTGATTCTCGGGGTGCCGTTCCTATGGCGGTGCACGGGGACTCCGATGCGGAGGCGCGCAAGGGGGGAGCGTAGGAGCGGAGGCCATGGCTGAGGACCAGGTCGCGCACCGCCGTAGGAGCGGAGGCCATGGCTGGGGACCAGGTACGCCTCGGCTAGGTCGCGCACAGGATGCCCTCAAGTAGGTCCATGCCGTATCCCAGGTCGGGATCGGACTAACAACGGCAACGATGACCACTCCGTTCGACCACGCCCATATGGTCCCAAGCCCCCAGGTCTGATCCCGGGTTCACAACAAACCAAAAAATGGTCTACTTCAACGTTGATCTCCCGTCTTCAATAGTGGTGGCAGCGGCTCTGGCTATGACCAGCATCAGTCACGCCTCTATAGGAGCTTCTACGCCATTCATCTGCCTTAAGGTGGGCTTGAGGAATCTGCCTCTTTTATTTATATACAAATTGGCTTATTTTTTTCAGATGGCACCACCGCACAAGTACCACTAACAACAGGTTTGAACCAATGGGTATTTTGATCTTGCTGTGTTGACCAGACGATGTATATGGAGGTGTCTTCAGGATCGATGGTGCATCCCTACGTAGTTCTCCTTATGCTGCTTCTCATTGATTTTTTCAGTATTACCTTTGTTCCCATATGGCTGCAAGCAACCTTGAGAATAGAAGCTTGCTCGCTCAGTGTGTGGCCGCCAAGGACAACGCCCAGCTCGCTACCAAGGTCATCCGCACATAGGCGCTGCGGAACAGCAGAAACAACACTGACAGCAGCACTGAGAGCAAGTTGCGATGTATGTGGCGACTTGAGGATATGTATATGTCTGCTCCTCCGCCTTCAACTTTTTTTTCCTTCCTCCTTTTTACTTTTTATGCAAGTGGATAAATATTTTAGGTTCTGTGTCCCCTCTTTTCTTTTAATTCTCAGGTGTGTCATCTTGCAATGGAAGATTATCCATATTGGCAGCTCCTATTTTTTTATGTGTGCTTTACTCTTCATATTTTCATGCCTATGCATTTAACTGAAAATGTATATAGAGGACCAAAATGCTTCCTGGGAAAGTAAGCGGAGAAGGAACTAAAATTATTCTACCTATTTTTTTATGTGTGCTTTATTTTTACTTTTCTAGCAGTGTATAATTGTTGTTTGTGAATGTTAGGACTGAATTAAACTTCATCCAAATAGAATAGCACATGTACAATGTCTTGAGCGACTGTTTTCTTTCAATGCAAGTTCTTATTTCTTCTTCCACTCAATCATATTCATCTACATCTACTCAGTTGAATGAAATCACATTTCTTCTTTTCAGTGAAGGCCTTGCTTGTGTGTAACTGCTATGATGAGTACCCAGGTCTGTGGTGGCAAGTGTTGGTTTGAGGGTGGCATACTGGCATGTATCAGGAATGGAGGGGAGAGAGAGCTAGAAGATGATAAACATGAGGAACATGTATCCGTGAAAATTTAATCCAGGTTCAAAATGGAATAAGGCGCTTAGTTTTGTTTCCAGTTTTGAGCCCCAAGAAACAGCAGTAAGTGGATGATGCATCGAGTAGCACTAAAAAGAATTCAATTGTGGTTTACATATTGTTTTAGACATGGAAATGTTTCCGTGCATATATTCATTTTAGCTGCCCAATTGTCTGTTAGTACCCAGTGTGTCTGAGCAAAATGTAGGAATGAGATACACATGCAATGTAAGAAACAGAGAAAGGAAGCTGAAAGTTGAAAGCATTATATGTTTTTGTGACTATACACATTAGTATTGCCTTAAAATTGAATAAGGAATATTTTTGTTTGGTATGTACCACAAAATGTGTTCATCCAGTAGGTGATGGTTTGGTCATTCTTCTCCAAGGTGTGGATCTATTTGGACTTTTGCAGCTATGCTTGTGCCTGGTTTTACTGATTACGAGACATCTCTAGATGATTGGTTATCTGGCTATATTTTTCAACTTTATAAGCTTTGTGAGTTCTTGAGATCCTCCTCGTTTTAGCTAATTTAGTGTTACAGTGATTTTGCAGAGATATTGGATGCTAACTTATTCATATCCTCATCCTAAAGATCATATGACAAGTACTTGATAGAATTGTGCCTAGGAAGTGTACCCTAAAATTCTTCAAGAACCGACTACTACCTGCCCTTTTAAAGAAACATGCAATCATTACGGATTTTCAAACTAATACATTTCTTATTTTCAGTGTTTTATGCTGAAAATGCTCAATTCTGACATGTTTCGTGCATTTCCGCCCATGCAGGTTGTAGAACTAACAAAATTTGTCTATTGGGTTTCCAACAGGTTGGAGACTGATCTTTGCTGACCAGTCATGTAATTATAAAGTGAAATTAAGCTACCAAAACTACGTAACCATGCAACCTCGATAAAACTACATAGATTATGAAATGGACATACAATCAAATATAGAAATGCACTATCCATTCACCAAAGATCGCCAAAGTTCACATAATGCACATAAACGATGGACAAGTTTAAACTACATTTAAAAACTTGAAATTAAAGTGGAGAAGGTGGATCTTCACCACTTTCTTGTTGGCCCTTTCCCTTTGGTCTGACGACGTAGCTGTAGGTGCTGGTGGCTGGTGGAGGATAGTCCGAGTTATCGGACGAGGCACCCTGGTCGTCGACGTAGTCGGAGAGGACGATGAGCCCTTAAGCCGTCGGACAGCCCTGTCCTACTGCTGCTTGAGCTTCGCGAGCCGCCTCCACCATTGCCTTCGCCGCCTATTGCTCCTACTGTGGTGTTCTTCCGATGGAGCCGCTGAGCGTCCATCTCCTCCATCGTAGGCGACCGGAGGTAGACCCAAGCGAGGAGCCACTCATCCTCATCTGGCTCCGCCGGCTACCCGTAGTGGCGACACATGGATTGCTCTGTCGCGTCCCTCTCCCTTGCACACTTCTTCTCGTGGCGGGCGGCGCACACCTCCTATGCTGGCATGTGCGTCCGGGACGACGGGGTGGGCACAAGCACCCACCGCTGCCCTTGTGAAGCTGCGCGCGGGCAGGGAGGGGCCAGCTCCAGTGTCCGCGCTGCACCGGCTGGGGAGAGGCGAGGCTGCAGATCCGGAACTGTCCCCTGTGTCCACCTTGGACCTATGGAGGGCAATGCAAAGGGCCAACTCCTCATTGACATCAAGGTCGGAGTCGGAGCAGCTGCCGGCACACGACATGCTTGTCGGAGTGGACCGGAATCAAAGAAATCAGAGTAGAGGGAGAAGAAGAGTCAGCACGAGAGTGGAGTGAACTAAGTTAGGGTTCCCGGATTCTGGGGATTGGATTTTTTTGTGTGGACGGAGTGGGGTTGGGGTGGGTCGGGTCTGACATGTGTGTACCCCATATCCGCCCTACTTGTGGGCTGCATCTGAGGGGTGCCGGTCAGGCAGGGCGGTTTGAGGCGTCTGGGTGTGTTGTTTTTTTTCCGGTCAGTGACCGGGCCGTCCGCTCAGGCGTTTGGGGCGGGGTTTGGGATGCCTGGCTGTAAATACTCTTATGCTTATATATGCAACCAATAATTTTTTTGGGATGCCTGGCTGTAGATTCTCTTATGCTTATATATGCAACCGGTAAATTTTTTAAAATGCCTGTGGCAACGCACGGGCATTCTACTAGTGTTTTATTAGTGTATGGCATTTTTATTCCAGTCGTAAATGACATTTGTGATCCCTTGCTCTTATTTGGCGTTAATTATATGTAGTATAACTGTCTTCGTCCTGGTGTACTACCTAGGTCCTGGTTTATTAGTCCCTTTTGTAATTTGTGCTAAATTTTGACCAAAGATTTAATTGACAAAATGTTAGTACATGTCAATAAAAATTATATCGTTTGATTTGTATTTGAACATAGTTTTCAATGATATAGTTTTGGTGACATGCATGAACCTTTTGTCAATCAAATTTATGGTCAAAATTTGGCACAGATTACGATGGGGAGCAATAAACCAGGACGGAGGTAGACTGGTCCGTCACCATAGTGTTTTGTGTCTAATTTTGACTACAGCGACCCAACCTACATGGAGGGAGTACTGTATATATTGGCGTGACAACCAAACTTATATATTCAAAACTGAGCGTTACTACATGTCACGAGTTCAAAACGAGAAAGTGGAACAAGTACAACATGCCTGTGCCGTTCGCGTCACACCCCCACACGGTCTGTCCGGCACGCCACTCAAGCTAGGGAACGCTTGTTGTCTTAGCATTTTCACTGTCAGGTGGGGCCGCAATTGAGCAAACTGACTATCAGCAAATCTCCACCCCGCCCACCGTGCGTCGGCTAAGTTAGAATTAGAAGAGAGAAATGAGGGAGAAGAGCTAGCTGTAGCACGGATGCTGTAGTCAGATGGGACTCGTGTTGATAGAATAGGAGTACTGAGTACTCGTACCTCTTTTTTTTAGGGAAAAAGTAGTCGTACGTCTAGTACCACTAGTTGGGTGCGTGCGACCTATACCTGTCATCACTTTAGGTCTCCTTTTCAAACCGCAGCTACGCTTCATAGTACATTTTTTCACGCATTTATCCTCCTATATGTACTCCTAGGCTATTTCCACGTGCTCCCTTTCGCCGACATGTGGGACATAGAGCATCTGGGTCGTAGTGCATGCACGACTCGGAGCATATGCAACCATGCCAGCGTACTTTACATTTCAAACCTCACGAATTACATGCAAACGCCCCGCAGAAGAATAAATAAATAAATGAATTACTACATGCAAACCGGATTATTTTCATAGAAACCGGAGCACGTTCATTAAATTTTGGACATAACACATTTATAAAAAACGACCGGACCTAAACCAGTCTAAGGGCCTCTTTGATTCGCAGGATACTGAAAACATAGGAATGGGGAAAGTATGATGGCGATGAACCGAGAGGAGGAGGAAGAGGAGTACTGTACATGCTAGAGACTGGACTGTAGCACATTGTTTTTATGGCCATATCACCACATTGTTTTCTATGGCTTATCGCCTGCTGGTTCACTGGGCTGCCGTGGTTCGCACTCCTCTGACGTGAGTAGTAGTACTAGTATATACACTATATATACCGCATGATTCTTTGCTCCTTCTTACGTACTTCGCCGACATGTGGGAGAGCCAGCATCCGGGTTGACGTGTCATGCACCAGATTAGAGTGGGGAACGGAAGGGGGGCATCACCCCGGTCATAGCGCCAGAAATTAATGAGTATAGTGACTAGTCATATCACAAGACCCCGTCTTTCCAGCAGTAACGTGCCGTAAAATCGCACAGCCCTACCTTTCCAGCAGTAAGTTGAATCCGCTACTCCCTCACCCTCCTCGCCTCTCTGTTAAACCGCCTACGCGAAAACTGCCGCGCGTACTGCCCGGGAAAAGCCCCGCCCTCAACTTTTAACTACTCATAGTATAATTTTGTATCGATGAATTGCGCCATGGAGCAGAAAACCAAAAGAAAAAGGTGGTACATGTAAACAAATCAAATACAGTTCAAGCTGTAGCTAGCGATTCAGAATGTAAACCGTGCATGTGTTTATACGTATAGGTTACTTCAAAGTACTGAGTCCATTGATGCAATGTGGTCAAACTAGACCATCGATATCTCAAAGACAAAATAGTTTGAGCTTGTTCGTTCTATATAAATACTTGTACTGTATGTTTATTCACCCGTGGGGTTGTTCAATGAATGGAGGGCCGAGGAGCACAAGTGAACAATACTACTACTAGTAAGTAGGAGTCGTACAGTTAGTCACGTTAAATAGAGAGTTTGTTTTCTTTAATGCCATGTACACAAATTGAAATGCTTGTTGTGGAGAGAAAAAGATAATCACTCCACTATATATATAGGCAGGGGCCTGAGCGCTTGCTTACTAGGGTTGCTCTCTTCATTCTCTCATCCTCTCCAGATCTAAACAAGACAGCGGTAGCAACATTTTCTCTCTGCTCACCACTGGTCATAGATCTGGCCGGATCCCTTCGACCGGTGTGTGTAGAGGACTAGGTGCATTGTTCACGCGGTCATCGGCGGCGAGGGAGGAAACCCACAGCTGCCGGCGGGTCCCCATCCTCTGCCCGTGTTGTTCTCTCCGACAAAGCGCCGTCTCGGGAGGTCCTCCGACCCTTCTTCCTCCCTGCCGTATTGTGCGCAGATCCGACCTGCCGCCGCCGACATCCCGACGACCCTCAGGTATAAGTTCCTTCGAAAGCGGCCTTGCTCTACTGCCCCATCTCCCCAAGTGTCTGCATGTGGATCTTTTTCTACTTCCATCAGCTCTTCCAAAGCCACCTAAATTTTTAGTACTATTCGAGGTAAAGCTACTTCATGCAGTCGAATCTAGGACTTGGTTCAAACAATGAAGAAAGGGGGGAAAGTCGTAGCATGAATCTAGGACTTGATTCAAAGAGGAAATAACAAGGGGAAAGTAGTAGAGACTGGATACCCAACCGGTCTCTTGGTTGAAAAGGGAAATAAAGGGAAAAGGCAGTACAAACTGGATAAGGAACAGATCTATTATTGGTTGAAAAAAGGATAGAAAGTGGCGGCTGGTGGACAAGTCAACAGAGTATGTCCAGGATTAGATTTGCTGCCCTCACATAGTAAAATGTCTCCAGGATTAGATTTGCTGCCCTCACAGAGTATGAACAAACTCGGCATCACCACTTTATGCCTCCTTGTAGGTACATTGTGCGGATGCGTCCACTGTCAAATGTCCTTATACCAACTTTTTGCTGTTGTTAATGTAAGGGCACATGTAAAATGAAGCGATCACACTGTTACCTTAAGGACATGTCTAACCAGTGTTATTGTTAATCTAATGCCTCCAGTGATATGATGCAATTAACCTGTGTTACAAATGGTACTCCTGCTGTTTTCCCCAGTATGATAAGTAAGTTGCTTCTTTATGCTGCTGAGTGTCCTGGTGTCCCCACTGTCCCATGCCCTTAAACCAACTCTTTAGCTGTTGTTGATCTACTGTATTTGGTAAACAAGCAATGCCACCATTAAAGTAATCCCATATTTGACGAATGCCATTGTTGATCGTAATGCTTCCGGTAACATGAAGCAATGCTGCCGTTTTAAAATTTCTACTGTCCTTGCGTGATTGCCATGAACATAATAAAGATGATTTTTCATTTCGTGTATGTTGCGTATCTTGTTATTGACCAGCAACTGTTTTCTTTCTATCTTTTTGTGCAGATAGGGATATCCATTTCACCTTGTTGCTATTGTGGCCTTTTGGTGAACTACACAAAACACTTTTCTTGGAATGAGTGTCTTGTGCAGTTCAACTAAAATGTCACGTGGGAAACGTCTCTCAATTTTGGTGGAACTGCACAAAATGGTGATTGGAGTTTCCAAAATCTCTGTCAAACTCTGCTGGTAATCTCGTGCAACATTTTATTAGCCTTTGCAATATGAGCCATCACTGTCACCACAATGGCACTTTATTTTAGTGGAACTGCACAAAAGGATAAGCAAATTATAGTTGCACCTTACATGAGCAGGATAGCCAACCTTAATGTTGCTCACTTTTAGTGCAACTACTAAAGAAGAACCTGCCAGCTCATGAGAGCAACTACTTCTTCCTAGCTGAATGATGCAATCTTTGCTTCATTTCAGGTGAACTACAGAAAAAAGTCGCATGAATTGAATCATGGATCTGCAGGTTGACCTCATTGAGTCGTGGCGGCGTAGGGGCCCCTCTCTCAGTTATGGTTCCCATGTCCGGGTATGTTCCTTTTTGGTTGATTTTGACTCTGCATCCAGCTAGTGATCTTGTGCTACTGTTTTGGCACTGCTACTGCCACTGATAAAATGAAGTAATAATACATTTAAAATAGAACTACTGTCTTAGCTACCATTTCATTTCCAATGTAGATAATTTGCAGAAAAAAGTGATTGAAATGAGTCGACGCTCCTCCTCTCTAACTGGCGGGCGCCATAATTTTAGTTGAACTGCACAAAAAAAGTGATTGAAATGAGTCGACGCTCCTCCTTCTACTGCCACACTGAGGTGCTAATGAATTTCAATGAATCGCTTTCATGGCAAGATATGGGGACATGAAGAATAACTTGATCTCCCAAAGTCATCTCACACCGGTCAGTACTGTCCTTTATCAACATGATTGTGCTTTGTCATACTATGCTAACGTTGTATTTTTTAAATAAAGCTATTCTATCGCAATCTTTTCTCATTTTGGAAATAAAGTTTGCTTCAACTAGTGCCACTATTATAGTAATCATGCTCTTTCTTATCTGTGCAAACAGGAATACTCAACTACAGATGTTGTGATGGTCAAGAGCATTCGCCAAGTTCTTGGGTTGTATGACACGGCTAGCCAAGATGGATTTAATCCCGATATTCACTTTATCAAAAGGCTCTAATGGGTTAGTTCTGAATCTTGCAAGCTGGGAATCAATGAGATGTGTAGGCATCTTTGTTGTACTTATTATTTGAATCTTATTTGTTGGTTCTGAATCTTACAAGCTGGGAATCAATGAGATGTGTAGGCATCTTTGTTGTACTTATTATTTGAATCTTATTTGTTGGTTCTAAATCTTGCAAGCTGGGAAACACGGCATGATGATGCAGAGGACAGCAACCATAACAAACTGTTCAAACTTGGTAGTATTGTCTGTGTGAAAGTGCGGCAAATGTGCTGATCGTGTGCGTCCTGAGAATAATAATTCTAATTGGTGTGCATGTTGATCCTGTGGCACTGATAGAACGAGCCAATGCATTGCTTGTTTTAAGAATAAATTTTAATTAAAGCTAATTAAATTTAAGTAAAGTGACCACTAACACTTGTTATTACAATACCAATACAGACCCGCTCGTGAACCGATGTGTGGCTGGAATAGGTTTCTTAATGGAGGCGTTTGAATGCGCCGAGGGTGCATGTTTTGCCGGGCATGCAGCGGGTGAGGGAGGGGTAGTAACTGTTGTCGCCTATACACACTCAGTTTACTATTGAATCCAGTTCCCCAAGAGCTGAAAAACGAACTGCTGCCGCCGCCTACCCACTCATTCACTTGAAGAGACTCCAATGGCGATTCGAGGGGTGAGCCTGCTGGATATGGACTTCAGCAAGGAGTTCACCTTTGAGTTCACAGTTCGGACCCATGGCAGCACCAAGTTGAATGTGATGTACACCAACGATCCGGACTTGGTGAAGCTCTGCCTCGCCGAGTTCAAGCAGTACCTACAGGAGGAGAAAGCACAACGTCGCAGGACTAGACCTTGTGCCCATCCATTCGTCTCCTGACAGGGACCAGCGGATCGCCATCGCCCAGGTATGCGTGTGGGACGAGGTTCTCATCTACCACTGTTGTAGGGCCATCAGAGGTTCTGGAGCATTCGCCTGTTTCATCGGCAGCGCCGACTGCACCTTCGCTACGGTGGAGAGAAGGAAGAACGCAACGATTCGGCCATCTGGTGCAACAAGCTTGTCGACATCCAGAAGCAATACAAGATCATCGGCAACGGGCATGAGAAGGACTCTGTGGTTGACCTCGCCGAGACCATCAGCGACCCCTGCTATGCCAACATGAAAGAAGACGACGATACCAAGGACATGAACACGTGGGAGGTCCCTCTGAATCTTGCCTACATAACCTACACGGCCAAGGACGCATACGCATGCTATGACATGTACAGGCGGATCTTGGACATGAGGGCGTGTCTACTTCCCGTAACCGACGAGTACACGGACAGCCGCAGCGTCATGATCAAGCGTGCTAGCTGTTGCGGTGGACGATGCCGTCGGGGAAGAGGCTCCGGTTGGGTGGTGGACGGACGAGGGCGTGGGGCTTCGCGGGTTTTCACGGCCTCGGTGTACGAATGGGGGGAGGAGGGGATGGGAGGGGGAACCAAGGTTTAGAGACGCGCTTCTCCAAAATATGGGGTAAGTTACGAAAGTACCCCCACCGATTTGAACTAGGCGGTTCTTTCGGTTCAAGGGTATCACAGGAATTTCGTGTGTCGGGATTTCGCAGGAGGTCGGAGTTTTAGCGCGCGCTGTAATTTTGGGATAGCAAGGCGCGGGTTGAGATGGAGGGAGTTTTTGGAGCACAACGAGACAATGAGATATCTTAAAATTTTGGGATAACAAGGCGCGGGTTGAAGAGGCGGGAGTTTCGCAGCACGATAGATAGAGATGCTAGCTTGAAATTTCGGCATAACAAGGCGCGGCTTGAAATTTGGGGAGAACAAGCTTAACGTGTACAAAAAAACAAAAACAAAAAAGACAATTCGCACCCCACTAGAGAGAGCCATGTTCCGTCTTATTATATTACTAGCATAAATGCCCATGCGTTGCAACGGGAGACATTGTTATACGTCTCATGCCTCACTAATTTCCGTCCGCCCCATCTCCTCTTTCCAGTCCGCCACACACCCGTGCGTTGCAACAGGATAAAAATTACCCACACTCCTATGGTATTTGTAAAAAAGAAATGCATTGCAACGGGATAAAAATTCACGGCACTCCATATGGCCAAGTGATCCCATTTTAAATATCTCAATAGGTCATCGACATTTTTCTTATGCACTCCATATAATTCCGTTTTAATTAGAGAGTTTTCCTTCCTTGTTTCTCTGACTGAAATTGGTGTATGACTTCCTCTTTTCCACTCGACATCCATGGGATGTACCTTTCCAATACCCATGTCGACTATTAAAAGATTTAACTTGCCACCGTATTCGCATTAATACATTAACCTATTATATGTAAGAAGTCATTGTTGGTTAAAAAGAGAAAAATAGACAAAAACATCTCCCAAAAACCAAGCCATTTATTTGGTGCACCATACATGAAAATTTACAATGTGATTTGACCAGATAAAAGAAATGTATGATAGAAAATAATAACACCTAAAATCAAAACATTAGGAACTTCATTTGGCAGACCTTTATTATAGCAAATCATCATCATTAGATGGTCTACTCGCAAAAGAAAAATATTAGATGACCAAAATTGTATACAAACACTATGAGTGTGTAAAAAAACATTAGATGTGCCCACGTAATAGCGTACTGTTCACATCCAGAATGCATACGTGTGTTTTGTGCTAGGCTGAGGCCCCTGGTCGCATTTGCCCGGCTTGAGATTTCTTTCCTCCCCTTCCCAATTCCTTTCCTTTCTTATTCTTTGTCTCTTTCTTGCCTTATTTATTTCCTTTCTTTCTTTATTTGTCTCAATTTTTTTCCTTCACTTTCTTTTGTCTCTATTCCATTCTTGTCATATTTCTTTATTTTGTCTCAATTCCTTTCTTGCCATATTTCTTTATTTTGTCTCAATTCCTTTCCTTCAGTTTTTTTTGTCTCCATTCCTTTCTTGCCTTATTTATTGCACGCCTTCCTTATTTCTTTGTCTCAATCCTTTCTTTCCTCTTTGATTATTTTTAATCCCTAAGATGGCTACTTAATACCAGGAAACTGAAAAACATATAAATGGAAAGAATTCTATGACAGCGGACGAGGTGGGATTTAGTTTTTTTTTCTAGGGGTGCGAGGTGGGATTTACTATAACAACGGAGTTTGTGCAGCATTGATGGGCCGGCCCATAGTCCCCATCCAACCTTACATATACGTTTTATCTCTGTTTAAGAATAAAAGAGATACTTGATGGGCTGGCTAGTGCGTGTCCTTTCAGCAGGATGGTCTTGAGGTCGATCCCCCATGGGAACAAAAAAAATTAGCGACAATTTCTTAGCGTCGGACGACGTACGAAAGAATAGAAAAAATCTGACGGACGATGGAAAATAAATGACGTACGAAAGAAATAGAAGGACTAAAAAACATGGAGAAACAATCCTCCTTTTAATATTAGGTAGAGATTACTAGAAATGCCATTCAAAAACAACAACAAAAAACTAAAAAAATCGGGACAACAAGCTTAATGTGTACAGTACCAAATCAATTTGCACTTCCCTCAACAATAAAAAAACATTTCCTATTGTCTAGCATATAGACTAAATTTGAGTACATTTTCCCTATTTGAATGGGATTGTACTAGGGTTAGTTATACAACCATCTAAATATTATCTTCACAACACATGACATGAATATAAGAGTAGTAAATTCCCATATAAATATGAACTACATGTACATACGATCTCGAATTCAAATATATGTATCCATTTTATATTGAATTCAAATCATAGTACATGTATGCTCTAGCTAGACGATGTTCGGAATCTAAACCATGTATGATACTATGTACAATATGTTTAACACGCACAACACACACACACATCATTTAGATATGTGCTGCGAAAGCCACCCATCATCTCCAATTTGAATATTGTGTCAATGCATAGATGCAATGTCGCCAAATGATGCCTGCCATCGGTATCTCAAATTCAAATCAGTTTGACCTTGTTCAATGTGTATACAGTATAGCATGCTCGTTTCAAAACCACACCACGCATATCTCAATTATATTCATGCATGCATGAGTGTCAAACATCATGATCTCTTATTCAAATATTTGAATTCAATTTTACATTGATTATGACCTCACCAAGTCTTTTACACCCACACAGTTGTCTTCTCTTTATAGTGGTACCACTTACTTTCTCTCGTGCATGCATGCACACACACTACCACTCAGCATTATCCATCACACACACGCAATCTTTTTCTTCAGGTCGGTCTCCCATGCATGCACAGACACACACCTCCCCCTCTTCATCACTTCGGCCATTCTTTATCTCTCACATGCATGCACAATGATCGATGTTCCTCTATGTGTGTGTATATATAGTTAGGTATCTCCCAGTTTTCCATACAAACCGGTCGATCTATATCTCTAGTCAGGTCTCACCCTGCTCTTTCCCACGTACACATCGATCAAATGTGCCTCTCTATATAGGACTACACAGCTAATACATACACATTATCTATCCATCGTCCCCCTCTCATCATCCATGCCTTCCGCTTCATCTCTCAGACGCGCGCATAGTGGCGAAGACAGGGGCCAACAAGGGCCCTGGCCCCCCTAACATCACTGTATTGAGGCTAATATGAATGTGATTAGTATATCAATTGCTAGTAAAATGGTTTAAGTTGATGAATTGGCCCTCCCCATAAAGGATTAGCAATGCTTGGCCCCCTAGATCATTTAATTTTCATGGCTCCGCCACTGCGCGCAACCGCGTACGTTCTCGCCCCCTCTCTTTGAATATCGATATCTCGCACTTGTGCACTCCTTCTCAGTCTCCCTCTAGTTGGCCCCTCGCACCATCTTCCAGCACCCCCCATATCCCAGTGCTTCTACTCTCGTAGATCTCTTCCCTTTATCTGTCTCTATCAATATCTCGCGCGGTCAACCTCTCCCCTCCCTTCACGTATATCACCCCGGCCCCATGCACATACATGTATGTACATAGGCCTCTCCTCCACACAAATTGCATTGACACGTATTCCCTCACCATATCTCAGTATCTCTCACATACACGGACTACGTGTACGAAATAGAAGAGGTGCACACACGCACTCATTCCCACATACAAACGCGCGAGTGCACGGTGGAGCACATTTGTACAAAAGATGAGCGTGTAGAAAGGCTTTAGACGATGTGCCACTAGTCTATATATCTATATCTATACCCCCATACAGTGTGCGAATAACTTTGAAAGATGGTCGTTGGATGAAGCCAATCCGACGGTGCAGAGATGGCAAATCCGAGCACTGCCGGCCGTTGGATATCATCTACATTCCACCAGATTCTGCCACATGTACAATATAGAATACTCCATGGTTGAACTTAAGCATAATGCACAAACCTCAAAACACAAGCACTTCTCCTTTGTTCTAGAATCTTCCGTATCATAATTGCCCAATTTTTTTTCTAGATGAATTGCCATTATTTGTTTTTACTTTATGCTTCACAATGCACAATTCCATGAATCTTAAAATAGATTAACTTTTTTATAAAAGCTAATTGGTTTTGAATGGGATGAACTATAAGAATTAAACGAACATCTACATCATGCATATATGACTCAAAGCTTACATGCTATAGTGTGGTGTTTATTCATAATTTGGTTGCCAAATCTCATGCGTGCAATGCACGTGTACCTTACTAGTACTTCCAGTATGTGCAAAACACGTAAAATTAGAATTCCAATGGCACGCTACACAGTGTCTCTCCCTTTTTCATTAAAAAGATGTGGGGGCATCCATGAAGCCACGTGGCACATGTGGAGGCGTTGTCGCAACCTTCTTGTGTGGATTGATCACAGTGACGTGTTGCTGGTTCCATAAGAATGTACTCGTCCTCTCTCACGCACACTGGCAGTACGTGCACGAAGCGAAGATGTGCATGCACGCACTCATTCCCTCGCACACACACGCGGGTAAACGGTGAGACGCATTTTTGTACAAAGATCCACCCCATGTGATAATTTGAAGTGTGTAAAGTCGTTCACTTAATTGATGGTCAATTAATACAGCGCATGCAAATTGAGTGGACGTGAGAGAGGAAGTAGTTGAGAATGACATTACTACTCCACTGCATGCATGCGAGTAGTTAAATCATGGGTTGCTACTTCCATTGATCTCCTTAGTATTTTGTGCCAATTTTTGACCATATTTTTAAGTAACATAATATTTATGCATGTCATAAAAAGTATATCATCGAAAACTATGTTCAAATGCGATTCCAATGATATAATTTTTGGTGACATGCATTAACATTTTTCTTAGTTAAATTTTTGGTCAAAAATTGGCACAAAATAAAAAGGGCGCCAATAAACCAGGACGCAGGCAGCATGATCAATTTTTGCCTGGGCTACTGTTGGTGGCCTTTGTATTTAAATATGGATGGAGTGGAGTAGTACTATCTTTATCTTAGCCTCGTAGGGCTCTCCCAGCGCCTAGGCTCGCCTCCCCGCCTCGCCCACCGGATCCCGCCATGGATAATCCCTTAGATCCCAGGATCCCATGAGCTGCCCTCTCGCTACGGCCCGCAGCACTGCCGCCTTTGAGCGAAACCCACATGTGTTTCAGAGGGGATCCATTGCTCTGGAATCAAAGATCGATGGCGCCGGAGGACATGTCAAGGCTGCGTTTCAGGTGGTGGGCAGCAAGGGCAAATCGGGTCGAGGAAGCGTCGCATCGATTGGAGACAAGTTCGAAGGAGCTGCGTCTGGCAAGCACAAGGCGGAGGCGCAAGTCGATCTCAGAGGAGAGATGCTGAGGGATGTCAGCATCTGGCAGCGTCGTGTTGATTTCGAGCTGGGGCTAATGGCAGAGATCATATTCACGGAGTCGACTGCATAGGAGAGAAAGCGCATGCCTGCGGGATGGGATGAGCAGCCGGTGGAACTGTTCAAATGGGCGGTACGAGAAGCCAAATCGCGGAGCCAGCTACGGCGGCGGCGCTGGGCATGCATCGTAGGCGAGGTGAGCTGCCCTTCTTCCCCGCCAGCGATGCAGTGACCTACTCGGTTGCTGCTGCAGTGAACTTGTGGCGCCATGGCGGTTTCCAACCGTGACAATCACTCCATCTATATGTATTGTATTCCTGCGAAAATACTTGGTCGTTTGGAAAAAGATGGTAGGAGTAATTGATTTATCACTAGTTTTTGAATGCTTGGTCGTGACAATCACCTGAAGCCACAACCACAAGTCTCCATCGCGTAATACTTACAGTCGGTCACACCAACAGACGGTCGGTTGGACCCGTGTCTCACCGAAGGGACACGCATTGGCTTGGTCTAACATGTATGACCAGTTACATCACTGACTTGTGCGACCGCATTTGAGCAGTACTCCCTCCGTCTAGGTGTATAATTCACCTTACGAAAACCAAATAATCCCAAAACACTTAGGCGCGGTGCATTAACTTCTGTCTCGTTTCTTGTTTCTTGACATAAGTAAATGAATCAACCAATAAGAGATGTGGGGTCTGTATGCTTTTAATGACTTGAGACTACCAAACACGACATGCAGTGGTCTTTTCATTGCATGCAATGCTATTATAGTTAGCAGATAAACATTAAGTTCTCTCGTTTTCCCTTCACCTTGGTCACAGCACACAACCTAAGATGACTTATGCACCTAGACGGAGCTTGAAATTTGTGTTCCAGAAAACTTATCGGGAGCCGTTTCGGGTTTCGAAACCAAAACCATCAATTAATCTTTAGCTTGTTCCCATTCCAAAGTAGTACTGAGTAGTATCAAACCTGAACGTGTTCCCACTATGCAGGTTTTAGTACTAGTGCTAGTACTAGGTTATAAAAAGGGGAACTACCTAGCCGAAAATTACTCTACTTTCCTCCTCATAAGTCTTTCTTGTTCGTCCTTCCCTGCCATGGCCGGTGTGCACAGCTCTAGGTCGAGAACAAATAGTAAGAAGGGAGCGGCGACCAAGGCGACGGAAAAAAAGAGAGGGCTCGCCGCCTCGCGGGGGGCTCGAAAGATCTCTCACGGGCAGGCGAGGGCTCCCAGGAGCGCCCTAGCCATGGAGGCGAACATGCCGAGCTGGCGGTGCTGGAGTCGTTATCCCTTGACGACATGCCCGATCAGCTCAATAAGCAGAAGGAGTTGATCGACGGCTTGGTGGAGCTGCTGAAGGAGAGCCTCGACGACATGCCCGCTGAGCTCAATAAGCAGGAGGAGTTCACTGCCGGCTTGGTGATGCTGCTGAAGGAGAGCATTGCCTCGCGTAAGAAGGCGACTGGCAAAATCCTGCAACTTCACGAGGACAAGGCAAAGCTCTGCCGCGAGCTCGACCTTTTGAAGGAGGAGAACGCCATCTGAAAGAAGCTGCATGAGAAGAGTAGTTCCTCGGTGAAGATGGTGCATGCCCTCATCATGGAACAGAAGGAGGAGTTGGCGAAGCTCTGCATCGAGCACCCGATTGCTGTCAAGGTATGTAATGCGGCCGTGGAAGAGATGATGAATGCTTGCGTCATGGACAAAATGAAGAAACTGGCGGAGGAGACGAGCGAGGAGATGAAGGTCGTGGAGGCGATGAAGAAGCAGTTAGGACTCCGTGGTTAACTCTTGATGAAGTAGAGAGCAGTGCCCCAGACTTGTGTCTGCATCTTCGTTCTTTTGGGGGGGGGGGGTAATCTTCCTTCTTCTTTTGCTCCTGTGTTTCTTCTTTTGCTTCGGGTGTTTCCTCGCATGTGTCATGTTCTGTGCGAGGCACGAATAGAACAATGCTAACGATGAGCGGCGCCGTGGGATCGATGACTAGCAAATTAGATCATTTTTTATCGCCATATCGCACTGGGCTGCCGTGTTTCACGCTCCTCCGTTGTACTAGTACTCCAGTGGAAAACTTGAGTATATCGCACGGTTCTTTGCTCCTCCTCAGGTCGTCGGCAATATTTATACGAGCAGTCAAATCACAAGGCCCCACCTTCTAGCAGTAATAAGCCGTGAAATCACAAAGGCCCTCGCCTCTCGTGAAACCGACCAAGCGAGACTGCCCCTCCCTCTAGCCTTTTAAATGTACTACTTTTGTACAGTAGTAGTATCGATGGATTGCGCCATGGAGTAAAACTAACAAGATGAAATTAAAGAAAAAAGGTGGTACATATAGAGAGCGCTCGTCGCCAAATTATGCATATAGTACGTGCTTAGATGGGGTTCTAAAGTCTATTAAAGAAATTAGCATACGTGTTTAATTCTTTGACAACTAAACTCCTTCATGCTTTGGGTAAAGTTCTCTCATTTAATTTTTTTTTAAATTACTTATCTCATTTAAGTGTTTTGCGTATGTGCCATGCTTAGAGCGTGGTTATGGTATAGCCAATATGATGTTGGCCATATCATATATAGTACGTATATAATGTGAAGAAACGAGTGGTAGTACTACCAACTACAAGATGAACTGTAAGAAATACTAGTATGTACGTACTGGGGAGTTAAAGTAACGAGAAGGAGCATAACATAGTTCTGATGGGGGCTCAGCACAACACACCCCTCAAATAAAACTAAGCACCCTGAAATTAAACTAAGCAACTAATCTGGTAGACACTACATTAGAACCACCATGAGCAACGACACTGCCACCTTACTCGGACTCCTCGTCCACGTGCTCGACTTTGTCCTTGTCCCTCTTCCTCTTGGCCGATACTTCTTTGCTTGAACCGCACAATTGGCTCTCGCGCTTCATCCATCCCTTGTAGATATTGAAACAAATGTAGGCATCCATTGCAGCATACTGGATGTGGTCTCTATCTAGTACATTCCACAACCATGCAAGATGAAATTTGGGCGGAGGTTTTGCAGTTTATCGTACGAAGGATCAACCATGGCTGCTGCCAGGGTCAGCATTGAAGGCTGACGGGAGGACACCAGCCCATTCCTCTGGAGGTCGAAGGGCTGGCCTACAACGAGGCCTATCCGATCAAGGACTTTTATGTCATTCGTAAAGTCTACAGAAACGAATTTGACTTTGCCGCCCGTGAGGAAGTTCTTAAAATCCTCGCACTCAACGTCGGCATGGCATATGTGGTAGACCAAGCACAAGTTATGCACGCAAACCTGGATCACAGCGGGCTTCTTCCTCTCTTCCTCCTTTAGATTCTTCTCTTTTCCTAGGACTGTGGTGTACTCAACATCTAGCCCAGCGACCTACTCATCACCATTTGACTTTTCGAACATGCGTCTGAAGCGAGCAAGGCAACCTTTCACCGTCGCGGAAGAACGGGTGTAGATGACGTCGAACTCATCACCGGTGATGGTTCTAACCTTGTACTCACCGCTGATCATGGAGATTTGGGACGCCATGGATTTGGGAGGAGGGTTAGGATTAGTGGAACTGCTGTAATGTGAAAGAACGGGACGACTAGGAGCGAACTGCCATAATGTTAAAGGATGGTCGGGGACGAGTAGGAGCGAACTGCTAGCAGTTTTTCGATTGTAAAAATTCTTAGTGGGGCGTGCTAACGGCAGGGTAGTGGCTTGCCCGGTGGATAAATGGATTCATGCACAGTACTATGGGGGCCCAATTAAATGTCATGTCTACTAGATGCCCAATTAAATGGCTTCATGCATCTACGTGTTCGCACGTCAAGCGTCGGGAAAATTACAGGTGATACGAAGCTTTCCATGCTCCCATGATACGGGCTTCCCAGAGCCCTTGGATCTGAGATCGAACGGTTGGATGGTGTGATTCTAAACCTATGGGTGAATATCCTATCCTGGAGGGTTATTCTGCAAATTTTTAGCAGCTTAGCATGCGACCGTTCAATCTCAGATCCAAGGGTTGTCAGCAGCCCGTATCATGGTCGCGCCTACCACGACCGTCGCCTCGCTCGCGCGGTCGCACCCTTGGAGATTTCAGACGGCTATAAATGAGCATTTTTTTGCCTACTTCGCATGCATGAAACTACTTCCTCCGTCCAGGTGCATTAGGCTATCTGATGTTGGCATGTCATACATAGTCATCACTCAGTCACTCATACAACAAGGTTAGCTATAAGGTTGGCTATAAGAGTATTTTTTTTACTTCTCTATCTCTTTCTTCGTAGTATTTATTGCATTTGCCAAGGAGTAAGGAGTACAGTACTTGGCACCTGTATACCATGGAGGTGGTCAGGAATCAGGAGACTCATGCCGGTCATAGCACCGCAGTAATAATGATAATGGCAAGTCAAATCACAGGGCCCCACCTATCCAGCAGTAACGAGTTGTCAAGTGCAGTAGCCTACTCCCTCATCTTCTCGCCTCTCTGTCGAACAGACTAGGCAGAACTGCCCCGCCTACCGCGCGGGAAAAGCCCCGCCCTCGACTTTTAAATATAATTTTGTATCCATGGATTGCGCCATGGAGCAAAGCCTCAAGAAAACGGTGGTACACATGTATACAGCACGCCCATCGCGTTCGAGTCACACCCCAGATGGTCGGTCGGTCTGGCACGCCACTCTCCGAATGGAACGCACATCATATTGCGTTTGCACACACATGTGGGACCGCAATTGATGTAACACCCTGGTTTTCGCTCCTGTTTTTTTTTCCTTCGCGGGATTTGACTCCTGTCTTTTTTCTCGGTGTTATCGGATTTCTCTAGCTCTTGGGTATTTAAAGATGGTCATCTAGCCTTGCCTTTCCTATCCAACCAGAGATTCTCTCCAGTCCAACCTTGCCACCCAAGATCTATTCTCAGGGTTTTGCCACCGAAACCCTACCTTCCGAGTTGCCGGAAGGGAAACCCTAATCTCTTCCGTTACAAAGGAACCCCAATTTCCTTTGATTAGCTGACTCCCAAACTTCTCCCAGTGATCATCCTTTATCTATAAACCCTAGATATGCAAAAATATTGCCAAGTCAATTGCAATATTTTTCATTTAAAATTAATTCCTTTTTCTGCCAGTTAAAATAATTAAATCCAGGAAAATATCTATCCATCTCCAAAGTTCATGAAAACTTGTGGAGATATTCTTTGTGATCATATTGAGCTCCCATAAAAATATTGGCCATAATTAAATAAGGGAAATTGCATTTTTCCTATTTAATGCCAATATTGCATTTTGGGCAGTTTCTAAAGGAACTACCATTTTGGTAGCCAGGAGGAATCCCAAATAAATTGTGGAGCTTCTCCTATCCATATATTCACCGTTTCCATCAAGAACCCAAGTTCCATAGTTCAAAGTTTGAGCACAGCATCCATTTGCAAATTTTGTCCAGATTTCCAGTTTGCAAAGGAAGTGCTTGAACCCTTGATCCATTTGAGCTGAAATTTTTCATGGTGGTTAACATTGACAAATCACTCATGGAAATCAAAAACCAACTCAATCCATCCATCCATTTTCCCACAGCATTTTTCCTAAGTTTCTGTCCATTTGGAACCTCTGTGAAGCAAGTACCATTTTGGTGTACCCAAATGGTATGAAACTTTTACAGTGGCTTCATATGTTCAAATTATCACCCTCCACAAAATTTGAGCCAGATCTATCTAACCATTCTTCCCCAGCACTATCATTTCCATTTCTGGCCAGTTTGCAAGGTTGGTGCCATCTAGAGCAATCCCTTGGTGCTGAATTTTGGTAAGGATGGTCACCCTAGTGAGTGATCACTCTCTGCCAAAGAACAGGCCAAGGTGAGCACTGTGGTGGCCACACCACATGTCAAACACCTGCTGGTCAGAACCTAAGTTAGCTCCCATCTATCATTTCTTGCAGCCACTTCCCTCCAAACCCTCTCAAGTCAACTCAGCGAAGCAAGGAGAAGACCCCAGACACAATTTGGCTGCGAGTGCGGCGTGGCAACACCGTGGCCACACGGTGACCACGTGCAGTGCACGCCAAGGCAGAGCACCGAATGCCAGAGGCTTCGGGAGCTCGCTCCCGTGGGCTCTGGCTTGTCCGGTAGCGCCGACGAGCTCCCCACCGCACGCGTGGCTCGTCTGGAAGCATCTCCCCCTCATCCCCTAGCCGGTGGCTGCCTCTGCCGACGTCGATTCCCCTCTCGAACGCTGCCACCTCGCCGCGCTTCAGGGAGCCTTGGCCGGCGTCGGCTAGCCCCTCCCCTCGGCTATATATAGTGAGCTCCAAGCCCTCCCTCGCAACCACCAACCTTTCCCCACGACTCCTCACCCCACCCCGAGCTCCTCGAGCTTCTCTGTTCCCGCCAATGGCCGAAGGCCTTCGCCCGACTCCCTCGGCCTACCCCGTGCCCTGGCTCCTCCCCCTCCCTCTCCTTTGTGTCCTCGGCCTCCTCTAGGTGCCCGCAAACCGCTGCAGTCCTCATCCTCGCTGGGGAGGCCCTACCGGCGAGACCCCCTCTGCCGTCGTTCAGCTGTCATGCTTGAGCTGCGGCACCGGCGCTGTGGGCCATCCCAGGTGGCCGCGCGACCACCTCTGGGCGCGGTGGGGTGCGGCCAAGCCTCCTCGCTCGCCGGCCGGCCCTCTAGAGCGGCAGGGCAGCGGCTACGCCGGCGGCCGACGCCTTCCCTGCTTCTGTCGAGGAAGAGGACGACCGGGGATAGAGAGGGAGATAAGGTGGGCCTGGCCCGTCAGTGGCCCACATATTTTTTTTTAAAAGAAAGGGAGCAGCAGCGGTGCGGGCCGGCCCATTAAACAGCAGCGGCGGCAGCTAAATCCAGCCCGAGGCGGCCCAAGAGCACAGTACTCTTTTTCTTTTATCGGTGGATTAACTGGCAAGGACCCGTATGCAAATAAAATAAATTGCAGAAAGGTCCTTGGCAGAAAAACCATCATATCTCTTCCCTCGTGACTCCGATTCAGGTGAAACCAACACCCACGTCTTCAGTTCATCGAGCCCGTCCCGATGGTATCATTTGCATGAGGTTGACACTTTCTGAAAATGATCATTTTACCCTTGCCCTTCTATCAGCCCTCCGGGAGAGAATCTTTTCCGGCAAGCGCTTCTGCGAGGTGACCACACTTCTTCCCGGAGTATTCTTTGACCCCAGGCAAGCCGACCATCTGATATATGCCCTAAAGCATCGCTCTGTGTTATTCTTGCATGTTTAAATGAATATGCTTATGCGTGTATGCGTAGTAGTGAGCTGTATGGGATGCTGATGAACCCTTGCCTGCCTTTCTTTAGTGACGGCACCACGCCTATGTTCTGAGATGTTTCCGGCCGTCCGGGGTGGATGCCGACTTTTATTTCTCTTGTCAGCAACTGGCCCGTGTTCTGAGCTGTTTTGCGGCCGTCTCGGACAGTTGTTGAATTTCTTTCTGTAGCAGTGACCCTATGCTCTAAGCTGTTTTTCGGCCGTCTTAGGGTACTGCTACATTCTTTTTATCGACACCGTCTCATGCTCTAAGCTGCTTTCCACCCGTCTTGAGCCGGGGTTGAATTATTTCGGTAATGTCCCAAATCTGAGTTGTAAAGACCGTTCTGGTGGCTACTGGTTTCTTTCCCGGTTTTATGCAAGGGTTCTGATGGTCGTAACTTACAGCTAGAACTTGTAAAGTGATAACTTGCCATTTAAATCTTGTTTTACTAATGACTCATTGTGATGTTATACGGAGATAGGTTGTTATGTTTCCATAGTTGTTACCTCATACATAGTTACCACCATGTTAAGCTATTCATGATGCATATCCATGCTTGCTAAGTACTGGCTAAAGCTAAACCTAGTCGGTTGATCCAGAGTCACCTGTCCGAACTTACCCGTGAAACCACATTTGCCGGTATGGGACGGCCTTGACTAAGTCTGATCGCGTGCTCTTTTACAGGTACCACCAAACAGGGAAGGTTATGCGCGCGCGCTGCCCTGGCCCGGTAGGCGGCGATAACCTTGTGAGTCCAGTTGAGATATTTGCCGGCGTCCCCGTTTGGGACAGTTTGTTTGGCCACGACGGTGGCAGGTGTCACAGGGTGACACAGGGGCCACCCAGGGCTTGACTCCGGGGGAGAATGATTGCTAGTGGTACGGTGAAGGAGTCACGGGTTAGGCAGGTTTCGTTGGAGCGACACTGGTCCACCCGAATGGGATCACGAGGCCAGGTGCTCTACGGTGTGGGTAAAGTGTGCAACCTCTGCAGAGTGTAAGAATCTATTCGAATAGCCGCGTCCACGGTATTGGACAGTCCGTCCAGACCTCACTAGGTGGTCAACCGTAACAAAGATAATAATGATGGAAGAACTTGTCTTATGATCGGAGGTACTCAGCGACTCATGAGTATTCCGAGGATTGTGGGACAACCCGTAAGAGAGTAAGTTTATCAGACTTACGGTGGAGATGCATAGACATCGGATGGTGTCAGGAATATGATATGATAGCCATGGAATGGCTATGAAAGAGATGGTCAGATGACCGAAAGAGTTGGATTGGATCCTGAGATGTTCGGAGTATGAATTATTTACTTGATATGCTTTACTTTACTGTATTTTACTTTAGTAGTTATCTTGCTGGATAAACCTGTTATGACTTGATGATTAATCTTGCTAGATAGGTATACTATGCCATGATAATTAATGTTGCTCTAATAACAAACGCATGCTTGAATACCATGGATTGCTTTGCTTGGTGTATATGTTAGTTTGGTTTGCTTGCGAGTACATTCAAAAGTACTCAGCGGCCTTTAACGTGGCTAGGTTCACATAAGGATCTGTCGTTCGTCGTCGAGGAGCCGGAGCGTTCGCAGGCTAGAAGAGTAACCCAGTCAGATCCCTGTGGATTGGAGCCACACCAAGACCATGCTGCCTTAGATAGAGCTTTTCCACTGCCATCATTCTTGTAATATATCATGTAAAGACTCATATATCCATTAATAGAAATGCCTGTGTTCATGATACTTGTTGTAAGTGCGCATGCCAGAGTGATTTCCTGGGCTGGCATGCGTGGCGACCATCTGGCTACAGTGGTAATCAGGCGGGGCGCCACAATTGAGAATCGACCATAGACACACTCCCCCGTCCCCGCAAGTCGGCTGAGTTAATAGAAGAGAGAGACGAGCGATAGTACTGGAGAAGTGCTGTAAACACGTCGGTGCCTGGACGATCCCTGCACGACACGGGAGATCAGTTCGTCCATGAATGTGACCAGACTCCAGCAGACGGCTGGATTGGCTATCGTCTACATATCGTGCAGGATGTGTTGTACATGGCTGTAGTTCTGATGAGAAATCTAAAAAAAGGTTTCTTGTCATCTCGCAATATTAGGTGTCATGTGCTTTGGATCACTGCGAGGGTTAAACAGCAACAACTGCGTTCCTCCAAGGCACTGGTCATTGGGGGCACATGCACGAAGACTACTCGGCTGCCATCTAGGTCAAGCTGGCGATGTTAATTAGGACATCTATCGATTGACCCCTTTTCTACGAGTTTGTCTTTAATTTGAGCTTTGATCCTTGTCTAGTTTGTCCGTCGGGATTCATGTTGTCTCCTTGGGGCAGTGAGATTATGGTTTCTTGTCATGTGGCATTTTTTCATGTTATATGTTAATTCGGTGCTTCAGATCAAAATGACGACAACTGCGCCTCCGGGGCACGTGCATGAAGACTTCTCGACAGTTAGTGACAAGGTCAAGCCGGCTCCGATAGATAAAAGAAAACTACTCCACTATATAGGCAGGAGCCTCCGCGCTTGCTTGCTAGTGTTGCTCTCTTCACACTCTCTCGTCCTCTCCAGATCTAAACACGACAGTAGTGGCCAAACTCTCTCTCTGCTCACTGCTGGTCACAGATCCGGCTAGATCCCCTCCGTCGGGGAAGGTGAGAAGGTGCAATGTTCACGCGGTCGTCCTGGACGATGGCTCTTACCCACTGCCGGCACGTCCCGATGAGTGTGCCTTGCCGTTCTCTCCCATGCAGCACCGGCTAGGGAGAGCCTCCGACCCATTCTTCCTTGTTGCCGTAGTGTGGGCAGATCCGGCCTCTCGCCGCCCACCTAGCGACATCCCGGCGACCCTCAGGTATAACTTCCATTGAAACCGGCCTTGCTCTACTACCCCAGCTCCTGACGTCGCTGCATTTGTATCTTTTACTATTTCTCAGGCCCCCTCGTAGATAGGATCGATCGGCTGTTCGAAAGCCACCTAAATTTTTACTGTTAAGAGGTAAAACTACTTCATGCAGTCGAATCTAGTACTACTTGGTTCAAACAGGGAAGAAAGGGGGTGGGGTGGGGGAAGATTTGTTACCTGAATCTAGGACTTGGTCGAAAGAGGAAATAATGGGAGCGAAAAGTAGCAGAGACTGGCTATCCAACTGGTCTCTTGGTCTAATAGGGAAATAAAGGGAAACGCAGTACAAACTCAATATAAAACGATCTATTGGTTGAAAAAGGAAAGAAAGTGGGGACTGGGGGACAAGTCAACAGAGTATGTCCAGCACTACATTTGCTAGCCTCACACAGTATAAGGTGGCTATA
Organism: Thinopyrum elongatum; assembly: GCA_011799875.1. NCBI lineage: Eukaryota > Viridiplantae > Streptophyta > Magnoliopsida > Poales > Poaceae > Thinopyrum > Thinopyrum elongatum. Next base: position 78,161,025 of record CM022300.1, on the reverse strand, counting down.
CCGAACAAAAATGGGACCAACCCAGATATCCTGTTCTGATGTTTGTTGCACTGAGCCCCTCTTATGTAATGCCACTGGTAAAATGTAGCAGTCCCACTGTTAAAAGTAAGGACACGTTAAACCAATGTTGTTTTTGATACGTCCATTTTGCATCATGTTTTCCTACTATTATCTATGATGTTTTTATGCATAATAATGCTCTTTGGGGTAATTCTAATGCATTTTCTCTCATAATATGCAAGGTTCACACAAAGAGGGAGAATTCCGGCAGCTGGAAATCTGGACCTGAAAAAGCTACGTCAGGCTACCTATTCTGCACAACTCCAAATGAGCTGAAACTTCACGAGGAATTTTTATGGAATATATAAGAATTATTGGAGCCAATAAGTACCAGACGGGGACCACCAGGTGGGCACAACCCACCTGGGCGTGCCAGGGAGCCCAGGCGCGCCCTGGTGGGTTGTGCCCTCCTCGGCCCACCTCCGGTGCCCCTCTTCTGGTATATAAGTCATATTGACCTAGAAAAAATAAGGAGAGGACTTTTGGGACTAAGTGCCACCGTCTCGAGGCGGAACTTGGGCAGGAGCACTTTTGCCCTCCGGCGGAGCGATTCCGCCGGGGAAACTTCCCTCCTGGAGGGGGAAATCATCGTCATCATCATCACCAACAACTCTCCCATCTTTGGGAGGGCAATCTCCATCAACATCTTCAACAGCACCATCTCCTCTCAAACCCTAGTTCATCTCTTGTGTTCAATCTTTGTACCGGAACTATAGATTGGTACTTGTGGGTGACTAGTAGTGTTGATTACATCTTGTAGTTGATTACTATATGGTTTATTTGGTGGAAGATTATATGTTCAGATCCATTATGCTATTTAATACCCCTCTGATCTTGAGCATGATTATCATTAGTGAGTAGTTACTTTTGTTCTTGAGGTCATGGGAGAAATCTTGTTGCAAGTAATCATGTGAACTTGATATGTGTTCGATATTTTGATGATATGTATGTTGTGATTCCCTTAGTGGTGTCATGTGAACGTCGACTACATGGCACTTCACCTTATTAGGTCCTAAGGGAATGCATTTTGGATTAGTTATTAGATGATGGGTTGCGAGAGTGACAGAAGCTTAAACCCTAGTTTATGCGCTATTCCGTAAGGGGCTGATTTGGATCCAAAAGTTTAATGCTATGGTTAGATTTATTCTTAATACTTTTCTCGTAGTTGCGGATGCTTGCGAGGGGGTTAATCATAAGTAGGAGGTTTTTTCAAGTAAGAACAGCACCTAAGCACCGGTCCACCCACATATCAAATTATCAAAGTAGCGAACACAAATCAAACCAACATGATGAAAGTGACTAGATGAAATTCCCGTGTACCCTCAAGAACGCTTTGCTTATCATAAAAGACTGTTTTGGCCTATCCTTTGCCTCAAAAGGATTGGGATACCTTGCTGCACTTTTGTTACCATTACCGTTACTTGCTCGTTACAAATTATCTTGCTACCAAACTACTCGTTACTTATAATTTCAGTGCTTGCAGACATTACCTTGCTGAAAATCGCTTGTCATTTCCTTCTGCTCCTCGTTGGGTTCGACACTCTTACTTATCAAAAGGACTATGATTGATCCCCTATACTTGTGGGTCATCAAGGCTCTTTTCTGGCGCCGTTGCCGGGGAGTGAAGCGCTCTTGGTAAGTGGAAATCGGTAAGGAAAAATTATTACTACGTGCTGAAATTTATTGTCACTTGCTACTATGGAGAACAATCCTTTGACGGGTTTGTTCGGGGTATCTTCACCTCGACCAGAACCACAATTAGTTACCCCTCGACCTACTGCACCTACTGAAAATATTGGTTATGAAATTCCTTTGGGTATGATAGAACAACTGCTAGCTAATCCTTATGCAGGAGATGGAACCGAACATCCTGAAATGCACTTGATATATGTGGATGAAATTTGTGGATTATTTAAGCTTGCAGGTTTACCCGAAGATGAAGCTAAGAAGAAGGTTTTCCCTTTATCTTTGAAGGGAAAAGCATTGGCATGGTATAGGCTATGCGATGATATTGGATCTTGGAATTGGAATCGATTGAAATTGGAATTTCACCAAAAAAATTATCCTATGCATCTAGGTCATCGTGATCGGAATTACATATATAATTTTTGGCCTCGTGAAGGAGAAAGTATCGCTCTAGCTTGGGGGAGGCTTAAGTCAATGTTATATTCATGCCCCAATCATGAGCTCTCAAGAGAAATTATTATTCAGAATTTTTATGCTCGGCTTTCTCATGATGATCGATCCATGCTTGATACTTCTTATATTGGTTCCTTTATGAAGAAAACTATTGATTTCCGGTGGGATCTTTTAGAAAGAATTAAATGCAACTCTGAAGATTGGGAACTCGACAAAGCTAAAGAGTCAGGTATTAAGCTCAAGTATGATTGTGTTAAATCTTTTATGAATACCGATGCTTTTCAAAAGTTTAGCACTAAATATGGACTTGACTCTAAGATAGTAGCCTCCTTTTGTGAATCATTTGCTACTCATGTTGACCTCCCTAAGGAGAAGTGGTTTAAATATCACCCACCTATCAAAGAAAAAATTAAAGAACCAGTAGTAGCTAAAGATGAAACTATTATTTACAATGTTGATCCAGTTGTGCCTACTGCTTATATTGAAAGACCACCTTTCCCTGTTAGGATAAAGGAACATGCTAAAGTCTCAACTGTGGTCAACAAAAGTTATATTAGAACTTCCAAACCTGCTGAACAAATCAAAGTAGAACCTAGTGTTGCTATGGTTAAAGATCTCTTGGTTGAAAATATAGATGGGCATGTTATTTAGTTCTGTGATGAAGCTGCTAGAATTGCCAAACCCGATGAAAAAGATAAACATAGACCCGTTGTTGGCATGCCTATTGTCTCAGTTAAAATAGGAGATCATTGTTACCATGGTTTATGCGACATAAGTGCTAGCGTGAGTGCCATTCCTTTTACCTTATATCAAGAAATTATGAATGATATAGCACCCGCTGAAATAGAATACATAGATGTTACTATTAAACTTTCTAATAGGGACACCATCACACCACTTGGGATTGTTAGAGATGTTGAAGTCTTGTGTGGGAAAATAAAATACCCTACTGATTTTCTTGTTCTTGGTTCCCCACAAGATGACTTTTGTCCCATTATCTTTGGTAGACCTTTCTTGAACACCGTCAATGCTAAAATAGATTGTGAGAAACAAACCGTCGGTGTTAGTTTTGGTAATGAGTCTCATGAGTTTAATTTTTCCAAGTTTAGTAGAAAACATCATAAATAAGAATTGTCTAGTAAGGATGAAATAATTGGTCTTGCTTCTATTGATGTGCCTCCTACCGATCCACTAGAACAATATTTGCTAGACCATGAAAATGATATGCATCTGCATGAAAGAAATGAAATAGATAAGATTTTCCTTGAACAACGTCCTCTGCTTAAACACAATTTGCCTATTGAAACTCTAGGAGGTCCTCCTCCACCTAAAGGTGATCCTGTGTTTGAATTAAAACAATTGCCAGACACTTTCAAATATGCTTATCTTGAAGAAAAAAAGATGTATCCTGTTATTATTAGTGCTAACCTTTCAGAACATGAAGAAGTAATATTATTGAAGGTTCTGAAGAAGCACCGAGCTGCCATTGGATATACTCTAGATGATTTAAAGGGCATTAGTCCCACTCTCTGTCAGCATAAATTAATATGGAGCCTGATGCTAAACCCGTTGTTGATCACCAACGACGTTTAAATCCTAAAATGAAAGAAGTGGTAAGAACAGAAATACTGAAGCTTCTGGAAGCAGGTATAATCTATCCCATAGCTGATAGTAGATGGGTAAGTCCTGTTCATTGTGTCCCTACAAAAGGAGGTATTACCGTTGTTCCTAATGATAAGAATGAACTTATTCCACAAAGAATTGTTACTGGCTACAGAATGGTAATTGATTTTAGAAAACTAAATAAACCTACTAGAAAAGATCATTACCCTCTGCCTTTTATTGATCAAATGTTAGAAAGACTATCAAAGCACACACTTTTTTGCTTTCTTGATGGATATTCCGGTTTTTCTCAAATACCTGTCTCACAACCTGATCAAGAGAAAACCACCTTTACTTGCCCTTTTGGAACTTATGCATATAGACATATGCCTTTTGGTTTATGCAATGCACCTGCTACTTTTGAAAGATGTATGACGGCTATATTCTCTGATTTTTGTGAAAAGATTGTTGAGGTTTTCATGGATGATTTCTCCGTTTACGGAACTTCTTTTGATGATTGCTTGAGCAACCTTGATCGAGTTCTGCAGAGATGCGAGCAAACTAATCTCATCTTGAATTGGGAGAAGTGCCACTTTATGGTTAATGAAGGTATTGTCTTGGGACATAAAATTTCTGAACGAGGTATTGAGGTGGATAAAGCTAAAGTTGATGCAATTGAGAAAATGCCATGCCCTAAAGATATCAAAGGTATCCGTAGTTTCCTCGGTCATGCTGGTTTCTATAGGAGGTTTATTAAAGACTTCTCTAAAATTTCTAGGCCTCTTACAAATATTTTACAAAAGGATGTTCCATTTGTTTTTGATGATGATAGTGTAGAAGCCTTTGAAACACTTAAGAAAGCCTTGATTTCTGCACCTATTGTTCAACCACCTGATTGGAACTTGCCTTTTGAAATTATGTGTGATGCTAGTGATTATGCTGTTGGTCTTGTTCTAGGGCAAAGAGTCAATAAGAAATTAAATGTTATTCATTATGCTAGTAAAACTCTAGACAGTGCTCAATGAAATTATGCTACTACTGAAAAAGAATTTTTAGCAGTTGTGTTTGCTTGTGATAAATTTAGATCTTACATTGTTGATTCTAAAGTGACTGTTCAAACTGATCATGCTGCTATAAAATATCTTATGGAAAAGAAGGATGCTAAACCCAGACTTATTAGGTGGGTTCTTTTGTTACAAGAATTTGATTTACATATCACTGATAGAAAGGGAGCTGAGAACCCCGTGGCTGATAACTTGTCTAGGTTAGAAAATATTCTTGATGACCCACAACCTATTAATGATAGTTTTCCTGATGAACAATTAGTTGCAATAAATGTTTATCATAACACTCCTTGGTATGCTGACTATGCCAATTATATTGTTGCTAAATATATACCACCTAGCTTCACATACCAACAAAAGAAAAAATTCTTCTATGATTTAAGACATTACTTTTGGGATGACCCACATCTTTATAAAGAAGGAGTAGATGGTATTATTAGATGTTGTGTACCAGAGCATGAACATGGACAAATCCTACAGAAATGTCACTCCGCAGCTTATGGAGGACATCATGCGGGAGATAGAACTGCTCACAAGGTATTGCAATCTGGTTTTTATTGGCCTACTCTCTTCAAGGATGCCCGTAAGTTTGTTTTATCTTGTGATGAATGTCAAAGAATTGGTAATATTGGTAAGCGTCAGGAAATGCCTATGAATTATTCTCTTGCTGTTGAACCATTTGATGTTTGGGGATTTGATTACATGGGACCTTTTCCTTCCTCTAATGGGTATACACATATTTTGGTTGTTGTTGATTATGTTACTAAGTGGGTAGAAGCTATTCCAACTAGTAGTGCTGATCAAAACACCTCTATTAAAATGCTTAAGGAAGTTATTTTCCCAAGGTTTGGAGTCCCTAGATATTTAATGACTGTTGGTGGTTCACATTTTATTCATGGTGCTTTTCGTAAAATGCTTGCTAAATATGATGTTAACCATAGAATTGCATCACCTTATCATCCTCAGTCTACTGGTCAAGTTGAACTTAGCAATAGAGAAATAAAATTAATATTACAAAAAACTGTCAATAGGTCCCGAAAGAATTGGTCTAAGAAGTTAGATGATGCACTTTGGGCTTATAGAACAGCATATAAAAATCCTATGGGTATGTCTCCGTATAAAATGGTTTATGGAAAAGCTTGTCATTTGCCTCTTGAGTTAGAACATAAAGCTTATTGGGCAATTAAAGAACAAAACTATGACTTCAAACTTACCGGTGAAAAGAGGTTATTTGATATTAGCTCACTAGATGAATGGAGAACCCAAGCCTATGAAAATGCCAAGTTATTTAAAGAAAAAGTTAAAAGATGGCATGACAAAAGAATCCAAAAGCGTGAGTTCAAAGTTGGACAATATGTTCTTTTGTACAACTCTCATTTCAGATTCTTTGCAGGAAAACTCCTCTCCAAATGGGAAGGACCCTATGTTATTGAGGAGGTTTATCGATCTGGAGCCATCAAGATAAATAATGCCAAAGGTACTAACCCGAAGGTTGTTAATGGGCAACGAATAAAACATTATATCTCAGGTACGCCCATTAATGTTGAAACAATATTATCCAAACCATGACACCGGAAGAACACATAAAGGAAACCTTCCGGAACACTCCAGAAACGTGAAAAAAAGGAGGTACGTGATACGGTAAGTAAACGGACTCCGAAAAATCTGCAAAAATATTTTCTGTCCGTTTTGGAATATAACAAAAATTAGGAAAATAAGAAACAACCAGGAAGGCAACCCTTGTGGGCACAAGACACCAGGGCGCGCCTGGCTTGCCAGGCGCGCCCAGGTGGGTTGTGCCCACCTCGGGTACCTTCCGGACTCTGTTTTTCTTCAGCTTGCTTGTTTCCCAAGATAAAAAAATCTTTATATACCCCCCGGACCTATTGACCACCGTATCGCAGAGAAATCTTCTGTTTTCTTTTCTTGCTGTTTCTGGTCAGATCTGTTGAGCCAGGCATCATGTCTTCTTCCTCCTCCAACAACGTGGAAGAGGATGCTTGGTTGATGAAGATCGAGTTGAAGAGAGAAGAGCCTGAAGAAGTCATCAAAGGGGACAAGAGCAAGGAGGCCACCGGAGATCAAGTGCCGGTGGTCGAGCAAGCTTTGCCTGCCGAGGAGGAAGAAGAAGATATCCTTAAACCTTACTATGATCATCTTACCCCCGCTGAGATTGAATCCTTTCGGATCATCAAAACGGTTCATGTGCAAAATAAATATCTCACCCGTGAAAATATTCTATTACAAGAGCACATCATTGCCCTCCGGAGCATCATCCGTAGATTGGAGAAGCTGTTGGAGAGGGCCACCACTTCATCACCACCACCTCCTTCTTCATCACCAAAGGAAAATTGAGTATCGGGTATGGGCACTCCCCTTGGCTTGTGCCAAGCTTGGGGGAGGTGCCCCGGTATCATATCACCTCCACTATCTTTTGCCTTTACTTATCTTAGTTCGACCCATAGTTATCTTTTGCTTTAGATGAATATAAAAGTTTAGTTCGATCCTTTCTTTTCGAGTGTTTGCTTAGTGATCTATCTTTGTAATCGTGTGCAAGATATATATAATAAAGTTTAGTTTGAGTTTTGTTTCCTTTACTTTCATGTTCAATAAAAAGAAAGGAAATAAATGAAAAAGATCATATGCTAATTTTATGGTAAGTAATGACATCACATAAGGAAGAGTATAAGTAGAAAATTTTATTGGAGATTGACAAACATAGCATTTGTCAATGGTGCAATTCATGAAAGAATTAATAAGGGAAGAGAAGATTCACATGCAAATATACTATCTTGGACATCTTTTGTGATTGTGAGCCCCCATCAAAATATTATATGTGAAAATTGTTGATGTTGGACAAGGAAGACAACGTAATGATTTATGTTTGTTCATATTCACATAGAAGTTATATTGTCATAGATCCTTTAACATGTGGTGCTTGCCCCCCATCTTTGCTAGCCAAAAATTCCGCACTAAGTAGATATACTACTTGTGCATCCAAAAACCTTTAAACCCAAATCTTATTTTGAGAGTCCACCATACCTACCTATGGATTGAGTAAGATCCTTCAAGTAAGTTGTCATCGGTGCAAAAAGGGCAATAAAAATTGCTTCTAAAAGTGTTGGATCATTTAGTGTAAGAGAAAATTGAGCATTGTACGAACTTGTGATGGCAAAGAATAAAAGTGACAGACTGCATAATAAAGGTTGCTTTCACAAGGGGCAATATAACGTGACGTTCTTTTGCATTAAGAGATTGAGCATACAAACAAATAAGCGCATGGAAACCTTTGCTTCCCTCTGCGAAGGGCCTATCTTTTACTTTTATGTATTTACTTTTATGCAAGAGTCAAAATTCTTCTCTCTATTCCTTTTTATTTTCTCTTTTGGCAAGCATCATGTGGTGAGGAAAGATCTAGGCACATATATCCAGTATGTTGGGAGGCGAATCTATAAGCCCCTATCTTTCTATGTGTCTGGTTGAAACATTTTGCTCATGTGTATGCGGTGAGTGTTAGCAATCATAGAAGACTATATGATGGTTGAGTATGTGGACTTGCCAAAAAGGCTCCGATACGTGACCCTTCCTGAAAAGATGATGAATTATAGTTGCAAAGTTGACTGAAAACATAGTTTGTTGGTTTTCAATAGAGTTTATGCTTTATACTTCGATGCTGTGATGAATTGTTACTTGTTCATGAGAAGTTATATGATAAAAGTTCTATGTTAAAGTTTTTTTATGTTATAATAATATACATGATGCTTCTATGTCCGTATTTTGTTTTTATCGACACCTCTCTCTCTAAGCATGTGGACATGTTTTTCGATTTCGGTTTTCGCTTGAGGACAAGCGAGGTCTAAGCTTGGGGAAGTTGATACATCCATTTTGCATCATGTTTTCCTACTATTATTTATGATGTTTTTATGCATAATAATGCTCTTTGGAGTAATTCTAATGCATTTTCTCTCATAATATGCAAGGTTCACACAAAGAGGGGGAATTCCGGCAGCTGGAAATCTGGACCTGAAAAAGCTACATCAGGCTACCTATTCCGCACAACTCCAAATGAGTTGAAACTTCACGAGGAATTTTTATGGAATATATAAGAATTATTGGAGCCAATAAGTACCAGAGGGGGCCCACCAGGTGGGCACAACCCACCTGGGTGCGCGAGGGAGCCCAGGCGCGCCCTTGTGGGTTGTGCCCTCCTCGGACCACCTCCGGTGCCCCTCTTCTGGTATATAAGTCATTTTGACCTAGAAAAAATAAGGAGAGGACTTTCGGGATGAAGCGTCGCTGTCTCGAGGCGGAACTTGGGCAGGAGCACTTTTGCCCTTTGGCGGAGCGATTCCGCCGGGGGAACTTCCCTCCCGGAGGGGGAAATCATGATCGTCATCACCAACAACTCTCCCATCTTGGGGAGGGCAATCTCCATCAACATCTTCAACAGCACCATCTCCTCTCAAACCCTAGTTCATCTCTTGTGTTTAATCTTTGTACCGGAACTATAGATTGGTACTTGTGGGTGACTAGTAGTGTTGATTACATCTTGTAGTTGATTACTATATGGTTTATTTGGTGGAAGATTTTATGTTCAGATCTATTATGCTATTTAATACCCCTCTGATCTTGAGCATGATTATCATTAGTGAGTAGTTACTTTTGTTCTTGAGGTCACGGGAGAAATCTTGTTGCAAGTAATCATGTGAACTTGATATGTGTTTGATATTTTGATGATATATATGTTGTGATTCCCTTAGTGGTGTCATGTGAACGTTGACTACATGGCACTTCACCTTATTAGGGCCTAAGGGAATGCATTGTGGAATATTTATTAGATGATGGGTTGCAAGAGTGACAGAAGCTTAAACCCTTATTTATGCGCTATTCTGTAAGGGACTGATTTGGATCCAAAAGTTTAATGCTATGGTTAGATTTATTCTTAATACTTTTCTAATAGTTGCGGATGCTTGTGAGGGGGTTAATCATAAGTAGGAGGTTTGTTCAAGTAAGAATAGCACCTAAGCACCGGTCCACCCACATATCAAATTATCAAAGTAGCGAACACAAATCAAACCAACATGATGAAAGTGACTAGATGAAATTCCCGTGTACCCTCAAGAACGCTTTGCTTATCATAAGAGACCGTTTTGGCCTGTCCTTTGCTTCAAAAGGATTGGGCTACCTTGCTACACTTTTGTTACCATTATCATTACTTGCTCGTTACAAATTATCTTGCTACCAAACTACTCGTTACTTATAATTTTAGTGCTTGCAGACATTACCTTGCTGAAAACCGCTTGTCATTTCCTTCTGCTCCTTGTTGGGTTCGACACTCTTACTTATCGAAAGGACTACGATTGATCCTCTATACTTGTGGGTCATCTGTTTTCAATGTAATGCCTCCAGTAATATGAATCAATGGCACTGTTTTTCATGTCCTGCTAAATTTCCCATTAAGATAAGTTGCTTCTTTTTGTTAGAAATGCAACTGTCCTGGTCCGCCTACTCTCCCGTGCCCAAATACCAACTCTTTAGCAGCTGTTAATGTAATGTTGCTGGTAAAATGAAGCAATGGCACCATTAAAGTAATGTCGTATTTAACGGTTGTCATAGTTAATCCTAATGCCCACACTAATATCTAGCAATGCTGCTGCTTTAGAAATTACTACTGTCCTTGTCGGATCGTCATTCAGATAAGGAACATGCTTCTTTTCATTTGATGTATGTTTCATCACTTGTTAGTCACCCTCCTTTCCACCTTTTTGTGCAAACAGAGATATACATTTCACACTTGATCATAGTTGAACAGCACAAAATGATATCCAAATTATAGTTGAACATTCCATGCGCTTCACGACCAACCTTGATGTTGCTCAATTTTATTGCAACTAATGAAGAAGAAGCTGCTAGCTCATGGGACCAAGTACTTGCTAACTGCATGATGCAAACATTGCTTCATTTTAGGTGAACTGCACAAAAAGGTCCCATGAATTGAATCATCCATGTTGGTGACTGGTGTCATCCCTTCTACGATGGCATTGACTGCAGATATGGTTCCCATCAAGAGGTATGTTCCTTTTTGGTCCGACCGTTTGCCAAAGATCCTGCATGTTGACTCTGCTCTTGTGCTACTGTTTTGGCACTGCCATGATAAAGCAGTAATATTCTTATTTTGCACCTTAATCTAGTGGCATTATTAATTTGAGGCAATGTTTTGGCACCGCTAGTGCCACTGATTTTTTTTTATATCAAAAGAGGGGGTTTCCTCCGATTTCATTAAAGAAACCCAACCATAGAGAACCATTATCCGACAACATCTCAGTATAAACGGGCAGTTATGCAACTACTACTAGAATGGACTGAGTACTAGCAGGAGACAAGTTTGCCACATAAGCTAGGCAAGTAGGGGGACGCAGCACCAGCTCGACCAAGTTTGGGTTACAACCCAAATTCTACCACAGAAACATCAGGGTGGAAGATAGGGACTGAAAGAGCCATCTTCAGCATCCCAATCTAAGCACCCCCGGCCTCCATCCTTGCGACGCACAGTACACCTCGCTTGCCACCTGCTCGACCCTAGTGCCACTGATAAAATGAAGTAATAATACAGTTAAAATAGAGCGAGTGTCCTCTCTATCATTTCATTTCCAATGTAGATAAAGAAAGTTCTTCTCTTTGTTAGTATATGTTTCATCAACTAGTCCCATTGTTAATGTTTAAGTGTTTCTGCAAACTGGGGTGCTTAATTTTAGTTGATCTGCACAAAAATAGAGATTTGAATGTCTCAAGGCCCCTCCTTGTACTACCGTTGTACAGTGATGTTCATCACTGGCAGAAGGTGTATCGGGGAGAATTGGGTCGATTTCCAGTATGAGGCCTACCGTATGAGGTGTCGCAGGGCCCATCTCGCCCTCGCAGCATGGCATACTGTGATACTATCGCAATCTTTTCCCATTAAGAACATGAAGTTTCTTCTATTTATTAGTGCATGTTTCATCAACTAGTGCCACTATAATGCAATCATGCCTTCTCATTATCTGTGCAAACAGGGTTATTCAACTGCATTTTGGTGGAACTGCACAAATGTACGGATGGAACCGGCATATATGTAGAGTGCGAGGTGCCAAGTAAAAATTACCGACACCAACCATGCTCCATCTAAGCATTGGCATCCACCACCAGTGGGATGGGTGGCGCTCTCTGTGGATGAATCTTTCTCGGCAGCAAATCCTCTAATCAAATACTAGTAGCTTATATTGGCACTTTTCTAGGGAGTACTCTTTTCTCAAAGAAGCACCAATCTATTTTTCTTTATTTGTACACAGTGTCACAACTTTGTTTTTGGTCCAGAGCTATTTTAGAGTGATTGGCGTAGTACTCGGAGACTGATTGTAAGCATGATTTTCATTAGCCGTCACACTGATTGTAAGCATGAGCAGATGGAAGATTAGGTTAGTGTGAAGCTTACCTTAAACCCTACCGCCACCGTTGAAATGAGGCGAGCGGCGAGGGAACCGTGGAGAATGGCGGGGAAGCGATGTCGCGCCATCCGGCCTCCTCTTGCGGTGGGAGAATGAATACTCCTTGGCTCCGGCTGGCACTGCACCCTCACGAACGACACACCGTACTCGATCGATTCATTATCCTCTGGATGCTCGACCTTCGACCTGTATACCCACCACCTCTGCCTGGCTTTCGCCTCGGGCGAATCTGTCTGCTCCATCGCCCAGAGGAGATACTCGATGAATTCGAAGAACTGCGGCGTGACTGCCGCCGAGGAGTACATCGCCGCCCTCATTGCCGTTGTCTCGCTCTTTTGCATACATTGCCACATGGCCCTCACCGTCCTCGAAATCTCCCACTCATTGTCAAACCAAGTAAGGATCTCCTTCAACCTGGCTAACTTCACCTGGTCGCCGCCGGTGATCAGCCCAATTCACTGTTGCATCCTCTCCATAGATGTCCTTCTGAGAGGTCCGGTGCTAGCTTTGGAAGATGGGAGGAGAGATGGTGGTCTTGCAAAGGAGAAGAGGCAGAGGCGAGATGGTGGTTTTGCAATGGAGAAGATGGAGAGGAGAGGGGGTGGTTTTGCAATGGAGAAGAGGGAGAGGTGAGACGGTGGTTTTGGAATGGAGATGATGGAGAAGAGAGGGGGTGGTTTTGCAATGGAGAAGAGGGAGAGGAGTGTGCAGCAGCGATTTAGGATTGGACGAGAGGGTCGGCGCGCTGTGACTAGATCAAAATCAAAATCAATTTACCCTTCAATTAAGAAAGCGACCCCACATTAACTAGTCTTCCTTGTATTCTGGGTCATATTTGACCATGATTTTCACAAATAAAATATATGTTATACTTTGCAAAAATAATATAATTTGAAAGTACATTCAGATATGAACCAAACGATACAATTTTTGATGACATGCATTCACATTTTGCTTGTCAAATACAGTACGTGGTCAAACTTTGACCCAAAATACGCAAAACAAAAAAAAATACTTCCAAGACCAGCGCCGCTCCTCTCCTCTTAAACCACCGCCGCTCCTCTCCTCTTAAACCAGCGCCGCTCCTCTCCTGTTCCAATCCAAAACCAGCGCCGCTCCTCTCCTCTTCCATTTCAAAACCACTGCTGCTCCTCTCCTATTCCAATCCAAAACCAGGGCCGCTCCTCTCCTCTTCCATTTCAAAACCACCGCCGCTCCTCTCCCGTTCTAATCCAAAACCAGCGCCGCTCCTCTCCTCTTCCATTCAAAAACCACCGCCAGCGAGTGAAGGTGTTGTGCAGAAGTAGATCGATGGAGGAGTACAACCGATACATGTGGCTCACAGGCGGCGACCCTGTTAAGCTAGCTAGGATGTTGGAGATACAGTCTTGGTTTGACAACCTAGAGCAATTAGCGGCGACGGCGAAAGCGATGGCCAAATATCTAGAAAAGAGCAAAAAGGCGGCGATACACCGGGAGGGAGTCGCGCGGGAGTACATACACGGCCATGGAGCAAACAGATTCACCGGATCCGATCATGAGGCTGCGGTGGTGGGAGTATCGATCCAAGATGGAGCATCCACCCGAGATTAAAGGATCGAGCATCTACACGGTGCCGTTTGTGAGGGTGCCGTGGCAGAGCGAGCCGGTGGAGTCTTCGTCGACCGAACCCAACTGTAAGAGGAGAAAAACAGTTGGCGCGATGATGCTTCCCCGCCATCCTCTCCCTCGCCGTTCACCTCGTCCCACGGGGCGGCTGTCTGCCATCGAGGAATAGGAGGGGACTCCCCCCCCCCAAATAGTCTGAGGAGGAGCTTAGGGTTGTTAGTATTTGCAGGTTGTGAATTGTGTTTTGTGTTTCAGATTTGAGAGTACTTTCAGATATGAATGTCTTTTGAATTTCAGATTTGCAGTATTGAGCATATGAAGTATTTTATGAATTCTAGAGATCTATTTTTAGTGCTTTAAAAAATGTAGTTTCATATAAAAGTGTAGACAATGTGATTCTCAGAGAAGAAACTGCAAGTTTCTGAGGCAGAGCATTTATATTAACATGCCCTTTTCAAACAGGGATAACATCATGTTGGAAGTTTTATTCATGGTCGAAAATGGAACTACCAGCTAGTTAACAGCATGTTGATCAACATTCATGCATAGCACATCTTCATATGATGCACAGTCAAAAAGATATGCTATTTTCAAAATGCCCACACAATGTTGAGTGTGTTGGAGGTGGTGTGCGTAGATGACAATGGGCACCAACATGTCAGAGGCAGAGGCAAAATTTTGTGGATATTTTCACTGCATCAGGTGGAATCGAACCCGGGAGGAGCAGCGGTTGGGGAGTGGAACTTGGCCACTGGGCTACTCCAGTATTTTCGCTCGAAATTAGGCACAACATCTACCACTACTGTAGCACGTCTATGGCCCTACCAGGTCCATGGCCGCACGCAAGCAAGTGCCTCATTGAAAAAATACTTCCTCCTAATGCTATACTGATGTTGGGGGCCACGGGTTTGTCAACGTAGTTACTAAATAAAGGAGATAAATTTACAACGAAGCTAGTCATTGGGGAGCTGGCATGTATCATTTATAATTAGTGGGCTAACAACTATCAGCTGGGTTGTGGGCTGCCCAGTCCAGACTTTTTTTTTAACATGTGCAGCCCACGACATGCCGGTTTGTATTTGTTTGAGGGCCGTCATGTATCGAACGGCCTATGGCCCTCCCATCCTAGGTTTTATTTTTTCTTAAACATCCGCAACCCAACTTATGTATTTTTCTGAAGAAAACGCAGAGGTCTGTTCTATTTTTCTATATAAGAATAGGAACGCCAGGTCCAACTTATGTTTCCCTTCTAACTATATTATATATATTTATCTTATTTTATATGTTATTATATATTATTGTTATTATCATCATATATTTAACAGGTACTTACATATATAAGAAAAAAATATCCCATGTATTATGAACTTATAAAAATAAATGTTTAACAATAAAATCATGTGTTTTTTTACTTAAGGTCAACAAAAATACAGGTGGTTGTGTATAAAAACTTGGTAAGATTTAAGGACCAATGTAAAGAAAGCACTTATTATTTAAATATATTTATAACAAAATGCTCAGCCCCTGTTTATTTTTTTATAACATTGTTGCGCCCAACCCAACATTATAATTAGAACCAGCCCAGCAAAATCGTGTATTTTGAGAAAGTGCAAATGGGCTGTAATTTTTTAGGAAAAAATAAATGAGCCGCATGGACGCTACATTATTTTTCACCTAGGCCAGCAAATTCGTGTATTTCTAGAAAGTGCAAATGGGCTGTAGTTTTTCTAGAAAAAAAATAAATGGGCCGCATGAACGCTACATTATTTGTTCACCCAGGCCAGAAAATTCGTGTATTTCTAAAAAGTGCAAATGGGTTGTAGTTTTTTTAGAAAAAAAATAAATGGGCCGCATGGACGCTACATTATTTGTTCACCCGGCGCAGCGAATGGACTGTAAATTCTAAAAAAATGGGTTGAATATGTGCGACATTTTTGGAGGCTAAAATGTGGGCCAATAGGTCGAAGTCAACGCAAGGCGTTGTCAACTTAGTCAACAAATGATTCTGACATCGATAGCCATTGGATTTACATCAAACGGCCGGCATTCATCTTGAATCTCTCGTCTTCTTCCTCCAGCGCCGCCGGGACCACCTACTCCCGCCTCCGGCTGCTAGCAGCTCTGCTTAGCACGCTTCGCTATGAAGCGCTACCCCACCGCCGGCCAAGCCATCCCTCCACCCCTCCACACCTCCTGTTATTCTCCGCCGACTACAGAACCACACCGCACCAGAACCAGTTAACCCTCGTACACCTCTCCGTCTGCGACTCCACTGCCGCGTCTTCCCATCACCGGCTCGTTGCCGTCTGCGGCCTCGCCGTCGTCCACCGCCTTGGTGCGCTCGGCGCGGCGTGGTCAACGTGGTCAACAAATGAGATTCATCGGAAGAGGATTGTATGTGGAGAGGCTGACAGTGGGGACACACCAGGTCCATGGACGCACGCATGCAACCGCCTCCTTATTACGCAAAAATAAAATTATTCCTCCCCCTGAAAGCTAGGACCCACCACGTATATCTTCGCAAGGAAGGAAGTGCCTCCTTATGCCTGGCCCTGACAGCTGGGACCCACCAACAACATCTTTGCACGCAAGGACCTCCTTATTACAGGCAAAAAATATATGATTCCGCCCCTGACCGCTGGGACCCACCAGCTATATATTTGCACGCAAGTAAGTGCCTCCTTGTCCTCCCTGACAGCTGGGACCCACCCGGTCGAACCGTACGTAGCGTTGTCTGTGTACATACCGGTCGATCGGTCTGTCTACCACGATGAACCGTGGCCGAGTAAGGAGCGGTAGCAGTTCAGGCAGTCTAGTCAAAACCGTGTACACGTACGTACAGCCAGATGCTAAAAAATACGGCCACGTACGTACATACGGGCAGGGTCTCGAACACGTACTCGCGCATACGTACGGCCAGGGCTCGTTTACATGGAGAGGCAACAGACGGCAGCAATGGCGCCATGTTCATTAGAAGCCAACCGGCTGGGTCGGAACGGAGAAACTGCGTCGTGTTCATCGGGAGGCAACGGAATGCGTCATGTTCATCGGGAGGCAACGAAATACGTCGTGTTCATCGGGAGCCAACCGGCTTGGACGGAATAGCCAAAACGAGGTCTGGCGTACCGCAGAACGGAGGAAACAGGCCTTCTGTTCGATCGTGTACTGTCGAAACGGGGTCCTGTTCATCCGGAAGGGTCTGGCATACCGCAAAACGGAGGAAATGGACTTCTGTTCGAGTGCCTACGGTCAAAACGGGGTCCTGTTGATCGGGAGGGCTGTGGCGTACCGCAAAACAAAGGAAACGGACTTCTGTTGGAGCGCCTACAGTCGAAACGGGGTCCTGTTCATCCACCATCTACTGCCTCGCTCCAGCCTCCACGGGCTACTGTTCATCCACCGGCGACCTCCTCCAGCCTCCACGGACACTGTTCATCCACGGGCTACTGTTCATCCATCCTCCACCGGCTACTGTTCATAGAGCCTCCACGGGGTCCTGTTCATCCACCCCCAATCGGCTGGGGTGCGGCGGCCTCCTCGGGGTCCTGTTCATCCAGCATCAACGGCCTACTACCACGGGGTCCTGTTCATCCAACCCCCACCGAGAACTGTTCATCCACAGCCAACCAACCGGCTCGACTCACCACATCTTGACTCGTTCTACGTACCGCGCGCACGGTAGCAACGGTCACTGTTCATCAAGAGGCAACCCAACACCGGCTGGCTACGTCTCGCACGGTGGCTCGATCGGCTTCAGTAAGCAGCAGCAGTGATCGACCGCTCGGCTCAGTTAGCAGCAGCAGCAAAGGAATCGCTCGGGTTCAGTCAGCAGCGAATGAATAGCTCGGGTTCAGTTAACAACCAAGGGATCGATCGCTCGGGTTCAGTTAGCCAACACCTCGCACACACGCGTGTACACGAGAGAAACGCACAAACCACAGTGCATCGCTCGGACCCGACCACCCACCGTCACCGGGAACTCCCCGATATTTTCCTCGCCCTCGCTTCTACCATGATTTTTTCCGTCATGGACGGCCCAAAGAATGTCATGCAGCTGCGTCTCCGGCCCGCCCAGGACGGAAAGCCCATTTTCTGCCATGATTTTTTGTCATAGAAGTAGGAGCCCACCACATCTATGATGATACGTGTTTTTGTCATAATTATCGTCATAGAAGTGTCATAAGCATGACAGAAAAAAATTCGTTCGGCCCAAAATGTCACGGATGTGTCTTTTTTTTGTAGTGAGAGATAGAGACTTTCTCAAACATTGTCGAGCAGCTCGGCCTTAAATGATTTATTCCCCAGTCGAAGATGAAGCTTTAACATAGGCTACTCTCCTAACATTCTTGTGAAGATCAATAAAAGTCCACCAAAGAAGCAGATGAGAATTGCAAGTAAATGATCAAAACCAGATCACAATGAACATCCCAGAAATAAACGTAATCACCGTTGAGCCATCGGAAAACCACATCATATACATTGCAAATGCTCTATAATATATCAGGAATTGATAGTCATCCCACTTTGCGATTATGCACATGGACGCAACTAGAAACGAGGATAACATTGCCAAAGTATCTAATATGAGAAAAACCTTGAATGCAGGTTTTGTCGATAGTACTGGAAGACCCTTTTTTTCTTTCTCCAAGCTATAACATCCAGGCATAGTAAACCCACACATAAAAGTAATGGCAGATATAAGAATGGCCACTAGAGAGGTATTTGTGATCTTAGCTTGCTCCTGCATATGGCAGATTGAAGCATTAAGAAGTAGCAAGCACACTTAGTTCTGCAAGGATTCAAGAAAAGGCGCAATGTTAATTAAAGTGTATCACACAACTCTAAAACAGATTTCAACAATGGTATTTTTACCTAATCTATGGTTTTTGCATGATCGAATGCAAATCGTAACTCCCAAGCAGGTGGAGCACCCGTCTTGCCGATGATGGTTGTATCAATGGTAAGATGAGATAGCAACATTGCAACAATATCTGGATGGCACATCACAACTGCATAATGCAATGATGTTTTTCTGTTGTTATCTCTGATGTTGATCAGGCTGCGGAGCTAGTGAGTTTCAATAATGAACTTGATGAAATTTGTCCGCTCGCAGATCACAACTTCATGCAGACTCATTAACAATGTGGTTGCTTGCCATCATGGAGCATCTGGACAATGTGCAAGTAGTTCAGTAGCCACCATAGTGTTTCCTCTAGAAGCTGCTGAACTTAGAAGTGTCAGACCTGACATGTTGAATTCGTAACAAGACATAGATCATGTTTCAGAAATACTTGGAGCGCCTCAATTTCCTAGTGAGAACAACCATCCTAACTAGAGATATCTCTAGATCATTGTCTTATTTTGCCATTCTTGGTCACTTTTCCATAAATGTTTTACATCATAACTTGTTTCGATGTAAAACAATTGTTTTAATACTGAACTTTTATACTTATTTTAAACTAAGTGTACGATATTACAATTTTAGTTACTATAATTTCCTTTTACTTGACCAAATAATGATGTTTGCAAATAATTGTTATATTATTCATTCTCATACAGTAGTACATTATTGAAAATTTTAATTTTGCAAAATTTTAATTGTATTATGTACCAAAAACTCTCTTTCTTTGAATGAATTCTCTTATATTGCACAATGAATAAAGTGTATATACATATATTTGCATATATATGTGTGTGTTCATATATCTTTTAATATTATTGAATATCATCGTAGATATTTCTAAATCATATACACACTAAAAATATAAAATAGTGTTTTCTAGTGTATATGAGGCAACCATATTGATAAAACTTCTAGGGCATAGCAAACGGGACTTGCAAGTTGGGTTCCGTAGTAGAATCATCGAAAAACCAAAATGTTGTTGATTGTACTTTTGCGTATGACTTGGTTATCTGACATGTTTGTCTAGACTCACTTAATTTGATTTGGTGCAAATGAGATCTCCTATTCGTTTCTCAAATGAAAAATTGTTAGACATTGAAATCTAGTTATCATAAATTTATTGTGATACTAAAACATCTGTCGTAAAGAGATATTAGCGTATTTAAACTTAACTTCACCAGTCGAATTGATTTGCCTCTATGTAGTATAAACTATTAGTATTTGGTGAGAGCTTGGTAGATTGTGACTCCATTTTACGCATTTAAATAATCATTCAGTTGTAATATATAATTGTATAATGTTTACTAGTATCATTTGTAATTGGGGACCAATGTGGTCACCCCTTTTGCCCCACCTATGGGCCTGCCTGGAGAGAAGGAGGCTAGGTCGGGAGATGGGTAGAAGGTGGAGGTGATGCTAGCTGGGTAGAAGGTGGATGCGATGCTAGCTGGGCTTTTGCGTATGAGTGCTCGAGAGACTAGTACTGGAAGATGCTAGTGAGAGAGGAGCGGTTGCTGTACAGGAGGAGCAGAATACGGACAAAAACCGATAATTCAGTTCAGTGCCCGGGCTCATCTACACCCGTTGAATATAAAAAAAAAGATCTTTTTTTGGTGCAAAATGCTCAAATGTGAGATGTTCATGATTTTTTTTGTGATATTTGGATATTCGAGGAGCTCGTGGCAGAGAAAAGACAAAATCAGATGTGAACTGTGTTGTTTCCAAAAGTTTCTTAGACATCCGAAATTTGTCTTTTTTGCCACGATCTCGTTGAACGTCCAAACTTCATCAAATTTTGCATGGGCATCACGTACATGAGCATCTTGCACCATAAAAAACAAAGTTTTTTTAAATTCTTTTCTATTTAAAACAATTTTATTGTTCACACCCGGGCTCATTTGAGCCCAGATGCAGAATAGCCGGGGTTTTGTGTGAAGCATGAGAAATTGAGAAGGGTTCATGTAGGTGCTACCTTTTGCGTGTGTCCAAGTCTATACAGGCGAGGTGACCAGCTTGCTGAGTGAGCCTATCTCTCATTTTAAATGGCAATCCCGCATCGCTTGATCACAGTACTGCTAGTATGATGAAGCAGCGGGCAGTTTTTTTTAATTTTTGAGCTAAAAGCAGCGGGCAGGTGGAACGTTAAACTACTCCCTCAGTTCCATATTATGGGATGGAGGGAATAGTTTGCAAGCATTGTACTCTTGTTTTTATTTTTATTTTCTTTTGACAGCAGGCAGAACTGACAGGGGCCCGTGGTGCCACTGTGCATATATGCATGCAATGTTGTATTTTGTGGTGCACATATCCCAAACTAAAAGTATCGCAAGGCCCAAGACGAACAAACCTGCAAGGCCACAACTCGACACTCCACACATCATGCTACACTTGAGGATACAGATTGTTGGATTGATCATACTCTAGATTTCCTACTTAGCAGCCTACGGGCAGGTTGTAACCGAATAATAGTTTGTTGAATAAATCCCCTCTTTGATGCACAAAAAGAAACTCCCAAACTCTACACGCTGCTGCAACCTACTTCATGTAAAGCATCGCAAGTAGGAGTACTTACCTACCGAACGTGTGAACGATGCAACTATGGTTGGTTTTGAGTTTCAATTTCAAAAATATTTCTAATTTTGGTTTTCATTTTAATCACAGGACCAAAATGTTACGATCCTTCACTCACGGTGACACGCCGAGTAGCTTAGATTCACAAAATAGATACAGATTTCATAGTTTGAGGGAGGAAGGAGAGGAAGAACACGGGGATACAGAGGTTCAGATTACACATCAACGATGCCTTATCCCAGTTCCCCTTCCTCAGCTACATAGGCCCTGCCTGTTTCACTGGACACAGCCAGCTTGACGCTTCTACTAGGCCGCCCTGTTGTTGGGCTTCTTCCACCTGGGCCTTGACAGGGTCACGTCCCTGACAATCCCCTCCGCTTGAGGAACTGCTTGACCCCAAGCAGAAGCATTCAGAAACTCTTGCATTACCCGTTGTTTGTTCTCCCAGGTAGACCAAGATGATGGTAGCCCTGTCCACTAAATTTGCACCAACTCGACAGTTGAATTACCAGCAGAAATGTGCTTGGAATCGAGTACATAAAGTGGTTGAGGTGGAAATTCTAGAGATGCAAATGTACTTGGTAAGTCTGGTTGAACAATAACCGTTGCTGGCGCAGCCTTTTTCAGCATGGGGACATGAACGACCGGATGAATTTGACTGCCAGGTGGTAACTCCAGTTTAAAAGCTACTGCACCCACCCTTGCTAGTACCTTGTAGGGACCAAAGAATTTGTAACTTAGTTTCTGGTTGGATCTGCGAGCCACCGTGGTTTGAACATAGGGCTGCAGCTTCAAATATACTTGTTCTCCTACTTCAAACGAGCGTTCACAGCGATGTTTATCTGCCTGGCTCTTCATTTGTTGTTGAGCTTGAAGTAATTGTTTCTGAATGAGGTTAGCCATGTCATCCTTGTCACGAAGCCACGCTTTCAAATCAGGGACCGCAACAGAAGTACCCTCAGAAATACCAAAATGGTTAGGTTTATATCCATAAAGGACTTCAAATGGGGAACGACCGAGAGCTGAATGGAATGTGGTATTGTACCAGAACTCAACTAGGGGGAGCCACTGTGACCATTTTGTTGGGCAGGCTTGTGTCATACACCGCAAGTAAGTTTCCATGCATTGGTTGAGTCTTTCGGTTTTCCCATTCGTCTGTGGATGATAACTAGAGCTCATGTTCAATGTAGTGTCTGTGAGCTTGAATAACTGCTGCCAGAAAGCACTGGTGAATACCTTGTCTTGATCAGAAATGATAACATTCGGGAGACCATGCAACTTGTAGATATGATCCACAAAAAGCTGAGCAACTGAAGCAATGCTAGAAAATGGCCGTACTTGCTGAATTTATCTATGATAACCAATATAGTATCATGCCTTGCAGACTTAGGTAGGCCCTCCACAAAGTCAAGACTAATAATTTCCCATGCTCTAGTTGGAATAGGTAATGGCTGCAATAGACCAGGTGTAGCAACACGCTCTGTTTTGGCTTGTTGACAAACAGTGCATTGAGCCACATACTTTTGCACATCTTGCTTCATATTAGTCCAAGCAAAAAGAGAACGAATCTTGTGATAAGTAGCAGTCACGCCGCTATGACCACCTATACCACTCGAATGTAATGCTAGCAGCACTGCCTATTTTGCTTCTTCATGATTGCCAATCTAAATCTTGTCTTTGAGCTTAATGGCCCCCTCATGGAGAGTAAAGCCCTTGTCATCAGGACTAACCACAATCTTTTGAGCAATTGTTTCGCTTCTAGATCATGCGAGTAGCTGTCAATGATGACTTCTAACCATTTAGGTTGACCTCGAGATATGGCATTGAGTTCAGTGTCTTGTGGTGTCCTAGAAAGAGCATCAGCAACAGTGTTCAAGGAGCCTTGCTTGTACCTCACCTGATATTGCAAAACGCTTTATGTTGAATGCTATTTGTTAACTGTTGTGACTCCAAATGAACCAAACTTTTGTGATCGGTTTATATAGTAAATGGAAGATGCTGCAAATATGATCACCATTTGTCAACAGCCATGATGAGTGCTAAGCATTCTTTTTCATACATCAATAGTGCTTGAGCTCGTGGACTGAGAGCTTTGCTGAGAAAAGCAATTGGATGACCTTTTTGAGATAACACTGCCCCAATCCCTACACCGGATGCATCAGTATGTAGATCAAATGGAAGGTGAAAATCAGGGAGTGCCAAGACTGGTGCAACTACAAGTGCAGCTTTGAGAGTATGGGATGCTTGATCTGTGACGATTGACCATAGAAATTGCACATTCTTCTTTAACAATTCAGTCAATGGTCTGCTTATGACTCCATAGTTAACAATGAATTTTCTATAATAACCTGCCAAGCCTAGGAATGACCTCAATTGCTTGACAAAGCTGGGGGTAGGCCACGCCTGAATGGCTGTGATCTTACTAGGAGCCATAGCTACTCCTGCAGCACTAATCACATGGCCTAGATACTCTAATTCCGTTTGAGCAAACAAGCACTTGGACTGCTTAACAAACAAGCTATTTTCTTGGAGAATTGCAAAAACTTCCTTCAACAGCTTCTCATGTTCTTCTAATATTTCAGTATATATTAGAATATCATCCATAAATACCAAGACTCCATGTCTAAGTAGTGCAGCAAAAAGCAGATTCATCATCGATTGGAAAAGTGGCTGGGGCATTGGTGAGACCAAACGGCATTACCTTAAACTCCCAATGCCCATGATGAGTCTTGAACGTTGTTTTGAACTCTTCCCCTTCCACTAACCTAATCTGGTGATATCCACTACAGAGATCGAGCTTGGTAAAATATGTAGCTCCTGCCAGTTCATCCAACAACTCTTCTACCAATGGATGGGGGTACTTGTTCTTCACTGTGAGAGCGTTAAGATATCTGTAGTTCACACAGAAACGCCATCCCCCATCTTTCTTCTTGACCAAAATCACTGGAGAAGCAAAGGGGCTGTTGCTTACACAGATGACTCCCCTGGTTAACATATCTTTGATCTGTTTCTCTATCTCATCTTTTTGTGCAGGTGTGTATCTATATGGCTTCTTCTGTACTGGCACTGCCCCGGGTATGAGTGGAATTGAATGATCAAAAGGTCGAGAAGCAGGTAGTTGAGTGGGTTCCTGGAAGGTGTCTGCATACTGATCAAGAACATTCTGAATGTTTTTTGGTGGTTTTGTCACACTTGTCATTTCTTTGTTCCTGTCCAATTGAATGATTTGGGCTACTGCTCTCTGTTGCACCATGAAATTGAGCTCTTTGGTGGAAATCTTGGGACAGTGAGTAGTGTTGTTCTTGACACCTCTGAGGGTAATTCTTTTTCCTTCATGCCAAAACCGCATGGTTTTCAGACGCCAGTCTATCCACATCTTGCCCTGTCCACATGCTTCAGGCCAGTCCATACCAACAATCATGTCGTAGCAATTCAAGGGCAGTACCCTCACATCAGTGATAAATTTGTGTTGCTGCACACCCTAGCTGAGGTTGGAAATTCCTGAAGTGCTAGTCATTTTGGAGCCATCAGCAATTGTGACATTGACTGTGGTAAGGTAGTGACAGGTAATTGCAACAGAGAAACCAAATCAGAGTTAATAAAATTCCCAGAGCTACCAAAATCAACACTTGATGTTTGCCGATGTAGCCTTGGAGGCGAATAGTCTTCTTAGATTGTACTCCAGAAGTTGCTGCCACAGATAGACTCATAATTTGCTCTTCAGAAGTGTCACTGTCAGATGCAGAATTATCTTCTAGAGTATCGACCGTATCTGTCTCCATCTGTAAAGCCTCCAACAGTTCCTCAACAACTACTAGAGAAATTTGCGACGGCTGGAATTGCGTTTCATCGACTCCCCTAGGGTTTTTAGAATATTTGGGTATTTATAGGATGAAGAGGCGGTGCGGGATGCCATCGAGGTGGGCACAAACCACCAGGGCCCGCTGGGCCCCCAGGCGCGCCCGGGTGGGTTGTGCCCCCCTCGGGGCACCCCTCGGGTACTTCTTTGGCCCAAGTTGTTCCTTCTGGTCCATAAAAATTCTCCAAAAAGTTTCGTTGCGTTTGGACTTCGTTTGGTACTGATATTCTGCGAAGTAAAAAACAAGCAAAAAACAACAACTGGCATTGGGCACTATGTCAATAGGTTAGTCCCAAAAAATAATATAAAGTTGCTATAAAATGATTGTAAAACATCCAAGAATGATAATATAACAGCATGGAACAAGCAAAAATTATAGATACGTTGGAGACGTATCACCTGTCCGGTGAAATGCAATGTGGCATAATCTACTATGCACTCTACTGGAACATGAAACATATGAAAGTACTTCTCTGCTTTCTCTTTCCAAATTTTTGGGTGAGTGCCATAAAATTTAGGGAAACTAGTTTTAGGCATGCGAAACTGAAAATTGTTATTATCTCTGTATTGCCTATCCTGTCGAGATCCAGAGGACCCAAATTGTCGACCATTGTGCTCATTGGAAGGACTAAATGCAGAAGCATGTATAGCCAGTTTGTACGCACCATTGCCCAGGACACGCTCTGGAGCGGTGCCCTGGTGTTCATATTCTTTGCGGTGCCCATCGGGGCCATGGTGCTTGGGGTTTGCACTCGATGACAGGCTCTCTAGCACTGTCAGGCGAGCGTCAATACCCTCCACTCGAGCATCGATATTGTTGACCGTCCGCACCATAGAGACCTGAGACTTGAGCAAGCGATCGGCCATCATGCGAAGTTCCTGACACACCGATGCTGTCTGCGCTGCTGTAGCGCTGGCCTGCTTGGCTACCTCTGCAGTAGTGGTAAGACCCGAGAGAACCAAGCGCAGACTGGCTTCCAATTCGGCCATCATGGTAGCCTGCTCATGGAGCTGGTCTTCAGCTGCTCGCATCCTTGTCTTCAAGGTAGGAGGACCTCGTCCTTTCCCCGTTGTGGAAGAAGATGTCTACCACCGCGGGGATCAACGAGTACTGAGGGAACCCACTTCCTCTGCAACCGATCCACACGCCTCCGCAACACCAACTCAAACCAGTACCCGGAATTTTACCACTCGTGAAAGAAACTCAAGCAACCAAGACTAACCTTTGAGTCCCTCGCCGAATAATTCCCCACCACCGCAGATCTTGTCACCAACGCTGCTTGAGACTTGCGACCGCCGCTCTGCCGCCTGGAGTAGGAAGGGGGTCAAGGATTCTACGGGAGATCCCAACCTGACCACCTCCAGTACCCAAATCGCCACCACTCCCTACTCATAGAGACTAATTGGGAAATTTTTTGGACGAATTTTGGTGGATGGATTCCAAAAATTGAGGGCTCTAGATAAATATTGTTACGATCCTTCACTCACGGTGACACACCGAGTAGCTTAGATTCATGAAATAGATACAGATTTCAGAGTTTGAGGGAGGAAGGAGAGGAAGAACACGAGGATACAGAGGTTCAGTTTACAAATCCACGATGCCTTCTCCCAGTTCCCCTTCCTCAGCTACATAGGCCCTGCCTGTTTCGCCGGACACAACCAGCTCGATGCTTCTACTGGGCCGCCCTATTGTTGGGCTTCTTCCACCTGGGCCTTGACAGGGTCACGTCCGTGACACAAAATTATCACTTGAATTTGATTGAGATCCAATCCAACATTTTTTTAACTCAAAAGGTTATTTGAAAATTGGGATAATTAGATTTATGCCCCTAGTTGTGTCCCACTCGTCTGTTTTACCCCTAGTTCCCAAAAGTCACCGGTTCTGTCCAAGTCACTTTGCTCCTCTTATGCTTTTGCCCTTTGACCGTTTGACCGTCAGTTTGAAAACTTCATAACTAATTCATACTAAATCAGAAAAATGCAAATAAGATACCAAAATGTTCAGAAAAACATCACCTATATGTCAGTGTCATTTGCATTCATGAAAAAAGTGTTGGAAAGTGCACATCCGAGTTTTAGCTCTTTTGATACCACCATGAAAAGTAAAATCTAAAAAAAATCAAAAAAATTCAAAAAAAATATGGTGGAAAAGAACGACAAATGTTCTAAGTGCTTGCCAAGTTTCATCAGGGAACGACATTCATGGAAGTCATGGCAAAAAAATAATCTATTTTGGAGTGCTGATTGTTTTTTCTTGCCAGGGCACCCATGAATGTTATTCCTTGATGAAACTTGGCAGACACTAAAAACGTTTGTCATTCTTTGCCACCAAATTTTTTTTGAATTTTTTGAACTTTTTTAAATTTTACTATTCATGGTGGTAGCATAAGAGCTAAAACTCGGATGGGCACTTTCCAACACTTTTTTCATGAATGCAAATGACACTCACATATAGGTGATGTTTTTTCGAACATTTTGGTATCTTATTTGCATTTTTCTGATTTAATATGAATTAGTTATGAAGTTTTCAAACTGATGGTCAAACGGTAAAAGGGCAAAAGCATAAGAGGAGCAAAGTGACTTGGACAGAACCGGTGACTTTTGGGAACTAGGGGTAAAACAGACGAGTGGGACACAACTAGGGGCATAAATCTAATTATCCCTTGAAAATTATTTGAGATTGTGTGTATTACCATAACTGCTGACATATTTTGAACGAAATGCCTGCATGTACCGAGATAAATTAAATTTATGGAAGTTCAGATGATATTACACCAAAATTGAAAGTCATGGCCCAAATTGCTCAGACTACAAAAGGCGATTTTATAATCTCTGCATGCACAATGTGTATCACTGCCGTTGCTCATGCCTATCGATCTAAGGGTATCTCCAATGCCGATCCTCAAATCAGAGTCACTATCCGTCCAAGGACACAGGAGCTAGCCATCCAACACAGTGTCATAAATGTCTGTGGGCATTTCAAATGTCACTTGAACAAACAGTACACATTTCATGCAAACAGGACGATTTTCATTTAAACAAAAGCAAACATGTCTTCTTTTACATAAGTTATCCTAGTCTAAATCTTTGCCGGCAATGGAGACATCCGTATTCCACATCCTATTCTTCCCCAAGTCCGGCAAGGAAGACTAAGACATAGGACATGAATGTGCCCACGCCCGTCTTCCATGTCCTACTCTTCCTTGTCGGAGTCTGCTGCCTGGCCATGGACGTCGCCGGTGGAGGTGAGATCCATGATGGACACGGACGGGCCAGCCCTGTGGTCGTTGCCGCCCAATGGGCATGAGTATAACATGGAGTACTATCTTTGTGATGATATCTATCCTCTGCGAGCGACATTTGTCAAGACCATCTCTGATCTAATAGCTAGCCAAAACAATTCACTTTGCTACAGACAAGAAGGTGTTAGAAATGATGTCGAGAGGGAATTTCGAGTGCTCCAAGCGCATTGCAATTGTTCGTGGACATGCTAAATAATTGGATGGAGAGACATTATGTGTGGTAATGACAACTTGCGTGATCATGCAAAACATGATTGTGATAAATGATGATAAGACAGTTCACCAAGGTCTAGATTTTCAACAAATGGGTGATCTTGTCCAGGTTCCATAGTAGAAACTGAAGGCATTGAGCAATTAATCCAAATGCGCCATTAGATTCGCATTCGAGAAACTCAGACACGACTTCAGAATTATCTGATTGAGCATTTGTGGGTGTTTCATGTGAACAATTAGAATATATGTCTGAATAAGTTGAATTCAAATTTGAATTAGCTAGAAAGATGCCAATCCATTTCTTGTGTTAGATCTTGATTTTCATAACTATGGACAATGCCTTTTTTGACCTCCGAAATGGCTAAGTTTGGCCCCTAGGTGTCTCTGTATTGATCCCATCTTTAATCATTTCATCGTGCTTCGTCCTAGATTGCTCCAAAAAGCCTGTAGACACAAGAAAACAAAGAAAACCCAAATAAAATACTAAATGTGCAATTCTCACAAGGATAAGTGTAAAGACCGATAATCCTGCATAATGGACAACTATTTGGTTCAATGGACACAATATATGAAGAGAACATGCAACAAATGGGCTCTAAAAATGCGTAAAATATAGAGCCATCACCCAACATCAAGAAGATTACTAACATAAACATATAAAGAGGATCTCAATTCTTACTAACAAATGATCATAAACATACTAGGGTTCCTCCATCTCTCCGAGAACTAGGGAAACTACTCGCACAACGATAGTAAAAATGGTGCATGATGAATCATGGTGGTACCGTCAATGTAATACAATAGTGAATCCATACCGGCAAATGTATCACAAAGAGATTGTGATGGATGTTGATGGTGAAGATGGATGATGATGATGCCCTCTCAATACGGCGACGGGGTCCTTGGATCAATTCCCCCTCTGGAATCCTTCAAGAGGCTAGGGTTTTTTGTTCTGGGCGTGTTTCTGGATGTGTTATGTCCCTTCTCCCTGATACATCTGCACGGGGACAAAGTAGTTTACCAGGCGGAGGCAGCCGCAGGCGGTACAAGCACGTGCGCTCGAGCCACACGCCGTCTTGCGCTCTGGAGGTCCTTGCATGGGTTGTTTCTTCTCCCATTTGTTTCACCTTTTTATGGCAATGTTGCATCACATTAATTAACATGATTTATCACAATAAATTGGCCTTATTTCCTTACACTATAAATAAGTCATGTGCAAGACATCCGGGTGAAAACATACAAAAGGAGATGAGCAAATGCGATAAAATCAAAAGAATCCTCCAAGCTTAGAAGTTTGCTCATCCCTAAGCAAAGGGCGTGGCTTGCGAGATCATCTTGTTCATGAGGTGCAGATAAAGTAAATGCATGAGTCCATCTTATAATTCAAAAATCCATAATAGATACATGATCACAACGGGTACTATTATATCTGTTGGGAAATGTAGTAGAAAACAAAAAAAATCAACCTACGATCAAGATCCCGGATCACTATGAAGATGCATATAAGGTTAGCTCGGATCGTTACCAACTTAAAGTTGCAGCGGAAGAAAAGTTGGTGTAGTTTGTTCTTGAGGTCCCTCGAACCGTCCACGATGATCCCTCGAACCGAAGACCGAAAGCATGACCTCTCTATGGATTGCACGGTACAGGCGTCACGATCCAGTAGCGCTTCACTGTCCAGAGCTTTTCGTCACCGGAGAACTAGAGGGGGGAGAAGAGAACCCCACGGATGTTCTCTATTTTCTGGAACAGAGAAAACTAGAACTAGATCTAATTTAGAACAAATCTAGACAAGAACTAGAACTAGAGAGGGGGCGCCTGAGGCAAAGGGACTTGTGTCTCTAGGGGCACCCCCTCAAGTATATATAGGTGGAGGGGAGGAGGGGCGCCGAATTGGAGAGGGCTCCTCCCCATGGCGCCCTGACATAGTGAGCATGTGTATGACTCAAGGGGATACTGATATATCTCACCTCGGGTTTTGTAAAGTATCGCGAAACAAAAAGAACAACATATGATAACCAAAATTTCACTCGAATATCTCTCATTGTGGATATAGGGGACAACATGGATGTCCATGGTTCTGTTGTTGATCATTAAACAAAAGGAAGTTTTGTGCATGTCTATATTCCACCGAACCTATAGGATCACACGCTTAAGGGAATTTTGATCTATTGAGTTCTAGTGGAGTAAGGATTAAGGAATATGGGAAAATATTAACGGAATAGTTTCAGGAATAAAAGAAATAGCTTTGAGAGAAACCAGAAGCGTTTCAGGGTAACCAGAAGTGTTTCGGGGAATACCGAGAAATACTGGGAAAGGCTATATAGGCGGAAATAGTTTTGGGGGACCTAATATAAATAATAGAGGGTTGCGATATTTGTCGAGAGGTCCCTAGTATTTATTTAGAGGCTATGGGCTAGTAGAAAAACTAAAGGCCTCATAGGGAAAAAGTTACTGCGCATATTGGGCCCCATAAGGGTGGCGCCCACCATAGCTTGTTGGACAAGCTAGGGGTGGATAGGAGATTGGGGAGGACTCCTCCTCCCTTATCCGGCGCGCCAAGGGGAGGACGGACTCCCCAAGTCGGCCACCCCCTCGCTCTACTTGTATATATGTGAGGGGGCGCCCCTCTGACACACAGGTCCCTTTGATCCGGGCGCCCCCCTCTCTCTAGTTCTCTCTTCTAGTTCTAGTTCTTTATCTAGACTTGACATATTTCTAGTTTTCTCTAGTCGTCATAATAGAGAAGCCCCGTGAGGTTCTCTTCTTCCTCCTCTAGTTCTCCGGCGACGCAAAGCTCTGGACGGCGAAGCGCTGCCGGATCATGAAGCCTGTACACGTGTAATCCATAGAGAGGTCGTGCTTTCGGTCTTCGGTTCGAGGGATCATCGTGGACGGTTCATGGGATTTCAAGAACGATCTACACCATCTCTCCTTTCGGTGCAACTCAAAGTTGGTAACGATCGGATCTAACCTTGTAAGCATCTTCATACTGATCCAGGAATATGATCCTTAGAGCGATTGTTTTGGTTTTCTACTACGTTTTCCAACAACTCAATCGTAGATGAAGCATTAACATAGGCCACTCTCCTGACATTCTTGTTAAGATCAATACAAGTCCACCTAAGCAATAGATAAGAATTGCAAGCCAATGATCATGAACCAAGACCACAAAAATAAACGTCATCACTGTTGAGCCATAGGCAAACCACCTTATATACCTTGTAAATGCTCTATAATATATCTGGAACTGATAGTCATTCTAGTTTACGATTATGCAGATGAACGCAACCAGAAACGAGAATAGCATTGCCAAAGTATCAAATATGAGAAAAACCTCGAATACAGTTTTTGTCGACGGTACTGGAAGACCCTCTGTTTTTCCTTTCTCTAAGCCGTAACCTCCACGCACAGGAAACCGACATGCAAAAGTGATAACGATATAAGAATGGCCACTAGAGAGGTATTTGTATTATATGTCTGAATTAAGGGCTTCCCATTTTTTCTCGACTCATTGGTTGTTGTGATCTCAGCTTGCTCCTGCATATGGCAGATTGAAGCAACATCTCGCGGATCAGCATCGATAAGTAGCATGCACACTTCGTTGTGCAAGGATTCAAGAAAAGGCGCAATGTTAATTAAAGTGTATCACACTGTTGTAAAACATATTTCAAGAATAGTATTTTTTTTTACCCAATCTATGGTTTTTGCATGGTCGAATGCAAACCGTAACTCCCAAGCAGGTGGAGCACCCATCTCATTGACGATTGTTGTATCAATGTCAGGGGTTGTTCTGGTCGATTTAAAACAAAAAAATTATACTGAACTTTTATACTTATTTTAAACTAAGTATACGATATTACAATTTTAATTAATATATTTTTTCTTTTACTTGACCAAATAACAATGTTTCCAAATAATAGTGATATTATTCATTGTTATACAATTGGAATGCATATTATTGAAAATTTTGATTCTGCAAATTTTTAATTGTAATACATACCAAAAAATCTCTTTATTTGAATTAATTCTCTAAATTGCACAAAGTATATAGTTCGTAGTGTATACACATATATTTGCATATATATATATACATAAACACTATTCTGATCACGGGATCAGAATATTATTCTGATCACAACTTGAACTTCCTGAGTTACACGCCTGAACTTCCCTCTGTAGAAACCCGACCTTCGGGCTATCTTCGCAACCGTGTCTCCCCACACGAATTATTTTGGTCAGTCGTGTTCTATGTGATGTAAGTGTAATCTCCAAACAGTTTTTAGCAACTAAATGCCCGTTTTAAATAGGAATCTCGCTCATTGGCGGATTTTGCTCTCGGGTCATGATGAACATGCGTCTGTTGCAATTTTACTGTCTGAGTTGTTCGACCTGAACTTCTCCAAGTGTTAGGTTGAACTTCCAACAACATTGCCCAAATGGGGCTTGCGATATACCATTGGAAAGCTATGGACACGAGTATCATGACCCAAGTTGAATTTTTGGCAAAATGTAAGCGGTTTAAGAGCAGTTTTGAAAACCGTTTTTTCTTCATACAAAAAACGTGAATCGTATTTTCGATCGCATTTCTAAACCGTTTATCGGAATGAGGCAAATAATATGGTGTTGGAAAGCTGCTGCAAAACCGCTCCTCCCACATGTTGAAAGTTTTCTCTAATTCCCTATGGTTAAAGAGTAATTTCGAAAATCCTAAAATTTCGCAAACCGAACAGCCGAGTTCGTATTTTCGATGTCATTTCTAAACGGCTAATCCAATTGAGGCAAATCATATGGTGTTGGAAAGCTTATGAAAATGCGCTACTTTTTCATGTTGAAATGTTTTTCTAATTTTGAATAGTTTAAAAGTAATTTAGAAAACTGTACAAGTTCCACCGAGTTCGTATTTTCAAGCTAATTTTTTAACCGTACGTCCGAATGCAGCAAATGATATGGCGTTGGAAAGCTTGAGAAAATGCGAAACTTTTTCGTATATATTGTTTCTCCCAAATCTTTACGGTTTTAAGTCAATTTTGAAAATGGCTAAAAACGTATTTTCACCGTAATTTCTACAAACTTTATCGGAATGGGGCAAATAATATACCGCTGAAAAGCTATGGAAAATGTGAAACTTTTTCATGTTGATGGTTTTCTCTGATTCCTAGCCGTTTTCAAGCAATTTTGAAAACGGCGAGATCATGCGTTATGCGTTTTATCACGAAACAGAGTCTTCGAAAATGCACCGTGTGAAGAACTTGAACTTCTCGGCATGTCTACTTGAACTTCACTCTGTTTCTTCACGTGTTGTTTTTTGTTCGTAACTCTCCATCCACTCACCGGAATTGAGCAAGTGATATACCGACGGAAAGCTGCTGTAAACACGCAACTTTTCCGTCTTGATCATTTTTTTCATACTCGCGACGGTTTAAAAGATTTTCATCTGAAATTCATTCGGTGTAGTAGCTGAACTTCCTGCTGTTTGCACGTTGAACTTCTGTCGTGTATTTTCGTTTGTAATTTCTCACCCATTCGTCGGTGTTACACAAATGATATTTCTTTTGTACAAACCTCTCTCGCAATAATTTTTTTAACTTTCTCCGACCGAGGACTTGAACTTACACAAATGATATTCCTGCCATTTTGAAGTAAATTAGAAAATGATGAGATCATGATTTCTGCCTTCATCGCGAATGGAAATGCACTGCGTGAAGTAGTTGAACTTCTCGGGCATGTCTGTTTGAACTTCACTCTATTTCTGACATGATGTTTTTTGCCCGTAACTCCCAAACCACTTACCGGAATTGAGCAAATGATATACCGATGGAAAGCTGTTGAAAACACGCAACTTTTTCATGTTGTTCAGTTTTTCATACTCGCGACGGTTCAAAATATTTTTTTGAATGCGTAAAAATGTGTTTTTAACGGTATGCATAAAATTTTAATCTATTCATCGGAATATAGCATATAATATACCGTTGGAAAGCTTATGAATACGAGCATCTTTTTCATGTAGACACACGTTACAATTTTTTGTCATTTGAGAGCAGTTTCAAAAATGGCAAAAACAACGTTGTTTTTTACATGTAATTGAAGGTTGGATGTCTCGCACTAGAGATCTTGAACTTCACCGGGAGGAGCACGTGAACTTCTTGCAACAAACCTTTTAAGCTATTTGTTTTCTATTCATATTTTCTTACGCGAAATGCATTCCGTGTAGTAGTTGAACTTCCCGCTGATTTTCATCTTGAACTTCTGTCACGTATTTTTGTTCAACCTCTCTCACAAGAATTTTTTAACTTCTCGGGGCCGAGCACTTGAACTTCTAGCAACAAAACTTTTAGCCTTCGCTTTTTTCATTCTTTTTTTCATACAAATGCACACCGTGTAGTACGTCAACTTCTGGCAGTTATCAATCTGAACTTCTCTTGATTTCGCTTTAGTAATGGAAAAAGTCTGAGTTTTTTATAGATATCGAACCTCTCTAACTTTTTATTTGAACTTCTTTGTGTATTTTTTAGAAATGTGAAAATTGGAGTTTTGTTAGAAACATCGAATTCTTTGTTATTTTGAATTGAACTTATTGGTTTTATTCTTTTGTAATCGGAAAAATCCGAGTTTTTTAATAAATATCAAACTGCTATGCTTTTTCCAATTGAACTTTTTCGTTATTTTGAATTGAACTTCTTGGTTTTATTCTTTAGAAGCCACTAAAGTTTTTCATCTGAAATTCGTTCAGTGTAGTAGTTGAACTTCCTGCTGTTTTTATGTTGAACTTCTGTGACGTATTTTCATTTGTAATTTTCTCATCGAGTCGTCAGTGTTACACAAATGATATTCCTTTTGTACAAACCTCTCTCACAATAATTTTTTTAACTTTCTTTGACCGAG
Source organism: Thinopyrum elongatum (assembly GCA_011799875.1). Lineage (NCBI taxonomy): Eukaryota > Viridiplantae > Streptophyta > Magnoliopsida > Poales > Poaceae > Thinopyrum > Thinopyrum elongatum. The sequence continues at coordinate 78,125,335 of CM022300.1, read as the reverse complement.
GACTTGAACTTCTAACAACAACAAAATTGGACCTTGCCTTTTAATTCATTTTTCTCATATTAAACACATACCATGTAGTACATGAACTTTTTCCGTTTTTATAATTTGAATTTTTTATTTTCTTTTTGAAAACAAATTGCTCCCAAATAATAACTGAACTTCTTTGTGGATTGAGAGAATTATTTTAAAACACAAAAAAGTAATTTCTTTTTTGTGTTTTTGAACATGGAAATACAAGGTGAACCTCTCTCTCAAGAATTTTTTAACTTCCCCAGACAGAGCACTTGAACTTCTTTCAACAAACCTTTTAAGCTTTTATTTTTTCTATACTTTTATTCTCAGTTGAAATGCATCCCTTGCAGTATTTGAACTTCTCGTTGTTTTCACTATGAACTTCTGTCGCATTTTTATGTATACGTCGAATTACACGGAATTGAAGGTCGCACGTCATTTTTTGCCATTTTAAAACATGTAATTGGAGGTCAGACGTCCCGCAATATAAATTATGAACCATGCACGGACGTGCACGTGAACTTCTTGCAATAAATCTGAGTTTTTTATATACTTCGAACTTCTCAGTTATTTTAATTTCAACTTCTTAGTCATATTCTTAGAAAGGAAATATGTTTTTAAATAAGCATCAAACATTTTGTTTTTGTAAATTGAACTTCATAGTTTTATTTTTCTTAGAAACGGTAATAATTTGAGTTTCCCGTATACATCGAACTACTCCTCTATTTTAATTTGAACTTCGTCATTTTTATTCTTTAGTAACAAGGAAAATCTGAGTTTTTTATAAATATCGAACTTCTCTATTTGGTAATCTGGACTTCTTGGTTTATTTCTTTTAGTAACGGAAATATCCTAGTTTTGTAATAAATATTGACCGTCCGTTATTTAAATTTGAACTCCTAGAGGTTTTTAAATATTAGAAATGATGAAAGCCTTTTTTAGGTTTTTAAATTTGAACTGTTGTGTTTTTAATTTGACCTTCTTACAAATTTTTAACAAACGTGGAAATATATGTTTCTGTTACAAACATTGGATTGGTCTTTTTTAATTTGAACTTTTTTATTATATTTTTCCAATAAAGGAATCCATAGGAGAAATATTGTACACGCATAACATTTTCTTTTGATCTACCCATTTTTACCTAAATTTTGAACGTCTAGAGTTAACGTTTTCTTGGTAAGTGTTCTTTTTCTTCTTGGTTTATAAACATCGAACAACTCCATTATTTTAATTTGCACTTATTATTTTTTTCTTTAGTAACTTGAAAATATCCAAGTTTTATATAAACATCTAACCGCTCGGGTATTTTAATTTGAACTTCTACTTTTTTTTAGAAATGTGGCAAATCCATTTTTATAAAAAAATTGAACTTCTCAATTCGTTTTGAACTCCTACATTAGTATTTTAGATATTAAGAAGATAGAAACAATTTTTTGTTTTGGATATTCCAAAATAAAACCATATTTTATTATATAGATGCTCTTTAGCGTTTCCATTTTTTTTGAACTTACCGTTTATTGTTTTTGAACTTCCTTTTTTTGCTACTGTGTTATTTAATTCTTGAAGCTCGTTTTTGCAATGGTGAACATCTCAATTTTATTCTTGAGTAAACGAAGAAAATTTGAGTATTTTTATAAACATCGAACAACTCCGCCACTTTAAATTCAGCTTCTTGGTCTTATTCTCGAGCAACGGTGAAAATTTGAGTTCTATAACAAATATTGAACCGCTCCTTTAATTTAATTTGAACTTCTTTGTTTTTTAGAAATTGGGTGAATCTACTTTTTTAATAAACTCTAGAACTGCTCTGTAATTTTAATATGAACTTCTTAGATATTTTTTGAGAAACAGGGAAATACAAGGGTTTTATACTTATCGGACTGCTCGGTTATTTCAAATTGAACTTCGTGAAGGTATATTTTACAAACGAGGGAAATCCATTTTTTTATTCTTGGTTTTATTTTTTATACACTTGAATTTTTTTATTGTTATATTTAACATCGAACCGCTCTCCTTTTTTAATTTGAAGCTCCTTCTTTACTTTTTATAAACAAAAAAATCCTTCTTTTATAAAGAAGAATTGTTGTGTATTATTGTAATTTATTTTTATTGGAACTTCATGGATTTTCTAGCTTGAACTTTCAAAATAGGGGGGCAAGTTTTTTCAACAAACTTTTTGAAGCTTACATAGTTTTGATGTTTCTTTTCTAATTTACCCATACTGAACTTGCGTGCACGTGTTCTTTCAGACACAAAGAAATGTAGTTTAAGAATTTGAACCTCAGGTTTTATGTACTTTCCTCCTGTAAATGAGGTTAAGGAACTTTTTTCACAAGTTAACTTCTGGCATTTAAAAAGGAAAAAATTCCTATGAAACTTTAACTATGTCGAGAACATACATATGTGAGGAACATCACCATCCAGATTTGCACCGTCTTTCAAACACATAACAGACATCAGACCACGTATATTTTACAACCAAAACGAAGCAACATTACAGCAGCCAAGGAGATGATGGGAAGAAACAAGCAGAGCAGACGCAGTTCAAATAATATGCCATCAAGAAACACAACATCGACCAAGTGGTCAGGTATAGAACAAGATCACCAATTGACAAGCAAAACCTTTTAGGCTTTAGTATAGAAACAAACTACTGGTCGTTGCATCATCAAGAACCATCAATTCACATCCGCACACAAATATATTCTCAACATCAAGCACCAACAGGAACCATAAACAAGCATCATTTAATCACTTTAAAAAGCACATGCATCAAGAAAGATTGCTGCGGCCAAACAAAAGGAAAATTTATCAGCTGCAAGTTTTTTTGTGCTCCCCTGCATAGACACAACAATTATCAACTTCCATATACATGGACTTCAATTCTCTGTCAACATGAACTTCGCCTGTAACCAAAGATGCACTGAGACAGGGTAAAATGTTACAAAAAATACACTTTTTTGTGTGAGACATATACACAAACAGCTTCTATGCATTGCTAGTACAAGGAGAGGGGCAGCTCGATGCGGAGACTGGGGCGGGGGCAGAGTGAAAGGCAGCAGCAACATGGAGGAAGGGGGAAGCAACAACATGGAGGAAGTGGGCGGCAGTGACGACGAGTGTGGTGCGCTGCTCCGCACACCAGCACCGGAGCCGGGAGGAGGCGCGTGGCCTGGTGTGGCACATGACCTGCCCAAGGGGTTGCCCGTGACCTTCCCAGGGCGCTGCCGCGACCTGCCCTCACGCGCACCTGGGATGACGCTGGATCCAAGGAGGACACATGCGTCAGATCCGCGTCGGCGGCCGAGGCGGTGGATGGGCCCATGGGAAGGAGGGTGTCACTGCAGCCGGGACAACAGCGAGCGAGGATTTGGGCGGCGGTGCGCGTGAGGTTGACGGCCCGCGGAGGAGGCCGCCGCCATGGTGGATTCAGGGGGAGGTAGGCCACCACCGAGGTGGATCCAGGGGGAGGGGTTCGCCGCCGCGATGGATTTAGGGGGGAGAGGCGACCACTACGGTGGATTCCGGGGGAGGGAGGCGGCGGCTGCTCATGGGATCCGGGGACCGGCGATGGTGCTCGAGAACCAGGGCAGACCGGCGAAAGCACGTGGGGGTTCCGGGGCCGCGCCACCGTTGGCGAGGAGGGGACGTGGCGAGCCGACCGCGGGGGGTGGGGGGGCGGTGGCCGCGCCGCTGTTGGGGAGGTGGCACGCCGGCCGCCGGGGAGGAGGCGCTGCGCCGTGGGGGATGTCGGTCGGGGATGGGGGCCGAGACGTGGAAGAGTGGGAGGTGGGAGGTGGGGTTCGGTTTTTTGTTTTTAGATCTCAGGAACGTCCGATCGCGCCCTATATAGGCCGCGCCGTGATCCGAATAGTTGTTCTAATCCTGGGATTAGAATAGTGCTACTCTATATATGTGTGTGTGTGTGTTCATATATATTTTAATATTATTGAATATCATGGTAGATATTCATATACACACTAAATTTATATTCTAATAGTAGTTTCTAGTGTATATTAGGCAGCCATATTGAAAAAACTTGTAGGGCATAGCAAACGTGATTTGCAAGTTGGGTTCCGTAGTAGAATCATCGAAGAACCAAAAGTATTATTGATTATGCTTTTGCGCATGACTCGATTATCTGACATGCTTGTCTAGATTCACTTGGTTTGATTTGGTGCAAATGAGAACTCCTACTCGTTTCTTAAATAAAAAATTGTTAAACATTGAAATATAGTTATCATAAATTTATTGTGATACTAGCGTATTTAAACTCAACATCACCAGTCCGGTTGGTTTGCCTATGCGTGGAATAAACTATCAGTACTTGGTGTTGAGACTCTATTTTATGTGTTTCAATAATCATTCAGATGTAATATATAATTGTATAGTGATTACTAGCATCATTTGTAGTCGGGGGTTAGGGTGGTCACCACTTTTGCTTGGCCTATGGGCCAGCCCCGGAGAGGGGGAGGCTAGGTCGGGAGATGGGTAGAAGGTGGAGGCGATGCTAGCTTGGTAGAAGGTGGATGCACTGCTAAGTCGGGTTTTTGCGTTTAGTGCTCCAGAGACCAGTACTGAGAGATGCCGGTGAGAGGAGGGGTTGCTTTACAGGAGGAGAAAATACGAAAAACCCGATAATTCAATACAGTGCCCCGGCTCGTCTACACCCGTTGAACTGTAAAATACAAAAATGCAAAAAATCTTCTTTTTTTTGTGGTGCAAGATGCTTAAATGCGTGATGTTCGTGAAATATTTTGCGATGTTTGGATGTTTGAGGAGCTCGTGGCAAAAAAGCAAAATCATATGTGAACAGTGTTGTTTTCAAAAGTTTCTCATGCACCCTAAATTTATCTGTTTTGCCACGAGCTATTTAAATGTCCAAACTTCACCAAATTTTACACGCAGGGACGAAATTGGGCCTAGGGCAACTGGGGCTATAGCCCCAGGCGTGACCCAACTAGTGCCATTATATCCAGTAGAAAATTTTCAGATTTTCACATTTAAAGAGGCCCTGCCCCAGGCGTGAATACCCAGCCCAAGGTCTCAGCGGCAGCCCAACTAACTCGCTCAGCAGAAAGTCCAAAGTTATCGATCGCCTGACGTCTCAGTCGACCAGAAAAATTACATTCACCATGTGCCTCTTTTCATCCGCCGCCCCAGCTCCCCGACGGCTCGACAGATAGGACCATCCGGACCTGGCCTCGTCGCCTCATCGCAGCAAGCCCCCATCTCCAATTCCGGCGGCCACTTGTTCTGCTCCGTCTCCACAACCGGCTAGAGGTATTTCAAGTTTGTTGTATCATCTATTTTTTTTGCTACGGGTGATTTAATCTAGCGTTCTAAATCTAGATGTTAAATTGTACTATTACTTTAGTCAAATTTATTTCAGTTATTTGTTAACAGGAAAAATGGTAGAAATCCAAGATAAAGAGGACATACACACACGGACGCACGCACGCACGATTAAATTTCTTTTGAAGCAACTTCGGGCCAGCCTACATCTAACAATACCAGAATCAGCGGGAGCCGGAGCTGATAATGAAGAAAAAAAACACATGTGTGAAGCTTAATCAAGATGACATTAATCCTGACCACAATATCCGAAAACTGATTGAGGAAACGCAAGGGGCTATTACCTTTTGCGCTTCGTGATAATGGTATATTAAGTTTCCCTTTTTTGGCAAAATTCATATGAACAATTGACTTGTCTATGTCCATTGTCTTGATTTTAAATACACGATTTTGTGTTTGCAACTCCAGGTCCTTCTAATACTGCTAGTGAAGAAACGATGGCCTCAAATTAAGCAACTCTTCATTAATTTGGTGCCAATGTTTGCAATTATGCACTTTGTTAAACTATTTGTTTTATTAAATTTTCGCTCGTGGTAATAATGAATTCATATTTCATCTTTAATGTGAATTTTTGGCATACATCTAACACACTCTAGTATGCTTGGTATTTGATGTTATTTGTAGTCACTTAGTTTTAGCCCTATGCTTTGAGAAATCCTGGCTCCGCCTCTGTTTGCACGGGCATCATGCACATGAGCATGTTGCACCATAAAAAAAAAGTCAGAGTTTTTTGAAATCCTTTTCTACTTAAAATGATTTTACTGTTTACACCCGGGCTCATCCGAGCCGAGGTGCTGAATAGCCGTCCGACAAAAACCTAGTCTGGTTTTGGGTGAAGCATGAGAACTAGAGAAGGGTTCGTGTAGGTGCTACCTTTTGCGTGTGCCCGAGTCTGTACAGGCGAGGTGACCAGCTTGCTGAGTGAGCATACCTCTCATTTTAAACGGCAATCACGCATCGATTGATCACAGCACTAGTAGTATGATGAAGCATCGGGCAGGTGGAACGTTAAAACTACGTACGGAGTAGTTTGCAAGCATTAAACTCTTGGTTTTTTTCTTTGGACAAAAGGACGAGCTGACAGGGAGCCGTGGTGCCACTGTGCGCAATGCTGTATTTGGTGGTGTACATATATCTCTACTATCTAAAAAACACATAAGGTTACTTTTCCTGCCAACTGACCATGTTCTGCCCAGCCTTTCGTCCAACCTAAAGTCCCCCCTCCATGCTCCGATTTATTAGCCTCCAATCTTGGGATTTTATTTCCTTTTCTCTTAAAACTGGCCATTAAGCTTTAATTTGTTTCCCTAATTTGCGTCTTAGTTTGTCTGGTGATGAAACCGCCTGCGATCATGCTGCTCCCTCCGTCCCTCGCGCTGCGGCGACTCAACGTTCGCCGCCTGCGACCACACTGTCCATCCCTGCCCAACGAGCACGCCGCGCGCTGGCCGCAACACCTTCACCTGGTAGTCTTGTACGCCTGTCGCTCGACGGACGTGCCGGCGAGCTCCTCCAAACCTCGCGCCTCCCTCTGCTTGTGCATGTACATCCCGTTGCTTTTATCATGTCCACTCCAATTTCGCATCCTCTCACTCCTTGCCGAGGATACACTCTGATCTGCACATCTCTGCCAGGTCCCTCGATGGACTGAACTTCCTGTATGCCACTATACACCGCCTTCGGCAGTCCAGGCCGATCGATGCCGCCGGAGTTCCCCGCCGACCAATTCCTCGCATGGGAGCCACTACGGTCTGGACACCGCCGCCATCTCAGCAGGTCTATGCACGATTTTGGTAATTCAACTGTATGCAAGATAAGATTTTGATTCGGTCCAGTTTGGTTCAGATTTCTCTACTATCTAAAAAACACATAAGGTTCCTTTTCCTGTCAACTGACCATGTTCTGGTGCCCAGCCTTTCGTCCAACCTAACGTCCCCCTCCATGCTCCGATTTATTAGCCTCCAATGTTGGGATTTTATTTCCTTTTCTCTTAAAACTGGCCATTAAGCCTTAATTTGTTTCCCTAATTTGCGTCTTAGTTTGTCTGGTGATGAAACCGCCTGCGACCATGCTGCTCCCTCCGTCCCTCGTGCTGCGGCGACTCAACGTTCGCCGCCTGCGACCGCACCGTCTATGCTAATTATTATGTCTATGCTAATTATGCTTTGGTTCTTGATTTTAACAGATGCTCCCGCCACTGCGGATGAGGGCTCACAAGACGACCGTTAACATGGAGTACGACGAGCGGTACGCACCGTTCTTCAGGAGAGCCCGACTATTGGGTTTCGTCCTACAGTTCAAGCGTAAGCCGCCGACGCTCGTCCACTCAGCTCTCACGGCTTTGATCGACCGGTGGCGGCCAGAGACGCACAGCTTCCATCTTCCATATGGGGAGATGACCGTGACCCTCCAGGATTGGGGGATGATTACGGCCCTACCGCTCGAGGGTCGTGCTCTCACAGGACGAGTGGAGAGGACGAACTGGCACGATAGGGTTGTCGCCCTCATCGGCGCTGCCGGGGGCCCCGCCCCCCCCCCCCCCCCCCCGCCGCTAAGAACAACCGGACTTCCGGCGTACCGCTGCCATGGCTCCTCAAGTACCGGAGCAAGTGCCCGGAAGATGCCGAACCCCGGGTGGTGGAGCAGTAAGCCAGGGCCTACCTGTGGTATCTTCTCACGGAGGTAGTGTTTCCAGACTGCTCCGAGAACTCTGCCCTATGGATGTATCTCGACTTCCTAAAGGACTGTGATGCGGGGTACAGCTGGGGGGCCGCCGGCCTCGCCTACCTATACCGTTCGGTAAGTGAATATCACTTTGTTTCAAATATCATGGACGTGTGCTGCTTTAGATTATGACATCTTATCATCTATACTTGTTTTGTAGCTTGACGACGCGACCCAGAGGGCGGAAGGCACGTCTGGTATGTGTGGATGTGTATGGGGCCTCTCCATTTCGATGTGGGAGCGAATCTCGGTGGGCCATCCGGAGAAGTTGCGCTCGCGTGCATGGACGGACTATGGCGAAGATGACGAAGATGATCGGTACCCGACCGTCGCATACGCTTGGGACGTGGTGCGTGTCTACACGGGCGATTCCAAGGCCTTGTATAAGGTCTTCAGCAACGAGCTTGATGCTCTGACAGTTTTTCAGGTATAAGAACTGGATTTCGAATAGTTTCGATGACACTTTCACTTGAGCTTACCATTGTTTGGTACTAGGTTACTTGGCGACCGTATGATGGTGAACGAGAGTGGGGGTTCAAGCTGAACAGCATGTGCAAGCAGGACCGGCTTCTCTGGCGGTGCATCGTGCCCATGATTTGTGTCTATGCCGTGGAGTACCACTTGCCACAGCGCGTTGCCGCGCAATTTGGTAAGGCGCAACGCACACCACCAGCCGGCATCGTCACCGATACCGGTGGCTACGACCTACACCTGTGAGTACCACCAGGCATCCTCATCGATACCAAGTTCTTGTTTTGATGTTTTACATTCATTCTTAGGGTGTTCTACATTCTTTCTTATGCATTGCAGGATGAGCAGGCAGAAGAATCGGTCAATCATAGGTTGGGAAGACCAACATGCGAGATACGTGAAGGAATGGAATGAGTGGAAAACTCGCAAAGATGTGGAGAGGAAAGTGATTGACTGGAACGAGTACGCGGATCACATGCTATGGTACGACGATGGCATCAAGCATCGTCTGCTTCTGAGGCCCTAGTGGACGACAGCAGATGCCGAAGACTTGTTCGATGACGCCTCCGAGAATGAAGCCTACAATGAGAGCATCAGAGAGCTTAAAGGTGGGTTTAGGGAGTACGGACCCCTCATGAACAGAGTGGTAAGTTGTTTTTATCTGTTTTCAACCGACGGTTGGATGAAATCAACTTTAGTGCTACTGACTCATTTTATTACTTTGCAGTCTTCAGAACTGAACAAAAGCATTTTTGAAGCCTCTGATGCGCTTAGTTCTATCCCCGGGACTCGAGCTAGTGAGAACAAGTTGAGGGGAACGGTGAAGGTAACATGGAGTTCATTTTCTTAAGTTCATTTGCAGAAGTTCGTCATTGCAGAAGTTCTCATTGTTTATTGTTTCGTTCTCATTGCAGAAGTTCGTCAACAAATGTCGCAAGCTTGTGGGCCTGCTTGGGTGCGCTACCTCCACCGAGGATGCTTTTGCTCCTGCAGCACCGATGCGTAGCCTCACTTCATCGAGCCATGCTGCCTCGTCATCTAGGGCGGTTCAAGCGTACGAGGACGAGGACGAGGACGACGATGAAGAAGGTGAAGATGAAGAAGAGGACGAGGAGGGAGCAGAAGAAGAACATGGGGAAGAAGAGGAAGAGGACGATGAGGAGGAAGAGGAAGAGGACAATGAGGAGGAGGAGTACGATGATGATGACGGACCTCCAGCAACTCAGACAACCCAGCGTGAGAAGAGGAATGTGTCGAAGAAGGATTGGAAAAGTCCATCCCCGTTTCAGAGAGCGCGTCCTACTCAGCGCAAGAAGAAGGCGGCCGAGAAGCGATCAAAGACCAACGAGGACCGTACCTCGAAGAGGGGAAGGAGGGAGTGAAGTTGTTGCCGTGCCGTTGAACTAGTTAAACATTATATGTTTGCTTCGTGAACCATTTGCTCGTGAAACTATTTCGTATTTATTGAACTTGCTATGTAAAACTTCATGAAACATTTGTGGATGTGTGCTTGCTATGTAAACCATATTTCTTAGTTGAACCATTTGCCCATGAGCTATTCTTCATATATGTGATACATATGCTTATTGTTTTAAGTATTGAAATCGTTATGTGCAAAAAATTGAAGACAATACAAGTTATGTGCAAAAAATGCACTAGGATCAGGACCTACCGCCGGGGATCGTGGCGGTAGGTTTCCACACCCTACCGCCAAAGCTTCTGGCGGTAGGGGGCCTCACCCCATGCGCCTGCGTTCTGTGACCAAAAATGCCACCAGAACTGCGGTAAGGTTGCACACCCTACCGCTAGGGTCCATGGCGGTAGGACTGCAAACCCTACCGCCTTTCCCTCTGGCGGTAGGACGGGGGACCTTTTTATATGCCACGGACCGCCCGCCCCGCCCCCTTATCCCCCCACTCAGCCGCCCGTTCTTCTTCCTCTCGCCCCCTCTCTCATCTCCTCCACTCCCCCCTCGGATCTTCTTCATTTCTTCACCGTTTTGCGGATCGAGATGGCCCCGAAATGAGAAAAGTAAGCTCCTCCGATCCCTCCAATTAGTTTGAATCAAATCACTCCCCTTTTTTAACTAGATTTGAAAAAAAAAATTGTAGCCTAGGAATGATTTAGTTTGAGTCAAAAAAAATTGATATGTAAAACTGTTGGTGGATTTTATATAGATGTGATGATGCATGTTGATATGATGAACCCTAATTCATATTCATGTTAAAAAAGCATGTTCATGTTAAAAAAATCATGATGAACCCTAATTGATATGATGTACCTTTGTGATTGCATCTTGATATATTTTTTTATTTTTTGACCATATGATGAACCCTAATTCATGTTCATGTTAAAAAAAATCTTCATATGCTTATTGAAAGATTAACTCATATTTCCTAGGTTTAGGTACGGAACCGTGGAGCAAGCACCGCCCACTCCATCATCGCCCGCTCCTCCCACTCCTCTCCAGCACATCCCGTCACAGATGCCGCTCCCGTACGTGTACGAGGCCTTCCCCGAGCTACTTCAGCCAGTGGGATCTGTCTCAGGCGAGGTCCTAGAGGCGACGAGGGCAATGCGGTGGCACGAGAGGGCAGAGTGGATCCTCGATGATGTAAAGTGTTGGTCGCAGAGCGTGAAGGAGTGGAAGAGTGTGAAGGCAGAGATGGATGCAGATCCAACTATCTCCCGTGTCCGCCGGGAAGGGTGCATTGAAGCTGCCAAGCAGCACGCCGACAGGGAGCTGCGCAATTTGGGCCGGAGAATCTACTTCGAGAGCAATGTGGAGGAGAGAGCCAGGATGCCGCCCCCAAGTGCATCGGCATTCGAGATCATCAACTGGGGAAGGGCGGAGGCGAAAACTCCAGCGGGCAAGGCAAGGTGGGAGTGCTTGTCAGGTCGGATGCCGACCAGCGTTCCGCCTCCGCCTGAACCGGTGGATCCGTTGCTGTTTCTGTCTCCACGGCCAGGGCTAACATACGACGAGCTCTGAAGATGTCTTCCCGCTCTCTGAACTTGTCTGAAGATCGTCCTATTAGTTTGTCTTGTGCCTTTCAATTATGTTCTCAATATCTAAGAAACTATGTGGCTCTTGTAATGCCTTGTGCCTTTCAATTATGTTATCAATGAATATGATACTATGTGCTGTCAAATTCAGTTTTTTCATAAGTTTGTCTGTCAAATTCAGTTTGAACATTAAGTTAACTTCATGGCAATTGTTCCTGTCAATATGAGTGTACTTTCATGTGAAAAAAGAGAATCATTACATCACTGAAAAGAGCACAGTTTCTTCAACAACAACTACTTCAAAATACAAGCTTGCACTATGATGGGACCCTACCGCCGGGGAGTGTGGCGGTAGGTTTACCCAGCCTACCGCCAGGGTCTAAGGCGGTAGGGTGCCCACCCCACGGCCATGGGTTCTATGACCAGAAGTGGCAATTGATACGCGGTAGGGTTGCACACCCTACCGCTAGGGCTGCTGGCGGTAGGACTGCATACCCTACCACCGAAGCCTCCGGCGGTAGGATGTCTGCCAGGTCAGCGCCTGGCCGTTTGTGTGATAGCGGCTGCCGTTTCCCTACCGCCAAAGGTCCTGGCGGTAGGCTATGCAAGCCTACTGTCATAGGGTGCGGCGGTAGCAAAAGGGTAAAATGTAAAAAAAAATCAAACAGGGGCCAGATCCCGAATTTATACCACAAAAGGGTCAGAACACGAAATTTATCCACGTGGCGTTTAGCTTCCAACGTGCAGGACGAGTGTTTCGTGCCTTTGTAGTGTTTCTGGAGTGATCACTTGTAAGATTGGGTCATGTGCACATGTTGGTGGTCCTTCTCCGCGCTAGTGTCAACCATTGACGTGGAGAGTGCGGCCCATTGACGTGAAGCCTTGTCATTACTCCGCCAAGGTGCCAGAGTCTTCATCCACTCTAGACTTGACATCGTCTAGCGAGATGGCCTCTCCAGGGGTAGAGGTTGTGTGCGAAACGCTTGGGCCCCGTGTCCCTCCTGTAGGGGCAACTCGGGCATCTCAAACCCTAGCCTGCCATCGAGGCTCCTTTCCCCTTCTCCTCTCCCTCACCACCATCGGAGGGGGTCGCCGTCAGTGGCGGAGCATCGTGGGGACAATTCCGGGCCTTGGCCCCCCCTTCCAAAAGGAAAATTTGCCAAATACACTTATTTATCTGATAATTGTTGTACTAATCCTCCGGCGTCTCTCATCACCCTAGCCTTTTCTATGTCATATACACTGATTTGGCCCCCTAATATTTGATTCACACTCTGCCACTGGTCGCCGTAACGCCACGCGGCAGTCGAGGATGGTTGCGGCGAGGCTCTAGTCGCTTCGGCCCCCGTGGAGGACCTTGGAGCCGAGGTGGCGACCTCGGGTGATGGTGTTGCGCCGTCCTCAACAAGAGGCACCAGCGGGTGCTGGTCGCTCACCTTGGCCGTGCAGGGCAGCGTGGTGACGGCGGCGATGGTTGTGGTGCGCAATGGTCTAGGGGGCACCCGCATCAGATCTGACGGTACCTTACTCTACAACCTCTTGTCACCCTCATCTCAGATCTGTTCTTCGGTGGTCTTTGGGTGTCGTAGTCGTGTCTTTCTCTCAGGTGGGATGGGAGTAGGAACCGGAGAAATCAGTGGTCGGCTATGCCGTCCCCTACTTGTAGGCACTGGTAAGGTTGCCAATTTCCCCTCCTCTTCCTCCCATGTTGATTGTGTATCGGGTGAAAACCCACATCCCTCAAGATTGAGCGGTAACGATGTCGTGGGCGCCGTGGCCTTCAAGGGGGTGTCTTCTTTGGTGAGCTTTGGGGGGAAGCGCGCTTCTTCTGTTGGGGGTTGTCGATGACAGGGTCGGAGGCTTCAGGTTGGTGTTGTTGTGGCGAGACCGCTCAAGTTCATATCTTTTGTTTGGACGCCCATGGTTACCAGCGTTTGTTATCGGCCAATTGGGCAGGGGATAGGGTTCCCCTCCCAGGGTTGCCAGTGCTCACCAGTGGTGGCATGAGGTCGGTTCTAATCCCCGTGAACTTGGTGTCGTCTCTCAGCTTCGTCTCGAATGCCTTCCGTCCTCTGCAGCTTGGACATCAGCGGCCTTGTCGTGTAGTTGCTTCTTCTTGTTTGCAGATGTCAAGCAATGTCGAAGCTTCCCTTGGCTGAGCTCGTTGTAGTTTGGTGGTGGTGTCCTAGTGTGGTCTTCCGCATGGCAATGGCGCCAGTCTCACTTTTGTCCTCGGGTGGGCGCCTCCACCTTTCGATGGATCTACGCCTTTCGTGCCAGGGCGATGGGGCAAGGCAGTGGCAGTGCCAGGAATAAAATCATGTGTAGTCACTTCAAAGTTATGTAGTCAAATGTACATATTTTTATGTTTTTTTTTTGCATGATTTATACTTGATGTATGACGTTTTTGCCAAAGAGTTATGTAGTCAAGTGACTACACAGCCTATAGGTGGCTTCGCCATTGGGGCAAGGTGCCCCCTTCTGAGGTGGAGGAGATCGACACCGACAGCCAGAGCTTATGGAGCTAACAATGGCGCTCCTCCAGCTACCGGATGTTTCTTCCGTAAGCTATGGCTGGTGATCTGCTCGCTTTGGAGGGCTTCTCCGACTTCTAGCTGCATTAGTGCTTCAGGTTTTCATATTTTTTTTCTAGTAGTTTGTCATAGCCTGTTAGCTATTTATGCAACACCATGTATCTTCTCGATGTTTCTTTTTTCCTTTGGTTTCAACTTTGTTCAATGTAATCCTTTACACAGCTTCATGTATCTTCTCGTTGTTTCTTTTTTCCTTTGGTTTCAACTTTGTTCGATATAATCCTAGACGGTTGAAGACTTTGTTAATTCAAAGCCAGACTCTGTTTGAGCCTTTGTTCTAAAAAAAGATGGCCTCTTCAAAGGGAGGTATTATTCTACTACACCTAAACTCCGCATAAGTTCAAATTGTGTTCTTTTGAATTAGACAAGATCCAATTAGCAGTTGCATAATCTCAGTAATTTAATCTAACAATTTCATCCCAAATTCCGTTATCAGAAATTAACACCTACAAGGTTCAGAAAAAAAGAAAGGAAAAGGGAATATGCTTTGTCACGCTATAGGGGACGTCCTCCCATTTTTTGGATGTTCGTAATTTCTGATAACTTGGTTATCGTTAATCTCTTAATACACTGAACTTTGACAAACTTGGTCAATCTAGCAGGTATTGCTTTACTCGTTATCCCCATCATGAGGCCGCCCCACGCCGGTTTTTCAACCGGCGCGCCCTGCGCCCCCAGGGCGGCGCTATTTCAAGCCCAGGGGAGCCGAACGGCTGGAGATGCTCTAACTCCCCGTCTCTTCCATGCGGCCTTGCAGCTGGGCACTCATGCCTAGAGCAGCAAGTCTCCGGTGCATGCATGGGTGGAAAGTTCCGCCAGTGCTAATATGAATACATGCACGTGCAAAGCTAATGAAAGATAGCTAGCGCAAGGTTCAAAAAAAGAGAAAGACAGCTTGTGCATGTATGTACTGGTGCATGTTTCCTTCCCTGTATATTCTGCATTCGACAAAATATTCAGTAATTAACTTCTCTTTGGTAAGAACTAGCACATATGTCCGTGCGTTGCAACGGGAGAGATTTTTTCGCGAGAAGCATCGGAAGAGATAATTGATGTGATCATCAAAACGGTCTCCACAACTGTGAGGCAACAGAGCGGAGGGCTGTAGTATTCTCGAGAGTCATATTTGGCCCGCGAGATCTTTATAGCAGTGGGGTTGGTCGGAGTGGCGGTCACTACCCAACTCGTACCTTTTTTTCCTTCAGGTCCGCCTCCTTGTCGAGGTTGTGGTGACCTCCTGATTTTTTTTATAAAAAATGCGAGCATTTTTTTTGAAAAAATCGTTAATTTCTGGAAAATGGCAAACAAAATTTTAAATAGGAAGATTTTTTGGAATTCACTAACATTTTTTGAAAACAGGAACCATTTTTAAGGTGGAGAAATGAATATTTTTTATATTTGTGAACAATTTTTGAAAATGGAAACTTGTTTTGAACATTCAAAACCATTTTCAAAAATGTGTTTTTAATCATGAATATTATTTTGAATATGTCAACATTGCAATAAAAAGGGATATTTTTTGAATTTCTGTTATTTTCAAAAATGTAATTTATTTTATAATTCTTGAACAATTTTAGATTTTTTCTGAAGAAATGCTAATATTTTATTGAATTTCTAACAAATTTGGAATGAGAATAAAAATATAAAGTTCCAAATATTTTTGAAAATGGGAACAGATTTTGAAATTCTGGAGATTTAATGAAAATTTATACAAAAAATGAATTCTAAAAAAATATAAATAACAAATTTATGGAAACAAGGAAAAAATAACTTGGAAGGGAAAAAGAAAAAGAAAAGTAGAAAAAGAACACAGAAAAATAGAAAATGGGCCGGCCCAATGTTGGCCACCTTGCGAAGCTCCAACTATATGCCGCCCAGTGCGACAAATAAGGTTTTCCAGCTGCGTGGGCAGGGTATAAATGGGTGGCTTCTCTGGGCCTTAGCGCGTGCGGGCCCACGTACGAAATTCTGGACAAAACTCTTTTTTTTTCTTTTCTAGCAGATGGACCACAAAAATTTAGTACCACCTTGGATATAAAAAAATTATTTTCGACGGTGAACGGATGA
Organism: Thinopyrum elongatum; assembly: GCA_011799875.1. Taxonomy (NCBI): domain Eukaryota; kingdom Viridiplantae; phylum Streptophyta; class Magnoliopsida; order Poales; family Poaceae; genus Thinopyrum; species Thinopyrum elongatum. The sequence continues at coordinate 78,109,106 of CM022300.1, read as the reverse complement.
AAAAATTGAAGAAACGCACCTTACTTTATTAATAATAGGTATAGGTATAGGTATAGAATTGCACCATCCAGACCAAGTCACGTATTGAATCTAAACTACCATGGAAAATTTTGGTCACATACCCATGAGGGGTAAATAGGTCTTTTCAGGTGTCATTTAACACCGTTAAAGCTTAAAATGGACGGAAGTGTCATAAAGGGCATAAAATTTAGACACGGTGTTAGATAGGCAAAAAAAAAGTATTCCAGTGTCAAACAGGGAAGCAAAATTTAAAGTAGTGTTATATAAGGAATTTTCTCTTTTTTGATGTTCGGTATTGCTTTACTCGTTATCCCCATCATGAGGTCATGAGCTCCTGTTCACCTACCGGCGGATGACACCATGAGACATGAGTAGCTGCCGCTGCTTATTTGTGAGGATATGACTCTGCTAGCTGCGCTGCGTTCGTGGCATTTCCAGACCCCCCCCCCCCCCCCCCCCCCCCTTTTCACCTGTAGCTGCAGCAGTCATGCCTAGTGAGATGGCCGGAGATGGTGCTGTAGGATAGTCTTGTGCATCTTCTGCCCTGAAGAAGATTGACTCCTTTTATCCACTTCGTCTCCATGTCGACAGCAACCGCCCACACTTCACTGTCCGCGAGATGGTGCTTGGCCAAGAAGCAGACGACGTTGCTTTCGTGCAAGCTCAACATGGGCATATCCACGAAGAGGTGACCAAAATTCGGCTCGCCGTCCACTCCAAAGTCTCAGGCCGCAGCGGCGCGTCAAGGGCTACGCCGTCGGCCACCGAGAGTTCAGAATCATAGAGCACGCAGTCCTTGTGCCAGGCATCCAGTTGGCGCCAAGGGCTCGTGGCCGTGGTGGTGGTGGTCCAGGTGGAAACGGACCAACCCGGGGAGGAGGAGAGACAGACCACCTCGACGAACCTGATGCGGATTGTGTCGCCCGACACGTCGAATTTGACGTCGCGAGGTTGCGGCCGGTAGTTGGTGCCCGGCCGGGGGAGATCTGCAGATGGCAGCCGGAGATAGTGGATCTCAGGGTGTTCGCCGCCGCCGAGGACGTTGTTGCAGAAGAGGATGTCGTCCCACACGTCGACGAACGCCATGGCACCGCCGCCGCCAACCACGATCGCCTTGCCCGGCGTGTAGCAGCCAAAGTCGGCGGCTTCGCCTGCCTGTGACGATAAGACGGGCTTCTTGACGGTCCAGGCTCGCGTCTCGGTGCTGAAGAGGTAGAGCTCGAACTCTCCTTGCTCCTGCATGGCCAGTGCAGCGACGTGGTAGCCTCCGCCGCCGCCATGAGACAGGAGGCCGACCGCACAGATTTCGTCGACCAAGCGCGTGCCGCCTGGTTGCGCGATCAGATCGAGCGACGGGGCGGCACAAGCGCCGCCACCGGGCTGGTAGATGTAGTAGTCTGGGAACGGCCATAGCTTCATGAGTATGGCGATGGTGAGGAGGACGAGGCCACCGTGGGCGGAGAGGACGAGAGGCTCCTCGGTGAAGTGGGTGCCGGTGGCCCAGGCGAGCACGTAGGAGACGCGGGGCGGGCGGGCGACGAACAAGGTGGCCTGGATGGCCATGGCGCGGTGCCTGTCGTCCGGGTCGGTGGTGTGGTACCTGGCGGTGGTGGCATTTGTGCCCTCGCCGAAGAAGGGCTTGCTGTCAAGAAGGCAGCTCTTGGGGGGATCGGCGGCGGCGTCGACGTCGGGCGGAGTCGGCGAACCCAGCGAAATCCGCGCCTCACGAGCATGATGCGCATCCATCCTAGCTACCTTCGTGTGGACTGGATTGGATTGGAATTTCTCTCGCATGGATCTTGACGATCGCCAGCCAGATCGGTTGGGGTTTTGAACTGGCTTGGCAAGCGCACGTAACCAAAGGAATGTATGGATGAACGGATATTCCTTTTTCTTCCAAGTGAACAATCAGACCAGGTTCAGTCTCTCGGAGGTGCTCATAAAGGGAGAGTGTGCGTGTGTGCATTCATAGGGGTGAGTGTACGCGCGTATATATAAGTGCTTGCGTCTGTACTGATGTTCAAAAAAAAAGTGAACAATCAGACCAGGTTCGAACCGTACCAACGTTTTTTAAGTATTTCCGTGCCGACGTTTTTTTAGGTATTTGAAAAAGAGTACTTTTTCTAGAAATCACGTTTTACTTGCATGCTGCAGATGCGGTTACAATGGAGGCAATGGCTATGAAAGAGGGACTGATCTTGGCTAACTCTATGGGGTTTCGCAGAGTTACAGCTGAGTCCGATTCAACCGAAGTCATCAACTTTTGCACAGGACAATCACAATGGTGGGATCCAGCAGCAGCTATTTATGCAGAATGCATTGACGTGGTTTTCATGATTGGGAAGGTTGACTTTATTCATTGTCCTAGAGAAGCCAGTAGCGTTGCACATGAGCTAGCTAGACATAGTTTTTTGAAGAAAAAAAATTATCTTGTAATTGGGACGATGATCCCCCTAGCTGGTTAATGTAATGTTGCTTAATAATCAATAAAGCTAGCCATGATGGCCTTCCTAAAAAACAATTTAGGGTGTTACAAATGTCGCAGTTTTTTTTTTTTGCATCGATACAAATGTCACAGTTCTACAAACCGTTATATTCACAATACCGTATCTTTTTTAGTATTTGAGAAAGAGCTCTTCACCTCTTATTTTTTACTAGCAAACATGCCCGTGCGTTGCAACGGGAAAAAAAAAGATTGAAGTGCTTCGCTATAAAGCAAATGTCAATTATCATTAATCAGGCTAGACAGATAGATGATAAGTTTGATGATAACAAAAATAATGAATCAATTAACAATAGGAGTCCTTGGGGCGCTAGTTCGAAACTTGGGAAGTGAATCCTAGTCAACTAATCGGATGATCAACCTTATCTTTAGATTACCATAATGGTAAAAAAATACCGCACACGCAATGCTTCTTTTGAGTTATCGACATCGGATAATAAAAATATAGTATACTTCATCCGTTGTCCAGCCATGCACGGTGTGTTAACCGCGATGTCCTGTCATATAGACATTCTAACTTCTTGTTTTACTTAGTCTGTTGTACCTCAATTCAGGACTAATCATAATTTCCTCTTTTCTAGCTTTATTGAAAGTGCGAGCATATAAGCCTTTGCCGTGTGTCCTCTAAGCCTTTGTCAAATATTGTCTAATCCTTATCCATGTATATAAGATGTTTGTTTCCATTTTAGTTTTCGCCTCCACATAGTCGGTATGAGTTCGCGAGGGAGAAAACAGGATATTATTTTTTTCGTGAATAAGAAATAAACAGAGTTAATTTAAACCTTAAAATAAAAATATGTAGCATAGAATCAAATTCGGTAAGAGAATAAACACATATGTGCGCTAACACGTCTCGGAGAGATTTGGTGACACCCTCGCTAGCTAACACGTCTAAGTGTTGAAAACTCAACACGCGTGCACGCTAGCTAACACGTGGGCTGTTTTTTTTTTAGAAGTAACACGTCGGCTTTGGTAGTAGAAATCAGCGCCCTCATTGGCGCTCCACGCCCCACAATGTCGCACCTTCTCGTCGGTTTCCAGGATAGCGAATCTCCTCCTTCCTTCCGGAAACCTCCCCCACCCCGATTTCCAGAACTGCTGCCTGCACTCACCGCCGCCGGGAGATCCCCGCACCCGCGCGTGCCGCCGAACCCTCCTCGCTCCCCCGCATTTCACTGGCCATGGCGGGAGGGCTCCTACACATCTGCACGCTTCCGGGAGCCCGACGGCGGGGCCATGGCGGGCACACGTCCGCGCGCTGCGAGGAGTTCCGCGGCGGCCATGGCTCCTCCTTCGCCGGGATTCCCGCACCCCTGCTCCACAACCGCCATGCCAGCGGCCATGGCGGGCTCCTTGTCCTTATTCTCCCTGCACCCTGCAGCCGCAGACGCCCCTGCCTACCCGCCGACGCAGCCGTAGCCGCCGGGTCAAGAGCGGCCCGGAGGCAGAGGAGGTATGGTGCGATGCGCAGTAGGAGGCGGCGTGGCCACGGAGGGCGCGACCGGTGGTGCTCGCCGGGGAAGACGGGGCCCCAGACGGCGCCGGAGCAGGCGCCAGGGATTCCGGCGTGGGGCGTGCCAGGAGCCTGACGGACGGCGACCTGGAGGAGCTCAAGGGGTGCATGGATCTGGGTTCGATTTGCAGCAGCAGCAGAGCAGCAGACCAGGTAGATCGGCGGCCTTCCAATCTTCAAGACCAGGGGAGGCTTCGAAATCGCGCCGGAGCCAGGGGTGCCTGCGTTTGGGAATTTTTGGGGGACGGGCGAGTGCGGAATCGACAAGCGGCGAGGGCTGGTCATATATGGAGGCGCCTGAGGAAGGCGCCGAATACGATACGTCTGATTCCTTCCAAAACTGCTTGCGCAGGCCCAATAGGCAGCGACGGCCCGAGCCCGTGAATGAACGAAAGTTTTAAGTGTGTTGGGATCAATTATAGACACCAAGTAATTAGTACCATCTCGTTTATATTACGATTTTGTCTATACAAATCGTAAAAGCGTATTATGACATGAGAAAAAAGCGTATTGTGACGGTGAACCCACGGAGTCAATCCGTGCTTTATTATTAGGGAAAGATAGAAGTAAGAAAAGAGTGGGGGTCTAAAAACTGGAGTATTCATTGTCTAAGATTGAAATGCCAAGGCTGCATTTGGCAGCTAAGTATTTCTAGAATTTTTGAAGAATATACCATGGGTTTTTCTGAAATAACAGTTTTTAAACCTTTTATGCCTTAGGTATCAACAAATACCACATCCTAATAAAAAGTAGTATCTCCAATACTGTAGTGTTTTCGCAGTATCTTCAAAAGAGGTATTGACCTCTTTCTTATAAACCAAACTAGTTTTGGCAGACTGAAATAATCATTGCCTGTAACACCCCCGGTGATTAGCAACAGTACTCACTTTTGATAATGACATGTTAGCATGATCAACATGATCAACAGTGCATAATCATCATTAGCATCACATTGCATTTCAACTCCTAAGTCAAATTCAAAATTAAATGAAAGTGAAATATGAAAGTTGTCCAATATAGGAGCTAAAATGTCAGATATATAGCAAATATTCCAGAGGCTATTCTAAAATTGAAACCAACATCATTGGAATTGGATAAGTGACTCGAACAACCTCAAACAGTGGATAAAGATAATATTTAATAACCATTTATTAAATCTGAAATAAATATGGAATTATGTTTTGTCCAAACTAGTTTTAGGTGTTAGGGAATAATGCACTAGTATTTGTGAACTAGGTCTCATGTTTTGCAAAAACCATTTTGAGGCCTGACTATTTACTAAACTGCGAAAGGAGAATAAAGAAAAAGATAAAAGAAAAATGAAACAGAAAAGAAGAAGAGGACCCCCCCCCCTCCCCGGCCAACTGGCCGAAGCCCAGCCGGCCGGCCCACTGTGGCCCCCCCCCCCTGGCCTATATGGCCCCCAGCCGACCAAACCCTAACCCCGACCCCCCCCATTCCCCTCGCTCCTCTCCTCCCCCCTCGTCTGGATGGGATCTCCCGATCCCGTCCGCCGCGCTCGCCGACGCCGTCCGTCGCCGCCTCCCCTCGTCAGCCCCCACCTCCCGATCCAGATCGGGATCGGGATCGCGGGAACGGCCCCGTCGCCGACGCCTCTCGCCGCACGCGCCCCGCTCCCGCGCCGACGCCGCTGCCACACCGACGTCGCCCGTCCTCTCCTCTTCCCCGACCACCCCTGGCGCTCGGTCGCCCCCTCCCTCGACTGGATCGGATCGGGGCAAACCCCCGATCCCGTCGCCCACGCGACCTCGCCGCCGCCCGGAGCCCGCGCCTCCCCGCCGGCCTGCCTCCCCGTCGCCGTCGTCCCCGTCGACCACCCGACCTCCCGCTGGCCCCGTCCCTACGAGCACGGTGAGGCCTCGGGCTCTTCCCCCCCCCTCTCTGCTCCCGCACCTCGCCGCGCGCACCGCGCCCCCGTGCCGCCGCTCACCGCGCTGCGCGCATGCTCACGCGTCGCCGCGCCCCGGCTCGCGCCCGACCGCGCTGCGCGCGCCCCGCTCGCGCCCACTCCAGCCGCCGCTGCCGCTCGTCCTCTCGCCTCTGCCTCCGCTCGCCGCGGCCACCCGCGCGCGCACGCGCCCCCACACCTCGCCCGCGTCGCCCGCCGTGGCCCCGCGCTCACCACCGAACCGTCCGGCCGCGCCTCGCCGGCGCCCGTGGCCAGCGCCCGGGCGCACCCTGGACGCGCCCGCTCGGGCTGCGCCTGCGCCGCGCCCGCACGCCTGTGAACCCCCCCCCCTGGGCCACTGCCCAGTGGGGCCCGAACCCCCTGTGACGCTGACAAATGGGGCCCACCCCCCTAAAAACGATTTAAAAGAAATAGAAAATAAAAATAGAAATAAATAAAAATAATTAATTAATTAGTTAATTAATTAGGCTAATTAACCCTGATTAGATTAATTTAATATTAATTAATTATTTAATTAATCAGTAATTAAATTAATTAAACCTAATTAACCTAACAGCCTATGACAGGTGGGACCCACCCTGTCAGGTGGCTGCTGACGTCAGCATGATGTCATGCTGACGTCATCAATCACTGTTTCGGATAATGTTGAATTAAATAATTAATTAAATTTCAGAAATTAATAAAAACTTTAGAAAATCATATCTTTTAAACCGTATCTCCGATGAAAATATTTTATACATGAAACTTGCTCAGAACGACGATACGAGCCCGGATACGCCCTCCGTATTCCCGTCAGACGCCCGCAGCTATAAGAACATTGAACTTTTAGACCGATTTCAGTAAATGAATAGTGCCCAACTTTAATTAAATAAATCCAAATAAATTCCTAAATTAACTAAATCGTTTAGTTATGCAGTAGAACACCCCGGCATATCATTTAGGCATGTCATACATATTGTTTGCATTATTGCCGTGAATTTATTGTTTCTCTCCCCCTCCTTCTCTCTCGATAGACGCCGAGACCGACGTCGCTGCTGTCGAGTACGACTACGCTACTGACGAGCAGCCCGTTGACGACCTCCCTCTCTTGCCAGAGCAACCAGGCAAGCCCCCCCCCCCTTGAGCATTCCAGATATCGCCCATTCTATTCTCCTGCTTGCATTAGATTTCGCTACTGTTAATGTATGCTCCTATTCTGATGCATAGCCTGCTGTTGTAACCTGTTCATTGCTATCTTACCTGCCTATGATAAACTGTTTAGTATAGGTTGGTATGACCCATCTGTGACCCCACCACCTTACTTTGTCGCCCCTGCTTGTTCATCAACGACTCGATCAACGTGATCGTCGATCAGAGACAGACGCCTCACTTCACACCCCCCTTAGTTGTACGACTCTGCGTAGTAACTATCGAGTGCCGAGGGTGATACCTCGTAACGCACTCCTGATGAATACTCTGCAGCATAGCTGTACGGTCGTGGTCATCGAGGGTGATTCCTCCTTCTCCATGTCCGATACGACTCTGTCGTGCAACCCCTTAGTGTGAACCTCGAGGGTGATACCTCTTACGTTCACCCTGATGATTATGACCACATGGTTACTTGACCTTTTTCACAGGCGGGTCCACCCTGGTGGGTACCCGCTGGGGATCTATGATTTCGGGTGTGCCGGAAGGGCACTCGAGTGTGACATTGTGGCGGAGCATCAGAGACTCTGATTGTCTCCGCTTGATACTAATTGAGCCTATTGGATTTGGGTGTGTGATCTGAGTGGGTCGACGTGCCCTATACGCACTGCCACCACGCGGGATAATGGTTATGGGGCCCTCTGCGATGTACGTTTCGCCGAAAGCTTATCAGACGTCACGATTCACCGTGCGGGCTGATCGTCGGGATTGGGCTGGATACTTCACTGGCGAGTTCAGTGTCGCCCCTGCACCCCGGCCAGCCACGCAACGCGCAGGGTGCCCAGGGCGATGGCCCGAGACCCCTGGGTGCATAGGTTAGTCCGGCGTGCTGACCTCTCTGCTGAGCCTAGGTAGAGCGCTGCTTCGTGTTGATCTTCCGAGGACGGGCATTACCCAGCAAGTATGTCCGGCCAGAGTTGATCGAGCGTGTTGGGTAACAGTAGTGCACCCCTGCAGGGATGAATCTTCTATCGATAGCCGGTCCTAAGGTAAAGGACGCTCAGTTTGTGTATCCCGATCTACTACTTAAACTGGATACTTGTTACTTAATTGAAGCTTCGGGATTACTTTCTCGCTGGGAGTCGAGGAAGGATCTTTGAGCTGTACTTCAACATGTTTGTTAAATAAAATGCTATTCTACTCTCTTCTACTGCTGCAAGATGATGGCTTTGAGAAGATGTTTGAAGATGCTAGTCTTCGATAGGACTAGGCCTTTCTCTCTATTCTGGCATTTCTGCAGCCCAGTCCACATATACAGCCTTTTCTCCATTGATAATGTTGCATATGTAGTATAGATCCTTGCTTGCTGAGTACTTCGGATGAGTACTCACGGTTGCTTTATTTTCTCTTTTCCCCCATATACCCCACCTTGATGATACACCAGACGATGGAGTTCAGGAGCCAGACGCCACCACCGGAGCCTACTACCAGGCGGGTCCAGAGGGCACGTACTACTGGATCGAGCCATCTGACCAGGAGTAGGATCGGAGGCTCCCAGGCAGGAGGCCAACGCCTTTCGATCTAGTGTCGCTGTTTGTGCTAGCCTTCTTAAGGCAGAACTTGTCTAACTATGTCTGTACCCAGATATTATTTGTATGACTGACTCATGTATTCGGATCTTCGGATCCCTGGTCTGTAATATTGTGGACCTCCGTTTATTTGTGTTTAGAGTTGTGTTGTGATATCTTCCCGTGAGTCCCTGGGTTTGATCGTACACGTTTGCGTGTATGATTAGTGTATGATTGAACCGGGGGCGTCACAAGTTGGTATCAGAGCCGACTGCCTGTAGGAAGCCCCCTCCAAATTCCTTGGCCGAAGTTGAGTCTAGAAACCGAGAAACTAATTTACTAACTTGGCTGTGTGGCTTACGGGCCCACGTCGCCAACTGGGTGGTATTAGGATCTTTTATTCCTCGTCTATACTCTGGGACTCTAATATCTCTTCTATTCGGGTTAAATAAAGTTTACTAACGCCGACACTTAGGATCTCGTAATTCCCGTCTACCCGGAGAGCTGGATATCTGTGCGATTGCCCTGTCGTTGATCTGATTAGTCTGATAATCATTTTCCTTTCCATTGTTTTGTTTAACCTTTCTCTCCGAGATCGGTTATACTCCTCATTGTCATTTGACAAGTTTGAATTTCCTCTGTTTCAGATGGACCGTTTGTTTCCACCGCGTCCTACGATACAGCTTGTGCTTCGCACTTGGGCTCGTAATACCCCTGGGTTTCCAGCTGTCCTGATCGCTCTCATGACCAGACTTGGCTACCGCTGGTACCCTGAGTACATGGTTTACGAGGATTACCGCGAGTTTAATCAGGAGCAGTACCATGCTGATGTTCGTATCTATGATCGGCAGAATGACTCAGACACCGAGCTGCACCTTTTCCACGGTATCGGCGTGACGATTGAGATGGCAGTACATGATGCCGCCTACTCTGCTGTCGCACGTCTTCGAGGACAGTTCAGTGATATCTTGGATGACTCTGAGTTCCGATACATTCCGTATGCCCCTGCTGGAGATGCTACCGGATACTACACAGCTATCTGTGCCCCGTACGAGCCTCGCCGACTTGACCACCGCGTTCTGATTCAGTGCACTCAGGCTCTGGATCGCACTGTTCGGGCTCTTGCCGTCGAGTTGGTTGCCACTCGAGCACGTTTTTACGATGCTATGACGCAGTTGATGCCCGCTGTTCGTGCAGGGATACATCCGGAGCACATCCTTTACCCGCGCAGGACTCAGATGTATGCTGGTATTGACTGGCCTGCTGTTGGAGGTCACACACCTACATGTGGACCTCTTCTTACAGCTCGAGACCGGGTTCTGCATCAGAGTGCACATGGAGCACAGGATCCTTCCGCGACGAATATTCGTCGTCCGCACTCGCAGTTACCCCGTTACAGTGGTTTTCTCCGACGTTGATGTAGCCTTTGCTATGTCTCGTTGTGTACTTCCTTACCGCGTGCCTGCGCGCCGCCTAGTATGTCTAGCTTTTAATTTGCGCCGTTATGCTGTCCGCATGTACCCGACTTTGTGTATGGATCTGTATGTCTTAATCGACTACTGTTATGTATCTATTACACTGCTTAAGGTATTGTCGTGCTACATCATACTTGTCGCTAAACACTCGCAATTGCTTTTACTAAACTACCCCCTGTTGATACGTAGCAGGATGGTTAGACCAGGTGGTCGTGGTCGTGGTCGTACCCCTGAACGTCCACCACCGCCAGACTATATGGCCGCTATGATGCAACAGTTCGAGCTCAACCGCCAGTTCATGGTTGGAATCATGGCTCAGTTTCCGCATCAGAACAACCAGAACCAGAACCCAGCTTCAGTAACTTTGACAGAGTTTACGCGACTCAACCCAACGCAGTTTCGCAACTCTGACAAGCCCCTGGATGCCGATGACTGGCTCCGCGACATCACTCACGAGATGGAGTCTGCTAATGTCGCCCCCGCCAACTTTGTCACCTTTGCGGCCTTTTTCTTAAAGGGCCCCGCTGCTCAATGGTGGGACACACACAAGCGTACTCTGCCTGTTGGAACAGTCATCACTTGGTATGAGTTCCAGGCTGCTTTCCGTACACGTTACATCCCTCAAGCAATTATGGAACGCATGAAGACCCAGTTCCGCAACCTCACTCAGGGCAATAAAACCGTCGAAGCTTATCAGCGGGAATTTCTTGATCTCTCCCGCTATGCTGAAGAAGACATCGCCACAGATGCTCGCAGACAGGAGAAGTTCCGTAATGGACTACACCCTGACCTCAAGCTTGCACTAGCTGCTCAAGACATCAATGACTTCTCAACTCTAGTGAACAAGGCTATTCTCGTTGAGACCGCTCAGATGGAACACAAGGACTCGCAGAAGCGCTATCGTGATGCTGGCTCATCTTCGGGCTCAGCACCGGAGTGTAGAGTTTGGATTCCCAACAACGCGTTCCGTCCCAATGCCTCTGTGCCAAAGAACAATGCTGCACTACGTCTGCCTCCTCCACCACCGAGGCCGTCAAAGGCTCAAGCTATTCAGAACCATGCCCCTCTTCGTCCTGAAGATGGTTTGTGTTTCAAGTGCCGCAAACCAGGCCACCAGGCTAAAGACTGCCGCCAGACTCAGAATCAGTTAGATTTTCCTCGTGCTGGCCGTGGATATGGCCGTGGCAACAATCAGACCCGCAACTATAATACTGGGTCTGCTTCACGTGGTCGTGGTCAAGCTTACAACATTGACATTGAAGAAGTCCAGGATCAACCTGCTACTGTGATGGGTACCCTTCTTGTTAACTCAGTACCTGCTTCTGTATTATTTGATTCAGGAGCATCGCATTCATTCATGTCTGAAGCATTTGCATTATCTCATGACATAACATTCGAAAAGATGAACCTGCCAATAGTTGTCCGTACCCCTGGAGGCCAATGTCAAACCACTATGATGGCACATAAAGTCCCTGTTGAAATCGAGGAATTTGAATTCCTAGCTTCCCCTATTATCCTGAAGTCTTCCACCATAGACCTCATACTCGGAATGGATTGGTTGAAAGCTCACATTGCTTCGATCAATTGTGCCACTAAAATTATCCAACTTCTTCACCCCTCCGATGAGATAGTGAACTACACTGCCCGAATTACTCGAGACGCTGAAGCTGAGATATATGTTATGAATGCTTTGAACGCCTCACCCCTGGAAGGGATCGAGAACGTTCCTGTCGTTCGAGATTTTCCAGACGTCTTTCCAGAAGAACTTCCAGGAATACCCCCGGCTAGAGCTGTCGAGTTCGTCATCGACTTGAAGCCTGGCACCGTTCCTATTGCCAAGCGACCTTATAAGATGCCTCCGCATCACCTTCTTGAGCTTAAGGAAGAAATCGACAAGTCACTTAAGAGTGGTTTCATCCGCCCCAGTTCCTCTGCTTGGGGAGCACCTTCACTCTTCGTTAAGAAGAAGGATGGAACTAACCGATTGGTTCAGGATTACCGGCCCATTAACCAAGCCACAATCTAGAATAAATACCCACTGCCCCGGATCAATGATCTTTATGATCAACTCGCTGGATCATCGGTGTTCTCTAAACTCGACTTGAGGTTGGGTTATCACCAGATCCATGTCCGTGAAGAGGACATTCCCAAGACTGCATTCGTCACTCGTTATGGCTCCTATGAATACACCGTCATGTCATTTGGCCTGACGAATGCCCCAGCTACGTTCTCCCGTCTGATGAATTATATATTCATGGATTACCTCGACAAATTCGTCGTGGTATATCTAGATGATATTCTGGTCTATTCTAAGAATAAAGAGGAACATGCTGAACATCTCTGCCTTGTTCTAGAAAGGCTCCGAGAACACCAGTTGTATGCCAAGTATTCCAAATGCGAATTTTGGCTTCCTGAAGTAACCTACCTTGGACATGTGATTTCCAAGGATGGGATTGCTGTTAACCCCGAACGAGTTCAGGCTATTCTCGACTGGACTCCCCCAAAGAATGTTAAGCAAGTCAGAAGTTTTCTCGGACTCGCTAGTTATTGCCGTCGATTCGTTGAGAACTTTTCCAAGATTGCAAAACCATTGACAAATCTGCTTCACAAAGGTGTTAAATTTGAGTGGACAGAAAAATGTCAAGAAAGCTTTCAGACACTAAAAGATAAATTGACATCTGCCCCAGTACTAGCACCCCCGGATTCCCAAAAGGATTTCGTGATATACTGTGATGCATCTCGTCAAGGATTAGGTTGTGTCCTAATGCAAGAGCGCAAAGTGATTGCTTATGCCTCCCGACAATTGCGTCCTCATGAAGAAAATTATCCCGTGCATGATCTTGAACTTTCTGCGGTTATCTATGCCTTGAAGCTATGGCGACATTACCTTCTCGGTAACCGTTGCGAGATATACACGGATCACCAAAGCTTGAAGTATTTATATACTCAACCAGATCTGAACCTTCGTCAACAAAGATGGCTCGAAACAATTGCCGATTATGATATGAATATCTCATACACCCCCGGCAAGGCTAATGTAATGGCCGATGCTTTAAGTCGCAAGTCCTATAGCAACAATCTTATGGTTCAAGAAACACAACCTCTTCTCCTAAAAATGACAGAAAAGAAGAAAAGGACCCCCCCCCCCCCTCCCCGGCCCAACTGGGCCGAAGCCCAGCCGCCGCCCACTTGTGTCCCCCCCCCCCTGGCCTATATGGCCCCAGCCTACCAACCCTAACCCCGACCCCCCCCATTCCCCTCGCTCCTCTCCTCCCCCCTCGCTCCCTGGATCGGGATCTCCCGTCCCGTCCGCTCCCGCTCGCCGACGCCGTCCCGTGCCCGCCTCCCCCTCGTCAGCCCCCACCCTCCCGAGCCAGATCGGATCGGATCGCGGGAACGGCCCTGCGACGGCCTCTCGCCGACTGCGCCCCGCTCCCCCTACCCGCTCCGTACGTCCGCTGCCACCCCATAATCCTACGTCGCCCCGGTCACCTCTCCTCTTCCCCGCCAGCCTCCGGCGCTCTGTCGCCCCCTCCCGTCGCTGGATCCTGATCTCGGGCAAACCCCCGATCCCGTCGCCCACTGACGACACTCGCGCCCGCCGCCCGGAGCCCGCGCCTCCCCCCCGCCTGCCTCCCCCCTTCGCCGTCGTCCCCCGTCGACCACCCCGACCTCCCCGCTGCCCCGTCCCTACGAGCACGGTGAGGCCTCGGGCCTCTTCCCCCCCCCCCCTCTCTCTCGCTTCCCGCACCTCGCGTCGCCGCGCCAACCGCTCCCCTCCGCCGCTCACCGCGCTCTGTCCTTCATCTCCCGTCCCTCTGCCCCCCCCTCGCTTCTCCTCCCCGGCTTGGCGCTATGATCCTTTTTCTGTTTCTCCTCTTCTTTGTTTCGTATTCTCTCAGGGCATTCCCCTTCCTGTCTCCCCCATCCCGCCGCCGCTGCCGCCGTCCTCTTCGCCTCTTCCTTCCGACTCGCCGCGTTCCACCCGTCGCGGCACGGCCCCCCATCCACCTCGCCCCCTCTCCCTGCCGTGGCCCCGCGCTCACCACCGACCGTCCGGCCCCTGCCTGCTCCTCCAGCGCCCGCGCACCACTGGACGCGCCCGCTCGGGCTGCGCCTGCGCCGCCCCGCACTCCTGTGAAACCCCCCCCCCTGGGCCCCTGCCCAGTGGGGGCCCGAACCCCCTGTGACGCTGACAAATGGGGCCTACCCCCCTAAAAACGATTTAAAGAAATAGCAAATAAAAATCAATAAATAAATAAATTAATTAATAGTGTATTAATTAGGCTAATTAACCCTGATTAGATTAATTTAATATTAATATTATTTAATTAATCGTAATTAAATTAATTAAACCATTAACCTAACAGCCTATGACAGGTGGGACCCACCCTGTCAGGTGGCTGCTGACGTCAGCATGATGTCATGCTGACGTCATCATCACTGTTTTCGGATAATTTGAATTAACTAATTAATTAATTTTCAGAAATTAATAAAAACTTTAGAAAATCATATCTTTTTAAACCGTATCTCCGATGAAAATTTTTATACCTGAAACGTTGCTCAGAACGACGATACGAGCCCGGATACGCCCTCCGTATTCCCCTCAGACGCCCGCAGCTATAAGAAACATTGAAACTTTAGACCGATTTCAGTAAATGAATAGTGCCCCAACTTTAATAAATAAATCCAAATAAATTCCTAAATAACTAAATCGTTTAGTTATGCAGTAGAACACCCCGCATATCATTTTGGCATGTCATACATATTGTTTGGCATTATTGCCGTGAATTTATTGTTTCTGCTCCCCCCCTTCTCTCTCGATAGCCGCCGAGACCGACGTCGCTTGCTGTCGAGTACACTACGCTACTGACGAGCACCCGTTGACGACCTCCCTCTCCTTGCCAGAGCAACCAGGCAAGCCCCCCCCCCCTTGAGCATTCCATATCGCCCATTCTATTCTCCTGCTTGCATAGATTTCGCTACTGTTAATGTACTGCTCCTATTCTGATGCATGCCTGCTGTTGTAACCTGTTCATTGCTATCTTAACCTGCCTATGATAACTGTTTGATATAGGTTGGTTATGACCCATCTGTGACCCCACCACCTTTACTTTTGTCCGCCCCTGTCTTGTTCATCAACGACTCGATCAACGTTATCGTCGATCAGAGACAGACGCCTCACTTCACACCCCCCTTAGTTGTACGACTCTGCGTAGTAACTATCTAGTGCGAGGGGTGATACCTCGTCGCACTCCTGATGAATCCTCTGCAGCAATAGCTGTATCGGTCGTGGTCATCGAGGGTGATTCCTCCTCTCTCCATGTCCGATACGACTCTGTCGTGCACCCCTCAGTGTGAACCTCGAGGTGATACCTCTTACGTTCACCCTGATGATTATGACCACACGGTTACTTGACCTTTTTCACAGGCGGGTCCACCCTGGTGGGTACCCGCTGGGGATCTATGATTTTCGGGTGTGCCGGAAGGGCACTCGAGTGTGAATTGTGGCGGAGCATCAGAAGACTCTGATTGTCTCCGCTTGATACTAATTGAGCCTATGGGATTTGGTGTGTGATCTGAGTGGGTCGCGTGCCCTATACGCACTGCCACCACGCGGGATAATGGTTATGGGCCCTCTTGCGATGTACGTTTTCGCCGAAAGCTTATCAGACGTCACGATTCACCGTGCGGGCTGATCGTCGGGATTGGGCTGGATACTTCACTGGCCGAGTTCAAGTGTCGCGCCTGCACCCCGGCAGCCACGCAACGCGCAGGGTGCCCAGGGCGATGGCCCAGACCCCTGGGTGCTAGGTTAGTCCGGCGTGCTGACCTCTCTCTGAGCCTAGGTAGAGCGCTGCTGCTCGTGTTGAATCGTCCGAGGACGGGCATTACCCGCAAGTCTGTCCGCCAGAGTTGATCGAGCTTGTTGGGTAACAGTAGTGCACCCCTGCAGGATGAAATCTCTATCGATAGCCGTCCTACGGTAAGGACGCTCGTTTGTGTATCCCGATCTACTACTTAAACTGGATACTTGTTACTTAATTGAAGCTTCGGGATTACTTTCTCGCTGGGAGTCCGAGAAGGATCTTTGAGCTGTACTTCAACATGTTGTTTGAAATAAAATGCTATTCAATCTTTCTCTCTACTGCTCACAAGATGATGGCTTTGAGAAGATGTTTGAAGATGCTAGTCTTCGATAGGAATAGGCCCTATCTCTCTATTCTGGCATTTCTGGCAGCCCAGTCCACATATACATACCTTTTCTCCATTGATAATGTTGCATATGTAGTATAGATCCCTTGCTTGCTGAGTAACTTCGGATAGTACTCACGTTGCTTTATTTTCTCTTTTCCCCCATATACCCCACCTTGATGATACACCAGACGATGGAGTTCAGGAGCAGACGGCCACCACCGGACCTACTACCAAGGCGGTCCAAGGGCACGTACTACTGATCGAGCCATCTGACAGGAGTAGGATCGAGGCTCCCAGGCAGGAGGCCAACGCCTTTCGATCTAGTTCGCTGTTTGTGCTAGCCTCTTAAGGCAGAACTTGTCTAACTATGTCTGTACCCAGATATTATTGGTATGACTGACTCATGTAGTTCGGATCTTCGGATCCCCTGGTCTGTAATATTGTGGACCTCCGTTTATTTGTGTTTAGAGTGTGTTTGATTCTTCCCGTGAGTCCCTGGGTTTGATCGTACACGTTTGCGTGTATGATTAGTGTATGATTGAACCGGGGGCGGTCACAAGTTGTATCAGACCGACTGCCTGTAGGAAGCCCCCTCCAAATTCCTTGGCGAAGTTGAGTCTAGAAACCGAGAAACTATTTACTAACTTGGCTGTGTGGCTTACGGGCCCACGTCGCCAACTGGGTGGTATTAGGATCTTTTATTCCTCGTCTATACTCTGGGACTTAATATCTCTTCTATTCGGTTAAATAAAGTTTACTAACGCCGACACTTGGATCTCGTAATTCCCGTCTACCCGAGAGCTGGATATCTGTGCGATTGCCCTGTCGTTGATCTGATTAGTCTGATAATCATTTTCCTTCCTCCATTGTTTTGTTTTAACCTTTCTCTCCGAGATCGGTTAATACCCTCATTGTCCATTTGACAAGTTTGAATTTCCTCTGTTTCAGATGGACCGTTTGTTTCCACCGCGTCCTACGATACAGCTTGTGCTTCGCACTTGGGCTCGTAATACCCCTGGGTTTCCAGCTTTCCTGATCGCTCTCATGACCAGACTTGGCTCCCGCTGGTACCCTGAGTACATGGTTTACGAGGATTACCGCAGTTTTAATCAGGAGCATTACCATGCTGATGTTCGTATCTATGATCGGCAGAATGACTCAACACCGAGCTGCAACCTTTTTCCACGGTTAATCGGCGTGACGATTGAGATGGCAGTACATGATGCCGCCTACTCTGCTGTCGCACGTCTTCGAGGACACGTTCATGATATCTTGGATGACTCTGAGTTCCGATACATTCCGTATGCCCCCTGCTGGAGATGCTACCGATACTACACAGCTATCTGTGCCCCGTACGAGCCTCGCCGACTTGACCACCGCGTTCTGATTCAGTGCACTCAGGCTCTGGACTCCCTGTCTCGGGCTCTTGCCGTCGAGTTGGTTCCACTCGGCACGTTTTTACGATGCTTATGACGCAGTTGAGATGCCCGCTGTTCGTGCAGGGATAATCCGGAGCACATCCTTTTACCCGCGCAGGAACTCAGATGTATGCTGGTATTGACTGGCCTGCTGTTGGAGGTCACACACTACATGTGGACCTCTTCTTACGCTCGAGACCGGGTTCTGCATCAAGTGCACATGGAGCAACAAGATCCTTCCGCGACGAATATTCGTCGTCCGCACTCGCAGTTACCCCGTTACAAGTGTTTTTCTCCCTCCGCGTTGATGTAGCCTTTGCTATGTCTCCGTTGTGTACTCCTTACCGCGTGCCTGCGCGCCGCCTAGTATGTCTTAGCTTTTAATTTGCGCCGTTATGCTGTCCGCATGTACCCGACTTTGTGTATGGATCTGTATGTCTAATCGACTACTGTTATGTATCTATTACACTGCTTAAGTGTATTGTCGTGCTACATCATCTCTTTGTCGCTAACACCTCGCAATTGCTTTTACTAAACTACTACCCCCCTGTTGATACGTAGCAGATGGTTAGACAGGTGGTCGTGGTCGTGGTCCGTATCACCCCTAACTCCACCACCGCCAGACTATATGGCAGCTATGATGCAACATTTCGAGCTCAACCGCCAGTTCATGTTGGAACATGGCTCAGTTTCCGCATCAGAACAACCAAAACCAGAACCCAGCTTCAGTAACTTTGACAGAGTTTACGCGACTCACCCCAACGCAGTTTTCGCAACTCTGCAAGCCCCTGGATGCCGATGACTGGCTCCGCGACATCACTCACGAGATGGATCTGCTAATGTCGCCCCCCCGCCAACTTTGTCACCTTCGCGGCCTTTTTCTTAAAGGCCCCGCTGCTCAATGGTGGAGACCCACAAGCGTACTCTGCCTGTTGGAACGTCATCACTTGGTATGAGTTCCAGGCTGCTTTCCGTACACGTTACAATCCCTCTGTAACACCCCCGGTGATTAGCAACAGTACTCACTTTTGATAATGACATGTTAGCATGATCAACATGATCAACAGTGCATAATCATCATTAGCATCACATTGCATTTCAACTCCTAAGTCAAATTCAAAATTAAATGAAAGTGAAATATGAAAGTTGTCCAATATAGGAGCTAAAATGTCAGATATATAGCAAATATTCCAGAGGCTATTCTAAAATTGAAACCAACATCATTGGAATTGGATAAGTGACTCGAACAACCTCAAACAGTGGATAAAGATAATATTTAATAACCATTTATTAAATCTGAAATAAATATGGAATTATGTTTTGTCCAAACTAGTTTTAGGTGTTAGGGAATAATGCACTAGTATTTGTGAACTAGGTCTCATGTTTTGCAAAAACCATTTTGAGGCCTGACTATTTACTAAACTGCGAAAGGAGAATAAAGAAAAAGATAAAAGAAAAACTACATATGCAACATTATCAATGGAGAAAAGGCTGTATATGTGGACTGGGTGCAGAAATGCCAGAATAGAGAGAAAGGCCTAGTCCATCGAAGACTAGCATCTTCAACATCTTCTCAAAGCCCATCCTCGCAGCAGTAGAAGAGAGTAGAATAGCATTTTATTTAACAAAACATGTTGAAGTACAGCTCAAAGATCCTTCCTCGACTCCCAGCGAGAAGAAAGTAATCCGAAGCTTCAATTAAGTAACAAGTATCCAGTTTAAGTAGTAGATCGGGATACACAAACTGAGCGTCCTTTACCGTAGGAGCCGGCTATCGATAGAAGATTCATCCCTGCAGGGGGACTACGTTACCCAACACGCTCGATAACACCTGGCCGGACATAATGCTTGTGGGTAATGCCGTCCTCGGAGAGACAACACGAAGCATGCTTCGTGTTGATCTTCCGAGGACGGCATTACCCCAAGCAATTATGTCCGGCCAGAGTTTGATCGAGCGTGTTGGGTAACGTAGTCACCCCTGCAGGGATGAATCTTCTATCGATAGCCGGTCCTACGGTAAGGACGCTCAGTTTGTGTATCCCGATCTACTACTTAAACTGGATACTTGTTACTTAATTGAAGCTTCGGATTACTTTCTTCTCGCTGGGAGTCGAGGAAGGATCTTTGAGCTGTACTTCAACATGTTTGTTAAATAAATGCTATTCTACTCTCTTCTACTGCTGCGAGAGATGGCTTTGAGAAGATGTTTGAAGATGCTAGTCTTCGATAGGACTAGGCCTTTCTCTCTATTCTGGCATTTCTGCAGCCCAGTCCACATATACAAGCCTTTTCTCCATTGATAATGTTGCATATGTAG